>CANTUS010000014.1:45135000-50135000 GCA_947683365.1 Euphorbia pulcherrima
GACTAAGATGGGATTTTATTGTAGAGACTCTAAAGGAAACGGGTATGCTGCCCCATTGGGTGGACATAGTTCATAGATGTATCTCTTCGGCTTTGATACAGATTCTCTTTGATGGAAGTGCAACATATAGTTTTAAACCAAATAGGGAAACCAACAAGGCGACTGTTGGTCCCTATGAGGGTCTAAATAAGGCCAGAGGGGGGTGAATGACCCTTTTTGTGGAATTAATCAGACTTTGAAAAGTCTTGTGTAGCGTATTTGATTATGTTCCAGATATGATGGATCCGGATGATGTAAATATGAAATGACGTGCAATAATGTAAAGAGTAAGAAAATCAAACACAATAATTTTATCCTGGTTCGGCCCTGCCTACTCTAGTCCCCGGAGTTTCCTTCCTCCGAGATTTTTCCACTAGTGGATTCCTTTCCAACTGGTAGGAATCAAGCCTTACAATTTGTCTCTGGATGGTAACCCTTTCCAGATGTATGATATACCACTAAAAGCACTAACTCCTAGCTGAGTCCTCTTGTCTTTAGCAGGATATACCACTTAGATTTCTACCCAAACCTAAGCCGAGTCCTACAGGGAGATATCACTTAAATCACCAACTTTAAGCTATATCCCAATCTCAATACTCATCCAAGTATGAGATTTTTACAACTTATTTTTCTCAAGAGTTTTTTTTGAATTCTTCAAGTTTATAACGTACTTGAGAATTCTTACAAACTAATTTAGAATGATTTGTTTCTTGGAGGGATTGTGTCACTGATTGTAATAGCGTATTCTCTTGTATATGCTTTTCTTGAAATAACCAGCACCTTCTCAACTTGTGAAGTTTATCTTTTATAGGCTTCTATTATAAATGTAGCCATTGTGAGTTATTGGAGTTTAATTAAATTTTCACTGTTGATCAGGTAATATGTGGCGCTTCTAGATCCATTGATCGATCCATTAGACTGATTAAATGTCCCAGTTGAATCCTTAGGATTGAGACTAGAAAGTTGTTATTGATAGTTTTCCTTGTATTTTAATGATCCACCAACTTTTATGCTAGAAATCCGGAGTGTGTGCTTCACGCGCCTTTCCTATTGGTCTAGGTAGAAAAGGTTGTTACCTTTTTTCTTTGCTGTTGTTAGTCCTTCTGTCCTTTTCTGAAAAGTGTGCTAGCTATCATTTTTATCTTGCACAAGGGAAAGAGATCTTTGACTTTTAGACCAAAAGGTGGAGGGAAAAGATTATTTTTGAAACTTTTCCCTTTGTCTTGTAAACTTTGTCTTCCGGATGAGTTTTGTCATCATATATCCGGATGCTATTTCAACCAGTTCTTCTTCTGGATGCTAATCTTCAGCGGTTTAAAGTTTGTTTCCTTTCCAAACTTTAACTAGATGCTTCCATTATGTGCTTAGGTACTTGTAGTCTTCAAAGAAGGTTCCGATGAGTTGTTTTGGATCTTATGCTTCCATTTTTGGATTAGGGAGATTACATGTTTTAGTTTCTTGAGTTTTTGTTTTCTTCGAGCTTGATCCGGATCTGTCTTTAATTTGTTCTTCCGGATCATTGTTTCCTAACAACCTCCCCTATTTGATGGAAACAAAAACTAAGCACATATAAGCATAATTAAAGGGGGGGTTTTATGAGCTAAGTATAATTCTTGATACTTAGTCATTTACAAGTTTACTCCCCCATAATCTAAGCATCCTAACTCCCCCAACATTTTGGCATTGTAGCTTCTAAGTTTTTGAAGTACAATTGATAGTTGTACTTAGAAGCAGCTTTGTAAATATTTTTCACTATATATACTTCTGTTGTTAACAATAGTTAACATCAAGGAAGTTCCGGATTACAATTACAGAAATATATATAAGTGAAAATAGAACTAGCTATTATAGATTTGTACATTAAAAAATATAGCTATTCTAAAATGATCAGCAACTCTTCATTTTCTCCCTTTCTTGGATGACTCTCCCTCTTTACCTTTGCCTTTCTCCCCCCATTAGTTTTCATCAATTTGGGGGGTCAATGACCATATAGGTTCTTTTATCCCAATTCTTATGCTAGGCTTCTGAATAAACTGAATAATCTATATTTCCTTATAGGCGCTTTTCCAGGATAGTTATAATTGTGGGGGAAGGAGATAGAGCGGTTTGACTTGTTCTCTGAGATGCTTGTATGATTTAACCATGTCAGGAATCATCTTTAGAGCATGCTTTCAGTCAGCTTCCTTAAAGCATGGGAAGAGAGCTTTTAGGAGAGTCAAGCTACACTTGTAACCATAAAATCCTATGTCCCCGATGGATTGGACCAGGTCTTGGCCAATGGGGAGGAGAAGGCTATCTGGATTGGCAGATGATAATCCAGATGAGGTAGAAGGAGCATTGATAGATAGATTAGCCATTCCTGACTTTATGACCTCATATTCCTCAATAATATCTCTCCAGATGTTATGAACACTTGATTTAAGAGTTGTGAGATCTTTATGAAATGCTTCTCTTAAGTTGTTGATAATTTGCTCTATTCTAGAGAGATGGCTCCCAACATCATCACTGAAATCATCTGTTTGCTTTTTCAGCAGATTTGGGAGACCTTCATCAAGAAAATTACATAACATCTCTTGGGAAACTTGATGTTCTTCATTCAATTCAGTAAGCCTAAATGTAATTCCTTTTCCTGCTTCTACAACTGATCCCAGGATGAATTTTTCCAAGTTTTCAAACTTGCTATCCAAGTACTCTTTGAGCTCATTGGTGATTTCTGTGGAGGAAGAGGTGATTTTATCCATTAGGGTTGCACAATTATTGTCAGCTCCGGTGTGAGCTTGATCTGTAGAGAGATTTGCTCCTGCAATTTTGGAATTTATCTAATTCAGCACCGGAGTGATTTTGGATAGTGAAGCTTCTGCAATAAGATCTACTGAAGGAAATCCTTGTATTCTTCTTTGAATATTTTGGACAAACCCCTTGATTTCCCCTAACTCAGACTTCAAATCCGGAGCTAAAGACTTGTCATTTATAATGCTCTCCACAGACTTTAGTTGAGTACGTATACTTTGAAGAGTCCTCCTAACATAACTTTCTTCCTGCCTCTCAACTGCTACTTCCTAGATCATCTTAAGTGTAGCGGTAAGTTTGTCAACTCTTTTTGGATTGTTCTTAAGGAATGGCTGTTTGGGAGTGCTTTCAGATGAAGATGTTTCTTCTGACCCAGAGCTATTTTTGGACTCCTCAAAGCTTGAGGATTTTTCTTCCTTGTCTCGACTACTCTCTTTTTATTCTTTTTCCTCTTCCTCTTCTTCCTTCCTTTTTGTGAGTGTGAGACCTTTTTCCCACCTGCAAGGACCGCATGAGATGCGTAGCATGAGGGGTGGAAAAATAACGAGCGTTGTGAAGCTTGCTGAGGGACCGATCCTCATTTTAGCGTGATGAAAAGATTGTTTGGTTGATGTTGAATTTAAGTCCAATTTATGTGTTAAAAGATATGAGATCAAAATCCCATACTGAAAATAGAGTCGCCACCCAGTTCAGCTCAACCGAGAAATTTTGGTATGATTTTCCCATCGGGTGGTTGTGATCACGATCTTTTCGGTGACCCTCGAAATGATTATGGCTTTTTGCTCTAACCTTTTATGGTCTAGTTGTTCCACTCTTTTAGAATCAAATCTCATTTGAAAAGTTCTTTGTTGACGAATTTGTGCCTTTGACTCCGATTAAAAAAATGATCAACTCGCATTTAGATTAACCTTTTCCCTTCCTCGCGTGTAGGAATTTGTTTTGCAATTTTCCATAAAATTCAAACATTTTCAACAAGTCTCATTTATATCTTTGGATGTTTGACTCTCCAAGCTTTCCGAAATGTCAAGAATCGCCTTAATCGAATAACCGTAGTGAGAGTTATGAGCGTTCGAAGTCTGGCCCTTATTGAGCACCTTTTCTCCATGTTTTTCCCCGCCGAGGCCCCCCGCTCTGGCAACGGCGGCCGGCGCCATTGCCAGACAGTGAGGCCATGTGAGCCACCTGGTGGGTCGTGTGGCTCATGCAGCCTGGTGCTGTCTCCCAGGCTTGGGAGACCACGCCTGGGCCGCGTCGTCTAAGGTGGCCTGCCGTGTCAGCGACGCGGCCTTGGTGCGGGAAGCCCCTGGACCTGCATTTTCTTGGATTTTTCTTGGCCACCAAGTCCGGTTTTGTGATTTTTCTGTCAAATATTAACATTTGGAGGATGAATTGTGAGATTTTGCACTTGAGAGGGTCTATAAAAACCCCAAAAATCCTAATTTAGAGGACTTTTGGCTGATTTTAAAAAAGAAATTTTGATTTGAGAGTTTAAGCATATTTAGGAAGAACAAGTCTTATAAAGTGGTGGAAATCCAATCATTTTAATTTCCTAAGCTTTATTAGGCTTCATTCTTTAGTTTAAAAAGCTAAAATCAATTAGAAATCTTAGGTTAAAATGATTTAAATAGGATTTAGGGACTTTTTTCCTTACAAATCACTAAATCCCTTGCTAAATCGGTCACTGTTTCGTCGGGTTTCATCACAAATCTGTCACAAAGTTTGCCAAATGTCCGGTTTGAGTCTCGAGGGTGGATTCACGGCCTTTAGGTAGCTTTCTGAGTTCCAATCTATTTCATTTAGCTATTTATTGTCTTTTGCTGTGTTTTGGTTGGTTTTCTGGGCATTTGGCCCTTATTTTCATCTTTTTTGTGATTTTCTGGTGACACTA
This sequence comes from Euphorbia pulcherrima, assembly GCA_947683365.1. Taxonomy (NCBI): domain Eukaryota; kingdom Viridiplantae; phylum Streptophyta; class Magnoliopsida; order Malpighiales; family Euphorbiaceae; genus Euphorbia; species Euphorbia pulcherrima. The sequence goes on from CANTUS010000014.1 coordinate 45,139,718, forward strand.
CGACTGACTGTTCCAGCTAACGTCAGGTCGCCTGAGCGATATGGTTAGCCGACTCGGTGAGTCGGCCTACCACTTCGCTCAATCGGCCTACGTGTCGTTCAAGCGGCCAATAGTTATTTCACCGGATTTTCTGGGTTCTTTTCCCCCAAACTAAAAAACCAAAGTTATTTTAGCATTTTAAGTCCAAACCTACTATAATAATGTGGGAAACGACTTGAAATGTTAATAATCTTGGGTTTTCGAGCACAAAAATGTCAATTCTGGCTTGTTTAGACACTTTTTCCGGTAGACCACTTCAGTGGACAGAAGGCCGACTGAGTGTCATCTAGGCCACCTTGCTGAGTCGGCCTACCATGCCACTGAGTCGGCCTACCACCTCACTAAGTCGGCCTACTGGTAAAAAATGTCCAGATGGTCCCTATTTGTGTTATTTTGTGTTTTTGGCTCTGTTTTGTCGTTTTAATGCGTTTTTAGCCCCGATTTTCACCCGAAAATTTTTCTAAAAAATCATGAATAATCTAAAATTAATCTGTTTAAATTTTAAGCTGCTGGAAACTATTTTATTTATTATTTAATGAGTTAAATGACTATTAATAGCTTAGAAATGACCTTTTTGCTAAATAAATGCCTAATAAATCTTTTTATCTCAAATTAAAACTTCAAAAATATCCTAATAATATTAAATCTTTTTTTAGGTTGTTTAGTTAATTTATTTCATATTTTTAAGTTGTTAGATAATTAGCTAATGGCCAAAAATTGGTTTTTGATCCCGAAAAATCCAAAAATATGCTTACCCCGTATTGTGTGTTCATTTTCTGCCATTTATTTATTTGTGCTTTGTTTATTATTATTCGCACATATCTTTTACCTCGTTTGGAGCTGGGTCTGAGTCGGTAAGCTCGATTAAAACCCGGTTTTGCCCGTTTATTTATTTATTGCTTTATTTATTTTCTCGCATTAGAAAAATGTATAGGTATTTGTAAAGCCTTGTAATAATTATTTTATTTACTTTATTTACCGCTTTTCTTGTGATGTATGACATATAAATCGAAAACTCCAAACTATAATCGAATTTAAACCGCATAAGAACTGAAGTCGCATTTATTAAAATAAATGGCTTGATTTAAAAATTGAAAAGTAAGCAACATCATCCGGACTTGGAATCTCTGTTTTAAGATGCGGTCCAACCATCCTGCGGGAATATCGTACCCAAATTCCCGGTGGAGCTTAACCGGGTGGCGACTCTATCTTAAAATATGGGATTTTAAGTCTCATATCCCTTAACACTTAAATCGGACTAAATTTCAATTTGAACATCGCTTTCATTATCCGTTTTCATCACGCTAAAATAAGGATTATCCCTTAGCACGCTTTACAGCGCTCGTTTTTTTCTGCCCCCCGCTAAACTCATCTCATGCAAACCTCGAGGGCGGAGAATAGGTCGCTAGCTCATAGTGGCCACTCTGTTGGGGATCCTTTAACTTAAAACTTGAATAATGCTTTCATTTTCAAAAATATGGTTAACGGATTTTAATGATGTGCCTAAATCGTTTTTTAAATCAACGCTTTATTTCTTATGCCTTTTAAATCCATCACTTAGTTAGATTCTAAGTTTTAAGGTGCCATTATTTTCACCCCCATGAAGCTCACTTGTATACCTCATGCCCGCTAGGAATTGGGGATATTTATGGGTGGAACACTCGTTTCAACCAACATGTAATTCTCGTGGTCGCTCTCATTTAAGGAGTGTTGAGTTACACGGAATCAAGGTAAACAAGACCCTTCTACAGTGTCATTCACGACACCAGCAGTTTGAGACTATGAACCATGATAAAACTAGCCATAGAAACTTCCCTTTAGGCTCATCGAAATAATCTAGATTTAGGCAGCATACTCTATTGCCATTTCCTAGCGCTAGAGTTAACCCCAGACTATAAATTAGCGTTACGCGGGAGTCATAAGGTTGGAAGAGGTTTATTTGCTTTCGTGTGCTACTTGTGTTGTGCTCATTCATGCAAAGCTCATGCATAGGCCGCATGTGGCTGACCTTTATTTTCGGTTTTCGCTTACCTCTACTCTCCCCTCACTTGAAGGGGGAATTTAACAAAATGCCTGAGATTGTTTGAGCCTCGATGACCCATGCCTACTTTGCTAGGCATAGCAAGGAATTCGTATGTCCCTTGTATTTTGAGGTTAAGCTTCGCATCCTAAGCTCTTATGCTCTCTACCTCTCTAAGCTACCCCCGATATATATGGCATTCATCACTCGAATTATTATGTAATCATTCATTTCATCCATGGTTCAATTTGGGCTGATCGTCTTCTAATTTTTTAGTTAGATCCAGATGTCCTCGTTGTCACAGTCCTCTCTAGTTGCGTCTAGATCACCGTTTAATCTGTCGGCCAATAAGTTCAGTATCAGAATTTACTCTTTCAACCATGTCTGATCCGCATTCGAATGATGCACCTCATGGTAGCACTCCTTCCCCTTCTCCCTCTCCCCCTCATCAGAGTCAAGATCAAGGGCAATCTTAGTTAGGTTCTGAATTGGCTAATGCTATGGCTATGTTCCTACAATCGGATATATTTTGAGCCACTATTTAAGAGCAAGTTAGATCGGCTCTTAGAGAGGAAAGAGAGTCTCAGAGGCCAATGGGGCCTATAATTCAAGCTTAAGGAGAGATCGTTCAGAATATGGCCAGTCAGTCTCGGCCGATTCAGAATCAGTTTCCGATACCGCCGCTCCCCCCTGTTTGTCCTATCTAATAGAGCCAATTCCAGTTTGGTCAGAGTTCCTCTCAGCCACCCTTGTCATTTGCTCCATCAACCTTTGATTTTCCCCTCTGTACCTTCGAGGCCCATTATCCAAGCTCCTATATTCCCAACTTTCTCAGGGGGTTTTACCCTACAAATGGCTATTCTATCCAGCAGTTTTGTCATCTCCTCGTTGTTGGCAAGGTCCATTTATGCCATCTCCCCCTAATTTTGTAGTTACCCTACACGGAACTACTTACCCCCAGAATCCTTTTGCTCGCCCCTAAATTAAGACCCCGGCTCCTCTACCATTTTAGTTTGGATCATATTTCATGCTCCACGACCAGGTCACACAGCCTTCGGGCATGACACCATGTGACCAGGTCACACAGCCTTCGGGCGTGACACCCAAAATGCCGACTTTCTTCAGGCAACTTCTGAATAGGGGCGAGGATAAGAAAGAGGTGGAAGATGATGATTGGGTGCCCAAGAATTTTTCAATGCCCTGTATGGAAGCTTATTCAGGTGAGGGACCTCCCAAGTCTTACATAGTGATGGATAAGCGGATCATGCATGTCCAAAAGAAAGGGGATAAAGTGCTAGCTAAGTTATTCCCGTCTACCCTTTCAGGACTTGCTCTCAAGTGGTATAATACTCTCCTGGAGTCCACAATCCTGGATTGGAAACTCCTATCTAAAGGTTTGATTGCCCACTATAGATTTAATTCCACAATGGAGACTACCATTCAGCATCTTGAGCCAGTCAAGCAAAAGCCAGGTGAATCCTTTAAGTCATATTTCAACAGATGGATGGCTACTCAGGTTCCCTTAAAGCAAAAGCTCAACTTGAAAGAAATGATCCCAAAGTTGCTTGACGGGACTCTACCAATGCTCTAAAAAGAAACAGAGACCGAATCTTTTGAGTCTTATTAGAAAGTTTTTGAAAAAGCTGAAAAAATCGAGCACTGAGAGGAGAAAGACTGGGCTAACAAGTCGATTGAGAATCGACCGTGGTTTAAAAAGAATGAATCAAGTGAAATTGCACCAGCTCCTGCTAAGGGTAAGTCACCTGCGGTGCAAACCGTGGCTCAAAAAGAAGTATCAGCAGTTCAAGTCTCTCCCCCTTCTTAACAACCGTTTGTGTCCCCGTGGAAACTACCCCTCGGTGTCATTTTTGCTAAGATGTATGAAGCAGGTTAGTTAAAGCCTCTACACAATGTCTGGGCTCCTCGACCGGATGAAAAGGGGAATTTTTGCAAGTTTCATGTGTAAAAGGGGCATCAAACTAATCAATGTAAGGCTCTAGCTTCCATTATCGCTCGTATGGTCAAAGAAGGAAAAATGGCCAAGTCGGCCAGGTAGCTGAGCACTATGGAAAACCCTTTGGCTAAATTTGGGGGAAAGGTCTCTATGATCAGTTCTGGAGCTAAGGAAGAGTATGTTCTAGAAATGATGTTCGGGGAATTCGTAATGGTTATCGGCTCTGGTCTCCCTTCGAGCTTTGTATTTGATATGATCTCATAGTCCAATCCTGTGGTAAGCTCCATAAAAATTAAAGAAAGGGCAAGAAGAGGAGACCAAAGCCGAAGATGTGGAAATTGTCAAGATGGCGCTGTTCAATGTTGATGATTATGTTCTGAAGGGAGAGTATTCTGATGAAGAGTTTCAAGCTTTCAATGTGGATGAGTAAGAGCTTCGGTATTCTTTATTGGTATATGAGGAACCGCCGTATCCATTTGAAACCCCGACCATAAAAAGCGTATCAATTGATGGGATTTTGCATGTCACCTGCAGTGGTCCAGTGTACCAGCCTAAGGACAACAGTCTCCACATCAAGAATGATCCGATCCCGACCTCGTTAAGAATATAACTAAGCCGATTGCACCGTCTCCTCAGGTTAAAGCAAGTCCTGATATCGATCCTCTGATTACTTAGTTGAAGATGACTTAAGCCCGTTTCAGCATTTGGCAATTAGTTCTTGGTTCTGATGATTACAGTCGAGCTCTGATTAATCATAACTAAGCCTTGTTCATCCATGCCCAGGTCTTCGATAGAATTATCCCATGCATTATGGTTGATGATGGGTCCTCCCTGAATTTATGTCCACTGAAAGTTCTTCCTCATTTAGGTTTATCCGGGGAAATGCTCGAGAAATCCAACACTGTTATCCAAGCCTATGATGATTTAAAGAGGGATGTGGTTGGGGTTTTTTAAGCCAAAGTGACTATAGGGCAAATTTTTTCTAAGGTTCAGTTCACTATCATCGATATTCCTGTCACTTATTCCTTACTCCTAGGCCGACCCTGGCTTTACTCTGTGGGAGCGATCGCATCGACACTCCATCAAAAGATCAAAGCTGTGGGGAAAGATGAAAAGATTAAGGTAATTGAAGTTGATAATGCCTCGGTCATGGCCATTATGAAAGCTGAGGAGGAGTCTAGGTTTCGAATGGCTGTTCTCAGTAATGGGAAACCTAAGGCCCCTTGCTATGAACGCTACTTATCTATAGCGAGGAAGTTGATGAAGAAGCATGGACATGAGCCAGGTCACTGTTTAAGCAAGCGCTTTGGAGGAATTATCGATCCTTTCCTAATCAAGAAGCACCCTAAGTGAGCTAGTTTCGGGAATACTCCAAAGAAGATTTATAGGATTGTTCATCCATTCTACTGCAACATGGTGACTGTTTGTGAGGTTCAAGGGAAGTGTGTTTACAAAGGAGAATCCGAGCCTATTGATCATGGTGGTCAAGTTTGGTAGGGTTTTGAGATCTTTAAGGATGTGTATGACTTTGAGAAGAATTGTTTTATTGAGAAGGGGGAGAGCCCGATTGAGCCGATATCTACTGTTGCATCCGATGAGAAAGACAAGGGGAAGCTGTTTTTTGATTTAGATGAAGAGAAGCCTGTGGACCCAAAAATTGAAGAAGTAGTGGCTGCTATGTCTAAGGCCATGTCTGTTCTGCTTAAGAAGAAGTGGAAGAAGAATGATGAAGCTAATCCTCTGGCCGAAGCCGTGAAGATGCTCGCCCAATCTCTTGCTACTGAAGAAGGTATGCTATCCACCGATCAAGTGAAAGACCTGGATCACGATCTGGACGATATGCTTATGGAACCTATCGAGGGTGTTAACTCTACTGATGCCGCTGCTCAAGACCCTCCGCCTGTGGAGGATGACCTTATCTATGATGATGTAACTTTTAATATTTCCAGTGTTTTTAATAAGAACAATGTAGCCTATAAGACCTTTAATTCAATGAAAGATTCTGATTTCGCTTATTTGCTTGATGTTTTGCCCTACGGGCCCATGCATTCATTTAATCATAAGCATAATGTGTTTAGTATTTATGATGTTTCTTTAACTGAAATAAACTTGAGTATAGATGATAACCCTAAAATGGTAACCCTTTCTAATGACTTAACCCCTGAGATAAAAAGTGAGATAATTAAAGTGCTAAAAGATCATGTTAACGCTTTTGCTTGGTCGCATATGGACATGCCTGGTATCGATCGCCATATCACCGAGCATCACATTCCAACCTGGTTATCCAACATTATCCCAGTTCCGAAGAAGGATGGAAGGGTAAGGGTTTATGTAGATTACCGAGATCTAAACAAAGCTTTGACAAAGGACGACTTTCCTCTGCCTCACATTGATGTGCTAATCAACAGCGTCACCAGGGCCACAATGTATTCTTTCATGGACGGGTTCTCAGGGTACAATTAGATTTTGTTGGACATAATCGATAAGGTTAAGACAACTTTTATCATAAAATAAGGAGTATTCTGCTATGGGGTTATGCCGTTCGGTTTGAAAAATGCCGGAGCAACCTATTAGCACGCTGTCACCATCCATAAAGAAGTAGAGGTCTATGTGGATGACATATTGGTTAACTCTACTACCAAAGAAGAGCACCCTACGGTTTTGGATAAGTTTATGACTCTTATTGAGAAATATAACTTACGCCTTAATCCAAAGAAGTGCATATTTGGGGTCACATCGGGAAAGCTTTTAGGCCACGTGGTCAGTCAAAGAGGGATTGAAATGGATCCAGATAAGATTAAAGTGATCAGGGATATGCTCGCCTTGAAGACAGAAAAAGAAGTTCGGTCTTTCCTTGGTTCCATCCAATATGTTAGTAGGTTCATTTCTCGCCTCACCACAATTTATGAGCCAATCTTTAAGCTATTAAAGACGCGTCAACCGATTATGTGGGATAAGCATTATCAGATCGCTTTCGACAAAATCAAGGCCTACCTTCTTCAACTACCCGTCCTTCATCCGCCCACGCTGGGCAAGCCGTTGATCTTGTACTTAGCAATTGATGACTCCACCATAGGGGTAATGTTAGTTCAAGAAGATAACGGTAAGAAAGAGCATGCAGTGTACTACTTAAGTAAGAAGTTATTGGATTATGAAACTTATTACTCGATTGTTGAAAAGACGTGTGCTGCCATAGTTTAGTTAACTAAGAAGTTATGCCACTACTTCCAGTCATACAAGGTTCAAGCCATTGCTAAGGTTGACCCAATGAAATATCTTTGTTAGTCATCAACCTTATCCGGTAAGTTATCAAGATGGTTAGTGTTGCTTTCTGAATTCGATATTGAGTATGTCATGACATAAGTTATCAATGGTAGAATGGTTGCAAAATTTTCGGCAAACTAAGCTCTTAACTTTGATTATGTCAAGAACTTCAAGTTTCTCGATGAGCAATTAGCTATGATTGATGTAGCCAAGCCCATGTGGACTATATATTTTGATGGTGTTATGAATAGATTCGGAGTGGGCCTCAGAGTCATCTTATTCACACCCGATAATGAATTTATCCCTCTGTCTAAGCACTTAGAGTTTTCTACTACTAATAATGGCGCCAAATACAAAGCTTGTCCATTTGGTCTTGAAGCTCTATTGATTGTAGGGGAAAAGCACATTTCTGTGATTGGAGATTCTGCCTTGGTCATCCGTCAAGTCGTGGGAGATTAGGAAATTAAATAAGAGTCTCTCTGTCCTTATGTCAATGCTGTTTAGGATTTATCAGCTAAATTCAAGATGTGTCTCTATCAGCATGTCCCTCAAGACAAAAATTAGATGGTTGATTTGTTAGCTACACTAGCTTTGATGTGGGAAGGTCCTTAGCACCAACCCATTTGCCCTCTGATCTTAGTTTTGGCAAAGATTCCTTACCATTCGCACAACATTGCCCACATTCTCACCATCAGTGATGAACTCTGCTGGTATTCGAACATTGTACAATTTCTATGAAACAGTCAGTATCCCGAGCATGCTACTGAATCCAATCACACTACGCTCTAAAAATTGGCTTTTCAATTCAGGATTGTGGACAACAATCTCTTTAAGTGCACTTTCGATGGTTTGTTGCTCCGGTGTTTGACTGAATTAGAAGCTCGTCAGGTTGTGGGAGAGGTTCATGTGGGTGATTGTGGACTGCACATGAATGGCCTGGCCTTAACTAAGAAAATTCAATGGATGAGGTACTTTTGGTTAACTCTGATAGCTAATTGTGTCTCCGAGAGGTGTCGCCAGTGTCAGATTTATGGAGATATTCAGCATCTTCCACCTACCAAACTTCTCAGTTTATTTAATCGTTGGCCATTCTCGACGTGGGGGATAGATATAATTGGTGATATTCAGCCATCATCAACTAATGGTCACTGCTTCATCATTATAACAATGGATTATTTCTCAAAATGGCTGGAAGCCGAATCGCACACCAATATTACAACCAAGAAGATGGCCAAGTTCATTGAGAAGCACATTTTTTCTCGGTATGCTCTACCTCATCACATTATATCAGATACTGGGGTTCAGTTCCAAGGGGCAACCGCAGAGTTGATTGAGAATTATGGTATAGAGCATCATAGATCTTCGCCCTACCATCCTTAGGCCAACAGTGCGGTGGAAGCAGCCAATAAGTCCGTTATGAAAATCCTTTTTAAGACCATAGCTGGTTACCAAGATTCGCTCTTTGGGGGTACCAAACAAGCATCAGAACTTCCACAAGTCAAGCCCTATTCTCTTTGGTTTACGGTATGGAAGCGGTTTTACCTATTGAAATTGAGATGAAGTCTTTGTGGGTGGCGCTCGCATCTAAGCTTGAAGAGACTTAATGGACAAAAGCAAGGTTTGATCAGCTGAATACACTAGACGAGCAACACCTGAAAGCCTTGGATAGCCTTCAAATGTATCAGCAGCGTATGGTAAGAGCCTATAATAGTCAGCTCAAGCACCATAGGTATCCATTGAAAGCCGGTGACTTGGTCCTGAAGCAAGTAAAGCCTTCCACCACTGATCCAAGGGGGAAGTTTCGACCAAACTGTGAAGGACCTTATATGATTAAGAAAGTTCTCGGTAAAGGCAGAATGAAAATCATGGATGTGGATAGTAATGAGTTCATAAACCCTATCAATCAGGATCGGTTAAAGCGTTATCATATATGAATCAAAAGAATCAAATCCATAAAAGCGGCACGTAAAAAATAAATAAAATCAAATCACCCAGTGAGTGGTCTTTTACTTCTCGGGTAAAAATTAGGGTGTATCCCGCTGATTGGTATTCTACAAACCAATCAGGCAAAAGTTAGGGTGCCAAAATGACCCGCTAGGCTGAAAACCCAAAAAGGGTGGCTTAGGCAAAAGTTAGTGTAAATGTGAGTCATGAGAGTTTGTTGACTAGAAAACCTTCTTAGGCCAGTTAACACCAGAGTTTGAGTCGGCAGAACGGTTATCATCATTATGTATTCAAGCTTAATTCAGTTAATGGAAACGTCACTTTTACTGAGCTCTTGTGTTTATGTGCAAATGAATATATTGGGCCCTAAAGGCGAAATGTTGTTGATAAGTCGAGTTTGGGATATCGCTTAACTCAAATTCTTGCGCACCAAATAAAATGAAAATCATAAGAAATATAAAGAGGCATAAGTCCCAATAGGCTAAAAACATCTAGGCATATGCAAAAGCCGGAAGGTCCGCTGGATTGAAAACCCAAAAAGGGTGGTCCAGGCAAAAGTTAGGACATAAAAGCAGCAAATAAAAGTATGATGGGCCTAACACAATGTTTAGGCCTATGCAAAAGTAAAGAGAAATAAAAGTAAAGATAACGCAATCATCAATAACCTAGAAGGCCCTGCACCCTCATCATCATCATCATCGTTATCATCATAATCGAAGTTGAAAGCTCGAACCAGCTTCTCCTCCGCTGACAAAGGATCGCATCCTGCCTGCCTGTCTCTCCACTCGAACCACGAGCGAGGGCACTTCATCCAACTCCATAACCTCCCAACCTGTCAAAGCCATCCTCGGTAGAATCCATCAGTAGTGATAGCGTCCAATCGATTATAGTCTAAGGTCTCGTAGCTCACTCGTCGGGCCTATACCTCTCTGGCATGGCCAAGAAGATAGGCTGAGAATGGCCCAGCCTCAAAATCACTTAAGTGCAGTGGGACCCTTTATCGTCGTCCCCACTATTGGCACAAGCGATAAGGCAAGTAATGCTCAAAGTACCGTAGCCCTACAAGCTGAACCATGCCTCCATCAGTGTCCACTAGAACATCAGAAATCTCCCACTAGCGGTAGACCCAGTGAATGTCTGTATTGGATAGACCCTCCATGATCGCCGTCCACTTGCCAGCCATCATGGCATCGTGGCCAGAAGTGATATGAGCCCTGCCATTATAATTTCTAGGCCTATATCATCTCGAATTGCCTCAAGGATCCTGGAGTAAAGCTAGCTTCTCTAAGAGCCAAACCGGAAGATTCAGATTCAGATTCAATTCCAGTTTCAGTTTCAGATTCAAATCAGATTCGAATTTAGTTTGAGTTTCAGATTCAGACTTAGATTCGGTTTTAGTTTCAGATTCAGATTTAGTTTCAGATTCAGTTTTAGATTCAATTTTAGATTCAGTTTCAGACTCAGATTTGGGTTTAGTTTCAGTTTCAGGCTTTGATTTAGATTTAGTATTGGTATTGGGTTTAGAGTCGGTTAAGAGGAATGCCTATAGTGCAGAGAAGTGGTCTATGATGCGATTAGGATCACTTGCAGCTCTATCTAAATGGAATAGGGTCTCAGCTAACCCTAGAAATAATGGAGATATGCCCACTGAGGCCTGTCCAATGATTAAAACTAGCCGAAATGGGGCAACGGTGCCAACCCCGCAGCTAAACTCAGCTATAAGAAATAGAGCCACCATAAAAGGATAATAAATATGTGACCTGGGAGTGGCTATGCACCAATCGAGTACTCTGCTGAGATCAAATCCTGGTGATCCAGGAATCTGAGAAAGAAAAGAAATAGGGACATCCAGGTTCTATAACCCGGTTAGCTGATCCTCGGCCCCAAAATGCACCTCCGACATAGTAAAGCATATATCGCGAGTGTAGATCATCCCGAGAATAGCGTGATACTCCTCCACCATTGGGCATAGCTTAAAGCTCGAGAAGCGGAATACGTAGTCCATCAGGTCCTAATAGAGGAATGCTGCATGGAGGAAGGCCGTGTTCACCGGCCTGCTAGCAATATATCGAAGACCCGCTAATTCGAAAACCTCTAGCCTCTCCCAATCAGAGCTTGTTAAAGTGCACATAAACTACCTCAGCCTAGCATTGTGTGTCTCCATCAATGATCTCTATCTGCTAATCGCTTGTCAAATAAGGTTGCTTTCGTTAATTTGGATAATTATAAGCGTTAATTAGTTCGTTCCTAGTCAAGCATCTATCGCGCCTAACATTCATCTAGCGAGCAAACAATCCAATCAAACAAGCAAACAAGTCAAGCATTATACAATCAAATCATCCACAAGTTCACCAGTACATCAACAAGAATAAAAATGTATAAGAGTAAGGGCTCATCCGAGGTGGCCCTGAGACCTCCCCTCTGAGGCAGCAGGCCTCAAAACTACATCTATGCTAAATCTAAGAGGGAAAGCAGGACCCATAGGCTACATCCCAGGAAAGCACATCATCTCCAAGGTATCCTGAAAGTGCATAGACTGGCTCACATCGATCATAATGATCTCAGTGTGGTCTCCCCCGTCACTATGGCTGCCATCGCGAGCTTCCGCCTCCCTCTCTAATAGGTTTTGCCGCTCCTTTACCCTCTTAACATAGCTCCTTAGCATCTCCATCTCTCATGTATATTGCTCCTTCTGATTAGATAGTTGCCTCTCGTAGTCTGCTGCCTCCTGAGCTAGCCGCCCCTCGTAATCTATCCTCTTTTGATCTAGTCGACTCCAGTAATACGCGTACTCATGCTCAATCCGCATCCACTCCTCTTGCTCACTCCGATACTTGTCTTGCTCCATCCCATCGAAGAGCTTCAAATATTAGTGATCAACCCAACAATTCATGCATTCATAACATACACGCATAAAGCTAACAAATATCCTATATGCTTTTCTTGTTTTAAATCTTGATAGGTTGTAAGACAGAATCTTACCCAGCCTGTGGAATCCTGTGCAATGACCAAGTCCCTCATGCTAAAGTAACCCCAGGTGTGAGCACGGGATTTTGTAGTCCCTCTCGCGAGACGATGATGACGTATTCCTGATTTTATTCCTCATAATAAAAATTCTTTGGAGTTTTTATTACCGATATAAAATTCCCTACAAATTTTATTTCTTGTAAGGATTCAGTTTGGCATGTTCGATAACATATTCGGTAGGATCTTAAACCGATGATTTGCGCCCAAAATAAAATTAATCTCTAAATACCCATTAAAATATCATTTAAAATTCAAAAAGATGCCCTTTGACCTGCTTTTGACCCCTTTTGGCAGCTTTTTGGGCTTATGGGCCCGCTGGCTGTCAGCCTGCAGGAAGCTGATGCCGGTGGTGGCATCGCCCATACCGCCGGAGGTATCATCATGTCGCCGACGGCATGGCCCAAACCGGGCTTCTGCACCGACAGCTTCTTCTTCTTCCTTTGACCAGCTCTTTTTTGCCATTTTAGTGAAACTAGCCAAAAGGTCTCGAAGACCCCCCATTTTTGCCTATATAAATATGCATTAGGGTTCTAAAATACAACAACAACACATCTAAATTTTACTTAAGAGGTTTTAGAGTGAGAAAATCAATTTTAGTGAGATAAGAAGTAGAAAAGGTAAGAAAAGGGATTCCAATCCATTTTTCTTGGTTTTTCTTCTTTGAATTCTCTTAGTTAAAGCTTAAAATCAGTAGACTTTATGTTAAAATCAATTTAATAGGAATTTGGAGACATAAATCCTTAAATTTACTACACAAATCATCTTTGCAAGCTCCTCAGAGGTGTTCTTTGGATCATGAAGAGGTGGATTCATGGCCCCGAGGCAAAATTCTAAGTCTCATAGCTCTTTGACTTCATTCTTACTTGTTTGTGTTATTGTATGCTGTTTTGTGCTTATTTTTGGGTTTTCAGTCATTTTTTGACCGTTACCTACTGCCGCCGCAAGAAGCTAAAGCCGTCGGAGGCAAGTGAAGCCACCGGAGGTATCAACCATGCTGCCAGCGGCATCGTTGATACCGCCAGCGAAATCACTTGCCCCTAGAGGCCTCATTTTCTTGTAGGACCCTTTCTTTATGGTATCTAGAAAGTCATATAGCCTTCTATGTGACTGATACCACTAGCGACATCACTGATGCTACTGGCGGTATCAACCATGCCGCCGGTGACATGACCTTCTAGACAGCTATTTTATTTCGTTTATTTTTGACCTAGTTAAATTTTCGAAGCTAGGATGTACCATGCAATGATGAAGGTCCAAAACCTTCTAAAAATAGACCCTACCCCATACCATGTGGCATTTTTACTAATAATCCGGTTAAAACAACAATCGAGTCTAAAATTTGGTTAAAATATAATTTTCCCGCAAACGCCGTTCGAATCTCATTTTTAGCCATCCAACCGGGCTTCATAACATAGTAAATGAATATGCCATGTTCACGCTAACTCGAGTCTTGTTTTTTCCACTAACTATGCATGCTAAGTGATACACCTTGTACAATGTGCGGTATCTGCGCTAACCGTTTTCTGCATAGATTTAGGTTAGATGAATGCTAGGCCTTCAGGTATTTTGTTTATCGCACAAAAAATGTATAGGATTTGAAAGCCTTGTAATAATTTTAATTTCTACATTTATTTTTGGATGACTGTAATAATTTATTTATCGCTTTGATTGCTTGATAAATGCGAAAACAATATATAAACCTAAAACACAAATAAATAGGGTGGACTAAAACTGATTAAGAAAGAATGAAATATTTTAACTTGGCCTAATGTAAAATAGATAACATCATCTGAACTCAAAATCTCTACTTAAGGTATAGTTTACCACCCGGTGGGAAAATTGTATCAAAATTTCCCGGTTGAGCTGAACCGGGTGGCGACTCTATTTTAAGTGCGGGATTTCGATCTCGTATCCTTTAACACAAAAATAGGACTTAAAATTCAACATCAACCAATTAATCTTTTCATCACACTAAAATCTTTCCGCCCCCCATGCAACGCATCTCACGCGCTCCTCGCGGGCGGGAAAAGGTCGTCTGCTCACAGTGGCGACTCTGCTGGGGAATGATCTCTTTAAACTTAAACTTATCTTTTCAATAAGTTTGAAGGATTTCGATGATGTGTTAAAATCATTAGCCAAATTAAAACTTCATTCTTTTTATAACATTTTATCTTTAAACACGCATGTAGATAGTTCGTTAAATTTTCAGTGCCCCTTTTTACCCGAGAAGCTCGCAAAAGTATCACTCATGCCCTGTTTGGAATTGAGGATGCCTAGCGGGTGGATCACTCATTTTAACCAACAGGTCAACTCTTGTGATCGCACCTATTTGGGGAGTGGTTGAGTAACGTGGAATCAAGGTAAACAAGAACCTTCTACATCAATAACCCTATACCCAAGCCGCATTAGAAAGAGCCTTAGCACTTTATCCCTTTAGGATTACCAAAACAATGAAAATAATTAGGACGCACTTCTTTTGCCATTACCGGTGAAGAATCCAAACTCTATCCTTCCAACAAGGCATTACGTGGGAGTCATAAGGTTGGAAGAGGGACATTTTTATGTTCTATGTGCTACATGCTCATGCATCACCCATGCATCGGCTTTAAGAGCCAAAATAAACCAACTTACCCTTACTACTTCCACTCACGGAAGAAGTTTAACAACACGTGTAGGACTTCTCTTGTACCTCCATTGTATCACCATGTCTCGCTATGCGTGGCATGAGGCACAAACGTTCCATGTATGTTTGAGGGATAAGCCATCACAACATCGTTAACAATATCTATGTGCAACCATATACGCCATGCATTGGTTATTGTATAATACCATTTACCCATCCATGGCATCACACAACCCATGCATGGTATGATTCGCTACCTATTGTTTCAGCTAGGAGGAGGCAGAATTATCGTCGCACCCCAGTTTGGAAAAGGCCAAAGCACCATCTGATTCATCGTTCTCTCACCCTGGTTGTCACCACAGAAGTCAACGGGGTTCCGTATACCAATTCCAGTGGGGAGTCAGATTTAGAATAAGTTCAGTTGGGTCAGAATTCCTCTAAGCCAGCCATGTCTTTTCCAAGCAACGAAGGGACCACTCCTCTTGAGGAACCAATCGGCCCTACTCCCACCTTAGGGGCAGGATCCCGACCACCTCCCGACTTTGACTTTGCTAGTGCTATGGCACAATTCCTGAACTTGAATGCTTTTCAAGCTTCTATCTAGACCACTGTTCAGGCAGCCGTTAAGCAAGCTCTCGAGGATAGAAATTCTGACCGAGTATTAGAGTCTGATATGCAAGCCTAGAACAGTTTAGCACAGATGTTAGCCGGTCCGGGACGGACAAGATGCGTTGCACCTGTCTTTCAGTCAACCCAGGCTATGGCAAGCCCGTTCCAGTTTAGGAAAACTTTTGCTTTTCTATCAACTTCGACTACTCCATCAATTGTGCCTTTCAATTCGAGACCTTTTACTCAAAGCTCGGTTCCTCCGATATTTACTCATCAGTGCCCAGCTTCTTAGCCATTGCCATCTTTTACTCCTCCGCAGTTCATTGTAACTCCCAAGGGCACCACCTATCCCAAGAATCCTTTTACTAGCCAGCTGACCATTCGCCTCCGCTATCTTCGCCAGTCAACGACCAGGTCATGTAACCACCAGGCGTGACATCCGAAGTAGCCGCTTTTGTCTGATAGATGATGGCTTCTCAGACTATCAATGACCAAGTCATGCATTCTTCGGGTACAACACCCAAAGCCCTAGCTCTTCTCACAAGTTGATCATTGACCAGGTCACGCAGCCTTCGGGCGTGACAGCTGAGATCCAAGCCTACATCAATGGCCTACCTCTCACATTATAATGTATAAAAGAATTATGCACGTAAAGAAATTAAGTGATAAAGTGCTTGCTGAAATGTTTCCTTGCTTCCTTCGAGGCCCTACCCTTGAATGGTATCACACTTTGCCGCAACATATTGTCACTGATTGGAAACTGCTCTCTGAGGTGCTGAAAGTGCATTATAGTTTTAATACTATGATGGAGACAACCCTCTAACATCTTGAGGGAGTCTGCCAAATGACCAATGAAACCTTCAAGCAGTACTTTAACCGGTGGATATCGACCTAGGTCTTGATGAAATCCAAGCTAAGCCTCGAGGAGACGATTGTCAAACTCCTCGAGGGATCTCTTTGTTCTGTAAAGAAATGGCTTTTGATTCTTTTCTATCCTACAAGGCTGTATTCCAGAAAGACAAGAAAATCAAGCATGAGGCAGAGCGCGAAAAGGCCAAAAAAGAGGGAAAGCCATGGTTCAAAAAGAATAATAAAGCTCAGCCCTCAGCTCCGGCACCGGCTAAGCCTAAAGCTCTGGCCATAGTTCAAACCATTTCTCAAGCCCCTGCTGCACCCCTAGTAATCACTCTAGCTTTGTCGACAGTTACAGCAATTCAACCTCCTCGCCCCCCTTTTATTTTGGCTAATCCTTACAGGTTGTCTCTACAGGTCATCTTTAAGCGTTTGAGGGAAGCAAGTTTCATCCAGTCCCTTTAGGAAGACAAACTACCTAGACCCGAGGATAAGAACAACTTCTGTAACTACCATGTTCAGGTAGAACACTAAACCAAAAATTACAAAGCCCTGTTCTTAGTAATTCAGCGTCTGGTTAGTGAAGCAAAGATTGCTGAACCTAATAAAATTCTGAGCACTATAAGTAATCCTTTGCCAAATTTTGGGAACAAGGTAGGCATGATCCAGTCTGGCTTATCTAAAGCCACAATCTTTAATCTCTTTGCTCGAGGGCTGGAAAATAGTAACTCTATTCTGGTCATCGGTTTGGGTCTCCCGTCTAACTCAGTTTTTGATTTAATCATTCAAGCCAACCCGGGGGTCAACTCGGTCCAAGGGATAGAAGTTGATCCAAATCTGCCAAAGCAAGAAAGCCGCAGGTCTCAGCCATTCATGGCAAAAAGAATGAAAGTTGAGAAAAAGCCACTATTTAGCGTACATTCCTTTATTTCAAAGGATGACTACCCTGATGATGATGAGGGCATAGCCCAAGAGGCCAAGGCCGTAAGCACCGAGTTATTCAGGGTCGATTCACCTGCCAATGAGAAACCAAGTGCATTGTTCAAGGTTGATCAAAATGAACTTTTCGGCCTAGATGGGTATGAGTTTCAAAACCCAGATTCAGACTCTGAGGAACAACAATATCTATTTAAAACACGAGCCACTAAGAGTGTCTTGCTTGATGATGTTCGTAACATTACTCAAAGTGGCCGTATGTATCAGCCTGAAGACCGATATCGCCGCTTGAACAAAGACCCGATTCCTAACAGGGCTGGAACTACCGTGAGACCCCTTCTCCACCTTCGGCTGCTCTAACTAGTCTCGAGGTTGACCCTCTCATTACTTAACTGAAAAACACCCAAGCTCGATACAGTATCTGGTAGCTGATAATTGACTCTAAAGGGCATTGCAAGGGGTTGATTAAGCGACTCCTTGATTTGGAAGCTAATCCGACCACTTCGGTTGTTGAGATGTGCGCTATGGTCGGAGAAGGCATTCCCTCAAGAAAGGGACCTCAGATTGTGTTTGACCATTTTGATCTTTCGCTTGAAGGTAAGGATCACAACAGGGCCTTGTTCATCTGAATCCAGATCCTCAATAAGGTTATCCCCTATATCATGGTGGATGATGGCTCCGCTTTTAATCTATGCCCTCTGAAAGTCCTTCCTCATCTGGGACTATCAGAGGAAATGCTTGAAAAACCCAACACTATTATTAGAGCTTATGATGATTGAAGTGTAGTGTAATTGGGGCCTTTGAGGTAGAAGTCATTATGGAAGGTGTTACGAGCAATATACGCTTCACTGTACTTTACATTCCTATTACTTATTCTCTGTTGCTCGGCCGACCATGGCTCTATGCCTTGGGCGCAATTCCCTCCACTCTACACCAAAAAGTCAAGCTTATTCATGATGATAAACTAGCAACCATTGAGGCTGACCCTGATTCTATCGTAGCAGTTATGGAAGCCGAAGCTAGTTTGGAAGGAGGTCTTCAGATTGCCGTGGTTAGTAAGGCTCAAAAATCTCCTCCCCTTTGACATAGTTATCTCCATGCCGGTATGGGTAAATTAATGAAGAAATCTGGTTACAAGCCTGGCAGAGGCGGCAGGATGTATGAACAGGGAATTATTGAAGCCTTAGAGCAGAAAGTGCTGGCACACCGAGCCAGATTGGGGTATAAGCCTAGAAAAGCCTATCACCGTGTTCCCTTCTACTACTGCCGTACAGGCACTATATGTGAAATCCAGGGCAAGAGGCCCTACAAGGGATAACCTAAGTCGATCGAGCGTAATGGAAAAATGTGGCCTGACTTTGAGGTCTTTAAGGATGTTTATGTCTTCGAGGCCGGCTGCATGATGGTTTCTGCTGAACTCGAACCCACTAAGCCTATTGCACCTGTCAATGTTATTTTTGATAAGGCTAAGGGAAAGGGTAAGATGAATCTCGAGGATGAGTTTGGAGGAAGTAATGAGGAATCTATCGATCCAGACATTGAAGATGCTGTGGCAACCATGACCGAAGCTATGATGATGCTGATGAAGAAAGGCTAGAAGGGTGAGAGAACTGAGGAAGAAGATGCTATGATGGAGATAGTAAGGTAGCTCGCTAGGGCCCTCACCGAGAAAGCCAACCTATTCGGGGAACCATCGCTCACCACTGCCCAGAAAGCTGCTCTGAAGCATGACCTGGATGCCATTCTAACATACACTATAGAGGATGCTCCCCCTATTGCTGTTGCTGCTGAAGCCCCTCCGCCTATGGAGGAGGATATGGATGATGTAATTTTTAACATTTCTGATGTATTTAATGCGAACAATGTTGCCTACAAGGCTTTTGATGCAATGAATGACTCTCTTTTTGCTTACTTTTTTGATGTCTTTCCTGATGGATCCATGCATTCACATAACAATATACATAACATTTTTGGCATTAGCGATACATCTTTAAGTGAAATAAACCTAAGTATTGATGATAATCCTAAAATGGTAACCATTTCCAAAGATCTAACTCCCGAGGAAAAATGTGAGATCATAAAAGTGCTTAAAGATCATATTAGCGCTTTTTCCTGGTCATACGAAGACATGCCTGGGGTTGATCGACAAATTGCCAAACATAGAATCCCAATCGATCCTAAATTCAAGCCTGTCAAGTAGAAGCTCCGTCGGTTGAGACTAGAATGGGCGAATCAGGTTAAGGCAGAGGTTTCGAGGTTGATTGAAGCTCGATTCATTAAAGTTATGGAGTATTCGACTTGGTTGTCCAACATAGTCCCGATTTGGAAACAAGATGGTAGGGTTTGGGTCTGCGTAGATTTCTAAGATCTCAATAAAGCTTTGCTGAAGGACAATTTCCCGCTCTCGCACATCAATGTCCAGATTGATAGCACCTCCAGGGCAGCTATATACTCATTCATGGATGGATTCTTGGGTTATAATCAGATTCTGGTCAATATTATCGACAAAGTCAAAACAATGTTCATTACTGAATAGGGGGTGTATTGCTACAAGGTAATGTTGTTTGGGTTAAAAACTGCCAGAGCCACTTATCAGCATGCTGTAACTGCCCTATTACTTAACATGATCTATAAAGAAGTAGAGGTGTATGTGGACGATATAATTGTGAAGTCTACTACTCGAGAAGAGCATCCTGCCATTCTTGACAGGTTCATGACTTATATTGAAAAGTATAAGCTCCGCCTGAATCTAAAGAAGTGCGTGTTTGGGGTTACTTCAGGCAAATTGTTGGGGCATATGGTTAGTCAGAAAGGAATTGAAATGGATCCAGACAAAGCCAAAGCCATCAGGGACATGCCTCCATCGAAGACAGAAAAGGAAGTCCAATCGTTTATGGGGTCCTTACAGTATGTTAGTCGATTCATTGCCCTCTCACTACCTTATGTGAACCCATCTTTAAGCTATTGAGGAAGCAACAACCTGTAGTATGGAATGATCAGTGCCAAGTGGTGTTTAACAGAATCAAGGCATATCTTGTTGACCCACCCATTTTATAACCCCCCATCCCAAGGAAACCGCTGATCCTTTACTTGGCTATCGAAGAGTCCTCCATAGGGGCAATGATTGTGTAAAAGCATAATGATAAACGGGAACATGCTATCTACTACTTGAGTAATAATTTGTTGGATTACAAAACCCGATATTTGATTGTGGAGAAGACGTGCACCACCATGGTTTGGTCACTAAAAAGTTGCACCATTATTTCCAATCTTACCGAGTCTAAGCCATGGCTGAGATTGACCCAATGAAGTATCTTTGTCAATCCTCCACCTTAGCCGGTAACTTATCCTGATGGTTGTTTCTCCTATCCGAGTTCAATGTTGAGTATGTGACCTGAAAGGTCATCAAGGGGTGGGCAGTAGCTGAATTTCTGGCTAATCAACCCCTTGACTCTGATTATATAGAAAATTTAGAGTTTTCTGATGAGCAACTCGCCTCTGTTACAATCCTTGAGCATGTCTAGACTATGAACTTTGATGGTGCTTGGAACCGATGGGGAGCAGGCCTTGGAGTCATCATAGTCACATCGGATAATAAAATAATATTGTTGTCTAAACGCTTTGAATTCACTATCACTAACAACAGCGATGAGTATGAAGCTTGTCTGTTTGGTCTTGAGGCTCTTCTCCAGGTTGGGGCCTGCCGAGTCTCTATCATCGGGGATTCGGCTCTTATAGTCTATCAGGTTATCCGAGATCAGGAAATTAAAGAAGAATCTCTCCATCCTTATGTCGAGGCTATTCGTGAATTATCCGAGAAGTTCACCTTGTGCTTATACCGCCATGTCCCTCAGGATGAGAACTAAATGGCTGACGCTCTCACCACTCTTGCATCCTTATAGAAAGGACCTTAGTAGCAGCCTATCTGTCCTTTGGTTATGTTGTCCACCAAGACCCCCGACCCCGCTCAATCCATTCATCCGATCCACGCCATCTCATCCCAACCTTGTTGGTATTCTGACATTGTCCTATTTCACCAAATTGGCCAATATCCTACAGATTCTTCTGACTCGGACCATACCACCCTAAGGCGGCTCGCTGTCCAGTTCTATATTATGGATAATGATCTGTTCAAGAAAACCAGTGATGGTTTACTCCATTGCTTAACTGAATCTAAGGCTCAGAAAGTAATGGACCAAGTCCATTCCGGTGATTGTAGCCCTCATATGAACGGTCTTGCTCTCGCAAAGAAAAGTCAGCGGTTAGGATATTTTTGGCTCACTCTCATGGCTGATTGCAACACCCAAGTCAAAAGTGCCACCAATGCCAGGTTTACGGCGATATGCAACATCTACTGCCCACCGAACTCCCTCATTTATCTACTCTTTGGCCATTCTCGGCTTGGGGAACAGACATAATCAGTGAAATTCATCCTTCTTAAACAAATGGGCATAGATTCATTGTGGTAGCATTAGATTACTTCTCAAAATGGGTGGTGGCTGAATCCTACACCAATTTCACTGCCAAGAAGATGACCAAGTTTATAGAGAAGCATATTTTTGCTCGGTATGGACTTTCACACCATATAGTCTCAGACAATGGGGTATAGTTTCAGGGAGCAACCGCCGATCTAATCAAAAAGTAGGGGATTGACCACCATAGATCTTCTCCGTACAGACCGCAAGCTAATAGAGGTGTTGAGGCAGCTAACAAATTAGTAAAGAAGATTCTTTGTAAGATGATAGCAGGTAATAGGGATTGGGTGGATAAGCTACCTTTCGCTATTTAGGGATATCACACCAGCATTCGTACCCCGACTGGCCAAACTCCGTTCTCCTTGGTCTATGGATTGGAAGTGGTTTTGCTAATTGAAACTCAGGTGAACTCTCTAAGAGTCACCCTGGAGGCTAAGTTAAAAGAATCTGAATGGACTCAAGCGAGGTTTGAATAGCTGAACATGATGGATGAACAGAGGTTAAGGACTCTTGACAACCTCTAGATATACTAGCAACATATGGCTCGAGCATATATCAATCGGGTAAGACACCAGAAGTTCCCCCTGAAAGCTGGTGATCTAGTCCTCAAACAGCTAAAACCTTCTACCACTGATGCGAGGGGCAAATTCTGGCCAAACTAGGAAGGAACCTATGTAATAAAGAAGATGCTTAATAAAAGGGCGGTTAAGCTTATGGACATGGATGGGAATGAGTTTTTGAACCCCGTAAACCATGACAGGCTTAAGTGTTATCATATCTAATTCAAAAGAAATAAATCAAGAAAAGCAGCTTGCAAAAAATAGATAAAGTAAATCACCCACCTTTCGGTCTTTTATTGATCGGGCAAAAATTAGGGTGACACCCGACGGTCGGTATTCTGCAAACTGGCCTTGCAAAAATTAAGGGATGAGTCATACCCACTAGATCGAAAACCGAAAAAGGGTGATCTAGGCAAAAATGAGGGTATATGAGCAATGAGAGAGTGCCTTCTAAAAAATCGAGCTATGCTAGTTGGCACCGGGAGTTAAATCAATGGGAATGTTAACCAAACATCACATACTTTGTTTTACTTCAATTAATAAAAATATCTCTTTTCCTGAATCCTGAATGCTTATGCTTATGTGAATTTTATATCCATATGGTCAAGACAACTCAAGCAAGCCTAATGCAGAGTTCATGTAATTTTAAATCAAATGCGCAATAAATAAAAATAATTCTGATAGATTGAAAAGAGAGAGGTCTATACAAAAGTCGGAATAAGTCTGCTTGATTGAAAACCCAAAAAGGGCGGTTCAGGCAAAAATTAAGATAAGGTTTGATAGATTGAAAACCCCACAGGGTGGTCTATGTAAAAGTTAGAACTAAATAAAAGACATAAAATAAAATAAAGTTCGATAGGTCCGTCACCCTGACTAGCATATGTAAAAGATAGAACTAATGGAAAGCGTGTCTTAAGCCGAACTCCCCACATCACCATCATAATATCGAGAAATCCTTCTCAAGGTGGTAGTGGAAGAGGGCTTGTGCCCCTGTTCCACTTGCTCTCCCTCAAAGTAGGCCCACGATTGCTCGGATTGAGTCATCATACGTCTAATCTCGGCGAGCCAGCCTCTGTAGTGTATATCTGTCTCAAGGGTCTCCACGTGATCATAGTCTAGAGTCTCAAATATGGCCTCCTTGGCCCACTTCTCTCGGATATGGTTCACCTATCTAGCCTTATAGATTCCAATTTGGTTATAAGGTAGCTTGATCGGAACTCTCTGTCACTTGTTGTATTGACGGCACAACCGATAGGGGGTATAGAATAAAGATCTCTCCAGACCTATCAGCTGAATGCAGGATCCCCAGGACTCCACAACCACATCTCAGATCCTTTGCCATGGGCTAACCCACTGAATCTGTGCATCTGTGTATCCCCTCAGAATGGGCATCCAGCTATCAAATGTCAGCCAGTCAAAATCAGCTCGCATAAGCCCCCCCTCTCTCAGATGGATAGGTAAGTACTTCTTCGGGTTCCCTTGTGGTGCCTCTCTCAACTTTAGCTTCTCCATTAGCTATACCTGTAACCAATTTCAGATGAGGGTAGAAAGAAATGTATAAGGTGTAGACCTGTGGTAAAATGAATACCTGTGGTAGTATGAGGTGGTCACCGATAAGGGTTGGATCGGTAGAAGTAACACTCGTATTTAGTTAGTCCCACAGCTATGGGAGAAGCCCCTGTAGACATGGGCCTGATAAGTGAGATCAGCATGAGCGGAGCAACTGGACCCACTCCGTACATGAACTCTGCCATAAGTAGTAGTGCCACCATGGATGGCCAAGCAAGATGGGATATGGGTACCCCTCGGCACCACTTTAGAATTGCTCTAATCTAAAGCCGAGTTTGTCAGGAAGTTGGGACAACAACGGATCTAAGGAATCCAAATTCTATAGTCCTCAGGGAATGCCATCCTCGCCGAAATGGAACTCCGGGAGTGCCAAGGGCACACAATTAGGACATGGTACCCCCAATATAGCATGGACTTCTTTGAACAAGGGGCATAGCTTGAATAATGAGAATCGGAATATGTGGTCCATTTAATCCTAAAAAGATAATGCCATGCAAAGGAACTCAGGGCTTACGGGGCCACGCCACAGCATACCAAAACCTCCAAAGACCGAATTTTTCTAGCTTCTTCTAGTCCGCATTTCCTAGGCTTTGTAAAAAACCCTGTAGTTGCTGGTTGTGGCTTGCCATGTCAGAATTTGGTAAATGGCTTAAATTGGATTTCTGGGCAAGTGATGTTACCGACGATGTTGCTGATGCCGTCGGTGATATGGGTTAAAATAGGGCGATATCACTTGATGCCGTCGGTGGTATGGATTGTGGGCGACTTTGTCTATCATTTAGCAGGGTGAAGTGGGGTGATATTAGTGATATTGCCGGCGGCATGGGATTATTTCCCGGTGGCATCAAAAGCATTTTCATCAGTTTGACCTGTGCAAGAGCCTGTAAACAAGCCCTATAATCTATTTCCAAATCCTATTCGATCACAAATCCGCATTTTTATTCAAAATAAAAGACCGAAGGCACAACCGTCCAAATTTTCCAAACGCTAGGCCTAAATAAAACCAAAATCACATCCGAAATCCAAGATTATTCAAACCCAATGTATCGAGGGCGTACAAACCAAAGCAAAGATTCATAAAAAGGTAAAAAACTATCTAAAGCATTCTGTCGCCCCTAGAAGGGTGAGAGGAGACGCTCGGGTCATCCATGAGCCAATGGTTAGCCACATCTTCATCTTCTTCCCTATCCTCCGTCATTGGAACACTGCTTGACTCTACCGGTGTGGCAGGTGGACATCGGCCAGCTACCATCTTCACTCCCCTTTGGCCTGTATCACTAGGGTGTGCATGATCCATATTTTGCTTGCTCCTCCTCTCGTGAACAGTAGCATCCAATTAGTTCTCTAGATCACTCATGCGGCGCCGAAGCAATGCATTCTCTTCCTCGTACCTCCGCCGGGCCGTATCGGCATCCGATAGGGAAAGGGCTAGGAAATCCTGTAAACAAGGAAAACAACAATAATGTATATCATTCATAGCATGCATGTATACATGCATCTTATCTTATTTTAACATGTCATAGCAGGGAATATACCTAAACAAGCAAGGATTTACCAATTAGAGTGTCCCTGAGAGCGAAGGCATTCCCAGCCAACCACTTTGCCTCGCTCCGAGCAACCTAAAAAATCCAAAGGGGCAATCAGATTAAGTCCACAAAAGGGTTATTGCAGTAATATGTTCAGAATTGGGCAGAGCTTATATAGGTAGTGTTCTTTAGTATGAAGTTTAGTGGGTGGCAACTCGAGCCTATATCTCTTGGCCAAAAATCACCCCTTGAATTCATTAGCAGGAATTGGGTCTCCAGAGGACTTGACAGGGCCCCTCGCTGAACTCGACACCCTTAGGTATGCCATAGTACCGTGTCCTGCTATTGTCATCGCGACCTCTCTTCCTAGGGGGTTCCTGAAAAGCATAAAAGCAAACATAACCAACCATTTCCAACCCATGCAATTGCCATACATGTACAAAAACACAATCATACCTCAAAAGAGCGGTACTCCCCGTGAGACATCGGTACGCTCCCGCCGGCCACTCCTTCACCCACCTCACCTTCTTCCTCCTCTTCCTCCTCAACATCGCCTACTATGCCCTTGAGCCGCCTGCTCTCCTCCTCCTTCAGCTTCTTATTATGATACTCTATCATGTCATCCTTCTTGATGTGGGGGCACACGAGAAGTAGGCACTGCTGGTGCCGCACGTACGAACTTAGAATGCTTGGAATGACCCGACCATTCCCCTCCAGGTAGTCGGCCTTATCCACCACAGAAGTGATCACTAAGTGAGGCCACTATAAGCCCGTAGGAGGGTCCGCATGCACTAGTCTCACAGAGGTAGCAATAAACCTTCAATCCCGAACTCGGTCCCCCAGGTACCACTCTAGGGATAGGGGGCATTCCATCACAAACCGACGATCGTCCACCTCCTTGCAGACTCTAGCCACCTCCACCAGGTTCTCTACCCCGTCAAAAGGGTCACGGTTAATCTGAACAAACAACCAAGATAACAATCAATGTAAGCACAATGTAAATTCATAAATGCATTTTGTCTACTAATGTTTTCATTTAAGTGTAAAACAGGAATCAAGGTCAAAAGTTCACTTATCGAGCTCAATCGCACACTCCTCAAAGACTCCCGATAGCTCATGGGGTACTTGCTTTTCCCCCCGATACCACGACACCACCGGGCAAGGAAGTGAGAACCTAGTGGGACAGTGACTTTGAACTCGATTAGCAGGAGGATTTGATGTTGAAAAGCCCAGGCCTGTAAAAGTGAGCAATTAATCAAGCTAAAACATCCAAAATAAGGAAAAGCATGCGAATCAAGCAAAAACAATCAGTTAAGTATTTTTGAGAAGGGTGTACCTGTAGGAGCAAATGGCTGATCCGAAGGGCTTTCTCTTTCTTCCTGGCACCCGCGTCTAGTCCACGGTAAAGCTATGCCAAGATGGCCCTAGGCCAGTTCTTCTTGCTGATGCTGGCCATATCCTCGATAGTAGATATTAGCCTATAATTAATTTTACTGTCCCAGACTGGGAGAATAGTATGGTGACCAAAGAAATCATAAAAGAACGAACGCAAGCATCCTGATCCTCCTCTGGAGCCACACAAACTCCTACCCAATGCTTGTGCAACTCTCTATATGATAATCGCCCCGAGATAGACTTCAAGCCGAATAGCTCCTTCACCTGCCTCACCACAGGCTTCTCAGTATGGTACTTATCTATATACACATTGAAATGGATGACCTTGTTCTTCCACGGGAGCCCGATTATAGCCACCACATCGAAAGGTGTGATGGTCACCTCCTCGAATAAGAAGTGAAAGGTGTGAGTGGTTTCAGACCAGTTTTCCATCAAAGCCGTCACCGCCGAATGGGAGAGCTTCGGCATCAAAAGGGGCATAATACGGGCTAGATCGCCGAAACTCATCTCGTTAATGGTCACCATAAGCTCAAGATCCTCCTCCGAGATGTGGTACCACCACTCACCGATCGTACCCATACCCTGTATAGGTCAGTCCATACGGCTGTGAAAATCAAAAGCAAAATAGATAAGTACCATTTTATTTTCTCATCTCTGTTATTTGCTAGAAGGCTGCTGATGTCGCTTTTGCTAGAAGTGATGTCCCCGACGCGGTATGGATGATACCGCCGACGGCATCGCCATAAGCAGAAATGGCATCACATCTTCCAAGGCCTTTTTGCAAGGCCTGATACCACTGGTAGCATCACTCATATCACCGGCGACATCATAACCTGCGGGCAGAACTCAATTTTGCCCTAAAAATTAAACCCCACCCGGGCCTAAACCATAAAAATCGTAATTAATCGAATTCAAAGCCTAGAAACAGTAAAAAAGATCAAGCCTAAAGTATGCAATATCAGTTTTTAATCAATCAATTTCATGTTTATGACCCCTATCATGGCAAAATTTTGAGCCTAAGGCCAAAATCAAAACTTAACCTAAACAAAGAAATCCGATTTTATAGGTTTACCTGGACGTAGCAGAGATGTTTTATCGGTGATAGGAGGATCGATTCTATAGCCATACATCTTGTCCTTTGCCTTCAAGCCATACCCGGCAGGAACCGAGCAAAGTTTTAGCCTTTCGATGGAGGAGTCAGGCAAGCTTTCCCTAACAGCCGAAAGTAGAGAGAAAAGGGGGGCTGTTTTAGTTTTTGTACGCGAAAGAGGAAGATTTTTACTCTTTTAAAACCCCTCGTGGAATTTGAGGAGTTTTTATTTATCTAAAACTGTTCGTCCATGCCGCCAGCGGCATCAATTCATACTGCTAGCGATATCAGTCATGTTGCCGGCGACATCACCTTCCCCAGTTTGAATTTTGAATTCTTTTGACCGGTCAAAGATGCCACATGGGATCCATACTGCCAGCGGTATCGATTCATATTATCGGTAGCATTAGCCATGCCGCCAGCGACATCAAGGCATCCCTTAGTAAATCTAGTGGAATCCCGGCTCTAGCCTTAACATCTTAGGACTTCTAAGACCCTTATACTTTCTATTATTACATTTTTACTGTTCATCGAAGCGGCAAAAATATTTTTGCTTCACAAAATCAATCAAGTAGTAAAAACGTCATTTAAAGATCGGTCTAATCTTTTACTTGTCGCTTGTTGCAGGAACTACACTCTACCAAATCTACAAAGAATAAGTCCGACCAAGGGGCAACCAATCCACAAAACATAAGTCCGACTAAGGGGCAACCAATCCATAAAGCACAAGTCCGACCAAGGGGAAACCAATCCACAAAGCATAAGTCCGACCAAGAGGCAATCTCTCCGTGAGGCTCAAGCCCGACCAAGGGGCAACCAATCCACAAATCATAAGTCCGACCAAGGGGCAACCAATCCACAAAGCATAAGTCCGACCAAGGGGCAACCAATCTATAATGCATAAGTCCAACCAAGGGGCAATCTCTCCACGAAGCTCAAGCCCGGCCAAGGAGCAACCAATCTACAAAGCGTAAGTCCGACCAATGGGCAACCAATCCACAAAGCATAAGTCCGACCAAGGGGCAACCAATCCACAAAGCTTAAGTCCAATAAAGGGGCAACCTATCCACAAAGCTCAAGTCCAAACAAGGGGCATCTAACCCATAAAGCACAAGTCCGACCAAGGGGCAACTAATCAACAAAGCACAAGTCCGACCAAGGGGCAACCAATCCGTGAAGCTTAAGTCCGACCAAGGGGCAAACCAGTCATCCATCAGGTATCATTCCTATCCCTTGCTCTTTCGTGTGATCATATTGACATATGGCAATAGTGATCCCCTGAGGGACAGCCTGTGAGCACAGGATTTTGTAGTCCCTCTTGTGAGACGATGATGATTAGAAATTACCTTGTTGATTTGTTATGTCTGACTCTCATCCCTTCTTTCTTCTTCCATCCCTTCCTTTAGATGGCTGGAATTATCCTCAGCCATTTTAGATGCCTTTTCAGGACTTTCTTCCCTTGGCATGTTGGCACTATCCTCAACAGCCTTCTGCAATGCCTTTTCAGGACTTTCAAGGTTTATGATCTCATAGCTTGGTCCAAGCAAATTTTCCGGAAGTGATTCTGCTCTTTCAGCAAATGGGAATTTGTATGCTTTCGGAATTTTGGATAAAGTCTCCATGTCTTCTGGGTGTACCAGTATTAGGGGAGATTGAGATGACTCACCCGGACCTTTAGTTATTTTCCTCTAGTTTATTGCATTGTTTTCCTTGATTGCTGCCTGAATCTCAGCATATTGCTCATCATCTTATTGTACTAGTTATGTTGAGCTGGGAACATCTTTCCCTGAGCTGGAATTTGCCTTTTCCAATGCATCCTTCTCTCTATACTGCTTGGCCTCTTCATTTAACACTATCCCAGCAAGCCTTATGCCCTTATTAGATTTCTTTTGTTGGGCAGCAAGAGCTTCATCAAATGTTAGCCCTTTTCTTTGGAGCTATATTTGAGGAGGAGCCTCATCCTCTGTTTCCTCATCATCAGCTTCTTCCTCCATCTCAGCCAAAGTTCTCTTGGCTTTCTTTCTTCCAGCTTCAATCACCTTTGTTGCGATTTTAGGTAGCCTAGTAGTAAGCCCATGCAGTCCCTTGTTGGCTGCTGCTTTAATCAATCTGCCTCTGGGTCTTGGTTGTTCAGAGCATAGGACTTGAGTGAGAGGTAGAGTATCCTCATCAACTTCTTCCAGAACTAGTTCCATTTGCCTTTTGGCTTTGGCTTTTGTGGTTCTAGGCCTCTTAGGAACTGGGGCTTCTGCTTCTAGATCAGCTGCCTTTCTGGATTTAACTTTGCGCTCATCCTTTCTTAACTTTGCTTTTTCTTCATCCCATTCTTCATTGAAGCGGAGATACTGGAAGTTCTTCTCTAGGATTGGCTTTCCATAAATTCCTTCAAATCCAGTAAGATCCACTCCTTCCGCTTTAAGGATCCTCGTGATCAAGGCACCATGTGAGTTGACATGGGTCTTAAGATAATGGATGATTAAGACTAGCCAGTTTACTTCCACGCTTCCAACCCAGTGCTGCAGAATACAGTGCTGGAGGGAAGAAACTGTAGTCAATGATCCTTTTCTTATCAAAATAAGCTTTGTAAGAGCATGCTATAGGAATCTAGGCGTTCTGGGGAAGTGTTGAGAATTTATCGCCAAAATAATTCTAGTGGAGCCACAGCTTGGAGTCATACTCGATTCCGATCTCATCCCCATATTTTCACAACAAAACTCCGGAATTTTTCATCTTTAGATTCTTCTCAAAGAATTTCAGTGTTAGAAGGATAATCTTTCCTCGTACTTCAGTGCGGAGAGCATCAAAGTGATTATGCGCACTAAGATTTGAGTAGAATTCTTTCACCAGTTTTGGATAGGTTGGGCAGTTTATTTTGAGAAGATCACCCAAATTCTGATCTTCAATTAGGATGAAGAAGGGTGGAGTTTTGAATAGGTAGTCATCTCCTAGATGATCAGTAGGGATGGCGGAGTCTGAGGTTTTGAGATTTAAAGGTTTAAAATCTGCTTCTTTCAAGTCAGATACTTGAAAGAGGTTTTTTCTTGGTAGGATTTTGAGGGTGTTTGAGGTGTTTTTGGCTGCCATTTTTGAGTTTTTGAAAGATAATGTTTTAGGTTTGAGTTTTTACAAAGTAACAGTCAGATTGTTGCTCGTGTGAAGTGGAGAAGGGATTTTGAGAGGGTTTACATAGAATTTTTAAGGTGAGGGTATAATTGTAATCCAGACTTCGGTGTTTTTGACTGGATTGATGACATAGCAGTCGGAATTTTTGGAGAGATGTGAATTCAGTTTACCCGGAGAATGGGAACGGTTTATTTTTGAATTTACTACTGTATTTACGGCGCATGTAACAGCCATTCGACTTTTGAAATACAAAAAGTAACAGTTACCTTGATGGGCTTTTACTATCATACTTCATTGTTGTCGGCTGACGTGGCAGTCTTCTGAAGTCTACTTTTCCACTTTTTCTTTTTCTTCCGGAGTGAGGATTTTATCTCAACATCCGGCTTGATTTGTGGCTTTCTTTCAGAGTTTTTCTAGATTGGATTTGACATTCCAATTGATTCTCTTATTTTCCCAAATTGATCCTTACTTAGTGGTTTAGTAAAGATATCAGCTCTTTATTCATTGGTTGGGACATATACCAATGTAACATTCTTTTTCATTATATGATCCCGGATGGAGTGATGCCTTATGTTGACATGTTTCATCCGGCTATGAAGCACCGAATTCTTTGACACATCAATAGCACTTTTGTTGTCACATAATACATCCACACATCCGGATTGTACTCCATAATCTTTAAGTTATTGTTTGATCTATAGGAGTTGAGCAACACAACTTCCAGTTGCCATATTCAGCTTCCGCGGTGGATAAGGCAACTGAAGTTTGCTTCTTGCTATACCATGAGACTAAGCAGTCCCTAAGAAAATGAGATCCTCTGGATGTACTTTTTCTTTCAAGAGTATCTCTGCCATAATCTGCATCTATAAATCCCTAGAGAGTAAAATCTCCATTACTAGGATACCATAACCCAACTTCAGTGGTTTCTAGGAGATATCTCAGTATCCTCTTGACAGCCTTGATATGTGAATCCTTTGGATTGGCTTGATATCTTGCACAGTAGTATACTGCATAGTGAATGTCAGGTCTGCTGGCTATTAAGTATAGGAGTGAGCCAATCATACCTCTATATAGCTTTTGATTAACATCTTTTCCTTCACAGTCCTTGGATAAGACTGTATCTGAACTTATGGGAGTAGAATTTGGTTTGCTGCTGTCCATTTCAAAATTTTTCAGAATCTCCTTGGTGTATTTCAATTGATTGATGAAGATCCTGTCTGGACTTTGTTTGATTTGTAGGCCAAGAAAGAAGTTTAGTTCTCTCATCATGGACATCTCAAATTCCTACATTTGGGAGCTGAATTCTTTGCACATCTTCTTATCAGTGGCACCAAAAATGATATCATCCACATAGATTTGGACTAAAATAATATCATTCTTCTTCTTCTTGATGAAGAGTGTGGTATCTGCTCTGCCTCTAGTATATTCCTTGGATATAAGGAATGAGGTCAGTCTTTCATACCAGGCTCTTGGTGCCTACTTTAATCTATAGAGGGCTTTCTTTAGTTTGTTGACATGATCCGGATGCTTTGGATCTTTAAATCTGGGTGGTTGCTTGACATATACTTCTTCTTGAATAACGCCATTTAGAAATGTACTTTAGACATCCATTTGGTATAATGTGAATCCCATGAATGATGCAAAAGCACATAGGATCCGGATTGCTTCCAGTCTTGCTACAGGAGCGAATGTTTCTTCGAAATCAATTCCTTCTTGTTAATTGTAGACTTGAGCAACTAGCCTCGCCTTATTTCTTTTTACTGCTCCTGATTCATCAAGTTTATTTCAGAACATCCATTTAGTGCCTATAATTGACTTTCCTTTGGGAGAGGGCACAAGATCCCATACATCATTCTTGGTGAATTGATCTAGCTCTTCCCACATCGCCATCATCCAACTTTCATCTCCTTCAGCATCCTGAAATTTCTTTGGCTCTATGAGAGAGACAAAAGCAGCGTGACTCATCATCCGATTAAGCTATCCTCTGGTTCTAACTGGATTCTGAATATCGTCTAGAATATTCTCAATAGAATGATCTCTGTGTGTCCGAATTTCTCTTTCCAGACCTTCATTTCGAATTTGGACTTACTTTTCTGCAGCTTCAACTATTTCTTCATTAAAGTCAATTTCCTATGTATTGTGATTGACTTGATATGCCTCTGGATTATAGGATTTTCCCTCATCTTCCTCTGTGTATTTCTTGATTTGAGATGAATTAGGGATATCTTTTTCTTTCTTCTCTTCAACTTTTTCAGCTTTCGGAGCTTGATCTTCTGAAGTAAAGTTCTTCTTTCCTGCAGTGTTAGTTTCATTGAAATCTACATGTATAGACTCTACTACAGATTGGGTTCGTTTATTGAAGACTCTGTAAGCCTTACTATATATTGAGTAGCCTAGGAAAATTTCTTCATCAGATTTAGGATCAAATTTTCCTAATTGCTCTCTGTCATTAAGGATGTAACATTTACATCCAAATGCTTTGAATAATCGATTTTTGGTTTTCTTCCCTTCTAGATTTCATAAGGGGTCTTTTCTATAGTTTTTCTAATGAGAGCTCTATTTAAGATGTAGCATGCTGTGTTTATGGCCTCACCCCAAAAGTATTTTGCAAACTATTTTCACTTAGCATTGTTCTTGCCATTTCTACTATGGTCCTATTTTTTCTTTCTACTGCTCCATTTTATTGAGGAGAGTGAGGGGCAGAGAAGTTATGTTTAATGCCCTTAGAGTCGCAAAAGTTAGCAAAATGCTTATTTTTGAACTCTCCACCATTATCACTCCGGATGAGTGCAATGTGTATGCCCTGTTCTACTTCTATCCGGTTGAATGTTTTGGAGAATTGATCAAATGCTTCATCCTTACTTGTTAGCAGGAGAACCCAGGTATATCGAGAATAGTCATCTACGATGACCATGGTGTATTCTCTTTTACCTAAGCTCAATGGCTTAATTGGACTAAAAAGATCAATGTGTAAGAGCTTAAGGACTCTTTTGGAAGGAATGTATGATATGGAAGGCAAACTTTTCTTATATTGTTTACCTAACTGACATGCGGTGCATAGATGATCCTTATCGAAAGCAACTTTAGGTAGACCCTCAACTAATTCCTTTTTAGCTAATTTGG
Source organism: Euphorbia pulcherrima (assembly GCA_947683365.1). Classification (NCBI taxonomy): domain Eukaryota; kingdom Viridiplantae; phylum Streptophyta; class Magnoliopsida; order Malpighiales; family Euphorbiaceae; genus Euphorbia; species Euphorbia pulcherrima. The sequence goes on from CANTUS010000014.1 coordinate 45,173,847, forward strand.
ACAGGAGATTCATGCTTACATGTCCCAATCTCCGGTGCCATAGCCATGATTCTTCTTCTTTAGACACCAGCCATATATTCTTTTTTATCATTTCTAATGCTTACAGAATAGACATTATTTACTCTAGGTGCATAAAGAATAAGTTAATTTGACTTACTATCATAAATTGAGCAGCCTCCCGAGTCAAATGTGATTTTTCTTCCTTTTATCATATAATTGGGCTACACTTAGTAGATTGAATCGTAGTTCATCAACTAGTGAGATATCTTCAATCTTTAACCCAGATCCAATGATTCAATGACCAATGATCTGTCCCTTTTGATGTCTCCAAAGCTCACTTTGCCTCCCTTTTTCCGGGTTAATGTGATAAAGGCCTTCTCATCACTTGTCATGTGCCTTGAGTATCCACTATCAATATACCAATTGTGTTGATCTACTGTGGATCTAAGGCATACCTGCAAAATAGATCAAGTGGGTTTGGGTACCCAATCAGATTTGGGTACCCAATCAGATTTGGGTCCTCTCGGGTTAATAACCATCTCAGGCCAAGGATAATCTTCATAATACACATTTTTTAATCTACATGATTTAGTCATATGATTATTTTTTCCACAAAACCTGCATCCTGAAATAGGCATGTTTTGCATTTACTTTTTGCTGATCTTCTTCAGATCCTTTCTTCTATAGTTGCCTTTATATCTAGCTTCCTGTACACTAGTGGATGGTCCGGTATAATTTCGGAGGCTGGTTGGAGGTGTGACTTTAGCATTGTGATTTCTTCTCTGTTTGATAGGTAGTTGGTTGTAAGCTATTTTAGCTTTTCTCTTTTGAGCCATAGTATATCTTTGAGCTTGTGGTTGTCTGCTAACTTCATTTGTCTTTTGATTTAGATTCCTTTGAATCCGATTCTGAGAAGGAGGAGGATCATCTCTTCTTGGATTTTTAGGTTTCCTTGCAGATAATTTCTTCAATAGACTAACTTCTCTTTCTAGTCCCACAACATTTGCGTTTAGAATCTGGACTTGATTTCTTAGGAAGTTTTCTTCTACTACATCAATATGTTTGGTTGCTCTAACCAGATTGATGTCTTGCGCCATTACTTCAGAGTCTTCAGCTAATTCTAGTATTGCTCTTTCCAAGGATTTAATTGTCTTTGCATTCTTTTTTACTCACTTGATAATAATAGAAAGAGCTTTTGCAAGATCAAAGTTAGAGGTAGAGTTAGAGTAAGAGTTTACCTCAGTGTTTGCTGAATTTTAGATTCTTCAATTTGCACAGTTTCTTGTTTGGAGGTGTTTCCTCCAGATTACTTTGCTTCCGGCTCTGTTAGGGCCGTGAATGCACAGTTAGCGATTTCCTCTTCTCTGTTGAGGATGAGCTACTGCTTTCTTCACTGTTGCTCTAAGTAGCAACCATTGCCTTCTTTTTAAGTTTCTTAGCTCTCTTGAGCTTGGGGCATTTTGTCCTGAAGTGGCCTGTTTCACCACACTCAAAACAAGCAACGTCTTTCTCCGGATCTTTCCTTTCTTCCTGATTTCTTCTGTGCTTACTTCTTTAGGAGGTGCCTTCTCTTGGTCTCCGAGATTCATACCTTTTTGATCTTCTTCTATCCTTCTTTTGTATGAATCGATTTAGCCTTTTGGTCAATAGAGCGAGTTGATCTTTAGTACTCATTGGCTCATCTATTTGCTCTTCCTCTCTAGATGAGCCCGATCCGGTGGATTCTGCTTTAAGAGCAATGGCCTTCTTAGGCTCCTCAGGTCTCTTTTCTTATTGACTGTATCTTTCCAAGGACAGTTCTTGAGTTAGAAGATTACCAATGAGTTCATCATAACTGTAGAAATTTAAGTCATGAGCTTCCTCAATGGCAGTCTTTTTATTGTCCCATTCCTTGGTGAGACTCCGGAGTACTTTCTTTACCATATTTACTTCTGAAATCTCCTTCCCTAGCCTCTTCATTTCATTTACTATATTTTTGTATCTAGTGTTCATGCTGCTGATTGATTCTTTAGGCTCCATCTTGAAAGATTCAAACTTTTGTTGGAGTAGATCAAGTTTGGCTTCTCTTATTTTGGTAGTTCCCTCATAGGTTGCTTCCAGGTTTTCCCATATCTCTTTAGCAGTTTCACATCTGGATATCCAGGTGAATTCCATTGAACTAAGAGCATAATGAAGCATGTTAATTTGCATTTTCGCGTAATTTTTAAAAATCATTATCATCCCACATACTTGATGGCTTTCGGGTAGTCATACCTCCTACTTTATAAGTAGGTTCATATGGACCATCTTTAATAACTAACCATGCTTGCATACTTTGTGACTGGATGAAGTTCTTCATCTAATTTTTCTAGAACGTGTAGTGTTCACCGGTGAAGAGTGGAGGACTGGTAACAGACATACCCTCAGAAAGAAGTTGTGAGTTGTGAAAACTCATTTTGATTTATGAATCAAAATATGTGGACCTTTAGCTCGAGATTATTAGATCTCTAGTTTGAGCACTTGCTCTGATACCACCTGTTGGTCCCTGTTAGAGTATTTATAAGGGCAGAGGGGGGGTGAATTGTCCTTTTTCGCGGATTTTATAAACTTAAAAAATTCTGTGTGTAGCGTGTTTTATATGATCCGGAAGATGAATCCGGACGATAAATGTGATCCAGAAGATGTATCCGGATGATGCAATATGAATGTAGAATGGTAAAAATAAACAAATATCAAGCACAAGTAATTTATACTAGTTCGGCCTTGCCTACGTCCAGTCCCTAGAATTTTCTTCTTCCGAGCTTATCCACTAATGGATTCCTTTTCAACGGGTAGGAATCAAGCCTTACAGGGAGATCTCACTCAAAGCACCTACTTCAAGTTCTATCCCAACCTCCCAACTCACCCAAGTTGGAGATTTTTACACTTTTGGTTTGCAACAAATGGTTGGTTTTGGAGTTCCTCAAGTTTATAATTTCACTTAGGAATCCTTACAAACAGATTTTGAATTAGGAGTTTCTTGGAGGGATTTTCTCAACTAATTGAATGTATTTCTTTGTGACTTGCTTTTGTAAGTCAATCAGTTGTCTTCTCATTTGGTGAAGAGTTCCTTTAATAGGCTTTGAACATAAATGTAGCTGTTTGTGGTTGGTGAGCTTACATTTAATCTTCACCCTTGATCAGGTTGTGAGGTGGAGCTTTTGGATCCCTTGATTAGTCCATTAGACCATATTCTTGGAATTGGTGCTGACAGTTGTCAGTGATCATTTTTCTTGTCATTTTATGATACACTAACTTTTATACTAATTGTCATATGGTGTGAGCTCCATGGGCGCCTTTATTGGTCTAGTCTAAAAGTTGTTTAGACTTTTGCTGTCCTTTGTCTGCTCCTTTTGACTTTTCTTTAAACTTTGCCAGCTGCCTTCTAATTTCAAAAGGTTCTTTGACTATTGTAGACCAAGGCAGTACAAGGAAAGCTGTGTTTTATTCTTTCCTTAGTTAATTGGTATAGATCTTCCGGATGTGTCTTCCGAATGCCTTTTGGACCTATATGTTTCGGATCTTCCTTCTGGAGATGGCTTCAATTAGTTCTTCCGGTTGCAAGTCTTGAGGATGGAAGTTTGTTTTCTATTCAGACTTTGGCCGGATGATTTTCCTCCATTGCTTAGGTTTCTGATTTTGTTCAACAGTCGATCTTAGCTTTGTCCGGATGCTTCCATTTGGATTTCAAGAGAGTTTCTTATACTTGTTTTTGTTTCTTTCAAACTCGATCAGGATTGATATCAGTTTTTATTATCCGTATCATTGTTTTTCCAACAATATTCCTTTTTATCCTGTAGTGTATAGAATATTCTCTAGAATTTTCCTTTCAGTAAGGGGCAAAATCCTCCGATCGGTTATTTCTTTTTGGGTCCCGAACATCTCTAATCTCTACTATTTTATATTCCCTTTTTATTGTTAATTAAAGGGGCAAAAATTTTTGTTTCACAAAATTAATTAAGCAATAAAAAAAGGGGCATATTTATCGCATGCTAATTTTCCAATTTTAATTATTGATAGGTTTGTTGATGGCGAACCCAAAAAACAACTGATTCAGAATTCTTACAATTCAGATTAATTTTCATCTTGATTAATCTGTCAATGGTGCATTCCCAAACCACCAGTAGACAACCAACTTGAGATTTTCGGCTTTGAAAGGTTCGTTGATGACGCGTCCCTGAACCGTCTGTAGATAACCAACTCAAACATTTTCTATCCTCGTAAGCTCCGTTGATGACGCATCCTGGTATCGTCCGTAGACAACCGTTTCAGGAATTTCACTTTTATACTTGTCTTGTTCCTCCTAAAAGATCTGTTGATGGCAACCCCAGTAGAAAATTGGCCCAGGAATTTGCGAATCAGGTATAAACTCCTATCCCTCGATCTTTCGTGAAATCACATTTGACCGGTCAAATGGTAATCTTAGGAGGGGCAGCCTATGAGCACGGGCTTTTCGGTGGCCCTTGGAATGATGATGACTTTTTGCTATAACCTTTTACGGTCTAGTTGTTCCATTATTTTAGAATCAAATCGCGTTTGGCAAGTTCTTTATTGATGAATTTGTGCCTTTGACCCCAATTAAAAAAATAACCAACTCGCTTTTAGATTAATCGTTTCCCTTCCTCGAGCATAGAAATTTGTTTCATGATTTTCCATAACATTTTCAGTGAGTCTCATTTAAATTTTGGATTCTTGATGCCCCAAGCTTTCTGGAATGTCAAGAATCACCTTAATCGAATAACCATAGTGAGAGTTATGAGCATTCGAAGTTCGGCCCTTATCGGGCACCTTTTCTCCATGTTTTTCCACACCGGTGCCCCCTGCTCCGGCGAAGGTGGCCGGCGCCATCACAGGATGCCAAAGTCATAGGGTCCACGCGTGGGCCACTTGGACCACACGGCTGGCCGCGTGAGCCACTTGGTGGGCCACATGGCTCACACAGCCTGGCACCGTCTCCTAGGGATGAGGCCCATATTGGGCCATGTTAGATGACGCGGCCTGAGCCCTGCCACATCAGCGACGTGGCCTTGGCTTGGGGAGCCCATGTTCTTGCGTTTTCTCAGGTTTTTCTTGGCCACCAAGTGAGGTTTTGTGATTTTTTTGTCAAATATTAACATTTGGAGGAGTAATTGTGAGATTTTGCACTTGAGAGGGTCTATAAAAACCCCAAAAATCTGGATTTAGAGGACTTTTGGCTGATTTTAAAAAAGAAATTCTGATTTGAGGTTAAGCATATTTAGGAAGAACAGGTCTCATAAAGTGGTGAATATCCAATCATTTTAATTTCCTACTCTTTATTAGGCTTCGTTCATTAGTTTAAAAAGCTAAAATCAATTAGAAATCTTAGGTAAAATTAATTTAAATAGGATTTAGGGGCTTTTTTCCTTACAAATCACTAAAACCCTTAGTAAATTGGTCACTGTTTCGTCGGGTTTTATCACAAATCCATCACAAAGCTTGCCAAACATCCGGTTTGAGTCTCGAGGGTGGATTTACTACCTTTAGGTAACTTTCTGAGTTCCAATCTATTTCATTTAGCTATTTATTGTCTTTTGCTGTGTTTTGGTTGGTTTTCCGGGCATTTGGCCTTTATTTTTGTCTTTTTTGTGATTTTCCAGCGAAACTCCGGCTGACTGTTCCGACGAACGTCAGGCCGCCTGAGCGACGTGGCAGGCCGACTCGGCGAGTCGGCCTACGTGTCGTTCAAGCGGCCAGTCGTTTCACTGGATTTTCTGGGTTCTTTTCCCCCAAACTAAAAAACCAAAGTTATTTTAGTATTTTAAGTTTGAATCTACTGTAATAATGTGGGAAACGACTTGAAATGTTAATAACCTTGGGTTTTCGGGCACAAAAATATTGATTCTGGCTTGTTTAGTCACTTTTTCTAGTAGACCACTTCAGTGGGCCGAAGGCCGATTGAGTGTCATCTAGGCCACCTCGCTGAGTCGGCCTACCATGCCACTAAGTCGGCCTACCACCTCACTGAGTCAGCCTACTGGTAAAAAATGTCCAGATGATCCCTGTTTGTTTTATTTTGTATTTTTGACTCTGTTTTGTCCTTTTAATGCGTTTTCAGCCCCTATTTTCACCCAAATTTTTTTAAAAAAATCATGAATAATTTAAAATTAATTTATTTAATTTTTAAGCTGCTAGAAACTATTTTATTTATTATTTAATGGCTTAGAAATGACCTTTTTGCTAAATAAATGCCTAATAAATCTTTTTATCTCAAATTAAAACCCCAAAAATATCCTGAAAATATTAAATCTTTTTTTAGGTTATTTAGTTAATTTATTTCATATTTTTAAGTTGTTAGATAATTAGCTAATGCCCAAAATTTTTTTTTTGATCCCGAAAAAAAAATATGATTTCTCCGTATTGTGTGTGCATTTTCCGCCATTTATTTATTTGTGCTTTGTCTATTATTGTTCGCATATATCTTTTGCCTCGTTTGGAGCCGGATCTGAGTCGGTAAGCTCAGTTAAAACCCTATTTCGCCCGTTTATTTATTTATCGGTTTATTTATTTTCTCGCATTAGAAAAATATATAGGGATTTGTAAAGCCTTGTAATAATTATTTTATTTGCTGTATTTACCGCTTTTCGTGTGATGTATGGCATATAAATCAAAAACTCCAAAATATAATCGGATTTAAACTGCATAAGAACCAAAGTCGCATTTATTAAAATAAATGGCTTGATTTAAAAATTAAAAAGTAAGCAACATCATTCGGACTTGGAAACTCTGTTTTAAGGTACGGTCCAACCACCCAGTGGGAATATCGTACCCAAATTCTCGGTAGAGCTTAACTGGGTAAGTCTAATATCCCTTAACGCTTAAATCGGACTAAATTTTAATTTCAATTCATCACGCTAAAATAAGGATTATCCTTTAGCACGCTTCACAGCGCTCGTTGTTTTTTCGCCCCCCGGCAAACGCATCTCACGCAAACCTCGCGGGCGGGGAATAGGTCGCTAGCTCACAGTGGTAGACCATACCTTAAGTAGTGATTCCGAGTTTGAATGATGTTATCTATTTTACATTAGGCCAAGTTAAAATATTTCATTCTTTCTTAATCGGTTTTAATCTACCCTATTTATTGGTGTTTCTGGTTTATATGTTGTTTTCGTGTTATCAAACAATCAAAAGCGGGAAATAAATAATTATTATAGCTATCCAAATGTAAATGAGGGAAATAAAATAATAATTACATGGCTTTCCAAATCCTATACATTTTTCTATATGATAAATAAAATACTTGAAGGCCTAGCATCCATCTAACCTAAATCTACCTGCACAAACACGCCACTTTGTAATGGGTATATCACATAACATGAATAGTTAGTAAACAAACAAGACCTGAGTTAGTGTGAACATGGCATATTTTGTTTACTATTTATGGAGCCCGGTGGGATGGCTAAAAAATGGGATGTAATCGGCTTTTGCGGGAAAATTCTATTATGTTCGTATTTTAGACTCGATTGTTATTTTAACCAGATTATTAGTGAAAATGCCACATGGTATGGGGTGGAGTCTATTTTCAGAAGGTTCTGGACCTTCGTCGTTGCACTGTGCATCCTAGCTTCAGAAATTTAAACTAGGTCGGTAAATAAATGAAATGAAACTACTGTCTAGAAGGTCATGCCGCTGACGACATGATTGAGGCCCTTGACGACATCAATGATGCCGCTGGCAGTATCAGTCATACAGGTAAGCCGTATAACTTTCTAGATTCCATATAGAAAGGGTCCTATAAGAAATTGGGGGCCACTGGGGGCAAATGAGGCCACTAGCGGTATCAACGATGCCGCTGGCGGTATGGGTGATACCTCTGGTGGCTTTATTTGCCTCCGGCGACTTCAGTTTCTTGCAGCAGCTATTTTTGGCCGGAATGTAACCAAAAACCCAAAACAATGCACAAGTAGAAACTAAAACACAACAAACAAGTAGAATGAAAGCCCAAGAGCTATGAGACTTAGAATTTTTACCTCAAGGCCGTGAATCCACCTCTTTGTGATCCGTATGACACCTCTGGGGAGCTCAAATGATGATTTTGGGAAGTAAGGAGTGATTTAGTCTCTAAATCCTAATTTTTGTGATTTCTAAACTTAAAATGCACTTAAGTATCAGAGAGTTCAGTAGAGAAAAACTAAGAAAAGATGAATTGAATCCTCTTTTCTAACATTTTCTAAACTTTATCCCACTAAAGCTAACTAGAATGCTCAAAATTTGCTTGAAATCTTGAGTGAGGAAGGATTGGGACCTTTGAAATGGCTGAAAAATCTTATTTATATAGGCTTAAATCCGTTGGAAATTGCCTTTGATCAATTAGTTATCGGATATCGAGCAAAAAGTGCACACAATTGTCTGCAGAAGAAATGATGTCGCCGGTGGCATGAATGATACTACCAGCGATATCAGTGAGGCCTCATGTAGCCTCACTCCTCTAGTAGATCTGAAAAGTAGCACGATTCGTGCCTAAAATTGGGGAAAAAGAGAGGAAATCCTAAAAAGGTTGATTTGACCGAAAAACTCAGATATTGGGTGTATTTTTTGATTTTTAATGGTATTTTGGACTAGATTATTTTTTGGGTGCAAATCATCGGTCCGAGCTACCACCAGACGCGTTATCAGACACGTCGAACTGAATTTTTTCAAAAATAAAATTCATAGAGAATTTTATATCGGTAATAATAATCCTAAAAAAGAATTTTTATTATGAGGAATAAAATCGGGTATACGTCATCATTATCTTGTGAGAGGGACTATAAAATCCCGTGCTCACAGGCTACCCCTCGAGGGATCACTGTTGCCACATGTCAGTATCATCTCATGAAAGAGCAAGGGTTTAGGAACGATACCTAATGGATGGCTGGTTTGCCTCTTGGTCGGGCTTAAACTTTGTGGATCGGTTTACCCCTTGGTCAAAGTTATGCTTTGTAGAGAAAGCATATGATCGACTAAGATGGGATTTTGTTGTAAAGACTCTAAAGGAAATAGGTATGCTGCCCCATTGGGTGTACATAGTTCATAGATGTATCTCCTCGGCTTCGATGTAGATTCTCTTTAATGGAAGTGCAACATATAGTTTTAAACCAACTAGGGAAATCCAACAAGGCAACTGTCGGTCCCTATGAGGGTCTAAATAAGATCATAGGGGGGAGAATACCCTTTTTGTGGAATTAATCAGACTTTGAAAAGTCTTGTGTAGCATGTTTGATTATGTTCCAGATATGATGGATCCAGATGATGCATATATGAAATGACGTGTAATAATGTAAAGAGTAAGAAAATCAAACACAATAATTTTATCCTGGTTCAGCCCCGCCTACTCTAGTCCCGGAGTTTCCTTCCTCCGAGATCTTTCCACTAGTGGATTCCTTTCCAACTGGCAGGAATCAACCCTTACAATTTATCTCCAGATGGTAACCCCTTCCGGATGTATGATATACCACTAAAAGCACTAACTCCTAGCTGAGTCCTCTTATCTTTAGTGAGATATACCACTTAGATTTCTACCTAAACCTAAGCCGAGTCCTACAGGGAGATCTCACTTAAATGACCAACTCTAAGCTATATCCCAATCTCAATACTCACCCAAGTATGAGATTTTTACAACTTGTTTTTCTCTAGATTTTTTTTGAATTCTTTAAGTTTATAACATACTTGAGAATTCTTACAAACTGATTTAGAATGATTTATTTCTTGGAGGGATTGTGTCACTGATTATTATAGCGGATTCTCTTGTATATGCTTTTCTTGAAACAGCCAGCACCTTCTCAACTTGTGAAGTTTCTCTTTTATAGGCTTCTATCATAAATGAAGCCGTTGTGATTTGTTGGAGTTGAATTAAATCTTCACCGTTAATCAGGTAATATGTGGCGCTTCTAGATCCATTGATTGATCTGTTAGACTGATTAAATGTCTTGTTAAATCCTTGGGAATGAGACTAGAAAGTTGTTAGTGATTGTTTTCCTTGTATTTTAGTGATCCACCAACTTTTATGCTAGAAATCCGGAGTGTGTACTTCACGCGCCTTTCCTATTGGTCTAGGTAGAAAAGGTTGTTACCTTTTTTCTTTGTTGTTATTAGTCCTTCTGTCCTTTACTAAAAAGTGTGCTAGCTGTCATTTTTATCTTGCACAAGGGAAAGGGATCTTTGACTTTTAGACCAAAAGGTCGAGGGAAAAGATTATTTTTGAAACTTTTCCCTTTGTCTTGTAAACTTTGTCTTCCGGATGAGTTTGTCTTCATATATCCAAATGCTATTTCAACCAGTTCTTCTTTCGGATGCTAATCTTTAGTGGTTTAAAGTTTGTTTCCTTTCCAAACTATAACCAGTTACTTCCATTATGTGCTTAGGTACTTGTAGTCTTCGAAGAAGGTTCCGATGAGTTGTTTTGGATCTTATGCTTCCATTTTTGGATTAGGGAGATTACATGTTTTTGTTTCTTAAGTTTTTGTTTTCTTCAAACTTGTTCTAGATCTGTCTTCTATTTGTTCTTTCGGATCATTATTTCCTAACAATCTCCCCCATTTAATGGAAATAAAAACTAAGCACATATAAGCATAAGTAAAGGGGGTTTCATGAGCTAAGTATGATTCTTGATACTTAGTCATTTACAAGTTTACTCCCCCGTAATCTAAGCATCCTAACTCCCCTAACATTTTGGCATTGTAACTTCTAAGTTTTTGAAGTACAATTGATAGTTGTACTTAGAAGCAATTTTGTAAATATTTTTCACTATATATACTTCTGCTGTTAACAATAGTTAACATCAAGGAAGTTCTGGATTACAATTATAGAAATATATATAAGTGAAAATAGGACTAGCTATTACAGATTTGTACATTGAAAAATATTGCTATTCTAAAATGATCAGCAGCTCTTCATTTTCTCCCTTTCTTGGATGACTCTCCCTCTTTACCTTTGCCTTTCTCCCCCTATTGGTTTTCATCAATTTGGGGGTTAGTGACCATATAGGTTCTTTTATCCCAATTCTTGTGCCAGGCTTATGAATAAACTAAATAATCCATATTTCCTTGCAGGCGCTTTTCCAGGATAGTTTCAATTGTGGCTGGAAGGAGATAGAGTGATTTGACTTGTTCTCTGAGATACTTGTATGATTTGACCATGTTAGGAATCATCTTTAGAGCATGCTTTCAGTAAGCTTCCTCAAAGAATGGGAAGAGAACTTTCAGAAGAGTCAAGCTGCACTTGTAACCATAAAATCCTGTATCCCCGATGGATTGGACCAGGTCTTAGCAAATGGGGAGGAGAAGGCTATTCGGATTAGAGGATAATGATCTCGATGAGGTAGAAGGAGCATTGATAGATAGATTAGCCATTCTTGACTTTATGGCCTCATATTCATCAATGATATCTCTCTGGATGTTATGAACACTTGAGTTAAGACTTGTGAGATCTTTATGAAATGCTTCTCTTAAGTTGTTGATAATCTGCTGTGTTATAGAGAGATAGCTCCCAACATTATCACTAAAATCATCCATTTGCTTTTTCAGTAGATTTGGGAGACCTTCATCAAGAAAATTACATAACATCTCTTGGGAAACTTGATGCTCTTCGATCAATTCAGTAAGCATAAATGTAATTCCTTTTCCTGCTTCTACAATTAATCCCGGGATGAATTTTTCCAAGTTTTCAAACTTGCTATCCAAGTACTCTTTAAGATCATTGGTGATTTCTATGGAGGAAGAGGTGATTTTATCCATTAGGGTTGCACAATTGTTGTCAGCTCCGGTGTGAGCTTGATATGCAGAGCGATTTGCTCCCGTAATATTGGAATTTATCTGATTCAACACCGGAGTGATTTTGGATAGTGAAGCTTTTGTAATAAGATCTACTGAGGGAAATTCTTGTATTCTTCTTTGAATATTTTGGACAAACCGCTTGATTTCCCCTAACTCAGACTTCAAATCCGGAGCCAAAGACTTGTCAATTATAATGCTCTCCACAGACTTTAGTTGAGTACATATATTTTGAAGAGTCCTCCTAACATAACTTTCTTCCTACCTCTCAACTGCTGCTTCTTGGATCATCTTAAGTGCAATGGTAAGTTTGTCAACTCTCTTTGAATTGTTCTTAAGGAATGGCTGTTTAGGAGTGCTTTCAGATGAAGATGTTTCTTTTGACCTAGAGCTATTTCCAGACTCCTCAAAGCTTGAGGATTTTTCTTCCTTGTCTTGACTACTCTATTTTTATTCTTTGTCCTCTTACTCTTCTTCCGTCCTTTTTGTGAGCGAATGACCTTTCCCTCACCCACGAGGACCGCGTGAGATGTGTACCATGGGGGGTGGAAAAATAATGAGCGTTGTAAAGCGTGCCGAGGGACCGATCCTCATTTTAGCGAGATGAAAAGATTGATTGGTTGATGTTGAATTTAAGTCCAATTTATGTGTTAAAGGATACGAGATCGAAATCCCGTACCGAAAATATAGTCGCCACCCGATTCAGCTCAATCGGGAAATTTTGGTACGATTTTCTCACCGAGTGGTTGTGAGCATGGGCTTTTCAGTGACCCTAAGAATGATGTTGAATTTATGCTCTAACCTTTTACGGTCTAGTTGTTCCATTCTTTTAGAATCAAAATACATTTGGCAAGTTCTTTGTTGACGAATTTGTGCCTTTGACCCTGATTAAAAAAATAATCAACTCGCATTTAGATTAACCATTTCCCTTCCTCGTGTGCAGCAATTTGTTTGGAAATTTTCCATAAAATTTGAACATTTTCAGCAAGTCTCATTTATATCGTTGGATTTTTGGCTCTCCAAGCTTTCCAGAATGTCAAAAATCACCTTAATCGGATAACCGTAGTAAGAGTTACGAGCGTTCAAAGTCCGACCCTTATCGGGCTCCTTTTCTCCATGTTTTTCTCCACCAGGGCCCCCCACTCCAGCGATGGCGGCCGGCTCCATCGTCGAACGATGAGGCCGCGTGAGCCACACGGCCTAGCGCAGTGCGTCAGCGATGCAGCCTTGGCGCGGGGAGCCCCTGTTCCTGATTTTTCTTGGGTTTTGTGATTTTTCGTCAAATATTAACATTTGGAGGATTAATTGCGAGATTTTGCACTTGAGAGGGTCTATAAAAACCCTAAAAATCCCGATTTAGAGGACTTTTGGCTGATTTTAAAAATGAAATTCTGATTTGAGAGGTTACGCATATTTAGGAAGAACAAGTCTCATAAAGTGGTGGAAATCCAATCATTTTAATTTCCTAAGCTTTATTAGGCTTCATTCTTTATTTTAAAAGGCTAAAATCAATTAGAAATCTTAGGTAAAATTGATTTGAATAGGATTTAGGGACTTTTTTCCTTACAAATCACTAAATCCCTTGCTAAATCGATCACTTTCGTCACAAATCCATCACAAAGCTTGCCAAACGTCCGGTTCGAGTCGCGAGGGTGGATTCACGGCCTTTAGGTAACTTTCTGAGTTCGAATCTATTTCATTTAGCTATTTATTGTCTTTTGCTGTGTTTTGGTTGGTTTTCCGAGCATTTGGCCCTTATTTTCATCTTTTTTGTGATTTTTCGGCGAAACTCCGGCTGACTGTTCTGGCCAACGTCAGGCCGCCTGAGCTCAGTCGCTCAGTCGGCCTACGTGTCATTCAAGTGGCCAGTCGTTGTTTCACTGGATTTTCTGGGTTCTTTTCCCCCAAACTGAAGAACTAAAGTTATTTTAGCATTTTAAGTTCGAATCTACTATAATAATGTGGGAAACGACTTGAAATGTTAATAATCTTGGGGTTTTGGGCACAAAAATGTCGATTCTGGCTTGTTTAGACATTTTTTCTGGTAGACCACTTCAGTGGGCAGAAGGCCGACAGAGTGTCATCTAGGCCACCTCGCTGAGTCGGCCTACCACCTCATTGAGTTGGCCTACTGGTAGAAAATGTCCAGATGGTCCCTGTTTGTTTTATTTTGTGTTTTTTTTGCTCTGTTTTGTCGTTTTAATGCTTTTTCAGCCCCAATTTTCACCCGAAAAAATTTCTAAAAAATCATGAATAATCTAAAATTAATTTATTTAATTTTTAAGCTACTGAAAACTATTTTATTTATTATTTAATGGGTTAAATGACTATTTAATGGCTTAGAAATGACCTTTTTGCTAAATAAATACCTAATAAATCTTTTTTATCTCAAATTAAAACCCCAAAAATATCCTGAAAATATTAAATCTTTTTTTAGGTTTTTTAGTTAATTTATTTCAAATTTTTAAGTTCTTAGATAATTAGCTAATGCTCGAAAATTGTGTTTTGATCCCGAAAAATCCAAAATATGCTTTCCCCGTATTCTGTGTTCATTTTCCACCATTTATTTATTTGTACTTTGTCTATTATTATTCCATATATCTTTTGCCTAGTTTGGAGCCAGGTTTGAGTCGGTAAGCTCGGTGAAAACCCGTTTTCGCCCGTTTATTTATTTATCGCTTTATTTATTTTCTCACATTAGAAAAATGTATAGGTATTTGTAAAGCCTTGTAATAATTATTTTATTTGCTTTATTTACCGCTTTTCGTGTTTTGTATGGCATATAAATCGAATACTCCAAACTATAATCAGATTTAAACCACATAAGAACCGAAGTCGCATTTATTAAAATAAATGGCTTGATTTAAAAATTGAAAAGTAAGCAACATCATCCGGACTTGGAATCTCTGTTTTAAGGTATGGTCCAACCACCCGGTGGGAATATCATACCCAAATTCCCGATAGAGCTTAACCAGGTGGCGACTCTATCTTAAAATATGGGTTTTAAGTCTCGTATCCCTTAACGCTTAAATCGGACTAAGTTTCAATTTCAACATCGCTTTCATTATCCGTTTTCGTCACGCTAAAATAAGGATTATCCCTTAGCGCACTTCACAATGCTCGTTGTTTTTTTGCCCCCTGCCAAATGCATCTTACGCGAACCTCGCGGGCGGGGAATAGGTCATTAGCTCACAGTGGTAGACCATACCTTAAGTAGAGATTCCGAGTTCGGATGATATTATCTATTTTACATTAGGCCAAGTTAAAATATTTCATTCTTTCTTAATCGATTTTAGTCCACCCTATTTATTGGTGTTTTCGGTTTATATATTGTTTTTGTGTTATCAAGCAATCAAAAGCCGTAAATAAATAATTATTAAAGCTATCCAAAAGTTAATGTAGAAAATAAAATAATAATTACATGGCTTTCCAAATCCTATACATTTTTCTATACGATAATAAAATACCCGAAGGCCTAGCATCCATCTAACCTAAATCTAGCTGCATAAAACGGTTAGCACAAATACGACACTTTGTATGGGGTATATCACATAACATGCATAGTTAGTAAAAAAACAAGACCAGAGTTAGTGTGAACATGGCATATTTTGTTTACTATTTATGGAGCCCGGTTGGATGGCTAAAAATAAGATTTAATCGGCATTTGCGGGAAAATTCTATTATGTCCATATTTTAGACTTGATTGTTATTTTAACCAGATTATTAGTGAAAATGCCACATGGTATGGGGTGGGGTCTGTTTTCAGAAGGTTTTGGGCCGTTGCACTATGCATCCTAGCTTTGAAAATTTAAACTAGGTTGGAAAATAAATGAAACAAAACTGTTGTCCAGAAGGTCATCCCGTCGGTGGTATGACTGAGGCCACCGGCGATATCAATGATGCCCCTGGCGGTATCAGTTATACAGGTAGGCTGTATGACTTTTTGGATACCATAAAGAAAGGGTCCCTTGGTCGGACTGGGGGCAAATGAGGCCATTAGCGGTATCAACGATGCCGCTGGCGGTATGGGTGATACCACCGGCGGATTCATTTGCCTCTAGCGGCTTCAGTTTCTTGCAACAGCTGTTTTTGTCCGGAAAGCGACCAAAAACCCAAAACTATGCACAAGCAGAAACTAAAACACAATAAACAAGTATAATGAAAGCCAAAGAGCTATGAGACTCAGAATTTTTACCTCGAGGCCGTGAATCCACCTCTTTGGGATCCATATGACACCTCCGGGGAGCTCAAATGATGATTTTGGGAAGTAAGGAGTGATTTAGTCTCTAAATCCTAATTTTTGTGATTTTTAAGCTTAAAATGCACTTACATATCAGAGAGTTTAGTAGAGAAAAATCAAGAAAAGATGAATTGAATCCTCTTTTCTTACCTTTTCTTAACTTTATCATACTAAAGCTAACTAGAATGCTTAAAATTTGGTTGAAATCTTGAGTGGTGAAGAATTGGAACCTTTGAAATGGCTGGAAAATCTTATTTATATAGGCTAAAATCCGTAGGAAA
Organism: Euphorbia pulcherrima; assembly: GCA_947683365.1. Lineage (NCBI taxonomy): Eukaryota > Viridiplantae > Streptophyta > Magnoliopsida > Malpighiales > Euphorbiaceae > Euphorbia > Euphorbia pulcherrima. The sequence goes on from CANTUS010000014.1 coordinate 45,190,154, forward strand.
TTGGCTTTGATCAATTATCCATAGGATATCGAGCGAAAAGTGCACACAGTTGTCTGCAAAAGAAATGATGCCACCGGCCGCATGGATGATACCGCCAGCAGTCTTAGTGAGGCCGACGGTGGCCTCGCTCCTTTGGCAGATCTGAAAAGTAGCACGATTTGTGCCTGAAATCGAGGAAAAAGAGAGGAAATCCGGAAAAGGTTGATTTGAAGGAAAAACTTAGATATTGGGTGTATTTTTTGATTTTTAATGGGTATTTTGGACCAGATTAATTTTTGGGTGTAAATCATCGGTCTGAGCTACCATTGGATGCGTTATCAGACATACCGACCTGAATTTTTTCAAAAATAAAATTTGTAGAAAATTTTATATCGGTAATAAAAATCCTAAAAAAGAATTTTTATTATAAGGAATAAAATCGGGTATATGTCATCATTGTTTCATGAGAGGGACTACAAAATCTCGTGCTCACAGGCTGCCCCTCTGGGGATCACTGCTGCTACATGTTAGTATGATCTCATGAAAGAGCAAGGGTTTAGGAACGATACCTGATGGATGGCTGGTTTGCCCCTTGGTCGGGCTTAAACTTTACGGATCGGTTTGCCCCTTGGTCGAACTTATGCTTTGTGGATTAGTTGCCCCTTGGTCGGACATATGCTTTGTGGATTAGTTGCCCCTTGGTTGAACTTATGCTTTGTGGATTGTTTGCCCCTTGGTCGAACTTATGCTTTGAGGATTGGTTGCCCCTTGGTCGGGCTTAAGCTTCGCGGAGAGGTTTTCCCCTTGGTCAGGCTTATGCTTTAAGGATTGGTTGCCCCTTGGTCGGGCTTGAGCTTCGCAGAGAGGTTTGCCCCTTATTCGGGCTTATGTTTTAAGGATTGGCTGCCCCTTGGTCGAACTTAAGCTTTGTGGATTATTTGCCCCTTAGTCGAAATTATGCTTTGTGGATTGGTTGCCCCTTGGTTGGACTTATGCTTTATGGATTGGTTTGCCCCTTGGTCAGGCTTATGCTTTGAGGATTGGTTGCCCCTTGGTCAGGCTTATGCTTTATAGAGAGGTTTGCCCCTTGGTCGGGCTTATGCTTTGAGGATTGGTTGCCCCTTTAATGGGCTTGAGCTTTATGGAGAGGTTTACCCCTTGGTCAGGCTTATCCTTTGAGGATTGGTTGCCCCTTGGTCGGGCTCGAGCTTCACAGAGAGGTTTGCCCCTTGGTTAGGCTTATGCTTTGAGGATTGGTGGTTGTACCCGAAGGCTGGCATGTACAGGGTCATGTTGAAACCTTTAGTTGATGTACCTAGAGTGAACTTGAAGAGCAGAACGTACAGGGTCATTCCTTAATCTTCAATGATATTCCGAGGGATGAACCCAAATATCGATATGTATAGGGTCATGCCGTAATCTTTGGTTTACGAACAGATTGGGTATATTGGGCTTGTATTTACAGTTGTACCTGGCAGAAATAATATGAGAAATAAGATTAGATAGATTTTAAATGACGTTTTTACTGCTTGATCGATTTTATAAAACAAAAATATTTTTGCCCCTTCGATCAACAGTAAAAATGTAATAAAAAGTACAAGAGTTTCAAAAGTCCTGGAAGGTTGAGGCTTAATCCGGGACTCCATTAGAATTGCTGAAAATGTAGGGTGTCGCCGGAGGCTTAGGTGATGTCGCTGGCAGTTTGAGCTGATGCCGCCGGCGATATGAGTGCCATGTGGCAACTTTGACTAGTCAAACAAATTCAAAATTCAAATTTAGAGACTTGATGCCACTGACGGCCTAGGTAATGTCACTAGCGGTTTAAGCTAATGCCGGCGGTGGCATGGATGGACAGTTCCAGATTAATTTAAACTCTTTGAATTTCGTGCGGGTTTTTAATATGGAATTAAACTCTTTCTTTGCCTATTTTTGCTATTTCAGAAGCTAAGCCCACTTTTTTCTCTCTACTCTTTCTCCGAACAATCTTTAATTTCTTTGCTTTCAATCCCTAACCATGAAGAAGATTTTTAGCCGAACGTCTAGCAGTTCTAAGGCCTGTGGGTTGCCTGATTCTCCCATTGAACCCGGTTCCCATTGCACACAGTTTGAAGGCGACGAACAAGATGTATGGCTACAAAATTGATTCTCCCATCACTGATTTGGTTCCTGAGAAGAGGAAACATCTCTGCTATGTCTAGGTAATCCTATAAAATTTGAATCTCCTTATTTAGGTTAAGATTTGATTCCAGCCTTAGGCTCAAAAATTTTGCCAAGATGGGGGTTATAAATACGAAACTGATTGTATAAAAACCTATATTGCATACTATAGGTTTGATTTTTACTATTCTGGGTTTGATTAATTGCATTCTTGGTGATTTTAGGGCAAAATAGGGTTCTGCCAGCAGGGTTTGATATCGTCGGCGGCATAAGCGATGTTGCCAGTAGAATCAGGCCTTCCAGAAAGGCTTAGGGAATAGTGATGTTGCTGTTGCTCACAATGATGTAGCTAGCAATATCGTCCATTCCACTGGCTATATGGCTTATGCCGCCTGTGGCATCGTTGCTTGCAGAAGCGGCATCAACAGCTTTCTAGAAGGTAAAAGTGGGGAGAAAATGAACTAGAGACTTATAAATTTTGCTTCGAATTTTGCAGCTACATGAACTAACCTGTATCGGTGGTATGGGAACGATTGGCGAATGGTGGCTATATATCGCGGAAAAAGACCCTAAGCTTGTGATCGCCATTGATGATATGTGCTTCGGGGATTTGGCCCTTATCATGCCCCTATTAATGCCAAAACTCTCTCACTCGGCCTTGACATATTTTATAGAGAAGTGGTCTGAAATGACACACACCTTTCATTTCTTATTCGGGGAGGTAACCATTACTCCTTCTGATATCGTGGCCATGACCGGGCTACTATAGATGAAGAAAGTGATTTATTTCGACGTGTAAATGGATAAGTATTATCTCAAGAAGCCTATGACAAGGCGGGTGACCGAGCTATTTGATTTAAAGCCTGTCTTAGGGCGATTGTCATATGGAGAGTTGTACAAGCACTAGATGAGAGTTGGAGTGGTTCTCGAGGATGATCGAGATGCTTGTGTTTGGTCCTTTGTGATTTCCTTGCTGACAGTGTTATTCTTCCTAGTCTCGAGTAGTAAGATTAACTACGGACTTATATCTATTGTTGAGGACATAGCAAGCATCAAGGGGAAGAATTGGCCTAGGGCCATCTGGGCACAGATTTACCGCGGGCTGGATGCGGGTGCGAGGAAGAAGGGGAAAGCCCTTCGGCCTAGCCACTTGCGTGCAAATATGCTTTCTCCCAAATGCATTTAATTGATTCTCTATGTATTCTCGCTTGATTTGCCTACTTTCTTTATTTTGGATGTTTTAGAATGAATAATTGCTTATTTATACAGGCTTGGGCTTTAGAGCATCATAATCTCCCATTGGTCCAGTTCAAAACCACTATACCAACAGATTCTCACTTCCTTGGCAGGTGGTGTGGTGGCATCAGAGGAAAAAGCAAGTACCCTACCAGTTATATGGAGTCTTTGAGGAGTGTACAGTTTAGCTCGATATGCGATTTTCTTTGGTTTTTATCCCTGTTTCACACTCAAACAAAACATTAGTAGACAAAATGCATTTATGAATTCACATTGCTTGCATTGATTGCTTGCTTATTTATTTGGTCAATTTATCTGCGATCCCTTTGACAAAGTGTCAAACCTTGTGGAGGTGGCTAGGGTTTGGAAGGAAGTGGATGATCGCCAGTTTGTGATGGAGTGCCCTATATCCTTTGAGTGGTACCTCGGAGAGCGTGTTTGGAATTGGAGGTTTGTTGCCACTTCTACTTGGCAATGCCCGTGGACCCCCTTAGAGCCCTTTGGTGGCCACACCTGGTGATTACTTCTAAGGCGGATAACGTTGACTATATTAAGGGGAACAATCAGGTTATTGCAAGTGTCCCAGGTTTATATGAGCAGTACCAACAACACCTACTTCCTATATGCCCTCATGTCAATAAGAACGACACACTCGAGTACCATCTTGAGAAGAAGAGGGAGGAGGAGAAGAAGCAACTTAAGGGCATAGTGAGTGAAGACAAGGAGGAAGAAGAGGAAGAGGAGGAAGAGGAGAAAGATACTGGCGAGGGAGAACCCGAGGGAGAGGGTGAGGTAGGCGTGGACGTGGTTGGCGGGGGCAAGCCTATGTTCTATAAGGAGCATCACTCTCTTGAGGTAGGATTATGTTTATTTGTATGCCAATTGTTTGGGTTAGAGAATGGTTGCTAAGCCTAAGAGCAGCAGAGTGCGAGGCTGGGGAAGACTCAAGGGGTCTAAATTCGTAGAAGGGAGACTCAGGATCGCCTTAAAGACCTCTTTCCCGCTCATGGACTCAAGGGGTGAATTCCACACTAGAAATATAAACTTGAGCACCCATTCTTTAGAGTTCTACCCGAGCGACACCACACATGTAAGACTTAGTCGAATTGATATGTGCATGTTATAGCCCTTGCATGGATCCTTTTCTGATTGCTTTTTGGATTTTACAGGTTGCTCGAAGTGAGGCAGACCGGTTAGTCAGGAATGCCTTCACTCTTAGGGATACGCTCATCAGTCAATCCTTGCTGGTCCAGGTATATTCTCTATTATGCCATGTTAAAATGAAATGCATGTATGGATGTTACGAATGATATGGGTTTCTGTTGCTCCTTTTATCTATAGGATTTCTTAGCCCTTTCCTTGTCAGACACTAATGTGGCTCAGCAGTAGCACCAGGAGGAGATGGAAGCACTTCGATGTCGCGTGAGTGAGCTAGAGCAGTAGTTAGATGCAACCATGCTCGAGAGAAGGAGCAAACATGATCTTGATCGAGCAAACTTTGATAAGACAAGTCATAGAGGAGTAAAGATGGCGGTCGGCTGCCGCCCTTCCACCATGGCTATTAAATCTAGCAGCATCCCAATGACAGAGGACAGGTAAGAAGATGAGGATGAGGTTGACGATTGGCTTCTCGGCGAGGAGGATGCTTCGTCTTACCCGTCTGGCGACGACAACTAGTCCTAGATCCGCATGCTGATCTAACTTCATTTTCTTTTATTTCTGCTTGACTTTTGATTTTGGTTTTTCATGCCTTGGATACATTGGGCTTGAATGTTTGACTTCGAATTTTGAATGATTTTGGTTTTATTCAGGCTTAGTGTTTGGATGTTTGGATGGTTTGTGCCTTCGGGCCTTTGGTTTGAACAGGATTTGAACTTTGTGCTTTCATACCTTCTGGAAGCAGATTAGAAGGTTTTTTACAGGTTATCTACAGGTTTGGTTTGGCTGAAATAGACCTAAAGCTTGCTGGAAAAAGTTTCATACCACCGGCGGGATAACTGATGTTGCCGCCAATTGTGCTCATACCGCCGGCGGCATGATTCAAATCACCGGCGGCATCATCCTCCAGAATTGCAATTTTCTTTCTTTTTGTTATTTTCCTTTTGCCTTCTTTTTTTACTTTAATTTTTACATAGACTGCCCCTAGGGGTTTTCAATCTATCGAGTCTGGTCTTAATTTTTGCCTGGACCGTCTTTTTTGGGTTCTCAATCCAGCAAACTTATTCCAAATTTTGCATAGACCTGGATGTTTTTAGTCTATCCAAATTTATTATCTTTTTGAATTGAATCATTGATGAGCTCTGAGCATCTTTAATTAAGCTTACTTGCGATGTTTTCTCCTTTTGGTCGCCAGGCATTCATACAATCACAAGCATAGAGGTTTTAGTTCAAAAAATACATTTATTGAATGAATTTAATTAGAGTACAAGATGTTGGTAACCATTTCCATTAATCAAACTCCTGGTATTGACCAAGCTTTACAGATTTTTAGGTTAATATCTCACTATTTTTCTCTCGTGCCCTAATTTTCACCTAAATTGTCCTTTTTAGGTTTTCAGTGAAGAGATACCCTAACTTTTGCATGATCGATTTGTAGAATACCAACCGTCGGGTGTCACCCTAATTTTTGCCCGATCAGTGGAAGACTGAAAGGTGGGTGATTTATTATATATTTTTTGTGTTGTGTTTCTTTTCTAATTTATTTCTTTTGTTTGGATATGATAACGCTTAAGCCCGTCTCGGCCAATCAGGTTGATGAACTCGCTCTTGCCCATGCTCATGATCTTGATCGCCCCATTCATTTGGTAGCGTTTTTTTTTGCCACATGAGGGTTTTTCCAACTTGATCTGAACTTCATCTCAATGTAGGTGTTGGAAAATTCCAGATGTCTCAATGCCGGGCCCATAACTTTTAGCGAGGGTATTGGGTATCTAACTTGCTATTATGCGGTCATCCGCGCCTTTACATATTGTCCAAGGCTCTTAGTGCCCATTCATTTTGACCTTTAAAGTGACATTAGGTAGACTTACCTCGGTTTCAGTTGGCTACATTACAAGGAGTTTGGTTTGTAGGAGTTTTGGTACTTGAAAAGTGCCTTCTTAACTGGTTAGCTTGCTATTCTGATTGCTCCTTTAGTATGTGGTTTGTATGGTCCTTCCTGGTTAGGCCTAAATCTACCCCTTGCACCGGTGGTGGAGGGTTTCAATTATTTAGGACTAGATCTCTGAATTTTAGGGGAAACTTCCGGTGTTTTGCCTGGGTGTTGTAGATTCAAGCCATGCGCTGCTGGTACATTTGGAGTTTGTCTAACGTCCTTAACCCCTGCTCATCCATCATATTCAGTTACTTTAAATTCCTCCTGAGTCCATTTAGATTCTTCCTGGGTCCATTCACATTCAGTTGCTTGAGGTGCTTGGGTTAATTGGTGTTGGGCGAAGCTGTGTTTCTCTGTAAGTTTGGTCATTTTCTTGGCGGTGGCATTGGTGTAAGATTTGGCTATAGTGTATATTTGATAGAAGCCGGGGGTTCACCAATCATATATACCCCCACGCCAAGGGTGGCTAAGGAGCAGGGAAGGTTTGGACAAGGGTTGATAAGTGAAAGGGGTGGGTGGGCAAAAATGTATGCCACGATTTTTTTCATTTCAGGGAACCAGTTGACACTTGTTTAGTAGCTTGAAGATGCATAATTGCGAGGTTGCTACATTAATTCTGGAAGAGACCCGTGATGTTCAACAATCTGGCTATTGATCTTGGGCCTATCTCGTGAGTATGACCAAGCAAAAGGGTTATCTTAGAATTTAAGCACTTTTAGTATCTCACATGTGTTTGACCGGAGTTAAATTATCGGGAGATTCCAGTTGTACTTGAATTAATTTTATACAGTAAAGTATCTCGAATACAAGAAGCATCATGCGTATGTTCATATGAATGTGTGGATTAAATGGTCAAAACATGAAATAAGTAACAAAATAGAAGTTTGCTCATGGAGCCGAAAGTTACAAACATAACATTGTTTAAATAGAAATATAAAGATTACATATTAGGATTGCCATCCTCTATAGGCGGAGGTTCTTCATTGTTGATGCCATCGATATGATCACCCTTGGCAGGTTCTATTGGCATGTCGTCATGGTCGAAAGCCTGAGTCTCATTCTACTCGGTGGTTGGTGAGATTTCCTCTACTTGGCTTGACTCCTCGATGAGGACCTCGGCGAACTGCCTCATGGCCTTGACCATTGGGTTCCTTGCTTCGTTTTTTCGTGCTTCTTTGCTAAAACTTTCATGGCTTTAATCATGGTGGCCATAACCTCCTTGGCCTCTTCATCAATTGACTCCTCGTCCTCATTGTCGGAGCAAAACTTTCCCTTGCCCTTGGAGTAGATGGCTTTGATAAGATCCTACGGCCCATTTCCTTATTTAGGCAAGCTAGGATTGGTCATCCTTGTCTGGTTGTCGAACTCCAACAAGGGGCAGTTCATAGCGCTAGATGCTCTTTCGAGTTCAGTAATCTTCGTATCCCTTACCAAACATTGGATGATGCAAACCAAAGTTTTACATTTATTGGTGCAGTGCCCGAACAGACCGTGATATCTGAAAAAGCTTTTTTCTCTCCTCTCTCGTGGGGGGTCTGTATTTGCAAAGGGATTTGAGAAGGCCGGCTTCCCTCAATTTGGTAAAGATTACATTAAGCAGCAGTTTCCATGGATTTATGCTAACCGTAAGATTGCTGCTTGGCTGCATAATGGTAGCTGGTGCCAACTTTTAAGAGGTCTTTTGGCCCTTCATGATTTGAGATGGGGACATGTACGAGTCAGGGGTCTGGAAGACCTGATCTCTCTCTGTTTGGACTCCCTCCTTTTTTGGATCACAGTCAGCTGTCACCAACTGATGCAAGAAGGCTTTAACTTTGGGTGTCATGCCCGGAGGTTGCATGATCGGGTTATACTGAGGAGGCATCAGGGCTGCGGATAGCATAAATTGTGATGGAATGACCAATGTTGGTGGTGCAATGCCAGAGAATGATGGAGGAGCTAGACTTTGGTCTCCTTCCCTTTGCCCAAGGCAAGGGGATCGCGGTGATGTCAAGAGTGTTTCACCATTGGGTGTCATACCCAGAGATTGCATGACATGGTTGCTGGTTTAGAGGATGGATGACTATTATAGGGTAGTCAAAGCTGTGGGTGTCATGCCCGGAGATTGCATGACCTGGTCAGAGTTTTGATTTTCTAGGGCTCGCTTAATGGACACCTATATAGTTGCCTGAATTAGTTCCTGAATAATGTTTCTGAATTGATTTGAGCTCAGAAACTGGATGATGGTGGTGGCGATTTTAGAGCCAAGAGATGGTGGAGGAGCTATTCCTGAGGTAGGGGTAGGGCCAGTTTATTCTTTGGGCAGGGCAGAGTTGTCATTGTGAGGAAGAGACATGGCTAGTTGCGAAGGTTCGGATTTGGGAGGAAGACTGTTTAGGATCATAAACTATGGGTCAGACCATGAATGGATTGTGAATGTTTATTGATGGTATGCATGCTTTTGCTCTTGGGAAGCGATGCATGATATGTATGGCTGCACATAGATGTGGTTAGTGATGATGCAACGGCTTATCCCTCTAACATACGTAGGACATTCGCACTCCTCGTCATGCATAGTGATGTATTATGACTCAACAGGGGTACAAAAGGAGTCCTCTAGATGTTGCTAATCCTCTTCCATGAATGGAGATCGGTAAGGGTAAGTTGAGTTTTGGCTTTAGAAGCCGATGCATGAGCACGTAGCATATAGCACACAAAGTGTTCCTCTTCCGACCTTATGACTCCTATGTAACGCCTCTTTGGAAGGATGGAGTTTGGCCTCTTCACCGGTAATGGCGAAAGAAGTGTGTCCCAATTATTTTTATTGTTCTGGTGATCCTAAAGGGATGAAGTGCTAAGGCTTTTTCTAGCATGGCTTTGGTGTAGGAGTATTGATGTAGAAGGTTCTCGTTACCTTGATTCCATGTTACTTAACCACTCCCCAAATAGGTGCAATCGTAGGAGTTCACGTGTTGGTTAAAATGAGTGATCCACACACTAGGCATCCTCAATTCCAAATAGGGCATGAGTGATACTTTCGAGGGCTTCTCGGGATAATGGGGCACCTAAAAATTACCAAACTATCTACACGCGCAAGGATAAAACGTTATAAAAAAGAATGAAGTTTTAATTTGGCCAAAGATTTTAATAAATCATCAAAATCCTTTAAACCTATTTAAAACTTTAAGTTCAAGTTTAAAGGGATCAGTCCCCAGTAGAGTCACCACTGTGAGCGGACAACCTTTTTCCCACTCGTGAGGACCGCGTGAGATGTGTAGCACGGGGGATGGAAAAATAATGAGTGATGTGAAGCGTGCTAAGGTACCGATCCTTATTTTAGCGTAATGAAAAGATTGATTGGTTGATGTTGAATTTAGGTCCAATTTATGTGTTTAAGGATACGAGATCGAAATCCCGTACTGAAAATAGAGTCGCCACCCAGTTCAGCTCAATCGGGAAATTTTGGTACGATTTTCCCACTGGGTGGTAGACCATACCTTAAGTGGAAATTCGGAGTTTGAATGAAGTTATCTATTTTACATTAGGCCAAGTTAAAATATTTCATACTTTCTTAATCGGTTTTAGTCCACCCTATTTATTGGTGTTTTCAGTTTATATATTGTTTTCGTGTTATCAAGCAATCAAAAGCGGTAAATAAATAATTATTACAGTTATCCAAAAGTAAATGCAGAAAATAAAATAATAATTACATGGCTTTCCAAATCCTATACATTTTTCTGTACGATAAATAAAATACCCGAAGGCCTAGCATCCATCTAACCTAAATCTATCTGCACAAAAATAGTTAGCATAAATATGGCACTTTGTACAGGGTATATCACATAAAATGCATAGTTAGTAAACAAACAAGACCCGAGTTAGTGTGAACATGGCATATTTTGTTTACAATTTATGGAGCCCGGTTGGATGGCTAAAAAATGGTATTTAATCGGCGTTTGCAGGAAAATTCCGTTATGTCCATATTTTAGACTCGATTGTTATTTTAACTGAATTATTAGTGAAAATGCCACATGGTATGGGGTGGGGTCTTTTTTCAGAAGGTTCTGAACCTTCGTCGTTGTACTGTGCATCTTAACTTTGGAAATTTAAAATAGGTCAGAAAATAAATGAAACGAAACTGCTATCTAGAAGGTCATGTCGCCGCCGGCATGGCTAAGGCCGCCGGCGGCATCAATGATGTGGTGGCGGTATCAGTCATATAGGCAAGCTATATAACTTTTTGGATACCATAAAGAAAGGGTCCTACAAGAAAATGGGGGCTACTGGGGGTAAATGAGGCCACTGCGGTATCAACGATGCCGCTAGCGGCATGGGTGATACTGCCGGCAGGTTCATTTACCTCCGGTGGCTTTAATTTCTTGCAGCAGCAATTTTTGGCCGGAAAGCGACCAAAAACCCAAAACTATCCACAAGCAGAAACTAAAATACAACTAACAAGTAGAATGAAAGCCAAAGAGCTATGAGACTTAGAATTTTTACCTTAGGGCCGTGAATCCACCTCTTTGTGATCCGTATGACACTTTAGGGGAGCTCAAATGATGATTTTGGGAAGTAGGGGGTGATTTAGTCTCTACATCCTAATTTTTGTGATTTTTAAACTTAAAATGCACTTAAGTATTAGAGAGTTCAGTAGAGAAAAATGAAGAAAAGATGAATTGAATCCTCTTTTCTTACCTTTTCTAGACTTTATCCCACTAAAGCTAACTATAATGCTCAAAATTTGCTTCAAATCTTGAGTGGGGAAGGATTGGAACCTTTGAAATGGCTGGAAAATCTTGTTTATATAGGCTAAAATCCATTGAAAATTACCTTTGATCAATTCTCTGTCAGATATCGAGCAAAAAGTGCACACAGCTGTCTGCAGAAGAAATGATACTGGCGGGGGCATGGATGATACCGCCGGTGGTATCAGTGAGGCCGTAGGCCGCCTCGCTCCTCTGGCATATCTGAAAAGTAGCACGATTCATGCCTAAAACTAGGGAAAAGGAGAGGAAATCCGGAAAAGGTTGATTTGACAGATTAACTCAGATATTGGGTGTATTTTTTGATTTTTAATGGGTATTTTGGACTAGATTTTTTTTGGGTGTAAATCATCGGTCTGAGCTACCACCGAACGCGTTATCAGACATGCCAAACTGAATTTTTTCAAAAATAAAATTTGTAGAGAATTTTATATCAGTAATAAAAATCCAAAAAAAGAATTTTTATTATGAGGAATAAAATCAGGTAGATGTCATCATTGTCTCGCGAGAGGGACTACAAAATCCCGTGCTCACACTTTCCTCTGGAATGGCCTCGCCCTTTGAGTCTGCTTTAGAAGTGTGCTCATTGGACCGTAGACCATTTCCCTCCTCCGGATTGTTGCAGTCCGGGTTAGGCTTGTCATCCTTAGATAGTGTTTGGGTTTCAGTATCTAAGTTGCCGTTGTATTCAACCTCTATATTTTCACTGACAAGCACATCAGTATTGACTGTAAAAGATACTGAGTCTAGGATTACCTCAGTGATTTGCGCTGGATTGTTTGATGGCTTTTCTACTCCTGATTCCGGAAGATTGGAAATGTCCTCAATCTTCCCTCCAATTGCTTGTATAGGAGTTGCAACTACTACCAGCTCATTTTATGGAATGGTGGAATTGTCCTCACCATCTCCTCCTGTTGCCTTTTTAGGGCTTTCTAGCTCAACCACCTCCACTTCTAGGTATAATAGTTCTGGCTCTGAATAGGGATAAGTCTTCATCCAGATATTTAGCTTCCTTAAGAAGCACTAGATCAGTTGAGGCGATCAGGACTAAAGGGCTATCTATTGTTGCCACTCCGGATGAGCCTTTGGGTCCCTCCTTGGTCAGTCTGTTCACTTTAAAGTTGTCCCGGACAATTGACATCATTTCTTCATACTAAGGATCCTCCGGATGAATGTTATCTAGTAGGACTAATTTCTCAGTAAAAAAACAGTTCCTTGCCCTTGCTCAAATCTACTGGTGTAGAGGTTTTGGGGTTTAGCTCTTTAATGGTGATCCTAATAGTTCGCCTTTTGGCAGCCAATTTCAATTTTTGGGCTTTTAGGGCTTCTTTAATGGTAGAGCCCTTCTTGATGAACTGCTTCTTGCGGACAGGCTCCCCATCCCTGGTCTCCTCACTATTTAAACCATCATCCTCTGCCATGATATTTTCAATACTTTTTTTTTGCCCTTTTAGCCATCCTTCTCTGATCATGGCAGCAGTTACTGCAATGTTCTCATTTGCTTTCAGTTCACAAACTGGCTTTTTCTTCTTGTCTGCTACTTTAATGAGCCTTCCTCTTCTTTTAGTCTTGTCAAGTGTGGTTTTCATTAGTTGTGTGAGGGGTAGTCTATCCTCATTAACTTCCTCAACAACTGACTTGGGATTAGTTTTACTTTGAGCCTTGGACTTGGTTGTTTTGGCTCTCTTGGCCTCCTGAGCAATTTTAACTCCTGCCTTCTAGACTCTACTCTTCTTCTTTCTTTCTTCCCTTAGCCTGATTACCTTTTCTTTATCCCATGTTTTTCCAAAACTTAATTTCTTAAAATCCTTTTCAAGAATTTTCTTACCTTGAATGGATTGGGCTTCAGATAAATTAACTTCATTTGCGAGGAGGATTCTAGTGATGAGAGCGCCATGAGGATTCCTGTGCTATCTTAGGAAATGAATTATCAGGATAGGCATATTCATAACCGTGCTTTTGACCTAGTGCTATAAGACGCAATGTTGAAAAGAGGAAACTATGGTGAGAGATCCCTTCCAGATCAGGATGCGTTTGGCTAGAACATGTTGAAGGATTCTGGGTGTTTGTGACCAGTAGGTGGAGAATTTGTCTCCAAAGTAGCGGGCTAGGAGCCACATTTTTGGATAATACTTGACCAGTAGCTCATCCCCATCATTCCTCAACTGAACTCCATCATTCTTCACGTTGAGATACTTTACAAATAATTCTGGCGTGATAGTGATTTTTTTTCTTTGGACCTTGGTTCTAAGAGCATCATAGTAGGAGTGTATCCTTAGGTTGTCATAGAATTCTCTGACAAAGTCTGGATAAGTAGGACAGTTGATTTTTAGGAAATCTTCAAGGTGTTGATCCTTTATGAGCTGCGAGTAGGGGTTTCATATTGAATAAAAAAATTATCTCCTAAGTAGTTTGTTAGTACTACAGAGTCAGGATTTTTTAGTTTCAGAGGGGCAAAATCTTCATCTTTAAGATCAGACTCTAGAAAGATGTATCTGAGCGGAGGAGGAGTGATTTGATTAGATGCTATTTGAGTGATTGTTTGAGAGGATTTGAAATTATAGGGTTTCTGGAAAGAAATTTGTAGAGTAACAGTAAGAGAATTACTTGCGTGAAGAAGAAGAGGGATTTTGGGGGGTTTTTTTATAGAATTCCCAAAGTGAGGGTATAATGGTGATTCGAATGCAGTTAAATTTAATTGGATTGATGAAGTTGTAGTTAATTTTGAAGAAAGAGGTAAATGGCATTTAAACCGGAGAATTGGAATAGTTTATTTGGTATAACGATAGTTGTTTTTGCCGCGCATGTCATGCCCAATAAACGTTTGAAATTCAAAACATGCATAGTTACTTTTCCTGCGTTCTTACTACCATTTGTCCTTTCTGTCTACTGAGCTGGCAGTCTTCTTCTGGGTCCAGACATAATTTGACTTCCTCTTTCTTCTAGATTCCTTGACTTATAAAGGCCCAAATTAATCCTAGATTGTCTTTTTAATTCTTCTTCAAATTGGATTAGACATTCCAATTGACTCTCTTAGCTTGTTGAATTGATCTTTACTTAATGGCTTTAGTAAAGATATTTTCCCTTTGCTCATTTCTTGGAATGTAGACCAGTGCAACATCCTTCTTCATTACATGATCCCGGATGAAATGGTGTTTGATGTTAACATGCTTCATCCTGCTATGGAGCACTGGATTCTTTGACATATCAATAGCACTTTTGTTGTCACACATTACATCCACACATCCGGAATGAACTCCATAACCTTCTAACTGTTGCTTGATCCATAAGAGTTGAGCAATATAGCTTCCAGCTGCCATATACTCCACTTCTGTAGTTGATAAGGCAATTGAAGTTTGCTTCTTACTATACAATACCAAGAAATCTCCAAAAAAGTGGCAGCCTCCAGATGTACTCTTTCTTTCAAGAGTATCTCTGCCATAACCTACATCTATGAAGCCTTGTAGAGTGAAATCTCCATTACTAGGATACCATAACCCAACTTTAGTTGTTCCTAGTAGATATCTAAGGATTCTCTTAACTACCTTGAGATGTGAATCCTTAAGATTGGACTGATATCTTGCATAGTAGCAAACTACATAATGTATGTGAGGTATGCTTGCTGTCAAGTATAAAAGTGATCCAATCATTCCTCTGTAGAGCTTCTGATCTACATCTTCTCCTTCACAATCCTTTGATAAGACTGTATCTAATCCTATAGGAGTGGACATTGGTTTGCTCTTGTCCATTTCAAACTTCTTCAGAATCTCCTTGGTGTACTTTGATTGATGAAAATCCCAACCGGACTTTGCTTGATTTGCAGACCAAGAAAGAAATTGAGTTCTCCCATCATTGAATCTCAAACTCCTTCTACATTTGAGTGCTAAATTCTTCACACATCTTTTCATCTGTTGCTCCAAAGACGATGTCATCTACACAGATCTGGACTAGAATAACATCATACCTTTTCTTTATAATGAAAAGAGTTGTATCTTCCTTGCCCCAGATGTATCCCTTGGATATGAGAAATGTAGCGAGTCTCTCATAGCAAGCACTTGGTGCTTGCCTCAATCCATAAAGGGCTTTCTTTAGCTTGTACACATGATCCAGATGTCTTGAGTCTTCAAATCCAGGGGGCTGTTTAACATAGGCCTATTCCTAAATTACTCCATTTAGAAATGCACTTTTGACATCCATTTGGAACAATGTGAATCCCATGAATGATACGAAAGCACATAGAATTTGGATTGCCTCTAATCTTGCCACTAGTGCAAAGGTTTCTTCAAAGTCAATACCTTCTTATTGATTGTAGCCTTAGGCAACCAATCTTGCCTTGTTTCTCACCACAACACCAGATTCATCTAACTTGTTCTAGAATACCCATGTGGTGCCAATGATTGACTTTCCCTTTGGTGGTGACACTAGATCTCAAAAATCATTTCTGGTGAATCGATCTAGTTCTTCTTGCATTGCCACCATCCAGCTTTCATCTCCTTCATCATCTTGAAATTTCTTTGGCTCAATGAGAGAGACAAAAGTAGCATGGCTCATCATCCTATTGAGTTATCCTCTGGTTCTAACTGGATTTTCAACATTGTTAAAATGGCTTCAACCGAATGATCCCTGCAAATTCGAATCTCTCTTTAAAGATTTGCATACTGACTTGGAGCTTGTTCTTCAATTTCCTCAACTACTTCTTCTTTATTATCCATGAAGTTTATCTCATGATGATTGAGATAACCTTGTGGATCTTCTGAGATGAGGGTGATTCTTTCATCTTCTTCTTTATACTTCTTCATTTGAAAGGAATATGGAATATGCACTTCTTCTTTTTCTTCAGTATTTTCAGCTTCCGAATTTGAACTTCTTTTTCCTGCATGGTTAGTCTCATCAAAATCTACATGTATTGACTCTATCACAGTTTGGGTTTGTTTATTATAGACTCTGTAAGCTTTGCTATGTGTTGAGTAGCCAAGGAAAATTGCTTCATTAGATTTAGGATCAAACTTTCCCAGTTACTCTCTATCATTCAGGATGTAGCATTTACATCCAAAGGCTTTGAAGTACCCAATTTTGGGTTTCCTTCCCTTCCAAATTTCATATGGGGTTTTTTCTTTAGTCTTTCTAATGAGAGCTCTATTCAAAATGTAGCATGCTGTGTTTACGACCTCACCCAGGAGATATTTAGGCAGATTGTTCTCACTTAGAATTATTTGGGCCATTTTAACTATTGTTCTATTTTTCCTTTCAACAACCCTATTTTATTGAGGTGTATGTAGAGCAAAAAAGTTGTGCTCAATGCCCTTGGAGTTACAAAATTCATCAAAGTGCTTAATTTTTAACTCATCTCCATTATCACTTCGGATGTGTGCAGTGCTTATGCCCTGTTCTACTTCTATCCAGATGAATATTTTTTAGAACTGGTCAAAGGCTTCATCTTTGTTAGCTAGTAAAGCAACCCAGATATAGCGAGAATAATCATTGACTATGACCATTGTGTATTCTCTTCTACCTAAACTCATTGCTTGATTGGACCAAAGAGATCAATGTGCAAGAGTTCAAGAACTCTTTTGGAAGATATATATGAGATGGAAGGGAAGCTTTTTCTATGTTGTTTACCTAATTGACATGCAGTGCATATGTGATCCTTATCAAAAGCTACCTTAAGTAAACCCATAACCAATTCCTTTTTGGCTAATTTGGACAAGAGTTTCATGCTTACATGTCTCAACCTCCGATGCCACAGCCATGATTCTTCTTCTTTAGACACAAAGCATATATTCTTTTTCTCATTTTTAACGTTAACATAATAAACATTATTTACTCTAGGTGCATAAAGAATGATTTGATTTGACTTACTATCAAAGATTGAGGATCCTCCGAAATCAATGTTGACTTTTCTTCCTTTATCGTAGAGTTGTGCTACACTTAGCAAGTTGAACTTCAGTTCATCAACTAGAGAGACATCTTCTATCTTTATTTCAAATCCAATGGTTCTATATCCAATTATCTGTCCCTTTTGGTTGTCTCCAAAGCTTACTTTTCCACCTTTCTTATGGATTAAAGTGATGAAGGCTTTCTCATCACCAGTCATGTGCCTTGAGCATCCATTATCAATGTACCATGTATGTTGATCTACTGTAGACCTAAGGCATACATGCAAAATAGATCAGGTGGGTTTGGGTACCCAATCAGATTTGGGTCCTCTTAGGTTATCAACCATTTCAGGCCAAGGATAAACATCATAATAACCATTTTTTATTCTACATAATTTAGTAATATGATTGTTTTTCCACAAAACCTGCACCCTAAGATGGTTCTACTTTGCTCATGCTTCTTTTGGATCTTCTTAAGATCCTCCTTTCCATATTTCCTAATATATCCAGCTTGTTGTATACTTGTCTGTCCGGTGTGTATTCGGAAGCTGGTTGGAGGTGCAATCTCTACTCTATGGTTCTTTCTTTGCTTGATAGATTACTCATTATATACTACCTTGGCTTTTCCCTTTCGAGCAGCTTTGAATTTCTGAGCTTGAGGTTACCTACTTACTTTCTTCTCTTTTTAATTTGGGGGCCCTGGATTCTTCTGATTTGGATTTATTGGTGTTGATTCCCTTGGATTCCTTCTTCTTTGTGAAGGATCTAGTTTCTTTCCGGATGCCTCCTTCATTAGGGTTAGCTCCCTATCTAGCCCTGTTAAGTTTGAACTTAAAATCTACACTTTGCTCCTTAAGAAATTTTCTTTAACCACATCAATATGCTTGGTGATCCTTACTAGATTAATGTTTTATGCCATTGCTTTAGCATCTTCAGCAAGCTCCAATAGTTGTATTCATAGGGATTTGATGGCTTTGGTGTTCTTCCTTACATTGTGGATCACAATCCCTAGAGCTCTACCAAGATTAAGGTTAGAAATAGAATTAAAGTCAGAGTTTACCTTAGTGGTAGCTGTTTCTGATTCTAATTCCTCAATTTTCTCAATGACTTTCCTAGACGGATTTCTTTCAAATTATTCTCCTTCCGGATCTGTCAGCGCCATGAATGCACAATTAGCAGTTTCTTCTTCCTCTGTTGAAGAAGAACCGTTGCTTTCTTTATAATTGCTCCATATGGCCACCATAGCCTTCTTCTTATATTTCTTGTCTCTTTTGAGCTTGGGGCATTTGGTTCTGAAGTGGCCTTTTTCTCCACATTCAAAATAGGTAGCATCTATTTCTGGATCTTTCTTTTCTTCCGGAGCCTTTCTTGGCTTGTCCTTTCTTGAAGTGCTTTCCTTTGATCTTTTGGACTCATATCTTCTGGATCTCCTTCTATCTTTCTTTTTTAGGAATCTATCAAAATATTTGGCTAGAATAGCCATATCTTCTTTGCTGTAGTGAGATTCCTTTAGTTGATTTTCTGATCCGGAGGAAGCTGATCCCGCTGAATCTGCCTTGAGCGTAATGGCTTTCGTCCTTTCTTAAGGCTTTTTCTCTTATTGGCTATATCTCTCCAAGGATAACTCTTGAGTTAGGAGATTACCAATGAGTTCATCATAACTAAAGAAGTTTAAGTCATGAGCTTCCTCAATGGCAGTCTTTTTATTGTCCCATTCCTTGGTGAGACTCCGGAGTATTTTCTTGACCATGTCTACTTCTGAGATTTCCTTCCCAAGCATCTTCATCTCATTTACTAGATTCTTGCATCTAGTATTCATGCTGCTAATGGATTCTTTGGGCTCTATCTTGAAGGATTCTAGCTTTTTTTGGAAGATCAATTTTGGCTTCCTTGAACTTGTTTGTTCCTTCATAGGTCACTTCTATCTTCTGCCAAATCTCTTGCATTGTTTCACATTCGGATATTCTATTGAATTCAGCTACACTAAGAGCACAATGAAGCATGTTAATAGCATTCGCGTTTTCACACAATTTTTTGTAATCATTCTTATCCCATGAACTTGAGGGCTTTCGGGTAGTTATACCCTCTACTTCACGAGTAGGATCATATAGGCCATCTTCAATGGCCATCCATCCGGTTTTTCCAGAATGTGTAGTGTTCAATGGTAAAGAGTGGAGGATGGGTAATAGACATACCCTTAGGAAGGAGTTATGAGTTTTAGAAACTCATTTTAATTCTTAGATCAAAATTGGACCTTTAGCTCGAGATTGTTAGATTTCTAGTTATGAGCACTAGCTCTGATACCACTTGTTGGTCCATGTGAGGGTCTAAATAAGGTCAGAGGGGGGTGAATGACCCTTTTTTCGAAATTAATCAGACTTTGAAAAGTCTTGAGTAGCGTGTTTGATTATGTTCTAGATATGATGGATCCGGGTGATGCAAATATGAAATGATGTGCAATACTATAAAGAGTAAGAAAATCTAATAAAATAATTTTATCCTGGTTCGGCCCTGCCTACTCCAGTCCCCGGAGTTTCCTTCCTCCGAGATTTTTCCACTATTAGATTCCTTTCCAACTAGCCAATTAGCAGGAATCAAGTATTACAATTTGTCTCTAGATGGTAACCCCTTCTGGATGTAGGATACCACTAGAAGCACCAACTTCTAGCTGAGTCCTCTTTTCTTTAGCAGGATATACCACTTAGATTTCTACCCAAACATAAGCTGAGTCCTACAGGGAGATCTCACTTAAAGCACCAACTATAAGCTATATCCTAATCTCAATACTTACCCAAGTATGAGATTTTTACAACTTATTTTTCTCAAGAGTTTTTTTTAATTCTTCAAGTTTATAACGTACTTGAGAATTCTTACAAACTGATTTCGAATGATTTATTTCTTGGAGGGATTGTGTCATTGATTGTAATAGCGAATTCTCTTATATATGCTTTTCTTGAAACAACCAACACCTTCTCAACTTGTGAAGTTTCTCTTTTATAGGCTTCTGTCATAAATGTAGACATTGTGAGTTGTTAGAGTTGAATTAAATCTTCACTATTGATCAGGTAATATGTGGCACTTTTGTATCCATTGATCAATCCGTTAGACTAATTAAATGTCCCATTGAATCCTTAGGACTGAGACTAGAAAGTTGTCAGTGTTCATTTTCCTTGTATTTTAGTGATCCACCAACTTTTATGCCAGAAATCCGTAGTGTGTGCTTCACGCACCTTTCCTATTGGTCTAGGTAGAAAAGGTTGTTACCTTTTTTCTTTGATGTTGTCAGTCCTTCTGTCGTTTTCTGAAAGTGTGCTAGCTGTCATTTTTGTCTTGCACAGGGAAAGGGATCTTTGACTTTAAGACCAAAAGGTGGAGGGAAAAGATTATTTTTGAAACGTTTCCCTTTGTCTTGTAAACTTTGTCTCTGGATATGTTTTGTCTTCATATATCCAGATGCTTTTTCAACCAGTCCTTCTTCCAGATACTGATCCTGAGTGGTTTAAAATTTGTCTCCTTTCCAAACTTTAATGGGATGCTTCCATTATGTTCTTAGGTACTTGTAGTCTTTAAAGAAGGTTTTGATGAGTTATTTTGGACCTTATGCTTCCATTTTTAGATAAGGGAGAATACATGTTTTTGTTTCTTGAGTTTTTGTTTTCTTCAAACTTGATCCGGGTTTGTCTTCTATTTGTCTGGCTGGATCATTGTTTACCAACAGTTGTTGGAAAACAATGATCCAAAATCTTAATTAAAACTAAAATATCCGGATTAGATTTGAAAGAAATAAAAACTTAGAATCTCCTAAATCCAAATGGAAGCATCTGGATAAAATCCAACTACAAGATCATCCATTGAAGACATCAAGTACCTAAGAATATACTGGAATCATCAAGATAAAGTTTGGAAAGGAAACAAACTTTAATCTCCCCAGACTAGCATCCGAAAGAACGGATTACACTAAATCCGGAAGAAGACAGATCCAAAGATTCTGAGTTGGAGAGCATCCAGAAGACTCAAATATCTGAATAAGGGAAAAGTTACAAAGACAAATTTTCCCTCCACCTTTCTGGCCTACATAGTCAAAGATCCTTTCTCCACATACAAGACAAAAGAGATAGCTTGCACATTTCAGAAAAAGGAGAAAAGGACTGACACCGAACAGAAAAAGTTAACAACCTTTTTCACGTAAACCAATAAGGAGGCGTGTGGAGCTCACACTAAAAAGTTACTGATATAAAAGTTGGTGTGACACTAAAATACAAGGAAAACGATCACTTACATCTTTTCAGCCTTAATCCCAAGAATTGAAATGGGTTAAATTACTGTCTAACGGATTGATCAATGGCTCCAGAAGCGCCACATACAACTTGATCAAGGGTTAAGATTAAATTCAAGCTCAACAACCCACAACGGCTACATTTATGACAAAAGCCTATAAAAGGAAAGCTTCACACATTGAGAAGGTTGGCTGGTTGACTTGAGATAGCAACTAACAAAGATAATTAACAAGAAGAAATCAGAAATTCATCCCTTTAAGAATCAAACAATTCTAAATCAGTTTGTAAGGATTCCTAAGTGAGTTATAAACTTAAGGAAATCCAAAAACCAAAATGTTTGACAAAAACCAAAGTGTAAAAGATCTCTTACTTGGGTGAGTAGTGAGATTGGGGTATAGCTTAAAGTAGGTGCTTTGAGTGGGATCTCCCTATAGGACTCAGCTTAGATTCGGGGTAGAAGTCTTGGTGGTATATCCTACTAAAGACAAAAGGACTCTACTAGGAGTTAGTGCTTCTAGTGGTATATCCTACATTCGGAAGGGGTTACCATTCGGAGACAACCTGTAAGGCTTGATTCCTGCCAGTTGGAAGGAATCCACTAGTGGATAAGCTGAGAGGAAGGAAATTTTGGGGACTAGACGTAGGCGGGGCTGAACTAGTATAAATCACTATATTTGATTTTCTTTCCTTTGCTTACTGCATTATATTATCACATTTGCATTATCCAGATCCATCCTCTAGATCATAATCAAACACACTACACTTAGACTTCTTAAAGTCTTTTAATTCTGCAAAAAAGGGTCATTCACCCCCCCTCTGACCATATATAGACCCTCACGAGGACTAACAAGTGGTATCAGAGCAAGTGCTCAAGACTAGAGATGTAATAATCTCGAGCTAAAAGTCTAAAATTTTGATTCAAATATCAAAATGAGTTTCCAAAACTCACAACTCCTTCCCGAGGGTATGTCCATTACCCGTCCTCCACTCTTTACCAGTGAACACTACACATTCTAGACAAATCGGATGAAGAACTTCATTCATGCACAGAGCATGCAAGCATGGTTGGTTATCCAAGATGGCCCATATGAGCCTACTCATGAAGTAGAGGGTATGATCACCCAAAAGCCATCACATTTTTGGGATGAGAATGATTTTAAAAAATGCATGAAAATGCAAATGCTATTAACATGCTTCACTGTGCTCTTAGTGTAACAAAATTCAACAGGATATCCGGATGTGAGACTGTAAAGGAGATCTGGGAGAAGCTGGAGGTAACCTATGAATGAACTAGTAAAGTGAAAGAAGCAAAGATTGATCTACTCCAGCAAAAACTCAAGTCCTTCAAAATGGAGCCAAAAGAATCCATCAGTAGCATGAACACTAGATATACCAATCTAGTGAATGAGATGAAAAGGCTTGGAAAGGATGTCTCTGAAGTCAAAATGGTGAAAAAGGTGCTCTGGAGTCTCACCAAGGAGTGGGATAACAAGAAGACTGCTATTGAGGAACTCAAGACTTAAATGTTTATAGTTATGATGAGCTGATTGGCAATCTCTTGACTCAAGAGTTGTCCCTGGAGAGAAATAGCCAATAGGAGAAGAAGCCTGAAGAAAAGAAGAAAGCTATTGAAATAAAAGTAGAATCCACCGGATTTGCTTCATCTAGAGAAGAAGAGCAAGTCACTGAGTCTCTAAGCACTAAAGAACAACTTGCTCTATTAACTAGACAGCTAATAGGTTCATACAAAAGAAAGATAGAAGAAAATCAAGAAAGTATGAATCTCGGAAACCAAGAGAAGGCACATCTAGAAGAGGCAGGCCCAGGAAGATTCCAGATGAAAAGAAGGATCTAAAAAAGGGACCTGCCTGTTTTAAATGTGGGGATGAAGGCCACTTCAAAACAAAATGCCCTAAGCTTAAAAGAATCAAGAAGCAGAAGAAAAAGGCAATGGTGGCTACTTAGAGCAACAGTGAGGAAAGTAGTAGCTCCTCTTTAACAGAAGAAGAAGAAGAGACTGCCAATTGTGCTTTCATGGCACTAACTAATCCAGAAGTCGACCAATCTAGAAAGAATGCCTCCAAGCAAGATATAGTGCAAATCGAAGAATAAAAATCAGACACAGCAAATACTGAAGTAAATTCTTACCCTTATTCTGCTTCTAACTTTGATCTTGCTAGAGCTTTAGCTATTGTGATCAAGAGTGTAAAGAAACACCATAGCAATCAAGTCCTTGAGAAGGCAAGTGTTGGAAATAGCTGAGGACAATGAAGCCTTAGCATAAGATGTCAACCTGATTAGAACAACAAAGCACATTGATGAAGTTGAAGAAAACTTTCTAAGAAATCAAGTGCATATATTAAGTGCTAACTTGATGGGGTTAGATATAGAGCTAACTCTAATAAAGGAAGCATTCGGAAGGAGATCAAACTCCTCTCAACCAAGAAGGAATCTAAGGTAGAGTGTATATAGAAATCAGCACCAAGCTGCCAAAGGAAATCCAAAGCCTTCAAATTAAAAAGTGAGAGAGGTTAGCAGGCAACCACAAGCCCAAAGATATACGGCTGAACAATAAGGAAAGGTTAAGGCAATATACAATCAAAAATCTGCCAAGAGAAATTATGTAGCAGAAGTTGCACCTCCAACCAGCTTCCGAACAACTTTCAGACCATCCACAAGTGTACAAGAAGCTGGATATAGAGGAAACTATGGGAAGAAGGATCTTGAAAAAATTAAAAAGAAGCAGGAGAAGAGCAGACCCATCTTAGGGTGCAGGTTTTAAGGGAAAAACAATCATATTACTAAATTGTGTAGACTAAAAAATGGTTATTATGATGTCAATCCTTGGCCTGAGATGGTTACTAACCCTAGAGGACCCAAATCTGATTGGGTACCCAAACCCACTTGATCTATTTTGCAGGTATGCATTAGATCTATAGTAGATCAACACACTTGGTACATTGATAGTGGATGCTCAAGGCACATGACAGGTGATGAGAAGGCCTTCATCACATTAACCTGGAAGAAGGGAGGAAAAGTGAGCTTTGGAGATAATCAAAAGGGGTAGATCATTAGACATGGGACCATTGGATCTGAATTAAAGATAGAAGATGTCTCACTGGTTGATGGACTGAAGTTCAACTTGCTAAGTGTAGCTCAACTCTGTGACAAAGGAAGAAAAGTTACGTTTGATTCCGGAGGCTGCTCAATCTATGATAGTAAGTCTAATCAACTTATTCTTTATGCACCTAGAGTAAATAATGTCTATTCTGTTAACAATAAAAATGAGAAATAGAATATCTGCTTGGTGTCTAAAGAAGAAGAATCATGGCTATGGCAACGGAGGTTGGGACATTTTAGCATGAACCTTTTATCCAAACTAGCCAAAAAGGAATTAGCAGTTGGTTTGCCTAAGGTTTCTATTAATAAGGATCATCTATGCACCGCATGTCAATTAGGTAAACAGTAAGAAAAGTTTCCTTTCCATCTCCTACATTCCTTCCAAGGGAGTACTCGTGCTCTTGCATATTAATCTCTTTGGTCTAATTAAACCTTTAAGTTTAGAAGAGAATACACCATGGTCATTGTGGATGATTATTCTCGATATACCTGGGTTCTCTTGCTAGTAAGAAAAGATGAGGCCTTTAACCAATTCTCAAAAACATTCATCCGAATAGTAGTAAAACAGGGCATAAGCATTGCATCCATCCGGAGTGATAATGGTGGTGAGTTTAAAATAGGCAATTGGCTTAATTGTGTGACTCCAAGGGCATTGAACAAAACTTCTCTGCCCCTCACACCCCTCAACAAAATGGAGCTATTGAAAGAAAGAACATGAGCTTACTTAAAATGGCTAGAATAATGCTAAATGAGAATTGTTTGCTAAAGTATTTTTGGGGTGAGGCCGTAAATATAGCATGCTATATTTTGAATAGAGCTCTCATTAGAAAAAGTATAGAAAAGACCCCCTATAAAATATGGAAGGGAAGTAAACCCAAAATTAGGTACTTTAAGGCATTCGGATGCTACATCCTAAATGATAGAGAGCAACTAGGAAAATTTGATCCTAAATCTGATGAAGCAAATTTCGTTGGCTACCCAATACACAGTAAGGCCTATAGAGTCTTCAATAAATGAACCCAAACTGTGGTAGAGTCTATACATGTAGATTTCGATGAGACTAACCATGCAGGTAAAAGAAGATCAACTTTGGAAGATCCAGTTTCGGAAGCTAAAAAATGTGGAGAAAAGAAGGAAGCAGAAATTCCTGATTCATTCCATATGAAGAAGTATAATGAAGAAGATGAAGGAATATCATTTGATCAAGAAGTACAACAAGTTAATCTCAACCCACAAGAGATTAACTTCAATGAAGGTCAAGCAGTAGTAGCTGAGGTAGAATTTGAATAAGGTCCAATCCAACATGAAGGATTATGAAGGATTATGAAGGGAAATTTGGACTCACAGAGATCACTCGATGGACAATATTCTAGATGATATTCAGAATCCAGTAAGAACCAGAGGTTAACTCAATAGGATGATGAGTCATGCTACCTTTATCTCATTAAATGAGCTAAAGATATTCCAGGATGTAGAAGGGTATGAAAGTTGGATGATGGCTATGCAAGAAGAATTGGATTAGTTTTCCAAAAATGATGTCTGGGATCTTATACCACCTATCAAAGGAAAATCAATCATTGGCACTAAGTGGGTATTTCGAAACAAGCTTGACGAATCCGGAGTTGTGGTGAGAAACAAGGCAAGATTAGTTGCCCAAGGTTACAACCAACAAGAGGGAATTGATTTTGAAGAAACCTTTACCCATGTAGCAAGACTAGAAGCAATCTGTATTCTATGTGCTTTTACGTCATTCATGGGATTAACATTGTTCCAAATGGATGTCAAAAGTGCATTTCTCAATGGAGTTATCTAGGAAGAAGTCTATGTGAAGAAGCCACCTAGATTTGAGGGATCAAAGCATCCAGATCATGTCTATAAACTGAAGAAAGCTCTCTATGGACTGAAGCAAGCACTAAGAGCTTGGTATGAGAGACTCACCATATTTCTCATATCCAAGGGATATGTCTGGGGGAAAGCAGATATAACTCTTTTCATCAAGAAGAAGAAGAATGATATTATTCTAGTCTAAATTTATGTGGATGATCTTATATTTGTAGCAATAGATGAGAAGATGTGTGAGGAATTTAGCTCTTAAATGCAGAAGGAATTTGAGATGTCTATAATGGGAGAACTCATTTTCTTCCTTGGTTTATAAATCAAGCAAAGTCCGGATGGAATCTTCATTAACTAGTCAAAGTATACCAAGGAAATCTTGAATTAATTTGAAATGGGCAAGAGCAAGCCCATGTCCACCCTAATGGGATCAGACATAGCCCTATCCAAGGATTATGAAGGAGAAGATGTTGATCAGACGCTCTATAGAGGGATTAGTGGTTCTCTCCTATACTTGACAGCTAGCAAGCCTAACATATACTATGCAGTTTGCTATTGTGCAAGGTATCAAGCCAATCCTAAGGATTCTCATCTCAAGGAAGTAAAGAGGATTCTTAGATACCTCCCAGGAACCACTGAAGTTGGGTTATGGTATTCTAGTTATGGACATTTCACACTCCAAGGATTCACTAATGCAGATTATAGGAGAGATACTCTTGAGAGAAAGAGTACATTCGGAGGCTGCCATTTCCCTAGAGATTGCTTAGTATCATAGTACAGCAAGAATCTAACTTCAGTTGCTTTATCTACTATAGAAGCAGAATATATGGTAGCTCGAAGTTATGTGGCTCAACTCCTTTAGATCAAGCAATAACTAGAAGACTATGGAGTTCAATCCGGATGTGTGGATGTTATGTGTGACAAAAAAGTGCTATTGATGTGTCAAAAAATCCAGTGCTCCATAGCAGGATAGAACATGTCAACATAAGGCATCATTTCATCCGGGATCATGTGATGAACAAGGATGTTGCATTGGTATACATTCCAACCAATGAGCAAAGAGCAGACATCTTTACTAAGCCACTGAGTAAAGATCAATTTAGGAAGCTAAGGGAGTCAATTAGTATGTCTAATCCAATTTAAAATTAATCCGAAAGAGAAGAAGCATAGAAGAAAAATCTATTCCAGAGGAAAGGGTGCCACAAATGGCGGTAAAAGCGCTTAAAGGTAACTATTACCTTTTGAATTTCAAATGACTATCACTTGCGCGAGTGAAAATCCAGCGATTTCAAAATAAACCTTTGCCATTCTCCAATTTTAATGCCATTCACCTCACTCCTCCAAAACTAACTACCATGTCATCAATCCGATTAACTTTAACTATGTCCGGATTACTAAAATACCATCACCTTGAACCCCTCTAAAATTACCTTTCTTCTTCACGCAAGTAACTACCTTACTGTTACTCTGCAAAATTCAAAACCAGAACCCTAATCTCCTTCAAATTCCTTTATAATGGTTGCAATCATGACTAGTGAAGGACTAAAAATGCTTCCCTAAAAAAATATAGTTGAAGAACGTGCTCTGAATGATAAAGACTTCATTCCTATAAACTATAAACCCTCTGACTCTATAATTCCCACTAATTATTTAAGAGATAACTTCCTATTTAAGACATATCCTTTTCCAAAGCTAATCAAAGATTAGCACATGGGAGATTTCCTCAAGATAAGATGTCCAACCTACCCGGATCTTGTGCGGGAGTTCTACTCAAATCTCAGAGCACACTCATTTCATGATGCTTTAAGAACCAAAGTCTAAGGGAAAGTAATTACTGTGACAACAGGGTTCTTTGAAAAATATCTCAATATGAAGAATGAATGAGTTCAGCTTAGGAGTGATGGAGATGAACTAGAAGTTAAGTATGAACCCACGGAGTGGATGCATCCAAATTATTTTGGGGATAAATTCTCCACCTACTTTCCAGAGGTGCCAAGGTTCCTTCAACATGTTTTAGCCAAGCTGGTTCTAATCTGGAAGGGATCCCTTAAGACTGTATCATCTTTCCAAAATTATGTACTGTAACACTGGGTATAAAGCAGAGTAGTGAACATGCCAGTTCTACTTACCCTGATCACCCGGATCCTTGTTGTAAATGAGGTTAACCTGACCGTATTTTAATCAGCCAATAGGAAAGAAATCTTGGAGAAGAACTTAAGGAAACTGAATTTTAATTATAAGTGGAATGAAGAGAAAGCAAAAAGGCTTTGGGATGAGAAGAAGAGCAGATTAAGGAAAGCTACCAATACGCATGCAATTGCTCCTGCTCCTGAGAAGCTAAGAACAGCTAAGCCAAACATCCAACAGCAATTGGCCTTGGTTCCAATAGAGGAAGAAGATGATGAGGATACTCAAATGATTACAATAAACCTCCACAAAAGCCTAAGTCTCGAGGTAGATTAATTAAGGTAGCTGATAAAATAAAAAGGCCAGTATGTGAGCCAGAGGCAAAAGAGACTATCGCAGTGGCTGCTGCTATCAGAAAGGGATACCAAAAGGGGAAGAAAAGAAAGGCAATAGATATGCTACAAGAAGAGCATGGATCTAAGGAGGAAGAAATAGAGGATGAAGCTCCAATTCCCCAGAAGCAATTCACCCGAAAGGGGTGTACCTTTGATGAGGCTGTAAAGGCCCAAAAAGCTCAAATGCACCAAAAGAAGAAGGCTAAGAAGCCTGCGGGTATAATTATTAATGAGGAAGCTGCTAAGAGGGTGGTAGTAGAAGAATTGGCTAAGGCAAAAATCTCTAAACATATGCCCAGATCAAATGAAGACATCCTTTTGGAGGATCCTTAGTGTGAGGAAACGATGGCATTGGTTGCTGAAAATAACCGGATCAATAATCAAACAATAGAAGGTCCTAGTGACTCCTTCGGTGCTCAACTCATCCAAAATGATCAAATGGATATGGTTGAAATCTCCTAGGATCCGAAAGCGGTAAATTTTCACTTCTTACCTCGATCCGAACCCCTTCCGAATAACATTCTTAATCTGGAAGCAAAAATCCCAATTGAAATAAGTCCTATAAAGGCATATGGAGAGGGCATTGAGGACATTTCCAATGCACCTGGACGAGCTATTCCAAGTCCTACTAAGGCATTAATAGGGGTGATTGAGGACATTACCAGTCATTCGGGGGTTGTGGAGGTGGAAGAAAGAAGAGAAGATGAAGCTAATCGTGTTTCTGATCAGCTTACTAATGAGGTAACTCCTAACACAGTCTTCCTTGATGTTAATGCTGACATTGCTGGCAATGATGATGCAATAGATATAATTAAGGATAACTTAGACACTAAAACTCAAATTGTGTCTAAGGAACAACTGCCTAACTTGGATAATATTATTCTGGAGGAGGGACAGGGTCTGGGATCTAAAGGGAACACTTCTAAAGTGGACCCTAAGGGCGAGGCTAGTCCGGAGGAACGATTGGAGGAGGAGAAGATGATGATGATGAGAATGAAGAAGAAGATAAGGAAGATAACAGTGGTTCCTCAAGCACATCCGTAGATGATTCTTCTAGCTCTTCCAGAGATAACTCCTCAAGTTCATCCGGAGACAAAATCCCTTCTGCTGCTAGCCCTATCAGAATACCTGCAGCTAATACAAAACAAGCTAAAGTCACAGCCATGCTTAAACTGATAAAAGAAGATGCCCTTGAAGAAAATGAGGAAGGGTATGTCAAGTAGAGTCTCCGAAATATCTGCATACATTTAAAAGCTGTTGAGAAGGTACTCTTGGATGAATTCCAGTCTCTGGATTTGAAGGGAGAGCTTGGGAAAATAAAAGGGAAAGTGCAAAAGATAGCAGAAAAAGTGGAGGATTTTCCCACGACTGATCTAGTAGCAGAGGTTTCTCTTGCTAAAGTCACCCCAATCCTCAATGAGCTTAAAGAGAGCGCTACAACATCAAATCGATCAACTGCTCAAGCCAATACTATGGCATCTAATAATTGTGCCACAGTCCTGGATAAAATAACCTCCTCTTCCTTCGAGCTCTCAACTGACATAATGGAGTACATTGATACCAAGTTTGAAAACTTATCAAAATTCATAACTGAAAGTGATCCTACGCCTACCCTTACGGAGTTGGGAGAAGAACAATAGACTGTTCATGAAATGCTCGTGAACTTTCTGGATGAATATCTCCCCAAAATCCAAGAAAAGATGCTAGATGATATGGGAGATGAAATGGGAAGCCATTTGGCTGGACTTGAGAAGATCATAAATGATTGGAAAGCCAACTTCACCAAGGAAGTAAGGCTCCAAATAAATACTATCCATAACATCTGGAGCGGTATTAGTGAAGAAATTACTCTCATTCAAACCAGAATCAATAAACTATCCTTATCTGGATCTTCTTCTGGCCCATCAATTCTGGAGAGCCAGCTCCTTTCAGTCTTTCACAATCTGATCCAAGTCATTGGGGACTCCGGCTTCTTCGGATAAAAAGGGGTGACAACACTGCTTAAGGCACTCTTCCCTTATTTTGATAAGAAGGATCAAGAGTTCGTACACCACATCCATCTTGTAATAAAATAGACTTATGCTCAGTTAAAGAAAGCCATCCGACCCTACTACCTCACTCCAGCCACCGTTGATCATATTATTGATGAGAGGAGCAAGGGTAATGTTGACTACTCCATATACTCTAAAGCTTAGTAAGAAGCCTGGGATAACAGAACCTACATGGTAATCGATCCCCAAGCTGAAAACTAAAAGGGGGACAAAAGTTAGCAAAGTCAATAAGGGGAAGGGACCAGAACAGGCAAGGAACCGGTGGGAATTAGACTAGCTATAATTTTGTAATAGCTAGATTCACTGTTATATATCTCCGTGCTCTGTAATCTAAAGCTTCATTAGCAGAAGTACATATATAGTGAAAATCTAATTCTAAAAAATTATTTCCAAAGTACAATATGATATTGTACTAAAAAAATATTAGAAGCTAAAATTCTAAAATTATGGGGGAGTAGGGATGCAAAATTTATGTGGGAGTAAAATTTGTAAATGACTAAGTATCAAGAATCATACTTAGCTCATATATACACCCTTTGTTTCCATCAAATGGGGGAGATTGTTGGAAAACAATGATCCGGAATCTCAATTAAAACTAAAATATCCGGATCAGATTTGAAAGAAGCAAAAAGTTAGAATCTCCTAAATCCAAATGGAAGCATCCGGGCAAAATCCAGCTACAAGATCATCCATTGAAGATATCAAATACCTAAGCATACACTAGAATCATCAAGATAAAGTTTGGAAAGGAAACAAACTTTAATCTCCCCAGACTAGCATCTGGAAGAACGGATTGCACTAACTCCAAAAGAAGACAGATTTGGAGATTCTGAGTTGGAGAGCATCCAAAAGACTCAGATATCAAGACGAGGGAAAAGTTTCAAAGACAACTTTTCCCTCCACCTTTTTGGCCTACATAGTCAAAGATCCTTTCCCCAAATACAAGATAAAAGAGACAGCTTACAGATTTTAGAAAAAGGACAAAAGGACTAACACCAGACAGAAAAAGTTAACAACCTTTTTCACCTAGAGCAATAAGGATGCATAAGGAGCTCACACTAAAAAGTTACTGATATAAAAGTTGGTGTGACACTAAAATACAAGGAAAATGATCACTGACATCTTTTCAGCCTTAATCCTAAGAATTCAAATGGGTTAAATTACTGTCTAATGGATTGATCAATGGCTCCATAAGTACCACATACAACCTGATCAAGGGTTAAGATTAAATTCAAGCTCAACAACCCACAACGGCTACATCTATGACAGAAGCCTATAAAAGGAAAGCTTTACACATTGAGAAGGTTGGCTGGTTGACTTGAGAAAGCAACTAACAAAGATAATTTGTAAGAAGCAATCAGAAATTCATCCCTCTAAGAATCAAACAATTCCAAATCAGTTTGTAAGGATTCCTAAGTGAGTTATAAACTTAAGGAAATCCAAAATCCAAAACCTTTGACAAAAACCAATGTGTAAAAGATCTCTTACTTGGGTGAGTAGTGAGATTGGGATATAGCTTAAAGTAGGTGCTTTGAGTGGGATCTCTCTGTAGGACTCAACTTAGATTCAGGTTAGAAGTCTTGGTGGTATATCCTGCTAAAGACAAAAGGAGTCTGCTAGGAGTTAGTGCTTCTAGTGGTATATCCTACATCCGAAAGGGGTTAGCATCCGGAGACAACCTGTAAGGCGCTTGATTCCTACCAGTTGGAAAGAATCCATTGGTGGATAAGCTCAGAGGAAGGAAACTCTAGGGAATAGACCTAGGCGGGGCCAAACCAGTATAAATCACTGTGTTTGATTTTCTTTCATTTACTTTCTGCATTGTCATATTTGTGTTATCCGGATCCATCATTCGGATCACAAGCAAACGCGCTACACTTAGACTTGTTAAAGTCTTTTAATTCCACAAAAAATGGTCATTCACCCCCCTCTGACCTTATATAGACCCTCACAGGGACCAACAACAGTGACCCCCTCTCACCCTACCTATTTATGTTATGTATGGAATGACTTGGTCATATTATACAATAAAAAGTAGAAGCCGGTCTTTAGAAGGGGATAAAGTGTTCAAAGGATAGCCCTGCCATCACACACCTATTTTTTACCGATGATCTTTTGCTATTTGGTGAAGCCTCTATGAACCAGATCGACACTATGGCTAACTGCTTGGCCAATTTTTGCGATATGTCTGGTCAGTAAGTCAGCATGCAGAAATCTCGCCTCTGCGTATCAAAAAATGTCAACCATACGATAGCTCGGACCTTGAGCCAAAGATGTGGAATCCCCCTGTCGTCTTATCTTGGCAAATACTTGGAGGTGTCCTTACTTGAGGAGAGAGAGTTAATAAAGGAACATTTTCTAATGTGGTCAACAATGTGCAAACCAAACTTTCAGGATGGAAAGCTTCATGCTTGTCTTTAGCGTGTCGAGCAACGCTCATCAAGTCTATCACAAATAGTATCCCCAATCACACTATGCAAATGAACATATTACCGGCATCCACTCTTGAGGCACTAGACAAGGCTAACAGAGCTTTTCTTTGGGGTAGTGAAAATAACCAACGGAAAATTCATCAGGTAAAATGGGACCAGATTTACAAACCAATGAGAGAGGGGAGCATTGGTATACGCCCAAGTAAGAGCATAATGAAGCACTCATGATGATGCTTTTGTGGAGAATGATAAAGGAGCCTAAAGCCCTTTGGGTGAAACTCCTTCAGGGGAAGTATTGTAAGCAGGGAGACTTATTTTCTACGACTTCCTCCTCACTGCGTAAATCCTACCTTTGGAGATGTTTGCTCAAGGTGCTACCTGATTTTAAGAAGGGGCTAATTTGGTGCCCAAGGAATGGCTCCCATGTTCTATTTTAGAAAGATGCCTGGTTAATGGATCATGCTTTGGGTGATGTAATTGGTGACATTCCTTTTGAACATGTGAGCAGAAAGGTGAATGAGTATATCACTAGCACAAGAGAGTGGGATTGGGGATATCTAGAGACTCTTTTGCCCTAACATGTCCTTCTACACTTAGCTGCAACTAAGATTGATGTTTTTAGAGAATAGAATAACACTTTGATATGGAAAAAACCCACTTCAGGTTCATTCAGCACTAAGTCAGCATTTAGGATGCTATCAACTGCATTAGAGGATCATATTGAGCCATTACTTACTGCGGTATGGAAGCTGAAAATACCCTTGAGAATTCAATTCTTTTTATGGCTAGCATTACATGGAAAAATATTGACGAACAAGGAACACCAGGGAAGACACCTCATTGACTATGATACCCGCAGCTTTTGCTGATGCAACACTGAATCTATCATTCATGTTCTTCGGGAGTGTCCCTAGAGCGCTGAAGTTTGGAGACAAATAGGAGTGATAAATTTTCCGCCATCCTTCTTTTCCTTATCCATTGAAAGTTGGTAGAGACTTAATATTCTTAGTCAAAATGAGCTAATATGGGATTGTAAATGGAGCCAAATATTCTGCATTACGATATGGTGGCTTTGGAAGTGGCATAATTGTTTTATATTCCAAAATGATTACTAGGTACCCATTAATAGATGTGGAGTCATTAGGTGTTTTGCAGTAGAATGTAAAAATAGCAGCCACTCTCTAACGCCAAACCACAATGCTACGTTGAAGGAGATGTTTATAAAGTGGAAGAAACCACTTGGCAAATGGATGAAACTCAATATGGATGGGTCTTGTGAGCTACAATCTGGTAACATTGGTGCTAGAGGGATTGCCCGTGATCACAATGGCATGTGGTAGGCCGGATTCCTTCATAACTTTGGTAAAGGTAACTCATTCGTAGATGAAGTCTGGGCCGCACTCTCGGTGCGACAATTGGCTTTAGATGAAGGATTTTCAAATGTTATCCTTGAATCCGACTCTCTTGAGTTGGTCAAAATTCTCAAGAATGTGCACTCTGTGACGACGAATCATCCTCTCTATAATATTATTGGCAAAATCAAGCTTTACATGGAGATGTTCACGCAAATTAGGGTGGTCCATAGCTACTAGAAAGCAATGCTTGTGCGGATGCATTGACAAAATTGGTCATATCTGAACCACTTGGAGTGCAGTCCCTCAGTGAACCTCGTGCTGCTATTTTGAACCCGCTTAAGGCGGACTACTGTGGAATGGTCGTGGCTCTACCCCTTAGTTAATTGTTTTGTGTTGTTTTTCTGTATTTCCTTTATTACAAAAAAAATTGATTAATGCTTATTCTCGATTCAATCTCTAGACTAATTAAGTATTTTCCATTTAAACCTATATGTCATGTCATTATATTGTTTGCCCACGTGGATCCCAAGTGGCATAAAAATTGTAGATTCGTTAAAAAAAGGACTAATTGGGTAATGGATTAAATAGCACATGGACCAAAGGGTAACATGTATAGCAACGGGATTAAAAGGATAAACTGATTATAGCACCGGGATCAAAAAGGTGGTTAGACCCTCGTTATAATAGAAAACACAACACATCTATAATAAACATCTAACATGTAACATATTTGCATTAGATTATAAGCCAAATACTATACATATTTAATACATCTAATAGATTTATATTAGATATGTATTAGAAAAGCTTTAACTATAAATATGCATGGATTTTATCATATTTTATTTATAAGAGACATCTGATGGACTTCTAATAGATTTCTAGCTAACAAACTTTGATCAATTGTTTATTAGCAAAACATTATATATATTTAACACATCTGATAACTCCTTTTAGAAATATATTAGAAAACCTTAAGCATTATTTGATATGGCTTCTGGAGACATCTAAGAGACAACTAAGATATATTTACAGACTTCTATCATATATTTATTAGCCAAACTATACATATTTAACACATTTAATAGATACTTGTGAGATATTTATTAGAAAAGCTTTAACCATTAAATATGTGTCTTTTGTTAGATTTAATGGTTTCTATCATACTTCTAACATATTTCTAAGAGACTTCTATCATTTGTTTATTAGTCACTATTTCAATTTAACACATGGTAGATTCTTGTTAGATTTCTATAAGAAAAGCTGAACCATTAAATATACATATATTTTATGACTTATAACATACTTCTAATAAACATCTAAAAGATATCTAATAAATATCTAGACCTCGGCATTAACCCGTCGGCCTGCGAGGCCCGTTCATACACGTCTTTCATGGATCGGGTTTGGACAAACTAATTGGAGGTTA
This sequence comes from Euphorbia pulcherrima, assembly GCA_947683365.1. Classification (NCBI taxonomy): domain Eukaryota; kingdom Viridiplantae; phylum Streptophyta; class Magnoliopsida; order Malpighiales; family Euphorbiaceae; genus Euphorbia; species Euphorbia pulcherrima. The sequence goes on from CANTUS010000014.1 coordinate 45,226,257, forward strand.
GGTCTGGTCCGGCCCGAACCCAAAGAGGCCCGAAGAAAGTATGGGATGGGCTTGGTTTTAGTCCTAAAACCCAAGACCGGCCCGCCTGGCCCGAACTACTAAATAAATATATTAAATAAATATATATTTGATATTTATATTAGTAATAATTATTGAAATTTTTAAAATTTCTTATAAAATTTAGCTTTAAAACTCAATTTTGTGACTTATATTAGAATTTTTGTTACAATTATTTAATTATACTAATTTTTTTATTAAAAAATATTTTAATTTTTAATATATATATTAATTGGTAAGCCCGCGGGCCGGACTTGGGATTTGATTATTTTATAAATGCTCAGCTCGGCCCGAGGCCGACTTTTATTTTTTATGGGTTGGGCCGACCTTGAGATACTTATTTTTTAGCTAGGCCCGATTGAGTCCAGCCCGAACCCGGCCCATGCCCAGGTCTGCAAACATCTAACAAATGTCTAATAGTTCAATAAAAAATTAGAAAAATATCAAAATAAATGACGTTTTAAATATTAAAACATGAAAAAAATTGTAAAGGAACATGTAAAAAACTAGACGACTTGAAAAATAAATGCAAAATAAGACTAAAAAATTTAAAAACATGGCCAGATTAAATGCCGAAACAATGCATAATAATGCTTTCAGACCAATTTTTTAATTTTTTTATAGTTTGTGAAGAGAAAACAATGATTTTCAAAGTGGAAAAAAATTGTTAGTGTTTACATAACATATATTAATTTAAATTATAGCTCTTATACTAGTTTATTTAATTTTATTAATCAATTTAAATTATGTCCAAACACGTCATTTTACAATCTATTAGTAACAATACTTCATATTTTTATTAAACACTAAATTATGGATATATAATACTGAACTACAAATAGCAACAGCTAATAACTAACCGCAACAACAAATAGCTAACTATAACAACAAACAGCTGTACCAAATAGGGCCTTGGTTTTCTATCTATTTTTAATGATTTTAATTTTTTGTTTCAATAAAAATATCCTCCTACTGTCCTTTAAGGAATGTGATTGTAATATTTGATTTTAGTTAAACATTTAGATTTTAGTCTTCAATTTGTGCCATATTTACCCAACATAAGGGGATTTTATACAAAAAAAAAGTCTGATTTTTTTTACCCTTCCTCGTTCAATAGTTGAAAATTGATTAACAGTTAATTAAATATTTTCTCATATTAATTAAATTCCCTCTCATCAATTCTCAACTGTTGAATGAGAGAACGGTACAAAAAGTCAGAAGTATAAATTCCCCGACATAACACAAATCTACAATTACAAATTCTATTTTTCACCAAAGTTGATAGCCATGGCTTAAAAAAATCGCATGATTAAGCCGCTTGATAGCCTTGGTCAAAAAAAAAAAAAATCCATGATTGGTTAAGAACATCCTAGCCAAATTCAACGAAGAGTTTGCTTCAAAAGTTTTGAATTATGTATATTGATAACTTCGCTATCCCACTGGCTACTCCATCAAGTTCCTTTTATTTTCTTTTTAAGATTTTTATCTAAATCAATAAAAAAAATGATTACACCGTTAACATAACTAAATTACCATTCTTACTTTATAATTAAAATTTTCTTCCTTCTTAATTATTAAAAGTGGGTGTAGGCCAATTCGGATCAGGTATTGATAGATCTAGATACATATCCATTTTTATATATATATCCAGTTCCGATTCAAATCCACTGAATCTAAGAAATTAGACTTCAAAATCATATTCAATGGAACCTACATATCCAGTTTCAAAACGAGTCTAAGATGTATTAAATAATACCAGAATGCATAAAAAATACCATGCTCTGATACCATGACAAGCAGGACCGGACCATGTCTAAAGGATTATCTAACTTATTTTAAGCACTTAGCCTAAAAAGATAATTATCAGAAACTAATTTTATTAATACAATCTTATACTAGGCATATAAACACAAGTTTAAATATCGGATAGATTTTACAAAAATATTAGAACTGTCACTAAACATTACCCTCAGCATAGTCAACACAAAATGCCTAAACGCCCTCCCGGCTAAACGGCTAGATGCGACAAGAGCCTAATAGTAAAGTTCTGACTGTCCTAATAATTTTAACCTAACTTATCATTGTGTTTATTTCCTAGTATAAAATTATCTTAATAAATTAAATTCTGATAAAATCTTGCTATCTAAGTACATTAAATAAATTAAATATTCCATTAAGCATATTCAGTCTCACATATCAACAATATAAAAACATACTATTTTTCATAGGCATTCATAGCATTATTTAACATAGGAAATTAGCCGACCATATTATGGTGGAATGGACAAAATATTATTAATATATAAAAATTACAAAGCGAAGGAATTATACCTTCGGAGCACGCGGTGGAGTGAGTCAACAGGCTCCTCCTTAATGTTTACTAATTCCACAAACACCTATCATTACAAGTTATTTATCTCGCTCTCTCGTTCGAATTCTGTTTATTACAAGAGAAGGAAGCAGAATATATAGCAAACGGAATTGAAAGGAAAATACAATACGCCTAAATAAAAGATAAAAAGAAAAAAGAAAAGAAAGAGAAAGAGGCTGGCAGCTGGCAGGCGCAGGAGAGGAAGCCGACAAAAGAGAAAGGCGCCGAAAGGAGAAAAAGACAGCGTGGCCGACACAAGGAAGTGGGCGGCTGACCGATCGAGACAGCTGGCAGAGACAGGTGGTCGGCATGATTTATGCGTTCCTGTCAAAAAGAAAATGAGAAAAGGACAGAGAATATGTTCTGTCGGCCAATAAATTGCATTATGAATGCATTACCCGTAAATCCAAAATATTATACTTTATAAAAGATAATGGGTAATTATTTTTCTTTGCCTTTATTTTTATTGCTGGGGTCTTTTGTATTACCAAGAAGTAAGTTCAAAGGCAATTCTTCCTCATATGGGTCTTGCGCATCTTGAAGCATAGCTTCACTGGTGGCAGCAGCTGCCTCCATAACAATATCTTCTCCAACAGAAGAGGCAGATAAAGAAATGTTTGGTTGAATATCAATACCAAAATTTTTCTTCAAATCACATTTCATGGCCTCCATATAGGCTGCAATCATCTGATCTTTTGACACAGGCCCTTTCATTTTTAATTTCCTAGAAACTGTCTCGAAAGGACTAGGGACCTCAATTTGAGATACTTGAACTTTATAAGTTTCTAGAGTTGACTTAATAGAGTCAATAGTTTCCTGGGCTTCCAGTACTCCACGTTCATTGTTTCTCATCATTTTCTTCCAAAACTTTGATGAGAAAACCCTATATATACAGGGGATATTCTGTTTGGTATAACCAAATTCAATTTCCCATTTGAGAATGTAAGGAACTCCAAATTCTATGAAAAAATTGGAGATAGGCATTCCTTCAACCCATTTTTTGTCTTGTTGGGCTTCAATTAATCTGGGAGATATATCAACCCATTCAGAATATAATCCCTTAAACACTTCGGGTAAAATATTAATACCTGGTCCAAAAGATTGCCACCACTGGTATAACCAGTTTGGGAATTCTTTCTTGTAAATATTCTGACAGAATTTTATAAACCAAGTATGTTTACAAGAAGGGTTTTGGTATAACAAAACTCTATGAAAAGCTTCAACATAATCCCAGTAGTTGAATTTGATAGCTGTTTTATTATCAGCATGCAAGTATTCCCTTTCCTTAAGAGTACTAAGGCCCCATTCTCTTGCTGTTATGACACGCTTGATAATGGCCTTGCTGAAGGTATATATTTTACCTGCCTTGAAATGGGTTATTTCCCATGAATCAGTAGCCCTGAGAATATGTTCAAAATGAGCTCTGCCTTTGTATGAACCGGCAGTAAAAGAAATTCCTGTATCTATGTCCAAGTATTTTTGGAATAGATCCCAGACATCATCTTTCCTTTTGATGTCATCGTTTTCCAAAAGAAGTACGACCTCTTTTTCATTATGCTGAAAATAAGGGAAGTCTTCAGAATCATCATCTTCCACAATTTTAGCATAAGATGGACTTATATTAGGTCCAGACTGACTGCTAGATGCAACCTGAGTATTACCCTGGTTCTTCTGCGACGCTTTAAAAGCAAGGAACTCCTTATAAAGTGAGTCCTTTTCAATATCTGCAATGGCAGTAAGGTTCTGGGCCATGAGCCTTACATTTCCATGTTGAGCCAATATATTGCCTCTATGAGAGGAATATTGGCCTCTGCCTTGGGAGGACTGTCCTGAGGGTTGTCCTCTATAAGAGGAATTTCCCCTATTTCTGTTCCCTTTTGTGCTCATCCTGCAATATTTAAATGGAAACTATTAGTTTCAGATAAATATTCTCTAGTTAAATAATCAGGCAAACTATTATCTATCCCTTTTTTATATTCAATTATAAAATCAAAAGGGGCTAATTGAGCTTGCCATCTAGCAAACATTTGTTTACTAACATCATGTTTAAAATCTTTGTCAAACATATATTTGGCTGCTTGACAATCTGTCTTTATTAAAAACTTTTGATTGTATAAATCGTCTTGAAATTTTAGAACACATTTGAGTATGGCTAAAATTTCTTTTGCTATAGTAGCATAATTTTTCTGGCTATCATTCCATTTACTAGAATAAAATCTTACAAGATATTCTTGTTTGTCTATTGGTGATATTTGTTTTAAAATTCCACCAAAACCTAAATCTGAGGCATCTGTCTCAATAATTTTATCCCATTTAGGATTGGCTAACATTAAACAAGGTAAGTTATGAACTTTTTGTTTAATTGACCTAACGGCTTCTGTATGACTATTAGTCCAAGGTTTAGGTTCTTTCTTAAGTCTATCATATAAAATAGCAGTATCTTTAGATAGGTCTTTTAGGTAGGGTGATATATAATTTAGGCTACCTAAAAATCTTTGTAATTGAGTTTTGTCTTTTATTTCATCCGGAAATTTTGATGCAAACTCAATACTCCTATCTATGGGAATAATTTTTCCCTTGTCAATATTATGACCTAAAAACCTTATATTGGTTTTGAATAATTGCATTTTAGGCTTAGAAATTACTAAACCATTTTGAATGACAACTCTTTTAAAAATTTCGAGGTGTCTAAAATGTATTTCAATATTCTTTGAGAATACTAAAATATCATCAATATAGACTATTATAAAGTCTGAGTAAGGGTTAAAAATATCATTCATGATATTTTGATATTTTGAAACTCTGAAGGGGCATTTTTTAGCCCAAAAGGCATAACCTTCCATTCATATTGACCGAAAGGTACATTGAAAGCAGTTTTATATACATCGCTTTCATTGATTTGGATTTGCCAATAACCCGATTTTAAATCAAATTTAGAAAATATTAAGGCATTATGAAGTCTGTCAAGAAGATCTTTCTTGTTTGGAATAGGATATCTAATCCATTTTAATACCTTATTTAGAGGTTTATAATTAATAACTAATCTTGGTATACCTCTTTCTTTTTCAGCATGTTTATTAACATAGAAAGCTATACATGACCAAGGAGACTTAGAAGGTCTTATTAGTCCTTTATTTTGGAGATTATTAATCTCTTCTTTACATAAATTCAGATATTCTGAATTCATTTGACACGGTCTGGCCTTAGTTGGAATTAATTTCTCATTAAATTCTTCTTCATATGGCAAAGACACAATATGCTTTTTTCTATTCCAAAAAGCATTAGGATGATCACTACAAATTTCTGAAGTGAATTGATTATTAATCAATTTAATTTTTTCCTGAAGTTTAGGATTTTCTAACATATTATCAATGTTAATAAAATTAATTTCTTCTTTTAAAAAAGAAATTTGGTTTTGTTTACTCCTTATTAAAGAGTCTTTTATTTGATTTAAAAACCTTGTGACTGGTTTTGTTTCAAATTGAAAGTAGATATTACTACCTTGAAAGGTTCCTGTGAAACCATTAGAATCAATATTCTTTAGAGGAAATAAACTTCTTATAAATGGAGTGCCAAGTATAACTTGGTTTGTTATATCTTTAACCAAAATAAAATTGGTTGGTATGCAAATTTTATTTTTGCATATATAAGCCCTTGGAATCTTAAAACTTATATTAAGTCTTTGTCCATTGGCAGATCTTAATGATTGAGATGTTTTATGAAAATAATTAGTGGGTATTATACCCTCTTGAATGCAATTTAAATCTGCACCACTATCAACTAGTGCAATTAAATCTTTAAAAATTTTTCCTTCTATGAGAAGAGAAATTTTTATGTACCATTTTTGAGAAGTCATAATTTCAATGGTAGATAGGAAATCGTCCTGTTCATGTTCTGAATTATTTTCAGAGGATGATGATGAGGAATAATTAATATGCATTTTCCCCTTTAGTTTTTCCAATCTAGAAACTCTTTCATTAAGACTTTGATTACTTAATTTTAAGTCTTTAATTTCATTTTTAAGGTTATTAACCTAAGTAGATAAATCACTAGTACTAGTAATCTCACTAGTTTGCTTTTGTTTTAACATCTTTTTGACTTCTGCCATTGAATAGGGTTCAGAAGTTTTAAGAGTATATTGCTCTTCTTTAGTTTGTTTATTATTATTGGCAAACTCTTCTAAGATTTTTAATCTTAGTTCCGGATCTTTAATCCATTGTAAAATATCTAGGATATTATCACTAGTTATTACATTTATTTTCATGTCCTGAAATTGGGACATAATTTGATAAATATTATCATTTTCACTATCACTAGAATCTTTATCGATTTGTTTACATTTACAATCTGCTTCAAATGAAAGTATCTTTTCATCTTTTAACTTAGTCAGATTATTTTCTGAGTCAGTTGAAGAAGAACTGTATTCAGTATCAGAAGTATTTTCTGATTCGGATGAATTGATCATGATTTTGCATAAAGCATTTTTCAAGTCATCACTGATGTTAAGATTATTAATCTTTTTCTTTAATTTGCACTTATTTGCAAAATGACCCTTTCTGTTACATTTAAAACAAGTAACATTAGACTTATCAAGAGGTGGTTTATTTTCCAACCTTCTTTTCTTCCTAAATTCTCTTTTAGCTTTTCGCTTTAAGAATTTATTACTAACATAATATTTCTCCCTTTTAGAAGGTTTGTGGGGTTTGCTAGTGGAGGGATTATCAATCCCAAATTGACCACAAAATTGGCCAAGTTGCATCTTTTCATTTAAATGATGCTTCTTAATTTGTTGGTTTAACTTAATTTCATTACATAAAGCTAAACCTTCCTGAATGCATGTACCAATTAGTTTGCCGTAAGTATAACTTGCGTAATTAATTTATACATTGCCTTTTCTAAGGTTTTTTCTAACCCTTTCAGCAAATAACTGAGGTAATCCATCTATAAATTTGGATTTCCAGTGGTCACTATTTGACTCAGGTAATTCCATGACTCTACTTAAAAAGGTGTCTTTATACCACCTAAAAGAGGTCAGGGTAGGACATCTAAGATTTTGTAATAGTGTCCTAATATTCTCACTATTATCAGACCATCGGCCTGTAAAGTGTTCAATGATATTTAAAATGAGTGTATAAACTGCATTTTTTGTTGTTATATTATTTTCAACTTTTACTGTCGACAAAATTTTTGTCCTATCGTCTTGGGATAAATAATTATCCCACCAGCCTTTTAGTTGGCCAGTAAATCCTGCTACTATCATATTAGCAATGACTTTATCAGTATTACTGTTGTTTTTACAAATTGTAGAATACATGAGCATTCTATGGACAGCACTATAAATCTGTCTTTCAGTGAAACCATCTATGTTCCATTCATAGATTTGTTTTCCACTGTATGAATTATTCATTATAAGATCTTGTTCTTCAAAAAGAACATCTTGTGGTGTAGGCCTAGGGTAATAAAACAAATTTTGTTTTGGCCTATCAGCATACTTATGAAGTTTATTTATTTCGTCTATTAGAACGTTTTTATAATTTTTAGTGTTACTTATTGTATCACTAAATTCCTCCTCAAGAGTATTAATACGAAGATTTTCAAATTTTTCTTCTAAAATTTTTTCTAAATCAGTTAAAGATTTTAATTTAAAACCTTTAATTTCAGGAGGTGGTTGTATACTAGGGGCAGCACTACTGCTTGCTTCTGTCCTAGTAGTATTTATGGTATTGTTATGAACAATATTTTTTAACTCATGGATTTGGGAAATTATTTTTTCCACTCTATTATGAATATCCACTAGTTTTTCTCCTAATATTATTAGGTAAATATTTGTGAAATTTTTCTGTTTAACCAAGGCATTAATATGTTGCGTGGTTGACTGAATAATTTCATTTTCAAATATTTTTTGGAAAGCATTATAATGCCTTATTTCATTATCTCTTTCTATTGAGATAGGATAAATAGGAGGAAAAACTTGTTTAACAGTTTCTCCTGTTGGATTTTTAAAATCCCTTTCTATAACAGAAATAAATTTTTCTACATGATTGGCTATAAACCAATAGACAAAGGATACTTTAATATTTTTATGAGTTAATTCTTCATAAAATTCCTTTTGAAAGTTATTTCTTTCATCCTTAGAAAAATTATTAAAAAACCATGTTCTAAATGGCTTCCAATGATCTTTTTGAAAATCCATTTGGATTTCCTTTCTGGCCTGTGAACTAGGACTAAAATCAATTAATGTTTTACCTATCATATGGTAAAATTCATTTCGCTGGCAGTCATTTCTGCCGGAACTTCATAAATTCCTGAAGCTATGTTGTTTTTATCCACATGTATTCTGTTAACCCTATCATGGTTAAGTTCTGATTCTCTATCTGACTCATTAGATGAGTTATCAAAATTATTAATTTCATTTTTAGAATTATTAATTCTGCTTATATCGGACATTGAATGTTTCAGATTCTTCTGTCTAGTATTATTAATACTATTGTTGAAATTATTGGAATTATGAATTCCTTCAATATTTGACATCGAATGGCGTGCAATATCAGTATTATGAATACTATTTAATTTGCTAGAGTTATGAACTGGAGATATGTGGAAATGATTGAAATTAGATCTTGAAGATCTGGACCTTGGAATATTTTTCAGGAATTTTTGTTTTTCAAAATTTATAAGGATATTTCCTTCTTGGGTTTGAATAATCCTAGTAGGATTATTTTGAGTAATTGGGGTTGGAGGAACTGCTTTTTCAATTATCCAATTATCAGGAAATATTATTTCCTCCCATTTAATAGGTCTACGTGTAGTAATTTCTGACCTATGGTAATTTGATTCTATTAGAATTGTCTCATTTAATGGTTTATCCATTATTTGACAATGTGGATTTAAAGTCATTAAAGGTTTGAAATATATCCTATAACATACACAAATGACTTCTGATTCAGGGGCATAATTATACCCATTAGTCTTAACATTTAAAGTTAAGGCGTCTAATAAATTTATATCTGACAATGATAATTGCAGATTAGGGTATACATTAAAATATACCGGGCCTTGAGCCAAACTGGACTGTATTAAGCCCATGAGCGACTGTTTCCAGTCTAAATTTCTAGCGTCTCTTAAAGCTGCTATAAAGCTTTCAGGTAAGCCTTCTAATGTTAGAGGCTTAAACGCAACCTGTACTAATCCTATATGTAGGAATTTATAAATTCTACGATATTTATTAATATCTGAATTATTTAATAATTTAATTTTCATTTCATCCTTATTAAGGGAAATGGTCTCTTCAGTAGTTTTAACTACTTGTTTTAATCCTATCTTTTCAAAAGTACCATATTTATAAATGGTTTTAGGATTAATCCTAGGTATAGTCCACTTATTAAGCAGATCTAAGTTTTGAGGAATATCAAATTCCTCTTCTATGCTGTTTTTAACAGCATCCTTATAGCTCCTAATCATATCCATTAGGAAAGATGTGTTAAATAATATCAGAATGCATAAAAAATACCAAGCTCTGATACCATGACAAGCAGGACCGGACCATGTCTAAAGGATTATCTAACTTATTTTAAGCACTTAGCCTAAAAAGATAATTATCAGAAACTAATTTTATTAATACAATCTTATACTAGGCATATAAACACAAGTTTAAATATCGGATAGATTTTACAAAAATATTAGAACTATCACTAAACATTACCCTCAGCATAGTCAACACAAAACGCCTAAACGCCCTCCCGGCTAAACGGCTAGATGCGACAAGAGCCTAATAGTAAAGTTCTGACTGTCCTAATAATTTTAACCTAACTTATCATTGTGTTTATTTCCTAGTATAAAATTATCTTAATAAATTAAATTCTGATAAATTCTTGCTATCTAAGTACATTAAATAAATTAAATATTCCATTAAGCATATTCAGTCTCACATATCAACAATATAAAAACATACTATTTTTCATAGGCATTCATAGCATTATTTAACACAGGAAATTAGCCCACCATATTATGGTGGAATGGACAAAATATTATTAATATATAAAAATTACAAAGCAAAGGAATTATACCTTCGGAGCACGCGGTGGAGTGAGTCAACAGGCTCCTCCTTAATGTTTACTAATTCCACAAACACCTATCATTACAAGTTATTTATCTCGCTCTCTCGTTCGAATTCTGTTTATTACAAGAGAAGGAAGCAGAATATATAGCAAACGGAATTGAAAGGAAAATACAATACGCCTAAATAAAAGATAAAAAGAAAAAAGAAAAGAAAGAGAAAGAGGCTGGCAGCTGGCAGGCGCAGGAGAGGAAGCCGACAAAAGAGAAAGGCGCCGAAAGGAGAAAAAGACAGCGTGGCCGACACAAGGAAGTGGGCGGCTGACCGGTCGAGACTGCTGGCAGAGACAGGTGGCCGGCATGATTTACGCGTTCCTGTCAAAAAGAAAAAGAGAAAAGACAGAGAATATGTTCTGTCGGCCAATAAATTGCATTTTGAATGCATTACCCGTAAATCCAAAATATTATACTTTATAAAAGATAATGGGTAATTATTTTTCTTTGCCTTTATTTTTATTGCTGGGGTCTTTGGTATTACCAAGAAGTAAGTTCAAAGGCAATTCTTCCTCATATGGGTCTTGCGCATCTTAAAGCATAGCTTCACTGGTGGCAGTAGCTGCCTCCATAACAATATCTTCTCCAACAGAAGAGGCAGATAAAGAAATGTCTGGTTGAATATCAATACCAAAATTTTTCTTCAAATCAGATTTCATGGCCTCCATATAGGCTGCAATCATCTGATCTTTTGACACAGGCCCTTTCATTTTTAATTTCCTAGAAACTGTCTCGAAAGGACTAGGGACCTCAATTTGAGATACTTGAACTTTATAAGTTTCTAGAGTTGACTTAATAGAGTCAATAGTTTCCTGGGCTTCCAGTACTCCACGTTCATTGTTTCTCATCATTTTCTTCCAAAACTTTGATGAGAAAACCCTATATATACAGGGGATATTCTGTTTGGTATAACCAAATTCAATTTCCCATTTGAGAATGTAAGGAACTCCAAATTCTATGAAAAAATTGGAGATAGGCATTCCTTCAACCCATTTTTTGTCTTGTTGGGCTTCAATTAATCTGGGAGATATATCAACCCATTCAGAATATAATCCCTTAAACACTTCGGGTAAAATATTAATACCTGGTCCAAAAGATTGCCACCACTGGTATAACCATTTGGGAATTCTTTCTTGTAAATATTCTGACAGAATTTTATAAACCAAGTATGTTTACAAGAAGGGTTTTGGTATAGCAAAACTCTATGAAAAGCTTCAACATAATCCCAGTAGTTGAATTTGATAGCTGTTTTATTATCAGCATGCAAGTATTCCCTTTCCTTAAGAGTACTAAGGCCCCATTCTCTTGCTGTTATGACACGCTTGATAATGGCCTTGCTGAAGGTATATATTTTACCTGCCTTGAAATGGGTTATTTCCCATGAATCAGTAGCCCTGAGAATATGTTCAAAATGAGCTCTGCCTTTGTATGAACCGGCAGTAAAAGAAATTCCTGTATCTATGTCCAAGTATTTTTGGAATAGATCCCAGACATCATCTTTCCTTTTGATGTCATCGTTTTCCAAAAGAGGTCGTGGCTCTACCCCTTAGTTAATTGTTTTGTGTTGTTTTTCTGTATTTCCTTTATTACAAAAAAAATTGATTAATGCTTATTCTCGATTCAATCTCTAGACTAATTAAGTATTTTCCATTTAAACCTATATGTCATGTCATTATATTGTTTGCCCACGTGGATCCCAAGTGGCATAAAAATTGTAGATTCGTTAAAAAAAGGACTAATTGGGTAATGGATTAAATAGCACATGGACCAAAGGGTAACATGTATAGCAACGGGATCAAAAGGATAAACTGATTATAGCACCGGGATCAAAAAGGTGGTTAGACCCTCGTTATAATAGAAAACACAACACATCTATAATAAACATCTAACATGTAACATATTTGCATTAGATTATAAGCCAAATACTATACATATTTAATACATCTAATAGATTTATATTAGATATGTATTAGAAAAGCTTTAACTATAAATATGCATGGATTTTATCATATTTTATTTATAAGAGACATCTGATGGACTTCTAATAGATTTCTAGCTAACAAACTTTGATCAATTGTTTATTAGCAAAACATTATATATATTTAACACATCTGATAACTCCTTTTAGAAATATATTAGAAAACCTTAAGCATTATTTGATATGGCTTCTGGAGACATCTAAGAGACAACTAAGATATATTTACAGACTTCTATCATATATTTATTAGCCAAACTATACATATTTAACACATTTAATAGATACTTGTGAGATATTTATTAGAAAAGCTTTAACCATTAAATATGTGTCTTTTGTTAGATTTAATGGTTTCTATCATACTTCTAACATATTTCTAAGAGACTTCTATCATTTGTTTATTAGTCACTATTTCAATTTAACACATGGTAGATTCTTGTTAGATTTCTATAAGAAAAGCTGAACCATTAAATATACATATATTTTATGACTTCTAACATACTTCTAATAAACATCTAAAAGATATCTAATAAATATCTAGACCTCGGCATTAACCCGTCGGCCTGCGAGGCCCGTTCATACACGTCTTTCATGGATCGGGTTTGGACAAACTAATTGGAGGTTAGGCCTGGTCCGGCCCGAACCCAAAGAGGCCCGAAGAAAGTATGGGATGGGCTTGGTTTTAGTCCTAAAACCCAAGACCGGCCCGCCTGGCCCGAACTACTAAATAAATATATTAAATAAATATATATTTGATATTTATATTAGTAATAATTATTGAAATTTTTAAAATTTCTTATAAAATTTAGCTTTAAAACTCAATTTTGTGACTTATATTAGAATTTTTGTTACAATTATTTAATTATACTAATTTTTTTATTAAAAAATATTTTAATTTTTAATATATATATTAATTGGTAAGCCCGCGGGCCGGGCTTGGGATTTGATTATTTTATAAATGCTCAGCTCGGCCCGAGGCCGACTTTTATTTTTTATGGGTTGGGCCGACCTTGAGATACTTATTTTTTAGCTAGGCCCGATTGAGTCCAGCCCGAACCCGGCCCATGCCCAGGTCTGCAAACATCTAACAAATGTCTAATAGTTCAATAAAAAATTAGAAAAATATCAAAATAAATGACGTTTTAAATATTAAAACATGAAAAAAATTGTAAAGGAACATGTAAAAAACTAGACGACTTGAAAAATAAATGCAAAATAAGACTAAAAAATTTAAAAACATGGCCAGATTAAATGCCGAAACAATGCATAATAATGCTTTCAGACCAATTTTTTAATTTTTTTATAGTTTGTGAAGAGAAAACAATGATTTTCAAAGTGGAAAAAAATTGTTAGTGTTTACATAACATATATTAATTTAAATTATAGCTCTTATACTAGTTTATTTAATTTTATTAATCAATTTAAATTATGTCCAAACACGTCATTTTACAATCTATTAGTAACAATACTTCATATTTTTATTAAACACTAAATTATGGATATATAATACTGAACTACAAATAGCAACAGCTAATAACTAACCGCAACAACAAATAGCTAACTATAACAACAAACAGCTGTACCAAATAGGGCCTTGGTTTTCTATCTATTTTTAATGATTTTAATTTTTTGTTTCAATAAAAATATCCTCCTACTGTCCTTTAAGGAATGTGATTGTAATATTTGATTTTAGTTAAACATTTAGATTTTAGTCTTCAATTTGTGCCATATTTACCCAACATAAGGGGATTTTATACAAAAAAAAAGTCTGATTTTTTTTACCCTTCCTCGTTCAATAGTTGAAAATTGATTAACAGTTAATTAAATATTTTCTCATATTAATTAAATTCCCTCTCATCAATTCTCAACTGTTGAATGAGAGAACGGTACAAAAAGTCAGAAGTATAAATTCCCCGACATAACACAAATCTACAATTACAAATTCTATTTTTCACCAAAGTTGATAGCCATGGCTTAAAAAAATCGCATGATTAAGCCGCTTGATAGCCTTGGTCAAAAAAAAAAAAAATCCATGATTGGTTAAGAACATCCTAGCCAAATTCAACGAAGAGTTTGCTTCAAAAGTTTTGAATTATGTATATTGATAACTTCGCTATCCCACTGGCTACTCCATCAAGTTCCTTTTATTTTCTTTTTAAGATTTTTATCTAAATCAATAAAAAAAATGATTACACCGTTAACATAACTAAATTACCATTCTTACTTTATAATTAAAATTTTCTTCCTTCTTAATTATTAAAAGTGGGTGTAGGCCAATTCGGATCAGGTATTGATAGATCTAGATACATATCCATTTTTATATATATATCCAGTTCCGATTCAAATCCACTGAATCTAAGAAATTAGACTTCAAAATCATATTCAATGGAACCTACATATCCAGTTTCAAAACGAGTCTAAGATGTATTAAATAATACCAGAATGCATAAAAAATACCATGCTCTGATACCATGACAAGCAGGACCGGACCATGTCTAAAGGATTATCTAACTTATTTTAAGCACTTAGCCTAAAAAGATAATTATCAGAAACTAATTTTATTAATACAATCTTATACTAGGCATATAAACACAAGTTTAAATATCGGATAGATTTTACAAAAATATTAGAACTGTCACTAAACATTACCCTCAGCATAGTCAACACAAAATGCCTAAACGCCCTCCCGGCTAAACGGCTAGATGCGACAAGAGCCTAATAGTAAAGTTCTGACTGTCCTAATAATTTTAACCTAACTTATCATTGTGTTTATTTCCTAGTATAAAATTATCTTAATAAATTAAATTCTGATAAAATCTTGCTATCTAAGTACATTAAATAAATTAAATATTCCATTAAGCATATTCAGTCTCACATATCAACAATATAAAAACATACTATTTTTCATAGGCATTCATAGCATTATTTAACATAGGAAATTAGCCGACCATATTATGGTGGAATGGACAAAATATTATTAATATATAAAAATTACAAAGCGAAGGAATTATACCTTCGGAGCACGCGGTGGAGTGAGTCAACAGGCTCCTCCTTAATGTTTACTAATTCCACAAACACCTATCATTACAAGTTATTTATCTCGCTCTCTCGTTCGAATTCTGTTTATTACAAGAGAAGGAAGCAGAATATATAGCAAACGGAATTGAAAGGAAAATACAATACGCCTAAATAAAAGATAAAAAGAAAAAAGAAAAGAAAGAGAAAGAGGCTGGCAGCTGACAGGCGCAGGAGAGGAAGCCGACAAAAGAGAAAGGCGCCGAAAGGAGAAAAAGACAGCGTGGCCGACACAAGGAAGTGGGCGGCTGACCGATCGAGACAGCTGGCAGAGACAGGTGGTCGGCATGATTTACGCGTTCCTGTCAAAAAGAAAAAGAGAAAAGGACAGAGAATATGTTCTGTCGGCCAATAAATTGCATTATGAATGCATTACCCGTAAATCCAAAATATTATACTTTATAAAAGATAATGGGTAATTATTTTTCTTTGCCTTTATTTTTATTGCTGGGGTCTTTTGTATTACCAAGAAGTAAGTTCAAAGGCAATTCTTCCTCATATGGGTCTTGCGCATCTTGAAGCATAGCTTCACTGGTGGCAGCAGCTGCCTCCATAACAATATCTTCTCCAACAGAAGAGGCAGATAAAGAAATGTCTGGTTGAATATCAATACCAAAATTTTTCTTCAAATCACATTTCATGGCCTCCATATAGGCTGCAATCATCTGATCTTTTGACACAGGCCCTTTCATTTTTAATTTCCTAGAAACTGTCTCGAAAGGACTAGGGACCTCAATTTGAGATACTTGAACTTTATAAGTTTCTAGAGTTGACTTAATAGAGTCAATAGTTTCCTGGGCTTCCAGTACTCCACGTTCATTGTTTCTCATCATTTTCTTCCAAAACTTTGATGAGAAAACCCTATATATACAGGGGATATTCTGTTTGGTATAACCAAATTCAATTTCCCATTTGAGAATGTAAGGAACTCCAAATTCTATGAAAAAATTGGAGATAGGCATTCCTTCAACCCATTTTTTGTCTTGTTGGGCTTCAATTAATCTGGGAGATATATCAACCCATTCAGAATATAATCCCTTAAACACTTCGGGTAAAATATTAATACCTGGTCCAAAAGATTGCCACCACTGGTATAACCAGTTTGGGAATTCTTTCTTGTAAATATTCTGACAGAATTTTATAAACCAAGTATGTTTACAAGAAGGGTTTTGGTATAACAAAACTCTATGAAAAGCTTCAACATAATCCCAGTAGTTGAATTTGATAGCTGTTTTATTATCAGCATGCAAGTATTCCCTTTCCTTAAGAGTACTAAGGCCCCATTCTCTTGCTGTTATGACACGCTTGATAATGGCCTTGCTGAAGGTATATATTTTACCTGCCTTGAAATGGGTTATTTCCCATGAATCAGTAGCCCTGAGAATATGTTCAAAATGAGCTCTGCCTTTGTATGAACCGGCAGTAAAAGAAATTCCTGTATCTATGTCCAAGTATTTTTGGAATAGATCCCAGACATCATCTTTCCTTTTGATGTCATCGTTTTCCAAAAGAAGTACGACCTCTTTTTCATTATGCTGAAAATAAGGGAAGTCTTCAGAATCATCATCTTCCACAATTTTAGCATAAGATGGACTTATATTAGGTCCAGACTGACTGCTAGATGCAACCTGAGTATTACCCTGGTTCTTCTGCGACGCTTTAAAAGCAAGGAACTCCTTATAAAGTGAGTCCTTTTCAATATCTGCAATGGCAGTAAGGTTCTGGGCCATGAGCCTTACATTTCCATGTTGAGCCAATATATTGCCTCTATGAGAGGAATATTGGCCTCTGCCTTGGGAGGACTGTCCTGAGGGTTGTCCTCTATAAGAGGAATTTCCCCTATTTCTGTTCCCTTTTGTGCTCATCCTGCAATATTTAAATGGAAACTATTAGTTTCAGATAAATATTCTCTAGTTAAATAATCAGGCAAACTATTATCTATCCCTTTTTTATATTCAATTATAAAATCAAAAGGGGCTAATTGAGCTTGCCATCTAGCAAACATTTGTTTACTAACATCATGTTTAAAATCTTTGTCAAACATATATTTGGCTGCTTGACAATCTGTCTTTATTAAAAACTTTTGATTGTATAAATCGTCTTGAAATTTTAGAACACATTTGAGTATGGCTAAAATTTCTTTTGCTATAGTAGCATAATTTTTCTGGCTATCATTCCATTTACTAGAATAAAATCTTACAAGATATTCTTGTTTGTCTATTGGTGATATTTGTTTTAAAATTCCACCAAAACCTAAATCTGAGGCATCTGTCTCAATAATTTTATCCCATTTAGGATTGGCTAACATTAAACAAGGTAAGTTATGAACTTTTTGTTTAATAAGTTACTATTTTAATTTGAAATGAAAAAGAAAAAGTCTATCATATAATATTCAAAGTTCAAAGTATGTATATTGAAAATTTACATTCATCCTCTATTAACATCCCAAAGTTTGAGAGCCACGTGAGTATAATTATATTATGATTTATTATATATACGATATCTGAGTTTGGAAATGAGTTTTTAAGTAAAATTTTTATATCAGATTCATATTTTTTTTTGTCAGAGGACCAGATATGTTTCGTATCCAATAGATATGAAATTGTATGATGCATACCCTAAAAATAGATATGGATCCACGGATCCAAATCGAGTTCACGATTCAGTCTCATCTCTATTAGAGTATTTTTAGTAAATAGTAGATTCTAGGATTATGATATGTGGAATAAAAATTCATATTGATGACTTATTAATAATTTTAAAAATAGACAATATCTTTTATAAGAGAACTAAACTAGATTATCTATTTCATTGTGAGTTGTATAATTAAATAATAAAAGAAAGACATAATTACAAACTAAAGCGTTTTACTTTTCAATATTAAAATAATAATCAATTTAATGAATTAACATTCTATATAATTGTCCGTATGTAGAAGATTAAATAGATAATATTTAATATTTATTGTGTCACATCATATAGAAAAGAGAAAATAGAAAAGCTATAGAGCCTTTTTTTAGTTAATTATCTATTTTTACCTATATATCAAAATTATTATTGAAATAGAGTAACTACTAAAAATGCTCTTAATTACCAACTTATGATTTTACTAATATTTAATATCTTTTCTCGTTAATACAAAGCTAAATTAAGTAAAAAAAATTATGAAACTTATATAATATTCTAAATTAATAAATAAAAAGACATAAAAAGATCATTGTATTATATATATAGACTAAAAAAATGAAAACTAAAATTATATCCAAAAATGAAGCTTTTTCCTATCATAGTATTTAATTAAAAATTAGTTAAGATACTCTCTCCATCTTTTTAAAATAGATATTCTAGCCTAAAATTAGTTTATCTAAATATTTGTCATTTATACTATTTTAGGTCATTTTTTTATTATTCTTCCAAATTTATCCCTATACTATTAATTACATTTAGTTGAAAAATTAAAGCATTAATTAAGCTACTCTGAGCGAACGACATTTCAGACGGCTGCGAAGTCGGGCCGGAGAATGGTTTTGTGTATTTTAATGCTCAAAAGATACAAGATCGAAATCCTGTATTTAAGACAGAGTCGCCACCCGATTCAGCTCAACCGGAAAATTTTGGTACGATTTTCCCACCGGGTGGTAGACCATACCTTAAGTAGAGATTCCGAGTTCGGATCATGTTATCTATTTTACATTGACCAAGTTAAAAGGTTTCGTTCTTTCTTAATCGATTTTAATCCACCCTATTTATTGTGTTTTCGGTTTATAAATTGTTAGCGCGTTATCAAGCATTCAAAGTTGTAAATAAATAAATTATTACAGTCATCAAACAAATAAATGCGGAAATTAAAAGAATAATTACAAGGCTTTCCAAATCCTATACATATATTTCTATATAACAAATAAAATACCCAAATGCCTAGCATTCATCTATCATAAATCTACCTGCACAAAACAGTTAGCACAAATACGGCACGTTGTACGGGATATATCATATAACATGCATAGTTACTAGACCAAATAAGACCCGAGTTAGCGCTTGCATGACATATTTATTTTACAATTTATGGAGCCTGGTTGGATGGCTAAAAATGGGGTTTGAACGGCGTTTGCGGGAATTTTATCCATATTTTAGACTCGATTGTTACTTTAACCGAATTATTAGTGAAAATATCACATGTTATAGGGTGAGGTCTGTTTTCAGGAGGTTCTGGACCCCCGTCATTACACTGTACATCCTAGTTTCGGAAATTAAACTAGGTCAAAAACGAAAACGAAAATAAACAAGCTGTCTAGAACCCATACCGCCGGCAGTATGAATGAAGCATTTACATAGGCATGCTGTATGACATTCTAGATACCATAAAGAAAGGGTCCCACAAGAAAATAGAGCCACTCGGGGACAAATGAAGCCCCTTGCGGTATCACTGATGTCGTTGGGGACATGAGTGATACAGTCGGCGGCTTCAACTGTCTCCGATGGCTTCGCATTCTTGCAGTAGTAGTTAACGGTCAAAAAGCAGCCGAAAACCCAAAACTAAGCACGAAACAGCAAGTAATCACATCAATTAACTAAAATGAAAGCTAAAGAGCTACGAGACTCAGAATTTTTACCTCGGGGTCATGAATCCACCTCTTTATGATCCAAATGACACCTCCGGGGAGCTCGAAATGATGATTTGGGTAGTAAGTGTGGGGTTTAAGTCTTCAAATTCTATTATGGTGATTTTAAACCTAAAATCTGCTTAGATATTAGAGAGTTCAATTAAGAAAAACCAAGAAAAGATGGATTAACTCCCATTTTCTTACCTTTTCTATAACTTATCCCACAAAAACTAGCTAGAATTTGCTTAAAATCTCTCTAAGATTTCAAGCCTACAATTGCCAACCATTTTTCAACTATAAATGGCTCCTTATATAGGCTAAAATCTGGTGGAAATTGACTTTGATCAATTATCCGGCGGGTACCGAGCAAGCATGGCAAAAAGCTGTACGTTGTAGAAACTCATGCCGTCGGCTTCATGGATGATACTGCCGGCGGTATTGTTGAAGTGGCTGGCGGCTTCAACTTCTGCCAGGTCTAAAAAGTAAGCATGGCCTAGCCTAAAAAGGTGGTCAACCCGGCTAAAAAGGTTTTTTAGCAGGATTTTTGGGTAATTAGGGTTATTTTTGAATATTTTAGGGTATTTAGGACTAAATTATTTTTTGGGTGCAAATCATCGGTTCGAGCTCCCACCGGACGCGTTATCGGACTACAAACTGAATTTTTTCAAAAATAAAATTCGTAAAGAATTTTTTATTAGTAATAAAAATTCCAAAAAAGAATTTTTTATCATGAGGAATAAAATTGAATATACGTCATCATCGTCTCATGAGAGGGACTGTAAAATCCCATGCTCACAGGCTGCTCCTCGGGGGATCACTACTGCCACAGGTCAGTATGATCGCATGAAAAGAGCAAGGGTTTAGAAATTGTACCTGATGGCTTATAGGCTGGACTTGGAGGATGACAAGATTTTGATTCCGTCAGGACCTTCATTTGGCGTTTGGTGGGCTGGACCCGATGGATGACAAGATTTTGATTCTATCAGGAGCTTCATTTGGTGTTTGGTTTGCCCTTTGATCGGGCTTGGGCTTTAAGGTTTGCTAAGAGCTGGCTTGGGCTTTGAGGTTTGCCAAGAGTGGGCTTGGGCTTTTCAGGTTTGCCAAGAGTGGGCTAGGGCTTTTTAGGTTTGCCAAGAGAAGGCTTGGGCTTTAGGTGTTCCAAGAGCGGGCCTGGGCTTTTAAGGTTTGCCAAGGACAGGCTTAGGCTTTTCAGGTTTTCCAAGAATGGGCTTAGGCTTTTCAGGTTTGCCAAGAATGGGCTTGGGCTTTAGGTTTTCCAAGAGCGGGCTTGGGCTTTTCAGGTTTGCCAAGAGCGGGCTTGGGCTTTTCAGGTTTGCCAAGAGCGGGCTTGGGCTTTTCAGTTTTGCCAAGAGCGGGCTTGGACTTTTTAGGCTTGCCAAGAATGGGCTTGGGCTTTTGAGGTTTGCCAAGGGTGGGCTTGGGCTTTTGAGGTTTGCCAAGTGTGGGCTTGGGCTTTTGAGGTTTGCCAAGAGCGGGCTTGGGCCTTTGAGGTTTTCCAAGCGCGGGCTTGGGCTTTTGAGGTTTTCCAAGCACGGGCTTGAGTGTTTGAGGTTTGCAAAGCGCGGGCTTGGGCTTTTAAGGTTTGCCAAGCACGGGCTTAGGCTTTTGAGGTTTGCCAAGCTCGAGCTTGGGCTTTTGAGGTTTGCCAAGTGCGGGCTTGGGCTTTTGAGGTTTGCCAAGCGCGAGCTTGGGCTTTTATGGTTTCCCAAGCGCGGGCTTAGGCTTTTGAGGTTTACAAGTGCGGCCTTGGGCTTTTGAGGTTTGCCAATCGCGGGCTTGGGCTTTTGAGGTTCACCAAGTTCGGATTGGGCTTTTGAGGTTTGCCAAGTGCAGGCTTGGGCATTTGAGGTTTGGTGGAAAGATTTTGCCCAGGAGGGTCCAAGAAGCTAGGTTGGTCTTTTGCCCATGGGGTATCCCCAGTTATCTTTGACATCAAGTGCTCTTTATCTAGAAGTAAGTGCCCTCTACTTGATCGTTGCCTTAGGAATTCTCACATCAAGTGCGGAATCGCTACATCAAGTGCCCCTTGGTGATCTTTGGTTTTTGCAAAGTATTGGGATTGCCAGATTGTTGGAAAATAATGATCCGGAATCTCAATTAAAACTAAGATATCCAGATCAAGTTTGAAAGAAACAAAAACTTAGAATCTCCCAAATCCAAATGGAAGCATCCGGACAAAATCCAGCTACAAGTTCATCCATTGAAGACATCGAGTACCTAAGCATATACTGGAATCATCAAGATAAAGTTTGGAAAGGAAAAAAACTTTAATCTCCCCAGACTAGCATCCGGAAGAACTGATTGCACTAACTCCGAAAGAAGACAGATCCAGAGATTCTGAGTCAGAGAGCATCCGAAAGACTTAGATATCAAGACAATGGGAAAAGTTTCAAAGACAACTTTTGCCTCCACCTTTTTGGTCTACATAGTTAAAGATCCTTTCCCTACATACAAGTCAAAAGAGACAGTTTGCATATTTCAGAAAAAGGACAAAAGGACTAACACCGGACAAAAAAAGTTAACAACCTTTATCACCTAGAATAATAAGGAGGCGCGTAGAGCTTACACTAAAAAGTTACTGATATAAAAGTTGGTGTGACACTAAAATACGAGGAAAATGATCACTAACATCTTTTCAGCCTCAATCCCAAGAATTCAAACGGGTCAAACTACTGTCTAATGGATTGATCAACAGCTCCAGAAGCGCCACATACAACCTGATCAACGGTGAAGATTAAATTCAAGCTCCATAACCCACAACGGCTACATTTATGACAAAAGCCTCTAAAAGGAAAGCTTCACACATTGAGAAGGTTGGCTGGTTGACTTGAGATAGCAATTAACAAAGAGCATTCGTAAGAAGTAATTAGAAATTCATCCCTTCAAGAATCAAACAATTCTAAATCAGTTTGCAAGGATTCCTAAGTGAGTTATAAACTTAAGGAAATCCAAAAACCAAAACCTTTGACAAAAACTAAAGTGTAAAAGATCTCCTACTTGGGTGAGTAGTGAGATTGGGATATAGCTTAAAGTAGGTGTTTTATATGGGATCTCCCTGTAGGACTCAGCTTAGATTTGGGGTAGAAGTCTAAGTGGTATATCCTTCTAAAGACAAAAGGACTCAGCTAGGAGTTGGTGCTTCTAGTGGTATATCCTACATCCGGAAGGGGTTAGCATCTGGAGACAACCTGTAAGGCACTTGATTCCTACCAGTTGGAAAGGAATCCACTAGTGGATAAGCTCGAAGGAAGGAAACTCTAGGGACTGGACATAGGCGGGGCTGAACCAGCATAAATCAATGTGTTTGATTTTCTTTCCTTTACTTTCTGAATTATATTGTCATATTTGCATTATCCGGATCCATCATCCGGATTATAATCAAATGTGCTACAATTAGACTTGTTAAAGTATTTTAATTCCACGAAAAAGGGTCATTCACCCCCCTCTGACCTTATATAGACCCTCACAGGGACCAACAAGTGGTATCAAACAAGTGCTAAAAACTAGAGATCTAACAATCTCGAGCTAAAAGGTCCAAAAATTTTGATTCAAATATCAAAACGAGTTTCTAAAACTCACAACTCCTTCCTGAGGGTATATCCATTACCCATCCTCCACTCTTCACCGGCGAACACTATATGTTCGAGAAAAACTGGATGAAGAACTTCATTCAAGCACTAAGCATGCAAGCATCGTTGGTTATCCAAGATGGCCTATATGAGCCTACTCATGAAGTAGAGGGTATGATCACCCAAAAGCCATCACGTTTATGGGATGAGAATGATTTTAAAAAGTTGCGTGAAAACGCAAATGCTATTAACATGCTTCACTGTGGTCTTAGTGCAACAGAATTCAACAGGATATCCAGATGTGAGACTGCAAAGGATATCTGGGAGAAGCTGGAGGTAACCTATAAAGGAACTAAAGATTGATCTACTCCAGCAAAAACTCGAATCCTTCAAGATGGAGCCAAAAGAATCCATCAGTAGTATGAACACTAGATATACCAATCTAGTGAATGAGATGAAAAGGCTTGGAAAGGAAGTCTCTGTAGTAGAAATAGTGAAAAAGGTGCTCCAGAGTCTCACCAAGGAGTGGGATAACAAGAAGACTGCCATTGAGGAAGCTTATGACTTAAATGTTTACATTATAATGAGCTCATTGGCAATCTCTTGACTCAAGAGCTATCCCTGGAGAGATATAGCCAATAGGAGAAGAAGCCTGAAGAAAAGAAGAAAGCTATTGCACTAAAGGCAGAATCTACCGAATTAGCTTCATCCGGAGAAAAAGAACAAGTCACTGAATCTCTAAGCACCAAAGAACAACTTGCTCTATTAACTAGATAGCTCAACAGGTTCATACAAATGAAAGATAGAAGAAAATCAAGAAAGTATGAATCTCGGAAACCAAGAGAAGGCACTTAAAGAAGAGACAGGCCTAAAAAGAATCGGGATGAAAAGACGGATCCAGAAAAAGAAGCTACCTTTTCGAATGTGGGGAGAAAGGCCACTTCAGAACAAAATGCTTTAAGCTTAAAAGAATCGAGAAGCAGAAGAAAAAGGTAATGGTGGCTACTTAGAGCAACAGTGAGGAAAGTAGCAGCTCCTCTACAACAGAAGAAGAAGAGACTGCTAACTATCCATTCATGGCGCTGACTGATCCGGAAGTTGACTAATCCAGAAAGAATGCCTCGAAGCAAGATACAGTGCAAATTGAAGAATCAGAATCAGAATCAGAGACAGCAAATACTAAGGTAAATTCTTACTCTAATTCTGCTACTAACTTTGATCTTGCTAGAGCTTTAGCTATTGTGATCAAGAGTGTAAAGAAGAGCACCAAAGCAATCAAGTCCTTAAGAAGGCAAGTGTTGGAAATAGCTGAAGATAATGAATCCTTAGCATAAGATGTCAACCTGATCAGAACAATAAAGCACATTGATGAAGTTGAAGAAAACTTGATAAGAAATCAAGTGCAGATATTAAGTGTTAACTTAATGGGGTTAGATTAGGAGCTAACTCTAATAAAGGAAGCATTCGAAATGAGATCAAACTCTTCTCAACCAAGAAGGAATCCAAGCCAGAGTGCATATAGAAATCAGCACCAAGCTGCTAAAGGAAATCCAAAGCCTTCAAATCAAAAAGTGAAGGAGGTTAGAAGGCAACCACAAGCCCAAAGATATACTGCTGCATAAAAAGGAAAGGGTGAGGCAGTATACAATCAACAATCTGCCAAGAGAAATTATGTAGCAAAAGTTGCACCTCTAATTAGCTTTCGGACAACTTTTGGACCATCAATAAGTGTACAAGAAGCTAGATATAGAGGAAACTATAGGAAGGAGGATCTTGAAAAGATTAAAAAGAAGCAGGAGCAGAGCAAACCCATCTTAGGGTGCAGGTTTTGTGGGAAAAAAACCATATTACTAAATTATGTAGATTAAAAAATGGTTATTATGATGTCAATCCTTGGCCTGAGATGGTTATTAACCCGAGAGGACCCAAATCTAATTGGGTACCCAAACCCCACTTGATCTATTTTATAGGTATGCCTTAGATCTACAGTAGATCACACACTTAGTACATCGATAATGGATGCTCAAGGCACATGACAGGTGATGAGAAGGCCTTCATCACATCAACCCGGAAGAAGGAAGGCAAAGTGAGCTTTGGACATAATCAAAAAGGGCAGATCATTGGACATGGGACCATTGGATCTGAATTAAAAATAGAAGATGTCTCACTGGTTGATGGACTAAAGTTCAACTTGCTAAGTGTAGCTCAACTCTGTGACAAAGGAAGAAAAGTCACCTTTGATTCCGGAGTCTGCTCAATCCATGATAGTAAGTCTAATAAACTTATTCTTTATGCACCTAGAGTAAATAATATTTATTCAATTAACTGTAAAAATGAGAAAAAGAATATCTGCTTGGTGTCTAAAGAAGAAGAATCATGGCTATGGCACCAGAGGTTGGGACATGTTAGCATGAATCTCCTGTCCAAACTAGCCAAAAAGGAATTAGTAGTTGGTTTACCTAAGTTTGCTTTTGATAAGGATCATCTATGCACTGCATGTCAATTGAGTAAACAACATAATAAAAGTTTCCCTTCCATCTCCTACATTCCCTCCAAAAGAGTAATGAACTTTTGTATATTGATCTCTTTGGTCCAATTAAACAATTAAGTTTAGGTTGAAGAGAATACACCATGGTAATTATGGATGATTACTCTCGTTATACTTGAGTTCTCTTGCTTGCAAGCAAAGATGAAGCCTTTGACCAATTTGCAAAAACATTCATCCGGATAGACGTAGAACAGGGCATAAGCATTGCACGCATCCAAAGTGATAATGGTGGTGAGTTCAAAAATAGGCATTTCGCTGAATTTTGTAACTCCAAGGGGATTGAACATAATTTCTCTGCCCCTCACACCCCTCAACAAAATGAGTAGTTGAGAGAAAGAACAGGACCATAGTTGAAATGGCTAGAACAATGCTAAATAAGAATTATTTGCAAAAATATTTCTGGAATAGAGCATGCTATATTTTGAATAGAGCTCTCATCAGAAAAACCATAGAAAAGACCCCCTACGAAATCTGGAAGGGAAGAAAACCCAAAATTGGGTACTTTAAGGCATTTGGATGTAAATGTTGCATCCTAAATGATAGAGAGCAACTAGGAAAATTTTATCCTAAATCTGATGAAGCAATTTTTCTTGGCTACTCAACACATAGTAAGGCTTACAGAGTCTTCAATAAACGAAACCAAACTATGGTAGAGTCTATACATGTAGTTTTTGATAAGACTAACCTCGCAGGTAAAAGAAGTTCAACTTCGAAAGTTCCAGTTCCGAAAGCTAAAAAATCTGAAGAAAAGAAGGAAGCAGAAATTCTTAATTCATTCTAGATTAAGAAGTATAAAGAATAAGATGAAGGATTATCCTTTGATCCAGAAGTACAACAAGTTAATCTTAACCCACAAGGGATTAACTTCAACGAAGGTCAAGAAGTAGTAGCTAAGGCATAAGTTGAACAAGCTCCAATCTAATATGAAGGATTATAAAGGGAAATTCGGACTCACAGAGATCACTCAATGGACAATATTCTAGATGATATTCAGAATCTAGTAAGAACCAAAGGTCAACTCAACAGGATGGTGAGTCATGCTGGCTTTATCTCATTAATTGAGCCAAAGAAATTCCAGGAAGCAGAAGGTGATGAAAGTTAGATGATGGCTATGCAAGAAGAACTAGATCAGTTTTCCAAAAATGATGTCTGGGATCTTATACCATCTCTCAAAGGAAAATCAATCATTGGCACTACGTGGGTATTCCGGAACAAGCTTGATGAATCCGGAGTTATCGTGAGAAACAAGGCAAGACTAGTTGCCCAAGGCTACAACCAGTAAGAAGGAATTGATTTTGAAGAAACCGTTGCCCCTATAGCAAGACTGGAAGCTATCCAGATTCTATGTGCTTTTGCATCATTCATAGGATTCACATTGTTCCAAATGGATGTCAAATGTGCATTTCTCAATAGTTATCCAGGAAGAAGTCTATATGAAGAAGCAACCTGGATTTGAGGATTCAAACCATCCGGATCATGTCTACAAACTGAAGAAAGCTCTCTATTGACTGAAGCAAGCACTGAGAGCTTGGTATGAGAGACTCACAACATTTCTCATATCCAAGGGATATGTCCGGAGGAAAGCAGATACAACTCTTTTCATCAAGAAGAAGAAGAATGTTATTATTCTAGTCCAAATTTATGTGGATGATATCATATTTGGAGCAACAGATGAGAAGATGTGTGAGGAATTCTGCTCTCAATTGCAGAAGAAATTTGAGATGTCTATGATGGAAGAACTCAATTTCTTCCTTGGTTTACAAATCAAGCAAAGTCCGGATGGAATCTTCATTAACCAGTCAAAATATACCAAGGAAATCTTGAAGAAATTTGAAATGGACAAGAGCAAGCCCATGTTAACCCCAATGGGATCAGACACAGTCCTATCCAAGGATTGTGAAGGAGAAGATGTTGATTAGAAGCTCTATAGAGGGATGATTAGTTCTCTCCTATTCTTGACAGCTAGCAGCCCTGATATACACTATGCAATTTACTACTGTGCAAGGTATCAAACCAATCCTAAGGATTCTCATCTTGAGGTAGTAAAGAGGATTCTTAGATACCTCCTAGGAACTACTATAGTTGGGTTATGGTATCCTAGTAATGGAGATTTCACACTCCAAGGATTCACTGATGTAGATTATGGGAGAGATACTCGTGAGAGAAAAAGTACATTCGGAGGCTGCCATTTCTTTGGAGATTGCTTAGTATCATGGTAGCTTTATCTACTATAGAAGTAGAATATATGGTAGCTGGAAGTTGTGTGGCTCAACTCCTTTGGATCAAGCAACAACTAGAAGACTATGGAGTTCAATCCAAATGTTTGGATATTATGTGTGACACAAAAGTGCTATTGATGTGACAAAAAATCCAGTGCTCCATAGCAGGATGAAACATGTCAACATAAGGCATCATTTCATCCGGGATCATATGATTAAGAAGGATGTTGCATTGGTATACATTCTAACCAATGAGCAAAGAGCAGACATCTTTACTAAGACACTGAGTAAAGATCAATTTGGGAAGCTAAGGGAGTCAATTGGTATGTCTAATCTGATTTAAAGTTAATCCAGAAGACAGTCCAAAATCAATTTGGATCCTTGGCAAGATAATTGATCTAGAAGAGAAGAAGCATAGAAGAAAAATCTATTCTGGAGGAAAGGGTGCCATGTCAGCAGACAAGAATGATAAATGGCAGTAAAAGTGCTTAAAGGTAACTATCACTTTATGAATTTCAAACGTTTAATGGCTATTACACGTGCGGTAAATTCAACAGTTGGCTTTTGAAATAAACCGTTCCCATTCTCCGGTTAAACTGAATTTACCTCTCTCCTAGAATTCTGATTGCCATATCATCAATCTAGCCAAAATTAACGGCATTCAGATTACTAAAATACCCTCACTTTGAAAATCCTATATAAACCCCTCCAAAATTACCCTTCTTCTTCAGCGAGCAACTACCTTAGTGTTACTCTGTAAATTTCAACACTCAAAACCCTAAATTTCTTCCAACTCTTTTAAAATGACTGCAACCATAACTGAAAAAGAAATTCAAGTGATTCCCCCTAAGAATATCTTCACTGTGACTGATCTAAAAGAAGCTGATTTCGAACCTATGAAACTGAAAACCATTAATTCAGTCATCCCCATGGATTTTCTGGGTGATAGCTTTTTGTTCGAGACTTTCCCCTACTCAACGCTTATAGAAGATCAGCACTTGGGTGATTTCCTCAAAATCAATTGCCCAATGTATCCAGAACTAATCAAAGAATTCTATGACAACCTCCGAGCCCGCAAACACTTTGATGCCTTGCAAACCAAGGTTCAAGGGAAAGAGATTACAATCACTCCTGCCTTCTTTAAGAAATATCTCAACATGAAAAAATCTGGACTTCTACTATAAACTGATGGAGATGAATTAGAGGTGGAATATGACTCAAAGTTATGGCTACACCCCAACTACTTTGGTGATAAGTTCTCAACTTACTTCCCGAAAACCCCAAGATTCCTCCAATATGCAATGGCAAAACTTATTCTAATCCGGAAGGGATCCTTAAATATAGTATCGGCCTTCCAACACTGCGTGCTGCAACATTGGATTGGATGCAAGAAAATAAACATGCCAGTCCTAATCATCAATTCTCTCAAGAACCACGTAAATTCATATGGCGCACTCATTACCCGGATCCTCGTAGCACATGAGGTGAATCTTACCGGTTTTCAAGCTGTGCAAGGGAAAGAAATTCTAGAAAATAATTTTAAAAGAATAACTTTTGGGGAAACATGGAATGAGGAGAAGGCTAAGAAGCTCTAGGATGAGAAGAAGAGTAGTGCAAGGAAAGCTATCAATCCGGATGCAATTGCTCTTGCTCCTAAGAAAGCACGAACCACAAAGCCCAAGGCAAAGAAGGAACTAGCTTTAGTTCCAACTCGGGAAGTTAATGAGGATGCTTTATCCTTCACCTGGCTGTTGGCCAAATCTACAGAGAAGCCTAAGTTAAGAGGTAGATTGATCAAAGTAGCTAATAAAATGAAAAAGCAAGTCTGTGACCTAAAGGCAAAGGATTCTATTGTAGTAGTTGCTGCTGTAATCAGAGAGGGGTACAAAAAGGGACAGAAAAGAAAGGCAACAGATATGGTACAAGAAGAGCATAAATCTGAGGAGGAAGAAATAGAGGATGAAGCTCCAATTTCGCAGAATCAATTCACCCGGAAGAGGTGTGCCTTTGATGAGGCTGTAAAGCCTAAAAAGCTCAAATACACCAAAAGAAGAAGGCCAAGAAGCCTGCGGGTATAATTATTAGTGAGGAAGCTGCTAGGAGGGTGGTAGTAGAAGAATTGGCCAAGGCAAAAATCTCCAAGGGCAAATATGTGCCTGGATCAAATGAAGACATCCTTCCGGAGGATCCTTAGTATGAGAAAATGATGGCATTGGTTGCTAAAAATAATCGGATCAACAATCAGACAATAGAATGCCCAGGTGGCTCTTCCGGTGCTCAACTCATCCAAATCAATCCGGTGGATATGGCAGAAATCTCTAGGGATCCAGAAGCTATAAATTTTCACTGCTTACCTAGATCCGGAGAGAAGCATAAATCCCAACTAAAATAAGTCTTGTAAAGGCATATGAAGAGGGCATTGAGGACATTTCTAATTTACTTGGGGGAGCTATTCCAAGTCCTGCTAAGGCATTAGTAGGGGTGACTGAGGACATTGCCAGTCATCTGGGGGTTGTGGAGGTGGAAGAAAGAAGAGAAGATGAAGCTAATTGTGTTCCGGATTAGTTTACTAATCAGGTAACTCCTAACACAGTTTCCTTTGATGTTAATGCTGACATTGCTGGCAATGATGATGCAGTGGATATAATTAAGGATAACTTAGACAATAAAACTCAAATTGTGTCTAAGGAACATCTGCCTAACCCGAATAATATTATTCTGGAGTAGGGACAGGGTCTAGGATTTGAAGGGAACACTCCTAAAGTGGAACCTAAGGGTGAGGCTAGTCTGAAGGAATGGTTGGAAGGAAGATGATGATGAGAACAAAGACGAAGATGAGGAAGATAATAGTGGTTCCTCAAGCACATCCGGAGATGATTCTTCAAGCTCTTCCGGAGATAACTCCTCAAGTTCATCCAGAGACAAAATCCCTTCTACTGCTAGCCCTATCCAAATACCTGCAGCTAATACAAAATAAGCCAAAGTCACAGCCGTGCTTAAACTGTTAAAAGAAGTTGCCCTTAAAGAAAATGAGGAAGGATATGTCAAGCAGAGTCTCTGGAATATCTGTAGACATTTAAAAGCTATTGAGAAGGTACTCCTAGATGAATCCTAGACTCTGGATTTGAAGGGAGAGCTTGGGGAAATAAAAGGGAAAGTGCAAAAGATAGCTAGAAAAGTGGAGGATTTTCCCACTTCTGATATAGTAGCAGAGGTTTCTCTTGCTAAAGTCACCCCAATCCTAAATGAGCTTAAAGAGAGCGCTACAATAGCAAATCGATCAGTTGCTCAAGCCAACACTGTGGCATCTAATAATTGCGCCACAATCTTGGATAAAATAACCTCCTCTTCCTTCGAGCTCTCAACTGACATAAAGGAGTGCATTGATACCAAGTTTGAAAACTTGTCAAAATTCATAACTCAAAGGGATCCTACGCCTACCCTTAAGGAGTTGGGAGAAGAACAATAAATTGTCCATAAAATGCTAGTGAACTTTTTGGATGAATCTCTCCCCAAAATCCAAGAAAAGAGGTTAGACGATATAGGAGATGAAATGGGAAGCTGTTTGGCTGGACTTAAGAAGATTATAAATGATTGGAAAGCCAACTTCACCAAGGAAGTAAGGCTCCAAACATAATCTATCCATAACATCCAGAGAGGTATTAGTGAAGAAATTACTCTCATTCAAACCAAAATCAATAAACTATCCTTATCCGGATCTTCTTCTGGCCCATTAATTCCGAAGAACAAGCTCCTTCCAGTCTTCCACAATCTAGTCCAAGTCATTAGGGACTCTGGCTTCTTTGGACAAAAAGGGGTGACAACACTGCTTAAGGCACTCTTCCCTTATTTTGATAAGAAGGATCAAGAGTTTGTACTCCACATCCATCCTGTAATAAAACAGACTTATGCTCAGTTAAAGAAAGCGATCCAACCCTACTACCTCACTCCAGCCATCGTTGATCATATTATTGATGAGAGGAGCAAAGGTAATGTTGACTACTCCATATACTCTAAAGCTTGACAAGAAACCTGGGATAACAGAACCTACATGGTAATGGATCCCCAAGCTAAAAACAAAAAGGGGGAGCAAAGTTAGCAAAGTCAACAAGAGGAAGGGACTAAAAAAGGCAAGGAAAAGGAGGGAGAACCATCCGATGGGAATTAGACTAGCTATAATTTTGTAATAATTTTTGTAATAGCTAGATTCACTGTTTTGTATCTCTGTACTCTATATTCCAAAGCTTCATTAATATTAACCATTGTTAATAGTAGAAGTACATATATAGTGAAAATCTAATCTCAAAAATTCTTCCAAAGTACAATATGATATTGTACTATAAAAATATTAGATGCTAAAATTCTAAAATAATGGGGGAGTAGGGATGCAAAAGTTATGGGGGAGTAAAATTTGTAAATAACTAAGTATTAACAATCATACCTAGCTCATATATACCCCTTTTCCCCTTATGCTTAGTTGTCTTAGTTTTTGTTTCCATCAAATGGGGGAGATTGTTAGAAAACAATGATCCAGAATCTTAATTAAAACTAAAATATCTGGATTAGGTATAAAAGAAACAAAAACTTATAATCTCCTAAATCCAAATGGAAGCATCTAGACAAAATCCAGCTACAAGATCATCCATTGAAGACAACAAGTGCTTAAGCATATACTAGAATCATCAAGATAAAGTTTGGAAAGGAAACAAACTTTAATCTCCCTAGACTAGCATCCGGAAGAATTGATTGCACTAACTCCGGAAGAAGATAGATCTAGAGATTTTGAGTCGGAGAGCATCCGAAAGACTCAGATATCAAGACAATGGGAAAAGTTTGAAAGACAAATTTTCCCTCCACTTTTTTGGTCTACATAGATAAATATCCTTTCCCCGTATACAAGTCAAAAGAGACAGCTTGCATATTTCAGAAAAAGGATAAAAGGACTGATACCGGATAGAAAAAGTTAACAACCTTTTTCACCTAGACCAATAAACCAATTCTGATTCTGAGTCTAAATATTTGATTTTAAAACTCGGTCAGAATTCTTATCCTCTAGGGCTTGTCTAACAGCCGCTTGAACAATTGCTTGAATATATTCCTGAATAGTGTTTTGGAAGAGATCCGAACTGATAAATTAGGCTATGGCAGCGATGATTTCAAAGCTAAGAGATGGCAAAGGAGCTTCCCCTAAGGCAGGAGTAGGACCAATTTGCTCCTCGAACGATGCAACGTCATCATTGTTGTGAGGAAGAGATATGGCTGTTTGGGAAGACTTAGATCAGAAAACAGACTACTCGGAATCATGAATTATAGGTTAGATCAAGAGTGGGTTGTCTAATGCTATGGATGGTATGAATTCTTTTTGTTTAATAATCGATGCGTGACATGCTTATTCGTATGGCTTCAAGTAAATGTGGTTAGCAATGATGCGAAGGCTTATCCCTCCAACATATGGGGGACGTGCTTATCTCTTATCACATATGGTGATTTGTTGTGACTCAACAGAGATACAAAAGAAGTTCCACAGATATGCTAAACCTCTCTCACGAATGGAGATTGGTAAGGGTAAGTTAATAAAGCTTTGGGCCCTTGAAGCCGATGCATGGGTAATGCATGAGCACATAGTATATAGCACACGAAACATCCCTCTTCTGACCTTATAACCCCCACGTAACGCCGTTAAAAAAGGATGGAGGTTAAATTCAATGCTAGCGAACGGCAAAGAAGTGCATCCCATTTATTTTTTATTTATCTTTTTGGTTTCTAAGGGAAATGACTATGATGATCTTTCTAATGCAGCTTTGGTATAGGGTTGTTTATGTAGAAGGTTCTCGTTTACCTTGATTCAACGTTACTCAACCACTCCCTAAATAGGTACTATCAGAGGAGTTCATGTGTTGGTTGAAACGAGTGATCCACCAACTAGGCATCCTCAATTCCCGTATGGCATGCATGATACTTTCGTGAGCTTCTCGGGTAAAATGGGGCGTCCTATTTTTGTAAAACTATCTACATGTGTAAGGATAAAACGTTATAAGAAAGAATGAAGTTTTAATTTGGCCAATGATTTTAATACATCATCTAAATCTTTTAAACTTACTGAAAATGTTAAGTTTCAAGTTTAAAGAGATAATCCCCAGTAGAGTGGCCACTGTGAGCGGACGACATTTCGGATGGCTGCAAAGCTGGGCCGGAGGACCAGTCTCCTGAAAATAATGGATTATGATGGTGATGGTAGAAAATGGTTTTGTATATTTTGATTCTCAAAAGATACGAGATATAAATCCCATATTTAAGACAGAGCCGCCACCCGGTTCAACTCAACCGGGAAATTTTTGTACGATTTTTCCACCGAGTGGTAGACCATACCTTAAGTAGAGATTTTGAGTTCGAATGATTTTATCTATTTTACATTGATCAAGTTAAAAGGTTTCATTCTTTCTCAATCGGGGTTTAATCCACCCTACTTGTTGTGTTTTCGGTTTATAAATTGTTAGCGCATTATCAAACATTCAAAGAGGTAAATAAATAAATTATTACAGTCATCCAACAAATAAATGCGAAAATTAAAATAATAATTACAAGTCTTTCCAAATCCTATACATTTGTCTATACAATAAATAAAATACCCGAAGGCCTAGCATTCATCCATCCTAAATCTACCTGCATAAAACGGTAGTACAAATATAGCATGTTGTATGGGATATATCATATAACATGAATAGTTGGTAGACCAAACAAGACCCGAGTTAGCGAGTACATGGCATATTTATTTTACAATTTATGGAGCCTAGTTGGATGGCTAAAATGGGGTTTGAACGATGTTTGAGGGAAAATTTTGTTTTATCCATATTTTAGACTCAATTGTTGCTTTAACCGGATTATTAGTGAAAATGCCACATGTTATGGGGTGAGGTATGTTTTCAGGAGGTTTTGGACCCTCATCGTTGCACTGTATATCCTACCTTCAGAAATTAAACTAGGTCGAAAATGAAAATAAACAAGTTGTCCAGAACCCCATACCGATGGCCGTATTGAATGAAGCCGTCGGCGGCATCAACTTTGCTACTGGTAATTTCATTTACATAGGCAGGCTGTATGACATTCTAGATACCATAAAGAAAGGGTCCCACAAGAAAATAGAGCCGTTAGGGACAAATAAAGCCCCTGGAGGTATCACTGATGTCGCTGGCGACATATGTGATACCGCCAACAGCTTCAACTATCTCTGGCGACTTCACTTTCTTGCAGCAACAGCAGTTATCGGTTGGAAACCGACCCAAAATCCAAAACTAAGCATAAAATAGTAAGTAATCATAACAAATAACTAAAATGAAAAACAAATAGCTATGAGACTCAGAATTTTTACCTCGGGGTCGTGAATCCACCTCTTCGTGATCCAAATGACACCTCCGGAGAGCTCGAAATGATGATTTGGGTAGTAAGTGTAGGGTTTAAGTCTCTAAATCCTATTACGGTGATTTTAAACCTAAAATCTACTTAGACATCAGAGAGTTCAGTTAAGAAAAACCAAGAAAAAATGGATTAACTCCCCTTTTCTTACCTTTTCTATACCTTATCCCACTCAAACTAGCTAGAATTTTCTTAAAATCTCTCTAAGATTTCAAGCCTACAATTGCCAACCTTTTTTCAGCTGTAAATAGCTCCTTATATAGGCTAAAATCCAGTGGAAATTAACTTTGATCAATTATCCGACGGGTATCGAGGAAGCATGGTAAAAAGCTGTCTATTGTAGAAACTCATGCCGCATGTGGCATGGATGATACCACCGGCAGTATCGCTGAAGCCGCTGGCGGTTTCAACTTCTGCAAGGTTTGAAAAGTAAGCATGGCCTAGCTTAAAAAAGAGGAAAAAAGGTGGTCAACCCGTCTAAAAAGGTGTTTTAGCGGGATTTTTGGGTAATTAGGGTTATTTAATATTTTAGGATATTCAGGACTAAATTATTTTTTGGGTGCAAATCATCGATTCAAGCTCCCACCGGATGTGTTATCGAATACGCCAAACTGAATTTTTTTGAAAATAAAATTCGTAAAGAATTTTTTAATGGTAATAAAAATTCCAAAAAAGAATTTTTATCATAAGGAATAAAATCGAATATACATCATCATCGTCTCGCGAGAGGGATTGTAAAATCCCGCGCTCACAAATCTATAGTTCATCAACTATTCTTGGTGTCTCAATTTAATACATAAACTTTATTTTTTCACACTATTATACATAAACTTGTATGTTACCTCCTATTATAGTACATATAACTTGATATTGCAGGTTTCTTGTAACATGTTAGCATTTTGATCACTGTTGGTTGCCAAATAAGAGTGTCTAGCAAGTGTACTAGGTTGTGGTCAGTAGCATAAGGCAAGTACAAGTGTCATTTCCTTAGGGAGCAAGGGAGTTACTAAATCCAGTTGTAAATCAATGAATTTTATAGTCACATGATTAAGGGAAGTTGATCAATATTGAAAGAATGCTAAAATAAACAAGTAAGAAGAAAACAGACAGTTTGATTGCTTTGTTTAACTACCGCGAACAATATTATAAGGAAGCAGGCAAGTCTAGCAGTCAGATAGACACAGTTTAACTTCTTTCTTATATTTCTAATCTTTTAAAGTACCATAGATCTAGATCCACTTACTTAAGGTTTTCTAGGCTCAGCCACCACTTTTTGCTTATACTTCTTTGAAGTTATAACTCTGGGAACCTCCTCTTGCAAGTTATTTCCTTAAGAATTAAGAACAAAGCAAGCTTCCTATTTTTTTCTAATAGGAATTCCAAGCATTTCTAGTCAACAACTGTTTTTTTCCAGAAATGAGTTATGTGTTTAGATCCGTGTTATAACTTCTTGTTTACACTAGTTATAAGTTTGGCCGAACTTAATGGTATTTAGCACAACACATAATAATCTTTCTTAATGTATTTAGAAATAAAAGAGAGAGAGTTCGGACCGTGTTTACCTGTCCTCCTTGCTAGCTTTGCCTACCAATGTTTTAGTTGGTCATAATTAAAGTAAAACATAAAAAGACAAAAATAAATATGAATATAACTAGCATAATATTGATACTGGAAATTTATAGAAAATAAGTAAAGGTGAAGGCAATCAAAAGCTTGTCCAAAATGATGGCCAATGGCCGAATATATAGTGGTGAAAAGAAGACTCTAGAGTCACCACTTGCAAAATATAAAATAACTAAGATATTTTTCTGAAAAGAATGAGCTTCTAGAAGATGAATTCAGCTCTAAAAAGTCTTGTCCAAGTGGGATTAAAATATTACACAAAAGAGCCCTCCACCGCTTGAAGCTTCTTTGGCAAGACAAAGGAATTTTAGAAGCTCTCTCTAAAGCATTTTCTTCTAATTTCTCACTTGGCCACTTCATCTTGGCCATCACCTCCTTATTCGGTCAATTCATCCTGCTTGCTTTGGCAACTCTCCTGCTTGCCTTGCTGATCTTCTTGCTTGCTTTGCTGCTCATTTTGGTTACTTGCTTCTGGAATGTCCTTGCCTTGCATCAATTCTACTACTTTAAGGAAGTATCTGAAAAATTTACAAAAAGCACCTAATAATCTCTCGTATTTACTTCAAATGGGCTATTTTCGAGGCTAAATTATTGGTATTTTCATTGTATAAATTGCACTTATCAAATTTCCCCACACTTAAGCATTTGCTTGTCCTCAAGCAAAGATAAAACAAAGAACAGTTAAAAAGAGAAGAAAAGAGAATAAAACAAGAGTGGTAATCAACATGTACCATTTTCCTTAAGAAAGCAAATAGTCTACCTAAAATTCCAAAGTTGAAGGTGAGAGATAAATATCCCCACACTTAACAAGAAACTTGTTCTCAAAAACATGCCAAAATCACA
Source organism: Euphorbia pulcherrima (assembly GCA_947683365.1). NCBI lineage: Eukaryota > Viridiplantae > Streptophyta > Magnoliopsida > Malpighiales > Euphorbiaceae > Euphorbia > Euphorbia pulcherrima. The sequence continues at coordinate 45,264,684 of CANTUS010000014.1, forward strand.
AATTAAAATTGTTTTAACAATAAACCTTCCCATAATGAACCAACTTCCTCACCAAAGCATTTCACTTAAATCGCTCAATCTTTAAGGGTGAGTTTGTAGAAATCACTCAGCAGCTTATACATGGCATTCTTAAGTCCATAGGCTTGATTATCGGTCTCATCTCCACCACTTAAAATATTGATCATAAACATAATCAAAAGGGCTTTTAAAATTTGTTGGCTAAGGGTTGGGTGTGTCAAGAAAAAGGCTTTTTGTGTGTGAAGTGATTTTACCCAAGTAAGCATTAGTGAGAGTACAGCAAGCAATTGTCAGGCTACCAATTCATGCATTCAAAGATAATTTTATGCTAAAGGATAGTTAAATGAAGAACAGAGCTATACCAAATTTTAGAATTGAAGAGATTTTTCAATAAGAAGGCAATATGTTGATTTCAACACTGAACAAGGAGGTTAAATTGGATTTTAGAAGATTTGTGTTTGATAATTCTTTTTTCCGTGTTTGTTTTTCTTTCCTTTTGTTCTTTTTCAATCTTCTTTTTTTTCCTTTCAATGAGGGGCTGGAATAAGTTTAAAGAAGGCCCACATAGTTTCCCTTTGAAAAGATGTGTTTTAGAAGCAACTCAAAATATGAAAGCTTGCTGTTTTGTGAATATTTCTTTGGTAAAATCAAGGGTGAAAAAGAGGGAAAAATAAAAAGGCTTATGGTTTTAATGAGTTTGTTATGAAAGAACATGGTTATAAGGCTCAAAGGGCTCACTAGGGGACATTGTTGTTAAGGGTGGCTTTTTGGTTGAGAAGTGTGTAATCCTAGTGGCTTTATCATGTTGTATAAGTGATCAATGATTGGTCTCGATAAGTACTATATTTAAGCTCTCCCAAATCAAGTTCTAGCTTAAGTATGCATGTATAAGCCCTCTCAGAAAGAATTAAAACAGTGAATTATTGAGAGAGATGATTTTAGAATTTTAATGACTTATGAAAGAAGAGTTTGGGAATTTAAGCACTGTTGTGACAAAAGATGTTTGAAAGTTTAAGATCATACAAACAAGAAGAAAGATTTTTGAAAGTTTTAAGAACATAAAGAGAAGAAATGATTTAGTGATTAAGTTAGATAAAATTTTGAAAATTTTTGGCTCAAATCCTCACTTAATAAGGGTTAAGTTTCAGTTGGTTCATTCTAGTTGAGTTCATTGAAAAATAGTTCACCTTTATAGTTTATAATTGCTTAATTGATCAACTTTTCTTGCTAAATGTAAGTTTACCATCACTAACTAACTTAAGCATTTTATACAGACTATTTGTTCTCAAAAGGGCAAGTTTTTCATGTTAATCACCTAAAATATTTTAAAACCATTTCAAAAGAGGGAGAATATAAATACACATGTATACATTTTAGAAGAGAAGTGAAGCTGGGAAACAAAAGTTAAAACCAAAAACAGACACAAAAGTTAAAACAACAAAAACCTAAGTTCAAGCAAACTTTTAAGTGGGGTGACTATCAAAGGCAAAATAATCCATTGACTACCAGTAATCAGCAAGGATAAAACAATCAAAGCATTAACAGCAGTTTAATATAATAATTAAACAATCAACAGTTAACGCATGCAACTACCCCCCCCCCCCCACCATACTTAAATACTGCTTTGTCCTCAAAGCATAGCATATATAAAAGTAGTAAATGCAAGATGTTACCTCCACATGGCATTTTTACAGAAAAATAAAGAGCAAAGGTAAGAAAGTTACTTTTCTTGGCTATGAAGGGTTTGGTCCACCTCCTTTTATGGAGATTCCTTACTCTTGTTGTGATGGTCTGATTCTCGAGTTGATGAGGCTGATGAAATATGCTAATGGCTGAATTTTCCTCCCATTCCTCTGGTGGGTGTGCTCCTTATATATTCGGGAAGGTTCAGGTCCAGGTTGTCATCCTCCAACCTTCTGATTCTGCTATCTACCTTTATTTTAAAGGCAAGATAATCCTCTTTCACTTTCCATAACGGTTCCACCACTCCCAACAGTTCCCTGAAGCTCATGTTCTCACACTTCTCCAAGAATTCAGACTTCTCTGTTACTTTATTTCCTTTCCTTGCAGTGGTGGTTTTTAGCACTACTTTCCTCCTTTTAGCAACCGAAGTAGCTTTCCTTTCTTGCTCCCTTTTCCTCTTCTCAGTTTCTTTTCTCTATTCCTCTAGCATGGCCTTTGCAATGTGCTCTAAATAGTACACTTCATCCACCTTTCTACATACCCCAAATTTGCTCAAATTGTAGAGCTCAATGACCTCAGGAAAGCAGGCATGAGTGAGGCCATTAGTGGAGAAGGTTGTAATTAGAGATCGAGCTATTTTTGTGACAAAGGACCTAATCATGATCTTCTTGCTGTTCTTGTTTGCTAGTTTGAGGATGTATTTGGCAAGAAGCTTCCCACATTGATTATTATTACCTTCTCTATACAATAGAGGATAAAAAATATCATTTTCTGGAATAGTAGACTCTTTAATTCTTACAATTAGAGTGGTAGCAATCAACTTCTGAGCAATCTTGTGTCTGTACTCCCTCAATTGGCTAGCTGCTTGTTGGTCCTTGTAATCATCCTTCCCAGTGATTTCCATCCAGAATTCTTCCACATTCAGGTCAGTGGGTCTTGATTTGGGGGCTGAAAAGTACTCCTCTATCTCTATATATTCCACCAGAACCCCTAAACACTTCTTCATCTCATTCAGGGAAATGGACTTTTTCATACCAAATAATCGAAATAGATACCTCCCCGGCTCATCAATGGCTTCAACATCCTTGTTTTCAGAGAAGGTGCCGAGAAATTCCATGGTGAGTTCTTTAAATGCTGGATCTGGGGTATCCACAAACTCGAATAACCCTCCAGCTTTGAGAAAAGTCTCAAATTCTTCATGCTAACCCAGGCTCTTTAGAGCTTCCCAGTGGATGATTCTGGAAGGGAGAAATTCCTGGCCTAAGAATATGTTGAATTGCTCCATTTCATAACCTTCTTTGAATGTTTTCCTAGTGGATGATTCTAGAGGGGAGAAATTCCTAGCCTAAGAATATGTTGAATCACTCCATTTCATAGCCTTCTTTGAATGTTTGCATTTTCTACAAAATGGAAGCAGAGATGGTAGAGGTGATTCCGCCGGAGACGGAGGTGGAGACTGGGGTGGATTTGGTCAGAGTGAATTAGGTAGGTGTGGCTCGGGATGATTTCCTAGTGTTTACCATGGTGTTGGGTTAGATTTTTGGACAAAAATTGTAAGGGTTTGAGAGGGTGATGTTTTTTGCCGGAAAAAGAGAGAGAAAGAGAGAATGGTTGTGAGAGTGAGTGAGGGAAGAGAGGAAATGTTGGGGTTTAATTGAAAAGTGATCCTTGAGTTTCTTTTGAGTTCATGCATGTAAGAGAGAGGGTGTGGTTAGGTTCATAGGTTATCATTAAGGGTTAGTGGGAGGAGAGAGAAAGGAACTCAATCTTTTTTAACTTCCCCATGCATTTATCAACTGCCACATGCCCCCTCCCCCCCCCCCCACATGCCACCTCCTCTTTTACTTCCTTCTTCTAATAAATTTCCCCTAAGAAAATATGGATTAAATTTTTGGGGATTTAATTAAGTGAGGTAGTCAAATGAAGCAATTAAGGAGATCCTTCCATTCACTCTCCCGATTTTGGTGATTGGTGATTTACCCGAGACGTCCAAAATGGCCAGGGAAAGGGGCTGAATTGAATTACCAAGTGTATGCCACAACATGAAGATGAGATCGTCATATTGCAATTCACTCTTAGTCCATGAGCTCCTACAAAACAAAAAGACATACATATTAAATAAATACCTAAAAACAAAAGATTAAGAACATGAATATATACAAAATGTAGAAAATGAGCTTGTGCTCAACGAAATTGCTCCAATTGGTGTTTGGAGTGACACCATTATTTTATCTTATGTTAGGGGGGGTGAAATTACTGCTCCTCCATAGTAATTTTTGTTTCTTCATTGGTCAAGTATGGCTTGAGCTTGTGACCATTGACCTTGTAAATTTGTCCTACATTATTTATAAATTCTATGGCTCCATGAGGGAAAATTTTATGGATAGTGTAAGGTCCAGTCCATCTTGACTTTAGTTTGCCCGAGAATAGCTTTAATCTTGATTTAAATAAGAGTACTTACTGCCCGGGCTAAAAATCCTTCTTTCAAATCGTTTGATCATGCCATTTCTCGGTCTTTTCTTTGTAATTCATGGCATTTTTATAGCTGAACAACATGAACTCTTCTAATTCATTTAATTGCAATTTCCTTTGTTCCCCTATTGCATCCCTGTCAAAATTAAGCAAGGTTAGTGCCCATAAAGCTTTAAATTCTAGCTCAACAGGTAAATGGCAAGCTTTTCTATAGAGCAATCTATATGGGGACATTCCTATGGGGGTTTTGCATGCTGTCCTATAAGCCCACAAAGCATTATCAAGTTTAATTTCCTAATCTTTTCTAGAGTTGTTAACGGTTTTCTCTAAAATTCTTTTGACTTCCCTATTTGAAATATCTAGTTGCCCACTTGTTTGTAGGTGATAGGGAGTGGCAATTCTATGTGTGACCCCATATTTGTTTAACAACTTTTCAAATTAGTTATTGCAAAAGAGAGTCCCTTGATCACTTATGATTGCTCTAGGTACCCCAAAGCGGGTAAAAAGCTTTTTTAGAAATTTTATGACTACCCTAGCTTCATTTGTTGGGCTAGGAATGGCTTCAACCCATTTACTGATATAATCAACAGTAAAGGGTATGTATTTATTACCATGTGAATTGGGAAATGGTCCCATGAATTTAATGCCCCAAACATCAAAGATTTCACATACCACAATGTTGTTTAGGGGTATAGCATTTTTTGCAGAGATGTTACATGTTCTTTGGCACTCATTGCACTCTATAACAAACCTTTGGCAATCTTTAAAGATTATTGGCTAATAAAAACCACATTCTAGCGCTTTTGCTACAGTTCTGCTTGCTCCAAAGTGTCCCACAGCTTCCTTCTGATGACACATGCTTAGAATGGCTGGAATTTCTTCCTCAGGGACACATCTCCTCATAACCTGATATGCACACAACTTTAAAAGAAAAGGTTCCTCCCAAAAGTAATATTTCAAGTCAGCAAAGAATTTTTTCTTGTGTGCTTAAGGCAAAAGAGGTTTAACACCACATGAAAGGTAATTAGCAAAGTCAGCAAACCAGGGGAAAGATCTCACCATGAAAAGTTGTTCATCTGGAAATATATCAGTAACTTCTGATTGCTCCACTTTATTGCCTTCTGTCTCAATAGTCACCTTATTAGCCTTGGTTTCACATCCCTCTTGGCTAATAAGTACTTCAAAGCCACGTGATCAGTACAAATAGTGACTTTTGATAGCACCAAGTATGATCTGAACTTGTCAAAGGCAAATACCACAACAAGCAACTCTTTTTCAGTCACTATATAGTTTTATTGTGTTTTAGTGAGAGTTTTGCTTGCATAATAGATAGGCCAAAATGCTTGTCATTTCTTTGGCCCAAAATAGCTCTAATGGAAGTATCACTAGCATCACACATAAGTTCAGCCATCAGAATAGGTGCATTGACAAGTTTTACTTTTAGCTCATCAAATGCCTTCAATCAAGCATCATCAAACTTAAATTCAGTGTCTTTGTAGAGTAGGGTCGTCAATGGCTGGATAATCTTTGAGAAATCTTTGATGAATCTTCTATAGAATCCCACATGCCCGTGAAAACTTCTGACTTCATTGACTGATTTTAGGGCAGTCAACTTTTCAATAATCTCCACTTTAGCTTGATCAACTTCAATCCCCTTCTCTAAAATCTTGTGGCAAAGAACAATGCCTTCATTGACCATAAAATGGCACTTTTCCCAGTTCAAGACCAAGTTGGTCTCTTTGCAATAAAGTAAACAGCTTCAAGGTTTCTTAAACAGGATTGGAAAGTTGCTCCATAGACTGAGAAGTCATCCATGAAAATTTTCACTATTTTGTCCAGCATATCATGGAAAATGGACACCATACATCTTTGAAATGTTGTTGGAGCATTACAAAATCCAAATGGCATTCTCCTATAAGCAAAAACACTATAGGGGCAAGTAAAAGTTGTCTTCTCTTGATCCAAGCGGTGGATCACAATATAATTGTACCCTGAATAACTATCAAGGAAACAATAGGATTTATAACCAATCAATCTCTCCGGCATTTGATCAATGAATGGAAGTGGAAAATGATCCTTTTTAGTTGCTTCATTCAATTGCAGTAGTCAATGCAAACTCTCCATCCTGTAAGTGTTCTTGTAGGGATGAGTTCATTCTTCTCATTTGTCACCATTGTAGTTCCTCCCTTCTTTGGCACAACTTGGACTGGACTTGTCCAAACACTGTCTGAAATGGGGTAGATAATTCCGGCATTAAGAAGTTTGATTACTTCCTTTCTCATAACTTCTTTCATGTTGGGATTAAGTCTCCTTTGGGGCAGTACCACTGGATTTTGGTTTTCCTCCATGAGGATTCGTTGCACACAAATAGAGGCAGTAATTCCTTTGATATCAGCAATTGTCCATAGTAAAGCCTCCTTGTTCTTCCTCAAGACATCAATTAGTTGGGCTTTTTGGTTAGTTTTGAGAAGATAATTATAGGCAATTTGTTAGGGTGGGTCAAGGAAGGCATATTCAAGGAGAGGAGGAAGAGGTTTCAGGTCAAGGTTTGGGGGTTCTTCAAGTGAGGTTTTTGGAGAAAGATTTGGTGTGTGATTTAGTGGCTCAACAATTTGTTTTCTATACAGTGGTGGTTGATAGTTTGGTTGCTCCATTATCTGTTTTGCCTGCCCCACAGTTTTTGCTTCCTTCACAATTTCTAGGGTAGTCAAACCTTCCTCTTCTAAATCATTTTCTTCCAACTCATGCATCAGAAAGGGGTTTAAATTCACATCAGTAGCATTGATCATCAAAAGTAGATGGATACTTCATTGCCTCATTCATTTTAAATACTACTTCTTCATCATGTATTTTCAGAATCAATTTTCCATCATTTACATCAATTAAAGCTTTTCTAGTGGTAAGAAATGGTCTCCCAAAAATGACGGCACATGAAAATCTTCATTCATATCCATTATAATAAAATCAACAGGAAAAATAAACTTTCCAACTTTAACTAAAACATCTTCTACAGTGCCTCTAGGATACCTAATAGTTCTATCAGCAAGTTGTATAGATACTTTAGTTAGTTTAGGTTCACCTAAGCCTAATTGCTTATAAATGTAATATGGCATCAGATTTATGCATGCTCTTAAATCACAAAGTGCATTATCAATGTTTAAGCTACCAATAGAGTAAGGTATAGAGAAACTCCCTAGATATTTAAGTTTCTTAGGCAAAGGTTGCCTACTTTGAATGATAGAGGAGCAATCTCTATTTAGTTATACCATGGCCACATTCTCCAATTTCTTCTTGTTTGCTAGCAAGTCCTTCAAAAATTTCCCATACATAGGCATATGTGCAAGTGCTTCTACAAAAGGGCTGTTAATATGAACTTTCTTAAAGACTTCTAGAAACTTATCAAATTGCTTAGCCATTTCGTGTTGTTTTGCTCTTTAAGGATATGGAATCCTTGGTTGGTAGGCTGAAATTGGTTGCTTTTTCAGGAATGGGGTGAGTTTGAACAGGATTCTATTCTACTCACTTTGGATCAGAAATAGGCTTTGCTTGCTTTGAAGTTTCTGCCTGCTCTACTAGATTTTGGTTACCCAGTGCATTTTGACTTCCAAAATGATGTTCTTTCTCCTCGATCTCCTTACATGCACTTTTATCAACAACAACAAACTTTTTAGGTTTAAAATTATCACAAGTCTTACCACACCTTAAAGTTACTGCTTTGCATTCTTCTCTTGGGTTGGGTTCAGTGTTGCTTGGTATTACTCCTTTGTTTTTGGGAGTCACAATGGTAGTGAGCTGTTGGAACTAAGTTTCCAGATTCTTCATGGATGCTTGAGTTTACTTCATGAATTGCATCATCATTTCCTTCATTTCTTCCATCTCAGACTTCTTTGGTTGTTGAGATGGTCCTGCTTGCAGCATATTCTATGTTGGTTGCTGAGAAAAACTGTTTTGAGGCTGCTGGTAGGGAACTTGCTTGTTTTGATTGCTCCAGGAAAAATTTGGATGGTTGCGCCAGCCTAGATTGTAGGTATCTAAGAAGGGATTGTTCCTCTAGCTGTTCCCAACATAGTCATACTGTTCTTGAGTGGGAGGAGTATCACAATCAATATTTCTATGGTTGCCACCACAGAAATCACAAGTTGCTTTCATATTTGAGATTGTTGAGACATTTTGCTTGGCAAGTTACTTCAAAATCAGATCCATCTTCTCGGAGAGCTTTATAATAGATTCTGACTCCTTACTCTTGATTCTTTCTTCTTAAACTGAGTGCCATTTATAGTTGGTGTTAACCAACCTTTCAATGACCTTATAAAGCTCTTCGGGGGCAAGTTCTTTCGGATCACCATTTACTACGGATTCAATCTGAATTTTGTATTGATCATGTAACCCATTGTAAAAGTTTTACATTTGCATCCATAGTGGGATTTGATGATTTGGCACCCTTCTTAACAACTCCTTGTATCTTTCCTATGCTCCGGCAAGGGATTCATCTAGTTACTGTATGAAATGAGTCACCTCATTTCTGATTTTGATTGCTTGCCTCGGTGGAAAGTATTTTGTGAGAAAAGTGTTGGGAAACAATGATCCGGATAATAAAATCGAAAAATAATCCAAATCAAGTTTGAAAGAAACAAAAACAATGTAAGTAGTTCTCCTAAATCCAAATGAAAATATCCGGAAAAAGCTGAGAATACAAATCATTCATTGGATAAATCTAAAACCTAAACACTGGAGGAAATCATCCGGACAAAGTTTGGAAAGGAAACAAACTTCTGTCCTCCAACACTAGCATCCGGAAGAACTAATTGAAGCTATCTCCGAAAGAAAGATCCGGAGCATATAGGTCCAAAGGACAACTGGAAGACCTATATCTGAAATCTAAGGAAAGTCTGAAACATACCTTTCCTTTTTGCCTCTTTGGTCTACAAAAGTCAAAGATCCCTTTCCCAAGACAAATACAAAAAGACAGCTTGCACGGTTCAGAGAAAAGTTGAAAGGGTCTGACACCGGACAGAGAAAAGCTACCTACTTTTTCTCCTAGACCAATAAAGGAGTGCGTGGAGCTCACATCATATGGCAATTGGTATAAAAGTTGGTGCATCACAAAATGACAAGCAAAACAATCACTGACAACTTTCTAGCATCAATCCCAAGAATTTAAACGGATCAAAATACAGTCTAACGGACTGATCAACAGATCTGGAAGCTCCACATCACAACCAGATCAAGGGTGAAGATTGAATGAAAGCTTACCAACCATAAATAGCTACATTTATGATCAAAGCCTATAAAAGGAGCTCTTCACCAAATGAGAAGGTTAACTGATTGATTTAAAAAAGCAAGTAACAAAAATACTCATTCAATCAGTTGAGATAATCCCTCCAAGAACCCTTGATTCAAAATCTATTTATAACGATTCCCCAGTGAAACTATAAACTTGAGGAACTCTAAAAACCAGCCCTTTGTTATAAACCAAAGAGTAAGAATCTCCAACTGGGGTGAGTTGGAAGATTAGGATATAGCTTGAAGTGGGTGCTTTGAGTGAGATCTCCCTATAGGACTCAGCTTAGATTTAAGGTAGAAGGCTAAGTGGTATATCCTACTAAAGATAAGAGGACTCAGCTAGGAGTTGGTGCTTCTAGTGGTATATCCTACTTCCGGAAGGGGTCACCATCTCGAGATAAATCTGTAAGGCTTGATTCTTGCTAGTTGAAAAGGAATCCATTAGTGGATAAGCTCGGAAGAAGGAAACTCCGGGGACTGGACATAGGTGGGGCCGAACCAGTATAAAATACTTGTGTTTGATTTTCTTTTGCGTCTACTTTATTGCACTTATTTACATCATCCGGATCCATCCTCTGGATCATAATCAACATCCGGACCCATCTTTCGGATCATAATCAAACACGCTACACTAAGACTTCTTCTAAGTCTATAAATTCCCTAAAAAAAGGGCCATTCACCCCCCCTCTGCCCTTATAAATACTCTCACAAGGACCAATAAGTGGTATCAAAGCAGTGCTCAAACTAGAGATCTGATAATCTCAAGCTAAAGGTCCATATATTTTGATTCACGTATCAAAATGAGTTTCCAAAACTCACAACTTCTTCCCGAGGGTATGTCTGTTACCCATCCTCCACTCTTCACCGGTGAACACTATACGTTTTGGAAAAACCAGATGAAGAACTTAATCCAAAATCAAATTATGCAAGCATGGTTAGTTATTAAAGATGGCCTGTATGAACCTACTTACGAAGTAGAGGGTATGACTACCCAAAAGCCATCAAGCATGTGGGATGACAATGACTTTAAAAAATTGTGTGAAAATGCAAATGCTGTTAATATTCTTCATTGTGCTCTTAGTGCAGTTGAATTCACCAGGGTATCCGGATGTGAGAATATAAAAGAGATAATAGGAGAAGCTGGAAGTTACCTATGAAGGAACATCCAAAGTAAGAGAGGCCAAGCTTGATCTACTTCAACAAAAGCTTGAATCCTTTAAGATGGAGCCAAAGGAATCAATCAGTAGCATGAACACTAGATACATAAATCTAGTAAATGAAATGAAGAGGCTGGGGAAGGAGATTCCAGAAGTAGAAATGGTCATAAAAGTGCTCCGGAGTCTCACCATGGAATGGGATAATAAAAAGACTACTATTGAGGAAGCTCATGACTTAAATTTTTACAGTTATGATAAACTCATTGGTAATCTTCTAACCTAAGAATTGTCCTTGGAGAGATAAACCAACAAGAAAAGAAACATGAGGAGAAAAAGAAGGGCATCGCTCTTAAGGCAAAATCCACCAGATTAGCTTCATCCGGATAAGAAGAGCAAATCAATGAGTCATTAAACACCAAAGATCAACTAGCTTTACTGACCAGAAGGCTAAATCGATTCATACAAAAGAAAGATAGAAAGAAATAAAAAAGGTATGAATCTTGGAAAACAAGAGAAAGCACCTCCAGAAGAAGTAAGCCCAGAAGGAATCCTGAAGAAAAGAAGGATTCGGAGAAAGACGCTGCCTGTTTTGAATGTGGTAAAAAAGGCCACTTCAGAACAAAGTGCCCCAAACTTAAAAGAGCCAAGAAGTTCAAAAAGAAGGCGATGGTCGCTACCTATAGCAACAGTGAAGAAAGCAACAGCTCATCTTCAATAGAAGGAGAGGAGACTGCTAATTTTGCGTTCATGGCTCTAACTGAACTGGAAACAGAGCAATCCGGAAGGGATGCCTCCAAGCAAGAAACAGTGCGAATTGAAGAATTAGAATTAAATATAGCAAACATTGAGGTAAATTCTTGTTCTAATTCTACCTCTAACTTTGATCTTGCAAAAGCTATTTCTATTGTTATCAAGGGAGTGAAAAAGAATGCAAAAGCCATCAAGTCTCTGAAAAGAGCGATACTAAAATTGGCTGAAGATGCTGAGGTAATGGCACAAGACATCAATTTGGTTAGAGCAACCAAGCATATTGATATAGTAGAAGAAAACTTTATGAGAAATCAAGTCCAGATTCTGAATGCAAATGTAACGGGACTGGATAGAGAAGTCAATCTATTAAAGTAAGCATCCAGAAAGAAATCTAAAATAAAGAATCCAAGAAGAGATAATCGCCCTCCTCCATAGAACAGGGTTCAAAGGAACTTAAATCAAAGGACAAATGAAGTAAGAAGACAGCCACAAGCTCAAAGATTTACTGCTGCTCAGAAGGGAAAGGCTAAGGTAGCTTATAACCAAAAACCTATCAAGCAAAGAAGAAATTACAGAGCTAAAGTTGCACCTCCAACCAACTTCCAAAATTATACCAGACTATCCACTAGTGTGCACAAAACTAGGTATAAAGGCAACTATAGAAGGGAGGATTTAGAGAAGATCAACGAGAAGCAAAAGCAAAACATGCCTATTTCAGGGTGCAGGTTTTATGGAAAAAATAATCATATGACTAAATCATGCAGATTAAAAAATGATTATTATGATGATTATCCTTGGCCTGAAATAGTTATTAACCCGAGAGGACCCAAGTTCGATTAGGTACCCAAACCTATTTAATTCATTTTGCAGGTATGCCTTAGATCCACAGTAGATCAACACACCTGGTACATTGATAGTGGATGCTCAAGGCACATGACAGGTGATGAGAAGGCCTTCATCATACTAACCCAGAAGAAGGGAGGCAAAGTGAGATTTGGAGACAATCAAAAGGGTCAGATCATTAGTCATGGAACCATTGGATCTGGATTAAAGATTGAAGATGTCTCACTAGTTGATGGATTGCAATTCAACCTAGTAAGTGTGGCTCAATTATGTGACAAAGGAAGAAAAGTCACATTTGACTCTGGAGGCTGCTCAATTTATGACAGTAAATCCAATCAACTTATTCTTTATGCACCTAGAGTAAATAATGTCTATTCTGTAAACATGAAAAATAACAAGAAAAATATATGTCTGGTGTCTAAAGAAGAAGAATCATGGCTATGGCACCGGAGGTTGCGATATGTAAGCATGAACCTCCTGTCCAAATTAGCTAAATAGGAATTAGTTATGGGTTTGCCTAAGATTGCTTTTAATAAGGATCATCTATGCACTGCATGTCAACTATGAAAACAACATAAGAAAAGCCCTTCCGTCATATACAATCCTTCCAAAAGAGTACTTGAGCTCTTGCATATTGATCTCTTTGGTCCAATTAAGCCATTGAGTTTAGGTAGAAGAGAATACACTATGGTCATTATAGATGACTATTCTCGATATACCTGGGTTCTCCTGCTAACAAGCAAGGATAAAGTTTTTAACCAATTCTCCAAAACATTCATCCGTATAGAAGTAGAACAAGGCATACGCATTGCACGCATCCGGAGTGATAACGGTGGAGAGTTCAAAAATAAGCATTTTGCTAACTTTTGTGACTCCAAGGGCATTGAACATAATTTTTCTGCCCCCACACTCCTCAATAGAATGGAGTAGTTGAGAGAAAGAACAGGACCGTTGTAGAAATGGCTAGAACAATGGTTAGTGAAAATTATTTGCCAAAATATTTCTAGGGTGAGGCCGTAAACACAGCATGCTACATCTTAAATAGAGCTCTCATTAGAAAAACTATAGAAAAAGCGCCATATGAAATCTGGAAGGGAAGAAAACCAAAAATTGGGTACTTTAAAGCATTCGGGTGTAAATGCTACATCCTTAATGACAGAGAGCAATTAGGAAAATTTGATCATAAATCTGATGAAGCAGTTTTCCTAGGCTACTCAACACATAGTAAGGCTTACAGAGTCTTCAATAAACGAACCCAAACTGTGGTAGAATCTATACATGCAGATTTCGATGAAACTAACACTACAGGAAAGAAAAGCTATACTCCGGAAGATCAAGTTCTAGAAGCTGAAAAATCTGGAGAAAAGGAGGGAGCAGAAATTCCTAATTCACTTTAAATCAAGAGGTACAAAGAGGAAGATGAAGGAATGTCTTTTGATCCAGAAATACAACAAGTTAATCTCAATCAACAAGGGATTGACTTTAATGAAGGAGTAGATGAAACTGAAGTAGAGCAAGTCCAAGTTCAACATGAAGGCCTAAAAAGAGAGATCCGGACCCACAGAGATCATTCTATAGAGAATATTCTAGATGATGTTTACAATCCAGTTAGAACCAAAGGTCAGCTCAATCGTACAATGAGCCATGCTACTTTTATCTCTCTCATAGAACTAAAGAAATTTCAAGAAGCTGAAGGGGATGAAAGCTGGATGATGGTGATGCAGGAAGAGCTAGATCAATTCACCAGAAATGATGTATGGGATCTTGTGCCCTCTCCTAAAGGAAAATCAATTATAGGCACTAAATGGGTGTTCCGGAATAAACTTGATAAATCCGGAGCAGTAGTAAGAAACAAGGCAAGACTAGTCACTCAAGGCTACAATCAGCAAGAATGAATTGATTTCAAAGAAACTTTCGCCCCTGTAGCAAGACTGGAAGCAATCTGAATCCTATGTGCTTTTGCATCATTCATGGGATTCACATTATACCAAATGGATGTCAAAAGTGCATTTCTAAACGGTGTCATTCAAGAAGAAGTATATGTCAAGCAACCACCCGGATTTGAAGATCCAAAGCATCCAGACCATGTCTACAAGCTGAAGAAAGCACTCTATAGATTAAAGCAAGCACCAAGAGCCTGGTATGAAAGATTAACCTCATTCCTTATATCCAAGGAATACACCAGAGGTAGGGCAGATACCACACTCTTCATTAAAAAGAATAAAAATGATATTATTCTAGTCCAGATCTATGTGGATGATATCATTTTTGGTGCCACTAATGAGAAGATGTGCAAAGAATTCAGCTCTCAGCTGTAGAAGGAATTTGAGATGTCTATGATGGGAAAGCTCTACTTTTTCCTCAGTCTATAAATTAAGCAAAGTCCAGATGGAATCTTCATCAATTAATCAAAATACACCAAGGAAATCCTGAAGAAGTTTGAAATGAACAACAGCAAACCAATGTCTACTCCAATGGGTTCAGACACAATCTTATCCAGGGACTGTGAAGGAGAAGATGTTGATTAGAAGCTATATAGAGGGATGATTGGCTCACTCCTATACTTAACAGCTAGCAGACCTGACATACACTATTCAGTATACTACTATGCAAGGTATCAAGCCAATCCTAAGGATTCTCATCTCAAGGCTGTCAAAAGGATTCTTAGATATCTCCTAGGAACCACTGAAGTTAGGTTGTAGTATCCTAGTAATGGAGACTTTAGACTCTAAGGGTTCACAGATGCAGACTATGGTAGAGATACTCTTGAGAGAAAAAGTACATTCGAAGGATGCCATTTCCTTGGGGATTGCTTAGTCTCATGGTATAGCAAGAAACAAACTTTAGTTGCCTTATCTACTATAGAAGCAGAATATATGGTAGCTGGAAAGTTGTGTTGCTCAACTCCTATGGATCAAACAACAACTTGAAGATTACGGAGTGCAATCCAGATGTGTGGATGTATTGTGTGACAACAAAAGTGCTATTGATGTGTCAAAAAATCCGGTGCTTCATAGCAGGATGAAGCATGTCAACATAAGGAATCATTTCATCCGGGATCATGTAATGAAAAAGGATGTTGCATTGGTATATATTCCAACCAATGAACAGAGAGCTGATATCTTTACTAAACCACTAAGTAAAGATCAATTTGGGAAACTAAGGGAATCAATTGGGATGTCAAATCCAATTTAGAAAAACTTCAGAAGTTAGTTTTGAATCAAAACTGACCCTGAGATAGAAAATCACTCCGAAAGACAAGAAGAGTTGGGAAGATCTATTCCAGAAGACTGCCATGTCAGCCGACAACAATGACGTATAGCAGTAAAAGCTCATAAAAGTAACTGTTACGTTTTGAATTTCAAAAGTCCATTGGCTGTTACACGCGCGGTAAATACATCAATTAATTTAAAAATAAACTGTTCCCCTTCTTCAGTTAAACTGAATTTACCTCTCTCCTAAAAATCCGCCTGACATATCATCAATCCAGTCAAAATAGCCGGAGTCTGAATTACCAATATACCCTCACTTAAAAAATTCTACATAAACTCCTCAAAATCCCTTGTCTTCTTCACGCGAGCAACTACTCCACTGTTACTTTGCAAAAATTCAAACCTAAAACTCAATCTCCCAAAAACTTTCTCCACAATGGCAGCCAAAAACACCTCCAAACCCTCGAAATACTACCAAGCAAAAATCTCTTTCAAGTATCTGACTTGAAGGATGCATATTTTGAGCCCTTAAATCTCAAAACTTCTGACTTCGTCATCCCTACTGATCATCTAGGAGATGATTACCTATTCAAAACTCCACCTTTCTTCTCCCTAATTGAAGATCAAAGTCTGAGTGATCTTCTAAAAATAAACTGCCCTACCTACCCGAAGCTGGTAAAAGAGTTCTTCTCAAATCTCAGTGCTCATAACTATTTTGATGCCCTACGCACTGAGGTCTAGGGAAAGGTGATAATTCTCACTCCGGAATTCTTTGAGAAGACTCTACACATGAAAAACTCCAGAATAATATTGCGAAAGGATGGAGATGAAGCTGAAGTTGTGTATGATTCCAAGCTATGGCTACACAAGAACTACTTTGGTGACAAGTTCTCAACGTACTTCCCCAGAAGGCCCAAATTCTTGCAGCATGCTCTGGCCAAGCTCATACTGATAAGGAAGGGGTCATTGACTACATTTTCTCCCTCCAACACTGCATCCTGCAGCATTGGGTTGGCAGTGTGGAAGTAAACTAGCCAGTCTTGATCATTCATTATCTCAAGACCCATGTAAACTCATATGGTGCCTTGATGACAAGAATTCTCCAAGCTACAGAAGTGGATCTAACCGAATTTGAAGGAATTTATGGAAAGCCCATCTTAGAGAAGAATTTCCTTAATCTTCGCTTCGATGAAGAATAGGATGAAGAAAAGGCAAAACTGAAAAGGGATGAGTGCAAAATTAAATCCCGGAAGATAGTTGATCCGGAAGAAGAGGCTCATATTCCCAAAAGACCCAGAACCACCAAAGCCAAGGCCAAAAGGCAAGTGGAAATGGTTCCGAAAGAGATTTATGAGGGCACTCTTCCCTTCACTCAAATCCTAAGCTCCAAACGGCTAAGACCCAGGGCAGACTAATTAAAGCTGCAGCTAAGAAGGGACAGCTTGGGCTTGCTGCGAGCCTACCTCAAATTGCTACGAAAGCAACTGAGGCCGATAGAAGGAAAGCTAAAAGAACTTTAGCTAAAATGGAAGAAGACTCAGATGATGAGGAGACAGAGGATGAGGCTCCTCCTCAAAAGCAGCTCCAGAGAAAAGGGCTAACCTTTGATGAAGCCCTTGGTGCTCAAGAAAAGAAAGCTAGTGAGGGCAGGAGGCTAGCTTGAATAATCCTGAATAAGGAAGCAAGGCAGTATAGGGAGAGAGCCACTTCAGAGAAAGCACAGTCCAGCAAAAGGAAAAATGTTCCCACCGCAATAGAATTTGTAGGGGAAGATGATGAGCAATACGATAAAATTCAGGCCGTTATCAATGAAAACAATGAAATAAATCAGGGGAAAGCAACTAAAGGACCTGGCAAATCATATTAAATTCCCCTAATTCTTGTACATCTAAAGGATATGGACACTCTATCAAATATTCCGGAAGCAGATGAATTTATATTTGCTGATAGAATAGGACCACTTCCATAGAATCTGCTTGGATCCAGCAATGAAGTCATTAATCTTAAAAAACCTGAAAAGGCATTGGAAAAGGCTGTTGAGGAAAACACCAACATGCCTGAAGGAGAAAAAGAAAGTCCTGAAAAGGCAACTGTAGGGGTGGTTGAGGACGGTTCCAACCATCTGGAGGCAAGGTTGGAAGAGGAAAAGAGGGATGAGGATCAGACGCTACTAACCACTGAGGTAACCCCCAATCCCAATCTTCTTCATCTTTATTCTAATCGAGAAGAGCACAACTTAGCTATAATCTCTCCAAATGTAGCTAAGCATATAGTGCTAAACCCGGATTCAACAGCTCCGGATGAGGGAGAAAGTCTGAGCTCTAAAGGGCACACTTCTAAAGTGGATCCTACGGACGAGGCAACTCTGGAGGAAAGGGAAATGAGCAAGGGTGGAGAAGAGAAAGGAGCAATTGGAGGCTCCTGTTTGGAAGACAATAGCCCCTCCGGAAGCAGTTCAAGCTCCAGAGATGAATCCAGCTCATCCAATAGTGACTCATCCGGACCCTCCAACAAACACTTCCCTCCTCGCACAAAATCAGTGACTCTCCCTGATGAAAACTCCAAAGAATCCAAAGTCAGTGCCGCTCTTAAACTCCTTCAGGGGCAACTCTTGAGCATCATAAAGAGGGATTTATCCAGAAGAGTCTCCTAACAATATGCACCCATCTAAAAGCTGTGGAGAAGGAGTTATTCAGGCAAAAGTCTAATAAAGCAGTCCGAAAGGATTTGGGTGAGATCAAAGAAAGGTTAAAGTGCCACCCCAAAATTGAGCAACAGGTCATGAACTTTCTAACTCTTGGAGCTATAGCAGCAGCTTTACTGTCCGAAATCCAGCCACTTCTCAATGAGCTAAAGGAAAGCGCCTCTCACTCAAATCGCAATGCCAGTCATGCCAATACCTTGCCCTCTGGTAACTGTGCAATAGTGCTAGAAAGAATGTCCTCCTCCGCCACTGACCTATCAATAGAACTTAAGGATTATATTGATACCAAGTTTGAAAATTTGTCAAAATTCATGGAGGATAGAGATCTGAAACCCACTCTGCTGAATCTAGAAACTGATCAGCAAGTAACTCAAGAAATGTTTGCCAACTTCATAGATAAAACCATCCCCAAGCTTAAAGAGAAAATCCTAAATGATATGGGTGATGAGATGCAAGCAAGGAATTTCGGTATAGAGCAAGCAATAACTGAATGGAAGAAAACCGTCTTCAAAGAAATTAAAGATCAAACACAGTCTATCCACAACATCTGGAAGGGCCTTAGTGATGAAATCACCTTTCTTCAAACCGGAATAAATAAGTTGTCTATCTCCGGATCCTCCTCTTCTTCGGCTACTCCAGAATGCCAACTTAGTCCTGTCCTGCACAATCTTGTTCAAGCTATAGGGGACTCAGGATTCATGAGCCAAAAAAGGTTTGACTACTCTTACCAAGGTTATGTTTCCTTACTTTGATCCCAAGGACTAAGAGTAAATTCTGCGCATCCTTCCTCAAGTCTCACAATCCTATGATCAACTCTGGAGGTCCCTTCGTCCTTACTATTTGACTTCGCCTGTAGTGAATCATATTATTGATGAGCGGGCCATAGGCAACAAAGACTACTCTATCTACTCCTCTGCCTTGCAGCAATCTTGGGACAAACATACCTTTATGGTTATTGATCCCCTTGATGAAAGCAAAGAGGGGGAGGAAGAAGATCAGAGTCATCAAGGAGAAGGTAGGGGGAAAGGAAAAACGTTGCAAGTCCGGAAGAGTGGTCCATCCGGAGAGGTAGTTAAGCTAGCTAGATAAACTTGTAATAGCTAGATTCACTTTATACGTATTTCTGTAGCTTGTAATATTACACTTCATGATGTTAATCATTGTTAACAGCAGAATTATATATAAAGTGAAAAATTCTTAACTATCAAAACAAACACTTCTAAAGTATAATTTGTAATTGTACTAAAACAAACTTAGAAGCAGGAGTCATAAAATTATGGGGAAGGTTAGATGCTAAAACTATGGGGGAGCATTATAAAAGTCTAAGTAACAAAAAATTACACTTAGTACTTACCCCTTGCTTAGATGACTTAAGTTTTTGTTTCCATCAAATGGGGGAGATTGTTGGGAAACAATGATCCGGATAATAAAAACAATCCGAATCAAGTTTGAAAAAAACAAAAACAATGTAAGTAGTTCTCCTAAATCCAAATGAAAATATCCAAAAAAAGCTCAGAATACAAATCATTCATTGGACGAATCTAAAACCTAAACACTTGAGGAAATCATCCGGACAAAGTTTGGGAAGGAAACAAACTTCTGTCCTCTAACACTAGCATCCGGAAGAACGGATTGAAGCTATCTCCAGAAGAAAGATCTAGAGCATATAGGTCCAAAGGACAACCGAAAGACCTATATCTGAAATCTAAGGAAAGTCTGACACATACCTTTCCTTTTTGCCTCTTTGGTCTATAAAAGTCAAAGATCCCTTTCCCAAGATAAAGACAAAAAGACAACTTGCACGGTTCAGAGAAAAGTCAAAAGGGTCTGAACCCGGATAGAGAAAATCTACCTACTTTTTCTCCTAGACCAATAAAGGAGTGCATGGAGCTCACATCATATGGCAATTGGTATGAAAGTTGGTGCATCACAAAATGACAAGCAAAATGATCACTGACAACTTTCTAGCATCAATCCCAAGAATTCAAACATATCAAAATATAGTCTAACGAACTGATCAACGGATCCGGAAGCTCCACATCACAACCTGATCAAGGGTGAAGATTGAATGAAAGCTTATCAACCACAAACGGCTACATTTATGATCAAAGCCTATAAAAGGAGCTCTTCACCAAATGAGAAGGTTAACTGATTGATTTAAAAAAGCAAGTAACAAAGCAATACCCATTCAATCAGTTGAGATAATCCCTCCAAGAACCCTTGATTTAAAATCTATTTATAAGGATTCCCCAGTGAAACTATAAACTCGAGGAACTCCAAAAGCCAACCATTTGTTATAAACCAAAGAGTAAGAATCTCCAACTTGGGTGAGTTGGAAGATTGGGATATAGCTTGAAGTAGGTGCTTTGAGTGAGATCTCCTTGTAGAACTCAGCTTAGATTAGAAGGCTAAGTGGTATATCCTACTAAAGATAAGAGGACTCGGCTAGGAGTTGGTGCTTCTAGTGGTATATCCTACTTCCTGAAGGGGTCACCATCCGAAGACAAATTTGTAAGGCTTGATTCCTGCCAGTTGAAAAGGAATCCATTAGTGGATAAGCTCGAAAGAAGGAAACTCCGGGGACTGGATGTAGGCGGGGCTGAACCAGTATAAAATACTTGTGTTTGATTTTCTTTTGCGTTTACTTTGTTGCACTTATTTGCATCATCTGGATCCATCCTCCGGATCATAATCATCATCCGAACCCATCTTCCGAATCATAATCAAACACGCTACACTAAAACTTCATCCAAGTCTATAAATTCCACGAGAAAGGGCCATTCACCCCCCTCTGCCCTTATAAATACTCACATAGGGACCAACATAAAGCTTGTGCCATTTGATCCCAAGTTCTTATAGATCTGGCATAAAGATTTTTCAGCCAATCACTAGTGGAAAATGGGCCTAATTACTCGCTAGTTTGGCCTCGGTTTTATTTATAACCGAGACCAATGTTCAATTCACGGGCCTAATTTTGGATTGACGGGCTAGAATTGAGCATTTTCCTCGATTTTTAAGATAACCGATGAAAATGTTTGAACATTTTCCTCGGTTATAAAAAAACCGAGGAAAATGCTCATATATTCAAAACCCCAAAATATGCTTTATTAGAAATTCATAAGACTGATACTCTCAAACTTAAAACCCCTTATGAAAACCAGTTATCGTCACCGCCGTCCCTCGAGAGAACCCCTTACCGTCGCCGCCATCCCTCGTGAGAACCACTGCCGCCTTCCCTCGTGACAACCTCTCACTATCACCGCCGTCCCTTGTCAGAAACCGATGTCCTTCATGAGAACCGCTCACCGACGTCTTCATCTCTAGTTCGACATTCTAGCAATTTTGGGCTCCGAAGGATCAAGTGTCGTTGGTGAGTCAGATTTCAACCATTTACCCTAGATTTGTTTGATTCCTTCATTTTAGGGAGTTTTAATCAATTTTTTTTGTCTTTGCATCTTGAAATTTTTCTGATAAATGGCTGTAGGTCAATAAATGACAGCAGGTTGATATTAGTACAATGCTTGAAGAAGCAGTTCACTATGTAAAGTTTCTACAGCTCCAAATTAAGGTAATTAAGATTAATGAACATCAAACATATTTTAAAATGATTTTAAAAATAATTTAATTTTATGATTCTTGATGAGATATTAGTGGTCTTACCGTATGACTTTTTTTGTTGTTGACTTTTTTAGTTGCTAAGTTCTGATGATCTATGGATTTATGCACCAATAGCTTACAATGGGATTGATATTGGACTTGATGTCAGCCTTATAACTGCATCTCAATAAGGTCAATTTAAGTTCACTTAGTTCAGCTCAGCGTAGTTATAAATTTATACAGAGTTTAATTTAGTCTTATTCGGTTTAATTGAAAATATCAATGTTGTAATTGTTGAGACCAGAGTGATGCTATTGATTTTTGTTTAGCCTTCTTATAAATAAATGTTGTATACAAGCTGTTTTATGAAACCAGACACTCGCAATTACATGGAGGACAGTAAAGTGTTGTTTCAGTTCTTGTTCTTCTGTTGCTTTCCATTTATTAGGCAAAATAGTTAGAACCTTAAGAATTGGAGTCTGATTCTGCTTTCATTTTAGGTCAAAGTCAAACACAAAGGAGGAGGTCACATGGTATGCGGGTAAGTGATTGGCCTATATCTACAAGGCCAATGTCAAGAAGAATGGAAGTCACTATCGCTACATTTAGGGAAAAGTTTCTAGGCCTCACGGTAACACTGGCGTTGTTCGCGTCAAGTTTAAGTCTAACCTCCCTCCTACATCTATGGTAATTCTATTTTCATTTGTTCTCTCTAATTCAGAATTGGATGCGGTATTCTTACCGTTTCTTGGTAATTTTTCAGGGAGACAGAGTTCGAGTCTTTATGTACCCCAATAACATTTGAGGTATTTCATTCTAGTTTTAAATTTTATATGTTTTATGCTATTATGTTGTTACAACTTACAAGTTAGTCCACTAGCTTTGTATGAGAATATATTATTGGTTTGCTTTGGTGGCATAAGTGGAGGCTGGTGTTTTCAGGTTAATTACGCATGTATTGATTAGTGTTATCTCAATTATTAGTTCAATTCTATTTTGTTCAAGAGTTGACTCGTCGATCCTTTACGGTCACTTCTAATTTGTCATCTTATTTTATATGGTATAGTATTCTAACTTTGGAGTTGATTAAGGTGTTGTTAAAATGATATGCCATTTCGGGAAGTGGGAAAATAAAGAACATATATTTCCCCATTTATTATGGTTGGATTTATAAGATAATTGTTGTGCCTGATCATGTAGCTTTGTTGATAGCTATTTGTGAGATCCGCAATCCTTATTTATCTTTAAATGTATCTATTATGGATTGTTTTATGATTGCAAACACTCAATTATCTTCTGTAGGCTTCGTTTATTCTGTTGATAAACTTGTCATCTTTATATTGGTTATGAACTTGTCATTTTTATGTCCTTTGCAGATCCTAACCGAAGCATTTCACCAAAATGGTCATTTCTTGATTCGGTATTTATTCTTCATGTGATAATTTAACTATTAGCTTTTGGCCTTAAGCTAGTTCAATTTTGTTCACACTTAGCCTTGTATAAATACTTGTAAGTTTAATTAGCTTTTGGCACCTACTAAGTTATCTTACTTTTGTTCATACTTATTAGCTATATATAGTAATTAAGGTAACTCCTTGAGTCATTTTTGTGATACGTAATTATAATTTTACAGGTTGGGTGCATATATTTGATTGAATTTTTTTTTAAAAAAGCAGATTTTGTCTCGGTTATTAAGTTAACCGAGACCAAAGGCCTATCTACTTGCCTCAGTTTTTTAACTTAACCGGGGCCCATTAAGCGGTAAAAATACCGCTTTTTCATTGCATGTTTTCCTCGGTTTTTTAAATAACCGAGGAAAATGATGCTCTTTGTCTTCGGTTAAATTAACCGAGGCCAAACTGTTTGGGCCTTTGGTTTCGGCGGCTTTTTCCTCGGTTCATAACCGAGACCAAAGGCTCATATATAACCGAAACCAAAGGCCCTTTCTCCCACTAGTGAATTTTTAGCCTTATCCCGTAGAGAGAAGGGAAAAAGCTTGAGCCTAATGACATCATCCGAGATTGCTCGATTTGTATGAAAAGTATCACACATGGTGATGAATTCTTGGATGTGTGCATTAGGATCTTCTCCCGGCAAACCTTCAAATTGAACGGCTGCCTGGAGCATTTGAATCATGAAGGCCTTGATCTCAAAGAGGTTGTTCCCCTCATTAGGTATCACAATGGAGGAAGAGTGTCCCTCGGTTGAAGGTCTACTATATACTTTGAGAGTTTGCCTTGGTGGAGGTGGATTGATTTCACCCACACCTTCTTGTTGTCCATTGGCATTTTGGGGATTACCTTGCTCGGCCATTCTTAGTTGCATGCGCCTTCTTCTGGCTGCTCTACTCAATCTACGACAAGTTCTTTCAATCTCAGGGTCTATTGGAATAAGGGGCAATCTAGCTCTTCACATACAACAACAAAAACAGATTCAAAAAAAAAGAAAATCCTACAAAATGTCAACAAACGGATTAAACGCACCAATTTACAGACAAAAATTTAAAAACTACACACGTTGCTCCCCGACAACGGTGCTAAAAACTTGTTGGTTGCCAAATGAGAGTGTCTAGCAAGTGTACTAGGTTGTGGTTAGTAGCATAAGGCAAGTACAAGTGTCATTTCCTTAGGGAGCAAGGGAGTTACTAAATCCAGTTGTAAATCAGTGAATTTTATAGTCACACGATTAAGGGAAGTTGATCAATATTGAAAGATTGCTAAAATAAACAAGTAAGAAGAAAATAGAAAGTTTGATTGCTTTGTTTAACTACCGCGAACAATATTATAAGGAAGCAGACAAGTCTAGCAGTCAGACAGACACAGTTTAACTTCTTTCTTATATTTCTAATCTTTTAAAGTACCATAGATCTAGATCCACTTACTTAAGGTTTTCTAGGCCCAGCCACCACTTTTTGCCTATACTTCTTTGAAGTTATAACTCCGGGAACCTCCTCTTGCAAGTTATTTCCTCAAGCATTAATAACAAAGCAAGCTTCCTATTATTTTCTAACAGGAATTCCTAGCATTTCTAGTCAACCACGATTTTTTCTAGAAATGAGTTATGTGTTTAGATCCGTGTTACAATTTCTTGTTTACACTAGTTATAAGTTTGGCCGAACTTAATAGTATTTAGCACAACACATAACAATCTTTCTTAATATATTTAGAAATAAAAGAGAGAGAGTTTGGACCGTGTTTACTTATTCTCCTTGCTAGTTTTGCCTACCAATGTTTTAGCCGCTCATAATTAAAGTAAAACACAAAAAGACAAAAATAAATATGAACATAACTAGCATAATATTGATACTAGAAATTTACAAAAAATAAGTAAAGATGAAGCCAATCAAAAGCTTGTCCAAAATGATGGCCAATGGCCGAATATATAGTGGTGAAAGGAAGACTCTAGAGTCACCACTTGCAAAATATAAAATCACTAAGATATTGTTATGAAAAGAATGAGCTTCTAGAAGATGAATTCAGCTCTAAAAAGTCTTGTCCAAGTGGGATTAAAATATTACACAAAAGAACCCACTATCTCCACCGCTTGAAGCGTCTTTGGCAAGACAAAAAGGACTTCTAGAAGCTCTCTCAAAAGCATTTTCTTCTGATTTCTCACTTGGTCACGTCATCTTGGCCATCACCTCCTTGTTCGGTCAATTCATCCTGCTTGCTTTGGCTACTCTCCTGCTTGCCTTACTGCTCTTCCTGCTTGCTTTGCTGCTCATTTTGGTTACTTGCTTCTGGAATGTCTTTGCTTTGCATCAATTGTATTGCTTTAAGGAAGTATCTGAAAAATTTATAAAAAGCACCTATAAATCTCTTGTATTTACTTCAAATGGGCTATCTCCGAGGCTAAATTATTAGTAATTTCATGGTATAAATTGCACTTATCAATCACAATCAACTTAAAATATTGGGTCCCACTATATTAAAAAAAATGATTTTGACCTTATTAAAATTTATGTCATAATTTTTTTATTTTCTTTTTAACCAAATATAAATTAAACAGTAAAAACATTGATTTAACATATTTTTAAAATCTTAGGGACATTGAATTTTCATTTTAATCTTATTTTTTTTCTTTTACTGAAACAATTTTCTGAACATAATAGCAAGTATTTAAATAGTGCGCTTTATTAATATTCACAACATTATAGCAATCAAATTTTGTATAGATTAAAAGTTCTTTCTTACCTTATTTCGGTTTCAAAAAATTCATTCATTTCAACTTTTCAAGTCAATTAAGTTTATTTTAGATCCAATAGTTCGGCTAAATTCAAAATTAAATATTTAAATAATAGTCCCTCCATATTTTTTTACTTGTCTTCCTACAAGTTTCACGTTTGTTAATAAACTCATTTATGAAGGATATGAAAATAGTACGTTACCCTTACATGTCAAATTAATGCCTTAATTTTTTAATCCAAGCGCAATTAATACTAAGGACATAGTTGGAAGAATAATGAAAAAGGTACCTAAAAATTTGTAAATAACAAGTATTTTAGTAATTCAATTTTAGACTAGAATGCCTATTTTAAAAAGATGGAGGGAGTATTCAATATTATAAAGAATAAAAAATTAATAGTTATAATTAAGAAGAAGAAATAGTTATTAACTATTATTAAACAGGAAAAAAATAAAAAAATATTAGTATGTAATGTGTTCAATATTAAATTATAATTAAATAATACTGTTGAATTTTAATTAATAATGTGTTTATTTTATATTATTATTACTAAAAAGGATAAACCATAAAATATAATATAAAAATTATGATTAAGTGAAATACAAAACTATTACTGTTATTATTTAATAATTAATATTATTTTTTATATTTAATTTTTATTATTAAAATAAATCACTTAAATTGATTATGATAATTATTTTTATAATATTAATTATTTATTAATATTAAATTTATTTAACATTTTTGTTGTTTTAATTCTTTCTTGTTATTATTTTAATAATTTTAATTTAAATTAATTTAATTTAGTTGTAAGTAATTAAAAATAATATTGAGTTACTTTTATTTAATTATGCATTTTATCATATAGCTAACAATTTAATAGTAATCAAGTGTAATTAAAATATATATGTGATTAATAATATTTGTTACAATAATATATTCTTCCTTTTTATAAAATAAAATATGTTTAATTTTATGAACTCAATATTTTGAGTTAACTATATTTAAAATAATGATATAGTAATATCAAATCATATGTATTATAATAAAGAGTCACATATAAATTTATGTATAATAGTGAAAAAAATAAAATTTATGTATAAAATTGAGACAATAAAAATAATTAATATAAGATCCGTTAAGCCTATACTGTAATCAAACATTTGTATACTAGAATCTTTCATTACTACTTGACCAAAATCAGCAACTTTTTTATTTTTTTCCTCTAATTAGTAATAAATTATTTAAAAAAAAGGTATATATCAAATAATATAATTAAATAATGAATTAATTTTGTTTATTTAGGTCTAAAGTAGCTTTTTAATGGCAACAAAGAAACTCTTCAAAATCCACTAAAACTGCTGTTTTTGGATTTTCATTTTCTTTTATTTCCTTCACTTAATTTGATTTCTTGTTGCCTACTTCAATTTTTGATTCACTGGGGAAATACGACTGCAAGGGGATCAAATCTGCATTATCAGGTTCATTTCAGGTAATTGCATTTTTACATCTCATTTGAACTTCTGAGTTTCTTTTTTGAAATTGTAATTGTGAAATCCGTTCTGTTTTCGTATTGTGATCTCTGATTCCTTCACTTTCTTGCTTCATTTTATGTTTCTAGCTTGTGATTTTGTTTGTTAGAGTTGAAGAAATGATGGATCTGTTTGCGGAATCTGAATTTGGATTCTAATTTTGGATCGTGTTGCCTATTCTCTGAATTTGTGTATTCATTTGTAGATTTGCGTATTAATTGATGTGAATGAGCTTTTATTCCAAACTGAAATCAAGGGATTTCAATTCTCAGTGTTCCCAAGGGCTTGATCCATTATCTTTCTGTTTAAAGCTAACTGCTCAAATTATAATGCGATTGATTTTAGATTCATTCTATATGTTTCAAACATGGTGAAGTTGTTTAAGTGATCAAAGTCCCGTATAAATGATGGATGTGAATCTTATGTAGCCTCAAGTATTTGATATAGTAGCTTAATTATGTTGATATAAAGAATGGGGCATCTAATATAATTTGAAAGAGCTTTCTCATATGGTATCAGATACCCATCCACAACAATGAATCTCAAACATGGGTAGTTCTTGTCACATCATAAAACCTCTGACATTCTCCGGAATTTATCACCTTAAATCCATGAGCTCTATGCAATGAGTTAAACCTTGAACGTTTGTTAGAACATTTAGGATGAAATTCCAATAAACAGATGAATGGGGCTCAAATTTATGCTAGGAGTTACAACGGCAAAAAGCCCCTAGGGGAAAACAAAACTAAGAAAATAGATATAAAAGAGAAATTGTGAACTGCGAGATTGACTCCAAGGATCACAATCTTTCTCACCATGATAACAACCATGTGGATGTCATTCTGCTATATGCTTTATGGATATGCGCTTGCTATCCTTCACCTTATGGTTTCAAAGTACCTCTTATAACTGTTCAACAGATAAAGATCTCGTTCTGTGATACTCTTGTATTTATTAACTATTGTTTATCATTTTCTTTTTGTTTAACTTTATGCTTGATTTATGAGTTCCTACTATATTTCTTGAATTCAAAGCTTTTGTTTTGTTTTTTGATCTATTATAATCGTGTATGGATTCTGTGGATACAGATACAACCTTTTATTCACAGCCTTTAACATACATAGCATAATTACGCTGATGAAGAGAAAATAGAGAAGATTCTGCTGGTAATTGGAATTAGTAGAGCAAAATGTCTTCATCAACCAAAGCTGATAAGAAGGCAACTATTGATGCTGCCTCATGGATGTTCAATGTTGTCACATCTGTTGGAATTATCCTTGTCAATAAAGCATTAATGGCTACCTATGGGTTTAGTTTTGGTATGTTCTCGCTGTCAACTCCATCATAAATTTAGTGTCTTTTTATGTTGCTGTAGTTTGATGCTTATCTGCATATCTTATGTATGTGTGTTGCTTCTTCATTGTGGCTATGCCATTTTTGTTCATTTGCCTATTACGGAAAATGAGGAGAGGTGATGGAAGAGATTTTGCTTTCGTTTTCTTTTCTCACTCTATTGTTCATCTGATGTAAATTTGGCTCGAAGCCTCAAACTTGTTTCATTTTCTTTTCTCACTCTATTATTGTTCATCTGATGTAAATTTGGCTCAAAGCCTCAAACTTGCTTCGTTTTTATCCTCTTTGGGCATCTGATGCATCGTGCCATTAAAATAATTGATGTGGCAGGGCTTAATACTTTTCATTGAAGGCTCGCAATTTTTAAATGACTATTTGTATACATATATTTTGTCATATTTTTTTTCTGTGGTGATAGGCAATTGAAGTATTTTAAGATCACAAAGGTAAAGTTATGTTGTTTAATCCATTAACTATGAACAAGGTTTATTGGTCTTCGTCTGTCCTGTTGTGGCTGTACTTTGTGAGAAAATATCACGGTTTGTCTTTTTTGGGAAAATAGCATATAAATGTTAAACATATTGGTATGCTTGCAATTATATGTGTGCCTACTTGTTTTGAACTTCCAGATATTAATATACATCACGCATGCCAACGTTTAAGTCCTTAGTTTATTATGTACATTATAAAAAAAACCATTAGTTAGGTTGATTGACTAAGTGATCCAATTTTTTCAAATGATTGTGTGTGTTTTACAATCTTTGATACACGGTCCCAATATTTCTAGCGTTTACAGAGCATGTTGATAAATTTAGTTACGTTTATGAAAGCCTTATGTTCAAGCAACACAATTCTAGAGTCACATCAAATTTGCATGATGTATATTTTCTGATTAGATAACAAGTCATGCACATTTGGGTCCATGAGTGAAGAATGCCACCCAAAAAAAGAAAAAGAGAGTAATATTAAGTTTTAAATGTTTTCTTGTAAGTCACTTTCAAGCTTTGAAGTAAAATGCTATTTACAATGTACTGATTTTGTGTCTTATCACCTGTCATGCAGCTACAACGTTAACTGGTTTGCATTTCGCTACCACCACGATATTAACACTTATTCTTAGGGTGCTTGGATATATCCAGCCATCTCATCTACCGTTACCTGAACTTATAAAGTTTGTACTGTTCGCAAACTTTTCTATTGTTGGCATGAATGTGAGTTTAATGTGGAATTCAGTAGGATTTTATCAGGTAAGTTCCAATGGGCATTCGGATCACTTTTCCATTTTTGTCATAACTCTGGAGATTAACCATTTTACTCTTTGTCTGATACTTGCTTTCAGATTGCAAAGTTGAGTATGATCCCAGTATCTTGTTTTTTGGAAGTGGTCCTGGACAATGTGAGGTATTCCCGAGATACGAAGCTTAGCATAACACTAGTGCTCCTTGGTGTTGCAGTCTGTACTGTTACAGATGTTAGTGTTAATACTAAAGGATTTGTGGCTGCAGTAATTGCAGTTTGGAGCACTGCCTTGCAACAATACGTGAGAAACTCTCTCTCTCTAAATCCAGCATAATAATCGAATTGTACATAATTTGGTTATGTATATTTCTTTTTTTCTTAAATTCTGTGTGTAGATACTTGAGTGCATTTGTTAGGTTTATTTTGTCAATTGACGGTGATAATTAGTTGATCTGTTCTTCCTCTGGCCATGTGTTCACAACTGCTCATGCTAATAAGCAGTATATGTCTGTAGAGGACATACAAATCTGCTGTTTCTTATATTTTTTATGGATAAATTATATGACAGCATTGACTCTTTTACTGTGCAGTATGTACATTTTCTTCAACGGAGGTATTCACTAGGATCTTTCAACTTATTAGGGCACACTGCTCCAGCACAAGCCGCGTCCCTGCTGGTTGTAGGACCCTTTTTGGACTATTGGCTGACAAGTAAAAGAGTTTATGCATATGCGTATAGTTTGGCATCTGTGGTAAGTAGTTGTATCAATTGCTTGATCTCATTCTAGAACTTCAGTCATGATATACACGTTCACATGCTTCAATAATATCAATCTATCTGGGTTTACACGCTCATTAACTCAATTATATTGTTGCGTTTGTGTATGTTATTGAATATTGTCTACTTTGGTTGGCTTTTTAATTACGGCCATACCCACCTAAAGTGGCTGTAATTTGGAGCATATGAAATGAACTAATCTATGTTTTGTCTATTTGCATTGTTGGACCATTTAGTCTCTATGTTGGATTAATTGCTGCAAGGGGTTTGAGTATATAAGTCAACACTCTTAAAACATAGAGAGGAATTTGAAGATCATGTGGAAGTTTGTGTTATACACTTATACTGTATGAGTACTAGAATTAAGAAAACTGAATGAGGTATGCATTTGCATATATAGACTAGAGAGCCCATAATACATGCACAAACGTTCTAACTTAATTGGCCGCAAATTAGATCTCCTGTTGCCTATTATCTGGATCAATACTTGTTTCGTAGAGACGAACGCACAAAACTTGTAATTTTAACCTTTGGACCTTTCGGTAATTTAGTTTGTTAGGCCTTCTTTTAAGTAAATTTAAAAGCTGAGGATGGCTAAAGATTTTAAGTATACAAATTGTAGTTAACTTTAGATTGCGAAAGTTCTGTGGAGAGTTTGAAACTAAATTTAGGGAAAGAACAACAAAGAAATGACATGATCACTTTACAAGTGGTGTAAGAAGAGGGATGATAATGATATTGTGGAAGAAAAAAAGGATCACTACCCCTCTTATTTATTTATTATCTTAAAGAATTCACCGGAAACTTCATTTATCTTCCTTTTTATTTCTCTTTCACCAGTTGGCTATCTTAGTCTCTTTTTTCCTATTAAAATGCTGTTTTGACTGCTCTTTTCCTTTCCGTATGTACACCTCTTTTGTTATTTACCTTTCATTCTTTTTTTGAAGAAGTTCCTCTTATTCTTGCCCTGGTATACCGCTTGTCGTATCCTGATATTTCCTATAATGTTTTCTGTTATCTTCAGTTAACAATAGAAATTTATGGAACTGATATTCTGTTTATTGCTTGGAATTTTAAAATAAATGCTGCAACTCTCAAGTTGTATAAAAATAAAAACTCTTATCTTTAATACTAGTTATAATGTTTATTTTCTTTTCGTTTTCCCAATACTGGTAATATTTAAGATTTTTTTCTTTTTGTTTAATGACGGTATACAATTTCTGTGGCCTAATAGTTGCCTCTGAAAAAATGTATTGTTTTCTTTATCTATTTTGATATGAAAGGAAACTGTCAGTGAACATCTCCGTCATATTATTTCTGAGTCTCTCATTCGCTGTGTTTTACGGATTATTTCCTATTTTTTTCCCATAGATGATTAGTTTCTCAGATCTGGTTTTGGGTATCTTTCATGCTTCTTCGGTTATGCGAACATATCAAGTATTATGAAAGTCTTTTTTTGATCTAGGGTTGTAGACTTGTGAGGCAGTCAGGGAGTTAAGAAAGGACAAAGGAGGCTTGTCTTTTTGTAAACAATGCCTGAGTGTTTCAAAATCTAATCTAGTTTTAAGGAGATATCTGGCTTTGAAGAGAGATTAGAGTGTGATACCTCCAGGCTAGTGGAAAATCTCCCATTTGACCAAGATTACTGATGAATCTCAAATCTTGTATCCTAGATATATCTCCTGTTTAGGGGTTTCTGATATTTTGACCCTAAACTAAAGGGAGAACCTTGCTGCTTGCTATATCCCCGGGTAGTATGAACTAACTGTTACTAGCGCTATGAAAAGCAGTTGTTAACTTCCTGTTCCAGGCCAGTAAACTCTTAACTACCCTATTTGAGTTTGCTTTTTATTTAAAGGAAATATTGTTCGACAGAAACAATGAAGTACCAAAGTATGAAACTTCTTCTGGCCTAGTTGTCTCTCAACCATATGAGGGAAATTTGACTGTAGTTTGCTGGAGGTAATAGAAGGGGGATTTTTTTAACCGGGAGCCGGGTTTTGGGAATACCCTGCTCCAAACAGATGACATATTAGTATATTACAGTTAATGGGACAAATGTCATGCATTGGGAGTAGGTACTCCGAATATAATTTCCCTAATAAAAGGACATCTTTTTAAACGCTGCTCCAGCTTATAGATTCCATCGAACCATTTTTTTCATTTCATTTACTTGATCATTTGATATAAATCCCTGATCAGAATCTTAATTATCAGTCAATGTTGAATTCAAATTGAAATACTAGGCTTGTAGAATCTTAGGTAGAGTTAATATTTAAGATTTCAAGATGTAAAGCCATAGGTCTTGCCACCTCACCGAAAATGGCTGCTGGTTGCAGATTAGTTTGAGTGAACCTAGCAATCTCTTTCTTAGTTCCTTTGTCACTTTTTTTAATTATCATTAATGCCACAAGTGAATTCATATTGGCATATAATGCGAATAATTCTTTTTAGAATGACAACTTCCATGTTCCAATGCTTCAGAAATTGCATATGATTAATTTTATGTCAGATAATTATGATCCTAATTATCTATATAGTTTAAGCCCCATTGACCTTACAATCTCAATCGCGCCGTACGCAGGGCGATGGGTCCTGCGCCTCGCCATACCTCGGGCGCACGCCTTGGTGGGCCTCGGGGACACTTTTATTCCAGGGTACTATTTTACTTTAAAATGTGTTGTGCATCCATTTATAAGAGTTCTATTAATAATTCATGGCTAGATATTTCTGATTCAGTTCATATTATGGCTAGATTAATTCAAGATTAGATATTCCTAACGCGAAATGAAAATTTTACATATATATGTACATCTAACAATTTTCTTAATTCTTTTTCTGATACTGTTTATTGCATTTAACTTCAATTTTCAGGCAAATATTTTTGCAAATCTTTTGCACACTTGGTGCCTTTGCTGCGCCTAGCGCCTTGACAACTATGATCTCTAATGACTTTGTACTGATACGAGTGTTTTTTTTTTCCTGTTTGCAGTTGTTCATAACACTGTCATGCACTATAGCAGTTGGGACAAACCTGAGCCAGTTCATTTGCATAGGCCGATTTACGGCTGTTTCGTTCCAAGTACTAGGTCACATGAAGACGATACTCGTGTTGGTGTTAGGATTTGTATTCTTTGGGAAAGAAGGTCTTAATGTTCAAGTAATTGTAGGCATGATCATTGCAGTAGCTGGTATGATCTGGTACGGTAATGCCTCCTCTAAACCTGGAGGCAAAGAGCGCCGTAGCCTTTCGATCAATGGTACCAAATCACAAAAACACGATGGCCTATTGAAATCGGACGACTTGGATGATAAGGTGTAGTTTTTAGATCAGCTGATTTCAGGATTTTCTCTTTTACAGTTTTAAGATCTTAATTTCCAGCTAATATGATTTTTATTTTTATTTTTGGCCCTATCATAGATTATTTTCTAGTTGAATTTCAGGTAAAAGATGGATGTTGTTGCAAGTTAAAAAATAAACTTTACATTGTTCTGCCATTTTTATAGTAATTTATTATATTGTTGATTTTCAAGACTTGTATTGCCCTCTCTCATGAGTTATGTAGCATTAAATGCCTGCATTCGTGTAAGTACATCAAGATTTTTGTTTTTGTAATTCTAAATTGACTTATCCAATTTTTTATTAGTAAATCGGGGTTATATAAATTAATGTAATAGATGGGCAACACAATGAGGTGGTGTAGATGTCCAAACTTCCATTATCTCACCTAAAAAGACTTCACGTGCCAAATTATGAGTTAAAACATTCAAACTACGTGGCATCAAGTTAAAAATGCAAGATGAAAAAAGACTAACAAGGTCCTTACAACCCGAAATAATAGACGAAAAATAGGAAAGATCAATGTCATCACTTTGCAACGCCTCAAACATAATGCTATTGTCAATCTCCATTATCAAGTGAGAATAATCAAGATTATTAATCCAAGACAATGCCTCATGAACGGAGCATGCCTCAGCTTCTTCAACAGTCATGTGTTATAAATCTTCCGGCCTTTGCACAAACAAAGTTTCCTCCTGCATTACAAACAATCAATCTATAGCTAACGAATTCACGCTCGTTGAAAATCGCCGCGTCAGAGTTACACTTCAAATATGAAATATGTGGAGGTTTCCATGTTAAAGAGGCCAAAGTTTCCATTAGTCGCGGCCTAACCACCTGCTGCTGAGGAATAATTACCTGACCTGTACCCATTCTCGGGTTCACCACTAGCCATTGCACATGAGCTGAACAAGAGTTTTGTACCACTGCATGTGGCGAGGTATGAGTTACTTGCCATAGAACCTAGTTTCAAGTCCACTACAACCCCAAAGTAAATGGAAAGCCTTCTCTAAAAAAAACTATTGTTTTAGAGTCAAGCCAATCATAGACGAAAGATTTCACATCCACATGCATTGGTATGGAAATTGAGCTATCAAATAAACACCAAATACGACGACCAAAACCACACTCAAAGAGAGCATGAGAGGTGGTTTCCGATTGCAAATGGCAAACCGGGCATGTGTCATACTCTACACTTCGTCTTTGCAAAAGATTCGATCGGACCGAAAAAACATCTAATAATTCACTAAATATATCTCGCCTGCCTCACATTATGAGACTAGGTCAACGAGGAGCCGTCTGACGCGTTCCCTAGATGATGTAAATATAATCATGCGCGCTTGACTCATGACACCGGCTGGGATCATAGTCCAGCCGGAAAGCACTCAAGACAAATAGCCACCCACAGCGCATTTGGACCTTAGGCGGCCATATCCTCGAGACGGTCCATGGCCGGCTTAAAGGCATCTCCATGCCCTACAAGTAAAGAGAATCTAGGTCTGATCCTAATCCCTGTATTCTCTCCTATCAATATCCTAATCTACTTGGGATTCAAATATGAGATATGTATTAGAAGAGTCATAGTCTTATCATAATTGGAACTCCCTCTCCCAATCTAATTGGGATGCCTCATATGCCTATATAAAGGCCTCTTTGGTCAGTTCTACAGGTACATTCACTTTCTCAAAAATACTCATAATACTCTTCAAAACCCATAACTGACTTAAGCATCAGAGGGTCGCCCACGGGGTAACCACCGATCGCCCCTAAGTGTGTGTATTGTTTTGTAGGAATTTGCGCGTAGATTCAAGATAGTTTGTAGTAGATCAATTCTGAAATATCGGATCAAGGTACGATATTCTCAGTGGTGCGGTGAGAGTGGACTTCGTTTACTTGCTCAGGCAAGAATCATTGTTCATGAGTAAGAACACATTCAATTCAACGTTCAGGGGTTTTTTACTGTGAACATGTCGCACGAAAACTCCGATCCAGTCATCAACTCCGGTGTGGAAGACACCCAAGGCGGTGCCAAAAGCATCAACTCAACAGGAAAAGCGCCAATCACGGCAGATGCTTCGGCAAAGGTGCCGAAGGTAGGAAGTTTAGGAACCCAAGAGATGAACATTCCTCCCATCCTCATAAGGAACTAGACCCATTCATCGAGATCGCTCGTCGAGCGGCTCTCACTTCGGACCAACAAAGTCAGATGATGAGGTCTGTGAGTTGACAACCTTTTTCCCGACCCTTAAGGGCGCGGGAAAAATAAGAGGCACGGTGAAGCGTGCTGAAGGGATTGATCCTTATTTTAGCGTGATGAAAAAGATAAACTGATGAAATCGATGTTGATGTTGAATTTTAGTCCAATTTTCATGTTAAGGGAGACGAGACTTGAAATCCCGTATTTTAAGATAGAGTCGCCACCCGGTTTAGCTCCACCGGGAATCTGGGTATAATATTTCCACCGGGTGGTTGGACCGTACATTAAAACAGAGATTCCAAGTTAGGATGATGTTGCTTACTTTGCATTTATTAAATAAAAAAAAGTTTACATTTTAATAAGCGCGACTCTAGTTCTTATGCGATTTAAATCAGGTTAATGTTTGGAGTTTTCGGTTTATATAGCCATAGATCACACAAAAGCAGTAAATAAAGCGAGAAAATAAAATTATTACATGGCTTTACAAATACCTATACATTTTTCTAATGCAGAAAAGTAAATAAAGCGGATAAATAAATCAAAGGGCGAAACCGGGTCCTAATCGAGCTTATCAAATTGGACCCGACTCCAAACGAGGCAAAATATATACGCGGATAATTACAAATAATACGGGGATAAATAAATGCGGAAAAATAAAGCACATAAAGGATAAAAAGCACGTTTTTAGATTTTTCGGGGCTAAAACATAATTTTCGGGCAGTTAAATAAGCATCTAAACAACCTGAAAATCAATAAAATAAACTAAGCAACCTAATATAATAAAAGAAATTACAAAAAATATTTTTGGAATTTTATGTTATGGTAAAAAAGTTTATTAAGAGTTTATTTAACTAAAAGAACCCATTTTTTAGCCATCAAAAGGAGATTTAATCAATTAAATAATAAATAAATCATGAAAAAATAGATTAAAATTATGTTATGATATTATAGATTATATGTGATTTTTCAGAAATTTTTCGGGTGAAAATCGGGGTAAAAAACACAAGAAAATAATAAAACATGGCTAAAAACCCAAAACAAAACAAATAGGGACCATTTGGGCATTTTGTGCCAGTAGGCCGACTCAGTGAGGTGGCAGGCCGCTTGAATGATATGGTAGACCGACTCAGTGAGTCGGCCTAGGTGTCACTCAGTCGGCCTTCTGCCCACTGAAGTGGTCGATTGGAAAAAGTGTCTAAACATGCAAGAATCAACATTTTTGTGCCCGAAAATCCAAAATTATTGACATTTCAAGTCGTTTCCTATATTATTCCAGTAGATTTGAACTTAAAATATTGAAATAACTTTGATTTTTCAGTTTGGGGGAAAAACCAAAAAATTTTGGTGAAAAGGTGACTGGCCATTGAGCGACACGTAGGCCGACTCACTGAGTTGACCAGCCATATCACTCAGGCGGCCTATCAGTCACCGGAGTGTTTAGCCGGAATCTCGCCGGAAATTCACAAAATGCCGAAAACAAGGGCTAAATGCCCGGAAAACCAACCAAAATCTCAGCAAAAAGCAATAAATAACTTAAGGAAACAGATTGGAACTCAAAAAATTACCTAAAGGCCGTGAATCCACCCTTGAGACTCGAATCAACCTTTGGCGAGCTTTTGACGATTTTGTGATGAAAGTACCGATGAACAATGACCAATTTAGCAAGGGATTTTGTGATTTGTGAGGAAAAGTCCCTAAATCCTATTTAAATCAGTTTTACTTAAGATTTCTACCTGATTTTAATATTTTAAGCTAAAAGATTAAGCCTAATAAAGCCTAGGAAATTGGATTATTTGAATTTTCATAGCTTTATGAAGCTTTTTCTTTCTAAAGGCCTAAGAATTCTAAAATCTGAACTTTCTTTTAAATTGAGCCAAAAAGTCCTAAATCTGGAGATTTTT
Organism: Euphorbia pulcherrima; assembly: GCA_947683365.1. Classification (NCBI taxonomy): domain Eukaryota; kingdom Viridiplantae; phylum Streptophyta; class Magnoliopsida; order Malpighiales; family Euphorbiaceae; genus Euphorbia; species Euphorbia pulcherrima. Next base: position 45,302,928 of record CANTUS010000014.1, read on the forward strand.
GGGGTTTTTATAGACCCTATCAAGCACCAAATTCTGTAATTAATCCTTCAAATGTTTTAATTTGACGGAAAAATCACAAAAACCTGACTTGTAGAGCAAGAAAAACCCGAAAATCGCAGAGAGAAGGGGTCTGCCGTGACAAGGTGCGTCGCTAACGCGATGGGCCTTAGGTTGCGTCATGTGACGCAGCTAGATCTAGGCCACGTCACATGATGCAGCCCACCGCGTGGACCACGTGGCCTGCTTATCCGGCCGCCGTCGCCGGAGCAGGGGCACCGGCTGGGAGATGAGGCATGGGCCCAACTAGGGCCAGACTTCGAACGCTCATAATTTTTATTACGGTTATCCGATTAAGGCGATTCTTGACATTCCGAAAACCTTGGAGAGTCTAGAATCTAACGATATAAACAAGACTCACTAAAAATGTTTGGACCTTATAGAAAATCATGAAACAAATTACTGCGCATGAGAGAAAGATAACAGTTAATTATATATGCATTTTAATTATTTTTAATCCCGATCAATGGTACAAATTCGTCAAAAGAAGCTTTCCAAATGTGATTCGACTCCAAAGGGTAGAACGACTGATCTATAAAGGTTAGAGAAAAAAGTCATCATCGTTCTGCGGGTCACCGAAAAGCCCGTGCTCACAGTTTGCCCCTTGTGAGATTACCATTTGACGGGTCAAATGTGATTTCACGAAAGAGTAAGGTTATACCTGAGTTGCGAATTCCTAAGCCAATTGTCTACTGGGATTGCCATCAACAGATCTTTCAGGTGGAACAAAACAGGGATAAAGGGGGAATCCAAAATGGTTGTTTACGGACGGTACAGGGATGCGTCATCAACGGACCAGTCGAGGATAGAAAATTCTTTGAGTCGATTGTCTATGGACTGTACGGGAACGCATCATCACCGAACATCTCAAAGTCAAAAATCTTGAGTTAGTTGTTTACTGGCGGTTTTGAGACGCACCATCAACAGACTTATCAAGACAAAATTCTTCTGAGTTGTGAAATTCTGAATCGGTTGTTTTCTGGGTTTGCCATCGACAGACCTATCAAGAATAAAAATTGAGAAGTTAACATGTGATAAATATGTTTACTTTTTTATTGCTTAATTGATTTTGTGGGAACAAAATTTTTTTCCCCTCAATTAACAATAAAAAAGGTGGAATAAAAACTAGCAGAGTTTAGAGATATCCGAAAGCCGGAAAGAAATACCCGATCGGAGGATTTTTTCCTTTGCTGAAAGAAATATTTTAGAGAATATACTATGCACTAAATGACAAAAAAGAATATATATCCACATTTCTTTTCATTTCCTTTCTTCTTTCTTTCACTTTCTGCATCCTTTTTTTTCAACATTTTCTTTCTTTTCTTTTCTCTTCCTTTATTCTGTATCCTCTTTTCATGTTTTCAACATTTCCCGATTTCTCGACCTCGAAGAAAATGTATTGCAAGAAAGGGGATGAGAAATCCCACCTTGTCGATCACGACACATTACGACGTGAAAAAGATGTCCTGTTCACTAGGCATATGTACGTGGGATTCTGACACATACATGGGATATACACAGACATCTCAGGTTCAGATGTACACCAACTTAGCCAGACACGCCTCTGACCTTCAGGCAAACCGCTAAAACCCAATTTTTGCCGGAATTTCCATAAAATGCCATGAACCCAAATTGGATTTTTAGGGTATTTTAGGCTTGAAATTAGGTGAGATAGGTTGTATAAACGTGTTTAGAATGCATCTAGGTGTGTTTTGGGATTGATAGGTTGAATTTGGACTGAAATTGGGCTTGAAAAGGGCTAAAAAGGAGTTTTGGCGAGATAACCGTTGCCGGCGAGCCGCTGGTGGCAAGGCCGCGTCGGCAGCACCATGCCTCATCACCGAGGCTGCCTGTCGGCCACTGACCACCGACGACCGCTGCCGGCGACCCCGAAAAGAGGGGGGAGATCAAAATTTTTTGAGGGGCCTCTCCTGACCAGCTATTCGCACTGAGTCCGATTTTCATGTTGAAATTCAGTTCTGAGATAGGCTAGATGCTGGAAACTTGATTTTTCTCTAATTTTCCACACTTTAACCATTAGTTCTGATTTTTTTACGTTAATTTTTTTTACAGCCGAAAGGTCTTAAGCCGATGGGTTCATTATAGAGGTGCGCTACGGGGTGGGGTCAAATTAAGGATTGGGCTAACAATTCGCTGGTTGTGGCTATCCAAGGCATGGGGTTAGAGTGGATACTAGATTTGCTGATGGTTTCACACCGCCTGATGAGTCCGTACATATTAGGGTGTTTGATCGAGCGATGGAGCGAGACCACACACACGTTTCACCTACTGATCGAAGAGATGACCATTATCCCGTCCGATATTTATGCTATGATCGAGATGCGATGGGAGGGTCACGTGATGATGTTCAATGTCTATCCCGATCGCTTTCGCAATGGACCGCCCTTTTCGGGTTTTCAATCCAGCGGACTTTCCATCTTTTACATAGACCTAGATGTTTTCTGCCTATCGGAATTTATGCCTCTTTATTATTTTTTTGGATTATTATTTTTATTTGGTGTGCAAGTATTTGAGTTAAGTGGCATCCCAAATTCAACTTATCTACAATATTTCACCTTTTAAGGCCAAATATATTCATTTGCACACAAACATAAGAGCTCAGTAAAAGTGACATTTCCATTAATTGAATTAAGCTTGATTACATAATGATGATAACCATTTCTACTAACTCAAACTCTGGTGTTAACTAGCCTATGAAGGTTTTCTAGTCAACAAACTCTCATAGCTCACTTTTACCCTAATTTTTGCCTAGACGGTCCTTTTTGGATTTTCAGTCTAGCGGCTATTCTTGCACCCTAACTTTTGCCTGATTTGTTTGTAGAATACCAAACAGTGGGATATACCCTAATTTTTGCCTGAGCAGTAGCAGACCACTCATCGGGTGATTCATTTCATGTATTTTTTATGTGCGGCTTTTCTAGATTTGATTCTTTTGATTTAGATGTGATAAGGCTTTAACCGATCCTGATTGATGGGTTCATGAACTCATTACCATCCATATCCATGATTTTCATTCCGCCTTCACCAAGAACTTTCTTAATCACATAAGGTCCTTCCAATCCGGTCAAAATTCCCCCCTTAGATCAGTGTTGGTAGGCTTCACTTACTTTAAAACCTAGTCACCGGCTTTCAATGAGCATTGGAGATGCTTGACTCGACTATTTTAAGCTCTTGCCATGCACTGCTAATACATTTAGAGGCTATCCAAGGCTTTCAAGTGATGTTCGTCCATGGTATTCAGTTGCTCAAACCTTGCTCTCATCCATTTGATCTCTTCTAACTTCGATTCGAGCACCACTCGCAGATACTTCATCTTAATCTCAACCGGTAAAACTGCTTCCATGCCGTAAACCAAAGAGAAGGGGGTTTGACTTGTAGGAGTTTTGATGCTTGTTCGGTACCCTTAAAGAGCGAATGGTAACTCATCACCCTAATCACGATAACCAGTGATGCTCTTAGAAAGGATCTTCTTAATGGACTTGTTAGCTGCTTCAACCGCATCGTTTGCTTGAGGATGATAGGGTGAAGATCTATGATGCTCGATACCATATTTCTTGATCAACTCCGTGATTGCCCCTTGGAATTGAACCCCATTATCTGATACAATATGATGAGGCAGATCATACCACGCGAAAATGTGTTTTTCAATGAACTTGACAATCTTCTTGCCTGTAATACTGGTGAAGTATTCGGCTTCCACCTATTTTGAGAATTAATCCATCACCACAATGATGAAGCAGTGATCGTTAGTTGACGATGGCTGAATCTCACTAATTATATCTATCCCCCACACCGAGAATGGCCAAGGAGTAGATAAACTATGGAGCTCGGTAGGAGGAAGATGCTGAATATCTCCATAAATCTGACATTAGTGATACCTTTTAACCTTAGAGATACAATCGGTGATTAGAGTTAACCAAAAGTACCCCATTCATTGAATCTTTTTAGCTAAGGCCAGTCACGTGCGGTCCACAATCACTCGTATGAACTTCACCCACAACCCGATGGGCTTTAGAGTTAGTCAGGCACCGAAGCAATAAACCATCGAACGTCCGTTTGAAGAGATCGTTGTTGATGATTTAGAATTGAAAGGCCAATTTTCAGAGAGTAGTTCAATCAGAATCTGTAGCATTCTCTGAATACTAACCATGACGGAGAAATTGCACAATGTCTAAGTACCAACAGGGTTCATCATTGATGGTGAAGACTTGGGCAATGTCGCGCGAATGGTAAGGAACCTTCGAAGAAACTAAGATCAAAGGGCAAATAGGTTGGCGCTGAGGACCTTCCCATATCGAAGCCAGTGTAGCTAACGATTCAGTAATCTGATTTTTATCTCGAGGGGCATGCTGATATAGTCACATCTCAAACTTAGCTGATAAATCCCAAATGACATTGACATAAGGACGGAGAGATTCTTCCTTGATATCCCAATCCCCTATAACCTGACAGATGACCAAAGCCGAATCTTCAATTATAGAAACATGCTTTGCCCCTACAAGCAATAGGGCTTCAAGACCAAATAGGCAAGCTTCGTATTTGGCCCCATTATTAGTAGTGGGAAACTCCAATCGCTTATATAGAGGGATGACTTCATTGTCGGGTGTGAATAGGATAACTCTGAGGTTCGCTCTAAATCTATTCACTGCACCATCAAAATATATAGTCCACACAGGTTTTGCTACATCAATCATAGCTAATTGCTCATTGGAAAAGTCCAAGTTCTCGACGTAATCTGAGCCGAGAGCTTGGTTTTCCAAAAATTTTGCAATCGCTCTGCCCTTGATAACCTTCTTCGTGACATACTCAATATCAAACTCAGAAAGCAACAGCAACCATCTTGACAACTTCCTGGCTAAAGTTGGCGACTGACAAAGATATTTTATTGGATCAACCTTAGCAATGGCCTGAACTTTATACGACTGGAAGTAGTTGCGTAATTTCTTAGTGAGCTATACCATAGCTACATACATCTTTTCAACAATCAAATAATGAGTTTTGTAATCCAAAAGTTTCTTACTTAAGTAGTACACTACGTGCCCACACTTACTATCATCTTCTTGAACCAGCATTGCCCCTATAGTAGAGTCATCGATCGCCAAGTACAAGATCAATGGCTTGCCAGGGGTGAGGGGTCGAAGAATGGATGGTTGAAGAAGTTGGGCCTTGATTTTGTCAAATGCGATCTGACAATGCTTATCCTACACAATCGGTCGGAGCTTCCTTAATAGCTTGAAGATTGGCTCACAAATGGTGGTGAGGCGAGAAATGAAACTGCTGACATACTGAATAGAACCAAGGGAAGACCGGACTTCTTTTTCTATCTTCAGAGCGGGCATATCCATGATTGCCTTAACCTTATCGATTATGACCAATAAAATCTGATTATACCTCAAGAACCCGTCCATGAATGAGTACATTATGGCCCTGACATCGCTGTCAATTAGCACATCAATGTGAGGCAGAGGAAAGACATCTTTCGGTGAAGCCTTGTTCAGATCCCGATAATCCACACAAACCCTTACCCTTCCATCTTTCTTCAGAATCAGGAAAATATTGGATAACCAGGTTGGATACTCAATGACCTCGACGTGTTTAGCCTCAATCATGTTAGCAACCTCTGCCCTAACCTTGTCGTCCAACTCCGGTCTCATTCTTTGGAACTTCTACTTGACAAGATGGAATCTAGGATTGATTGGAATGCGATGCTCGGTGATATGGCGATTGACACTAGGCATGTCCATATGTGACCAAGAAAAAGCGTTAACAAGATCTTTTAGCACTTTGATTATCTCACTCTTTATCTCAGGGGTTAAGTCATTAGAAAGGGTTACCATTTTAGGGTTATCATCTATACTCAAGTTTATTTTAGTTAAAGAAACATCATGAATACTGAACACATTATGCTTATGATTAAATGAATGCATAGGCCTGTCGGGCGAAACATCAAGCAAAAAAGTGAAATCAGAATCTTTCATTGAATTAAAGGCCTTATAGGCTAAATTGTTCTTATTGAACCAAGCACTAGTTTGGACTGACTCAATGGATGACTCAGTTGTGCTTAATTTTTGATCATAACAATTAAGTTAAGTTTGGGATAATTAAATAAAAAATGATGTTAAAATAAATAGTCTATGGCTATAAGGGAGTTAGAAAATTAGAGGGTAGAATTTCAAGTCTCCGCTGACCTAGCTATTTAGTTTAACTCTGAGCGATTTCTGGGCTGAGTATCTACTTAGTCGCTGACTTAGTAATATTCACTCAGCACTTGATATTTAGATTTTGTTTCAGCTATGTGCTTCTCATTTTACCATTCTAGCTAAGTTACTTTAAGTCTGTCAATGCTGCTGACCTTACCTTTTAAGGTAAAAAGGTATCTTTGCTTTTAGTGTTGCTTTTTGCAGGAACATTAATGAGACAAAGACAAAAAGAATTAATGCATTGATAAGACACAAAATTATGACAAAGTCTTCCAATGCAAAGCTACAACAAGTCAATTACCACTTTGGGTAATTTTACAGATCTACCATCCTTGTATTGTGCACTCTGTAACATGTCAGAATACCAGAGGGAATGGGATGAAGATGTGTGCCAAGTCAGTGCAAGTTCTCTCTAATGGAAGACTGGCATCAAATGACAAAGAATTCAAATTGGAGCTTGAGTTTCAATCTAATGGATTGAAATGTATTTTACAACGGTGCAATTCTATCTCTTAACGGGTCGATTTGAAGAAGCAATAGGCGAATTGCTGAGCTCTCAATTTTAGAAGATGCCAAAGTAAGTTCAATGGCTACTTTCTCAATCCAACTATAAAAGGAGCAAGAAGGCAAGCGTTAGAACTTGGTGATTATACCATAATTTCCTAGAAGCAAAGTCTCTGTCAATTTACAAGCTTTAAAGGAATTCAAGCAAGAAAGCACAACTCAGTGAGAATTTGGTTAGAACAAGAGAGAATAGTATAGATCAATCAATTGTAATATTAGATCATTTATAACTGGATCAACGTTTCTATAAGTTGAATCCAGCTCTTATTTAAGACTCATGGTGAGTTGCTGATAGAAGAGGGTATTCTAGTCAGTGAGTGAGTGATTGCAGTTTGGAGGTTACTTACTGTAATTGGGGACTTTGTGAAAGGCTTCTCCTCCTACGGTAAAGGAGTTGAGATTAGTGAATCAAAGCAGAGACACTCTCTTGGGACTAGATGTAAGCACAAGTTGTCAAACAAGTATAAAAATCTCTGTGTCCTTTACTTAATCGCATTTTCCAGCTATTTCACTAGGCCAGCTGACCTCACTCAATGGAGGCATAATTATCGTCAAACAGTTTTTTAAGTTCTTAAGTGAGTCATTCACCCCCCATTTGACTCAGTGAGTGTACGCATAGGGACCAACAAGTGATATCAGAGCAGTTCTCATTTCACATATTTCACAATCTTTGAGATAAAGACCATGGCGTACAAAGGAGAATCCTGTGGAAGGGCTTAAGCTTGTATTTTTGCTGAAGGCATGACAGTTACCAGGCCTCTAATGTTAAATAGAGAGCATTATACTTACTGGAAGAATAGAATGACTAATTTCATTCAGTCTTAGAGTATGCATGCTTGGATGGCCATTATAGAAGGGCCATATATTCCATCATAAGTGAAGAATGGAGTTACTATTGATAAGTACTCCACTGAATGGGATAATAATGATTTGACCAGACTTAAAGAAAATGCAGCTGCTATCAACTATCTTCATTGTGCTCTTGATACTCCTGAGTTTAATCATGTTTCTAGATGTGAGACAACCAAAGAGATATGGAAGAAGTTGGAAGTGACTTATGAAGGTACTGATAAGGTGAAAGAGTCCAAGATCAATATCCTTATGAGGGATTATGAATGGTTTCATATGAATTCCAAGGAGGATATTTCCAACATGAACACAAGGTCCATGGATATAGTCAATGAGCTAAAAAGACTTGGCAAGACCTTCACAAAAGAAGAGACTGTCAAGAAGATTCTTAGAAGCTTGACTCAAGATTGGGAAGCTAAGAAGAGTGCTATTGAAGAGGCTCATGACTTGAAGACCTATAAGTTTGATAAGCTGATTAGAACTCTGCTGACTCATGAGATGTCCTTAAAGTAATATGAAGATGAGTCTAAGAAGCACAGGTCTAAAGAGAAAGAGAGCTCAAGCAGAGTTGTTATTCTGAAAGCTGATGATGATGAAGAAGAAGATTCCTTTGAGGAAGGATATCCAGAGGACAGAAAAGAAGAGATAGCTTTAATGACTAAGAATTTTAGGAGATATCTAGGTAAAGATAAGAACTTTCAAAAGTTTAGAAAGATAGGCAAGTACAAGAAGGGAGCAGTTGATAAACCACGAAAAGAATTCAATAAAGAGTATAACAAAGACATCAAGTGCTTTGAATATGGTGAGGAGGGGCATATTCAGTCGAGCTATCCTAAAGCTAAGAAGGATAAGTGGGTATACCACCGTCTCCCTGGGAGAAGTCAGCTGAATGTTGAAATTGGAGACAGAGAGCATATATATCGAGCAGAGGTTGACTTTAATATTGCAGAAATTTTAATTGGATTCAACATCATTTTGGGACATCCCTTCTTGTGCGAATCATTCACCTCTATATCTCCCATTTGCTTGGTATTACAAATACTAACTAAAAAAAGGGACGGTGGTAGCAATAGGAAACCCCTCAGTGGCTCACGAAACATATGTAGCCTTATTGAGGAGAGATAAAAAAATTCGGCTCTAAAGGAGAAATTAGGAGAGGATAATGAAGACCGAGATGACATCTGCCTGGGTGAAAGTAGTTCAATAGCTGAACCCGTCGGTAAACACGAAGTGCTCATGGTAGGACCGGGCAGAGCATTGAAAGTAGCCAAAGATTTGAAACTTGACACAAAGGCAAGCATTAACTCAGTAATATGTGTAATCTTGGAGCCATGAGGACTTATTAGGAGTCCGATCAGAAATCATACAACATAGCCTCAAACTCGATCTAGAAGCAGCTCTAGTGGTACAAAAGAAAAGAAAACATGCTCCTAAAAGGCAAAAGGCCATTGAAGAAGAAGTGGACAAGTTGCTCAAAGCCAAGCATATCAGGGAAGTAAATTATGCCAGATGGCTAGCAAACGTTGTGTTGGTTAAGAAACCAAACAAAAATTACCGCATGTGTGTGGACTTCACAGACTTGAACATAGCAACCATTAAAGACAGCTACCCTTTGCCGAGCATTGATCAGTTAGTAGATTCTATAGCGGGTTTTGCCGTCTATTCCTTTTTAGACGTAAAGGCTAGACACCATCAAATTCCCATGAACCCGACAGATGAAGAAAAGACGCCCTTTATTACTCACAAAGGGATATATTGCTACATGGTCATGCCATTTGGACTTAAGAATGCTGGAGCAACTTACGAATTATTGGTAAACAAAATGTTCAAAGACATGATCGGTGAGACAGTCGAGGTATATGTAGATGATATGATAGTGAAGAGCAAAAGTGAAGAAATGCATGCGGACAACTTAGAAAAGGTATTTAAAAACTTGCAAGCTTATCGACTAAAACTCAACCCAGAGAAATGTGTCTTTGGGGTCAAAAGTGGAAAGTCTTTGGGATTTATGATCTCAGAAAGAGGAATCGAGGCCAATCCAGAAAAGATAAAAGCAATCATCAGAATGGAGCCACCTCAAATAGTGAATGAGGTTCAATGTCTCAATAGGAGGATTAATGCCCTAGGACGCTTCACCTCATTCTCAAAAAAGAGATGTATGCCTTTCTATAAGGCAATAAAAAAAGACAGAGATTTTAAGTGGGATAAAGACTGCCAAGAAGCTTTCAACCGAATGAAGGACTTCCTAGCTAAACCTCTACTCATGAGCCACCCCAATGTTGGGGATACCCTTTATCTCTACCTATCTGCAACAGATGAGGCAGTAGGCACCATCCTGATTCGAGAAGATGAGCAAGAGCAGTATCCCATCTACTACACAAGTAAGGTATTGAGGAACACAGAACTGAAGTACCCCAAAATTAAAAAATTGGCCCTGTCATTAATCCACTCAGCAGACCAGCTGAGACCATATTTTTAAGCTCACACGATCATGGTGAGGAATAGTGTCCCTCTTAAGAAAGTGTTGCAGAGGCTAGATACATTAGGTCATCTAACCGAGTGGGCTATCAAACTTGGAGAATATGACACAAGATTCGAGGCTAGAAAAGTTTTGAAAGCTCAAGTACTCGCAAACTTTGTTGTAGAATTTGTGGGGATCAAACCAGAAATCACCATTCCATTAGAAACTTGGACAATCTATTTGGATGGATCCTCCTACTCAGAAGGAGCTAGAATTGGAGTTCACATTTAAGGGCCTGAAAGAATCAGATTATCGTATGCCACTAAGCTAGCATTTCCCTCAACCAATAATGTAGCTAAGTACGAAGTAGTGATCAAAGGATTGGAGTTGGCCAATAAAATAACACCCAACATTGTTATTCTCAAAAGCGACTCCAAATTAATAGCAAACCAAATCAACCGGACATACGGGACCAAACGAGCCAAAATGGTTAGGTACTTGGCTAAAGTGGGAAAGCTATTAGAAAAGCTAAAGTCCAAGGGAACCGAGTGGAAGATTGAGTATATTTCTCGGACACAAAACCAAAAAGCAGATGAGTTAGCCAAGGCGGCTGTAGGAAAAGACTCATGGAAAGAGCTAAGTTGCCCTTATAAAGTCTTGACCCGGCGAACATGTGAAGAGCAAGGTGAAAACCTATGGATTCAAAAGAAGTCTCTTGGGTGGATCCAACCTTTGTATGACTACCTAGCTTGTGATAAGTTATCAGAAGACAAAATTGAGGCAGAGAAGATAACCAAGAAGTCCATGCGATTTGCCTTGGTGGGCGAAGAATTATACAGAAAACCTTACTCAGACGTATGGCTTAAATGCGTCACCCCGGATCTAGGAAAACTTATTATAGAATAAATCCATGAAAGAGACTGCAGATCTCACCAGGCGGCTCAGACGTTACTCAGGTGAATCACTTTAGCTGGTTACTATTGGGAAACCGTCAAAGTGAGAACTTGTCGTCAATGCCAAATCCATGCAAGGAAGTTGCACATTCCAAAGGCCAATCAAAAGCCAATGACTGGATGGCCATTTGTATCATGGGGAATAGACATTGCGGGTCCAATGCCTGAGGAGTCCAGGCAGAAGAAATCGATACTCGTGGCAATTGACCATTTTTCCAAGTGGGTCAAGGCGGAAGCCCTTAGCTCCATCACGGCTGGAATAGTCATTGACTTTGGTTGGAAGCATATAATCACCCTGTTTGGAGAGCCAAAAAGAATCATAGCAGACAACGGATCGCAATTCATCTCGGAAAAATTCAAAGACTTCTGCAAACACTAGAAGATTGATAATGCATTTTCATCCGTAGCACAACCACAAACGAATGGCCAAACGGAAGTTACCAACAGAACTCTAGGAGAAGGATTGAAGAAGAGAGTGCTTGATTAAAAATGAAAATGGTAGGATGAGTTGATCAAAGTCTTATGGTCTTATAGAACCACTCCTTGCGAAACTACCGGACAAACACCTTATTCTTTGGTCCATGGAGTTGAGGCAGTTATACCGATTAAAATTGAAGCACCATTAGACTGGGTGGGATACTACACTGATAACGATAATGACATTAATATGAAGTACCACTTGGATAACTTGGATGAAAGAAGAGAATGAGCCTGGATCCTTATAGCGGCCTATAAAGCTAAAATCGCAAGATACCATGATAGGAGAGTACTACAAGTCCGGCTCAAAGAAGGAGACCTAGTTCTCAAAAACTCGACGGCCTCACAGGCTCGAGAAGGAAAAGGGAAGATGGGTGCTAATTGGGAATGCCCGTACAAAATCACCAAAGTCATTGGGCCGGCACCCTGCAAGCTAGGGACTATGAAAGGTAAGGAACTTCCTCATACTTGGAACATTGTCAATCTTATGCCCTATTACACAGTAGATACTTAGGGACTCTAGCAGCCTCACTCTCTTTCCTTCCTTAAGGATTTTTTCCCACTGGGTTTTCCCTGGAGCAAGTTTTTAACTAGGCGGCTCCCCTCAAGTAGATATTCGGATCCGTAGAATTCCCGGGCTCGTATTTTATTTTCTCAAATAAATACATCAGCTATTATTCGTTTTAAACAAGTCTTGATTAAACTTTTTGACACTAATACAACACATATCCGACATACTATAAGACCAGATTAATTTACACATGCCTTAGTTAAAACTAAAACAAGATGTTTTCAGGCGGCCATCACCCCTAAAACATAAATAAACCGGCACAATAATAAGAATGACAGAAACTCGATAAAATACAAGATGAAAAAGACTAAGTATAAGACCTAAAAACAATCATCTAAAATGGCAATAAAATTCCGCTGTAAAAGGAAGCATACAATATAAGGCGCGGAAATAAGCCCTTGAAAGGGCTTGAATTGTACGTACAAAATAGGCCATCACAGCCAAAACACAAAAATATAATACATAAAAGTTCTATAATACAAGCGGAGGATTTTCGTCAGACGGCGGCCCCAATTCTCCACCTAGGGTCTCTTGATCTTCGCTGGTTAACCCGCCAAGAGTATCATCCTCGAGGGCCTTCTCCCCCTCTACCTTGGCCCCTGAATATTGGATGGACCGAAATAAGTCCTCAGGGAGGACCGGATGAAGCTGCCTATAGGCCTGGGAAACGCGCTGCCCAAACTCAAAAGCATCACCTACCATCCCGTCAATGGACCGATGTACTCAGTTGGGTCCTTTTCTTTTTTATGGTTAACATCTTGAAGCTCCGTCCGGGTGGTGGCAAGATCGGCTTCAGCTTTCTCAAGACGCTTTGAGCCGTCTTATGAAATGACTAGAGAAGCCCATGCTTATCTCGTAGCATTTGTAAATTCTCCCCCAGAGTCTTGTTCTTGGCTTTCGCCTATTTCACTTGAGCTTTTAGCTTGCGGCACATGCCTATAGCCTCCGTCAGCTTCTTGGCGTTGGTCCTCTCTACATCTACTCGATGGAACACGTCAGCCGCCTGGGATAAAGAATAGGACAAGAAACATGTCAAGTATGAAATACACCTATTAAGATGAAATTCTTAATCAGGGAGAAGACCATACCTGAGTAATTGATTCAAATAGGCGAGCCACCACAGAGGGAAAGTCCTCTTGTTCATGTAGGTGGTCCTCTTCTTCCAAGGGGAAGGCCCCAAGGAGAGACTTTTGGACTGCCAAAAGATGAAGGGAAGGTTTATCGCTCGCTACATGGATCAGGGTGTCCTTCACCAACAAAAGAGGTGCCGCAGAATCCTCATCGGGAGTGTCCTCCACCCCGATAGCCGTATCAACAGTTGCCTGAAAAAAATCATATAATTAGATCAAATTACATCAGGACATGAAATGAAAGTTTGGGGAAACAGAGCATAATACCCCAGCGGTGACCTTGGCTTTCTTTTTTGCCCCTTTGGAGGACTCCTCGGCAGCGCTCGGGTTCCCCCATTTTGTTCCTTTCTTCCCCCCCCCCTCTCATCGTTTTTCCCTAACAAAACCGTAGGAGTAGTTTTGTTAGTTGCACCATCAACAATCTCTAGAGCGCGGTGATCGTTGACTTGTTGCAGGTTTTTCACCCGCTTAGCTATAGCATCAGAAATTGTGTTCTTAACTCCTGTCATAGTTGAAAATAGAGCTAAATATGAATAAGATGGAAAATAAATTCACCCGGAGGTGGAGGGCTAACATAGTATTCATAACCATCATCAGAGTCAATGTTGTAATCTATGAGCCTAAAATTATGGACAAAAGCATAAGAAACGTCCGCCAAAGACCACACTACCCTCTTGAATTGTTCAAACATCTCCACCCGTATGTCCGGGTCATTCTTAGGGATCTTAAAAGCAGGCGATATTGCAAATGACCACTGGGTAGGAAATTTTAGCGCCCCTTCTTTTAGTTCGATGAAAACAGAAATTTACTTAAAATTCTTCACCGAGTCCGCCCTGTGGGTAAAGGAGTAGAACCCGACCTTATGAGAAAGGTGCAGATGATCCTCACCTCTATTCATCTTGGAAGAATCCACCTATCTGAACAAATTAATGTCGAAATTAAGCCCTAAATACTCACAAATTTGATAATGGCCCACTATGTCCCCTAACAGTTGGGGTGAATTTGGGCCAGGCATGCCTTCCAATAGTTAAAGAGGTCGCATATGCCTGCGGGAGGGGGTAGACAAAGCCGAACCATGCCTACTCCAAATACAGGCTGAACCATCCCTCCGGCGATCGGTGGACACGTTGGTCATCTGACGGGAGCATAACCCTACAATTTTGCATCCACAGGAAGGTCGCCCTCTCAAAATCTACGTCTACCGGATGGACAATGGAAACCATATCCTCTATCCGGGGGTTCAGCTTTTTCTCCTTAGTATCCTTCTCCGCAGCCATCTCAACAACAACAACCCTTGCTTTACCTTTTGTGGCTGCTCTATTTTTTCTATAACCTTTAGGCTCGGGATCCGGATGCACTTGCTTAGCCGGTTGTTCCACCTCGTAGCCCTCATCGCCTTTCCCTGCCCACACAGGGTCAAAGGAATGAATTTTTGAACTTGAGGCGTTCTGGCCAGATGCCGCTCTCTCCTCATTACAATCTACACGGTCCATCCTCCCGGCTATCCTTTTTATCCTAGGTTTACAAGGAAAATTAGAGCGATCTATGTTAACATAAGTGTGAGAAACCAAATCAGGTAACTCCCTACACAAGACGGTAAACAAACTTTCGCATGAACTGCTACTCAATGAGGAAGAAGACATAGCCACCTAGAAAGAAAGCAAAAATCATAGAATAAGTTAGTGTTAAATCAAGCTATCCTATCAAGATCTATGGTCAACTTTCAGCCAGGAGGGATCCTACATAAACCTATGTTCATCGTGTTCATCTCGTTCATTAAGTTCATCCCCAAACCCAGAATCCGACAAAAATAACCCAGATTTTGGCCAGCAATAAATTACAGTTAAAGTCATTTTTCCAAAGGAACGTATTTAAAGCGCAAAGTCAAAGATGCAAAGGTTCCTAGCCTGAAAATTGCAGACATACTATGGCATATTATGATATGGACAGTATTCCAACAAAAACATAGAGTTCAGGCTATAATAACATACAATCAAAAGCATAGAGTGCTAAGCGCGAAATTTATGAAGACGAAGATAGAAGAGGAGGGCTTACTTATTAATAGGGACTTTGAAGAAGCACGAGTCGTCGGAGAAATAGTCCCGTAAAATCGAAAGAGCGGAAGCCACCAGAGTAGGGTGAAGGGTTGCATGGAGCCAAAATGAAGAAATGAACTTTAAAGGCGCTTAAATAGGAAACAAATATAAACTGAGGAGTCAAAATCATTGAGTTTCAGGAACAAAGCGCCATGTGTCAAGTAGAAATTGGCTGGTTTTGAATTTCGAAAATGCCAACTACGGCCAACGAATGTGATAATGCTCAAGCTTTCTAAGGAAACTTCGAGAACGCCTGTCCAATAGGTGGCCACGTGGCCCTGATTCTTATTCGCTCAAAACTTGAGCCAGTATAAGCCAATGACGGCAGAAGCCCTAAAGAGCTTCTCAAAGTTTGGGGGGGGGGGGGGGGGGGGTTTGATAATTTTTTGAAAAGATATCTCGCCCTCCTCACATCATGTGACTGGGTCAACGAGGAGTCGTCCGGTGCGTTCCCTAGATGATGTAAATATAATCATGTGTGCCTGACTCATGACACCGGCTTGGATCATAGTCCAGCAAGAAAGCACTCAAGACAAATAGCCTCGCGCGGCGCATTTCGACCTTAGGTGGCCATATCCTCGAGACGGTCCATGGCCGGCTCAAAGGCATCTCCGTGCCCTACAAGTAAAGAGAATCCAGGTCTGATCCTAGTCCCTGTATTCTCTCCTATTAATATCCTAATCTACTTGGGATTCAAATATGAGATATGTATTAGAAGAGTCACAGTCTTATCATAATTGGGACTCCCTCTCCCAATCTAATTGGGATACCTCATATGCCTATATAAAGGCCCCTTAGGTCAGTTCTACAGGTACATTCACTTTCTCAGAAATACTCATAATACTCTTCAAAACCCACTACTGACTTAAGCATCGGATGGTCCCCTACGGGGTAACCACCGATCGCCCCCAAGTGCGTGTATTGTTTTGTAGGAATTTGCACGTAGATTCAAGATAGTTCGTAGTAGATCAATTCTGAAATATCAGATAAAGGTACGATATTTTCAACATCCATCAAGATACGCCAAATAAAAATCCTCAATTTCAACTTATCTAATTTTAGTACAACAACTTAACGTACTATTGATAAGCCCATGAATGATCAGCAAAATATGTCCATGCTTTAAATGACAATATTAGTATTTCACGTCCTTTGTGTCGCTAATTAGATGGATACTTACTAAAATCGAATAGGTTGTGCACAATTTTCGATAAAGGAATCGTCATTTATGGGCTTACATGCTTCTCAGTACTGATTCGAAAGAATTAGCACGACCCGACGATCAATTCTTGGTGGAAATCATCAACTTTATAATTTTGCAAACTATTTGTATAATTACTTAAACATGAAATAATTGCATATTTGTTTTTTACAAGTTTGAAATCTCCATCTGTATCTTCTTCCATTCCCCGTGTTACTGTTATGATAACTTATTTTACATTTATCTCTCATCTTTTTTATGACATACTGCTCTAATGTTTTTTTGTTCTTCTCTTTTTTTATTTTTGAAACGTCATTCATTGTGATCTTCTTTTCCAAATTATTTTTTGAACTGTTAAATATCTATTACATATCTGTATAATATATGTCTATTGTATGTTTATATGTTTGATTCTTGCTTCAGTTTTAAATATTATGCATTCTAGGCTCATTACTATACAAATACATAACATATAGCGTTGTTTGCTATCTTGCTCTTCACCCAAACTTTGTTTATGCATATGCTGTACATCTGATATATATATAAGATTTTGTTTTCTTGCTTTAGTTTTGAAAGTTATGCATTCTATGCTCATTATAGTTCAAAATACAACACATCTAATAGACATATAATAAACGTATAACGCTTAAGTGTAAAAAAAGACATAAGATACGTTTATGGTTTTTAACGGACATATACTAGACATTTAGCAAACATACACTAGACATCTAACACTTCAAGTTTTATATGACATACTTATAAAAGACTTACAATATATATATATTAACTTTACTTGTTTTGTGTAATTGTTGTGTTCTGTAATATATTAATCTGATACAGACCTACTATAAGTTTGCTATAAATCTAATATATCCACTCATTTTTTCTTAAAAATTGTGTGTTCTTGTTTCATTGTTAAGTTATGAATTTGAAATCATTATACTACAGAATACAACGCATCTCACATATATAACAGACTTATAATAGACTTACAATATATTTATAATACATATATAACAATTCAAAAAAAGTTTGGAAAAAAATCACAATTGATCGCGATAAAGATAAAAAAAGAGATGAATAAAAAAAGTCTAAAATGACATGTCAAAAAATAAATGATTCGAGAGAAATGCAAAATAAGGTAAGAAAAAATAACAAACGCATTAACATGTAAATTATAGACTAGGAAAAGTATGGAACATGTGATGGAGTTTTTGGAAGCCAAATTGAGATTTTTGTGGTATTTGATAAAAGTTTGACACAAATACAAATTAGTCCACTAGGACATTTAGCTAAAAAGAAAAATTTAAGTCATCTATCGACTTCTTATTTTGTGGCAGTTCAACATTTGATGGAATATTCTTTTAAAAGTTTAACTGAACTTATTTTAATATAAATTTATAACTATACATAGTTGAATTGAACTGAAATGTATTGAACTAAATTAAACTAAAGTGATTTAACTAAACTGAACTGTATTAAATTATAGTCTAAGCGAATATGACCTTTTTCTTAAATATACAATGCTATTTAAGTTATAAAAGTTTTCTCTCCTCACTAATTTCAATATAATTTGGTTTTTTTTTTAAAAATTACCGCTTACAATAATAATAAAGGAAAACCTTATCCCACTCGGCCTAAATATGGAAGCGAACCTGCGACCTCTAATATTACAGCTTCATAACTCAACCACTAGACTAAATATTTTCCACTAATTTCAATATAATTTAGACGCACGAACATAACAATGGCTAATTTGGATTAATTAGGCCAAATCAAAATGTTAGAAGATAAAATGACAACCGTGCATATAGGATAAGAGTCAAAAGGACGTTCATTATGTCCAATTTAGGATCTATTATTTTTCTTATTTGAACAAATTAATCACTGTGGTTTAAAATACAAATTGAAGTCAGCACTGAATATTGTTATATACATGAACTATAGGAATAAAACAGGTCCCTTTGTGACTTAGGAACTATTCTTTTGAACATTTATGAACTAAGCTAAACTGAGTTTCTATCATTGAAAAATTATAAATATGTATAGTTGAACTGATTTGAATTGAATACAATTTTTTGATTAAAAGTCCAAGAAAATTGGGCTTTAACCACCTATTTGATGCTGATAGAGATAGGGTTTGATCTTTGAACTTAGGTAAATTTTAAAAACATGTCATATAGTTTGGTCATTTTTTAAAAAGGTGCTTGTGGAATTTTTTTTTCAAAAGGGTGCTTGTAGTTTCAAAAGTTTACAAAAAGAGGATTTTTAAAATTTTAAAACAGCATTTTAAAGGGTAATCTTATCCATTTTAAAGTGAAATTTTACAGCGTACTTAATGAAAATATAATACACCTTATTGATAAATTTTAGAATTTTTCGAGAAGTATTAATATTTTTTAATTAAAAATTAATTATAACTTTATAAATTATAACAAAATAAATTTTTTTCCAATATCAATCTAATCTTCATATATAATTCTTTAATAATATAATTAAAATATAAGAATGTTGAATTTATTGAAATAATTGGTGTAGCAGCTAATTTTAAAACCACGGACCCTTTTAAAAAGTTTTGAAACTATAGGCACCCTTTTAAAAAAAATATTCTACAAACATCTTTTTTAAAAACAATCAAATCACATGACATATTTTTTAAGTTTACCTTTAAATTTAATGGGAGTGTGTAGGCTTAGACCATTTCCTTTTAAACTTTAAATCAGTTAAATTCAATTTAATATAATTATAAATATATATTAAAATAAATTTAATTAAGTCTCATTCAATTTAACTTACTGAATTTTAAGAGAAGATAAACTTATATTATGTTATTTTTAAATTGTAATTTATTCCGTTTAGAGTGGTCCCAAAATGTATATTTCCTAATTAAACAAAAAAAAGCATAATAAGGAAAGAGGAGTTGATTTTCTTTTTTTTTTTTAAAGAGAGTTGATTTATGGTATATAAAGAAAAAATTCTACCTGACAAAGTAAGAGGAGTTGATTTTTTTTTTCTTAAAGAGAGTTGATTTGTGGTGAAGAAGAAACTGAAACTCAATGGGAAATAGCAATGAATAATGATTAATTATAATGATTAGAGTAATACTAAGAGTATGGTATATTTTAAAAAAAAATTTTAACATATAAATAAGAATAAATAATAAATTAAAAAAATTATAATAAATATTAGATATTATCTATTTAATCTTTTATATATAAATAATTAAATAAAAAGTCAATTTATTAAATTAATTAATATTTTAATAATTAATTTAAAATTTATATATTAATTAATTATAAAAAATTTAATAAATAATTAATTATTTTATATTACAACTAATCATTTAAAATATATTCTTTATTTTTAAATTATTAAAATATGATTGATATAATTATTTATTTTATATATCACTTAATCCTAATATAAACTGTCTAACAGTAATATGCATTATTGATGAAGTGTTTGGTAGCCACTGCACACGTGCACATGCTCAAACGATAAGGTTGTTCTAGAGTTGAGTTTTATGGGCCATAATTTTTCTTTATTTTTAATTTTTATATTAAAATATCTTATCTTTTTCTGTATTGAAAAATTGTTTGCATTTATAACTTCTCTTGTCTTCTTGTCCTTGCAATGGTTCACTCGCTCTTCACTGGCAGTACTATTTAAGTTATAGTTTTACTCCATTTTTCCCTATGGTAATGTTTCTCATATTTAACTCCACAAACAAAATAGGAAATAAAGTTTTACAAATAGACATGCTTTACTACATTACCAAAAATGATAATAGAAAGTGTTAGCACTCTTTCGCCATAAGCCAATCAGTTATGTTTGTATAATTTTAATTTAATACGGTGCATTAGTGAATTGATATAAAACTAATAAGTTAGCATTTCTTTTGTCAATGTTATGAATAGGACCTATCCAGGGATAGATTGTCAGTGCAATCGTTGAGGATAAAAAATTAGTGAAAATTTTAAA
Organism: Euphorbia pulcherrima; assembly: GCA_947683365.1. Lineage (NCBI taxonomy): Eukaryota > Viridiplantae > Streptophyta > Magnoliopsida > Malpighiales > Euphorbiaceae > Euphorbia > Euphorbia pulcherrima. The sequence goes on from CANTUS010000014.1 coordinate 45,323,489, forward strand.
AAATATATCGTGGTTTCACTCGTTCATAAAATGGGTTATGTAATTTTAAAATTTTTATAAAAGGGGCCTATAATTTTTAAATAATGGTCTTACATTGAATATTTTAAACAATTCAACATTATAATAATTTAATCTTATTATTTAAAAATTATACATCAGGATTTAAGTGATTTTCGGACTTTTTTATTTTTTTTATAATTTTTAAAAGTTTGTTATCATAATTTAATTAAAAAAATATTTTTAGTATTTACAAAATTTTAAAATTATTCACTAATGTGTATTATATTCTCAATAACGAAAGAAAATATATTATCCCCAATTATATGTCCTCTTATATATATACCCCTTTCAAATTTTAGCACGTCCCAAGTAGAGTCCTAGTCAATTAACACTTTCACTTCCTAAACGTTAACGACGTTAGTGTCTCTTCTCCTCAACCCATGTTCTTCCCCCTTTAATTGTTGCTGAGTTTTCTTTCGGTTCTATTTTTTTTATTGATTAACTCTACTTTTTCCAAGACCAATTATTCTTTCATCTTTGAGATTACCCATAATATCCACTTCCTAAGATTTCTACCTTCCCCACAATTACTCCTGAATCAGTAATCTTAGAATCATAGAGGTTAATGGCCAAATTTTTAGCAGGAGAGCAACTTGCTTAGTACCCAATTTAGAAACCTCACAAACTACTTGCACAAAGGTGATTTGCATGTCAATTCCTTCAATCTGTTTCTGCAAATTGAGAGGAAATAGGATGCTGCATTTTTCAAGGATTCTATCCCACAATTGTGATTTTTTTGCTGAATCATAGAAACTGAAACTAAATTACTTGTGATCTATCCAGAAATTGTGAGGCATACCATATTTGCTTCTGTAGTATATGAAATCTTCATTATCATAAGCAACTCAAAATCGAAGGAATTGCTGATTTTGGAAAAGAAATGAATTGATAAAAAAACTGTGCAACTATCGGAGAGAAATGGGAGCGTGGGGAGAAGAGGACGGGAGAGATGACGACGTTCATGTTACATAAAGGAGGTCGGAGTGGTAGTTGACAAGGACTCTGTTTGACCCATTCCAAAATTTGAATGGGTACATGCGTAGCGATATTTAATTGGATATAGCAGATTTTTTTTAATAAAAATTTAAATATAAATAAATAAATTTATTTATTTTTATTACATAATTTAATATTGAAAATCCTTTATTTATAATTTTTTTAAAACTACATATCCTATTTTATAAAAAAAAAATTTTAAATTCTATTTTACAAACGAATGAAACCAAATGATATTTATTTAAAGTTTATCCAAAAAATTATTCATGTTTTTATTTAATGTGGAAAAAATAAATTTATTGTAAATTTTTTTAATTTAAAGCTCTAATTTCTTTTTTTAAATGACTTGGCGGAAAATGAATAAGAAATGGATTGATATAAAAGAATCCAGATTTATATGCCAATGTCAAGATTCATTCACGGTTTATTACTTGTCAATCTATTTGTCACAATGCAAGAAACCTGAGAATATAACGAAGAACGAGAGAATTTGGTTGAAAACTAATTTCCTAATTTCAAGAAATTGAGGGATTAAGAGAGAAAAATGAATTTCATCATCGGATTTTTGTTTCTAGTGAGTAAATTATTGAGAAAAATTGGTGAAAATATCGTGAGTTTTACTGTCGATATTTCAGAATAGATATTCTTGTCTCGCAGCTTAACTCTCAAACGATGAACCTGTAAAACAGACACGAACTTGGGGGCGATCGGTGGTTGCCTCGTGGGGGACCCTCCGATGCCTAAGTCAGTAAAGATTTTGAGAATAATAGCAGTTATGAGTGTATAGAATAATCTACATTTGACTTGACCAAGGGGGCTTTATATATGCATTTAAGGTATCTCAATTAGATTAGGAGAGGGAGTCTCAATCACGATGAGATTATAACTCCTCTATAATTATCTGATATATATCAAGTATATTAGGATTAATCTTCTTTTAGAAGAGAATATAGGAGTGAGAATTCTAGTTGAATAATACCTATTATTGTGGAGCGAAATCTCTATCTAGCCGGTTGTGACCGACTCGAGATCCTGTCAGCCACGAGCATGGGTATGTGCTGTATATTTAGCCTATATTGACGAGGCCGGCTAGATTCTTGTCCGAGCCGGGTCCTTAAAATGGAGCAATGACTATTATTTCTTGAAGACGTGGGCCAGTCGACTTAGGTTGACCCGGTCTCTATGGTCGAGACGGGTAAATATATTTTACAAAGTTATCAGAAGCCCCCCCCACAAGGGTGAGAAGTTCTTTAGGACTTCTGACACAGAATCCGGCTTGATTTTACTCGGATTCGGCGGAAGTGGCGAGCTACATGGCTCATCCATATTCTTTCGTTACTAAAAACTTCTTGGAGAAGCTTTGCGTCTTTCGTCATATGGTTTGGTGGCAATTGAAATTTCTGAATTTCGAGCCGGTTGTTGCTCCTTTATTTGTTCTAAAGCTAATTTCTGGCAAGGGTCTTCTAGCATCTGCTTGAGGCGACTCACAGCTCTTCCTTTTTCTTTAACAAGTAATTTTACTATGCTCTTTTGATCTTTTATTTTGAATTTTGTCTTTGCTTGCATTTATGGAATTGGCATAATTACGCCTTATTGTGGTTGGGTCGTCGCAGTCTTCTTCTATTCAATTTGTGTTGCTGGAATTTGGATTTTGTTCTTGCCGGAATCTGGGTTGATGGCTTTCGCTGTTATGTTCTTCGCTTGACTTTGAATGCCATGATGAACTATTGATATTCTGTTGGCATTTCAAATGATCTTTGTAATTCCCAGCTTCCTATTTTCGCTGCATGAGTATACTAGAATGTTGTCGGAGTTCTTTTGTAACTAGTTTTAGTCTGTTTCTAGGCTTGAAGGTTGTCTTGAATTATGTGAGTTCCTGTAATCGGCTAAAAAGGCCGAAGTGGATTAGCCCTGATGGGGCTGAGGCAGCTACAGATGAGCAGCGAAGGGAGAAGAGCAAGACCATTGTTGAAGTAATGATGTGTATTCACTTTATATTAGGGTCCTCTCTTTCCTAATATATCGCCTTTCTGTTTCAGGTGGCAATTGAAACTATTTTTATTTCGCAGTCGGAATCTTCTTTTGATCGAGAGTTTGTTATTTCTCCTTCTCAACTGAAGAAGGATTTGGATAGTCTAGACGACATTTGATATTTAAGGCGGCTTCTCAAGTTTGTGTAGCCCTTTGAGGCCTTTGTATTTGCAAGATATTCATTTTGCTGATGTCAACTATGCTTTATTCTATAGGTGATGTCCTGAGCGTCCGATACGTGTAACCGGGTGGAAGCTGCTCAAAAAGTCAAACCGGTAATTCTGAGACAAGGTTAAGACTGCGGAGGACCGAGTCAAGAAAGTTGAGGGCGAGCTTGAAGCTAAGGGGAGATCATGAGCTCCTCCAGTCAGTTCATCAAAAGCTAAATGATGATCCTCAGAAAGATGAGGGGGAGTTAGGTTTTCATCTCGTACTTTGCCATTTGTTTGGCCATTTGTTTTCTCTTTATTTAAGGTCTTACATTTTGCCTGTATAGGTCTTATGTTTTTCCTACTGATAACTTTGGCTAAGCGATTTTCGTCTCAAATATTTTCCTACTGGTTTTATAATTTCAGTCTGTCACTTTTTGATGCGTATATCTCAGGTTTTATTGTTGCCTAAATTTATTATTTCTTAGTTTGGACTAAGAGTGTTTGTCTTGCACAAACATTTGGTTTTTGAGACGGTCCTACTATTTTAGCCGTCATATTATGCCATAAAGCTTTAAATTAATGTTGCTTCAGACGGTCTTACTTTTGCCGCTTAGATGATTGTTTGATAAATAGGTCTTATATTATGCCTATTAAGAATTTTGACTAAGTAATTTTACTTTACTTAGGTATTTCTTCCGGTCTTACGTTTTTAGCCGGTTGCCTATTTATGGCTATAGTTCAGGCTTTATTGCCGCCTGAATTTATTGTTTCTTAGTTTAAACTAAGATAGTATTTAGTATTTTATTTGCGCTAAGTAGATTATGAGATGGTCTTACTTATTGTTGCCTAGATGTTTAATTGCCTTTGTGGCTTTTGTATTTTATTCAGGTCTTACTGCCGCCTGAGTTTAATGTTTTCTTAGTTTTAACTAAGAGTTTTAAATGTTCCTTAATATTAACTAAGGTTTTTAGAGAGGTCTGACACTGCCTTGGTCTTATTTTATTTGGTTATCGCCAAGGTCTTGCCTTATGCCTTGGGAAAATATGATGTGCCGGCCTCGAAGGCGGTCTTATATTTTGCCAAGGTCTTAATTCACGCCTTGGTTTTATTTATACTTTTAATAATTGAGGTCTTATGTAGATGCCTCTTCGCAATGAGTTTTAATAATTGAGGTCTTATGTAGACGCCTCATTTGTTTGTGTAAGGTCATATTAAATGCCTTTAAATAATTGAGGTCTTATTTAGACACCTCGTCATATGCCTTAGTAGCTAAGGTCTTTTAGATATGCCAGAGGTCTTGTCTTTAGCTTGGTCTTATATATGCCTTAGCTTGGTAAGGACTTTATATATGCGGAGGTCTTATGTCACGCCTCGGTCTTATGTATGCCTTAGCTTGGTAAGGACTTTAGATATGTCGGAGGTCTTATATTGCCTCGGTCTTGTTTATGTTTAGCTATCACCACGGTCTTACCTTGTGCCTTGGAAAATATGATGAGCCGGCCTTGGAGGTGATCTTAGATTTTTGCCAAGGTCTTACTCCACGCCTTGGGCTTATATGTATCTTTTGTTTTTGCCAAGGTTTTACTACATGCCTAGGGAAAATATGATGTGTTCGAGGTCTTATACCATCTCGATCTTATATATACCTTAGTAACTAAGGTCTTTTATCGAGCACTTCACTCGGGTTTATGCTGGCTTATGAGCCGGTCTTTGATATGATGCCCGTGTGTAGGGTCTTATAAATGTCACGTGGGCTTCTAAGTGCGTTTGAGTTTGATAAATACTTGTGAAAGTAAGATTTTTTTCCATCCGAGTGATTACCCGGTCTTCCCTTGATAGCAAGACTTTGTAGTTTCCTTAGCCAAATATTGTCTGTCGTAGCATGTTTTGTTTACTCATATGGCATGTGGCCGACTGACTTTCAATAATCTTTTTCAGATTGACCTACATAGTCTTATGTTGTCAATGTGATAACTTTAAACTATCTGAGTTAATACTCAGTCTCTTCTTTGATAGCAGGATTAGTTAGTTGCTTCTCTTAAGTTTCTTTTTTTTTAACTCAGTTGTTGGACATGTTGCGAATTATTGGCCTGACCCTTTGTCAACCTTTTTCGTTATAACAAGCTGACTTGTCGGCTTGATGAATGACGTTTTGTCTGTTGGATGAATGCACATGTCCCTAATAAACCTGCTTCTTGTCCTCGTAAGGTACAAGTTCTTAAATTAACAAATGTCCCATTCAAAATTAATTTCAACAGCCTTCACATGCCATTGATTTGGATTCAGCGCAATTTAATCAAAACTTAAATACGAAAGTCATACATATTTACACATATCTTCATGAACAATTTTATTGAAATCGATAATAATGATTTGATCTGCAACGATAAATATAATGAAAGTTTTGACAATATCTTATCTCTGTTATTTGCTGTCTTTTCTTTATTGTGCTATATCGATATGCATCCATAGATAAATCGAAGTGTGCCTTGAAGAAAATCATCCATCTCGAACAGTAAACCTACAACGGTATGAAGAATGATATAGCAAGCTTTGCTAACCGGATGGACTTGTTAAATTTGGAACAATCAGCCACTAATTTAGTCATAGTGTACAAATACAGTACTATTTTGGAATTTGGTTGTCCACGCTGAAACCATATAGCCTGCAATTTGATTAAATTAACACATCATATAAAATCGATAAGCTCTTTCCTGAAGATTATATGAAAACCAACGACCCTTTGAGGGTGACCTGAAGAGGTGTATATTGCGAAGTCATATACACACTGCCGCTTATGAGCAATAATTAACAGAGATATCGTTTATCTCTAGGTTGCTGAATAACTAACAAATGTATTCTTACCAGAAGCAATGTTTTTTTTCTACCAAATTTTCATGCCTTTGCTTTAAACATATCATAAACTTAATGAAAACTTATTATGAACAATATTATCGAATCGATTATTAATTGACTGTGTAAGCATATACTCCTTATAAATTTGCCCAAGGTAAATACAATATCTGCAATTCATCCATATGTATCATAGAATTATGCATCGCGAATAGGAAGCATACATGTGTCCATGAGCACATGATGAAGCTCATACGTAATTAGCATAACTTTAATTTAACAAAAAAACTTATCTGAGTGAGCCATTATTTATGGCAACAGACTCAGTAGTTCGGATCATAGTGAATCAATTGCCCCAGAGTTTATTGTGTTATACTCTGTTGGATTGAATGCTCGGCTAAACTGAGGCATGCTTTGCTTTTTGCCTACATCAATAACCTGAAATTCATCAAGCTAGAAAAAGAAAACGGTTTTGCCGATGTCTCGTTAGTAATGTTAACAAGTTAATAATCCATTATCTGAAACATTAATAGGTGTATATGTAATATGGGATGAACCAATATGGACTGTGAGCATGTTGCAACATTTGAATAAAATAAGCTTACAAAATATCAATCGGTTGATTTGGGTAACCAATAAAACGGAATCATAAATAAAAAATAATGGAGGTTTTTTTATATAAATTACCTGTGAGAGGGAAAAGGTAGGTGGGAGATGTTCCCACAGCCGTTAAAAACTCTTCCCAGTATTTTTATTAAATAAAATAAAAATTATAAGAGACATCTGCAAGAAGCTAACAAGGAGACCGATAGAACAGTCAAAAATACACAAACCAAAAAGGCCTATACTAATCATGTGGAAGACTTTACAAGTCTGGTATCCCTTCCAATTATGAGACAAACCAATATTGAGGGAGCTGGTCATAATCATCTTTGATAAAATCGGACACAAATGCCGGGTGAGAACTCCACCATTCCTCTCCATTTTCCAATCCGTAGGGCACAAGAGCATCAGCTGCTCGATTTCCCTCAAAGTAAATGTGCGAGACGACCACTTGCATTTGGTTTTGAAGAACAACAGATGAGTCCCATTTAATGCGCAAACGCCAAGGAACAATATCGGGCCTCTGCTTCATAACAAATTTTTCATTATATCAGACTATTTAAAATCCAATAAATCTTGGGATATAATAAACGACTTTATGATTGAAATTGATATCATTAATATACTATTGAAGAAAGACTTATCTGCCATTATTTGAAACGTTGGGGCAGTATATGTGTTAATGTTTATGAATTTTGCTGAAGTTGTGTTTGGGACTAAAGTTCTCACATGGGCAAGTAAATTTAGTCCACGCTCACCGCACCACTGAAAATATTTTGAATTTTACCGCCGATATTTTAAAATAGATCTTCTTGTCTCACAGCTTAACCCTCGAACGATGAACCTGCAAAACAGACACGAACTTGGGGGCGATCGGTGGTTGCCTCGTGGGGGACCCCCTGATGCCTAAGTCAGTAAGGATTTTGATAATAATAGCAGTTATGAGTGTATAGAATAATTTACCTTTAACCTAACCAAGGGGGCCTTTATATAGGCATTTGAGGTATCCCAATTAGATTAGGAGAAGGAGTCTCAATCACGATGAGATTATAACTCCTCTATAATTATCTGATTCTTGAATCCCAAGTATATCAAGTATATTAGGATTAATCTTCATTTAGGAGAGAATATATGAGTGAGAATTTTAGTTGGATTATACCTATTATTGTGGAGCAGAATCTCTATCTAGCCGGTTGTGACTGACTCGAGATCCTGTCAGCCACGAGCATGGTTGGATTCTTGTCCGAGCGGGGTCCTTAAAACGGAGCAATGACTATTATTTCTTTTAGACATGGGCCAGTCGGCCTAGGTTGACCCAGTCTCTATGACCGAGATGGGTAAATATATTTTACAAAATTATCAATTGGTAGAATTCCCCCTTTAGTATCTATAAAGAAAAGTTATATAGTTGAAGTCGTGATATTTTCAATTGGATTCTTAAACTTATTTATTCTTTGATTAATTTCAATTACCTAAATTAGATCTTATCATTTGACTCGAGTGACCACGTCATTGACACACCGCTTATTTCCAATATGACCATAATATCATAATATAAATTCAAATTTTAACTATTGTCATTACTTATTTCTTTTTTAGTTTCATTTTTCTCGTAAAAATTAGGTGTAATTAATTATGATATCAATTTGTTAATTCAATATTATAGTTTATCTTTCCACAATATTTATTACGAAATGACCTAATATATTATTTTCTTTGTTTATATATTGTTTTGTCAAGGGTCTTGAATATGTCAGCACTAGACCTGGTTATGAACATCTTATGGAAAAAAACGAATATGTCGCTAGGTTTTTCTGGAAAATTTGAAGTACTTTCTGTTTACATAGTTAGATTTATTTGAGATTTATTTAGAATGTGTTGGTGTATAGTGGATTTTCTTCAACGGTATTTTCTTTTGGTTGTTTTGCTAGGGTAAATGATGATATTTCAGTTGCAATATATATTATTTCCCTAATTGAGATTATCTTTATATGTTGAAAGATTGATCAAACAGAGTAGCTTTCAGGTCCAGTCCTTAGAATAGAATCGTGGTCAACCTTGGCCAGAATTGGGAGTCGCAAGAAAGAAAGGGTTAGGATCGGCGACCCTCAAGGGATCCTCTGTGCCTACGTTAGTAATAGGTTTGAGAGAACAATAATATTGAATGGTTTAAGGCTCTTAGAATGAGATACCTTATATGGTGGTAGCTCCTCCTTATAGAGTAGTGTAGGTCTCCTTATTGTTGGTTTTTAGGATCGGTCCGCCCATATCAGTATAGGTGTGGTCTTATTGATCTATTCGTATGAGTACGATTGAACCGAATAAAAGTTGAGAGACTAAAATGGGACAGCCTATTAATCAGCCGCAGAAGAGGTTGCAAAGAATTGCAAACTTCTGCACAAATTTGAATTTGAGGCACAGAAAACATGGCTCATAATAGCCCTCGTTAAATGCATTGGTTGCCTCCTTGTTTTTGTCATGTTAAATTAATATATATATCCGTATGAGAAGTAAGTAATGAAATTCAATATTTTCATTTACTTAACTCTGACCATTCTCTCAACTTATATTTTCTCTCCAACACTTGGTGATCCGTCCCTAGTTGCTTTAGTTCGTGGTTCATGTAGCGTTCTCTCAGAGGATGCAGTTCATTACTAACTAGTAATGCATAGTTCTCGATCATACCCTTTCCGCTAGGTTTTTTGAGTAAGTACTTTGTAATGGAAAAGGTACTTAAGTGTCTTCTACTCTACATATAATATATTGATATTATATTCCAACATTGGTATCAGAGCCATAAACTATGTATTCGGTCATTTTTCGAAACTGATTTCGAACCACATTTTAAATTTTGTATAAAATTATTTTTTCTCAAAAAAATAATTTTAGAGAGAAAAATTTTGGACTGATTTAATGTGAAAATCAGTGTAAATAAACCTGAAGAGTTTTTTTTATTATATATTTGTATATATAACTTTTTATTTTTATTCCACTCTCAGGTTTAGGAGTTTGTATGTCAAATTCAATTTTCCGGTTGTCAAACGAACAAACGAACACCACCAATGAATTTGTAGTACCCAAAATCCTAGGGGTAGTCGGAACCCGGCCACTGGAAAACTTCCAGAGGCCGGCGAGTGGACCCCACTCTCCAATGAGGCGGAGAGTGAAGTCCTTTTCCGACGACGTCCAGCCACCGGTTTTTGGCAGTTTTAAGTTTTTGAATATTTGGATTTTCGGTGAATTTTATTTAATTTTTTGATGGACAGAAAATTAATCTTAGTATTTTGATTAGCTAAAAATTAATTTAAACTTATTTCTGTTCAATAAAAAAATCCTAAAAAATTATAAATGTTTTTAGAATATTTGAATTCGTTGGACGAGTACTATTCTGATTTTCAGATTGATCGAAATATGTTTTGATCATAAATAATACGTATAAGTTTGTTAAATAAGTTTATTTTTGTAAATGAGTTACGAAAATAAAAACTCGGCCAAAATATTTTTCTTTATGGTGATAAAGAAATAATTATGATTATTTGGACATTCATTGAATATCAAAGAAAAAGGACTAGATTTGTCTCGTATATTAAAGTTCCTATAAATTTGATTATTAATAATTGAATATATTATTATTATTATTAGAACCTTTCAAATAATGTTGGGTCCTTATTAGTATGCACCCTAATAAATCATAAGATTTTTCTTATGGTTTGTTGTAGACCAAAAATTAGGGATACTCATATTTGAAAGTTAAATTTATGCAATATTTATTTTATTTAAGATTGAAATAAATAAAGCTTAATAATGATATTTATTGATAAATTGTGTATAACCAAATTTTATGGAACAATTAAATTTATAACATAAACATGAGTGTTATGTTGATATTAAGAAATAGTTATTAATTAAAATAAATATATTTTGGTCAAGTTAATAACAATATGAGAATAAGTTTCTCTGTTAAAAAGTTAAGAATAAGTTCTTACTTAAAAATAAATATTTGAGGATATTTATTAATTTTGCAATTTATTATATGAGTATAATAAATTGTAAGTACTTAAGATGTAAGTACTAATATATATGAAATTGATATTCCTATTTGTTAAATTATTAAGAACAAGTTCTTAATTTAAAATAAATATTCAAGAATATTTATAAATTTTTGTCAATTTATTATATGTGTATAATATATTGCAGTTACTTAAAGAAGAAGTACCATATGAGAAATTTTGAACAAGTTCAAAATTCATATAATAAATATTTGTAAATTTTTATTAGTTAAATTTATCATCGTGCCATATATGATATGAGTATTATATATTGCAAAATAAATTTTGTATATATGTAATATTCTTGTAAATAAGTTATAAGAATATTGATATTTAATATGCATATATATAAATTTAGCAAACTTTTTCCTTAGAAAAGAGAGGGTGATTAGAGCGTTTAAGGTTTCTTTTTAAAATTGAATTCTAATGAAAATTTTTGCTCTAATTTATTGGTTGTATATTAAATATTCGTGTATTATCAAATTCGTATTAAATCGTGCTTGTAAACGAAAATTGTAAGAATAAGTTCATACAATATAATTATAATTAATATCAAATGTGGTTGAATTAATAAAATAAATGGGACTTAAGTTGCAAGTGAACAACTATGAGAAAAGAACATTAAATTATCATGCTGAGAAGAATATATTCTAGAATAGTGAACCATAGTTATGACTAAGTTCAAGGAGGGAATAAATGTTTAGCATAAATTGGATAGAATCCATGTAAGCTAATAAAAGGAAAATTAAAGTTGTTATTTACTCTTGGCTAATATCATAAAAGCATATAAGATGCTCATAAATTGTATCAAAATATTAGTATTTTGATAATAAAATTCATCCAAATAAGTCGGAGGATAAGAGTCTAATATTGATTATAGTCAATAACGAGATATTTTATGTATTAATTGAAAATAGTTTCAATAAACATGAATAAAATCATAAGTGCTTTTATTAATAAAAAAACAAAGAGGTGGCTTATGAGCCCAATGACATTTGAAATGAAAGAAATAGATACATATTTCAAGAGTGAAATATTTTAAATTCTAATTAAGATTGTGAATTTAATGTCAACGATATATCTAATTAACTCAAATGTGAGTAAATTTGTATCTTTAATATATCATACAAAATACAATTCATTTGTGAATTGCTGATTCAAGTATTGTCATGTAGTGAGGACCAATGATCCTTTATATTATTTCAAGTAATCTTGTATAAATAAAAGTATCTATGTAGAAATCAACTTAAGAGTTGAAATCACAGGAATTAATGCATTGTTATGTCTACAAAGTTAGATGTACAATGATTATACATGATGTCCTATTTCTTTTTTAATTTTAAGGAATCTCATTTTTGTTACAATTGTTTTGAATATAAATTTAACTTGTATCTTGAAAATAACAGTTCAAAGTTGTGTTGGGACATATTTTGAATGATTCAATATTTTTTTGGGTATTGATCCAAAAAGAAATAATAAAGACATATTTTCAATTGTTTCTACTTCTAAATGTGATTAATACAATTTAATGACATATGACATTAAACTGTGTTGACTTATTTGAATAAGTCGAATAAGTCAAAGAATGTTTAATCATAAATTCAAATAAGTTTGAATTACTTATTTTTGTCATTTATATGAAAATATGTAAATATCATTCAAAAGGCATATGATTTTTTTATAATTAATCCATTAGTGATCTGATTGAAAGTGAGCGTAAAAAGGCATGTGGCTTATTATATTTCATCACTCTCATTAAATATTATATAATTTATAGTCTTGATTAATTGATATCTCATAATATTGGAGCTTTGTGCTGCTTCAAAAGGTTTATGAACCTTGCTGAGAATCAATTAGTATAAAATTAAAGCTTTGAGAACTGACCATGGTCAGATATATTTTATTATGATAAAATTCAAGCTTTATGTGATGAAAAGGAAATTGAACATAAGTATTCAATTTCTTTTACTCAACACAACGGTGTTGTTAAGAGAAGAATATGACTTTTCTCAATGTGGTTAATCAATGGTGGTTGTAACAGATTTATTTATCTCCTACTGAGGGAATATCCTAATTAACAACTACATAAAATCTTAACCAAATGCCTTTTAAATTTGTCACTTCCACTACTCATGAGTTGTAGACATGTCAAAAACCTGATTTTTGTAACATAACCAAGGAGGTTACAAAATTTTCACCCAGGATACATTGAGCAAGTATTAGTTACTACACTCAAGATGCAATAGTGCATCTTTTCTAAAGTGTCATAACATGTCAAAAAGCATGTCACATTGGGAGAAACACAAAGTGACAAAGTTTAGATCAAGTATTATTGTCTTCTTAGAGAATAAATTCACTAAGTTAGATGAGTTGAACCATTATTTAGTATACCATTTTTCTTAAAATTGATGAACGTATCTCTCCATTCGAGTGGGAGGAATTTTGAGGTCCACAAATATGTTCAAAAACCTCAAAACATTACGAATAATCGAGATCAAGGTCTTGATCAATTTTCTATGTTTTTGGTAACTAAATAGATCCAAACTTCAGTGGGAGTATGGAACATGGTTCAAGTGGGAGCATATAGAATTTTGAAAAATGTATGAGATATTTATCGAAATTTGGAATTGCGGAAAAATAGTTGAATATCGTCGATTGATGTATTGATGACATGACTATTTTGCTTTGATTGTTCAATTCATAAAATGATGGTGAGAGAAAGAGACTCTCCCATTCCCACACAAGAATAATGGATTAAAACTATGGAAAAAATAATGGCTTCCGTGAAATCCAACAGAGTTTATGAACTCGTTGATTAGTCATAGGGAAGAAAGGCTATGGAGAACAAGTGGGTTTTCAAGCATTAAGTTGATGACAATATCAATAGATATTAAATTCGCCTAATTGCAAAAGTACTATATACAATTCATTAGTTGATCCATGCTATTATAACAAGTCAAGATCTAGAACTACATCAAATGGATGTTAAGACTATTTTCTTTCTCTATTATGAGAAGATAAATAAATTTACAAGGAAAGACCTATAGATTTATAACTAAAGCTCAAACAAAAGGTTTGTACGTTGAAATGATCAATTTATTGCCTTAAATAGTCTTGCAAGATAAAAAAATATTCGATTTTATACTAAGATCGAATAGATTTGTTAGTATGTCATTCACTACAAGAAATTTAGCATTTTATGATGCACTAAAAGTGTCATAAAAATGCATTTTTTCGTCACTATAAATAATTGGTGACGAAAAACCATCGTCGCAGGCTTCGTCATAGTACGTCTGTCTTATTTTGTGTTTGTGACAATTTTCTAATTCGTCATCAAAATTATGTTCTAATGTGATAAAATATTGCGTGTCACTATATTATATTGTTTATATGACGCTTATTTCGTCATTTTATTAAAAAAATTTTGTCACTTTATAATACCTTTTGTCACTAAAGTTTAAGATTTAAATGGCAAATCATGTATTTTGTCATCTAAAATTTTAGCTCTTGTGACAAATTCCAAGTTAATATTAAATATATAAACTTTTAATGACATTACATTTGTCATAGATAATGCTTAAATTTATAACATTAAAATGTAAATTGTCAAAATAAAGTACTAATTTGTGACACAATTAAATCATCACTTACTAAATATTGTGATATTGTTGTTCTACTTTATTGACGTTTTTCATCATCATGGTTTTTAACTTTAATGATAAACTTTTATTGTCATTTAAATGTGACATAAATTATTTTGTACCTAATAAAATAGTTTTATAGTTGTGACAAAAATTAATTTGTCATTGACGAAATAATATTGTCATACAATGACAACATATGATTCATGATAAATAATTAATTTATATATATTAATATAAAATATATTTCTTACAATCCTATAAAGGAATATGATCATATATTAATAATGAAATTAGAAAAGAAAATAATGTATTCCTAATAAAAGTTTAACACAATAAACAAAAAAAAAAGATTTCTGATAACTAAAAGTCAAGATAATCTTCGTTATACTTCATCACATGCATCAACTTGCAGCTTGTAATCGAACAACCTGCATGAAAATCAATAATGATTTAGTTTTATTATAAGATATATAATCAAAACAAGTTTATTTCTTACAAATATATATTTTGTTCATGAATTAGGAAACATGTAAAATTTATCAAAACTCATATGCATAAACGATTTTAATGAGGGAGTGTGTTTCTGTCACTTGCTTAATTACTTATTCAATTAAAATCTCTCTTAAGGAGAAAGTTTATTCACTTGTGAAATTTCCAACATCCCCTCTTACAATCAATATCAAGTTTCATGAACATACAAAAGAAAATATAATTATTTGACAAAAGGAACAAATTAGAAAATGAAAAATGTTTCATTATAAATCAATTAACAATAACTTTAAAAGGAGAAAAAAAAACTATTTTTCACTACGTAATATTGCTATCAAGATATATTACACATATCAAATAAACCCAAGCAAAACCAAGAACTCCATTAATAAGAATCCATCTGACTTATAGTAATTACAACGAGGTACATAAGAAAAATAATGACCAATGTGCATAAACGTACCTAATGTAGTTTTAGTTTGAATCGATTGAGATTGCTAAAGAGAAAAATTAAAGTTGAGTTGTGACATGGAGCAAATCAATATCAATTTCTAATGGAGAATTGAAGTCTTACACATTCTCAAAATAGTAAAGAAACAGTGGAATCTTTGTATAGGTATATATTTATTATAACTTTATGAATATCAAATTGATTAATTTAATTTTATCTATTTATAGAAACAAATTTCTAGTGAAGGATATAATTTAATTTCTCAATTACTTTCTATTATGTATAAAAAATTTATTGAATTAGTTGTTAATTAAATTAAGATTTTTTTAAGTCTACACTAATTAGGATATATATATATATAGGCTATAGTTTACTAGTATTTTTTATTGAAGTTTTTTAACTGAGTATCAAAATAATAGAATTTTTTAATTATTCTAATGCACTAAAAGTTTTAAAACTTACCTTTTTAAAAGTATTTTATAACTTTTCAATGACTACCATGATGTTATCTTTTCAAAACATTTCTCTTAACTTTATTAGTATAAGAAATTTAAAAACTATAACCAAAACATATAAAAAATAAGCCTTGTAAAATATATATGCAAAAAAATTAGTGGCATGTTATTTTAAATGGACATGTGCTTGTAAAATATATACATGGTTTTGTATTATTAACAAATATATAGTCACTATAGCTTTCAATACACACTCCAAAAAATTATCACATTGTTGACATTAATTGTGTGGAATTTTAAGTGTTGGTTGTTAAAATCTAATGAATTTTAGTTACTAAATTCAAGAATTTTTAGAAAGCACAAATATTTTTAAAACATAATAGTGACATAAATATGGCCATGAAGTATAAAATTACCTGACAATATCTACATGTCATCAATTGAAAATACTTGAGTACGATGAGAGGTGCAAAGTTGACCGAGTGAATTGAGAGAGGAATTTTGTACGAGCTAATTTCCTAGGATCAAGAAGAAGTTTGCAAATGTATGACAAAAAAGTGTCATGGTCGTTATTATTATATAGGTACTGTAAAAAAATACTATAAATAATGGCAATATAATTGTCATTAATTAAAATTATGGTAACATATATTTTATATATCGTCACAATATACAAAAAAATTATACATGACAAAATTTAATATCATCACTTTAAAATAAAAGAAATATATGACAAATCAAAATTGTCATTTGTTTAATAATGACATACAAAATACATCATAAAATATTATATTCATTGACAATATATAATCGTCGCTAGTTATAATAATCATAAATGATAGTTGATATATATCGTCATAATAACACACATAATATATGACAAAAAAATTAATAATGTCATTAAAAAAATAAATTATGTGACAATATATAATTTGTCATATTCTTGCCTATCAAATAATGACGAATATGAAATGTCATAAAAAAATATTTTTTACCATGACGCCTAAATTCTCACTAATTAACTTTAAATTGTCATGCTAGATTTTTCCCTTCAAAAATTTTCTATAATTTTTTGCCTCCAAATCAAATAGTGATGATAATTTTTTATTGTCATAAAATTATATAACTAGTGACGAAAGTCTATATTAATGGAGACAGACATTATATTTGTCATAACAAAATAAAAATAATGACGAATTATTAATTATGTCACAATAAAGCTATTTAATTTGACGAAATCATGTCCTTAGCCTAAGAAACCGTCATAAAATGCCAAATTTCTTGTAGTGATTGCATGTCAATGACGTTCTAATAGCTGAAAATGACATGGAATGTGTAAATTAGATCAAATTTTGATTAATATCAAGTTTTGAAATGGTAGTTCTAAGTGAAATTGCTTATACTGTTAGAATTAAGGTTCCAAGAGATTACTCCGTGAAGTTGTTAAGCTTGTCTTAAGAGACATAAATCGACAATGTTATTGAGTTTTCAATATAAGCAATCTTAAGCCTATATGTATAACCAGATGGCTAAAGGTCAAACTGGACCTAACACTTACATGTGCCCTACAACATAAATGAGAAAATGAACGAACGATTAATTTTCCTTATATGAAATCTTTGTGAAGCCTCATATGCACACTATAATGTGTATACAATCTGATATTTGTAATGCAGTTGGCATTATAAGCATATATCAGCCAAATCCAAGAAAAGCACATTAAAAACTACAAAAAGTATACTGAGGTACCTTAAAGGCTTTGTAGGCTATTTTTTGTGTTGTCAGTTTGCAATAATATGCAAGTAAACAGATGCACAAATGGCAATGGGGCTAGAGACATGGACAAGAGAAAATCCATTTTCAATATTATCTTGTTGATTGACAATAGTGTCATATTATGAAATAATAAGAAATAAACTTATGTCGCCTTATCCACCATAAAATAGAGTGTATGTGATACTCTTATTTAGCCTAAAAAGCTAATTACTTAAGAAGGTTAATGAACCATCTTTATATTACTTCTACAAATGCTCAAATTGTAATATAAAAAAATGATAAACAATCTAATATATTTTTTGCTGTGGAATTGAGATTCCGTATCAAGTTAAAACATATAAAGATTAAATATCATTTTTCTATATAGAACAAAAAGGGTTCAAAATGAAAGATGTTTATGTTGAATATGCTAGATCTACCGGATCTAGGTCATATGTTTAAGAACATATTGTTCAATAGAGTTTGAATTTTACTATACATGAGTGCGAATATTATTTATCAATATTTGCTGTTATTTGAGATGCATGTAAGATAGAGAAATAGCTCACTCACACGAGCGTTTACCCTAGTTATGTTATTAGATAACGGATGTGAAGGTTGGGGCTATTTTTGAACAAATGAGAGCTTGTTCAGTAATGGAAGCTGTATTGCTTGAAATACGAAAAATATTTTCATGGAAGTGCAAGAGTTACATATTTGCAAAAGGCAAGTATGTAAGAGATTATAGGTAATCTACAAATGGACTTGTTACAAGTAACATGCTCCTATTATGTCTTTGTAGCCAAAGGTAGTTATAAAGTAAGCGAACTAAAGGTAAATGTTTTGGCACATCTAACTGATGCTTTTGTATGGTGTTATGAGACATGCACTTCTTTCAAATGGAAAGAAAAGAACACTATAACACATGATTTTATACCATGTGTGCTTATCGACCTTGAGATGGAAAAGAAATGATATCAGCTTTTCCTAGTGTGAGACTCACGCAACGAAACTATGGTTTTGTTAGCTTGCTATCCCCAGGACCCTAACTTATTCTGAAAGTATAGTCTAATGTGGCTGTTTTGGAAGGAGACTCTGAAGAGGTCAAGTATGATTCGACCTTGAATGAGCCCGACTGGACAAGCGAGTTAGATTATGATGGAAGGAATATAGTAAAAGGGGAAGATTATCATGTGTTCACTTAAGTTTCTATGCTTCACAACTTAGGTAGTTATGTATGTGTACATAGCTGTGATGATAGAAAACTGTAGAGATCAAATAATTACAGGAGATGTGATGTGGAATCTAGGATAAGGCATAAAACACTTCGGTATTTTTCATCGAGCTGCTATATATCTCCAACGAGTGTATAACATTAGAGCTCTCAAAGTATGCTGGTCGCACGAACTATTTGCATGTATGAAAGGGACGGAGTAATAAATCTGTTTTGTTACGTGCGAGTGATAAATGTTAGTTCTTAGAATCGGTCCGCCGTATTAGTACAAGTGTGATCTAATTGATCTATTCGTATGAGTATGATTGAACCGAATAAAAGTGGAGAGACTAAAATGGGACATCCTATTAATCAGCCGTAGAAGAAGTTGCAAAGAGTTGTAAACTTGTGCACAAAGTTGAATTTTAGGCAAACAAAACATGACTCGTAGCAGTCCTCATTAAATACATTGGCTTCCATCTTATTTTTGTCATGTTAAATTATATATATATATATATATATATATATATATATATATATACATATGAGGATATGCCTATGAGAAGTAATGAAATTCAATATTTTCATTTACTTAACTTTGTCCGTTCCCTCAACTTATATTTTCTCTCCAATACTTGGTGGTTCGTTCCTAGTTACTTTAGTTCGTTGTTCGTGTAACGTTCTCTCAGAGGATGTAATTCGTTACTAACTAATAATACATAATTCTCGATCATATCCTTTCCGCTGTATTTTTAGAGTAAATACTTTATCCTGAAAAAAATATTTAACTGTCTTCTACTCTATATATAATATATTAATATTATATTCCAACACTTACAGTGTAGGAAAATTTCCTTGTTGGATGAGGATTCCTTATGGATCCTATTAGGCTATATTCCTCAAATGGATGATATTCTGATTTATTTTAATAAAAATTGAGTTGGAGAAGGACTCCTCTGCTTAAGACGTCCGTGCAATGACATGGCATTATCATTCAAAGGACTGAGTGGGAATTTGGCAGCAGAGCGAAATGCACCTCAGGTGCTGTGTACGTGGCTACTCCTCTAATACTAGACTATCATTTGTTTACGCTCTTGATGATAAAATTTGTGTATAGTCTGCAACCATTAAGACAAATGTTTAAGACTAGTTGTTAAGATTAAATTTGAGACTTATAGAGATCTGATATTCGGGTCACATATGAGGTTGGACGAAAAGTTTTTCTTGTATTTAATGTAAGTATAACTGTGCAAAATAATAATAAAAAATTATTTGGTGGACGATAATGGATTTAAGTTTGTCACAACTCCAATTTCAGTAGAGGCACAATTTTAGTGATGTTTTACAGGGATCTCTTTCGCGTAATCCAACATCAAGTATTGATGAAACACGTAGAGATTTTTGCGAGAATACAATGTGCTTCTTACATAAATGCCATAAAAACTAAAATAATTTAGTTACACTATAAACTATTTATAAATTAATAAAAACAATAGAAAATAATTACAAAAATATCATGTATTAGTTATCTGGTATATATATAGTAATTGTCTATTAGTTATCTAGTAAACATCTAATAGATCGGTATTAGATATGTAGTAGATATCTAGTAAATATCTAGTACTTATCTAGTAAACATCTAGTAGACCGGTATTTGATATGTATTAAATATCTAGTAGATCGATTACTAGATATTTACCATATACCTACTACATGATATTTGTATAATAATTTTCTCCTATTTTATGTTAATTTATAAATTGTTAATGTTTTTTTTTGTATATATGTAATTACTTTGACTTAATGGTGAATTTTATAAATATTTTATTGAGACATGTATACTTTTAATAATTTCCCAAATACAATGGTACTCTACTCTTTTGGACTACCTGAATATGATTTTACAATGGTATGGGACAAGTTTAAGTTTTTTTTTGGGATGAATACTACTAGTATGAGTTTTTAAAATGTTGAATATGGGTACATGTACAAATTTAGCAACACTTATAAAAAAAATTAGCCACTTTCTGAATGGAAAAATGTATTATTGGTACATCCTTTTCTTCATGTTCTAAATCCTGACATTACACTGTATTTAATGGTAATATTACTTAATTTTCTCTTAAAAAAAGTATAAAAACCTATTGTATTTTTATACAAAATAAATTTAACCTTCTATTAAAAAGCTTTTAAATTTTTTATTACAAAAGATAAACTTTTTGCTTCCTCATTCTAAAGATATATCCCCTTTCCTGTTTTAGACTTGAAAATATAATTTGCCAAAAATAATTAAATTTGAATAGACATTTAAAAGGAAAGTAGTGCATAAAAATTGTATCTAAATTATATGAATTTTTTTTTGTTAAAACTCGATATAAGAATAAAATAAAAATTATTATATTTATTCAATAAGAAGAACAAGATTATAATTGAATTAACATTATGTATAATTGAAATACTCTCAAACCTTTAACTGTAACAAAAATATTACGGAGGTCTGAAACTTCAGTTTTCTTAACACAATTATTCGTCCGCTATCGGTGAATTTGTCTCACAAGATACAACCGCAATCGTAGGTGAACTCTAACAGTGTGAAGAGCAAATTACAAGAACCTAACACTAAGTAGCCTTCTCTTGAAAAGAAATGAAAACTTCGAAGAATATTTTTTAGTATGACAACCAAAAAATAAACCACAAAGTAAACAAGCAAACAAGAATTAGCTAGAATTTATCAAGAGTAGAAGTATGAAGAAAAGGTGTAAGGAGAAAGCTACAAGAATAGAGTATTTATAGGGTAGATGTCATTAACATGGATTAAATAGGCTTAAATGGCATTAACCCTTGTAACCACAAATTTATGGTCACTAACCATGAAGGTTATGAGAAATTATATTGATTAAGGGATTAAAACCCATTAATCTCAAATAAAAATCTGGTAAAAATAAAAATATGACATGACAATATTTTTTCAGTATCGAATCATCGATTTAGCGCGTCTAAATTTGACAGATGTTCAAACTTTAAACTACAATTTCTCATTCACCGTTAATCCGTTTTAGGCATATAATATATCGTTGGAAAGCTCTCAAAGCGTAGAATTCAATGACATATTTCATGTTATTCAAATCATAGCTTTTTCATATTGTAATTTAGCCTAAAGTAGATAATGAACATTATCTGATATGCCATATTTCCAACAGTCCCCCACATGAATGAAAATTAGAAAAGAAAATGAAACAAACGCTTTCAGAAATCAAAGGATGAAAATGCTCTTTAGCCAATATTTGCATAGGATAGGTAGGCTACAACTTTTGAACCTTCTCTTGTGAAAGTATATTTACTTTACTGGCTGACTAGTAAACGCGATGTCCTTGAACTATTTTGCCATTTGTGTAAACAATGATATACCCACACAAATATCAATATATCACAATATTTTGGTTCTCATGGTTATGTTCGTTATGGTCATGAACAACTCCTGGTTCTGTAAGAGTTTAAGATTACTATGCCCCAGTAGTATCCTTTGAAGCAACCCCACTTCACTCTCACGTAGGCGATCTCTTTTGCTCAACCATTGAAATGAAAAGGATCATTAAAAGCATAGCTTAATCTTAACACATTATTGTCACTATTTACATCACAGGAATAGACACAGGGTTACCCCCCCACAGTGGCCGTACAAGGTCTATGCAATTAGGTTGTCCCATTGAACCAAGATCTTGGGATCTCCAGTTAAACATGGTTGGGTTTTCTTTCACATAGCACCTTAAATATTGATGGGCTTTAGCCCCATTCCTTTAGATGTCTTTTTAACTTGATCTCAATTTAACCCTTTGGTTAGTTGACCCACAGTATTATCCTTTGATCCTACAAAATCAATAGAGATAACTGATATTGAGATCAATTGCCTGACAGTATTATGTCGATGATGCATGTGTCTTGACTTACCATTATACATAACATTTTGTGTTCTTTTAATCACCGCTTGATTATCGCGATGTACAAAAATTGCGGGCACATGCTTAGGCCATTCTGGAATATCCTCTAAGAAGTTACGTAGCCATTCGGCTTCTTCTCTTGTTTTATCCAAGGCTACAAACTTAGTTTCCATAGTGGAACGAATTATAATGGTTTGCCTTAAAGATTTCTATGAAACTTCACCTCCTCCTAGAGTGAATACGTATCCACTTATACCCTTAGAATTCTTGATGTCAGATATCCAACTAGCATCATAATATGCTTCTAGTACAATAGGTTCTCTTGTATAGTGCAATTCATAATTACGAGTATATAGTAAATACCTTAGTATTCTCACGATTGTGTTCCAATGGCTTTTACCTAAATTACTCGTAAATCTACTTAAACTACTTATAGAAAAAGCAATATCAGGCCTTGCATAACTCGTAAGGCACATGAAACTGCCTATCACCCTTGCATATTTCACTTGGTCTATGCATTCACCTTTGTTTTTATACAAATGTAGACTAACGTCTAACGGTGTTTTGGCTATACCAATATCACCTTTGTTGAGCTTTGTCAAGTATCTTATCTACATAGTGTGACTGCATCAATATGAGACCGTTAGGTGAATGTTGAACTTTGATACCTAAAATTACATAAGCTAGTCCCATATCTTTCATGTCAAATTTAGAATTTAACATATTCTTGGTACTCTTTACCATTCTCTCATTGCTTCCAACAATGAGTATGTCATTAACATACAAACATAAAATAACATATCCGTCATTTGTAGTTTTGACATATATACATTTGTCACACTCGTTTATAAGATAGCCATTTATCATCATGGCATCATCAAATTTCTTATGCCATTGTTTTGGTACTTGCTTTAAACCATATAAGGACTTTACCAACTTACATACTCTCCTTTCTTGACCTGAAGCTACACAACCCTTAGGTTGTTCCATGTAGATTTCTTCTTCAAGATCTTCATTTAGAAAAGTCGTCTTCACATCCATTTGATGTACTTCAAGATTTTGCAAAGCAGCAATTGCAAGTATCATCCTAATGGATGTTATTCTCGACACTAGAGAATACGTATGTAAGTAATTAGGGCCTTCTTTTTGTCTATAGACTCTTATGACTAAACGAGCCTTGCATTTATCAATTGTTCCATCAGCTTTTAGCTTATGTTTGAAAATCCATTTAGAACTTAGTGGCTTAGTTCTGGGAGGAAGGTCCACTAATTCCCAGGTATGATTTTGCAAGATGGAATCAATTTCACTCCTTATGGCTTCTTTCCATAAAGGAATTTCAATTGAGCTTATAACTTCTTTATATGTTTGAGGTTCGCTTCAACCATTTACGTTAAGAAATCTGGACCTAATGGATTTTCAATCCTTATCCTTTTACTTTTCCAGCTTCCACCTCGTGATCCGATTTATTCTTTTCTTGAGAATTTTGAACATATTCTTCAATCATTGATTGAAGGTTGTCATTTTTGACAACATATTGTTGATCAACTTGACCGTCACTTTCAATAACTTCATGATGCCTTTTCGATCCCAACCCTTCGTCTTTTTCTTTACATGGAAACATGTCTTCAAAAAATGAAGCATCTTTTGACTCTATCGAAGTATTCTTGTGTACATCTAGGTTTTTAGATTCTTGCACAAGAAATCAATATGCATTGCTATTACTAGCATAGCCAATGAAAATACAATCCACCGTTTTTGGACCTATTTATACATTTAGGTAATGGAGCAATTACCTTTGCAAGACACCCCGCACTTTCAAGAAATAATAAGAAGGTTTTCTTCATAAGGGGTTTTGTCTTGTTTCTTACGTGGTATCTTATTCAAAAGATAATTTGCTGACAAAATAGCATCACCCTAGAAGTTTTATGGTAAACCGGAACTAGTTAACATTGCATTCATCATCTCTTTAAGAGTACAATTTTTGCATTCAGCTACTTCGTTTGATTGAGGTGAATATGGTGGTGTTACTTTGTGTATAATTCCATTTTGAGAACAAAGTTCACCAAATGGTGCAACATATTCACCACCATGATCACTTCTTACCTTCTTAATTTTCTTATTAAGTTAGTTTTCTACTTCTTGCTTATAGAGTATAAATTTCTCTAAAGCCTCATCTTGCTTTTTACCAAATAAACATAATAATATTTTGTGCTATCATCCGTGAAGGTAATAAAATATTTATTTCCTCTCCTTGATTGAACGAATTTCAAGTCACAAATATCTGTGTGTATTAAATCGAGTGGTTTCGAATTTCTTTCAATGGAATGAAATGAAGATCTTGTCAATTTTGCATCAACACATATTTCACATTTATATGTTTTTATCAATTTGAAATGTGGGTATATGATTCAAGTTAATTAAATGTCATAACGTATCAAAATTACGTGTCCAAGTCTACTATGCCATAAATTAGATGACTCAATCATATAAGCAGAATTAACGTTGTTCTTATTCATAATAATAGAACCATGCTTACAAGAGATATAATTAAACTTAAACATCCCATTACATTCATATCCCTTTCCCATATACATGCCCCTTTAGACAAAATAAATTCTGAGACTCAAATACCATCTTGAATCCATGTGTGCTCAAGAGGCTCCCAGAAATAAGATTCCTCCTAATGTCCAAAACATACAAGACATTTTGTAGTTTTACTTCTTTACTAGAAGTCATTTTCAAAATCACCGTTCCATGTCCCTTCCCTTTAGAAGTAGCAGAATTTCCCATATAGAGTTTCTCCCTATTTTCAAGAAGAGTCAATCTAGCAAAAGACTATTTGTCACAATATACATGACATGTAGCACCAGTATCTAGCCACCACTCTCTTGGGTTAGAGTCAATTAAATTGACTTTAGAAATTATAGCACATAAATCGATGTCAGATACATCTCTTGCAATTTCTTCCACAGCATTTGCCTCATATTTGTTAACCCTTTTTGGTAATCTACAATCAAAGGACTTGTGACCCATCTTATTGCAATTGAAGCATTTCCCATTAAATTTTGGTTTCTTGGAAATGCCTCCTTTTGGTCCCATTTTGGACTTGGATTTAGCAGGTTGCTTGCCCTTCTTGGAGTCTTTAAGGGCCTCCACAACGTTGGCTTTCACCGTAAATTGATTACAAATTGAGAATTTCTACTCTGATCATCTATTATCCTTCTCAATACGAAGGCAAACAATGGGATCCTCAACAGAAATTTCCTTCCGTTTATGCTTGAGATAGCTCTTGAAATCATTCCAAGAAGGTGCTAATTTTTCAATTATTGCAGCCACTTGAAATGTTTCACTAGTCTCCATATGTTTCGCTTGCATTCCATGGATCAAAAGCTGTATTTCCTGCAATTGACCAACAATAGGCTTAAAATCAATCATTTGATAACTAAGGAATTGGCCTACTAAGAATTTCTTAGAACTTGCATCCTCCGTTCGATATTTTCTATCTAAGGAATCCCACAATTCTTCTACAGTCCTTTTGACAGTGTAGACCTGATAAAGATCAGGCACTAAACCATTTAAAATATGGTTTATACAAAGAAAATTCAAATGATTCCAGCCATCCACTACTAGCTAAAGAGATGCATCAACCACTCCTTCGGGATCAACTAAAGGGTCCTCCCCATGCTAGTCAAGTAGAAAAGCATTTTCTGTTGCCAAACTTTGAAATTCAAACCATTGAATTTCTCCGGTCTTTTAGGAATTTAAACGGGATATGATCCCGAAGCAACCCCATGACCATTAGGCATAACAATTTTTGAACCCAAAGATCCTTTCCATTAGGTCCCAAACCAATAGGACCAGTTTGTCCATTTTGATTATTCTAGCATGGAACAACATTAGAACCATTGCCTCTAGATGGTGGGATAATGTCAGCCATTTTCTCAATTCACAAATCTGAAATACAAACAAAGTAAGTAAAAAAAAAATTGTAAATGAGTAAAAGCATAGAAATAGAAGAAGAGAAAAATTTAGGAAAATAATAAACTATTTTTTTTAATCGAATAACATTTTGTTAAAAAAAGTCTTCAAGAATCCAATGTAACCTGCACTTAACTTTGAAAAAAATAGAAATAATTGTCTTAAGATTGTTAAAATCCAGTATAAAAATAAAATAAATATTATTATATTAATTCAATAAGATAAGTACAAGATTACAATAGAATTAACATAATATATATAATTGAAATACTCTCAAACCTTTAACCGTAACAAAGATATTGAGGAGGCCTGAAACTTCACTTTCCTTAAGATAATTATTCATCCGCTACTGGTGAATTTGTCTCCCAGGATACAACCGCAATCGTAGGCGTACTCTAACCATGTGAAGAGAAAATTACAAGAACCTAACAGTAAATAGCCTTCTCTTGAAAAGAAATGAAAACTTTGAATAATATTTTTTAGTATGACAACAAAAAAATTAACCACAAAGTAAACAAGTAAACAAGAATTATCTAGAATTTATCAAGAGTAGAAGTATGAAGAAAATGTGTAAGGAGAAGGCTACAAGAATAAGGTATTTATAGGGTAGATGACATTAACATGGATTAAATAGGCTTAAAGGACATTAACCCTTGTAATCACAAATTTATGGTCATTAACCATAAAGGTTATGAGAAATTATATTGATTAAGGGACTAAAACCCATTAATCTCAAATAGAAATCTGGTGAAATTAAAAATATGACATGACAATATTTTTTCAGTATCGAGTCACCGATTTAGCACGCCTAAGTTTGACAGATGTTCAAACTTTAAACTATAATTTCTCATTCACCGTTATTCCGTTTTAGGCGTGTAACATATTGTTGGAAAGCTCTCGAAGCGTAGAATACAATGACATATTTCATATTATTCAAATCATAGCTTTTCCGTATTGTAATTTAGCCTAAAGTAGATAATGCACAACATTATCTAATATGCCATATTACCAACATTTTTTTACTATGCAAATTCTCACATTGGAATTTTTTTATACCGATGGAGTAATTTTCAAAATGAAAACATCAAATAATTTAATAATAAGGAAATCAGTTCGGAGTAAGAAAAAAAGCAAGCATATTCAATTCCTTAAACTTTCGTATACATCATAACTCGATTATATTTCAACGAATTATATAAATGATTTTTCTATTTTGATTGTGTTGGCGTTAATTTAGAAAAAGATGAAAAACAGAATAAAAGAAAATGGCTCTGCAATATGAAGATGCATGAAAAAGAGAAATTGCAGACAAAAACTATTGTATATTATTAACTCTTTCCCTGTTCACATTTATAATGAATAACTACTTAGCTATTAAATAGGAAACAAAAATTTGATTCAAAGAGACTAAGAGATAATTATTGACTGACTAAGCATATCCACAGACAGGAATTATTCAAAAAATAAATCAATATAAAATCTTATCCGAGGACTTGATCAATTATTATAACACTCCTCCTTTAATCAAGGACGGTTTGATTGAAATTTTTGGTTATGGTCATTGGCTTTGGTCATTGGTCTTTGGTGATTGGTGATTAGTCATTGGTCATGATCATCGTCATGTGGAGTTAAAACGACTCCTCCTCATCATGTTGATTGTTCATAGCAACATTGGCTTTAATGTGTTTTCTACAAACTTTCTCCCTCTAATCGATTTCTTAACATCGATTGCATTTCACATCTGGTCTCTAGCAACACCTATATGGTGGATGATTTTTGTTACTGCAATGTGGACAAGTCTTCTTATTTTCATCAACAAACTTTGCTCGAAAAGCGCCTTCCATTGTGCCTTCTTCTCTTATGAGTCTTCTTTGTTCTTGAGCCTATAGGGAATGCACTATCTCCGACAAACTGATTGTTGATAAATCATTTGAATTCTCCAAGGCTGTTAGGCATGCTTCGTACCTTTTAGGAATTGTGACTAGTATCTTTTATACTAGTTGACTATCAGAGAAATCCGTCTCGAGTAATATGATTTTGTTTGCTATTTTGAGCAGTTTATCAAAGTACTGCTTAATAGTTTCAGATTCCTTCATCTTCTGCAATTCAAAGTCTCGAAAAAGATTGAGCACTTACATCTTCTTGGTCCTTTTGTTTCCTAAGTATTCATTCTTTAAATATTCCCAAATAGCATTTGCTGATTTGAGAATCATTATTCGGGTGAAAATTGAAGCTGAAGCTGCTGTAAATAAGGATGCCTTTGCCTTGGATTTCCTAGTATTTCTCTCATTGTAGGATTTAATCTATGCTACAATAGGATTGTTGGGCAAATCACTCAACTTGTAGTCATCTTCTACTGCTTCCCAGAGATCTAAAGCATCCAAGTAAGCCTCCATCTTTACAGCACATATTTGATAATTATCACCATCATAACTTGATGGTACAAGATGTGGGGTGCTTGAATCTCCTTCCAACATGTCCCATAAGAACAATTACGGCTGGGATACCAATTATTGGCATTAATTAAGAAAAAGATGAAAAATAGAATAAAAGAAAATGGCTATGTATTAGGAAGAAGAAGAATGAAAAAGAGACACTGCAGAGAAAAACTATTATATATTATTAACTATTCTGTTGATCACATTTATAATCAATAAGGCAAACTAATTAGCTACTAAATAGGAAATAAAAATCTGATTCAAAGAGACTAATAGATAACTATTGACTAACTAAGCATATCCAAAGATAGGAATTATTCAAAAAATAAATCAATAGAAAATCTTATCAGAGGACTTGATCAATTATTCTAACAAATTGATAACATTTTTTTTGAAAAATTAAACCTTTGAGAGGGAAAAGAGCTAGGAGCGATAGTGGCAACTACAATAGTTTTGTTGATTATATAGCTCGAAGCTAAAGGGCAATACCACACAACGTCGGTCACCGACTAAACCCTAACCTAAAAACCCTCCTAAGGCAAATATTATATTAAAAGGGAACCTCGAGATGAGGTAGCCCAAGGTTCAATTACAAACTAGGAATCCTGGATTAAAGAAATATCCAAAGTCGAAGAGCTAACATGACGCTTATACAAATGAAAATGAACCAGGTAAAATGAATACATGTAGAGCTTAAATCATCTACTGCCGTTCCTCCATCAAAGATTAGCCGATTCCTTTGCTTCTGTATAGACCAGGCCTTCCAAACCAGAGTGAACTCGCGAAGTCTTGACAAAATCCTAATCTGAAAAAATATCTCCATAATTGTAGGAACGTGGGTAAACATGCCGTGGTGTTGTTGGGATGCCAATCCACGCAAAAAGTCTCAACCACGTGGGGAAAGCCGCTTTACAAAATAAAATGGCATGCTCTATTTGATTCCTCCACCAAACAAAGAGGGCAAAGTGCACTAGTCACTTGTGTGCAATTACGTTGATGAAGAAATAATCGAGTTGGCAATCTTCCATAAAAGAGTAGCCACCCGAAGAATTGGACCTTGAGGAGCGTGGTTGTATGCCAAATCAGGTTAAATAAGGTCATAGGCTGAGGTAACACTCGAGAAGCATAGAAGCCATTGCAAAAGGAAGAAGCCGAGTAAATCTTGTTCTCCCCTGGATCCCAATAGAAGCAATCATTCACATTAGAAAATAAGAGGACTACCTAACCACCTGTTGTGGACGTCATATTCTGATCAACAAATAGATACGGGCATGCTAAAGAGATCCAAGCCTTCAACTCAATACAAGGCTTACTGCTAGAGATCTGCAAGTTGCGGATTGATAACATTTAGTCCTCAAACTCAATATTTTTTTTTAGTGTGGAAGTAAGTCCAACCATATTTCCCATTTTTTATTCCCTAAATTCCATTTTACATAATCCATAATATTTTTTCCTAAACACTTTCCTCATTTTTCATTCTTCAAATTAAATTTTGATAAAATAATTTATTATTATATTAATTTTTTTACATTATTTTTATTTTAATTATTATTAGTTAGCAAATTATACCTTAATTATAATATTTTAAACTATAACATATTATTTACTTAATTATTATAATTATTTTTATTACAATAAAAAATATTAATGTTATTTTACTATTTAACATGCTTATGTAATAAAATAGAATACAATAAATAAATTGCTTTATTAATATTAAAAAAACATAATACAACAATATTACATGAACAAGCGGATGGGGTTAAAACGGGTCAACCGGAGAAACTTTTTCTTTCAGGATAATCGAGGGATTATTTGGGAGACAACTTTGTGACTCGACTGGGGGTCTTAGAGAAAACCTTTTAGAATTGGTAGAAAAGAATATAAAACCATTTTATAAAACAACTTTAGAAAACAATGTTCAAATGATCCATACTACCTCAGCAAGAAACTGCTCGAATACGAGACATGCTGTACGATAGTAGAGAAAACGTGAGCAACTATAGTTTGGTTGACAAAAAAAATTAGGCATTACTTCCAATCCTAGCGTATGCAAGCAATTGCAAAGGTGGATTCAATGTAGTATCTTTGCCAAACCCTTTCACTCTTGAGATTATTGTCAAGATGGATTCTACTATCTGAATTTGACATTGAATACGTTACCAAGAAAGTCATTAAAAGACGAGTAGTGGCTGAATTTCTGGCAAATCAACCGTTTGATCCAAAACAAATCAAGAACCTGGAGTTTCCAGACAAACAGTTAGTCTCGATGTCTGTGAGAATCGAAGAATGGACAATGTTCTTCAATGGATTAGTGAATCAGAAAGGAGCAGTGCTGGGTGTTATCATCATCACTCGATAATGAGATCATCCAGTTATCCAAGTGATTGGAGTTTTGCATGACCAACAATGGGGCGGAATACGAAGCATATCTATATGGAATGATAGTTCTTCTCAACATTAAACCTTACAAAGTTAAGATCATTGGTGATTCTGCTTTGGTAATCAAACATGTCACAGGAAAATGGGAATTGAAAGAAGAATCCCTGAGGCCTTACTTGGACAACGTACGGAAGAAAGCAGCACAGTTCAAACACTGCGAGTTTTACCACATGCCATAGGATGAAAACCAAATGAAAGATGCCTTAGCTACCTTAGCATCTATATGGGAAGGACCCCAGAGTCAACCCATCAGACCGCTCATCCTAGAAATAATAAAGATACCGTGTCCCTTCTCCATCATGAAAATTTCTGTTGTTAAGGAGGGCCATGGTACACCGTCATTTGCAGTTATCTAGAACATAGAGCATACCCTCTAAAAGCTATTGACTCAAGAGGAGCACACTTAAGAGATTAGCCACTCAATTTCTTCTCCACAATGGACAATTGTTCAAGAGATCCTCATAGGGTTACTCTTCTGGTGTCTTTTGCAAGAAGAAGCACGCAAAATAGTGGAGCAAGTACATTCCAGAGAATGTGGACCACATATGAATGGGATGATGATGGTCAAGAAGATCCAATGAATGAGATAATTTTGGGCAACCATGCACACAAAATGTATTCAAAAAGTCAAAACTTGCCGCGAATGTAAGATTCAAGGTGATATCAGTCACTTGCCACCACTAGAACTACAAGAATTGGCTACTCCTTCGCCATTATCAGTCTTGGGCATAGATATAATCGGCAAGATAAGACCCTCTTCAAGTAATGGACATTGATTTATAATCTTTGCGGTAAAATACTTCTCCAAGTGGATTGAGATGAATCCTACACCAATATCACAACTAAAAAGATGGCTCGATTCATCATAAAGCATATCTTTAAAAGATTCGGCATCCCACATCACATTGTGACAGATAACGGAGTACAATTCCAAGGGGAAACCATCAATCTGATGGAGAAGCATGGCTCTGCGCATCATCATTGCTCACCTTGTAGACCACGAGCAAATGGAGCTATTGAAGCCGCTAACAAGATAATCAATAAAATTTTGACTATGATGGTAACCACGTACAAAGACTGGGAAGATCATCTCCCATATGCCTTATGGGGCTACCACACAAGCATTTGAGTTCCAACAAGGAAAAATCCATTCTCCTTGGTATGCAATATGGAAGTAGTTCTTCCCGTAGAAATAGCTATAAAATCATTACGCATTGCACTAGAGCCTAAATTATTGAAAGATGAGTGGACACGGTCCAAGTATGGAGAGATAACCTGATCGATGAAAAATAATTATCCACCCTTATAAGTCTTCATGCATATCCGCAAAAAATGACAAGGGCCTACAATCGAAAGGTCAAAAGACAAGCTCGACCTCTAAAGGCAGGGGGCCTGGTATTGAAGCAATCTCGAAAAGCATACGCAGATGCCTGGGGCAAGTTTCAGCCAAACTAGGAGGGCCCATACATGGTTAAGTGTACTCTTGGAAAAGGGCAGTCAAGATAATGGATATGGATGGAAATGAGTTCACGAATCCCGTCAATCACGACAAGCTAAAGCATTACTTCATTTAAATTCTGCTAAGAGCTTGTGAGGGCTTTTAGGAAAAAATTTGGACTAAAAGAATGAGTGAAGTCTTTGGAAAATCCTTATAGGACCATTGATGTTGATGAGAAATAATCTAAAATTGTACTATTGAACTTTCATATTTAATATAATTTTCTTTTTAACAACATTTCAACATCAAAATTGTTAAATATATGCGTTAAATGGACATAAATCATCTAAGAAATGCATGATTGAGCACACTTCATTTTTTATAAATTGTAATACATGGAGATAGAGGCAAATAAAAAAAGGAAAAATAGAGAAATGAGACAATTATCTCTAACTACTAGGGCCAACCAGATGAAGACAGAGATGCTAAGTCGTTACTCTTCTGTTCCCTGCAGTAAATAAGTTCCTGATTGACTCCAACCAAGCTTTGTAGGCTGCATCAGGGTAAATGTCAAAAAAAATTGTATAATTCATTGGAACGCATACTCAATCATTCCACCTCTCCAAATACATCAAGTACAACATATGGGAAATGACCAGAGAAGTAAGGTAACCTAGTGACTCAGGAAAAGATTGAGGACAACGTAGTGTCTACACAAGTGGGGTCAATGTCCATTGGCTCTGGATGCTGAAGCATCTACACTTTCGAAGCCTTCTTGTAGGAAATTATTATTGTTTTCGCATGCTTTCAGGCTTCTGCATTAGTCATGATGGTTTCAAGGGGCTGAGCGAGGGTTCAATGAAATTTTTAAGCTCAGCAGTAGAAGCTTCAAGTTGCGGCATAATGGATGTGACGAGCGGGAGGTACTTTATTTTGATGTAATAGTACAAACATTTGTAAAGTAGTGCAACTCTACGCTATCCCCAAGAAAGGTTGTGTGGTAGAACATTCACTATCTATAGGAGGAATGGCACTATTATAGACTCATAAATATAGAATGGGTCTGAGTCTAGAGTCAGGTTCTAAAGCTTAGATGGAAGATCTTCCAATTTCTTGGATATGCTTTGAGTGTCTGCCCTTATTTAAGACATAATAATAGCTTCCGAGTCACGGATCAACTTTGTGATGGCTTCCACTATTGTCTTTATTTCCTTCTCAACATCAGTGGAGACATCAATTGAGTGATTCTCCCTTATTTGACCAAATTCTTCCTTCATTTCATCTTAAAGCTTATTTAGAGTATCCATAACGTCTTTGACAGAGGTTTGGTGATCAAACTGTAGAGTCTTAATACTCTCAATATTCTTTTTCCTCTCCTCTTCCTAAGCAGAAGGAGTTTGGTGATAGAGGTAGCTGCTTTTTTAATCTCCCCCATAAGTTTAGCTCAAAGTGCTTCATGGTGCTTGTTAGAGGATTTAAAGAGAGTTTTGAGCATATCACCTAGCTAAGCAAATAGCTTTTCCAAGCTTTCCTTGATGGCCTTTTAGCTATTTATGAGGTGCCCTTCATTTCCTATCACCTTAGCATTGAGCTTTATCAACTTGGTTGTAATCTCCTTGTGCTCAATTATCCTATCATCCATCAGAGGCATAATGGTGTTTTAAAGATCTAGAGTGATTACTGGTGAGCTGGGGATTAGGCACATAGAAGCTTTAATGGCAACTTCTTAAGTTATGAGGCTCATACAGTTTCTGAGCTAGTTGAGCAGTAACCAGAGAGTCAGAGGCAAGTGAAATATAGGTTTCAAGTGATTTGAGCATCCTCATATTACTATCTTATTGCTTGACTACTCTTTATAGTGCCTCTAAACATTCCTCTGTGGGCTCAGAGTCCTATTATTGTTGTTGTTGATAATGATTTGTTTGTACAACATTTTGATTTTGCCTCGGCTTGATTTGATAGCCTAATTTTGAGAAAGATGTGTCTTTGTGAGAGCTAGATTCTCCTCCATCTACTCTTAGTGTTGGCTCCTCATTATAATTTGAGATTTTTTCCAAATTCTCATCATTAGAGTACACAAGGGCCTTTGTAATAGTCTCTTCAACCTTCTCAGATTGATTGATGTTATGAGAAGTTGACTAATTTTCCTCCCCTTTAACTACCTTAGTTGGTGATTGCTTACCAACTAAGTTGCCTTGCTTTTTGCCTTATCAACAATTGGCGATGTTGATTCATTGGCATGATCAACATTTGTTATCTCTGCCAAATTGGTTTCATTGACCTTCTCGAATTGGTCAGCCTTAGCTCCCACTTAGGCTTCATAGGCTTCCTACTTATTTATAGTAGTTGCATCATTAGATAGGGGAATTTCACCCTCAGCCTATAGCGTGATAGGTGAGTTTGGTGGAGAAGGGTTAGATTTTGAAGGAGATGAGCAAGATATTTTTATGGGTGAAGGAGTTTTAGAATTTGGTGGTAAGGGTGATTTACTCTGGATGGTGAGGAAGAGTTTGATGGTGAGAGTGAGAGAGAAGGAATTTGTATTTGAGCTGTGGTGGTGGAAGGTGCGATAGGTTGAGTCGCATTAGAGGATGCAGGGATACCTAATACAAGCTCCTCATATGAGGGGTTGATCTTTTAGAGTTTGAGTGGCCTAAATAGTGCCTAATCCTCTCATCAGGCCTTTCTCGCCCACTGCTTCCAAGGTGGTTGAGGAATTATTACTTCCTCAGAAGAATCTTGCTTTGATTCAGCCGCTTTCTTTTCCTTAGAGGCTTCATCCTTTGACTCCTCCACTCTGAGCTTTTTGGTTTCCTTCTTTGGTGTCTCAAAGACCAATTTCCTCTTCTTTGATGGCTTTTTATCCTCAACATCAACAGTTGTAAGCACTGGATTACAGTGATCCATCTCGCAAAATAATGATGAGAGCTAGATAATGCATTCTTTTGCAAGTGTTATCCATCAGAGGTGTTCCCACTGTTGTAGAGTTGAGTTTGGCCATGACACAGAGACCTAGACTGACCTTAGGTACCCGTATGGGTGCTGCCTAGTGGTACGAATCCACTAGCAGACCCATACGGGTGACTACCTTCTGTACGGTTATGCTTGTTTCCCATTCAGGTGAATTCGAAAGTAGTCTCTTACCATTTCAGGAAAAGGCAGGTATTTAATTCGGGATCATCGAATTCTGACCTAATTTCACCCTATAAAAGGGGCCTTCTCCTCTTATTTTAAGGGGACACAATTTATAAGCAAAATTACTATCCATAGGTATAGTTGAGGTATAGGAGGTACAAAATAGGGAGAAAACCCATTCATTGAGGTTTGTCCACATTTTATTCATTCCTAGCTTCGCTTATTAGGTTTTAAGGGAGATTCTGTCCACTCAAATACTCTCCTAAATAGTCCCAACTAAGCACATACTTTGGCCAGACTCTCGCTACAGTAAAGGGATCGCCTTAAAGTGGATTAACATTGGAAAGGTAACGCTCTTGAGTTTCACAGAGACTCACATCTCAATTATATTGTTATTGTTAGTTTATTCTATATCGGCTGTTATTTCAATTGTCATTTTGGGTCCAATCCTGATTAACACGGGCTTTGTTGGTACCTAATATATCATTTTGATGATTGTACTGGTGCGCCAGACTCATATAAAGGGAATTCTCGCTTCTATTTTATCTCCTCTATAATTAACCTGGTGATATAAATTAAACACTGGTTCTATCGGTTCTGACAGGACCCGTACGGGTCCCCCATACCCGTACAGGTCTTCCCCGATAGCCTACACCGGCCTCCAGACAGAACCCAGACTTCTTTTTTTCGTTAAATAAAAATCAACCAACTCACCTTTTGCCATGCGGTCATTTTCACTAATAATCCGGTAAATCAACCCGCAAAAGCTAAAATATGGTTTTACGACATAAATCATGTTTTCCTCAATAAAATGTTGATTTATGCTGTACTATAAACTGTGCTAACGTTTGTGGATGTAGGGTAATTTATTTTCAATTTGTTTTATGACTTAGAACATATGTATTGGATCCCTTTGCAATTTCCCTCATTTTTCCCCTGGTTGTAATTTTTATCCCCCATTTATTGCTTGTGCTTTATTATAATATATAAACGCATGTAAAAAGTGTGAAATAGTGTAGAAATAGGATTTCTGTGATAATTCCCTAAATGATGAAAACTAAAACAGTTTTACACGGTGAATGTAATTTTGAATCAACTAAATGAGAAATAAGTGACTCATCCGATATTCGAATCTCTAAACCAATAGGCTTGAGTCTCCTGCCCAGAGGAAGCCATACCAAAACTCTTTCCCAAGTAGACAACTTGGGTGTCGACTCTATCAATTTTATCAAGATTTGTGTCTCAATTCTTTTATTCATTAAAATTGGCTTACTGTTCAAACTTTAACTAAAGGATGTTTTATCACGCCCAAATCCAACCAAATCCCTAGTGGGCCCCACCTCTCTCATAAAGGCGCCAAGGGAGACCAACACGTCATCGACCCCTCACTGTGGCGACTCTACTAGGGACATAATCTTTTAACTTGTAAAATGTTGGTTTTTGTTTTAAAAGCTTAAAAGATTAAGATGAGCACCGAAAATCATTTACTTGATTCAACCCATTTTTGTTTTCATCATTTGGGAAAATTATCACACTCTATCTTCTTACCTCCTTCTCTCTAGCTAGATGTGCTCTTCTTCTAGCGCTAGGTTAGGGTGCCCTATTATTTCCGTGACATTCACAAAAGTTTTACCCATGCCCGCCAGGAATTGGGGACACTCTAATGGGTGGAGCACTTATTTCTAGCTCCCTCCAAAAGAGGCTAGGTACGATGGGAACCTTCTACATCAAACTTTCGATATGTCCCTACACCATTTTTATCAAAAGCCATAGAATTTTATCCTCTAGGGTACCTTTTTCTGGTGAGATTAGACTAAGGAAGAATGCCCTCAGACTTGGCAGGGAGAGATGAGGACGGAATTGATCGCTTCACATGTGTTGTGTTACCTACTCTTGTAATTAACCCCACCATGCATCACTGTAATTTATGCATGAATAACACATCCTATGCATGTATTGATCTCTTGGTTATCACCTCAGCCAAAACCAAACCTCAAAAGGAAAGAGCTTGGCAATGATCTCAAGTCCATTTGACTCTCATTCCGGTTTCTCTAGTACAGCCAAGGGTTGATCCGCGTCAGTCTCCAGGTATTTCATCCAGCAGTCAGTTTAATCCGGTTGATCTTTCTGCTTATCATCCAAAGGAGATGTCTTGCATTCTGACTCTAGATGGCCAGATTAATGTAGAGGTTGAGGATGTTGCCACTGGAGAGGAGGCAAATGCATCGAGGATCGAGTTTAGGTCAGAGATTATAAATGCCATCTCTCAATACTTAGGAAGTGATTAGTTCTTGGACCGAAGGAATGATAAGATGCTAACCTCCATCAGGGCAATCATGACTGAGTAGAGAAGGGCAAATGCTCCTGTAAGTGCTCAAACAATGAATGCAGTGGCTAGCAAGCCAGTATCAGGAATCACTCATAATCCGATCACTCAGTTTTGATTGCTGCCAATGTAGACTCAGAGGGATTCTTTTGGTCCATTTGGTCAGTTGGGTTCTGTGGGTCCATTCGGTTCAGCTAG
Organism: Euphorbia pulcherrima; assembly: GCA_947683365.1. NCBI lineage: Eukaryota > Viridiplantae > Streptophyta > Magnoliopsida > Malpighiales > Euphorbiaceae > Euphorbia > Euphorbia pulcherrima. Next base: position 45,362,133 of record CANTUS010000014.1, read on the forward strand.
CTCACCATTTCAGTCAGCGAGCATAGTGACCCCTCTAGTTGTCAGTCAGTTTGCTCAGTCTAGTCAGGGATTTGTACCACCATCATTATAATTTGGGGCATCTGGTTTAATCCTAAATTTTATGGTCATGACAAGGGTATGACCTTTCCTCAATCAATGGGTCTACCCTTAGGTACGATTACCTAATTAGAAGGGGCATCTCTATCTACTGAATTACGCGACTTGCTTTAGAAATTGCTTGCTGCTAATCTTGGATCCCAACCATCCGTCCAAGCAATTAGAGAGGAAGATTGGGTCCCTGAAAACTTTAGTATGCCTAGCATAGCGAAGTGTAAGGGAACCAGTCCACCTCAATCTCACATCATCACCTATCAGAGGGTTATGAGGATCAGAAAGTTAAGTGATAAGGTCCTAGCCGAAATGTTCCCCTGCACTTTGGAAGGTCCTGCTATCAAATGGTATAACACTCTATCAGATGAGGTGACCAGAGATTGGAAAGCTTTATTAGAGGCTTTTATCGAGCAGTTTGGTTTTAATGCTACCATTAAAACTACCATACAGAATTTAGAGGCTATCAAGCAGGCCCCTAATGAGAAGTTCAAACCTTACTTTAAAAGGTGGGTGGCCACTGAAGTTCTATTGAAAGATAGGCTAAGTCTCCCGGAAATGATCATAAAGTTAATGGATGGTGCCCTACCTGCTTATCGTAAGATCCTTGGCATGGATAAATTCTCTAGGTACATTAAAGTCTTAGAGAAGGCTGAGAAATGGGAAAGAATTGAGGAATTGGAGAAGGCTAGTATACCAGCCAAACCTTGGTTCAAGACAGGCGACTCAACCTCAGCCCAGGCTTCTAAGCCAAGGTCTAGCTTGAATCCCAAGACTGCAGCCATACAAGAAGAAGTTACTGCGGTCCGTATTTTTGAAGACGGTATTTCCCCTTAGAAGGCATCCCTGCCTACCATCTTTACCAAGCTAAGGGCACTGGGCCTCCTTCAAAGCATTAAATCCTATGTTCCTCCAAAGGTTGAGGATAAGGATCAGTTATACGCCTATCACGTTTGTAAAGGTCATCACATAAGTGCTTGTAGAGATTTGCTGGATGCCATCCGTGGCCTGATTAAGGATAAGAAAATCCAGGAACCCGAACTTAAACTAAGTACCTTGAATAACCCCCTATCAAGATTTGAGAGGCAAGTCGCAGTTATTGAGTCGGAGCTCTCCTCCCGTCATGTCTTCAATATGATTATACAAGCTAACCCGATGGTTCACTCGGTGGTAGCCATACCCCATGAATCTGTCCCTACTGATATTAATGCATACAAATTGGGAGATGCTTATGACGAGGAAGCTATGCTAGTCCAACCTAAACGAATTGACATTGATGCTTATGTATTAGAACACAATGACCTTGAAGAATCGGCACTATTAGTTGAAACTCCTGAAGGGAGAAGCTATATGAAAGACGAGGTCTTGCATATTACCCGCAGTGGAAGGGTGGCTCCTATTACACTCCTGGAAAAGAGAAGGGGCTGAGAAGCTGGCATCCAAATCCTCCCAAATGCTAGCACAGGACCTACTTTCGTACTTGCCACTAAGACCCAGGTTTTGATGGATACAAAGAAAATAGATTCAAAAGTTACTCCCCCCATCCAATAGTTGCAAGTTACCCCAGCTAAGTATAGCGTTTGGCAACTTCTCATTGATTCCGAGGATCATCGCAGGGGTCTGATAGAAAAGTTATTAAGCGTAGAAGCTACACCTACCACCTCCCTCATGGAAGTGTTCTCAGTTATGGGGGGGTTTCCTCCCAGCCACATGGAACCCATCTTATTTTACCCATCAGATCTTCTGGCTGAAGGAAATAAACATAATAAGGCACTTTTCATTAAGGTGCATATCTTTGATCATTCTATTCCTTGTGTTATGGTGGATGATGGTTCCACTCTCAACCTTTGCCCTTCCAAAATTGTCCCTCGCTTAAGATTGGGTGAGTCAGTGCATGAAAAATCTAATACCGCCATAAGGGCCTATGATGATACGAAGAGGAGTGTGGTTGGGGTCTTTGAAGCTGAGGTCACAGTCGGGGAAGTGATGTCCAAGGTCTTGTTTACTTTACTTGAAATACCTGTCTCTTACTCACTATTATTGGGTCATCCCTGGCTCAATACACTAGGGGCAGTTCCTTCTACGGTCCATCAAAAGATTAAACTCATTCATAATGGCAAGTTAATAACCATCGAAGCCGATAAACCATCAGTTATAGCGGCTATAGAAATGGAAGAGAAGGAGTCTAGGGTGGCTATAGCTCATCAAAATAAGATTAAGAGGCTTGTGTCTCTTAAAGTTGAGAGAATTATGACAAAAAAAGGTTATCAAAAGGGAAAAGGACTCGGGAAAAATCTTCAAGGCATGTCAGAACCTATCATACCTCTTCCTTGGCTGTTCAGATTCAGTTTAGCATATCATCCAGGTACTAGGAAATCCAAGATATAGTCTTGTCTCATGGTAGGAGCTGGAGTAAAAGAGAAAACGTTTTTAGGTGAGGAGGAACCCGTCGAGGTTAGGGGAAATAGGGTCCCTGGTTTTGAGATCTGTAATGATGTATTTGAATTTAAGAAAGAGTGCATGGTCGAAGCCTTGCTTTTTGTGGAAATACATAGTAATACTGAGGGGGATGATATGGGTAAGGCAGTTGAATCCATCACCAAGGCTCTAGCGGTACTTATGAAGAATAATTGGAAGGGAGATGAGAAAGGAAATCCTATAAGTAAGGCTGTCAAGAATTTGGTAAGGGCAGTAGTTGAAGAAGCTCAAGCCAACCTGCGCGTCGTTGCCTCAGCTGAACTCGATCAACAAGGCCCTCTGCTTATGGAGGATGATTCAAATGATGTAATTTTAAATATTGCCAATATTTTTGATGCAAAAAATGCCGCTTATAAGGCATGTAATGAATAGTTGTAGCATGAATGTCTTTGTTATGTCATGAATAAATTGATGCATTTTCCATTCACATTCCATGAGAGCATTTCATTTTAAAGACATCATATACTAATAACAACAACGTTCTTAAGCCAATGATAAGATTTTATTGATAAAATTGACTTTGAGTATATCGCAATGACATAAATATCCAATGGTTAAAACTTATCACAAAAAGAGAGAGAAAACGTGCTTAGCACACATGATAGCAATAGGCCTTGGTTCATCTTTCTTCATGACCGGGGGGAGGGGGGGTAGGGAAGTACACAAAGATACACATCATCAAAGAAAGAAGACCTAGAGGAATTCAATAAAAACAAAAATGGCCAAGTTCATAGAGAGGCACATTTTTGCTCGATACGGGGTGCCACATCATGTGGTCTCCGACAACGGGGTTTCCAATGAACAACCAGTGAGTTGTTTGAGAAGTTTAATGTTGAACATCACAAATCTTCTCCATACAGGCCATAAGCTAATAGGGCAGTAGAAGTTGCTAACAAATCGATTAAGAAAATCTTATCCAAGACAGTCGTCACTTACAGGGATTGGGCTGATAAACTTCCATTTGCAGTTTGGGGGTATAGAACCAGTGTGAGGATGCCTACTAGCCAGACACCCTTCTCTTTGGTATATGGGATGGAAGCAGTATTACCTATTGAAATAGAAGTAAGATCATTACTAGTAGCACTCGAAGCTCAGTTGAAAGATTCGGATTGGGCAAAGGCTAGGTATGAACAGTTGAATGCGGTAGATAAGAAACGACTTAAGGCACTAAACCACTTACAAATGTACCAACAATGTATGGCTCGAGCTTACAATAATAGAGTCAGACACCCAAAGCAACCTCTTAAAGCGGGTGATCTGGTTCTCAAACAACTACGCTAAGTCAACACTGATGTTAGGGGCAAGTTCAAGCCTAATTGGGAAGGACCGTTTGTAGTTAAGAAAGTCCTTGGCAAAGGAGGAATCAAGCTTATGGATATGGATAGAAATGAGTTTGTGAATCCAGTAGATAAAGACAGGCTTAAGCGCTAACATGTCTAGGTCAGAAGAAAAAAATCACAAAAAAGTAGCACAAAGAATAAAATAAATAAAACTCCCGATAAGTGGTCCTCTACTACTTGGGTAAAAATTAGGGTGCAACCCGCAGATTGGTATTCTGCAAATCAGTCATGCAAAAGTTAGGGAACTCAAAATAAAGCCCGCTAAGTTGAAAACCCGAAAAGGGCGACTTAAGAAAAAGTTAGGGCATCGAGAGCAAAATGTCAGTTACTTTATGGAAAAGCTACAAAAGACCAGTAGGTAGTAGGGGTTAAACATTGGAAATTATTACCATTGCCTATGTACTCAATTTAATCTCATCAATAAACATGTTATGAATTCCTAAGAATCTTGGTCTTATGAATGCAATGATGTATTTAGGCAAAATAATCGCAGGTATGTGAACATCAATTTTTTCGGTATCATGTTATGCATCTTTGTTAAAATTATTTATACTGCACGCACAATCTAGTAAAAGACAAAAAAATATTGATGGGTCACAAAAGAAATTAGACCCATGCAAAAGTCGAAAAAGCCTACTGGGCTGAAAACCCAAAAGGGCGGCCTAGGCAAAAGTCAAGGTAAAAAGCCTGTTGGATTGAAAACCCGAAAGGGCGGTCCAAGCAAAAATTAAGGCAAAAGAAAAAGTCTGCTGGGCTAAGCCATCAAGGACAGCCTAGGCAAAAATTAGGACACAAAAAAATGAATGTTCGGTAGGTCATCCCACATCGAATGGCCTAGGAAAAAAATTAGAACACCACCTAATCCATTTGCTACAGAATCATCGGGAAGAAGTAACTTAGGTTTGCAAAACGGCAATATTCAATGGTCTCGGTTCAGAAAATTTCTCATGCATAAAAGTTAAAAGTTAAAAGTAGCAGTTCAAAGTGCACATTCAAAACAAGCTATGCAGGGCCCAAAAGTATGAAAAGGCTATCCAAGTAATCAAATCTAAGACTCTGAAGGATCTCGTCCTTGGCCACCCTCCTAAGCTTGAGCCTGGGTATCCGCTAGCAAGCCATCCACATCTATGGTCATATGCTCCTCAGCTCCATCGACATCAGCAGATGGCTGAATAGAGTCCCTAATCCCTGATGGCTCCGCACCCATAGTAGCATCCTCACCCTCAATAGGCTGACCTCCTCCCCTCTGAGTCACTCGATATGTAGAAAGATCATCCTCGGACTCAATATCAGAAGGGGCCAGCATTTGCCTGTCCTCAGTCATCATCACCAGCTGGCCCCTCAACATCTCTATCTTGGCCCTTGCCTAAGTTATCTCGGCCCTAGCCTGATCAGCCTCAGCAGTAGCCACCCTAAGCTGCTCCTCCAGGAATCTAGCCCTCTCCTCTGTAGCATCCAAATCCTGGGCGGATCTACTGTGCTCCATGGCTAGCAGGGTCTGCATTAGAATCACGACATCAGTATACATATATGTCATAGCATGCATCATTCATAGTTTGTTAAATTTTATAGGTAAAACTTACCGAGGCAAGTACATCCTGCACTAGTAGCAGGTCTCTCACCAAAAAGTACCCCCTGGCAATCCTCTCTACCTCAGCAATAGTCACCTGGAAACAAAGGGTCATATCAAGATGGAACATTTTAGGCAATCACTATAACGGACAAGGCTAAAAGTGGGTAGAACTAGAAGGAGTGAAACTAATGGGCTGGACTAACTCCTCGAGCTCCATGACGGCTTGCTTCCTTGAATGATCGAGGAGTCAGAAGAAGGTTTCTTACTCAACTCGGAGGATCCCCTCTCTCACGGATCCAGAAGCGTGAGACCGCTTTGCTGGCGGCTCACGGCAATAGCAGCAGTTGTAGCAGGTCTCTTCCGCATAGGGGCGGGAGGCTGTAGCAATAAGATATCATACTCAGAATACCAAGCAATTACAAGAAATCATAAAGTATTCACGAGGCTTTGAGTGAAGAAAATACCTAGGAAGAAGGGGTAGCAGACCTAGTCGAGCCCCTACTACCCCGAGCTATGAATGGGCCCCTATGGTCACCCCCGACTCATCCTCATCATCATTATCATCACCATCATCGTCCTCATCATCACTCTAGTGAAACTCAAAGGGGACATCCTCATGATGAATCCTCTCGCAAGAAGGGAGAAGCGAGGAATCGGTGAAGTCTCTATAAGAACCCTCCACAGACGGCACTGAGGCACCCTCGCCTAATAAATAGAACCTCTGGTTAGTCCCCGGCATGAGATGAGGCTAGAAGATGCTCACTAGGATCGAGGGAGGAATCGATCTCTCCACCGCTGCACTGGTCCTCCACTCTCGAACCCACTTATAGGAGAGTGGTGACTCCAAGATAAAGCGGCGGTCATCAACACCAGTTAGCATTTGCTCAATGGCCCCATGCGTGGCTAATCTCTCCCACGGGTCTCGGATAACCTGCATGGTATAAGTGCATTGTGAGTATCACAACCTAGTAAATACAGTTTCTACTAATGGTTTGTTGAAATGTAAGATGCAGGTTTAATAGGGAAGAAGTTTACCCAATCCGAGGCAGCTGGTGTAGGAACTCTCTATACTACGCCGTACTTAGGGGCTGGTCCTGCCAAAATCCCATCCACTGGGAGATGATATGCAGTGTCTCGGGCTGTATAGGTAAAACCAACCTAGGGATGAACCGGTGCTCGAAAGCATAAATCTGAAAAGCAAAACCAGGATTAGTCGCAACACAGTTTGAATGAAAAGATAAAATGCTATAGATGAGCTTTCAGCTTTACCAATAAGATTAGGTGCCAGATCTTGAGCTCAGACTGCTGGCCCCAAACTCCGACATCTAGCCCATAATACAATTATGCCAGGATGGCTCGGCAGTAATTCCTGGGAAGAAGATAGTAATAAGGAACAACAGCAGGAAAGACCTAGCATACTGATCCCTCCTGTCAGCTGTAACAGGCCTCAGCGGCCCAATCCAGTAAGAGTGGAGATCCCTATACTTGAGCTTGTTTGTCTTGCCTGGACGAAGCCTAAGTAATCCAGCTATACAGGCCTTGACCTCAGGCCAAGGGTGCCACCTATCAGCAAACACATCAAAGTGGACAATCTCCCCGCTCCACTCCAGCCCCGTTATAGCACAAACATCGAAAGGAGTAGTAGTGACCTCCCTAATCGGTAAGTGGAAAGTATGGGTTGTCTCCGACCACCTCTCTATCAAAGCTGAAACGTCCCTGGGGCCAATGTCTTTGGAGCCTGCGGGATGGCCCTAATGATATCACTAAAATCGAAAGAGTCGATGTGGGCCAGCAGCTCGGTATCCTCCAGAGTACGTATCTCCTCATACCACTTCTTGCAGAAGCTTAGGGCTCCCACAGTCCTATACTAAAACTGCAAAGATAGAATTATAGTTTAACAAGGTTAGAATACAGTAAACATGTCAGAAATTAGAAAAGCATGACAAAAATGAAGGAAGTGGACATTTTTTCCCTAGGGACAGGACCCATATGGGTAACCCCCACCCGTACGGGTACATCGTCAGTACCCGTATAAAAAATGGGACCAATACAGGTCCCTCCTCACCCGTACGGGTCCCCTACAAGCAGTTCCTATAAAGGAATTCTCCTAAAAATCCAAATTGTCCGAATCTCAACCAAAGCTCATCCAAAACTATCCTAAAAGCATCCTAGGCTAAAGTTACATGCATTAGGCTCTGTCCTAAGGTCTAAAACACCCTAATTAATGCCAAAATTTGAGAAATTCTCTAAGGGGTAAAAAATGGAGAATGGAAATTGGGTGAAATTACCTGGGATCGAGAAGCATGAGTATCCAGAGAAGGGATTAGGGACACTTCAGAGACTAATGTAAGCCCTTAAAATGAATCCCATTCACAAAAAGCATACCCGATAGAAACCGGGCATTCCCGAAGCCCCAAATCACCCACCGGGGTCAAATCTTTGAGCTTAATAGAGAAACGGCCAGTCTTTGGGATCTTTTTATACATCTTGATCAAGTTTTAGGGAAAAAATCATCGAAATTTTCAGTATAGGAAGATTTGGGGTAAGGTGGGATGAATTCCCTAATGGGGACCCATACGGGTCCCAAACTTCTAAGATCCCACCAGTATGGGTCCCATCTCACCAATATGGGCCTCTCTTGCTATCCAAGGGCAGATCTTGACTAGTATTTCAAATAGCACCAAAGACTCATCCAATTCGAATTCGGGGCCAATTTCGCTTCTCTTAACTCCTGATTTCAACTAAGATAGGGGCAAAACCGCTAATTCACTTTGATTCTTGATTAAAAGGGACAAAGATTTTAGTCTTCTTGAGATCTTTTGAGAATCAAAGTGGACTTCTCTTAAGTTGGCTACTAACCAATGCAATTTTCATATGCAAGCCTGTCTCCAGGAAGCTGGTATTACAAAGTGGGACTTCTTCAGTAGCAAGCAACCTACCTAAAGATATCGATCCATTCCCCAATAGTGGAATAAGCCGAGGGTCACCTTTTGATGCCCTAGCAGAATCATCCAGGGGCATCCCCCCATTTCCCAATAGTAGGATAAGATCCAGGGGCATCCCCCCATTCCCCAGTAGTGGAATCAGGCAATCTAGAGGTATTCCCCCCATAGTCTAGCCCTCCTAGGGGCATTCTTTGGGAGACACCCTTCCCAGGGGCACTTCATTCTAGAATAATTGGGACAAACCTGACATTTCTCGCACTTAGTTTACAGTTTATTCAGTGGCTAACCCCGTCCACGCATCTTTATTCTCAATTGAAGTGGCAAAAATTTTGTTCATCACAAAGTCAATAAAAAATAAAGATGCATCAGCTTAGACAATGATTAACTCGGTGTTTGATTATTGTCTCTTTTCACAAGCTATGCAAAATCATCGGTCATGAGAGTCATCCGCCTTAGGAAAGGGATACATCAGTCAGGAGAGTCGATCCGCCTTAGGAAAGGGATACATCAGTCAGGAAAGTCGATCCATCTTAGGAAAGGGATATGAGGAGAAGTCATCCACCTTAGGAAAGGGATACGAGGAGAATTCATCCACCTTAGGAAAGGGATACATCAGTTAGGAGATTCATCCCCCTTAGGAAAGGGAGACATCAGTCAAGAAAGTCGATCCACCTTAGGAAAGGGATATGAGGAGAAGTCATCCGCCATAGGAAAGGGATACATCAGTCAAGAGAGTCATCCACCTTAGGAAAGGGATACGAGGAGAAGTCATTCACCTTAGGAAAGGGATACGAGGATAAGCCATCCGCCTTAGAAAAGGGATATGAGGAGAAGTCATCCGCCTTAGGAAAGACATACCAGGAGAGTCGATCTGCCTTAAGAAAGGGATACAAGGAGAAGTCATCCGCCTTAAGAAAGGGATACTAGGAGAGTTGATCCGCCTTAGGAAAGGGATATAAGGAGAAGTCATCCGCCTTAGGAAAGGGATATGAGGAGAAGTCATCTGCCTTAGGAAAGGGATAAGAGGAGAAGTCATCCGCCCTAGGAAAGGGATACGAGGAGAAGTCATCCGCCCTAGGAAAGGGATACGAGGAGAAGTCATCTGCCCTAGGAAAGGGATATGAGGAGAAGTCATCCACCTTAGGAAAGGAATACATTAGTCAGGAAAGTCAATCCGCCTTAGGAAAGGGATATGAGGAAAAGCCACATGCCTTCGGAAAAAGGCACCTCCGAGGGAAAGAGATCACCCCAAGGAAAGGAACTTATTCAGATCACCATCACTAACTCAGGTACAATTCCTAAACCCTCGCTCATATCGTGAGATCATACAGATCTCTATTTACAATGATCCTATGAGGGGCAGTCTGTGAGCACTGGATTTCAGCGAGCCATCTCACGAAACGGTGATGAGAGCTAGATAATGCATTCTTTTACAGGTGTTATCCTAGTGGTATGGATCCACTAGCAGACCCGTATGGGTGACTACCTTTTGTATGCCTAGGGGGCCCATACGGGTCCCCTAGTACCGGTATGGGTGGGGCCCCACTCGTACGAGTACGCTTGTTTCCCATTCAGGCCAATTCGAAAGTAGTCTCTTATAATTTTTGGAAAAGGCAGGTATTGAATTCGGGATCACCGAATTCTGACCTAATTTCACCCTATAAAAGGGGCCTTCTCCTCTCATTTTAAGGGGACACAATTCATAAGCAAAATTACTATAGAAAAATTATAATTCTAGCAATCTCCATAGGTATAGCTGAGGTATAAGAGGTACAAAATAGGGAGAAAACCCATTCATTGAGGTTTTGTCCACATTTTATTCATTCCTAGCTTCATTTATTAGGTTTTAGGGGAGATTCTGTCCACTTAAATACTCTTCTAAATAGTCCCAACTAAGCACATACTTTGGCCGGACTCTCACTACAGTAAAGGGATCGCCTCAAAGTGGATTCACATCATAAAGGTAACGCTCCTGAGTTTCACAGAGACTCACATCTAAATTATATTATTATTGTCAGTTTATTCTATATCGACTATTATTTCAATTCTCATTTTGGGTTCGATCCTGATTAACACGGGCTTTGTTGGTACCTAATATATCATTTCGGTGATTGTACTAGTGCGCCAGTCTCGTATAAAGGGAATTCTTGCTTCTATTTTATCTCCTCTATAATTAACCTGTTCATATAAATTAAACATTGGTTCTATCAGATCCAACAGGATCCGTATGGGTTCCCCATACCCATATGGGTCCTCCCCTACCCATATGGGTCCTCCCCGATAGCCGTATGGGTCTCACCCACCCATACAGGTACCGACCACCAGATTGAACCCAGACTTCTTTTTTTGGTTAAATAAAAATCAACTAACTCACCTTTTGCCAAGCGGTCATTTTCACTAATAATCCGGTAAATCAACCCACAAAAGCTAAAATATGGTTTTGCTACATAAATCATGTTTTCCCTAATAAAATGTTGATTTATGCTATACTATAAACTGTGTTAATGTCTGTGGATGTAGGGGAATTTATTTTCGTTTTATTTTATAACTTAGAACAAATGTATTGGATCCCTTTGCAATTTCCCCCATTTATCCTCCGGTTGTAATTTTTATCCCCCATTTATTGCTTGTGCTTTATTATAATATGTAAACGCATATACTGAGTGTGAAAGAGTGTAGAAATAGGATTTCTGTGATAATTTCCTAAATGATGAAAATAAAATAATTTTACGCGGTGAATGTAATTTTGAAGCAACTAAATGAGAAATAAGTGACTCATCCGATACCCGAATCTCTGATCCAATAGGTATGAGTCTTCCGCCCAGAGGGAACTATACCAAAACTCTTTCCCAAGTAGATAACTTGGGTGGCAACTCTATCAATTGTATTGAGATTCGGGTCTCGATTCTTTTATTCAGTAAAATTGGATTATTATGCAAACTTTAACTAAAGGATGTTTTATCACGCCTGAATCCAGCAAACCCCCAGTGGGCCCCACCTCTCTCACAAAGGTACTAAGGGAGACCCACACATCATCGATACCTCACAACAGCTTCAATGGCTATTGATTCTCCCTTCTTCGCTGCTATTCTCTCCTACTCCTTGGCAGCCCCAATAACCTTCAAATTAAATGTTCTTCCATATTGGATATTTTAGAAGGTGCTACTGGTGATTTTAGAGTGCTCTAGTTGTTCTGCATCTCTAATGGTGACATTTTGATTCTTCAGTATCAGGGTGATGAGTCAACCCATACTCCATTGATGCTTAAGGATGCAGTGAATGATGAGCACCAAAAAGTTGACTGGCTTCTTCTCTACCATATACTGCATTATGCAGTGCTCAATGTCCGAAACAGAGTTTGGAGTGTTGAATTTATGGTGTAGTGAGGCGGCTATTGCATAATGGAGTCTTCTATTTTCAGTACCTTTGAGCGGATGACCTTTTTCACATATAATTGAAAAATTAAAGACGCGGCTAAGTGAGCTGAGGAAAGTCTCCCCAAGGTGGGGTTTAAAGGGAAGTGATAATATAATGATGCTTGAGTTGAAATTTTAGTCCAATTTTAGATGGTACGAGATCATAATCCCATACTTTAAGACAGAGTCACCACCCGGTTAAGCTCTAACGGGAATTTTGGGTATGATATTCCAATTAGGTGGTAGATTGTATCTTAAAGTAGAGATTCTAAGCTCAGATGATGTAACTCTTTGTTATAATCGAATCAAATCATTTATTTTCATAGAAATATCTTTTCTTTCTTATGCGATTTAAATCCTCCTAATTAGAATTTTTGGTTTATATATAAACCATTCATCACCCGACGGTTCATACAGAAAGTGGTAAATAAATAAAATATTACAGTCATCCAAATAATAAAAAGTGACAAATTAAAATAATTATTACAAGGTTTTATCAAAACCTATACATTTTTCTATGTGGTAAATTTAAGATACCCGAAGGCCTAACATTCATCTAACCTAATCTACCTGCACAAAAAATGTCATCACAAATATAGCATGTAGTATGGCATATCACCTATTAACATGCATATTCAAGGCATAAATAATTATCCGGTTGAAGATGAGATTTTATTTGTAAAGAAAATGATTTTGTTGGTCCCTATGCATATGTATTTAAGGTAAGAGGGGGGGGGGGGGGATGGGTGATTGACCTCTTTTCACGGAATTTATAGACTTATAAAAAGTATGTGTAGCATGTTTGAAATGATCCGGATATACTGGATCCGAATTATGCGAGTATGAATTAAAATGAACTTAAAGTAAAGACTAAGTAAGTAAATTCAAACACTGAGATTTATACTAGTTCGCCCCTACCTACCCCAGTCCCCGGAGTTTCCTTCCTCTGAGCTTTGTCCACTTAGGATTCCTTTGAATTGGGGAGGAGTCAAGCCTTTACAATTGTCTTCGGATTACAAGATATACCACCAAGCTAACTACTTTGGCTGAGTCCTTTCAGAAGTAGGATATACCGCCAAGGCACCAACCTTAGCTGAGTCCTCTACAACTTATCTCCAAAAATTCTTCTCTGGATGTAGGATATACCACTAAGGCACAAACCTTAGCTGAGTCCTTTTCCCTTGGGATGTTCCACTTAAACTCGCTAGTTTAATATAATCCACTATCTCAATACTCACCCAAGTATGAGATATTATACACTTGTTTTATCAAATGGTTTGGGTTTTGAATTCTTCAAGTTCATAACCCACTTGAGAATTCTCACAAACTGATTGGAGTGTTTATTTCTTGGAGGGATTTTCGTTTACTGATTGAATTAGCTTGATACGTTAATGTGATAGCTTCTTGTAAAAATCAACCAGCACCTTCTCAACTTGTGAAGCTTCCCTTTTATAGGCTTTGATCATAAATGTAGTCGTTGTCTACCATTAAGGTTGATCTTGAATCATCACCATTGATAAAGTATAAGGTGGTGCTTCCGGAGCCATTGATCAATCCGTTAGACTAATAATTTGAATGATTTGAATTGTTGGGATTGATGCAAAAACATGTCAGTAGTTGTTTCTTTGGCTTTTTGCACATTGTCAAATTCTAGGCAAGCTTTGTCAGGTGTGTGAGCTCCACATGGCTGTCTATTGGTCTAGGATAAAAAGATTATTACCTTTTTCTCTTTCCAAGTCAGATATTTGTCCTATTGTGAAAGGCATGCAAGCTGTCTCCTTTTTCATTCTCCAAGGCAAAAGGAACTTTGACTTCAAACCAATGTGGAGGGAAAAGGTAATTTTGAACTTTTCCCATTTATCCCTTAAGTTAAGTCTTCCAGATATCTCCAGTCTCTAACTTATCCGGATGCTCTTCAATCAGTTTTTCTCCGGATGCTATCTTTAAAGGGTTAGAAGTTTGTTTCCTTTCTAAACTTTAATCGAATGCTTTTTTTCATGGACTTAGGGATTTGATGTCTTTATTATGTATTCGGATGCTCTTCTTGGACTTAGAGGTTTTGTTTGCTTCAAACCTGATCCATACTATTTTTGATATGATTCTTCTGGGTCATTATTTCCAACAATCTCCCCCATTTGATAGAAACTAAAACCTAAGTTTAGTAAGCATAAAAAATGGGGAATATAAGCTAAGCATGATTCTTGATGCTTAGTCATTTTACAATTTAAACTCCCCCATAACTCTAGGATCCTAACTTCCCCAAGATTTTTACATTATAGCTTTCAAGTTTTTGAAGTACAATTGATGATTGTACTTAGAAGCAATTTTTGGATAGAATGTTTCACTATATATACTTCTGCTGTTAACATCAATAAAGTTCCAGATTATAGATTATAAAAGAATATAAGTGAAAAGTAGAAATTTTAGCTAGCTATTACATATTTTTACATGTTCAAAATAGCTATACTAGACCACTGTACTACTAGGGGGTCTATAACCATGTAGGATATTTGATCCCATTTCTTTTCCCAGGCATCAGTGTAGATAAAGTAATCTGCATTCCCTACCATGTGATGTGCAATGATCATATCTACTGTTTCAGGAATGAGATACAAGGGTCTTTAGGTCTTCTAGAGTTGTGCATATGACTTTGTGAGGTTGGGGAAAATTGTAAGATCATGTTGTCTGTCTTCCTCCTCATAGAATAGAAATAGGGCTTTGAGTAGAGTGAGTGTGAGGTGTCAATGACGTGTGGGTCTCCCTTGGTGCCTACCGGCGGGGCCTACTGGGGTGATTGGTTAATTTAGGCATGATGAAACCATTTAGTTCAAGTTTGCACATTTTAGCCAATTTTACGAATAAAAGAATCGAGACCCAAATCTCGATACAAATGATAGAGTCGCCACCCAAGTTGTCTACTTGGGAAAGAGTTTTGGTACGGTTCCCATTAGGCATGAGACTCATACCTTTTGGATCATAGATTCGGGTATCGGATGAGTCGCTTATTTCTCATTGAGTTAATTCAAAATTACATTCACCGAGTAAAACCGTCTTGTTTTTATCATTCGGGGAATTATTACAAAAATCCTAATTTTCTACACTCTTTCACACTCGTTACATGCGTTTACAAATTACAATAAGGCAAAAATAGTAAATGAGGGAATAAAATTACAACCGGGGGAAAATGGGGGAATTGCAAAAGAACCTATACATTTGTTCTAAGTTATAAAACAAAATAAAATAAATTCCCCTGCATCCACATAGATTAGCATAGTTTATAACACATCATAAGTCATCATTTTGTTAGGAAAAATGTGATTATGTTAGCATGGTGGTTTTATGATCGATAATGCCCGTGCGGCTTCTAGGATTGGAGAGAAATAATGGGTCTTCAGCGTATTTTGTTATGAAAACGCATTTTAACTTTTGTAGGTTGATTTACCGAATTATTAGTGAAAATGATCGCATGGCAAATGGTGAGATTATATTGATTTTATAGATTAAAAAGGGGATTTTAGGTTCTGTCTAGGGACCAGTACCCGTACGGGTGCTGGGGAGGACCAGTACGGGTATGGAGGGACCCGTACGGGTCCTGTCTGGTCTCGGGCAGAAACTCAGTTTAGTTAGCAAATAGATTTATGGGGGAGAAATGAAAAAAATGCGATTTCCTTTTATGTGGGTATGGAGCACCGGTTTAATATCCCTAAGGACATAAAGGTACCAACAAGGCCCACATGTATTAGGATCAAACCCAAAACAGGAATAAAAGACTAGACAAGATTGAATAGATGGGGAGCGACAAATAAATAGTTGAGATGTGAGTCTCTTGGAAACTCAGGAGCTTTACCTTTACTATGTGAATCCACTTTAAAGCGATCCCTGTGCTGAGAGAGAGAGAGTCTAGCCAAAGTAGATGATGAAATGGTGATTTTTAGGACTATTTAGGCGAGTATTTGTGTGGACAGAATCTCCCCCAAATCCTAATAAACAAAGCTATTATCTCCCTATTTTATACCTTCTATACCTCAACTATACCCTCACTATACCTATGAAAATTGCTAGAATTTCATAAACTATTTTCTATAATTTCTTGTTTGTATTGCCTCCGTGTGTGTGTGTCTTAAAATGAGGTAAAGCCCTCAATTCATAGGGGAAATTAGGTCTGAACACAATAAATCATATTCATGACTTGATTTCTCCTAAAAATAGCATAGATCACTTGCCATAAAACTTGAATAGGCAAGTACGAGACCCTTACGGGGTCCTCTTCAAGCGTAAAGAGGAATTGACCCGTACAAGCCTACTGATGGATCTGTACCACCAAGCATGACCCTTATGGGTCCCTAAGGGTAGACTAGGTCTCCAAACTTGGCCAAACTCAACTTTGCAGCAGTAGAAACACCTATGATGGATAAAAACTTTAAAAGATTGCATTATCTAGTTCTCATCATCATTTATTGAGAAGGACCGTCAGAATCCAGTGCTCACAGACTACCCTTCACGGGATCACTGCAGATTCTGATCTATATGATCTCACAATGTGAGTGAGGGTTTAGAAATTATACTGCGGTGATAACATGGGAGAGTTCCTTTCTTAAGGCAAACTCTTTTCCTGGGTGTCCCTTTCTTAAGGTGGATGACTTTCCTTTACTATTGTGTATCCTTTTCTTGAGGCGGATGACTTTCTTTTGCCAGTGTGTATCCTTGGTGGATGACTTTCCTTCACTGATGCGTATCCCTTTCTTGAGGTAGATGACTTTCCTTTGCTGATGCATATCCCTAGTGACTCTACTAGGGAAGGTGTGTGTATCCCTTTCTTAAGGCAGATCGACTTTCCTGGCTGATGTATCCCTTTCCTAACGTGGATCAACTTTATTGGCTGATGTATCCCTTTCTTAAGGTGGATTGACTTTCCTGGCTGATGTATCCTTTTCCTAAGGTGGATCGACTTTCCTGGCTGATGTATCCCTTTCCTAAGGCAGATGACTCTCCTGTTGGGGATTTTGGATGGCCTGTAAAGAGTCAATAATCAAACACTGAGTTAGTCATTGTTTGAGCAGACACAACTTAATTCTTTATTGACTTTATGATGAAGATGTATAAAAAGAGTTAAGATGTATAAAAAGATCCTAAAGACTGGTCGTTTCTTCATTAGGTGCGAAGATTTGCCCCGGGTAGGCAATTTGGACCTTCAGGAATGCCTGGTTTTGGTCAGGTTTGCTTTTCATGAGGGAGACTCATTTCTTGGCCTTACTCCCACTTCTGAAGTGCCTCTAATTCCCTCTCTTGACACCCATGCCTCCAAACTCCAGGTATTTAGCTTGATTCTTCACTTTTTCCATTCTTTGAGATTTTTGGAATTTCTCGATTTTTGGCATGATTTAGGGTGTTTAGATCCTTAAATAGAGCCTGATGCATGTAACTTTAGTCTAGGATGCTCTTGGGACTGATTCGAATGAGCCTGGTTGAATTTAGATTTTTGGGAATTTTCTCGTATAGGGACTATTTATAGGGGACCCGTACAGGTGGGGTGGGACCCATACGGGTCCCATTTTTTGTACGAGTGCCATAATGGGACTCATACGGGTGGGGCAAACCCATGGATCCTGTCCTTAGGGACAGAATGTTCAATTTTTTGCTTTATGCAACCTTTTCCTAATTTTTATTTATCCATTGTATTCTAACCCTATTGAATTGTGTTTTTGTCCTTGCAGTTCTAATACGAGCCTATGGGGGCCCTGAGCTTCTGCAGGAAGTGGTATGAGGAGATTCTAGCAGTGGCAGATACTGAGTTACTAGCCCGCATAGATGCTTTTAGGTTTAGTGACATTATTAGGGCCATGCCTCAGGCTCCGAAGGCACTAGCCCCAGGTGCTATTTCAGCTCTAGTAGAGAGGTGGTCGGAGACGACCCATACTTTCCATATACCAATCAGAGAGGTCACCGTCACTCCCTCAGACATGTGCGCACTGATGGGATTACACTGGAGTGGGGACATAGTCCATTTTGATGTGTACACCAATCGATAGCATTCCTGGCCTGAGGTGAAGGCTTATGTGGAGAGATTACCTGGGCTCCGTCTGGGTAGGATGAACAAGCTCAAGTACAAAGAGCTCTATGGTTATTGGATTGGGCAGCCCCTCCCTATTGCTATAGAGAGGAAGGATCAGTATGCCCGTTCTTTCTTACTGACATTCCTCACCACCATCTTCTTCTCAAGCAACCTTAACTACTATTAGCTCTCAATTGTCAAGGAGCTTGCGGCTGTGCCAGACAAGAATTGGTACCAGGCCATCCTGGCATAGTTGTGCTATAGGCTGGATGTTGAAGTTTGAGGCTAGCAGTTTGAGCTCAACATCTGCCATCTGATCTTAATAGTTAATTCTGAACTGATCTCTTATGCTCTAAGCTTTTGTTTGAATTGTGTTGTAACTAATCTTTACTTTGTCTTATAGATTTGGGCCTTTAAGCATCGACTGATCCCCAGGCTAGGCTTACCCATGCAGTTTAAGATGCCTCATATTATTTCTAGGTAGACAGGGCCTTGGCAGGGTCAGTCCCTGACCATAGCAGAGTATAAGGAGTTCCTTTGCCAGCTGCGCTCTGATCGGGTAAACTTCTTTTATGCTGAATCTGTATTTCCCATTTCAACAAGCATTAGTACAACTGTATTCACAAAGTTGTGATACTTACAGTGCATTTACTTTGTACAGGTCATTCGATATTCGTGGGAGGGGATGGATATGCATGGGGATATTGAGCAAATACGGGCTAGCATGGATGATCGCCGCTTTGTGCTGGAGTCCCAGTTCTCCTTAGAGTGGTACTTCAGGGAGAGGGTCCAAGATTATAGGATCAATGCTATTATAGAGAGACCGATTCCTCCCCCTATCCCAATAGGAGCCTTTTAGCCGCATCTGACGCATGGGATAGACCAGGGGCTATACTTATTGGGTGAGGGAGCCCAAGTGCTGTCAGTAGGGGGTTCCTATGCTGAGTTTATTGATTTTTCACTCCTTCCTCCTTGCGGAGGATCCACTTTAAGGATATCCCCCTTGAGTTCCACTAGAGCGATAACGATGGTGATGATAATAATGATGATGATGATGGTGATGATGATGATGATGATGACGATGAGGGTGGACATATGGGCGACGGTCGGGGTCCTTCTGTGGTTCAGAGTACTGAAGGCCCAGCTAGGTATGCCACACCTTCTTCTCAGGTATTTTTCCTAACTTAGCCTCTGTGAACACCCTATTGCTTCTAAAATTTATTGTGATCCTGAATGGAACCATTTATCATTGTAGCCTTCTACCTCCACGTGGAAGAGGTCTGCTGCTGCTACTCCTGCTATCCTAGAGCCGCCGATGAAGCAGTCTTGCACTTTGGTTAGTGTGAGAGAGGGGGTCCTCCGAGCAGAGTTGGATACTTTCTTTCGACTCCTCAATGATTCAGGGAAGTGAGCTGTCAAGGAGCTCAAGGAGTCGGTCCATCCCATCAGCTTTACCCCATCTAGTTCTACTCATGTGAGGGATTCTATACTTTAATCTCGTCCTTATAATAACTGATTTAGGATGTTCTTATGTTGATGTGGTTTTCTCTTTTAGGTGACCATATTTGAGGCGAAGAGGATTGCTAGGGGTTTCTTCTCTATCCGGGACCTGCTACTAGCTTAGGATGCACTAGCCTCGGTAAGTTTCTTTCACCTATAAAATTTAACAAATTATGCTTCATACATGCCATATATTTATATATGTGTACTGATCTTGTGGTTTCTATGGCAGACTTTATTGGCTATGGAGCGTAGTAGGTCCACTCAGGACTTAGATGCCTTTGAGGAGGGAGATAGGTTCTTGGAGGAGTAGCTACGAGCAACCACTACCGAGGCCGATAGGGCAAGAGAGGAGACTCCTCAGGCTAGGGTTGAGGTTGAGGTATTGCTGGGTGAGCTGGCATTGATGATTGATGATAGGCAGACACCTGAGCCGTCTAATTCTTTATCCGAGGATGATAGCTCAGCATATCGAGTGGCACCGGTTGTGGCCTAGGCAGTTGAAGTTGAGTAGGAGGTAGAGCAGCGAGGTGAGGCAGCTAGCGCGGTGGCTAGGGATGGTGCTGGAGGAGGGTACCAGGTGATGATTGAAATGGATGACCTATTAGCAAATGCCCAGGACGAGACTCTTGGCGCGCCCCAGGGACATGATCCCCCTGCGACTTTAACTAGACTGTAGCTATTACTTTTTGGATATTTGATACTTTTGGCACTGGATGGCTTATTTTGATGTAGACTTAGATTTATACTTTTACCATTTAACTGTTATGCAAATTGAACTTTTCTTTTTCTAAACTGAAACCATTGAATACTGCCATCTGCAAACTTTTGTAGCCCCTATTACATAGCTAACAATGAAGCCCATTTAGCGATAACTAAAAGAAAGCGAGTGAGTTAACCGTTGAACACTCTAAGTTCTTGATCACAACGAACTGATCCAATGTAACTGACAAGAATTACCAAGGCTGGTTGGTTAGAATTTGAACTTCTGGGGATACGTGGTACCCTGTTATTTCAAAATAGGAGAACTAAATTCAAGGAATCCTAGTTGTGAGATATAGCAATTACAAATGATGTTTTAATTATTACAAATGATAAAACTGGAGCTCTTGAATTAAGTTCTAATTTTTGCATAGGCCCCTCGGTGTGAGATGACCGATCAAACATTTATCTTCATTTCTTTTTGTCTTGATTTTTGCCTGAACTGTCCTTGACGACTCAGTTCAGCAGAGTTTTCTTCTCTTCTTTTCTTTGCTTTAACTTTTGCGTAGACAGCCCTTTCGGGTTTTCAATCTAGCAAGTTTTTTTTTCTTTTTACTTACTTCTTAACTTTTACCTGGACCGCCCTTTCGGGTTTACAATCCAGTAGATGTTTTCTTTCGTTTTCTTTTCATCTTAACTTTTGCCTGAATCACCCTTTCAAGTTTTCAATCCAGCAGTTTTTTCTTTTCGACGTAACTTTTGCCTAGGCCACCCTTTTCGGTTTTCAATCCAAAAGACATTTTCTTGATTTTTGCATAGGTTTGATTTCTTTTATGGCCTATCAGTATTTTGTCTTTTTGTTAAATAATACACTTGCAGCAAAGATAACAACAAAGATGCATAAAATGTAGAGAAAAATTAATGTTCACATAATTGTGATTTTTTCACCTAAAGACATGCATGCATTCATAAGACCAAAATTCTTAGCGAATCATAACATATTCAATGATGAGATTAATTTGAGTACATAGGCAATGGTAACAATTTCCAATGGCTAACCCCTACTGCGTACTGGTCTTTACAAATTTTCTAGAAAGTAACTGACATTTGTCTCTCAATGCCCTAACTTTTGCCTAAGCCGCCCTTTTCGAGTTTTCAACTTTGCAAGCTTTATTTGAGTTAGAGTACCCTAACTTTTTCCTGACTATTTTATGGAATACCGATCAATAGGTTGCAGCCTAATTTTTGCCCGAGCAGTAGAGGACCACTCGTCGGGTGATTTATTCTTTGTTTATTTTATTCTTTGTGCTGTTTTTCTGTGATTTAATTCTTTTGACTTAGACATGATAATGCTTAAGCCTATCCCGATTCACTAGATTCACAAACTCATTTCCATCCATATCCATAAGCGTGATTCCTCCCCTGCCAAGGACTTTCTTAATTACAAATGGTCCTTCCCAATTAGGCCTAAATTTATCCCTAGTGTCAGTGTTGACCAGGCGCAGCTGTTTGAGAACTAGATCACCTACTTTTAGAAGTTGCTTTGGGTATGTAATTCTATTATTGTAAGCTCAAGCCACGTGCTGCTGGTACATCTATAGGTGGTCAAGTTCTTTGAGCCGCTTCTCATCTATTACGTTCAACTGTTCACACCTAGCCCTTGCCTAATTAGACTCTTTTGGTCAGGCTTTAAGTGCCACTCGTAGAGATCTTCCTTCTGTTTTGATAGGTAACATAGCCTCCTGTGAGCGGGCGAACTTTCCCAGACCCTTAGGGGCACAGAAAAATGCAAGGGCTGCAAAGCGAGCCGAAGGATTGATCCTCATTTTAGAGTGTGAGGAAAATGTTTATGAAAGTGATGTTGAAGTAGAATTTTAGTCCAGTTTAAGTGTTAAAAGATACGAGATCCGAAATCCCGTATTTTAGGATAGAGTTGCCACCCGATTTAGGTCTACCAGGAATTTGGGTACGATATTCCCACCGGGTGATTAGACCGTACTTTAAAATAGAGATTCCGATTTTGGATGATGTTGCTTACTTTTCATTTATTAAATCAAACCATTGACATTTTAATAATGGCAACTTCAGTTCTTATGCGATTTAAATCCTCTTAATTAGAGTTTTCGATTATAATATCCATACATCACACAGCGCGACATGCAGAAAGCAGTAAATAAAGCAGATAAATTAATTATTACATGATTTTACAAATACCTATACATTTTTTCTAATGCGGGAAAAGTAAAAGAACGAATAAATAAAGCAAATAAAGAGAGACCGAAATCGGGTCCCAACCGGATTTACCAACCCTGAAATAGCTCCAAAAATAGCAAATCACTAATGAACAATCACAAATAATGCTTAAACAAATATAAGGCAGAAAATTAAATGAAAAGAGGAGAAAACCATTTTTTTTAGGATTTTTGGGATTACAAACTTGCTATTAAGGCATTAAATAAATATCTAAGAAACCTAATAAATAATTAAATAAACTAAGAAACCCTAAAAATTAATTAAAACATTTACAAAATATTTTTGGATTTTTATTTGGGATAAAAAGATTTATTAAGCATTTATTTGGTGAAAAAATTAATTTTAAGCCATTAAATAGACATTCAACCAACTAAATAATTAATAAAATATTTTTAGCAGATTAAAAATCATTTTTATTAATTCCAAATTATTTATGATTTTTAGATGATTTTTTGGGTGAAAATCGGGGTAAAAAACGCAAGAAAACAATAAAACAGGCGAAAACCCCAAAACAGGGACCTTATGGCAATTTTGCCAGTTTAACCGCTACAGTGGCCATTCAACCACTTCCATGGAAGTTCAACCGCTGCCGGTGCAATAGTTGACACTGCCATTGCAGCGGTTGGATTACCACCGGAGCGGTTATACCGAAAAAATGCCAAATGGACCAAAATCGGTATTTTTACACCCGAAAATTCAAGATTATGAAAATTTTAATCCGATTCCCATGATATTACAGTAGATCTGGACTTAAAATGATAAAATAACTTTGAATGTTCAGCTTTGGGACAAAAAGGAGCCCGAAAACACCGGGATGGTGTTTACAAAAAATACCAAAAGAAAATGGGTAGAAGACCCCAAGAACAACCAAGAGCAACGAAATAATTAAAAGAGATTGGAACTCAGTTTTATTACCTCTAGGCCGTGAATCCACATTTTGAGACTCAAACTGGACATTTGGCAAGCTTTATGACGAATATGTGATGAAAATCCGACAAAACATCGACAAAATTAGCGATGAACTCAGTCATGGATTTTTGTGATTTTTGTGATAAAAAGTCTCTAAATCCTAATTAAGCCCATTTTAACCTATAATTTCTACTTGATTTTAGTGTTTAGACTAAAAGAACAAGCATAATAACGCTTAGGAATCTGAATTAATCAAATTTCTATGGCTTTATGAAGCTTTCTCTCTCTAAAAATGCTAAGAACCCTAAAATGGAATTTCAGTCTTTAAATTGGCAAAAAGTCTAGAATCAGATGATTAAATGGGTTTATATAGACTTTCCTCACTCCAAATAACCCAATTAGTCCTTCAAAATGTTAAATTTCTTGGAAAAAATTGAGTTTGTCCGATTTAGAGAGAGAAAAATGAATTGGCGATGAACCTAAGGACCAGTGCAGCGGTTGAATCTCAACCGCTGACACGGGCATGGTGAACCGCCTTAGTGCACGGTGAACTACCCCAACATGCACTGAACCGCTCTTGGGGGAGCAGCTCACCGTGCCAAGGGGGCGGTTTGATGACTGGCACATTGTGGCCACGCGCGCCGAGCCAAGGAGGGAGCGATGGCGTGGTTCACCCCGCCGCCGCGGTGGAATTGGCGAGGAGGGGACCTAGCATTTTTTTGTTCTTTTTCTTATATATTTATTTATTTGTTGAATTTTATGAATTTTATTATTTTTATCTTTAACCGGTGATGGAAAATGGCGCGATTAAAGTCCTAAATCGTCAAGAGAAGTACTTGCCTACGCGATTCGACTCTAAAAGAATTAAACAACCAGCCCGCAAAAGTTAGAGCAAAAAGTCATCATCATTCTGAAAGACATCAAAAAGGCCATGCTCACGGGCTGCCCCTCAGGAGATTACCACTTGGCTGGCCAAGTGTGATCTCACGAAAGAGCAAGGGGTAGAAGGTTATACCTGAGGCATGGATTCTTGAACCAGTTCTCTACTAGGATGACTTCAATAGACCTATCAAGAATAAGGTTGACATAGAGATTTTGAATCGGTATCACCTTTGACTTCCAGTTGGATTTGAGGTAGACTGATGGTTGCCTTACATCACCATGACATAACTGAGGATTGAACGCCCAGTCGAATGGCATTGCGCTGCTCTATTATAGAAGCTCTGATATAGACTGCTGGTTCCCTTACATCACCATAACATAACTGAAGATTGAATGACTAGTAGAATGGCATTGCGCCGCTCAATTACAGAAACTCTGATGTAGACTGCTAGTTGCCTTATGTCACCATAACATAACTGAGGATTGAATGTTCAGTCGAATGGCATTGCGCTGCTCCATTAGAGAAACTCTGATATAGAATGCTGGTTGCCTTACGTCACCATAACATAATTAAGGATTGAACACCCACTAGAATGGCATTACATCTCTCCATTACAGAAACTCAGATATAGACTGCTGGTTGGCAGAAACTTAGGTTATGGACTCTTGAATCGGTTGTCTACTGGGGCTGCCATCAATAGACCTATCAAGAACAAATTTGACATATTAGTAATCAAGATTAACTGAATTTTTTTATTGTTTAATTGATTTTATGGAAACAAAAAAATTTTTCCCCTTCAATTAAGCAATAAAGAAACAGAAGGTGAATGATAAATTTGAGTTAGAAATTTCTAGTTGTCCGAAGAAGCTTGTTGTTCGGTTTACTTTGCCCCATTGATTATAGAGAACTTTCATGAGCCAGTTGTCTTACATGGCAAACCATGGCTTTTTAATTTGCGGCACGATATTATAATTGATCCCCATCTTAGGTTTTAGGCGGTTTGCCAAGAATGGGCTTGGGCTTTTGAGTTTTGCCAAGCGTGAGCTTGGGTTTTAAGGTTTGTCAAGAGACGGATTGCGCTTTTGAGGTTTGCCAAGCAAGGGCTTGGGATTTTGAGGTTTGCCAAGCACGGGCTTGGGCTTTGAAGGTTTGCCAAGTGCGGGCTTGGCTTTTGAGGTCTGCCAAGTGAGGGCTTAGGCTTTTGAGGCCTGCCAAGTGTGAGCTTGGGATTTTGAGGTTTACAAAGCGAGGGCTTGGGATTTTGAGGCTTGCTAAGAGCGAGCTTGGGCTTTTGAGGTTTTCCAAGCGCGAGATTGGGCTTTAAGGTTTGCCAAGTGAGGGCTTGGGCTTTTGAGGTTTGCCAAGTGAGGGCTTGGGCTTTTGAGGGTTTGGAATTTTGTGTTTGAGTTTTGAATCTTGGGTTTTGAATTTTAGATTTTGAACTTTGGTTCTTGGATAGATAAGCTGCATCGAGGTGCACTTGGAAAGCTGCATTGAGGTGCGCCTAGAAATTTGCATTGAGGTACCCCTGGAAAGAATTTTCTAAGTTTTAAATTTTGGACCCTCGGATCGATTGTCTATCGGGATTGCCGTATTGTGTACCTATCAAGGAAGTTTTGAGATATTAGTAAGTGACCTGAGTTGCATTTTTATTGCTTAATTGATTTTGAGGGAACAAAAGTATTTTTGCCCCTTCAATTAAGCAACAAAAATGGAAGTACGAAACATAAATTGAGTTAGGATTTCCAGGAGTCTGGAGAAGCTGCTGAGGTTGAGCGTATAGCTCGAAGGCATTTCTTCTGGGGGAGATCTAGTGACATTGCAAGATTCCAATGTTGGGACAATGGTCTTCGATTTATTTCCTATAAAAACTAACATAGAAGAATAGACAGTATATTATGCATGTATACATGAATGCATGAGTTGCTGGGCTTATCTTCTCTAGGATGGTTTGATCACTTGCTTGGTAGACTTATTCAATTTGGTTGCATGATAGGAGAGAGAATATATAGAAATGCATTATCGCACAAATCAGGAGGGCATGCCCCTGGCAGATGGCATGCAAATCAGGTGGTAATGCCCCTGGTGAAGAATTATGGAAGTTGCGATGTACACATGAGGTCGTATGGCCGGATATTGAGGTTGAGGGTGGCCGAACCCTATTGCTCATGCTCAAGTAGGTGAGACATATGCTTAACAATCGCTGGAATGAGCATATAGAAGATAAAAGGGAGCACAGAGCGAAGTTTGAGATTATAGATAATGGACAGCTGGACGCTATCACTACCAATGAATTCTACTAGGGACGACTTCGGAAGATTAGGACGTTGCGGACTCGAGATGCTCGATCACGGTCAAGATTGGAGTGGACTTGTCCAACAGACAAATCTGGGTTTTTAGAGTCACTAGGCTGGAGAAGACATTCAGAAACTATGATGATGATAACGATAATGCGGGTACCTCGACGTGATCGATGGCAGTCGATTACCTCTATTTGTTTTGTCTTAATTTTTTCATAGACCCGAACATTGTGATGGGCCTATCAGACTTATGTATATTTTGTCTTTTATGTCCTAAGTTTTCCTGGACCGCCCTCTTCAGGTTTTCAATCTAGCAAACTTTTCCTGGCTTTTGCATAGACCTCGTTGTTTTCAGTCTATCAGGATTTTTGCCTTTTGTTATCATTTTATCATTTTCTTTTGGGTAAACTTTAAAAAAGTATCTTGTGGTTTCGCTCATTTGCAAAATGTGGCCCGAGGAATTTTTTTTGCAAAACAGGGTCTGTGGTTTTAAAAATTTTGCAAATAAAGGATCTTCAATATTAAATTATGTCATGAAAATGGGTAATCTTATTCGTTTTTATCTGAATTTTTGTGAGATAGTTATATAAAATACAATACACATCGGTGAAATATTTTGAAATATTTTGAATAGTGTAAATATTTTTTTAATTAAATTATGATAATACACTTTAAAAAATCATAAAAACAAAAAATCTCCGAAAATTACTCAAATCATGACGTATAATTTTTAAATAATAAGGTTAAACTATTAGAATGTTGAATTGTTAAAAATATTCAATGTAATACAACTATTTTGAATCCATAGGCCCCCTTTTGGAAATTTTTTGAAACCACATGCCCATTTTGCAAAAAAAAAATCCTCAGACCCCATTTTGAGTGAAACCACGAGGTACTTTTTTTAAGTTTGCGCTTTTCTTTTGAGGAATAGGGTTGATTGCACAAAACCGTTCTTTCGACTTACTTGCAACCTTTCGTCTTTAGGGCCCAATATATTCATTCAAGCATAAACATAAAGATTTCAGTAAAATGACATTTCCATTAAATGAAGTAAGTTTGAGTACACCATGATAACCGTTTCTATTGACCCAAACTATGGTGTTAACTAGCTGTTAGCACGGTCAGATCGGCCCGATGAGGAATTATGCATATTTAAATAAGTGATTAGACAAAGAGCCAAGAAGGATCGAATTGTCATCCGAAAAATCCCGAAAAATCCCATTCGTCATATTGTTCCAATTTTCATCCTTGAAATCCTTGAAGTCCATCTCAGAATAATTAATACAGTCAACACAGTCGGACAGAAAAATAGAAAAGCTGACCTGAAAACACAAAAAAAATATCATTTTGAGGGCTTAAACGATCGAATTTGGCTATAATAAGGCAAAATGGAGGCCCAAAGGACTTTAGTTATGACTAGGCTTCTAGTTTTGACTGTTGAGCCATTTCAATCAAATAATGGTCAAATAGGTAATTGGCCCCGGCCGACGAATTACCTATGAATAGTAAAAAAATCAAATCTTACCGAGATTCGCTAGGATTTGTCGAGATTTTGATAAGATTTTGTCAGATAGGTAATTAGCCCACCGGCTAATTACCTACCTTCTATAAATAGAGGAGTTGCCCCCCTCATTTTCTACATATCTGAAAACCATACGTTAAATC
The DNA here is from genome assembly GCA_947683365.1 of Euphorbia pulcherrima. Lineage (NCBI taxonomy): Eukaryota > Viridiplantae > Streptophyta > Magnoliopsida > Malpighiales > Euphorbiaceae > Euphorbia > Euphorbia pulcherrima. The sequence continues at coordinate 45,390,257 of CANTUS010000014.1, forward strand.
ATTAATGCCTAATTCGTTCTGGGAGTCCTAAAAGCCTCGAAACTCTGCCAAAACACTTCCAAATCCGAGCATTACTAGCGGCATCCGGTATAGACTCGTTTTCCTGTCTTTTTAGATCAAGATCTCATAGTGATCTTCGGTCTAAAAATGACTTAATCTCTCAAAAAGTCCTGTATTTTCTATAGAAATAATCCAAGATTATAGTCATAACTTGGGTTAAATCTATTTTCCCACCAAACCACATTTTTCTCTTGATAACTTCGGTCCTCCACCGGCTCTCAAGTCATCCTGAACAGACAAAAAGGTAAACTGAGGGTAATTGACTCCAAGCCCAACTTTAAAACTCATTCAAGCTCATTTTATTATTATTTATTATTGCACATTATATTTCATTTCTCTGGTTAAGTGAGCCACTGGGGCCACTTAAACTATAATATGTGTAAATGAGCTCGCAGGTATGGATGAAACACTTAGAATGTGAGGAAACTCTATTCAAGTTTTCGGGGTCAGAACCCAAACGCTGCCGATACTCTGCCAAAATTTCGGTAGCGAATATCTATTTATTTATGCCATTTTCTTGAATTTAATTCTTAAATAAAACCATTATAATGCAGAAAATACTACATATTCCAAAATTCTAAAATTTATCCAAACAATTTGAACAATATGTGTTCCTATCAAGTCCGAACTCAGAATCACTTTCTTTTCAGTATAAAAATCCAATTTTGGGATAATATACCATAATTTCCGGTGGAGCTGAACCGGCGGCGACTCTATTTTATTTTTAAATAAAGTAAAAATGCTTTATTTTAAAAATATCTTTTCTTAATAAAATGTGCAAATATATTTTTCAGTATAATCACGTTTTTGGCTTATACAAATCACTGCATTTAAGCAAATCGGATTTTCTCAAACCGAACCAGGCGCGCCCTACGCACTGCACCCCGCATGCATCCCTCCATTTCAAAACCCTCGCCCACTGACAGTGGCAACTCTACTAGGGATAAAATTATTTTTATAAAAACCTGTTTCTTATAAAAATTCTTTTTTTACACGATAATTATGATATTGTTCAAATTAAACTTTAGAATTACGGAATATGTGGTAATTTCGACATTACACAATTTTAGGGTTGCATTGCATCTGCATTCTTTACCCCTAAACCAATTTAGGTGTCTTTTGGTGAAGTATCTCCAAGTTCACTTAGGGCTTGAAGGGTATGGATCCAATCACACCCCTTGCGTAACGTATGAGGGCCTTGCTCGCTTAAGGGCAAGACTACCCGAGTATATTATATGTGGAAAGGACTCCTTTGGTTTGCTTAGGGCCACTGGATCTCGGTACACAAAGGCGCAGGGTACCCAATCGCACCCAATCCTGAGACCGAAACCCGCATATAGATAAACCATAGACACTTCCCCTTAGGTTTACCCAAAAACCAAGAGTGCACGCTAGCAGACTTTGCTAAGTCCCCCGTTGGCTTTAAAGTGAAGTAACCAAATAGAGTTAAAAGGGCGGTAGGCACGATCTAACCGTTTGCTACCTGTGCAGGGTTATTAAATATAAATAAACTAAAAGTGAACATTATAAACGTAACGATTGTGTGAAAACTAAGCACATCTTTGTGCAAGCATGACATTGATGTGTGACATACCATTTTGTTTACTTAACCATAAGAACCTAAGATAACCGAGACCAGTGAATCCACCTAGGCTCAACCCATGAGCCAAAATAACCGAGACCAATGAGTCCACCTAGGTTCAACCCATGAGCTGAAATAATCTCGACCAGTGAGTCCATCTAGGCTCAGCCCACGAGCCGAAACAAATCAAGACTAGTGAGTCCATTTAGGCTCAACCCATGGGCTGAAATAATCGAGACCAGTGAGTCCACTTAGGCTTAGCAGACGAGCCGAAACAAATCGAGACCAATAAGTCCACCTAGGCTCAACCCATGAGCCAAAATAATCGAGACCAGTGAGTCCACCTAGGCTCAGCCCATGAGCCGAAACAAATGAAGACTAATGAGTCCATTTAGGCTCAACCCATGAGCCAAAATAATCGAGACTAGTGATTCCACCTAGGCTCAACCTATGAGCCGAAACAAATCAAGACTAGTGAGTCCATTTAGGCTCAACCCACGAGCCGAAACAAATCAAGACCAGTGAGTCCATTTAGGCTCAACCCATGAGCGGAAATAATCCAAGACCAATGAATCTACCTAGGCTCAGCATATGAACCAAAACATGCAAACCATCAAGTGACCAGCGAGTCAACTCACCTTCAACCAGCGAGCCAACCCTCGAGTAACTAGCGAGTCAACTCACCCTTGACCATCGAGTGACCAGCGAGTCAAATCACCTTTGACCATTGAGGTAACCTTCGAGTGACCAACGAGTTAACTCACCTTTGACCACCGAGTCAACCTTTAAGTGACCAGCCAGTCCACTCACCCTTAACCACCGAGTCAACCTTCGAGTGACCAACGAGTCAACTCATCCTTGACCATCAAGTCTGCCTTCGAGCGACCAGTGAGTCAACTCACTTTTGACCATTGAGTCAACCTTCGAGTGATCAGCGAGTTAACTCACCCTCAATAATAGAGTCAACCTTCGAGTGACCAGCGAGTCAACTCACCCTCGACCACCGAGTCAACCTTTGAGTGACCAGTAAGTCAACTCACCCTTGACCATCGAGTCTGCCTTCTGTGACCAGTCAGTCAATTCACCTTTGACCATCGAGTCAATCTTCGAGTGACCAACGGTCAACTCAGCCTCGGGCATAGAGTCAATCTTCGAGTGACCATCGAGTAAACTCACCTTCGACCACCGAGTGACTAGGGAGTCAACTCACCCTCGACCATAGAGTCAACCTTCAAGTGACTATCGAGTCAACTCACCTTTCACCACCGAGTCGACCTTTGAGTGACCAGCGAGTCAACTCACCCTTGACTATAGAGTCAACCTTCGAGTGACCATCGAGTCAACACACCTTTGACCACCGACTCAACCCTTCGAGTGACCATCAAGTCATCTCACCTTGGACCAATGAGTCAACAATCGAGTGGCTATTGAGTCATCTCACCTTGGACTAATGAGTCAACCTTCGAGTGACCATCAAGTCAACTCATCCTCGACCATCGAGTCAACCCTCGAGTGACCAGTGAGTCAACTCACCTTTGACCATCGAGTCATCCTCCGAGTGACCAGTGAGTTAATTCATCTTTGACCACCTAGCCAACCTCTGAGTGACCAAAAAGTCAACTCACCTTTGACTAGCGAGTCAGCCTTTGAGTGACTATTGAGTCAACTCACCTTTGACCAGTGAGTCAACACTATCGAGTGACCATCGAGTCAACTCACCTTCGACCACCGAGTCAACCTTTGAGTGACCATCGAGTCAACTCAACTTTGACCACCGAGTCAACCTCCGAGTGACTAGCGAGTTAACTCACCCTCGACCATCGAGTCAACCCTTGAGTAACCAGCAAGTGAACTCACCTTTAACGATTGAGTCATCCTCCAAATGACCAGTGAGTCAACTCACCTTTGACCACCGAGTCGACGTTTGAGTGGCCAGCGAGTCAACTCACCCTCGACCATAGACTCAAACTTCGAGTGACCATCGAGTTAACTCACCTTTGACCACCGAGTCAACCCTTCGAGTGACCATTGAGTCATCTCACCTTGAACCAATGAGTCAACAGTCAAGTGGCCATCGAGTCATCTCACCTTGGACTAATGAGTCAACCTTTAAGTGACCATCGAGTCAACTCCTCCTTGACCACCGAGTCAACCCTCGAGTGACCAGCGAGTCAACTCACCTTTCACCACCGAGTCATCCTCTGAGTGATCAGCGAGTTAACTCACCTTTGACCACCTAGTCAACTTCCGAGTGACCAGCGAGTCAACTCACCTTTGACTAGCAAGTCAGCCTTCGAGTGACCATCGAGTGAACTCACCTTTGACCACCGAGTCAACCCTATTGAGTGACCATCGAGTCAACTCACCTTCGACCATAGAGTTAACCTTTGAGTGACCATCGAGTTAACTCACCTTTGATCACTAAGTCAACCTTCGAGTGACTAGTGAGACAACTCACCCTCGACCACTGAGTCAACCCTCGAGTGACTAGCAAGTTAACTCACCTTTGACCATTGAGTCATCCTCCAAATGACCAGCGAGTCAACTCACCTATGACTATTGAGACGACATTTGAGTGACCATGGAATCAAAAGAGTCAACCTTCGAGTGACCATTAAGTTAACTCACCTTTGACCACCGAGTCAACCCTTTGAGTGACCATCAAGTCAACTCACCTTGGACCAATGAGTCAACAATCGAATGGCTATTGCGTCATCTCACCTTGGACTAATGAGTCAACCTTCGAGTGACTATCGAGTTAACTCACCTTTAACCAGCGAGCCAACCCTTTGAGTGACCATTGCATCAACTCACCTTTGACCAGTAAATCACCTGACTATTAAAGTCATTCTAGAACCTGACTAGTGAGTCACCCGACTATTAGAGTAATCTCAAAAACCAGACTAGTGAGTCACCTGATTATTAAGGTCATTTAAAAACCGGACCAGTGAGTCACCTGACTATTAAAGTCATTCTAGAACCTAACTTATGAGTCACCCAACTATTGGAGTCATCTGAAAAACCTGACCAGTGAGTCACCTGACTATTAAAGTCATTCTAAAACCTAACTAGTGAATCATCCAACTATTAAAGCCATCTCCGACTAATGAGTCACCCGACTACTAAAATCAGCCTGACCAGTGAGTCACCTGACTACCTTAGTCATCATGGACCAACGAGTCAATTTGATCAGTAAGTCACCTGACTAATAAAGTCACCTTCAACCCCCGAGTCAATTCAAACTCGACCAATGAGTTGACAAAAATTGGACTAGTAAGTCATCGAGCCCCGATTAGCGAGTCATCTAACCCAGACCAGCGAGTCATCTAATCCCAACCACCGAGTCATCTAATCCCAACCACCGACTGGTCATAAACCAGACTACAAGGCCCAAACCTTTTGGCATTCCCCGAATGACCAAGGCTTTTCCAAGAATTAAGGCGATATTATGATTGCCAAATTAATGTCCAACGAGTCATAATAGCTAAGCCACTCCTGCAATGACTTGGTCGAAATACCTAGGGGCGTCCTACATGGCCCTAACTTTGTGCGTTCCTAGAATGACACAATTTTGAGTTATGCTTTCCATAAAAGAAAACTCAACCAAACCTTGACACTTAAAATGATCGCTTGAACAAGCTTGATATTCCATGAGTATCAAAGACTTACCCCTTTTGTTACGTATTTCTCGAATGCTTAACTTTCATCAAATGTTCCACAAATATTTTACCCCTTTGCAACACAGTGATTGCTTAAATGATACCTATTGAGGTACAAACCATTTTGGCATTCCCTGAATAACCAAAAGTTACCCAAACCAAGGCGACATAGTGATTATTGAATCAATGTCTAGTGAGACACAACCTTTTTGGCATCCCTTGAATACCAAAACAAGTTCTACCCCAGGGGCATCCCAATCTTAATGCATTCCTAAAGAGGCACTTCCCTGTGTTGTACTTTCCCTGAAAGACACTCGAATTTGTGCATTTTTTGAATGTGGCAAATAACCTAATTAGACCCCATCACTATATGTGACCACTCGATCTCATTTGATATTCCTTGAATATCGAGATTCATAGCCATATCTGGTATCCCGAAATACCTGACCTTTACCAAATATTCCCTGAATGTTTGACCAAAACCTATTTAATGTTCTATAAATAATAAATTTAACATATACATTCATTCATGTATGTAAATATCATTCATACATTAATAACATCCATTCATTCAATCATTAGAAAAACCATTAGGATCCTTGTAATCGTGGGAGGCCTTAATTTTATTTTTTATGAAGAGAAGTAGGCTGATACGTATCTTAAGCACTCCAAAGGTTAGACCCCTGTCACTAGTTGAGTCACTTACTTGGATTTTTTCTCCAATTCTGAACTTGAGAAGACGATGGCAGATGATGATGCTATTATCTGCTCCCTCAAAAGAATCTTGGATACTCCAGAATTCCTTAGCATCTTAGAGAACATGGATTCTCAAAATTTGCAAGCACGAGAAGCTAAATTAGCAGCATTAAAGGCAAAGATCAATGACTTGGAGAACTCTTGCTTGAAGACAGAGAAATCCATTGCCTCCATCGAGCAATATGTGGATATTGACAAATTTGCACCTAGCAAATCTGAAGCACTTCCAGCCAACTTCATAATGCCATACATAGCTCCCTACCATGGCATAGGGTCTCTATATGCCTATATTAAGGGTTACCTCCAGATAATGACCCGTATGGCAATCCCCAAGGTTTATATCGTCAATTTGTTTCAAGCCACTCTCTGTGGTCTAGCTTTTGAATGGTACATGTGGATGCTAATTGACGTAAAGTCTGACTGGAAGAAGTTATATTTTGCCTTTATAGAGAATCATGCCTTCAATCCGAAGGTAAAGACCACTCTACAGGATCTCAAAAGAGTACAATAGCGTCTGGATGAGTCCTTTGAGGATTACTATTTTAGGTGGATGGCATTCTGAGTGCTAGTAAGTGGGGCACCTGACCAGGAAGCCTTGATTGTGAAACTAGTGGAGGGTTCGAATCAAAGGTATAAGGATGAAATGAGAATGGAGAGATTTGAAACCTTCAACGATTTGGTAGATTATGTCAAAAAGTTGGAGAAAAATGATGAAGAAAATCAGCTGAAGGAAGACGAGCTCCATGAAATGATGTAAAATGAAAATGCAGATTATGAACAACTTGATCTTAAGGACCCAAAGCTCGAATACCAGTTAGATGAAGAAATTCCAGAAGATCAAGATGAAAGCTCAATTTAGGAATAGTATTGCAGGCCCCAACTACTCTGAAGAAGTGAAAGCTACACTAAATAATGAAGATTGCCCTTTTATTATTATCTTTAGAAGTTTCAAACTAAAGAATGTAATAAATAATATTATGAATAAATTTGCTTACATATGCAATGTTTCTAATAATGATTCCATGTATTCATTCCAACATACATTTGACATATTTAACATTCGTGACGCTCCAATTAAAGAAACAAATTTAGGCAAATTTGACAAACCCAAAAATGGTATCTATTTCAAATAACTTGACTCCTGAAAAAGAGAATAAAGAGATAAAAAAAACCATGTGGCTGCCTTTACCTAGTTTAATCAATAAAATGTCCTTACTACTCATAGGGGAAAATGAAGAAAAGATCATCAAAGAATCTACTACAGTCAACAGATAATTCATAAAACAGAATCTAGAAAGAAAATCACTCGAACTATGCCTCAAAGCAATCTAGAAGAAATCTACTATGTGCCACATGAGAAAAAATAAAGTTAGATAGTAGACTCCCAAGCAACTCTTGCATGATGAAGAAAGGACCTCATCGACAACACGATCATAGTGAAAACCAAACCAATAAATCTTACGAGACTAATATCTAAAGATTTACTTTTCTTGATAGTGTGCTACTCAAACAAGAAGCATGAAAGTCGATAAGGATATTGCAAAACACATGAACAAAGTCAAATCAGCTTCGAATATCTAGCAAATGGAATGTCTCCATCTGAGGCATAACATCATCAAAATGATGCATCCTTCCTCTACCCAAGAGAACCAATGTTGAATCTCACAAATATGCGTCAATAAAGGATGACCAGGACAACAAAAATAATCGACAAAGGGAACTGATCCTAAGTCAAATGAAATCAGAACATTCTAATGCTAGGGCAAAATTCCACCCAAGAGACCCAACATGGTAAAATAGATTCTCATCAAGGGAATGCTACATATTAGGGACATCAAAGGAAACAAGTTCTTGAACCCCTCGAATAAGAAAAGGCTTAGGCAATACCAGATCAACTAAAAAAATGTGTCTGCTAAAAGCTAGTGAGGGCTTTTAAGAAAAAATAAAGACGAAAGAAAGAGAGGAATCAACCGATAAAAGCTGAAAAGGACCGTTGATAATAAAAGAAAAAGTTATTGGGAATAGATACCAAACTTTTGTGCTTAAAAATATTTCTTTAATTGATGTGTCATTTTGCTGAATTGTCAAATGTCTGCACTTAATGAATACACATAATTGTTAAAAGAAACATTCACGTAAGCGCTCTTGTTCATACAATGCATGCAAAAATATTTTAAAAAGAAAAAAAGAGCTTGATGGATTGGAAACCCAAAAGGGTGGTCCAAACAAAATTCAAGGCAACCCGATAAATTGAAAACTTCAAAAGGCGGTTTATGTAAAAATCATGGTTAAAAACATGGGAAGAGAAAAGCCCGTTGTACTTTGGTTCAGGCAAAAATTAGGGCGTAACCTCTGCATGCAACTATGATCAAAGTCACTTATCGTGATAACTCACTAAATGACATCACTCAATCCAAAGCCTTCGCAAAGGAGCAATATTCTTCATCAATACGAGCATATGAATCTCCTACATCTCCAAAATGTGAGAAGACAATCTTCATGCACTCAGATATATAAAGATTTTGAGAACTACTGATACATGTCATACCGTCTACACAATCAATCAAAAGAATAAAATATAACCTCTGTCAATCCAAGCAACTAGGGTTAACCTGCTAAATATCATTGCCATATACCACTGGGGGCAAAAGTTTTGCAACTTAGGAATTCATTAGATCTGAGAAGGACCCAAAAAATTTCCTTGTTCAAATAGTCAAGTACAAAGTAGAGTGCACGGCCAACCCTACAACCAGAGTGAAATGGACGCAAAGCACACACAACTACAATAAAAACAACAAAGCTCATCGCTTGAAGCTATAAGAGCTTGCACATAGGACTCAAACTCAAAGTTAAATTTTCATCATCACTAAGAATGACAGAAACCGAGAAGCCAATAATACAGAAGAATATTGCTAAGAATGAAGCAAACAAGCCTCATCCTATAGCTGCACGATTCCATCCAATGATAAAGCAAATGCATTGTATGAGCATTACATGTCATACATTACACATCACATTCTTATTTACAAGTGCAAAGACAACAAGTCGCTACACAGACATTGTTAGTCCCCAAAAAATTCCAACTTAATGAATCATGCACTTGCACAACTCATCGTATATCAATAAATGTACTACATCACATGCATCATAAAAAAAGAATGCATAAAACTCTTCCTACAAGACTAAGCTTTATCATCCCGATATAGTGAGATATTTACCGGCCACATTATAGCCGAACCTTAGATCCAGTGGGATCTATACCTAAGCACATTATAGCCAAATCTTAGATCTAGAGAGATCTTTACCTTAACACATCATAGCCAATCCTTATATTCAGTGAGATCTTTACCCTAGCACATCATAGCCAAACCTTAGATCTAGTGAGATCTTTACCCCGACACATCATAGTCGAACCTTAGATCCAGTGAGATCTTTACCTCGACATATCATAGTCGAACATTAGATCTAATGAGATCTTTACCTTGGCACATCATAGCCAAACCTTTGATCAAGTGAGATCTTTACCTAGGCACATCATAGCCGAACCTTAGATCTAGTGAGATCTTTACCCTGACACATTATAGCCAAACCTTAGATCAAGTGAGATCTTTACCCCGACACATCATAGCCGAACTTTAGATCCAACGAGATCTTTACCAAAACCCATCCAAGATATGAAATGTCAAGTCTAGTTTTATGATGACATGTAGTGTCATGTTGAGTTATTCTAATAACATGTAGTGCCATGTTATGCCATGTTATGTTCTATAATATCGTATCATACTTACGACATGTAGTGCCATGTCATGTTATATTTTATAGGAAATCACAATAGCAGCTCAAAGGCGGCAGACAGTGCCTAACTCCTTAGTGAGGAAACTGGTCAATGGCGGCAGACAGTGTCCAACTCCCTAGTGAGCAAACTGGTCAACAGCGACAGATAATGCCCAGCTCCCTAGTGAGACAAACTAGTCAATGGCGGCAGATAGTGCCTAACTCCCCAGTGAGATAAACTGCTCAATTACAGCAGACAGTGCCTAACTCCTTGATGAGACAAACTGGTCAATGGTGGTAGACAATGCCTAACTCCTTGATGAGACAAATTGGTCAACAGTGGCAGACAATGCCCAACTCTTTGATGAGAAAATCTGGTCAATAGTGGCAAATAGTGCCCAACTCCCTGATGAGAAAAAATAGTCAATGGTGGAAAATAGTGCCTAACTCCTTGATAAGAAAAACTGGTCAACAGAGGCAGATAGTGCTAAACTCCCTATGAGATAAACCGCTCAATAGTGGCAGACAATGCCTAACTCCCCATGAGACAAGCTGCTCAATGGCGGCAGATAGTGCCCAACTCCTTGGTGAGACAAACTAGTCAATGGCGACAGGCAGTGCCCAAATCCTTGATGAGATAAACTGGTTAATGGTGGTAGACAGTGCCTAACTCCTTGATGAGACAAACTGATCAACAGTAGCTAACAGTGCCACACTCCCCGAGGAGAAAATTGCTTGATGATAGCCGATAATACTTCCCCCAGATGAGAGATTAATCACCAAATCTAGCAATGCTTTCTCTATATGTGCAGGATGATCACCATATTTCACGTTTCCTCACCAGAAAAAACTAGTCAAGACTTGGTCGACAGCGCTTGAGACAACTAATCAAGATGTGGCTGATAGTGCCACCTTCCTAGAGGAGAAAACTGATCAATGGATCCAACACTACTGGTATGTATAACGCTTCACTTATCTTATGTATCATGCAAAACCGTGTTTTAAAATGGGTTAACCAAAATTTTCTATGCACCGTTAAGGACATGAAGTTTTTCCAACCTGTGTTTTCTTTTATCCCTAACATATTTTCTTTTTACATTTACTCCCCAGTGGATTTGTGTTTTAAGATTATCATCAACATTCTTAATCGAAGGGGCAAAAATTTTTGTTTTTCAAAATTATCGATTCAGAAATGTTGATTCTTTCTAAAAAGTTTTCATGTCCTTATCACACAAGAACACTAGTTTTGACATTAGCTCTTTTATTCGCGTACGTGCAACTTTACCTCCATGATAAAAATTTTGTATGTGGGGGGCAAACTGTTAGCACGACCCCCTCGACCTGATGAGGAATTATGCCTATTTCAATCAGTGATAAGACAAAGGGCCAAGACGGACCGAATTGTCAGCCAAAAAATCCAACAAATTCGCATTCGTCATAGTGTTCCAATTTTCGTCCTTGAAATCCTTGAAGTCCATCTTAGAATAGTTAATACAGTCAAAATAGTTAAATAAAAAAATAGAAAAACTATCCTAAAAACATAAAAATGCCATTTTGAGGGCTTAAACGATCGAATTTTGCTAAAACAAGGCAAAATGGAGGCCTAAAGGCCTTTTGTTTTGACCGTTGGGCCGTTTTAGTCAAAAAAGGTCAAATAGGCAATTAGCCGGCTGAGTAATTACCTATGAACAGTAAAAAAATCAAATCATACCAAGATTCACCTAGATTTGCGAAGATTTTGATAAGATTTTGTCAGATAGGTAATTGCCCCGCCGGCTAATTACCTAGGTAATTAGCCCACCGGTTAATTACCCACCTTCAATAAATGGAGAAGTTGCCTCCTCATTTTCCAAAGATCTAAAAACCATACGTTAAATCCTTTATGCCTAATTCGTTTCGGGAGTCCTAAAAGCCCTGAAACTCTGCCAAAACACTTCCAAATTCGAGCATTACTATCGACATCTGGTATAGACTCGTTTTCTTATCTTTTGAGATCAAGATCTCACAGTGATCTTTGGTCTTAAAATGACTTAATCTCTCAGAAAGTCCTATATTTTATATAGAAATAATCCAAGATTATAGTCATAACTTGAGTTAAATCTATTTTCCAACCAAACCACATTTTTCTCTTGACAACTTTGGTCTCGCACCAGCTCTCAAGTCATCCTGAACAGACGAAAAGGTAAACTGAGGGTAATTGGCTCCAAGTCAAACTTTAAAACTCATTCAAGCTCATTCTATTATTATTTACTATTGCACATTGGATTTCATTTCCCTGGTTAACTGAGCCACTATGGCCACTTAAACTATAATATGTGTAAATAAGTTCACAGGTACGGATGAAACATCCAGAATATGTGGAAACTCTATCCGAGTTTCCTGGCCAGAACCCAAATACTGCCGTTACTCTGTCGAAATTTTGGTAGCAAATATCTATTTGTTTATGCCATTATAATGAATATTTTATTTGTTGAATTTAATTCTTAAATAAAACCATTGTAAAGCAGAAAATACCACATATTCTAAAATTCCAAAATTTATCCAAACAATTTGGACAATATGAGTACCTATCATGTCCGAACTTGGAATCTCACTTTCTTTCCGGTATAAAAATCCCATTTTGGGACAATATACCACAATTCCCGATAGAGCTGAACCAGGTGGCGACTCTACTTTATTTTTAAATAAAGTAAAAAAGTTTTATTTTAAAAATATTTTTTCTTAATAAAATAGGCAAATATATTTCTCAATATAATTACGTTTTTGGCTTAGACAAAGTCACTACATTTAAGCAAATCAGATTTTCTCAAATCGAACTAGACGCACCCCATGTACTGCACCCTGCATACATCCCTCTATTTCAAAACCCACGCCCACTCACACTAGCCTATAAAGGTTTTCTAGCCATCACACTCTCGTTGCTCACATTACCCTAACTTTTGCCTAGACAACCCTTTTGGGGTTTTCAGTCTAGTGGGTTATTTTGCACCCTGACATTTGCTATAATGCTTTAGAGAATACCAATCAGCTGGTTACACCCTAATTTTTGCCCGAGCAATAGAAGACCACTTGAGGGGTGATTAATTCTATTTATTTTTTCATGTGCCACTTTTCTGGATTTGATTCTTTATTGTTAGATTATGATAATGCTTCGACTTGTTTTGATTGATAGGGCTTACAAACTCGTTACCTTCCAAAATCTTCATGCCCCTTGTATCGAGCATCTTTCTAAGTACGCGAAGTCTTTCCCAATCTGGTTGGAACTTCCCCCTTGGATCAGTGTTATTAGGCTTCGATCACTTTAAAATCATATCATCGGCCTTCGACAGATATGTCTGAATGCTGTCATACGTGCTTGCCATGGGCTATTGGTACATCTGAATGCTGTTTAAGTTGTTAGAACTATGCCTTGGTCCATAGAGGTCCCTTTGACTTGGATTCAGTGCGGTTTTGAAGGATTTCATTTAAGTTTTGCCTTGGATCACGGTTTCAGTGGGGATTCTGACACTTGCTTGACATCTTTGAAGGGCGAATGGTAGCTCATCGGCTCAATCTTTGTATCTTATGGAAAGAAACTTCTTGGTAGACTGGTTTGTGGTTTCAATTACCCCATTAGCTCATGGTATGTGAGATGAAGTCCTATGACGTTTGGTCTCATATTTCTTGATCAGATCGGTTGTTTCCCCTTGAAATGGAAACCCCATTATCTAGTATGATTTGGCAAGGTAGGTTGAATTGAGCAAAGATGTGTTTCTTGATGAACTTGGCCATCTTCTCATTAGTAATGATGGTGCAAGGCTTGGCTTTCCCCCATTTTGAGAAGTAAGCTGCCCCTACAATGAAAAAGCGGTGTCCATTGGTTGATGAAGGCTGATTTCACCAATCATATTTTCCCCCACACCAAGAATGGTCCATGAGGAGAGAAATGAGGAAGCTTTATGAATGCAAAGGAATGGCTGTTGATAAGGATCAATGGTGTATCGAGGGTGGGAGTTTTAAGAATGGGTGGGTGAAGAAAAGGTAAGCCATAGTTTTGTTGAAGGTGGTCTGGCGATGCTCCTTCTCCATAATTTGCTGATGCTTCTTTGGTAGCTTGAAGATGGGCTTGCACACAGTTGTGAGGCCAGCGATGAACCAATTGACATATTGGATCTATCCAAGGAAGGACTGAGCTTCTTTTTCTATTCTGGGTGTGGGAATGCGATTCACCGCTCACCGATGCAATAAATCGCCCCATCAGCGGTGGCTTCGGCAAGGAGGGGACTTAGTAATTTTTTTTATTTTTTATTCTTTTTCTTATGTATTTATTTATTTATTGAATTTTATGAATTTTAATCATTTTTTATCTTTAACCGGTGATGGAAAATGAAGCGATTAAAGTCCCAAATCATCAAGAGAAGTTCTTACCCAACACGATTCGACTCCAAAAGAATAGAACAACTGGCCCGCAAAAGGTTAGAGCAAAAAATCATCATTGTTCTGCGGGACACTAAAAAGCCCGTGCTCACACCTCCATTCCATAGACCAAGGAGAAAGGTGTCTGGTTAGTGGGTGTTCTTACACTGATTCTATACCCCAAACGGCAAATGGAAGTTTATCTACCCAATCCCTATAGGTGGCGACTAGCTTAGATAAAATCTTTTTGTTGACATTAATGATCAGCTTCCCTTTAGAGCTCTTAAGGGATTTGAGTATAGACTTGTAACCTAAGGTGTACTTTCCATTCTTCATTACTAGAGTCAGCCTGCTGTTGATGTTCTCATGAGGGGTTGTTTTGGTTATATAACTCAAACTGTACTTCATAACTATAGCCATCCTACTATTGATGCTCTCATCAGGGGTTGTTTTTGTTATGTAACTCAAACCGTACTTCAGAATCAGAGCTAGCCTACTGTTGATGTTCTCATAAGTCCTTTTGGCCTTCTTTCTTGATGATGTGATCCCCCCTTCTCCCCCTTGTTAAGAAATACGAGCCAAGACTAATTGTTATCATGTTTACTAAGCACTTTTATCATCTCTCTTTTTGTAGGTAAGTTTTAACTATTGGATTTTTATGCCATTGCAATATACTTGAAGTCAGCTTCATTAATAAATATGGTGATACTCTAAGAATGTTGTTGTTATGAGTGTATGATATCTATAAAGTGAAATGGTCAAGCAAAAATGTGAATGGAAAATGCATCAATTTAACCATGATATGCCTCATAAGTGGCATTGTTTACATAAAAAATGTTTGTAATATTAAAAATTACATCATTTAAATCATCCTCCATAAGTGGAGGGCCTTGTAGGTCAACCTTAGTAATATTGGCAGCTAAACTGGTAGTCTCTATGTGCAGGCTCGCATGAGTTTCTTCGGTCACTGCTCTTGCTAAGTTCTTGATGGCCTTGCTTATAGGGTTGCCCTTCTCGTCCCCCTTCTATTTCTTCTTCATGTGTATAGCCGGGGCCTTAGTGATAGCTTCGATGGCTTCACTCATCTCATCCCCTTCAGTCTTCCCACATACTTCCATAGAAATCGAGGTCTCAATCACGCAACCATTCTTGAAGTCATACACGTCATTGAGGATCTCAAAACCAGGGACCTTCTTTCCTCCTATCTCGTTAGGTTCCTTCTTACTTGTGAACACCTTCTTCTTGACCTCAGTCCCTATCATAAGGCGGGACTGGGGTTTGGATTTCTTAGCACCTGGGCGATTTCCCAAACCAAGTTCGAGTGGCCAAGGTATAGGTATGATAGGCTCTAGCATGCCCTGAAGATTCTTCCCAAGCCCCTTTCCTTTCATATAACCTTGCTTTATCATAATCTTTTCAATCTTAAGGGATATGTATCCCCTAATCAAAAACTTTGTACCCTGGTGAGCAACATCCACCCTAGATTCCTTTTCCTTGGCTTTCATAGGCACTATAATAGATTGTTCATCAGCCTCGATCGTCACTGGCTTGCCATTGTGAATGAGCTTGACTTTTTGGTGGACTATGGAAGGGACAACCCCTAATTCGTAGAGCTAAGGACAATCCAACAATAATGAATATGTGAAAGGGATGTCAAGGATGGTGAACAAGACTGTGGACTTCACTTCCCCAGTGGTAACTTTCAGCTTTAAGTACTTCGATGACACTCCTCTTTATATCATCATATGCCCTTATAACAGTATTGGATTTTTCAAACATGAATTCATCTAGCCCTAAGTGAGGAAGGATCTTATTAGGGCAGAGATCAAGGGCAAAACCATTATCCACCATAACATATGGGATAGAACGATCAAAGATTTGCACCTTGATGAAAAGTTCCTTGTTATGCTTGTTTCCTTTAACTGGGAGATGCGATGGATAAAACATAATGGGTTTAACCTGATTGGAAGGAGATCCTCTAATAACTAAAAACACCTCAACCAAGGTAGTGGAAGGTGTAGCCTCCATGCTTAATAACTTTTCCATCAAACCCCTGCGATGATCCTCGGAGTCGATGAGAAGCTTCTAAATGCTGTATTTGGCGGGGGTAACTTGCAACTACTGGATAAGAGGAGTGACCTTTGAATGTACCTTCCCAGTACTAAGCAGGGTTGAGTCTCGATAGTAGGCATAAAGGTTGATCCTTGACTGATGCTCGAGATGACTTGAATGTCAACATCTCTACCTCTTCTTCTTTTGGAGGTGGGGGACATTAGGGGCAACCCACCCACTTCAAGTAATATGCAACACCCTATCTTTCATACAACTCCTCTCCTCGGAGGTTTCCACTAATAAGGTCGGCCCTTCAAGGTCATCATTCTCCAATACATAGGCGTTAATGTCAATTAGTTCAGGTTGAACCAATATAGTTTCCTCATCGTAATTGCCTTCTAACTCATACGCATCAATACCAATAGGGACAGATTCATCGGGTAAAGCCAGTATTGAGTGAACCACATGATTAGCTTGTGTGATCATATTGAAGACATTTTGGGAAGGTAACCCTGACTCAACAGCTGCAACCTATTTCTCAAAGTTTTGTAGGGTGGTATTCATGGTACTTGGTTTAATCTCGGGTTCTCAGATCTTCTTTTCTCTAATCAGGCCATGAATAGCTTCAAGTAAATCCCTACAGGCGCCTGTGCTACGACCCTTACTAATGTGATAAGCACAAAATTGATCCCTGTCCTCAGGTTTAGGCGAAATATAGGGCTTGACACTCTAGAGAGGGCTAAGAGCCCTCAACACTAAAGATAGCAGGCAATGGTGCCTTCCATGGAGAAATACCATCCTCAATAGTATGGAATGCAACCACTTCTTCTTATTCTGCAGTGGTTTTGGGATCAAAACTAGACCCCATCTTAGAAGCCTAGGCTGGGGCTGATGGATCATTCTTCTTGAACCAAGGTTTGCCGGACACACTCACCTTCTCCAATTCCTCGATCCTTTCCCATTTCTTGGCCTTTTCACAAACCTCTACATAACTAGAGAATTTATCCATACCGAGAACCTTTCGATAGGTAGGCAGGGCACCATCCATCAATTTTACAATTATCTCAGAGAGAATCAGTCGATCTTTCAATAAAACTTGGGTGGCCATCCACCTTTCAAAATAGGGCTTGAATTTCTCATAGGGGACTTGCTTGATAGCCTCCAAATTCTGTATAGTAGTCTTGATAGTGGCGTTGAAACCATATTGCTTAATGAAAGCCTTAAATAAAGCCTTCCAATTTTCAGTCACCTCATCGGATAAGGTGTTGTACAACTCGATAGCAGGGCCCTCCAAGGTGTAAGGGAACATCTCGATGAGGACTTTATCACTTAGATTCCTTATTCTCATAACCCTTTGATAGATGGTGATGTGAGATTGAGGTTGACCAATTCCCTTATACTTCGCTATGCTAGGCATACTGAAGTTTTTGAGGACCCAATCCTCCTCTCTAGTGGCTTGCACTGACAGTGTTGATTGCTGAATGTTGGGATTGGTAGCAAGAAACTTCTGTAATAGATCGAGCAATTTCACGAAAAAGGGTGATCCACCCAATTGAGCAATCGCACCTAAGGGTAAACCTGTTGATTGAGGAAAGGTTGTGCCCTTAGGTGTGTCCACAAAATTATGGGTTGGGCTTGATGCTCCAAACTAAAATGGTGGGGGCATGAACCCCTGGCTAGGCTGAGTGAACTGACTAACAGCCGGCGGAACCACTATACCCACTAACTGTAATGGCTAGCTAGATGAACCAAATGGACCAATTGAACCCAACTGATTGGAAGATTTTCCACAGATTTGAAGTGGTTGTAATTGAGTCTGAGTGAATGGATTATGAGTAACCTTTGAGAGGGGAGGCTGCTCACTAAACACTGCATGCACCGCTGAAGTCCCGATGACTCCATCTTGAGGGACATTGGCCATTCTCTCTTCGGCCAAGACTGCCCTAATGGAAGCTAGCATCTTATCTTTCATTCGGTCAAGGAACTGATCACTTCCCAGATATTATGAGACGACATTTGCTATCTCCGCCCTAATATCAGCCCTTGACGCATTTGCCTCCTCACTAAGACCAACATCCTCAACCTCAACATCTATCTAACCATCATTAGTTAGAATACGAGACATATCCTTAAGCTGGTGGGTAGTATCAGAATTGAATGGACCAAACTAACTGCTAAATGAATCACTTAGAGTCGAAGGTGGAGTAACCGTGAACTGAACAGGAGGAGGAGGTGGTAGTAGAACAGGAATTCAAATTAAACGAACTTGAGATCGTTGCCAAGCTTTTACTCTTTGAACTTTGGTTGAGGTAGTAACCAAAAAATCAGTACATGTATGGGTCGGGATATGCTTGAATGATGCACAATAATGCATGGTGAGGTTAATTACAAGGGAATGTAACATAACACATGCGAAGCGATCGATTCTGCTCCTATTTCTCTCATAAATTTTGAGGGTATTCTTCCTTAGTCCAATCTCACATAGAAACAAGGGTACCTAGAAGGTAAAATTCTAAGGCTTTTGATAAGAATGGTGTAGTGACATATCAAAAGTTGATGTAGTAGGTTCCTATCGCATTAAGCCTCTTTTGGAGGGAGATGGCAATGAGTGCTCCACCCACTAGAGTGTCCCCAATTCCTAGCAAGCATGAGTGACACTTTCATGAGTTTCGCAAAAAAAATAGGGCACATTAACCTAGAGCTAGAAGAAAAGTGTATTTAGCTAGAGAGAGAAGGAGATGAGAAGATAGAGTGTAATAATTTTCCCAAATGAAGAAGAAGAAAATGGGTTGAATTAAGTAAATGATTTGCGGTGCTCATCTTATTCTTTTAAGCTTTTAAAACAAACCAAAATTTTGCAAGTAGAAAGATTATAATCCCTAGCAGAGTCTCCACTATGAGGTGTCGATGACATATGGGTATCCCTTGGCGCCTACCGGTGGGGCCCACTAGAGTGATAGGTTAAATTTAGGCCTGATAAAACCATTTAGTTCAAGTTTGCACATTTTAGCCAATTTTATGAATAAAAGAATCGAGACCTAAATCTCGATACAAATGATAGAGTAGCCACCCAAGTTGTCTGCTTGGCAAAGAGTTTTGGTACGGTTCCCATTGGGCGGGAGACTCATACCTTTTCGATCAGAGATTCGGGTATCGAATGAGTCACTTATTTCTCATTTAATTTATTCAAAATTACATTCACTGAATAAAACCATTTCATTTCCATCATTTGGGGAATTATTACAAAAATCCTATTTTTCTACACTATTTCACACTCGTTACATGCATATATAATTTACAGTGAAGCACAAACAGTAAATGGGGGAATAAAAATTACAATCAGTGGAAAATGGGGGAATTGCAAAAGAACCTATACATTTATTCTAAGTTATAAAACAAAATGAAATAAATTCCTCTACATCCACAAAGATTAGCACAGTTTATAGCACATTATAAGTCAGCATTTTGTCAGGAAAAATGTGATTATGTTAGCATGGAGGTCTTATGATCGATAGTTCCCAGCGGCTTCTAGGATTGGATAGAAATAATGGGTCTTCAACGTATTTTGTTATGAAAACACATTTTAACTTTTGTGGGTTGATTTACCAGATTACTAGTGAAAATGATTGCATTGCAAATGGTAAGATAAGATTGTTTTTATAGATTAAAAAGCTGATTTTGGGTTCTGTCTAGGGGCCAGTACCTGTACGGGTAGGATGGGACCCGAACGGTTGTTGGGGAGGATTGGTACAGGTATAGGGGGACCCGTACGGGTCATGTCTGGTCCCAGGAAAAAACTTAGTTCACTTAGCAAATAGATTTATGGAGGAGAAATGAAATAAAATGGGATTTCCTTTCATAGGGGTATGGTGCACCAGTTTACATAAAGGTACCAACAAGGCCCACATAGATTAGGATTAGACCCAAAATAGGAATAAAAGACTAGACAAAATTGAATAGATGGAGAGCGACAAATAAATAACTAAGATGTGAGTCTCTTTAAAACTCAGGAGCGTAACCTTTATGATGTGAATCCACTTTAAAGCGATCCCTATGCTGAGAGAGCGTCTAGCCAAAGTAGATGATGGAATGGTGATTTTTAGGACTATTTAGGCAAATATTTGTGTGGACAGAACCTCCCCCAAATCCTAAAAAATGAAGCTAGAAATGAATAAAATATGGACAAAACCTCAAGGGATGGGTTTTCTACCTATTTTATACCTTTTATACCTCTCACTATTCCTATAAAAATTACTAGAATTTCATAAACAATTTTATGTAATTTCTTGTATGTATTGCCTCCGTGTGTGTGTGTATCTTGAACTGAGGTAAAGCCCTCAATTTATAGGAGGAAATTAGGTCTGAACACAATAAATCGTATTCATGACCTAATTTCTCCTGAAAATAGCATAGATCACTTGCCATAAAGCCTCAATAGGCAAGTACGATACCCGTATAGGTCCAATTAGACTCGTACGGAGTCCCCTCTAGGCGTACGGGGGACTTGACCCATACGGGTCCACTGGTGGATTTGTACCACCAAGCATGACCGTACGGGTCCCTAAGGGCAGACCAGGTCTCTAAACTTGGCTAAACTCAATTCTGCAGCATTAGGAATGCCTCTAATGGATAACATTTATAAAAGATTGCATTATCTAGCTCTCATCATGATTTTGTTAGAAGGACCGTTAAACTCCAGTGCTCATAGTGAGGGTACCCTTGTATCTAAAGAAGCCAGTATCCCCTATATGTTGGACCAACTCTTGTATAACAGGGAGGAGTTGTCTATCCGGAGTAGTAGAAGTTCCAGAAGAAGAAGAAGGAGCAGTAAGAGTCAATTTTGACATCCCAGAGCTCAATTGTTGAACTTCTTTAATTATTGCATCAAGACCATTGTGGAGACTGGTGTTTATGTGCTGGAGTTCAATATCGAAGCTCTCCTTCAAGTTCTTGATTAACTTTTTAATTTCGAATAGATGACTTTGGAAATCATCGCTCAAGTCGTCCAAAAGTTTCTCAATAATTTCTAGAAGTTCTTTTTCCAATAATGTGGAGAGTCGTTCCTTAGAGTTCTGTTGCTCTTCTGATATGGAAGTAAGTGTGGAGGAGGTTTCTTTTAATGACTCTATGAGAGCATTTGGAATGAATTTTGACAAGTTTTCAAACTTGCAATCCAGATACTCCTTTATTTCAGTTTTGAGTTCCATGGAGGTAGAGGTAATATGGCCTAAGATAATCATGCAATTGTTTTCTACTCCAATTGCAGCTTATGATGATGATCTATTAGGTGTAGTGATTTTAGAGGTGAGTTAATTGAGTGTAGGGATAATTTGAGAGATAGAGAGAGAGAAAGGTTTTTGTAACTTATTCAGCTGTTGAGAATTAATTCACCTTCTTCTCTAGATCATTCAGCTTCAATTTTAACCCCTTAATCTCACTTTATATTTCTGGATGAATGACTAGATTCTGAATCAATTTCTCTATTTATATACTTATGCTCTCAAGCATTGGTTTATATTCCTCATCTCTGCGCCCTTCCAATGCTGCTTGTTCCAGTAGTCTCAGCCCCATCTTCACTTTTTCAGTTCTTGTAGCAATGAAGTTTGCTGGTATGGATGGTGTGACCATTTTCTTCTTAGCTTCACTATATGAAGAGGATTCATCCTTAGATTTGGAGCTGCTTTTAGTTTCCTTAGAGCTAAAGGATTCCTTTTCTTTGTAATCCTTCTTTTCTTCACTCCTTTCTTTCAACCTAACCCCTGGAATGGTCTCACCCTATGAGTCCACTATAGTAATATTCTTAGTGGGTCTCAGACCATTTCCCTCCTCCAAAGCATTAAGCTCTGAGTTAGGATCAACTACCTTAGATGCATTTTGACTTGCATCTAAGTTGCCTTATTTTTCAGTAGCATCATTATTAGTAGCAGTAATTTTGGAGGTAGGGTCAGGAGTTACCTCTGTAGTCAGTTGCTTTATAGGTTTCGTTGTCTCATCCACCCTTCCATTCTCAGTTTTTGGAGGAATGGCATTTTTCTCAATCACCCCTTCATCTGCCTTTTCAGGAGTTATTGCTCAAACTTCCTCTATCTGATTAGGATCATTGGTAGTGTCCTCAACGTCCTCTCCAGATGCCTTTGTAGGTCTTATGGTTGTGGCTGTTTCTCCCTCAGTAAGAAGAAAGGAAGTAGGAAAAGGATCTATTCTGGCCTTGAAGATGAATAAGTCTTCTTCACTATTTCCCTTTTGTAAAGCTTGTAGATTAGAGGGAGCAATGAAAATTGAGGGAGTGGAAGAGTTTGGAGGAGTGGTATGTTTGGTTGCTCCAAATGAGCTTTCGGGCCCTTCTTTGGTAAGCTGATTTGCCTTTAAATTGTCCATGACAGCTTCCATCATCTTATTGAACTTTGGATCCTCTGGATGGATATTCTTCCTAAGGGCAATCATTTCAGTGGACTCTACATTCTTCCCCTTTGATTTCTTGGCCTCAGCCATTTCCTCTACTCTAGTATCCTTGGGGGAGGGTTCACGAATAGCAATTCCTAAAGCAGGCTTCTTGGGTGCCAATTTAGCTCTTTTAGCCTGAAGAGCTTGCTCAAATGTTGGCCCTTTTTTGATCAATGACCTCTTTGGAGCAGGCTCTTCTTCCTTGGTAGCATTTCTTGATTCACTTTGTTGTGCAATAATTTCATCATAAGACTGATCAGTGCCCCTTTCTAATTCTAATAGCAGCAGTAATAACTGCTATTTACTCAGTGGCCTCTAAGTCCTCTAATTCAACTGCTATCTTCTTTTTAACTGCAGCTTATATGAGCCATCTTCTTGGCTTTTCTGGAGTCTTCTTTTTCATAATTTGATTGAGGGTTAGGGCATCCTCATCAATTTCCTCTACTTTTTCTACCACAGGCTTTAAGTTTATCTTCCTTTAAGCCTTAGGTCTGGTGGTTCTAGCTTTCTTTGCCTCTAGAGCCTCTTCAACTGAGCTTTCGGCCTTCCGTACAGTACTCTTCTCTTTCTTCTCATTTCATTGCCTCAAAGCCTTCTCTTCACCCCATGTTTCATCATAGGTCAGTTTGAGGAAATTCTTCTCAAGAATTTCCTTTCCTTTAATAGACTCTACTCTAGATAGATTCACTTGATTTTCAGCAAGGATCTTTGTGATAAGAGCGCCATGGGAGTATTTGTGTTTCTTCATGTAGTGGATGAGTAAAACTGGCTTATTGACCTCTTTGCTTTCAAACCAGTGTTGGATGACACAGTGTTGAAAGGATGATGTAGTGGTGAGGGATCCCCTCCAGATTAAGATGAGTCTTGCCATCACAAATTGAAGAGTCCTCGATATCTAGGGCTAGTGAGTGGAGGTTTTATCCCCAAAGAATCAGTTTTGAAGCCACATTTGGGGATCATATTTGACTGTTAGATCATTGCCATTATTTCTCATGATCACTCCACTGTTCTTCATCTGAAAGTGAGTGATACAGAATTCAGGGGTGACAGTAATTACTTTCCCCTGTACTATGGTCTGGAGGATGTCAGCGTATTTATGGATTTTTAGATTGTCACAAAATTCTTTGACAAGAAGAGGATAGGTTGGGTTTTTCATTCGGTGAAAGATCTCCAAATTTTGGTCTTTTGAAAGGAGTTGAATGTAGGGTTTAGTGGTAAATAGGTATTCATCTCTAAATAATCAGATGGTGTAATGTGTTAGTTTTTTTTGAATTTGCTTTTGATAAAGTCTTCATCTTTAAGAGTATCTTCTAGAACAAAATTCTTGGGGTGAAGAGCAGCTTGGTTCTTAGTTCTTGCCATTTGGGAATAAAGGTAAGGAAAATTTTAGGGTTCAAAGAATTTTTGCAAAGTAACAGTAAAGTAGTTGCTCGGGTGAAGAAGAAGATGAAATTTGGGGGGTTTTATAAAGTTTTTAAGAGTGAGGGTATTTTGGCAATCCGGATATAATTAAAGTTAACTAGATCAATAATGTGGCATTAAAAATAAGAAGAGAGGTTAATGACATTTAAACCAGAGAATTGGAACAGTTTAATTTTGTAACATTTGTAACCTTTTACCGCGCGTGGACTCCACAATAAACATTTGAAAGTCAAAATGTGTATAATTGCTTTTGTTGGGAACTGACAGTCACATTGAACATGCATAACATTCGAAAATTTTGTCCCTATCCCTAGGAACTCCTATTAGTTGCATATGAATTAAATAAAGCCTTAACTAAACAATTCTCTACCTAGGTTAGCATGCATAAGCCAGGCATACCATAATTCTAAATTATATCTTAGCATAAATATTTTAAACTAAGCATGTTATAACTCTAAGCTATAACCTAAGCATAAAATAAGCTAAGCATGCAAAACAACCTAAGCATAATTATTAAGTCCAAAAAAGCTTAAAGAAAAAGACCTAAAAAGAAACCTTACCAGTTGAAGCGTGCTTTAGTAGAACCTCCTTGCACAAGCCCCCAAGCCTTGGATAGCCTCTATAAGTATCCACATGAACCCCACCAAATAAAACCTCCCCAAGAGGAAGAAATAAGAGCTTTTCAGTAGTTACTAGACCACTCCAAAAACTTAACCCGAAAATATAAACTACAGGTTCCTCAAAATATTCGATGCCCCTCAAAATATAAACTTGCTCAAGCAACCCGGGAGATTTTTCTTTATGAATCTCTACTTAGGATTTATACTTAAACTTGGTACATTGAAAAAGCTGAAAGGGGGTGACTATTTATAGGCTTTGGGGAGCAAAATTGGTCCCCATTTTCGTTGAGCGGGTTTGACCTGTAGGGGTTGCAGCCCTGCAGGTTAGCCCACGAGCACAGCTTCCTCCGCATGCTATGCATCTCGCATGCTAGGCTTGCGAGATTTCTTGCAAGACCGGCTTGCAAGGAATCCCGCGTTGGAGCCTAGCTTTGCGGGCTCTCACAAGTGCCGCATTGCAGTACTTGTGAGCCTGCAGTGTAGGATTTTGCGCATCTAATGTCTCGCAAATCCCGCAGCCCCTATTTTGCAGTCTAAAAATGTCTAACATCTTTACCGGGTCCAACCCATTTGGAAATCTCTCCTTTGATCACTTTTTAAATATTAATTTATTTTATGACCCTAATAAATTAGTTACCGGTCAAAATAAATTCCTTGGTTTATCCAAAATGATCTAATCATTTTTAAACCAATTAAATAATAATCCAATGAATATAATGTTATATTTTAGTAATAGAATAAATCTAGTAATTCTTTACTCAGTCCGATGAAGGTCCATTGTGCGTGACCTTATAGGATCCTGAAGTATTGAGCTGTTAAGGCTTAACCAACCCTTGTTTTAATGGAACCATTGGCTCGAGGTTCTAGACCGTGGATAGAACTTGATTACCTTAACCGACTATAGTACGCCTCCAGCAAGGGTCTACCATCTCCCATTACTCGGAACGTCACTGGTGCTTATAACTTAATCCCGGTTAACACAATAGTTGTCCAGTGCGATGAACTCCTTCCATTCTTTAATATTAGTACCATATGGTTTATAGGGTTTGGTTAAAGTGTTAAACCACTAATAGCAAGGTTGCTCCAAGCTATCCTAGTTATTAACTTGTTACTGAAGTATATTGCCTTTTACCATAGTGTATTTGACTAGAAACTATTTCTATCTAATACATACTCTAATCAGAGATTTATAGCAATCATCACTTCAACAAGCTGCCAGGTACAACTCCTTAATATATCTGAAGCGATGGATTCTTTCTGACTATATAGCTTACCAACGTGTTGTCATGACTATATTTATAACCACCCATGACACCCTAAATTAATGAGAGTATGGGAATGACCCAAAGTATAGTGATGGTACCACACACGATAACTAGCATCTCAAGTATGAGGATATTCGCTAAGCTTATTGTATGAAGATAAACTCTAACACAATGATATATGCACGAAGTGTTTACCTTACTACGGTCTCCAATATATCTCCTAAATATATCCATGTGTTAAACTTAAGGCACCACCTTCAGTCCTTAGGAGTTTGACTGCTTGGACCCTTTCTAAGAAAGTTGACCACATGCTGGTCTTTTCGCTTCATCAATATCCTTTCTTGATGAAACTATGACTAGGGATAGTTTAGACATAATCATAATTGCACACGAAGTAGGTCTCACTAAATATAGTCCAACTATAATTTCTCTGACTTCATGGTTTGATACGTCAAGGACTTTTGTATACATACATCAATGAATATATTTCAACCAGCCATAATATATTTACAAGCATATTGATATAAACAAAAGATTAAACACCTTTATTAATTAGACAAATTATTCGTACCATTACATAATTAAGATATATTGCCCTAATTACCTTAAGGGCATACATCATATCTAACAAACTCCCACTTACACTAAGGTCAATCATATGTCTTAATCCATATGCTTTAATATGCTGGTCATGTTTCACTTGTGTCAATGGCTTTGTCAGACCATCCGCGTGGTTCTGATTAGTAGGTATATATTCTAGTCTTATTATCTTAGTATCAATAATCTCCCTGATTATATAATACTTTCTGGATACATGTATGTTTTTTTAGTGAGACCATGGTTCCTTTACCCGAGCTATAGCACCACTGTTATCACAATATAAAGTAATTGGATCAACAGTCTCAGGCACTACACCGAGATCACCAATAAATTCCTTTAACCAGAAAACTTCTTTTGCTGCTTCGCATGCATCCATGTATTCAAATTATGTGGTTGAATCAACAGTTGTTTCTTGCTTAGAACTCTTCCAGCACACTACCCCTCCATTTAACACATACGTAAAACCCGAATGAGACTTAAAGTACTCCTTGTTAGATTGAAAAATTGTGTCAGTATAACCTCTAATTTTGAGGTCACCGTTATATCAAGAACTCATCTTTAGTCCTTCTCAAGTACTTAAGAATTGCCTTGATGGCCATCCAGTTCTTTCCACCTGGATCTGATTGATATCTACTCATAAAGATCAAAGCTTGAGAGACATCTGGCCCAGTATATATCATATCATACATGATGGATCCTATCGCGGATGTATAGGGAATATCCTTCATGCGCATTCTTTGGACACTCATCCTTAGATAGATTAACCCCCTTTGTCATCGGGAGATAACCTTTCTTCGAATGCTCAAGGTTGAACCTATTCAATACCTTGTCTATATATGTACTTTGAGAAAGACCTAACAGCCTCTCAGATCCATCCCTATAGATCTTTATACCTAGTATAAATGCTGCTTCACTAAGGTCTTTCATGGAGAACTTTCTTGACAACCATACTTTCTTGAAAACTCACGTCAGTGTAACCTCTAATTGTGAGGTCACTTTCCCCATATATCAGGAACTCATCTTTAGTCATTCTCAAGTACTTAAGAATTGCCTTGACAGCCATCCAGTGCTTTTCACCTAGATCTGATTGATATCTACTCATAAAGATCAAAGCCTGAGAGACATCTGGCCTAGTACATATCATAGCATGCATGATGGGTCTTATCATGGATGCATATGGAATATCCTTCATGCGCATTCTTTCTAGAGTAGTCTTTGGACACTCAGCCTTCGGTAGATTAACTCCCTTTGTCATCGGGAGATAGCCTTTCTTCGAATGCTCAAGGTTGAACCTATTCAATACCTTGTCTATATATGTACTTTGAGAAAGACCTAACAGCCTCTCGGATCTATCCCTATAGATCTTTATACCTAGTATAAATGCTGCTTCACCAAGGTCTTTCATGGAGAACTTTCTTGACAACCGTACTTTAACACTTTAAAGAAGAGAAATGTCGTTTCCTATTAGTAGAATGTCATCAACATATAATACTAAGAAAACGACTGCACTCCCACTAACCTTCTTGTAAACACATGGCTCATTACTGTTTGGACAGAAATCCAGTTGACAGATTGTCTGATCAAATATTATATTCCAACTCTTAGATGCCTACTTAAGTCCATAAATGGACCTTTGCAGCTTGTATACCTTTGAGCCATTCTAAGATGTAAAACCCTCAGGCTGTGTCATATACACATCCAAGTCTAAATCCCCATTCAAGAATGTTGTTTTAACATCCATCTGCCAGATCTCATAATCTTAGTGAGCATCAATGGCGAGGAGTATCCTTATGGATTTGAGCATGGCCACTGGTGAGAAAGTTTCATCATAGTTAATGCCTTCATGTTGACTATAACCTTTTGCAGCTAACCTTGCCTTATAGGTAATCATATTACTGTCCATGTCAGTCTTCTTCTTGAAGACCCACTTGCACCCAATTGGTCTAACCTCTTGTGGTGCATCAACCAAATTCCAAACTTGGTTCTCATACATGGAATCCATTTCTAATTTCATGGCTTTCAACCATTTATCAGAATCTGAGCTTTTGATTGCTTCATTATATGTTCTTGGTTTATCATCCTCTATGAGATATAGTTCCTTATCATCAGTGATGACAAAACCATGTCTATCAGGACCTTCATGAATATGACCTGATCTTCGCAATGTTTGTGTTTCGATAGGTTGTTCTTGGATCACACTTTCTTGTGTATCTAAAATGAGGTCAATGAGTTGATTATCTGTTTCTTCCTCTTGAACCTCCAGTTCAATATTGCTTCCACTGAATTTTTCAAGCAAGTGTTCCTTTTCCAAAAAGTGAGCACTCCGAGACACAAATACCTTCTGTGCTTCAGGTTGGTAAAATAAATATCTAATAGTTTCATTTGGATATCGAATGAATAGACACTTGTTAGATTTGGAGCTTAGCTTATCTGATCCTATCCATTTTACCATGGCAGGACAGCCCCATACTCTAAGGTGACTCAGAGATGGCCTTTTATTACACCATCTTTTGTAAGGTGTAAAATCAACTAATTTAGAGGGCACTCTGTTTAATACAAAAACTGCACTCTCTAGTGCATATCCCCAAGAGGATTTCATGAGATTTGCTTAGCTCATCATGGATCAAACCATATCTAATAAAATTAGACTCCTCTTTTCAGACACTCCATTGTGTTGGGGTGTATAAGGAGGGGTCCATTGGGGAACTATCCCATTTTCCTTTAGATAATCCTGAAACTCCTGACTTAAGTATTCTCCACCTCGATCCAATTGAAGTGCCTTAATACTTTTCTCAAGTTGTTTCTCTACTTCAGTTCTGAATATTTTGAAATTTTCAAAACTTTCAGATTTGTGCTTCATTAAGTATAGATAACTGTATCGTGAATAATCATTAATAAAGGTTATGAAGTAGGAGTATCCTCCCAGTGCATGAACACTCATTGGACCACACACATCGATATGAATAAGTTCCAATATACTCGTGACTCATTCACCCTTTCCTATAAAGGGTAACTTTGTCATTTTTTCCTTTTAAACAAGGTTCACAATCACCATAAGTCTCCAAGTCTATTCGGCCCAAGTCACCACATTTATGTAGTTTGGTTAAGCGATCTTTGTTTATGTGGCCTAAATGACAATTCCATAAGTAGAAGGAATTCTCATTATCTAATTTAACTTTCTTTACATTCTTTATATTAAAAACTTCTATTTAGTATCAAGAATATAAATGCCACCATTCAACATCCCATAACCATAAAGAACATTATTCAAGCAAATTTGATAATTATTATTCGTAAATAAAATTTCAAATCCCTCTGCTGCTAAACATGCAACAGATACAATATTCTTAGTAACACTCGGAATGTAGTAATAATTATTCAAAACCAAAACTAAGCCACTCAGCAAAATAAGATTAAAGCTTCCTACGACTAATGCAACAATTCAGGCTCCATTTCCCATACGTAGGTCCATCTCCCCTTTTACAAGTCTTCTACTAGTCCTTAGTCCCTGCACAGAAGTACAGATATGAGAAACATAACCACTATCTAATACCCAAGTGAATTCACGAGGAAAAGTAGCATAGTTTTCAATTACAAACATACCTGAAGTAGATGCCTCTATAGGCTTCTTCTTTAAATGTTCAAAAGTAGGAGCCTTGTAATCCCTCTTCCAATGTCCCGATTTCCCGAACTGGAAGTAGACATAGTTGGATGTCTTCTTTTCTTTCTACTTTTAATTGATTCTTTTCTTGGCACTTAGTGCCTGCTTCTTTTTATTAGAAGCCTTGCCTTTCTCGACCAACAGTAGTGGCTTCTGATCTTTCTTGATCTGAGGTTCTACTATCTTTAGCATGTTGATTAATTCTAGAATAGTAGAATTAATCTTGTTCATGTAATAGTTAGTCACGAAGCTTGAGTAACTATCTGTTAAGGACATTAACACAAGGTCAATTCTTAGGTCAATTCTTAAGTCATGATTCTTCTCAAATCCTAATCGATTCAGCTTCTCAAGGTATCCTAAGAGTTTCTATACATGCTGAGAGGCAGAGGTGCCAGCCTGCATCTTGGTTCCAAAAAGGAGTCTCTATCCTTTCTTGCTCAGTAAAGATCTCTTTAAGATGGAGAACCATATCCTCCAAGGTCATGTTCTCATGTTGTTTCTAAAGCTCAGGATTCATGGACCCCAACATCATGCATATTGCAGTCTCACGATCTTTCCTATGCTTCAACCAGGCATCATGTTCCACATGATCCTCAACATCAGGTACAACAGGGAAACTTTCATCCAGAATATAGGCGATTCCCTCAGATCTGAGAATTATTCTCACAGCTCGGAACCAATTAGAAAAGTTTTAGACATTCAACTTTGTGTCAAGTAACGGACGGAGATTAATGTTAGATGTCATTTTCAACCTAAGATATAAGAAAAGAAAATTTTTCAGATATTAGTTTTAGTATATGCATTTAATATAAGGTATTTTAATTAAATACATTTATCCTACCATTTTCTTTGAAATTTACAATAGCCTATTCTATTAAATTTTAGAATTTTAGCCCAGCTAAATTTCCTAGTAGGTAGCATCTATAACTAATCTATTATGATTCTCAATTTTATGAGTCAAGTCATATTAGTAAGTTATAGTTGGAACCCCATTCCATTAGAGCATCGTATGCAATTGCTAATACATTCAAGTTCCTTAATCCCAAGGGATGTGTGCTCTTATTTTAGCATCTCCTTGGATATGTCTTAGTCTTGCGGTTAGCCCCCAATTTTATGGTGGACTACCCAGTCCTGTTAAGGCAGACCCTATCTCAACTTTTATAATCGATCAATGTGGACGAAAAGGAATTCTTTGCGCAACACTTTTGTAGCCCAAAGAGACCGTATTATTAATTTAGGTAAGGAAGACTATAACTTGCCTTAATATATTAACTTTGGCATTTTATTGGTGTTAAACGTCTCACCCAATCTAGGATTTTATCAGATGGATGTATTTATAATAATTTATATTAATTCAAGAAATTTTAGAATTAATTTATAAGGTCCAACCTTAGGTGGATTCAAGCTCTTTATTATAATTATTCCATCAACATAGATAATATGCAAAATAATTAACATTTATATTTGTTACATTTATATTGCATTTACTTTAAGCTTTTATTCAATAAATTCAATTTTTTTTACTTTGTTATAGCAACATATATAAGAACCATCTTATATACTAGAAATAAATTAGTACATATTTAATCCCCTGTTGGTTAATTCAAGCTGCACCGATATAGGTTAGCAAGTAGGAGAGGTGCCCTAGGAGAAGTAGACACCAAGTCCAATCCTTAGCCAGAATAAATACGGGCACAAACTCGAAGACCAATGGATCCTCTTGAACTAATAAATTTCTTTCTTTCAATTCATGTAAATTGGAAGCATCTATAACCCATGTAACTTATATAAATTATTGAAACTTTGACAATTTTGAGTAAGTTGAGCAGGCTTATTCAAAAAGAATCTACCACCATTTTCTAACCTTGAAATGATAACACAAGTTCATCTATTGTTCCAAACAATTAATAAAACTTAAAACATTTCATATAGAAAATAAAATCCTGTTTGCTTCTAACTTAATCATGCACTAAATAGGCATGCTCTGATACTACTGTTGGGAACTGATAGTCACATTGAACATGAGTAACATGCACGGCAGAAATTCAAAAATTTTATCCTTGTCCCCAGGAACTCCTATTAGTTGCATATGAATTAAATAAAGCCTTAACTAAACAATTCTCTATCTGGGTTAGCATACATAGGCTAGGCATACCATAATTCTAAACTATATCCTAGCATAAATATGTTATACTAAGCATGTTATAACTCTAAGCTATAACCTAAGCATAAAATAAACTAAGCATGCAAAACAACCTAAGCATAATTATTAAGTCTAAAAACACTTACAGAAAAAGACCTAATAATTATAAGAGAAAGAAAACTTACCAGTTGAAGCGTACTTTAGCAGAATCTCCTTGCATAAGCCTCTAAGCCTAGGATAGCCTCTATGAGTATCCACATGAACCCCACCAACAAAAACCTCCCTGAGAGGAAGAACTAAGAGCTTTTGAGTTATTTCTAGACCACTGCAAAACCATCACCCAAAAATGTAAACTAGAGGTTCCTCAAAATGTAAACTTGCTCAAGCAACCCAAGATATTTTTCTTTATGAACCTCTACTTAGGATTTATGCTTGAACTTGGTACATTGAAAAAGGTGAAAGGGGGTGCCAATATATAGGCTTGGGGAGCAAAATTGTTCCCCATGTCTGATAACGCACATCCCACAAGCGGGTTTGACCCACGGGGCTTGCAGCCCGTCGAGTTAGCCTGTATGCACAGTGTGCTCCGCACACTATGCATCTCGCAAGCTAGGCTTATGAGATTTCTTGCAAGCCCGACTTGGAAGGAATCTCGCACTAGGCTTAGCCCAGTGCCGTAAAGGCAGCACTAGCGAGCCCAGTCTTGCAGGCTCTCACAAGTGCCGCATTGCGACACTTGTGAGCCCCGTGGTGCGGGATTTCGTGCACCAAATGTGTCACAAATCCTGCAGCCCCCATTTTGCCATCTAAAAATGTCTAACATTTTTACTGGGTCTAACCCATTCGGAAATCTCTCTTTTAATCCCTTTTCAAATATTAATTTATTTTAAGAGAGTAATAAATTAGTTACCGGTCAAAATAATTCCTTGGTTTATCCAAAATGAACTAATCATTTTTCAACCAATTAAATAACAATCCAATTATTATTACCTTAGATTTTTGTAATAGAACAAATCTATTAATTCTTAACTCAGTCCGATGAATGTCCAATGTGATCGACCTTATAGGATCCTGAAGTATTGAGTTGTTAAGGCTTAACCAACCCTTGTTCTAATGGAACCATTGGCTCGATGTTCTAGACTGTGGCTCTAGCAAGGGTCTACCATCCCCCATTGGCTCTAGCAAGGGTTTACCATCCCCCATTACTCGGAACGTCATTGGTGCTTACGACGTAATCCCGGTTAATGCAATAGTTGTCCAGTGCAATGAACTCCTTCCATTCTTTAATATTAGTACCATATGGTTTACAGGGTTCGGTTAAAGTGTTAACCCACTAATAGCAAGGTTGCTCCAAGCTATCCTAGTTATTAACTTGTTACCAAAGTATATTGCCTTTTACCATAGTGTATTTGACTAGAAACTATTTCTATCAAATACATACTCTAATCAGAGGTTTATTGCAGTCATCACTTCAACAAGCGGCCAGGTACAACTCCTTAATATATCCAGACCGATGGATTCTTTCTGACTATATTGCCTGCCAACGTGCTATTATCACTATACCTGTAACCACCCGTGACACCCTAAATTAATAAGTATATGGGAATGACCCAAAGTATAGTGATGGTACCACACAAGATAGCTAGCATCTCAAGTATGAGGATATCCGTGAAGCTTATTCCATGAAGATAAATACTAACACATTGATATATACACTAAGTGTTTACCTTACTACGGTTACCAACATATCTCCCAGATATATCCATGTGTCAAACTTAAGGCACCAGCTTCAGTCCTTAGGAGATTGACTGCTTGGGCCCTTTCTAAGAAAGTTGACCACATGCTAGTCTTTCCGCTTGATCAATATCCTTTCTTGATGAAACTATGACTAGGGATAGTTTAGACATAACTATAATTACACATAAAGTAGGTCTCACTAAATATAGTCCGACTATAATTTCTCTGACTTCATGCTATGATACGTCAAAGACTTTTGTATACATACATCAATGAATATATTTTAACCAGCCATAATATATTTACAAGCATATTGATATAAATAAAAGATTAAACGCCTTTATTAATTAAAAAAATTATTCATACCATTACATAAGTAAGATATATCGCCTAATTGCCTTTAAAGCATACATCATATCTGACAGCTATTTCGCATTTTTACTGCCATTTGTCACTCCTTGTCTACTTAGTTGCAATATTCCCTTCAGATCCAGAGTTAACTCACTTTTCCCTCTCCCTTGATTCCTTAACTTTGAGAGGATCAAAATTTTTGCTATTTGTCTTCCGGATGCTTCTTCAAATTGGATTAGACATTCCAATTGACCCCCTTAGCTTGTTGAATTGATCTTTACTTAATGGCTTAGTAAAGATATCTGCCCTTTGCTCATTTGTGGCGATGTAGATCAAAGTTACATCATTCTTCATGACATAATCTCTGATGAAGTGATGCATGATATTAGCACGCTTCATCCTACTATGTAGCAAAGGATTATTTGACACATCAATTGCACTTATGTTGTCACACAAGACTTTAACACATCCTGCTTGAACACTATAATCCTCCAGTTATTGCTTGATCCATAAGAGTTGAGCAACACAACTTCCTACTGCCATATATTCAGCTTCTGTGGTTGATAATGCTACTGATGTTTACTTCTTATTATACCGTGAAACCAAGCAATTTCTAAGAAATTAATAGTCTCTGGATGTGCTTTTTCTCTCAACCATGTCTCTGCCATAATCTGCATCAGTGTATCGTTGTAATGTTAAATTGCCATTACTAGGATACCATAGACCAACTTTAGTAGTCCCTAGAAGGTATCTAAGAACCCTTTTTATAGCCTTGAGATGTGAATCCTTTGGATTGGCTTGATACCTTGCACAATAGCAGACTGCATAATGTATGTCGGGTTTGCTAGTTGTTAAGTATAGAATTCTGGTCCACTTCTTCTCCTTCACAATCCTTTGAAAGGACTGTATCCGATCCCATGGGAGTGGACATTGGCTTGCTCTTGTCCATTTCAAACTTCTTTAGTATTTCCTTAGTGTACTTGGACTGGTTTATAAAGATTCCATCCGGACTCTGCTTTATCTAGAGACCAAGGAAGAAGTTGAGTTCTCCCATCATTAACATCTCAAATTCCTTTTGCATTTGAGTGTTGAATTCCTCACACATTTTTTCATTAGTTGCTCAAAAGATAATGTCATCTACATAAATTTGGACAAGAATGACATCATCCTTCTTCTTCTTGATGAAGAGTGTTGTATCCGCTTTACCCTAGACGTAACCCTTGGACATGAGAAATGAAGTGAGTTTCTCATACCAAGCTCTTGGTACTTGTTTTAATCCATAGAGGGCCTTCTTCAACTTGTATACATGCTCCAAATGCTTTGAGTCTTCAAATCCAGGTGGTTTCTTGACATGTACTTCCTCTTGAATGACTCCATTTATAAATGCACTTTTGACATCCATTTAGAATAAAGTGAATCCCTTGAATGATGCAAAAGCATATAGGATCCGAATTTCCTCCAATCTTACTACTAGTACAAATGTTTCCTCAAATTCAATGCCTTCTTGCTGATTGTAGCCTTGAGTAACCAGTCTTGCTTTATTTCTCAACACAACTCCAGATTCATCTAGCTTGTTCTGGAATACGCATTTGGTGCCAATAATTAACTTCCCTTCTAGTGGAGGTACTAGAATCCAGACATCATTTATGGTGAACTAATCAAGTTCTTCTTGTATAGCCATTATCCAGCTTTCATCTCCTTCTGCATCTTGAAACTTCTTCGGTTCAAAGAGAGAGATGAAGGCAACATGGCTCATCATTCTATTGAGTTGTCCTGTGATTGTGACTGGATTTTGGACATTGTCTAAGATTCCTTCAATTGGATGGTTCCTATGAGTCCAGATTTCTCTTTGAAGTTCTTCATGTGGTTGTGGAGCTTGCTCTTCATTTACATCAACTTCTTCTGGTCCTTTTTTATCATTGAAGTTGATTTCATGAAGGTTTTTTTTGGAAATTCATCATTGTTGAGCACGATATGCTCATCCTCCTCTTCCTTGTACTTCTTAATTTGAAAGGGATCTTTAGACTTTTCTGACTGTGGTTCTGTGAGAGGGCAAGGGGTTTTGATCGAATGATGCATGCAGGGTGTGTCATGGTTTGGTTTGAGAAAATCCAGTTCGCTTAAATGCGTGTGCCTCTTTTATAATAATATGCTGGATTTTATTAAAGAGAAAGTGATTTTATTATTTTTCACGTAAACTTATTGAGTGTGAAAAACATAGCTTTTTATAAGCAAAAAATATGATTATATTTAGAAATATATTTACACATTTTATTAAACGTAAATATTTTTAAAATAAAGCATATTTACTTTATTTAAAAATAAATTAGAGTCACCACCCAGTTCAGCTCCACCGGGAATTGTGGTATACTGATCCAAAATGGGATTTTTATACCGAAAAGAAAGTGAGATACTGAGTTTGGACATGATAGGTACTCATATTGTTCAAATCAACTAGATTAATTTTGGAAATTGTGGTAATTTCTGCATTACAATGGCTTTATTTAAGACATAAATTCGAGAAATAAAACAGGCCTTATAACAGCAAAATAAATTGATATTTTCTACTGAAATTTTGGCAGAGCAACAACATCAATTGGATTTTTGCCCGGAATTGAGTTTCCTCACATTCTAGATGTTTATTCGTACCTGCAAGCTTATTTACACATATTATAGTTTAAGTGGCACCAGTGGCTCACTTAACCAGAGTAATGGAATGCAATGTGCAATAATAAAAGTAATAAAAAATGGATTTTAAAGTTGGGCTTAGAGCCAATGACCCTCAGTTTACCTTTTCATCTATCCAGAATGACTTGAGAGCCGGTATAAGACCGAAGTTGTCAGAGAGTGTGATTTGATTGGAAAATGGGTTTAACCCAAGTTATGACTATAATCTTGTATTATTCCTAAAGGAAATGTGGGATTTTTGAGTCGTTAAGTCATTTTTAGACCGAAGATCACTGTGAGATCTTAAACTAAAAAGACAAGAAAATGAGTTTATACCGAATGTTGGTGATAAAGCTTAAATTCAAAAGTGTTTCGACAGAGTTTCGAGGCTTTTAGGACTTCCAAGACAAAAGGGAACGGAATAATTTTTTCGTTTCTTCCATCTCCTCTCAAATGAGGGGCGAAGTCCTCTATTTATAGAGCGGTGGTAATTTACCAGCGGGCTACTTACCTATCTGATAAGATCTTACTTTTAATCTCGTAAATCCTTGCCAAATCTCGGTAAGATTTGATTTTTTTACTGTAGATAGGTAATTACTCGGCGGGATGATTACCCATGTTTGACCAAATTTTGACTTTTTGATTTTTCAGTGGAAAATGCTAAATCGAAGCTTCCCTAGAATGTGGATTTTTGAATTTCGGATTGTGGATGACAATTCGGTCCTTTTTGGCTCTTTTGTCTGATCACTGAACGAAATAGGCGTAATTCCTCATCGGGCTGGAATGGACCTGTGCTAACAGTTTGCCCCTCGCATACATAAATTTCGTGCTAGAAATTTTGTCGTATGCGAAATAAACAAAACAACATGTGTGGAATGCAGTGAGTTAAAATATTTTTAATCGACAAATTTTGAAACAACATATTTTGCCCCTTCGATTAAAAATTTATTGATGAATTGCATGAGATTAAAATTGACCGAGGGTCGAAACAAATATTTTGGGGTGCTTAATGCATGAATGATTGTTTAAAAATAACTTTTAGGTCCGCTTGTTTTATAAACAATGCAGAAAATGGATGAAATATACAAAATTGTAAAATTTTTCAAAATACAAGTAATTAGCCGGCAGGCTAATTACCTATTTAAAGGTAACTTTTATAGCCGTTACGCGTTTACGTGTTCAACACGTAAACGCGTGACAGCTGGATAGGTAATTAGCGACGGGCTAATTGCGCATGTACTTAGTCAGCGGGCTAATTACCTGCGGGCTATAAAAGCAGCAGCTTGCTCCCCATTTTCTTCACACCAAAAATTCTCTTCTTCTCTCCTTGCGAATTTTGCTTCTTTGTTTCAGAAATTATTGCTTTCTAGTTATTCTCGACGACAATTTCTTTCATCTTCTTCCCTTTTCTGCACCTTTTACTCCGATTTTGCGGGGTCTCGATGTGGTAAAAGCTTTACAATGTCCGCTTGGATTTACCGACTGTCCAAGTGACTAGACGCATTGTGGTTATCGATGGCCAACAAGTGGAACTCTCTAAGGTTCCTGCCAAGGCATTATATAGGCTTCCATCGACCTAGATGTATCACGGGATCGCTCTTGGGGATTTTATTTCGCCTGCTTTGAAACCTTCCGATCATCTTTCTTGGATTTTGGTAAGCCTTATCGCCATTATTATATTACACTTTTTTATTTTTTATTTATTATAATGCTATTATTTGTTTTATTGCTTCTTAAAGGATTTATTAAATTCAATGACTTTTCGATAATCATGTGATTTATCAAAAACTGGCATGTGATTAAATTGCATGCATAATTTTTTGTAGGTTACTGGCCATTAGGGCTGCAATATTTCCCACTTTTACTAGTGGTGCAAGGTATTATCCCCGGGTGCTAAAACCATCATTGACGGGACGTCTATGGGGAGGATGGTGAGGAATTTCAAGTACGTGAGATCCCGCAGGTATCCGTATACCAATATCTTGAGCAGATGGTCCGACACTACCCACACTTCTCATTTCCGTTGTGGGCAGTACACTATCACTCTGCTGGATTACTGCGCCATCACAAGTCTTCCCTTCCATGTTAACGTGATTCACTTTAATGCATGTTTCACTTATGATAGCTTTAATATGGAGACCATTGAGGCTATGATTGGCTATTCTAGGGATAAGCCAGGGTGAGTTTCTTATGAGAAACTAATGACCTTTTGGACTATTGGGGATAGAGGGCACTTGACTTCTACTTGCGAGGCTAGAGCCTTTACAGCTACTACTTTATCCTGGATGTGTTTTCCCATCGGGGGTTTGATTGTTAATCTCCACATTCTGCCCACTTTGATCGATCCAACCCGCTTTGATGAGTATGCCTAGGGCTGTGCTGGGTCATTTGTATTAGGCCCTTGATCAGTGTGTGAGGAACATTATTGGCAAGTTCAAATCTTGTATCTAGATTGTCTATGTAAGGGCCTGACTCTCTTTTCTCTCTTTATGAGCATTCTCACCTGTCTTTTGACATTCGGACTTTCTTTGACTTTTTGCAGATCTAGTTTTTTGAGATGGGGATTCTTCTAAGGACCAAGCTAGTCATTTGCCACACTACTGGAGCGGTTGGGAGATCAAGTCTCCTTCTTTTATTTCTATCAGCCTTTACACTCTGTCTTCGGAGCAGGTACACTTCTCAACATTGTTTACTTGCTATAGTTGTTATATCTGCTACAATCATTGTATCAATGCTTGGTTTCTTTTCCTTCTTTTATATCAAGAGATAGCCTTGGGGGCACGAGATTCACTGGCCGCAAGTCATGAGATTAGCTGGGGAGGCCATGAATAACCACTTCATTTTAGAGACTCCTTCTCCTTGGAGTGGGACCTTGGGGAGCGTATCTAGGGTTGGCATCTTCCTCCCAGGTCGCATTCTATTCCTCTTGATGTGCCAGATGGATTTTCGGGCCTCACATTCCACCAGACTTTGCACGACTGGCTTTTGATGGCTTACCCAACGCCTTCCTGGAGCAAATTGGGGGGTATGAGGAGTTTTACCATTCATAACTGCTTGGATGGCTAGAGACAAGCTTTGTTCCTATCGAGCCTCGGCCAGATATTCATAATCCACCTAAGGGTGATGCTCTTTCGACTTCTACCCTTAGCGGGCGAGCTAGATTGGGTTCACCTAGGACTGTCCGGATGACGGTATCTCTTCTTTATTGACTCGGATCTCTTCATTGTTTTTCATTTCTATGCTCAGTTAGGCCAATTTGTCCTTGCTTTGACTTTTTTAACAAGATCACCAAGGTAAGAAGAGGCATGCGTCCACTTCCACCCATGTTGGGAGCTCTTCATCTTCATCGATTCCACCTCAGAGTCCGATAATGATGGAGGGACATCGAGGGTTCCAGTATCAGCCATCCATGTTCTTGATGTACCATCCTGACTTGAGTACTTATACGCCAGTGATTCAGCCTTACCTGGTCCCTGAGCATCTAGTGACTTTCTACCCGGCTGGTGCCACTCATGTGAGCTCTTCCGACTTTTTCTCTTTTCTTAGATTATGCTAGTTCTGACTCATTTCGATCCCTTATTTTTCTTTGCAGGTGCCTATCGCTGATAGCATCTCTAACTAGGGATACATCCAAGGGCAACAACGATTCATGATGAACCAAAACTCTGACATGGCAGTATGTTTATTACTTTATTGTTTTAATAATGATGCGTGGCATGTTATGAAATGCATATGAATGATTTGTGTTAAAATGCTGCAGTTGGTGATCCGGCGGCTTTGAGCTCAGTTGGGAATTATCCAGGTGGATGACTAGCAACAACAGCCTCAGCATGTATAGGGCGATTCTTTAGGATTCTTTTTATAGGGTAATTATCCTCCTCCTCCGTCGTCTTTTGATCCCAGCCATCCGAGTTCCATTGGTGGACAGTAGATAGGCTTTCTATTCGTCATTTTTTTTCTTTTAGCCCATTTGTAGAGCCTTTCTTGTATGAACACATTTTTTATTTATTAAAGAATTTTGCATTATTTATGCATTTTGTGCTTTCTTCTTTTTATTGATAATCGAGTTTATCGCAGTGATCTGCCAGATATTTGCAGATTGCC
This sequence comes from Euphorbia pulcherrima, assembly GCA_947683365.1. NCBI lineage: Eukaryota > Viridiplantae > Streptophyta > Magnoliopsida > Malpighiales > Euphorbiaceae > Euphorbia > Euphorbia pulcherrima. The sequence continues at coordinate 45,431,549 of CANTUS010000014.1, forward strand.
CCATGAACTATGTACAGCGAACTGCTACCCTTTGAAATTTCATCATTGAGAACTACATCCGCTTTCATGTAGATCTGAATGTTTATATGAAGAACTCTGATGGTTGGGATAGTCTTAGGGTTTGCGGTTTATCGCATAACAAGGAATATTGTCGCATCTTTGTCATGGATAACGTGAACCAGGCTGCCATCAGTTTCTGGGATCCTATTAACAATGTGTTCCGATTTGGAGATCATGAGCTGTGCCCCTTATATGAGGAATTCTGTGGAATCCTAAGATCTTCAGCTGATATGTCTCCAGCCAATTTGATGCATCATTTTGAGTTTTCTAACTCGTTGATGAATCGTTTTTAGTTGCAATAATTTGATAGGCGCTGATTGATTTGCAGTAAGGGCCTGAGGTTAGACGTTGCTTTCGACATAGTTAGGAATCTTTTCTTCTAACGATGTGAGCTGGCTTCCGCTTATTTGTTTACTTTTGCTTGGAGTATTTCTTTATGAGGCTCCAACTACGGTTTGTAGCTTTGCCTTCTTGACCATTTTTTATCAGATGTTAGAGGGGAAATCTTCCGTCGTAGTGAGTTTGGCCGAGACACTGATCTTTATGCGCTCTTCCCGGAATGGGACTGAAACTACTACTAAGGGTAGCAGATGCCGTTTTGAGTTTTTGGTTCATCAGGCTTGCGTTAATTTTTGCTTGGATTGCCGTTTCAGGTTTTCAATCCAGCAGGCCCCCTTTTTTTTCTTTTTTTTCTTTCTTCTTTCTTTTTTTATTATTTTTCTTTTGTGTTGTTTTTTTAGCTTTGGCTTTGGAACAAGCTTTCCGTATTGTCTGTTCCCACGAGCATGGATTATCAACCGAAGGCCTAATGGGCACGGGGCTCCGTAGTTCACATTGGCGACCGTTCTCATAGAGACTTCAATGTCAAGGAGTGGGTTAAGTTTATGGAGAGTTGGGTTGTCGAGGATATGATTTGGGTTTTCCCTTGGCGGGAAATCATGCATGTGACTATTGATGTTGCTAGAGATGGTGTGGTCCTCATTGGTCTTTTCGAGATTATCAACTACTCTCCCGGTCGCTTGTGAAGGCAGTATGGTCGTCCTCAAGGGTTTCCAATATCTTTGTGCACCCTTCTTGGCTCTGAACTTTCCTATACTCGGGTTTATTGTCATGACGTGAAGTGGATCAATTGCGCTCGGGTGGACACTATGCCCTAGATGGCCTATTGCAACAACAAAGAAAGGTTGCAAAAAGGGGTAAAAAGGTTGCAATAGGGGTTCTTGCAACCCTTTTTCAAAAACAATTGGTTGCATTTTTGGGCGTCGCAAAAAGTACCTATTGCTACCCTTTTTTCACTTTTTGCAACCCACTTCGGAATCGATGATAAAGCACCTAATGCAACGCTTTTTGATACAAAAGCAACCAAGTTTTGTTCGTTGCCAGAGTCAAATGCCGTCACTAAGAACGTCCGTTAATCGCAAAATGTCAACGGTTTTTGCAACAATTTCTTGATGACGCTTGAATATCCCATGACAACCTATTCACCACATTTGCAACATATTTATCCATAATTGCAACCATAATTGCAACAATACTTCAATTAGTTGCAACCCATTTCGTGTTTTCGCAACCCTTTACAATGAAATTTTTTTATATAGCAATTTCTTTTATATAATATCAATTTCTATGAAACCAATATTATTAATATAATAATATAAAATTGAATGTACACTCAAATTTTTCTAATTTAAATAATTTATAATACATAATTATTTGTATCTTAATCCGAATAAAATACAATAAAAAGTACAAAATATAAAACTAAAACACCCTAATCTATCTATCTAGAAGAGGCATTGTCGTATCATCAACTATTGTAGTTTACGTCATTGCAGTTGCACACTTTGGGTTTGCAGTCATTACCTACAAAACAAAACGAAAGAAAATGATACAAAAGCAAGGCAATAACCCAGTACGACCTAGTTATCACAAAAGGTTACAAATAGCAATCAGTAGACTCCTATATTGCTATGTTAAAAACTTAAAATAGATATTTAAAGTATCTAAGAATTATAAACTTTAGCTATCTTAACTAACTGAAACTTCAACACACACATAGGTTAACAATATCTGTAGAAAATTTTCAAATCCTACTTATATAATAATGCTCCATAGACACTTAAACAAAAATGAAGTGACCAACAAATGTGCAAAGATTCACCATTTGATTACTAATCATTGAAAGAATTATAACACATAAAAGACTTTCAATTTTGTGAAAGCCTACAATATAAAAAGACAAACAAATAATTAACCTGAAGGATCATATATATCTAGCAATGGAATATAAAAGATAGGTTCATATATATCTAGCAATACAGGTAGGTTCAGAAACATTTGGATAATTGTTTGTTTCAGATTTAAATAATGAGTTAATAATGAACTAAAATAAGACAAGAAAATGAAAACAAATTAAAGCAGAAACATGGCTAAAATAAATATAATAAAATAATTAAGGACCTTAGCTTACTCATGCAATAACAAATTATAACCAATGCACCTGAGCGGTACATTGTAAAGGAATTTTCAAAGTGGAGACAACTGGTCTTATGCAGCTTAAAAAATAGCATCTCAACGAACATCACTTTGATACGCATGTGATAAACAAATGCAGCCCAAGTATAACAGAAAAATTGTCCTAGGCATCATTTATAGCACACACCCATGTAAGCTTGACTTTCAAAGCACATAGAGAAGATTAGATTAATTTACTAATCAATGTAATTTAAGGACATAAATAGGCATCATTTATAGCACACACCACTAAACTTAGGAGAAATAGGCTATAATTGAAGATCGTTTTCTTTATCTTCAACTTAAAATTCATTCATTTTAGTGCTTATAAATGCTACATACATACAAATTTACACTGAAACAAATATATTTCAGTTCAGTACACCTAATTATAAAAAAAATAGAACCAAAAAAGTAAAGAAAAGGACCTTCATTTCCAACCATATACCTGATTGTCAAACAGCCCAAGCTCCTCCGGTAAAATTGAAGCATCTTGAAAGGAATCGCATTGGCTGCACTAAAAGAGCCGCTAATTACGTTCCGCTTCAAAATGAAATAGCACTAAAGCATTTTAAAGTATTTATAAGAGGTAAATAGAAGGCAGATGCCAATTTGCAACAAACACTAAGACTGAGACAACCTCAAACAACCTAATTCTCTTGAATCCCCTCTAAATTACGATAGAAAGATCGGAAAAAGGAGTTCATTGTATAATTTTCACTTGTTTTTATAATAATATCTTTCAAGTACTGCAGATGAGAATTTCATCTCATACAAATCCAACAGACCCAAGAAAACACTAGTTTAAATAGCTACTATAACAGACTTCCTAATCATGTGGCTCAACTGTCTTTAATTGCAAGATAAAACAAAAAAAACCAGATTTTTAATTCCCTATAATATTGGGTACATCCCAAAGATGCACTAAACAATTGAGCGAAAATTGGCCAAAGAGACAGTTAAATAACTAATCAAATTCATTTCACCAGATATTCATATTCATAATTGTATGTAAAGCTCAATGATTTGTGTATTGTACATTTCAATCCAGTCCTCAAAAAGTTTCATGTTCTCACCAATTGACAAATTCATCACTTATTCACATGTCAAGCTTTGTACCTTTTCCCCAAATTATGCTTATTTATATTGCCTCATGCAGAGACTTCAGTTGACTTCCAAATAAGAGTTCAATTGAAAATGACATGTGAAAAATAAATTTGAAATAATTTTCCACCTTAAACTTTACGATCATTTTAACTACCCAACTTTATTCGTGTTCAAACCTAGCATTTGTTTAAGTTGATCTAACTATTCACACAAAATCTGATGTCATTTAGGAAAACAGGACAATTCTAAAAGGACAAAGGAACTAACTTTCATACCAAATCACGTCTAAAGTATATTGTTGGCATGTAAGTAGATAAAAAGCTACTTATAAAGTATTGTTCTTGTGAGAATGAAAGTGTTTAAAGAAATAAATGATCTTCACAGAAAAATGAGGTACAAAAATAAGTCCTCTTACATAACTTCATAGCTCCACTGCCTTCAATACAAAAAATTCACAAGGCAACATAGTTGAATAGCAGAAAATAGAACAAATTTCAACTAACACTCAATAAGTTCATAACAAAATACCACATCTAGCAATGCAACAACATAATCAGCCAGAATTAGAGGAGAAGATGGTAAATTGAACAGTTAGGAATGAAAGTACCTTTGCTTGATAAATTTGGAAACTTTGTCAAATTCTGTAGCATCCAAGCAATGAGCTTCTTTATCTCTTAATATTCTCTCAAAGCCCCAATTATGGATTAGATTGAAAAGTGCCTAATGTTTGGTTGAGCTTATCACTTGCCATTCTGAAAATTCGAAAAACACAATGATTATGGAGGAAAGAAACAAATTAATGCATTAAACCCAACAAGAATGCAAATTCAATTACTTCAAGGATACAAACTCTAAAACTCATGTATAGGCCCACATACATAAGCTAATAATCAAGTTTATAGCTTAAATCTCTAATACAAATTGAGCTTTTAATCATTATGCAAAAAGATAGCCAAAGAGTACGATAACAATGCCAAAAAGTACCATCAAAGCTAAAAAAAAGGTTGCTATTTTGCATTTCAATCTCATAATAACGCAAGCACAATATATGTTTTCATTCCAGAGTATTATATAGAAACAACAACCCAGCCTCAATTCCATTTATTGAGGAGTATAACATCAATGATGGTAATCACATCATCATAGTCAAATCTAATTCAAGACCAATTTAACTTCGATTTCAATAATCAACTAAAAATTATGCTCCGGTACCTAATAATTGATTTAAGAGGAAAGGAAAACTAAAGCAAACAATACCTGGATAGTCATAGATTTCTTGTTCATTTTAAGCTGACATCCTGTACGTAGACCCGATAAAAAAAACGAGTTAATAAACACAACTAAGAGACAGATCTTAATGAGTAACATAATCAATAAATAAGAAAATTAATTTAAAGATCTTCAACAACTAAAACAAAGAAACCTTGTTAATTCTAAATTATTAAACAAAGAGAGATATCACAAATACACTAAATTAACCATTCGAAAACTAAAATGAACTTAAAGTTACCGATTGGCGGAGAACATCAAGGGAAGAAACGCGAGTGGCAAAGAACGACCACTGATAGAAGCAATTAACGGTTTTAGGGTTTTGTATATGAAGAATAGAGAGGGTTCTCTTGCAGGTTGAAGTAATAGAGAGAAAGAGACAACGGCGAGACAACGGCGAGACAACGATTATGGTCGATGGCAACAACGGCGGTAGAAAGTGTCGATGGTTTAGGGAAAGTGAGATAGAGATGAAGACTAAGATGGGTTTTATATTAAGTTAACTAAGCAAAAACCTCATATCATGTAAACAGACCGAGATTTTTGACAGAAATTGGAAGAGAAGAAGAAAGACATGAGAAAGCACAATCGGGATTTTTTTTTTTGGGAGAGTTTGATTGTAAAACCTAGATCAGATACTTAGAGAGAGTGTTTACCTTTTATACCCTACTTTTAATATTTTAATATTTTATTTTTTATTTCTAATTTTTGTCTACTTATTGAGAGGGAATTAAGGCGCCAATTAATTTTTCAATCCCGCGCCGTCAAAGTTACTGTTTATAAGGGTTTTATGTAACCGTTTAAGAAATACCATTGCAAAAAGTATGGAAGCCAAGAAATCCGTTTCAGTTGCAACGGTATTTCTAAAATGGTTGCACAAGGTCTATTTTTTCATTAAAATTGTCACCTTTCATTGCAACTCTATGCTTTTTTGTTGTAATAGGCCATCTATTACGTAGTGGGAGGTGAACTATTCCGTGCCTTTTAACATCCATCCTTCCGAGGCTTATTGCACCTGGGTTGCCAGTACTTGTGGGCTTGCCACCCTTGAGGAGAGGCTTATCGAGACTAAGAGACTCCGTAGTTTCCTTGGAGATCATTGAGCTTGTCATTCTGCGTCATTCATCTTCGTAGGAGAATAAAGGCTTTAGGCACTGTTGTTCGCCTTTCTCATTTCCATTTCCTCTTTGTAATGCACTTTATGTTTAATAAAGATAAAAAGATGCTATATGAATGCATGTTTTCTTAAACAATTTGCAGTTTCCATTTAATGCACTCATGCAGTATTTTTAACATGAATATGTTACTATAAAAGATATTAGTTAAATAGGAAGAATAAATGGTATTTATTCCCAAGAAATGCCCATCGTTGCCTAAGGTTCCAAATGGATTTTACCTAAGGCCTCACTCTTTTATTTTGGGGTCTTTATTTTTGCTCAAGAGCTTTTACTAGCTCTTGATAGACATCCCACTGGATTTACAAATTTGTTGCCATCCAGATCCGAGATTTTGATTGCCCCTTCACTGAGAGCCTTCTTTACTACGTATGGTCCTTCCTACTTTGGTTGGAACTTCCCTCGAGCATCTGTATACGTCTTATGAGACTATTTTAAGACCAGATTACCAGTCCTCAAGGGTTGATCTTATTGTTTGACTCTACAATTGTAAGCTCTAGCCATGCACTACTAGTATAATTGCAGATTCTCCGACGCAGTTAATCATTTCTCGTCAATTAAAGTCAATTCTTCGTGCCTTGCCCTTGCCCATTCATCTTCAGGAAGTCTCACCTCAAGGGCTATGCGCAAAGATTTGATCTCCATTTCAACGGGCAACACTACCTCCATCCCGTAGACCAGAGAAAAAGGAGTCTAACCTATAGGGGTTTTTGACACTAGTTCTGTATCCCCATAAGGCATAGGGCAAATGGTCCGCCCAATCTTGGTAATTAGCAATAATTTTGGAGAGGATCTTCTTAATGGACTTATTAGATGCTTCTACAACTCCATTGGCTTGAGGGCGGCAGGGTGAAGAGCAATGATGCTCAATTTTGTGCTTCTCAATGAGATCGACTGTTTCTCCTTGGAACTGCACACCATTATAACTCACTATATGATGAGGAATGCCATATCTATCAAAGATATGTCGTTGAATAAACCGAGACATTTTCTTGGCCGTGATGCTCGTATATGATTCTGCTTTAACCCATTTGGAAGATGGTCTTATTTCACTGATGATATCAATGCCCTAAGCTGAGAATGGCCAAGGCGTCATCAAATTTTGTAAGTTCGTTAGGGGTAAGTGACTCACATCTCCATATATCTAATAGACATGTCAAGTCTTTGCTTCTTGAATACAGTTAGCTAGTATAGTAAACAAAAAGTATCCCATTCTTTGAATTTTTCTAGCCATCATGATGCCATTCATATGTAGACTGCAGTCTTCTGAATGTACTTCTTTCATCACCTTTTCCACTTCTTGTTGAGTCAAACATTTTAACAACAAACCATCAGATGACCTCTTTAATAGATCTCCCTTAATTAGGCAGAACTGCACAACGACCTTTTATAGCATATTCCTATCAGAATCTATAGCTTCAGCCGGGAATCTACTATGCTTAAGGAATCTGACGATGCTAGAGTACTAGGGCTCTTCCTTGTCTATGGCGCCCTCTATTGCGTGGACGTAATATGGAGATCAAGTTGTTTCCATAACAATAACAAGGGTTTTGATTTGCTATTTTTAGGCCCTTCCCGCATGGAGGCTAAAGTGGATAACGCATCAGCCATCTGGTTCTCCTCTAGGGACATGTGACAAAATTTGCATTCACTGTACATTGCGGCTTTCCTCCATATAGCCTCTAAGTAAGGTTTGAGGGATTCCTCCATCAGTTCTCAGTCTCCCATGACGTGCTTGATGACCAAAGCTGAATCAACAATAATTTTCACTTTGTCCGCTCTAAGAGTGGCTAGAGAAGACATTCTAAATAGGTAGGCTTCATATTTTGCCCCATTATTTGTGGTGAGAAATTCTAATCGCTTTGACAGAGGTTTGAGTGCTCCATCTAGTGTAATGATGATAACTCCCAAGCGAGCTCCTGGCTTGTTAAAGGCACTATCGAAGAATATGGTCCATTTTTTAGGTTTTTCTGTAGTTGTTGCAGAACATTCATTAGGGAATTCCAGGTTCTCTAGTTCTCCCTCCTCGAGCGGCTGATTTGCTAGGAATTAAGCCATTGCTCTTCCCTTGATGGTATTCTTATTGAGATACTCGATATCGAATTCTGACAGCAATAAGAGCCACCTTTCCAATTTTTCGGTTAGCAAGGGTGCTTGGCATAAATACTTCATCGGATCCACTTTTGCAACTAGTTGGATACTATAAGATTGGAAGTAATGTTTGAGTTTCTTGGTGAGCCAGACCATGGCGGCACATGTTTTCTCCACGATGGTGTATTGAGTCTTGTACTCTAGCAATTTCTTACTGAGATAATAAACTGCATGTTCTTTCTTATTTTTGTGCTCCTGAACCAACATAGCCCCTATAGATGTTTCTTATATTTCCAAATAGAGAATGAGTGGCTTTCCAAGAATCCACGGCTTTAGTACAAGCAGGTTCATTAGGTAGGCCATGATCCTATCAAAGGGTTCTTGACATTGGTCGTTCCATTCTATTGGTTGCTGCTTCCTCAAGAGCTCAAATATAGGTTTGCACGTGGTAGTTAATCATGCTATAAAGTGACTGACGTACTGTATGGACCCCAAGAAACTTCTTACTTCCTTCTTGATTTTTAGTGTAGGCATTTCCCTGATGGCGTTTGCCTTATCGGGATCCATTTCTATGCCTCTTTTGCTAAACACGTACCTCAACAATTTGCCCAACGTGACACCAAATATGCACTTCTTTGGGTTGAGATGGAGATTATATTTCTCAATTCTCATAAGGAATCGTTCTAACACTGTTGGTCGCTCTTCCAGCATAGCAGATTTCACAAGCATGTCATCCATGTAGACCTCTACTTCCTTATGGATTAAATCATATAGTAATGTCGTGATTGCTCCCTGGCAGTTTGCCCCTACATTTTTTAGTCTAAAAGGCATCACCCTGAAATAATACAATCCCCATCTTGAGATGAATGCAGTTTTAAACTTGTCTATTACATTCATAAGGATCTGGTGGTAACCAGAGAACCCATCCATGAAAGAATACATGGCTGCTCTTGCCACACTGTCTACCAGAACATCAATATGTGGCAACGAAAAGTCATCCTTAAGGGTAGCTTTGTTTAAGTCCCTGAAATTGACACAAACTCTGATGTCGCCATTTTTTTTGGGCACAGGGACCACATTGGATAGCCTAGTGGGATACTCGATGACCTCTACAAAATTATCCTTGATCTATTTGGCTACTTCTGCTTTGACCTTTTCTGCCCATTCTGGATGCATTCTTCTCATGTTTTGCTTTACAGGATGTATCTTTAGGTCCGTGGGGATCTTGTGCTTAGCGATGTGCCGATTAAGTCCTAGCATGTCCTCGCGAGACCAAGCAAAGGCTAACACATGATTTTTTAGTACTTTTATTAATTCTCTCTCTCTCTTGCTCAATAGGCAGTTGATTGGAAATGTATACCATTTTTGGATCATCTTCCGTATTTAAGTTAATTTCTTTTGTTATATCATTATTAGTGTTAAAGATGCTAGATGAATACTGGAATGGAAGCATGGAATCGTAATTAGAAACACAATCCAAATAAACAAAGTTCTTCATCTTATTATCATCATAAAATACATTATTCACTTTAAACATATTGGAAATGGAAAAAAAAGACTAATCATGATCAGTAGGGTCTGGCTTTGCAGCAAATGATTCTTCTATAGCAGCTAGCTTCGGCAGCATGTCCTCATCATCTTCCTCTTGTACCTTTGCCTTACCCTTCATGGCCTTGACCATGTTTATGATGGTCAGGCTCAAGTAACCTTCGTTATTCCTTGCCTCCTCCAGTACTTTGAGTTATGCTTGGAAGTGTTCGGTTAGAGTGTCGAGGATTTCCTCTTCTTTGTTCAGCTTCTTGATCTTCTTTGGGCGCACCTATTCATTGAGCTTGGTCTGATCGGTAATTGCCCCAACATCTTACTGATGAACTACTTTCATCATCACACAAGTAATAGAGCTTTTATCGTGCTTGCCATAGTCGACCACATATGAGAAAATCTCAATTCCAGGAACTGTCCTCCCCTGGTGAGTAACATGAGGGGTTCTATTGTATGGTTGCTCTGACTTCTTCTGAAAAACTGTCTTGTTGGTGATTCTTTTGATGCCTTTATAGCAGAGCCCTACAGGTTTCCAGTCTCCTACCCCTATATTGAAGGTTCATATACCCTGCTCATGGGCACCTAGTCCTTTTCTAGGAGTTTGGTGTTTCTGCATGTAACCTTGAACCTAATAGCCCTAATGTACTTCTGGTTGCCTATTTGATCCTTGGTTTATTATGGTTGTGGTAAACCCTTTCATATGGCTTTCTTCTATTTTCAACGCTACTACAACTGATCCTTCATTAGCCTTTAGAGGGACAATCCTTCTGTGGAACTGGATTTTGATTTTCTAATGAAGAGTGGATGGGACCCCTCTTAGAGCATGCAACCATGGTCATCCAGGCAGTACAGAGAAAGTTATTGGGATGTCTATAACTATAAAAAGCATAATTGATGAGACTTCTCCAATAGTAACTTCAGCTTTAAACGTAGCGATGATGGTTCTTTTGGAATTGTCATAGGCCTTAATGATAGTTGTGGATTTCTTCAAGTCCCTCTCGGTTAGTCCTAGGATTGGCAGAATATCCTTAGGACATACATTCAGTGATGAGCCATCGTCGATCATTACATATGACATGATGCGCGTAAAAACACTTGCTTTAAAGTAGAGAGCCTTATTGTGGTGAATCCTCTCATCAGGTAAATTCGAGCTTGAGAAAATAATATCTAGGATAACAGTGCTAGTCTTAGTGTTAAGTAGCGCGCAAACTTATTTCGGCGATGCTAGGGGAGACGTTTTAATCTCCATCAGCTTTCTCACAATGGCAAGACTATGATCTTAAGAACCAAGGAGAAGGTCCCAGATGCTCATCTTGGTGGTGGTGGCCTTTAGCTGGTCCACAATCTTACTTTCTATCTATTTTGAGGACTTAAAAAAGTAGGGGGTGTCGGGGTCTTTGCTCTTAGCACAGTGGGGTCTACTGTACTAGTGATTTTCCCTCCTCTAGTGATAGGACTAATAACTTGAGTAGGCGAGTTAGTCATTTTGTGAAGACTTGAAATTGTCAAAATCTTCATCAAGTGGTATATCTCCTAAGTCAATCAGCTTGTTCATGGAAGATGGCGCTTTAGTGGTAAAGGGCCATTGCATAAAGGGGATCTTTTCAGGATGTTTTTCTAGAACAACGGGGTTCTTCTATAGGATTTGGCATAGAATGGAGTTGGAGTCTTGTCCAATAATATGAATGGATGAGGAAGCTCTATCAGTTGGATCCTGATCTTTTTCGTATATGACCGATTCTTCTAGTTCATCAGAGTGCTTATTCATGTACCAAAGATATTCCTTAGCAAACTTCATCGATGTCAGGCAAACGGCGTTAGTTGCTTTCCATTCCCAATATAACAATGGGTTTCCATGTTTATCTAGCTCGGGAGTTGTATCCTCTGGCCAGTCTATCCATGTGAAGTAATCAATGAATTTTCTAGCCAACGTATTCCAAAATGACTTTTAGTAAAATGTTAGCCTTTCATACCAAATGATTGCTTTCTCTTGGAGGGTCAAGCGGAACCTTTCGGGCCAATGGTCTTAGTGAATGTACCCATCATTCATCATCTGCACAAGTTCACGGATGTGAGGGCTTGGCCTTGTGTTTCCATTATTGAATATGGGATAAACTTCCCTCAAGTACGGACTTCGAATTTGATAATTGGCTCGAGCTAATTCATTTTCTGTATGGATTCTCTCCATGATGTACTCCCAAGAAGGTTCTTGCCCCTTGTCTCAGATCATATTAATAAAGTGCTCACTATCTGAGTCAAAATCTATGAAGTCGCCGGAATCATCACTTACCGTAAACCATAAGGAACCCAGGGAGTCTTGTTCTAAAGATGAGGCATAGCTCTTGGCACCATTATAGCTGACTATCATGCCATTAGGGAAGGGAGCCTTGTATTCGAAATCTCCTGACAAGTGGTTTAGCTCATCATCTGAAAAGATCTCAGGTTTATACCCCAGATATCCACTTCATTTACATCTTTATGATCTAACTCGTCGGAGTCCTCGAATTATTCTACTTTTTCATCTAAATCATTTAAAGTTTGTGGTTCATTCATTGGTTCAAAGACCTAGTTTGGCGCGTGCTGAATTGGCACGTTGCTATCAGAATCTTCCTCTGGATCTTCCTAAGGGTCTTCTTTAGGATCTTCTTCTATTCCATTCCCTACTGCATTTACTCCAGCATTGACTCCTGCGATATCTATGCAAAGGTCAGAGATCATGCCTCACATACTGGCGAATGTCTCCTCTACAGGGGCACCATATGTTGTTATGTTCTTATGGATTCCTTTTAATAGGTCATGTAGCTCGATGCTCACTTGGTTCCTATGATTTATTTTCGTTGCCACTCCTGCACGGAGTTCAGCAAATAGGTCTCATGTTACCTTATCTAGGTTAATGTCGAGATACCTTTGCTGGTCCTCGTGATTATTCCAAGCTTGTTCAGGATTGTACAACTCTTGATTTCCTAGGCGTGTCATCTCGGAAGAACTCCCAAATTTGAATAGATTCATCCCAATGTAGTTAGGGCTCATGTAATCTGGGGAGTATACATGGGGTGCTGAGGAGGAGGAACTTCCAGCCAACCAGCATTGCATGGATCTACTTGAGGCCCCAAACACCAGCAAAGCACGTCCAGGTGTGATTGAGGAGCCATGAAGTAATGGAGAAATGATCTCTCCATATAGTACCAGTTCCAACGGCCTTCCATTGGCATTGCATTGTACCAATCCATAGCTGGACCTTCCAAGAATTGGAGGAATTGAGGTGAAAAACCCATTATAGCAATCTCTCATTCATGCACAAATCGAAGGAATCCTTCTACATGATCATTTGGGTCAGAATCTCCACTGAATATGAGGTGTGGTGGTACTTGATACCGGTCCAAACCTTCTCTCCTTATTCTCAAGACATATTTATCGACCATGTAGATGATGTCCATGTTGTCTAAGATCATATTATCCCCCCATCCTAGGTCATGTTAAAAGTTATCCGTCACATCAATACATGCTCGTTGGCCTCCACCTGAACATTGATGGCATTTACCATGGCCTCAAAGTTTGGCAGGGGATTAGTTTACATGCTCCATTTCTTCTCGGGCTCCTTCATTCTCCCTTTGGCTATCGTTTGCTATAAATCCTTCAGTAGCAGGGAGCATTTATTAGTGCGATGCCCCTTGGTCACGTGATAGGCACAAAAATTATCTCTATCTGCCACAGCAGGTGGAACGAACGGTTTAATGCTCTGAAGCTGGTCAGACTTTCTCAGTTTGTTGAATATCTATGATAGTGACTCCACCCACAATGGATTGATGAGTTTGCACCTGAGTGACTACTACAATTTTAGATGAGCCTTTGAGGACTCGGAGCTGCCTTGTTTGGAAGACCCACCCTTTCCCCAATATCTGGGCTTAGTGTAAGCTTGCTGTTCTTGCTTCTTCATCCTATCTTCTTCATCATACTTCTCTAGACTTTTGGCATAGTCCATCATGTCATTAAATGTATCGAACCTTTTTAACTTTATAACATCCTGGTACCTTTGGCTGGATCCTTCTACAAGCTTTACTATTAAGGCCTCTTAGTCGGGTGCCCCAGTCACAAGTACATGAACATTCATCCATCTCAGGTAATATTCTTCAAAGGATTCGTTCAAGCGTTGTTTGACCCTTTTGAGATCTTGCAAAGTGGTCTTTACCTTAAGATTGAAAGCATAGTTCTCCAGATATATAGAACACAGCTTCTTCCAATCATATTTCACGTCTATTGGCATCCCCATGTACCATTCAGAGGTCAGTCCACATAAAGTGGCTTGAAACATGTTGACTATATGAACCTTAGGGATGTTCATGCTAGTCATGATCTGCAGATAACTCTCAACATGTGCATGAGGAGAACCAGTGCAAGTATATGGAGCTATATAAGGCATCACAAAGTTGGCCGGGAGGGCTTCAGATTCTTTCGGCGAGAACTAGTCAATGTCTACATATTGCTCGATAGAGGGAGCCACAAACTCGTCTTTTATTGGGGACAGCTTTTCCATGTCTACCATCTTTGCCTTCAATACTGCTATCTCAGCCTCTTATTCTTGGACTTTCTGAGAATTAAAAGTGCTCAGCCTTTCCTAAATATCACGAAATTTCGATAGGGATTTACTAGAGGCTATTCATGGCCTGATTAGGGGTAAGAAGATTCAGGAACCCGAGCTCAAACAAAGCACCATGAACAACCCCCTATCGAATTTCGAAAAATAGGTTATGGATGGTGAGTTAGGACTGCCCTCCCATCATGTCTTCAATATGATCATGCAAGCTAATCCTGTGGTTCACTCGGTAGTGGCCTTACCTGATGAACTTGTCCCTATTGATATTGATGCATACGAGTTAGAAGGCGTTTATTATGAGGAAGCTATGATAGTTCAACCTAAACTAATTGATATTAATGCCTATGTATTGGAGAATGATGACCTCGAAGGGCCAACCTTATTGGTGGAAACCTCTGATGGGAGGAGCTATATGAAAGATGGGGTATTGCAAGTTACTCAAAGTGGGAGGGTCGCCCCTAATGTCTCCCCCAAAAGAAGAAGAGGTAGAGATGTTGACATTCAAGTCATCCTGAGTGTCAGTCAGGGACCAACCTTTACACCTGCTATCTAGACTGAAACTCTGCTTAGTACTGGATATATAGATTTAAAGGTCACCCCTCTTATCCAACGGTTACAAGTTACCCCTGCCAAGTACAATATTTAGTAGTTTCTCATTGGCTTTAAGGATCATAGAGGCCTGATCGAGAAATTATTAAGCATGGACGCCACACCTTCCACTACCTTGGTTAAGGTGTTTTCAGTTGTTGGAAGATCTTCCTCCAATCAGGTTGAACCCATTACATTTTATCCATTAGATCTTCCGAGTGAAAGGAACAAGCATAATAAGGCACTTTTCATCAAGATGCAAATCTTTGATCGTTCTATCCCCGTGTGTTATGGTGGATGATGGTTCCAACCTTAATCTCTGCCCTGTTATGATCCTTCCCCACTTGGGGCTAGATGAATCCATGTTGGAGAAATCCAATACTGTTATAAGGGCATATGATGATACAAAAAAGGAGTGTTATTGGGGTGTTCGAAGCTGAAGTTACAATTGGGGAAGTGAAGTCCAAAGTCTTACTCACCGTCCTTGACATCCCTGCCACTTGCTCGTTGTTGTTGGGTCTTCCTTGGCTCCATGCATTAGGGGCCATCCCTTCCATGGTCTACCAAAAATTCAAGTTCATCCAACAAATGGCAAGCTAGTGACCATCGAGGCCAATGAACCATCTATTATAGCGGCTATTGAAGCCGAAGAGAAGGAATCTAGGGTGGCTGTTTCTCGCCAAGGTACAAAATATTTAGTTAGGGGATACATATCCCTTAAGATTGAAAAGATTATGATAAAGTAGGGTTACATGAAAGGAAAGAGGCTTGGGAAGAATCTTCAGGGCATGCTAGAACCCATCATACCTGTACCTTGGCAACTCAGACTTAGTTTGGGAAATCGCCCAAGTGCTAAGAAATCAAGCCCCAGTCTTGCCTTATGATAGGGGTTGAGGTGAAGAAGAAGGTGTTCACAGGTGAGGAGTAACCTGTCGAGATAGGAGGAAAGAAGATCCCAGGCTTTGAGATCTTCAATGATGTGTATGACTTTAAGAATGGCTGCGTGATTGAGACCTCAGTTTCTATAGAAGTATGTAGGAAGGCTAAAGGGGATGAGATAAGTGAAGCAATCAAAGCTATCACCAAGGCCTTGGCTATACTCATGAATAAAAATTGGAAGGGGGAGGAGAAGGGCAACCCTATAAGCAAAGCCATTAAGAACTTAGCAAGAGCAGTAGCCGAAGAAACTCATGCAAGCCTGCACACTGAGACTACCAATTCAGCTGCCAGTATTACCAAGGCTGACCAACAAGGCCCTCTACCTATGGAGGATGATTCAAATGATGTAATTTTTAGTGTTGCAAACATTTTTGATCCAAACAATACCGCTTATGAGGCATATCATGGTTAATTCGATACATTTTCCATTCATATTTTTGCTTGAGTATTTCAATTTATAGACATCAGACACTCGTAACAACAACATTCTTAGAGTATCACCATATTTATTAATGAAGTTAACTTAGAGTATATCGCAATGGCATAAAAATCCAATGGTTAAAACTTACCAAAATAAACAGAGATGATAAAAGTGGTTAGTAAACATGATAATAATTAGCCTTGGCTCGTCTTTCTTCATGAGAGGGAGAAGGGGGTCACATCATCAATAAAGAAGGCCAAAAAGACTCATGAGAGCATCAACAATAGGCTAGCTCATGTTATGAAGAAAGGAAAGCACATCTTGAGTTACATGACCAAAACAACCCCTCATGAGAGCATCAACAGCAAGCTAACTCTAGTTATGAAGAATGGAAAGTACACCTTGGGTTACAATCTATACTCAAATCCCTCAGGAGCTCTAAAGGGAAGCTAATCATTAATAAGTTTTGTCTAAGGCAGTGGCTATCTACAGGGATTAGGCTGATAAACTTCCATTTACAGTTTGGGGGTATAGAATCAGTGTAAGAACACCCACTGATCAGACACCTTTTTCCTTGGTATATAGAATGGAAGCTGTGTTACCTGTCAAAATAGAAGTAAGATCTCTATGAGTGGCACTCGAAGCTCAGCTAAAACAGTCAGATTAGGCAAGGGCAAGGTATGAGCAGTTGAACATAATAGATTAGAAGCGGCTCAACGCACTTGACCACCTACGGATGTACTAGCAGCGCATTGCTCGTGCTTACAATAAAAAAGTTAGATACACAAAGCAGCCTCTGAAAGCAGGTGATCCGGTTCTCAAACAGCTACACCAGGTCAACACTGATGCTAGGGGCAAGTTCATGCTAATTGGGAAGGACCATTTATTGTTAAGAAAGTCCTTGGCAAGGGAGGAGTCAAGCTTATGGATATGGATGGGAATGAGTTTGTGAATCTAGTTAATCAAGATAGGCTTAAGCGTTATCATGTCTAGGTCAAAAGAATTAAATCACAGTAAAGCAGCACAAAGAATAAAAGAAATAAAGAATAAATCACCTGATGAGTGGTCCCCTACTGCTCGGGAAAAATTAGGATGCAACCTGCTGATTGGTATTCCGCAAATCGGTCGGGCAAAAGTTAGGGTACTCCAACAGAAAGAAAGCCCGCTAAGTTAAAAGGGCGACTTAGGCAAAAGTTAGGGCATTGAGAGAAAAATGTTAGTTGCTTTCTAGAAAATCTGTAAAAGACCAGTAGACAGTAGGGGTTAACCACTAGAAATTGTTACCATTGCCTATGTACTCAAATTAATCTCATCAATAAACATGTTGTGATTTGCTAAGAATTTTGGTCTTATGAATGCATGCATGTCTTTAGGTGAAATAATCGCAGGTATGTGAACATCAGTTTTTCTCTGCAATCTATGCATCTTTGTTGTTATTTTTACTGTGTGTACATTATTCAACAAAAGATAAAAATACAAAATACTAAAAAGCCATAAAAGAAATCAGACCTATGCAAAATTTGGAAAGCATCTGCTAGATTGAAAACATGAAAGGGCGGTCTAGGCAAAAGTTAAGACTATAGAAAAAGAAAGAGGAAGCCTGCTAGGTCAAAAACCCGAAAGGGTGGTCCAGGCAAAAATTAAGGCAAAAAAAAGAGAGAAGAAAAGAAAAGTCTGCTGAACAAAGCCATTAAGAACAGTTCAGGCTAAAATCAGGACAAAAAGAAATGAAGATAAATATTCGATAGGTCATCTCACACCGAGTGGCCTGTGAAAAAATTAGAACTCAATTTAAAAGCCCCAGTTTTGTTAATTGTAATAAATAAAACATCATTTGTAATTGCCATGTCTCATAACAAGGATTCCTTGAACTTAGTTCTCCTATTGTGATATAACAGGACAACATGTACCCCTAGAAGTGCTAATTCCAACTAGCCAGCCTTGGTAATTCTTGTCAGCTGCATTGGGTCAGTTCATTGTGATTAAGAACTTAGAGTGTTCAACGGTTAACTCTCTTGCTTGTAGTGCACGCTATATGGGCTTCATTGTTAATTATATCAAAGGGGCAACAAGGATTTGCAAACGATGGTATTCAATGGTTTTAGTTCAGAAAAAGAAAAGTTCTGCAAGCATAAAGTTCAAACCAATAAAAGTAGTCTATAAATAGCATCTAGGTTTACATCAAAATAAGCCACATAGGGCTAAAAGTATCGAATGTCCAGAAAGTAATAGTTACAGTATAGTCTAAGCTACAGGGGGATCCTGTCCCTGGGGTACACCCTGAGTCTCATCCTGGGCATCACCAGCAGGTCATCTATATCAATCATCACTTGGTTCCTTCCTCCAGCACCATCCTCAGCCATAACACCGGCCATCTTAGATGGCCGCTCTACCTCTTACTCACCTGCGACCACCTGAGTCACCATCGGTGCCACTCGATATGCTGAGCTATCATCATTAGATAAGGAATCAGATGGCTCAGGTGTTTATCTATCCTCGGTCATCTGTGCCAGCTGGTCCCGCAATACATCAATCTCGGCTCTCTCCTAAGCAGTCTCCGCTCTCGCCCTATCGGCCTCAGTAGTGGCTGCTCGTAACTACTCCTCCAGGAACCTAGCTCGCTCCTTTAAAGAATCTAGATCATTAGCAGACCTACCACGCTTCATAGCTAGCAGAGTCTACAATGGAAATCATAAGATCAGTACACATATATAAATATCATCTCATGCATTATGCTTAGTTTTTGAAAATTTCTAAGTAAAATAAACTTACTGAGGCTAGTGCATCCTCAACTAGAAGTAGGTCTCGAACGAACAAGAAGCCCCTCGCAATCATCTCTGCCTCAGTCACAGTCACTTGAAAAGAAAATTACGTCAGCACCAAGATATTTCTAGCAGCAATCATAAAAGAGGATATAAGGGATGGGAATTCCTCACATGAGTTGAGCTAGATGGGGTAAAGTGAATAGGTTGGACTGACTGCTCGAGCTCCTTGACATCACACTTCCCCAAATGATTGAGGAGCCGGAAGAAAGTATCTAACTTTTCTCGGAGGACTCCCTCTCTCACACTCCTCAAAGCGTGAGACCGCTTCGTCGATGACTCTAGATCAGTAGGGATGGCAGTAGCAGACCTCTTCCATATGGAGGTGGGAGGCTATGACAATGAAAAGTTACACTCAGGGTCACAATCAGTTTCAAGAAGCAATAAGGTATTCACAAAGGCTAAGTTAGAATAATACATGAGAAGAAGGTGTAGCAGACCTAGCTGGTCCCTCAGCACTCCAAACTACGGAGGGACCCCTGCGTCAGCTCTTGGTCCACCCTCATCATCATCATCATCACCATCACTATCACTCCAGTGGAACTCGAGGGGGACGTCATCAAAATGGATCATCTGGCAAGGATGAAGGAGCGAAGAATCGATAAACTCAACATGGGATCCCCCTACATGCATCACTTGCAAGTACAACCCCTAGCCCGTCCGAGGAATTAGATGTGGCCAAAAGACTCCCACTTGGATTAGGGGAGGGATCGGTCTCTCCACAACAGCACTGGTCCTCTAATCTCGGACCCTCTTACCGAAATACCACTCTAGGGAGAGCAGGGACTCCAGCTCGAAGCAATGGTCATCCACACCAGCCTGCATCCGCTCGATGTCTCCATGAATATCCATCCTCTCCCACGGGTCTCGAACAACCTACATAAAGTAAATGCACTATATATGTAAAATGCAATTTCTACTAATGTTTGTCGAAATGTGAAATGCAGGTTCAACATGAAAGAAGTTTACCCGATTAGAGCGCGGCTGACGAAGGAACTCCCTATACTCCACTTTGGTTGGAGCCTGACCCTACTAAGGCCCCATTCACCTAGAGATAATGTAAGGTATCTTGAGCTACATGGGCAAACCTAGCTTGGGGATAAATTAATGCTCAAAGGCCCAAATCTGCAAGACAAGATGAAGTTAGTTGCAAAGCAATTTGAGTAAAAGGTTAAAGCATAAGAGATTGGTTTTGAAATTACCATTAGGATCAGATGACAGATCTTGAGCTCGGACTACTAGCCCTGAACTCCAACATCCAGCCTGTAGTATAACTACACCAGGATGGCTCGGCACCAATTCTTGCCTAGCACAGTGGCAAGATCCTCAATTGTTGAGAGCAAACCGTGGTTAAGGTTGCTCAAGTAAACCAGGAAGAAAAAGGTGGTAAGGAAGGTCAATAGGAAAGATTGGGGATACTGGTCCCTCCCCTCTGAGCTACCCAATATAGTAACGTGGAGCTCTCCATACTTGCACTTATTCATCCCTCCAGGACGGAGCCCAAGTAATCTCTCTACATAGGCCTTCACCTTAAGCTAGGAATGCCATTGATCAGCATAGACATCGAAGCGGATGACATCCCCACTCTAATCTAATCCTGTCAGTGTACACACATTTAAGGGAGTGACAGTGACCTCCCCGATTGGCAGATGGTAAGTATGGGTCATCTCCAACCACCTCTCTGCTAGAGGTGAGATAACACCTAGGGCAAGTGTTTTTAGAGCTTGAGGGATGGCCCTGATAATGTTACTAAACCTAAAGGAGTCTATGCGGGCTAGTAGCTTAGTATCCCCTACAGCATGGATCTCCTCAAACCACTTTTTGCAGAAGGTCAAGGCTTTCACAGCCTTATACTAGAACTACAAGGGCAAAAACATAGTTTAATAGGGTTAGCATAAAGTGGAGCAGTAAAAAATCAGAAGAAAATGGCCCAAGATAAAGTTTTGGACATTCTATCCCAGGAAGTGGGACCTGTAAGGGTCCACCCTCACCTGTACGTGTCGGCTTATCCCACCCGTACAAAAAAGGGGACCCATAAGGGTCCCTGTGAATAGCCACCTCGCCCAAAATTTCCTAAACAAGCCAAAATCAACCAAGGGTCAACCAAAACTATCCTAAAAGCATCATAAACTAAAATTTACATGCATTAGGCTCTACCCAAGGCTCTAAAACACCCTAATTCATGCAAAAAATTGAGAAATTCCGAGAATCTCAAAAATGGAAAAGTAGGGAATCGAGTGAAATACCTGGAGTTTTGTGGCGTAGGTAGGCTGAGGTCGAGAAATGAATCCCCCTCATGAAAAGCAAACCTAATCAAAATCCGGCATTCTCGGATCTCTAAATTTCTTACTCAGGGCAAATCCTCGCGCCTAATAGAAAAGCGGTCAGTCTTCGGAATCTTGTAATACATTTTGATCAATTTTAGGAGAAAAATCACTGGAAAATTTGATATAGGAGAGTTTGGTGTAAGGCAGGATGTGAGGGGTCTGTTTGAGTTTTAAAACCACCCGACTAGGACCCGTACGGGTCCCACCACACCCGTAGGGGTCCTATCTCACCAAATCCCACCCATACGGGTCCCAGCCTACCCATACGGGTCTCTTTTTGCCATTAAGAGGAATTTTGTAAGCCAGAACTTTGTGAAAGTACCACGGGTCTCCTAGCTCACCTTGATCCTTGATTGAAGGGGCAAAAATTTTAATTTTCACAAAGTCAATCAAGAATAAAGGTAAGGCATATTTGAACTAACCACTAACAAGAATATTGTTTTATACAGGTCCACTCAAATATAGGAAATTTTCCCCAATAAGTGAGTCTTCCAAGGAAACACTTCCCTAGCAGAACAGAGTTCACTAAAGGGCATTAATCTATTTCCCAGCAGCGGAATCAGTCAATCTAGGGGCATCCCTCCATTCCCCAGTAGTGAAATCAGTCAATATAAGGGCATCCCCCTATTCTGTAGCATTGGAATTAGTCAATCTAAGGGCATTCCCCCATCCCTTAGCAGCGGAATCAATCAATCAAGGGGCATCCCTCATTTCCCAACAGCATAATCAGTCAATCTAGGGGCATCCCCCATCATTAAGCTCTTGAGGGAAATTTACCCCAAAGGGCACTCCCCAGCAATAGAGCTAATCAAGGGACATCTCCGCTCAAGGGGCATTCCCCGATAGACACCCTCAAAGGGGCATTCCATCCATAAGTAATCGGGCCAAACCAGACATTTCTCGCACTAAGTTTATAGCTTATTCAGGGGCCAACCCCCATCCACACATCTTTATTCTTGATTGAAGAGGCAAAAATTTTTGTTCATCATAAAGTTAATTAAGAATTAAGATGTGTCTGCTTAGACAATAACTAACTCAGTATTTGATTTTTGTCTCTTTATAGGTCATTCAAAATCCCTAGCAAGAGAGTCATCCACCTTAGGAAAGGGATACACCATTAGTTAGGAAACTCGATCCTCCTTAAGAAAGGGATACGACGAAAGTCTTCCACCATAGGAAAGGGATACACCAGCCAGGAGAGTCATCCACCTTAGGAAAGGGGTACACAACTAGTTAGGAAAGTCGATCCGCCTTAAGAAAGGGATACGACGAAAGTCATTTACCTTAAGAAAGGGATACACCATTAGACAGGAAAGTCATTCTGCCTTAAGAAAGGGATACACTATCAGTCAGGAAAGTCGATCCGCCTTAAGAAAGGGATACATCAGCCAAGAAAGTCATCCACCTTAAGAAAGGGATACGAGGAGAAGTCAATTCGCCTTAAGAAAAGGATGCACACAATAAAAGTCACACCTTCCCTAGTAGAGTCACTAAGGATGCACAGTAGCAAAGGAAAGTCATCCACCTTAAGAAAGGGATACACATTGGTAAAGGAAAGTCACCCGCCTCAAGAAAGGGATACACATCAGCAAAGGAAAGTCGTCCGCCTCAAGAATGGGACACCCAATAAAGGGGTTCGCCTCAAGAGAGGAACTTGCCCATGCCATCACCTCAGGTATGATTCATAAAACCTTGCTCACATCATGAGATCATACATATTTGTATCTACAGTGATCCCATGAAGGATAGTCTATAAGCATTGGATTTTAATGATCCTTCTCATGAAATGATGATAAAAGCTTGATAATACAATATTTTATAGGTGTCATCCATCAGAGGTGTTCCTACTACTGTAGAGCTGAGTTTAGCCAAGTTTGGAGACCTAGTCTGCCCTTAGGGACCCCATACGGGTCATATTTGGTGGTATAGATCCACCTGTGTACCCATACAGGTCAAGTCTCCTATATGCCTGGGGGGGACCTGTACGGGTCCCCCTGGACCTGTGTAGGTATAATTCCTCTTCTTGCTTAAATAGGCTTTATGGCTGGTGATCCATGCCATTTTAGAATGAAATCGATCATGAATGCAATTTATTGCGTTCAGACATGATTTCCCCCTATAAATAGAGGCTTTTATACCTTATTTGAAAGGAGGACAACTAGAAATAAAAAAAGAGAAAAGATTATTATAGGCAATCAACTGCAATTTTCAGCCATTTTCTATAGGTTTACAAAGGGTATAGTTGAGGTATAGGAGATAGAAACTAGGGAGAAAACCCATTCCTTGAGGTTTTATCTATATTTTATTCATTCCTAGATTCATTTATTAGGATTTGGGGGGAGGTTTTGTCCATACAAATACTCAATTAAATAGTCCTGAAATCACCATTTCATTATCTAATTTGGCTAGACTCTCTCTCAGTACAAGGATCGCTCTAAAGTGGATTCATGTCGTAAAGGTACGCTCCTGAGATTCAAAGAGACTCACATCTCATTTATTTTATCGGTATTTCTCATATTCTACTCCATCTATATAAATTTGTCATGTTTGCCCAACTAAGGTTCTGTTCGGACCAGACAGGACCCATACGGGTCCTCCCATACCCGTAGGTGTCCCCACTAGCACCCATGCGGGTCCTACCCCACTCGTACAGGTGTAGGCCCCCAAATAGACCTAAAATTCTTTTTTAATATGTAAAATCTATCTAACATCACCATTTGCCATGCAATCATTTTCACTAATAATCTGGTATATTAACCCATAAAAGTTAAAATTTGTTTTCACAAAAAAATGCGTTAAAGATCTGTTATTTCTCATCGATCCTGAAAGCCGTCCATGCACTATCAATTGCAAAACCACCATCCTAACATAATCACATTTTTCTTAACAGAACATTGACTTATGATGTGCTACAAACTGTGCTAATCCTTGTGGATGGGAATTTATTTTATTTTGTTTTATAACTTAGAACAAATGTATAGATTCTTATGTATTTCCTCCATTTTCCCTGATTGTAAATTTTATTCCCCCAGTTATTTCTTATGCTTTATTGTAAATTATAAATTCATGAATTGAGTGTGAAAGAGTGTAGAAAAATAGGATTTCCATAATATTTCCCCAAATGATGAAAATAAAATGGTTTTACGCGGTGATGTAATTTTGAATTAACTAAATGAGTAATAGTGACTCGTCTGATACCCAAATCTCTTATCCAAGTAGTATGAGTCTCCCGCCCAGTGGGAACCATGCCAAAACTCTTTCCTAAGTAGACAACTTGGGTGGCGACTCTATCATTTGTATCGAGATTTGGGTCTCGATTCTTTTATTCATAAAATTAGTTAAAATGTGCAAATTTGAACTAAAAAGGTTTCTTCACGCCTAAATTAATTAACCAATCACCCTAGTGGGTCCCACTAGTAGGCGTTAAGGGAGACCCACATGTCATCAATACCTCACAGAGTTCTTACGGCCTACTACCTCCTTTAGGTAAGTCAAAATTGGTGATTCCTGCCTGGTTGTCAAATCTTAGCAAGGGGTTGTTCGTAGTGTTAAGCACTCTTTCTAGTTTTGCCATCCTTCCTTCCCTTGCCAAATGGTTGATGGCTTGAATTAGAGCCTGACATTCATCAGTGCGCTGACCCCTCTAGACATGATAAGCGTAAAAGTTCTATTTTACATCTTCCCTAGGTGGCCTATGCTCGTGAAGAGTTTTGAGGAGGCTGAGTTCCCTTAATTCGGTAAGTATTACACTTAGAGGCCATATCCATGGATTTGTAATACCGATGGGATTATTGTTAGGCTGGATAGCAGTACCCGTAACTTGTGTCTAAGCAATCATTTGTACCTAAGATGGTGAAGCATTTGGTCTACTATAACTAGTCATCTGTTGCATGTTAAAGTCCTTGGGAGTCCAATCTTCCCTTTTCCCAAGCTCCCTGTAATCATGATTAATGGTCACCAATTAGCACAAAAGGGCCTCAACTACGAGTCTCATGCCTAGAGATTGCATGACTTGGTCGCAGGATAGGGTGGTAGTCAATTGGCGCAAGAGAGCCTCAATTTTAGGTGTCATGCCTAGAGATTGCATGAACTAGTCACTGGAATAGAAAGTAGTAAACTAGCACAAGAGAGTCTCAATATCAAGTGTCATGCCTAGAGGTTGCATGACCTGATCGTTGGAACAGGAAGTAGTGCTAAATTAGAAAGGTGAAGGAGGCAATAAGGTGTCAAAGTGAGGGCAAACTTGTAGACTAGGATCAAAGGGGCTCTATAGGTAGGTGGTTCATCTCGGAGCCACAAACCGAGGAGGAATGGGATTAAATGAAATCGAAGACACCAAAGGTGGCGCAAGTCCACTAGAAGGCACGGTCATTTGAGATGTAAAGCCATTCGAGAAGGGAGGAAAATTCAAACTCTGAATAGTTAGTATGAGCACGGGCTTTTTTGGTTCCCTCCGCAGAACGATGATGGATTTGCTCTAACCTTTTACGGACTGATTGTACTATTTTTTGAGTTTAAAACATGCATAGCGACATTCCTTTTTGATGATTTTGGACCTAATCATGCTTAAATAAAAATTAAAAAATGCCAAAAAATATTAAATCTCCCTAAAATACAAAATTTCCTTATTTTCGCCCTCACCCCCGCCTGCCCGGAGCCACCTCCGCTACTTCTTGTAGCAGCGCCGCCATCGCCACCTTTGTGGCAGCGATCTCTATAGCAGCAGTGGCGCTACATTGAGTAGCGGCGCCGCTGGCCCAGCCTCCTCTGCCCCGTGTTGGCCTTCTTTTCTCTCTCTTCTGCCCATTAGTTTGGATTTTTTCCTCGAATTTTTACCCTAAGTCGGTGTATTTTTGAGTGCGAACTATTTGGACCAAGTTGATAAAGAGAGATAAATAAGGACTTTTAGCTTAATTTTCAAGAAAGAATTTCAAATTTGAGAGAAAATTAAGAACAAGAGAGAGAAAGGTAAGAACTAGAGAGAGAAAGCTTAAGAAAAGCTTGAATCTGATCCAAATCTTGATTCTAGGTTGTTCTTAGGCTAAATCTCATAGATTAATCATAAAATCAAGTAGAAATCTTATGTAAAAATGGATTGAATAAGCTTAGAGACTATTTCTTTCAAATACTGCCTAAATTTATCACTGATTCTGTCATTAAATTCCGTCGTAGTTTCATCACAAATTATAAAAAAGGAGCTCACCTTGGGCTGATTCAAGTCAGAAAGAGTGGATTCACAGCCTAAAGGTAACATATCTGAGTTCTATTAATCATTTCCTCGCTTTTCTTTGCCTTTTGTTGCTGCTTTGTGTTGTTTTTAAAGCCTTTTGCTCGTTTTCTTTCAGTATTTTTGCAAAAATCAGGTGAAATTGCCTAAGCCTCTATAAACAACACTACCACCACTACTAATCAGCCACCATCGGTAAGTATGTAGCGGCGCCGCTACTAGTGGCGCCACGGTTAGTAGAGGTGGCGCGACGATTAGTAGAGGCCTGGGTCATTTTTCTGATTTTTGGGTTTTTCTTCCCCCCAATCCTTAAAATCAATATTATTTTGATGTTTGAAGTCCAGATCTATTTAAATATTGTTGAAATCGACTTAAACTCGTAATGGTTTTGATTTTATGGGTGCAAGAATGCCATTTCCTCCATTTTTTCAGAATTTCCCGAGACCTCTACATGTTGGTGTCACCACCTCTACGGCTATGGTGCCACTGTTATAACCAGTAGCAGCGTCGCTATAGTAGTAATGGCGGTACTACCCTCCTATAGTTGTGCTAGATAAATTTTTAAAATAGGTCCCCGTTTTGCATTTTCTTGCGTTTTTAGCCTATTTTATCATTTTTCTTGCATTTTCAGTATGTTTAATCACCCAAAAAATTCTCTAAAGAAAATAAAAATCTGTTTTTATTTTTAATATGATAAATTGATTAATTAATTGATTAAATAACCCAACTTGGCATAAAAATGCAGTTTTATCACCTATAAATTCATAATTAATTACTTCTTTAAAATAAAAATTCAATAATTAACCGAAAATTATTTATGCCTTGATTATGCATGTTAATGGGTGTTTGCCATGTTACGTGCCATATTTGTGCTAACAGATATTTGGATGCAGGTAGATTAGGTTCGATGTATGTTAGGCCTTCGGGTATTTTACTTTTCTCGTATAGAAAAATGTATAGGATTTGTTAAGGCAATATAGTAGTTTTAATTTATTGCTCTTTTATTTACCGCTTTTGCATGATTTTCCATGTGATGAATGGATATATAAACCAGAAATTCTAAAATAGGAGGATTTAAATCACATAAGAAAGATGTGAGGTGTCGATGACGTGTGGGTCTCCCTTGGCGCCTACCGGTAGGGCACACTAGGGTGATTAGTTGATTAATTTAGGCGTGATGAAACATTTTTAGTTCAAGTTTGCACATTTTAACAAATTTTATGAATCAAAGAATCAAGACCCAAAGCTCGATACAAGCGATAGAGTCGCCGCCCAAATTGTCTACTTGGGAAAGAGTTTTGGTACGGTTACCATTGGGCAGGAGACTCATACCTTTTGGATCAGAGATTCAGGTATCAGATAGGTCACTTATTTCTCATTTAGTTAATTCAAAATTACATTTGCCACATAAAACCATTCTATTTTCATCATTTGGGGAATTATTAAGGAAATCCCATTTTTCTACACTCTTTCACACTCAATTCACGTATTTACAATTTACAATAAAGCATAAGTAATAAAATGGGGAATAAAAATTACAACCAGGGGAAAATGGGGAAATTGCAAGAGGGAAATTGCAAGAGAACCTATTCATTTGCTCTAAGTTATAAAACAAAATAAAATAAATTCCCCTGCATCCACAAAGATTAGCGTAGTTTATAGCACATCATAAGTCAGAATATTGTTAGGAAAAATGTGATTATGTTAGAATGGCGGTTTTGCGATCGATGGTGCTCGGGCGAGTTCTAGGATTTAAGAGAAATAACGGGTCTTTTAATGCATTTTATTGTGAAAACACATTTTAACTTTTTGTGTATTGATTTACCGGATTATTAGTGAAACTGATCGCATAGCAAATAGTGATGTTGATTGATTGTATAGGTCAAAAAGGGAACTTTGGATTCTGCCTAAGGACCAGTACCCGTACGGGTGCAGTGGGATCTGTACAACTACTGGGGAGGATCATTATGGGTATGGAGGGACCCGTACGAGTCCTGTCTGGTCCCAGACAGAACCTTAATTCAGTTAGCAAGTAGATTTATACAGAAGAAACACAATAAAATGGGTTATCCTTTCATATGGGTATGGCACACTAGCTTAATATCCCTAAGGACATAAAGGTACCAACAAGGCCCACATGTGTTAGGACCAGACCCAAAACATGAATAAAAGACTAGATGGAATTGAATAGATGGAGACCGATAATAAAGTAATTAAGAAGTAAGTCTCTTTGAAACTCAGAAGCATTACCTTTACGCTATGAATCCAATATGAAGTGATCCTTATGTTGAGAGAAAGTCTGGCCAAAGTAGATGATGAAATGGTGACTTTTAGGATGGTTTGGGTGAGTATTTGTGTGGACAGTACCTCCCCTAAATCCTAATAAACAAAGTTAGAAATGAATAAAATGTGGACAAAACCCCAAGGAATGGGTTTTCTTCGTGTTTAATACCTACTATACCTCAACTATACCCTTGCTAATGCTTATAAAAATTGTCGGATTTTCATACACCATATAGTCTAGTTTCTTTTCTAATTGCCACCTTTAAAAGAAGGTGAAAAGACCTCTATTTATAGGGGAAAATCAAGTCTGAATGCAATAAATTGCATTCATGGCTTGGTTTCTGTAAAAAATGGCAAGGATCACTTGTCATAAAGCCTGTTTAGGCAAGAAGAGGACCCGTACAGGTATGTTGGGACCCGTATGAGTCTAGGAGGACCCAAGATGTATGGAGGATTTGACCCATACGGGTCCACTAGTGGACCTGTACCACCAAACATGACCCCGTATAGGCCCCTAAGGGCAGACTAGGTCTCCAAACTCGACTAAACTTAGCTCCACAGTAGTAGGAACACCTCTGATGGATAACACCTATAAAAGATTACATTATCTAGCTCTGATTATTATTTCTTGAGAAGGATCATTAAAATCCAGTGCTTACAGGCTGTCCCTCATAGGATCACTACAGATACGAATCTATATGATATCACGATGTGAGCGAGGGTTTAGGAATCATACCTAAGGTGATGACATGGGCAAGTTCCTTTCTTGAGAGGAACTCCTTTCCTGGGTGTCCCTTTCTTAAGGTGGACGACTTTCCTTTGCTGATGTGTTTCCTTTTATTGAGGTAGATGACTTTCCTTTATTGATGCGTATCCTTTTCTTGAGGTGGATGACTTTCCTTTATTGATGTGTATCCTTTTCTTGAGGCGGATGACCTTCCTTTTCCAATGCATATCCCTAGGGACTCTATCGGGGAAGGTGTATGTATCCCTTTCATAAGGTGAATCAACTTTCCTGGCTGATGTATCCCTTTCCTAAGTTGGATGACTTTCCTGACAGATGGTATAACCCTTTCCTAAGGCGGATGACTTTCCTGACTGATGGTATATCCTTTTTCTGAGGTAGATGACTTTTCTGACTAATGGTGTATCCCTTTCTTAAGGCGGATTGACTTTCCTAACCGATGTATCCCTTTCCTAAGGCAGATGACTCTCCTCGTTTCCCTTTCTTAAGGCAGATCGACTTTCCTAGCTGATGTATCCCTTTCCTTAGGTGGATCGACTTTCCTAGCTGATGGCGTATCCCTTTCCTAAGGCAGATGACTCTCCTACTGCGGATTTTGAATGACCTATAAAGAGACAATAATCAAACACTGAGTTAGTTATTATCTAAGTAGCCACATCTTAATTCTTGATTGACTTTGTGATGAACAAAAAATTTTGCCCCTTCAATCAAGAATAAAGATGTGCGGATCGGGGTGGCCCCTGAATAAGCTATAAACTAAGTTCAAGAAATGTTAGGTTTGGCCCAACTATTTAAGGGCGGAATGCCCCTTAGAAGGTGCCTTTCGGGGGAATGCCCCTTAGGGGAGATGTCCCTTGATTGGCTCTATTACTGGGGAGTGTCCCTATGGTGAATCCCCTTTGAGATCTCAATGATGGGGGGATACCCCTAGATTGATTGATTCAGCTACTGGGGAATGGGGGGATAGCCCTCGATGAACTCTTTTCTGCTGGGGAAGTGTTTCCTTGCAAGACCCACTTGTTGGGGAAATTTCCTATATTTGAGTGGACTTGTGTACAAAAATTATCCCTGTTAATGGTCAATTCAAAAATGGCTTACCTTGATTCTTAATTGACTTTGTGAAATAAAATTTTTGCCCCTTCAATCAAGTATCAAGGTGAGCTAGGGATTTTGCCCTAATTAAATTGAAATATAGAGTTTAAGAGAAGTGGGGTTGGCACCTAGTCTGGACTTGATGTGCCTTTGGTGCTTTATGAAGTTCTGGCTCAAAAATTGCCTCTTGATGGCAAAAGGGGACCCGTACGGATGGGTTAGGAACTGTACGGGTAGGGATTTGGTAAGGTGGGACCCGTACGGCACCTAGTCGGGGGGTTTAATACTAAAACAGACCCCTCACATCCTACCTTACACCAAACTCTCCTATATGGAATTGTTGAGTGATCTTCTCCCAAAACTGATCAAAATGTATAAAAAGATTCCAAAGACCGGCAGTTCCTCCATTAGGCGCGAGGATTTGCCCTGAGTAGGTGATTTAGAGCTTTGGGAATACTCGATTTCAGTCGGGTTTATTTTTCACAAGGGGGGTTTATTTCTTGGCCTTACCCCTACTTCTGATGTGCCCCTGGTTCCATCTCCGGATACCCACGCCTCAAAACTCTAGGTATTTCACAAAATTTCCCACTTTTCCATTTTTTAAGGTTTTTGGAATTTCTCAATTTTTGGCATGAATTAGGGTATTTTAGAGCCTTGGATAGAGCCTAATGCATGTAACTTTAGTTTAGGATGATTTTGGGGTAGTTTTGATTGAGTTTTGACTGAGTTTTGATGGTTTTAGATTATTTGGGAATTTCGGGTGAGGTGGTTACTCGTAGGGACCTGTACAAATGGGGTAGGACCGGTATAGGTCCCCTTTTTGATAGGTGGGATACTCGAAATAGTATGGGTGGGGTGGATCCGTAGGGGTCCTGCTACTTGGGACAGAATATCTAAAATAATGTCTTGGGCTAATTTCTTTTGATTTTTGACCGCTCCACTGTATGCTAACCCTGTTAAACTATGTTTTTGTCCTTGCAGTTCTAGTATAAGACTGTGGAAGCATTTAGCTTCTGCAGAAAGTGGTATATAGAGGTTTGTGCTGCAGAGGATATAGAGCTACTGACCGATATTGACTCATTCGGGTTTAGTGACATCATCAGGGCAATTCCTCAGGCTTCGAAGACACTAGCCCTAAGTGCTATCTCAGCTCTAGTAGAGAGGTGGTTGGAGACAACCCATACTTTCAATCTACCAATCGTTAAGGTCACCGTCACTTCCTCGAACGTGTGTGCACTGACGGGATTAGATTGGAGTGGGGATATCATTCACTTTGACATCTATGCCAACCAATGGCACTCTCGGCCTGAGGTGAAGGCCAGTGTAGAGAGAATACTTAGGCTCCATCCTGGAGGGATGGAAAAGATCAAGTACGGAGAGCTCCATGGTTATTGAATCGAGAAGTCGAGCCCTGTTGCTGTAGAGAGGAAGGACCAGTACCCCCAATGTATAGGGAGCTCCTTTGCCAGTTGCGCTCTGATCTGGTAAACCTCTTTCATGCTGAATTTGTATTTCACATTTCGACATGTCATTTACTTTGTGCATGTCATTCGAGATTCGTGGGAGAGGATGGATATATATGGAGATATTGAGTGGATGCGAGCACGCATAAATGATCGCTGCTTCGTGCTAAAGTCCCCTCTCTCGCTAGAGTGGTACTTTAGTGAGAGGATCTGTGATAGGAGGACTAGTGCAGTGGTGAGAAACTAATACCTCCCCCATTCCCAATATGAGTCTTTTAGCCGCATATGATTCCTGGGACAGACTAGGGGCTGTACCTATTAGGTGAGGAGGGCTGGAGTGATGTCTGTGTGGGGATCCTATGCTGGATTTATAGACTCTTTATTCCTTTCTCCCCGTGAGAGGTTCTATTTCAAGGATGCCCCATTCAGTTTCACTGGAGTGATAGTAATGGCGATGATGACAATGATGATGATGAGGGTGGACCGAGGGGCGACCGTTAGGGTCCTTCCGTAATTTGGAGTGCTGAGGGCCCAACTAGGTCTATGACACCTTCTTTCCAGGTATTGTCCTAAACTTAGAATTCATGAATAACTTATTGCTTCTCAAAATTGACTGTGATCTTGAGTGTAACTGTTTATTGTTGTAGCCTCCCGACTCCACGTGGAAGAGGTCTACTGTTGCTACCCCTGCTGGTCTAGAGCCACAGACAAAGTATTCTTGTGCTTTAGGCAGTGTGAGAGAGGGGGGTTCTCCGGGTAGAGTTGGATACTTCCTTCTGGCTCCTCGATCATTCTTGGAAGCGAGCTGCCAAGGAGCTCTAGGAGTCGGTCCAGCCTATTCACTTTACCCCATCCAGCTCTACTCATGTGAGGAATTCTCATCCTTTGGATCCTCTTTTATGATTCTTGTTTGAGATATCTTGGTGCTGACATGATTTTCTTTTTAGGTGACCTGACTGAGGCAGAGAGGATCGCTAGGGGTTTCTTCTCTATCCAGGACCTGCTGCTAGCTCAGGAGGCACTAGCCCCTATAAGTTTCCTTTACCTGTAAAATTTAACAAACTATGCATATTATGTACATGTACTGATCTTATGATTTCCATTGTAGACTTTGTTGACTATGGAGTGTAGTAGGTTTGCTCAGGATCTAGATGCTTTAGAGGAGCGAGTTAGTTTCCTACAGGAGTAGTTGCAAGCAGCCACTGCTGAGGCCAACAGGACAAGAGCGGAGACCACTTGGGTGAGGCCTAAGATCGACGTATTATGGGGCTAGCTGGCATAAAGAACTGAGGATAGACAAACACCTGAGCCATTTGATCCCTTATCTGATGATGATAGTTCATCATATCAAGTGGCGTCGGGGGTGACTCATGCAGCTGGAGGTGAGCAGGAGGCGGAGCAACGTGCTGAGGTGGCTGGTATTACGGCTGAGGATGGTGCTGGAGGAGGGGACCAGGTGAAGATTGACATGGATGACATATTAGCGGTTGCTCGGGATAAGACTCAGGGCATGCCCCAGGGACAGGATCCCCCTACAGCTTAGACTATACTATAGCTATTACTTTATGGACATTTGATACTTTTGGCCTTGCGTGGCTTATTTTGATGTAAACTTGGATGTTGTTTACAAAGTACTTTTGAACTTGATGCATGCTGAACCTTTCTATTTTATGAAATGAAACCATTGAATACTGTTGTCTGCAAACCCTTGCCCCTTTGACATAATTAATAATGAAGCCCATTTAGCGTGTACTATAAGCAATTGAGTTAACCGTTGAACACTTGAAGCTCCTGATTGCAATGAACTTACCCAATGCAACTTAAAAGAATCACCAAGGCTAGTTAGTTAGAATCAGCACTTCTGAGTATACCTGCTACCCTATTATTTCACAATAGGAAAACTAAATTTAAGGAATCCTAGTCGTGAGACATAGCAATTATTAACGATCCTTCACATGAAATGATGATGAGAGATATATGATGCATTCTCTTGCAGGTGTTATCCATCAAAAGTATTCGTACTACTGCAGAGTTGACTTTGGCAAAAGTTAGGAGACCTAGTCTGCCTTTAGGGACCCGTACGGGTGCTACCTGGTGGTATGGATCCACTGGCAGACCCGTACGAGTCATTACCTTCCGTACTCCTAGGGGGAACCCATATAGGTCAGGACCCATACGGGAGGGACCCCACCTGTACGGGTCCTATTGCTACATGATTAGGCTTTATGGAAGGAGATCTCTACCTATTTCGAGAAAGGCAGGTCATGAATGCAATTTATTGTGTTCAGACCTCCTTTCACCCTATAAATAGGGCCCTTTCCTCACCATTTTAAAGAAGAACAATATACAACACAGAACACATAAATTATACGCAAATTCTAGTAGTTTCTATAAGGATAGAAAGGGTATAGTTGAGGTATAGGAGGTAGAAATAGGGAGAAAACCCATCTTTTGAGGTTTTGTCCACATTTTATTCATTCCTAGCTTCGTTTATTAGCATTTGGGGAGGTTCTGTCCACACAAATACTCACCTAAATGGTCCTGAAATCTTCATTTCATCATCTACTTTGGCTAGAATTCCTCAACAGCAAAGGGATCGCCTCAGTGGATTCACACTATAAAGGTAACGGTCCTAAGTTTTCAAAGAGACTCACATCTCAGCTATTTTATTATTATTGTCTATTTCTTCTATTATATCTCCTCTTTTGTTTCCTATTTTGGGTCTGGTCCTAATCTGTATAAGCCTTATTGGTACTTTGTGTCCTTAGGGATACTAAACTGGTGCGCCATACTCATACAGAAGGAAATCCCATTTTTATTTTATTTTTCATCCACTAAGCTATCTGTTAAATCGAACAAAGTTTCTGCCCGGGAACAAACAGGACTCATACGGGTCCCCCATACCCGTACTTGTCCCTCTTATAGCCTTACGGGTCCTACCCACCCGTACGGGTACCAGCCCTCAGGCAGAACCCAGAATTCATCTTTAGCCAGTTAAAATCAATCCAACTCACCATTTGCCATGCGATCATTTTCAAAAATAATCTGGTAAATCAACCGACAAAAGTTGATATGTGTTTTCATAATAAATACGATGAAGACCAGTTATTTATCCCCAATCCTAGAAGCCGGCTGGGCACTATTGATTGTAAAACCGCCACGCTAACATAATCACATTTTTCCTGACAAAATGCTAACTTATGATGTGCTATAAATTGTGCTAATCTTTGTGGATGCAGGGGAATTTATTTTCATTTTTTTACAACTTAGAATAAATGTATAGGTTCTCTTGTGATTCCCAATTTCCCCCCGATTGTAATTTTTATTCCCCTATTTATTGCTTGTGCTTTTATTGTAATCTGTAAAAACATGTAACGTGTGTGAAAGAGTGTAGAAAATAGGATTTCTATGATAATTCCCAAAATGATGAAAACAAAATGGTTTTACGCGATGAATGTAATTTTGAATTAACTAAACGAGAAATAAGTGACTCATCCGATACTTGAATCTCTGATCCAAAAGGTATGAGTCTCTTGCCTAGTAGGAACCGTACCTAAACTCTTTCCCAAGTAGACAACTTGGGTGGCGACTCTATCATTTGTATCGAGATTTGGGTCTTAATTCTTTTATTCATAAAATTAGCTAAAACGTGCAAACTTGAACTAAAAAGGTTTTATCACAAACCCCCAATGGGCCCGCCTCTCACCAAGGCGCCAAGGGAGACCCACACATCATCGAAACCTCACAGCAATTACAAATGATGTTCTAATTATTAGAAATGATAAAACTGGCGCTTTTGAATAGAGTTCTAATTTTTGGGTAGGCCCCTCGATGTGAGATGACTTATTGAACATTTATCTTCATTTCTTTTTATCCTGATTTTTGCCTGAACTGTCCTTGACGGCTCAGTTCAACAGACTTTTCTTTTCTTCTTTTCTTTGCTTTAAATTTTTCCTGGACTGCCCTTTCGAGTTTTCAATCCAACAAGATTTTTCTTTCTTTTTCTTTTCATGTTAACTTTTGCCTGGACTGTCCTTTCCGGTTTTCAAACTAGAAGGTGTTTTCTTTCTTTTTCCCTTTATCTTAACTTTTTCCTAGACCGCCCTTTTAGGATTTTAATCCACCTGACATATTCCAAATCTTGGAGAGGTTCGATTTCTTTTGTTGTTGAATAATGTACGCGCAGCAAAGATAATAACAAAGATGCACAAATTGCGAAGAAAAATTGATGTTCACATACCTGCGATTATTTCACCGAAAGACATGCATGCATTCATAAGACCAAAATTCTTAGCAAATAATAACAAGTTTATTGATGAGATTAATTTCAGTACATAGGCAACGGAAACAATTTCCAATGGTTAACACCTACTTCCTACTGGTCTTTTATAGATTTTCTAGAAAGCATCTGATGTTTTTCTCTCAGTGCCCTAACTTTTTCCTAAGCCACCCTTTTCGGGTTTTCAACTTAGCGGGCCTTATTTGCGTTAGAGTACCCTAACTTTTGCCTGACCGGTTTGCGGAATACCGATCAGCGGGTTGCACCCTAATTTTTCCCAAGTAGAGGATCACTCATGGGGTGATTTATTCTTTATTTCTCTTATTCTTTGTGCTACTTTTTGTTATTTAATTCTTTTGACCTAGACATGATAATGGTTAAGCCTATCGTGATTCATTGGATTCACTAACTCATTTCCATCCATATCCATAATCTTGATTCCTCCCTTGCCTAGGACTTTCTTAACTACAAATGGTCCTACCCAATTAGGCTTGAATTTTCCTCTAGCATCGCTGTTGACCTAGCGCAGCTGTTTGAGAACCAGATCACCCGCCTTGAGAGTCTGCTTTGGGTATCTAACTCTGTTATTGTAAGCTCAAGCCATGTGCTGCTGATACATTTGTAGGTGGTCAAGTGCCTTGAGCCACTTCTCATCCATTGTGTTCAACTGTTCATACCTAGCCCTTGCCCAATCTGACTCTTTCAGCTAGGATTCTAGTTCTACTCGTAGAGATCTTACTTCTTTTTTGATAGGTAACATGGCTTCCATTCCGTATACCAGGAAAAAGGTGTCTAATCAATGGGTGTCCTTACATTGGTTCTATACCTCCAAACTGCAAATGGAAGTTTATTAGCCCAATCCCTATAGGTAGCCACTATTTTGGACAAAATCCTCTTGATCGACTTATTGGTAGCCTCAACTGGCCCATTAGCTTGCGGTCTATATGAAGAAGATATGTGATGTTCAATGTTGATCTTCTCAAATAAATTAGTCGGGGCTCCTTGAAACTGAACCCCATTATCGGATACCACATGGTGCAAAACCCCATATCAAGCAAAAATATTTTTCTCTATGAACTTAGCCATTTTCTTGGCGGTGATGCAGGTGTGAGATTCGGCCTCTACCATTTTGAAAAATAATCAACTACAACTATGATGAATCAATGTCAATTGGTTGATGATGGCCAAATTTCATCAATTTCATCTATCCCCCACGCCGAGAAGGGCCAAGGAGTAGATAAACTATGAAGTTTGGATGGGGGTAAATGCTGTATATCCCCTAGAATCTGGCATTCATGACATTTCCTAACCTTGTCCATACAATCGACATTCATATTAGTCCAGAAGTATCCCATTCTCTAAATCTTCCTAGCCAAAGCCATCCCACTCATATGCGGGCCGCAATCCCCTGAGTGTACCTGGTCATTACCCTTTCTACCTCTTCTTCTGTTAAACATCTCAACAATAAACCTTCATCCTTTTGAAGAGATCCTCATCAACTAGTCTATATTGTGTCGCAAACCTCTTGAGAGTCATGCAATCTGAACTTGATAACCCTCTGGGACATTCCCCTTCTTTCATAAACCTCTTAATGTCGTCATACCAACAAGCCTTTTTCTCCTAAATTATCATAACTTGAACCTTCTAATGAAATGAGGAATGAGACATTTCTATTACCAACGGATGGATGGGTTGAGCTTCTTCTTCCTCCCACATTAAGGCCAAGGTAGCCAAAGAGTCGGCCATCTGATTCTCATCCCTTGGTATATATTGGAAGAAGCATTGACTAAACTGTACTAACAAATCCCAAACCACTTCCATATAAGGCCTGAGCGACTCTTCTTTGATTTCCCACTCCCCTATAACATGCTTTATCACTAGTGCAAAATCTCCCATCACCCTTGCTTCCTTTGCTCCTACTTTAAATAGAGCATTAATACCAAATAGACAAGCTTCATATTCGGCTCCATTATTGGTGACTGGTAATTCCAATCATTTTCTCAATAGGATAACCTCACCTTGAGGTGTAATGATGATTACCCTAAGACTGGTACCCTTTCGATTCATAGCCCCATCGACATACATGATCCATTTAGCCTTTTCTACTTCCACTGCTGCTAACTGCTCTTCGAGAAAATCTAGATTTTCAACATAATCAGACTCTATAGGTTGACTTGGCAAAAATTCAGCTATCCCTTTGATGTCTTTCTTTATAACATATTCAATATCAAATTCAGATAGTAATAGAAGCCACTGAGAGAGTTTCCCTGCCAATGTGGGGGATTGATATAGATATTTCATTAGGTCCACCTTTACTACTGCTTGAATTCTGCAAGATTGGAAGTAATGCCTCAACTTCTTAGTTAACCATACCATCGTTGTACACGTTTTCTCCACTATCATGTATTTTGTCTCATATTCCAATAACTTCTTACTAAAATAGTAGATGGCATGTTCGCTCTTATCATCTTGTTCTTGAACTAACATTGCACCTACAGATGATTCCTCTATGGCGAAATAGAGAATTAGTAGCTTACCGGGCATAAGAGGTTTCAAGACTGGGGGACTGATGAGATAAGCCTTAACCTTATCAAATGCTATCTGGCACTACTCATGCCACTCTATAGGTTGCTTCTTTCTCAATAACTTAAAGATTGGCTTGCAAACCATTGTTAGCTTGGCGATGAATCTACTCACATATTAAAGTGGTCCAAGAAATGACCTGACTTCCCTTTTGGTTTTAGGAATAGGCATTTCTTGAATACCTCTAACCTTGTCAGGTCAACCTCGATTCCCCTCTGACTGACGATGTAGGCTAAGAGCTTTCCTGACATCACCCCAAAGACACACTTCTTCGGATTCAAATGCAAGTTATACTTCTCAATGCTTGTCAAAAATCTGTCTAGAATCTCAGGATGCTCTTCTCTTGTGTTAGACATTACTAACATGTCATCTACATAAACCTCAACCTCTTTGTGGATCATATCATTTAGTAATGCTATCATGGCTCTCTGATAAGTTGTCCTACATTTTTCAATCCAAAAGGCATTACCTTATAACAATATACTCCCCACTCAGTGATGAAAGTTATTTTGTCCTTATCAATGATGTCCATTATGATTTGATTGTACTCATAAAATGCATCTAAGAACAAATACATTATGGCCCTAGCGGCACTGTCTACTAGCACATTGATGTGTGGCAATGAGAAATCATCTTTCGGGGATGCCTTATTCAAGTCGTAAAAGTCGATGCACATTCTGACTCTTCCATCCTTCTTAGGGATTGGGACGACATTTGCTAACCATGTTGGATACTCAGTTACTTCAATGAATTTAGCATCTAATAATCTAGCAACTTCAGGTTTGATTTTGCCAGTCCACTTTGGATAAAATGTTCTTAACTTTTTTTTGACTGGTTTGAACTTAGGATTGGTTGGGATACGATGTTTAGCAATTTGACGATCTACCTCAGGCATGTCTTCGTAAGACCAGGCAAAGGCATAAACATGTTTTCTAAGCACTTTTATCATCTCACTTTTTTTAATAGAGGTTAAGTCATTGGATATAGTTACCATTTTTAAATTAATGTCATGCAATGAAATGCCATGAATACTAAAAATGTTATGCGTATGGTCAAATGAATGCATGGTGCCGTCAAGCAAAACATCAAACAAGTAAGAAAAATCACTATTATTATCATTAGGATGCTCGAAGGCTACATGATTTTCATTACATATGATTGCATTGTCATCCTCCACAGGTAGAGGGTCTTCTTGGCCACTCATTAGGATGTGAGTCAGGTCACGATCTAGATCTAGTAATTATTTCTCGATCAACACATCATCTTCAATTTCTCTCATGACTTAGGCCAGGTGCCTCAGGGCTTCCTAAATAGTTGTCTTCTTCTTATCCCCCAAGCATAGTATGGTGTATATTGAAGTAGTAAGGGTATTGATAGCTTTGTCCACTTCAATCTTTGATGGGTTGCTGTCCTTGATTTTCTTAAAACACTTTTCTACTTCTATGGCTGCTTCATAACTTTTAGGAATAGTCTTGTATGCTTTCATGAACGTTATCTTGTGGAGGTGAGGAGATAACCCAAAGATGAATCGATCAGTTAATTCTTTCTCATGATGTTTCCTTTTAAGAGTTACCAAGAATGTTAACCACCTCTGGAAATAATCATGGATGGGTTACCCACTCCACTGCCTGATAGCTATAAGATTGAATATGGATGGTTCTTCCCTTACTTTCTTGGTTTCTAGGATCCGCTTCCATACTTATTCTTCTTCTAGCCCTGAGTTGATCATAGCAATTTCCTCTCCTCTTCACTTGTGTTCAAAAATCTTCCTTCTATCAATTAGAATCGTGATAGCTTTGAGGAAATCTTTACGTACTTTAGTTGGGTGACTAGAGCTGACATGATACACACAAAAGTTCCCCCTTTCTTCAAGCATTGGTTGAACATATGGCCAAAGGTGATCAATCAACCTATACTTCTTCAGTTTCTTAAAAAGCATCAAAAGAGGAGTTTCCCAAGGTAAGATGTCATCGAGAGTCATAGGATGAATCTTTTGATCGTGGGTCATACCATAGGGCAAACCTATGAAATAAGGAAGGGTCGTCCCCTTTAGCATAACAACAAAATTGGGAAACTGACGTGGATCCTTGCTATTGCAAAGTTATGAAATGGCCTCTTGACGAAGAAGATGAGACCCACTGCTAGCTGTGAGGAGCATTGGGTTCGTTGGCTGGATAGACCGACCAAATTAAGCCATAAGATGAACTAGGAGCGAGGGAGTTTGCCAAATCTTGAACTAAGGTAGTAACCAAAAGATTAGTACATGCATGGGATGGGATATGCATGAATGATACACAATCAATGCATGGTGGGGTTAATTACAAGGGAACGTAACACAACACATGCGAAGCGATCAATTTCGCCCTTATTTCTCTCGCCAATTCTAAGGGTATTCTTCCTTAGTCTAATCTCACACAGAAAAGGGGTACCTAGAAGGTAAAATTCTAAGGCTTTCAATAAGAATGGCATAGGGGCATATCAGAAGTTGATGTAGAAGGTTCCCATCGCATCAAGCCTCTTTTGAAGGGAGATGGCGATGAGTGCTCTACCCACTAGAGTGCCCCCAATTCCTGCCTGGTATGACTGACACTTTTGTAAGTTTTGCAGAAAAATAGGGCACCTTAACCTAGTGCTAGAAGAAGTGCGCATCTAGCTAGAGAGAGAAGGTAGAGTGTAATAATTTTCCCAGATGATGAAGAAGAAAATGAGTTGAATTAAGTAAATGATTTTTGGTGCTCATCTTAATCTTTTAAGCTTTTAAAACAAACCAAAATTTTGTAAGTTAAAAGATTATAATCCCCAACAAAGTTGCCACTGTGAGGTGTTGATGATGTGTGGGTCTCCCTTGGCGCCTACCGGTGGGACCCACTGGGGTGATTGGTTGATTAATTAAGGTGCGATGAAACCTTTTTAGTTCAAGTTTTCACATTTTAACCAATTTTATGAATAAAAGAATCGAGACCCAAATCTTGATATAAGTGACAGAGTCGCCACCCAAGTTGTCTACTTGGGAAAGAGCTCTGGTATGGTTTCTATTGGGTGGGAGACTCATACGTTTTGGATCAGAGATTTGGGTATTAGATGAGTCACTTATTTCTCATTTAGTTACTTCAAAATTACATTCACCACGTGAAACTGTTCTATTTTCATCATTTGGAGAATTATTACAGAAATCTTATTTTTGTGAACTCTTTCACGTTTGATTCACGTGTTTACAATTTACAATAAAGAACAAGCAATAAAATGGGGAATAAAAATTACAACAGGGGGAAAATGGGGAAATTGCAAGAGAACTTATACATTTGCT
This sequence comes from Euphorbia pulcherrima, assembly GCA_947683365.1. Lineage (NCBI taxonomy): Eukaryota > Viridiplantae > Streptophyta > Magnoliopsida > Malpighiales > Euphorbiaceae > Euphorbia > Euphorbia pulcherrima. The sequence goes on from CANTUS010000014.1 coordinate 45,473,977, forward strand.
AGGAAAAATGTGACTATGTTAGTGTGACAGTTTTGCGATCGATAATGCCCGGGTGGCTTCTAGGATCAAAGAGAAATAATGGGTCTTCAGCGCATTTTATTGTGAAAACACACTGTAACTTTTTTATGTTGATTTAACGGATTATTAGTGAAACTAATCATATGGAAAATAGGGATGTTGATTGATTTTACAGGCTAAAAAGGGAACTTTGGATTCTGCCTGGGCACCAGTACCTATATGGGTGTGGTGGGAGTCGTACGGCTACTGGGGAGGACCTGTATGGGTATGGGGGGACCCTTATGGGTCCAATCTGGTCCTAGGTAGAACCTAAGTTCAGTTAGCGAGCAGGTTTATAGAAATGAAACATAATAAAATTGGATTTCATTTCCCTAAGGACAACAAGGCCCACATGGGTTAGGACTAGACCCAAAAATAGAAGAAAAGACTAGATCAAATTGAATAGATGGAAAGTGATAATAAAATAATTGAGATGTGAGTCTCTTTGAAACTCACCAGCATTACCTTTACGATGTGAATCCACTTTGAAGCCATCCCTATGCTGAGAGAAAGTCTGGCCAAAGTAGATGATAGAATGGTGACTTATAGGACTGTTTTGTGTGGATAGAACATCCCCTAAATCCTAATAAATGAAGTTAAAAATGAATAAAATATGGACAGAACCTTAAGGAATGGGTTTTCTCCCTATTTTATACCTTCTATAATTCAACTATACCCTTGCTAATTTTTATAAAAACTGCTGGATTCATATACTAAATAGTGTAATTTCTTTTCTATTTACCTCCTTTAAAATAGGGAGCAAAGACCTCTACTTATAGGGGAAAATTGAGTCTGAATGCAACAAATTGCATTTATGACTTGATTTCTCCCAAAAACGGCAAGGATTACCTACCATAAAGCCTGTTTAGGCAAGAAGAAGACCCGTATGGGTCCGAGAGGACCCGTTCAAGTCCCCTCAGGAGTATAGGGGATTTGACCCATACGGTCCACTAGTGGACATGTGCCACCAAACATGACCCGTACGGGTCCCTAAGGGCAAACTAGGTCTTCAGACTCCCCAAACTCAGCTCTGCAGCAGTAGGAACACCTCTGATGGATAACACCTGTAAAAGATTGCATTATATAGGTCTCATCATCGTTTCATAAGAAGGATCGTTAAAATCTAGTGCTCACAAAAGAAAAGATAATTTCATTGAAAAATAAATGATTTGATTTATAAAAGGAAGAATAGACAACATCATCTGAGCTTAGAATCTCTAATTGAGGTGCGGTCTACCACCCAGTGGGAAAATCGTATCAAAAAATTCCTGATCGAGCTGAACTGGGTGGTGACTCTACCTTAAGGACAAGATTCTGATCTCGTCTCCTTTAACACATAAGTTGGATTAAAGTATCAATTTTAAAGTAATTCAATAACAATTTTCGTCACCTCTAAACTGAAGAGGATTTCCCTTAATGCGCTTCACCGTGTACGCTTTGTATCCCATAAAAAGCTCGCCTGCTCACAGTAACTTAAAATTTGAAAACTCTTTCCTTTTTCAAAATTTGTTAAAGGATTTGATGATGTGTCAAAATCATTTTTTAAATCCGAACTTCTCTTCATTCTTATGCCTTTTTTATCCACTACGTAGTTAGAATACTAGGTTAAGGTTGCCATTATTCACTCGTGAAGCTCACTTCTATTACTCGTGCCCACCAAGAATTGGGGATACTTCATAAGTGGATCACTCATTTAAACCAACAAGTAAAATCCAACGACAACACTCATTTGAGTAGTGGTTGAGTTACGTGTAATCAAGGTAAATAAGAACCTCCTACATCAATACTAGTTTGAGACCATGACCGCATTAGATAAGCCGTAGCAACTTCCTCCTAGGAATCACCAAAATACAAATGTTTTAGATTTAGGTCATATACTCGCTTGCCGTTCGTTGGCATTAGAGTTAGCCCCAGATTTTTGAACGGTGTTGAGTGGGGGTCATAAGGTTGGAAGTGGTATCATTTAATGCATGCTACTTATATTGTGCTCATTCATGCAATAATCTATGCATAGGCTTCCTATAGTTGACCTTTATTTTATTCTTTTGCTTACCTCTACTCTCCCTTCACTTGAAGGGGGAATTTAAGAAAATGCCTAAGATTATTTGGGTCCCAAGGAACCGTACCTAGTTCACTAAGGAATAGCGAGGGATTTACGCATCTCATGTATTTTAGGGATAAGCTTGGCATCCCAAAGCCTTTCTACTCTCTCCCTCTTTAAACCACCCTGTGTATATTACATTCATCACTCAAATAATTGTACAATCATTCATTTCATTCGTGGTTCAATTTGGGTTGATAAGCTTTTGATTTCTCAGCTAGGTCAAGATGTCCTCGCTGTCGTAGTCTAGTCTGATCCAGACTCGATCGCCATTTGGTTCACCATTCCGTGACTTTAAGCTTAATTTTAGAATCTATTTTTTTTAGCCATGTCTAATTTACCACTAGTTAATAGGGTTCTATCTGATAGTGCTCGTCCTCCTCTTTCTCTGCCTAGTCAGGGTCAGTCTCAGCTGGATAATGAGATCTCCAGTGCTATAGCCATGTTCCTTTAGTCTGATTTATTCCACACTTCTATTCAAGAGCAAGTTTGTTCAATATTGAGGGAAGAAAGGAATGGTACGACCATCAAGGTCAGTGGTTCAAGCTTAGGGACAGCCAGAGTTCACTTAGAATGGGTCAAGTTAGGTTTCACAAGTTCATACTCAGACTTTAGTTCCCTTAGTTGAGCCCATCCAGCCTATTCAGCCAAGTTAGTTTCACTTTGGGTAGATTTCGGTTTAGCCATCCTCATCCTTAGCTCCACCAACCTTTGGGTTTCCTCCTTTGAGCCCGAGGCCTATAACTCTAGCCTCTATTTTCCCCACTTTCTCAGGGGGTTTTACTCTTTAGATGATTGCACCTTCTTATGGTTTTTCCTTCCTCTGACGCCACCGATATCTTTGGCACCATCTCACCCTAACTTTGGGGTCACTCTTAGAGGAACCACTTACCCTCTGAATCCTTTTACCTGTCCAAAAGTTAAGATCCTAATACCTCCTCCACCTTTTCTTTTTGGCACCACTTCTGTTCCTAAAAACTAGGTCATACAATCTCCGGGTGTGACACTCCTCGACCAAGTCACACAATCTCCAGGTGTGACATTAGAAGTGGAGGCTTTTTTAAGGTAGTTGTTAACCGTGAATGATAAGAAAGAAGAAGAGAAAGATAAGGAGTGGTTTCCAAAGAACTTTTTGATGCTGCGAATGGAGCCTTATATTGGTGAAGGTCCACTTAAGTCTCATATTGTCATGTATGAGCGAATCATGCAAGTCTAGAAAATCGGTTATAGGTTTTTAGCTAAGTTATTCCTTTGTACTTTAGGTGGTCCGGCTCTTGAATGGCATAATACTCTTCCCCCTAATGCGGTTCTCGATTAGAAACTTCTCTTTGAGGCTTTAATCGGTCATTATGGTTTCAACTCTACCATGGAGACCATTATCCAATATCTTGAGGCAATTAAGCAGAAGCCAAGTAAGACCTTTAGATCCTACTTCAATCAATGGATGGCCACCCAAGTTATGTTAAAGCAAAAGCTCAGTCTAAAGGAGATGATTCCGAAGCTTCTTGATGGATCTCTCCCTATCTTCCGCAAAGAAATGGAGATCAATTCCTATAAGTCCTACAGGAAAGTTTTCAAAAAGGATGAAAAGATTCAGTGCTAAGAAGAGAAAGAGAAGGCGAATAAGTTGAGTGTGAATTGACCATTGTATAAGAAGAATGACTCTAATGAGATTGCCCCTTATCCTGCTAAGGGTAAGATGACTGCGGTTCAAGCTATGGTGCAAGAGGAGGTATCAGCTGTCCAAATAGCCCCTTCTCCTTAAGCATTTGTATCTCTGTGGAAGCTACCCCTCAGTATCATCTTTGCTAGGATGTTCAAAGTAGGTAAGATCAAGCCCCTGCGTGAATACAAAGCTCCTAAGCCAGACGAGAAAGGAAACTTTTGCAAGTTCCACATTCAGAAAGGACATCAAATCGATCAATGCCGAGTCTTGGCCTCTAGCATTGCTCGCTTGGTAAGAGAAGGGAAAATTGAGGAGCCAGCTAGAAAGCTAAGTACCATGGAAAATCCTCTGCCTAAGTTTCATGGAAAAGTAACTATGATCAACTATGGTCTTAATATAGAATATGTCCTGAAAATAATCTCTGAAAAGTTTGTGATGGTTATTGGCTCTGGACTTCCTTTGAACTTTGTCTTTGATATGATCTTGCAGTCCAATCCTATGGTAAGCTCTATAGAGATTGAGGAAATAGAGCAAGTAAATGAGACTACGACTGAAGACGTAGAGATGGTTAAGGAAGCACCATTCAATGTTGACAGTTATGTTCTTAAGGGGGAATATTCTGATGAGTAGCCCAAGGCTTACAATGTTGATGAGTATGAGCTTTAGGATATAGCCCTAGCTTGTGAGGAACCAACCTACTTGTTTAAAACTCTAGCTACCAAAAGTGCGAGGATTGATGGAATTTTGAATGACACCAGGAGTAGCCTAGTGTATCTACCTATGGATAATCGCCTTCATCTTGAGAATGACCTTATTCAAAAATTTATTGGTACCACTGCCAGGCCTCCATATCCACCTCCTCAGGTTGAGATGAGTGACGAGATTGATCCTCTCATTACCTAATTGAAAAACACTCAAGCTCACTATAGTATTTGTCAACTATTCCTTGGTTCCGACCATCATTGTCGAGCTCTCATCTAAAGGCTCTTGGCACTTGAAGCAAAGCCTACAACTTCTTTCATCAAAATGTGTAATATGGTGGGGGAAGAAGTGCCACTTCTAAGAGGAGATAAGCCAATAATGTTCTCTAATAAGGATCTCCCACCCGAGGGGAAAGGCCATAATAGAGCCTTGTTCATTTGCATTTAGATTTTCGACAAGACTATCCTGTTTGTGATGGTTGACGATGGTTCCACTTTTAATATATTTCCTCTTAAGATCCTTCCGCATTTGGGTTTATCCAAGGCCATGCTCGAGAAATCTAATACCATCATTCATGCTTACAACGACTCCAAGCGTGGTGTGATTGGAGTATAGGCTGAGGTAACTACGGGGAAAGTTACTAGCAAATTTTAGTTCACCGTTCTTAATACATCGGTCACCTACTCTCTGCTTTTGGGTCAACCTTAGATTCATGCTGTAGGAGAGGTACCTTTGATGCTCCATCAAAAGATTAAGGTCTCGAGGAAGGATGGAAAGATCAAGGTTGTTGAAGCCGATCAAGCCTCACTCATAGCCATTATGGGAGCCGAGGAAAGGTTTGGATTCTATGTACCCGTTGTTCGTAATGAGAAGCTGAAAGTTCCTTATTATCAGTGCTATTTGTCTGTTGCTAAAAAGATGATGAAGAAGCATGGCCACACTATAGGGAAATGGATAGGCAAGTGTCTACAAGGCATCATGATTCCTATTGGAGTTAAGAAGTACCCGATGCGTAATGGTATTTGCTATAAACCTACGAAGGCTTATAGGTGTGTTCACCCGATGTACTGTAACATGGTCACCATTTGTGAAATCCATAAAAAGAGAGCCTAGAAAGAGAATCTAGAACCCGGTGAGCATGGGGTCAGATATGGCCTAGTTTTGAGATCTTTAATGGTGTGTATAACTTTGAGAAGAACTGTCTGATTAGGGAGGAGGAGCCTCTATTTGAAAGCCTTGAGAAGCCTGTTTCCATCATTGAGTCTAATGAGAAAGGTAAAGGGTATAAGTATCTTGATTCTGAAGATGAGAAGAAGTCCACTGACAAAGAGATAGAGGATGTTATGGCTGCTATGTCTATGGCTATGTTTGTTCTGTTGAAGAAGAAGTGGAAGAGGAATGATGAAGCCAATCCTCTAGCTGAAGCTGTGAAGAAGATCGCGAGGTCTCTAGTGAAGGAAGGAGACAAGTTAACCATTGAGTAAGAGAAAGCTCTAGGTTTTGACCTGGATGACCTACTCTTGGAATCTACCGTAGGTGTGAACTCTACTGATGCCGCTACTCAAGGCCCTCCACATGTGGAGGATGACTCTATCTATGGTGATGTAACTTTTAATAGTTCCAGTGTTTTTTATGATAACATTATGGCTTACAATGCTTTTACTTCAATGAAATATTCTGATTTCGGTTATTTGCTTGATGTTTCTGCCGATGGGCCCATGCATTCATTTATTGATAGGCATAATGTGTTTGGTATTCATGATGTTTCTTTAATTGAAATAAATTAGAGTATAGATGATAACCCGAAAATGGAAACCATTGCTAATGACTTAACCCCTGAAATAAAAAGAGAGATAATTAAAGTGCTAAAAGATTATGTTAACGCTTTTACTTGGTCGCATAAGGACATGCATGGTGTTGATCGATATATCGTCAAGCATTGCATTCTAACTAATCCTAAGTTTTGACCTGTCAAACAAAAATTCAGCCGGTTGAGACCAGAATGGGCTGATAAGGTTAGGGCAGAGGTTGCTAATATGATTAAAGCTAAGCACGTTGAAGTTATTAAGTATCCGACCTGGTTATCCAATATCATCCTGGTTGCTAAGAAAGATGAAAGGGTAAGTGTTTGTGTGGACTATCAAGATTTAAATAAGGCTTCACCGAAAGACAAATTTCCTCTGCCGCATATCGATGTACTAATTGACAGCGATGCTAGAGCCATAATGTACTCGTTTGTAGATGGGTTCTCAGGGTACAATCAAATTCTGTTAGACATAGTCGACAAGTTCAAGACAGCGTTCATTACAGAATGGGGGGTCTTCTATTATCGAGTTATGCCATTTGGTCTGAAGAATGTTAGGGCAGCCTATAAACAAGCTGTCATCACTCTCTTGCATGATATGATCCATAAAGAAATAGAAGTTTACGTGGACGACAAGTTGGTTAAGTTTGCTACCAAGGAAGAGCACCCTATGGTTTTGGACAAGTTTGTGACTCACATTGAGAAATACAACTTATGCCATAACCTAAAGAAGTGCATATTTAGGGTGACATCTGGAAAGCTCTTAGGTCAAGTGATCAATCAAAGAGGTATCGAGATGGATCTAGAGAAGATTAAATCAATCAGAGACATGCCTGCTCTAAAAAAAGAGAAAGAAGTTCGGTCCTTCCTTGGGTCCATTTAGTATGTCAGTCGGTTCGTTGCTCGCCTTACTACCATTTCTGAGTCAATTTTCAAACTACTAATAAAGCGTCAATCGATTGTGTGGGATGAGCATTGTCAAATTACCTTCCACAAAACCAAGGCCTACCTTCTTAACCCGCATGTTCTTTACCCTCCCACCCCCGGTAAGCCACTGATTCTGTACTTGCCACTAGATGAATCGGAAATAGGGCAATGTTAGATCAAAAAGATGATAGCAAGTGTGAGCACATAATGTACTACCTAAGTAATAAATTGTCCGTATTCAATCATGGAAAAGACATGGCTGCCATGGTATGGTTAACGAAGAAGTTGTGCCACTACTTTCAGTCATACCAAATCCAACTTATCGCTAAGGTTGACTCGATAAAGTATCTTTGTCAATCACTGAATTTGGCCGGTAATCTTTCGTGATGGTTACTATTTTAATCCAAGTTTGATGTTGAATATGTCACAAAGAAAGTTATCAAAGGTCGTGCAGTCACTGAATTTTTGGCAAACCAAGCTCTCCAATCTAACAATGTCGAGAACTTGGACTTTCTGGATGAGCAATTATCCATGATCGATGTAGTAAAACCGATATGGACTATGTACTTCAATGCTGCAGTGAACAACCATGGACTAGGCCTCGGAGTTATCATTTTCGCACCGGATAACAAAGTCATTCCTCTATCGAAGCGACTGGAGTTTACGACTACCAAAAATAGTGTAGAATACAAAGCTTGTCTCTTTGGTTTAGAAGCCATTTTGCTTGTAGGGGCAAAGCATATTTCAGTAATAAGAGATTTGGCTCTGGTAATCCGTCAGGTTATCAGAGATTGGGAGGTCAAAGAAGAATCACTAAGACCTTATGTGAATGCGGTTTAGGATTTATCAGCAAAATTCGAGGGTTGTTTGTACCAACATGTGCCACAAGATGAGAATCAGATAGCCAATTCGTTAGCCATGCTGGCTTTAACTTGGGAATGACCCCAAGTCCAGCCCATTCTCCCTTTGATTCTTGTTTATGCTAAGGTTCCTTACCATTCGCATGACATTACCCAAGTCTTCATCATCAGTGATGAACCCTATTGGTATTCAGACATTGGCACAATATTGCCCAAGTCTTCATCTTTGAAGTGGTTATTACCATAGAATTCTACTAATTCAGACCATACTACACTGCATAAGTTGGCCTTTAAGTTCAGGATTATTGACAATGACCTCTCCAAAAGAGCTTCCGATGGTTTATTACTTTGATGCTTAACCGAGTCCGAGGCTTACCAACTTCATATGGGTGATTGTGGACCACACATGAATGGAATGGCCTTAGCCAAGAAAATTCAGAGAATGGGATACTTTTGGTTAACTCTAATCGTCGATTGTATCTCTGAGGTTAAGAGGTGATATCAATGCCAGATCTACGATTACATCCAGCATCTTTTCGCACCAAGCTTCACAGTTTATCTACTCCTTGGCCATTCTCAGCGTAGGGGATAGATATAGTTGGTGAAATTCGGCCATCATTGACTAATGGTCACCGTTTAATCATTGTATTGATGGATTATTTCTCAAAATGGGTAGAAGCCAAATCGTACACCAGTATTACCGCCAAGAAACTGACCAAGTTCATCAAAAAGCACATCTTCGCTCTGTATGGTTTGCCTCACCACATTGTGTCAGACAACAGGGTTCAATTCCAAGGGGCAACCACTAATTTAATTGAGAAGTATGGGATTGAGAACCACAGATCCTCACCTTACCATCCTTAGGCCAATGGTGCAGTTAAAGCCGCGAGTAAGTCTATCAAAAAGATCCTCTCTAAGACTATTGCTAGATATCAAGATTGGGCCGATAAGCTCCTGTTTGCTCTCTGGGGGTACCGAACAAGCATCAGAACTCCTACATGCCAAAGGCTATTTTCTCTAGTTTATGGGATGGGAGTCGTCTTGCCCATGGAAATCGAGATGAAATCTTTACAAGTAGCACTTGAATCAAAGTTAGAGGGCATCAAATGGACAAGGGCCAGGTTCAAACAAGTCAACACTACGGATGAGCAGCGTTTGAAAGCCTTGGACAACCTCTAGATGTACCAATAGCGCATGGCTAGTGCCTACAATAGTCGCGTTAGAAATCACAAGTATTCGTTGAAGGCTGGAGACCTAGTTTTGAAACAATTCAAGCCTACCAACACTGACCCAAGGGGAAAGTTCCGACCAAATTGGGAAGGACCTTATATAATTAAGAAGGTACTTGGAAAAGGTGGTGTGAAGATTATGGACATGGATGGTAATGAGTTCACGAACCCTATCAATCACGATTGGCTGAAGCATTATCATATCTAATCAAAAGAACCAGATCTAGAAAAGCAGTGAAAATAAAACAAATAAAATAAATCACACGACGAGTGGTCCTCTACTGCTCGGGAAAAAATCATGGTGTAACCCGCTGATTGGTATTCTGCAAACTATTTAGGAAAAAGTTAGCGTGCAAGTATAGCCCGCTGGACTGAAAATTCAAAAAGGACGGTCGAGGCAAAATTTAGGGTAAAAGTGAGTTAAGAGAATGTGTTGGCTAGAAAACCTATTCAGGCTAGTTAGCACCAGGGTTTGGGTCAATAGAAATGGTTATCATCATTATATACACGAACTTAATTCAATTGATGAAAATGTCACTTTTGCCGAGTCCTTATGCTCGTGTGCAAACGAATATACTGGGCCCTAAAGGAGAAATTTTGCAGATAAGTTAAATTCAGGGTTCCATGCAATTCAGTCAATAAATTAAAATAAAAAATAATAATAAAGGCATAAAATTGGATAGACTGAAAACATCAAGGTCTATGCAAAAGCTGGAAAAGTCCACTAGATTGAAAACCCGAAAAGGACGGTCCAAGCAAAAATTAGGACATAAAAAGCAATAAATAAATAAAGTCTAATGGACCTAACCCCATCTTTGGGTCTATGCAAAACTAAAGATAAATAAGCATAAAGTTAATGTGATCAGCATCAATCACGTCGAGGGACCTGTACCCTTATCATCATCATGACCGAAATCGTAGCATCGGGAGATCCTCTCTGCCACATTGGAAGGTTAGGGATCGAGTTCTTTCTACTCACGTTTCTACTTGTTCCATGATCTCCATCACTCATCTTGGGTCCACAACCTCCGAGTATCATGAAGCCATCTTCGGTAGATATCATCAGTAGTGATGGCATCTAATCTGTCATAATCAAGAGTCTGGTATCTTACCTCTCATCCCCATACCTCTCTAGCATGATTGATAAAGCTAGAGCTAAATGGCTGACTCCTCGACTAGGTCAAAAGGAGTGGGACCCTCTGTCAATGTCCCCGCTGACGGCACAAGCGATAGGGCAAATAATGCATGAACTGCTACAACCCCACAACCTAAATACAATGGCCACCAAAATCTCCCAGCACATCTATAATCCTCCACTAGCAATAGACCCAGTGAATGTCTATATCAACATGCCCCTCTATGACACCTAACCAAGCCTCAAAGGATAGGGAGTCGTGGCTATCAGTAACCAAGCTCCTCCCATGATGGGTCAGGGGATGATACTCCCTTGGGTTACCCTGAGGCTCTTGGATCAAAGCCAGCTTCTACAAAAGCCAAACCTATATAGTTAGTTTTAGAATTCAATTCAGATTCAATTGGGGCTTCAGATTCAGATTCAGTTTGGGTTTCAGATTCAGATTCAGTTTGGGTTTTAGATCTAGATTTAGTTTGGGTTTCAGATTCAGTTTGGGTCTAGATTTAGATTCAGTTTGGGTTTTTAGTATTCAAATATAGGTTTAGTCAGAAGGTTACTTGTAATATAGAGAAGTGATCCCTGATGATGTCCGAATTGCCAGTAGTAATATCCAGGTGAATCAGGGTCTTGACTAACCCTACAAATAAAGAAGGAGCCCCCTTCGAGATAGGCCCCATGATAGAGATCAACCACAAAGGGGCAACAACACCAAATCTGCAGAAAAACTCAGCTATCAATGGTAGGGCCACCATGTAAGGATAAGAAATGTTTGATCTAGGGGCAACTACGCACTAGTCGAGCACCCTGCTGAGATCGAATCCTCGTGATCCAGCAATCTGAGAGAGGAATGGTGCTACAGTATTTAGGTTTCACAACTCCATCAATCGATCCTCAGCCATGAAAATCACCTCTGGCATAGCGAACTGAATCCCTTGGTAGCAATGCACCCCAAGGATAGCATGAAACTCCTCCACCATGGGGGCATATCTCAAAATCCAAGAATCAAAACACATGATCCATCGGGTCCTAAAAGGTGAACACCGCGTAAAGGAAAGCCGCATTCACCAGCCTGCTAGCGATGTATCGAAGCCCCTACAATCCGAAACTCTTTAGCTTCTCCCAATCATAATTCTCTAGAGTCACCAATAAGTGCCTCAGGCAGGCATTATTTGTTGCCATCTACAACCTCTACCTGCTAATCGCCTCTCAGATAAATTTGCAAGATTGTTAATCATTCCAATTCCTAGCATATTCAAGGATAAATTAAGGTTTCTTAATCAAGCATCTACAGTGCAAAAGCATTCATCTAGTGAGCAAGCAATGCAATTAAATAGGCGGTCAAACAAGCAGTCACATTAAACACATCGAGATAAAGCAAACAAGAGTATCAAGTCATCAATGTATCAGGTAAACATCAAAGTAAAGCATAGAAAATAGTTAGTGACAGTGAAGTGATAATGGGGTTCCTCCCTCGCTCCCATATATGAGGTAGTTCAGCTCCTCTTCATTGCTGTTATCCTCCTCCTCTATACCATCCTCCTATATACCCTCATCTACGGCAGCAGGTGCTGATGTATACTCGACTGGTGGTCCAAGTTAAACAACCGACCTCATAAAGCTCACCTTATAGCACCGATTGACCAGGGTGTAGGGCCTCAAAACCCTAGTGCCCTTGTATCAACCAAGACTCCTGTATCCCTGCTATCACTAACTCCACAGATAGTTTATCCTCCAAGCCAAGCCTCTAATTGGTCTCTATACAATCTCAATCCTTGGGTGTACTCATTAAGTTGCTCCATATCTCGAGCATGAGCCGCCCTCTCCTCTATGATCTATGCTCTCTCTTAGGTATACTGAGCCCTCTCTAATGATATTTGGTCCTGGATGCTAGTTCTCTCTCAGTGCGAAGCTGAAGCTCCTTGCTCGTTCGAACCTGGTCCTGCTCTAGCGTAATGAAAGCCTATAGATACCAACAATCATCAAAAGATGATTAGCCCAACAAATCATGCATTCATACATACATTCATAATATATATACATACAGTTTGCACTAACTATTACAGGAAATAAGAGAGCGAGCAATTACCCTAGATATGGAATCCTGAGGCAAGGCCATGTCCCTCATCGAGAAGTATCTTTGAGCTATGCGCTCAGCCTCAGAAACATGTACCTACATATCAAAAGCGGAATCAGGCCGATCACCACGGCCAAATAATAGTAGAAGTCAGAAATAACTGAATGGGTAGTTCTCAAAACGCTTATATAAGTGGTATCTTATGGAGTGAAGCATATAGGCACGGTAGTCGACACGATAGTCCTAGCCTCATACACTTCCAGCCGACTCATCAATCAGGTTCTTGATCCATGGCACTCCCTAAAACCCCCTTGATGATGTCTTATTGTGTAATTCCTTGAGCATAAGGAATCTCTGTAGAAGTGGTCTCAAGCTCCATTGGACGCCTGTGTGAGGTCTCTCCTGGCTCACTTAAGCTAGCACCGGTAGCTCCTCTCCTCTTCTTATGAGAGGTCTAAGATGAGATGACAAAATGGAAAATCAGACTAAGCAAGATAACAATGATCTTCTAAAATTAGGTTTTAATTTGCAAAGGGCTATAAAGCATACCTTCCTTGGACGGAAAAAGAATGACCCTAAGCAAGCATCATTTGGAGGCATGCCATCATGGTCCATAGCTGCGTCTCCTCCCTCATCACCGAAAGGAGGCTCATCCTCATCATCATCATCATCACCTCTACCTTACCTGTCACTACCATCGGTCACCTCATCATCATACCCAAAATCTTTAAGAACATCGAGCGGGTGTAATCTCAGATAAATAGGGATGAGTGGATCCGGGTGAATAAGATAATCTCGGCCAACTGAGGCCACCCTAACCTGACCACCATCTAAAAACTAAGGCTAAATCGATCTAGGTATCAGTTGTGGCCAAAAAGCACCGATCGGCACATCTGGAGGGACTCTCCTCCGAGTAGCAATGCTGGTCCTCCACCGGCGGATCCGCTCCCTAAAATACCACTCCTGGAACTAGGGGCACTCCAGCACAAACTGATGACCATCTACTCTCCTCTAGATATCCTTGATATGATCATAGTAAGGTAATGCCTTCCATGGCTTAGCAACTAACTATAAAATGTCAATAATAAACCTCTGTAAGTATCTCACTCCTTTTGTACATATAGTTTTGAACTAATAGTTTGAAGAGAAAATGTGTGTAGAAATTAAAATCATATGACCCAATTGCGATAAAGCTACCGTTGATACTCTCTATACCAAGAGTGCTTGACTTTATTCTTATCCTTCCAACCAATCTTCCATCAGGCAATGTAATGAGCATCAGCTTAGGACTAACCATCTAGCCCCGACGGGGGGACAATCTGGTGCACATAAGCCCACACCTACAAAGAAAGCAATGACAACATCAATAAACTATGAAAACTCTTATGATATCAAGATCTTTGTGGGGCAGAATCATTTACTTGAATCCACAGTGGCCCGATCTTGAACTCATCAACCTCCCCCCGGGTCGAGCAGTCAAGAGCATAGTAAATCTATCCAAGTATTACTCGAGGCCAATTCCACTCCCAAAAGGTGCGCATATCCTTGAGTGCACTAAGCAATCCCAAGCAAACGGTTCTTGAGGGGTAAGTGAAGAAAAGATAGGTAAGCAGTGTAACGATTAAGGACCAAATATACTATATAAGCCTTTCCCTACTAAAGTCAGTCTGTTGTATCCAATAAGCCTCTAGGGCTGCATACCTGGGCCTCTCCCTCATTGATAATGAAACCCCAAGGGGTGCCTCTACATGGGCTCAAGAGGCTACCATATTAAAGAACTGATCAAGATACAGATCAAAGTGGATCATCTGACCCTCCCATCTAAAGTCGGTAATCGCCACAATGTTGGAACGGGAAATGGTCATCTCCCTGGCTGGCAAGTGAAATGTGTGCATAGTCTCACTCCATTGCTCCGCTAGGCATGCCATTACCATCTGGCTCATCGGCCTAGATCCCATTGATAAAGCCTCAACTAGTGGCATGAGCCCAATAGCGGTAATGGCATCAACTATCGAAGAATCCCCACTTGTAGTGGCATTCGCCTTTATCTGAGCCCACCACTTAGTGCAACATCTCAACGAACCGGTGGACTTGCAGTATTGGGCCTACAACAGAGTCAAAAATATAAAATCAGTCTTGGAACAACATAATTAGTAGTTAAAGTATAGAAAAACCAAATTTTAGCATCAAAACCAACTCAGAATTAGATTTCGACATCAAAATTGAACTTAGCAAAAAATCAAGTAGAAAAGAGTCGTTCAAAATTTTTTTTGGGCATTGCAACAGTGGTACCACCATCGTAGCTGCCGCTGGCAGCGGCCTCACTACTCGAGTAGTGGTGACTGCTATAGTAGCAACGACCCCTATACCTAAGTAGCAATGGTGACACTCATGCCTCTCTCTCTCCCATTTTTATGTTTTCGACCAAAATATTTAGCACAACCCGTCCAAATATGGCCCAAAACAATCCTTAACCTGTTCTAAGCATGATCAGTAGTCAATTTCACCAAAGTCCAAGCCTAAATCCCCTAAAATTTAGATTTCAAGTTTCAACATGAAGTTCCTAATTGAGGAATTACATCAAGTTTTAGTTCGATTTACCTAGCATTTTTGACCCAAAAATTCTGCAAAAACTCATCCAAATTGGGCCCAAAAATAATTCTAAACCTGTTCTAAGCATGATCAACGGTTAATTTCACAAAATTTCAATCCTAAATACCCTTAAGTTTAGATTTCAAGTTTCAACATAAAGTTCCTAATTCAGGAATAAAATCGGGTTTTAGTTCAATTTACCTGGCATTCGGAGGTGTGGACTTCCAGCTTGGTATATATGGAAGCTTGGGATCGCGGGCTGCATTTCAAATATATGTCATCTTCATAAACTCTGTATACCTTGAGAACTAAAAGAACCCGTAAATTGTGCCTCCCCACGGGTAAGGAATCATGAATGACGGTACGCGTAAGTCTTTCTTGCAACTTGTTAAGCATCTCGGATCCAAAAACCCTTGAGAATTGAAAGATTCCAAATCTTTAGAAAGAGGAATGGAAAAGAGAAAGTAGAATAGAAAGTGTGGAATGAAAAGAATGCTCTCCTTTTTTATTCATATCCACTTGGAACGCTTCTTTTAATATTCCTAACCTAAGGGGCAAAACTGACCAAGAGGCAATTTTTCTGAGCCCTCGGATGTTTCTAAACTCAATTTATTAATATCTCTTTTCTTGTTAATGGAAGGGGAATATTTTTTTGTCTAGATAAAATCAATTAAGCAATAAAACACAAATTTCCAATAATTGCTTACTCCTCAAATTTTGTTCCTAATAGGTCTATTGATGGTGCATCCCCGAACCGCCAATAAACAACCAAGTCAGGGCTTTGTCTTTGATAGGTCTGTTGATGATGCATCCCCGAATAGTCCGTAGACAATCGAATCAAAGAATTTTCTACCCTTGATAGGTCCATTGATGATGCGCAACCGAACCGTCCATAGACAACCAACTCGAGAGTCCACCGTTTCAGGTATGGCCGTCTATCCCTTGCTCTTTTGTGAGATCACATTTGACCCATGAAATGGCAATCTCCCGAGGGATAGCCTATGAGCATAGGCTTTTCGGTCCCCTTCACAAAATGATGATGGATTTGCTCTAACCTTTTACGGATCGATCGTCCTATTTTCGTGGTTCGAAACAAGCATAGAGACTTTCCTTTTTGATGATTTTGGACCTAATAGTCAACAAATAAAAATTAAAAAATGCCAAAAAATATTAAATCTCCCTAAAATTAAAATTTTCCTTATTTTCACCCTCGCCCCACCTGGCCAAAGCGGCCGCCGACACAACCACCATCGGCGATAGCGAGGCCGCTCCAGCGGCGGCAGCGCAGCTATTTCTTGTATTAGCACCACCACCGCTAGTGCTTGTAGCCACGTTGCCACCTTTGTGGATGTAGCGGCGTCGCTAGCACGACCTCCTCTAGCCCGTGATAGTCTTCTTTTCTCTCTTTTGCCCATTGGTTTGGATTTTTTCCCTGAATTTTCACCCTAAGTCGTTGTATTTTTGAGTAAGGACTATTTAAACCAAGTTAAGAGAGAGAAATAAGGACTTTTGGCTTAATTTTCAAGAGGGAATTTTGAATTTGAGAGAAAATTAAGAACAAAAGAGAGAAAGGTAAGAACTAGAGAGAGAAAGCTCAAGAAGAGCTTGAATCTAATCCTAATCTTGATTCTAAGATGTTCTTAGGCTTAATCTCTTAGATTAATCATAAAACCAAGTAGAAATCTTAGGTAAAAATGGATTAAATAGGCTTAGAGACTATTTCTTTCAAATACTACTTAAATTCATCACTGATTCTCTCACTAAATTTCATCTCGGTTTCATCACAAATCATAAAAAAGGAGCTCGCCTTGGGTTTATTCGGGTCACAAAGAGTGGATTCACGGCTTAAAGGTAACATATTTGAGTTCTATTAATTATTTCCAGTCTTTTCTTTGCCTTTTGCTGCTGTTTTGTGGTGTTTTTAGAGCCTTTTGCTCGTTTTCTTTGGGTAATTTCATAAAAATCGGGCAATATCACCTAAGCCTCTGTAAACACCGCTACCGCCGCTACTTACCTGCCACCACTGCTACACTCATAGCGGTGGCACCATGTTAGTAGAGGTGGCACCATGATTAATAGAGGCTTGGGTCATTTTTCTGATTTTTGGGTTTTTCTTCCCCTTAATCCTTAAAATCAATATTATTTTGATGTTTTAAGTCCAAATCTACTGAAATTTTGTTGAAATCGACTTAAAATCTTAATGGTTTTGAGTTGTTGGGTTTAAAAAAGCCATTTCCTCCCTATTTTGGGATTTTCTCGGGACCTCTATATTTGGGTGTCACCACCTCTACAGGCTATGACGCCACCGCTACAGCCAGTAGCAGCACCACCATAGTAGTAGTGGCGGCCCTACCCTCCTATAGTAGTGCCAGGTAAAATTTTAAAATAGGTCCATGTTTTACATTTTTAGCCTTGTTTTATCGTTTTCCATGCATTTTCAGTCTGTTTAATCGCCCAAAAAATTCCCTAAATAAAATAAAAATTTATAATTATTTTTAATATGGTAAATTGATTTATTAGTTGATTAAATAACCCAACTTGGCTTAAAAATGGAGTTTTGTTACCTATAAATCCATAATTAATTACTTTCTTCCAAATAAAAATTCAATAATTAATTGAAAATTATTTATGCCTCGATTATGCATGTTAATGGGTGTTTTACCATATTACGTGTTGTATTTGTGCTAACCGGTATTTGGATATAGATAGATTAGGTTGGATGTACGTTAGGCCTTCGGGTATTTTACTTTCCTCGCATAGAAAAATGTATAGGATTTGTTAAGGCCATGTAATAATTTTAATTTCTTGCTCTTTTATTTACCACTTTTGCATGATTCGTCACGTGATGAATGGATATATAAACTGAAAATTCTAAAATAGGAGGATTTAAATCGCATAAGAAAGAAAAGATACTTTCATTGAAAAATAAATGATTTGATTTATAAAATGAAGAATAGACAACATCATCCGAGTTTAAAATCTCTAATTGAGGTGCGATCTACCACCCAATGGGAAAATTGTACTAAAAAATTCCCAATCGAGCTGAACTGGGTGGCGACTCTACCTTAAGGACGAGATCTAATCTCGTCTCCTTTAACACGTAAATTGGATTAAAATATCAACTTCAACGTCATTCAATAACAATTTTCATCACCCCTAAATTGAAGAGGATTTTCCATTAGCGCGCTTCACCGCATATCCTTTATATCCCATAAAAAGCTAGCCCCTTGATAGTTGGTTTTACACCTTGGGCCAGAAAGGCGAAGCTCGGGGGAGTGAAATATGATTGCAGCTTAGTTAAATTCTGACCAAGCTGAAATAGACCTGGTGGTGTCTGAATGGGTTGAACTAACTGAGCTGAATGAAACTAATCTGGGGTTACTAGAGTCAACTAAGGCTGACCTACACCAGTACGAATGTCAGAAATGAAGGCATGGTCTAAAGTCTTCCTAAATAGAAATTGACTCAACTGAGGATGTATAAGGGATTGCGTAAGTTGAATGGGCTGAACGGTCGATTGAACCCAAGCTGGTAGAATCTGGCCTAAATTGTTCTAAGCAATCTCTGACTGTCCTTGAGCTTGAAAATTGGACCGCATGGGCTTCTCAAAATACCTTTCTTCCCTCAGAAAATCCCTTATAGAAGTCTGAACTTGCTCTTATATAGTGTCATGAAACTGCTTAGATCTAAGAAATGATGCCATAACATCGGGAAACTCAAAACTTAAGGATTGATGATTCTGAATGGATGAAGGAGTGGACGTATAACAAGGATCCCTCGCTCGGAGCATCATCGGACAGGAACTTTGATATGACTGGCTGATCAATTTTTCAACCAAACTCCTTAACTTCCCTTGGAAAGAAAGATGGGTGGAACGGTGCTCAAGCTTTGCCATACTGAGGACTGACTATATCGACGTCTAAACCTTTACTTTGAATCAGAAGTTGATCATGCCATGCTTGAACCATCAATGATGTGAATGATATGTACATTTATTTGGATCAATGCATGTTAACATATATACAGGTTGGTTTAGAGAGAAGGGAGAATAGAAAGGCTTTATGATGCGAAGCTTATCCCTAATATACATGAGATATGTGAATCCCTTATTATTCCTATTGAACTAGGTACGGTTCATTGGGGTCCAAATGATCTTATGGATATTGTTAAATTCCCCCTTCAACAAAAGGGAGAGTAGAGGCAAGTGAAAGAATAAAAATAGGGTGACAACTAAAGGCCTATTCATGAATGTCGAATGAATGAGCACAACACAAGTAGCAAGCAATATACGATACCGCTACCAACCTTATGGCTCTCGTGCATCACCATTCAAAAATCTGAGGTTGAATCTAACACCAACAAAGGCAAAAGAGTATGCAACCTAAATCTAAAACCATGCGTGTGAGCGGGCGGTTTTTATTTAGGGAAGCACGTGGGATGCGGGGAGCGGGGCACGTTTGGTGTAGTTCTAAGAAACCACGGGATTGTTTTTTGTAGGTGTGTACCTTTTATTTTTATAGGTGTGTACCGCGGGATTGTGATTTGATTGGAAAAATAGATTTAACCCAAGTTATGGCTATAATCTCGGATTATTTCTGTAGAAAATGTGGGACTTTTGAGAGATTGAGTCGGTTTAAGACTAAAGAACACTGTGAGATCTAGATCTAAAAGGATAGATTATTGAGTTTCTACCTAATTTAGATGATAAAGATCGGATTTGGAAGTGTTTAAGCAGAGTTTCAGGGCTTTTAGGACTCTCAGAACAAAAATAGAAAGAATGGATTTACGTCGATTTTTTAACTGCTGCTCCAAATGGAAAGAATGGGCTGCTATTTGTAGAAGGAGATAATGAGCCCACGGGGCTCAAAGCCTAGGTAATGAGCTCGCGGGCTCATCGCGCACTTGAGTACAAATCTAGCAAATCTGTCAGTAAATCTTGTGGAGATTTACCGAGATACGATTTTTTCACTGTTCATGGGCAATGAGCCCGCGGGCTCAAAGCCTATTTTTACCAAAATTTTGACTTTTTGATTTTTAAGTAGGAAATGCTAAATCGAGGCTTCCTTGGAATGTGGATTTTTGAATTTCTAATTTTTAGATGATAATTCGGTCCCTTTTGGCTCTCTTATCTGATCACTAAAAGAAATAAGCATTATTCCTCATTAGGTCGGAACAGAATTATGCTAACAGTTTGCCCCTCACATACATAAATTTTGTGCAGGAAATTTTGTCATGTGCAAAACAAACAAAATCATGTGTGTGATGCACAATGAGTTGAAATATTTTTAATCGACTAATTTTGAAACAAAAATATTTTTGCCCCCTCAATTAAAGTTGTTTAAACGAATGAAATTGATTAAATTAAAATGACTTGGGGTCAAAAATAATTTGTAGAATTATTTCTAAGCAGAAATGTAGTAGATGTTGTGTATAAATAGCCTTTAGGTCCGCTCGTTTTGTAAACAATGCAAAAAATGCATGAAAAATGCAAAAAGCTGAAAACAGGTAATGCGCTCGCTGGCTCAGCGCCTATCTTACGGTAACTTTCCTATCCATTATGCATTAACAGTCAAAACGCGGAATCAAAACATAAATGCATGCCATATGGATAGGTAATTACCCCGCGGGCTAATTACCTAGGTGGTGAGCCCGCGGGCTCAACTTCTGCTGGCTATAAAAACAGATCTAATGTTCGTTTTTCTCACACCAACAATTCTCTCCTTCTCTTATTTCGAATTTTTCAGCAATTTCTTGTAATTTTGGAAATTCCAAGATGTTTTCTTTATTTTTTCTTCTTGTTTTTCTGCTTTTACTCCAATTTTTTGGAGTTTCAATGTGGTTTAAGCTCTATAACGTCAAGGTTCCTCTTACGGATCTTCCAGTGCAAACTTATCAGGTCGAGATTAGGGCAAACAAGTGGAGTTGGCTTGGGTGCCTATCGAAGCTTTGTACGGATTGCCTCCCAATTGGGTATTTCACGGGGTCGAGCCTGGTAAGGAAATTTCGGTCGCCTTAAATTGCGCATCTCATCTTTCTCAAAATCTGGTTAGTTCTCTTTTCTTCTTTTCTTTTAGGTGTTTAGTATTCCAATGTGAATTTTTTATTGCATTTGATTTAGAAAAATGCATAATAATAACAAAATTTATCGTTTTTGCTTTGGAGATATGCATGATAGATTTTCTTTTGGAGAAAACAATGCATAAAATGTTATGTATGATAAAATGAATGCCCCTATATTTCTTATACGCCTTGGACTTATTGTAAACCTTTTTTTTCGAGAATAATGCCCCTTCGAAATTAGGATTGGTGCAAAAATAAATCAGGCTTTTATTGCGAAATATGATGCAAGGTTATTGTTTACATGCACATGTAATATTATTATTATATTTTTTTGTTTATTTTTTTTATGAATCTTGAAATTAATGCAATGTGCATTTTGTTACTATTAGGTTATCGATATTGACGGTGCCATCATTACTCAATTCGAGAATTGGTACAAGGCTCTTTCTCCGGGTGCCAAGGCTTTAATAGAGGGGACCTCTTTAGATAGGATGATTGCCAACTAGTATAAGAAATTGAGAAGACATCCTTGCATTCCTAAAGGTGTCTTGACATACCTTCTAAGCAGGTGGTCAGATACTACTCACACTTTCCTCTTTAGCTGCGACGAGTAAACTATCACTGTTATGGACTATTTTGTTATCACTGGTTTGTCGTTCAAGGGTCAGGTCTTCCACTTTAATGCCTATTTTTCTCGCCATCATTTTAATGATCAGCTTATCGAGGCTCCAATCGTATATGCCTGGGACCGAAGAGGGATGCCCTGTGATAAGCTTATGAAGTTCTAGTCTTCTAGCGAGGGTGCCGTTTGCTAGTGGAGTGAGAGGCTAGGGCCTTTTGTGGCTGCAACTCTTTCCTAATTGTGTTTTGACACAAGGGTTTCTGTGGTGAATCTCAATATTCTTCTGAGCCTGATTAATATCCACGAGTTCGACCAGTATGCTTGGGGATGAGCCGCTCTCGATCACATGTACTGGGCTCTCGATCATTGTGTGGGGAATCCGATCAGGAAGCTCAAGTCTTACCTCCAAGATGTCTTTTTAAGCACCTGAGACCTTTATGGCTTTTTATTTTTTTTATTTTTTTTCTTCTTAAATGCTTACGTTTTTCTTTTGCATCTTTACTAGTTTGGTTCTTCGAGACTCAGATCTTAACGAGTTCCCTACTCGTGATGAACGAAAATCTCCCACACTTTCCAAGACTGCCTCACTATTGGCGAAAATGGGAGATCGATGCCCTTGGAGTCATTGCTGCCCAGCTCTGATGATTGATCTCTGAGTCGATAAGTCACGTGACTTTAGCTACTTTCACATTCCATTGCTCTTCTTGGTTCCTTATTTCTGCGTTTGTCATTTTTAGATTAGGACTTCTCCTTGGGGCCCTAAAGCTTAGTTGCTAGATAACCTGTATTTCACTAGGGAGTTCATGAGTTCTCAACTAATTTTGGAGACTCCCTTTTCCCGTGACGACTTGCTCGATTCCACCACATGTACCTTAATGGGTCTTTTGGCCCAAGTGCTCGGCTGACATTGCTCATCTGGGTAGTGTTGGAGTAGATGCTTCTTTTATTGAGTGCCTTGGGGGTTATGTGGAGTTTTGCCGTAGAGAGCTTCTTGGCTGGCCGATGTGGATCCTATTCATGTAGCTTTGATGGCATCATCCACAATCCTCCTAGCGAGGGTAAACCATCTGCACCTGCCGATGCCCCTAGCATATAGGCTGGCTCTAGTCATAGGGTACAGTGCGAGTTATGGTACGTGCCCCTTGATCATTTTCTTTTTGTGCTTGCTTGGCGTTGATCTAGGCTTTTGTGGTTTTTGGTCTTTGTATAGGATCATCGCGGTAGGAAGGCGGTCAAGCCTATTTAGAGTTCTTCCACTTCTCCAGCTCCTTTTTAAGGACCAACGACAATAGAGGGACATTAGGGATTTCAATATAATCAGACCATTTTCACAATGTATCACCCCAACTTAGCTTCTTATACCCCTATGATTCATCCTTATGTGGATCCTGAATTTCCGGTGACTTTTCATCCCCCTGAGACTACTCATGTGAGTTCTTTGACTCTCTTACCCTTGTTTTCAGGTTATTATGACCTTGATTCATTTTGATCTCAATTTTTTTAGGTACCTATAGCTGATAGCATCGTCGACTGGGGATATATGCGCGGATAGCAACAGTTCATGATGAACCAAAATTCTGATATGGTAGCATGTTTATTACTTTATTATTTTAATAATAATGCATGGCATGTTATAAAATGCATATGAATGATATGTGTTGAAACTTCACAGATGGAGATCCGACGGCTTCGAGCTTAATTGGGGATGGCTCAAGTCGACTGATTTGTAATGTCTGTAGGCATGAAGACGTGAAACTGGATGCATCTTTTGGCATAGTTAGGAATCTTTCGCCAAGTGATGCGAGTTGGCTTCCGCTCATCTATCTGCTTTTTTGGGAGTATTCCTTTGCGAGGCTCCGACTATAGTTTGCAGTTTTGCCCATTTGATCGTTGTTGACCAAATGTTAGAGGGAAAATCTCCTGTTGTAATGAGTGGGACTAAGACACTGATTTTCATGCATTTCACTCGAAATGGTACTGAAGTCACTTCCATGGGTAGCAGACTTCTCCTCCGGGTAAATCTTATTCTAGCCTTTCTTTTTGCATAAACCGCCCTTTTAGGTTTTTAATTTATTAGGCTTGACTTAATTTTTTTCCTGGATTGCCTTTTTAGGTTTTCAATCTAGCAGGCTATTATTATATTTTATTATTTATCATTTTTTTTACTTTTTTCATAGCTTTGGCTTTGGGATAAGCTTTCCATACTATCCATTCCGATAAACATAGATTATCGACCGAAGGCTTATCGGCCGTGGAGATCCTTAGTTTACATCAGTGACCGACCTCATAGAGACTTCACTATTGAGGAGTGGATTGAGTTCATAGGGATTCCTACCATTAAGGATATTCGCGGAATTTGTCATTAGTGGGAAACACTCATGTGACTACTGATGTTGCTAGAGGTGGTATAGTCCTAATTGGTCCTTATAAGATCATCACTTATTCTCCAGGTCGCTTGTGTAGGCAATATGGTCATTCTCAGGGGTTTCCAATATCTTTGTGGACCCTTCTTGGCTGTAAGCTTTCTTATACCCAGTTCTATCATCATGATGTGAGGTGGAACAATCGCACTCGAGTTGAAGTGAACTATTCTGAGCCTTTCAACATCCACCCGAGTGAGGCTTATTGTATCTGGGTTGTTAGCACTCATAGGCTCACTAGTCTCGAAGAAAGGCTTGCTGAGACTAACAAGCTTCATAGCTTTCTCGGAGGCCACTAAGCTTATCATTGTGCATCATTCATTTTTGTGGAAGCATAAAGGCTTCAAGCCTTGTTGTTTGTCCTTTTCATCCTCATTCCCTATTTTTAATGCACATTTTGTGAAATAAAGACAGAAATGCTATTTGTATGCTTGTTTTATTAAACGATTCGTAATTTCCATTTAATGTATTCATGCAAAATTTTTAACACATATATGTTATTATAAAAGATATTATTAAACATGAAGGATAAATGGTATTTATTCCCAAGAAATGTCCATTGTTGCCTAAGGTTTCGAATGGATTTTACCTAAGGCTTCACTCTTTTATTTTGGAGTCTTTATATTTGCTCAAGAACCCTCACTAGCTCTTGACAGACTTTTGTCATCATTTTACACATTCTTTTTACTACACAAGATAGCGCTTCAACTTGTCATGATTGACTGGATTCATAAATTAATTGGCATCCAAATATGAGATTTTGATTGCCCCTCTAGTAAGAGTCTTCTTTACTAGATAAGGTCCTTCCCAGTTTGGTTGGAATTTTCCTCGAGCATCCGTATGCATCTTATGAGATAGTTTTAAGACTACAACACCTATTCTTAGAGGTTGATCTTGCCATTTGACTCTGCGATTGTAAGCCCTGTCCATGTGTTGTTGGTATAATTGTAGATTCTCCAATGCAACTAATCAATTCTCGTTGATTAAGGTCAATTCTTTGTGTCTTGCCCTTGCCCATTCATCTTTAGGAAGTTTTGCTTCAAGGGCTATGCACAAAGATTTGATCTCCACTTCTATGGGCAATACTGCCTCCATACCATAGATAAGAGAGAAAGGGGTTTGTCCTATAGGAGTCTTGACATGGGTTCTGTATCTCCATAAGGCATAAGGCAAATGATAGGGCCAATCCCAATAATTGGAGATCATTTTGGAGAGGATCTTCTTAATTGCCTTATTAGCTACTTCTATGGCACCATTAGCTTGCAGCCGATATCGTTGAGAGTGATGATGCTCAATCCCATGCTTCTCAATAAGATCGGTTATTTCCCCTTGGAATTGCACACCATTGTCACTTACTATATGATGAGGAAGCCGTATCTAGCAAAGATTATCACTGAATAAATTGAGCCATTTTCTTACTCGTGATGCTTGTGTATGACTCTACTTCAACCCATTTAAAGAAGTAATCGATGACCACTATAATAAAGCGATGGCCGTTAGTTGATGATGGTCTTATTTCACCGATGATATCGATGCCTCAGGCTGAGAACAGCCAAGGCGTCACTAAGTTCTATAATGTCATAGGGGGTAAGTGGCTCGCATCCCCTTATATCTAACATGCATGGCAAGTTTTTACTTCTTGAATACAATCGGCTAGCATAGTTAGCCAAAAGTATCCCATTCTTTTAATATTCTTTTCCATCATGACGTCATTCATATGTGGACCACAGTCTCTTGAATGCACTTCTTTAATTACTTTCTCTGCTTCTTGTTAGGTTAGACACTTTAACAACAGACCGTCAGATGACCTTTCGAACAGATCTCCCTTGATCAAGCAGAATTGTACAACAAGATTTCATAGAGTATTCCCGTCAAAATCCGTAGCTTCGACTAAGAATTCACCCTTTTCAAGAACTTGACAATGTCAAAGTACCAAGGTTCTTCTTTATCCATAGAGCTTTCTATTATGCGAATGTACTACGGAGATCGGGTTGTCTCCACAACAAGGGGTTTGATTGGCTATTTTTTAGGTCCTTCCCACATAGAGGATAAAGTGGCCAATGCATCCACCATATTATTCTCTTCTCGAGGCATGTGACAAAACTCGTATTTGCTGAATATAGCGGCTTTTCTCCATATTTCCTCTAAGTAAGGTCTGGGAGATTCTTCCTTCAATTCCCTATCTCCTGTGACATGTTTGATGACTAAAGCCGAATCACCAATAATTTTAACTCTATCCGCCCTGAGAGTAATGAGAGCAGACATTCTGAATAGACAAGCCTCATATTCTACCCTAATATCCATTGTGGGGAATTCTAATCATCTTGATAGAGGTATGAGTGCTCTATCTGGTATAATAATGATAACTCCCAAACCAGCTCCTCACTTGTTAATAGCACCATCAAAGAATATGATCTATTTCCTTGGATTCTCCTTTGTCGTTGCAAAACATTCATCAGGGTACTCTAGATTTTCTAGTTCTCCACATTTGAGTGGTTGATTTGCTAGGAATTCAGCCACTACTCTACCCTTGATGCTCTTCTAGTGACATATTCAATATCAAATTCTCATAGTAATAAGAGCCACCTCGCTAGTTTCCCAATTAGCAAAGGAGCCTGACATTGATACTTCATTATATCCACCTTTACAACTGCTTGGATTCGGTAGGATCAGAAGTAATGTCTGAGCTTCTTGGTGAGCCAGACCACTGCAGCACAAGTTTTCTCCACGATGGTGTATCAAATCTCATACTCTAGCAATTTCTTACTGAGATAATAGACTGTGTGACTGTGCGTGAACCAGCAAAGCCCCTATAGATGTTTCCTCCATTATCAGATAGAGAAGAAATGGCCTTCTGAGAATTGGCGGCTTCAACACATAAGGATTCATTAGATAAGCTTTGATCCTGTCAAAAGCTTATTGACATTGCTCGTTCCATTATATTAGTTGTCGCTTTCTTAAGAGCTTGAAGATAGGCTCACATGTGGTAGTCAATCAAGCTATTAAGCGGCTGACATACTGCATGGATCCCAAGAAACTTCTTATCTCCTTAGTTTTATTGGTTCAAAAATAAATTATGCTTTTATTGCGAAATATGATACAATGTTATTGTTTACATGCACATGTATTATTATTATTATTATTATTATTATTGTTATTATTATTATTATTATTATTGTTGTTATTTTTTTTAAGAATCTTGAAAATTAATGCAATGTACATTTCATTGTTATTAGGTTACCGATATTGACGGTGCCAGCATTACTCAATTTGGAACTTGGTACAAGGCTCTTTCTTCGGGTGCCAAGGCTTTGACAGAGGGGACCTCTTCGGATAGGATGATTGCCGACTAGTATAAGAAATCAAGAAGACATCCTTACATTCCTAAAGGTGTCTCGACATACCTTCTGAGAAGGTGGTCAGATACTACTTACACTTTCCACTTTGGCTGCGGTGAGTACATTATCACTCATGTGGACTATTTTTCTATCACTGGTTTGTCATTAAAGGGTCAGGTCTTTCACTTCAATGCCTGTTTTTCTTGCCTTCGTTTTGACGATCAGCTTATCGAGGCTCTCAACGGATATGCTTGGGACCATAGAGGGATGTCATGTGATAAGCTTATGAAGTTCTAGACTTCTAGCAAGGGTGCCGGTTTGCCAGTAGAGTGTGAGGCTAAGGCCTTTGCGGCTTCAACTCTTTCCTAGTTATGTTTTGGTACAAGGGTTTCCGCGGTGAATCTCAATATTCTTCCAAGCCTGATTAATATCCATGAGTTTGACCAGTATGCTTGGGGACGAGCTGCACTTAGCCACATATACTGGGCTCTCAATCAGTGTGTGGGGAATTAGATCAGGAAGCTGAAGTCTTACCTCTAAGTTGTCTTTTTAAGCACCTGAGACCTTTATGGTTTTTTTCTTTTTTTTCTTTTTTTTCTTCTTAAATGCTTACATTTTTCTTTTGCATCTTTGCAGGTTTGGTTCTATTAGACTCAAATTTTAAGGATTTCGCCGCTTGTGATGAATGAAAATCTCCCACACTCTCCAAGACTGCCTCACTATTAGTGCAGATGGGGGATCGATGCCCTTTGGGTCATTGTTTCCCAGCTCCGATGATTGTCCTCTAAGTCAATAAGTCACGTGACTTTAGCTTCTTTCACATTCTGTTGTGCTTCTTGGTCCCTTATTTCTGCATTTGCCATTTTTAGATTAGGACTTCTCCTTGGGGCCCTCAGGCTTAGTTGCCTGATAAACTACATTTCACTGAGGAGTTCACGAGTTCTCAGCTGATTCTGGAGACTCCCTTTTCCCGTGAGGACTTGCTCGATTCCACCACCTATACCTCGATGGGTCTTCTGGCCCAAGAGCTTGGCTGACGTTGCTCATCTAGCCAGTGTTGGAGTAGAAGCTTCTTTTATTGAGTGCCTTGGGGGTTATGAGGAGTTTTGCCATAGAGAGCTTCTTGGCTGGCCGATGTGGATCCTATTTATGTGGCTCCAATGGCATACATCCATAATCCTCCTAGTTAGGGTAAACCATCTGCATCTACCGATGCCCCTAGCATATAGGTTAGCTCTAGTTCACAAGGTAGAGTGCGAGTTATGGTACGTGCCCCTTGATCATTTTCTTATTGCGCTTGCTTGACATTGATCTGGGCTTCTTATGTTTTTAGTCTTTGTATAGGATCATCGCGGTTGGAAGGCGGTCAAGCCTTTCTAGAGTTCTTCCACTTCTTCAGCTCCTTTTTAAGGTCCACTGATGATAGAGGGTCATCTAGGATTTTAACATAATCAGACCATTTTAATAATATATCGCCTGGACGTAACTTCTTATACCCCTGTGATTCATCCTTATATGGATCCTGAATGTCCGGTGACTTTTCATCCCCTCAGGACTACTCACTTGAGTTCCTTGACTCTCTTACCCTTTTTTTAGGTTGTTATAACCTTGATTCATTTTGATCTTAATTTTTTTCAGGTACCAATAGCTGATAGCATCGCTGACTTGGGATATATGCGCGAATAGCAACAGTTCATGATGAACCAAAATTCTGATATGGCGCCATGTTTATTACTTTATTATTTTAATGATAATGCATGGCATGTTATGAAATGCATATGAATGAAATCTGTTGAAACTTCATAGATGGAGATCTAGCGGCTACGAGCTCAGTTGGGGATGGCTCAAGTGGATGAGCAGCAGCAGCAGCCTCAGCAAGGACAAGGTGACCTTCCTAGATTCTTCCTGCTGGGTCGTGACACTCCTATTCCTCCATCATTCTTCAATCCTAATCAGGCAAGTTCGAGCGGCAGCCAGTAGATAGGCTCCCCTTTTTTTCTTTTCTTTTTAGGCTATTTGTGGGACCTTTCTTGTACAAACACTTTTTTGTATGAAAGAGTTTTTTACATCATTGCCTGTGTTTTGTGCTCCCTTTTCTTTTCAATAATCAAGTTTATCGGGGTAATCTGCCAGATATTGGTAGAGTTCCCCATAAACTATGTATAGCGATCTACTACTTTCTCTCTTCCAAAACCTATCACCATGCTGGACTACATCTCCTATATGGTGCAGATTTGAAGATTTATATCGAGAATTCTGATGGTTGGGACTGCCTTGGGATTTATGGTTTGTCACACATGAAGGAGTATTATTATATCTTTGTTAAGGAGAATGTGATTTAGGCCGCCGTCTGGTTCTAGGATCCCATCAACAACATTTTCCATTTCGGGGAGCACGAGCTATGCCCCTTGTATGATGAATTTTGTGGACTTTTAAGGTCTTTAATTGACATGCCTCTTGCCATTTCGATGCATTGCTCCGAGTTTTCTGATGTTGTGATGGATAAATTTTGATTACAATGGCATGACAGACGTCGACTGATTTGTAATGTCCCTAGGAATGAAGGCTTGAAACTGGATGTTGCTTTTGGCATAGTTAGGAATCTTTCGCAAAGTGATGCAAGTTGGCTTCCGCTCATCTGTCTGCTTTTTTTAGAAGTGTTCCTTTATGAGGCTCCGGCTATAGTTTGCAATTTTGCCTATTTGATCGTTGTTGACCAAATGTTAGAGGGGAAATCTCTTATTGCAGTGAGTTAGACTGAGACACTGATTTTCATGCATTTCACCAAAAATGGTACTGAAGTCACTTCCATGGGCAGTAGACTTCTCCTCCGGGGAAATTTATTCTAGCCTTTCTTTTTGCATAAATCGCCCTTTTGGGTTTTTGATTTATCAGGCTTGCCTTAATTTTTGCCTGGATCGCCATTTTAGGTTTTCAATCCAGCAGGCTATTATTATATTTTATTATTTATCATTTTTTTCCTTTTCCACAGCTTTGGCTTTGGGATAGGCTTTCTGTACTATCCGTTCCGACAAACATGGATTATCGACCAAAGGCTTATTCGACGCAGAGCTCCTTATTCACATTGGTGACTGCCCTCATAGAGACTTTACTATTAAGGACTGGCTTGAGTTCCTGGGGATTCCTAAGGACTGGCTTGAGTTCATGGGGTGAGTTCATGGGGATTCCTACCGCTGAGGATATCAGCTGAACTTGTCATTGGTGGGAAATCACTCATGTGACTATTGATGTTACTAAAGGCGGCGTAGTCCTCATTGGTCTTTCTAAGATCATCACTTATTCTCAAGGTCCCTTGGGTAGGCAATATGGTCGTTCTCAAGGGTTTCCGATATCCTTGAGGACCCTTCTTGGCTCTAAACTTTCTTATACCTGGGTCTATCATCATGATGTGAGGTGGAACAATTATACTCGAGTTGAAGTGAACTATTCTGAGCCTTTCAACATCCACCTGAGCTAGGCTTATTGTATCTGGGTTGTTAGAACTCACGAGCTCACTACTCTCGAAGAAAGGCTTGCTGAGACTAACAGGCTTCATAGCTTTCTTGGAGGCCAATAAGCTTATCATCGTGCATCTCTCATTTTTGTGGAAGAATAAAGGTTTCAAGCCTCGTTGTTTATCCTTTTCATCCCCATTCCGTGTTTGTGATGCACTTTATGTCAAATAAAGACAGAAATGCTATTTGTATGCGTGTTTTATTAAACGATTCGCAATTTCCATTTAATGTATTCATGCAAATTTTTTAAAACATATTCGTTATTATAAAAGATATTATTAAACATGAAGGATAAATGGCATTTATTACAAAGAAATGTCCATTATTGCCTAAGGTTTCGAATGGATTTTACCTAAGGCTTCACTCTTTTATTTTGGAGTCTTTATATTTGTTCAAGAGCCCGTACTAGCTTTTGATAGACTTTTATTATCATTTTACACATTCTTTTTACTACACGAGATAGCACTTTAGCTTGCCGTGATTGACTGGATTCATAAATTCATTGCCATCCAGTTTTGAGATTTTGATTGCCCCTCTACTAAGAGTCTTCTTCACCACATAAGGTTTCCCACTTTGGTTGGAATTTTCCTCGAGCATCCTTATGCGTCTTATGAGATAGTTTTAAGACCAGATCACCTATTCTTAGAGGTTGATCTTGCCATTTGATTCCGCAATTTTAAGCCCTTGCCATGCATTATTGGTATAATTGTAGATTCTCTAATGCAACTAATAATTTCTCGTTGATTAAGGTCAATTCTTCATGTCTTGCCCTTGCCCATCCATCTTTAGGAAGTTTTTCTTCAAGGGCTATGTGCAAAGATTTGATCTCCACTTCCAAGAGAGAAAGGGGGTTTGTCCCGTAGGAGTCTTGACGCAGGTTCAATATCTCCTTAAGGCATAAGGCAAATGATCGGCCTAATCCCGGTAATTGGAGATCATTTTGGAGAGGATCTTTTTAATTACCTTATTAGCTACTTCTACGGCTCCATTAGCTTGTGACCGATATGGTTAAGAGTGATGATGCTCAATCCCATGCTTCTCAATAAGATCGGTTGTCTCTCCTTGGAATTACACACCGTTGTCACTTACTATATGATGAGTAATGTCGTATCTGGTGAAGATATGTCACCGAATAAATTAAGCCATTTTCTTAGTCGTGATGCTTGTGTATGACTCTACTTCAACCCATTTGGAGAAGTAATCGACGATCACTATAATGAAGCGATAGCCATTAGTCAAGGATGTTCTTATTTCACCGATGATGTCGATGCCTTAAGTTAAGAATGGCCAAGTCGTCACTAAATTTGTAACGTCATAGGGGGTAAGTTGCTCATAACCCTGTATATCTGACATGTATGGCAAGTTTTTGCTTCTTGAATACAATTGGCTAGCATAGTTAGCACAAAAGTATCCTATTCTTTGAATCTTCTTTGCCGTCATGACCATAGTCTCTTGAATGCACTTCTTTAATTACTTTCTCTGCTTCTTGTTGAGTTAGACACTTAAATAGCAGACCGTCAGATGACCTTTCGAATAGATCTCCCTTGATCAAGTAGAATTGTATAGTGAGCTTTTGTAGTGTATTCCTGTCGGAATCTATAGCTTCAGCTGAGAATTCACCCTTTTTAAGGTACTTGACAATGTCAGAGTACCAAGGTTCTTCTTTATCCATAGAGCTTTCTATCGCACGAATGTAATACAGAGATTGGGTTATCTCCATAACAAGGGGCTTGATTGGCTATTTTTGAGGTCCTTCCCACATGGAGGATAAAGTGGCCAATGCATCCGCCATATTATTCTCTTCTCGAGGCATGTAAAAAAACTCGCACTTGCTGAATATAGCGGCTTTTCTCCATATATCCTCTAGGTAAGGTCTGGGAGATACTTCCTTCAATTCCCAGTCTTCTATGACATGTTTGATGTCTAAAGCCGAATCACCAATAATTTTGACTTTATGTTCCCTGAGAGTAATGAGAGCGGACATTCTAAATAGACAGGCCTCATATCCTGCCCTGTTATCCATTGCGGGGAATTCTAATCATCTTGATCCGTATGAGTGCTATGTCTGGCGTCATAATGATGACTCCTAAACTAGCTCCTCGCTTGTTAACAGCACCATCAAAGAATATGATCCGTTTCCTTGGATTCTCCTTTATCGCTGCAAAACATTCATCAGGGAACTCTAGATTTTCCGGTTCTCCACATCAGAGTGGTTGATTTGCTAGGAATTCAGCCACTACTCTACCCTTGATGGTGTTCTAGTGATATACTCAATATTGAATTCTTATAGTAATTAGAGCCACCTCGCCAGTTTCCCAGTTAGCGAAGGAGACTGACATAGATACTTCATTGGACCCACCTTTGTAACTGCTTGGATTCGGTAGGATTGGAAGTAATATCTGAGCTTCTTGGTGAGCCAGACCATTATAGCTTAAGTTTTCTCCACGATGGTGTATCGAGTCTCGTACTCTAGCAAGTTCTTACTAATATTATACACTGTGTGTTCTCTTTTATCTTTGTATGCCTGAGCTAGCATAGCCCCTATAGATGTTTCTTCGATTATCAGATAGAGAATTAATGGCCTTCCAAGATTTGGCAGCTTCAACATATGAGGATTCATTAGATAAGCTTTGATCCTGTCAAAAGCTTCTTGACATTGCTCGTTCCATTATATCGGTTGTTGCTTTCTTAAGAGATTGAAGATAGGCTCACATGTGGTAGTCAATAGAGCTATTAAGCGGCTGATATACTATATGGATTCCAAGAAACTTCTTATTTCCTTCTCAATTTTTGGCACAAGCATTCCCTAATAGCCCTGGCTTTATCGGGGTCTATATCTATGCCTCTTTTGCTAACCACGTGCCCCAGCGATTTGCCTAATGTAACACTGAATATACACTTCTGTCGGTTGAGACGGAGATTGTACTTCTCAATCCTTATGAGGAATCACTTTAATACTGCTGGGTGCTCTTCTGGTGTGGCAGATTTTACAAGCATGTCATCCACATAAACCTCGACCTCTTTATGGATCAGATCATGTAGTAGTGTTATGATTGGTTGCTGATAGGTTTTCCCTGTGTTCTTGAGTCCAAAAGGCAGCACTCTAAAACAATATGTTCCCCATTTTGAGATGAATGCAGTTTTGAACTTGTCTATCATGTTCA
Organism: Euphorbia pulcherrima; assembly: GCA_947683365.1. NCBI lineage: Eukaryota > Viridiplantae > Streptophyta > Magnoliopsida > Malpighiales > Euphorbiaceae > Euphorbia > Euphorbia pulcherrima. Next base: position 45,508,243 of record CANTUS010000014.1, read on the forward strand.
TAAGCATCCGGTGGTATTCGGAGAACCCATACATAAAGGAATACATGGCAGCCCTTATCGCATAGTCTACCAGAACATCAATGTATGGCAGCAGAAAATCGTTCTTAGGGGTGGCCTTGTTCAGATCCCTAAAGTCAACATAGACTCCAACATCCCCATTTTCCTTGGGTACATGAACTACAATAGATAGCCAAGTAGGATACTCAAAAATTTCCATAAAATTGGCCTTGATCCGCTTGGCTTCTTCTGCTTTGACTTTTTCTACCCATTTTGGATGCATTCTTCTCATCTTTTGCTTCACTGGATAAATCCTCAGGTCCGTGAGGATCTTGTGTTTAGGAATGTGCCAATCGAGTCCAGGCCTGTCCTCGTGAGACCAAGCGAAGGCTAAAATGTGATTTTTTTTATGTTTTTACTAATTCTCTCTCTTGTTCAATGGGAAGTTGATTGGAAATGTATACCATTTTTGGATTATCCTCCCTATTTAAGTTAATTTCTTTTTTAATACCATCATCAATGTTAAAAATGCTAAATGAATACATGGAATCGTAAGTAGAAACACAATCCAAATAAGCAAAGTTCTTCATCTTATTATCATTATAAAATAAATTATTCATTTCAAACATATTGGAAATGGAAATGAAAGACTCATCCTAATCAATACGCATCAACTCTGCACTAGATGTTCCTTCCTTAGCAGCTAGCTCAGCAGGATGTCATCATCATCTTCCTATTCTATTTTTGGTTTCCCTTTCATGACTTTGACCATGTCCATGACAGTTGGGTTTAGGTAACCCCCTTTTCTCTTTCCGTCCTCCATTATCTTGAGTTGAGCTTAGAAGTGCTTTGTCAAAGCTTTAAGGATTTCTTCTTCTTCTTTTGCTCAGCTTCTTGATCTTCTTTGGACGTACCTATTCATCGAACTTGATTTGATCGAGAATTGTCCCAGCTTCTTGTCGATAATCTACCTTTTTCATCATATAGGCGACATGGCTTTTACCAAGTTTATTATAGTCAACTACATTTGAAAAGATTTCAAATCCTAGGACAGTCCTCCCCTGATTAGTAACAGGTTCGAGGGTTCCATTATATGGTTGCTCTGACTTCCTCTGAAATATTATTTTGTTTATAGTTTTTCTAGTGCCTGCATTATTGAGTCCTGCAGGTTTCCATTGCCCCACCCCTATGTTGAAAGTTGGCATTCCCTACTCATGGGCACCTAGACCTTTTCCAGGAGTATACTGTTTCTGCATGTAACTGTGAATCCAAGGGCCCCAATGCACTTCTAGTTGCCTATTTGATCCTTGACCAATTGTTGTTGTGGTAAACCCTTTGATATGGCTTTCCTTCATTTTTAGAGTGGCCACGACTGATACTTTGTTAGCTTCCAGAGTGACGATCTTTCCTTGGAATGGAATTTTGACCTTTTGGTGAAGAGTAGATGGAACCCTTCCCAGAGGGTGGAACTATGGTCATCGAAGTAGCATAGAGAAAGTCATTGGGATTTCTATGACTGTAAAAAGCAAAAAAGAAGAGATCTCCCTGATAGTCACTTCGGCTTTAAATGTACCAATGATGGTTCTTTTGGAATTGTCATAGGCCTTAATGACCGTTGTGGACTTCTTTAAATCCTTCTCGATTAATCCCAGGATTAGTAAAATATCCTTAGGAAAGACATTCAAAGCTAAGTTATCGTCAAATCACACATGGTATGATGCGTCCAAAAACACTCGCCGTCAAATAGAGAGCTTTAATGTGTCAAATCCCCTCATCTAGTAGATCAGAGCTAGAGAAAATAATATCAGGGATGACAGTGCTAGTTTCAGTGTTGAGTAATGCGCAAACTTGTTCAAACAATGCTAAAGGAGACATCTCAATTTCCATGAGCTTCTTTATAATGGCGAGTTCTATGATCTTAAGAACCAAGGAGAAGATCCCAGATGCTCATCTTGGTGGTGGTGGCCTTTAACTGGTCCACAATCAAGCTTTCTATCTTTTCTACTAGTTTATCAAGAGTTGGGAGAGCTGGGTGTTACGACCTTGGTAGAGTTGGAGGTACTAACCCTGTAATATGTCCTCCCCTAGTGATTGGACTGACTACCTAAGTAGGCGAGTTTGTTTCTTTGAAGACTTCAAATTCAAAAAAATCTTCATCGAGTGGTATTTCTCCCAAGTCTATTGCCTTGTTCACTGTAGGTGGCTCTTTAGTGACAAAAGGCCATTCCATAAACGATGCCTTCTCATGTTGTCCCCTTGGGACAACCGGGTTCTCTTGAAGGATTTGGCATAAAATGGGATTGGAATCTTGCCAAATCATGTGGATAGATGAGGAAGGTCCATTAGTTGGTTCTTCATAACTGACAATCAAATCTTCTGGTTCATCATCATGCTTATTCATGTACTAATGATATTCTTTAGCAGACTCCATGGATTGCCTTCCATTCCTAATACAGCGATGGGTTCTCCTATTTGTCTAGCTCAAGGGTTAAGTCCTCTAGTGGATCAACCCATATGAAGTAATCAATGAACCACCTAGCTAGTGTGTTCCAGAAGGACTTTTGGTAAAATGTTAGCCTTTCATACTAGACTATTGCCTTTTCTCAGAGAGTTAAGCGGAACCTCTCGAGGCAGGGCATAGTGGATGTACCCATCGTTCATCATTTATATGAATTCATAAATGTGAGGGCATGACCTTGTGCTCCTATTATAGAATATAGGATAGAATACGCTTAAGTCAAGGTTTCAGATTTGATAACTGGCTTGAGCCAATTCATTTTCAGCTCAAATTATTTCCATGATGTATTCCCGAGAAGGTTCTTTCCCCTCATCTCGGATCATGTTAATAAAATGCTCGTTGTCTGAGTCAAAGTATATATAATCTCCCCAGTCATCTCTTGCTATGGTGCCCCAAGTTTTGGATAAATCGGCCGTTAGGGAAGATCTATATCCATCTGAATGTGAGTGATCGAACGTCATTCTATTTAGAAAGGGACCCTCGTACTCAAAATCTCTGGGTCAATTAGGCTAGATCCCAATGTTAAATTCTTTGGATTCATACCCTAAGTTATCCAGGTCGCTTTTATCATCATCATTTGACTTAGTAAAGCTTTCAGATTCCTCTACTTCTTCATCTGAATATGCAAAGGGTTGTTGTTCATTTATTGGCTTGAAAACCCAATTTGGTGCTTGTTGTACAGGTGCATCCCGGGTCATGTTGGACATTATCTATCATGTTGATACCGCAGTCATCAGCCTCTACATGAACATTGATGGCATTCACCATGGCTTTGATGTTAGGCAAGGGATTAGTCTGTGTGCTTGACTTCTTTTCGGGTTCCTTCACTATCCCATCGGTTATCATTTGCTATAAATCTTTTAGTAACTGAGTGGATTCATTAGTTCGATGCCCCTTGGTCATATGATAGGCACAGAAGTTATCCTTGTCAGCCGCAGCAGGTGACATAAATGGCTTGATACTCTGAAGCTAGTTAGACTTCCTCAATTTGGTGAATATTTGCAACAATGATTCCACCCATGGGGTGATGGATTGATGAGTTTGCACCTGAGTGGCTGCTATGACCTTAGACAGAGCTTTTAAAGATTTTGAGCTACCCTATTTGGAATATCCCCCTTTTTCCCAATACGTAGGTTTAGTATGAGCTTGTTGTTCCCTTTTCTTCAACCGGTCTTCTCCATCATGTTTTTCCAGCCTTTTGGCGTAGTCTACTACATCATTAAACGTGTAAAACCTTTTCATTTTCATCTCATCCTGGTATCTCTGACTAGATCTTTCAATGAGTTTAACTATTAAGGACTCCTGGTCAGGAGCCCCAGACACAAGTATGCGAACAACCATCCATCTCAAGTAATATTCTTCAAAAGACTCGTTCGGGTGTTGTTTGACCCTTTTGAGATCTTGTAAAGTGGTTTTGACCTTTAGATTGAAAGTATAGTTCTCTAGAACTACAGAGCACAGCTTTTTCCAATCAGATTTCACATCCGTCGGCATCCTCATATACCATTTAGAAGTTGGACCACAGAGAGTGGCTTGAAACAGGTTGACTATATGAACCTTGGGGATCTTCATACTAGTCATGATTCAGAGATAACTTTCAATGTGCTCATAAGGCGACCCAGTGCCAATATACGGAGCTACATAAGGCATCAAAAAGCTAGTCGGGAGGGCTTCAGATTCCTTTGGCAAGAATTGGCCAATGTCTACATATTGCTCGATAGAGGAAGTGTTAGCATAGGTCCATTCCGGCTCGATGAGGAATTACACCTATTTCATTCAATGATCAGACAAAAGAGCCAAAAAGGACCGAATTGTCATCCAAAAACCTAAAATTAAAAAATCAACATTCCAGATAAGCTTCGATTTAGCATTTTCTACTGGAAAATAAAAAAAGTCAAAATTTGGTCAAACATAGGAAATCATCCTGCCAGGTAATCGCCTGTCTATAGTAAAAAAATCAAATCTTAATGAGATTTGGCGAATATTTACTAGATCTCCAAATTAGATTTTGTCAGATAGGGTAATTAGCCCGCCGGCTAATTACCTAGATAATTAGCCGATCGGCTAATTACCTGCCTTCTATAAAGAGGGCCTCATCCCTTTCCATTTTCAGCAGATGTCAACTTTTTCGTTTCCAAAGCAAAATTCTTGCCATTTTCAATTCCTTTCGGTTCATGAAGCCCTGGTGCTCTGTCTGAAACTCTTCTGAATTCGAGTCTTATCACCTACATTAGGTATAAACTCAGTTAAAATTAATTTCATAATTATTCGGATTAGATTTTCTCAATAAATCCCAATTCGAATAATATTTCTAATCCCAGATCTTAAAATCCAAGATTATAGTCATAACTTGGGTTAAACCTATTTTCCAATGAAATCACAATCTCTTACAACTTCGATCTTGCCCCGGCTCTCAAGTCATCCTGGACAAACGAAAAGGTAAACTGAGGGTAATTGGCTCTAAGTCCAAATTTCAAATTCATTAAAATTCATTTTTATTATTTCTATTATTGCACATTGCATTTCATTTCTCTGGTTAAGTGAGCCATTGGGTCACTTAAACAATAATCTGTGTGAATAAGCGTACAGGTACGAATAAAACATCCAGAATGTGAGGAAACTCTATCCGAGATTCCAGGCCAAAACCCAAGTACTGTCGTTACTCTACCGAAATTTGAGTAGAAAAATATCAATTTATTATACTGTTATAATACCCGTTTTATTTCTTGAATTTGTTTCTTAAATAAAGCCATCATAATGTAGAAATTACCACAAATTCCAAAATTCCAAAATTAATTCAAATAATTTGAACAATATGAGTACCTATCATGTCCGAACTCAGAATCTCATTTTTTTCGATATAAAAATCCCATTTGGGATCAATATACCACAATTCCCGATGGATCTGAACCGGGTGGGGACTCTATTTTACTTTTAAATGAAGTAAAAATTCTTTATTTTTTAAATGTTTTCTTTTAATAAAATGTGTAAATATATTTGTCAAAGTAACATTAATTAATAATCTATATATGTAAAAGGTAAGAGGGTAAATTTTTTTAAAAGGTATAAAAATAAAAAAGTAACATTAATCTATATTTTGTTATTAATATTATTTTTAGTTAGTTTTTATCATTTATTATTTAAAATAAGTAATAATAGTTAGTAATATATATATATATATATATATAAAAGGATAAAAATCTTTTAAAGAGTATAAAGGCTAAAAGGTCCTTTAAAACTTTATTGCTTATATATATATAAATGATTTATCAAAGATTAATTATGACATTTAATGAAAATTAGAATCCGTAACTATATACATATATGTACTTGGCTAGAAGCCTCAACAATATTATTAAATTTTATTTTAACCAATTACCCTATATCAAAGCAATTCTTAAACCAATAATCCTAAAAAAATCGATGTTCTTTTTCAATAAATTAGTCTATCATATACTTTTCAAAAATTATAACCCATAATGAAAAAAAGTCAATAAAAAAATTATATTCCATAAATTCTTACATAAAAATATACAATAAACCCTAAGACTACGCTATAAATGATGAGATTAAATGAAATAAATTGTTGTCGCCGAATGGGCAATTTCAAAACAACTAAGAAAGACAGAGGAAAAATAATTCTGTTAAAACAACGAGACCAAATGAGTGAAGTACGGTAAGAAAAAAAAAATTCCATTTAAATTGGTGCACATCAAATAAGAGGCAAATAAATGGGGCTGTTACAAAAAAAAAATTAAAATAATTTGGTTTCATCATAAAAAATTTATAAATTTATAAAAATAGGAGAAAATAACTACATAAATACGGTGTAGTAGGTAGCTGATAAATATTTAGTAATCGTCTAGTAGTTATTTAATAAATCATAACTTTAAATAAATTTTTAAAATATACATAACATATGACATCCATTATTTATCTAGTAGATCACTGTTAGATATCTAGTTATTAGATAATGACGCTTGACATATACATACATACATATATATATATATATATATATATATATATATATATATATATATATATATATATATATATATATATATATATATATATATATATATATATATATATATATGCAAAAAAGTCCTAAAAGACTGCTTTACCCCTATACATTTCAAAAGAAATATTTCAATTATATTATTAAATTTGCTTTATTTTATTACAATATTATTCTAATTTATATAACTATAATAATGGTATTTAAAATTGATTAATATTCATACTAATAATAATAATAATACCAAAATATAAAATTAAAATCAAAATTAAAATTAAAATAATAACAACAACAATAATAGTAATAATTAAATATTTGATGAGTATTTAAAATTGGTTAATATTCATACTAATCATAACTATACACAAATATAAAATTAAAATAATAATAACAACAAAAAATATAGTAATAATAAAATATTTGATGAGTATTTAAAATTAGTTAATATTCATACTAATCATAACATTAATAAAATATAAAATTGAAATAATATTAAAATAATTATAATTATAATTATAATGATAACAACAACAACAGTAATAATAAAATATTTGATGAGGAAAAAGGAGTCACAATAATTTTTATAGAGTCACATTAATCCTAAATTATAAACTTATTTAAGAATAAATTATAAATTATATTTGTCAAAAAAATCCGTGCATTTAATTAATTGCTAATTAAAGTTTAAAATATGAAATTTTTTCTTAAATAGGATTACAATTAACATAATTATATTTTGGTATTGTTATGATTATTATGGATATTAACCAATTTTAAATACATTATTATAGAAATAAATCAAAGTAAACGTACAACCAATTAAAGCAATAATTACAGAGTAAAATAATTTCATAATTACTGATAAGAATTATATTGCAAAATTGTTATAGTAAAAACTCATCAAATAGTTAACATTTCATTTTTACTATAAATACTTACTAATTAAAATTTGTTGATTATAATCCTATTTAAGAATTAATATGGCTCTTTTTTCCTCATCACGTATTTGACATGGAATCACAATATAACTGCAAAAAAGTATAAATTATAAACATGTTTAAGAAAAAATTTGAATTTTATGATGGTACCTACTCCTATAGTGGAATATTTCACATTATTTGGTCAACTAATATATCTCATAAATCTATTTATTTAAAATTTAATTTATTGTTCTTGATTTTATTTAATTCTATTGGTTATAATCCTATTTAAGAAAAAATTTAAATTCCGTGACAATACTTATTCCTTATTTAAGAATTAGTGTGACTCATTTTTCCTCATCAAATTTTGACCGAAAATCACAAGATAAATGTAAAAAAGTATAGTGCTTATTATGTTGAAGCAGAAACATAGTTCGGTGGATGATATCAACCCAATTAGGGTGCAACTGAAGACAGATATTCATTGTGTTTTGATTACTCGGATTTCCACAGATAAACATTGTGCATCTAAAATCTGGCTTTCAATTGTTCAATTAATATATTTAAAGTATTTTGATATTAAAATTGTAATAAATTAAACATTCAAATTGATTTCATAGATATAAGCCTTAAGTTCGTGTAATGGATGGCATAAAGTTTATTTCTTTATTAATTTGGGGCCGTGAAGTGCAACAACTGATTGGAAAAAGTGCAAATGAATTAAGGGACACAATAATTGAGGTACATAGTTTTCCATATCAATAATATATCTTATTTGAATTCTAATTAATTTTAGTTTTTTCTTCATTAATAATATTTTAAACATCTTTTATTATTTTTTGTCTTTTGAAATTATATTTGATGTCTGTTGCACTTGGTGAAACACCCTGTGTAGCACGGAACGGAAACCGGGGAAACGTCATTTCTAAAAAATATAGGCTTGGAAACTGTGGGGAAACGAAAATGGATACGGAAATGGAAACAGAAACGCCGAAACGACATGTAACCGGAGTTTCCGTACTTCATACGAAACGGCCTAAAAGCCTTTTGAGGCCCTGTGCAGTACCTAGTTTATCCTTTTGGTCCCTCTGCTATACACGTTATCCATTTGGTCTATGTGGTATCAATTCTGTTACCTAATTAGTCCTTTTATTAACGGAACTTTAACTCCTATGCCACGAAAGATACACATGGCAAAAACTTGATTATGTGACACCTAATCAATTTGTAATGAAAAAAAAAAGTTAAGGGACTAAATTATAAAATAACAAAAAATCAGCTTCTCTCTCATTCAATCTCTTTCTAAGCCAAATCTAAAACTCCCTAACCTCCCTCATTCGATCTCTTTCCAAACCAAATCTGAAAATCCCTAACCTGCAAAAATTTCCCAAATTCCTTGACCAAGATAAAAGAGAAAGAGGTAGTATGTATATGTCTTCTTCATTTCCCACACTTGAGAGGATGAATCCGAGTCTTGAAAAGCTGGGGATGGTTTCCTCCTTGGTTGTATTGTGTTTGCCATTTCAAACAAAGAAAAACAAAATGAAGTTTTTCCTCCTTGCTAATAAAAGTTCATGTGCTTATGTGAGCTGCGGGTTAATTGAAGTTTTGTTATTTTCCTCTCGTTTGCATTCAAAGTGTTTGCAACTATATGTAGTTCTATAAATAAATAAGTTTAGCTTTTCTTCAAGGCTCTCTCTCTTTTTTTTTCTCAGAAATTCATCGAAGCTCCTATAATATATGCTTATTTTAGAAATTCAATAACAACTTGCTCATATACAATTTTTCTGCAAATAAGTTGTCCATGACTACAATAGAATTTATCCATCCTCATAAAAACTTGAATGAATATTACGATGTTACTGGATTAGTACATAACCAGACAAAGAGTAAACCAATATTTGCCAAATCATGTCTCAAGAGTTTGTCTATAATTTGAAAGAGAAAAAGAATAATTAAGCTCAAGCTACTGTATAATTTCAACGCTATATAACATGAAATGCAGCAATTTGAAACAAGGTAACTAGGAACAATTGCTTAAAATAAGCATATTAATTCTTTCATTTTTCCCGGGCTCAAAAATTTATTAAATTGTTTCTAAAAATATATGAATGTGCTTGTTTGAACAACATATCAAATTTTTCAAGAACAAATTATAGATGATCCATTAAAGAACTATCAATTGATTATATAAAGTCACAAAAGTCGACAACTACGATGATATTTTACTTGCTACTGCCCTCTCCCTGCTTGTTTTTCTTTGTGATTTGCTTGATTTGAGCTGCAGTTAGGAAACGCTTTCCTTTCTTTTTATCACTATTTGTTGCAGTCATTTCCTGTGCAAACTTCAGTGCATCAATGATTGAAGCTTGTAGATTGGGCTCATTGGATGTCCTAAATCTTGCTCTACTTGCTGCTATATCTGTATGAGGTGTTACAAGATTTGGAACTGAGGTAGGCCTTTTAGGTTGACTGGAGCCACCCGCATTTGATGTTTGAGTTGAAGTAGCTGACTGAGACCTTCTTTGCATTCTCTTCTGGTGTGGTGATAAATACTATCATAAAGCAAATAAAGTACCATGAAACTAGAATAAATCAATAGAATGTGATATAGCAAACTTTGAAGACTACTGAAAAAATCTTTCAGATCTTTTAATCGACATTGTCCCGAATAAAATTTAAATAATAAGCCACCAAAAGAACAAAAAATATATTTACAACATATAGAAAACAATTTACCTCTGGATGGTCCTTCTTCTTGGGGCATTTCCTGATATTATGTGATGTTTCTTTGCACAAGCTACATCTCATAACTGGACCCAATTTCGTTAGTTTCCCTGACCTGCTCTTCTTAGCCTCTGTAGGATCTCTTCTTCTATTAATCTTTTGTCTTCCAGGCTTCTTTTTAAATGGTGGTGGTAAACAACCACCAAGACCAATGTCATCCTACATGTCAATACCAGGCACTGGTTTGATTGAATAAGCATATGTCTTCATGTAGTTCTCCTTGTTGTAATAAGGACTGACATATTTTACCACCTCTTTTCTTGTGCCACGTATGCATGATAAAGCATGACAGCATGGTATTCCACTCAATTGTCATTGTCCACAGGTACATGTCCCCTTTTTCAAATCCACCGTGTGCCTCTTCTCATGGTTGTAGATGTATGTCACTTCAAATTCAGCATCTCCATTAGTTTGAATGACCCATTCATTACTTTTCTCTTCATTTTTTGTCACCTTTTCCATAGCCTTTGGAGAAATTTCTTCCTTCCATGATTGCACAAGTTTCCTCTTAGTAAAAATTATCTTCATTTGTTGTTGCCTAATATCATCCAACATGCTAATAATAGGCTTTGTTCGGGCCAATAAAATCCAACCATTGAAGGTTTCACTCATGTTGCTGTCCACCACATCGCACTTGCTTTCTGTCTGAAAGAAAGCTCTGATCCAAGTGTGTAATGGATACTCTGATAGAGCTTCAAAGATTCCATCTCCCAGCTTCTTCAGCTTCTCCACGTTCTCTTTTAGTAAAATAACATTTATTACTACAGCTTCTGATGATATAAAAAGCTAATTTTACATTTAAGTATACATAAATCTAATAAAAAGAGATGAATTCCCATTACCTAAAAGTATGTATATGTATAAGTATAGCTGCCAGCCTAAAAAATGCTTCTATTACGTGTAATTATTATGCTTGCTATGCACATTTTATCATTTTAATGAAAGTAAAGATACTAGACTGTGCATTTCTTGGCGTAGTGGCCATTTTGTCCCTTTTTATGTTCCATATTAACCTCAAACAACCTAATGGAAACTACACAACGTAAGCATAATAATATAACTAATATAACAAAATACCTGTTAACTCATTTGCAATTGCCTAAAAAGCAAGCTTCCTTTCCTCTCCTTTAAATGTCTTTGACCAAACAGCATAGATATGTCGAGCGCACATTCTGTGATAGGCTTGTGGAAGCATAGTTTTGACAGCTGCAATTAGGCCCTAGATATTTAAAATTTTGAACATTTGATATCAGATTCTATACAAGTGCTTTTTATTCAATCATATAGAAAACACTAAACTTGATGAAAATTACCTTTTGCATATCTGAGATAATAGTTATATTTTTTCCCTCTTCTAACTTTAAGTCTATTTTCAAACTGGTTATGAACCAAGACCAATTTTCTCTGTTCTCTTTCTCCACTACTGCCCATGCAATAGGATACATTTGATTGTTTCCATCCCTACCAACAGCACATAAAAGTATCCCTTTGCAAACACCTTTCAGAAAACAGCCATCCAACCCTATGATAGGCCTACATCTCTCTTTCCATCCCTTTTTCATTGCATTAAAACATAAATAAAATCTAAAAAATGTTGGCAGGCCATCCCTATTTAATTTCTTCCCACTTACAAAACAACTACTGCCAGGATTTGAAATCCTAATGGCATTGCAGTAATCATACAATTTGGTATACTGCTTATTCACATCACCAACCAATTTTTTTATGACCATTGCTTTAGCATTTTGACACACCTTATATGAAACATCTACGTGCAATTGTACTGTGACTAATTTCTGAATGTCAGTAACCTTTATGGAAGGGTGAATCATTATATATGTCTTATAATGGTCAGATAAAAATTTAGCGTTACATCTTTTCACTCTCCTCAGCCTTCTGCAATGGTGCTCAGGCTTATAAGTTTTCACTACCAGATTGCCCCCAGTCCCAATTGTGCTAGCATGTAATACCCATGGACAATCTTTATCACCTTTACACTCAGCTCTTAACCTATAATCTGCATTCTTAACCAATCTCACATCTAATCCCTTTATTAAGCCATACTTTGTTACAGCATCTCTAAACCGCTGAGGACTAGCAAACACCATATCTAAACAAAACACAGGAACTAATGCATTTTCATCAAATCTAATTCTATCAGTCTTTCTTCTCAAAGCCACATCTTGATACTCCTCGTCACTATCACTATAGTAGCTTCCATAATCACCACTATTGTAATACACAGAACTTTCAGATTCATCACTAGAAGTGTCAAATCCCCCTATCTCATCAACATCCTAAAATGGAACTGATTCATTAATGACATTTTCGATATGCCCTAGACTTTGTCCCCCATAATGCTCCTCATTCAAGCCCACATCATCCATTCTATCAATTTCTATACCAACATTCTCATTGTTACCAATTTGATTAGTAGGTATACCGCTCAATCCTTTCCTATATCCTCTCACATTCTCCCTAACATCAACCAACTCCTCATCTTCATCATCTGTTAGACATCCAATTGGGTAAACAAGCTCATGAAAGGTTTGATGAAGTTCGGATGGATTATATTCACTATAGGCTGGGTAATCAAATTCAGTGGGGTTTGGGTCGGTTAGGGTTTCAACATGATTTTCAATTTCAGTACTAACAAGTTCAGGATCAGTATGGGCTTCTGGTTCATTTATTGGCTGATATTGGTCAAGGTTATCAAAAATCTCAGCACATTCAATATTCCCTCTGACCGTGTTTACAAAGTCGGCATGTTTCACATAAAACTCTAATGCATCACCATTTACTAATTTTTGGTTAGTAACTGCATTAATAATATACAACAACATTACCCCAATCTTTTAAGTAGGACACAATCTTCGGGTGTGAAAGCTCCTCAAATGAGAAGTTAGGTTTGATTACTGTCTCACTGCCCCCTACATAGTTATTACCTCCTCTGTCAAATGTGCCACTATGGTATATCATTAGTTTGACTACCTTAGTATAGTCCATTGACCTACACATTATAATAATCCAAACAATATGAAAAGGATTGGAAGCAAAATGTAAAGCAAATAAGTAAGAAAACAAATAAACAGTCAGTTACTCATAAATATTAAAATTATGGAATAAATGGATATGAGAGCAAGAGTTGTACTCGGGCTGCATATTATAATATTTCAATTCTTTGAGTAAACCAGTTTTATAAATTTATGATATAAAACTGCAAACAAGTACACAAGTCCCAGACATTAAGAAAAAGTACATAATCTCATGAATGATTGTGAGGTCACATTTAATTATTTCAACTAGTTTGAGATACAAATAAACAAAAACAAGTTTTTCACAGTGTGACCACATCACCTTTTTACTCTAAAATACTTCAGTTAAACACAAGTATCAGCCTTAGCTAAGTCCCCAAGTAGGACCCAAAAAACTCCACTATATTTTATTCAACAATTACCTGTTTACAAATAAAAAATATACCCTTTTAACCGATACCTCATCCTTTTTCTGATTTTTAAACCATCTTCATCTCTTCCTAATGTCCCATGCCAATACAAACAAATTACACAACCACCATTTACGACTGAATTCATGGTTTTTATTATTTATATTATCATATAAGAAATATTTATGATTAGATGAAGAAATAAACTATAAATATCCAAATTTTATCAAATGCAATAAGTACGAATACAAAACTACAAACTGAGAGAATGTCAGAAACTTACAATACAAACGGAAATCTTTGAGAAAGAACGATAATGAGAAGTAACTTCCAATTTAGTGGCGATCAAACTTCTTCCTCTCTCTTGCTTAACGATTTTAAAAATTTATGCAGATTAGGGATTGTTATAGTTTAATTTGGAAAAGAGTTTGATTTGGAAAATATTTTGAGTTTGCTAGAAAGCTGATGGACGATTTTTACTATGATAAATTAACTTTTTATATTTTATAATTTAGTCCCTTAACTTAAATTTTTTTTATTACAAATTGACTAGGTGTCATGTAATCAAGTTTTTGCTACGTGTATCTTACGTGGCATAGGAGTTAAAGTTCCGTTAAACAAAGGACTAATTAGGTAACGGAATTGATACCACAGGGATCAAATGGGTAACGTGTATAGCAGAGGGACCAAAAGGATAAACTAGGTATAGCACATGGCCTAAAAAGGTCTTTAGGCCCATACGAAACACATATACTAATGAAATTGGAGAACATTATAGGAAGAGAAATTATGGTCAAACTTTCAGTTAAGAGCAACAATATTATTGCACATGATGAAGTGTTCACTGTCGTTAAACTTGCGGAGGATGAACAACTTTTGAAACAATATAATCGTTCTCTGCCTCAAGATTCATTGACTGTAAGTTTAATTTTATTTTATATGTAACTACAATTTAGTACATTGTATTATTTGCATTTTAGTTCATATATATTTTAACTTTAAAATGTTTTTACAATAGGATCCAGATTTCGAAGTTGATCAATTTCCAGATGAAAATGAAAATTTCAGAGTACTTCTAACATTTATATTATAAGTACAAAAATTTCATTATCTACTATGATTTGAATTAAGTCTTTTATTTATTTATTTATTTTTGTTTGGCAGGATTCTATATCAGAAAATGAGATCAATTCTCCTGTCACACCGGTAGGGATAAGAAATGAAACTCTAACACCGTCGATATTGATAAATAAAGATAATGCACAACTTTCGAGCAATCGAGCAAAACAGATGAGGATTAAGAAGGAGAAGAATAATTGATATGTATCTCTTTTTAAAGAAAGATTAGTATTTGTTGAATGATTGTCAAACTTGGCAGAACTATTATTTGGTGTTATGTATTATTTATTTTATAATGTTGGATTGTTTCATTTTAAACATGCGTTATTTCTTCCTCCTTTTTATGGATAATTTTGTAATAGTAGCCCCTTCTTATAGAAGATAATGGTATATTTTTATTTATTTAGTTAAGTGAATTAAAATTTCATAATTATTATTTAAGTATATCTATCAACTAATATAATTCCTAAATCTATTTTCTTAAAATTTAGATGTTTTTATTAATTTTATTTAATTCTATTCTGTTAATTATAATTTTATTTAAGAAAAAATTTTAAATTTAATTTAGTTTCTTATATAAAGATATCATCCTATCGATTATTTACTCTAAATATTTGAATGAGAAATGCATATAACTCAAGAAGAACTTCTTATTCTTCCTCTTATCTATCTCTTTCATTTTTCTTTGAAAAAAAACATAACTCCTACCATTTTCTCTTGATGATGATAGACAAATAATAGATGAAGCTGCAAATGTTGTATATAAAGAGGTTTTTCGCAATTTAATTTGATACACGATAAAATATATTTTTTAGATTTAATATTTTCTATTTTTATTATATATATATATATATATATATATATATATATATATATATATATAATAAACTTATCATTGATATACTTATTACAAATGACCTATCCGTGGATCGCACGGGCACTATACTAGTGGATATATAATAGATGTGCATATGACAATCTCATAACAATAGTTACTAGATAACTATTAGGCAATTTCCAGCTAACTACCATACCGTATTCATGTAATTAGTTTATCCTATTTTCGTTAAATTATAAATTATTTATAGCGGGATTGTAAATATATAATTAATTTAACTTAATGATCAATTTTATAAATATTTTAGTGAGAAATGTATGTTTTTGATAATTTTCCTTAAAAGATTGCATATATTTTTGTAATTTGGCAAGAGGGACCGCCCTGTTTAGCTCCCTCACACTATTGCATGAAATGGAAATAAAACATTACAGAAGGAGAGAGATAATATTTAGGAAGTAGATTATTAAAATTGATCGACTTAGTAATGAATTATCTGAAAATGTTATAATAATACTTCAGAATAATTAATGTATTTTTGGTTACACAATTGGGAATTTTGAACAAAGAAGCAAATCCCATTGAACTTGATTCTAAAATAATCAAATAAAAAATGCAAAAAATTTTGATGATATTATTGAGTGGAAAAATCATTTAGGGAATGGGTCCGTTGAAATTTTATGTCATAATAACTCCTATCTCGTGTGGCATTGAAATTTCATTTTATTTTAATTTATAGCCCAAATTTTGTACTTTGTATATGATGCAAAGAAAGACCAAAAAGAGTGTGAGACCCACAAGACCAAAATCATTTCATTATTATCATCCTCTTTTTCTTTATTATTTTTTTAAGGATTAATTTAAAAAAATATACTACGTGATTTCACTCATTTTTAAAAGGGATTTATAAATTTTTTTAAAAAAATAGGGTCTGAGGTTTCGCACCGTTAATAAAAAAAGGATTTTTTTAACTAACACCGTTACTTTTATTGATGTGGCAAAGGGCAAAGTTGTAAACAACTTAATTGTCACTATTCCGGCACAAAAAAACTAAATTTCTTCCTTTACCCTCTGCTATGAACCTCCTCATCTCTTTAGTGTACATCTTCACCTAATCAAATTCTAAGCTTTTCTTTCTCTTTTGATTGAAATGAAATAGAAAGGTAACTTTCCATCAATTAGATTTTTTATGCATTCTATCAAGTATTTGAGCTCTTGCAATCTTGGTGTGAAAAATTTGAGCATTTCTTCTCTTGACTCGCTTCACTGCCATGGTAGTTGCCGTCAAAATTTATTCGAAACAAGTCAATAAGTCACCTGAAATTATGCCAAATGTCAACAGCTTCTTCAAAAATCCAATTGATTCTTCAAAAACCCAATATCTTTTGAATCAGAAAGAGATCCATACAACCCTAATTTTGAAATCCCAAATTTCAGCAGTGTAATCGACAACCCTATTCATTACCGGTTGTCATTTCTTAGAGACTGTAAAGTCACAGCTACGTATAAAGGTGCTCCGATTCCAGTATCATACCATCGCAGTCGAAGTTAAAGCTTCAAGAGAGGCGAATGAAGCCGAGACAGAGAGTAATTGGCAGGTATGTCGATGGGTGAATGACAATCTGATTGGGAAACAAAGAGATTGGGACTTGGAAAGTTGAAATTGGAAGAGAACGAAGAGGAAGAATAAATTGAAGATGGAGATAGACGCCAAGATTGAAACTTTAAGTGGCTATGCTAATTTTTGTTAATTTATAGATTTTTATTCGGTTTCTTCCATGTTTCTTAAATTTGAGTTGAGTTTTAGGGTTAATGATTCAGCAAAAGAGAAGATGAAAGAAAAAGTGGATTTCCAGCTTTGCCCTTTGCCACATCAGCAAAAGTAACGGTGTTAGTCAAAAATCCTTCTTTTACTAACGGTATGAAACTTCAGACTCAATTTTTAAAAAAAAAAATTTTATAAACCCTATTTTAAAAATGAATGAAATCATACGGTATATTTTTAAAATTAATATTTTTTTTAAAAATTTTAAAAAGGCCTTATATTAAACCTAAAAACTCTTATCTATTATAAAAAAAAACATAAGAACTCTTATCATTAATACGGAGTGTCGTACTACACCCAATTGCTTTCTTTACTATTTTCTATTGCCTTGCTTTAGTTTCTTTATGGTTTTTTTGTTGACTCAACCAATGCTATCTTTTTTATGTAATCTTATTAAATAATGTTAAGTTATTTGACTTATAACAAGTATAGAAATGTTCGTGTAAGATATTTTATAGCATGTGCAACTTAGCCATTCATTTATAACTAATCAAAACAGTTTTTAAGTCCCTTGTATATTTTGGTAAGTTTTGCTGCATCATCAACTTTTTAAACTATTGGGTACATTTGTTTCGTTAATATTAATCCTATTGACAAATTTTTTTATAGAAAATTATTAAAAATATACTATTTAAATATTTACATCTTTACTTCCTTATTTATTCTTTACACTCTCTAACTAATTTTAGGTTTCCATTATCAAGGAATACGCTCTACAACTATTTATGCTACTGTTCATGCATTATTAAATTTTTTTAAAAATTTTTTCATCTTATTTTGATATTATATTTCAAACTGTTCATTTTTTTGACATGCCGCTTTAGAGTTTTTTGTTCGTCTCATTTTTATCTTCGAAACGCCATCCATTGTAATAAACTTTTTCAAATTTATTTTTTCGGTTGTTCGAAATCTGGTAAATAACTGGTAGATACCTGTTAAGAATCGTATTTTCATATGTTTGAATTTATGTTTTTAATGCAACAGAATCTGGTAAGTATTTGGTAAGTATCTAGTAAGTAACTGGTAGGTAACTAGTAAGAATCGTATTTTCATATGCTTTTAATTTCTGTTTTTAATTCAACATAATCTAGAAGGTATCTGGTAAGTAACTGGTGGGTAATTGGTAAGAATCGTATTTTCATATGTTTTTAATATCTGTTTTTAGTTCAACAGAATCTGGTAGGTAACTGGTAAGAATCATATTTTCATATGTTTTTAATTTCTATTTTAATTCAACAGAATCTGGTAAGTATCTGGTAAGTAACTGGTAGGTAACTGGTAAGAATTGTGTTTTTTATATATTTTTAATTTCTATTTTTATTCAACAGAATCTGGTAGGTATCTATTTTTAACTCAACAGTTTAAAAAAGTTTTTGAATGTATCTTGTAGGTATCTAGTAAGTATATGGTAGGATGCTAGTAAATTCATGAAATAATGTAGAAAGTTGTTACAAACATAAACTTGGTATATTGAACAAACTTCCAATGAAATATAAGGTTCATACTAGGTGTGAGGTGTCGATGACGTGTGGGTCTCCCTTGGCGCCTTGGTGAGAGGCGGGGCCTACTAGGGGTTGGTTGAATTTAAGCGTGATAAAACTATTTAGTTCAAGTTTGCATATTTTAGCCAATTTTAATGAATAAAAGAATCGAGACCTAAATCTTGATACAAATAATAGAGTCGTCACCCAAGTTGTCTACTTGGAAAAGAGTTTTGGTACGGTTCCCATTGGGCGGGAGACTCATACCTTTTGGATCAGAGATTCGGGTATCGGATGAGTCACTTATTTCTCATTTAGTTAATTCAAAATTACATTCGCTGTGTAAAACCGTTTTGTTTTCATCATTTGGGGAATTATCATAGAAATCTTATTTTTCTACACTCTTTCACACTTGTTACATACATTTACAGATTACAATAAACCATAAGCAATAAATGGGGGAATAAAAATTACAACCGGGGGAAAATGGGGGAATTGCAAGAGAACCTACACATTTGTTCTAAGTTATAAAATAAAATAGAACTAAATTCTCATGCATCCACAAAGATTAGCACAGTTTATAGCATCGCATAAGTCAGCATTTTATTAGGAAAAATGTGATTATGTTAGCGTGGCGGTTTTTTCGATCGATAGTGCCCTGGCGGCTTCTAGGATCAGAGAGAAACAACGAGTCTTCAATGTATTTTGTTATAAAAACACATTTTAACTTTCATGGGTTGATTTAACCGAATTATTAGTGAAAATGATCGCATGGCAAATGGTGAGTTGGATTGATTTTACTGATTAAAAGGAGAACTGTCGGTTCTGCCTAGGGGCCAGTACTCGTACCGATGGGGTGGGACCCATACGGCTAATGGGGAGGACCGATACGGGTAAGGGGGACCCATATGGGTCTTGTCTGGTCCTGGGCAGAAACTCAATTTAATTTAATAAGCAGATTAATGGAGGAGAAACGAAATAAAAATTGGATTTCCTTCCGTATGAGTATGGCCCACCAGTTTAATATCCCTAAGGGCATAGGGTGCGAACAAAGCTCATATGGGTTAGGACCAGACCCAAAATAGGAATAAAAGAACAGATATAATAGAAGAAGTAGAGAATAATGATAAAATAACTGAGATGTGAGTCTCTTTGAAACTCAGGAGCATACCTTTACGGCGTGAATCCATTTTGAGGCGATCCCTTTGCTGTGAGAGAGTCTAGCCAAAGTAGATGATGAAATGGAAATTTTAGGACTATTTGAGCGAGTATTTGTGTGGACAGAACCTCCCCCAAATCCCGATAAACGAAGCTAGGAATGAATAAAATGTGGACAAAACCTCAAGGGACGGATTTTCTCCCTATTTTATACCTCTTATACCTCAACTATACCCTTTCTATACCTATAAAACTGCTAGAATTTATCTGTTGTATTGTCTATCTTGTGTCTGTTGTATCCTCTTCTCAAAGAGGTGAGGAAAGGCCCCTATTTATAGGGGGAAATTAGGTTTGAATGCAATAAATCACATTCATGACCTGATTTCTCCTGAAATAGTTAAGGATCACCTTCCATAAAGCTTGAATAGGCAACAACAGGACCCGTACGGGTCCCGTCCAGGCGTACGGGGGGAAATGACCCTTACGAGTCAGCCAGTAGATCCGTACCACCAGGCAGCACCCCGTACGAGTCCCTAAAGGTAGACTAGGTCTCCAAACTTTGGCCAAACTCAACTCAGCAGCAGTAAGAACACCTCTGATGGATAAAAGCTTGTAAGAGATTGCATTATCTAGCTCTCATTATCGTTTCATGAGAAGGACCGTTAAAAGCAGTGCTCACACCAGGTTCCTACCAGATATCTACCAGTTACTTACCATATATTGAATATTTGTAAAAATTTTTTTGAATGAATCTGTAGGTATCTGGTAAGTACCTGGTAGAATGTTAGTAAATATATGAAATGTGATAGAAATATGTTATAAACATAAACTTGATGGATTGAACAAATTTTCAATGAAATATAAGATTTCTACCAGGTTCTTACGAGATATCTACCACTTACCTAACAGATATCGAACAGTTGAATTTTTTTTGAAAAAGTATATCACAATGAATGACGTTTCAAAGATAAAAATGAGGCGAACAAAAAATTCTAAAGCAGCATGTCAAAAAAATAAACGGTTTAAGAGATAATGACAAAATAAGATGAGAAATTGACAAAAATGTGAATAGTGTGTGAACAGTACATGTGAACAGTAGTCTGAATAGTGGAGAGCATGTGTGTAACGTACAACTTTAATTTTGAAACTTATTTGATCATGAAAATTTATGACCCAAATGTTGGGATGAAAGGAATTTATTTTTGGTATATATTTATAAAAAGCCCCTTTTTATTTATCTCATGGCTACAATATTTGTTAGAATATAGTTAAAAATAAAGTGATATGAGTTAGATAATTGTAAATATAAGATATTATAATAAAATAACTGATATAAAATAAAATACGTAAATTAACCTTTTTTACCATTATTTTAAATGAGAGGTTTTGTTGAGAGTTGAATCGATTTTCTCAAGACAAACCCCGTATATGGAAAATTATCTCTCAGGATTCAACGACATACGTTCGACAAATTTAACCGAGTGTAAACTACTATCACCGAGATGAAAACTAAAGAATCTTAGGAACAACACACTGGAAAACAAAAGTGAACAGAGAGATATAGAAACAAAGCACTGCAATTTCAATTGTCTATTTTCTTCTCTCTGTCTCAAAACAAATCCATATATATATATAACAAATATGCAAGACTACACACACAAATATTAAATGCAACTCATAAATTCTTAGTCAAAGAAAGAAACATACAAAAATGTTAATTGAATTCTCTAAGTTTGTTTTCATGTTTTCCTTTTTCTTTTAATTAACTTCTTTAAATTTTATTTACAGCAATCCCCAAATAAAAGGAAATAGGACAATGAGAGACTCGATTTGGTAATAGTATTCAACATCAATATTTGCATATGATAGGTGGACTATAAATCTTGAGTCTTCCTTTGTGAAAGTAAATTTACTTACTAGCTTATTAGTAGAGTAATGTCCTTGAACTATTTTTCTATTTGTGTAAACGATGATATACCTCACAAAAATATTAATATAACTCGTTGTTTGGTTCTCATGGTTATGTTTATTATGGTCGTGAACATTTCCTGATTCAGCAAGAGTTTCATATAACTAAGTCCCATTAGTTTCTTTTGAAGTGATCACTTTTGCTCCAACTTTTGATACACAAAAAAACATTAAAAGCTTTGTTTAATCTTTACCCTTTTTGTCATTGTTTACATCATAGGAATGGACCCAAGGTTACCCCGACAATGACCTCACAAGGTCTATGCAATTAGGTTGTCCCATTGAACCAATATCTTGGTATCTCCAATCAAACATGGTTGGATTTTCCTTCACATAGAGCCTTAACTATTCATGGGCTTTAGTCCCATTAATTTAGATGTTTTTTCAACTTGATCTCGGTTTAACCCTTTGGTTTGTAAGTTATCTTTTGATCATACAAGAGAAATAGAGATAACTCCTATTGAGATTAGTTGTTTAACAATATTATGTCGATGCCACGTATGTCTCAACTTACTATTATACATAACATTTTGTGCTCTTTTATTTGGTGCTTGATTGTCGTAATGTATACAAATTACTAACATAGGTTTAGGCCATTTGGAATATCCTCTAATAAGTTCATAGCCATTTAGCTTCCTCTCCTATTTTATCCAAGGCTACAAACTTAGCTTTCATTGTGGAACGAGTTATAATTGTTTGCCTAAAGAATTTCTGGGAAACAGCTCCTCCTCCTTAAGTGAATACACATCCACTTGTACCTTTAAAATTCTTCATGTCAGATATCCAACTAGCATCAAAATATGCTTCTATTACAACATGTTCTCTCATATAGTGCAGTTCATAGTTATGATTATATTGCAAATATCGTAGTATTCTTACGATTGCATGTCAATGGCTTTTACCTTGGTTACTCGTAAATCTGCTTAAACTGCTTATAGTATAAGCAATATCAGTCATTGTACAACTTGTAAGATACATTAAACTGCCTATAACTCTTGCATATTACACTTGGTATATGCACTCACCTTTTTTTTGACAAATGTAGACTTATGTCTAACAGTATTTTGGCTATACCAATATCACCTTTGTCAAGTATCTTGTCAACATAGTGTGACTGCGTCAATATTGGATCATTAGGTGAACATTAAAATTTGATACCTAAAATGACATCAACTAGTCCCATGTCTTTAATGTCAAATTTAGAATTTAATATATTCTTGGTACTTTTTACCATTCTCTCATTGTTTCCAACAATGAATATGTCATCAACATAAAAACATATAATAAAATATATGTCATTTGTTGTTTTGACATATATACATTTGTCACACTCGTTTATACAATCGCCACTTGCCATCATGACATCGTTAAATTTCTCATGTTGTTATTTTGGCGTTTGCTTTAAACCATATAAAAATATGTAACCTGAGTTCTGATATATTAGAATTAATCTTCTCGATTTGTAGCTCCAATCTATGGTTAAAGGTTCCTACGTAATAAATAAGGTGAGGAATCGGGGTTTCTCCAGCGGGGACGCTCTTATGACTAAGTGATAAGCGTCAAAATAACACTTATTTACTTCAAAAATTGATATGATTGTTTCATATTTCATGAGTTTTATTACTTTCCTTTAAAAGATTTCATATGGTATGTAGTTTTTTATGCAATTTTGGGAACTACGCAAAATATATTGGGTAACTTAAGTAAATGCCCTTATAGAAAATAGAGATTTAAAAATTAGAAATCCATAATTTACAAATTGCCCAATCAGGAATTAGAATTCATCAAATACCCATTTAGATAATTTAGCACCATAATTTGAAATCCCTAATATATCGGTTCCCATATTTCAAATGTAGTAACCGGCGCATATCCATCCCGTTAAATTGAAAACTGAAATCTATCGTGCTCTCCGTCATCCCTAAAATCGAAATTGAATTCCATCGTTACTTGTAATCCTGTCGATATCACAACTCCTCTAATAACCAATCGGAAAAACAAGGTTTTAAGAACGATTTTAATGAAAACGAGGGTGTCGGCAAGTGAATTTAAGGGGTCGATAATGGAAAAAGGGAAGAGGAAAGTCAGGGAAACCATGCAAAAGGCCACTAATAAAGTAGTATTTTTCTATTTGGTGTGACAAATAATTGATATACGTTGTTTTTGTATATTGGAATAACATTGTTTCAACCTAATTTCAAATTCGGATTTTGCAGGAAAAGGGGAAGAGGAAAGCAACTGCTTCCAAAATAGAAACATCAAATGGGGTAATAATTTGTATATTGGAAATTGTATACTGATATCCCTATTATTTTGTAAATAGTATACAACCATATGAAAATGTTTAAGTACATGTATATACTAACACTCTTTCTCAATTTCATTTAGTTGATATACATTAATTTTGTATATTAGAAGAACCTTATTTCAACCTAATTTAGAATCCGGATTTTACAGGGAAAGAGGAACAAGAAAGCAACTGCTTCTAACGTAAATACATCAAATGAGGTAAGACTTTATATACTGAAAGTTGTATACTGATATCCCTTTTATTTGTATATGGTATACAGCCACACGAAAGCGTTTAAGTACATGTGTACTAACAATCTTTCTTAATTTCATTTAATTGATATACGTTGTTTTAATATATTGGAAGAACCTTATTTCAACCTAATTTTGTATCCGGATTTTGCAGGAAAAGGGGAAGAGGAAAGCAACCACTTCCGAAGTAGAAACATCAAATGAGGTAAGTCTTTGTATAGTGGAACTTATATACTGATATTTGTTTTATTTTGTATATGGGTATACAGTCATATGAAATCGTTTACTAACCTGTGTATATTGACATACATTGTAGTTGAAATGGTAATTAAAGTATTGGAACAACAAATGATTATGCATGTTGCATTATGTGTATTAGTAATTGTATATTACTATTCGTTCTATATTGTATATGAAAACCTAATTATATACAAGTATAAAAGTGTAAAAAATTGAAATCGTATACTGACATCGGCATATTGGTATAATTTGTTAATTAAAAAAGTATTCATAATAATGGTATACAACTGCATATGTATGTTTCATTCCATATATTAGGATACAAACTGTGTGTATAAACAAATATCAATATATTGACATATGTATATTGATATACATTATTGAGAATAAAGGTCTTCATAACATTGGTAAAAAACTGCATACGCATGTTGCATTCTGTATATCAGTATACAAACTGTCTGCATATTAATATATGAGATTTTATTTGTAAACATACATGGTAAATGATAAAATCTAGTGCTATACTATCTTTTGCAGCGATTGTGGCATATTTGCAGTGACATATGCAAAATACATGATAGAACATAGGCCAATACCGAGCAAGATAGATATCAAAAATCAAAGAGCCAATAATTGTAATGAGTTTATACTACCATGGAAAGAGGAAAGTTGATGAAGGGGAATAAAGCGATAATGACTTCATTAGGCCACATGAAGAACATTGATACTTTGCGTGGATAGAGTTGGAGGAATTTATTTTCTTTGAAATGGAATTATTTAATTTATTTAGTTTGAAACGTAGAACATTGTAATAGTTATTATATGATGAATGAAATATTGCAATCGTTACTAAATTAATATTTTGTTACATTTATGAATGTACGTAATCACGTAAAGGCAGCTTATATATTGAAGATGTACACAGTGAAGAAACTGTATACCATGATTGTATGAAAACAATTAGTAAGGCAGGAAAACAGTGCGGAATTATATGCATAAATCAATATTAGCACACTTCAATCTAAAGTATTCGAATTCTGGGCGACAAATGCAATGGTAAGGGGTGCAGTCCCAGTCACAAATCTAGGCACTGGTCCTAGGCACAGGTCCAGGCGCAGACCAAGGTGCAATCTCAGTATTCAAATGTCAAATCAAGCTTTGTATTCAAGTTAGAAAATGCATGGGAACCGCCGCATATTCCCTATATCGAACGCAACTCTGATGCAGCGATTTTTCACAATATAAGTTTGGTGTGCTATGGCCTTGTGCTCCAAAATTCAAGTGGCAAGGTGGTTTTTGCAAAGTCCAATAAACTAACGCATTTACATGTCAATTTTACAATGTAATGGGTATAATATGATGAATGAAATATTGCAATTGTTTATAAGTTGATGTTTTGTTACGTTTGTGCATGTATGGACTCTAAGAAGCACAATGTGTATATCACAGATATACATAATGCATAAACTATATAATATAATTGCATGAAAATAGATCATAAATGTATCTGCTTATCAAAATTAGTACACTTTAAATAGTAGTGTCTAAAATACGAAAAGTACAAAAACTGTATATTGTTAATATACGAGTTAAAAGTAATGTATATTAGAATAAAGTCAGACCATAATATTTAAAAATTGAAGTTGCAGCTAATGGATAATAAAAACATAACCAAAAACCATTCTTAACCAAATAAGTATGTTTGAACTACGTATATGGACGTGTTCTCTTATTATGCCCAAAATTACGACACACACCACACCACACTTTAACTTTGCACAAGCTTTCTTCACCACAATGAGGTTAGTCTTTGTATATTGGAACTTGTATACTGATATTCATTTTATTTTGTATATAGGTATACAACTATATGAAAGTAATCAACATAAGAAGAATTTCACTATTTCTTTCATCATTAAATGTCGTTTACATGTTACAGAGTTCAAACTAAAGAAAATAAACAATTCCATTCCAAACTAAAAAAATTCTTTAAACTCTGTTACATAAAGTATCAACCCTCAGTATTTGGCCTGGCATAGTCATTATCGCTCACTTTACCTTCATCGACTTTCCTATTTCCATGGTAATACAAACTCAATGCAATTCTGGCTCTTTGTAGTTTAATATCTATCTTGCTTGGTATCGGCCTCTTTTCTATCATGTATTCTGCATATGTTTCTGCGAATATGCCACAATCACAACAAATGAAAATACATGATCATACTCTAGGCCATGCTCTTGTGAACTTCATACCTCTTCCATACATCCAAGATGTACTTGTTCACATTTTACTTTGTCAGATATACAAATTGTTATTATATGTAATTTACATTATAATAGATATATCAGTTCTGTTACTTCATTTTACATTTTACCATACATGCATATATAAAATGTATATCAATATACATTTTGCAATATACAGAAAGTATATACTAATTTACATATTGCAACATACATACACAAATATTGTACTAATAGTTTACTGAATTTTACATAAGAATGTATATCAATATACTTAAGATAGTATACGTAGGCATATTTTTGCCTTCTTACATAGATATATATTGTGGTGATGATATAAAAAATGCATATCAATATACATTTGCTAATGTACAAAGAAAGACTTGCCTCATTTGTTGTTATTGCTTAAGATTTAACTATTCTTTTCTTCCCTTTATCCTGTCCATTCTGGAAAAAATCACATTGTGTATTACACAACATATAAGTTGGTAGAAATATACACAAACAACGTATATCAATATACATAAGTAAGTATACATAGTCATACCTTATCTATTGATTTTTCCTCGGATTCACCTAGTTTTGCCGCTACTGCTGCCGGTGACCACCATTTTTGCAATTTTGACCCGTTCCTAACTTGTTAACTACTCTAATAATCTCTATCAAATCAAAATCTGATATGATCGAGTAGTAAAGTAAGAATAGGAATCGAAGGACAAGTCTGGAGGACGCAAATTTGGATGAAAAATGAACTGGCCAGAAAACTCAAAATAATAACTCCATGAACCATTGTAATGAATTAGTAGAGAAATTCATGACAGGGTTAGATTGATTCCGAAAACAATGACAAAAAACTGAAATAAGGAAAAGCAAAATCAAGAGAATGAACAGAATGAAAAGAGAAGGCAGAAATCGACAGGGAATCAAAAACTAAGATAGGAATTAACAAAAAAATGAGAAAGGGAAGAAATTTGAAATTTGAATGTTGCAAGATAATCAAATCGTGCTCCTATAAAATCAAGATTTTCAAAATAATTGAAAATTAGAGTGCGGATAATGAATGAATTATCACTAAAAAAGGGTATATAATAAATAGGTTTAAAAAAGGTGGTATTTTAAGGATACAAATGCCATAGGGGTGTATTTCATACAATTTCCCAAATATAATTGGAATTCACTCAAGAATGGAATTTGGTTCAAAAAGTATGATAAAAGTACAAAGATAACTTATAAAGAGGTTTAATTTGGCTAAGTATTGGAGACATGAAGATTGCTCAAAGTTAAAGAAGATTTATCGCAGAGAATGCCATGTTCGCGCTCGCCAATCATAATCTTGCGATCGTGGAGCATGCATTTTACAAGCAAAATCTACATCAAGCCAAGGCCATGAGAATGACACACTGAATTATGGTTGCCTGGAAACTTCTTCTCAACTAACAATTAACTGCCAATAACTTCCCATTTGGATAAGACACATTTTCATTAAGTAATTTGATGAAGAGTTATGACTTTTCACCGTCTATGTAAGGGGAATTTTGGCTAGATAAGAAAAGAGAGAGATCAGAGTTTTCATTTCTGATTTTACTTTCATAGAGAATAGATAGTAAACTCGAGAGAGAGAAATCTTCATTTGTACTTAGATATCTTTGTTATTTTTGAGTGTTTGTTGTATCAGTGCACTTGTAAAACACTTATTAATAAAATCATTATTTTTCATTTTTTTTTGAAAAACCCTTGGAGAGACAGTGTATCTCTCCAACGGCTAAAAGATTGGAGTGGGTGAAAATTTCGGGGCAGAGTACCCAACTAGGTTGGTTCCTCTGCTTACCTACAAAACACCCACCCGCTTTTATTAATAATGGTTCTCGAAACAAGAACCAAAAGTACATCAAAGTTACATAATAAGAATCCTCGGGTTCGTAAACAAATCAGAAACCGAAAGGCTAACATTGCGCTTGTAGGAATGAAAAAGAAACCAACAAAAATTGATACTCGCAATTAAAATATCCCCATCGTCAGTTTCATCTCGAAAAATCTTCTTGTTGCGGCGCTTCCAGAGATTCCATGATATAATGAACCAGAGAGACCTACCAAATTCACGGGAGATTCCAGGTTTGAAGAATGTGCACCATAACAGAAGGAAGTTGTAACTATCATTCGGCATCACAACCTGAATATCCAGCCACCGGAATGCATCTCTCCAAATCTGATAATTCGCGTGACATAAAAAGAGGCTGTGTTCCAAAGATTCAGGTAGTGGACAGAACGGACAACCGACGCTAGTTAACATACGATATCCCCTCTGGAAAAGGAACTCACATGTCGGTAACCTATTGTGAAAGACCAACCAGCCAAAATTTTTTATCTTGGGGAGCATGTGGGAGGACCAAATGAGTGTAAAGTCTCTCAATGGATTCGGCCGTAATCATTGTTGATAATATCCATGATAAAAGGACGCTGCTGAATATTTTTTCTGAACTCCAATGTCCCATAGGAAGCAATCTCCTCTCAGGAAGAAGGTGGGGCTGTTTACGATTTCCTGGGCTTGGAAGAGCGTTGGGCATGAAATTGATATCCAGGTTTTCAGTTCATTGCATCGTTGTTGGTTCATAATGCGGAGGCTTCTTTTCCAAAAGGGGCGGGTTTGGGAATGATTGGAAAAAATATGACTACACCCTTCAAAAATGGTTGAGAATTTCCTATTGCAAATAGCAAATAAGTCGGGGAAGAGTGATTTGATTGGAGTGTTCGAGGTCCAATTATCGTGCCAGAACAACCCGTTTTGACCATCTCCCACTTGAACACGCACCTGTGATGAGAAGAAGGACCAAATTCTCTCCTTTTTAAAGCAGCATTTTATAATTCCATGCCATAATGGAGAGACAAGCTTGGAGTCGAGAAGAGTCATTTCATGCCACGAACTAATCCCGTAACGCCGAACACAGTACATTGACCACAAGGAGTCATCATTGCGGTCTCCCATTTTCCAAATCCATTTAAAGAGTAGGGTGGAGTTAACAAGATTTAGATCCCGAATTGCCAATCCCCTAAGGTGATATGGTAAATTGATCATAACCCAGCTTACTTTGCATATGCCATTGATCGAAGAGTCGCCTCGCCACAAAAAATTGCGCATTAATTGATTTAGTGAAGAAGATACAGAGCAAGGCATGTAGAAGATTGACATTAAATAAATGGGAAGGGAAGAAAGTACCGTTTTGATAAGTATGGTACGTCCAGCATATGATAGACAATTTCATTTCCAATTTGCCAAACGAGACTTGAACTTGGCGATCAAATGATCCCAATCGGAGATATGTGGCTGTTTAATACATAATGGTGTACCTAAGTGGTTTATCGGAAAGTTGTCCACTCGGCATCCCAATTGAGCTGCATAGGAGGCCAAGGAGGCTTCATTTATGTGGATTCCCATAATCGCACTCTTGTGGTAGTTGATACGCAATCCTGAGATTAGTTCGAAACACCTTAGGATCCGAATGAAACTAGGAATTATGGATTCTTCTGCTGGAAGGAAGTAAATCGTATCATCAGCGAACTATAACAAAGAGATATCTAGAAGGGATTCCTCCAAACGAAATCCAGGTAGCACGCCTACTTGAATGCTACGATCTATAAGCTGTTTTAGGCCCTCCACTGCTAACACAAAAATAAAAGGCGATAAAGGGTCTCCTTGTTTGACCCCCCTACGGATGTGAATAGGAGGGCTTGGTGAGCCATTGATTAGAATCGAAGTAGTGGATTTTTTCCTGCTATTTGACAACCATGAAATCCATTTCTGATCAAAACCCATCCTTTGGAGAACCGAGTCAATATAAGTCCAAGAAATGCTATCAAAAGCTTTGTGAAAGTCTAGTTTCAGCACCACACATGGTTTCCTTTTAATGTGGAGGTCATGAATTACCTCGAAAGCCACAAAATAACACTCATGAATGCTTTTACCCTTGATGAAAGCAAACTGGTTGTTTGAGATAAGAGACGGTAGAACAGCCTGAAGACGAATCGATAGCAATTTCGCAATAATTTTATAGATACCATGGATGAGCGAGATAGGTCTAAAGTTGTTCAAAGAACAAGAACCTGGAATTTTAGGTATTAGCACCGTGAAGGATGTCTTGACCGAATCTGGTAGCTGAGATGTAACATAAAACGATCCAAAACTTGCAGTAATTCGGGTTTTAAGTCGTCCCAGAACCTTTTGTAGAAGAAAAAATTGAAGCCATCTGGTCCCGACGCTTTATTCTCCCCACACGCACATATACTGTTCCAAATTTCCTCAGCCCGAAAAGGGGCGATAAGAGCTGCGTTTTGTTGCAAAGTAACAGTGTTGAAACGTAACTTTCTAAGAGAGAATGGCGTTATAGGGGCAGCCTTGAATAATTGGGCGTAATAGCTGCAAATAGTATCTGAAATGACCTTCAAGTCCGTAACAATTACTCCCTCGACGTCCAGTTGCAATATACGGTTGTTGCGAGATCGGGCTGAAGCGGTACGGTGGAAAAACGATGTATTATTATCACCCAATAGCGTCCAATTCACCCTTGATTGTTGGTGCCGTAATTTTTCCAAAAAAGCCCTCTTTTCCTGAAGGAGGGGGCGATTACGATTTAGTTCTAAATTTTGAGTTGAGGTGAGCGGTCGAGGAACACTACTCGATGTAAGGGCCAATATAGTTTCCTCTAAATCACCAATCTTTCTCTGTAGGTTTCCAAAATTTTCCGAGTGCCAAGGGCTGATTGCACGACCCAACTTTGTCAATTTATAAGATAGGTCTTTGTGAGCATAGGATTGACAAATGAGGTGCCATTTATTATGAATGAAAGGCAAAAAATCTGCCTTATCCCACCACATGTTTAACGATCTAAAGGGTCTTGGGCCGGCTGAGTGAGCAACGAAGGAGCATAATAAAATTGGTAAATGATTAGATAGGGTGGTGTCCACCGTTGATATGGATAAGTTAGGCCATAACTGCAGTATCCCATTCGAGGCTAGAACACGATCAATACGAGAGAATGAAACTCTATTAGACCAAGTATAGTTACGGCCGTGTAGGGGTAGATCATGGAGTTCAGATTGCAATACAAAGTCTTAAAAAGCCGACATGGATGGGTAGGGGCAATCGTTTGCCCTTTCCGACACATGTAATACCTCATTAAAATCACCACAAATCAAGATCATCTGAAAGTCTCGAATAATCGGGATAAGTTCCTGCCATAAATCATATCTATCCATATGATTTGTTGGGGCGTAGAGACTAAGAACGTGCAAATCTTACTGCTGAAGGGGAAATTTAATTAACACCCATCGGGAAGTAGAATGGAGAACCGAAACCGAAAGCAACGAGGAGTTCCAAGAAAATAGGATGCCACCCGAAAGACCATTAGAGGGGATATGGTGATAAGCAAAGTCAATGTGCCCCCAGAACCGTTTGACCACTTGCTCAGAGATACTTTCTATCTTTGTTTCTAACATGACAAAAAATTGGAGATTGTGTTTACGAATGCAAGAAGAGACAAATTGCTGCTTTGCCCCGTTATTGACACCTCCTCTACAATTCCAACATAAAAAATCCATCGACATAATAGAAGAAAATAAATACCTTGATGAATGTGAACTAATCAGTTCACTAAATTATCCATAGCTGTCAGAACAGCTTGCTTATTTTTCTCCGAGAATATTCCTAGTTTTTTCCCCATTTCCATAGTCAGCTCTTTTTCGAGGGTCGGAGATGTCCTTGACTGAGATAAAATGATCACCCGATTCATATTAGAAATGTCAGGTCCTGACGAAGCTGAAGTAACAGGCTGGTTGGCTTCCGTCTGTGGGTTGACTAGCCTTATAGGTTGTTCGGCCTCCAGTAAAGCTTCATGTGTAGCTGGGTTTGATTCCGGGACAACACTTAAATTATCATTTGATTGATTTGGGAGGGGGATAATTCGGAGATCCGGGCTAGTATAATCTATAGTTTCCACTTCCTGGCAGCCGGAACTATACGAGTCGTTGGAAGTGTCAAAAGAAGCATCGGATGGGATATCGGACGGGGTATCGGAAATTTCAAAATCATCATCTTGGTAATGTTCACAGCCAACACCCTGTCTCAGATTAGTGTGAATGAGCACTTCTTTAGTGTTCACCAACAGTTTGAAGGAGCGATTGGTTGTCCCAAAGGGGACCGAAACCAGACAGGAAACAACATCCAGACGATCCGGGAAATCAAAATTAAAGTCTATAGAAATAACACGGCCAAAGGAGCTCGCTAAGTGTCTGATCAGCTCCTCTCGAATCAGAGTGGGGGGAATTCCCATAAAGTCCAGGTACATGATGCATTCTGTCGGTATAAAATTAGCCGGCAACAACTGCACATCCTTAAAAATATGCAGCATGACCTTTCATTCACCACCTACAAAATTTTTCATAGCCAGTATTGAATTAAACGAGACAATAACATTATCCTTGCCTACAGGGGCAGCAAAAGAAACATCAAAACCACGTTCATGCAATAAATCAAAGGTGAGCCGAATATTCGAGATATTGATTAGAGTGACTAAGCATGACTTATCTTTCCAAGGGGCCACATTTGTAATGAAATCATGGCCCCTGGGTGAGTTCGCTGAGATCGAATTATGAGTGGCAAAAGAAGCCTCGTTTGGAACTTGTGATTCTGCCACAACTTTGGCATACGATCTGTCTCCACGTAGTGATTCCCGGAAATTAACCCGTCGTTTAGGTATCTGTCCTGCTGATTTCTTGGGCTGATATTATCGAGATGTTGGAGCTGCAGTCGAGTTCGTGAACTTGGCCTTGAATGCGCGCACACGAATAATTCCAATGCTCACTGAGTTCAACCTGTGGAGCATTTCCTGAACAGACAGAGAGTCATCTACCGTAATGAAGCCAAAGTTAAGATTCCTGACATTCTTTTTCCTAGCTACATAAACACGTCCCGAAATTCCATGCTTCTTGAAAACCCTGCTCATAGAATCTGCTCCATAGGAATTTGGGAAATTTTTAAAATAGAATCTGATGGGGGCGGGTTCGGGGTTAGGGTTTGAGCGGTTGAGAGCAGTCGCGTTGGGGTTAGGGTTAAGGTTGTGGTTATGGTTTCGGTGGTGAGTCGCGGTGGGCTGGCGGCTGTGATGATGGACAGCAGCCAGGAGATGGTGGCGGTAGGGTACGGAGAGGTTGGCTTGGCGAGGTTCAGAGGTCCGATGGGTACGGTTGGCGGGGAAGGAACGGGGGTTGGATCGGTTGTAGTGATGGCGGTGGCTGTCGGCGAACGGGGGGTTGGATCGGTTGTAGTGATGGCGGTGGCTGTCGGCGAAGGGGGGGTTGGGTCGGTTGTAGTGGCGGCTGAGGTGGTTTGCGATGTAGGAGGGGGTGCGGCGGTGGAGGCTAGGGTTTCTCTCCATAGGGGTGCGTTTTTGAATTTTTTATGTGTTGGGGCCTATTTCGCTTCAAAATTTACATGATCATTTATTATTATTTTTCATTAATTTTTATATTTCATTTACAATAATTTGTCCTATTAGAAAGATCAGCGCAATTGGAAATCAAGTTAGAAGAAAGACTAACAGGCGAGGGTTGACACACCCATTAGGAAAGCGGTTTGATCGACTTAATTCTTAATTTCATTCTATATCATCTTTCATCTCTAACTTTGCTTATTATCTTTTATAGTCAAATTTATGGTGTGTTTTGCATGTTATCTTGTGTTTCAATTCATGTTTTATTTATGAATTAGAACTGCACTTGCCATAATTTATCTTTTGTCAGAAGTGAGGACCTATTATCCAAGTGTGTTATTCACTAAATATGTGCATAAGTTATGGTTATGTCGAGTATAGATAGGGTATAGTTTTATCCGGATATATTCTTACTCTACATTTTGCATAGTGTAAGATATTTAGTTTGTCAACATCCTTAAGGATGCAATTTCAGGTACTAGGGGAATTATAAATGGAATTTGGACCTAAAAGTATGAAAATAAGTGAAATGGAATTACAAATGGCAATATTTGGCCAGGTATTGGATGGTTGAAGAAAGTCAAATTCAAAGGAGAAGACTCGCAAAAACCATCATGTTCGCGGGCGCGACATTTCCTGTGAATTTGGAATTACAAGGATCAAGTTTACATAAGTTACAATACAGCAGTGTTACGAGCACGACACTTTGTCGCAATCGTGATGCGCCATTTGTCTTAGCTGCGCAAATTTCCCTCTAACTACCAATTAACTGCCAATAACCTCCAAATGGATAAGCGCCTTTTCACCAACCAATAGGATGAAGAGTTGTGACTTTTCACACTTTATAGATAGCGGAATTCAGCCAGAATAGAGAAAGATTCCTAAAAACATTCAATCATTAACATAGAAATAAAGAGAAAACTCCAGAGAGAGAAATCTTTATTTGTTCTTAAAATTTTAAGTTATTTTTAAGAGTTTGTTGTTTAAGTGTACTTACAAACCCAACAACCCCTATGGGTTTTTTCTGATCTCACTTGACTTGCTCCGATGATTCTTCGTGCCTGTAATCATGGATGCCTCCTTATTTTTGTTCAGCTATAACACCAAACCTAAATTGCCAGTCATCAAGCAGGCTATGATTTCTGAAAAGGTAAACCTTAACCCTAATCCAAAAAAGAAAAATCTTTCATATGCGACTGTAATTAACCATGGGATTTTGATTCCTTCTACTGAAATTTCATCAAACAAGGTGATTTCAGCAACTATTTTGGATGCTGAGGATGGCTACAAAGGGATCAAAATCCCAAAAGAATTCTATAAAGAGCGAGTTTCATCATGCTAATTTTCGGTAATTGGCAGGCTAACCCTTGCAAAGGGGGACAAACCTTGGAAGCATGTTGTAATTAAGAACAAATTGAATACTATATGGAATTGAAAGATGGATTGGAAATTAATTTCCCTAGGAAAAGGTTTTTTTCAACATAATTATGCCTTTGCAAGAGGTATTACAGACGGTTTGGTCGACAGGTAATCTAAACCTAAAGCTGGCATCATGAGGTTTTCAGTATGGAAAGCGGGTTTCAACCCTACAGTCCATAAATGGACATCTCCACAAGTTTGGATCCATTTGTATAATCTTCCTTGGGAGTTTTAGGATCGCAGATTGCTTTCGAGCATTGCACGAACTATTAGAGTCCCGATTTGATTTGACCATAACACAATTAAAGGGGAATTTAGGCATTATGCTCGAATTCTGGTGGGTGTCGATCTTGTAAAGCCGGTTATGGACCAGGTCATTATTGATAAGGTTGAAAAAAATATTTTGGGTGGCTGTGGAGTATGAGAATATACCAGACCTTTGTTCGATTTGTCACTCTATCAGGCATACCGCAATAATTTGCCAAAGGAATTGGAACTAAAACAAGCAAACATGGAAACCTAGGAACCCTTCTTCTAGCAAGAATGTGATTTCCAAGGTTTGGACAAGACAAAAAAGTACTACGGCTGTTCCTTGAAGCTCTAAACGAGTTGAACAGAGCTCAAAGGTACCAATAGACATTATCGAGGAGATTGAAGTTGTGGTTACCAAGGCGATTGAGGTTGCGGCTGTTGTGGTGAATGAGGCTGCGGCTAATGAGGTGTTCAATAAGGAGCCAGAAAATTCTGACTCTGCTAATACTTTGGAAACAGTTAACTTAGTAGTAGATCTCGGAGATAAGGAAACTGAACTCCGTAAACTGATTGATGGATATATTACTAAAGTTTCAAATGATTCAAAAGCTTTAGATGAGGTTGACTAAGAGGGATTTGAATCAGACTACTCAGAACCTGAGAAAGGTATCCCGGGCTCTTGGGCCGATTCTGCGGAACGTGAAGAGGTAAAAATGAAAAACATTGTCAGGCAGTTAACGTCTGTTAAGCAAGTTTCCTTCGCTTCTTGCGATGACAATTTTCGGTGTGAGATGGAGGATGGGAGACAATATCCAGCTCCCTAGGAAACCAAGGCTATTGGTCACTGCCAAAGAACCAGCCAAGCGAGAGCGCAGGGAGCAAGTTGTATGGGAGCGCAAACCTCCACAAAAGTTTTCTCCTTGTTGATAGATTTTTATTTTAGCCTTAATGGCTGTTTTTTTTGTATTTTGTATTCTTTAATAAAACGAGCCTATGAGAGGGTTTTTAACGGCGGTGGGGTGTTGCAAAACCTCTGCTTGCGTTTTCCCTCTCACTAGCTTACCTTTATAAAAAAAGTGTACTTGCAAAACACTTATGAATAAAATTCATTGTTCTTCATCAATTTCTTTATTTTATTTGCAATATTATATCTTACTCGGAATATTAGTGTGATTGGAGATTAAGTTAGATGAAAGACTTCGAGCAAGGTTTGACACACCCATTATGAAACTTATTTGATCTACTTAATTCTTAATTTCGTTCTTGTAATCTTTCATTTCTAACGTGTGCTTGATATATTTTGCGATTGAATTTACGACATGCGATGCTTGTTATATTGTGTTTAATTTTATATCGTGTTTGTGAATTTGAAGTATATTTGTCGTAGTTTGTCTTGCGTCAAAAGAGGGGGGCATATTATCCAAGTATATATTCACTAAACTTGTGCGTAATTCATAACCTTGACGAGTATAGATAGAGTATAGTCCTACTCGAATATATTCTTCCTCTATGTTTTGCATGGTTTTGAGATATTCTTTTCAGTTTGGTATGCTTATTAAGCTGCTATCAAAATAAGTTGCTCTCATAAACTTTGAATAGAAATACATATTTTGGTTTTGAACAACACATTTTGGTCATTCATACTAATTAATTATGAACTGTTTGACTTATTTTTTTCAAAATCAAATATGCTGCTTATAAGAAAAGCTTAAAAATGGAGCTTTCAAAACTAGCAGCTTGGGAAAGCAATCCCAAATTGGCCCTTCCTCTAGGGTGGTAACATCTAAGTAAGTCTATGTGAGAGCCATCATACTAAGCATAAAATCAAATTTGTTTAGGTTTGCTTGCACGTATAAAAATAAGCACTAGATCACAAAAAGGAAATATGTTGTTGTATTGCATGCGTAAATTGAAGAACATAAGATTTAGAACTAGAATAACTCATTTATCTAATTGCATTTGAGTTTTCATTCACTTCGGTGTTTCCTACTCTTTTCTATACCAAAACCTCACCATTCCTACTTTAATTTCGAATTTTGGTAGAGAAGTTCTCTTTTTCCTCGTAGGATTGATATCTTTTAAAACTACATTTGCAACCGTATACTTGCGGTCTCTGCATTTCTATCTAACACTAGTGGCATTAACAACGTCTGTTTATTCAACGAACTTATTTCTTGTGTTAGAAAAGTGCAAACACATATCCATCATTCAGTATTTCCTGTCTCGGGAATCCCCAACTCTTTTGCAATATGTTTGATAGTATACACCTCAAAGAGGTTTGGGGCTAAACCACTCAAGATATGGTTTTTGCAAAGAAAATTCACATGATTTCAACCATCCATAAATAACTGAAGAGAAGTGTTAACCACTCTTTCAAGAACAAAAGGAGGTTCATCTTTCAATAATCTATGGTGGCTCACACGAGTCACATAGAAAAGCATTTTCTATTGCAAAACTTTGGAATTCAAAATCTTAAATTTCTCAGGTCTTTCGGGTATCATTAACAAGGTATGAACCTAAAAGCCACATGATTATTAGGCAGAGGTAGCCCACAACTCGAAATTCCGTTTTCAATAGGTCCAAAACCAATATGACCATATTGTCAATTTTGGTTATCTTGACATTGAATATTTTCAAAGCATTTCTTTGAATAAAATTGGAACTTGTAGACACAAAAGTAATTGACCTAGATACATCATGGCGAAAAGCAGTTCGTCCACCAACAAGTTTAGATACAACTAATCTTGTATTAATAGGTTCAGAACCAATAGGATCATGTTGTTCATTATTGTTTTATTCACTGTGGTCTTGAGCATTTTTAGGACCAAGACCTTAATTTGATGAGATTTGATCAGCCATAATTAACTCTACAATTTTCAAGTAGACCAAGTTAGAACATCTTCAAAATTATAAAATAATATAACAAAATTAATATAATAAATTAGGGTTATTCTATGGTGACTTTATTTTTTCCTTACTTTGCCACTATCACCATTTGATTGAATTTCATGTAACTAATCTAATGATGATGAAGGGCAATGTAACTTTAACTTTGAAAAAAATAAAGTCACCATAACCTTTATTGATAAATTATATAAGTTGAACAAATAAAGTTTTTTTTATAATTAGTTGAACAAATAAAATTGTTCAAATTTCTTTACAAATAATTTATTGTTACATTTATTTAATTTTAAATTACTAATAAAATGTCCAGGAGTCCGGCCAATTTATTGTCCAAATTTTGACGGCATCCAATTTTTCGGTATTCCAAGTTTTGGTAATCTAACGTTAACTTGTTCATCTCTTTAAAAGAATATAGAATGACCATAAAATAGAGATCTTTATCTTAAAATTGTTAGAATATGGTGATTCCTTTTAAGAAACAAAAGACAATAAGTTATATATACATATCCAATATAAGATACTATAATAAAATATTGAATATAAAATAAAATACATACTATTGGTCTGTAGGGTTTATAACTACCCCTCTTACTATAGGACGCTTACCTAACCAACTTTTAGATTCGGCTCTATCCAAACTTTTTTAGTTCACCCCACCGTTATTTTAATTAAGAGGTTTTCGGCTCGAATTAATTTTCTTAAAAAAAATTTTGTTCGTATATAAAAAATTATTTCCCATAATATAACAACAAATGCTGAAAAACAAAAGGTATTAGTGAGAGATAGAAATAAAGCACTGCAATTTCAATTGTCTATTTTCTTCTCCCTGTCCAAAACATAGCCATACATATAATAAATATGGAAGACAACGCAATGCATAAATTCACAGTTGAAGAAAAAAAAAACATACAAAAATGTTAATTGAATTCTATACGTTTGTTTTCATATATTCCTTTTTCTTTTAATTAACTTCTTTAAATTTTATTTACAACAATTTTTATTAACTAGGGTGTGATACAATTTATTTAATTTGCATATATGTGATTAGTAAAAGCTACTAATATCTAATTTAAAAATTTTCTGCCCAGTCTCGCTTAGGCCTTATTATAGAGTTTGCTGCCCGACGTTTTATTTTCATGGCGCTATCAGACCCTTAACTAATTTACTGCAGATTGGATAACGCCTAGTCCGATTTTTTCCGCCTTAGCAGCACCTAAACTCAATTTTTAAGATACTGATATCTATAATAGTTATGGTTCAATTTTTTTAACCAACAAAAAATAGCTTAGTTGGTAAAACCAAAGTACATTAAAGTGTTTCCACAATAAAAGTCTCGTTTTCATTTATAAAATATGGTCTAAATTAATTTTTAATATTTTATCACATGATAATTTATTTTTTAGTTGAATTTATATTTTTATGTATTAATAAATATTTTTAAAAAATACAAATTCTCCTAAGCCTCGCCTAGGCCCCATTCAAGCCCCGTCTTAATCCCTGGAAGCCTTGACCGCGCTACTAGCGTCTAACGCTTTTCAAAACACTGTTTATATATGTATATATAACACGACTATATAAAAAATATGACCATATAAAAATATGATTCAGATCGATTAAATGAATTGTAAAGTTTTTTCTTTTTAAAAGGGTAAAGAATTATAACATCCTTGAATTATGACCGAATCAATGAGTAGTCCCCAGTGGAATTATTTTTGAATAATTTATAAAGTGTAGGCTAAACATGTAAATAATTAAATGTGTATGGTAGTCATAATGAACAGTCAAAATAAGTTTGTGGTCAAATATAGAAATGTAGACTATTTTAGTGTCAAATTGCTCGTAAGAAGAAAGTGTAGGGGCATCGGCAAATTTCGGTTTTGTTCCGGTTATTCTCTTGGTATAAGTATTCAATAGGAAATCTATTCTAGTGAGAGATAAATTAGATGGATGTACGACTTGCAAATCAAGTCAATTATTGATTCCATCTATTGTCTGAATCCTACTCTCAATTTTGTTAGTGGAAGGAAGTTGTCTATTTATAAAATTGCCACAGACTTCGGTAGGTATTCATGAATACTTATTCAGTTTTGTTTTGTAATCTAATCTTTATGTTCTGTTTGGGAGCCAATATTCTTTGGCATATTGATCTTAATTATATGGAATAGATTTGCCATACAAGTTATTTTCAACTTTCTGAAGGCTAAATTGAGTTAAACTGAATTGAAGTTGGCTGAACTGAATTGAAGTGAAGTGAGCTGAACTGAACAGAACTGAACTTATTTCAGTGTAAATTTACAACTATGCATAGCTAAACTGAACTGAAGTGAAGTGGACTGAACTGAACTATATTAAATTATAATTCAATGAATTGTAGTCCAAGAGAACATGGCCTTATACCATTCGTTGCTGAACGGTGGATGTAGTAATGACAGTATATTTGCCAATTTGCCATAATGCAAAGATACAAATCCAAATTCCGTATATTTGGAGT
Source organism: Euphorbia pulcherrima (assembly GCA_947683365.1). Classification (NCBI taxonomy): domain Eukaryota; kingdom Viridiplantae; phylum Streptophyta; class Magnoliopsida; order Malpighiales; family Euphorbiaceae; genus Euphorbia; species Euphorbia pulcherrima. Next base: position 45,549,889 of record CANTUS010000014.1, read on the forward strand.
ATTTATGTCCATCATAAATTATTATGTGATGCCTAATTGCAAATATTGATATGGCCATGAATTTTACGTTTTGCGATTTTGTTTCATTGGTTAATTAAGTGTTTGAATGGCCATTTTCATTTATAAATTAATAACCGCGATTTCATGAATTTACTTGGTAAAATCGTGTTCTTCATCTGAATCATCGATTTTTTCGTTGATTATGTTCATAGGTTATTTGAAGTTTTTTTTTGGTTTAAATCTATGAATTTAAGGACAAATTCGGTTTGATAACAAAATACTTTGTAGATCCTTGAGTTTTGGTTGTTCACCGAATGAAATTCGGATAGACTATGTGAAGATATGGTTATTATTTTGTTAATGTTCCTTTTATCGCTTACATGTTTTTTATTACTTCATTGTTTCAAACTGGAAAGAAGTGAAATATAATCATAAAGTTCATATTTCATATTATGTTGATGGTTGGAATATATTTTGATTTTATATTATGTATTTCGGGTTTGAAAATTCGAAGAAAGTCGGATGAAAATTCGTTCATTTTATGTTTGATTGCCGGAATCACTACTGAAATATTTCGTTGGTAAATCCGTCGGTACTTTGGTGCTTGTTAGATACGGTTATGACCATTTTCAATGATCACTTTTTGATTCAATGCTTTGGCAATGCTTAGAAACGTTGCGAGGGACATGAGGCACGTCTTTTAAATTTTTTTTGGCAATGCCTTAAAACGCACATAAGGGACCCATCCTTTGAGATATTCTGGCAACTGTTCCAAGCATTATCAGAAGCAGGAGACACATCCTTTAGGGTTTTTGACGACGATTTGCTGCCAATGCCCCTGAACTCCAATTTGTTTTATTTTATTTACTTTTTGAGAGTTCTCTAGACTTAAAATTAATTTTTATGGTTTCTAAATTAATTATTGGTCAAAATAAATTGTTGTAAGGTATTTTTATAATAATGCATAATTAAAAATTATAATTTACCATAAATTTATTATGGTGTTTTTGAAAATTTAATGGTAAAATTTTTAGGTTATCTCTCATATATTAAATAATTTTTTTAAGTAAAATTATTTGAAACAACATTATGCTAAAGTGGGCTCTCATATGAAAATTAATTTTAACTTACCAAATTATTTGTTTTTGTATATTTATTATTTATGCAATTAATAATCAGCCCAAAGGGAGGTTTCCACTTGGCTAAATAATAAATATACATGTGATAATAAATATAACAATTATTTTTGGCAAAAGCTTGGTCTAGTGGTTGGGTCTTGAAGCTGTGATCTTGAAGATGCAGATTCGAGTCCACATTCGGAAGGGGTGGGATAATGTTTTCTTTTGTTATTATTGTAAGCCCGTATGAGACAAATTTAAAAAAAATAACAATTATTTGGTATATCCATGTGGAGAATAAATCGACCCAAAGTAAGATTTAATATTTGATTACTACGACAAGGTACCGTTTGTATGTTAATTTATTTCTGTCAAAAGATGGAAAAGTTAATGTTGTGCTAGATATCTTGATCTATATGAGAGATATGCATTATTATTGGGATGTAGATTTGAGCATATTAGTAATTGTTAATTCTTAGAGGATATTGAGTTTGGGGGAAGATAAGGTTTGAAGCAATCACGGTTTCAATTTAACGCAATACTGAAGAACTTCCCCATCATGCTAAAGAAGTTATTCATCATCAATATCATAATCAATAACCTCAAGATCTTATGTAAATTAAGGAAATACTTTCAGCTTTAACAAGAAAGTCATATCATATAGAGATCATTCAATATTTGAATTATGACTTTGTTGGATGCGTAAACATTATTAAATCCACATCAAGCTACATTTTCATTTTAGCATGAGGTGCTATATACAGGAAGAGTTCTAAAATAACTCTAATAGTGACCTCCATTGTGGAAGTAGAATTTGTGGTGTGTTATGGTGCATCCTATCAGGGACTACAGTTAATGAATTTTGTCACATGATTAAGGTTTTTAAATGGCATTGAAAGGCCAAATACAGTTGTAATGTGACAATTTTCTACAGTCAAGTTCTCCAATAACGCAATAGCTATTATCGATCAAAGCCATATTGAGATAAAGTTTCTGATTGTAGAAGAGAAGCAAGTACAGAGTGGAAAGGTATTCATAGAGCATATAGGTGCAAACTCCATAATTGTAGAACCACATACTAACGCAATGACATAAGAAAGCATGTATTAGTATTACATTATTGTTGGACCTAGCCCAGAAGAAGATTCTTAGAAGCTAGGGCATCTAAGTTAGAAGCTAAATGCTTTGAAGATAACAAAAAGAAAACCGCGTTAAAAAGCTCAAAAGACAAACAAAGCTAAGTGACAAAGAACTGCGCTCAAAGCTCAGATGTCAGAACAAGCTGAAAGACAGGGAAGCTCAGAAGCACCATGGATAGAATAAATATAAGAGATATCCTCTAGGTCAACAAGAAGATGGATTTCTATCTCTTGAATCCATACAAATCTCAGAACAGATCCACACCACAATCTAAGACCATCTCTCCGAAATCAAAAGCTGACATCTCAGAAGAAGAGATAATAGGAAAGTGCTCAGAAAACAAAGATCGTATTAATCACTTTCCTAAAAGATAAGAATCAGAAGATAGAGCGCTCAAGCAAATACCATCCAAAAATGATCAAGCTCACACATACAATTAATCACCTAGCCAAACTCCAGGAAAACCTAGCACTCACAGAATAGAAGCATAAAGGAAATTTCAATGTTAAAATCATTAAATATCTTAACTTCTAAAAAATCACTTCAAGGACAAATATCAAGTTAAATGAAATCAGTCAGAAGAAAAGAATCCCAGTAGAAAGGCACAAAAGACTGTTTATGAGAATTAGCAAATTTTCCTCAAAATCAAATGTGCCACAAGAATAGTATCTTATCTTATAGGCTATCTCTTACAATAGAAGAATAACAACACCAAGAAGAACATCTCTCTGAGATCAAGAAGGTTCAAGCATTAAATTTCTCGGAATCAACAAATATCTTTGAGAAATTGAAGATCCCTACGCAACTCACGTGATTCCACCTCTATAGGAATAGTTGTCTTGATATCTGGTATCCTAAAAAGTTGGATATCAAACTTTCACTAAAAGAGAAAAGACACCACCAAGAAAGTGAGTTGACAAGCAAGGGCAAAAGGTTACTTTTAGCTACCTTACACCTGAAACGGAAAAAGCTAAAGTACCAAAAAGGTGTAACTACTAAAAGTCAAAGAATAAAGGATATAGCTAACCAATTTGGACTCATATAATGGAAAGATTGGCTACAGTATGTCATTTTATCCAACGGTCATGAAGAAGGAAGTTGTTTAGAGATAACAGTAATGGACTTCTCGGAATAGAGTCATTCTGAGAAACGTACTTGTCTCACAACAATGGTAAAAAAGAAGACACTCTCTCAAGGCATGCAACAACAATCATACTCAAGACAAGAAAATACAAATATGCCTCTATCCACCACAAGCAGGTTGTAAATCAAAAGCTCGCGAGAACAAAACAACTCATATTTGTTGTTAAAGTGATTCTTGATAACATAGTACAGATAACTCAATCTCGTTTCAATCCACTAGAAGGTAGTCAAAGACTAGGAAGTCCGACTTGGTGAGGTCCTTGATTCACAAACAAGACTAGGCGTGGGTGATGAGGTCTTTCATCCTAAACACAACTTGGTGAAGTTGGGGCTTTAGAAGAATCTAATAGAAGGGTACTCTTAGATTGGGAATCAGAAGCAACAAGAGAATAGTACTCTGTGCAGGCAACAGGATTCCGTATTGTAAAGGCTTTTCCGCCTCAGGAGTAATTGATAGTAGATTTAAGCTTAGAGGAGGAAACTCCTGAGACTGGTTGTAGGTAGGGCCGAACCAGTATAAAAATTATGTGTTTAATTTATTTACATTGTCTTTATTAACTTTAAGCTTTTAACATTAACTATATTATGCTAAAGAGTAAATAACTATCACAAAAATTAACTTAGAATTAAACATCATTCATTAACATACTTTGAATCAAACACAAGTATTAAAACACATGATTAACAAGTGTATTATTTCACACCAAATTGAAAAGGAGTCAAACTTCCATAAACATATACTATTATGTTAAGAAGATTAATATAAAAAGAGATAATAAATAAATATAAGGCCAAGCGCGCACATACACAAGCGCATGCTCATGAAAGAATATACATCTGGTTCAATTTGAGAGATGAAAGAGTGAACGAAGCTAGATTAGAGAGATAAAAAATAGAATAAGTGAAGAAATATATTTCTACCATTTTGAATTGATCGATAGAGTAAATTTTTATTTCAATCTATTTTTAACTATAGAAAACTATTTGGATGAAGCATTAGCCATCTACTGTCGCTGCCACCGGTTCCCTCCTTTTCCTCTATGGTTTGGCCCTACTAGAACCGGGCATTGCACTCCTTTGATCCTTCTCAGGCAGCCTTGTTCTTGTTCATTCAATACCATGGTTTTCATATTTGGATACCAGTTATCAGGAAATTTCTTGGGGGTGAGCAATAGGGGCGACCGTGTTGGGAAAAATCGGTATAATGAAGTCTGAATAATCCTGAAGTCATGACAAACACTTTCAGATTTAAACATATTTGGCGGTTCTACCAAATAATCAAATCGGATAAAATCAGAAATCAACAAGAACTTAGAACGATTGTTTGTTTTGAATAATATAAACCGTGTGTGTTTTTATCTGATGAAAAACGTATATCTTACCAATGCATTCTCATATATATATATATATGTATATATATATATATGTATATATATATATATATATATATATATATATATGTATATATATATATATATATATATATATATATATATATATATATATATATATATATATAAATGTATATATATATATAACTGAGAATAACCGTCTAAAATAATTGTCTTTGAAGTTGTTTTCGTCCAGATGTAGCATGTCGCAACCGCGACTCATTTGTAGCGATCGTGACTCGACATGCCAAAACCTTATGTTTCTCAAACGAAAGCAATCACGAGCACGAGTATTTGTCGCGAGTGCGACATGGTCCAAATCCAAAAATTCATGAATTTTTACAAGGAAACTTTATTCGAAAATAAAACATTCTCGAGCTAACCTGGTAGCTCGACCCAAGCCACAGGCGTTGCCCTTGGACCCCACCAAGGGCGCTGCCCCTTGGACCCCGCTATCGGGGGGCACTGCCCCCGAAATCCAAACTTCATGATAGAACTCGAACAAAACATGCACTTCGCACTCTCCCGACTTGTTCGATTAAATATCATGATCGCATTAGCAACTAGTCGATCCAATTACACTAAATACTATCAGACCGCCCAGGGCCCAGGGTAGAAAAGGGCCCAAAATCAATTTTATTAGTTTATTAATTTATAGTTTGAAATATAAACGTTAATTGAATATATATCAAATGATATTTTTCTTACATAATTTGGTCAAATATTGTAAGTTTAATTCTAGCTTCTTCAAAATATTAATATTTTACTATAATATTTTAAATTGAAGGTCTTTTTACTACTTTACATATTTATTTACCTAGTGCTATTAGGCCTTCTTGTAAAAACGCCCTAATTTTTTATTTTGCCCATAGGCCCTCAACAAAGTAGGAACAAGCCTGTCGGTTATCGAACTAGTGAAGGGATCGAGTAATAAATTTAAGATTCAACCATATTGTATTTGTGATCGAACCGATTTGTTTTAAAAAAAATTAAAAAATTAATATTTTTAATAAATTGATTTCAAACATGTTATAAAAGTTATAATACAATAATAATTATTAATATTTAATGTGAATACTACTTCATAATTCAAAGTTTAAGTTTCAAATAGAAAAAATAATAATCAACATAATCCGGGGAAAGGAGAGAGTTACTAATTTTGGATTATACTCTATTTAGTTTGGATTGAACCATATTTTATAAATTAGATAATAATAAATTTTATTTATAGTATATAATAATTTAAAAATTGTTTTTATAAATATAATATAAATATATTATTAATTGGATGACTATTATGATATGTAACATCCCTTCAATTGTATTTATATCATGTAACCTGTGTCCTTACAAGTTCTTGTTCTTTTCCTTTAAATATAGGCTCATTGTGTATGTAATTCACATATACTAATAGACATATTACTTTCTCTCCATCTCTCTTATACTCTACTTTTCTATTTGTTCTTATATATTCTTGTTATTCTTAATATTTTATAACACGTTATCAGCACAAGTTTGCTCTTCGGTATTATTCATGTTGGAAATACCCGGTTCGCCCGTGAGCAGTCAATTGGGTCAAAGGATCCGATCTAATTTAGGTAATTGAATTTAATTAGAGGATTAAATAAGTCAAAGGACTTAATTAAAAAGTTATTGAACTTTAAAGATTTAATTACAAATAATTAATAGTTGAGGGACTTGATTACAATAATACAAACTTATAATTGCCTATACAAAGGTACTAAACGTGTGTTTTGAAGAATGTATGAAATATTGACTTCATATTTCAAATTAAGAAATCGAACGTGCATTCTCTCTCCCGGAAATCCTGGAATCTCAGGTTTTCACATACGTTCTTCGCCTAATCCCGAAGAAGTTGTGGAAACAACCACTTAATCCCGATATACCGTGGGTTAGTCAACGACTTCACATACAAACGGTGTTATTGCAGCGTTCTTCAATCTCAGGCACGGAAAAGGTACGAATTCGATCCGTTCTCTTTCGATTTCCACAATTGGTATCTGAGCAAGGAATTTTTGTGATGATTTTCTGTGTAATTATGCACGTATTCTTGTTCTCCATCTATGAAATATTCTGAAATTTTTGGAAATTGAGTTTCGGAATCTATTTCTGTGAATTTTTTTGTTGAATTTGCAATCAAAGTATGAAAAATTGGTCGAAAAATCGTGTTTTTGGAGTGTTTTAACCATAATTTCATTTTATGGTAGACAAAGTGACAATTTTTTTTTGTATTTCAATGTTTCAAGTCATTTTTAATTCGATTATGTTTGAATTTGGGTGATTAAAAAGTATCGTATTTCGTGTTATTTTTGTGTAAATTGAAAAACCTTAGATCGATGAAAAACGGAGGTTGGAATCATTTCCTAGAACGATAGAAGCAGAAATTCAAATTTTTGTGAGGGATTTTTGTCCGTTGCAGATTCCATTGCAAAACTGAAAAAGGTGACAGTTCATAAACAGTGGTGACGATTTGTGAATCATACAAATTCGATTTCTGTGTTCTGCAAGGGATCCATAGTCCATTTTAGAATCCGTTGCAAATGATAAGGCGCGACGGTTGATTTTGTTGCGACAGTTTTAGTTCATGAACAGTAGTGAGGATTTGTAAAGCAGTTTTTACAACCCTTCAAAAAGCGATGCCAGATGTTAAAGAAAAGTAATTTTTGTCTTTTGTGACGCCTCCTTAAAGCATTGCCATAAACCTTTTTTTCTTATCCAGCCATGTGGCATTGACCGGTCAACCCACATTGGTGGATTGGCCAAAGGTTGACTATCACGTGACTATCAGATGTTGACTGATCAACTACATGACAAGTGGCATCTTCCTAATGGTTTAATATATATAATTTTGCGATTTAAGGCCCTAAACAATATCGTTTCACTCTAAAAAAATTTTCCACCCCATCATTTTCATATTTTTTAGATTTAATGGTAATTTTTTCAAAATTTTTTAGGTCCATAAAAGTGGATATTTGATTTATTTTGTGTAAATTAATTCATAAAAATTATAAAAATTAGTTTCTGAGTTTTATAAAAATTTCTAATATGTTAGAAATTGTTTTAGGACCTAATGGTGAATTTTCATGAAAATTTTCATTTGTTGATTAATTTGAAAAATTAAATTCACATGATTATGTATAAGTTACATATATTTATTGTATTTGAAAAATACATTTAATTCCCTAAGTTAATTATTATTATATATTGACTATCATTATACTTTAGTAGTATAATTTAATAAATATATTTTGATAATATATATGCGAGTTATTAATTATCTTTGTGATAATTCATGTCAAATTTATAATTATGTAATATAGATTTGATATTAAATATATTTTAGTTATATATTTAATATAGTCAATTATTTATAAATAGTTAACTTATTTTGTATCTATGGGTATGAATATATATTTTTGTAATATATTTTGAGTTAATTATTTGTGTAATAATTATATAATTTATATCTATGTAATATAAATCTATGAAGAATATAACTTTGTAATATATTTAAGTTAATAATTTGTATACAAATTTGACATTGACTTCTTATGTATGTTGTAGATGGTCAAAATGGTGAAAACCCCATGTCATCAAGGACACCTTTTCAAAGGACAAGGGTCATAGATATGATGAAAAGTTTGAAAAAAATAGGTTCTCCATAAAAGTGTGTATTGATTTCGTTATTGGAAAGCATTTTAGATTGTATAAATATGCCTTCGAGTTACAGGAGCTCATATAACTTATTATTCAATATGTTTGAATTGTTATTTGACAATTATAAAAGAACAATTAGGTTCTTTAATAGGTTATGTGATTAATTATCATCTTGTTCTGACCTATTGAGCTGGTCTAGGGTAATTCAAAATGAGTAATGTCATTGAGAATGATATTTATTTGTGGATTTGAGATACCCAGTGTCCGTCTCACTTCTAAAAGGTGTATAAGTCTATTTGCACACGTAGAGTACATTACGTGGTGGTTAACAGTATAAGACTGTTACTCCCTCCATCTTTTTTTACTTGTCTTCTAACATATTTCACACTTTTTAAGAAATCAATTAATTAAGGTAGAAAGATACTATTTTACCCTCTAATTAATGTTTAGTTTTCCTCTCCATTGGAATTAATGATAATGGGACAAATGAGGGTATAGTTAAAAAAATAATAAAAAAAGTGCCTAGATATTTGAGAATGATAAGTAAAAAAATATTTAAAAAAGTGGCTAGAATGCCTATTTTAAAAAGATGGAGAGAGTATTTGTTTAGAATCATTTATAAGTGTTTGTTTGTTGTTATTTAATTTGGACAAGAAATTTATTGCATGATACTTCTTGAATATATTTTCGAATTATGTTTTATTTGTTTAAATTTATGTGATTTATTAAGGTTTATATAATTCTTATCTATTTTGTTCTTTATTTTTTTTAAAGAAATATTAAATAATTTAAATAAATTATATAGACCATAATAAAACATTTAGGACTAAAGTGCCTTATTTAAATCCCAAATAATTTCAATAATAATACATAATAAACTTGTCCAATAAACTTAAATGCAATTAGTAAAGTGAACTAATTTAAGACAATAGGTCTAAAGCGCATTTAAAGATATACCTTATAGTTAAAGAGAACTATATGATAAGCAAGCAAACACATATAATTACTATTGCATGGCAGAATGAACTGAGTAAATATGAGTGTTATCACCCGGTTGATGATTAGGTATACGTACTTCTTTTGAAACTAAGGTTAATACTTATTTTTCTTAGATAGTTTATTCTTAAGTGAATAGTAATTAACACACAATTGCTCATAATAATTGACCTAAATCCTTACATTCGTGTTTAGTCTCACCATTATTGATAAAGAAGAATAGTAATGGTACAGTTTCAAAAGTATTTGTAGCAGATTTAAAAACTTAAACAGTAATTATTAGCAAATTTGGAATTTATAAATTGGGTTTGTGTGGATGAACACAGTCCTTTTATGCTTTGGGAATTATTGTGTATGAGTTCAAAGAAAGTAGCACAAACAAACTCATGAATGACAAGAATATGTTTGTAGGAAGAATTCACTGACCCGAATCATTTTGTTAAATGCTATTAATGATTATATTGCTAAAAGATTACATGTACGTGAGATATGTATTTTTTGATTACCAATATGAAAGAAGTTCTAATTGGTGATTTGTTCTTTGCTTCGAGTGGGAGCATATATGATGCATCTAACTCTTATTTTATAGATTAGCGTCTTTTGACGATGTCACCAGCTCTTTGGATCTGGAAGAATGTCATCCTTTGCCAGCTAAATTTCGTCTTAAGTGCATTTGGCATATAGACAACTTATAAAGGAAGTGTCTTGAGAATTTTTGGTTAGTGTGAAACATCTATATAAAGCTAAAAGAACAAGTAAAATGGGTCTTAACCATACTAATATAAATTAAGTGGTCCAGAGGCAATAAATAGTCAACATCACATAGGTGATTTACTGAAATTGCCAAAATAAATGGAACTATGTAATAGAGCATTAAGTACAAAACATGTATAAGTATTAAATTCTAATGTGAATTATACTTTCGTACCAAGCTCTACGTTGATGATGGAATCTATTCCTTGGGAATTGATTCAAGTGCAACATGTAATATGAACAAGGACTGTAGTATCTTTGTGAACTTCCTACAATTATCGTGAGAGACATATGTATCTTTATAGAAAACAACCATCAGGTTGAAGTTCTATAGATTGACACATGTAGATTAGATTTGCAACCAACAAGGGCAAATCAAATATCTACATGATGTGTTGTACTCTCCTATTTATTAGTCAAAATTTAATTTATGATATGATTTTATGATTAATTAGTTTATTCGTAAATTTTTCCAATTTTTAGTTTCTTAATTCCTAAAAGTAGATTCTATATATCTAGTTCTTTAAGATTGATATTATTGTAATGGGTGTACATTAATAATTATCAAGTGGATAATATTTGTTTTTCCATTGACTAACTCATCTTTAAAAGAATAACATTAGTTTTATCGCATAGGCGATTATGTCACAAAAGCTAAGAAGAATGAGTTCTCTAGGCACATTGTGATGGATAATTTAAAAATGTTAATTAAATTATCACCGTATGATGGGTACCACAAAAGGAAAACAAACAACGAATCAATTCTTAGAGATGAACTAGAACATAATATATCTTTTGCAACTTATTCACCATGACATATGTGGTTTAGTAGATAGAAGGGCAAGGTATAAGCCTAATATTTGATCATATTTATTGATGACCATACTCGTTATGGCATCAACTAATTGATTTTCCATAAATCTGAAGCTTTTAGCTGTTAAAAGATTTATGAATCTTGCAGTAAATCAATTGGATTTGGTTGTAAAGCATTGCAACTGAAGTGGCAAAGAGTTATTTTCAGTTATGCTTATAGCTTTATGTGATGAATAAAGGACTAAACATTAGTTATCTATTCCTTATACTTCGTATAGTAATATTGGGTTTATAAAAGAAGAATAAGCTTCTTCTTAAAATGGTTAGGTATATGTATCAACCAAGTACCCTCAAAAGTTTGTTTCTTCCATCCCATGTGAGATATGAATTGGAAGAATTTCAAATTTATCCTATTTACAAATTCATAGTTATACAGCTTATACCCACTTACCTTTAATAAATTGGGCTCACGAGGTAGAAGGAGCGTCTTTACAAGATACTCTGACATATCAAAAGGATATGTTTTTATGGGGTAGAATGTGGAAGGATATAAGACACAATTTGATTCACGAGATGTCAATCATTTAGAAAATGAGTTTCAAAGACTGTGCATATTGGGCAAAAACATTTCCTTTTAATAAGACTCTTGAACCTGATATTTGGATGTATCTTCAAGTGGGAGTAATTTAAATGAAGTGGTTCATAATGATCATTTTAATGAAAGGGATCTTGTTCTATGGGGGACCCGAGAACCCAACAATTTCATTGATTCAAGTGTGAGTCAATGTTATTATTCCAAGGGGGAGTCAATTTTTTTGCTCAAATGAGAGCTCAGATCATTATAGTAATTCTGATCCAAGTGGGAGTATAGAAATGAGCTTAAAGGAAAGAATTTTGAGTTACAATAACTATATGAAATATATTTATGAAGACTCAGAGCCTAAGTGATCAAAATGGAAAATGTTCTGCCTTGAAAATTAAGTGTTTAAAGGGAGATGAATAATTGCATGTGATGGAAGAAGAATTAAGCTGACATACATGAAGGACATAAAGTTATTGAGAGCAAGTGGATTCTCAAGATAAAGTAAAAGCACTCAGCTTACAATTAAGGAATACGTATACTCAAACTTATAAGAATATATTATGAGAATATTTTCTTTTTAGTTTCAAGATTTACATATATAAGAATTGTATAGCTTTGGTAGTTATACTTTACCTTAGACTTACATTAAATGAATGTACAAACTTCTTTTCTCAATGGAGAATTGTCATGAGATATCTATATGGTACAATAAAGACTATTTGTTGAAACTGTTTGCAAATACGAGGTTTGCATAATTGAATAAGTCAATTTATGATCTAATATGGTCTTAAGGTTATGGTATTCAATGGTAAATGAGGACCATTGTATATATTCAATTGAATGAAAGATTGGTTATCAAGTAACTTTGATATGTAAAACACGAGGGAGTCTACATATATCCTAGGGATTAAGATCTCAATGGATAGAAACATAAATTTGTATCTTTTCCTCAAGAATCTTGCATAAAAAGAGTTTGACAAAGATTCTTTATGCATAACTATAAACCTATAAGTATTCCTATAACGAAGAGTATAGTTTCTTAGTTTAAGAGTTTGTCCTGAAATTCCTAAAAGTGTGAGGATATGGAAATAGTTTCATCTGATGGAAACATCATATAAGTTATGTCTCACTCTAGACCTAATATTTGTTATGCTGTGGGCATTGCAAGTAAATATTGATCTTTTTCCAGTAATAGAGAACTGGAACACTGTTAAGAAATTGTAAGATACTCATAAAGGACTGCTGATTTTGCTATGATGTATCAGGCTAAGGGAGTAGACCTTATAGGATACTCAGATGCATATTGGATAAGGCCAAAGCTGAATTTTCAATTTTTTCAGCCATGGTCCAACAAATTGTTTGGCTAGAGTGACTAGTGAGTCATTTTATGCTAAGTGCTCCAAACATCAATCGACTATTTACAAGTAATAGTCAAGCATTGATAACTTATACGATAGATCCGAAATATCATTTAAGGTATAAGCATATCGAAATCAAGTATCAATTAGTTATAGACTCAAGTACACGAGGAGAGGTTAACATGAGGTATTTGTCTATATATCACATGCTTGCCAATTTGTTTACGAAGCATGTCCCTAAACATGTATATGTGAAATATATTAAAGGGTTAAATATATGTATATTGTATTTATTTGACTACCTCATTTAACATACCCTTCAAATTGTGAACGATAACGTAATGATATAAATTATTTTTGTACTATGAGTAATGTATGTGTGTGTATATATGTTATGCACATATATTATTTATCGTTCATAGCATGTCGAGTAGAGAAGTAGCCTACTCACATGGGTGTTTACCCTATTGTAACCACGTGGGTACATACTAGGATGAGATTGATTTTGAGCACACTGTGTGTAGTTCGAGAACCTGTTCAAAATTGTGAATCGACTTGTTCAAGTAACAAGAAAAGCCACATTGTATGGAACAATATGTACTGAATCCAAGAAGGAATCAGATAAGAACTATGTAGTTCACATGACAATAGGTCATGTTTCTGTTTGAATAGCTAAAGGCAGTTCTTGAAGTAGAACAAGGTTAAATGCTAAGGTGCATTATAACCGAAACCTTTACGTGGCATTAATTTATATTGATGAGAATAGGCATGTACCACTTTATAAGGGTAAAAGGAAAGAACACCATGGCACATTATCAAAGTGGGAGAGGAGTGAGTCCTCAGGATAATGTGTGCTTAGAGACCATGAGATGAGAAGTTTATAAGCTGTACAAGGATCTTAAATTCTCTAATGTGAGACTCAGTCCATTAACTGAAGTGTTTTTGGACCTTACCCTTATTACTATTGTGTTATCTTGAGAAGTAAGGACTAGAAAGGACAATTTGATCAATCACCAAGAGATTATGATTTGATTCAATCTGGGAGAGATTAGTTGGTGGTTCGAACTAGTTCTATATGGAATAGATAATTCAAAAGGAAGATATGGCCAATGAATATTCACTAGAGTTTTATTAGTTCATCGGCTAGCCTATCATTACATTTGATTTAAGATAGCGAACAATAGATCAAGGCTTCCGAGATCCCTAATGATGAGGAAGTGGGTGATTGTCGACCAATCTAGGGTAAAGCAAACTCGCAATACATCAATATGATATTATTAATAATACTATAGTTTAATCTATGTGGTTAAGAACTAAATAGAATAATCTTGGCAGACCCCAGCGAGTGCAAGATGTTCTGAATACGAGATGTTAATCTACTTGGTTAAGTACCATTCAGGATAGTCTTGGCAGACCCAAATAGGTGCAAGAAAAAGTGTTCTTGATAGTATGTGGGTTGCACGACTTCATAGGATAAAGGAGATATGATGATCTTGTATGGAATGTGACCCGTCAAGTGCGAGTGGGAGATGTTGGAAATACCCGGTTCGCCCGTGAGCGGTCAATTGGGTCTAAGGATCCGATCCAATTTAGGTAATTGAATTTAATTAGAGGATTAAATAAGTCTAAGGACTTAATTGAAAAGTTATTGACCTTTAAAAATTTAATTGCAAATAATCAATAGTTGTGGGTGTGAGATTTCGATGACGTGAGGGTATCCCTTGGCGCCTATGTGAGAGGTGGGGCCTACTGGGGGGTTGGTTGGATTTAGGCTTGACAAAACCTTTTTATTTCAAGTTTGCACAAATAGCCAATTTTAATGAATACAAGAATCGAGACCCAAATCTCGATACAAATGATAGAGTTGCCACCCAAGTTGTCTACTTGGGAAAGAGTTTTGGTATGGTTCCCATTGGGTGGGAGATTCATACCTATTGGATTGGAGATTCGAGTATCGGATGAAACACTTATTTCTCATTTAGTTAATTCAAAATTACATTCATCGTGTAAAATCGTTTTTTTCATCATTTAGGGAATTATCACAGAAATCCTATTTTTCTACACTCTTTCACACTCATTACAGGCGTTTACAGATTACAATAAAGCATAAGCAATAAATGGGGGAATATAAATTACAACCGAGGAAATGGGGGAATTGCAAGAGAACCTATACATTTGTTATAAGTTGTAAAACAAAATAAATATAAATTCCCCTGCATCCACAAAGATTAGCACAGTTTATAGCATCTCATAAGTCAGCTTCTCATTAAGAAATATGTGATTATATTAGTGTGGTGGCTTTACGATCGATAGCGCTCGGGCGACTTCTAAGATCAGAGAGAAACAACGAGTCTTTAACATATTTTGTTGTGAAAACCCATTTTAACTTTTGTGGGTTGATTTACCGGATTATTAGTGAAAATGGTCGCATGGCAAACGGTATGTTGGATCGATTTTAACTGATTGAGATGAGTTCTGGGTTCTACCTGGGGCTGGTAGCCGTACGGGTGGGTGGGACCCGTACGGCTACTAGGGAGGACTGATACGGGTATGGGGTACCCGTTCGGGTCCTATCTGGTCTCAGGCAGAAACTTTATTCGATTTAATACGTAGATTAATGGATGAAAAATAAATTAAAAATGGGATTTCCTTCCGTATGAGTATGGCGCACCAATTTAATATCCCCAAGGACACAAGGTGCCAATAAGGCTCATACAAGTTAGGACCAGACCTGAAATAGGAAATAAAAAGAGTAGATATAATAGAAGAGGCACAGAATAACAATGAAATAACTGAGATATGAGTCTTTTTGAAACTCAGGAGCGTTACCTTTACGACATAAATCCACTTTGAGGCAATCCCTTTACTGTTGAGAGAGTCTAACCAAATTAGATGTCAAAATAGGACTGTTTAGGTGAGTATTTGTATGGATAGAACCTCCCTAAATCCTAATAAACGAAGCTAGGAATGAATAAAATGTGGACAAAACCTCAAAAGATGGGTTTTCTCCCTATTTTATTCCTCCTATACCTCAACTATAACCTTTCTATCCCTATGGAAAATGCTAGAATTTGCCTATAATATATGTGTATGAGTTGTATATTATTCTCCCCTTTAAACGGCGAGGAAAGGGCCCTATTTATAGGGTGAAAGGAGGTTTGAACGCAATAAATCACGTTTATGACCTGCCTTTTCTTGAAATAGGTAAGGAATTCCTTATAAAAGAGGCTGATCAGGCAATAAGAGGACCCGTACGGGTTTGGCCCCACCCATACTGGGTCCTGGGGGACTCGTACGGGTCCCTCCCCAGGCGTACAAAAGGGAATGACTTATACGAGTCTACCAGTGGATCTGTACCACTAGGCAGCGCCCATACGGGTCCCTAAGGGCAGACTAGGTCTCCAAACTTTGGCCAAACTCAACTCTGCAGTAGTAGGAATAGCTCTAATGGATAACACCTATAAGAGAATGCATCGTATAGCTCTCATCATCATTTCATGAGAAGAACGGTTAAAATCTAGTTCTCACAGACTGCCCTTCATAGGATCACTGCAGATACGGATCTGTATGATCTTACGATGTGAGCGAGGGATTATAAATCATACCTGAGGTTATGGCATGGGTGAGTTCCTTTCTTGAGGCAAACTTCTTTCCTTTCCATATCCCTTTCTTGAGGCGGATTGACTTTCTTGGGTGACGCATATCCCTTTCCTGGGGTGGATTGACTTTCCTTGCCAATGCGTATCCCTTTCTTGAGGCGGATCAACTTTTCTTGCCAATGTTATCCCTTTCTTGAGGTGGATTACTTTCCTTTGCCAATGCGTATCCCTTTCTTAAGGTGGATGACTTTCCTTTGCTACTGTGCATCCCTAGTGACTCCACTGAGGAAGGTGCATGTATCCCTTTGTTAAGGTGGATTGACTTTCCTGGCTAATGTTGTATTCCTTTCCTAAGGCGGATTGACTCTCCTGATTGATGTATCCCTTTCCTAAAGTGGATCGACTCTCTTGGCTGATAGTGTATCCCTTTCCTAAGGCGGATCGACTTTCCTAGATAATGTATCTCTTTTCTAAGGCGGATGACTCTCTTGCTGATGTATCCCTTTCCTAAGGCAGATGACTCTCCTACTGGCGATTTTGGATGATCTATAAAGAGATAACAATCAAATACTGAGTTAGTCATTGTCTAAGCAGACACATCTTTATTCTTGAATGACTTTATGATGAATAAAATTTTTTTTGCCCCTTCAATTAAGAATAAAGATGTGTGGATGGGGGTTAGCCTCTGAATAAACTATAAACTAAGCGTGAGAAATGTTGGGTTTGGCCTTGGTCGCTTTGGGATGGAATGCCCCTTGGAAGGGTGCCTCTCAAAGAATTCCCCTTAGAGGGCTCGATGAAGGGGGATGCCCCTTGGTTGACTGATTTCACCGTTGGGGAATGGGGGAGGTGCCCCTAGATTGGCTGGTTCTGTTGCTGGGGAATGGGGGGGTGCCCCTGGATTGGTGGGAAGATGCCCCTAGATTGGTGGGGGGATGCCTCTTGGTTGACTCCGCTGCTGGCGAATGTGGGAGATGCCCCTGGATTGGCGGGGAGTGCCCCTTGGTTGACTCTGCTCCTGGGGAGTGAAGTAATGCTCTTTAGTGAAACCTTTTCTACTAGGGAGTTGTTTCTTTGCATGACTCACTTGTTGGGGAGGATTTCTTGCGCTAGGGTGGACCTGTACAAAAATCGTCCATGTTAGTGATCAATTCAAAAATAGCTTATCTTGATTCTTGATTGGCTTTTGGGAAAACAAAAATTTTTTTTGCCCCTTCAATGAAGGATCAAGGTGAGCTAAGGGGTTTGCCCCTAATATAACTAAAATATAGAGTTTAAGAGCAAAGGGGTTGGCCCTGAGTTTGGGTTGGATAAATTTCTGGTGCATTCATGGAGTACCGATTAAAATCTGCCCCTGGATGGCAAGAGAAGACCCGTACAGGTGGGCTGAGACCCATACAGGTGGCAAGCTTGAAGAAAGGGACCCGTATGGGTAGGGTGGGACCCATACGGCTCCTTGATAGGGGGGTTTCAAAAGCTGATCAAACCCCTCATATCCCGCCTAACACAAAAACTTCCTATTTTGCAATCTCCGGCAATTTCCTCCTTGGAACCGATCATGATGTATAAAAAATCCAAAAGACTGGCCGCTTCACCATTAAGCGTGAGGATTTGCTCCCAATGGGCAATTTGGGGCTTTGAGAATGCCCAGTTTTGGTCAGGTACGCTCTTCATAAAGAGGACTCATTTTTGGGGCTCACTCCTATCTCTGAAGTGCCTCTAATCCCCTCTCCTAATACTCACGCTTCCAATCTTTAGGTAATTTTTGCTTGAATCTCCATTTTCCATTTTTGAGTTTACTAGAAATTTCTTGATTTTTGGCATGATTTAGGGTGTTTTAGAACTTGGAATAGAGCCTGATTCATGTAACTTTAGCCAAGGCTGCTTTTAGGATAGTTTTGGATGAGTTTCTATTCAATTTGGATGATCTTGGGATTTTTGGGAGGTTTTTTGAAAAGCTACTGTATGCAAGGAGCCGTACGGATGAGGGGGACCCATACGGGTCCCACTTTTAGTACGGGAGACTTCAAACGACCCGTACGAGTGGGGCGGACCCGTACGGGTCCTATCTTAGGGACAGAATGATGATTTCTTAGATTCTTGCATTTCTTTTCTAAGTTTTGATTTTTCTGATGTATTCTAACCCTATTGAGCTATAATTTTGTCTTTACAGTTTCTATATAAGACTGTGGAAGCCCTAAGCTTCTGTAGGAAGTGGCACGAGGATATCCGTACTATAGGGGATATCGAGTTGCTGGCTCGCATTGATTCTTTTGGCTTTAGCAACATTATCAGGGCGATCCCTCAAGCTCCGAAGACGTTGGCCCCGGGTGCTATTTCAGCCTTGATAGAGAGGTGGTTAGAGAAGACCTATACTTCCCATTCACCTATTGGAGAGGTCACCATCACTCCCTCAGATGTGTATGCCTTGATGGGATTGGACTAGAGCGGGGATATCGTTCATTTCGATGTCCATGCCAATAGGTAGCATTGCCGGCCTGAGGTGAAGGCCTAAATTATGAGATTACTTAGGCTCCGTCTGGGGGGACAAAAAAACTCAAGTATGGGGACTTGCATACTTACTGGAACGGGCAGCTGAGTTCTATCACTGTGGATAGGAGGGATCAATACACCTAGTCTTTCCTACTAACATTTCTTACTACCGTCTTTTTCCAAGTCTATTTGAGCAATCTCAATTATGGTTTGCTCTCTGCTGTAGAGGATCTTGCCATTGTATCAGGAAAGTACTGGTGCCTGGCCATCCTAGTGTAGTTATATTATGGATTGGACTTCGGAGTTCGAGGATAGCAGTCCGAGCTCAAGATCTACCACTTAATTATATGAGTAAATCTCGGACTGATCTCTTGTGCTTTAGCCTTTTGTTCGAATTGTGTTGCAACTAATCCTTATTTTGTCTTAGAGATTTGGCCTTTGAGCACCGGTTTATCCCTAGGCCGATTTTGCCTATACAGCCTGAGACACTACACATCATTTGCAGGTGGATGGGGCTTTGGCAAGGTCACGCCTTGACTATAGTGCAGTATAGGGAGTTCCTTCGCCAGCTGCACTCTGATCGGGTAGACTTCTTCCCTACTAAACTTGCATTTTACATTTCAACAAACCATTAGTAGAAAATGTATTTACGAGGTTATGATACTTATAGTGCACTTATTTTGTGTAGGTTATCCGAGACCCGTGAGAGAGGTTGGATATACATGGAGCTATTGATCGAATGCAGGTTGGCGTGGATGACTTCCGCTTCATCCTAAAGTTGCCACTCTCCTTCGAGTGGTATTTTGATGAGCGGGTCTGAGGGTGGATGACTAGTGCCATGGTAGAGAGACCGATCCCTCCTCCGATCTAATAGGTGTCTTTTGGCCGCACCTGATGTTAGAGACTGATCAGAGGTTGTACCTGCTAGGCAAAGGAGCTCGAGTGCTATCAGTAGAGGGCCCCTACGCTGAGTTTATTGACTCCTCGCTCCTTCCACCCTGTGAGAGGATCCACCACGATGACCTTACCCTTGAGTTCCATTGGAGCGACAGTGAGGATGATAATGATGATGATGATGACGATGAGGATGGACTAAGGGGCAACTGTAGGGGCCCATCCATAGTTTGGGGCACCGAGGGCTCAGCGAGGTCCGCTACCCCTTCTTCTTAGGTATGCTTCTAACTCAGCCTTCATGGATACCTTCTTGCTTTTTGAAATTAATTGTGATCCTGGGTGTAATCTTTTATTGTTACAGCCTCCCGTTTCCACATAGAAGAGGTATGCTGCTGCTGCTGAGCCACCAAAAAAGCGGTCTTATGCTTTAGGGTTTGTGAGAGAGTGGGTGCTCCGAGTAGAGCTAGATACCTTCTTTTGGCTCCTTGACCATTCGGGGAAATGAGCTGTCAAGGAGCTCGAGGAGTCGGTCCAGCCTATTAGTTTTATTCCATCCATCTCCACTCATCTAAGGAATCCATTGCTTTATTGTCCATTACAGTAACTGCTTTAAATGTCTTATCCTGATGTGACTTCCTTTTTTAGGTGACCATATCTGAGGCTGAGAGGTTTGCTAGGGGCTACTTCTCCGTGCGGGATCTGCTATTGGCCTAGGATGCGCTAACCTCGGTAAGTTTCTTTTACCTGCAAAATTTAGCAAACTATGCATGATGCATTCCATGATATTTATACATGTTCACTGATCCTATGATTCCATTGTAGACTCTGCTGGCCATGGAGCACATTAAGTCCACTCGGGACTTGGATGCATCAGAGGAGAGAGCTAGATTCTTGGAGGAGTAGCTGTGGGCAGCCACTCTAAGGCTGACCAAGCTAAGCCTGAGACTGCTTGGGTGAGGGCTGAATCGAGATTGAGATGCTGCAGGGCCAGCTAACGAGGATGATTGAGGACAGAAAGACATCGGATTCACCTGATTTTGAGTCCGAGGATGATCTCTCTACCTATTAAGTGACTCAGAGGGGCGGGGATCAGCATGCTGATGGAGCCGATGTTGCCAGGTCCACCGTAGGGACTTTAGAGACTAGGGCCCCTGCCCAGCCAGCTGTTGGTACCGGTGAAGCCGAGGATCATACGATGATAAATGTGGATTATCTGCTGGCAGATACATAAGATCAGACCCCAGAGGATCGCCAGGGACAAGATCCACCAGCGGCTTAGATCATGATGTGATTTCATTACTTTCTAAACTGTTAATACTTTTAGGGCCCTGTGTGGCTTATTTTGAGTGTAAACTCGGATTGGTACTTTTGACATTAAACTTTTATGCATGCTGATTTTTCTTTTCTGAATTGAGATCATTGAGTATTGCTGCTTTGCAAACCCGTATAACTTCCATCCAGTGATTCCGTAGCGAGGGGACCAAGTGATGTTCTAACTTTTGCATAGGCCTTTCGATGTGAGATGACCTATCGAACCTTTGTTTTTTCTTTCTTTTTTCCCTAATTCATGCCTGAACTATCCTTGACGGCTCAGTCCAACGGACTTTTCTTTTTAGCTTTAACTTTTTCCTAGACCTCCCTTTCTGGTTTTCAATCTAGCAAGCTTTTTCTTTTTTTTGCCTTAATTTTTGCCTGGACCGCCTTTTCAGGTTTTCAATCTAGTAGGCTTTTCTTTCTTTTGCTTTGCCTTAATATTTGTCAGGAATGCCCATTTGGGTTTTCGACCCCATAGGCTTTTTCTTTTCCTTTTCTTTCATCTTAACTTTTTCCTGGACCGCCCTTTCGGGTTTTCAATCCAGTAGAACGGCTTAACCCAATAGACTTTTCCTGAATTTTGCATATGTTTTATTTCTTTTGAGACTTTTATCTCTTGTTAGAATACATGTTTAGTGAAAGGAATAACAAAGATGCATAACATGTAGAGAAAAATTGATGTTCACACACCTGCAATTGTTTCACCTAAAGACATGCATGCATTCATAAGACTAAGATTCTTAGCAAAATCATAACATGTTCATTGATGAGATTAATTTGAGTACATAGACAATGGTAACGATTTCCAATTGTTAACCCCTACTGCCTACTGGTCTTTTACAGATTTTCCAGAAGGCAACTAGCATTTTTCTCTTAATGCCCTAACTTTTGCCTAAGCCGCCCTTTTCGGGTTTTCAGCTTAGCAGGCTCTATTTGTGTTGGAGTGCCTTAATTTTTGCCTGACCGGTTTACCAAATATCGACCAACAGGCTGCACCTTAATTTTTCTCGTGCAGTAAAGGACCACTTGTCGGGTGATTTGTTCTTTATTTCTTTTATTCTTTGTACTGTTTTTTATGATTTAATTCTTTTGACCTAGACATGATAACGCTTAAGCCTATCTTGATTTACTGGATTCACGAACTCATTTCCATTCATATCCATAAGCTTGATTCCTCCTTTGCCAAGGACTTTCTTAACTACAAACGGTCCTTCCCAATTAGGCCTGAACTTGCCCCTAGCGTTAGTGTTGACCTAGCGTAGCTGCTTGATAACCATATCACCTGCTTTGAAAGGTTGTTTCGGGTATCTGACTTTGTTGTTGTAAGCTTGAGCCATGCGCTGTTAGCACATCTATAGGTGGTCAAGCACTTTGAGTCACTTTTCATCTATTGCGTTTAATTGTTCATACCTAGCCCTTGCCCAATCTTACTCTTTTAACTGAGCTTTGAGTGCCACTCTTAGAGATCTTACTTCTATTTTAACTAGTAACACAGCTTCCATTCCATATACTAAGGAGAATCGTGTCTGATTAGTAGGAGTTCTTATGCTGGTTCTATACCCCCAAATCGGAAACGGAAGTTTATCAACCCAATCTCTACAGGTAGCTACCATCTTGGACAAAATCTTCTTGATTGATTTATTGGAAGCCTCAACTACCCCGTTAGCTTGTGGCCTATATGGAGAAGATCTATGATGCTCGACATTGAACTTCTTAAATAATTCTATCATGGCCCCTTGAAACTAAACCCCATTATTGGATACCACATGATGTAGAACCCCATACCGAGCAAAAATATGCTTCTCTATAAACTTGGCCATTTTCTTGGTGGTGATACTAATGTAGAATTTGGCCTCTACCCGTTTTGAAAAATAATCAACTATGACTATAATGAATCAGTGTCCATTGGTTGATGATGGCCGAATTTCACCGATTATATCTATCCCCTACTCTGAGAAAGGCCAATGAGTAGATAAATTATGAAGTTTGAACTGGTGTAAATGCTGTATATCCCCATGAATCTAGCACTCATGACATTTCCTAACCTTACTGACGCAGTCGACGTTCATTATGGTCTAGAAGTACCCCATTCTCTAAATTTTTCTAGCTAAAGCCATCCCATTCATATGCGGGCCACAATCCCCTAAGTGTACCTGAGTCATTACCTATTATGCCTGCTCTTCTATTAAACATCTCAATAATAAACCTTTAGCTGTCCTTTTGAAGAGATCCTCATCAACTAATCTAAATTGAGTTGCTAAACTTTTGAGAGTTAGCAATCTAAACCTGATGACCTTTCGGGACATTTCCCTTCTTTCAGAATCCTTTTGATGTCATCATACCAACAATCCTTTTGCTTCTCGATGGTCATAACTCGAACCTTCTCGTAAATTGGGGAACGAGTCATTTCTGTTATGATCGAACGGATGGCTTGATCCACTTCTACCTCCCAAATCGAGGCTAAGGTAGCCAAAGAATATGCCATCTGATTCTCATCCCTCGATATATATTGGAAGAAGCATTGACTTAACTGCACTAACAAGTCCCAAACTTCTTCCATATATGGCCTAAACGACTCTTCCTTGATTTTCCATTCCCCTACAACATGCTTTATCACCAGTGCAGAATCTCCCATCACCCTGACTTCCTTTGCCCCTACTTTTAGAAGAGCATCTAGATCAAAGTGTTAAGCTTCATATTCAGCTCCGTTATTAGTGATTGGAAATTCCAATCGCTTGCTTAGCGGGATAACCTCAGCTTACGACATGATGATGACTACCTCAAGATCGGCACCCTTTCAATTCATAGCCCCATTGAAATACATGATCCATTTAGCCTTCTCTACTTCTACTGCTAATTTCTCATCGGGAAAGCAGATTTTCAACATAATCAGACTCTATAGGTTGACTTGTAAAAAATTCAGCCATTGCTTTCCCTTTAATGACCTTCTTTTGACATATTTGATATCAAATTCAGATAATAACATGAGCCAATGAGAGAACTTCCCTGCCAATGTGGGGGATTGACAAAGATACTTCATTGGGTCCACTTTTGCAACTGCTTGGATTTTTTAGGACTCGAAGTAATGCCTCGACTTCTTGGTTAACCATACCATTATTGTGCAAGTCTTCTCTACTACTGTGTATTTTGTCTCATACTCTAACAACTTCTTACTCAAATAGTAGATGGCATGTTCGCTTTTATCCTCTTGCTCTTGGACCAACATTGCCCCTACGGATGACTCCTCTATAGCTAAATAGGGAATCATCGGCTTACGGGGCATCGAAGGCTTTAAAATTGGAGGGTTTATGAGATAAGTCTTTATCTTATCGAAGGCTATCTGGCATTTCTCATTCCATTCTATCGACTATTTCTTTCTCAACAACTTAAAGATTAGCTCACACACTGTTGTTAACTTGGCGATAAATGGCTCATATACTGAAGTGATCCAAGAAATTACCTAACTTCCCTTTTAGTTCTAGGAATAGGCATTTCTTAAATGGCTTTAACTTTGTTAGGGTCAACCTCGATCCTCCGTTGACTGACGATATGGCCTAGGAGTTTCCTGGAAGCCACTCTAAATACACAGTTCTTTGGAGTCAAACACAGGTTGTACTTCTCAATTCTGGTCAAGAACCTTTCTAAAATCTCAGGGTGCTTTTCCCTGGTGTTTGACTTTACTAACATATCATCTACCAAAACCTTAACCTCTTTGTGGATCATGTCATGTAGCAAAGCTGTCACGGCTCTTTGATAAGTTGCCCTTGCATTCTTCAACTCCAAAAGGCATTACCTTATAACAATACACCGCCCATTCTGTGATGAAGGCTATCTTGACCTCGTCGATCATGTCCATTAAGATCTAATTATACCTATAAAACCCATCTAAGAATGAGTACATTTCAGCCCTATTAGCACTATCTACCAGTACATCGATATGAGGCAATGGGAAATCATCTTTTGGGGAGGCCTTATTTAAATCACAAAAGTCAGCAAACGTTCTGACTTTTCCATCTTTCTTTAGGACTGGGATAACACTTGCTAACCATGTCAGATACTTAATCACTCTGATGAATTTGGCCTCTAATAATCTAGCAACTTCAGCTCTGATTTTATCTGCCCATTTTGGACACAGTCTTCTTAACTTTTGTTTGATGGGTTTGAACTTGGGGCCGGTTGGGATACGATAATTAGGGATTTAGCGATCTACCCCAGGCATGTCCTTATAGGACCAGGCGAAAGCACTAACATGTTTTCTAAGCACTTTTATCATCTCTCTTTTTTAGATAGGAATTAAGTCGTTGGATATTGTTACCATTTTTTGATTTTTCTTAGTTCCCAAATTAATGTCATGCAATGAAGTATCATGAATGCTAAAAATGTTATGCGTATGGTCAGATGAATGCATGGTGCCGTCAGGCAAAACATCAAACAAGTAAGCAAAATCACTATCATTATTATTAGAATGCCCGAAGGCTACATCGTTTTCATTATATATTATTGCATTATCATCCTCTATAGGCGGAGGGTCTTTTTGGTCACTCATCAAGATATGAGTCAGGTCACGATCCAGATCTTGCAAAAGCTTCTCTGTCAATACGTCGTCCAGGGTTTCTCTTGTGACTTGGTCAGGTTCTTTAAGGCTTTCTGAATAGGTGTCTTCTTCTTATCCCCTAAGCATAATATGGTGTATATCTAAGTAGGGAGGGCATCTATAGCTTTGTCCACTTCAATCTCTGATGGGTCGTTGTATTCCATTTTCGTGAAACATTTTTCCGCTTCTATGGCGACTTCGTAGCTCTCAAAAATAGTCTTGTAATATTTCATAAATGCCATCTTACGGAGGTGTGGAGATAACCCGAAGATGAATCGATCAACTAATTCCTTCTCATAAGGTTTCCTCTTAATAGCTACCAAGACTATCAACCATCTCTTAAAGTAATCAGGGATAGGTTCCCCACTCCATTGCCTGATTGCTATAAGGTCAAATATGGATGGTTTTTCACTTACTTTCTTGGCTTCTATGATGTGCTTCCAGACCTCATCTTCTTCTAATCCTGAATTGATGAAGTTTACTTCATCCCTCTTCTCTGGGGTTCACAAACTTTGCCTATATCAATGAGTACCGTAATGGCTTTGAGGAGATCCTCACATACTTTAGTCAGATGATCAAAAATGACATGATACATGCAAAAATTGCCCCTCTCCTTAGGCTTTGGCTGGACATGTGGTTGGAGATGATTAATAAACTTATACTTCTTCAGCTTCTTGAAGAGGCTGAAAAGAGGAGTACCCTAAGGTGAGATGTCATCGAGAGTCATAGGATGAACCTTTTGGTTGTGAGTCATACCATAGGGTAAACCCATGAAATAAGGGATGATTGTCCCCTTTAGCATAACCATGAAGTTAGGGAACTGACTCGGATCCCTGCTACACTAAACTTACAATACGGCATCTTGACGAAGCAGGTGGGACCCATTATTGGTTGTGAGGAGCATTGGGTTCGCTGGCTGAATAGACCGACTGAATTGAGCCATGGATGAGCTAGGAATGAGAAAACTTCTCGAATCTTGAACTGAGGTGGTAACCAAAAGATCAGTACATGCATGGGATGTGTTATGCATGCACAAATTACAACGATGCTTAGGTGAGTTAATTATAGGGGAATGTAACACAACACATTCGAAGCGATTGATTCCGCCCTTATTTCTCCCATCAGTTCTGAGGGTATACTTCCTTAGTCTAATCTCACACAGAAATGTGTACCTAGAAGGTAAAAATTCTAAGGCTTTCAATAAGAATGGTGTAAGGACATATCAGAAGGTTGATTTAGAAGGTTCCTATTGCATAAAACCTTTTTGAAGGGAGATAGCAATGAGTGCTCCACCTACTAGAGTGTCCCCAATTCCTAGCGGGCATAGGTAAGACATTTACGAGTGTCATAGAAATAATAGGCACCTTAACTTAGCGCTAGAAGAAGAGCCCATCTAACTAAAGAGAGAAGGAGGTGAGAAGATAAAGTGTAATAATTTTCCCAAATGATGAAAAAGAAAACGGGTTGAATTAAGTAAATGATTTTCGGTGCTCATCTTAATCTTTTAAGCTCTTAAAACAAACCAAAATTCTGCCAGTTAAAAGATTAAATCCCTAGCAGAGTTGCCACTTTGAGGTATCGATAATGAGTGGGTCTCCCTTAGCGCCTGTGTGAGAGGTGGGGCCCACTGGGGGTTGGTTGGATTTAGACGTGATAAAACCTTTTTAGTTCAAGTTTGCACAAATAGCCAATTTTAATGAATAAAAGAATCGAGACCCAAATCCCGATATAAATGATAGAGTCACCACCCAAGTTGTCTACTTAGGAAAGAGTTTTGGTACGGTTTCCATTGGGCTGGAGACTCATACCTATTGGATCAGAGATTCGGGTATCAGATGAGTAACTTATTTCTGATTTAGTTAATTCTTAATTTCCTTCACCTAGTAAAACCGTTTTTGTTTTCATCATTTGGGGAATTATCACAGAAATCCTATTTTTCTACACTCTTTCACACTCATTACGTGAGTTTACAGATTGCAATAAATCACAAGCAATAAATGGGGGAATGAAAATTACAATAGGGGGAAAATGGGGGAATTGCAAGAGAACCTATATGTTTATTCTAAGTTATAAAACAAAATAAAAATAAATTCCCCTGCATCCACAAAGATTAGCACAGTTTATAGCATCTCATAAGTCAGCTTCTCATTAAGAAATATGTGATTATGTTAGCATGGTGGCTTTACGATCGATAGCGCCTAGGCGGCTTCTAAGACCAAAGAGAAACAACGAGTCCTCAACATATTTTGTTGCAAAAACACATTTTAACTTTTGTGGGTTGATTTACCAGATTATTAGTGAAAATGATCGCATGGAAAATGGTTTATTGGATCGATTTTAACTGATAGAGATGAGTTTTGGGTTCTGCCTGGGGCTTGTACCCGTATGGGTGGGTGGTACCCGTACGGCTACCAGGAACGACCGGTACGGGTATGGGGTACCCATACAGGTCCTATTTAGTTTTGGGTGGAAACTTTGTTCGGTTTAATATACAGATTAACCGATGAAAAATAAATTAAAAATAGGATTTCCTTCCGTATGAGTATGGCGTACCAATTTAATATCCCCAAGGACATAAGGTGCCAATAAGGCTTATACAGGTTAGGACCAGACCTAAAATAGGAAATAAAAAGAGTAGATATAACAGAAGAGGCATAGAATAACAATGAAATAACTAAGATGTGAGTCTTTTTGAAACTCAAGAGTGTTACCTTTATGACATGAATCCACTTTGAGGCAATCCTTTTACTGTTAAGAGAGTCTAACCAAATTAGATGTCAAAATAGGACTATTTAGGTGAGTACTTGTGTGGACAGAACCTCCCCTAAATCCTAACAAATGAAGCTAGGAATGAATAAAATGTGGTTAAAACCTCAAAAGACAGGTTTTCTCCCTATTTTATACCTCCTATACCCCAACTATAACCTTTCTATCCCTATGGAAAAAGCTAGAATTTATCTATGATATATGTGTATGTGTTGTATATTGTTCTCCCTTTTGAAATGGTGAGGAAAGGGCCCTATTTATAGGGTGAAAGGAGGTTTAAACGCAATAAATCGCGTTCATGACCTGCCTTTTCCTAAAATAGGTAAGGATTCCTTTCTAAAAGAGCCTGATCAGGCAACAAGAGGACCCGTATGGGTCCCCTCCAGGTGTCCAGAAGGGGATGACCCGTACGGGTCCGCTAGTGGATCCGTACCACTAAGCAGCACCCGTACGGGTCCCTAAGGGCAGACTAGGTCTCCAAACTTTTGCCAAACTCAACTCTGCAGCAGTAGGAACACCTCTGATGGACAACACCTGCAAGAGAATGCATCATATATCTCTCATCATCGTTTCGTGAGAAGGACCGTTAAAATCCAGTGCTCACAGAGGGACTTGATTGCAATTAAACAAAATTATAATTGCCTATATAAAGGTATTAAATGTGTGTTTTTGAGAATGTATGAAATTTTGATTTCATATTTCAAATTAAGAAATCCAATGTGTATTCTCTCTCCCGAAAATCCTGAAATATCAGGTTTTCAAGTAAGTTCTTCGCCTAATCCTGAAGAAGTCGTGGAAACAGCGACTTAATCCTGACATACTGTGGGTTAGTCAACGACTTTGCATACAAATGGTGTTATTGCAGCGTTCTTCGATCTCGGGCACGGAAAGGGTACGAATTCGATCCGTTCTCTTTCGATTTCCGTTAATTCGGTTGATATGATGAAGAATATATCACAAAGGGGCCTAGAATTTGATCAATAGGGAAGTTTTTCTTTATCTCAATTTTATTGTAATTGTTATTTTATGTAATTATATATTCATTCTTTCGATGATTTTGTTGACAAAATTTATATGAGGAATGATGATTCATTCAACGGCGGTTTGCAAATCTGCCTATTCGGTTTCATCAAATATTTAAATATATTTCGGTGATGAGTATATATATTTTTTAATTCTATCATCTATTTTTATTTTCTTTTATATTATGTTATTTTTTTATCATGATAATTTTTATATTTGTAATTATCTGTAATTTCCACCCAAAGTAAAAAATCAAATTGATAAATTATTTTCACCCGAAGTGAAAAAGTAAAATTGATTATGAACAATATTTTCTTCCCGAAGTAGTAAAATAATTTGATAAATGATAACACCTAAAGTGAAAAAATAAAATTGATAAATTATTTTCACCTGAAGTGGAAAAATAAAATTGATGAGTTATTTTCACCCTGAATTTGAAAACTAAAATTCATGAATAAATTCCACCAGAAGTGAAAAAGTTGAATTAATGAATAAATTGCACTCGAAGTGAACAAATTAAATTGATGAATAGTTTTTACTAAAAGTGGAAAAATAAATTGATTTTCACCAAAAGTGGAATAGTTAAATTTTCACGAGAAGTAGAAAAGTATATTTATGAATAATTTTCACCATAAGTGAAAAACAAATTACTTTCACTAGAAGTGAAAAAAAAATGAATTGATAAATAATTCTCATCTGAATTGGAGAAATGTAATTGATAAATACTGGATTAATTGAATTAAAATATTAGTAACTTGATTTATGTTTTTTTAGAATCTACTCATCTGAAATCATCGAGCAATTTTAGATTTTTATAGTTGGATCGTCGATGGGAATTTCAAAGTAATTTCAAGATTTAAATTTTATGAAATTGGGGAACATATTGATAATTTTAGTTTGTTCTTTTTTGTTTATCTTGGTTCTAATAAATTTTCAATATTATAAATATGACAATTATTGAATATTCGGATAATGATGCTAAAATATAAACGAAAGGCAAAGGCCATTCTTATCTTCGCAGTTATCAGAACATTTGACATTATAAGATCCTATAGATCTTCGAAAAATATGTATGACTGCTTGAAAATTATATGTTTACCAAAAGCTTACTTTATGTGGAAAGAAAGTTAGTATTGATAATTTATTTGATAAAACTTTCTCTAACTTTTATGCATAAAATGTGCTCCTGTAGGAGCACATGCTCATGTAGTAGCATATAGATAAAAAAATCATCACAAAATTATAATGAAAAATTTTATTATATATTATTGAGCAAAGTAAGAACTTTTGTTGAATGCTATAAGCATGTCTCATTTGGATCAAATACATCTCTTGAAGTGAATGCAATCATATCATTATATCAATTATATTAATCGTGGGTATTGTAATAAAAAATATGTGCTCATGAATATAAATATAAAACCATATGAAGTGGAAAATCAACTGGACAATATTAACCAATTGAAGTGGATATATCTTTGTGTGTTTATTTATGTTTATTTATTTGCTTGTTTGTTTGTTTATTATTTACGTGGTACTCATTTATTTATTATTTATATTATTATATTTAAGTTAAAAAAAGTTATTATAATAAAACATTTGATTATTAAAGATTCAGTAGATCTGTTGTAATTATTTCAAATGAAATATATAATATAATTCTATATTGGTATGAATGTTCTAAAGATTTCCACCAAATGTGAAAAAAATGATGAATAATTTCCAAAGTGGAAAACTAAAATTTGATGAATAATACCCACTAAAACTGGAAAATTAAATTGATGATAATAATATCCACTAAAAGTGAAATATCAAAGGAAATGAATCTTACCGGTGTTGATTGACGTCAAGGATAATAAAATAAATTTAGATATGAAAATGAATCAAAAAATATTACCATGATATTGGGTAAACATGAAAATTATTGAATGCTCCATAAGAGCCAATACTAATGTAATAAGGGGAAATAAATTTTAAATACTCCAGAAGAGCTAACATAATGTAACAAGGGAGAAAAATTGTTGAATGCTCTAAATGAGCTTGTATTAATAATTTATTAAGGGAAAAAATTGAATGGCCTAGAAGAGCCAATATGAGTATTTCAAAGGGGAGAAAGATAATTATAAATAATGCATTATTTTTCCCAAATTCTAACAGAAGATTATTAAAAGTTAAAAATATTTACAAAAATGAATATTGTATTAAAGCTGTGAATATTAAAGAATGTTATGATGGTACAAACATATTTACAGACCAATTTGATTATAACTTGAAGTTTATATATTGAGTACTTATAAAATTTGGTACAATCGACTGGACTATATTGGTTCGATATTGATGAAAAAAATGATTGAAAGTGCATATCAGCATCAAGTAAAGAACTAGAAGTTTCTTCAAAATGATGAACTATTTTGTGTTAATTATTGTTCGCAAGAAAAAATTGGAAAAAAATCTTATAGGAGTAAGGTTGGGATTTGAATCTTTAGTTTTGTTTTAAAAAAATATTATGTGATATGTGTGGTCCATTTCAACCACGACATAAACCGTTTAGTTTTTAATATAAATACTATTCTTGAAGAAGTGCAATCACCTGAAGGTGATGCTTTAACTAAATGGGCACATGTCTGTTTTGCATGTCGAATGAGATTAAAAGTTGAATATCCTATTACATAAATATTCATATTCAAAATGGTCTAGCAGAATCATTTGTTAAACATCTACAATTAATTGCATGACAATTGATTATGCGAACAAATCTTTGGGCATTTGTATAAGGGTATGTGATAGTGCATGTAGCAACTTGTATAATTTTAAGACAATGAAGCTATCTTGATTATTTAATTTCCCTACAATTAGCTTTGGTCAATATTTCTCATCTAAAATTTTTTTGTTATGCAATTTATGTGCGTATGACGCCATCAAAATGGACCAAAATGGGTCATCAAAGGAGATTATGAATATGAATCTCTATCAATGATTAAGTATCCTAAGCCTTTAAAATGATATGTTTACCGCAAGATTTGGAGATTGTAAATTTGTTGAAAACATTTTTCCAAAATTAGGGGAAGAAAGTAGAAAGACAATTTTGAAAAAGAAAAAATTATGCAATGCTTCATCTTTAACTTTCATGGATCCTAAGTCAATTTGTATAGAAATTCTTGAAGAATAAATAAAAAGGCAAACTTTAAAAAAATATTTTGTTGTTTCACTCATTTGCAAAACAGGGTTCGAGGAAATATTTTTGCAAAATAGGGTCTGTGTTTTCAAAAAATTTGCAAAAAAGGGACTTTCGCTTTGAAATAGTGGTGTTACATTGAATATTTTAAATAATTTGACATTCTAATAATTTAACCTTATTATTTAAAAATTATACGTTAGAGTTTGAATAATTTTCGGAGATTTTTTTAATGATTTTTTATAGTTTGTTATCATAATTTAATTGAAAAAAATATTTGCACTAGTAAAAAAATTTCAAAATTTTTCACTGATGTGTATTATATTTTTAATAACCATCCCGCAAAAATTCAGATAAAAACAAACAAGATTACCCATTTCGTGACATAATTTAATATTGAGGATCCTTTATTTGCAAATTTTTTAAAACCACAGACCCCATTTTGCAAAAAAAATAAAATTCCTCAGACCCCATTTTAGAAATGAGTGAAACCACAAGGTACTTTTTTTAAGTTTACCCTAAATAAAAAATATAGCGCTATAACACACCTGTAGTGTGGACAACCAATTGGTACAAAGGATAACAATATTGTCGACAATAAAGATACTTTCATTGAGGATAAATGTACTAATATAAACACACTTCTTGCAGAAGTACTAGCACTCGAAGTGCGAGCACTTGAAGTGCGAACACTTGAAGTGCAAACACCCAAAGTTGTTAAAAATGAGGAAATTGAAATAAATTGTACTAGTATAAGTAAAAGATGAAATGGCGTTAAAATGGTTGTATATCACGTTTTGCCTATATATGTGGCAACATATATTGAGAATGTGACTGTGGATCATGAAATATAAAATGTTCGAGAAATGTCAAAAGCGATTGAAAAATTGGAATTTAAGATACAATTCAAGTAGAAGAACATTTCACCATACTTATTTAGTCAATATCTTTTTCCTATACTTACATTTGTTTATATTTATATTTATATTATATTGAGACATTCTTCTATGGTGGAGGTAAAACTTTTTTTATCGTATTAATTTTTCAGTGTACATTTGATTGATGTTGTTACAGCTAACATATATGGTTCACATGATAATGATATTTAGATGAAAATTTTGAAAGTTTAAAATTGCAGGAAAAGTATGGCAAATTAGAAGTTTATTTACTGGTCAAAAGTCTATGCATGGATTAATATGATTTCGACGCAAGCGATAAATCAATAACCAAAGAAGGTCCAATGATAATTTATGAAGAAAATGCCATTTGTATGCTCAACTGAAGGAATTCTACATTGAAGCGATAGACCAAGAATATATTTTCATCCAAATTCTTTCATGCTTATGTTGTCATGAAGATTTGTCAAGTCCACATTTGCAAAGCTTGATCAAGCGACAATCCAGTGGATATTTTCACTAATTTACTACATTCTTCGATTTTTAAATGACAAGTGCATAATATTGAAATGCGTTAGTTTAATGATATGTCTTGACCATTGTATTTTTCAGGGGAAGTAATATTGCATATGAATATTGTACTCTTTTTCCTTCGCTAAGTTTTTGTCCAACTGGGTTTTTCTTAGCAAGGTTTTAACGAGACATATTCATATTGCATAGTCATCCAAAGGGGAAGTGGTATAAATATAATATAAATATATTATTAATTGGATGACTATTATGATATGTAACATCCCCCATCAATTATATTTATATCATGTAACTTGTGTCCTTACAAGTTCATGTTCTTTTTTTATAAATATAGGCTAATTGTGTATGGAACTCCGTATACTAATAGACATATTACTTCATCTCCATCTCTCTTATACTCTACTTTTCTATTTGTTCTTATATATTCTTGTTATTCTTATTATTTTATAACAATTTTAAATATTTTATATATATACATATAAAATTTAAAATCAGAACTTAGATTTTTTATTAAAAGAAATATATTTTTAAATATAATATTATTACATTGTAAACACACTAATAAAACCAAACATATTTATTGTAGTTTTGCAAAATTAAATATAGGTTTCATTTGAAACCATTTAAAATTTGTATTTCATCTTATAACAAATACAAAGTAAGAATTTGATACAAGTAGTATGTAGCTCAACTAGTAAACACATCAATTTAATCTAAATATAGGAGTTTTGTGTTCAAGTCCTTTTTTTCATAAAAAAATATCATCAACCTGATCCAACTGGTCATCAGTTGAATTGACCAGTTCAACCGGTTCTTGATCAGATCGAAAAGTAGTTGAAAACTAGACTTAGGCATAAGCCCGCAGGCTCGCTCATGCCCGTTCTCCATGGGATGAGTTTGGACAAATAATTTATAGTATAACCCCGGCCGAACTCGTGAAAGCCCGGTTAATATATGGGTTGGGTTTGGTTTAGTACTAAAACTTAGCCTGCCCAACCCGATATAAATTACTCCCTCTATTTCCAAAAGTTTTTCACTCTAACTGAATCATCAAAATCAATGAAAAATTTATTGCACTGTTGAAATGACTAATTTAACTTTTATATTTTATATAAAAATTCTCTTTCTTCTTAATTACTATTTTTAATCAATTATCTATCTCCTAATTAATATAAGGGTAAATTAGAAAAAATATGATAAAAAATGCATTGATATTCTAAATCCTCAAATTTTTGGAAAAACCAAAATAGCCTAAAACGCCAGACTTTTGGAAATGGAGGGAGTATTAATATATAATCCCTCCGTTTTTTTAACTGTCACTTTGGATAAGTGTGTCAATACCAAGAAAATATTAATTGAGAGAATAAAAGTATTAAAATACCCCTAACAATAATAATTATTTGAAAAGATGATTGATCTTTGTTATCTTTTATCATTTACAATGTCTCATTAAATAAGGGCAAAATGAAAAAGATGCTAAAATAATTATATTAGAATTTAAAAGCGACACTTATTAAAAAAATTTATTTAGCTCCAAACCGATAATTAAAAAAACGGAGGGAGTACTTCATTTATAATAAAATAAAGGGTGATGCTTGAGGGCGCCCTTTTTTTTCCTCAAAGCCACCCCTTAAATAGGCCTTTTACCATCTTACCCCTCTCATTAATTTCGTTCAACATCTCAGATGAATTGAAACTCTCTCTTTTTTTTCCCGTCACTTGCTAACTCTCTTGCTGTTAACTTCACCCATTAATTGGAAATCAATCATCCCAAAACCAAATCCCAATTTTTGAAGGATGTCTCCATGGAAAGTTACCGATTGGACTCTAGGTATGTTATATGTACTTGAAGTCGACATCGAATGTGTTCTTTTTTATTTGAGCTTGAGCGAAACCTAGGTTTCGGATATTTGCACCAGACGCATGATAATTGCATCTACATCAACGGGGACGATGCATGACTTTTGCATCAGCACCGTTGGTCAGATGTACGCGAATTACTTCTTTGCCACTGGGTAGCCGCCATTTAGTTTTGGCAGTTAAATGCTACTACGATCAACTTACCGGGTTAGAATGTTTATGTAGTTAATTTCAATGTGACATATACTCACCTCTAAATGGCATAACATATATATTATGTAAAGTGATTCTTAACCCTGAAATATTGTTAAATGTGGTTGACATCATTAATATTTTGTTATAATCAACAAATGCAGAAAAGTGGTAGACATGGCAAATCAAACCCTACTGTGCCTGCTAGAAAGCAGGCTATGGAAAATCTTGAGGTTGAACAAGATTGTGATGGTGGTGAGTCTTATTTAGAGAGTTTTGAATCCGATTCTGAACTTGAAGGTCAAAGCTCTATGATTCTATGTCATGTTAAGAAAGGGATCGATGGTCATTTTGTAAGTTAGGTATCAACATAAGTTAAATAAACCAACACAGATTTTGTTGTTTTGTCTGTACTTAATGTATTCTTTTGATGATAGTTTGCATTATCATATTATGGAAGGGAGTTGGAAACACTCTAGGGCTGCTGTGGTTAGTCAGTGGATAGTTAGGGGGTCAGTCCTTGGCAGTCCTATAGATGGTAATATGATTTCGAGTTTTTTAGGGCATGTAGCCTCTAAATTCTTGGAGGGGGAGAAGAGAAGTGTATTAAAGTGCCAAAACAGATTATCCACTTGTACGAGGCTGAGAGGGTGGAACAAAAGAATGGCTGATCATTTGCTCGAGGCTCGATCAATTATTGACGGGACTGGTGTGAGCACTGGATTGTAACGATCCTTCTCACGAAACTATGACGAGAGCTATATGATGTAATGTCTTTCTGGTGTTGTCCATCAGGGGTGTTCCCACTATTGTAGAGTTGAGTTTGGCCAAGGTTTGGAGACCTAGTCTGCCTTTAGGGACTCGTACAGGCACATCCTGGTGGTACGGATCCACCAGGGGACTTGTAGGGTGTGAGCACCAGATTTTAGTGATCCATATCGCGAAACGATGATGAGAGCTAGATAATGCATTCTTTTACAGGTGTTATCCATTAGAGGTGTTCCCACTATTGTAGAGTTGAGTTTGGCCATGACACAGAGACCTAGACTGACATTAGGTACCGTACGGGTGCTGCTTAGTGGTACGGATCCACTAGTAGATGTATGCCTGGGGGGGACTCATACGGGTCCCCTAGTACCGGTACGGGTGGGGCCTAACTCGTATGGTTACGCTTGTTTCCCGTTCAGGCCAATTTAGAAGTAGTCTCTTACCATTTTAGCAAAAGGTAGGTATTGAATTCGAGATCAACGAATTCTGACCTGATTTCACCCTGTAAAAGGGGCCTTCTCCTCTCATTTTGAGAACACACAATTCATAAGCAAAATTCTATAGAAAAATTATAGTTCTAGCAATCTCTATAAGTATAGTTGAGGTATAGGAGGTATAAAATAGGGAGAAAACCCATTTATTGAGGTTTTGTCCATATTTTATTCATTCCTAGCTTCATGTATTAGGTTTTAGGGGAGATTCTGTCCACTCAAATACTCTCCTAAATAGTCCTAACTAAGCACATACTTTGGCCGGACTCTCTTTATAGTAAAGGGATTGCCTCAAAGTGGATTCACATCATAAAGGTAACGCTCTTTAGTTTTAAAGAGATTCACATCTCCATTATATTGTTATTGTCAGTTTATTTTGTATTGACTGTTATTTCAATTCTCATTTTGGGTCCGATCCTGATTAATACGGCTTTATTTGTACCTAATATATCATTTCGGTGATTGTAATGGTGCGCCAGACTCGTATAAAGGGAATTCCCGCTTTTATTTTATCTCCTCTATAATTAACCTATTGAATAAATTAAACACTGGTTCTGTCAGATCCGACAGGACCCGCACGGGTCCCCCATACCCGTATGAGTCCTCGATAGCTGTACGGGTCCCACCCACCCGTACCTGTATCGGTCTCCAGACAGAACCCATACTTCTTTTTTGGTTAAATAAAAATCAACTAACTCACCTTTTGCCATGCGGTCATTTTCACTAATAATCCGGTAAATCAATCAAGAAAAGTTAAAATACGGCTTTACAACATAATCACATTTTTCTTAATAAAATGCTGATTTGTTATGTGCTATAAACTGTGCTAACATCTGTGGATACATGGGAATTTATTTTCATTTTTGTTTTTAACTTAGAACAAATGTATAGGATCTCTTTGCAATTTCCCCCATTTTTTCACCCGGTTGTAATTTTTATCCCCCATTTATTACTTGTGCTTTATTGTAATATGTAAACGCATGTAACGAGTGTGAAAGAGTGTAAAAATAGGATTTCT
This sequence comes from Euphorbia pulcherrima, assembly GCA_947683365.1. Taxonomy (NCBI): domain Eukaryota; kingdom Viridiplantae; phylum Streptophyta; class Magnoliopsida; order Malpighiales; family Euphorbiaceae; genus Euphorbia; species Euphorbia pulcherrima. Next base: position 45,588,476 of record CANTUS010000014.1, read on the forward strand.
GTGATAATTCCCTAAAAGATGAAAACTAAAATGGTTTTACACGGTGAATGTAATTTTGAATCAATTAAATGAGAAATAAGTGACTCATCCGATATACGAATCTCTGATCCAATAGGTACAAGTCTCCCGCCTAAAGGAAACCATACCAGAACTCTTTCCCAAGTAGATAACTTGGGTGGCAACTCTATCAATTGTATCGAGATTTGGGTCTCGATTCTTTTCTTCATTAAAATTGGCTTATTGTGCAAACTTTAACTAAAGAAAGTTTTATCACGCCTAAATCCAACCAAAACCCCAGTGGGCCCTACCTCTCTCACAGAGGCGCCAAGGGAGACCCACATGTCATCGACAGCTCACAGTGGCGACTCAGCTGGGGACATAATCTTTTTACTTGCAAAATGTTGGTTTGCTTCAAAAGCTTAAAAGATTAAGATGAGCACCGAAAATCATTTACTTGATTCAACCCATTTTTTGTTTTCATCATTTGGGAAAATGATCACACTCTATCTTCTCACCTCCTTTTCTCTAGCTAGATGCTCTCTTCTTCTACTGCTAGGTTAGGGTGCCTTATTATTTCTGTGACACTTACAAAAGTGTTACCCATGCCCACCAGGAATTGGGGATACTCTAGTGGGTGGAGCACTCATTGCTATCTCTCCCTAAAAGAGGATTAGTACGATGAGAACCTTCTACATCAAACTTCTGATATGTCCCTATGCCATTCTTATCGAAAGCCATATAATTTTATCCTTTAGGGTACCTTTTTTCTGGTGAGATTAGACTAAGGAAGAATAACCTCAGACTCGGCAGGGAGAAATAAGACCAAAATCGATCGCTTCGCATGTGTTGTGTTACCTACTCTTGTAATTAACCCTACCGTGCATTGCTGTAATTTATGCATGCATATCACATCCCATGCATGTACAGATCTCTTGGTCACTAATTCAGCTCAAGAGCTTGCAATCCCATCCAACACTCATCCCGGTCACTATCATGGTTCAGCTTGATCGGTTAGTTCAACCAGCGAACCCAATGCTCTGCACGGTCAGTAGTGGGACTCATTTGCTCCACCAATAGGCTATTCTGCAGTTTCACCATAGTAAGGACCCAAGCCAGTCGCTAGACTTTATGGTTATGCCAAAGGGGACAATCCTCCCTTATTTCATGGGTCTACCCTATGGTGTAATCCAGGACCAAATGGCTCATTTAGTGGCCCTTGATAACATCTCACCTTAGGATACTCCCCTTTTGGTCATCTTCAGGAAGTTGAAGGAATAGGGATTGGTCGATCACCTACGGCCATATGTTCAACCAAAGCCCGAAGAGAGGGGCAATTTCTGTGTATATCATGTTAATCTTGGTCGTCCGACTAAAATATGCAAAGAAATCCTTAAAGCTATCACTACATTGATCAGTGAAGGCAAAGTTTGTGAACCTCGTAGAAGAGGGGAGGAAATAGCCATGATTAACTCAGGATTAGAAGAAAACAAGGTGTGGAAAAGCATTATGGAAGCTAAGAAAGCAAGAGAAGAACCATCCATATTTGATCTTAAAACTATCAAACAGTGGAGTGGAGAGCCTGTCCATTACTACTTTCGAAGGTGGTTAACAATCGCGGTGGCCCTTAAAAGAAAACCTTACGAAATGGAATTAGCTGACCAGTTCATCTTTGGATTATCACCTCAGCTTCGCAAGATGACGTTCGCAAAGGCCTACAAGTCTATCCTTGAAAGTTACGAAGCCACTATAGAAGCCGAGAGACTCTCCAAGATTATAGGGGATGAGAACCCGTCAAGAATTAAAGTAGACAAATCCGTCGATACTCTTACCACTTCAATATACTCTATTTTACAATTGGGGGATAAGAAGAAGACACCTATTTAGGAAGCACTGAGAAACCCGGCCCAAGTCACAAGGGAAGCCGTGAATGACATGTAGACCGAGAAACAGTTGTAAGATCTGGATCGTGACCTGACTCACATTCTAATGAATAACCAAGAAGACCCTTCGCCTGTGGAGGAAGATAATGTAGTTTTATGTAATGAAAATGATGTAGGCTTCGGGCATCTTGATGATAATAGTAGTGATTTTTCTTACTTGTTTGATGTTTCGCCTAATGGCACCATGCATTCATCTCACCATACGCACAACAATTTTAGCATTCATGATGTTTCATTGCATGACATTAATTTGGGTACAAAGGAAACTCCAAAAATGGTGACCATTTCTAATGACTTAACCCCTATCGAAAAAAGAGAGATAATAAAAGTGCTTAGAAAACCTGTTAGTTCTTTCCCATGGTCCTACGAAGACATGCCTGGGGTAGATTGCCAGATAGTCGAGCATTATATCCCTACTAACCCCAAGTTCAAACAAGTTGAACAAAAATTGAGAAGATAGTGTCAGGAATGGGTTGATAAAATCAAAGCTAAAGTTGCTAGGTTACTTGAAGCTAAGTTCATCGAAGTAATTGAGTATCCAACATGGTTAGCTAATGTTGTCCCGGTTCCTAAGAAAGATGGAAAGGTCCGAATGTGCGTTGACTTTCATGATTTAAACAGGGCTTCTCCTAAAGACAATTTCCCATTACTACATATTGATGTACTAATAGATAGTGCCGCCAGAGATGCAATGTACTCATTCTTAGATAGGTTTTCTAGATATAATTAGATTCTAATGGACATCATAGATAAGTTCAAGATAGCTTTCATCATTGAGTGGGGGGTATATTGTTATAAGGTAATGCCTTTTGGACTGAAGAATGCAAGGGCAACTTACCAGAGAGCCGTAACAACTTTACTACATGATATGATCCACAAAGAGGTTGAGGTTTATATGGATGACATGCTAGTTAAGTCCAATGCGAGAGAAGAACATCCTGAGATCTTGGAAAGATTCTAGACAAAGATTGAGAAGTACAACCTCCGGTTGAACCTGAAGAAGTGTGTGTTTGGAGTTACATCGGGCAAGCTTCTTGGGCACATAGTCAATCAGAGAGGAATCGTGGTTGATCCTGATAAGGTTAAGGCTATTCGAGAAATGCCTATTCCTAGAATGGAAAAGGAAGTCAGGTCATTTCTAGGATTGCTTCAGTATGTAAGCCATTTCATTGCCAAGCTAACCATGGTTTGTGAGCCTCTCTTTAAGTTGTTAAAAAGAAAGCAGCCGATAGAATGGAATGATCAATGTTAGATGGCCTTTGATGAGATAAAGGCATACCTGGTGAATCCGTCGATTTTAAAACATCTGATGCTTGGTAAACCGTTGATACTCTACTTGGTCATAGAAGAGTCATCTGTAGGTGTGATGTTGGTCCAAGAATAGAAAGATAAGAGTGAACAACTGTCTACTACTTGAGTAATAAGTTGTTAGATTATGAAATGAAGTACACGATGGTGGAAAAGACATGTACTACCATGGTGTGGCTAACCAAGAAGTTATGGCATTACTTCTAGTCTTAAAGAATCCAAGCAATTACAAAAGTAGATCCAATGAAGTATCTTTAACAATCCTCTACATTGGTAGAAAGACTCTCTCGTTGGCTCCTGTTACTATCTGAGTTTGATATTGAGTATGTCACGAAGAAGGTCATCAAGGGGACAGCGGTGGCAGAATTTTTAGTAAGTCAACCCATAGAATCTGATTATATGGAGAACTTGGATTTTCCCAATGAATAGTTAGCTATAGTGAAAGTAGAGAGGACTGAATGGATTGTGTATTTTGACGGGGCTATGAATAGAAAGGGTGCCGATCTTGGGGTAATCATCGTCACACCATAAAACAAAGTTATCCCACTAAGCAAATGATTGGAATTCCTAGTCACCAATAATGGAGTTGAATATGAGGCTTGTCACTTTGGTCTTGATGTCCTATTAAAAGCAGAAGCAAAGGAGGTCAGGGTGATGGAAGATTTCACTTTGGTAATAAAATAGGTTGTTAGGGAATGGGAAATCAGAGAAGGATCTTTCAGACCATATGTAGAGGCAGTTTGGGACTTGGCAGCATAATTCAATAAATGCTTCTTCTAATATATACAAAGAGATGAGAATCAAATGGTTGATTCTTTAGCTACCCTAGCCTCAATGTGGAAGGAGAAGAAGTGCAGCCCATCCGCCCACTCATAATCGAGATGGTTCGCTCCCCATTTCATGAGAAGACTCGAGTCATGACTGTGGGGGAGCAAAAGATTTACTAGTTCGACGACATTAAAAGGATCCTGAGGGAAGGGAAATGCCCCGGTGGATCATCAAGTTTAGATTGATTGACTCTTAAAAGGTTAGCTACATAATTCAGACTAGTTAATAGAGATCTCTTTAAAAGGACAACTAAGGAGTTACTGTTAAGGTGTTTATTATGAGAAGAAGTAGAAAAGGTGATGACCCAGGTACATTCAGGGGATTGCGGCTCGTATATGAATGGCATGGCTTTAGTAAGGAAAATTAAGAGATTGAGGGTACTTCTAGACCACAATGAATGCTGACTCTGTAGACAAGGTTAGGAAATGTCATGAATGCCAGATTCATGGGGATATACAACATCTACCTCCATCCGAACTTCACAATTTGTCTACTCCTTGGCCTTGCTCGGCTTAAGGGATAGATATAATTGGTGAAATTAAGCCATCATCAACCAACGAACATCGATTCATCATAGTCACGGTCAATTACTTTTTAAAATGGGTAGAGGCTAAATCGTACACAAATATCACCGCCAAGAAGGTGGCCAAGTTCATAGAGAGGCATATTTTTGTTCGATATGGGGTTCAGCATCATATGGTCTCTGATAACGGTGTTCTAAGGGGCAACTAGTGAGTTATTTAAGAATTTTAATATTGAACATCACAGATCTTCTCCAAATAGGCCACAACCTAACGGGGCGGGAGAAACTGCTAACAGGTCAATTAAGAAAATCTTATCCAAGACAGTAGCCACTTACAGGGATTGGGCTAACAAACTTCCATTTGTAGTTTAGGGGTATAGATCTAGTGTGAGGATGCCTACTGGCCAAACACCTTTCTCTTTGGTATATGGGACGGAAGCAGTATTAACCGTTGAAACAGAAGTAAGATCATTATGTCTAGCACTCGAAGATCAGCGGAAAGAGTCAGATTGGGAAAAGGCTAGGTATGAACAGTTGAATGTGATAGATGAGAAACGGCTTAAGGCACTCTACCACTTACAAATGTACTAGCAGCATATGGCTCGAGCTTACAATAATAGAGTCAGACACCTAAAGCAACCTCTTAACACGGGTGATCTAGTTCTCAAACAACTAAACTAAATCAACACTGATGTTAGGGGCAAGTTCAGGCCTAACTAGGAAGGACCGTTCGTAGTTAAAAAAGTCCTTAGCAAAGGAGGAATCGAGCTTACGGATATGGATGGAAATGAGTTCGTGAATCCAGTAAATCAAGACAGGCTCAAGTGCTATCATGTCTAGGTCAAAAGGAATAAATTATAAAAAAGCAGCACAAATAATAAAATAAATAAATAAAACACCGACAAGTGGTCCTCTACTGCTTGGTCAAAAATTAGGGTGCAACCCGCTGATCGGTATTCTGCAAATCGGTTAGGCAAAAGTTAGGGAACTCAAAATAAAGCCCGCTAAGTTGAAAACCCAAAAAGGGCGGCTTAGGCAAAAGTTAGGGCATCCAGGGAAAAATGTCAGTTGCTTTCTGGAAAATCTGCAAAAGACCAGTAGGCAGTAGGGGTTAACCATTGGAAATTGTTACCATTGCCTATATACTCAAATTAGTCTCATCAATAAACATGTTATGAATTACTAAGAATCTTGGTCTTATGAATGCATGCATGTCTTTAGGTGAAATAATCGCAGGTATGTGAACATCAATTTTTTCAGTATCACATTATGCATCTTTGTTAAAATTCTTTGTACTGTACGCACCATTCAGTAAAAGACAAAAAATATACTGATGGGTAACAAAAGAAATTAGACCCATGCAAAAGTCAAAAAAGTCTGCTGGGCTGAAAACCCAAAAGGGCGGCCCAGGAAAAAGTTAAGGCAAAAAGCCTGTTGGATTTAAAACCCGAAAGGGCGGTTTAAGCAAAAATTAAGGCAAAAGAAAAAAAAAGTCCTCTGGGCTAAGCCATCAAGGACAGCCCAGGCAAAAATTAGGACACAAAAAAATGAATGTTCGGTAGGCCATCTCAGATCGAACGACCTAGGAAAAAAATTAGAACACCACCTAATCCCTTCACTACAAAATTATCTGGAAGAAGTAACTTAGGTTTGCTAAATGGCAATATTCAATGGTCTCGGTTTAGAAAAGTTCACATGCATAAAAGTTAAAAGTCAAGAGTAGCAGTTCAAAGTTCACATTCAAAACAAGCCATGCAGGGCCCAAAAGTATCAAAAGGCTATCAGAGTAATCAAATCTAAGACGCCGGGGGATCCCATCCCTAGCTAGCTTCCTGAGCCTGATCCTGGGTATCCGCTAGCAGGTCATCCACATCTATGGTCATATGCTCCTCGCTCCTATCGACATCAGGGCTGGTGTGAGCATGGGCTTTTCGGTGACCCTCGAAATGATGATGACTTTTTGCTCTAACCTATTACGGTCTAGTTGTTCCATTATTTTAGAATTGAATAGCGTTTAGCAAGTTCTTTGTTGACGATTTTGAGATCTTTTGACCCTGATTAAAATAATAATTGGATTGCTTTTAATTTGTTAACCGCTTCCTTTCCCCTCGCACGTAGTAAATTGTTTTGCAATTTATTCCTTAAAAATCCGGACATTTTCAGTGAGTCTCGTTTGCATCGTTGGATTCTTGGCTCCCTAAGCTTTCCGAAATTTCAAGTATCGCCCCGTTCGAATGCCCATGGTATAGTTTGTTCTCATTTCGGGCTCGGCTCGTCGGGCCCCTTTGCCTTTTTTGCCTAGGTGCCCCCGATCCAGTGACAGCATCCGACGCCGCTGCCGGTAGGCTAGGCCATGTGGTCCACATACTAGGCCGTAAGGACCACACGGCAGGCCACGTCACATGACACGGCCTGGATCTAGCTACGTCATGTGACGCAGCCTGGGCTGCCTCAGTCTGGCCGCATCAGCGTCACTGACGCGGCCTTCGCGCGGGGTTTCTTTGTCTGGAGTTTTTCCGGGTTTTTCTTGGCTAACAGGTCGGGTTTTAGGATTTTTCCGTTAAAGATTTACATATGAAGGATTAATTTTAGGATTCTACACCTGAGAAGTCTATAAATACCCCTCAAAAATCAGATTTGGTGACTTTTTTGGCTGATTTAGAAGAGAATCAAATTCTTAGAATTCTAAGGCTTTAGGGAGAAAAAGTTTAATAATATTGGGAAGATCTAAGCCAATATACGTGGTTCTTGATTTCTAAATCTTATTACACTTAATCTCTTAGGTTAAATCATTAAAATCTATTAGAAATCTTAGGTAAAAATTGGTTTAAATAGGATTTAGCGACTTTTTCCTCAAAAATCACTAAATCCCTTGCTAAATCGTTGTTTCGCTGGGTTTTCATCTCAAATCCATCACAAAGCTTGCCAAACATCCCGTTCGAGTCTTGAGAGTGGATTCACGGCCTTTAGGTAACTTTTTGAGTTCCAATCTATTTCTTTCTGTTATTTATTTTTGCTGATATGTTTTTGGTTGTTTTTCCGGGCGTTTGGCCCTTTCATTCGTCCTTTTTGTGATTTTCTGTCAAAAATCCGACTGACTGTTCCGAAAAACATCAGGCATACTAAACGTCACCTAGGCCACCTCGCTGAGTCACCTACCACTTCGTTCAGTCAGCCTACGGGTCGCTCAAGCGGCCAACCGTTGTTTTGTCAGATTTTCTGGGTTCTTTTCCCCCAAGCTGAAAAACCAAAGTTATTTAAGCATTTTAAGTCCGAATCTACTGTAATAGTGTAGGAAACGACTTGAAATTTTAGTAATCTTGGGTTTTCAGACACAAAAAGGTCGATTCCGGCTTGTTTAGACACTTATTCCGGCAGGCCACTTCAGTGGGACGAAGGCCGACTGAGCGTCATCTAGGCCACCTCATTAAGTCGGCCTACCTTGTCGCTGAGTCAGCCTACTGGTAAAAATGTCTAGATGGTCCCTGTTTGCTTTATTCTGTTGTTTTTGGCCCGTTTCTGTCATTTTTGACCCGGTTTTGGCTATTTTAATGCGTTTTTAGTCCCAATTTCAACCCGAAAATTTTTCAAAAATTATGAATAATCTGAAACTATTTTTATTTATTTCTTTCTATTTTTAGATTTTATTTAAATTTTTATGTGATTTAATACGCATTTTTATGACTTAAAAATAGTGTTTTTGCTAAATAAATCTAAATATATTGTTTTCTACCAACTAAAAATTCTAAAAAAATTCTGAATATGCTAAATCTGATTTTAGGATATTTAGTTAATTTATTTCACCCTTTTTTAGGTTGTTAGATAATTAATTAATACCCAAAAATTAAATTTTTGTCCCGAAAAATACAAAAAAATACGTTTTCTTCATGCTGTGTTTATTTTCCGCAATTGCTTATTCATGCTTTATTTGTGATTATTCCCGTATATCTATTGCCTCGTTTGGAGTCGGGTCCGAGTCGGTAAGCTCGGTTAAAACTCGGTTTCGCCTGTTTATTTATTTATCGCTTTTATTTACTTTCTCACATTAGAAAAATGTATAGGTATTCGTGAAGCCTTGTAATAATTTTATTTCCTTGCTTTGTTTATTTATCACTTTCCGTGTGATGTAAGGCGTAATAAACCGAAAACACTAAACAATAATCAGATTAAAGCGCATAAGAACTAAGGTCACATTAATTAAAATACAATCGGCTTGATTTAAAAATTGAAAAGTAAGCAACATCATCTGAACCTAGAATATCTCTTTTAAGGTACGGTCCAACCACCCGGTGGGAATATCGTACCCAAATTCCTGGTGAAGCTTAACCGGGTGGTGACTCTATCTTAAAATACAGGATTCTAAGTCTCGTATACGTTAACACATAAATCGGACTAAATTTCAACATTAACATCATTTTCCATTATCTTTTTCATCACGCTAAAATAAGGAATATCCCTTAGCACGCTTCACAACACTCGTTGTTTCTCCACCCCACGCCGAAGAGCATTAAAGCTTACCGTGCGGGTGGGGGGATCGGGGGTCATCGACTCATAGTGGCGACTCTGCTGGGGATTTTCCTTTTAGCTTAAAATTTGAAAATCGATCTCATTTTCACCATTGGTTAAAGGATTTTGATGATATGCCTAGATCGCTTTTAAATCAACGCTTTATTTCTTATGCCTTTTGATCCACCGCTTAGTTAGATTCTAAGTTTTACGGTGCCATTTTTATCACCCCCATGAAGCTCACTTGTATAATTCATGCCCTCCAGGAATTGGGGATATTTGTGGGTGGAACACTCATTTCAACCAATGTGTATTTCCCGCGGTCGCACTCATTTGAGGAGTGGTTAAGTTACATGAAATCAAGGTAAACGAGACCCTTCTACCGTGTCATTCACGACACCAGCAGTTTGAGACTATGAACCATGATAAAATTAACCATAGCAACTTCCCTTTAGGTTCACCAAAACAATCTAGGTTTAGGTCGCATACTCTCTTGCCGTTTCCTGGCGTTAGAGTTACCCCCAGACTACAAATTGGCATTACGCGGGAGTCATAAGGTTGGAAGAGGTTTATTTGCTTTCGTGTGCTACTTGTGTTGTGCTCATGCATACGCACTTCATGCATAGGCCGCCTGTGGCCGATCTTTATTTTTGGTTTTCGCTTACCCCTATTCTCCCCTCGCTTGAAGGGGGAATTTAACAAAATGCATGAGATCGTTTGAGCCCCGACGACCTGTACCTAGTTCGCTAGGCATAGCAAGGAATTCACACGTCTCATATATTTTAGGGTTAAGCTTCACATCATAAGCTCTTCTGCTCTCTACCTCTCTAAACCACCCATGATATATATGGCATTCATCACTTGAATTATTATGTGATCATTCATTTCATACATGGTTCGATTCAAGCATATCATCTTTTGATTTCTCAATAAGATCCGGACGTCCACGTCATCGCAATATTCTCTAGTTGCGTCTAGATTGTCATTTAATCTGCTAGCTAGTAAGTTCAGAATTTGCTCTTCCAACCATGTCTGATCCGTGTTTGAATGATGCACCTCATGAAAGCACTCCTTCTCCTTCTCCCTCTCCCCCTCATCAGGGTCAAGGTCAAGGGGAATCTCAATTGGTTCTAAATTAGGTAATGCTATAGCTATGTTCCTGCAATCGGATATGTTTCGGGCCACTATTTAAGAATAAGTTAGATCTACTCTCAGGGAGGAAAGAGAGTCTCAGAGGCCAGCGGGGCCTATTTTTCAAGCTTTGGGAGAGATAGTTCACTCTCTACCAGTTCAGAATTGCTTTTCGTTATTGCCGCTCCTTCCTGTTTGTCCTTTCCTGCAAGGCCAATTTCAGTTTAGACAGAGCTCTTCTCAGCCATCCTTATCATTTGCTCGACCAACCTTTGGTTTTTAACCCCCTGTGCACTCAAGGCCCATTCTCTAACCTCCTATTCTCCCCACATTCTTAGGGGGATTTACTCCTCAGATGACAGTCCCCTCGAGCAGCTTTATTATTCCTCTTATGCAGCCGGCTAGTTCCACAACCTCTCCCCCTAGCTTTGTGGTCACTCCTCGTGAGACCACTTACCCTTAAAATCCTTTTTCTCGCTCCCAGATCAAAACCTCAGCTCCTTCGCCCTTTCAGTTTAGATCATCTCCATGTGACCAAGTCACGTAGCCTCCAGGCGTGATGCCCCAAATGGCGGCTTTCTTCAGGTAATTTTTGAGTAGGAGCGAGGATATGGAAGAAGTAAGAGGTGATGATTGGATGCCTGAAAATTTATCAATTCCCCGAATGGATGCTTATTTAGGCGAAGGCCCCCCTAAGTCCCATATAGTTATGTATGAGCGAATCATGCGTGTCCAAAAGATTGGGGATAAGGTGCTAGCCAAGTTATTCCCGTGTACCCTTTTAGGCCCTGCTCTCGAGTGGTACAATACTCTTCCGGAGTCCACAATCCTGGATTGGAAACTCCTATCTGAAGCTTTGGTTGCCCACTACGGATTTAATTCCATAATGAAGACTACCATTCAGCATCTTGAGGTAGTCAAGCAATAGCCCGACGAAGCTTTCAAATCTTATTTCAATCGATGGATAGCCACTTAGGTCCTCTTGAAGCAAAAGCTCAGCCTTAAAGAAATGATCCTAAAATTCCTTGACGGGGCACTCCCGCTCCTTCAAAAAGAGATAAAGACCAATTCTTTTGAGCCCTACTAAAAAGTTTTTGAAAAAGCTGAAAAGATCGAGCGCTGAGAGGAAAAGGAGAGGGCTAGCAAGCCAAGTGGCAAACCCTGGTTCAAGAGCAACAACTCTCAATCCTTTGAGGTTGCTCTGACCCCAATTAGGGAGAAGACACCCACAGTTCAAGTTATCGATCAAGAGAGTGTTTTCGTAGAGCAAACCACACCCGCTCGGGCCCCTGGTCAGAAGGCATTCATGTCTCTATGGAAGCTCCCTCTTCATAATATATTTGCCAAATTGCGAGAGAAAGGCCTACTTAGCCCTCTTCGTGAGTACCGTTCTCCTACGCCCAAAGAGAAAGGGAACTTTTATTGCTATTACGTTCAAAAGGGATACACAACAGATCAATGTAAGCCTTTAGGTATGGCTATTTGGCGCTTAGTAAGAGAAAGAAAAATGGATGAGCCTACAAGGAAGACCGATGCTGAGGAGAAGCCATTGTCGAGCTCTGATGATGGAGTGATCACCATCAATTCTAGTCTCCCTGAGGGTTTTGTGTTAGCAATGGTCTTTTCTGATTCACCTAACTCCGTTATAGAAGCCAATTTTGTCGCCGACTTTGACAAGAATCCCTTGAGGTCTCTAGTAGATGAAGGAGAAAAGTTATCAGTCGAGCAAGCAAAGGTTTTGGACTTCATCCTGAATGACACCCTAATGGAAGCTACTGAGGATGATTAGTCTACCAGCTCTAAGGATGATTTTTTCTACAATGTAATTTTCTTTCTTTATGTTTCCAGTATTTTGATGTAAACAATTTTGCCTTTAAGGCCCTTTAATTTAATGAAAGAATCTCTTTCTGCTTATCTGTTTGATGTTTCACCAAATGGGTCCATGCATTCATTTTATCACAAGCATAATATGTTCAGTATTCATGACGTTTCTTTAACTGATTTAAATTTGAGTACAGATGATAACCTAAAATGGTAACCATTTTCTAATGACCTAACCTCTGAAAGAAAATGAGAGATAACGAGTGCTTAAAGATCATGATAATGCTTTTGCCTATTCATCCTAGGCACCCAGGGTTCGTCATCGAATTCCCGAGCATCTCATCTCCATGCCTGAAACAACAAAAGAAGCTCAGTTCTTCCTTGGATAGATTCAATATGTTAGTTGGTTTGTCACGAGCCTCACAACTGTGTGCTAATTTATTTTCAAACTACCGAAGAATTATCGGCCTATTATGGAGAAAGGATATCACCAGATTATATTCATCAGAATTATAGCTTATCTTTTCTTCGCCCACCCATTATCAAATTTCCCACCACCATACAACATTACCTGTTCCTAATACCCCATTTCTTCTAACTCTCCAACCCTTCCTTATTTCTCTCCTCCTTGGCCATTCTCTGCGAGGGGGACGCATATGATCGGTACGATTCGACCCTCATCAGTGTAGGGGAAACTGACCCTTTTCACCGACATTATGGTTGAGAAGATGGTCAAGTTCATCAAGAAACACATCCTTGGTCGGTGTAGCCTACCCCATTACATCATCCCAGTTATTGGGGTTTCAATCCCTAAGCCCCGCAGATCTTCATTGCACTACCCATGAGCTAGTGGGATAACCGAAACCAAGAGTCGTATTGAACCCAGCATCAAAGAGACCCCCATAGAATAAGGTGCAGCCTGAGTAGCTCAAGAGGTCTTTAGAAATATCAAAAGCACATAGTGAGGTTGAACAACAACCGCGTCAAGCATCGAGTATCCGTCAAAGGCCAATGATCTAATTCCAAGGCAAGTAAAGCCTACCAACACTAACCTAAGGGGGAAGTTCTGACTGAATTGGAAAAGACCTTATGTAATCAGAAAGTTACCCGGCTCTAAGGGCATGAAGATTTCAGATGGTAATGAGTTTGTGAGTCCTATCAAACAAAACAGGTCAAAGCATTATCATATCTAACCAAAAAGAATCAAATCCAGAAAAGCAGTACATGAAAAGCATATATAAATCAATCACTTAACGAGTGGTCCTCTACTGCTCGGGCAAAAATTAGGGTGTATCCTGCTGATGGGTATTCTACAAACCGATCAGGCAAAAGTTAAGATGCAAAATAACCCGCTAGACTGAAAACCCAAAAAGGGCGGTCTATGCATAAGTTAGGGTAAAGTGAGCTAAGAGAGTATGTTGGGTAGAAAACCTTCACAGGCTAGTTAGCACCAGAGTTTTGGTCAATAGAAACGATTATCATTATCATGTACTCAAACTTAATTCAACTAATGGAAATGTCACTTTTACAGAATTCTCTATGTTTATGCTTGAATGAATATATTGGGCCCTAAAGGCGAAATGTTGCAAGTAAGTCAAACATAGGGTTCCGTGCAGTCAACTCAATCCCTCGAAAGAAATAAAAGCAAAGATAAAAGGAAAAAATCCTAATAGACTGAAAAGAATTGAGGTCTATGCAAAAGCCGGGAAAGTCCGCTTGATTGAAAACCCTAACAGGGCGGTCCAGGCAAAAATTACGACGTAAAAGCAAAATGAACAAGTCTGATGGGCCCGACACAATGTCTGGGTCTTTGCAAAAATTAAGACAATTAGAACAAAGATTACCGACTGCCATCGATCACATCCGACTGCCATCGATCACATCGAGATATTGAGAGCATGGGATTTTGCAGTCCCTCACGCGAGACGATGATGACGTGTACTCGATTTTAATGCCTCATAATAAAAGTTCTCTTTAGAATTTTTATTACCAATATAATATTCCTTCCAAATTTTATACTTGGTAGAATCCAGTTCGGTAAAGCTGATAACGCATCCGGTGGGAGCTTGAACCGATGATTTACACCCAAATTAAAGTAAATCTCTAAATACCCATTAAAATATCATTAAAATTCAAAAAAAGATGCCTTTTGAACCACTTTTAACCACTTTGGCGACTTTTTGGGCTTATGAGCCCGCTGGCTGTCGGCTTGCCGGAGGCTGATGCCATTGGCGGCATCAGCCATGCCGTCAGTGGCATCAATCATATCACCGACAGCATAAGCCATACCACTGGCAACATAACGGGCTCCTATACAGATAGCTTTTCTTGCCACTTTCGGTGGAATTGGTCAAAAAGGTCTCAAAAACCACCCCATTTTGCCTATAAAAACACACTTAGGCTTTAGGGAGAGGGAGAGGAAACCATCTAAGATTGGAAATTTAATGTTAGAATGAGAAAATAGATTTTAGTGAGATGAGAATTAGATAAGGCAGGAAAAAGGATTCTAATCCATTTTTCCTGGTTTTTCTTCTTTGAACACTCTGATTGTGAGCTTAAAATCAGTAGGTATTTTTGTTAAAATCAACTTAATAGGATTTAGAGACTTAAAACTCTTAAATTTCACCACTAAATCATCGCTACAAGCTCCCCAGAGGTGTTTCTTTTTGGTTCACGAAGAGGTGGATTCACGACCCCGAGGTAAAAAATTCTGAGTCTCATAGCTCTTTGGCATTAATATTACTGATTTATGCTGATTCTTGTTGATTTGTGTTCACTTTTAGGTTTTTAGTCATTTTTGACTGCTGGCCACTGCTGCTGCAAGAAATTGTGGTCACCGAAGACAAGTGATATTGCCGGCAGTATCACACATGTCGCTAGAGACATCACTGATACCGTTGGTGGCATCACATTTCCCAGAGACCTCACTTTCTTATGGGACCCTTTCTTTATGGTACTTAGAAAGCCATGTAGCTTGCCTGCATACTGATGCCTCTAGTGACATCATTTTGTTGCCAGCGGCTTCAGCCATGTCGCCAGCGACATCAACCATGTCGCCGGCGGCATCAGTCTTATCGTCAGTGGCATGACTTTCTGGACAGCTATTTTTATTTCGTTCGTCTTCGACCTAGTTTATTTTTTGAAACTAGGATACACAGTGCAACGATGGAGGTCCAAAACCTTCTAAAAATAGACCCCACCCCATAACATGTGGCATTTTCACTAATAAACTAGTTAAAACAACGATCGGGTCTAAAATTTGGTTAAAAAATGGAATTTTCCTGCAAACACCGTTCAATTCTCATTTTAGCCATCCAACCGGGCTTTATAATATTGTAAATAAAATATGCCATGTTCACGCTAACTCCGGTCTTATTTGGTTTGCTAACTATATGTGATTTATGAGATATCTCATATGACATACTGTATCAATGCTAACCATTTTCTGCAGGTAGATGTATATTAGGCCATCGGGCATTTTATTTATCGCATAGAAAAATGTATAGGACTTGGAAGCCTTGTAATAATTTTATATTCCGCACTTATTTTTGGATGATTGTAATAATTTATTCATCGCCTCAACTGTTTAATAAAAGCGAAAACAACATAATAACTGAAAACACAAAGAAATAGGATGGATTAAACCGGTTAAGAAAGAATAAATTATCTTAACTTGGCCTAATGAAAAATAGATAACTTCATCTGAACTCGAAATCTCCACTTAAGGTATGGTCCAACCACCCGGTGGGAAAATCGTACCAAAAATTTCCCGATTGAACTGAACCGGGTGGCGACTCTATTTTAAGTACGGGATTTTGATCTCATATCTTTTAATCATTAAAATGTGCAAAACCATTTTCCAATCACATCACTCGCATCCCCCGTTATTTTAAAGAGGCTGGTCCACCGGCTCGGCTTTGCAGCCGCCGCATAAAACGTCGTTCGCTCACAATGGCGACTCTATTGGGGACTGATCTCTTTAAACTTGTACTTTCCTTTCATAAAGTTTAAAAGATTTTGATGATGTATTGAAATCATTAGCCAAGTTAAAACTTCATTCTTTTTGTTATGACATTTTATCCTCAAATAAGCGTGTAGATAGTTTGGTAATTTTTAGGTGCCCCATTTTACCCGAGAAGCTCTCGAAAGTATCACTCATGCCCTATTGGAATTGAGGATGCCTAGTGGGTGGATCACTCATTTTAACCAACACATAAACTCCTATGATCACACCTATTTAGGGAGTGGTTGAGTAATGTGGAATCAAGGTAAACGAGAACCTTCTATATCAACAACCTTGTACCAAAGCCGTGCTAGAAAAAGCCTTAGCACATCATTCCTTTAGGATCAGCAGAATAAATAAAATAATTGGGACGCGCTTCTTTTGCCATTACCGGTGAAGAAGCCGAACTCCATCCTTCCAAAGAGGCGTTATACAGGAGTCATAAGGTTGGAAGAGGGATGATTTGTGTACTGTGTGCTCCGTGATCATGCAAACCCATGCATCGGCTTCAAGAGCCAGAAATGAATCAACTTACCCTTACTACTTCTGTCCGTGGAAGAAATTTAGCAACACACATAGGACTTCTCTTGTGCCTCCGTTGCATCACTATATATCACTATGTACAATGTGAGATACAAACGTCCCACATATGTTGGAGGGATAAGCCGTCGCATCATCTCTAACCATATCTACGTGCAGCCATACATATCACACACTACTTCTAAAAACAAAAGGCATGCATACCATCCATACCATTTACAAACCCATTCATGATTTGATCCACTGCCTACCATTTCAGCTAGGAGGAGGCAGACTGATCATCGCACCTCAGTTTAGAAAAGGATAGAACATCAATTGATTCATCATCCTCTCACCCCGATTATCACCACGGAAGTCGAAGGGATTCCACACACTTATTCCAGCAGGGAGTCAGATTCAAAACAAGTTTAGTTAAGTCGGAGCCCTTCTCAACCAGCCATGTCTTTTCTAAGAACCGAAGGGACCCCTCCTCCTGAAGAACCCTCCGGCCCTACTTCCAGCTCGGGAATGAGATCCCAGCCACTGCCTGGCTTTGACTTTGCCGATGCTATGGCATAATTCCTAAAGTCAGACGCTTTTTAGGCTTTTATCCAAACCACTGTTCAGGCTGTCGTTAAACAAACTCTCGAAGATAGAAATTTTGATTGAGTATCAGCATCCGATATTCAGGCCCAGAATGGTTCAATACAGATGTTGACCATCCGGCAGGGACAAGACCTGTTGCACCTATTTTTTAATCAACCCAGCCTATGGCAAGCCCATTCCAATTTGGGCAAGCTTCAGGTTTTCTATCAACTTTGACTGTTCCATCAATTGTGCCTTTTAATCCAAGACCGTTCACTCAAAGCTCTGCTCCTCCGGTATTTATTCACCAGTGCCCAGCTTCTCAGCCACTGCCATCTTTCACTCCTCTGCAGTTCATTATATCGCCAAGGGTACCACCTACCCCTAAAATCCTTTTACCAGCCAGCTGGCCATTCGTCCTCTGCTACCTCCGACACTCAACGACTAGGTCACTCAATCGCCGGGTGTGACACCTGAGGTAGCAGCTTTGTCCGACAAATGATAGCTTCTCAAACTGTCAATGACCAGGTCGTGTATTCTCTGGGCGCAACGCCCGAAGCCCTAGCTATCCCTTATAAATCGGTCAGCGACCAGGTCACGCAGCCTCCGGGCTTAACACCCGAGATCCAAGTTTACATCAACCGCCTCATCACCACTAAGAAACATAAAAGAGACGAAGATTGGGTCCTCAATAATTTTACTATGCCAAATATGGCTCATTATAATGGCTATGGAGCACCTGCCTCTCGCATTATAATGTATGAAAGAATAATGCGTGTGACGAAGTTAAGTGATAAGGTGCTTTCTGAAATGTTTCCTTACTCCCTTCGAGGCCCTGCCCTCGAATGGTATCACACCTTGCCACATCATATTGTCGTTGACTGGAATCTTTTATCTAAGGCATTGAAAGTGAATTATGGTTTTAATACTATAATGGAAACAACCCTCCAACATCTTGAGAGGGTTCTTCAAATGCCCAATGAAACCTTTAAGCAATACTTTAATCGGTGGATGTCAACCCAAGTCTTAATGAAATCCAAGCTAAGCCACGAGGAAATGATCGTCAAACTCCTTGAAGGGTCTCTCCCCCTATTCCGCAAAGAAATGGCTACTGATTCTTTTCTGTCCTACAAGGCTATATTCGAGAAAGTTAAGAAGATCGAGCATGAGGCAGAGTGTGAAAAGGCCGAAAGAGCAGGAAAATCGTCGTTCAAAAATAATAATGAAGCTCAACCCTCAGCCCCGGTGCCAGCTAAGCCTAAAGCACTGGTTGTAGTTCAAGCCATTTCTCAAACCCCTGCTATGCCTCTCGCAGTCACTCCGACTCTGCCGACGGTTGCCACAATCCCGCCTCCTCGCCCCCCTTTATTTTGGCTAACCCTTATAAGTTGCCCCTACGGGTCATCTTTCAACGTTTGAGGGAAGAGGGTTTCATACAGTCCCTTCAGGAATACAAGCCACCTAGACCCGAGGATAAGAACAACTTCTGTAACTATCATGTTCAGGTAGGACACCAAACCAACAATTGCAAAGCCCTGCTCTCGATAATTCAATGCTTGGTTAGCGAAGCAAAGCTCACTGAACCTAACAAAATTCTGAGCACTATGAATAATCCTTTACCGAATTTTAGGAACAAGGTTGGCATGGTCTAGTCTATTTTATCTGAAGCCACAATCTTTGATCTCCTTGGCCGAAGGCCAGACAATAGTAACTCTATCCTGGTCATCTATTCGGGTCTCTTGTCTTACTCAGTTTTTAATCTAATCAATCAAGCCAACCTAGGGGTTAACTTTGTTTAGGGGATGGAAGTTGATCCAAACCAGCTGAAGCAAGAGAGCTGTATGTCTTAGCCATTTGTGGTAAAAATAATGAAAGTTGAGAAAAAACCACTATTCAGCATAGATTCCTTTGTTTCGAAGGAGGACTACTCCGATGGCGATGAGGAAGTAGCTCAAAGGACTAAGGCCGTAAGCACCGAATTATTCAAGGTTGATCAAAATAACCCTCTTAGCGTAGATAAGTATGAGCTGGAAAACCCAGATTCAGACTTTGAGGAATAGCAGTATCTATTTTAAGCATGAGCCACTAAGAGTGTCTTGCTCATTGATGTTCTTAACATTACTCGGAGTGGCCGCATATATTAGCTTGAAGATTGATATCTCCGCTTAAGCAAAGACCCGGTTCCTAGCAGGGTTGGAACTACCGCGAGACCCCCTTCTCCACCTCTGCCTATCCTGACCAGTCTTGAGGTTGACCTTCTCATTACCGAGCTGGAAAACACCCAAGCTCGATATAGTATCTGGCAGCTGGTAATCTCCTCTGAAGGGCATTGCAAGGGCTTGATTAAATGACTCCTCAATTTAGAAGCTAATCTGGCCACCTCGGTTGTTGAGATGTGCGCCACAGTTAGAGAAGGCATTCCCCTGCGAAAAGGGCCTCAGATTGTGTTCAACTATTTTGATCTTCCACTTGAGGTTAGGGATCATAATAGGGCCTTATTCATCCAAATCTAAGTCGTCGATAAGGTTATCCCGTGTGTCATGGTGGACGATGGCTCCGCTCTAAATTTATGCCCTCTGAAAATCCTTCCTCATCTGGGACTGTCCGAGGACATGCTTGAAAAATCTAGCACTGTTATTAGAGCTTATGATGATCCAAAGTGCGATGTAATTGGGGCCTTTGAGGCAGAAGTCACTGTAGAAGGTGTGGCAAGCAATGTACGCTTCACTATACTTGACATTCCTGTTACCTATTCTCTGTTGCTTGGCCGACCATGGCTTCACGCTTTGGGCGCCATTCCCTCCACACTTCACCATAAAATCAACCTTATTCATGAAGACAGAATGGTGACTATAGAGGCCGATCTTGCTTTCCTTATTGCTGTTATGGAAGCCGAAGCTAGTTTAGAAGGAGGCCTTCAGATTGCCATGATTAGTAAAGCTCAAAAGTCTCCTCCCCTTTGGCACAACTACCTTTATGCTGGTATGGGTAAACTGATGAAGAAATCTAGTTACAAGCCTGGCAGAGGTGGAGGAATACATGAGCAGGGAATTATTGAAGCATTGGAGCCGAAAATCCTTACCCATCAAGCTGGATTGGGATATAAGCCTAGAAAAGCCTATCGCTGTGTCCCCTCCTACTACTATCGCATGGTCACTGTTTGTGAAATCCAAGGTAAGAGGCCTTATAAGGGAGAGCCTAAGCTGATTGAGTATGGTGGAAAAATATAGCCTAGCTTTGAGATCTTTAAAGATATCTCGACTTCGAAATCGACCGCATGATAGTTTCAGTCGAACCCAAGCCCGCTGAGCCTGATACACCTGTCAATGTTATTTCTAATGAGGCTAAGGAAAAAGGTAAGATGCATCCCAAAGATGAGCCTAAGGGAAGTAGTGAAGAGTCTATCAATCTAGAAATTGAAAATGTTATAGCAATCGTGACTGAAGCTATGGCATTGCTGAGGAAGAAAGGCTGGAAGGGTGGGAGAACCGGGGAAGAAGTTGCTATGATAGCAACAGTAGGGAAGCTCGCCAGGGCTCTCACCGAGAAAACCAACCTGTTTGGGGGGCCATCGCTAACCATTGCCTAAAAGACCACTATGGAGCATGACCTGGGTGCCATTCTGACAGACAATACAGAGGATACTCCTCCTATTGATATTACTATTAAGCCCCTCTACCTATGGAGGAGGATATGGATGATGTAATTCTTAACATTTCTGATATGTTTGATGCAAATGATGCTGCTTACAAGGCTTTTAATACTGTGAATAACTCTCGTTCTGCTTACTTGTTTGATGTCTTTCCTGATGGATCCATGTATTCACATAATAATATGCATAACGTTTTTGGCATTAGTGATACATCATTAAGTGAAAGAAACCTAAGTACATATGACAATCCCAAAATGGTGACCATTTCCAAAGACTTAACTCTCGAGGAAAAAAGTGAGATCATAAGAGTGCTTAAAGATCATGTTAACGCTTTTGCTTGAACGTATAAAGACATGCCTGGGGTTGATCGACAAATTGCTGAAAACAGAATCCCGACTGATCCTAAATTTTGACCTGTCAAGCAGAAGCTTCGTCGATTGAGGCCAAAATGGGTAGATTAGGTTAAGACAAAGGTCTCAAGATTGATTGAAGCTTGATTCATTGAAGTTGTAGAATACCCAACTTGGTTGTCCAACATAGTCCCAGTTCCAAAGAAAGATGGTAGGGTCCAGGTCTGTGTAGATTTTTG
Source organism: Euphorbia pulcherrima (assembly GCA_947683365.1). Lineage (NCBI taxonomy): Eukaryota > Viridiplantae > Streptophyta > Magnoliopsida > Malpighiales > Euphorbiaceae > Euphorbia > Euphorbia pulcherrima. The sequence continues at coordinate 45,609,881 of CANTUS010000014.1, forward strand.
AGATCTCAATAAAGCCTCGCCGAAGATGACTTCCCACTCCCGCACATCGATGTCCTGATTGATAGTGCCGCCAGGGCAGCTATGTATTCATTCATGGATGAATTCTCGGGGTGTAATCAGATTCTGGTTAATATTGTCGACAAAATCAAAACGGCATTCATCACTAAATGGAGGAGTGTATTGCTACAAGGTAATGCCGTTCGGGTTAAAAAATGTCGGGGCTACTTATCAGCGTACCGTAACTGCCCTCTTACACGACATGATCCATAAAAAAGTGGAAGTGTATGTGGACGATATGATTGTGAAGTCCGCTAATCGAGAAGAGCACCCTGCTATTCTTGACAGGTTCATGACTCATATTGAAAAGTATAACCTCCGCCTAAATCCAAAGAAGTGCGTGTTTGGGGTTACTTCAGGCAAATTGTAGGGGCATGTAGTTAGCTAGAAAGGAATCGAAATGGATCCAGACAAAGCCAAAGCCATCAGGGACATGCCTCCACCTATGACAGTGAAAGAAGTTCGATCATTTTTAGGGTCCTTGCAGTATGTTAGTCGGTTCATTGCCTACCTCACTACTATTTGTGAACCCATCTTTAAGATGTTAAGAAAACAGCAACCTATAGTATGGAACGACCACTACTAAGTGGCATTTGATAGAATCAAGGAGTATCTTGTTCATCCACCCATTTTGACACCCCCCATCCTAGGAAAATGGCCCATCCTTTACCTGGCTATCGAGGAAACTTCCATCGGTTGTCCAGGAACGTGCTAATAAGTGTGAACATGCCATCTACTACTTGAGTAAGAAGTTATTAGATTATGAAACCCAATATTCGATTGTGGAAAAGACCTGCACTGCCATGGTTTGGGTCACTAAGAAGTTGCGACATTATTTCCTTCCAATCTTATCATGTCCAAACCGTGGCCAAGATTGATCCAATGAAGTTTCTTTGTCAATCCCCCACTCTAGCCGGCAAATTGTCCCAATGGTTACTTCTCCTTTTTGAGTTCAACATTGAGTATATGACCCAAAAGGTCATTAAGGGGCGGGTTGTAGCCGAATTCCTAGCTAATCAACCCCTCAGCTCTGACTATAAGGAAAATTTGGAGTTTCCTAATGAGCAGCTCGCCTCTGTTACAATCCTTGACAACGTCTGGACAATGTACTTCAACAACACTATGAACCATCGAGGAGCAGGTCTTGGGGTCATCATCATCACGCCAGATAATGAGATAATCCTATTGTCCAAACGCTTTGAATTCACTATCACCAACAACGGCGCTGAGAATGAAACTCGTCTATTCAGCCTTGAGGCTCTTCTTCAATTCGGGCCTGCCGTGTATCTATCATCAGGGATTCAGCTCTGGTTATCCGTCAAGTTATCGGAGATTGGGAAATTAAAGAGGAATCTCTCCGTTCTTACGTCGAGGCTGTCCGTGAATTATCTAAGAAATTACCTGGTGCTTGTTCCGCCATGTCCCTTGGGACGCGAATCAAATGGCTGATGCTCTCGCTACTCTCGCATCCATATGGAAAGGACCTCAGCAGCAGCCTATCCGCCCTTTGGTTATGTTATCCACCAAGATCCCATACCACGTTCAATCCACTCCTCCAATCCTCGCCATCTCATCCGAACCTTATTGGTATTCTAACATTGTCCTGTTCCTTTAGACCGGCCAATATCCTACAGGTTCTTCTAACTCGGACTGTACCACCCTATGGCAGCTCGCTGTCTAGTTCTGTATTATGGATAATGATCTATTTAAGCACACCGGCTATGGCCTACTTCTCCATTGCCTCACCAACTCGAAGGCTCAGAATGTAATGACCCAAGTCCATGCCGATGACTGTGGCCCTCATATGAATAGTCTTTCTCTCGCAAAGAAAATCCAGCGGTTCGGGTATTTTTGGCTCACTCTCACAATCGATTGAATCGCCCAGGTCAAACGATGCCACCAATGCTAGGTTTATAGGCATATACAACATCTACCGCCCACCAAACTCCATCATTTATCCACCCTTTAGCCATTCTTGGCGTAGGGGATAGACATAATTAGTGAAATCCGTCCTTCTTTAACAAACGACCATAGATTCATTGTAGTAGCAGTGGATTAATTCTCAAAATGGGTAGAAGCCGAATCCTTCACCAATGTCACTGCCAAGCAGATGGCCAAATTCATAGAGAAGCACATCTTTACTCGGTATGAACTTCCACACCGTATAGTCTCGGAAAATAGGATACAATTTTAAGGAGCAACTACTCTCTAATCGAGAAATACGGCATCGAAGACCATAGATCTTCTCCATACAGACCGCAAGCTAATGGAGCTATTGAGGCAGCTAATAAATCGGTAAAGATGATTCTTTCTAAGATGATAGCCGGCTACAGGGATTGGGTAGATAAGCTATATTTTGCTATTTAGGGACATCGCACCAGCATTCGCACCCCGACAGGCCAAACTTCGTTCTCCCCAGTCTACGAGATGGAAGCGATCTTGCCAGTTAAAACTCAGGTGACCTCCTTAAGAGTCGCTCTGGAGGTTAAGCTAAAAGAATCTGAATGGACCCGGGCGAGATTTGAATAGTTGAACATAATGGATGAGCAGAGGTTAAAGGCCCTCGACAACCTCCAGATTTACTAGCAATGTATGGCTTGAGCATATAACAGTCGGGTAAGACACCAGAAGTTCCCCTTAAAGGCTAGTGATCTGGTCCTTAAACAGCTGAAACATTCTACCATTGATGCGAGGGGCAAATCCAGGCCAAATTGGGAAGGACCATATATGATAAAGAAGGTGCTTAGCAAAGGGGCAGTTAAGCTTGTGGACATGGATGGGAACAAGTTTGTGAATCCTGTGAACCAAGACAGGCTTAAGCGTTATCATATCTGATTCAAAAGAAAAAAATCAGAAAAGTGGCCCACCAAAATATATATATATATATGATAATCACCCGCCTTTTGGTCTTTTACTGATCGAACAAAAATTATGGTGACACCCGACAATTGGTATCCTGTAAACCGGCCGTGCAAAAATTAGGGGATGAGTTAAACCCACAAGATCAAAAACCCAAAAAGGGCGATCTAGGCAAAAGCTAGGGTGTATGAGCAAAGAGCGAGTGCTTTGTAGAAAACCAATCTAGGATAGTGGGCACCGAGAGTTAAATCAATGGGAATGTCAATCGAACATCGTGTACTTTATTTTACCTCAACTAACGAAAGTATCTCTTTTGTTGAAATCTAAATGCTTATGCTTATGTGAATCTTGTATTCATAGGATTAAGACAACTTCAGCAAGCTTAAGATAGAGTTCATTTTATTCCATATCAAATGCACAAAATTTTTTTTTCTTGAGATAAAGTCTGATAGGTCAGTCACCCCGACTAGCCTATGCAAAAGATAGAACTGACAAAAGTGCATCTCAAACCGAGCTTCCTGCATCAACATTATAACACCTAGAGATCCGCCTCGATGTGGTAGTAAAAAGGGGCTGCTCCCCCTACTCCGCACGCTCCCCCTCAAAGCGGGCCTGCGATTGCTTTCAACGGGTCATCAAGCATCTTATCTCAGCAAGCCATCCTCTGTAATGTGTGTCGGTCTCGATGGTCTCTACATGATCATTATCCAGAATCTCAAATATAGCTTCCCTAGACCACTTCTCTCAGATATGGTTGGACCACTTAGCTTTGTAGATTCTGATCTGATTATGGGGCAGCTTGATTGGGATCCTTTACCTCTTGCTATACTGATGGCACAACCGATAAGGTGTGTGGAAGGAAGATCTCTCTAGACCTATCAACTGAACATAAGCTCCCCAGGATTCTGCAACCACGTCCTGAATCCTCCATCATGGACTAACCCACTAAACCTGTGCGTCAGTATACCCCCTCAAAATAGGCACCCAATCATCATATGTCAGCTGATCAAAATCAGCCCGCATAAGCCCCCTCTCCCTTAGATGAACGGGTAGGTACTTCTTCGGATTCCCTCGTGGCGCTTCCCTCAACCTCAGTTTCTCCATCAGCCATACCTATAATTCGAATTTAGGTAAGGATTGGGGAAGGAAATGTGCAGAATTGGGAAGAACAAAAGGTGCCTGTAGTAATATGAGTTGATCTCCGATAAGTGCCGGGTCAATAAAAGCAGCATCCATGTTCAGCAAAATATTGGCCAACCCCACAGCCATGGGAGAAGCCCCTATCGACATGGGGCTGATGAGTGAAATCAGCCTGAACGAAGCAATTGGGCTCACTCCGCACATAAACTCTGCTATGAGTAGTAATGCCACCATGGATGGCCAAGCAAGGTGAGATCGGGGCACTCCACGACACCACTCTAAAACTACTCTGAGCTAAAACCCAGGTTTGTTAGACAATCAAGATAAAAATGGATCTACAGAGTCCAAATTCCATAACCCGAGCTAAAATGAAATTCTGGCAATGCTAGGGGCATGCGTTTAGGGCATGGTACCCCCAATATAGCATGGAACTCTTCAAATAAGGGGCATAGCTCGAATGATGAAAATCGGAAGACGTTGTCCATTGGGTCCCAAAAAGATACCGTCGCTCGAAGGAACTTGCAGCTTACGGGCCACGCCGCGACATATCAAAACCCCCAAAGTCTGAAATTTTAAAGCTTCTTCTAGTCTGCATTTCCCAGACTTTGCAAAAAACCCCGTAGCGGTTGATTGTGGGTCGCCATGACAGGAATTGGCAGAATGGCTGGAATCAGATTTCTAGAAAGGTGATATCTCCGGCGATGTGAGTGATGTCGCCAGTGATATGAACCAATTTGGGCGGTATCAACTGATGCCGCCGGCGATATGAGCTTTAAGACAACCCTGTCTATATTATGTTAGCTGATTGAGTGTGGGCGATATGGGGCATGGAGCTGGCGGCATGGAGTTAATTTTCGGAGGCATCAGAAGTATCTTTTTCATTACAGACCTATACAAAATCTATAAACAATACTGTAATCCATTTCTAAATACCTGATCAACTACAATCCATTTTATTCAAAGTAAAAAGCCCAAGGGCACAAATAATTCAAAAATCCCGAATATCTAGCCTACCAAAGCAAAACTAAACAACAAATCTAAATTATTCAAACCCCAATGTATCAAGGGTACAAACCGAAAACTGAAACAAAAAGCAAAATGACAATATAAAGCTAGGCATGCCCACCACTGCCGGCCGGGCGGGATGAAACGTCCTCAGGGCTCACTGGCTAATGATCAACATCATCCTCCTCTCTTCCCTCAGTCATCAGGACACTGCTGGACTCCTTAACTGCAACAAACGGGTGTCTCCCAGTGGACATCTTCAGTCCCCTACGACTGGTGCTACTGGAGTGCAATTCGGATTTTACTTGCTCCTTCGTTCCTAAACGGTAGCCTCCAACTGACCCTCAAGGTCGCTCATACGACGCCAGAGTTCTACAGTCTCCTCCTCATATCTCCACTGGGTTGCATTAGCGTTTGATAAGGGAAGGGCCAAGAAATCCTGCAAACCAAGGAAAACGTCAATAATGCACTTCATTCATAGCATCCATACATGCATCTTATCTTATTTTGGCGTGGCATAAATAGCCAATGTACCTGAACAAGGAGTGATTGCCTGGTAAGCGTATCCCGGAGAGAAAACTTATTCTATGCCAGTTGCTCCACTTGACTCTGCGCCACCTAAAAAATCCAAAAGGCAAATCATTAACCACATGCATCCAAGGGTAAACAAGAAAGCAATTATCGGGCCTTACGTAAGTGGTGCTTTCTAGCAGAAAGATCGAAGCATGCCGGCTCGGGCCTATGTTTCTGGGTTGGAACTCGCCTCGGGAGTTCATCAGCAGAAACTAGGTCTCCATCGGGTTCACCAGCCATACTTCTACAAAATTTATCCCCTCGGGTTCACCATAATACTACATCCCACTCCGGTTATCCTGGCCTCTCTTCCTCGTAGGTTCCTGAAAAACAAGAAAGACATACATCAGAAATATTCCTAAACCAAACCGATTGCAAATCATGCGAATAAATGCAATCATACCTTAAAAGTGTGCTGCCCCCCCTTGGGACATCGGCACACTCCCGCCAGCTATATCTGCACCTACCTCATCCTCCCCCTCAGGCTCGATCCCAACGTTGCCTTCTACCTCCATCTCTTCCTCCACTTCCTCTTCTTCCTCCTCCTCCTCAACATTAACTATCCCTTTGAGCTTCCTCTTCTCCTCATCCATCCTCTTCTTGTTGTATAACTCGATTGTCTTATTATCCTCGATCTGTGGGTAAACGGGTAAAAGGCGCTGTTGGTGATGCTCATAGAGGCTAGGGACGCTAGGGATCACTCGGCCATTCCCCTCGATGTAGTTAGCTTTATTGGCCTCGGATGCGATCACTAAATGGGGCACTATAAACCATTGGGAGGACCAGCGGGCACAGGCCTGGCAGTAATGGGGATAAGCCTCCAGCCCCAAACGCGCTCCCCTAAGTACCACTACCGGGTCAGAGGCACTCAATTATAAACCGACGGTCATCCACCTCTCTCCTAACCCTAATAGCTTCCAACATGTTCTACACCCCATCATATAGGTCCAGGACAAGCTGTACCAATAATCAACCAAAACAATTGATGTAAGTATGATGTAAATTCATAAAAGCATTTTGTTTACTAATGTGTGAAACAGGAGTCTAAACCAAACCATCACATACCGAGCTAAACCGTGCAAACCTCAATGCTCTCAATAGCTAGTCGAATACTTAGCCTTCTCACCAATGCCACCGCACCATCGGGTGAGAAAATGGGAACCCGGGGGCACGGTAGTCAAGAACCCAATCGGTGGGAGGATCTGATGCTTGAACGCCTAAGCCTACACAAGCAAACAACCAATCAGTCCAAAATGGCCACAGCAGATAAACTATTCATACCAAATGGGAAAAAATTAAGTAAAATGCTTCCAAGAAAGGTATACCTGCAACAGCAAATGGATGACTTAGAGAGCCTTCACCTTCTTCTAGGCTCCCACATCTAGCCCATGGTACATCTACGCCAGGATGGCAAGCAGCCAATTCTTCTTCCTGATGCCCGCCACATCCTCCATGGCGGATATCAACCTATAGTTGATCTTGCTCCCCGAGATCGGCAAAAACAATACAGTGAGCAAAGAAATTATGAAGGAGCAGACGCAAGCATCTCTCTTATACTCAGGCACCATATCTGCCCTAGTCAAGTGCTGGTGCAGCTCACCATAAGATAGCCGCCCTGAGGCAGGCTTCAAACCAAACAGCTCCTTCACCCACCTCACCATGGGCCTCTCAATGTGCTATTTATCTAGATAGGCGTCAAAGTGAATGGCCTAGTCAATCCAGGGGAGCCCGGTATAGCTACAACGTCAGAGGGCATAATTGTCACTTCCCAAATGAGAAGCGAAAGGTGTGGGTGGTTTCAGACCGCCTCTATGTAAGAGCTGTCACCGCCGGATGGGAGAGCTTTGGCATTAACATCGGCATGATTTGGGCCAAGTCCCCGAGGCCCATCTCATTAATAGCTAGCACAAGTTCCGGATCCTTTTCCAAAATATAGTGCCACCACTAGCCGATGGTGCCCATGCCTCTGGTATAATTTAGTCCATGCGGCTGTAAAAATTAGAAGCAAAATAAATAAGTCCCTGTTTATTTTCTCATCACTAAAACCTGATAGAAGGCTGCTGATGTCGCTTCTGCTAGAAGCGATGTCACTGGCGACATCACTCCACACCGTCGGCGGCATAGATGATGTCGCCAGCGGCATGGATGATGTTGCCAGCAGCATGGATGATGTCGCCGGCGACATCAGTTTAATGAGAACCGACATCATGCCTCCCTAGGCCTTTTTACAAGGCTCGATGCTGCTAGCGACATCACAACCTGCGGGCATAACCTATTTTCCCCTAAAATCGCATTCATCGCACCAAAACCAGAAAAATCACAATCAATCAAACAATAAGCCCAAAAAATAGTTAAAATCAAACCTAAAACATGCAATATCAGTTTGTAATCAATCTATTTCACGCTTATGACTCCTATCATAGCACGATTTCGAGCCTAAGGCCAAATCAAAACTCAACCCAAAAAGAAGAAATTTGAGTTTTACAGGATTACCTGGACGTTGGAAAGATGTTTTCCCTTCTCAGGAGTTAGATTGGTGATGGGGGAATTGATCCCATACCCATACATCTTGGTCATCTCCTTCAAGCCGTAAGCAACAGGAACCGAGAGAATTTTCAGCCCCTCGATGGAGGAATCAGGCATATTCTCCCTAGCCTTAACAGATTTTCCCTTGAAAGCCTTGGCAATTCTCTTCATGGTTGGAATAGCAGAGAAAATGAGAAGATTTGGAAAAGAATGGAGCAAAGCGGTACGGTTTTGCAGAATGAGTAAGAGAAAGGAGTTTTACTTCCATTTAAACTACCGTACGGAATTTGAGGAGTTTTAATTTATCTGAAACTGCCCAATTTATGCCGCCGATGGAATCACTCCATACTACCAGTGACATCACCCATGCCGCCGGCGACATCACCTCTTTCAATTTAAATTTTGAATTTGTTTGACCAGTCAAGCCTGCCCCGTGACATTTATGCCGTCAGCTGCATCATCCATACCGCCAGTGACACCAGTCATGCCGCCGGCGTCATCACCTTCTTCAATTTGAATTTTGAACTTGTCTGACTAGTCAGAGCTGCTACATGGCACTTATACCGCTGGTGGCATCATTCCATATCACCAGAGATTATCCATGTCACCGGCGTTATCAGCTATCTCCATGCCTTTTTTCAGCCATCCTCGGTGAAATCTCGGCTCTAGACCTAACATACCATAACTTGCACAAAGCCACAATCAGAAACCCAATACACTCATCCTATACGCTACCCAGAGATTACGGCATGACCCTTTATATATCATCCTTCAGGTTTACCCCAAAACACTAACTAAAGGTCCCCGATACAGTCTCTGCACATGTCACCTTTCAGATTCACCCTAGAATGCCAACTAAAGGTCCCTAATATAGTCTCTGTATGTATCACCCTTTGGGTTCACCCCTAAATACCAACTGAAGGTCCCTGATACAGTCTCTGTACGCATCACCCTTCGGGTTCACCCTAGAATACCAACTGAAGGTCCCTCATACAATCTCTGTACATATCACCCTTTGGGTTCACCCCCAGAATGCCAACTGAAGGTCCCGACATGACCCTGTATATGTTGCCTTTGGGTTCACCTCTCCGCAAAGCATAAGTCCGACCAAAGGATAACCACTCTCCACAAAGCACAAGTCCGACTAAGGGACAACCACACCCCAAAGCACAAGTCCGACCAAGGGACAACCACTCCACAAAGCACAAGTTCGACGAAGGGATAAACAATCCATAAAGTATAAGTCCGACCAAGGGGCAACCAATCTACAAAGTATAAGTCCAAACAGGGGACAATCTCCCCACAAAGCACAAGTCCAACCAAGGGACAATCTCTTCACAAAACACAAGTCCGACCAAGGGGCAACCAATCCACAAAGCACAAGTCCGACCAAGGGACAATCTCCCTACAAAACTCAAGTCTGACCAAGGGATAATCTCTCCATAAAGCACAAGTCTAAACAAGGGGCAACCAGTCTACAAAGCACAAGTTTGACCAAGGGACAATCTCCCCACAAAGCACACGTCCGACCAAGGGATAATCTCTCCACAAAGTATAGGTCCGACCAAGGGGCAACTAATTCATAAAGCATAAGTCCGACCAAGGGGCAATCTCTCCATAAAGCATAAGTCCGACCAAGCGACAACCACTCCACAAAGCATTGGTCCAACCAAGGGGCAATCTCTCCGCAAAACACGAGTCTGACCAAGGGACAAGAAGTCATCCATCAGGTAGCATTCCTATCCCTTGCTCTTTCATGCAATCATACTGACATGTGGCAGTAGTAAGCCCCTAAGGGGCAGCCTGTGATCACTAGATTTTGCAGTCCCTCTCACGAGATGATGATGACGTGTACCCGATTTTAATGCCTCATAATAAAAGTCCTCTTTAGAATTTTTAATACTAGTATAATATTCCTTCGAAATTTTATACTTGGTATAATCCAGTTCCGCATAGTCGATAATGCATTCGGTGGGAGCTTGAACCGATGATCTAGATCTAAATTAAAGTAAATCTCTATATACCCATTAAAATATCATTAAAATTCAAAAAAAGGTGCCTTTTGACCCACTTTTAACCACTTTTGGCAACTTTTTGGGCTTATGGGCTAGCTGGCTGCGGCATCAATGATGTCGCTGGTAGCATCAGCCATACCGTCGGTGACATCACCATGTCGCCAGTTGCATGGCCCAAAACGGGCCCCTGCAAAGACAGCTTTTCTTGCCACTTTCGGTGGAATTGGTCAAAAAGGTCTCGAAAACCACCCTATTTTGCCTACAAAAACACACCTTAGGCTTTAGGGAGAGGGAGAGGGAGAGGGAGAGGGAGAGGGAGAGGGAGAGGGAGAGGGAGAGGAAACCATCTAAGATTGGAAATTTAATGTTAGAATGAGAAAATAGATTTTAGTGAGATCAGAATTAGATAAGGCAGGAAAAATGATTCTAATCCATTTTTCCTGGTTTTTCTTCTTTGAACTCTTTGATTGTGAGCTTAAAATCAGTAGGTATTTTCGTTAAAATCAACTTAATAAGATTTAGAGACTTAGAACTCTTAAATTTTACTACTAAATCATCGTTACAAGCTCCCCGGAGGTGTTTCTTTTTGGTTCACGAAGAGGTGGATTCATGACCCCGAGGTAAAAAATTCTGAGTCTCATAGCTCTTTGGCATTAATATTACTGATTTGTGCCAATTCTTGTTGATTTGTGTTCATTTTTGGGTTTTCGGTCATTTTTAATTACTGCCCGCTACTGCTGCCCATCTCGCTAGCGACATCACTTATACTGCTGGTGGCATCACATTCCCCGGAGACCTCGCTTTCTTATGGGACCCTTTCTTTACGGTACTAAAAATGCCATGTATCCTGCCTGCATACTGATGCCTCTAGCGACCTCATTGATGTCGCCGGCAGCATCAGCCATGTCGTCGGTGGCATCAGTCATATCATCGGCGGCATGACTTTCTGGACAACTATTTTTATTTCATTCATCTCTGACCTAGTTTATTTCCTGAAACTAGGATACATAGTGCAATGATGGAGGTCCAAAACCTTTTGAAAACAGACCCCACCCCATAACATATGCCATTTTCACTAATAATCCAGTTAAAACAACGACCGAGTCTAAAATTTGGTTAAAAACATAATTTTCCCGCAAATGCCATTCAAATCTCATTTTAGCCATCCAACCGAGCTTTGTAATATTGTAAATAAAATATGCCATGTTCACGCTAACTCAAGTCTTGTTTGGTTTGCTAACTATATGTGGTTCGTGAGATATCTTGTACGACGTACCGTATCTGTGCTAACCATATTCTACAAGTAGATGTATATTAGGCCTTTAGGTATTTTATTTATTGCATAGAAAAACGTATAGGACTTGGAAGCCTTGTAATAATTTTTTTTCCACACTTATGTTTGGATGATTGTAATAATTTATTCATCGCCTTAACTGCCTGATAAACGCGAAAACAATATATTAACTAAAAACACAAATAAATAGGATGGATTAAACCGATTAAGAATGAATGAGGTATCTTAACTTGGCCTAATGAAAAATAGATAACATCATCCGAACTCAAAATCTCTACTTAAGGTATGGTCCAACCACCTGATGGGAAAATCGTACCAAAAATTTCCCGATTGAGCTGAACTGGGTGGTGACTCTGTTTTAAGTACGGGATTTTGATCTCGTATCTTTTGAGCATTAAAATGTACAAAACCATTTTCCAATCACATCACTCGTATCCCCTGTTATTTTAAAGAGGCCGGTCCAGCGGCCCGGCTTCGCAGCCGCCGTGTAGAACATCGTTCGCTCACGGATACTTGCATCATCGCCATCAGCATCCGAATGCAAAAATATGTTCGCCGGTCTAATAGATTCGAAGGACTTAAATTCGTCCTTTGCCCGGGTCCGCTCTAATATCGACCATGATCGAGCCTCTTGAGTCTATAGCATCCTAATCTTTCAAAGCCATCCTTGGTAGAGTTCATTGGTAGTGACATCGTCCAGTTGTTCGTTATCCAAAATCTTGATCCTTGCTTCGTACACCCCCTTTTTCTTCGTCATGCCTGATCCAGCAATCAATTCACAGTCAAATCACTATGGTTTCCCTAATTCTCCACCAGGAGCATTCTCACCTAATCTGTGCAGCATCCCTAATCCTCCTCTAGGGGCATTCTTGTCTTGCTCGTACCGTAAAGCAATTCCATGTATCCTCCCTTTTCAAGCAAGTTGATCTTTCCCCGGATTGAGCAAAGTCGATCAAGCAAGTTTATCAGTCAACTTGAAGATGACCAGTCCGAGTATCTCATGCATTCATACATTCATGCATAATGTTCATGTCTATTATTCTATGCTGAATTCCATAGGAAATAAAGTAAGGAAAAATATCCTCGGGTTATGCACTCGACCTTCAAGCAAGAGCCTGTATTAAGGGGCATCTCAGAATTATTCTCCATCCTATATTCTAGACTGTGCCTAAGGGGCATATCAGCTAAAGTATTTGAGGTCTACATTCAACCTCAGTAGTTCCCCCGGACTCCTGGAAATCCCAACTCCATTTATATTTTATTCTCCCGTTTCTATTGCTTAATTGAAGGGGAAAAATTTTTTGTTCCACAAAATCAATTAAGCAATAAAAACGCGATTTATATGGCTTACTAATGCTTTGAAGCCTTCTTGACAGGCACACCATGGGGAAATTAAGAAAGATGACCAACCATGGATCCTAAAATCAGAACTCAGAAGTTTCTCGTAGGGGCAGCTCAATGCAAATACCTAGGGGCACCTTAATGCAAATACCCAGGGGCATATCAGCCAAACTTGGTGGTCGGCCTTGACAATCTCTCCAGACTCTTGGAAATCTAAACTTTATTTCAGTTTCATTCTTTCATTTTTTTGCTTAATTGAAGGGGCAAAATTTTTTATCTCGGTAAAATCAATTAAGCAACAAAAGCGCAGCTCATATCTCTCTCTAATATCTTAAAATTTCTATGGCAGGCACAATGTGTTTAGTCCAACGGTCTCCTCAGGCATTTTTTTAGAAAATCCTAGTCCGACCTCATTAGAAGTGCTCGGCACCTTCCAGCTAAGTTCTTGGTATGCATTCCAATGTAGAGATCTCGTTTGATATTCCTGGCATGCGATTAAAGCCAAGCATATCCCAGTCTGACCTCGTTAGAAGTGCTCGACACCTTCTTACTAATTTCTTAGTATGTGTTCCAGTCTAGGGATCTTTTTTTATATTCCTGGCAAGTCATTCAAGCCAAGCATATCCCAGTCTAACCTCATTAGAAGTGCTTGGCACCTTCCAGCTAAGTTCTTGGTATGTGTTCTAGTCTAGGGATCTCGTTTGATATTCCTGGCATGCGATTGAAGCTAGGCATATCCCAGTCCGACCTTATTAGAAGTGCTTGGCACCTTCCAGCTAAGTTCTTGGTATGCATTCTAGTCTAGAGATCTCATTTGATATTCCCGGCATGCGATTTAAGCCAAGCATATCCCAGTTCGACCTCGTTAGAAGTGCTCGACACCTTCCAACTAAGTTCTTGGTATGCATTCTAGTCTAAGGATCTCGTTTGATATTCCTGGCATACGATTCACACGAAGCATATCCCAGTCTGACCTTGTTAGAAGTGCTCGACACCTTCTAGCTAAGTTCTTGATATGCATTCTAGTCTAGGGATCTCGTTTGATATTCCTAGCATGCAATTCAAGCCAAGCATATCCCAGTCCGACCTCGTTAGAAGTGCTCGACACCTTCCAGATAAGTTCTTGGTATGTGTTCCAAATACAGGGATCTCATTTGATGTTCCTGGCATGTGATTCAAGCTAAGCATATCTCAGTCCGACCTCGTTAGAAGTGCTCATCACCTTTCGGTTAAGTTCTTGGTGTGCGTTCCAGTCCAGGGATCTCATTTAATATTCCCAACATGCGATTCAAGCCAAGCATATCCCAGTCCAACCTTATTAGAAGTGCTTGGCACCTTTCAGCTAAGTTCTTGGTATGCATTCCAGTCTAGGGATCTCGTTTGACATTCCTAGTATGCGATTCAAGCCAAGCACATCCCAGTCCGACCTCATTATAAGTGCTTGGCACCTCCCAGCTAAGTTCTTGGTGTGCGTTCCAGTCCAAGGATCTCATTTGATATTCTCAGCATGCGATTCAAGCTAAGAATATCCCAGTCTGACCTTATTAGAAGTGCTTGGCACCTTCTGATTAAGTTCTTGGTGTGCGTTCCAGTCTAAGGATCTCATTTGATATTCTCGGCATGCGATTCAAGCCAAGCGTATCCTAGTTTGACCTCGTTAGAAGCGCTCGACACCTTCCGATTAAGTTCTTGGTGTGCGTTCCAGTCTAGGGATCTCGTTTGATATTCTCGACATGCGATTCAAGCCAAGCATATCCCAGTCCGACCTTATTAGAAGTGCTCTGCATTTCTCAGTGAAGCCCTCGGCATTCTCGTCATTCCCCTTATCTTTAACATGGCTAATTCAACCTCCGCCCTCCGATAGGTCCATTGATGATGCATCCTATGACCATTCGTAGACAACCGCCTCAAGAAGTCCCAACCCCCATTTTTCTAGAAGCAACCAACCAATCTATCCCAAAACTATTTGGGGTAATAAAGGCAATACCGAATGAATCTCTAAGTCAATTTTGTTCTTGATAGGGCTGTTTATGGCAATCCCAGAAGACAACTGGTTCAAGAATCTGCGTGTCAGGTATATCTTCCTATCCCTCGCTCTTTCGTGAGATCACACTTGACCCATCAAATGATAATCTCATGAGGGGTAGCCTTTGAGCATAGGCTTTTCGGTGACCGTCGGAATGATGATGACTTTTTGCTCTAACCTGTTACGGTCTAGTTGTTCCATTATTTTAGAATCGAATCGCATTTGGCAAGTTCTTTGTTGACGATTTCGAGATCTTTTGACCCTAATTAAAATAATAATTGGATCTCTTTTAATTTGTTAACCGCTTTCTTTCCCCTCGCACATAGCAAATTGTTTAGCAATTTTTTTTCCTTAAAAATTTGGACCTTTTCAGTGAGTCTCATTTACATCATTGGATTCTTGGCTCCCCGAGCTTTCCGGAATGTCAAGTATCGCCCCGTTCGAATGCCCATGGTATAGTTTGTTCGCATTTCAGGCCCGACACACTGGGCCCCTTTGCCATTTTTCCCTGGGTGCCACCGATTCAGTGGCGGTGGCCGGTGCTGCCACCGGGAGGCTAGGTCTCGTGGTCCATGCGCCGGGCCTCGTAAATCTGACCGCGTTACTGACGCGGCCTTCGCGCGGGGTTTCTCTGTCTGAAATTTTTTCGGGTTTTTCTTGGCCAATAAGTCGGTTTTGGGATTTTTCCGTCAAAGATTTACATTTAGAGGATTAATTCTGGGATTTTACACTTGAGAAGTCTATAAATACCCCGCAAAAATCAGATTTGGGGACTTTTTTGGCTGATTTAGAAGAGAATCAAATTCTTAGAATTCTAAGGCTTTAGGGAGAAAAAGTTTAATAATATTGGGAAATCTAAGCCAATATACTTGGTTCTTGATTTCTAAATCTTATTAGACTTAATCTCTTAGGTTAAATCATTAAAGTCTATTAGAAATCTTAGGTAAAAATTGGTTTAAATAAGATTTAGGGACTTTTTCCTCAAAAATCACTAAATCCCTTACTAAATCATTGTTTCATCGGGTTTTCATCTCAAATCCATCACAAAGCTTGCCAACCATTTGGTTCGAGTCTCAAGAGTGGATTCACGGCCTTTAGGTAACTTTCTGAGTTCCAATCTATTTCTTTCTGTTATTTATTTCCGCTTCTGTATTTTTGGTTATTTTTCCGGGCGTTTGTCCCTTTCATTCATCCTTTTTGTTATTTTCTGTCAAAAATCTGGCTGACTGTACTAGCAAACGTCAAGCTGACTGAACGTCATCTAGGGTACCTCGCTGAGTAGGCCTACCACTTCGTTCAGTCAGCCTAGGGGTCGCTCAAGCGGCCAACCATTGTTTTATCGAATTTTCTGGGTTCTTTTCCCCCAAGCTGAAAAACCAAAGTTGTTTAAGTATTTTAAGTCCGAATCTACTGTAACAGTGTAGGAAATGACTTGAAATTTTAGTAATCTTGGGTTTTCAGACACAAAAAGGTCAATTCCGGCTTATTTAGACACTTTTTTCGGCAGGCCACTTCAGTGGGACGAAGGTCGACTAAGCGTCATCTAGGCCACCTCGTTGAGTCGGCCTACTATGTCGCTGAGTTGGCCTACCACCTTACTGAGTTGGCCTACTGGCAAAAATGTCGAGATGGTCCCTGTTTGCTTTATTCTATTGTTTTGGCCCGTTTCTATCATTTTTGACTCGGTTTTGGCCATTGTAATGCGTTTTTAGTCCTGAATTCAACCCAAAATATTTCCAAAAATTATGAATAATCTGAAACTATTTTTTATTTATTTCTTTCTGTTTTTAGATTTTATTTAAATTTTTATTTGATTTAATATGCATTTTTATGGCTTAAAAATAGTGTTTTTGCTAAATAAATCTAATTAAATTATTTTCTACCAACTAAAAATTCCAAAAATATTCTGAATACGGTAAATCTGATTTTAGGTTGTTTAGTTAATTTATTTCACCCCTTTTTTGGGTTATTAGATAATTAATTAATACCCAAACATTACGTTTTTTCCCGAAAAATCCAAAAAAATACATTTTCTTCATGTTATGTGTTTATTTTCGACATTTGCTTATTCATGCGTTATTTGTGATTATTCCCATGCATCTATTGCCTCGTTCGAAGCCGGGTCCGAGTCAGTAAGCTCGGTTAAAACCCAATTTCGTCCATTTATTTATTTATCGCTTTTCTTTACTTTCTCGCATTAGAAAAATGTATAGGTATTCGTAAAGCCTTGTAATAATTTTATTTTCTTGCTTTGTTTATTTGTTGCTTTCCGTGTGATGTATGGCATAACAAACCGAAAAAACCAAACAATAATCAGATTAAATTGCATAAGAACTAAGATCACGATTATTAAAATGTAATCGGCTTGATTTAAAAATCGAAAAGTAAGCAACATCATCCGAACCTAGAATGTCTGTTTTAAGGTACGGTCTAACCACCTAGTGGGAATATCGTACCCATATTCCCGGTGGAGCTTAACCGGGTGGTGACTCTATCTTAAAATAAAGGATTCTAAGTCTCGTATCCCTTAACACATAAATCAGACTAAATTTCTACATTAACATCATTTTCCATTATCGTTTTCATCTCGATAAAATAAGGAATATCCCTTAGCGCGCTTCAAAGCACTCATTATTTCTCCACCCTACGTCGAAGAGCATTAAAGCTTACCGTGCGGGCGAGGGGGATCGGGGGTCATTGGCTCACAGCTAGCTGAACGGAGTCCTTAATCTCTAATGCCTCCGCACATATAGTAGCATCCTTACCCTCAGCAGGCTATCCTCCTCCCCTTTGAGTCACTCGATATTCAGAAAGATCATCCTCGGACTCAACATCGGAAGGGCTCAGAGTTTTCCTGTCCTTAGTCATCATCGCCAACTAGCCCCTCAGGATCTCTATCTAGGCCCCTGCTTGAGCAGTCTCAGCCCTAGCCTGATTAACCTCAATAGTAGCCACCCTCAGCTACTCCTCCAAGAATCTAGCCCTCTCTTCTGTAGCATCCATCTCTTGGGCAGATCTACTGCCCTCTATGGTGAGTAGGGTTTGCATTAGAATCTCGAGATCAGTATACATATATGTTATAGCATGCATCATGCATAGTTTGTTAAATTTTATAGGTAAAACTTACCGAGGCTAGTGCATCCTGGGACAGTAGCAGGTCTCTCACCGAAAAGTACCCCTGGCAATCCTCTCTACCTTAGCAATAGTCGCCTGGAAACAAAAGGTCACATTAGGATGGAACATTTCAGGTAATCACTATAACGGACAAGGTTAAAAGCGAGAAACTCCTTACATGGGTAGAATTGGAAGGAGTGAAACCAATGGGCTGGACCGACTCCTCGAGCTCCTTGACGGCTCGCTTCCCCGAATGATCGAGGAGTTAAAAGTTGGTATCTAGCTCATTTTGCAGGATCCCACCTCTCATAGATCTAGAATTGCGAGACCACTTCACCAGCGGCTCAGGGGCAACAACAGTAGTGGTAGCAGGTCTCTTCCACTTAAGGGCGGGAGGCTGTAGTAATAAGACATCATACTCAGAATACCAAGCAATTACAAGAAATCATAATGTATTCACAAGGGTTTGAGTTAAAAAAATGCCTAAGATGAAGGGGTAGCAGACCTAGCCGAGCCCCCAGTACCCCGAGCCATAAACGGGCCCCTATGGCCACCCCCTCAGCCCATCATCATCATCATCATCGCCATTATCATCCTCATCATCACTCTAGTGAAACTCAAAGGTGATGTCCTCATGATGAATCCTCTTGCAAGGAGGGAGAAGCAAGGAATCGATGAAGTCTCTATAAGAACCCTCCACAGACAGCACTCGGGTCCCCTCGCCTAATAAATAGAGTGCCTGGTAAGTCCTCGGCATGAGAGGAGGCAAGAAGATGCCTGCTAGGACCGACGTAGGAATCAGTCTCTCCACCACTACGCTGGTCCTTCACTCTCGGACCCGTACATCGAAATACCACTCGTAGGAGAGTGGTGGCTCTAGGATAAAGCGGCGGTCATCAACACCAGCTCACATCTACTCAATGGCCCCATACGTGGCTAATCTCTCCCACGGGTCTCAAATAACCTGCATGGTATAAGTGCACTATGAGTATCACAACCTAGTCAATGCAGTTTCTACTAATGGTTTGTTGAAATATAAAATGCAGGTTTAATAGGGAAGAAGTTTACCAAATCCGAGCGCAACTGGCGTAGGAACTCTTTATACTGCACCAAACTCAAGGGCTAGTCCTGCCAAAATCCCATCCACTAGGAGACAATTTGCAGTGTCTCAAGCTACATAGGTAACCCTGGCCTAGGGATGAACCAGTGCTTGAAACACCAAATATGAAAGGCAAAACTAGGATTAGTCGCAACACAGTTTCAATGAAGAGATAAAACACTTGAGATGTGCTTTCAACTTTACCAGCAAGATCAAGTAGCAGATCTTGAGCTCAACCTGCTGGCCCTGAACTCTGACATCCAGCCTATAATACAATGGTACTAGGATAGCTTGGCACCAGTTCTTGCCAGGCACGATAGTAAGATCCTCTATAGCGGTGAGCAGACTATAGTTGAGGTTGCCTGAGTATACTGGAAAGAAGACAGTAGTAAGGAACATCAGCACAAAAGACCTAGCATACTAATCCCTCCTATCAGCTACAACAGGCCTCGGCTGCCCTATCTAGTAAGAGTGAAGATCCCCGTACTTGAGCATGTTCATCCTGCCCAAATGAAGCCCAAGTAATCCAGCTATATAGTCTTTAACCTCTGGCCGGGAGTGCCACCTATCAGCAAACACATTAAAGTGGACGATCTCCCCTCTCCACTCCAACCCCATCATAGTACAAACATCAGAAGGAGTAATAGTGACCTCCCCGATCGATAAGTGGAAAGTATCGGTCATCTCCGACCACCTCTTTATCAAAGCTGAAATGGCCCTGGGGCCAGCGTCTTTAGAGCCTGCAGGATAGCCCTAATGATATCACTAAAACCGAAATAGTCAATACGGGCCAGCACCTCAGTATCCTTCACAGTGCATATCTCCTCGTACCACTTCTTATAGAAGCTCAGGGCTCCCACAGTCCTATACTGAAACTACAAAGATAGAATTACAGTTCAACAGGGTTAGAATATAGCAAACATGTCAAAAATTAGAAAAACATGATAGAAATTAAGGAAGTGGACATTCTGTCCCTAGGGACAGGACCCGTATGGGTACACTGTCAGTACCCGTATGCAAGCAATTCCTACAGAGGAATTCTCCCAAAAATCCAAATTGTCTAAATCTCAATGAAAGCTCATCCAAAACTATCTTAAAAGCATCCTAGGCTAAAGTTACATGCATTAGGCTCTATCCTAAGGTCTAAAACACCCTAATTCATGCCAAAATTTGAGAAATTCTCAAAGGGATAAAAAATAGAAAATGGAAAATTGGGTGAAATTTCCTGGGATCGAGAAGCATGAGTATTAGGAGAAGGGGTTAGGGGCACTTTGGAGATCGGTGTGAGCCCCAGAAATGAATCCCCTTTATGGAAAGCATACCCGATGGAAACCAGGCATTCTCAAAGCCCCAAATCACTTATCGGGGGCAAATCTTTGAGCCTAAGAGAGAAATGGCCAGTCTTTGGGATCTTTTTATACAACTTGATCGATTTTTTGGGGAAAAATCACTAAAAATTTTCAGAATAGGAAGATTTGGTGCAAGGGGGGATGTGAGGAGTCTGTTTTAGTTTTAAAATCGCTAATGGGGACCCGTACGGGTCCCACCCCACCCGTACGGGTCCTAATCTTCTAGGACCCTACCCGTATGGGTCCCTTCCCATACGTACGAGCCCTCTCTTGCTATCCAAGGGTAGATCTTTGAACTAGTATTTCAAACAACACCAAGGACTAATCTAATTCGAATTCGGGGCCAACCTTGCTTCTCTTAACTCCTTATTTCAGCTAAAATAGGGGCAAAACCCCTAATTTGCTTTAATTCTTGATTAAAAGGGGCAAAGATTCTAGTTTTCTCGAGATCTTTTAAGAATCGAAGTAGACTGTTCTTGAGTTGGCTACTGACCAATGTAATTTTCATGTACATGTCTGTCTCTAGCAAGCTGGTATTGTAAAGAGGGACTTCTCCGATAACAAGCAACCTACCTAAAGATGTCAATCCATTCCCCAATAGCGGAATAAGTTGAGGGTCAACTTTTGATGCCCTTGCAGAATCATCCAAGGGCATCCCCCCATTCCCTAGCTACAAAATCAGATCTAGGGGCATCCTCCCATTCCCCAGGAGAAGAATCGGATCCAGGGGAATCCCCCATTCCCCAACAGTGGAACTAGTCAATCTAGGGGCATTCCCTCCATAGTCCAGCCCTCCTAGGGGTATTCTTTAGGAGACACCCTTCTAAGGGGCACTTTATTCCAGAACAATCGGGGCAAACCCGACATTTCTCGCACTTAGTTTACAGTTTATTCAGGGGTCAACCCCCGTCCACGCATCTTTATTCTTAATTGAAAGGGCAAAATTTTTTGTACATCATAAAGTCAATGAAGAATAAAGATGCATTAGCTCAGGTAATGATTAACTCAGTGTTTGATTGTAGTCTCTTTTCACAGGTTATGCAAAATCATCAGTCAGGAGAGTCATCCGCCTTAGGAAAGGGATATATCAGTCAAGAGAGTCGATCTGCCTTAGGAAAGGGATACAAGGAGAAGTCATCTACCTTAGGAAAGGGATACATCAGCCAAGAAAGTTGATCCACCTTAGGAAAGGGAAACAAGGAGAAGTCATCTACCTTAGGAAAGGGATACATCAGCCAGAAAAGTCAATCTGCCTTAGGAAAGGGATACATCAGTCAGGAAAGTTGATCTGCCTTAGGAAAGGGATACGAGGAAAAGCCATGCGCCTTCAGAAAAAGGCACCACCAGGGGAAAGAGTTTGCCCCAAGGAAAGGAACTTATTCAGATCACCATCACCAACTCATGTATAATTCCCAAAACCTTGCTCATATTGTGAGATCATGCAGATCCCTATCTGTAATGATCCCACGAGGGGCAGTCTGTGAGCACTAGATTTCAGCAATCCATCTAGAGAAATGATGATGAGAGCTAGATAATTTATTCTTTTATAGGTGTTATCAATTAGAGGTGTTCCCACTATTGTAGAGTTGAGTTTGGCCATGACATGAAGACCTAGACTAACCTTAGGTACCCGTACGGGTGCTACCTAGTGGTACGGATCCACTAGTAGACCCGTACATGTGACTACCTTCCATACGCTTTAGGGGGACCCGTACGGATCCCCTGGTATCGGTATAGGTAGGGCCCACCTATATGGGTATGCTTGTTTCCTATTCAGGCTAAATCAGAAGTAGTCTCTTACCATGTTAGGAAAAGGCAGGTATTGAATTCGGGATCACCGAATTCTAACCTAATTTCACCCTAAAAAAGGGGCCTTCTACTCTCATTTTTAGAACACATAATTCATAAGCAAAATTACTATAGAAAAATTATAGTTCTAGCAATCTCTATAGGAATAGTTGGGGTATAAGAGGTATAAAACAGGGAGAAAACCCATTAATTGAGGTTTTGTACACATTTTATTCATTCCTAGCTTCGTTTATTAGGTTTTAGGGGAAATTATGTCGACTCAAAAACTCTCCTAAGTAGTCCTAACTAAGCACATACTTTGGCCGGACTCTCTCTATAGTAAAGGGATCTCCTCAAAGTGCATTCACATCATAAAGGTAACGCTCCTAAGTTTCAAAGAGAGTCACATCTTTATTATATTATTATTGTCAGTTTATTCTGTATCAACTGTTATTTCAATTCTCATTTTAGGTTTGATCCTGATTAATACGGGCTTTGTTTTAACCTAATATATCATTTCGGTGATTATACTGGTGTGCCAGACTCGTATAAAGGGAATTCTCGCTTCTATTTTTTCTCCTCTACAATTAACCTATTGAATAAATTAAACACTAGTTCTGTCGGATTTGAAAGGACCCGTACGGGTCCCCTATACCCCTACGGGTCCTCCTCGATAGCCGTACGGGTCCTACCGACCCGTACGGGTCCTACCGACCCGTACGGGTACCGGCCTCTAGATAGAAACTAGACTTCTTTTTTGGTTAAATAAAATCAACCAACTCACCTTTTGCCATGCAGTCATTTTCACGAATAATCTGGTAAATCCCACAAAAGTTAAAATACGGCTTTACAACATAATCACATTTTTCTCAATAAAATGCCAATTTGTTATGTGCTATAAACTATGCTAAAGTTTGTGGATGCAGGGGAATTTATTTTCATTTTTATTTTATAACTTAGAACAAATGTATATGATCTCTTTGCAATTTCTAACTTTTTTCCCCACAGTTGTAATTTTTATATCCTATTTATTGCTTGTGCTTTATTGTAATATGTAAATGCATGTAACGAGTGTGAAAGAGTATGGAAATAGGATTTCTATGATAGTGCCCTAAATGATTAAAACTAAAACGGTTTTACGCAGTGAATGTAATTTTGAATCAACTAAATGAGAAATAAGTGACTCATCCGATACCCGAATCTCTGATCTAATAGGTATGAGTCTCCTGCCCAAAGGGAACCGTCCAAAACTCTTTCCCAAGTAGACAACTTGGGTGACGACTCTATTAATTGTATCGAGATTTGGGTCTCGATTCTTTTATTCATTAAAATTAGCTTATTGAGTAAACTTTAACTAAGGAATGTTTTGTCACACCTAAATCCAACAAAACCCCTAGTGGGCCCCGCCACTATCACAAAGGCACCAAGGGAGATCCACACGTCATCGACACCTCACAACGGGTCATCCCTTCCATACACCCGGGAAGGGACCCATACGGTCCCCTAGTACCCTTATGGGTACTCTTATTGCCTAAATAGGTCTTTTTGGAAGGATATCCTTTCTTATTTCGGGAAAAGGCAGGTCATGAACGCGATTTATTGCATTCATACCTCCTCTCCCTATAAAAAGGGCCCTTCCCTTCACATTTGACACACACTTCTCATATAAAAAATATACTAAAACTCTAGCAATTTCTATAGGTATAGAAAAGGTATAATAGGGGAAAAAGAGGTGTAAAATAGGGAGAAAATCCTTTCGTTGAGGTTTTATCCACATTTTATTTATTCCTAGCTTCTTTTATTAGGGTTTTGGGGAGGTTCTATCCATACAAATACTCACCTAAATAGTCCTATTCCATCTACTTTGGTCGGGTTCTCTCAATAGTAAAGGGATCACCTCAAAGTGGATTCACGTCGAAGAGGTAACGCTCCTGAGTTTTAAAGAGACTCACATCTCAATTATGTCGTTATTATGATTCTCTACTTCTCTTATTATATCTATTGCATTCATTTCTTCTTTCGGGTCTGGTCCTAACCCATATGAGCCTTGTTGGCTCCATATATCCCCAAGGATATCATTTTGGTGTGCCATACTCATACGGAAGAAAATCCCTTTTTTATTTTATTTTTCTGCTATCGATCCATTAATCTGTTAATCTGTAAACTGAACTGAATAGAGCTTCTATCTAGACCAAACAAGACTCGTACGGGTATGCCATACCTATATGGGTCCTCCCTGGTACCCGTACGAGTCCCACCCATCCGTACGGGTACCAGCCCCAGGCAGATTCCCGAACCTTTAATTGGCTGATTAAAAATCAACCCAACTCACCATTTGCCATGCAATCATTTTCACTAATAATCCGGTAAATCAACCTATAAAAAGTTAAAATGTGTTTTCACAGCACAGTACGCTAAAGTGCTGATTTATGGTGAGCGATAAACTGTGCTAACTTCTGTGGATGCGGGGGAATTTATTTTCATTTTGTTTTATAACTTAGAACAAATGTATAGGTTCTCTTTGCAATTTCCCCCATTTTTCTCCCGGTTGTAATTTTTATCCCCCTATTTATTGCTTGTGCTTTATTGTAATATGTAATGTAAAAACATGTAACAAGTGTGAAAGAGTGTAGAAATAGGATTTCTATGATAATTCCCCAAATGTTGAAAACTAAAACGGTTTTATGCGGTGAATGTAATTTTGAATCAATTAAATTATAAATAAGTGACTCATCTGATACTTGAATCTCTGACCCAATAGGTATGAGTCTCCCGCCCAGAGGGAACAGTACCAAAACTCTTTCCCAAGTAGACGACTTGGGTGGCGACTCTATCAATTGTAACGGGATTTAGGTCTCGATGCTTTTATTAATCAAAATTGGCTTATTGTGCAAACTTTAACTAAAAATATTTTATCACGTGTAAATCCAACCAAACACCCAGTGGGCCCCTACTCTCATACAGCGCCAAGGGAGACCCACACATCATTGACACCTCACAGTGGTGACTTTGCTAGGGATATAATCTTTTAACTTGCAAAATGTTGGTTTATTTTAAAAGCTTAAAAGATTAAGCTGAGCACCGAAAATGATTTAATTGATTCAACCCGCTTTTGTTTTCATCATTTGGGAAAATTATCACACTCTATCTTCTCATCTCAATCTCTCTTTAGTTAGATGCACTCTTCTTCTAACACAAGGAAAGGGAGCCGTATTATTTCCGCAACACTCATAACGGTGATACCTATGATCGCTAGGGATATTGGGTACACCTTAGTGGGTGGAGCACTTATTGCCATCTCCCTCCAAAAGAGGCTTGATGCGATGGGAACCTTTTACATCAACTTCTGATATATCCCTACACCATTCTTTTTAAAAGCCATAAAATTTTACCTTCTAGGTACCCTGATTTCTATGTGAGATTAGACTAAGGCAGAATACCCTCCGATCGGCGGGATAAATAAGGATGAAATCGATCGCTTCACATGTGTTGCATTACATACCCTTATGATTAACCCCACCATGCATTATTGAAACTTGTGTATGCATACCACATCCCATGCATGTACTGATCTCTTGGTTATCACCTCAGCCAAAACAAAACCTCAAAGGGAAAGAGCTTGGCTATAATATCAATTTCATTTGACTCACATCTCGGTTCCTCTAGTGCAGTTAAGGGTGGATCCATGTCAGTGCTCGGGTATTTTATCCAGCAGTTAGTTTAGTCCGGTTGATATTTCTACCTATCATCCTAAGGAGATATCTAGTATCCTGACTCCAGATGGCCAGATTGATGTTGAGGTTAAGAATGTTGCTACTGGGGAGGAGGCAAAGGCATCGAGGATTGAGATTGGGTCAAAGATCATAAAGGCCATCTTATAGTACTTGGGAAGTAATCAGTTCTTGGATCGAATGAATGATAAGATGCTAGCTACTATCAGGGCAATCATGATCAAGGAGAGAAGGTCAAATGCTCATGTCAGTGCTCTAACAGTGAATGCAGTAATCAGTGAGCCGATTTCGAGAATTACTCATAATCCATTCACTCAGTTTTGATTGCCACCAGTGCAGACTGATGGTGATTCTTCTAGTCAGTTTGGTCAGTTATGTGGTCCATTCGATCCATCTAGCTTGCCATTCCAATCAATGGGTATAGTGGCTCCTCCAGTCATCAGTCAGTTTACTAAGCCTAGTCAGGGGTTTGTGCCGCCGCCATTTCAGTTTGGGTCATTCGGTCCGATCCTAAATTTTATGGCCACACCTAAGGGGATGACCTTTCCTCAATCAAAAGGTTTACTCTTAGATGCGATTACTCACTCAGAGGGATCATCGTTATCTTTGGAATTGCATGACCTGCTTAAAAAATTGCTTGCTACTAATCCTGGCTCCCAATCATCCATCCAAGCAGCTAGAGAGGAAGATTGGGTCCTCGAAAACTTTAGTATGCCTAAAATAGTGAAGTATAAGGGAACTGGTCTACCTCAATCTCATATCACCACCTATCAAAGGGTTATAAGGATTAGAAAGTCAATTGATAAGGTCGTAACTAAAATGTTCCCCTACACCTTGGAAGGTCCTGCAATTGAATGGTACAACACTCTATCAAACGAAGTGACCGAAAACTATAAAGCTTTATCAAAGACTTTTATCGAGCAGTATGGTTTCAATGCCACCATTAAAACTACCATACAGAATTTAGAGGCTATTAAGCAGGCCCCCATTGAAAAGTTCAAACCTTACTTCGAAAGGTGGATGGCCACTCAAGTTCTGTTGAAAGATAGGCTAAGTCTCCCAGAAATCATCATAAAGTTAATGGATGGTGCCTTACCTACTTATTGTAAGGTCATTGGTATGGATGAATTCTCTAGCTAGGTTGAGGTCTTTAAAAATGCTGAGAAGTGGGAAAGAATCGAGGAGTTGGAGAAAGCAAGTGCACCGGCGAAACCTTGGTTCAAAAAGAATGACCGTTCGGCCCCAGCCCAGGCTTCTAAGTTAAAATTCAGTTCCAATTCTAAAATAGCGGTAGTACAAGAAGAAGTGGTCGCAGTCCATACCATCGAAGACAGGATTTCCCCCTGGAAAGCATCCCTGCCTGCCATCTTCACCAAGTTGAGGGCACTTAGCCTCCTTCAGAGTATCAAGCCCTATCTCCCACCCAAACCTGAAGATAGGAATTAGTTTTGTGCTTACCACATCAGTAAAGGGCATTGCACTGGAGCTTGTAGGGATCTGCTTAAAGCCATTTGTGGTTTGATTAGGGATAAAAAGATTCAGGAACCCAAGCTTAAACCCAGCACCATGAATAATCCTCTACCAAATTTTAAGAAACATGTTGCAGTTATTGAATCAGGCTTGCCACCCTACCGTGTCTTCAATATGATCTTACAAGCTAATCCTATAGTCCACTCGGTAGTAGCCTTGCCAAACGAGCCTACCCCCATTAACATCAATGCATTCGAGTTAGAAGAAATGCATGATGAGTAGGCTATGTTGGTGCAACCTATGCCAATTAATATCGATGCTTATGTCTAGGGGAATGATGAGCTCGAAGGACCAGGCTTATTGGTAGAAACTTCCAAAGAAGAAGTTATATGAAGGATGGAGTATTGCATGTCACCCGAAGTGGAAGGATTACTCCTAATCCTCTCCCGAGAAGAAGAAGGGGCAGAGATGCAGATATTTGGGTCATTCCGAGTATCAATCAGGGTCAGATCTTCACACCTATGATTGAAACCCAAACTTCAACCAACAATGAGAAGAAAGATTCAAAAGTCGCCCCTCTCATCTAACAATTACAAGTTACACCTACTAAGTACAACATCTGGCAGCTTCTCATTGACTTTGAGGACCATTGCAAGGGTCTGATAGAAAAGTTATTGAGTATGGAAGCTACGCCAACCACTACTCTGGTTGAGGTATTCTCAGTTATTGGGGATGGGGGTCTTCTCTTGATCATATTGAACCCATCAAATTCTATCCATCAGACCTCCCAACTAAAGGGAACAAGCATAATAAGGCGCTCTTCATTAGGGTATAAATCTTTGATCATTCTATTCCTTGTGTTATGGTGGATGACGGTTCCACCCTTAACCTCTATCTAGCTAAGATCCTTCCTCATTGAGGGCTGGACGAATCCATGTTGGAAAAATCTAATACTATTATAAGGGCATATGATGATACAAAGAGAAGTGTCATTGGGGTCTTTAAAGCTGAAGTTATAGTTGGGGGTGCGAAGTCTAAGGTTTTGTTCATTATTCTCGATATCCCCATCACCTGCTCATTACTGTTGGGTCGACCTTGGCTCCATGCATTGGGAGCCTTCCCTTCCACCGTTCACCAGAAAGTTAAGCTCATCTATAATGGCAAGCTAGTGACCATTGATGCAGATGAACCGTTCGTCATAGCGGCTATGGAAGCCAAGGAAATAGAATCTAGGGTGGCTGTAGCTTACCAAGGCACAAAATTTTTAGCTAAGGGTACATATCACTTAAAATTAAGAAGATAATGATGAAGTAGGGTTATGTAAAGGGTAAAGGGCTTGGAAAGAATTTGTAGGGAATGCTGGAGCCACTCTCACTGCTTCCATGGCCATTTAGACTTGGTCTAGGGAATCGTCCTGGAGTCAAAAAGTCCAAGCCCCAGTCCTGCCTCATGATAGGAGCTAGAGTCAAACAAGGGGAATTCATGGGTAAAGAAGAACCTGTCGAGGTAGGTGCCAAGAAGGTCCCTGGTTTTAAGATCTTCAATGATATATATAATTTTAAGATGGGCTACCTAATTGAAACCTCAGTTTCTATGGAAGTATGTGGGGTTGCTGAAGAAGATGAAATGAATGAGGCAATCGAGTTCATTACCAAAGCACTAGCGGTTCTTATGAGGAAGAATTGGAAAAGAAATGAGAAAGGAAATCCCATCAGCAAGGCTATCAAAAACTTAGGAAGAGTAGTGGCGGAAGAAACTCAGGCTAACTTGAACACTAGGGCTACCAGTTCAGCTATCAGTCAACAAAGGCCCTCCACCTATTGAGGTTGATTTAAATGATGCAATTTTTAATGTTGCAAACATTTTTGGTCCAAATAATGTCGCTTATTAGGCATATTATGAATAAGCTGTAACATCAGTATCTTTATCTTTAACATGTCATGAATAAATTGATGAACCTATCATTCACATCTTGCTTGAGTATTTCATCCTAAATGACATCATGCACTCATAACAACAACATTCTTAAAGTATCATCATATTCATTAATAAAGTTGACTTTGAGTGAAATGCAATGGTAACACTTTTCAATGGTTTATCCCCTACAGAAAAAAGAGAGATAATAAAAGGCTTAGTAAACATGGTTACAATTAGCCTAGGTCCTTCTTTCTTCACGAAGAGGGGGGAAAGGCGTACAACATCATCAAGAAAGAAGACCAAGAAGCACCAACTATAAGACGACTTTAATCACAAAAGTGGAAACGACATCTTAAAGAGCTCAAAGGGAAACTGATGAGTCAAGAAGTGTCATGAATGTCAGATTCACGGGGGCATACATCATCTCCCTTCATCCGAACTTCATAACTTGTCTACTCCTTGGCCTTTCTCGGTGTGGGGGATAGATATAATTGGTGAAATTCGGCCATCATCAATAAACGGTGACCGATTCATCATAGTCACAGTTGATTATTTTTTGAAATGGGCAGAGGCCGAATCTTACACCAACATTACCGCCAAGAAAATGGCCAAGTTTATAGATAGGCATATTTTTGCAAGAAATGGAATCCCGTACCATATAGTTTCTGACAACGGAGTTGAATTTCAAGGGGCCACGACTGAGTTGTTTAAGAAATTCAACTTTGAGCATCACATATCTTCTCCATATAGACCACAAGCTAACGGGGCAGTTGAGGCTGCCAATAAGTCAATAAAGAAATTTTTTTCCAAAACGGTAGCTACCTACAAAGATTGGGCTGATAAACTTCCATTCATAGTTTGGGGGTATAGAACCAGTGTAAGGACTCCCACCGATCAAACACCGTTCTCCTTGGTATATGGAATGGAAGCTGTGTTAACATTTGAAATAAAAGTAAGATCTCTAAGAGTGGCACTTGAACCATAGTTAAAAGAATTAGATTAGGCAAGAGCCATGTATGAACAGTTGAATGCAATAGATGAAAAGCGGCGCAGGGAACTTGACCATCTCTAGATGTACCAACAGTGCATGGCTCGAGCTTAAAATAATAGAATCAGATACCAGAAACAACCTCTGAAAGCGGGTGATCTAGTTCTCAAGCAGCTACGCCAGGTCAACATTGATGCTAAGGGCAGGTTCAGACCTAATAGGGAAGGACCATTCATCGTAAAGAAAATCCTTGGTAAAGGGGGAATCAAGCTTATGGATATGGATATAAATGAGTTCGTGAATCCAGTGAATCAAGATAGGCTTAAGCGTTATCATGTATAGGTCAAAAGAATTAAATTATAAAAAAGTAGCACAAAGAATAAAAGAAATAAAGAATAAAACACCCGGCGAGTGGTCCTCTACTGGTCGGGCAAAAATTAGGGTGCAGCCCACTGATCGGTATCCCACAAATCGATTAGGAAAAAATTAGGGCACTCCAACGCAATAAAGCTCACTAGGCTGAAAACCCAAAAAAAGGGCAGCTTAGGCAAAATATACGGCATCGAGAGAAAAATGTTAGTTGCTTTCTGGAGAATCTATAAAGGACCAATAGGCAGTAGGGGTTAACTAATGGAATTTGTTACCATTGCTAATGTACTCAAATTAATCTCATTACTGAATGATTTTGTTAAGAATCTTGGTCTTATGAATGCATGCATGTCTTTAGGTGAAATAATTGCTGGTATGTGAACATCAATTTTTCCCTACATGTTATGCATCATTGTATTCATCTTTATCATACATTTGCAATATTCAGAAAAGCCTTATGGATTGAAAACCCAAAAGGGCGGTCTAGGCAAAAGTTAAGGCAAAAAGAAAAGTCTACTGGGTTGAGCCGTCAAGGATAATTCAGGCAAAAATTAAGACAGCCTGCGGGATTGAAAACCTGAAAAGGTAGTCTCGGTAAAAATTAAGGCAAAAGCTTGCTAGGTTTAAAACCCGAGAGTGCGGTCTAGGCAAAAGTTAAAGCTAAAAAGAAAAAAGGTCTGCTGGGCTAAGTTATCAAGGATAGCTCAGGCAAAAATTAGGATAAAAAGAAAAGAAAAATAAAATGTTCGATAGGTCCCCTCACATTGAGTGGCCTATGCAAAAATTAGAATGTCACCCGATCCTCTCACTATTAAATCGCTGGATAGAATACGGGTTCTCAAAGCAACAATATTCAAACAGTCTCAGTTCAAGAAAAATCTCTAAGCGCAAAAGAAGTATCAAAGGTACCAATCCAAAAGTTCACAATCAAAACAAGCCACACAAGGCCCAAAATTATCAAACGGTCTAGAAAGTAATCATAACCTAAGCTGCTGGGGGATCTCGTCCCTGGTGGCCCTCCTAAGTCTGGTTCTGAGTATCTGCCAGCAGATAATCTACATCTATGGTCATATGGCCATTAGCCTCATCATTATCTATAGCTGACTGGGTGGGGGCCCTCACTTCCGAGGTCCCTATAGCTGCCTTAGTGGCATCGCTCCCCTCAACATGCTAACCTACGCCCCTCTAAGTCACTCAATAAGCAGAAAGATCATACTCAGACTCGTGGTCAGAAAGGACTAGTTTCTGCCTCTCCTTAGTCATCCTCGTTAGCTGACCCCTCAGCTTGTCAATCTTAGTCCTCGCCCGAGCGGTCTCAGCCCTAGCCTGACTAGCCTCAATAGTGGCTACCTGCAGCTACTCCTCTAAAAATCGGGCTCTCTCCTTAGAAGCATCCAAGTCCTGGGTAGATCTGCTCTGCTCTATGGCTAGAAAAGTCTGTAATAGAAACCATAAGATCAGTACATATATACAAATGTCATGGCATGCGTGCATAGCCTGTTGAAAATTTATAGGTAAAAGGAACTTACTGAGGCTAAAGCATTCTAGGCCGACAACAAATCCCGCACTAAAAAATAACCCCGAGCTATCCTCTCGACCTCGGAGATGGTCACCTAAAAAGAAATGGTCACATCAGAATAAGACAGCTAAAGTATTAATGGACAAAGGCAAAGGCACAAGATTCCTTACATGGGTGGAGCTGGAAGGAGTGAAACCAATAGGCTGGACCAACTCCTCGAGCTTCTTGACAGCTCAATTCCCTGAATGGTCGAGGAGTCGAAAGAAGGTGTCTAACTCAACCTAGAGGATGCCCTCCCTCACAGATCCAAAGGCTCAAGACTGCTTTACAGACGGCTCAGGGGCAGCAGTTGCAACAGCAACAGCGGAGCTCTTTCGTATAGAAATAGAAGGCTACAAGCAATAAAGAATCAGATTCTAGATTACAGCCAATTATAGAAAGAAGTAAGGTATTCACAAAGACTAAGTTAGAAGTATACCTGAGAAGAAGGAGTAGCTGACGTAGCCGAACCTCGGACACCCCCGACTACGGATGGACCCCCACGGTCACCCCTCGGTCCTCCCTCATCATCATTATCATCATCATCCTCATTATCGCTCCAGTAAAACTCCAGGGGCTCATCCTTACGATGGATCCTATCAGGAGGGAGGAATCAATAAACTCAGTATATGAGCCCTCTATAGAAAACACACGAGCCCCTCACCTAGTAAATATAGCCCTTGATCGATCCTCGACATGAGATGAGGCCAGAAGATGCCAGCAGGGATCAGGGGATGGATCGATCTCTCCACCATACCACTGGTCCTCCACCCCTGGATCCGTTTGCCAAAATACTGCTCATAAGAGAGTGGTGACTCCAGGATAAAGCGGTGGTAATCCACACAGGCACGCATCCGCTCGATGGCTCTGTAGGTGGCCAATCTCTCCTACGGGTCTCAGATAACCTTTATAGATTAAATGCACCTCGAGTATCCCAACCTAGTAAATACAGTTTCTACTAATGGTTTGTCAAAATGTAAAATGCAGTTTTAATAGTAAGAACTCTCAGTACTGCACTATAGTCAAGGACTGATTCTACTAAAGCCCCATCCATCTAGATATAATATACGGTGTCTCAGGCTGCATGAGCAATCCCAGCCTAGGGATCAACCGATCCTCGAAAGCCCAAATCTGCAAGGCAAAGTAAGGATTAGTTGTAACATAGTTTAGACAAAGGGTTAAAGCACAAGAGATCAGTTGGAGGCTTACCAGTAGTATCAGATGGTAGATCTTGAGCTCAGACTGCTCACCCCGGACCCCTACATCCAATCCATAGTACAGCTGTACCAGAATGGCCCGGTACCAATTCTTGCGAGGAACGGTCGTAAGATCCTCCACAGTAAAGAGCAGACCACAGTTGAGGTTACCCAAGTAGACGAGAAAGAAGATGGTGGTAAGGAATGTCAGTAGGAAAGATCAAGCTTACTGGTCCCTCCTTTCAGCCATAATGGGCCTCGGTTGCGCAATCCAGTCAATCCTAGCACATGAGTTCTTCCCCGGCAAACAAATCTTACCAGGAAATTCTTCCCTAGCAGAAGAGGTTTTGCCAAAGGATATTACTTCACTCCCCAACAGCGGAATTAGTCAAGGGGCATATTCCCATCATTAAGATCCCTAGGGGCACCCTACTCTAGGGTCATTACCTAGTAGTGGTATCAGATCCAAGGGCATCCCCCTACTTCCTAGTAGCAAAATCAAATCCAGGTGGCATCCCCCCACTCCCCAGCGACGAAATCATCAAGTCTTATGGGCATCCCCCCACTTCCCAGTAACGGATTCTGTAGACCCTAGGGGCACTCACCCTAGGAGCATTCCTCCAGCGACAAAATAAGCATAACATCGATCGGCTAAACCGACATTTCCCACATAGAATTTTTAGTTTATCGCATCCACACTTATTTATTCTTAATTGAAGGGGCAAAAATATTTTTATTCTAAGAAAAGTTAGTTAAGAATAAAAAGGTGCTTGCTTAGACAATGACTAACTTGGTGTTTGATTGTTGTCCCTTTTACAATTTATTCAAAATCATTAGCAAGGAAAGTCATCCGCCTTAGGAAAGGGATACACCAACAGCCAGGAGATTCATCTGCCTTAAGAAAGGGATACACATATCTTCCCCAAAAAAATCATTAGTTAAGAAAGTCAATCCACCTTAGGGAAGGGATACGAGGAGAAGTCAATCTGCCTTAAGAAAGGGATACAGTAGCCAGGAAAGTTAATCCGCCTTAAGAAAGGGATACACACCTTCCCCAAGCAGAGTCGCGAGGGATAGGCACAGTAGCAAAAGGAAAGTCATCCGCCTTAGGAAAGGGATACACATTGCAAGGAAAGTCATTCGCCTCAGGAAAGGTATACACCAGTCAGGAGAATTCATCTACCTTAAGAAAGGGATACACCATCATAAGTCAGGGAAGTCGACCCGCCTTAAGAAAGGAATACTCACCTTCCCCAAGCAGAGTCAAGAGGGATATGCATGGTAGCAAAAGGAAAGTCATCTGCCTCAGGAAAAGGATACATCGATCAGGAAAGTCATCCGCCTTAAATAAAAGGATACACATACATTCCCTAGTAGAGTTACGAAGGATACAGATCAGCAAAGGAAAGAAGTTCACCATAAGAAAGGAACTCACCCATGATATCGCCTCAGGTATAATTTCTAAACCCTTGCTCACATCGTGAGGTCATACAGATCCATATCTACGATGATCCCATGAGGGGCAGTCTATGAGCACTGGATTTTAATGATCCTTCTCATGAAACTATGATGAGAGCTATATGATGCAATGTCTTTTAGGTGTTGTCGATCAGGGGTGTTTCCACTGCTACAAAGTTGAGTTTGGTCAAGGTTTAGAGACCTAGTCTTCCTTTAGGGACCCGTACGGGCACATCCTGGTGGTACGGATCCACTAGGGGACCCGTACGGGTCATCCCTTTTATACGCCTGGGGAGGACCCGTAGTACCTATACGGGTGGGGCCCCACTCGTATGGGTACTCTTACTGCCTAAATAGGCCTTTTTAGAAGGATATCATTTCCTATTTCGGGAAAAGGTAGGTCATGAACGCGATTTATTAGTTTTAGACCTCCTCTCCCATATAAAAAGGGCCCTTCTCTTTATATTTGACACACACTTCTCATATCAAAAATATACTAATACTCTAGAAATTTCTATAGATATAGAAAAGGTATAGCGGGGGTATATGAGGTGTAAAATAGGGAGAAAACCCTTTCTTTGAGATTTTATCCACATTTTATTCATTCCTAGCTTCTTTTATAAGGGCTTAGGGGAGGTTTTATCCATACAAATACTGACCTGAATAGTCCTATTCCATCTACTTTGGTCGGGTTCTCGTAACAGTAAAGGGATCACCTCAAAGTGGATTCACTAACGCTCCTGAGTTTTAAAGAGACTCACATCTCAGTTATTTCATTATTATTATTCTCTATATCTCTTAGTTGCTTTCATTTCTTGTTTCGAGTCTGGTCCTAACCTATATGAGCCTTATTGGCACCATATATCCCCAAGGATATCATTTTGGTGCACCATACTCATACGAAAGGAAATCCCTTTTGTATTTTATTTTTTTGCCATCGATCCATTAATCTGTTAATCTACAAGCTGAACTGACCACAGCTTCGATCTGGACCAGACAGGACCCGTATGGGTACACCATACCCGTACAGGTCCTCCCTGGTACCCGTACGAATCCCACCTACCCGTACGGGTACTAGCCCCAGGAAGATTCCCAAACCTATAATTGGCTGATTAAAAATTAACCCAACTCACCATTCGCCATGCGATCATTTTCACTAATAATCCAGTAAATCAACCCAAAAAATGTTAAAATGTGTTTTCACAACAAAGTTAGCTAAAGTACTGATTTATGGTGTGCTATAAACTGTGCTAACATTTGTGGATGTAGGGGAATTTATTTTCATTTTATTTTATAACTTAGAACAAATATATAGGTTCTCTTTGCGATTTCTCCCATTTTCCCCATGGTTGTAATTTTTATCCCCCTATTTATTGCTTGTGCTTTATTGTAATATGTAAACGCATGTAATGAGTGTGAAAGAGTGTAGATATAGGATTTCTGTGATAATCCCCAAAGGATGAAAACTAAAACGGTTTTATGCAGTGAATGTAATTTTGAATCAATTAAATGAGAAATAAGTGAC
Source organism: Euphorbia pulcherrima (assembly GCA_947683365.1). Classification (NCBI taxonomy): domain Eukaryota; kingdom Viridiplantae; phylum Streptophyta; class Magnoliopsida; order Malpighiales; family Euphorbiaceae; genus Euphorbia; species Euphorbia pulcherrima. Next base: position 45,646,279 of record CANTUS010000014.1, read on the forward strand.
TCATCCGATACTTTAATCTCTAACCCAATAGGTATGAGTCTCCCACCCAGAGGGAACCGTGCAAAAACTCTTTCCCAAGTAGACAACTTGGGTGGCGACTCTATCAATTGTATCAGGATTTAGGTCTCGATTCTTTTATTCATCAAAATTGGCTTATTATGCAAACTTTAACCAAAAATGTTTTGTCACACCTAAATCGAATCAAACCCTCAGTGAGCCCCGCTTCTCACATAGGCGCCAAGGGAGACCCACACGTCATTGACACCTCACAACTGGGTTATCACATCTTTGTAATACAGTGTTCAGTCACATGGACGCTGCCCTAGTCAGTGCATTTATAGAGAGATGACAACCAGATACAAACTCTTTTCATATACCTTTCGGTGAGATGACAATCATGATGCATGATATGTGGCATATTCTGAGTATTCCAGTTAAAGGATGGATGATTTGTGAAGATCCAGTTAGCAGCGACATGCAGAATGCTTATATGGAGCTAATGCGAGTTAGTAGAAAGGAGCTTTTCGATGATCACTAGGATCATGGCGAGGTCTTGACTGATTCGATATTCAAATTATGCCAGGTGGATAGGATTGCTGAGGTGCAGGCCACCACATGGCTATGGATTCTCTTAGGGGGCACATTTTTTGTGGACAAGAGCGGAAATTGTGTCAAATCATCCCTGATGCATGAATTGAAGGAGGGGTTATGGGGATTAAATTCATACTCTTGGGGTGCCACTGCTTTAGCATATTTGTATCATAAATTAGGGATTGCTAGCAAGGGGGATTGTCACAGTATATGTGGTTGCCTAACATTATTGCAAGCATGGATATATGATTTTCCTTCATATTGACCTCATCGTGAAAGGATTGTGGTAGAAGGCTAGTTGGGTAGAGTTCGCATGTGGAAAATGGGCCGGCAGACAAATCTGATAGTTGTCCTGAACTCAATTCGTATCCGCCTTGACAAGATGACTGCATATGAGGTAATAATGTAGTTATAACAAGAAATGAAATTTGATCCTTAAGTTTGTGGGAATGTAAAGTAGATTGATATGCAATATACATGTTCAGGTAACATGGTTGCCCTATGGTTGTGATCCAACATCTACTGTGCCGAGGATAATACTCACAGTTAGGGCTTGGTACTAGGATGTGATTGAGACCTACAATCTTGGACGACCATCACACCAGCTTGGCTATGTGTAGACCATTCCACCGAATGTCCATCGACCGTTGAATGCAGGAAGGTGGATGCGTGGACACAGTTCCCTGATGCATATAGCTTACCTGTAAGTCATTATCGGTCCGCTTATGAAGATTCTGCTGCATGTGATGAGAGGTACATTGACTGGTAAACAAAAAATTTGCATCCTTGGCTCCTCGATGATCAGGAAGATGAAAATGTCGTGCCACCTCGATCCAATTGTGAATATGTAAGTTTATCGGTAAATACTAGCCATGCAACACTTGAAAAAATTCCTTGTCATAATATGGAAGCAAACTTAAATTGTTTTTTGTGGTATTTTCAGTGTGTCAATCGATTGGCTGTGATAAGTCAAAACATGTTTAAGGAACTAACTGGAAATAAGGAAACACAACATGATGAAGCATTTACAGAGTTCATGAAGGATTGGCGTTCATCCAATTAAAGTATAAGTGTTTTACCTGTACCATTTAATGTAAAATGTATCCGAATTATGTTAGTGTGTTGTAATTTTTTTAATATGGCAATAATACAATTATTTCAGCTTATGTACCATTTTAATAGGCAAGTAGGTTTTTATTATAAGTTTCATTGAACGCTATTTCTTTGTTATTATATTGAAAGTAGCAGGCCAAGTATTAATGCCTGGAAAAATGTATGTATTAATGCCTGGAAAACATGTATGTATTCTGAAACTGAAGTGGGATATTGTTTGATTAACACAACTCCAAAGAAAATAAGTTTTTACACTTGTACAGAACATTATAAGAGAGTAATCACTTCACTATTTGACCTAAATAGCATCGATGAAATAAATGGCATGCAATTAATCGACGAAAACGAGCACCACTAAACTTTTCCATGTGAAACTTATTCTGAATGTCATGTTGGATGTCTATGCAGTGGGCAAAATATTGTGCAAATAAATAAGTGAAAGCTCCACAGTCATTTGATCCCAATTCTTGCCGTGGTACATCAGCAGACCTGGACCAAGTGATCGGCCTATTCTCAGCACAGGTAACCATAAAATATCAGGCTTTCTACATTGCTCTATTAATGACATACAAACGGGGTTATATCCAATCGCTGAGTTTTTCATCAGACATATTTGTGATGAGGTTGTTGTAGATGCGTCTCCTGTAGCTCAAGAATCCCGAGTATCGAGTGCTCCCCTTTGATATTCATTGGAACGAACACTCTGAAAAGTCCCCACCAAGGTTGCGTATGATCCAGAGAGCCATCAATCCTTGTTGTAAACATACATTCTTCTAGCTAAGCCGCGGTTTTACTGCTATCCATGTATTTTGCCATGTTGAGAAATTCGAGGAAGTCTGCGTCTGTCGTTGTCCAGTTGATGTCAGGATCTATTTTGGTGAAATACTTCCTCAGGAGAGTGAACCATGCCGAAATATGCTATCGAAAGGATGTAATGGAAATCAGTAAAAAAAATGAAATCGTGTGTTTTGAGAAATTATTTCAAAAGGTTGTTTACGTACGACGTTTTTATGTATTGACTGACTGTCTCCAGTTTGTTGAACCAGCTCACATTGACCATTTTAGTTTGAATTATACAAATCCCGATATGTTTTGTCCATCACAGATAATGTCCACTTAACGTACTCATCCTCTAGTTTTCGATATTCAGCAGCTATCGTTTTCTTTCCCAGGGGCTTGTTGGCACTAGTTTTTTTTTCAAAGGATTAGTCTAAGGAGACTGTATGTACTTGCTTTTTTGGATTCCTCGTTAAGTTAGTTAATTATGATTTTTGTTCTGTTGCATTCTGTGCCAGTACACAATGGTTGGTTAAACATGTTGTGATGTACAGAATAAAGATAAAAAAGTATACAAAACCTGGGTGTCTTCTACATTATCCATATCACAAATTGAATCAACCTCATCCTTTTCCATCCAAGATACGGAGGAGGAAACAAAATTTAATCCATTCTTCGGTAAATCGTCACTCATTTTGTCACTTTGATTCTATAAGCAGTGGCCCATTAGTAAGCATTAGGAATCGTACACAGACGTATACAAACTTGCAGACATACATAAATTTGTGGAGACATACACAAAACTGTAGAGACATACGAATGACATACAAAGTGGACGTTTTAAAGCACCATGCAAATATTAACGTACAGAAGCATAAACACACTCTTACATTATTATCAGTGGTTGGTATTGTATGACCGTGCACATCCATTTGTTCTTCATCTCTATTTTGTGACTATAAATAAATACGGAATATGAGGATGAATACATTTTGTAGACAATGAATCTTAAGTTAAATCACTCAATCAGACAGATCTCTTATCACTCAATCAGACAGATCTCTTACTTCGGTAACATCTGGTTCCATTCCATCAACATTAACATCTAAGTTTCCTTCCTCTAAACAATTTGGCTATCATTGAAAACCCCAAAATGTTAATACTACTCTAGATTGAATAATTATGCAATGAAGCAAAATAAGGGACATAAACTCTTACATTGTTAATAGCAGGTGCTAGTCCTCCTCCATGGACATCCACCTCTTCATGATGTGACTGTGCACATAATGAGTTTAAATACTACTACAGGTCCACATACAAGCGTAAAGAAGATAGTATAAAATCTTACGTTCGTATACACAAAAGTTATTCCATCACCATGGACATCCATTTATTGATCCACATTTTCATTTATTGGTTGTCAACAAATATAGAATGCATTGATATAGCTAGTTGAAGAGAGAATCATATAGAAATGAAGTCACGAAATTGGGAAGGAACTCTTATGATGTGATCCCCTTGTCCTAGTCCACCATCATTGACATTCAATTCTTCTTCTGGTTCATGACTATCCGACTATAAAGCAAAAACAAAATTATAGTTTACCATATATCAAGAGTCATAAACATAAATGAGCATAGGAAATCCTAAAACGACGCTTGCATTTTTTACCCCATGTGCAATTCCAGCACCACGTACATCGTGACGTTCTTGTGCTTCAACAATTTGCGTCTGGGAACGTGTATAAGGAAACATATATGGAATATATACATCACACAGACACTAGAGGCAATTTCTTGAATACAAACTGTTATAATGGTAAAGAGGCACTTACATTGGTCTCCCATGGTGATAATCCATGAGCATGGAAATCCATTCCTTCTCCCATTATTTGAATTTCTTGCTGACAAGAATATGGAATGCACAAGTGAGACATGTCCACGGACTAGCATGCAGAAATGAACATACAAAATAGGTGTTGCAATGACGAAGTTGTTACCAACAGTTTCTAAGACACCCACATGGACAACGTCTTCCTTTTCGCCAGCACTATTTTGTTGGTCCATGACATGGAATCATGAGTATTATTTAAAACCCACAGGTCAAGACAAACAAGACTTTATGCAATAGAAAAGAATCAACCACTACCTCATTGACTGTGAAAGCATTTGCATAATCAACACTTAGATTTCTAATCTGCACTACATTAATGTTATCTTCATCATCATCATTTCCATGAGAAACAATCGCATCTGCAACTCGCTCTTGATTATAGTTCTATGACGATTCATTAAATAAGCAAACACGGCTATCAGTAAGTTACTAAATAAGAAGTATACAAAACCTCATGACAATCAGTCACGCTTGTAAGTGGATGCTGGTTTAGATTAACCCTTATTACTTTTATGGAATGAGTTTCCCCATCTTCTGGAATTGAGTCCGGACTCCCTTTCATTAACAAGGAGACAGATGGCAACGAAAAGAATGTATTGTTTTACCTAAAATACAATCATGAGTCTGTATAATTGGCAATCGACATGCTCATTTGTTTGCTTACTTGAAGCTAACTGATAAGCTCTTTCTCCATTTCCATTTATAGCAGAACTCAACGTTTTGTGAGTCTGCTCCTAAGCTGCGAGACCCCAAGGGAGCTCCTAAAAAATTGTGGGATATTCTACCAGATCCAAAATCCAATCCTTCACCATGCATTGGTTATTCTTTTCCATTAAATTTCCAGTCACAAACAATAACTTAGCCATCAACACGGCATCTGCATCATTACTAGGGCGCCATGTTCGATTTTCAAAAACTTTCTCCACGTGATTGCGGTGTATATTTTTAACTCCTAGAAAACATTTTGCTTTGAACTAGTTTTTCTTCTTTAGTTTTCTCAACTTGTGAATAAATAGATCCTTATCTCTAAACCTTAGACCACTAATTAGACCAAACTCCCAATCACCAATCTTGATCTCTACACCACCTACATTGAACCAAAGCTCCCTTGGTTTGGCGTCATCATTCTAAATTTGTGGCATGTGTACAGAGTGCCAGATGTTTCAGGCGAAGCTGGAAAATGTGGCATCCAAAAAGTGTCCAAAGCAGGATTCCTTGAAAAGTTTCTTCTAATGTGTGGACAACTTCTTAAGTAGTACATGGATTCGATAATTAAAGCGCATAAAAACGTGTAGCAGACCAACAATAGCCCTTTAGTACTTGAAATCATGCATAGTTGTTTTTGCAATGGCCTCAATGGGTGATATGGATTATGGTGTAACATCCTGAAAGTAAAAATAAAAATATATCACACGCTATCTCGACAGTATTCAATAATGAAACCAAAATAGTGTTATCTTTACGCAATGACAACAATAGGATTATTGTGAAAATGTGGTGCCTAAACCCTAGACTGATACGACCGATATGTTATGCGAAGATCAGGCATAGATTAAGCATTGCCAAAAGCCAATTCAAAAATTTGATATAGATGAATTGAAATTGTTGTTGGTTGCTTTTCATATTTAACATTGTGAATAACTTACCCTTCTCCTTTTCCTTTTATGCCCTAGAAGTTTACTCTGCTTGCTTTCTTCATCTCGTACCCGTTCAGCCAATTTCTAATGTTTAAAAAAACTTGGTTAGCAGAAGTGGAGGAAGAATGTGACATGTATAAAGATAGAGAGCACCCCGTAACTTGCATTTTTATGCTTTGAGTGTTAGGGTTTTTATCCTAGCCTTTAAATCCTTGTGAAGGAGGATTATGTATCCGACGTAATTAAAAAGCCATATTTCGTGTTCCTCAAAAGTCAAAGAGATGCTGATCTACAGTTACGATAGGGTTCCACATATGAAATTAAAAGTTAACACGAGTCCTCTGCGCACTAAATGAAACTACGTCGTTTATTGAACAATTGTGGTGCATTTAAGGGGCCAATTCAGTGTAATCAACTTAGGATCCCCAGGACAGCCCACACACATTCTCATTCCCAACAACTTACTCATCCATCCTCATAATTTGATCCATTCGAGTTAACAATAGGATGACCTCCACAATGGTACGAATGTGCCATTGATATGATATGGGCCCAGCTTAGGCCAATCATGGTGCATTTAAGGGGCCAAGTCATTGAAATCAACTTAGGATCATCAGGAAAGCCCCACACACATTTTCATTCCCAATAACTTAGTCAACCATCCTCAGACTTAGATCCATTCGAGTTAACAATAGGATGAACCTCACAATGGTATGAAGGTGCCATGGATATGATGTGGGCCTAGCTTGGGTCAATCGTAGTCCATTTAAAGGGCCAATTCAATGCAATCAACTTAGGACCCTGGGACAGCCCCACACACATTCTCATTCCCAACAACTTACTCAACCATCCTCGCACTTGGATCCATTCGAGTGAACAATGGGATGACCCCCACAATGGTATGAAAGTACCATGGATATGATGTGGGCCCAGCTTGGGCCAATCGTGGTGGATTTTAGGGGCAAATTCAATGCAATGAACTTAGGATCCCCAGGATAGCCCCACACACATTCAAATTCCCAATAACTTACTCATCCATCCTCGCACTTAGATCCATTCAAGTGTCTAATGGAATGACCCCCACCATGGTATAAAGGTGCCATGGATATGATATGGGGCCAGCTAATGCCAATTGTGGTGCATTTTAGGGGCCAATTCAGTGCAATTAACTTAGGATCCCTAGGACAGCCCCACACACATTCTCATTCCCAACATCTTACTCGTCCGTCCTCGCACTTGGATCCATTCCAGTGGCTAATGGGATGACTCCCACCATGGTATAAAGGTGCCATGGATATGATGTGGGCCCAGGTTGAGCCAATTGTTGTGTATTTTAGGGGCTAATTTAGTGCAATCAACTTAGGATCCCTAGGACAGCCCCACACACATTTTCATTCCCAACAACTTACTCAATCATCCTCGCACTTGGATCCATTCGAGTGGCCAGTGGGATGACCCCTACCATGGTATGAAGGTGCCCTGGAAATGATGTGGGGAAGACTTGGGATAATTGGAGTGCATTTAAGGTACCAATTCAGTGACATCAACTTAGGATTCCTGGGACAACCCCACACACATTCTCATTCCTAACAAATTGCTCAACCATCCTCACACTTGGATCCATTTGAGTGGCCAATGGGATGAAACCCACCATGGTATGAAGGTGCAATGGATATGATGTGGGCCCGGCTTGGGCCAATCGTGGTGCTTTTAAGGGTTAGTTCAGTACAATAAACTTAGGATCCCCAGGAATACCCGACACACATTCCATTTCCTAACAACATGCTCAACCATCCTCACACTTGGATCCATTCAAGTGGCCAATAGGATGAGCCCCGCCAGGGTATGAATTTTCCATGGATATGATGTCAGCCCAGCTTAAGCCAATCATGTTGCATTTTAGGGGCAATTCAGTGCAATCAACTTAGGATCCCCGGGACGACCCCACACACAGTCTCATTCCCAACAACTTACTCATCCATCTTCGCACTTGGATACATTTAAGTGGCCAATGGGATGACCCCCACCATGGTATGAAGGTGCCACGGATATGATGTGGGCACAGATTGGGCTAATCGTGGTGTATTTAAGGGGCTAATTTAGTGCAATCAACTTAGGATCCCTAGAACAACCCCACACACATTCTCTTTCCCAACAACTTACTCAACCATCCTCGCACTTGGGTCCATTTCAGTGGCCAATGACCCTCAACATGGTATGAAGGTGCCATGGATATGATATGGGCCCACCTAAAGCCGATCATGGTGCATTTTAGGGGCCAATTCAGTGCAATCAACTTAGGATCCCCGGGACAGCCCCACACACATTCTCATTCCCAACAACTTACTCATCCGTCCTCACACTTGGATCCATTTGATTGGCTAATAGGATGACCCCCCACCATGGTCAGAAGGTGCCATGGATATAAAGTGGGCCCGGCTTGGGCCAATTATGGTGCATTTAAGGGGCCAAATTAGTGCAATCAACTTAGGATCCCCCGGATGACCCCGAACACATTCTCATTCCTAACAACCAATGGAATGACCCCCACCATGGTATGAACATGCCATGGATATGATGTGGGCCCATCTTTGTCAAATAATGGTGCATTTTAGGGGCCAATTTAGTGCGATCAAGTTAGGATCCCCGAGACAGCCCCAAACACATTCCCATTCCCAATAACTTACTCATCCATCCACGCAGTTGGATCCATTTGAGTGGACAATAGGAGGACCCCCACCATGGTATGAAGGTGCCATTGATATAATGCAGGCCCATCTTGGGCCAATCGTGGTGCATTTCAGGGGCAATTCAGTGCAATCAACTTAGGATCCTCCAACACACATTCTTATTCCCAATAGCTTACTCAACCATCCTTACACTTGGATCCATTTGAGTGGCCAATGGGATGACCCCCACCATAGTATGAAGGTGCCATGGATATGATGTGCGCCCAGCTTGGACCAATCGTGGTGCATTTTAAGGGCCAATTCAGTGTAATGAACTTAGGATCCCCGGGACAGCCCCACATAGATTCTCATTCCTAATAACTTACTCATCCATCCTTGCACTCGGATACATTTGAGTGGCAATTGGGGGATCCCCGGGACAACCCCACACACATACTCATTCCCAACTACTTGCTCAACCATCCATGTAATTGGATCCGTTCGAGTGGCAAATGGGATAACCCCCACCATGGTATGAAGGTGCCATGGATATGATGTGGGCCTATCTTAGGCCAATCATGGTGCATTTTTAGGGCCAATTCAGTGCAATCAACTTAGGATCCCCGGGATACCCCCATACATATTCTCATTCCCTACAACTTACTCATTCATCCTTGCACTTAGATCTATTTGAGTGGCCAATGGGATGACCCCCACAATGGTATGAAGGTGCAACAGATATGATGTAGGCCCAGCTTGGGCCAATCGTGGTGCATTTGAGGGGCCAATACAATGCTATTAAACCACAATTCTCGGGATAGCCGTACACACATTCTCATTCCCAACAACTTACTCAACCTGTTGGTCCATGTGTGTATGTATATAAGGTTAGAGGTGGGGGTGAATAACCTTTTTTGCGGAATTTACATACTTTGAAAAGTCTTGTGTAACGTGTTTGATATGTTCTAGATATAATGGATTCAGATGATGCAAATATGAAATAATGTGCAATGAAGTAAAGAGTTAAAGAAAATCAAACACAATAATTTTATCCTAGTTCGGCCCCGCCTACTCTAGTCCCTAGAGTTTCCTTCCTCTGAGCTTTGTCGACTAGTGTGATTCCTTTCCAACTTATAGGAATCACGCCTTATAATTGTCTTTGAAGATTTATTCTCTTTCTGATGTAGGATATACCACCATCAGTACCAGCTCCTAGCTGAGTCCTCTTGAGCTTGTCTTCATATGGTAACCCCTCTTCTAAATGTAGGATATACTAATAGAAGCACTAACTCTTAGCTGAGTCCTATCTTTTTAGTAGGATATACCACTTAGATTCTACCTAAACATAAGCTGAATCCTATAGGGGATTGACCACACCCATGCCCCCATCTAACCACGCTGACAGATCCTCGACCCCATCCACAATCCCAACTTTGGGCCCTACCATGGCCCATCAGATCGAATTCCCATCCATATGGATCACGTTTTGATGATATGCTGCCTTTAGGTTGACCTCTAGTATCTATTTTAACCTCTGGTTCCACCAACCTTGCCTGACAAGGGTTAAGTTCATCTTGAATTGCCATAGCAATTTTGTGTATACAGGCAGGATCACTTACTTTCACCTCCTCAATAAGTACATCGAGATAGCGTTCCTCCTCTAACACCATATCAGACTACCCCCGCTCACATGTAACTCCCTCAAAGTCATTCTCTAGTTTCCTCCAAAAGGGATGAACTCTATCACCATTGATCGGATTACTTGTCTCATCGCACTTCTTCATCTCATAGGAGCAGGGAATCTGATGTGTGCGTCTAACTACACACTAGCACCTTATATATACCTCATTGCTCAAAGCCCTCATTCTAGTCAACTCCTTATTGAGTAGTTCCAAGTAGTGATGGGAGACACGATACGTGAGGAGGTTAAATGGAAAGCCCATGTAAGAGGAACATTTACGATATCTTGACTATTCTAGCTTCACCCTACATACAGTCATCAAAGGTTATTTGCAACTTACTTTTAACTACGACTTAAAATAACACACGCATACTTAATAAAATATAAACAATCATACAACAGCATTCAATAACATAGAATACATACTAACTGCTTTTGATACTTTTGTATGAAAATACATAGACATTCTATTTATGAAACACAATAATTATATAATATCATACATAACTTAGTCCACATAATTTGAATCATAACTCATATAGTAAATTTGTACCATTATAAATTATATGTTTACCTATTTTCAAATACTTGAGATTCAATTTGTTTTTTAGCTTTCTCCCAAATAGTATCCAGCGCGCCCTTCGAAGAGTTTAGCCATTGCTTCAGTGTTGCATGTTCGTTCTCTACTCTGCATGTAGTTGTGTTCCGAAAGTGAAGCACTTTGTTGGTTAAAGCAACAACAAAATTCTCCTTGCACCAACCAAGTTGACTCAATATATGGCATGACTCTAGGATGGTTAGACATTGCATATGTGGCAAATACCACTGCCCTCACAAATTCTTCTTTGTTTGGAGCTTGCCAAATTTTTTTAAATGCGTTGTTCTTGAAATGTCTGGCATACCTTCTATCTTTTTCTCATATCTTGTACGTGTTATCTTCAACATCCTTATTGATATGACAAGTGTAAAGCAAGTGGTATGATTGTGGGAATTTCTCCCTTATCGAAGTCATGAGACCAAGCTCTCTATCAGTCACAATAACAATTGGATGGAGATTGGAACCAATCAACATTCTCAACTTGTCTAAAACCTAATACTAGCTTTTCTCAGTCTCATCCTTTATGAATGCATAACCAATAAGGAAATTTTAGTTACAAGGAGTCATTCCAATAATCTAAACAAGGACCTATTGGTTTTGTAAGTTGAGTCAATGCCGATGAACCGATAGTAATCTCTCAGTAAATTGACAGAATCTGGGCGTGCAAAAAATAGATGGGTCAATACTTTTGACACCAGGTTAGATTCCTTCCAAACGACGTACTTCTATTGTTCACATAAATGGAACAACTGACCAGCCACATATCGATTTTCAAAATGCTCCTTACGGATCTTATTCTTAGAGATGTACGCTTGTTTTTTTTGAACATCCTTTTTCAGAATTATCTTCACACATGCTACAACAGCATTCAGCCTTGCTTGAGCAGCAATCATGTCCCGTACAATTTTTTCGCTGCTTTACCCATTCCTTTTTTAATTACAGGACCCTTTTTGACTTAAATAGACAATGGTTGTGCATTCTGATTTTTCCAGCAATTGGATTGATACCCCATCAATCACACCCACAGACTTGTTGAATATATATACAAAATTTACATCCGGTTTTTTTTTGTTCCACTTCTTCGTCTAACCCCCAGCTTCTTGTCCTTCATCCTATCACGTCCACCATATGAGCATCTAACCATCTTCTTATGAGGTCCGCCTCTGTGTGATGAAATCCTTATCTCGAATCTATTCTCCATTGTAGTTTTTTTGGCCCAAACAAGCGCTTCTTCTGCAGACTCAAATATAGTTCTACAATTAAAGTTTCTTTTGTAGTCAATCCCATTCCCAATGAACGCTTCCAATTCCATCTGCAATAGTTTTAACTTGCTCAAAATTTGACACATTGCAATACTTTCTAAACACATGAATCAGTGAAAGGAATTATTTACACATCATATCACATAACAAATAAGTTAGCCCTTTTAAATTATAACTTACATTCTTTTAAAATGGTCGATCATTAACTATATGCTACTGAATAACATTATGTGGGTTACTTTGACAAAATAATCTATTAAACGTATTGGTTTTACTGGATCATTAATTTTAGGATAACATGATAGTTAATTTCAGACATATGTGTTTACAGTAATGACTAAAAATGTCAAACTCTGTATTACTTGGTAGTCAAATTACTTCTTCTAAGTGGAATACTTCAAGCTTCACATAAACCAATACTATGCTATAGAATTTACGCATACAATGACATTCGATTTTATACATATTGCTTACATGACTAAACATGAATTACATGACTATAAACGTGCAACTCTAAACTAGTCGTTGTCAAATTGTTTCTTCTGTATAAAATAATTTAATTTACACAGTTGCTTTCGGTCGATTTTGCTTTTTCAATGCAATGCGACTTATTTTATTATTGTCAACACTTAGGTTTGTATGCTACCTCGTTTATGGGTGATTGCTCGCCGTTGATAACTGGGTTTCAGGAACATGTGTACCATCGTCGGTGTTAGACGCATTCGAGTCTAAATCGCCTTCGTCGGAGTCAGCTTCGTTGACCGGAATGGATTTAAAGTAATAATTGTGCTCCCCGTTAGCAGTACAATCAAAATCCTCATCCCCACTGACACTCGCTTCGTTCACTGGAATGGAATTGAATCAAAACCCCATAATGATTCATCGTATATGTTATCATGAACGGTGATAATTTCTTCCCAATTAATATCATTTGCGACATTGCCACTCTCAGCCATTTTCAAACTTACAAAAGATGAGATGAGAAAGATGAGATGATAACATAGATGGGTGGAAGCGTTAGAAGAATGAGAGCGGAAGATTTGAAAGAATTTTCACATGGGGTAAACCAAAAATAGGAGGGAAGCAAATTATGAGAAGGATAAAATTGAAAACATGGGGTATATATAGGGCGGTAAGGAGAAACGTGAGGGCGCCCTCAAGCACCCCACTAAAATAAATTTATAAGTTGCCATGCCATTATAGAAACATCATAGCGTACAAATGTAATCACCAATAAAGTAATTAGTATTTACCAATGCTACTTACTAATGCAATTAATGACCCAATTCATTTCCTCTAAAAGCAAAGCACCATGCAATTAATGACCCCGTAAAAACCCATGTAGTGAACAAAATTTTCTATAAAAAAAGTGGAGGACGGATCGGGCGCGCTACGTTTGGGTTTCAATAATTTTATAAATCGAGTCTGAATAAAATTATTTACAAGGTGAGCTGGACCTGGGCTAGTTTTTTAGCTAGGCCCGATAAAATCCAACCTAAACCCGGCCCTTGCCTAGATCTATTGTAAACTAATTAGATCAGTTATTGATTTTGGTTAAACCCAATCAAGTCGATCGGTCTAGTCCGGTTTTCAAAACCATGTTCAATATCACTAGTATGTGTTTGCTAACATCTTTTGTTTATTAGTTTTTATGTAGTAATTTAAAGATAAACTCGATGAGATACAATCAAAAAAAATTGAGAGAGTACAACATGTCACAATTGTGAGTTGTTATACGTGCTCCATCACACTAAAAAGTGAAAACCACAAGTATATGTTGTCGTGAAATAGTAATAAATATTAATTGATAATACGAGAAAATATGTTGCAAACTTACTCCTTTAATTTTATTCGAATTAAAGAGATTTAAATAGTTGGGAAAACGGATCGGAATTAGGGATGTAAATGAGTTAAATTGGGACCGAACCTATTTAACTTCGGCTCGACTTGAAAATAAAAATGATTGGGCTCGGATCGGCTCATAGCTCGTCATGCCTAAAATATTTTAGATCGGCTCGAGTTCGTGAGCTTACGAGCCTTATTTATCCAACAAATCTCTTGTTATTTTCAAAATACACACTTTTTGTCAAATTAAAATTTAAAGAGGCAAACCCTTTTTATGCTAGATGATTAGGTTAAGGTTTTTATTTGTAGTGATAGAATTAGAATATGAATCCAATTTCTTTAAGGACATTTAGATTTAATTAATGATACGATACGATACACAACTTTTTTCTTAATTAAAATATTTAATATTAAAACTAACCTACTAAATATGAATATATAGGAAATTAATAACATTATAAAGTAATTAAAAAAGTATACGAGCCTGGTCGCGACTTTTCAAGCCAAATCTTAAAAAGCTTGGCTTGACTCATTAATATCTTGAGCCGATCTCAAACTCGAATCGAGTATTATCAAGCCGAGCTTTGACCGCACTTTGACCTAATCAATCTCAAACTGCTCGGGAACTGCGTAACTCGATTGCAACCCTAATTACAGTAGAAAGGTCACCCGTTGATGGGTGTCGAGACCCCCAAAAATAAATCCCTGCGCAAAACAAACTAGTAGTTAGTAGCGAGTAGAAGTCAAATCTACAAGAAACGGTATTTGACAACGTTATTCTTAGAAGACGACACACATCGTGACTTAAAAGTACTCTCGATGGTAATATGTAGATGAAAACTTAGTAAAGTAGGCAATAAAACAATGAGAAATAACGACTCAACCAAAGTAGAGCAAGACTAAAAATTATGGTGATCAAGGGACAAGATATAAATTGTACCGGGATATAGATTTAGTTATACTAGCACTCATGCACTGTACTATACTAGCAACTCTTCCTTACTATGTATGGAGACCGGACTTCGCGCCACGATCTCTCTCTTACTCGTTGTATCTTTCGACTTCGCGCCAAAGAGCTCACCAACGAATAGCAATAAATAATAGAAAAGCCTTAATCCTTACCTACATGTAGTGAAGCACTCCAAATAGGCGTAAGATTACCTTTCTCTAGTCTCGGTGGAGACTATTGTCACTTTATTTCTTTTCAGGCATAATTACGGATGCGAGAATTAGAATTAACAATAATCATGAAGGCTTACCAAATGGTTGATCAGGCCATACAGTGAGACTAGTTGATATCCTTACTATAGAACCTTTGAAGTATCGAGATTGGTAAATAGGCCACCTTGCAGATTTCTGTATTCAATTGTGGTCCTCACACCATTTAAACTCAGCCTTGACCCTTACTTGGTCAAGCCATAAAGAATTTAGCTAAACATGACTGAATTTAAATGTGGAGAAATGTAAAGAGACTTAAAGTAAAGCATGCTAAGAATATAAAGACTGAAATTGAAATTGCTTATTAAACCAAATCTGAAATCAAAAACTCAAAAATCGGAAGTGCTTGAAAGTAAAGAAACTAAGAACTAAGAACTAAAACTAGACTAAGAAAGATTGAAAATGGCAAATGGTAGATGATAAATTGGATTATGGTCTGAATGAATTGATCCCTTGAGACTTGTCGGCCTTCGTATTTATAGCCGAATGCCTCTCCTCTTGCTTCTTCTTTAGTGAAAAAATAGGACTCTTAGCATTTATCTCCTTGGATTCATTTCCTTTTAGTTTTAGTCTTCAAACGGTAGTAAAATCCTTTCCTTTAAAGAATTAGGAAAGAGATCTAACTTCCTTCTTGAATTGGGCTTTTCCTAAATAAGATTTGACCGAATTGGGTAACTTCCAAATCTAGACTAGGCACGCGCCAATATTGAAGTCGTCTTGGTCATTCTAAAATGTTCTGGAGTCGCTGGGACCTACTATCGCTCATGCTGTCTGCTTTAGGTATCGGTGAAAGGCTCTTTTCTTTTAAATATTGCATGCTTTCTCTGAATTGCCTTCAAAACCTGACAAAATAGAAAAAAAAAGTAATAGCGGCCATACAAGCTAAAAACATGGTCTCAATGATACGGAAATAAGCATAAATACATGCAGAAAATACATCCCGCCAAATCTCCCCACACTTAT
Source organism: Euphorbia pulcherrima (assembly GCA_947683365.1). NCBI lineage: Eukaryota > Viridiplantae > Streptophyta > Magnoliopsida > Malpighiales > Euphorbiaceae > Euphorbia > Euphorbia pulcherrima. The sequence continues at coordinate 45,662,526 of CANTUS010000014.1, forward strand.
TCCATGCTTGCCCTCAAGTATGTAATAAACATCAAGAAGAAGAGAAATTAAACTACACAAATAACCTTAACAAACTTTAATGAGACTGTATTCTTTCTCCAAGATTTATATCGAGGCTCTTTATTGAATATTGAGTATTCCAATGAAAGATATCATCAAGAAGACCTTGTTTAAAACTTTGCCTGAGAGTATTTACCAAATTGAAGCACAAGTACATAAAATATTGTTATTCTTCAAGATTGCCTTGATTTGATTTTTATGCGTCCCAGTGATCACGAGAAGATTCCTTCTCAACCTTTTATCTGCTTGAAGCACATTTTTACTTGGTAGGGTCCCTAAGATAATTCTAGCCATTATTTGGGATTTGCTTTGCGATTTTAAGAACTTAGCTAACCTTGCTAGTCTCTTTAGATTTTTCAACCCATATTTGTCTCGTTACGTACTTTGCCATTTTCTTAGGTCTTGCTGCATTTTCCATGAATTAATTCTCTCTTATGAAAGAGTCTTCACGTGGTTTTTAGCTTTGGATAGCTCTTACTTCTATAGGTCCTCTGAAAGAGCCTTCACCCGGTTTTTAGGCATGGATAGCTCTTTCTTCTATTGGCCCTATGAAAGAGACAAACTAGGTTACGAGCCAAGTAAGCGTCATTTCGACTACCTGTGGAAGTAGAAAATAACCACCAAGATTAATACCAGCTTTGTAAGGTCTCGATGGAGGATCTAATAATACACAGGGACTAACTAAAATCAAATCAAGTCCAGATTAAAGCACTTTAAATAATAAAATTATGTTACACTTTTCAGTACTCTTCGAGACTAAGAAACTTACAAGGTAATTATCAAAAATCTTATATTAGAATATCAATATTCAATTCAGGTCTCGATGATAAGTTTCAGTTAATTGGGATAGTTCTATTAGTTATTTAATTAGTTATTTATGCAGTATTTCTCATCTTGGTTATCCTCACGTCCCAATAACAGGTTAGAGAGTAGAACAAGGTCATTACATGGGTGAAAATATAAAACATGAGTCCTTGCGAAACTTTTTCTTGGAGAAAAAGATGAATATAAATATTAAAAAAAGTAAAAGATTAAATAAAAGAAGCAGAAATGATAAATCCCCTCCCCACATCTAATGTATGCATTGCCCTTAATGTAAAAAGAAAAAGCAAAAAGCGACAAAAGAGAGGGCAAATAAAAATATTATTATCCTGGTAGAGGAGTAGAGAGGCAAAAGAGACCCAGCTGGTGTCGCTATTTTTGTCGGACCCCAAACTGCTGAATGATCTAGTCCACATTCAGCTCTAGGGCATTACAATGGGTCGAGAGGTCATGATTTTTAGCACCGAGGTCAATGAGGCTTTTGAAAAGGTCCTTGTATTGGTTCTCCAGACTGGTGACTTTCTAAAGGAGCTCAATGTAGGCGGTGGAAGGAGTAGAGTCATCAAGAGCAGGTTGGTTAGGCTGAGGTTCCTCGGGAGCAGGTAGAGTAGGCTTATCTTTAGGAGGACCAGGAGGGCTCATAACCACGATCCCATTGATCATTTTAGTGAGCAGCATTATTCCAAGAGTCTTCAAGTCTAGGAGTGTAGTTCCAGGGCTTTTGGTGTAGTGGACAGGCTTAAAATGCTCCATACCATGCGCAATCATTGAATCTGGCTCCTAGAATCGGAGGGCTCTTGGGGTGAGTAAGGACATAGTGAAACTGCTTGGCCAGCCATGCTCCATGGTGGAGCTTTTTATTATTCTTAATGCACAACAAAATGCGCACTTCTTTCTCATTTAGGGTCCTGAAACTTCTATGGTGACCAAAAAAGCTAAAGGTAAGAATTTTGTGGACATACCTTAGGTGGGGCTCATGAATGTCGAAGTCATGAGAGTCACCGAACTTCCAAGAGGTGACTTAGGGATCATTGTTGTAGAAGGAGAAATAGGTCTCGGTGGTGTTGAAATCAAAAGGAACAGCATCACACATGTCATCAGAGTGGTCAGTTACCCCTAAAGCCTTGTTGAAGTCATCGAGACTCCAACTCACGGTCTTCCCATAGAGACAGAACTTTATCACCCCCTTCTCTTCGTAGGTTATGAGTCCTGCTTGAACATAAAAGTTGCATAGAATTCGTAGATAAGCTCCTAGTAGGAGGGGAAACAGATAAAGAGCAGGGGTACCCACGATACAGCAATAAAGGCATCAATGATGGCTTGGTTGATGCCGAGAGTGGTCATGGTGTCTTTACAGGCAGACTTGTAGGGCTTTGATGACTGGCCTTTGAAACTAGTATAAGTGGTGCATGGGGCAGGTTGATCGAAAGAGCTATAGATCTTGCTCTTTACACCGGGAGCAAGGGACTTCTCTTCTTTGTCCACTTTGGCCTTCTTTTAACTTTGGTCGCCCTTGGCAGCGCTTCTTGTGAGCATCTTCCTCTTGGCAGGTTGGGGAGTAGGAGTGTAGTCACTCTCCTCATCGGAGTCAATCTCGACGGGCACACCTTGGGGTTTGCCTTTTCCCCGAGATCTCTTATCTTTCTTTACCAGAGTCTCGTCAGACTCCTCTTGACTAGCGGTAGTGGGGTAAACAGTGGAGATTGGTTCTACGGCGAGTGGAAGTTCTCCGAGAGTGGCTGTGGTGCTGAAAGAGGTGGTAGTAGTAGGGACTCCATGGCTTAAAATCACCGTGGTCTTAGGAAGAGTGACCATGGGGGCAGGAGGAGTAATGGTAGTGGTGGCGGCGGTGATGACGGAAGTGGTGGTAGCGTCCATAGGTGCGGGAGTAGTGTCCGTTGCACCGATGATGGTAGTGGCGATAGTGGTGAAGGTAGTCACTGCTGGGATGGGGGTGGTAATGGCGGCTGTGAAAGAAGTGGTATCACCAGGAATGCTGCCGATTAGAATTGCGAAGGGCACCGGAGTAGTGATGGTTATTGTGTCCTGATTTAAGACCATTTGAGCGGTGGTGAAAGAGAAAATTTTGCCGGAGAAGAAGAAATTTTTCTTGGGATAGAGATTGAGAGTTTAAAAAGTGAGAGTGACTTTTAGAGTGATGGAAGGGGATTTAAATAGGGAATTTTAGTGTGCAAGGGTGGGTTATTGGGCATTAATAGGATCTATAGCAATCATAGCCTTGTTTAGGTACAAAACCATAAAAAATCTGCATGATCTTTGCATGACTGCCATGTCACCCACTGTGCAAGTATTAGTCTAAGTGAGTCCCGTCACATCCCCTATCTTCTCAGCCACATCTCTTAGTGTGTGGTGTTTCAACTTCCAGAGTATGTACAAAGACCTAAATTTGAAACAAAAACAGAGAGAGAAATCAGTCCTAGTCTAGATGCAACTAATAAAGGTCAACTAAAAGAGATGAAGGGTCAGAAATGCTTGGGCTGCCTCCTAAGAGCGCATTGTTTAACGTCAGTGAGTTCGACATACCACACCGAGATCATGGTGCGGTATCGGTGGTCTCAGTGAGAGTGATTTCTTCAAAGTGAGCTTAGAATCCTCCATAGTAGGGCTTGGGACTATATCATTTGACGTTCAAAATTTTTTGATCTGCGATGCTCTGTATAATGACTGCTCTATGTGGAAATACTTTAGTCACAACCTAAGGTCCATCCCATCAAGACCTTAACTTTCCAAGAAATAGCTTGAGATGATATTAGAATAAGAGGACCCTCTATCACACTGCGATCACTGATAAGTAGTCTCGGTGTCCCTTATCTATAGATGATGTTATCCTTTATGAATTCCGCTATGGTGTTTCCATCATCATGCTCGGTCTCCTTGGCTTCTATCTACTTGGAGACATAATTAATTGCTAGGATGATGTATTTGAACCCATAAGAAGAAGGAAAAGGGCCTATGAAATTGATACCCCAGACATCAAAGATCTCGACGACCAAAATAGGAGTCATCGGGAGTTGATCTCGACGTCGAAGATTACCAATCCGTTGAAAGATGTCACATGCCTTACAAAACATATAGGAGTCAAAAAATAGGTGGGGCCAATAAAATTCGCATTCAAGAATGTTGGTCTAGATTAAGGTTTTAATACATAAAATAGGTGCAACGGAAGCTCAAAAAAAATTAATCTAGTTCCCTGGATCTCCTAAGCATGGCATAATTGATAATAGTGCTAGTCTTAAAATATTCTCGGTCATAAACATTTATTAAAAGGACCTAATAATAATATAACCACTTACTAGTTGAAGCATGAATCCCAATGTCAGCAGAATGACCCCTCATCTACGTGCACAGACTCCAAAGTAGAAGCCCTCTATAAATAGTCCACACGAGCACCACTGACCAAAACCTTCTAGAAAGGAAGAACCGATAAAATAGCTGAGAATGGCTAGCTCCTCCCTACTAATTTATTGTAGAAGAAAATTCCCTTGGTTTTCTATTCTAAGTAAATACGTCTTTCGATGGATAACTTTTAGGAATCATAACAACTAAGAGAATTAGAGAGCAAGAGAGGGATTATAAAATTCAGGATGAAAAATAATGGAGGAGGCCTCTATTTATAGTGGTTAGGAATTATTCAAAGGACAATAAAGTCCCTAACCTTAATAAATTAAAAATAAAATAAAAGGGGCAATTAGGTATTTTATAAACCTAATTAGAGTTAGAACCAAACATATCACCTACTGCTGGCCGAATGGACAGTAGCTTTGGCTAGGCCTGCGCAGGTATGCAAACCACACAGCCCATTAGTAGCATAGCCCTTGCGGACTCTGCTGCCCAGCGCTGTGCGCTGGCCTATCGGGCCGTGCACCTAGCGTAGCGCCTGCTAGGCCGTGCATCAGCGCAGCCCAGAAGGCTGCGCATTGCATGGCCTTGCTGGGCCACGCACTAGCACAGCCAGCAGGCTACACTCTAGTACATAGTAAGCTGCGAACTGCAGCCCACTATCCCTAAGGACCCAGTGCGGGCCTTGAGCAGTGTTGTTCATTCACAACACTGCCTTAGCCCCCATGCAGATCAAGTCTAAAATTGACCAATAATTTTCTCACCCATCCACTTGCCTCAGTTCAAGCAATACCCAATATTCTTTAACTGTGCTATCTTTTGGTTCTAAATCCCTTTATTTATTTTATCCTCATTATTTATTAGGTTCATTGGTCTAACCAATGAATATTGGTCTAACCAATATGTTATGTTCTAACCATATTTCGTTGCTCTTCTAGGTTAGACCTAGTCTAATGATTCTTTACTTAGCTCGGTCATAACTCAAACTATGTAACTGTGAGGTGTCGACGATGTGCAGGTCTCCCTTGGCGCCTGTGTGAGAGGTGGGGCCCACTGAGGGTTTGGTTGGATATTTGCGTGATAAAACTTTTTTAGTTAAAGTTTACACAATAAGCCAATTTTGATGAATAAAAGAATTGAGACCCAAATCTGATTACAATTGAAAGAGTCGTCACCCAAGTTATCTACTTGGGAAAGAGTTTTGGTACGGTTCCCTCTAGAGGGCAGACTCATACCTATTGGGTCAGAGATTCGAGTATCGGATGAGTCACTTATTTCTCATTTAATTGATTCAAAATTACATTTACCAAGTAAAACCGTTTTAGTTTTCATCATTTGAGGAATTATCACAGAAATCCTATGTCTATACTCTTTCACACTTGTTACATGCATTTACATATTACAATAAAGCATAAGCAATAAATAGGGGGATAAAAATTACAACCGGGGGAAAAATGGGGGAAATTGCAAAGAGAACCTGTACATTTGTTCTAAGTTATAAAACAAAACGAAAATAAATTCTCCTACATCCACAGATGTTAGCACAGGTTATAGCACACCATAAATTAGCACTTTAGCGTACTTTGTCGTGAAAACATAGTTTAACTTTTTATGGGTTGATTTACCAGATTATTAGTGAAAATGATCGCATGGAAAATTGTGAGTTGGGTTGATAGTTAATTAGCCAATTATAGGTTCGGGAATCTGCCTGGGGCTGGTACTCGTACAGGTGTGTGGGACCCATACGGCTACTAGAGAGGACCCGTATTGGTATGGCATACTCGTATAGGTCCTATCTATTCTAGATAGAAGCTCTGTTCAGTTTAATTTACGGATTAATAAATTAATGGAACGATGGTAGAAAAATAAAATAAAAAAGGATTTCCTTCCGTAGGAGTATGGCGCACCAAAATGATATCCTTAAGGATATATGTTGCCGACAAGGCTCATACAGGTTAGGACTAGACCTGAAACAAGAAAGGAAAAGCAATAGATATAATAAGAGAAACAAAGAATAATAATAACGAAATAACTGAGATGTGAGTCTCTTTGAAACTCAAGAGCGTTACCTCTTCGACGTGAATTTACTTTGAGGTGATCCCTTTACTGTTGAGAGAGCCCGGCCAAAGTAGGTGGAATAGGAATATTTAGGCGAGTATTTATGTGGATAGAACCTCCCCTAAACCCTAATAAAAGAAGCTAGGAATGAATAAAATGAGGACAAAACCTCAAAGAAAGGGTTTTCTAACTATTTTATACCTCTAATACCCTCATTATACCTTTTCTATACCTACAGAAATTGCTAGGGTTTTAGTACGTTTTTTATACGAGAAGTGTGTGTCAAATGTGAAGGGAAGGGCCCTTTTTATAGGGGACAGGAGGTCTGAACACAATAAATCGCGTTCATGACCTGCCTTTTCCCGAAATAGGAAAGGATATCCTTCTAAAAAGGCTTGTTTAGGCAATAAGAGTACCTGTACGGGTTCTGTACACCTGAGAGGGACCCCGTACAGGTCCTTTAGTACCCGTACAGGTAGGGCCCCACCCATACGGGTTCTAGGGGTCTCGTATGGGTCCCCTCTAGGTATATGGAAGGGATGACCCATATGGGTCCCCTAGTGGATCCGTACCACTAGGATGTGCTTGTACAGATCCCTAAAGGTAGACTAGGTCTCCAAACCTTGGCCAAACTCAACTCTGTAGCAGTGGGAACACCCCGGATGGACAACACCTAAAAGACATTGCATCATATAGCTCTCATCATATTTTTGTAAAAAGGATTATTAAAATCCAGTGCTCACAGACTGCCCCTCATGGGATCATCGCCGATACGGATCTATATGATCTCATGATGTGATCAAGAGTTTAGAAATTATACCTGAGGCAATATCACGGGTGAGTTCCTTTCTTGTGGTGAACTTCTTTCCTTTGCTAATGTGTATCCTTCGTAACTCTACTAAGGAAGGTACATGTATCCTTTTCTTTAAGGTGGATGACTTTCCTGATTGATGTATCCTTTACCTAAGGTGGATGAATTTCCTTCTGCTATCGTGCATATCCCTCGTGACTCTACTTAGGGAAGTTGAGTATCACTTTCTTAAGGCGGATCGACTTTCCTGGCTGATGATGGTGTATCCCTTTCTTAAGTTGGGTGACTTCTCCTGACTGGCGGATCCCTTTCCTAAGGCAGATGACTTTCCTTGCCAATGCGTATCCCTTTCCTGAGGTGGATGACTTTCCTTTTGCTACTATATATCCCTAGTGACTCTGCTTGGGGAAGGTGTGTATCCCTTTCTTAAGGCAGATTGACTTTCCTGGCTACTGTATCCCTTTCTTAAGGTGGATTGACTTCTCCTCGTATCCCTTTCCTAAGGTGGATCGACTTTCCTGACTGATATTTTTCTGGGGAAGATATGTGTATCCCTTTCTTAAGGCTGATGACTCTCCCGGCTTATTGTGTATCCCTTTCCTAAGGTGGATGACTTTCCTTGCTGATGATTTTGAATAACTTATAAAAGAGACAACAATCAAACACCGATTTAGTCATTGTCTAAGCAGACACCTTTTTATTTTAATTGACTTTTATGAGAACAAATATATTTTTGCCCCTTCAATTAAGAATAAATAAGTGTAAATGCGATAAACTGAAAATTTTGTGAGGGAAATGTCGAGTTTAGCCCAGTCGATGCTATGGTTATTTTGCCACTGGGGGAATACTCCAAGGTTGAGTGCCCCTAGGGTCTATCGAATCCATTACTGGGAAGTGGGAGGATGCCCCTACGACTTGATGATTTCGTTGTTGGGGAGTGGGGGGATGCCCCCTGGATTTAATTTCGCTACTGGTAAGTAAGGGGATGCCCTTAAATTAATAGGGGGATGCCCAGGAATCTAATCCTGCTACTATAGAATGACCCTAGAGCGGGGTGCCCCTAGGTTTGTTAATGATGGGGATATACCCCTTGACTAATTGTGTTGCTAGGGAGTGAAGTAATATCCTTTGGTAAAACCTCTTTCGCTGGGGAAGAATTTCCTAGTAAGATTTGTTTGCTGGGGAAGAACTCCTATGCTAGGATGGACCTGTATATAAAAATCATCCCTGTTAGTGAGCAATTCAAAAATGGCTTATCTTGATTCTTGATTGACTTTTTATGAAAACAGAAAATATTTTTCCCTTTCAATCAAGGATCAAGGTGAGCCTAGGGACTTATCCTAAATATAATGAAAATTTAAGGTTAAAAGGGAGTGGGGTTGGCCCTAAACTTGGACTGGATGAATTCTTGGTGCTTGATGTAATGCTGATGCAAAAATCTACCTCTGGATGGCAAGAAAGGGCTCATACAGGTGGGCCAGACCCATACGGGTATGTTTTAATAAGGTGGGGACCCACATGGGTGAGGTGGCACCCGTACAGGTCCCCGACGAATGGGTTTAAAAGGCAGACAACCCCGTCATTTCCCGCCTTACACCAAAACTTCCCACTTTGCATTTTCTAGCACTTTTTTCCTAAAACTCAACTGAAGATGTGTAAAAATATCCTACAGACCGGCCGTTTCTCCATCATTCTTGAGGACTTGCCCCCGGTTGGCAATATGGGGCTTCGGGAATGCCCGGTTTTCATCGGGTATGCTTTTTACCAGAGAGACTCATTTTTGGAGCTTACTCCTATCTCTGAAGTCCCTTTGATCCCTTCCCCCAAGTCCCTTTGGTGATTTCATGGGCTTTCGAATGATTTAGGGTGTTTTAGACCTTGGAATAGAGCCTGATGCATGTAACTTTAGCCTAGGTTGCTTTTATGATAGTTTCAGATGAAGTTTGGTTGAGATTGTACGATTTTGGATTTTTATGAGTTTTGCCTTCATAAGGACTGCTTGCAAGGGACCCATACAGGTGAGGGGGGACTCGTACTGGTCCCATTTTTTATATGGGTTCCGCATATAGACCCATATGGGTGGGGCTTACCCCATACGGGTCCTGTCCTTAGGGACAAAACCTTGTTTCATTTGATCTCTGCAATCCTTTTCTATTTTATTATTTGTCTGCTAGATTCTAACCGTATTATACTGTAACTTTATCTTTACAATTCTAATATAGGACTGTGGGGGCTTTGAGCTTCTGTAGGAAATGGTACGAGGAGATTTTTACCGTGGAAAATATGAAGCTGCTGACCCACATCAATTCCTTTGGGTTCATCAACATTATCAGGGCCATCCCACAAGCCCCTAAGACACTAGCCCCTTGTGTTGATTTAGCCTTGATAGAGAGGCGGTTGGAGATGACTCATACTTTCCATTTACCTATCGGGGAGGTCACCATCACTCCCTCAGATGTGTGCTCCACCACAAGCCTGGAGTGGATTGGGGACGTAGTCCACTTTGATGTTTACGCCAACCGGTGGCATTCTCAGCCTGAGGTAAAGGCCTACATTTTCAGATTACTTGGGCTTCATCCGGGATGGACGAATAAGCTCAAGTACAGGAACTTGTACACTCACTGGATTGTACAGCCGAGGCCCATTGCGGCTAATAGGAGGGACCAATATGCTTGATCTTTCCTACTGACGTTCCTTACCACCATCTTCTTTCCCCATCTACCCGGGTAACCTCGAATATGGTCTGCTCTCTGCTGTGGAGGATCTTATGGCCATCCTTGCAAGAACTAGTGTTGGACCATTCTGGCATAGCTGTACTATAGATTGGACGTAGGGGTCTAGAGTGAGCAGTCTGAGCTCAAGATCTACCATCTAATACTGCTGGTAAACCTCCAACTGATTCTTATGCTTTAACCCTTTGTCTAAACTGTGTTGTAACTAATCCTCACTTTGCCTTATAGATTTGGGGTTTTGAGCACCATTTGATCTCTAGGTCGGGATTGCCCATGCAGCTTGAGACACCGCATATTATATCTATATGGATGGGGCTTTGGAAGAATTAGCCCTTGACTATGGCACAGTACCGAGAGTGCTTACGCCAGTTGCTCTTAAATCGGGTAAACTTCTTCCCCATTGAAGCTGCATTTTACATTTTGACAAATAATTAGTAAAAACTATATTTACTAGGTTAGGATACTCATAGTGCATTCATTCTATGTAGGTTATCTAAGACCCATGGGAGAGACTTGCCACCTACAAAGCCATCGAGGGGATGCAGGCCGGTGTGGATAACCGTCGCTTCGTCCTAGAGTCACCACTCTCTTATGAGTGGTATTTTAGTGAACGGGTCCGAGGGTTGAGGACCAGTGCTATAGTGGAGAGATTGATCCCTCCCCAGATCCAGGCTAGCATCTTCTGGCCTTATCTCATGTTGGGGACCGATCAGGGGCTATATTTGCTGAGTGAGGGGGCTCGCGTGTTGTCTGTAGAGGGCTCCTATACTGAGTTTATTGATTACTGCCTCCTGCCACCCTATGACAGGATCCATTATGAGGATGAGCCCCTATAGTTTCTTTAGAGCGATAGTGAGGATGATGATAATGATGATGATGAGGGAGGACCGAGGGGTGATAATGGGGGTCCATTCATAGTCGGGGGTGCTCGAGGTTCGGCTAGGTCGGCTACTCCTTCTTCTTTGGTATACTTCTAACTTGGTCTTTGTGAATACCTTACTGCTTTTTATAATTGGCTATAATTTGAAATTTGATTCTTTATTGCTTATAACCTCCCGTTTCTACACTAAAGTGGTCCATTGCTGCTGCTGCTACTGCTGCCCCTGAGCCACCGTCAAAGCGATCTCGAGCCTCTGGATCTGTGAGGGAAGGCATCCTTTGGACTGAGTTGGACATCTTCTTTTGGCTCATCGACCAATCGAGGAATCAAGCTATCGAGAAGCTCAAGGAGTCTATCTAGCCTATTGGTTTCACTCCTTCCAGCTCCACCCATGTAAGGAATCCTTTACCTTGGCCTTTGTCCATTACTCCTTAAGATGTCTTATTCTAATGTGACCTTTACTTTTCATGTGACCATCTCTGAGGCTGAGAGGATAGCCTGGGGTTATTTTTTAGTGCGGGATCTGCTATTGGCCCAGAATGGCTTTAGCCTCAGTAAGTTCCCTCTACCTATAAAATTTTAACAAACTATGCAAGCATGCCATGAAATTTGTATATGTGTACTGATCATATCGTTTCTACTACAGACTTTGCTAGCCATGGAGCAGAGCAAATCTGCCCAGGACTTAGATGCTTCTGAGGAGAGAGCCTAATTTTTAGAGGAGCAGCTGCGGGTAGCCACTGCTAAGGCTGATTAGGCTAGGGCGAGACCACTCAAGTGAAGGCCGAGATTGAGACACTGAGGGGTCAGCTTGCGAGGATGACTGAGGATAGGCAGACACTGGTCCCCTTTGACGATGGGTCTGAGGATGATCTTTCAGCATATTGAGTGAATCAGAGGGGCACAGGTTGGCATGTTGAGGGGAGCGATGCCACTGGGGCTACTATAGGGACCTGGGAGGTGAGGGCCCCCGCCCAACCAGCTGCAGTGAGGCTGATGACCATATGATAATAGATGTACATTATCTGCTGGCGGATACTCAGGACCGAACTCAAGAGGGCCACTAGGGATGAGAACCCTCAGGCAGCTTAGGTTATGATTACTTTTTAGATCATTTGATACTTTTAGGCCCTACGTGGCTTATTTTGATTATGAACTTTTGGATCAATACCTTTGATACTTCTTTTGCGCTTAAGGATTTTTCTTGAACTGAGACTGTTTGAATATTATTACTTTGAGAACCCGTATTCTATCCAACGATTTTATAGTAAGAGGATCGAGTGGCGTTCTAATTTTTGCATAGGCCACTCAATGTAAGGGGATGTATCAAAAATTTTATTTTTCTTTTCTTTTTGTCCAAATTTTTGCCTGAGCTATCCTTGATGGCTTAGCCCAGCGGACCTTTTTTCTTTTTAGCTTCAACTTTTGCCTAAACCGCCCTCTCGGGCCGAGCAAGCATTTGCCTTAATTTTTACTGAGACCGCCTTTTCCATTTTCAATCCCGCAGGCTGTCTTAATTTTGCCTGAATTGTCCTTGACGGCTCAACCCAGCAGACTTTTCTTTTTGCCTTAACTTTTGTCTGGACTGCCCTTTCGGGTTTTCAATGTAGTATGCTTTTCTGAATATTGCAAATATGTGATAAAGATGAATACAATGATGCATATCATGTAGGGAAAAATTGATGTTCACATACCAGCGATTATTTCACCTAAAGACTTCAATGCATTCATAAGACCAAAATTCTTAGCAAAATCATAACATATTCATTAATGAGATTAATTTGAGTACATAGCCAATGGTAACAATTTCCAATGTTTAACCCGTATTGCCTACTGGTCCTTTATAGATTTTCTAGAAAGCAGCTGACATTTTTCTCTCAATGCCCTAAATTTTGCCCAAGCCGCCCTTTTCGGGTTTTTAGCTTAGCGGGCTTTATTGCGTTGGAGTGCCCTAATTTTTGCCTGACTGGTTTCCGGGATATTGATTAGTGGGCTGCGCCCTAATTTTTTCCCACGCAGTAGAGGACCGCTCGCTGGGTGTTTTATTCTTTATTTCTTTTATTCTTTCTGCTGCTGTTTTATGATTTGATTCTTTTATCCTAGACATGATAATGCTTAAGCCTATCCTAATTCACTAGATTCATGAAACTCATTTCCATCTATATCTATAAGCTTGATTCCACTTTACCAAGGACTTTCTTCACGACAAATGGTGGTTCCCAATTAGGTCTGAACTTGCCCCTAGCACTAGTGTTGACCTGGCATAGCTGCTTGAGGACCAGATCACATGCTTTGAGAGGTTGTTTTGGGTATCTAATTCTGTTTTTGTAAGCTCAAGCCATGCACTGTTGGTATATCTACAAATGGTCAAGTGCCCTGAGCCGCTTTTCATCTGCTGCATTTAACTATTCATTCTTGGCTCTTGCCCAATCTGATTCTTTTAACCACGGTTAAAGTGCCACTCTTAGAGATCTTACTTCTATTTCAACCGATAATATGGCTTCCATTCCATATGCCATGGAGAATGGTGTGTTGATCAGTTGGAGCCCTTACACTGGTTCTATACTCCCAAACTGTGAATGGAAGTTTATGAGCCCAATCTCTGTAGGTAGCTACCATTTTGGATAAAATTTTCTTGATTGACTTATTGGCAGCCTCAACTGCCCTATTAGCTTGTGGTCTATATGGAGAAGATCTCTGATGCTCAATGTTGAATTTTCAAACAACTCAGCCATGGCCCCTTGAAATTGAACTCCGTTGTAAGAAACTACATGGTGCGGGATTCCATATCTTGCAAAAATATGCCTCTCTATGAACTTGGCCATTTTCTTAGCGGTAATATTGGTGTAAGATTCGGCCTCTACCCATTTCAAAAAATAATCAACTATGACTATGATGAATCATTGACCGTTGGTTGATGGTGGCCGAATTTTGCCAATTATATCTATCCCCTATGTCGAGAAAGGCCAAGGAGTAGATAAGTAGTGAAGTTCGGATGAAGGGAGATGATGTATGTCCCCATGAATCTGACATTCATGGCATTTCCTGACTTTGTCGACGCAGTCGGGGTTCATTATGGTCCAGTATTACCCCATTATCTGAATCTTTCTGGCTAGAGCCATCCCATTCATGTGTAGGCCGCAATCCCCTGAATGTACCTGAGCCATTACCATTTCTGCTTCTTCTTCTATCAAACACCTCAGCAATAAACTTTTACCCATTCTTTTAAAGAGATCTTCACCGACTAGCCTGAATTGAGTTGCTAATCTCATGAGAGTTAGACGGTTAGAACCTGATGACCCCTCGGGGCACTTCCCTCCTTTCAGAATCCTCTTAAGGTCATTGTACTAATAGGCCTTTTGTTCCTCTACAAACATGACCCGAATCTTTTCATGAAATAGAGTACGAGCCATTTCTACTATAAGCGGGTGGATGGGGTGAGCCTCTTCTCCCTCCCATATCGAGGCTAGAGTAGCCAGGGAATCCGCCATCTGATTCTTGTCCCTTGGTATATATTGGAAGAAGCATTGACTAAACTATACTGATAAGTCCCAAACTACTTCCACATATGGCCTGAGTGACTCTTCTCTGATCTTCCACTCCCCCACGATGTGCTTTATTACTAATACAGAATACCCTATTACCTTGACTTCCTTTGCCCCTACTTGGAGAAGAGCATTAAGACCGAAGAGGCAAGCTTTATATTCGGCCCCATTATTAGTGATCGGGAATTCCAATCGCTTGCTCAGCAGAATAACCTCACCTTGTGGCGTTATGATGATTACTCCAAGACAGTGCCCTTTCGATTCATAGCTCCATCAAAATACATGATCCATTCGGCCTTCTCAGCCTTAACTTCTACTAATTGCTCATCAGGGAAATCCAGATTTTCAATATAATAAGATTCAAGGGGTTGGCTTGCCAAGAACTTAGCCACTGCTCTTCCCTTAATGACCTTTTTCGTGACATACTCAATATCAAACTTAGAAAGTAATAGGAGCTAATGAGAGAGTTTCCTTACTAATGTGGGGGACTGATAAAGATACTTCATTAGATCCACCTTAGCAATTGCTTGAATTTTATAGGACTGGAAATAATGTCTTAACTTTTTAGTCAACCATACCATTGCCATATATAGGTCTTTTCTACTATCATGTACTTCATCTTATATTTTAATAACTTCTTACTTAAATAGTATACGGCATGCTCGCTCTTATCCTCTTGCTCTTGGAGCAACATTGCCCCTAAAGATGATTCTTCTATGGCCAAGTAGAGAACTAATGGCTTATCGGGCATTAGAGGCTTCAAAATTGGGGGGTTCACAAGATAAGCCTTGATCTTGTCAAATGCTATATGGCATTGCTCATTCCACTCTATCGGCTACTTCCTTCTCAATAACTAAAAGATTGGTTCACATACGGCCATTAGCTTGGCAATGAAATGACTCACGTACTGGAGCAATCCAAGGAATGATCGAACTTCCCTTTCAGTTCTAGGAATATCCATTTCTTGAATAGCTCTAACCTTATCAGCGTCAATCTTGATTCCCCTCTAACTGATAATGTGTCCTAAGAGCTTTCCTGATGTAACCCTCAACACACACTTCTTTGGATTCTAGTGTAGATTATACTTCTTGATTTTGGTCAAGAACCTTTTCGAAATCTCGGGGTGTTCTTCCCTCGTATTAGATTTTACTAACATGTCATCTACATAAAACTCAACCTCTTTGTGGATCATGTCATGCAGTAAGGCTGTCACCGCTCTCTAATAAGTTGCCCCTACATTCCTCAGCCCAAAGGGCATTACCTTGTAACAAAACACCCCCCATTTTATGATGAAGGCCGTCTTGACCTTGTTGGTGATGTCCATCAAGATTTGATTGTACCCGAAGAACCCATCTAATAATGAATACATTGTGGCCCTGGCAGCGCTGTCTACCAAAACATTAATGTGTGGTAATGGGAAGTCATCCTTGGGGGATGCCTTGTTTAAATTATAAAAGTCGACACACATTCTGACCTTTCCATCTTTCTTAGGGACCGGGACAACATTTGCTAACCATGTCGGATACTCAATCACTTTAATGAACTTGGCTTCTAGTAACCTAGCAACTTCAGCTTTGATTTTATCAGCCCATTTAGGATGCAACCTTCTTAACATTTGCTTGACTGGTTTGAAACGGGGATCAGTTAGGATGCGGTATTCGGCTATTTGGTGATCTACCCCGAACATGTCTTCCTAGGACCAAGCGAAAGCGTTAATATGTTTTCTAAGCATTTTTTCATCTCACTTTTTTTGATAAGGGTTAGATCATTAGATATGGTTACCATTTTTAGATTTTCCTCAATACCCAAATTAATGTCATACAATGAAGTGTCATGAATGCTAAAAATGTTATGCATATGGTCAGATTAATGCATGGTGCCGTTAGGTGAAACATCAAACAAGTAAGCAAAATTATTATCATTATCATTAGGATGCCCGAAGGCTACATCTATTTCATTACATATAATTGCATTGTCATCCTCCACAGGTGGAGGGCCTTCTTGGTCACTTATCAGAATGTGAGTCAGATTGCGATCTAGGTCTTGCAACTGTTTCTCCGTCAATACATCGTCTATAGCTTCCCTTATAGCTTGGGCCAGGCTTCTCAGGGCTTCCTAAATTGGTCTCTTCTTCTTATCCCCTAGGCATAAGATAGTGTATATAGAAGTGGTGAAGGTATCAATGGCTTTGTTTACTTCAATCCTTGATGGGTCACTATCTTCCATTTATGTGGCATATCTTTCTACTTCTATTGCTGCTTCATAGCTCTTAGGGATGGTTTTGTATGCACCTATAAAGGCTATCTTATGGAGGTGAGGAGACAACCCATAGATGAATCGGTCAGCTAATTCATTTTCTTGAGGTTTCCTTTTAAGGGCTACTGCGATCGTCAACCACCTCTGAAAGTAGTCATGGACAGGTTCCCCACTCCACTGTCTGATAGCTATTAGGTCAACCATGGATGGTTCTTCTCTTGCTTTTCTAGTCTCCATAATGCATTTCCTAACCTCATTTTCTTCTAATTCTGAGTTAATCATGGCCACCTTCTCCCCTCTCCTCCGGGGCTCATAGATTCTTCCTTTATCAATTAGCATTGTGATGGCTTTGAGGAGATCTTCACACACCCTTGTCGGATGATCAGGACTGACATGATATATGCAAAAATTGCCCCTCTTTTGGCTTTGGTAGAACATACAGTTAGAGATGATCTATCAACTGGTATTTCCTTTGCTTCTTGAAGAGGTTCACAAGAGGAGTATCCCAGGGTGAGATGTCATCTACTGTCATAGGATGAATCACTTATTCATGGGTTATGCCATAGGGTAAACCCATAAAATAAGGGAGAATTTTCCCCTTTAGCATGTCCATAAATTTCGATAGCTGACACAAATCCTTACTGCAGCAAAACTGCAAAATAGCCTCTTGACGGAGTGAATGAGTCCCCCTACTGACCTTGCGGAGCATTGGGTTTGCTGGATGAACCGACTGACCAAGCTGAGCCATGATAGTAATCGGGATGAGTGCTGGGTGAAATTGTCAGTTTGTGTCCTAAACTGAGGGAGTAACCAAGCGATCAGTACATGCATGAGATGCGGTATGCATGCATAAATTACAACGGTGCTTGGTGGAATTAATCACAAGGGTATGTAACACAACACATGTGAAGCAATCGATTCTATCCTTATTTCTCCTGCCGAGTCTGAGGGTATTCTTCCTTAGTCTAATCTCACATAGAAATCAGGGTACCTAGAAGGTAAAATTCTATAGCTTTCGATAAGAATGTTGTAAGGACATATCGGAAGTTGATGTAGAAGGTTTCCATCGCATCAAGCCTCTTTTGGAGGGAGATGGCAATGAGTGCTCCACCCATTAAGGTGTACCCAATATCCCTAGCGGTCATAGGTATCACTGTTGCGAGTGTCACAGAAATAATAGGGCACCCCATCCTAGCGCTAGAAAAAGAGTGCATCTAACTAAAGTGAGATGGAGATGAGAAGATAGAGTGTGATAAGTTTCCCAAATGATGAAAACAAAAGCGGGTTGAATCAATTAAATGATTTTTGGTGCTTATCTTAATCTTTTAAGCTTTTAAATTGAACCAACATTTTGCAAGTTAAAAGAAAATTTCCCAGCAGAGTTGCCACTATAAGGTGTTGATGACGTGTGGGTCTCCCTTGGGGCATGTGTTAGAGGCAGGGCCCACTGGGGGTTTGGTTGGATTTAGGCGTGACAAAACATTTTTAGTTAAAGTTTGCATAATAAGTCAATTTTGATGAATAAAAGAATCGAGACCCAAATCCTGATACAATTGATAGAGTCGCCACCCTAGTTATCTATTTGGGAAAGAGTTTTGGTACGGTTCCCTCTCGGCAGGAGACTCATACCTATTGGGTCAGAGATTCGGGTATCAGATGAGTCACTTATTTCTCATTTAATGGATTCAAAATTACTTTCACTGCGTAAAACCGTTTTAGTTTTCATCGTTTGGGGAATTATCACAGAAATCCTATTTCTACACTCTTTCACACTCGTTACATGCGTTTACATATTATAATAAAGCACAAGCAATAAATAGGGGGATAAAAATTACAACTGGGGGAAAAATGGGGGAAATTGCAAAGAGAACCTATACATTTGTTCTAAGTTATAAAACAAGAAAATAAATTCCCCTGCATCCACAGATGTTAGCACAGTTTATAGCACACAATAAATCAACACTTGAGTGTACTTTGTTGTGAAAACACATTTTAACTTTTTGTGGGTTAATTTACTGGATTATTAGTAAAAATGATCGCATGGCAAATGGTGAGTTGGGTTGATTTTTAATCAACCAATTATAGGTTCGGGAATCTACCTGGGCTGGTACCCATACGAGTGGGGGGGACCCATACGGGTACTAAGGAGGACCCCGTACGGGTATGGCGTACCAGTACGGGTCCTATCTAGTCCAGACAGAAGCTCTATTTAGTTTAGTTTATAGATTAATAGATTAATGGATCGATGGCAGAAAAATAAAATAAAAAGGGATTTCCTTACGTATTAGTATGGTGCACCAAAATGATATCCTTGGGGACATATGGTGCTAACAAAGCTCATACGGGTTAGGACCAGAATCGAAACAAGAAATGAATGCAATGGATACAATAAGAGAAATAGAGAATAATAATAATGAAATAACTGAGATGTGAGTCTCTTTGAAACTCAGGAGCGTTACCTCTTCAACGTGAATCCACTTTGAGGTGATCCCTTTACTGTTGAGAGAGCCCTGCCAAAGTAGATGGAATATGACTATTCAAGTGAGTATTTATATGGATGGAACCTCCCCTAAACATTAATAAAAGAAGCTAGGAATGAATAAAATGTGGACAAAACCCCAAAGAAAGGGTTTTCTCCATAATTTATACCTCCTACGCCCCCGCTATACCGTTTCTATACCTATAGAAATTGCTAGAGTTTTAGTATGTTTTTGACATGAGAAGTGCATGTCAAATGTGAAGGGAAGGGCCCCTTTATAGGAGAGAGGAGGTCTGAAAGCAATAAATTACGTTCATGACCTGCCTGTTCCCGAAATAGAAAAGGATATCCTTCCAAAACAGCATATTTAGGCAATAATAGTACCCCGTACGAGTCCCCCCAGGCGTATGGAAGGGATGACCTATACGGGGCCCCTGATGGATCCGTACTACCAGGATGTACCTATACGGGTCCCTAAAGGCAGACTAGGTCTCCAAACCTTGGCCAAACTCAACTCTGCAGTAGTGGGAACACCCCTGATGGACAACACCTGAAAGACATTGCATCATATAGCTCTCATTATAGTGTCGTGAGAAGGATTGTTAAAATCCAGTGCTTACAGTGACCTTATAGGATCCTGTAGTATTGAGCTGCCAAAACCTTAACCTGGCTTAATCACTTTTAGGAATTGTCCGGCTCGGAGCTCCAGACCGTAATGGACTCCAATCACTTTGATCGATCGTATTGGAAAAGGCATATGACCCCTCAATATTCAAAATGGCACGTGCATGTGACTTAATCTTGATTCTATAATAGTATCAATACAATTCACTCCTTCTATCAACTGTTAAGTACCATCTAATTTCTAGGACTCAGCTTAAGAGCTAGTCCACTAGTAGCTTTAATAGCTACCTAGTTGTTTAGTCTTACTACCAAAGTACACTACTCAACCATTTAATGTATTGATCGGGATCCCATCCTATCAACTCATACTCCCATCCTATCAACTCATACACTGATTAGAGGTTTATGGGTGTGTCACTTCTAACAAGTGGCTAAGATATATCTCCCTTATATTGCTATAATGGACTGATAGATTCCATCTTGACTACTCAGCTTACCAATGGACATACATCAACTATACCTGTAATTATCCGTGACATCCAGTCTTATAGAATGTATAGGCATAACCCAAAGTATAGCAACATCTGAACAAGGTAACTAGTATCTCAGGTCTAGAGATATTTGTATTGCTATTGCAATGAGAATATTAAAACACCAACACATAATATAGATTACTGAGTTTTGTCTCTTGGCGGTCTCCAATGTATTTACCTGAATACATTCATGTGTTAACCCAAGGTACCACCCTCTAGCACTGGAGATATGCTACTCTAAATCATATTTAAGAGGTATGACGACACATGCCAGTCTATCCGCATTCATCAATGTCCAGTCTTGATGATACTACGACTAGGGATATTTAGACAAATCATAATTACACACAAACCAGTTCTCACTAACATAGTCTCACTATGCCCTTGCGATACGTGCTATGATTATGTCTTGGACTTTTGGAAACACATCAATGAATATATTTTAAACTAGTCATAATATATTTTCACAGTCATTGATATAACAAAAGAATTCCTTTATTAATATAACTTTGTTCGTACAAATAAAACTAGCTAAGATATATCGCCGTAATTGCCTCTATGGCATACATTTGCATTAGAGCCAATCAGCTACGTGCTGTAAGCCATAACTATTAACATGCTGGTCATGCTTAATCTATGTCAAAGGCTTAGTCAGACCATCTGCTAGGTTCTGATCTATAGGTACGTATTCCATTTGTATATCTTTATCCCTTATTATATCTTAAACTATATGATATTTTCTGTGTACATGTCCATTTCTATGATGAGACCGTGGTTCTTCTGTCTGAACAGTAGCCCCAATGTTATCACAATATATTACTATTAGATCCTTACTATTAGACATCACACCAAGATCACCAATAAATCTCTTTATCCATACAGCTTATTTTGCTGCTTTTGAAGCAGCAATGTACTTAAATTCAGTGGTTGAATCAATAGTTGTATCCTATTTTGAACTCTTCCAAACAACTGCCCCTCCATTTAACATAAATAGGTAACCTAACTATGACTTGTAGTCATCTTTATCATATTGAAAACTCGCATCTGTGAATCCCTTTACTTTAAGATCCCCTCCTCCATATACTAAGAACATTTCCTTAGTCCTTCTCAAGTACTTAAGGATAGACTTAATGGTCGTCCAATGCTTCTCACCTGGATCAGATTGAAATCTGCTTTGTGATGCTCAATGCATGTGAGACAACAGGTCATGTACATACCATAGCATACATGATAGATCCTATTACGGATGTATAGGGTATTTCTTTCATGCACAATCTCTCGTCTTGTGTCGTCGGACACTCATATTTAGAAAGGTTAATTCCTTGAGACATTGGAAGATAACCTCTTCTTGATTGCCTAAGGCTGAACCTAGTCAATACCTTATCTATGTATGTATCTTGTGAAAGACCTAGTAGCCTCTTGGATCTATCTCTATAGATCTTTATACCTAGTATAAATGCCGCTTCTACAAGTTCCTTCATGGAGAACTTTCTTGACAACCACGACTTTACCATTCGAAGAAGAGAAATGTCATTTACTATTAGCAGTATGTCATCAACAACTAGCACAAGGAAGATGACTGCACTCCCACACCACTAACTTTCTTGTATACACAACGCTCATAAGCATTTGATATAAAATCTAATTCTTTGATTGTATCATCAAACCTTATATTCTAACTCCTGGATGCTTGCTTAAGTCCATATATGTAACTTTGCAGCTTGCATACCTTTGAGCCATTTTGAGATGTAAAACCCTCAGGCTATATAATATATACATCCTGATCCATGTTTCCATTTAGGAAAGCAGTTTTCACATCCATCTGCTAGATCTCGTAATCATAATGAGCAGCAATGGCCAAGAGTATCCTTATGGATTTAAGCATGGCTATTGGTGAAAAGTTTTCGTCATAGTCAATTCCTTTTCTATGACTATAAGACTTTGCCACCAACCTTTCCTTATAGGTAATTATATTACCATCCATGTCAGTTTTCTTCTTGAAACCCATTTGCAACCTATAGGTCTAACCTCATCAGGTGCATCGACCAATTCCCATACTTGGTTTTCGTACATGTATACCAATTCTAATTTCATGGCTTTTAACCATTTATCAGAGTCTAAGCACTCCATTGCTTCCTTGTAGGTCTTAGGTTCATCATCCTCCATTAGAAAGATTTGTTTATCATCTGTGATGAAAAATCCATATCTTTCACGAGCATTGGGAACCCTACCAGATCTACGTAATGGTTATTGTGTAACATGTTGTTCCTCGATCACACTCTGTTGTGTATCATGCGTAGGAATTATCAATTGATTATCTTGTTCGCCTACTTGAACCTCAAATTCAAGGTCGCTCCCACTAGCTTTTGTAAGCATGTGTTACTTCTCAAGGAACTAAGCGGTCCTAGAAACAAACACCTTTTATTCCTTGGGATCATAAAAGGTATATCCTTCTGTCTCTTTAAGATAAGCGATGAACAAGCATTTGTCTGCCCTAGCTCCCAGCTTGTCTGACATTGTCCTTTTAGCATAGGTAGGACATCCCCAAACTCTTAGGTGAGAAAATGTGGTTTTATTACTACACCACCTTTCGTATGGTGTTGTATCAACTGACTTTGAGGGCACATAGTTTAGTATATAAACTGCGCTCTCAAGTGCGTATCCCTAAAAGGATTTACTGAGACTTGCTTGGCTCATCATGGACCGAACCATGACTAACAAAGTTTTGTTCCTCCTCCTAGACACCCCGTTGTGCTGAGGAGTATAAGGAGGGGTCCATTGGTGGTAATATTCCATTATCCCTTAGATAATCTTGAAACTCTTGGCTTAAATATTCTCCACCTCGGTCTGACAATAGTGCCTTAATATTCTTACCAAGTTGTTTCTCAACTTCATTCTTGTAGTCTTTAAACTTTTCAAAACTATCTGATTTGTGCCTCATAAGGTACAAATATCCATATTGTGAGTAGTCATCGATAAAAGATATGAAGTAGACGAATCCTCCATGTGTAGACACATTTATTGGACCACATACATCTGTGTGTATTATTTCCAATGAACTTGTGGCACGTTCTCCTTTACCTTTAAAGGGTTTCTTTATCATTTGGCCTAATAAACAAGGTTCATATGCCACATAAGACTCCCAGTCTATTGGCCCCAATTCATCTCCTTTGTGTGACTTAGTTAAGCGGGCTTCATTTTTATGGCCCAAAC
The DNA here is from genome assembly GCA_947683365.1 of Euphorbia pulcherrima. Classification (NCBI taxonomy): domain Eukaryota; kingdom Viridiplantae; phylum Streptophyta; class Magnoliopsida; order Malpighiales; family Euphorbiaceae; genus Euphorbia; species Euphorbia pulcherrima. Next base: position 45,685,899 of record CANTUS010000014.1, read on the forward strand.
AATAATGTCATAAGTAGGACGATTTGTCTTTATCTAATTTCAACCGCCTAGCATCATTCATATTAAAATGTTTTAGCTTAAGTATTTAAAACATATATGCCATCAATCAAAATTCCTTTGCCATAAACAACACTATTTTTACAAATTTGATAATCTTTATTATTAAATAAAACTTCAAATCCTTCTGCTGCTAAACATGCAACAGAAATAATATTCTTAGTAACAACCATGTAATAGCATTTATTTAATTCTAAAACTAGGCCACTTGGAAAATTTAGGACTATATGTTCTTATAGCTGATGCAGCAACCCGTGCTCCATTTCCAACTCGTAGGTCCAACTCTCCTTTAGCCGGCCTTCTACGGTTCTACAACCCGTGTACAAAAGTACAAATATGAGTACCACATTCAGTATCTAGTACCCATGCAGACTCATAAGGAACTGCAGTGAAATTTTCAATAATGAACATACCTAAAGTATAAGTATCTTTTAGCTTTGTCTTCTTATGCTCAGAAAATGCAGCCATACAGTCTTTCTTCCAATGATCGGTCCCACCGCATTGAAAACCAATATTCTTACAATTATCTTCTTCTATACCTTTATCATGTGATTCCTCTTTCTTGTGAGAGGATCAACTGTGGTGACGAAAGTTCCTTTAGCATTGTTATCATAATCTTTCAACATTTCAATCAGTTTAGGGATAGGACAATCAATATCTTTAGAATGGAATTCATTCACAAAGTGTGAATAACTCTTTGGTAAAGATTGTAGAATGAAATCACACTTCAAGTATAATTCATAGGTTAACCTAGTTCGTCAAGTTCGTCCATTAATCAACTGAGCTCATTACCATGTTCCACAACTAATGTTCCTTCCTGCATCTTGGATTCAAATACTCTTTTAGAAGTTAAGAATCTCTTTGACCTTATCTCATTAGATATGCCAACATGATGGAGCAACATGGTCTCTAATCACATGCTCTCGTACTGTGAACGTAATGTAAGAGAAAGTGCGTCTAGCAACAAATAAGTCACTTCCACTAAATCTCTCATATACTTTACCCATGCTATATGCATTTTTGCAGGAGCATCAGTGTCAGGTTGTTAAAAAATTGGCTTGTCTAATAAATATGACAATTGTTCTTCCGCAAGTACTGTCTTAACGGATCTGAACCAATCACTAAAATTTGGACTGGTTGGTTTCTATATTTGTCTCATGTGTTTAGTAATGTCAGAAGACATATTCAACCTAGATATAAGAAAAGAATAATTGCTTTAGACTTAGTTCTTGTACATGCAAGGTCTTTTAATTAAATACACATTCCTACTATTTTATCAAGGTTCAATTCGAAAACATAATACCCCTCTATTGCTTTTCAAGAAACATGGTCTAACTATTTTCCTTAGTAGGTAGCATCTATAACTCATTTAAGCTAACCCCCTCTATCACGAGTCAAGCTAACTTAAATAGCTATAAGAGTATCTTGTCCATTTGCATCTAATGCAATTGGTAATCCATTTGAGTTCCAACAAATGGAAGTGCATAACAAATTATATGACTCCCCAAATGATGCCTCAAGCCTGGCATTAGCTCCGATATTACGGACAACTAACCCAGTCCAGTTAAGACTTAAACCTAATTTAAATCATGTGAATAGGCGAGAAGAAGGCCTACTGAGCATGAGCAATTCATTCAATGAAGAGGCCCAGAAGCACATATTCAATTATTTAGGAATGCTAATTTTATCTCAATATTTTAATGGGGATTTATTGGTGCAACTGGTCTCGACTACTCTAGGACTTATACATGGACATGATTGTGAAACTATAACTAATTCTGGGCTAAAAGGAATTAGTAGGTCCAACCTAGGGGTCATGCTCAACTAGTAATTCATAATCATTCCATATTGCCAAGACTCCACATAGCATGTAAAACAAACAAGGGGGTTCATTGCTCAAGTTCTTGCACCTATGTCTATAAGTTTTAATTTAACAATTTAAACTTTCATTCGTAAAACCATATAATGAATCCAATTCATTAGACTAGAGATCAACTAATTCAAAAAAGTCCCTTTGGTAGTTAGAATCTAGAACCGATGAGAATTCCCAGGTAGGAGAGGCCCCCTTGAAGTGAATGAGCAGCCAAGTCCAATCCTTGCCAGAATAAACAAGGGCCCTTCCGACTCAGTTAGCCATAGACTAATTAAATTAAAGAATTTATTGTTTTATAATTTAAGAATTATTCTAAATAATTCAAAATTTCAAGCATTTACAATTTCGAGTAAAACATTGTTAATTTTTAGATAGCTACCCTGACTAAGTTTAAGCAACACTTAATCTAGTTATCAGATCATTTTCTATTGCAAGAAATTAATTCTTAGGCATGACATAGCATACACAAAAATATTTCCTAGAAAATCAGACCTAGTATATTTCTAGTCAATCGTACAATCGCATTAGACAGGCTCTGATACCACTATTGGTCCAGATTAAAGTTTTAATAGGTAAAATAGGTGCAGCAGAATTCAAAAAAAATTAATCTAGTTCCCTGGATCTCCTAAGCATAGCATAATTGATAATAGTGCTAGTCTTAAATTATTCTAGTTCATAAACACTTATTAAAATAACCTAATAATAATTTAACCACTTGCTAGTTGAAGCGTGAATCCCAATGTTGGCAAAATGACCCCTCAGCTATGTGCACAGACTCTAAAGTAGAAGCCCTCTATAAATAGTCCACACAAGCACCACCGACCAAAACCTTCTAAAAAGGAAGAACCGATAAAATAGCATAGATTGGCCAGCTCCTCCCTACTAATTTATTCTAGAAGAAAAATCTCTTAGTTTTCTATCCTAAGTAAATACGTCTTTCGACGGATTATTTTTAGGAATCATAACAACTAAGAGAATTAGAGAGCAAGAGAGGGATTATAAAATTCAGGACGAAAAATAATGAAGGACGAGGCCTCTATTTATAGTGGTTAGGAATTATTCAAAGGACAATAAAGTCCCTAACCTCAATCGATCAGAAATAAAATAAAAGGGGCACTTAGGTATTTTATAAACCTAATTAGAGTTAGAACCAAACTCTAATGGGGAATTTGCGTGGGGAGCAAACTCCCCATACTTATCACCTACTGTTGGCCACTGCTGGCCAAATGGCCAGCAGGCCTGCGCAGGCCCATAGCCTATTAACAGCACAACCCTTGAGGCTGTGCTACCTAGCGCTATACGCTGGCCTATTGGGCCGTGCACCTCCACAGCCCAACAGGCTATACACAGCATAATGCCTACTGTGCCGCACACCAGCGCAGTCTAGTAGGCCGCGCTCTAGTGCGCAGTGGGCTGCTCACTACATCCCCCTATCCCTAAGGCCTAATTCAAGTCTTGAGCAATGTTGTTCATACACAACACTGCCTTGGCCCTCACGCAGATCAAGTCTAAAATTAACCAGTAATTTTCTCACTGATCCACTTGCACCAGTTCAAGCAATACCTAGTATTCTTCAATTATGTTGTCTTTTCATTCTAAATCCCTTTATTTATTTTATCCTCCTTATTATTCATCAGGTTCATTGGTCCAACCAATGAATATTGGTCTAACCAATATGTTATGGTCTAACCCTAGTTCCTTGCTCTTCTAAATTAGACCAAGTCTAACGATTCTTTACTTAGCTCGGTTGTAACTCAAAGTGTGTAACCTTATAGGATCCCATAATATTGAGCCACCAAAAGCTTAACCTAGCTCAATCACTTTTAGGACTTGACCAGCTCAGAGCTCCAGATCATTATGGACTCCAATTACTTTGATCGGTCATATTGGCCTCTAGCAAAGGCATATGACCCATCAATATTCGGAACTTCACGAGCATGTGACTTAATCCCGATTCTACAATAGTATCAATACAATTCACTACTTCTATCAATTGTTAAGTACCATCTAGTTTCTAGGACTTGGCTTAAGTGTTAGTCCACTAGTAGCTTTAATTGCTACCCTAATAGTTTAGTCTTGCTACCAAAGTACACTAAACCATTTAATGTGTTTATCAGGATCCCATCCTATCAACTCATACTCTGATCAGAGGTTTATGAGTGTTTCAGTTGTAACAAGTGGCCAAGGTACATCTCCCTTATATTGCTATAATGGAGTGATCGATTCCATCTTGACTACTTAGCTTACCAACGGACAGACATTAACTATGCCTATAATTATCCGTGACATCTAGTCTCATAGAATGTATAGGTATAACCCAAAGTATAGCAACATATAAACAAGGTAACTAGTATCTCAGGTCTAAGGATATTTGTATTACTATTGCAATGAGAAGATTAAAACACAAACACATAATATAGATTACCGAGTGTTGTCTCATAGTAGTCTCCAATGTATTTCCCTGAATACATTTGTGTGGTAACCCAAGGTACCACCCTCTAGCACTGGAGATATGCTACTATGAATCATATTTAAGAGGTATGACGACACATGCTAGTCTATCTGTATTCATCAATGTCCACCCTTGATGATACTATGACTAGGGATATTTAGACAAATCATAATTGCACTCGAACCAGTTCTCACCAACATAGTCTTACTATGCCCTTGCAATACATGCTATGATTATGTCATGGACTTTTGAAAACACATCAATGAATATATTCTAAACCAGTCATAATATATGTTCACAGCCATTGATATAATGAAAGGATGTCTTATTAATATAACTTTGTGTGTACAAATAAAAAACTAAGATATATCGCCCTAATTACCTCTAAGGCATACATCATGTCTAACAAAGAATGCATTATGCTATTCTCCTTGGCCACCGTGACCTCCGCAAACCTTAGAATGACATGCTTGAAAGAGTCTCGGTATCTCTTCACCGTGAACACATCTCCTCAAAACCATATCGTTCCCTTGTCTCCATAAATAAGGATTATCCTAGAAATATCTGCTAGCTTCCCTCTTCATTTTCTCCTTGTCATTGCGTGTGAATTCATCCAAAAATTTCCCGGTTGCAAGATAGTTGACAAGGATTGCATACCACGGAGTTATTGGGAAATAATGATCCAGATTATAAAATTGAACAAAAATATCCGGATCAAGTTTGAAAGAAACAAAAACTGAAACTCCTAAATCCAAATGGAAACATTCAGACAAGATCCAACCACAAGGTCATCCATTGAAGCATCAAGTACCTAACCATATACTGGAACTATAAGGATAAAGTTTGGAAAGGAAATAAACGTTAATCCTTCAAGATCAGCATCCGGATGAACTAATTGCACTATCTCTGGAAGAAGACAGATCCGGAGACAATGAGTCTGAAGACATCCGGAAGACTCACACTTAAAGAAAATGGGAAAAGTTTCAAAGATAACTTTTCCCTCCATCTTTTGGTCTACAAAGTGAAAGATCCTTTCCTCATAAACTAGACAAAAGTGACAGCTTGCACTTTTTAGAAAAAGGACAAAAGGACTGATACCAGACAGAAAAAGCTAACAACCTTTTTCACCTAGACCAATAAGGAGACTCATGGAGCACACACCAAAAAGCTACTGGTATAAAAGTTGGTGTGATACTAAAATACAAGGAAAACGATCACTAACATCTTTTCAAACTGTCTAAAGGATTGATCAATGGCTCTTGAAGCACCACATTCAACCTGATAAAGGGTGAAGATTAAACTTAAGCTCAACAACCCACAATAGCTACATTTATGACAGAAGCCTATAAAAGGGAAGCTTCACACATTGAGAAGGTTGGCTGATTGATTTGTAAAAGCTATTCATAAGAACATTTGCTCAAGCAATCAGTAATCACAATCCCTCCAAGAATCAAAACAATTCTAAATCTATTGTGAGGATTCCTAACTGAGTTTAAACTTAATCCAAAACTAAAACCTTTGTGAAAACAAGTGTGTTAGGATCTCCAACTAGGGTCAGTTCTGAGATTGGGATACAACTTAAAGTTGGTGCTTTGAGTGGGATCTCCCTATAGGACTCAGTTTAGATTTGGGGTAGAAGTCTAAGTGGTATATCCAGTTAAAGACCAAAGGACTCGGCTAGGAGTTGGTGCTTCTAGTGGTATATCCTACATCTAGAAGGGAGTACCATCTGGAGATAAATTGTAAGGCTTGATTCCTGCCAGTTGGAAAGGAATCCACTAGTGGATAAGCTCAGAGGAAGGAAACTCCGGGGACTGTATGTAGGCGAGGCCGAATCAGTATAAAATCATGTTGTTTGATTTTCTTCTCTTTATTTATTACATTATATTGTCATACTTGCATTATTCGGATCCATCATCCTGATTATAATCAAACACGCTACACTAAGACTTGTTAAAGTCTATTTATTATATGAAAAAGGGCCATTCACCCCCCCCTCTTCCCTTATAAAGACCCTCACAGGGACTAACAAGTGGTATCAGAGCAAGTGCTCAAACTAGAGACTTAACAATCTCGAGATAAAGGTCTGCATATTTTCATTTCAAATCAAAATTAGTTTCTAAAAGTCACAGCTCCTTCCAGAGGGTATGTCTATTACCCATCCTCCACTCTTCACTGGTGAACACTATACGTTCTAGAAGAATTGCATGAAGAACTTCATCTAAGCACAAAGCATGTAAGCATGGTTAATAATTAAAGACAGTCCTTATGAGCTTACTCATGAAGTAGAGGGTATGACTACCCGAAAACCCTTAAGTCTGTGGGATGAGAATGATTTTAAGAAGCTGTATGAAAACGCAAATGCTATTAACATTCTTCATTGTGCTCTTAGTGCTCCAGAATTTAACAAGATATCTGAATGTGAGATTGCACAGGAGATTTGGCAGAAGCTGGAAGTAACCTATGAAGGAACCAACAAAGTAAGAGAAGCCAAGCTTGATCTACTCCGGCAAAAGCTTGAATCCTTCAAGATAGAGCTAAAAGAATCAATCAGTAGCATGAACACTAGATATACCAATCTAGCTAATGAGATGAAGAGGCTCGAAAAGGAAATCTCTGAAGTAGAGATGGTAAAGAAAGTTCTCCGGAGTCTCACCAAGGAATGGGACAACAAGAATACTACCATTGAAGAAGCTCATGACTTAAATTTCTATAGTTATGATGAGCTCATTCACTAACTCTTAACTCAAGATCTGTCCCTAGAGAGATATAGCCAACAGGAGAAGAAGCTTAAAGAATAGAAGAAAGCTATTACACTAAAGGCAGAATCCACCGGATCAGCTTCATCCGGAGAAGAAGAGCAAGTCACTGAATCACTAAGCACCAAAGAACAACTCTCCCTATTAACTAGAAAGCTCAACAGGTTCATACAAAATAAAGATATAAGGAAATCAAGAAAGTATGAATCCCGGAAACCAAGAGAAGGCATATCCAGAAGAGGCAGACCTAAAATGAATCCGAAAGAAAAGAAGGATCCGAAAAAAGAAGCTGCCTACTTTTTATGTGGAGACAAAGGCCATTTTAGAACAAAATGCCCCAAGCTTAAGAAAACCATGAAGTTCAAAAAGAAGGCAATGGTGCCTACCTAGAGAAAAAGTGAGGAAAGTAGCAGTTGATCTTCAGCAGAAGAAGAAGAGACTACCAACTATGCATTTATGGCACTAAATAATCCAAAAACAAAGCAATCTGGAATCAAATATCTCTAAGCAAGATATAATGCAAATCAAAGAATCAAAATCGGAAACAGCAAACACAGAGGTAAACTCTTATTCTTATTTTGCTTCTAACTTTGATCTTGCTAGAGCTTTATCTATTGTGATCAAGAGTGTAAAGAAGAATGCAAAAGCAATCAAGTCTTTAAGAAGACAAGTGCTAGATATTACTGTAGATAATAAAGCATTGGCACAAGATGTCAACTTGATCAGAACAGTAAAGCACATTGATAAAGTTGAGGAGAACTATCCGAAGAATCAAGTGCAAATGCTAAATGCTAACCTGGTTGGGCTGGATAGAGAAATAGCCCTGATGAAGGAGACATCTAGATTGAGACCTAATCCTCCATAAAGAAGGAAAAAATCAAGGTAAGCTACACAAAGAAATCAATCTCAAGATGCTAAAGAAAATACAAAGTATCTTAATCAAAAGATGAAGGAGGTTAGCAGGCAACCACAAGCAAAAAGATATACTGCTACTGAAAAAGGAAAGGCTAAGGTGGTTTACAATCAACAACCTACCAAATAAAGAAGAAATTGTGCAACAAAAGTTGCACCTCCAACCAGCTTTCGGATATACATTGTACCATCTACTAGTGTATAAGAAGCTAGATATAGAGGGAACTATGGGAAGAAAGATCTTTAAAAGATAAAAAAAATGAAGCAGGAACAGAACAGATCCATTGTAGGGTATAGGTTTTATGGGAAAAACAATCATATTACTAAATTATATAGATTGAAAAATGGTTATTATGATGTTAATCCTTAGCCTGAGATGGTTATTAACTAGAGAGGACTATAATCTGATTGGGTACCCAAACCCACTTGATCTGTTTTATAGGTATGCCTTAGATCGATAAATAGATCAACACACTTAGTACATTAATAGTGGATGCTCAAGGCACATGATAGGTGATGAGAAGGTCTTCATCATATTAATCCAGAAGAAAGGAGGGAAAGTAACCTTCAGAGAGAATCAAAAGGGATAGATCATTAGACAAGGAACCATTGGACCTGAATTAAAGATAGAAGATGTCTCTCTAGTTGATGGACTGAAATTCAACTTGCTAAGTGTAGCCCAACTCTGTGATAAAGGAAGAAAAGTCACATTTGATTCCGGAGGCTTCTCAATCTATGATAGTAAGTCCAATCAACTTATTCTTTATGCACCTAGAGTCAATAATGTCTATTCTGTTAACATTAAAAATGAGAAAAAGAATATCTACTTGGTGTCTAAAGAAGAAGAATCATGGCTATGGCACCGGAGGTTGGGACATGATAGCATGAACCTCTTATCCAAATTAGCCCGAAAGGAATTGGTAGTGGGTTTTCCTAAGGTTGTTTTTGATAAGCATCATATATGCACTGCATGTCAATTAGGTAAACAGCATAAGAAAAGTTTCCCTTCCATCTCCTACATTCCTTCCAAAAGAGTACTTGAGCTCTTGCATATTGATCTCTTTGGTCCAATCAAACCATTGAGTTTAGGCAGAAGAGAATACACCATGGTTATTATCGATGATTATTCTCGATATACCTGGGTTCTCTTGCTAGCAAGCAAAGATGAAGCCTTAGACCAATTCTCAAAAACATTCATCTAGATAGAATTAAAACAGGGTATAAGCATTGCACGCATCCGGAGTGATAGTGGTGGAGAGTTCAAAAATTAGCATTTTGGTAATTTTTATGACTCTAAGGGCATTGAACATAACTTCTCCACCCCTTAGACTCCTCAATAGAATGGATTTGTTGAGAGAAAGAATAGGACCATAGGTGAGATGGCTAGAACAATGCTTAGTGAAAATTGTTTGCCAAAATATTTCTGGGGTGAGGCCGTGAACACAGGATGCTATATTTTGAATAGATATCTCATTAGAAAGACCATAGAAAAGACCCCATATAAAATCTGGAAGGGATGAAAACCCAAAATTGGGTACTTTAAGGCATTTGGATGTAAATGCTACATCCTAAATGACAGAGAGAAACTAGGAAAATTTGATCTTAAATTTGATGAAGCAATTGTCCTTGGGTACTCAACACATAGTAAGGCTTACAGAGTCTTCAATAAACAAACCCAAATTGTGGTAGAGTCTATACATGTAGATTTTGATGAGGCTAACCCTATAGGGAAGAAAAGTTCCACTCCGAAAGATCCAGTTCCTCAAGTTGAAAACTCTGGAGAAAAGAAGGATGCAGAAGTTCCTGATTCATTCTAAATAAAGAAGTACAAAAAGGAAGATGAAGGAATATCCTTTGATCCAGAAGTACAACAAGTAAATCTCAATGCACAAAAGATTGACTTCAATGAAGGCTAAGAAGAAGTGGTTGAAGCAGAGGTAGAACAAGTCCTAGTTCAACATGAAGCCTTATAAAGGGAGATCCGGATTCACAAAAATCATCCATTAGAAACTATTTTGGATGATGTCCAAAATCCAGTCAAAACCAGAGGATAACTCAATAGGATGATGAGCCATGCTGCTTTTGTCTCTCTCATTGAGCCAAAGAAATTTCAAGATGCTAAAGGAGATGAAACCTGGATGATGGCAATGTAGGAAGAACTAGATCAATTCACCAGAAATGATGTATGGGATCTAATGGCACCTTGAGAGGGAAAGTCGATTATTGTCACCAAATGGGTGTTCCGAAACAAGCTAGATGAATCCGTAGTAGTGGTAAGAAACAAAGCAAGATTGGTTGCCCAAGGCTATAATCAACAAGAAGGGATTGACTTTGAAGAAACCTTTGCCCCTGTAGCAAGACTAGAGGCAATCTAGATTCTATGTGCTTTTGCATCATTCATAGGATTCACATTGTTCCAAATGAATGTCAAAAGTGCATTAATCAATGGAGTTATCCAGGAAGAAGTATATACAAAGTAGCCACCTGGATTTGAAGATCCTAAGCATCCAGATCATGTCTACAAACTGAAGAAAGCTCTCTATGGACTGAAGTAAGCACCAAGGGCTTGTTGTCAGAGACTCACTATATTTCTTATAACCAAGGGATATATCCGGAGGAAAGCAGATACAACACTCTTCATCAAGAAGAAGAGAAATGATATTATTCTAGTCCAAATTTATGTGGATGATATCATATTTGGAGCCACTAATGAAAAGATGTGTGAGGAATTTAGCTCTCAGATGCAAAAGGAATTTGAGATGTCCATCATGGGAGAACTCAATTTCTTCCTTGGTTTACAAATCAAGCAAAGTCTGGATAGGATTTTCATTAACTGGTCAAAATATACTAAGATCTTGAAGAAGTTTGAAATGGATAAAAGCAAGCTTATGTCCACTCCAATGGGATTAGATATAGTCCTATCCAAGAATTGTGAAGGAGAAGATGTTGATCAGGAACACTATAGAGGAATGATTGGTTCTCTCCTATACTTGACAGCTAGCAGACCTGACAAACACTATAAAGTTTGCTACTGTGCTAGGTATCAAGCCAATCCTAAGGATTCTCATCTCAAGGCAGTAAAAAGGATCCTTAGATACCTTTTAAGAACCACTCAAGTTGGGTTATGGTATCCTAGTAATGGAGATTTCACACTCCAAAGGTTCACTAATGCAGATTATGGCAGAGATACTGTTGAAAGAAAGAGTACATCTGGAGGCGGCCATTTCGTTGGAGATTGCTTAGTACCATGGTACAGCAAGAAGCAAACTTCAATTGCCTTATCTACTATGGAAGTAGAATATATGGTAGTTGGAAGTTATGTGGCTCAACTCCTTTAGATCAAGCAACAATTAGAAGACTATGGAGTTCAATCCGGATGTGTGAATGTTATGTGTAACAATAAAACTGCCATTGATGTATCAAAAAATCCAGTGCTCCATAGCAGGATGAAGCATGTCAACATTAGGCATCATTTCATCCAAGATCATGTGATAAAGAAGGGTGTTGCATTGGTGTACATCCCAACCAATGAGCAAAGAGCAGACATATTTACTAAGCCACTGAGTAAAGATCAATTTGGGAAGCTAATGGAGTTAATTGGAACGTCCAATCCAATTTGAAGTTAATCTGGAAGACAGTTCAAAATCAAATCGGATCCTTGGCAAGAAAATTAATTCAGAAGAGAAGAGGCATAGAAGAAAAATCAATTTCGCAAGAAACACTGCCACATCAATAGACAGAAATGACAAATGGTAGTAAAAGCGCGAAAAAGTAACTGTGCCGATTTTGAATTTCAAACATTTATTGGTTATTACACGCACGAGTGAAAAGACAACTGTTACAAATTTAAACCATTCCTATTCTTCGATTAAACTGAATTTACCTCTCTCCTAAAAATTCATATGCCATGTCATCAATCCAGCCAAATTACCGGCATGTGGATTACCAAAATACCCTTATTTTGAAAAATCTATATAAACCCCCCAAAAATCCCTTTCTTCTTCGTGCGAGCAACTATCTTACTATTACTCTACAAATTTCAATACTCAAAACCCTAAACTTCTTCAAACTCTTTTGAAATGGCCACTACCATGACAGAAAAAGAAATCCAAGTAATCCTCCCCAAAAATGTCTTCAAAGAGGCTGATCTGAAAGACTCTAATTTTAAACCTGTGAATCTGAAAACCATTAATTTAGTCATCCATAAGGATTTTCTGGGCGATAACTTTCTGTTCAAAACTTTCCCCTATTCAACATTGATAGAAGATCAACATTTGGGAGATTTCCTCAAAATCAATTGCCCCACGTATCCAAAACTTGTCAGAGAGTTTTATGATAATCTTCGTGCCCACAAATACTATGACACCTTGAGAACCAAAGTTCAGGGGAAAGAGATCACTATCACCCCTGCCTTCTTTGAAACCTACCTAAACATGAAGAATTCCAGACTTATATACCGACGGAGATGAATCAGAGGTGTATGATCCAAAGCTATGGCCACATCCCAACTACTTAGGAGATAAGTTCTCCACCTACTACCCAGAAACCCCAAAATTCCTCCAACATGCCATGGCAAAGTTGATTCTCATCCAAAATGGATCTCTAACGACGGTGTCTGCTTTCCAACACTGCGTGCTACAACAATGGATTGGATGCAAGGAGATAAACATGCCTGTCATAATTATCAACTATCTCAAGAATCATGTAAATTCCTATCTATAATTTTCGTCAAATTTACTATTGATTTTGTTTGATTACAACTATTTTTACAATTATCGTTGCACTTGCAACGGTTTTTCTTATTTTTGCAACCATATTTTCACAAATTCACAATTTCGTTGCAAATGGACATTTTTTCCCTTGAAATTGCCACCATTTCATGGCAACCCTAGCCTTTTTTGTTGCAACAGACCATCTATGGCGTAGTGGAAAGATGTGGTTTAGTTGGAAAATGATTTAACCCGAGTTATGGCTATAATCTTGGATTATTTCTACACGAAATGTGAAGTTTAGGTCATTTTTGGACCGAAGATCACTGTAGGATCTTGATCCAAAAAAGATCGTGATATGAGTTTATACCGAATGTTGGTGATAGAACTCGGATCTGGGATTATTTTGATAAAGTTTTGGGGCTTTTGGGATTCCCGAAACTAAAAAAGGACATAAAAGTAATTTTAGGATTTTGAAAATTTCTGTCTCTTCTTTTTGAAATGAGGGGGAACCCGTATTTATAATGGGTTTGTAATTAGCCGGCGGCCTAATTACATAGGTAATTAATCGGTGGGCTAATTATCACTCTAACAGGATTTGATTTCATATCCCGTAAATCCAGGCCAAATCTCGGTAAGATTTGATTTTTTTACTGTGGATCGGTAAATAGTCGGCGGGCTAATTATCTATGTTTGACCAAATTTTGACTTTTTGATTTATCGGTAGGAAATGCTAAATCGGAGCTTCCCTGGATTGTGGATTTTGGAAATTTCGGATTTTGGATGACAATTCGGTCCATTTCGACTCATTTGTCTGATCGCTGAATGAAATAGGCATTATTCCTCATCGGGCCGGAACGGACCTGCGCTAACAGCAGAGAAGTGATTTTTGACTCAGTAGGCTGCTTCGTCATTGATGGTAACTCTGACTAAACTATTCTTTATGCTCCTAGAACTAATAAAGTTTATATGATTGATTTATCCCCTGGCTCCAATGATATATGCTTAGTTTCTAAGGAGGAAAACTCATGGAAATGGCATAAAAGGTTAGGACATATCAATATGTCCAATCTATCCAAATTAGCCAGAAAGGAACTTGTTTAGGGTTTACCCAATCTAGCCTTTGAAAAAGATAGACTCTACTCAGCATGCCAACTTGGGAAACAATTTAGGAAGACCTTTAGTTCTTTAACTAACATATCTTCTTGTCATCCCCTTGATCTTCTACACATGGATTTGTTTGGGCCAGTGTTGCTAACAAGACTTGGTGGTATAAATTATACCCTTGTTATTGTAGATGATCTGACCAGATTCACTTGGGTAATCTTGCTTACAAGCAAAGATGAAACATTTGAATCATTCTCTAGGTTGGCTACCCAGATCACGAATAAAAAGAACCTTAATCAATGGCAGTGACCAAGGAAGAGAATTCAAAAACAGACAGTTTGAGCAATTTTGTTCAAAGCTTGGTACTGACCACAATTTCTCTACTCCTCATACACCTCAACAGAATGGGGTTGTTGAATGAAAAAATGGCACTATTGTGGAGATGGGTCATTATATGATGAGTGATGACAACCAAAGTATTTCTAGGGAGAAGCTGTTAACACAGCTTGTTATATTCTAAATAGGGTTTTAATTCACCCAATTTTGAAAAAAAAACTCCTTATGAACTTTGGAAGGGGCGCAGGCCTAAGGTTGGTCATCTCATGGCCTTTGGTTGTAAATGATTTATATTAAACACAAAAGACCAATTAGCTAAATTTAATCCCAAAGCTGATGAAGGAGTCTTTCTAGGTTACTCAACACACATTAGGGCATACATAGTGTATGTCAAGAGAATTGGGAGTTTAGAGGAATTCATGCATGTAGCTTTCGATAAAACTAACAATCTAGGTAAAGAAGCCAATGATGATGAAAGGGAACAAGATCCAGTCGTCGGATCAGTTCGTTAGCCTATTGTAATTCCTAATCTAGCACCAGCAAAGGATGATCTTAAAACTAACTTGGACAAATCCATCAACTTTGATGATGATGATGGTGCTCAACCAATGACTATAGCTCAATGAGCTGATCTTGATCTACCTAATAAAGTCAAAGCAAGGAGAGATCACCCAGTTGACAAGATTCTTGACAGTGTGTAAAATCTAGTGCTGACCAGAGGTCAGTTGAACAGAATGATGAGCCATTCATAATTTGTCTCATTAATTAAACCCAAGAGGTTTAAAGATGTGGAGTTCAATGATAACAGGATGACTACAATGTAAGAAGATCAAGACCAATTTAGAAGGAATGAATTTTGGAATTTGGTGGAGAAACCCAAATGCAAGTCAATCATATGCACCAAATGGGTTTTCAAGAACAAGCTAGATGAAGCTGGTAATGTTGTCAGAAATAAGGCTAGACTAGTTTTTCAAGGCTATAATCAACAAGAAGGCATTGACTGTGGTGAAACATTTTCACCAGTAGCAAGACTTGAAGCCATACGAATATTATGTGCTTTTGAATCTCACATGAATTTCAAGTCATTTCAAATGGATGTTAAGAGTGAATTTCTTAATGGTTACATTCAAGAGGAAGTCTATGTCAAACAGCCCCCAAGCTTTGAAGATCCAAAGTACTGAGATCATGTATTAAGGTTGAAGAAGGCTCTTTAAGCAAGCTCCTAGAGCCTGGTATGAGAGACTGACTAACTTTTTACTTAGGAAAGGTTATGTCAGAGGAAAGGCAAACACAACACTTTTCATCAAGAGAAAGCATCAAGATGTGTTGCTAGTCCAAATCTATGTTGATGACATCATTTTTGGAGCAATAGATGAGAAGCTATGCAAAGAATTCAGCTAGCAGATGAAGAAAGAATTTGAAATATCAATGATGGGGGAGCTTAATTTCTTTCTAGGTCTACAAATCAAGCAAGGTGATGACAGGATCTTCATCAGCCAAGCAAAATATGCTAAAGAAGTACTCAAAGAGTTTGACATGGTTAAGGCAAAGCCAACGTCAACACTCGTTGCCACTGATACAGTTCTGAGTAAAGATGAGGAAGGTAAACCTATAGAGAGTAAGCTCTATAGAGGTATTATTTGTTCTCTACTAAACTTCTAGTGAGAATCTCACTTAGCTGTTGTTAAGAGAATTCTCAAGTACTTGCTCGGCTCTATTGATGCAGGTTTATGGTATCTAAGTAATACATATTTCACTATGAGAGGATACAGTGATGCTGACTATAGAAGAGATAAATTAGAAAGGAAAAGCACCACTAGAAAAATGTCATTTCCTTGGTGATTGTCTAGTTACATGGTCTAGCAAGAAGCAAACTTCTGTGGCACTGAGTACAGCTGAGGCTGAGTAAATGGCTGTAGGAAGTTGTGTAGCACAACTGCTATGGATTAAGCAGTAATTAGAGGATTATGGTATAAAGTCTAAGTGCCTTGAAGTCATGTGTGACAACAAGAGTGCAATTGACCTATCCAAGAATCCAGTTCAACATAGCAGGATGAAGCATATCAACATTAGACATCACTTCATAAGGGATCATGTGCTCAAGGGAGAAGTCAAGCTGACTTATATTCCTACTAAAGAACAGCGAGCAGACATATTCACAAAGCCTGTTGGAAAGGACCAATTCAACATCTTGAGAGAATTAATTAGAATGTCCAATCCAATTTGAAGAAACAATATCCCTCGCTGACCTATTCTAGAGTTGGCATACTTTCTATTCCGAGCTTCTGCAAAATAGGTTAAGTGTTTCTTCTTTGGGCTTGAATTTTGGACATGTCATTAAAATTGTCACTGGTTTCTTTTCAAAATTAAACTTGATAGAAACAGTAGCAAGTTTAAAAAACGTTCCACATTCAACTTTTTTCACTTTGTGTTTAATGTCATCATTATTTCTGCGGTAACCGTTGATCAATCTCACCTTTGAATTCCGATCATTGTTTATGAGTCATACACGTAGCTTTGCAGTTTAAAACTCAAAGAGTTTTGCTATTTAAGGAGAGACAAAGAAGAAAGAAAGCCTTACCCTTAACAAATTTCTTTTCTTTCTTAAATCCTTAATTCTCTATTTCATTCAAAGCTATTTTAATGGTAAGTTATTCCAGATAATCAATGGAATCTCAGTCTCAAGAATTGTTATTTAAAAAGGATGAGAAGGATAATTCTTGGTTTACTACTAGAGATCGTTTGGCCAGATTTGTATACAAGCACAAGGGAGGCGAAGAAGTTCTTATTCCAACTGGAATTGTATACTCGACCACTGAATGGGTAACAAAGGAAGAAATAGTGGTTGATGATCCCATTAATGTTAATATGCTGAGCTTCTCAACCGATGATCGATTTGGAAGTCAGCACCATCTTGGAGGATTATTTGAGATTTCTAGTGGCTACTATGAGTAGATTGTAAGGACATTCTTGCACAAAATTCATCTAGTTGAAGGCTTTGAGGATCTATTTATCATAACTATGATGGGAAGAAAGGTGTATATTATTCCCAGACTCATCACGAATCTTCTAGGAATGAGACTAAGAGGGATTAGAAAAAGAACTGTTGGAGATGAGGAATATATGGATATTCCAGTGGACTATGAAGTTCCCGCTGATTAGAAAGCAGGAGAACTCACAACTTTCATGTTTTCTAAGAAAGGTAAGAAAGCCCATGAGCTTGTACTAAGGTTTTGTTATCTAAAACTGGCCTCTTGCCATCCCTCACAAATTCTTGAAGGTTTCAAAGCATATGGTGTATGGACACATGGTGATGGATATTTGCACGGCCTATGAGTTAGATCTGGAAGGTTAGGGACTCAAGAACAATATTGAGTACAAAGTGATAAGTCTACAATACTCAGTAATGCTCATTCCCATAATCTTCGTAATGGGGACAAGTCCAAGCTTGGAAAGTACATCAGGCTGAAGAAAGGGGAAGTAAGACTAAAGGATCCTAAGGCTCAAATGCAGATGAAGCATATTGACCCTAAGGATGAGGACAAAACCCTAGCTATTTTTGTGGCAAAAGAGCTAGAGAGAATCACCGAGCTCGGAGAAAAGAAGGAAGGAAAACTAAGTCAAGAAACGAAGGAAAGAAGGAGGTCTAGCCAGCTGAAGCTCTCCAGAAAGGAAGAAAAGAGAGCTAAACCTGCTAGTTCTCACCCAGTTGAAGTTCCTATTCCCAAGAAGTCCATATTTTCAAAGGAAACTAAAGCTGTGAGTTTTAGCCAGTTGACTCCTAAAGAGACTGAAAAGGAGAAACCTATTGAAGCTGAGATTAGAGAGGATGTTCCTCTAGTCAGGTACAAGAAAAGAAAAGTTGATGATGCATGACTTGACCAAGATAAAGCTGTAGGACAGGTAGCTTCATCAGTACCTATGCCTGTTGTTGGTCAACTTAGGAAGAAGTTTGTGGCCAAAAAGCTATCTAGTGTTGTCCAGAATCTAGAAGAAGATGAGGTATTAAAGGCTGCAGAGGCAGAGAGAATCAAAAAAAAGGATGGAAGATTTTGAGGAAGAAGTGAAGAGGAGAGCTGAGAAAGCTACTGCTAAAGCCAAGGCAGATTTAGAGGCTGTGTATGCTAAGGCAATAACAAGCTTACCTAAAAAATCCATTCCTGAAGCAGTGGATGAGATGATTGGTGCTCTGGATGGTATTGAGAGTGAAGAAGAGAATTTTAAAGAAGAGACTGTGAACTCAGTCACATTTGATGTTGATGTTTAGGGTGAGGAAGATTAGCAGGTTGTTGAAGTATCTACTAAGGAACCTAAGGAGGAAAGGTGAGCGAAGAAGAGAAGGATCTTCAAGAAAATAAAAGTTGTTATTGACGAAGATGAAGGTGACTTGGAGGATAAGGAGGAGGAAGTTGTAGTGATGGAAGTTGAGCAAGGAGATCAGTTGGATGAGTAGTCAACTGTTGCTCAAGCAAGTGAGCAACTTGTTGAAGGTGCTGAAGAGAATGAGGCTGAGAAGCACCTAGAAGAACCTTTTCTATTCCCTACACCATCTACTTAACCACCCCTATCAGCAACACCGATTTCTATGCAACCACTCCTCATTCCAAAACTAACCCACACTTCATCCACTTCACACTCTGACCACCCAAACACCTCAACCTCCTACCAATCAGCCAACCCTAAAATCATCCCCTTGCTATCCCCAGTTGGGTCTCCAGTTCATGAATCATTTCTTTTGGAAGGATAAATTCTTAAGGGTCCAACCATTGCTAAGAGATATTGGCTGGTGGTTTGAACTAGTTCTTTATGAAATGGATAACTCACAAAAAAGATATGATCAATGAACATTACCATAGCTCTGTTCATTCATTAGCTAGACTATCATAACATTTGATTTAAGATAGTTAACAATAAATTTAGGCTTTTGAGATTCCAAAGATGTGGAAGTGGGTGATGTGTGTGTGTGTGTGAGAGAGAGAGAGAGAGAGAGATTGTTATGATATAATATTGTTGGAAATGTTAACCTACATGGTTGAGTACCAATTTCAAAATAGTATTAACAAAGCCTAACGGGTGCAAGATGTTAACCTATTTGGCTGAGTGTCACTCCGGATAGTTTTAGTAGACCTTAATGGGTGAAAAACATAATGTTCTTGATAGTATACCGGTCCCACAATTCACAATCTAAAGAAGATTAAATAACCTTAAATATGCAAAATGTGGCTGTCAAGTACGAGTGGAAGATGTTGGAAATAAATAGCCTGCCTCTGAGTGGGTCCATTAGGTCAAATGATTGATCTAATTAATTAATTGAATTAAATTGAAGAATAAATAATCCTAAGGGCTTAATTGTAAATATCAAGACTGCAACTTAATTATTTTTTTAATGTGTACCAAAAAATAAAATTTTCTAATTCGGTTCTCAATACATATGTGAATGGATGGAAAATTTAAGATCAATGAAATATTTTTATTTTTCTCTCATTCATTCTCTCTCTCGGATTTTATCCTACGACAAAAAAACCATACAATTAATCTTCGATGATGTGGAAGTCGTGAAAATCGATTGAAATCCGACATACTGTGATTGAATCTCGACATTGACATATGTAACGGATTCTTCGACCTTTGGAGCACGAAAAAATGTATGAATTGGATCATTCTTTAATCATTTTCCACCAAGAATGAAAGAGAACAACAAAAGAAGGTATATAACATACATGAATTATTCTATGAACTAAGACACCCCAAAAATCAGCCTGCAAGGCGTTATATTTAATATAAAAGAAAAATTGATTATCAACAAAGACTACATCCGCGACTCCGTTACTTCCACCAGCTACTTCTTAATCAAGGCACATACACACATTCTTGAAAATTCGGTTGCAGTATTTCCTTCTGAAATACTCCGCTAACAATTTGCAAGGAAACTTTAAACCCTTGCAATTTCCCTTGCAATTTTATTCAATATTTTTTTCAATTCTGCAAGGGAATATATTCTCTGTTCCAAAATCTGTTGCAACTTAGTGAATCTGCAAGGGAAAATTTTTCCCCTGCAAGTATTATGTTGCAAATTGCGAATTTTCTTATAGTGAACAGGAACGAAACTTAAGCCATTTCACTAATAGGTATAAATTATGCCATTTTAGTGTCAGAACTTTATAGAGAAATTACTAGTATAGAGAAAGTACATATTTGTATAATGTACAAACGCTTACCAATAAAATACTAATTTTTCAAAATTTGTTATTTTTATTTACAAAGTAATCCGTCATAACTCGATGATATATACAAAAAAAATCAAATTTAGAGAGAAGATCAAGCAAACCTATATTTTTTTAAAATTAATAGAATTTTGAAAAAACTAGGTATTGAACCTAATACCTCCCATCAAACCTTTACACAAGCAGTTTTATCTAAATTAAATTTTATTTGTCTTATATCTATCTTCAACTAGTAACTTTTGTAGTTGAATGTTTGATATGTCATGCATGTTTTACTCAATGGAAATCGTGTATGCATAGTAAATTCAGTTCTCACCACAAAAAATATGAGTTCAAAGGACAAATACATAAAGACAACTTTAATTAGTTGTCCTTGCTTCTGATTTCTTAACTTGTATTGGGGATCAAAATAAATTTACTCTCCAAACATTCTAAAATTAGCATTGGGGACAACTTCGTTATTCATTGATATTAAATGAATTAAATAAATGAAAAATTAAATAAATGTATTCCAATCATAGTTACATTTTCAAATTGAAAGAAAATTTTCCTTTTAATCGCTATGTCCTTCTTCGACACCCCAATTTTCAAATCCATTCATATTCTTCTGTACCTTTTTTTTCTTGATTTCTTCTTCTTCGTTTCTTTCTCTTCGACTCCTGCCAGGCTACTTTAATGGCCACTATTCAACGACTCTATACCACGTCTGTTTTAATTTACCTCAATTAATCTAGTTAATATTTTGAATAATTATTTAATTTAGATATAGGGTTGATAGTTGGTTAAGGTCTTGCCTATATTTGAGTCCAAATCCCTAATTACGTTGCTTATTTTCTATGTTTTTGGGTAGAGCGCAATTCAAGGTTTTGAGTTTTCGGAACCTGCATATTATAAATTGAAGTTTTGCTTGAAAAAAGGAACATGCGATGTAATTTTCTATCTTGTGTGTTGCAGTCAACAATGGTTTATCTAATGATTATTACATAATATGTTGATGGAGAACAATACAACAATCATATTTTATGTGCTAAGTTCTATTTTTGTGGCATGTTTTCATGATGTTCAAAATAATACATGGTAGCTTCCTATATATATATATTTGCGGTATCAAAAATAGTTGTGTGTTGTTTGGGGGTGAGTTCCCTTTCATATTTCATGCAATTGTGTTATTAAAAAGAGTTTTCGTGTTATTATATTATGAAGTAAAATTTGCTGCTTGTTTGGGTAGAGTAGAACCGTGTGTTTCTAAATAGCAGTGTTGTTAGACCGGGTCCAGGCGGTCGGGCCAAAAAATCCGGACCCAGTGACAAAAACGGACCAATTCATGCTAAAAATCGATCAATTGTAGGTTGACCCCCTAAAAACCAATGATTCGGTCGATTGAACCGGTGACCTGGGACGGGTTAATGGGTCAATGGGTTAATTTTTTTGGTTAATATTGAATAAAAATATAATAAATTGTAGTCCTAGTGAGTAAGATTTCAAACTTTAATAAAATTAATTTTAATGAGTTTTTCTATCCTTAAATGTCCATTTTTTCTAAAAAATTTATGTCTTAACATTAAAATTTTGATAATTAAATTTATCTACTTTCAAGAACAATAATATTGATAATTTTTTAATCTTAACTATTTATTATAAGTTTTTTGTTTTAATTTATGTCTCTCTTTTTATTAGTTTTTACTTTTTGATTTTGAACAAATTAACTTTATTTAGATTTTATTATAAACATAATTATTTTTCTGGTAAACAATTTATAATATCATAATTTAATCTTGTAAATATCGAAACTAATGATTTTTAACAGTTTTAGTCTAATCGGTTGAACTGGTTCAACCTTGATTGACCCATTGACCCTCTACCTTCATCGATTCGAGGGGCCGGGCCGGATTTGACAATCATGCTAAATAGGCTGTATTGACAGAGTTTTAGTATGGTTCACCACACAATCTCTGATATGGGTAATACTTGAATTCTGCATTTATATGGATAATATTACGTTGTCGTAAATATCGTCAAAGTATTTAATATGTTGACAAAATCATCTTTGTTCTCATGGTTAAGCTTGTTGGACTTTTATCTGCTTTCAATTCTGACGAGCAATAAATTTCTATACAACAATGCATGTTAGGAAACTGCTGAAGAGGGCGGTTAGAGAATTCACAGAAAAGGTTGTTACTTTCTCTTACTTCAATTCATTCTCATGTTTTTCCAGAGTATATCTTTACCAGGGTTGCAATCGAGTTAAGTGGTTCGCGAGTAGTTCGAGATGATTCGGTCAAAGTTCGGTCAAAGCTCGG
Source organism: Euphorbia pulcherrima (assembly GCA_947683365.1). NCBI lineage: Eukaryota > Viridiplantae > Streptophyta > Magnoliopsida > Malpighiales > Euphorbiaceae > Euphorbia > Euphorbia pulcherrima. The sequence goes on from CANTUS010000014.1 coordinate 45,708,628, forward strand.
CTTAATAAGGCTCGAATCGAGTACAAGATTGGCTCGAGATTTTAAGGAGTCAAGCCGAGCTTTTTAAGTTTCAGCTTGAAAGCTCGCGAGCTAGCTCATATAATTATTTAATTACTTTATAATATTATTAATTTCCTACATATTCGTAAAAGTATGTTAAGTTAGTTTTAATTTTAAATATTCTAATTAAAAAAAGGTATGTCTCGTATTCTCAATTAGTTCAAAGTATCCTTAGACAAGTTGTATTCCTATTCTAATTCTATCGCTTCTAAAAAAAACCATAACATAATTATCTAATATAATGGATCCATTTCTTTGAATTTTAATTTGGTCAAATGTGTGTATTTAGAAATAACAAGCAAGAGCTTTATTGGATAAATAAGGCTGTTTTGGCTCATAAGCTCGCGAACTCGAGCCGAGTTTGTCCATGAGCTTGAGCCGAGCTAAAATATTTAAGGCTCGACAAGCTTCAAGCCGAGCCGAGCTCAACTATTTTTATTTTCAAGCCGTGCCGAGGGTAGATAGGTTTGATTCCCGTTCGACTCATTTGCATCCCTAGTCTTTACCTCTTCAACTTCCATCCTTTTCTGCTTTTGGAATCAAATAAACTCTTGTTTAAACTGTTCATAGAGATTAATTCACAATTTCTAGCCATTCCTGTGCACATCGCTTGACCTGAGACATGCAGATTTCTGCCTTATTTTTGTGTTCGATTGAATCAAGGTAGGCTTTATTGAGCATTCATGTCAGACCTTTTACCTTCTTACAGTTGTCAAGTGACGTAAACAGCTGAGGCCGACATGGACGACATTTGAGGATGAAGTCAAAGTAAAACCGAGCATAACTTTCCCAAAGTTCTCATTTGAGTACAATATACTTGTCTTTTATTTATCCAACCGACTTCATCAATATCAATATTTATAGTTAAATTTTCTCTTTTGCAGTTTTGTTCCTGCCATTTTGCATGAAGTTGAAAAAATGGGCATTCCTAATGAAATTAATTCCCTTGTTTTCTAAAGCCGAGTTATTGAGAATTCAGAAGTAGCATTTTATTGCATGCGTTTAAGTTTATGAGTATATGGTTCATTTCTGTTTATTTTCCATACTTTTATAGGTGTGGAACACTTACATCAATATGTGAGGATAATACTATTAGTACCATTGAAATAGAGGTCTTGAATTTTCTTTTTCTCCTTATCTCTAGCTTTAAGCCTTTACTGTGTGCATTTTCAGTTTGTTTTTTTTTTTCAGTGTTAGTGACTAGAAACTTGCTTAGTTGTCATTGTCTATGTGCAAGTATTTGCAAAAGTTACTGCTCTTGAAATAGTTGGATGCTTAGCTTCCAGAAATACACATGGTTTTGTGAAAGCACAGAGCCTAAAGCGAAGAGATGTTGTTGGACTTCTCTAAAATCTTTCTTGGCATTCGGCACGTCTTTCTTGATTTGTTCTTGAATTTACAACTCTTTTTAATTAATGATAAGTGCTAGTTTGCTAGATTGTTTTAACTGTGTTTGCTATTGAAATTTGTTACAAGTGTTGGTTATTGTTTATATATTGTTGAGAATATATGATGTTAGCTTCGGTGTGATATGGTTTTCATTCTAATGTAATTCTATTAGTTGTTTTGGTGTGATATCGTTTGTTTCATGCTATGTTTTCTCATTAATTCATCGTTATTCTCATGCCTCTCTTCGATCCACCGAGGTGCTGAGACAATAAGAAGGGCATTGAATCTTGTGTAAATGTCAAAATGATTACAATTTCCTTTTTTTTTTTGCTATTTATGTATTCAAATATGTTGGTCATGATAATTGGACTTCAAATCAGCCCCTAGCTGTGTTATTCCCGGACCTTTATCTTCTTTGCAATAGGAAATTGAGCACGGTGTTGGAGGGATGTGATTTTATATTTAGTGTTACTGCCCAATTGCGCCCCTTTTGGAAGCGTCGCCTCCGGATTTCAGCTCAGGAGAGATGCGAACAACTTTGGTTCTAGATCACAAAAGGCTGCCCGTATTTGTTTTTGGCTGACTCAGAGGCTGGACTGCCGATGCAATCTCAGTTCGCAGATAGGGATGATCGGTTCAGATGAGAGTTGGGCGAGATTAAACAATATACGGCATCTTCGATTTCCCGGGATTATTATGTACATTGGCCAAAACCGCAAAAGGACTTTATGGTAATTTAGGAAGCATGTTTAATCCCTAAAGTCAGGTTTTTCGGTTGGCTCGTGTTCCATGGTCGTTTGCCAACGAGAAATTTCTTATTTCAGCGTAGATGCCAACTGGTTACTGATGAGAAATGTCCGTTTTGTGATAGTCCAGAAACAACCGATCACGGGCTTTTTCATTGTTCCGGGAGCTATAGGGTTTGGAGCCAAGCATTTCGCCTATTCGGATTCTCACTAACAATGCCATGGTCGGGATATGATTTTTCGGAGATGTGGCGCTATCATTTTTCTTCGGGGTCAAACAGAGATTTTGGAAATTCTCTGTGGTTCTCTATTGCTTGGTCATTATGGAAGCGAAGAAACAAGTTCGTCTTTGAAGGTGTTATGAGCACGGATGACCACTTGGTTTCTAGCATTTATCTTTGCTCTTTCGTTTTCCGATGTAACAGGCGTACGAGGACCTGTATGGTGTCGGATATTTTTAATAATCCGAACCACCTTCTAGGTTGTAATTGACTTCCAATGAGGTTCTCTTCTTGAGAGCCGACCTTGGGAATTTTGATTAATAAAGAGAGGTAGGTATTTTGTAGGTAAGCGGGGGCACCAACCTAGTTGGGACGTCCGTCCTAAAATTTTCACCTGCCTTAAGCTTTTTCCTTTTTAAGGGACACAATGTTCCTCTGGGGATTTTCAAAAAAAATGTGTTGATCATGACACCTCTAGTAAAAAGATAGTTTGTAATAGTTCCCTAAAGAGTTTGTTGTCATTGTCTGTATGCATTTAAAAAGTTATTTCTTTGCAATTGGTTAACTTTTAGCTTCGAGGAATATGTAGTTATCTTGAGCATTTTTTTGTTTCTATTGTTGCTTTTAAATTTATTACAGATGTTGGAAATATATATAAATTTTAATATTGTGACTTCAAGGAACATGTAGTCATTTTGTACTTTTGAATGTTAAAGTTGCTGGGGTCCTTGTTCATTTACCAATATATTATATGAATGAATGAGGTAAAAGTACACTTAGTTGATATATCATTAGTTCAATTATGTTCTTGTTTCTTTTTGTTTTTTTTTGTCAATATGAAGATCTTGCTTTCATAACACGTATATAATCGTTGTCTATTTAATGCTTGCGGTAGCTCTCTTCAATCCAAATAATTGATATAATGCAACAACTATTTGTATGATCCTTGCATAAGGCCCCATGATTTAAGGACAAATATCGTCTCCGTCAAATTTCGAGATGATAATTGTCCCTTTTTCAAGATGAATAGTCGTCTTTTAATAGAAGGCACAAGCCGTCTTCGTTGTTTAGGGACGAAAATTTTTCCAATTTTTAAGGACAAATAATCATCTCTAAAAGTAGGGACAAAAGTCATCTTCCAATGATAGGGACGACAATCGTCTCTGATGTTAGGGATGAAATTCGTTCATATTCTCAGAGATTAATATCATCCTTAAAAACAGGGACGACAACCTATTTTTCGTGCCCTATACTTTCAGGTATGGAGTTATCGTGCACGAATTAAAAGGACGAAAATGTCGTCCCCTAAAGTTTAAGGACGATTTTTCATACTTTTTTGGCAATTTGAGCTATCACCAAAATTCTTTTTTTTTTTGTAGTGTCTCTTATGTACATTTTTTCTTGCATTACCATTAGGGGTGATTTTGCCTAAGGAAAACTATGTTAAATTTTGCACTTCATTTATATTGTGAATGGGTATAGAAAGGCTATAGTTACCATAGGTTACTTTCTTTTATATTTGAGAGCAATAGAAGATATTTGGTGGGGGTGACATTCCAAGTAAATTCCATACTTATAAATGCCATCAAGGTACTGTTATAATTTATGTTTATTGTTCATGCATGAAATTCATTATACATCTGTAAAGGAAATGTTACATAATAGTTGTTAGTTTACATTTGTAAGTAAAAAATATTAGAAATGGGTGATGGGTTGTATTTTCAGCATGTATTTGTGCTTATTTCCATATCATTGAGACCATGTTTTTAGTCTTTATGGCCGCTATTACTTCCTTTTCTGTCTTTTCAGGTTTTAAAGGCATTTCGGAGAAAACATGCAATATTTAGAAGAAAAGAGCCTTTCACCGATACATGAAGCAAACAACAGGAGCAATAACTGGTCCCGGTGACTCCAGAACATTTTAGAACCACCAAGATGACATCAATACCGGAGCGCGTCTAGTCCAGATCTGGAAGTTACCCAATTCTAGAAAATCTTATTCAGGAAGAGCCCAATTGAAGAAGGAAGTTAGATCTCTTTCCTAATTCCGTAAAGGAAAGGATTTTACTACCATTTGAAGACCAAGACTAAAAGGAAATGAATCCAAGGAGATAAACGCTAAGAGTCATGTTTTGTCACTAAAGAAGAAGCAAAGGAGAGGCATTCAGCTATGAATACTAAGGACGACAAGTCTTAAGGGATCAATTCATTCAGACCATAATCTAACCTATCATCTACCATTCGCCATTTTCAGTCTTTCTTAGTCTAGTTTTAGTTCTTAGTTCTTACTTTCTTCACTTTCAAACACTTTGGATTTTTGAGTTTTGATTTCGGATTTGGTTTAATAAGCAATTTAATTTCAGTCTTTATATTCTTAGCATGCTTTACTTTAAGTCTATTTACATTTCTGCACATTTAAATTCAGTCATGTTTAGCTAAATTCTTTATGGCTTGACCAAGTAAGGGTCAAGGCTGAGTTTAAATGGTGTGAGGACCACAATTGAACATAGAAATCCGCAAGGCAACCTATTTGCCAATCTCGGTACTTCAAGGGTTCTATGGTAAGGATATAAGCTAGTCTCGCTGTTTAGCCTAATCAACCATTTGGTAAGTCTTCGTGATTATTGTTAATTCTAATTCTTGCATCTGTAATTGTGCCTGAAAAGGAATAAAGTTGCAGCAGTCTCCACCGAGACTAGAGAAAGGTAATCTTATGCCTGTTAGGAGTGCTTCACTAATTGTCGGTAAGGATTTAGGCTTTTCTATTATTTATTACTATTCATTGGTGAGCTCTTTGGAGTGAAGTCGAGAGACATAGCTAGTAAGAGAGAGATCATGGCACGACGTCCGGTCTCTATACAAAGTAAGGAAGCTTGCTAGTACAGGATGATGCATGAGTGCTAGTATAACTAAATCTAGGTCCCGGTGCAATTTTTATCTTATCCCATGATCACCATAATTTTCAGTCTTTCTCTACTTTGGTTGAGTCTTTATTTCTCATTATTTTATTACCTGCTTTACTTAGTTTTAATCTATAGATTACCATCGAGAGTACTTCTAGGTCACGTTGTGTGTCATCTTCTAAGAACAACGTTGTCAAATACCTTTCCTTGTGGATTTGACCTCTGCTCGCTACTAACTACTAGTTTGTTTTGTGTAGGGATTTATTTTTGGTAGTCTCGACACCCATCAAATTTTAGCGTCGTTGCCAGGGAACAATTCCTTTTGACTAATTGTTCGACATAGATGACCAGAGCCATAGTTCGTGGTAGCAAATTCCTCTATGATCCAAAAATTGAAACATCCACTAGAGCTCGTGCTAAGCAAGCTCGAGAGCATAGAGATTCCAAACATCAGGCAGAGACTTTAAAAAGACCCAACGACGATCTAATTGACATAGAAGGACTGTCTAACTATTCAACTAACTCAGAATCAGAGCCTAAAATAGCCATCGTGACTATAGTTGACCAAGAATAGTCAATCTGATACCTTACACTAGTCCCGGTGAACCAACAACCTTTCTACATCACTTATCCGGATGAAACTGATGATAACAACTTTGAGATGGGATCTGGGTTTATCTATAGCTTACCCAAATTTGTCAAAAGAGCCACTGATGATCCTTACAAACACTTGTAAAAATTCCATTTGATGGTGTGTTCCATAAAGCCACCCAAGGTTGATCTAAACCTTGCAAAATTGAAGTCCTTTGCTTTATCTCTTAAGGACTCGGCTAATGATTAGTTTTGTCATTTGAAACCAGGTTCGATAATAGCAAGGGAATAGATGTCGAGAGTCTTCCTTAGCAAATACTTTTCCGCATTAAGAGTTACCACCTTAAAGAGACAGACCTGTTCGGCCAAGATGAATGACACGGAGAGTCTCCATGAGTATTATGAAAGGTTCCAACACCTTTTGGCTGCCGGTCCACCTCATAGATTCACTGATCAAGCCTTAGTCCAAACTTTCTAGGAGGGGCTCTCATTCTCCATGCGGTCCATGTTAGATGCTGCTAGTGGGGGTGCTCTCATCAATAAGACCTAACTAAGGCTTGGGAAATCATCAAGACTATGGCAGAAACCGCTCAACAGTTTGGCGACCGTGAAGGGAAATCTACATCGAGATCAGTCAATGAGATTAACTCTTATGATCTCAATGATAAAATAGAAAGACTCACCGAACTTATCATAAAATAGCTGTTCAAACTGAGGTCACAAAGGATTATGAATTATGCAAAAAGATCACTCATACTACTGATTAATGTCCTCACATCGGAGACCCTGAGTTTGAGCAAGTCCATGGCATGGGAAACTATGGCAATTATGGCAATTATGGTAACTATGGAAACTTCGCTAACCATAGTAACTATGTTAATAAGATCAACAAGCAACCATACATTCTACCACCACAGAGAAATCAGAAAGGGTGGCGAGATCGTCCAGCACTTACATGGGGAAATAACGACCGCCAACAACCACAGGGACCCATAATTAGCTCGTGGTGAAGAATGAGCAAAATGCGATCATACCTAGATCTCCTCAATAAGTTCAGGTCCAACCCAACCCATATCAATAGCCGCAACATAATCCTTATAAGCTTTTTCATTGCTCACTAAGGGCTCCAATAAGCAGTTTTGGTAGACTATCGAATACAAGGATTGCAAGGTAACTTCTCAAACCTATAAAAATAGATGGCCTAGATAGCTAGCACTCTCTCTAAGATCGAGAATATAAGGAGACTTTTGTCCTAAATAGAGATTAATCCAAGAGAGAATGTCAGCGCGATCACGCTGAGGGAAAAGAAAGAGACTCAATCGGAACCACCAAGGGTAGAAATGGAGGATGAAGTCATTGTGATCCCCGATGACATAGAGGAACCATTGATTTCTACCAAGACCAGACCTCCTTTTCTAGAGAGACTAGTAAAGACCAAGAAGCTGAAAGAGGAGAAAGAGATCTTCGAGACCTTGAGAAAAGTCGAGATCAACATCCTATTACTCGATGTGATCAGACAGATACCTAAATATGTAAAATTCCTCAAGGAGCTGTGTACCAATAGGAAGAAGTAGCATCACTTGGATAAGGTTTTAATGGGAGAAAATGTATCTGCCATGATCTAATGCAAATTACCCCCTAAGCTATAGGACTAGGGAATGTTTGCGATCAATTGCACCATAGGTCAGATTGGAATTCAAAAGGATATGTGTGATCTTGGTGCATCTATAAATGTCATGCCTTCATCTACCAGCATATATCAGCCAACCATAATATGCCTCTTAAGGAGACTAGGATAATCTTATAGCTCGCAGATCACTCTATTGTCTACCCTGAGGGAATTTTGGACATATTGGCTAAGATAAATGATTTTTTTTTTTTTGCTGACTTTTAAGTTCTTGATATGTGCGATGCAGATAGAAAGGAGAACTCAGATTTGCTTCTAGGGAGACCATTCTTGAGTACTGCTAAGACCAAATCGATGTACACAATGGTTCCCTCACTATAGAATTCAATGGGGAAGTAGCCACTTTCAATATTTATGATGCCATAAAGACCCAGAAGAAGATTCGAGCCTATGCAGCATTGATAGTCTTGATCCCATCATCCAACAAATTTTTGAGGTCAATCTTTCAGACGAATATTTTATCGCGTTGAATGAATTACTTGACACCGAGAGCCTCGATGATACTGATTTAGATGAGAAGGTGAAAGAGGTTATTCATGATCTCAATTCACCTCAACCTACATTAAGACCTGGACCCAAGCTCGCTCTGCCACCTTTCAAGAAACCCATTCCTTCCATCATCCAACCACCGGAGCTTGAACCCAAGAGCTTGCCAAGTCACCTGAAGTATGCTTTCTTGGGGGATAATGATACGCTCCCGGTGATCATCTCGAGTAAATTGAGTCCTGATGAGGAGAAATGACTGATCTCCTTGCTCCAGTAATATAAAGAGGCAATTGGATGGACTATAACTGATATCAAGGGGATTAGTCCTTCCACTTGCATGCATAAAATCAAGTTGGAGGAAAATGCCAAGACCTATCATGAAGCTCAAAGATGACTCAATCCTCCCATGATGGAAGTGGTGAAGAAAGAAGTGATCAAGCTCATGGAGGCTAACCTCATTTACCCCATATCTAATAGTGAGTGGGTTAGCCCGGTACAAGTTATTCCTAAGAAGACAGGGATCACGGTGATAACGAACGAAGTAGGAGAACCAGTCCTAATAAGAATACAAAATGGATGGAGTTTTTGCATTGACTACCACAAGCTCAATGCCTCACCTAAGTAGGACCACTTCCCACTGCCATTCATTAATCGGATGTTGGAGAGACTAGCATGCAAGTATCATTTATACTCTCTCAATGGAATTTCAGGTTTCTATCAAATCCCGGTAGCACTAGAAGACCAGGAGAAGACAACATTCATATGTCCCTTTGGCACCTTCGCTTACAGACGAATGCCTTTTGGTCTCTGCAAAGCTCCCGCTACATTCCAGAGGTGCATGATGAGTATCTTTTCTGATTACGTGGAAAACATCATTCAGGTATTTATGGATGATTTTATTATGTATGGCAATTCTTTTGATGCATGTCTTAATAACCTTGGTAAGATTCTTAATAGATGCATCAAGTCTGATTTGGTACTTAGCTATGAAAAATGCCACTTCATGGTAGACCAAGGTATGATATTAGGTCATGTTGTATCTAAGAAGGGTATTGAGGTAGATAAAGCTAAAATTGATATTATTTAGTCCTTACCTTACCCTACTTCTATAAAAGTAGTTAGGTCTTTTCTTGGGCATGCAGGTTTTTATCATAGGTTCATCAAGAACTTTTCAAAGATCGCTAAGCCCCTATGTATACTACTCCAGAAAGATGCTAACTTTAAGTTTGGAGATCCTTGCAAGGAAGCCTTTGATACTATCAAGAAGAAGCTGCTCTCTGCGCCCATTATCCAAGCACCTAACTGGGATCAGCCCTTTGAGATCATGTGGGATGCAAGTGTAAGGCAGTAGGAGCAATATTGGGGCAACGAGTTGGCTGAGAACCTCATGTCATTTATTATGCATCCTAGACTCTTGATACAGCTCAGCAAAACTATACCACGACTAAGAAAGAGCTCCTTGCTATCATTTTTGCATTAGAGAAGTTCCCTTCTTACCTTCTCTACTTGAAGGTCATTGTATACTCAGACGATGCTGCTTTGAGATACCTTATGACCAAGAAAGATGCTAAGCTAAGACCGATTCGATGGATCCTTTTGATTTAAGAATTTGACATCGAGATCAGAGATAAAAAAAGGGGACAGAGAACATGGTGGCCAATCACCTCAGCAGGCTGACTAATTCAAAAGAACTGAGGGAAGTCCAGGATGAATATCCTGAGGAAAGTCTCTTTGCTATCATTGAGACTCATGTTGGTCCCTGTGAGGGTCTTTATAAGGGCAGAGGGGGGTGAATGGCCCATTTTATGGAATAAATAGACTTTAGCAAGTCTTAGTGTAGCGTGTTTGATTATGATCCAGATGATGGATCCGGATAATGCAAGTATGACAATATAATGCAATAAGTAAAGAGAAGAAAATCAAACACAGTGATTTTATACTGGTTCGACCCCGCCTACATCCAGTCCCCAGAGTTTCCTTCCTCCGAGCTTATCCATTAGTGGATTCTTTTTGAACTGGCAGGAATCAAGCCTTATAATTTGTCTCCGGATGGTACTCCCTTCTAGATGTAGGATATACCACTAGAAGCACCAACTCCTAGCTGAGTCCTTTAGTCTTTAATAGGACATACCACTTAGACTACTACCCCGAATCTAACCTACGTCCTACAGGGAGATCCCACTCAAAGCACCAACTTTAAGTTGTATCCTAATCTTAAAACTCTTCCTAGTTAGAGATCCTAACACTCTTGTTTTCATAAAGGTTTTAGTTTTGGATTTCCTTAAGTTTATAAATCACTTAGGAATCCTTACAATAGATTTGGAATTGTTTGATTCTTAGAGGGATTGTGAATACTGATTGCTTGGGCAAATGTTCTTATGAATAGCTTTTTCAAATCAACCAGCAAACCTTCTTAATGTGTGAAGCTTCCCTTTTATAGGCTTCTGTCATAACTACAACCGTTGTGGGTTGTTGAGCTTGAGTTTACTCTTCGTCCTTGATCAGGTTGAATATGGCGCTTTCGGAGCCATTGATCAATCTTTTAGATAGTAATTTAACCCATTTTAGTTCTAGGGATTGAAGCTAAAAAGATGTCAGTGATCGTTTTCCTTGTATTTTAGTGTCATGCCAGCTTTTATACCAGTAAATTTTTGGTGTATGCTCCATACGCCTCCTTATTGGTCTGGGTGAAAAAGGTTGTTAGCTTTTTCTTTCTAGTGTCAGTCTTTTTATCCTTTTCCTGAAAAAGTGCAAGCTGTCACTTTTGTCTTGTTCATGGAGAAAGGATCTTTGACTTTACAGACCAAAAGGTGGAGGGAAAAGTTATCTTTGAAACTTTTCCCATTTTCTTTAACTGTGAGTCTTTTGGATGTCTTCAGACTCATTGTCTCTAGATCTGTCTTCTTCTAGAGCTGGTGCAATTAGTTCTTCCGGATGCTGATGTTGAAGGATTAAAGTTTGTTTCCTTTCCAAACTTTATCTTAATAGTTCAAGTATGTACTTAGGTACTTGATGCCTTCAATGGATGACCTTGTGGTTGGATCTTGTCCGGATGTTTCCATTTGGATTTAGGAGTTTAAGTTTTAGTTTCTTTCAAACTTGATCTGGATATTTTAGTTCAATTTTATGATTTGGATCATTGTTTCCCAACAATCTCTCCCATTTGATGAAAATAAAAACTAACCGCAAGGGAATGGAGTATATATGAGCTAAGTATGATTCTTGATACTTAGTCATTTACAAGTTTTACTCCCCTATAGTTCTAGCATCCTAAATTACCTAATATTTTTGAATTCTATCTTCTAATGTTTTTATAGTACAATTACAGATTGTATGTTTAGAAGTAAATTTTCAGAAATTAGATATTTACTATACACTTCTGCTGTTAACAATAGTTACATCAATGAAGTGCAAGATTACAAATATAGAGATATATAAGTGAATCTAGCTATTAAAAAATTTGACATTAAAGAATAAGCTAGTCTAATTTATTCCAGATGGTCTCCCTTCTTTTCCTTCCCCTTGCTTGTCCCTTCCCCTTACTGACTTTTCTCCCCCTTTTCGGTTTTAGCTTGAGGATCGATTACCATACAGGTTCAATTATCCCAGGCTTCTTGCCACACTTTAGAATATATGGAGTAGTCAAAATTATCTTTACTCCTTTCATCGATGATCTGATCAACAGTTGCTAGAGTGAGGTAGTAGGGGCGGATAGCTTTCTTCAGCTGGGTATAGGTCTGTTTGATAGCCGAATGGATATGTAGAACAAACTCTTGATCCTTCTTGTCAAAATAAGGGAATAGTGCCTTTAGTAGAGTTGTCACCCCTTTCTGTCCGAAAAAGCCGGAATCCCCAATTACTTGAATCAAATTATGGAAGACTGGAATGAGTTGGCTCTCTGGAATTGATGGACCAGACGAGGATCCAGATAAGGAGAGGTTATTTATTTCGGTTTGAAGTAGAGTTATTTCTTCACTAATTCCTTTCTGGATGTTATGAATGGATTTTGTCTGAAGCGATATCTCCTTTGTAATAGAGGCTTTCCAACATTTATTATTTTTTTGAGTTTGGCCAAGTGACTTCCCATCTCTTCACCCATATCATCTAACATTTTCTCTTGGATTTCGGGGAGAGATTCATCCAAAAAGTTCTCAAGCATTTCACGGACTACTTGTTGGTCTACTCCCAGCTCCGTGATTACAGGCTTGAGATCCCTTTCGGCCATGAACTTTGACATGTTTTAAAACTTGGAATCAATGTATGCCTTGATTTCATCTAATAGCTTGGAGGAGGAGGAAGTAATCTTGTGAAGCATTGTTCCACAGTTTTTTAATGCCAATGTGTTGGCTTGATCAGCAGTTCGATTGGCTATTGTAATACCATCCTTAAGCTCAGAGATTATTAGTTTTCTTTGAGATAAGGAGGCTTCAGCAATTCCACCAGGAGAGGAAAAATCTAGAACTTTTTCTTCTATCTTCTTTACTGAGTGCTTTATTTCTCCCAATTCCTGCTTCAAATCTAGATCAAAAGCTTATTCAAGCATTGCTTTTTTGACAATTCTCAGATGGAGGCAGGTGTTCTGGAGACTCTACTTGATGTACCCCTCCTCATTCTCTTCAAGTGTGGCTTCTTTAAGCAGTTTGAGTGCTGCTGTTACTTTTGCTTCTTTTGTATTAACAGTTAGGATTCGAATAGGGCTAGCAGCTTGAAGAGGTTTATCTCCGGATGTGCTAGAAGAGTCATCTCTGGATGATCCGAAAGAATCACCGCTCTCCTCTTCTTCTTCTTCCACTTCCCTAGTCTTCTCATCCTTCTTTTCTTCCAATCATTCCCTCGGATAGGCCTCACCCTTAGGGTCCACTTTACAAGTGTTCTCTTTAGATCCCAAACCCTGTCCCTCCTCCGAAATAATATTATCTAGGTTAGGCACTGGTTCCTTAGACAGATTTTGATTTTCATTGTCTAAGTTGTCCTTGATTTTACCTGCTGTGTCATTTGCAATATCAGCATCAAATGAAATTATAGCAAGATTTACCTCATCTGTTTGTTGGTCTGGATTCTGAACTGCTGTTTCTTCCTTAATTTCTTCCACTCTAGCCTCCAGATGAGTAGCAATGTCCTCAGTCATCCCTTCTAATGCCTTAATAGGACTTACAATCATTTCCACAGGTGCATTAGAACTATCCTCAACGCCCTCTATAGATGCCTTTTTAGGACTTTTGTTTTCTCCCCCAGGATTGTTGGCATTTTTCTCAACACCCTCTCCTCGTGCCTTTACAGGACTTTCACGATCAATTACAATAGCTTCCGGATTAAGTAGGTTCTCTAGAAGGGGTCTGGTGATAGGTGTAAACATTGCTAGCTGTTCCTCCGGATACTGACCCTCCTTTAGAAGGACTAAGTCAGTGGGATCAACTAGAACTTTTTAAGTAGTATTTCTAGAAGATCCTTTAGGTCCCCCTATTCTCTCCCGGTTAACCTTATTGTTGTCCTTGATGGCGGCTTGGATGGTATCATATTGAGGGTCTTCCGGATTAACTATCCCAGTAGCTTCAGGCATGTTTTTGCCTTTTGATAATTTGGCCTTAGCCAACTCTACTTCCGCCATCCACTGCCGTCTTATCTCATTGATCACAATTCCATCCGCTTTCTTCCTTTTCTCCTAGGCAGCTACTACCTCATCAAATGTTGGCCTTTTCTTGATAAACTTCCTTTTCTTATATTTTGGGGCTTCATCTTCTGTCTCTTCATCGTCCTCGAGATCAACCTGTATTTCATTCAAAGTCCATTTGGCCTCTTTCCTTCTGGCCTCAATTGCCTTAGCCAAAACTGGAGGCAGATCCTCCACCTCAATCTTAGGAGATACAATATTTCTCCCCTTCTTGGCAGCTGCCTTAATTAACTTCCCCCTAGTTTTTAGCTTGGGTGGGGATTTATTGAGCAGTTTCGTGAGGGTCTGCTGGTCTTCATCCACCTATTCATCCACTGGGACTAAGGCTAATTTCTATTGGGTCTTTGGGTTTGTGGTTCTGGCCTTTTTATGTACCGGAGCACTTACTTTTGGATTGGCAGCTTTCCTCGCTCTGCTCTTCCTCTTATCCTGGAGCTTCTTAGCCTTCTGTTCATTCCATGTCTCCCCAAAAGTTAGTCTTTTGAAATTCTTTTCTAGAATTTCTTTCCCTTGCACGGCTTGAAAGCAGGTAAGATTCACTTCATTTGCTATGAGAATCCGGGTTATGAGTGTGCCAGATGCTGCCTAACTCTACATAAAAATAGACAGAAATTTAGAATAAAAAAAATAAAAAATAAAAATAATAAAACTAGAAGAACGAGATATGAAAGGAACTCTATCTCTTCTATGTTTTTCAATTGCAGGCCAAAAACCAAAATCCCAATCTATTTTCTTCTTGCTTCTCTCTCGATTTCTCTTCCAATTTGACTTGCTGAAATTGAAATTCTCAATGCCGTATTTAATTATTCTCATTTATCGTTTCTCGCTCTCTCTCTCTCCTTAGTTATTGTTTGTGGTAAGTTCTTTGGAGTTTGAATGTAAATTTTTCGTTTAAGTTTTGATTTTTGTTGTTGCATGTGCTAATTGTGTAGAAATAATCACATACATGTTAAAAAAACCAGGGTTCCATCTGCAATTGAAGAAAAGATATGATTTGGTTACCTAAATTAGAAATTACTCTATTGTATGCAAATTTATAAGAACTTAATGTAATGGAAAGAATTTCAAATTAAGAAAGTTGTGGTGTTAGGTTGGTTGATATGAAAAGTGTGTTTTAAGATTATAAATTTGTTAAATCTGTAATAATTCTGTTTTTTTTCCAAATAAGCTAACTCTTAATTTGGGCAATCTGATACAATATACTAGGGAGTGCTTTCCTGATGTAATTTGTTCTGTAATGTACTTTGTATTGTTATATGCTTTTTAATGGCCTGTTGGTAATTAGCAAAATTAAAAAATTAAAAAAAAAATTTTGAAAAAGAATTTCTTTAAATTAACTCTCCCTCTTATCTATGTCTCATCCTATTAGTACTTGACAATATAAGGCCTAAATTTATATTAGATGTGAAAAAAATGGTGTATTTATAAGCTGAGTTCAAAATGAAGAATGTTGTATTTATTAATCTCAATGCGTACTATGGGAAGATGCACTACACAACAAATATGTCAATGATCAAAAGTTGAAAAGCCATAACAAAGAGGATTCGATTTAACAACATAACATTATAACAAATTTACCAGTTCCGGATTTGCAAATGATTTTTTGCAATTGTTATTGAGATTCTTTTCTACTCCTAGCCATGAACAAACTAACTTTGTTTACAACAAAATGTGCATTTAATGTTTTTTTTCTTCTTTTTTAATCCAAAATGAAGTCTACCTGAAGAGTAACAAGGTTTTCATAAAAGGACTTCATTGTCTGATTCAAACTAATGTCTTTTCTATAAGAGGGAATATAATTACTAATATGTTAGTAAGAAGTAAAAGGATAATACTCATCTGAACACATCCATATGAGAAATAAAAACAGCAATCTTACTCATCCATAAAAAATCCTGCATCACTTAAGAACTTGACAGAGGTATTCCTTGGTAATATACTAGCGAAATTGTCATAATGGAGAAAAGCGGATAAACATTAAGTCAAACTAAATACACCATTTTTCATTTTGAACTCAGCTTGTCATACTAAATTTATGTCGCATTGGGACTGTTATGGCTATTAAGTCTTACCAAAGGCAGTTTAATGTTTTAAGTTAGGAATTACATATTGTAGCCTATTTATCGTTCTTGGTGGCCTAGTAAGAATTAATTCGATGTGCTAGCAGTCTAGGATAGGATTTAGATTAATAATATAGTAGATATGCTTTTCCAATTTTTCTATAATTTGTGTTTACACATGAGTAAAAGAGAAAGAAAAAAGAGTTATTTGTCCCATGTTCTAGTTTCACTTTATTTCTGTAAATGAAAACTAATTTGTGGTAGAAAAGATCTAATATTTAAGACTCGTTTCATGTTCTATTTACTTATAAATAAATCGTAATGGATAGTTTCAGTAGCTTCATGTTATTTTTACTAAAAATTACTTCATGCTTTGTTATATTGAATTGATTTATTTTCCTTTTCTTCTCTCAGTGGTAATATCTTGGAGGCTACCAACAAAACATTTTACAACTGAGCTTTGGCGCCTAGATGGTATCATTTCTTTTAACTATTGTATGTATAATTTGATATGTTTTTTCATATTTGGTGTTCAACTTATCTGAGTTAATGTACATTACCTACTTTTTGGAATTGATAATAGAATAGTTAGTGTTGAATTTGAAGGCAGTAGCCATGTAACCTAGACAATATAGGTAGTTTTGCTATTTTTCTTATATGCCAACTAGTTAAGGATTGTTACAACATTAATAACTATATCATGTCTATATCATGTATCGAATTAATGAATAGAAGAATAAAAATATATAGAATTATCTTTCTATCTATGTTCTCTTCTCTCTTTTATATATTCTATTTCTTTGTCTGTTTCTCTTTTTCCTAATTCCCTATCGAATTAAGCTTCATGCTTTCTCTGTAGTCATGAGTGATAAAGAGAAGATGTGACTTGAATATCCTAAGTCCAGCGATGAATATATTAATGGGGTAAAAGTGTTTCTTAGAAATGCATTTTCCAATTTCACGCTGGGATCAATACGATTGAACTGAGATGTCCTTTCAGAAAATGTCATAACTAGCAATGGAATTCTCATGAGGTTATCTACGATCATCTCATTTGTAGTGGACCGTCAAGTATTTTTGTGCAGTGGATCTAGAATGTGTCATTCATAGATTCTGCTCACAATTTAAACGATACGGAGTGTGACACTGACGCACCATATGGAGACTATCTCCATACGATGTTGTGTGCCACATATTAGGACACCGTCAATAAGGAAAATTCAAATGGAGGAACTAAAGGAACCAATGGAGAAGCACGGAAGTTGTTTCGACTAGTTGAGGATGGAAAAGAACCGTTATATGAAGGCTGTAAGACATTCTCTCATTCGAGTTTCCTTGTGCGGTTTTATCATCTCAAGTGTAGTAACGAGATAACTGAATCTTGCTTTGGTGAAGTGATGGATGTGCTAAAGGAGGCTTTCCCCTTCGCCAAGCTATCGAAGTCTTTTAATGATGAGAAGAATGTCATAAAAGATTTAGGTCTTGACTACGAAAAGATTCATGCCTATCCGAATGGCTGCATGTTGTATTGGGGTGTAAATGAAAGTGATGAAGTTTGTAAAATATGTGGTGTTTCAAGGTGGAAAGTGGGGGAATAGAAGGTTGCTGTTGATAACATTAGTGAAGAACCTACTTCAAAAATTATTGTAAAAATGATGCGATATTTCCCACTTAAACCAAGGTTGCAAAGAATGTTCATGTCACCAAAGTTTTCTCATCTCATGAGATGGCACGCAATAGGAAGGAAAAATGATGGGAAACTAAGGCATGTCGCTAATGGTGAGGCATGGAAGGCAATGGATGCCCACTATCCCTAATTTTTATACGAAATACGGAATGTGAGATTGGGTATAGCGGTTGATGGCTTTAATCCTTATCGTACAATGAGTATAAGTCATAGCACATGGCCAATTGTTTTGGTCAATTATAACTTGCCACCTTGGTTAAGCATGAAAGCAGAAAATTTGGTTCTTTCTACACTAATACCAGGTCCGGAGTCTCTTGGAAACAACATTGATGTGTATATATAGCCCCTAGTTGCAGAGTTGAAAGAGTTGTGGAATATAGGTTTACCAACTTATGATGCCATGGAGGATGAAACTTTTAGGTTGCATGCAAGTGTGTTATGGACTAATAGTGATTTTCCTGGATATGCAATGTTATCAGGTTGGAGTACAAAAGGGAAACTAGCTTGCCCAACATGTAATTATGAGACATCTTCAACGTATTTGAAACACAGTAAGAAAATGCGTTACATAGGACATAGGAAATTTCTCCATGAAACACACAAATATAGGTTTCATCAAAGAAGGTTTGATGGAGAACATGAACCAGGAACGAGTCCTTCAACTCTTAATGGAAATAAGATTAAGATATTGTTGGGACATTATATCAATGAGTTTGGGAAGAAAAAGAGAAAGAGGAAGGCGAGCGATGATTCACCTTAGAGGAAGAACTCAATATTTTTTGAATTACCATATTGGAGTAAAAATTTAGTTAGGCATAATTTGGACGCTATGCAGATAGAAAAGAATGTCTTTGACAACATATGAGGAACTTTGCTTGATATAAGTGGTAAGACTGAAGATCACTTTAAGGCCCCATCAAGTTTTGCAAGATTTGGGAATTAGAAAAGTCTTGCATCCTATTCTCTTGACCGATGGAAATCATTTTGAATATTAGGCAGCCATTTTTAACATGACAAATGATGAGAAAGATCACTTCTACTCAGTTTTGAAGCATGTGAAGTTGCCATATGGAAGTGCATCTAATATTAGTCAGTGTGTAAACACTAAAGAGAGGAAGCTGTTGGGGCACAAGAGTCACGATGCTCATATAATTCTATAATACTTGCTGCAATTTGCTGTAGTGAAGTCCTTAAAACCTGAAGTTGCAATCCCTTTGATCAAATTGGGTGCATTCTATAGAGGTTTATGTAAGAAAACTATTGATTTAGCAGACGTTAAGAAGTTGCAGCAGGAAATTGTAGAAATACTATATGATTTTGAGGCTACTTACCCTCCATCTTTTTTTGACATAATGGTTCACTAACAAATTCACTTATGTAAGGAAGTTGAACTTGGCAGTCCGATTCATTCTTGATGGATGTACTCGATTGAGCAATACTTAGGAAAATTAAAATCATATGTTCGGAATAGGAGTAAACCAGAGGCGTCCATTGCAGAAGGGCACTTGGCTGAAGAATGTTTAACATTTTATTTGAGATTTATTGGCAGAAAAGAAGCCATGAACTATTCTATTTTCAAATCGCCCGAAGCTTCGAGAGAGGGATATGCCTTAGGGGCAAGGAGAAATAAAGATGGGACAAAAATCCATCTAGATGATGATACGTTTGTTAAAGCTCATCGGTACTTCTTATTCAATTGTGACAACGAGGAAGTAGAGTCATTAATCGAGTAAGACACTTTGATCCCAATTTTTTTATTAAACCATAACAATTATTGTAAAATAGTTTGAATAATAGTGTAATCTAAATGATATTTGTAGGGAACATCAATTATTGATTAATAGTCAAGTAAAATTGAAAGTATAATAGAGAAAGAGCGCATACTGTTGAATTCCCTAATTGGTTATAGGATAAAGTTCAGAAGCAAGATAATGTATCAAGGGAACTCTCTTCTTCAGCTAGAGGTCTAAATCGAGTAGCTTTGCAGTTTAGTGGTTATGTCATTAATGGATTCAGATTTCATACGAAGATAAGAGACACGCAAAATGTACCACCCAAAATAGTGGTGTTTTTTATTCAGCCTTAACGACTAGTTTTTCTAGTAAAGACGATAATCTTAAAGTTGGGACTGTCGATTATTATGGAGCAATTGAAGAAATTATTGAACTTCAGTACTAGGTAATTTATGATGTCGTTTTGTTTAGGTGTTGTTGGTACCAATAAGAAAAGGATCTTTACGGTTTGACTCGTGTCAATTTTAATAGGTCATACCAACAAAATGATCCTTTTGTCATGGTTGCACAAGTTCAACAAGTCTTTTATGTTAAAGATCCTATTGAATTAGGTGTTCATTATATTGTGAAGAAAATGGAAATGAAGAGTGGCAATTCAATAGAGGAAGAATTGGAGCAACCTATTGTAGATAATAGTTCAGATGATATCTCATTTCATTATGAAGTGGAAAATGTTAGTTGGAGTAGAGAAGATGTACCAAGAATAAAAATACCCATTCCCCCTGATGTAGTGCAATAAACACGTTAATATGGACCTTCAAATAATGTAGGTTGCCACTACTAGCAATTTATTACTCCTAAAGGCCGTCTTTAAGTTTAAATATATATATATATATATATATATATATATATATATATATATATATATATATATATGTATATATCATGTTTTCAATTATGTGTTTGTGATATATTGCAAATTCTGAAAGAATTATGCCTTATGTACTGCACTTGTGGATTACCTTTTCTTATTGTACTTATACATTCTGGTTTGGTATGTATTTGATATATTATGCTTTATTTTATTTCTTTATTCTATTACAGGCTATAGTAAAAGAGAATAATCAAGAATGTGGTTAAAGTTTTACCATGAGGGAAGGTTCACCCTATCTTCATATGTTGGGGGAAAGACTACAGAGATAAATAAGTACGAAGACTGTGAGAAGTTTAGTTTTCCTCATTTGGCGTATTATGTCAAAGAAGATCTCAAATACATAGAAATCAGGGGGATTTATATTAAAGGGAAGGCTGGTGAGTGGGAGCTCTTGGTAAATGATAACGACATGATGGGCTACACTTCAAGATTCAATGATAGAGACTAGGTGGAGTTTTACATTGATAATACAGTTGATCTTTCGATTCCACCACTGACTGAATTCCAACCTCATATCAAAATAAGACCAAGGCCTAATATTTGTGAAGGTAATGTTTAATGTCCAACTCACATTTACTAAGTTCTATAAAAGAATGAATCTTGTTAATTGTAAAATTTTTATTCTTCTAACAGTGACGAAGAAACTCTAGCCTAGACGCATGTATGTGACTCTGAAAACCATGAAAGCTCAAGAAGAAACTCTACTAACCAAGAAAGCTCAAGAAGCAACTATACAAACCATGAAAGATCAAGCAACAACAAGGAAGGGAACTGGTAGAAAAACGTCATAAAAAAGAATATTTATGCCTGACGAAAGTAGTGATTTAGAAGTTGAGAGGAATGATATGGATGTTGAAGATGTAGTTCCATATGAGAAGGTAAGATCTGAAACTATTGCGGCTAACAATGAGCGCCTTGCTGCTTTGAGTTTGAAAACATTGTCTGATGGACTGATGTGGTGTGGAGAAAAAAGCATAAAAAATAAAGTTCCAAATGTTGTGGGTAGCGAGGATTATGTTCTGAGTATTCAATCTGGACATAACATCGATGATGATGTATCTGATACTGCTTTAAAGGTGCTTTGTTTTTTTCAATTAAATTAGTTCAATTTAGTCATCAGTTCTTATAATTTCTGTGTGACTAACTAGTGCATTTAATATTAGTGAAAAAAGCTATTAGTGGAACATGCTCAAAGTAGGCGAACAACCCGTTCACAATCCAGTTTTTCAGCAGCTGCACGTATGGAGGTTGTATATTGATTTGGGAAACACATATTTTATCCAAAAAAACTTTTGGAATTTTACTTATCTCTATTTGTGTTGTTTATTGTTTCAATAAGGTGGATAAAGCCAAATCAGTAGTGCGTCCTAAACAGGCTGCCAACAAGGGTTGAATCAAAGAAATGATGGTCTATCAACTGCTAAGGACAAGGAAGTTGAGAGCTTAAAACAGAATGCATCAACCAAGGTTATTGTCATCAATTGTTATTTGCAAATACTGAAATTATATTTGGTTGCACACTTCTTAGCTCAAACTTATAGAGTAACAGCTAAAGCGTACCTAAACAAGAAAGATAACCATAAAATATCTAAATAATAATTTAGAATACGAGTTGAAAATTGTAACCTAGGGGCAAACAAACAAAATCAAATATTGAGTTCCAGCAATATAAATTTAGAAAAAAAATAAAATAGGACATTTGAGTACTTCCAAATGCTATTTTTTTAATTTGGGTCTCCATTTTGTCTTGTTGTATTACTTTTACTATACTTTAATCTATAGGCTTATTATTTGTTTTTTGTGACGTACTTTACCTGCAAGGTGGGTGTTGGAAAACAAGTCACACCTTCTAGTCCAGCTTATAACACGCGGCTAAAAAAAGCATTACTGGGCCTCCACCGATTAATGCTAAATGTAGCTCTAACCCTACCCCTATCCCGGAGAAGGATGCCACTGACTTCAATTGTACTAAGGTATTGCATACATTATACCATGTTATTAAATAAATCACCTTGTAGATGTTAACTTGTGATTTCTTACGAATATATCTTATTTGTGACTTGCAATATTGCAAGGAGAATCAGGAGACAGCAGACCTAGAAACTGTTCATGGAGGTAATACACTCTTACAACAAAAAAATAATACTACCGCATCCATGGCTGAATATTTGGCTATGCGGGATCGACAAAGGATGGGTAAAGACATTATCGAGCCCGTGTTATAGAATACTACAGGGACCATGGCTGAATTTTCAGCCATGCGGGATTGACAAAGGAAGGGTAAAGACATTATCGACCCTGTGTTAAAGAATACTACAGGGCCCATGGCTGAATTTTTAGCCATGCAGGATGTACAAAGGAAGGGTGAAGACATTGCCGAGCCTGTGCTGCCTGATCCTGAAAGTCCGAACAATTAAATGTCATCAGGTTTGAAAACATCTTTTTTCCGTTTTTGCAGTCTTAGTATTTCTTTCAGTTTTTG
Organism: Euphorbia pulcherrima; assembly: GCA_947683365.1. NCBI lineage: Eukaryota > Viridiplantae > Streptophyta > Magnoliopsida > Malpighiales > Euphorbiaceae > Euphorbia > Euphorbia pulcherrima. Next base: position 45,731,278 of record CANTUS010000014.1, read on the forward strand.
TACAAATTTGAAGATTGAAACTCAAATGACTGTTAATTGATGAGTTTTCACTAATTAGGAGTTATTTTAGTTTTAAGTTACTTTTAAGTCACAAGAACACCACCCAATCCATCATCCAGCTACCACATGTTCTTGCAACAGTTTCTTTTTTCTTCGAAATATGTAATTTTTTTATATAAAAACAAAATATTGAGTTTAATTTTGTTGGAAAATGGGGTATTTACTTTGTACGCAACAACAAAGTGTGGGGTGGGGGCCTAATTATATTTAAATCTAAAAACTAAATGTAAGGTCTTTTTTCTGTTTGCTGGAAAAGAATCAAATAATACTTCTCCAAAATCTAACCTCCTCTTCATTATGGGCACATCTTTGTTTTCCTCTATGCTTCCAATTTTTCTGCTTTTCTTACAAGTTTTTGTTCGTTCATGGATTCTTTTCTTTGTTTAGTTTTCCTTGATCTTTTTTTATCAATGTTCCTAAAATAAATAGGAGTTGAGTTAAGTGCCCCCTGTTTATAATTACTGGATCATACTGTGATATAAGTTAAATTTTGCTTCATTTATCTTTAGCTTTGTAGAATAATAGACATCTAATAATGTAATTTAAAAGGTTACAAAAATGATATGTGGATAGATAGTAGTTTATATCTTTTTTTCAAAAAATTCACTCTAAGGATAGGAACCTAACTTAGAGAGAAATAGCATGAAGGTTATTGTTTTTCAATAATATATGTGACAACTAAACTTGGTACATGTTGTGAATTTGGTAGATGCAATAGAAGCTAAAAGTGTACGTTCAAAAGTTAGAGGAAAAACGAGGATGGATGATATATATATATACTACAAAGTTCGATGCTCGAAAGGTTATACCTTTGAATGACTACTTTCAACCTGTGTCAACTGATCAGAAATTGATTTCAAATTTCAGCCATTTCTTGGGAACAATAGCAAGGAATTTTGTTCCCCTTACCTATATTAGTTGGGACAAGGTACCCAATAAGGATGATTTATGGGAGTTTGTGAAGGTAGGCTTTGTAATTTATATTTACTTTGCTTTGTAATGTTGCGTGAATGAGTTCAATAGCTTGATTATGTGTATGGTAGGAAAAGTACGTTATTGCTCAAGAAGGCAAACAGTGGGTACTAGATATAATTCGTGATGCAAGGAAGGTTTATAAGAGTCGTGTCAAGAAGGAGCATTACAAGAAATATACCAAAGCGAAGGACAAGATAAAGAACAAGCCCAAAGATATTCCACTTGATGAATTCAAGGAGCTCATAACCTATTGGGACAATCCGAAAGTGCAGGTACAATCCAATGTCTTTGATTTACTTTATAGAAGTGCATGTTTAATATCTAAAGTTTTATATAATATGTAGGCAAGGGCTGAACAAAATGCTGCAAACCGGAAGAAGCTACAGGACACACACACTGCTGGCCTAATCAGTTTTGCTCAAATCACTAACATGGAATGTATTTGAATCAAAACACGGCTGTAGTTTATGTTCAGTTTTGTTGCATGCCTAACATAGTTAAAAGAACTAGAATTCTAGTATGCCATTTGCGAAATTTCAACTTTTTGCTTCTTTTTTAATGGGTTGAGTACCTAATTGTATGCTACATGGTGTTTAACTTGCCCACTTTCTCGGGATGTCTCTGCTAGGGTTCCAGCCCCCACCCTCTAGCTTCTGATTTTTCGATCGATTTCATTCTCCGGCACCTGTTAATCCATCCTCTCGGTCTCATCATCATAATGAATGCCTCTTACCTTGCTTTTTATTGTAGCATCAAAGACAAATCATCATTCTCTCGACTGAATTCTGACGTGGTTGGGAAACCAAATCCTAAGTCGAGCTCTGTTGGCATTCTCATAGGCTCTGCTGACCCTAACAAGTCTTAAGCCAAGGCTGCTAACAAGACTCATGCTATATAATCCATTTAGGCCGATATAAACCAGACTGCATCTGATTCTCAAAGGATGAAAAAGGCTTGCCCTAACTCTTACACAGCTGCGATTAACGACATATCTACTCCAACCTTGAACTCACGAATCATTGACGCGGGTAAGGGATACAAAGTAATTTAGATTCCTCAAAATCTTAGGGGCTGCAATCATGTCAGTTTTCCATAGGTTGTAAAATTTCTTTATCAAAAGGAGAAACACCTTGGAAGCACTTCAAATTGAAGGCCAAACTTAATAGAATATGAGGCCTAAAGATGGACTAGAAATTGATCTCCTTGGGTAAGGGTTTCTTCCACATTATTTTTAATACAGAATATGATTTCAAGCTTGTTAGAAGTAGGGGTAATCTCAACTTGTTACTTGGAATTTTGCGACTCATGCCTTGGAGTCCAAATTTTGATCCTTTGAAATGCAAGTCAACAACAGCACAAATATAGGTGAAATTTCACAATTTGCCATGGATCTTTTGGGATAAAAGAATTCTTATTGATATTGCTCGAGGTATTGGGGTTCCGTTGCGGTTTGACAAGAACACTATTAAAGGGGAATTCGGTCATTACGCAAAATGTTGATTGATATCGATATAGCAAAACCTTTAGAAGATTCCATTCGGGTTGATACTGAGACAGACAAGATTTAGGTTCATTTGGAATATGAGAACATTCCTCCATTATGCTATGTTTGTTCATCGATTGGGCATGTGGCTGCCATTTGCCCAACGAATTCTCTCTATAAATCGGCGGGAGATGAGGCTGCTTTAAGGAGTTTGAAATGTTGGTTTTCAAGGAGTCCACCTTCATGAGAATCTAATTGCCCTAAAGATAGAGAAATATGGGTTAAGGAAAGCCCGTTAAGAAGGGAAAAGAATAAGGCCACCTCTTAGGTGGACGATTGTGAAGAAAGTGACGCCAATTCTGAAAATATTAATGCGGATGCACTTATTCTACATAACCAGTCCAATTTGGCACTCCTCTAATGTAGTAAACTGACACAATGAGATTTGGAGGAGAGGATTAAAAATGTTGTAGTAGTTATAAAATTGATTGTTTTACGACCCTTGGAAGATGGTCTTAATTTTGACGGAATTAATTTGGAAGTATGTTTACAACATGACAAGGCTCTGCAGAATTTGCCTGGTCAATACCTTAATGTCTCTCCTGTTGATAGTGCCTCCAATAGCACGGGCTCCAGTTGGAAACCATTTTCAGTCAAGAAAAAGAAAGAACTAGTGATTGCTACTAGGGAGAAAGTTCAGCATGGTCATAAGCTGGGCTACTAATCTCCATTATAAGGAGATCTTTCACTTTTATTTGTTGTTTTCTTTTATTTTTTGTTTTCTTATTTGTAGTTTTCTTTTCCCTTTTAATAAATAGAGGCCAGTTCCGGTACTCAACCTTTAAAAAAAATTGTATGCTACATTGCGTTAACTTATATTGCACATTTGTCGTATGTGAAGAAATTCCTTTTGCCTTCTATGCTAGAAACTTGGAAATGAAAATGGCGCTGAACCATTAAAGGTTGAAGTCTTTATTGAAACCCGTAAAAGGAAAGACAGGCGGAGCTACAAGACCCAAACTATCAATTGGTAGATTTATGTGGTGCTACTTTTTATCTATTTGTTATTTCATTAAATCTGGAATCAAGTCATACTTTTTGTGACTGTTAATTGTCTACCGGTAGTTTTATTTAGTGTAATTATGGACATAAGTTACATGATTTGACAAGTTAGTTTTGTGAACTGGCATATTATCTATGTTCAGATTCTTACTTGGTTATTTGCAATCCAAATTGACATTGTGTTGAAATTGCCCACTTGGCCTTAGTGAGTACAGACTCATCTATCATGAACGTTATATTTGAATTTATCCATTGGTAGTTTTAGTTGAACTCTTATATTTTATTGTTAGATTTTGTGAAAACTGGAAACATGTCTCTATTCTTGCATTTTGTTTGATATTGTATGAGTTTAACACATTAAAAACAAATATGAATTATGTATATATTTGCCTTAGTTGGATTGCATGTTTGGACTGTTATTATGAACTCTTACTTCAAGACTTGTGCATATTTGTAGTCTGCTCCTCAAGACTTATACGCATCTGATGGAAATAGTGAGAGTGTTGACCAACTTATTGGTAGGGATGCAGAACATGGACAATCGTGGCTTATTGGCAGGGATTCCTTGCCCAAAAAATTGAAGAAAGATGCAAAAGCTAGCAGTTGACAGACTGTTGATCTAGAAGGATTAAAAGCAAGTATCAGAGAGGACCTACAAGTTGAAGTGGTGGAGACTATCAACCAAAAGGTTAATAAAAGGATGGCTTCTTTGATTAAAAGGCTTGGAGATGCTAATCCTACCCTGAAAATTGATTTAGATGTTTATGAGATTCAAAGTGACAATGACCAGGTCTAGGGAAATGGTTGGGTTGACTACAAGTACTTTTGTTTAACTTTATAACTTGTTTAACTTTCATGTCTCTTATGTACTATTTTGTAATGCCTGATTACCTTTGAACTTAATTAGGTACAAAATATTACATCTTCGAAGGATTGTATGAAAGATTCTGGGATTTAAATTTGAATGTTGTTTGTATTTTCCATTATTATATATATTAATATGAAATGAGCAGGTATTTGAATAATATAAAATCGCCCTGAAATGCATGTGATGACAAAACTATTTTCAGAAAGTGGTTGCAAAAACACTGGAGGAATGTTTCTAGACAATTGCACTGGAAAATAAAAAGGGTTGCAATAGCACAAATAGGGGTTGCAAGTGATGACAAAACTATTTTCAGAAAGTGGTTGCAATAGTCTTCAATGGGTTGCGATAGAATATTTAGCCGTTTACAAGAAAGCGTTGCAAAAACCGTTGCCATTTAGCCGTTAATAGACGTTCACATAAATGGCGTTGGACTCTATGGTTACGAAAGAAATTGGTTGCCTTTCGGTCCAAAAATCGTTGCAATAGGTGCTTCTCGCATCAGTTTTCAAAACCGTTGCAATAGGTCAAAATATTGTTGCAATAGGCACCTAAGGCAACGGCAAAAAAAACAACCATTGTTTTTCGAAAAAATGTTGCGAAAACCCCTATTGCAACTTTTTGACCCCCTTTTGCAAACTTTTTTTGTTGTTGCAACAGGCCATCTATGGTGTAGTGTTCTCTTTGACAACTTCGGTCCTGCACCGGCTCTCAAGTCATCTTATACAGACAAAAAGGTAAATTGAGGGTAATTGGCCCTAAAGCCCAACTTTAAAATTCATTTCATTACTTTATTATCGCACATTGCATTTCATTTCTCTGGTTAAGTGAGCCACTGGAGCCACTTAAACTATAATATGCGTAAATGAGCTTGCAGGTACAGATGAAACATCCAGAACGAGAGGAAACTCTATCCGAGTTTTCGGGCCAAAACCCAAGTGCTGCCGTTACTCTGCCAAAATTTCGGTAGAAAATGTCCTTTTATTAAGCCGTTATAATGCCTGTTTTATTTCTTGAATTTAATTCTTAAATAAAGCCGTTGTAATGCAGAAATTATCACAAATTCCAAAGTTCCAAAATTAATCCAAACAATTTGAACAATATGAGCAGCTATTATGTCCGAACTCAGAATCTCACTTTCTTTTCGGTAAAAAAAACCCATTTTTGATCAGTATACCACAATTTTAGGTGGAACTGAACCGGGTGGCGACTCTATTTTATTTTTTAATAACGTAAAAATGCTTTATTTTAAAAATATCTTTTCTCAATAAAATGTGCAAATGTATTTCTTAACATAATCACATTTTTTGCTTATAAAAAGCCATGTTTCTTTTCACACTCAATAATTTATGTGAAAAAAAAATAACAAATAACTTTTTTCTCTTTAATGAAATCCAGCATTTTATTAAAAAAGAGGCAGATGCATTTAAGCAAACTAGATTTTCTCAAACCGAACCAAACTCCGCGGTTTCCTCAAACTGCACCGAATCGAAGCGCGCCCTGCGTGCCGCACCCTGCAACCCATCCGCCTCCTCGCAGTGGTGACTCCTCTGGGGATAATTATTTTTATAAAAACTTGATTTTTATAAAAAATTCTTTTTGACATAATAATTAAAATATTGTTCAAATTAGATTTTGGAACTAAGGAATTTGTGATAATTTCTGCATTGCACAAATTTTAGGACTGTATAGCATCTGCATTCTTTACCCCTAAACCAATTTAGGCGTCTTTTGGTGAAGTATCTCCAAGTTCTCTTAGGGCTTGAGGGATATGGATCTAATCACACCCCTTGCGTAACGTACGAGGTCCTTTATTGGCTTAAGGGCAAGACTACCTACGTATATTATATGTGGAAAAGCTTCCTTTTGTTCGTTTAGGGCCACTAGGAGTCAGTACATAGAGGCATAGGGTACCCTAAATCCACCCGATCCTGAGATCGAAACCTACATATAGATGAACCGTAGAAACTACCTCATAGGTCTACCCAAAAACCTTGAGTGCAAAGGAGCAGACTTTGCCAAGTCTCCGTTTGCTACCTTTCCAGGTTTATTAAATATAAATAAACTAGAAACGGACATCATAAACATCATGATTATGAAAAAACTAACCACGTCTTTGTACAACCATGACATTAACGTGTGCCATTCTATTTCATTAACCGAGACCAGTGAGTCTGCCTCGGCTCAACTCGTAAGCAAAAATGAACCGAGACTAGTGAGTCCACCTAGGCTCAGCCCATAAGTTGAAATTATTCAAGACCTTTGAGTCCACCTAGGCTCAACCCGTGAGCCAAAATTAGTCGAGACAAGTGAGTCCACCTAGGCTCAACCTGTGAGCGAAAATTAGTCGAGACCAGTGAGTCCACCTAGGCTCAGCCCGCGAGCCAAAATTAATTAAGACTAGTGAGTCTGCCTAGGCTCAACTCACAAGCCAAAATCAACCGAAACCAATGAATCAACCTAGGCTCAACCCAACATCCGAAAGTTAAAAACCCTTTGAGTGACCCTAGTGTCAGCAAAACCCTTGGACTAATGAGTCAAAACCCTTTGAGTGACCCTAGTGTCAGCTCACCCCTTGGCCAATGAGTCAAAACCCTTTAAGTGACCCTAGTATCAGCTCACCCCTTGGACCAATGAGTAGAAACCCTTTGAGTGAACCTAGTGTCAGCTCAACCCTTGGACCAATGAGTCAAAACCCTTTGAGTGACCCTAGTGTCAGCTCAACCCTTGGACCAATGAGTCAAAACCCTTTGAGTGACCCTAGTGTCAGCTCAACCCTTGGACCAATGAGTCAAAACCCTTTTTGAGTGACCCTAGTGTTAGCTCAACCCTTGGACCAGTGAGTCAAAACCCTTTGAGTGACCCTAGTGTCATCTCACCCTTTGGACCAATGGGTCGACCTATCTTGGACCAGCGAGTCAATTTGCCCTCGGGATTTTAAGTCTTATCCGACTCAAGCCCTTGGTCCTTGATCTATGCATTTGCAATATTCCATGAATATTACAAGTTATCAATTACTCCTCGAGCAATTGGTATATGCCCGAACCTTTTTTTATTTGATTATACAATTCCATCATTCATCCATGCATTTGATCACTCATACATCCATTCATCCACCCACGAATAAGGTGAGAAAGGCCTAGGGCCACGCTCGATGCACTTACTAACACTTGATTTAGTTGCCCTTTCAGGTTGGAAGAGAGAGAGAAGCAGGTTGAGATGATTACAAGCAGTTCAAAAGTCACACCCTAACCACCAGTCAAATCTCTGGCTAGATCCTTCTTCAATTCAGAACCTGAAACCACGATGGCAAATGATGATGCAGTGGGCCAGTCCCTTAGAAGGATTCTTGATGCCCCAGAATTTCATGATATTTGGGAAAGGCTGAGAGCTGCTAATGCTCAGAAAACCCAAGAACAAGAAATTGAAATAGTTACACTCGAAGAAAAAATGTCGGACATGGAGAGTTACCTCTAAATTATGACTAGTATGAACATCCGTAAGGTTTATATAGTCAATCTGTTTCAGGCAACTCTTCACGGACCTTCCTCTGAGTGGTACATGAGAATGCCAACCGATGTAAAGTTTGATTGGAAGAAGCTGTGCTCAGCATTCCTTGAAAATTATGCCTTTAATCTGAATGTCAAGACTACTCTACAATATCTTAAAAGAATTAAACAATGGCTGAGTGAGTTCTTCTAAGAGTTTTATCTAGGATGGATAGCTGTTCGTGTGCTTATAATCGGGGCACCTGACCAAAATGCCCTGATAGTAAAGCTTATCGAAGGCTCTAGCCTGAAATATCGAGATGAAATGAAGATGAAAAGATTCGACACCTATAATCACATGGTAGACTATGCCAAGAGCTTGAAAAATATAAAGAAGAAGATCAAGCAAAGCAGCAGGAACAACAAGCTTACACTAAACCTCGATATTGGGAGAAGGGCGGTTCTTCCAAACAAGGTACCTCTGAATCCTCAAAAGCCGCTCCCAGAAAGGTAGCAGTTACCCAATTACAGACCCACTAGTTCATCTCTCTATAGGTGGAATCACTATCCCAGATATTCACCAAGCTAAGAAGTCTAACCAACTCCAGAGCATTAAGTCGTTCCCTCTGCCCATAGCGGTAGGTAGAGATAATTTCTATGCTTATCATATGACTAAGGGGCACCGTACTAATCAATGCGCTCGGCTACTAAAAGATCTACAGCAGATGATAACTGATGTGAGAATGAAAGAGCTTGGGAAGAAGCCAAGCACTCAGACTAATCTACTGTGAAACTTCCAAGCTACGATGAATACCATTAGGATTCATATAGAGGCTGAAGAATACGATATTGACATAATAGATAACTTCCGACATAGCCTAGAATGGTGAGACAATATGATCTTCAATAACATGGATATTATCTATATGGTCGACCAATACATCCTAAGGATGAGGAGAGAAGGGCTGGACCGATATATTGTACCGCCACATCTCATATATCGCGAAGATTTAGATCTAAATGAACATCTAGAGGAATTTCTCCGGTTTATGCATGAATAAGGAATAGCCATAATGGGTTTTGCATCGCAGTTTTCCCGATTCTTAGGAGAACCGGCCATGGACTGGTATGGCGCGATGCCACTAGAAGGACATTGGAACTGGTACTTTATAGAGAGATCTTTCCTCCCCTACTTCAGGGCATATCAACCATACCCAGATGAGCTTTGCTGGTGGCTGGCACCACAGGTAGACCGATATAATACTGGCTAGCAAGATATCCCTCCTTCACAACCTCCCATGTAAACTCACCTGGATTACATGAGTCCCAATTATGTTGGAACATATCTGTTCAAATTTAGGAGCTCTTCTGGGACAGCACATCCAAAAATCCAAGAACTATATGATCCTGAATAGGCATGGAGTAATCATACAGATCAACAGAGGTACCTCAGCTTGGAGAAATTCGCACCAACATTATAGCATACGGTGCTCGTATGGAGGAAACATTCGTTAGTGTACAAACTATGGTATCTGAGTTCTGTATAGCTATAAGAGGGGTCAAAGCTAAGCCATATGTGGCAAGATAAAACCTAGAAGAGTATCCTGAGGAAGATTATGAGGAAGATCCCGAAGAAGATCCTGAGGACCCCGAAGAGGATTCGGAAGAAGATTATGATAATGATATCCCAGCTCAGCACGGGTCAAACTGGATCTTTGGGCCACAACCTTTTGAAGATTCGGATGAAGAAGTGGAAGAATTTGTGGACTATAATGAATTCGATTGCAAGGATGAAAGCAAATTGGATAACTTGGGGTATGAATCAGAGACTTTCTCAAAGGACGAACAAAATCAGTTACCCGGAGATTTTGAGTACGCGGCTCCCTTTCCCAATAGCATGATGGTTGATTATGACGGTGCTGAGAGCTACGCCTCTTCTCTAGAGCATGACTCCCTGGGTGCCTTATGATCTGCATCAAGTGATGATTCCAGAGACTTTATAGACTTTGACTCAGATAGCGAACACATCATTAACATGATTCGAGATGAGGGGCAAGAACCTTCTCAGGAATACATTATGGAGAGAATTCATGTAGAGAATGAACTAGCTTAAAATAGTTGTCAGATTCGGAGCCCCAACTTGAGGGAAGTTTACCCCATATTCTATGATGGGAGCACAAGTCCGCGACCTCACATCCGCAAATTCGTGCAAATGATGAACGACGGGTACATTCACTATGCTATTAGCCCGAGAGGTTCCGCTAGACTCTTTGAGAAAAGGCAGTCATTTATCATGAAGGGATGATGTTTTACTAGAAGTCATTCTGGAACATTCTCGCCTAGCAATTCATCGACTACTTCACATGGGTCGAACTATCGGAAGGCACAACTCCCAAACTAGACAGGCACGAGAACCCCTTGCTGTACGGTGTGAGCACGGGATTTTGCAGTCCCTCTCGCGAGACGATGATGATGTGTACCCGATTTCAATACCTCAAAATAAAAGTTCTCTTCAGAATTTTTATTACCAAAATAATATTCCTTGCGAATTTTATAATTGGTAGAATCCAGTTCGGCGTGGCCGATAACGCGTTCGGTAGGAGCTTGGACCGATAATTTACACCCAAATTAAATAATGTCCATTAAAATATTGTTAAGAGCCATAAAGATGCCTTTTTCCACTAATAAACCACTTTTCCCGACTTTTTAGGCTTTTTAACCCGTTGTTTGTCGGTATACTGGAGAATGATGTCGCCACCGACATCATTCATGCCGCCGGCGGCATCACCATACCGCCGGCGGCATGAACCATACCGCCGGCGACATCATCATGTCGCTGGCGATATGGCTCGAAAATGGGTTCTCCACAGACAGCATGTCGGCCACTTTCGGCAGAATAAGTCAAAAAGGTCTCGAAAAATACCCCAATTTGCCTATAAAAGGCACCTAAAACTGCATTTATGGGGGGACTGAAATTATAGAGGAGAGGAGCTAAATTGGGCAATTAAGAGCTGAAATCGAGAGTAGATTTTAGTGAGATAAGAACTAGAAAAGGCAGGAAAAAGGATTCTAATCCACTTTTCCCGGTTTTTCTTCTTCGAACTCTCTGATTGTGAGCTTAAATCAGTGGGTCTTTGGGCTAATTCAATCGGATAGAATTTAGAGACCTAAAACCTTTAAATTAACTATCAAATTATCGTTCCAAGCTCCCCGGAGGCGTTATTGTTCAGTTCACGAAGAGTTGGATTCACTACCCCGAGGTGAAAATCCTGAGTCTCATAGCTCTTCGGCTTTATTATTATTGTTTTACATTTTTTGTTGTTGATTTGTATTTGCTTTAAGTTTTCGGTTATTTTAACTGCAAACCGCTGCTGCCGCGAGAAATTGAAGTCGCCAGAGACATGTGATGTTGCCGACTGTATCACCCATGTCGCGAGAGACACCGTGGATACGGCCGTTAGCGTCGTATTCTCCAGAGATCTCGTTTTCTCACAGAAACCTTTTTTTACGGTACTCAGAAAGCCCTGTGCCTGTCAGCATGCTGATGTCGCCCGTGACACAACTGATATCGCCGGCGGCATCATCCATGCCGCCGGTGACATCACCTATGTCATCGGCGGCATCAGATGCCCGACGGCGGCATGGCTTTCTGGACAGCAGTAGTGCCTTCGTTTGTTTCCAAATTAATTTATTTTCTGTAGCTAGGACCTATAGTGCAACGATGGAGGTTCAAGACCTCCTGAAAACAGACCCGCCTCGCGATGAATGGTATATTCACTTGTAATCTGATTAAAGCGACGACCAAATCTAAAATTTGGATAAAAATGGAACTTCTCCGCAAACGCCATTCAAATCTCGTTTTAGCCATCCAATCGGGCTTTATGATATTATAAATAAAATATGCCATTCTACTTTCCGCACTTACTTTTCTTTTACGTTTGTAAATATTTTATTTATCGCTTCAGTTGCTTGATAAACGCGAAAACAATAAAATAACTGAAAATACAAATAAATAGGGTGGATTAAACCGATTAAGAAAGAGTAAAGTATCCTAACTTGGCCTAATGAAAAGTACATAACATCATCCGAACTCGGAATCTCTACTTAAGGTATGGTCCAACCACCCGGTGGGAAAATCGTACCGAAAATTTCCCGGTTGAGCTGAACCGGGTGGCGACTCTACTCTAAGTACGAGGTTTCGATCTCGTATCTTTTAAGCATTACAATATGCAAAATCATTTTCTTTTCAACCACATCACACTCGTCTCCCAGACGCATCGAAAAGCGGGCCCGCCCGACAGGGCCCGACCCCGCGCCGCAGCCGCTAGTACAGCCGTCCGCTCACAGTGGCGACTCTGCTGGGGAATTTCTTTAAACTTGAACCTTCTTTCATAGTTTAAAAGACTTTGATGATGTATTGAAATCATTGGCCTAATTAAAACTTCATTCTTTTCTTATGACGCCTTGTCCTCACGCGTGTAGATAGATCGATAATTATAGGTGCCCTATTTTACCCGAGAAGCTCACAAAGTATCACTCATGCCCTGTTGGAATTGAGGATGCCTAGTGGGTGGATCACTCATTTTAACCAACCCGTAAACTCCTATGACCACGCCCATTCGGGTAGTGATTGAGTAAACGTGGAATCAAGGTAAACGGGAACCTTCTACATTAACAGCCCTATACCAAAGCCGCGTTAGAAAAAAGCCTTAGCACATCATTCCCCTTTGGATTACCCAAAACAAATAAAATGATTGGGACGCGCTGCTTTCGCCATTACCGGTGAAGTAGCCAAACTCCATCCTACCAAAGAGGTGTTATGAGGGAGTCAAAAGGTTGGAACAGGGTCGATTCGCATGCTAAGTGCTCTATGATCATACACCCCCATGCATCGGCTTTAAGAGCCGAAAATAAATCAACTTACCCTTATCACTTCCACTCATGAAAGAGGTTTAGCAACATGTGTGGGACTTCTCTTGTACCTCCGTTGCGTCACCACATATCGCTATGTATGACGTGAAGTACACACGTCTCATATATGTTGGAGGGATAAGCCATCACATCATCTCTAACCACATCTACGTGCAGCCATGCGCACTACACGTCACCCCCAGGGCATAAAAAGACATGCATACATACCATCCATACCATTTACAACCCATTCATGGTCTGATCTGTGACTCGTGATCCTAAGCAGCCCACCTCTTGAACCAAGACTTTCACAACCAACCATGTCTCTTCCCCATGATGACAACCGTACCTCATCCAGAGGACAAGCTAGCCTTCCCTCCACCGCAGGGGCAACAGCTCACCCGCCGTCTCTTGGATCGGAGATCACCGCTGCTATCATCCAGTTTCTGAACTCCGATCAGTTTAGAAACATCATTCAGGAGATAGTGTATGTATCCGTCAAGAAGGTCCTAGAAAGTCAGGACTTCGACCAGGTCATGCAATCTCCGGGCATGACACCTGATGGCGGTACACTCTGGCATTCACCACCAACCGCTTACCCTGGACAAAGAGAAGGAGCCCAGAATCTGATTCTTCCACCATTCTCTAACACCTTACCACCAACTTTGGTCACCCCATCACAATTTAAAATCCCCGCTGCCCCGATGCTTCCTCAATACGACCAAGTCATGCAACACATCGTTGAAGACTTCTCACGTCAGTTGATGACAGCAGACGGCTATCAGGGACCAGTTCTTTCAATACACTGAATCACCCACACCCGCACCTCAAACCATGGTGGACCAAGAGACCTATCAGAAGTCGGCACCAGTTGCCATTATTCGGCCAAACAACGGTCCTAAGTGTAGAACCAATCCGTGGAAACTGCCACTTAATGTAATCTTCACCGGGTTAAAGGAAGCTGGGATTCTTAAACCTCTCCACGAATTCAATCCCCCCTTGAGAGAAGAAGGAAAAGGCTTTTGTAGATATCACATGTTGTCAGGTCATAACACCAACCAATGCAAAGCTTTGGTCCGTACCATCCAACGACTGGTGGATGAAAAGAAGATTACCGACCCTGAAAGGGCATCCTACCCTTTACCAGAGTCTGGCAATCGGACACGGACGATTAATCCTAGCTTTTCCAAACAACGGAAAGCTCCTCAAGATCTCATCAAGGCCATCTACTCAAATGGTGGGGGAAAATCACGCTCTGACGGTGAGGACGAAGAATCCCGATTTGCAATCCTTGGAGTTCAGACCTTTTAGCTCCATGAGCCACTTCCATTTTTCTTACTTGTGATTGTGTCTGTACCCTTTGATCAGCATCTTCATATGAGCATACGCACGACGCTTCCAGTATGTAAGAAATCTTTATTGAATGGAATTAAATTGAGTACATTATGTGGTAATCAAATCCAATAATTTAAACCTTGTCAAACGCATGAGGGATAATAAAGTGCTTAAAGACCATGATAATGCTTTTGCTCAATAATCGGTTTATTGAAACGCCATGGGTCCCTTCTAGAATTCACTCAACGGCCCTACATCGGTACACCTTCAAGCCACCAAAGAAGTATCAATCAGTCCCCCGAAATAGAGAATCAAGGCTTACACCCAACGGAGCCCGATCTCCATCAAATAAACATCGTAGCCAAAATCTCAGACCAACATCACCACCGAGAACACGACCAAATTTGAAGAGAAACACATCTTCACTCGGTACAAATCAACCCCATCAAACCCTTCGGCTAACAAAGGTCAGGGGGCAACCACTTCCAAAGACACCAAGTCTAAAGGCAAACACCTTCATCCCACAAGCCACGAAGACGATTGTGCAACAAATGTCGCAATCGGCTTACCAAATGAACCAACAAGGCAAACAACCACTACAAAGGCACCAAACAAAAGGTCCTTAAGCCAAACATCACTTATTCACAACCATCACCCCTAACACAGAATACGAGTCTGCAGACCCCGAATTGAAGGATCAATCAAAATAGCGATCAGGACGACAATCAAACCAATCGATGAAGCTTTGGAGTAAGTACCAAAAACTCCCCCAAACTAAACGGCTTGCAACAAGGTCAGCCAAAAAGCTCCCGATGTAACTTTGAAGGTCAGAATGAACTGGGTGATCCAGGCAAAAATCGAACGGGCACCAAGGAACTTGGAGAATCTGCAAAAGCACAACCATGCACACAATAGCAAATCAGATGTCCTATGCCCTTTCCAAGAGTCATAGATCCAGCACTGAAAAGTTTGAGACCTTCCGGTACTAAGGTTAAGTTCAGATCAGATTGAAGAGCCCATCGTATGATCGGAAATGGCACCAAATAAGCGAGGCTGTTAGAATCATGAGCGTAGACAAGAAGCGAATTCATCGATCTAGCCGACCAAGACAAGCTTAAGCATTATCAGGTCTAAACAAAAGAAATAAATCAGAAAAAGCGGCACACTAAAAAATATATATACAATAATCGCCCTCCTGTCGTTCTTCTATTGACTGGGCAAAAATTAGGGTTACACCCGACGGTCGGTACCCTGCAAATCGGCTGTACAAAAATTAGGGGATAAGTCAATAACGCCTGTTGAACTGAAAACCCGAAAAGGGCGGTTCAGACAAAAATTAAGGCAGGAGAGAAAAACAATAAGATGTTAACTTGAAAACCTGTAAAGGCTGGTTAACACCAGGGGTCCCATTAATGAAAATGATTGCCAACATCTTGTACTCAAATTAAGTTCACTCGATAAAAGGGTCTTTCATATTGGAACATCTGTGCTTATGATTATGTGAATGCCTGGCAATCGAAGGATGGAAACATCACAAGTAAGCTTAAATCGAAGACACTACGCGCTCAAAGGTCGAAATAAATCTGTTAGGGCGAAAACCCGAAAGGATAGTCCGTGCAAACCGTGGGATCAAATTGGAGCCCAAAATCTGTGTTCTCCAGGCTTTGCGGAAAACCCCACAGCTTTTGGTTATGGGTTGCCATGACGGAAACGGTCGGAAGGGTCAAAAACAGGTTGCTGGAAGATTGAAGCTGCTGGCGATATAGGATCAATTTGGACGACTTGGGTCATGCCGCCGGCGGCATAGGGTCAACTTTCTGGGCGGCATCAGAAGCATTTCAGCCATTTCAGACCTGTACAAAAAAACTGTAAACAATCCTATGCTACTTTCCCCATGACTTGTCAAAACAGCAATTCATTTTTATGAAAGCCCGAAGGCGCAAATTGCTCAAATTGTACCAAATCATCATGACAAAACCAAATTTATCGAAACCCCAATGTAACGGAGGTACAAACAAGAACAAGGCAAAACAAAAAGGAAAAGCAAAACTAAGCATAACCGCCACTACCGGCTGGACGTGATGAAACGTCATCGGGACTTGCGAACCAATCGTCAACATCGTCTGCCTCTCTTCCCTCCGTCATGGGAACACTACTAGACTCCTCAGCCGCGGTAAACGCACGTCGGCCGGTAGACTTCTTGACCCCCCTACGACTAGTACCCCCAGGGTGTGCGCGGTCCAGATTCTGTTTACTTCTCTGTTCTTGAGCGGTGGCCGCCAGCTGTCCCTCGAGATCGCTCACGCGGTACTGTAAAGCTGCAGTCTCCTCCTCATACCGCCGTCGGGCTGCGTCTGCATCAGACATAGAAAGGGCTAAAAAATCCTGCAAACCGGAGAAAATATCAGCCTTGCATATCATGCATAACATCCATGCATATATCCCATCTTAACATGTGCATAAAATACCTGAACAAGAAGCGATTGCCCAATGAGGGTATCCCGGAGAACAAAATTGTTCTCCGCAAGCTGCTCCACATGACTCCGCGCCACCTAGAAAATCCAAAAAGCATACCCTTAGACACCCACTTCTAAGACTTAATAAGAAAATAATTATTAGGACTTACGTAGGTTGTATTTTCGGGCATAAAAATCGGGGCTTGCCGGCTCGAACCAACATTCCTATGAGTGAATTCGCCTCGCGAGTTCATCAACAGGAAGGTGGTTTCCAACGGATTAACCAATCTCCCCTCCACGAAGTTTATACCCTCCGGCGCACCATAATGTTGGGTCCCACTTTGGTTATCACGACCCCTCTTTCTCGCAGGTTCCTGCAAAACATGAAAGTCACACGTCAACAACATCCCTAAACGACTTCAAAATCATACACACAAACACAATCATACCCCGAAAGAACGTTGCTCCCCTTGGGACATCAGCACACTCCCGCCAGCTACACCCGCACCTACCTCATCCTCCCCTTCAGGGTCGACCGCAACGTCCCCTTCCAGCGCTTCATCTTCATCGTCATCCTCATCATCATCCTCCACATCGCCTCCGAGGCGCCTCTTTTCGTCCTCCAATCGTTGCTCGTTATGATACTCAATTGTATCGTCGCCATGGATACGAGGACACACGGGGAGTAGACGCTGAAAAAGCCGCTCATAGAGGCCAGGAACGCTAGGGATCACTCGGCCGTTCCCTTCAATATAATCGGCTTTGTCGGCCTCGGCAGAAATCACCAAATGAGGCCACCACAAGCCCCGCGGAGGATTGGCAGGCACCGGTCTAGCAGCAACCGGAAGGGACCTCCAACCCCGAACGCGCTCGCCCAGATACCACTGCTGGGACAGGGGGCACTCAATCACAAACCGGCGGTCATCCACCTCCCTCCGCACCCGTGCAACCTCAGCCAAGTTCTCCACCCCATCGAACGGGTCCAAGACGAGCTACATCAAAACAACCAACATAAGTCCATAGACCAAATAAATAAATAAACTTAAAAAGAAAAAAAAAATAATAATAATAATAATAAATTAAAAAATAAAAAATAAAAAATAAAAAATTTCGCGTACCGAACTCAATCGCACGCTTCTGAGGACCTCCCTATACAGCGTAGGATACTTGGCCTTCCCACCGATGCACCCGCACCAGCGGGCAAGGAAATGAGAGTCCGGTGGCACAACCGTCTTAAACTCCATCGGCGGAAGGATCTGATGCTCGAATGCCCAAGCCTGCACAAATAACGATCAACCAATCCAAAAAACGTCATGCAAGAAACGAGAACACATGCTATCAAGGAGAATATCTACAAAAAGTGATACCTGGAGTAGCAGATGGCAAAGGCGAAGGGCTTTTTCATTCTTCCGGGCTCCCACGTCCAGCCCGTGGTACAATTGGGCCAAGATAGCCCTCGGCCAATTCTTCCTCCTGATTCCCGGCACATCTTCCACCGCGGTTATAAGTATGTAGTTGATCTTACTCCCCGAGATTGGGAAGAACAGCACGGTGAGTAGTGAGATCATAAAGGAACGGACACATGCCTCCCTTTCCTCCTCAGGCACCACATCCACCCGGGTCCAATAACGGTACAACTCACCATAGGACAGCCGCACAGAAACGGGCTTCAAACCGAACAACTCCTTTACCCGCCTCACCACGGGCCTCTCAACATGGTACTTGTCCATGTAGACGTCAAAATGAATAACCTCATCCGTCCAAGGAAGGCCGGTCATGGCTACCACGTCAGAAGGGGTAATTGTAACTTCCCCAAAGGGGAGGTGGAAGGTGTGGGTAGTCTCGGACCACCTTTCAGTCAAGGCCGTTACTGAAGAATGAGGTAGTTTAGGCATCAACATAGGCATGATTCGAGCCAAATCCCCAAACCCCGTCTCGTTAATCGCGAGCGCAAGCTCGGGATCATTCTCTGAAATATGATGCCACCACCCACCGATGGTGCCAATCCCTCCTGTGTAAGTTAATTCGTATGGCTGTAAAATCAAAAGCAAAACGGATCAATTCTGTGCATTTCTGTCAAAAAGGCTACTGATGTCGCCTCTGTTAAGAGCGATATCGCCGGCGACATCAGCCCATACCGCCGGCGACATCGGCCAAACCGCCGGCGGCATGGCTCATGTCGCCGGCGACATCAGCTTCAACAGAAGCGACATCAGACTCCCATAAAGCCTTTGCCAAAGGCTGATGTCGCCAGCAACAACATTGATGTCGCCAGCGGCATCACTCATGCCGCCAGCGGCATCACTCTACGCGGGCAGAACCTGTTTTCTCCCTAAATCGCACCCACCGTGCCAAAAATCACAAAAATCCTAAAACAATCGAACCACAAGGCAAAAACCGATCCTAAAGCATGCAATATGACTGAGATATTCCACATTTTAAACCCCTATAATAGCATGTTTTCAAATCTAAAGCAAAATCAAATCGAATTCAAAAAGAAGTAATTCAGGTTTTTGTGGGATTACCTGGATATAACAGAGATGTTTCTCCTTCTCCGGAGTGAGATTGGTGATGGGAGAGTTAATGCCATAGCCATACATTTTGGCCGTCTCCTTGAGGCCGTATGCAGTGGAAACAGAAAGGATTTTCAATCCCTCGACGGAAGAATCGGGCAGGCTCTCCCTAGCCTTGGATTTGCCCCTGAAAGCATTACTAATCCTCTTCACGATTTGAAAAAACAAAGATAAAAATCAAAGAGCTTTGGGAGAGAAGAGAAGGGATACGGTTTTGAGAGAGAATGGGGGAAGAAAAGAGTTTCAATCTCTTTTTAAAACTGCCGCGCGGAATTCGAGGAGTTTAATTTATCTGACACTGTCCCTCCATGCCGCCGGCGACATCAAGTCATGCCGCCGGCGACATCACTCAGGCCGCCGGCGACATCGCCGCATTTAGTTCAAATTTTGAAATTAACTGACAGTCAAAGCTGCCACGTGGCATCCATGCCGCCGGCGACATCAGTTCATACCACCGGCGATATCACTCAGGTCGCCAGCGACATCGCCTCATTTACTCAAATTTTGAAAATATCTGACCAGTCAAAACTGCCACGTGGCACCCATGCCACCGGCGACCTCAACTCATGTCGCCGGCGATATAAGTCATGCCGCCGGCAATGTTGCCCCTCCAAACTAGATCTCTCGAAACGAGCCCAACCGAAGGGCGATCACAACAGAACAAGCCCGACCGAAGGGCGATCTCTTCAAACGAGCCCAACCGAAGGGCGATCTCTTTAAAATGAAAGCCCAACCGAAAGGCAATCTCCTCAGAACGAAAGCCCAACCGAAGGGCGATCTCTTCAAAGTGAAAGTCCGACCAAAGGACAATCACTGTACCAAACAAAACCCCAACCGAAGGGCGACCTCCTTAGAATGAAAGCCCAACCAAAGGCAATCTCCTCAGAACGAAAACCCAATCGAAGGGCAATCTCAACAGAACAAGCCCAACCGAAGGGCGATCTCAACAGAACAAGCCCAACCGAAGGGGCGATCTCTTCAAACGAACCCAACCGAAGGGCGATCTCTTCAAATGAGCCCAACCGAAGGGCGATCTCTTCAAACGAACCCAACCGAAGGGCAACCTCTTCAAAACGAGCCCGACCGAAGGGCGATCTCTCGAAACGAGCCCAACCGAAGGGCGATCACAACAGAACAAGCCCGACCGAAGGGCGATCTCTCCAAACGAAAGCCCAACCGAAGGGTGATCACAACAGAACAAGCCCAACCGAAGGGCAATCTCTTCAAATGAGCCCAACCGTAGGGCGATCTCTTCAAACGAGCCTAACCGAAGGGCAATCTCTTTAAACGAGCCCGACCGAAGGGCAACCTCTTCAAAACAAGCCCGACCGAAGGGCGATCTCAACAGAACAAGCCCGACCAAAGGGCGATCTCAACAAAACAAGCCCGACCGAAGGGCGATCACAACAGAACAAGCCCGGCCGAAGGGCGATCTCAACAGAACAAGCCCAACCAAAGGGCGATCTCAACAGAACAAGCCCGATCGAAGGGCAATCTCTTCAAACCAACCCAACCGAAGGGCAACCTCCTCAGAATGAAAGCCCAACCGAAGGGCAATCTCCTCAGAACGAAAACCCAATCGAAGGGCAATCTCAACAGAACAAGCCCAACCGAAGGGCGATCTCAACAGAACAAGCCCAACCGAAGGGGCGATCTCTTCAAACGAACCCAACCGAAGGGCGATCTCATCAAAATGAGCCCAACCAAAGGGCGGTCTCTTCAAAACACGAGCCCAACCGAAGGGCAATCTCTTCAAAGTGAAAGTCCGACTAAAGGACAATCATTGTACCAAAATACAAAAGCCCAAGGGCGATCCCATCAAAATGAGCCCAACCGAAGGGCAACCTCTTCAGAATGAAAGCCCAACCGAAGGGCAACCTCCTCAGAACGAAAGCCCAACCGAAGGGCAATCACTTCAAAACGAAAGCCCAACCGAAAGGGCAATCTCTTCAGAACGAAAGCCCAACCGAAGGGCGATCTCTTCAACGAAAGCCCAACCGAAGGGCGATCACAACAGAACAAGCCCGACCGAATGGCGATCTCTTCAAACCAACCCAACCGAAGGGCAATCTCCTCAGAACGAAAGCCCAACCGAAGGGCAATCTCCTCAAAACGAAAGCCCAACCGAAGGGCAATCTCTTCAGAACGAAAGCCCAACCGAAGGGCAATCACTTCAAAACGAAAGCCCAATCGAAGGGCAATCTCAACAGAATAAGCCCAACCGAAGGGCGATCACTTCAGAACGAAAGCCCAACCGAAGGGCAATCTCAACAGAACAAGCCCAACCGAAGGGCGATCACAATAGAACAAGCCCGACCGAAGGGCAATCTCTTCAAACGAACCCAACCGAAGGGCAACCTCTTCAAAACGAGCCCGACCGAAGGGCGATCTCTCGAAACGAGCCCAACCGAAGGGCGATCACAACAGAACAAGCCCTACCGAAGGGCGATCTCTTCAAACGAAAGCCCAACCGAAGGGTGATCACAACAGAACAAGCCCGACCGAAGGGCGATCTCTTCAAATGAGCCCAACCGAAGGGCGATCTCTTCAAACGAGCCCAACCGAAGGGCAATCTCCTCAAACCAACACAACCGAAGGGCGATCACTTCAGAATGAGCCCAACCGAAGGGCGATCACTTCAGAACAAGCCCAAAAGAAGGGCGATCTCTGCAAAGTGAAAGTCCGACCAAAGGACAATCACCATACCAAACCGAAAGCCCGGCCGAAGGGCAACCTCTTCAAAACGAGCCCAACCGAAGGGCGACCTCATCAAAACGAGCCCGACCGAAGGGCGATCTCTTCGAAACAAGCCCGACCAAAGGGCGATCTCATCAAAACGAGCCCAACCGAAGGGCGATCTCATCAAAATGAGCCCGACCGAAGGGCGATCTCATCAAAACGAGCCCGACCGAAGGGCGATCTCATCAAATGAGCCCAACCGAAGGGCGATCTCTTCAAAACGAGCCCAACCGAAGGGCAATCACTTCTGAACGAAACCCCAACCGAAGGGCAATCTCTTCAGAATGAAAGCCCAACCGAAAGGGCAACCTCCTCAGAATGAAAGTCCAAAGGCAACCTCCTCAGAATGAAAGTCCAAGGGCAACCTCCTCAGAATGAAAGTCCAAGGACAAATTCTCTACGAGGCACAAGTCCGACCAAGGGACAAATTCTCTACGAAGCACAAGTCCGACCAAGGGACAAATTCTCTACGAAGCACAAGTCCGACCAGGGACAAATTCTCTACGAGGCACAAGTCCGACCAAGGGACAAATTCTCTGCGAAGCACAAGTCCGACCAAGGGACGAACAGTCGACAAAGCGTAAGTCCGACCAAGGGACGAATAGTCGACAAAGCGTAAGTCCGACCAAGGGACGAACAGTCGACAAAGCGTAAGTCCGACCAAGGGACAAATTCTCTACGAGGCACAAGTCCGACCAAGGGACAAATTCTCTACCAGGCACAAGTCCGACCAAGGGACAAATTCTCTACGAGGCACAAGTCCGACCAAGGGACAAATTCTCTACGAGGCACAAGTCCGACCAAGGGATAAATTCTCTACGAGGCACAAGTCCGACCAAGGGACAAATTCTCTACGAGGCACAAGTCCGACCAAGGGACAAATTCTCTACGAGGCACAAGTCCGACCAAGGGACAAATTCTCTACGAGGCACAAGTCCGACCAAGGGATAAATTCTCTACGAGGCATAAGTCCGACCAAGGGACAAATTCTCTACGAGGCACAAGTCCGACCAAGGGACAAATTCTCTACGAGGCACAAGTCCGACCAAGGGACAAATTCTCTACGAGGCACAAGTCCGACCAAGGGACAAATTCTCTACGAAGCACAAGTCCGACCAAGGGACGAACAAATGATGAAGCGTAAGTCCGACCAAGGGACGAACAAATGACAAAGCGTAAGTCCGACCAAGGGACGGACAAATGACGAAGCGTAAGTCCGACCAAGGGACGAACAGTCGATGAAGCGTAAGTCCGACCAAGGGAGGAACAGTCGACAAAGCGTAAGTCTGACCAAGGGACGAACAGTCGACAAAGTGTAAGTCCGACCAAGGGACGAACAGTCGACAGAGCGTAAGTCCGACCAAGGGACGAACAGTCGACAGAGCGTAAGTCCGACCAAGGGACAAACAAACGACAAAGCGTAAGTCCGACCAAGGGACAAACGAACGACAAAGCTTAAGTCCGACCAAGGGACAAACGATCAACAAAGCGTAGGTCCGACCAAGGGATGAATAGTCGACAGAGCATAAGTCCGACCAAGGGGCAAACAATCGCAGAGCATAAGTCCGACCAAGGGACAAACCATCGATAGAGCATAAGTCCGACCAAGGGACAAACAATCAACAGAGCGTAAGTCCGACCAAGGGACGAACAGTCGACAAAGCATAAGTCCGACCAAGGGACAAACCAGTCATCCTTCAGGTATCGTTCCTATCCCTTGCTCTTTCGTGTGATCATACTGACCTGTGTCAGCAGTGATCTCCCGAGGGGCAGCCTGTGCGCACGGGATTTTGCAGTCCCTCTCGCGAGACGATGATGATGTGTACCCGATTTCAATACCTCAAAATAAAAGTTCTCTTCAGAATTTTTATTACCAAAATAATATTCCTTGCGAATTTTATAATTGGTAGAATCCAGTTCGGCGTGGCCGATAACGCGTTTGGTAGGAGCTTGGACCGATAATTTACGCCCAAATTAAATAATGTCCATTAAAATATTGTTAAGAGCCATAAAGATGCCTTTTTCCACTAATAAACCACTTTTCCCGACTTTTTAGGCTTTTTAACCCGTTGTTTGTCGGTATGCTGGAGAATGATGTCGCCACCGACATCATTCATGCCGCCGGCGGCATCACCATACCGCCGGCGGCATGAACCATACCGCCGGCGACATCATCATGTCGCCGGCGATATGGCTCGAAAATGGGTTCTCCACAGACAGCATGTCGGCCACTTTCGGTGGAATAAGTCAAAAAGGTCTCGAAAAATACCCCAATTTGCCTATAAAAGGCACCTAAAACTACATTTATGGGGGGACTGAAATTATAGAGGAGAGGAGCTAAATTGGGCAATTAAGAGCTGAAATCGAGAGTAGATTTTAGTGAGATAAGAACTAGAAAAGGCAGGAAAAAGGATTCTAATCCACTTTTCCCGGTTTTTCTTCTTTGAACTCTCTGATTGTGAGCTTAAATCAGTGGGTCTTTGGGTTAATTCAACCGGATAGAATTTAGAGACCTAAAACCTTTAAATTAACTATCAAATTATCGTTCCAAGCTCCCCGGAGGCGTTATTGTTCAGTTCACGAAGAGTTGGATTCACTACCCCGAGGTGAAAATCCTGAGTCTCATAGCTCTTCGGCTTTATTATTATTGTTTTACATTTTTTATTGTTGATTTGTATTTGCTTTAAGTTTTTGGTTATTTTAACTGCAAACTGCTGCTGCCGCGAGAAATTGAAGTCGCCAGAGACATGTGATGTTGCCGACTGTATCACCCATGTCGCGAGAGACATCGTGGATACGGCCGTTAGCGTCGCATTCCCCGGAGATCTCGTTTTCTCACAGAAACCTTTTTTTACGGTACTCAGAAAGCCCTGTGCCTGTCAGCATGCTGATGTCGCCCGTGACACAACTGATATTGCCGGCGGCATCATCCATGCCGCCGGTGACATCACCTATGTCATCGGCGGCATCAGATGCCCGACGGCGGCATGGCTTTCTGGACAGCAGTAGTGCCTTCGTTTGTTTCCAAATTAATTTATTTTCTGTAGCTAGGACCTATAGTGCAACGATGGAGGTTCAAGACCTCCTGAAAACAGACCCGCCTCGCGATGAATGGTATATTCACTTGTAATCTGATTAAAGCGACGACCAAATCTAAAATTTGGATAAAAATGGAACTTCTCCGCAAACGCCATTCAAATCTCGTTTTAGCCATCCAATCGGGCTTTATGATATTATAAATAAAATATGCCATTCTACTTTCTGCACTTACTTTTCTTTTACGTTTGTAAATATTTTATTTATCGCTTCAGTTGCTTGATAAACGCAAAAATAATAAAATAACTGAAAATACAAATAAATAGGGTGGATTAAACCGATTAAGAAAGAGTAAAGTATCCTAACTTGGCCTAATGAAAAGTACATAACATCATCCGAACTCGGAATCTCTACTTAAGGTATGGTCCAACCACCCGGTGGGAAAATCGTACCGAAAATTTCCCGGTTGAGCTGAACCGGGTGGCGACTCTATTCTAAGTACGGGGTTTTGATCTCGTATCTTTTAAGCATTACAATATGCAAAATCATTTTCTTTTCAACCACGCCGCAGCCGCGCAAACAGCCGTCCGCTCACAACTGGGAATGGGAAGCCATCAACATCGCCTACCCGACATTAATGGAATCGGCCAAGAAATACCCATGGCATACAAATAAATATAACAATGCACCAGTCCTTTACGATGACATGCTGGATCTGTTCGGTGGAAATGAACCAACTGATGGAGCCTCCTCATCCATCTATATGGTCAGACAGGAATCCAATCCAGTCCTATGCCAGATCCTACAAGAGAACCCCATCGTTCTAGAGAAGCAGCCTGAAAAGGTTCCCTTCATGTAGTGACCCTTCGCCGCTAAGGCACCGATTTCTGTGAACAAGCTAATTGAATTGGGAGAGATACCCCTCAATGAGGATTTCAACAAGTTTGAGGTCTTTAAAATAATAAACTCGCCAATCTAAGTAGTCAGTCCTATCACTAGAGGAGGGAAAGTCATTGGATCAATAGCCCCAACTGCACCAAGAATTAGGCCTCCGATACCTCATGCTTTTGTTAAGTCCTCAGAGCAGATAGAAAGCCCGTTTGTGGATCAACTAAAGGCCACTACAACCAAGATGAGTATCTGGGACCTACTCCTAGAATCTCAAGATCACAGGCTCGTTATCGTTAAAAATCTAATGGAAATTGAAACATCTCCTCTGGCTTCCTTGGAACAGGTCTATGCGCTACTCAATATCGAGACTAGCACTGTTATCCCTAACAGTGTCTTCTCAATCTTAGATATACCTAATGAAGGCATTCTCCACAATAAGGCTCTCTACTTGAAGGCTAGTGTCTTTGGGTGCTTCTTACCCTGCGTAATGATTAACGATGGCTCATCACTAAATGTCTGTCCCAAAGATATTCTGCCAATTCTAGGACAGACCGAGAAGGACCCAAAGAAGTCCACGATAGTCATCAAAGCTTACAGAAATTCCAAAAGGACCGTCATTGGCACATTTAAGGATGAAGTCACTATAGGCAAAATCTCATCTATAATACTCTTCATAGTCATAGATATCCCAGTGACTTTCTCTATGCTATTTGGCAGACCATGGTTCCATGCTTTGGGAGGAATCCCATCCACCCTACACCAGAAGATCAAGATCCCATTCCGTAAGAAGATTGTTACCCTGGAAGCTAACGAAGCCTTGGTGGTAGCAGCACTAAAGATGGAAGAAAGCAACATGAAAGGGTTCACCACAGCCATGATCGGCCAGGAAGTGAACAAGCAATCAGAGGTGTACTAGGGCCCATGGATTCAGGGATACATGCAGAAGCACTATACTCCTGGGAAAGGACTAGGTGCCCATGAATAGGGAATGCCAACCTTCAATATAGGAGAAGGAGAATGAAAGCCTGTAGGACTCGGTTATATAGGCCCTCAAAGAAATGTTCACAAGATAACCTTTCAAAAGAAGCTGGGACAGCCCTATGGTGGAACCCCCGAGCCTATTACTCATAAGGGAAAGACCGTTATGGAATTCGAGATTTTCTTAGATGTAGTCAGCTACGGCAAAAATGGCAAAAATCATAACCTACGTAAAAAAGGCCAGTCGCCAGCTAGATGTAGGGGCAATCCCGAATCAGACCAAGAATGACAAACAGGTACACCCGAAGAAGGTCAAGAAGCTGAGTAGAGAGGAAGAAATCCTCGACACCCTAACTAAACACCTTCAAGCACAACTCAAGATAATAGAGGAGGCGAAGAGCAAGGGAGGTAGCTTGAGCCGAACCATCATGGACATGGTCACGACCATGAAAGGCAAGGCAAAGGTGTAGGAGAAAGACGATGATGACATCCTATTGAAGGCAGCTGCCATGGGAGAATTATCCGCAACAGAGCTAGACCTTATTGATCAGGATAAGTATTTTATTTCTATTTCCAGCTTGTTTGAAATGAATAATGTACTTTGCGATGATAATAAGATGAAAAACTTTGCTTATTTGGATTGTGTTTCTGATTACGATTCCATGCATCCATTCTAGCATTCATCTAGCATTTTTAACATCAATAATGATACTACAAGAGAAATTAATTTAAACACGAAAGATGATCCAAAAATGGTATACATTTCCAATCAATTGCCCATTGAACAAGAGAGAGAATTGATAAAGGTATTGAAAAGTCACATTTTATCCTTCGCTTGGTCTCACAAGGACATGCCTGAACTTAATCGGCACATTACCGAGCACAAGATCCTCACGGACCCAAACATTTGGCCGGTGAAGCAAAAGATGAGAAGAATGTGCCCAGAGTGGGCCAAAAAGGTCAAAACTGAGGTGGCAAAATAGATCAAGGCAAATTTCATCAAAGTCGTCGAGTATTCCACTTTGCTGTCCAATGTAGTACCCATACCCAAGAAGAACATGATGTCCGAGTTTACGTCGACTTTAGGGACTTGAATAAGGCTACCCCTAAGGATGATTTCCTGCTAACACACATCGATGTTCTGGTAGACAGCATAGTAAGAGCAGCCATGTATTCCTTTATGGATGGATTATCGGGATACCACTAGATCCTTATGAAGGTAATATACAAGTTCAAAATTGTGTTCATCTTAGAGTGGGGAACTTATTATTTCAGAGTAATGCCTTTTGGACTCAAGAATGCAGGGACAACCTACCAGCGAGCAGTCACAACTTTGCTATATGACTTGATCCACAAGGAAGTCAAAGTCTATATGGACGACATGCTTGTGAAATTCGATACACCAGAAGAACACTCAGTAGTGCTAGAATGATTCCTCACAGGGATCGAGAAGTACAACCTCCGTTTGAACCTAAAAAAGTGCATATTCGGTGTTGCATCAGGCAAATTATTGGGACACATGGTTAGGCAAAGAGGTATAGAAATGGACCCCCGACAAGGCTAATACTATTAGGGAAATGCTCGTGCCGAAGACTGAGAAAGAAGTGAGAAGTTTCTTAGGATCCATACAGTATGTTAGTCGCTTTATAGCACAGTTGACCACCATATATGAGACTATCTTCAAACTCTTAAGAAAACAGTAGCCAATAGTGTGGAATGACCAGTGCCAGCAAGCCTTTGATAGAATTAAAGCTTACTTGATGAACCCTCTGGTACTGAAGTCGCCGATTCTTAGAAGGCCTCTCATTCTCTGCTTGGCGATAGAAGAAACGTCTGTGAGGGTCTTGCTAGTTCAAGAACGTGAAGACAAGAGGGAACACGAGGTTTATTACCTCAGCAAGAAATTGCTAGAGTATGAGACTTGATACACCATTGTCCAAAAGACTTGTTCCGCCATTATTTGGCTCACCAGAAAACTCAGACATTACTTCCAATCATACAGCATCCAAGCAGTCGAGAAAGTGGATCCAATGAAGTACTTATGTCAGGCTCCCTCACTAACTGAAAAACTGGCAAGGCGGCTCTTATTATTGTCAGAATTCAATATTGAGTACGTAACAAAGAAGACCATCAAGGGTAGAGTAGTGGCCGAATTCCTAGCAAATCAACCACTCGAGGAAGGAGAACAAGAAAAACTAGAATTTCCCGATGAATGTCTCACAACCACCACAGAGAACCCAAGAAAATGGACCATATTCTTCGAAGGCATCGTCAAAGGGTGGGTAGCCGGCTTGGGAGTTATCATCTTTATGCCAGACTGAGCACTTATACCTCTATTAAAATGCTTAGAATTTTCCACCATGAATAACAGGGCAGAGTATGTAGCCCATTTGTTCGGGATGTCTTCCTTAATCAATCTCAGAGAAGACAAGGTCAAAATTATCGGTGATTTGGCTTTAGTCATCAAGCATGTCACAGGTGACTAAGAACTGAAGGAGGAATCCCTCATGTCTTACTTAGAAGCTATATGGAGAAAAGCCACGATGTTCAGCAAATGCAAATCTAGTCACATGCCCCGCGAGGAAAATTAGATGGCAGATGCATTAGCCACTTTAGCTGCCATGTGGGAAGGGCCCCAAAAGCAACCAATCAGACCCTTTGTTATGGAAACAACCCAATCCCGTAACTATGTCTTCACGATAAAAGACACTGTGGAAGAAGGAATCCCTTAGTATTCCAATATCATCATGTTCCTAGAAAATGGCGAATTCCCAGCTGAGGCTACGGATTCCGATAGAAATATGCTAAAAAGGCTTGTTGTGCGATTCTACTTGGTTAAAGGAGATCTATTTAGGAGGACCTCTGACAGCCTGCTGCTAAAATGCCTAACACAACGAGAAGCTGAAAAGATGGTGAAAGAAGTACATGCAAGAGACTACGGTCCACACATGAACGATGTCTTGATGGCAAAGAAAATCCAAAGAATGGGATACTTTTGGCTAACCATGCTGGCTAATTGTATTCAAGAAGCAAAGACTTACCATACTCGTCAGATATACAGGGATGTGAGCCACTTACCACCAACAACATTACAAAGCTTAACAACACCTTGGCCTTTCTCGGACTAGGGAATCGACATTATTGGTGAAATAAGACCTTCTTCGACCAACAGTCATCGCTTTATTATAGTAACCATTGATTACTTTTCCAAGTGGGTGGAAGCGGAATCGTATACAAGCATCACGGCCAAGAAAATGGCTCGATTTATCCAACAACACATCTTTGCCAGGTACGACATTCCTCATCATGTGGTGAGTGACAATGGTGTACAGTTCAAAGGGGAAACAACTGATCTTATTGAGAAACACGGGAATGAACATCATCGCTCTTCACCTTATCGCCCTTAAGCTAATGGAGCTGTAGAAGTAGCTAATAAGGCAATCAAGAAAATCCTCTCCAAGATGATTTCCAACTACTGAGATTGGGCCAATCATTTGCCCTATGCCTCATGGGGATATAGAAGTAGTGTCAAGACTCCTACGGGGTCAAACTCCTTTTTCCCTTATCTATGGGATGAAGGTAGTATTACTTGTTGAAATGGAAATCAAGTCTTTATGTATAGCCCTTGAAGCCAGACTTCCTGAAGATAAATGGGCAAAAGTGATGCACAAAGAACTTACATTGATCGATAAAAAGCGATTAGCCGCATTGGAAAATCTACAGTTATACCAACAGTAGATGGCCAGGGCTTATAACCATAAAGTCAGGGGGCCGAGCCAACCTTTGAAGATGGGCGATTTAGTCTTAAAGCAATCTTGTAAAACACACAGATGCTCGAGGGAAATGCTAGACAAACTGGGAAGGATCATACATGGTAAAGAAGACTCTTAGTAAAGGGGCAGTAAAGATCTCAGATCTAGACGGCAACATATTCATGAATCCGGTCAATCATGATAAGCTAAAGCGCTATCTCATGTAAAAAAAAGAAAGAAAAAAAGAGAGACAATAATAAAGTCTGCGGAGAGCTAGTAAGGGCTCTTTAGCAAAAATAAAGACTCCAAAATAAAAGAGTGGAGCCTTGTGTAAAATCTGTTCGGAGCCTTAGGCAATGGTGGGCATTTCTTAGAAAATATATACCACTGGTCCTCCATGATAAATAATATCCTTTGTAGTAACATGTTCATGTTAAAAATACTGCATGGGTGCATTAAATGGAAACTGCAAATTATTTAATGAAACACGCATCCAAACAACATCATTTCATCTTTATTACATATAAAAGTACATTATGAATAGGAAATAGAAGCGACAAAAATGAACGATGAGGCCTCAAGCCTTTGTTCTCCTACAGGGAATAAAAGACACATAATGGCAAGCTCGCTCAACCCCAAGGAAGCTTTGAAGCCTCCTAGTCTCATGGAGCCTCTCCTCAAGAGTAGCCAGTCCACGAACACTTGCGACCCAGATGCGATAAGTCTCATAAGGATAGACTTCAAAGGGGAAAAGTAGTTCATCTCTGCTTGAGTACGACTAATCCATCTCACGTCATGATGATAGACCTAAGTATAGGAAAGCTCTGGGATAATAAGGGTGCACAGGGATGCAAGAAACCCCTGAGATCCACCATACTATCGGCACAAATGACCAAGAGAATAAGTGATGATCTCTAAAAGGCCAATAAGGACCACACCATCTCTAGCAATGTCATTGGCCACATGAGTGATTCCCCACCAAGGGCAAACCCAACGGATATCCTCAGTAGTTCGGCTCCTCATAAACTCAACCCACTCCTCAATGGTGAAATCTCTATAGGAATGATTACCGATGTTAACTATGGAGCGTCGTGCTGAACATGCCCTCGGATAATAATCCAAGCTCGTAGGAACAGACATCACAAAAAGCTTATCCCAGAGCTAGAGCTACACGAGAAAGCACAAAAAGAAGTAAAATCAACAAAAAGAAAAATGAAAACAATGAAAAAAGAAAAAGAGAAGAAAAAAAGATTAAAAAAGAAAATAGCCTGCTCAATTGAAAACCTAAAAAGGCAGTCTAGGCAAAAATTAAGGCAAGCTTGATGAATTGAAAACCCAAAAGGGCGGTTCATGCAAAAAGAAAGGCTCATATAAAGATTACCTGAAGAAGAAGCCTGTTGCCCCTAGTAGTAGCTTCCATTCTACTTTGAGAAGTGCACACGATCATCATCTTAGCCAAACTAACCGCAACAAGAGGTTGTCCCTCTAGCATCTGGTCAATAATAGTCAGAAAGGCAAAACTGCAAACCATAGTGGGAACCTCGTAGAGAAAAACCCCCAATATGAGCAAACATATGAGCAGTAACTTGCTTGCATCGCCAGAATGAAGCCCCCTGACTATGTCGAAAGCCACATCCAACCTCAGGCCCTCATCACATATCAATTAGAACCTATCAAATCATTGAAGTTGAAAACAATTCATCAACAAATCAAAAAATTTAGGGCAAGGGGCCTGGATAACCGGAGGCATGTCGGCAGAGAACCAGAGAAGACCACAGAACTCCTTGTACAAGGGGCATAGCTCATGGTCCCCAAACCAAAACACGGTATTAATAGGATCATAAAACCTGACAGTAGCTTGGATCACATTATCCTTAACAAAGATGCGGCAGTATTCCTTCATATGCGCCAAACCACAAACCTCGAGATGATTCCAACCATCAAAGTCCTTCAGATAAACATTCAGATCAGCATGAAAATGGATGTAGCCCTCCATGGCAAAAATTCACAAGAGTAACAGTTTGCTATACGTAGTTTATAGGGCAATCTGCCACGATCTGGCATATTACCCCGATAAACTCGACCAACAATAGAAAGAAAACATATAGGCAAGGGAATAAAGAAAATTTTATTTATGCAAAAGTGTGTTCATACAAAAGGAGGCACTGCAAACGGCCCCAAAGAAAGCAAAGCAAAATAGAAAAATAAAAGAAAAGAAAAATCCTATCTAATCACCCTGCAGGAAGAATCTGGGAGGATTGCCTTGCCCCTTCTGCGGCTACTGTTGCGGGTCATGCACCTGAAGCAACCTCAATTAAGCTCGAAGCCATCGAATCTCCAGCTGCAATATTTTAACACAAATCATTCATATCCATTTTATAACATGCCATACACCATCATTAAACACAATAAGATAGACAATTGTAATAGCACAAATAGGGGTTGAATAATATAAAATAGCCCTAAAACGCATGAAAATGAAAATTAAATCCTTACAAAAACATTGGAGGAACATTGCTAGACAATTGCACTGGAAAATAAAAAGGGTTGCAATAGCACAAATAGGGGTTGCAAGTTATGACAAAATTGTTTTCAGAAAGTGGTTGCAATAGTCTTCAATGGGATACGATAGAATATTTAGTCGTTTACAAGAAAGCATTGCAAAAATCATTGCCAATTAGCCGTTAATAGTCGTTCACATGAACGGCATTGGACTCTATGGTTACGAAAGAAATTGGTTGCCTTTGGGTCCAAAAATCATTGCAATAGATGCTTCTTCAAAACCGTTGCAATAGGTCAAAATATTATTGCAATAGGCACCTAAGGCAACGACCAAAAAACCAACCATTTTTTTTTTGAAAAAACGTTGCGAAAACCCCAATTGCAACTTTTTGACCCCCTTTTACAAACTTTTTTATTGTTGCAATAGGCCATCTGTGGTGTAGTGTTCTCTTTGACAACTTTGGTCCTGCACCGGCTCTCAAGTCATCCTGGATAGATGAAAAGGTAAATTGAGGGTAATTGGCCCTAAAGCCCAACTTAAAAATTCATTTCATTACTTTATTATCACACATTGCATTTCAATTCTCTGGTTAAGTGAGCCAATGGAGCCACTTAAATTATAATATGTGTAAATGAGCTTGCAGGTACAGATGAAACATCCAGAATGAGAGGAAACTCTATCCGAGTTTTCGGGCCAAAACCCAAGCGCTCCGTTACTCTATCAAAATTTCAGTAGAAAATGTCCTTTTATTAAGAAGTTATAATGCATATTTTATTTCTTCAATTTAATTCTTAAATAAAGTCGTTGTAATGCAAAAATTATCATAAATTCCAAAGTTCTAAATCCAATCAATTTGAACAATATGAGTATCTATCATGTCCGAACCCAAAATCTCACTTTCTTTTCGATAAAAAATCCTATTTTGGATCAGTATAGCAATATTCTAGGTGGACCTGAACCGGGTGCCGAGAGAGGAGACTAACATAAGCAGCACCAGTAGGATGGAAATTCATCGGATGCTCATGATCCAGATAAGGTGGGATGATCGGAGTATAAGTGCTCAGGTTAGGGTAGTACATCATGAACATGGGCGGCTGATACTCGAACCCCTGATGCCCCTCCACCATCATTGGGCCCTAAGACGAGACAGATGATGCCTAGGAGCTACCTATGTGAGTGGAAGTAGTCACGGGTCTCTTCCTACCCTGGTGATCCTACAAAGATAATAGAATGAGGTCAAGTCAGTCTAACTAAGTGCAATAATAAAAGAAAGAAGAACTCAAGCAAGTAAAAGGGGAAGTACCGTCATTCGGACACGCTCAGGCGAACCTGTTCTGGCCTGGCCACTTAGGGTAGAAGTCGAAGGGGCAAAGGCCTCAAGAGTAGAAGCCGAAGGATCATTATCCTCAGGAGGGTTATGGATATCCTACTGAGGCACAATAGGAATAGGGTCCTTATCCGGCCATCCGAGCAACTGCAGATGATATCACTCCTTGTACCTCCCAACCCACTCCGGAAAGGTGCTAGAGATACCCTTGAAGGCCAATCATGGAAAATTAGGCGAGCAACAAGGCCAAAAGATCCACCGAGGCACCTCAGGAGGAATAAAATGCGACCTGGGAGGAAGATGTCAGCCTAGAAAGTGAAGGGAGTCTCTATGATCAGTCGGGTATCCATAAACTTCCCAGCTCATCTCATGACCTTCGACTAGTGCAGAGCATGCCCCCAAGGCTGCATCCTAATCTAAAAAGGGGAAAAGCCAGACATCGGTACAACGATTGTAGCAGGTATAACAATTAAAGGAAATCCAGCAATCATAAACCATACCTGCTCCGAAGAAAAGGCACGAAGATTAACAAAAAGAGCAGAACTAGACTCTATTTCCCAACCGTGAAAATAGTGTGGCAGTCAGGGGCAAAATAAAAAGCCCCTGCTGGGGATGATCTTGGTCCTCAGAAGGATCCCCATCTCAAGAACTAAATCTATAAGCAGACAAGAAAAAGATCAGAACACCAAAAATGTACTCATAAAGAAAAGAGATAAGGGTTAAGTCCTTACATAAATAATCTAGAGACAAGACTTGAACTTTTCAATACTGTTCCTTACGCATTGGTCAAGGGCCCAGTATAGGTGACCCAATGTGGCTCGGCTCCATGGATATTCTTTGAAGTGGGATGGATCTGTAAAAGCCGGTATAATATAGAGATTCACGATCAAACCCTTGATAGGAAACCACAATAACAACAAGGTAGCAGCCATGAAAGCTCTAGCCTCGTAGGCAGCAGTCAGATACCCTCTATCCCCATAGGTCTAAAAAGTCATGAGTTTCTCGCAAGATACTCGCCCTGACTTGTCCCAGAATATCTAATCAAATCTTCAATAATCTCGCATTGAAATTATCATAAGTGAAGCAAGCATTAAAGTTGATCACATTACCATGGAAGGGTAGACCTGTGATGGTATAGTAATCTAGCAGAGTGACGGTATACTCCCGTAATGAAAGTGGAAAGTGTGGGTAGTATCGGACCACATACTCAAGATGTAGGTAGATGTACTAGCTGGAATGTATGGATACTTGCGGTGCCTGACGTACTTGCAATTCCTGACCATCCTCCCTAAAGACGTCCCATCAACAATGGCCTTGGCACCGGGGGATGGCACCTTATACCACTTATGAAAGTGGGTAGTCCTAGCGCCATCATGTTTGGTAATCTAAACAATGCATACACATGTATCTCACACCAGTTTTTGATAAATCACACAATTATCAAAAATAATAAATCATCACCCAATAATAAATGACTGCATTGAGTAAATTTTTTTGCATAAAAATGAATAAATAAACAATAAAATGGATAGGTCTTTGCGCGAAATAAAAACATTAGTAAGCCTTACTAAATTCCGAGAAAGATGGTTGGAAGGATTCAAAGCAGGAGGAATAAATTCCCCCAGAGCAATCCCATGATATATCCAATTCGGCGGGAGCCCATACAAAGCATCATCCAAAACCTTAAAAAGTTTCCCTTCTACGCCATCAATAAGCACATTCTGAGTAGTCACTTGAATGGCTGGCAGATCCAAGCGGATGTTGTAAAGCTTGAACCACATCGAAACCCCGAAAAATCTTAAAAGAAGGGGTAGAAATGGAAAGAAGATGAAAGAAATCATCGAAAAAAATAGGTCAAAAGCGGAAATTCTTGGAGAAAGAGAGCAAAACCAGCGAGAGAGAAGAAGAGAAAATTGTTGGTGTGAAGAAAATGGGAGCCAATCTGCTATTTTTATAGGCGACTAGTAATTAGCCCGCTGGCTAATTACCCATGTAATTAGCCCACCGGCTAACTACCTGTCCAGCTATCACGCATTTAGGCATAATAGCTATAAAAGTTACCGTTTTGTTGGTAATTAGCACGCCAGCTAATTAAGTGTATTTTTAAAAAATTTCGCAATTTTGCATTTTTCATCCATCTTATGCATCATTTTCAAAATGAGGAGACCTAAGAGCTATTTTTACACAGTCACACATGCATTGAGCGTCCAAAAATATTTATTTTGACCCCCGGTCAATCCTTTAACCTCATGCAACTCATTAAAAAAAAATTAATCGAAGGGGCAAAATATATTTTGTTTCAAAATTTATCGATTAAAAATATTTTAACTCATTGTATTCCACACACACTGTTTTTGTTTGTTTCGCATACGACAAAATTTCTAGCACGAAATTTATGTATGTGAGGGGCAAACTGTTAGCACAGGTCCATTCTGGCTTGATGGGGAATAATGGCTATTTAGTTCAGGGATCAGACAAATGAGTTGAAAAGGACCGAATTATCATCCAAAATCCGAAATTAAAAAATCCACATTTCAGGGAAGCTCCGATTTGGCATTTCCTACAAAAAAATCAAAAAGTTAAATTTTAGTCAAACATGGGTAATTAGCCCATTGGCTATTTACCGATCCACTGTAAAAAAAACAAATCTTACCAAGATTTGGCCTGGATTTACGGGATCTGAAATCAAATCCTGTCAGAGTGGTAATTAGCCCACCGGCTAATTACCAACCCATTATAAATATGGAGTTCACCCCCTCATTTCAGAAAGAAGAGACGGAAATTTTTAAATTCCCAAAATTACTTTTATGTCCTTTTTCTGTTCCAGGAATCCCAAAAGCCCCAAAACTCTGTCAAAATAATCCCAGATCCGAGTTCTATGACTGATATTCAGTATAAACTCACATTATGGTCTTTTTGGATCAAGATCCCACAATGATCTTCGATCTAAAATCGACCTAAACTTCACATTTCCCATAGCAATAATCCAAGATTACAGCCATAACTCAGGTTAAATCTATTTTCCAACTAAACCACATCTTTCTCTTTGACAACTTCGATCCCACACCGGCTCTCAAGTCATCCTAGACAGACGAAAAGGTAAACTGAGGGTAATCGGCCCTAAAGCCCAACTTTAAAATTCATTTCATTACTTTATTATCGCACATTGCATTTTATTTCTCTAGTTAAGTGTACCACTGGAGCCACTTAAACTATAATATGTCTAAATGAGCTTGTAGGTACGGATGAAACGTCTAGAACGAGAGGAAACTCTATCCGAGTTTCTGGCCTAAAACCCAAGCGCTGCCATTACTCTGCTGAAATTTCAGTAGAAAATGTCCTTTTATTAAGCCATTATAATGCCCGTTTTATTTTTTGAATTTAATTCTTAAATAAAGCCGTTGTAATGCAGAAATTATCATAAATTCCAAAGTTTCAAAATTAATCCAAACAATTTGAACAATATGAGTAACTATTATGTCCGAACTCAAAATCTCAATTTCTTTTCGGTATATAAATCCCTATTTTGGATTAGTATACCATAATTCCTGGTGGAGCTGAACCGGGTGGCGACTCTGTTTTATATTTAGATAAAGTAAAAATGCTTTATTTTAAAAATATCTTTTCTCAATAAAATGTGCAAATGTATTTCTTAACATAATCACATGTTTGGCTTATAAAAAGCCATGTTTCTTTTCACACTCAATAATTTATGCGAAAAAAATAACAAATAACATTTTTCCCTTTAGTGAAATCCAGCATTTTATTAAAAAAGAGGCACACGCATTTAAGCGAATTGGATTTTTTTAAATTGAACCAAACTCTGCGGTTTCCTTAAACTGTACCGAACCAAAGCACGACCCGCACGCCACACCCCGCGTGCGAAGCCCGCCACCCGTCCGCCCGCTCACACCTGCCTTTGTCACACATCTGAGCAACGCTTAGCAAGTTGAACATTAAGCCTTTAACTAGAGACACATTCTCAATTGAAGGCTTGACTCCCACAGTTCAAATGCCAACAATCTTTCCCTTTTGGTTGTCTCCAAAACTGGCACTTCCATTCCTTTTTCATTCCAATGAGATGAATTGGCTTTCATCACCTGTCATATGCCTAGATCATTCATCATCTAAATACCACATTCTATTGCCACAAGTGGATCTTAGGCTCACCTACAAAACAATTAAGTGTTCTTAGGTACCGATGCATTTCATTGGCTGGGTCCTCCCTTGTTAGTGGTGGTCATCCTAGACTAGTGATACTTATCATAGTAACCATTTTTGTGTCTGAACAAGACAATGGCATGTCCAGTCCAAAATTACACGCGGCCTTAGGATTGGGCCTGCTCACTTTCCTCTTTTGAGAAACCTTCTTAGAGTGGTGAGTGTGGTTATTCTTAGTATTCCTGTTTGGTTGAGGAGGGACCCGCACTTTTTCAAAGCAGTTAATTCAATAGCCAACTCATTCATTTGTTTAATGAGTTTGTTGTTATATCCATCATGGTACTCAACTTTTTCCATAAGGTACAGGATGTCGAGAGATGTATAGGAGTTACAGTCCTCTAGATCATCGCACCTCCTCTAGAGTACTTGGCTGACTTCTTAGTCATATTAATAACATCATTAAGTACTACAACAAGTTCATCTATTGACAAAAGGGGTTCAGAATTTACCTCAGGTTGCCTTCTTTTGTCTTTACTCCTATTAGCTGACTGGTTAGCAGCAAAAGTAGTTGGTTGGTTGGTTGAAATTGCATTTCCACTAGGCTGACCATTAATGCCCATATGACACAAATTTACTGAATCTTGTGGCTCCTCATTAGAAGAAGATGCCTCCTGATTAGAGTCACTCTATGTAGCAACAAAAGCTTTCTTATATTTCTTCTTTTTGAACCTGTCCTTCTTCGCTTTTGGACAACTGGATTGAATTCGCCCCTTCTCACTAAATTCAAAGCACTTAATGTCCTTGCTATATTATTTTCGGGGTCTCTCATCAGCACCCTTCTTGTACTAGCTAAGGTTTTTGAACCTTTGGTAATTCCTATCCTTCTTTAGAAATCTCTTGAAGCTCTTGGTGATCAGCGCCACATCCTCTTATGTTAGATATGATGTATGCCCTTAAGGCAATTAGGGCGATATATTGGTACGAATAATTTATTTATTTAATAAAGGCATTTAATCTTTTGTTTATATCGATGTGTTCATATATATTGTGACTGGTAAAAATATATTCATTGATATCTTTGTACAAAGGTCCTTGACATAATACATAGCATGAAGTGAGAGATATTATAATGGGACTATGTGTATTAAGACCTGCTTCATATGCTATTATGATTATGTCTAAACTATCCTTAGTCATAGTTTCATCAAGAAAGGATATTGACGGGGCAGTAAGACTAGCATATGGCCAACTCTCTTGGAAAGGGTCCAAGCAGTTAACCTCCTAAGACTGAAGGTGGTGCCTTAAGATTGACACATGGATATATCTGGAAGATATATTGGAGACCGCAATAAGATAAACGCTTGGTATATATATCAATGTGTTAGTGTATATCTTCATGTAGTAGCTTTGCGAATATCGTTTTACTTGAGATATAGTTACCTTGTCTAGTACTATTGCTATACTTTGGGTCATACTTATTCACTCATTAATTTAGGGTGCAACAGGTGATTATGGGTATAGTGATGACATCGCGTTGGTAAGTATGTAGTCAAAAAGAATCCATCCCTCCTGATATATTAAGGAGTTTTTACCTGGCCGCTTGTTGAAGTGATGATTACTATAAACCTCTTATCAGAGTACGTGATTGATAGAAATAGTTTCTAGTCAAACACATTATGGTAAAAAGTAATATACTTCGGTTACAAGCAAATAAATGGGATAGCTTGGAGCAACCTCCCTATTGGTGGGTTAACACTTTAATCAAACCCAACAAACCGGATGGTACTAAGATTAAAGAATGGAAGGAGTCCAACGCATTGGACAACTATTGCATAAACCAGGATTAAGTCATAAGCATAAATGACGTTCTGAGTAATGGGGGATGGTAGCCCCTTGCTAGAGGCATACTATAGTCGTTCAAGGTAATCGAGTTCTATTCACGGTCTAAAACCTCAAGCTAATAGTTCCTATAGAACAAACACTGGTCAAACCTTAATAGGTCAATACTACGGGATCCTATAAGGTTGCACACATTTAACTTTCATCGGACTGAGTAAAGAATTAATAGACTTGATCTATTATGAAAATATTAAAGGGATGGTTGAACTATTACCTGGTTAGACCAGAGACTTTATTTATTGACCAGTAACTAATTTTATTAGGGTCATAAATAAATTAAAGTGTTAATTAAAATGATTAGATCATTTTATGGTTAAGTCAGGAATTTATTTTGACTAATAACTAATTTTATTAGGGTCATAAATAAATTAAAGTGTTGATTAAAACGATTAGATCATTTTCTAGTTAAGCCAGAAATTTATTTTAACTAATAACTAATTTTGTTAGGGTTATAAATAGATTAAAGTGTTGATTAAAATGATTAAATCATTTTATGGTTAAGCTAAGAATTTATTTTGACCGATGACTAATTTTATTAGGGTCATAAAAAATTAAAAGAAATGAGGATTAAATTTAATCTCATATTAAATTCGCATTTAATCCCGCATTTAATCTTGCATTAAATCCGCATTTAATTAAATCCGCATTTAATCCCGCATTAAAACCGGATTTAATCCCGCATTAAATCCGCATTAAATCCGGAGAGCCTTTGCTTCTCCTATATAAAGTCAGCCCCTCTTCTTCATTTCTTGCACCATATCTTTCTATGAGCTCTGACTTGAGATTTAACACGTTTTCTCAATGTCAACTTAAATGATAAAATTAAGGAGTCCCTTTGATTAATATTTCAGGTGGGCTTTGGAGTGGTCTAGCAGCTACTTAAAACTCTGCGGTTCTTCCTCATTAGGAGGTTTCGAATGGTCGGGTTTGTGTGGATAGTCATAGAGGTTATTCTATACTTGGAGGCTTGTGTAAGAAGGTTCTACTAAAGCATGCTTCAACTAGTATGTCCTCTAATTCCTTTTTAATTAGTAAGTCCTTTTATTAAGCGTTTCAAGACTTAATAATTATTATGCTTAGGTTATTTTGCTTGCTTAGTTTATTTTATACCTTGACTATAACTTAGAGTTATAACATGTTTAAAATAAAATATTTTTATGCTAGGATATAATTGAGAATTATGGTACGCCTACTCTATTCATAATAATCTAAGTAGAGAATTTATTTAGTTAAGGCTTTAATCAATTTATGTGGACTAATAAGAGTTCCTGGGATAAGGGACAAAATTTTGAATTTCCGCCATGCTTGTTATACGTGTTCAAAGTGACTGTCAGTTCTCAACAGTGTATCTGAGCTTTCCTATTTAGTGCATAATTACGTTAAAAGCAAATTGAATTTTATTTTCCATATGAAATAATTTAGAGTTTATTAAATTGTTCGGAACAATAGATGAACTTAGACTTTTATTTCAAAGGTTAGAAAATGGATATAGATAATTTCAAATAGAAAATGGATATAGATAATTTCAAATAAGCCTCCTCAACTTACTGAAACTTATCAAAGACTCGATAAATTATATAAATTACATGGGTTATAGATGCTTTCAATTTACATGAATTAAAAGAACAAAATTTATTTGTCCAAGAGAATCTATGTTTTTTCAAGCTTGCGCCCGTAAATGTTCTGGCAAGGATTGGACAAGGTGTCTACTCCTCATAGGGCACCTCTCCTACATGGGAATATATATCGGTGCAGCTTGAGTTAACAAAGAGGGGATTAAATATGGACTAATTTATTTCTAGTGTATAAGATGGTTCTTATATATGTTTCTATAATAATGTAAATATTAAATTATTGAATAAAAGCTTAAAG
Source organism: Euphorbia pulcherrima (assembly GCA_947683365.1). NCBI lineage: Eukaryota > Viridiplantae > Streptophyta > Magnoliopsida > Malpighiales > Euphorbiaceae > Euphorbia > Euphorbia pulcherrima. The sequence continues at coordinate 45,773,644 of CANTUS010000014.1, forward strand.
AAAATGTAATATAAATATAACAAATAAAAATGTTAATTATTTTGCATATAATCTAAGTTGATGGAATAATTATAATAAAGAGCTTGAATCCACCCAAGGTTAGACCTTATAAATTAATTCTAAAATTCCCTGAATTAATATAAATTATTATTATAAGTATGTCCATCTAATAAATTCCAGATTGGGTGAGACGTTTAACACCAACAAAATTCCAAAGTAAATATATTCAGGCAAGTTACAAGTCTTCCTTACTCAAATTTATGATACGATCTTTTTCGGCTATAAAGTGTTGCGCAAAGCGTTCCTTTCATCTACATCGACCGGTTATAAAAATTGAGATAGGGTCTGCCTTAATAGGAATGGGTAGTCTACCATAAAATTGGGAGCTAGCCGTAGGACTGAGACACATTCAAGGAGATGCTAATATAAGAGCACATGTCCCTTGGTTTTAGGGAACTTGAATAAATTAGCCATTCCATACGATTCAAATGGAATGGAATTCCCACTACAACTTACTAATAAGACTTGACTCATAAAATTGGGGGTCGTATTAGTTACAGATACTACATACTTGGAAATTTAGCTAGGCTAAACCTCCCAAATTCTATAGAATAAGCTATTGTAAATTTCGAAAAATGGTACGATAAAAGTATCTAATTAAAAGTCCTTATATTAAATACATGTACTATATACTGAAGTCTAAACAATGCTTTTCTTTTCTTACATCTTAGTTGAAATCTTTATTTGAATACAAACGTTCAAATTGATAGCTTATTTTGATTGGCTCTAGCTTCAAGGGTTTGTTTAGAAATGTGCTTGGCATGAATATTATTTAAGCTTGAAACTAAACAACATGATGCAAGCAATTCTTCTTAAAATAGATATGCATAAAATACATAAAAGGAAACTAGGATACAACACCTTGTAGGTTGTTAACACCCCTATTACCTTATGTAAGTAGCTGGCAGGAGACAAGGATAAACATCAAGTTAGATGTTAGGATCCATACTACCTTAACTACAAGGGCATTATAAAATCATGGACTTGAAAGTCTATGTCTTTACATCTCAGAGAAAGAATTTCCGATGGTGGAAGATTTGAACAAAAATATTTTTGATGGAAAATTGGTGGACCAATTAGTTAGAAATTTAAGTGGTTCATATCTCAAAAAAGTAAAGGGACACATGGTGTCTGGTTTTAAAGCAAGATAGAGCAGAGTGAAGAGAAAAGTAAAAAGAGTACTGGGAATTTTGTCTAGGAGACAAAATGATTGTTTTCAATATGAAATATTGGAAACAAGATCTACATTTCAATATGGGATATTGGAATAAGATCAAAATGGCTAAAGTCTCATAGCATGAGAAGAGGAGGCCTGAAGCTTCCACTTCAAGATGTTTGATATTGAGAAGTTATACATCTCAAGGGAATTCTAAATTTGTTTGGAATACCTAATGAGAATCACATATCCATACAAAGATATACATATTAATAGGAAGTAAAGGTTTAGCAAAATGAGAGTTGTACCTACGGAAAATCAGTAAAGCTTGTTGGCTGTTATTGATATAGGAACTTAAAATCTCCTTTTGACTAAATTTGTAATATGACGAAATGGTATTCAATTGTCATTATAAAGTATTATTTCCTGCTTCACAGTAGAGGAATTTTATTCCAATTTGATAAAAAGGTATTATCAAAGTTATGAATGATATTTTATTGTAATATGACCAATGATATTTCGTAATTACAAAAATTATATTCTCAATATAAATGATACTAAGAGAAAATTAGATAATGAGAAATCTTTCTACTTATGGCATTGTTATTTAGGCCATATAAACAAATATAGCTAAACTAAGTTATACAAGCATGGAGACATAGGCCTAACAGACATGGAGTCTTTCGGTGATTGTAAGCCTTGTTTAAAAGGAAAAATGATGAAGTTATCCATTAAAGGAAATGGTGAATGAGCCACCAGTACATTGGAAATTATAAATACAGACGTGTGTGGTCCAATGAGTGTTAAGGCACTAGGAGGATACTCCTACTTCATAACCTTTGTTGATGATTATTCATGATATAGTTATCTATACTTAATGAAGCACAAATCTGAAAGTTTTAAGAAGTTTAAAATATTCAAAAATGAAGTAGAGAAACAGCTTGAGAAAAGTATTAAAGCTCTTAGATCTGATCAAGAGTTTCAGAATTATCTAAAAAAATGGGATAGTTCCCAAGTGGATCCCTTCTTATACACCCCAACACAATAAAGTGTTTGAAAGGAGGAATTGAACTTTATTAGATATGGTTCAGTTCATGATGAGCCAAGCAGATCTCAGTTTATCCTTTTAAGGATATGCAATAGAGAGCACAATTTATATATTAAAAAGAGTGCCCTTTAAATTAGTTAACTTTACGCCTTACGAAAGATGATGTAATAAAATACCATCTTTGAGTCACCTAAGAGTATGGGGCTGTCCTGTTATGGTAAAGAGGATAGAATCAGATAAGCTGGATGTTAAATCTGACAAGTGTCTGTTCATTAGATATCCAAAGGAAATTATTGGATATTTATTTTACCAACCCAAAGCATAGAAGGTATTTGTGTCTCGGAGTGCTCACTTTTTGGAAAATGAACACTTACTTGCAAAAGTCAGTGGGAGAAATATTAAATTGGAGGTTCAAGAGGAAGAAACATATAATCAACTGATTGACCCCAGTCTATAGACACAAGAAGGTGTGATCCAAGAACAACCTATCAAAACACAATCATTACGAAGAGCAGGTCGTGTTCACCTCCGATACAATGAATAAAATAAAACCATATCGAAGTCCTAATTGTACAACTTTGGTATAACGTCCTTCCAACGTGGACTCACGTAGATAAAGGTCCTGAAAGATATGGTTTTGTCATCATGGATGATAAGGAACTATATCTCATAGAGGATGATGAACTAAGAACTTTTGATGAAGTCATGAAAAGCTCAGATTCTGATAAATGGCTTGAAGCCAGGAAATCGTAAATGGATTCCATGTATGAAAACCAAGTTGGGAAATTGGTCGATACACCAGAAGAGGTTAGACCTATCTGGTGCAAATGGGCCTTCAAGAAGAAGACTGATATGGACAGTAATGTAAATACCTATAAGGCAAGGTTGGTTGCGAAAGGTTATAGTCAACGTGAAGGTATTCACTATGATGAACCTTTCTCACCTATAGCCATGCCTAATTACAGCAGAATACTCCTTGCCATGGTTTTTCATCACAATTATAAGATCTGGCAGATGGATGTTAAAACAACATTCTTGAATGAGGATTTGGACCGGGATTTGTATGTGACATAGCCTAAGGTTTTTACATCTCAGAATGGCTTGAAGGTATGCAAATTGCAAAGGTCCATTTATGGACTTACGCAAGCATCCAGGAGTTGGAATATTAGGTTTGATTAGATAATTTATGAACTGGATTTCTATCCAAACATTAATTAGCCTTGTGTTTACAAGAATCTTAGTGGGAGTGCATTCGTTTTCTTAGTATTATATGTTGATGACATTCGGCTAATAGGAAATGACATTTCTCTTCTTCAAAGTATTAAAATATGGCTGTCAAGGAAGTTCTCCATGAAAGACTTTGGAGAAGCAGCATTTATACTAGGTATAAAGTTCTATGGAGATAGATCCAAGAGGCTGTTAGGTCTTTCTCAAAGTACATATATAGACAAGGTACAGAATAGGTTCATCCTTGAGCATTCGAAGAAAGGTTATCTCCCGATGACAAATGGAATAAACCTATCTAAGACTGAGTGTCCGAAGACAGCTCAAGAAAGAATGTGCATGAAGGATATACCCTATGCATCCGCGAATGGATCCATCATGTATACTATGATATATACTAGGTGTGAGCACTGGATTTTAACGATCCTTCTCATGAAACGATGATGAGAGCTATATGATGTATTTATCTACAAGTATTCCCTACTTGGAGTGATTTCAATGCAGTTTGGTCAAGCTTTGTCAAACCTAAACCTCAAAAAACTAGTACCTAAGCCCTGAAAGGTCTAAAACGGCCAAAACTGGTAAAAACCAGTAAAAATTGGTCAATTTCAGGTAGTTTCGGGAAGCTTCGGGCAAAACTAGTCGAACCAGTCCGTACTAGCCCATACGGATCTGTAGGGGTCTAACCAATCCGTACTAGTCCGAAAACTTCCAGAATTACCCATATCATTCCTACTGGGATCTGTACCAGTCCAGGCCACCCGTACCGGTCCCCTAGATGCCCAAAAAGTCTGTTTAGGTGCATAAAATCAGTCATAAATGCATAAAATCAATTTAAATGCATAAAATCAGATTAAATGCACCAAATCAATTTTAATGCATAAAATCTGATTTAATGCTTAAAATTGATTTAATTGCATAAAATCAGTTTTAATGTACCAAATCAATTTTAATACATAAAATCAATTTAAACGCATAAAATCATTTTTAATGCACCATTTGCCAATTTTAATGCATAAAATCGATTTAAATGCATTAAATCAATTTAATTGCATAAAATCAGTTTTAATGCATGAAATCAACCATCAAAAAAATAAAATCAGTTTTAATGCATGAAATCAGCAATGAACGAATAAAATTAGCCATTTAATGCATTAAGACCTAATTTCCCCTATATATAGTGGCCTTTTTCTTCATTTCAAGGGGAGAATAATTGAAGAGAAAAATATTAGAATAAAATACCAATATAAGAATATGGTTTTAGCAAGTTTTTGAGGTTATAGAAAGGGTATAGAAGTTATAAAATAGGGGGAAAACTATTCCACATTGGTTTTGCCCACATTTTATTTCTCTCTAGCTTCATATTTAGGATTGGGGGAAGTTCTGTCCACGCAAACACTCACCTAAAACAATTCTAAATCCATTATTCCACCATCTACTTTGACAGAGTTTTCATTCGGCATTGGAATCGCTCTAAGGTGGATTTACAACATAAAGGTAACACTCATGAGTTTCAAAGAGACTCACATCTCAATTATTTATTTATCTCTCTCCATCTATTCAATTATGTCTAGTGTTTTATTCCTATTTTGGGTCTGGTCCTAACCCATATGAGCCTTGTTGGTACTTTATGTCCTTTGGGATATTAAACTTGTTCGCCATACATATATGGAAGGAAATCCCATTTTTATTCTGTTTCTTCTCTATAAATCTGTTTATTAACTGAACTGAGTTTCTGCTCGAGACCAGACACGACCCGTACGGGTCCCCTATACCCATACTGGTCCTCCTTAATAGCCGTACGGGTCTCACCCCACCCGTACGGGGTACTAGCCCCCAGGCAGAACCCACAGTTCCATTTTTAATTGATAAAATCAATCAGCTCACCATTTGCCATGTGATCAGTTTCACTAAAAATCCGGCAAATCAACCCACGAAAGTTAAAACGTGTTTTCATAACAAAATGTACTGAAGACCCGTAACTTCATTTTGATCCTAGAAGCCGCCAGGGAACTATCGATCGCTTTGTGGATGCAGGGGAATTTATTTTTATTTTGTTTATAATTTAGAACAAATGTATAGGTTCACTCGCAATCCCCCATTTTCCCCCGGTTGTGATTTTATTCTTTTCTTACTACTTGTGCTTTATTATAAACTATTGAATGCATGAAATAGTGTTGAAAAATAGATATTCTATAATAATCCCCCAAATGATGAAAATGGAATTTTTTTATATGGCGAGTTTAATTTTGAATTAACTAAATGAGAATTAAGTGACTCATCCGACACCCGAATCTCTAACCCAAAAGGTATGAGTCTCCAGCCCAATGGAATCTGTACCAAAACCCTTTCCCAAGTAGACAACTTGGGTGGCGACACTATCATTTGCATTGAGATTTGGGTCTCGATTCTTTTATTCATAAAATTTGCTAAAATGTGCAAACTTGAACTAAATGGTTTCTTCACGCCTAAATTAAATCAACCACCCTAGTGGGACCCACCTCTCACCAAGGCACCAAGGGAGACCCACACGTTATCGACACCTTATAGTGGTGACTCTGCTTAGGAATAATATTTTAACTTGCATAATTTTGGTTTGTTTTAAAAGCTTAAAAGATTAAGATGAGCACCGAAAATCATTTACTTAATTCAACCCACTTTCTTTTTCATCATTTGGGAAAACTATTACACTCTATCTTAGATGCACTCTATCTTTATATATTAACCTCACCATTCAGCATTGTACATGCCTCATGCATAATCGAACCCATGCATGTATTGATCATTTGGTTCCCACCTGAGTAAGAGTCAAAGCTTTGCAACAATCTCAAGTTCATTTAGTCAGCATTCGAGTTTCTACTCAATCGAATTCAGTTCAATTAAGGGTTGGATCCCTGTAGCCGTCTCTTAGTAGTCCATTATCCATTTAGTTCATATATTCGAGGCTCAGTTGGTCCATATGGCCAGTTTAGCAATCCTTTTCAGGCATAAGGTACGATAGTTCCGCCAACTTTCAGTCGGTCTATTCAGCCTAGCCAAGGATTTGTGCCGTTAGTGTTTTGGTTTTGGGGGTCTAGCCAAGGTCTCAACTGCGTAGCCAGGCCTGAGGGGACAACTTTTCATAATCAAATAGGTCTATCATTTAGTGTGACTAAAAATGATAAAAAAACCTTCACCTCAGGTCCAAGCCACAAGAGGGGAAGATTGGATCCCCGAAAAGGCTGAAAAGTGAGAAATATTTGAGGAATTGGAGTATATTGACGAAGCAGAAAGAGGACTAGTGCCAATACAAGTAGAAGCTCAGGATTGGCAGACTACTGATTCATCGATGGATCCTACCGAGATTGAAGATGAAGACCCTCCACATCAAGAGGATGATTTCGAGGATGAGGTAACATTTTAACGTTGCTAGTGTTTTGACGCAAACAATGCCACTCATAAAGCACATCACGAATAAATTAATACATTTACATCATGTTTGAGTATTTCATTCTTAAAGATATCATGCACTCATAAAATCAACATTCTTAAAAATTTCATCATGTTTATTAAAGAAATTGAATTTGAGTATGGTTAAAACTTACTACAAAAAAAAGAGAGAGATGAAAAGTGCTTAGCAAACATGATAGCCTTGGGTCTTTACTCATATTTTTCCATAAGGGGGGAGGAAGATACACATCACTAAGAAAGAAAAACAAGAGCCCAAAAAAAGGAGGAGGACATACTTCACATCAAAAGCACCGTTGATGGAAAAGATCTGACAACACAAATCCAAAATCAATGCGAGCTTAAATCCAATGCTCTTCCAAAACCTTTAAAAGGATAAACCATCACTTCCAACAATTGGGCATTTTATCAATTTAGGTACCTCCCTTGGACCTATATTCTCATCAAAATATCCCTCCAAAAAAGCTTTCTCCGCTTATACAAAAGAAAGAAGACCCCTCACCCTACATAAAGACCCCTCACCTCCATAATAACATGATCTCCTTCTTTCACAAGAAGGACAACCTTCCCCATAATAACATGACCTCTTTCTTTCAAAAAAGAGAGGAACCTATTCATTCCAACATTAAATGGCCCAAACTTATAAAAATAGAGTCAAATACCCAAACCAACCCCTCAAGGCGGGTAATCTGGTTCTCAAACAGCTAAACCAAGTCAACACCAATGCTAAGGGAAAGTTCAGTTCTAATTGGGAAGGACCATTCATGGTTAAGAAAGTCCTTGACAAGGGAGGAACTAAGCTCAGGGATATGGATGGAAACAAGTTTGTGAATCCAGGGAATCAAGAAAGGCTTAAGCGCTATCATGCCTAGGTTAAAAGAAATAAAACACAAAAAAGCAGCACACCATAAAAAAAGGGAAAAAAATCACCCGACGAGTTCTCTTTCTACTACTTGAGCAAAAATTAGGATACAACCCGCAGCTTAGTATTCTACAAACTGGTCAGGAAAAAGTTAGGGTACCCCAATGCGAACAAAGCCCGCTAAGTTGAAAACCCAAAAAGGGCGGCTTAGGAAAAAGTTAGGGTATTAAGAGAAAAACGTCAGTTGCTTTCTGGTAAATATGTAAAAGGACTAGAAAGCAGGTAAGGGTCAAACATTGGAAACTATTACCATTGTTGATGCACTTAAATTTAATTTCATCGATGAACATGTTATGGTTCGCTAAGAATCCTGGTCTTATAAATGCATGCATGTCTTTAGGTGAAATAATCACAAGTATGCGAACATCAGTTTCTTCTCTACATTTTGTGCTCTTTGTTATTATCTGTACTGCACGTATCATTTAACAAAAGACAAAATACCAATAAGCCACAAAAGAAATAAGGGTTATGCAAAAGTCGAAAAAAGTCTGCTGAACTAAGCCACCAATGATAGTTCAGGTAAAAATTAAGACAAAAGAAAGAAAAATACAAAATCAGTTCCACAAATTGCGTCACATCAAGCAGTCTATGCAAAAGTTAGAATTCAATTCAAAAATGCCAGTATTTTGCATTTGCTTTTGTTTTTCGACCATCATTTGTAATAGCAATGTTTCACATATGGGATCCCTCAAGTTTATTTTTCCCACTGTGAAGCTACTCGATAGCACTCATCATCCGAAGTGCCAAGTGCTTCCATTAGCATCATCCAACTTGCACCATGCTACAGTGTGGATAGTACTAAGACGCAAAAAGAAAAGAAGTCTGCTAAAGTGAGCCGCCTAAGATACTTCATGTAAAAGTTAAGACAAGAAAGTCAAGTCTACTTAATTGAGCCGCCAATGACAATTCAGGCAAAAGTTAAGACAAGAAAGAAAGTTTGCTATATTGAGCCGCCAAGGACAATTTTGGGTAAAAGTTAAGATAAGAAAGAAAGTCTACTGAATTGAGCTGCCAAGGACAATTCAGGAAAAAGCGAAGACAAAAGAAAAGAAAAATATAGAAATTGTTTCGATAGGTCGCATCACATCAAGCGATCTATGAAAAAGTTAGAACTCAAATTAAAAGTGCCAAGTGCTTCCACTAGCAATACCTAGCTTGCACCATGTTACAGTTTGGACACCTCAAGGACACATTCCTCTAATGTGCAAAGAATGAATCTCATCCAATCAAATCACCAATGCAAAGAAGTATAGGCATCTATATAAACCTGTATGAGTCTACAAAAGGCGTATGAATCCTCTTTTTAGATTCAAGACAAGGTTCTCACCATAAAGAAGCACAACAACAACATAAAGGCCTTTATAGGGGCAATCCGGTCAAAGGTTCAATTTAAGCCTAATCCTAAACCAAATGGGTCCCCAACAGGTATACGTATCTCATCTAAATCTTGGTAGCACTCATCAGTCTCAATCGGGCCAGTCTTTCAATAATCTAGGCAAGTTTGTTTACTAGTCAATTCCCTAGCAATTCAAGCCTTTATCAAAGAAGGACAAGACAACAATATCCTAAAGGCAAAGGATCAATCAAGGACCAAGACAAGTAAGAAAAGCATAGCCTAATCTAAGCTACTAGGGGGTCCTATCCCTTCTGCTCATCCTGAGTCTGGTCCTGTGCATCTGTCAGTAGGTCATCCACGTCTATTATCACATGATCCTCTGGCCCATCAGTATCTAAGTTGGAAGATTAGGAACCCTGGCCTCTGAAGCTCCTAAGCGGCAATATTAGTCTCCTTAACTTGCTACTCTACCTCCTACTCAGCTCCCGTCACCTAAGTGGCCACCGATGCTACCCGATAAGCTGAACTATCCTCCTTCGATGAAGGATCAGATGACTCAAGTATCTGCTTACCCTTGATCAATAGGGCTAGCTGGCCCCACAACAACTCGACCTTAGCCCTCGCCCGTGTAGTCTCCTCTCTAACCCTCTCCAACTCCTCCTCTAGTGGTCTGACCTGGTTAGCTTCAGTAATGGCTACTCGCCACTACTCCTTTAGGAACCTAACTCGCTCCTTAGAGGCATCCAGATCTTGGGTGTACCTGTCATGCTTCACAGCCTACATGGTCTACAATGAAAATCATAAGACCAGAATATATATAAATGTCATGGCATGCATAGTTTATTAAATTTTGCAGGTAAAAGAAGCTTATTGAGGCTAGTACATCCTGAGCTAGCCGTAAGTCTCGGACAGAGAAGAAACCCCTAGCGATCCTCTCTGCCTCAGCTATGGTCACTTAAGAGAGAAAACCATATCAGAATGGGATATCTCAAGTAGTTATTATAAGGGCAAAATAAAAGTAGAGAATTCCTTACATAAGGGGAGCTAGAGGAAGTAAAGCGCATGGCGTAGCTCCCTGATAGCTCTCTTCCCCGAATGGTCGAGTAGTCGAAAGGAAGTGTCCAGATCTGTTCAAAGGAGCCCCTCTCTCACCCCCCCTAAAGCATGAGATCACTTCATCAGCAGCTCCGGGTTAGCTGGGAAAGCAGCAGCAGGCCTCTTCCACGTAGAGGCGGAAGGCTACAACAACGAACAATTACATTCAGGTTCATAATTAATTTTAGGAAAGTAACACAAGAATTCACAAAGTCAAAGTAAAGGAAATTCCTGAGAAGGAGTAACAGACCTAGCTGGGCCCTCAATACTTTAAACCATGAAAAGACCCCGCGGTCACCCCTCGGTCCACCCTCATCATCATCATTATCATCATCACCATCGTTGTCACTCCAGTAAAACTTGAGGGGGAAGTCCATGAAATAGATCCTCTTACAGGGAGGAAGGAGTAAAGAATTGATGAGCTCAGCATAGGAGCCTCCCCCCGACATCACTCAAGCCCCCTCACCTAACAGATACAGCCCCTGATCTATCTCAGGCATCAGATGCGGCCAGAAGGCCCCTATTGGGATAGGAGGAGGAATTGCTCTCTCCACAACAACACTAGTCCTCCAATCTTGGACCCTCTCACTAAAGTACCACTCTAGGGAGAGAGAAGACTCTAGCACAAAGCGGCGATCACCCACATTGGTCCGCATCCGCTCGATATTCTCGTGGGTGACCATCCTCTCCCATGGGTCTTGAACGACATGTAAAAAGTAAATGCACTGTAAGTATCATAACTTTGTAAATACAATTTCTACTAATAGTTTATTGAAATGTAAAATACAGATTTAGTGCAAAAGAAGTTTACGTGATCAAAGCACAGCTAGAAGAATAACTCCCTATACTCTGCTGTAGTCCCGGCCATTTGCTGCTGGGGTCCTATACACCTCGAGATGATGTGAGGTATCTCAGGCAGCCCAGGAAAACTTAGTTTGGGGATAAACCAATGCTCAAAGGCTAAAATCTACAAAATAAGGCAAAGTCAGTTACAAAGTAGTTCAAACAAAAGGCTAAAGCACAAAAGATTAAGTTCAAGAAGCACCAAGAGGATCATACGATAGATCTTAAGCTCGGACTGCTGGCCTCAAACTCCAACATCCAGCCTGTAGTACAACTATACTAGGATGACCTGACACTAGTTCTTGCTTAGCACAGCGGCAAGATCCTCAATAGCACACGACAGACCATAGTTGAGGCCGCTCAAGTACACCGAGAAGAAGAAGGTAGAGAGAAAGGTTAGTAGGAAAGACCGGGCATACTGATCCTTCCTCCCCGCAGCTATAGGGCTAGGCTTCCCAATCTAGTAGTTGTGAAGATCCCCATGCTTGAGCTTGTCCTTCCCTCCAGGACGAAGCCCAAGAAGTCTCTTCACTTGAGCCCTCACCTCGCCTCAAGAATGCCAGCATCCACATAAATGTCAAAGTGGGTGACTTCCCTGCTCCAATCCAATCCTTTCAGTGCATGCATATCAAAGGGAGTGACAGTGACCTCCCTAATAGGCAATTGGAAAGTGTGCGTCATCCAGGACCATCTCTCTATCAAGGTCGATATAGCACCAAGAGCCAGTGTCTTCAGGGCTTGGGGAATGGCACTGATGATATCAGTAAACCCGAATGAGTCAATATAGGCTAGCAACTCAGTATCCTAAGTAGCTCGAATCTCCTCATGCCACTTTCTGCAGAATCTCAAGGCTCCCATAGTCTTATACGGGAACTGCAAAGGAGAAGCAACAGTTTAACAAGGTTCATTCAAAGGGAGAATCCATAAGTGGTCAAAACATCAAGGGAAAACAATCCCCATAAGATAAGAGATTCTTACCCGAACCAAGGAAATGCTATCTTAGAAAAATCCCCTGAAGAAAAATCATCTAGGAAGACACCTCCCCAGCAAAAAAGTCAATCGAGGGGCATCCCTCCATTCCCCAGCAGTGGAATTAGTCAAGGGGCATTCCCTAATCATCAAAAACCCTAGGGGCACTCCCTAGTAGTGCCAGCCAGTAGAAGGGGCATACCAAGGGCACCTCGGTTCAAGTTAGGACCAACCCAAGATCATCAAAGTTAGTATTTTCTTTTATTAAAGGCAAGTCCCGACAGCATGTTTCAGAGTCTTACTGACCAATTTCTTTATCATGTGCAAGAACTCAAGGAGAGGTATCTATAGGAAATGAAGGAATTCCCCCAGCCACACTGCCATCTAAAGGGCATCCCACCAACCAGTCAAGACACCTAGGGAAATTTCTAGGGCCTCTCCTGGCAGCTAATTTTCTCTTTCCAAGGGGCACCCCCTAATAACTCCATTTCTCTTTCCAAGGGGCACCCCTTAGCAATCCAAGTCATCTAGGACACTTGCCCCCCAGCAATTAGACAAGATGAAACCTAAATGCAAATGAAAGGGGCACTTTTCTCCAGCAGAATAACTGCATCAGAATAGTTCGTCCCCCAACAAACAAAAAATTCAAGGGGTAATCCCCCTATCCCCATGAAGAATCAATCCTTATCCTCGATGGCTAGGCAGTTAGAGAAACCATTCCCCTAAAATACTTGATGGGCATCAACCCCAAAGCTTCCCAAGGGCAAATTTCTACGAGCACCCCCAAAGTAGACAAGCTTTCTTAAGATGGTTTCCAAGGATACTCCCCAGTAGCTAGGATGTTCCAGGAACACCTTCCTCTAAACAAGTGAAATTGCCCCTTAGTAGTTTCTCCCCGGTGATCCAAATGGACTAGCCATTCAATGGCTATATCCTCAGCAGTCAGCTCCCCCAGGGGCACCCCCAAGGGGCATTTTAGCTCAAAACAGTTGGGCCAAACCTAATATATCTAAACTTAGTTTACATTTCATCAAGGACCAATCCTGATCCAGCTTCTTCATTCCCGATTGAAGGGGAAAAACTTTTGTTTACCGTAAAGTCAATCAAGAATTAATATGTATCATTTCAGACAGTGACTATCGCAATGTTTTTATTGTCTTTTTTGGCAGGTAGCTCAAAACCACCAACAGGAGAGTCATCCGCCTCAAGAAAGGGATACACTATTAGTAGGAGAGTCATCTGCCTTAGGAAAGGGATAAGCAGGAGAGTCATCCGCCTTAGAAAAGGGATACACCAATAGCAGAAGAGTCATCCATCTTAAGAAAGGGATACACCATCAGCATGGGAATTATCCGCCTTAGGAAAGGGATGCAATATCAAACCAGGAAAGTCGATCCGCTTTAAGAAAGGAATATGAGGAGAAGTTAACCGCCATAGGAAACGGATTCAATATCAACTAGGAGAATCATCCACCTTAAGAAAGGGATATGAGGAAAGCAATACACCAGCATCAGTTAAAGGAAAGTCATCCGCCTTAAAAAAGGGACACACATAGCAAACGAGAGATGTTCGCCTAAGGAAAAGAACACCAAGGAAAGGAGTTCATCTCTAGAAATGAACCCACCCATATCATAACATTATAAAGGTCTTTATAGGGGAAAACTAGTTAGACTCAGGCTCAACTCAAACCCATCTCCAGCAAGCATACGGGCACTCAGTTCTATTTTCAAAGTAGGATTTCTTACCAAGGGGGAGTGCCAGCCAGTAGAAGGGGTACGCTAAGGTCAGACCAAGTCAAGTTGGGACCAACCCAACATCTCTTCACTCAATCATTATAGTTAACTAAGGGGCGAACTCCCACCAGCACACCATAATCCTTGATTGAAGAGGAAAAGAATTTTTGTTCACCATAAATCAATCAAGAATTAAAGTATGCCATTTTAAGACAGTTAACTAACACAATTACTTAACATGTACATGCTTATCAAGAAAGAGAGCATACGTGAAACAATACCATTCTAGGGGCATCACTTTGAGAAGTATCCCTAGAAGCCTAATCGAATAAAGGAACTTTTTCCCCAGTAGTGGAATCAGTCAAGGGGCATACCCCTATCATAAAAAACCCCAAGGGTCCCCGCCCTAGGGACATTGCCCAGCAGCAGAACTAGCGAGGGGCACCCCCCAATCATTAAATACCCTAGGGGCACTCACCCTGGAGGCATCCTCAGCAGTAGAACCAATCAAGGGTCATTCCCCCCGAGAGGCACCCTCTAAGGGGCATTCCATCCCTAAAGCAATCAGGCTAAATTCGACATTTCTCACACTCAGTTTACAGCTTATTCAGGGGCCAACCGCCCATCCACACATCTTTATTCTTTATCAACAGAGAAAATTTTTTTGTTCATCACAAAGTCAATCAAGAATTAAGATGTGTCTACTTAGACAATAACTAACTCAGTGTTTGATTATTGTCTCTTTATAGGTCATTCGAAATCCCCAATAGGGTAGTCATCCTCCTTAGGAAAGGGTATACCATCAGCCAGGAAAAGTCGATCTACCTCAAAAAAGGATACACATCAGTAAAGGAAAGTTATCCGCCTTAAGAAAGGGATACACATCGGCAAAGGAAAGTCATCCGCCTCAGGAAAGGGATACGAGCAGAAGTCAATCTGCCTTAAGAAAAGGATGCACATAATAAAAGTCACACCTTCCCCAGTAGAGTCACTAGGGATGCATAGCGGCAAAGGAAAGTCATCCGCCTCAAGAAAGGGATACACGTCAACAAAGGAAAGTCATCTGCCTCAAGAAAGGGATATGCACCAGCAAAAGAAAATCATTCGCCTTAAGAAAGGGATATGCACCAGCAAAGGAAAGTCATTCGCCTCAAGAAAAGGATACACATCTGCAAAGGAAAGTCGTCCGCCTCAAGAAAAGGACACCCTGGAAAGGAGTTCACCTCAAGAAAAGAACTCGCCCATGTCATCACCTTAGGTATAATTTCTAAACCCTTGCTCATATTGTGGGATCATAAAAATCCATATCTATAGTGATCCCATGAGTGCCAGTCTGTAAGCACTAGATTTTAATGATCCTTCTCACGAAACCATGATGAGAGCTATATGATGCATTTATCTAAGTGCTATCTACTTGGAGTGATTTCAATGTAGTTTGGTTAAGCTTTGTAAAACCTAAACCTCAAAAAATTAGTACCTAAGCCCTAAAAGGTGTAAAATGATCAAAACGAGCGATTTCAGGTAGTTTCGGGCAGTTTTGGGAAGCTTCGAGAAAAACTGGTCAGACCGGTCTGTACCCGTCCATACAAATCTGTATTGGTCCAAAAACTTCCAAAATTGCCCATATCAGTCCCACCGGGACCTTTACGGGTGTAGGCCACCAGTACTGGTACCCCAGGTGCCCAAACAGTCTGTTTAGGTGCATAAAATTAGTCATAAATGCATAAAATCAATTTAAATGCAAAAAAATCAATTTAAATGCAAAAAATCAATTTTAATACACTAAATTAATTTAAATGCATAAAATTAGTTTTAATGCATAAATCAATTTAAATGCAAAAAATCAATTCTAATGCATGAAATCAATTTAAATTCATAAAATCAGTTTTAATGCATGAAATCAGCAATAAAGAAAATAAAACCAATTTCAATGCATGAAATCTGCCATAAAGAAAATAAAATCAGTTTTAATGCATGAAATTAGCCATAAACGAATAAAATCAGCCATAAACGCATACAATCGATCATTTAATGTGTTCTAACCTAATTTCCCCTATAAATAGAGGCATTTTGCTTCATTTCAAGGGGAGAACAATTGAAGAGAAAAATATTAGAATAAAATATCAATATAAGAATGTGGTTCTAGTAACTTCTTGAGGTTATAGAAATAGTATAGAAGAGGTATAGAAGTTATAAAATAGGGGGGAAAACCATTCAACATTGGTTTTGCCCACATTTTATTTCTCTCTAGCTTCATATTTAGGATTGGGGGAAGTTCTGTCCATACAAACAAACACCTAAAATAATTCTAAATATATCATTGTATCATCTACTTTGACGAAGTTTCCATTCGGCATTGGAATTGCTCTAAAGTGGATCCACAACGTAAAGGTACTAGCCCGCAGGTAGAACCCACAGTTTCATTTTTAATTAGTAAAATCAATCAACTCACCATTTGCCATGCGATCAATTTCACTAATAATCTGGTAAATCAACCTACGAAAGTTAAAATGTATATTTATAACAAAATGCATTGAAGACCCGTTATTCCATTCCAATTCTATAAGCCGCCGGGGCATTATTGATTCCAAAACCGCCAGGCTAACATAATCACATTTTTCCTAATAAAATGCTGACTTATGATGTTCTGTAAATTGTGCTAATCTTTGTGGATGCAGTGGAATTTATTTTTATTTTGTTTTGTAACTTAGAACAAATGTATAGGTTCACTCGCAATCCCCCATTTTCCCTCGGTTGTAATTTTGTTCCTTTTTTTACTACTTGTGCTTTATTATAAAATGTTGAATGCATGAAAGAGTGTAGAAAAATAGACTTTCCATAATAATTCCCCAAACGATGAAAATGGAACGGTTTTACGCGGTAAACGTAATTTTAAATTAACTAAATGAGGAATAGTGACTCATCCGATACCCGAATCTCTGATCCAAAAGGTATGAGTCTCCTACCCAATGGGAACAGTTCAAAACTATTTCCTAGGTAGACAACTTGGGTGGCGACTCTATCATTTATATCGAGATTTGGGTCTTGAATCTTTTAGTCATAAAATTGGCTAAAATGTGCAAACTTGAATTAAATGGTTTCATCACGCCTAAATTATTCAACCACCCCAGTGGGCCCCGCCTCTCACCAAGGCGCCAAGGGAGAATAACACGTCATCGACACCTCACACCCGGCCAGATGTCGCTCAAGCCTTGAGCTTTCTAAGTAGATATCAATCGGATCCAGGTGAAAAGCACTGGATGGCCTTACGGCAATTCTTAAGTACTTGAGGAGGACTAAAAATGAGTTCTTTATATATGGAGATGGTGACCTCACAATTAGAGGTTACATTGATGTGATTTTTGAAACTGACAAGGATGACTTTAAGTCTCAGTCAAGTTTTATATATGTGTTTAATGGAGGGGCAGTATACTGGTAAAGTTTTAAGCAGGAAACTACTGCTAATTCAACCACAGAGTCTGAGTATATTGTTGCTTGTGAAGCAGCAAAAGAAACTTTCGGGATTAAGGGACTTATTGATGATCTCGGTGTGGTTCCTAAGATTGTTGATCCAATTACTTTGTATAGTGACAACAATGGTGCTATAACTCAGGTAAAGGAACCACGATCTCATAAAAAAATAGACATGTAATTAGAAAGTATCATATAACCAGAGAGATTGTTGATGCTAAGATAATAAGATTAGAATACGTCCCCATGGATCAGAACCTCGCAGATGGTATGACAAAGCCATTGACGCAAGTCAAACATGACCAGCAAGTGAAAGCATATGGAGTAAGACATATGGCTAATTGGCCTTAGTGCAAGTGGGAGTTTGTTAGATATGGTGTATGCCCTTAAGGAATTTAGGGCAATATATCTTAATTATGTACTTGTACGAATAATTTGTTTAATTAATAAAGCCATTTAATCTTTATTTTATATCGATGTGTTCATATATATTGCCACTGATTAAAATATATTCATTGATATCTTTCTACAAAGGTCCTTGACATAATACATAGCATGGAGTGAGAGATAATATAGTGGGACTATGTGTAGTGAGACCAGCTTCATGTGCAATTATGATTATATCTAAACTATTTCTAGTCGTAGTTTCATCAAGAAAGGATATTGATGAAGCAGTAAGACTAGCATGTGGTCAACTCTCTTGGAAAGGGTCCAAACAGTTAACCTCCTAAGACTGAAGGTAGTTCCTTAAGTTTGACACATGGATATATCTGGACGACATATTGGAGACCACAGTAAGATAAACACTTGGTATATATATCAATGTGTTAGGGTTTATCTTCATGCAGTAGCTTTGTGAATATCCTCATACTTGAGATATTAGTTACCTTGTGTGGTACTATTGCAATACTTTGGGTCATGCCTATTCACTCATTAATTTAGGGTGCCACGGATGATTATGGGTATGGTGATGATAGCACGTTGGTAAGCTATATAGTCGAAAAGAATCCATCGCTCTGAATATAACCTGGCCGCCTATTGAAGTGATGATTACTATAAACCTCTGAATATAGTATGTGATTGATAGAAATAGTTTCTAGTCAAACACATTATGGTAAAAATTAATATACTTCGGTAACAAGTAAATAACTGGGATAGCTTGGAGCAACCTCGCTATTGGTGGGTTAACACTCAATAAACTAGGATAGCTTGGAGCAAATAATGGAAGGAGTTCATCGCATTGGACAACTATTGCATAAACCAGGATTAAGTCATAAGCACAAATGACGTTCCAAGTAATAGGGGATGGTAGACCCTTGCGAGAGGCATACTACAGTCATTTAAGGTAATGGAGTTCTATTCACGGTCTAGAACCTTAAGCCAATAGTTCCTATAGAACAAAGATTGGTCAAACCTTAACAGCTCAATACTACGGGATCCTATTAGGTCACACATATTAAACTTTCATTGGTCTGAGTAAAGAATTAATAGACTTGATCTATTACAAAAAATATTAAAGGGATGGTTGAACTATTACCTGGTTAGACCAGAGATTTTATTTATTGACTAGTAAATAATTTTATTAGGGTCATAAATAAATTAAAGTGTCGATTAAAATGATTAGATCATTTATGGTTACGTCAGGAATTTATTTTGACTAGTAACTAATTTTATTACGGTCATAAATAAATTAAAGTGTTGATTAAAAGGATTAGATCATTTTATGGTTAAGCCAGGAATTTATTTTGACTAGTAACAAATTTTATTAGGGTCATTTATAAATTTAAAGTGTTGATTAAAATGATTAAAGCATTTTATGGTTAAGCCAATAATTTATTTTGATCTGTAACTAATTTTATTAGGGTCATAAAATAAATTAAAGGAAAGGGGGATTAAATTTAATCTCATATTAAATTCGCATTCAATATGCATTTAATCCCGCATTTAATCTCGCATTGAATCCGGGGAGCCTTTGTTTCCCCTATATAAAGCTAGCCCCTCTTCTTCATTTCTTGCAGCATATCTTTCTATGAGCTCTGACATGAGATTCTAACATGTTTTCTCAATGTCAACTTAAAAGATAAAATTAAGGAGTCCCTTTGGTCAATATTTCTGGTGGGTTTTGGAGTGATATAGCAGCTACTCAAAACTCTGCGGTTCTTCCTCATTAGGAGGTTTCGGTTAGTGTCATGTGGATACTCATAGAGGCTATCCTATACTTGGAGGCTTGTGTAAGAGGGTTCTGCTAAAGCATGCTTCAACTGGTAAGTCATCTAATTCTCTTTTAATTATTAAGTCTTTTTATTAAGCGTTTTAAGACTTAATAATTATTATACTTAGATTATTTTGCATGCTTAGTTTATATTATACCTTGACTATAACTTAGAGTTACAACATGTTTAAAATAAAATATTTTTATGCTAGGATATAATTTAGAATTCTGGTACGCGTAGTCTATGCTTGCTTATCTAAGAGAGAGTTTATTAGTTAAGGATTTAATTAATTTATATGCAACCAATAGGAGTTCCTAAATAAGGGACAAAATTTTAAATTTCCACCATGCTTGTTATACATGTTAAAAGTGACTGTCAGTTCCCAACATCTTTCATTTACTTAGGATATTCTTCCACTGAAAAATCTTCAACTCATAGAACAACTGCTCTACTAGAGATTTCTCTCTCCTTATGGGTGAACCTCTTAAACTCATCCTCATACTGCTTGAGAGATATCTCATTAGTCAATAGAGTTCCCATGAGCTCATCAAACTTGTAGGTCTTTAGATTATGAGCTTTTTCGATAACATTCTTCTTAGCATCCCATTCTTGATCAAGACTCTTTAGAATCTTTTAAATAGTCTCTTCTTCAGTGAAGTTCTTGCTAAGTCTTTTCAGCTCATTTACAATATTCATGAATCTAGTGTTCATGTTAGAGATATCCTCCTTGGGTTGCATATGGAACATCTTATAGTCCTTACTAAGGATATTGATCTTGGAGTCCTTGACCTTGTCAATACCTTCATAAGTTACTTCCAACTTCTTCTAGATCTCTTCAGCAGTTTCACATCCTAAAACCCCGTTGAACTCAGTTGCATGAAGAGCACAGTGAAGATAGTTGATAGCAACTACATTTTCCCTGAGTCTGATCAAGTCTTGATTGTCCTATTCATCAGAGTACTTTTCAACTCCTACACCATTCTTCACAATGGATGGAACAATTGGCCCTTCAACAATAGCCAAGCAAGTAAACATACTTTGAGACTGGATGAAATTCTTCATCCTATTCTTCCAATAGGCGTAATGCTCTCCATTGAACATGGGAGGCCTCATGACTGACATTCCTTCAGGAAGAATGTATGCTTGGGCTTTTCCACTGGATTCTCCTCCTTTATATGCCATGGTCTTTTATCTCAAGATTGTGAAATCTTTAGAATGAGAACTTGCTTTGATACCACTTATTGGTCCCTATGCGTATAACTCAAATAGTTAGAGGGGGGTGAATGACTCGCTTGATTAAAGAAGAAACGTTTCCATGATAAATTGAACTTCATAGAGTAGGTCAGCAGACTGACTGGAAATTAAGAAAAATTACAACCAAAAGTAAAGAACACAAATATTTTATACTAGTTTGGCAACCTGTACTTACTTCCAGTCCCAAGAGAGTGTCTTGGTTTTAATGCACTAGTCTCAAATCCTTTACCCTAGGTAGAGAAGCCTTTAACAGAGTGTCCCAATTATAGTTGAATATCCTCCTCACTATAATCACTTACTCGCTGAGTAGAATACCCTCTTCTACCAGTAACTCAATAAATTTTTAATAAGAGATGAATTGAACTTATAGAAATGTTGATTTAGTTACAATTTTTAGATATTACAAAGCAATCGATCTATTCTATTCTCTCTTGTTCTAAAGTAGATTCTCATTGAGTGGTTTCTTTCTTGATTGAATTTCTTTAAAGCTGGAAAATTTATAGAGTTTTAGCTTCTTAGAAATTCAGGTATATTCACCAAGTTTTAATGCTTCCTTCTTGCTCTTTTTATAGATGAAATCAAGAATGTAGCTGTTGAACTTATCTTGGCATCTTCTGCAATTTGATAGCTCAGCTATCCACCCGTTTCTTCTTCAAATCAATCTGTGGGAGATAGAATCACACCGTTGTTCAATAGAAATCAATCCGTCAAGAAACTGATTGAATCAGTGCTTCAAATTTGAATCCTTTGATGTTTGGTGCCTAAAGTTTGTTAGAGAGATCTTGGGTTGACTTACTATGTGTCATTTTTTGGTAATCTGACAGATTTGCAGAGTCGTGCATTTGCTGCTTCAATCCAAATTGATTTTGTCTTCTTACAACTTTTCTCCGAATAAACTTTATCTTTTATGCACGCTGGGCTTTTGTCTTTGTCGCATCATTAATTCCTTTTGCCTCTTGTATGACATCTTTCATTAATGTCTGTAAAAGTTGTAAGACCAAAAGCAAGATTCCATTTTTCCTTGATTGGAATGGTCAACGCACTTGAACAAGGAAAGTAACTCAGAGAAATGTATGAATTATATGCACAGTTGAAACATAATCTAAATATCGAGCGCTGAGTGAACAGTACTTAGTCAGTGAAATAAAGATAGAGCTCAGTCCAAAATAACTCAGAATAAAACAACTAGCCAGGTCAGCGGAGATTTGTAATTCTACCCTTGAATTAAAATACTCAGCTAAAACCCATAGGCTAACCAATTTAACATCATTACTGATTCAATTAACTTAAACTGAACTTAATTGGTATGATCAAAATTTTAAACACTATTCAGTCATCCACTGATTAAGTCTAACCTTGTGATGGGTTCAACAAAGGGAAATGAGTGTTGGGAACTGACAGTCAATTTGAACATGCATAACAGGCATGGAAATTCAAAACTTTGTCCTTTGTCTCTAGGAAATCCTATTAGTTGCACATAATTAATTAAAGCCTTAAATAAATTCTCTGCCTAAGTTATCATGCATAGGCTAGGCATACCATAACTATAAGTTATATCCTATCATAGATATTCTATACCTAGGATGTTATAACTCTAAGCTATAACCTAAGCATAAAATAAACTAAGCATGCAAATAATAAACTAAGCATAATTATTAAGTCTAAAAATGCTTAAAGAAAAAGACCTAATAATTAAAAGAGAAAACTCACTAATTAAAGCGTTCTTTGGCAGAACCACCTTGCACAAGCCTCCAAGTTTAGGATAGCCTCTATGAGTTTCCACATGAACCCTACCAACCAAAACCTCCCAATGAGGAAGAACTGTAAAGCTTTGAGTAGCTGCTAGTCCACTCTAAAAACCCACTTGAGAATATTAACTAAAGGTGGCTAAAAAACATTCAAGGCACCTTAAAATATTCCTGTACGTTAACTCGAGAAAGCTCAAGTCAAGACTCAGAAGAAGAGCTAGATATATTTAGAAAAGGGGTACGGGGTGCCTATTTATAGGCATGGGGAAGCCATTTGGCTTCCCCATTCCAATGTGGGAATTGCTCAAAGCACATCCCACATACGGGCTTAACCCGCAAGGCTTGGAGCCCCGCAGGTTGGCCCGCATGCACAACGTGCTTGGTATATTGTGCATTTCGCAAGCTAGGCTCCAACTTGCGAGGAATCCCGCGGTCGATTTCCAGCACTGCTATAGCAATGTTGGCAAGCCAAGTCACGCGGGCCTTTGTAAGTGTCGCTTGCAGCACTTGTGAGCCCACGATGCGGGCTTTCTCGCATATTGCGATGCAATATGTCATGAGTCCCGTAGCCCATTTTCATTCTAAAATGTCCAACACTGTCTAGGTCTAACCCTTTCTAAAAAATTCCCTTTTCATCCTTTTCAAATATTTATATTTTATTTTGTGATCCTAAATAAGTAATTACTGGTCAAAAAATAAAATCTCTGGTCTAACTAGGCAATGGTCTAACCATTCTACATTTAATATTCTCGTAATAGACTAGGTCTATTAATTCTTTATTCAGTCTTATGAAAGTCCATTGTGTGTAACCTTATAGACCTCGAAGTATTGAGATGTTAAGCTTAACCAATCCTTATTCTATAGGAACAATTGGCTCAAGGTCCCAGACCGTGATTAGAACTCGATTACCCTAAACAACTATAGTACACCTCCAACAAGGGTCCACAATCCCACATTTCTCGGAATGTCATTTGTGCTTACGACTTAATCCTGGTTAATGAAATAGTTTCCCAATGTGATGGAATCCTTCTATTCTTTAATATTAGTACAATCTGGTTTATTGGATTCGGTTAAAGTGTTAACCCACTAATAGCGAGGTTGCTTTAAGCTTTCCTAGTTACTTACTTATTACCGAAGTATATTGCTCTTTACCATAATGTGTTTGACTAGAAACTATTTCTATCAAACACATTCTCTCAGCAGAGGTTTATAGCAATCATGACTTCAACAAGGGGCCAGGTACAACTCCTTAATATATCCAGAGTAATGGATTCTTTTTGACTATATAGCTTACCAATGTGTTGTCATCACCATACCCATTGTGAGCACTGGATTTTAATAGTCCTTCTTACGAAATGATGATGAGAGCTAGATAATAAAATCCTTTATAGCTTTTATCCATCAGAGGTATTCCTACTGCAGCATAGATGAGTTTAGCTAGAGTTTGGAGACCTAGACTGCCTTTAGGGACCCGTGCAGGTCTCACCTAGGGGTACCAGTCCACAGGTGGACCCGTACAGCTCATTTCCCCATACACTTGGGAAGGACCCGTACGGGTCCTACCCCACTTGTTCGGGTTCCTCTTGCATGCAAACAGACAGATTTGATTGCAATTATACCATTTTTAAGAGAAAATTAGTCATAAATGTGATTTATTGCGTTTAGACTCATTTCTCCCTCTTAAATAGAGGCATTTTGCATCTTCAAATGGAGCCAAGAGAAGAATCATACTAGACAATTTATACAGCATTTTCCAACAGTTTTTCATAGGTATAGAAAGGATATAGAAGTTATAAAATAGGGGGGAAACCATTCTACATTAGTTTTGCCCACATTTTATTCCTTTCTAGCTTCATATTTAGGATCTGGGGGAGTATTTGTCCGCACAAACACTCGCCAAAATAGTCCTAAAATCATCATTTCCACAACTACTTTGGCTAGTCTCTCTCACGGCATTAGGATTGCTTCAAAGTGGATTCGCGTCATAAAGGTATGCTCCGGAGTTTCAAAGAGACTCACTTTTCTTTTATTTTATCATCATTTTCATTTATTTGTCTTGATTGTCCTTTGATATGCTTTGGACCCGTATGGGCATTGGTTGCACCTTAATGTCCCTAGGGATATTGAATTGGTGCACCATACCCGTATGGAGGGAAATCCCATATTTATTCAATTCTTCTTCTAAAAATCTACTTTATTTTATTCCGAGCTAAGGTTCGGTTTAGGGTTCAAATAGGACCCATACAGGTCACCCTTACCCATACAGGTCCACCCGTAGGGGTGCCACCTATCCATACGAGTAGCAGTCCCCTATGTAGAATGTTAGTTTCTTTTTTAATCCATAACGTGAATCCAACATCACAAATTGCCATGCGATCAGTTTCACTAATAATCCAGTAAATAAAGCCATGGAAAGCTAAAATGTGTTTTTATAACAAAATAAATTGAAGACCCGTTATTTCTTTTTCATCCTAAAAGCCGCTTGAGTACTATCGATCGCAAAACCGTCACGCTAACATAACCATATTTTTCCTAATAAAGTGTTGACTTATGATGAGCTGTAAACTGTGCTAATCTTTGTGGATGCAGGTGAATTTATTTTTTTTGTTTTATAACTTAGAACAAATGTATAGGTTCCCTTGCAATTCCCCTATTTTCCCTCGGTTGTAATTTTTATTACCCCATTTATTGTTTGGGCTTTATTGTAAATTGTAAATGCATGAATCAAGTGGGAAAGAGAGTAGAAATATAGGATTTTCATAATAATTCCCCTAAATGATTAAAAGAAAATGGTTTTACGCGGTGAATGTAATTTTGAATTAACTAAATGAGAAATAAGTGACTCATTCCATACCCAAATCTCTGATCTAAAAGGTATGAGTCTCCAACCCAATAGGAACCATACCAAAACTCTTACCCAAGTAGAACACTTGGGTGGTGACTCTATCATTTGTATCGAGATTTGGGTCTCGATTCTTTTATTCATTAAAATTTATTAAAATGTGCAAACTTGAACTTAAGGGTTTCATCACGCTTAAACCAAACAAACCCCAAGTGGACCCCACTACAAGGCGCCAAGGGAAATCCACAAATTTTTTTACCACAGGAGTTCACAGTGGTGACTTTACTAGGAAAATAATCTTTTAACTTACAAAATTTTGGTTTGTTTT
Source organism: Euphorbia pulcherrima (assembly GCA_947683365.1). Classification (NCBI taxonomy): domain Eukaryota; kingdom Viridiplantae; phylum Streptophyta; class Magnoliopsida; order Malpighiales; family Euphorbiaceae; genus Euphorbia; species Euphorbia pulcherrima. Next base: position 45,799,333 of record CANTUS010000014.1, read on the forward strand.
TTAAAAGATTAAAAGATTAAGATGAGCACCGAAAATCATTTAGTTAATTCAACCCGCTTTCTTTTTCATCATTTGGAAAAATTATTATACTCTATCTTCTCACCTCCTTCTCTCTAGATTTAAATGTGCTTTTCTTCTAGTGCTAGGTTAGGGTGCCCTATTTTTCCAAGAAAATTACGAAGATGTCACCCATGCTCGCCATAATTTGGGGACATCCTAGTGGGTGGAGCATTCATTGTCATCTACCTCTAAAAGAGGTTTAATGCAATCGAAACCTACTACATTAACTTCGGTTACATCCCTACACCATTCTTATCGAAAGCCTTAGAATTGTATCCTCTAGGTACCTTTTTCCAGTGAGATTAGATTAGGTTGCCTTTTGTTATCTTCGTGGTAATCAAAGTAAAATACCTTTTAAATACACAGGAGGGATAAGGTTAGAGGACGCACTTTACATGTGTTGTGTTTTTCCTTATAATTAACCTCACCATACATTATTGTCAATTACGTATGCATCACTGTCCCCATGCATGTATTGATCTTTTAGTCTACCTCAGTTAAAGGTAACAGTTGGCAACTTTACCCACTCCCCATCCTAGTTCACCCCATGGCTCAGTTTTGTCAGTCTTTTCAGCCAGCAACCCAATACTCCTCACAGCTGGTAGCGGCTCTCACTTGCTCCATCAAGAGGTCATTTCACAAGTTCATCGTAATAAGGATTCAAGCTAGTTTCCTGACATCGTAGCTATGCCAAAGGGGACAATCCTCCCTTATTTTAGGGGTTTATCCTATAGTATGACCCACAACCAAAGGATTCATCCTATGACCCTTGATGACATGTCACCCCAGGAGACTCCTCTTATGAATATCTTCAAGAAGTTGAAGAAGTATGGGTTGCTCAATCACCTCTAACCATTCATTTTGCCAAAGCTTTAAGAGGGGGGCAATTTCTGTGTGTACCATGTCAGCCTCGATAAAAGTATGTGAAGATCTCCTCAAAGCTATCACTACGTTGACTAATGGAAGGAAAATTTGTGAACTCAAGATGAGAGGGGAGAAAATAGCCATGATCAACTCAGGACTAGAAGAAGACGAGGTATGGAAGCGTATTTCAGAAATCAAGAAGGGTAGAGAGGAGTCGTCGATAATGGATTTGATAGCTATCAAGCAATAGAATGGAGAGCATGTCCATGATTATTTCCAAAGGTGGTTGACTGCCTTAGTGACTCTTGAAAGAAGGTCTTATGAGAAAGAACTAGTCGACCGGTTCTTCTTCAGGTTATGTCCTCGCCTCCATAAGATAGCATTCATAAGAATGTATGAGTGTTATGAAGTAGCCATAGAGGCAGACAAATGTTCCAAGAAGATGGAAGCCAATAACCCATCAAAGATCAAAGTGGACAAAGACATCGATACCCTCACTACTTCAATGCACACCATCATATAGTTGGGGGGTAAGAAACAGAATCCCATCAAGGAAGCCTTAAGAAACCTAGCACAAGTCACAAGAGATGCCATAGACGATATGTTGTCCGAAAAATAGTTGTAAGATCTGGGCCATGACCTGACCCACCTTTTGATGAGTGACCACGAAGACCCTCTGCCTATGGAGGATGACAATGCAACCATGTGTAATGAAAATAATGTAGCCTTCGGGCATCCTAACGATAATGATGATAATTATTTTAGTTACTTTTTTGATGTTTTGCCTGATGGTAACATGCATTCATCGGACCATACGCATAACTTTTTTAGCATTTATGATATTTCATTACATGAAATTAATTTGGGTACTATGGAAAATCCAAAAATGGTAACAATATCTAATGACTTAACTCCTATTGAAAAAAGAGAGATGATAAAAGTGCTTAGAAAACATGTTAACGCTTTCTCTTGTTCTTACAAAGACATGCCTGGTGTAGACCGTCAAATTACCGAGCATCATATCCCCACTGATCCTAAGTTTAAGCCAGTTAAATAGAAGTTGGTGAGACTACATCTAGAATGGGTTGACAAGATTAAAGCTGAAGTTGCCAAATTGCTAGAGGTTAAGTTTATTGAGGTGATTGAATGTCCAACATGGTTAGCAAATGTAGTTCCTATTATAAAAAAAGATGGAAAGGTTAGGATGTGCGTTGACTTCCGAGACTTGAACAAAGCATTTCTGAAAGATGATTTCCCATTGCCTTATATCGATGTACTCATAGAAATTGCCACCAGAGCCGCAATGTATTCATTCTTAGATGGTATCTCTGGGTATAATCAGATCCTAATAGATATCATTGACAAGGTGAAAACAACTTTCATTATAGAGTGGGGAGTATACTATTATAAGGTAATGCCTTTTGGGCTAAACAACGCAGGGGCAACCTATTAGAGAGTTGTGACCGCACTACTACACGACATGTTCTATAAAGAGGTTGAGGTTTATGTGGATGATATGTTAGTAAAATCTAACATGAAGGAGGAACATCATGAGATTTTAGACATGTTCTTGACAAGAATAGAGAAGTATAACCTGCATTTGAATCCAAAGAAATGTGTGTTTGGGGTGACATAAAGAAAACTTTTAGGCCACATCATCAACTAGAGAGGGATCGAGGATAATCTCGACATGGTCAGAGCTATTCAAAAAATGCCTATTCCTAAGACTAAAAGGGAAGTTAGGTCGTTTCTTGGATCACTTCAATTTGTAAGTAAATTTATCGCCAAGTTAACAATAGTTTGCGAGCTGATCTTTAAGTTATTAAGAAAGAACCAGCCGATAGAGTGGAATGAGTATTGCCTGATAGCCTTTAATAGAATAAAGGCTAATCTCATGAGTCCCCTAGTCTTGAAGCCACTAATTCCCGGTAGACCGTTGATTCTCTATTTATCCATAGAAGGTCATCTGTGGGTGCAATGCTAGTCCAAGAATGACCTGATAGGAGCGAGCATGTTATCTACTACTTGAGTAAGAAGTTGTTGGAGTATGAGATGCGTTACACAGTTGTGGAGAATATGTGTACCATAATAGTATGGTTGACAAAGTAGTTGAGGCATTACTTCCAGTCTTACAGAATTTAAGTGGTTGCCAAAGTAGACCCAATGAAGTATCCTTGTCAATCCCCTACATTGACAGGTAAACTCTCTCATTGGCTTCTTTTTCTGTTTGAATTTGATATCGAGTATGTCACGAAGAAAGTAATTAAGGGAAGAGCAGTGGCTGAATTCTTAGAAAGTCAACCCATAGAGTCTGATTATGTAGAGAACCTGGATTTTCCTGATGAATAATTAGCAGCCGTAGAAGGAGGGAAAGTAGAATGGATCATGTACTTTAATGGGGTCATGAATCGAAAGGGAGCTGGTCTTTGGGTGATCATCATTATGCCTCAAGGCAAGGTTATCCTATTGAGCAAACGTCTGGAGTTCCAATCACTTGTAATGGAGCTGAGTATAAGCTTGTCCTTTTTGTCTTGACACCCTATTGAAATGGGGGCAAAGGAAGTACGAGTAATAAGTGATTACATGCTAGTGATCAAGCATGTTGTAGGGGAGTGGGAAATCAAAGAAGAGTCACTCAGGCCATATGTGGAAGCTGTTTGGGATTTAGTAGTTAAGTTCAATCAATGCTTCTTTTAAAATATACCGAGGGATGAGAACCAAATGGTTGACTCATTGGCTACCTTGGCATCTATGTGGGAAGGAGAGAAGGCCCAACCCATCCACCCTTTGGTGATGGAAACTTCTCGTTCCCCATTTCATGAGAAGATTCAAGTTATGACCTTAGAGGAGCAAAAGGTGTGTTAGTACGATGACATTAAGAAGTTCTTGAAAGAGGGAAGATGCTCCAAAAAATTGTTAGGCTCAGATTGTATGACTATTAGGAGATTGGTAGTATAGTTTAGGTTAATAAATAAGGATCTCTTTAAGAGGACTGCCTAAGGATTATTATTTAGATGTTTAACAGAGAAAGATGTGGATAAGATTATGAACTTGGTACATTTAGGGATTGCGACCCACACATGAATGGAATTACTTTGGCTAAGAAGATTCACAGAATGAGGTATTTTTGGTCCACAATAAATTCTAACTGCATCAAAAAAGTTAAGAAATGCCACGAATGTCTGATTCATGGGGATATAAAGCATCTACCCTTGTCTGAACTTCATAATTTGTCTACTCCTTGGTGTTTCTCGGAGTGGGGGATAGATATAACTGGCAAAATTTGGCCATCATCAACCAACGAACACCAATTCATCATAGTTGTAGTTGATTATTTTTTGAAATGGGTAGAAGTCGAATCCTACACCAGCATCACCGCCAAGAAGATGGCCAAGTTCATAGAGAGGCACATTTTCACTCGATATGGGATTTCGCACCATGTGGTTTCCAATAATGGAGTTCAGTTCCAAGGGGCTACGTCTGAGTTATTTGAAAATTTCAACAACAAACATCATAGATCCTCTCTATATAGACCATAAGCCAATAGGGTAGTTGAAGCTTCCAACAAGTTGATCAAGAGAATTATGTTGAAGATGGTAACTACTTACAAGGATTGGGCCGATAGACTCCCATTTGCAGTTTGGGGGTACAGAACTAGAGTGAGAACCCCCATTGATCAGACACCTTTCTCCTTAGTATATAGAATGGAAGCTGTATTGCCTATTGAAACTGAAGTAAGATCTTTACGGGTGGCACTTGAAGGTCAGTTGAAAGAGTCAGAATGGGCAAGGGCCAGGTATGCACAATTGAATGCGATAGATGAGAAGTGAATCAAAGCACTTGACCACCTATAGATGTACCAGCAATGCATGGCCCGAGTCTACAACAATAGAGTTAGGTACCCGAGGTAGCCTCTCAAGGTGGGTGATCTCTTTCTTAAATAGCTATGCTAAGTCAACACTGATGCTAGGGGCAAATTCAGACCTAATTAGGAAGGGTCGTTTATGATCAAGAAAGTCCTTGGCGAGGGAGGAATCAAGCTCATGGACATGGATGGAAATGAGTTTGTGATTCTAGTAAATCAAGACAGGCTTAAGTATTATCATGTCTAGGTCAAAAGAAATAAATCAAAGAAAAGTAGCACAACAAATAAAAGAAATAAAAATAAATCACCCGACGGTGGTCTTCTACTACTCAGGCAAAGATTAAGGTGCATCCTGCTGATTGGTGTTCTGCAAACTGATCAAGTAAAAATTAGGGTACCCCATGCAAATATAAAGCCCAATAAGTTGAAAACCAAAAAGGGCAACTTAGGCAAAAGTTAGGGCATTGAGAGAAAAATGTCAGTTGCTTTCTGAAAAAACTTTAAAAGGACTAGTAGGAAGTAGGGGTTAACCATTGGAAATTGTTATCATTGCCTCTGTACTTGAATTAATAACATCAATGAACATGTTATGATTTGCTGAGAATCTTGGTCTTATGAATGCATGCGTGTCTTTTTGTGAAATAATCACAAGTATGTGAACATCAATTTTTCTCTACATTTTTTGGTCTTTGTTGTTATCTTTACTGTGCATGCATTATTCAACAAAAAACAAAAATATCGATAAGCCACAAAAGAAAATAAGGTTTATGCAAAAGTCAGAAAAAGTCAGCCTGGTTGAAAACCTAAAAAGGCGACCTAGGAAAAAATTAAGACAAAAGAAAAGAAAGAAAGAGTCCACTAGATTGAGCCACCAAGGACAATTTAGGAAAAAATTAGGACAAAAAGAAACGAGGAAAAGAAAATGTTCGATATGTCATCTCACACTAAATGGCCTATGCAAAAATTAGAACTCAATTTCAAAAGCACTAGTATTTTGCACTTGCAAATGTTATTTTCAGACATCATTCTCATTTTGTACTTCATAGCAGGTGTGAGCACTGGATTTTAACCATCCTACTCATGAAACTATGATGAGAGCTATGTGATGCAATGTCTTTTAGGTGTTGTCCATCAGAGGTGTTCCTACTACTGTAGAGTTAAGTTTGGCCAAAGTTCGAAGACTAGTCTGCCTTTCCATATGAGTGGAGGGGACCGGTACGGGTCACCTGTACGGGTCCTCTGATTTCCTAATCAGCCTCTTTTAGAAGCTATCTCCTACCATTTTGGGGAAAAGGCAGGTCTTGAATGCAAATTATTGCATTTAGACCTGACTCTCACCGTATAAATAGGCCCTTTTCCCCTCTTTCAACACACACACATCTCTTATGAAAAATATACTAAAACTCTAGCAATATAAAATAGGGAGAAAACCCTTCCTTTAAGGTTTTATCCATATTTTATTCACTTCTAGCTTCTTTTATTAGGATTTAGGGGAAGTTCTGTCCACATAAATACTTTCCTAAATAGTACTATTTCATTATCTACTTTGGCTGGACTCTCTCAACAGTAAAGGGATCATCTCAAAGTGGATTCATGCCGCAAAGGTAACGCTCCTGAGTTTCGAAGAGACTCATATCTCAGTGATTTCATTATTATTATTCTCTGTTTCTTCTATTACATTTCATCCTTTCATTTCCTATTTCGAGTCTGGTCCTAACCCATATGAGCCTTGTTGGCACCATATATCCCCAAAGATATCAAATCAGTGTGCCATACACATAGGGGGGAAATCTCTTTTATTTTATTTTCGTTCCATTAATTGGTTCATCTGCAAACTAAACTAAACTAAGTTTCTGCCTGGGACTAGGCAGGACCTATACGGGTCCCCTTACACCTGTACTGGTCCTCCCTCGTACCTGTAGAGATAACCCCCCATCCGTTCGAGTACCAGCCCCCAGACAGAACCCAAAATTCACTTTTAATCGGATAAAAATCAATCCAACTCACCACATGCCATGCAATCATTTTCACTAATAATCTAGTAAATCAACCCACAAAAGTGAAAATGTGTTTTCATAACAAAATACGTTGAAGACTTGTTATTTCTCTCCGATCCTAGAAACCGCTCGGGTACTATCAATCGTAAAATCACCATGCTAACATAATCACATTTTTCCTAATGAAATGTTGACTTATGATGTGCTATAAACTGTGCTAATCTTTGTGGATGCAGGGGAATTTATTTTCAGTTTATTTTATAACTTAGAACAAATGTATAGGTTCTCTTTGCAATTTCCCCTATTTTTCCCCGATTGTAATTTTTATTTCCCCATTTATTGCTTGTGCTTTTATTGTAATATGTAAATGCATATAACGAGTGTGAAAGAGTGTTGAAATAGGATTTCTGTGATAATTCCCTAAATGATGAAAACTAAAACGGTTTTACGCAGTGAATGTAATTTTGAATCAACTAAATGATAAATAAGTGACTCATCCGATACCTGAATCTCTGATCCAATAGGTATGAGTCTCTTGCCTAGAGGGAACCATACAAAAACTCTTTCCCAAGTAGGCAACTTGGGTGGAGACTCTATCAATTGTATCGAGATTTAGGTCTCGATTCTTTTATTCAATAAAATTGGCTTATTGTGGAAACTTTAGCTAAAATTGTTTTATCACGCCTAAATCCAAACAAACCCCCAGTGGGCCCACCTCTCACACAGGCGCCAAGGGAGACCCAGATGTCATCAACACCTCACAGCTGGGATCCCTTGAACTTAGTTCCTCCTCTGTGAAGTCACACGATAGCACACGCCATCTGAAGTGCTAATCTCAAATCAACCAACCTTGGTTATACTTGTCAGGCTAAATTGGGTAGGTCATCGTGATCCAGTACTTTAAGCATTCAATAGTTAGCCCACTTGCTTATGAGGTACTCTAGATAGTCTTTGTTGCTGATTATGTCGAGGGGTAGTGTATGTCTACAAGTAGCGACAATCAGTGGTTTCAGTTTAAAAAAGGAAAGTGTAGCAAATATCAAAGTAAAGCAGCAAAAGCACCATTGTAAATAACATCTAGGTTTACATTAAGATAAGTCACACAAGGCTGAAAAAAAAAGCAAATGTCCAAGAAGAGAGAGCAATCCTAGTCTAAGCTGTTGGAGGTCCCTAACCCTAGGGCACATCCTGAGTTTGGTCCTCAATGTCCGACAGTAGGTCCGCCATGTCAATGATCATGTGGTCCTCAGCCCTATAACCATCCTCAGTCTCTGCGATAAGAAAGTTAGACACCTCAACCTCAGCATATCCCGCAATACACTTAGTTACAACACCAGCCACCTCGATCCGCTGCTCCACCTGCTGCTCAGCTCCGGCTGCTTGGGTCACCACCAGCTAAATCTCATAATCTAAGGGATCTTTCAATGAAAAGGATGGCTTAGGTGTCCGCCTGCCCTCAGTTATATGGGTTAGCTGCATCCGTAACACCTCTGCCTCAGCCCTAGCCTGAGCCATCTCTCTCTTAGCCTTCTCCAAGTCCGCCTCTAGCATAGGGATCCTATCCAGCTCTATAGTGGCCGCTCACAGCTGCTCCTCTATGAAGCTAGCTTGATCCTCAATAGTCTCTAAGTCTCGAGAAGACTTGTCATGCTCCATGGCTAGCAGCGCCTGCATGAAAATCAAAAGATCAGTATAAATATGTAAATATCATAGCATGCATCATGCATAGTTTGTTAATTTTTACAGGAAAATAAATTTTACCGCGGCAAGAGCATCATGAGCCAACATTGGGTCCTAGGTCGAAAAGAATTCCCAAGCAATCCTCTCCGCCTCAGCCACATATACCTATAAAGATCAACCAAATTAGTTCAAAAGACAATTCAAGGATATGGGTTGAAGGTGAAATGTAAGAAGCCTTAAGTGAGTCACGCTAGGAGCCATCAAGCGAATGGTATGGACTAACTCCTCGAGCCCATGTACAACGCGCTTCCCTGAGTGATTGCGGAGCTGAAAGGAGGAATCCAAATTACTCTGAAGGACTCCCTCTCTGAAGTCCTTGGTAACTATGGCTCGCTTTATCGATGGCTCAAGATCATCAAACCCGGTGGGAGTAGCAACAACAGTGGTCTTCTTCTGCTTGGATGTGAAAGACTACATATTGATTCATAAATTAGTAGGTCTATAGTTCATACAAGCAAATGTAACAGCATATAAGAATTTATAAGATTGAGTTGAAAAGTTTACCCGAGTGGAAGAAGTAGCATGCCTAGAAGTGCCCTCGGTTCTACAAATGAAGGGGACCTATAGTTACCCCCATATCCGTCATCATCCTCATCGTCATCATCACCACTATCCTCCCTATAATAGAACTCAAGAACCCTGTCATTTGGATGGATCCTCTGGCACTGCTAGATAAGTGAGCCCCTGATGAAATCTAGATATAAACCCTTGACTAATAGTACAGGGGGCCCCTCTCCCAGATGATAAAACTGTGATATGTCCCTGGCATCGGATGTATCCAGTAGACTATCATAATGATAGGTGGAGGGATGGTGTGAGCACTGCATTTTAATGGTCCTTCTTATGAAACGATAATGAGAGTTAGATAATGCAATCTCTTACAGGTGTTATCCATCAGAGGTGTTCCTACTGCTATAGAGTTGAGTTCGGCTAAAGTTTGGAGACCTAGTCTATCCTTAGGGACCCGTACGAGTGCTGCCTAGTGGTACGGATCAACTGGCAGACCTGTACGAGTCATTTCCTTCCTTATGCCTAGACCTAATCAGGCTTTACGGAAGGTGGTCCTTACCTATTTTGGGAGTGCAATTTATTGCATTCAGACCTCATTTCCCCTATAAATAGGGGCCTCTCCTCACCTTTTCGAAAGGAGACAGATATACATAACACACAACATAGAAAATATATTATACATAAATTCTAGCAGTTTCTATAATTATAGAAAGGGTATATTTGAGGTATATGAAGTAAAAAATAGGGAGAAAAACCATCCCTTGAGGTTTTGTCCACATTTTATTCATTCCTAGCTTCTTTTATTAGGATTTGGGGGAGGTTCTGTCCACACAAATACTCACCCAAATAGTCCTGAAATCTCCATTTCATCATCTACTTTGTCTAGACTCTCTCTCAGTAAAGGGATCGCCTCAAAGTGGATTCATGTTGTTAAGGTAATGCTCCTGATTTTCAAAGAGACTCACATCTCTAGTTATTTTATCATTATTCTCTGCCACTTCTATTATATCTATTCTTTTATTCCTTTTTTGGGTCTGGTCCTAACCCATATGAGCCTTATTGGTACCTTTTGTCCTTCTGGATATTAAACTGGTGCGCCATACTCATACAGAAGGAAATCCCATTTCTATTTCATTTCTTCTCTATTAATTTGTTCATTATATCAAACTAATTTTCTTCTTGGGACCAGACAGGACCCGTACAGGTCCCCTATACCTATATCAGTCCTCTACGGTAGCCATATAGGTCCCACCCACCCATACGGGTATAGGCCCCCATGGAGAACCCAAAATTCATTTTTAACTGGTTAAAATTAATCAACTCACCATTTGCCATTTGATCATTTTCACTAATAATCTGGTAAATCAACCCACAAAAGTTAAAATGTATTTTCACAAAAAAAATACATTGAAGCTCATTATTTCTCTCCAATCCTAGAAGCCGCCTGGGCACTACCAATCGTGAAACCGCCACGCTAACATAATCACATTTTTCTTAATGAAATACTGACTTATGAGATGCTATAAAACTGTGCTAATCTTTGTGGATGTAGAAGAATTTATTTTACTTTTTTATATAACTTAGAACAAATGTATAGGTTCTCTTGCAATTCCCCCATTTTCCCCCGGTTGTAATTTTTATTCCCCCATTTATTGCTTGTGCATTTATTGTAATATGTAAACGTATATGACGAGTGTGAAAGAGTGTAGAAAATAGGATTTCTGTGATAATTCACCAAGTGATGAAAACAAAACGGTTTTATGTGGCGAATGTAATTTTGAATTAACTAAATGAGAATTAAGTGACTCACGCCTAAATCTAATGGGAACCATACCAAAACTCTTTCTCAAGTAGACAACTTAGGTGGTGACTCTATCATTTGTATCAAGATTTGGGTCTCGATTCTTTTATTCATTAAAATTTGCTAAAATGTGCAAACTTGAACTAAAATGGTTTCATCACGCCTAAATCAAACCAACCCCCAGTGGGCCCTGCCTCTTACCAAGGCATCTAGGAAGACCCACACGTCATCGACACCTCACAGTGGCGACTCTGCTGGGGACTATAATCTTTTCACTTACAAAATCTTGGTTTGTTTTAAAAGCTTAAAAGATTAAGATGAGCACCAAAAATTATTTACTTAATTTAACCCATTTTCTTTTCCATCATTTGGGAAAACTATTATAATCTATCTTCTCATCTCCTTCTCTCTTTAGCTAGACGCGCTCTTCTTCTAGTGCTAGGTTAGGTGCCCTATTTTTTCATGAAATTTACGAAAGTGTCAGCCATGCCCACTAGGAATTGGTGACACTCTAGTGGGTGGAGTACTCATTGCCATCTCCCTCCAAAAGAGGCTTGATGTGTTGGGAACCTTCTACATCATATTTTCGATATGTCTACACCTTTCTTATCAAAAACCATAGAATTTTACCTTCTAGGTACCCATTTCTATATGCGATTAGACTAAGGAAGAATATCCTCAGAACTAGCGAGAGAAATAAGGATGGAATTGATCATTTTGCATGTGTTGCGTTACATTCCCTTGTAATTAACCCAGCCATGCATCGTTGCAATCTATGCATGCATAACGCATCACATTCATGTACTGATCTTTTGGTTACCACATTAGCCAAAGCCCAAATGGTTAAAACTTGGTGACGTTCTCAGGTCCGTTTGACTCAAATTCTGACTCCACCAATACCTCCTCCTCCTCTAGCTCAGTTAAGGGTTGCTCGACCTCCATATGTAGGTATTTCATTCAAAAGTCAGTTTAATCCGAATTATTCTGGTACTGCTTATCAACCCAAGGAAATGTCTCGCATTCTGACTCCAAAGGGCTGGATTGATGTTGAGGTTGAGGATGTTGCTACTAGCGAGGAGGCAAATGCATCAAAAGTCGAGGTTAGGTCAGAGATTGCAAATGTCATCTCACAGTACTTGGGAAGTGATCAGTTCCTGGACCAAATGAATGATAAGATGCTAGCTTCCATTATCGAAATCTTGGCTGAGGAGAGAACGGTCAATACTTCTCATAGCGCACCTGTCAGTGCTTGAGTAGTGGCTGTAGTGATTAGCAAGCAGCTACCCCTTCCAAGAGTTACTCACAATCCATTCACTTAGTTTTAATTACCGCCTGTTCGAATCCACGGAGAGTCCTCCAGCCATTTGGGTCAGTTAGGTTCAGTAAGTCCATTCCATTTGGTTCAGTTAGCTAGCCATTACAGTCAGTGGGTACAGTGGTTCCATCAGCCGTCAGTCAGTTTGTTCAGCTTAGTCAAGGGTTTATACCTTCACCATTTCAATTTAGGGCATCCGGCCAAACCCCTAATTTTGTGGTCACTCCTAAGGGGACGACCTTCCCTCAGTCAATAGGTTTACCCTTGGGTATCTACTGCAGAAATAGTTTGCTACCAATCCCACCAATCAGCCATCATCACTGTTAGTTCAAACCACTAGGGAAGAGGATTGCCCTAAAAACTTTAGTATGCCTAGCATAATGAAGTATAAGGGAAGTGGTCCATGTCAATCCCACATCACCACCTATCAGAGGGTTATAAGAATAAGGAAGTTGAGTGATAAACTCCTCGCTGAGATGTTCCATTGCACCCTGGAAGGTCCTACTATTAAATGGTACAATACTTTGTTAGATGAGGTCACCGAAAACGGGAAATTTTTATCTGAGGCTTTCATTTATTAGTACGGTTTCAATGCCACTATTATGACTACCATGCAAAATTTGGAGGCCATCAAGTAGGCCCCTAATGAGAAATTCAAGCCCTATTTTAGAAGGTGGATGGCTACTCAAGTTTTATTGAAAGATAGGCTAATTCTCCCTGAGATGCTTGTAAAATTGATGGATGGTGCCCTGCCCGCTTATCGTAAGGTTCTTGGTATGGATAAATTTTCCAGCTACATTGAGGTCTTTGAAAAGGCCGAGAAAACGAAAAGGATTGAGGAATTGGAAAAGGCAAGTGTGCCAGCCAAACCTTGGTTTAAAAAGAATGACCCTTCAGCCCCAGCTCAGACTTTTAAGCCAAGATCTAGCTCCGATCCCAAAGTAGTGGTAGTACAAGAAGAAGCGTCTGTAGTCCATACAATCGAGGATGGTATTTCCCCATGGAAGGCACCATTGCCTACTATCTTTACTAAGTTGAGAGCACTTGGTCTTCTTCAAAGTATCAAGCCATATGTCCTGCCTAAACCTAAAGATAAGGATCAGTTCTATGCTTATCACGTTACACACTGATGCTTGTAGAGATCTACTATAGGCTATTCTCGGTCTGATTAGGGAAAAGAAGATCTGAGAACCCGAGCTTAAGCCTAGCACCATGAATAATCCCCTACCAAATTTTGAGAAATAAGTTACAGCTATCGAGTCAGGGTTGCCCTCCTACTATGTCTTTAATATGATCTCACAAGCTAATCCTATGGTTCACTCAGTAGTGGCTTTACCTGATGAACTGGTCCACATTAACATCAATGTGTATGTTTTAAAAGGTATTTACAATGAGGAGACTATGTTGGTTCAACCAAAACCGATTGATATTGATGCTTATGTATTGGAGAATGATGAACTCAAAGGGCCCACCTTATTGGTAGAAACTTCTGGGGGGAGAATTTATATGAAAGATGGGGTGTTACATGTTACCCAAAGTGGAAGGGTTCCTCCTAATCCCCTCCCAAAAAGAAGAAGGGGTAGGGATGTGGATATCCATGTCATCCCAAGTGTCAATCAGGGTCCGACCTTTACACCCGCTATTGAGACTCAAACCCCAATTAGTATCGAAAAGAAAGATTTAAAACTCACCCCTCCCATCCAACAATTACAAGTTACCCCTACTAAGTACAACATTTGGCAACTTCTCATTGACTCAGAAGATCATTACAAGGGTTTAATAGAAACGTTATTAAGCATAGAGGCTACACCTTCCACCATATTGGTTAAAGTGTTTTCAGTTATTGGGGGATCTCCTCCCAATCAAGTTGAACTAATTATGCTTCATTCATTAGACCTCCCAGCCGAAGGGAACAAGCATAATAAGGCACTCTTCATCAAAGTACAGATCTTTGATCATTTTATCCCATGTGTTATGGTAGATGATGGTTTCGTCCTTAATCTCTGCCCTGCAAAGATCCTACCTCACTTAAGGCTAGATGAATCCATGTTGGAGAAATCCAATACTATTATAAGGGCATATGATGATTCAAAGAGAAGTGTCATTGGGGTCTTTCAAGCTGAGGTTACAGTTGGGGGAGAGAAGTCTAAAGTCTTATTCACTGCCCTTGACATTCTAGTTACTTACTCATTATTGTTAGGACATCCTTGGCTCCATGTGTTACGGGCTGTCCCTTCCACAGTCCACCCAAAAGTCAAGGTCATCCATAATGGTAAGCTAGTGATCATTGAAGCCAATGAACCATCTGTTATAGCAATTATGGAAGCCAAGGAAAAGGAATCTAGGGTGGCTGCAGCTCACCAGGGTATAAAGTTTTTGGTTAAGGGATATGTATCTCTTAAAATCGAGAAGATTATGATAAAGCAAGGTTACGTGAAAGGAAAAGGGCTCGGAAAGAATCTTTAGGGCATGTTGGAACCTATTTTGCCCCCTTCTATGGCCATTCAAACTTTTTGGGGAATCGCTAAAGTGCTAAGAAGTCCAAACCTCAGTCTTGCCTTATGATAGGGGCTGGAGTCAAACAAAAGATATTCGTAGGTGAGGAAGAACCTATTGAGGTAAGGGGTAATAAATTCCCTAGTTTTGAGATCTTCAATGATGTATATGACTTCAAGAAAGGCTTCTTGATTAAAACCTTAGTTTCTGTGGAAGTATGTGGGAATGCTAAAGAAGATGAAATGAATGAAGCAATTGAGTCCATCACTAAGGACTTAGAGGTACTTATGAGAAAGAATTGGAAGGGAAGTGAGAAAGTAAATCCCATCAGCAAGGCTATTAAAAACTTAGCAAGAGTAGTGGTTAAAGAAACTCATGAAAACCTACATGTCAGAGCTACCAGTTCAGCTGGCAGTATTGCTAAAGTTGATCAATAAGGCCCTCTGCCTGTGGAGGATGATTCAAATTATGCAATTTTTAATGTTATAAACATTTTATGTACAAATAATGCCGCTTATAAGGCATATCTTGGATAAGTTGTAACATCAGTACTTTATATGTCATGAATAAATTGATGCATCTCTCATTCACACTTCACTCGAGTACTCCATTCTAATGACATCATCCACTCATAACAACAACATTCTTAAAACATCATCATATTTATTAATGAAGATGACTTTGAATATATCGCAATGATATAAATATCCAATGGTTAAAACTTATCACCAGAAAAAAGAGAGATAATAAAAGTGCTTAGCAAACATGATAGCAATAAGTCTCAGTCCATCTTTCTTCACAAAGGGGGAAAAGATGCAAGGATACACATCGTCAAGAAAGAAGACCAAAAAGACTCATGAGAACATCAACAGCAGGCTGGCTCTGGTTATGAAGAATGGAAAGAACATCATGGGTTACAAGATGATGCCCAAGCATTCTAGGAGCTCTGAAGGGAAGCTGATCATTAACGCCAATAAGTCAATCAAGAAGATCTTGTCAAAGACAGTGGCTACCTATAGGGATTGGGCTAATAAACTTCCATTTGCGATTTGGGGGTATAGAACTAGTATAAGAACCCCCACTGATCAAATGACTTTCTCCTTGGTTTATGGAATGGAAGTTGTGTTACCGGTCAAAACAAAAGTAAGATCACTAAGAGTGGCACTCGAAGCCTGGGTAAAAGAGTCAGATTGGGCAAGGGCTAGGTATGAGTAGTTAAACACAATAGATGAAAAGCAACTCAAAGCACTTGACCACCTATAGATGTACGAGTAGCGTATGGCTCGAGCTTACAATAATAGAGTCAGATACCCGAAACAGCCTCTCAAAGTGGGTGATCTAGTTCTCAAATAGGTATGCCAGGTCAACACTGGTGCTAGGGGCAAATTCAAGCCTAATTGGGAAGGACCGTTTATAGTTAAGAAAGTCCTTAGCAAAGGAGGAATCAAGCTTATGGATATGGATGAAAATGAGTTCGTGAATCCAGTGAATCAAGATAGGTTTAAGCGTTATTATGTCTAGGTCAAAAGAATTAAATCACAGAAAAAGCAGCGCAAAGAATAAAAAGAAATAAAGAATAAATCACCCGACGAGTGGTCCTCTACTGCTCACGCAAAAATTAGGGTGCAACCTGCTGATCGATATTCTGTAAACCGGTCAGGTAAAAATTAGGGTACTAAAACCAAAATAAAGCCCGCTAAGTTGAAAACCCGAAAAGGGCGGCTTAGGTAAAAGTTAGGGCAATGAGAGAAACATGTCAGTTGTTGTCTAGAAAATCTATAAAAGACCAGTAGGTAGTAGGAGTAAATCATTGGAAATTGTTATCATTGCCTATGTAGTGAAATTAATCTCATCAATGAACATGTTATGATTTTGCTAAGAATCTTGGTCTTATGAATACATGCATGTCTTTAGGTGAAATAATCGCAGGTGTGTAAACATCAATTTTTTGTCTATGTGTTATGCATCATTGTTATTCTCTTCATTGCACATATGCAAAATTTAAAAATCATCTGATGGATTGAAAACCCAAAATGGCAGTTCAAGAAAAAGTTAAGACGAAAGAAAAAGAAAGAATAAGTCTGTTAGATTAAGCCGACAAGGATAATTCAGGAAACAATTAAGACAGTCTGCTAGATTAAAACCCAAAAGGGCGATCCAGGCAAAAGGTAAGATAATAAAAGAAAATGCCTGCTGGATTGAAAACCCGAAAGGGTGGTCCATGCAGAAGTTAAGGCAGAAAAAACTAAAAAAAAGATTGCTAGATTGAATACTCGAAAGGGCGGTCTAGGCAAAAGTTAAAGCTAAGAAGAAAACGTCCGCTGGATTGAGCCATCAAGGATAGTCTAGGCAAAAATTAGGACAAAAAGAAATGAAAATAAATGTGTGATAGGTTATCTCACATCGAATGGCCTATACAGAAGTTAGAGCCTCACTTGATCCCCTCACTATGAAATCACTTGATGGTGTGTATCTGCAAGAGTGTCAATTTCAAACCAGCCAGACTTGGTCTCATTGTTAGCTATACCAAGAAGTAATACGGGTCTATAAGTAACAATATTCAATGATCTCAGTTCAGGAAAAGAAAAATCAGCATGCATAAAAGTTAAATGTCAAAAGTACCAATCCAAGTTTACACTAAAGTAAGCCATGGATGGCCCAAAAGTATCAAACATTTAGAAAATAAAAGTGAATATCAATCTAAGCTATTGGGGGATCCTATCTCTGGCGATCCTCTAGAGTCTAGTCCTATTTATTTGCAGCAAGCCATCCATGTTGATCATCACATGGTCCTTGGTCCCTGCAATACCCCTAGCAGCATCGGCTCCTTTAGCATGCTGATCCACCTCCCGCTCAACTTCGCCCCTCTGAGTCGCTATCACCACCACTCGATAGGCAGAAAGATCATCGTTAGACTTAGAATCAGATAGATCTAGCATCTAACTGTCCTCAATGATTGTCGCCTACTGGCCCTACAACATCTCAATCTCAGCCCTTGCCCCAAGTAGTCTCTGCCCTAGCCTGATCAGCCTCAACAGTAGATGCCCGTAGCTGCTCCTCCAGGAACCTGGCTCTCTCCTTAGAAGCATCCAAGTCCCGAGCAGACTTACTGCACTCCACGGCCTACAGAGTCTGCAATTGAAATCATAAGATCAATATACATACATAATTATCATGGCATGCATCATGTATAGTTTGTTAAATTTTACAGGTAAAAAAAACTTACCGAGGCTGGCACATCCTGGGCTAATAATAGATCCCGAATAGAAAAGTAGCCCCTAACAATCCTCTCAGCCTCAGAAATGGTCACCTAAAAAAGAAAGTCACTTTAGGATAGGACATTCTAAGCTATCACTATGAAGGATAAGATTAAAGCAAAAAAATTCCTTACATGGATGGAGTTGGAAGGGGTAAAATTATTGGGCTAGATCGACTCCTCGATCTCATTGATAGCTCGCTTCCACGAATGATAGAAGAGCCAGAAGAAAGTATCTAACTCTGCTCGGAGGACTCCCTTCCTCAATATCCTTAAAGCATGGGACCGCTTCATCGGCGGCTCAACAACGGCAGCAGTGGTAGGCCTCTTTAGCATGGAAGCGGTAGGCTATAACAATAAAAGATTACACTCAGGATCATAATCAATTTCAAGGAATAACAAGGTATTGATAAAGGCTAAGTTATAAAGATACCTGCGAGGAAGGGGTAGCGGACCTAGCTAAGCCCTCAGCGCCTCAAACTATAGAGGGACCCCCGCAGATGCCCCTCAGTCCACCCTCATCATCATCATCATCACTGTCACTGTTGCTCTAGTGGAACTCGAGGGGAACATTAGTGTAGTGGATACTCTTGCAAGGAGGAAGGAGAGCTGAATCAATAAACTCAGCATATAAGCCCTCTACTGATAGCAATCGAGCTCACTCACCTAGCAAGTATAGCCCCTAGTTTGTCTATGGCATCAGATGTAGCCAGAAGACATCCACTAGGATCGGGGGATGAATCAGTCTCTCTACCATCGCACTAGTCCTCCACCCTCAAACTTGCTCGCTAAAATACCACTCAAGGGAGAGTGGCGACTCCAAGACAAAGCGGCGGTCATCCACCCTAGCCCGCATCCGCTCAATATCCCCATAGGTATCCAACCTAACCCACGGGTCATAGATAATCTGCACAAAATAAATGCACTATAAGTATCACAACATTGTAAATACATTTTCTACTAACGGTTTGTTAAAATATAAGATACGGGTTGAGCATGAAAGAAGCTTACCCAATTAGAGTGTAGCTGGCAAAGGAACTCCCTGTACTATGCTATAGTCAAGGGCTGACTCTGCCAAGCCCCATCCATCTCGATATAATGTGCAGTGTCTCACACTATATGGGCAAGCCTGGCCTAGGGATAAACCGATGCTTAAAGGCCTAAATCTTCAAGGCAAAGTATAGATTAGCTGCAGCATAGTTTGTATAAAAGGTTAAAATACAAAAGATCAGTTCAAGAATTACCAGCAGGAAAAGATGAAAGATCTTGAGCTTGGACTGCTGGTCCCTAACCCCAACATCAAGCCCATAGTGCAACTATGCTAGGATGGCCTAGCACCAATTCTTTCCTGGCACAGCAGTAAGATCCTCTACAATATAGACCAAACCATAGTTAAGGTTGTTGGAATAGACCTAGAAAAAGACGGTAGTAAGGAATGTCAACAAGAAAGACTGGGCATACCAATCCCTCCTATCTGTAGGAACAGGGCATGGCTTCTCGATCTAATAAGCATGCAAATTACCATACTTAAGCTTGTTCGTTCCTCCTGGACGGAGCCCAAGTAATCTCACTATTTAGGCCTTCACCTCAGGCGGGGAATGCCACCTATCGGCATATATATAAAAATGGACGATATCCCCACTACAGTCCAGTCCTATCAAGGCGCACATATCAGAGGGAGTGATGGTGACCTCCCTAACCACCTCTCTGCTAAAGCTGAAATGGTACCCAGGGCTAATGTCTTCGGAGCCTGAGGTATGGCCCAGATAATGTCGCTGAACCCAAAAGAATAAATATAGGATAGTAGCTCAGTATCCCCTGCGGTACGGATCTCCTTTTACCATTTCCTGCAGAAGGTCAGGGCTCTCACAGTCTTGTACTAAAATTGCAAAGACA
Source organism: Euphorbia pulcherrima (assembly GCA_947683365.1). Lineage (NCBI taxonomy): Eukaryota > Viridiplantae > Streptophyta > Magnoliopsida > Malpighiales > Euphorbiaceae > Euphorbia > Euphorbia pulcherrima. The sequence continues at coordinate 45,819,133 of CANTUS010000014.1, forward strand.
AAATTATAGTTCAACAGGGTTAGGATATAGCAGATAAATCAGAAATTAGAAAAGAATTGCAAAAAATAGAGAATTCAACATTCTGTCCTTAAGGACAGAACCCAAATGGGTCTACTCCACTCCTACGGGTCCAAAAGCAGCTCCTGTATCAAAAATAGGACCTGTACGGGTCCCCCTCACCCGCACGGGTCCCTGTAAATAGAAGCATTGTGAAAAAACTTCCCAAAAATCCAAATTTGACCAAAGCTCATCCAAGACTGTACTAAAAGCATCCTAGGTTAAAGTTACATGCATCATGCTCTATTCTAAGGTCTAAAACACCCTAAATCATGCCAAAAATCGAGAAATTCCTTAGAACTCAAAAATAGAAAAAATGGAGTATCAAGCAAATGACTGGTGTTTATAGGCATGAGTGTTAAGGGAAGGAATGAAAGGCACTTCAGAAGTCGGAGTGAGTCCCAGAAATAAGTCTCCCTCGTGAAAACCATACCCGACCAAAACCGAGCATTCCCGATCTCCGAATTGCCCACTCAAGTAAATCTTGTTGCCTAATGGAGAAACGGCTAGTCTTTGGAATCTTTTTATACATTTAGATAAAGTTTAGGGAGAAAATCACCCGAGTTTGCAATATGAGAAAATTTTATGTAACGTGGGATATGAGGGGTCTGATCAATTTTTGAACCCCCTAATAAGGACTTATAAGGGTCCCACCCCACCCGTACAGGTCCCATTCTTCAAGCTTCACACCCGTACGGGTCCTGGCCCACCCGTACGGGTCTTCTATTGCCATTCAAGGGCAGATTTTGAACCGGTACTTCAGGAAAGCACCAGAGATACATCCAGTCCAAACTCGGGGCCAACCTCGCTTCTTCTAAACTCTAAATTTCAGTTAAATTAGGGGCAAACCCCCTAGCTCTCCTTGATCCTTGATTAAAGGGGCAAAAAATTTTATTTTCACACAAGTCAATCAAGATTCAAGCTAAGCCATTTCTTAAATGATCGCTAACATGGATAATTTTTGTATACATGTCCACTCAGGTATAGCAAATTCCCCTTAACAAGTGAGTCTGGCAAGGAAAAAATCCCCCAGTAGAAAAGAGTTCACCCGAGAACATTACTCTACTCCCCAGCAGCGGAGTCAACCAAGGGGCATCCCCCCCACCAATCTGGGGGCATCCCTCCATTCCCCAGTAGCGGAACCAGACAATCCAGGGGAATCCCCTCATTCCCCAGCAGCTGAATCAGTTGATTAAGCCCTCCAAGGGGCATTCTTTGAGGAGCACCCTTCTAAGGGGCATCCCATTCTAATGAAATTGGGCGAAATCCGACATTTCTTGCACTTCATTTACAGTTTATTCAAGGGGCAAAAATTTTTGTTCATCACAAAGTCAATCGAGAATAATGATGTGTTTGCTTAGACAATGACTAACTCGGTGTTTGATTGTTGTCTCTTTACAAGTCATTTAAAATCCCCAGCAGGAGAGTCATTCGACTTAGGAAAGGAATACATCAGCTAGGAAAGTTGATCTGCCTTAGGAAAAGGATATACAATCAATCAAGAGAATCATCTGCCTTAGGAAAGGGATACATCAGCTAGGAGAGTCGATCCACCTTAAGAAAGGGATACATCATCCGCCTTAGGAGAGGGATACACCATTAATAAAGAGAGTCATCTACCTTTGGAAAGGGATACATCATCCAGGAGAGTCAATCCGCCTTAGGAAAGGGATACACCATCTGTCAGGAAAGTCAATCCACCTTAACAATGGGATACACCACCTTCTATAGTAGAGTCACCAGGGATAAGAGCCATCACAGGAAAGTCATCCGCCCAAAGAAAGGGATACACATTGGCAAGGAAAGTCATCCACCTCAAGAAAGGGATACACATTGGCAACGAAAGTCATCCGCCTCAAGAAAGGGATACACATTGGCAAGGAAAGTCATTAGCCTTAAGAAAGGGACATACAGGAAAGAAGTTCACCTCAAGAAAGGAACTCACCCATGTCTTCACCTTAGGTATGATTTCTAAACCCTCGCTCACATCATGAGATCATATAGATCCATATTTACAGTGTTCCCACTAGGGGTAATCTCTGATCACTGGATTTTAACGGTCCTTCTCATGAAGCGATAATGAGAGCTAGATAATGCAATCTCTTACAGGTGTTATCCATCAGATGTGCACTTACTACTACAGAGTTAAGTTTGGCCATAGTTTGGAGACCTAGTATGTACTTAGGGACCCGTACATGTGCTACCTGGTGGTACGGATCCACTGGAAGACCTGTATGATTCATTTCCTTTTGTACGCCTAGGAGGAACCCATACGGGTCCTGTTGTTACCTACTCATGCTTTATGGAAGGTGATCCTTACCTATTTCGAGAGAAGGCAAGTCATGAATGCAATTTATTACATTCAAACCTCATTTTCGCCTACAAATAGGGGCCTCTCCTCACCTTTTCAAAAGGAGGGAGATATACATAACACGTAAGACAAAAAATACATTGTACATAAATTCTAGCAGTCTATGGGTATAGAAAGGGTATAGTTGAGGTATAGGAACTATAAAATAGGGAGAAAACCTATTCCTTGAGGTTTTGTCCACATTTTATTCGTTCTTAGGTTCATTTATTAGGATTTGGGGGAGGTTTTGTCCACACAAATACTCACCCAAATAGTCCTGAAATCTCCATTTCATCATCTACTTTGGCTAGACTCTCTCACTGCAAAGGGATCTCCTCAAAGTGGATTCACGCCATAAAGGTGATGCTCCTAAATTTCAAAGAGACTCACATCTCAGTTATTTTATCATTATTCTCTACCGCTTCTATTATATCTATTCTTTTATTTCTTTTTTGGGTCTGGTCCTAACCCATATGAGCCTTGTTGGTACCTTATGTCCTTCGGATATTAAATTGGTCTACCATACTCATACCGAAGGAAATCCCATTTTTATTTCATTTCTTCTCCATTAATCTATTCATTATATCTAACTGAGTTTCTACCCGAGATAAGACAGGACCCATATGAGTCCCCCATGCCCGTATCGGTCCTCCACGGTAGCCGTTTAGGGTCCCACCCACCCGTACGGGTACTGGCCCCTAGGCAGAACCAAGAATTCATTTTTAACTAGTTAAAATCAATCAACTCACCATTTGCCAAGTGACTGTTTTCACTAATAATCCAGTAAATCAACCCATAAAAGTTAAAATGTGTTTTTACAACAAAATACGTTAAAGACTTGTTATTTCTCTCCGATCCTAGAAGCCGCCTGGCCAATATCGATCGTGAATACGCCACGCTAACATAATCATATTTTTCCTAATGAAATGCTGACTTATGAGATGCTATAAAATTGTGTTAATCCTTGTGGATGCAGAGGAATATATTTTGTTTTGTTTTATAACTTAGAACAAATGTATAGGTTCTCTTGCAATTCCCCCATTTTCCCCCGGTTGTAATTTTTATTCCCCCATTTATTGCTTGTACTTTATTATAATCTGTAAATGTATGTAATGTGTGTGAAAGAGTGTAGAAAAATATGATTTCTGTGATAATTCCTATATGATTAAAACAAAAAGGTTTTACATGACGAGTGTAATTTTGAATTAACTAAATGAGAAATAAGTGACTCATTCGATACCCGAATCTCTGATCCAAAAGGTATGAGTCTCCCGCCCAATGAGAACCATTCCAAAACTATTTCCTAAGTAGACAACTTGGGTGGTGACTCTATCATTTGTATCGAGATTTGGGTCTCGATTCTTTTATTCATCAATATTGGCTAAATGTGCAAACTTGAACTAAAATGGCTTCGTCATGCCTAAATATAACCAACCCCCAGTGGGCCCCGCCTCTCACCAAGGCGCTAAGGGAGACCCACACATCATTGACACCTCATAGATGGGCCTCTCCATTACTGAGCTAATCTGACAGTCATAAACTTGCTCGCTAAAATACAAATCGAGCGAGAGTGGTGACTCCAGCACGAACCGATAATCATCCACGCCCTGCCTCATTTCCTTGATCTCCTCGGAGATGACCAAGTAGGTCCATGGGTCTTGGATGACCTACATATAGCTAAATGCATAGTGAGAATCCCTGACTTTGTAAATACAATTTGCTACTAATAGTGTGTTGAGTTGAAAATGCAGGTTTAGGGTCAACAGTTTACCGGTTAAAGTGCAACCGACGGATGTACTCCCGGCACTTAGCTATTGTCCCAGCCTTTTGCTGCCATGGACCCATCCACCTCGAGATGATATAAGGCATCTCAGTATATCCCGATAGGTAAGGCCTGGGGATAAACCGATGCTCGAATGCCCACATCAGCACAAAGGGACCAAAGTCAGTGGCCAAATACTTAAGATCAAAGTGGAAACATAAAGAGAGGTTCAGAATTCACCAGAAGGAGCAAATGGCTGATCTTTAGCTCAGACTATTGACCTTAAATGCCAATGTCCAAGCCATACCACATCTGAGCCAGGATAGCCTGATACCAATTCTTACCATGCCCGCTAGCAAGATCCTTCACAACAGACAGTAGACCGTAGTTGATGCTGCTCAAGTAGGTGGGGAAGAAAATAGTTGATAGAAGAGTCAAAAGAAAGGACCTAGCATACGGGTCCCTCCTACCCTCGGCAATCGGGCTCGATCGCGCTTGCTAGTAAGTGTGTAGATCCCTATACTTGAGCTTCTCCTTCTCGCCAAAATGAAACCTGAGTAGTAGCTGCATATTGTCCTTCACCTTAGCCTGTGAATGCCAGCGGTCAGCATACACGTCAAAGTGAATGATCTCTCCATCCCAAGCCAGCCCTATCAACGCACACATATCTGAGGGGGTGACATTAACCTCCCTGATCATGAAGTGGAACGTGTGGGTCATCTCTGACCACCACTCTGCTAAAGCAAAAATCGCAGCTAGCGCGAGTGTCTTTAGCCCCATAAGAATGGCCCGAATAATATCACTGAAACCTGGGGCATCGATCTGAGTCAACAACTCAGTATCCCTGGTAGTATGAATCTCCTCATACCACTTTTGGTAAAAGCTTGAAACCCCGATGGTCTTGAAAGGGAACTGAAAAGGCAAAATAGCAGTACAATAGGTTTAGAATATAATGGACAAGTCAAAAATCAGAATAAAGTTGCAAAAAAGGAAGATTCAAGCATTCTATCCCAGCAAAGGGGGCTCGTATAGGTCTTTCCCGCCATTATAGGTTTCGGTCCTCCACCCGTATGAAAAGCGGTACCTGTACGGGTACTCCCTACCTATAAGGGTCCCTGCAAACAGTTTCTCAACTGGAAAAATTCCAAAATATACCAAACTCAGTCCAACCTATTCTAAAACATTCCCTAGTCTAAAGTGACATGCCAAGGCTCTATTCTAATTCCTAAAACTACCTATCCCATGCAAAATTGAAGAAATTCAAAAAAATGAAGAAGATCGAAAATTGGGAGATTTCAATTGGCTTACTTGGAGTTCGGAGGGGTGTGTAGTGAGAGAAGGAACCACTAAAATATTGGAAGAAGAAGTATAGCTGAGAAAAGGGTCATTTTCCTAAAATGTGTATCAGAGGGAAACCGAGCATCGCTGGAACTCTAATTCACCCACCCGGATTGAAGTTAAAATGATCGGTGTCTGGGATCTTTTTATACATTTTTTTGTAGGTTTTGAGAAGAAATTCACTGGAGTAGTGAATATGGGAAGTTTTGGTAAAAGGGGGTTAGAGAGGATTGTTCAGCTTTTTAAGGATTGCTCGATGCCACCCCGAACCAGTCCCTTGAACCTGTACGGGTCCTCTCTGCACATAAGGCCACCCGTATAGGTCCTCCCCACCCATATGGATCCCAACATTTTGGGACAAATCAATTTTCAAGAAAGACAAATCTTCCCCAGTAGCAAGGATACAGCAAATTCAAATTGGGGCCAACCCCGCTTTTCTTAAACTCATCATTTTAGTTGATTAGGGGAAAAAACCCAGCTCACCTCGATCCTTAATTGAAGGGGCAAAAAAAATTTTTTGCACAAAGTCAATCAAGAATCAAGGTAAGTAGTTTCAAAAAAATTACTCACATAGATAATTTTTGTGCACAGGTTCACCCAAGCATGGAAAAATTTCCCCGGCAGACAAGTCATCCAGGCAGGTGCTTCCTGGTATGAAAAGTGTACCGAGGGGAATCACCCCATTCCCCAGTAGTGGAACCGGTCAAGGGGCATCCCCCCAAGGGGAATTCTAACCCGATACAGTTGGGCCAAACCTGACATTTCTCGAACTCAATTTACAGTTCATTTAGGGACCAATCCCTACCCACATATCTTCATTCTTGATTGAAGGGGAAAAAATTTTTGTTTACCACAAAGCCAACCAAGAATTAAGATGTGTCATCTCAGGCAATAACTAACTCAATGTTTTTGTTATCTCTTAGCAGGTTATTCAGGATCCCCAGTAGGAGAGTCATCCACCTTAGGAAAGGGATACACCACCAGCCGAAGAGTCATCCACCTTAAGAAAAGGATACACTATCAACCAGGAAAGTCAATCCGCCTTAAGAAAGGGATACGAGGATAAGTCATTCACCTTAGGAAAGGGATACACTAGGATCAGTGAAATGAAAACATCTGCCTTAATAAAGGGATATGCACAACAAAGGAGAACCGTCTGCCTCAAGAAAGGGATACCAAGAGAGTTCACCTCAAGAAAGGAACCCAACCTTATCATCACCTTAGGTATGATCCCTAAACCCTCACTCATATTGTGAGATCATATAGATTTGTATCTACAGTGATCCCACAAGGGGTGGTCTTTGAGCAGAGGATTTTAACGGTCCTTCTCATGAAATAATGATTAGAGCTAGATAATGCAATCCTTTATAGGTGTTATCCATTAAAGGTGTTCCTACTGTAGCAGAGATGAGTTTAGCAAGAGTTTAGAGACCTAGACTACCTTTAGGGACCCGTACAGGTCACACATACAGGTACGGGTCCACAAGTTGACCCATACGGTCCATTTCCCCCGTATGCATGGGTCCCACTAAGACCCATTTAGGTCCCACCAGGACCCGTATGGGTCCCACCAGGACCCGTATGGGTCCCACCAAACTAGTACAGGTCCCTCTTACGTGTAATCAAATAGATTTGATTGCAATTATACCATTTTTGGAGAAAATCAGTCATAAATGTGATTTATTGCGTTCAGACTCATTTCTCTTCTATAAATAAAGGCATTTTGCCTCACTTTCAAATGGAACCAAGAGAAGAATCATACCAGATAATTTATACAGCATCTTCTAGAAGTTTTTCATAGGTACAGAAAGGGTATAGGAGAGGTATAGAAGTTATAAAATAAGGGGAAAACCATTCTACATTGGTTTTGCCCACATTTTATTCCTTTCTAGCTTCATATTTAGGATCTGGGGGAGGTTCGGTCCATACAAACACTCACCAAAATAGTCATAAAATCATCATTTCCACATCTACTTTGGCTAGACTCTCTCACGCCATTAGGATCGCTTTAAAGTGGATTCACGGCGTAAAGCTAAGTTTCAAAGAGACTCACTTTTCTTTTACTTTATCATCATTTCCATTTATTTGCCTTGATCTGTCCTTTGATCTACTTTGGGTATGGTCTGGACCCATATGGGCCTTGTTGGAACCTTAATATCCCTAGGGATATTGAATTGGTGCGCCATACCCATATGGAGGGAAATCCTATTTTTATTCTGTTCGTCTTCTACAAATCTGCTTTATTTTAATCTAAGCTAAGATTCTATTTAGGGTCCAAATAGGACCTATACAGGTCTCCCAATACTCGTACAATTCCTCTCTGATACCTATACAGGTGCCACCCATCCATACGGGTACAAGTCCTCTAGGCAGAATGTTGGTTTCTTTTTTAATCCGTAAAATGAATCCAACATCACCAATTGCCATGCAATTAGTTTCATTAATAATCCAGTAAATTAACCTATGAAAAGTTAAAATGGGTTTTTATAACAAAATACATTGAAGATCCGTTTTTTCTTTTCGATCCTAGAAGTTGCCTGGGCACTATCGATCATAAAACCTCCATGCTAACATAATCACATTTTTCCTAAGAAAGTGCTGACTTATGATGTGATGTAAACTTTTCTAATCTTTGTGGATGTAGGCGAATTTATTTATTTTATTTTATAACTTTGAACAAATGTATATGTTAATCGCAATTCCCCCATTTTCCCCTGGTTATAATTTTTATTCCCCTATTTATTGTTTGTGCTTTATTATATATTGTAAACGCATGTATCGAGTGTGAAAGAGCGTAAAAATAGGATTTCCATAATAATTCCCCAAATGATGAAAAGAAAATGGTTTTAAACGGCGAATGTAATTTTGAATTAACTAAATGAGAAATAAGTGACTCATCCGATACCTGAATCTCTGATTCAAAAGGTATGAGTCTCCCGCCCAATGGGAACCATACCAAAACTCTTTCCCAAGTAGAAAACTTGGGTGGTGACTCTATCATTTGTATCGAGATTTGGGTCTTGATTCTTTTATTCATTAAAATTTGTTAAAATGTGCAAACTTGAAATAAAAGGTTCTAACACACTTGAACATAACAAACACCCGGTGGACCCGGCCGTAAAGCGACAAGGGAAATCCACATTTTTTACCACGGGAGTTCACACCCATAATCACCCATGGAACCCTAAATTAATGAGTGAATAGGTATGACCCAAAGTATAGCAATAGTACCACACAAGGCAACTAGTATCTCAAGTGTGTGGATATTCACAAAGCTACTGTATAAAGATAAACACTAACACTTTGATATATATACCAAGTATTTATCTTATAGCGGTCTCCAATATGTCTACCAGATATACCCATGTGTCAATATTAAGGCACAACCTTTAGTTATAGGAGACTAACTGCTTGGACCCATTCTAAGAAAGTTGACGACATGCTAGTCTTGGTGCTTCATCAATATCCTTTCTTGATTAAACTATGACTAGGGATAGTTTAGACATAATCATTCTATCATATGTCGAGGACTTTTGTACATAAACATCAATAAATATATTTTAATTAGACATAACAAGGGTAAACTTAAAAAAACACCTTGTGGTTTCACTCATTTGCAAAATGAGGTCTGAGGAATTTTTTTTTACAAAATGCGGTTTGTGGTTTCAAAAAATTTGTAAAAAGGGGCCTTTGAATTCAAAATAGTGGTGTTATATTGAATATTTTAAACAATTTAACATTCTAACAATTTAACCTTATTATTTAAAAAATATACGTCAGAGTTTGAGTAACTTTCGGAGATTTTTTTTATTTTTTATGATTTTTATAGTTTGTTATTATAATTTAATTAAAAAAATATTTGCACTAGTCAAAAAAATTCATAATTTTTCACTGATGTGTATTGTATTTTTAATAACCATCCCGCAAAAATTCAGATAAAAACGAAAAATATTACCCACTTTCGTGGCATAATTTAATATTGAGGATCCTTTATTTGCAAATTTTTTAAAACCATAAACCCAGTTTTGCAAAAAAAAAATTTCTCAGACCCCATTTTGCAAATGAGTAAAACCACAGGGTACTTTTTTTAAGTTTACCCTATAAACAAAAGATTTAAATGGATTATTCATACTATTACATAAATAAGATATATCGCCCTAATTTCCTTAAAGGCATACATCATATCTAACAATATCCCACTTACACTAAGGCCAATTAGCCATATGTCTTATTCCATATGCTTTAACATGTTGGTCATGTTTGACTTAAGTCAATGGCTTTGTCAGACCATCCGCGAGGTTCTGATAAGTGGGAACATATTCTAGTCTTATCATCTTTGCATAAAAATCCCCCTGATTATATGATATTTTCTAAGTACATGCCTATTTTTATGGTGAGACCGTAGCTCTTTTGCCTGAGCAATAGCACCATTGTTATTACAATATAAAGTAATTGGATCAATAATCTCAAGCACCACACCAAGATCACCAATAAATCCATTTAACCAGATAGCTTATTTTGCCACTTCACAAGTAGTAATGTACTCATATTTTGTGGTTGAATCATTAGTAGTATCTTGCTTGGAACTTTTCCAGCATATTGCCCCTCCATTAAATACATATAGAAGACTTGACTGGGACTTGAAATCATCCTTGTCAGATTAGAAACTCGCATTCGTGTAACCTCTGATTGTGAGATCACTTTATCCTTATATCAAGAACTCATATTTAGTCCTTCTCAAGTACTTAAGAATTGCCTTGACAGCCATCCAGTGCTTTTCACCCGGATCTGATTGATATCTATTCATAAAGCTTAAAGTTTGAGAGACATCTAGCCTAGTACATATCATAGCATATGTGATGGATCCTATCACTGATGCATAGGTTATATCCTTCTTGCACATTCTTTCTTGAGCTGACTTCGGACACTCAGTCTTAGATAGGGTAATCTCATTTGTCATTGGGAGATAGCCCTTCTTTGAATGCTCAAGGCTAAACTTTTTCAGAACCTTATCTATATATGTACTTTGAGAAAGACCTAATAGCTTCTTAGATCTATCTCTATAGATCTTTATACCTAGTATAAATGTTGCTTCTCCAAGGTCTTTCATGGAGAATTTTCTTGGCAACCATACTTTAATAATTTGAAGAAGAGAAATGTCATTTTTTTATTAATAATATGTCATCAACATATAATACTAAGAAAATGACTGCACTCCCCCACTAACATTTTTGTAAACACAAGGCCTCATTAATGTTTGGAAAGAAATTCAGTTAATGGATTATCTGATCAAACCTAATAATCTAACTCCTGGATGCTTGCTTACATCCATAAATAGACTTTTGCAACTTATATACCATTGAGCCATTTTGAGATGTAAAACCATCAAGTTGGGCCATAAACACATCTCGATCCAATCCCTATTTAGGAATGCTTTTTAACATCCATCTGCCAGATCTCATAATCATAATGAGCAGTAATGGCAAGGAGTATTCTTATGGATTCAAGCATGGCTACCGGTGAGAAAGTTTTGCCACAGTCAGTACCTTCCCATTGACTATAGCCTTTCACAACCAACCTTGCTTTATATTTAATTACATTATCGTCTATGTTGGTCTTCTTCTCGACAACCCACTTGCACCCAATAGGTCTAACCTCTTCAGGTGCACCGACCAAATCCCAAACTTGGTTTTCTTACATGGAATCCATTTCTGATTTTATGGCTTTGAGCCATTTATCAGAATCCAAGCTCTTCATTGCTTTATCATAGGTTCTTGGTTCATCATTCTCCATGAGATATAGTTCCCTATCATCAGTGATGATGAAACCATATCTTTCGGGACCTTTATAAATATGACATGATCTACACAATGATTTTGTTTCAATAGGTTGTTCTTTGATCACACCTTCTTATGTATCTAGAACGAGCTCAACCAATTGATTATCTATTACTTGCCCTTGAATCTCTAGTTCAAGATTCCTCCCACTGACTTTTGCAAGAAGTGTTCCTTTTTGAGAAAATGAGCACTCCGAGATACAAATAACTTTTGTGTCTCGGTTGGTAAAATATACATCCAATAGTTTCCTTTGGATATCCAATAAATAGACATTTATCAAATTTAGCGTCAAGCTTATCTGATGATATCCTCTTTACCATAGCAGGATAGCCCCATACTCTTAGGGGACTCAGAGATGGATTTTTATTACACCATATTTCATAAGACGTAAAATCAATTGATTTATAGGGAACCCTATTTAGTATATAAACTACACTCTCTAGTGCATATCCCCAAAAGGATTTACTCAGATTTTCTTGGCTCATCATGGACCGAACCATATCTAATAAAGTTCGATTCCTCCTTTTAAAAACTCCATTGTGTTGGGTTGTGTAAGGAGGGGTCCACTAAGGAATTATCCCATTTTCTTTTATATAATCCTGAAATTCTTGGCTGAGGTATTCACCACCTTGATCGAATTGAAGTGCTTTAATACTTTTCCCAAGTTATTTCTCTACTTCATTTCTGAATATTTTGAATTTACCAAAACTTTCAGACTTATGCTTTATTAAGTACAGATAACCATATCGTGAGTAATCATAGATAAAGGTAATGAATTAGGAATATCCTCCAAGTTCCTAAACACTCATTGAACCACATACATCAGTATGTATAAGCTCCAATGTACTCGTGATTTGTTCACCCTTACCTTTAAAGGGTAACTTCATCATTTTCCTTTTAAACAAGGTTTACAATCACCATAAGACTCCACGTCTATTGGGCCTAAGTCTTCACGCTTGTGTAACTTAGTTAAGCGAGCTTTGTTTATATGGCCTAAACGATAGTGCCATAAGTAGAAAGATTTCTCATTATCTAATTTAACTTTCTTCACATTGTTTATATTAAAAACTTTTGTTTTAGTATCAAGAATATAAATGTCACCATTTAACATCCCATAGCCATAAAGAACATTACTCAAATGAAAATAAAATTTCACATCCCTCTGCTGTTAAACGCGCAATAGAGATAATATTCTTAGTAAGATTCGGGCTACTCGATAAAACAAGACGATGGCTTTCTATGGCTAATGCAACACCTCGGGCTCCATTTCCTACACGTAGGTCCATCTCCCCTTTTTCTAGCCTCCTATTATTCCTTAACCCTTGTATAGAAGTACAGATGTGAGAACCACAACCAGTATCCAATACCCAAGTGGACTCATAAGGAATAGTAGCATAATTTTCAATTACAAGCATACCTGAAGTATAAGCCTCTTTCAATTATGTATTCTTATGTTTAAAAGCCTCATCCTTTCCAGATTCATTCAACGTTTCAAATCCAATACCATTATTATTTTCTTCAATTTCCATGAGCATTCTTCTGACTTTTAAACCTTTTACTCTTTCGAGCTTAAGATCTTCAGCAATGAGTTATTTCTCTAACTCATTTCTATGTTGAATTTCATAATGTTCCAGCAAGCTTATCATTTCTGATAGCTTAAATTCATCCCCTATAAGGGAAAAATCTTGTTTGAATTTATCAAACCTATAAGGTAGATGTTTCAAAATAATGCCTTTAAGAACATTATGACTAAAATGTATTCCAAGATGTCCTAGTTGAGTAGAGGCATCAAATACTTTTAGACCATATTCAACACCTGAGGCATCATCTGGCATCTTTAGATCAAATAGAATCTCCTTGAGATAGTTAGCTTCCTTAAGATGGAGGATCATGAGTTCTAAATCCATCTCTCATATAGAGATTGTTGATTTGGATCCATAAACCTGTCCATCAAGTTCTTAACAAACTTACAGTCATTTTTATGCCATTTGAAATTATCAAATTAATTTTTAAAGCTCTCTGCACCCGGGTACTCGAGGTTAGGATCATCTAATACATAATCTAGTTTAGAATCCTTAAGGACTCCTCGCAGTATCCCAAACCACTCACGGTAATTTCTTCCATTATACAAGTTCCTTTCAAGAATTTGAGTGTCAACAAGATAGTTTGTAGAAGGGAGCATTTTCAACCTAAGATGTAAGAAAGAAAAATTGTTTAGACTTTAGTACATAGTACATGTTTTAATATAAGGACTTTTAATTGAACACATTTATCCTACCGTTTTTTGAAATTTACAATAGCTCATTCCATTGAATTCGGGAAGTATAGTCTAGCTAAATTTCCAAGTAGGTAGCATCTATAACTAGTCTAATATGACCCCCAATTTTATAAGCTAAGCCATATTAGTAAGCTGCAGTTGGAATCTCATTTAATTTGCATCGCATGCAATTGGTAATTATTCAAGTTCCCTACATTAAAGGGACGTGTGCTTTTATATTAGTATCTCCTTGAATATGTCTTAGTCCTGCGACTAGCCCTCAATTTTATGATGGACTACCCCAGTCCTATTAAGGCAGACCCTATCTCAATTTTTATAACTGGTCAATGTAGATGAAAGGAACTCTTTGCGCAACACTTTATGGCCGAAAAAGACCGTATTATAAATTTGAGTAAGGAAGACTATAATTTGCCTTAATATATTTACTTTGGGATTTTGTATTGGTGTTAAACGTCTCACCCAATGTAGGATTTATCAGATGGACATATTTATAATAATTTACATTAATTCAGGGAATTTTAGAATTAATTTAAAAGGTCTAACCCCAAGGGGTTCATGCTCTTTATTAAATTATTCCATCAACCTAGATTATTTGTAAGATTGTTAACATTCTTTATTTGTTATATATTTTGCATTTCCATTAAGCTAATAATTTAATATTTACTTCGTTATAGAAACATATATAAGAACTATCTTATATACTAGAAATAAATTAGTCCATATTTAATCCCCTCTTTGGTCAATTTAAGTTGCACCGATATAGGTTCCTAGGTAGGAGAGGTGCCCTATGAGAAGTAGACACCAAGTCCAATCCTTGCCATAACAAACATGAGCAGAAACTTGAAGACCATGGATTTTCTTGAACTAGTAAATTTTGTTATTTCAATTCATGTAAATTGAAAGCATCTATAACTCACGTAACTTATATAATTTATTGAGTTTTTGATAATTTTTGAGTAAGTTGAGCAAAGCTTATTCCAGTTATCAATGTCCATTTTCTAACCTTGAAATGAAAGCCTAAGTTCATCTATTGTTCTAAATATTTACTAAAACTTATATCATTTCATATAGAAAATAAAATTTAGTTTGCTTCTAACTTAATTATGCACTAAATAGGCAGGCTCTAATATCACTATTGGGAACTGACAATTACTTTGTACGTGCATAACAGGCATGGCGGAAATTCAAAATTTTGACCCTTGTCCTTAGGAACTCTTATTAGTTGCACATAATTAATTTAAGCCTTAACTAAATAAATTCTCTACCTAGGTTATCATGCATAGGCTAGGCATACCATAACTCTAAGTTATATCCTAGCATAAAATATTCTATACTTAGCATGTTATAACTCTAAGCTATAACCTATGCATAAAATAAACTATGCATGCATATAATAACCTAAGCATAATTATTAAGTCTAAAAACGCTTAAATAAAAAGACCTAATAATTAAAAGAGAAAACTTACCAGTTGAAGCGTGCTTTACCAAAACCTCCTTGCACAAGCTTCGAAGTGTAGGATAGCCTCAATGAGTATCCACATGAACCACACCCATTGAATACTCCCAATAAGGAAGAACTACAGAGCTTTGAGTAGCTGCTAGGCCACTCCAAAAACCCACCTGAAATATTAACTAGAGGTGCCTTAAAAATATTCAAGGCTCCACAAAATATTCCTCTAAGTCAACTAGAGAAAGCTCAAGTCAAGACTTAGAAGAAGAGCTAGATATATTTAGAAAAGGGATAAGGGGGTGCCTATTTATAGGCTTGGGGAAGCCATTTGGCTTCCCCATTTTTTATGCGGGATGTGCTAGAAGCACATCCCACACGCGGGTTTGACCTACGGCTTGGCCCGTGCGTACAGCATGCTTGGCACGTTGTGCGTCTCGTAAGCTGGGCTTGTGAGATTTCTGGCAAGCCAAGCTTGCAAGGAATCCGACATTGGGCTTCCAGCACTGCTATGGCAGCACTAGCAAGCCCAGTCACACAGGCCTTTGCAAGTGTCGCTTGAGGCACTTGTGTGCCCACGGTGCGGGCTTTTGCGCATGTTACAATACAATGTATCACGATTGCCGCAGCCTATTTCTAGTCCAAAATGTCTAACATTTTCTGGATCTAACCCATTCAGAAAAATTCCCTTTTGATCCTTTTCAAATATTTATATTTTATTTTATGACCCTAATAAATTAGTTGTTGGTCGATAAATAAAATCTCTAGTCTAACCAGGTAATGTTCTAACCATTCTACATTTAATATTCTATTAATAGACTAGGTCTATCAATTGAATACTCAGTTAGATGAAAGTCCAATGTGTGTGACCTCATAGGATCCCGAAGTATTGAGTTGTTAAGGCTTTACCAATCCTTGTTCTATAGGAACAATTGGCTTGAGGTTCTAGACCGTGATTAGAACTCGATTACCTTAAATGACTGTAGTACGTGTCTAAAAAGGGTCCACCATCCCCCATTACTTAGAATGTCATTTGTGCTTATGACTTCATCTTGGTTAATGCAATAGTTGTCCAATGCAATGAACTCCTTCCATTCTTTAATATTAGTACCATCTGGTTTATTAGGTTCGGTTAAAGTGTTAACCCACTAATAATAAGGTTACCCTAAGCTATCCTAGTAATTTACTTGTTACCAAAGTATATTGCTTTTTACCATAATGTGTTTGACTAGAAACTATTTCTATCAAACGCATACTATGACTAGAGGTTTGTAGAAATTATCACTTCAACAAGTGGCCAGGTACAACTCCTTAATATACGTGGAGCGATGGATTCTTTCCGACTACAGAGCTTACCAACGTGCTACATCACTATACCTATAATCACCCGTGGGACCCTAAATTAATGAGTGAATAGGTATGACCTAAAGTATAGCAACAGTGCCACATAAGGCAACTAGTACCTCAAGTCTGAGAATATTCGCAAAGCTACTGCTTAAAGATAAACACTAACACTTTGATATATATACCAAGTGTTTATCTTATTGTGGTCTCCAATATATCTACTAGATATACCCATGAATCAGTCTTAAGGCACCACCTTCAGCTATAGGAGATTAACTATATGGACCCATTCCAAGAAAGTTGACAACGTGCTAGTCTTGTTGCTTCATCGATATCCTTTCTTGATCAAACTATGACTAGGGATAGTTTAGACATAATCATAATTGCACATAAAGCAGATCTCACTAGGCATAGTCCAATTGTGATCTTTCTCTTCATGCTATGATATGTCAAAGACTTTTGTACACAGATATCAATAAATATATTTTAACCAGTCATAATATATACGAACACATTGATATAAACAAAAGATTAAATGTCTATTAATAAAGTGAATTATTTGTACTATTGCATGATTAAGATATATCCCTCTGATTTCCTTGAGGGCATACATCATATCTAACAATGGGTCGGGCTTGCGAATGCCCTTTTAAGCCTAGCCCGAGCCCTTTTAGAGCTTGAACTTTTAAAATATAGGCTAGGCCAGGCTTGTGTTGATGATTTTTGTAAAAATCTTGATGAATCTTGATCGAACTATTGGGAATTGACAGTCACTATGAACATGGATAAAAGCCATGGCGGAAATTCAAAATTTTGTCCCTTGTCCTTAGGAACTCTTATTATTTGCATATCAAAAAAAGCCTTAACTAAATAATTCTCTACCTAGGTTAGCATGCATAGGCTAGGCATACCATAATTCTAAATTACATCCTAGCATAAATATTTTATACTAAGCATGTTATAACTCTAAGCTTTAACCTGAGCATAAAATAAACTAAGCACGCAAAACAACCTAAGCATAATTATTAAGTCTAAAAATGCTTAAAGAAAAAGACCTAATAATTAAAAGAGAAAGAAAGGAGACTTACAAGTTGAAGCATGCTTTAGTATAACCTCTTAGCACAGGCGTCCAAGCCTAGGATAGCCTCTATGAGTATCCCCATGAACCCCACCAACCAAAACCTCCCCGAGAGGAATAACTGCAGAGCTTTGAGTAGCTGCTAGACCACTCCAAAAGCCCAGCTAAAAATATAAACGATAGGTCCCCAAATTAAAATACAATTTGGGATCCTCAAACTATGATCCGTGAGGATCAAAAAGTTCTTCTTTAACGGCTCGAGATTCCTCACTGAAGACTCTCGAAAATTTCTATAAAGACATGAACTTGAAGTACTTTGAAAGGGGAACCAAAGGGCTCCTAAAATAGCCCGAGGGAGAGGGAAAACCCTCTCCCATTTCCAATGTGGGATATGTGCAAATGCACATATCCCATGCGGATCCGCGCACTGCCTGTGCTCTTCTGTATGGTGTGTGGTGCAGGTTATGGAATTTCTCACACACCGCCGCCTACCTTTGCTCAGTGCACGGATAGTGTGTGCTGTTTCTCATGCACCACACGCACCCTCCATGCACTGGTGCACAAGGCAGTGTGCAGTGCACGAGTAGTGTGCGGTGCTGCTCCAAGCAGCCCCGTGCACCCCGCACACCCACTGTGAACTGCTAAGCATTACCGTACACCCTCGCATGCACTAGTATCCCTTCCAATGGCTATTTACCTTGTAGGTCCCTCTTAAGTAAATATATTTATTTATTACCCTAATAAAATTAGTTATCGATCAAAATAAATATCTGGCTTAACCAGAAAATGATCTAATCATTTTAATCAACATTTTTTTTAATTTATTTATGACCCTAATAAAATTAGTTACCGGTCAAAATAAAATCTTGGTCTAACCAAATAATAATCCAATTATTATGTTATATTTTTGTAATAGAATAAATCTATTAATTCTTTACTCAGTCCGATGAAGGTCCAATGTGTGTGATCTTATAGGATCCCGAAGTATTGAGTTGTTAAGGCTTAACCAATCCTTGTTCTATAGGAACTATTGGCTCGAGGTTCTAGACCGTGAATAGAACTTCATTACCTAAAACGATAGTATTACGCCTCTATGAAGGGTCTACCATCCCCCATTACTCAGAACATAATTTGTGTTTATGACTTAATCCCGGTTTATGCAATAGTTGTCCAATGCGATTAACTCTTTCAATTCTTTAATATTAGTACCATATGGTTTATAGGGTTGGGTTAAAGTGTTAACCCACTAATAGCGAGGTTTCTCCAAGCTATCCCAGTTATTTACTTATTCACCGAAGTATATTTCTTTTTACCATAATGTGTTTGACTAGAAACTATTTCTATCCAACACATACTCTGATGAGAGTTTTATAGCAATCATCACTTCAATAAGTGGTCAGGTACAACTCCTTAATATATCCAGAGTGATGGATTCTTTCCGACTACATAGCTTACTAACGTGTCGTCATCACCATACATGTAATCACCCATGACACGCTAAATTAATGAGTGCATAGGAATGAAGCAAAGTATTGCAATAGTACCACACAAGGTAACTAGCATCTCAAGTATGAGGATATTCGCAAAGCTACTAGATAAAGATAAACACTAACACCTTAATATATATACCAACTGTTTATCTTATTGCGGTCTCTAATACATCCACCAGATATATCCATGTGTCAATCTTAAGGCACCACCTTCAGTCATAAGAGATTAACTGCTTGGACCCATTCCAAGAAAGTTGGCCACGTGCTAGTCTTACTGCTTCATCAATATCCTTTCTTGATGAAACTATGACTAGGGATAGTTTAGACATAATCATGATTACACATGAAGTATATCTCTCTAAGCATAGTCCAACTATGATCTCTCACTTCATGCTATCATATATGTCAAGAACTTTTGTATATAGATATCAATGAATATATTTTAATCATTCATAATATATATAAACACATCAATACAAACAAAAGAATGAATGCCCCTATTAATTAAACAAATTATTTGCACCAATACATAATTAAGATATATCGCCCTAATTGCCTTAAGGGAATACATCATATCTAACAAACTCCTACTTGCACTAAGGCCAATTAGCCATATGTCTTAATCCATATGCTTTCATATGATGGTCATGTTTGACTTCCATCTATGGCTTTGTTAGAGAATCCGCAAGGTTCTAATCAGTGGGAACATATTCTAGTCTTATCCCCTTAGCATCAATAATCTCCCTGATTATATGATACTTTGTAAGTACTTATCTATTTTTTTGGTGAGATCGTGGTTCCTTTGCTTGGGCTATAGAACCATTGTTATCACAAAATAAAGTAATTAGATCAACAACCTCTGGCACCATATCAAGATCACTAATAAATCCCTTTAACTAGACAGCTTCTTTTACTACTTCACAGGCAGCAATGTACTCAGACTTTGTGGCTGAATCAGCAGTAGTTTCTTGCTTGGAACTCTTCCAGCATACTGCCTCTCCATTTAATACATACACACAACCTGACTGAGACTTAAAGTCATCCTTTTTAGATTGAAAACTCGGATCAGTTTAACCTCTAATTGTGAGGTCGCCATCTCCATATATCAAGAACTTATCTTTAGTCCTTCTCAAGTACTAAAGAATTGCCTTGATGGCCATCCAGAGCTTTTCTCTTGGATCCGATTGATATCTACTCGTAAAGATCAAAGCTTGAGAGACATCTGGCCTAGTACATATCATAGCATACACGATGGATCTTATTGCGGATTTATAGGGTATATCCTTTATGCACATTCTCTCCTGAGTTATCTTCAGACACTCAGCCTTAGATAGGTTAATCCCCTTTGTCATCGGGAGATAACCTTTCTTTGAATGCTCAAGGTTAAATCTATTCAATACCTTATCTATATATGTACTTTGAGAAAGACCTAACAGCCTCTTGGATCTATCCCTATAGATCGTTATACCTAGTATAAATGTTGATTAACTAAGGTCTTTCATGGAGAACTTTCTTGACAACCATATTTTAATATTTTGAAGAAGAGAAATGTTGTTTCCTATTAGTAGAATGTCATCGACATATAATACTAAGAAAATGACTGCACTCCCACTAACCTTCTTGTAAACACAAGGCCCATTAATGATTGGACAGAAATCCAGTTCACGGATTGTCTAACCAAATCTTATATTCCAACTCCTTGATGCTTGCTTAAGTCCATAAATGGACCTTTAAAGTTTGCATACCTTGGAGCCATTCTGAGATGTAAAACCCTCAGGTTGTATCGTATACACATCCCGATCTAGATCCCCATTCAGGAATGCTATTTTGACATCCATCTGCCAGATCTCAAAATTGTAATAAGCATCAATGGCAAGGAGTATCCTTATGGATTTAAGCATGGCTACTGGTGAGAAAGTTTCATCATAGTCAATACCTTCACATTGACTATAACCTTTCACAACCAACCTTGCCTTATAGGTAATTACATTACCATCCATGTCAGTCTTCTTCTTCAAGACCCATTTTCACCTAAACCGTCTAACATCTTCTAGTGCATCAACCAAATTCCAAACTTGATTCTCATACATAGAATCCATTTCTAACTTCATGGCTTTAAGCCATTTATTAGAATCTGAGCTTTCCATTGCTTCATCATAGGTTCTTGGTTCATCATCCTGCGTGAGATATATTTCCTTATCATTAGTGATGACAAAACCATATCTATCGGGACCTTTATGAACATGACTTGATCTTTGCAATGTTTGTGTTTTGACATGTTGTTCTTGGATCACACTTTCTTGTGTATCTTGAATGAGGTCAATCAGCTGATTTACTATTTCTTCCTCTTCAACTTCCAATTCAAAATTGCTCCTACTGACCTTTGCAAGTAAGTGTTCCTTTTTGAGAAAGTGAGCACTCCGAGATACAAATACCTTTTGCATCTCAGGTTAGTAAAATAGATACCTAATAGTTTCCTCTGGATATCCAATGAATACACACTTGACATAATTAGCACCTAGTTTATCTAATGCCATCCTCTTTACCATAGAAGGATAGCACCATACTCTTAGGTGACTTAGAGATGGCCTTTTATTACACCATCTTTCGTAAGGTTCAAAATCAACTGATTTAGAGGGCACTATGTTTAATACATAAACTACGCTCTCTAGTACATATCCCCAAAAGGATTTACTGAGATCTACTTGGATCATCATGGACCAAACCATATCTAATAAATTATTATTCCTCCTTTTAGACACTCCATTGTGTTGGGGTGTATCAGGAGGATTCCATTGGGGAACAATCCTATTTTCCTTTAGATAATCCTGAAACTTCTGACTTAAGTATTCTCCACCTCGATTAGATTGAAGTGCTTTAATACTTTTCTCAAGTTGTTTCTCTACTTCATTTCTGAATAGTTTGAACTTTTTCAAAACTTTTAGACTTTTGCTTTATTAAGTACAAATAACCTTACTGTGAATAATCATCAATAAAGGTTATGAAGTAGGAGTATCCTCCTAGTACCTTAACGCTCATTGGATCACATACATCTGTATGTATTAGTTCCAATGTACTTGTGGCTCGTTCACCCTTTCCCTTAAAGGGTAACTTTGTCATTTTTCCTTTTAAACAAGGTTCGCATTCACCATAAGACTCCAAGTCTATTGGGCCCAAGTCTCCACGCTTATGCAACTTGGTTAAGCGATCTTTGTTTATATAGCCTAAACGACAATGCCATAAGTAGAAAGATTTCTCATTGTCTAAATTTCTCTCTCAGCAATGTTTATATTTGAGAATATGTTTTGTAATTACGAAATATCATTTGTCATATAACAATAAAATATCATTCATAGCTTTGATAATAACTTTTATCAAATTGGAATAAAATTCCATCTGCTGTGAAGCAGGAAACAATATTTTATAATGATAATTGAATTTTGTTCATTTATAAATTTTAGCAAAATTGAAATTTCAAGTTCCTACATCTATAGCAGCCATCAAGCTCTAATGATTTTTCGTAGGTACAACTCTCCTTTTTGCCAAAACTCTACTTCTCAACATATATACTATCATATGGCTATACGATTCTAATCAAGTATTCCATACCAATTTAGAATTTCCTTGAGATGTAGAGATTCTCAGTATTAAACATCTTGAACTGGAAGCTCCACGCCTCCTCTTCTCATGCTATGAGATTTCAGCCATTTTAATCTTATTTCCAATATCCCATATTGAAATGAAGATCTTGTTTCCAATATTTCATATTGAAAATAATCATTTTGTCTCCTACACAAAATTCTCAGTATTCTTTTTACTTTTCTCTTCACTCTGCTCTATCCTGCTTTAAAACTATATAGCATGTGTCTCTTTACTTTTTTGAGATATGAACCACTTAAATTTCTAACTAATTGGTCCTACCAATTTCTATCAAAATATTTTGGCTCAAGTTTTCCATCATTAATCCGTTCTCTAAGATGTAAAGACATAGACTTTCAAGTCCATGATTTTATGATGCCCTTCTAGCTAAGGTAACATGGATCCTAACATCTGACTTGATGTTTATCCTTGTCTCCTGCCAACTACTTATATAAGGTAACAGGGATGTTAACGACTTTCAAGGTGTTGTATCCTAGTTTCCTTCGTGTATTTTATGCATATCTATTTTTAAGCAGAATTGTTTGCATCATATTGTTTAGATTCAGACTTGTTCAATGTACATGTTAGGCCCAAGGCTTTGAGGACTATCCTCACATTTCTAAACAAACCCTTGAAGCTAGAGCCAATCAAAATTAGTTATCAATGCGAATGCTTGTCTTTAAATAAAGATTTCAACCGAGATATAAGAAAAGAATTATTGTTTAGATTTTAGTATTTAGTACATGTATTTAATATAAGGACTTTTAATTAAATACATTTATCCTACCATTTTTTGAAATTTACAATAGCTCATTCTATTGAATTTGGGAAGTTTAGCCTATCTAAATTTCCAAGTAGGTAGCATCTATAACTAGCCTATTATGACCCCTAATTTTATGAGTCAAGTCATATTAGTAACTTATAGTTGGAATCACATTCCATTTACATCGTATGCAATTGCTAATTTATTCAAGTTCCCTAATTCCAAGAGACATGTGCTCTTATATTAGCATCTCCTTGAATATGTCTCAGTCCTACAGCTAGCCCCCAATTTTATGGTGGACTACCCCAATCCCATTAAGGCAGACCATATCTCAATATTTATAACCGATCGATGTGGACGAAAAAGGAACGCTTTGCATAATACTTTTGTAGCCCAAAGAGACCGTATTATAAATTTGGGTAAGGAAGACAATAACTTGCCTTAATATCTTTACTTTGGGATTTTATTAGTGTTTAACGTCTCACCCAAACTAGGATTTTATCAGATGGACATATTTATAATAATTTATATTAATTCAAGGAATTTTAGAATTAATTTATAAGGTCGAAACTTAGGTGGGTTCATGCTCTTTATTTTATTTATTCCATCAACCTAGATTATATGCAAAAAAAATTAACATTTTTATTTGTTATATTTATATTGCATTTCCTTTAAGCTTTTTTTCAATAAATTTAACTTTTACTTTGTCATAGAAATATATATATGAACCATCTTATATAATAGAAATAAATTAGTTCATTTTTAATCCCCTCTTGGTTAATTTCCAAGTCCAATCCTTGCAAGAACAAACACAGGCACAAACTCGAATACCATGGATTCTCTTGAAAGGATAGATTTCATTCTTGCAATTCATTTAAATTGAAAGCATCTATAACCCGTGTAACTTATATAATTTATTGAGTCTCTGATAAATTTTGAGTAGGTTAAGCAGGCTTATTTGAAATTATCTATGACCATTTTTTAACTTTGAAATGAAAGCCTAAGTTCATCTATTGTTCCAAATAATTAATAAAACTTAAATTATTTCATATAGAAAACAAAATTCAATTCGCTTCTAACTTAACTGTGCACTAAATAGGCAGGCTCTAATACCACTGTTGGAGCTGACAATCACTATGAACATGCATAATAGGTATGGCGGAAATTCAAAATTTTGTCCCTTGTCCCTAGGAACTCCTACTAGTTGCATATTAAATAAAGCCTTAACTAAATAATTCTCTACCTAGGTTGGCATGCATAGGCTAGGCATACCATAATTCTAAATTATATCATAGCATAAATATTTTATACTAAGCATGTTATAACTCTAAGCAATATCTGTGAGCATGGGATTTTACAGTCCCCCTCGCGAGACGATGATGACGTATATTCGATTTTATTCCTCATTATAAAACTTCTTTGGAATTTTTATTAACCGATAAAAAATTCTTTACGAATTTTATTTTTAGAAAAATTCAGTTCAATGTGACCAATAACGCGTCTGGCTGGAGCTCGTACCGATGATTTGCACCAAAAAAATAATTTAGTCCTAAATACCCCAAAATATTCAAAAATAACCCTAATTTACCAAAAGTCCCGCCTAAATCACTTTTTAGCCAGAGTCAAACCTTTTTCCACCTTTTTAGCCTAGGCCATTCTTACTTTTCAAACCTGGAAGAAGTTGAGGCCGCCAGCAGCTTTAGCGATACCGCCGGCGGTATCATCCATGCCGCCATCGGTATGGATTTTGCAGCAGTCAGCTTTTTGCTCGATATCCATCAGATAATTGATCAAGGTCAATTTTCTATCGGATTTTAGCCTATATAAGCAGCCATTTACAGCTGCAATAAGGGTTCAACACTTCATACTTGAAGTCTAATAGAGATTTTGAGTGATTTCAGCTATTTCTAGTGGGATAAAGTATAGAAAAGGTAAGAAAAGAGGATTCATCTTTTCTTGGTTTTCCTTAACTAAACTCTCTAATATTTAGATAGATTTTTAGGTTTGGAATCACAAAAATAGGATTTAGAGACTTAAATCCCCCCATTTACTACCCAAATCATTATTTGAGCTCCCCGGAGGTGTCATTGCGATCATAAAGAGGTGGATTCACGGCCCCGAGGTAAAAATTCTGAGTCTCATAGCTCTGTCTTTTATTTTAGTTATTTGTTGCGATTACTTGCTATTTTGTGCTTAGTTTTGGTTTTTTGTTGGCTTTCCGACTGCTACCTGCTGCTATTGCAAGAAAGTGAAGCTGCTGGAGATAGTTGAAGCTGCCGGCAGTATCACTCATGTCGCCAATGACATAAGTAATATAGCTAGGGGCTTCATTTGTTCCCAACGGCTCAATTTTATTATAGGACACTTTCTTTATGGTATCCAAAATGTCATACAGCCTGCCTGTATAAATGATATCACCAGCGGCATTAATGATGCCGCCGCCGGCTTCATTTATACCGCCGGCGGTATGGGATTCTGGACAACTTGTTTATTTTCTTTTTTTTATTTTTGTCCTAGTTTAAATTCCAAAGCTGGGATGTATAGTGCAATGACGGGGGTCCAAAACCCCCTGAAAATAGACCTCACCCTGTAACATGTGGCATTTTCACTAATAATCCGGTTAAAATAACAATCGAGTCTAAAATATAGATAAAATGGAATTTTCCCTCAAACGCTGTTCAAATACAATTTTTAGCCATCCAATCGAGCTCCATAAATTATAACATAAATATGCCATGTTCACGCTAACTCAGGTCTTGTTTGGTCTACTATGCATGTTACGTGTTATACCTCGTACAACATGCCATATTTGTGCTAACCATTTTTGTGCAGGTAGATTTAGGATAGATGTATGTTAGCCCTTCGATTATTTTATTTATTGTATAGACAAATGTATAGGATTTGGACAGCCTTATAATTATTCTTTAATTTCTGCATTTTATTTAGGATGACTGTAATAATTTATTTATTTACCGCTTTGAATGCTTGATAACGCGCTAACAATATATGAACCGAAAATATAATAAATGGGGTGGATTAAAACCGATTAAAAAAGAATGAAATATTTTAACTTGGCCAATGTAAAATAGATAACATCATCCGAACTCGGAATCTCTACTTAAGGTATGGTCTACCACCCAATGGGAAAATCGTACCAAAATTTCCAGATTTAGCTAAAGCTGGTGGCTACTCTATTTTAAGTACGGGATTTCAGTCTCGTATCTTTTAAACATAAAAATATGTAAAAGCCTTTTCATAATCACCATCACACCATTATTTTCATGGAGATCAGTCCTTCAGCCCGGCTTCGCGACCCGTTTGAAATGTCATCCACTTACAGTGGTGACTCTGCTGGGGACTGATCTCTTTAAACTTGAACTTGAAATTTTCAATAACTATAAAAGATTTAGATGATGTATTGAAATCATTGGCCAAATCAAAACTTCATTCTTTTTTATGACGTTTTATCCTTACGCGTGTAGATAGTTCGGTAAAATTAGGATGCCCCATTTTACCCGAAAAGCTTATAAAAGTATCACTCATGCCCTGTTTGGAATTAGGGATGCCTAGTGGATGATCACTCGCTTCAACCAACACATGAACTCCTACGATAGCACCTATTTTGGGAGTGATTGAGTAACATGGAATCAAGGTAAACGAGAACCTTCTACATCAACAACCCTATACCAAAGTCGCACTAGAAAAGCCTTAGCACTTCATTCCCTTAGGACTACCAAAATAATAAAAATAATTGAGACACACTTCTTCACCATTTTCGGTGAAGAAGCTAACTTCCATCCTTTTCAAAGAGGCATTGTGTGGGAGTCATAAGGTCGGTAGGGGGACTTTTTGTGTGCTATATGCTTATGCATTACCCATGCATCAGCTTCGAGGGACAAAACTCAATCAACTTACCCTCACTAATCTTCATTCGTGGAAGAAGTTCAGCAACATCCGTAGGAGTTCTTTTCTACCTCCATTGAGTCATGACATATCACTCTACGTGACTAGGGGTACGAACGTCCCATGTATGTTAGAGGGATAAGCCTTCACATCATCACTAACTATGTCTACGTGTAGCCATACATACCACGCATCGATTATTAGACAAAAATCATCCACTCCATCTATGGCATCACACAATCCATGCATGATCTGATCCACTACCTATAATTTCAGCTAGGAGAAGGCGAAGTTATTATCGCACCCCGATTTGGAGAAGGCCTGGGCACCATCTGATTCATTATTCTCTCACCCCGGTAGTTACCACAGAAATTGAAGAGGTTCCATATACTAATTCTAGTGGGGAGTCAGATTCAGAGCAGATTCAGTTGGGTTAGAATTCCCCTCAGCCAGCCATGTCTTTCCCAAACAATGATGGAAACCTTCTTCCGCCTGAGGATCAGTTACCCCCTACTCTAGCCTCAGGAGTAGGATCTCAGCCATCTTTTGATTTTGACTTTGCTAGTGTTACGGTTCAGTTTCTGAGCTCAGATGCATTCCAGACCTCTATGCAAGCCACTTTTCAAGCTGCCATCAGGGAAGCCCTTAAGGATAAGAACTCAAACCGGTTTTCTGAATCGATATGCAAGCTCAGAATGTTTTGGCTCAGAATTTGTTCGGTCCAACAGGGGCAAGATCAGCTCTTCCTGTTTTCCAACCAACACCCTCAACTCAGCCTATATAAAGCCCATTCCAATTTGGGCAAGCTTCCACCTTTTTTCAAACATCAACAACCCCTTCAATCATTCCTTATAATCTGAGGCCTTTAACTCAGAGCTCGGTTCCTCCTATATTCACTCATATGGCTTCCTCCAACATATTAGCCAAGCCTTTGCCATCCTTTACTCCTTAATTTATTGTAACTCCTCGGGGCAATGCTTATCCCCAGAATCCTTTCAGTAGCCAATAGATTGCTCGTCCTCACTTAGACACACCTCCGCCATCTCCACCTGTACCGAACCGCGACCAGGTCATGTAACCTCCAGGCGTGACACCTAAAGTAGAAGCTTTTGTTTACAAAATGATGGCCTCCTAGACCAACCACCAGGTCACATAATCTCTGGGCGTGATGCCCAAGGCAGTAGCTTTCACCCACCAGTCGATCAACCATTAGGTTAGGCGACCTCCGGGCATAACACCAGAGATTCAAGCTTACATTGATCATCTGATGGCTGCTAAGGAACTCGAGCAAGGAGAGGATTAGGTCTTGAATAATTTCTCTATGCCTAGTATGGCACATTACAATAGGTCAGGTGCCCCTGCCTCTCACATCATTTTGTATGAATGAGTGATGTGAGTGAAGAAGTTGAGCAATAAAATCCTAGCTGAAATGTTCCCATGCTCCCTTCGAGGCCCCGCACTCAAATGATACCATACTCTGCCCTACCATGTGGTCATTAACTAGAAGCTCCTCGTGGAAGCTTTGATTGATCACTATAGTTTTAACACCATGATAGAGACAACCATTCAGCATCTTGAGGCTGCCTACTAGTTACTCACTGAGACTTTTAAGCAATACTTCCACCGTTGGATGGCCACTTAAGTATTGATGAAATCCAAGTTGAGTCTAAAAGAGATGATCATTAAGCTCATTGATGGGGCCCCTTCCTTTGTTTTAAAAGCAGACGGCTACTGATTCCTTCCTCTCATACAAGGTAGTTTTTGAGAAAGATGAGAAGATCGAGCGTGAATTCAAACTTGAGTGAGCTGAGAAGATAGGACAACCTTAGTTTGGAAAGGATACTGATACCCCAACTACTGCCTCCGCGCCATCCTAAGATAATTCGGTCACTGCCATTTAGATGTTCAATCAAGTACCTATGCAAGCAGCAACCAATGCAAGGTATGCCATATATCCATGGAAGATGCCACTTAGCATCATATACGCCCAGTTGAAAGAGGCTGGTAAAATTGAACCCTTAAGCCTGTGGAGATTACCCACTACCGAACAGAAGGATAATTTTTATAAGTATCATATGATGAAAGGCCACCGCACTGCAAATTGCAAGATCTTGGTCCGAGCCATCAAGCGCTTAGTAGCAGAAAAGAAGATTAAAGACCTACCAAGAAAGCCAAACGTCATGGATAATACTTAATCGACATCATTAATGAAGACCATCCACCTGTGGAGGATGACAACTTTAATGTGTAATCTTTAGATTTCTCTGTTCTTTCAATTTGAACAATTTTATGTATGAAACTTCCAGGTCCATGAGCAGCCTTCATTTTGTTTTCTGGTTTTATATTTTCCCCAATTGATCCATGCATTCATATAAGCATATGCATGACGTTTTCACTATTAAAAATACTTCATTACATGAAATTAATTCAAGTACAAATGGAATCTCTCAAGTTGTAATCATTTCAAATAATTTTACTCCCGTTAAAAACAAGTGTGAGATAATAAAAGTGCTTAAAGATCGTAATAATGCTTACGCCTGGTCATTTGAAGATACGCTCAGAATAGGCCACCAAATTTCCAAGCATCCCATCCCCGAAGGTACCAAGTGCAAGCTAATCGAATAGAAGCTTCACCATTTGCCACCGCTGCACACAAAACCTTAGGATTTGGCAAGTGGCCTATTTGTTGCCAAAATCAAATTGCCAAATGTATTGCCAAGGTGAAAAGGTACCATCAATATTAGATTCATGGGGATGTGTGGCACCTTCCTTTTATTAGGATTCATAGTTTTGCTACTCTTTGTCCATTCTCGATATAAAGGATCAGTAGGATCGATAAGATTCAACCATCGTCAACTCATGGACACAAGTTTATTGAAGTGGATGTGAGGTACTTTTCAAAATAGTGAGGAGTTGAATCCAATACCAGTCGACGGCAGAATTCATAAGGGAGCATCTCCTTGGCTCAGTACGACCCATCTCATCACATTGCCTCAGACAACAAAGTTCTACTTCAAGGGGAAATTTCTGAATTAATCACAGGATGTGTGATTAAATGCTACAAATTCCCTCTGCATGAACCATAGGCTAAAGGAGCAGTCAAAGCAGAAAACAAACTAATTAAAGAGATGCTTCTTAAGATCCCAACTTCCTATAGAGGTTGGGTTAAAACACTACCATTCACCATTTAGAACTCTATATAAACATCAAAGCTCCCTTAGGACCAACTCCTTACGATGTGGCAATCCAAAACTGAACTGAGATTACCCGATGTTGCTTTGAAGGTCACAAAGGATCAAGCAATTCAGTGTGATAGTGGAACGGACACTAGTGACCTTAAACAATTTGCAAAGGCATGATCGAGTGCATGACAATAAGTCAGATACCTAACATCCTTGCTAAAAGTCACAGATCTAGCATTGAGGTAGCTAAAACTTTCCAACATCGATGTCAAGGAGAAATTCAGATCAAATTGGGAAAGCCGTCGTGTGGTCAAAGAAAGTACTGAATGAACGAGGCAATCAAGATTATGAGCATGGACGAGAACGAGTTTGTCAACCTAGCCAACCACGATAGGCTTAAGGGTTATCATATCAAAATAAAAAGAAATGAATCAGAAAAGAGACACAACAAAAAATATTTTTTACTGTGAGTGGACGACACTTCAGACGGGCAGCAAAGCCGGGCCGGAGGATCGGTCTCCATGAAAATAATGGTGTGATGGTGATTATGAAAAAGGTTTTACATATTTCTATGTTCAAAATATATGAGACCGAAATCCCGTACTTAAAATAGAGTCGCCACCCGGTTCAGCTCATTTGGGAAATTTTGGCACTATTTTCCCACTATGTGGTAGACCATACCTTAAGTAGAGATTCCCAGTTTAGATGATGTTATCTATTTTACATTGACCAAGTTAAGAGATTTCATTCTTTCTTAATCGGTTTTAATCCACCCTATTTATTATGTTTTTGGTTCATATGTTGTTAGCACATTATCAAGCATTCAAAGGGGTAAATAAATAAGTATTATAGTCATCCCAAATAAAATGCGGAAATTAAGGAATAATTACAAGGCTTTCCAAATCCTATACATTTGTCTATACAATAAATAGAATACCCAAAGGCCTAACATATATCTATCCTAAATCTACCTGCACAAAAATGATTAGCACAAATACGGCATAGTGTACTAGGCATATCAAATAACATGCATAGTTAGTAGACCAAACAAGACCCAAGTTAGCATGAACATGGCATATTTATATTATAATTTATGGAGCCCGGTTGGATGGCTAAAAATGGTATTTGAACGGCGTTTGCGGGAAAATTCTGTTTAATCCATATTTTAGACTCGATTGTTATTTTAACCGAATTATTAGTGAAAATGCCACATGTTATGGGGTGAGGTCTATTTTCAGGGGGTTCTAGACCCTCGTCATTGCACTATACATCCCAGCTTCGGAAATCAAACTAGGCAAAAAATGCAAAAAAGAAAATAAACAAGCTATCCAGAATCCCATACCGTCGGCGATATGAATGAAGCCGTCGGTGTCATCACTGATGCCGCTGCCATTTTATTTATACAGGCAGGCTGTATGACATTCTAGATACTATAAAGAAAGGGTCCTACAAGAAAATAGAGTCGTTGGGGAAAAATGAAGCCCCTGGTGGTATCCCTGACGTCGCTGGTGATATGAGTGATACTGCCGGTGGCTTCAACTATCTTTAGTAGCTTCACTTTCTTGCAGCAGCAGCAGGTAACAATCAGAAAGTGAGTGAAAACCCAAAACTATGCAAAAAAACAGCAAGTAATCATAACAAATAACTAAAATAAAAGTCAAAGAGCTATGAAACTCAGAATTTTTACCTTGGGGCCGTGAATCCACCTCTTCGTGATCCCAATGACACCTCTGAGGAGCTCAAATGATGATTTGGGTAGTAAATAGGGGATTTAAGTCTCTATATCCTATTTTGGTGATTCTAAACCTAAAAATCCACCTAAATATCATAGAGTTCAGTTAAGAAAAACCAAGAAAAGATGGATTGAATCCTCTTTTCTTACCTTTTCTATACTTTATCCCACTAGAACTAGCTAAAATTACTTAAAATCTCTATTAGACTTCAAGTATGAAGTGTTGAACCCTTGTTTCAGCTGCAATCCGGTGGAAAATTGACCTTAATCAATTATCCGACTGATATCGAGCAACAAGTTAGCTGCTGCAGAATCCATGCCGCCATCGGCATGGATGATACCGCCGGCTGTATCGCTGAAGCCATTGGCGGCTTCAACTTCTGCCAGGTCTGAATAGTTAGCATGGCCTAGCCTAAAAAGGTGGAAAGAGTTTGACTCTGCCTAAAAAGTGATTTAGGCGGGATTTTTAGTTAATTAGGGTTATTTTTGAATATTTTGGGGTATTTAGGACTAGATTATTTTTTGGGTGCAAATCATCGATTGAGCTCCCACCAGATGTGTTATCAGTGACGTTGAACTGAATTTTTCTAAAAATAAAATTCATAAAGAATTTTTTATCGGTTAATAAAAATTCCAAAGAATTTTATAATGAGGTATAAAATCGAATATATGTCATCATCTCGCGAGAGGGACTGTAAAATCCCGTGCTCACAAGCTGCCTCTTGAGGGATCACTGCTACCACATGTTAGTACGATCGCACAAAAAGAGCACGGGTTTCAAAATTGTACCTAATGGATGGTAGGCTAGACCCGAAGGACGACAAGATTCTGATTCCGTCAAGACCTTCATTCGACATTTGATGGGCTGGAGCTGAAGGATGACTGGATTTCGGCTCCATTAGGACCTTCATTTGTTGATTGGTTTTCCCGTTGGTTGAGCTTGGGCTTTGATGATTGGCGGGCTAGACCTAAAGGATGACTAGATTTAGGCTCCGTCAAGACCTTCATTTGATGATTGGTTTGCCCCTTGGTCGGGCTTAGGCTTTGATAATTGGTGGGCTAGAGCCAGAGGATGACTAGATTCTGGCTTCGTAATGACCTTCATTTGAAGTTTGGTTTGCCCCTTGGTCAAGCTTGGGCTTTGAGTATTGGCGGAAAGAGTCTACCCCTTGTGGTTATACCTACAACGAGAGATAAGTGAGAGAAGATTAGACAGATTTTTAAATGACGTTTTTATTGCTTGATCGATTTTGTAAAACAAAAAATATTTTGCCCCTTTGATCAACAGTAAAAACGTGATAATTAAAAATACAAGGGTTTCAGAATTCCTGGAATGTCGAGGGCTTGTGTTGATATTCTGTTGGGTTTTGTAGTAAGAAAAGGGATTCTCTTGAAATAATAAATTTCGTTCTTACAATTCATGTAAATTGAAAACCCATGTAACTTATATAATTTATTAAGTCTTCGATAAAATTTGAGTAAGTTGAATAGGCTTATTCGAAATTATCTATATCCATTTTCTAACCTTGAAATGAAAGCCTAAGTTCATCTATTGTTCCAAACAATTAATAAAATTTAAATCATTTCATACAGAAAATAAATTTAGTTCGCTTCTAACTTAATTATACACTAAATAGGTAGGCTCTAATACCACTGTTGGGAACTAACAGTCACTTTGAAAACGCACAATAGGCATGGCGAAAATTCAAAATTTTATCCCTTGTCTCTAGGAACTCCTATTAGTTGCATATTAAATAAAGCCTTAACTAAATAATTCTCTACCTATGTTAGCATGCATAGGCTAGGTGTGAGGTGTCGATGACATGTGGGTCTCCCTTAGCGCCTGTGTGAGAGGCGGGGCCCATTAGGGGTTTGGTTGGATTTAGGCATGATAAAACATTGATAAAGTCACCACCCAAGTTTTCTACTTGGGAAAGAGTTTTGGTATGGTTCCCTCTGGGCGGGAGACTCATACCTATTGGATTAGAGATTTGGGTATCGGATGAGTCACTTATTTCTCATTTAGTTAATTCAAAATTACGTTCACCGTGTAAACCCGTTTTAGTTTTCATCATTAAGGGAATTATCACAGAAATCCTATTTCTACACTCTTTCACACTCGTTACATGCGTTGACATATTACAATAAAGGACAAGCAATATATGGGGGAATAAAAATTACAACCGGGGAAAAATGGGGGAAATTGCAAAGAGAACCTATACATTTGTTCTAAGTTATAAAATAAAATGAAAATAAATTCCCCTACATCCACAAAGATTAGAACAGTTTATAGCACATCATAAGTCAGCATTTCGTTAGGAAAAATATGATTAAGTTAGCGTGTCGGTTTTACGATCGATAGTACCCGTGCGGTTTCTAGGATCGGAGAGAAATAACAAGTCTTCAACGTATTTTGTTATGAAAACACATTTTAACTTTTATGGGTTGAATTACCAGATTATTAGTGAAAATGATCATGCGGCATGTGGTGAGTTGGGTTGATTTTTACCCGATTAAAAGTGAACTCTGGGTTCTATTCGGGGGCTAGTACCCGTACAGATGGGGGGTACCCGTTGTGAGCATGGGCTTTTCGGTGACCCTTGGAACAATGATGACTTATTGCTCTGACCTCATATTGTCTAGTTGTTCTATTCTTTGGAGGTTGAACCTTGTTTGGCAAGTACCTTTTTGATGATTTTGGACCTTTGGCGGTGCTTAAATATCATCTGTATGCATTTAGGATTAACCGTTTTCTTTCACTCACATGCAGTAATTGTTTTGTGATTTTCTATAAGATTCAAAAATTTTCAGCAAGTCTCATTTATATCGTTGGATTTTAGACTCTCCGAGAATTTTAGAATGTCAAGAATTGTCTTAATTGGATAACCGTAGTGAAAGTTATAAGCATTAAAACTTCAAACCCTAATCTGCCCCCTAATTAACCTAATTAAGCTAAACCCTAACCTGCCCCCTAATTAACCTAAACCCTAATTTGCCCCCTAAAACCCTAACTTCAATTACCTAAAACCTAAGCCAAGCAAAACCCTAGCCCTCTTTACTACCGCCACCGCCGGCGCCAGCGGTGGCAGCAGCTTGCCCTTCGGCAGCGGTGACCTCCACTGGTGTGCCAACCACCGTCGCCATTGTGGCGGTCACCGCCACCCTTTGTGGCGGTGAATGCCACCGAGGTGGCCACCCCCATTGTGGCCACCCCCCGCCTCCATGGTGGCTTCACCGCCAGCATGGCAGTGGCCTCTGCCATCCTTGTGGCAGTGGCCGCCGCCTATATGGTGGCCACCGCCGTGACAGCGGCGGTGGAGTTGGCACGGCCATTTTTTGGCCGTGCCACTTCTCTCTCTCTCTCCTTGCAATTTTGCCACGTATTTTTCCCAAAAATTTGCCTATGTCGGTGGATTTTTGTGTGTGAGAGTATTTAAGTCAATCCAAGGGAGAGATTGAAGGACTTTTCTTCAGAATTTAGAATATAGAAATCATTTTTGAGAGAAAATGAAGAACAGGAGAGAGAAAGGGAAGAACTAGAGAGAGAAAGCTTAAGAAAAGCATAGAATTCGGGTTTAATTCATTCTAATCTCGATTCTTAGTTGTTCTTAGGCTTAATATCATAGCTTAAACACTAAAATCAATTAGAAATCATAGGTTAAAATGGATTACATAAGGTTTTAGTGACTTTTCCTCAAATACGACCTAAATAATTTGTCATTATTTTCTTCGCCGATTCCGTCGCCATTCTGTCTGAAAATCATCAAAAGCTTGCCAAACGTCCGATTCAAGTCTCCCGAGTTAGATTCACGCCCTAGAGGTAACAAAACTGAGTTCCCTAAATCTTTTACTTCATTTAATTGTTCATTATCGCTATTCTTGGTGCTTTTGGTGTTGTTTCTTGGTCTTTGTTTGGTGTTCTTGGAAAATCATCGGAAAATAGTTTGACCTCTATAGGGATAGCCTTCACCTCTA
Source organism: Euphorbia pulcherrima (assembly GCA_947683365.1). Classification (NCBI taxonomy): domain Eukaryota; kingdom Viridiplantae; phylum Streptophyta; class Magnoliopsida; order Malpighiales; family Euphorbiaceae; genus Euphorbia; species Euphorbia pulcherrima. The sequence goes on from CANTUS010000014.1 coordinate 45,855,308, forward strand.
TGCCTATAGCCTTGGCTCCTATTGTTATAGCGGTGAAGGCTATAGCTATAGAGGTGAACGCCACCCCTATAGAGGTCTCGTTATTTCTTGCAATTTTTTTATATACCCAAATCCATTGAATCAACATTATTTGAGTGTACTAAGTCTAGATCTGTTGAAATATAGTTGATTACGACTTAAAACTTCAAAGATTTTGGATCTATGGATGCAAAACCACCGATTTCCTCCTTAAAAACAAATCTTGACGGCCAAGGCTATAGCATCAGCCTTGACCGCCGCCACTATAGCCTCCACCACTGCCACTATAGCAGTCAAGGCGATAGTGATGGCAGTCAAAGTTATCGCCATAACTTTGACCGCCGAAATTTGATTTTAAGTCCTTTTTGGCCATTTTCTTGCGTTTTTTACCCCGATTTTCGCCCAAAATATTTTCCAAAAATCACAAAAATTCTGGAATAAAATAAAATTATATTTAATCTGATTTATTTATTTAATTAATTATTTAATTGATTAAATAGCTAAAAATGCCTTAAATGCCTTTTTAACTTTAAAAATTCCCAAAAAATGTTTTTCTCTATAATAAAATTTTATTTTCTGCCTTTAATTATTTGTACCTTATTTGTGATCATTTGCGAGTTATTTATCGTGTTTTGGGCCATATCGGTATTGGTAAGTTCGGTTAAGGCCCAGTTTCGGTCCCTCTTTATTTGCTTTATTTATCCATTTTATTTTTTTTCGGCACTAGAAAAATATATAGGTATTTGTAAAGCCTTGTAATAACTTATTTACGTCCTTTATTTACCGCTTTCATGTTATGTATGGCATATAAATCGAAAACTCCAAACATTAACCGGATTTAAATCGCATAAGAACTAAAGTCGCGTTTATTAAACTATAGACTTTTTTGATTTAAAAATTGAAATGTAAGCAACATCATCCAAACTTAGAATCTCTATTTTAACGTACAGTCCAACCACCCTGTGGGAATATCATACCCAAATTCCCGGTGGAGCCAAACCAGGTGGCAATTCTATCTTAAAATACGGGATTTCAAGTCTTGTATCCCTTAACACCTAAATTGGACTAAAACTCAACTTCAACATCACTTTCATTATTATTTTCATCACGCCTAAAATAAGGATTCTCCCTCAGCACGCTTCACAACGCTCGTTATTTTTCCACCATCTCACGCCGTTCTCACGGGTGGGAAGGAGGTCGCTAACTCACAATGGCGACTCTATTGGGGATTTCCTTTAAAACTTGAAAATCGCTCTCATTTTCAAAAAATGTTTAAAGGATTTTGATGATGTGCCTAAATCATTTTTTGAATGAATGCTTTGTTTCTTATGCCTTTTGAATCCACCGCTTAGTTAGATACTTGGTTTTAAGGTGCCATTATTTCACCCCCGTGAAGCTCACTTGTATACCTCATGCCCGCCAGGAATTGGGGATATTTATGGGTGGATCACTCGTTTTAACCAACGTGTAATTCCCATGATAGCACTCATTTGAGGAGTGGTTGAGTTACACGAAATCAAGGTAAACGGGACCCTTCTAAAGAATCATTCCACGATACCAGCAGTTTGAGACTATGAACCTTGATAAACATAGCCATAGCAACTTCCCCTTAGGTTCAGTAAAATAATTTAAAACTAGGTCGCATACTCTTTTGTTGTTTCCTGGCGCTAGAGTTAACCCCAGATTCCAAATTGTGGTTTGCGCAGGAGTCATAAGGTTAGAAGAGATTTACTCTTTTGTATGCTACTTGTGTTGTGCTTATGCATACGCACTTCATGCATAGGCCGCTTGTGGCCAACTCTTAATTTCTATTTTTACTTACCTTTACTCGCCCCTCGCTTGAAGGGGGAATTTAACAAAATGCCTGAGATCGTTTGAGTCCCGATGACCTGTATCTAGTTTGCTAGTCATGCTAAGGAATTCATACGTCTCAAGTATTTTGGGGATAAGCTTCGTATTATAAGCTCTTCTACTCTTCACCTCTCTAAACCACCCTCATATATGTGGCATTCATCACTCGGATTATTATGTAATCGTCCATTTCATTCATGGTTTGATTCAGGCTGATCATCTTCCAGTTTCTTTAGCAAGGTCAAGATATCCTTGTAACTGTAGTCCTCTTTAGCTCCTACTTCATCACCGTTTGATTTGCCGGCCAGTGAGTTCAGTGTTAGAATCAGATCTCCCTACCATGTCTGATCCATGTTTGAATGATGCATCTCATGAGAGTACTCCTTCCTTTTCTCCTTCTCCGCCTCATCAGAGTTAGGATCAGGGTCGGTCTCAGATTGGTGTAGAGTTAGCCAATGCTATGGCTCAGTTTCTTCAATCTGATCTCTTCATAAATGCTATCCAAGATTAAGTTTGATTGGCTCTTAGAGAAGAAAGGAATGTTCAGGGAATATCAGGGTCATTTTCTCAAGCTCAGGGACAGTTTGGGATTGTTCAAAATGAGGCAGTTCAAGATGGTTTGGGTCAAAATAGTTTGGGTCAAATTTTGTCAGTTCAATCTTCGCCTCTCTATCACCCGATACTGCCTGTCCGGCCTATCCAATAGAGCTAGTTTTAGTTTAGTCTGAGTTCCTCTTAGCCACCCTCGTCCTTTGTTCCACCAACCTTTGACTTTCCTCCTTTGAGGTCGAGGCCTTCCCCTCTAACTCCTGCTTTCCCCACTTTCTCAGGGGGATTTACTCTATAGATGACTATACCCTTAAGTGGCTTTACCCTTCCTCTGACACCCCCGATGTCATTTATGCCCTCTTCTCCTAGATTTGCAATCTCACCAAGGAGGACTGTTTATCCCCCAAATCCTTTCGCTCTTAACTTTCAAGCTTATCCTAAAGTTGAGGTTCCAACTCCTCCTCTGCCATTTCAATTTAGGGCCTCTTCTGTGCACAACGACCAGGTCACATAGCCTCCGAGCATGACACCATACGACCAGGTCATGCAGCCTCCAGGCGTGACACCCGAAATGGTGGCATGCTTTAAGCAGCTTTTGGGTAAGAATAAAGAGAAGGAAGAGGTGAGAGATGAAGATTGGGTACCCAAGAATTTTTCAATGCCCCGAATGGAAGTGTACTCCGGTGAGGGGCCTCCCAAATCCCACATCATGATGTACGAGCAGATTATGCGTGTCTTAAAGATTAGGGAAGAAGTTCTGGCTAAGTTATTCTCGTGTACCCTATCAGGACTTGCTCTCGAGTGGTACAATACTCTTCCGGAGTCAACAATCCTAGATTGGAAGCTCCTTTCTGAATCCCTAGTTGGTCACTATGGTTTCAATTCCACAATGGAAACCACTATCTAGCATCTCGAAGCCATTAAGCAAAGCAAGGCGAACCCTTTAAGTCATACATTCAATAGGTGGATGGCCACTCAGGTTCTATTAAAGCAAAAGCTCAGTCTGAAAGAGATGATCCCAAATCTCCTTCACGGAGCCCTCCCAGTTCTCCGAAAGGAAATGGAAATCGATTCTTTTGAATCTTATCAGAAGGTCTTCGAAAAGGCCGAGAAAATTGAGAGTTATGAGGAGAAAGAGAAAGCTAGCAAGCCGAGTGGCAGCAAACCCTAGTTTAACAAGAACAGCAATTCTAAAGCTTTTAAAGTTACTCTAATTTTGACCGAAGAGGAAACACCCGCAGTTCAAGTTGTGGCACAAGAAGAGGTTTCAGCAGTTTAGAGAAATCCTTACCAGTCACCCAATCGAAATCCCTTCATTTCCCCTTAGAAGTTACCATTGAGTGTGATATTGGCCAAACTGTATGAAGCTGGCGAGCTTAATCATCTCCAAGAGTATAGGCCCCTGACCCCCGAAGAAAAGACAAACTTCTGCAAGTACCATGTATAGTAAGGGCATCAAACCAACCAATGTAGATCTTTGGCTGCTGCTATCTCCCGTCTGGTAAGGGAAGGGAAGATCAATGAGCTGGCTAGGAAGACGCGTACTAAAGAGAAACCATCACCGAGATCTAACAGTGAGGTAAGTATGATCAATTCAGGTCTCCCCGAGGAAGTTGTGTTAACCATGGTCTTCTTCAGTTCAGCCGATGCCACTATGCAAACCAATTCTACTGCTAAATCTGACAAGAATCTCACGAGGTCTCTAGCGAGTGAAGGAGATAAGTCATCAGTTAAACAAGGGAAAGTTCTGGATCTCATCCTGGATGACATGCCAATGAAGGCTACCGAGGATGCCTAATCTACTAGCTCTACCAATCAAGACCCTCCGTATATGGAGGATGACTATCTATTTATGTAATTTTCTTTTTCTAGAATTCAAATGTGAAAAATTCTACTTTTAAGGCATTTTAAATCAACGAAGGCTCTATTTTTCCTTAGCTACTCGGTGTTTTGCTCGATGGATCCATGCATTCATTTTATCATAAGTATAACGTGTTCAGCATTCATAACGTTTCTTTGACTAAAATAAGTTTGAGTATAAATGATAACCTAAAATGGTAACCATTTTCAAATGACCTAACCTCTAAAAGAAAAGAGAGATACAAGTGCTAAAAGATTAAGATAACGCTTTCTCCTAGTCATACCTCAACATACCCAGGGTTCATCATCGGATTGCCAAGCATCACATCTTCATGCCTAAAACAGAAAAAGAAGCATAGCTCTTTCTTGTATGGATTCAAAATGTTGATCGGTTCATCACTCACAAGCATATTTTCAAACCACCAAAGAAGAGTCAGCCGATTATAGAGAAAGAGCATTGCCTGATCATCTTCAACAGAATTAAGGCTTACCTTTTCTTCGCCCACCCATTCTCAAATTCCCAACCCAATACATCATTCCCTTTCCCTAATCTCCTATACCTTCCAAACCCCCAAACCTTCCCTATTTCTCCCATCATTGGCCATTCTCGGCGAGGGGACACATATGATCGACAAGATTTGACCCTCATCAATAGATGAACATCGCTTTGTCATCATAGGGGCAGGTTACATCTCAAAATAAAGGGAAGCCGATTCTTTTGCCAACATCATTCCCAAAAAGATGGCCAAGTTCATCAAGGAACACGTCTTCGCTAGGTACAGCCTACCTCATCACATCATTTCGGACAATGGATTTCAATCCCAAGGGGCAACCGTTAAATTAATCAAGAGATATGGTTTTAGACACAAATCTTTGTCATGAAAGCCATAAGCTTATGGGGCAATTGAAGCCGCAAACAAGTGTATTAAGAAAATCCTTTCTAAGACCATCGCTGGATGTCATGACTGAGCCGATGAGCTACAGTTCACCCTCTAAAGATGTCAAGAAATGTCAAAATTCTTGCAAGTCGAACACCTTCATCCTTTGTCTGTGGAATGGAAGTCGTGCTATCAACCAATGCCAAGATGAAATCCTTGAGAGTCGCACTGAATCCAAGTCAAAGGGACCCCTATGGACTAAAGCACAGTTCAAATAGATTAAATAGTCTTTAGATATATCAACTATGCAAAAGCATACAATGATCGAGCCAAGCATCATGAGTATATGTCAAGGGCCGATGATCTGATTTTGAAACAAATAAAGCCCACCGACACTGATCCAAGGGGGAAGTTCTAACCAAGTTGGGAAAGACTTTGCGTATTTAGAAAGATGCTTGATTCAAGGGGTATGAAGGTTTTGGATGGTAGCAAGTTCATAAACCCTATCAATCAAAGCAGGTTAAAGCATTATCGTATCTGACCAAAAAGAATTAAATCCAGAAAACCAGCATATAAAAATAATAAACAAAATTAATCACTTGACGAGTGGTCTTCTACTACTTGGGCAAAAATTAGGGTGTATCCCACTGATCGTTATCCTACAAATCGATCAGGAAAAAATTAGGGTGCAAAATAGCTGATAGACTGAAAACCCAAAAAGGGCGGTCCAGGCAAAAGTTAGGCCAAAGTGAGCTAAGAGAGTGTGTTGGCTAGAAAACCTCCACAGCCTAGTTAACATCAGAGTTTGGGTCAATAGAAATGGTTATCATCATTATGTACTCAAACTTACTTCATTTAATGGAAATGTCATTTTACTGAATCCCTTATGTTTGTGGTTGAATGAATATATTAGGCCCTAAAGATAAAATGTTACAAGTAAGTCAAACTAGGGTTTTGTTCAGTCAACCCGATTCCTCAAGACAAAAATTTTGAGATTGAACGCGGGGTTTCATATAGTCAGCCCAATTCCTTAAAAGATAACAAAAGGCAAAATCCTGATAGGCTGAAAAGAAGCGAGGTCTATGCAAAAGCCAAGATAGTCCGCTGGATTAAAAACCCAAAAAGGGCGATCCAGGCAAAAATTAGGACACAAAAGAAAAATGTTCAAAGTCTGATAGGGCCATCTCAATGTTCGGATCTATGCAAAAACTAAGACAATCAAAACAAAGATAAATGACTGTCATCGATCATATTGAGATAACTAAATTATCATCATTATCATCAGAGTGCCTGAATACATCCTCCGGTCTGATGGATTCAAAGGGCTCAAATTCATCCTCTGCGCGTGTCTACTCCAATCTCGACCGCTACTAAGCATCTTGAGTCTGTAATCTCCTCAAACCATCCTTGGTAGAATTCATTAGTAGTGATAGCATCTGGTCATTTGTTATCCAGAATCTTAAACTTCGCTTTATGCTCCCCCTTGTCTTCGACATGCTCGATCCAGCAATCAATTTACCGTAGACTCACCGCAGCTTCCCTAATTCTTATCCAGGGGCATTTCCCACCTGATCTACTTAACATCCCTAATTCCCCATCAAGGGCATCTGAATCTGATATGTACAGCAATGCAATTCTATATGTTCTTTCTTGAAGCTAGTCAGTCTGTCTCCGATCAAAGTCGATCAAGCAAGTCAATCAGTCATCTTAAAGATGATTAGCCCGAGCGTCTCATGCATTCATACATTCATGCATAATGTTCATAAATGTCATGTCTACTATTTTATGCTTGATTCTACACAAAATAAAGCACAGAAAAGTATCCTCGAGCCGTACGCTCGACCTCCAAGCAAGAGCCTATATCAAGGGGCATCTCAGATTTGTTTCTATCCTATATTTAGGTCGTGCCCAAGGGGCATGTCAACTAATGTCTTAGAGCTACGCGCTCAACCTCAATAGCTTCTTCGGACTCCTGGAAATCTCGACTCTTATTTCATTCTTCCATTTTTATTGCTTAATTGAAGGGGCAAAAATGTTTTTGTTCCACAAAATCAATTAAGCAATAAAAAATGCAATTCATATCGTTTACTAATGCTTCAAAACTTCTTTGATAGGTACACCATATGGCAATCCCGATGGATGATCTAGCCGAGTATCCAAAATTCAAAACTTAGAAATCATCTAGGGGCACCGCTATCCAGCTTTCAATCATTCAGGGGCATCTCGATGCAGCTTTCAAGCCTTTTGAGGCAATGCTATGCAGCTTTCAACCATTCAGGGGCACCTCGATACAGCTTTCAATCCTTTTGGGGCACCGCTATATAGCTTTCAACCATTCAGAGGCACCTCGATGCAGCTTTTAAATCCTTTTAGGGCACTGCTATACAGCTTTCAACCATTCAAGGGCACCTCGATGCAGCTTTCAATCCTTTTGGGGCACCGCTATGTAGCTTTCAACCATTCAGGGGCCCCTCGATGCAGCTTTCAATCCTTTTGGGGCACCGCTATGCAGCTTTCAGTCCTTTTAGGGCACCATAATGTAGCTTTCAATCCTTTTGGGGCACCGCTATGCAGCTTTCAATCTTTTTAGGGGCACCTCGATGCAGTTCTCAATCCTTTTGGGGCACCGTGATGCAGCTTTCAATCCTTCAGGGGCACCTCAACACAGCCTTCAATCCTTTAGGGGCACCTTGAAGCAATTTCAAAAGATCGACCAAGCAGCGAGCTTCTTCGCTTACCTCAGAAACTCCATTTATATTCCTTGCTTCTATTTCTATTGCTTAATTGAAGGGGCAAAATTTTTTTTATTTCAACAAAATCAATTAAGCAATAGAAACATAACTCACAATGATTGCTAATATTTCAAAATTTTCTTGATAGGTCCATTGATGATGCGTCCCCAAACCATCCGTAGACAACCGACTGAAGAAATGCCTACTCCTCTTTTTCCCAAAGCAACCAGCAATCCATCCCAAAACCGTTTAGGGGGAATTAAGGCGATACCGAATCAAAATGTCCAAGTTAGAATTTCATTCTCGACAAGTCTGTTGATGGCAACCCCAGTAGACAACTGATTTAAGAATCGGCACCTCAGGTAAGACCTTCTAGCCCTGGCTCTTTCTTGAGATCACACTTGGCTTGCCAAGTGGTAATCTCTCGAGGGGCAGCCTCTGAGCACGGGCTTTTCGGTGACCCTTGGAACAATGATGACTTATTGGTCTGACCTCGTATGGTCTAGTTGTTCTATTCTTTAAAGGTCAAATCATGTTTGGCAAGTACCTTTTTGATAATTTTGGACCTTTGGCGGCGCTTAAATATCATCCGTATGCATTTAGGATTAACCGTTTTCTTCCACTCATGCACAGTAATTTGTTTCCCAATTTCTATAAGATCTAAAATTTTTCAGCAAGTCTTATTTATATCGTTTGATTCTAAACTCTCCGAGATTTCTGGAATGTCAAGAATTGCCTTAATCGAATAACCGTAGTGAAAGTTATAGGCATCGAAAGTTCAAACCTAATCTACCCCCTAATTAACCTAATTAACCAAAAAACCCAAAAAACCCAAAAAAACCCTAACCCTAATTACCAAAATCCTAAGCTAAGCAAAACCCTAGCCCCCTTTGCTACTGCCAACGCCAGTGGCAATGGTGGCGGCGGCTAGCCCTCTGACAGCGGTGACTGCCACTAGTATGGCAGCCACCGCCGCCATGGTGGCAGTCACCGTCACCCTTTATGGCGGTGAACGCCACCGGGGTGGCCACCCCCATTGTGGCCACCCCTGTCTCCATAGTGGCTTCACCGCCACCATGGCAGCGGCCACCGCCACCCTTGTGGCAGTGGCTACTGTTGTCATGGTGGTGGCTGCTGCCTGTATGGCGGCCACCGCCATGACAGTGGCGGTGGAGTTGGCACAGCCATGTTTTGGTCGTGCTACTTTGCTCTCTCTCTCTCTCCTTTCGATTTTGCCACGTATTTTTCCCGAAAATTTGCCTAACTCGGTGGATTTTTGTGTGTGAGAGTATTTAAGGCAATCCAAGAGAGAGATTAAAATACTTTTCTTCAGAATTTAGAATTTAGAAATCATTTTTGAGTGAAAATAAAGAACAAGAGAGAGAAAGGGAAGAACTAGAGAGAGAAAGCTTAGGAAAAGCATAGAATCCGAGTTTAATCCATTATAATCTTGATTCTTATTTGTTCTTAGGCTTAATCTTGTAGCTTAAACACTAAAATCAATTAGAAATCATAGGTTAAAATAGATTAAATATGGTTTTAGAGACTTTTCCTCAAATACGACCTAAATAATTTGTCACTATTTTCGTCGCTGATTCCGTCGCCATTCCATCGGAAAATCATCAAAAGCTTTCCAAATGTCCGATTCCAGTCTCCCGAGTTAGATTCACAGCCTAGAGGTAACAAAACTGAGTTCCCTTAATCTTTTACTTCATTTTATTGTTTATTGTTGCTGTTGTTGGTGCTTTTTGTGTTGTTTCTTGGTCTTTGTTTGGTGTTCTTGGAAAATCATCGGAAAATAGTTTGACCTCTATAGGGATAGCCTTCACCTCTATGCCTATAGCCTTGGCCGCTATTGTTATAGCGGTGAAGGCTATAGCTATAGAGGTGAAAGCCACCCTATAGTGGTCTCATTATTTCTTGTAATTTTTGGGTATTTTCATACCCAAATCCACTGAATCAGCATGATTTGAGTGTTTTAAGTCTAGATCTGTTGAAATATAGTTGATTACGACTTAAAACTTCAATGATTTTGGATTCATGGATGCAAAAACACCGATTTCCCCCTTAAAAACAAATCTTGACAGCCAAGGCTATAGAGTCAGCCTTGACCACCGACACTATAGCCTCCATCGCTGCCACTATAGTGGTCAAGGCTATAGTGGCAGTCAAAGCTGTCGCTATAGCTTTGACCGCCGAAATTTTATTTTAAGTCCTTTTTGGTCGTTTTCTTGCATTTTTTACCCCGATTTTCGCCCAAAATATTTTCCAAAAATCACAAAAATTCTGGAATAAATTAAAATTATATTTATAATAAAATTTTATTTTCTGCCTTTAATTATTTATGCCTTATTTGTGATCATTCGCGATTTATTTATCGTGTTTCAGGCCATATCGGTATTGGTAAGTTCGGTTAAGGCCCAGTTTCGGTCCCTCTATTCGCTTTATTTATCCGTTTATTTTTTTTGCACTAGAAAAATGTATAGGTATTTGTAAAGCCTTGTAATAACTTATTTACGTGCTTTATTTACCGCTTTCGTGTGATGTATGGCATATAAACCGAAAACTCCAAACATTAACCGGATTTAAATCGCATAAGAACTAAATTCGCGTTTATTAAACTGGAAACATTTTTTATTTGAAAATTGAAAAGTAAGCAACATCATCTGAACATGGAATCTCTGTTTTAAGGTACAGTCCAACCACCCGATGGGAATATCGTACCCAAATTCTCGATGGAGCTAAACCGGGTGGCGACTCTATCTTAAAATACGGGATTTCAAGTCTCGTATCCCTTAACACCTAAATTGGACTAAAACTCTACTTCAATGTCACTTTCATTATAGTTTTCATCATGCCTAAAATAAGGATTCTCCCTTAGTACGCTTCACAACGCTCGTTATTTTTCCACCCCCCGTGCTACGCATCTCACGTAGTCCTTACGGGTGGGAAGGAGGTCACTAGCTCACACCCATATGAGTACCAGAGGACCGATACGGGTGTAAGGGGACTCATACGGGTCTTGTTTGGTCCCAGGTAGAAACTCAGTTTAGTTCAGTTTATAGATTAACTAATTAATGGCACGAATATAAAATAAAAGGGATTTCCCCCCGTATGAGTATGGCGCACCGACTTGATATCTTTGGGGATATATGGTGCCAATAAGGCTCATACAGGTTAGGATCAGATCCAAAACAGGAAATGAAAGGAACAGATATAATAGAAGAAACAGAGAATAATAATAATAATGAAATAATTGAGATGTGAGTCTCTTTAAAACTCAAGAGCGTTACCTTTACGGCATGAATCCACATTAGGAAGATCCTTTTACTGTTGAGAGAGTCTGGCCTAAGTAGATAATGAAATAGGACTATTTAGGCGAGTATTTATGTGGACAGAACTTCCCCTAAATCCTAATGAAAGAAGCTTGAAGCGAGTATTTGGTTTTCTCCCTATTTTATACCTTCTATACCCCCACTATACCTTTTCTATACCTATAGAAATTGCTAGAGTTTAAGCATATTTTTCATATGAGATGTGTGTGTGTTGAAAGAGGGGAAAAGGAAGTCAGGTCTGAATGCAATAAACCGAATTCAAGACCTGCCTTTTCCCAAAAATGGTAAGAGATAGCTTCCGAAAGAGGCTGATTAGGAAATCAAAGGACCCGTACATATGGGGCCCCACCCGTACGGGTACTAGGGGACCTGTTTGGATCCCCTCTATGTACATGGAAGGGATCTACCCATACAGGGTCTGCCAGTGGATCTGTACCACCAGGCACAATCCATACTAGTACCTAAGGGCAGACTAGGTCTCTAGACTTTGGTCAAACTCAACTCTGTAATTGTAGGAACACCTCTGATGGACAACACATAAAAGACGTTGCATGATATAGCTCTCATCATAGTTTTGTGAGAAGGATCATTACAATCCAGTGCTCACAGACTGCCTCTCGTGGGATCACTATAAATATGGATCTGTATGATCTCATGATGTGAGCGAGGGCTTAGAAATTATACCTATTGTGATTATATGAGTTAGTTCCTTTCTTGAGGTGAACTTCTTTCCTTTGCTGATGTGTACCCCTTATAACTCTTCTAGGAATGTATATCCCTTTCCTGAGGCAGATGACTTTCCTTTTTCTATGATGCATACCCCTTTCTTAAGGTGGAGGACTTCTCCTCATTTTCCTTTCTTAAGGCAGATCGACTCTTCTAACTGGTACATCCCTTTCCCGAGGCAGTTGACTTTCCTTTTGCTACCCTGCATATCCTTTTCTTGAGGTGGATGACCTTCCTTTTGCTATCATGCATATCCTTAGTGAGTCAACTGGGGAGAGTGTGTGTATCTCTTTCGTAAGGCAGATCGACTCTCTTGACTGGCATATCCCTTTCTTGAGGCGGATGACTTTCTTAACTAATGATATATCACTTTCCTAAGGCAGATGACTTCTCCTGACTGGCGTATTCCTTTCCTAAGGCAGATCGACTCTTCTAACTGGCGTATCCCTCTCCTGAGACAGATCAACTCTCCTAACTAATGATATATCCCTTTTTTAAGGAGGATGACTTCTCCTTGTATCTCTTTCTAAAGGCACATTGACTCTCCTAACTGGCATATCCCTTTCTTAAGGCGGATTGACTCTCCTAATTGATGGTATATCCATTTTTAAGGCGGATGACTTATCCTCGTATCCCTTTTTTAAGGTGGATTGACTCTCCTAATTGGCGAATTTTGAATAAACTAAAAAGAGACAGCAACCAAACATTGATTTAGTTATTGCCTAAGCGGACACCTCTTTATTCTTAATTGACTTTGGTGAAAACAAAAAATATTTTTGCCCCTTCAATTAAGAATAAAGATGTGTGGGTAAGATAGACTGCAAACTATATATGGAGAATGTTGGGTTTAGCTTGATCAATGCTTATTTTGCCACTGGGGAATGCTCTTAGGGTGGGTGCCCCTAGGGTCTGACAACTCTATTACTAGGAAATGGGAGGATGACCCCGGGTACATGGAGGGATGCCCTTGGGACCTGATGATTAAGCTACTAGGATGTGGGGGGATGCCCCTGGACCTAATTCTGCTACTGGGAAGTGGGGGGATGCCCCTAGATCTAATTTTGCTATTAGGAAATGGGGGATGCCTTTGGATCTGATTCTGCTACTAGGAAGTAGGGGGATGCCTCTGGATCTGATTCTGCTATTGGGAAGTAGGGGGATGCCCCTAGATTTATAGGGGGGATGCCCCTAGATTACAGATTCCGCTGCTGGGGAATGACCCTAGGGTGAGGTGTCCCTAGGATTCCTGATAATGGGGGTATGCCCCTTGAGTGATTCCACGGCTGGGGAGGGAAGTAATATCCTTTAGGTAAAGCCTATTCTGCTAGGGAGGCCCTGTCTTGTAAAATTCATTTGCTGGGGAAGATCTCCTGTGTTAGGATGGACCTATACATAAAATTTCCTGGTCAGTGATCAATTAAAAAATGGCTTACTTGATTCTTGATTGACTTTTATGAAAAAAAAATATATTTTCCCCCTTCAATCAAGGATCAAGGTAAGCATAGGGACTTTTTCGGAATATAACAGAAATGTAAGGTTAAGAGGGAGTGGGGTTAGCCCCGAACTCGGACTAGATGAATTTTTGGTTATTGCTGAAACACTGATGCAAAAATCTATCCCTGGATGGTAAGATAGGGCCTGTACGGGTGGGCCAGACCCGTATGAGTAATGTTCTCAAAAGTGGGAACCTGTGCAAGTAGGGTGGGACCCATATGGGTCCTCGATAAGGGTTTCAAAAGGCAAATGAACCTCTCATATCCTGCCTCCTACCAAAACTTCTCATTTCATAATTCTGGCAATTTCCTTCCTATAATCAACTAAACATGTACAAAAAGATCCCAAAGGCTGGCCGTTTCTCCCTTAGACTCAAGGACTTGCACCCGGTGGGTGATTTAGGGCTTCGAGAACGCCTGGTTTCTATTGGGTATGTGTTTCATGGAGAAGACGTATTCTTGGGGCTTACTCCTATCTCTGAAGTGCCATTGATCCCTTCTCTTGAGTCCCATGCCTCAAAACTTTAGGTAATTTTGCTTGATTCTACATTTTTTAATTTTGAACCTTTAGCCATTTCTCAAATTTTAGCATGAATTAGGGTGCTTTAGACCTTAGAATAGAGCCTAATGCATGTAACTTTAGCCTAGGATGCTTTTAGGATATTTTGGATGAACTTTGGTTGAAATTTGGTTGAAATTGGATGATTTTGGATTTTTGGGAGATTTTCCACAGAGGCACTGCTTGCAGGGGACCCGTATGGGGTGAGGGGGGGACCCTTACGGGTCTTATTTTTTATACGGGTGCTCCTGTAGGACCCGTACAGGTGGAGCTTACCCATACAGGTCCTGTCCTTAGGGACAAAATGTTAGCTACTCTGCTTTCTGTAATCCTTTTTCAATTTCTGACTTTTTTGCTATATTCTAACCCTATTGAACTATAATTTTGCCTTTACAATTTTAATATAAGACTGTGGGAGCCTTGAGCTTCTACAAAAAGGTGGTATGAGGAGATCTGTGTTGCGGGGGATATGGAATTATTGACCCTCATCGATTCCTTTGGGTTCAGCAACATTATTAGGGCCATCCTCCAGGCTCCTAAGATACTGGTCCCAGGTGTCATTTTAGCTCTGATAGAGAGGTGGTCGGAGATGACCCATACTTTCCACTTGCCCATTGGGGAGGTCATTATCACTCCCTCAGATATGTATGCCACTACGGGCCTAGAATGGAGCGGGTGCCGACTGGTGGCATTCTCGGCCTAAGGTGAAGACCTAAATTGCTAGATTACTTAGGCTTTGTTCGAGCATGATGAACAAGCTCAAGTACAGGGACCTGGATGCTCACTAAATCACACAACCTAGTCCTATTGTGGCTGATAGGAGGGACTAGTATGCTTGATCCTTCCTGTTGATGTTCCTTACCACCGCCTTCTTCCCTGTCTACTCGAGCAACCTCAACTATAGTTTGCTTTCTACTGTAGAGGATCTTGCAGCTGTGCCCTACAAGAATGGGTGTCGGGCCCTTTTGGCACAACTATACTATGGACTGGACGTTGGGGTCCGGGGTGAGTAGTATGAGCTCAAGATCTATCATCTGGTACTACTGATAAATCCCAAACTGATCTCTTGTGCTTTAACCTTTTGTCTGAACTTGTGTTACAACTAATCATTACTTTATCTTGCAGATTTAGGCTTTCAAGCACTGGTAGATTCCCTAACTAGGTTTGCCCCTACAACTTGAGATGCAGCATATCATATTTAGATGGATAGGGCTTTGGCAGAACCAGCCCTTGACCACAGTGCAGTACCGAGAGTTATTTCCCCAGCTGCGCTTAGATCGGGTGAACCTGCATTTTACACTTAAATAAACCATTAATAGAAATTGTATTTACTAGTTTACAATACTCATAGTGCATTTATTTTGTACAAGTTATTTGAGACCAATAGGAGAGATTGGTCACAAATGAATCTATCAAGCGGATGCAGGCTGGCGTGGATGACCGTCGCTTTATCTTGGAGTCACCACTCTCCTATGAGCGGTATTTCATTGAGCGGGTTTGGGGGTGGAGGACTAGTGCTATGGTTGAGAGATCGATTCCTCCCCCAATCTCGGTAGGCATCTTTTGGCCTCTTCTCATGCCTGGGATCGATCAGGAGTTGTACTTATTGGGTGAGGGATCTCGCGTGCTATCTGTGGAGGGCCCTTTTACTGAGTTTATTGATTCCTTCCTTCTTCAACCTTATGAGAGGATTCATCATGAGGACAGGCCTCTAGAGTATCACTGGAGTGACAGTGAGGATGATAATGATGAGGAGGAGGAGGAGGAGGAGGAAGAGGAGGAGGCTAGATCGAGGGGCGACTACGGGGGTCCATCTATAGTCCAGGGTATTGCGGACTCGGCTAGGTCTACTACCCCTTCTTCTTAGGTATACTTCTAACTTGGCCTTTGTGAATATCTTACTGCTTTCTAAAATTAATTATGATCTTGAGTCTGATTTTTTATTGCTACAGCCTCCCGCTTCCACGCGGAAGAGATCTGCCATTGCTGCTACTGTTGCCCCTAAGCTGCCAGCGAAGCAATCTCGGGCTTTTGGATCTGTGAGGGAGTGAATCCTTTGAGCTGAGCTAGATACTTTCTTCTGACTCCTCAACCATTCGGTGAAGCGAGCTATCAAGGAGTTCGATGAGTCGGTTCAGCCTCTTAGCTTTACTCCTTCCAGCTTTACTCATGTAAGGAATCCTTTACCTTTGACTTTATCCATTACTGTAATTGCTTCGGGTGTCTTATCCTGATGTGACCCTTTCCTTTTAGGTGACCATTTCTGAGGCTGAGAGGATAGCTCAGGGTTATTTTTCTATCCGAGATCTACTGTTGGCCTAGGACACACTAGCTTCAGTAAGTTTCTTTTACTTGCAAAATTTTAATAAACTATGCATGATGTATGCTATGACATTTATAAATGTGTGTTGATCTCATGATTTCCATTGTAGACTTTGCTGGCCATGGAGCGCAGCTAGTCCGCCCAGGATTTGGATGCTTGTGAGGAGAGAGCCAAATTTTTTAAGGAGCAGCTACGAGTGGCCACTATTAAGGCTAATCAGGCTAGGGCTGAGACTGCTCAGGGGAGGGCCAAGATTGAGATGTTGAGGGGTCAGCTAGCAAGGATGATCGAGGATAGGCAGATGTCAATTCTTTCTGATAATGAGTCCGAGGATGAATTTTTTGCATTTCGAGTGACTTAGAGGGGTGTTGATCAGCGCAATAAGGGAGCTGATGGTATTAAGGCCGCTGTAGGGACTTCAGAGATTAGGGACCCCATCCAACTAACTACTGGTGTTGGTGATGCTGAGGACCATATGACCATAGACGTAGATTATCTATTGATGGATACTCAGGATCAGACTTAGGAGGGTCACTAGGGACAGAATCCCCCGTCAGCTTAGGTTATGATTGTCTTTTTGAACTGTTTAGTACTTTTGGGCCCTGTATGGTCTGTTTTTTATTATGAACTTAGGTTTGGTACTTTTGATACTTCTTTTATGCTTATGGATTTTTCTTGAACTGAGATTGTTGAGTATTGTTGCCTTGTGAACCTGTACCCAGCGATTTTGTAGCGAGAGGACTAAGTGATGTTCTAACTTTTGCATAGGTCACTCGATGTGAGGTGACCTATCGCCCATTTATTTTTCTTCCTTTATGTCCTAATTTTTGCCTGAGCAGTCCTTGATGGCTTAGCCCAGTGGACATTTTTCTTTTTAGCTTTAACTTTTGCCTAGACCGCCCTTTTGGGTTTTCAACCTAGGAAGCTTTTTCTTTTTGTTCTGTCTTAACTTTGGCTTGGATCGCCCTTTTGGGTTTTCAATCCCGCAGGCTAGCTTAATTTTTTCCTGAATTGTCCTTGATGGTTCAATCCAGCAGACTTTTCTCTTCTTTTTTTGTGCCTTAACTTTTACCTGAACTGCCCTTTCGGGTTTTTAATCCAGCAAGATTTTCTGAGTATTACAAATGTATCGTAAAGATGAATACAATGACGCATAACATGTAGAGAAAAATTGATGTTCACATACCAGCGATTATTTCACCTAAAGACATGCATTCATTCATAATACCAAGATTCTTAGCAAAATCACAACATATTCATTGAAGAGATTAATTTGAGTACATAGGCAATGGTACCAATTTCCAATGGTTAACCCCTACTACCCACTGGTCTTTTACAGATTTTCTAGAAAGCAACTGACATTTTTCTCTCGATGCCCTAACTTTTGGCTAAGTTGCCCTTTTTGGGTTTTTAGCTTGGCGGGCTTTATTTGCGTTGGAGTGCCCTAATTTTTTCCTAATTGGTTTGCGGGATACCAATCAGCGGGCAGCACCTTAATTTTTGCTCGAGCAGTAGGGGACCACTCGTCGGGTGTTTTATTCTTTATTTCTTTTATTCTTTGTGCTGCTTTTTTATGATTTAATTCTTTTGACCTAGACATGATAATGCTTGAGCCTATCTTGATTCACTAGATTCACAAACTCATTTCCATCCATATCCATAAGCTTGATTCCCCTTTTACCAAGGACTTTCTTCAAGATGAATGGTCCTTCCCAATTAGGCCTAAACTTGCCCCTAGCGTCAGTGTTGACTTGGAATAGCTGCTTGAGGACCAGATCACCCGCTTTAAGAGGTTATTTTGGGTATCTGATTCTATTGTTTTAAGCTCGAGCCATGTGTCATTGGTACATCTAGAGATAGCCAAGTGCCTTGAGCCATTTTTCATCTATTGTATTCAACTGTTCATACCTGGCTCTTGCCCAATCTGACTCTTTTAACTGCAATTCAAGTGTCACTCTTAGAGATTTTACATTTGTTTCAACCGATAACATGGCTTCTATTCCATATACCAAGGAGAAAGGTGTTTGATCGGTGGGAGTTCTTACACTGGTTCTATACTGCCAAACTGTGAATGGAAGTTTATCAGCCTAATCTCTGTAGGTGGCCACTGTCTTTGATAGAATCTTTTTGACTGACCAGCTTCCCTTTTAGAGCTCTAGAGGAAATCATTTTGTGACTCATGATGCTCTTTCCATTTCTCATGACCAGAGTTGGCCTGCTGTTGGTGCTTCTTGGTCCTCTTTCTTGATGATGTGTGCTCTTGCACACTTTTTTCCTTTCATGAAGAAAGAAGGACCTAGGCTAATTGTTATCATGTTTGCTAAGCACCTTTTATTATCTCTATTTTGATGATAGGTTTTAACCATTGGACATTTATACCATTGCGTTATAGTCAAAGTCAACTTCATTAATGAATGCGATGATATTTTAAGAATGTTGTTGTTATGAGTGCATGATATCATTAGAATGAAATACTCGAGTGAAATGAGAATGATAGGTGCGTCAATTTATTCAGGACATGTTGAAGATAAAGATACTGATGCTACAACTTATTCATGATATGCTTTATAAGCGACATTGTTTGCATCAAGAATGTTTACAATATTAAATTCACATCATTTGAGTCATCCTCCACAGGTGGAGGGTCTTTTTGATTGACAGCTGAACTGGTAGCCTTGGTGTGTAATTTTGCTTGAGTTTCTTCAGCCACTGCTCCTGCTAAGTTCTTGACAGCCTTATTGATGGGATTTCCTTTCTCATTTCTTTTCTAATTCTTCCTCATAAGTACCGCTAGCGCTTTAATGATAGACTCGATTGCCTCATTCATTTCATCTTCTTCAGCATTCCCACACACTTCCACAGAAACTGAGGTTTCAATTAGGCAACCTTTCTTGAAATGATATACATCATTGAAGAGCTCAAAACCAATTACCTCCTTGCCACTTACCTTGATAGGTTCTTCTTCAACCATGAATTCCCCTTATTTGACTTCAGCTCCTATCATGAGGCAGGACTGAGGCTTGGACTTTTTGGCACCTGGGTGGTTCCCTAAACCAAGTTTGAATGGCCATGGAAGAGGCAAGAGGGGTTCCAGAATTCCCTGCATACTCTTTCCGAGTCCTTTACCCTTTATGTAACCTTACTTTATCATAATCTTCTCAATTTTAAGTGATATGTACCCCTTAACTGAAAACTTCGTACCTTGGTGAGCTACATCCACCCTAGATTCCTTCTCCTTGGCTTCCATAGCCGTCATAATAGATGGTTCGTCTGCATCAATGGTTACTAGTTTGCCATTATAGATGAGATTAACTTTCTAATGGACTGTGGAAGGGACAGCCCCTTATGCATGGAGCCAAGGTTAACCCAATAGTAATGAGTAAGTGACGGGAATATTAAGAACAGTGAATAAGACCTTGGACTTCACTCCCCCAACTATAACTTCAGCTTCAAAGACCCCAAGAAAACTCCTCTTCATATCATTATATGCCCTTATGAAAGTATTGGACTTTTCCAACATGGATTCATCCAACCCTAAGTGAGGAAGAATCTTGGCAGGACAGAGATTAAGGGCTGAACCATCATCCACCATAACACCTGGGATAGAATGATCAAAGATTTGCACCCTAATGAAAAGTGCTTTGTTATGTTTATTCCCCTCGGCTAGGAGAGCTAATAGATAGCACTTGATGGGTTCAACTTGATCATAAGGAGACCCCTCGGTTACTGAGAGCACCTCAACCAGAGTAGTAGACCGCATAGCTTTCATACTTAACAACTTTTCTGTCAGATCCTTGCGATGTTCTTTAGAGTCAATGAGGAGCTACCAAATGATGTACTTAGTATAGGTAACTTGCAATTATTGGATGAATGGGGTGACTTTTAGATCTTTCTTTTCATTGCCGCATGAAGCAGGTGTAAAGATTGGAGCTTGATTGATACGTAGAATGACCCGGATATCTACATATCTACCCCTTCTTCTTTTTGGGAGAGGGTCAGGAGGAATCCTTCCACTTCAGGTGACATGTAATACTCTATCTTTCATATAAATTTTTCCTTTAAAAGTTTCGACCAATAAGGGTGGTCCTTTGAGCTTATCATTTTCTAGTACATAAGCATCGATATCAATTGGTCCTGGTTGGACCAATATAGCTTCCTCATCCTGAACTCCTTCTAACTCAAATGCATCGATGTCGATGGGGATTGGTTCATCAGGCAAGGCCACTACTAAGTGAACCATAGGACTAGCTTGCGAGATCATATTAAAGGCATGATAGGAGGGTAAGCCTAACTCGACTGCTGCAACCTGTTTCTCAAAATTTGGCAGAGGGTTATTCATGGCACTGGCCTTAAGCTTAGGTTCCTGAATCTTCTTTTCCCTAATTAGACTGTGAATAGCCTTAAGTAAATCCCTACAGGCACCAGTATGATTCCCCTTGCTGACATGGTAAGCACAAAACTGATCCCTATCTTTAGATTTGGGTGGGACATAGGGCTTGATACTCTAAAGAAGACCGAGTGCCTCAGCTTAGTGAAGATAGCGGGTAGGGATGCTTTCTAGGGGGAGATACTATCTTCAATGGAGCAGACTGCAGCTACTTCTTCTTACACTACCGCTATTTAAGGATTGGAGCTGGATTTTGACTTAGAAGCCTAGGCTGGGGCTTAAGGATCATTCCTTTTAAACCAAGGATTGGCCGGTACACTTGCCTTCTCCAATTCCTCAATCCTTTCCTACTTCTCAAGTTTTTCAAAGACCTCAATGTAGCTAGAGAATTTATCCATACCAAGAACCTTACGATAAGCAAGCAAGGCACCATCCATTGATTTTACAATCATCTCCGAGAGACTTAGCCTATCCTTCAATAGAACTTGAGTTGCCATCCAACTTTCAAAGTAGGGTTTGGATTTCTCATTGGGGGCCTACTTGATAGCCTCCAAATTTTGTATGGTCGATTTAATGGTGGCATTGAAACCATATTGCTCAATAAAAGCCTTTGATATACCTTTCCAGTTTCGGATCACTTCATCTAATAGAGTGTTGTACCATTCAATAGTAGGACCTTCCAAGGTGCAAGGGAACATTTTGGCTAGGACCTTATCACTTAAATTTCTGATTCTCATAACCCTCATATAGGTGGTGAAGTACAATTGAGGCAGACAGGTTCCCTTATACTTTCCTATGCTAGGCATACTAAAGTTTTCAGAGACCCAATCCTCCTCTCTAGCTGCTTGGACGGATACTGATGATGCTTGGGAGCTAGGATTAGCAGCAAGCAATTTTTAAAGTAGGTCACGTAATTCCGAGGATAAAGATGATCCCTCCGATTGAGTAATGCACCCAAGGGTAAACTTGTTGATTGAGGAAAGGTCGTCCCCTTAGGTGTGACCACAAAATTTAGGATCAGACCAGATGCCCTAAACTAAAATGGCAGTGGTACAAACCCCTAACTAGGCTGAGTAAACTGATTGATGACTGGAGGAGCCACTATACCCACTGACTATAATGGCAAGCTAGCTGAACCAAATGGACCCATAGAACCCAACTAACCAAACTAACCGAAAGAGTCCCCAGGAGTCCGTATAGGCGGCAACTAGGACTAGGTGAATAGATTATAAGTAACTCCTGATACTTGCTCACTGATCATAGCATTCACTACTGGAGGACTGACAGGCATGATATAAGGACCATTGGTCATTCTCTTCTCGATTATGATTGCCCTGATGGCGGTTAACATCCTATCATTCATTTAGTCTAAGAACTGATCACTTCTCAAGTATTGTGAGATAGCATTTGTGATCTCTAACCTAACCTTTGTCCTTGATGCATTTGCCTCCTCCCTAGTAGCAACATTCTCAACCTCAACGTCAATCTGGCCATCTGGAGTCAGGATACAAGACATCTCCTCAGGATAATAGGCAGAAAGATCAATCGGACTAAACTGACTACTGGGTGAAAAACTCGTGGATAGAGATGGAGTAACCCTTAATAGAGCTAGAGGAGCTGGAATGCAAGTCAAACGGATTTAGATCATCGCCAAGCTTTTTCCCTTTGAGGTTTAGTTTTGACTGAGGTGATAACTAAGAGATCAGTAAATACATGGGATGTGGTATGCATGCATAAATTACAATGATGCATGGTGGGGTTAATCACAAGGGTATGTAATACAACACATGCGAAGTGATCGATTCCGTCCTTATTTCTCTCACCGAGTCGGAGGGTATTCTTCCTTAGTCTAATCTCACATAGAAATCAAGGTACCTAGAGGGTAAAATTCTATGGGTTTTAATAAGAAAGGTGTAGGGACATATTAGAAGTTTGATGTAGAAGGTTCCCATTGCATCAAGCCTCTTTTGGAGGGAGATAGCAATGAGTGCTCTACCCACTAGAGTGTCCTCAATTCCTGGTGGGCATGGGTAACACTTTCGTGAGTGTTATGGAAATAATTGGGCACCCTAACCTAGCTCTAGAAGAAGAGCTCATCTAGCTAAAGAGAGAAGGAGATGAGAAGATAGAGTGTGATAATTTTCCCAAATGATGAAAAAGAAAATGGGTTGAATCAAGTAAATGATTTTCGGTGCTCATCTTAATCTTTTAAGCTTTTAAAACAAACCAACATTTTTCAAGTTAAAAGATTATATCCCCAGTAGAGTCGCCACTATGAGGTATCAATGACGTGTGGGTCTCCCTTAGCGCCTGTGTGATAGGCGGGGCCTACTGGGGGTTTAGTTTAATTTAGGCGTGACAAAACATTTTTAGTTAAAGTTTGCACAATAAGCCAATTTTAATGAATAAAAGAATTGAGACCCAAATCTTGATACAATTGATAGAGTCGCCACCCAAGTTGTCTACTTGGGAAAGAGTTTTGGTACGGTTCCCTCTGAGTGGGAGACTTATACCTATTGGATCGGAGATTCGGGTATCGGATGAGTCACTTATTTCTCATTTAGTTGATTCAAAATTACGTTTACCGCGTAAAACCGTTTTAGTTTTCATCATTTAGGGAATTATCATAGAAATCCTATTTCTACACCTTTTCACACTCATTACATACGTTTACATATTACAATAAAGCACAAGCAATAATTGGGGGAATAAAAATTACAACCAAGGAAAAATGGGGGAAATTGCAAAGAGAACCTATACATTTGTTCTAAGTTATAAAATAAAATGAAAATAAATTCCCCTGCATCCACAAAGATTAGCACAGTTTATAGCACATCATAAGTCAGCATTTTATTAGGAAGAATGTGATTATGTTAGTGTGGCAGTTTTACGATTGATAGTACCCTGGTGGTTTCTAAGATCGGAGAGAAATAACAAGTCTTCAACATATTTTGTTATGAAAACACATTTTAACTTTTATGGGTTGATTTACTAGATTATTAGTGAAAATGATCGCATGGCATGTGGTGAGTTGGATAGATTTTTACCCGATTAAAAGTGAATTCTAGGTTCTGTCTGGGGGCTGGGACCTATACGGATAGGGGATACCCTACGGGTACCAGGGAGGATCGGTACAGGTGTAAGGGGACCCGTACGGGTCCTGTCTAGTCTCAGGTAGAAACTCAGTTTAGTTTAGTTTGCAGATTAACCAATTAATGGCACAAAAATAAAATAAAAGGGATTTCCCCCCTATGAGTTTGGCGCACCGATTTGATATCTTTTGGGATATATGGTGCCAACAAGGCTCATACGGGTTAGGACCAGACCCAAAATAGGAAATGAAAGGAACATATAGAATAGAAGAAATAGAGAATAATAATAATGAAATAACTGAGATGTGAGTCTCTTTGAAACTTAGGAGCGTTGCCTTTGTGGCGTGAATCCACTTTGAGATGATCCCTTCACTGTTAAGAGAGTCCGGAGTAGATGATGAAATAGGACTATTTAGGTTAGTATTTGTGCTAACAGAACTTCACCTAAATCCTAATGAAAGAAGCTAGAAGTGAATAAAATGCAGAAAAAACCTCAAAGGGTTTTCTCCCTATTTTATACCTCCTATACCCCCACTATACATTTTCCATACCTATAGAAATTGCTAGAGTTCTTAGTATATTTTTCATATGAGATGTGTGTGTGTATTGAAAGAGGGGAAAAGGCCATATTTATAGGGTGAAAGTCAGGTCTGAATGAAATAAACCGCATTCAAGACCTACCTTTTCCCGAAAATGGTAAGAGATAGCTTCTAAAAGAGGCTGATTAGGAAATCAGAGGACCCGTACGGGTGGGGCCCCACCCGTACAGGTACTAGGGGACCCTTACAGGTCCCCTCCATACGTATGGAAGGGATCTGCCCGTACGGGTCTGCTAGTGGATCCATACCACTAGACAGAACCCGTACGGGTACCTAAGGGCAGACTAGGTCTCCAAACTTTGGCCAAACTCAACTCTGCAGTTCTAGGAACACCTCTGATGGATAACACCTGAAAGACATTGCATTATATAGCTCTCATCATAGTTTCGTGAGAAGGATCATTAAAATCCAGTGCTCACACTAGGCATACCATAATTCTAAATTATATCCTAGCAAAAATATTTTATACTAAGCATGTTATAACTCTAAGCTATAACCTAAGCATAAAATAAACCAAGCATGCAAAACAACCTAAGCATAATTATTAAGTCTAAAAATGCTTAAAGGAAGACCTAATAATTAAAAGAGAAAGAAAAGAGACTTACCAGTTGAAGCGTGCGTTAGCAGAACCTCCTTGCACAAGTCTCTAAGCCTAGGATAGCCTCTATGAGTATCCACACGAACCCCACCAACCGAAACCTCCCTGAGAGGAAGAACTGCAGAGCTTTGAGTAGCTACTAGACCACTCCAAAAGCCCACCTAAAAATATAAACTAGAGGTCCCCAAATTAAAATAAAATTTAGGATCCCCAAACTATGATCTATGGGGATTAAAAAGTTCTTCTTTGATTGCTCGAGAATCCTCACAAAAGGCTCTTGAAAATTGCCAAAAAGATGTAAACTTGAAGTGTTTTGAAAGGGGAGCAAAAGGGTTCCTTATACAGCCCAAGGGAGAGGGAAAACCCTCTCCCAATGCACATATCCCACATGGATCTGTGAACTGCCCATGCTCTTCTACGCGGTGCAGCGCGATGAGTTTCTCGTGCACTGCAGCGCACCTCTATGCGGTGCACGGATAGTGCACGCTGTTTCTTGCCCACCCTCCACGCACTGGTGGACGAGGCAGTGCGCAGTGCATGGTGTTGCTCCAAGTAGCCCTGTTCACCCCGCGCACCCACCGTGCACTGCCTAAGCAGTGCCGCACACCCTCGCATGCACTAGTACTAGTTCCAGTGGCTACTTACCTTTTAGGTCCCTCTCAAATAAATATATTTATTTATGACCCTAATAAAATTAGTTACTGGTCAAAATAAATATTTGGCTTAACCAGAAAATGATTTAATCATTTTAATCAAAATTTTTTTAATTTATTTATGACCCTAATAAAACTAGTTACCGATTAAAATAAAATCTTTGTCTAACCAAATAATAATCCAATTATTATATTATATTTTCGTAATAGAATAAATCTATTAATTCTGTACTCAGTCCGATAAAGCTCCAATGTGTGTGACCTTATAGGATCCCGAAGTATTGAGCTATTAAGACTTAACCAATCCTTGTTCTATAGGAACTATTAACTCAAGGTTCTAGACCATCAATAGAACGCGATTACCTTAAACGACTGTAGTACGCCTCTAGCAATCCCCCATTACTCGGAACGTCATTTGTGCTTATGACTTAATCCTGGTTTATGCAATAGTTGTCCAATATGATTAACTCCTTCCATTCTTTAATATTAGTACCACATGGTTTATAGGGTTTGGTTAAAGTGTTAACCCACTAATAGCGAGGTTGCTCCAAGCTATCCCAGTTATTTACTTATTTATCGAAGTATTTTGCTTTTTACCATAATGCGTTTGACTAGAAACTATTTTTATCGAACACATACACTGATCAGAGGTTTATAGCAATCATCACTTCAACAAGTGGCCAGGTAAAACTCCTTAATATATCTGGAGCGATGGTGTGAGTGGATGACCTTTTCCCGACCCTTAAGGGTGCGGAAAAATAATAGCATTGTGAAGCGTGCCGGAAGGATTGATCCTCATTTTAGCGTCATGAAAAGATAGACTGATAAAATCAATGTTGAAGTTGATGTTTAAGTCCAACTTAAGTGTTAAGATATACGAGACCCGAAATCCCGTATTTTAAGATAGAGTCACCACCCGGTTGAGCTCTACCGGGAATTTGGGTACGATATTCCCACCGGGTGGTTAGACCTTACCTTAAAACAAAGATTCCGAGTTCAGATGATGTTGCATTTTTTTCATTTATTAAATCAAACTGTTTATATATTAATAAGCACGACTTTAGTTCTTATGCGATTTAAATCCTCCTAATTAGAATTTTTGGTTAAAATATCTATAGATCACACCGCGCAGCATACAATAAAGCAATAAATAAAGTAAATAAATAATTACTATAGGGCTTTACAAATACCTATACATTTTTCTAGTGCGGGAAAAATAAAAATGGATAGATAAAGCGAATAAAGAAACACCGATATCGGGTCTCACCCGGGCTTATCAACCTCGAAGCAGCTCCAAGAAATAATGAATCACACATAAACAAATGACATATAGTGCATAAATAATAATAATAAGGGTAGAAAATAAATCAAACAAGTGAGAAAACACATATTTAGGATTTTTTGGGACTAAAAACATAATTTTTGGGCATTTATTAAATATCTAAAAACCTAAAATATTAATTAAATGAACTAAACAACCTAATATTAATAAGAGAAATAATAGAATATTTTTGGAAGTTTATATTATGTCAAAAAGATTTATTAAGGATTTATTTAGTGAAACACCCGTTTTTAAGCCGTTAAATGAAGATTTGACCAATTAAATAATTAATAAATTATGAAAAAACATGTTAAAAATTAAATAATTTAATTATAGATTATATGAAATTTTTCGAAAAAATTTCGGGTCAAAAACGCAAGAAAACGATAAAAGGGCCAAAAACGTAAAACATGGACTTTTGGGCATTTTTGTCAGTCAAGATGCTAGAGTGGGCATCTGAGATGCTACTGTTGCAGCCCCAGATGCTGCCGTTGCAGTAACTGGCGGTACACTATAGCATCTAGATGTCCACCAGAGCATTTGGACCAGAAAAGTGCCAAACTGACCAAAATCGGTATTTTTACACCCCGAAAATTCAAGGTTACCAAAATTTTAAGTCGATTCCTATGATATTTCAGTAGATCTGGACTTAAAATTACAAAATAACTATGATTTCTCGATTTTGGGATAAAAGACGAACCCAAAAAACACCGGAAAAAAGATGTTTGTAGAAATACCAAAAGAAAGGGAAAGAACACAACCGAACGCAGCCAAATAATACAATAAATAAATTAAAATAGATTGAAACCCAGTTTTGTTACCTAGAGTCCATGAATCCATGTTTTGAGACTTGAACCGGTCGTTTGGCAAACTTTATGATGAATTTGGGACGAAATCCGATGAAACAGCAACGAAAAAGGTGGCGAACTTAGCAGCAGAATTTAGTGATTTTGTGAGAAAAAGTCTCTAAATACTATTTAAGCTCGTTTTAACATATGATTTCTAATTGATTTTTATGATTAAGCTAAAAGATTAAGCAAAATAACCCTTTGAAATCCAGAATAATCAGATTTCTTAAGTTTTATATAGCTTTCTCTCTCTAAAGCCTAAGGAATTCTAAAATGTGAGATTAGGCTTTTAATTTGGCAAAAAGTCCTAAAATTGAAGATTAAATTGGTTTATATAGACTTTACTCCCTCCAAATAACTCAACTAGTCCCTAGAAATATTAAATTTCATGGAAAAAATTGAAATTAGCCGATTTTAGAGAGAGAAGATGAAATGGCGACGGACCTCGGGAGCCCGTGCAGCGTCTCGAACTGAGACGCTACATCGGTCGCGTCTCATGACGCAGAAGCGCTGAGAAGCCTGGAGTGCGGTGAGACGCCACACTACACCGCGAGACACGCATGGGGGCGCGTTTCGCTAACCGTCGGAGCATCTCAGCGCTTTAGCGGCGGCACCGGCGAGTGCAGGAAGGTAATTTTATTTTTTTATTTATATTATTTATTATTTTATTTTAACATTTTTAATTTATGAACTTAATTAACTAGTCAAGGGAAACAACGGGATTAAATACTCAATCTCGTCACGAAAATATTTGCCAAACACGATTCGACTCCGAAATAATAGAATAACAAGCCTGAAATTAGGTTAAAGCAAAACATCATCATCATTCTGCGGGTCACCAAAAAGCCCGTGCTCATAGGCTGCCCCTCGTGAGATCATTTAACGGGTTGAATGTGATTTCATGAAAGAGCGAGGGATAGGAGGTTATACCTGAGATAAAGGAACCTCGAGTCAGTTTTCTACGGATGGTCGGGGGATGCATCATCAACGGACCTATCGTACGTAGAAAATTATGACTTAGAAATTTTGATACGAACTGCTGGTTGCCTTACATCACCATAACATAACTGAGGATTGAATGCCTAGTTGAATGGCATTGCGCCACTTCATTACAGAAATTTAGATTTTAATGGCTGCTTGCCTTACGTCACCATAACATAATCGAAGATTGAACGCCCAAATGAATGACATTGCGCCGCTCCATTAAAGAAACTTTGATATTTGCATTCTCGAATCGGTTGTTTACTAGGGTTGCCATCAACAGACCTGTCAAGAATAAAATTTGAGAAGTTAGCTTGTGTTAAATATGTCCACTTTTTATTCCTTAATTGATGTTGTCGAGACAAAAAAATTTTCCCCTTCAATTAACAATAAAAAGGTGGAATATTAAGTAATTGAGTTTAGAGATATCCGGGAGTCAGAAAGAAATAACCGATCAGAGGGTTTTGCCCCTTAAACTGAAAGGAATATTCTGAAGAATATGCCAAAGCATTAAGTGTTAAAAAGGAATATATTCCTTTCTCCTTTTCCATTATATATCCATTACTTCTTCTTTCTCATTTCACACTTCCATATCCTAGACAAAAAATGCATGCCAAGAGAGGAGATAGGAAGCCTTATGCGATTCTTCACAATGCACTTCCGGAAGGGCGACAAGGACTGCGGGTGTGCCCGATCCCTTAGGCATATGGTCTTCGAGATACTGATACTTACATGGGTTATAAACTAACCTCCCAAATACGAATGTTCGCCCAACGATGGGAACATGCTTATGTGCGCCAGGGAAACTAACAAAGCCCGAGTCTTGCATCATTTGTGTTGGAGAAAACTTTATTATACCATGAACTCGAACCAAATTTTTGTGGATTTTTACGTTCAAATTTGGATGATATAGGTTGTATAAATGTATGTAGAATAGATTAATGGCAATTTGGAACTGATTTAGTTGGATTATGGGTCGAATTTCAATCGAAAGGGGCAAAATGGGATTTTTTGGATTTTTAGGGAGAAATTCGGTCACCGACTCCGGCCGGATTGGCGAGACACTGTGCTAGCGCCCCAGATGCTGCCATTACAGCATCTCATCTACCACCGGAGCATCTTGCCACCAATGGCGGTGATGGTGGCCAGCGATGGTGGTCGGCTGCTAGGGAAGCCCAAAAAAATCTTTGGAGGATGCATTCCCACTCCGTTTTTTATGCAAATTCAGGGTCAAATTTTGCATATGAGGTTGTCTTGACACTGAAATTTGAGTTTTTCTTCAATTTTACAAACTTTAATAGATAAAAATTCATTGTTTGAATTTTATTTTACAACCGGATAAAGTCAAACCATAGGGATTGCTTCAACGGTGTTCGAATTGGTGGAGTGACATTAAGACTCAAGCTACGGCGCTGCATGATGATTCACTTGTTCGGGCCATTTGGGACCTTGGATTAGACTAGATGTTGGATGTGCTGCCGACAAATAGTCAGCCAATAAGCCTTAGCTTGCTTTGTTGAGCACTGGAGCGAGACCATGCACTCTTTTCATTTGCCAGTGGGAGAGATGATGATTACCCCATTAGATATGGTTGCTATGACTGAGTTACCTTATGAGGGTCGAGTCATACACTTTGACATCTATTTAGAGCGGTTTTGCACGAAACCAGCTGCTCTTGGTCGGATAGGGAGCTTGCTTGGGATTATAGTGTCGGATGATGACGTGGTGAGATATAGTCAGCTACACGATTATTGGATTAAGGAGACTGACATAAGTGGGGACCTCTTTCATCAGTATTTGCGGTCATTCCTCTTGACATTGCAGACATGCCTCTTCTTTCCCTCCTCTGTAAGCCAAGTTACCCTTAGGTTGCTATGCGTCCTAGAGAACCCGACAGACTTCAAGAGATGGAACTGGCCAAGAGCCATTCTTAGGCAAATATACCATGCACTTGATTGTTCGGCCCGAGGGGGGGCCAATGCGCTCAAGGCCTCACAGCTATGGATTTTGGTGATCAGCCTTATCCTTTGATATTGACCATAATGCTTATTCAATTTACTGATCTTATCATTTTCATATTTTATAGATGTGGGCATTCGAGCACCTAATAGTCCCTTATCCCGAGCTTAAGACACGACCACCACCGAGATCACATGCTATTGCTCGCTGGATGTGCAGATGGACCGATCTAGAGATAGTGGATGCGTGTATATACTATCAAGAGTATTTATGGCAGCTTAGATGCCATCGGGTAACATTATTTCCTGTGCACTTTTACCCATTAGTTCAAAACTATATGGACAAATGATAGGATACTTACAGTGATTTATTGCAATGCTTCTTTCAGCTTATTGCCGAACCATGGAAGAGATTGTCCTATTATCATCAAGTCAAGAATGTCCAGCGTTCAGTGGACTACTGCCAATTTGTTTCGGAGAGCCCCTTCTCCTAGGAGTGGTATTTTGGGGAGCGAGTTTGTCGATGGAGGATGAGTACCAAAGCTCAGAAGAGGGTTCCCCTTGACCTCCCGGTTGGTGCTTTTTGCCCTCATCTCATGCCAGCCAGTACATGAGATTGGTTTTTGGATGGTGACAGCTACAAGGTGCCTTTGGTTAGCCGAGATTACACTGACCACTAGAGGCACCTCATTCTAGATTGCTCGAGGAAGACAAGGACCGACGTTCCTTGGAATTTTAAATTCGGTGATGACGACATTGTGACCGAGGGTAGTGAGGGGTTCAACAGCGGTGACGATGATCAAGATGAGCCTGCCTCAAAGGATGATGGAAGAGGAGACACCGCGAGGCACGATGACAACGGAGATGCTAACTCAAGCTTCAATCCGACCATCCTTTACAACGGGCGATGAAGGAGGGCATATTCCTTAAATCCTTCACAAACTTGGTTCATATATTTTTTTATTTTTTTCATGATTTTTGACCCACTTTGCTTATTTGATGCCAAATTCCCTTTTTATGATTTTAGGGTAGTCGCAAGAAGAGGAGAGGTGGACCCGCTACCAACACTAAGGGACCAGGAGAGCCTTCTCAGCGATACACTACCGACCCCGAGACCATTTCTATGGAGCCAGTCCTGCCTACTTGGGTGGCTCCTACACCGGGGAGAGTCGACGGGATCATGATGAACCAGTTGGAGACCTCATTCTCACTGATGTGTCGACCGGGATTTTGAGAGGAGAGGCCTATCGAGGAGTCGACAGTGCCCATGTACTATGTTCCGCATGACACTACACATGTAAGAATGCCAAACTTATATACTTTGCTTGTCTTTACTTGCTGATGTCCGACCGTGTTGATCGGTTAATTTTGCCTTTAAGCTTGATCATATAGGTACCCATTCCTGAGATTGAGCACATGGCTCATGGATATTATGGCATGAGAGACCTGCTACTTGCTCAGGACTCTATGAGCTGGGTAGTGACTTTATCCTCTGTCCTGCAACAAGTAGAGAAAGGATATACAAAATATTTGTTAGAGTTATGCATGTATGAATGAATGCATGATTTATCAGGTTGATTTTTCCTTGATTGTCCATCCTTGTAGGCTTTTGTTACGATGGAGCAAGATAGATACCGCGCAAAGCACAAGGAGCGAATAAGGGTCAGGCGCTAGCTAGTGGACTATCAAAGTCAGATAGCCGGCTACTAGAACAAGAGAGCTTAGGATGAGGTATGATTTACTAGCATATCCTAATACATAAAAAGCCTACGCGATTGCCTTCATGGGGTGGAGAGCCAGAGAGACCAACTCGAGGCTCAGCTTCAGGACTACGAGTATGCAAGGAGCACTGACACGTATGATTCCAATGACATCTTTGCTAATATGAGGGCCACCGAGCCCTTTAGACCTTCATTCAACATGTTAGATACTTCCATAGCGCAGCTTGCGGGGGCAGTCCTTCCACTAGTGCCAGATATCGGGAGGATGCCTACGCCTCTGTGCCCTAAGAAGGTGGATAATTACATCAGCGCTTATTTCCATGCCAAGCGAGGAGATAAGACTTGATGACTACTCACTTATCTTGCTTTATTTTGCTACATTTACCATATTTGGTGCTTGTCTGATACATAGATGACTTAATGCTTTGGCTATTTATTTTGGTGTGGTTGATTGATTACTTGCTTGGTTGCATTATTGATTGTTTTGCTTACTCGCTAGATGGATTCTAGGCGAGGTAGATGGTTGGCTAGGAATAAACTCATTAACCTTCTACAACTACTCAAATTAATAATAGTGTGATCTTATTTATCAGGCAATTAGCAGATAGAGATCACTGATGGTGATACACAATGCTCGGTTGAGGCACTTCTTGCAAACTTTAGAGAGCTCTGATTGGGATAGGCTGGAGATTTTTGAACTGGTAGGGCTTCAGTACATTGCTAACAAGCCAGTGAATGTGGCCTTCCTTTATGCGGCATTCTCCTATTAGGACTCGATGGATCATGTGTTCCACTTCTCAGATTTTGAGCTATGTCTGATGGTGGAGGCATTTCATGCTATTCTCGAAGTGACTTGCTCTCACGAGATGTAATTTGCTATGTCAGAGGTGCCTTTTGGGGCCGAGGATCATTTTACCGGGTTATAGAACATGGATGCCCCTGCTACATACCTTTCATAGATTCCTGGATCACTAGGGTTCGATCTTAGCAGGGACTCGATTGGTGCATAGCTACCCCAAGATCACATATTTCTTATCCCTTTATGGTGGCTTTGCTGTTCATGGTCGAGTTTGTCTGCGGAGTCAGCACTATTGCCCCATTTGACTGGTTTTGATCATCGGACCTGCCTCAGAGGGTATTTCTCCACTATTCATAGGGTTAGTTAAGACCCTACTTCATCTGGATAGGGCTAACAGAGATCCTATCGGGGATCATTTCTCTATACTATAGGTATTCCTCTAATGGAATTCTAAATTGAAACCGGACCTGAATCAGAATCTGAATCCGAATCTGAAACTGAAACTAAATCTCAAACTTCAACTAAAATTGAAGCTGAAATTGAAACTGAAACTGAAACTAAAACTAAAACTGAATTTGAACCTGAAATTGAAACTGAGACTGAAACTGATGCGCAGGTTTGGCTCTTGGAGAAGTTAGCTTTGATTTAGGATCCCTAGGGTGATCCGAGAAGGTATCGGCCTAGGAATTACCTTGGGAGGACTCGTGTCTTAGCTAATCATGACACCCTGACATTTGATGCTTGGACGGAGATCATAGTGGGACAAGCTAATATGGACATTCGCTGGGTCTGCCACTAGTGAAGGATCACCAATGTTTTGGTGGATACTGGCAGTAGTAAAGTCCAGCTAGTAGGGTTATAGCAGTTTGTACAGTACTCACCTTATCGCCTGTGTCGGCAGTAGGGATGATGATATAGAGTCCCACTTCATCTCGATGACTTCACACCTGGGCCATTCTTAGCCAATCTTCTTGATCATGCTAGAGAGGTTTGGGCAGGCAGAGCGAGATACGACACTCTGGATTATGACCGATTGGGCGCTATCACTACTGATAGATTCTATCGAGGATGGCTTCGCCATGTTTGGAGGGTGTGGAATCAGTCAAAGTGCCAGCATTTGTTGTTCAAGTGGAGGGACAGGCAAGAGGGACTTAAGCCTTATCCTTTGACAGCAGAGGAGAGGATGGCCTGAGCTTATGATTCCAACTATGATGATGATGGTGATGATGATAATGAGGACGCAGGCCCCTCGGAGTGATTGATGATGGTCACTATCTTTATTTTCATTTGTCTTTACTTTTGCATAGACCCAAACATTGTGTTGGGTCCATCAGACTTTTATTTAATACTTTTATGTCCTAACTTTTGCCTAGACCGCCCTTTTCAGGTTTTTAATCCAGCGGACTTGCCAACTTTTGCATAGACCTGGATGTTTTTAGCCTATTAGAATTTATACCTCTTTATCATTATATTTTTTATATTATTATTTGTTTTCTTATTTGATGGGAAATTATTTGAACTAAGAGGCATCCCGAACTTAACTTATCTACAACATTTCGCCTTTAGGGCCCAATATATTCATTTGCACACAAACATAAGAGCTCAATAAAAGTGACATTTCCATTAATTGAATTACGCATAAGAACATAATGATGATAACCATTTCTACCAACTCAAACTCTAGTGTTAACTAGCCTATGAAGGTTTTCTAGCCAATAAACTCTCGCAGCTCACTTTTACCCTAATTTTTGCCTAGATCGTCCTTTTCAGAAATTCTGTCTAGCGGGCTATTCTCGCACCCTAACTTTTGCCTGAATGGTTTGTAGAATACCAAACAGCAGGATACACCCTAATTTTTGCCCGAGCTGTAGAGGACCATTCACCAGGTGATTTATTTTATTAATTTTTTTATGTGCCGCTTTTCTAGATTTGATTCTTTTGATTTAGATATGATAATGCTTCAACCAATCCTAATTGATGGGGTTTGTGAACTCATTACCATCCATACCTATGATTTTCATTCCGCCTTTACCGAGAACTTTCTTAATCACATAAGGTCCTTCCCAATTTGGCCTTAACTTCCCCCTCGAATCAGTGTTAGTAGGCTTTACTTGCTTTAAAACCAAGTCACTAGCTTTCAACGGATATCTGTGATGCTTGACCCGGCTATTGTAAGCTCTTGCCATACGCTGTTGATACATTTGGAGGCTATCTAAGGCTTTTAGGTGTTGCTTGTCCATGGTATTCAATTGTTCAAACCTTGCTCTTGTCCATTCGGTCTCTTCTAGTTTAGACTCGAGTGCCACCCGTAGAGACTACATCTCAATCTCAACTGGTAGGACAACTTCCATGCCGTAAACCAAAGAGAAAAGGGTCTGACTTATGGGAGTTCTGATGCTTGTTCGGTACCCCCAAAGCGCAAATGGTAGCTTATCGGCCAAATCATAATAACTAGCGATGGTCTTGGAAAGGATTTTCTTTATAGACTTGTTAGCTGCTTCCACTGCACCGTTAGCCTGAGGACGGTAGGGTGAAGATCTATGATGCTAAATACCATACCTCTCGATCAAATCTATGGTTGCCCCTTGGAACTGAACCTTGTTATTTGATATGATATGATGAGGCAGACCGTACCGAGCGAAGATGCGCTTATCAATGAACTTGGCCATTTTCTTAGCGGTGATACTGGTGAATGATTTGGTTTCCACCTATTTTGAGAAATAATCCACCGCCACAATGATGAAACGGTGACCGTTAGTCGACGATGGTTGAATTTCACCAATTATATCTATCCCCCACGCCGAGAATGGCCAAGGAGTAGATAAACTGTGAAGCTCGGTAGGTGGAAGATGTTGAATATCTCCGTAAACCTGACATTGATGATACCTTTTAACCTCGGAGACACAATTGGCCATCAGAGTTAACCAAAAGTACCACATTCGTCGAATCTTCTTGGCTAAAGCCATACTGATGATGTACGGTCCACAATCACCTGCATAAACCTCAATGATAACCCTATGGGCCTCAAATTTGATGAAGCATCGAAGCAAAAAACCATCTGAAGTTTGCTTGAAGAGATCATTGTCAACGATTCAGAATTGAAAGGCCAACTTGCAGGAATTTGAAAATAAATATTTAAAAAATGATTAAAAGGGGAATTTTGCATTGGCGAGTTTAATTGGACCGAGAGTACAAAAGTATTTTATACAGACTCGAGTGTATGGGAGTACACCAAAAGGTGTGTGAGCAATGCTGGGCATTGCTCGTAGCAGCCCATGAAAATGGGCTGCACATGAGCAGCCCATGTTGACTAGTGGCACACAGCATGTGCACGCTGTGTGCACATAGGGATAGGAGTACTCCCATCCCACATCGCCTAAGGGGGAGCAATTTTGCTCCCCCAAGCCTATATATAGGTTGTCTCCTTTCCTTTCAAAATGTACCAAGCTCAAAGCATAAATCCTAAGCGAGATAATTAATCTCTCGGGTAATTGAGCAAGTTATTTTTGAGGAGCCTGAATTTATTTGGGCACCTCTAGTTTATATTTTTGGGTGAGGCTTCTGGAGTGGTCTAGCTACTACTCGAGGCTTCTTAGTTCTTCCTCCCGGGGAGGTTTTGGTTGGTGGGGTTCGTGTGGATACTGATAGTGGCCATCCTACGATTGGAGGCTTGTGTAAGAAGGTTCTGCAAAAGCATGCTTCAACTGGTAAGTTCTTTTTCTCTTTTAATTATTAAGTCTTTTTCTTTAAGTGTTTTTAGACTTAATAATTATGCTTAGGTTATTTTGCATGCTTAGTTTATTTTATGCTTAGGTTATAACTTAGAGTTATAATATGCTTAGTATAAAATAAATGTGCTAGGATATAATTTGGAATTATGGTATGCCTAGTCCTTTAGCATGCTAACCTAGGTAAAGAATTATTTAGTTAAGGCTTTATTTAATTTATATGGAACTAATAGGAGCTCCTAGGGACAGGGATAAAATTTTGAATTTCCGCCATGCCTCTTATGCATGTTCAATCTAGCTATCAATTCCCAACAGATGTTTGATAACCAGGTCAGATACTTAACGACTTCAACATGCTTGACTTCAATCATATTATCAACCTCCGCTCTAACCTTGTCATCCCACTCCAGTATCATTCTTCAAAAATTTTGCTTGACATGATGGAATCTAGGATCGGTTGGAATGCGATGCTATGTGATATGGCGATCGACACCAGGCCTGTCCATATGCAACCAAGCAAAAGTGTAAAGATGATCTTTTAGCACTTTCATTATCTCTCTTTTTATTTGAGGGGTTAAGTCATTAGAAATGTTTACCATTTTTGGGTTATCATTTGTACTCAAGTTTATTTCAGTTAAAGAAAAGTCGTGAATACTAAACATATTATGCTTATGATTAAATGAATGCATGGGCCCGTCGGGTGAAACATCAAGCAAATAAGCGAAATCAGAATCTTTCATTCAATTAAAGGCCTTATAGGCTACATTGTTCTCATAAAAAAATACTAGAAATAGTAAAAGTTACATCATCGTAGTCATCCTCCATAGGCAGAGGGTCTTGAGCAGTGGCATCAGCAGAGTTGACACCCTCGGTAGGTTCCATGAGCTTGTCATCCAGGTCGAGACCTAGAGCTTTCTCTTATTTGGCATTCAACTTATCTCCTTTAGTAACAAGAGATTAGGTAAGCTTTTTCACGGCTTCGGCTAGAGGATTGGCTTCATCATTCTTCTTCCACTTTTTCTTAAGCAGAATAGACATGGCTTTAGATATAGCAGCCACGGCATCTTTAATCTCTTGATCAACATACTTCTCTTCATCTGAGTCAGGATATAGGTTCCCCTTGTCTTTCTCATCAGATGCAACAACAGATATAGGCTTGATCGGGTTTTCCTCCTCCTCAATAAGGCAGCCCTTCTCAAAGTCATACACATCTTTGAAGATCTCGAAACCCAACCAAATCTGACCATCATGCTACCGGTTCAGGTTCCCCCTTATAGGCTCACTTTTCTTAGACTTCACAAACATTAATCACACCATAGTACGTGGGGTGAAGATGCCTATAAATCTTCTTTAGGGTGTATCCAAAACTAGCTCACTTTGAATACTTCTTGATCGAGACAGGAACAACCATTCCTCCATGGCCCTTACCTAACCCTTAACTCGGTACATGGCTGTTCTTTTTCATCATTTTTCTAGCAATAGATGAATAGTGCTTATAGTAAGGAGCTTTAGGCTTATCATTACGGACAACAGCAACCCGGAATCCAGACTTCTCTTTGGCCTCTATAACGGCCATCACAGATGCTTGGTCGGCTTCAATGACAAAGAGTCTTCAATCATTCTTTCTTAGCTTAATTTTCTGATAGAGCATCGAAGAAATAGCTCCCAAAGCATGGATCTAAGGATGACCCAAGAGCAATGAATAAGTAATAAGAATATCCAAGACAATGAATTGCACCTTATTCATGACCTCCCCCATGGTCACTTCGGCTTCGAATACACCGATCATACCCCTTTTCGAATCATCATAAGGGCGGATGATGGTGTTAGATTTTTTGAGCATGTCTTTGGATAAACCCAAGTGAGGTAATACTTTTAACGGATAGAGGTTCAAGGTGGATCCATCATCAACTATGACATACGGAATGGTTCAGTCCAAGATCTGAACACAGATGAAAAGAGTAAGGTTATGGTCAATTCCTTCAGGTGGGAGATCCCTACAGGAAAACATAACACCCTCCTCACTTCTCGGAACTAAGAGCCCTTCTCTTATCATACTGCACATTTCGACTATTGAAGTAGTAGGCTTTACTTCAATTTTAAAAAGCCTTTTGATAAGAGCTTGGCGGTATTCATTGGAACCAAGGACTAGCTACCAGATACTAAAATAGGCTTGTATAGTCTTTAACTGAGTGATAATTAGATCGATGTTAGGGCTTGTTTTGACCTAAGGAGGTGGCGTCGCTAGCCTAGCTACGGTCTTAACGGGATTTCAGATGGGATCATCCTCGAGATGGAGATGATTGTCCTTAGGCTGGTACACTCAACCCTGCGGGTGACATTTAGAATTCTATCAACTAACATGCTCTTAGTGGTCGGGGTTTAAAACTGATAGGGTGGCTCATCATAAACCAACGATGAGTCCTGAAGCTCATACTCATCCATATTAAACACCTGAAACTCTTCATCAGAATACTCCCCTTTTAGAACATAATTGTCAACATTAAACGGTGCCTTTTTAATCATTTCCACGATTTCAGTCTTGGTCTCATCTTCTTACCCCATTTCTTCAATTTCCATGGAGCTTACCACAGGGTTAGACTGTGAGATCATATTGAATACAAAGTTCGAAGGAAGACCAGAGCCAATAACCATTATGAACTCCTTAGAGATCATCTTTACAGAGACCTTGCCCCTGAAGTTAGGCAGAGGATTTTCTATAATGCTTGGCTTCCTAGCAGGCTCATCCATCTTCCCCTCTTTAACCTTACGAGCGATAGTGGAAGCTAGAGTTCTGCACTAATCAGTTTGATGCCCCTTCTATATATGAACTTGTAGAAGTTTCCCTTTCCATCCGGTTGAGGAGCCCTGTAATCACGATGAGGTTTTAACTAGCCTACTTCATACATTTTAGCAAATATGACTCTAAGGTGTAACTTCCATGGAGATACAAATGGTTGTTGAGAAGGAGTGACTTGAACTGCGGACACTTCCTCTTAACCCAAGGTTTGCACCGCGGGTGAATTACCTTTAGTAGAAGTTGGTACGATTTCACTCGACTCATTCTTCTTATTCTACTACCGGTTCTCACTCAGCTTATTTTCCTTCTCTTTCTCTTTGCGACACTCGATTTTCTCAGCTTTTTTAAAAACCTTCTTATAGGATTTGAAAGAGTCAGTTTCCGTTTCCTTACAGAGAACCGAGAGAGCCTCGTCGAGCAGCTTTGGGATCATTTCCTTCAAACTGAGCTTTTGTTTCAATAAAACTTGAGTGGCCATCCACCTATTAAAGTAGGACTTAAAGGGCTTGCCTTTCTTTTACTTAATGGCTTCAAGATGTTGGATAGTCATTTCCATGGTGGAATTGAAACCATAGTGACCAATCAGGGGTTCTGAAAGGAGCTTCTAATCTAGGATTGTTGACTCCGAGAGAGTATTATACCATTTAAGAGCTAGCCCTAATAGAGTACATGGAAATAACTTAGCAAGAACTTTGTCCCCGATTTTCTGAACACGTATAATCCGCTCGTATATCACGATGTGGGATTTAGGAGGTCCCTCACCAGAGTAGGCTTCCATTCTAGGCATCGAAAAGTTCTTAGGGACCCAATCTTCGTCCCTCACTTCTTTCTCTCCATTCTTATTCAAAATCTGATTAAAGAATGTCACCATTTTGGGTGTCACACCTGGAGGCTGCGTGACCTAGTTGATTAGTGTCACACCTAGAGGCTGTGTGACCTAGTTGCTGTGCACTAAAGAAGCCCTAAATTGAAATGGCGGAGGAGCTGGAATCTCAATCTGAGGATGAGCAAAGGGGTTTTGAGGGTAAGTAGTTACGCGTGGGGTGACAACAAAACTAGGAGGTGATGGCGCAAAAGGTGTTGGAGGTGTTGGAGAAATGATAAAGCCGTTAGAGGGAATAGCCATTTATAGAGTAAAACCCCTTGAGAAAGTGGGGAAAATGGGAACCTAAGCAGTAGGTCTCAAGGGTATAGGAGGAGGAAAGGCAAATACCGGTGGCGCAAAAGATGGGGGAGGCTGAACCGAGGACTGACCGAACTAAAACTGACTTGGTCGAACAGGTGGTAGCAGTGGAGCTAAAAACTGAGGCTAAACGGGCGGAGATTAACTAGACCCATTCTGAGTGATCTCTATCTATCCCTGAGCTTAAAACAAGGGCCCCGCTGCCCCCTGAACATCCCTCTCTTCCCTTAGAGCCGATCGGACTTGCTCTTGGATGGTAACTCGAAACATGTCAGATTGCAAAAACATGTCCATAGCATTGGCTAACTCGGTGCCTAACTATGACTGAATCTGATTGGTTGGAGGAGGAGCAAGAGGAGGAGGAGTACCCTCGGATGGAACCCCACTAACTCGCGGAATATCAGACATGGTAGATAGAGCAAATTCTAAAACTAAGATCATAGACTGGTGAACCAAACGGTGATCAAGATGGAGCCAAAGAGGACTGCGACGGCAAGGACATCTCGACCTAACTAGAGAAACCGAAAGATGATCAGCCCGAATTAAACCATGAATGAAATGGATGATTACATAATAACTTGAGCGATGAATGATATATATACAGGGATGGTTTAGAGAGGTCGAGAGCAGAAAAGCTTATGATGCAAAGCTTGACCCTAAAATATGTGGGACGTGCAAACCCCTTGCTATGCCTAACGAACTAGATATGGTTCCTTGGGACTCGAATGATCTCAGGCATTTTGTTAAATTCCCCCTTTAAGCGAGGGGAGAGTACAGGTAAGCGAAAGAATAAAAGAAAAGTCGGCCACAAGCGGCCTATGCATGAGGTGCGTATGCATGAGAACAACCTAAATAGCATGCAAAAAGCAAACTTCTTCCAACCTTATGACTCCCGCGCAATGCCGTTCAAAAGATCTAGGGCTTAACTCAAATGCCAACAAACGACAGATGAGTATGCGACCTAAATCTAAAACATGCTTGTTTTTGTGATTTCCTAAGGGGAAGTTGCTACGGCTTTATCTAACACAGTATGTGGTCTCAAACTGTTGGTATCGTGGAACCATACTATAAAAGGTCTTGCTTACCTTAATTCCGTGTAACTCGACCACTCCTCAAATGAGTGCTATCACGGGAATTACACATTGGTTGAAATGAGTGATCCACCACAAATATCCCCAATTCGTGGCGGGCATGAGGTATGTAAGTGAACTTCAAGGGGTTGAGATAATGGCACCTTAACCTAGTATCTAACTAAAGTGATGGATTCAAAAAGCATAAGAAATAGAGCATTGATTTAAAAAACGATTTCAGCACATCATCAAAATCCTATAACCAAATGTTGAAAACCAAAGCGATTTTCCAAATTTTAAGTTAAAAGGAAATCCCCTGAGCGGACAAACTTTTCCTGACCCGTAAGGGTGCAAAAAAATAAGGGCACTGTGAATCGTGCCGGAAGGATTGATCCTCATTTTGGCGTGATGAAAAGATAGACTAATAAAATCAATGTTTAAGTTGATGTTTAAGTCTAATTTAAGTGTTAAGAGATACGAGACCCGAAATCCCGTATTTTAAGATAGAGTCGCCACCCAGTTTAGCTCTACCGAGAATTTGGGTACGATACTCCCACCGAGTGGTCAGACTGTACCTTAAAACAAAGATTCCGAGTTCGGATGATGTTGCATATTTTTCATTTATTAAATCAAACCGTTTATATTTTAATAAACACGACTTTAGTTCTTATGCGATTTAAATCGTCGTAATTAGAATTTTCGGTTAGAATATCCATATATCACACAGCGCAGCATGCAATAAAGCAGTAAATAAAGCAAATAAATAATTACTATAGGCCTTTACAAATACCTATACATTTTTCTAGTGCGGGAAAAATAAAAACAAATAGATAAAGCGAATAAAGAAAGACCGAGATCGGGCCTCAACCGAGCTTACCAACCCCGAATCAGCTCCAATAAATAATAAATCACACATAAAAAAATGACAAATAGCGTATAAATAATAATGAGGGCAGAAAATAAATCAAACAAGGAAGAAAACACATTTTTAGTATTTTTCAGGACTAAACAACCTAAAATATTAATTAAATAAACTAAACGACCTAAAATTAATAAGGGAAATAACAGAATATTTTTGGAATTTCATATTATGTCAAAAAGATTTATTAAGGATTTATTTAGTGAAAAACTCATTTTTAAGCCTTTGAATGAAGATTTGACCAATTAAATAATTAATAAACTATGCAAAATAGATTAAAAATTAAATTATTTAGTTACATATTATGTGAAAATTTTCGGGTGAAAAACGAGGTCAAAACGCCAGAAAACGATAAAAAGGGTCAAAAACATAAAATATGGACTATTGGGCATTTTTGCCAATCCAGATGCTAGAGTGGGCATCTCAGATGCTACTGTTGCAGCCCCAA
Organism: Euphorbia pulcherrima; assembly: GCA_947683365.1. Classification (NCBI taxonomy): domain Eukaryota; kingdom Viridiplantae; phylum Streptophyta; class Magnoliopsida; order Malpighiales; family Euphorbiaceae; genus Euphorbia; species Euphorbia pulcherrima. The sequence continues at coordinate 45,898,737 of CANTUS010000014.1, forward strand.
ATGCTGACGTTGCAGCAACTGGCGGTAAACTGTAGCATTTGGATTTCCACCGGAGCATTTGGACAGGAAAAGTGTCAAACGGAACAAAATCGGTATTTTTACACCCCGAAAATTCAAGGTTACCAAATTTTTAAGTCGATTCCCACGATATTTCAGTAAATCTGGACTTAAAATTATAAAATAACATTGATTTCTCGGTTTTGGGATAAAAGACGATTCCAGAAAACACTGGTAAAGATGTTTGTAGAATCCCAAAAGAAAGGGAACGAACACAACCGAAGGCAGCCAAATAATATAATAAATAAATTAAAATAGATTAGAACTTAGTTTTATTATCTAGAGTCCGTGAATCCACGTTTTGAGACTCAAACCGATCGTTTGGCAAACTTTGTGACGAATTTGTGTTGAAATCCGACGAAACAGCGAAGAAAAAGGTGGCGAACGTAGCTTCGGAATTTAGTGTTTTTTTGTGAGAAAAAGTCTCTAAACCTATTTAAGCTCATTTTAACCTATGATTTCTAATTGATTTTTATGATTAAGCTAAAAGATTAAGCTAAATAACCCTTTGAAATCCAGAATAATCATATTTCTTAAGTTTTATATAGTTTTCTCTCTCTAAAGCCTAAGGGATTCTAAAATGCGAGATTAAGCTTTTAATTTGGCAAAAAGTCCTAAAATTAAAGATTAAATTGGTTTATGTAGACTTTACTCCCTCCAAATAACTCAATTAGTCCTAGAAATATTAAATTTCATGGAAAAAAATCAAAATTAGCCGATTTTAAAATGAGAAAGACGAAATAGCGACAGACCCTGGGAGCCCCTACAGCGTCTCGGACTGAGACGCTACATCGGCCGGGTCTCACGGCGTGGGAGTGAGGTGAGACGCCTCGGAGTGCGACGAGACACACACGGGGGTGCGTCTCCCGGTGTGCTGGGGCGTCTCGGTGACGTGGCCACACCGTGGCCATGAGCGCCGAGACGCGGGAGCGCTGCACGAGACGCACACAGGGGCGTGTCTCGCCGGGCCTCACAGCGCCTTGGCACCCGCCGGAGTGTCTCGGCGCTCCGGCGGCGGTGCCGGCGAGGGCAGGAAGGTAATTTTATTTTTTTATTTATATTATTTATTATTTTATTTTAACATTGTTAATTTATGAACTTAATAACCGGTCAAAGGAAATGACGGGATTAAAGACCCAATCTCGTCACGATAATATTTGTCAAACGTGATTTGACTCTGAAATAATAGAATAACAGGCCTGAAATTAGGTCAGAGCAAAACGTCATCATCGTTCCGCGGGTCACCGAAAAGCCCATGCTCTCAGATGGATTCTTTTCGACTACATAGCTTACCAAAGTGATGTCATCACCATACCCGTAATCACCCACGACACCCTAAATTAATGAGTGCATAGGAATGACCCAAAGTATAGCAATAGTACCACACAAGGTAACTAGCATCTCAAGTATGAGGATATTCGCAAAGCTACTTCATAAAGATAAAAACTAACACCTTGATATATATACCAAGTGTTTATCTTATTGCGGTTTCCAATATATCCACCAAATACATCCATGTGTCAATCTTAAGGCACCACCTTCAGCTGTAGGAAATTAACTGCTTAGACCCATTCCAAGAAAGTTGGCCACATGCTAGTCTTAGTGCTTCATTAATATCCTTTCTTGATGAAACTATGACTAGGGATAGTTTAGACATAATCATAATTGCACATGAAGTAGATCTCTCTAAGCATAGTCCAACTATGATCTCTTACTTCATGCTATGATATATGTCAAGGACTTTTGTACATAGATATCAATGAATATATTTTAACCAGTCATAATATATATGAACACATCGATACAAAAAAAAGAATGAATGGCTTTATTAATTAAACAAATTATTTGTACTAATACATAATTAAGATATATCATACATCATATCTAACACGAACCCGGCCCAATCCCCCTGACAAACAAGTCTACTAAGCACACATTATCCCTAGGACTCACTCCTCTCCCACTTTGATAATATGCTATGGTGTTCTTTCCTTATACCCTTATGATGGAGCAAACATCTATTTTCAATAAAATAAATTAATACCATGTAAGGTTTAAGTTACAATGTACAAATAACCTTGTTCTACTCAAGCAGCTACCTTTAGTTATTCAGACAAAACATGACCTATCGTCATGTGAACTACATAGTTCTTACTCATTTCTTGGATTCAATATGCATTGTTCCATACAATGTGACTTCCCTTGTTCCTTAAATAAGTCGGTTCATGATTTTGAACAGGTTCTCGAATTTCACACAATATGTTTTAAATCAATCTAATCCTAGTTTTTACCGTCGTGGTAGCACTAAGGTAAACAACCATATGAGTAGGCTTTATTATTTAGTTCCTTGTTTTTTTATCTTCCGCTATGTTATCATCTTCTTTAAACATGGATATGCTACTACATATCTCAATCTTGACAGTTTTACAAATGGGTTGGAGTCTATCAGCCTTCAGACAAAGATACTTGTGGATCTTTCACATTTGGTACCCAGCTCTATCTCTCTTAAGCACGATCGCTCTAGATCTACAAATTTGGTTTATGTTGTGGCGTACGCAGTCATTTTTATGGTCGTGCTTTATTTTTAGTTTTTTATGTTGAACTTAGCTCACTAGAAATATTCTTAGAAGCTAAGGTTTAAAACTCAGAAGCTAAAGTTTTGAAGATAACAAAACATCAGATTCTGCGCACTCAGAAGATGATCAAGCTTAGAAAACAATACTATCTCAGAAGCAAGACAAAATATTTGAAGATAATAAGATAATCTCAGAAGCCAAGGAGAATAAAAGTCTCGGAAGACTGTAAAGGCGTATCAAAGAAGAAAAGTATCTTTTACAATGAAGCTCAAATCCCAATGCAGCAACTTACGTGAAGACAAACTAAATATAGGCTCTTACTTTTTATGATCCAAAAATATAGGTGATTTGTCCTCCATAAAAAGTTGTAAGAAGCATTTTCAAAAAGTGAGTTGACAATAAGCGAGAAGAAACACATTTAGCCACCTAACAAGCTGACACAAGCAAGTTATATGAGACTAAAAAGTGTAAAAGACTTATAGCTGCAGAAAGTTGGTAGAGCTGACTCTCGCCAATGTGCCTAACGGAAAGGAAGATGAGTCTAACAAAAGATCCAACGGCTATTAAGGGAAATAGTTGTTGTGAGAAAACGGCCAGGACTAGAACTCTGAGGAAGAGTCATAATAGGAAGATTTTGAAGACTTCCTATAAAAAGGCCTCTACCAGCAATGAGTAAAATATTGAAGCTTTCATTAACAATTGCAACATCTCATTCCACTATGCACAACTCTCAATAGCAAACAACTCTTTCAAATCAGTTTTTCGTCATCCAGAAAGCTTAAAACAATCAATTTCCAATATGTTGTAAAAGTGATTCTTAATAAGAAAAAGTACAAGATCACTATAATCTTTTTCCATCCACTTTCTAAGACTAAGCAATGAGCTTGATGAAGTCTTGATGTAACCTAAATACAACTTGCGGATAAGTTGTGATTTAGAAGAATTCAAGAGGAGGGTACTCTTAAATTAGGGAATTATAGACAAGAAGAGGAGGATACTCTTGGCTGTAAAAATTTCAATTGTAAAGGCTTCTCTGCGTAGGAATGAGTTGACTATAGTGCATTAAAGCTCATAAGCGGACGCTCTAGGGACAGGAGGTACACAGTATCCGAACTAGTATAAAATTGCAGTGTTTGAATCACTAACTTTCTTATTCTAAATTTATTTTATTGCTTCATAAGCTTAAATTTAATTACTTGCTTATTCACGAAAATGAGTCCATCACACCCCCCCCTCCCCGACTCCTAATCAACCTCTGGGACCAACAGTTTATGTTTGTCTTCTTGCTCGTATGGCAAATTTGCATTTATCTCCCATTATGGTGAGATTTTGTTTCTCTGATTATGATAGAGTGTTTTGTTTGATGTACGTAGTTTCCTTTACTCATGTGTCATTTAAAATGTAATCCATAATTTAGTAATTACAATATATTTCCTTTTACTTAAAAATAATCAAATTAAAATTAAATATATTAGAAAATTTAAAAGTAATTAACAATATTAGTTACGGTTTTGGAATAAAATATTGTAATTAATTATACTCTTAAAAAGGAAAGTGAGTAAAAATTTGGAATAAACAAAATGCCATAACAATGTTTGTATGACCACCTATTTTAATATTTTAATATTTCCAAAAAAAATTACCACCTATTTTAACATGTTGCAATTAATGAAATATTTTTCGACTTCTATACAATCAATAAATTTATTCAAAAATATTATTTTCAGTTCATCAAAGTGAATATTTAGATTACGCAAGCCAAATAATAAGATTTTAATTACCAAAGTCAAATATGATGGCGTATTTTCAATATACGTATGATGACATATTCCCTTTTCGGTTCGGGTTTATCCTTTCTTCTTTTGTGAAAACTCCACTTATCTAACTAATTTTGACAATTTTATGTATGTGACAAGGCATAAATAGGGATTCAATAGCAAAGTTGCTCAACTATAAACTCTACTAAAATCAAGGAGTATGTTATGTAGGAGTGGATTAGTTGAAATTTTAATGTCTATATAGAGTCCTACGATCTAACTTAAAAAATGGTCCATAACCATAAATGGCCTTTCTCATTATTTAACAAAAAAAAATTATTTTGAAAATTCAAACTCAAAAAGAAAAATAAAGAATATATAAAATATAAAAATTATGGATGAAGAGTTATTTGGATAGTAGCATCAATACATTGTGATTTTTTTAATAAGTAATTAATGGATTTGGATTCTCTAAAAATTGAAAATTGGTAAAGTTATATATTTTAATTAATTTCAACCATCCATTAAATTTTAATAGTTCAGATTTAATTTTACTGCGGACCCCATAAATTATGAAAACTCAATCTAATCTATTAAAATTCAATAAATAATTAAAATTGAGTGAAATATACAACTTTATCAATTTCAAATCAGAGAATCTTAATCCGTAATTATGAGTCTTTAAAAATGGCTTCTGACGAAATTATTCAAAAATACCTCTTGTATTTTAGAGGTCTAAGCGATTTTAGGCTATTACCGTGTTAACGATGTGTAAGGCAGGAAATTTTTTTAACTAAAAAATACTTATTTTTTTGATGAAAAACTAAAAAATACTTTTTATATAACATTTTGGTTGAGTTTTATAAATGGGCCTAGATGGTGATTAAGAAAATTTTTCAATCACTGACATAATTCAAATTGAATTATAGTTGTAACGTATTTATAAATATAAAAAATAAATTTAACTAGTCTTCACTTAGATCTTATTAATTTTGTCCTATACTTTAGAAATTATTAACCATTTAAGAGTAAGTCCAACTATCTTTTTCATCCCTAAATTTTATTTTACAAGATTTAAAATATTTTTTTTCTTTATTCAATGTTTTCCATTTTCCATTTTTAAAATTAAAGTCCCTCAAAATAATAATATTTCATTATTATTAAAATAATTTTTTTACATAATTTATATTCTAATTAGTATTTAATATCTTAATTATTTGAATTAAAGATACATCGTTTAATTATTTATAATTATTTTTGTTACAAAATAAAAATATTACAAAGACAAAATAAAATTTATGTTAAGATAACGGCAGCACAATGTAATAATTCACAAACTACTTTTCCATTGTTTCAAATAGAGAATTTCAGTTGTTTCAACAATTCTATGGAAGTCATTATGATTTACCACCTTATTAGAGCATGTTTTTCTTAATTTCAACCATATTGTATCAATTATACATGCGGTCTTATTTTCATACATAAATTATATTTTATTTTATTATTATATATAAATTGATATGTCACCTTCTATTATGCATGATTTATCTATTTCTCTAGATTTTAACACTGAAATAGATCCTACTTAAAATATATTACTCATAATACCCCAATTTCTCTTTCTAAATATCTCTCTAATGTCCGTTAATAGTATTGCTTAATTAATTTTTTCCTAATTATCTTCCCTTTTCTCTCCCACTCTTTCTTCTCCATATCATTTCAAGTCTCTTTTTATCTATACTAATTATTTTTCTTTTTCGATTGCTATTTATAATTGGTTAGTGCCGCCACACTATTCTCCGTTTTACCCTTATTAAAAAATCAGAAACCAAAATTAAAAATCTCAGCAAATTCGGGGTTCCAGGGTTTCAAATTTCCTTTTCCTACTCCATTCGCAGAGCTCCACATTCGGCAAAATTCTAAATTCTATAGGTACACATTCTGCATATATATCAGAGTATTGCTTCTTACTTGTCTAGTAACGAAAAACTAATCGATGCCATCTTGTTTCCATCTAAGATTCTAAATTAATAATAAAACGAATATCAAACTACTATTTCCATCTAAATTAATGAGAAAATGAATACCAAATCACAGGGAAAACATGCGGAAGTAGAAACAGGGGCAGTTTCAAAGTAAATTAGAAATTTTATATAAGGCTAAAATAGAGATTAATGCGGGCGGTACTAAGTAATTATGGGCAGCAAATAACACAACAGATGAAAATAGAATTCAAATGATATGGAGAAAGAGAGAGTAGAGAGAGAAATGGGAAGATAATTAGGAAAATTAATTAAATAATACAATTATTGGAGATTAGATAGATATTTAGAAAGAGAAATTGGGGTATTATGGGTAATATATTTTAAGTGGGGCCATTTCAATGTTGAAAACTAGAGAAATAGGTAAAATGGGTACAATAGAAGGTGACATACAAGTTCATGTATGATAATGAAACAAAACATAATTCATGTATGAAAGTGAGACTGTAGGTATAGTTGATGTGCTATGGGTGAAATTAAGCTGAGCAGCTTTAGTAGTTTGTCTATTCCAACAATAGTCTTGACACATAGATACAAATGGACAATTAACTATAAAATAGCTCTACATTAGCTCTTTTATTTTCTCTTTCTTATATGATGTGGCACAATACATATTAAACATTGTCTATTTAATCTTCTATATGTAGACAATTAAATGGACTAATAACTCATTAAATTTATTAACATTTTAATGCTTAATTTAAAATTTAAATGTTGGTTAGTTGTGAAAGAGATAATTTAGTAAATAATCAATTCTTTTTCAAATGCAATCCACTATTAAATAGACAATTTATTGTAGTAGTTTCTTAAAATATATTGTCTATTTTCAAAATAATTCACATGTCATCAGTATGGATGTTTATTACACATGTCACATAATCATAGAATCCACTATCTACTAAAGATGCTCTTAGTATTACTAATCCTTATTATTTAAATTAATGTTTGTATATCTATGTATTTATTTCTGAGTTTTTTTATATGTTAGCAGTTGTATTTAAAACTTTTCATGTATTTATTGTTTGTATTGCTTTGTATTGAACTATGTTAATATATCTTTTATTTTGTTTTTGTATAATTTATAGTTTCGAAATTTATGTAGTTTTTAAATATAAAAGATAAATGAGAAAAGTAAAATTGTATAATATTTAATACTTAAATATATTATATATATAAATTAATATTATAAAATTGTGAAATTAATGATATATAAGTAAAAATGTCCCCAACGCATACAAATACAAATATTTAATTAATTTAATAAAAATATATAAACATCAAAAAACTAAAAAAGGAATTAAACAACACAAAATACAAAAAAATGGGTGTTGTTATTTATCGCCTATAAATTTATAGTTTTCGTCCCCCGAAATTACTTAAATACCATTTTAATTATAAAAAAATTAATTAAATACACTTTTAATAATAAAAAAGAACTAATAGTAATGGTAAAAAGCTTTTTTGCCCAACCATTGGCGGAGCAAAAAATGATTTTAGCTAATGAGTGGTTGGGAAAAAAATCAATTGTCCAATCATTGGCTAAGCAAAAAATAATTTTACTCAACGAGTGGCTAGACAAAGTGAAATTTTTTTAACTAGTGACCAGACAAAATCAAAATTTATCTAACCAATTGATTGGGCGAAAATTGATTTTGTCCAATCAATCGGTTAAATAATATTTATATTTTACATGTATAAAATATTTTTTAATTATTTATAAATATAAAATTAAATAATATATTGAATTTCTATGGAACACCCATGTACGTGAAACTTAATTTATCTTTTAAAATTATTATATTTAATCAGCACTTGTATTAGTAAACCTCAAAAACAAAAAAAATGTTATAAAAGAAAAGCACTGATTTTTACAAAGAAAGGTAAAGCTGATTTTTGTCGAATCAAAGGGCTGTCAATTTGGGCGAAATTAATTTTTACATGGCTAGGCAAAAATTGATTTTTTTCTGAAATAAAGGGCTAAACAAAATTTATTATCGGCTAGCCATAAAATTGGGTGAATAATCTTTTCATCTAGCCAAATGATTAAGTAACAATTAATTTTAATTAACTATATGGATGTGTATTTTTTTAAAATTAAATTATAAAAATAAGTTTAATTATCATTCTAATGTGAAAAGGCTATTTTTAACATTTAAAAAGACGATAAGTGAAAATTTAGGATAGTAAATAATAATCTAAAAAAATTATTTAATAAGATATTAATTCCTCAAAATAAAATTTTCTATATTTGAAAAGCTACATTAATGAGAGATTATATAGGAGGAATCATCGCCAAACTTCCCATATAAACTCCCTATTTTCTCAAATTCTATGGAATGGTTGGACTTGGTCTTATAATTAGTTATTTAAAAAAAACAATTGATTATTATCATGGTTTTCAGGTTTGGGCCGGTTGTTAAACTGGTGAAGTAAGCGGTTCATAAATTTAATGTTCAATTGGATTAGATCTATGGTCAAACTGGATTTTCTTAAAACATATAAAAATATTAAATATTTCTTTATTTGATACTAAACATGTAATATAAGTTATCCTCCTACAATAATTAATAATTTTAAATAGAATACTTTATAATTTAAAATTATATTTCAAATAAAAACAAAACACAAGATAATAACTAATATAATCTAGTGAAAGAATGCAGACTGCTATATTGTATAGATTGGATTAGAAAAGTTAATAAATTTGATTAATGATATATAAAAACTACAAATTAAAATAATTAAAATTTATACACAATACGTAAAATAAAAAATTCATATATTCATTCAATATAAATTTGGGTAAACTTCAAAAACATGCCATGTGGTTTCATCATTTAGTAAAATGGTGGCTGTGGAATTTTTTTTAAAAATGTGCATGTGGTTTCAAAAGTTTTCAAAAGTGCATGTGGTTTGGGAATTGCAGTGCTACACCAGTTATTTCATTAAATTCAACATTCCTGTATTTTAACTATATTATTTAAGAATTATATATCAAGATTTGAGTAAGATTAGGAAAATTTTCATTTTGTTTTATTTTTTTAAGTTATAATCAAATTTTAACTAAAAGAAATATTAATACTTCTCAAAAAATTCTAAAATTTATCATAAAAGTGTATTATATTTTCATTAACTAAGCTGCAAAAATTTACTTCAAAATGGATAAGATTACCCTTTAAAATGTGGTTTTAAAATCTTGGAAATCCTCTTTTTATAAATTTTTGAAACCACAAACACCCTTTTGAAAAAAAAATTTCACATGCACCTTTTTGCAAAATGATGAAATCACATGACCATGTTTTTTAAGTTTTCCCTATAAATTTTAAGCAAAAAACTTAATGTTATTTAAAAAAATTTAAATGTTATATAGTCACGTAAAACATTCAAAATTGTAATTGAAATAAATATTTTCAAATTTAATAAAATGTGTAGTATATGAAAATAAAATATATTTTTTAAATTTTTTTGTAATAAATATCATTAAAACAAGTAAAAAATTTATATATATCTAAAAGAAGAGAAGTCCTAAATTACTTTTTTACCCCTACAAATTTTTTTAAAATAGTAACATTTTATTGTTAAATTTATTTTATTTTATTACCATATTATTCTAATATATATATATATAATACTATTATTATAGAAATTGGTTAATATCTCTATAATAATGGTAATTAAAATTGATTAATATTCATACTAATCATAACAATACGAAAAAATAAAATTAAAATAATAACAACAACAACAACAGTAATAATAAAATATTTGATGAATATTTAAAATTAGTTAATATTCATACTAATCATAATAATACTAAAAACATAACACATGTTGGTTACAAAATTAAAATAATATTAATAATAATGGTAATTAAAATTAGTTAATATTCATACTAATCATAACAATACTAAAATATAAAATTAAAATAATAATAACAACAACAATAATAGTAATAATAAAATATTTGATGAGTATATAAAATTGGTTAATATTCATACTAATCATAACAACACTAAAAATCTAAATAATAAAAACAACAACAACAACAATAATAATAATAATAAAATATTTAATAAGTAAAAAGTAGTCAATTAATTTTTATAGAGTCACATTAAGGAGTCACATTAATTCTTATATAGTCACATTAATATTACTATAATAATGGTCTCATAATAATGGTTAATATTATTTGAAAATATTACTATAATAATGGTATTTTGAACGCATTTGACTTAGATTACCTTTCAGTTGTGTGGCTAACGTAGACACATCTTACAGAGTCACATTAATATTACTATATTAATGGTATTTTTTAATAAATAAAATCAAAATAATAAATTTATATATTAAAACAATAAAATTATATTTCAGTTATATTCATAATAATAATCATAACAATACCAAAATATAAAATTGAAATAAAATTAAAATAATAATAATAACAACAACAATAATAATAATAAAATATTTGATGAGAAAAAAAGAGTCACCTTAATTCTTAAATAGAATTATAATCAATAGAGTCACATTTTTTAAATTTTAATTTGTTGTTCATATTGTTCAATTGTTATGAAATTTTGTTTATAAGTTGATTCTTATTTTTTTTACCAATGTGAATATTTGATATGTTATTGCCAACTTTTCCAATTATATATTGACATACAAGAGTTTTTTTTACTTTAATTAATTTTACACTATATATAAGTAGGTTTTACTACCGTCTACAATAATTATTAAATTGGATATTATTTCATGAATTTAAATCAAAATTTTATGAATCTGATTTTAATATATTTCTTGAATATGTTTGATTTAAAAAAATGATAATGATTAATAGTAATAACTACTTTTTATAAGAAAATAATTAATCAAGGTGAATTATAGAAACAAAACAAAATAATATATATCTCCTAAATATATTTATTTAAAATTTAATTTATTGTTATTGATTTTATTTAATTTTATTGGTTATAATACTATTTAAGAATAAATTTGAATTTCGTAGCAGTATTTACTCCTTCTTGTTTAAGAATCCGTGTGACTCCTTTTTTCTCATCAAATTTTGACAGGAAGTACAAGATGATTGTAGAAAAGTGTATTGTTCATTATGTTGAAGCAGAAACATAATTCGGTGGATGATATCAACCCACTTTACAACTGAAGACGGATTTTATATGTGATATAAATCCAACTAAGATGCAATGGACACTCAAAGTACGTGTTCTCCGCCTTTAGACTATTCCAAAACAAAATAAACCAAATGCAATATTTACTATTGAAATGATTTTGTAAGATGAAAATGTATGTTAATAAATTATTGTAATTGAGTATTAAAAATTCATCACACTAAATGTTTAATAAAATTGCATAGCTAACAAAAAATTCTACTCTTTTTGATGTTTTGTAATATTGCAATAGGGAGATTACATTCAAACGACGGTAACAAAAACTAATATTTTCAAATTTGTTTATAATCTTTAAGAACTCAAGGTGTAAAATACGAGGAACTTCATTATCAACCAGAATATCAAAACACCTAAGCCAACAACAAATGAATGGAGGTTAACATTTCTGTCAAAGACGATGGTTCGGGAGGTCAATGACCAAAATTTTAATTTGAATTTATTCGAATTAGTCCCTTATACAGAATTGATTGATCCAAACAAAGTCAATGAAGATGTTCTATTCGGTATGTATACATTTATTATTATTTTAATTTTAATTTCAATTCTATATTTCAAACTATAATTAGCAATTAAATAAAATACATGTATTTTTTAACATATGTAATTAGTGAAATTGTCAGTCGTGGTGATGTTGGATATGATGTATGCCCTTAAGGCAATTAGGGCGATATATCTTAATTATGTAATAGTACGAATAATTTATTTAATCAATAAAGGCATTTGTTCTTTTGTTTATATCAATGTGTTTCTATACATATATATTATAGCTGGTTAAAATATATTCATTGATGTATGTATACAAAAGTCCTTGACATATCATAGCATGAAGTCAGAGAAATTATAGTTGGACTATATTTGGTGGAACCTGCTTCATGTGAAATTATGATTATGTCTAAACTATCCCTAGTCATAGTTTCATCAAGAAAGGATATTGATGAAACGGAAAGACTAGCATGTGGTCAACTTTCTTGGAAAGGGTCCAAGCAGTCAATCTCCTAAGGACTGAAGGTGGTGCCTTAAGCTTGACACATGGATATATCTGGGAGATATATTGAAGACCACAACAAGATAAACACTTGGTATAAATATCAATGTGTTGGTGTTTATCTTCATGCAATAAGCTTTGCGAATGTCCTCATACTTGAGATGCTAGTTGCCTTGTGTGGTACTATTACTATACTTTGGGTCATTGCTATGCACTCATTAATTTAGGGTGCTACGGGTGATTACGGGTATAGTGATGACAACACGTTGGTAGGCTGAGTAGTCGGAAAGAATCCATCGCTCCGGATATATTAAGGAGTTGTACCTGGCCACTTGTTGAAGTGATGATTGCCATAAACCTCTGATCAGAGTATGTGTTTAATAGAAATGGTTTCTAGTCAAACACACTATGGTAAAAGGCAATATACTTCGGTAACAAGTAAATAACTGGGATAGCTTGGAGCAACCTTGCTATTAGTCGGTTAACACTTTAACCGAACCCAATAAACCAGATGGTACTAATATTAAAGAATGGAAGGAATTTATCGCACTGGATACCTATTGCATTAACCGGGATTAAGTCATAAGCATAAATGACGTTCCGAGTAATGGGGGATGGTAGACCCTTCCTAGAGGCGTACTACAGTCGTTTAAGGTAATCAAGTTCTATTCACGATCTAGAACATCGAGCCAATGGTTCCATTAGAACAAGGGTTGGTTAAGACTTAACAGCTCAATACTTCGGGATCCTATAAGGTCACACACATTGGACCTTCATCGGACTAAGTAAAGAACTAATAGATTTATTCTATTACAAAATATAACATAAATAATAATTGGATTATTATTTGATTGGTTAAAATTGATTAGATCAATTTTGGATAGACCAAGGAATTTATTTTGACCGGTAACTAATTAATTAGAGTCATAAATAAATTATAATTGATTAGATCAATTTTGGTTGGACCAAGAAATTTATTTTGAATGATGACTAATTTATTAGGGTCAGAAAATAAATAATTGAAAAGGGATTAAAAAGGAGAATTTTGCATTGGCGAGTTTAATTGGACCGAGAGTATAAAAATATTTTATACAGACTCTAGTACGCGGGAGTACACCGAAAGGTGTGCAGGCAATGCTGGGCATTGCTCGCGGCAGCCTATAAAAATGAGCTGCGCATGCGGAGCCCAAAAGCAAGGCAAAGCCCACAAGGGCTTTGCCTTGCCAATGCACAGCGTGTGACAAGCTGTGCATATGGGATGGGAGTAATTACTCCCATCCCACATTGCTTATAAGGGGGAGCAAAATGCACCCCCAAGCCTATATATAGGCTTTCCCCTTTCCTTTTAAATTGTACCAAGCTTAAAGCATAAATCCTAAGCGAGATAATTAATCTCTCGGGTACTTGAGCAAGTTATTTTTGTGGAGCCTGAATTTATTTGGGCACCGCTAGTTTATATTTTGGGTGAGGCTTCTAGAGTGGTCTAGCAACTACTCGAGGCTTCTTAGTTTTTCCTCCTGGGGAGGTTTTGGTTGGTGGGGTTCGTGTGGATACTGATAGAGGCTATCCTACAACTGGAGGCTTGTGCAAGAAGGTCCTGCAAAAAGCACGCTTCAACTGGTAAGTTCTTTTTCTTTCTCTTTTAATTATTAAGTCTTTTTCTTTAAGTGTTTTTAGACTTAATAATTATGCTTAGGTTATTTTTGCATGCTTAGTTTATTTTATGCTTAGGTTATAACTTAGAGTTATAACATGCTTAGTATAAAATAAATATGCTAGGATATAATTTAGAATTATGGTATGCCTAGTCCTTTAGCATGCTAACCTAGGTAGAGAATTATTTAGTTAAGGCTTTATTTAATTTATATGCAACTAATAGGAGTTCTTGGGACAGGGACAAAATTTTGAATTTCCGTCATGCCTCTTATGCATGTTCAATCTGACTGTCAGTTCCCAACAGTGGTTTCAGAGCCTGCCTATTTAGTGCATAATTAAGTTAGAAGCAAACTAAATATTATTTTCTAAATGAAATGATTTGTTTATTTAATTGTTTGGAACAATATATATAAACTTCTGCTTTTCATTTCAAGGTTAGAAATTAGTTATGAATAATTTTGAATAAGCCTGCTCAACTTACTCAAATTATATAAGTGTCAATAATTTATTTAAATTACATGGGTTATAGATGCTCCCAATTTACATGAATTGGAAGAACAAAATTTATTAGTTCAAGAGAATCCGCTGGTCTTCAAGTTTGTGCCCGTATTTGTTCTGGCTAAGGATTGGACTTGGTGTCTACTCCTCATAGGGCACCTCTCCTACCTGGGAACCTATATCGGTGCAATTTGAATTGACCAATCGGGGATTAATATGAACTAATTTATTTTTATATAAGATGGTGCTTATATATGTTTCTATAACAAAGTAAAAAAATTAAAATTATTGAATAAAAGCTTAAAGGAAATGCAATATAAATATAACAAATAAAAGTGTTAATTATTTTGCATATAATCTAGGTTGATGGTACAATTATAATAAAGAGCTGAACCCACCTAAGGTTAGACCTTATAAATTAATTCTAAAATTCCCTGAATTAATACAAGTCATTATAATTTTGTCCATCTGATAAAATCCTAGATTGGGTGAGACGTTTAACACCAATAAAATCTCAAAGTAAGTATATTAAGGCAAGTTATAGTTTTCCTTACTCAAATTTATAATACGGTCTTTTTGGGCTATCAAAGTGCTACGCAAAGCATTCCTTTTAGTCCACATTGATTGGTTGTAAAGTTTGAGATAGGGTCTGCCTTAACAGAGCTGGGGTAGTCCACCATAAAATTGGGGGCTAGGCCAGGATCTGAGACATATTCAAGGAGATGCTAATATAAGAGCACACGTCCCTTGGGATTAGGGAACTTGAATGAATTAGCAATTGCATGCGATGCAAATGGAATGGGATTCCAACTATGACTTACTATTATGACTTGACTCATAAAATTGGGAGTTGTAATAGACTAGTTATAGATGCTACCTACTAGGAAATTTAGCTGGGCTAAAATTCACGAATTCAATAGAATGGGCTATTGTAAATTTCGAAGAAAATAGTAGGCAAATGCATTTAATTAAAAGTCCTCATATTAAATACATGTACTTAAACTAATATCTAAACACTTTTCTTTTCTTATGTCTTAGGTTGAAAATGGCTTCCAATTTTAATCTCCGTATGTTACTTGACACCAAATTGAATGGCTCGAACTTTTCTGATTGGTTCCGAGCAGTGAGAATAGTTCTCAGATCTGATGGAATTGCCTATGTCCTAAGTGAAATTTTCCCTGTAGAACCTGATGTTGAGGATCATGTGGAACATGATGCCTGGTTGAAACACAGGAAAGATCGTGAGACTGCCATGTGTATTATGTTGGGGTCCATGAATCCTGAGCTTCAGAAACAACATGAGAACATGCCCTTGGAGGATATGGTTCTCTATCTTGAAGAACTCTTTTCGGAGAGGGAGAGGACAGAGAGGTATGAGACCTCCAAGCTCCTTTTCGGGACCAAGATGCAGGCTGGCACCTCTGCCTCTTAGCATATACTGAAACTCTTGGGATACCTTGAGAAGCTGAATCGATTGGGATTTGAGATGAATCATGACTTGAGTATTGACCTTGTGTTGATGTCCTTGATAGATAGTTACTCAGGCTTCGTAACTAACTATTACATAAACAGGATTAATTCAACTATCCCTGAATTAATTAACATGCTGAAAACAGTAGAACCTCAGATCAAGAAAGATCAGAAACCTCTACTGTTGGTTGAAAAAGGCAAGGCTTCTAAGAAGAAGAAGCAGGCATTGGGTGCCAAGAAAAGAATCAGTAAGAAGAAGAATGAAAAGAAGGCATCTAAGTATGTCTGCTTCCAATGTGGGAAACCGGGACATTGGAAGAGGGATTACAAAGCTCCTGCTTCTGAGCATTTGAAGAAGAAGCCTACAGAGGCCTCTACTTCAGGTATATTTATAATTGAAAACTTTGCTACTTTTCCGTAAGAATCCACTTGGGTATTAGATACTGGTTGTGGTTCTCATATCTGTACTTCTGTGCAGGGACTAAGGAACTGTAGAAAACTTGCAAAAGGGTAGATGGACCTACGCGTGGGAAATGGAGCCAGAGTTGCTGCATTAGCCGTAGGGAGCTTTAGTCTTGTTTTGCCAAGTGGACTTGTTTTAGTTTTGAATAATTGTTATTACATTCCAAGTGTTACTAAGAATATTGTATCTGTTGCGTGTTTAGCAACAGAGGGATTTGAAATTTTATTTTCGAATAATAATTGTCAGATTCTTTTGAATAATATTCTTTATGGTTATGGAATGTTGAAAGGTGGCATTTATATTCTTGATACTAAAACAGAAGTTTTCAATATAAATAATGTGAAGAAAGTTAAATTAGGTAATGAGAATTCCTTCTACTTATGGCATTGGCGTTTAGGCCACATAAACAAAGATCTCTTAACCAAGTTGCATAAGCGTGGAGACTTGGGCCCAATAGACTTGGAGTCTTATGGTGATTGCGAACCTTGTTTAAAAGGAAAAATGACAAAGTTACCCTTTAAAGGAATGGGTGAACGAGCCACGAGTACATTGGAACTTATACACACTGATGTGTGTGGTCCAATGAGTGTTCAGGCACTAGGAGGATACTCCTACTTCATAACCTTTATTGATGATTACTCACGATACGGTTATTTGTACTTGATGAAGCACAAGTCTGAAATTTTTGAAAAATTCAAACTATTTAGAGCTGAAGTAGAGAAACAGCTTGAGAAAAGTATTAAAACACTTTGATCGGATCGAGATGGAGAATACTTAAGTCAGGAGTTTCAGGATTATCTAAAGGAAAATGGGATAGTTCCCCAGTGGACCCCTCCTTATACACCCCAACACAATGGAGTGTCAGAAAGGAGGAATCGGACTTTATTAGATATGGTCAGGTCCATGATGAGCCATGCAGTTCTTAGTAAATCCTTTTGGGGATATGCACTTGAGAGCGCGATTTATGTCTTAAACAGAGTGCCCTCTAAATCAGTTGATTTTACACCTTATGAAAGATGGTGTAACAAAAAGCCATCTCTAAATCACTTAAGAGTATGGGGTTGTCCTGCTATGGTAAAGAGGATAGCGTCAGATAAGCTAAATGCCAAGGCTGATAAATGTCTGTTCATTAGATATCCAAAGGAAACAATTGGATATCTGTTTTACCAACCCGAAGCATAAAAGGTATTTGTGTCTCGCAATGCTCACTTTTTGGAAAAGGAACACTTACTTGAAAAGGTCAGTGGAAGCAATATTGAACTGGAAGTTCAAGAGGAAGAAACAGACGATCAACTGATTGACCCCGTTCTAGATACACAAGAGAGTGTGCTCCAAGAACAAACTGTCGAAACACAATCATTGCGAAGATCAGGTCATGTTCATAAGGGTCCCGATAGATATGGGTTTATCATCACTAATGATAAGGAACTATATCTTGTGGAGGATGATGAACCAAGGACATATGATAAGGCAATGAAAAGCTCAGATTCTGATAAATGGCAAAAGGCCATGAAATCAGAAATGGATTCCATGTACGAGAACCAAGTTTGGAATTTTGTTGATGCACCGCAAGAGGTTAGACCAATTGGGTGCAAATAGGTCTTCAAGAAGAAGACAGACATGGACGGTAATGTAATTACCTATAAAGCAAGGTTGGTTGTGAAAGGTTATAGTCAACGGGAAGGTATTGACTATGATGAAACCTTCTCACCGGTAGCCATGCTCAAATCCATAAGGATACTCCTCACTATTGCTTCTCATTACGATTATGAGATCTGGCAGATGGATGTAAAAATAGCATTCCTGAATGGGGATTTAGACCGGGATGTGTATATGACACAACTTGAGGGTTTTACATCTCAGAATGGCTCGAAGGTATGCAAGCTACAAAGATCCATTTATGGACTTAAGCAGGCATCCAGGAGTTAGAATATAAGGTTTGATCAGACAATCTGGGAACTGGATTTCTGCCCAAATGCAAATGAGCCTTGTGTTTATAAGAAGGTTAGTGGGAGTGCAGTCGTTTTTCTAGTATTGTATGTTGATGACATTCTGCTAATAGGAAATGACATTTCTCTTCTTCAAAATGTTAAAGTATGGTTGTCAAGAAAGTTCTCCATGAAAGACCTTGGTGAGGCAGCATTTATACTAGGTATAAAGATCTACAGGGATAGATCCAAAAGGCTGTTAGGTCTTTCTCAAAGTACATATATAGACAAGGTGTTGAATAGGTTCAACCTTGAGCATTCTAAGAAAGGTTATCTCCCGATGACAAAGGGGATTAACCTATCTAAAGCTGAGTGTCCGAAGGCAGCTCAAGAGAGAATGCGCATAAAAGATATACCCTATGCATCCGCGATAGGATCCATCATGTATGCTATGATATGTACTAGGCCGGATATCTCTCAGGCTTTGAGCTTTACGAGCAGATATCAGTCAGATCCAGGTGAAAAGCACTGGATGGCCGTCAAGGCAATCCTTAAGTACTTGAGAAAGACTAAGGATGAGTTCTTGATTTATGGAGAAGGTGATCTCACTATCAAAGGTTGCACTGACGCAAGCTTTCAATCTGACAAGGATGACTTTAAGTCTCAGTCAGGTTTTGTGTATGTGTTAAATGGAGGGGCAGTATGCTGGAAGAGTTCCAAGCAAGAAACTACTGCTGATTCAACCACGGAATCTGAATACATTGCTGCATGCGAAGCAGCAAAAGAAGTTGTTTGGTTAAAGGGATTTATTGGTGATCTCGGTATGGTGCCTGAGGCTATTGATCCAATTACTTTATATTGTGATAACAATGGTGCCATAGCTCAGGCAAAGGAACCATGGTCTCATCAGAAAAACAGACATGTATGCAGAAAGTATCATATAATCAGGGAGATTGTTGATGCTAAGATAATAAGATTAGAATATGTACCCACTGATCAGAACCTCACGGATGGTCTGACAAAGCCATTGACTCAAGTCAAACATGACCAGCATGTTAAAGCATATGGATTAAAACATATGGCTAATTGGCCTTAGTGCAAGTGGGAGTTTGTTGGATATGATGTATGCCCTTAAGGCAATTAGGGCGACATATCTTAATTATGTAATAGTACGAATAATTTATTTAATCAATAAAGGCATTTGTTCTTTTGTTTATATCAATATGTTTCTATACATATATATTATAGCTGGTTAAAATATATTCATTGATGTATGTATACAAAAGTCCTTGACATATCATAGCATGAAGTCAGAGAAATTATAGTTGGACTATATTTAGTGGAACCTGCTTCATGTGAAATTATGATTATGTCTAAACTATCCCTAGTCATAGTTTCATCAAGAAAGGATATTGATGAAACGCAAAGACTAGCATGTGGTCAACTTTCTTGGAAAGGGTCCAAGTAGTCAATCTCCTAAGGACTGAAGGTGGTGCCTTAAGCTTGACACATGGATATATCTGGGAGATATATTGAAGACCGCAGCAAGATAAACACTTGGTATAAATATCAATGTGTTAGTGTTTATCTTCATGCAATAAGCTTTGCGAATGTCCTCATACTTGAGATGCTATTTGCCTTGTGTGGTACTATTGCTATACTTTGGGTCATTACTATGCACTCATTAATTTAGGGTGCTACGGGTGATTACGGGTATAGTGATGACAACACGTTGGTAGGCTGAGTAGTCGGAAAGAATCCATCGCTCCCGATATATTAAGGAGTTGTACCTAGCCACTTGTTGAAGTGATGATTGCCATAAACCTCTGATCAGAGTATGTGTTTGATAGAAATGGTTTCTAGTCAAACACACTATAGTAAAAGGCAATATACTTCGGTAACAAGTAAATAACTGGGATAGCTTGGAGCAACCTTGCTATTAGTGGGTTAACACTTTAACCGAACCCAATAAACCAGATGGTACTAATATTAAAGAATGGAAGGAATTTATCGCACTGGATAACTATTGCATTAACCGGGATTAAGTTATAAGCATAAATGACGTTCCGAGTAATGGGGGATGGTAGACCATTCCTAGAGGCGTACTACAGTCGTTTAAGGTAATCAAGTTCTATTCACGGTCTAGAACATCGAGCCAATGGTTCCATTAGAACAAGGGTTGGTTAAGCCTTAACAGCTCAATACTTCGGGATCCTATAAGGTCACACACATTGGACCTTCATCGGACTAAGTAAAGAACTAACAGATTTATTCTATTACAAAATATAACATAAATAATAATTGGATTATTATTTGATTGGTTAAAATTGATTAGATCAATTTTGGATAGACCAAGGAATTTATTTTGACCGGTAACTAATTAATTAGAGTCATAAATAAATTATAATTGATTAGATCAATTTTGGTTGGACCAAGAAATTTATTTTGAATGATGACTAATTTATTAGGGTCAGAAAATAAATAATTGAAAAGGGATTAAAAAGGGAAATTTTGCATTGGCGAGTTTAATTGGACCGAGAGTATAAAAATATTTTATACAGACTCGAGTGCACGGGAGTACACCAAAAGGTGTGCAAGCAATGTTGGGCATTGCTCGCGACAGCCCATAAAAATGGGCTGCACATGCGCAGCCCAAAAGCAAGGCAAAGCCCACAAGGGCTTTGCCTTGCCAATGCACAGCGTGTGACACGCTGTGCATATGGGATGGGAGTAATTACTCCCATCCCACATTGCTTATAAGGGGGAGCAAAATGCTCCCCCAAGCCTATATATAGGCTTTCCCATTTCCTTTCAAATTGTACCAAGCTCAAAGCATAAATTCTAAGTAAGATAATTAATCTCTCGGGTACTTGAGCAAGTTATTTTTGTGGAGCCTGAATTTATTCGGGCACCGCTGGTTTATATTTTGGGTGAGGCTTCTAGAGTGGTCTAGCAACTACTCGAGGCTTCTTAGTTTTTCCTCCTGGGGAGGTTTTGGTTGGTGGGGTTCGTGTGGATACTGATAGAGGCTATCCTACGACTGGAGGCTTGTGCAAGAAGGTCCTGCAAAAAGCACGCTTCAACTGGTAAGTTCTTTTACTTTCTCTTTTAATTATTAAGTCTTTTTCTTTAAGTGTTTTTAGACTTAATAATTATGCTTAGGTTATTTTTGCATGCTTAGTTTATTTTATGCTTAGATTATAACTTAGAGTTATAACATGCATAGTATAAAATAAATATGCTAGGATATAATTTGGAATTATGGTATGCCTAGTCCTTTAGCATGCTAACCTAGGTAGAGAATTATTTAGTTAAGGCTTTATTTAATTTATATGCAACTAATAGGAGTTCTTGGGACAGGGACAAAATTTTGAATTTCCGTCATGCCTCTTATGCATGTTCAATCTGACTGTCAGTTCCCAACAGGTGATGTGCAAAGCCGTTTCATGAATGGAACTAACAGTGCTTTCTTGAATTTGGAACTTCAAGACCATGAGTATTGTCTAAAATTTTTCATGTTATTTGCATATATTGTTCCTTATTAATTAAAACTTTATTACGAAATCAAAATGTAGGCAGAACATAATATCAGCAACGTTCTAGGCTGAATTTATAGAACAAATATTATCTCATTTCAATTCATCTAATGATGAACGAATTATCGTTGTTATGGAGTTGATACATGCTTAAGAATATAAAGGTGCTGATTTTTTTTTAATTTTTTAGTTCTCATGTAATGGCATTCAACTATAAAAGACTTCTTTACCCTTATACCTTCAAAAGAAATATTTAGATTTGATTAATAAATTTATTTTATTTTATTACCATATTAATAATTAGTACACATTTATATTATAATTTATTATATTTATGAGTTTTCCTTATAAAAATTTTTACTATTTTGATGAGTTTTCCTTCTATATGTCCGTTTGAAATATTACTTTAAAGGTTAAATAATTATTAATTACTAAAACAATTTTGCAATATAATTTTCGTTTACTTTGGTTTGTTTCCATAACAATGATGTTTAAAATTGGTTATTATTAAAACCTTTCAAACTTAATTTTCATAATTTATTTCATAATTAATAGCAATCTTAATTTATTTATCAAATAGCTATTTCATTTCATTATAAAAAGGGCCTTCTTATTTGTGTTTTGTATGTACCATTTTTTTCACTTTATTTTTACTTATCTAATTTGATTACAAAATTCTTTTTCTCCCCTTTTGCTATAGGTGAAGAAGCTGTTTAACCTTGAAAACAACTACAAGTATCCTTTAAGGACAGTGCTCCACACGATTCAGCTTAATGATTTTCAAGTTTCTTTAACTTATTTATAATTTCCATTATATTTCTAGATGATATATTTATTTTTTTGATGCCGGGTGGAGATTGGAAACCACTTTAAGATGAGCATCTTGACATGATGGGAAACACTTTAGCACTTTAAGATTTAAGTAGTACTTTCAAGGTACTTCTAATATTTATATTATAAGTACAAATGATTCATTATCTACTATGATTTGAATTAGGTCTTTTTTTTATTTATATATTTTTGTTTGAAATGATTTGATATTAGAAAATGAGGTCAATTCTCCTGTCACATCTGTAGAGATAAGAAATGAAACTCTAACACCATCGATGTTGATAGATGAAGGTAATGCACAACTTTCGAGTAATCGAGCAAAACATATGAGGATTAAGAAGGAGAAGACTAATTGATATGCATATCTTTTCAAAGAAGATTAGTATTTGTTAAAATATTGTCAAGGTTGGCAGAACTGTTATTTGGTGTTATGTATTATTTATTTTATATTGTTGGATTGTTTCATTTTAAACATGTGTTATTTTTCTTATTTCCCCCTTTCTAATTTTTTGAGCAAATTTGGTAATTCTTATATTATTTTCTTCAAAGTGGAAAAAATCATTGCCAATTGATTGATTATAATCCTATTTAAGAAAAAATTTGAATTTTATAATAGTTTTTACTCCTTATGGATAATAATAGAATATTTTTAATTATTTGATCAAGTGAAATAATTAAAAAATTCCATTATTATCATAATAAATATTTAATAAAATCACAACAAATTAAATTTTAAAAATAGATTTAGAAATCAATGTGATAATTTTTTTCTCATCAAATATTTGACAGGGAATCACAAAATAACTGAATAAAATTTTAAATTATAATCTTATTTAAGAATAAATTTGAATTTTGTAATAGTACTTACTCCTTCTTATGAATAATAATGGAATATTTTTAATTATTCGATCAAGTGAATTTGAATTTCATAATTATCCATTAAGTATTATCTATCAACTAATAAATCTCCTAAATATATTTTTTTAAAAATTTAATTTATTATTCTTGATTGTATTTAATTCTATTTTATTGATTATAATCTTATTTAATAATTAATGTGACTCTTTTTTCCGCAATTTAATTTGATACATAATATAATATAATTTAGCTTTAATATTTTCTATTTCTATTTTTATTTTTATTATATATATGTATATATAAAAATATATATCAAAAATGAATTTATTTATTGATATACTGATTACAAATGACCTATCCATGCATCGCACGGGTAACTACACTAGTTAACAATTATAATATAAAATTATAAAATGCGAGTATGTTATCACTTATGTGTGGTAGCTCAATTGGTATAGCGTGTATTAAAACACTTGTTAAAGGTTTTTGTGTTTAATTCTCACCAATAATAATTTTAAAAATATTATTTAATTAAACCGGCCACCGATCAAAACGGCTGGTTCAACCGGTCGTTGACCGATTCTTAACTTTATCAAGAATTAGCCGATCTGTTTCAAAACCATGATTATTATAAATGAAATAGTTATTTTATAAAATTATGATATTAGTGATACACAAGTTATATAATGTCACCAACACATATGTATGCACATATTTAAGTAAATTAATGAAAAATATATAAATATTAAAAAACTAAAAAAAAATTCAAAAAATAAAAATACAAAAAAATCATTAAAATATTGATTCCTTAAGTAAAAATGGGTTCCATGTATTTGAAAAACTCAATAATAATATATTCTCTTTATCTTTTTAAAATAGGCATTCTAGCCATTTTTTTAAATATTTTTTTATTTATTATTTTTAAATATTTAGGCACTTTTTAAATTATTTTTCCAATTATACTCTCATTTATCCCATTATCATTAATTGTAATAGAGTGAAAAACTAAACATTAATTAAAGAGTAAAATAATATTTTTTTATCTTAATTAATTGATTTCTTAAAAAATGTAATATATATTAAAAAATAACTAATAAAAGATAGAGGGAGTAACATATATTAGAAATGGTCGGATTGCAAATTTCTCATACATACTGTCCATTTTCCAAAATTCCCTGTTATTCGAAATCGGTGGACTTGCTCTAACAACTTGCAATGAAAAAACCGTTGATTATTTATTATAAATGAAATAGTTAGAAAGTTTACTTATAAAAAAAATAAAGTTAGCAAGTTTGCTACGAGTTGATTTTCACTAATAGGCTTTGATGTAGGGAAAAAAGAAGGAAATCTTGTATTAGCCACACGTGTGACCAAAAGTGAAGTTCCATTGAAAGATAAAATTATGAATTATGAGTATAATTATTAATGTTATGGTAGGACCCTTGAATTAAATGAAATGGGAATAGGTAATAAATATAGTGTAAATGAAAAAAAGAATATATAGTAAAATGAAAAATAGGAAAGATATAAAATTTGCACAAATTAAGAGGTAGAGAAGAACACATGGAGGGTCCTTTTTCCTTGCTTCTCATTCAACTTTTTTACCACATAATTTAACTTTCCCAATGCTAAAAAGGAGACCTTCTTATAAAAAAGATGGGGCTTAATTTCATTTATAATACATCAATTATATATGTGGTCTCACTTTTATATATGAATTATATTTTATTTTATTATCATACATGAACTTGTATGTCACATTTTATTATGCCTATTTTACCTATTTCTCTAAGTTTCAACATTGAAATGGGTCCTACTTAAAATATATTACTCATGATACACCAATTTTTCTTTCTAAATATCTGTCTAATATCCATTAATAGTATTGCCTAATGAATTTTTTCCTAATTATCTTCTCATTTATCTCTCTCTCTTCTCCATATCATTTCAATCCTCTTTTTATCTATCCTAATTATTTTTCTTTTTCTGGATTATTATTTGCCCCCTATGATTGCTTAGTGCGCCACATTATTCTCCATTTTACCCTATTAAAAAAATTAAAAACCAAAACAAAAAATCTGAGTAAACTCGGGGTTCTAGAGTTTCAAATTTCCCTTTTCCTACTCCATTCAAACTCGAGGTTCTAGGGTTTTAAATTTCCCTTTTCCCACTCCATTCGCGGAGCTCCATGTTCGGAAAATTTTCAAATTCTATATGTACGCCCTCTGCACAAGTATCAGAGTATTGTTTCTTATTTGTAGTAAAGTGAAACTAATTTATGCCTTCTTGTTTCCATAATTAATAATAAAGCGAATATCAAACTACTGTTTCCATCTAAATTAATAAGAAAATGAATATCAAATCACCGGGAAAACTGGTGGAAGGGGTAGTTTCAAAAGTAAATTATAGATTTTTTAGTAAGGCTAAAACGGAGATTAATGTGGGCAGCACTAAGTAATTATAGGCGACAAATAATACGATAGATGAAAATAGAATTGAAATGATATGGAGAAAGAGACAGTCGAGAGAGAAAGGAGAGAATAATTAGGAAAAATTAATTAAGTAATACGATTAATGGACATTAAAGAGATATTTAGAAAGAGAAATTGAGGTATTATAGGTAATATATTTTAAGTGGGGCCATTTTAATATTGAAACCTAGAGAAATAGGTAAAATGGGTACAATAAAAGGTTATATACAAGTTCATGTATGATAATGAAACAAAACATAGTTCATGTATGAAAGTGAGACTATAAATATAATTTATGTATTATAGATGAAATTAAGTAAAAAAATGGGTTATTATGTTCATAAATGCCAAAATTACTTGATGAAAGAAAACTAATTTTTTTTTCATAAATTTAATTAAAATAAATTAATTGATGGAATCTCCTCCATTAATTGATAGTGATGGTTCAATCGTTCATCACACGTACAATCGAGGAAAAAGCTAGAGAGACAAAGTGATTGTTTTTTTAATTGTTTTCTAGAGAGAGAAAAGAGAAACCCCAATTTTTTCTTTTTTTTTTCCTTCCAATTGAAACCCTAATTAGATTAGTTTAATAGAATAGTTCACGTACCCATAAACACCCTGCTTAAGAGAGACAAGAGGTGTGATTAGAGACAGAAAACAATGTTAAACAAATGGTTTTTTCTAGAGAGAGAAAATCTTATAATAATGTTAAAACTTAAAATAATGCTAAGGGATGAGGAGAAGAAGAAGGAGAGAGGCACATGGCATGTGAGGAACAGCTGTGCCCACTTCTCTCTATTTTATTTTGATTAAATACCCTTCTCTTCCTCCTTACTTCGTCTTTTGACTCTCTTTGCCTCTCTAGAAACCAGAGCTTTGAGCTCTTCCTCTAATGGCTGCCTTCAAACCCTAACCCTTCAAAGCTTTCACCTTTCTCGCCTCTTTCCCCTTCTTCTTAAATACCCATCAGCTCAAAATGAAAACCCATTTCTTTGATTTCATCTTTTTCATCTCTCTCCTCTCTTTTCACTTTCTCTCTCTAGAAATAGAAGCTTCTTCATTTACCTCATCATCAAACAGAGATATTCAGAATCTCATAGGCTTCAAAAACGCTCTCATAAACTCAACTGGCCTTAAAGACTGGCTTCCGAATCTCAGCAGCCCATGTTCTTTCTCTGGAGTTCAATGTGAGGAAGAAACAAACAGGGTTTTCTCTGTTGACCTTTCTTCTCTCTCTTTAAGCACTGATTTTCACACTGTGGCGGCTTTCCTCTTGTCACTTGATAAACTCGAGTCTCTTTCTTTGAAATCAGCCAATATTTCTGGTATTATTTCCTTCCCTCCTGGATCTAAGTGTAGTTCAGCTTTGAGTAGCTTAGATCTATCTCAAAATTCCCTTTCTGGCCCTGTTTCTGATTTATCCAATTTGGGTAATAATTGCCCATCTTTGAAATCACTCAATCTTTCCTCCAATTCACTTGATTTTGATTTAAAAGAGAAATCCAGTGGTTTGAAGTTGAGTTTAAAGTCTCTTGATTTGTCTTTCAATAAGATTATTGGGTCAAATGTTGTGCCTTTTGTTCTCTCTACTGGCTGCAATGAGTTGGAGTTCTTTTCATTGAAAGGAAATAAAGTAAGTGGGGATATGGCTGTAATTTCCACCTGTATTAACTTGAAATTCCTTGATTTGTCTTCAAATAATTTCTCAGCTATCATCCCTTCACTTGGTGATTGTTTGAGCTTAGAGCATCTTGACATTTCATCAAACAAGTTTAATGGTGATTTGAGTCATGCAATTGGGAATTGTGGAGGTTTAAGCTTTATTAATTTGAGCAGCAACCAGTTCTCAGGTCCAGTTCCTGCAGTTCCAACTGGGAATCTCAAGTTCCTTTATATGGGTGAGAATCACTTTGTTGGGGAGATTCCTTTGAATCTTTTAGATTCTTGTCCAACTCTTGTTGAGCTTGATCTTTCTTTCAATAATCTCACTGGTTCAGTTCCTAATGCTTTTGCTTCTTGTACTGAACTAGAATCTCTGGATTTATCAATCAACAAGTTTTCAGGCAAATTACCAATTGATACTTTGTTGAAAATGAGTAAATTGAAGTTCATTGATTTCTCTTACAATAGTTTCATTGGTGGTTTGCCTGATTCCTTTTCAAAGATCCAAACTTTAGAGACTTTAGATCTGAGTGCCAATAATCTCACTGGGCCAATCCCTTTTGGTTTATGTCAAAATCCAAAAAACACAAACTTGAAGCAACTTTTTCTTCAGGACAATTTGTTTACTGGTTCAATTCCTGCTTCTTTAAGCAACTGTTCTAAGCTCACTTCCCTCCATTTGAGCTTCAATTATCTCACTGGCACAATCCCTCCAAGCTTAGGCTCTCTTTCCAATCTTAGGGATTTGAAGCTCTGGTTCAATCAATTAACTGGAGAAATCCCAAATGAGATTACCAATATAAAGACATTGGAAACTCTGATTCTTGATTTCAATGAGTTGACGGGTGTGATTCCTGCTACTATCAGCAACTGCAGCCAATTTAACTGGATCTCATTGTCAAACAACAGGTTGACCGGCGAGATTCCTGCTTCAATTGGGAATCTTGAAACTCTTGCGATTCTCAAACTGAGTAACAATTCGTTCTATGGGAGAATCCCCCCGGAGCTTGGTGATTGTAGGAGCTTGATTTGGCTTGATCTTAATACCAATTTCTTGAATGGCACAATCCCTCCTGAGCTATTCAAACAATCCGGTAAAATCGCTGTGAATTTCATTACAGGAAAGAAGTATGCCTATTTGAAGAATCTCAAGAGTGATCAATGCCATGGGGAAGGGAATCTTTTGGAATATGCTGGAATTCGACAGGGCCAATTGAGTAGAATCTCAACTAGACACCCTTGTAATTTCACTCAAATTTACAAAGGGTTAACCCAACCTACATTCAACGATAATGGGTCGATGATATTTCTCGATCTTTCCTACAATTCGCTGTCTGGAACAATTCCGAAAGAAATTGGGACAATGTCTTATCTTTATGTGTTGAATTTGGGTCATAACAGAATCTCCGGAGCTATTCCACAGGAGTTTGGGAATCTTGAAGGGCTTAATATTCTTAATTTGTCGAATAATGAGCTTGAAGGGGTTATCCCACAGTCAATGACTCGCCTCTCGCTGCTTACCGAGATCGACATGTCAAACAATAAGCTCACTGGCACAATTCCCGTTACCGGTCAGTTAGAAACGTTTCAAGCTTCGAGCTTTGCCAATAATTCGGGGCTTTGCGGGATTCCCCTTCCGTTATGTGGGCAAACATCGGGGCCGAGTGCCAATTCCCAGCATCAGAAATCTCATAGGCGACAGGCGTCTTTAGTAGGGAGTGTAGCCATGGGATTGTTGTTCTCGCTTTTCTGCATATTCGCCTTCATTATAGTGTTCGTTGAAACGAAGAAAAGAAGGAAGAAGAAAGACTCGGTCCTCGATTTATACATCGAGAATAACTCGCATTCTGGGCCGGCCCACACGGGGTGGAAAATTACGGGTACTCGAGAACAATTGAGCATCAATTTGACCACATTCGAGAAACCCTTGCGAAAATTGACATTCGCGGATCTTCTTGATGCGACAAATGGGTTTCACAATGATAGCCTTATAGGCTCGGGAGGTTTCGGGGATGTATACAAGGCGGAACTAAAGGACGGTAGCGTTGTAGCCATAAAGAAATTGATACACATAAGCGGACAAGGCGATCGGGAATTCACCGCGGAAATGGAGACGATCGGGAAAATCAAGCACCGAAACCTCGTTCCCCTTCTCGGATATTGCAAAGTTGGGGAAGAGAGGCTATTGGTTTACGAGTACATGAAATATGGAAGCTTAGAAGACGTTCTACACGACCCTAAGAAATCCGGGATTAAGTTGAATTGGTCCGCGAGGCGGAAAATCGCGATTGGGGCGGCTCGGGGATTAGCTTTTCTCCATCATAATTGCATACCGCATATAATCCACCGAGACATGAAATCGAGCAATGTATTGCTTGACGAGAATCTCGAGGCTCGGGTTTCGGATTTCGGGATGGCTAGGTTAATGAACGCGGCCGATACCCACTTGAGCGTTAGCACATTGGCCGGCACACCTGGCTATGTCCCGCCCGAATACTACCAAAGCTTTAGGTGCTCGACCAAAGGCGACGTCTATAGCTACGGGGTAGTGTTGCTTGAGTTGTTGACCGGAAAAAGGCCGACTGATTCGGCCGATTTTGGAGATAATAACCTTGTAGGGTGGGTTAAGCAACATGCCAAGTTGAAGATAACTGATGTTTTCGATCCATTTCTAGTGAAGGAAGATCCGGGGCTAAAGATCGAGCTTTTGCGACACTTGGAGGTGGCGTGTGCTTGCTTAGACGATCGGCCATGGAGAAGACCGACGATGATTCAAGTGATGGCAATGTTCAAGGAAATTCAAGCCGGGTCGGGTCTAGATTCACAATCGACTATAGCAACGGAAGATGGGGGCTTTAGTGCGGTTCAAATGGTCGAGATGACGATAAAAGAAGACCCCGAAAAGCAGTAGATTTTGTTTTGCCACAATTTTTCGATCTTTCTTTGTAAATGGCACATTAGAGAAAGATAGAGCTCTGTGCCTTTGTATTCTGTAGACTCTTTTCTCTACCATTCAATGTATGTATGAATGTATTCTGTAAAACTCTTTGTTATTTTTATACATAAAAGAAAAGGTTGTTTTAATTGTTGTGAATAGGGAATTTTTTTTCAATTTGAATTTGAGGCGTGAATTGGAGATTTATTGTTTTCAATCAAGTTTTTTGATTTTTTGGCAGGTGAGTTACATCTGTGACACTGACCAGGTGAGGGGTTTTTTGGACATTTCCTTTCAGGCTGCTGCATCGTCTGCTTGCGTTTGGTCTCATTCATTCTAGTTTTTGTCCTTGAGTATCATTTCAAGTTAACTTTTTTTCTCTTACATTGCCACTTTACTAGTGATTGTATGTATGTTATAGATTTCGTTGATTTCGGTATTCAGTATTTAAGTACGTATTCAACGGTTGTCTTGTCTTTTCAATATTAAATTATAATTTTAAGCATATGATTATGATTATTTTTAATTATTTTAAAAAAAAATTATCAGCAACAACAATTGCTATAGCTCTATGTAATAGTTTAACTAAGTTTATAAGGATGCAAAAATAATTGAAATTAGATAATAGGATAGGACCATTCAAAGCCTCACTCATATACTAGGATTTTTATAAAAAATTGCTATTATTTTCTCATGAAAGGGTTGGTCCATCTTCTTTATAATTCTATATTCAAGTCTCTATCTCATTATTGTAAATAGTACATTTAAAATTGGTTTATGAATTAAAGATACCTTGTCAAAATTATAAAAAAAAACCATGATTTCCTTCTTTTTGAAAAATTAATCAATTACATTTTGTCTCTTTTTCATGGATAGTGTGCATTGCACGTGCTCTTCACCATGCACATGATATATTTTCCTTTATGGCTAGGAAACTGTGTACCATTTTGGTTCTTTCTTCTTGAGTATTTAAATTATAGTAGTAACATTGTGGAGGATATATATATTTTTTTAATCTATAGGTGTTGTATTTCACACTAATGATTCCTAATTTGACCATTAGCTATTACTAAGACCCATTTATTTGGTTGGAAAAATAACCCAACCTCGAATATTTCTTAATTTAAGGACTTTTTATTGAGGATTAATTTAAATTTTTTTTATATAATTTTACTCATTTTTAAAAAGGTCTTTATGTTATTTTTTTTAAAGGGTCCTTGTAGTATTAAAAATTAGCAAAAATTGAATTTTCTCTTAATAAAGTTAGTTGTGTTGAGTTGGTAAAGGGTATTTTCGTAAAATTCTAAATTTTTCAAATTTTAAAATAAAAAATATGATAATTCACCTTACCAACTCAACATAACTAACTTTGTTAAGAAAAAAATCTATAATTACCAATATTTAATACCACAAGGGCCATTTTAAAAAAGAATAACATAATGACCTTCTTAAAAATAAATGAAACTACCAGAAATTTTAAAGTTAACCATTTTATTTATTATATGATATACAATAATACATTAATATTAGTAGTTTTACTCTCTCAAAAGCACAACCTTTTAGTGAAAATAATTAGACCCGTTCATATAAAAGAAAAAGTGGTTTAAAAAGTGAGGATTTTTGGAAATTGAAACTTTAATATATATATATATATATATATATATATATACATATATATATATATATATATATATATATATATATATATACATATATATATATATATATATATATACATATATATATATATATATATACATATATATATACATATACATATATATATATATATATATATATATACATATATATATATATGGATTCAGGTCGTTTTTGAAGGTAGGCAATAGGGGTGACCGTTCAGGATGCAGAGTAGAAAGATGGTCCAAAATAAAATTTGTTAGCTTCTTAATTTGTAGTTTGATATATAAACATTAATTGAATTTAGATCAAATGATATTTCTCTTACTGAATTTGGTTACATGTTGTAAGTTCAATTTATAGTGGCAAAAGTTTAGCCTAGTGGTTGAGCCTTGAAACTATGATCA
Source organism: Euphorbia pulcherrima (assembly GCA_947683365.1). Classification (NCBI taxonomy): domain Eukaryota; kingdom Viridiplantae; phylum Streptophyta; class Magnoliopsida; order Malpighiales; family Euphorbiaceae; genus Euphorbia; species Euphorbia pulcherrima. The sequence goes on from CANTUS010000014.1 coordinate 45,931,699, forward strand.
CAGGTTCGAGTCCACATATGTGTGTGGTGGGATGAAGTTTTTCTTTGGGAAATTGTTTAATATGCCTCATTTGTGCAAACTAGTTTGGGCCAAACTTTAGCCTAATTACCAAAAGCTCCTGATCTGTTTTGTGAATAACTTACACATGCCCTCCATAACTTTCTTACGGCTTCCACATTCTACACATGATCAATATGTTATCGCTCTCTACTATCATCGTTTTTCTATCATTATTGGTTCATAATCTGTCCTTAAAAGCCTCATTCGAAATCGTTTTTGTATATCATTCTCCTCGTACCTTTTATGTTTCTCACTGATCTTTCGATTTCTTTGGATTTGAGTTTCTGTCGTTCAAGCTATCTTTTTGTTTTTCTATTATCAGGCTCTGTTATCTGTTTCGAGTTTCTCTATACAAGAATTCAAGGTAAATATCTCAAAAACCTAAAAATTAGTTACACTTTCTCTGTTGAATTTGTTTTTTCTGATATTGTTGATTTTTTTTTCGGATTTAAGTGATAATAGCTCCTAAGAAGAAACAAACAGCAAGAAAATCTCCTACTATGGCTAAGAAGGGGAAAGGTGCCGCTCATAAATCTCAGAGGAAGGTAAGATTATGAATTTAAGATCTACCATACATCTATTATATTTCTAGTATATGTCTGATATATATATCTATTTTAAGTAGTATATTTGAAGAAATCTGCTATATATCTGGTGTATATGTGATTTATCTCTTATACATGTTTTATATATGTGAGGTTCTTGAAACAATAAGTGTAAAATCGTTCATTTGCTCTTCTATATCAAATATATATCTTGAATATATCAGTTAGTTTAAATTTTGAAATGGGAAGTATACTTTGTTTATATAATATAACTCTGTTATATGTCTAATATAATGTATGTAAATGTAAGATGAAGGTACACGAATGTTTGAATTATTTTAGCTAATTAACAAGTGTTATATATCCGATACAAGTCTGTTATATATCTAATATAATGTATGTAAATGTAAGAAAATGAGTATAGAAAGTCTCCAAGGTAATTAACATGTGTTATATATCTGATACAAGTCTGTTATATGTCTAATATAATGTATGTAAAATGAAGGTATACGAGTGTGCGAATTGTTTTGGCTAATTAATAAGTGTTATATATCTGATACAAGTCTGTTATATGTCTAATATAATGTATGTAAATGTAAGAAAATGAAGGCATAAAAGTGTGTGAAGTCTTTTGGCTAATTTACAAGTGTTATGTATCTTATATATACAAGTCTTTTGGCTACTTTTATTATATATATAACATGGATATAACAGATTGTCAAAATGTTTGTAGTGTTTAGTGGGATTGATGTTATATGTGTATTAATGTCTATTAAATGTCCAAATAACACATTTTTTATTGCAAATGCAGAAGAAATGAGAGGAGAACGCTTTTGCAAAGATAATCTACCCTTATGCCCCTATTTATTCAGAAAGCTGGCTACTGGATTGAGCGTGACATCTAACTAAGACATCATCGAGTATATTATAAAAAAAATAATGCCCAAGAAGCTTGATGCGGATTTGCTTAGATTGCGCTTATCGCTCGGCTTGTAAAATCATTGAACGAGAAAGAGAATATAATATTAAGAGCGATGAAGATATTGTTAGTGGATACTAGTAGTCAGAGATTGCATAAATCTTTTTAGTTTTAGTTGATGTCTTTCATCTTGTATTAACTTGTAACAAATTTGTAACAGATATATAACAACTTTGTAACAAACTTGTAACATACATGTATTAGACTTGTAACAGATATATAATAGACTTGTAACAGATTAATGACTGACTAATAATGCCAAAGACTTCAATAGTAATCCAATGTAAATCAAAACTAATGAAAATCTACTATTTTATTCATCAAACACTAGTAACAGATATATAACAAACTTTTAACAGACTTTGTAACAGGTTTGTAGTAGAATTATAACAAATAAAAATTATAAAAATCATGCCAAACACCTCATTAGTAATTCTATCTAATTCAATATTGTTATATACCTGTTATATATTCATCAAACACTTATAATAGACTTGTAGCAGATATAAAATAGATACGTAACAGATATGTAGTAGGTCTGTAGTAAATATGTAACAAATTCAAAGAAACACTTCATTCATATTTCCTATCTAATACAATACTGTTACAAGTTTGTTCTATCCTCACCAAACACTTGTATTAGACTTGTAGCAGACATATAACACATATGTAACAAATATGTAGTAGGTCTGTATTATATGCATAACAAGTAAAAAAACATGCAAATCAGTTTGCCAAACACTATTTACATTGAATCCAATAAAAAATGTTATCATCAGTCCATGATCCGCTTATATGAAGCAAAATAGGAGTGGTGTTCATCTTTGAATTTGAAAATTCGATTCAAAATCTGGATCGCAGTGAAGCAAAGAAATCGCGAATGAAGAACTGATTTGAATCAGAAATCAAATCTAAAATTGAGAACGAAGAACATATATGAAATCGAAAAGCAAAATAAAATCGGGACTGGAACTTCAAAATTAGATCATAGTAGAGAGAAAAAACACAGCAAATATCGAATCAGAAATTCTTGATTTGAAATATAAAGAAATCGACAGCGAAGAACGAAAATTACTGAATGAAGTTGAAAAGGAACAATAGAATCTAGATCATGGACACTAAACCCATATTCAACAGGAAATAAGAGAGATTTGAGCAGAAAAGAACAAAAAATTTCCAGAATACGAGAGACGTGCATCGACTGGGATTTATATAGAGCATATTTAGGTTATCAAAAGTTTAAAAAAATTCTAAAACAGTTGGTCGCTTATTTTTGGGTCATGATGGTAATTATTATGCAAAAGTTGAACATTTAGGTGCTTTACAATTTTTATTTTTTATCATTGTAAGCCCAATGATGAAATTTAAAAAAAAAATTCAAAACTTCTTCAATCTATAAATATTTTATTATAATATTCCAAATTAAAGGTATTTTTACCACTTTTCATATATTTGCCTAGTACCCTAAAATGTTAAGACCGAGCCCCCTTGTAAAAAGGCCCCAATTTTTTTAATCTCGCCCATAGGGCCCCAACAAGCCAGGAACGAGTCTGAATGGATTTTTGAAGATGTTAGGTATTAAACTTATGACCTCCCACCACTTTAATTAGTGGTATACCAATTGAGCTATACCCAATTAAGCCACTTAAGTCGTGTTTTACTTGTTAACCAGGTGTTGCTCTCAAACATAATAAATTAATATGGATAATTGGACTTTATAATTATGTGACATGTTAGACCTAAGAATAGGTTGGGTTCGAGCCATCCTGGCTAAAACATTAGTAGCTCAAACAGGTCCAAAACTATAAAAAATAAATCGGGCTCTGAGCCTTTATAAAATAATCTGATTTTTAGCCTGTGGACCTACCAATTAATTTTCATAGACTTGGGCATATGCCATACCTAATTGGGCCTAGCTAAAAAGGTTTAGTAGCCCAAATTCGGACGCACATATAAAAATAAAAAATATGGCTCAAAATTCTTTTAAGATCATTGAATGTTGATTTAGCTTAGACCGTTGTCTCTCAACAACACAATTCTTAAGGACAATTGGATTATACGTTAGACTTGACAATCTTCCCGTTAGATAAGTCCAAGACGGTCAACCCTGTCTTCTTTCTACAACTTTTAATTTTTTTTGTACCTTTTAGAGCTTGCTAGTTGACGCGTGTCAAGTAGCTGAAAGTTATCTTTTGTCGAAGTAGTCAACTCACTTTTTTTATCATGTCTTATCTGTTTTTGGTTTTGTCAAATATCCTACTTTATGGGATTGCAGAGATCAAGAAATATTAATCTAAAAAATTTTCTTCACATGAGTTGCTTACGGATCTTCATATCCTTTATGATGGCTAGTTGTCCTTTCCTCTAAGAGTTCAATGTTCACCATTTGTATTATTGAACTTTATGCTTTCATTTCTTATGATTGATTTAATAGCTTTTGAGATATTTTTCTTTTATTGGCTGATTTCTCCTTGTTTCATATTCTCTTGAGAAGTTCCTTCAAGTCTGGTCTTTGAGGTCTTTGACTTCTTAGAATCTGTCCTTTAGATTCATTTGTTGAAGAACTAAAGTTTCAAACATCCTCAGAGATTTATGTATCTCCGAGGTTCTTTCACTTTGTCTTAGCCTTTCTTCTCTTGAGACTTGTTGTATATTATAAGATAAATGAAAAGCTTTTGTGTATGCTAAGTCCTATAGAGGCCTAATATCCTATTCTCTGTTTGAAGAGTTTTGTTTTTGCTTTGTCTGTCTTTTTCATTTGGAGAAGTAAATCAACTTCTGAATATAGAGTGTTCCTTGTGAACACTTATATTTTGATTGTTCGCATTCTATGTTGAATTTTCCTTCCTAGCGCTTCTCAATTCTTATGGGAATGTTTTATCTTTTACCACTTCTTGATGTTTGGACTTTGAGTCTTTTGTTATCTTCAAAACTTGTTATCTTGTGAGGACCGTTCTTTTGAGAGTAGGTTCTGACATTATCCTCATTTTAATGATAACAAGAATATGTAAGGTAAAAGACAAGCAACGATATTCTATGCATACATGATGTTAGCTCCTCCATAATTCGTGTCGGTAAAAATATGTTCAATAAGAAATTCTAATCAATTTTGATCTTCTATATATAAAGTTGACAATTTGTTAGCTTCGTTTGGAGTTATAAGTATCTAGCAATCTAGTTTGGCTAGCTATTGCTTTTGGCATTTCGGACTATCTTTATCTTGATTCTTTAGCATGGCTTCATCAGCTTTTCGTTTGCCTTTTCCTTTCTTCCTCTTTTTAATATCAGCAAAAGGGAGGTCGATATTCGATGGGGTAGTAGAAGGAATTAATCACTGGATTTATTTTACTCAACTGTGAACTTATCATAGCTCATAAGCCTCAATTTCTTTGCTCTTAGATTCTTCATACAAGTTTGGGAGGCTTCTCCGCAAGAGTTAAGTAAGTGTAGATTGAGTTGGAAGTGTTGCCTCTTGAAGGTATGATGCTCTTGAAACTTCCATCTTCATTTATATACTTCTTGAGACATGTAGATAGTGTAAAGTCCCTGTTGCTTCCAGATAAAAATTTGCCCAAGTGATAGTCGAATTCTTGAAGAGAGGGCATTATTCTTGGATCTGTTTTGATGGGTAACTTCTTCATTTTGCTCTAAATTTCTTCCATGTCAGAGTTCAGTTTCTTAGCTCTTGCAGCTTCAACCTTTAGTTGGGCAAAGTGTGATTCCGATATGGCTTTGGCAATCTCCTTAATTTCTTGATTTCACTTTAATAAGCTCTTAGTGACTTATTTATAGGAATTGTTCAGATTTTCTTCAAAAAGATTGAGGAACTCCTTGATCTTTCTATGTTTCTCAGAGGACTGTAGAGAATCATTTAGTCTAATTATCTTGTTATGTTCTTAGTATTTCTCCAACTTCATTTGCTTAAACCATAAGTCAATAGTCTCAAATGATTTAGAGGATGTAGCTTTTACTTCTTCTCTTGTTATAATAACATGATATTTAGAGTCTGTTCCTAGAGTACTCAGAATCTCTGCCTGTTGGTTTTCAATATTCTTCATCTCTTACTCTACCTCTTTTAGATGTTGCTTATGAAGCTCATTAGTTTAAAGGCTTTATCATTCAATGCAACAAATATTTTAATTAATTACTCCATTAACTCTACTCTATTGAATCGAGGAAGTAGCAAGGAATCTGCCAAGGTTACATCCATTCTTCTGACTGCTTGAACCTTCTTCATATGCTTCTCAATCTCAGATGCTAGATTTCTTAAGTTGGTGCATAATGAAATGAGATTCAGGGTAGTTGTGTTTACTTAAGAACTCAAAGAATGTTGTGTATTTTTAGAAGGATGATGAGAATTTTCATTTTGCTACCTTGCGATGAAGTTCAGAATACTGGTAGATCATCCTTCAAAGTCTTGCTTTAAAGTATCTTCGAAAACATCTTATGAGATTTTCTTCTATTAATTCTTCTAAATCTCTATAGTGCTTTCTTTACCTTTATTGCTATACTAATTGTCTGAGTCACTCCGAGAGCTATATGGTGAGCTTGGTTATCCTTCTAAAACTTTATCATTAATCACGTCACCCTTAGAGAGATTCTCCAATCTCTCATAATTGGATTTCAGAATGATATTCTCACCAACCTCTACATCCTTAACAGCTATTGATATGTGATATTGAGTGGGTTGTATTCTTCTACAATCTCCTTAGGTGAGAACGAAGTCTCCCCTAAGTTGCCTTGGTTTTGAGAAACTACAATTTCATCAGTAGAGGGCACTACTGAATCACAAGTGTCATTACCAAATCTAATCTCAACTATTCTAGCTTCATTGACCTTTTCATAATTTTCAGACTCAACTCCCTGTTGGGCTCCATACCTGCTAAGATTTTTCAATTTTTATAGTTGCTTCCTCAGATGATGTTTTTTCATCCTCAGCTCGATCTTCTTCCATTACCAATCTAGTTATTTGACGGTTTCTGCTAAATGGTCTGAGGAAGGTGGTGGTGGAGGTTTTTTAGTTGAGAATTGTTAGGAGCGTGAGGTTTTGGTGATGGTGGAGAATATTTGTTTTTGGTAGGCTTTAGAGAAGATGGTGAAGTTTTGATCCAAGAAATGGGATTGACAACTATTAGTTTAAGGCCACTTCTGATGACAAGTGAAAAAAACCCCCAAAGGCCTATTCATATAGAAGAGATTTTGGTCTTTTTCAAAATAAGAGTAATCACCCATGCATTGGTCTGCCTAATCGTTCAACTAAGAAAGCTAGTTTTTTCATTTCTCTATCTTAGAAGCTCCCTTTCATCAATATCTTCTGGTTCTACTAACCCAAGTGTTTCTTGAGGAAGATTTTCATCATTAGAGACCTCAAATTGATTAATTTTCAAATTCCTTTCATTTTTTGGGTTCTTTCCTCTTTAGTTGGTGGCTTCTTCTTATACATGGTAATTAGTTCAGCTTCTCTCTCTTCTTCCCTCATGGTTACAGCACTTTGAGGTATATGGCATTCAAATACTTCAATTTTATGCACACCTTTCTTCTCAGGAGGTTTGGCTTTTGATTTGCTTAGTTCAAGTGCTGACTTTAACTGCTCTTCTTCTTCCTCTTCATTCTGAGGGTTATAATTAAATGTGTTCTCAGAGGTAATTTCTTATGATATTTTTCTTTCTTGTTTCTTTTGAACTTCTTTCCTGATTTACTACTTTTTGATTCTTTCTACTTAAGGACTTCTTCCTTATAGCTTCTCCTTACTGCTCAAAGTCACTATCAGACAATTCTCTCTTCTTTAGTTTTGACCTTCCACCACGGACTTTCCTTTCAACATCCTTTAACTTGTTCTGAGTGAATTCAACGCGTTCCTCTTTTATCTCTAACTTTGCCCATCTTGTGGCATTTTCTTCTTTCTTCTTTTCAGCTAAAGCATAAGCCTTGTCAAAGTGTTAAAGCAAGCTCACCATGTTAGTGGCTCCCTTGGGTTGGATTTAAGTGAACTCAATCAGATTTGTTCTTTTGTCTTCTTCCTCCTTAAGTTCTTCACTTTCCAGCTTGAATTCTGGGAATGAATAGTTCTTTTATTTTCTCTCTCTTTAGGAATCTACTTTCAGATGCTAGAATGGATCTTGCTCTATTCCATGGCTTTCCAAAATTTAGTCTAAAATAATTATACTTTGTGATTTTTGATCCATATATTTTTTCCTTTACTCCAAAGCTCACTTCAGCTTTTTTGAGGATCTTTGTTACAAGTCCTCCAATGTTATATTTATGCTTCTTGATGTGTTGAAGAATGAGAATTGGTAGATTTATCTTCTTCTTTTGTATTAAAAATTGAATAGCATTATGCTCTACGGTGGACATAGTATTCTGATCATGATGCTTTTGAAGTAGTACTTAGGCAATGGCATATTGCATCTATCTATACACTTCTTCCATGTAGCAGGATGATTTCTTCCTTATCCATCCCATTGGCAGAACATATTCCTCATCATATTCACATTAAGGTTTGGAGTTGCTCTTCTTTTCTCTAAGAGTAATTCCAGTGTTGGGCCGGCCTAGCAGGTCTGTTATGAAAGTTAGAATAATAGCAATTTCTTTAATCTTTACCTCAGTGATGATAATATCGGTGCTTACTGTAGATTTTCTATATTTCTATAAAACCCAAACATTAGTCCTGGATATGTTGGTTCATTCATCTACACTCATTTTTGCATATGCTGAGTTCATATAATTTCAGAGAAGGGAGAGGTAGATACTAGAAATCTATCAGAGAAGATTGGTTGAGGATTAAATTTTGAGGGGTTGTTTATAAAGATTAGGGGCTCATAGGATTCTTTGATATGAGCAAGGGGTTTCACTAGAACAATAGACGTTTTTGGTGTCTAGAGAATTTTGCAGGGTTTTGGTATCCCCTGTTTGTGAAAGTAGAGAAAGATGAAGATGAATTGTTTTTATAGATTTTGAGAGCAGAGTCCATGGTTATTTTGGTCTATTTCTCTTTAACCAGTTATGATTTTTCGTATAAATTGCCTAAATTCAAAGAGAGGGCTTTATGGCATTATTAATGGTAATAAAATGAACTATTTTCCATTTTTACCATATATTAATTACTTTCCCTCTAAATAACCGGTTATTTAAAAATTCAAATTGATGTGGAAGTTGATAATTTGTACTTAGGACACATATCATGTAGTAAGTTTTGCCTTCTCTTCCTCAACTTCTAAAATTTTTGAGTTCCGATGTTGAGGTCACCTCTTCTTCTGAGTTGTGATCAATACTTCTTTGTTGACCTTTTGGGCCTTTTATTGTCTATGATGATTGATGCTTAATTGCCCAAGCACTTCCTTGAGTATCCATATTTTGAAAGTTCTATTGATCTTAGGCACTTGTTAGCTTTTTATCATATGTATCTATTAGATATGATGTATGCCCTTAAGACAATTAGGGCGATATATCTTAATTATGTATTGGTACGAACACTTTGTTTAGTTAATAAAGGCATTTAAATGGTTTAGAATTTGTCTAAGCCAATTTTTTTTAATATACTTTACAATTAAGTCTTCACAAATATGAGAGCGAGAGAGCGAGCGAACCCTACCCTATGGCAGTCCCGTGTCGTGTAACCCCTTGCCATCACTAGGTCAGCTGATCATCACCGGTCACCGGCGGCTACGCACTCCATTCAACCCCTCACCTTCAACCCTCGCCACAATCCCTCTTTGATGTTCTTTAATCAAGCTGCCACTAGGCAGGTTAGGGTTGCGAACCCTAATCATATTAGCACCACCAGGAATCCAATTGCGAATAAGATCTATTTTGAGAACTTTTTGAATGGTTATGATGCGCTAGCCCTGAAGAAGTTTTTTGGGAGGTTTGGAGTTTCTGGTTGGGTGTTTGTCGCACAGAAGAGAAATGCCAGGAACTTGAATTTTCGGTTCATTATGATCGATCAAACTGTCCTATTTTATGAAGCTCTAAACAGGACAAATTCTGTTGAAATAGGGGTTGTACGATTACGGGCGTATAAAGCAAGATACTCAAGGCCTTTGAATGTTTAGAATTTTTAGGAGCCGATCCGAAAGCTGACTAGTCATGCAAAGAGAGTGTTTCACAATTCACCTCGTGATGGGAGATCGTATATTGCAGTTGCGTCCCCTAATCAGAAATCTACAGAAGAGGCAACTAAGGGGCAGCCTAAGGCTGCGACGAGCTTAGTGGATAAGAATAATTCGCAGAATAGTGAGGAGTGCATGGTGCAATCCACCACTTTAAAAGATAAGGCATGTCTGATTCGATTACACAATATTTCTCACATTCAAAATATCTATGATTTATTGTGTGAGCGCGGATTTGATGCTGAATTTGCTACTCCTGTTGGTGGGGAGTGTGTGGTTGTCTCCTTTATCACAGGAGAGGCGATGATTAATTTTGTTAGTCATGAATGGAAGGTACTTAGTCACCTTATGTTTTTGGTTGAGCGTCTGTCGGTGAATTTTATTCCCTCCGAGTGTATCATGTATCTTGATTTCATGGGCATTCCACCAACCATTATCTATGAATCATTAGTCCGTAGCCTGGCTGGGAGGTTTGGCCGTCTTATGGCTATGGATTATAACTTGGGAAGGCCAGATCATGTTTAGTGTCAGTTCCCATGGGCACTATGAGCCGTAATTTGAAGTTAGCAGTAGGGGAGAGGGAGATTACGGTTTACACTTCTATGCGATAAGGGGTTGGCTGTCCGAGGTGTCAGGAGGATTACTCTAGCTCAGAGGGTGATTCGGATGAGGGATTAATGGCGGGTAGGTTATCCGAGGCAGTGGCTAGATGATACGAGAATGTTGCGGGATAATGTTATACAGGAAAATTCTACTTTAAGGGAACTAGACGGCCCTGAGAGTGATAACTCGGTGACTAATGGGGCTGTAGACACTGGCAGAAATTTTGGGTCGTCGGGGCCGGATGTGGTAAATATGAACAGGTTGATTATTAATACCCAGCATTCAGAACTTCATGAGAATGAGGCAAGATTGGTGGTTAGGGTCGTTGAGATGTTGGGTCTATTTCAGGAGCAACATGTGGAGAAAATCATTCAGGTACTAGAAGAGTCTGGAGTTTCAGCAGTCCGGCTGAATTGAGGTTTGGTACACGTTCTTTATGTCATTAAACCTTTTCTATTGGAATTGTCATGGGGGACTCACGAATGGAGCAAAGTAGTTTTTTGTTCGTTCGTGTGTCCGCAAATGGTCTTTACATGTTATTGTGTTAGTGGAGACGAAGATGCCGGATGTGTCAGAGATGATTATGAGGAAATTATAGGGCCATAATGATTTTTCATTTTATTGTGTTCCTGCTCAAGGTTTTTTAGGAGGGATAATTGTGTCATGGAACTCCAGAGTAATTAGGGGTACAGTTAGAGTTGCTAGGGTGAGATGGTGTATACTTAGCACGGTAGTGAATCAGGTTGAGAATGATATTGTTTGCTTATACGGGCGAGTAACTGCCGTAGAGAGGAACTAATTATAGGTTGAATTGCTTCCGTTGTTTGGGATATAGGCAATTTATTGATATGTGGTGACTTTAATGAAATACTTCATTGTCAGAAAGAGCGGGTGGGAATGGGATTGTTTCTAGTTCTATGATAAGATTGCAGGAATTTGTGAACGATTGTTCGTTGTATGATGTTCCTCTAGTTGGGAGGGATTATAAGTGGAGTAACAGTTAGTCGTATTCACGAATTGATTGGGTGTTGATTTCCTGTGGTTTATTAGCTAGATGGATGGGTTTACAACTCATGACGGTAGACTCAACCCTATCGGATCACTTGCTAATTGTCTTTCAGTCACATTCTTCTCAGAGACGGGGAAGGAGAATAGATAGATCACTAAATTATTGGTGAGATGTTGATACTTTTTTGCCATTTATTATTAATAAGTGGCATCATACTTGTGGTGCGGCTGATAGTAAGGATAGAGATGTTGATTTCAAGTTTAAAAAATTATGCGGATTTATTCATCCTTGGCATTCATCTAATTTCAGTCAATTGGAACTTAGAATTAAATCATTGGAAGCCCGGGTTTTAGAATTGACTGACTCTGGTGTGGTTCGACCATTGGACGCTTTAGCCGGGTCTAAACTACAAAGTGTGAGAACTTCATTATTTCAGTTTAGACGAAGCCTAGAAAAAATTTGACATCAACAATCAAGGGTTAAGTGGACTTTACTGGGTGATGACAATACAACGTTTTTTCACCGCATCGCTTCAGCTAGGTTCAGAGATAATCGAATTTCACAGTTGGAAATTGGTGAGGGATTCACTAGCGACCCTATTGTGATCACTTCTATGATTCAAAACTATTAATCGAACCTATTTTCGAGAACCGTAGTTATTCTGCTTGATTTAGAGAGACTGAAGTTCTGGATGGTAGATGTATTGGAGAACTGTCGTCTGGTTGAACCATTCTCGGAAGCAGAGATATAGGCTGCAGTTTGCTCCTGTAATGAGAGAAAGGCGCCTAGACCTGATGGATTTATTTTTTTCTTCTATAAGCGATTTTGGGATGAACTGAAGCCTGAGATACTGGACCTATTTATGAAATTTCATGCGATGGGGCAGCTGCCGAATGCTATTAAATCTTCATTTACGGTTCTGATTCCCAAGGTACCTGGCTCTTCTTTGTTGAATAATTTTAAACCTATTGCCTTGATTCATGGTATATATAAAATTATGTCTAAGGTGCTTGCTAATAGACTACAACCATTGTTGCCTAAGTTGATCTCAGACAATCAATTTGCTTTCATTAAAGGTCATAATATTCATGAATGTTCGTTCATAGCTCGGAGATTGTCCATTCAGTCTATAGGAGTCGTAAACCATGTCTGGCTATTAAGCTAGACTTTTATAAGGCTTATGATTATGTATCGTGGAATTATATTGATGCGGTTTTTAGACAAATGGATTTTGATGAAAGATGGGTTCAATGGCTGGACAATTGTAGAAGAAATTCGGTCACTTCGATTCTGATCAATGGGACGCCGTCTGAGCTGATTAAATTGGCTAGGAGGGTTAAATAAGGAGATGCTATTTCTCTTTTTATTTTTATTCTGGCTAGTGAAGGTTTGAAACTGATGTTTGAGGAGAGTATTTGAATTGGCCTATTACCAGGGGCTTGACGGTTCAGAGAAGGACATGTCCATCCTGCAATTTGCTGATGATAAGCTATGCTTTTTTCCGGCAGATGAGTCTCTATTACCTACCTTTGTTAGAAATTTGCTATGTTTTGAATTGATTTCTGGACTGAAAATTAATTTTAATAAAAGCTCTATTATGGGTGTTCATGTACAGGAGATGGTTGTTTCATCTTGTGTAGGCGTCCTGGGATATCGAGTGGAGAACTTTCCAATTACCTATCTTGGAACCCCTCTCAGCGTTAGGCGTATTCCTGTTTCCTCTTGGAATCCATTGATAAGTAAGTTTCGAAGTCGGTTAGCTAGTTGGAAAGGACAATGTTTATCTTATGCAGGATGAGTGGTGCTTGTGAAATCGGTCCTGTCATCTCTTCTAATTTTTTTGTTATCATTGAATGAAATGCCAGGGGCGGTAATAACAAAACTTGAGCAACTGATGTAGAATTTTTTGTGGAGGGGTGATTTGACTGCTACGGGTATTAGTAAGGTTAGTTGGGCGACGATTACCTTACCCAAAAATCTCGGGGGTCTCTACATTAGGGATTTTAAGTTGGTAAACTATAGTTTGTTAATGAAATAGATGTGGAAGGTTAGAAGTGGTGAACATGGGTCATTATGGTACGAGATTTGCGTTAAACGCTAAGGGTTTGTTTCATGGTGGTCCATTGCAAACTATGATTCATCTAGATTGTCACATACTTAGAGAGGAATTATAGCATGTTGTATTAGAAATGGGGAGTGGTGGGACTTTTTTACGTCCCTTATTCGGGTTGATATTGGGAGTGGGGAGAGTTGCTCATTTTGGCATGATAACTGGACGGCAAATTCGGAGTTGGTAGTCTTGTTCCCTGACCTCTACCATTTGTGCAATAAAAAATTGTGTTAAGTAGCCGAGGGATGTCATTATCTATTCGGGTCATCTGCTTTCTCGAGGCCTTTTTAGAAAAGGAATTTGAGAATTTCAGGGTAGGAAAGAGGTGTGGAACTTCGAAACTGGATCATTATAAGCTGTCCGTGTTTGTTTGTAGTGGGTGATGATAGCTTGGGGCAGGGACAATGGCAGCCACTTTTTTTAGGGTCGGTTGATCGGTTTATTTGGGAGTTAGGGGAGAGGAAGGTGTACACGATGAGTTCTTTTTGTTCGGGTTATTATAGCACGCTAAAATGGCCAAAGCCGATGCTCGACTTTTCGGTAATTTGGAATGCTTGTGTGATTCCAAAAGTTTGCTTCTTTGGATGGCTCATTTTTCATGGAAGATTACTAATAAAAATGTTTCTATTCCTTCGTGGCTGCCAAGCTGTAGTGGACGGTCATTGCCCATTTTGTGATTTGGAGGAGACTATGGATCACGCCTTATTGCATTGCACCAACAGTTATAAGGTGTGGACTCAGGTGATAAGATTGCTCGGTATTTTGCTACCTATGCCGTGGAAAGTGGTGGATTTCTTGGCCATGTGGTGCAGCTTCTTTGTAACTGGAAGTGGTACAGAGTTCGGAACTGCATTATGGTTCTTAATTACTTGGACACTTTGGAAATGAAGGAACAAATTTGTTTTCGAAGGCAGGTTGGGATTCGAAGACATTATTGGATCTTGCATTCATTTTTGTTGGTTTATCTTTAAATGTGGGAGGCGTGGTGTTTATTTTGTAAAGTCCGATGTATTTAATTTTCTGAACTTGCTACTCTCATATAACTGATTTGCTCATGTTCTCGTCTTGAGACTGTGAGTTGATTTTTATTTAATAAAAGAGGGGTAGGTGTTTTGTAGGTAAGCGGCGAAACCAGCCTAGCTAGGGACTCCGCCCCGAAATTCTCACCTGCTCCAAACTTTTAGCCTTTGGGGGACACATTGTTCCTCCAAGGGTTTTTCAAAAAAAATAAAGGCATTTAATCTTTTGTTTATATCGATGTTTTCATATATATTGTGACTGGTTATAATATATTCATTGATATCTTTGTACAAAGGTCCTTGACATAATACATAGCATGAAGTGAGAGATATTATAGTGGGACTATGTGTAGTGAGACCTACTTCATGTGCAATTATGATTATGTCTAAACTATCCCTAATCATAGTTTCATCAAGAAAGGATATTGATGGAGCCGTAAGACTAGCATGTGGTCAACTCTCTTGGAAAGGGTCCAAGCAGTTAACCTCCTAAGACTGAAGGTGGTTCCTTGAGTTTGACACATGGATATACCTGGAAGATATATTGGAGACCGGAATAAGATAAACACTTGGTATATATATAAATGTGTTAGTGTTTATCTTCATGCAGTAGCTTTGCGAATATCCTCATACTTGAGATATTAGTTACCTTGTATGGTACTATTGCTATACTTTGGGTCATACCTATTCACTCATTAATTTAGGGTGCCACAGGTGATTATGGGTATAGTGGTGACAACACATTGGTAAGCTATTCAGTCGAAAAGAATCCATCGCTCCGGATATATTAAGGAGCTGTACCTGGCCGCTTGTTGAAGTGATGATTATTATAAGCCTCTGACCAGAGTATGTGATTGAAAGAAATAGTTTCTAGTCAAAACACATTATGGTAAAAAGTAATATAATTTGGTAATAAGTAAATAACTGGGATAGCTTGGAGCAACCTCGCTATTGGTGGGTTAACACTTTAATCAAACCCAATAAACCAGATGGTACTAATATTAAAGAATGGAAGGAGTTCATCGCATTGGGAAACTATTGCATTAACCAGGATTAAGTCATAAGCACAAATGACATTCCGAGTATTGGGGGATGGTGGACCCTTGCTAGAGGCGTACTACAGTCGTTTAAGGTGACCAAGTTCTATTCACGGTCTAGAACCTTGAGCCAATAGTTCCTATAGAACAAGGATTGGTCAAACCTTAACAACTCAATACTTCGGGATCCTATGAGGTCACACACATAGAACTTTCATCGGACTGAGTAAACAATTAATACATTTATTCTATTACGAAAATATAACATAATAATTGGATTATTATTTGGTTAAACCAAGAATTTATTTTGACTGGTAACTAATTTTATTAGGGTCAGAAATAAATTAAAGTGTTGATTAAAATGATCAAATCATTTTTCGGTTAAGCTAGGAGTTTATTTTGACCGATAACTAATTTTATTAGGGTCATAAAATAAATTAAAATGATGATTAAAATGATTAGATCATTTTTTGGTTAAGCCAGAAATTTATTTTGACCGGTAACTAATTTTATTAGGGTCATGAATAAATTAAAAGAAAGGAGAATTGAAATATATATATATTGAAAGGGATTTTCCCTATCCTACATTGGAAAAATGGAAAAGCATTTTGCTTCCCCAAGCCTATGAATATCTCCGTCCTCCTTTCTATTCACACATTTAAGTTCACATCTTTGTGGCATTTTGTGAGAGCCTTCAGTGAGGATTCTTGAGCCGACATAGAAGAACTTTTTGATCCTCGGGTGGGCTTTTGGAGTGGTCTAACAGCTATTCAAAGCTCTGCAGTTCTTCCTCTCGAGGAGGTTTCGGTTGGTGTGGTTCGTGTGGATACTCATAGAGGCTATCCTACACTTGGAGGCTTGTGCAAGGAGGTTCTGCTAAAGCGCGCTTCAATTGGTAAGTTTCATTTCTTTCTCTTTTAATTATTAGGTCTTTTTTCTTTAAGCGTTTTTAGACTTAATAATTATTATGCTTAGGTTATTTTGCATGCTTAGGTTATAGCTTAGAGTTATAACGTACTTAGTATAAAATATATTTATGATAGAATATAATTTAGAATTATGGTATGCCTAGCCTATGCATGCTAACTTAGATAGAGAATTTGTTTAGTTAAGGCTTTAATTAATTTATATGCAACCAATAGGAGTTCCTGAGGACAAGGGACAAATTTTGAATTTCCTCCTTGCCTGGTATGCATGTTCAAAATGACTATCAGTTTCCAACAGTGGTATCAGAGCCTGCCTATTTAGTGCATAATTAAGTTAAAAGCAAACTGAATTTTATTTTCTACATGAAATGATTTAAAGTTTATTACTTTGTTTGGAATAATAGATGAACTTAGACTTTCATTTCAAGGTTAGAAAATGGATATAGATATTTTTGAATAAGCCTACCCAACTTACTCAAACTTATCCAAGACTAAATAAATTATATGAACTGAAAGAACGAAATTTATTAGTCCAAGACAATCCATGTTTTTTCAAGCTTGTGCCCGTATATGTTCTGGCAAGGATTGGATTTGGTGTCTACTCCTCATAGGCCACCTCTCCTACCCGGCAATATATATCGGTGTAGCTTGAGTTAATAAAGAGGGATTAAATATGGACTGATTTATTTCTAGTATATAAGATGGTTCTTATATATGTTTCTATAACAAACTAAATATTAAATTATTGAATAAAAGCTTAAAGAAAATGCAATATAAATATAACAAATAAATATGTTAATTATTTTACATACAATCTAGGTTGATGGAATAATTATAATAAAGAGTTTGAACCCACCAAAGGTTAGACCTTACAAATTAATTCTAAAATTCTCTGAATTAATATAAATTATTATACATATGTCAATTTGATAAAATCCTCGATTGGGTGAGATGTCTAACACCAACGAAATCCCAAAGTAAATATATTAAGGCAAGTTATAGTCTTCCTTACTCAAATTTATAATGCGGGCTTTTTCGGCCATAAAAGTGTTGCGCAAAGCGTTCCTTTTCGTCTACATCGATCGGTTATAAAAAATTGAGATAGGGTCTGCCTTAACAGGACTGGGTAGTCCACCATAAAATTGGGGGCTAGTTGCAGAACTGAGACACGTTCAAGGAGATGCTAATATAAGAGCACACGTCCCTTGAAATTAGGCAACTTGAACAAATCAGCAATTGCATGGGATGCAAATGGAATGGGATTCCAACTACAACTTGCTAATACGGCTTGATTCATAAAATTGGGGGTCGTATTAGACAAGTTATAGATGCTGCCTACTTGGAAATGTAGCTAGGCTAGACTTCCCAAATTTAATAGAATGAGCTATTGTAAATTTCGATAAAATAGTAGGATAATTGTATTTAATTAAAATTCCTTATATTAAATACATGTACTATGTACTAAAGTCTAAACAATATTTCTTTTCTTACATCTTGGTTGAAATCTTTATTTTAATACAAACGTTCGCACTAATAACTAATTTTGATTGGCTCTAGCTTCAAAGGGTTTGTTTAGAAATGTAGGGATAGTCCTCAAATCCTTGGGCTTGGCATGTACATTGTATAAGCCCGAATCTAAACAACATGATGCAAGCAATTTTGCTTGAAACAGATATGCATCAAATACATAAAGGAAACTAGGATACAACACCTTGGAGGTTGTTAACATCCTTGTTACCTTATGTAAGTAGCTTGTAGGAGACAAGGATAAACATTAAATCAGATGTTAGGATCCATGTTACCTAAGCTACAAGGGCATCATAAAATCATGGACTTGAAAGTCTATGTCTTTACATCTTTGAGAAAGGATTTTCCATGGTGGAAAATTTGAACCAAAACATTTGGATAGAAATTGGTAGGTCCAATTAGTTAAAAATTTAAATGGTTCATGTCTCAAAGAAGTAAAGGGACACATGGAGTCTAGTTTTGAAGCAGGATAGAGCATAGTGAAGAGAAAAGTAAAAAGAATACTGAGAATTTTGTGTAGGAGACAAAATGATTGTTTTCAATATGAAATATTGGAAGTAAGATCTTCATTTCAATATGGGTTATTGGAAATAAGATTAAAATGGCTAAAGTCTCATAGCATGAGAAGAAGAGGCTTGGAGCTTCCACTTCAAGATGTTTAATATTGAGAATTTCTATATCTCAAGGAAATTCTAAATTGGTATGAAATACCTAATTATAATTGTATATCCATATGAAAGTATAGATATTATTGAGAAGTAGAGTTTTGGCAAAAAAGGAGAGTTGTACCTACAAAAAATCAATAGTGCTTGATGGCTGCTATTGATGTAGGAACTTGAAATCTCCATTTTGCTAAATTTTGTAATAAGACAAAGTGATAATCAATTGTCATTATAAAATATTATTTCTTGCTTCTCATTAGATGAAATTTTATTCCAATTTGATAAAAGGTATTATCAAAGTTGTGAATGATATTTTATTGTAATATGACAAATGATATTTTGTAATTACAAAATTATATTCTCAAATACAAACATTGCTAAGAGAAAAATTAGATAATGAGAAATCTTTCTACTTATGGCATTGTCATTTAGGCTATATAAACAAAGATCGCTTAACCAAGTTGCATGAGCGTGGAGATTTGGGCCCAATAGACTTAGAGTCTTATAGTGATTGCGAACCTTGTTTAAAAGGAAAAATGATAAAGTTACCCTTTACTAGAAAGGGTGAACGAGCCACGAGTACATTGGAACTTATACATACAGATGTATGTGGTCCAATGAGTGTTCAGGCACTAGGAGGATGCTCCTACTTTATAACCTTTATTGATGATTATTCACGATATAATTATCTGAACTTAAAGAAGCACAAGTCCAAAAGTTTTGAAAAGTTCAAAATATTCAAAAATGAAGTAGAGAAAGAACTTGAGAAAAGTATTAAAGCACTGCGATCTAATTGAGGTGGAGAATACTTAAGTCAAGAGTTTCAGGATTATCTAAAAGAACATGGAGTGGACCCTTTCTTATACACCCCCAATACAATGGAGTGTCTGAAAGGAGGAATCAGACTTTATTAGATATGGTTCAGTTCATGATGAGCCAAGCAAACCCCAGTAAATCCTTTTGGGGATATGCACTAGAGAGCGCAGTTTCTGTATTAAACAAAGTGCCCTATAAATCAGTTGATTTTACGCCTTACTAAAGATGGTGTAATAAAAGGCCATCTCTAAGTCAACTAAGAGTATGAAGCTGTCCTACTATGGTATAGAGGATATCATCAGATAAGCTGGACGCTAAATCTAACAAGTTTCTGTTCATTGGATATCCAAAGGAAACTATTGGATATTTATTTTACCAACCCAAAGCACAGAAGGTATTTGTGTCTCGGAGTGCTCACTTTTTGGAAAAAGGAACACTTGCTTGCAAAAGTGAATTGGAGCAATCATGAGCTGGAAGTTCAAGAGGAAGAAATAGACAATCAACTGATTGACCTCATTCTAGATACATAAGAAGGTGTGATCCAAGAACAACATGCTGAAACACAATCATTACAAAGATCATGTCGTGTTTATAAAGGTCCTGAAAGATATGGTTTTATCATCACAGATGATAAGGAACTATATCTCATAGAGATGATGAACTAAGAACCTTTGATGAAGTAATGAAAAGCTCAAATTCTGATAAATGGCTTGAAGCTATGAAATTGGAAATGGATTTCATGTATGAAAACCAAGTTTGGAAATTGGTTCATGCACCAGAAGAGGTTAGACCTATAGGGTGCAAATGGGTCTTCAAGAAGAAGGCTGACGTGGAAGATAATGTGATTACCTATAAGGCAAGGTTGGTTGTAAAAGTTTATAATCAACGTGAAGGTATTGACTATGATGAAACTTTCTTACCGGTAGCCATACTTAAATCCATAAGAATACTCCTCGCCATTGCTACTCATTATGATTATGGGATCTAGCAGATGGATGTTAAAACAACATTTCAAAATGGGGATTTGGAATTGGATGTGTATATGATACAACCTGAGGTTTTACATCTCAGAATGGCTCAAAGGTATGCAAATCGCAAAGGTCCATTTATAGACTTAAGCAACCATCCAGGAGTTGGAATATTAGGTTTGATTAGATAATCCGTGAACTAGATTTCTGTCCAAACATTAATGAGCCTTGTGATTACAAGAAGGCCAGTGGGAGTGAAGGAATTTTCTTAGTGTTGTATGTTGATGACATTCTGCTAATAGAAAATGACATTTCTCTACTTCAAAGTATAAAGATAAGGTTGTCAAGGAAGTTCTTCATGAATGACCTTGGAGAAGCAACATTTATACTAAGTATAAAGATCTATAGAGATAGATCCAAGAAGCTGTTAGGTCTTTCTCAAAGTACATATATAGACAAGGTACTGAATAGGTTCGGCCTTGAGCATTCGAAGAAAGGTTATCTCCCGATGACAAAGGGAATAAACCTATCTAAGACTGAGTGTTCAAAGATAGCTCTGGAATGAATGTGCATGAAGGATATACCCTATACATCCGCAATAGGATCCATCATGTATGCTATAATATGTACTAGGCCAGATGTCTCTCAAGCCTTGAGCTTTATGAGTAGATATCAATCGGATCTAGGTGAAAAGCACTAGATGATCGTCAAGGTAATTCTTAAGTACTTGAGAAGGACTAAAGATGAGTTCTTGATATATGGAGATGGTGACCTTACAATTAGAGGTTACACTAATGCAAGTTTACAATCTAACAATGATGACTTGAAGTCTCTCTCAGGTTTTATATATGTGTTTAATGGAGGTGCAGTATACTGGAAAAGTTCCAAGCAGGAAACTATTACTAATTCAACCACAGAGTCTGCGTACATTGCTACCTATGAAGTAGAAGAAGAAGCTATCTGGTTAAAGAGATTTATTAGTGATCTGGGTGTAGTGTCTGAGATTGTTAATCCAATTACTTTGTATCGTGATAACAATGGTGCTATAGCTTAGGCAAAAGAACCACGATCTCACTAGAAAAATAGACATGTATCCAGAAAGTATCATATAATCAGGGAGATTGTTGATGCTAAGATAATAAGATTAGAATGCTTCCCCACTGATCAGAACCTCGCAGATGGTCTGATAAAGCCATTGATGCAAGTCAAACATGACTAGCATATGAAAGCATATGGAGTAAGACATATGCCTAATTGGCCTTAGTGCAAGGGGGATTTTGTTAGATATGATGTATGCCCTTAAGGCAATTAGGGAGATATATCTTAATTATGTATTGGCGCGAACAATTTGTTTAATTAATAAAGGCATTTAATCGTTTGTTTATATCGATGTGTTTATATATATTATGACTAGTTAAAATATATTCATTGATATCTTTGTACAAAGGCCCTTGATATAATGCATAGCATGAAGTGAGAGATATTATAGTGGGACTATGTGTAGTGAGACCTGCTTCATGTGCAATAATGATTATGTCAAAACTATCCCTAATCATAGTTTCATCAAGAAAGGATATTGATGGAGTAGTAAGACTAGCATGTGGTCAACTCTCTTGGAAAAGGTCTAAGCAGTTAACCTCCTAAGACTGAAGGTGGTACCTTGAGTTTGACACATGGATATATCTAGAAGATATATTGGAGACCGCAATAAGATAAACACTTAGTATATATATGAATGTGTTAGTGTTTATCTTCATGCAGTAGCTTTGCGAATATCCTCATACTTGAGATATTAGTTACCTTGTGTGGTATTATTGCTATACTTTGGGTCATACCTTTTCACTCATGTGCCACAGGTGATTATGGGTATAGTGATGATAACACGTTGGTAAGCTATGTAGTCTGAAGGAATCCATCGCTCCGGATATATTAAGGAGTTGTACCTGGTCGCTTGTTAAAGGGATGATTACTATAAACCTCTGATCAGAGTATGTGATTGATAGAAATAGTTTCTAGTCAAAACACATTATGGTAAAAAGTAATATACTTTGGTAACAAGTAAATAAGTGGGATAGCTTGGAGAAACCTCGCTATTGGTGGGTTAACACTTTAATCAAACCCAATAAACCAGATGGTACTAACATTAAAGAATAGAAGGAGTTCATCGCATTGAGTAACTATTGCATTAGCCAAGATTAAGTCATAAGCAAAAATGACGTTCCGAGTATTGGGGGATTGTGGACCCTTGCTAGAGGCATACTACAGTCATTTAAGGTAATCAAGTTCTATTCACGGTCTAGAACCTTGAGCCAATAGTTTCTATAGAACAAGGATTGGTCAAACCTTAACAGCTTAATACTTCGGGATCCTATAAGGTCACATACATAGAACTTTCATTGGAGTAAGTATATAATTAATAGATTTATTCTATTACGAAAATATAACATAATAATTGGATTATTGTTTGGTTAAACTAAGAATTTATTTTGATCGGTAACTAATTTTATTAGGGTCATAAATAAATTAAAGTGTTGATTAAAATGATTAGATCATTTTTCGGTTAAGCTAGGAATTTATTTTGACCGGTAACTAATTTTATTAGGGTCATAAAATAAATTAAAATGTTGATTAAATGATTAGATCATTTTTTGGTTTAGCCAGGAATTTATTTTGATCGGTAACTAATTTTGTTAGGGTCATGAATAAATTTAAAAAAAGAGAATTGAAAGAAATGTATGTGTATATATATATATATATATATATATATTAAAAGGGATTTTCACTATCCCACATTGGAAAAATGGAGAAGCATTTTGCTTCCCCAAGCCTATAAATATCTCCTTCCTCCTTTCTATTCACACTTTTAAGTTCACATCTTTGTGGCATTTTCTGATAGCCTTCAGTGAGGATTCTAGAGCCGATATAGAAGAACTTTTTGATCCTCGCGGATTATAGTTTGAGGATCCCAAATTATTTTAATTTGGGGACCTCTAGTTTATATTTTTGGGTAGGCTTTTGAGTGGTCTAGCAGCTACTTTAAGCTCTGCAGTTCTTCCTCTCAGGGAGGTTTCGGTTGGTGGGGTTTGTGTGGATACTTATAAAGGCTATCCTACACTTGGAGGCTTGTGCAAGGAGGTTCTGCTAAATCACACTTCAACTGGTAATTTTCCTTTCTTTATCTTTTAATTATTAGGTCTTTTTTCTTTAGGCGTGTTTAGACTTAATAACTATTATGCTTAGGTTATTTTGTATGCTTAGTTTATTTTATGCTTAGGTTATAGCTTAAAGTTATAATATGCTTGGTATAGAATATTTATGCTAGGATATAATTTAGAATTATGGTATGCCTAGCCTATGCATGCTAACCTAGGTAGATAATTTATTTAGTTGAGGCTTTAATTAATTTATATGCAACTAATAAGAGTTCATAGGGACAAGGGATGAAATTTGAATTTCCTCCATGCCTGTTATGCGTGTTCAAAGTGACTGTCAGTTCCCAACAGTATCAAGGAACCCAAACTCTTTTGGGAATCTTCTAACGTCTTTGAGATTTTTGCGCCTTTTGAGATGTTGGAAATCAATCATCTGGAAGACTTTGCAAAAATGTCAAGAAAGCATCCAGATCTAAAGGTTTTGAAGAAAAAAAAACCATAAAATTTCACCCTATTCAAGATAGAAGCATCTGGACTATATGTGAAAGAAAACAAGCCACCAAGTACAAAAAGGAAGCATCCGGACCGAAGTGTTAAAGAGATAAACTACTAAGCCCTAAGATCACCTCATTTGGTTCAAGGAAGACAAGACCAAAAAGAAAGCATCAAGTTAGAGTTTAAAAAGGAAACAACTTCTAACTCCTTAAAGACAGCATCCGGATTAAAATGAGTCTGAAGACATCTAGAAGACCCATTTATCAATGAAAGGAAAAATTCAAATATTCAGTTTCCATCCAATAATGGTTATAAGTCAAAATTGCCTTGGAGAAGGAAAAAGTGACAGCTTGCACTATTTTAGAAAAAGGATAAATAGGCTAACAAAGGAAAGGGAAAAAAGGTAACTACCTTTTCACCTAGACCAATAAGATGGCACATGGAGTACACACACAAAGGATAAAGTTGCATAAATTTTGGCTGTGCACTAAATGCCAAATAAACAATGACTGACAACTTTGTTTCTCCGATCCCAACAAATTGAACGGGACATTTATTAAGTCTAATGGACAGATCAATGACTCTGGAGATGCCATCTCACATCTGATCAATGGTGAAGATTCAACCTTAACCAATGGCTAAATCTATCAATCAAGCCTATAAAAGAGAAGCTTCACCAAGTAGGAAGATGCTGATTGTTTTTGAGAAGCAACCATATTAAAGAATTTGCCAACTCAATCAGTGACTCAATCCCTCTAAGAATAAACACTCAAATCTGTTTGTAAGAATTCCTAAGTGAGACTATAAACTCGAGGAATTCAAAACCAAACCCTTATCAAAATAAAGGTGTAAAATCTCATACTTGGGTGAGTATTGAGATTGGGACTTAGCTTGAACTATGATAGTTTGAGTGGTATATCCCTGTAGGACTCAACTTAGACTGGGGTAGTTTAAGTGGTATATCTTGCTAAAGAGAAAGGACTTAGCCAAAAGTTGGTGCTTTTGGTGATTTATCCTACATCCGAAAGAGAAGTCATCCTCTGGAGATAACGTGCAAAGGGCTTGGCCAAAAGTTAGTGCTTTTGGTAGTATATCCTACATCTGGAAGAAGGGAGATTCTATGAAGACAAGCTACAAAGGACTCAGCCAGACTAGGTATTAGTTTGGTGGTATATCCTACATCTGAAGGAGAAGAAATCTCTAGAGACAACTGTAAAGGCTTGATTTCTACCCGAGAAAGAAATCACACTAGTGGATTATGCTCGGAGGAGGAAACTCCAGGGACTAGACGTAGGTAGGGCTAAACTAGTATAAAAATTACTGTGTTTGGTTTTCTTTACCTTCAGCTTTTACATTAAGTGCATATTATTTAATACCTACATCATCCGAATCCCATAACTCCGGAACATAAAATTGCATGCTATAGGGCTGAAAGTGTTATCACTACTTCAAAGATTATCCAACTTATTTTCAGTAATTCCCCAACAAAGATTGAAAATAAATTTTTTTGAAAATAACGAACGGAGTATCAGTTGAAGAAGTCGTGGAAATATATTGATATCCAAAATACCGGTGATTCAATCTCATTTTTTGCATACAAACTGTATTATAATGGAATTCTTCGATCTCGAGCACCGAAAAGGTACACAATTCGATCCTATCTTATTCGATTTCCTTCATTGATATCAGAGTGAAAGATTTTCGCTATGTTTTTCTGTGTTTTTTTTATGTAAATTCTCTTTCTCCTTGTTTTGGAAATTTTGACATTTTTGTTCGGAATGATTTTCTGTGAATTTTTTTTATTGAATTTAAGGTTAAAGTATGTAAAATAGTGAGAAAATTGTGTTTTTGGACCATTTTGGCCATGATTCTATAATCTGGTCAATAATTGAATGAAATTTTGTGTTTTTATGTTCAAAGTCGTATTTGAATCGATTATGTTTGATTTCAGGGCATTTTCACGTTGTTTCCATCGAAAAAGGTTACATTTTTGCATTATTTTAGGTAAGTAACGAGTTTTCGTTTGTTTTTTTTAAAAAGAACAAATCCATTAGACTCGAGACGTTGAAAACCTTAGGAGGCGTCTGGTCGGAGGTAGAAATCGCTTTCGGAACGATTTTAAATTAGAATTTATTTTTCTGTGTTTTGTAAGGGATTCTAAATCCGTTGCAGAATGAAAATTTATGACGGTTGTTTATGACAACTATTTTCACTGCAGTTCATGGTTAATTATGATGGTTTTGTATGGTGATCTTGATCTGTTGCGACGTTAAGAATAATGTCGCAAGAAAGAATGAAACTGCCGATTTAAGTGAAATAGTTCTGGCAACGCTTTAGTGAAATTAAGCGTCGCCAGAAACTTTTATCCTCATCCAACTTTAACCGTCATCCATTTGGCATTGATTTAACCTTTGGGGTTGACTACTGTGTGTCAGTCAAAAGTCAAAGCTGACTGGTCAACATGATGCCACATGGCACGTCCCTATTGGCCACACATGTGCTTTTGATATTTGAGGCCCTAAACAACCTCATTTTGGTCCAAAATTTTTCCTACCCCACCATTTTCATATTTTTGGGATTTAATGGTTATTTTTTCAGAATTTTTTTGAAGTTCATAAAAGTGAGTATTTGATTTATTTTGTGTAAATTTATTCATAAAAATTATAGAATATAGTTTATGAATTTTATAAAAAATTTTAATATGCTAGAAATTATTTTTAGAAAATTTTTCATTTGTTGGTTAATGTGAAAAACTTTGTAGTTCATCAAATGGATGTAAAATATGCAATCCTCAATGGTGAGTTGGATGAGGAGATTTATATGATGCAATCGAAAGGGTTTGTTATGTCATGTTGTGAAAACAAAGCATGCAAGTTAAAGAAATCAAAATATGAACTGCAACAACCACCAAAAGCTTAGCATCAAAAGTTTGATGATGTGGTTTTTTCTGATGGTTTTGTTATCAACCAAGCAGATACGTGTGTATATAGCAAGTTTGATGTTTCTGGTAAAGGAGTTATGATTTGTTTATATATAGATAACATATTGTTTTTTTGGTACCGACAAAAGTCATACTGATAAAACCAAGAAATTTTTGTCATCTAGTTTTGATATGAAGGATTTGGGGGAGGCTAAAGTGATTCTAGGTATAAGAATCAAGTGATAGAACAATGTTATTTCATTTTCTCAATTATTATGTTGAGAAAATTTTGAATAAATTTAACTACAAGGATTGTTCTCCAGTTAGCTCTCCTATGGATCCTTGTATTAAGCTTCTACCTAATAAAGGTATTGCAATATCTCAACTTGAATAATCAAGAGCTATTGATAGTCTTATGTATGTCATGATTAGCACTAAGCTAGATATAACTTATGCTGTTGGAAAGCTCAATAGGCATACCAATGATCCTAGTTCGCATCATTGGCAAGCTTTAAGTTGAGTATCCAAGTACTTAAAAGGAACCAAGGATTATGGTTTGACTTATACAGGGTTTCCTTCGATTTTTGAAGGTTATTCGGATGTAAGTTATATTCTAATGATAAAGATAGTTCTTCCACAAGTGAATGGGTATTCCTTCTTAGGGTAAGTGCTATCTCTTAGGAGTTAAAGAAACAGACTTGTATCACTAACTTAACAATGGAATATGAGTTTGTAGTATTAGCAACAGCTAGTAAAGAAGCTGAATGGCTAAAAGATCTAATTTAGAAAATTCTATTATGGACGAGCGTATCATGCATGGTATGATATCATTAGAGTTTATAAAACTGAGCGGAATTTAGCCGATCATTTAACCAAAGGGTTAAGAAGAGATCTTGTGCGCAAATCGACTATGGGGATGGGATTAAAGTCCATTTGAAATCTCTCATGATAAGATACCCAATTCCCATCTAATATGGCATTAGGGGCTGAATTCAATGAGGAAAGCTTAACATCTGGAGATTGGAACACATGAAAAATAACATCCTAAGGTATGTGTTCATACCTCCAAGATAAGGAGGTTGAAGTTTAACTTCTTAATAGTTCTTTTAAAAAATTGCATATGTAGGTGAAAGAGTAAAAGAGCTACCTATACAAGCATGAAGTTTAGCTACTTCAAGAAGTTTTGGACTTGACTTAGATATGCTTATGAAGGATAGGGACACAAGGCTAGTAAAAGATAGTGTCAAGTAAGAACATGTTAGAATGTTGACTTATATGTATATTATCTTCGAGTATTTGAGTTGGATAACAAAGGTTCAATCCATAATGACACCTTTAGTATTCAAATATTTGGAATGTGTAATGTACTAAGATGAAATTCAATCATCATGATATTTCATCTATGCATAAGTTTGTCATTTGTTGTGATTTCGTATAGTTAATCATGAATTACACTAAAATGGGGGAGGATTGTTGGTATTTTAGTGTAATTGGATCAACTAGTTGACCAATGTGATCATAATAGTTCATTGAACAAGTCAGGAGAGTGTAGAGTGCACGTTTGTTCGAATTTTATCATGATAGTTAACTAATGGAGGTTTGAGGAAACCTTTTGCAATGCTTCTATTTTGAACCATCTCGACTGCTGGAATGGCCACAACCTTTCTCAACGGTTCTATTTTGAGTCGTTACGACTGCTCGTTTCAGGTTGGCAACACTTATAGGTGGCATTTTGCAACGCTTACGGGCTGGTTCATATTTTTCTTCATAACTATAATTCTTCTTAATTTTACTATGATTTTATCCAATTGAAAAATTTGGGAGAACCACCAAATTAGTTTCAATCTAAAAGTGTTATCACGACTTCAGAGATTCTCCAAGTTATTTTCAGTAATTCCCCAACATAATTAGGCTTGAGAGTTCTTGTGCTACTTCAATAGATGTCTTCTTAATTTCCCATTCTTTTGTAAGGCTTCTGAGAAATTTCTTTACAAGTTGTTCTTCTATGAACGCCTTTCCAAGCCTTTTTAGTTCGCTTGTGATGATGGTGAATCTAGAATTCATACAAGATAATGATTCTCCTTTTTCCATCTCGAATAATACATAGCTTCTCAGGTTCTAATTGATCTAGGCTTCCTTTACTTTTCCATTACCTTCTTACATGGCTTCAAGTTTCTTCCAGATTTACTAAGCAGTCTCACAGCCTGAAATTTTATTATATTCTGCAGTATCTAGAGCACAATATAACATGTTAGTAGGAGGTACATTACTTTGATATTCATTTATGTCTTTCTCATTCCATTGATTTTTAGGTATAAGGTTCTTCTATTCTTTACTACAATGGCTCTATAGGACTTGTTAGCAATTGCTAACCATGCACTAATGTCTTTGGGTTATACAATTTTTCCAAAATACATAGTTCTGGTCAAAGAAAAAGGAAGATTTATTTATATTCAATCCTTCTAGAAGGACTTGAGTGGTTTGATTCACTACTCATGGTAACTATCTTTCACATCTATAACACATAGTGATCTTTAAATTCTAGACAATTAAGTCTCTAGTTTTATAGCTTAGCTTTGATACTACTTATTAGTCTATGTGAAGGTGATATAGGAGTCAGATGAGGGGCGATTAGCTCCTTTTCGTAAATTGTGAATTTTTCTTTGTTCTTTGAGAATAATCATAGATTTGGATATATAAGTAACATATAACATAACAGATAGTATAAAAATGAAGATGTTAATCTATTAAGTTATTAATTAAATTCTTAATATTAATCTAGTGCTCAACAGGTTTAAGAATTTGCCTTGGAACATTGAATAATGATCAATAAGATAGTTCTGGACTAAACCTCTTATTTTAAGAGGATTTATTTGTACGCCAGATGATAACAATTATGTATGCAATATTGAACAAGATATGATACTGAAAATAAGTAAATAAAGTTGAGGATAAAGAAAATCAAACACAAAGATTTTATCTTGGTTTAGTGCTAAGTGTTAAAACTACACTTATCATGTGGCTAAACAATTCTCAATTGTAAACATTTCTTGAGTTGTATTATTTCATTTACAAGATTTCACGTGGTATGTTATTGTTTTAGATGCATTTTCAGGAATTAGGTGAATCTTATAAGGAATTTACTCAAAAATAGATTTTGGATTAAAAATAGGAGAAGTTTGAATCAATGGACTTATTTTGATACAAATTTGGCTAAGTGTTGGATGCGTGGAATTAAGTAAAAGTCAATGTCAAGATTCAAGTAGAAAGGATTGTTCGCGGGCGCAACACATGATTGATGATCGTGAGATATGCAATCTCGAAGACATAAGGTTTTGCAAGATCAAGCCACGAGCGCGACACCAAAGTCACGATCGCGACATGCCTAAACTATAGTTGCATATATTTCTTTCCAAATGGCAATTTAACTGCAATTAACTACCAAGTGGATAACGCACCTTTTCACCAACAATTTACCTGAAGACATGCAACTTTTCACACTCGATATAAAAGAAATTTTGGCTACAACATTAGGGGGATGATCTGATTCATAATTGTCAATCATTTAGCCATAGATAGAGAGAAAAGAGAGAGAGAGAGAAATCTACATTGTTCTTAGGTTTCTTAGTTATTCTCGAGAGTGTCGTTTTATAGTGTACTTGCAAAACACTTATGAATAAAATTCATTGTTCTTCATCAAATATTCTCATTTATTATCAATAATCTATCCTACTCGAAAGATTAGTGCATTTGAAGATTCAAGTAGAAGAAGGGCCACGATCGAGGATTGACAACCCATCTAAGAAGGTGGTTTGCTCTAACTTAGTTCTTTAATTTCGTTTACTGCATCATTCTTAATTCTTATTCGTTCATATCACCTTTCCTGTCTACTTGTGCTTTATACGTTTTATAATTGAAGTTTATGATATGTTGTGCTTTTTATATTGAGTTTGTTTGTTGTTATGTATGTGAGTTTGAATAGAATTCGTGGTACTGGTCTTGTTTTATGAGCAAGGATATTCTATTATAATTCAAGTAGCTTTAAATTGATTTTTATTCATAATCTTGTTAGTCTTATTCAGTTATAGTCCTACCCGGATGTATTTGTTTTTTCTTGCATGATTATAATTTATGCGAGAGTCATCCTTACTAAGCATATACATAAGGTATCTGAGTTTGCATGCATGACTACAAATTGACTCTAGATCATAAAATAGAACATATATGACATTTTTGCATGCATTAATAAAACATAATAAAATTGTTAAACCGGAATAACTTAGTTTCTTAATTGCTTTGCGATTCTATGCTCTTCATTGTTTTGTCTCTAGTCTATCCCTAATTCACCTACTTATCATTTATCCATTTCAGCTAAATTATGATTGAATTAAGTTCGTTTCTTTCCTCGTAGGATCGATAATCTTTAAAAACTATATCGCAATCGAGTACTTACAGTTTTCTCTTTTCTACTTTTGTACTAGTGGCCCTGACATTGTATGTTTATTCAAAGAACTTATTTCTAGTGTGTGGAAAAGTAGCATACATTCAGCCTTCTGCCTACTCAAGTTCTTAGAGTTTCCACTTATGAACTTTAATTCACTAATGATTGACTCTTTCCGAGGTGGAGAAACTTTTACAATTGAAGCCTTCACACTTAAGAGTACCTTCCTCTAAGTGTTTTTTGTTCTACCAATCCAAGAGTACCCTCTCTTGAATTCTTCTAAATCGCAGCTTCTTCTCTAGTTGTATTCGGGATAAGATCTCAACAAGCATATTGCCTAGTCTTTTCTATAAGTCTTAGGAATGAGAGTTTTTAGAGTGATCTTGCAATCTTGGTTCATGATTCACTTTTTACAACAAATTTGAATTATTTATTCTAGTGAGCTTTTGATTGAACTACAAACACATTTAAAGTAATTTGTTTGCCTTTTGAATAACATTGATTACTGGAAAGTTTGTGTGGTCGTTGGTAAACTCATGTTTTCTTGTGATTAATAGAGTTCCTTTTATACGTTCTTCTTTAAATGTAGATGTCGATTTGCACCAAGGAAATACACTTTATAGCCGTTGATGTTAAGCATCTTCTGTCTTTAGAACCATTAAATCTTGATTTAGTTTAGACTGTTGTCTCTGAATAGCACAATTCTTTAAGACCATTGGATTATCCGTTAGACTTAACAATCTTCCCATTGGATAAGTCCAAGATGGTTAACCTTTTTTTTTTACAACTTTCACTTCTCAATACCTTTTTTAGCCTACTAGTTGGCGCACGTCAGGTGTTAGGTAGCTGTTAGTGTATCTTTTATCTAAGTAGTCAACTCACTTTTTTCATCATGTCTTGTCTCTTTTTGTATTCCTCAGAATTCCTACTTTATAGGATTGAAGAGATTAAGGAATCTTAATCTTGAAAAATTTCTTCATGTGAGTTGTTTAGGGATCTCCATATCGTTTATACTGGCTAGCTATCCTTTCCTCTAAGAGTTTGATGTTCATCATTTATCTTAGAGTCTCTATATCATTGAACTTTATGCTTTCATTTCTTCTAGCTAATTTGCTAGCTTCTGAGCTATTTTTCATTTATTTTCTAATTTGTCCTTATTTCATCTTCTTCTGAGAAGTTCCTTCAAGTCTGGTCTTTGAGGTCTTTAAATTCTTTGGTAATGTCCTTTAGATTCTTTTGTTGAAGACTGGAGTTTTTAACATCCTCAGAGTTTTACATATCTCCAGCTTATGAGGTTCTTTCACTTTGTCTTAGACTTTCTTCTCTTTAGACTTTTTGTATCTTCCAAGATATTTGAGAAGCTTTTGTGTATACTAAGTCTTTCAAAGCCCTGATATTTTTTCTCCTTCGGAAGAGTTTTATTTTCACATTGTTTTTCTTTTTCCTTCTAAGAAGTAAATCAACTTTCGAAGATATAGTGTTCCTTGTGAGCATTTGTATTTTGATTATTTGTATTTTATGTTGACTTTTCCTTCCGAGACCTTATCATTGCTTCTGGGATTGTTTTGTCTTTTACCACTTCTTGACGTCTGGACTCTGAGTCTTTTCTTATCTTCAAAACTTGCTATCTTCTGAGAGTAGGTTCCAATAATTTCTTATTACAAAATACTTATTTTTAACTCCGCCTTTGTGGACTTCCGTATTGCCTATCGCATGGTAGGTTGACAGCCACCTTGTAAATTGACTTGGTTATAGCCACGTATTTTTTAAATATGGATCTCCGATAATTAAAGTATAACGTTAGGACATTCCCTCCTAAGCATACATTACATCGGCACCTGGGTGTAGTGTCAAGTGGCAAGGAGTTTCATCTTATCTCTACTTGGGTAAGATGGAGTATGAGAAAGGGAACCCGCATCATGGACGAGTATGGGTAAAGAAGTTAGTCCCTCCACATTGACGCTTATATGTGGTTTTAGATATGAAAGTATTATGACATCTGTCGAGATGGGTGCAAATAAAGAAGATAGTCCATTATGAATAGAAGAAAGATTCCAACACCGTGAGGCAGGGTCCACTCGAGGGTTTCTTGTTTATATGCAGTGAAAACCAATTTTTATTTATATGTTTATCCGATTTAATGAATAAAAGAATTGAGACCCAAATCCCAATACAAAAGTCCAACTCATACCTTTTGGATTAGAGATTCGGGTATCAGATGAGCGTAAATTCAAAATTACATTCGCTACATAAACCTTTTCTTTTCATCATTTGGGATATTATTATAGAAAGCCTATTTTCTACACCCTTTCATACACGTTTCATGCGGTTCAACAATATATATATATATATATATATATATATATATATATATATATATATATATATATATATGACAAGTAAGGAAATAAATAAAATTACAACCGATAAAAATGAGAATTGCGAGGGAATCTATACATTTGTTCTAAGTTATAAAATAAAATAAATAAATTCGCCTTCATCCACAAAGATTAGAACAGTTACAACACTTCATAAGTTAGCGTTTTAGTGGAAAAACATGATTATGTTGGTGTGGCAGTTTTGCAATCGATAGTGCCCGGTGGCTTCTAGGATTAAAAATAAATAACGGGTCTTTAACTTATTTTGCAATGAAAACACATTTTAACTTTTTATGGGTTGATTTACCGGATTACTAATGAAACTGATCGCATGGAAAATGGTAGAATGAGGTTTGTTTTACGTATTTACATGAAAAATAACATTTTGTCTGGGGCAACAGGACCCGTACTAGTATAGGAGATCCATACGGATCCTGTTTGGACCTAAATAGAATCTCTTTCTCCTAATTAAAGTAGATTTATACAAAACATATAAAAAGAAGTGGGATTTCCCTCCATACGAGTATGGCACACCCATACGGCCACTCTAGGGGGCGTATGGGTGCTAGCAAGGCCCATATGGGTCAGGACAAAATAGTTCAAGAGTTAGATCAAACAAAATATATTAAAATGGGAAAAAATAAATAGAAAGCAAGTCTCTTTGAAACTCAGGAGAGTACCTCTACGCCGTGAATCCACTTTGAAGCGATCCCAATGCCAAGAGAGGGCCTAGCCAAAGCAGTAGATTAGGACGAAGGTGACTTCTAAACTATTTTATGAGTGATTGTGTTGACAGAACCTCCCCCCAATCCTAGTATGAAGTTATACTGGTATAACATGTGGATAAAACCTATGTAGAAAGGTTTTCTCCCTATTTTATCTCTTATATACCCCTTCTATACCATGCCTATACCTTCTAAAAGCTGCTAGAAAATGAACTAACTATAGTATAGTTTGTGATATGAAATTGTTCTCCCCTTAAAATGTGAGGCAAAGGCCTCTTTTTATGGGTAAAAGTTAGCCCTAACAGCTGTAATGGCCATTTATGGCTAATTGATACCGAATAAGGTATGAATGCAATCAATTAGGCCTGATTGGCCATTATTGCCACCCATACGGGTAGGGAGGACCCATACAGGTCCTGGTAGGACCCATACCGATCCCTTACAGGTGTACAGTTAGGGTGGAGCCATACGGGTCAACCTATGGACTTGTACCTTCTAATATGAACCGTTCGAGTCCCTAAAGTCAGTCTAGGTGTCCAAACTTTGACTAAACTCATCCATGCAGCATTAGGAACACCTCTTATGGATAACAAATGAAGAAGATGTTGGTATAGATTCACAGGTTTGAACATATAAAGTAGGCATGACGGAAACTCAAAATTTAATCTTAAGTCCGAGGATCTCCTAAGTATGGCATGATTTACAATATAACTGGTCTAAAATTATTCTAGGTCATAACACTTATTAAAAGGACCTAATAATAATAATTTAACCACGTAGCAGTTGAAGCGTGAATCCTGTAGTCGGTAGAATGACCCCTCAGTTGCATGCACAGACTCCAAAGTAGAAGCCCTCTATAATTGATCCGCACAAGCACCACTGACCAAAATCTCCCAAAAAGGGAGTACTGATAAACAAGCGGAAGACAGCTAGATCTTCCTTACTAATTTATTCTAGAGGAAATTCCCTTAGTTTCTATTCAAAGTAAATACATCTTTCGATGGATTACTTATGAGAACCAGAACAACTAAGAGAATAAGAGAGAGAGCAAAAGAAGGAATTATGGACAAAAAATATTGAAGGAGGAGGCTTCTATTGCTTGAATTGGTGTAAGTGGATCGGTAAAAAAAATTGTTAAACAATTTTGGGACTGAGATCTGCATGCAGGCCATAGCAGTGTTGTGTGTGAACAACACTGCTTAAGGCCCGTAATGAGGCCTTTGTGATTTGGTAGGCACAACCTACTACACATGTTATGCGGCCTCTTGGGATGCGCTGGTGTGCAGCCTAGCAGGCGTGCAACGCACCATACGCAGCCTGTTGGGCTGCGCAGGTGCGCGGCCTAATGGTCTAGTACATGGGGCTTTGGGCATGTGCACTTACACAGGCCCTGCACGGCACTACTGGCCTTTTAGCCAACAATGTTTGTGTTGAAGTGGGGAACTTGCTCCCTAAGCAAGCGCCCAAATAGAGTTTGGTTTCAAACTCTATTTGGTTTTTAATTAAAATACTTAATTGCCCTTTTATTTTAATTCTCTTCGGTTGAGGTTACGAACTATATTGTCTTTTGATTAATTCCTAACCACTATAAATAGAAGCCTCCTCCTTCATTATTTTTTGTCCATAATTCCTTCTTTTGCTCTCTCTCTTATTCTCTTAGTTGTTCTGGTTCTCATAAGTAATCCATCGAAAGATGTATTTACTTTGAATAGAAAACTGAGGGAATTTCTTCTGGAATAAATTAGTAGGTAAGATTTAGTTGTCTTCTGGTTATTTATCGGTACTCCCTTTCTAGAAGGTTTTGGTCGGTGGTGCTCTTGTGGATCAATTATAGAGGGCTTCAACTTTGGAGTCTACGGACGCAGCTGAGGGGTCAATCTACCGACTATAGGATTCACGCTTCAAATGGTATATGGTTAAATTATTATTAGGTCCTTTTAATAAGTGTTTACAACCCATAATGATTTTAGACTAGTTATATTGTCAATCATGCCATGCTTAGGAGATCCTTGGACTTTAGATTAAATTTTGAATTTCCATCAGACCTGCTTTTCATGTTAAAACCTATGAATCTAGACCAACACTATAATTATGTCAAGTACTTTTGCAAACACATCAATGAATATATTCTAAAATAGTCATAATATATTTTCATAGTCATTGATATAACAAAAGAATGCCTACATTAATATGAAAATTCTTCGTATAAATAAAACTAACTAAGATATATTGCCCCAATTCCCTCTAGGGCATACATCATATCTAACAATATCCCACTTGCACTAGAGCCAATTAGCTACATGATATAAGCCATAACTATTAACATGTTGGTCATGCTTAATCTGTGTTAAAGGCTTGCTCAGACCATCTGCCAGGTTCTAGTCTGTGGGTATATATTCCATCTATATATATTTATCCCTTATCATATCTTAAACTATATGAAATTTTTTTATGTATGTCAGTTCTCTGACGAGAACGTGGTTCTTTTGCCTGAGCAATAGCCTTAGTGTTTTCACAATATAAACTATTGGATCCTCACTATTAGTCACCACCTCGAGATCACTAATAAATCTCTTTATCCAGACAGCTTATTTTGCTGATTCCAAAGCAACAATGTACTTAGATTCAGTGGTTGAATAAGTAGTTGTATCCTATTTAGAACTCTTCCAAACAACTTCCCCTCCATTTAATATAAACAAGTAACCTGACTGTGACTTGCAGTCATCTTTGTCAGATTAAAAACTGGCATAAGCGAATCCCTTTATTGAGAGATCACTTCCTCCATATACTAAGAACATTTCCTTAGTCCTTCTCAAGTACTTAAGGATTTTCTTAACAGCCATCCAGTGCTTCTCACCTGGGTCATATCAAAATCTGCTCGTGATGCTTAACAACTGTGAGACATCTAGTCATGTACACACTATAGCATACATGATAGATCCTACAACGGATGCATATGGTATTCAACTCATGCACAATCTCTCCTCTTGTGTCCTTAGACACTCAGATTTAGAAAGGTTAATTCCATGAGACATAGGAAGATAACCCTTTCTTGATTGCTCAAGGTTGAACCTAGTCAATACCTTGTCTATGTATGTATCTTGTGAAAGACCTACCTATTAGGAACTGATAGTCACTTTGAACATGCATAACAGGCATGGCGGAAATTCAAAATTTTGTCCCTTGTCCCTGAGAACTCCTATCAGATGCATATAAATTAATTAAAGCTTTAACTAAATTAACTCTCTACCTAGGTTAGCATACATAGGCTAGGCATACCATGATTCTAATAAATATTTTATAGTAAGCATGTTATAACTCTAAGCTATAACCTAAAGCATAAAATAAACTAAGCATGCATAACAACCTAAGCATAATAATTATTAAATCTAAAAACGCTTAAAGAAAAAGACCTAATAATTAAAAGAGAAAAAGAAAACTTACCAATTGAAGCATGCTTTATCCGAACCTTCTTGCACAAGCCTCCAAGTGTAGGATAGCCTCTATGAGTATCCACACGAACCCCACCAACCGAAACCTCCCCAATAGGAAGAACTGCAGAGCTTTGAGTAGCTGCTAGACCACTCCAAAAGCCTAATCGAAAATATTAACTAGAGGTCCCCAAATTAAAATATAATTTAGGATCCTTAAACTATGATCCACGAGGATTAAAAAGTTCTTTTATGTCAGCTCAAGAATCCTAACCGAAGACTCTCGAAAAATGCCACAAAGATGTGAACTTGATGTGTTGAGAAGAGGAGGAGAAGGCCTCCTTTTATAGGAGGAGGAGAGCAAAAATGCTCTCCATTTAGCAATGTGGGATAGGGAAAATACCTTTTAATTATTCTTTCTTTTAATTTATTTATGACCCTAATAAAATTAGTTGCTAGTCAAAATAAATTCCTGGCTTAACCAAAATATGATCTAATCATTTTAATCAACATTTTAATTTATTTTTGACCCCAATAAAATTAGTTACCGGTCAATAAATAAAATCTCTGGTCTAACCATCCTACATTTAATATTCTCGAAATAGACTAAGTCTATAAATTCTTTACTCAGTCCGATAAAAGTCTAATGTGTGTAACCTTTTAGGATCCTGAAGTATTGAGTAGTTAAGGCTTGACCAACCCTTGTTCTATATGAACAATTGGCTCAATGTTCTAGACCATAATTAGAACTCGATTACCTTAAACGATGGTAGTACTCCTCTAGCAAGAGTCCACCATCCCCCATTACTTAGAACGTCATTTGTGCTTATGACTTAATCCTGGTTAATGCAATAGTTGCTCAATGCAATGAACTCCTTCCATTCTTTAATATTAGTACCATCTGGTTTATTGGGTTTGGTTAAAGTTTTAACAACTACTAGCGAGGTTGCTCCAAGCTATCCGAGTTATTTACTTGTTACTGAAGTATACCGCTCTTTACCGTAATGTGTTTGACTAGAAACTTCACAATCAAACACATACTCTAATCAGAGGTTTATAGCAATCATCACTTCAACGAGTGGCCATGTATAACTCCTTAATATATCTGGAGTGATGGATTATTTCCGACTACATAGCTTACCAACATCTTGTCAGCACTACACCTATAATCACCCATGGCAACCTAAATTAATGAGTGATTAGGAATGACCCAAATTATAGCGATAGTACCACACAAGTTAACTAGTATCTTAAGTATGAGGATATTCGCAAAGCTACTGCACAAAGATAAACACTAACACCTTTATATATATACCAAGTGTTTAACTTATTGAGGTCTCCAATATATCCACCAGATATATCCATATCTTAAGGCACCAACTTTAGTTATAGGAGATTAACTGATTGGACCCATTCTAAGAAAGTTGACCACATGCTAGTCTTACTGCTTCATCAATATCCTTTCTTGATGAAACTATGACTAGTGATAGTGTAGATATAATCATAATTGCACATGAAGCAGATCTCTCTAAGTATAGTCCAACTATGATCTCTCACTTCATGCTATGATATATGTCAAGGACTTTTGTATACAGATATCAATGAATATATTTTAACCAGTCATAATATATACGAACACATTGATATAAACAAAAGATTAAATGCCTTTATTAATTAAACAAATTATTCATACTAAAACATAATTAGGATATATTTCCCTAATTAACTTAAGGGCATACATCATATCTAACAAAATCCCACTTGCACTAAGACAAATTAGCCATATGTCTTAATCCATATGCTTTAACATGCTTGTCATGTTTGACTTGCGTCAATGGCTTCATCAGACCATCCACGAGGTTCTGATCAGCTTGAACATATTCTAGTCTTATCATTTTAGTATCAACAATCTCCCTAATTATATGATACTTCTAGGTACATGCCTATTTTTCTGGTGAGACCGTGATTCTTTTGCCTGAGCAAAAACACCATTGTTATCATAATACAAAGTAATTGGATTAACAATCTCATGCACCACACCAAGATCACCAATGAATCCCTTTGACCAGATAGCTTCCTCTACTGCTTCACATGCAACAATGTACTTAGATTCCATGGTTAAATCAATATTAGTTTCTTACTTGGAACTTTTCCGGCATATTGCACCTCTATTAAATATATACACAAAACCTGACTGAGACTTAAAGTCATCCTTGTCAGATTGGAAACTCGCATTAGTGTAACCTCTAATTGTGAGGTCACCATCTCCATATATCAAGAACTCAACTTTCGTCCTTCTTAAGTACTTAAGAATTACCTTGACAGCCATCTACTGCTTTTCACCTGGATCTGATTGATATCTACTCGTAAAGCTCAAAGCTTGAGAGACATGTGGCCTAATACACATCATACCATACATGATGGATCCTATTGTGGATGCATAGGGTACATCCTTCATGCGCATTCTTTCCTGAGCTATTTTCAGACACTCAGCCTTAGATAGGTTAATCCTCTTAGTCATCGGGAGATAACCTTTCTTCGAATGCTCATGGTTGAACCTATTCGGTACCTTGTCTATATATGTACTTTGAGAAAGACCTAATTGCCTCTTGGATCAGTATCTATAGATCTTTATACCTAGTATAAATGCTGCTTCTCCAAAGTCTTTCATGGAGAATTTTCTTAATAATCATATTTTATTGTTTTGAATAAGAGAACTGTTATTTCCTATTAGTAGAATGTCATCGGCATATAATACTAAGAAAATGACTGCACTACCACTAACCTTATAGTAAATACAATGCTCATTAATGTTTAAAGAGAAATCCAGTTCTTGGATTGTCTAATCAATCCTATTATTCTAACTCCTGAATGCTTGCTTAAGTCCGTAAATAGAATTTTGTAGTTTGCATACCTTCGAGAAATTATGAGATGTAAAACCCTCAGGTTGTGCCATATACACATCTCGATCGAAGTCCGCATTCAGGAATGCTGTTTTAACATCCATCTGCCAAATCTCGTAATCATAATGAGCATCAATGTCGAGGAGTATTCTTATGGACTTAAGCATGGCTACCGGTGAGAAAGTTTCATCATAGTCAATACCTTCGCATTGACTATAACCTTTCACAACCAACCTTGTCTTATAGGTAATCATATTACAGTTCATGTCTGTCTTCTTCTTGAATCTTAGTTTTCGTACATGGAATCTATTTTTGATTTCATGCTTTAAGCCATTTATCAGAATCTGAGCTCTTCATTTCTTCATTATAGGTTCCTGGTTCATCACCCTTCATGAGATATAGTTCCCTATCATCCGGGATGATAAAACTATATCTTTTGGGACCTTTATGAACAACACCTGATCTTCAGAATAATTGTGTTTTGACAGGTTATTCTTAGATCACACCTTCTTGTGTATCTAGAATGGGGTCAATTAGTTGATTGTCTATTTCTTCCTCTTGAACTTCCAGTTCAAGATTTCTCCCACGTACTTTTGCAAGTAAGTGTTCCTTTTTAAGAAAGTGAGCACTCCAAGACACAAATACCTTCTATGCTTTGAGTTGGTAAAATAAATATCCAATAATTTCCTTTGGATATCCAATGAACAAACACTTGTCAGATTTAGCATCTAGCTTATCTGACGCTATCCTCTTTACCATGGTAGGACAACCCCATACTCTTAGGTGACTTAGAGATGGCCTTTTATTATACCATCTTTCATAAGGTGTAAAATCAGCTGATTTAGAGGGCACTCTATTTAATACATAAACTGCGCTCTCTAGTGCATATCCCTAAAAGGATTTATTGAGATCTTCTTAGCTCATCATAGACTGAACCATATCTGATAAAGTCCAATTCCTCCTTTCAGACACTTTATTGTGTTGGGGGTGTGTAAGGAGGGGTCCACTAGGGATCTATCCCATTTTCTTTTAGATAATCCTGAAACTTCTGACTCAAGTATTCTCCACCTTGATCAGATCAAATTTTCTCAAGTTGTTTCTCTACTTCATTTTTGAATATTTTGAACTTTTCAAAACTTTCGGACTTGTGCTTCATTAAGTACAGATGACCATATCGTGAATAATCATCAATAAAGGTTATGAAGTAGGAGTATCCTCCTAGTGCCTGAACACTCATTGTACCACATACACCTGTATGTATAAGTTATAATGTACTCGTGGATCGTTCACCCTTTCTAATAAAGGGTAACTTCATCACTTTTCCTTTTAAACAAGGTTCACAATCACCATAAGAGTCTAAGTTTATTGGGCCCAAATCTCCACGCTTATGGAACTTGGTTAGGTGATCTTTGTTTATATAGCCTAAACAACAATGCCATAAGTAGAAAGATATCTCATTATCTAATTTTCTCTTAGTAGTGTTTATATTTGAGAATATGATTTTGTAATTACGAAATATCATTTGTCATATTACAATAAAATATCATTCGTAACTTTGATAATACCTTTAATTAAATTGGAAAAAAATTCCATCTGCTATGAAGCAGGAAACAATATTTTATAATGACAATTGATTATCACTTCGTCTTATTACAAATTTAGCCAAATGAAGATTTTAAGTTCCTACATCATTAGTAGCCACCAAGCTCGAATGATTTTCCGTAGGTACAACTCTCCTTTTGCCAAACCTATACTTCTCATTTATATCTATACCTTAGTATGGATATATGATTCTCATTAGGTGTTCCATACCAATTTAGAAATCCCTTGAGATGTAGAAATTCTCAATATCAAACATCTTGAAGTGGAAGCTTCCAAGCCACCTCTTCTCATGCTTTGAGACTTGAGCCATTTTGATATTGTTTCCAATATTTTATATAGAAAAAAATCATTTTTGTCACCAAGACAAAAATGTTCAGTATTCCTTTTGCTTTTTCTCATCACTTTGCTCTATGCTACTTCAATACTAGACACTATGTATCCCTTTACTTCTTTGAGATACGAACCATTTAAATTTTTGATAAATTGGTCCACCAATTTTCCATAAAAAATATTTTGGTTCAAATCTTCCACCATAGGAAATCCTTTCTCTAAGATGTAAGGACATAGACTTTCAAGTCCTTGATTTATGATGCCCTTGTAGCTTAGGTAACATGGATCCTAACATCTGATTTGATGTTTATCCTTCTCTCTTGCCAGCTACTTACATAAGGTAACAATGATGTTACCAACCTCCAAGGTGTTGTATCCTAGTTTCCTTTATGTATTTCATGCATATCTATTTTAAGCATAATTACTTGCATCATGTTATTTAGATTTGAGCTTATATAATGTACATGCAAAGCCAAAGGCTTTGAGGACTGTCCTCTCATTTCCAAATAAACCCTTGAAGCTAGAGTCAATCAAAATTATTCATCAATGCGAAAGTTTGTATTTATATAAAGATTTCAATCTAAGATGAAAGAAAGAAATATTGTTTAGACTTTAGTATATAGTACGTGAATTTAATATAAGGACTTTTAATTAAATACATTTATCCTACCATTTTTCAAAATTTACAATAGCCCATTCTATTGAATTTGGGTAGTCTAGCCTAGCTAAATTTACAAGTAGGTAGCATCTACAACTATTCCAATATGACCCCCAATTTTATGAGTCAAGCCATATTAGTAAGTTGTAGTTGAAATTCCATTCCATTTACATCAAATGCAGTTGCTAATTATTCAAGTTCCCAAATTCCAAGGGGCGAGTGCTCTTATATTAGGATCTCCTCCAATATGTCTCAGTCCTGCGGCTAGCCCCCAATTTTATGGTGGAATACCTCAGTCCTGTTAAGGCAGACCCTATCTCAATATCTATAACTGATCAATGTAGACAAAAGGAACGCTTTGCGTAACACTTTATGGCCGAAAAAGATCGTATTATAGATTCAAGTAAGGAAGACTATAAATTCCCTTAATATATTCACTTTGGGATTTTATATTGGTGTTAAACGTCTCACTCAATCTAGAATTTATTAGATGAACATATTTATAATATTTTATATTAATTCAGGGAATTTTAGAATTAATTAAAAGGTCTAACCTTTAGTGGGTTCAAGCTCTTTATTATAATTATTCCATCAACCTAGATTATATGCAAAAATATTAACATTCTTTATTTGTTATACATATTGCATTTCCTTTAATCTTTTATTCAATAATTTAATTTTTACTTTGTTGTAGAAACATATTTAAGTACCATCTTATATACTATAAATAAATCAGTTCATATTTAATCCCTTCTTCACCAATTCAAGCTACACCGATATAGGTTCCCAGGTAGGAGAGGTGCCCTATGAGAAGTAGACACCAAG
The DNA here is from genome assembly GCA_947683365.1 of Euphorbia pulcherrima. Classification (NCBI taxonomy): domain Eukaryota; kingdom Viridiplantae; phylum Streptophyta; class Magnoliopsida; order Malpighiales; family Euphorbiaceae; genus Euphorbia; species Euphorbia pulcherrima. The sequence goes on from CANTUS010000014.1 coordinate 45,975,928, forward strand.
TCCAATCCTTACCAAAACAAACAGGGGCACAAACTTGAACACCATGGATCCTCTTGAAGTAACAAATTTCGTTCTTTCAATTCATGTAAATTGAAAGCATCTATAACCCTTATATAATTTATTGAGTCTTTGATAATTTTTGAGTAAGTTGAGTAGGCTTATTTGAAATTATCTATATCCATTTTCTAACCTTGAAATGAAAGCCTAAGTTCATTTATTGCTCCAAATAATTTAATAAACTTTAAACCATTTCGTATAGAAAATAAAATTTAGTTTGCTTCTAACTTAATTATGCACTAAATAGGCAGGCTATGATACCACTTTTGGGAACTGACAGTCACTTTGAACATTCATAAAAGGCAGGCGGAAATTCAAAATTTTGTCCCTTATCCCTAGTATCTCCTGTAGGTGGCATATAAATTAATTAAAGCCTTAACTAAATTAATTTTCTACATAGGTTAGCATGCATAGGCTAGGCATACCCTAATTCTAGCATAAAGATTTTATACTAAGCGTGTTATAACTCTAAGCTATAACTGAAGCATAAAATAAACTAAGTATGCAAAACAACCTAAGCATAATAATTATTAAGTCTAAAAACGCTTAAAGAAAAAGACCTAATAATTAAAAGAGAAAAAAACTTACTAGTCGAAGCGTGCTTTATCCGAACCTTCTTGCACAAGCCTCCAAGTGTAGGATAGCCTATATGAGTATCCTCATGAACCCCACCAGCAGAATCCTCCCCGAGAGGAAGAATTGCAGAGCTTTGAGCAGCTGTTAGACCACTCCAAAAGCCCACCCGAAAATATTAACTAGAGCTTCCCAAATTAAAATATAATTTGGGATCCTCAAACTATGATTCACGAGGATCAAAAAGTTCTTCTATGTCGGCTCGAGAATCCTTATTGAAGACTCAAAAAATGCCACAAAGATGTGAACTTGATGTGTTGAGAAGAGGAGGAGAAGACCTCCTTTTATAAGAGGAGGAGAGCAAAAATGCTCTCCATTTAGCAATGTGGGATATAGAAAATCCCTATTAATTCTCATTTCTTTTAATTTATTTATGACCCTAATAAAATTAGTTACCGGTCAAAGTAAATTCCCGGCTTAACCAAAAAATGATATAATCATTTTAATCAACATTTTAATTTATTTGTGACCCTAATAAAATTAGTTACCGGTCAAAATAAATTCTTTTCTTAACCAAAAAATGATCTAATCATTTTAATTAGCATTTTGATTTATTTATGACCCTAATAAAATTAGTTATCGGTCAATAAATAAAATCTCTGGTCTAACCATCCTAATTCAATATTCTCGTAATAGACTATGTCTAGTAATTCTTTACTCAGTTTGATGAAAGTCCAATGTGTATAAGATCCTGAAATATTGGGCTGTTAAGGCTCGACCAACCCTTGTTCTATATGAACAATTGGCTCGATGTTTTAGACTGTAATTAGAACTCGATAACCTTAAACGACTGTAGTATGCCTCTACTAAGAGTCATGTGAGTAGACGACCTTTTTCATGACCCTTAAGGGCACAAAAAATAATAAGCGCGGCGAAGTGAGCCGGAAGATTGATCCTCTTTTGAGCGTGATGAAAAATGAACTGATAAAAGTGATGTTGAAATTGAAGTTTTAGTCCAATTTAGATGTTAAGAGATACGAGACTTGAAATCCCGCGTTTCAAGACAGAGTCGCCACCCGGTTTAGCTCCACCAGGAATTTGGGTACTATATTCCCACCGGGTGGTTAGACTGTACCATAAAATAGAGATTCCAAGTTCGGATGATGTTGCTTACTTTCTATGTATTAAATCAAATCATTTACATTTTAATAAGCGTGACTTTAGTTCTTACGCGATTTAAATCCAATTATTGGTTAGAGTTTTTGGTTTATATAGCCATGCATCACACGAACGCGGTAAATAAAACAAATATATAATTATTATAAGGCTTTACAAATACCTATACATTTTTCAAATACGGGAAAATAAATAAAGCGAGTAAATAAATAAAGGATCGAAACCGGGTCCTAGCTTAGCTTAGCAACATGAACCGGGATCCAAAGAACGATAAATCACACACGAATAATCACAAATCATGCATTAATAATAGAAGGGTGGAAAATAATTCAAACAAGAGAGAAAACATATTTTTGGATTTCTCGGGACTTAAAACATAATTTTTGGGCACTTATTAAATCTCTAAACAACCTAAAATATTAAATAAATAAATTAAATACCCTTAAAATAATAAAGGAAAATTACAGAATATTTTTGGAATTTACAATATGACAAAAAGATTTAATTAGTTAAAAAATTATTTTTAAGCCATTAAAATGAAAATTTAACCAATTAAACAAATAATAAATCCTAAAAATGTATTAAAAATTATATAATTAAATTACAGATTATGTGAAATTTTTGGGTGAAAATCGGGGTAAAAAATGCAAGGAAACGAAAGAAAAGGCCAAAAACACGAAACATGGGTCTTTAGGCATTTTTGCCAATCTAGATGCTAGAGTTGCATCTGAGATGCTACTGTTGCAGCCCCAGATGCTGCCATTACTACAACTGGCAGTACACTGTAGCATCTCAGATTCTCACGGAGCATCTGGATCGAAAAAGAGCCAAACGGACCAAAATCAGTATTTTTACACCCGAAAATTCAAAGTTACCAAAATTTTAAGCCGGTCCCCACAATATTTAAGTAGATCTGGACTTAAAATGACAAAATTATTTTTATTTCTCGGCTTTGGGATAAAAAACAAACCCAAAAATATCGATGAAGGTATATGCAGAAATACCGAAAGAAACGGGAAAACAAGAACAAATTATGACCAAAGTCAGCTAATCAAGATAATACATTAATTAAAATAGATTGGAACTCAGTTTTGTTATCTAGAGGCTGTGAATCCATGTTTTGAGACTCAAACCGGTCATTTGGCAAACTTTGTGACGAATTTGGGATGAAATCCGACAAAATAGTGACGAAAAAGGCGACAAACTTAATGATGAAATTTAGTTATTTTGTGAGAAAAAGTCTTTAAATCCTATTTAAGCTAGTTTTAACCTATGATTTCTAATTGATTTTAAAGATTAACCTAAATGATTAAGCTAAATAAACCTTTGGAATCCGAATTAACCAGATTTCCTAAGTTTAAATGGCTTTCATTCTCTAAAACCTTAGAAATTCTAAATGTGAAATTAAGCTTTAAATTTGGCAAAAAGTCCTGAATTAATGGATTAAATGGGTTTATATAGGCCTTACGCACTCCAAATAACTCAATTAGTCCCTAGAAATGCAAAGATTCCCAAAAAAATTGAAATTATCCGAACTTGGAGAGAGAAAGATGAACTGGCGACGGAACTCGAAAGCCCCTGCAGCGTCTCAGGTCGAGACGCTACAGCGACAGTAACTCACCACGCCCCAACACACAATGAGACGCTATAGCGATAGTGTCTCGCTGTGCACATACCGCGTCTCGGCAACGTGGCCACATTGTGAGGGGGGGCGATGAGACGCGCACCGAGGGGGTCTCGCCCACGCCGGTGGCATTCTGCCACTCCGGCGATGGCGGCGCCTCCGAGTGTCAATCCAAAATTATTTTTATTTTATTTTATTTATTTATTTATTATTAATATTTTAATATTTGTTAATATTTGAATTTAATTAACTGGTCAAGGGAAACAACGTAATTAAAGACCCAAACTCCGCACGAAAATACTTGCTAAATGCGATTCGACTCCGAAATAATAGAATAACAGGCTGATTATTAGGTCAGAGCAAAACGTCATCATCGTTCTGCAGGTCACCGAAATGCCCATATTCACAGGCTACCCCTCGTGATATTATCATTTGACAAGTCAAATGTGATTTCACGAAAGAGCAAGGGATAGGAGGTTATACCTGAGATAATGGAACCTCGAGTCGATCGTCTACGGATGGTCATGGGATGCATCATCAACGGACCTATCGAAGGTGGAAAATTTTGACTTAGAAATTTTTGATGCGAGTTGCTGGTTGCCTTACCTCACTATAACGTAACTGAGGATCGAACGCCTAGCCGAATTGCATTGCGCCACTCCATTACAAGAATTTTGATACTGACTACTAGTTGCCTTATGTCACCATAACATAACTGAGGATTGAACGCCCAGTTGAATGGCATTGCACCGCTCTATTACAGAAATTTTGATATTAAACTGCTAGTTGCCTCATTAGCATAACATAATTAAGGATCGAACACCCACTTGAATGGCATTGCGCCTCTCCATTATAGAAATTTTGATATTAAACTACTGGTTGCCTTACGTCACCATAATGTAATCAAGGATTAAACGCCCGGCCGAATAGCATTGCACCACTTCATTACAGAAATTTTAATTTTGGACTGCTGGTTGCTTTACGTCACCATAACATAACTGAGCATTAAATGCCCGGCCAAATGGCATTGCACTACTCTATTACAGAAATTTTAATATTGGACTGCTCAAATTGGTTGTTTACTACAGTTGCCATCAACAGACCTGTCAAGAATAAAATTTGAGAAGTTAGTATGTGATAAAAATGTCCACTTTTTATTGCTAAATTTATTTTACCAAGACAAATTTTTTTGGCCCATCAATTAACAATAAAATATCAAATATTAAATATCAGAGTTTAGAGATATGCGGGAGTCGGAAAGAGATAGCCAATCAGAGGGTATTGCCCCTTGTGCTGAAGGGAATATTTCGGAGAACATGCTAAGCATTAAATGACAAAAAGGTATATATTCGTTTTCCTTTTCCCTTATTTTATATATCCTTTACTTCTTCTTTCTCATTTCACTTCCATCAAAAGAAAAATGTATGCCAAGAGAGGAGATAGGAAGCCCTATACGATTCTTCACGATGCATTACCTGAAGGGCGACATGGATTACGGGTATGCCTAGGTTCCTTAGGCATATGGTCTTTGGGATAGTGATACTTAAATAGGTTATACACTGACCTCTCAAGTCCGAATATTCACCCAACCAAGGGTACACGCCTTTGTGCGCCAGGTAAACTAACAAAACCTGAGTCTTACTTCATTTTTCTTGGAAAAAAAATTATTATGCCATGAACCCAAACTCAAATTTTGTGGATTTTTAGGTCTGAATTTGGATGACACAGGGTGTATAAAATGCATGTAGAATAGATTAAAGGGTGTTTTGGATTTTTAGGGAGAAATCCGGTAACCGGTATTGGTTGGAGTGGCGAGATGCAATAGTGGCTGGCGAGACACTGCTCTGGTGTCTCAGATGCTACCATTGTAGTGTCTCACCTACCACCGGAGCATCTCGCTGCTGACAGTGGCGCCGATGGCCGGCGAAGGTGACGATAGCGGCCAGCAGTCGGGGAGGCCCTGAAAAATTTTTAAGGGGTGCATTCCCGCTCTATTATTTCATGCTGATTCCAATTTTAGGGTCAAAAATTTTATCTGAGGATGTGTTGGTGCTAAAATTTGAGCTTTTCATTGATTTTGCAAACTTTAATTGATAAAAATTATTGTTGGACTTTATTTTGCAGCCAGCCGAAGTCAAACCATGGGGGTCACTTCAACGGTGTGAGGATTGATGGCATCACATTAAGACTCAAGCCATAGCATTGCATGATGATTGACTTGTTCGAGCCATTCGGGACCTGGGATTAGACCGGATGTTGGATGTGCTGTCGATGAATAGTCAACCGATGAGCCCTACTATTCTAGCTTGCTTGGTCAAGTGCTAGAGTGAGACCACACACACTTTTCATTTGCCAGTGAGTGAGATAATGATTACTCCATCAGATATAGTTGCTATGACCAGGTTACCTTGGGAGGGCCGAGTCATACACTTTGACATCTATTTAGAGCAGTTTCGCACAGAGCCAACTGCTCTAGCTCGAATAGAGAGTCTGCTTGGGATTATAGTGTCAGATGACATTATGGTGAGGTATAGTTAGCTGCATGATCATTGGATTAAGGAGACTGACATCAATGGGGATCATTTTCATCAGTATTTGTGATTATTCCACGTGACATTGCTGATATGCCTCTTCTTTCTTTCTAGCCCGAGCCGAGTTACTCTTGGATTGCTATGTGTCTTGGAGAACTTGACTGACTTCAAGAGGTGGAACTGGCCAAGAGCCATCCTTGGGCAGATATACTATACACTTAACTGTTCATCCTAAGGGGGAGCCAATGCACTCAAGCCATCGCAGCTGTGGATTATGGTGAGCAGCTTTATCCTTTAGTATTGGCCACAGTACTTACTAAGCTTTTTGATCTATTCATTTTCATGTCCTTACAGATTTAGGCATTTAAGCACCTAATAGTCCCTCATCTTGAGCTTGACACACGACCGCCACTAGGATCACACGCTATCGCTCGCTGGATGTGCGTGTATGGTATCGAGAGTATTTGCGATACCTTAGATGCCATCGGGTAACATTATTTCCTGCGTATTTTTACCCATTAGTTCAAAATTGTATGGACAAATGATAGGATACTTATAGTGATTTATTGCGACGTTTCTTTCGGCTTATTACCAAACCATAGAAGAGATTGACCTATTCTCATTAAATCAAGAATGTCCAGCTTACAGTGGATGGATGTCAATTTATACGGGAGTGCCCCTCCTCCTAGGAGTGGTATTTTGGGGAGCGGGTTCGTCAATGGAGGACGAGTACTACAACTCGGAGAAGGGTTCCCCCGGATGTGCCGGTTGGTGTTTTCTGGCCTCATTTCATGCCTATTGGTGTACGAGCCTGATTTTTGGATGGTGATAGCAATAGGGTGCCTTTGGTTAGCTGAGATTACACTAATCACCAGAGGCACCTCATTCCAGATTATCCGAGGAAGTCCAGGACTATGGTTCCTTGGGAATTCAAATTCAAGGATAATGGTGTTGTGACCGAGGGTAGTAAGGGATTTGATAGTGGCGATGATGGTGACGATGAGCCTCCCTCAGAGGATGATGGAGGAGGAGATGATACGAGGCACAATGATACCAGTGATGCCGACTCGAGTTTCAATACGACCATCCTTTACCAGGGACTACGGAGGAGGGTATATTCCTGAAGTCCTTAGAAAACCTTAGTTAATACCTTTGCGATTTCTGACCCACCTTGCTTACCTGACAGCACATTTCTTTTTTATGATTTTAGGGTTTCCACAAGAAGAGGAGAGGCGGCCCTACTACCAGCACCGAGGGACCTGGAGAGCCTTCTTAACAATACACTATCAACCCTAAGACCATTTCTTTGCAGCTAATCCCGCCTACTCTGGTAGCTCCTTCATCGGGTAGAGTCGACGGGATCATGATGACCTAGTTGGAGACCTAATTCTCATTGATGTGTCGAACGGGATTTCACAAGGAGAGGCCTATCAGGGAGTCAAGGGTGCCCCTGTACTATGTTTTGCGGGACATAACTATTGGGAACTGACAGTCAGATTGAACATGCATAACAAGCATGACAGAAATTCAAAATTTATCCCTGTCCCTAGGAACTCCTATTAGTTGCATATAAATTAAATAAAGCCTTAACTAAATAATTCTCTACCTAGGTTAGCAAGCAAGGGCTAGGCGTACTATAATTCTAAATTATATCCTAGCAATAATATTTATATTAAGTATATTACAACTCTAAGTTATAATTTAAATATAAAAAAATTAAGCATGCGTTATAACCTAAGCATAATTATTAAGTCTAAAAACACTTGAAAAGACTTAATAATTAAAAGAGAAATTAGAAGACTTACCAGTTGAGGCATGCTTTAGTAGAACTTCGTTACACAAGCCTCTAAGGTAGGATAGCCTCTATGAGTATCCACACAAACCCCACCAACCGAAACATCCCAATGAAGTAGAACCAAAGAACCTTGAGCAATTGCTAGATCGTTCCAAAATTCCTACCCGAAAATATATATTCTAAAGATTCAAGATCCACTTAAATTTGGTGAGAATTGGAATGGGGAAAAGAGCCCCCTATTATAGGTGGAGCAAAGGCTCCACCTAATTAATGCGAGATGGGTGAATACCCATCCCGCCCCTTGGGAACACGCGGATCCTAGAGGGTCCGCGTGTTGTACAAGTTAACCCATCTTACATAGCAAACAGGGTCAGCTTGCTGCCTAAGGCAGGCTCAAATGAGCCTGCCTTGTCCCACGAGCTGGGCCTCGGAGGCTTTCCTGCAAGCCTAGCTCGCGAAGGCCCTCTTGGGCTGGGCAAGCACTGCTAGTGCAGCACTTGCTCAGCCTAAGCCATGTGTCCATGAAAGCTGGGCTTGCGTGGCACGCGGCCCATAAGTGCACTATGCACTTGTGTGGCCTTTTTGTTATAGTCCCCACGAGTCCTTTCAGACCCGTGGGGCCTATGTGCTCAGGGTCCAACCCTTGCCTTGGCAATCCAATTATGGCTCTCCTTAAAATAATATTTTATTGAATGACCCTAATAAATTAGTTACCGGTCAATAAATAAAACTCTTATTCCAATCAAATATTTATTTTATGACCCTAATAAATTAGTTGCTGGTGATCCAATCAACTTTTAAATAATCAAATAATAATCTAATTACTATTATGTTATATTTTCGTAATAGAATGAATCTATTAATTCTTTACTTAGTTCGATGAAGGTCCAATGTGTGTGACCTTATAGGATCCTAAAGTATTGAGATATTAAGGCTTAACCAACCCCTGTTCTAATAGAACCATTGGATCAAGGTTCTAGACCATGAATAGAACTCGATTACCTTAAATGACTGTAGTACGCCTCTAGCAAGGGTCTACCATCCCCCATTACTCGGAACGTCATTTGTGCCTATGACTTAATCTAGGTTAATGCAATAGTTATCCTATATGATGAACTCCTTCCATACGTTAATATTAGTAGCATGTAGTTTATAGGGTTCGGTTGAAGTGTTAACCCACTAATAGTAAGGTTGCTCTAAGCTATCCCAATTATTTACTTGTTCCCGAAGTGTGTTTCCTTTTAGCATAGCGTGTTTGACTAGAAACTGTTTCTATAAAACACATACTCCGATCAAAGGTTTATGGCAATTATCACTGCAACAAGCGGCCAGGTCCAACTCCTTAATATATCCGGAGCGATGGATTCTTTCCAACTACTCAGTTTACCAACAAGCTGTCATCACTATACCCTTAATCACCCGTGGCACCCTAAATTAAGGAGTGTATAGAAATGACCCAAAGTATAGCAGCAGTACCACACAAGGTAACTAGCATCTCAAGTATGAGGATTGTAAGAAGATAAACAATAACACATTGATATATTTACCAAGCGTTTATCTTACTGCGGTCTCCAATATATCCCCCAGATATATCCATGTGTCAAACTTAAGGCACCGCCTTCAGTCCTTAGGAGATTGATTGATTGGACCCTTTCCAAGAAGTTGACCACATGCTACTCTTTCCGCTTCATCAGTATCCTTTCTTGATGAAACTATGACTAGGGATAGTTTAGACATAATCATAATTTCACATGAAGCAGGTTCCACTAAATACAGTCCAACTATAATTTCTCTGACTTCATGCTATGATACATCAAGGACTTTTGTATACATACATCAATGAATATATTTTAGCCAGCTATAATATATATACAAACACATCGATATAAATAAAAGTTTAAATGCCTTTATTGATTAAATAAAATATTCATACTATTATATAATTAAGATATATCCCCCTAATTGCCTTAAGGGCATACATCATATTGAACAAACTCCCACTTGCACTAAGGCCAAATAGCCATATGTCTTAATCCATATGCTTTAACATGCAGGTCATGTTTGACATAAGTCAATGGCTTTGTTAGACCATCCGCGAGGTTCTGATCAGTGGGTACATATTCTAGTCTTATTATCTTAGTATCAACAATCTCCTTGATTATATGATACTTTCTGGATACATGTCTATTTTTCTAATGAGACCGTCGTTCCTTTGCCTAAGCAATAGCACCATTATTATCATAATATAACGTACTTGGATCAACAGCCTCAGGCATCACACCGATATCACTAATAAATCCCTTTAACCAAATAGCTTCTTTTACTGCTTCGCATGCAGCAATGTATTCAGATTTTGTGGTTGAATCAGCAGTAGTTTCTTACTTGGAACTCTTCCATCATACTGCCCCTCCATTTAATACATATACAAAACCTGACTGAGACTCAAAGTTATCCTTGTCAGATTGAAAACTCGCGTCAGTGTAACCTTTGATTGTGAGGTCACCTTCTCCATAAATCAATAACTCATGCTTAGTCCTTAAGAATTGTCTCGACAACCATCCAGTGCTTTTCACCTGGATCTGACTGATATCTTCTAGTAAAGCTTAAAGCCTGAGAGACATCTGGCCTAGTACATATTATATCATACATGATGGATCCTATCACGGATGTATAGGGTATATCCTACATGCACATTCTTTCCTGAGCTATCTTCGGACACTCAGCCTTAGATAGGTTAATCCCCTTTGTCATTGGGAGATAACCTTTCTTAGAATGCTCAAGGTTGAACCTATTCGATACCTTGTCTATATATATACTTTGAGAAAGACCTAAAAACCTCTTGGATCTATCTCTATAGATCTTTATACCTAGTATAAATGCAGCTTCACCAAGGTCTTTTATGGAGAACTTTCTTGACAACTATACTTTAACTTTTTGAAGAAGAGAAATGTCGTTTGCTATTAGCAGAATGTCATCAACATACAATACTAGAAAAATGACTGCACTCCCACTAACCTTCTTGTAAACCCAAGGCTCATTAGCATTTGGGCAGAAATCTAGTTTTCAGATTATATGATCAAACCTTATATTCCAACTCCTGGATGCCTGCTTACATCCATAAATGGATATTTGTAGCTAGCATACCTTCGAGCCATTTTGAGATGTAAAACCCTTAGGCTGTGTCATATACACATCCCGATCTAAATCCCCATTCAGGAATGCTGTTTTAACATCCATCTGCCATATCTCATAATTGTAATGAGCAGTAATGGCGAGGAGTATCCTTATGGATTTAAGTATGGCTACTGGTGGGAAAGTTTCACCATAGTCAATACCTTCTCATTGACTATAACCTTTTGTAACCAACCTTGCTTTATAGGTAATTACATTACCATCCATGTCTGTCTTCTTCTTGAAGACCCACTTACACCCAATCAGTCTAACCTCTTGCGGTGGATCAACCAAATCCCAAACTTGGCTATCATAGATGGAATCCATCTCTGATTTTATGGCTTTTAGCCATTTATCAGAATCTAAGCTTTTCATTGGCTCATCATATGTCCTTGGTTCATCATCCTCCATGAGATATAGTTCTTTGTCATCCGTCATGATAAAACCATATCTATCAGGACCTTTATGAACACGACCTAATCTTCGCAATGATTGTGTTTTGATAGGTTGTTCTTGGATCACACTTTCTTGTATATCTAGAATGGGGTTAATCAGTTGATTTTCTGTTTCATCCTCTTGAACTCCCAATTCAATATTGCTCCCACTGACTTTTGCAAGTAAGTGCTCCTTTTCCAAAAAGTGAGCACTCTAAGACATAAATACCTTTGTGCTTCAGGTTGGTAAAACAAATATATAATTGTTTCCTTTGGATATCAAATGAATAGACATTTCTCAGGCTTGGCATTCAGCTTACCTGACGCTATCCTTTTTACCATAGCAGGATAGACATATACTCTTAAGTGACTTAGAGATGGCTTCTTATTACACTATCTTTCATAAGGTGTAAAATCAAATGATTTAGAGGGCACACTATTTAAAACAAAAACCGCGCTCTCTAGTGCATATCCGTAAAAGGATTTACTGAGATCTGCATGGCTCATCATGGATCGAACCATATCTAATAAAGGCCAATTCCTCCTTTTTGATAATTCGTTGTGCTGGGCATATAAGGAGAGGTCCATTGGGGAACTATCCCATTTTCATTTAGATAACCCTGAAAATCCTGACTTAAGTATTCTCCACCTCAATCTGATCGAAGTGTTTTAATACTTTTCTCAATCTGTTTCTCTACTTCAGATCTGAATAGTTTGAACTTTTCAAAACTTTCAAACTTATGCTTCATCAAGTACAAATAATCATATCGTAAGTAATCATCAATAAAGGTTATGAAGTACGATTATCCTCCTAGTGCCTAAACACTCATTCGACCACATACATCAGTATGTATAAGCTCTAATGTACTCGTGGCCCGTTCACCCTTTCCTTGAAAGGGTAACTTTGTCATTTTTCCTCTTAAACAAGGTTCATAATCACCATAAGACTCCAAGTCCAGTAGGCCCAAGTCTCCACGCTTATGCAACTTGGTTAATCGATCTTTGTTTATGTGGCCTAAATGACAATGCCATAAGTAGAAGGAATTCTCATTATCTAATTTAACTTTCTTCACATTGTTTATATTGAAAATTTCTATTTTAGTATCAAGAACATAAATGCCACCTTTCAACATCTCATAACCATAAAGAACATTATTCATAGGAATCTGACAATTATTATTCAAAAATAAAATCTCAAATCCTTCTACTGCTAAACACGTAATAGATGTAATATTCTTAGTAAAGCTTGGAATATAGTAACAATTATTCAAAACTAAAACAAGTCCACTTGGCAAAATAAGATTAAAGCTCCCTATGGCTAATGCAGCAACTTTGGCTCCATTTCCCACGCGTAGGTCCATCTCCCCTTTTGCAAGTCTTCTACAATTCCTTAGTCCCTACACAGAAGAATAGATATGCGAACCACAACCAGTATCTAATACCCAAGTGGATTCATGTGGAAAAGTAGCAAAATTTTCAATTACAAACATACCTGAAGTAGATGCCTCTATAGGCTTCTTCTTCAAATGCTCAGAAGCAGGAGCTTTGCAATCCCTATTCTAATGTCCCAATTTCCCACATTAGAAGCAGACATACTTAGATGCCTTCTTTTCCTTCTTTTTACTGATTCTTTTCTTAGCACCCAGTGCCTGATTCTTCTCCTTAGACGCCTTGCCTTTCTCAACCAACAATAGAGGTCTCTGGTCTTTCTTGATCTAAGGTTCTACTATTTTTAGCATGTTGATTAATTCAGGGATAGTAGAATTAATCTTGTTCATATAATAGTTAGTCACGAAGCCTGAGTAACTATCTGTCAAGGACATCAACACAAGGTTAATGCTCAAGTCATGATTCATCTCGAATCCTAATTGATTCAGCTTCTCAAGGTATCCTTAGAGTTTCAGTACATGCTAAGAGGTAGAGGCGCCAGCCTGCATCTTGGTCTTGAAAAGGAGCTTGGAAGTCTCATATCTCTCTATCCTTTCACGCTCCTAAAAGAGCTCTTTAACATGGAGAACCATGCTCCAAGGGTATGTTCTCATGTTGTTTCTGAAGCTCAGGATTCATAGACCTAACATGATACACATGGCAGTCTCACGATCTTTCCTATGCTTCAACCAGGCATCATGTTCCATATGATCCTCAACATAAGGTTCAACATGGAAAATTGCACTTAGAACATAGGCAATTCCCTCGAATATGAGAACTATTCTCATGGCTAGGAACCAACCAGAAAAGTTCGAGCAATTCAACTTGGTGTCAAGTAACATACGGAGATTAACATTGGAAGTCATTTTCAACTTAAGATATAAGAAAAGAAAAAGAGTTTAGATATTAGTTTAAGTACATGCATTTAATATATGGTCTTTTAATTAAATACATTTGTCCGACTATTTTCTTCAAAATTTACAATGGCCCATTCTATTGAATTCGGGAACTTTAGCCCAGCTAAATTTCCTAGTAGGTAGCATCTGTAACTAGTCTCTTACAACCCCCAATTTTATGAGTCAAGTTATAATAGGTAGGTCATAGTTGAAATCCCATTCCATTTGCATCTCATGCAATTGCTAATTCATTCAAGTTCCCTAATCCCAAGGGACGTGCGCTCTTATATTAGCATCTCCTTGAATATGTCTTAGATTTGGGCCTAGCCCCCAATTTTATGGTGGACTACCCCATTTCTGTTAAGGCAGACCCGATCTCAAACTTTACAACTAATCAATATGGACTGGAAGGAATGCTTTGCGTAGCATTTTGATAGCCTAAAGAGACCGTATTATAAATTTAAGTAAGGAAGACTATATAACTTGCCTTAATATCTTTACTTTGGGTTTTTATTGGTGTTAAACGTCTCACCCAATCTATGATTTTATCAGATGGAAAAAATTATAATAACTTATATTAATTCAGGGCATTTTAGAATTAAATTATAAGGTCTAACCTTAGGTGGGTTCAGCTCTTTATTACAATTATTCCATCAACCTAGATTATATGCAAAATAATTAACACTTTTATTTGTTCTATTTATATTGCATTTCCTTTAAGCTTTTATTCAATAAATTTAAATATTTTGTTACTTTGTTATAGAAACATATATAAGCACCATCTTATATACTAGAAATAAATTAATTCATATTAATCTCCCGGTTGGTCAATTCAAATTGCACCGATATAGGTTCCCAGGTAGGAGAGGTGCCCTATGAGGAGTATAGTCCAATCTTTAGCCAGAACAAATACGGGCACAAACCTGAAGACCAATGGATTCTCTTGAACTAATAAATTCTGTTCTTCCAATATATGTAAATTGGAAGTATCTATAACCCATGTAATTTAAATAAATTATTGACACTTGTATAATTTGAGTAAGTTGAGCAAGCTTAATCAAAATTATTCATAACCATTTTCCAACCTTGAAATAAAAACACAAGTTCATATATATTGTTCCAAACAATTAAATATACAAAAAATCATTTCATATAGAAAATAAAATTTAGTTCACTTCTAACTTAATTTTGCACTAAAGAGATAGGCTCTGATACCACTGTTGGAAACAGTCAGTTAGATTGAACATGCATAATAGGCATGATGAAAATTCAAATTTGTCCCTGTCCCCAGGAACTCCTATTAGTTACGTATAAATTAAATAAAGCCTTAACTAAATAATTCTCTACCTAGGTTAGCATGCAAGGGCTAGGCGTCCAATAATTCTAAATTATATCCTAGCAATATTATATATATATATATATATATATATATATATATATATATATATATATATATATATATATATATATATATATATATATATATAATATTACAACTCTAAGTTATAATTTAAATATAAATAAATTAAGCATGCGTTATAACCTAAGCATAATTATTAAGTCTAAAAACACTTAAAAGACTTAATAATTAAAAGAAAATTAAAAGACTTACCAGTTGAAGCGTGCTTTAGCAAAACTTCGTTACACAAGCCTCCAAGGTAGGATAGCCTCTATGAGTATCCACATGAACCCCACCAACTGAAACCTCCCAATGAGGAAGAACCAAAGAACCTTGAGCAATTGCTAGATCGCTCCAAAATTCCCACCCTAAAATATATATTCTAAAGATTCAAGATCAACTTGAATTTGGTGTGAATTGGAATGGAGAAGGGAGCCCCTTTTTATAGGTGGACCAAAGGCTTCACATAATTAATGCAGGATGGGTCCCATCCCGCCCCTTGGGAACATGCGGGTCCTAGTGGATCAGTGTGGTGCCCAAGTTAACCCGGCTTGCATAGGAAGTAAGGTCAGCTTACAGCACAAGGCAGGCTCATATGAGCCTGCCTTACCCCACGAGCTAGGCCTCGCGGGCTTTGCCATGAGACCAGCTCGTGGAGGCCGTCTTGGGCTAGGCAAGCGCTGCTGGTGTAATGCTTGCTCAGCCCAAGTCGCGTGCCCACGCAAGCTAGGCTTGCGTGGCACGCGGCCCATGAGTGCACTACACACTCGTGTGGCCTTTTTGTTATAGTCCCCATGAGTCCTTTTGGGACCCGTGGGGCCTATATGCGTAGGGTCCAACCCTCACCCTGGCAATCCGATTTTTGCTCTCCTTAAAATAATATTTTATTTAATGACCCTAATAAATTAGTTACCGGTCAATAAATAAAACTCTTATTCCAATCAAATAATTATTTATGACCCTAATAAATTAGTCGTCGGTAAAAAATAAATCCCTTAAAAATTTTCCAATCATCTTTTAAATAATCAAATAATAATCCAATTATTATTATGTTATATTTTCATAATAGAATGAATCTATTAATTCTTTACTTAGTCCGATGAAGGTCCAATGTGTGTGACCTTACAAGATCCTAAAGTATTGAGCTGTTAAGGCTTAACCAACCTTTGTTCTAATAGAACCATTGGCTCAAGGTTCTAGACCGTGAATAGAACTCGATTACCTTAAATGACTGTAGTATGCCTCTAGCAAGGGTCTACCATCCCCCATTACTCGGAATGTCATTTGTGCTCATGACTTAATCCCGGTTAATGCAATAGTTATCCAATGCGATGAACTCCTTCCATTCTTTAATATTAGTACCATATTAACCCACTAATAGCAAGGTTGCTCCACGCTATTCCAGTTATTTTCTTGTTCCCAAAGTATATTGCCTTTTACCATAATGTGTTTGATTAGAAACTATTTCTATCAAACACATAATCTGATCAGAGGCTTATGGCAACCATTACTTTAACAAGCGGCCAGGTACAACTCCTTAATATATCCGGAGTGGTGGATTCTTTCCGACTACTCAGCTTACCAACGTGCTGTCATCACTCTACCCGTAATCACCCATGATACCCTAAATTAATGAGTGTATAGAAATGACCCAAAGTATAGCAACAGTACCACACAAGGTAACTAGCATCTCAAGTATGAGGATATTCGCAAAGCTTATTGCATGAAGATAAACACTAACACATTTGTATATTTACCAAGTGTTTATCTTACTGAGGTCTCCAATATATCTCCCAGATATATCCATGTGTCAAACTTAAGGCACCACCTTTTCAGTCCTTAGGAGATTGACTGCTTGGACCCTTGCCAAGAAATTTGACCACATGCTAGTCTTTCCGCTTCATGAATATCCTTTCCTGATGAAAATATGAATTGGGATAGTTTAGACATAATCGTAATTATACATGAAGCAGGTTCCACTAAATACAGTCCAGCTATAATTTCTCCGACTTCATGCTATGATACATCAAGGACTTTTATATATATACATCAATGAATATGTTTTAACTAGCTATAATATATATGCAAACACATCGATACAAATAAAAGATTAAATGCATTTATTGATTAAACAAAATATTCATACTATTACATAATTAAGATATATCGCCCTAATTGCCTTAAGGGCACACATCATATCCAACAACAACATATGTAAGAATGCCAACTTATACACTTTACTAGTCTTTGCTTATTGATTTCTGACCTTGTTGATTGGTTGGTTCTGCCTTTTATATTTGATTGTACATGTACCTATTTCTGAGATCGAGCGCATGGCTCGGGGATATTATTGCGTGAAGGACCTGCTACTTGCCCAGGGTTCTATGAGCTAGGTAATGACTTTATCTTCTTGCCTGCAACAAATAGAGAAAGGATATGCGAAATATTTGTTAGAATTATGCACGTATGAATGAATGCATGATTTATCAGGCTGATTTTCCCTTGATTGTCTACCCTTGTAGGCTTTTGTTGCGATGGGGCAGGATAGATACTGTGCCGAGCACTAGGAGCGGATGAGGGTCAAGCATGAGCTAGTGGATTATCGATGCCAGATGGCTCGAGAGATAGTCGGCTACCGAAGCTAGAGAGCTGGGGATGAGGTGCAAATCTCGGGCTTGTCTTAAGACATGGACAGCCTTCGCGATTGCTTTTAAGGGGTGGAGAGCCAGAGAGACCAACTCTAGGCTCAGCTCCGGGATTATGAGTATGCATGGAGCAGAGACGCTCATGGGTCCAAGAACATCTTTGCTGATATGAGAGCCATTGAGCCCTTTAGACCTTCATTCGACATACTGGATGTTTCTATAGTGTAGCTTATGGGGGTAGTTCTTCCACCAGTGCCACATATTATGAGGATTCCTATGCCTCTGCATGGCGAGGAGGTAGATGATGACGTCGGTGCTTACTTCCATACCGAGCGAGGAGATCAAACCCGATGACTACTCTCTTATCTTGCTTTATTTTGTTACATTTACTATGCTTAGTGTTTGACTGATATATTGATGACTTGATTCTTTGGCTGTTTATCTTGGTGTGATTGATGTGATTGCTTGATTGCTTTCTTGATTGCATTGTTTGCTCGCTAGATGAGTCTTAGGCGCGATAGATACTTAACTAGGAGCAAACTCATTAATCTCTACAACCATCTGGATTTAACGATAGTGCAATCTTATTTATTAAGCGATTAGCAGATAGAGCTCGGCTAAGGCATTTCTTGCACACTTTAGAGGGCTCTAATTGGGAGAGGTTGGAGGTTTTTAGACTGGCGGGTCTCCGATACATTACTAGTAGGCCAGTGAATATGGCCTTCCTTCACACAATATTCTCCTACTAGGACTCGATGGACCACATGTTCCGCCTCTCAAATTTTGAGCTATGTTCGATGGTGGAGGAGTTTCATGCTATTCTCAGAGTGACTTGCACTCGCGGGATGCGAGTGCATTTTAGGGCTGAGGGTCAATTGACTGGGTTATGGTACCCGGATGCCCCTACTACTTTCCTTTCTCAAATTCCTGGATCACCAGGGTTCGATCTTAGTAGGGTACTCAACTGGTGCATAGGTACCCCCATATCGTACATTTCTTATCCTTTGATGGTGGCTTTGCTGCTCATGGCCGAGTTTGCCCATGGAGCCAATACCATTGCCCCATTTCAGCTAGTTTTGATCACTGGACTAGCCTCGGAGGGTATCTTTCCTTTGTTCAAAGGGTTAGCTGAGACCCTACTTTATCTAGATAGGGCTAACGGGGATCCTGATATCATCGAGGATCACTTCTCCATACTACAGGTATTCATCTAACTGAATTCTGAATTAAAATGGATTTGAATCTAAATCTGAATCTAAATCCAAAATTGAATCTGAATCTGAGACTGAATCTGAACTAAATCTGAATCTAAATCTGAATCTAAAACTGATACCGAATCTGAAACTAAATCTAAAACTGAATCTGAAACTGAATCTAAAATTGAACCTAAAACTAAATCTGAAGCTGAATCTGAAATTGAATCTGAAGCTGAATCTAAAACTAAATCTGAGACAAAGCCTTAAACTGATATTGAATTTAATATTGATATGCAGGTTTGGCTCTTGGAGAAGCTAGCTTTGATTCAGGATCATCAGGGTGATCTAAGATGACATGGGCCTAGGAATTATCATGGGAGGACTCGCGTCATCGCTAACCATAACACCCTAACATTTGATGATTTGATGGAGATCATAGAGTGGAAAGCCAATATAGATATTTGCTGGATCTACCACTAGTGGGAGATCTCTGATATTCTAGTGGACACTGGTAGTGGTAAGGTTTAGTTTGCAGGGTTCTGGCAGTTTGCACATTACTCACATTATCGCTTGTGCCGGTAGTGGCGACAACTACAAAGAGTCCCATTTCATCTAGATGAATTTGCACCTGGGCCATTCTCAACCAATCTTCTTGATCATGCTAGAGAGGTTTGGGCTGGCTAAGTGAGTTACAACACTATAAATTACAACCGATTGGGCGTTATCACTACTGATGGATTTTACTGAGGATGGCTTCACCAAGTTCGGAGGGTGTGGAACCGATCAAAGCGCCAGTATTTATGGTTCGAGTGGAGGGACAAGCAGGAGGGACTCAAGCCTAATCCTTTGACAGTAGAGGAGAGGATGGTTCAAGCTTTTGATTCCAAATATGATGATAATAATGAGGGCGCAGGCCCCTCGGAGTGATTAATGATGCTCACACTATCTTTACTTTCATTTGTCTTTACTTTTGCATAGACTCGAACATTATGTTGGGCCCATCAGACTTTTATTTATTGCTTTTATGTCCTAACTTTTGCCTGGACTGCCCTTTTTGGGTTTTTAATCTAGCGGACTTTCCAGCTTTTGCATGGACCTGGATGTTTTCAGCCTATTGGAATTTATGCATCTTTATTATATAATTTTTATGTTATATTTTTTTATTTGGTGGTGCAAGTACTTGAATTAAAATGGCATCCCAAATTCAACTTACCTGGAACATTTCGTCTTTAGGGCCCAATATATTCATTTACTTACAAACATAAGAGCTCAGTAAAAGTGACATTTCCATTAGTCGAATTAAGCCTGAGTACATAATGATGATAACCATTTCTACTAACTCAAACTCTGATGTTAACTAGCCTGAGAAGGTTTTCTAGCCAACAAACTCTCGTGGCACTTTTACTCTAATTTTTGCCTAGACTGTCCTTTTCGGATTTTCAGTCTAGCCGGCTATTCTTGCACCCTAACTTCTTCCTGAATGGTTTGTAGAATACCAAATAGAGGGATACACCCTAATTATTTCCTAAGCAGTAGAAGACCACTCATCGGGTGATTTATTTTATTTATGTTTTATGTGCCGCTTTTCTAGATTTAATTCTTTTGATTTAGATATGATAACACTTTAACTAATCCTGATTGATGGGGTTCTTGAACTCATTACCATCTAGATCCATGATTTTTATTCCCCCTTTATCAAGAACTTTCTTAATCACATAAGGTCCTTTCCAATTTGGCCAAAACTCCCCCCTCAGATCAGTGTTGGTAGGCCTCAATTCCTTTAAAACCAAGTCATCGGCTTTCAACGGATATTTGTGATGCTTGACTCGACTATTGTATGATCTTGCCATGTGCTGCTAATACATTTGGAGGCTATCTAAGGCTTTTAGGCGTCACTTGTCCATGGTATTCAATTATTCTAACCTCGCTTTTCTCCATTCGGTCTCTTCAAGTTTGGATTCGAGTGCCACTCATAGAGACTTCATCTCAATCTCAGTCGGTAGGACTGTTTCCATGCCATAAACCAAAGAGAAGGGGGTTTGACTTATGGGAGTCCTAATGCTGGTTCGATACCCCCAAAGAGCAAATGGTAACTTGTCAGCCCAATCTCAGTAACTAGCGATGGTCTTGGAAAGGATTTTCTTAATAGACTTGTTGGCTGCTTCCACCGCACCGTTGGCTTGAGGACGGTAGGGTGAAGATCTATGATGCTTAATACCATATTTCTCAATCAACTCCGCGGTTGCCCCTTGGAACTGAACCCCATTATCTGATATGATGTGATAAGGCAGACTATATTGAGAACTGACAGTCAGATTGAACATGCATAAGAGGCATGGCGGAAATTCAAAATTTTATCCCTGTCCCCAGGAACTCCTATTAGTTGCATATAAATTAAATAAAGCCTTAACTAAATAATTCTCTACCTAGGTTAGCATGCTAAAGGACTAGGCATACCATAATTCTAAATTATATCCTAGCACATTTATTTTATTCTAAGCATGTTATAACTCTAAGTTATAACCTAAGCATAAAAAAAACTAAGCATGCAAAATAACCTAAGCATAATTATTATGTCTAAAAACACTTAAAGAAAAAGACTTAATAATTAAAAGAGAAATAAAAAGAACTTACCAGTTGAAGCATGCTTTTGCAGAACCTTCTTGCACAAGCCTCCAATCGTCGGATAGCCTCTATCAGTATCCACACGAACCCTACCAACCAAAACCTCCTCGAGAGGAAGAACTAAGAAGCCTCAAGTAGTTGCTAGACCACTCCAGAAGCCTCACCCAAAAATATAAACTAAAGGTGCTCGAATAAATTCAGGCTCCTCAAAAATAACTTGCTCAATTACCCGAGAGATTAATTATCTTGCATAGGATTTATGCTTTGAGCTTGGTACAATTTGAAAGGAAAGGGTACAGCCTATATATAGGCTTGGGGGAGCAAAAATGCTCCCCCTATGGGCGATGTGGGATGGGAGTAATTAATCCCATCCCATATATACATGCAGTGTGCATAGCAGCTGCATGTGGCGCTGCCCTTTTCATGGGCTGCCTTTGTGCAGCCCATGAACAAGGGCGGCCACGAACATTGCCTAGCAGTGTTCGTGCTCCTTTTGGTGTACTTCGCGCAACTGAACTATGTACAAAATATTTCGTACTTTTCGGTTTTAACTCGCCAATGTAAAATCCCCTTTAAATCCTTTTAAATAAATATTTATTTTTGAGTCTAATAAATTAGTTACCAGTCAAAATAAATTTCTTGGTCCAACCAAAATTGATCTAATCAATTATAATTTATTTATGACTCTAATTAATTAGTTACCGGTAAAAATAAATTCCTTGGTCTATCCAAAATTGATGTAATAAATTTTAACTAATCAAATAATAATCCAATTATTATTTATGTTATATTTTCGTAATAGAATAAATCTATTAGTTCTTTACTTAGTCCAATGAAGGTCCAATGTGTGTGACCTTATAGGATTCCGAAGTATTGAGCTATGAAGGCTTAACCAACCCTTGTTCTAATGGAACCATTGGCTTAATATTCTAGACCGTGAATAGAACTCGATTACCTTAAACGACTGTAGTACGCCTCTAGCAAGGGTCTACCATCCCCCATTACTCAAAACGTCATTTATGCTTATGACTTAATCCCGGTTAATGCAGTATTTTTCCAGTGCGATAAATTCCTTCCATTCTATAATATTAGTACCATCTAGTTTATTGGGTTTGGTTAAAGTGTTAACCCACTAATAGCGAGGTTGCTCCAAGCTATCCCAGTTATTTACTTGTTACCGAAGTATATTGCCTTTTACCATAACGTATTTGACTAGAAACCAATTCTGTCAAACACATACTCTAATCAGAGGTTTATGGCAATCATCACTTCAACAAGTGGCCAGGTATAACTCCTTAATATATCTGGACTGCTGGATTCTTTCCTACTACTCAGCTTACCAGCTTGCTGTCATTACTATACCCGTAATCACCCATAGCACCTTAAACAAATTAGTGTATAGTAATGACCCAAAGTATAGTACTAGTACCACACAAGGCAACTAGCATCTCAAGTATGAGGACATTCGCAAAGCTTATTGCATGAAGATAAACACTAACACATTGATATTTATACCAAGTGTTTATCATGCTGTGGTCTCCAATATATCTCCCAGATATATCCATGTGTCAAGATTAAGGCACCACCTTTAGTCTTTAGGAGATTAACTACTTGGACCCTTTCTAAGAAAGTTGACCACATGCTAGTCTTTCCGTTTCATCAATATCATTTCTTGATGAAACTATGACTAGGGATAGTTGAGACATAATCATAATTGCACATGAAGCAGTTTCCACCAAATATAGTCCAACTATAATTTCTCTGACTTCATGCTATGATTTGTCAAGGACTTTTATATACATACATCAATGAATATATTTTAACCAGCTACAATATATATATATATATATATATATATATATATATATATATATATATATATATATATATATATATATATATTGACACATTGATATAAACATAAGAATAAATGCCTTTATTGATTAAATAAATTATTCGTACTATTACATAATTACGATATATCGCCTAAATTGCCTTAAGGGCATACATCATATCTAACAAACTCCCACTTGCACTAAGGCCAATTAGCCATAGGTTTTAATCCATATGCTTTAACATGCTGGATACAAGTCTATTTTTCTGATGAGACCATGGTTCCTTTGCCTGAGCTATGGCACCATTGTTATCGTAATATAAAGTAATTGGATCAACAGCCTCAGGCACCACACCGAGATCACCAATTAATCCCTTTAAACAGACAACTTCTTTTGCTGCTTCATATGCAGCAATGTATTCAGATTTCATTGGTTGAATTAGCAGTAGTTTCTTGCTTGGAACTCTTCTAGCATACTGTCCCTCCATTTAACACATACACAAAACCTAGTTGAGACTTAAAGTCATCCTTGTCAGATTGAAAACTTGCGTCAGTGTAACCTTTGATAGTGAGGTCACCTTCTCCATAAATCAAGAACTCATCCTTAGTCCTTCTCAAGTACTTAAGGATTGCCTTGACGGCCATCCAGTGCTTTTCAACCGAATCTGATTGATATCTGCTGGTAAAGCTCAAACCCTGAGAGAAATTTGGCCTAGTACATATCATAGCATACATGATGGATCCTATCGCGGATGCATAGGGTATATCCTTCATGCGCATTCTCTCTTGAGCTGTCTTCAAAAACTCTGCCCTAGATAGGTTAATCCCCTTCGTAATTAGGAGACAACCTTTCTTAGAATGCTCAAGGTTGAACCTGCTCAACACCTTGTCTATATATGTACTTTGAGAAAGACCTAATAGCCTCTTAGATCTATCCCTGTAGATCTTTATACCTAGTATAAATGCTGCTTCACCAAGGTCTTTCATAGAGAACTTTCTTGACAACCATACTTTAACGTTTTGAAGAAGAGAAATGTGGTTTCCTATTAGCAGAATGCCATCAACATATAATACTATAAAAAGGACTTCACTCCCACTAACCTTCTTGTAAACACAAGGCTCATTTGCATTTGGGTAGAAATCCAGTTCCTGATTTGTCTGATCAAACCTTATATTCCAACTCTTGGATGCCTGCTTAAGTCCAAAAACGGATCTTTGTAGCTTGCATACCTTTGAGCCATTTTGAGATGTAAAACCCTTAGGTTGTGTCATATACACATCCCGGTCTAAATCCCTATTCAAGAATGCTAGTTTTACATCCATCTGCCAGATCTCATAATCGTAATGAGCAGCAATGGTGAGGAGTATCCTTATAGATTTAAGCATGGGTACCGATGAGAAGGTTTCATCATAGTCAATACCTTCGCATTGACTATAACCTTTCACAACCAACCTTACTTTATAGGTAATTACATTACCATCCATGTCTATCTTCTTCTTGAAGACCCATTTGCACCCAATTGGTCTAACCTCTTGTGGTTCATCAACCAAATTCCAAACTTGGTTCTCGAACATGGAATCCATTTCTGATTTCATGGCCTTTTGCCATTTATCAGAATCTGAGCTTTTCATTGCCTCATCATATGTCTTTGGTTCATCATCTTCCATAAGATATATTTCCTTATCATTAGTGATGATAAACCAATAACTATCGGGACCTGATCTTCATAATGATTGTGTTTCGATAGGTTGTTCTTGGATCACACCCTCTTGTGTATCTAGAATGGGGTCAATCAGTTGATTGTCTATTTCTTTCTCTTGAACTTCCAATTCAATATTTCTCCCACTAACTTTTGCAAGTAAGTGTTCTTTTTCTAAAAAGCTAGAATTCCGAGACAGAAATACCTTTTGTGCTTCGAGTTGGTAAAATAGATATCCAATTGTTTCCTTTGGATATCCAATGAACAGACATTTATCAGCCTTGGCATTTAGCTTATCTGATGCTCTCCTCTTTACCATTGCAGGACAGCCCCATACTATTAAGCGACTTAGAGATGGCTTTTTGTTTCACCATCTTTCATAAGGTGTAAAATCGACTGATTTAGAGGGCACTCTGTTTAAGATATAAATTGTGCTCTCCAGTGCATATCCCTAAAAGGATTTACTAAGAACTGCATGGCTCATCATGGACCTGATCATATCTAATAAAGTCCGATTCCTCCTTTCTTTCACTCCATTGTGTTGGGGTGTATAAGGAGGGGTCTACTGGGGAACTATTCCATTTTCCTTTAGATAATCTGGAAACTCCTGACTTAATTATTCTCCACCTCGATCCGATCAAAGTGTTTAACTACTTTTCTCAAGCTGTTTCTCTACTTCAGCTCTAAATAGTTTGAATTTTTCAAAACTTTCAGACTTTTGCTTCATCAAGTACAAATAACCGTATCGTGAGTAATCATCAATAAAGGTTATAAAGTAGGAGTATCCTCCTAGTGCCTGAACACTCATTGGACCACATACATCAGTATGTATAAGTTCCAATGTACTTATGGCCCGCTCACCCTTTCCTTGAAAGGGTAACTTTGTCATTTTTCCTTTTAAACAAGGTTTGCAATCACCATAAGACTCTAAGTCTATTGGGCCCAAGTCTCCACGCTTATGCAACTTGGTTAAGCGATCTTTGTTTATGTGGCCTAAATGGCAATGCCATAAGTAGAAGGAATTCTCATTATCTAAATTAAATTTCTTCACATTGTTTGTATTGAAAACTTCTATTTTAGTATCAAGAACATAAATGCCACCTTTCAACATTCCATAACCATAAAGAATATTATTCAAACGAATCTGACAATTATTATTCGAAAATAAAATTTCAAATCCCTCTGCTGCTAAACACGCAACAGATACAATATTAGAATATAGTAACAATTATTCAAAACTAAAATAAGTCCACCTGGCAAAACAAGACTAAAGCTCCCTATGGCTAAAGCAGGAACTCTGGCTCGATTTCCTACGCAAAGGTCCATCTCCCCTTTTATAAGTTTTCTACAGTTCCTTAGTCCCTGCACAGAAGTACAGATATGAGAACCACAACCAGTATCTAATACCCACGTGGATTCTCGCAGAAAAGTAGCAAAGTTTTCAATTAAAACCATACCTGAAGTAGATGCCTCTGTAGGGTTCTTCTTCATATGCTCAGAAGCAGGAGCTTTGAAATCCCTCTTCCAATGTCCCGGTTTCCCACATTGGAATCAGACATACTTAGATGCCTTCTTTTCATTCTTCTTCTTACTGATTCTTTTCTTAGCACCTAGTGCCTGCTTCTTCCTCTTAGAAGCCTTGCCTTTTTTAACCAATAGTAGAGATTTCTGATCCTTTTTGATATGAGGTTCTACTATTTTCAGCATGTTGATTAATTTAAGGATAGTAGAATTAATCCTATTCATGTAATAGTTAGTCACAAAGCCTGAGTAACTATCTGTCAAGGACATCAACACAAGGTCAATGCTCAAGTCATGATTCATCTCAAATCCCAATCGATTCAGTTTCTCAAGGTATACCAAGAGTTTCAGTACATGTTGAGAGGTAGAGGTGGCAGCCTACATCTTGGTCCCAAAAAGGAGATTGGAGGTCTCATTCCTCTCTATCCTCTCCCTCTCCGAGAAGAGTTCTTCAAGATGGAGAACCATATCCTCCAAGGGCATGTTATCATGTTATTTCTGAAACTCAGGATTTATGGACCCCAACATAATACACGTGGCAATCTCATGATCTTTCCTGTGCTTCAACCAGGCATCATGTTCCAGATGATCCTCTACATCAGGTTCTACAGGGAAAATTTCACTTAAGATATAGGCAATTCCCTCGGATCTAAGAACTATTGTCACTGCTCGGAACTAATCAGAAAAGTTTGAGCCATTCAATTTGGGGTCAAGTAACATACGGAGATTAAAATTGGAAGCCATTTTCAACCTAAGATATAAGAAAAGAAAAGTGTTTAGATATTAGTTTAAGTATATGTATTTAATATGAGGACTTTGAATTAAATACATTTCCTACTATTTTCTTCAAAATTTACAATATCCCATTCTATTGAATTCGTAAATTTTAGCCCAACTAAATTTCCTAGTAGGTAGCATCTATAACTAGTCTATTACAACCCCTAATTTTATGAGTCAAGTCATAATAGTAAGTCATAGTTGGAATCCCATTCCATTTGCATCGTATGCAATTGCTAATTCATTCAAGTTCCCTAATCCCAAGGGACATGTGCTCTTATATTAGCATCTCCTCGAATATATCTCAGATCAGGGCCTAGCCCCCAATTTTATGGTGGACTACCCCAGCTCTGTTAAGGCAGACCCTATCTTAAACTTTACAACCAATCAATGTGGACTAGAAGGAACGCTTTGCGTAGCACTTTGATAGCCCAAAGAGACTGTATTATAAATTTGAGTAAGGAAGACTACAACTTGCCATAATATATTTACTTTGGGATTTTATTGGTGTTAAACGTCTCACCCAAATCTAGGATTTTATCAGATGGACAAAATTATAATAACTTGTATTAATTCAGGGAATTTTAGAATTAATTTATAAGGTCTAACCTTAGATGGGTTCAGCTCTTTATTATAATTATTCCATCAACCTAGATTATATGCAAAATTATTAACACTTTTATTTATTATATTTATATTGCATTTCCTTTAAGCTTTTATTCAATAAATTTAATTTTTTACTTTGTTATAGAAACATATATAAGCACCATCTTATATACTATAAATAAATTAGTTCATATTAATCCCCCGGTTGGTCAATTCAAATTGCACCGATATAGGTTCCCAAGTAGGAGAGGTGCCCTATGAGGAGTAGACACCAGGTCCAATCCTAAGCCAAAACAAATACGGGCACAAACTTGAATACCAATGAATTCTCTTGAACTAATAAATTTCATTCTTCCAATTCTTGTAAATCGGGAGCATCTATAACCCATGTAATTTAAATAAATTATTGACACTTATGTAATTTGAGTAAGTTGAGCAGGCTTATTCAAAATTATTCATAACCATTTTCTAACCTTGAAATGAAAGGCACAAGTTCATATATATTGTTTCAAATAATTAAATAAACAAATCATTTCATTTAAAAAATAATATTTAGTTTGCTTCTAACTTAATTATGCACTAAATAGACAGGCTCTGATACCACTATTGGGAACTGACAGTCAGATTGAACATGCATAAGAGGCATGGCGGAAATTCAAAACTTTGTCCCTATCCCCTGGAACTCCTATTAGTTGCATATAAAATAAATAAAGCCTTAACTAAATAATTCTCTTACTAGGTTAGCATGCTAAAGGACTAGACATACCATAATTCCAAATTATATCGTAGCACATTTATTTTATACTAAGCACGTTATAACTCTAAGTTATAACCTAAGCATAAAATAAACTAAGCATGTAAAATAACCTAAGCATAATTATTAAGTCTAAAAACAGTTAAAGCAAAATACTTAATAATTAAATGAGAAATAAAAAGAACTTACCAGTTGATGCGTGCTTTTGCAGAACCTTCTTGCACAAGCCTCCAATCGTAGGATAGCCTCTATTAGTGTCCACATGAACCCCACCAACCAAAACCTCCCCGGGAGGAAGAACTAAGAAGCCTCGAGTAGTTGGTAGACCACTATAGAAGCCTCACCTAAAAATATAAACTAGAGGTGCTCGAATAAATTCAGGCTCCTAAAAAATAACTTGCTCAATTTCTCAAGAGATTAATTATCTTGCTTAGGATTTATGCTTTGAGCTTGATACAATTTGAAAGGAAAGGGGACAACCTATATATAGGTTTGGGGGAGCAAAAATGCTCCCCTGTGGGTGATGTGGGATGGGAGTAATTACTCTCATCCCATATATACATGCAGCGTGCATATCACGCTGCATGTGGCGCTGCCCTTTTCATAGGCTGCCTTTGTGCAGCCCATGAACAAGGGCTGCTGCGAACACTTCGTAGCAGTGTTTGTGCACCTTTCAGTGCACTCCGCGCAATCGAACTATGCACAAAATATTTCGTACTTTTTGGTTTTAACTTGCTAATATAAAATCCCTGTTAAATCCTTTCAAATAAATATTTATTTTTGACTCTAATAAATTAGTTACCAGTCAAAATCAATTTCTTGGTCCAACCAAAATTGATCTAATCAATTATAATTTATTTATGACTCTAATTAATTAGTTACCGGTAAAAATAAATTCCTTGTTCTATCCAAAATTGATCTAATAAATTTTAACCAATCAAATAATAATCCAATTATTATTTATGTTATATTTTTGTAATAAATAAATTAATTAGTTCTTTACTAAGTCCGATGAAGGTCCAATGTGTGTGACCTTATAGGATTCTGAAGTATTGAGCTGTTAAGGCTTAACCAACCCTTGTTCTAATGGAACCATTGGCTAGATATTCTAGACCGTGAATAGAACTCGATTACCTTAAACGACTGTAGTACGCCTCTAGCAAGGGTCTACCATCCCCTATTACTTGGAATGTCATTTATGCTTATAACTTAATCCTAGTTAATGCAATAGTTATCTAGTGCGATAAATTCCTTCCATTCTTTAATATTAGTACCATCTGGTTTATTGGGTTCAGTTAAAGTGTTAACCCACTAATAGCGAGGTTGCTCTAAGCTATCCTAGTTATTTACTTGTTACCGAAGTATATTGCCTTTTACCATAGTGTGTTTGACTAGAAACCATTTTTATCAAACATATACTCTGATCAGAGGTTTATGGCAATCACCACTTCAACAAGTGGCCAGGTACAACTCCTTAATATATCTGGAGCGATGGATTCTTTTTGACTACTCAGCTTACCAACGTGCTGTCATTACTATACCCGTAATCACCCGTAGGATCTTAAGCAAATTAGTGTATAGTAATGACGTAAAGTATAGCAATAGTACCACACAAGGCAACTAGCATCTCAAGTATGAGGACATTCACAAAGCTTATTGCATGAAGATAAACACTAACACATTGATATTTATACCAAGTGTTTATCTTGCTGCGGTCTCCAATATATCTCCCAGATATATCAATGTGCCAAGCTTAAGGCACCACCTTCAGTCTTTAGGAGATTAACTAATTGGACGCTTTCCAAGAAAGTTGACCACATGCTAGTCTTTCCAGTTCATCAATATCCTTTCTTGATGAAACTATGACTAGGGATAGTTTAGACATAATCATAATTGCACATGAAGCATGTTCCACCAAATATAGTTCAACTATAATTTCTCTGACTTCATGCTATGATATGTCAAGGACTTTTGTATACATACATCAATGAATATGTTTTAACCCGCTATAATATATATATATATAGACAATGATATAAACAAAAGAACAAATGCCTTTATTGATTAAATAAATTATTCATACTATTACATAATTAAGATATATCGCCCTAACTACCTTAAGGGTGTACATTATATCCAACAGACCATATCGAGTGAAGATGTGTTTCTCAATTAACTTGTTCTTTTTCTGGGTGGTAATACTAGTGAATGATTTGGCTTCCACCCATTTTGAGAAATAATCCACCGCCACAATGATGAAGCGATGACCGTTAGTCGATGATGGCTGAATTTCACTAATTATATCTATCCCCCACATCGAGAATGTCAAAGGAGTAGATATATTGTGAAGCTCCGTTGGAGGAAGATGTTAAATATTGCCATAAATCTAACATTGATGACACTTTTTAACCTCAGAGACACAATCAGCGATCAAAGTTAACCAAAAGTACCCCATTCATTGAATCTTCTTGGCTAAAGCCATTCCATTCATATGAAGTCCACAATAACCCGCGTGAACCTGACCCAACACCCGACAGGCTTTAGATTTGGTCAAGCACTAGAGTAACAAACCATCGAAAGTTCGTTTAAAGAGATCATTGTCGATGATTTTGAACTGAAAGGCCAACTTGTGCAGGGTAGTTCGATCGGAATTAGTAGCGTTCTCATGGTACTGACCATGATGGATAAATTGCACAATGTCTGAGTACCAGTAAGGTTTATCACTAATGGTGCAGACATGGGCAATGTCGCGCAAATGGTAAGGCACCTTCACAGAAACCAAGATCAGAGGGCAAATGGGTTGGCGCTGAGGACCTTCCATATTGAAGCTAGTGTAGCTAACTAATTGGCCATCTGATTTTTGTCTTGAGGGATATGCTGACATAGACATGTCTCAAACTTAGCAGATAAATCCTAAACGGCATTGACATAGGGCTGGAGTGATTCTTCCTTGATATCCCAATCCCCCATAACCTGACGGATGACCAAATTTGAATCCCAATTATAGAAACATGCTTTGCCCCGTACGAGTAGCAGGGCTTCAAGACCAAATAGGCAAGCTTCGTACTCAACCCCATTATTAGTAGTGGGAAACTCCAACTGCTTAGATAGAGGGATGACTTCATTGTCGGGTGTGAATAAGATAACTTTGAGGCCCACGTCGAATCTATTCATGGAACCATCGAATTACATAGTCCATACGAGGTTTCACTATATCAATCATTGCTAACTGCTTATTAGGGAAATCCAAGTTCTCAACGTATTCGGATTTGATATAGTGAAAATTTTGCAACTGCTATACCTTTGATAACCTTCCTGATGACATTCTCAATATTGAATTCAGAAAGCAACAGTAACCACCTTGACAACTTGTCGGCTAGAGATGGTGACTGACAAAGATATTTCATTGTGTCGACCTTAGCAAAGGCCTGAACTTTGTATGACTGGAAGTAATGGCACAACTTCTTAGTTAACCAAACCATGGCAGCACACATCTTTTCAATGATTGAATAACGAGTTTCGTAATCCAAAAGCTTTTTACTTAAGTAGTACACAATATGTTCTAGCTTACTGTCATCTTCCTGAACCAACATTGCCCATATGGCTAAATCATCAATCGCTAAGTACAAGATCAATGGCTTACTGGGGGTGCGAGTGCGTGAAGAAGATTTTATCGAAGGCAACCTGACAATGTTCATCCCACATAATTGGCTGACGCTTCCTTAGTAGCGTGAAGATAGGCTCATAAATGGTAGTGAGGCGAGAAATGAACCTGCTGACATAGTGAATAGAATTGAGGAAGGATCGAACCTCTTTTTTTGTCTTCAAAATGAGCATATCCCTGATCGCTTTAATCTTGTCTGGATTCATTTGAATCCCTCTTTAACTGACCACGTGACCCAAAAGTTCCACCGATGCAACCCCAAATATGCACTTCTTCTGGTTAAGGCGTAAGTTATATTTCTCGATGCAACATGTCATCCACGTAAACTTTTACTTCTTTATGGATCATGTCATGCAAGAGAGTGGAGACAGCGCATTGGTAGGTTACCCCGACATTCTTCAGACCAAATGGCATGACCCGATAATAGAAGACTCCCCATTTTATGATGAAAGCCGTCTTCACTTTGTCGATTATATCTAATAGAATTTGATTGTACCTTGAGAACCCATCTATAAATGAGTACATTACGGCCCTGGCAGCGCTGGCAATTAGCACATCGATATGGGGTAGAGGAAAGTCATCTTTCGGTGAAGCCTCATTAGAATCCCGATAATCCACACAAACCCTTACCATTCCATCTTTCTTCAAAATTGGGACCATGTTTGATAACCAGGTTGGATACTCAACGACTTTAACATGCTTAGCTTCAATTATATTAGCAACCTTCGCTCTAACCTTGTCAGCCCACTCCGGTCTCATTCTTTTAAATTTCTACTTGACAGGATGGAATCTAGGATCGGTTGGAATATGATGCTCGGTGATGTGGCAATCTACACCAGGCATGTCCATATGCGACCAAGAAAAAGCGTTAACATGATCTTTTAGCACTTTGATTATCTATCTTTTTATCTTAGGGGTTAAGTCATTAGAAATGGTTACCATTTTTGGGTTATCATCTATACTCAAGTTTATTTTAGTTAAAGAAATGTCATGAATACTAAACAAATTATGCTTATGATTATATGAATGCTTGGGCACGTCGGGCGAAACATTAAGCAAATAAGAAAAATTATAATCTTTCATTGAATTAAAGGCCTTATAGGCTACACATTGTTCTCATAAAAAACACTAGAAATATTAAAAGTTACATCATCATAGTCATCCTTCACATGCGGAGGGTCTTGAACAGTGGCATCAGTAGAGTTGACACCCTCGGTAGGTTCCATGACCAGGTCATCCAGGTCAAGACCTAGATCTTTTTCTTGTTTGGCAGTCAACTTATCTCCTTCAGTAGCAAGCGATCAGGTGGGCTTCTTCATGGCTTCGGCTAGAGGATTGGCTTTGTCGTTCTTCTTCCACTTCTTCTTAAGTAGAATAGACATGGCTTTAGACAAAGCAGCCATGACATCTTCAACCTCTTGATCAATATGATTCTTTTAATCTAAATCGGGATACAACTTCCCCTTGTCTTTCTCATCGGATGCAATAACAGATACAGGCTTGATCGGGTCCTCCTCCTCCTCAATAAGATAGCCCTTCTCAAAGTCATACACATCTTTGAAGATCTCGAAACCTTGCCAAATCTGACCACCATGCTCGACGAGTTCTGGTTCCCCCTTATAGGCTTGCTTTCCATGAACCTCACAAACTTTAATTACACCATAGTGCATGGGGTAAAGATGCCTATAAATCTTCTTTGGGGTATATCCAAAATCAGCTCGCTTCAGATGCTTCTTGTTTGGGATAAGATCAACCATTCCTCCATGGCCCTTTCCTAGCCCTTGACCCAGCACATGGCCATTCTTTTTCATTATTTTTCTACTAGTAGATGAATAGCGCTTATAGCAAGGGGATCTAGGCTTATCATTACGGACAACAGCCACCCGGAATCTAGCCTTCTCTTCAGCCTCTATAATGGCTATCACAGATGCTTGGTCGGCCTCGATGATAAAGAGCCTTCCATCATTCTTCCCTAGCTTGATTTTCTGATGGAGCATTAAAGAAACCACTCCTAAAGCATGGATACAGGGTTGACCCAAGAGCAATGAATAAGTAACAGAAACGTCTAAGATAGTGAATTGCACCTTGCTAGTGACTTCCCCCACAGTCACCTTGGCTTTGAATACACCAATCACACCTCTCTTCAATCATCGTAGGTGTGGATGATGGTATTGGATTTTTCGAGCATGTCTTTTGATAACCCCAAGTGAGACAGAACTTTCAATGGACAGAGATTCAGGGCGGATCCATCATCAACCATGATGCACAGAATGGTTTAATCTAAGATGTAAACACAATTGAAAAGAGCACGGTTATGGTCAATTCCTTCAGGTGGGAGATCCTTGTAGGAAAACATGACACCCTTTATGCTTCTTAGAACCAGGAGCCCTTCTTCTATTATACTGCATATTTTGACTACTGAAGTAGTAGGCTTTGCTTCAATTTCCAAAAGCCTCTTGATAAGAGCTCGGCGGTATCCACCTGAACCAAGGACTAGCTGCCAGATGCTAAAGTGAGCTTGCATAGTCTTTATTTGAGTGATAAGAGGGTCGATGTTGGGGCTAGTTTCAACTTAAGGAGGAGACATCACCGGCCTAGCTATGGTCTTAACAGGATTCCAGACAAGATTATCCTCGAGATGGCCACTATGAGTGACATTCAGAATTCCATCGACTAACATGCTCTTGGGTCAAATGGTTAGGGTGACTCATTATAAACCAACGATGAGTCCTGAAGCTCATACTCATCCATATTGAAAGCCTGAAACTCTTCATCAGAATACTCTTATTTTTGAACATTACCGTCAACATTAAACAGTGCCTTTTTTACCATTTCCACACTTTCAGTCTTGGCCTCATCTTCTTGCCCCATTTCTTGAATTTCCATAGAGCTTACCATAGGGTAAGACTGTGAGATCATGTTGAATACAAAGCTCAAAGGGAGACTAGATCCGATAACCATTACAAACTCCTCGAAGATCATTTATAAGACGGATTCTTCCTTAAGACCAGGTTGATTACAGAGATCTTGCCCCCGAAGCTAGGCAGAGAATTTTCTATAGCGCTTGGGTTCCTACTCGGCTCATCTATCTTCCCCTCTTTATTAATACGAGCGATATTGGAAGCTAAAGTTCTGCATTGATTAGTTTGATACCCCTTTTGAATATGGAACTTGCAGAAGTTTCCCTTTTCATCCGTTCGAGGAGCCCTGTAATCACACAGAGGTTTCAACTAACCCACTTTATACATTTTAGCAAATATTATGCCAAGGGGCAGTTTCCACAAAGATATGAATGGTTGCTGAGAAGGGGTGACTTGAACTGCGGACACTTCCTCTTGAGCCACGGTTTGCACTGCAGGCGATTTACCTTTAGTAGGAGCTGGTGCAATTTCACTCAACTCATTCTTCTTATACCATGGCCAGTTCCTAATCGGCTTGTTGGCCTTATATTTCTCCTCAAGATGCTCGATTTTCTCAGCTTTTTAAAGCACTATAGATAAGATTCAAAAGAGTCGGTTTCCATTTCCTTATAGAGAACTGGGAGAGCCATATCGAGTAGCTTCAAGATCATTTCCTCTAAAATGAGCTTTTGTTTCAATAGAACTTGAGTGGCCATCCATCTATTAATGTACGACTTAAAGGGTTTGCCTTACTTTTGCTTAATGGCCTCATAATGCTGGATAGTGGTTTCCATGGTGGCATTGAATCCATAGTGACCAACCAAGGCTTCAGAAAGGAGCTTCCAATCTAGGATTATCGATACGGGGAGAGTATTATACCATTCAAGAGCTGGCCCTGATAGAGTACACGAAAACAACTTAGCAAGAACTTTGTGCCTAATTTTCTGAATACATATGATCTGCTCGTACATCACGATGTGGGATTTGGGAGGTCCCTCATTGGAGTAGGCTTCCATCCTGGACATCAAAAAGTTCTTGGGGATCCAATCTTTGTCCCTCACTTCTTCCTTATCTTCATTCTTATTCAGAAGTTGCTTAAAGAATGTGGCCATTTCGGGTGTCATGCCTGAAGGTTGTGTGACCTGATCGATTGGTGTCACACCTGGAGGCTGTGTGACCTAGCTGTTGTGCACTGAAGAGGCCTTGAATTAAAATGGCGAAGGAGTTGGGATCTCAATCTGAGGGAGAGCAAAGGGATTCTGAGGGTAAGTAGTTTCACATGGAGGAACCACAAAACTAGGAGGTGATGGAGCAAAAGGTGTTAGCGGTGTCAGAGAAATGGCAAAACTACTAAAGGGAACAACCATTTATAAAGTAAAACCCCCTGAGAAAGTGGGGAATATAGGAGCTTGACTGATAGATCTTGAGGGAATAGGAGGGGGAAAAGCAAATATCGATGGATCAAAAGACGGAGGCGGCTAAACCAAGGTTTGACCAAACTAAAACTGAACCGGTCAGACAGGTAGGAGTGGTGGAGCTAAAAACTGAGGCTAAATAGGTGGAGACTGACTAGACCCATTTTAAGCAATCCTTATCTATCCCTGAGGTTGAAATAGAGGCCTTACTAGCTTTTAGACATCCCTCTCTTCCCTTAGAGCCGATCGGATTTGCTCTTGGATGGTAACACAAAACATATCAGATTGTAAAAACATGGCCAGAGCATTGGCTAACTCGGTGCCTAACTATCACTGATTCTGATCGGTCGGGGGAGGAGAAAGAGGAGGCGGAGTACCCTTGGAGGGAACTCCACTAACCGGTAGAATATCATACATAGCAGATAGAGCAGATTTTAAAATTAATCGATGAACCAAACGGCGATCAAGATGGAGCCAAAGATGATTGCGATGGCGAGGATGTCTCGACCTAACTAAAGAAATCGAAAGATGATTAGCCCAAATTGAAGCATGAATGAAATGGATGATTACATAATAACTCAAGTGATGAATGATATATATACGGGGGTGGTTTAGAGAGGTGGGGAGCAGAAAAGCTTATGATGTGAAGCTTAACCTCAAAATATGTGAGACGTGCCGATTCCTCACTATGCCTAGCAAACTAGATATGATTCCTCAGGACTCAAATGATCTCAAACATTTTGTTAAATTCCCTCTTCAAGCGAGGGCAGAGTAGAGGTAAGCGAAAACACAAAATAAAAGTTGACCACATGCGGCCTATACATGAGGTGCGTATACATGAGCACAACACAAGTAGCACACAAAAAGTGAATAAATCTCTTCCAACCTTATGACTCCTGTACAATTAATGCCGTTCAAAAGATCTGGGGGTAACTCTAGCGCCAACAAACGGCAAGAGAGTATGTGACCTAAGTCTAAATTGCTTTGGTGAGCCTAAAGGGAAGTTGCTACTGCTTAATTTATTGTAGTTCATAATCTCAAACTGCTGGTATTGTGGAATGATACTGTAGAAGGGTCTTATTTACCTTGATTCCATGTAACTCTACCACTCCTCAAATGAGTGCTATCACGGGAATTACACGTTGGTTGAAACGAGTGGTCCACCCATAAATATCCCCAATTCCTGGTGGGCATGAGGTATACAAGTACGCTTCATGGGGGTGAAATAATGGCACCTTAAACCTAGTATCTAACTAAGCGATGTATTCAAAAGACATAAGAAATAAAGCTTTGATTTAAAAATGATTTAGGAACATCAACAAAATCCTTTAACCAAATTTTAAAAATGAAAGCGATTTTCCAAATTTTAAGTTAAGAGGAAATCCCCTGCGGAGTAACCACTATAAGAGGACGAACTTTTTCAGGACCCTTAAGGGCATGAAAAATAATAAGCGCAACGAAGCGAGCCGAAGGATTGTTCCTCATATTAACGTGATGAAAAATGAACTAATAAAGGTGATGTTGAAGTTGAATTTTTAGTCCAATTTAGATGTTAAGAGATACCAGACTTGAAATCCGGCGTTTTAAGACAGAGTCCCCACCCAATTTAGCTCTACCGGGAATTTGGGTATGATATTCCCATCGGGTGGTTAGACCGTACCTTGAAACAGAGATTCCAAGTTCGGATGATGTTGCTTACTTTTCATTTATTAAATCAAATCATTTACATTTTAATAAGCACGACTTTAGTTCTTATGCAATTTAAATCCAATTGTTGTTTAGAGTTTTCGGTTTATATAGCCATGCATCACACGAAAGCGGTAAATAAAACAAATACATAATTATTACAAGGCTTTACAAATACCTATACATTTTTCTAATCCGAGAAAATAAATAAAGTGAGTAAATAAATAAAGGATTGAAACTGGGTCCTAACCGAGCTTACCAACACAAACCCGGCTCCAAATAACGATAAATCCCACATGAATAATCACAAATCATGCATAAATAATAAAAGGGCGGAAAATAAATCAAACAAGAGAGAAAACATATTTTTGGATTTTTGGTGACTAAAAACATACTTTTCGGGCACTTACTAAATATCTAAACAACCTAAAATATTAATTAAATAAATTAAACACCCTAAAACTAATAAAGGAAAATTACAGAATATTTTTGGAATTTGTAATATGACAAAAACATTTATTTAGTTAAAAAACCATTTTTGAGCCATTAAAATGAAAATTTAACCAATTAAATAAATAATAAATCCTAAAAATAGATTAAAAATTATATTATTAAACTATAGATTATGTGAAATTTTTTGAAAATTTTTTGGATGAAAATCAGGGTAAAACATCCAAGGAAATGAAAGAAAAGGGCCAAAAACACAAAATATGGGTCTTTTGGCATTTTTGCTAATCCAGATGCTAGAGTTGCATCTGGGATGCTACTGATGCAGCCCCAGATGCTACTGTTACAGCAACTGGTGGTACACTGTAGCATCTCAAACGAGCATCTGGATCGGAAAAAGTGCCAAACGAACCAAAATCGATATTTTTACACCCGAAAATTCAAGGTTATCAAAATTTTAAGCCGATCCCCACAATATTTCAATAGATCTGGACTTAACATGATAAAATAGCTTTAATTTCTTGGCTTTGGGATAAAAGATGAACCCAAAAATAACGGTGAGGGTACTTGTAGAAATACCGAAAGAAAAGGGAAAACAAGAACAAATTATAACCAAAGGCAGCCAAACTAGATAATATATTAATTAAAATAGGTTGGAACTCAGTTTTGTTACCTAGAGGCCATGAATCGACATTTTGAGACTCAAACCGGTCGTTTGGCAAACTCTATGGCGAATTTGTGACGAAATCCAACGATACAGTGAAGAAAAAGGCGACGAACTTAGCGACGAAATTTAGTGATTTTGTGAGAAAAAGTTTTTAAATCTTAATTAAGCTCGTTTTAACCTATGATTTCTAATTGATTTTAAAGATTAAGCTAAATAAACCTTTGGAATCCAAATTAACCAGATTTCATAAGTTTAAATGGCTTTATCTCTCTAAAACCTTAGAATTTCTAAATGTGAAATTAAGCTCTGAATTTGGCAAAAAGTCCTCAATTATTGGATTAAATGAGTTTATATAGGCCTTACTCACTGCAAATAACTCAATTAGTCCCTAAAAATGCAAAGATTCCCAGAAAAATTGAAATTATTTGAACTTAGAAAGAGATAGACGAACTGGCAATGAAAGTTGGAAGCCCGCACGAATTCTCAGGTCGAGACACTACATCGGCAGCAACTCACCGGACTCTCATGCGGTGAGATGCCCCAACACACAACGAGATGCTGCAGCGGTAGCATCTAGCTGTGCCCATGCCGCATCTTGCCGAGATGCGGGGGGGGGGGGGGGTGGACTCAGTGAGACGCAGTGAGATGCGCACGGAGGTGTGTCTCACCGCGCACTCAGGGCTTCTCGTCCATGCCGGTGGTGTCCCGCCACTCTGGCGAGTGTAAGGGCAAATTTATTTTATTTTTATTTTTATTTTTTTATATTTTTTATATTTTTATTTATTGTTAGTAATATTTTAGTATTTGTTAATATTTGTATTTAATTAACCGGCCAAGGGAAACGACACGATTAAAGACCCAAACTCGCCACAAAAATACTTGCCAAATGCAATTCGACTCTGAAATAATAGAACAATAGGCCGATCATTAGGTGAGCAAAATTTCATCATCATTTTATGAGTCACTAAAAAGGTCGTGCCCATAGGTCCACCGTCCCCAATTACTCAAAACATCATTTGTGCTTATGACTTAGTCCTAGTTAAGTCAATAGTTGCTCAATGCGATGAACTCCTTCCATTCCTTAATATTAGTACCATTTGGTTTATTGGGTGCAGTTAAAGTGCTAACCCACTAATAGCGAGGTTGCTCCATGCTATCCCAATTGTTTACTTTTTTACTGAAGTATATTACTCTTTACCATAATGTGTTTGACTAGAAACTATTTCTATAAAACACATACTATGATCAGAAGTTTAGGGCAATCATCACTCCAATAAGTGGCCGGGTACAACTCCTTAATATATTTAGAGTGATGGATTCTTTCTGACTATATAGCTTACCAGCGTGCTATCATCACTATACCCATAATCACCTGTGGCACCCTAAATTAATGAGTGATTAGGAATGACCCAAAGTATAGCGATACTTCCACACAAAGTAACTGTTGGTCCCTATGAGAGTGTTTATAAGGGTAGAGGGAGGTGAATGGCCCTTTTTTGAGGAATTTACAGACTTAAAAAAGTCTTAGTATAGCGTGTTTGATTATGATTCGGAGGATGGATCTAGATGATGCAAATATGACAATAATGTGCAATAAAGTATAAGAGAAAGAGAATCAAACACAAGTATTTTATACTGGTTCGACCCTGCCTACATCCAGTCCTTAGAGTTTACTTCCTCCGAGCTTATCCACTAGTGGTTTCCTTTCCAACTGGCAGGAATTAAGCCTTATAGATTTGTCTTCGGATGGTAACCCCTTCCGGAAGTAGGATATGCCACTAAAATCACCAACTCCTAGCTGAGTCCTCTTATCTTTAGTAGGATATACCACTTAGCCTTCTATCTCAAATCTAAGCTGAGACCTACATGGAGATCTCACTCAAAGCACCTACTTCAAGCTATATCCCAATCTCACAACTCAACCAAATTAGAGATTCTTACACTTTGGTTTTTGATAAAGGGTTGGTTTTTGGAGTTCCACAAGTTTATAGTTTCACTTGGGAATCCTTACAAACAGATTTTGAATCAAAGGTTCTTAGAGTGATTGTATCAACTGATTGAAGAAGTATTGCTTTGTTACTTGCTTTTGTAAATCAACTAGTTAACCTTCTCATTTGGTGAAGAGCTTCTTTTATAGGCTTTGATCATAAATGTAGCCATTGAAGTTGGTGAGCTTTCATTCAATCTTCACCTTTGATCAGGTCAACGATGTGGAGCTTTCGGATCCGTTGATCAATCCATTAGACTGTATTTTGACCCATTTGGAATCTTGGGATTGAGGTTAGAAAGTTTTCAGTGATCATTTTTATTGTCATTTTGTGATGCACCAACTTTCATACCAATTGCTTTATGGTGTAGGCTCCACGCGCGCCCTTATTGGTCTAGGAGATAAAAGTAGTCAGCTTTTTTTTGTCCGGTGTTAGACCTTTTGTCCTTTCTCTGAAATATGCATGCTGTCATTTTGTCTTTATCTTGGAGATAGGATCTTTGACTTTCATAGATCAAAAAGGTGAAAGAAAAAGTTGTATTTGAAACTTTTTCCTATGTTTGAAATATAGGTCTTCCGGATATCTTTTAGACCTTTATACTCCGGATCTTATCTTCTTCCAGAGATGGCTTGAATTAGTTCTTCCGGATGCTAGTCTTAATGGACAGAAGTTTGTTTCCTTTCCAAACTTAGTCCGGATGATTTCCTCCAGTGCTTAGGTATTTAATTTGTTTAATGGATGACTTGTATCTTATTCTTTGTTCGGATATTTCCATTTAGATTTGGGAGTTTTACATACATTGTTTTTGTTTCATTCAAACTTGATCCGGATTTATTCTTAGATAGTTATCCGGATCATTGTTTCCTAACAATCTCCCCCATTTGATGGAAATGAAAACCTAAGTCATCTAATCATAGGACAGGGGTACATGAACTAAGTTTGATTTTTGATACTTATTTTTTTTTTGCAATGCTCCCCCTTGCTTCTAAGTTTGTTTTAGTACAATTACAGATTGTACTTTAGAATCGATTGTTTTGATAGTTAAGAATTTTCACTTCATATATATTTCTGCTGTTAACAATGGTTAACATCATGAAGTTTAGAGTTACAAATTATAAAAATACATATAAAGTGAATCTATCTATTACAAAATTATCTAGCTAGCTTAACTATCTCTCCGGACGGACCACTCTTTCGGACTTGTAGCATTTTTCCCTTGCCACTTCCTTCGCCTTGATGACTCGGATCTTTCTCCCCCTTTTTGCTTCCATCAAACGGATCAATAACCATGTAGGTTCGCTTATCCCAAGATTGCTGCCAAGCAGAGGAGTAGATAGAGTAGTCTTTATTGCCTTTAGCCCGCTCATCAATAATATGATCTACTATAGGCGGAGTCAAATAGTAAGGGTGAAGAGACCTCCAGAGTTGATCATAAGATTGTAAGACTTGAGGAAGAATTTGCAGAATGTGCTCTTGGTCCTTGGGATCAAAATAAGGAAACATGGCCTTGATAAGAGTAGTCATACCTTTTTGGCTCATGAACCCTGAGTCCCCTATGACTTGAACAAGGTTGTGCTCAACCAGAATGTGTTGACTTTCTGGAATAGCTAGAGAAGAAGATGCTCTAGAGACA
Organism: Euphorbia pulcherrima; assembly: GCA_947683365.1. Lineage (NCBI taxonomy): Eukaryota > Viridiplantae > Streptophyta > Magnoliopsida > Malpighiales > Euphorbiaceae > Euphorbia > Euphorbia pulcherrima. The sequence continues at coordinate 46,019,070 of CANTUS010000014.1, forward strand.
GATAATTCATTAATTCTAGCTTGAAAGAGAGTGATCTCATCGCTAAGGCCCTTCCAAATGTTGTGGATATACTCTATTTGATCCTTTAATTCTTTGAAGACAAAATTCTTCCATTCACTTATTGATTGTTCAATACCGGATTTTCTAGCCTACATCTCATCACCTATATCATCTAGTATCTTCTCTTTAAGTTTGGGGATCGTTTTATCTATGAAATGTACAAGCATATCCTGGGTTACTTACTGATTAGTTTCCAGGTTGAGCAGAGTAGGTTTCAAATCTCTGTCTTCCATGAATTTTGTCAAGTTTTCAAAATTTGAGTCAATGTAGTCCTTGATTTTAGTGGATAGATTAGTGGCGGATGAGGACATTCTTTCAAGGATAGTTGCACAGTTATTAGAGACCAAGGTATTGACTTGACTGACATTCTGATTTACTGTAGAGGCACTTTCTTTGAGCTCATTCAGAAGTGGCTACACTTTAGATAGGGAAGCTGCTGCTAGAGCTCCTGGATTTGGAAAGTTTATAACTTACTGCTCAATTTTGGGTAGACATTTCAAACTCTCTTTGATCTCACCCAAATCCTTTTGGACTGCTTTATCATATTTTCACCTTTGCAATTCCTTCTCAACTCCTCAAAGATGAGGGCATATGGTTCTGAGACTTTGCTTCATATATCCCTCTTCACTCTCCTCCTTAGCAACCTCTTTTAATAATTGAAGTGTAGTTGTAACATTGGATTTTACGGTGTTATTTGTAGGCACCCCCATAGCTGGAACCTTTAGAGGGAATTCATCATTAGAGAAGCTAGATGAGTATCTTCCTTACTATCTTCTTTCCCATCTCTTTCCACTTCCTGCTCATCATTACTTGCTTCTATATCCTTCTCCTTTATCCATTCCTCTGGATGAGCCCCGACCGTAGGGTCCACTTCAAAAGTGTGCCCTTTGGAACTCAGACTCTCTCCCTCCTTCGAAGTTATTTCATCTGGGTTTGGCACTATATCCTTAGCTACATTATAAGAGACTGTAGCCAAGTTGTGCTCATCAAGATCAGAATTAAGATGAAGGAGATCAGGGGTTACCTCATTGGTTTGTAGCGTCTGATTCTGATTAACTTCAATATCCTGCTTCTCTTCTTCTAGCCTAGCCTCTGGTTGGTTGGAACTGTCCTCAACCACTCCTACAAGTGCCTTTGCAGGACTTATCTCTTCTCTAGGCGTATTGGTATTTTCCTCAACACCCTTCTCCAGTGCCTTTTTAGGACTTTCAAGATTGATGATTGCAGTGCTAGATCCAAGCAGATTTTCTAGAAGAGCTCCTGTTCTGTCAGCAAAGATGAATTTGTAAACTTCCAGAATCTTTGACAGTGTATCCATATCTTGTGGGTCTATAAGAATTGGGGGAACTTAAGATGAGTCTCCAGGTCCTTCAGTTCTCTCCCAGTTTATTTTAATGTTATCTTTTATCACTGCTTGAATGATCTCATATTGTGCATCATCTCTCCCCACAATTTCTGTTGCCCCGCACACATTTTTCCCTTTGCTAGATTTTGCTTTTTCCAAAGATGCTTTCTCCCTATACTACTTTGCCTCTTCATTCAGCACTATTCCAGCTAGCCTCCTCCCTTCACTGGCTTTCTTTTCTTGGGCAGCAATGGCTTCGTCATAAGATAGCCCCTTTCTCCTGAGTTTCTTTTGAGGAGGAGCCTCATCCTCTATCTCCTCATCATCTTCCTCCTCTTCCATTTTGGCCAATGTTATTTTGGCTTTCCTCCTTCCAGCCTCAATTGCTTTTATAGCAAATGGAGGCAAATTTGCATCAAACGCATGCTGACCCTTCTTAGCTGCGGCCTTAATCAATCTCCCCCTGGGCCTAGGCTGCTCTGAACTTAGGATCTGAGTGATGGGTATAGAGTCCTTATCAATCTCCTCTAAAACCAATTCTACTTGCTTTTGAGCTTTGGCTTTGGTGGTTCTGGGTTTCTTAGGAATAGGCGCCTGCTCTTTCTGATCAACTATCTTTCGGGGACTTAATTCTTCTCTCATCCCTTTTCATTTTTGCCTTTTCTTCATCCCATTCCTTATCATAGCGGAGATTGAGGAAATTCTTCTCAAGAATAGGCTTTCCATAGATGCCTTCAAATCCGGTCAGATCTACTTTTATTGCAGAATTCTTATAATTAAGGCGCCATAGAAGTTTACATGTGTCTTGAGATAGTGAATGATCAAGACTGGCCAGTTTACTTCCACACTTCCAACCCAGTGCTGCAAGATGCAGTGCTGGAGGGAAGAAACTATAGTTAGTGATCCTTTCCTTATCAGGATGAGCTTAGCCAAAACGTGCTACAAGAATCTGGGCGTTATCGGGAAGTATGTTGAGAATTTATCTCCGAAGTAATTCTTGTGAATCTATAGTTTGGAATCGTATACAACTTCAGTCTTATCCCCATCTTTTCTTATTAATATACCAGAGTTCTTTATGTTCAGATTCTTCTCAAAGATCTCTGGAGTGATAGTTATGACCTTCCTCTGTACTTCAGTGCTTAAGGCATTAAAATGGTTGTAAGCACTGAGATTTGCAAAAAATTCTTTCACAAGCTTTCGGTAGCTAGGGCAATTTATCTTTAGGAGATCACTCAGACTTTGATCTTTGATCAAGGTGAAGAAAGGAGGGGTTCTGAATAAATAATCATCACCTAAGTGATCAGTGGGAATGACTAATTCGGAGGTTTTGAAATTTAGGGGTTCAAAATCATTATCCTTCAAGTTAGATACTTGAAAGATATTTTTGCTTGGTAAGATCTCGAGGGTGTTGGAGGTGTTAATGGCTGCCATTTTACAGAGATTTTGAAAGGTAGGGTTCTGGGTTTGAATTTTCGTAGAGTAACAGTAGAGTAGTTACTCGCATGAAGAAGAGGGGGGGATTTTGAGGGGTTTATATAGAATTTTTTAAGTGAGGGTATATTGGTAATCCAGACTCCGGCTGTTTTGACTGGATTGATGACATGATAGTCGGATTTTTAGGAGAGAGGTGAAATCAATTTAACCGGAGAATGGGAACGGTTTATTTTTGAAATAACTGCTCTATTTACCACACGTGTAACAGCCAATGGACTTTTGAAATTAAAAAAGTAACAGTTACCTTTATGAGCTTTTACTGCCTTATGTCATTTTTGTCGGCTAATGTGGCAATTTTTCGGAATAGATCTTCCCAATACTACTTGTCTTCTGGGGTGAGTTTTTATCTTAGGATCCGACTTAGTTTAAAAACTGTCTTCCAAAGACTTCCTAAATTAGGTTTGAGATTCCAAATGATTCTCTTAGTTTCCCAAACTGATCTTTACTTAATGGCTTAGTAAAGATATCAACTCTCTGTTCATTGGTAGGGACATATACCAATGCAACAGCCTTCTTCATCACATGATCCCCGAATGAAATGATGCCTTATGTTGACATGCTTCGGTCTGCTATGGAGCACCGGATTCTTTAACACATCAATAGCACTTTTGTTGTCACACATTACATCCACACATCCAGATTGCACTCCATAATCTTCAAGTTATTGTTTGATTTATAAAAGTTGAGCAACACAACTTCCAACTGCCATATACTCTACTTCTGTAGTGGATAAGGCAACTGAAGTTTGCTTCTTGCTATACCATGAGACTAAGCAATCTCCAAGAAAATGGCAGCCTTCGGATGTACTCTTTCTCTTAAGAGTATCTCTACTATAATCTACATCTGTGAACCCTTGGTGTGTGAAATCTCGATTACTAGGATACCATAACCCAACTTCAGTGGTACCTAAGAGGTATCTGAGGATCGTTTTGACTACCTTGAGATGAGAATCCTTGGGATTGGCTTGATACCTTGTACAGTAGCAAACTGCATAGTGTATGTCAGGTCTGCTAGCTGTCAAGTATAGGAGTGAGCCAATCATTCCTCTATAGAGTTTCTGATCTACATCTTCTCCTTCATAGTCCCTGGATAAGACTGTGTCTAAACCCATTGGAGTGGAGATAGGTTTGCTTTTGTCCATTTCAAACTTTTTCAGGATCTCCTTGGTGTACTTTGATTGATTAATGAAAATCCCATCTAGACTTTGCTTGATTTGTAGACCAAGGAAGAAGTCGAGCTCTCCCATCATGGAAATCTCAAATTCCTTTTGCATTTGAGAGCTGAATTCTTTGCACAACTTATCATCAGTGTCTCCAAAAATGATATCATCCATATAGATCTGGACTATAATAATATCATTCTTCTTTTTCTTAATGAGGAGTGTGGTATCTGCCCAACCTTTAGTATATCAATTGAATATGAGGAATGAGGTTAATCTTTCATACAAAGCTTTTGGTGCTTGCTTTAATCTATATAGAGCTTTCTTCAGCCTATAGACGTGATCCAGATGCTTTGGATCTTCAAATTCGGGTGGTTGCTTGACATACACTTCTTCTTGAATGAAACCATTTAGAAATGCACTTTTAAAATCCATTTGGTATAATGTGAACCCCTTAAATGATGCAAAAGCACATAGGATCTGGATTGCTTCCAGCCTTGCTACAGGGGCGAAAGTTTCTTCAAAATCAATTCCTTCTTACTTGATGTAGCCTTGGGCATCTAGTCTTGCCTTGTTTCTTACCACTACTCCAGATTCATCAAGTTTGTTCCAGAACACCAATTTAGTGCCAATGATTGATTTTACTTTATGAGAGGGCACAAGATCCCATACATCATTCCTGGTGAATTGATCTAGTTCTTCCTGCATCGCCATCATCCAACTTTCATCGCCTTCAACATCTTAAAATTTCTGTAGTTCTATAAGAGAGACAAAGGCAGCATGGTTCGTCATTCGGTTGAGCTGACCTCTGGTTCTAACTAGATTCTAAACATTATCTAGAATATTTTTAATGGAATGATCTCTGTGGATCCGGATCTCCCTTTGCAGGCCTTCATGTTGAACTTAGACTTGCTGTACTTTAGTTTCAACCACTCCTTCTTGACCTTCATGAAAGTCAATCTCTTGTAGGTTGAGATAACTTGTTGTACCTCTAGATCAAAGGATATTTCTTCATCTTCCTCTTTGTACTTCTTGATTTGAAATGAATTAGGAATTCCTACTTCCTCCTTTTCTCCAGATTTTTCAGCTTTCAGAACTTGATCTTCCGGAGTGTAGCTTTTCTTTCCTGCAGCATTAGTCTCATCAAAATCTACATATATAGACTCTACCATAGTTTGGGTTCATTTATTAAAGACTCTGTAAGCCTTACTATGTCTTGAGTAGCCGAGGAAAAATGCTTCATTAGATTTAGGATCAAATTTTCCTAGTTGCTCTCTATCATTAAGGATGTAACATTTACAACCGAATGCTTTGAAATGCCCAATTTTGGGTTTTCTTCCCTTCTAGATTTCATATGGGGTCTTTTCTATGGTTTTTCTAATGAGAGCTCTATTTAAGACGTAGCATGTTGTGTTTATGGGCTCACCCCAAAAATATTTTGGCAAATAATTTTCACTAAGCATTGTTCTAGCCATCTCTACTATAGTCCTGTTCTTTCTCTCAATAACTCTATTCTGTTGAGGAGTGTGAATAGTAGAGAAGTTGTGTTCAATGACCTTGGAGTCACAAAAGTTAGCAAAATGCTTATTTTTGAATTCTCCACCATTATCACTCCTGATGCATGTAATGATTATGCTCTGTTCTACTTCTATCTGGATGAATGTTTTAGAAAATTGGTCAAAGGCTTTATCCTTGCTTTTTAGCAGGAGAACCCATGTATATCAAGAATAGTCATCTACAATGACCATGGTGTATTCTCTTCTACCTAAACTCAGTGGATTGATTGGGCCAAAGAGATCAATATGTAAGAGCTCAAGTACTCTTTTGGAAGGAATGTATGAGATGGAAGAGAAACTTTTTTTATCCTGTTTACCTAGTTGGCATGCAGTGCATAGATGATCCTTATCAAAAGCAACCTTAGGCAAACCCACAACTAATTCCTTTTTGGATAATTTGGACTGGAGGTTCATGCTTACATGTCCCAACCTCTAGTGCCATAGCCATGATTCTTCTTCTTTAGACACCAAGAATATATTCTTCTTATCATTTTTAATGTTTACATAATAGACATTATTTACTCTAGGTGGGTAAAGAATAAGTTGATTGGACTTACTATCATAGATTGAGCAGCCTCCAGAGTAAAATGTGACTTTTCTTCCTTTGTGACATAATTGGGCCACACTTAGCAGGTTGAACTTCAGTCTTAACCAGTGAGACATCTTCAATCTTAAATTCATATCCAATGGTTCTATGACCAATGATCTCTCCCTTTTGAATGTCTCCAAAACCTACTTTGCCTCCCTTCTTCCGGTATAATATGATGAAGGCCTTCTCATCACCTCTCATGTGCCTTGAGCATCCACTGTCAATGTACCAAGTGTGTTGATCTACTGTAGATCTAAGGCATACTTGCAAAATAAATCAAATGGGTTTGGGTACCCAATCAGATTGGGTCCTCTCAGGTTAATAACCATCTCAGGCCAAGGATAAACATCATAATAACCATTCTTTAATCTACATGATTTAGTAATATGATTAATTTTTCCACAAAACCTGCACCTTGAAATGGTTAAGTTTTGCTTTTGCTTCTCGCTGATCTTCTCCCGATCCTTCCTTCTATAGTTGCCTTTATACCCAACTTCTTGTACACTAGTGGATGGTCCGGTATAAATCTGGAAGATGGTTGGAGGTGCAATTTCAGCTCTATAATTTCTTCTTTATTCGATAGGCTGTTGGTTGTAAGCTACCTTAGCCTTTCCTTTCTGAGTAGCAGTATATCTTTGAGCATGTGGCTGCCTGCTAACTCCATTTGTCTTTTGATTGGGGTACCTTTGAACTCTGTTCTGGGTAGGAGGAGGATTATCTCTTCTTGGATCCTTTATTTTAGGTTTCTTTTTGGATGCTTCCTTTAATATATTGACTTCTCTATCCAGCCCCATTACATTTACATTTAGGATCTGGACCTGATTCCTTAGGAAGTTTTCTTCTACTACATCAATATGATTGGTTGCTCTAACCAGATTGATGTCTTGTGCCATTGCTTCAGCATCTTTAGCTAATTCTAGTATTGCTCTTTTTAGAGACTTGATGGCTTTTGCATTCTTCTTTACCCCCTTGATAACAATAGAGAGAGATTTTGCAAGATCAAGGTTAGAGGCAGAATTAGAGCAAGAATTTACCTCAGTGTTTGCTATATTTGATTCCAATTCTTTGATTTTCACTATTTCGTGCTTGGATGCATTCTTCTCGGATTGCTCTGCTTCTGGGTCAGTCAGAGCCATGAACCCACAATTTCCAGTCTCCTCTTCTTCTATTGAAGATGAGCTGCTGCTTTCTTCACTATTGCTCCAGGTAGCAACCACTGCCTTCTTTTTGAACTTCTTAGTTCTTTTGAGTTTAGGGCACTTTGTTCTGAAGTGGCCTTTTTCACCACATTCAAAATAGGCAACATCTTTCTCCGGATCTTTCTTTCTTCCGGATTCCATCTAGGCTTGTCTCTTCTGGAGGTGCTTCTCTTGGTCCCCGAGATTCATACCTCTTTGATTTCCTTCTATCTTTCGTTTGTATGAATTGATTCAGCCTTCTGGTTAGTAGAGCAAGTTAATCTTTAGTGCTCATTGATTCATTGATTTACTCTTCCACTCTAGATGAAGCAAATCCGGTGGATTCTGCATTAAGAGCAATGGCCTTCTTTTTCTCCTCAGGCTTCTTTTCTTGTTGGTTGTACCTCTCCAAGGACAATTCTTGGGTTACAAGATTACCAATGAGTTCATCATAACTGAAAAAAATTAAGTCATGAGCTTCGTCAATGGCAGTCTTTTTAATGTCCCATTCCTTGGTGAGACTCTGAGCACTTTCTTAACCATTTCTACTTCTTGAATCTCCTTCCCTAGCCTTTTCATTTGATTCACTAGATTTGTGTATCTAGTGTTCATGCTGCTGATTGATTCTTTAGGCTCCATCTTAAAGGATTCAAACTTTTGTTGGAGTAGTTCAAGCTTAGCCTTTCTTACTTTGGTAGTTCCTTCATGAGTTACTTCCAACTTCTCCCATATCTCTTTTACAGTCTCGCATCTGAATATCCTGTTGAATTTAGTTGCACTAAGAGCACAATGAAGCATGTAAATAGCATTTAGGTTTTCATGCAATTTTTTAAAGTAATTTTCATCCCACATGCTTGATGGCTTTCGGATAGTAATACCCTCTACTTCATAGGTAGGCTCATACGGGCCATCTTTAATAACTAACCATGCTTGCATACTTTGTGACTAGATGAATTTCTTCATCCAGTTTTTCCAAAATGTGTAGTGTTCACCAGTGAAGAGTGGAGGATGGGTAACAGACATACCCTCTGGAAGGAGTTATGAGTTTTGGGAACTCATTTTGATATGTGAATCAAAATATATAGACCTTTAGCTGGAGATTGTTAAATTTTTTTTAAGCACTTGCTCTAATATCACTTGTTGGTCCCTATGAAAGTGTTTATAAGGGCATAGGGGGGTGAATGGCCCTTTTTCGGGGAATTTATAGACTTAAAAAAGTCTTAGTGTAGCGTGTTTAATTATGATCAGGAGGATGGATCCGGATGATGCAAATATGACAACAATGTGCAATAAAGTATAAGGGAAAGGGAACCAAACACAAGTTTTTTATACTGGTTCAGCCCTACCTACATCCAGTCCTTGGAGTTTCCTTCCTCCGAGCTTATCCACTAGAGGATTCCTTTCCAACAGGTTGGAATCAAGCCTTACAGCTTTCTCTCCGGATTGTAACCCCTTTCGGAAGTAGGATATACCACTATAAGCACCAACTCCTAGCTGAGTCCTCTTATCTTTAGTAGGATATACCACTTAGCTTTCTATCCCAAATCTAAGCTAAGTCCTGTAGGGAGATCTCACTCAAAGCACCTACTTCAAGCTATATCCCAATCTCTCTACTCATCCAAATTGGAGATTCCTGCACTTTGGTTTTTAACAAAGGGTTGGGTTTTGGAGTTCCTCAAGTTTATAGTTTCACTTGGGAATCCTTACAAATAGATTTTGAATCAAAGGTTCTTAGAGTGATTATATCAACTGATTGAATAAGTATTGCTTTGTTACTTGCTTTTGTAAATCAACTAGTTAACCTTCTCATTTGGTGAAGAGCTTCTTTTATAGGCTTTGATCATAAATGTAGCCATTGAGGTTGGTAAGCTTTCATTCAATCTTCACCCTTGATCAGGTCAATGATGTAGAGCTTTCGGATCCGTTGATCATTCTGTTAGACTATATTTTGAGTCATTTAGAATCTTGGGATTGAGGTTAGAAAGTTGTTAGTGATCGTTTTGCTTGTCATTTTATGATGCACCAACTTTCATACCAATTGCTTTATCATGTGAGATCCACGCGTGCCCTTATTGGTCTAGGAGAAAAAGGTAGTTACTTGTTTTTGTCTGGTGTCAAACCTTGTGTGCTTTCTCTGAAATATGCAAGCTGTCATTTTGTCTTTGTCTTGGGGAAAGGAGCTTTGACTTTCATAGACCAAAAAGGTGAAAGAAAAAGTTGTATTTGAAACTTTTTCCTATGTTGGAAATATAGGTCTTCCGGATGCCTTTTAGACCAAGGTCTTCCAGTTGTCTTTTAGACCTATATACTCCGGATCTTATCTTCTTCTGGAGATGGCTTCAATCAGTTCTTCTGAATGTGGGTCTTGACGGACAGAAGTTTGTTTCCTTTCCAAACTTAGTCCGGATGATTTCCTATAGTGCTTAAGTATTTAATTTGTTCAATGGATGACTTATATCTCGATCTTTGTTCGGATATTTCCATTTGGAATTGGGAGTTTTACATACATTGTTTTTGTTTCATTCAAACTTGATTCAGATTTATTCTTAGATAGTTATCCAGTTCATTATTTCCCAACAGTAACTAGTATCTCATGTATGAGGATATTTGCAAATCTACTGCATAAAGATAAACACTAACACCTTGATATATATACTAAGTGTTTATCTTATTGCCATCTCCAATATATCCACCAGATATATCCATGTGTCAATCTTAAGGCACCATCTTCAGCTATAGGAGATTAATTGCTTGGACCCATTCCAAAAAAATTAACCACATGCTGGTCTTACTGCGTCATCAATACCCTTTCTTGATGAAACTATGACTAGGGATAGTTTAGATATAATCATAATTGCACATGATGCAGATCTCTCTAAAAATAGTCTAACTGTGATCTCTCACTTCATGCTACGATATATATCAAGGACTTTTGTATACAAATATCAATGAATATATTTTAACCAGTCATAATATATATGAACACATTGATATAAACAAAAGATTAAATGCCTTCATTATTTAAACAAATTATTCGTACTAATACATAATTATGATATATCGCCCTAATTGCCTTAAGGGCATACATCATATCTAACACTAGCAGTCTCTTGGATCTATCTCTGTAGATCTTTATACCTAGTATAAATGCTTCTTCTCCAAGGTCCTTCAAGGAGAACTTTCTTAACAACCATGACTTAACCATTTAAAGAAGAGAAATGTCATTTCCTGTTAGCAGTATGTCATCAATACACAATATAAAGAAAATGACTACACTCCCACTAACCTTCTTGTATACACAAGGCTCATAGGAGTTTGATATAAAATCTAAGTCTTTGATTGTATCATCAAACCTTATATTCCAACTCTTGGATGCCTATTTGAGTCCATAAATGGATCTTTGCAGTTTGCATACCTTTAAGCCATTTTGAGATGTAAAACCCTCAGGTTGTATCATATATACATCTTGAGCCATGTTCCCATTTAGGATAGCAGTTTTCACATCCATTTGCCAGATCTCATAATCATAATGAGCAGCAAAGGCCAATAGTGGTTGAGTTAAAAAGTCCTAAAAAGGCAATGGGAGAGGATGGTGAGGACAATTCCACCATTCAAGAAAATGAGGTAGTAGTTGTTGTAAGTCCTATAAAGGCAATTAGAGGGGAGATTGAGGACATTTCTAGTCTTCCAGTTACTGGGTTAGAAGAGCATATTGAGGAAGAGACCAATGAACAACAACTAAATATTCAGATAATCCCCTTATCTACTGCTGCTGATATTTCGGCTGGTGATGTCGTTAACTCACAGGAAAACTTAGATGTAGCAACAGAAATAGCATCCAAGGATGATCAGTCCATCCTGGAACACAATGTTCCGGAGGAGGGAAATGGTCTAGGATCCAATGAGCACACTTGTGAAGTGGACTCAAAGAGCAAGGCCATTTCGGAGAAAAGGAAGCAAAAAGAGGAAGAGGACAAGAATAAAAATGAGAGCAGTCAAGAGCAGGTAGAAAAATCCTCAAGCTCTGAGGAGTTTAGAAACAATTCTAGGTCAGAAGAAACATCTTCATCTGAAAGCACTCCCAACTAGCCAATCCTTAATGACAATCTGTAGAGAGTTGATAAACTTACAACTGCACTTAAGATGATCCAAAATATATGTACTTAACTCAAGTCCGTGGAGAGCATTATAAATGACAAGTCTTTGGCTCCGGATTTAAAGTCTAAGTTAGGGGAAATCAAGGGAGTTGTCCAAAATATTGAAAGAAGAATACAAGGATTTTTCAAAACTGAACTTATTACAGAAGCCTCCCTATCCAAAATCACTTTGGTGCTGAATCAGATAAACTCAAATACTGTAGAGCAAATTGTTCTGTAGATCAATCTCTCACCGAAGCTGACAATGACTATATGACCCTCATGGGTTAGATCACCTCCTCTTCTATAGAAGTAACCAATGAGCTCAAAGAGTATCTGGATTACAAGTTTGAAAACTTGGAAAGATTAATTCCAATAGGAGTTATAGAAGCTGGAAAAGGTATTACATCTGGGCTTACCGAGTTAAATGAAGAACATCAAGCTGCCCAAGAGATGTTTTCTAACTTCCTAAATGAGGGACTCCCAAAACAATTAAAGAAGCTCATAGATGACATCAGTGAAGACTTTAGAAGTCACCTATCTGGATCAGATAAGCATATAAAGGACCTGAAAGAGGCATTTTATAAGGATATGACAACCTTTAATTCCAGCTTGCACAATGTCTGGGGAGATATAATTGAGGAAATAGAGCTTATAAAGTTAGGTATGGCTAATCTATCTCTTAATGCTCCTTCTACCTCATCCGGATCATCATCTACCGATCCAAATAGCCTTCTCCACCCCATCTGCCAAGACCTTGTCCAATCAATTGGGGACATTTTTTAGTTACAAATGCAGCTTGACTCTCCTTAAAGATCTCTTCCCATTCTTTATGGAAGCAAACCAAAAGCATGCTCTAAAGATAATTCCTGACATGGTCAAGTCATACAAGCACCTCACAGAAGAAGTCAAACCGCTCCATCTCCTTCCGGCTATAGTTGAAACTATTCTGGAAAAGCGCTTATAAGGAAATATAGATTATTCAGTTTATTCAGAGGCCTGGAAAAAGAATTGGGATAAAAGAACCGATATGGTCACTGACCCCCAAATTGATGAAAACCAAAAGGGGGAGAAAGCCAAAGGCAAGGAGGGAGAGTCATCTAGAAAAGGGGAAAATGAAGAGCCGCTGCTGCTGATTCTTTAGAATAGCTATTTTTTCAATGTACAAATCTGTAATAGCTAGTTCTATTTGCACTTATATATATTTCAGTAATTGTAATCCAGAGCTTCATGAGGTTAATTATTGTTAACAACAGAAGTATATATAGTGAAAAACATTTACAAAATTGATTCTAAGTACAAATATCAATTGTACTTAAAAAACATAGAAGCTAACATGCCAAAATGTTAGGGGAGTTAGGATGTTTAGATTATAGGGGAGTAAAATTGTAAATAACTAAGTATTAAGAATCATACTTAGCTCATATAAAACCCCCTTCCTTATGCTTATATTGCTTAGTTTTTGTTTCTATCAAATGGGGGAGATTGTTGGGAAATAATTATCCAGAATAACGAATTGAAGACAGATCCAGATCAAGTCTGAAGAAAACAAAAACAAGAAAAAAATTATCCAAGGAATAAAAACATGCAAAAAATGGAAGCACAAAGTCCAAGGCAAGTGATCAGAATAAATATTGATGACTACAAGTACCTAAGGATAAAATGGAAGCATCCGATTAAAGTTTGGAAAGGAAACAAACTTTAAACCACTTAAGATTAGCATCTGGAAGAATAACTGGTTGAAATAACATCCAGATATAATAAGACAAATTCATCCAGAAGATACAGTTATCAAGACAAATGAAAAAGTTTTAAAAATAACTTTTCCCTCCACCTTTTTTGTCTAAGAGTCAAAGATCCTTTTCCCTTGTGCAAGACAAAAATGATAGCTAGCACACTTTTTAGAAAAGGATAGAAGGGCTAACACAGGAAAGAGAAAAGATAGCAACCTTTTCTACCTAGACCAATAGTAAAGGCGCCTAAAGCACACACTCTGGATTTCTAGCATAAAAGTTGGTGGATCACTAAAATACAAGGAAAATGATAACTGATAACTTTCTAGTCTCAATCCCAAGGATTCAATAGGATAATTAATCAATCTATTGGATTGATCAATGGATCTGAAAGCGCCACATGTTACCTGATCAACGGTGAAGATTTAATTCAACTTCAACAACTCACAACGGCTACATTTATGACAGAAGCCTATAAAAGAGAAACTTCACAAGTTGAGAAGGTGTTGGTTGTTCTAAGAAAAGCATATACAAGAGCATCCACTATTGCAATCAGTAATATAATCCCTCCAAGAACTAAATCATTCAAAATCAGTTTGTAAGAATTCTCAAGTTAGTTATAAACTTAAAGAATTTAAAAATAAAACATTTGAGAAAAACAAGTTGTAAAATCTCATACTTGGGTGAGTATTGAGATTTGGATATAGCTTAGTGTTGGTGCTTTAAGTGGAATCTCCCTGTAGGACTCAGCTTAGGTTTGGGTAGAATTGTAAGTGGTATATCCTAGTAAAGATAAGAGCACTCAGCTAGGAGTTGGTGCTTCTAGTGGTATATCCTATATCCAGAAGGGGTTACCATCTGGAGATAAATTGCAAGACTTGATTCCTACCAGTTGGAAAGGAATCCGCTAGTGGAAAAAGCTCAGAGGAAAGAAACTTTGGGGATGGGTGTAGGCAGGGCTGAATCAGGATAAAATTACTGTGTTTGATTTTCTAACTCTTTTCATTACTGCATAACATTTCATATTTGCATCACCCAGATCCAACATATCTGGAACATAATCAAACAGACTACCCAAGACTTTTTAAAGTCTGCTCATTTCTGCAAAAGGGTCATTCACGCCCCCCTCTGACCTTATTTAGACACTCACAAGGACCAACAACCTAAGAGTATGGGGTTGTCCTACTATGGCAAAGAGGATAGCATCAAATAAGCTGGACACTAAATTTGACTAGTTTCTATTCATTGGATATCCAAAGGAAACTATTGGATATTTATTTTACCAACCCGAAGCACATAAGGTATTTGTGTCTCGGAGTGCTTGCTTTTTGGAAAAGGAACACTTAGTTGAAAAGACAGTGGGAGAAATATTGAACTAGAGGTTCAAGAGGAAGAAACAGACAATCACCTGACTGACCCCATTCTAGATACACAAGAAGGTGTGATCCAAGAATAACTAGTTGAAGCACGATCATTATGAAGATTGGGTCGTGTTCATAAAGGTCCTGAAAGATATGGTTTTACTATTATGGATGATGGGGAATTATATCTCATGGAGGATGATGAACTAAGAACCTTTGATGAAGCAATGAAGAGCTTATATTCTGATAAGTGGCTTGAAGCCATGAAATAAAAAATGGATTCCATGTATGAAAACCAAGTTTAGAAAATGGTCAATGCACCAGAAGAGGTTAGACCTATCAGGTTTAAATGGGTCTTCAAGAAGAATATTGACATGGATAGTAATGTAATTACATATAAGGCAAGGTTGGTTGTGAAAGGTTATAGTCAACGTGAAGGTATTGACTACAACGAAACTTTCTCACCGGTAGCCATGCTTAAATCTATAAGACTAGTTCCCACCATTGCTGCTCATTATGATTATAAGATCAACCAGATGGATGTTAAAACAACATTCCTAAATGGTGATTTGGACCGGGATGTGTATATGACATAACCTGAGGGTTTTACATCTCAGAATGGCTCGAAGGCATGCAAACTGTAAAGGTCTATTTATGGACTTAAGAAAGCATCTAAGATTTGTAATCTTGGGTTTGATCAGACAATCCATAAACTGGAGCTTTGTCCAAACATTAATGAGCCTTGTGTTTACAAGAAGGTTAGTGGTAGTGTAGTCATTTTCCTAGTATTATATGTTGATGACATTCTGCAGTAGGAAATGAGATTTCTCTTCTTTAAAGTATTAAAATATAGTTATGAAGATAGTTCTCCATGAAATACCTTGGAGAAGCAACATTTATACTAGGTGTAAATATCTATAGAGATAGATCCAAGAGGCTTTTTGGTCTTTCTCAAAGTACGTATATAGACAAGGTACTGAATATGTTCAGCCTTGAGCATTCTAAGAAAGGTTATCTCCTGATGACAAAGGTAATAGACCTATCGAAGATTGAGTGCCCGAAGACATCTCAGGAAAGAATGCACATGAAGGATATACCCTATGCATCCATGATAGGATCCATCATGTATGCTATGATATGTAATAGGCTAGATTTCTCTCAAGCTTTGAGCTTTACGAGTAGATATCAATCGGATCAAGGTGAAAGGCACTGGATGGCTGTCAAGGCAATTCTTAAGCACTTGAAAAGGACTAAAGATGAGTTCTTGGTATATGGAGATGGTGACCTCACAATTATAGGTTACACTGATTCGAGTTTTCAATTTTACAAGGATGACTTTAAGTCTCAGTTAGGTTTTATATATGTGTTTAATGGAGGTAGAGTATGCTAGAAAAGTTCCAACAATGAAACTATTATTGATTCAACCACAGAGTCTAAGTACATTGCTACCTGTGAAGCAATAAAAGAAGCTATCTGGTTAAAGGGATTTGTTGGTGATCTCGATGTGGTGCCTGAGATTGTTGATCCAATTACTTTGTATTGTGATAACAATGGTGCTATAGCTCAAGCAAAGGAACCACAGTCTCACTAGAAAAATAGACATGTACTTAGAAAGTATCATATAATCAAAGAGATTGTTGATACTAGGATGATAAGATTAGATTGTGTCCCCACTGATCAGAACCTCACCGATTGTCTGACAAAGCTATTGAAGCAAGTCAAACATGACTAGTACGTGAAAGCATATGGAGTAAGGCATATGGCTAATTGGCCTTCGTACAAGAGGGAGTTTGTTATATATGATGTATGACCTTAAGGCAATTACGGAGATATATCTTAACTATGTATTGATACGAACAATTTGTTCAATTAATAAAGGTATTTAATCTTTTGTTTATATCAATGTGTTCATATATATTGTGATTGGTAAAATTATTTTTTTGATATCTTTGTACAAAGGTCCGCAACATAATACATAGAATGAAGTTAGAGATATGATAGTGGGACTATATGTAGTGAGACCTGCTTCATGTGTAATTATGATTATGTCTAAACTATCCCTAGTCATAGATTCATTAAGAAAGGATATTGATGGAACAGTAGACTAGCATGTGGTCAACCCTCTTGGAAAGGGTCCAAGTAGTTAACCTCCTAAAGAATGAAGGTGGTGCCTTGAGTTTGACACATGGATATATCTGGAAGATATATTGGAGACCGCAGTAAGATAAACACTTGGTATATATATATCAATGTGTTAGTGTTTATCTTCATATAGTAGCTTTGTGAATAACCTCATACTTGAGATGCTAGTTACCTTGTGTGGTACTGTTACTATACTTTCGGTCATACCTACTCACTCATTAATTTAGGGTGCCACGGGTGATTATGGGTATAATGATGATAACACGTTGATAAGTTGTGTAGTCGAAAAGAATCCATCGCTCCGGATATATTAAGCAGTTGTACGTGGCTGCTTGTTGAAGTGATGATTACTATAAACCTTTGATCAGAGTATGTGATTGATAGAAATAGTTTCTAGTCAAAACACATTATGGTAAAAAGTAATATACTTTAGTAACAAGTAAATAAGTGGGATAGCTTGGAGCAACCTCGCTATTGGTGGGTTAACACATTAATCAAACCAACAAACCAGATGGTACCAATATTAAAGAAAGGAAGGAATTCATCGCATTGGGAAACTATTGCATTAACCAGGATTAAGTCATAAGCATAAATGATGTTCCTAGTAATGGGGGATGGTGGACCCTTGCTAGAGGCATACTACAGTCGTTTAAGGTAATTGAGTTCTATTCACAGTCTAGAACCTCAAGCCAATAGTTCTTATAGAACAAGGATTGGTCAAACCTTAACAGCTCAATACTTCAGGATCCTATAAGGTCACATACATTGGACTTTCATCAAACTGAGTAAAGAATTAATAGATTAATTCTATACAAAAATATAACATAACAATAATTGGATTATTATTCGGTTAGACCAGGAATTTATTTTGATCGGTAACTAATTTTATTAGGGTTAATTAAAGTGTTGATTAAATGATTAGATCAATTTCTTGTTGAGCTAGAAATTTATTTTGACTGGTAACTAATTTTATTAGGGTCATAAATAAATTAAAGTGTTGATTAAAATGATTAAATCATTTTATGGTTACGCCAAGAATTTGTTTTGACTGAAAACTAATTTTATTAGGGTCATAAACAAATTAAAAAGATTAAATTATTTCTGGTTAAGCCAGTAATTTATTTTGGCCGGTAACTAATTTTATTAGGGTCATAAATAAATTAAAAGAAATGAGGATTAAAAGAGATTTTTTCCATGGACCTATGAATCTATTTATTGGATCCAAACATGCAAAAGGGGCTTGCAGCAAGTTTATCGCAAGCCTACAAGGAGCTTGCCTCGGAAGCGGCTTGGGCGGTAAGCCAAGCATAAGCTTGCCGCCCAAGCTAAAGGGTAGGATAGGGTTTTCCCCATTCAAGAATTTAATGAGGGAAACCTCCCCTCTCCCTATAAAAGGAGTTCTCCTCCTCCTTATTTCAACACACCAACAACTCTTCTCTCCTCTCTCTAGTTTTGTATTTGAGATTCTCCAAATAGTTTTCTCAACTAACTAAGAGGGATTTCTTTGTTAATATTTTCAAGTGGGCTTTTTGGAGTGGTCTAGCAGCGACTCAAAGCTCTATGGTTCTTCCTTATTGGGAGGATTCGGTTGGTGGGATTCGTGTGGATACTCATAGAGGCAATCCTACACTTGGAGGCTTGTGTAAGAAGGTTCTGCTAAAGCACACTTCAACTAGTAAGTCTTCTAATTCTCCTTTAATTATTAAGTTCTTTTCTTTAAGTGATTTTAGACTTAATAATTATTATGCTTAGGTTGTTTTGCATGATTAGTTTATTTTTTACTTAAACTATAACTTAGAGTTATAACATGCTTAGTATAAAATATATTTATGCTAGGATATAATTTAGAATTATGGTAAGCCTAGCCTATGCATGCTAACCTAAGTAGAGAATTTATTTAGTTAATGCTTTAATTAATTTATATGCAACTCATAGGAGTTTTTAGGGACAAGGGACAAAATTTTTAATTTCCATCATGCCTGTTATGCATGTTCAATATGACTGTCAGTTCCCAACACTCAACATAGCCAAGAAGCTTTAAAACGTACTGAGAAGTTGAAGCACCAGCCTGCATCTTAGTCCCGAACAAAAGTCTTGGGGTCTCAAACCTCTCAGTCCTTGCTTGCTCAGAAAAGAGTTCCTGAAGATGGAGAATCATGGTATCGAGATCCATATTCTCATGCTATTTTTGAAGCTCTGGATTCTTGATTCCCAATATTAAATATGTCGCAGATTCACAATTTTTCCTATGCTTCTTCCATGCCTCATGTTACTCCTGAGCGCTAGCATCAGGTTCATCAGGAAGGGGCTCATCCAGAACATAAGCTAGGCCTTCGCCTTTGAGGACTATCCCCATCGTCCTGAACCAATCAATAAAATTACTACAATCCAATTTGTTTTCAAGAATAGCGTGAAAGTTTATGTTTGTAGTTATATTCAACCGAGATATAAGAAAAGAATTATTGCTTTAGACTTAGTTCTTGTACGTGCATTTAATTTAAGGTCTTTTAATTAAATACATTTTCCTACTAGTTAGTTAAAGTTTATTGGGAAACATAATATCCCCTTCTATTGTCTTTCAAGAAACATGGTCTAACCATTCTCCTTAGTAGGTAGCATCTATAACTCATTTAAGCTAACCCCCGCTATCACGAGTCAAGCTAACTTAAATAGCTATAGTTTGATCTAGTCCATTTGCATCTAATGCAATTGCTAATCCATTTGAGTTCCAACCAATGGACATGTATAACCAATTATATGACTCCTTAAATGATGCCTCAAGCCTGGCATTAGCTCCGATATTATGGACAACTAACCCAGTCTAGTTAATACTTAACCCTAATTCGAATCATGTGAACAAATTATGTTAAAGAAGAAAGCATGTGGTGCAAAAAGCAATTCATTTGATAAAAGGGCTAGAGTCACATATTCGATTTTTAGGAAATCTAGTTCAGTCTTAATATTTTAATGGAGATTTATTGGTGCAACAGGTCTCGCCTAAATCTAGGACTTATACATGGTTATAATTATGAAACTATAACTAATTTCGGGTTAAAAGGAATCAGTAGGTCCAACCTAGGAGTCATACTCAAATGGTAATTCATAATCATTCCATCATTCCAAGACTCCACATAGCATACAAAACAAACAAGGGTTTTCATTGTTTTAAGTTCTTGCACCTATGTCTATAAGTTTTAATTTAACAATTTAAACTTTTCATTGTAAAACCATATAATGAATCCAACTCATTATACTAGAAATCAACTAATTCAAAACAACCTCTATGGTAATTAAAATCTAGAACCGATGGAAATTCCTAGGTAGGGGAGGCCCCCTTGAACTAAATGAGCAACCATGTCTAATCCTTATCAGAACAACCACAGACCCTTCTGACTCAATTAACCATAGATTATTTAAATCAAATATTTCGTTCTTTTCTAATTTAAGAATTATTCCCCTTAATTCAAAAATTAAAGCATTTACAATTTCAAGTAAAACAATGTAAATCCTTAGATAACTGCCCTGACTAAGTTTAGGCGACACTTAATATAGTTATCACAACATTTTCTATTGCAAGAAATAAATTCCTAGGCATGGCATAACATACTCGAAAGTATTTCATAGTAAATCAGACCTAGCATACTTCTAGCCAACCATACAATCGCATTAGGCAGGCTTATGATACCACTGTTGGTCTAGATTCACAGGTTTTAACAAACAAAGCAGGCATGATGGAAATTCAAAATTTAATCTAAAGTCCAAGGATCTCCTCAGCATGGCATGATTGAAAATATAACTAGTGTAAAATTATTCTAGGTCATAAACACTCATTTAAAGGACCTAATGTTGAAGGGTGAATCCTGTAGTTGGTAGAATGACCCCTCAGTTGTGTGCATAGACTCCAAAGTATAAGCCCTCTATAATTGATCCACACTAGCACCACCGACCAAAAACTTCTAGAAAAGGGAGTACCGATAAATAAGCAAAAGATAACTAGATCTTCCCTCAGTTATGCACCTATTGGGCCGCGTAGCGTGTGTAGTGGGCTACCCTTGGCAGCCCACCAAATCCCAAGGCCCCCACTATGGGCCTTGAGTAGTGTTGTTTGCACACAACACTACTTTAGTCCGCACGCAGATCTCAGTCCCAAAATTGTCTAACACTTTTCGTATCGATCAACTTGCACCAATTCAAGCAATACCTAGTATTTATGAATTATGCTATTTAGTTCTTAATTCCATTTATTTATTTTAACCTCCTTATTATTTATCAGGTTCATGGTCCAACCAGTGAATATTGGTCTAACTAATAATATGGTATAAATATATTTTTTTCTTCTGGGTTAGATCTAGTCTAACGGTTCTTTTCATAGCTCGGTCATAACTCAAACTATATGACAATATAGGATCCCATAACATTGAGCCATCAAAAGTTTGACCTAGCTCAATTCCTTTTAGGAATTGACTGGCTCAGATCACCAAACCGTTGTGGACTCCGAAGACTTTGATCGGTCGTAGTGGCTCTCTAGCATAGGGCATATGAGCCTTGAATATTCTAAACATCACGTGCATTGTGACATAATCTTTCTTTTGCAATAGTATCAATACAATTCGCTCCTTCTATCAATGGTTAAGTACCATCTCATTTCTAGGATTCGGCTTAAGCGTTAGTCCACTAGTAGCCTTTAATGGCTACCCTAATATTTAGTCTTGCTACAAAAGTACACCACTTAACCATTTTAATGAGTTATCAGGATCTCATCCTATCAACTCATACTTTGATCAGAGGTTTATGAGTGTGTAATTTCCTATTACAAACTGGCAGTCAGATTGAACATCCATAACAGGCTTGGCGGAAATTTAAAATTTTGTCCCTGTCCCCAGGAACCCCTATTAGTTGCATATAAATTAAATAAAGCCTTAACTAAATAATTCTCTACCTAGGTTAGCATGCAAAAGGACTAGGCATACCATAATTCCAAATTATATCCTTGCACATTTATTTTATACAAGCATGTTATAACTCTAAGCTATAACCTAAGCATAAAATAAACTACGCATGCAAAACAACCTAAGCATAATTATTAAGTCTAAAAATGCTTAAAGAAAAAGACCTAATAATTAAAAGAGAAAGAGAAAGAACTTACTAGTTAAAGCATGCTTTTGCAGAACCTTCTTGCACAAGCCTCCAAGCGTAGGATAGCCTCTATCAGTATCCACACAGACCCACGAACCAAAACCTCCCAGGGAGGAAGAACTAAGAAGCCTCAAGTAGTTGCTAGACCACTCTAGAAGCCTCACCCGAAAATATATACTAGAGGTACTTAAATAAATTTAAGCTCCTCAAAAATAACTTGCTCAATTACTCGAAAGACTAATCTTTGCAAATCTCAACTTGGATTTATACTTGAGCTTGGTGCACTATGTACATTGAAAGGAGAGGGACCAGCCTTTATAGAGGCTTGGGGAGCAAAATTTTGCTCCCCAAGGAATGTGGGATGGGAGTAAAACTCCCATCCCCAGCGGTTTGCACACGCGGATCCAAAGGATCCGCGTGTGACCCGCTCACATGCAGCATGCTATGCACACTGTATGTGTCAAGGAATGCCCTTGCAGGCTTGCCCTGTATGCGAGTTAGGCCTCGCGACCCATGCTGCTAGCCCAGCTCGCGGTGCCCTTTCATGGGCTGCCACGAACACTGCCTAGGAGTGTTCGTACACCTTTCGGTGTACTCCGCGCAACCGAATTTTGTACAAAAAATTTCATACTTTTCGGTTTTAACTCGCTAATGCAAAATTCCCGTTTAATACTTTCAAATAAATATTTATTGTTGACTCTAATAAATTAGTTACCAGTCAAAATAAATTTCTTAGTCCAACGAAAATTGATCTAATGAATCATAATTTATTTATGGCTCTAATTAATTAGTTACCAATCAAAATAAATTCCTTAGTTTATCCAAAATTGATCTAATCAATTTTAACCAATCAAATAATAATCTAACTATTATTTAAGTTATATTTTCGTAATAGAATAAATCTATTAGTTCTTTACTTAGTCCGATGAAGGTCCAATGTGTATGACCTTATAGGATCCCGAAGTATTAAGCTGTTAAGGCTTAACCAACCCTTGTTCTAATGGAACCATTGGCTCGATGCTTTAGACCGTGAATAGAACTCAATTACCTTAAACGACTGTAGTACGCCTCTAGCAAGGGTCTACCATCCCCCATTACTCAGAACGTCATTTATGCTTATGACTTAATCTCAGTTAATGCAATAGTTATCCAATGCTATAAATTCCTTCCATTCTTTAATATTAGTACCATCTAGTTTATAGGGCTCGGTTAAAGTGTTAGCCCACTTATAGCAAGGTTGCTCCAAGCTATCCTAGTAGTTTACTTATTACTAAAGTACATTGCCTTTTACTGTAGTGTGTTTGACTAGAAATCATTTCTATCAAACACATACTCTGATATGAGGTTTATGGCAATCATCACTTCAACAAGTGGCCAGGTACAACTCCTTAATATATATTTGGAGCGATGGATTCTTTTCGACTGCTCAGCTTACCAATGTGTTGTCATCACTATACCCATAATCACCCATAACACCCTAAATTAATGAGTGTATAGTAATGACCAAAAGTATAGCAATAGTACCACATAAGGTACCTAGCATCTCAAGTAGGAGGACATTCGTAAAGCTTATTGCATGAAGATAAACACTAACACATTAATATATATACCAAGTGTTTATCTTACTGTGGTCTCCAATATATCTGCCAGATATATCCATGTGTCAAACTTAAGGCACCACCTTCAGTCCTTAAGAGATTGAATGCTTGCACCCTTTCCAAGAAAGTTGACCACATGCTTGTCTTTCTGCTTCATCAATATCCTTTCTTGATGAAACTATAACTAGGTATAGTTTAGACATAATCGTAATTGCACATGAAGTAGGTTCCACTAGATATAGTCCAACTATAATTTCTCTGACTTCATGCTATGATGTGTCAAGGACTTTTGTATACATACATCAATAAATATATTTAAGCAGCTCTAATATATACATAGAAACACATTAATATAAGCAAAAGAATAAATGTCTTTATTGATTAAACAAATTATTCGTACTATTACATATTTAAGATATATTGCCCTAATTGCCTTAAGGGCATACATCATATCCAATAAACTCCCACTTGCACTACGGCCAAGTAGCCATATGTCTTCATGCTGGTCATGTTTGACTTGAGTCAATAGCTTTGTCAGACCATCCGCAAGGTTCTAATCAGTGGGTACATATTCTAATCTTATTATCTTAACATCAATAATCTCCCTTATTATATGATACATTCTGGATACATGTCTGTTTTTCTGATGAGACCGTGGTCCTTTTGCCTAAGCTATGGCACCATTGTTATCATAATATAAAGTAATTGGATCAATAGCCTCAGGCACCACACCGAGATCACCAATAAATTCCTTTAACTAGATAGTTTCTTTTGTTGCTTCGCATGCAGCAATGTATTTAGATTCTGTGGTTGAATCAGCAGTAGTTTCTTGCTTGGAACTCTTCCAGCATACCGCCCCTCCATTTAACACGTACATTAAACCTGACTGAGACTTAAAGTCATCGTTGTCAGATTGAAAACTCGTGTTAGTGTAACCTCTAATTATGAGGTCACCTTCTCCATAAATCCATAACTCATCCTTAGTCCTTCTCAAGTACTTAAGGGTTGCCTTGATGGCCATGCAGTGCTTTTCACCTGGATCTGATTGATATCTGCTCATAAAGCTTAAAGCCTGAGAGACATCTGGCCTAGTACATATCATAGCATACATGATGGATCCTATCACAGATCTATAGGGTTTATCCTTCATGTACATTCTCCTGAGCTATCTTCGGACACTCAGCCTTAGATAGATTTATCCCTTTTATCATCGGGAGATAACCTTTCTTAGAATGCTCAAGGTTGAACCTATTCAATACCTTGTCTATATATTTACTTTGAGAAAGACCTAACAACCTCTTGGATCTATCCCTGTAGATCTTTATTCCTAGTATATATGCTGCTTCACCAAGGTCTTTCATGGAGAACTTTCTTGACAACCACACTTTAACATTTTGAAGAAGAGAAATGTCGTTTCCTATTAACAGAATATCATCAGCATACAATAATAGAAAAATGACTGCACTCCCACTAACCTTCTTGTAAACACAAAGCTCATTTGCATTTGGGTAGAAATCTAGTTCCTGGATTGTCTGATCAAACCTTATATTCCAACTCCTAGATGCCTGCTTAAGTCCATGAATGGATCTTTGTAGCTTGCAAACCTTTGAGCCATTCTGAGATGTAAAACCCTTAGGTTGTGTCACATACACATCCTGGTCTAAATCTCCATTCATGAATGTCGTTTTTACATCCATCTGCCAGATCTCATAATTGCAATGAGCAGCAATGGCGAAGAGTATCCTTATGGATTTAAGCATGGCTACCAGTGAGAAGGTTTCATTATAGTCAATACCTTCCCATTAACTATAACCTTTCACAACTAACCTTGCTTTATAGGTAATTACATTACCATCCATGTCTATCTTCTTCTTGAAGACCCACTTGCACTCGATTGGTCTAACCTCTTGCGGTGCATCAACCAAATTCCAAACTTGGTTCTCATACATGGAATCAATTTTTGATTTCATGGCTTTTAGCCATTTATCAAAATCTGAGCTTTTCATTGCCTCATCATATGTCCTTGGTTCATCATCCTCTATAAGATATAATTCCTTATCATCAGTGATGATAAACCCATATCTATTCGGACCCTTATGAACATGACCTGATCTTTGTAATGATTGTGTTTCGATAAGTTGTTCTTGGATCACACTCTCTTATGTATCTAGAATGAGGTCAATCAGTTGATCATCTATTTCTTCCTCTTGAACTTCTAGTTCAATATTGCTCCCATTGACTTTTGTAAGTAAGTGTTCCTTTTCCAAAAAGTGAGCATTTCGAGACAAATACCTTTTGTGCTTCGGGTTAGTAAAACAGATATCCAATTATATCCTTTAGATATCCAATGAACAGACATTTGTCAGCCTTGGCATTTAGCTTACCTGATGCTATCCTCTTTACCATAGCAGGACAGCCCATACTCTTAAGTGTCTTAGAGATGGCTTCTTGTTACACCATCTTTCATAAGGTCTAAAATAAACTGATTTAGAGGGCACTCTGTTTAAAACATAAACTGCACTCTCTAGTGTATATCCCCAAAGGGATTTACTGAGATCTGCTTGGCTCATCATGGATCAAACCATATCTATTTAGGTCCGATTCCTCCTTTTTGACACTCTATTGCGTTGGGGCATATAAGGATGGGTCCATTGGGGAACTATCCCACTTTCCTTTCGATAATCCTAAAACTCCTGGCTTAAGTACTCTCCACCTCGATTTGATTGAAGTGCTTTAATACTTTTCTCAAGTTGTTTCTCTACTTCGATTCTAAATAGTTTGAACTTTTCAAAACTTTCAGACTTATGCTTCATCAAATACAAATAACCGTATCATGAGTAATCATCAATAAAGGTTATGAAGTAGGAGTATCCTACTAGTGCTTGAACACTCATTGGACCACATACATCAATATATATAAGTTCCAATGTGCTCATGTCCCGTTCACCCTTCCCATGAAAAGGTAACTTTGTCAGTTTTCCTCTTAAACAAAATTCACAATCACCATAAGACTCTAAGTCGATTGGGCCCAAGTCTCCATGCTTATGCAACTTGGTTAAGCGATCTTTGTTTATATGGCCCAAACGATAATGCCATAAGTAGAAAGATTTCTCATTATCTATTTTTATCTTAGCAATATTTATATATGAGAATATGATTTTGTAATTACGAAATATCATTTATTATATTACAATAAAATATCATTCAAAACTTTGATAATGCCTTTTATCAAATTGGAATAAAATTCCATCTGTCGTGAAGCAGGAAACAATGCTTTATAATGATAATTGAATTTCATCCTTTTACAAATTTTAGAAAAATGGAAATTTCAAGTTCCTACATCAAAAGCAGCCATCAAGCTCTAATGGTTTTCCGTAGGTACAACTCTTCCTTTTGCCAAACCTCTACTTCTTATCAAAATCTATACCTTCGTATGGATATGTGATTCTCATTAGGTATTCCATACCAATTCAGGTTTTCCCTTGAGATGTAGAATTTCTCAATATCAAGTATCTTGAAGTGGAAGCTTTAGGCCTCCTCTTCTCATGCTATGAGACTTTTGCCATTTAGATCTTATTTCCAATATCTCATATTGAAATGAAGATCTTGTTTCCAATATTTCATATTGAAAATAATCATTTTGTCTCCTAGACAAAATTCTCAGTACTCTTTTGCTTTTCTCTTTTCTCTGCTCTATCCTATTTCAATACTAGACACAATGTGTCTCTTTACTTCTTGAGATATGAACTATTTAAATTTCTGACTAACTGGTCCACCAATTTTCCATCAAAAATATTTTGGTTCAAATTTTCCACCAAGGAAAATCCTTTCTCAAAGATGTAAAGACACAGACTTTCAAGTCCATGATTTTATGATGCCCTTGTAGCTAAGGTAACATGGATCCTTACATCTAACCTGATGTTTATCTTTTTCTCCTACCGGCTACTCATATAAGGTAACAGGGATGTTAACAACCTCCAAGGCGTTGTATCCTAATTTCCTTTATGTATTTGATGCATATCTATTTTAATCATAATTGCATTCATCATGTTGTTTAGATTCGGGCTTATACAAAGTACATGGCAAGCCCAAGGCTTTGGGGACTATCCTTACATTTCTAAACAAACCCTTTGAAGCTAGAGCTAATAGTTATCAATGCAAACGTTTGTATTCATATAAAGATTTCAATCTAAGATATAAGAAAAGAAAATTATTCAGATATTAGTTTAAGTACATGTATTTAATATAAGGTCTTTTAATTAAATACATTTGTCCTACTATTTTCTTCGATATTTACAATAGCCCATTCTATTGAATTCGAGAATTTTAGCCCAGCTTAATTTCCAAGTAGGTAGCATCTATAACTAGTCTATTATAACCCCCAATTTTATGAGTCAAGTCATAATAGTAAGTTATAGTTGGAATCCCATTCAATTTACATCGCATGCAATTACTAATTCATTCAAGTTCCCTAATCCCATGGGACGTGTGCTCTTATATTAGCATCTCCTTGAATATGTCTCGAATCTGGGCCTCGCCCGCAATTTTATGGTGGACTACCCTAGCTCTGTTAAGGCAGACCCTATCCCAAACTTTACAACTAAACAATGTGGACTAGAAGGAACACTTTGTGTAGCACTTTGATAGCCCAAAGAGATCGTATTATAAATTTGAGTAAGGAAGACTACAACTTGCCTTAATATATTTACTTTGGGATTTTATTGGTGTTATGCATCTTACCCAATCTAGGATTTTATCAGATGGACAAAATTATAATAACTTGTATTAATTTGGGGAATTTTAGAATTAATTTATAAGGTCTAACCTTAGGTGGGTTCAACTCTTTATTATAATTATTCCATCAACCTAGATTATATGCAAAATAATTAACACTTTTATTTGTTATATTTATATTGCATTTGCTTTAAGCTTTTATTCAATAAATTTAATTTTTACTTTGTTATAGAAACACACACACACACATATATATATATATATATATATATATATATATATATATATATATATATATATATATATATATATATATATATATATGCACCATCTCAAACACTAGAAATAAATTAGTTCATATTAATCCCCAGGTTGGTCAATTCAAATTTCACCGATATAGGTTCCCAGGTAGGAGAGGTGCCCTATGAGGAGTGGACACCAAGTCCAATCCTTAGCTATAACAAATATGGGCACAAACCTGAAGACCGATGGATTCTCTCGAACTAATAAATTTTGTTCTTCCAATTCATGTAAATTGGAAGCATCTATAACCCATGTAATTTAAATAAATTATTGACACTTGTATAATTTGAGTAAGTTGTGTTGGCTTATTCAAAATTATTCATAACCATTTTCTACCCTTGAAATGAAAGACACAAGTTCATATATATTGTTCTAAACAATTAAATAAACAAATCATTTCATATGAAAAATAATATTTAGTTTGCTTCAAACTTAATTATGCACTAAATAGGAAGGCTCTGATACCACTGTTTGGAACTGACAGTCAGATTGAACATGCATAACAGGTATGGCAAAAATTCAAAATTTTGTCCCTGTCCCCAGGAACTCCTATTAGTTGCATATAAATTAAATAAAGTCTTAACTAAATAATTCTCTACCTAGGTTAGCATGCAAAAGGACTAGGCATACCATAATTCCAAATTATATCCTTCCACATTTATTTTATACTAAGCATGTTATAACTCTAAGCTATAACCTAAGCATAAAATAAACTAAGCATGCAAAATAACCTAAGCATAATTATTAAGTCTAAAAACGCTTAAAGAAAAAGACCTAATAGTTAAAAGAGAAAGAAAAGAACTTACCAGTTGAAGAGTGCTTTTGCAGAACCTTCTTGTACAAGCCTCCAAGCATAGGATAGCCTCTATCAGTATCCACACAAATCTATGAACCAAAACCTCCCCAGGAGGAAGAACTAAGAAGCCTCGAGTAGTCGTTAGACCACTCTAGGAGCCTCACCCAAAAATATATACTAGAGGTGCTTAAATAAATTTAATCTCCTAAAAAATAACTTGCTCGATTACCCGAGAGATTAATCTTTGCGAATCTTAACTTAGGATTTATACTTGAGCTTGGTACACTGTGTACATTGATAGGAGAGGGGACAGCCTTTATATAGGCTTGGGGAGCAAAATTTTGCTCCTCATTGGCAATGTGGGATGGGAGTAAAACTCCCATCCCACGCAGGGTGCACATGTGAATCCAAAGGATCCATGTTTGACCTACTCACATACAGCTATGCATGCTGCATGTGGAAAAGCAACCCCTTGCGGGCTTGCCTTGCACGCGAGCTGGGCCTCACAGCCCATGCCATGTGCCCGGCTCGCGGTGCCCTTTTATGGGCTGCCTTTGTGCAGCCCATGAACATGGGCTGCCACGAACACTGCCTAGCAGTGTTCGTGCACCTTTCGGTGTACTCTGCATAATCATACTTTGTACAAAATATTTCATACTTTTTGGTTTTAACTCACCAATGCAAAATTCCCTTTTAAGCCTTTCAAATAAATATTTATTTTGACTCTAATAAATTAGTTATCAGTCATAATAAATTTCTTGGTCCAACCAAAATTGATCTAATCAACCATAATTTATTTATAACTTTAATTAATTAGTTACCGATCAAAATAAGTTCATTGGTTTATCCAGAATTGATCTAACCAATTTTAACCAATCAAATAATAATCCAATTATTATTTAAGTTATATTTTCATAATAGAATAAATCTATTAGTTCTTTACTTAGTCCGATGAAGGTCCAATGTGTGTAACCTTATAGGATCCCGAAGTATTGAGCTGTTAAGGCTTAACCAACCATTGTACTAATGGAACCATTGGCTCGATGCTCTAGATCGTGAATAGAACTCAATTACCTTAAAAGACTGTAGTACGCCTCTAGCAAGGGTCTACCATCCCCCATTACTCGGAACATCATTTATGCTTATGACTTAATCCTAGTTAATGCAATACCTATCCAGTGCGATAAATTCCTTCCATTGTTTAATATTAGTACCAGCTGGTTCATAGGGTTCGATTAAAGTGTTAACCTACTAATAGCGAGGTTGCTCCAAGCTATCCTAGTAGTTTACTTGTTACCGAAGTATATTACCTTTTACCGTAGTGTGTTTGACTAGAAACTATTTCTATTAAACACATACTCTGATTAGAGGTTTGTGGCAATCATCAATTCAACAAGTGGCCAAGTACAACTCCTTAATATATATCCGGAGCGATGGAATCTTTTCGACTACTCAGCTTACCAACGTGATGTCATCACTATACCCGTAATCACCCGTAGCACCCTAAATTAATGAGTGTATAGTAATGTCCCAAAGTATAGCAATAGTACTACACAAGGTAACTAGCATCTCAAGTACGTGGACATTCATAAAACTTATTGCATGAAGATAAAGACTAACACATTAATATATATACCAAGTGTTTATCTTACTGCGGTCTCCGATATATCTCCCAGATATATCCATGTGTCAAACTTAAGGCACCATAAGGTAAATCTCGCTTATATCGCTATAATGGAGTGATAGATTCCATCTTGACTACTTAGCTTACCAACGGACAGATATAAACTATACCCATAATAATCTATATCACACAGTCTATAGAATGCTTAGGTATGACCCAAAGTATAGCAACATCTGAATAAGGTAACTAATATCTCAGGTCTAAGGATATTCATATTGCTATTGAAATGAGACAATAAAACACCAATACATAATATAGATTACCGAGTGTTGTCTCATAGTAGTCTCCATTGTATTACCTTGAATACATTAATGTGTTAACCAAGGTACCACCCTCTAGCACTGGAGATATGCTACTCTGAATCAGATTCAAGAGGTATAACGACACATGCTAGTCTATTCATATTCATCAATGTCCAGTCTTGATGATAATATGACTAGGGATATTTAGACAAATCATAATTGCACACGAACCAGTTCTCACGAACATAGTCCCATTATGCCCTAGCAATACGTGCTATGATTATGTCGAGGACTTTTGCAAACACATCAATTAATATATTCTAAACTAGTCATACTATATTTTCATAGTCATTGATATAATAAAAGAATGCCTTTATTAATATAAAACTTGTTCGTACAAATAAAACTAACTAAGATATATTGCCCTAATTGTCTCTATGACATACATCATATCTAACAGAAGATTACATTATCTAGCTCTCATCATCGCTTTGTGAGAAGGACCATTAGAATCCAGTGCTCACATCCATCATGAGAAGATCTGAATATGGAATTAGAATATTGGGTCTCTTATAGGACAGACTATAGAGTTAGTATATGCTATAAAGTGAAGAAAAATGAAATAGTTTACTTGTAGAAGACTAGAGGGTTGGGTGACAAGGCGAGAGAAACAAGTAATACTTATTATAAATTATAGTATTCTGGAGGAAATAAGGATTTGAGCAAAGTTGGAATAATAGTAGCCCAGTATAAAAGGTATGGAGAAAGGAATTTTATGTTATGACTCTTACTTGGAAAAATAACTTCTAATGTAATTAGTATGCTTCCCCCCCTCCCCCTCACGAGGTGGATTAGAGAGGAAGATAAAGGACAAGTTTTGGAGGCCATGGATATAGTGACTAAATAGGTATAAAATAAACATGAGCTTGTCATTGGATGGTATCTAAATGGACATATGGGTAGCAAGAGATGACTATGAGCTATTGCATGGAGTCTTTGAGTACAACAACAGGAACAAGAAAGGGAATAAAATTTTTGATTTTACACTAGGTCATGATTTGGTTGTAAATAGCACTTAGTTCTAAAAGAGAGATTCTCGGGGGTTTAACCAAAGCTAAATAAATATTCTATTTACAAGAAGAAGAAATAAGGCGTTGTGAAAAGATCGTAAGGTGATAGGGAGACGCGCTAAAATCTCAACATAGGCTATTAGTCTCGATATCAAGAAAATGGATATTTGCAGAAAGAAAAAAGAATGTAGGAAACCTAAGATTAGATGGTGGACCCTTAAGGGTATCAAGATGTTGGAGTTTAAGAACAATATTTAAGAAGTAAGATTTTGGGATATAGAAATTAACACAAACTTAATATGGAAAGATATAGGAGAACGTATAAGAAAAGTAGCAAGCGAAGTGTTTGGCTTTTCTAAAGGACAAAGTCCTCTTCCTTAAAATGCTTGGTGGTGGAATGAGGAGGTTCAAAATGTTATAAAGGAGAAGAGGTTTTGGTATAAGATGTTATGAAAAGCACAAAATGGTGAGGCTTTTGATAATTACAAAAGGGCCAAGAAAGAAGCTAAGAAGTTGTTAATCAATTACAAGGTAAATACTTAGAAAATTTGTACCAAAAGTTAGGAACATGTGAAGGAGAGAGCACATATACAAGGTAGCCCAATAAAAGGATAAGAAGACAAAAAAACTTGAATGGAGTGAAATGCATTAAAGGTGAAACAAAATGAGTCCTAAAAAGAGATGAAGAAATACAATAGATTTGGAGAAACTAATTTGATTGCTTATTCAATAATGGAAAGGAGGGTGGCATTATAGGTTTTAAGATAAGTGGAATAGATAAAAAATCTAAATTTTACAAGAAGAATTATGAATAATGAAGTGACAGAAGCTTAAGAAAGGATGAAAGTCGTGAAAACTTGTGGACCAAATAACATACCAATTAAGGCTTAGAAATGCCTTGGTGTGAACTCTCGGCGGTCAAAGATATGTGGATCTCCCTTGGTGCCCTTTAGCGGCGTCCACTGGGGGTTGGTTAATATAGGCATGATGAAACCATTTAGTTCAAGTTTGCACATTTAACCAATTTTAATGAATAAAAGAATCGAGACCTAAATCTCGACACAAATGACAGAGTCACCCCCCAACTTGTCTACTTGGGAAAGAATTTTGGTACAGTTCCCATTGGGCAGGAGACTCATACCTTTTGGATAAGAGATTCGTGCATCAGATGAGTCACTTATTTCTCATTTAGTTAATTCAAAATTACATTCGCCGAGTAAAACCATTTTCTTTTCATCATTTAGGGAATTATTATGAAAATCCTCTTTTTCTACACTCTTTCACACTCAATTCATGCATTCAACAATTTATAATAAAGCACAAGTAGTAAAGGAGGAATAAAAATTACAACCGAGGGAAAATGGGGGAATTTCAAGGGAACCTATACATTTGTTCTAAGTTATAAAATAGAATAAATAAATTCGCTTGCATCCATAAAGATTAGAAAAATTTACGGCATATCATAAGTCAGCATTTTGTTAGAGAAAACATGATTATATTAGCGTGGCAATTTTGCGATCGATAGTTCCCGGGGCAGCTTCTAGGATCAAAGCGAAATAACGGGTCTTCAATGCATTTCATTATGAAAACACATTTTATTTTTCGTGGGTTGATTTATCAAATTATTAGTAAAACTGGTCAAATGGCAAATGGTGAGGTTGGTTCGTTTTATAGGATTAAAAGAGAAACGGGGATTCGTCCTAGGGGCCAGTACCCTTACGGATGGGCTGGGACCTATACCGCTATTGGTGGGACCTATATGGGTATATAGGACCCACACAGGTCCTATTAGGACCCAAACAGAATCTCGTTTCAATAAAAAAAGTAGATTTATGGAGATGGAGCAGAATAAAATGGGATTTCCATCCACATGGGTACGGTGCACCAGTTTAATATCCCCAAGGACATAAAGGTACCAACAAGGCCCAAGTGGGTCAGGACCATACCCAAAACAAGATAAACGATAAATTAAAATAAACAAATGGAAAATGAAAATAAAATAAATGGCGTGTAAGTCTCTTTAAAACTCAAGAGCGTACCTGTACAACGTGAATCCACTTTAAAACGATCCCTATGCCGAGAGAGAGAGAGTCTAGCCAAAGAAGATGATGAAATGATCTTAGGATTGTTTAGGTGAGCGTTTGTGGGGTAAAAACCTCCCCTAAATCCTAATAAATGAAGCTTAGATTGAATAAAATGTGGACAAAACCTCAAGGAATGGGTTTTCTCCCTATTTTATACCTCATATACCACAACTATACCCTTGCTAATACTTGTAAAATGGCTGGAAATCATAAACTATATTGACTATTTTCTTTTCTAATTCGCTCCCCCTTTTAAACTGAGGCAAAAAAAGCCTCTATTTATAAGAGAAAATTGGGTCTGAACGTAATAAATTAAATTCATGACTGATTTCTCCAAAAAAAAGTAAGATCTACATACCATTCTGACTATTTTGGCACATACGGGACCCATAAGGGGGGGTAGGACCCATATGGGTCTCTCTCATGCTTGAAGGGGATTCTGACCTGTACGGGTCAACTAGTGGACCTGTACCACCAGGTGTGACCCGTACGAGTACCTAAGGGCAGACTAGGTCTCTGACTTCAGCTAAAACTCATCTACGTTATAGTAAGCACACCTTTAATGGATAAAACCTATAAATAATAGCATTATCTAGCTATCATCGTCATTTTGTGATAAGTATCGTTAAAATCTAGTGCTCATAGATTACCCCTCATGGTATCACTTTAGATACAGATCTCTATGATCTCATGATATGAGCGAGGGTTTAGGAATCATACCTGAGGTGATGATATAGGTGGGTTCCTTTCCAGGCGAACTCCTTTACTTTACCGCGCATATCCCTAGAGACATCACCAAGGAAGGTGCATCCTCTGCTGTTCTCATCCCTTTCTTAAGGCTGATGGCTTTCATGCTGGTGATGTATCCTTTTCCTAAGGCGAACGACTCTCCTACTTATCATGATGTATCCCTTTCCTGAGGAGGACAACTCTCATTTGACTGATGATGAAGCATCCCTTTCCTAAGGTAGATGACTCTCCTGCTGGTGGATCCCTTTCCTAAGGGAAATGACTTTCCTCCATTGTGTGCATCCCTTTCCTAAGGCAGATGACTTCTCATCGTATCCCTTTTTGAAGGCAGATTGACTCTCCTACTGCTGATGATGTATCCCTTTCATAAGGCAGATGACTTCTCCTCATATCCCTTTCTTTAGGCAGACGGTTTTATTTGGCGGCGTATCCCTTTCCTAAGGCAGATGTCTTTCCTATTGGGGATTTTGAATAACTTGTTAAAAGACAATAAGAAACATTGAGTTAGTTACTACCTGAGATGAAATATATTGATTCTTGATTGACTTTATGGTAAACAAAAAATTTTGCCCCTTCAATGAAGCATGAAGATGTGTGGATGGGTTTGGTACCTTGAATGGACTAAAAACTGAGTTTAGAAATGTTGGGTTTGGCCCAACTAGATTGTCTTAGAATGCCCCTCAAAGTGTGACCCTCGAGGGGATGCCCCTTAGAGGAATTCCCTTTGATCGAATTTGCTTTTAGGGAGTGACCCTAGGGTGGGTGCCCCTAGGGTATTTGATGTTGGTGGGATGCCCCTAGACTGGTTCCACTACTGGGGAATGCCCTTAGGGTGGGTGCCCCTAGGGTTTTTGATGATGAGGGGATGCCCCTTGACTGGTTCCACTACTGGGGAATGCCCCTAGAGTAGGTGCACCTATGGTTTCTTATGATGGGGGATGCCCCTTTACTGGTTCCACTGCTGGTGAGTTTCTCCTTAGATGATTTTCCAGTCGGGAAATTCTTGTCTCATTGGGGAAATTTTTTGTGGATAAGCAAACCTGCACATGAAAATTATCTATATTAGTAAGTTTTGAAATGGCTTACCTTAATTCTTGATTGATTTTATTTTTTCCCCTTCAATCAAGGATCAAGGTGAGCTAGTTGTTTTGCCCCTCATTAAACTGAAATAAGGGTTTGAGAGAATTGGGGTTGGCCTCTATTTTGGACTTTATGTGCCCTTGCTACTTCATGCACTTTTTCCTAGTTCAAAAATTTCCCTTCAATGGCAAAAAGGGACCCATACGGTTGGGGTGGGACCCGTACGGGTGGAGCTAGACCCACACGGGTCTGGGTTGAGTTATTTTAAATAACGACAGACTTCTCCTCTTCCCGCTTTACACTAAAATCTTCCTAAATTCCAATTTCCGGCAATTCCTTCCAAAAAGCTACCCAAGGATGTGTACTAGCGCTCTTTTTCAGCTGGCTTCAAATCAAAGCTTGACTAATAGGGGCGGGAATAAAAAAAGAAAAAATGTACATAGTCAATTGGATAGGTCAAGCTGGCCAGTCGAATCGGGCGGCCCCTACCTCCGAAAGTCAATGGGCCAAATCAGCAGCAGGAGAACTGTACTAATCTGCCGCCGGTGACTTTATCAAGGCTCCTTGTTTCTCCTTAAAATGCAAAGATTTGCCCCGGGTGGGTGATTTGAAGTTTTAGGAATGTCTAGTCTTGGTTGGATATGCTTTTTGAGAAGAAGGTCCGTTCCTTGGGCCCACACCCTCTTCTGATGTGCCTCTATTTCCTTCTCTGTTGACTCATGCCTCAAAACTCCAAGTAAATTGCTCGATTCCTTAATTTTCCCTTTTTTATGATTTTGAACTTTTTTCAATTTTGGCATGATTTAGGGCGTTTAAGAACTTAGATTAGAGCCTAATTCATGTAACTTTAGCCTAGGATGCTTTTAGGATAGGTTTCAATGAGCTTTGGTTGAGTTTGGAAGATTTTTAGATTAATTGGGAAATTCGGAAGAGGCCACTACTCGCAGAGGACCCGTATGGGTCTCGGTTTTGGTATGGGTGGGGGTTTGGAACACGTACGTGTGAGGGTGGACCCGTACGGGTCCCTTCTCCTAGGCTAAAATGTCAAAAAGCTTGTCTTCTACGACTTTTTCTAGATTTTATATTACTCCACTATATTCTATCCCTGTTAAATCGTGTTTTCCCCTTTATAGTTCTAGTACAAGACTGTGAGAGCCCTAAGCTTAAGCATAAAGTGGTATAAGGAGATTCGCATCGCAGGGGACACCGAGTTAATAGCCCGCATCAACTTATTTGGGTTTACCGACATTATCAGGGCCATCCCTCAAGCTATAAAGACACTGACTCCAGTGGCTACCTCGGCTCTGGCAGAGAGGTGGTTGGAGATGACCCATAAGTTTCATCTGATAATCGAGGAGGATACAGTGACTCCCTCTTAAGTGTGTGTGTTGACGGGGTTAACCTGGAGAGGGGATAGCATCCCCTTCGGTGTTTATAACGACAACTAGCATTCTCAGGTTGAGGTGAAGGCCTATTTGGAGAGATTGCTTAGGCTCTATCCTAGAGGGAAAGATAAGCTCAACAATGGAGAGCTTTATGCTTACTGGATCGAGCAGCCGAGCCCTGTTGCTAAGGGGAGGAGGGATCAGTATGTTCGATCCTTCTTGATGAACTTCCTCACCACCATTTTCTTTCTTGTATACTCTAGCTGCCTCAATTATGGGATTCTATCTACTGTCAAGGACCTTGATACTGTGCTAGTTAAGAACTAGTGTCAGGCCATCCTAGCACAACTGTACTATAGGCTGGATGTTGGTGTTTGAGGCCAGCAGTTCGAGCTCAAGATCTTCCACCTGATCCTTCTAGTAATCCCTGAACTTCAGCTTTATGATTTCACCCCTTATTTGAACTCCCTCGCAACTGACTTTGATACATCTTATAGATTTGGGCTTTTAAGCATAGATTTGTCCCTAAGCTTGGCTTGCCTGGACAGCCTGAGATAGCTCACATTATCTCTAAGTGGATAGGACCCCAGAAGCAAAAGGCCAGGACCACAATAGAGTACAGGGAGTTCCTCCACCTGCTGCACTCTGATTGGGTAAACTTTTCTTACATCAAATATATTCTTTACATTTCAATAAACTATTAGTGAAAATTGTATTTACAAAGTTAGGATACTTACAGTGCATTCACTTTATACAGGTCATTCGGGACCCATAGGAGATGATGGTCATCCATGATGACATTGAGCGGATGCGTGGATGTGGATGATCGCCGCTTTATCCTGAAGTCGCCACTCTCCTTTGAGTGGTACTTTGGTGAGAGAATCAATGTCTGGTGGATGAGTATGGTGGTGGAGAGGCCTACCCCTCCCCTAATTCCAGTAGGGGTCTACTGGCCACACCTGATGCTTGGGATGGACCAAGGACTATACCTACTGGGTGAGGGGGCTTGAGTGATGTCGGTGGCAGATTCTTATAAAGCTTTCATCGACTCTTCGCTCCTTCCTCCCTGCTAGAGGATCCACTTTGATGATCGCCCCCTCGAGTTCCACTAGGGTGATGACGATAGTGATGGTGATGATGATGATGAGGGTAGACTAAGGGGTGATCACGAGGGTCCCTTTGTGGTGCGTAGTAACAAGGGCCCAACTAGGTCTGCTACCCCTTCCTCTTGGGTATTTTCTTAACTCTTCTTTTGTAAATTTCTTTGAAACTTTTTGAAATTGACTATTAATTTGAGTGTAACTATTTATTATTATAGCCTCCCACCTCCACACAGAAGAGGCATGTTGCTGCTCACCCAGAGCCATTAATGAAGAGGTCTCGCGGTTTAGAGGGTGTGAGAGAGGACGTTCTCTGAGTGGAATGGAAACTTCCTTCCAACTTCTCGATCATTTGGGGAAGAGATTTATCAAGGAGGTTGAGGAGTCAGTCCACCCTATCCGCTTTACTACATCTAGCTCCACCCATATAAAGAATTCCTAGCCTTTAGATTTGCTTTTCATGGTAATTGCTTGGATTGTTTTGCTCTGATGTGATTTTCCTTTTTCAAGTGACTATGACTGAGGTAGAAAGGATTGTGAGAGGCTTCTTTTCCATTCGGGACATGTTACTAGCTCAAGATGTGCTGGCTTCGATGAGTTTCCATTACCTGCAAAATTTAGCAAACTATTTATAATGCATGTCATGGCATTTCCTTGTGTGTACTGCTCTTATGATTTTCATGCAGACTTTGTTGGCCATGGAGCACGATAAGGCTGCCCAGGATTTGGATGCATCCGAGGAGCGGACTAGGCTTCTAGAGGACCAGCTACGGGTTGCCACTACCGAGGCTGATCAGGTTAGGGCACTGGAGGAGGAGCTAGAGAGAGCATGGGTGGAGACTATACGGGTGAGAGCCAAGGCAGAGGCATTGCAAGGATAGTTGGCCTAGATCATTGAGGATAGGCAGACACCGGAGCCATCTAATGCTTATTTTGAGGACAACAGATCTGCATATTGGGTACGCCGGTGATGGCTTAAGGGAGTGGAGATAAGTACGCGATGGAGCAACAGGTTGAGGTGGCTGGCGCTGTCGCTAAGGGTGGTTCTGGGGGTTTAGAGATTGGCATCCTTGACTTTCCAGCTATTGATACTGACAAAGCTGGGGATCATATGATGATTGACATGGAGGATCTGTTGGTGGATACTCAAGATGAGACACAAGATGTGCCATAGGGACAGGATCCTCTAGCAGCTTAGATTAGGGTTGACATTACTTTAATTATAGACATTTGGCATTTTCAGCCTGCATGGCTTATTTTGATGTAAACATGGATGCTATTTACAAACTCTTTTACTTTATGTGTGCTTGCATTGAAACCATTGAATATTGCTGCTTGTTGATCCGTGCTGCCCCTTGGCATAACTTACTAAAAACTGACTCCACTAAACCCTGGCAGTGGTTGGGGATGGTAAAAGCTGATACCACCTGACTAACTAATCAACAAGGACTGTTTAAAGCGTTAACCATTGAACGTGCAAAGTTCCCGATCACGATGAACTGACCCAATCTAGACCAACTAGTATTACCAAGGCTGGTTGGTTGGAACTAGCACTTTTGGGAAAGCGTGCTATTACATGACCTCACAATGGGAGAGCTGAGTTCAAGGGATCCTAGCTCTGAAGCATATGCAAATGATGTCTAAGTGCAAAATACTAGCGCTTTTG
Organism: Euphorbia pulcherrima; assembly: GCA_947683365.1. NCBI lineage: Eukaryota > Viridiplantae > Streptophyta > Magnoliopsida > Malpighiales > Euphorbiaceae > Euphorbia > Euphorbia pulcherrima. Next base: position 46,059,451 of record CANTUS010000014.1, read on the forward strand.
AATTTGAGTTCTAATTTTTGCATAGGCCATTCAGTGCGAGCTGAGCTATTGAACATTTTCTTTTTTTTCTTCATTTCTTTTTATCCTAACTTTTTCCTGAATTATCCTTGGCGGCTCAACTCAGCGGACCTTATCTTTCTTTTCTTTTTCTTAACTTTTGCTTGGACAACCCTTTTAGTTTTTCAATCTTGCAGACTTTCTCTTTCTTTTCTTTGTCTTAACTTTTTCCAGGACCTCCCTTTCAAGTTTTTAATTCAGCAGACTTTTTTCGACTTCTGCATAGGCCTGATTTCTTTTGTGGCCTATCAGTATTTTTGTCTTTTGTTTGAAAATATACGCGCAGTAAAGATGACAACAAAGAGCACAAAATATAGAGAAAAAATTGATGTTCACATACTTGTTATTATTTCACATAAAGACATGCTTGCATTCATAAGACCAAGATTCTTAGCAAATCATAACATGTTAATTGATGAGATTAATTTGAGTACATAGGCAATGGTAACAATTTCCAATGGTTAACCCCTACCACCTACTGGTCCTTTTATAGATTTTCTAAAAAGAAACTAACATTTTTCTCTCGATGCCCCAACTTTTTCCTAAGCTGCCCTTTTCAGGTTTTCAACTTAGCAGGCTTTATTTGTGTTGGGGTACCCTAATTTTTGCCTAGCCGATTTGTAAAATATCAATCACCGGGTTGCACCCTAATTTTTTTCAAGCAGTAGAGGATCGCTCATTAGGTGATTTATTTTTTATTCCTTTTATTTGATGTGCTACTTTTCTGTGATTTATTTCTATTGACTTAGACACGATAACGCTTTAGCCTATCTTGATTCACTGGATTCATAAACTCATTCCCATCCATGTCTATGACATTGATTCCACCTTTGCCAAGGACCTTCTTAATTATGAATGGTCCCTCCCAGGTAGGTCTAAACTTCCCCCTAGCATCTATATTGACTTGGCATAGTGGTTTGAGAACCATACCACCTGCCTTAAGAGGTTGCTTCGGGTATCTGACTTTGTTGTTGTAAGCTCGAGTCATGCATTGCTAGTGCATCTATAGATGGTCAAGTGCTTTGAGTCTCCTCTCATCTATCGCATTCAACTGTTTATACTTAGCCCTTACCTAGTCTGACTTCTTTAATTGAGCTTTAAGTGCCATCCGAAGAGATTTTACTTCAGTTTGAATAGGCAATACGGCTTCTATTCCATATACCAAGGAGAAAGGTGTCTGATCTATGGGTGTTCTTACACTAGTTCTGTACCCCCAAACTGCGAATGAAATTTCATCAGCCTAATCCCTATAGGATTCTCTTGATTGACTTTTTAGCAGCTTCAATTGCCCCATTGGCCTACAGTCTATATGGCGAACATCTATGGTGCTTGATGTTGAACTCAACCTTAGCTCCTTGAAACTGTACCCCATTGTCGGAAACCACATCGTGCAGAATCCTATATTGAGCAAAAATATGCCTCTCTATGAACTTGGCCATCTTCTTAGCGGTGATACTGGTGTAGGATTCGGCCTCTACCCATTTTGAAAAATAGTCAATTGCTATAATGAATCGGTGCCTATTGGTTGATGACGGTCGAATTTCACCAATTATATCTATCCTCCATACTGAGAAAGCCTAAGGAGTATACAAATTGTGATGTTCGGTTGGGGGTAAATGATGTATATCCCTATGAATTTGGCATTCATGACATTTTCTAACTTTGTCAACACAGTCGGCATTCATCGTGGTCCAGAAGTACCCCATTCACTAAATCTTCCTAGCCAAAACCATTCCGTTCATGTGCGGGCCACAATCCCTTGAGTGTACCTGGTGCATTACCTTTTCTACCTCTTTCTTAGTCAAACATCTTAATAATAACCCCTCTTCAATTCTCTTGAAGAGATCCTCATCTATAAGTCTGAACTGTGAGGCTAGCCTTATGATAGTCATACGGTCTGAACTGGATGTCCCTTTAGGGCACCATCCTCCCTTTAGGAATTTCCTAATGTCGTCAAACCAACAAGCTATATACTCCTCCATTGCCATGACTTGAACTTTCCCCTAGAATGGGGAACAATAAGTTTTCATTACCAATGGGCGGATAGGCTGGGCCTATTCTCCTTCCGACATAAATGCTAAAGTAGCCAAGGAATCGGCCATCTGATTCTCATCTCTTGGGACATATTGAAAGAAGCACTAACTAAATTGTACTGATAGATCCCAAACTACTTCCACATATTATCTGAGTAACTCTTCTTTGATTTCCCATTCTTCGACTACCTACTTAATCACTAGTACAGAATCACCAATTACCTTTGCTTCTTTTGCCCCCACCTTTAAGAGAGCATCGAGACCAAAAAGATAGGCTTTATACTTGGCTCCATTGTTGGTGACAGGGAATTCTAGATGCTTGCTTAGTGGGATAACCTTGCCTTAATGTGTAATGATGATTACCCCAAGACCGGCACACCTTCGATTTATAGCTCCATTAAAGTACATGATCTATGAGGCCTTCTCTACTTCCACTATTGCTAACTGCTCATTGGGAAAATCCAGATTTTCTATATAATCAGACTCTATGGGTTGGCTTGCTAGGAATTCAGCCACTACTCTCCCCTTAATTACCTTGTTTGTAACATACTCGATATCAAATTCGGAAGCAAAGGAAGCCAATGGGAGAGTTTCCTTGCCAATGTGTGGGATTGATAAAGATACTTCATTGGGTCTACCTTAGCAAACGTCTGAATTTTGTAAGATTGGAAGTAATGCCTCAACATTTTGGTCAACCCTACCATTACGATGCACGTCTTTTCCACAACTATGTATCGCATCTCATACTCCAACAACATATTATTCAAGTAGTAGATAGCATGCTCGCTCTTGCCTTCCTGTTCCTGAACTAACATTATGCCGACCGATGACTCCTCTATGATGAAATAGAGAATAAGGGGTTTACTAAGCATTAAGGGTTTCAAGACTAGGGGACTCATGAGGTAAGCCTTCATATTATCAAAGGCTATCTGACATTGTTCATTGCATTCTATCGACTGCTTCTTTCTTAGCATCTAAAAGACCGGCTTGCAAATTGTCGTTAACTTGGCAATAAACCGACTTATACGGTAAAGTGATCCAAGAAATGACCTAACTTCCCTTTCGGTTCTAGGAATAGGAATTTCTTGAATAACTCTAACCTTATTGGGATCAACCTCTATTCCTCTCTGGTTGACAATGTGGCCCAATAGTCTTCTAGAAGTAACCCCAAACATGCACTTCTTTGGATTCAAATGCAGGTTTTACTTCTCAATTCTCATCAAGAACCTGTCTAAAATCTCAGGATGCTATTCTCTTGTGTTATACTTCACTAGTATGTCATCTACAGAAACCTCAACCTCTTTATGGATCATATCATGTAGTAACACAATCATGGCTCTTTGATAGGTGGCCCCTGCATTCTTTAACCCAAAAGGCATTACTTTATAACAGTATACTCCCCATTCTATAATGAAAGTGGTCTTTACTTTGTCAATAATATCCATTAGGATCTGATCATACCTAGAGAAACCATCTAGGATTGAATACATTATGGCCCTAGTGTCACTATCAATCAGTACATCAATATGAGGCAATGGGAAATCATCTTTTAGAGATGCTCTATTCAAATCATAGAGGTCGACGCATATCCTAACCTTTCCATCCTTCTTTAGGACCGGAACAACATTTGCTAACCATGTCGGAAATTCAACTACCTCAATTAACTCAGCCTCTAGCAACCTAGCTACTTCGGCTTTGATCTTGTCAGTCCATTCTAGGTGTAGTCTCCTTAACTTTTGCTTAATCGGTTTGAACTTGGGATCAGTTGGGATACGATGCTCAGCAATTTGATGATCTACCTCGGGCATGTCTTTGTAGGACCAGGAGAAAGCCTTAACATGTTTTCTAAGCACTTTTATCATCTCACTTTTTTTGATAAGGGTTAAGCTATTGGCTATGGTTACCATTTTTGGGTTTTCCTTAGTACTCAAGTTAATTTCATACAATGAAATATCATGAATGCTAAAAATGTTATGTGTATGGTCAGATGAATGCATGGTGCCATCAAGCGAAACATCAAACAAGTAAGCAAAATCATTATCATTATCATTATCATTAGGATGCCCGTAGGCTACATCATTTTCATTATATATAATTGCATTGTCATCCTCCACAGGTGGAGGGCCTTCATAGTCACCGATCAGGACATGGGTCTAGTCACGATCCAGGTCTTGCAACTGTTCTTCGGTTAACACATTATCCATGGCAACTTTCGTCACTTGGGCAAGGTTTCTCAAAGCTTCTTGGATGACCATTTTCTTCTCATTCCACAAACTTAGTATGGTGTACATAGTAGTGGTTAGGGTATCAATGGCTTTATCTACCTCAATTATTGAAGGGTCGGTGATCCTTGCTTTCTTGTGATGCTTTTTTTCTTCGATGGCTACCTTATAACACTTTGGAATAGTCTTATATGCTTTTACAAATGCCATCTTACGAAGAGGAGGGCATAATTTAAAGATGAATTGGTCGGCTGATTCTTTCTGACGAGGCCTTCATTTGAGAGTTAGCAAAACAGTCAACCATTTTAAAAATAGTCATGAACAAGTTCTCCACTCTATTGTTTAATAGCCATCAATTCAAAAATGGACGGTTCCTTCTTGACCCTTTTGATTTCATATATGTGCTTTAATACTTCTTCTTCTTCTAAACCCGAGTTGATCATGGCTACCTTCTCCCCTCTTATCTCGAGTTCACATATGTTTCCCTCCTCAATCAAGGTGGTAATGGCTTTGAGGAGATCTTCACATACGCTCGTTGGATGACTAAAGCTAACATGGTATACACAGAAATGCCCCCTCTCCTCTGGTTTTGGTAGAACATAGGGCTTAAGGTGCTCGATCAACCCATATATCTTCAACTTCTTAAAAATCTTCATAAGAGGGGTTTTCTAAGGTGAGATATCATCGAGACTCGAGGGGTCAATCTTCTAGTCATGATTCATGCCATAGGGTAAACCCTTAAAATAAGGAAGGATTATCCCCTTTAGCATAGCCATGAAGTCCGAAAATAGACTGGAGTCTTTATTGTTGCAAACTTGCAAAATAGCCTCTCGGCGGAGTAAATGAGACCCACTATTAGCTGAGTGGAGCATTGGGTTCACTACAGAGTCAACTGACCAAGTTGAGCCATTAGGTAGACTAGGGTGGCGATAGATGAGGGAGATTACCAAATCTTAACTGGAACTAAGGTAGCAACCAAAAGATTAGTACATGCATGGTGTGGGTTATGCATGTGCAATTTATGATAATGCATGGTGAGGTTAATCATAAGGGAATACAACACAACACATGCGAAATGTATCCTTCAACCTTATTCCTCCAGCCGATTCTAAAGGTATTTTCCTTTGATTACCATGAGGATAACAAAGGATGACCTAGTCTAATCTCACTAGAAAAAGGTACTTAGAGGGATAAAATTCTATGGCTTTTGATAAGAATGGTGTAGGAACAAAATGGAAGTTGATGTAGTAGATTCCCATCACACCTAGCCTCTTTCACACTCGATTCATGCGTCCAACAATTTACAATAAAGCACAAGCAGTAAAGGGGGAATAAAAATTACAACCGGGGGGAAATGGGGCAATTGCAAGGGAACCTATACATTTGTTCTAAGTTATAAAATAGAATAAATAAATTTGCATACATCCATAAAGATTAGCACAGGTTATGATATATCATAAGTTAGCATTTTGTTAGAGAAAACATGATTATGTTAGCATGTTGGTTTTACGATCGATAGTGCCCAGGCGACTTCTAGGATCGAAGAGAAATAATGGGTCTTCAACGCATTTTATTATGAAAACATATTTTATTTTACGTGGGTTGATTTACCAGATTATTAGTGACCTTGATCGCATGGAAAATGGTGAGATTTGTTCATTTTACATGATTAAAATAGAAACGGGGATTCTACCAAGGGGCCAGTACCCGTAGGGGTGGGGTGGGACCCATATGGCTACTAGCGAGATTCATATAGGTATAGAGGACCCATACGGGTCCTGTTGGGACCCAAACAGAATCTCATTTTAATAAAAAAAAAGTAGATTTATGGAGAAGGAGCAGAATAAAATAGGATTTCCTTCCACTTGGGTATGGCGCACCTGTGTAATATCCCTATGGATATAAAGGTACCAACAAGGCCCACGTGGGTCATGACCAGACCCAACATAAGACAAACAATAAATTAAAACAAACAAATGGAAAATTATAATAAAATAAATGAGGTGTAAGTCTCTTTAAAACTCAGGAGCGTACCTTCACGCCGTGAATCCACTTTGAAGCGATCCATATGCCGAGAGAGAGTCTACCCAAAGAAGATGATGAAATGATGATCTTAGGATTGTTTAGGGGAGTGTTTGTGTGGACAGAACCTCCGCCAAAATCCTAATAAACGAAGCTTGGAATGAATAAAATGTGGATAAAACCTCAATGAATGGGTTTTCTCCCTATTTTATACCTCATACACCTTAACTATACCATTGCTAATACTGGTAAAATGGCTGAAAATCATAAACTATACTGACTATTTTCTTTTCTAATTCGCCCCCCCTTTTAAAATAAGGCAAAAAGCCTCTATTTATTAGAGAAAATTGGGTCTGAACGCAATAAATTGCATTCCTTACTGATTTTCTCTTAAAAAGGCATGATCTACTTACCATTCTAATTATTTGGTCATGTACAAGACCCATACAGGTCCCTCCCAGGCTTGAAGGGGCTTTTGACCCATACGGGTTTACCGGTGGACCTGTACCACTAGGTGTGACCCGTACGGGTCCTAAGGGTAGACTAGGTCTCCAACTTTGGGTAAAACTCATCTCTGCTGTAGTAGGAACACCTCTAATGGATAACACCTATAAAGAATAGCATTATCTAGCTCTCATCATCATTTCGTGAGAAGGACCGTTAAAATCTAGTGCTCACACTTGAGTTGAGATTAGTTTGGCTAACCAAACTATTGAACTCTATATATAAGGAGAGGAAACTACAAGAAACTTAGCATTTTATTTATGGCAAAAAAAATGCTTTTTGTCATCGAAGGTGCGTCACAAAATGCTAAATTTCTTGTGGTGAAAATGTCGGACGAGTGGAAAAGAAGTACCTTTATACCTATATTTAAGAACTAATGAGATATTCGAGAATGCACTAATTATCAATGTATTAAACTAATGAGTCATATGATGGAACTCTAGGGAAGAGGTATTGAACACCATCGTAGGTGTATCACTAAGGTTTTTGCAAACTAATTTGGTTTCATGCCTGGTAGATTCATGAATGTAGCTATTTTTCATCTAAGAAATCTAATAGTGATATATAGGGATAAGCAGAAGGACCTTCATATGGTTTTTCTTGATATACAGAAAGTATATGATAACGTGACAAGGAAAGTTTTTTGGTGGGTGCTGAAAAAAGGGTATTCATGTCAGGTACATAAAACAAGTGTACAAACTAGACGAGGAGTGACGGAGGAGTTCTCCATAACAATTAGCTTACATCAAGGATTCGCTTTGAGCAGATTTTAACCATCGAAGTACATGACGATATTCCATAGTGTATGTTGTTCGCAAATGATATTGTATTAATTAATGAAACAAGGGATGAGGTTAAAAAGAAGTTAAAGGTGTGGAGAAACACATTAGAGAGTAAAGTTTTTAAGGTAATAGAAGTAAAATAGAGTGCATGCACAACAAGTTTAGCTTAGGCAAGGAAATGAGGAAGAAGTAAATTAAGAGATACAGTTGTGCCAAAATGCAGACGATTTAGGCATTTGGGTTGTATCTTTGACGAGAATTGGATGATTGATGATGATGTAACCCATGGAATCAATATATGATGGAGGAAATTGAGAAGTACTACTAGAGTCCTATGTGATAAAAAGATACGTTTGAAAATGAAAGGTAAATTCTACAAAACTATGGTTAGGCTGGCCATGGAATATGGAAGTGAGTGTTAAGAAATTAAGACGCAACATACTGAAATGATGAATGTGGCCGAAATGAGGATGCTTAGGTGGGTGAGTGGTCATACTAGAATGGATCGAATTAGAAATGAATGCATCCGCCAAAAGACCAGTGTAAGATATATTAATGATAAATTGAGAGAATGAAAAGTAAGGTGGTATGACCATTTGTTACTTAGACCAATAGACGATCCACTTAGAAAATGTAAGAACTTGAGGATATAGAGTAAGTGTAGAGGGAGATGTAAACATAAGATTACTTGGAGAGAAACTATTTTGAATAATATGTGTTTGGTAAATATGGATTAAAGTTTGGATTTTAATATAGCTTCATGGCTTCAGAAGATCTATAAAACCGACTCTACCTAGCGTGAGATTTAGGGCTTAAATGGTGGTTGGTAAAAAATACTTTTTTATAATTTGCTAAAAAATTTCAAATGTGTTATAAATATATTGTAACATATATTATTAATTGGATGATTATTATGACATGTAACATCTCTCTTTATTAGTATTTATGTCAAGTAACTTGTGACTCTACAAGTTCATGTATTTGTGTATAAATATAGACATATTTCAGAAGAAGAAATAAGAAGATATGAATTCCATATTACTTTTTCTCTATATTTGTTATCTTTCTCTTGTTCATGTAATATATATTCTTGTTGATTAATTTTATTTACAACACGTTACCAGCAAGAGTTTGCTTTTCGGTATTAGTTGATATGATGAAGAATCTATCACAAAGTCGTCGAGATTTCAATATGATGAAGAATCACAAAGTTGTCTCGAATTTTATCATTATCATTATCATTATTATTATTATTATTATTATTATTATTATTTCTAGATAATTATTGTATTTATTCTTTCAAATATTTTTTGACAAAACTTATTCAGATGAAGATGATGAATGATGTTTTGTTCGATGATGCATTGCAATTTACCTAATGGATTTCATCAAAACTTTTGGTAAAAGTATATTTTGATTTCTGTTTTTTTTGTTATTTGTATTAAATTTTTAGTTACAAAAGATATACCAAACAATTTTGAGTTTCATATTCCAGAAGAATATATATGTAACTTTATCCCCGAATGATATAATAATATTATAAATTTATATATTCTTGAAGAATATTTATATAATTATGTCCCTGAATGATATGACAAATAATTTTTATTTCTAGATTCCTGAAGAATTTATTTGTAATTTTATCCCCGAAGGATATAATAAATAATTTTAATTTGTATATTCTCTAAGAATATATTTATATATATTTATATTCTGGAAGGATAAATTATTTTAATTTATATATTCATACAAAAATATATATTACAAAAATGTTAATATTGATGACATTTATATATTCATTTTAATTTTCTTGTGCTTTTTGGATGACATTTTTTTATTCCTCATAAGAACATTAAAATTGAAATAGTCAACTATTAAAGATCTTGTAGATCTTTTATAAATGTTAAAAGGGAATATATTATCATTTGCTAGCAAATTTCACCTGAAGTGGAAAACTTAATACTGATGAACAATTTCACCCGAAGTGAAAATTTGAAATTGATGAGCAAATTCAATCCGAAGTGGAAAACTAAAAATTGTAGAACAATTTTCACTCGAAGTGAAAAAATTAAAATTGATAAACAACTTTCCCCCTAAGTGGAAATTAAAATTGATGAACAATTTCACCTGAATTGAAAGATTTTATGCTACAGTGCAGTAATAAGTAAATGTCATTATGTTTCCTCGCGATCGATAAAATATTTGATCATAGAAGATCATGCAGATCTTGAAAAATATAATGACCACATGAAAGTAATGTAATTATCAAAAACTCATTTTATGTGGAAAGAAATTAATTGTTGAGAATGTATTAGAAATAATTTTCTTTTATGTATATTATGTGCTCTTGCAATAGCACGATATATGAATAAGTTTCACATAATATGGTGGATATTTTCATTGAATTTATTGTCAAAGCGAAATAAAGAGATTTCGATAAGCATATATGATTCACGTCTCACTTACTCAAATACATTGGCGTAATGGTAGAAATATCCATGGTCATATATAATTATAATAATACTAGAAGTGGAATATGTCACTATAATTTTAAAATGGAATATTAGTCAAAATAAAAAAAATGGCATTTATATATATATATATATGAGCTTTTCACCCAAATTATTCTTCACGTAAACTTGTTGAGTGTGAAAAACGTGGCTTTTCATAAGCAAAAAATGTGATTATATTGAGAAATATGTTTAGACATTTTAATTGAAGAGATATTTTTAAAATAAAGCATTTTCGCCTTACTTAAAAATAGAAATAGAGTCGCCAGCCGGTTCAGCTCCACTAGGAATTGTGGTATACTGGTCCAAAATACGATTTTTATATCGAAGAGAAAACGACATCCTAGGTTCGGACATAGTAGTTACTCATATTGTTCTAATTGTTTTGATTAATTTTAGAACTTTAGAATTTATGGTAATTTCTGCATTACAGCGGTTTTATTTATGAAATAAATTCAAAAAATAAAGCATACATTATAATGACATAATAAATAGATATTTGCTACCGAAATTTTGGCAAAATAATTGCAACATTCGGGTTTTGGCCCCGAAAACTCATATAGAGTTTCCTGACATTCTGGATGTTTGTCCGTACATGCGAGCTTATTTACACATATTATAGTCTAAGTGGCTCCAATAGCTCTCTTAACCAGAGAAATGAAATGCAATATGCGATAATAAAAGTAATAAAATGGATTTTAAAGTTGGGCTTAGAGCCAATTACCCTCAGTTTACCTTTTCGTTTATCTAGGATGGCTTCAGAGCTAATGCAGGACCGAAGTTGTTAGAAAGTGGGGTTTGTTTGGAAAATAGGTTTAACCTAAGTTATGACTATAATCTTGGATTATTCCTAAAGAAAATGATGGGTTTTTGAGAAATTAAGCCATTTTTAAACCAAAGTCAATGTGAGATCTTGATCTAAAAAGACAAGAAAATGAGTTTATACCGAATGTCGGTGATAAAGCTCAGATTTGGGGGGTGTTTTGATAGAGTTTCTGGGCTTTTAGGACTCCGAAATTATTTTGGTGTGTGTGGATTCTTTTCCACTTTCTCCGTCTGTTGAAAATGAGGGGGGTGAGCCCTTATTTATAAAAGGGAGGTAATTAGCCGGCGAGCTAATTACCTATCTAACAAGATTTTACTTTGAAACCCATAAATCTTTACCAGATCTCGGTAAGATTTGATTTTTTTACTGTAGATAGGTAATTAGCCGGCGGGCTGATTACCTATGTTTGACCAAATTTTGACTTTTTGATTTTTTAGTAGAGAATGCTAAATCGAAGGTTCCCTGCGATGCGGATTTTTGAATTTCGGATTTTGGATGACAATTCGGTCCTTTGTTGACTCCTTTGTCTGATCGCTGAATGAAATAAGCATAATTCCTCATCGGGCCAGAATGGACCTGTGCTAATAGTTTGCCCCTCAGATACATAAATTTCGTGCTAGAAATTTTGTCGAATGCGAAACAGACAAAATAGCATGTGTGTGGAATGCAATGAGTTAAAATAATTTTAATCGATAAATTTTAAAACAAAATATATTTTGCCCCTTCGATTAAAAATTTATTAATGAGTTGCATGAAATAAAAATTGACCGAGGGTCAGAATAAATATTTTTAGGTGCTTAATGCATGAATGATTACGTAAAAACAACTTTTAGATCCTCCTATTTTATAAACAATGCTGAAAATGGATGAAATATGCAAAACTGCAAAAATTTTAAAATATACGTAATTAGCTGGCGGGCTATTTGCCTACGTAACGTTAACTTTTATAGTCGTTATGCGTTTACGCAAGCAACGCGTAAATGTGTAACAGCTAGATGGGTAATTAGTCGGCGGGCTATTTACTCGGCTAATTACGCATGTAATTAGCCAGCAGGCTAATTACCTGCGGGCTATAAAATCAGCAGCTTGCCTCCCATTTTCTTCACACCAGCAATTCCTCTTCTTTTTCTCTTGCGATTTTCGCTTCTTTTGCTTCAAAAATTTCATCCCCTAGCTACTTCTGACAATGATTTCTTTCATCCTTTTTCCTTTTATGCCCCTTTTGCTTTGACTCTGTAGGGTCTCTATGCGGTATAAGCTTTACAATGTCCGCTTGAACTTACCGGCCATTCAAGTGACTACTTGTAACGTGGTTATCGACGGCCAACAAGTGGAACTTTCTAAGGTTCCTGCCAAGGCTTTGTACGAGCTTCCATCAACTTGGATGTATCATGGGATTGCTCTAACGGATTTTATTCCGCCTGCTTTGAAGCCTTCTGATCACCTTTCTCGGATTACTGTAAGCCTTATCGCCATTTTTATTATTTCGATCATGCTTTTATTTGTCATTTGTTCATTTATTGCCATATATTTATTTTGTTGCTTTTTATTGATTTTATTGCTTTTTAATTATGGCATGAATTTATTAAGTACAATGACTTTCCGATAATCGTGTGATTTATCGGAAATTGGTGTGTGATTAGTCTGCATGTATTATTTTTTCATAAGTCACTGGCCATGAGGGTGGCAGTATTTCCCACTTTTCCAAGTGGTATAAGGTACTGTCTCCTGGCGCCAAGACCAACGTCGATGGGATATCTTTGGGGAGGATGGTGAGTAGCTGCAAGTATGTAAGGTCTCGCAGGTATCCGTACATCCCAGCCAGTACTTCTACCCATATCTTGAGCAGAAGGTCCAACATTACCCAAACTTTTTCTTTTGTTATGAGGAGTACACTATCACTCTACTGGATTATTGTGCCATCACAGATCTTCCTTTCCATGGTAATGTGATCCATTTCAACGCTGCTTTACTTACGACATCTTTCATGAGGAAACCATTGAGGCTTTCATTGGATATTCTAGGGATAAGCCCGGGTGGGTTTCTTATGAGAAACTCATGACCTTTTGGACCACTGGGGATAGAAGGCACCTGACTTCTGCCTGTGAGGCTAGAGCTTTTATGGCTGCTACTTTGTCCTAGCTGTGCTATCCTATTAGGGGTTCGATCATGAATCTCCACATTCTGCCCACTTTGATTGATCCAACTCGCTTTGATGAGTATGCTTAGGGCCAAGGCGCTGGGTCATTTATATCAGTTCATGAGGAACAGGATTAACAAGTTCAAGTCCTGCCTTCAAATTGTCTATGTGAGGACCTGACACCCCCTTCTCTCTTTATGAGCATTCTTACCTATCTTTCGATGTTCTGACTTTTTTGACTTCTTTGAAGATTTGGTTTTTCGAGATGGGGATTCTTCCGAGGACCAAGCTTGTACAAAACAGCGACTATCCTTTCTGTCCCCGGTTGCTATTTATATTAGGCCCTTGATCAGTTCATGAGGAACATGATTAGCAAGTTCAAGTCCTGCCTTTAAATTGTCTATGTGAGGACTTGTCACCCTCTTCTCTCTTTATAAGCATTCTTACCTATCTTTCGATGTTCTGACTTTTTTGACTTCTTTGAAGATTTGGTTTTTCGAGATGGGGATTCTATCAAGGACCAAGCTTGTACAAAATAGCGACTATCCTTTCTGTCCCCGGTTGCTACATTATTGGCACAGTTGGGAGATCAAGCCTCATTCTGCTCTTTCTACCCGCCTCCGTACTCTATCTTTTGAGCAGGTACACTTTACAGCTTTCTTGACTTGTTTTAATGGCTATATCTACTACAATTGTTGTATCAATGCTTGGTTTCTTTTCTTTCTTTCAGATCAAGACGTAGCCTTAGGAGCACAAGCTTCATTGGCCAGAGGCTATGAGATTAGCCGGGGAGGCCATACATATACAATTGATTTTAGAGACTCCCTTTTCCTTGGAGTGGTATCTCATGGAGCGTATTTAGGGTTGGCATCTTCCTCCTAGATCCCTCTCCATACCTACTGATACCCCTCAATGGATCTTCTAGCCTCATAGCTCACCCGACATTGCACGACTAGCTTTTAATGGCTTACCCAGCTCCTTCTTGGAGTGAATTGGGGGGTGCGAGGAGTTTTGCTATTTATAGCTGCTCGAATGGCTAGAGAAAAATCCTATTACCATCATGGCTTAGCCAGACATACACAACCCCTCTAAGGGTGATGGTCCTTCGACATCTGCCCCCAGCGAGCGAGCTAGATTGGGTTTGCGAGGGACTGTTCGAATGACGGTATATTCTTTTTCATTGATTCAAATTTCTTCCTTGTCCTTCTATTTTTGTGCTTAATTGGCCTAATTTGCTCTTACTTTGATGTTTCTACAGGATCACCAAGGGAGGAAAAGGCCTATGTGCACTACCACCCATGTTGGGAGCTCCTCGACTTCATTGGTCTAGCCCTAGAGTCTAACAATGATGGAGGGACATTAAGGGTTTCAGTATCAGCCTTCTTATGTACCATTCTGACCTGAGTACTTATATGCTGATGATTCAGCCTTACCTGGATCCTAATCATGTGGTGACTTTCCACCTTGTTGACTCCACTTATGTGAGTTCTTCTTGTTTTTTCTCTTTTAAGAGATCATGTTAGTCCTGACTTGCCCTGATCCCTTATTTTTATTTACAGGTGCCCATTGCTGATAGCATCTCTGATTGGGGATACATCTAAGGGCAGCAATGGTTCACGATGAACCAAAATTCTGAGATGGTGGTATGTTTGTTATTTTATGGTTTTCATGATTATGCATGGTATGTTGTGAAATGCACATGAATGGTTTATGTTAAAATTTGGCAGTTGGAGATCCAGTGGCTTCGAGCTCAGTTGGGAATGCTCAAGGTGGATGACCAGCAGCAGAAGCTTCATCATGACCAGGGTGATCCCTCATGGTTCTTTCCACAGGGCGGCTATCCTCCTCCTCTATTGTCTCTTGATCCCAGTCATACGAGTTCTAGCGGCGGATAGTAGATAGGCTTTTTTTATTGTTTGTGTTTCTCTTCTTTCAGGCCATTTGTATAGCCTTCTTTTGTATGAACTCATTCATTTTTTTATTTATGAAATAATTTTGCATCATTCTTGCATTTTGTGCTTCCTTTCTTTTATTGATAATCTAGTTTATTGGGGTAATCTGCCAAATATTGGCAGATTGCCCCGTAAACTACGTATAGCAAACTGCTACCCTTTAAAACTCGAGCATACAGGGATACATCTATTTTCATGTAAATCTAAATTTATATCTGAAGAACTCCGATGGTTAAGACAGTCTCGGGGTTTGCGATTTATCACATATGAAGGAATATTGTGGCATCTTTATTAAGGACAATATGATCCAGGTTGCTGTCTGGTTTTAGGATCCTATTGAAAATGATTTTTGGTTTGGGGATCACGAGCTATGCCTCTTATATGAGGAATTTTGCGGGCTACTGAGATCTTTAGCTGATATGCCTCTAGCTATTCCGGTGCATAGCATAGAGTTTTCTGATTCTTGGATGAATCATTTTCAGTTACAACGATTTGATAGGCACCAAATGATTTGCAACGAGGGCTTGAGGTTGGATGTGGAATTTGATATAGTCAGGAGTCTTTCTCCTGATGATGCAAGTTGGCTTCAGCTTATTTGCTTACTTTTGCTGGGGGTCTTTCTTTGTGAGGCTCTAACTTTAGTTTGCAGCTTTGCCTTCTTGACCATCGTTGATCAGATGTTAAAGGGGAAGTCTCCCAATGTAGTGAGTTTAGCCGAGACACTAATCTTTGTGCACTCTTCCCGAAATAGGGCTAAAGCTACTACCAAGGGTAGCAGACTTCTTCTACAGGTAAATTCTATTTGAGCCTTTCTTTTTGTATGAACCGCCCTTTTGGGTTTTCAACTCATCGGGCTTGCCTTAATTTTTTCCTGGACTGCCTTTTTAGGTTTTTAATCCAGTAGGCTTCCTCTTTTTTTTTTTATTTGTTGGTTATTTATTTGTTCTTTTTGTGTTTCTCTTGTAGCTTTAGCTTTGGGATAAGATTTCTATATTGTCTATTCCCACGAGCATAGGTTATTATCCGAAGGCCTACTGGGCATGGGGTTCCGTAGTCCGTATCAGCAATCATTCTTATAGAGATTTCACTGGCAAGGAATGGGTAGAATTCATAGGGAGTCAAGCTGCTAAGGATATCTGTTGGGCTTGCCCTTGGTAGGGAATCACGCATGTGACTACCGATGTTGCTAGAGATGGTATGGTCCTCATTGATCTTTTTTAGGTTATTTCCTACTCTCCTAGCCTCTTATGCAGGCAGTATGGTCATCCTCAAGGGTTCCCGACATCCTTGTACACCCTTATCGGCTCTGAGATTTCTTACACTCGGGTTTATCATCATGACAAGAGGTGGATCAATCGCTCTTGAGTAGAGTTGAACTATTTTATGCCTTTTGACATCCATCCTTCCGAGGCTCATCGCATCTGGATTGCGAGTACTCTCGGGCTGGCCACTGTTGAGGAGAGGCTTATCGAGACTAAGAGACTCCGTAGTTTCCTTGGAGATCACTGAGCTTGCCATTGTATGTCTTTTGTCTATGTAGGAGAATAAAGGCTTTTGGTCTCGTTGTCTATCTTTTTCATTCCATTTTCTGTTTGTAATGCATTTTTATGTGTAATAAAGGTGAAAAGATGCTATTTGAATGCGCATTTTATTAAACAATTTGCAGCTTCCATTTAATGCACCCATGCAGTATTTTTAACATGAATACATTATTATGAAAGATATTACTTAAATAGGAAGGACAAATGGTACTTATTCCCAAGAAATGTCCATCGTTGCGTATGGTTCCTAATGGATTTTACCTAAGGCCTCACTCTTTTATTTTGGGGTCTTTATTTTTGCTCAAGAGCCCTCACTAGCTCTTGATAGACCTTTATATTTTCTTTTTTATTATTTTTTTTCTTTTTTTGCACGAGATAATGCTTCAGCTTGTCGCGATTTACTGGATTCACAAATTCATTGCCATCTAGATATGAGATCTTGACTGCCCCTTTACTGAGAGTCTTCTTTACTATGTATCGTCCTTCCCAGTTTGGTTGGAATTTGCCGCGAGCATCCGTGTGCATCTTACAAGATTGTTTTAAGACTTGATCTCCTATTCTCAGGGGTTGATCTTGCTTTCTGACTTTATGATTGTAAGCTCTGGCCATGCGTTGTTGGTATAACTGTAGATTCTCCAATGTAGTTAATCATTTCTCATTGATCAAAGTCAATTCTTCGTGCCTTGCCTTTGCCCATTCATCTTTAGGAAGTCTTGCTTCGAGGGCTATGCGTAAAGACTTGATCTCTATTTCAATAGGCAATACTGCCTTCATCCCGTAGAAGAGAGAAAAAGGAGTCTGACCTGTAGAAGTTTTGACGCCGGTTCTATACACTACAAGAAATTTAGCATTTTATGACAGTTATTTTCGCTACGCACTTGATTTCGTCATAATTACTAGCTTTATTGTGACAGCATTAATATTTCGTCGTCATTTTCATTTATTCATGACAAATTTAATGTGTCACGATAATATTAATTTTTGCCACTATATGGGTAATTTTTGTGACGATAAATGAAATATCGTCACTTAATAATCTGGAGGGAAAATTTTTGGAGAGAAAAAATTATCATGATAAGAAAAAGTTAATTAGTGACAACTTCGTCGTCATAGTAAAAATAATTTTTTATGACATTCTAGATTCATCATTATTTAATAAATAATAAAATTTAAATTTAAAATTTGTCATGTAATTTATATTTCAGTGACATCATTACATTTTTGTCATATATTTTAGTGCTTATTATGACGACATATAGAAATCGTCACAACTATATTAACTAATTAAATATGATAATTTCTTATGACATTTTAGATTCATCATTATTTTATAAATAATAAAATCATAAATTAAATTTGTCAAGTAATTTATATTTTAGTGACATTATTACATTTTTCTCATATATTTTAGTGCTTATTATGACGACATATAGAAATTGTCACAATTATATTAACTAATTGAATATGATTTTATTCGTTAATGTGCATAATATTTTTATGAAGAATTTGTTTATCAAAATTTAACAAAAAAACATGACACTTTTGATTTTATCGTATATTTTATTTTTAAAAAACATTATATAGAAAAAGAAAATGAATCAATTGCTTATAATATTATATTATATTATATGATAATATATTATATTATATTACATTATATCATATTATATTATATTAAAATTTTATTCATTTTGAAACGATAAAAAAGTAATGATGTGAAATAATATATTTTAGCGTTAGGGCCAAATGTATAGTTTTATGTAGTTGAAATTAATAAAAACTAAAATGGGAAGTTTATATCTCAATAATGGTTTTTAGTTTGGAAAATATCAAAAAGATATTCTTCTCTTGCTAAAGTAAGGTTCTAAAATTTGAAAAATTGCTTATCAATGTTCTATCTCGGAATATTTTATGACTAAATAGTATAAAACAACTCATATTTTCTCAAACTATTTACATTTTTTAGAACAAAATTTAAAATTAAATATTGTAGTGATTATTCCAAAATTAAAAATGTTACCCATTTAAAAGAAGAGATGACATGAAAATAATTAAATTAATAATATTTCTATAATTATTTTACTTTGTTACAAAGTATAAAGCTCATAGAGTATATGGGAATAAATATGTAAGATCTTGGTAATATAGAAAAAATAGGTATTACTTAATTAGTTAAAATGCTTAGTCTGATAGGAATGAAATGTGGTTAGTGGGTGTGGAGGTTATCAAAATAGTCTTTACAATTATGAAGATTCAGGCTTTCAACAGTATCAAAATTTTTGTTATCAAAATTAAATCTCTGAAGATCTCTCTTTGGCCACTAGTTGTTTTGAGACTATGATACAAACAATGCATCATTGGTTGATAGCACTCAGCGTAAATGAGCAGATATAGAGAGGATAAAGTGGGGAGAAAGCATTAGAAGATCTGAAAGGAAGATGGAGAGTAGTGATGTGAGATGCGAACACCATTTTAGAGTTTTGGTATTTTGTATATCGTCTTCAATCAATTTTTGGTATTTTTCGTTTTGCATCTTGTTGATTTGAATATTTTCACTTTTATTTCTGATTTTATTTTAAATAATTATGACTTTGTTTTGTGATAATATTTTATTTTTTTATGTAAACTCAATATTCCTTGGCCAATACAATTACATTTTCGAAGTTTAATACACCCTCTAGTTTAACGCTTTTTGTATTCTTGCTCTAGAAATTTTTTTTTCTTGAGGTGAACATGAATTTTGAACTATAAAAACTGATGATCATGCTTTACTATTACATCTACTATCATTGAGACATTCTAATGATAGAATTTGTAATTTTTGGTTATTTTTCACTGTTGCAATACTTGTAATTAAGTTAAACTAAGGAAAATGATAACCTTCTATTTGCTATTATACTACTAACATATATGTTTTGGATTCTAGGGAACAAATGATTATTGGAGGCATTTGGTTGAAGAATACAAGAAATAAAGATAGACTCTCTAATTATTCGTAATTGTTCCTCTCTATTTTAAAAAGGTTTACAAAAGCTCCAAATTTGTGTAAAGATTGTTCATTTAAGAAAGCTTTACGAGAGCTTCAAATTTATATAAAAATTGTATTATGACATATTATTGATGTATCTTAATTTTAAGAGACGACGAATTTATAATTTATCACAAAATTTTATAATATTAAAATTATAATTTAGTGACAAATAATTTTCAAAATTGTCACTATATTATCTTTTAGATGACACAAAACTTTATTATATTTGTAATTTAATGACAATATATACTTCATCATTAAAACTAATTTCACACCACTATAAAAAATTGTCAATTATTATAAAGCTATTATGATAATATTATACATTTCAAGACCTATAAAAACGTCGCAAAAAATATATATACGGAGACAATTTTATTTTGTCACAAATTATTAGTTTACAGTGACAATTTGCTTCTTATCGTTACAAATGTGTGCATTATTTATGACTATCACATTGTCACTAAAAATATTTAGATTTACTATTCACTTGAAATTTGTCACAATAATTGAAATTTTAGATGATGAAATGTAGACTTTATCATTTATTATATGAACTTTAGTGACGATATGTAATATAAAGTGACAACAGAATGAAAATAAAATGACAAAAAAGCGTCACAGAAACTAAAAAGTTACCGTGACATATATGATATTTCATCATATAAACACGAAATTTTGACGATGAATTAGAAAATTGTCATATTGACAAAATATGACGGACATACTATGACGAAGCCTGCGACGATGAAGTTTTGTCACCTTTTATCTGTGGTGACGAAAAAAAGTGTTTTCATAATAGTTTTAGTGCGACATAAAATGCAAGATTTCTTGTAGTGACAAGGCATAAGGCAAGTGGAGGGCCCAATCTCAGTAGTTGGCGATCATTTTGGAGAGGATCTTTTTAATGGATTTATTAGCCGCTTCTACAGCTCCATCGGCTTGAGGGCAATAGGGCGAAGAGCGATGATGCTCAATTTCATGCTTCTCAATAAGATCAGTTGTTTCCCCTTAAAATCGCACACCATTATCACTTACTATATGATGAGAAATGTTGTATCTGGCGAAGACATGTCGTTGAATAAACCGAGCCATTTTTTTAGTCGTGATGCTTGTGTATAATTTTGCTTCAACACATTTGAAAAAGTAATCGCCTGCCACTATAATGAAGCGATGGCCGTTGGTCGAAGATGGTGGTATCTCGCCGATGATATCGGTGCCCCAAGCCGAGAACGACCAAGGTGTCGTCAAGCTTTGTAAGGTCATTAGGGGCAAGTGACTCACATCCCCGCATATCTTACATGCATGGAAAGTCTTTGCTTCTTGAATAAAGTCAGCTAACATGGTTAAAAGTAACCCATTCTGTGAAGTTTCTTTGCCATCATGATGTCATTCTTGTATGGACCGCAGTCTCTTGAATGCACTTCTTTCATTGCTCTTTCTACTTCTTGTCGAGTCAGGCACTTTAATTATAGGCCGTTAGATTACCTTTTGAACAGACCCCCCTTAATTAGGTAGAACTGTATAGCAATTTTCCTTAGTGTATTCCTATCGGAATCTGTGGCTCCGGTAAAAAATTCACCGCTTTCAAGGAACTTGACGATGTCATAATACTAGGGTTCTTCCTTATCCATGACATCTTCTATTACACAGACGTAGTATATGGATCAGGTTGTGTCCATAATAAGGTGTCTGATTGGCTATCTTTGAGGCCCTTCCTACATGGAGGCTAGAGTGGCCAACGCATCTGCCATCTGGTTCTCCTCTCGGGGAAACTGATAAATTTGCATTCGCGGAACACTACGGCTTTCCTCTGTATGGCCTCTAGGTAAGGCCTAAGAGATTCCTCCTTTAGTTCCCAGTCTCTCGTGACATACTTGATGACTAAAGCCGAATCACCAATAATTTTTACTTTGTATGCTCTAAGAGTGATCAGGGTAGACATTCTAAATAGACAGGCTTCATATTCTGCTCTGTTATTTATGGTGAGAAATTCCAATCGTTGTGATAGAGGTATGATCGCTTCATCTGGTGAGATGATGATAACTCCAAAGCCAGCTCCTCGCTTGTTAACAGCACCATCAAACAATATAGTCCACTTTCTAAGGTTTTCTTTATTGGTTACAAAAATTCATCAAGGAATTCTAGGTTTTCTAGTTCTCCTTCCTTGAGTGGTTGATTTGCTAGGAATTCAGCCACCACTCTTCCTTTGATGGTCTTCTTAGTGACATACTTGATATCAAATTCCGATAGAAATAAGAGCCATCTTGCCAGTTTTCCGGTCAGTGAGGAAGCCTGGCACAAGTACTTCATCAAATCTACCTTGACAATTACTTGGATTCGGTAAGATTGGAAGTAATTTCTAAGTTTCTTGATGAGCCAGACCATGGCAGCACAGGTTCTCTCCATGATGGTATACTGAGTCTCATGCTCTAGTAATTCTTGCTGAGATAATAGACTGCTTGTTCCTTCTTATCTTCATGCTCCTGAACTAGCATAATGGATACAGATGTTTCTTCTATTGCCAAATGGAGAATGAGTGGCTTTCCTAGAATCGGCGGGTTCATTAGGTATGCCTTGATCCTGTCAAAGGCTTCCTAACATTGGTCATTCCATTCTATTGGTTACTACTTCCTCAAGAGCTTGAAGATAGACTCGCATGTGGTGGTTAACCATGCTATAAAACGGCTGACGTACTATATGGACCCCAAGAAGCTCCTTACTTATTCCTCAGTCTTTGGTACTGGAATTTCCCTAATGGCGTCGGCCTTATCGGGATCCATCTCTATGCCTCTTTTGCTAACTATATGCCCCAACAATTTGCCCGATGTGACACCGAATATACACTTCTTTGGGTTAAGATGGAGATTATACTTCTCAATTCTTGTAAGGAATCGTTCTAACACCGCTGGGTGATCTTCTAGCGTGGCAGACTTTACAAGCATGTTATCCATGTAGATTTCCACTTCTTTATGGATCAAGTTATGTAGTAGAGTGGTGACTGATCACTGGTAGGTTGCCCCTGAGTTCTTGAGTTCGAAAGGCATTGCTCTAAGAAAATATGCTCCCCATTCTAAGATGAATGCAGTCTTGAACTTGTCTATTTCATTCATGAGGATCTGGTGGTAGCCAAAGAACCCATCCATGAAGGAATACATGGCTGCTCTCACCGCGCTATCTACCAACACATCAATGTATGGCAATGGAAAATCATCCTTAGGGGTAGCCTTATTCAAGTCCTTAAAGTTGACACATACTCTGACATCACAATTTTTCTTGGGCATAGGAACTACGTTGGATAGCCATGTGGTATACTCGATGACCTCTATGAAGTTAGCCTTGATCTATCTGGCTACTTTTGCTTTGACCTTTTCTGCCCATTCTAGGTGCATCCTTCTTATCTTCTGCTTTACTAGACGTATCTTCAGGTCCATGGGAATCTTGTATTCGGTGATGTGCCAATCGAGTCCTAGCATGTCCTTGTGAGACCATTCAAAGGCTAAAATGTGATATTTTAGTACTTCTATTAATTCTCTCTCTTGTTCGATGGGCAATTGATTGGAAATGTATACCATTTTTGGATCATCTTCAGCATTTAAGTTAATTTCTTTTACAATATCATTATTAATGTTAAAGAAGCTAGATGAATGCCGGAATGGATGCATGGAATCGTAGTCAGAAACACAATCCAAATAAGCAAAATTCTTCGTCTTATTATCATCATAAAGTACATTATTCATTTTGAACATTTT
Organism: Euphorbia pulcherrima; assembly: GCA_947683365.1. Lineage (NCBI taxonomy): Eukaryota > Viridiplantae > Streptophyta > Magnoliopsida > Malpighiales > Euphorbiaceae > Euphorbia > Euphorbia pulcherrima. The sequence continues at coordinate 46,082,823 of CANTUS010000014.1, forward strand.
GGAAATGGAAATGAAAGACTCATCCTAATCAGTAAGGTCTGGATTTGCAGCAAATGATTCTTCTATAGAAATTGGCTTCAGCAGGATGTCTTCATCATCATCCTCTTCTACCTTTGCCTTGCCTTCATGGTTTTGACCATGTCTATGACAGCCTGGCTTAAGCGACCTCCCTCGCTCCTTGCTTCCTCCACTATCTTGAGTTATGCTTGGAGGTGTTTGGTTAGAGTATCGAGGATTTCCTCTTCTTTGCTTAGGTTCTTGATTTTTTTTCAAGTGCACCTGTTCTTTAGGCTTAGTCTGATCGGGATTGCCCCAGCATCTAGCTGTTGATCTGCTTTCTCCATTACATAGGCAATAGAGCTTTTACTGTGCTTTCCATAGTCCACTATATTTGAGAAAATCTTAAATCCCAAAACTGTCCTCCCTTGGTGAGTAATAGGTTTGGGGGTTCTGTTGTAGGGTTTCTCTGACTTCTTCTGAAAGACCATCTTATTGGCGATTCTTCTGGCGCCTTTGTAGCCTAGTCTTGCAGTTTTCCATTGCCTGCCCCTATATTGAAAGTTAGCATTCCCTGCTTATAGGCACATAGTCCTCTTCCCAGAGTATGATGCTTCTGCATGTAGCCCTGAATCCAAGGGCTCTAATGTACTACTAGTCGCTTGCCTAATCCTTCACTGATGGCGGCTGTGGTAAACCCCTTTATATAGCTTTCGTCTATCTTTAGTGCTTCCATCACCTATTCTTGATCCGCCTCAAAAGTGATGATATTTTCGTGGAACAGGATCTTGATTTTAGTGAAGAGTAGATGGAACCCCTCCCAGAGCATGAAACCATGGTTGTCCGAGAAGTATAGAGAAAGTCACCAGGATGTCTATGACTGTAAACAACATAATAGAAGAGATTTCTATTATAGTAACTTTGGCTTTAAATGTGCCGATGACGGTTCTCTTGGAATTGTCATAGGCCTTGATGGTCGTTGTGGATATCTTCAAGTCCCTCTTAGTTAGTCCTAGGATTGGCATAATATCCTTAGGACAGACATTCTACGATGAGCCGTCATCAACCATTATACACGGCATCACATGTCCAAAAACACTTGCCTTCAAGTAGAGAGCCTTATTATGGTGAATGCCTTCTTGGGTAAATTCGAGCTCGAGAAGATAATATCGGGGATAAAAGTACTGGTTTTAGCATTAAGTAGCGCACAAACTTGTTCTGGTGATGCTAGGGGACATTTTTTAATTTTAATAAGCTTTTTCACAATAGCAGGCCTATGATCTTAGGAGCCGATGAGAAGGTCCTAAATGCTCATCTTGGTAGTGGTGGCCTTTAACTGTTCCATAATTGGACTTTCTATCTGTTCTGAGGACTTGACAAAAGTAGGAGGTTCCGAAGGGTCCTTTCTTAGCATAGTAGGGGCTACTGACCCAATAATTTTCTCTCCTCTGGTGATAAGACTGACAACTTAGGTAGGCAAGTTTGTTGTTTTGAAGACTTCAAACTATTCAAAATCTTCATCAATAGATATTTCTCCTAAGTCAATCGGCCTCTTCACAGAAGATGGCACTTTAGTGGTAAATGGCCACTGCATAAAGGGAGCCTTTTCCTGCTGCCTTTTCGGAACCATAGGGTATTCTTGCAGGATTTGGCATAGAATGGGATTGGAGTCTTTCCCAATCATGTGAATGGATGAGGAAGCTCCACTAGCTTGATCCTGACCATATGCGACCGATTCTTCTAGATAATCAGAGTGGTAATTCGTATACCAAGGATATTCTTTAGAGGATTTCATCGATGTCGGGCAGACCATGTTAGCTGCTTTCCATTCCCAATATAACAGCGGGTTTCCATGTTTATCTAGCTCGAAAGTCATACCCTCTAGTGGGTCTATCCACGTGAAGTAATCAATGAATTGTCTAGCCAAAGTATTCTTAAATGACTTTTGGTAGAATATCAACCCCTCACACCAGACGACTGCTTTCTCTCGGAGGGTCAGGTAGAATCTCTCGGGCCAATGGGCTTAGTGAATGTACCCATCATTCATCATTTGCATCAATTCAAAGATGTGAGGGCTTGGCCTTGTGTTTCCATTGTAGAAAATGGGATAAACTTCCCTCAAGTCCGGACTTCAGATCTGGTAAATGGGTTGAGCTAATTCATTTTCTGCATACATTCTCTCTATAATGTACTCCTAAGAAGGTACTTGCCCATTATCTAGGATCATATTAATAAAGTGCTCACTGGTTGAGTCGAAGTTTGTAAAGTCTGCTAAATCATCACTCCATACAAACCATAAGGCGTCTGGGGTGTCGTGTTCTAAAGAGAGGCATAGCTCTAAGCACCATCAAATTCGACTATCATTCCATTAAGGAAAGGAGCCTCATACTCAAAATCCCCTAGTAAGTGGTTTACCTTGTCATCTAAAAAGATCTCAGGTTCGTACCCCAGATTATCCACTTCGCTTTCATCTTCATGATCTAACTCATTGGAGTCATCGAATTCTTCTACTTCTTCATCTGAATGGTCGAAAGGTTGTGGTTTGAAGACCCAATTCAGTGTGTGTGGAACTGGCACATCATTATCAAAACCTTCCTCCTAATCTTCCTCAGGGCCTTTCTCGGGATACGCCTCACGATCTTCCTCAGGATCTTCCTCAAGACCTTCCTCAAGATCTTCCTCTATTGTATTCCCTACTGCAATTACTCCAACCTCAACTCATGTGATGTCCGTGCGAAGGTTGGAGATCATGCCTTAAATACTACCGAATGTATCTTCTACACGGGCACCATATGTTGTAATGTTTTCATGGACCCTTTTAAACCGGTCGCGTAGCTTGACGTTCACTTCATTTCTGTGGTTCATTTCTGACGCTACATTTACACGGAGTTTGATGAATGGGTCTCATGCTACCTCATTTAGGTTAATGCCAAGATACCTTTATTGGTCCCTATGATCACTCCAGGCTTGTTCAGGATCGTATAGCTCTTGATTTCCTGGGCATACTATCCTAAAAGAGCTCCTAAATTTGAGTAGATTGGTCCCAATGTAGTTGGGACTCATGTAATCTGGGGGAGTATACATGGGGGCTATAGAGGAGGAACGTCCTGCCAACCAGCGTTGTGTTGATCTACTTGAGGTGCCAACCACCAGCAAAGCACATCCAAGTATGGTTGAGAAGCCACGAAGTAGTGGAGGAAAGATCTCTTTATAAAGTACTAGTTGCAATGTCTTTCGAGCAGAATTATGTTGTACCAGCCCATGGCTGGACCTTTTAAGAAATGGGGGAATTGAGGTATGAATCCCATCATAGCAATCTCTCATCATGCATGAATTGGACGAATTCTTCTACATGCTCATTCGGGTTAGAATCCCCTCGGAATACAAGGTGAGGTGGTACTCGATTCTGGTCTAGCATTTCTCTCCTCATTCTCAAGACATACTGATCAACCATGTAGATGATGTCCATGTTGTTGAAAATCATATTATCTCCCCATCCTAGGTCATGTCAAAAGTTATTCATCACGTCAATATAGTACTCATCCGCCTCCACTTGAGTATTGATGGCATTTACCATAGTCTCAAAGTTTGGCAGGGGATTAGCCTGTGTGCTCGATTTCTTCTCAGGCTCTTTTATCCTCCTATCGGCTATCATCTACTGTAGATCTTTCACCAGCCAGGTGAATCATTAGTGTGATGCCCTTTGGTCATATGATAGGCACAAAAGTTATCTCTGTCTGTCACAGCAGGTGGAATGAATGGTTTGATACACTAAAGTAAGTCAAACTTTCTCAGTTTGGTAAATATTTATGACACTGACTCTATCCATGGGCAGATAGATTGATGAGTTTGCACCTGAGTGACTACTACAACTTTAGATGGAGCTTTTGAGGATTTGGAGTTGCCTTGTTTGGAAGACCCAACATTTTCCCAATAAATAGGTCTAGTGTAAGCATGTTGTTCTTGCTTCTTTATTCGGTCTTCCTCCTCATACTTTTCTAGTCTTTTGGTATAGTTTACCAAGTCATTAAAGGTATTAAACCTTTTCATCTTCATGTCTTCTCGATACCTCTAGCTGGATCCTTCGATAAGCTTTACTATCAAAGCTTCTTGGTCAGGTGCCCTAGTCACAAGTACGCGGACAACCATCCATCTCAGGTAGTATTCTTCAAACGATTCATTTGGGTGTTGCTTAACCCTTTTAAGATCTTAAAGAGTAGCTTTGACCTTCAGATTGAAATTGTGTTCAGCATAAATGCAGAATATAGCTTCTTCCAATCTGATTTTACGTCTTCTGGTATCCTCATGTACCATTCAGAAGCCGATCCATAAACAGTAGCTTGAAATAGATTGATTATATGAACCTTAGGGATATTCATACTAGTCATGACTCGAAGATAACTCTCCACATGCACATGAGAAGGTCTAGTGCCAGTATATGGAGCTATGTAAGGCATCACAAAGTTAGCTGGGGGCTTTTGATTCCTTTGGCAAGAACTGGTCAATGTCTACATACTATTCAATGGAGGGAGCGATGGACTTGCTTTTATAGGGGATAGCTTCTCCATATCTGCCATCTTTGCCTTCAACACCGCTATTTCCACCTATTATTCTTGAGCTTTCTGAGCATTAGAAGTGCTCAGCCTTTCCCAAACATCACAAAATTCTAAATAGTCTAGAATCCTTCAAAGGGGCAGTCTAACTACATCATCATCTGCCATTGCAGTTTCAGGTTCTAGATCAGAGAAAGATTCGGCCAGAGATTCGACTAGTGGTAGAGGTCTAGCTATTGGGCTACCCGTAATACATCTTAACCTCCTTCTCTCTTGCTTTCAACCTGAAAATACAAGAGACCAAGTGTTAGTAAGTGTATTGGGTGTTGCTCTGAGCCTTACTTGCCTTGTTTTTTTGGAATGAATGAATGAATGAATAGATGGATGGACACATATAAATTTTAGAGGGTTAGACGTATGTCAACTATTCATGGAACAATCCATAAGAGCAGCCTGTAATATTTATAGGACACTATAGAAATGCGGTTCAAAGACCAGGGTTTAAAACTGGTTTGACTCGATGGTCAGGGTTGAGTTGACTCGATGGTCACTCGAGGGCTAACTTGATGGTCCAAGGTGAGCTTACTCACTGGTCACTCAGGGATTGACTCTGTGGTCCAAGGTGAGCTGACTTCACTAGTCACTCAGGGATTGACTCTATGGTCCAAGGTGAGCTGAATCGCTAGTCACTTGGGGGTTACCTCTATGGTCCAAGGTGATCTGACTCACTAGTTACTCGAGGGTTGACTCTATGGTCCAAGGTGAGCTGACTCACTGGTCACTCAAGGATTGACTCTATGGTCCAAGGGTGAGCTAACTCACTGGTCACTCGAGGGTTAACTTTATAGGTCTAAGGTGAGCTGACGCGGTAGTCACACGAGGGTTAACTTTATGGTCCAAGGGTGAGCTGACTCGTTCATCATTCGGGGTTTGACTCTATGGTCAAAGGTGAGCTGATTCGCTGGTCACTCGATGGTTTGCATATTTTGGCTCCTGTGTAGAGCCTAGGTAAATTCACTAGTCTTGGTATATACCAGCTTATAGGCTGAGCATAAACGGACTCATTGTTCTTAGTTATTTCAGATCACGGGTTGAGCCAAGGCGGACTCACTATACTTGGTTTATCCCAGCTTATTGGTAGAGCCTAAATAGACTCACTAGTCCTGGTTATTTTAACTCACGGGTTGAGCCTAGATGGACTTATTGGTCCTGATTATTTCGGCTCACGGGTTGAGCCTAGGCGGACTCATTGGTCTTTATTTATTTTAGTTCACGGGTTAAGCCTAGGTTGACTCACTGGTCTCAATTTACTTTTAGGTTCCTATAACTAAGGAAATGAAATTGCATGGCACACATTAATGTCATGGCTGCATAAAGATGTGATTAGTTTTCACACAACCATGATGCTTATGATATCCGTTTTCAGTTCATTTATATTTAGTAAACTTGCACATATAGCAAAATGTCAGATAACGTCTACCGCCCTTTTAACTCCATTTGGTTACTTTACTTCAAAGCCAATGGGGGGCTTAGCGAAGTCTGCTTACGTGCACTCCTGGTTTTTGGGTAAACCTATGGAAAAGTGTCTACGGTTCATCTATATGCAAGTTTCGGTCTCAGGAATGGGTGCAATTGGGTACCCTGCACCTATGTGTACCGAGTCCTAGTGGCCCTAAGTGAATAAAAGGAAACTTTTCCACATATAATATACTCGGGTAGTCTTGCCCTTAAGTAAGCAAGGCCGTTGTACGTTATGCAAGGAGTGTGATTGGATCCATACCACTCAAGCCCTAAGCGAACTTAGAGATACTTCACCAAAAGACACCTAAATTGGTTTAGTGGTAAAGAATGCAGATGCCATGCAATCCTAAAATTGTGTAATGTCAAAATTAGCACATATTCCGTAATTCCAAAATTTAATCTGAACAATATTATAATTATTATGTCAAAAAAAGAATTTTTATAAAAAATCGGGGTTTTATAAAAAATAATTTATCCCTAGCAGAGTCGCCACTGTGAGTGGGCAAGGTTTTGGTAGGAGCACGCAGGATGCGGTGTGCAGGGCGCCCTTAGTTCGGTGCAGTTTGAGAAAACCGTGAAGTTTGGTTCGGTTTGAGAAAATTTGGTTCGCTTAAACGCGTGTGCCTCTTTTATAATAAAATGCTTGGTTTTATTAAAGAGAAAAGTTATTTTTATTATTCTTCACGTAAAGTTATTGAGTGTGAAAAACGTGGCTTTTCATAAGCCAAAAATGTGATTATATTGAGAAATATGTTTACACATTTTAATAGAAGAGATATTTTTAAAATAAAGCATTTTTACTTTACTTAAAAATAGAAATAGAGTCGCTACCCGGTTCAGCTCCACCGGGAATTGCGGTATACTGGTCCAAAATGGGATTTTTATACCGAAGAGAAAATGAGATCCTGAGTTCGGATATAATAGTTACTCATATTGTTAAGATTGTTTTGATTAATTTTGGAACTTTGGAATTTGTGGTAATTTCTACATTACAATGGCTTTATTTAAGAAATAAATTTAAGAAATAAAACAGGCATTATAACGGCATAATAAATAGATATTTGCTACCAAAATTTTGGCAGAGTAACGGCAGCCTTCGGGTTTTGGCCCAAAAACTTGGATAGAGTTTCCTCACATTATGAATGTTTGTCCGTACCTGCGAGCTTATTTACATATTATATACTAAGTGGCTCCAGTGGCTCACTTAACCAGAGAAATGAAATGCAATATGCGATAATAAAAGTAATAAAAATGAATTTCAAAGTTGGGCTTAGAGCCAATTACCCTCAGTTTACCTTTTCATCTGTCCAGGATGACTTGAGAGCCGGTGCAGGACTAAAGTTGTTAGAAAGTGGGGTTTGTTTGGAAAATAGGTTTAACCCAAGTTATGACTATAATCTTGGATTTTTCCTAAATAAAATGCGGGGTTTTTTGAGAAATTGAGTCATTTTTAGACCGAAGATCACTGTGAAATCTTAATCTAAAAAGATAGGAAAATGAGTTTATACCAAATGTCGGTGATAAAGCTTAGATTTGGGGGTGTTTTAACAGAGTTTCAGGGCTTTTAGGACTCCCGGAATGATTTTGGTGTGTGTGGATTCTTTTCCACTTTCTTCGTTTGTTGAAAATGATGGCGTCGAGCCCTTATTTATAGAATGGAGGTAATTAGCCGATGGGCTAGTTACCTATCTGAAAAGATTTTACTTTAAATCCCGTAAATCCTTGCCGGATCTCGGTAAGATTATTTTTCCACTATAGATAGGTAATTAGCCGGCGGGTTGATTACCTATGTTTGACCAAATTTTGACTTTTTTATTTTTTAAGTAGAGAATGCTAAATCGAAGCTTCCTTGAAATGCGGATTTTTGAATTTTGGATTTTGGATGACAATTCAGTCCTTTTTTGGCTCTTTTCTCTGGTCGCTGAATGAAATAGGCATAATTCCTCATCATGCCGAAATAAACTTGTACTAACAACGCGCTTGGAAGCAATTTCTAGCAGAAGTTGAGAAACTAAAATTGATAAATAATTTTCACCAGAAGTTGAAAAATTTGGTGGAAAAATAAATTTATGAATAATTTTCATCCGCAGTGGAAAAATAAATTTATTTTCACTAGAAGTGAAAAAAAATTGATAAATAATTTTCACCCGAAGTGGAGAGATGAAATTGATAAATAATTTTCATTAAAGTGGAAAAGCAAAATTAATGAATCATAACCACTAGAAGTGGAAAATAAATTTGATAATAGTAAGCACTAGAAGTGCAAAACAAAAGGAATTGAATATTACCGGTATTGATTGACGTCAAGGATAATGAAATGTATTTGTATATGAAAGTGAATGAAAAAAATGTTACCATGATATTGAGTAAACACGAAAATTGTTGAAGGCTCAAGAAGAGCAATATTATTGTAATAAGGGGAAATACATACTCTAAAAAAGCCAACATAATGTACCAAGGGAGAAAATTTGTTGAATGCTCCAGCTAGTATTAATAATTGGGTAAATAATTTTGGTCTCCCTATGTTTTGCACTAATAGATTAGTATCTCCCTCAGGTTTTTCAATATAATTAAAACCTCCGTGTGTCTTACTTCCATCCAACTAAGACATCCTTATGTTAAATTTTTTAACTTTTCCATCCAAATATCATTTATCTTGGCAAAATTGCCCTTATCTTTCATTTGTTGTCAATCTATCTAAAAATATTTTTACTTACTTTTTATTTTTATTTTTTTTATCAATTTATAAAAATTGAATTTTCTTTTTTCCTCAACTTCCTCATCTAGCCTTTCTCTTCGTTTTTACTATTTTGTGTTGCAACCTCTATTTATATAATCAAATAAGCTACAACCATCGAAAAACATAAACATATAGCTTGCTTTTTTAACATTGGATAATTACAACTAGTATTCATGTCAATAATACACATTACGAACCTATATGCATAATTCAGACGATGGAAAAAACCTTACAAACTCAGTATAGCTCACTGCAACAGCCTGCAAGTGTAAAAAATGGTGAAGTTCTTAAGGCCAAATATGGCTCTCATCCTCCACTAGGGTCGATTTGTCGATCGGAAGGTTGTGACACAACTCTATGATAAAACCCGTGACCACCCCTATGCCACTACCTTGTTGCTAGGCATTTAAGAATTTTTTTTTATTATTATCTAATTTACTCATCATTGGATTTTAATTGATTGAAATAGTTAACGAGAATAGCTTTTTAAAAGAAAAAATATGGGCAATTTTTTCATTATGTTTATGGATTCTTTATAATTGTTTGCTAACTACTACACGCTATAAATTATGGAAATAATTTGAAGTATATGTTTTAAAACCATAGTTAGTTCAGTTATTTATAAAAGTTTGATGAATGTATTTGGATGGTAGTTGAACAAATAAAGAAAGATAAGGGTAATCTTGTCACGACAAATGCTATTTGAATGGAAAAGTTAAAAAATTTAACAGAAGGAGGTCTTAGTTGGATGGAAGCAAAATATAGGGAGGTTTTAATTTTATTGAAAAAACTGAGGGAGATACCAGTGTATTAGTGCAAAATATAGGGAGGTTATAATTATTTACCCTTAATAATTTATTAAGGGGAAAAAAGTTGAATGGCCTAGAAGAGCTAGTGTGAGTATTTCAAATGGGACAAAAATAAATGTAAATAGTGCATTCTTTCCCCCAAATCCTCACAGAAGATTAAAAAAAGTTAAAAAAAATATTCGGAGAAACGAATATTATATTGAAATTGTGAGTGAAGATATTAGACAGTCTTGATGGTACAAACATATATACAGACCAATTTAATTATAAACCTGAAGTTTATATATTGAGATACTTAGAGTATTTGGCATTATCGACTATTTAATTTTAGTTCGATAATGATGAGAAAATTTGTAAAAATTTATATAGGCATCTATTAAAGAACCAGAAGTTCAATGTAATATTGAATAATTTTGTATTGCTTGTTCACAAGGAAATTTGATAATAAAAACCTTCTAGTAAGGTCTGAATTGAATCTCTAACACTTAAGACACATACATTGTGATATATATGGACCAATTCATCAATAATTAAACCTTTTAGTTTTTAATACAGTCACTTCATGAAGAAGTACAAGAACCTGAAGTTGATGTTTTAACTAACTGGCCACATGTATATTTTTGTATGTAAATTAAGATTAAAGATGAACATCTTGTAGTATATGTTCATACTCAAAATGGTATGGTAAGACCATTCAAAAAATCATCTTATATCATTGTGGAGATATGTAACATTGCAAGCAACCATATTTTTATGATCAATACGTTCTTTTTGTTAATTCCCCAATAATTAGCTTTGGCCATGATCCAAATTTTCTTATCTATGATTTTTATGGTTATGCAGTTTATGTGCCTATAACTGTACTAAAAATGACCAAAATGGGTCCTTAAAGGAGATTATAAATTTATATTGGATATGAATCTCCATTAATAATTAAGTATCTTAAGCCTTCAAAAAATGATATGTTTACTGCAAGATTTGCAGATTGTAAATTTAATGAAAGCAATTTTTCAAAATTAGGGAAAGAAAGTAGAAAGACAATTTTGGAAAAGAAAAATTTATGATAGGATTCATCTTTAACTTTAATGGATCATAAGTCAATTTGTATTGAAATTTTTTAAGAATAAATAAAAAATAACACCATAACACGTCCGAAGCGTGGACAAACAATTGGTTTAAATGATAACAATATTGTCGACAATAAAGATAATTCCATTAAGGATAAATGTACTAATATAAACACACTTTCTGCAGAAGTACTAGCACCCGAAGTGCGAGCACCTGAAGTGTTGAAAATGAAGAAATTGAAATGAATTATATTAGTGCTCAAAAGATAAAATATAGATAAAATGGTTGTATACCATATTTTTTCCTATATATGTGCAATAATATTAAGAATGTGACTATGGATCATGAACTATAGAATGTTCGAGAAATGTTAAACAAGAAGTAATTGACAAATGGAAAGTAAGATGCAATTCAAGTAGACGAAATTTTTCACACTAATTATTTTATCAATATTTTTTCATATACTAACATTTATTATAATTTTGATATTTGTTGGAAATCAATCATCCAAAAGACTTTGCAAAAACCACAAACAAGTATCCAGATCAAGGTTTTGAAGAAAACAAAATCCTAAATCCTTGAAGAATGCATCCAGATTAAGTTTGGAAGAAAACAAATCCCTAAGCCCAAGAATACAACATCCGGAAAAGACCACTATAGAAGAACATCCGGTAAAGTTCAATTTGAAGACATCCGAAAGATAACTCTCAAGAAAGGGAAATATTAAAATATTAATTTCCCTCTAATTGGTCTGAAGTCAAACATGCTTTTTACCTTGGAGAATGAAAAAGCAATAACTTGCACAATTTCAGGAAAGGACAAAAAGGACTGACACAGAAAGAGAATCAGGTAATAACCTTTTTAATCTAGACCAATAGCAAGGTGCGTAGAGTCTAAACAAAGACAAAGTTGCACAAAATTTTGCAAAGCATAAAAAGCCAAAGAAACAACGTCTGACAACTTTGTTGCACCAACCCCAACAAATTCAAATGAGACATTTATTGGGTCTAACGGAAAGATGAACTGCTTTGGATGCGCCAACACTTATCTGATCGACGGTGAAGATTCAAGATCAAGCAACGGCTACATTCATGATCCAAGCCTATGAAAGGGAAGCTTCACAAGTTGAGAAGATGCTAAATGATTTGAGAAACCTATAACCTTAAATAATTCGCTATTCAGTTAGTGAACAAAATCCCTCCAAGAACTAGACATTTAACAATCTATTTGTAAGAGCTCTTAAGTAAAGTTATAAACTTGAAGAGTTCAAAACCCAATTTTTATTAAGACTAAAGTTGTAATATCTCTTACTTGGGTGAGTATTGAGGTAAGGGACTTAGCTTGAACTAGGAAAGGCTTGAGTGGTATATCCCTAAGAGAAAAGGACTCAGCCATGCTTGGAGTTAGTTTGGTGGTATATCCTACTTCCCGAAGAAGAGTGATTCTACGGAGACAACTTGTAAAGGACTCAGCCAAGCTAGGGGCTAGCATTGGTAGTATATCCTACATTCGGAGGATAAGAAATCTCAAGAGACACCTGTAAAGGCTTAATTTCTGCCCGAGAAAGAAATCTCACCAGTGGATTTAAGCTTGGCGGTAGAAACTCCGAGGACTGGATAAAGGTGGGGCCGAACCAGGATAAAATTACTGTGTTTGATTTACTATACTTTAAAACTTTTACTTTAAGTGCAATTTATTTCATGTTTGCATCATCCAGATTAACGAACACCGGATCATTTCAAACACGCTACACAGAGACTTTTTCAAAAGTCTAATATTCCGCAAAAATGATCATTCACCCCCCTCTAACCCTAAATATACTAGCACAGGGACCAACAAGTGGTATCAAAGCGAGTGCTCACAATTACAGACTTGACAATATTAAGCTAAAGGTCCAACTTGATTTTACAATCAAAATGAGTTATCAAAATAACTCACAGCTTCTCTCGGAGGGTATGTCCATTACCCATCCCCCACTTTCCACCGTTGAACACTACACGTTCTAGAAAAACCAGATGAAGAATTTTCATTCAAGCGCAAAGCATGCTTGCATGGATGGCCATTAAAGATTGCCCATATGTCCCTACTCATGAGGTTGAGGGTATCACTACCAAAAAATAGTCTAATTAATGGGATGACAATGATTATTAGAAATTGCATGAAAACGCAAATGCTATTAATATACTTCATTGTGCTTTGAGTGCAGCTAAATTTAACAGGATCTCAAGCTACAAAAAAACTCAAGAAATTTAGAAAAAACTTAAAGTGACCTATGAAGGAACCAAGAAGGGCTAAAGAAGCTAAGATTGATCTCATTTAACAAAAACTGGCAAAATTCAAGATGGAACCAAAGGAATCAATTAGCAGCATGAATACCAGATACACTAATCTGGTAAATGAGATGAAAAGACTGGGAAAGGAGATCACTGAAGAGGAAATAGTGAAAACGATTCTACGGAGCATAACCAAAGAATGGGATAACAAGAAGACAACCATTGAGGAAGCTCATGACCTAAAATTCTATGGTTATGATGAGCGCATTGGAAACCTTCTAACTCAAGAGCTATCTTTGGAAAGATATAGCTAGCAAGAAAAGAAGCCTGAGGAGGGAAAGAAAGGAATAGCTTTAAAAGCTGAGTCCACTGAAATAGAATAACAATCAAAGTAAACCTTCTATAAAAATAATGATATGGTCATGCTGGCCAGAAAATTCAACAAATTTCTAAAAAGGAAGAAAGAAAGTAAAAAAGAAGCTTCAAAAGATTTGACTCTAGAAAAAGAAGAGAAGGCAGCTCCAGGAAGGACAAATATAGAAAAGCTCTGGAGGATAAGAAGGACCAAGAGAAGGAGATTGCATGCTTCAAATGTGGTGAAAAAGGACACTTTAAAGCAAATTGTCCTAAGCTCAAAAATGAGAAAAGATACAAGAAAAAGGCAATGGTGACCATATGGAGCAATTGTGAAGAAAGCAATAGCTCATCTTCCTCAGAAGAAGAAGATACTACCAATTGTGCATTTGTTGCATTAACTGAGCCAAAAGCAGATCATTCTGGAAGAGGAACAACTCAGCAAATCACTAAGCAAACTGGAGAATCAGAGTCTGAGTCAGCCAGCACAGAGGTAAACTCTCAGTCTAATTCTATTTCTAACAATGATCTTGCTAGAGCTCTAGGTATTGTGATCAAAAATATTAAGAGGAACACAAAATACATCAATCTTCTTCAAAAATAAGTGATTGAGCTAGCTGAAGATGTTAAAGTAATGGCATGAAATATTACTCTCATAAGAGCTTCAAAGCACTAGGATGTTATTGAAGGAAATGCCTTGCAAACTCAAGTCACAATACTAAGTGTTAATCTATTTGGGCTAGATAGGGAAATAGCCTTGATGAAAGAAGCTGTCAGAAGGAAACTAGAACCTTCTAAGAAAGGAAGAAATCTAAGGCCCTCAAATCCAAAAAGGAAGAACATCAGAGCTCAAAAATACACAGATGCTCAAAATGGAAAAGGTATAGTAATCTATGATTAAAACCAATCAAACAAAAGAAGAATTGCAGAGTGGAATAGCTCCTCCAACTAGCTACCAGATGCAGACCAAACAAGCAGACTCACAATTATCCAAAGTTGGATATTCCGGAGACTATAGAAAAGAAGATCTTGAAAAGAGTAAGAAGAAGCTTGAATAGAACAAACCCATCTCATGGTGTAGGTTTTGTGGTAGAAATAACCATGTTACTAAAATGTGTAGATTTAAAAATGGTTATTATGAAGTCAATCCTGAGCTGGAAATGGATGTAACCTGAGAGGACCCCAAGCTGATTGGGTACCCAAACCTACTTTATTTGTTTTGTAGGTATGCCTGAAATCCACAGAAGATCAACAAACCTGGTACATTGATAGTGGATGTTCAAGGCACATCACTGGTGATGAAAGAGCCTTCATTACATTAACCCGTAAAAAGGGAGGAATAGTAAGCTTTTGAGACAATAAAAAAGGACAGATCATTGGGAAAAAAATCATTAGATCTGAATTATAAATAGAAGATGCTCTCTAGTTGATGGTCTGAAATTCTACCTCCTTAGTGTTGATCAACTATGCGACAAAGGGAGAAAGGTGATATTTGACTCCAGAGGATGCTCAATCATCAGTGGTAAGTCAAATCAACTTATTCTTCTTACATCAAGAGTAAATAATGTTTATTCTATTAATATTAAAAATGAGAAAAATAATAATATATGCTTGGTGTCTAAAGAAGAAGAATCATGGCTTTGGCACCGGAGGTTGGAACATGTTAGCATGAACCTCCTGTCCAAACTAGCCAAAGAGGAACTAGTTGAGTGTTTGCCTAAGGCTGCTTTTGATAAGAATCATATATATACTGCATGTCAACTAGGTAAAAAACTAGAAAAAGTTTCCCTTCCATCCCATATATACTTACTAAGAGAGTTCTTGAACTCTTGCATATTGATCTCTTTGGTCAGGTTAAACCAATGAGCTTATGTAGAAGAGAGAACACCATTGTTGTTGTGAATGATTACCCTCGCTATACCTGGGTAGCTCTACTAGCTTGCAAGGATGTTGCCTTTGAACATTTGTCCTTTGTATTCATTAGAATAATAGTAGAATAAGGCATAAGCATTGCACGCATCCAGAGTGATAATGGAAGAGAATTAAAAAAATAAGCACTTTACTGAATTCTATGACTCCAAAGGCATAGAGAATAACCTCTCTGCTCCTCATACACCTCAACTAAATGGGGTTATAGAAAGGAAGAACATAACTATAGTTGAAATGGCTCGTACAATGATAAGTGAGAATAGCCTACCCAAATACTTTTGGTAAGAAGCTGTAAACACTGCATGTTATATTTTAAATAGAGCTCTTATTAGAAAGAACTTGGACAAAACCCCATATGAAATCTGGAAGGGAAAAAACTCAAAATTAGGTATTGTAGAGCCTTTGGATGTAAAGGCTACATACTAAATAATGTAGAGCAACTAGAGAAGTTTGATCCAAAATCTGATGAAGCAACATTTCTTAGCTACTCGAAACATAGTAAAGCTTACAGAGTATACAATAAAAGAACTCAAACTGTAGTAGAGTCAATACATGTAGATTTTAATGAGACTAACCATTCAGGTAAGAGAAATCAAGTGTGGATAATATAGTTTCGGATGAAGCAGAACTAGAGGAGATTCAGGAAATCTTCAAAGTAAAGAAATACAAAGAGGAAGATGAAGAAATCAACTTCAACTTGGATCAATCTCTAGACAATCCCCTTAATGGTAGAATTGAATTCAATGATGAACTAGAGGCAAATGAAGGAGTTAAAGCTGATGAAGAGCCATTTCCAGTACAACATGGAGACCTGAAAAGGGAAACCAGAACTTAGAGGAATCATCCTATAGAAGCCATTTTAGAAAATGTCCAGAATCCAGTCAGAACTAGAGGACAACTCAACAGGATGTTGAGCCATGCTACATTTGTCTCACTCATTGAACCAAAGAAGTTCCAAGATTTAGAAGGATATGAAAGCTAGATGATGGCCATGCAAGAAGAACTGGATCAGTTTACAAGAAATGATGTTTAGGATATGGTTCCACCTCCAGAAGGAAAATCAGTCATTGGCACCAAATGGGTATTCCAAAACAAGCTAGATGAATCTAGAGTGGTTGTCAGAAACAAAGCAAGGTTGGTTGCTCAAGGATACAATCAACAAGAAGGGATAGACTTTGAAGAAACTTTTGCTTTAGTAGCAAGACTGAAAGTAATCAGGTTCTTTTGTGCTTTTGCATCTTATATGGGTTTCACCATATTCAAAATGATTGTCAAAAGTGCTTTCTTAGATGGAGTTATCAAGAAGAATTCTATGTTAAGTAGCCACCAGGATTTGAAGACTCAAAACATCCAAAGCATGTCTACAAGCTAAAGAAGGCTCTCTATGGGTTGAAGCAAGCACCAAGAGCTTGGTATGAGACACTCACATCATTTCTTATATCCAAGGGGTATATCAGAGGTAAAGCAGATACAACTATCTTCACCAAGAAGAAAAAGGATGATGTCATTCTTGTCCAGTTCTATGTGGATGATATTATCTTTGGAGCAACTGATGAGAAGGTGTGTGAAGAATTCAACACTCTAATGAAGAAGGAATTTGAGATGTCAATCATGGGAGAACTCAACTTCTTCCTTAGTCTTCAAATTAAGTAGAGTCCAAATGGGATTTTCATTAATCAATCCAAATACACCAAGGAGATTCTAAAGGAGTTTGAAATGGACAAGAGCAAGCCATTGTCCACTCCCATGGGATTAGATACAATCCTTTCAAAGGATTGTGATTGAGAAGAGGTAGATCAAAAGCTATATAGAGGGATGATTGGATCACTTCTATATCTAACTGCAAGTAGACCATACATACACTACGTTGTGTGCTACTATGCAAGATATCAAGAAAAACCAAACGAATCACATTTAAAGTTATCAAGAGAGTTCTAAGGTATTTACTGGGAACAACTAAAGTTGTTTTATGGTATCCCAGTAATGGAAATTTTACATTGCAAGGGTACACTGATGTTGATTATAGCACAGATATGCTTGAAAGAAAAAGCATATCTGGAGGCTGTCATTTTGTTGGAGATTGCTTAGTTTCAAAGTACAGCAGGAAGCAAACATCAGTGTCATTATCAACTATAGAAGCTGAACACATGGATGTCGGAAGCTGTGTTGCTTAACTCCTATGGATCAAACAATAGCTAGAAGATTATATAGTTCAAGCAGGATGTGTTGATGTGACGTGTGATAACAAGAGTGCAATTGATGTGTCCAAAAATCCATGCTACATAACAGGATAAAGCATGTTAACATCAAGCATCATTTCATTAGAGATCATGTGATGAAAAAGGATGTAGTCCTAGTCTACATTCTAATAAATGAGCAAAGGGCATATATCCTTACTAAACCACTAAGTAAAGATCAATTCAATAAGCTCAGGGAGGCAATTAGAATGTCAAATCCAATTTGAGAAGGAGTCCCGAAAGAGAAAAATCCAATTCAGGTCGCAACTACAGAGGAAGGAAGAAAAGTGAATTGTATTAATTCTGGGTCCGAAAGAGAATATTGTTAGTTAAGCAAACAAAAGTGGCAAATGGCAATAAAAGCGCCAAAAGTAATTGTACACATTTTTGAATTTCAAACGTTTATAGTACAACCCACGCGTGGTAAACCACAACAATTATAAAGAAAATAAACGATTCCCATTCTCTAATTTACACGCCATTAACCTCTCTCCCAAATTTAACAGACAAGTCATCAATCCTGTTCAATTTAACCGCTTCCAAATTACCAAAATACCCTCATCTTCAAAACTCTATAAAAACCAAATTCCCTTTTCTACAGGAGAGCAACTCACTACTGTTACTCTGCAAAAATCTTTCTAGAAACCCTAAATTTCTCAAACCTTGCTTAAAATTCTCTAAAATGACAAGAACCAAAGATCAAGCTATAGTCTTCACAAGGCACCAACAACCAGAATCATCTTTCAAAGATGAAGACTTCATCCCAATAAAGTTCAAAAATTTAGACACCATTATGCCATCTGACTTTCTGGGCGATGAGTACTTGTTCACAATAGAGCCGTATGTACAACTCCTTCTAAGAGATCAGCATCTGGAAGTGTTCCCCCGAATGAAGAACTTGTTAGCATGGTCCGCTCAGCCCGATGAGGATTTATACCTATTTCAATCAGTGATCAGACAATGAGCCAAGATGGACCAAATTGTCATAAAAAATCCAAATTCCCAAAAATTCCCATTCATCATAATGTTTCAAGTTACATCTTGAAATGCATGAAATCCATTTCCAAATAATTAAAATAGTCAAACTGTCAAATAGAAAAATTGTCCTGAAAACACAAAAAATGCCATTTTGAGTGCTTAAACGATCGAGGTTGGCTAAAATAAGGCGGGCTAATTACCTATTTCTGCCACATCAACAAAAAAATATCTACATATTTACACCGACATGCAATTAGCCCACGGGCTAATTACCTCCCATCTATAAAAAGGGGCGCACCCCTCTCATTTTCAGCAGATCTGAAAGCAACGAGAAATCCCTTTATATTATTTTCATTCCGGGAGTCCTAAAAGCCCCGAAAATCTGCCAAAACACTTCTAATCCGAGCTTTATCACCTACAACAGGTATAAACTCGATTTTCTACCTTTTGAGATCCAGATCTCACAGTGATCTTTGGTCTAAAAAAAGACTCAATTTCTCAAAAACCCCGCATTGTCCTTTCGAAATAATCCAAGATTATAATCATAACTTGGGTTAAATCCATTTTCCAACCAAATCACGATCTTTGACAACTTTGGTCCCACACCAGCTCTCAAGTCATCCTGAACAGATGAAAAGGTAACTAAGGGTAATTGGCTCTAAAGCCCAACATTAAACTCATTTTAAATTCATATTATTTTCCATATTGCATTTTCATTATCTAGTTAAGTGAGCTACTGTGGCCACTTATATTATAATTGGTGCAAATGAGCTCACAGGTACAGTTATATATCCAGAATGTGAGGAAACTCTATCCGAGTTTTCGGGCCAAGACCCAAACGCTACCATTACTCTACCAAAAATTCAATAGAAAATATCAGTTTTATTATGCTGTTATAATGGCCATTTTATTTCTTGAATAAAGCAATTGTAATGCAGAAATTACCACAAATTCCATAATTCCAAAATTAATCCAAACAATTTGAACAATGTGAGTACCTATCATGTCCGCACTCAGAATCTCACTTTCTTTTCGGTATGAAAATCTTATTTTGGATCAATATACCATAATTTCTGGTAGAGCTCAACCGGGTGGCGACTCTATTTTATTTTTAAATAAAGTAAAAATGCTTTATTTTAAAAATATTTCCTTTTTATTAAAATGTGTAAATATATTTCTCAATATAATCACATTTTTTGCCTATAAAAAGCCATGTTTTTCACACTCAATAAGTTTATGTGAAAAATAGTAAAATAATTTTCTCTTTAATAAAATCAAGCATTTTGTTATCAAAGAGGCACAGGCATCTAAGCAAATCAGATTTTCTCAAACCGAACCAAATGATGCCGTTTCTTCAAACTGCACTAAACCAAATAGGGCCCAGCGAACTCCACTCGGCGTGTAATTCCTCTAAAACCTCTCCCGCTCACAGTGGCGACTCTGCTGGGAAAAAATTATTTTTATAAAGACTCGATTTTTTTATAAAAATTCCTCTTTTTGACATGATAATTAAAATATTTTTGAAATTAAATTTTTTAACTAAGGAATTTGATATAATTTCTGCATTACACAAATTTTAGAATTGCATAGCATCTGCATTCTTTACCCCTAAACTAATTTAGGTGTCTTTTGGTGAAGTATCTCCAACTTTGCTTAGGGCTTGAGGGGTATGGATCCAATCACACCCGTTGCAAAACGTACGAGGACCTTGTTCCCTTAAGGGCAAGACTACCTACGTATATCATATGTGGAAAAGCTTCCTTTGGTTCACTTAGGGCCATTAGGACTCGGTACACAAAGGCATAGGGTACCCCAATCGCACCTAATCCTGAGACCAAAACCCATATATAGATGAACCATAGACACTTTCCCATAGGTTTACCAGAAAAGCCTTGAGTGCACGCGAGCAGACTTCACTAAGTCCCCCGTTGGCTTTAAAGCGAAGTAACCCAAATGGAATTAAAAGGGTGATAGGCACGATCTAACCGTTTGCTACATGTGCAGGTTTATTAAATATAAATAAACTAAAAATGGACATCATAAGCATCATGATTGTGTGTAAATTAACCATGTCTTTATGCAGCCATGGTATTAGTGTGTGCCATGCCATTTCATTCCCTTAGCCATAGGAGCCTAGGCTCAACCCGTGAACTGAAATAACCGAGACCAGTGAGTCCACCTAAGCTCAACCCGTGAGCCAAAATAATTGAGACCAGTGAGACCACCTAGGCTCAGCCCGTGAGCTAAAATCATCAAGACTAATAAGCTCGCCTAGGCTGAGCCTACGAGCCGAGAGTCATAAACCCTTTCAGTGACCCTAGTGCCAGCTCACCCCTTGGACCAATGAGTCAAAACCCTCTGAGTGACCCTAGTGTCAGCTCACCCCTTGGACTAGTGAGTTAAAACCCTTTGAGTGACTCTAGTGTTAGCTTACCCCTTGGACCAATGAGTCAAAACCCTTTGAGTGACTCCAGTGTCAGCTCATCCCTTGGACTAATGAGTCAAAACCCTTTGAGTGACCCTAGTATCAGCTCACCCCTTGGACCAACAAGTTAAAACCCTCTAAGTGACCCTAGTGTCAGCTCTCCCTTATACGAATGAGTTAATACCTTTTGAGTGACCAGCAATTCTGCTCACCCTTGGACCAATGAGTCAACCCTTTTCAAGTGACCAGCGAGTCAGCTCACCCTTAGACCAGTGGGTCAACCCCTTTTCGAGTGACCAGCGAGTTAGCTCACCCTTGGACCAATGGGTCAACCCTTTTCGAGTGACCAATGAGTCTGCTCACCTTGAACCATAGAGTTAACCCACTTGTGACCAGGGAGTCAACTCACCCCGGCTATCGAGTCAAATATGACTCAAACCCTTGGTCTTTATACCACGCATTTATGATATTCCGTGAATATTACAAACTCCCCTTTTCGATTGCTCCTCGAACAATTGGCGTGCACCCTACCCTGTATTATGTGGTCATGTCCATTCATTCATTCATTAGCACATTCATTCATTGATTCATCCATTCATTCAGTCATTAGAAAAACTATGAGGACCCTTGTAACGTGGGAGGCCCTGATTTTATTTTTTTTAAGGAGGGAAATGAGGAAAAATCCGACAAAGGTGTGTATCATATACCCGAAGAGTCAAAACCCTAATTGATAATTGAGTCGCTCGAGCCTAAAGAAACCATGGCAGATGATGATACTATTAAGTAGTCCCTTATGAGGATTATGGGCACTCAAGAATTTCGACACACTTTGGAGAGCCTGAACGCATCTAACTCTAGAAAGATGGAGCAAAAAGAAGCTAAATTGACTGAACTAAGAGCTAAGATGGCCAGATTGGAGGCCATGATACCAAAAGTTAAGAAGATTATGAGCCCGTCTACTAACCAATACATGGACATAGAAAAGTTTGCTCTCTCTATAATAGAGCCCTTACCTACTAACTTTGTGATGCCCTACATCGCACCATATGATGGAACTGGTTCACCAACAGCCAATGTTGCAGGTTACCTTAGACTCATGACAAGCATGGGAGTTCCTAAAGTTTATATTATCAATCTCTTCCAGACCACTCTACGTGGGTCAGCGACTGATTGGTATATGAGAATGCCGACCAATGTCAAGTTTGAATGGAAGTTGCTCTACTCAACTTTCATTGAGAACTTTGCATTTAATATGAAGATTAAGACTACTCTCTAAGATCTTGAAGGAGTAAGGTGATTCTCTAATGAAACCTTTGAAGCTTATTATCTAAGGTGGATGGCAATCCAATTTCTAGTAAGCGGAGCTCATGATCAAAATGCATTGATTATCAAGCTAGTGGAAGGTTCAAACCCACGCTTCTGCGATGAGATGGAAATGTTGCAATTCAAGACCTTTAATGAGGTAGTTGAATATGCTAAGAAAATAGAAAAGTATGATGAAAAGGACAAGTTGAGGGAAGATGAGCTCGATCAAATGATGCAAAATGATAGCATGGAAGATGACCAACCAGATCTTGTGGACCCAGAGATCGAATATCATTCAGATGAAGAAATTCTGGAAGACCAAGATGAAAGCCCAAATTGGGAATAGTTTAGCAGGTAATAGCATCTCAGAAGAAGTAGGAGCTACGCTAAATAATGACGATTGCTCTTCTGTTTTTATCTCTAGTGCTGTTGAAATAAACATTGTAATAAACAATATTATGAATAAATTCGCTTACATATGCAATGTTTCTGATACTGATTCTATGTATTCATTCCAGCATACATTTGACATGTTCAACATTCATGATGCTCCAATTAAACGAATAAATTTAGTCACATTTGACAAACCCATAAATGCTATCTATTTCAAATAACTTGACTCCTCAAAAAGAGAGAGAAAAAGAAATAATAAAATCATGTAGCTGCTTTTGTATAGTTCAATCAAGCATATAAAGCTTCCTCACTACTCGTAGGGGCAAATGAAGAAAAGATCATCAGAGAATCTGATCAAATCAATAGACAATTCACAAGTAGAATCGAGAAAGAAAATCACATGAACCATGCCTCAAAGCAATCTAGACGAAATATACTCTGTGCCATACAAAACAAATAGATGGCAAACTCCAAAAAAACTCTAGCATGATGTAGAAAGGACCTCATCAACAACACAATCATAGAAAAAACAAACCTACAAATCTGACGAGACTAATCTCTAAAGATTTGCTTTTCCTGATGGCGTGCTACTCAGACAAGAACCATGAAAGTCAATAAGGATCTTGTAGAACATACATGAACAAAGTCAAATTAGCTAGAAACAACTAGTAAATGGAATGTCTCCAAATAGTGGTACATAAATGTCTCAACCTAGGGCATGACATCAATGAGATGACATATCCTTCCTTTACCAAAGAGAATTGACATGAACCAAGCAAACAGGTCAAAGTAAAAAAATGCGCCAATGAAAGATAAACAAGACAAAAATAATCAACATAGTCAAAATCAAGGAAACTGGTCCTAAATCAAGTGAAAGTAGTGCATGCTAATGCTAGGGCATATTCCACCCAAGAGACCCAATAAGGTGAAACAGATTCTCATCAAGGACATCAAAGAAAACAAGTTCGTGAATCACTCGAACAAAAAAAGGCTTAGGCAATGCCACATAAACTAAAAAAATGTGTTTGCTAAAAGCTAGTGAGGGCTTTTAAGCAAAAATGAAGATAAAAGCAAGAGGGAAATCAATCAGTGAAACCTGAAAAGGACCGTTGATAATGGGAGAAAGTTTTTGGAATATATACCAAACTTTTGTGCCTAAAAATATCTCTTTCACTGATGTGTCATTTTGTTGAATTGTTAAATGTCTGCACTTAAGGAATACACAGAAATGTTAAATGAAACATTCATGTGAGCACTCCTGTTCATGGTATTGCATGCCTAAAAAAAGAAAAAATGGGCCTACTAGATTGGAAACCCAGCGGTCCAGGAAAAATTTAAGGCAACCCGATAAATCGAAAACCTGAAAAGGCGGTTTATGCAAAAATTAGGGTTAAAAAACAAAATAAAAAAAGGCTCATTGTGCTTCATTTCAGGCAAAAATTAGGGCATAACCTCTACATGCAAGCACAATCAAAGTCACTCATTGCGATGACTCACCAAATGACAATAAGCATGGTCGCTCAATCCAAAGCCTTCACAAAGGAGCAATATTATTTATCAACACGAGCATATGAATCTCCCACATCTCCAAAATATGCAAAGACAATCTTCTTGCACTCAGCTACATAGAGATTCTGGGAAACACTAATGGATGCCATACTATCTAGATGATCGGTCAAAAGAATAAAAACTAATCTTCGTCAGTCCAGGCAACTAGAGTTTACCTGCTCAGGCTCATGCTATATGCCACCAAGGCAAAAAATTTGCAACACGGGAATTCATTTGAGCTGAGAAGGACCCGGAAGCCTGCCTTGTTCAAATAGTCAAGTGCATGGCCATCCCAACAATCAGAGTGTAATAGATGCAAAGTGCACACAACTACAATGAAGATGACAAGCTCATCCCTTGAATCTGTGAAGCCTGCATCTAGGACTCCAACCAAAAATTAAATTTTCATCATCATAGAGAATGACAGAAACCAAGAAGCCAATGATACGATATAATATTATTGATAACCAAGCAAGCCTCATCTTCCAACTGCACGATTCCATGCTGTGACGATAAAATGCATGTATGAACATCACATATCATGCATTATGCATCACATTCATATTCATATTCATGGATGCAAAGGTAACAAGTCGCCCAGAAGACATCGTTATCACCAATAAATGCAACATAATGCAAAATCAGCTCAAACGCTTTCTAAGATTAAGGGGCATTTGAGAAAATGCTTCAATAATCAAAACATAGTAGTGCTAGACTCCAAAGTCGCCAAAATATTGGCTACCCAATGACATAGAAACCAAATCAATCATTCAAGACAAATCTAATAGTTATCCTCCCAGTAGAGAGAATTGATCACCAAATTCAATAGTTCTTCTCCCAGTAGAGAGAATTGGTCACCAAATTCAACTGTTCTTCTCCCAATAGAAAGAACTTGTCACCAAATTCAATAGTTCTTCTCCCAGTAGAAAGACATGATCACTAAATTTGATAGTTCTCCTGCTAGTAGAGAGAACTAATCACCAAATTTGATAGTTTTCCTCCAAGTAAATAGAATTGATCACCAAATTCGATAGTTCTCCTCCCAAAAGAGAGAACTAATCACCAAATTCAATGGTTCTCCTTCCAATAGAGATAACTAATCACCAAATTTAATAGCTCTCCTCCAAATAGAGAGAACTAATCACCCTATTTGACAGTACTTTATCCCAGATGAGAAGGCTTATCACCACATTCAACATTTCCTCAACAGGGAAAAGCTACTGAGTGATGCATCCTCCAAACTTGACTAGGGGAAAATGCCAACTTAATGCATAATGCACTTAGACAACTCATCATACATCAGTAAATGTACTACATCACATGCATCATTGAACAAGAATGCATAAAACTCTTCGAAAAGACTAAGCTTCATCATCTTGATCCAATGAGATCTTTACCCTGGCACATTATAGCAGAACCTTAGATCTATTGAGATCTTAACCCTGGCACATCATGATCAAACCTTAGATCTAGTGAGATCTTTACCCAGACACATTATAGCTGAACCTTAGATCTAGTGAGATCTTCACCCCTGCACATCATAGCCGAATCTTAGATCCAGTGAGATCTTTACCTCGGCACATCATAGCCGAACCTCAAATCCAGTGAGACCTATACCAAGGCACATCATAGCCAAACTTAGATCCAACAAGATCTTCCCAATTTATGTTGATGACATATGGTGTCATGTCGAATTATTTCAATAACAAGCAGCGCCATGTCTAGTCAAGTAGTATTAAGCTTTGTATTGTCATATATTGTGCTTGCAACATGCAGTGCCATGTCAGCTTGTATTTTTCAGGAAATCACAACATCTACTCAATTGTGGTAGACAGTACCCAACTCGATGGTGAGACAAACTGCTCAACGGTGTTGGACAGTGCCCAACTCAATGGTGATACAAACTGCTCAATGGTGGCGGACAGTCACTGCAAGAAATCAGTTAATGTGTGACAACAAATTATTCGTCACAAAAAATCATTGTAACAAAAAGGCTATTGTCTGTTACAATAAATTTTTTATTGTCACAAAAATTAGTTTTGTAAAATTTTGTTGTAAAATTGTCACATATAATGGTTGTTTTGTGACGATTTTTTAAAATTGTAACACATAATTTTCCATTACAACTTCAGCTGTAACATATACTTTAGAAGTTGTTACAATAAAAAATTTGTTGTCACAAAAACTATTTATGTGACAACATTAAAATCTTGTTACAAACACTTTATTATTTTTGAGACAATAAATTTATGTCGAAACAAAAAATACTTCAGTTACAAGTTACAGTTGTAGCTAAAAATATTCAATATGTAACAATAACTTGTTACCATCACAAAAACAATATATGTGACAACATAAAAAGTTTGTTGCAAATAATACATTAGTTTTGTGACAATAAGTTTAACTTGGAATAAAAACTACTTCAATTACAAGTAAAAGTTGTAGCTAAAACTATTCAATATGTGACAATAACTTTTTTATCGTCACAATACCTATATGTGTGACAACATAAGAAGCTTGTTGCAAAAAAAATATTATTTTCGTGACAATAAGTTTAACTTGAAACAAAAACTACTTCAGTTACAAGTAAAAGTTGTAGCAAAAATTATTCAGTATCTGACAATAAATTTATCATCGTCACAATAACTATATGTGTGACAACATAAGAAGCTTGTTGCAAAACGAATATTATCTTTGTGACAATAAGTTTAGCTTGAAATAAAAAATACTTCAGTTACAAGTAATAATTGTAACTAAAAAAATTCAAAATGAGACAAAAATATTTTTTATCACAAAAACTATATGTGTGACAACAATAAAAGATTATTTCATAAATTTTATGACTTTTGTTACAATAATCTCAACTTGAAACGAAAAATACTTATGTTACAAGTAAATGTTGTAACAAAAATTATTCAATATGTGACAATAAAACTTTTATTGTCATAAAAACTATATGTGGGACAACATAAAAAACTCATTACAAAAAATGTATTAATTTGGTGACAATAAGTTTAACTGGAAACAAAAAATTCTTCAGTTACAAGTAATAGTTGTAAGGAAAACTATGCAATATGTGACAACAATCTTTTATTGTCACAAAACTATATGTGTGACTACATAAAAAGATTGTTCTAAAAAAATATTATTTTTGTTACCATAATCTTAACTCGAAACAAAAAAAAATATTTATGTTACAAGTAAAAGTTTTAATTAAAAATTATTTAAAACATGATAGTAAATTTTTTATCGTCACACAAACTATATGCATGATAACATAAAAAGCTTGTTGCAAAAACTATTCTATTTTTGAGACAACAAGTTTTACTTGAAACAATAAAATACTTTAGTTACAAGTAAAAGTTGTGACTAAAACTTTTCGATATATGACAATAATTTTTTATAGTCACAAAAACTATATTTGTGACAACATAAAAAATTTGTTGTAAAATATATATTATTTTGACAATACGTTTAACTTGAAGCAAAAAAAATACTACAGTTACATGTAAAAATTATAACTAAAACTATTCAATATATGACAATATTTTTTTGTCGTCCCAATAACTTTGTGTGACAACATTAAAAGCTCATTGTAAAAAATATATTATTCATATGAAAGTTTCAGGTAATATTAAAAAGTTATAAGAAATGTACAAAAAAGTTATTTAAAAGCTATAGAAAACGTGTAGAAAATATGAAGTTATAGGATAAGTTATTTTTTTTTTTTTGAAAAACCCCCGAAGGAACAGTGTGTCCCCCCAAAGGCTAAAAGTTTGGAGCAGGTGAAAATTTTTGGGGCGGAGTCCCCAGCTAGGCTGGTTTCCCCGCTTACCTACAAAACACCTACCCCTCTTTTATTAAATAAAAATCAACTCACGGTCTCAAGGCGAGAACATGAGTAAATCAATTACACGAGAGTAGCAAGTTCGGAAAATTAAATACATCAGAAGTTACAAAATTAACACCACGCCTCCTACTTTTAAGGATGAACCAACATAAATGAATGCATGATCCAATAATGTCTTCTGAACCCAACCTGCCTTCGAAAACAAATCTGTTCCTTCGTTTCCATAGTGCCCAAGCAATTAAGAACCATAACGCCGTTTTGAACTCTCTACCTCTTCCATCAGAAAAGAAGTCGCGCCACATGGCCAAGAAATCCACCGCCTTCCACCGTATAGGCAGTGAGATACCGAGCAATCTCATCACCTGAGTCCACACCTTATAGCTGTTGATTCAAGGGAGCAGGGCGTGATCCATAGTCTCCTCCAAATCATAAAATGGGCATTGATCATCCACTACAGGTTGGCAGCCACGGAGGAAAAGAAACATTTTTATTGGTAATCTTCCATGAAAAATGAGCCACCTAAAAAAGCAAACTTTCGGAGTAACACAAGCCTCCCATATTACCGAAAAGTTGAGCCTCGGCTTTGGCCACTTTGGCATACTATAGTAGCCCATACAAAAAGAACTTGTCGTGTACACCTTCATCACCCCCAACTCCCAAATAAAACGATCAGTCACCCCTGAAAAGATAGGCTGCCTTTGACCCTACCCCAACTCGTTGTCACCCTCTAGAAACAAGCTCGGACAGCTTATAACGATCCAATTTCGAAGTTCCGCACCTCTCTCCTGTCCTGAAATCCTTAAGTTCCGTTTCCAAAAAGGCCTTAAGAAGGCAGATGACCCAAAAATATAATGACAACCCTCGGCCACCGAACATAATTTTTTGTTACACAAGTTGTAGAGGTCAAGCAACAAGACCGCCAACTCCGAATTGGCTGTCCAGTTATCATGCTAGAATGAGCAATTCTCCCCACTCCCAATAGTAACCCGAATACACGACCTGAAAAATTCCCACCACTCCCCACCTCTGATACAACATGCCACAATTCCTCTCCAAGTATGTGACAATCTAGATGAATCATAGTTTCCAATAGACCACCATGAAACAAACCCGTATTGTCTAACGAAAATCTCATACCATAATGACCCATGATTAGCACTCCTAACCTTCCATACCCACTTCATCAACAAACTACAGTTAACCAACTTCAAGTTCCTAATGTAGAGGCCACCAAGATTTTTGGGTAGGGCAATGGTCGCCCAACTAACCTTACTAATACCCGTAGTAGTTGA
This sequence comes from Euphorbia pulcherrima, assembly GCA_947683365.1. Classification (NCBI taxonomy): domain Eukaryota; kingdom Viridiplantae; phylum Streptophyta; class Magnoliopsida; order Malpighiales; family Euphorbiaceae; genus Euphorbia; species Euphorbia pulcherrima. The sequence goes on from CANTUS010000014.1 coordinate 46,112,095, forward strand.
ATCACCCCTCCATAAAAAATTCCGCATCAGCTGCTCAAGTTTCATAATTACCGCTCCTGCCATTTTATTCAATGATAACAAAAAGATTGGAAGAGATGATAATACCGATTTCACAAGCACCATTCGTCCCGCATAGGATAAACATTGTCCTTTCTAACTCACTAACCGACTCTGAAACTTACTTATCAATGGATTCTAAGAGGAAACAGGAACACACCTAACGCTAAGAGGGGTTCCAAGATAGGTAATCGGCAAGTTCTCCACTCCACATCCCAGGATGCCTGCATAAGATGAAACAATCTTCTCCTGTAAATGAATGCCCATAATAGAGCTCTTATTAAAATTAATTTTTAGGCCAGAAATCAACTCAAAGCATTGTAAAATTCTAACAAAAATAGGTAATAGAGACTCATCTAAAGGTAAAAAGCATAGCGTATCATCAACGAATTGCAGGATGGACATGTCCTCTGAACCGTCAATCTGAAATCCCAGTAATAGGCCAATTCAAATACTCTCCTCAAACATCAGTTTCAATCCCTCACTAGCCAAAACAAAAAGAAACAGGGAAATAGGATCACCTTGTTTAACCCTCCTAGCCAATTTAATTGGTTCCGACAGCATCCCATTGATCAGAATCGAAGTGACCAAATTCCTTCTACAGTTGTCAAGCCATTGAACCCATCTTTCATCAAAACCCATTTGTCTAAAAGTCGCATTAATATAGTTCCACGAAACACAATCATAAGCCTTGTGAAAGTCTAACTTAATAGCCAAACATGGTTGACGACTCCTATGAACCGAATGGATAATCTCCGAGGCTATGAACGAACATTCATGAATATTACGACCTTTAACGAAAGCAAATTGATTGTCTGATATCAACTTAGGTAGCAATGGTTGTAGTCTTTTAGCAAGCACCTTAGACACAATTTTATATATACCATGGATCAAGGCAATAGGTCTAAAATTATTCAACAAAGAAGAGCCAGGTACCTTAGGAATTAGAACCGTATATGACAATTTAATAGCATTCGGCAGCCATCCCGTTGTATGAAACTTTGTAAATAAATCCAGTAGCTCAGGCTTCAGTTCATCCTAAAATCGTTTGTAGAAGAAAAAATTAAATCCATCAGGTCCAGGCGCCCCTCATTACAGGAACAAACTGCATCCCATATCTCTCCTTCTGAGAATGGTTCAACTAGACGACGATTCTCCAATACATCTACCGTCCTGAACTTTAGTCTTTCCAAATCAAATGAAATAACTATAGTTCCCGAAAACAGGTTCGAATAGTAGTTTCGAATCGTAGCTGTGATCTCTATAGGGTCGCTAGTGACTCTCCCGCCAATTTCCAACTATGAAATTCGATTACCTCTGAACCTAGCCAAAGCGATGCGGTGAAAAAACGCTGTATTATCAACACCCAATAAAGTCCACTTAACTCTTGACTATTGATGCTGAATTTTTTCTAGGCTTCGTCTAACCTGAAATAATGTAGTTTTCACACTTTGTAATTCAGAATGGCTGAAGCGTCCAAAGGCCGACCCATACTAGAGTCAGTCAACTCTAAAACCTAGGCTTCCAACGATTTTAATCTACTATCCAATTGACCAAAATTAGATGAATGCCAAGGACGGATAAATCCCCATAATTTTTTAAGCTTGAAATCAACATCTCTATCCTTACTTTCAGCCGCACCACAAATAGAAAGCCACTTACTAGTGATAAATGGCAAAAAAGTATCAATATCCCACCAACAGTTTAGCGATCTATCTAATCTCTTTCCCCGTCTCCGCGAAGAATGCGACTGGAAAATAATGGGCAAGTGATCCGATAGGGTTGAGTCTACCGTCATGAGTTGTAAACCCGGCCAGCTATCTAATAATCCACATGACACCAACACTCTATCAATCCTCGAATACGACTGACTGTTACTCCACGTATAGTCCCTTCCAACTAAAGGAACATCATACAACGCACACTCGTTCACAAATTCCTGGAATCTTATCATAGAATTAGAAACAATCCCATTCCCACCCGCTCTTTCCGAACAAGGAAGAATTTCATTAAAGTCACCACATATCAATAAATTACCAATATCCTGAATAAGGGGCAGCAATTCAACCCATAATTGGTTCCTCTCAGCAGCTGTGACTGGCCCATATAAGCATATAATATGAATCTCAACCTGATTCATAGCTGTGCTCAAAATACACCATCTTACCCCAACAACTCTAACTGTACCCCTAACTAATTTAGAGTTCCATGACATAATTATCCCTCCCGAAAAACCTTGAGCAAGAACACAATAATATGAAAAATCATTATAGCCCTATAATTTCCTCACAATCATCTCTGACACATCCGACACCTTCGTCTTCACTAACACAACAACATGCAAAGACCATTTACGGACACACGAACGAACAAAAAATTGCTTTGCTCCATTCGTGAGCCCCCATGATAGTTCCAAGAAAAAAGGTTTAATGACATAAAGAATGTGTACCAAACCTTGATTCAGACGGACTATTCAACCTCTAGGCTCTTCCAGTACCTGAACGATTTGCTCCACATGTTGCTCCTGAAACAGACCCAGCATCTCATCCACTCTAACTACCAATCTAGCCTCATTCTCACAAGGTTCTGAATGTTGGGTATTAATAATCACCATGTTCCTATTTGCCACGTCTGGCCCTGATGATCCAAAAATTCTGCCAGTATCCGCATCCCCACTAGCCACCGAGTTCTCACTCTCATGACCGTCCAGTTCCCTTCAAGCAGAATTTTCCCATATAACATTATCCCATAGCATTCTCGTATTACAGTCCTCCTATGATCTAGCCACTTCTTTGGATAGTCTATCTGCCAATGATCCCTCATCCGAATCTTCCTTCGAGCTAGAGTAATCCTCCTAACACCACGAACTGCCAACCCCCTGTCGCATAAAAGTGTAAACCGTAATCTCTCTCTCCCCCACTGCTAACTTTAGATTGCGACTCATAGTGCCTATAGGAACTGACACTAGACAAGAAATAACATCCAATCGATCTAGCCTTTCCAAGTTACAATCCATAGCCACAAGCCGACCAAACCTCCCAGCAAGGCTACAGACTAATGATTCACATATAATGCTTGGTGGAATACCCATGAAATTAAGATACATGACACACTCGGAGGGAATAAAATTCACCGACAGACACTCAATCAAAAATATAAGGTGACTGAGAACCTTCCATTCATGACTAAGAAAATTAATCATCGCATCTCCTGTGATGAAGGAGACAATCACACACTCCCCACCAATAGGAGCGGCAAATTCAACATCAAAACCGCGCTCACACAATAAATCATATATATTTCAAATATGAGAGATATTGTGTAGCCGAATCAGGCAGGCCTTATCTTTCCACGAGGCGTACTGCACCATGCACTCCTCACTATTCTACGACTCATTCTTATCCATAGGGCTTGTCGTAACTTTAGGCTACCCCTTACTTGCCTCCTCTACAGAATTCTAATAAAGGGTCGTGACAGCAACATATAATCTCCCATCGCGAGGTGATTCGTGAAACACTCGTTTCACACGCCTAGGCAGCTTTCGGATCGGCTTCTGAAACTTCTGAACATTCAAAGGCCTTGAGTATCTTGCCTTGTATGCCTGCAATCGTACAGCCCCTATTTCAACTAAAGTCATCCTATTCAAAGCTTCATAAAATGGAACAGTTTCATCAATTGTAATGAACCCAAAATTCAAGTTTCTGGCATTTCTCTTCTATGCGACAAACACCCAGCCAGAAACTCTAAATCTCTCAAAGACCTTCTTTAGGGCTAGCGTATCATAACCATTCAGGAAATTCTCAAAATAAATCTTATTCGCGATCGGATTCCTAGTGTTGGCAATATGATTAGGGTTTGGATCCTTAACTTGTGAAGTGGCGGTAAAGGGCAGAGAAAAGGGATTACGGCGAGGGTTTGTAGTTTGGCGACTCCGGGTAGGCTCGTGGAAGGGGTTTCGGTGCTGGGGCTGATGGCAGCTGGTTTTCGATCGGAATAATGTGGTTGATGGGCGGTGGTGGCAGCTGAGGAAGGGGATGGGATGGGTGCGGGTATGGGTAGGGTTTCTCTCCATTTTCTTGAGCATAGGATAAGTTATAAATTTAATGAAAAGTTATAAAAAAATGTATAAGGAATATGAAAGTTATAGATTTAATGAAAAGTTGTAGGTTATATGAAAAAGTTACGAAACGGGTATAAAACTCTATTGGTTCTTTGAAAGCTATTTAAAAGGTGTAATTTTCATATATGTGTGTTTTGTAAAAGTTATATAAAGATTTAATAAAATTTTATATTATTTTAAAAGTTATATAAAATATACAAGAAATGTATAAAAGAGTTTAAAGGAAGTTACGAATTATCTAAAAATTTATATACAATGTATATTTTTTTAAGTAAAGGCTAAGCACGACAAAAAACCAGCTCCATTTATTAAAAGGAAAAGAAAACAACCAAAAAAGTAGGAAAAAGTAAAGAAAAATATAAACATCCCTAGGATGTAAATAAAGCTAATTGCAAACTAGTGCAATAACAATGGACTACAAATCCCAATCACAACAAAGTGTGATCCTAATGATCACACATCCCTAGCAAAAATGAGCGGTGGGAAGAGGTTCCCCGCGATGTACCATAGTCAATTCTGGCTAGAAGGCGGAGATGATAAGTCCAAACGGTAGTGATGATGACAAGATCATCGTAATCAAAGCAAAGTCAACTAACCGTTGACTCAGGTTAAAACCGAGATCCAAGCCAATAAGAAGGCAGCCGTCCGAGGAAGGAAAACTGCCTGATGAATTGTCGTAGTCAGATGTACTCCGTGCCTCAAAGCCTCAGAGGAAGAGATGCGAGAGCGATCCCCATGATGAAAATTATCGGCCAAACCGCTAGTGAGAGAGGGCTAGAACAGTCGGAACTCCTAAGAAATAGCCGGAACAATGTTGGTTAGAAGAAAACCAAAGGAGGCCAACAACTCCTAGTTGAGACACCGGCCAAATAAACCCTCGTCGCCCTTGATGAAAGGCTACGGCTGTGTGAAAGCCGGCCAGACGTCAGTGGAAAATTGGGACCACTAAGCCGAACCATCAATCTTCTTCCTCTCAAACGCGAGAATGATAACCCAGCAAGGTGCCAGTGGAATAAACTGGGTGGCCAGACGTCACCTCCTAATCGCCAAACAGCAACCTGCCAATCGCCGATGGGAAGAAATCAAGGCAGCTAAGGTTCAGGAGAGAACCCTAGCTGCCGAATCGCCTAAGCCCTAATTCCCTCTCTCAACAAGCTATTGCTCCTCCAGAAGAAAATCATATACAGTGTATATATATATATATATATATATATATATGAAATATATTTAAAAAAGTATGAGTTATATAAAGGGTTATTTAAAGGTATAGGAAAATTATATGTTATTTAAAATGCTGGTATAAAAAGTATAAAAAAAGTTATAGGTAAAAAGTGTAGAAAATGTTTAAAGTTATATCATTTTTGTATGAACGTTATATGTTATTTAAAGTTATATAAAAGTACAATAAAAATATAAAAAATTATATAATTATATGTTACTTAAAAAGTGGTATAAAATGTATATATTATAATGTTTAAATAATTTAATATATTATAATAAATAATAGTATTATTTTTATATATATTTCTTGTTTATTTGAAAAATATAAATGAAAGGTGTAAGAAAGTTATATGAAAGTTATGTTTTATTTAAAGGTCAAATAAAAGATATATGAAATGTATAAAAATTATTGAATATTTTAGAAATATAAAAACTTACAAGATCCCTATAAGTTATTTAAGAAGTATAAGAAATGTACAAAAATTGTACAAAAATTATAGATGATTTAAAATTATGTGAAAAGTGTAAGAAAGTTATCATAAACTCTGAGTTATATAACCTTCTGACGATAACTCTTGTATTTTTCTTTTCTTTTTATATATGGGCTCGCTGGTTTTGGTAGGGTTGACTTTGAGGATGGTTTTTGGTTTAGCTGTGGAGTGTGTAGGTTTCTCTTTCCAACATGCTTCTATTTTTTTTGAAGAATTTTAAAGAGGCTAGGTATTGAACCTAGGACCTCCCACCAATAATATTGAGTGGTGTGTCAATTGAGCTACACCCAATTGGTTCCTACATGCTTCTATAACAACTATTTTTTTCCCTGGTATCGGATTACCCCTATTTTTCTAGCCGACCCCCATCTTTCATCAAAAAAACTCTAAGCTATAAGCCCTAGACCCTAAAAAACCCTAAACTCCAAACCTAAAACCCTAATAAAAAAATTTTTGAAAACCCCCTAGAGGAATGTTGTGTCCCTCAGAAAGGAAAAAGTTTGAGGAAGGTGAAAATTTTGGGGCGGATGTCCCAACTAGGTTGGTGCCCCCGCTTACCTACAAAACATCTTCCTCTCTTTATTAATCAAAATTCCCAAGGTTGGCTCTTAAGAAAAGAACCTCACTGGAAGTTAATTACAGCCTACTAGGTGGTTCAGATTATTAAAAATATCCGACACCATAAAAGTCAATGAACGCCTATTACATTGGGAAAAAAACAAAGATAAATGCTAGAGACAATATAATCATCCCTATTCAAACGATCTTCAAACACGAAAGTATTCCGATGCTTTCACAAGGACCAGGCAACAAAAAACCATAACAAAGTCCCAAAATCACGGCACACACTAGGTCGAGAAAAGGATCTTCATAACTGCAAGAAGCCGTATGCTGAATTACGTATTATGAGTTAAATTCCAAACAACCGAAACAGCCCCCTCCACACATTGTAAGCCATCAAACAGTGAATAATAGCATGGTCACACGTCTCAATCATATCACAAAATGGACTAATCGCATCCATTACGAATTGGCACTTCCTAATGAAAAGGAATTCCTTAGTTGGTAACCTGTCATGAAAAAGTAACCAACTAAAAAAAGCGAACTTTCGGAATAAGACATGAATTCCAAATAGTCATGAAGTTCCGATTCAAGGTCGACAAATTAGGAGACTTACAAAAACCTTTCGAAAAAGATGATGTAGTAAATATGAATTCCGAATTCAATTTCCACGTTATTTTGTCTAGCTCCACCCCAAAGATGATATCCCCCCTCTAACCATTCAACCAATTCAACCAGTTTCCTTGAAATAAACTAGGCCTAGATTGTATGATCTAATTACAAAGCTGAACACATCTGTCTCTCACCGAGATTCGAAGCCTCCTTTTCCAAAAGGGTCTACCGAACCCATCAACCCCAAAAATCAGCTGGCACCCTTCCTTAACCGTACCATATTTTTTATTATTAATAGCATACAAGTCTTGAAACAGATTTTTTAACACATGACGCGATGACCAATTGTCGTGCCAGAGCGGGGCCTCATTCCCATTTCCAACCGAGATGACCACATTTTGCCTAAAACAATCCCAGAATGGTTGATTTTGAATATAGCATAAAACTACACCTTTCCAAATATGCTAAAGCTTCTTGACATCATAGCCTTCCAAACTCACCCAGTCAATGAAATCATACTTTTTAATACAGAACTTGTACCCCAAGGATTGATCACCATACCCCCTCAACCTCTAAATCCACTTAAGGAGAAATCTACAGTTTACAAGTTGAAAATCTCGAATATAAAGCCCTCCAAGCTCCTTAGGCAAAGTAATTGTATCCTAACTAACTTTATAAAACCCTTTTACCCACGCATCACTCTTCCATAAGAAATTACACATCAAACTTTTCAACTTCAAAATAACACCTTACGGCAGCCTATACAAAGAACATAAATAGATCGATAACGATGCCAACACAGATTTAATCAACACCATGCACCCACTATACGATAGACATCTACCCCTCCATTCACTCAAATGGTTATAAAACTTTGTGATTAATCCATTCCAATAATCCATCAGTGCTCTTCTAACACTTAGCAGAACGCCCAAATAAGTAATAGGGAACTTCTCGATCTTACACCCCAACATCTTACCACATACAGTAACAACTACATCACAGACATTAACTCTTATAATCGAGCTCTTATGTTCGCAAACCCAAAATTAATTCAAAGCATCTGAGGACCCTAACAAAGGACGGTAATACTGATACATCAGCAGGTAAGAAACATATTGTATCATCTGCAAATTGCAGCAAAGAGATATACCTCCCTTCTCCATTAATATAAAATCCAGGTAAGTGGCCCAATGCTATAGACGCATCGATTAACTGCTTAAGACCTTCAACAACCAACACAAATAAGAATGGGGAAATAGGATCCCCTTGTTTCACCCCCCTCTTCAAACTAATTGGATCACAAGGTACCCCATTTTCTAGGACAGATGTAGAAGAGCCTACCCTGCATCCCTTCATCCAACTAATCCATTTGTCATTAAATCCCATTCTTCTGCAAACCGTATCTAAAAAAGTCCACAAAACACTATCATATGCTTTCTTGAAGTCCAGTTTAATAACCAAACACGACTATCTATTGGATTTAATCGAATGCACAATTTCAGAAGCTACATAGGAACATTCGTGTATATTTCAGCCTTTTATAATTCCAAATCAATTATCCGAAATCAGATTCAGGAGTAACGGCTGAAGCCTCCTTGCCACACTTTTGACAACAGTTTATACAACCCATGAACAAGAGATATCGGCCCAAAATTGCCAATCATAGGGGTGCCCAGGACCTTGGGAATTAAAACCATGAAAGACTTCTTTATAGACATCAGCAAGAATGCGGAAGCAAAGAAACCACGAAAGAAGGCCACGAATTCCTCTTTCAACTCACCCTAGACCCTCTTGAAAAAATAAAAGTTAAAACCGTCCGGTCCCGGAGATTTAATTTTATTATACGAATACAAAGCATCCTATATCTCATTTTTAGAAAAAGGTGCAACAAGAGACTCATTGGCCAAATGACGTATAGTATTGAAACCCAAATCATCAAGGGAATATGGAACTTCAATAGGCCCCTCGAATAGATGAGCGTAATAGACTCTAATCGCCACTGTAATTCAATTTAGGTTCGAGGTAAGCACACCATCCACTTCCAACTAACTAATACAATTATTCCGAGCTCTAGCAGAGGCCACACAGTGAAAAAAGGATGTATTATTATCACCCATGATACTCTAGATTGTTGGTGGTGAATTTTCTCATTACATCTTCTACATTCCGCTAAAGAAACCCTAGCCAAATCAAGTTCCGATCCACTCAAAGCATCAATAGGCCGACTTACCGCACTTGATTGCAACCCCAAAACATTCTCTTCTGGAGCTTTAATATGTTTTTCCATTGCCCTAAAATTCATTGAATCCCATAACTTAATGCACTCCCGTAAATGTGACAACTTAAAATAAATATTTCTACCTTGAAAATCAACACAGATATCAGCCCACTTCTGTCTACGGTAAAAAATCCTCCTTGTCCCACCAATAAATTATTGATCTAAAAATTCTCGGTATACGAATTCTCAACCTGTGAGTTTTCAAGACAATCGGCAGATGATCAGACAAAGCAGAATCCACCGTTTCCAACCGCATCCTCGACCACAAGTCTAAAATACTATCTGAGGTAAACACCCTATCAATCCTTGAGAAAGCCATGCTATTAAACCAAGTGTAATCCCTACCTTACAACGGTACATCATAGAGGGCACAATCATTAACCAACTCATGGAAATGGACCATGGAATTAGAAGTTCCCCTATTCATCCCAGATCTCTCATTAGGATGCATAACTTTATTAAAATCACCACAAACAACAACATTAGAGAGGTCACCAATAAACGCTGCTATCTCTAACCATAATTGATGCCTATCCTCCTGATTAATATGGGTGTACACATAAAATAAATTAAATTCCCTTCCACTCTCTACCACCCACACTACACACCATCTAGTATCCAAAAATACAACCCTCGCTCCAATGCCCGCAGAATTCCACGATACAACTAAACCCCTTGACATTCCAATAGAAGGGATACAGTGAAAAGCAAAGTCATTATGGCCCCAAAAACCCTGAACAGTATGATCCGAGATTGTAGCAACTTTCATCTCTACCAATACAATAAAATGCAACTTCCATTTGGCAATACAAGATCTAACTAAAGATTGTTTCGCAGTAGACTGTAATCCACCAAGGTAATTCCAACACAAGAGATTTAAAGACATAAAAACGACAGATAAACCTAGAACTGAGGCAGCCTTAACTTACTTTAGATTTTCTAACACCTTTAGAATTACGGCCTTGTGCTGAACTTTAAAGAGCCGCAACTCCTCCCCTAAAAGTGTCGTTTGTGCATTTTCACTCCCATTCTCTGACTCCATAAGGGAACGAATAATAACTTGGTTCATGTTTGCCGTATCTAGACCCAAGGATGTCGAGATCAAATTATTTGAAGCATCATTAGGATTTGAGGTGCGCAACACCATTGCTCGATCACCAATTGACCCCTCCAATTCTGAGTTCGGAATAATAGATACACTTAACTCAAGAAATTTTGAATTCACATTCTGAATTCCATGACCTGCCTTCTCCAACACTTCCTCAGAGTTTGCCTGTTCACTATATTCGATGGATAGATCCTCCAATATACTTCCACTATTTTTTTTATTTAGCATAACTTTGACATCCAACACCTTGTCTAAAGGTAGTGAAGACGTCCACCGCAATCGAGCTAACACTAATCCTAATATTACAACTCACAACACCCAGCGATACAGAAACCAGGCATGATATCACATTAAATCTTTCTGGATTTTCAAAGTCATAATCAACCGCTATAATACGCCCAAGCCTCTCTGCCAAATTACGCACCAAAGGTTCACACACTAGAGCCGAAGGAACACCCATAAAATCAATAAAGAGAATAGAATCCGACGGTACAAAGTTAGTAGGTAACTGGACCATGCAACTGAAGATATGCTCTATAATCTTCCATGACCCTCCAAGGAAGCTAGTCATAGCCTCCACTGATGAAAAACCAATAATCACTTTCTCGCCTCCGGCTGGGGCTGCAAACTGGATTTCAAAACCCCTTTACTCCATTAAATCCGCAATGTTCCTAGCATTTGAAATGTTAATGAGACTAGCCAAGCAAGATTTAGCTCTCCATTCAGGTGGCGAAATAATCAGCTCAGATGCCGAATTCGCAGCCAGGTTAATCAATGAGTTGCGCTCCTTAGATTTTTGTATGTTCACCTAAGGTTCATTCAAAACTACATTCCTGTATGACCTTGACCCATGAGGAGAATTATGAACAATATGTTTGGCCCTCCTAGATGATCCTGGAGCCACAACCCTAGCAGCCTCTTGCTTGGCGGTAGAATACTTAGCCCTAAAAGCATGCAATCTTACAACACCAATAATAACCGAGTTCAATCGAGAAATCACCTCATTAATAGTAATCTTGGAATCGGGAGTGATAAAACCGAAATTAAGATTCTTTGTATTCCTCTTCCTTGCGATATAGACCCATCTAGTTACACCATATTTGTGAAACACTTTCTTCATCGCCTCTATGTCAAAACTATTTGGGAAGTTCTCAAAATATACTTTGTTGGCCTGGCTCAAGGGTGATTAGAAGTTGTTTTTTGGTTGTTGAAGGGTGGGATAGGATGATCGATGGTGATCAGGAAAGGCAGCGGCAGTTGGGTGCTAAGGGTATCGCGCAGCCATTGTTATTTTGCAATTCAGGTTTTTATAGTTATTTTTAATTTATTATTTGACTTATATAGACTCAATTGTATTAGAAAGTTTTGATTATGCTAGGTCAAGTTCAATGGCAAATTCAGTTTTTATTGTTGTTGAACTAAACCCTAATAAATAATGAGGTAGGTGAAAATTTGGAGCGGACGTCCCAACTAGGTTGGTGCCCCCGCTTATCTACAAAACACATATCTCTCTTTATTAATAAAAATTCCTAAGGTTGGCTCTCAAGAAGAGAATCTCATTGGAAGTTAATTATATCCTGGTAGGTGGTTCGGATTATTAAAAATATTCGACACAATAAAAGTCAATGAATGCCTATTATATCGGAAAACAAAAAATCAAAGATAAATGCTACACACAATATAATCATCCCTATTCAAATGATATTCAAACACGAAAGTATTCTGATGCTTCGATAAGGACCATGCAACAAAAAATCATAACAAAGTCCCAAAATCACGGCACACACCGGGTCGAAAAAAGGATCTCCATAACTACAAGAAGTTGTATGCTGAATTAGGCATTATGAGCTGAATTCCAAACAACTGAAATAGCTCGCTCCACACATTGTAAGCCATCGAACAGTGAATAATAGCATGGTCACACGTCTCAATCATATCATAAAATGGACAAATCGCATCCATTACAAATTGGCACTTCCTAATGAAAAGGAATTCCTTAGTTGGTAACCTATCATGAAAAAGTAACCAACTAAAAAAGCGAACTTTCGGAATAAGACATGAATTCCAAATAGTCATGAAGTTTCGATTCCAGGTCGGCCAATCAGGAGACTTATAAAAACCTTTTAAAAAAGATGATGCAGTAAATATGGATCCCAAATTCAGTTTCCACGTTATTTTATCTAGCTCCACCCCAAAGACGACATCCCCCCTGTCACATTCAATCAATTCAACTAGTTTCCCTGAAATAAATTAGGCCTAGATTGTATGATCCAATTGCAAAGCTGAACACATCTGTCTCTCACCAAGATTCAAAGCCTCCTTTTCCAAAAGGGTCTACCGAAGCCATCAGCCCCAAAAATTAGCCGGCACCGTTCCTTAACCGTACAATATTTTTGATTATTAATAGCATACAAGTCTTGAAAGAGATCTTTTAACGCATGAGCCGACGACCAATTGTCATGCTAGAATGAGGCCCTATTCTCATTTCAGACTGAGACAACCACATTTTGCCTAAAACAATCCCAGAATTGTTGATTTTAAATACATCATAAAACTACACCTTTTCAGATATGCAAAAGCTTCTTGACGTCATAGCCTTCCAAACTCACCCAGTCAATCAAATCATACTTTTTAACACAGAACTCATACCACAAGGACTGATCACCATCCCCCCCTCAACCTCTAAATCCACTTAAGGAGCAAGGTACAATTTATAGGTTGAAAATCTCGAATATGAAGCCCTCCAAGCTCCTTAGGCAAAGTAATCGTATCCCAACTAACTTTACAAGACCCTTTTACCAACGCATCACCCTACTATAAGAAATTACGCATCAAACTTTTCAACTTTGGCAGCCTATACAAAGAACATAAATAGATCGGTAACGATGCCAACATAGATTTAATCAACACCACGCGCCCACTATACGATAGACATCTACCCCTCCATCCAGTCAAACAGTTATAAAATCTTGTGATTAATCCATTCAAATAATCCATCGGTACTCTTCTAACACTTAGCAGAACACCCAAATACGTAATAGGAAACCCCTCGATCTTACACCCCAACATCTCACCACTTACAGTAACAACCGCATCACAAACATTAACTCATATAATCAAGCTCTTTTGAAAATTAATTCATAAACCCAAAATTAATTTGAAGCATCTGAGGACCCTAATAAAGGACAGTAATATCGACACATCAGTAAGTAAGAAACTTAGTGTGTCATCAGCAAATCACAGCAACGAGATATCCCTCCCTTCTCCATTAATACGAAATCCAGGTAAGTGGCCTAATGCTATAGATGCATCAATTAAATGTTTAAGACCTTCAACAGCCAACACAAATAAGAATCGGGAAACAGGATCCCTTTGTTTCACCCCCCCCCCCTCTTTAGACTAATCGGCACAAGGTACCCCATTTACCAGGTTAGATGTAGAATACCCACCTTGCACCCCTTCATCCAACTAATCCATTTATTGTTAAATCCCATTCTTCTGCACACCGTACCTAAAAAAGTCCAAGAAACACTATCATATGCTTTCCTGAAGTCCAGTTTAAGAAACAAATACGACTGTCTATTGGATTTAATCAAATGCACAATTTCAGAAGCAACAAAGGAACATTTGTGTATATTTCAGGCTTTTATAAATCCAAATTGATTATCCAAAATCAGATTCGGGAGTAACGGTTGAAGCCTCCTTGACAACACTTTCGACAACAGTTTATACAACCCATGAACAAGAGATGTCGGCCTGAAATTGCCAATCATAGGGGAGCCCGGGACCTTGGGAATCAAAACCATGAAAGACGTCTTTATAGACATCGGTAAGGATGTGGAAGCAAAGAAACCATGAGAGAAGGCGCCGACTTTCTTTTTCAATTCACCCCAGAACCTCTTGTAAAAATAAAAGTTTAAACCGTCCGGTCCCGGAGATTTATTTTCATTACACGAACACGAAGCATCCATATCTTCTTTTCAGAAAAAGGTTTAATAAGAGACTCATTGGTCGAATGACTTACAGTATTGAAAACCAAATCATCAAGGGAATACGGAACTTCAACAGGCTCCTCAAAGAGATGAGTGTAATAGTCTCTAATCGCCACTGTAATTCGATTTAAGTCCAAGGTAAGCACACCATCCACTTCTAATTGACTAATACAATTATTCCAAGCTCTAATAGAGTCCACATGGTGAAAAAAGGATGTGTTATTATCACCCCAGATTGCCCACGATACTCTAGATTGTTGGTGGCAAATTTTCTCATAACATCTTCTACATTCTGCTAAAGAAACCCTAGCCAAATCAAGTTCCGATCCACTCGAACCATCAATAGGCTAACTTACCGCATTTGATTGCAACCCCAAAACCTTCACTTCTATAGCTTTAATATGTTGTTCCATTGCCCCGAAATTCCTCAAATGCCTCAACTAAATGCAATTCCATAAACATGACAATTTAAAATCAATATTTCTACCCTGAAAATCGACACAGATATCAGCCCACTTCTGTCTTAAGAACGGTAAAAAATCCTCCTTGTTCCACCAACAATTTAATGATCTAAAAATTCTCGGTTTACAAATTCTTGACCCGTGACAGGTAAAGACAATCGGCAGATGATCCGACAAAGCAGAATCCACCATTTCCAACCAGATCCTCAGCCATAAGTCTAAAATATTATCTGAGGTAAACACCCTATCAATCCTCGAGAAAGCCACGCTATTAAACCAAGTGTAATCCCTACTTTGCAATGGTACATCATAGAGGGCACAATCATTAACAAACTCATAGAAATGGACCATGGAATTAGAAATTCCCCTATTCATCCCAGATCTCTCATTAGGATGCATAACTTCATTAAAATTACCACAAACAACAACATTAGAGAGGTCACCAATAAACATCGCTATCTTTAACCATAATTAATGCCTATCCTCCTGATCAATATGGGCGTACACACAAACTAAATTAAATTCCCTTCCACTCTCTACCACCCACAGTACACACCATCTTGTATCCCAAAACACAACCCTTGCTCCAATGCCCGAAGAATTCCACGATACAACTAAACCCCCTGACATTCTAATAGAAGGGATACGATGAAAAGAAAAGACATTATGGCCCTAAAAACCCCGAATAGTATGATCCAAGATTATAGCAACTTTCGTCTCTACCAATACAGTAAAATGTAACTTCCATTTGGCAATACAAGATCTAACAAAAGATTGTTTTGCAGTAGACCGTAACCCCCCACGTCAATTCTAACACAAGAGATTTAAAGACATAAAAATGATAAACAAACCTAGAACCAAGACAGCCTTAACTTACTTTAGATTTTCCAACGCCTTTAGAATTACGGCCGGGTGCTGAACTTTAAAGAGCTGCAGCTCCTCCCTAAAAGTGCTGTTTGTGCATTTTCACTCCCATTCTCTGACTCCGTAAGGGAACGAATAATAACTTGGTTCATGTCTGCTATATCTGGACCCGTGGACGTCGAGATCAAATTTTTTGAAGCATCATTAGGATCTAAGGTGCGCAACACCATTGCTCGATCACCAACCGACCCCTCTAATTCTGAGTTAGTAACAATAGATACACTTAACTGACCTGCCTCCTCCACTACTTCCTCAGAGTTTGCATGTTCACTATATTCAGTGGATAGATCCTCCGATATACTTCCACTATATTCCAATTTTGTACAAATTTGGGATCCAACACCTTTTCTAAAGGTAGTGAAGATGTCCACCTCCATCGAGCCAACACTAATCCTAATATTCCTACTTACAACACCCAGCAGCACAAAAACTAGGCATGATATCGCATCGAATCTTTCCAAATTTTGAAAGTCATAATCAACTGCGATAATACACCCAAACCTCTCTGCTAGATTATGCACATAAAGGCCAAAGGAACTCCCATAAAATCAATATAGATAATAGAATCCGACGGTACAAAGTTCATAGGTAACTGGACCACGCCACTGAAGATATGCTCACAATCTCCCACGCCCCTCCAAGAAAGCTAGTCATAGCCTCCACCGATGAAAAACCAAGAATCACTTTCTTGCCTCTAGTTAGGGCTGCGAACTGCATTTCAAAACCTCTTTTTTCCACTAAATCCGCAATATCCCTGACGTTTAAAATATTAGTGAGACTAGCCAAGCAAGATTTGGCTCTCCATTCAGGCGGTGAAATAATCAGCTCAAACGCCGAATTCGCAGTCAGGTTAATCGATGAGTTGTGCTCCTCTGATTTTTGTAAGTTCACCTCAGGTTCATTCAAAACTACATTCTTGTATAACCTCAACCCATGAGGAGAATCACGAAAAATAGGTTTGGCCCTACTAGATGTTCTTGGAGCCACAACCCTAGCCGCCTCTTGCTTGGCGATATAATACTTAGCCCTAAAAGCACGCAATCTTACAACACCAATAATAATCGAGTTTAATCAAGAAATGGCCTCATGAATAGGAATCTGGGAATTGGGAGTGATAAAATCGAAATTAAGATTCTTTGCATTCCTCTTCCTTGCGATATAGACCCATCCAGTTACACCATATTTGAGAAACACTTTCTTCATCGCCTCCGTGTCAAAACTGTTTGGGAAGTTCTCAAAATATACTTTGTTGGCCTGGCTTAAAGGTGATTGGAAGTTGTTTTTTGGTTGTTGAAGGGTGGGATAGGATGATAGCCGGTGATCAGGAAAGGCAGCGGCGGCTGGACGCCTAGGGTATTGCACAGCCAATTTTTTTTGCAATTCAGGCTTTTATTGTTATTTTTAATTTATAATGACTCAGTTGTATTAGAAAGTTTTGATCATGCTAGGTCAAGTTCAATGGCAAATTCAGTTTTTATTGCCGTTGAACTAAACCCTAGTAAATAATGAGGCAGGTGAAAATTTCGGGTGGATGTCCCAACTAGGTTAGTGCCCTCGCTTACCTACAAAACACCTACATCTCTTTATTAATCAAAATTCCCAAGGTCGGCTCTCAAGAAGAGAACCTCATTGGAAGTTAATTACAACCTAGTAGGTGGTTCGGATTATTAAAAGTATCTGACACCATAAAAGTCAATGAATGCCTATTACATCAAAAAACAAAAAAATAAAGATAAATGCTAGAGACAATATAATCATCCCTATTCAAACGATCTTCAAACATGAAAGTATTCCAATGCTTCCATAAGGACCAGGCAACCAAAAACCATAACAAAGTTCCAAAATCACGGCACACACTAGGTCAGAAAAAGGATCTCCATAACTGCGAGAAGTCGTATGCTAAATTAGGAATTATGAGCTGAATTCCAAACAACCAAAATAGCCCCCTCCACACATTGTAAGCCATCGAACAGTGAATAATAGCATGGTTACACGTCTCAATTATATCATAAAATGGACAAATCGTATCCATCACGAATTGGCACTTCCTAATGAAAAGGAATTCCTTAGTTGGTAACCTGTCATGAAAGAGTAACCAACTAAAAAAGCGAACTTTTGGAATAAGACATGAATCCCAAATAGTCAAGAAGTTCCGATTCAAGGTTGGCCAATTAGGAGACTTATAAAAACCTTTCAAAAAAGATGATGTGGTAAATATGGATCCCAAATTCAATTTCCACGTTATTTTGTCTAGCTCCACCCCAAAGATGATATCCCTCCTCTCACCATTCAACCAGTTTCCTTGAAATAAATGAGGCCTAGATTGTACGATCCAATTGCAAAGCTGAACACATCTTTCTCTCACAGAGATTCAAAGCCACCTTCTCCAAAAGGGTCTACAGAACCCATCAGCCCCAAAACTCAACTGGCAACCTTCCTTAACCATACAATATTTTTGATTATTAATACCATACAAGTCTTGAACGAAATCTTTTAATGCATGAGCCGACGACCAATTGCCATGCCAGAACGAGGCCCTATTCCCCTTTCCAATCGAGATAACCACATTTCACCTAAAACAATCCCAGAATGGTTGATTTCGAAAATAGCATAAAACTACACCTTTCCAGATATGCAAAAGCTTCTTGACGTCATAGCCTTCCAAACTCACCCAATCAATCAAATCATACTTTTTAACATAGAACTCGTACCACAAGGACTGATCACCATCCCCCCTCAAACTCTAAATCCACTTAAGGAGCAAGCTACAGTTTACAAGTTAAAAATCTCGAATATAAAGCCCTCCAAGCTCCTTAGGCAAAGTAATCATATCCCAACTAACTTTACAAAACCCTTTTACCGATGCATCACCCTTCTATAAGAAATTATGCATCAATCTTTTCAACTTAGAAATAACACCTTCTAACAGCCTATACAAAGAACACAAATAAATTAGTAACGATGCTAACACAGATTTAATCAACACCACCCGCCCACTATACGATAGACATCTACCCCTTCATCCACTTAAACAATTATAAAACTTTATGATTAATCCATTCCAATAATCCATCGGTACTCTTCTAACACTTAGCGAAAGGCCTAAATACGTAATAGGGAACTTCTCCATCTTACACCCCAACATCTCACCCCATAAAGTAACAACTGCATCACAAACATTAACTCCAATAATCAGGCTCTTTTAAAAATTAATTCGCAAACCCGAAATTAACTCAAAGCATCTGAGGACCCTAATAAAGGATGGTAATACCTACACATCAGCAGGTCAGAAATGTAGTGTCCCTTCTCCATTAATACGAAATCCAAGTAAGTGGCCCAATGCTATAGATTCATCGATTAACTACTTATGACCTTCAACAGCCAACACAAATAAGAATGGGGAAATAGGATCCCCTTAGTTCCCCCTCCTCTTCAGACTAATTGGATCACAAGGTATCCCATTTACCGGGATATTTGTAGAAGAGCCCACCCTGCACCCTTTCATCCAACTAATCCATTTGTCGTTAAATCCCATTCTTCTGCACTTTGTATCTAAAAAAGTCCACAAAACACTGTCATATGCTTTCCTAAAGTCCAGTTTAAGAACCAAACACGACTGTCTATTGGATTTAATCGAATGCACAATTTTAGAAGGAACAAGGCAACATTCGTGTATATTTCGGCCTTTTATAAATCTAAATTGATTATCCGAAAGCAGATTCGGGAGTAACGGTTGAAGGCTCCTTGCCAACACTTAAAACAATAGTTTATACAACCCAAGAACAAGAGATATCGGCCTGAAATTACAAATCATAGGGGAGCCCGGACCTTGGGAATTAAAACCATGAAAGACTTCTTTATAGACATCGGCCAGGATGCGGAAGCAAAGAAACCATGAGAGAAGGCCACGACTTCCTCTTTCAACTCACCCCAGAACCTCTTGTAAAAATAAAAGTTAAAACCGTTTGGTCCCGGAGATTTATTTGCATCACATGAACACAAAGCATCCCATATCTTCTTTTCAGAAAAAAGTGCAACAAGAGACTCATTGCCCGAATGACTTACAATATTGAAACCCAAATCATCAAGGGAATACGGAACTTCAATAGGCTTCTCGAAGAGATGAGCATAATAGTCTCTAATCACCACTGTAATTTGGTTTAGGTCTAAGGTAAGCACACCATCCACTTCTAACTGACTAATACAATTATTTCGAGCTCTAGCAGAGCCCACACAGTGAAAAAAGGATATGTTATTATCACCCAAGATCGCCCACGATACTCTAGATTGTTGGTGGCAAATTTTCTCACAACATCTTCTACATTCCGTAAAAGAAACCCTAGCAAAATTAAGTTTCGATCCACTCGAAGCATCAATAGGCTGACTTACCGCACTGGATTGCAACCCTAAAACCTTCTCTTCTAGAGCTTTAATATGTTGTTCTATTGCCCCAAAATTCCTCTAATGCCATAATTTAATGCACTCTCATAAACGTGATAACTTAAAATCAATATTCCTACCCTTAAAATCGACACAGATATCAGCCCACTTCAGTCTCAAGAACGGTAAAAAGTCCTCCTTATCCCACCAGCAATTTAATGATCTAAAAATTCTTGGTATACAAATTCTCGACCTGTGAGAGGTAAAGACAATCGGCAGATGATCCGACAAAGTAGAATCCACCATTTCTAACCTCATCCTCAGCCACAAGTCTAAAATACTATCTGAGGTAAAGACCCTATCAATCCTCGAGAAAGCCACCCTATTAAACCAAGTGTAATCCCTACCTTGCAACGGTACATCATAGAGGGCACAATCATTAACAAACTAAACCCCCCGACATTCCAATAGAAGGGATACAATGAAAAGCAAAGTCATTATGGCCCCACAAACCCCTATAGTATGATCTGAGATTGTAGTAGCTTTTGTCTCTACCAACACAAGAAAATGCAACTTCCATTTGGTAATACATGATCTAACACAAGATTGTTTTGCAGTAGACCGTAATCCACCATGGCAATTCCAATACAAGAGATTTAAAGACATAAAAATGACAAACAAACCTAAACCGAGACAGCCTTAACTTACTTTAGATTTTCCAACGCCTTTATAATTACGGCCCTGTACTGAACTTTAAAGAGCCGCAGCTCCTCCCCTAAAAGTGTCGTTTGTGCATTTTCATTCCCATTCTCTAACTCTATAAGGGAACGAATAATAACTTGGTTCATGTTTGCTATATCTAGACCCGAGGACGTCGAGATCAAATTTTTTGAAGCATCATTAGGATCTAAGGTGCGCAACACCATTGCTCGATCACTAACCAACCCCTCCAATTCTGAGTTCGGAATAATAGATACACTTAACTCAGGAGATTTTGAATTTGCATTCTCTATTCTATGACCTGCCTCCTCCACCACTTCCTCAAAGTTTTCCTGTTTACTATATTCGGTGGACAAATCCTCAATATACTTCCACTATATTCCTATTTCGCATAACTTTGACATCCAACAACTTGTCTAAAGGTAGTGAAGACGTCCACCTCCACCGAGCCAACACTAATCATAATATTCCTACTCACAATACCCAGCCGTATAGAAACCAGGAATGATATCACATGGAATCTTTTTAGATTTTCAAAGTCCTAGTCAACCGTGATAATGTGCCCAAACCTCTCTGCCAGATTACGCACCAAAGGTTTACACACAAGGGTCGAAGGAATGCCCATAAATTTAGTATAGAGAGTAGAATCCAACGGTACAAATTTCATAAGTAACTGGACTATGCAACTGAAGATATGCTCCTCAATCTTTCATGCCCCTCCAAGGAAGCCAGTCATAGCCTCCACCGATGAAAAACAATAATCACTTTGTCGCCTCCAGTTGGGGTTGCGAACTGGATTTCCAAACCTCTTTCTTCCATTAAATCCATAATATTCCTGATGTTTGAAATGTTAATAAAACTAGCCAAGCAAGATTTGGATCTCCATTCAGAAGGCAAATTAATCAGCTCAGACGCCGAATTAGCAGTAAGGTTAATCGATGAGTTGCGCTCCTCTAATTTTTGTACGTTCACCTCAGGTTCATTCAAAACTTCATTCTTGTATGACCTCGACCCGCAAGGAGAATCGCAAAAAAATAGGTTTGGCCCTCCTAGATGTTCTTAGAGCCACAACCCTAGCCGCCTCTTGCTTGGCGGTAGAATACTTAGGCCTAAAAGCACGCAATCTTATGACACCATAATAACCGAGTTCAATCGAAAAATCACCTCATGAATAGGAATCTAGGAATCGGGAGTGATAAAACTAAAATTAATATTCTTTGCATTCCTTTTCCTTGCGATATAGACCTATCTAGTTACGCCATATTTGCGAAACACTTTCTTCATCGCCTCTGCATTAAAACTGTTTGGGAAGTTCTCACAATGTACTTTGTTGGCCTGGCTCAAGGGTGATCAGAAGTTGTTTTTTGGTTGTTGAAGGGTGGGATAGGATGATCAACGGCGGGAAAGGCAGCGGTGGTTGGGCGCCTATAGTATCGCGCAGCCATTGTTATTTTGCAATTCAGGTTTTTATTGTTATTTTTAATTTATTATTTAATTTATACTGACTTAATTGTATTAGAAAGTTTTGATCATGCTAGGTCAAGTTCAATGGCAATTCAGTTTTTATTGCCGTTGAACTAAACCCTAATAAATATCTAATGTATAAATTATTTAATTTATTATTATAATTAATATACTATTATATATATATATATATATATATATTCTTAACTATTAAAAAATAGACTATATAAAAATTATTTTTATCTTTAATTCAAACTAAAATAAAACTTCACTATATATATTGTTGAACCCAGCACGAGTTGGACTGACTCAGTGGACCTGAGTCAATTGTGTTAGAAAGTTTTGATCATGATAAATTAGCTCAGTTAGAATAATTAAATCAATAATGATGTTAAGTTAGCTAGACTAAAGTAATTAACTTGTCAAACTAACTCAGGGGTAGGGTTATTTTACTTGGTTGACTTGGTTCCATGACTTAGATCAATGTGTCTTGTGTTGGATAATTACTAAGTGTTTTGGATTGTGTACTGACTCAATTGTATTAGAAAGTTTTGATCATGCTAAGCCAAGTTCAACGGCAAATTCGAGCTTCGTAACTATAAAAGGAGTAAGAAGGCAAGCATTAGAACTTAGTGATTACACCTGAAATTTCTTATAAGCTGAAACTCTGTAAAATCCACAGCACTAAAGAAATTCAAGTAAAGAGAAGCAACTACTCAACTTACACTTTGCTTAGTTGAAAATAGAGATTAGAATAGAACAATCATTTGTAAATCTGTTATTGTAATAGGATCAATGATTTTATAAGTTGGGTCTTGAATCTTTTTAGATCTCTGAATTGGTAAGTAGAAGATGGTATTCTACTCAGCGGTGAGTGATTACAGTGAGGAGAGTACTCATTTGTAATTGGAGAATTTGTGAAAGACTTCTCCGCCTAGGATAAAGGAGTTGATTTAGTGGATTAAAGTTAAGACACACTCTTGGGACTAGAGTAGGCACAAGCTGTCGAACCAGTATAAATCATTGTCTTCTTTACTTTCATTTACAAGCTTTCACAGTTTTTGTCAGCCCAGCTGACCTACTGAGCAACGTTCATCCTCTCGCAAAAAAGTAACATGTTTATTATAATTGAGTCATTCACCCCCCCCCCCTCTAACTCGTTGAGTTATACGCATAGGTACCAACACCCACCATTCTTTATGTCTAACTTTTTAATAATATGAATAAAGGTTACCCATTATGTATTCCACTTATTAAGTCTCTAACTATTAAAAAATATAAAATAAAAATAGAAGTAATAAATATATAAATTATATTTCTCTCTCCTTCAACCCTAACTTTCCTTCTCTCAAGATCCGTCCCTTTTCTCACGTTTCACATCTCTGCCTCCGCCGTCTGCTACAAGTTAATTGGAAGAGTTAAGCCCAAAAGACTAGTTCAATGGGTTAGAGGACCCAATTAACTTATAAACCCATATTACTTGGCTTTTCCAAGCAATGTGGGATTCTCCCTTGGTATTTTTCCACATAACATTCGACCCTCCTTCAGGACAGACGTCCTCGTTGGTCATGGCCACGTTAGTCACGGCTACCTCCCCGTAGGCCACCACTTCGTGGGCCACCACTATACAGGCCACCACTACGAGTTGCTCTGATACCAATTGTTATAAGTTAATTGGAAGAGCTAAGCCCAAAAGACTAGTCCAATGGATTAGAGGACCCAATTAACTTATAAACTCATATTACTTGCTTTTCTAAGGAATGTGGGATTATCCCTTGATATTTTTCCACATATCACCGTCGATGCTCCGTCCTCAATGATCCACCACCGCTGCTCCCTGTTGCCGGTCGTTGTTGTCTCCAGCTCCTACTGACGGTAATCAGAGATGGGTCTACTTGTAAAGGTACTTTTTTTCCTTTCTATACTTATAAATCTACTATCGAATCGAAAATGGCTACCGGCGGCAGTGGCAAAGGAAAGGTCTCGTTCAAGGTGACACTCACCTCTGATCCAAAGCTTCCTTTCAAAGTGTATTTATAATTTATTCGATTCATTATTCTTCCTTGTTATCTGACTCCTAGTTTTCGTAATGACTGATTGAAAGTTTGGAATTTTAGGTCCATTTACTGCTGTTTTGAAATCCGCCACTGAGGAATTCAAATTCCCTGCTCGGACCAGTGCTATCATCGCCAACGGTTTTTCCCCTTTCTTCAATTTTTGTTTTCTTTGTCGAAACATGGATTCTAATGCAAAACTCTTGTAAAACCTTAATGTCTTAGTAAGATTTTAAATTGATTTGTGTAAATTATTCTAATTATTATTTTAAAAGGCACTCTGTTTCTGATATGTAGTGTGTTCCTCGTTGGACATTTTGATTTAATTGAAGTGCTTTTGAACTTCATTTTAGTTTAATTTTAGGACCCATAAGCTAACTTTGACGTAATTCAATAGTTGAAGTAAACAGAGAAGGTGCTAAAAGATTGATGTCAATTTCATGGGTAATTACAATGAACTTATTGAAATTAAATCTATATATATGGTAAAATGTCCATTATTAAAATGCATTAGGTACACTTTTGTACCATTTTTACTTTGCAATGGCATTTCTATGTGTCTTCACAGAGTGCTCGAGGGAATAAGGGAGAATGATATATTTACTTGTCTCATTTTGGTGTTGAAAAACTGTGGAATGTTTTAGCAATATTATTTCTCTCTTTTTGTTTGTTATGCCTAGACACTAGATTCTACTTGAAATTAACAGCAATTACTCGTGTTCATAGACATTTCAGTCACATATATGTTGGATATGATGTATGCCCTTAAGGCAATAAGGGCGATATATCTTAATTATGTAATAAGTTTGAATAATTTGTTTAATTAATAAAAGCATTTAATCTTTTGCTTATATCAATGTACTTGTATATATATATTAAAGCTGGTTAAATATATATTCATTGATGTATGTATACAAAAGGTCCTTGACATATCATAGCATGTAGTCAGAGAAATTATAGTTGGACTATATTTGGTGGAACATGTTTCATGTGCAATCATGATTATGTCCAAACTATCCCTAATCATAGTTTCATCAAGAAAGGATATTGATGAAACAGAAAGACTAACATGTGGTCAACTTTCTTGGAAATGGTCCAAGCAGTCAATCTCCTAAGGACTGAAGGTGGTGCCTTAAGTTTGACACATGGATATATCTGGGAGATGTATTGGAGACCATAGTAAGATAAACACTTGGTATATATAGCAATGTGTTAGTGTTTATCTTTGTGCAATAAGCTTTGCGAATGTCCTCGTACTTGAGATGCTAGTTACCTTGTGTGGTACTATTGCTATACTTTGGGTCAATACTATACACTCATTAATTTAAGGTGTTACGGGTGATTACAGGTATGGTGATGACAGCACATTGGTAAGCTGAGTAGTCGGAAAGAATCCATCGCTCCGGATATATTAAGGAGTTGTACCGGGCCACTTGTTGAAGTGATGATTGCCATAAACCTCTGATCAGAGTATGTGTTTGATAGAAATGGTTTCTAGTCAAACACACTATGGTAAAAGGCAATATACTTTGGTAACAAGAAAACTACTAGGATAGCTTAGAGCAACCACGCTATTAGTGGGTTAACACTTAACCCGAACCCTATAAAATAGATGGTACTAATATTAAAGAATGGAAGGAATTTATCGCACGGGATAACTATTGCATTAATCGGGATTAAGTCATAAGCATAAATGACGTTCCGAGTAATGGGGGATGGTAGACCCTTGCTAGAGGTGTACTACAGTCATTTAAGGTAATCGAGTTCTATTCACGGTCTAGAGCATCGAGCCAATGGTTCCATTAGAACAAGGGTTGGTTAAGCCTTAACAGCTCAATACTCCGGGATCCTATAAGGTCACACATATTGGACCTTCATCGGACTAAGCAAAGAACTAATAGATTTATTGTATTACGAAAATATAACATAAATAATAATTGGATTCTTATTTGATTGGTTAAAATTGATTAGATCAATTTTGGATAGACCAAGGAATTTATTTTGATCGGTAACTAATTAATTAGAGTCATAAATAAATTATAATTGATTAGATCAATTTTGGTTGGACCAAGAAATTTATTTTGACTAGTAACTAATTTATTAGAGTCAAAAATAAATATTTATTTGAAAGGATTTAAAGGGGATTTTGCATTGGCAAGTTAAAACCGAAAAGTATAAAATATTTTGTACAAAGTTCAATTGCGCGGAATACACCGAAAGGTGCGCGAACACTACTGGGCAGTGTTTGCGGTAGCCCATATTCATGGGCTGCACAAAGGCAGCCCCTGAATGCAAGGCAAGCCCCACATGCAGCGTGCACATGCTGCATGTGTATTTAGAATGCCCATGTGGGATGGGAATTACTCCCATCCCACATCGCTGATGGGGAGCAATTTTTTGCTCCCCAAGCCTATATATAGGTTGTCCCCTTTCCTTTCAAATTATACCAAGCTCAAAGTATAAATCCTAAGCGAGATAATTAATCTCTCGGGTAATTGAGCAAGTTATTTTTGAGGAGCTTGAATTTATTCGGGCACCTCTAGTTTATATTTTTGGGTGAGGCTTCTAGAGTGGTCTAGAAACTACTCGAGGCTTCTTAGTTCTTCCTCCCGGGGAGGTTTTGGTTGGTGGGGTTCATGTGGATACTGATAGAGGCTATCCTACGATTGGAGGCTTGTGCAAGAAGGTTCTGCAAAAGCACGCTTCAACTGGTAAGTCCTTTTTCTTTCTCTTTCAATTATTAAGTCTTTTTCTTTAAGTATTTTTAGACTTAATAATTATGCTTAGGTTATTTTGCATTCTTAGTTTATTTTATGCTTAGGTTATAGATTAGAGTTATAACATGCTTAGTATAAAATAAATGTGTCAGGATATAATTTAGAATTATGGTATGCCTAGTCCTTTAGCATGCTAACCTAGGTAGAGAATTATTTAGTTAAGGCTTTATTTAATTTATATGCAACTAATAGGAGTTTCTGGGGACAGGGACAAAATTTTGAATTTCCGCCATGCCTCTTATGCATGTTCAATCTGACTGTCAGTTCCCAACTATGGTATCAGAGCAACCCTATTTAGTGCGTAATTAAGTTAGAAATAAACTAAATATTATTTATTTATTTAATTATTTGGAATAATATATATAAACTTGTGCCTTTCATTTCAAGGTTATAAAATGGTTATGAATAATTTTGATTAAGCCTACTCAACTTACTAAAATTATACAAGTGTCAATAATTTGTTTAAATTATATGGGTTATAGATGCTCCCAATTTTCATGAATTAGAAGAACGAAATTTATTAGTTCAAGAGAATCCATTGGTCTTCAAGTTTGTGCCCGTATTTATTCTGGCTAAGGATTGGACTTGGTGTCTACTCCTCATAGGGCACCTCTCCTACCTGGGAACCTATATTGGTGTAATTTGAATTGACCAACCGGGGGATTAATATGAACTAATTTATTTCTAGTATATAAGATGGTGTTTATATATGTTTCTATAACAAAGTAAAAAATTAAATTTATTGAATAAAAGCTTAAAGGTAATGCAATATAAATATAACAAATAAAAGTGTTAATTATTTTGTATATAATCTAGGTTGATGGAATAATTATAATAAAGAGCTGAACCCACCTAAGGTTAGACCTGAAATTAATTCTAAAATTCCCTGAATTAATACAAGTTATTATAATTTTGTCCATCTGATAAAATCCTAGATTGGTTGAGACGTTTAACACCAATAAAATCCTAAAGTAAATATATTAAGGCAAGTTGTAGTCTTCCTTACTCAAATTTATAATACGGTCTCTTTAGGCTATCAAAGTGCTACGTAAAGCGTTCCTTCTAGTCCACATTGATTGGTTGTAAAGTTAGAGATAGGGTCTGCCTTAACAGAGCTGGGGTAGTCCACCATAAAATTGGGGGCTAAGCCCAGATCTGAGACATATTCAAGGAGATGCTAATATAAGAGCACACGTCCATTGGGATTAGGGAACTTGAATGAATTAGCAATTGCATGCGATGCAAATGGAATGGGATTCCAACTATGACTTACTATTATGACTTGACTCATAAAATTGGGGGTTGTAATAGACTAGATATAGATGCTACCTACTAGGAAATTTAGCTGGGCTAAAATTCACAAATTCAATATAATGGGCTATTGTAAATTTTGAAGAAAATAGTGGGAAAATGTATTTAATTAAAAGTCCTCATATTAAATACATATACTTAAACTAATATCTAAACACTTTTCTTTTCTTATATCTTAGGTTGAAAATGGCTTCCAATTTTAATCTCAGTATGTTACTTGACACCAAATTGAATGGCTCGAACTTTTCTGATTGGTTCCGAACAGTGAGAATAGTTCTCAGATCTGAGGGAATTGCCTATGTCCTAAGTGAAATTTTCCCTGTAGAACCCGATGTTGAGGATCACATGGAACATGATGCCTGGTTAAAGCACAGGAAAGGTCGTGAGACTGTCTTCTATATTATATTGGGGTCTATCAATACTGAGCTTCAGAAACAACATGAGAACATGCCCTTGGAGGATATGGTTCTCCATCTTAAAGAACTCATTTCGGAGAGGGAGAGGACAGAGAGGTATGAGACCTCCAAGCTCCTTTTCGGGACCAAGATGCAGGCTGGCACCTCTGCCTCTCGGCATGTATTGAAACTCTTGGGATACCTTAAGAAGCTGAATCGATTAGGATTTGAGACGAATCATGACTTGAGCATTGACCTTGTGTTGATGTCCTTGATAGATAGTTACTCAGGCTTCGTGACTAACTATTATATGAACATGATTAATTCAACTATCCCTTAATTAATCAACATGCTGAAAACAGTAGAACCTCGGATCAAGAAGGATCAGAAACCTCTACTATTGGTTGAAAAAGGCAAAGCTTCTAAGAAGAAGAAGAAGAAGGCACTGGGTGCTAAGAAAAGAATCAGTAAGAAGAAGAATGAAAAAAAGGCATCTAAGTATGTCTGCTTCCAATGTGGGAAACCGGGATATTGGAAGAGGGATTTCAAAGCTCCTGCTTCTGAGCATTTTGAGGAAGAAGCCTACAGAGGCATCTACTTCAGGTATGTTTGTAATTGAAAACTTTGCTACTTTTCCACGAGAATCCACTTGGGTATTAGATACTGGTCGTGGTTCTCATATTTATACTTCTATACAGGGACTAAGGAACTGTAGAAAACTTGCAAAAGGGGAGATGGACCTACGAGTGGGAAATGGAGCCAGAGTTGTTGCATTAGCCGTAGGGAGCTTTAGTCTTGTTTTGCCAAGTGGACTTGTTTTAGTTTTGAATAGTTGTTGCTACATTCCAAGTGTTACTAAAAATATTGTATCTGTTGCGTGTTTAGTAGCAGAGGGATTTAAAATTTTATTTTCGAATAATAATTGTCAGATTCGTTTGAGTAATGTTCTTTATGGTTGTGGAATGTTGAAAGGTGGCATTTATATTCTTGATACTAAAATAGAAGTTTTCAATATAAACAATGTGAAGAAAGTTAAATTAGATAATGAGAATTCCTTCTACTTATGGCATTGCCGTTTAGGCCACATAAACAAAGATCGCTTAACCAAGTTGCATAAGCGTGGAGACTTGGGCCCAATAGACTTAGAGTCTTATGGTGATTGCGAACCTTGTTTGAAAGGAAAAATGACAAAGTTACCCTTTTAAGGAAAGGGTGGAGCGGGCCACAAGTATATTAGAACTTATACATACTAATGTATGTGGTCCAATGAGTGTTCAGGCAATAGGAGGATACTCCTACTTTATAACCTTTATTGATGATTACTCACGATACGGTTATTTGTACTTGATGAAGCACAAGTCTGAAAGTTTTGAAAAATTCAAACTATTCAGAGCTGAAGCAGATAAATAGCTTGAGAAAAGTATTAAAACACTTTAATCGAATTGAGGTGGAGAATACTTAAGTCGGGAGTTTTAGGATTATCTAAAGGAAAACGGGATAGTTCCTCAGTGGACCCCTCCTTATACACCTCAATACAATGGAGTGTCAGAAAGGAGCAATCGAACTTTATTAGATATGGTCAGGTCCATGATGATCCATGCAGTTCTTAGTAAATCCTTTTGGGGATATGCACTGGAGAGCCCGATTTATGTCTTAAATAGAGTGCCCTCTAAATCAGTTGATTTTACACCTTATGAAAGATGGTGTAATAAAAGACCATCTCTAAGTCACTTAAGAGTATGGGGTTGTCCTGCTATGGTAAAGAGGATAGTGTCAGATAAGCTAAATGCCAGGGTTGACAAATGTCTGTTCATTAGATATCCAAAGGAAACAATTGGATATCTGTTTTACCAACCCAAAGCACAAAAGGTATTTGTGTCTCGGAATGCTCACTTCTTGGAAAAGGAACACTTACTTGCAAAAGTCAGTGGGAGCAATATTGAACTTGAAGTTCAAAAGGAAGAAACAGACGATCAACTGATTGACCCCGTTCTAGATACACAAGAGAGTGTGATCCAAGAACAACCGGTCAAAACACAATCATTGCGAAGATCAGGTCGTGTTCATAAGGGTTCCGATAGATATGGGTTTATCATCACTAATGATAAGGAACTGTATCTTATGGAGGATGATGAACCAAGGACATATGATGAGGCAATGAAAAGCTCAGATTCTGATAAATGGCAAAAGGCCATGAAATTAGAAATGGATTCCATATATGAGAACCAAGTTTGGAATTTGGTTGATGCTCCGCAAGGGGTTAGACCAATTGGGTGCAAATGGGTCTTTAAGAAGAAGACAGATATGGATGGTAATGTAATTACCTATAAAGCAAGGTTGGTTGTGAAAGGTTATAGTCAACGGGAAGGTATTGACTATGATGAAACTTTCTAACCGATAGCCATGCTTAAATCCATAAGGATACTCCTCGCTATTGCTGCTCATTATGATTATGAGATTTGGCAAATGGATGTAAAAACAGCATTCCTGAATGGGGATTTAGACTAGGATGTGTATATGACACAACTTGAGGGTTTTACATCTTAGAATGGCTCGAAGGTATGCAAGCTACAAAGATCCATTTATAGACTTAAGCAGGCATCCAGGAGTTGGAATATAAGGTTTGATCAAACAATCCGGGAACTGGATTTCTGCCCAAATAAAAATGAGCCTTGTATTTACAAGAAGGTTAGTGGTAGTGCAGTCATTTTTCTAGTATTATATGTTGATGACATTCTGCTAATAGGAAATGACGTTTCTCTTCTTCAAAATGTTAAAGTATAGTTGTCAAGAAAGTTCTCCATGAAAGACCTTGGTGAAGCAGCATTTATACTAGGTATAAAGATCTACAAGGATAGATCCAAGAGGCTGTTAGGTCCTTCTCAAAGTACATATATAGACAAGGTGTTGAATAGTTTTAACCTTGAGCGTTCTAAGAAAGGTTATCTCCCGATGACAAAGGGGATTCACCTATCTAAGGCTGAGTGTCCGAAGATAGCTCAGGAGAGAATGCGCATGAAGGATATACCCTATGCATCCGCGATAGGATCCATCATGTATGCTATGATATGTACTAGGCCGGATGTCTCTCAGGCTTTGGGCTTTACAAGCAGATATCAATTATATCTAGGTGAGAAGCACTAGATGGCCGTCAAGGCAATCCTTAAGTACTTGAGGAGGACTAAGGAAGAGTTCTTGATTTATGGAGAAGGTGACCTCACTATCAAAGGTTACACTGACGTGAGTTTTCAATCTGACAAGGATGACTTTAAGACTCAGTCAAGCTTTGTGTATGTGTTAAATGGAGGGGCAGTATGCTAGAAGAGTTCCAAGTAAGAAACTACTGCTGATTCAACCACGAAATTTGAACACATTGCTGCATGCGAAGCAGCAAAAGAAGCTATCTGGTTAAAGGGATTTATTGGTGATCTCGGTGTAGTGCCTGAGGCTGTTGATCCAATTACTTTATATTGTGATAACAATGGAGCCACAGCTCAGGCAAAGGAACCATAGTCTTATTAGAAAAATAGACATGTATCCAGAAAGTATCATATAATCAGGGAGATTGTTGATGCTAAGATAATAAGATTAGAATATCTACCCACTAATCAGAACCTCGCGGATGGTCTGACAAAGCCATTGACTCAAGGAAAACATGACCTGCATGTTAAAGCATATGGATTAAGACATATGGCTAATTGGCCTTAGTGCAAGTGGGAGTTTGTTGGATATGATGTATGCCCTTAAGGTAATTAGGGCGATATATCTTAATTATGTAATAAGTACGAATAATTTATTTAATCAATAAAGGCATTTAATCTTTTGCTTATATCAATGTGCTTGTATATATATATATATTAAAGCTGGTTAAATATATATTCATTGA
This sequence comes from Euphorbia pulcherrima, assembly GCA_947683365.1. Lineage (NCBI taxonomy): Eukaryota > Viridiplantae > Streptophyta > Magnoliopsida > Malpighiales > Euphorbiaceae > Euphorbia > Euphorbia pulcherrima. The sequence goes on from CANTUS010000014.1 coordinate 46,144,910, forward strand.
TGTATGTATGCAAAAAGTCCTTGACATATCATAGCATGAAGTTAGAGAAATTATAGTTGGACTATATTTGGTGGAACCTGCTTCATGTGCAATTATGATTATGTCTAAACTATCCCTAGTCATAGTTTCATCAAGAAAGGATATTGATGAAACGGAAAGACTAGCATGTGGTCAACTTCCTCGGAAAGGGTCCAGGCAGCCAATCTCCTAAGGACTGAAGGTGGTGCCTTAAGTTTGACACATGGATATATCTAGGAGATATATTGGAGACCGCAGTAAGATAAACACTTGGTATATATATCAATGTGTTAGTGTTTATCTTTGTGCAATAAGCTTTGCGAATGTCCTCGTACTAGAGATGCTAGTTACCTTGTGTGGTACTATTGCTATACTTTGGGTCATTACTATACACTCATTAATTTAGGGTGTTACGGGTGATCACGAGTATGGTGATGATAGCACGTTGGTAAGCTGAGTAGTCGGAAAGAATCCATCGCTCCGGATATATTAAGGAGTTGTACCTGGCCACTTATTGAAGTGATGATTGTCATAAACCTCTGATCAGAGTATGTGTTTGATAGAAATAGTTTCTAGTCAAACACAAAGGCAATATACTTCGGTAACAAGTAAATTACTGGGATAGCTTGGAGCAACCTCGCTATTAGTGGGTGAACACTTTACCCGAACCCTATAAACCAGATGGTACTAATATTAAAGAATGGAAGGAATTTATCGCACTGGATAACTATTGCATTAACCGGGATTAAGTCATAAGCATAAATGACGTTCCGAGTAATGGGGGATGGTAGACCCTTGCTAGAGGCGTACTACTGTCGTTTAAGGTAATTGAGTTCTATTCACGGTCTAGAGCATCGAGCCAATGGTTCCATTAGAACAAGGGTTAGTTAAGCCTTAACAGCTCAATACTTTGGGATCCTATAAGGTCACACACATTGGACCTTCATCGGACTAAGTAAAGAACTAATAGATTTATTCTATTACGAAAATATAACATAAATAATAATTGGATTATTATTTGATTGGTTAAAATTGATTAGATCAATTTTGGATAGACCAAGGAATTTATTTTGACCAGTAACTAATTAATTAGAGTCATAAATAAATTATAATTGATTAGATCAATTTTGATTGGACCAAGAAATTTATTTTAACTGGTAACTAATTTATTAGAGTCAAAAATAAATATTTATTTGAAAGGATTTAAAGGGGATTTTGCATTGGCAAGTTAAAACCGAAAAGTATAAAATATTTTGTATAAAGTTCGGTTGCGGGGAATACACCGAAAGGTGCGCAAACATTGTTGGGCAGTGTTCGCGGCAGCCCATATTCATGGGCTGCACAAAGGCAGCCCATGAATGCAAGGCAAGCCCCACATGCAGCGTGCACATGCTGCATGTGTATTTGGAATGCCCATGTGGGATGGGAATTACTCCATCCCACATCGCTGATGGGGAGCAGTTTTTTGCTCCCCAAGCCTATATATAGGCTGTCCCGTTTCCTTTCAAACTATACCAAGCTCAAAGTATAAATTCTAAGCGAGATAATTAATCTTTCGGGTGATTGAGTAAGTTATTTTTTAGGAGCCTGAATTTATTCTGGCACCTCTAGTTTATATTTTTGGGTGAGGCTTCTAGAGTGGTCTAGCAACTACTCGAGGCTTCTTAGTTCTTCCTCTCGGGGAGGTTTTGGTTGTTGGAGTTCGTGTGGATACTGATAGAGGCTATCCTACGATTGGAGGCTTGTGCAAGAAGGTTCTGCAAAAGCACGCTTCAACTGGTAAGTCCTTTATCTTTCTCTTTTAATTATTAAGTCTTTTTCTTTAAGTGTTTTTAGACTTAATAATTATGCTTAGGTTATTTTGCATGCTTAGTTTATTTTATGCTTAGGTTATAGCTTAGAGTTATAACATGCTTCGTATAAAATAAATGTGCGGATATAATTTAGAATTATGGTATGCCTAGTCCTTTAGCATGCTAACCTAGGTGGAGAATTATTTAGTTAAGGCTTTATTTAATTTATATGCAATTAATAGGAGTTCCTGGGGACTAGGACAAAATTTTGAATTTCCGCCATGCCTCTTATGCATGTTCAATCTGACTGTCAGTTCCCAACAATTTATGGCAAGATAAGGAATCAGAATGGTGGCCACTAAGATTGAGGATTCTGAAAGAACATTAGCTGTTTTACTTCAGAGTTCAGACTTGAAGGTTAGCTTCTGTATTGTCCTTCAATCTGAAAAAGCTTAAGAAACTTTACTTTGTTTATCATTTCTTCTTTTAGTATTTGTTCTTGTACATTTTGTTTAAATTCCATTGGTTTCAAACCATTTTTCAAATTATAATTTTATACAAAACCTCATGATTGTCATTCTTGTTAACTTGCTCACCATTGCTTGGTAAGAGACAGAAACATGACATTGGCTATGCAAAGTCTAGTGTTAATTTTACTAATTGAGTTTGTATAGTTATACCTTTCATTATAACAATATCGACTTCTTTCTAGTAATTAACTTCTAAGAACTTATCTTCATGTCAAGCATCGTGCTCTGTCAAGTACTTAAAAGACAATTGATTTTATTATGTTGCAGTTTTTACATAATGGGAAGTCTCAACAATTTTCTTATGTGTTGTTTCCTTAATTGTTATGCTTAGTTCACTTGTTTGAGTTGTGTAGTTTGGCAATTAGATCAAGGGTATGGTATATAAAGCTAGGATTGTTATATTGTTTTGGTCCCTTTTAACAGCTGTGTTTTATTGTTATATTATGTTATACAAGGCTTATATTATTGTAGTCAAAAGCGCACTTAAAGCATTAGGCGCTCTAGGGGATTAACCAAGCGCCTCACAGCTTCTTAGGCGGTGTATGTGGCAAAGGCGTGCGCCTAGGTGTGCAAGGCGCGAGGAGCAAGGTGCAAAAGGCGCAAAAAACTGAATTTTTAGGGTTTTTTTTTAAATTAGGTTAATAGTGATTGATACCTATTAAAACTCTAAAGCCCGCCAAGTGCCAACCACTTTTAGTTTTCCTATTTGGCTATTTAGTAATTAAAATCTATTAAACTCTCATTTATTTATTCCTAATTAACTTATTCCTTATTAACATAGAATACTAATCGTCCTTTATCTCTCTTCTAATTTATAATATATGTTCTCTCTTCTGTATTTTATTTGCGTTTGAAAGTCTGGCCGATCAATCACCAATCCTTCTAGTTCGAAGCCGCCTCCACTTTCTCTCTTCTACAGATCATTCAATTTTTAATAAGTTATGCTCTGCTTTCATATATTTTACTTCTATTAGTTTAATTCTATCATGCTATGGTTACTTCTAATAGATTACTTCTTTTTACTTCTATCAATTTCGAAATTGATTTGACTATCAGTTTACTCCTTCTATGAATCTATTCTATCATGCTAAGTCTACAGATTACTTCTTTATTTGATTATTTCTAACTTTACTTCCATCAATTTAAAACTGATTTAACTATCAGTTTACTCTTTACTCTTTATTAAGTTTTTTAGCTATTGTCTAAATCTTTTCATTTGCATTTGGTGTCTTGTTTTTCTGTTTTGTTGACAGTCCTATTTCGGGCCTTTGAAGTTTGAACAATCTGTGTTTTCTTCATTAGTTTTATGGTTATAAACTTTGAATTCTTGAATTTCCTTTAAGTGAGGGGAAAAACTTTTTATTTTATATTTTTTTAAGTTCATGCGCCTAGCGTGCCCCTTACCCTCGCGCCTAGGCGACATGACCCCCTGTCGCCTTGGGTGCGCCTAGCGCATTAACTACTATGGCTTATATGAATCTAGTTACTTTACAAAAATGTGCAGAACATGGTGGCATAAACAAATAGTGGCTGTCCTCGTTATGGTTTGCCTAGCGCTAAAATGTTGATGGTGTGGAGACAGAGACAAAGAGAATATCCTTTTGTATGGATATTTTAAAATTATACAATTGAATATCGTTATTATAAAATCATATAAGGTAGTCTAAAAAGCTTCCACCATGAAGAAGGGTAATTTCATCTAATGTGTCAGGTATTTTTTTTTTTGTAATTTCCCTTCCTTTTTATTGCTTCCAGCTCATATCTTGGCATTAGTGAGTTGAATTAATAGTAAAACATTTATGTTAATATTTGAACTTCTTATTGAAGTTAAGAATGTGATTGACATTGGCTGAAATTTTCTCCAAATTATGTTAATGGATATTTTGATATTCAAATTGGCAAACGGATTTGAGAATAAGTATTTTACCCAAACCATTGGTTTAAAAATTTATCTGTTGCATTTCTTTAATTCATTTTTGTGTCTTAGGTTGTGGTATAAACTGGTAAGGGCGAAGCATTGGGCCTATAAGCCTAATTGGGCCTATATATGCATGTCTTGTTGAACTTGACATGGTAGAGTGGCTCAAGTCATCAATCATTGTCTCTTAATACCTATATTGATTTTTTTTAATTTATTTAAGGATTAGGATTCTCTAAAGTTTATAATCAACTTTAGAGTAAAGTTGAGCTCATCCTAGCTTTACATTCCATTTTGAAGGGTTATGATCTAATACACACTTTCCTAAAAAGATTTTCTCTCACTACTTCACACCTTATATCTCTCTAACTTTACTCTAAAGTTACTTTAGAGAATCCTGATCCTTTATTTAATCAACATAGGCAAATGGCTGAGCACGAGTTCAAATAGGTGCAACAGAGCTATTGCCAGTGTGAAGGTATTCTGTCTTTGAACTTATCAGTGATTTTGTTAATAACTTACATTGTATGTCTTCTCTTTGTGGTGGTAATTTTTAACAAATATATGCATTTTGTCATGTATAGATATAACAAATATAGTTATATGCCTTTTGGAACGTTCAATGCTCAAATTAAATTAAAAGCTATAAAATTCATATACCTTTTGGAACCAATTTGTTTTCACAATATCAGGCTGATCATTCGAAGATAGACAACTTAGTCCAAATGATTCTTTGTTATTTGCATCATTCTCTTGTCTGCTAATGTCTTTTGACAACTTAGTCCAAGTGAGTCTTTGTTATTTGCATCATTCTCTTCTCTGCCAATGTCTTTTGTTGTATGTAACTGTTATTGTCCTTGGCACTGCAGATTGGTCATAATGTAGTTTTGAATTATTAGTGAATGCTATCCCAGTTGTGTTTGAATTAATTAAAGCACCCATGAATTTGTGAATTCATATAATAATATTTGTCTTGCATAAACGTGTTAAATTTTTTTTTCAGGTCATGCTTTGCGAAATAAACTAATTAATTAAGGGTATGAAAATACTAGTTTACCCTTATAGTATAATTAATGATTTACATGTTCAGTAGTTCTTGTGCCTTTTAAACACTTGGGATCTTGTTATTTCGTATGTTTGTCTTCATTGATAGAATGAGTAGAATGAAATTGACATCAGCCAACTTGTCTGTTATACCTCTTTATCCAATTGACTTTAAACTCTGGTTTCAGAGTTAGTTATTTAGTTCCTTTCCAATACAAAATCATTGTTTCTTATCTAATAAGCAATTAATAATATCCTTACTGCTCTATTCTCTTATGCTAATAGTTGATGACCTTGTCTGCTCAATTTATTTGTGGCGTAATCTTTTGTTTACTTGAACCCCTAAAAAAGGTACGAGGTTCTTTTAAATTTCTCCTCTTGTTTTTTTGCATGAGTGTAATTAATATTTGCTTAACTATAAGTGGCTTTTGCAGTACAACTTTGTTTTCTTGACACTGAAAATTGCAAGTCGTTTGTTCACTTGATATGTCTTGCATATTTTGTTCCCTTTTTCTCTCGTATTCTACTTATTCATGGATACTATTTTCTTCTATTTACTATTGTGTTTCGAGAATTGTGCTTTTTTTCTATAAACATTAGTTCCGTTCAATCCAAAGTATACGGTGACAACGAGGAAACTTGTAACTTGCTACAAGATAATGTGACAATATAATGTATTTGTGACAATAATCTTTCTTATTACAACAAAAGTCGTAACAAATTAAAATAATGTGACAAAAACATTATAGTTGTCACATATAAGATTGTGTGACAGTTTCTTGCTTTTATGTGATGACTTTTATCATCACAAAGAGTTTTTAGTGACGACTTACTGAAGTTGTCATGTAGCTTTAGTTTAATTTTTTATATATTACGTGGCAACAAGCATATATGAGATAATTATTTTTCATTTCAGTCACAGTAAAAGTTGTAACAAATGAATATTATGTGACAATAATATCTTGTCACAAAAAATTAAGATATGTGTGACAACATTTCATTGTTATATTTAAAAATACCTTTTGTTACGGAGTTATACATGACGATCTCTTTTTTGACAACTTTTCTTGTCATATATAAGATTACGTGATAATTTTTATTATCACAAATATTCTTTTAGTGACGATTTACTGAAGTTGTCACGTAGTTTTAGTTCAATTTGTTATATAATAAGTGACAACAAGCATATTTGTGACAATAATTTTCTTTTCAGTTACAATAAAAGTTGTAACAAATGAAAATTATGTGACAATAAAATAGTGTCACAAAAAATTGAAATATTTATGACAATATTTTATTGTTACATTTGAAAATACCTTTTGTTATAGAGTTATACATGACGACCTCTTTGTGATAACTTTTCTTATCACATTTAAGATTATGTGACAGCTTTTTGTTATTTTTGTGACAATTTTTATTGTCACAAATATTCTTTTAGTGACGATTTAATGGAGTTGTCACATAGTTTTAGTTAAATTTGTTATATAATACGTGACAATGAACATATTTGTGACAATAATTTTTATTTTTAGTTACAATAAAAGTTGTAACAAATGAAAAGGATTTGACAATAAAAATATTGTCACAAAAAATCACAATGTCTGTGTCAACATTTTATTGTTACGTTTGAAAATACTTTTTGTTACGGAGTTATACGTGACGACCTTGTGATAACTATTTGTTGTCACATATTATTTTGTCACAACTTTTTAGCTTTTTGTGACAACTTCTATTGTCACAAATTCCTTGATTTCTTGTAGTGAGTGCCCAACTCGATGGTGAGAAAAATTGCTCAATGGTAGGAAGCAGTACCCAACTCGACGGTGAGACAAATCGCTCAACAATGACGGATAGTGCCCAACTCGATGGTGAGACAAACTGCTCAATGGTGGTAGACAGTGCCCAACTCAATGGTGAGACAAACTGCTCAATGGTGGCAAGACAGTCCCCAACTCGATGGTGAGACAAACTACTCAATGGTGGTACACAGTACCCAACTCGATGGTGAGACAATCTACTTAATGGTGGTAGACAGTGCCCAACTTGATGGTGAGACAAACTGCTCAATGATGGTAGATAGTACCCAACTCGATGGTGAGATAAACTGCTCAACGGTGGCAGACAGTGCCCAGCTCGATGGTGAGACAAACTACTCAATGGTGGTAGATAGTACCTAACTCGATGGTGAGATAAACTACTCATCGGTGTTGGACAGTGCCCAACTCGATGGTGAGACAAACTGCTCAATGGTGGCGGACAGTGCCCAACTCGCTGGTGAGACAAACTGCTCAATGATGGCGGACAGTGCCCAACTCGATGGTGAGACAAACTGCTCAATGCTGGTAGGCAGTACCAAACTCAATGGTGAGACAAACTGCTTAACAGCAGAGGATAGTGCCCAATCGGATGGTGAGACAAATTGCTCAATGCTGGTAGACAATGCCCAAATCGATGGTGAGACAAATTGCTCAATGGTGGTAGAAAGTACCTAACTCGATGGTGAGATTGTTGGATATGATGTATGCCCTTAAGGCAATAAGGGCGATATATCTTAATTATGTAATAGTACGAATAATTTGTTTAATCAATAAAGGCATTTAATCTTTTGTTTATATCAATATGCTTGTATATATATATTAAAGCTGGTTAAATATATATTCGTTGATGTATGCAAAAGTCCTTGATATATCATAGCATAAAGTCAAAGAAATTATAGTTAGACAATATTTGGTGGAACCTGCTTCATGTGCAATTATGATTATGTCTAAACGATCCCTAGTCATAGTTTCATCAAGAAAGGATATTGATGAAATGGAAAGACTAGCATGTGGTCAACTTTCTTGGAAAGGGTCCAAGCAGTTAATCTCCTAAAGACTGAAAGTGGTGCCTTAAGTTTGACACATGGATATATCTGGGAGATATATTGGAGACCGCAGCAAGATAAACACTTGGTATATATATCAATGTATTAGTGTTTATCTTCATGCAATAAGCTTTGCGAGTGTCCTCATACTTGAGATGCTAGCTACCTTGTGTGGTACTATTGCTATACTTTGGGTGATTACAATGCACTCATTAATTTAGGGTGCTATGGGTGATTACTGGTGTAGTGATGACAGCACGTTGGTAGGCTGAGTAGTCGGAAAGAATGCATCGCTCTGGATATATTAAAGAGTTGTACCTGGCCACTTGTTGAAGTAATGATTGCCATAAACCTCTGATCAGAGTATGTGTTTGATAGAAATGGTTTCTAGTCAAACACACTATGGTAAAAGGCAATATACTTCGGTAACAAGTAAACTACTGGGATAGCTTGGAATAACCTCGCTATTAGTAGGTTAACACTTTACCTGAACCCTATAAACCAGATGGTACTAATATTAAAGAATGGAAGGAATTTATCGCACTGGATAACTATTACATTAATCGGGATTAAGTCATAAGCATAAATGACATTCTGAGTAATGGGGGATGGTAGACCCTTGCTAGAGGCGTACTACAGTCGTTTAAGGTAATCGAGTTCTATTCATGGTCTAGAGCATCGAGCCAATGGTTCCATTAGAACAAGGGTTGGTTAAGTCTTAACTGCTCAATACTTCGGGATCCTATAAGGTCACACACATTGGACCTTCATCAGACTAAGTAAAGAACTAATAGATTTATTCTATTACAAAAATATGACTTAAATAATAATTGGATTATTATTTGATTGGATCAATTTTGGATAAACCAAAGTATTTATTTTGATCGGTAACTAATTAATTAGAGTCATAAATAAATTATAATTGATTAGATCAATTTTGGTTGGACCAAGAAATTTATTTTGATTGGTGACTAATTTATTAGGGTCAGAAAATAGATATTTGAAAAAGGATTTAAAGGGGAATTTTGCATTGGCGAGTTTAATTGGACCGAGAGTATAAAAGTATTTTGTACAGGCTCGAGTACGTGGGAGTACACCAAAAGGTGTCCGAGCAATGTTGGGCATTGCTCGCGGCAGGCCATGAAAATGGGTTGCACATGCGCAGCCCATGTTGGGGACGCCACGGGCTGGGCTCGTGGCATGGGCCGCAAGGCCCAGCCCGCAAGTAAGGCAAAGCCCACAAGGGCTTTGCCTTGCCGCACACAGGTGCTATGCACGCTGTGTGCACATGGGATGGGAGCAATTACTCCCATCCCACATCGCCCATAGGGGGAGCATTTTTGCTCCCCCAAGCCTATATATAGGTTGTCCCTTTCCTTTCAAATTGTACCAAGCTCAAAGCATAAATCCTAAGCAAGATAATTAATCTCTCGGGTAATTGAGCAAGTTATTTTTGAGGAGCCTGAATTTATTCAGGCACATCTAATTTATATTTTTGGGTTTTGCTTCTAGAGTGGTCTAGCAACTACTCGAGGCTTCTTAGTTCTTCCTCTCGGGGAGGTTTTGGTTGGTGGAGTTCGTGTGAATACTGATAGAGGTTATCCTACGATTGGAGGCTTGTGCAAGAAGGTTCTGCAAAAGCACGCTTCAACTGGTAAATTCTTTTTCTTTCTCTTTTAATTATTAAGTTTTTTTCTTTAAGTGTTTTTAGACTTAATAATTATGCTTAGGTTATTTTGCATGGTTAGTTTATTTTATGCTTAGGTTATAACTTAGAGTTATAACATACTTAGTATAAAATAAATATGCTAGAATAAAATTTAGAATTATGGTATGCATAGTCCTTTAGCATGCTAACCTAGGTAGAGAATTATTTAGTTAAGGCTTTATTTAATTTATATGCAACTAATAGGAGATCCTGGGGACAGGGACAAAATTTTGAATTTCCGCCATGCCTCTTTTACATGTTCAATCTGACTGACAGTTCCCAACAGTGGTATCAAAGCCTGCCTATTTAGTGCATAATTATGTTTGAAGCAAACTAAATATTATTTACTAAATGAAATGATTTGTTTATTTAATTGTTTGGAACAATATATATAAACTTATGTCTTTCATTTCAAGGTTAGAAAATGGTTATAAATAATTTTGAATAAGCCTCCTCAACTTACTCAAATTATACAAGTGTCAATAATTTATTTAAGTTACTTGGGTTATAGATGCTCTCAATTTTCATGAATTGAAAGAACGAAATTTATTAGTTCAAGAGAATCTATTGTCTTCAAGTTTGTGCCTGTATTTGTTCTGGCTAAGGATTGGACTTGGTGTCAACTCTTCATAGGGCACCTCTCCTACCTGGGAACCTATATCGGTGCAATTTGAATTGACCAACCGGGGGATTAATATGAACCAATTTATTTCTAGTATATAAGATGGTGCTTATATATGTTTCTATAACAAAGTAAAAAATTAAATTTATTGAATAAAAGCTTAAAGGAAATGCAATATAAATATAACAAATAAAAGTGTTAATTATTTTGCATATAATCTAGGTTGATGGAATAATTATAATAAAGAGCTGAACCCACCTAAGGTTAGACCTTACAAATTAATTCTAAAATTCCCTGAATTAATACAAGTTATTATAATTCTGTCCATCTGATAAAATCCTAGATTGGGTGAGACATTTAACACCAGTAAAATCCTAAAGTAAATATATTAAGGCAAGTTGTAGTCTTCCTTACTCAAATTTATAATACGGTCTCTTTGGGCTATCAAAGTTCTACGCAAAGCATTCCTTCTAGTCCACATTGATTGGTTATAAAGTTTGAAATAGGTTTTGCCTTAACAGAGCTGGGGTATTCCTCCATAAAATTGGGGGCTAGGCCCAGATCTAAGACATATTCAAGGAGATGCTAATATAAGAGCATATGTCCCCTGGGATTAGGGATTTTGAATGAATTAGCAATTGCATGCGATGCAAATGGAATGGGATTCCAACTATGACTTACTATTATGACTTGACTCATAAAACTGGGGGTTATAATAGACTAGTTATAGATGCTACCTACTTAGAAATTTAGCTTGGCTAAAATTCACGAATTCAACAGAATGGCTATTGTAAATTTTGAATAAAATAGTAGGAAAATGTATTTAATTAAAAGTCCTCATATTAAATACATGTACTTAAACTAATATCTAAACACTTTTCTTTTCTTATATCTTAGGTTGAAAATGGCTTCCAATTTTAATCTCCGTATGTTACTTGACACCAAATTGAATGGCTCGAACTTTTCTGATTGGTTCCGAGCTGTGAGAAATAGTTCTCAGATCCGAGGGAATTCCCTTTGTCCTTTGTAAAATTTTTCCTGAAGAACCTGATGTTGAGGATCATGTGGAACATGATGCCTGGTTGAAGCACATGAAAGATCGTAAGACTGGCATGTGTATTATGTTGGGGTCCATGAATTCTGACCTTCAGAAACAACATGAGAGCATGCCCTTGGAGGACATGGTTCTCCATCTTGAAGAACTCTTTTTGGAGAGGGAGAGGGCAGAGAGGTATGAGACCTCCAAGCTCCTTTTTGGGACTAAGATGCAGGCTGGCACCCTCAGCATGTACTGAAACTCTTGGGATACCTTGAGAAACTGAATCGATTGGGATTCGAGATGAATCATAACTTGAGCATTGATCTTGTGTTGATGTCCTTGATAAATAGTTACTCTGGTTTCATGACTAACTATTACATGAACATGATTAATTCTACTGTCCCTTAATTAACCAACTTGCTAAAAATAGTAGAACCTCAGATCAAGAAGGATTAGAAACCTCTAATGTTTGTTGAAAAAGGCAAGGCTTCTAAGAAGAAGAAGCAGGCACTGGGTGCTAAGAAAAGAATCAGTAAGAAGAAGAATGTAGAGAAGGCATCTAAGTATGTCTGCTTCCAATGTGGGAAACCAGGACATTGGAAGAGGGACTGCAAAGCTCCAACTTCTGAGCATTTGAAGAAGAAGCCTACAGAGGCATCTACTTTAGGTATGTTTGTAATTAAAAACTTTGCTACTTTTCCATGAGAATCCAGTTAGGTATTAGATACTGGTCGTGGTTCTCATATCTGTACTTCTATGCAGGGACTAAGGAACTGTAGAAAACTTGCAAAAGGGGAGATGGACCTACGCGTGGGAAATAGAGCCAGAGTTGCTGCTTTAGGCGTGGGGAGCTTTAGTCTTGTTTTGCCAAGTGGACTTGTTTTAGTTTTGAATAATTGTTACTACATTCCAAGTGTTACTAAGAATATTGTATCTACTGCGTATTTAGTAGCAGAGGGATTTGAAATTTTATTTTCGAATAATAATTGTCAGATTCGTTTGAATAATATTCTTTATGGTTCTGGAATGTTGAAAAGTGGCATTTATATTCTTGATACTAAAACAGAAGTTTTCAATATAAACAATGTGAAGAAAGTTAAATTAGATAATGAGAATTCCTTCTACTTATGCCATTGCCGTTTAGGCCACATAAACAAAGATCGCTTAACCAAGTTACATAAGCGTAGAGACTTGGGCCCAATAGACTTAGCGTCTTATGGTAATTACGAACCTTGTTTAAAAGGAAAAATGACAAAGTTACCCTTTCAAGGAAAGGGTGAGCGGGCCACAAGTACATTGGAACTTATACATATTGATGTATGTGGTCCAATGAGTGTTCAGGCACTAGGAGGATACTCCTACTTTATAACCTTTATTGATGATTACTCACGATATAGTTTTTTGTACTTGATGAAGCACAAGTCTAAAAGTTTTGAAAAATTCAAAAAATTTAGAGCTGAAGTAGAGAAATAGCTTGTGAAAGGTATTAAAACACTTTCATTAGATCGAGGTGGAAAATACTTAAGTCAGGAGTTTCAGGATTATCTAAAGGAAAACGGGATAGTTCCTTAGTGGACCCCTCCTTATACACCCCAACGCACTGGAGTGTCAGAAAGGAGGAATCGGACTTTATCAGATATGGCCAGGTCAATCATGAGCCATGCAGTTCTTAGTAAATCTTTCTAGGGATATGCAATGGAGAGCGCGGTTTTTATCTTAAACAGAGTGCCCTCTAAATCAGTTGATTCTACACCTTATGAAAGATGGTGTAACAAAAAGCCATCTCTAAGTCACTTAAGATAATGGGGCTGTCCTACTATGGTAAAGAGGATAACGTCAGATAAGCTAAATGCCAAGGCTGACAAATGTCTATTCATTGGATATCTAAAGGAAACAATTGGATACCTGTTTTATTAACCCAAAGCATAAAAGGTATTTGTGTCTCGGAATGCTCACTTTTTGGAAGAGGAACACTTACTTGCAAAAGTCAGTGGGAGCAATATTGAACTGGAAGTTCAAGAGGAAGAAATAGATAGTCAATTGATTGACTCTGTTCTAGATACACAAGAGAGTGTGATCCAAGAATAACCTATCAAAACACAATCATTGCGAAGACCAGGTTGTGTTCATAAGGGTCTCGATAGATATGGGTTTATCATCGCTAATGATAAGGAACTATATCTTATGGAGGATGATGAACCAAAGACATATGATGAGGCAATGAAAAGCTCAGATTCTGATAAATGGCAAAAGGCCATGAAATCAGAAATGGATTACATGTACGAGAACTAAGTTTGGAATTTGGTTGATGCACCGCAATAGGTTAAACCAACTAGGTGCAAATGGGTCTTCAAGAAGAAGACAGACATGGATGGTAATGTAATTACCTATATAGCAAGGTTGGTTGCGAAAGGTTATAGTCAACGGGAAGGTGTTGACTATGATGAAACCTTCTCACCGGTAGCCATGCATAAATCCATAAGGATACGCCTTACCATTGCTGCTCACTACGATTATGAGATCTGGCAGATGGATGTAAAAATAGCATTCCTGAATGGGGATTTAGACTATGATGTGTATATGACACAACCTAAGGGTTTTGCATCTCAGAATGGCTCGAAGGTATGCAAGCTTCAAAGATCCATTTATGGACTTAAGCAGGCATCCATGAGTTGGAATATAAGGTTTGATCAGACAATCCGGGAACTGGATTTCTGCCTAAATCTAAATGAGCCTTATGTTTACAAGAAGGTTAGTGGGAGTGCAGTCATTTTTCTAGTATTGTTTGTTGATGACATTTTGCTAATAGGAAATGACATTTCTCTTCTTGAAAGCATTAAAGTATTGTTGTAAAGAAAGCTCTCCATGAAAGACCTTGGTGAAGCAGCATTTATACTAGGTATAAAGATCTACAGGGATAGATCCAAGAGGCTGTTAGGTCTTTCTCAAAGCACATATATAGACAAGGTGTTGAATAGGTTCAACCTTGAGCATTCTAAGAAAGGTTATCTCCCGATGATAAAGGGGATTTACCTATCTAAGTCTGCGTGTCCGAAGAATGCTCAGGAGAGAATACGCATGAAGGATATACCCTATGCATCCATGATAGGATCCATCATGTATGCTATGATATGTACCAGGCTGGATGTCTCTCAGGCTTTGAGCTTTATGAGCAGATTTCAGTCAGATCCAGGTGAAAAGCATTGGATGGTCGTCAAGGCAATCCTTAAGTACTTTAAGAGGACTAAGGATGAGTTCTTAATTTATGTAGAAGGTGACCTCACTATCAAATGTTACACCGACGCGAGCTTTCAATCTGACAAGGATGACTTTAAGTCTCAGTCAGGTTTTGTGTATGTGTTAAATGGAGGGGCAGTATGCTGGAAGAGTTCCAAGCAAGAAATTAAAGCTGATTCAACCATGGTATCTGAATACATTACTGCATGTAAAGCAGCATAAGAAGCTATCTGGTTAAAGGGATTTATTGGTGATCTCGGTGTGGTGCCTGAGGCTGTTGATCCAATTACTTTATATTGCGATAACAATGGTGCCATAGCTCAGGCAAAGGAACCACGGTCTCATCAAAAAAATAGACATGTATCCAGAAAGTATCATATAATCAAGGAGATTGTTGATGCTAAGAAAATAAGATTAGAACATGTACCCACTGATCAGAACCTCGCGGATGGTCCAATAAAGCCATTGACTCAATTCAAACATGACCAACATGTTAAAACATATGGATTAAAACATATGGCAAATTGGTCATAGTCCAAGTGGGAGTTTGTTGGATATGATGTATGCCCTTAAGGCAATTAGGGCGATATATCTTAATTATATAATAGTACGAATAATTTGATTAATCAATAAAGGCATTTAATCTTTTTTTATATCAATATGCTTGTATATATATATATATATATATATATATATATAGTTATATATTAAAGCTGGTTAAATATATATTCATTGACGTATGCAAAAGTCCTTGACATATCATAGCATAAAGTCAGAGAAATTATAGTTGGACTATATTTGGTGGAATCTGGTTCATGCGCAATTATGATTATGTCTAAACTATCCCTATTCGTAGTTTCATCAAGAAAGGATATTGATGAAATGGAAAGACTAGCATGTGGTCAACTTTCTTGGAAAGGGTCCAAGAAGTTAATCTCCTAAAGACTGAAGGTGGTGCCTAAAGTTTGACACATGGATATATCTGGGAGATATATTGGAGACAGCAACTAGATAAACACTTAGTATATATATCAATGTGTTAGTGTTTATCTTCATGCAATAAGCTTTGCAAATGTCCTCATACTTAAGATGCTTGCTACCTTGTGTGGTACCAATGCGACACTTTGGGTCATTACTATACACTCATTAATTTAGGGTGCTACGGGTGATTACGGGTGTAGTAATGATAGCACGTTGATAGGCTGAGTAGTTGGAAAGAATCCATTGCTCCGGATACATTAAGGATTTGTACCTAGCCACTTGTTGAAGTGATGATTGCCATAAACCTCTTATCAGAGTATGTGTTTGATAGAAATGGTTTCTAATCAAACGCACTATGGTAAAAGGCAATATACTTTGGTAACAAGTAAACTACTGGGATAGCTTGGAGGAACATCGCTATTAGTGGGTTAACACTTTACCCGAACCCTATAAAGCAGATGGTACTAATATTAAAGGATGGAAGGAATTTATCGCACTGGATAACTATTGCATTAACCGGGATTAAGTCATAAGCATAAATGACGTTCCGAGTAATGGGGGATGGTAGACCCTTGCTAGAGGCGTACTACTGTCGTTTAAGGTAATCGAGTTCTATTCACGGTCTAGAGCATCAAGCCAATGGTTCCATTAGAACAAGGGTTGGTTAAGCCTTAACAACTCAATACTTTGGGATCCTATTAGGTTACACACATTGGACCTTCATCGGGGTAAGTAAAGAACTAATAGATTTATTCTATTACAAAAATATAACTTAAATACTAATTGGATTATTATTTGATTGGTTAAAATTGATTAGATCAATTTTGGATAAACCAAAGTATTTATATTGACCGGTAACTAATTAATTAGAGTCATAAATAAATTATAATTGATTAGATCAATTTTGGTTGGACTAAGAAATTTATTTTGACTGGTGACTAATTTGTTAGGGTCAGAAAATAAATATTTGAAATAGGATTAAAAGGGGAATTTTGCATTGGCGAGTTTAATTGGACCAAGAGTACAACAGTATTTTGTATAGGCTCGAGTGCGCGGGAGTACACTGAAAGGTGTGCGAGGAATGCTGGGCATTGCTCGTGGCAGGCCATGAAAATGGGCTACACATGCGCAGCCCATATTGGGCGCACCGTGGGCTGGGTTCGCGGTATGGGTCGCTAGGCCCAGCCCGCAAGCAAGGCAAAGCCCACAAGGACTTTGCCTTGCGGCACACAGCGTGCTATGGACGCTGTGTGCACATGGGATGGGAGTAATTACTCCCATCCCATATCACCCATAAGGGGAGCATTTTTGCTCCCCCAAGCCTATATATAGGCTGTCCCTTTCCTTTCAAATTGTACCAAGCTCAAAGCATAAATCCTAAGCGAGATAATTAATCTCTTGGGTAATTGAGCAAGTTATTATTTAGGAGCCTAAATTTATTCGGGCACCTCTAGTTTATATTTTTGGGTAAGGCTTCCGGAGTGGTCTAGCAACTACTCGAGGCTTCTTAGTTCTTCCTCCTGGGGTGGTTTTGGTTTGTTGGGTTCGTGTAGATACTGATAGAGGCTATCCTACGATTGGAGGCTTGTGCAAGAAGGTTCTACAAATGCACGCTTCAACTGGTAAGTTCTTTTTCTTTCTCTTTTAAGTATTAAGTCTTTTTCTTTAAGTATTTTTAGACTTAATAATTATGCTTAGGTTATTTTGCATGCTTAGTTTATTTTATACTTAGGTTATAACTTAGAGTTATAACATGCTTAGTATAAAATAAATATGCTAGGATATAATTTGGACTTATGGTATGCCTAGTCCTTTAGCATGCTAACTTAGGTAGAGAATTATTTAGTTAAGGCTTTATTTAATTTATATGCCACTAATAGGAGTTCCTCGGGACAGGAACAAAATTTTGAATTTCCGCCATGCCTCTTATGCATGTTCAATCTGACTGTTAGTTTCCAACAGAGACAAACTGCTCAATGGTGGCAAATAGTGCCCATCTCGATGTTAAGACAAACTGCTCAATGGTGGCAGGCAGCACCCAACTCGATGGTGAGATAAACTGCTCAACGGTGGCAGGCAGTGCCTAAATCGATGGTGAGACAAACTGCTCAATGGTGGCAGGCAGTGCCCAACTCGATGGTGAGACAAATTGTTCAATGGTGGCAGGCAGTGCCCAACTCGATGGTGAAATAAACTACTCAATGGTGGCAAACAGTGCCCAACTCCCTAATGAGGAAAACTGCTCAATGGTGGCTGACAGTGCCACACTCCCTGGTGAGAAAATTGCTCGACAGTTGCGGATAGTGCCGCACTCCCTAAGGGGAAAAATGCTTGATGATAGCCGATAATACTCCTCCCGGATGAGAGATTGATCACCGTATTGGACATTTCCTTAGTAGAGAAAATTGATCAAGAAGTGGCTGAAAGGGCTATCCTCCCCGATGAGAAAACAGATCAAGACGTGGATGACAGTGCCATCTTCCCATAAGAGAAAACTGATCAATTGATGCAACACTGCAGGTAAGTATGATCCTTCACTTATCTTCTGCATCATACAAAACCCTATTTTAAAATGAGTGGAACAAAATTTTCTGTGCACCGTTAAGGTCATGAAATTTTTCCAAATCTGCATTTTCTTATATCCCCAACATCTTTTCTTTTTACATTTACTCCCCAGCAGATTTTTGTTTAAAGATTTTCATCAACATTCTTAATCGAATGGGCAAAAATTTCTGTTTTTCAAAACTATCGATTAAGAAATGTTAATTCTTTCTAAAAAGATTTTTCAAGTCCTTATCACACAAGAACACTAGTTTTACAGTTGCTCCTTCATCCGCATACGTGCAATTCTACCTCCACAGTAAAAAAATTTATACACGAGGGGAAAACTGTTAGAACGGTCCGCTCGGCCCGATGAGGATTTATACCTATTTCAATCAGTGATTAGATAAGGAGCCAAGAAGGACCGAATTGTCATAAAAAAAATCCAAAAATTCCCATTCATCATAATGTTTCAAGTTACATCTTGAAATGCTTGAAATCCATTTCCAAATAGTCAAAATGTCAAATAGTAAAGCTGTCCTGAAAACACAAAAAAATGCCATTTTAAGGGCTTAAACGATCAAATTTGGCTAAAATAAAGCGGAGTAGAGGCCTAAAGGCCTGTTGTTTTGATCATTGGGCTGTTTCTGTCAAAATATGGTCAAATAGGTAATTAGCCGGTAGGCTAGTTACCTATTTCTGCCATGTCATCAAAAAAATATCTAGTTATTTACACCGCCATGCAATTAGCTCGCCGGCTAATTACCTCCCTTCTATAAAAAGGGGCGCACCCCTCTCATTTTCAGCAGATCTGAAAGCAATGAGAAATCCCTTTATATTATTTTGGTTTCGGGAGTCCTAAAAGCCTCGAAACTCTGCCAAAACACTTCTAAATCCGAGCTTTATCACCTACACTAGGTATAAACTCAATTTTCTGCCTTTTTAGATCCAGATCTCACAATGATCTTCGGTCTAAAAAAAGACTCAATCTCTCAAAAACCCCGCATTTTCCTTTCGAAATAATCCAAGATTATAGTCATAACTTGGGTTAAATCCATTTTCCAAGCAAATCACGATCTTTGACAACTTCAGTCCCGCACCGGCTCTCAACTCATCCTGAACAGACAAAAAGGTAACTGAGGGTGATTGGCTCTAAAGCCCAACTTTAAACTCATTTTAAATTTTATATTATTTTCCATATTGCATTTTCATTATCTAGTTAAGTGAGCCACTGTGGCCACTTATATTATAATTGGTGCAAATAAGCTCACAGGTACGGATAAACATTCAGAATGTAAGGAAACTCTATCTGAGTTTCCAGGCCAAGACCCAAAGGCTGTCGTTACTCTGCCGAATATTCAGTAGAAAATATCAATTTATTATGCTGTTATAATGCCCGTTTTATTTCTTGCATTTATTTCTTGAATAAAGCCATTGTAATGCATAAATTACCACAAATTCCAAAATTCCAAAATTAATCCAAACAATTTGAACAATGTGAGTACCTATCATGTCCGAACTCAGAATCTCATTTTCTTTTCGGTATAAAAATCCTGTTTCGGATCAGTATACCATAATTCCCAATGGAGTTGAACCAAGTGGCGACTCTATTTTATTTTTAAATAAAGTAAAAATGCTTTATTCTAAAAATATTTCCTTTTATTAAAATGTGTAAATATATTTCTCAATATAATCACATTTTTTGCTTATAAAAAGCCATGTTTTTCACACTCAATAAGTTTACGTGAAAAATAAAAAGATAATTTTCTCTTTGATAAAATCAAGCATTTTATTATCAAAGAGGCGCACGCATCTAAGCGAATCCGATTTTCCCATACCGAACCAAACGACGAGGTTTTCTCAAACTCCACCAAACCAAATCGCGCCCCGTGCACCGCACTCCGCGTGCAATCCCTCCAAAACCTCGCCCGCTCATAGAACCCAATGTGTCCTGTACTTGTAAAAGAGCTCTATGAAAATTTGAGGATCCACAACAGTGGTGACGACTCCAGACCACTGTCCAAGGGAAAGTGACTACAATATCACCTCAATTCTTTGTGTTTCATTTTAACATGAACAATAGTAGGTTCATTTTAAAGAATGATGTGGATGAGCAAACTACAAAGTAGAACCTCAAGATGTGGCTATCAGGGAGATATTTTGGTGATAAATTTTCCACCTACTGGCCATAGACACCCAGAGTGCTTTAGTTCATGTTGGCCAAGCTAGTTCTAATTCGGAAGGGATCTCTTAACACTACTTCCTCATTCCAGCACTATGTGCTCCAACACTGGTTTGGGAGCAGGGAGCTTAACACAGTAGTATTGCTCATCCATTATATGAAGCAACACAAGTACTGCCATGGAGGACCCATTACAAAAATCCTCTATAAGAACAAAGTGGATCTGACTAGAGCTGAACAGATTGAAGGAAAATCCAAGTTTGAGAAAAACTTTCTCAAACTTACTTTTGATGAGAAATGGGATGAACCCAAGGCCCTGGAGAAAAAGAGAGCGAAGCAAGAAAAGAGCAAGGCAAGAAAAAGGCTCTAGTGGTGAAAAAGGCCAGAACCACTAGGCCTAAAGCTCAAAAGAAGATCAACCTAGATTTGATGGTGGAAGAAGAGGGTAAGGAATTAAATGAGGACTCTCTAACCTTAACAGAGATCCTCAAGCAAACTCTAGTGAAGCCTAGGAGAAAGCTGATAAAAGCTGCTGCCAAAGGAAGGAAGGAAGAAAGTTTATACTTTGGAAGAAAAGGAAGAAATTATAGTTGTTAATGCTGCAATCAGGGATGGAAGAAAGAGAGGGGCTGAGAAAAATAAATAATTGAAGGGGGTACTACTTCAGAAAGCGGTATTAAAGAAGAAGAACATGCTCCTGGACCAAAGAAGAAGTTTGTCAAAAAGGGGCAACCTTTACTCAAGCACTAAGGGCCAAGAAATAAAAAAACTGGTCCAAAGAAATCAAAGGCTGGAATCACCATAAAAGAACTAACACCTAAGCCCAAAATAATAGATATGATGGCTAAGGCCCAGAGAGATAAGGGAAAGAGAGTAGAGTTGACTACTACAACATTGCATCCAGTGGATCTGGAGTACAATGATATGATGGCTACCATAAAGGAGAATCAAAAGATGAATCAGCCTGCTCTACAAATAGGACCTAGAGGCTATTCGAGAACCAGTCAAGCTACTCCTCTAGCAGGACCTCCTTCACCTATCTCCGTGCCCCAAATGGACATTGACCACATCAAGGAAGGATATGGTGATGATGAAGTGAGAAGGTTGAATCTTCAGTCACTCCAAATTGTTATTCCAGAGTCACTGTTCATTTTGGAAAATGCTGATGATTGAAATAAGGGATCCACTGAAAGTCTAAAAAAGGCAAGTAATATGGAAGCATCACATCCTGAACAGCAAAATGCAGATGTAAAACTTGACCTTAACACTGAAATTACTACAATAAAAGAAAATCAAGGTAACTTAGATGCAAATGAATCTCAAATTGCATCTAAGGAAGATGAGCCTAACCTGGTGCTAAAAGCACCAAAGGAGGGAGTCGATCTGGGTCCTAATGAGCAAGCTACTATAGCAAACTCAAAGGACGAGGTCACTCTGAAGGATATAGAGGAAAAGGAAGATGATCAGGAGAAAGAACAGGAAAAGAGGGATGATGGTTATGATGATGATAAAGATGATTCGGTAGGGAGTGATGATGAGAGTACATCAAGCCCCAGCTATTCCCCAGTTAGTTCCTATGAATTGAAAGCAAGAGTTGGCTATCAAGACAAACCCTCTACCAATGAGGAGAAATTGAAGATGGCCTGGAGATTATTAGAAGAAGTTGCTACTAAGGATAAGGGGAGCAATAATTCTAATCTTGAGCCCATTCTACGGGATATCTCAGCAAAATTGGGAATAATTAAGTCCTCAACCAGAAACCTATTAGTTTCCAAGATCTAAAAACTGAGTTAGAGGTGATTCGGAGCAAATTAACTAAAATTGAGTGGAAAGTAAATAATCTTCCCAGTACTGAGCAGGTTGCAGAAACTACTCTCTCAAAGTTCACTCATGTCTTGGAGTAGATATCCAAAGCAGTTACTGAAGCAAAAATAGCTGCAATCGGAGTAGAATCTAGCGATGCCAATGTACTTGGGCATGTTACTTCTTTTCCACTGAGCTTAAAACTGAATTGAAGAATTTCTTGGAACAAAAGTTTGAGGAAATGATGAAATCAATCCCTACTGCAGTCATTCAAAGCACCAATGAAATATCCTTAGAATCACCACTCTCACTACTAACCATGTAGCTATAAAAGAGCAACTAACCAACTTTCTCAAGGATAATTTGCCTAAGTTACTATCCAAAACTGCTGAGGACATGGTTGCAGATTTTCAGACAGGTATCCATACTGTGGGTAAAACTGTTAATAATTGGCAGGAAATATTCAACATTGAGCTCCAGCATATCAATGAAATCATCCATAATAGCACCAAGACCATTTTTTAGGAAATCAAGCAGCTTAATGTCGGTATGTCCAATTGAAGCCTAACAACTCCTTCTATTTCAACCTCTTCACCATCCATACCAGAAAGCTTGCTACTTCCCCTTTTCCAATAGTTAGTCTACCATATTGGGGACACCGAGTTTAGAGGGTACAAGTGCTTACTTACGCTCATTCAGGGGATGTTCCTTACTTTGAGGAAGAGGACTGGGAGTATGCCCTAAAAATGCATCCAAGTCTCACCAAGTACTATGCTCAGCTCCGAAAGTTAATCAAGCCGCTACATCTTGTGCCCCTATTATGGATAGAGTTATAGAGCAAAGATAAGCTGGGAATAAAAACTATAGTTTTCTGTTTGGAGCTTGGGAGAATATGTGGAAGCAAAGGATGTACATTGAGATAAACCCTCCAACCGATGCAAATAAAAAAGGGGGAGAAAGAGCAGAGGACAAGACAAAGGAAGATGAAGCTGGTAAGAAGAAGTAAAGGTCTAGCATAACATAGCTCTTTTAATATTGCAATCTGTAATAGAATAGCTATGAAATAATTTTTCACTGTATCTTTTGTAATCAATTATAATCTGAACTTCGCTGATGTTAACATATTGTTAATTGTAGAAGAAATGTATTGAAAACAATTATTCAAAAATGCTTCTAAGTACAACCATCAATTGTACTAGAAAAACTTAGAAGCTAATATGCCAAAATCATGGAGGAGTTAGAATGCTAGAATTATGTGGGAGAAAACTTTATAATTGACTAAGTATCAAGAATCATACTTAGCTCATTATTTTCAAATTTAGATGCTTTTGTCCTTAGGTTTTTGTTTCCATCAAAATGGGGGATATTGTTGGAAATCAATCATTTGGAAGACTTTGCAAAAACCTCAGACAAGCATCAAAATCAAGGTTTCGAAGAAAGCAAAATCGTAAGTCCTTGAAGAATGCATCTGGTTTAAGTTTGAAAGAAAACAAATCCATAAGCCCAAGAATACAGCATCCGAAAAAGATCATTATAGAAGAGCATCTGGTAAAGTTTAGTCTGAAGACATCCAGAAGATAACTCTCAAGAAAGGGAAATATTCAAATATTAATTTCCAACCAATTGGTCTGAAGTCAAACATGCTTTTTGCATTAGAGAATGAAAAAGCAACAGCTTGCACAATTTCAAGAAAGGACAAAAAGGACTGGCATAGAAAGAGAAAAGGTTACAAGCTTTTTAACATAGACTAATAGCAAGGAGCGTGGATTCTAAACAAATACAAAGTTGCATAGAATTTTTCAAAGCACAAAAAGCCAAAGAAACAACGTCTGACAACTTTGTTGCTCCATTCCCAACAAATTCAAATGGGACATTTATTGGGTCTAATGGAAAGATCAACGGCTCTAGATGCGCCAACACTTATCTTATCAATGGTGAATATTCAAGATCAAGCAACGGCTACATTTATTATCCAAGCCTACAAAAGGGAAGCTTCACAAGTTGAGAAGATGCTGGTTGATTTGAGAATGCTATAACCTTGAAAAATTTACTATTCAATCAGTGAACAAAATCCCTCTAAGAACTAGACATTTAACAGTCTGTTTGTAGGAGCTCTCAAGTAAAGTTATAAACTTGAAGAGTTCAAAACCCAATCTTTACTAAGATTAAAGTTGCAATATCTCATACTTGGGTAAGTATTGAGATAGGGGACTTAGATTGAACTAGGAAAGGTTTGAGTGGTATATCCCTAAGAGAAAAGGACTCAACCAAGCTTGGAGTTAGTTTGGTGGTATATCCTACTTTCGGAAGAAGAGCGATTGTACGGAGACAACTTGTAAATGACTCAGGCAAGATAGGAGTTAGCATCGGTGGTATATCCTACATCAGGAGGAGAAGAAATCTCCTGAGACAATTGTAAAGGCTTGATTTCTGCCCCGAGAAAGAAATCTCACTAGTGGATTTAAGCTTGGAGGAGGAAACTCCGAGGACTGGACGTAGGCGGGGCCGAACGAGGAGAAAATTAATGTGTTTGATTTCCTTTACTTTAAAGCTTTTACTTTAAGTGCACTTTATTTCATATTTGCATCATCCGGATTAACTAACACCGGATCATTTCAAACACGCTACACAAAGACTTTTTGAAAAGGTCTAACATTCTGCAAAAAGGGTCATTCACCCACTTCTGACCCTAATTATACTAGCACATGGACCAATAATATTTATATTATGTGGAGACATTCTTCTGTGGTAGGGGTATAATTTTTTTGATATCTTATTAATTTTTCAGTATAAGAAAATTTAGCATGTACTTGATGAATGTTGTTACAACTAACATATATGGTTTGCATGATAATGATATTTACGTGAAAATTTTGAAGGATTAAAATTGTAGGGAAAGTGTGGCAAATTAGAACTTTTTTTACAGGTTAAAAATTCTATGCAAGGATTAATACAATTTGGATGTATGTGGTAAATCAATAGCCAAAGAAGATCTGATGAGGATTTATGAAGATAATGCAACATACATCATACAACTCAAGGGTGGCTATATTAAAAGAGAGATCTAACACATTTCACCTAAATTCTATTATGCTCATGATTTCATGAAGACTAGTCAAGTTGACATCTACAAAGTTAGATCAATTGATAATCCAATATATCTTTTCACAAAGTCACTACCTACTTCTATTTTCAAGACATGTGCATAATGTTGGGATGCATCAGTTCAATGATATGTCTTGACGATTGTAGGGAAATTGCCAAAAATATACATGTCCCACTAAAATATTTACAAAATTGACCATTAAGTTAAACTATTTACATATCTACTGTCCAACCATAAATAATTTACAAATTAACAAAGATAAGAGAAAATAATTACATGAATACGGTCTGACCAGATAACTACTAGACGATTACTAGATATCTATCAGATAAATACTGGATGATTACTAGACGATTACCTGATATTTACCAAATAAAAACCAGACCATACTTTTTGTAATTATTTACCCCCTATAAATTATTTATGGTATCATCAAATTATTTTGGTTTTTTTTGGGATTTTTGTAAGAACCCCTTGTATATTTTAGGGGAAGTAGAATTGCATATGAATATTGTACTCTTTTTCCTTTGCTAAGTTTTTGTCCCACTGGATTTTCCTTAACAAAATTTGAAAGAGCCATATTCATATTTCATAATCATCCAAAGGGGAAATACTATGAATATATTATAACATATATTATTAATTGGATGATTATTATGACATGTAACATTTCTCTTTATTTTATGTCATTTAACTTGTGACTCTACAAGTTTATGTATTTATGTATAAATATAGACATATTTCACAAGAAGAAATAAGAAGATATGAATTTCATATTACTTTCTCTGTATCTTTGTTACCTTTCTATTGTTCATGAAATATATATTCTTGTTGATTTATTTTATTTATACCAAAACGTAATTAAAAACAACTAAATTAACATTATATGTTTAAAATGAAATTTAAATTCATTATTAGAAATATATATGATAAATAAACAATTATATATTTATTTAATATATTTATACTACATCAGGGTGGGCCGGTATTGGATTTTAATTAGGGTTATAAATGAGCCGAG
This sequence comes from Euphorbia pulcherrima, assembly GCA_947683365.1. Taxonomy (NCBI): domain Eukaryota; kingdom Viridiplantae; phylum Streptophyta; class Magnoliopsida; order Malpighiales; family Euphorbiaceae; genus Euphorbia; species Euphorbia pulcherrima. The sequence continues at coordinate 46,171,316 of CANTUS010000014.1, forward strand.
TTAAGCTGAGTTTTGGCTTATTTGTATTCGTTCGTTTCATTTTTAATCAAACATGAGCCGAGCCGAGCTTGAATTTGAGCTCAAAATTCTGTTCGTGTTTGGTTCGCTTAAGTGTTCATTTGTTCGCGAGTTGTTCACGAATAACTCATTTATTTTGTTCGTGAACAGTTCACTAATTTATTTGCGAATGAGCTTGTCTACTTTGTTCATGAAAATATTGCCATTCAATACATAATTTAAAGTGGGCTATAAAATTGGGTTGAGTAATGTAATGCATATACTTGTTGTATTAGTCTAATTTTATGTAGCCATACTTTATTTTAGTTCTATAAAATTTTATTTTTGATATGTAATTATAATAATCAAGGTAGTTCACGAACATTTATCAAGTCAGTTCCCGAACTTGTTCGCCAACCTCTACTCAAGTTTGTTCAAGAGTTAACAAGCCGACCTTTGGTTTGTTCATGTTCAGTTCATTTATAGTTCGAGTCATAAAATCATCTTCACAAACTGTTCAATTATAAATCGAGTTGAGCCGAGTCGAGCTTTTATCGAGTCGAACACCGAGCTGTTCACGAATGGCTTGGTTCATTTACAGCCCTAATTTTAATACTAAAATCAAGGTTATCCAATACATAAATCATGCCACGACGAGTTCGGCCCACACTCGATCTTTATTAAAAATTTTGGGAAATACACCCAAATGTCAACTTTTGCAAAACTAATTACCAAATTACATTTTAAATAATATTCTATCAAAACTAACTTTACAAGTTTTCTAAATTACCATTTTCTATTCCACCCTTTTTGACTTCGTTTTATTTTTATTTTACATTTATTTCACAAATCGTTAATTTTAGAGTTTTTTGTTCGTCTTTTTTTTCTCTTCGAAACTAGATCCATGATGATATACTTTTTTTGAACATTTTTTCGGTATCTATTTGAAATAAGTTATCTTATAGTTATGTCCTAGCTATCCAATATCGCACATTACAGTTAGCTTGTAGTTATCTTATAGTTTTATCAAATTGATGTAATTTTATTATATTTTTATCTTATTTTTGTTATTTTTACTTATATTATATCTCAGATAACTACAAAATGCAATATAAAGGTAAATACAAGAAAACTATACGATAACTATAAATGCGCTATAGGATAAATATGACATAATTATAAGATAACTTATTTGAAATAATTACCCTAAAAAAGTTTGAAAAAAGTATGTCATCATGACCTAGTTTCGAAGAGAAAAAAAACGAACAAAAAACTCTAAAGCGATATGTTGAAAAAATTAATGGTTTGAGAGATAAATCTAGAATAAAAAAATCTAGAAATTATAAGGTAGGTAGAAAATATAATTAAGAATTAATTTAGTAAGTAAGAGTCTAAATTATTATATCAAAATATGATATTTCTGTGTTTTTTTCATTTTTTTAACGAAACCCGCCACATGTAGAGCAATGATTGCGGGCCAACGGGTGATGCCCAAGTCTAATTTTATTTTTAAAATCAGAATTTTGATGCTAGATATAAGCAATAAGTAAACTTATAAGTAATTTTATTTAATACACCAATATTATAATTGTAAGTAAATTTGTGATATATAAGTCACAAAATAAAGTTAGATGCCAGATATAGACTCTAATTTCCCTTTATTAATAATGGAAAATACCAATACTAAAATCAGTTTTATATTTTTTTCTACCACTTTAAGTTTAGATTAAATTTATTCTTTAATTAATTTGTCCAAACTCATCTCATCTCATAAAGAAGAAGCACGGGCATGTCTTATAGAGTAAAATTGACTAATTTGGTGATATTAACATAAACAAAAAGATTGGTAATTTAACGTGAAGGTCACGTGGAAGCATGTGGTAGTTGCCGGTAGCCAAGAGTGAGTATTCCACGAATTATCTTAATCAAATTACATGGTTTTAGTAATTACTCAAAATTAATTCGCTTATAATGACCTTTTCTATAGAACTAAACTAAGTGAAAAGAATGGAGGGATTATATAACTAATATAAATCCTAGAATAAGCACAAATTCTAAGAAATAAAAAAAGAGGTTAATTGTGTTGGTGAAGGTGATAACTTTTGGGGTTATTTTAGAGTGCTATATATGTTTTGGAAATGGGCTACATCTATTACTCATTTCTCTTTACAATAAATTAATATGCACACCAAACCACAACTTCTTTTTGTTAGTATCTTATTAAACTATCCCAACATGAGTGATGTTATGCCATCATACATTTTCATGCTTTTGTGTCCAACTTTATTTTGGTTTCCATGTATGAGATTTTGCACATCACCTAATATTATAGTAATATTTGTGTAGTAATTTATAAAAATCTATATTTAAACAATCAAAGTTTTTTTTAAAAAAATTGTTATATTGGATTTACAATAATAACAACTAAAACTTCATCTCACCCCACCCGTATGTAGATTCGAACTTGTGACTTCTAAGATCACAGCTACAAAGTTCAACCATTAGACCAAGTCTTTACCACTATTTAAACACTCAAATTGTTATTATATTAATTATAAACAATTACTTAAAACAAACTTATATAAGAAGAAGCTTTTATTATTATTGATATTCAATGAGTTAAACACTAGTTCTTCTTATATGAATAATATAAGAATTACGATTAGATCTTACATACCAGCTTAAATTTTTTTAGGCAAAAGTATCAATGACGTGATATAATTAAGAGCTTCATGGATGTATAGGTCGAATGTTCTACTTATGACAAGTTACATTTGTTGAATGAATTTCAGCACATGACAAATAGAACATATGTTGTACCCGATTCAAGCCTAAGAGACAATCGCATGCAGAAAAGTGTAAGAAATAACACAAGAATTGTTGGAAATATGACATATTAGATAATGCCGTGCATTATATACTTTAGGCCAAATTATAATATGAAAAAGCTATGATTTGAATAACATGAAATATGTCATTTTATTTTACGCTTTGAGAGCTTTCCAACGATATATTATACGCCTAAAACGGATTAACGGTGAATGAAAAATTGTAAGTTTGAACATCTGTCAAATTTAGACTCGCTAAATCGTGATTCGGTACTGAAAAAAAATATTGTTATGTACTATTTTTTTCACCAGATTTTTATTTGAGATTAATGGGTTTTTAATCCCTCAATCAATATATTTTCTCATAACATCCATGGTTAATGACCATAAAGGTATGGTTACAAAAGTTAATAACCATAAATTTGTGGTTACAAGGGTTAATGGCCTTTAAACACCATTAAACCATGTTAATGTCATTTGTCCTATAAATATCCTATTCTTGTAGCCTTCTCAATACACTTGTTCTTCTCTCTTTTACTCTAGAAAAATTCAGTTGATATTTGTGCTTTGTTTACTTTGTGATTTATTTTCTGTGTTCATACTAAAAATATCTCTCAAAGTTTTCATTCCTTTTACAAGAAGGCTGCTCAGTATTATGTTCTTGTGAATTGCTCTTCACACGGTTAGAATTCGCCTACGATTGCGGTTGTATCCTGAGAGACAGATTCACCGGTAGCAGACGAATAATTGTCTTAAGGAAACTAAGTTTCTGGCCTCCGCAATAAACTTCTACTTCGGTAGAAAGGTTGAATATTTATTTTATATTTGTTTGTAATAGTTTATTATTTTATTAAGAAATCTTCATTTGTAATCTTGTACTTATTCTTATTGAGATATAGTATTATTCATTTATTTTAACACCGCTATTAACAATCTTAAGACAATTACGTCTGTATTTTTTTTAGTTAAGTACAAGTTACACTGGATTTCTTGAAGACTGTTTTCTTTGGACAAAACATTGTTCATATAAAAAAAAGTAATTTGTTTTCATATAAAAATATTCTCTTTCTTCTTTTTCTTGATTTTTTCTCATTTACAAGTTTGTAACTTACTTTGTAGTATTTCAGATTGTAAATTGAGAAAATTATGGACATTATTTAACCGATTGGAGGTAATGGTTCTGAAACGGTTCCAGGCCAGAATAGCCAAAATGAACAAATTGGTCCTATTGGTGCTGGACCTAATGGAAATGAACTTTCGAGTTTGACGATTGTTATGCCTAATGATCATGAGGTTGCTTTGGGATTAAATTTTATTTCAACTCTTAAAAGATCGGAGAAATTTTGTGGATCAAATTTTAAAGTTTGGCAATATAAAATATTTTTCTATGTGACAAACATGAGACACCATTATATATTAAAAGATGACCCTCATGTTGAAGTGGTTAATGATTCTTTTCAATTATTTATGGATGGTTGGAACCATATGAATTTTCTTTGCAAAAATCATATCTTGAATGACTTAGTCATTGTCGACCTATATAAGGTGTGTAATATGAAACATATCGCTAAAGAATTGTGGATTCTTTAAATAAAAGATTTTCTATTGCTAATCAAGTTTTGGCGAAAACTAACGTGGTGGTGGTTAGTAGAGACTCCAAAATCGGCAAACAACATGTTAAACGTAAGTTCAAAATTGGATAAAATGGAAGCATATCCAGAGACAAATGTTAAATGGAAAATGCTTAAATTGCAAAACGATGAGACAAAAATCATTTGTTTGTAGATTCACAAAAAGGATCGATAACATTGAGGTAAAAGTTATGAAAGAAATTACAAAAGAAGTATGTCACATCAATGTTTGTATTGTAATTTATGAGGTCAATATGATTGACTCAAACCCAACAGAGTGTTAACTTGACAATGGTGCTACTCATCACATATGTTGTGACAAAGAGTCTTTTGTTAAACTGACTTTTATTTATAATGGGGAGAAGCTCTTCATGAGCAATTCTGCTACTTCTAAAGTTAAAGGACATAGAACGGTGATTTTGAAAATGACTTCTGACAAAGAAGTAAAACTGTAAAATGTCTTGTATGTACCTGACATGAAGAAGAATCGGGTTTCTAGGAGCCTATCGAGTGCACACGGCTTCAAGATGGTATTTGAATCTCAGAAATTTATTTTTTCTAAGGGAGACATGTATGTGGGAAAGGGATATGAATGTAATGGAATATTCAAATTCAATTGTATCTCTTATAAGCAAAATTATATTAATGAGAATAACATTGTTGCTTATATGATTAAATCTTCTAATTTATTGCATAGTAGACTTGGACACGTTAATTTTGATACGTTACGACGTTTAATAAACTTGAATCATATACCCACATTTCATATCCATAAATCACATAAATGTGAAACGTGCGTTGAGACAAAATTAACAAGATATTCATTTCAATTCGTTGAAAGAAATTCAGAATTACTCGATCTAATACATACTGATATTTGTGACTTGAAATACGTTCAATCAAGAGGAGGTAATAAATATTTTATTACCTTCATAGATGATAGCACAAAATATTGCTATGTGTATTTGCTTAAAAGCAAGGATGAGGCTTTAGAGAAATTTATAAGAAGTAGAAAACCAACTTAATAAGAAAATTAAAAAGGTTAGAAGTGATCGTGGTGGTGAATATGTTGCACCATTTAGCGCGTTTTGCTCCCAAAATGGAATTATTCACGAAGTTATACCACCTTACTCTCCACAATCAATCGGTGTAGTTGAACGCAAAAATCGTACTCTAAAAGAGATGATGAATGCAATGTTAACAAGTTCTGGTTTACCATAAAACATGTAGGGTGATGCTTTTTTGTCAGCAACTTATATTTTAAATAAGATGTCACGTAAGAAACAAGACAAAACCCCTTATGAATTATGGAAAGGTAGAAAGCCTTCTTATAATTACTTGAAAGTGTGGGGGTGTCTTGCAAAGGTAATTGCTAAATGTATGAAAATAGGTCCAAAAACGGTGGATTGTATTTTCGTTAGCTATGCTAGTAATAGCAATGCATATCAGTTTCTTGTGAATGAATCTAAAAACCCGGATGTACACAAGAACACTTTGATTAAGTCAAAGGACGCTTCATTTTTTGAAGACGTGTTTCCATGTAAGGAAAAAGTCGAAGGTTCGAACTAAAAGGTCTCGTGAACTTATTGTAAGTGACGGTCAAGTTGATCAACAAGGCATTGATAACTATGACAGTCTTCAATCAATAATTGAAGAAGATGATCAAAATTCTTATGAAGAGAAAAATAAGGATCAAGAGGTAGAACCTAGAATAAGTCAACGGGCAAGGGTTGAAAAATTCGTTGGTTCAGATTTCTTAATGTATATGGTTGAAGCAGAGCCTCAAACGTACAAAGAAGCTATAAGCTCTATTGAAAGTCCTTTATAGAAAGAGGCCATAATGAGTGAGATTGATTCCATTTTGCAAAATCATACTTAGGAACTAGTGGACCTTCCTCCCGGAACTAAGAGACTAAGTTTTAAATGGATTTTAAAACGTAAGATAAAAGTTGATGGAATAATTGATAAGTACAAGGCTCATTTAGACATACAAGGTTATAGACAAAAAGAAGGCCTTGATTACTTTGATACGTATTCTCCAGTGTCGAGAACAACTTCCATTAGGATGATACTCGCAATTGCTTCCTTGCAAAATCTTGAAGTACATCAAATGGATGTGAAAACAGCTTTTCTAAATGGAGATGTTGAAAAAGAAATCTACATGGAACAACCCAAGGGTTGTGTAGCTTTTGGTCAAGAAAGGAAAGTATGTAAGTTGGTGAAGTCTTTATATGGTTTAAAGCAAGCACCAAAACAATGGCATAAGAAATTTAATGATGCCATGATGGCAAGTGGCTATTGTATAAACAAGTGTGACAAGTGTATATATGTCAAAACTACAAATGAAGGATATATTATTCTATGTTTATATGTCGATGACATACTCATTGTTGGAAGCAATGAGAGAATTGTAAAACATACCAAGGATATGTTAAATTCTAAATTTCACATGAAAGATATGGCACTAGATGATGTAGTTTTAGGCATCAAAGTTCAATGTTCACCTAACGGTCTCATATTAATGCAGTCACACTATGTGGACAAGATACTTGACAAGTTTAACAAAGGTGATATTGGTATAGCCAAAACACCATTAGACGTTAGTTTACATTTGTCCAAGAACAAAGGTGAATGCATAGACCAAGTGGAATATGCAAAGGTTATAGGCAATCTAATGTACCTTACAAGTTGTAAAAGGCCTGATATTGCTTATACTGTAAGTAGTTTAAGCAGATTTACGAGTAACCCGGGTAAAAGCCATTGGGATGCGATCGTGAGAATACTAAGATATTTGCGATATACTCGTAATTATGGACTGCAATATACAAGAGAGCCTGTTGTACTAGAAGCATATTCTAATGCTAGCTGGATAGCTAACATCAAGAATTCTAAAGGTGCAAGTGGGTACGTGTTCACTCTAGGAGGAGGAGTAGTGTCTTGGAAATCTTCAAGGCAAACAATTATAACTCATTCCACAATAGAAGCTGAGTTTGTAGCCTTAGATAAAATGGGAGAAGAAGCCGAATGGCTACGTAACTTCTTAGAGGATATTCTAGAATTGCCTAAGCATGTGCCTTCAATTTGTGTACATTGCGATAATCAAGCAACGATTAAAAGAGCACAAAATGTAATGTATAATGGTAAGTCGAGATACATGCATCGTCGATATAATAACATTAGACAACTGATCTCAATTCAGTTATCTCTATTGATTTTCTAGGATCAAAGGATAACATTGCGGATCCACTAATCAAAGGGTTAAATCGAGATCAAGTTGAAAAGACATCTAAAGGAATGGGACTAAAGCTCATGAATATTTAAGGTACTATATAAAGGAAAACCCAACCATGTTTGATTGGAGGTCCCAAGATCTTGGTTCAATGGGATAACCTAATTGCATAGACCTTGTGTGGTCACTGTGGGGGTAACCCACCGTGTCCATTCCTATGATGTAAACAATGAAAAAATGGGTTAAGGTTAAGCTACATGCTTTTAATGATCCTTTGTGCATCAACATTTGAGCAAAAGAGATCACCTATGTGAGAGTGAAGTGGGGTCTCTTTAAAGGATACTATTGGGGCATAGTAATCTAAAACTCTTGCAGAACCATGAGATGTTCATGACCATAACGAACATAACCATGAGAACTAAAAAACCATGATGTGTTGATATTTGTGTGGAGTATATCTGTTGGTCCAGATTAAAGTTTTATCAGGTAAAATAGGTGCAACGAAAGTTCAAAAATTTAATCTAGTTCCCTGGATCTCCTAAGCATAGCATGATTGATAATAGTGCTAGTCTTAAATTATTCTAGGTCATAAACACTTATTAAAAGGACTTTAATAATAATTTAACCACTTACCAGTTGAAGCGTGAATCCCGTAGTCGGTAGAAAGACCCCTCAGCTACGTGCACAGACTCTAAAGTAGAAGCCCTCTATAAATAGTCCACACAAGCACCACCGACCAAAACCTTCTAGAAAGGAAGAACCGATAAAAGAGCAGAGAATGGCTAGCTCCTCCCTACTAATTCATTCTAGAAGACATTCCCTTAGTTTTCTATTCTCAGTAAATACGTCTTTCGATGGATTACTTCTAGGAATTAGAACAACTAAGAGAATAAGAGAGCAAGAGAGGGATTATAAAATTCAGGACGAAAAACGATGGAGGAGGCTTCTATTTATTGTGGTTAGGAATCATTCAAAGGACAATAAAGTCCCTAACCTCAACCAATCAGAAATAAAATAAAAAGGGCAAACTTGTATTTAATTAAAACCCTGGAAGAGTTGGAAACCAACTCAAATATTGGGAGCTCGCTTAGGGAGCAAGCTCCTAGTCTGACTGGAAGACTGCTGGCCCTTGTGGGCTTGCGTAGGAGCGCAAGCCTATAAGGCTTGTACCTGCCGCACATGGGCCTACTCTGGTGCACATGCCTATAGGCAGTGCAGCCCGCCATAGGTTGCGCTCCACACAGCGCGGACTCTAGTACGCTCTGTGGCCCGCAATGCAAGCCCATGAGGGTTGCATGCCTACGCATCCTCTTGGGCTTGCACACCATGTAAGCGGGCTACTTCTTGCAGCCTGCTTTTGCGTGCCCCATAGGCCACACTGGCCCATACGCAGGTCTTTCTTTCACTATCCCACAGTACATTTAAAGGCGCACTTGCTCAGATTTATCTAACATCCAATATTAATAAATCCTGCTAAGTTCTAGTCCAGTCTTCCCTTTATTTATTTTATCCTCCTTATTATTTATTAGGCTCATTGGTCCAACCAATGAATATTGGTCTAACCAATATGTTATGGTCTAACCATATTTCTTTGCTCTTCTAGATTAGACCTAGTCTAACGATTCTTTACTTAGCTCGGTCATAACTCAAAGTGTGTGACCTTATAGGATCCCGTAATATTGAGCCGCCAAAAGCTTAACCTGGCTCAATCCCTTTTAGGAATTGACCGGGTCGGAGCTCCATACCGTTATGGACTCCAATTACTTTGATCGGTCATAGTGGCACTCTAGCAAAGACATATGACCCCTCAATAGTCAGAACGTCGTATGCATGTGACTTAATCCTGGTTCTGCAATAGTATTAATACAATTCACTCCTTTTATCAACTGTTAAGTACCATCTGGTTTCTAGGACTCAGTTTAAGTGTTAGTCCACTAGTAGCTTTAATGGCTACCCTAGTAGTTTAGTCTTGCTGCCAAAGTACAATACTATACCATTTAATGTGTTGATCAGGATCCCATCTTGTCAACTTATACTCTGATCAGAGGTTTACGAGTGTGTCACTTCTAATAACCGGCCAATGTGCATCTCCCCTATATTGCTACAATGGAGTGATAGATTCCATCTTGACTACTCAGCTTACCAACGGACAGGCATCAACTATACCCGTAATTATCCATGACATCCAATCTCATAGAATGTACAGGTATAATTTAAAGTATAGCAACATCCGAACAAGGTAACTAGTATTTTAGGTTTAAGGAGATTTGTATTGATGTTGCAATGAGACGATTAAAACACCAACACATAATATAGATTATCGAGTGCTGTCTCATAGCAGTCTCCAATGCATTTCCCTGAATACATTCATGTGTTAACCCAAGGTATCACCCTCTAGCACTAGAGATATGCTACTCTGAATCATATTCAAGAGGTATGACATACATGCTAGTCTATCCGTATTCATCAATGTCCAGTCTTGATGATACTACGACTAGGGATATTTAAACAAATCATAATTACACAAGAACCAGTTCTCACCAACATAGTCTCACTATGCCCTTGCAATACGTGCTATGATTATGTTATGAACTTTTGCAAACACATCAATGAATATATTCTAAACCAGTCATAATATATTTTCACAGTCATTGATATAACAAAAGAATGCTTTTATTAATATAACTTTGTTCGTATAAATAAAACTAACTAAGATATATCACCCTAATTGTCTCTAGGGCATACATCATATCTAACAATATCATCGTTTACACAAACGACAGAATAGTTCAAGGACATCGCGTCTACTAGTCAGCCAGTAAAGTAAATATGCTTTCACAAGGGAAAGTTCAAAGGTTGTAGCCTACCTATCCTATGCAAATATTGGCCGAAGAGCATTTTCACCCTTCAATTTTTTTAGAAAATGTCCGTATCATTTTCAATTTTTATTCATGTGGGGGATTGTTCGAAATATGGCATATTAGATAATGTTGTACATTATCTACTTTAGGTTAAATTATAATATGGAAAAGCTATGATTTGAATAACATGAAATATGTCATTGTATTTTATGCTTTGAGAGGTTTCCAACGATATATTATACGCCTAAAACAGATTAACGGTGAATGAGAAATTGTAGTTTAAAGTTTGAACATCTATCAAATTTAGACTCACTAAATTGGTGATTCGGTATTGAAAAAAAATATTGCCATGTAATATTTTTTTCACCAGATTTTTATTTGAGATTAATGGGTTTTTAATCCCTTAATTAATATATTTCTCATAACATCCATGATTAATGACCATAAAGGTATGGTTACAAAAGTTAATGACCATAAATTTGTGGTTACAAGGGTTAATGGCCTTTAAACACCATTAAGCCATGTTAATGTCATTTGTCCTATAAATACTCTATTCTTGTAGCCTTCTCAATACACTTGTTCTTCTCTCTTTTACTCTAGAAAAATCTAGCTGGTATTTGTGTTTGTTTACTTTGTGATTTATTTTCTGTTTTCATACTAAAAATATCTCTCAAAGTTTTCATTCCTTTTACAAGCAGGCTACTTAATTATAGGTTCTTGTGAATTGCTCTTCACATGGTTAGAGTTCGCCTACGATTGCGGTTGTATCATGGGAGACAAATTCACCGGTAGCGGAGGAATAATTTTCTTAAGGAAATTGAGTTTCAGGCCTCCGCAATAAACTTCTACTTCATTAAAAAGGTTGAATATTTCTTTTATATTTGTTTGTAATAGTTTATTATTCTATTAAGAAATCTTCATTTGTATTCTTGTACTTATTCTTATTGAGATATAGTATTATTCATTTATTTTAATACCGCTACTAACAAGTACTATCGAGTCAAATGGTTCCATATACAAGTGACCTTTTTGCAAGTCGACATTGTTGCTATCATATCATTCATACACCTTGAAATACTCATTTTACATGAATTTGCATTGTATTTTACACTTCACTTAGGTTGAGTTTCACTTTTAGGATGAAATCACCAATCCATATGCACCAACATGTCCCAACCTATTCTAGCACTATGCAGATTATAAGAGGAAAATATAATAATTTAATTATAGCAACATGACTTTAAAATGTTCCATTTGGAGTTCAAATGAAAAAAAAATTGATAATTGATGATTAGAAGGTTGTTCACCGGAAATTATAAACAAGCTTATTGACCAGTAAAATGATTTTCAATTGATATTAAAACTGATCACATTAGGTCAAAAAATTGTGAATTGGGTATGCTCAATTAGTACATCTCTTTATGTGGAGGTGAGAAGTCTTATGTTCGATCTCTAACCTCTTCAAAATCCATTTCTATAAAAATAGGGCATAAATTATGAATTAAGAATTTGGACAAGTAAGCCAGATTTGAGGAATAAAAAAGCGTTATTAGGTTTCTTTCTTCCTTCTCCTTACTAGTTTAATTGTTTTTCTACTCTTTGGTTTTCTTTTTTTTTTTAAATAGACTGCATCAACTACTTTTTTTATCTTTCATTGCTATTGTCTTCTTATGATGTAGAGAGATTTCTTGGTCCAATCAAGAAAGTAGGTTGACACATGCTAATCAGTCTTGTTCATCAATATTCTTTCTTGATGAAACTTTGACTAAAGATAGTTTTGACATAAATCATAATTAGATAATGGAATTTACGATGAAGGAGGTGAAAAAGAGTGAGAAATTGGAAATATGTGAAAAAATGTATGAGGATGCAATTTCTGATCTAAACGAATCAATTGTGGATATCAAAAAAGGAAATATCGGAGGCTTGAAAGGTAACCTACTTATTATACTGGTTTTGTGATGATGCGGACGACGAATCCAGTGAAGTCACTATAATCTTTGATAATAATGAATAATTATTAATTATTGTTGGTGTTGGTGTTTAGATCTAAAATGGTTTTACTAAGGTTTGCCTTTAATTGTGCAAATGAACTAATTATACATTTAGTTGATGATATAATCAAGCCAAACGATATAGTTGATAGATAGTTGTTCAACTATACCTTATAAAATGGTATATCTGTTCAACTATATCTTTTTTGCGAAATGGGTAAAAAAGAAATTATTAGGGTACAAAGTAAATTAATAGGGAAAATAGTGAATCGCCATGATATGTGATAAATGACACGTTTTATACACTAAAAACAAAATTCATTTCATGGTAAATTCTTCACATTATTAGTGGCAGTATAATCTCATTTTGGGCCCAAAAGTCTTGTATTGTGTAACATTCCTTTTTAATTTTAGCTCATATTTTCTTGGACTATAATTTAATGTAGTTTAATTAAGTTCAGTTCAGTTTAGACGATTTTAATTCAGTTTAGTTCAGTTCAGTCTAATTCAGTTTAGTTCAGCAAAAATTTACACTGAAATAAGTTTAGTTCAGTTCAATTTAACTCACTACAGTTTAATTGAGTTCAGCTTTTAAAAGTTGAAAAGAACATGGCCTTAATATGGTTAATTAAATTGATATAGAGAAAAGTAAAAATAATTTGAATGAAATTTGTGATCCAAACTCGAATATGAACAAATGCATCAGCGAACCTACTCTTATATGTAACTCATTAACTTGGCCCAAAAATTCGATTCAAATTAACAAATCCTCACAAAAATTAAATTAGTTAGAAATAAATTGGGAATTTATAAAAAAAATCCATTATTTCTAAAATAATTAGAGTTTTACCATGTCAATTAAATATTTTACAATTAATATTTATTTATTTATTTATATACATTAATACGTTATATTTGTGTCCACCAGTCACAGCAATCGCTTCTCTCTCAAGAAGAAGCAGTAATGGCTTCTAATTCCTTCTCCTCCACTTTTGCTATCGGCGCCAATGATATCCTCTTGGAGAATTTCAGTAGAATGAAGCCTTGAATGTCTGTAAAAACGTCTCTCAATCTTTGTTGAAGAAATCTGATAAAATGATGCATAGATAATTCTGAAGTCGTGATTTACACTTTCAGATTGAATCTTATTTGGCGGTTCTACCAAATAGATCAATCGGATAAAATCAGAATTAAAATCAAGAACTTAGAATGAATTTTTGTCGTGAAGAAAAGTGGACCAAAAATTAAAAAAATCGTTGCAAAAAAGAACTCTTTCTGTAAGTGTTGCCAATGCCATGTTTTATAGACCTGATACGGACAGTCGCAACTCTTCAGAACAGAAGTGTTGCGAAAAGACATGTCCATTCAAGCAGCTACAACAGTTCATAATAGAAGTGTTGCGAAAGGTAGCTCCCGAACCCTCGTAAGCTAAGTATCGTAATAGAACTCGAACAATCGTGCACTCCGCACTCTCCTAACTTGTTCGATGAAATATTACAACTGCATTAGTCAACTAGTTGATCCAATTACACTAAAATACCAACATATCCCTCCGATCAACAACCCCGACGTTTTCTTCATAGAATTCGCTAAAGAGTCGAAGAAACTCTGGTTCCTCGTCGGTCCGGCAGTCTTCACCTCCGTCTGCCAATACTCTCTCGGCGCCATCACTCAAACCTTCGCCGGTCAACTCAGCGCTCTAGATCTCGCCGCCGTTTTCATCAAGAACTCCGTCATCAAAAGTTTCTCGTGCCATGGTACGAATCTCAAAATATCCTAAACTAATTCAATTAACTCATTCGATCGATTTTCATTTGGATTTCAGATCCTAATTAGTTAACGCTAAATTGATTCGATTAATAGCTTGGAATGGGAACCGCGCTTGAAAAGCTATGCGGCAAGCATTTGGAGCGGGACAAATTGATATGTTAGGAGTTTATTTGCAGAGAAATAGATTTGGACTTTTTGGTAGTTTTCAGATTGTTGATAATAGTTGTTTTTGTGTTAAACTGAGGTGCACACCAACTATTCAATAGAATGTTGAAGAAAGTTGTGATATGAAATTAAATATCTATTGGACGTTTATTGGGAACATATTGGACATTTATTGGATATTATTGAATGGAAGAACAATTCTATTTGAGTATCAACATATATGATGTGGCATTCAGTTAGATCACAAATAGTTTTGGTGATTGATTGCAAAAATTGGCTATCTGTTTTAGTGTTTATTTTCATGGTGAATTAGTTGCTACTTTTTCAATTATACTTAAATCTTTAGAAACCAACAACATTATCTGTAATTCATTCATTTTTGCTGATATATGGTATGGTTCAATTTTATGTTACACCAATGTTTGCGTCACTAGCAGCAGCATCGATTGTTGGTCTTCTATGATGTGCATTTTAGGAAGTGGACATCTATCAGACATCTTTCGGACATCTACTAGAATTGTATTAGAAATTTTGAAATTGATATTTGACATCTGTAGAAGTATATTTCAAATTACAATTGTCACTTGTTTTAAAGTTGATATTAGACATTTGTACAAGTATATGTACTTGACTTGTGTATTTTCAATTACCGTTTCAATAGATTGTTATCTGATACTTTGTATATTGAATGATGATCTTTTTTAATTACTATTTCTTTTTTCGTTGGAATAAGTGATATATATTGGTTGTCTATTGGATATCTATTGGCAAACACAATATCATAACTATTAAAAAGCAACAATGTTAAAACAAACATCAATTCCAACTACTTAGATACCTAACTACACAAGATTTCCAGAATTCAAACATAATTGAATATCAAAATTATCTCTATTGATTGTCTATTGTGTCGGTATACTGCGCTTAGCTCTCAAGTTTGTTTTCTAGATATTCCTTTCCATGCCTGTATAAGCTCAAAGCTAGCCAACCGTATTCTGTGGATTTGGACATGAAACTGATATGCGATTGGTTCTGCTCAACTACAGATCCTGACAATGAATTAAAGATAAGTAAGAACCAATAGAAATCTAACAAAGACCCAATAGACATTCTATATACATCCAATATACATGACAGAGTGATGAAATTCCTTGCAAACTCGTATGGAAACCTATTTAGTAGTGGCAATGCAATGTCCGGTTTAGGAGGCTTCCAGCATTTCACATAACAAGAATCAGAAAATTGAGGCTCAATTTGTAAGCAGGCGCCCTAACATAGTAGTTGTTATCTCCAAAAAGTCAACTAGAACCTATACAATGTCATACACATAATGTTGTGCGTACTAGCTATTTTTAAGGAACATGAGTTATTATTAGAAAATTAATAGAAACTATGGTAAAAATATTGACATAAAGGAACTTAATAGTCAGTGTCGTTGAGATTGGATAGATAAAATATTGACATTTGATGGCAGGTATTATGATGAATTGAGCAAATATAAGTCTTAAGATACTAAGATAGTGGCTTGTAGTGTCATGATACTGTATAACCTTATTATGATTTATTGTAGTCTATTTTCCCTACACTAAAATTCCCCCAATTACTAATTGTATCAACCTCAAACAGAAGAAAGAAAATGCATATGCATGAGATAGATAAGATACCGGCTCATTTTAATTTTTGGAGTGGACTTCTAGGTCTCCATTGCATGCTAGGAACCAAAGAATGAGAAGACTCTTCCACCTATTCAACAAAAAGAACAATATAATTCACACTTCCCTCAACTGTAGAAACTAACAAGGAATTAATAATATGTAAGAACCTATAGAAATCCAACAGACATCCAATATAAATCCTATAGATATCCAATATAAATCAAATATTCATTAATCAAACTTCATTCAGGCATTTCTACAAACACTTCATCTGCACAATTGCATGAGATAATTCTGTAAAGAATTGGGAGGAAACAATTACTCCTCTGAATAACAGCTCTATGTAAACAATGGAACTAATAAAAACCAACAGAAAAATTACAATAATGAGAATGCGAGATTATTAAGGTTCCAACTGTATCAGGTTAGAACAAAATGTTTAAGTCAAGATGAATATTTCCTTTCTAGAGTTCATTTCAATATGAATATGAGAATGCCCTTATAGTGTTATCCAAATTCTAAGGTAGTAATAACAGGTCCTTGATTAAAAAGGAATTTATTTGTCAAATAATCAAAGGAGGAATCAAAATCGTAAAATTAAGTACGAAATCAGTGATGAAAACATGAAACTGAAGAGGAGAAAAAGAAAAGAGATAAAATACGAACCAGTGTTATGGCCGTGAAAAGAGCAAGAAGAGCAAGGCACTAGTGGAATTTTCAATCTTGATGTAAAGAGAAAATTATTTTCCTCTCTCCCTATAAATGTTAATATTTTGCCATATTTTCTCTCTTTTTATTAATTTTTTTTGCCACAAATATTTATTTTTTCAGCCATTTATATAAAGAGACCAATAAATTATGTATATATTTTTTAAGGCTTGTATGAGCTTTCTCATATTTCACCACGGTAAATTGCACCGTTGATTACTGAAATTTGTTATTTACGTGGTTACCCTGGTAAACTTTAATTGGTGTAAGAGAGGTACAATTGAATGTAGTATTATTAAGCAAAATATGTTCCAACTTTTGTTAAATGTGAGTGCAACACCACGTCAATTCCAACTAATTTTGTATTGTTTTTACATTTTCTCCATAAGAGTGTGACACACATGCATGTTATGTTTGTAGTATGTGTCATATTTTTTTTCATCTATAGTTTATGTGGAGTTGTGCTAGCATATATAAACATCTATTCTTTACTTTTTTTTTTTTGAATGAATGAGTGGAATTGAATTGAATTGAATGAACTTCAACTAAATTGGACTGAATAATCATTAGAAATTTACAGATGAAGGAAGTTGAATTTTTCAGATTTGGTAGCACTAAAAACATTTCTGATTTTCAGCTTCTCAAAAAACTTGACTTCCATATTCTGCCTTCGAGAACGGATAGGATCATTGAGGTTACTTGGCTGCCCCCGCCTCATGGTTATATGAAAGTAAACGTTCATGGATCGGCTTTAGGTTCTCCTGGGCCTGCTGGTTATGGTGATCTTCTTAGGAACCCCGAGAGGCTTTCCCCATGGAGCATTTTCCAGCAAATTAGCTTCGGCATACGCCTTCGAAGCGGAGTTGAGGGCTGCGATTTACGCTATTGATAAAGCGTATGAGTTTGGATGGACTAAACTTTGGTTCGAAACAGACTCTCTGTATGTTCTCCACATGATTCGTAATAAGAGTCGGCTTGTCCCGTGGTCTTTGCGCATTGATTGGGAGGAATCGTTGAGGAAACAATCACTAATGACGGTAGTTGTGACTCACATCTACAGAGAAGGGAACCGAGCAGCTGATGCATTGACTAGAGATGGCGGATTGAATGGTGACAGTTGGTGGCCTTCGCACCCGTCCTTTATTGAAAATTTTATTTCTGAAGATTATGTTTTAAGATCGAGCTGTCGGTTGACACTTTTTTTCATTTATTTCATTCGAGCTCAACTAATTTTGGTAGGGTTATTTTTGAGGAAGGGTTTTAAATTAGTCGGGAAGTATGTAGGTTTTTGGGTTTAGATCAGAGTTAATGGTGGTATGGTAGCATGACCGTTAACTCCTGCTACGGCTGGTTGAGTTGTGTAAGTGTGAAAACCACTTTAGCCATGTCCCCTTACTCTTTCCTGCATGCTTCTTTAACAGCTAATTTTTCCCCATCTCGACTTAACATTATTTTTCTAATTGATCTCCATCTTTTATAAAAAAAATTAGAAATTTATAAAATTAAATATTACTATTGTATCATTAATTACTATTTTAAATATATATATAAACTAATATTTTATGTACATAATATATTACCTTAAAATTATAAAAATTTAATATAATGATACATGAACTTCAAAATTTAATATACAAATATTACAATTTACTAGCATAATGGTCAAATAAAAGAGAATATAATTCAATAAATCCTTCTCTCAATATTCCCTCCTTTTTTAGAAAAAATTGTAACTTTTGGTAAGTTCCCTGATACTATAAATACACTTCATTTAGTTTTTGTTAGGCCAAATACATAATTAAGCACTTAAACTTGACACTAAAAGTACTATCCCTCAACTTTTAAAAGATTCTCTCAGACCTTTCAAGTTTACTTTTTTACATCTTTGAGCCGCTGATTCCTACGTGGCACATAGTTTGTAGAGAATGAAAAGCTGAGGCGGCGTGAGTTTTTGTTACATTGAAAATGACGTATATATTTGAATTGGAATAATTTTTAAGGGGCAAATTTGAAATTTGATTTTCCCTCAACCTATCCTTCATCCTCACATCTCTTTCTCTCACTTCTTCCTCTCATTTGTTTCTCTCATCAACGGCCTATTAACGGAATTCGTTTGGTTTGTGGCGGAATGCAACATCTTTGCTTCACTTGGAGTGCTCTATAAATCACTCGTTGTTATTTACCGGCGACGATTTCAAGGCGTCGGCTATTGCTGGTGGTGGTTCTATTAGGCAAGGGAGGTGCAGATTCTGAGATTATACTTAATTATTGTAATGATGGTTGATGAATGCTGTTAATTTGTAGAAGGAAAGCTTGAGGCTTGAATCCGTTGAAGAAAATTTTGGAAAATTCCTTGTTTTTCGAAACTGATACCAACAGCAATAAATTGGAATTGAAATTAAAGCACCGCTTGGGAGCAAGTTGTTGGAGGGAGGGGAATGTGAGGTTATCAAAATCAGGTGCTTGGGAGCATGAATTTTTAATTTCAGATAGAAGTTAGGGGAATCAGATTCCAGCTAGTTCCCTTCAAAGGCTCAATTTCCAATTTCATCAATTTTCAATTAATGTTACTAACATAATCTATTTCTTAACTTTTTATACATAGGGTATATATATGTAGTTACACTTCATTTTTCTTTAAAACCTCATCCCTTCCTTTCAAATATCATATTTTAAAAATTATTCCATTCCCCTCAAATTTCACCCCTTCTTTTCTTTTCCTTTCCATGTATTTCCTTTAAAATTATTGACTACTTTGCTCCCAAGCAGAGCAGTATGACATTATGGAAAAAGGAATCTGATGATGGTTTATACTTTATAGTGCTAGTGGGTAAGAATCAATTGTTGATGGTTTTGCAAGAAATTAATATTTTCTTAAATATATAATTGCATTTGATGACATGTCAGTTATGTGTACATATTTTCTTCCATCTTGTCCACGTAAGCATGTGTGGGATTCACGCTCTACTTCAAAAGTGGTTAAGCTTGAATTGAGTAGTTATTGGATACATAATTAGAAATCTGAGGGTTGATGGAACCTTTTAAAAGTTGAGGGATAATAAATTTTTGGTGACAAGTTTAAGGGATTAATTATAGATTTGGCCTTTTTATTACAATGAATGAGTAAATAAGGGTAAAATGAGGAAAAAAAAATAGGTATAGTAATAGATATTTCAAATAAATTTATCCACCAAAAGTGATAGATATTAAAAGGGCTTCTTACGTAAATATCCATAAAAACTAAAATAATTTGGGCACGTTATCAATTATTTACAAATTAATAAAATCAGCAGAAAATAATTACAAAAATATCATGTAATAGTTATATGGTACATATCTAGTAATCGTCTAGTACTTACCTAATAAAAATCTACTAGATCGGTAGTAGATATGTAGTAGATATCTAGTAATCATCTGGCAGATATTTAGTAAACATCTAGTAGATCAGTATTAGATATGTAGTAGATATCTAGTACATCGATTACAAGATATTTACCATATAAACTACTACATGATATTTATGTAATTATTTTCTTATGTTTTATTAATTTGTAAATTATTTATATATATATATATATAATTAGTTTGACTTAATAATAAATTTTAAAAATATTTTAGTGAAATATATATATAATTTTTTAACAATTTTCCTATTAAAAAAGGGGATGGAGTATTAATCAAAATGTCACAATGTTATTCACCTGTGCTATCTATATATTTAAATTTTTATACTTCTTCGTACTAATATCTTATGCTATATTCTTAAAAGGCTTCAGTAGAACTCGAATTTGAAACCTTATTTAATACAATTTATCTCCTTGCTACTTAAACCAACAAATGTTGGCATGTGGATGTCTAATGTGCTTCTTACACAAATACCCATAAAAATCAAAATAATTTGCCCACGCTATAAACTATTTACAAATTTATAAAAATAGTAGAAAATATTTACAAAAATACTATGTAGTAGTTATTTGGTAAAATATCTAGTAATTGCCTAGTAGTTATCTAGTTAACATCTAGTCAGTATTAGATATATAGTAGATATCTGGTAATCGTTTAGTAGTTATCTAATAAACATCTAGTAGATCAGTATTAGATATATAGTAGATATCTATTAAATCTTAATTTTGATAGTTTTTTATGGAATCTAATGACACTTTTATATATATGTGTGTGTATCTGCATATATATATATATATATATATATATATATATATATATATATATATATATATATATATATACCTGGATTCGATATTTCAGAATCGATCTTTCTACGAACTTGTTTGAATCTACGAACGAATTCCTGCAAAACAACACACGAACTTGGGGGCGATCGGTGGTTACCCCGTGGGGGACCCTCCGATGCTTAAGTCAGTAAAGGGTTTTGAGGAATATTACGAAAGTGAGTATGAGAATGTTGAGATACCTGTTGAACTGACCTAAGGGCCTATTTATAGGCGCAGGAGCAGCCCTATTCATGATAGATTAGGGAGTCACAATTGAGATAACTTTAGAACTCTTCATACATATCTGATCCTCGTATCCCCAGGTGATAGGGATAAGGATAAAGGAGAGAATATAGGGACTAGAGTCAGACCTGGATTCTCCTTACTTGTAGGGCACGGAGATGCCTTCGAGCCGGTCATGAACCGTCTCAAGACTATGACCGTTCAAGGCATCGCGTGGTCTCCGGTTTTGTATGCTCTCCAACCGGAATGAGATTTTAGCCGGTTTTTAGGTTTTTCTAACTTAGTCGACAGAGCGAGCCACGCGGCTCTTGTTGACCCAGTCACTAGGACGAGACGGGCGAGTTATATTTAGTAAGTTATCAGAAGCCCCCCACAAGTGTTAGAAGCTCTTTAGGGCTTCTGGCAGCATGAACCGACTCGAATTCTGAGCGGCCTAATGTTTAGGGCTATGTGGCCAACTGTGGCCCAAGCATTCTCGAAGCTTCCTTGAGAAGCTTAAGTCTCTTTATATTCTTTGGTGGTAGGAGTGACTTTTCGAAATTTGAAACTAGCTTAACCTTAATTGATACGTGGCACTGTGCTTCTGCCTTTTAATGACTGTGACCCTTCGCTTTTTATCCTTCTTCCTATTTAAACGTTTTTTCCACACATTTCATCACTTTCGCTTGCCTGACCTTTTCTGCTTCACTCTGGCTATTCCTGTTTCCAAGCTTTCAAGGTTGTTTTTCCGGCAACATCTACTTCTTCAAACTCTTCATCCCTTGCAAGTAAGTAACTTTTATCATGCTTCTTCTTTTCATGAATTCCATGTCTATGACTGCTGTGCTACCATAGCCTGAAATCTATGTTAAACGAGTTCTTGCTAAACTGCCTTTTATGCTATTACATTACGGTGTATCTAGAATTTTTAGGCTAGAATCCTTTGTAATTTTGAATGCCTTTACTTGTGGAAATGATCTTAGCTGTAATTTTGTATTGTCGGAACCTGGGTTTCTTTTGGCCAGATTCTGGGTTCATGTATGAATTTTGATGAATATAGGATTTTTTAGATTTCGATGTTTTCCCTCACGGCTGAAAAAGTTTTTAGATCCTTTAGGTTAGATTTTCCCTGAATCTAACTTGTTCTAGGCGGCTTCATTTTCTAGGCGACCATGTCCTCTACCGCCTCCATAAGTACTGGCTCAGCCGATAGGATGTTTGAAGAATATTGTGCCGCGTCTCATGACTCGGTGTCAAGGTGTTACATTAGCATTAACCAAACTAACCTTTGTCCTAACATTAGGGTTAAAAGAACAGTTGGAAGGATGGAACGGGTAGGAAGGAATGCTGATGACGAGAGGAGGGCATCCCACGAGGCGACCTTGAGCTCACAAATTCATTCGTCCGATTCGGCTTGGGCTGGGAATGAAGAAGAGCAAGAGGTTGAGCAGCCGGTTCAACAAGGCATCAACGCTTCGATACCCAAAGGTTTTAGAGCCAATAGGTAAGCGAACAAGGGGAAGGCAAAAGTCGTTGCTGGGGAACCGATTGATAAAGAGGCCCCTAAGCTGAAAAAGATGACCACTTGGATAGAGGACATGATTTCTATCATTCACTCGGTGGACATTGAGTTCGAAAAGGCGACCTTCCGTTGGATGAGAAGGTGTAGCATTAGGCTTCCGACTGAAAATCAGCGCGTTCATAAGCCGCCTCCCGGGTGGCTTAGTATCTATTTGGAGCAGATTTGGTCAGGGTTCCTCTACCCGTTACCCCCGGGGATCTGCGACCTACTGAACCATTGGAATATATGCCCAGCTCAAATACACCCAAATGCTTAGGGCGAGCTTGCCGACCATTATAAAATTTGTATAGACCTAGGGCTTAGTTTTGATGATAATTTCTTCAAGAGGGTGGCTTCCAGCAAGTTGAATAAAGGTGAGGACCACTTGAATTTCTCCCACAAGAAGGGATTCTACTCTTTCTCTGGAAAATCTGACTCGGTGAAGAACTTAAGCAATTTTTCATATAAATCCAGTTGCGAGAGGGGTTTCCCACCTTCTCGACTCAATGGTTATTCAAAATACCGCTTGCCTTTTCCATCCCCAAAAATGATCCGGACATCCTGGTTGGATTGTTCGACCGGTTAAAGAGAGGGGTTTGGACTTCAGGCAATATTTCCTACGCCCTAGTTCATAGGCATAGGGTGATAGACTATTCCCTGGAGTCGGATGATGGCTTTAAATATTATCCCGGCCCTCAGCTACCCTGTGACTTATCTTAACTTCTCTTTTTGTTTTATGTTTTCAGCTATGTCTAAAGTTAGATCTAAAATTTCTGGTGTCGTAGCCAAGCGGGTCAAAAACTTGCAGCAAGAGAATACTCGATCGGCTCCAATTGAGTTAGCAACTCAATCTAACGAAGCTGTTGATCTAGTCTTGCTAGGCAAGAACGCCGCTTCAGAGGCTGTTAAAGGAAAGCGTGCTAACGCTCAAGATCCAGAGCCGACCAATAAGAAGTAGAATAAAGTCAATGGGGCTGGTGAGCTAATACTATGCTTTCTTGAACTTTATACTTTATGCTTTTTCTATTTGTTACTACCAATTTTTTGTCAGGCTGCTCTCGATTCGGCCGTTGCATCGGGACCGGATGCTGATGCGGACCCGGCTGCTCCTCCCTCCGTCCTGCTTGTAAGGGAGCAAAAGGTGGCGGGGGATAGGTCGGCCATCACTCTTCCTATAGTGCAAGAGTCTCTTTGCGAGGCTTTTCCTTTGGAGCGGGAGGCTTAATGCTACGAGAACGAAGATTTTCTTACCCTTTTGGGTTTACTTTTTGAATACATCAGCCATGTTTGTTTCTATATTTCTCGGATTAGTATTTATGATTGTGTCAATCGGTATTCTAATCAACGTTTCATCAGTCTTTGTCTTGAGGAGCCAAGCTTTACCGTCAAATAGAGGCTGAGGAGACTAATGCCGAGAAACTCTCCAAGCGATTGACATGTGCAAGAGCCTGAAGAGCCGGCTAAAGGAGTCAGATGAGGCTAGCAAGAAGTTGGAGGGTGAACTTATGAAGTTGAAGGGAGATCATGAGCTGCTCCAATCGGCCCATGAAACTACCTCCAACGAACTTGTGAAAGCCCAGGGGGACCTTACCTCTAACCGGCTGGAATGTTAGTCCATTCAAGCTTCCAAGGAGAAGGATGAAGCCGAGTTTATCCGATCCATCGAGGGCGTGGTGGATGATAGCTATCAGTTCGGCCAGAAGGTTTTGGATTCCTGCCGGCTCCTTCATCTGGATATTCCCGAGACAGTCCTACAAATGCTCAAGTATCCAGGATCCGATGAGTAGGAGGTGGTTGAAAAGGACCTGGGAGGGCTGGCTGAAGATGTACAAATTGAGTCGGGGGAAGAGTTGAAAACGTATCTCAAGACTCCAATCTTGTAGCTTAGTTTGATTTTGCTTGTAATCTTTAGCTTTATTTTCATTTTTGTAAGTACAATTCGGTTTTAATTTAAGCCTATTCTTGAGGCGTTTCTTAAGGTCTTATTTCTGTGCCTTTTTTTTTGCATGAATGCTTTATTGCCGTTTGGATGTTTGTGTCTTATTTGCGTTCTAGGGATGTGACGTGCTAAGAACTGTTTGCCGTAGTTTTAACTAGGTCTTATGTGCACAAGATATTTAGACCGGTCTTATGTTGTGCCGGGGATATGCCATAAAGTGTGATCAGTACTTATTGAGGTGAACGTATGAATAAAAGAATGCTTTTATTAATAATAATGATTTGAGTACAAGTCCGGGAATTCTACGCATCCGAATTTCTACTTGAGGGGAGCCGCCTCGTTAAAAACTTCCTTAAGAGAAAACCCAATAGGAAAAAATCCTTAAGGAAGGAAAAAGAGTACGGCTGCTAGAGTCCCTAAGCATCTACTGTGTAGTAGGGCCTAAGATTAGCAATGTTCCATGTGCGAGGAAGCTCTTTGCCTTTCATAGTCCCTAGCTTGTAGGTGGCCGGCCCGATGACTTTGGTGATCTTGTAGGGGCCTTCCTAGTTGGCGCCCATTTTTCCTTAGCCTTCTCGGGCCTGTAAGGCGGTCGAGTCTTTGAGAACTAAGTCTCCTTCTTTGAGGCGGACTTCTCGTATGCGCCTGACATGGTATCTAGCGATTTTTATTTTATAAGCCGCCATGAGAATCCAAGGTCGCTCTCTTCTTTCATCCAAGTTGTCCAAGTGGTACTTCATGTTGATGTTGTTCTCTTCCTCTGTGTAATATGCCACCTGGTCTAATGGGTCTCTGATCTCGATAGGAATAACCGCTT
This sequence comes from Euphorbia pulcherrima, assembly GCA_947683365.1. Lineage (NCBI taxonomy): Eukaryota > Viridiplantae > Streptophyta > Magnoliopsida > Malpighiales > Euphorbiaceae > Euphorbia > Euphorbia pulcherrima. The sequence continues at coordinate 46,196,925 of CANTUS010000014.1, forward strand.
CAACTCCAAAGACTAGAGAGTAAGGGGTTTGGCCAGTTGTTCCGCAAGGAGTGGTTCTGTATGACGACTTGACTTTGATCAATTCATCCGGCCATCTTCCCTTTCGATCTAGCACCCACTTCTTTAACACCCTTCTCCCAGGGTTCTATTGGTTACTTCCGTTTGACCATTCGTTTGTGGGTGCGCCACGGAGGAGAAGTGATTTTCAATCTTCCATTGCTTGCAAAAATCTTTGAACTTAGCTTGCGATAAGTTACCAGAAGATAAAATTGAGGCGGAGAAGATAACCAGGAAGTCCATGGGATTTGCCTTGGTAGGCGAAGAATTGTAAAGAAAATCTTACTCCGACTTATGGCTTAAATGCATCGCCCCAGAGGTAGGAAAACTTATTATAGAAGAAATCCACGAAGGAGACTATGGATCTCACCAGGCGGCTGAGACGTTACTCAGGCGAATCACTTTAGCTGGTTACTATTAGGAAACCGTCAAAGCTGACTCGGAGGATTACGTAAGAACTTGCCATTAGTGCCAAATCCATGCAAGAAAGTCACACATTCCAAAGGCCAATCAAAAGCCAATAATGACCGCCTGGTTATTTATATCATGGGGAATAGACATTACGAGCCCAATGTCGGAGGAGTCCGGGCAGAAGAAATGGATACTCGTGGTAATTGACCATTTTTCCAAGTGGGTCAAGGCGAAAGCCCTTAGCTCCGTCACAGCTGAAAGAGTCATTGACTTCGTTTGGAAGCATATAATCACCCGGTTTGGAGTACCAAAAAGAATCCTAGCAGACAATAGATTGCAATTCATCTCAGAAAAATTCAAAGACTTTTGCAAGCACTGGAAGATTAAGAACGCCTTTTCATCCGTAGCACACCCACAAACAAATGGCCAGACGAAAGTTACCAACAGAACTCTGGGATAAGGATTGAAGAAGAGAGTGCTTGATCGAAAAGGAAAATGGCTGGATGAGTTTATCAAAGTCTTATGATCTTACAAAACCACTCCTTGAGGAACTACTAGACAAACTCCTTATTCTTTAGTCCATAGAGTTGAGGCAGTTATACCGGTTGAAATTAGAGCACCATTAGACCGGGAGGGGTACTACACCAAGAAAGATAATGACATTAATATGAAGTAACACCTGGACAACTTGGATGAAAGAAGAGAATGAGCCTAGATCCTTATGGCGGCTTATAAAGCCAAAGTCGCAAGATAACATGATAGGAGAGTACGAGAAGTCCGGCTCAAGGAAGGAGACCTAGTTCTCAAAGACTCGGCCACCTCTCAGGATCGAGAAGGCAAAGGGAAGATGGGCGCTAATTAGGAAGGCCCCTACAAAATCACCAAAGTCATTAGGCCGGCAACCTACAAGCTAGGTCTATGAAAGGCAAGGAACTTCCTTGCACTTGGAACATTGCTAATCTTATTTCATAGTAGACACTTAGGGACTCTAGCAGCCGCACTCTTTTTCCGTAAGGATTTTTTCCCACTGGGTTTCCCCTTAAGGAAGTTTTTAACGAGGCGGCTCCCCTCAAGTAGATATCCGGATGCGTAGAATTCCTTGGCTTGTATTTAATTTTCTCAAATAGATACATTAGTTATTATTCGTTTCAAACAAGTCTTGATCAAACTTTTTGACACTAAAACAACACATATCCGGCATATTATAAGACCGGCTTAATTTACACATGCCTTAGTTAAAACTAAGACAAGATGTTTTCAGGCGGCCATCACCCCCAAAACATAAATAAACCGGCACAAGAATAAGACCGGCAGAAACTCGATAAAATACAAGATAAGAAAGGCTAAGTATAAGACCTAAAAACAATCATCTAAAACGGCAATAAAATTCCGCTATAAAAGCAAACATACAATATAAGGCGCTGAAATAAGACCTTGATAAACGCCCCAACAAGGGCTCAAATTGTACGTACAAAACAAGCCATCATAGCCAAAACACAAAAATATAATACACAAAAGTTCTATACTACAAGCGGAGGATCTTTGTCAGACGGTTGCTCCAATTCTCCACCTAGGGTCTCTTGAGCTTCGCCGGTTGACCTACCAAGAGCATCATCTTCGAGGGCCTTCTCCCCCTCTACCTCGGCCCCCAGATATTGGATGGAGCGAATTAAGTCCTCAGGGAGGTCCGGATGAACCTGCCTACAGGCTTGGAAAATGCGCCGCCCATACTCAAAACCATCATCCACCATCCCTTCAATGGACCAGATGTACTCAGCTGTGTCCTTTTCTTTTTAACGACTGACGTCTTGAAGCTCCGTCCCGGTGATGGCAAGATCTTCTTCAGCTTTCTCAAGACTCTTTGAGGCTGTCTCGTGAGACGATTAGAGAAGCCCATGCTCTTCTCGTAGCTTTTGTAACTTCTCCCCCAGAGTCTTGTTCTTGGCTTCCGCCTCTTTCACTTGAGTTTTTAGCTTGCGGCACATGCCTATAGCCTCCGTCAGCTTCTCGGCGTTGGTCCTCTCCACATCCACTCGATGGAACAAGTCAGCCGCCCGGGATAAAGACTAGGACAAGAAACATGTTAAGTACGAAATACACCCATTAAGATGAAATTCTTAATCAGGGAGAAGACCATACCTAAGTAATTGATTCAAAGAGGCGAGTCGCCGCCGTGGGAAAGTCCTCTTGTTCATATAGGCGATCCTCTTCTTCCAAGGGGAAGCCCTCAAGGAGAGACTCTTGGACTGCTGAAAGACGAAGGGAAGGTTTATCGCCCGCGACATGGATCAGGGCGTCCTTCACCAAAGAAAGAGGAGCCGCAGAACCCTCGTCGGGTGTGTCCTCCACCCCGATGGCCGTATCGACAGTTGCCTGACAAAAATCATATTATTAGATCAAATTACATCAAAAAAAGTAACGAAAGTTTGGGCAAACAGAGCACAATACCTTGGCGGTGACCTTGGCTTTCTTTTTGGCCCCTTTGGAAGACACCTCGGCAGCGCTCGGGTTCCCCCACTTTGTTCCTTTCTTCCCCGTCTTCTCACCATTTTTCCCTAACAAAACTGTAGCATTAGTTTTGTTAATTGCTCCGTCAACAATCTCTGGAGCGCGGCGATCGTTGACTTGTTGCAGGTTTTTCACCTGCTTAGCCATAGCATTGGAAATTGCATTCTTAACTCATGACATAGCTGAAAATAAAGCTAAATATGAATAAGAAGGAAAATAAACTCACCCGAAGGCGGAGAGCTAACATAGTATTCATAACCATCATTAGAGTCAATGTTGTAATCTATGAGCCTAACATAATGGACAAAAGCATAAGAAACGTCCGCCAAAGACCACATTCCCCTCTTGAATCGTTCAAACATCTCCACCTGGACATCCGGGTCATTCTAAGGATCTTAAAAGCAGGCGGTATTGCGAACGAGCACCGGGTAGGAAATTTTGGCGCCCCTTCTTTCAGTTCGACGAAAACAAAAAATTGCTTAAAATTCTTCATCGAGTCCGCCCTGTGGGTAAAGGAGTAGATACCGACCTTGTGAGAAAAGTGCAGATGATCCTCGCCTCTGTTCATCTTGCAAGAAGCCACCCGTCTGAAGAAGTTCGCGTCGAAATTAAGCCCTAAATTTTCACAAATTTGATAATGGCCCACTATGTCGCCCCAACAGTTGGGGTGAATTTGGGTCGGGCACACCTTCCAATAGTTGAGGAGGTCGCATATGCCCTGAGGGAGGGGTAGACAAAGCTGAACCATGCCTGCTCTAAATACAGGCTGAACCATCCCTACGGCGGTCGGTGGACACGTTGGTCCTCTGACGGGAGCATAACCCTACAATTTTACGTCCACGGAAAGGTCGTCCTCTCGAAATCTATGTCTACCGGATGAACAATGGAAACCATATCCTCTATCCGGAGGGGTCAATTTTTTCTCCTTAGTAGCCTTCTCCGCAGCCGTCTCAACACAACAACCCTTGCTTTACCTTTTGTGGCGGCTCTCTTTTTTCTATAACCTTTAGGTATGGGATCCGGACGCACTTGCTTAGCCGGCCGTTCCACATCGTCGTCGTTCCCAGCCACACGGGGTCAAAGGAATGAATTTGTGAACTTGAGGCGTTCTGGCCAGATGCCGCTCTCTCCTCATTACAATCTACACGGTCCATCCTCCCGACTGTCTTTTTTATCCTAGGTTTACGAGGCAAATTAGAGCGATCCATGTTAACATAAGTGCGAGAAACCAAAGCAGGCAACTCCCTACACAAGACGGTAAACAAACTTTCACTTGAACTGCTACTTAATGTGGAAGAAGACATAGCCGCCTAGAAAGAAAGCAAAAATCGTAAAACAAGTTAGAGTCAGATCACGCTATCCTATCAAGATCTATGGTTAACTTTCAGCCGGGAGGGATCTTGCATAAACCTATGTTCATCATGTTCATCTCGTTCATCAAGTTCATCCCCAAACCCAGAATCTAGCAAAAATAACCCAGCTTTCGACTAGTAATAAATTACAGATAAAGTCATTTTTCCAAAGGAAAGCATTTAAAGCGCAAAATCAAAGATGCAAAGGATCCTAGCCTGAAAATTCCAGGCATACTATGGCATATTGCGATATGGACAATATTCCAACAAAAACATAGAGTTTAGGTTATGATAACATACAATCAAAAGCATAGCAGCATTAAGCGCGAAATTCATGAGAGAAGAAGATAGAAGAGGAGGGCTTACTTATTAATAGGGAGTTTGAAGAAGCAAGAGTCGTCGGAGAAACACCTGAAAAATTGAAAGAGCTGAAGTCACCAGAGTAGGGTTGCAGGGAAGCCAAAATGAAGAAATGAACTTCGAAGGCGCTTAAATAGGAAACAACTATAAACTAAGGAGTCACAATCATTGAGTTGCAGGAACAAAGCACCACGTGTCAAGTAGAAACTGGCTGGTTTTGAATTTCAAAAATGCCAACTGCCGCCAAAGAATATGAAAAGACTCAAGCTTTCTAAGGAAACTTCGAGAACGCCTATCCAACAGGTGGCCACGTGGCCCTAATTCTTATCCGCTTGAAACTTGAGCCGGTATAAGCCAATGACGGCAAAAGCCCTAAAGAACTTCTCACACTTGTGGCGGGCTTCTGATAATTCGCTAAATTTTTCGAATGTCACTCTAATCTTCATATATAATTCTTATATAATATAATTAAAATACAGAAATATTGAATTTATTGAAATAACTGGTGAAAAAACTAGTTTACAAATCATATGCACCCTTTTGAAACCACATGCACTATTTTTAAAAAAAATATCCAACAAACACCTTTTTAAAAAATGACCAAACCACATAACATATTTTTTAAGTTTATCCTAAAAATAATCCTTAGATAACTTCTAAACCTGATGAGCTTTTTCTAAATCACCTCCCAGTCATGTACTACTGAATTGGTGGATTGAAAAACTTCTTGATCAAATTGATTCTTGATCCTTGCTGTTGCACTTTTTTTTCAATTCTGAAAATTTATAGACGAAACTGTATAAATTTTTTTTTGGTAAAGAGAACTTTTAACCGTATGAGTTGGGGTTTCCAAATTTACATTTCTCTAGAAGTTTAGGGCAATGTAATACATATATGTTATACATGGTGAAAGTGATAAAAACAAGGCTATATGGATCCAGACCCCTGACAACTTTGGTCAAATACCACCCTAACCTTTTAAACTTGGCATAAGTGCACGAATTTGCCCCTGAATACCACATGTCAACTTATAGTTGATTTGGCTTTTCGAAGATTGTTTTCTTGATTTTTCTTTCCGACCATACGCTGGCATATGATGTTGAGACATACTGATGTACTTTATCAAGTGGCAACCAAAGCAAATTAAGAGTTCAAGAAGATCTATATGCATTTGGCCTAATAGCATTGGAAAGGCGATAGGAGCAGGCAAATGTAGCACTTTTTTTTTATTGAAACTCTTAAAGAAAGCAGTATTCAGCATCAAAGGCTTTAACACCCAACAAAAATGTTAAACGAGAATATAATTTCATAGCAAAAACACATTTTCTGGAATGAATGCTCAACAACATAATATCTACCCAATTGCCATAAGCAGCAGTACAAATTGGTCCATTTTATTATCAAAATCGAAAAATAGATGCGGTAGGCGTACCCACATCCTATGCAGAAAACCAAACTCAGATGAAGTTCCTGATATCCAGAGATTTCACATCTACCATTTCCTCATCCTTGAATTCCTCCCTGCAAAGAGGAAAACAAACACAACTTAAGAACTGGAAAGAATGATCATGTTCTATCAAACTGAATCCCGATATAGACATCACATCCTCTATACACAAATGTTCTACCACTACTGTTTCCAGACAAAATTTTCGGTGAAAAATGGAATGCCATTGTTCACCCAGTAAGATGCCTTCATAGTTGTCAAGGCGTGAGGCGCAGCCCAGGCGCGCCCGAAGGCAAGGTGTGCATCTGAGGTACGCTAGGCGCAATAAGCCCCCACACTCTGAATGAGGCGCACCTTTAACAACACTGGATCCCTTGCTCTTCTAATATCTAGTGGTAATTATCCGAAATTATCATAAAAAGTCACAACACGAGAACAGGCTATAGCATACTCGAAAGAAAGACCATGTTCCATCTATTATTCCCAGAACAAAACTTTCATAATCTTCAGTGAAAAATGTATTATCCAGCCAGCAAGATGCCTTGCTCATTTCTCATATAAATATCTAGGGGTAAATATCGGCAAATTCTCTGGGAAAACAACACAAGTGCTTCGCCGTTTGAAGATAAGATAATATCTCGAATCCCACAAAAGCTATTAACTTCATCAGTAGACATTTGGTTCATTCCCGAATAAACCCAACTGCATTCTAGAACATAATCATAAGAACACCAATACCATACCTCTTCTTTTGGGTTTCCATGACTTCAAGAGCATCTTTTTTCAGTTCCTCTAATTGCGCCTTGGCGATTTTGAGTTCCAACTCCTCTTCATACTTGGGGAGATCTTCTTTCCGAATTCCTAGCCTTGTAAATTGAAAATCACCATAACATTCACTAACTTATCCTTGAAGCGGAGTAGGATATATAGCAAAACTAAATAATTGAATATATTCACCATAATAAACCAGAAAAAAACATAAATGCAATTCATGTCAAATTCAATGCACTAATTCAAACTGAAAAGAATATCAAAGTTAATAGTTACAGGACTAGTCCTACTTTATCCTTTTCACCTCAGTCGTAAATATAATATAATATTTTCCAGCAATTTAATCGTTGATATTGTTCTTGCATGAAAAATTATTGGGTCCTAAGCAGGGTAGGTCATACACTCGTACCAGAATAAAACAATATACACTCAAAATCAAGAAATCAACCATAAGAAAGGTAACTCACTTCTTATTAATTTTGTCAAACTCTGCCGTTAGGAGAGCCATGTTTGCCTTATCATTTCTCATCAAAGGTTTCTTGATTTCCTTTTCAACTTTCTCGAGTGCATCCATCATCATAGCTTCTGCACCAAGCTCATCGGTAAGACCTCTCCTGCAGGAGGGGAGAACAAGTCACTTTCATCAAGTAACTGATCATGAAATACAGTATTTCATGCTGGAAAACATTATTTCAGTAAAAGTCAATATAAAAGAAATTTCACGACTTCAAACAGATTTTTTTCAGAGAATAAAATATTATCTTTTATCAAATATTCATATCAGTCGAACTCTATTATCCTCATGAACGTGATAGAGACACGAGCGACAAAAAAGGGTCTGATTCTGTTCTTTTCATACTAGGAAAGAAAACATATTTGCAACAATCAAGCAAAAAAGTCAATTAAACAGCAGAGATCTGATTCAGGATAGGAAGTAATTGAGAAGTAGTACATAATTCGTATTTCCTTCAATGTCAACAAGTATGTCCGAGCATCTGGAATATCCTTTGTTTTTGACTCCATGGTGTAGTTAATTCTCTGTGACTCTGAGAACAAATCAGCCCTGCAGAAAGTAAACACAAAACGAAAATTTATCATAACTGAGGTAAGCCTAACAAGATATGATAGATAACATTTCAATTCAATACATGATATAAAAACTAGTAAATGACTAATAAGACCACTAGTAACAGCAAAAATCACAACAAAAATATTAAAAAAAATAATCCAAGCAATATGAGCTGAACTGATAAATAAAATCCACTAGTCATCCAATACTGAATAGGCAGATCAATGTCATGATATTAGACCTCAAGAGAAAACAAAAATAACATTTTCTACATTAACATTAATTCTTTTTCTGTCTCTGAGTTTGTGTAAGTGAACGAGATACAGAGATACAGATTATAGTGAGAGTATAGTGCAACGACATTAAGGGATACATTTTGCTTACTTCTCTCTAACTGTCTTCATGACCTTTGCATATTGAGACACAGCAGCTGGATCCTCAGGATCAATGGTAATCTTCTCTGTCTTAAGTACTCCAATAGCTGTCTCAAATTTCTTCTTGACATCCAGAAAGATGTTCTTCAAAATCTCTTTTCAGTTCAAACAAAAAATAATTAATCAGTATATTGTCAAATCAACGAGGTACAGTTTCATGGAGCATAAAAATTCATCTAAGAGCCAATAATTTATCCATCTATTGACCACCTTAATCAAGTTTCAAAGCATAACAGAAGCAGATATAGACAAGTTGAGGTTGAAGTCGCATGTTCTCAGAATCATAATCTGAATTGAGAATCTATCAACTACCTTTAAAAACCATAACGAATTATAACTTTAATTGAACTTAAACAGATGGTCTCCATATTGTAGAGCCCATATACGTGCATATATTTTCCCGTTATCAGGTGATTCAGTTTAGATATGCATGTTTTGCAAGTAACCTAGGCTACCAGATAGAAGCATGTATCATGCCTGGCATGTACATAGTTTTTACGGGCGCAAGGCACACTAAGGCGCCAGAGGGTCAGGCGCACGGAGGCACGATGCGCAAGGCGATGCGCGCGCCCGAGGGACTTGATGCCGATGTAGAAAAAAGTGCAATAAATATTAGTCGCTACCACAAACAAGCCTTCATTTTTGCATTGAGGCGTGTGGAGGCACATCCGAGGCGCACGCGGGGCGCCTGACTATGTAGCACGGACACGGAAACGAATACGGATACGGAAACGGAAACCGGGAAACGCCATTTCTAAAAAATAACGGAAACGGAAACGGAAACGCCGAAACGGCATGTAACAGGAGTTTCCATGCTTCATAGGTGCCTGATGAACCTTGCCTCCCCTGACCCTCCATGAGGCGCTGGCACTTGAGCCTCAAGCGCCTTGCGCCTGAGGTGCGCCGGTAACAACTATGGACATGTATGACCTAAGCAAGCTCAGTATGAACTATGAAGGTTCCAAATTGCTTAGGAAAAAATGCAAATTATGTGTATACATCTATAAATCCCAAAATTTGTAAAGCAAGTCTTAAAAATTATTCATCAGAAAAATGAAGAAAGATCTCCAATAAAAACAACATCAACGCTTATTCTCTATTCAAAATAAAAAAGGTGCTGCACAATTGCATGAACTACCATGACTAAATTGATCCACAAGGAACGTTATTCTAGAAAATTGCATACATACAACCAACTTTCAAATGCATAGCATTCACCATGCAGGGGAAAAAGGTAGTTCAATTCTAAATTCGAAGACATAAGAAAAAATCGTATTATTCCGGGTGCAGAAATTCAGTTAGCAACAACTTAACCCAAAAGGGCCAACACTGATACCTTCACCGTCCTCGGTAAGAATGTTACGATTTGAGGAAAATTCACTTCCCCAAGGTGCTTCTAGGGTAAGGTGCAGTATTAAAACATAAACAGTAAGAAAGCTCATCATACTACATATGCATGACAAACGCTTCATTGTAGCTTATTAACTAACCATCTCCCTTGAGTGCTGGAGGATCAGCTTTCTTAACAACTGGAGGATCAGTTTTCTTTGCGAAGTACCGAACAGGAATAACACACTCCTGTTGCGAAATAGCTCCACTAGCATACAGCTGCATGTTTTCAAAGGAAAGAATATTATAACCTAAGAAAAAAGTTAGTAAAAAGTATGTTTTCATTACAAAAATGGATCACAGAGCTTTCTCCCAAAGGACAGTAGATTTTCAATAATCGCTTTAGTAATGGATATCTCGTATAAAGTTTCTGCCACCCATTTGCTTCAACCGTATTACAACTGCACTTCTCAATGAGTTTACATGTTTCTTATTCAAATTTAGGATTAAAAACTCAATATGCTGATCAATACTATGATAGTGCAACGTACATAAGAGAAGATAATGAGGTAAAATATTGAGAAAATCAGAATAATCGCAATTCAATCTCCTCCTAAGCCAAAGAAGACATCGAGAACCACAATTGTATAATTTCATTGTTTCTGCTGACCCCAAATCCAAGTTTAAATTTATAAGAGAAACTTACTACATACAACTCATTTTGCAATCATAACAATACTAGCGTTCGGTGCAAATCATGTAATTTATGCATTCAAAATACAAAATTATCATATCTGACAGTAGGAGAAAATTCTCAGATTATCAGTAGAGAAAAAAAAATGCCAATTCTCAAGACCGGGTTCGTTTCCATTTTCTATCCAAAAACGCAAATTACTAGATTTATAACAAGAATACCAACATCACATGAAGTGCCAATTATATCTTAGATCAGACATTTAATTAATCTCCCATTTTTTCCAGAAACCACACGGAGTAAAAAAGATAGAAATGATGATCAAGAGATGGAAGTGAGCTCGTAAACAGAAATGACTAATCAGAATAGTGATTGCAGTACCTGTCTGGATCTGTTCAACAGACGAGAAGTAAAGGCCATGACTGAAGATCCAAGAGTCTCTTGTCTTCTGATTCGATCCGCTAGGGTTTGAGTCTTCGTTTCGAGCTATCTATTTACCTCTGAAACTGCGAGTGCGCCCGCTTTCAAGGAGTACGTCTGCGTTAGTTTTGTACCGTCAGATCTAATGATGATCGATTCCACTTCTACGGCTGCGATAACAATGTACTAAGAAACAGTAAAAAATATGGGTGAACCGTATTTTAGTTATTTACGGATTTAATAATTTGGCTTTTTATAAAAATGCTGAAATATCTAATTAGATGAATGGTAGAAATTGATCGGATGTTATGTAGTGTTAATATTTAGGTGTTAGTATAGCATTACCCATATAGAGTGTCAATACTTGGGTGTTAGTATAGCATTATGGGTAATGCTATACTAACACCCAAGTATTGACACTCCATGACACCTGATCAATCTCTACCATTCATCTAATTAGATGAAAAGGAGATGAATGGTGGAGATGGTCTGGTGTTAATGAGTGTCAACTTTTGGATGTTAGTATAGCATTACCCATATATATGGGTAATGCTATAATAACACCCAAGTATTGACACTCCACGACACCCGATCAATCTCTACCATTCATTTAATTAGATGAAAAGGAGATGAAGGGTGGAGATGGTCTGGGTGTTAATGAGTGTCAACTTTTGGGTGTTAGTATAGCATTACCCGATCAATCTCTACCATTCAACTAATTAAATGAATGGTAGAGATTGATCGGGTGTCATGGAGTGTCAATACTTGGGTGTTAATGCTATAGTAACACCCGAAAGTTGACACTCATTAACACCCAGACCATCTCCACCCTTCATCTCCTTTTCATCTAATTAGATGAATGGTAGAGATTGATCGGGTGTCATGGAGTATCAATACTTGGGTGTTAGTATAGCATTACACATATATATGGGTAATGCTATAGTAACTCCCAAAAGTTGACACTCATTAACACCCAGACCATCTCCACCCTTCATCTCCTTTTCATCTAATTAGATGAATGGTAGAGATTGATCGGGTAATGCTATACTAACACCCAAAAGTTGACACTCATTAACACCCAGACCATCTCCACCCTTCATCTCCTTTTCATCTAATTAGATGAATGATAAAGATTGATCGGGTGTCATAGAGTGTCAATACTTGGGTGTTAGTATAGCATTACCCACATATAAGGGTAGTGTTATACTAACACAAAAAGTTGACACTCATTAATACCCAAACCATCTCCACCCTTCATCTCCTTTTCATCTAATTAGATAAATGGTAGAGATTGAACGGGTAATGCTATACTAACACCAAAAAGTTGACACTCATTAACACCAAGACCATCTCCACCCTTCATCTCATTTTCATCTAATTAGATGAATGGTAGAGATTGATCGGGTGTCATGGAGTGTCAATACTTGGGTGCTAGTATAGCATTACCCATATATACGGGTATTGCTATACTAACACCCAAAAGTTGACACTCATTAACACCCAGACCATCTCCACCCTTCATCTCCTTTTCATCTAATTAGATGAATGGTAGAGATTGATCGGGTGTCATGGAGTGTCAATACTTGGGTGTTAGTATAACATTACCCATATATATGGGGTAATGCTTTACTAACACCCAAAAGTTGACACTCATTAACACCCAGACTATCTCCACCCTTCATCTCCTTTTCATCTAATTAGATGAATGGTAGAGATTGATCGGTGTCATGGAGTGTCAATACTTGGGTGTTAGTATAGCATTACCCATATATACGAGTAATGCTATACTAACACCCAAAAGTTGACAATCATTAACACCCAGACCATCTCCACTCTTCATCTCCTTTTCATCTGATTAGATGAGTGGTAGAGATTGATTGGATGTCATAGAGTGTCAATACTTGGGTGTTAGTATAGCATTACCCATATATACGGGTAATGCTACACTAACACCCAAAAGTTGACACTCATTATCACCCAGACCATCTCCACCCTTCATCTCTTTTTCATCTAATTAGATGAATGGTAGAGATTGATTGGGGTGTCATGGAGTGTCAATACTTGGGTGTTAGTATAGCATTACCCATATAACACCCAAAAGTTGACACTCATATAGGTAATGCTATACTAACACCCAAAAGTTGACACTCATTAACACCCAAACCATCTCCACCCTTCTTCTCCTTTTCATCTAATTAGATGAATGGTAAAGATTGATCGGGTGTCATAGAGTGTCAATACTTGGGTGCTAGTATAGCATTACCCATATATATGGGTAATGCTATACTAACACCCAAAAGTTGACACTCATTAACACCTAGACTATTTCCACCCTTCATCTCCTTTTCATCTAATTAGATGAATGGTAGAGATTGATCGGGTCTGATGGAGTGTCAATACTTAGGTATTAGTATAGCATTACCCATATATATGGGTAATACTATACTAAAACCCAAAAGTTGACACTCATTAACGCCCAGACCATCTCCACCCTTCATTTCCTTTTTATCTAATTAGATGAATAGTAGAGATTGATCGGGTGTCATGGAGTGTCAATACTTGTGTGTTAGTATAGCATTACCCATATATATGGGTAATGTTATACTAACACCCAAAAGTTAACACTCATTAATACCCAGACCATCTCCACCCTTCATCTGCTTTTCATTTAATTAGATGAATGGTAGAGATTGATCGGGTGTGATGGAGTGTCAATACTTGGGTGTTAGTATAGCATTACCCATATATATGGGTAATGCTATACTAACACCCAAAAGTTGACACTCATTAACACCCAGACCATCTCCACCCTTCATCTCCTTTTCATCTAATTAGTTGAATGGTGGAGATTGATCGGGTAATGCTATACTAACACCCAAAAGTTGACACTCATTAACACCCAGACCATCTCCGCCCTTCATCTCCTGTTCATCTAATTAGACGAATGGTAGAGATTGATCGGGTGTCATGGAGTGTCAATACTTGAGTGTTAGTATAGCATTACCCATATATATGTTGGTCCCTGTAAGGATCTTTATAAGGATGGAGGGGGGTGAATGACCCTTTTTCGTGGAATATAAAAACTTTAAAAAGTCTTAGTGTAGCGTGTTTGATTATGGACCGGATGATGGATCCGGATAATTTAGTTATGACAATATAATGCAAAAGATAAAAGTTAGAGAAATCAAACACAGAAGATTTTTATCCTGGTTCAGCCCCGCCTACTCCAGTTCTCAGAGCTTCCTTCCTCTGAGCTTTTCCACTAGTGGATTCCTTTCCAACTGGCAGGAATCAAGCCTTACAAATTGTCTCTGGATGGTAACCCCTTTCGGATGTATGATATACCAACTCCTAGCTGAGTCCTTCAGTCTTTAGTATGATATACCACTTAGTCTTCTACTTCGAATCTAAGCTAAGTCCTACAGGGAGATCCCACTCAAAGTACCTACTTTAAGTTGTATCCCAATCTCACAACTCACCCAAGTTGGAGATTCTTACACTCTTGTCTTTCATAAAGGTTTTGGTTTTTGGATTTTCTTAAGTTTATAGTTCACTTAGGAATCCTTACAACAGATGTGGAATTTAATTGATTCTTGGAGGGCTTATATCAACTGATTGAATGAGTATGCTTTGTTACTTGCTTTTGTAAATCAACTAGTGTTTTTTTTTTCTCAAATGGTGAAGAGCTCCTTTTATAGGCTTCAATCATAAATGTAGCCGTTGTAGGTTGTTGAACTTGAAATAAATCTTCACCCTTGATCAGGTTATAGGGTGGCACTTCTAGAGCCATTGATCAATCTATTATACTATAATTTGACCTATTTGAAGTCTTGGGATTGAGGCTGAAAAGTTGTCAGTGATCATTTTTATTGGCATACTGTGATGTACCAACTTTTATACCAATTGCTTTTTGTTGTGAGCTCTACGCGCCTCCTTATTGGTCTAGGAGAAAAAGGTAGTTAGCTTTTTCTTTCTAATGTCAGTCCTTTTGTCCTTTCTCTGAAATATGCAAGCTATCATTTTGTCTGTCTTGGGGAAAGGATCTTTGACTTTATAGACCAAAAGGTGGAGGGAAAGTTATATTTGGAACTTTTCCCTTTGTCTGATATAGGAGTCTTCTGCATATCTTCAGACTCTATATCTCCGGATCTGCCTTCTTCCGGTGTAGCTTCAATCAGTTCTTTCGGATGCTAGACTTGACAGTTAATAGTTTGTTTCCTTTCCAAACTTTAACTAGATCATTCCTTTTATGCTTAGGTAGTGTCTTGACTTGGCTGCCTTATTTAGGATTTGGTAATGTCTTAATTTTCCGGATGATATAGCTTTAGTTCTTTGGATTATCCGGATAAGTCTTATACTTACTTTTTGTTTACTTCAAACCTGATCCGGATATTAGTGTTCCAGATCGTTATTTCTAACAATCTCCCCCATTTGATGGAAACAAAAACTTGAGTCAACTAAGCATAAGAAAGAGAGGGTTTTATGATCTAAGTATGATTCTTGATACTTAGTCATTTACATTGGTCCCCCATAATTCTAGAATCCTAACTCCCTCAACATTTTTCAATTCTAGATTCTAAGTTTGTTTTAGTACAATAATAGATTGTACTTTAGAAGAAATTTTTGATAGTTAAGAATTCACTTTATATATACTTCTGTTGTTAACAATAGTTAACATCATGAAGTCCGAGAGTACAGATTACAGAAATACATATAAGAGTGAATCTAGCTATTACAAGGTTTTCATTTGATATCATCCAGCTAGCTTAACTATCTCTCCGGATGGTCTGCTCTTCTTTACTCTTATTGCCTTATCTTCTCCACTTCCTTCTTCGCCATGTTGACTTTGTCTTTCCTCCCCCTTTTTGTTTACATCCTGGGGATCAATGACCATGTAGGATCAATTATCCCAGGCTTGCTGCCATACGCTCGAGTAAATGGAGTAGTTAGGATGTCCCTTTGCCCTTTCATCAATGATCCTATTTACTATAGAAGGAGTCTGGTAGTAAGGGCAGATTGTTCTTTTGATACGATCATAAGACTGCTTGATGATTGGATAAAGGTGCAGAACAAGCTCTTGATCTTTGGGGTCAAAGTAAGGAAAAAGTACCTTGAGAAGAGTTGTACCCCTTTTTGCCCAAAGAATCCAAAGTCCCCAATAGTCTGAATGAGGTTATGGAAGACAGGAAGCAACTGACTTTCCGGAATTGATGGTCCGGAGGAAGAGGATCCGGAGATGGAGAGATTATTGAGTCCGGTTTGTAGGAGAGAGATTTCTTCACTTAAGCCCGGATATTGTGAATACTTGTGTTTATAACGGCGATTTCTTTGCATACTTCATCTTTGGCTCACTCAACCACTCTATCTTGCTCACTTAACTGTCCATACAAATCTTGAGCAATGTTTGTGACATGGATAGTAAGCTTCTTTGGCAGGTCTTCTTCAAAAGACTTTGTTAACTTGTCCAAAATTTCTTGCTGTTGCTCTATTAGGCACGGGAGAGAGGCTTTTACTTCTTTTTTTAGATATGAATTTTGACAAGTTTTCAAACTTGGAGTCCAGATAAGCTTTTATTTCCTCTATTTGCTCGGAGGAGGAGGAAGTAATTTTATCTATGATAGTTCCACAGTTGTTGGAAGCCAAGGTATTGGCCTGATCAGCTGCTCTGTTTGCTGTGGAAGCATTTTCTTTGAAATCGTTGAGGGTTGGATTAATCTGGGAGAGAGAGGCTTCTGCTACGACCCCTGGAGTGGGAAAGTTCATGATGGTTTCTTCAACCCTTTTTAAACTTCCCTTTATCGCACTCAACTCTTTCATTATTTCTGACCCACACTACTTCATGAGCTCTTTTTCCACTGCTTCAGATGCGTGCATATAGTCAAGAGGCTCTTTTTCATAAATCCTTCTTCATGTTGTTCAAGAGAAGCCTCCTGTAGGAGTTTAAGTGCAGCAGTGATCTTAGAGTCTTTAGAATTATGTGCAGGTAGGGTAACTGGAGCAGTGGATGAGGGAAAGTTGTCTTTCGGTGATGAGTCATCTCCGGATAATCCGGATGAACTTTCTTCCTCACCTTCTATATCTTCATCCTCCCGCTCTCCTTCTTCTTCTTCCAACCTTTCCTCCGAATTGGCCTCATCCTTACGGTCCACTTTAGAAGTGTGCCCTTCGGATTCCAGACCCAATCCCTCCTTCGGATTCTTTTCATCCGGGATAGGCACTAGATCCTTATCTATAGTTTGAGAGTCTATAGCTAAGTTATCCCTGTTTTTAGCAGCACGATTCTCAATGTTAGAATCAAATTGAATTAAGGCTAGATTTACCTCATTGATTTGTTGAGTCTGATTCTGATCTACCTACTCTACCTCTTCCTCCTTAACCACCGGATGGCTGGAACTATCCTCAGCCACCCCTCCACTTGCCTTTAGAGGACTTTTAACCATTTGCCTAGGACTGTTGGTATTTTCCTCAACATCCTCTCCAGATGCCTTTATAGGACTTTCAAGATTTATGATCACTGCCTGCTCATTTTAGTAGATTTTCCGGAAGGTGCTCTTGTCTGGATGAGAAAATGAAGGTGTCCACTTTCGGGATCATAGACAGAGTATCCATATCCTTAGGGTTTACTAGGATTTGTGGTACCTCGGATGAGCTTCCTGGTCCTACAGTTCTTTCCCCGTTGAGTTTAATGTTATCCTTGATAACTTATTGGATAATTTCAAATTGCTCATCTTCTGGTCCAACGATTTCTGTGGCCCCTTATCACGTTCTTCCCCTTGGACTGTTTGGCTTTCTCAAATGCAGCTTTTTCTCTATACTGCTTGGATTCTTCATTTAGCATAATCCCAACCAATCTTCTTCCTTCTGTTGCTTGTTGTGCCTTAACAGCCACTGTCTCATCAAAAGTTAGACCCTTTCGGATAAACTGTTTCTTGGGCGCTGGTCTTTCATCCTCAGTTTCCTCATCATCATCTTTCATTTCTGCCAAACTTCTCTTGGCTTTCTTTCTTCCTGCCTCAATTGCCTTAGCAGCAATTTCATCAACCACATTGCTTCCCTTCTTTACTTCGATTTTAATCAATCTCCCCCTAGGCCTAGGCTTCTCTGAATTGCCTTTTAGAATCTGAGTGAGGGGCAGAGAGTCCTCATCAACTTCTTCCAGAACCACTTTTGTTTGCTTTTGAGCTTTGGCTTTGGTGGTTCTGGGTTTCTTAGGAGTAGGGGCTAGTGCTTTCGGATCCACAGCTTTTACGGGCCTTTGTTTTCTTCTCATCCCTCTTTTGCTTGGCCTTTTCCTCATCCCATTTTTAATCATATCATAGATTTTTAAAGTTCTTTTTGAGAATGTCTTTTCCGGATAGACCATTAAATCTGGTTAGATCAACTCCAGCAGCTTGGAGGATTCTGGTTATGAGAGCACCATGAGAGTTTACATGGCTCTTTAGGTAACTGATGATAACCACAGGCCAATTTACTTCTACGCACCTAACCCAGTGCTGTAGGATGCAGTGTTGGAAGGAGGACACTATAGTCAGGGATCCCTTCCGGATCAGTATCAGCTTCGCCATGGCATGTTGCAAGTACCTTGGGGTTTTTGGGAAATAGGTGGAGAACTTATCTCCAAAGTAGTTCTCATGAACCCAAAGTTTTAGGGTATATTCAGCACCCATTTCATCTTCATCTTTCCTCATCAAGACTCTAGAGTTCTTCATGTTAAAGCACTTTTCAAAAAAATTTAGGGTGATGGTGATATCTTTCCCCTGGACTTTTGTTTGCAGGGCATCATGGTGATTATGAGCATATAGATTCTCATAGAATTCTCGAATGAGATCAGGGTAGGCAGGGCAGTTTATTTTTAAGAAGTCACCTAGATTTTGATCCTCGATCAGGGTTGAGTAAGGGGTAGTTTTGAAGAGGTATTCATCACCCAGATAATCAGTGGAAATCACTGATTCAGTGGTTTTTAGGTTTAAGGGAGAGAAATCAGAATATTTCAGATCAGACTCTTGAAAGATATTCTTGCAGGGAAGGACTTTAGGTGTTTGTGAGGTGTTAATTTTTGCCATTTGGATGGATTTGAAGGAATTAGGGTTCTGAGTTTTCAAATTTGCAGAGTAACAGTAAGAGTATGTTGCTCGTATGAGGATGAGGATGAACTTTAGGGGTTTTTATAGAGTTTTCAAAGTGAGGGTATTTTGGTAATCCGGATGATAGTTGTTTAACTGGATTGATGACATGGCAGTCAAAATATTTGAAGAGAGGTAAATTCAGATTAACCGAAGAATTGGAACGGTTTATTTTTGAAATAACTACTGTATTTACCGTGTATGTAACAGCCAATAGACTTTTGAAATTCAAAAAGTAATTGTTACCTTTAAGCACTTTTACTGCCATATGTCATTCTTGTCTATTGACATGGCATTTTTCCAGAATAAATTTCTTTCTAGTGCTTCTCCTCTTTCGGATTTAGTCTAGGGTCCGGCTTGATTTTGAAGCTGTCTTTTGGCTTGTCCTTAGATTGGATTTAACATTCCAATAGATTCCCTTAACTTTCTAAACTGATCTTTACTTAGTGGCTTAGTAAAGATGTATGATCTTTGTTCATTGGTTGGGACATATACCAATGCAACATCCTTCTTCATTATATGATCCCTGATGAAATGATGCCTTATATTGACATGCTTCATCCTACCATGGAGTACCGAATTCTTTGACACATCAATAGCACTTCTGTTGTCACACATAACATCCACACATCCGGATTGCACTCCATAATCTTCAAGTTGTTGTTTAATCCATAGGAGTTGAGCAACATAACTTCCAACTGCCATATACTCTGCTTCTGTAGTGGATAAGGCAACTGAAGTTTGCTTCTTGCTATACATACTAATCAATCTCTAAGGAAATGGCAGCCTCCGGATGTACTTTTTCTTTCAAGAGTATCTCTGCCATAATCTGCATTAGTGAACCCTTGGAGTGTGAAATCTCCATTATTAGGATACTATAACCAAACTTTAGTGGTTCCTAGGAGGTATCTAAGGATTCTTTTAACTGCCTTGAGATGGTAATCCTTAGGATTAGCTTGATACCTTGAACAGTAGCAAACTGCATAGTGTATGTCAGGTCTACTAACTGTCAAGTACGAGAGTGAACCAATCATTCCTCCATAGAGCTTCTGATCAACATCTTCTCCTTCACAATCCTTGGATAAGATTGTGTCTGATCCCATTGGAGTGGACATAGGCTTGCTTTTATCCATTTCAAACTTCTTTAGGATCTCCTTGGTATACTTTGATTGGTTAATGAAAATCCCATCTGGACTTTGCTTGATCTGTAGACCAAGGAAGAAGTTTAGCTCTCCCATCATGGACGTCTCAAATTCCCTCTGCATTTAAGAGCTGAATTCTTCACACATCCTTTCATCAGTGGCTCCAAAAATGATATCATCCACATAGATCTAGACTACAATAATATCATTTTTCTTCTTCTTGATAAATAGTGTGGTGTCTGCCTTGCCTCTAGTATATCCCTTGGACATTAAGAATGAGGTTAATCTTTCATACCAGGCTCTTGGTGCTTGCTTTGATCCATAGAGAGCCTTCTTCAGCCCGTAGACATGATCCGGATGCTTTGGATCTTCAAATCTGGGTGGTTGCTTAACATAGACTTCTTCTTAGATGAAACCATTTAGAAATACACTTTTGACATCCATTTGGTATAATGTGAACCCCATGAATGATGCAAAAGCACATAGGATCCGGATTGCTTCCAGCCTTGCTATAAGAGCAAAAGTTTCTTCGAAATCAATTCCTTCTTGCAGGTTGTAGCCTTGGGCAACTAGTCTTGCCTTATTTCTCACCACTACTCCGAATTCATCAAGCTTGTTCTGGAACACCCATTTAGTGCCAATGATTGATTTCCCTTTAGGAGAGGGCACTAGATCCCATACATCATTCCTGGTAATTGATCCAGCTCTTCCTGCATCGCCATCATCCATCTTTCTTTGCCTTCAGCATCTTGAAATTTCTTTGGCTCTATAAGGGAGACAAAGGCAGCATGGCTCATCATCCAGTTAAGCTGGCCTTTATTTCTCACTGGATTCTGAACATCATCCAGAATATTTTTGATAGAATGATCTCTATGGGTCGGGATCTCTCTTTGTAGGCCTTCATGTTAAACTGGGATTTGCTCCATTTCAGCTTCAATTATTCCTTCTTGGTCTTCACTAAAGTCAATCTCCTGTGGGTTGAGATTAACTTGTTGTACCTCTAGATCAAAGGATATTCCTTCATCTTCCTCTTTGTACTTCTTGATTTGAAATGAATCAGGAATTCCTGCTTCCTCCTTTTCTCTAGATTTTTTAGCTTTCAGAATGTGATCTTCTGGAGTGTAGCTTCTCTTTCCTGCAGTGTTAATCTCATTGAAATCTACATGTATTAACTCTACCATAGTTTGGGTTTGTTTATTGAAGACTTTGTAAGCCTTACTATGTGCTGAGTAGCCAAGGAAAATTACTTCATCAGATTTAGGATTAAATTTTCCTAGTTGCTCTCTATCATTAAGGATGTAGCATTTACATTCAAATGCTTTGAAATACCTAATTTTGGGTTTTCTTTCCTTCCAGATTTCATATGGGGTCTTTTTAATGGTCTTTCTAATGAGAGCTCTGTTCAATATATAACATGTTGTATTTACGGCTTCACCCTAAAAATATTTTGGCAAACAATTTTCACTAAGCATTGTTCTAGCCATTTCAACTATGGTCCTATTCTTTCTCTCAGTAACTCCATTCTGTTGAGGAGTGTGAGAGGTAGAGAAGTTGCGTTCAATGCCCTTGGAGTCACCAAAATTAGCAAAATGCTTATTTTTGAATTCTCCACCATTATCACTCCGGATGCATGCAATGCTTATGCCCTGTTCTACTTCTATCCGGATGAATGTTTTAGAGAATTGGTTAAAAGCTTCATCCTTGCTTGTTAGTAGGAGAACCCAGGTATATCGAGAATAGTCATCCACAATGACCATGGTGTATTCTGTTCTACCTAAACTCAATAGCTTGATTGGACCAAAGAGATCAATATGTAAGAGCTCAAGTACTCTTTTGGAAGGAATGTATGAGATGGAAGGGAAACTTTTCTTATGTTGTTTACCTAATTGGCATGCAATGCACAGATGATCCTTATCAAAAGCAACCTTAGGCAAACCCACTACTAATTCCTTTTTGGCTAGTTTGGATAGGAGGTTCATGCTGACATGTCCTAACCATCGGTGCCATAGCCACGATTCTTCTTCTTTAGACACCAAGCAGATATTCTTTTTTATCATTTTTAATGTTTACAGAATAGACATTATTTACTTTAGGTGCATAGAGAATGAGTTGATTGGACTTACAGTCATAGATTGATCAGCCTCCAGAATCAAATGTGACTTTTCTTCCTTTGTCATAGAGTTGGGCCACACTTAGCAAGTTGAATTTCAGTCCATCAACTAATGAGACATCTTCTATCTTTAATTCAGATCCAATGGTTCCATGGCTAATGATCTGTCCCTTTTGATTGTCTCTAAAGCTTACTTTGCCTCCCTTCTTTTAGGTTAGTGTGATGAAGGCCTTCTCATCACCTGTCATGTGCCTTGAGCATCCACTATTAATATACCAAGTGTGTTCATCTACTATAGATCTAAGGCATACCTGCAAAATAGATCAAGCGGGTTTGGGTACCCAATCAGATTTGGGTCCTCTCGAGTTAATAACCATCTCATGCCAAGGGTAAACATCATAATGACCATTCTTTAATCTACATGATTTAGTAGTATGATTATTTTTTCCATAAAACCTGCACCCCAAAATGGGTATGTTTTGCTTTTGCTTCTCGCTGATCTTTTCCAGATCCTTCCTTCCATAGTTGCCTTTATACCCAGCTTCTTGCACACTGGTGGATGGTCCGATATAAATCCGGAAGTTGGTTGGGGGTGCAACTTCAGCTCTACAATTTCTTCTTTATTTGATAGGCTGTTGGTTGTAGGCTACCTTAGCCTTTCCCTTTTGAGCAACAGTATATCTTTGAGCTTGTGGCTGTCTGCTAACTTCCTTCATTCTTTGATTAGGGGTTTTTTGGAATCTGTTCTGAGCAAGAGGATGATTATCTCTTCTTGGAGCTTTTGTCTCTGGCCTCTTCCTGGATACTTCCTTTAATAAATTGATTTCTCTCTCCAGTCCCATTACATTTGCATTTAAAATCTGGACTTGATTCCTCAAGAAGTTCTCCTCCACAACTTCAATATGTTTGGTTGCTCTAACCAAATTGATGTCTTGTGCCATTACTTCAGCATCTTCTGCTAACTCCATTACTACTCTTTTAAGGGACTTGATTGCTCTTGCATTATTCTTCACACCCTTGATTACAATAGATAGAGCTTTAGCAAGATCAAGATTAGAGGTAGAATTAGAACAAGAATTTACCTCAGTGTTTGTTGTATCTGATTCTGATTCTTTGATTTGCACTATTATTTATTCAGAGACATTCCTTCTGGATTGCTTTGCTTCCGGGTCAGTTAGAGCCATGAATGCACAGTTTGTAGTCTCCTCTTCTTCTGTTGAAGATGAGTTGCCACTTTCTTCACTGTTGCTCCAAGTAGCAACCATTGCCTTCTTTTTGAACTTCTTGGTTCTCTTGAGCTTGGGGCACTTTATTCTGAAGTGGCCTTTCTCACCACATTCGAAACAAGCAGCTTTTTCCGCTGGATCCTTCTTTTCTTCTGGATTCCTTCTGGGCTTGTCTCTTCTGGAGGTGCCTTCTCTTGGTTTCCGGGATTCATACCTTTTTTATTTCCTTCTATCTTTCTTTTGTATGAATCAATTCAGCCTTCTGGTTAGTAGAGCAAGTTGATCTTTGGTGCTCATTGATTCATTGATTTTTTCTTCCTCTTCGGATGAAGCAGATCCGGTGGATTCTGCCTTAAGAGCAATGGCCTTCTTTTTCTCCTCAAGGTTCTTTTCTTGTTAGCTATACCTCTCCAAGGACAATTTTTGGGTTAGAAGATTACCAATGAGTTCATCATAACTATAAAAGTTTAAGTCATGAGCTTCCTCAATAGTAGTCTTTTTATTGTCCCATTCCTTGGTGAGACTCTGAAGCACTTTCTTGACCATTTGTACTTCTGAAATCTCCTTTCCCAACCTCTTCATCTTATTCACTAGATTGGTGTATCTAGTGTTCATGTTGCTAATTGATTCTTTAGGCTCCATCTTGAAGGATTCAAACTTTTACTGGAGTATATCAAACTTAGCTTCTCTTGCTTTGGTGGTTCCTTTATAGGTTACTTCCAACTTCTCCCATATCTCTTTTACAGTCTCGCATCCGGATATCCTATTGAATTCAACTGCACTAAGAGCACAATGAAGCATGTTAATAGCATTTGCATTTTCACACAATTTTTTAAAGTCATTCTCATCCCACATGCTTGATGGCTTTTGGGTAGTCATACCCTCAACTTCATAAGTAGGCTCATATAGAGCATCTTTATTTACTAGCTATGCTTGCATACTTTGTGACTGGATGAAGTTCTTCATCCTATTTTTCCAGAACGTGTAGTGTTCACGGGTGAAGAGTGGAGGACGGGTAACAGACATACCCTCGGGAAGGAGTTGTGAATTTTGGAAACTCATTTTGATATGTGAATCAAAATATATGGACCTTTAGCTCGAGATTGTTAGATCTCTAGTTTGAGCACTAGCTCTAATACCACTTGTGGGTCCCTGTAAGGGTCTTTATAAGGTCAAAGGGGGGTGAATAACCCTTTTTCATGGAATATAAAGACTTTAAAAAGTCTTAGTGTAGCGTGTTTGATTATGGACCGGATGATGGATCCGGATAATGCAGTTATGACAATATAATGCAAAAGATAAAAGTTAGAGAAATCAAACACAGAAGATTTTTATCCTGGTTCGACCCCGCCTACTCCAGTCCCCAGAGTTTCCTTCCTCTGAGCTTTTACACTAGTGGATTCCTTTCCAACTGGCAGGAATTAAGCCTTACAAATTGTCTCTGGATGGTAACCCCTTCCGGATGTAGGATATACCACTAGAAGCACCAACTCCTAGCTGAGCCCTTTAGTCTTTAGTAGGATATATCATTTAGCCTTCTACCTCAAATCTAAGCTGAGTCCTACAGGGAGATTCCACTCAGAGCACCTACTTTAAGTTGTATCCCAATCTCACAACTCACCCAAGTTGGAGATTCTTACACTCTTATTTTTCACAAAGGTTTTGGTTTTTGGATTTCCTTAAGTTTATAGTTCACTTAGGAATCCTTACAACAGATGTGGAATTTAATTGATTCTTGGAGGGATTATATCAACTAATTGAATGAGTATGCTTTGTTACTTGCTTTTGTAAATCAACCAGTGTTTTCTTTCTAAAATGGTAAAGAGCTCCTTTTATAGGCTTCGATCATAAATGTAGCCGTTGTGGGTTGTTGAACTTGAAATAAATCTTCACCCTTGATCAGGTTATAGGTGGCGCTTCTAGAGCCATTGATCAATTCGTTAGACTATAATTTGACCCATTTGAAGTCTTGGGATTGAGGCTGAAAAGTTATCATTGATCGTTTTTATTGGCATTTTGTGATGCACCAACTTTTATACCAATTGCTTTTCGGTGTGAGCTCCACGTGCCTCCTTATTGGTCTCGGAGAAATAGGTAGTTAGCTTTTTCTGTTCGGTGTCAGTCCTTTTGTCATTTCTCTGAAATATGCAAGCTGTCATTTTGTCTTTATCTTGGAGAAAGGAGCTTTGACTTTATAGAACAAAAGGTGGAGGGAAAGTTATATTTGAAACTTTTGCCTTTGTCTGATATAGGAGTCTTCTGGATATCTTCAGACTCTATATCTCTGAATCTGCTTTTTTCGGTGTAGCTTCAATCAGTTCTTCCGAATACTAGACTTGACAGTTAATAGTTTGTTTCCTTTCCAAACTTTAATTGGATCATTCCTTTTATGCTTCGGCACTTGTCTTGACATGGGTGCCTTGTTTAGGATTTAGTAAAGTCTTAATTTTTCGGATGATATAGCTTTAGTTCTTTGGATTATCTGGATAAGTCTTATACTTAGGTTTTGTTTACTTCAAACCTGATCCGGATATTAGTGTTCCGGATCATTATTTCCAACAATATATGGGTAATGCTATACTAACACCCAAAAGTTGACACTCATTAACACCCAGACCACCTCCACCCTTCATCTCCTTTCATCTAATTAGATGAATGGTAGAGATTGATCGGGGGTCATGGAGAGTCAATACTTGGGTGTTATTATAGCATTACCCATATATATGGGTAATGCTATACTAACACCCAAAAGTTGACACTCATTAACACCCATACTATCTCCATCCTTCATCTCCTTTTCATCTAATTAGATGAATGATAGAGGTTGATCGGGTGTCAATAAATGTTAATACTTGGGTGTTAGTATAACATTACCTATATATTTTACCCCTAAACCTTTTAAAAGAACTATTAAAATTCTATTATTGAGTTTGTTTTATTTTATTACCATAAATACCAATTTATATTACCATAATAATGATAATCGGAACAAAAGCTCCGGTGAATCAGATGTGCAACTAAAAAAAATATTATTATAATAGTGGTATTTAAAACTGATTAATATTCATATTAATCATAACAATACCAAAATATAAAATTAAAATAATAATAACAACAACAATAGCGATAATAAAATATTTGATGAGTATTTAACAGTAGTTAATATTCATACAAATCATAACATTACCAAAATATATAATTGTTGATTATAAAATAAAAATTAAATTAATAACAACAATAATAGTTTTTACCTCTAATACATTTCAAAAGAAATATTTCAATTTTATTATTAAATTTGTTTTATTTTATTACCATATTATTCCAATTTATATTACTATAATAATGGTATTTAAAATTGGTTAGTATTCATACTAATCATAATAATACGAAAATATACTAACAAAGTGTAGTTCAGTTGGCTAAGCAGGTTATTCAAGTTGGAGGAAAACAAAATTCAAATCCTACTAAATACACTTGTTGGGAGGGGTGAGGAGCCTTAACTGTTAGTAAGCCCCGAACAAGGTTGTCTCAATGAAGATACTTTTAAATATTACCGAAAAAATAACGATACCAAAATATAATTCTATTCATTATAAAATAAAATAATAACAACAATAACAACAACAACAACAACAACAACAACAATAATAATAATAATAATAATAATAATAATAAAATATTTGATGAGGAAAAAGAATGACATTAATTCTTATAGAGTCACATTAATTCTAAATTATAAACCTGTTAAATTATAAATCACAGCTGTCAAAAAATCCGTATATTTAATTAATTGCTAATTAATGTTTAAAATATAGAATTTTTTCTTAAATGAGATTATAATCAACAGAATTATATTTTGGTATTGTTATAATTATTATGAATATTAACCAATTTTAAATACCGTCTATATATAAATATAAAAGTAAAGAAGTCCTAAATTAATATGAAATTTTTTCTTAAACAGAATTATAATCAACAGAACAATATTTTGGTATCGTTATGATTATTATGAATATTAACCAGTTTTAAATACCGTTATTATAGAAACAAATCACCGTAAACGTATAACCAATTAAAGCAATAATTATAAAGTAACATAATTCATAATTGCTGATAAGAATTATATTTCAAAACTGTTATAGTAATTAATGATTATTTGGCTTTTAAAATAATATACAAACGGACATATATAAGGAAAACTCATCAAAATATTTAACATTTAACTTTTACTATAAATACTAACTAATTAAAATTTGTTGATTATAATCCTATTTAAAAATTAATGTGACTCTTTTTTTCTCATCAAATATTTGACAGCGAATCTCAATATAACTGTAAAAAGTATAAATTATAAACCTATTTAAGAAAAAATTTAAATTTTGTGACGGTATTTACTCCTATAATGGAATATTTTAAATTATTTGGTCAACTAATATATCTCCTAAATCTATTTATTTAAAATTTAATTTGTTATTCTTGATTTTATTTAATTCTATTGGTTATAACCATATTTAAGAAAAATTTGAATTTCTTAACAGTACTTAATCCTTATTTAAGAATCAGCGTGACTCCTTATTCGTTATCAAATTTTGATACGGAATCACAAGATAATCGTAGAAAAATATAGTGTTCATTATGTTGAAGCAGAAACATAATTCAGTGGATGATATCAACCCAATTAGGGTGCAACTGAAGATGGATTTTATATGTGATATAAATCCAACTAAGATGCAATGGACCCTCAAAATACGTGTTCTCCGCCTTTGGACCATTCTAGAATGCAATAAAGGTAAATATTACGGTTATTTTTTTGCTATTAATTTAATTTAAATATTTACATATAATCAGCATAAAAATGTTATACTTTGTATTTTCCTAAATATCAATTTCATATAGTTTTGGTGTAGATTACTCTCTAATAGTCAACTGGGCTCTGAAAGAATAACTCAAATATCATCTCAAAATGCATACTCTGTGTCTGAGGAGATGACAAGTGGATTAGTAGAAGCAAAGACTATCACAGAATGAGTGGAATGTAAACAAGTAAGTACAATATTTTGGCAAATAAATTTATTATAATTAATTAAATATTCTCAATTAAAATGTGATAAACAATTTTTCCTTTTTTCCCCTAAAATCATGCATAAATAAATCATGCTTCACAATTATTTTTATGATAATTTTTAAAATTATTCATGAAGGAGTTTTTTAGATTGTGGTAAAAATTGTTGATTTAGAGTGCCAACATGGTTGGTCATATCCGTGGTGTAGAAATAGCAAACCTTTCAAAAATGTATAAGTAAATGGGAACAAGTTCTTTTGCCAAAAGTGTAATTATTTTGATTACTCGGCTTTCCACGGATAAACATTGTGCATCTAAAATTTAGCTTTCAATTGTTCAATTAATATAGTTAAAGTATTTCGATATTAAAATTTTAATGAATTAAACATTCAAATTGGTTTCACAGATATAAGCTTTAAGTTCGTATAATCTACTTAAGAAAAATTTGAATATTGTAATAATACTTACTCTTTCTTATTTAAGAATCAGTGTGACTTTTTTTTCCTCATCAAATATTGGCAAAAAAGTATAAATTATAATTATATTTAAGAAAAGATTTTATAATAGTACATAATCATTCTTATGGATAATTTTGTAATAGTAACTCCTTATGTAAGACAATGAAATTTTGTTTTATTTGATCAAGTGAATTCAAATTTCATAATTATTATTTAAGTATATTTATCAACTAATATATATCCTCAATCTATTTTCTTAAAATTTAAAATGTTGTTAATGATTTTATTTAATTCTATTTAGTTGATTATAATCCTATTTAGGAAAAAATTTCAAATTTAATTTAGTTTCTTATGTAAAGATCCTAGCAATTATTTACTCTAAATATAAGCATGAGAAATGCATATAACTCAAGAATAATTTTTTATTCTTTCTCTTATCATTGATATACTTATTACAAATGACCTATCCGTGCATCGCACGGGTACCATACTAATAACTTAAAATAGGAAAAAAGTTAGGTGCATTTTATTTTTTTACAAAGTAACTAGTATTATTTTACTCTTTATAGTTATTGGATTGGATGATTCAATAACTATGAAAGGAAAGGTAAGGTATGGTTACTTTTTAAAAAACAAAGTAACCACTGAAAAATTCAAAATGTTAATGTTAAAGGGTGTTGTTAAATGTCACTCACAATCTCTTACAACAGCCCACTGAAAACACGATTTTTTCCTTGATTGTATAAAAAAATGATTTTATACGCTGGTGTTTCTGCAAAATTTTTGCACCATTGTAAATGGCATGCGATGCAAACGCTTGTGCAATGGTGACGAAATTTTTGCGAAAAGCTGACATCATTCAACTTTCATTTTTCGAAACCAGATTTGATTGGAAATTATATCTGTTAGATTGCAATTTCTCATATTTCCATTTATTGCCTAGAAATATTCTGAATGTATGGAAGAATGAAGAAAAGATGGAAAAAGTACAAAGGGTAAAACATTTTTCATGCGGTCGTCACAAAGAGTTTTTGGACGGTATTTAATAACCCAGATATAAAATGATGCAAATTACATATATTTTAAATACAATCAGGGGACAATTGATTTGGAGGAAACATGAAAAGGAAATGAAATTAAAACTATTTATTTCTTTTGTTGTTGTTTGGATATTATTTTCTTTATTTTTCATAACTCATAATCTGTTGGGAAACAATGATCTGAAATAACTAATTCAAGAATAGATTCGGATTAAGTTTGAAGAAAACAAAAACACACAAACAAGAACATTTAGTCTCCTAAGTCCAAGACAAACCATCCGGACATATATTGAAGACTATGAATACCTAAGCACACAATGAAAGCATCCGGTTAAAGTTTGGAAACGAAACAAACTTTAAAAGCAGCATCCGAAAGAAGAACTGATTGAATTAGCATCCGGATATATTTGGTCTGAAGACATCAGGAAGACTCAAATATCAAGACAAACGGAAAAAAGTTCAAATTTACCCTTCTCTCTCTTTTTGGTCTGAAGTCAAAGATCCTTTTGACCTTGAAGAAGACAGCTAGCACACACCCTAGAAAAGGACAAAAGGACTGACACAGGAAAGAGAAAAAGGTAACAACCTTTTTCACATAGACCAATGAGAATGGCGCGTGGAGCTCACACCAAACAAACGGCATAAAAGTTGGTGAGTCACTAAAATCTAAACAAACAATCATTGACAACTTTTTGCCTCAATCCCAAGAATTCAAACAGGTCAAAATATGTGCCTGACGAATTAATCAATGACTCTGGATGCACCACATCATGCCTAATCAATGGTGAAAATTCAATTCAACCTCAACGGTACACAATGGCTACATTAATGATAGAAGCCTATAAAAGGGAAGCTTCACAAATTGAGAAGGTGCTGGTTGATTTTATAGAAGCTATTACAAGAGAATTTAAGCTATTACAATCAGTAATATAATCCCTCCAAGAACCAAACCATTCTAAATTAGTTTGTAAGAACTCTCAAGTAAAGATTATAAACTTGAAGAGTTCAAAACCCTTTCAAAAAGAAAAATCAGTTGTAAAGATCTCATACTTGGGTGAGTATTGAGATTGGGATCTAGCTTAGAGTTGGTGCTTTAAGTGGAATCTCCCTGTAGGACTCAGCTTAGGTTTGGGTAGAATCTAAGTGGTATATCCTGCTAAAGTGACAGGACTCAGCTAAAAATTGGTGCTTCTAGTGGTATATCCTACATTCGGAAGGGGTCACCATCTGGGGACAAGCTCAAGAGGACTCAATTGAGAGTTGTTGCTTCTAGTGGTATATCCTACATCCGGAGGAGAATAAATCTCTAGAGACAAATTGTAAGGATTGATTTCTGCCAGTTGGAAAGGAATCCATGTGGAAAATCTCGGAGTAAGGACACTCCGAGGACTAGAGTAGGCGGGGCCGAACCAGGATAAGTAACTGTGTTTAATATTTTAACTCTTTATTTATTGCACATTATCTCATATTTGTATCATTCGGATCCACTCTATCCGGAACATATCAAACACGCTACAGAAGACTTTTTAAATTCTGTTAATTCCATAAAAAGGTCATTCACCCCCCTCTAGCCTTAAATAGACCCTTATAGGGACCAACAAGTGGTATTAGAGCAAGTGCTTACAACTAAAGAGCTAACAATCTTGAACTAAAGGTCTATCTTTTGATTTATAAATCAAAATGAGTTTTAATAACTCACAACTCCTTCCGAAGGGTATGTCTATTACGCATCCTCCACTCTTCACCGATGAACACTCTACGCTCTGAAAAAATCGGATAAAGAATTTCGCTCGAGCACAAAGCATGCTAACATGGATGACCATTAAGGATGATCCATATATTCCTACTTATGAAGTAGAGGGTTTGACAACCCGGAAGCCCTCAAATCTATGGGATGAAAATGATTACAAGAAATTGCGTGAAAACGTAAATGCTATTAACATGCTTTATTGTACTCTTAGTGCAGTTGAATTTAATAGAATATCCGGATATGAAACTACACAAGAGATATGGCAGAAACTTAAAGTGACCTATGAAGGCACCAATAAAGTCAAGGAAGCAAAGATCGACCTCCTACAATAAAAGCTGGAATCCTTCAAGATGGAGCCCAAAGAATCCATCATCAGCATGAACACTAGATACACAAATCTAGTAAATGAGATGAAGAGGCTTGGAAAAGAGATCTCTGAAGTAAATATGGTGAAGAAGGTTCTTCGGAGTCTCACTAAGGATTGGGATAACAAAAGGACTGCCATTGAAGAGGCCTATGACATGGACTTTTATAGTTATGATGAAATCATTGGCAATCTCTTGTCATAAGAATTATCCTTGGAGAGATACAACCAATAAGAAAAAAAACCAGAAGAAAAGAAGAAAGTTATTCACTCAAGGCAGAATCATCAGTTATTCACTCAAGGCAGAATCATCCGGATCAGCCTCTTTCGGATCAAAAAAGAAGTCAAAGGAATCCTAGTGCAATAAAGAACAAATGGCTATGCTAGCCAAACAATTTAGGAAATTCTTGAAAAAGAAAGAAAGAAGAAGCTCTAGAAGATATGATTCCATAAGAATGAAGGAAGGATCCTCAAGGAGAGACAAAGCCAGAAAAGCTTCAGAAGACAAGAAAGATCCGAAAAAGGAATTAGCCTGCTTCGAATGTGGTGACAAAGGACACTTTAGGTCCAAATGTCCCAAGCTGAAAAAGGAAAAAAGATACAAGAAGAAGGCAATGGTGGCCACTTGGTGCAACAGTGAAGAAAATAGTAGGTCATCTTCAATAGAGGAAGAGGAAACTATAAATTGTGCATTTATGGTACAATCTGATCCAGAAGCTGAGCAATCCAGAAGACACCCATCAAAGTAGACCACTGAGCAAATCAATGATGAATCAGAATCAGCAAGTAC
Source organism: Euphorbia pulcherrima (assembly GCA_947683365.1). NCBI lineage: Eukaryota > Viridiplantae > Streptophyta > Magnoliopsida > Malpighiales > Euphorbiaceae > Euphorbia > Euphorbia pulcherrima. The sequence continues at coordinate 46,229,842 of CANTUS010000014.1, forward strand.
TGAAGTAAACTCTAACACTACTCATGTACCTAACATTGAACTTACCAGGGCTTTAAGAATTGTAATCAATAATGTGAGAAAGACTACAAAAGCCATTAAAGTGCTCCAAAGACAAGTGATAGAACTTGTTGAAGATGTTGAAGCCATATCACAAGATATCAATTCAATCAAGGCTACTAAGCACATCGATGTGGTTGAAGAAAATTTTATAAGAAGCCAAGAGCAGATTTTAAGTGCAAACTTAATTGGGTTAGATAGGGAGCTAGCCCTAATGAAGGAAGCTTCCGGAAGGAAACCAAATCCTTCACAAAGAAGAAGGAACCCAAGGGAAGCTGTACCAAGAAATCCAAATCAAGTTGCTAAGAGAAATCCAGAGACTTCAAATCAGAAGGAGAAGAAAGTGAGCAGACAACCTCAAGCATAAAGATACATTACTACTCAAAAAGGAAAAGCAATAGTAATCTACGATGAATAACCTGTCAAGTTATGAAAGAATCACAGAGCAGAGATTGCGCCTCTAAATAGCTTTCGAATACACACTGGACAATCGGATCTATATAAATCCGGATACATTGGAAACTATGGAAAGGAGGATCTAGAGAAAATCCAAAGGAAGCTCGAATAGTATAAACCCATCTCAGGGTGCAGGTTTTGTGGGAAAACAACCATATTAATAAACTATGTAGATCAAAAAATGGTTATTATGCTGTTTATCCTTTACCTAAAATGGTTGATAACCCGAGGGGACCTAAATCTGATTGGGTACCCAAACCCACTTGATCTGTTTTGCAGGTATGCCATAGATCGTAAAAGATCAACATAAATGGTACATTGATAGTGGATGCTCAAGGTACATGAACGGCGATGAGAAAGCCTTCATCACTTTAATCCGAAAGAAAGGTGGAAAAGTAAGCTTTAAAGACAACCAAAAGGGACAAATCATTGGACATGGAACCATTGGATCTGAACTAAAGATAGAAGATGTCTCACTAGTTGATGGACTGAAGTTCAACTTGCTAAGTGTAGCTCAACTCTTAGATAAAGGAAGAAAAGTCGTCTTTGATTTAGGAGGGTGCTCAATCTTTGATAGTAAATCAAATCAACTCATTCTTTATGTACATAGAGTAAATAATGTCTATTCTGTTAACATTAAAAATGAGAAAAAGAATATTTGCTTGGTGTCTAAAGAGGAAGAGTCATGGCTTTGGCACTAGAGGTTGGGAAATGTAAGCATGAACGTCATGTCCAAATTAGCCAAAAAGGAATTATTTGTGGGTTTGCCTAAGGTAGCTTTTGATAAGGATCACATATGCACTACAAGTCAACTAGGTAAACAACAAAGAAATAGTTTCCCTTCCATCTCCTATATACCCTCTAAGAGAGTCTTAGAACTCTTGCACATTGATCTCTTTAGTCTAATCAAACCAATGAGTTTAGGTAAAAGAGAATACACTATGGTTATAGTAGATGATTATTCTCGCTATACCTAGGTTGCTTTGCTAGCTAGCAAAGATGAAGCCTTAGACCATTTCTAAAAAATATTCATCCAGATAGAAGTAGAATAGGGCATAAGCATTGTACGCATTCGGAGTGATAATGGAGGAGAATTCAAAAATAAGCATTTTGCTGAATTATGTGAATCCAAGGGCATTGAGCACAACTTTTCTGCTCCTCATACACCTCAATAAACTGGGGTTGTTGAAAGGAAAAATAGAACAATAGTTCAAATGGCTCGAACAATGCTAAATGAGAATATATTGCCTAAATATTTGTGGGGTGAGGCCGTATACACTGCATGCTACATCTTGAATAGAGCTCTCATAAGAAAGACCATAAAAAAGACCTCATATGAAATATAAAAAGGAAGGAAACCCAAAATCGGGTACTTCAAAGCCTTTAGATGTAAATGCTACATCCTGAATGATAGAGAGCAATTAGGAAAGTTTGATCCTAAATCTGATGAAGCAATTTTCCTTGGCTACTCAACACATAGCAAAGCTTACAGAATCTATAACAAACGAACCCAAACTGTGGTAGAGTCTATACATGTAGATTTCGATGAGACTAACCATTCAAGAAAAAGAAGTTCCAATCCAGAAGATTTGACTTTGGAAGATGAAAATACTGGAGATCAAGAAAAATTGCAAATACCGGATTCCTTCAAAATCGAGAAGTACAAAGAAGAAGATGAAGGAATCATTCTCTACTCAGAAGAACCACAAGCTTATCTCAATCATCATGAGATAAACTTCATGGATAATCAAGAAGACAGAGTCGAGGCAGTCGAGGAACAAGCTCCAGTACAATATGAAGACCTGCAAAGAGAGATCTAGACTCATAGGGATTATCCAGTTGAAGCCATCTTGGATAATGTCTAGAATCCAGTTAGACCAAGGAGATTCTAAAGAAGTTTGAAATGGACAAGAGCAAGCCTATGTCTACTCCAATGGGATCAGATATAGTCCTTTCAAAGGATTGTGAAGGAGAAGATGTAGATCAGAAGCTTTACAGAGGAATGATTGGTTCACTTCTATACTTGACAGCTAGTAGACCTAACATACACTATATAGTCTGCTACTGTGCAAGATATCAAGCCAATCCAAAGGATTCACATCTCAAGGTAGTGAAGAGAATTCTTAGATATCTTCTAGGAACCACTGAAGTTGGGCTATGGTATCCTAGTAATGAAGACTTCACACTATAGGGCTTCACTGATGCAGACTATGATAGAGATACTCTTGAAAGAAAGAGTACATCTGGAGGCTACCACTTTCTTGGAGATTTCTTGGTGTCATGGTATAGTAAGAAGCAAACTTCAATTGCCTTATCAACTATAGAAACAGAATATATGGTAGCTAGAAGTTGTGTTGCTCAACTTTTATAGATCAAGAAACAATTGGAAGATTATGGTGTTCAACCCGGATGTGTAGATGTTATGTGTGAAAACAAAAGTGCAATTGATGTGTCAAAGAATCCAGAGCTATATAGTAGGATGATGCATGTCAATATCAGACACCATTTCATCCGGGATCATGTAATGAAGAAGGATGTTGCATTGGTCTACATTCCAACAAATGAGCAAAGGGCATATATCTTTACTAAGCCATTAAGTAAAGATCAGTACAATAAGCTACAAGAAAGTAATCGGAATGTCAAATCCAATCTTAAGAAGAATCCAGAGAATAGTCTAGAGTTACTAATCAATCAGGAGTCAAGGAAAAGAGAAAAAGATGAGTTAACTCTAAATCCGGAAGGAATATTACCAACTCAGCAGACAATAATGACACATGGCAGTAAAAGCACAAAAAGGTAACTGTACACATTTTAAATTTCAAACATTTATTCGGCAGTTCACACGTGGCAAAAGCAATAGTTATTTTACAAAATAAACCGTTCTAATTCTCCGGTTTAGAATCCATTTACCTCTCTCCTAAATCTTTAACTGCCACCTCACCAATCTAGTTAACTCTAATAGAATTTAGATTACCATTTTACCCTCACCTTGGGAATTCCATAAAACCCCCTAAAATCCCTCTTCTTCCTCATGCAAGCAACAATCTTACTGTTACTCTGCAAATTTCTTCTTAAAACCCTAAATTTTCAAACCTTCTTATTCAAAATCTTCCAATTGACCAACAACAAATCCACTCCCCCTCCTAAGAATATCTTTAAAGTGGAAGATCTTCATGATTCTGACTTTATTCCCGTAAAGAAAATTGCCACAAACACCGTCATTCCTTTTGATTTCCTAGGAGATGACTATCTATTTTCAATAGACCCCTTCAACTAACTTCTCAGAGACCAAGGGTTAGAAACCTTCCTCAAAATGCACAACCCAACCTAACATGTATTCATAAAGCAGTTTTACGATAATCTCAAAGCCTATAACTACTACGACGCTCTCTGGACCACTATAGATGGCAAGGAGATAACTCTGACTTTGGACTTCTTTGTCACTCATTTTAATATGAAGAATGATGGGGTAATACAAAGAACATATGGATATAAACAAAAAATGAAGTATGAACCACTAAAATGGCTTTTAGTGAAGTATTTTGGAGATAAGTTCTCCACTTACTGGCCAGAGACTCATAGATTGCTGCAGTTTATACTGGCAAAATTTATGCTGATCCGGAAGGGCTCTCTCACTATGGTGTCCTTATTCCAACACTGTGTCCTCCAACACTAGGCAGAAAGTGTAGTAATTTACATGCCAGTGCTTCTAATCCATTTTATCAGGCAACACAAGTATACTCATGGGGTCCTCATCACCAAAATCTTGATTGAAAGTGGAATTGTTATCACTAAGGAGGAATCAGTAGATGGAAAGGCAATATTGGAGAAAAACTTTAAAAACCTGTCTTCTGGAGAGACATGGGACGAGGAAAAAGACATCAGACAAAGGGAGGAGAGAAAAGAGAAATGTAGGGTCCGAAACTCCGGAAGCATAGATGAAATTGCTCCGGAGGCTAAGAAGGCTAAAACTACTAATCCTAGAGCGCAACGAAAAAACAAACTTAAGCCTATGGATGAGGATAAGGATGAAGATACAATAACCATTACGCAATTGATGAAGTCTACACCAGAAAAGCCTAAGAAAAGAGGTAGGCTAATTAAACTGCTGTAAAGAAGCCAGTTTGTGAACAGAAAGCTAATGAGAACATAGTAGTAGCTGTTACTGCTATCAAAAAGGGGTGGAAGAAGGGGGAGAAGAAAACCATTGAGGATATCCTAGATTAGGAGGATGGCTCTAACAGTGAGAAATAAGTGATGAGGAGCATGTCCCAAAGAAGTAGTTCATCTAGAAGGGATCCACTTTTAATGAAGAACGGAAGGCTAAAAGGGAAAAATTAACTGTAAAAAGAACTGCTGCTGGAATCACTATTAAAGAGCCAACTCCCAAAAGCATAGAACCGAGAGATTTGAGTTAGGGGAAGGAGATTGTGATTGCTGGTAAGCCCATCCTTCTGGATAACATTACTCCGAAGGATCCCCAATTTAATGAAATTATGGCTGTTGTAAAGACAATATGAAATTTAACCAACTCACCAAAGAAGGTCCTAGAGGCTCTTTCGGATCAGCAACAGATCTTAGCCCGACCATCCTTGTTAACTCAACAGACCTTGCACTCCTACAAGAAAGCAAGTATCTGGAGGAAGATCTATTTATATTCAAGGCCATAATTAAACCTCTTTCAGAGAACTTGTTAAATCCTATGGTTGAGGTAATTAAGGTAGAAAGTCTTGTAAAGGCAACTGTAGGGGATGGTGAGGATAATGCCACCATTCTGGAAAATGAAGAAGTGGTGGAAGTTATAAGTCCTATAAAGGCATTTGAAGGGGAGACTGAGGATAATTCCAGTCTTCCAGATACTGGGGTTGAAGAGTAGATAGAAGCAGAGCATACTAAGATCCGCAGACAAATGAGGTAATCCCCATCTTAAATTCTTCTAATGTTAATGTCTTGGCTGGTAATGGCATTAAGGATAACTTAGGTATAGACACCCAAACTGTATCTAAGGAAATTAGGTCTATCCCAGAGTAAATTGCTCCGGAGGAGGGAATTGGTCTAGGACCCACTGAGCACACTTCTGAAGTGTACTCTAAGGTTGAGGCCAATCCGAAGGATAGGTTGGATGAAAAGAGCGAAGAACAGAAGGAGGAAGAAAATAGTGAAGAGGAATCTTTCGGATCAGGGGAATCCGGAAGCAGCTATGAGTCTGAGACTTTATCATCTAATAGAATACCTAAATGACTAACTACCAATATAAATTCGAGCAGAGTTAGAAAGATAACCACAGCACTAAATATGATACAAAAGGCTACAGTTGAAAGGCTCGAAGAGAGTTATGTCAAGCGTAGTCTCCGGAGTATTCGTGACCAACTGAAATCCGTAGAGAATATAGTAAATGATAAATCTATAACTTCGGACCTAAAAGCTAAACTAGGAGAGATAAAGGAATCTGTGCAGAAAATTAAGAAGAAAATAGAAACATTCGCTTCCGCTGAATTGATTGTAGAAACTTCCCTCTCCAAAAACACTCAAGTGTTGGAATAGCTAAATTCAAATATTGCAGGAGCAAATTGCTTTGCAAATCAAGCACTCACAAGAGCTAACAACAATTGTGCAACCCTATTGGGTCATGTCACCTCATCCTTCACCGATCTAAAATCTGATCTGCAATAGTATATAGACAGCAAGTTTGAAAGCTTAGAAAAATTCATCCCTCAAGCCATTGTAAATTCTGCACAAGGCATCACATTCGGGCTTGCAAATCTGAATGAAGAATATCAAGCTTCCTAGGAAATGTTTTGTAATTTCCTAGATGAAGGACTCCCTAAGCTTCTGAATAAGCACATGAATGACATCAGTGGTGACTTTGGGAGCCATCTCTCTGGAATTGGGCGGATAATTAACAACCTAAAAGAGGCATTTCACAAGGATCTCACAACACTCAACTCCAGTGTTCACATTATCCGGAGAGACATTATTCAGGAAATTAATCTCATAAAGATAGGTATGGCTAATCTTTCTCTTAATGCTCCCTTTACATCATCCAGATCCTCACCTGCAAATTCGAACAGCCTTCTCCTCTAAATATTTCAGAACCCTGTCCAATTAATTGGGGATACATGATTCTTTGGGTATAAGTGCAGCTTGACACTTCTCAAGGCACTCTTCCCATTCTTTGAAGAAGAAGACCGAAAACATGCTCTGAAAATGATTCTAGATATGGTGAAATCTTATAAACAACTTCGGGAACAAATCAAGCCACTTATCTCCTTCTAGCTACTGTTGAAACCATCATTGAAAAGCGCTTGGAAGGAAATGTTGATTATTCAATCTATTCCGAGGCTTGGCAAAATAATTAGGACAATAGAACATTTATGGTAATTGACCCCCAATCGGATGCAAACAATAAGGGGGAGAAGAGCACAAACAAAGAAGGTGAAGGTGATGCTATGGAAGAGTAGAGTAGTACACTTATAGAATAGTTATTTTTCATTGTAAAATCCTGTAATAGCTAGTTCTGTAATTTTTCACTTATATATTTTTGTACCAGTAATCTAGAACTTCATGAGGTTAACTATTGTTAACAACAGAAGTATATACAGTGAAAATTTTCTACTCAAAAATCGCTTCTAAGCACAGTCTATAATTATACTTTAAAAACTTAGAAGCTAGAATGCAAAAATGTTTGAGGAGTAAGGATGCTAAAATTATAGGGGAGTAAATATGTAAATGACTAAGTATCAAGAATCATACTTAGCTCATAAAACCCTTTATGCTTATGCTTAGATATGCGTAGGTTTTTGTTTCCATCAAATGGAGGAGATTGTTGGGAAACAATGATCCGAAAGAATAAATCCAAGAACAGATTTAGATCGAGTTTGAAGAAAACAAAAAAATATAAACAAAAACATTTTATCTCGTAAGTCAAAGACAAACCATACAGACATATATTGAAGACTATAAATACCTAAGCATACAATGGAGGCATTCAGTTAAAGTTTGGTAAGAAACAAACTTTAAAAGAAGTATTCGGAAGAAGAACTAAATTAGCATCTAGATATATTTGGTCTGAAGACATCCGGAAGACTCAAATATCAAGACAAAGGGAAAAAGTTCAAAAATTTACCATTCCCTCGCTTTTTGGTCTAAAGTCAAAGATTCTTTTTACCTTGAAGAAGACAGCTAGCACGCACCCTAGAAAAGGACAAAAGGACTGACACAGGATAGAGAAAAAGGTAACAACCTTTTTCACATAGACCAATGAGAAATGTGCATGGAGCTCACACCAAAGCAAACGACATAAAAGTTGGTGAGTCATTAAAATCCAAACAAACAATCACTAACAAATTTTTCCCTCAATCCCAAGAATTCAAACGGGTCAAAATCCGTGTCTAACAAATTAATCAATGACTCCGGATGGCCACATCATACCTAATTAATGGTGAAGATTCAATTCAACCTTAACGGTACACAAAGGCTACATAAATGATAGAAGCTTATAAAAGGGAAGCTTCACAAGTTGAGAAGGTGCTGGTTGATTTTATAGAAGCTCTTACAAAAGAATTTAAGCTATTGCAATCAGTAATATAATCTGTCCAAGAACCAAACCATTCTAAATCAGTTTGTAAGAACTCTCAAGCAAAGATTATAAACTTAAAGACTTCAAAAACCTTTTAAAAAGAAAAATCAGTTGTAAAGATCTCACACTTGGGTGAGTATTGAGATTGGGATCTAGCTTAGAGTTGGTGCTTTAAGTGGAATCTCCCTGTAGGACTCAGCTTAGGTTTGGGTAGAATCTAAGTGGTATATCTTGCTAAAGTGAGAGGACTCAGCTAGAAGTTGGTGCTTCTAGTGGTATATCCTACATCCGGAAGGGGTCACCAACCGGAGACAAGCTCAAGAGGACTCAACTATGAGTTGGTGCTTCTAGTGAAATATTCTACATTCGGAGGAGAATAAATCTCCGGAGAAAAATTGTAAGGCTTGATTCCTGCCTGTTGGAAAAGAATCCACTAGTGGAAAACCTCGGAGTAAGGACACTCCAGGGACTGGAGTAGGCGAGGCCGAACTAGGATAAAATAGTGTGTTTGATATTCTAACACTTTATTTATTGCACATTATCTCATATTTGCATCATCCAGATCCACTATATCCAGAATATATCTAACACGCTACCTAAGACTTTTTGAAGTCTCTAAATTCCATAAAAGAGTCATTCACCCCCCTTCTAACCTTATATAGACCCTCACATGGACCAACATAATCTTTTATCCCATTACTCAAACTCCTATATCTCATTCTCCTCACTCACCTAGATAATACTATTACTTTTCTTTATTTATATTCTGATGACTATGATAATTAATAATAGTAATAAAACATTTCTTACTAATAACACCGAGAAATATATAATTATATGAATTAAATAGTAATATATATAATTATACTCTAATTATCAATAGTAAAATTTGAGAATAATTATAAATATAAAATATAATGAAAGTTTCATAATTAATTAATAAATTAAATTAGTATTATTTTTATTATGATATTTATAATATTCATAAAATAATATTCATTATAATTAAATAAATATAATGATACATATTATTAATATTAATATTATTTTAATAATTATTATAAATATAATATCAATTTTAAATAATAATATTGATAAATTTATTTATTAATTATGATACTACTTATCATTATTAATAAAACTATTATAAATATTATACTATTAATAATATTATAACTAATTATTTAAAATAATAAATATTTATGTTAATATTTAGTATTATTAAATATTATTGTAGATATAATAAATAAAAATACAAATAATTATCATAAAGTTCATATTAAAAATAACTATAATTTTGTTAATAATTAATTAATAATATTTAATAATAATAATAATAATAATAATTAAATAATTGAATTCTTTAATCTAAACAATAACAAAACAAGTCATTCCCTTTCATAATCTATCCATATACATAACACAATCAAAGGGATTATTTTTTCCTTACCATTTCCTTTGTTGATTCCCTTTCTGTTTCCTTATGTGAACCAAACGACATCTAAGTGAATTGTTTTTCAAATTCATATTCAGGGCTCAAAGAAAAGGCATTTTAAGGAATCGTGATATCATCAGTTTGTCCCTTTGATTCCTATATGGTATACAATGTTACCTATTTAGTCTCTATGCTATTCAAATTGTTACCTTATTTTGGTTTATTTATAAGGTCCAAAAGGATAGCAAATTGCATAACAAAATGGCCAAATGGGTAACAATTACATAACACAATGACAAAAAGAGTAATGATCGAATAACACATGGACTATAAATGTAATATATTGAATAACAAAGAAAACAAATAGGTAACGTGTATACCATATGAACTAAGCGCATCTCCAACCCCATTTCAATAGTGGGTTTGGAGTGGTAAATAAAGCTCCAACCCTGCTTCGTTCCCACCCAAAAATATGGAGTTGCTGCAGTACTAATTCATATTTGAAGTTGTATTTTAGCAACTTCAAAATATTTTTTAATATTATTTTTTTACTTTTTGCTTTTGATTTGGTTTTTTTCTAGTTTGATTTGTTGTTTGTTGTTTGTTGTTTGTTGTTTTGAGTTAGGTAGAAATGACTAAAATAAGAATATTTTTTTGTTTTGAAGTGGAAATATGAAATGAAGCGTTGGAGAGTAAACACTACAGAGTTTGAAGCGACAATTAATGGTGTAGGGTTGGAGATTTCCCGAGGGATGACATGGACCAATAAAATTTTTTGCATTTTTTAGATCATTTGTCAAGATGAGTCATTTTCTCCAAATTAATTACGAATTTTCCATGATAGTTAAACATTTTTCATATTTATTTTTTTAATATTATTTTCTACAGGTTTACGTTGTATATAAGGGTTTTAAAACCTATTTCTGCGTTTCGACCGGTTTCTGCGTTTTCTCTCTTTGCGATCGTTCTCTTCTTTTTTCCTCATCTTTCTGTGTTTGAGTTCTATATTCCTCTTATTCTTCTTCTTCCTTCTGAATTCCATCATTGATTGATTTGTATTCTCGTTATTTTCGCTTCTATTTTTGTTTTTGTTTTCTTGAATCTTAAATTGAAGTTGCTTCATGCTTTTTTTTTATTTTGGTTTTAGGCCATTCTCTTGATTTTGAGATTTGTTCATTATCTTGTCTCTAATGGACGATATTACTACTTTGATTCATTATAATGGAAGTTGGCTTATATGCATAATTTTCTTCATTATGTTGTATCTAATGAAGGATTTGCAATTCATTATGTATTGTTTTAAACATTCTATCTGTCGAAATTGAAATGCACACTATGTGTTTGATAAAATACTAAGGTATTTTTTTTATTAATGGCCAATTTAATTAGGCTGCTGGTGGAGTAAGTAATTTCGGTGTTGAAAGGTGTGCTTGTATTCCAAATTAAGGCTGGGATCATTGTTGGTTAGTGACCTAATTTATAATCATGTTGGTTTGAAATTTATTAGACATCTGATAGATATCCAATAGACATCTGGTAGATTTCTAATAGATAGTTGGTATTGAAAGAAAATTTCCCGAATCCGAATTAACCCAAGATCGATTCATGTTGATTCATCAAGATAAAAACATAAACTGAACCGTACCTTAATCTTGAAATCTTGATTTGCATGCGATTTCAATTACGTTAGGATCAAATAGTCTTCCAAAAGATCCAATCGAAGAATCGAAGGGAAGCGTTGTATGAAAAGTAACGATTGATCTTCTGGAACCAACCCTTATTAATAGAAGTCTAAATTGGCAAATTTCCTTTTTGGCCCTTCAACAAAACAGAAATCACTCAATGGCCCTACACTTTCTTTCAACGATCAATTTGACACCTTAATAGTCAATATTTATGAATTTGACCACAGACTTATTTTGACTATTTATTATGACTATTGTACACATTTATTATTAACATATTTTGCCCACACTTTATGAATTATTTAAAAATAATTCTAACAATCTCCTATTTGGGCTAAGATATGTTACTTGAGGAAATGTGTAAAACCTTATGCGCTAAAAAATGTAGTCATAGATAAGGTATCCCGAATAATTTAGTCCATTAGTCATATCAATGAAGAACTAAAGGGATAATCGTCACAGTCTTTCTGAGTCAATCCACCATCAATCACATGCATCAATATTTCTAAATGACATAGATCAATCATAGGAGTGTAGTGTTTAAACTACATGCAATGTGATCTATCATGTCTGTTTTCAACTGGTCCTCTTTATTGAGACCAAAAATATATCAAGCATAATATATATGTTAGACAGAGTGTGTATAAAACTGAACACTTTATTTTCTGCAAAAACTGAATTATAACATAATTATATCCATACATAATAGAGCATTAAAATTTACATAACCAAACTCACAATGAAACTGAATATACAAAAATAGTGAAATACCAAAATGAGTTATATGCTCCTGAAAAGCCTTATGTGTCACTATTTTAATAAGCGGCCGCAATTATTGAGTTTGCACTAATATGCTCTATGGATATCTTTCCACTTTGTACTTTCTCCTTTACAACTAAAAACTTTATCTCAACATAATTTTGAGCGATAAAAGTTTTTGTGTTATAGGAGAACTTGATTATAGAACTGCTATCACAATAAAGCTAGATTTGGCTATTTAATGCCATTTAAAAAAAACTTTAATCATGTGACAAAATTTCTTATCTACAGTCTTAGATAAGATGCACGAAAAGACACTACAAATTCTACTTCCATAATGGAGGTCACTATTACAGTTTGTTTATAACTATTCCTATATATAGCACCTCATACCGAAATGAAAAATGTAGCTTAATGAGGATTTTATACTGTTTATGCGTCCAAGTCAGAATCTAAATACTGAATGATCTCCATGTGATGTGACTTTCCATATGTGAGTATATAGTATTGATAAAACTTAAAGTATCACTAACGGAAAAACTTTCTTAACTCCATTGATGGATTTTCTTAATTTGTATAAGCTCTTGAGGTTATTGGTTTGATCTTGATGAAGAATAACTTATGTAGCATAGTGGGGAAGTTCTTCAGTATTGCTTTATATTGAAACCATAATTGCTTCAAAACCTTATCTTCCCCCAAACTCAATATCCTCCAAGAATTTTAACTGATAATTACTAATATGTTCACAATCCACATCCCAATAATAATGCATATCTCTCATATAACTCAAGATACCAGCACAACATTAACCTTTCCATCTTTGGACATAAATAATTTAACTTATAATTAATACCTTGTTGTAGTAATCAAATATTAACAAAAAGTCGTGTTAAATAATAAATCTTTCTTTGGGCGGATTTTTATTCACATGAATAAACCAAATAATTGTCATATTTATTACCACATGCATATTTATTATTTGGTGGAAACATTCCTTTGAGTCGATTACCATTTGCATACAATAATAAATACACAAAACAAATAATTCGATAAGTTAAAATTAATATCAACAAGAGAGCCCACTTTGGCGAGACGTTGTTTCTATTAATTTCACTTAGAAAAACAATTATTCAAATACACGAGAGATAACCCAAAATTTGCCATGAAAATTAAGATCAACCAAATTTAAATTTATGGCAAAGTAAACTTTTAAATTTGCATTATTAAAAAAAGTATCTTGGAATTTTTTATTTTGGACCAATAATCAATTTAGAAACCATATAAATTAATTTTGGGTCCAAAGAACTCAAAAAAAAAAGATAAACTTAAAGGAGTTTAGGGGCAGTGGCAACGCTTAGAGATTAAAGTATTACCATAAATCTGAAGAAGTGTGTCCCCTTATCCGGCGACGGTGTGAAGTGTCGCCGTAAATTTCTAAAGGACGCACCTACTGGCACTTGTAGCAAGGTTTTCTAAAGCGTTGCCAGAGAACTGCCTAATATTAAAGTGAGCAATGGTGACGTTTACAAAAATAAATGCGTTGCCAGAAATCAATCGGTCACATCTATTACTTCGGGCAACGCTTGTAAACGTTGCCAAAAGTCCCAAAGGGCGTATAGCTTGACTCTATTGCAACTCAACTCTCCAAAACACCGCCTCACCAAAAGCCACCATTGGAAACAGTTGGAGCAAATACCCGCCCCAATGATCAGAAAAGCTGAAAACCTTCACTTTCTTTTTGACGAATTTCCGACAATTATACCAAAAACCGTGTTTCTTACAATTTTCTTCAAATTTTCAAACCCAAAACACAAAGAATAAAGCAAAATACATTTTAACCATTAGATAAACATTGAATATAAACTTTATGATTTTGTTTTAATACTTTCAAGTTTGAAAATAAAGGAAAAAATGGAGACAAACACAATTAAAACCCGGAAAAAGAAACGAGAACAAAATGATATCCATATACTCATAGATTCGGAACGAATTTTATCCAGCGGATAACTTAAACTTATGAAGTATTTTGTTTACAGTACCGAGTTTCTCCATAAGTTCATAAATTTAAACAATAGAACTTCATAAAAAAAATCGATGACCGTAATCAATGGAATCCGAGATTTCCAATGATTCATCATGAAGAACACGTGTTTTAACTAGAAAAATTCCTAAAATCGCCATTTTATAAGAAATATCATATCCATAATAAAATTTGTGATTGACAAATAATAACCAAAATAGCAATCACAAAACCGAACTCAAATTGAATCAAAACATGAATTCAACATCGCTCATGATTTCTACTGCAATATTGCAATCAATGGACTACAAAAGCATCGAAAACGCATAAGATATTCCTCGTTAATACAAACTGAACTAACCATATGAAATACAGTGAATACATCTATCAATAATAATACTAATATGATTACTAGTAATAGAAAGAAACCGGCCACTGAATTCGAAAGAGAATTAAAGTTAATAAAGGAATAAATTGCATTTAAAGGCCACCGAATTCACATGGAGGAGAGATTGATTAACCCATAAAAAAAATGGATGCAAAACTTACAAATTAGCAATCACCGCATTCTTCATATTTATCCAAATTAAACCACAATTAACTATAAAACTCATGAAATTAAATAATACTTTGCGTTACTGTAATTCACGAACAAACTGATCAATTGACAATTTGTCAATCACTCATCAGAATTGTGATCAGAATACCAATATCGTGAATCCATTATCTTAAGATTTATTATAAACATAAAATCTTAATGAATCAATCATAGAACTGCTCAGATACCAATTGAAAGGAAATTTCCTGAATCCGAACAATTCATGTCGATTCATCAAGACATAATTATAAACGGAAGTGTACATTAATCTTGAAATCTTGATTTGAATGCAATAATGATCTTCTAGAAAAGGGAAGCGTTGTATGAAAAGTAGCGATTGATCTTCTTGGGGCCAACCCCTACTTATAGAAATCTAAATTGACAAATTTTTATTTTAACCCTTCAACAAAATAGAAATCACTCAATGGCCCTACACTTTCTTCCTACGATCAATTTGACACCTTAATAATCAATATTTATGAATTTGACCACAAACTTATTTTGACTATTTATTATGACTATCATACACATTTATTATTAACATATTTAGCCCACACTTTATGAATTATTTAAAAACCATTCTAATAAGTATATCTTAATTTTGACAGTTTTTTATGGAATTGTTTCATTGAAGTTGAAGTGCACACTATGTGTTTGAAAAAAATGTAAAGGTAGTTATTTTGTTATTAATGGCCAATTCCATTAAGCCGCTGGTGGACCAATCATTTTTTGTGTTGAAAAGTGTGCTTGTATTCCAAATTAAGGTTGAGATCTTTGTTGGTTAGTAATCTAAATTATAATCATCTTGGTTTGAAATTTGTTAGACATCTAATAGATTCCAATAGACATCTTGTAGATATCCAATAGATAGGTGACATATCTTAGTTTTGACAGTTTTTTTCATGGATCGTTATGTTAGTTTGTGTTATTATTTCTTTTGATTGCATCTAGTGCTGCCTTGGGTACAGGTGGGGGATTTTGCTCAAATTGAGAAGTTTTGATTGTTGTTCTTCATTTGTGTATTCCAAGTTCAGCTCTAAATCTTCTGCCGATGAAGATTTTGCACCAATCCTTGATAATTTAAAGCAAACCAGTTTCCGATGATCATACTATATCGGCGTAACATTATTTGGGATTTTAGCAATTTACCCTTAGGAGATTGGACATATATTGGACATCAACTAGGTATCTACAAGACATCTATTAGAAAATCTATTTAGAAGTTGATATTAGACATCTATACAAATATATTTTATAGTTCTGATTTATCAAAAATCTATCTAGTGTTTTAAATCCAAATTCTTCTACATTTACTGATTTCTATTGGACTTCTATTAAATGTCTATTAAATATCTGACGGTTCACAAAAAATATTTCGAAAAAAATATCACAATACATATCGTTTCAAAGATAAAAAAAGACAAATAAAAAACTCTAAAGCGACATGTAAAAAAATGAACGGTTTGAGAGATAAATACAAAAGAAAAAAAAATTAAGAAATCAATAAACAGTGCACATGTAATATAGGTTGTGCGCATGTAATCAACAGTTTGAAATTTTTTTTGAACAGACCTATGCTTATAATTTTCTCCCCTGTTTTCTTCTGTTTCTATTATGGGTAAAATTTTTAGCTCAAATATTTTTATGTGTCTGCCCTTTATATAAAAGCCCCTTTCTTTTAGGTATAGTAGTTTTATGGACTTTGGAATGATGATCTCTGTTACATATTTAAATTTATAATTTAATATTATTTGATATCTATAATTTAATAGTAATTTACATATTTTTGAATTCCAATACTACTTAAGATTTAAATAAGTGTAATTTGATATCTCATACTTCAAATTTGATTGAACTAATTATTTACATTTGTAAAGAACATCACATTTTTTTATATCATTATGATTTATTACCGTATTCCTTAGTATTTTAAAATTTATTGTATTATTCATAAATTTATTTGTAAGAAACTCCAAGCAACATATAAAAAAATGTAAAAATGAATGGTTTAAACATAAATGTAAAATAAGATAAAAAAAAAAATTGCAGTTTAACATTTGTTTGGCATATTTGGGATTTGTTTAATAAGGACTTCGTAATTAAAAAAGTGAAACTTGGAAATGAGTATTTTATGGTCCACAACTTTAACCCAAAGCTCTTAAAAATTGTAAAATTGTTAAAAATATACATGTGTCATTAAAATATCTATAAAATTCATCATATAGTAAAACTAATTACATATATATAGTCCCACCATAAATAATTTAAAAACTAATAGAAACAAGAGAAATAATTACATAAATGCCATGTAGTAGTTATATGATAAATATCTAGTAAATATCTAGTAGTTATCTAGTAAATTATAAATCTAGTAGTTGTGTGATAGTAATTATCTATTTCTGATTTATGACATTGTCATATGCATATCTATTATATATCTATTATATATATGTTAGGTGTCATTAGATTCCATAAAAAAACTATCAAAATTAAGATTTACTAGATATTTACTACATATCTAATACCAATCTACTAGATGTTTACTAGATATCTACTAGATGTTATATGTTATAAATTTTTTTAGAAATCTATTTGAAGTTATGATTTACTAGATAACTACAAGTCAATTACTGTATATCTACGATATAACTACTACATAGTATCTATGTAATTATTTTTTTTATTTTTATTAATTTGTAAATTATTTATGGCATGGCTAATTTATTTTATTTTATTTATAGTAATTGTGTAAGAAGCCCTTAAAAATTTAGTCTAGTTGTGCAAAAAGCCCTGTATCAAACAAAGGCGAGCAATATAAGCCCTTCTCCGGCTAGTAGGGAAAAGCAGCGAACTCAATATTTTTGGAAAATTATTGAAAATGCCCCCATATACAATTCATATTCATAAAATACCCTCATTGCAAACTTCTTCATTATATGCTCTTTTAATAAATTAATTCATTAAATACCCCAATCTTCAATTCAGTTATTTTTGAGATTTTTATCGTGAACTGATATCTTGCAAAATTTAAATTCTGATTTCTTTCCTATCTCAATTCCGATTTTGAGTATTTTTTCGATCTCTTTCGAGATTTTGTATCTGTTTCTTTCAATTATGATTATTTTCTTCCAATTCTAATTATTTTTTTCCGATTTCTTTCCACTCTTCCGATCTGCTTTGAATCCTTTTCGTTCCCATTTTTCATCTTGGTTTTGAATCTGTTTTCGATTGTCTTCCCAATCGCTTCATTTTTCATCTATTTCTGTAATCATTTTTCAAACAATGAATCAAGTTTCTCTTCTTACTCATTTTAATGGTATTTGGAGTTCAGATAATGAATTTTTTTGACTTCAGTATTCATGGTGTTCTCATTCACGCTGAAGCAACTTTTACCGAATTGAAGCGTATTGTGTTTGAAAGCCTGAAGTTAGATGAATCGATAGAAGATTTGAAGTTTAAGTATAACAAATGGCCAAACTATAACCTGTAGATGTAGTTGATGATATGTCTATACAATGTTGGTCCCTTAGTGAGTGTTACTAGGGTCAGAGGGGGTGAATGACCCTTTTTGCAAAACCCTAGACTTAAAAAGTCTTTATGTAGTGTGCAAATGATGAACCAGAAGCTTACTAGAGTAAGATCCGGATAATGCAAATATAAAAAGAAAATGCGCTAAAAATAACGGATTTAAGTAAAGAATATCAAACGCAGTCATTTTATACTAGTTCGGCCCTGCCTACGTCCAGTCCCTGGAGTTTCCTCCTCCGACCTTAAATCCACTAGTGAGATTTCTTTCACGAGTAGAAATCAAGCCTTTAGAGTTGTATTTGGAGATTTTTTCTCCTCCAGATATAGGATATACCACCACAGCTAACACCTAGCTTGGCTAAGTCCTTTGTAGGTTATCTCCGTAGATTCTCTCTTCCAAAAGTAGGATATACCACCAAAGCTAACACCTAGCTTAGCTAAGTCCCTTTCTCTAAGGGATATACCACTTAAAATCTCCATAGTTCAAGCTAAGTCCCCAATCTCAATACTCACCCAAGTATGAGATTTTACAACGATTGTGTTTATAAATGTTGGGTTTTGAATTCTTCAAGTTTATAACTTGACTTGGGATTTCTTACAAATTGATTTTAAATGTTTGGTTCTTGGAAGGATTATGATCACTGAGAAAATAGCAAAATTCTCAAGGTGATAGATTTCTCAAATTAACCAACATCTTCTCAACATGTGAAGCTTCCCTTTTATAGGCTTGGATTATAAATGTAGTCTTTGGGTAGATTTGAATCTTCACCATTGATTAGATATGAGTTGGCCTAACCAGAGCCTTTGATCTATTCATTAGACCCAATAAATATTCCATTTGAATTCGTTGGGATTGGAGCAACAAAGTTGTCAGACGTCATTCTTTGGCTTTTTATGCTCTGCAAAATTCTATGCTAAGTTTGTCTTTATTTGGAGTCCACACGCCTTGCTATTGGTCTAGGTTAAAAAGGTAGTTACCTTTTTCTCTCTTTATGTCAGTCCTTTTTATCTTTTCCTGAATTCGTGCAAGTTGTCACTTTTTCATCCTCCAAGGCAAAAAGACAAGTTTGACTTCAAATGAAATTGGAGGGAGAATTGTTATTTAAATATTTCCCTTTGTCTTGTGAAATTTGTCTTCTTGATGTCTTCGGACTTTAGATTTACTGGATGCTCTTCTAGATGTGATATTCTCTTGATGCTATCTTCTTAGGTTTAGGGATTTGTTTTCTTCCAGACTTTAACCGGATGCATTCTTCTTGGACTTGGGATTTATTTTCTTCAAAACCTTCTCTGGACGCTTTCTCAGGAATTGTCTTTCAGGTCAATATTTTTCAACAATCTCCCCCATTTTGATGGAAACAAAAACCTAAGGATAGAAGCATCTATAGTTGAAGATGTGAGCTAAGTATGGTTTTAGATACTTAGTCATTGACAATGTTTCTCCCCTATAATTTCAGCATCCTAACTCTTCTAAACCATAATTTCACCATCTGAACTCCCCTAAGATTTTTGCACCTATGCTTCTAAGATACAATTAAATATATAGTACAATTGGTGGTTGTACTTAGAAGCAATTTGAATAATTTGCTTTCACTATATAACTTCTGCTGTTAACATGTGTTAACATCATGAAGTTCAATTTTAAATGATTATAGAAGATAAAGTGAAAAATTATTACGAGGCAAAAATAGCTTTACTACTGCTAGCTATTACAATTTACTTCTTCTCTTTGCCTTTCCCAACTTCAGCTTCCTTCTTCTCCCCCTTTTGGTTTTCATCGGATGAAGGGTCTATGACAATGTACTTGCGATTTTTCCACTAATTCTTCCAAGCTCCAGATAGAACTGTGTAATCTTCTTTTCCTATGATCTATTGCTTAATAATTCTATCCACTGTTGTAGGTATAAGATGGATTAGTTTGATTAACTTCCTGAGCTAAGCATAGGATTTAGATGCATGGTTAAGGCATAATTCCGATCTTCTACCTCAAAATAAGGGAACATGCCCCGGATCAGTGTAAGTAAGCATTTGTACCCTCTGAATCTAGTGTCACCTATGTGTTGGATTATTTGCTAGAGATAGGGTAGAAGCATGCTTTCAAGGATAGAGGGGGTTGAGGTTGAAGTTGAAGGAGCTGTTAGGCTTAAGTTGGACATCGAGGAGACAAGTTGGTAGATTTCATCAGTTATTGTCTTAGTGTTATTATAGAGAGATTCATTGATATACCGGAGCTCAATTTTCAACATCTCTTGCCAATTATTGATTATCTTATCCACCCCATGAATACAGGCTTTGAATTTATCAACCATTTCCTCATTCTTCTTGGCAAAGATGTTTGGCATTTCATCCTTTAGAAAAGTTATGAGTTGCTCCATAGTAGCTTTCTGTTCATCTGAAAGAGTGGAGATAATGGAAGATATGACATTTATGCTTTGAGTGACTGCTGTAGGAATGGATTTGAGTATATCTACAAACTTCTGTTCTATGAAATCCTTTAGTTCAGTTTTGAGCTCAGTAGTAGTAGAAGTAACATGCCCAAGTACAAAGGCACTACTGGAATCAATTTTGGTTTCAACTTTGGTAGCAGCCCTTTTTGCTTAAATAACTCATTGAGAGAGCTGCTCCAAGACCAGAGTGACCTAAGAAACAGTTGTTGCTACTACTGGGTCTCCATTTTAGAAACTGTTCACTTTTTATTCAATAGCAGACAACTTAGCCCTTATATCCTCCAACTCCATTTGTACATCCTGTAGAATAGAGAGATTTCTGGTTGAGGATTCCACCTTCTTTATTCTATCATAGATTTCCTGGAGAATTGGATGTTGATTGGAGTTATTACTTATCTTGTCCTCAGCAGCGGCTTCTTCTAACAATTGCCAAGCCATTTTTAATTTCTTAGCTTTTGTAGCTGTTTGACTGGAGTGCTGGCTTTTTCCTTCTATTTAGTGGAACTTACTGGAGAGTATCTGTGGCTTAAAGTACTTTCATTATCCTCTTGCTCCTGATTACCATTGTTTTCAGAGGATGTCTCCAACTTATCCCTCTTTTCTTCCTTTTCTTCCTCCTATTCTTCCTCCTTATCCTCCGGAGTGACCTTGCCCTTTGAGTTTGCCAGTGTAGCATCCTCATTGGAACCCAAATCCACTCCCTTCTGTTTACATGCTTCTACTCCATCAGAACCAAGGATTTGGTTTGATGTTTGCATATTTATTGGCTCATCTTGTTGAAAACAATGATCCGGAAGATTTACGTTAAGAACAATCTAGATCAGGTTTGAAGTAAACAAAACCTCTAAGTCCAATAAGAGAATCCGGATACACATTAAAGATATCAAAACCCTAAGTCTATGTAAAAAGCATCTGGTTAAAGTTTGAAAAGGAAACAAACTTCTAACCCTTCAAAAACAGCATCCGAAGAAAGACTGATTGAAAAGAATCCGGATAAGTTGAGTCTAAAGACATCCAAAAGACTCAACTTACGAGACTAAAGGGAAAAAAGTTCAAAATTGCCTTTTCCCTTCGTTTTGGTTTAAAGTCAAAGTTCCTTTTGCCTTGGAGAATGAAAAAGAAGACAGCTTGCACGCATTTTGCAAAAGGAAAAATATCTGACTTGGAAAGAGAAAAAGGTAATCACCTTTTTAACCTAGACCAATAGATAGGCGCGTGGAGCTCATAAAACTGACAAACCTCATCTAGAATTTGGCAGTGCATAAAAAGCCAAACAAATGACTACTGACAGCTTTTTGCATCAATCCCAACAATTCAAACGAGTTAAATTATGAGTCTAATGGACTGATCAATGTCTCCAGATGTGCCACCTCATACCTTATCAATAGTGAAAATTCAAGATCAACCTTAATGGTACACAACGACTACATTTATGATCAAAGCCTATAAAAGGGAAGCTTCACAGGTTGAAAAGGTGCTGGTTGATTTCTACAAGATGCTATTACGTTAAGATCTCAAGCTACTTTAATCAGTAAACAAAAATCCCTCTAAGAACTAAAAACTCCGATCTGTTTGTAAGAATTCTCAAGTGAGTTATAAAATTAAAGAATTCAAAATCCAAACCATTTAATAAAATAAGTGTGTTATATCTTATACTTGGGTGAGTATTGAGATAGGGGATTAGCTTAGACTAGAGAGTTTAAGTGGAACATCCTAAAGGAAAAGGACTCAGCTAAGGTTGGTGCCTTAGTGGTATATCCTACATCAACAGAAGAATTCCTGGAGACAAGTTGAAGAGGACTTAGCTAAGGTTAGTGCCTTCGTGGTATATCCTACTTCCGAAAGGACTCAACCATAGTAGTTAGCTTGGTGGTATATCCTGTAATCTAGAGATAATTGTAAAGGCTTGATTCCTGCTTGATTCAAAGGAATCCTATAAGTGTACAAAGCTCAGAGGAAGGAAACTCTGGGGACTGGTGTAAGCGGGGCCGAACTAGTATTCCTATGTTTGAATTTACTTATTAAGTCTTTACTTTAAGTGCATTTTTATTAATACTTGCATCATATAGATCCAATATATCCGGATCATTTTAAACACGCTAAACAGACTTTTTTTAAGTCTGTAAATTCCATGAAAAGAGGTCATTCACCCCCCCTTTGACCTTAAATACATATGCACAGGGACCAACAAGTGGTATCAAAGCTAGTTCTCACAGCTAGAGATCTAACAATCTCGAGCTAAACGTCCAATTTTGATCTAAGAATCAAAATGAGTTTCAATAACTCATAGCTTCTTCCGAAGGGTATGTCTATTAACCATCATCTACTCTTCACCGATGAACACTACACGTTTTGGAAAAACTAAATGAAGAATTTCATTCAGGCATAGAGTATGTTATCATGGATGGCCATTAAATATGGTCCATATGTTCCTACTTATGGAGTAGAGGGTATCACTACCCGGAATCCATCAAATCAATGGGATGAGAATAATTATAAGAAATTGCGTGAAAACGTAAATGCTATTAACATGCTTCATTGTACTCTTAGTGCAATTGAATTTAATAGGATATTCGGATATGAAACTGTATAAGAGATATGACAGAAACTTAAAGTGACCTATGAAGGAACCAATAAGGTCAAAGAAGCAAGAATCGATATCTTACAATAGAAACTTGAAACCTCCAAAATGGATCCCAAAGAATCCATCAGTAGTATGAATACTAGATACACCAATCTTGTATATGAAATGAAGAGGATCAGAAAAGATATCATAGGGGAGGAGATGGTGAAGAAGATCCTCCGGAGTCTTACTAAGGAATGTGACAACAAAAAGACTGGCATTGAGGAAGCTTATGACTTAAAATTCTACAGTTATGATGAACTCATTGGTAATCTCTTAACTCAAGAGCTATCCTTGGAGAGATACAACCAAAAGAGAAGAAAAAGAAGAAAGCCAATGCTCTCAAAGCAGACTCATTTAGATCAACTTCCTCTAGAATAGAAAAGAAATCAAAGAAATCTCAATGCAATAAAGAACAAATGGCCATGCTTGCCAAACAATTTGGTAGATTCTTGAAAAACAAAGAGAGAAGAAGTTACAAAAGATATGATTCTAGAAGGATGAAGGAAAGCTCCTCTAGAAAGGACAAGCTAAGAAATGCTCCAGGAGATAAGAAAGATCTGGAAAAAGAATCAGCATGCTTTAAATGTGGAGAAAAAGGACATTTCAAGTCTAAGTGCCCCAAGCTGAAGAAGGATAAGAAATACAAGAGGAAAGAAATGGTGGCCACATAGAGTAAAAGTGAAGATAGCAACAGCTCAGCCTTCATAGAGGAAGAAGAAACTACAAATTGCTCATTCATGGCACTAGCTGAGCAAGAAGCAGAATACTTTGGTAGAAAAACATCAAAGCAGACCACTGAGCAAATCGATGATGAATTAGAATTAGAATCGGCATGTACTTAGGTAAACTCTAACTCTAATCATGTTTCTAACATTGAACTTGCTATAGCCCTGGGGGTTGTGATCAATAATGTGAGAAAGAACACAAAAGCTATCAAATCCCTTCAAAGACAAGTGATGAAGCTTGCTGAGGATGCTGAAGCAATGGCATAAGATATCAACTCAATAAGGGATATAAAGCACATTGACGTTGTTGAAGAAAACTTCCCAATGAATCAAGTGTAAATATTGAGTGCAAATGTAACCGGGCTAGACAGGGAACTAGCTTTGATGAAGGAGGCATCTAAAAGGAAACTAGAATCTTCAAAGCAAATAAGAAATTCAAATCCATCCTCCGGAAGGAATCTAAAATCCCAATACGAAAGAAATCCCAGAGGCAACCTCAAGCTAAAAAATACAACGCTCCACTAGGACGAAGAACTCAAACTCAGAGATACACAACTGCTCAAAAGGGAAAGGCTAAAGTGGTGTATGATGATTAACCCATTAAGCAAAAGAGAAACTACAGAGCAGAAGTTGCCCCTCTAGTCAACTACTGGATCTAAACCAAACAATCCTGTCCGAATGTAGCCAAAGTAGGGTAATATGGAGATTTTGGGAAAAAGGATCTCCAAAAAATTGAGGAGAAGCTTAAGCAGAACAAACCAGTCGTAGGGTGCAGGTTTTGTGGAGCAAATAATAATATGACTAAAATGTGTAGATTTAAAAATGGTTATTATAATATTTATCCTTGGCCTGAAACGGTTGATAACCCAAGAGGACCCAAATCTGATTGGGTACCCAAACCCACTTGATCTGTTTTGCAGGTATGCCTTAGATCCACAGAAGATCAACAAACATGGTACATTGATAGTGTATGCTTAAGGCACATGGCTGGTGATGAGAAGGCCTTCATTACTTTAATCCAGAAGAGAGGTGGAAAAGTAAGGTTTAGAGACAATAAAAAATGATAGATCATTAGGCATGGAACCATTGGATCTGAGTTAAAGATAGAGGATGTCTCACTAGTTGATGGAGTGAAGTTCAACCTACTGACTGTTCCACAACTCTATGACAAAGGGAGAAAATTCACCTTTGACTCCAGAGGCTGCTCAATCATTGATAGTAAGTCAAATCAAGTCATCTTTATGCTCCTAGAGTAAATAATGTCTATTCTGTTAACATTAAAAATAAAAATAAGAATATATGCTTGGTGTCTAAAGAAGAAGAATCATGGCTTTGGCACCAGAGGTTGGGACATGTAAGCATGATCCTCCTATCCAAACTAGCCAAAAAGGAATTAGTTGTGGGTTTGCCTAAGGTTGCTTTTGATAAGGATCACATATGCACTATATGTCAATTAGGTAAACAACATAGAAAAAGTTTCCCTTCCATCTCCTACATACCCTCCAAGAGAGTTCTTGAACTCTTACACATTGAGATCTCTGGCCCAATCAAGCCAATGCGTTTATGTAGAAGAGAATGCACTATGGTCGTAGTGGATGATTATTCTCGCTATACCTGGGTTGCTTTGCTAGCTAGCAAAGATGAAGCATTTAACCATTTCTTAAAAATATTCATCTGAATAGAAGTAGAACAAGGCATAAGCATTGCACGCATCCGGAGTGATAATGGAGGAGAAAAAAAATAAGCACTTTGCTGAATTCTGTATCTAAGGGCATTGAGCACAACTTCTCTGCTCCTCATACACCACAATAAAATGGGGTTGTAGGAAGGAAAAATAGAATAATAGTTAAAATGGCTCGAACAATGCTAAATGAGAATAGATTGCTAAAATACTTTTGGGGTGGGGCCGTGAACACTGCATGTTACATTCTAAATAGAGCTCTCATTAGAAAAACCATAGATAAAACCCCACATGAAATCTGGAAGGGAGGGAAACCCAAGATTGGGTACTTCAAAGCCTTTGGATGTAAATACTACATCCTAAATGATAGAGAGAAACTAGGAAAGTTTGATCCTAAATCTGATGAAGCAATTTTCCTTGGCTACTCAACACATAACAAAGCTTATAGAGTTTATAACAAAGAACCAAATTGTGGTAGAGTCAATAGATGTAGATTTCGATGAGACTAACCATGCAGTAAGAAAAGTCAAGATCCGGATGATATAACTCCGGATGAAGTAGGTTAGAGAAGGCTCAAGATCCCTTTTAAATCAAGAAATACAAGGAAGAGGAGGATGAGTAAATCAAGCTCAACAATGATGAATTTCTAGAAAACCCTCATGAAATCAACTTCAATGATTAATAAGGACTAGAAGAAGAAGTTGATGTAACTGAATAACAAGCTCCAAAACCACATGAAGAACTTTAAAGAGAAATCCGGACTCATGAGAACTATCCAATTGAAGTAATTCTGGATAATGTTCAAAATCCAGTCAGAACTATAGGACAACTCAATAGGATAATGAGCTATACTGCCCTTGTCTCTCTCATTGAGCCAAAGAAATTTCAGGAGGCAAAAGGAGATGAAATCAGGATAATGGCTATGCAAGAAGAACTTGATCAATTCACCAGAAATGATGTCTGGGATCTAGTACGTCCACCAGAAAGAAATTCAATTATTTACACTAAATGGGTATACCAGAACAAGCGATGAATCCAGAGTTGTGGTGAGAAACAAAGCAATAATGGTTGCTCAAGGTTACACTCAGCAAGAAGGCATTAACTTTGAAGAAATATTTGCACCAGTAGCAAGATTGGAGGCAATTAGGATCCTATGTGCTTTTACATCATTCATGGGATTCACTTTATTCCAAATGGATGTCAAAAGTGCATTTATAAATGGAGTCATTCAAGAGGAAGTATATGTCAAGCAACCACCTGGATTTGAAGGATCAAAGCATCCAGAGTATGTATATAAGTTAAAGAAGGCTCTCTATGGATTAAAGCAAGCACCGAGAGCTTGGTATGAGAGACTCACTTCATTTCTCATATCCAAGGGTTACATCCAGGGTAAAGAAGGCACTTCACTTTTCATCAAGAAGAAAGTGGAAAATGTCATTCTTGTCCAAATCTATGTGGATGACATCATCTTTGGAGAAACTGGTGAGAAGATGTGTGAAGAATTCAACACTCAAATGTAGAGGGAATTTGAGATGTCAATGATGGGAGAACTACATTTCTTCCTTGGTCTTCAAATCAAATAATGTCCGGATTAGATCTTTATAAACCATTCAAAGTATACCAAGGAGATTCTAAAGAAGTTTGAGATGGACAAGAGCAAGCTAATGTATACACCTATGGGATTAGATACAGTCCTTTTAAAGGATTGTGAAGGAAAAGAAGTTGACCAGAAGATTTATAGAGGGATGATTGGATTACTTCTATACTTGATAGCTAGCAGACCTGACATTCATTATGCAGTCTGTTACTGTGCAAGGTATCAAGCCAATGCAAAGGATTCACATCTAAAAGCTATTCTTAGATATCTTCTAGGAACTACTGAAGTTGGTCTATGGTATCCTAGTAATGGCAATTTCACATTGTAAGGGTACACTGATGCAAATTATAGCAGGGACATGCTTGAGAGAAAAAGCACATCAAAGGCTGTCACTATCTTGGAGATTGCTTGGTGTCATGGTATAGCATAAAGCAAATGTTTGTAGCATAATCAACCACAAAAGCTGAATATATGGAAGTAGGAAGTTATTAGCTCAACTCTTATGGATCAAGCAACAACTGGAGGATTGTGGTGTTCAAACAGGATGTGTTGAAGTCTTTTGTGATAATAAAAGTGCAATTAATATGTCAAAGAATCTCGTGCTACATAGCAGGATAAAGCTTGTTAATATCAGGCATCACTTTATCAGAGATCATGTTATGAAGAATGATGTAACTCTGGTGTACATCCCCACAAATGAGCAAAGGGAAGATATCTTTACTTAGCCATTAAGTAAAGATCAATTCAACAAGTGAAGGGAGTCAATTGGAATGTCTAATCCAATTTGAAAAAGTATCCGAAAGATATACAACAGAAATTTTGATCTTCTCAAAGTTAAGGAATCAAGGGAGAAGGGAAAAGTAAGTTAACTCTGGGTTCGGAGGGAATCTTGCCAACTAAGCAGATAAGGAGTGACAAATGGCAGTAAAAGTGCAAAAAGTAACTATATACGTTTTGAATTCCAAACGTTTATTAGGGAGTCCACAAATGGTAGAAAGCTATAAATGTTACAAAATTAAACTGTTCCAATTCTCTAGTTTAAACGCCATTAACCTCTCTCCTCAATTTTAACTTCCACATCACTAATCTAGTTAGTTTTAGCTGCCTCTGGATTACCAAAATACCCTCACTCTTCAGAAACTCTATAAAACCCCCCTAAATTTCATCTTATTCCTCACGCGAGCAACTAATCTACTATTACTCTCCAATTTTTCTTTCAGAAACCCTAAATTAAAAATTCCTTTCATTATAAACCTCTAAAATGGCAAGCAATTAAACCAAAACAACTCCCTCTATAATGAACATCTTTAAGGTGGAAGGCCTTTGCGATACATATTTCATTCCGATAAAGAGAATCGCTTCAGACACCATTATCCCATCTGATTTTCTGGGGGATAACTTCTTGTTCTCCATTGAACCCTATGCCCAGCTTCTCAAGGGCCAATATTAGGAAGATTTCCTATGGATGCACAACACAACTTACCCTATTCTTGTAAAACAATTTTATGAGAATCTCAAACCCACACCTATTATGACGCACTGCGAACAACCAGGGAAGGCAAAGTGATAACTCTAACTCCAGAATTCTTTGTAACCCATCTCAATATGAAAAATAGAGTGATGGTAAGAACAAATGGGGATGAACAAACTTTGAAGTACAATCCAAATATGTGGCTTCCAGAGAGATTTTTTTGAAACAAGTGCTCAACCCTATGGCTAGAGATTCCAAGATAGCTTCAGTTTGTCTTGGCCAAGTTTGTGTTAATCCGGAGGGGATCCCTAGACACAGTATCCTCCTTTCAGCACTGTGTCCTTTAACACTGGGTAGAGAGTAGAATAATCAACATGCCAGTGCTCCTAATCCATTACATCTGGCAGCACAAATACTCTCATAGAGGGCTTATTGTTAGATATGATGTATGCCCTTAAGGTAATTGGGGCGATATATATTTAATTTTGTAATGGTACGAATAATTTGTTTAATCAATAAAGGCGCTTAATCTTTTGTTTATATCAATGTGCTTGTAAATATATTATGGTCGGTTAAAATATATTCATTCATGTATGTATATAAAGGTCCCTGACGTATCATAGCATGAAGTCAGAGAAATTATAGTTGGACTATATTTAGTGAGACCACTTTCATGTGCAATTATGATTATATCTAAACTATCCCTAGTCATAGTTTCATCAAGAAAGGATATTGATGAAGCGGATAGGCTAGCATGTGGTCAACTTTCTTGGAAAGGGTCCAAGCAGTCAATCTCCTAAGGACTGAAGGTTGTGCCTTAAGTTTGACACATGGATATATCTGAGAGATATATTGGATATCATAGTAAGGTAAACACTTGGTGTATATATCAATGTGTTAGTGTTTACCTTTATGTAATAAGCTTTGTGAATATCCTCATACTTGGGATGCTAGTTATCTTGTGTGGTACCATCACTATACTTTGGGTCATTCCTACACACTCATTAACTTAGGGTGTCACGGGTGGTTATGGGTATGGTTATGACAACACATTGGTAAGCTATGTAGTCGGAAAGAATCCATCGCTCCGGGTATATTAAGGAGTTGTACCTGGCCGCTTGTTAAAGTGATGATTGCTATAAACCTCTAATCAGAGTATGTATTTGATAGAAATAGTTTCTAGTCAAACACATTATGGTAAAAAGGAAATATATTTTGGTAACAAGTTAATAACTGGGATGGCTTGGAGCAACCTTGCTATTAGTAGCTTAACACTTTAACCGAACCCTATAAACCAGATGATACTAATATTAAAGAATGGAAGGAGTTCATCGCACTAGACAAGTATTGCATTAACCAGGATAACAAATGACATTCTGAGTAATGGGGGATGGTAGACCCTTGCCAGAGGCATACTACAGTCGTTTAAGGTAATCGAGTTATGTTTATGGTCTAGAACCTCGAGCTAATGGTTCTATTAGAATAAGGGTTGGTTAAGCCTTAATAGCTCAATACTTTGGGATACTATATGGTCACACACATTGGACCTTCATTGGACTAAGTAAAGAAGTAATAGATTTATTCTATTATAAAAATATAACATATTAATAATTGGATTATTATTTAAATTGGTTAAAAGATGATTGGATCATTTTGGTGAGCCAAGGAATTTATTTTGACCGATAACTAATTTATTAGGGTCATAAAATAAATTAATTTTAAAAGAAGGATTAAAAGGGGTTTTTCCAATTGAAGTAAAGGGGTCGGACCCTACGGAGATGGGGCCCACATTTTGGGACCGCATATAAGAGGGAAAAGGGATGTGGGCTCGGCACATGTGCGAGCCCACACGCTAGGTCACACCAGCGCTACTGGGCAGTGCTGGGTGTGCCCAATAAAGCCCAGCCCACAAGCTGGGCTTGTGGGAAGGCCTACAAGCCTAGCTTATAGGAGCAAGGCATGCCGTTATGGGATTGGGCAGATTTTGCCAATCCCACATTGGAAATTGGGGAGAAATTTTGCTCCTGCAAGACTATAAATAGGCAGCTCCTTCTCCCTTTTTCAATGCACCAAGTTCAAGAATAATTCCAATGATAAAGGTTAACTTGAACAACTTATTTTTGAGGAGCTTGATTTTATTCAACCACCTCTAGTTTATATTTTTGGGTGGGGCTTTTGGAGTGGTCTAGCAACTACTCAAGGCTCCTTAGTTCTTCCTCTTGAGGAGGTTTTGGTTGGTGGGGTTTGTGTGGATACTCATAGAGGCTATCCTAGGCTTGGAGGCTTGTGTAAGGAGGTTCTCCTAAAGCACGCTTCAACTGGTAAGTTTTCTTTCTTTATCTTTTAATTATTAGATCTTTTTCTCTAAGCGTTTTTAGACTTAATAATTATGCTTAGGTTGTTTTGCATGCTTAGTTTATTTTATGCTTAGGCTATAACTTAGAGTTATAACATGTTTAGTATAAAATATATATGCTAAGATATAATTTAGAATTATGGTATGCCTAGCCTATGCATGCTAACCTAGGTAGAGAATTGTTTAGTTAAGGCTTTATTTAATTCATATACAACTGATAGGAGTTCCTGGGGACATGGACAAAATTTTGTTATTCCGTCGTGCCTGTTATGCATGTTCAAATTGACTGTTAGTTCCCAACAGTGGTATCAGAGCCTGCCTATTTAGTGCATAATTAAGTTAGAAGCGAACTGAATTTCTATATGAAATGATTTGTTGTTTATTTAATTGTTTGGAACGGTTAGAAAATGGTTATGAATAATTTTGAATAAGCTTGCTCAACTTAGTCAAATTATATAAGACTCTATAAATTATATAAGTTATAAGGGTTATAGATGCTTTCAATTTATATGAATTGGAAGAATAAAATTTATTAGTTCAAAAGGATCCGTAGACTTCGTGTCCGTGCCCGTATTTTTTCTGGCTAAGGATTGGACTTGGTGTCTACTCACTTCAAGGGCACCTATCCTACCTGGGAACCTATATCGGTGCAACTCGATTGACTTGGGAGATTAAAATGGACTAATTTATTTCTAGTATATAAGATGGTGCTTATGTATGTTTCTATAACAAAGTAAAAAATTAAATTTATTGAATAAAAGCTTAAAGAAATGCAATATAAATGTAACAAATAAAAATGTTAATTATTTTGCAAATAATCTAGGTTGATGGAATAATTATAATGAAAAGATTGAACCCACCTAAGGTTGGACATTATAAATTAATTCTAAAATTCCTTGAATTAATACAAACTATTATAAATATGTCTATATGAAATCCTAGATTGGGTGAGACGTTTAACACCAATAAAATCCCAAAGTAAATATATTAAGGCAAGTTATAGTCTTCCTTACTCAAATTTATAATACGGTCCCTTTGGGCAATCAAAGTGTTGCGCAAAGCGTTCCTTTTAGTCCACATTGATCGGTTATAAAAATTGAGAGAGGGTCTGCCTTAACAAGACTGGGTAGTCAACCATAAAATTGGGGGCTAGCCGTAGGACTGAGATATATTCGAGGAGATGCTAAAATAAGAGCACACGTCTCTTGGGATTAGGGAACTTGAATGTATTAGCAATTGCATACGATGCAAATGGAATGGGATTCCAACTATAACTTACTAATATGACTTGACTCATAAAATTGGGAGTCATAATAGACTAGTTATAGATGCTACCTACTAGGAAGTTTAGCTGGGCTAAAATTCCCGAATTTAATAGAATGTGCTGTTGTAAATTTCAAAGAAAATAGTAGGACAAATGTATTTAATTAAATACCTTTTATTAAATGCATGTACTAAAAAACTAATATCTAAACAATTTTTCTTTTCTTATATCTTAGGTTGAAAATGACTTCCAACGTTAATATCCGTCTGTTACTTGACACAAAACTGAATGGCTCAAACTTTTCAGATTAGTTCTAAGCTGTGAAAATAATTCTCAGATCCAAGGGAATCGCCTATGTTCTGGATGGAATTTTCCCCGTTGAGCCAGATGTTGAGGATCATGTGGAAGATGATGCCTAGTTGAAGCACAAGAAAGATCGTGAGACTACAATATGCATAATGTTGGGGTCCATGAATCTTGAGCTTCAGAAGCAACATGACAACATGACCTTAGAGGACATGGTTCTCCATCTTGAGGAGCTCTTTGCTAAGCGTGAAAGGACAGAGAGTTATGAGACCTCCAAACTCCTTTTTGGAACTAAGATGCAGGCTGGCACCTCTGTCTCTCAGCATGTACTGAAACTCTTGGGATACCTTGAGAAGCTAAATCGATTGGGATTCGAGATGAATCATGACTTAAGCATTGACCTTGTGTTGATGTCCTTAATAGATAGTTACTCAAGCTTTTTGACTAACTATTACATGAATAAGATTAATTCTACTATCCTAGAATTGATCAACATGCTGAAGATAGTAGAACCTTAGATCAAGAAAGATCAGAAACCACTACTGTTGGTCAAGAAAGGCAAGGCTTCTAAGAAAAAGAAGCAAGTACTGGGTGCCAAGAAAAGAATTAGTAAGAAGAAAGAAAAGAAGACATCCAAATATGTCTACTTTCAGTATGGGAAACCAGACATTGGAAGAGGGATTGTAAAGCTCCAGCTTTTGAACATTTGACGAAGAAGCCTGCAGAGGAATATACTTAAGGTGTGTTTGTAATTGAAAACTATGCTACTTTTCTACGTGAATCCACTTGGGTATTAGATACTAGCTATGGTTCTCATATCTGTACTTCTGTACAGGGACTAAGGAATAGTAGAAGACTTGCAAAAGGAGAGATGGACCTGTGTGTGGGAAATGGAGCTTGAGTTGCTGTATTAGCCATAGGAAGCTTTAATCTTGTTTTGCCAAGTGGACTTGTTTTAGTTTTGAATAATTGTTACTACATTCCGAGTATTACTAAGAATATTGTATCTGTTGTGTGTTTAGCGGCAGAAGGATTTGAAATATTATTTTTGAATAATAATTGTTAGATTCGCTTGAATAATGTTCTTTATGGTTATGTGATGTTGAATGGTGGCATTTATATTATTGATACTACAACAGAAGTTTTTATTGTAAATAATGTAAAGAAAGTTAAATTAGATAATGAGAATTCCTCCCACTTATGGCATTGTCATTTTGGCCACATAAACAAAGATCGCTTAACCAAGCGGCATAAGCGAGGTGACTTGGGCCCAATAGACTTGGAGTCTTATGGTGATTGCAAACCTTGTTTATAAGGAAAAATGACAAAGTTGCCATTTAAAGGAAAGGGTGAACGAGCCACTAGTACATTGGAACTTATTCACAATGATGTGTGTGGTCCAATGAGTGTTTAGGCACTAGGAGGATACTCCTACTTCATAACCTTCACTAATGATTATTCATGATATGGTTACTTGTACTTAATGAAGCACAAGTCTGAAAGTTTTCAAAAGTTTAAGATATTCAGAATTGAAGTAGAGAAACAGCTTAAGAAAAGTATTAAAGCACTATAATCTGATCGAGGTGGAGAATACTTAAGTCAGGGGTTTGAGGATTATCTAAAGGAAAATGGGATAGTTCCCCAGTGGACCCTTCCTTACACGCCCCGACACAATAGAGTGTCTGAAAGAAGGAATCAGACTTTATTAGATATGGTTCAGTCTATGATGAGCCAAGCAGATCTCAGAAAATCCTTTTGGGGATATGCACTAGAGAGTGCGATTTATGTATTAACTAGAGTGCCTTCAAAATTAGTTGATTTTACACCTCACAAAAGATGGTGTAATAAAAGGCCATCTCTAAGTCACCTTAAAGTATGAGGCTATCCTACCATGGTAAAGAGGATAGCATCAGATAAGATAAGCGCTAAATCTGACAAATGTTTGTTCATTGGATATCCAAAGGAAACTATTGGATATTTATTTTACCAACCTCGAAGCACAGAAGGTATTTATGTCTCAGAGTGCTCACTTTTATGAAAAGGAACACTTACTTACAAAAGTTAGTAGGAGCAATATTGAACTAGAGGTTTAAGAGAAAGAAACAAATAATCACCTGATTGACCCCGTTCTAGATACACAAGAAAGTGTGATCCAAGAACAACCTGTCGAAACACAAGCATTGTGAAGATCAGGTCATGTTCATAAAGGTCCCGATTGATATGGTTTTTATCATCATTAATGATAAGGAACTGTATATTATAGAGGATGATGAACCAAGAACCTATGATGAAGCAATGAAAAGCTCAGATTTTGATAAATGGCTTAAAGCCATGAAGTCAAAAATGGATTCTATGTATGAGAACCAAGTTTGGAATTTGGTTGATGCACCATGAGAGGTTAGACCAATTGGGTGCAAGTGGGTCTTCAAGAAGAAGAATGACATGGACGGTAATGTGATTACCTATAAGGAAAGGTTAGTTGCGAAAGGTTATAGTCAACGAGAAGGCATTGACTATGATGAAACTTTCTCACCGATGGCCATGCTTAAATCTATAAGGATACTCCTCGCCATTGCTGCTCATTATGATTATGAGATCTGGCAGATGGATCTTAAAACATCATTCTTGAATGGGGTTTAAGACCGGGTTGTGTATATGATACAACCTGAGGGTTTTACATCTCAGAATGGCTCGAAGGTATGCAAGCTGTAAAGGTCCATTTATGGGCTTAAGTAGGCATCCAGGAGTTGGAATATAAGGTTTGATCAGACAATCCATGAGCTGGATTTCTGTCTAAACATTAATGAGCCTTGTGTTTACAAGAAGGTCAGTGGGAGTGCAGTTGTTTTCTTAGTATTGTATGTCGATGACATTCTATTAATAGGAAATGATATTTCTCTTCTTCAAAGTGCTAAAGTATGGTTGTCAAGAAAGTTCTTCAAGAAAGACCTTGGTGAAGCAAAATTTATACTAGGTATAAAGATCTATAGGGATAGATCCATGAGGCTGTCAGGTCTTTCTCAAAGTACATATATAGACAAGGTACTGAATAGGTTCAACCTTGAGCATTCGAAGAAAGTTTATCTCCCAATGACAAAGGGGATTAACCTATCTAAAGCAGAGTGTCCGAATACAGCTCAAGAAAGTATGCGCATGAAGGATATTCCCTATACATCCATGATAGGATCCATCATGTATGCTATGATATGTACTAGGCTGGATGTCTCTCATGCTTTGAGCTTTACGAGCAGATATTAGTTAGATCCAGGTGAAAAGAACTGGATGGCCGTCAAGGCAATTCTTAAGTACTTGAGAAGAAATGAAGATGAGTTTTTGATATTTGGAGATGGTGAATTAGAGGTTACACTTACGTGAGTTTTTAATCTGACAAGGATGACTTTAAGTCTCAGTCAGGTTTTGTGTCTGTGTAAAATGGAGGGGCGATATGCTGGATGAGTTCCAACCAAGAAGCTACTGATTCAACCACAGAATCTAAATACATTGCTATATGAAGCTGTCTAGTTAAAGGGATTTATTGGTGATCTTGGTATGGTGCTTAAGACTGTTGATCTAATTACTTTGTATTGTGATAACAATAGTGCTATAGCTCAGCAAAGGAACCACGCTCTCACCAGAAAAACAGACATGTATCCAGAAAGTATAGTATAATCAAGGAGATTATTGATGCTAAGATAATAAGACTACAATATGTACCCACTGATCAGAACCTCGTGGTTGGTCTGATAAAGCCATTGACTTAAGTCAAACATGACTAGCATCTTAAAGCATATGGATTAAGACATATGGCTAATTGGCCTTAGTGCAAGTGGGAGTTTGTTAGATTTGATGTATGCCCTTAAGGTAATTAGGGCAATATATCTTAATTTTGTAATGGTATGAATAATTTGTTTAATCAATAAAAGCGCTTAATCTTTTGTTTTTATCGATGTGCTTGTAAATATTTTAAGGCTAGTTAAAATATATTCATTGATGTATGTATACAAATGTCCCTAACGTATCATAGCCTGAAGCCAGAGAAATTATAGTTGGACTATATTTAGTGAGACCTACTTGATGTGCAATTATTATTATGTCTAAACTATCACTAGTCATAGTTTAATCAAGAAAGGATATTGATGAAGCGGATAGGCTAGCATGTGGTCAACTTTCTTGGAAAGGGTCCAAGTAGTCAATCTCCTAAGGACTGAAGGTGGTGCCTTAAGTTTGATACATGGATATATTTGAGAGATATATTGGAGACCACAGTAAGGAAAACACTTAGTGTATATATCAATGTGTTAGTGTTTACCTTCATGCAATAAGCTTTGTGAATATCCTCATACTTGGGATGCTAGTTATCTTATGTGGTACCATCACTATACTTTGGGTCATTCCTACACACTCATTAACTTAGGGTGTCACGGGTGGTTACGGGTATGGTGATGACAACACGTTGGTAAGCTATGTTGTTGGAAAGAATCCATCGCTCCGGATTTATTAAGGAGTTGTACCTGGCTGCTTGTTGAATTGATGATTGCTATAAACCTTGAATCAGAGTATGTATTTGATAGAAATAGTTTCAAGTCAAATACATCATAGTAAAAAGGAAATATATTTTAGTAACAAGTTAATAACTGGGATAGCTTGGAGCAACCTTCCTATTAGTGGGTTCACACTATAACCGAACCCTACAAACCAGATGGTACTAATATTAAAGAATGGAAGGAGTTCATCGCACTGGACAACTATTACATTAATCGGGATTAAGTCATAAGCAGAAATGACGCTTCGAGTAATAGGGGATGGTAGACCCTTGCTAGAGGAGTACTACAGTCGTTTATGGTAATCGAGTTCTATTCATGGTCTAGAACCTCGAGCCAATGGTTCTATTAGAACAAGGGTTGGTTAAGCCTTAACAGCTCAATACTTCGGGATCTTATAAGGTCACACACATTGGACCTTCATTGGACTAAGTAAAGAACTAATAGTTTATTCTATTATGAAAAGATAATATATTAATAACTGGATTATTATTTAAATTGGTGAAAAGATGATTGGATCATTTTGGTAAGCCAAGGAATTTATTTTGACCGGTAACTAATTTATTAGGGTAATAAAATAAATTAATTTTGAAAGAAGGATTAAAAGGGGTTTTTCCAATCCGAGTAAAGGGGTTGGACCCTACGGAGATGAGCCCCACATTTTTAGGACCCCATATAAGAGGCTAAAGGGCTGTGGGCTCAGTACATGCACGAGCCCACATGCTGGGTCACACCAGTGCTGCTGGGTGTGCCCAGTGAAGCCCAACCCACAAGCTGGGCTTGTGGGAAGGGCCATAAGTGTAGCTTATGGGAGCAAGGCAGGCTGTTATGGCCTACCTTGTATAGGCTGGCGTGTAGCATGCAAAGCAGGTTGCACGCAGGTCAACCTGCGGACCCATGGGGGTTCGCATGTTGACCATTATGGGATTGGGCAGATTTTGCCCAATCCTACATTGGAAATTGGGGAGCAATTTTGCTCCCCCAAGCCTATAAATAGGCACCTGCTTCTCCCTTTTTCAATGCACCAAGTTCAAGAATAATTCCTATGATAAAGGTTAACTTGAACAAGTTATTTTTGAGGAGCTTGATTTTATTCGAGCATCTCTAGTTTATTTTTTCAGGTGGGGCTTTTAGAGTGGTCTAGCAACTACTCAAGGCTCCGTAGTTCTTCCTCTAGGGGAGGTTTTGGTTGGTGGGGTTCATGTGGATACTCATAGAGGCTATCCTAGGCTTGGAGGTTTGTGCAAGGAGGCTCTGCTAAAGCACGCTTCAACTGGTAAGTTTTCTTTCTTTCTCTTTTAATTATTAGGTCTTTTTCTTTAAGCGTTTTTAGACTTAATAATTATATTTAGGTTATTTTGCATGCTTAGTTTATTTTATGCTTAGGTTATAGCTTAGAGTTATAACAAGCTTAGTATAAAATATATATGCTAGAATATAATTTAGAATTATGGTATGCCTAGCCTATGCATGCTAACGTAGGTAGAGAATTGTTTAGTTAAGGGTTTATTTAATTTATATGCAACTGATAGGAGTACTTGGGGACAGGGACAAAATTTTGATTTTTCGCGGTGCCTGTTATGTATGTTCAAATTGACTGTTAGTTCCCAACACTTATCGCCAAAATTCTTGCTAAAAATGGAATTGATCTCACCAAGGACGAATTAGTGGAAGGAAAGGCCATTTTGGAGAAGAATTTTAGAAAGTTGTCCTTTGGGGAAACATGGGATGAAGAGAAGGCTTTAAGGTAGAAAAATGAAAAGAAGGAAAAGAGTAGGGTACAGAAAGCCGGAAGCTCAGTTTAGGAAGCTCCGGTACCAAAGAGGCAAGAACCACTAAACCAAGGGCACAGAAGAAGATTAATCTTGACTCTGTAGAGGAAGTTGATGAGGATAATATGACTCTCACTCAAATTATGAAGAAGCAGACTCCGGATAAGCCTAGAAGAAGATTGATTATAACTGCTACCAGAAAGGGGAGGAATGTAGAAACTCCAGAAGTAATGGTTGAGGACCAAACTCCGAAGGTAGTAGAGGCTATTATTGCCAGAAGCAAGAGAGGTACTGCACAATCACTAAAAGATATCCTTGAAGAGAATGAGGCTATGGAAAGTAGTGGTGCAGAAGAAGAGGCAATTGTTCCAGAAGGAAAGTTTCAAAAGAAGGGACCAACTTTCAGTGAAGCTCTAAAGGCCAAAAGAGCTAAATTGGCACCCACGAAGCTTGAATTAGGAATTGCTTTTTATGAACCCTCCCCCATGGATTCTAGAGCAGTGGAAATGGTCTGAGACCCATTGAGAACACTACTATAGTGGAATCACGGGGCGAGGCCATTCCGGGGGTTAGGTTGGAAGAAAGGAGCAAAGAAAACAGGATGATTAAAATGCAGAAACTTCTAGCTCTGAGGAAACTGGAAGCAGCTCCGGATCTGAGGAAGAATTCTCCATCGATAGTGAAGTACATAGAAGGATCACTAATCCTAAACCCACCAGAGCTAAGGCAGTCCGATATCATTTTTTAGCTCTCTCCAATTCAAACAAATATTTTATTTTATGACCCTAATAAATTAGTTGCTGGTCATAAAATAAAATCTCTGGTCTAACTAGGTAATGGTCCAACCATTCAATACTTAATAGTTTCGTAATAGATCAAGTCTATTAATTCTTTACTCAGTCCGATGAAAGTCCAATGTATGTGACCTTATAGGATCCCAAAGTATTGAGCTGTTAAGGCTTAACCAATCCTTGTTCTATATGAACTATTGGCTTGAGGTTCTACACCGTGAATAGAACTCAATTACCTTAAACAACTGTAGTATGCCTCTAGTAAGGGTCTACCATCCCCCATTACTCAAAATGCCATTTGTGCTTATGACTTAATCTTGGATTATGCAGTAGTTGTCTAATGCAATGAACTCCTTCCATTCTTTAATATTAGTACCATCTGGTTTGTTGGGCTCGGTTAAAGTGTTAACCCACTAATAGCGAGGTTGCTCCAAGCTATCCCAATGATGGATTCTATCCAACTACATAGCTTACCAACGTGCTGTCATCTCTATACCTCCTAATCACCCTTGGCACCCTAAATTAATGAGTGAATAGGTATGACCCAAAGTATAGCAACAGTACCATGCAAGGTAACTAGCATCTCAAGTATGAGGATATTTGCAAAGCTACTGCATGAAGATAAACATTAACACATTGATTGATATATGTATATATATATCAAGTGCTTATCTTACTGCGGTCTCTAATATATCTTCCAGATATATCCATGTGTCAAGCTCAAGGCACCACCTTCAGTCTTTAGGAGGTTAACTGCTTGGACCCTTTCCAAAAGAGTTGACTACATACTAGCCTTACTGTTTCATCAATACCTTTTCTTGATAAAACTTCGACTAGAGATAGTTTAGACATAATCATAATTGCACATGAAACATGTCTCACCAAACATAGTCCCACTATGATATCTCTCACTTCATGCTATGTTTACGTCAAGGACTTTTGTACAAAGATATCAATGAATGTATTTTAACCAGTCACAATATATATGAACACATCGATATAAACAAAAGATTAAATGCCTTTATTAATTGAATGAATTATTCATACCATTACATAAGTAAGATATATCAACCTAATTGCCTTAAGGGCATACATCATATCTAACAAACTCCCACTTGCACTAAGGCCAATTAGCTATATGTCTTAATCCATATGCTTTCATATGCTGGTCATGTTTGACTTGTCAATGGCTTTGTAAGACCATCCGTGAGGTTCTGATTAGTGGGGACATATTCTAATCTTATCATCTTAGCAGCAATAATCTCCCTAATCATATGATACTTTCTGGATACATGTCTGTTTTTCTGGTGAGACTGTAGTTCCTTTGCCTGAGCTATAGCACCATTGTTATCACAATACAAAGTAATTAGATTAACAATCTCAGGCACCACACCGAGATCACTAATAAATCCCTTTAACTGGACAACTTCCTTTGTTGCTTCACATGCAGCAATGTATTCAGATTCCGTGGTTGAATCAGTAGTAGTTTCTTGCTTGGAATTCTTCCAACATACTTTCCCTCTATTTAACACATACACAAAACCTGATTGAGACTTAAAGT
Source organism: Euphorbia pulcherrima (assembly GCA_947683365.1). Lineage (NCBI taxonomy): Eukaryota > Viridiplantae > Streptophyta > Magnoliopsida > Malpighiales > Euphorbiaceae > Euphorbia > Euphorbia pulcherrima. The sequence goes on from CANTUS010000014.1 coordinate 46,271,097, forward strand.
CATCCTTGTCAGATTGAAAACTCGCATCAGTGTAACCTCTAATTGTGAGGTCACCATCTCCATACAACAAGAACTCATCTTTAGTCCTTCTCAAGTACTTAAGAATTACCTTGATGGCCATCCAATGCTTTTCACCTAGATCTGATTGATATCTGCTTGTAAAGATTAGAGCTTGAGAGACATCTGGCCTAGTACATATCATAGCATACATAATGGATCCTATCGCGGATGCATAAGGTATATCCTTCATACGCATTCTTTCCTGAGCTATCTTCGGACACTATGCCTTAGATAGGTGTTAGCACAGGTCCGTTCTGGCTCGATGAAGAATTATGCCTAATTCGTTTAGTGATCAGAAAAAGGAGCCAAAAAGGACTGAATTGTCATCCAAAATCCGAAATTCAAAAATCCACATTCTAGGGAAGCTTCGATTTAGCATTTCCTACTGAAAAATCAAAAATTCAAAATTTGGACAAACATAGATAATCGGCCCACCGACTAATTACCTATCTACAGTAAAAAAACAAATCTTACCGAGATCTGGCAAGATTTTACCGGATTTAAAGTAAAATCTTGTCAGATAGGTAACTAACCCGCTGGTTAATTACATCCCTTCTATAAATAAGGGCTCACCCCCCTCATTTCAACATACGGGAAAAATCCTATAAATCCCTTACATCCCTTTTTGTTCCAAAAGTCCCAAAAGCCCCGAAACTCCGTCAAAACATCCCCAAATCCGAGCTTTGTCACTGACATTCGGTATAAACTCATTTTTCGGTCTTTTTAGATCAAGATCTCACAAGCGCTGCCGTTACTCTGTCGAAATTTTGGTAGCAAATATTTATTTATTAAGCCGTTATAATGCCTGTTTTATTTCTTGAATTTATTTCTTAAATAAAGCCGATGTAATGCCAAAATTAACGTAAATCCCAAATTTTAAAATTAATTCAAACAATTTGAACAATATGAGTAACTATCATGTCTGAACTCAGAATCTCATTCTTTCTGGTATAAAAATCCCATTTTGGATCGGTATATCACAATTCTTGGTGGAACTGAACTGGTGGACGACTCTATTTTATTTTAAATAAAGTAAAAATGCTATATTTTCAAATATATTCCTTAAATAAAATGTGTAAATATATTTCTCAATATGATCACATTTTTAGCTTATAAAAAGCCATGTTTTTTTTCACACTCAATAAGTTTATGTGAAAATGATAAAATAATTTTCTTTTTACTGAAACCAACATTTTGTTATAAAAGAGGCAGACGCATTTAAGCAAACCAGATTTTCTCAAACCAAACCAAACGTCGCAGTTTCCTCAAAGTGCACCAAACCGTGCCCCGCACCCCCGCTTGCTCCAGTAAAAATCTCGCACGCTCACAGTGGCGACTCTGGTGGGGATAATTATTTTTATAAGAACCCAATTTTTACGAAAATTCTTTTTTTTTTGACATGATAATTAAAATATCGTTCTAATTAAATTTTGAAATTACGGAATATGTGGTAATTTCAGGCATTACACAATTTTGGGATTGCATAACATCTGCATTCTTTACCCGTAAACTAATTTAGGTGTCTTTTGGGGAAGTATCTCCAAGTTCGCTTAGGGCTTGAGGGGTATGGATCTGATCTCACCCCTTGCATAATGTACGAGGGCCTTGCTCACTTAAGGTCTAGACTACCAGAGTATATTATATATGGAAAAGCTTCCTTTGGTTTGCTTAGGGCCACTGGGACTATGTACACAAAGGTGCAGGGTACCCAATTACACCCGATCCTAAGATCAAAACCTGCATATAGAGGAACCATAGACACTTCCCCATAGGTTTACCCGAAAACCTTGAGTGCATGCAAGATAACTTTGCTAAGTCCCCTGTCGGCTTTAAAGCGAAGTAACCCATTAGAGTAAAAAGGGCGGCAGCACGATCTAACCGTTTGATACATGTGCAGGCTTATTAAATATAAATAAACTGAAAACAGACATCATAATCATCATGGTCGTGTGAAAACTAACCACATCTTTATACAGCCATAACATTTATGAGTGGCATCTCATTTTATTTCCTTAGGCATAGGAACCTAATGCAATTGAGACTAGTGAGTCCATCTAGGCTCAGCCCATGATTCAAAATAACCGAGCCTAGTGAGTCCACCTAGGCTTGGCCCATGAGCCAAAATAAATCTAGACCAGTGAATCCACCAATGCTTAGCATATGACCAAAAATATGCAAACCTTTCGAGTGACCAGCGAGTCAGCTCACCTTGGACCATAAAGTTAAACTTTTGAGTGACCAGTGAGTCATCTCACCTTAGACCATAGAGTCAACCTTTCGAGTGATAAGTGAGTCAGCCCACTTTGGACCGTAGAGTCAACCCTCAAGTAACTAGTGAGTCAGCTCACCTTGGACCATAGAGTCAACCTTTTGAGTGACTAGCGAGTCAGCTCACCTTGGACCATAGAGTCAACCCTTGAGTGACCAGGGAGTCAACTCACTTTAGACCCTAGAGTCAACCCTTGAGTGACCAGCGAGTGAGTTCACTTTAGACCATAGAGTCAACCTTTTGAGTGACCATCGAGTCAGCTCACCTTAGACCATATAGTCAACCCTCGAGTGACCAGCGAGTCAGCTCACCTTGGACCATAGAGTCAACCTTTCGAGTGACCAGTAAGTCAGCTCATCTTAGACCAACGAGTCAGCCTTTTGAGTGACCAGTGAGTCAGCTTACCCTAACCATTGTGTCCAACTAGATTTGGTTCAAAACGCTGGCCTTCGAGCCGCATGTCTGTGGTATTCCATGAATATTATAGGCTACCTTTGCCAACTATTCCCTGAACAATCGGCATACACCCAACCTCCTACTATTAGTACCTACTCATCCATTCATTCAATCATACCGAGAAACAAGGTAAGTAAGGCTTAGAGTCATGCCTGATACACTTACTAACACTTGATCTCTTGCATTTTTAGGCTGGAAACAAGAGAAAAGGAGGCTAAGATGTATTATAGGTAGTCTAAATATCAAACCCCCACCACCAGTCAAATCTCTGGCTGGATTTTTCTCTGACCTAAAACCCAAAACTGCAATGACAGATGATGATGTAGTAGGACAGTCCCTTAGAAGGATCCTAGATGCTCCGGAATTCTGTGATGTGTGGGAAAGGCTGAGCGCTTCTAATGCTCAAAATGCTCAAGAACAAGAGGCAAAAATAACGACATTGAAGGAAAAGATGGCAGACATGGAGAAGCTGTCTCCAATAAAAGACAAGACTATTGCTCCTGCCATCGAGCAATATGTAGATATTGACTAGTTCTTGCCAAGGGAATTAGAAGCCCTCCCGGCTGATTTTGTGATGCCTTACATAGCTCCATATACTGGCACTGGACCTCCTCATGCGCATGTGGAGAGTTATCTTTGAATTATGACTAGTATGAATATTCCTAAGGTTCATATAGTAAATCTATTTCAAGCTACTCTGCATGGGCCAGCTTTTGAATGGTACATAAGAATGCCGACAGACATAAAATCTGACTAGAAGAAGCTATGTTCTGCATTTCTAGAGAACTATGCTTTCAATCTGAAGGTCAAGACTACTCTGCAAGATCTTGAAAGGGTTAAGCAACACCTGAATGAATCCTTTAAAGAATACTACCTAAGATGGATGGCTATCCGTGCGCTTATGACCAGGGCACCAGATCGAGAAGCTTTAATAGTAAACCTTATTGAAGGATCCAGCTAGAAGTATCGAGATGACATGAAGATGAAAAGGTTTGATACCTTTAATGATGTTGTAGACAATGCGAAACGATTAGAAAAGTTTGAGGAGGAAGACTGAATAAAGAAGCAAGAGCAGTATGCTTACACTAAGCCCAGATATTAGGAGAAAGGCGGGACTTCCAAACAAGGCAGCTCCGAGTCCTCAAAAGCTCCATCTAAAGTCATGGCAACCACTCAGGTGCAGACTCATCAATCTATCTCCCCATGGGTAAAGTCACTGCCACAAATGTTTACCAAGCTGAGGAAGTCCGACCAACTTTAGAGCATCAAACCATTCGTTCCACCTGCTGCGGCAAACAGAGATAACTTTTGTGCTTATCATGTCACTAAGGGGCATCACACTAATGAATGCACCTAGCTGCTGAAAGATATGTAGCATATGATAGCCAACGGGAGGATGAACGAGCCTAAGAAGAAACCAAGCATGCAGACTAATCCCCTGCCAAACTTTGAGGCTATAGTAAATGCCATTAATGTTTAGGTGGGGGCTGAGGTGTACGGTATTGACATAACGGATAACTTTTGACATGACTCGATGTAGGGAGATAATATGATTTTCGACAACATGGACATCATCTACATGGTCAATTAAAATATATTGAGGATGAGGAGAGAAGGGATAGACTAGTATCAAGTACCACCACACCTCATATTCTGAGGGGATTCCGACCTAAATGAGCATGTAGAAGAATTCATCAGATTCATGAATGAATAGGAGATTGCTATGATGGGAATTGCACCACAGTTCCCCCACTTCTTAGAAGATCTAGCCATGGACTAGTACAATACAATGCCACTCGAAGGACGTTGGAATAAGTACTTTACGGAGAGATCTTTCCTCCACTATTTCTCAGCTTCTCAATGATACCTGGATATGCTTTGCTGGTGGTTGGCACCTCAAGTAGATCAACACAACGCTGATCGGCATGATGTTCCTCCATAAATTCTCATGTATACTCCCCCAGATTACATGAGTCTGAATTACTTCAGAACGAGTTTTTTCGAGTTTGGGAGCTCTTCTAAGGTGGCACACCCAGAAAATCAAGAATTGTATGATCCTGAACAAGCTTAGAATGATTATAGGGACTAGCAAAGGTACCTTAGCATTAACCTAAATCAGGTGACACCAGACCCACTTGCCAAACTTTGTGCAAATGTAGCATCAGAAATGAACCATAGAAACTAAGTGAACATCAAGCTGCCCGACCCGTTTGAAGGGGTCCATGTGAACATTACATTATATGGTGCCTGCATCAAGGAGACCTTTGCCAGTATATGAGGCATGATCTCTGACTTTCACATGGCCATCGCAGGAGTTAAGGCTAGAGTAAATGAAGTAAGGAATGCAATAGAGGAAGACCCCGAGGAAGATCCCAAGGAAGATCCTGAGGAAGATCCTAAGGAAGATCTTGAGGAGGATCCCAAGAAAGATCCCGAGGAAAATCCCTAGGAAGATCAGGAGGAAGATTCTGATAATGATGTGCCAATTCAACACGTGCCAAATTAGGTCTTTCCACCACCCTTTGATGATTTAGATGAAGAGGTAGAAGAATTCGAGGACTCTGACAAGTCAGATCATGAAGATGAAAGTGATGTGGATAACCTAGGGTATGAACCAGAGATCTTTTCTGCTGACGATCTAAACCACTTGCTAGGGGATTTCGAATATGAAGCTCCTTTCCCTAATGGCATGACAATCAATTTTGATGGTGCTGAGAGTTATGCCTCATCTTTAGAGCATAAATCCCCAAGCATCTTATCATCTACGGCAAGTGATGATTCAGGAGAATTTACAGACTTTGACTCAGGCAGTGAGCATATCATTAATATGATTCGAGATGAGGGGCAAGAGCATCCTCAAGAGTACATCGTGGAAAGGATCCATGCAGAAAATGAATTAGGTCAAGCTAGTTATCAGATCCAAAGTCTATACTTAGGAAGTTTATCCTATATTCTACAATGAAAACACAAGGCCTTGCCCTCACATCCGTGAATTCATGCAAATGATGAATGATGGGTATATTCAACATGCCCATTGGCCGATAGATTCTACCTGACCTTCCAATAGAAAGCAGTCATCTAGTATGAGGGGCTGTGTAGACATTGACTGGTTCTTGCCAAGGGAATTAGAAGCCCTCTCGGCTAACTTTGTGATGCCTTACATAGCCCTATATACTAGAACTGGACTTTCTCATGTGCACATGGAGAGTTATCTTCGAATCATGACTAGTATGAATATTCCTAAGGTTCATATAGTCAATCTATTTGAAGCTACTCTACGTGGCCCAACTTTTGAATGGTACATGAGAATGCTAACACACATAAAATCTGACTGGAAGAAGCTATTTTCTGCATTCCTGGAGAACTACGCTTTCAATCTAAAGGTCAAAACTACTCTACAAGATCTTGAAAGGGTTAAGCAACGCCCGAATGAATCCTTTGAAGAATACTACCTGAGATGGATGGCTGACCACATGCTTGTGACTGGGGCACCAGATCAAGAAACTTTGATAGTAAAGCTTGTCTAAGCATCAAGCTAGAAGTATCGAGATGACATAAAGATGAAAAGGTTTGATACCTTTAATGACGTTGTAGACTATGCCAAATGATTAGAAAAGTATGAGGAAGAAGACTGAACAAAGAAGCAAGAGCAGCATGCTTACACTAAGCCCAGATATTAGGAGAAAGGCGGGACTTCTAAACAAGGTAGCTTAGAGTCCTCAAAAGCTCCATCTAAATTTATGGCAACCACTCAGGTGCAGACTCATCAATCTATCTCCCCATGGGTAGAGTCACTATCATAAATGTTTACCAAGCTAAGGAAGTCCGACCAGCTTTAGAGCATCAAACCATTCATTCCACCTGCTGCCGTAGACAGAGATAACTTTTGTGCTTATCATGTCACCAAGGGGCATCACACTAATGAATGTGCCCTACTACTGAAAGATCTATAGCATATGATAGCTGATAGGAGGATGAACTTGCCTAAGAAGAAATCGAGCACGCAGACTAATCCCCTGCCAAACTTTAAGGCTACAGTAAATGCCATCAATGTTTAGGTAGAGGCTAACGAGTACGGTATTGACATAAGGGATAACTTTCGACATGACCCGAGGTGGGGAGATAATAAGATTTTTTACAACATAGACATCATCTATATGGTCGATCAATATGTATTGAGGATGAGGAGAGAAAGGATAGACCAATATTAAGTACCACCACACCTCATATTCCGAGGGGATTCTGACCCAAATAAGCATGTAGAAGAATTCATACTATTCATGCATAAATGGGATATTGCTATGATGGGATTTGCACCTCAGTTCCCCCACTACTTAGAAGGTCCAGCCATGGACTGCTACAACATGATGCCACTCAAAGGACGTGGGAACTGGTACTTGATGGAGAGATCTTTCCTCCACTATTTCTCGGCTTCTCAACCATACCTCGGATATGCTTTGCTGGTAGTTGGTACCTTAAGTAGATCAACACAATGCTTGTTGGCATGATGTTCCTTCTCCATAAGTTCCCGTGTATGATCCCCCAGATTACATGAGTCTGAATTACGTTGGAACGAGCTTTTTCATGTTTGAGAGCTCTTTCAAGGTGGCACACCCGAAAAATCAATAATTGTATGATCCTAAACAAGCTTGGAATGATCACAGGGACCAACAAAGGTACTTTTCATTAACCTAAATAAGGTGATGCCAAACCCACTTGCCAAACTCCTTGCAAATGTAGCATCAGAAATGAACCGTAGAAACCAAGTGAACATCGAGCTATGCGACCCATTTGAAGGTGTCCATGCGAACATTACATCATATGGTGCCTGCGTGGAGGAGATGTTTGCTAGTATGTAAGGCATGATCTCTAACTTTCATATGACCATCGCATGAGTTGAGATCAGAGTAAATGAAGTAGGGAATGCAATAGAGGAAGATCCCGAGGAAGATCCTGAGGAAGAATCCGAGTAAGATCATGAGGAAGATCCTGATAAAGATCCCAAGGAAAATCCCTAGGAAGATTAAGAGCAAGATTCTAATAATGATGTGCCAATTCAACACATGACAAATCAGGTCTTCAGACCACCACCCTTTGATGATTCAGATGAAGAGGTAGAAGAATTCGAGGACTCCAATGAGTTAGATCATGAAGATAAAAGTAAAGTGGATAACCTAGGGTATGAACCAGATATCTTTTATGATGACGAGCTAAACCACTTGCCAGGGGATTTTAAATATGAAGCTCCTTTCCCTAATGGCATGACAATTGACTATGATGGTGTTGAGAGTTATGCCTCATCTTTAGAGAACAACTCTCTAAGCACTTTGTGGTCTGCGGTAAGTAATGATTCAGGAGAATTTATAGACTTTGACTCAGGCAGTGAGCACATCATTAATATGATTTGAGACAAGGGGTAAGAGCCTCCTCAAGAGTACATCGTGGAAAGGATCCGTGTAGAAAATGAATTAGCTCAAGCCAGTTATCAGATCCGAAGTCCATACTTAAGGGAAGTTTATCCCATATTCTACAATGAAAACACAAGGCCCTGCCCTCACATCCCCGAATTCTTGCAAATGATGAATGATGGGTATATTCACCACACCCATTGGCCTGAGAGATTCCACCTGACCTTTCAATAGAAAGCCATCGTTGGGTATGAGGGGCTGTGTAGACATTGACTAGTTATTGCTAAGGGAATTAGAAGCCCTCTCGACTAACTTTGTGATGCCTTACATAGCCCTATATACTGAAACTGGACCTCCTCATGCGCACATGGAGAGTTATCTTCAAATCATGACTAGTATGAATATTCCTAAGGTTCATATAGTCAATCTATTTCAAGTTACTCTACATGGGCCTGCTTTTGAATGGTACATGAGAATGCTAACACACACAAAATCTGACTAGAAGAAGCTATTTTCTGCATTCCTGGAGAACTATGCTTTCAATCTGAAGGTTAAAACTACTCTGCAAGATCTTGAAAGGGTTAAGCAGTGCCCAAATGAATCCTTTGAAGAATACTACCTGAGATGGATGGCTGTCCGCATGCTTGTGATCGGGGCACTAGATCGAGAAGCTTTGATAGTAAAGCTTATCCAAGGATCAAGCTAGAAGTATCGAGATGACATGAAGATGAAAAGGTTTGATACCTTTAATGATGTTGTAGACTATGTAAATGATTTGAAAAGTATGAGGAGGAAGACCGAACAAAGAAGTAAGAGCAGCATGCTTACACTAAGCCCAGATATTGGGAGAAAGGCAGGACTTCTAAATAAGGCAGCTCAAAGTCCTCAAAAGCTCCATCTAAAATTATGGCAATCACTCAGGTGCAGACTCATCAATCTATCTCTCCATGGGTAGAGTCACTATCATAAATGTTTACCAAGCTGAGGAAGTTCGACCAGCTTCAGAGCATCAAACCATTCATTCCACCTGCTGTGGTAGATAGAGATAGCTTTTGTGCTTATCATGTCACCAAGGGGCATCACACTAACGAATGCGCCCTACTACTGAAAGATCTGTAGCATATGATAGCTGACGGGAGGATGAACTAGCCTAAGAAGAAACCGATCACGCAGACTAATCCCCTACCAAACTTTGAGGCAGTAAATTCCATCAATGTTCTGGTAGAGGCTGACGAGTACAATATTGATATCACGGATAACTTTTGACATGACCCAAGGTAGGGACATAATATGATTTTCGACAACATGGACATCATCTACATGGTCAATCAATATGTATTATGGATGAGGAGAGAAGGGATAAACCAACATCAAGTACCACCACACCTCATATTCCGGGGGGATTCTAACCCAAATAAGCATGTAGAAGAATTCATACTATTCATGCATAAATGGGAAATTGCCATGATGGGATTTGCACCTCAGTTCCCCCACTTCTTAGAAGGTCCAGCCATGGACTACTACAACACGATGCCACTCGAAGGACATTGGAACTGGTACTTTATGAAGAGATCTTTCCTCCACTATTTCTCGACTCCTCAACCATACCCGAATATGCTTTGCTGGTGGTTGGCACCTTAAGTAGATCAACACAATGCTACTCAGCATGATGTTCCTTCTCTATAAATCCCCATGTATACTCCCCCAGATTATATGAGTCTGAATTACGGTGGAACGAGTTTTTTCACATTTAGGAGCTCTTTCAAGGCGGCACACCCGGAAAATCAATGATTGTATGATCCTGAGCAAGCTTGGAATGATCATAGGGACTAGCAAAGGTACCTTAGCATTAACCTAAATAAAGTGACACCAGACCCACTTGCCAAACTCCGTGCAAATGTAGCATCAGAAATGAACCGTAGAAACTAAGTGAACATCGAGCTGCGCAACCCATTTAAAGGTGTCCATGCAAACATTACATCATATGGTGCCTGCGTAGAGGAGATGTTTCCCAGTATATGAGGCATGATCTCTAACTTTCACATGGCCATCGCATGAGTTGAGACCGGAGTAAATGAAGTAGGGAATGCAATAGAGGAAGACCCCAAGGAAGATCCTGCGGAAGATCCTGAGGAAGATCCCGATGAAGATCCCAAGGAAAATCCCTAGGAAGATTAGGAGGAAGATTCTAATAATGATGTGCTAATTTAACACATGCCAAATTAGGTCTGAAAACCACCACCCTTTGATGATTCAGATGAAGAGGTAGAAGAATTCGAGGACTCCGACTAGTCGGATCATGAAGATAAAAGTGAAGTGGATAACTTAGGGTATGAACCAGAGATCTTTTATGATGACGATCTAAACCACTTGCCAGGGTATTTCGAATATCAAGCTCCTTTCCCTAATGGCATGACAATTGACTATGATGGTGTTGAGAGTTATGCCTCATCTTTAGAGCATAACTCCCCAAGTGCTTTATAACCTGTGGTAAGTGATGATTCAGGAGAATTTAGAGACTTTGACTCAGGCAGTGAGCACATCATTAATATGATTCGAGATAAGGGGAAGAGCCTCCTCAGGAGTACATTGTGGAAAGGATCCGTGCAGAAAATGAATTAGCTTAAGCCAGTTATCAGATCTGAAGTTTGGACTTAAGGGAAGTTTATCCCATATTCTACAATGGAAACACAAGGCCACACCCTCATATCCATAAATTTGTGTAAATGATATATGATGGGTATATTCACTACGCCCATTGGCCCGAGAGATTCCGCCTGACCCTCTGATAGAAAGCAGTCGTCTGGTATGGGGGGTTGACATTTTACCAAAAGTCATTCTGGAATACTTTGGCTAGACAATTCATTAATTATTTTATATGGATAGAACCACCAGAGGATACAACCCCTAAGCTAGATAAATAAAGAAACCTGTTGTTATATTGGGAATAGAAAGCAACTAATGCAGCCTACCCGACCTCAATGAACTCCACCAAAGAATATCCTTGGTGTACGAATAAGCACTCTGATGATCCAAATGAACCAGTCATATACGATAATGGTCAGGATTCAGCTGATGGAGCTTCCTCGCCCATTCACATGATTGGGTAAGACTCTAACCCCATTCTATGCCAAATCCTATAGGAGAACCCTAGAGTTCTAGAGGGACAGCCTGAAATGGCTCCTTTCATGTAGTGGCCGTTTACCACCAAAGCACCATCCTCCATGAACAAGCCAATTGACGTAGGGGAAATATCACTTGATAAATGTTTTAATGAGTTTGAAGTCTTCGAAACAACAAACTCGCCTACCCAGGTTGTCAGCCCTATCAGTAGAGGAGGGAAAATCACTAGTTTAGTAGCCCCTACTATGCCAAGAATGGAGCCTCCAGCGCCTCCTACTTTTGACAAGTCCTTAGAACAGATAGGAAGTTCGATTGTAGAGCAGTTAAAGGCCACCACTACTAAGATAAGCATTTGGGACCTTTTCCTTAGCTCCCAAGATCATACGCTTGCTATTGTGTAAAAGGTGACGAATATCGAAACATCTCCCCTGGCATCACCAGAACAAGTTTGTGTGATGCTTAACGCTGAAACCAGCACTGTTATCCCCGATATTATTTTCTCAAGCTCGGATTTACCCAATGAAAGCATTCTCCATAACAAGGCCCTCTACTTAAAATCAAGTGTTTTTTGGGCGAATCATGCCATGTATAATGGTTGACGACGGCTCATCACTGAATGTCTATCCCAAGGATATTCTACCAATCCTAGGACTAACCGAGAGGGACTTAAAAAGATCCACAATAGTCATCAAGGCCTGCGATAATTTTAAGAGAATCGTCATCGCCACATTTGTAGCCGAAGTTACTATTAGAGAAATCTAATCTATTATGCAGTTTACAGTCATAGACATTCTAGTGACTTTTTCTATGCTGCTCGAGCAACCATGGTTTCATGCTCTAGGAGGGGATCCATCCACTCTCCACCAGAAAATCAAGATTCGGTTCCATGGAATGATCTCACTTTAGAGGCTAATGAAGCATCAGTGGTGGTAGCATTAAAGATAGAAGAAAGCCATATGAAAGGGTTTACAATAGCCACCATTAGTCAAGAATTAAGCAAGCAACTAGAAGTACATTAGGGTCTATGGATTTAAGGCTACATGCAGAAGTATCATACTCTAGGGAGAGGACTAGGTGCCCATGAGCATGGAATGCCGACTTTTAATATAAGGGTAGGAGAATGGAAGCCCCTAGGACTAGGCTATAAAGGCGCCAGAGGAATCACCAACAAGAATAAAAAAGCTCCATTGCTTATGTGATGGAGAAAGCAGATCATCGGCCAAATGTTGGGGCAGTTCCCGATCAAACCAAGCTCGATGAACATGTGCACCCAAAGAAAGATGAGAAGCTGAGCAAAGAAGAGGAAATCCTCAACACTCTGACCAAACACCTCCAAGCACAACTCAAGTTAGTGGAGGAAGCAAGGAGAAAAGGAGGCCGCTTAAGCCAAGCTGTCATAGACATGGTTAAAACCATGAAGGGCAAAGCAAAGGTAGAAAAGGAAGACAATGAGGACATCCTACTAAAGCCGACTGCCATGGAAGAATCATTTGTTGCAAATCCAAACCCTACTAATCAGGATGAGTCTTTCATTTCCATTTCCAATATGTTTGAAATGAATAATGTACTTTATGATGATAATAAGATAAAGAACTTTGCTTATTTAGATTATGTTTCTGATTATGATTCCATGCATCCATTCCAGCATTCATCTAGCATCTCTAACATTAATAATGATATTATAAAAGAAATTAACTTAAATACGAAAGATGATCCCAAAGTGGTATACATTTTCAATCAAATGCCCATCGAATAAGAGAGAGAATTAATAAGAGTACTAAAAAATCACGTTTTAGACTTCGCTTGGTCTCATGAAGACATGCCAGGACTTGACCAGCACATCGCCAAGCATAAGATCCCCATGGACCCAAAAATTCGACCATTGAATCAAAAGATGAGAAGGATGGACCCAGAATGGGCAGAAAAGGTCAAAGAAGAAGTGGCCAAATAGATCAAGGCCAACTTTATGGAGGTCAATGAGTATCCTACTTGGCTATCCAATGTAGTTCCTGTGCCTAAGAAAAATGGCGACGTCAGAGTGTGTGTCAACTTTAGGGACTTAAATAAGGCTACCCCTAAGGATGATTTTCTACTACCGCATATTGACATTCTGGTAGATAGCGCAGCAAGGGCTACCATGTATTCTTTCATGGATGGGTTCTCCAGCTACCACCAGATTATCATGAATGTTATAGAAAAGTTCAAGACTGCATTTATCTCAGAATAGGGAATGTATTATTTCAGAGTGATGCCTTTCAGACTCAAAAACACAGGGGTAACCTACCAGCGAGTAGTCACTATACTACTACATGGCTTGATCCATAAAGAAGTGGAAGTCTATCTGGATGACATGCTTGTAAAGTCCACCACACCAGAAGAACATCCAATAGTGTTAAAACTATTCCTTACAAGAATTGATAAGTATAATCTCCGTCTCAACCCGAAGAAGTGTATATTCGGTGTCATGTCAAGCAAATTACTAGGGCATAAGGTTAGCAAGAGAGGCATAGAGATGGATCCCAATAAAACTAATGCATTCAGAGAAATGCTAGTACCGAAGACAGAGAAAGAAGTAAGGAGGTTCTTAGGGTCAATACAGTACATCAACCACTTTATAGCATGATTGACCACCACATGCAAGCCAATCTTTAAGCTCTTGAGAAAGCAGCAACCAATAGAATGGAATGACTAATATCAAAAAGCTTTTGACAGATTCAAGACCTACCTAATGAACCCACCTGTGCTAAAGCCACCAATCCTCGAAAAGCCACTCATTCTCTACTTAATGGTAGAAGAGACATCTATGGGGGCCATGTTGGTTTAGGAGCACGAAGACAAGAAGGAATACGCAATCTATTATCTCAGTAAGAAATTACTAGAATACGAGACTCGATATACCATCATGGAGAAAACTTGTTCTATCATGGTCTAGCTCACCAAGAAACTCAGACATTACTTCCAATCTTACCAAATCCAAGCAGTCACCAAAGTGGATTCAATGAAGTACTTGTGCCAGGCTCCCTTATTGACCGAAAAACTGGCAAGATGGCTCTTATTGCTATCAGAATTCGATATCAAATATATCACTAAGAAGACCATCAAGGGAAGAGCAGTGGGTGAATTCCTAGAAAATTAACCACTCGAAGAAGGAGAACTAGAAAACCTAGAGTTCCCTGACGAATGTTTTGTAATGACTAAACAAAAACCTGGAAAGTGGACCATATTCTTTGATGGTGCTGTTAACAAACGAGGAACTAGATTGGGATTTATCATCATCACATCGGATGGGGCACTGATACCTCTATCAAAGTGATTGGAATTTCTCACCACGAATAACGGGGCAAAGTATGAAGCCTGTCTATTCAGAATGTCTGCCTTGATCACTCTCAAAGCAGACAAAGTAAAAGTTATCAGTGATTTGGCTTTGGTCATCAAGCACATCACAAGAGATTGGGAATTGAAGGAAGAATCCCTCCAGCCTTACTTAGAGGCTATACGGAGAAAAGCCACAGTATCCAGCGAATACAAATTTTATCATATGCACTGAAAGGAGAACCAGATGGTTGATGCATTGGCCACCCTAGCCTCTATGTGGGAAGGACCTCAGAGACAATTGATCAAACCACTTGTTATGGAGATAACCCCGATCCTTGTATTATGTCCGTGTAATAGAAGGCATCATGGATAAGGAAGAACCTTGGTACTCTGACATCACTAAGTTCCTTGAGAGCTGCAAATTCCCAGTCGAACCTACAGATTCCGATAGAAATATGCTAAGAAAGCTCACTGTGCAATTTTGCCTAATCAAGGGGGATCTGTTCAGAAGATCATCTGATGGTTTGCTGTTAAAATGCCTGTCCCAACAAGAAGCAAATAAGGTGATGAAGGAGGTACATTTGAGAGACTGCAGTCCACACATGAACGAAATCATGATAGCCAAGAAAATTTAGAGAATTAGATACTTTTGGTTAACCATGTTAGCTGACTGTATTCAAGAAGTGAAGACTTGCCATGCCTGTCAGATATATGCGGATGCGAGTCATTTACCCCCAATGACCTTGTAAAATTTGACGACGCCTTGGCCATTCTCAGCTTGGGGCATCGACATCATCAACGAGATAAGACCATGTTCGACCAATGGCCATCGGTTTGTAATAGTGGCTATTGACTACTTTTCC
Organism: Euphorbia pulcherrima; assembly: GCA_947683365.1. Lineage (NCBI taxonomy): Eukaryota > Viridiplantae > Streptophyta > Magnoliopsida > Malpighiales > Euphorbiaceae > Euphorbia > Euphorbia pulcherrima. The sequence goes on from CANTUS010000014.1 coordinate 46,286,591, forward strand.
AAATAGGTTGAATTAGAATCATATGCGAGCATCATGGCCAAGAAAATGGCTTAGTTTATTCAGCGATATATCTTTGCCAGATACGGCATTCTTCATCATATAGTGAGCGATAATGGTGTGCAGTTCCAAGGAAAAATGGCTGATCTTATTGAGAAGTATAGAATTAAGCATCATCGCTCTACACCCTATTGCCCTCAAGCTAATGGAGTCATAGAAGCAGCTAATAAGGCCATTAAGAAGATTCTCTCCAAAATGATCGCCAATTACTAAGATTGGGCCAACCATTTGCCTTATGCCTTATGGGGATACAGAACCAGCATCAAGACTCCTACAGGCCAGACTCCTTTCTTTCTCATCTATGGGATGGAGGTAGTATTGACCATTGAAATAGAGATCCAATCTTTGCACGTAGCTCTTGAAGCAAGACTTCCTGAGGATGAATGGGCAAGGACGAGGAACAAAGAGTTGACTTTGATCGACAAGAAGCGATTAATTGCAATGGAAAACCTGTAGTTGTACTAATAATGCATGGCAAGAGCTTACAATTGCAAAGTAAGAGGGCAAGATCAACCCCGGTGAATAGATGATCTGGTCTTAAAACAATCTCGTAAGATGCATATGGATGCTCGAGGCAAATTCCAACCGAATCGGGAAGGGCCATACGTAGTAAAGAAGACTCTCAGTAAAGGGGCAGTCAAAATCTCAGATCTGGGCGGCAATGAATTCGTGAATCCAGTAAATTATGACAAGCTGAAGCATTATCTAGTGTCAAAAAAAGAAAATACAAAGGACTATCAAGAGGTATTAAGGGCTCTTGAGAAAAAGTAAAGGCCCCAAAATAAAAGAGTAAAGCCTTAGGTAAAATTCGTTCGGAACCTAAGGCAAAGATGGGCATTTCTTGGAAATAAGTACCATTTATCCTTCCAATTTAAGTAATGTCTTTTATAATAGCATATTCATGTTAAAAATACTGCATGAGTGCATTAAATGGAAACTGGGAATCGTTTGAGCAAAACACACATTCAAATAGCTTCTTTTCACCTTTATTACAGATAAAATGCAATACAAACAGGAAATGAAAATGACAAAGGAAAATAATGAGGCCTAAAGCCTTTATTTTCCAACGAAGATGAAAGAAACATAGTGGCGAGCTCAGTGATCCCTAAGGAAACTATAAAGCCTCCTAGTCTCAATGAGTCTCTCCTCAAGAGTGGTGAACCTGAGAGTACTCATGACCCAGACACGATAACCCTCAGAAGGGTGGATGTCAAAAGGCACAGAATAGTTAAACTCCACTTGAGAGTGATTGTCCCACCTCACATCATGATGATAAACTCGAGTGTAAGAAAGCTCAGAGCTGATGAGGGTGCACAGTGATGCCGGGAACCCCTAAGAGCGACTGTACTGCCTGCATAAGCGACTGGGAGAATAGGTGATAATCTCGGAGAGGCCAATAAGAACCACGCCATCTCTAGGAACATTAGTGGTCACATGTGTGATTCCCCACCAAGGGCAAACCCAGTAAATATCCTCAGCAGCTTGGCTCCCCATAAACGCGGCCCACTCCTTGACAGTAAAGTCTCTATGAGGATGGTTACCGATGCAAACTATGACACCCCGCACCCAGTAGGCCTTCGGATAATAATCCATGCTCATGGGAATTGACAATATAGAGAGCTTGTCCTAAAGCCGAAGCTACAAAGGTAACACAAAGGAAAAATAAGAAAAATAAAAAAAGAAATAAAAAAAAGAAAAAGAAAAAAAAAAGGAAAAGGAGAGAAAGAAAGCCTGCTAGATTAAAAACCTGAAAAGGCGATCCAGGAAAAATTAAGGCAAGCCTGATGAATAGAAAACCCAAAAGGGCGGTACATGCAAAAAGAAAGGCTCAAATAAAATTTACTTGAAGGAGAAGCCTACTACCCCTGGTAGTAGCTTCAGTCCCATTCCGGGAGGAGCGTACGAAGATCAGTGTCTTAGCTAAGCTCATTGCAATAGGAGATTTCCCCTCTAACATCTGATCAACGATGGTAAAAAAGGCAAAGCTACAGACCTAAGTTGGGGCCTCACAAAGAAAGATCCCCAACAAGAGTAAGCAAATAAGCGGAAGCCAACGCGCATCATCCAGGGAAAGGTTTCTAACTATGTCAAATGCCATATCCAACCTCAAGCCCTCGTCGCAGATCATTCAACACCTATCGAATCATTGCAACTAGAAGCAATTCATTAACAGATTAGAAAAATCTAGGCGATGCATTGGAATAGCTGGAGGTATATCAGCCAAAGATATCAGAAGCCCGCATAATTTCTCATACAAGGGGCATAGCTCGTGATCTCCAAATTGGAACACATTGTCAATAGGATCCCAGAACCTGACAACAGCCTAGATCACATTGTCCTTTATAGAGATGCGATAATATTCCTTCATATGCAATAAACTGCAGACCCTGAGATGATCCCAACCATCAGAGTTTTTTAGAGACACATTAAAATCTGCATGAAAATGAACGTAACCCTCCATGGTGAAATTTTAAAAGAGTAGCAATTTGCTATACAAAGTTTATAGGGCAATTTGGCAATATCTGGCAGATTACCCTAATAAGCTCAATGATAAATAAAAGAAAGACAAAACGGGGCACAAGAATGGTGCAAAATTCTTTCATAAATAAAAATGAGTTCATACAAATAAGAGAAGGCCCCGTAAATTGCCTGAAAGAAAAGTAAACAACAAAAGAAGAAAAGCCTATCTACTGTCCGCTGCTGGAACCCTGATGACTGGGATTAAAAGATGACGGAGAAGGAGGATGGGCGCCCTGTGGAAAGAACCATGAAGGATTACCCTGGGTGTGCTGAGGCTACTGCTGCTAATCATCCACCTGAAGTGTCCCCAACTGAGCCCGGAGCCACCAAATCTCCAACTATCACATTTTAACATGAATCATTCATATGAATTTCATGACGTATCATGCATCATCATTAAAACCACAAAATAATAAATATACTACCATCTTAGAATTTTGGTTCATCATGAACCGCTGCAACCCTTAGATGTACCCCTAGTCAGAGATGCTCTCAACAATGGGCACCTACAAAGAAAGATAGGGGATCAGGATGAGTCAGAACTGGCATGATCCAATAAAGAAGAAAAAGGGAAAAATGAACTCACATGAGTAGCGCTAGTAGCATGGAAAGTCACGAGATGCTCAGGATCTAGATAAGGCTGAACCACCGATGTATACGTACTCAAGTCGAGATGGTACATCAAGAACATAGGAGGCTGATGCAAAAATCCCCGATGTCCCTCCACCATCATTAGAATCTTAAGTGGGACCAGTGAGGCCGTGGAGCTCCCAATGTGGTAAGAAGTCAAATGTCTCCTATCCCGCTTAGTCCAAAAGGTCATGGGTTTCTCGCAAGAAACTCGCCTAGGCTTATGCCTGAAGTAGCCAATCAAAGCCTCTATAGTCTCCACATCAAAGTGACCATAAGTAAAGCAAGTGTTGAAGTGGATCACATTACCGTGAAATGGAAGACCTGTGATGGCACAATAATCCAGCGGAGTGATGGTATACTCTCCACAACAAAAATGAAAAGCGTGGGTGGTGTTAGACCATTTGCTCAAGATATAGGTGGAAGTACCAGGTGGGATGTATGGGTACTTGCAGGACCTTACGTACTTGCAATTCCTCACCATCCTCCCCAAAGATGTCCTTTTAATAATGATCTTAGCACCAGGGGATAGTACCTCATACCACTTGTGAAAGTGGCAAACGCTGGCACCCTCATGATCGATGACTTGTAAAAATAATGCTTACGCACCAATCACACACTAGTTTTTAATGAATCACACGATTATCGAAATATCATTACGTTTAATAAATTTGTGTCATGATTAAAAAGCAATGGGACAAATAATGGCAATAAATAAATAAATAGCAAATGAAATCATGATAAAAGCATAATCAAGAATGTGCACCAATAATAAAACAAAATAAAACATTGATAAAACAGCAATAAGGCTTACCAAAATCCGGGAAAGATGATCAGAAGGATTCAAATAAGGCGGGATAAAATCCACCGGGGTGATCCCGTGATACATCCAGTTCGGTGGGAGCCCAAGCAAAGCTTTGGCATGGACCTCAGAAAGTGCCACTTGTAAGCCGTCAATAACCACACTACGGGTAGTCACTTGAACGACTGACAAATCTCGATGAATGTTGTAAAGCTTGAACCACATCGAGACCCCGCAAAATCAGAGGAGGAGGGGCAGAAAAGGGAAGACGACGAGAGAAATCATGGGGCAGAAAAGGGAAGAAGACGAGAGAAATCATGGTAAAAAATAGCTATGAGCTGAAAAATTTTGAAGCAAAGAAGTAAAACTCGCAAGAGAGGGAGAAGAGAAATTGTTGGTGTGAAGAAATGGGAGCCGAGCTGCTGTTTTTATAGCCCGCAGGTAATTAGCCCACCAACTAATTGCATATGCAATTAGCCAGTCGGATAATTACCTATCCAGCTATCACGCGTTTGCGCGTTACACGTGTTTACACATAATGGCTATAAAAGTTACCGTTATGCAGGTAATTAGCCCGCGAACTAATAACGCATATTTTGAAAATTTTTGCAATTTTGCATATTTCATCCATTTTCTGCATTGTTTATAAAATGAGCAAACCTAAAAGCTATTTTTACACAGTCACTCATGCATTAAGCACCCAAAATATTTATTTCGACCCCGGTCAATTTTAATCACATGCAACTCATTAATAAATTTTTAATCAAAGGGGCAAAATATATTTTGTTTTAAAATTTATCGATTAAAAATATTTTAATTCATTGCATTCCACACACACGCTATTTTATTTGTTTCACATACGACATAATTTCTAGCATGAAATTTATGTATGCGAGGGGCAAACTGTTAGCACAGGTCCATTCCGGCCCGATGAGGAATTATGCCTATTTCGTTTAGTGATCAAACAAAAGAGCCAAAAAGGATCGAATTGTCATCCAAAATCCGAAATTCAAAAATCCACATTCCAGGGAAGCTTTGATTTAGCATTTCCTACTGAAAAGTCAAAAAGTCAAAATTTGGTCAAACATATGTAATCAGCCCGCTGGCTAATTACCTATCGACAGTAAAAAAAATCAAATCTTACCGAGATCTAGTAAGATTTTACGGGATTTAAAGAAAAATCTTGTCAGATAGGTAATTAGCCCGCCGGCTAATTACCTCCCTTCTATAAGTAAGGGCACACCCCCCCTTATTTCAACAGAAAGGAAAAATCCTATAAATCCCATACGTCCCTTTTTGTTCCTGGAGTCCCAAAAGCCTTGAAACTCTATCAAAACATCCCCAAATCTGAGCTTTATCACTGACATTCGGTATAAGCTCATTTTTCTATCTTTTTATATCAAGATCTCACAGTGATCTTTGGTCTAAAAATGACTCAATTTTCCAAAAACCCTACATTTTCTTTAGGAACTATCCAAGATTATATCCATAACTTGGGTTAAACCTATTTTCCAACCAAATCACAATCTCTGACAACTTCGGTCCCGCACCGGCTCTCAAGTCATCTTGGACGGACGAAAAGGTAAACTGAGGGTAATTAGCTCTAAGCCTAACTTTAAAATTCATTTTCATTACTTTTATTATTGCACATTGCATTCCACTTCTCTGGTTAAGTGAGCCACTAGTGCCACTTAAGCTATAATATGTGTAAATAACCTTATAAGTACGAACAAACATCCAGAATGTGAGGAAACTCTATCCGAGTTTTTGGCCCAAAACCCAAGCGCTGCCGTTACTCAGCCAAAATTTTGGTAGCAAATATTTATTTATTAAGCCGCTATAAAGCCTATTTTATTTCTTGAATTTATTTCTTAAATACAGCCGTTGTAATGCCAAAATTAATGCAAATCCCAAAATTTCAAAATTAATTCAAACAATTTGAACAATATGAGTAACAATCATGTCCAAACTCAGAATCTCATTCGTTCAGGTATACAAATCCCATTTTGGATCAGTATACCATAATTTCGGGTGGAGCTAAATCGGGTGGCGACTCTATTTTATTTTTAAATAAAGTAAAAATGCTTTATTTTTAAATATTTTCCTTAAATAAAATGTGTAAATATATTTCTCTATCTAATCACATTTTTAGCTTATAAAAAGCCATGTTTTTTTCACACTCAATAAGTTTATGTGAAAAATGATAAAATAATTTTCTCTTTAAAGAAACCAACATTTTATTATAAAATAGGCACACACATTTAAGCGAATTGGATTTTCTTGAACCAAACCAAACGTCATAGTTTCCTCAAACTACACCGAACCATGCCCCACGCACCTCACCCCTGTGTGCTCCCATAAAAATCTCGCCCGCTCACAATAGGTTAATCCCCTTTGTCATTGGGAGATAACCTTTCTTTGAATGGTTAAGGCTAAACCTATTTAGTACCTTGTCTTCATATGTACTTTGAGAAAGATCTAACAGCCTCTTAGATCTATCTCTGTAGATCTTTATACCTAGTATAAATGCTGCTTCTCCAAGGTCTTTCATGGAGAACTTTCTTGACAACCATATTTAATACTTTAAAGAAGAGAAATGTCATTTCGTATTAGTAGAATGTCATCAACATATAATACTAATAAAACGACTGCACTCCCACTAACCTTCTTGTAAACATAAGGCTCATTAATGTTTGCACAGAAATCCAGTTCACAAATTATTTGATCAAACCTAATATTCCAACTCCTGGATGGTTGCTTAAATCCTTAAACAGACCTTTGTAGTTTGTATACCTTTGATCCATTCTGTGATGTAAAACCCACAAGTTGTGTAACATACACATCCCGGCCCAAATTCGCATTAAGGAATGCTGTTTTTACATCCATATGCCAGATCTCATAATTATAATGAGCAGCAATGGCGAGGAGTATTCTTATGGATTTAAGCATGGCTACTGGTAAGAAAGTTTCATCATAGTCAATACCTTCACGTTGACTATAACTTTTTACAACCAACCTTGCCTTATAGGTAATCACATTACCATCCATGTCAGTCTTCTTCTTGAAGACCCATTTGCACCCGATGGGTCTAACCTCTTCTGGTTCATCAACCAAATTCAAAACTTGGATTTTGTACATGGAATCCACTTCTGATTTCATGGCTTTAAGCCATTTAGCAGAATTTGAGCTCTTCATTGCTTCATCATAGGTTCTTAGTTCATCATCCTCTATGAGATACTGTTTCTTATCATCCGTGATGATAAAACCATATCTTTTGGGACCTTTATGAAGACGACTTGATCTTTGTAATGATTGTGTTTCAATAGGTTTTTCTTGGATCATACCCTCTTGTGTATATGGAATGGGGTCAATTAGTTAATTGTCTATTTCTTCCTCTTGAACTTCTAGTGCTCCCACTGACTTTTGCAAGTAAGTGTTCCTTTTCAAGAAAGTGAGCACTTCGAGACATAAATACCTTCTATGCTTTGGGTTGGTAAAATAAATATCTAATAGTTTCCTTTAGATATCCAATGAAAAGACACTTATCAGAATTAGCATACAGCTTATCTGATGCTATCTTCTTTACCAAGGTAGGACAACCCCATACTGTTAGGTGACTTAGAGATGGCCTTTTATTACACCATCTTTCATAAGGCATAAAATCAACTGATTTAGAGGGCACTCTATTTAATACATAAACTACGCTCTCTAGTGCATATTCCAGAAAGGATTTACTGAGATTTTCTTGGCTCATCATGGACAAACCATATCTAATAAAGTCTGATTCCTCCTTTCAGATACTCTGTTGTGTTGGGGTGTATAAGGAGGTGTCCACTAGGGAACTATCCCATTTTCCTTTAGATAATCCTGAAACTCTTGACTTAAGTATTCTCCACCTCAATCAGATCGAAGTGCTTTAATATTTTTTTCAAGTTGTTTCTCTACTTCATTTCTGAATATTTTAAACTTCTCAAAACATTCAGACTTGTGTTTCATTAAGTACAAATAACCATATCATGAGTAATCATCAATAAAGGTTATGAAGTAGGATTATCCTCCTAGTGCCTTAAAACTCATTGGACCATATAAATTTGTATGTATAAGTTCCAATGTACTTGTGGCTCATTCACCTTTTCCTTTAAATGACAACTTCATCATTTTTCCTTTTAAATAAGGCTCGCAATCACCGTAAGACTCCATATCTATTGGGTCTAAGTCTCCACGTTTATATTACTTAGTTCAGCGATCTTTGTTTATATGGCCTAAATAATAATGCCATAAGTAGAAAGATTTCTCATTATCTAATTTTCTCTTAGCATCATTTATATTGAGATTATGATTTTGTAATTACAAAATATCATTTGTCATATTACAATAAAATATCATTCATAACTTTGATAACACCTTTTATCAAATTGGAATATAATTCCATCTGCTGTGAAGAGGAAATAATATTTTATAATGACAATTGAATTTCGTCCTTTTACAAATTTAGTCCAATGGAGATTTTAAGTTCCTACATGATATTCCGTAGGTACAACTCTCCTTTTGCCAAAACTTCTACTTCTCAACGAAATCTATACCTTTGTATGGATATATGATTCCAATTAGGTATTCCATACCAATTTAGAATTCCCTTGAGATGTAGAAATTGTCAATATCAAACATCTTGAAGTGGAAGGTTCAAGCCTCCTCTTCTTATGCTGTGGGACTTTACCCATTTTGATCTTATTTCCAATATTCCATATTGAAATGAAGATCTTGTTTCCAATATTTCATATTGAAAACAATCATTTTGTCTCCTAGAAAAAATTCTCAGTATTCCCTTTACTTTTATCTTCACTCTGCTCCATCTTGCTTTAAAACTAGACACCATGTGTCCCTTTACTTCTTTGAGATATGAACCATTTAAATTTTTGACTATTTGGTCCACCAATTTTCCATAAAAAATATTTTGGTTCAAATCTTCCACCATAGGAAATCCTTTCTCTAAGATGTAAAGACATAGACTTTCAAGTCCAAGATTTTATGATGCCCTTATAGCTAAGGTAACATGGATACTAACATCCGAGTTGATGTTTATCCTTGTCTCCTACCAGCTACTTACATAAGGTAACAGAGATGTTAATAACCTCCAAGGTGTTGTATCCTAGTTTTCTTCAAGCATTACCAACATTCTTACACAAAGTAGAAGTGGTTGCATCATGTTGTTTAGTGTTGGGCTCATACAATGTATGGGCCAAGCCTTATGCTTTAAGAAAGATCCTCACATTTCTAAATAAACCCTTGAAGCTAGAGCCAATCAAAATTAGTCATCAAAGAAAATGTTGTATTTAAATAAAGATTTCAACCAAGATATAAGAAAAGAATTATGCTTAGACTTTAGTATATAGTACATGTATTTAATATAAGGACTTTTAATTAAATACATTTATCCTACCATTTATTAAAATTTACAATAGCCCATTCTATTGAAATTCAGGAAGTCTAGTCTACCTAAATTTCCAAGTAGGCAGCATCTACAGCTAGTCTAACATGACCCCCAATTTTATGAGTCAAGCCATATTAGTAAGTTGTAGTTGGAATCCCATTCCATTTGCATTACATGCAATTACTGATTTGTTCAAGTTCCCTAATTCCAAGGGACATGTGCTCTTATATTAGCATCTCCTTGAACGTGTCTCAGTTCTGCAGCTAGCCCCAATGAATAGATAAAAATTCCAGTGCTTTAAGGCAGGGTCCACGCGGGGTTGTTTCTTGTTTAAGCGTGATATAAATTAATTAGTTCAATTTTGCACATTGAACCAATTTTATGAATAAAATAATCGAGACCCAAATCTTGATACAAATGATAGAGTCGCCACCCAAGTTGTCAACTTAGGAAAGAGTTTTGGTATGGTTCCCATTGGGCGGGAGACTCATACCTTTTAGATCAGAAATGAGTATCAGATGAGTCACTTATTTCTCATTTAGTTAATTCAAAATTACATTCGCCGTATAAAACCGTATTCTTTTCATCATTTGGGGAATTATTATAGAAAGCCTATTTTATACACTCTTTTATACATGATACATACATTCAATAGTTTATAATAAAACACAAGCAATAAAAAGGGAAATAAAATTACAACTGGGGGAAAATGAGGTATTGCAAGTGAACCTATACATTTGTTCTAAGTTGTAAACAAAATAAATAGATTCAGCTGCATCCACAAAGATTAGCACAATTTATAGCACATCACAAGTCAGCATTTTATTGTGAAAAATGTGATTATGTTAGCATGGCAGTTTTGTGATTGATAGTGCTCGGACGGCTTCTAGGATTGGAATAAAATCACGGGTCTTCAACGTATTTTATCGTGAAAACACATTTTAACTTTTTATGAGTTTATGACCAGATTGTTAGTGAAACTGATCGCATGTCAAATGTTGAGTTGGATTTATTTTACAGATTAATTGAGAAACTTGGTTCTACATAGGGGCCGGTACCCATACGGGTGGGGTGGGACCTGTATGGCTACTAGTGGGACCCGTATGGGTATGGGGGGCATGTACGGGTCCTATTTGGACCAAGAAAAACCTCATTTCAGTTAGCAAGAGCATATTTATAGAGAAGAAATAGAATAAAATGGGATATGGTGCACTAGTTTTATATCCCTAAGGACATAAAGGTACCAATAAGGCCCATATGGGTTTAGGACTAGACCAAAAAAAGAATAAAAGAACAGATGGAATTGAATAGATGGAGAATGACAATAAAATAAATGAGATGTGAGTCTCTTTAAAACTCAGGAGAGTACCTTTACGTGGTGAATTTACTTTAGAGCGATTCCAATGTTGAATGGAAACTTTGTCAAAGTAGATGGTGAAATGATGGATTTAGGACTGTTTAGGTGAGTGTTTGTGTAGACAGAACCTCCCCCAATCCTAAATATGAAGCTAGAAAGGAATAAAATGCGGGCAAAACCAATGTGGAATGGTTTTTCCCCTATTTTATAACTTCTATACCCTCACTATACCCTCAAAAACTTGTTGAAGATGATTTTTTTCATATTATATTTGATTCCAATAATTTTCTCTTATTTTTCTCAATTGTTCTCCTCTTAAAATGAAGCAAAATGCTCTTTTATATAGGTAAAAATCATGTATGAACGCATTAAATGACTTTTATTATTGATTTTATACATTTAAGGCTGATTTTATGCATTCATGGCGGATTTTACGCATTTATGGCTGATTTTATGCACCTAAACAGACTATTTGGGCATCAAGAGGACCGATACAGGTCTCAGTTGGACTGGTATAGATAGTTTTAGGTGATTTTGGATCAGTACGGATGGGTTGGACCCGTACAGGTCCGGTGGACCCATAGGGGTTGGACTGGTTGACCCGTATAGATTCATACAGACCCGTACGGATCCAGATCAACCTATATGGATATGGGTCAGCTTGTATGGATCCATACGGACCCCTCTGAACATTTTTTATATGTTTTGACTAGTTTTAACCTTTTAGGGACTTAGGCACTAGTTTTATGAGGTTTAGGTTTTACAAAGCTTGACCAAACAACGTTAAAACCACTCTAAGTTGACAACACCTATAGAAGAATGCATTATATAGTTGTCATCATTGTTTTATGAGAAAGACTGTTAACATCTAGTGCTCACAGACTGCCTCTTATGGGATCACTATAGATACAAATCTGTATGATCTCATGATATGAGCGAGGGTTTAGAAATCATACCTTAGGTGATGATATGGGTGGGTCCCTTTCTTGAGGAGAACTCCTTTCCTTGGTGTCCCTTTCTTGAGGCGGACAGCTTTCCTTTGACTGATGTTGGCGTATCCCTTTCCTAAGGCGGATGACTTTCCTTTGAATTATGCTAGCATATCCCTTTCCTAAAGCAGATGAATTTCCTTTGACTAATGCTAGCGTATCCCTTTCCTAAGGCAAATGACTTTCCTTTGACAGATGCTGGTGTATCCCTTTCTTAAGGCATATTGAGTTTCTTGGTTTACGGTGTATCCCTTTTTTAAGGTGGATGACTTTCCTACAGATGATGTATCCCTTTCCTAAGGTGGATGACTTTCCTACTAATGGTGTATCCCTTTCCTAAGGTGGATGACTTTCCTGCTGATGGTGTATCCCTTTTCTAAGGCAAATGACTTTCCTGCTGATGGTGTATCCCTTTCTTAAGGTGGATTACTTTTCTACTGATGATTTTTGAGTTACCTATCAAAAGTTAATAAAAACACTAGGTTAAATGACACGTCTTGATTCTTGATTAACTTTGTGGTGGACAAAATTTTTTGCCCCTTCAATCAAGAATCAAGATGAGGAATGCCTCTCAGGTGGGTGCCCTTAGGCAAATTCCTTTGTCGAGAAAGGCTAATTTTGGATGACCTATTTTACTAGGGAAATTTCCAATACACAAAAATTATCCATGTTAGTAACTATTTTAAAATTGCTTATCTTGATTCTTGTTTGATTTTGTCAAAAATTTTTTTCCCCTTCAATCAAGGATCAAGATGAGCTAGAGATTTAGCCCCTAATTAGTAGAAAGAATGGGGTTCAAGAAATATGGGGTTTGCCCCAATCTATATCTGATGTTGGTGTCCCTTCCTCGAGGTGGAAGACTTTCCTTTGTTCTCTTTTCTTAAGGTGAGCATCCTTCCTTTGAGTTCCTTTATCCAGGCAAACCGCTTTCCTTCGATGTGTGCCTCCCTTTCTTAAGGCGGACGACTTTCCTTTCCTTTGCCTATCCCTTTCTTAAGGCGGATCGACTTTCCTCTACTTCGCGTATCCCTTTCTTGAGGTGGATCAACTTTCCTTTAATTGATGCTGGTGTATCCCTTTCCTAAGGCAGATGGCTTCTTCTTGTATCCCTTTTTTAAGGCATATCAACTTTCCTTTGATTTGCGTATCCCTTTCTTAAGGAGGATCGACTTTTCTCTGCTTTAATGCTGGTGCATCCCTTTCCTAAGGCGGATGACTTCTCCTTGTATCCCTTTCTTAAGGTGGATCACCTTTCTTGGCTGATAGTGTATCCCTTTTTGAGGCGGATTGACTTTCCTAGCTAATTATGTATCCTTGGAGACTTCACTGGGGAAGATGCATCCTCAACTGTGTGCATCCCTTTCTTAAGGCAGATGGCTTTCCTGTTGCTGGTGTATCCCTTTCCTAGGGCGGATGACTTTCGTGCTACACTATGTGTATTCATTTCCTAAGGTGGATGACTTCTCCTTTTATCCCAATCTTAAGGCGGATCGACTCTCCTAATGATGATGATGTATCCCTTTCCCAAGGCGGATGACTCTCCTACTGATGATGATGTATTTGAATAACCTATTAAGAGATAATAAAAAACTTTGAGTTAGTTATTGCCTGAGATGACACGTCCTGATTCTTGATTGACTTTGTGGTGAACAAAATTTTTTTTGCCCTTTCAATCAAGAATGAAGATGTGTATATCAGGATTGGTCGCTGATGAAATGTAAATTGAGTTTAGATATATTGGGTTTGGTCCAACTTTTTTAAGCTAGAATGCCCCTTGGGGGGTGTCCCTGGGGGAGCTGACTGCTTGGGAGATAGCCTTTGAATAGCTAGCCCATTTGGACTGCTGGGGAGAAACTGCTCAAGAGCAATTTCAATCATTTAGAATAAGGTGTTCCTGGGACATCCTAGCTGCTAGGAAGTATCCTCGGAAACCATCTCCAGAAAGCTTGACTAGTTAGGGTGGGGGGTCCCCTTGGATACTCCTCTAACTGGGGGAATGGTTCCTTTAACCATCCAGTCATTGGGGATAGAGATTGGCTTCTTGTATAGGGAGGATGCCCCTTGAATGTTCCTTCTGATGGGCAACAAACTATCCCGATGTGGATCCTCTATTGGAGAAAAGGTGTGGCATTTGGGTTTTATCTTATCTGACCTATAGGGGAAAAATAAGTTTTATTAGAATATGACCTGAAATGGTACATCTTAATTCTTATTTACTTATGACGAACAAAATTTTTGCCCCTTCAATCAAGTATTAAGACGTACTGAGGTTCTGCCCCTAATTAACTTTAATGATTGAGTGAAGAGATGTTGGGTTCATCCCAATCTTATTTTGGTATGCCCTTGGGGTCCTAACTACTAGGGGAAAATAGCCTATGAGTGGTTTAACTGCTTGGGAGCAAGTCTCCTAGATGACTTTAATTGCTAGGGGGTGCCCCTTGGAAAGAGAAACTTAGTTATCAGGGGGTGGCCCTGGAAATTGCCTTTTGTGGCTTGACTGATTAAGGGGATGCCCCTCGGATGGTTCGCTTATTGGGAAAATGATCCCTCTAATGGTCTAGTTGCTGGGAATGCTTCTTGAGAAGATGCACCTCAACTGGTGCCCCTCGGATGGCACCTTTATTGGGTATGTCCTTTGAATGATTCCCCTTAGGTGGCAGTGTGGCTGGAGGAATTCCTTCTTTTCCTATTAATACGATCATCACTGACCTAAGCACAATGAATTACCCAAATCTATCTTGGTAATTAGAGCAGGTCACTCCTCAGACCTTTTCTTTTTTTTTCCTGCCGCCTAACTGTCCCCCCTTTACCACCTCTACCATAATTAGCCACTGCCCTTATGGCCACTGAAGGAACCTAATAATATGCAATCTCCACTATTATCCCTTCTAATGACACTGCCGTTGTGAGCATTGGATTTTATCGATCCTTCTCACAAAATGATGATGAGAGCTATATGATGCATTCTCTTATAGGTGTTATCCATCAGAGGTGTTCCTACTACTACAGAGTTAAGTTTGACCAAAGTTTGGAGACCTATTCTACACTTAGGGACCCGTATGAGTGCTGCCTGGTGGTAGGGATCCACTGGCGGACCCGTATGGGTCATTCCTTCTGTGCACCTAGGGGGACCCACCCGTACGGGTCCTCTAATTGCCTAAACAAGCTCTTTTGGAAGGGAATCCTTTCCTATTTTAGGAAAAGGTAGGTCATGAATGCAATTTATTGCATTCAGACCTCCTTTCCCCTATAAATAGGGCCATTTTCTTCACATTTTAACACATAACTCATATACAAAAATAGTCAGTAGACTATACACAAATTCTAGTAGTTTCTATAGGTATAGAAAGGGTATAGTGGAGGTATAGGAGGTATAACATAGGGAGAAAACCTATTCCTTGAGGTTTTGTCCACATTTTATTCATTCCAAGCTTCGCTTATTAGGATTTAGGGGAGGTTCTATCCACACAAACACTCGCCTAAATAGTCCTCTTTCATCTACTTTGGCTGGACTCTCTCAATAGTAAAGCGATCGCCTCAAAGTGGATTCAGATGGCAAAGGTAACGCTCCTGAGTTTCAAAGAGACTCACATCTCAGTTAATTTATTTTTATTCTCTGCCTCCTTTATTATATATCTGTTCTTATATTTCTGCTATGGGTCTGGTCCAAACCCATATGAGCCTTATTGGCACCATATGTCCTTAAGGATATTAAATTGGTGCGCCTTACTCATATGGAAGGAAATCCCATTTTTATTTCATTTCTCCTCCATTAAGTTATCTATCTCAAACAAAGTTTCTGCCTGGGACTAGACAAGACCCGTACAGGTACCCCACACCTATATCGGTCCTCCCTGGTCAATATATGGGTCCCACCCACCCGTACATGTACCAGCCCTAGGCAAAATCCAGAATTCATCTTTCAGTCAGTTAAAATCAATGTAGCTCACCATTTGCCATGTGATCACTTTCAGTAATAATCTGGTAAATCAACCAATAAAAGTTAAAATGTGTTTTCATAACTAAATACATTGAAGACTCGTTATTTCTCTCCGATCCTAGAAGCCATCCAGGCATTATCGATCGTAAAACCACCACACTCACATAATCACATTTTTCCTAATGAAATGCTGACTTATGATGTGCTATAAACTGTGCTAATCTTTATAGATGCAGGGGAATTTATTTTTGTTTTGTTTTATAACTTAGAACAAATGTATAGGTTCTCTTGCAATTCCCCCACTTTCCCCCGGTTGTAATTTTTATTCCCCCATTTATTGCTTGTGCTTTGTTGTAATCAGTGAACGAATGTAACGAGTGTGAAAAAGTGTAGAAAAATAGGATTCCTAATTCCCCAAATGATGAAAAAAAATGGTTTTACATGGTGAATGTAATTTTGAATCAAGTAAATGAGAGATAAGTGACTCATCCAATACCCGAATCTCTGATCCAATAGGTATGAGTCTCCCACCCAATGGGAACCGTGCTAAAACTCTTTCCCAAGTAGACAACTTAGGTGGTAACTCTATCATTTGTATCGATATTTGAGTCTCGATTCTTTTATTCATTAAAATTGGCTATTTGTGAAAACTTGAACTAAAAAGGTTTTGTCTCCCCTAAATCCAACCGACCCCCCAGTGGGCCCTGCCTCTCACACAGGCATTGAGGGAGACATGCACGTCATCAACACCTCAAAGTGGTGAATAAGGTGCCCTATTATTTTCGTGAAACTTACAAAAGTGTCACCCATGCCTACCCGGAATTGGGGACACTCTAGTGGGTGGAGCACTCATTGCTATCTCCTTCCAAAAGAGACTTGATACAATGGGAACCTTCTACATCAAACTTCTAATATGTCCCTATACCATTCTGATTGAAAGACTTAGAATTTTACCTTCTAGGTACCCATTCCTATGCGAGATTAGACTAAGGTAGAATACCCTTAGAACTGGCCGGAGAAATTAGGACGGAATCGATCGCTTCATATGTGTTATATTACATTCCCCTGTAATTAACCCAGCCATGCATCATTGTAATTTGTGCATGCATAATGCATCCCATGCATGTACTAATCTTTTGGTTCCCACCTCAGTTCAAGATTCAACAATTTTCCTCCCTCTCAAGCTCATCCATGCCTCAACTCAGTCGGTCTATTTAGCCAGCAAACCTAACGCTCCTCATAGCTAGTAATGGGTCCCATCTACTTTATCAAGAGTCCATGTTGCAGGTTCACAGTAGCAAGGATCCGAGTCAGTTACCCGACTTCATGGTTATGCCAAAGGGGACAATCCTCCCTTATTTAGTAGGTTTTCCCTATGGTATAACTCACGACCAAAAGGTTTATCCTATGACTCTCAAAGACATCTCACCTTGGGGTACTCCTCTTTTGAGCCTTTTGAAGAACTTGAAGAAGTATAACTTGATTGATCATCTCTAACCATATGTCCAGCTAAAGCCTGAGGAGAGGGGTAATTTATGCATGTATCATGTTAGTTCTGGTCACCCGACTAAAGTATGTGAGGATCTCCTCAAAGCCATCACAGTACTCATTGACATAGGCAAAGTTTGTGAACCCCGGAGAAGAGGGGAGCAAGTAGACATGATCAATTTAGGATTAGAAGAAGATGAGGTCTAGAAGTGCATCATAGAAGCCAAGAAAGCAAGTGAAGAGCTATCTATACTTGACCTTATAGCAATCAGGCAACGAAGTGGGGAACTTGTCCATGATTACGTTAAGGGATGGTTGACAGTCTTGGTAGCTATTAAGAGGAAACCTCATGAGAAAGAATTAGCTGATCAGTTCATCTTCAGGTTATCTCCTCACCTTTATAAGATGGCATTTGTGGAATCTTACAAGACCATTTCTGAGAGTTATAAAGTCGCCATAGCAGTAGAAAAATGTTTTAAGAAAATGGAAGACAGCGACCCATTAAAGATTGAAGGGGATAAAGCTATAGATACCCTCACTATTTTGATATACACTATATTATGCTTGGGGAATAAGAAGAAGACACCTATTTATGAATCCTTAAAGAATCTGGTCCAAGTCACAAGAGAAACCATGGATGACATATTAACAGAGAAGCAGTTGCAAGATCTGGATCGCGGCCTGACTCATATTTTAATGAGTGACCAAGAAGACCCTCCACCTGTGGAGGATGACAATGCAATAATATGTAATGAATATGCTGTATCCTTTGGACATCCTGATAATAATGATAGTGATTTTGCTTACTTGTTTGATGTTTTGCCTAACGGCACCATGCATTCATCTGACCATACGCATAACATTTTTAGCATTCATGATACTTCATTGCATGACATTAATTTGGGAACTTAGGAAAATCCAAAAATGGTAACAATATCCAACGATTTAACTCCTATCAAAAAAAAGAGAGATAATAAAAGTGCTTAGAAAACATGTTAACGCTTTTGTCTGGTCCTACGAGGACATGCTCAGAGTAGCTCGCCAAATCACTGAGCATCGTATCCCAACCGACCCTAGATTCAAACTAGTCAAACAAAACTTAAAAAGACTGCATCTAGAATGGGCAGATAAAATCAAATTTGAAGTTGCTAGATTATTAGAGGCCAAGTTCATTACAATAATTGAGTATCTAACATGGTGAGCAAACGTTATCCCAGTCCCTAAGAAAGATGGAAAAGTTGGAATGTGTGTCGACTTTCGTGACTTAAATAAGGCCTCCCCAAAAGATGATTTCCCATTGCCTCATATAGATGTGTTAGTAGACAGTGCTGCCAGGGCTACAATGTACTCATTCTTAGATGGGTTTTCTTAGTACAATCAAATCTTAATGGACATCATCGACAAGGTCAAGACACCCTTCATCATAGAATAGGGGGTGTATTGTTATAAGGTAATGCCTTTTGGGTTGAAGAATGCAGGGGAAACTCATCAAAGAGCCATGACAGCTTTGCTACATGACATGATCCACATAGAGGTTGAGGTTTATATAGATGATATGTTAAGAGCACCTTAAGATTTTGAAAATATTCTTGACTAGAATTGAGAAGTACAACCTGCGTTTAAATCCGAAGAAGTGTATATTTAGGGTGACTTCTAGGAAGCTCCTGGGCCATATCATCAGTCAATAGGGGATCAAGGTTGACCCTGATAAAGTTAAAGTAATTCAAGAAATGCCTATCCCTAGAACCAAAAGGGAAGTCAGATCATTTCTTGGATTGCTTTAGTATGTGAGCTGTTTTATCACCAAGTTAGCAATAGTGTGTGAGCCAATCTTTAAGTTATTGAGAAGGAAACAACTGATAGAATAGAATGAGCAATGTCAGATAGCCTTCGATAAGATAAAGGCTTATCTAATGAACCCTCCAGTTTTGAAACCTCCGATGCCTGGTAAACCGTTAATTCTCTATTTAGCCATAGAGGAGTCGTCCGTAGGGGTAATGTTGGTCCAAGAGCAAGAGGATAAAAGTGAGTATGCTATCTACTATTTGAGTAAGAAGTTGTTAGAGTATGAGACAAAATACATGGTAGTAGAGAACATGTGCATAACGATGGTATGGTTGACCAAGAAGTTGAGGCATTACTTTCAGTCCTACAAAATTTAAGTAGTTGCAAAAATGGACCCAATGAAGTATGTTTGTCAGTCCCCTACATTGGTAGGGAAGCTCTCTCATTAGCTCCTACTATTATCTAAATCTGATAACAAGTATGTCACGACGAAGGTCATTAAGGGAAGAGAAATGGCTGAATTTTTGGCAAGTCAACCAATAGAGTCTGATTACGTTGAAAATCTGGACTTTCTCGATGAGCAATTAGCAATAGTAGAAGTGGAGAAGGCCAAATGGATTATGTATTTCGATGGGGCTATGAATTGAAATGGTACCAGTCTTGGGGTAATCATCATCATGCCATCTGGTGAGGTTATCCCGCTAAGCAAGCAATTAGAATTTCCAGTTACCAATAGCGGGGCCAGATATGAAGCTTGTCTCTTTAGTCTTGATGCTCATTTAAAAGTAGGGGCAAGGGAAGTCAAGGTGATGGGAGATTCTGTGCTGGTGATAAAGCATATTGTAGGGGAATGGGAAATCAGAGAAGAGTCACTTAGGCCATATGTAGAAGCAGTATGGGACTTGTCAGCACAGTTTAGTCAATGCTTATTCTAATGTATACCAAGGGATGAAAATCAGATGGTCGATTCTTTGGCTACCTTAGCCTCGATGTGGGAGGGAGAAGAGGCACAACCCATCCATCCACTAATAATAGAAACGACTTGTTCTCCATTTCATGAGAAGATTCAAGTTATAATTGTAGAGGAGAAAAAGGTTTGTTGGTACAATGACATTAAAAGGATCCTGAAAGAAGGGAAGTGCCCTGAAGGGTCATCAGGTTCAGATTGCCTGACTTTCAAAAGGTTATCAACACAATTTAGACTAGTTAATGAAGATCTCTTCAAGAGGACGGCTGGAGGATTATTGTTGAGATGTTTAACAGAAGAGGAAGCAGAAAGGGCAATGACTTAGGTACATTCAGGGGATTGTGGCCCGCATATGAATGGGATATCTTTAACTAGAAAAATTTAGAGAATGGGGTACTTCTGGACCACAATGAATGTCGACTGCTTCGACAAGGTTAGGAAATGTCAATAGTGCCAGATTCATGGGGATATACAACATTTACCCCCATTTGAACTTCATAATTTGTCTACTCCTTGGCCATTCTCGGCCTGGGGGATAGATATAATCAGTGAAATTCAGTCATCATCAACCAATGGGCACCGATTCATCATAGTCGTAGTTGATTATTTTTCAAAATGGGTAGAGGTCGAATCCTACACCAGTATCACTGCCAAGAAAATGGCCAAGTTCATAGAGAAGCATATTTTTGCTCGGTATGGGGTTTTGCATCATGTGGTATCCGATAACGGGGTTCAGTTTCAAGGGGCCATGACAGAATTAATTTAGAAGTTCAATGTCGAGCATCACAGACCTTCTCCATATAGGACACAAGCTAACGAGGTAGCTGAGGCTGCCAATAAATCAATCAAGAGGATTTTGTCCAAGACAGTAGCTACCTATAGGGACTGGGTTGATAAACTTCATTTCGCAATTTGGGGGTATGGAACCAGTGAAAGAACTCCCACTAATCAGAAACCTTTCTCCTTAGTATATAGAATGAAAGCTCTATTACTAGTTGAAGCAAAAGTAAGATCTCTAAGAGTGGCACTCAAACCCTAATTAAAAGAGTCAGATTGGGAAGGGCTAGATATGAGCAATTAAATGCAATAGATGAAAAGCAGCTCAAAGCACTTAACCATCTACAGATGTACCAACAGCGCATGGCTCGAGCTTACAACAATGGAGTCAAATACCCAAAACAACCTCTCAAAGCGGGTGATCTGGTTCTCAAACAAATGCTCCAAGTCAACATTGATGCTAGGGGCAAGTTCAGGCCTAATTGGGAAGGACCATTCGTAGTTAAGAAAGTCCTTGGCAAAGGAGGAATCAAGCTTATAGATATGGACGGAAATGAGTTCGTGAATTCGGTAAATCAAGATAGGCTTAAGAGTTATCATGTCTAAGTCAAAAGAATTAAATCATAAAAAAGCAGCACAAAGAATAAAAGAAATAAATAATAAATCACCAGACAAGTGGTCCTCTATTGCTCGAGCAAAAATTAGGATGTAGCCCCTTGATCGGTATTCCACAAACCGGTTAGGCAAAAAATTAGGGCACTCTAATGCAAATAAAGCCTGCTAAGCTAAAAATCGGAATAGGGCGGCTTAGGAAAAAGTTAGGGCATTGAGAGAAAAATGTCAATTGCTTTCTGGAAAATCTGTAAAAGATCAGTAGGCAGTAGGGGTTAGCCATTGGAAATTGTTACCATTGCCTATGTACTCAAATTAATCTTATCAATAAACATGTTATGATTTGGCTAAGAATCTTGGTCTTATGAATGCATGCATGTCTTTAGGTGAAATAATCGCAGGTGTGTGAACATCAATTTTTCTCTACATGTTGTGCATCATTGTTATTCCTTTCGCTATACATGTAATCCAACAGAGACAAAAGTACCAAAGAAATCAGGCATATTGTAAGTTCAGAAAAGTCTGCTGGATTGAACCATCAAGGACAATTCAAGAAAAAATTAAGACAGTTTGCTGGATTGAAAACCGGAAAGGGCGATCTAGGAAAAAGTTAAGATGAATCAAAAGGAAAACAAAAAGCTTGCAGGGACAAAAACCTGAAAGGGCGGTCTTGGCAAAAATTAAGGCAAAGAAAAAAACAAAAGCCTACTGGATTGAAACCCTGAAAGGTCGGTCTAGGCAAAAATTAAGGCGAAAAAGAATGAAAAAGCTTGCTAGGTTGAAAACCTAAAAGGGCAGCCTAGGCAAAAGTTAAAGCTAAAAAGGAAAAATTCCACTGGACTGAGCCGTCAAGGACAGCGCATGCAAAAATTAGGACAAAAAAAGAAAAATAAAGGTTTGATAGGTCATCTCACATCGAATGGCCTATGCAAAAGTTAGAGCATCACTCGGTCCCCTCGCTACGAAATCACTGGATAGAAATAATATGGGTTTGTAAAGCAGCAGTACTCAATGGTCTTAGTTCAAAAAAAGAAAAAACAACATGCATAAAAGTTGAATGTCAAAAGCACCAATCAAAGTTTACATTCAAAACAAGCCACGCAAGGCCCCAAAGTATTAATAGTTCATAAGGTAACGAAAGCACCATGATCTAGGCTATCGAGGGATCCTATCCCTGGAGACCCTTTGGAGTCTGATCCTATGTATCAGCCAGTAGATAATCCACGTCTATCATCATATAATCCTCAGCTTCACCAATACTAATAGTTGGCTAGGTACGGGCGCTAGTCTCTCATGTCCCTGTAGTAGCCCTAGTAGCATCAGCTCCCTTAGCATGCTGATCTCCACCCCTCTGAGTCATTCGGTATGCAAGAAGATCATCCTTAGACTCAACATCAGATGGATCCGGGGTTTGTTTGTTCTTAGTCATCCTCGCTAGCTGACCCCTCAACATCTCAATCTTGGCCCTCACCCGAGCAATCTCAGCCCTAACCTGGTCAGCCTCAGTAGTGGCTGCCTGCAGATGCTCCTCTAAGAATCTGGCTCTCTCTTCAGAAGCATCCAAGTCCCAAGCTGACTTGCTGTGCTCCATGGCCAATAGAGTGTGCAATAGAATCATAAGATTAGTACACAAACATGAATGTCATGGCATGCATCATGCATAATTTGTTGAATTTTGCAGGTAAAACTTACCGAGGCTACAACGTCCTGGGCTAGTTACAAATCCTGCACGGAGAAATAGCCCCTGGAAATCCTCTCAGGCTTAGAAATAGTCACCTAAATGAGAAAGACACATCAGAATAGGACATTCCAAGCAGTCACTACGAAGAGTTAAATTAAACCAGACAATTCCTTACATGGGTAGAGCTGGATGGAGTAAAACCAATGGACTAGACCGACTCCTTGAGCTCTTTGATAGCTCACTCCCCCGAATGATCGAGGAGTCAGAAAAAGGTATCTAACTCTGCTCGGAGGACTCCCTCTCTCATAGACCTGAAAGAACGATACTGCTTCACTGGCGACTCAGGGGTAGCAGTAGCAGTGGCAGGCCTCTTCCACGTAGAAGCAGAAGGCTGTAGAAATAAAAGATTGAACTCAGGATCACAATCAATTTTAGGAAACAACAAGGTCTTCACATGGGTTAAGTTAAGAAAATACCAGAGAAGAAGGGGTAGTAGACCAACCGAGCCCTCGATGCCCCAAACTATGGATGGACCCCATGGTCGCCCTTAGGTCCATCCTCATTATCGTCATCATCATCATCATCATCATCCTGACTATCACTCCAGTGGAACTCAAGAGGGACAACCTTATGGTGAATCCTATCGTAAGAAGGAAGAAGCAATGAATCGACTAACTCTGTGTAGCAACCTTTTACAGATAGCACTCGTGCTCCTTCACCTAGTAAGTACAACCCCTGGTTGATCCCCGGCAGGAGGTGTGCCATGTAGACACCTACTAGGATCGGTCATCCACACCAGCCTGCATCTGCTCAATGGCCCTATGCATGTCCAATCTCTCCCATAGGTCTCAAATAACCTGCACAAAACAAATGCACTATAAGTATTACAACCTTGTAACTACAGTTGTTACTAATGTTTTGGTGAAATGTAAAATGCAAGTTTAGTAGAGAAGAAGTTTACTGGATCTGAATGCAGCTTGCGCAGGAACTTCCTATACTACACTGTGGTCAAGGGCTGACCCTGCTAAATCCTCATCGACCTAGATATAATACGCGGTGTCTCAGGTTAAATGGGCAAACCCAGCCTAGGGATAAACTGGTGCTCAAAGGGCTAAATCTGCAAGACAAAATAAGGATTAGTCGCAGCACAATTTGAATAAAAGGTTAAAGCACAAAAGATCAGTCTGGGATTCACTAATAGTATCAGGTGGCAGATCTTGAGAACTTTGACATCTAATCCATGATATAACTATGCTAGGATGGCCTGACACCAATTCTTGCCTGGCACGGTAGCAAGATCCTCTACAGCAGAGAGCAAACCATAATTGAGGTTGCTTGAATAGGCTGAAAAAAAGACGGTAGTAAGGAATGTCAGTAGGAAAGATCAAGGATACTGATCCCTCCTATCCGTAGCAACAGGACTCGGCTGCCTGATCTAGTAATTATATAGGTCCCCATACTTCAGCTTGTTCATCTTGCCTGAACGGAGCCCAAGTAATCTCTCAATATGGGCCTTCACCTTAGGCCAGGAATGCCATATATCAACATAAAACATCAAAATGGATGATATCCCCACTCCAGCCCAATCCCGTCATTGCACACACATCTGAGGGAGTGATAGTGACCTCCCCAATTGGTAGATGGAAAGTATGGGTCATCTCCGACCACCTCTCCGCCAAGGCTGAAATGGCACCTGGGCCAGCGTCTTTGGAGCCTAAGGGATGGCCCTAATAATGTCACTAAAACTAAAAGAATCAGTGTGGGCCAACAACTTAGTGTCCCCTGCGGTTCGGATCTCCTCATACCACTTTCTGTAGAAGCTCAAGGGTCCCACAGTCTTGTACTAAAATTGTAAAGATAAAATTATAGCTCAACAGGGTTAAAATATAGCAAACAAGTCAGCAATCAGAAAAGGATTTCAGAAATCAAAGAAATCAACATTTATACCTGAGGACAGGACCCGTATGGGTCTGCCCTACCTATACGGGTCCACAAGTGGCTCCTATATCATTATTGAGACCCCGTACAGGTCCCCTACAAACAGTCCCTAAGCAAAAAATTTCCCAAAATATCCTAAACCATCCAAATGCAACCAAAGCTCATCCAAAACTATCCTAAAAGCATCCTATACTAAAGTTTCATGCATCAGGATCTAATCTAAGGTCTAAAACACCCTAATTCATGCCAAAATTTGAGAAATTCTCAAAGAGTTTTAAAATGGAAAATGGAGAATCAAGCAAAATTACCTAAACTTTGGAAGTATGGGTGTTAAGAGAGGGGATCAGGGGCACTTCAGAAGTGGGAGTGAGTCCCAGAAATGAGTCCCCCTCACAAAAAGTATACTCGACCAAAATTGGGCATTCTTGAAGCCCTTAATCGCCCACCGGGGGAAAATCCTTGCGTCTAATGGTGAAGTGGCCAGTTTTTGGGATCTTTTTATACATTTTGTCCGGTTCTAGGAAAAAAAATCACCGAAGAATGCAAAATAGGAAGATTTTATATAAGTTGGGATACAAAAAGTCTGAGCAACCTTTTGAAACCCTTGATGAGGACCCATACGGGTCCTAACTCTCAAGGACCCCACCTGTACGGGTTCTGTCCCACCCATACCGACCTTTTTTTGCCATCAAGGAACAGATTATGAACCAGTATTTCAGAAAGCACTAGAAATTCTACTAGTCTGAGTTCAGGGCCAACCCCACTTCTCTTCAACCCTATATTTTAGGTATATTCGGGGCAACCCCTCTAGTTCACCTTGATCCTTGATTGAAGGGGCAAAAATATTTTTTTTCCATAAAAGTCAATCAAGAATCAAGGTAAGCCATTTTCAAATTGATCACTAATAAGAATGATTTTTATGTATAGGTCCATCCTAGCACAGGAATTCTTCCCCAGCAAGTAAATCTTATCAGGAAAGACTTCCCTAGCAGAAGATGTTTTACCAAAGAATATTACTTTACTCCCCAGCAGTGGAGTTAACTAAGTGGCATCTCCCTACTAATTTAAGGGGCATCCTCCCATCTCCCAATAGTGGAATCAGCTAGGTGCATCCCCCCCATCTCCCAGCAGTGGAATCAACTAATACAAGGGAATCCCTCCATCTCCTGGCAATGGAATTAGCTAATCTAGGGGCATATCCCCATCTGTAATAGCCCTAGGGGCATTCCCCAGTAGTAGAACCAGCGAGGGGCATTCCATCCCTAAAGCAATCGGGCCAAACCCGACATTTCTCACACTTAGTTTTCATTTTATTTCAGGGGCTAACCCCCATTTACACATCTTTATTCTTAATTGAAGGGGCAAAAATATTTTTTTTTCAGAAAGGTCAATCAAGAATAAAGATGTGTTTGCTTGGATAATGACTAACTCAGTGTTTGATTGTTATCTCTTTTCAGGTTATTCAAATTCCCCAACAAGAGTGTCATCTGCCTTAAGAAAGGGATGCACCACCAACAGGAAAGTCAATCCTCCTCAAGAAAGGGATAAATCAGTCAGGAAAGTCATCTGCCTTAGGAAAGGGATACACCAACAGTAGGAAAGTCGATCCGCCTTAAGAAAGAGATACATCACCAATAGGAAAGTTGATCTGCCTCAAGAAAGGGATACATCAGCCAGGAAACTCACACGCCTTAGGAAAGGGATACACCATCAGTCAGGAAAGTCGATTCACCTCAAGAAAGTGATATATCAGCTAGGAGAGTCATCCACCTCAGGAAAGGGATACGCTAGTAGCCAGGAGAGTCGATCTGCCTTAAGAAAAGGATACACACCTCCCCCAATAGAGTCACTAGGGATGCTTAGTAGCAAAGGAAAGTCATCCGCCTTAGGAAAGGGATACGCATTGGTAAGGAAAGTCATCCGCCACATGAAAGGGATACGCATTGGCAAATGAAAGTCGTCTGGCTTAGGAAAGAGACACCCAGGAAAGAAGTACGCATCAAGGTATGATTTCTTAACCCTCACTCAAATTGTAGAATCATAAAGATCCATATATGCAGTGATAAAGATCCCTAGTAGAGGGGTAGTCTATGAGCATTAGATTTTAACGATCCTTCTCACGAAATGATGATGAGAGCTATATGATGCATTCTCTTGCAGCTGTTATCCATCATAGGTGATCCTACTATTGTAGAGTTGAGTTTGGCCAAAGTTTGGAGACCTAGTCTGCCCTTAGGGACCCCGTACGGGTGCTACCTAGTGGTGTGGATCAACTGGCTAACCCATATAGGTCATTCCTTCCGTACGCCTAGGAGGGGACCCGCAAGGGTCCTCTTGTTGCTTGGACATGCTCTTTTAGAAGGGAATCCTTTCCTATTTTAGGAAAAGGCAGGTCATGAATGCAATTTATTATGTTCAGACCTCCTTTCCCCTATAAATAGGGCCATTTTCTCTAAATCTTAACACACAAATCATATACAAAAATAGTTAGTAGACTATACACAAATTCTAGCAGTTTCTAGAGGTATAGAAAGGGTATAGTAGAGGTATAGGAGGTATAAATAGGGAGAAAACCCATTCCTTGAGGTTTTGTCCACATTTTATTCATTCCTAGCTTTGTTTATTAGGATTTAGGGGAAGTTCTGTCCATACAAACACTCACCTAAATAGTCCTATTTCATCTGCTTTGGCTAGACTCTCTCAACAGTAAATGGATCGCCTCAAAGCGGATTCACTCTGTAAAGGTAACGCTCCTGAGTTTCAAAGAGACTCACATCTCAATTATTTTATTATTGTAATTCTCTACCTCCTCTATTATATATATGTTCTATTATTTCTGCTTTGGGTCTGGTCCTAACCCATATGAGCCTTGTTGGAACCATATGTCCTTAGGGATATTAAATTGGTGCGCCATACTCATACAGAAGAAAATCCCATTTTTATTTCATTTCTCCTCCATAAAGTTATCTATCTCAAACAAAGTTACTGCGTAGGACTAGACAGGACCCATACGGGTACCCCATAGCCATACTGGTCCTCCCTAGTAGCGGTATGGGTCCCACCCACTCGTACGAGTCCCAGCCCCAGGTAGAATCTAGAATTCATCTTTCAATCAGTTAAAATCAATCCAACTCACCATTTGCCATGCAATCACTTTCACTAATAATCTGGTAAATTAACCCACAAAAGTTAAAATGTATTTTCATAACCAAATACGTTGAAGACTTGTTATTTCTCTCCGATCCTAGAAGTCATCCGGGCACTATTGATTGTAAACCGCCATGCTAACATAATCACATTTTTCCTAATGAAATACTGACTTATGATGTGCTATAAACTATGCTAATCTTTGAGGATGCAGGGGAATTCATTTTTATTTTGTTTTATAACTTAGAACAAATGTATAAGTTCTCTTGCAATTACCCTATTTTCCCGGGGATGTAATTTTTATCCCCCCATTTATTGCTTGTGCTTTATTGTAATCTATAAATGCATGTAGCGAGTGCGAAAAAGTGTAGAAAAATAGGATTTATGTGATAATTCCCCAAATGATGAAAACAAAAACGGTTTTACGTGGTGAATGTAATTTTGAATCAACTAAATGAGAAATAAGTGACTCATCCGATACCCGAATCTCTTATCCAATAGGTATGAGTCTCCCTCCTAATAGGAACAGTACCAAAACTCTTTCCCAAGTAGACAACTTGGGTGGTGACACTATCATTTGTATCAAGATTTGGGTCTCGATTTTTTTATTCATTGAAATTGGCTATTTGTGCAAATTTGAACTAAAAAGGTTTTGTCACGCCTAAATCCAACCAACCCACACATCATCGACACCTCACAGCTGCAACCCCAACTTTCTCTCACCAGCTGCCTATTAAATTGGATTCATCCAATTATGTTCGATGGAAGAATTTGATAAGCATAATGATCGCCGGAAGTGGACTGTTCTCTCCTGTCAATGGATCGCAAACAACACCCGCTGCTCAAGTAGGAGACAGTCAACCAAACCCCCTATTTTAACAGTGGTTTCATTGAGACCAATAGGTCCTTTCATGGGTTTCCAACTCTATTTCTCCCTCTCTTTTGACGTAACTGATTGGGGGATGAATAGCTTATGAGGTTAGGCTCAAACTAGAAACCACCTATGCCTTCGGTTCTAAGCCCAAGAACTCAAACATCAGATCTTTTTATTGGTAAAAACCAATTCAGAAATGGTTAGTGAATATATGCATTGAGCTAAATTACTTTTTGATTGCCTTACTTCAATTCAAGACCCTATTTCAGATGAGGATCTTATTGATGCTATTCTAGATGGCCTTCGTGGCCCACTTCGTGATGTTCATCATTTATTTACAACACATACAATCAGCTCTAATGATTTGTTAGGAATATTAATGACTGAAGAACGTCATCTCCAACGGGAAAAATTGATTATTGATGACATCAACGCACCGGTAGCTAATTTTACAAGAGCCACCGTCAGTAGTGGAAGGGGTAGGGGATATGGTAGAGGCTTACCCTGCCAGCCTTTTGTACTGTCATCACCAAGGGGAAACAACAATCCATCCTTGGGTCACATCCACAGGCCCAATGTAAATCTAGGTACCAAAGCAGTCCAGCTCCGCTCGATGTTTCGACTTTTTAGTGTCATAATTGTCAAGGATTTGGAAACATGTCACGCCAGTGCCCAACACCTCATACCTCACCCTATCGCACCCAGCCACCATACTCAAATCACAAAACCTTCTCACCAATCGATCCCACGTGGCTAATGGATAGTGGGGCAACTCACCATTTAACTTTGGAACTTGATCACCTGCAGCTTCACTCTGAATATTCTAGTCTTGAAGAGGTTCGCTTAGGTAATGGTTCTTCTCTCCCTTTAAAGCACGTTGGTTCATCAGTTATTCCTGCTTATTAAAAGTCGTTAAATTTGTCTAATGTTTTACATGTTCCGAAGTCCACTTCTAATTTAAGTTTTATTAGTGCACTAACCAAATCTAATGATGTCTCTATTGAATTCTTTGATAAATTGTTTTGTTGTGAAGGACCTTCATTCCAAATAGATGATACTTCACAGCCCAAATAATAATGGACTTTACACTTTACCGTCAGGGGTGCATGGTCCAGCTCGTTGTCATCTCACCTCCTTATCGACCTCGCATGAGAGGCTTGGTCATCCTACATCACCGATTGTTAGTTGTCTTATGTATGGTAATAATATTAGTTTTGTTTCAAATAAGAGTGCATCTCACTCAATTTGTCTTAGTTGTGCTGTTAGTAAGAGCCATAAACTTCCTTTTTCGTTGTCTGAATCTACTGTTTCAGGACTAATTGATTTAATTTTCTCAGATTTATGGGGACCTATGTCTGTTGAGTCTATTGATAGTTATACGTATTACGTACTTTTTTTATGATGCATGTAGCAAATATTGTTGGATTTTTTCTTGCGTTATAAATTTGAGGTGCTTAGTATGTTTATTAAATTTCGTTTCGTTGTTGAAAAATATTTTGAGCGTCCCATTAAAATCTTTCGATTTGATGGTGGGGTGAATTTATTGCTACGAGAAATTATTTGTCTGAAAATGGAATTAACCATCAAATGTCATGCCCATACACTCCTGAACAAAATGGGGCAGCCGAACGTAAACACCATCTTGTGGTCGAAACAGGTTTGGCATTGTTGCATTCAGCTAAGTTACCAATGCAATTTTGGACATATTCCTTTGACACTACTTTGTATCTTATGAATCGCATGCCAAAACCAGCATTACACTTTTCTTCTCCATATTGTAAATTGTTTAAGACAAATCCTGATTACTTAGCTTTACGTGGGTTTGGATGTCTATGTTATCCCTGGCTTCGCCCTTACACTTCTCATAAGTTAAATTTCCTTTCTCGTAAGTATATTTCTTTGGGATATATCAAGAACTACAAGGGTTATCATTTTTACGATCCTATCTACTCAAAGTTCAATCTCTCACATCATGTTGTCTTTGATAAGAAGGTGTTTCCATTTCTTGAGTTGAATGCTGCGGTTGCCTTATCATCCGAGCCTCCTCTGTCCACTTTACCAACCGTCTATATCCAGCCTCTACTTGTTAGACCAACTATTCCATAACCCATGCCACCACTTCCTATATCAACACAACTAAAAACCTTCACCTATACAAACATGCCTACCAACACCAACCAATCCAGCCCTATACCTACACAGTCCAAGCCTTCCTCCTCTCAAAACCCACCTACCAACACCACCCAATCCACACTGAGACCCCTCCTATAAAAACCCAAGCTACTGTTCCATTCCAGACACATCCTTCACCAGAAATTTCTCTCTATGTCAACCTCGAACAGTACAAACCTCCACTTCCTAGCTCTTGCTTCATTAAACCAACCTGACCACCTAAACCTCCACCTCCACCAAAAATAATGCAAACCCCGTCAAACCTCGGGAAAATTACCCAAACCTAAATCCAAGAATATGACTGTGGTTTCGTCTGATCCATCATGTTATACTAAAGCAGTAAAGTTTGAATGTTGGCGAAAAGCGATGATTGAGGAGTTCAATGCACTTATTGCTAATGGCACATGGGAATTGGTTCCTTCCTCATTTGCCTCATATATTGTGGGTTGTAAATGGGTTATTAAGATGAAACGTAATCTAGATGGTTCTATTGAGAGATATAAAGCTTGTAGCCAAGGGTTTTCACCAACGCCCTAGCCTTGATTATCATGACACCTACAGCCCCATTATAAAGCCAAAGACTATTCAACTTTTATTATCGCTCGCTTCACCATTCAATTGGTCTCTAACTCACTTGGATGTATCAAATGTATTCCTTTACGGTGATCTTGATAAACTTATTTTTATGACACAACCTTCTGGTTTCATTGATAAGGATAAACCTACATTTGTGTGCAAACTCCAAAAGTTGCTTTATGGTCTTAAGTAGAGAGGAGTTTAAACTTGTATTAAACAACTACGTGGAATTCCAGGAGTTTAATTATATCTGAAACTATCATTCCATACCGTCGACGACATCTGGCAAGTTGCTAATGATATCAATCATGCTGCCGGTGGCCTCACCATCACCAATTTGAATTTTGAATTTCTTTGACCAGCCAAAGGTGCCACGTGGCACCCCATACTGCCAGCGGTAATGCTTTATAGCACCTGCGGCATCATCCAAGCCGCCGACAGCATCAAGCATTCCCCACATGCCTTTTCAGTAATCTGATAGAATCCCGACTCCAGCCTCGACATCCCAGGACTTCTGAAATCCTAGTGTTTTTATCACATTTTTACTATCGATCGAAGGGGCAAAAATATATTTTTGTTTCACAAAATTGATCAAGCAGTAAAAATATCATTTAAAAATTTGTCTAACATTATTTCACTTATCACTCATTGTAGGAATGACGCTATATAATCTTAGAACCTAGAAGCCGAAGCCATGCTTGGCAAATAATCAAAGCCCAAGCCTGCTTGGCAAATCAACAAAGCCCAAGCCCGACCAAGGGACAAACCAATCGTCAAAGCCCAAGCCTGCTTGGAAAATCATCAAACCCAAAGCCCGACCAAGGGGT
Organism: Euphorbia pulcherrima; assembly: GCA_947683365.1. NCBI lineage: Eukaryota > Viridiplantae > Streptophyta > Magnoliopsida > Malpighiales > Euphorbiaceae > Euphorbia > Euphorbia pulcherrima. Next base: position 46,319,161 of record CANTUS010000014.1, read on the forward strand.
AAACTAATCGTCAAAGCCCAAGCCCGCTTAGGAAATCAACAAAGCCCAAGCCCGACCAAGGGGCAAACCAAACGTCAAGGCCCAAGCCCACTTGGAAAATTAACAAAACCCAAGCCCGACCAAGGGGAAAACCAGTCACCAAATGGAGGCACTGACGGAATCTGAATCTTATCATCTTTCAAGTCCTGCCCACCATCTGTTAGATACAACTTCTAAACCCTTACTCTTACATACAATCATCTTGACCTATGTCAGCAATGATCCCCCAAGTGTCAGCCCATGAGCACGGGATTTTACAATCTCTCTCACGAGATGATGATGACGTATACCGAATTTTATTCCTCATGATAAAAATTCTTTTTTAGAATTTTTTTTACCGATATAAAATTCTCTGCAAATTTTATTTTCAAAAAAATTCAGTTTGACATGTCTGATAACAAGTTCGATGGTAGCTCAAACCGATGATTTACACCAAAAAAATAATTTATTCCAAAATACCCATAAAAAGCCAAATAAAACCCTAAAAATTCAAATCATCCCGCTGAAATCCCTTTTGGGCGGATTTTCTTCCTTTTTCCCTATTTTTAGGCTTGATCCATGCTTACTTTTTAGACTTGTCAAGAGGATGAGACCGCCAGCGGCTTCATCGATATCGCCGGTGGTATCATCCATGCCGGCGGTGGCATGAGTTTCAGCTGCAGAACAGCTGCATGCCTTTTTGCTCGATATCCGCTGGATAATTGGTCAAAGTCAATTTCCACTGGATTTTAGCCTATATAAGGAGGCATTTTCAGCTGGAGAAGGGGGTGGTCAACACTTCTTCCACTTGAAATCTTAAGGAGATTTTGAGTATTTTAGTTAGTTCTAGTGGGATAAAGTCTAGAAAAGGTAAGAAAAGTTTTTCTATACTGAACTCTCTAATATCTAGCAGAATTCTTAGGGTTAGAATCACTAAAATAGGGTTTAGAGCCTTAAATTCCCCATTCACTAACCAAATTATCATTTGAGCTCCGGGAGGTGTCATTTGGATCACGAAGAGGTGGATTCAAGGCCCCGAGTTAAAAATTCTGAGTCTCGTAGCTCTTAGGCTTTCATTTTACTTGTTTATTATGTTCAATTGCTGTTTTGGGCTTAGTTTTGGGTTTTTGGTCGCTTTCCATTCAAAAACAGCTACTGCAAGAAACTGAAGCCGCGGGAGGCACTTAAAGCCGTTGGCGGTATCAATCATGTTGCCAGTGACATTGCTGATACCGCCAGTGGCCTCATTTGCCCCCAACGTCTTTATTTTCTTACATGACCCTTTCTTTATGGTATATAGAATGTCATACAGCCAGCCTATGTAAATGAGATCGCTAGCGACATTAGTGATGCCGCCGATGGCATCATTCATACTGCCGGTGGTATGGAGTTCTGGTCATCAGTTTATTTTCATTTTATTTCCGACCTAGTTTAATTTCCCGAAGCTAGGATGTATAGTGCAATGATGGGGGTTCAGAACTTCCTGAAAACAGTCCTCACCCTATAACATGTGGCATTTTCACTAATAATCTAGTTAAAATAATTATTGAGTCTAAAATATGGATATAACAGAATTTTCTTGAAAACTCCATTTAAACCCCATTTTTAGCCATCCAACTAGGCTCTATAAATTGTAAAATGAATGTGCCAACTAAGCATATTATGTGATATACTCCGTACAACATGCCGTATTTGTGCTAACTGTTTTGTGCAGGTACATTTAGGACAGATGAATGCTAGGCCTTCAGGTATTTTATTTATTGTATAGACAAATGCATAGAATTTGAAAAGCCTTGTATTTATTATTTTACTTTCCGCATTCTATTCCGGATGACTATAATAATTTATTTATTTCTCGCTTTGATGCTTGATAACACGATAACAATATATAAACAAAAAACACAGTAAATAGGGTGGATTAAAACAGCTTATGAGAGAATGAAATATTTTAACTTGGCCAATGTAAAATAGATAACATCATCCGAACTCAGAATCTCTACTTAAGGTATGGTCTACCACGAGGTGGGAAAATTGTACCAAAATTTCCTGGTGGAGCTGAACCGGGTGGTGACTCTATTTTAAGTTTGGGATTTCAATCTCATATCTTTAGATATTAAATTATGCAAAACCATTTTCACAATCACCATCACACCAACATTTTCAGGAGACCGGTCCGCTGGCCCAGGTTTGTAGCCTGTCTGAAATGTCGTCTGCTCACACTCATCTTAATCTTTTAAGATTCTAAAAAAAACCAAAATTTTGCAAGTTAAAAGATTATAATTCCCCAGCAGAGTCACCACTATAAACGGACAAAAATTCCCATGCCTTGAGGTGGGGTCCACTAGGGGTTGTTTCTTGTTTAAGTGTGATAAAAATTAATTAGTTCAAGTTTGCGCATTTAACCAATTTTATGAATAAAAGAATCGAGACTTAAATCTCAATACAAATGATAGACTCGCCACCAAAGTTGTCTACTTGGGAAAGATTTTTGGTATAGTTCCCATTAGGCGGGAGACTCATACCTTTTGGATCAGAGATTAGGGTATCGGATGAGTCACTTATTTCTCATTTAGTTAATTCAAAATTACATTCCTCGTGTAAAACCATTTTCATCATTTGGGGAATTATTATAGAAAGCCTATTATATACACTCTATCATACATAATACATGCGTTCAATAGTTTATAATAAAACACAAGTAATAAAAAGGGAAATAAAATTACAACAGGGGGAAAATGGGGGATTGGGAGTGAACCTATACATTTGTTCTAAGTTATAAACAAAATAAATAAATTCACCTGCATCCATAAAGATTAGCATATTTTATAGCACATCATGAGTTAGCATTTTATTGGGAAAAATGTGATTATGTTAGCATGGCGGTTTTGTAATTGATAGTGCCCAGGCAGCTTCTAGGATTGAAATGAAATCATGGGACTTCAACATATTCTATTGTGAAAACACAATTTAACTTTCCATGAGTTGATTTACCAGACTATTAGTGAAACTGATCACATGGCAAATGGTGATGTTGGATTTATTTTACAGATTAGTTGAGAAACTTGGTTCTGCCTATGGGCCAGTACTTGTACGGGGTGGGATGGGACCCATACGACTACTGGTGGGACCTATATAGGTCCTGTTTAGACCTAAATAAAACCCTATTTCAGTTAGTAAGAGTAGATTTATAGAGAAGAAACAGAATAAAATGAGATTTCCTTCCATACGGGTATGGCGCACTAGTTTAATATCCCTAAGGATGTAAAGGTACCAACAAGGCCCATATGGGTCAGGACCAGACCTAAAAAAGAATAAAAGAACATATGGAATTGAATAGATAGAGAATGATAATAAAATAAATAAGATATGAGTCTCTTTAAAACTCAAAGTGTACCTTTACATGGTGAATCCACTTTAGAGCAATTCTAATGCCGAATGGAAACTTTGTCAAAGTAGATGGTGAAATGATGGATTTAGGACTGTTTAGGTAGTGTTTGTGTAGACGCATTAAATGATTCTAATATTTTTTCTCTTATTTTTCTCAATTGTTCTCCTCTTGAAATAAAGCAAAATGCTCCTTTATATTGGTAAAAATCATGTGTGAACGCAGTAAATGACATTTATTATTGATTTTATACATTTATGGCTTATTTTATTCATTCATGGCTAATTTTATGCATTTATGGCTGATTTTATGCACCTAAACAGACTGTTAGGCCATTGGGAGGACCAGTTGGGTCCCGGTTGGACTGGTATGGACAGTTTCAAGCGATTTTCGACCGATACGGATGGGTTGGACCTGTGCAGGTCTGGTGGTCCTCGCGGATCCATATGAACTTGTACAGATTTGGGTTGACCTGTATGGATCCGGGTCGACCTGTACTGATCCCTATGGACCTGTCTGACCAGTTTTGACCTTTTAAGGACTTAGGCACTAGTTTTGTGAGGTTTAGGTTTGACTAAGGTTGACCAAACAACATGGAAACCACTCCAAGTAGACAACACCTGCAGAAGAATGCATTATATAGCTCTCAACATCATTTTATGAGAAGGACTATTAAAATCTAGTGCTCACAGCCCCCAATTTTATGGTGGAATACCCAATCCTGTTAAGGCAAACCCTATCTCAATTTTTTATAAGCGGTCGATGTAGACGAAAAGGAATACTTTGCGCAACACTTTTGTAGCTGAAAAAGACCGTATTATAAATTTGAGTAAGGAAGACTATAACTTGCCTTAATATATTTACTTTGAAATTTTATTGGTGTTAGATGTCTCACCCAATATGGGATTTATTAGATGGACATATTTATAATAATTTATACTAATTCATGAAATTTTAGAATTAATTTATAAGGTCTAATCTTAGGTGGGTTCAAACTCTTTATTATAATTATTCCATCAACCTAGATTATATGCAAAATAATTAACATTTTTATTTATTATATTTATATTGCATTCCCTTTAAGCTTTTATTCAATAGTTTAATATTTACTTTGTTATAAAAACATATATTAGAACCATCTTATATACTAGAAATAAATCAGCCCATATTTAATCCCCTTTTTGTTAATTCAAGGTGCACCGATATATATTCCTAGGTAGGAGAGGTGTCTTATGAGGAGTAGACTCCAAGTCCAATCCTTCCCAGAACATATACGGGGCACAAGCTTGAAAGAACATGGATCCTCTTGGACTAATAAATTTCGATCTTTCAATTCATGTAAATTGAAAGCATCTATAACCCTTGTAACTTATATAATTTATTGAGTCTTTGACAATTTTTGAGTAAGCTGAGCAGACTTATTTGAAATTATCTATATCCATTTTATAACCTTGAAATGAAATCTTAAGTTCATCTATTGTTCCAAGCAATTTAATAAACTTTAAATCGTTTCATATAGAAAATAAAATTCAGTTTGCTTTGAACTTAATTATGCACTAAATAGGCCTGGCTCTAATACCACTTTTGGGAACTGACAGTCAATTGGAACATGCATAACAGGCATGATGAAAATTCAAAATTTTGTCCCTCGTCCCTAGGAACTCCTATTAGATACATATAAATTAAATAAAGCCTTAACTAAATAGATTATGTACCTAAGTTAGCATGCATAGGCTAGGCGTACCATAATTCTAAATTATATCCTAGCATAAATATATTTTATACTGAACATGTCATAACTCTTAAGTTATAGTCTAAGCATAAAATAAACTAATCATGCAAAGCAACCTAAGCAAAATAATTATTAAGTCTAAAAATGCTTAAAGAAAAAGACTTAATAATTAAAGGAGAATTATTAGACTTACCAGTTGAAGCATGCTTCAGCGGAACCTTCTTACACAAGCCTCCAAGTGTAGGATAGTGTGAACGGATGACATTTTACGCGACGGCTACGAAGCCAGGCTGGTGGACCGGTCTCTCAAAAAGTAATGAGTGTGGGATGTGATGATGGTAGAAAATAATTTTTACATGTTTTAGTGTTCAAAAGATACGAGATCGAAATCCCGTACTTAAAATAGAGTTGCCACCCGGTTCAGCTCTACTGAAAATTTTGGTACGATTTTCCCACCGGGTGGTAGACCATACCTTAAGTAGAGATTTTGAGTTCGGATGACGTTATCTATTTTACATTGACCAAGTTAAAGTATTTCATTCTTTATTAATCGGTTTTAACCCACCCTATTTGTTATGTTTTCAGTTTATATGTTGTTTTCGCATTATTTAGCAAGCATCCAAAAGTGGTAAATAAATAATTATTACAATCATCCAACAAATAAAAATGCAGAAAATGAAATAATAATTACATGACTTTCCAAATACCTATATAATTTTTCTACACAATGAATAAAATACCCGAAGCCTAATATACATCTAACCTAAATCTACCTGCATAAAATGGTTAGCACAAATACAGCACGATGCACGAGATATATAACGTAGCATGCATAATTAGTAAACAAAACAAGACCCGAGTTAGCGTGAACATGGCATATTTATTTACAATTTATGGAGCCCAGTTGGATGGCTAAAAACGAGACTTAAACGACCTTTGCAGGAAAATTCCGTTTTATTCAAATTTTAGACTCGATTGTTATTTTAACTGGATTATTAGTGAAAATGTCATATGGTATGGGGTGAGGTCTGTTTTTAAAAGGTACTAGACCGTTATAGTTGCACTATACATCCTAGGTTCGGGAATTTAAACTAGACTGGGGATAAAAAAATAAAAATAAAACTGCTATCCAGAAGGTTATACCGCCGCCAACAGCACTGATGCCGCTGGCGGTCTTAGTTATATAGGCAGGCTATATAACATTCTGGATACCATAAAGAAAGGGTCTTGGAAGAAAATGGTGCCATTGGGGACAAATGAGACCACTGGCGGTATAAACAATGCCGCTGGCGGCATGATTGATACCGTCAGCGGCTTTAAATGCCTCCGGCAGCTTTAATTTCTTGCAGCAGTTGTTTATGGCTAGAAGGTAACCAAAAACCAAAAACTAAGCACAAACAGCAACTAAAACACAACAAATAAGTAAAATGAAAGTCAAACAGCTATAAGACTCAAAAATTTTACCTCAGGGCCGTGAATCCACCTCTTTGTGATCCGTATGACACCTCCCGGGAGCTCAAATGATGATTTTGGGAAGTAAGGGTGATTTAGGGCTTTAAATCCTATTTTGGTGATTCTAAACCTAAAAATCTACTTAATATCAGATAGTTTAGTAGAGAAAAACCAAGAAAAGAAGAATTGAATCCTCTTTTCTTACCTTTTCTAAACTTTATCCCACTAAATCTAACTAAATAATCAAAATCTATATATGATTTCGAGTCTCAAGTGTTGAACCCCTTCAAATGGCTGAGAAATGCAACTTATATAGGCTAAAATCCGTTGGATATTGCCTTTGATCAGTTACCTAATAGATATCGAGCAAAAAGGCACACAACTATTCTGCAGCTAAAAGCCATGCCGTCTGCGGCATGAATGATACCGCTGGTGGCCTCACTCTTCTGACAGGTTTGAAAAAGTAGCACTATTCAAGCCCAAAATCGGGGAAAGGGAGAGGAAATTCGGCAAAAGGTGATTTTGACGGAAAAACTAAATTATTAGAGGCTTTTTTTTGACTTTTTATGGGTATTTTGGACTAAATTATTTTTTAGGTGTAAATCATCGGTATGAGCTACCATCAGACGCGTTACCGAACAAGTCGAACTAAATTTTCCCAAAAATAAAATTTGCAGAGAATTTTGTATGAGTAATAAAAATTCCAAAAAATAATTTTTTATAAGGAATAAAATCGGGCATATATCATCATCATCTCCCAAGAGGGACTTTAAAATCCCGTGCTCACAGGCTGCACCTCGGGGGATCACTACTGGTACATGTTAGTATGATTGCACAAAAGAGTAAGGGTTAGGAATTATACCCAATGGATGACAAGGTTTTGATTCTGCTAGTGACTCCATTTGGTGACTGGTTTGCCGCTTAGTCGGGCTTGAGCTTTGAGGTTAGATTGCCCCTTAGTCGGGCTTGAGTTTTGTTGATTTGCCAAGCGGGGCTTGGGCTTTAAGATTGGATCACCCCTTAGTCGGGCTTGAGCTTTGAGGTTGGATTGCCCCTTGGTCAGGCTTGAGCTTTGTTGGTTTGCGAAGCGGGGCTTGGGCTTTGAGATTTGCCAAGCGGGGTTTGGGCTTTGAGGATTTGCCAAACGGGGCTTGGGCTTTTAGGATTTCCCAAGCGGGGCTTTGGCTTTGAGATTTGCAAAGTGGGTTTTGGGCTTTTATGATTTGCTAAGCGGGGCTTGGGCTTATAGAATTTGCTAAGCAGGGCTTGGGCTTTTATGATTTGCCAAGCGGGCTTGGGCTTTTAGGTTTCGACATTATAGAGCGTTATTCCTGCGACAAATGACAAGTAAACAAAGATAAGACTGATTTTTAGATGACATTTTTACTACTTGATCGATTTTGTGAAACAAAAATATTTTTGCCCCTTCGATCAATAGTAAAAATGTGATAAAATAAAACATGAGGGTTTCAAAAGTCCTGGAATGTCGAGGCTTGTACTGGGATTCCATCGGATTTGTTGAAAGATGTATGAAGGAATTTTGATACCGTCGGCGGCTAGGCTAATGCCACCGACAGTATGGAGTGCCACGTGGCATCTTTGACTAGTCAAAGAAATTCAAAATTTAAATTAGGGAAGTTGAGCTTGCCGGCGGCATGGGTGATACGCTGGTAATTTGAACGATGCCGATGGTGTAATGGCTAGGCAATTTAAGATTAATTTGAACTCCGTGAATTCCCCACGGGTGTTTAAAAAGAGTAAAAATTCTTCTTTTTCTCTTCTCTGCATTTATAGAAGCCACAATACGCCCTTTTCTCTCATTCTCTCCTTCAAACAAATTCATATCTCTTCCTCTCCTATTCCAAATCAAGAACAAGATTTTCAACTGCAAATCTAGTAGTTCCAAGTCCCCGTGAGCTGCCTGATTCTCCCATTGAAGTGCTAAAACTTTGCCCAGTTCATATCGCGTATAGTTCAAAGGCAACCGATAAGATGTACACCTATAAAATTACTATTCCCATAACTGACTTGACTCATGAGTAGAAGAAACACCTCTGCTACGTCCAGGAAATCCTACAAAACTCGAATCTTCTTGTTTATGTTAAGTTTTAATTTCGGCCTTAGGCTCAAAATTTTGCAATGATAGGGGTTATGAATATGAAATTGATTGTGTAGAAACTGATATTGCATGCTACAGGTTTGATTTTTATTATTTTTATGGTTCAAATTTGATTAATTGTGTTTTTGGTGATTTGGTGCAATTTGGCTTAATTTTAGGGCAAAACTGAGTTCTGCCCACAGAAATTGATGTCGCCGGTGGCATGAGTGAGGACAAGGAGGAAGAAGAGGAAGAGGCTAGTGATGGTGAACCTGAGGGAGAGGGCGAGGCATGCGATGCTTTATGAGAAGCATCACTCTTTTGAGCTAGGATTGTGTTTATATACATGTATGTCAATTATCTAATGGTTGCTTATATTTGCCTTATGTTGTCTTTGATATTTAGGCACCTCTAAGGAAGCGGAATAAGCCCGAGAGTAGCCGAGTGCGAGGCTGAGGTAGACCCAAGGGCGTTGGATTCGTAGGGGGGAAACTCAAGACTGCTTTAAAGACCTCTTTCCCGCTCATGAACTCAAGAGGCAAATTCCATACAAGGAACAAAAACCTGAGTACCCATGCACTGGAGTTCTTCTAGAGTGACGCCATGCATGTAAGCCTTGGCCGAATTCATATGTGCATGTGATAGCTATTGCGTGGATCCTTTTTCTAATTGCTTTTTGGATTTTATCGGTTGCTCGTAGTGAGGTAGAGCGGTTGGCCAGAAATGCCCTAGCTCTTAGGGATACTCTTATCGATCAATCCTTACCTGTTCAGGTACATCCCCTATTATGACATGATAAAATAAAATGAAATGTATTTATGGATGTTATGAATGATATTGGTTTCTGTTGTTCGTTTTATCTGTAGGATTTCTTGGCCCTTTCATTTTCAGATGCCATTGCACCTAGCAGCAGTACCAGGAGGAGATAGGAGCGCTTCAACACCATATAAGCAAGCTAGAGCAGCAGTTAGATGCTACTGTGCGTGAAATAAGGAGCAAACATAACCTAGATCGTGCAAACCCCAGTTAGCTCAGTCATAGAGGAGTAAAGGTGGCAACCGACCACTGTCCTTCTACTATGGCTGCTGAATCAAGTAGCATCCCAATGATAGAGGATACATAATAGGATGAGGATGTGGTCAACCATTAGCTTCTCGGTGAGGAGGATGTCTTATCTCACCCGACCTATGGTGGTGGGTAGTTTTAGATTTATGTTGTCCCTTTCTTTTCTTTCCTTTGGCTTGTTTTTAATGATTTTGGTTCTATATGCCTTTGATACATTGGGTTTGAATGTTTAATTTTTGGATTTCGTGGATTGTTTCAGTTTTATTTAGGCTTAGGACATGGATATTTTAGTATTTGAGCGCCTTCGGGCCTTCAGTTTAAATAAAATTTGAATTCATGCTTGGATATATTTTAGAAATGGATTATAGGGTTTTTACTGGTTGTTTTACAGGTTTAAACTAATTAAAATAGGCCTGAAATTCATAGAAAATGTAGTCATGCCGCCGGTGACATTACTGATATCGCCATTCATCTGATCTATTAAATAATATAGGCAAAGTCACTTGTAATCCATACCGCTGGCGGAATCACTTCATACCACCCAAAACCTCTTCATACCACCGGCGGCATCACCTATATCACCGGTGACATCGCAAGTCTAGAAACTCAAATTCAGCCATTTCCTAAAATTCAACCATGGCAAACCACAACCAGCAGCTATTGGGCTTTCCTACAAAGCTTGAGAAATGCACACTAGAAGAAGCTAGAAAAATTTAGGCTATAGGCCTTTCAATATATCGCGGCGTGGCCCGTTAGTCCCGAATTACTTCGCGCGGCATTGGCTTTTTGGGATCGAATGGGCCATGTATTCTGATTTTCTTCGTTTGAGCTATGCCCCTTGCTTGAAGAGTTTTAAGCTACCCATGCCCCAAATGCATGCCCCTAGCAATCTAGGAGTTTTATTTTAGCACGGATGGCGTGCCTCGAGGGTTGTGGAATTTGAATTTTGTAGACCCATTTTTGTCTCGATTACCTGATAAACCTAAATTTTAGCTTAGTGCAGTGCTAGAGTGGTGCTAAGGGACCCCTAGATCTCACCTTGCTTGGCCTTCCACGGTAGCACTATTACTCATGGCGGAGTTTATGTACGGAGTGGGCCCAGTTGCCCCATTCAGGCTGATTTCACTTATTGGTCCTATGTCGACAGGGGCCTACCCCATATATGTGGGCCTTGCCAAGATCCTGCTAAACACCGACACTGCTTCTATTGACTCGACTTTTATCAGTGACCATCTGACACTACCGCAGGTATCCATTTTCCCCATTTTATAAATTATTTACTTCTTTCAACCTTAATCTAAGATTGGCGTATAGGTATGGTTGATGGAGAAGCTAAAGCTGAAGGAGGCACCACGAGGGAACCCGAAGAAGTAAGTACATGTCCATATGGGGGAGAGAGGGCTTATGCAAGCAGATTTTGATAAGCTAACATTTGACAACTGGATGCCTATTCTGAGGGGGTATACAAATTCACAGATAAAGTGGGTTAGCCCATGTTGGAGGATCCAAGATGTAGTTGTGGAGTCTTGGGGATCCCATGTTTAGCTGATAGGTCTGGAGAGGTCCTCATTCTATACCCCCTACAGGTTGTGCCATCAGTATGGCAAGTGATAGAGAGTCCCGATCAAGCTACCTTATAACCAAATCGGAGTCTATAATGCCAGATGGGTGAACCATATCCGGGAGACGTGGGCTAGGGAGGCCATATTTGAGACTCTAGACTATGATCTTATGGAGACCATTGAGACTGATATACATTATAGAGGATGGTTTACTGAGATCAGACGCCTTGTTGACCCGATCCGAGCCATAATGGGCCTATCTTGAGGGTGAGCGAGTAGAGCAGGGACATGAGCCTTTCTCGACTACCACCTTGTGGAGGATTTCTAGATATTATGATGATGATGCGGGGAGCTTGGCTTGAGACGTGCTTTCTTTAGTTCTATCTTTTGCATAGGCTAGTTAGGGTGACAGACCTATTGAACTTTATTTTATTATATGTCTTTTATTTGGTCCTTATTTTTGCATAGACTGCCCCTTGGGGTTTTCAATCTATCAAACCTTGTCTTAATTTTTGCCTGGACCGCCCTTTTTGGGTTTTCAATCCAGTAAACCTATTTTGACTTTTGCGTAGACCTTCCTCTTTTTAGTCTATCAGAATTATTTTCATTTATTGCGCATTTACTTTAGAATAATGTAAACTCTGCATTTGGTTTACTTGAGCTGTTTTGACCGTATGGATACAAAATTCATATAAACATAAGCATTCAGAATTTAACAAAAGAGATACTTTCATTAAGTGAAGTAAAACAAAGTACAAGATGTTTGATTAACATTCCCATTGATTTAACTCCCGGTGCCAACTAGCCTAGACTGGTTTTCTAGAAGGCACTCTCTCTTCACTCATTTACCCTTATTTTTTCCTAGATCTCCCTTTTTTGGTTTTCAATCTAGCGAGTTTGTCTCATCCCATAACTTTTGCATGGCTAGTTTGCAAAATACTGACTGTCAGGTGTCACCCCAATTTTTGCCCGATCAGTAAAAGACCGAAAGGCGGTGATTATTATATCTATTTTTTATGTGTTGCTTTTTCTAATTTATTTCTATTGGATTAAATGTTGTAACGCTTAAGCCTATCCTGGATTACGGGATTCAGCAACTCATTCCTATCCATGTCTATAAGCTTGACCACTCCTTTACTAAGAACCTTCTTTATCACATATGGTCCTTCCCAGTTAGGCCTGAATTTTCCCCTTGCGTCGGTGGTGGAAGGTTTCAGCTGCTTAAGGACTAGATCACCAGCCTTTAGGGGGAACTTTTGGTGTCTTACCTAGCTATTATAGGCTCGAGCCATGCACTGTTGGTATATCTGAAGATTATCTAGAGCCCTTAATCTCTGTTTATCCATCATATTTAGCTATTCAATACTCGCCTGAGTCCATTCAAATTCCTTTAACTTGGCCTCTAATGCGACTCTTAATGAAGTTACTTGAGTTTCAACTGGCAAAACTACTTCCATTCTGTAGACCAGGGAGAATAGAGTTTGATAGGTCAGGGTACGGATGCTTATGGGATATCCCTAAATAGCAAAAGGTAGCTTATCTGCCCAATCTTTTTAACCGGCTATCATCTTAGAAATGATCTTCTTTACCGATTTATTACCTACCTCGACTGCACCATTAGCTTACGGTCTATACGATGAAGATTAATGGTGCTCAATCCCATATTTCTTAATCAGATTGGTGGTTGCCCCTTAAAACAGTACCCTATTGTCTGAGTCTATGTGATGTGGAAGTCCATACCGAGCAAAAATGTGCTTCTCTATGAACTTGGCCATCTTCTTGGCGGTGACATTGGAGTAGGATTCGGCCTCTACCCATTTGGAGAAATAGTCCATTGCTATCATGATGAATCAGTGCTTATTTATTGATGAACGATGAATTTCACCATTATGTCTATCCCCCACGCCGAGAATGGCCAAGGAGTAGATAAATGGTGGAGCTCGGTGGTTGGCAGATGTTGCATGTCCCCATAAATCTGGCATTGGTGGCATCGCTTGACTTGGGTGATGTAATCAGCTATGAGGGTGAGCTAGAAATAGCCTAACCGCTGTATTTTCTTTACGAGAGTGAGACCATTCAAATGAGGGCCGCAATCACCAACCTGGACCTAATTAATAACTTGTTAAGCCTTTGATTCAGTTAAGCAATGAAGAAGTAAGCCATCACTAGTGCATTTGAATAGATCATTATTGATGATTTAGAACTAGACAACGAGCTGCCTTAGAATGGTATGGTCTGAGTCAGAGGAATCCGGAGGATATTGTCCAAATCAGAGAAATAGGATGATGTCGGAGTACCAATAGGGTTTGGTTGAGATGGCGAGGATAGGCTGAATCGACTAAGTAGGGTAGGGGATCTCAGTTGACAAGAGAACCAGTGGATGGATAGGCTGCTATTAGGGTCCTTCCCATAAGGAGGTTAAGGTGGCTAGAGAGTCAGCCATTTAATTTGCATCCCGGGGGACGTGGCGATACAATCACGAGGTGAACTTCTTGGATAAGCCTAGGACTACCTCAACATAAGGATAGAGGGATTCTTCTTTGATTTTCCAATCCCTAACAACTTGATGGATCATAAGAGCCAAATCCTTGATTATGGATACCATGCGGCCCCGACCTGGAGGAGAGCCTCAAGACTGAATAGACAAGCTTCATATTCAGCTCCACTGTTTGTGACAGCAAATTCTAAGTGCTTGGAAAATGGGATGATTTCGTTATCTAGTGTGACTATAATAACTCCAACACCTGCTCCCCGTTGGTTCATGGCTCTATTGAAGTACATAGTCCACACACGCATGAGGATTATAACAGAGGCAAGCTGCTCATCAGGAAGCTCCAGATTCTTAACATAGTCTGAGTCAAGGGGTTGATTAGCCAAGAATTCAGCGATTACTCGCCCCTTAATAACTTTCCTCATTACATACTCAATGTCAAACTCAGATAGAAGTAGAAACCATCGAGATAGTTTACCAGCTAGAGTGGGGGATTGACAAAGATACTTCATGGGGTCAATCTTAGCCATAGCTTGGACACGGTAGGACTGGAAATAATGGCGTAACTTCTTAGTGAGCCAAACTATGGGGGTGCAAGTTTCCTCAACAATTGAGTACTAGGTTTTATAGTCTAATAACTTCTTACTCAAGTAGTAGATCGTATGCTCCCGCTTATCATCATGTTCTTAGATGAGCATTGCCCCTATAGAAGAGTCTTCGATAGCTAGGTACGGGATCAAAGGTTTCCCGGGGATGGGGGTTTTAGAATAGGTAAGTCAATAAGATAAGCTTTAATTTTATCAAATGCCACTTGGCACTGATCATTCCATACTACTTGTTGCTTTCTCAATAGTTTATAGTTAGGCTTGCACATGGTAGTGAGGCAGGCAATGAACCGACTGACATACTATAAGGACCCCAGAAATGATCGAATCTCTTTCTCTGTCTTAGGAGGAGGCATATCCCTGATGGCTTTAGCTTTATCAGGATCCATCTCAATTCCTTTCTGATTAACCACATGTCCCTGTAGCTTTCCTGAAGTAACCCCAAACATACACTTCTTCAGATTTAGGCGGAGATTGAACCTTTTTAATACGAGTCATGAATCTGTTGAGAATAGCAGGGTGCTCTTCTTGAGTGGCAGACTTCACAATCATATCATCCATGTACACCTCCACCTCGTTATGGATCATGTCATGCAAAAGGATGGTAACGATGCGCTGATAAGTGGCCCCGGCATTCTTTAATCTAAATAACATTACTTTGTAGCAATAAACCCACAATTTAGTAATGAATGCTGTTTTGACCTTGTCAATGATATCCACTAGAATCTAATTATAACTTAAGAATCCATCCATAAATGAGTACATAGCTGCCTTGGAGGAACTGTCAATTAGGACATCGATGTGAGGAAGCGGGAAATCATCTTTAGGTGAAGCCTTATTAAGATCTCGAAAGTCAACACAAACTTACCCTACCATCCTTCTTCAGAACTAGGACTATGTTGGACAACCAAGTCGGACATTCCACAACTTCGATGAATCGAGCTTCAATCAACTTTGAAACCTCTATCTTAACTTGATCTTCCCATTCAGGTCTTAACCGATAGAGCTTCTACTTGATAGGCCTACACTTAGAATTGGTTGGAATTCTATGCTCGGCGATTTGACGATCTTGTTGGATATGATGTATGCCCTTAAGGCAATTAGGGCGATATATCTTAATTATATAATAGTACTAGTATTTTGTTTAATTAATAAAGGCATTTAATCTTCTATTTATATCGATGTGCTTATAAATATATTATAGCTGGTTAAAATATATTCATTGATGTATGTGTACAAAAGTCCTTGACATATCATAGCATGAAGTCAGAGAAATTATAGTTGGACTATATTAGTGAGACCTGCTTCATGTGCAATTATGATTATGTCTAAACTATCCCTAGTCATAGTTTTATCAAGAAAACATATTAATGAAGCGAAAAGACTAGCATGTGGTCAACTTTCTTGGAAAGGGTCCAAGCAGTCAATCTCCTAAGGACTGAAGGTGATGCCTTAAGTTTGACACAGGGATATATCTGGGATATATATTAGAGACCGCAGTAAGATAAATACTTGGTAAATATATATCAATGTGTCAGTGTTAATCTTCATGCAATAAGCTTTGCGAATATCCTCATACTTCATATACTAGTTATCTTGTATGGTACTATTTCTACACTTTGGGTTATTCCTATAAACTCATTAATTTAGGGTGTCACGAGTGATTACGGGTATAGTGATGACAACATGTTGGTAAGCTTAGTAGTCAGAAAGAATCTATTGCTCTGGATATATTAAGGAGTTGTGCCTGACCACTTGTTGAAGTGATGATTGCTATAAACCACTAATTAGAGCATGTGTTTGATAGAAATAGTTTCTAGTCAAACACACTATGGTAAAAGGCAATATACTTCAGTAACAAGTTAATAACTCGGATAGCTTAGAGCAACCTTGCTATTAGTGGGTTAACACTTTAATCTAACCCTATAAACTAGATGGTACTAATATTAAAGAATGGAAGGAGTTCATTGCACTGGATAACTATTGCATCAGCTGGGATTAAGTCATAGGCACAAATGACGTTCCGAGTAATGGGGGATGGTAGACCTTTGCTAGAGGCGTACTACAGTCATTTAAGGTAATTGAGTTCTATTCATGGTCTAGAACCTCAAGCAAATGGTTCTATTAGAACAAGGGTTGGTTAAGCCTTAACAGCTTAATACTTCGGGATCCTATAAGGTCACACACATTGGACCTTCATCGGACTAAGTAAAGAACTAATAGATTTATTCTATTATGAAAATATAACATATTAATAATTGGATTATTATGTAATTGGTTAGAAATGATTAGATTATTTTTTATAAACCAAGGAATTTATTTTTGACTGGTAACTAATTTATTTGGGTCATATAATAAATATTTATTTGAAAGGGATTAAAAGGGATTTTGCGTTGGCAGGTGAAATTGGACCGCGAGTATAAAATATATTTTGTATAGGCTCGGGTGCGCGAAAGTACTCTAAAAGGTGCACGAGCAAGACTAGGCATTGCTCGCGGTAGCCCATCAAAATGGGCAGCCTAAATGCGCAGCCCATAGGGCGCGCCACGAGCTGGGCTCATAGCTTGGGCCACGAAGCCCAGCTCGTGCACAAGGCAAGCTCACAAGAGCCTGCCTTGTGGTGGATCCAATTGGATCCACCACCATGATTAGCATATCCCACATCAAAAAAGGGGGTGCAATTTTTCTCCCCCAAGCCTATAAATAGGCTTTCCCCTCACCCATTTTCAATTGCACCAAGCTCAAGCATAAATCCCAAGTTGGGATTCTCAAATATTAATCTCTCAGGTATTCGAGCAAGTTCTTTTTGAGGATCCTGAATTTATTCGAGCACCTCTAGTTTATATTTTCGGGTGGGGCTTCTAGAGTGGTCTAGCAACTACTCGAGGATCCTTAGTTCTTCCTCTCAGGGATGTTTTAATTGGTGGGGTTCGTGTGGATACTCATAGAGGCTATCCTACGCTTGGAGGCTTGTGCAAGGTGGTTCTACTAAAGCATGCTTCAACTGGTAAGTTTTCTTTCTCTCTCTTTTAATTATTAGGTCTTTTTCTTTAAGCATTTTTAGACTTAATAGTTATGCTTAGGTTGTTTTGCATGCTTAGTTTATATTATGCTTAGGTTATAGCCTAGAGTTATAACATGCTTAGGTTATAGCTTAGCTTAGAGTTATAACATGCTTAGGTTATAGCTTAGAGTTATAACATGCTTAGTATAAAATATATATGCTAGGATATAATTTAAATTATGGTATGACTAGCCTATGCATGCTAACCTAGGTGTAGAATTATTTAGTTAAGGCCTTTTTTAATTTATATACATCTAATAGGACTTCCTGGGGACAGGGATAAAATTTTGAATTTCAGCCATGCTTGTTATGCATGTTCAAATTGCATGTTAGTTCCCAACAATGGTATCAAAGCTTACCTATTTAGTGCATAATTAAGTTAGAATTGAACTGAATTTTATTTTCTATATGAAATGATTTGTTTATGTAATTGTTTGGAACAATATATATGAACTTGGATCTTCATTTCAAGGTTAGAAAATGGTTGTTAATAATTTTGAATAAGCCTGCTCAACTTACTCAAATTATACAAGTTTCAATAATTTATTTAAATTACATGGGTTATAGATTCTTCCAATTTATATGAATTGGAAGAACGAAATTTATTATTTCAAGAGAATCCATTGGTCTTTGAGTTTGTGCTTGTATTTGTTTTGGCTAAGGATCGGATTTGGTGTCTACTCACTTCAAGGGCACCTCTCCTACCTGGGAGCCTATATCGGTGCAGCTTGAATTGACCAACGAGGGATTAAATATGGACTAATTTATTTCTAGTATATAAGATGGTCCTTATATATGTTTCTATAACAAAGTAAAAATTAAATTTATTGAATAAAAACTTAAAGGAAATGCAATATAAATATGACAAATAAAAGTGTTAATTATTTTGCATATAATCTAGGGTGATGAAATAATTATAATAAAGAGCTTGAACCCACCTAAGGTTGGACCTTATAAATTAGTTCTAAAATTCCCTGAATTAATATAAATTATTACAAATATGTCTATCTGATAAAATCCTAGATTGGGTGAGAAGTTTAACACTAATAAAATTCCAAAGTAAATACATTAAGGTAAGTTATAGTCTTGTTTACTCAAATTTACAATACGGTCTCTTTCGGATATCAAAGTATTGTGCAAAGCGTTCCTCCTAGTCCACAATTACTGGTTGTAAAGTTTGGCATAAGGTCTGCCTTAACAGAACTGGGGTAGTCCACAATAAAATTGGGGGCTAGGCCCAGATTTGAGACATGTTCAAGGAGCTGCAAATATAAGAGCACACATCCCTTGGGATTAGGGAACTTGAATGTATTAACAATGCATGCGCTACAAATGGAATGGGATTCCAACTATAACTTACTATTGTGACTTGACTCGTAAAATTGGGGGTCATAATACACTAGTTATAGATCCTACCTACTAGGAAATTCAGCTAGGCTAAGATTCTTGAATTCAATAGAATGGGCTATTGTAAATTTCAAAGAAAATAGTAGGACAAATGTATTTGATTAAAAGACCTTATATTAATTGCATGTACTTAAACTAATATCTGAACTCCTTTTCTTATCTTATATCTTAGGTTGAAATCTTTATTTAAATACAAATGTTCGGATTGATAACTAATTTTGATTGGCTCTAGCTTCAAAGGGTTTTTTTAGAAATGTGAGATAGTCCTCAAAGCCTTGGGCTTGGCATGCACTTTGTATAAGCCCGAATCTAAACAACATGATGCAAGCAATTTTGCTTGAAACAGATATGCATGAAATATATGAAGGAAACCAGGATTCAAAACCTTAGAGGTTGTTAACATCCCTGTTACCTTATGTAGGTAGCTGGCAGGAGACAAGGATAAACATCAAGTCAGATGTTAGGATCCATGTTACCTTAGCTATAAGGACATCATAAAATCATGGACTTGAAAGTCTATGTCTTTACATCTTAGAGAAAGGATTTCCGATGGTGGAAAATTTGAACCAAAATATTTTTGATGGAAGATTGGTGGACCAGTTAGTTAGAAATTTAAATGGTTCATATCTCAAAGAAGTAAAGGGACACATTGTGTCTAGTATTGAAGCAGGATAGAGTAGAGTAAAGAGAAAAGTAAAAGAATAATGAGAATTTTTTCTAGAAGACAAAATGATTATTTTCAACACGAAATATTGGAAAATAGATCTTTATTGGGTTATTGGAAATAAGATCAAAATGGCCAAAGTCTCAAAGCATGAGAAGAGGAGGTATGAAGCTTCCACTTCAAGATGTTTGATATTGAGAAATTCTACATCTCAAGGGAATTCTAAATTGTTATGGAATACCTAATGAGAATCACATATCCATACGAAGGTATAGATATTGTTGAGAAGTAGAGGTTTGGCAAAAAGGAGAGTTATACCTATAAAAAATCATTGGAGCTTGATGGCTGCTATTGATGTAGGAACTTGAAATTTCCATTTTGTTAAAATTTGTAAAAGGACGAAATTCAATTGTCATTATGAAATATTGTTTCTTGCTTTAGAGTAGATGGAATTTTATTCCAATTTGATAAAAGGTATTATCAAAGTTATGAATTATATTTTATTGTAATATGATAAATGATATTTCGTAATTACAAAATCATATTCTCAAATATAAAAATTGCTAAGAGAAAATTAGATAATGAGAATTCCTTCTACTTATGGCATTGTCGTTTAGACCACATAAACAAAGATCGCTTCACCAAGCTACATAAGCATGTAGACTTGGGCCCAATAGACTTGGAGTCTTATGGTGATTGTGAACCTTGTTTAAGAGGAAAAATGACAAAGTTACCCTTTCAAGGAAAGAGTGAATGGGCCACGAGTACATTGGAACTTATACATACTGATGTATGTGGTCCAATGAGTTAGGAGGATACTCCTACTTCATAACCTTTATTGATGATTATTCACGATAAGGTTATTTGTACTTAATGAAGCACAAGTTTGAAAGTTTTGAAAAGTTCAAACTATTCATAGCTGAAGTAGAAAAATAGCTTGAGAAAAGTATTAAAATACTTCAATCGAATCGAGGTGGAGAATACTTAAGTCAGGAGTTTCAGGATTATCTAAAGGAAAACAAGATAGTTCCCTAGTAGACTACTCTAAGTCAGGAGTTTTAGGATTATCTAAAGGAAAAATAGATAGCTCCCCAGTAGACCACTCCTTATACACCCCAACACAATGGAGTGTTAGAAAGGAGGAATCAGACTTCATTAGATATGGTTTGGTCCATGATGAGCCACGCAGAGCTCAGTAAATCCTTTAAGGGATATGCATTAGAGAGCGCGGTCTATGTATTAAATAGAGTGCCCTCTAAATCTATTGATTTCACACCTTATGATAGATGGGGCAATAAAAAGCATCTCTAAGTCACTTAAGAGTGTGGGGCTGACCTACTATGGTAAGAGGATAGCGTCAGATAAGCTGAACAGAAAATCTAATAAGTGTCTGTTCATTGGATATCCAAAGGAAACTATTGGATATCTATTTTACCAACCCAAAGCAGAGAAGGTATTTGTGTCCCGGAATGCTTATTTTTTAGAAAAGGAAAACTTACTTGCAAAAGTCAGTGGGAGCAGTGTTGAACTAGAAGTTCAAGAGGAAGAAACAGACAATCAACTGATTGACCCCATTCTAGATACACAAGAAAGTGAGATCTAAGAATACCTCAAAACACAAGCATTGCGAATATCAGGTCGTGTTCATAAAGGTCCCGATAGATATGGTTTTATCATCACTAATGATAAGGAACTATATCTCTTTGAGGATGATGAACCAAGGACATATGATGAGGCAGTGAAAAGCTCAGATTCTGATAAATGGCTAAAAGCTATTAAATCAGAAATAGATTCCATGTATGAGAACCAAGTTTGGAATTTGGTTGATGCACTGCAAAAGGTTAGACCGATCGGGTGCAAATGGGTCTTCAAGGAGAAGACTGACATGGATGGTAATTTAATTACCTATAAAGCAAGGTTGGTTGCGAAAGGTTATAGTCAACATGAAGGTGTCGACTATGATGAAACTTTCTCACCGGTAGCCATGCTTAAATCCATAAGGATACTCCTCACCATTGCTGCTCATTATGATTATGTGATCTGGCAGATGGATGTTAAAACAACATTCCTGAATGGGGATTGAGACCAGGATGTGTATATGACACAACCTGAGGGTTTTACATCTCAGAATGGCTCGAAGGTATGCAAGCTACAAAGATCCAATTATGGACTTAAGCAGGCACCTAGGAGTTGTAATAAAAGGTTTCATCAGATAATTCATGAACTGGATATCTATACAAACACTAATGAGCCTTATGTTTACAAGAAGGTTAGTGGGAGTGTAGTTATTTTCGTAATATTGTATGTCGATGACATTCTAATAATAGGAAACAATATTTCTCTTCTTTAAAATGTTAAAGTATAGTTGTCAAGAAGATTCTCCACGAAAGACCTTAGTGAAGCAGCATTCATACTAGTATAAAGATCTATAGGGATAAATCCTAGAGGCTATTAGGTCTTTCTCAAACTACATATATAGACAAGGTACTGAATAGGTTCAACCTTGAGCATTCGAAGAAAGGTTGTCTCACGATGACAAAAGGGATTAACCTATCTAAGGCTGAGTGTCTAAATATAGCTCAGGAGAGCATGGGCATGAAGGATATACCTTATGCATCCACGATAGGATCCATCATGTGTGCTATGACATGTACTAGGCCAGATGTCTCTCAGGCTTTGAGCTTTAAGAGCAGGTATCAGTCAGATCTAGGTGAAAAGCACTAGATGGCCATCAAGGCAATTCTTAAGTACTTGAGAAGGACTAAAGATGAGTTCATAATTTATGGGGAAGGCGACCTTATAGTTAGAGGTAACGCTAATGCGAGTTTTCAATCTAGCAAGGATGACTTTAAGTCTCAGTTGGGTTTTGTGTATGTGTTAAATGGAGCGGCAGTATGCTAGAAGAGTTCCATGTAAGAAACTACTACTGAGTCAACCACGAAATCTGAATACATTGCTACATGCGAAGAAGCAAAAGAAGCTATCTGGTTAAAGGGATTTATTGGTGATCTCAGTGTGTTGCCCGAGACTGTTGATCCAATTACTTTGTATTGTGATAACAATGGTGCCATAGCTCAGGCAAAGGAACCATAGTCTCATTAGAAAAATAAACATGTATCCAGAAAGTATCACATAATCAGGGAGATTGTTGATGCTAAGATAATAAGACTAGAATATGTACCTACTGATCAGAACCTCACGGATGGTCTGATGAAGCCATCGACTCAAGTCAAACATGACTAGCGTGTTAAAGAATATGGATTAAGACATATGGCTAGTTGGCTTTAGTGCAAGTGGGAGTTTGTTGGATATGATGTATGCCCTTAATGAAATTAGGGCGATATATCTTAATTATGTAGTAGTACGATTATTTTGTTTTATTAATAAAGGAATTTAATCTTTTATTTATAAAAATGTGGTTATAAATATATTATAACTGGTTAAAATATATTCACTGATGTATGTGTACAAAAGTCATTGACAAATCATAGCATGAAGTCAGAGAAATTATAGTTGGACTATATTTAGTGAGACCTACTTCATGTGCAATTATGATTATATCTAAACTATCCCTAGTCATAGTTTCATCAAGAAAGGATATTGATGAAGCGGAAAGACTAGCATGTGGTCAACTTTCTTGGAAAGGTTCAAGCAGTCAATCTCCTAAGAACTGAAGGTGGTGCCTTAACTTTGACACATGAATATATCTGAGAGATATATTGGAGACCGCAGTAAGATAAACACTTGGTATATATATCAATGTGTTAGTGTTTATCTTCATGCAATAAGCTTTGCAGTATCCTCATACTTGAGATACTAGTTATCTTATGTGGTACTATTGCTACACTTTGGGTCATTCCTATGCACTCATTAATTTAGGGTGTCATGGGTGATTACGGGTATAGTGATGACAGCATGTTGTCAAGCTTAGTAGTCGGAAAGAATCCATCACTCCGGATATATTAAGGAGTTGTACCTGACGTGATGATTGCTATAAACCTCTGACAAAAGTACGTGTTTGATAGAAATAGTTTCTAGTCAAACACACTATGATAAAAGGCAATATACTTCGGTAATAAGTTAATAACTAGGATAGCTTGGCAACCGTGCTAATAGTGGGTTAACACTTTAACCGAACCCTATAAACTAGATAGTACTAATATTAAAGAATGGAAGGAGTTCATCACACTAGATAAATATTGCATCAACCAGGGTTAAGTCATAAGCACAAATGACATTCCGAGTAATAGGGGACGGTAGACCTTTGCTAGAGGTGTACTACAGTCGTTTAAGGTGATTGAGTTCTATTCACGGTCTAGATCCTCAAGCCAATGGTTCTATTAGAACAAGGGTTGGTTAAGCCTTAATAGCTCAATACTTCGGGATCCTATAAGGTCACACACATTGGACCTTCGTCAGATGAATTAAAGAACTAATATATTTATTCTATTATGAAAATATAACATATTAATAATTGGATTATTATTTAATTGATTAAAAATGATTAGATCATATTTGATAAATCAAGAAATTTATTTTTGACCAGTAACTAATTTATTAGGGTCATAAAATAAATATTTATTTGAAAGGGATTAAAAGGTATTTTGCCTTGGCGAGTTAAATTGGACCGAGAGTACAAAATATATTTTGTACAGGCAAAGTGCGCGAAAGTACATCGAAAGGTGTGTGAGCAATGCTAGGCATTGCTTGCGGCAGTCTATGGAAATGGGCTCCCCAAAAGCACAGCCCATGGGGCACGCCTCGAGTTGGGTTCGCGGCTTTGGCTGTGAAGCCCAGCTTGCACACAAGGCAGGCTCTCAAGAGCCTGCCTTGTGGCAGCAAGGATCCAATTGGATCCATGAGCATGACCCATGTGGGATTAGCATATCCCACATCAAAAAAGGATTGCTCCCCCAAGCCTATAAATAGGCTTTCCCCTCACCCCTTTTCAATTGAACCAAACTCAAGCATAAATCCCAAGTTGAGATTCCCAAAAATTAATCTCTTGGGTAATTGAGGAAGTTCTTTTTGAGGAGCCTAAATTTATTTGGGCACCTCTAGTTTATATTTTTGCTTAGGGCTTCTAGAGTGGTCGAGCAACTACTCGAGCCTCCTTAGTTCTTCCTCTCGGGGAGGTTTTGGTTGGTGGGGTTTGTGTGGATACTTATAGAGGTTATCCTACGCTTGGAGGCTTGTCAAGGAGGTTCTGCTAAAGCACATTTTAACTGGTAAGTTATCTTTCTTTCTCTTTTAATTATTAGGTCTTTCTTTAAGCATTTTTGGTCTTAATAATTATGCTTAGTTTATTTTGCATGCTTAGTTTATTTTATGCTTAGGTTATAGCTTAGAGTTATAACATGCTTAGTGTAAAATATATATGCCAGGATATAATTTAGAATTATGGTATGCCTAACCTATGCATGCTAACCTAGGTAGAGAATTATTTAGTTAAGGCTTTATTTAATTTATATGCATCTAATAGGAGTTCTTGGGGATAGGGACAAAATTTTGAATTTCCACCATGCCTGTTATGCATATTCAAATTGACTATCAGTTCCCAACAGATCTACACTAGGCATATCTTCATTCGAACAGGCAAAAGCGTTAACATGATTTTTAAGCACTTTTATTATCTCACTTTTTTCCTCGGGAGTTAAATCATTGGAAATGGTTACCATTTTGGGATTATCATCGGTACCCAGGTTTATTTCGCTTAAAGATGTATCACTAATGCCTAAAATGTTATGCTTATTGTTATGTGAATGCATGGATCCATGAGGAAAAACATCAAAAAAGTAAGCAAACCGAGAGTCATTCATTGCATTAAAAGCCTTGTAGGCAATATTGTTCGCATAAAAAACATCAGAAATATTAAAAATTACATCATCCATATGGTAACAGCAATAGGAGGAGCATCCTTTGCAGTCTTCATCAGAATGGTGTCCAGGTCATGTTCTAGAGCCGCTTTCTAGTCAGCGGTGAGGGATAGTTCTCCGGATAGGTTGGCTTTCTCGATTAAGGCCTTGGCAAGCTTCCTCACAATCTCTGTCATGGCATCCTCTTCCCTAGTTCTCTCACCCCTCCAACCTTTCTTCATCTGAAATTCTATAGCCCTGGTCATGGTAGCCACTGCATCTTTAACCTCTAGATCAATAGACTCTTCATTACTTCCCCCAGACTCATCCTCAGGATACATCTTACCCTTCCCCTTAGCCTTATCAGAAATGACATTGACAGGTGCAACAAGCGTAGTAGGTTTGGATTCAATGGAGACAACCATGCAGCTGGCTTCAAAGTCATAGACATCCTTGAAGATCTCAAAACTAGGCCACATTTTCCGATCATGCTCAATAGGTTAGGGCTCTCCCTTATAATGCCTCTTGCCTTGAATCTCACAAACAGTGACCATGCAATAGTAACAAGAAGGAACACGGCAATAGGCTTTTCTACGCTTGTACCCTAACCCAGCTTGGCAGACCAGCACCTTCAGCTCTAAGGCCTCAATAATTCCCTACTCAAACATTTCACAGCCTCTACGAAGCTTATACCCAGATTTCTTCATCAATTTTCCCACATCGAAGTGGAGATAACTGTGCTAAATGGGAGGTGATTTGTCTATCTCACTACCACAACAATCTGAAGACCTTCCTCTAATTTAGGTTTAGCTTCCATAATAGCTATAATAGAAGCGGGATCGACCTCGATGGTTACTAGTTTATCCTCGTGAATGAGCTTGATTTAATGATGGAGAGTAGAGGGAACTGCACCCAATGCATGGAGCCAAGGTCGACCGAGCAATAAAGAGTAATGAGCTTGAGTGTTTTTAAGCTGAGTAATGAGAGGATCAACCTTGAGACTGGTTGGAACAGGTAGAGGTGAAGAAGGAGGCCTTTCAGTGGTGCCAATCCTTTTAGGGGATGGAGACGACTATCCTTGGGCTGATATATATGGCCACTCGGGGTAATGTTGAGGACATTATTGATCAGGACACTATGAGTGGCTTGTATGTCAAATAGATATTGCTATTCCTCATGGTCAGAATCTAGGTCTTTCAACTCATACTCATCCACATTGAAAGGCTCATTTTGATCGACCCTGAATAACTCATTCGGCTTCTCATTAGCAGGCAAATAACCCTAAACATTTTGGTGCTTATGGCCTTAGCTACCTCGACTACTCCCTCATCTTCATCGGAATAGTCATCCTTTGAAACAAAGGTATCTATGCTGAAGAGCAGCTTTTTCTCAACTTTCATTTTCTTGGCCATAAATGGCTGAGTTTTGCGGCTTTCTTGCTTAGGCAAATTCGAGTCAACATCCATCCCCTGAACTGAATTAACTCCTGGATTGGGTTGATTGATTAGATCAAAAATTGAGTTAGATGGGAGACCAGAACCAATAACCAGAATAAAATTACTACTACCCAGACCTTGGGTGATTAGCTCAAAGATTGTGGCTTCAGGCAAGCCGGACTAGATCATTCTCTTCTTATTCCTAAAATTCGGTAAAGAGTTATTCATTATGCTTAGAACTTTATCGGGATCAGTGATCTTTCCTTCAATAACCAGATGCTAAATAGCAAAAAATAAGGCCTTACAATCATTTATTTAGTGACCCACCTGAACGTGGTGGTTACATAAATTGTTTCTATCCTCGGGTTTGGGTGGCTTATACTCTTGAAGGGACTGGATGAAACTTGCTTCCCTCAAACACTTAAAGATAATCTGAAGAGGCAACTTGTATGGATTGGCTAAAACCAAAGGAGGATGAGGGGGCTAAACTATGGCTACTGCCGGCGAAGCTTGAGTAATATCTAGGCATGTAGTAGGGCCTTGAGAAACTGGCTGAACTGCAGCTGGGGCTTTGGGCCTAGCAGGTACTGGAGCTGAGGGTTATGCATCATTATTCTTTCTGAACTAGGATTTCCCCACCTTTTTTACAGTTTTATGCTCTGTCTCGCGCTCAATTTTCTCGTTTTTTTCAAATACAGCCTTATAAGACATGAATGAATCAGTAGCCATCTCTTTACGAAAAAGGGGAAGAGATCCCTCTAGGAGTTTAACAATCATTTATTCAGGGCTTAGCTTAGATTTCATCAGAACTTGGGTCGACATCCACTAGTTAAAATACTACTTGAAGGTCTCATTGGGCATTTGTTTGACTCCCTCAAGATGTTGGAGGGTTGTTTCCATTATAGTATTAAAACCATCATGCACTTTTAGGGCCTCAGAAAGAAGTTTCCAATTAGTGACAATATCTTATGGCAAAGTATGATACCATTCAAGAGTAGGGCCCCGAAGGGAACAAGGAAACATTTTAGCAAGCACTTTATCACTTAGTTTCTTTACACACATAATGCTTTCATACATAATAATGTGGGAAGTAGGTGCACCAGAACCATCATAATGTGCCATATTCAGCTTAGTAAAATTATCAAGGACCCAATCTTCCCCTCGCTCGGGTTCCTTGGCAGCTATGAGGCGGTTGATGTAGGCTTGAATCTCTAGTGTCATACTCGGAGACTGCATGACCAGGTCGTTGAACGGCTATTGGGATAGAGCTGTAGCCTGAGGTGCCACACCCAAAGAATGCTCGACCTGGCCATGGTTGTTCTGAGAGGCCATCATTTGGCGAATAAAAGCAGCTACTTCGGGGTCATGCTCGGAGGCTGCATGACCTGGTTATTGACTGGTGGAGATGGTGGAGGGTGAGCAATCACTTGGTTACTAAAAGAAGGGATAAGCAGTGCCTATAGGAGAGTTACTATGAACTGAGGAGGAGTAAAAGATGGTAGAGGTTAGACTAGCCCAGTGGAAGAGGCCAAAAATTAAGGAGTGAATACTGGAAGAATCGAGTTTTGAGCAAAAGGTCTCTGATTGAAAGGAATAATCGACAAGGTTGTTGAGGTTCACAGGAAAGCAGAGGATTGCCTAAACTGAAATGGGTTTGCCATGGGCTGAGCCGAGGGAGTAGAGTGAAAAAATAGTACAATAGATCTTGTCCCTACCGGACTGGCTAACATTTGTGCTGAACCATTATAGGCTTGCATATCGAACTTATAGACCCGATCGAAATTCCTATCCTCAAGGGCTTACTTTACGATTTCCTATACCATGGTTTAGATGGAAGCTTGGAATGCATCCAACTTCAGGAACTGAGCCATAACACTGGTGAAATCAAAACTAGGAGGAGGCTGAGACGCTGCTCCTAAGGTGGGAGTAGGGCTGACTCCCTCCTAAGGTGGAGGAGGGTTTCCATCATTGCTCAGGAAAGACATTGCTGGCTGAGAGAAATCTTAACCCAACTAAACTTGATCTAAATCTGACTCCCTACTAGAATCGGTATACGGAACCCCTTCGACTTTCGTGGTGAGTATCGGGGTGAGAGAATGATGAATCAGACGGTGTTCCAGCCTTTTCCAAACTAGGGTGTGATGATAATTCTGCCTCCTCTTAGCTGAAATGGTAGATAGCATATCAGATTATGCATGGATTGTGTGATGCCATGGATGGGATGAATGGCCTTTATCTAATAACCAATGCCTGGTATGCATGACTGCACGAAGATATGGTTAGGGATGATGTGACGGCTTATCCCACCAACATCCAAGGGACGTTTGCACCCTTCACCACACATAGTTATATGCCGTGACTCAATAGGGTACAAAAGAAGTCCTATAGATGTTGTTAAACCTCTTCCATGAATGGAGATTGGTAAGGGTAAGTTGATTTTTGGCTTTTAAAGCGAATGCACGGGGGATGCATGAGCACGTAGCACATAGCACACAAAAGTGTCCCTCTTCCAACCTTATGACTCTTGCGTAACGCATCTTTGGAAAGGAAGGAGTTTGGCTTCTTCACCAGTAGTGGCAAAAGAAGTGCATCCCAATTATTTTCATTGTTCTAGTAGTCTTAAAGCATTGAAGTGCTAAGGCTTTTTCTAGCACGGCTTTGGTATGGTTGTTGATGTAGAAGGTTCTCATTTACCTTAATTCCACATTACTTAACCACTCCCCAAATAGGTGTGATCACAGGAGTTTACATGTTGGTTAAAATGAGTGATCCACCCACTAGGCATCCTCAATTCTAAATAGGGCATGGTGATACTTTTGCGAGCTTCTTAGGTAAAAAATGGGGCACCTAAAAATTACCGAACTATCTACACGCGTAAGGATGAAACGTCATGAAAAAGAATCAAATTTTAATTTGGCCAATGGTTTCAATACATCATCAAAATCTTTTAAACTTATTGAAAAATTTAAAGTTTAAGTTTAAAGAGACAAGTCCCTAGAAGAGTCGCCATTGTGAGCGGACGACGCTTTACAATATGGCTGCGAAGCCCGACCGGCGGACCGATCTCTCAAAAACTAATGAGCGTGGGATGTGATAATGGTAGAAAATATTTTTTACATGTTTTAGTGTTCAAACGATATGAGATCAAAATCCCATACTAAAAATAGAGTCGCCACCCGGTTCAGCTCAATCCGGAAATTTTGGTACAATTTTCCCACCGGGTGGTAGACCATACCTTAAGAAGAGATTCCGATTTCTGATGATGTTATCTATTTTACACTGACCAAGTTAAAGTTTTTCATTCTTTCTTAATCGATTTTAACCCACCCTATTTATTATATTTTCAGTTTATATATTATTTTCGCGTTATTTAGCGAGCATCCAAAACGGGAAATAAATAACTATTACAGTCATCCAACAAATAAAAATGAAGGAAAATAAAATAATAATTACATGGCTTTCCAAATACCTAGACATTTTTTCTATACAATGAATAAAATACCCGAAGGCCTAACATACATCTAACCTAAATCTACCTTCACAAAATGGTTAGCATAAATACGGCACACTATACAAGATATATCACGTAGGATGCATAATTAGTAAACAAAACAAGACCCGAGTTAGCATGAACATGGCATATTTATTTACAATTTATGGAGCCCGATTGGATGTTTAAAAATGAGACTCAAATAGCGTTTGCAGGAAAATTCTATTTTATTCAAAATTTAGACTCAGTTGTTATTTTAACTGGATTATTAGTGAAAATGTGACATGGTATAGGGTGAGGTCTATTTTTAGAAGGTTCTGGACCCTCATCATTGCACTGTACATCCTAGCTTCATGAATTTAAACTAGGCCAGGAATAAAAAAATGAAAATAAAACTGCTGTCTAGAAGGTCATACCGCCGGCGGCATCACTGATGCCGCTGGTGGTCTCAGTTATGCAGGCAGGCTATATAACATTCTTGATACCATAAAGAAAGGGTACTATAAGAAAATGGGCCACTGGGGACAAATGAGACCACTGGCGGTATCAACGATGCCGCTGGCGGTATGATTGATACCACATGTGGCTTCAATTACCTCTAGCTGCTTCAGTTTCTTGCAGCAACTATTTTGGCCGGAAGGTGACCAAAAACCTAAAACTAAGCACAAACAAAAACTAAAACACAATAAACAAGTAAAATGAAAGCCAAAGAGCTATGAGATCAGAATTTTTACCTCGAGGTCGTGAATCCACCTCTTCGTGGTCCGTATGACACCTCTAGGGAGCTCAAATGATGATTTTGGGAAGTAAGAGGTGATTGAGGGCTCTAAATCCTATTTTTGGTGATTCTAAACCTAAAAATCTACTTAGTATTAAAGAGTTTAGGAGAGAAAACCAACAAAAGATGAATTGAATCCTCTTTTCTTACCTTTTCTAAACTTTATCCCACTAAATCTAGCTAAATACTCAAAATCTCTATATGATTTCAAGTCTCAAGTGTTGAACCCCTTCAAATGGCTGAGAAATGCTGCTTATTTAGGCTAAAATCCGTTGGAAATTGCTTTTGATTAGTTACCCAATAGATATCGAGCAAAAAGGCGCACAACTATTCTACAGCTGAAAGCCATGCTGCCGACGGCATGAATGATACCGCCGACGGTATCAGCGAGGCCTCCGACGGCCTCGTTCTTCTGACAGGTCTCAAAAGCTAGCATGATTCGAGCCTAAAATCGGGGAAAGGGAGAGGAAATCCGACAAAAGGTGATTTTGATGAAAAAACTGAATTATTGGGGGCTTTTTTGAATTTTTATGGGTATTTTAGACTAAATTATTTTTTGGGTGTAAATCATCGGACTAAGCTACCACCGGACGCATTACTAGACATGTTCAACTGAATGTTTTTGAAAATAAAATTCGCAGAGAATTTTATATCGGTAATAAAAATTCTAAAAAATAATTTTTACTATGAGGAATAAAATCGATCATACGTAATCATCATCTCGCGAGAGGAACTATAAAATCCCGTGCTCATAAATAGCCTCTTTGAGTATCCACATGAACCCCACCAACCGAAACATCCTATTAAGGATGAACCGCAGAGCTTTGAGTAGCTACTATATCACTCCAAAACCCACTAGAAAATAAAAGAATTTGCTCTTTAGTTTACTTGAGAGATAGCTTGTTGGAATCTCAAGTCAAGACTTGAATGAGCTTGTGGTGTATTTGAGAATGGAGAATGAGAGCTCTATTTATAGGGGTAGCAAATGCTCCCCGTACTTAAGGCGGGATGGGGAAAATATGATACCGCCCATGGATAAACACGCAAATCCTAGAGGATTCGCGTGCTGCCCACTCTAACCTGGCTTGCTCTGCAAGCTGGGTCCTTTCCATAACTTGCCTTGTCATGAGGGCTGGGCCATATGGGCTCTCCCATAAACCTAGGTTGCCGGTGGCATGGCCTGTATAAGGCAGGCTCTTATGAGACTGCTTTGTCTTACGGGATGGCCCTCACTAGACTTCTCGCGAGCCCAGCTTGTGGGTGGCCTTGCTGTCGTCCAATGCAAGCCCAACTTGCACTGCCTGCAGCCCATGAGTGCCATTGGCACTCGTGCGGGCTCGCGCAGGTCCATAAGCCCTTTGGGTTTGCAGGGCCTATTTGAGAAGGGTCTAACCCTCATTTTTAGGCAGTTCGATTTTTTTAGCTCTCTCTAGTTCAAATAAATATTTTATTTTATAACCCTAATAAATTAGTTATCGATGAGTAAACAAAATCTCTGGTCTAACCAGGTAATGGTCCAACCATTTAATACTTAATATTTTTGTAATAGATTAAGTCTATTAATTCTTCACTCAGTCCGATGAAAGTCTAATGTGTGTGACCTTATAGGATCCCAAAGTATTGAGCTGTTAAGGCTTAACCAATCCTTGTTCTATACGATCTATTGGCTCGAGGTTCTAGACCATGAATAAAACCCGATTACCTTAAATGACTATAGTATGCCTCTAGCAAGGGTCAACCATCCCCTATTACTCAGAATATCATTTGTGCTTATGACTTAATCCTATTTTATGCAATAGTTGTCCAATGTGATGAACTCTTCCATTCTATAATATTAGTACCATCTAGTTTATTGGGCTTGGTTAAAGTGTTAACCCACTAATAGTGAGATTGCTCTAAGCTATCCCAGTTATTTACTTGTTATAGAAGTATATTGCTTTTTACCATAATGTGTTTGACTAGAAACTATTTCTATCAAACACATACTCTAAGCAGAGGTTTATATCACTTCAACAAGTGGCCAGGTACAACTCCTTAATATATCCAAAGTGATGGATTCTTTTCGACTACATAGCTTACCAACGTGTTCTCATCACTATACCCATAATCACCCGTGGCACCCTAAATTAATGAGTGAATAGGTATGACCCAAAGTATAGCTACAGTACCACACAAGGTAGCTAACATCTTAAATATAAGGATATTCACAAAGCTACCGCATGAAGATAAACACTAACACATCGATATATATACCAAGTGTTTATCATACTACGGTCTCCAATATATGTTCCAGATATATCCATGTGTCAAGCTCAAGCACCACCTTCAGTCTTTAGGAGGTTAAGTGCTTGGACCCCTTCTAAGAGATTTGACCACATGCTAGCCTTATTGTTTCATGAATATCCTTTCTTGATGAAACTATGACTAGGGATAGTTTAGACATAATCATAATTGCACATAAAGCGGGTCTCATAAACATAGTCCCACTATGATATCTTTCACTTCATGCTATGTTTACATCATGAACTTTTGTCCAAAGATATTAATGAATATATTTTAACTAGTCATAATATATATGAACACATCGATATGAACAAAATATTAAACACCTTTATTAATAAAATGAATTATTTATACCTTACGTAATTAAGATATATTACCCTAACTGCCTTACGGGCATACATCATATCTAACATTGACTCTACCATAGTTTAAGTTCTTTTGTTAAACACTCTATGAGCTTTGATGTGTATTGAGTGGCCAAGGAATACAGCTTCATCAGACTTAGGATCAAATTTTTCCAGTTGCTCTCTATCATTTAAGATGTAGCATTTACATCCAAATGCTCTAAAGTACCCAATTTTGGGTTTCTTTCCCTTCCAGATTTCATATGGTGTTTTATCCATGTTCTTTCTAATGGGAGCTCTATTTACAATGTAACACGCAGTATTTACAGCTTCTCCCCAAAAGTATTTAGGCAAGCTATTCTCACTTAGGTTCGAGCCATTTCAACTATGGTTCTGTTCTTCCTTTCTACAACCCTATTTTGTTGAGGTTCATGAGGAGTAGAGAAGTTATGCCAAAGGCCCTTGGATTCACAGAATTCATGAAATTCCTTATTTTTGAATTATCCTCCATTATCACTCTGGATGCGTGTAATGCTTATGCCTTATTCTACTTCTATTCTAATGAATATTCTAGAGAAATGTTTAAAAGCAACATCCTTGCTAGCTAGCAAAGCTACCTAGGTATAGCGAGAATAGTCATCCATAATAACCATGGTGTATTCTCTTCTACCTAAGCTAATGGGTTTAATTGGACCAAAAAGGTCAATATGTTGTAGTTCCAGGACTCTTTTGATGGGTATACAAGGAATAGAAGGGTAACTTTTTCTGTTTTGTTTTCCTAGTTGACATGTAGCAAATATTTGATCATTATCAAAAGCAACCTTAGGTAAACCCATGATTCATCTTCTTTAGACACCAAGCAGATATTATTCTTTTTCTCATTTTTTACATTAATAGAATAAACATTATTTACTCTAGGCGCATGAAGGATATGTTGATTGGACTTACTATCAATGATTGAGCAACCATTAGAGTCAAATATCGCCTTTCTTCCTTTGTCGCACAGTTGGGAAACACTGAGTAGGTTGAATTTCAGTCCATCAACTAGGGAGACATCTTCTATCTTTAATTCAGATCTAATGGTTCCATGTCCAATGATCTGTCCCTTTTGATTGTCACTAAAGATTACTTTTCCACCCTTCTTTTGGGTTAATGTGATGAAGGCTCTTTCATCACCAGTCATGTTCCTTGAGCATCCACTATCAATATACCGAGTTTATTGATCTTCTGTGGACTTAAGGCATACTTAGAAAAAAGATCAAGTGGGATTGGGTACCCAATCAGATTTGGGTCCTCTCGGGTTAATAACCATTTTTGGCCATGGATTAACATCATAATAACCATTTTTAAATCTACACATTTTAGTTATATGGTTATTTCTACCATAAAACCTGCACCTAGATATTGGTTTATCTGTTCAAGCTTCTTCTCTATCTTTTGGAGATCTTTCTTACTATAATCTCCGGAATATCCAGCTTTGGACAATTGCAAGTCTTCTTATGCTGTTTGAATCCAATAGCTGACCGAAGGAGCTATTTCTGCTTTGTGATTCATTAAGTTGCTCCTTTTTTGGACTAATTGCCTCCAACTCAATTAATGCAACAAATGCACATATAGCAGTATCTTCTTCTTCTGAAGATGATGAGCTACTTCTTTTCTCGTTGTTGCTCCATGTGGCCACCATTGCCTTCTTCTTGTACTTCTTTTCCTTCTTGAGTGTTGGTCCTTATGCGTATGTATTTAAGGTCAGAGGAGGGGTGAATGACCTATTTTTGCGGAATTAGTTGACTTACAAAAGTCTATGTTGCATGTTTGAAATAATTCGGATTTATTAGATCCGGATGATGCAAGTATGAATCAAAATGCACTTAAAGTAAAGACTAAGTAAGTAAATTCAAACATCAAGATTTATACTGGTTCATCCCCCCGTACTCTA
Organism: Euphorbia pulcherrima; assembly: GCA_947683365.1. Classification (NCBI taxonomy): domain Eukaryota; kingdom Viridiplantae; phylum Streptophyta; class Magnoliopsida; order Malpighiales; family Euphorbiaceae; genus Euphorbia; species Euphorbia pulcherrima. The sequence continues at coordinate 46,354,826 of CANTUS010000014.1, forward strand.
ATCCTCAGAGTTTCCTTCCTTCGAGCTTTGTCCACTAGTGAGATTACTTTCAATGGGTAGGAATCAAGCCTTTGCAATTGTCTCTAGAGATTTATTCTTCTCCAAATGTAGGATGTACCGCTAAAAGTGTCAACTTCAAGCTGTTCTGTGGATGTAGGATATACCAGCAGGAGCACCAACTTCTGGCTGACTCCTCTTTTTTTGGTAAGATATACCACTTAAACTCTACCGAAGTGTAAGCTAAGTCCCACATGGATATACCACTCAAACTATCTTAGTTCAAGCTGAGTCCCAATCTCAATACTCACCCAAGTATAAGATTTACACTTTGCTTTATCAAATGGATTGGTTTTTGAATTCTTCAAGTTTATATACTCACTTGAGAATTCTTACAAACAAATTGGACTTTTTAGTTCTTGGAGGGATTCTGATTGAATTAGCTCGAGTTCTCAATGTAATAGCTTTATCTGAAAATCAACCATTACCTTCTCAACATGTGAAACTTTCCTTTTATAGGGTTTGATCATAAATGTAGCCATTATGTACCGTTGGTGTGAGATGTCGATGACATATAGGTCTCTCGTGGCACCTTGCGACGGGGCCCAGTTAAGTGATTGGTTGATTGATTTAGGCATGATGAAACCATTTAGTTCGAGTTTGCACATTTTAACCAATTTTATGAATGAAAGAATCAAGACTCAAATCTCGATACAAATGATAGAGTTGCCACCTAAGTTGTCTACTTAGGAAAGAGTTTTTGTATGGTTTCCATTGGGTGGGAGACTCATACCCTTTTTATCAAAGATTCGGGTATCGGATGAGTCACTTATTTCTCATTTAGCTAATTCAAAATTACATTCACTGCGTAAAACCGTTATTTTTTCATCATTTGGGGAATTATTACATAAATCTTATTTTTCTACACTCTTTCACACTCGATTCATGCATTCAACAATTCCTACTAAAGCATAAGTAATAAATAGGGGAATAAAAATTACAATCGGGGGAAAAGGGGGAAGTGCAAAAGAACCTATACATTTGTTCTAAGTTATAAAACAAAATGAAATAAATTCCCCTGCATCCACAATGATTAGCACAGTTTATGGCACATCATAAGTCAACATTTTATTAGGAAATATGTGATTATGTTAGCGTGGCAGTTTTGCGATCGATAGTGCCTGGACGGCTACTAGGATCGTAGAGAAATAATGGATCTTCAGCGCATTTTATTATGAAAATACATTTTAGCTTTTGTGGGTTAATTTACCGAATTATTAGTGAAACTGATTGCATGGAAAATGGTGATGTTGGTTTATTTTACAGATTTAAAAAAAGGAAGAAACGGGGAATCTATTTTAGGGGCCAGTACCCCGTATGGGTGGGATGGGACCCGTATGGCTATTGGTGGGACCCGTATGGGTGTTGAGGGACCCGGGTAGAAACTCATTTTGAAAAGGCTGAGTTATGGCAAATTTATAGATGAAGAATGAAATGAAATAGGATTTCCTTCCATATGAGTATGGCACATCCGTATAGTCTTTATAAAGACAAATAGGAGCCAACAAGGCTCATATGGGCTAGGACCAGACCCAGAATAAGAAGAAAAGAAGAAACATGCCAAATAATGAAAATAACAATTAAATAAATTGAGTGTGAGTCTCTTTGAAACTCAGGAGCATTACCTTTAGGCTGTGATTCCACTTTGAAGCGATCCTTGTGCTAAAAGAGAGGAGCTTAGCTGAAGTAGATGTAAAAATGGCGAATTTAGGACTATTTGGGTGAGTATTTTATGGACATAATTTCCCTCCTAAATCCTAATAAATGAAGTTAGGAATGAATTAAATGTTGATAAAACCTCAAGGAATTGGTTTTCTCCCTTTTTTATACCTCCTATACCTCAACTATACGCTTTCTAAACCTATGAAAAACTGATAGAAATGCTACCTATTTTCTTTCTTTTTAGTTTCTGATTGTCCCTTTTTAAAATGACAAAAAATCCTCTATTTATAGGGGAAATCAAGTCTTAACGCAATAAATTGCATTCATGACTGATTTCTCCCGAAAAAGGCATGAGTTTCTAACCAAACTGATTGTTTGGGCACGTAACAGGACCATATGGGTCCCTTCCAAGTGAGTGAAATGGTCTAACCCATACGGGTCAACTAGTGGGCCTATACCATTAGGTATGACCCATACGGGTACCTAAGGGCAGGTTAGGTCTCCAAACTTCACAAAACTTCTCTCTGCTATAGTAGGAACACCTCTAAATGAATAATAACTGTAAAGAAAAGCATTATCTAACACTCATCATTATTTTGTATGAAGGACCGTTAAAATCTAGTGCTCAAAGTCTACGCCTCGTGGGATCACTGTAGATACAGATTTGTTTGATCTCACGATATCAGCGGGAGTTTAGAAATTATTCCTTAGGAGGTGACAAGGATGGGTTCCTTTCTTGAGGCGAACTCCTTTCCAGGGTGTCCCTTTCTTGATGCGGACAACTTTCCTTTGCTGATGCTAATAACTTTCCTTTGCCGATGCATATCCCTTTCTTGAGGTGGATGACTTTCCTAGCCTCTCATGTATCCCTGGCGACTTCACTGGGGAAGGTGTGTGTATCCCTTTCTTAAGGAGGATCAACTTTCCTGATCGATGATGGAGTATCCCTTTCCTAAGGTGGATGAATTCTCCTCGTATGGTGTATCCCTTTCCTAAGGCGGATGACTCTCCTACTGTTGTATGCCTTTCCTAAGGCAGATGACTCTCCTCGTATCCCTTTCTTAAGGCGGATCAACTTTCCCGACTGATGGTGTATCCCTTTACTAAGGTTGATGACTCTCCTTACTATTGATGGTGTATCTGTTTCCTAAGGCGGATGACTCTCTTGCTGGGGAATTTGAATCACCTATTAAGAGATAGTAAAAACATTGAGTTAGTTACTAACTGATATGACACATCTTGATTCTTGATTGACTTTGTGGTGAACAAAAATTTTTTCCCCTTCAATCAAGAATAAAGATGTGTGGATTGGGGTTAATCCATGAATAAACTGTAAACTGAGTGCAAGAAATGTTGGGTTTGGCCCAATTACTTGGGGATGGAATTCCCTCTAGAGGATGTCTCTCGAGGGAATTCCCCTTGGGGGGAGATGCCCATTAACGGGTTCCACCGCTAGGGAGTGCCCTTAGGGTGGGTGCCCCTAGGGTACTAGAGGATGGGGTGGATGCCCCTTTACTGGTTCCATTTTTGGGGAGTAGGGGATGCCCCTTAGTTAACTCTCTTGCTAGGGAGATGTCTTCCTAGACGATTTGTCTGTTTAGAACTTCTTCCTTGTACATAAAGATTGTTTATATCAATAAGGAATTCGAAGTAGCTTACCTTTATTCTTGATTGACTTTTGTGGTAAAAAAATTATTGCCCCTTCAATCAAGAATTAGGGTGAGCTAGGAGTTTTGCCCCTAAATAACTTAAATAAGAAGCTCAAGTGAAATAGGGTTGGCCCCTACTGTGGACTAGATGTACCCTTATTACTTTTATGAAGTTTTGATTCAAAAAATACCCCTTAATGGCAAAAGAGGACCCGTATGGGTGGACTGGGACCCGTACGGGAGGGGATTTGGAGAAGTAGGACCCGTACGAGTGGGGTGGGACCTCGTACTGGTCCTAGTCGAAGGGGTTTAATATGGACATAGACTTCTCACATCCCGCCTTACACTAAAGTCTTCAATACTAAAATTTCTTGCAATTGTCTACCAAAACCGATTGGAAAAATGTACAAGAAGGTTCCTAAGGCTGACCATTTCTCTCTCAAATGCAAGGATTTGCCTCAGGTGGGCAATTAAAAGCTTTGAGAATGCCCGGTGTCCGTTGGTTATGCTTTTCACAAAGGGGACTCATTTCTCGGCCTTACTCCGACTTCTGAAGTGCCTCTGATTCTCTCTGATGATACCTATGCCTCAAAACTCCACGTATTTCACTCAATTCCCCACTTTTCCATTTTTGAGATTTTCAGTATTTCTCGATTTTGGGCATGATTTAGGGTGTTTTACATCCTAAAATAGAGCCTGATACGTGTAACTTTAGTCTAGGATGCTTTTGGGACTAATTTGGATGAGCTTTGGTTGAGTTTTGATCGAATTTGGATTATTCTAGAATTTTTGGACGCACCTACTACTCGTAGGGATCCGTACGCGTGGGGTGGGACCCTAACAGGTCACCTTTTTTATACGGGGAGATGTATGCAGACCCGTCCCTCCTTCAGGGACAAAAAGTCCAAATCCTTGTTTTCTGCAACTTTTTTCTGATTTTTTACTATTCCGCTGCATTCTAACCCTATTAAACTATGTTTTTGTCCTTGTAGTTCCCTTACATGACTGTGGGAGCCCTGAGCTTTTGCAGAAAATGGTATGAGGAGATACGGTTTGCGAGGGATACCGAGCTATTGACCTGCATTGATTCCTTTGGCTTCCCAGATATTGTCTGAGTTATTCCTCAGGGGCTGAAGATGCGTGCACCAGGTGCTATCTCAGGTCTAATAGAGAGGTAGTCAGGGATGACCCATACTTTCCACCTATCAATTGGGGAAGCTACAGTGACTCCCTCTGATGTGTGTGTGCTCACCGAACTAAGGTGGAGAGGAGATATCATCCACTTTGATGTCTATATGGATTGCTGGCACTCCTAGGATGAGGTGAGGGACTACATTGAGAGACTGCTTGGGCTTTATCCTAGAGGGAAGGATAAGCTTAAGTATAGGGACATAAATGATTACTAGTTTGGGCAGCCAACCCTATTGCTGAGGAAAGGAGGGACCGGTATGCTCGGTCCTTTTGTTGACCTTCCTCCGTACTATTTTCTTTCTTGTCTACTTTGGCTACTTTAATTAAGGGTTGTTGTCAGCTGTTGAGGATCTTGTCACTGTGCCTGGTAAGAACTGGTGCCGAGCTATTCTGGAATAGTTGTATTATAGGTTGGACATTGGTGTTCGAGGCCATAAGTTTGATCTTAGGATATGCGACCTGATCTTACCGGTAATCCTGAAACCTTATCCTTTAGGCTTTTGAACTATCGTACAACTGAATTCGACTTCATTTGCAATTTAGGCTTTTGAGCATTAGCTTATCCCTAGGCCGGGCCTACCGAGATAGCATGAGACAACTCATATCATCTTGAGGTGGATAGGACTTTGGCAGTAGAAGGCCAGGACCATATCTGAGCATATGAAGTTCCTCAGCCAATTATGCTCTGACGGGGTAACCTTTTTTGCATCAAACCTGTGCTTTACATTTCCACAAACTATCAGTAGAAACTGTATTTACAAAGTTAGGATACTTACAGAGCATTTGCTTTATATAGATTATTTAAGACCCATGGGAGAGGATGGCCATCCACGAGGATATCAAGCGGATGAGAGCCGGAGTAGATGACTATTGGTTTGTACTGGAGTCTCCCCTTTTCTTAGATTAGTACTTTAGTGAGAGGATCCGAGGCTGGTAGATGAGCATGGTGGCTGAGAGACCGATTCATCCCCCGATCCTTGTGGGGGTATACTAGCTATGAGCACTGGATTTTCACGATCCTTCTCACAAAATGGTGATGAGAACTAGATAATGCAATCTTTTACAGCTGTTATCCATCTGAGGTGTTCCTACTACTGCAAAGTTGAGTTTTACTAAAGTTTAGAGACCTAGCCTGCCCACCCGTAAGGGTGCTGCCTAGTGATACGGATCCACTGATGGACCCATACGGGTCATTTCCTTCCATAAGCATGGAGGGGACCCTTATGGGTCGTATTATTGCATGATCAGACTTTATGGAAGGAGATCCTTACCTATTTTGGGAGAAGGCAGGTCATGAATGCGATTTATTGCATTTAGACCTCATTTCCCCTATAAATAGGGGCCTTTCCTCACCTTTTTGAGGGACAGTATACATATACAACATATACTTTAGAGAAGTTATATTAGAAATCTAGCAGTTTTATAGGTATAGTTGATGTATAGGTGGTATAAAATAAGGAGAAAATCCATTCCTTGAGGTTTTGTCCACATTTTATTCATTCCTAGCTTCGTTCATTAGGATTTGGGGGCGGTTCTGTCAACACAAATACTCAACAACAAAGGGATCGCCTCAAAGTGGATTCACATCGTAAAGGTAACGCTTCTGAGTTTCAAAGAGACTCACATCTCGATTATTTTATCATTATTCCTAGCCTCTTCTATTATATATGTTCTTTTGTTCTCGTTTTGGGTCTGGTCCTAACCCCTATGAGTCTTGTTGGTACCTTATGCTCTTCGAGATATTAAACTGGGCGCCATACTCGTATGAAAGGAAATCCCATTTTTATCTCATTTCTTCTCCATTAATCTATTTATTATATCACACTGAGTTTCTACCAAAGACAAGATAGGACCTACACGTGTCCCCCCATACCCGTAACGGTCCTCCCCAATAGCCGTACGGGTCCCACCCCACTTGTACGGGTACCGGCCCCTAGGTAGAACCCATAGTTCATTTTTAACTAGTTAAAATCAATCAACTCACCATTTTCCATGCGATCATTTTCACTAATAACTCGATAAATCAAACTACAAAAGTTAAAATGTATTTTTACAACAAAATGCATTGAAGACTCGTTACATCTCTCCGATCCTAGAAGCCGCCCAAGACTATCGATCGTAAAACCGCCACACATAAAGTCGCCACACTAACATAATCACATTTTTTCTAATGAAACATTGACTTATGAGATGCTATAAATAGTGATGATCTTTGTGGATGCAAGGGAATTTATTTTTATTTTATTTTATAACTTAGAACAAATGTATAAGTTCTCTTGCAGTTCCCCCATTTTCCCCCTAGTTGTAATTTTTATTCTCCCAGTTATTGTTTGTGCTTTATTGTGATCCATAAATGCATGTAATGGGTGTGAAAGAGTGTAGACAAATAGGAGTTCTATGATAATTTCCTAAATGATGAAAACAAAACGGTTTTATACGGTGTATGTAATTTTGAATTAACTAAATGAGAAATAGGTGACTCATCCGATACCCGAATCTCTAATCTAAAAGGTATGAGTCTCCCGCCCAATGGAACCGTACTAAAACTCTTTCCCAAGTAGACAACTTGGGTGGTGACTCTATCATTTGTATTGAGATTAAGGTCTCGCTTCTTTTAATCATTAAAATTGGCTACCTATGAAAACTTGTACTAAAATGGTTTCATCACGCCTAAATCCAACCAACCCCCAATGGACCCTGCCTCCCACCCAGGCGCTAAGGGAGACCCACATGTCATCGGCCTCATATAGTTGTGACTCTACTGGGAAATAATCTTTTAACTTGAAAAATTTTGGTTTGTTTTAAACACTTAGAAGATTAAGCTGAGTACCAAAAATCATTTACCTAATTCAACCCGTTTTTTCTACATCATTTAGGAAAATTATTACACTCTATCTTCTCATCTCCTTCTCTCTTTAGATAGACGAGCTCTTCTTCTACCGCTAGGTTAAGGTGCCCTATTTTTCCACGAAACTTACGAAAGTGTCACTCATGCCCGTTAGGAATTAGGGACACTCTAGTGGGTGGAGCACTCTAGTGGGTGGAGCACTCATTGCCATCTCCCTCCAAAAGAGGCTTGATGAGATGGGAACCTGCTACGTCAAACTTTCGATATGTCCCTATGCCATTCTTATTGAAAGCCTTATAATTTTACCTTCTAAGTACCCATTTCTGTGTGAGATTAGACTAAGGAAGAATGCCCTCAGAACTTGCGGGAGAAATAAGGACGGAATCGATCACTTCTCATGTGTTGTGTTACATTCCCTTATAATTAACCCCATCATGCATCGTTGTAATTTATGCACTCATAATGCATCCCATGCATGTACTGATCTTTTAGTTACCACCTCAGCCAAAGTTCAAAGGGTTAAAACTTGGCAACGTTCTCACGTCTGTTTGACTCAAATTCCGGTTCCACCACAACCTCCTCCTCTTCCTCCAGTTCAATTAAGGGTTGCTCCACTTCTGTCTAAGGATATTTGATCCAACAGCCAATTTGGTCCATTTGGTTTTGATACTGCTCATCAGCTTGAAGAAATGTCTTGTATCCTAAATCTCGAGGGCCAAATAGAAGTTGAGGTTGAGGATGTTGCTACTGGTGAGGAGGCAAATGCATCAAGAGCCAAGGTTGGGTTGGAGATCGCAAATGTCATCTCATAGTACTTGGGAAGTGATCGGTTCCTGGACTGAATGAATGATAAGATGGTATCTTCCATTAGGGCAATGTTGGCCGAGGAGAGTGTTAGACATGATGTATGCCCTAGAGGCAATTAGAATGATATATCTTAGTTAGTTTTATTTGTATGAACAAAGTTATATTAATAAAGGCATTCTTTTTCTATATCAATGACTGTGAAAATATATTATTATTGACTTAGAACATATTCATTGATGTGTTTGCAAAAGTCCATGACATAATCATAACATGTATTGCAAGGGCATAGTGAGACGATATTGGTGAGAACTGGTTCATGTGCAATTATGATTTATCTATATATCCCTAGTCGTAGTATCATCAAGACTGGACATTAATGAATATGGATAGACTAGCATATGTCGTCATACCTTTGAATATGATTCAGAGTAGCATATCTTCAGTGCTAGAGGGTGGTACCTTGAGTTAACACATGAATGTATTCAGGGAAATATATTAGAGATCGCTATGAGACAACACTTGGTAATCTATATTATGTGTTACTATTTTAATTATCTCATTGCAACAATAATACAAATATCCTTAGACATGAGATACTAGTTACCTTGTTCAAATATTGCTATACTTTGGATTATACCTATAAATTCTATGAGATTGGATGTCATGGATAATTATGGGTATAGTTGATGTAAGTCCGTTGGTAAGCTGAGTAGTCAAGATGGAATCTATCACTCCATTATAGCAATATAAGGGAGATATACCTTGGCCACTTGTTAGAAGTGAAACACTAGTAAACCTCTGATCAGAGTATGAGTTGATAGGATGGGATCCCGATCAACACATTAAATGGTTGAGTAGTGTACTTTGGCAGCACTAGGGTGGCCATTAAAGCTACTAGTGGACTAGCACTTAAATTGAGTCCTAAAAACCAGATGGTACTTAACAGTTGATAGAAGGAGTGAATTGTATTGATACTATTGCATAACCCGGATTAAGTCATATGCACGTGATGTTCTAAATATTAAGGGGTCATATGCCTTTGGTAGAGTTCCACTATGACCTATCAAAGTAATTGGAGTCCATAACGGTCTGGAGCTCTAAGCCGGTCATTCCCTAAGAGGGATTGAGCCAGGTTAAACTTTTGGCGGCTCGATGTTATGGGATCCTACAAGGTCACACACTTTGAGTTATGACCGAGCTAATTAAAGAATCGTTAGATTAGGTCTAATCTAGAAGAGGAAAGATGTGTGGTTAGACCATAACATATTGGTTAGACCAATATTCATTGGTTGGACCAATAAGACTAATAAATAATAAGGAGGATAAAATAAATAAAGGAAAGACTGGACTAAATTTAGCGGGATTTATTAATATTGGATGTTGGATAAATCTCCACAAGTGGGTCTGTAAATGTACTATCGGATAGTATATAGAAGACCTGCATATGGGCCATAAGGTAGCACCGCTTGGAAAAGTGTTGCGGTTGGCCCATCATGGCGCATGCGTAAGCCCCAATGGGCTGCGCAGGCACGCAGCATGGAGCGCAACCCATAAGGGGCTGCGCACCAGGCAGGGCTACACACCATGCATAGGCCCATGCACAAAGCTGTGCATGAGCACAGCCTTGCGGGCTTGCACTCCTGTGCAAGCCCACAAGGGACTGCTAGCCAAATGGCCAACAGTCTCCTAATCAGACTGGGTGCTTGCTCCCTAAGCAAGCTCCTAGTATTTTAGTTGGTTTCCAACTCTTCCAGGGTATTGATTAAATACAAGTTTTCCCTTTTTATTTTATTTCTGATTGGTTGAGGTTAGGGACTTTATTGTCTTTTTAATAATGCCTAACCACTACAAATAGAAGCCTCCTACTTCATTATTTTTTGTCCTGAATTTCATAATCCCTCCCTTGCTCTCTTATTCTCTTAGTTGTTCTGATTCCTAAAAGAAATCCGTCAAAAGATGCATTTACTTAGAATGGAAAACTAAGGGAATTTATTCTAGAATAAATTAGTAGGGAGGAGCTACCCATTCTCTGCTCTTTTCTCGCTTCTTCCTTTCTAGAAGGTTTTGGTCGGTGGTGCTCGTGTGGACTATTTATAAAGGGTTTCTACTTAGGAGTCTGTGCACATAGCTGAGGGGTCTTTCTATCGACTACGAGATTCACGCTTCAACTGGTAAGTGGTTCAATTATTATTAGGTCCTTTTAATAAGTGTTTATGACCTATAATAATTTAAGACAAGCACTATTATCAATCATGCTATGCTTAGGAGATCCAGGGAACTAGATTAATTTTTTGAACTTCCGATGCACCTGTTTTACCTAATAAAACCTTAATCTAGACAAATAGTGGTATCATGAGCATGCCTAATGCAATTGTATGATTGACTAGGAATATGCTAGGTCTGATTTTCTATGAAATATTTTCGAGTATGTTGTGCCACGCCTAGGAATTTATTTCTTGCAATAGAAAATGTTGTGATAACTAGATTAAGTGTTGCTCAAACTTATTCAGTGTAGTTATCTGGAAATTAACAATGTTTTACTTGAAATTGTAAATGCTTTGAATTTTGATTTTTTGAAACAATTCTTAAATTGGAAAAGAACGAAATCTTTAATTTAATTAGTCTGTGGTTAACTGTGTCAGAAGGGCCTGTATTTATTCTAGCAAGGATTGGACTTGGATTCTCATTCACTTCAAGGGGGCCTCCCCTACGTAGGAATTATCATCGGTTCTAGATTCTAATTACCTAAGGAACTATTTAAATTAGTCTTGGATATGATGTATGCCCATAAGGCAATTAGTGCGATATATCTTAATTATGTAATTGTACGAATATTCTGTTTAATCAATAAAGACATTTAATCTTTTGTTTACATCAATATGTTTGTATATATATTATAGCTAGTTAAAATATATTCATTGATGTATGTATACAAAAGTCCTTAATATATCATAGCATGAAGTCAGAGAAATTATAGTTAGACTATACTTGGTTGAACCTGCTTCATGTGCAATTATGATTATGTCTAAACTATCCCTATTCATAGTTTCATGAAGAAAGGATATTGATGAAGCGAAAAGACTAGTATGTGGTCAAATTTCTTGGAAAGGGTCCAATCAGTCAATCTCCTAAGGACTGGAGGTGGTGCCTTAAGTTTGATACACGGATATATCTGAGAGATATATTGGAGACCCCAATAATATAAACACTTGGTGTATATATCAATGTGTTAGTGTTTATCTTTATGCAATAAGCTTTGCAAATATCCTCATACTTGAGATACTAGTTACCTTGTTTCGTACAATTGCTATACTTTAGGCCATTCCTACACACTCATTAATTTAGGGTGTTACGGATGATTACGGGTATAATGATGACAACACGTTGGTAAGCTGAATTGTCAGAAAGAATCCATCGCTCTGAATATATTAAGGAGTTGTACCTGGCCACTTGTTGAAGTGATGAATGCCATAAACCTCTGATCGATGTATGTGTTTGATAGAAATGGTTTCTAGTCAAACACGCTATAGTAAAAGGCAATATACTTCGGTAACAGGTTATTAACTGGGATAGCTTGGAGCAACCTTACTATTAGTGGGTTAAGACTTTACCCAAACCCTATAAACCAGATGGTATTAATATTAAAGAATGGAAGGAGTTCATCGCATTGGATAACTATTGCATTAACCAGGATTAAATCATAAGCACAAATGACGTTCTGAGTAATGGGAGATGATAGACCCTTACTAGAGGCGTACTACAGTCGTTTAAGGTAATTGGGTTCTATTCATGGTCTAGAACCTCGAGATAATGGTTCCATTAGAACAAGGGTTGGTTAAGCCTTAATAGCTTAATACTTTAGGATCCTATAAGGTCACACACATTGGAACTTCATCAGACCGATTAAAGAATTAACAAATTTATTCTATTACAAAAATATAACATATTAATAATTGGATTACTATTAAATTATTTAAAAGATGATTGGATCATTTTTTAAGCCAAGGAATTTTATTTTTGACTGAAAACTGACTTATTAGGGTCATAAAATAAATATTTGATTAAATTGGAGAAAGGGCTAGAACTATAAAAATAAAAGGGTTGGACCGTTTTCGAATAGGATTCGTAAGCCCAAAGGCTTTATAGATATACGCGAGCCCGCACGAGTGCTAAAGCACTTGAAGGCTACAGGCAGCACAAGCTAGGCTTGCGCTGGCCTGCAGCAAGGCCACCCGCGATGGTTTCATAACTCCTAAATCCAATCAATCCCCAGTGGGCCCTGCCTCTCACCCAGGCGCCGAGGGAGACCAACTTGTCATCGACACCTCACAGTGGTGACTCTGCTGAGGAATGATCTTTTAACTTGCAGAATTTTGGTTTGTTTTAAAAGTTTAAAGGATTAAGACGAGCACCAAAAATCATTTACTTAATTCACCAGTTTTCTTCTTCATCATTTGGGAAAATTATTACACTTTATTTTCTCATCTCCTTCTCTCTTCAGATAGACGGGCTCTTCTTTTAGCGCTAGGTTAGGGTGCCCTATTTTCCAATGAAACTTACTAAAGTGTCACCCATGCCCGTCAGGAATTGGGGACACTCTAATGGGTGGAGCACTCATTGCCATCTCCCTCCAAAAGAGGCTTGATGAGATGGGAACCTTTTACATCAAACTTTCGATATGTCCCTATGCCATTCTTATTGAAAGCCTTATAATTTTACCTTCTAGGTACCCACTTCTATGAGAGATTAGACTAAGGAAGAATGCCCTCAGAACTGGCAGGAGAAATAAGGACGGAATCGATCAGTTCGCATGTGTTGTGTTTCATTCCCTTGTAATTAACCCCTCTATGTATCGTTGTAATTTTTGCATGCATAATGCATCCCATGCATGTACTGATCTTTTGGTTACCACCTCAGCCAAAGCTTAAAGGGTTAAAACTTGGCAATATTCTCAGGTTCTTTTGACTCGAATTCCGGGTCCACCACTAGCTCCTCCCCTTCCTGCAGTTCAATTAAGGGTTGCTTCACCTTTGACTAAGGGTATTTCATCTAGCAGCTAGTTTGGTCCATTTGGTTTCAATACTACTCATCAGCTTAAAGAAATGTCTAGTATCCTAACTCATGAGGGCCAAATAGAAGTTGAGGTTGAGGATGTTGCTATAGGTGAGGAGGCAAAGCATCAATGGCTGAGGTTAGGTTAGAGATTGCAAATGCCGTTTCATAGTACTTAGGAAGTGATCAGTTCCTGAACTGAATGAATGATAAGATGCTAGCTTCCATTAGGGCAATCTTTGTAGAGGATAGTGTTAGACATGATGTATTCCCTAGAAGCAATTAGGTCGATATATCTTAGTTTTATTTGTACGAACAAAGTTATATTAATATAGACATTCTTTTGTTATATCAATGACTGTGAAAATATATTATGACTGGTTTAGAACATATTCATTGATGTGTTTGCAAAAGTCCATGACATAATCAAATCATGTATTGTACGGGCATAGTGAGACTATATTGGTGAGAACTGGTTCATGTGTAATTATAATTTGTCTAAATATCCCTAGTCGTACTATCATCAAGACCAGACATTAATGAATATAGATAGACTAGCATGTGTCGTCATACCTCTTGAATATGATTCAAAATAGAATATCTCCAGTGCTAGAGGGTGGTACCTTGGGTTAACACAAGATTGTATTCATGGAAATACATATGAGATCGCTATGAGACAACACTCGATAATCTACATTATGTGTTAGTGTTTTAATTGTCTCATTGCAACAGCAATACAAATATCCTTACACGTGAGATACTAATTACCTTGTTCAGATGTTGCTATACTTTGAATTATACCTATAAATTCTATGAGATTGGATATCACGGATAATTATAGGTATAGTTGATGTATGTCCATTGGTTAGCTGAGTAGTCAAGATGGAATCTATAACTCCATTATAGCAATATAAGGGAGATGTACCTTGGCCACTTGTTAGAAGTGACACACTCATAAACCTCTTATTAGAGTATGAGTTGATAGGATAGTATCCTGATCAACACATTAAATGGTTGAGTAGTGTTCTTTGGCAGCAAGATTAAACAACTAGGATGGCCATTAAAGCTACTAGTGGACTAACACTTAAACCGAGTCCTAGAAACCAGATGGTACTTAATAGTTGATAGAAGGAGTGAATTATATTAATACTATTACAAAACCGAGATTAAGCCACATGCACATGACGTTCCGAATTTTAAGGGGTCATATGCCTTTGCGAGAGTGCCACTATGACCTATTAAAGTAATTGGAGTCCATAACGGTCTGGAGTTTCGAGCCGGTCAATTCCTAAGAGGGATTGAGCCAGGTTAAACTTTTGGCGGATAAGTAAACTTCCATCTTATAAAGGGAGAGTAAACTCACCTTAGCTCTATTTTTTCTTTCCTTATAATTGAAGTTGCTACTGTACCTGTCTTTAAAGAATGTTGTGAACCCGGCCTAAAGCTTCTTGAGACTAAACCCTACTTCGTCTTCACCCTCTTGCCTTTCCAGTAGTGGATTCCGCTCATATTAGATATTCTTACTTTATGAGAGAGATTCTCCACATGAACGACCCCGAACATATTACGGGATCCTACAAGGTCACACACTTTGAGTTACGACTAAGCTAATTAAAGAATCGTTAGACTAGATCTAATCTAGAAGAGGAAAGAAATATGGTTAAACCATAACGTATTGGTTAGACATATATTTATTGGTTGGACCAATGAGCCTGATAAATAATAAGGAGGATAAAATAAATAAAGGAAAGACTGGACTGAATTTAGCTGGATTTATCAATATTGGATGTTGGATAAATCTGTGCAAGTGGGTCTATAAATGTACTATAGGACAATACATAGAAGACTTGTGTATGGGCCATAAGGCAGTATCATTTAGAATGGTGATGTAGTTAGCCCATAGGTAGCGCGCAAGTGGGCTGCAAAGTGCATCCCGCATGGCCAATGCACAAGCCTAAATGGTCTGCATAGGTGCGTAGCCCATGTGGGCTTACGCAGCATAGAGTGCAACCCAAAAGGGGTTGTACACCATGCGTGCCTGCGCACCATGCACATGCCCATTCGCAAAGTTGTGCATGAGCGTAGCCTGGTGGGCTTGCGCTCCTGCGCAAGCCCATGAGGGACTGTTGGCCGAATGGCTAACAGTCTCCCAGTCATACTGGGAGCTTGCTCCCTAAGCAAGCTCCAAGTATTTTAGTTGGTTTCTAACTCTTCTAGGGTTTTAATTAAATATAAGTTGTCCTTTTTATTTTATTTCTGATTGGTTGAGGTTAGGGGCTTTATTGTCTTTTCAATAATACCTAACCACTATAAATAAAAGCCTCCTCCTCTATTATTTTTCATCCTAAATTTCATAATCCCTCTCTTGATCTCTTATTCTCTTAGTTGTTTTGATTCCCAAAAGTAATCCATCGAAAGACGTATTTACTTAGAATAGAAAACTAAGGGAATTTCTTCTAGAATAAATTAGTAGGGAGGAGCTAGCCATTCTTCACTCTTTTATCGGTTCTTCCTTTTTAGAAGGTTTTGGTCGGTGGTGCTCATGTGGACTATTTATAGATGGCTTCTACTTTGGAGCCTGTGCAGGTAGTTGAGGGGTCTTTCTACGGACTACGGGATTCACGCTTCAACTGGTACGTGATTTAATTATTATTAGGTCCTTTTAATAAGTGTTTATGACCTAGAATAATTTAAGACTAGCACTATTATCAATCATACTATGCTTAGGAGATCTAGGGAACTAGATTAATTTATTGAACTTCTGATGCACCTGTTTTACCTAATAAAACCTTAATCTAGACTTACAGTGGTATCATGAGCATGCCTAATGAGATTGTATGATTGACTAGAAATATGCCAGGTCTGATTTTCTATGAAATATTTTCGAGTAAGTTGTGCGATGCCTAGGAATTTGTTTCTTGCAATAGAAAATGTTGTGATAACTACATTAAGTGTTGCTCAAACTTAGTCAGGGTAGTTATCTAGAAATTAACAACTTTTTACTTAAAATTGTAAATGCTTTAAATTTAGTTTTTTTAGAATAATTCTTAAATTAGAAAAGAATGAAATCTTTAATTTAATTAGTCTATGGTTAACTGAGTCAGAAGGGCCCGTGTATATTCTAGCAAGGATTGGACTTGGCTACTCATTCACTTCAAGGGGGCCTCTCCTACCTAAGAATTCTCATCGGTTCTAGATTCTAATTACAAAGGAACTGTTTAAATTAGTCTTGGATATGATCTATGCCCTTAAGGCAATTAGTGCGATATATCTTAATTATGTAATAGTATGAATATTCTGTTTAATTAATAAAGGCATTTAATCTTTTATTTATATAAATATGTTTGTATATACATTATAGCTGGTTAAAATATATTCATTGATGCATGTATACAAAAGTCCTTGACATATCATAGCATGAAGTCAGAGAATTTATAGTTCGACTATACCTGGTGGAACCTACTTCATGTGCAATTATGATTATGTCTAAACTATCCCTAGTCATAGTTTCATCAAGAAAGGATATTGATGAAGCGGAAAGACTAGCCTGTGGTCAACTTCCTTGGGTAGGGTCCAAGCAGTCAATTTCCTAAGGACTGAAGGTGGTGCCTTAAGTTTGACACATGGATATATCTGGTAGATATATTGGAGACCGTAGCAAGATAAATATCAATGTGTTAGTGTTTATCTTCATGCAATAAGCTTTGCGAATATCCTCATACTTGATATACTAGTTACCTTGTGTGGTACTATAGTCATACTTTGGGTCATTTCTACACACTCGTTAATTTAGGGTGTTACGGGTGATTATGGGTATAATGATGACAGCACGTTGGTAAGCTGAGTTATCAGAAAGAATCCATCGTTCTAGATATATTAAGGAGTTGTACCTGGCCACTTGTTGAAGTGATTATTGCCATAAACCTCTGATTAAAGTATTTGCTTGATAGAAATGGTTTCTAGTCAAACACACTATGAATATAATTCGGTAACAAGTTAATAACTAGGATAGCTTGGAGCAACCTTGCTATCAGTGGGTTAACACTTTAACCGAACCCTATAAACCAGATGGTACTAATATTAAAGAATGGAAGGAGTTCATCACATTGGACAACTATTGCATTAATCGGGATTAAGTCATAAGCATAAATGACGTTCCGAGTATTGGGAGTTGGTAGACCCTTGCTAGAGGCATATTACAATCGTTTAAGGTAATCGAATTCGATTCATGGTCTACAACCTCGAGCCAACGGTTCCATTAGAACAAGGGTTGGTTGATCCTTAACAACTCAATACTTTAGGATCCTATAAGGTCACACACATTTAACCTTCATCGGACTGAGTAAAGAATTAATAGATTTATTCTATTATGAAATACAGCATATTAATAGTTGGATTATTATTTAATTATTTAAAAGATGATTGGACCATTTTTTAAGCCAAGGAATAATATTTTTGACCAGAAACTAATTTATTAGGGTCATAAAATAAATTTTTTATTAAATTGGAGAAAGGGCTAGAACTGCAAAATGTGAGGGTTGTACCCTTCGTGAATAGGACCCTGTAAGCCCGAAGGCTTTGCAGACCTATGCGAGCCTGCATGAGTGCCAAAACACTCGTGGGTTGCAAGTAACACAAGCTAGGCTTGAGCTAGCCTGCAAGAAGGCCACCCACGAGCTAGGCTTACGGGAAGTCCTGCAAGGCCCAGGCCATGGGATAAGGTAGGATTGTAATAGCCTGACTTATGCAGCCTTTGCCTCCTGCAAGCTGGGCTCGCAGGAGAACCTACGAGGCCCAATGCACGGGACAAGGTAGGCTTACGAGAGCCTTCCTTGTATGGCAAAGGACCAGACTTATGGAGTACGTCAGGTCAATATTGGCAGCACGCAGATCCTATAGGATTCGTGTGTTTGCCAAGGATGGAATGGGGTTTTCCCCATCCTGCAATAAATGGGGGGAGCCCTTGCTCCCCCTATAAATTGAGCCCCTTTTCTCAATTTGAAATCACACCAATTCAAGTTGTGAATCCTACGAATAAGGTAAACTTAACAATATATTTTCGGGTCGGACTTTAGAGTAGCCTAGCAGTTACTCAAGGTTCTTCAATTCTTCCGCATTAGGAGGTTTTGGTTGGTGGGGTTCATGTGGATTCTCATAGAGGCTATCCTATACCTCGAAGCTTGTGTAAGGAAGTTTTGCTAACGCACGCTTCAACTGGTAAGTTTTCTTTCTTTCTCTTTTAATTATTAGGTCTTTTTCTTTAAGCATTTTTAGACTTAATAATTATGCTTAGGTTATTTTACACGCTTCGTTTATTTTATGCTTAGGTTATAGCTTAGAGTTATAACATGCTTAGTATAAAATATATGTGGTAGAATATAATTTAGAATTATGGTACGTCTAGCCTTTGCATGCTAACCTAGGTAGAGAATAATTTAGTTAAGGCTTTATTTGATTTTTATGCATCTATTAGGAGTTCCAGGGGACAGGGACAAAATTTTGAATTTCCGCCATGCATGTTATGCATGTTCAATTTGATTGTCAATTCCCAATAGTGGTTTCAAAGCCTGCCTATTTAGTGCATTATTAAGTTAGAAGCGAACTGAATAATATTTTCTATTTGAAATGATTATTGTTTATTTGATTTCTTGGAACAATATATATGAACTTGTGCTTTTCATTTCAAGGTTAGAAAATTATTGTGAATAATTTTGAATAAGCCTGCTCAACTTACTCAAATTATACAAGTTTTAATAATTTATTTTAATTACATGGGTTATAGATGCTCTCAATTAACATGAATTGAAGAACAAAATTTATTAGTTCAAGAGAATCCATTCGTCTTTGAGTTTGTGCCATATTTGTTCTGGCTAAGGATTGGACTTGCTATCTACTCACTTCAAGGGCACCTCTCCAACTTGGGAACCTATATTGGTGCAGCTTGAATTGACCAACCGGGGAATTAAATATGGACTAATTTATTTCTAGTATATAAGATGGTGCTTATTTATGTTTCTATAATAAAGTAAAAATTAAATTTATCGAATGAAAGCTTAAAGGAAATGCAATATAAATATAATAAATAGATGTGTTAATTACTTTTGCATATTATCTAGGTTGATAGAATAATTATAATAAAGATCTTGAAATCACCTAAGGTTAGACCTTATAAATTAATTCTAAAATTCCCTGAATTAATATAAGTTATTATAAATATGTCCATCTGATAAAATTCTAGATTGGGTGAGATGCTTAACACCAAAAAAATCCCGAAGTAAATATATTAAAATAAGTCATAGTCTTCCTTACTCAAATTTATAATACGATCTGTTTGGGCTATCAAAGTGCTACACAAAGCGTTCCTTCTAGTCCATATTGATTGGTTATAAAGTTTACGATATGGTATGCCTTAACGGAACTGGGGTAGTCCACCATAAAATTGGGGGCTAGACCCAGATCTGCGACATATTCAAGGAGATGCTCATATAAGAGCACACGTCCCTTGGGATTAGGGAACTTAAATGTATTAGCAATTGTATACGATGCAAATGGAATGGGATTCCAACTATAACTTACTATTGTGACTTGACTCATAAAATTGGGGGTCATAATAGACCAGTTATAGATGCTACCTACTAGGAAATTTAGCTGGGTTAAAATTCCTGAATTCAATAGAATGGGCTATTGTAAATTTCTAAGAAAATAGTAGGACAAATGTATATAATTAAAAGTCCTTATATTAAATACATGTACTTAAACTAATATCTGAACTCCTTTTCTTTTCTTATATCTTAGGTTGAAAATGACTTTCAATGTTAATCACTGTATGTTACTTGACACCAAATTGAATGGCTCAAACTTTTTTGATTGGTTCTGATCTATGATAATTATTCTCATACCTGACAGAATTACCTATGTTCTAAGTGAAATTTTTTCTATTGAACCTGATGTTGAGGATCATATGGAACATGAGGCCTAGTTGAAGCACATGAAAGTTCGTGAGACTGCCGTGTGTATAATGTTGGGGTCCTTAATCCTAATCTTTAGAAACAACATGAGAACATGCCCTTGGAGGACATGGTTCTCCATCTTGAAGAGCTCTTTTCGGAGCAAGAAAGGACAGAGAGGTATGAGACCTCCAAGCTCCTTTTTGGAACCAAGATGCAGGCTGGCGATTTTGCCTCTCAGCATGTATTGAAACTCTTGGGATACCTTGAGAAGCTAAATCGATATGGAATAGAGATGAATCATGACTTGAGCATTGACCTTATGTTGATGTCCTTGACGGATAGTTACTCAGACTTTGTGACTAACTATTACATGAACAAGATTAATTCCACTATCCCTGAATTAATCAACATGATGAAAATAGTAGAACCTTATATAAAGAAATATCAGAAACCTCTACTGTTGGGTGAGAAAGGACAAGCTTCTAAGAAAAAGAAGCAGACACTAGGTGCCAAGAAAAGAATCAGTAAGAAGAAGAAAGAAAAGAAGACATCTAAGTGTGTCTGCTTCCAATATGAGAAATCGGGACATTGAAAGAGGGATTGCAAAGCTCCTGCTTCTGAACATTTGAAGAAGAAGCCTGCAGAGGCACCTACTTTAGGTATGTTAGTAATTGAAAACTATGCTACTTTTCCTCGTGAATCCACTTGGGTATTAGATACTATTTGTGGTTATCATATCTGTACTTCTGTGTAGGGAGTAAGGAACAGTAGAAGAGTTGCAAAAGGAGAGATGGATCTACGTGTGGGAAATAGAGCCAGAGTTGCTGCATTAGCCGCAGGAAGCTTTAATCTTATTTTTCCAAGTGGACTTGTTTTAGTTTAGAATAATTGTTACAACATTTTGAGTGTTACTAAGAATATTGTATCTGTTGCGTGTTTAGCAGTAGATGGATTTATAATTTTATTTTCGAATAATAATTATCAGATTTGTTTGAATAATGTTCTTTGTGGTTATAGGATGTTGAATAGTGGCATTTATGTTTTTGATACTAAAATAGAAGTTTTCAATATAAACAATGTGAAGAAAGTTAAATTAGATAAAGAGTATTCCTTCTACTTATGGCATTATCATTTAGGCCACATAAAGAAAGATCACTTAACCAAGTTGCATAAGTGTGGAGACTTGGGCCCAATAGACTTGGAGTCTTATGGTGATTTCGAGCCTTGTTTAAGAGGAAAAATGACAAAGTTACCCTTTCAAGGAAAGAGTGAACAAGCCACGAGTATATTGGAACTTATACATACTGATGTATGCGGTCCAATGAGTGTTCAGGCACTAGGAGGACACTCCTACTTCATAACCTTTATTGATGATTATTCTCGATACGGTTATTTGTACTTAATGAAGCACAAGTCTGAAAGTTTTGAAAAGTTCACTATTCGGAGCTGAAGTAGAGAAACAGCTTGAGAAAAGTATTAAAGCACTTTGATTGGATCGAGTTGGAGAATACCTAAGTCAGGCATTTTAGGATTATCTGAAGGAAAATGGGATAGTTCCCCAATAGACCCCTCCTTGTACGCCTCAGTATAATGGAGTGTAAGAACGGAGGAATCGAGCTTTATTAGATATTGTTCGGTCCATGATGAGCCATGCAGATCTCTGTAAATCCTTTTGGAGATATGCACTAGGGAGCGCAGTTTATGTATTAAATAGAGTGCCCTCTAAATCTGTTGATTTTACACCTTATGATAGATGGTGTAATAAAAATCCATCTCTAAGTCACTTAAGAGTATGGGGATGTCCTGCTATTGTAAAGAGGATAGCGTCAGATAAGCAGAACGGTAAATCTGACAAGTGTCTGTTCATTAGATATCCAAAGGAAACTATTTGATAATTATTTTACCAACCCAAAGCACAGAATGTATTTGTGTCACGGAATGCTCAGTTTTTGGAAAAGGAACAGTTACTTGCAAAAGTCAGTTGAGCAGTATTGAACTGGAAGTTCAAAAGGAAGAAATAGACAATCAACTGATTGACCCCATTCTAGATACACAAGAAAGTGAGATAACAACCTGTCGAAACACAAGCATTGTGAAGATCAGGTCGTGTTCATAAAAGTCTCAATAGATATGATTTTATCATCACTGATTATAAGGAACTGTATCTCTTGGAGGATAATGAACCGAGGACATATGATAAGGCAATGAAAAGCTCGGATTCTGATAAATGGCTAAAAGCCATGAAATCAAAAATGGATTCCATGTATGAGAACCAAGTTTGTAATTTGGTTGATGCACCACAAGAGGTTAGACCGATCGGGTGCAAATAGGTCTTCAAGAAGAAGACTGACATGGTAATGTAATTACCTATAAAACAAGGTTGGTTGCGAAAGGTTATAGTCAACGTGAAGGTATCGACTATGATGAACGTGATTTATGTCCAAATGTTTATGATTGGGTGTGCAGTCATTTTCTTAGTATTGTATGTCGATGACATTCTACTAATAGGAAATGATATTTCTCTTCTTGAAAATGTTAAAGCATGGTTGTCAAGAAAATTCTCCATGAAAGACTTTGGTGAAGCAACTTTTATACTAGGTATAAAGATCTATAGGGGTAGATCAAAGAGGCTGTTAGGTCTTTCTCAAAGTACATATATAGATAACGTATTGAATAGGTTCAACCTTGAGCATTCGAAGAAAGTTTATCTCCCGATGACAAAGGGGATTAACCTATCTAAGGCTCAATGTCCAAGGACAACTCAGGAGAGAATACGCATGAAGGATATATCCTATGCATCCGTGATAGGATCCATCATGTATGCTATGATATGTACTAGGACAAATGTCTCTCAAGCTTTAATCTTTACGAGCAGATATCAGTCCGATCCAAGTGAAAAGTGCTTGAAGGCTATCAAGGCAATTCTTAAGTACTTGAGAAGGACTAAGGATGAGTTTTTAATATATTGAGAAGATGACCTCACAATTAGAGGTTACACTGATGCGACTTTTTAATCTGATAAGGATGACTTTAAGTCTGAGTCAGGTTTTCTGTATGTGTTAAATGGAGGGGCGATATGCTGGAAGAGTTCTAAGCAAGAAACTACTGTTGATTCAAGCATGAAATCTAAATACATTCCTGCATGTGAAGTAGCAAAAGAAGTTATCTGGTTAAAGAGATTTATTGGTGATCTTGGTGTGGTGCCTGAGACTATTGATCCAATTACTTTGTATTATGACAACAATCGTGCTATAGCTCAGGCAAAGGAAACACTATCTCATCAGAAAAACAGGCGTGTATCCAGAAAGTGTCATATAATCAGGGAGATTGTTGATGCTAAGATAATAAGACTAGAATATGTTCCCACTAATCAGAACCTCGTGGATGGTCTGACGAAGCCATTAACTCAAGTCAAACTTGACAAGCATGTTAAAGCATATGGATTAAGACATATGCTAATTGGCCTTAGTGCAAGTGGGAGTTTGTATATCTTAATTATGTAATAGTATGAATATTTTGTTTAATCAATAAAGGCATTTAATCTTTTATTTATATCAATATGTTTGTACATATATTATAACTGGTTAAAATATGTTCATTGATTTATATATACAAAAGTCCTTGACATATCATAGCCTGAAGTCAGAGAAATTATAGTTCGACTATACTTGGTGGAACCTGCTTCATACGCAATTATGATTATGTCTAAACTAGCCCTAGTCATAGTTTCATCAAGAAAGGATATTGATGAAGCAGAAATACTAGCATGTGGTCAACTTTCTTGGAAAGGGTCCAAGCAGTCAATCTCCTAAGGAATTAAGGTGGTGCCTTAAGTTTGACACATGGATATATCTGGGAGATATATTGGAGACCTCAGCAAGGTAAACACTTAGTGTATATATCAATGTGTTAGTGTTTATGTTCATGCAATAAGCTTTGTGAATATCCTCATACTTGAGATACTAGTTAGCTTGTCTGGTCAACGTGGGCAGCACGCGAATCCTATAGGATCCGAGTGTTTGCCAAGGGCGGGATGGGGTTTTCCCTATCCCCTATTAAATGCGAAGAGCCCTTGCTCCCCTATAAATTAAGCCCCTTTTCTCCATTTGAAATCGCACCAATTCAAGTTGTGATTCCTACGAGTAAGTTAAACTTGAACAATATATTTTCGGGTGGGATTTGAAAGTGGCCTAGCAGCTACTCAAGGTTCTTCGGTTCTTCCTCATTGGGAGGTTTCGGTTGGTGGGGTTCATGTGGATACTCATGGAGGCTATCCTACACTTGGAAGCTTGTGTAAGGAAGTTTTGCTCAAGCACGCTTCAACTGGTAAGTTTTCTTTCTTTCTCTTTTAATTATTAGGTCTTTTTCTTTAAGCGTTTTTAGTCTTAATAATTATTTTTAGGTAATTTTATGCTTAGATTATAGCTTAGAGTTATAACATGCTTAGTATAAAATATATGTGCCAGAATATAATTTAGAATTATGGTATGTCTACCTTTTGCATGCTAACCTAGGTAGAGAATTATTTAGTTAAGGCTTTATTTGATTTATATGCATCTATTACGAGTTCCTGGGGATAGGGACATAATTTTGAATTTCTGCCATACCTATTATGCATGTTCAATTTGACTGTCAGTTCCCAACAATTAGTTGGTTTCTAGTATAATAAATTGGATTCATTATATGGTTTTACAAATGAAAGTTTACATTGTTAAGTTAAAACTTATGGACATAGGTGCAAGAACTTGAACCATGAACCCCCTTGTTTGTTTTGCATGCTATGTGGATAGTAAGTCTAATCAACTTATTCTTTATGCACCTAGAGTAAACAATGTATATTCTATAAACATTAAAAATGAGAAAAAGAATATTTGATTGGTGTCTAAAGAAGAAGAATCATGGCTATGGCACCGGAGGTTGGGACATGTTAGCATGAACCTCCTGTCCAAATTAGCCAAAAAGGAATTGGTAGTGGGTTTGCCTAAGGTTGCTTTTGATAAGGATCATATATGCACTGTATGTCAATTAGGTAAACATCCACTACTACATAAGTGCACAAATGCAATAGTCAAATGCAATGGTTTGTGGCTAATGTAACACCCTAATGCAACGGTTGGTGCTAATACAATGCCTAATTGCAATGGTGGAGGCTAATGCAATGCCTCATTGCAACAATTGACGCTAATGCAGTGTTAAATTGTAACGGCTGTGGCAAATGTAATGGTGGTTGGCAACTCCTGAGGCTAATGCAATGCCTTAATGCAACCCCTAAGACTAATGTAACGCTTAATTGTAACCATAATTTCTATGGCAACAACATATAAATCTAATGTAATGGTTATTATATTTATGTTATCATAACAATAAAATAAATGATGAGAAAATATGTAATAATTGTATTCAACATACATATACAATTTAAATATCGATAATTTGTCATTTTAAGTATTTTATTTTTATTTTTTTGAATTTAATTAACAAATTTAACTATTTATTCATATGAATTTAAGTGAACAATGACATATATATTGAGTATTAAAAAAGAATTCAAATTATAACATGTCCAAGATTGATTTCCAACATGTAAATGAAGGGCTCTACCTCAGTGAGCTACATCAGATTATAATTTACATCTTAAGTTTTAAGGATATACCATATAGAGAATGGTTGAACTCAATCATTCCCTATTTTAAAGACTACCCTAAAGTAGGGAATACCATAAAATAGAGAATAATTGGACTTGCTCTTTCCTATCAAGTTGATTCACCAAATAAAGGCCTCGTAGTTGTAACTATAAGCCACATGTTTGAGGCTTGTCCATTATAAACTATATATGTATAAATTGAAAATGCCTTGTATTATTATAATTGATATCGAGTGGTAAAGGCTTGGTCTAGTGGTTGTGCCGTGAAGTTGTGATCCTAGAGGTTGTAGGTTCGAGTCCACACTCAAGCGAGGTGGGATAATGTTTTCCTTTGTTATTATTGTAAGCCCATATGAGATAAATTTTTTGAAAAAAAATTATAACTGATATCGACACATGCATTCTTTATATAAAGTTAATTAATAACTTGCAAATATAATTGACATATAATTTACTATTATGTTGTATTATTAAAAAAGATTTTAGTTATTATAGACCGTGGTCTTATAATTTTTTTAAAAATAAGAGCTTTTATTTGTACCAAAGTTGGAAAAAATAAAGACATATGACTTTTCTATGCAATGGTAAAATTTTACCTATTAATTTCATTTTCCACAAAAAAAAATTTTATCTCCCTCTCTAATTTAGAAAAATATTTGAAGTCCCTTCAAAATTTACTCTCCCTAAACCCTCTCCTCTGTAATCTCAATCTCTAAACTATTTCTCAAACCTTTCTCTCTAATCACGCTCTCCACGCCTACCACCAGTATTAGAGGTTGTTCCCGCTGCTTCTCCCTTCCGCTGCTCTATTCCTCTGCTATGCTATGGTATGTTCCTCCTTTGCTTTTTGTTTTCCACCAATTGTTTTTCTAATTGTTTTATCTAATTATTTTCGATCATAAGCTTAGATTTGTTTGGGGGTTCTGATTAGGGTTTGGATTTGGATTGCCCATTGATTTCTATTTATTTGCAGGAGTATGATTTTATTTTCGTAGATTTGGGAACGTATTCACGATTGGGCATTTTATGCGCATAATTTTGTTGGTTTAATTTTGGTCATATTTCCTCTTTATGTTTGCTTTGGTCGTTGTTCATGAATACAGTGATGTTCTTTTCAATTTCCTCTATTTGCAACTTGTCTTAATTTTGACCAAATTAAAAATAGTATCAATTTTCACTAGTAACATCGGCCACCATCTCATTTTTTAAAAGCATTTTAAGGAAAGGAATTATGTATAGGAAGCTAAGGCACATTAGCAATTTTAATGCTCATCACGTCAAATGCAACACAAGTATTGCGCATATGTAACTTTGACCATTTTGCCATATTTGATTCTAATCTTAATTTCAAACCATCTTATTCAGCTTAAGAATCATAAAACTCTTATAAATGATATTATCACAACCTATGTAGCACGGAAACGGAAACGGAAATGGATACGGAAACCGGAAAATGCCATATCTAAAAAATATAGGCTTGGAAACTTGGGGAAACGAATACGGATACGGATACGGATACGGAAACAGAAAAGCTAAAACGGCATGTAACCGGAGTTTCCGTGCTTCATTGATCACGACGATGATGACAGAATTATAATCTTGAAATTAAAAAAAATACAAGTTGGTTTATAAAAAATATAATTTGTATCTTTGAACCTTCTAATCTTAATTTTGGCAGATTTATCCCCTTATACTAAATTTTCAGAGATGACCCTTGTTAAGCAGCCCTTATATAGTGTATCACGCAGACATTACGTGATTGTAAGGCAGAGTTTGACCACATGCCTTTTACTAGCACTTGTAAAACACTGCTAGCATAATTGCTAGCAAGAATGTAAGTTTCGAGAGAAAAATAAAGTAAATGAAGTACAGAGGCTAAAGTGACAGTATGACAAGTGCTACTTGTCAAATTTTAGATTTTGCCCAATTTGATAAAGAAATTAGCCATGTCACCGAACATGTAAGGGTCCCTACATATATGACTACTAGATCAAAAGCGTTCCTAGTCCCTATGCATGCAAGGATTATCCCATTCCCTAATGACTTAAGTACCAACATTTGCTGCTATTGTACAATTTTCTAATTGATGCTTGTCTTGGTGTCTGCTATATCTTCTAAAAAAAGACACTATTTTCATTGTTCAATAATTACTCAATTCTTTTTTTTTGGGTTTGTATTCATACATTACTATTCTATTATTCTTTTTTCAAGGGCTTGTTTCATCCTCTCTTGCTCTCCGTTGGCTATAACTAAGCTCTTACAAGGTAAGCCCTTGCAAACATTTTCTTTAAGTTTGAGTTCTTATTATTAGTTTTCTGATTTTCATCAAGTTGTAATGAGTTGTTTTAATTTGTAGAATTTTATGCCATTGATAATTAATTTGTAGAATTTTACTTTTATCTAGAGAAATGGTCGAAAGAAACAAAAAATTGGTGGACCTAGTCAATTTCCTAGTTATTTCACTTCTCATAATCAATTTCTTATTGTATCCTATTTAGATTTGTTCCTTATCGAGGTTCTACAGATGTATACTATAGATGAATTTTATTTGTTCTTTTGTAGCCCATAAATAATTTAATTAGATTATTTAATGAGTAGAATTTTCATTTTAGCTAGAATAGTGGCTGAAGGAAATAGAAAATGGTGGACTTATGCTAGATGGAGTGATGAATTTGAACGAGGAACAGATCTTTATATTGAAAATGCTATTCTTAGAATGTCTGAAGGGGATCAAATGCCTTGTCCATGTCAAAATGTTATTATCATTATTGGTATAAGAAGAATGTTGTTAAGGATCATATAATATGTAATGGCTTTGTTCCAAGGCCAGAAACAACATTTGGGACTACTACGGACATGGATCGAGAGGGGGAGGTACTAGAACATAATGATGCAACAAATTGGAATGATGGCATAGATGAGATGATGCATGATACTTTGAGAGGGACACCAACTGAAGATGCAAAACAATTTATGAAGTTATTAGAAGAGGGGCAGGAAGAATTGTTCTCAGGTTGCAATACATTTACTAGGTTGTCATTCATTGTTTGAGCATATATATGTAAGTGTGATTTCAATTTCAGCAAGGCTGCTTTTGTTGGTCTGTTTTGGTTATTTAAGGAAGTGATACCTCATTCAAAAGTTCCTTTGACACATAATGAAGCTAAAAAAGTGTTGAAACTGTTAGGATTGGATTACACAAAGATTGATGCATGCCCCAATGACTGCATGTTTTATTGGGAGGAACATGCAGATGCAACAAATTGCCATGTATGTGGGACTCCTAGATGGATAACGAAGGATAAGGATGTTGAGGAGACAAACAGAAAACCACATAGGATTCCATCAAAAATCCCAAGGTACTTTCCAATTAAGAAAAGGTTGCAAAGGTTATATATATGCGCGGAAACTACAAAATGCATGACTTGGCATGCAAATGAGCGAGAGAAAACTGGGCTATTACAACATCCAGTGGATGGGCAAGCTTGGAAAGATTTTGATAATTTGTATCCCACATTTTCTAAAGAAGCATGTAATGTAAGACTCGAATTAACAACTGACGGATTTAATCCATTTCACTCAATGAGCATTGTACATAGTACATGGCCCGTGATTTTGATAAATTATAACTTGCCTCCATGGATGGCAATGAAATTCGAGTTCTTAATGCTTTCATTACTTATTCCTAGGCCATTGTCTCCTAGAAATGATATTGACATATACTTGCAACCATTGATCAAGGATCTCAAGGATTTGTGGGAGTTTGGGCTTCAAACATATGATGCTTCAAGTAGTCAAGTGTTTAACATGCATGTAGCTTTGATATCTACTGTTAGTGACTTTCCAGGTTATGCAATGTTATCTGGGTGGGGGACAAAAGGTTAAATAGCATGCCCTTGTTGTCATTATGAAATAGATTCTGTATGGCTAAAACATAGCTGCAAACATTGCTACCTTGGTCATCGTAGATTCTTAGATGGGGCTCACCCTTGGCGTCATAATATGAGGAATTTCAATGGACAAATCGAGGAAAGAAATGCACTTATTCGCTTGACAGGGAATAAAATAGGGGAGCTTTTACGAGGATTTCCCAATGATTTTGGGAAAAAGAAAAAGAAAAGGAAAATAAATTCAGATGATCCGAAGAAGAACATTTATGAAGGGGAACCATTTATCTTAGCATCTCAAGCACATCAAGTTTTTTATGTGCAAGATCTAACCAGGGATAGTTGGTATTATGCTGTTCATAACCTGATAGAGAAAAAGGTAAGATTTTAGATTTCACCAGCAAAGGCCAACGAATTTGGCAAGTCTATTCTAGAAGAGACAAAGAAAATGCTGCTGCTATGGGCAGCAAATCAGGGGGCATAGGATCCATGAATTATTAAGAATCATTAAGTATGGGCTCTAGAAATTATTAAGCTGGCTGTATGGGAGTAAGTATGGGGTCTAGATATAATTAAGTTGGCTGTATGGGCGTTGCAGCTGTATGGGATCTAATATTTGTCAGTATTATTGTGTTCTAGCATTCTTTAAGTTGTGAGTTTGTATTGTTTTAGGCAGACTTTGAGATAGTTATTTTGGCTCTTTCCTTTTGGAAGAGAGGGGGATTGAAAAGTGTGCTTTTCAATTCAGTTTCTATTATCAATTCTGTTCTTCTTTATTGTATTGTTACCTTTATTTTTTCTGATCAAATAAAGCTCCAGCAGATTCCTATTTACTATTAAAGCTTCAGTTTCTATTTTCCTTTGTCTTTTAAGTGTTTCTCATTCTCTTTGGTTGCTAACATAACCCACCTAGAGAACTATCTGATGGTATAATTATATTGTTACATGTGATTTACTTATCTGTGTGATATATATATATATATGATGGTATTGCTATATATTAATATTTATGATATTGTTTAATTTAAATGGTATGGATATTAAGTAATTCTAAATTGTTTGTTGTACAGATGAAAGGGATGAGACAAAAACGGGCTGCTAACAAAATACAAGAGATACTGGAATATGAAAGACTGAGATTCGATAGATTAAAGAAGAATGAAGATTTTTTGTTATCTCAAGGATTCAAGCCCTTAACAAATAAAGTTTTGCAAGCTAAATGTCGGGAGTTCGCAAATTGTGTTAGTGAAGATGTACATTCATATGAGGATGTGGCACAACAAAAGGAAGCTGGAAATCAATTAAGAATGGATAAACAAGCTGCAAAACAACAAGTTGAAAAGCAACATAGATCACAACAAGCTAAAAAACAACAACCACAACCAACAGAGCAACATCAGCAACATCAACATATATTTGAAAAGCAACAGGGGCAACAAGATTCTGGTACTTTTTTCTCTTATGGAAAATTTTAAATCAAGAATTCTACCGCTTTCCAATATATTCAATCTATTAGTAGCTTATGTTGCTGTTTGCTCTTATGTAGCCTTACTATATCAATTAGGTAGTTACTAGAATAATTTTTGGAATAACAAAGTACAACATTTGGATGGAATAGGTTGAATGTTGATTGAAAATGTTATGCTAGAAAGTATTGTTCATCTGATCAAGTTTGAGTTTGTCCCAAATATCAACTGAACCCGAAACGTCAACAACTTTTGGTTCTCCCAGGTCTGTCCTTAATTTGGAGTAATATAGGAATTTATCATTAATTTTTGAGTTGTTTACAATTTACTAAATTTGGGCATGGTAGGTTCCAGAGTACTCTGTAGAAGGCCAAGTACTATGGTCGTGTTAAGGATTGATCTTATTCGATCTATTAAAAAAGAAATAAAAAATTAAGCTAGTTAAAATTTTTTTGTATTACAATAGAAATTACATATTATGAGAACAAATTTTTTTGAAGAGTTTGATGGATCACATGTTATTGATGCAATAGTTTCACATATCATTAAATTTTAGAAATTAACTATTAACTTGGTTGCATTTTATACAGATTTTCAGCTTCTTCCTAAAAAAGGCAAAAAACATTTTGCTCACCTGGAGCATTGTCTACATATCATGACCTACGTATGAAACAAAGGGGTGAAGTTGGAGAAGAAAGGCAAATTCGCAATGTTATTGAAGATGTACTTCCTACTAATGGTCAAACTACTGA
This sequence comes from Euphorbia pulcherrima, assembly GCA_947683365.1. Classification (NCBI taxonomy): domain Eukaryota; kingdom Viridiplantae; phylum Streptophyta; class Magnoliopsida; order Malpighiales; family Euphorbiaceae; genus Euphorbia; species Euphorbia pulcherrima. The sequence goes on from CANTUS010000014.1 coordinate 46,386,791, forward strand.
ACCTTCAATGAATATTCTAAATGATAAGGTAGAGGAGCTTCCTTCTCCAGGCATAGCTGAAAGTACAAATAAAGGTATGTGATGTTCTATCTTTATAAAAACTAAAGATTTTTACAAGAAAATTGAATGTTTTATGTGAAATTAGACTGGTTGTAAACAAAACATTTGTTCAATTTATTAGTAAGGATCTGAAATTGAACTGATTATAAACAAAAAAATTGAAACGTGTTTTATGTTCGTTTTAAATAAAATTCTCTAAAACACTTGACATGACCTGTATCTTATTTCTTATGTTTATTTTATGAGATTCTGGCTCTTCCAAAAAACATCGAGGGCCAAAATGCCAGGGTTCACGCACGGACAATAGAGGAATGACAGATAATTATGCTTAATGCATATGGGCAACCAATTGGTCCAATAGATGCTATTGTGAAGGAATTCGGCAGCTTTCTGGGGACCATTGCAAAGAATCCAAAGTTAGCTCCATTGGATTATGTTGAGTGGCCAAAAGTACCTACACATAATGATATTTGGGAATATGTCTTGGTATGAAGTTTCATCAATTCAATTAGTTTGTATCGTACTATATTAATTACACCTTACGAAACATTTTTCCCAGAAAAAATATATGGTACCCGAGGAAGGTAAGAAGTATGTCTTGGAAAGCGTAAATGAATGTTGGCATGTGTATAAAAGTAGGGTGAAGAAGATACATTTCAATAAAATGCCCGTTGAACTCAGATGGAGTAATTGGCCAAATGGAATACCGGATGATCAATTTAAAAATCTGCTAGATTATTGGGACGATCCAGCGGTTGAGGTATTTATCATTTTAGTTATTTTTCATGTAATAATCATGAGTCTCAGTGTATCATGGTTTGGTAATGTAATTTCTTGCTTTTTATTCTATTGTTTAGTATTGAATATTGAACTGTTGTGTATGCAGGACATTTTTTGGTAGCTAGTCTTAGAGTTATAATGATAGTTCTTTGTTAATATGTCTTCCATTTTTTAATTGTTTAGGAATAAAGCATGATCAATAGAAACAATCGTTAAAAGCGACAGATATTCACACTATGGGGCCAAAACCATATGCATTGTTACGCCATCAATTGGTAATTAATCTTACTCAATTTTTCTTATTTTTTACTTATTTTGTAGTCAAGTTTAAGCCATTATTAACTATGTTATTTGAATAGCAATAAGGACACCTAAATAAGGCAGAACCCACACAACACATGATGTACAAAGCATCAACGGCTAGAGATCTAAATAAGTCTTACAAAATGGATGAACTAATAGCAAAAGACAATATTGTAAGATATTGTATGTATTGTTAAATCATTCTTTATTCCATTGTACACATAATCTGAAATGTCGATTATTTTGATAGGAGAGGATGGATGCTTTGCAGTCATTAGAGAATAAAAAAATGGTTCAGATCCATATTATGAAGTGGTAGATAGACCTGAACACCATGGACGTGTACGCCTATATGGGAAAACAGTGAGGAAGTCATCTTTAAGCAAGAAAGGAAACACCAGCTTCATACTTCCACAAGAATACATGGAAAATCTCGAGGCTAAGTGGTTTCAAGATTTCATAAAAGCTAATCCTCAATTGGAAGGAGAAGATATAGTCATTCCTCAGTTTCAATAAATACCCAGCTCTGATCATATTGGAAAAAATGGTGGAGAGCCATCGGTGCAAAGCAAAAAATTGTCAAATGAGGTAACGCTTTTTGTATGCTGATTATTGTTAAGATGCCCATCTTGCATAGGACATTACATCTTGCTTGCCCATCTCACTTCTTTTATGCATATACCCTGATCCACAATATGAGAAAAACATGAACTTGGCATATACACCAGAAATATTTGTTGACAACATTGGTTTAGTTTTGATGTTTTAACTATTTATTTGTAAAACCTTTATGATTTATCGGAGAACTTAGCCATTTCTTATTACCTGGGATTTGATTCGGCCAGAATTCAGTCTTAGGTAATGATTTAACGATTTGTCATATTTTACTGTGGAGATTCTGCTGGGAGTGCGTGTGCATTGAACGGTCTGAACAATGTATATCAAAGATAGTAAATTAATTGAAAAGTGAGCTAAAACTTGTAATCTTGATTTTGGATATTTGGTTATTTCTCTATACCCCTAAGAACATGATTATTTCCTTGATAATTGTGGTTCCTCAATTAGATTTGATCATTCATTATTAGTATCATCTATTGGTGCTTTTATTGGACTAATCGCTTCCAATGATTATCAGTAATGATGTTGTATCTGTTAGGTGTGCATGCTATTCACATCTAAGTTTTGAGTGTTTTTATCTTATACAATGTTGAATTTTGCATAGGTACACGATCAATCAGTTGGAGATGATGACCATGTGCAATTTGATTAAAGCATGAATAAGGAGCAATTTACAGCTATGACGAATCATTTTATTGTTTTGATAAATGGAACAAATATATGATGTTATTTTGTTTTGAACAATTCATATGCATGAAGGTACTTGAATATATATAATACTTTATATATTGCAATTCAGGTTCTTTAATTGTAAAATATGTTTATATATATGACTGTATTAAAAGGATAATATATAATTGAGTACATGTACACAAATATTTTGTATAACCATTAACCATTGAATGGTAGTAGAATCAACCGTTGCTGTAGTTCACTCTATTGCAACGGTTAAACTTATAACTGTTGCTGTAGGCGATATTATTTGAATTGGTTGTATGGGTGGCTGTTGCAATAGCTTGAACTTTTGCAATGGCAACCGTAGCAATTACTCAAACTATTGCAATGGATACGTTACGATAGATTTTATTTATAAAATGGCTAGAAACTCACCCATTGCAATAGTTCATGCTATTGCAATGGCTCCAGCTGCAATAGCTCATGCTATTGCAATGGCTCCAGTTGCAATAGCTCCAGTTGCAATAGCTCAAGCTATTGCAGCGACTCCATTGCAATAACTCAAGCTATTGCAACGGCTCCATTACAATTGATTCCCTATTGCAATGGGGGCCATTGCAATACAACAAGCTACTATAATGGCTTTAGATACATATCGCCGTTACATTGCCTTTGATAGTCGTTACAATAGCTCTATTGTAATGGCAATTATTAATTTCGTTTAACCGTGACAATAGAAGCTAATAACTATTGCAATAGACCTATTGCAAGCTTAGTATTGGCAACGGCTGTGGTTTAGCTAATGGAACATTAAAGTGACATATTGCAATGATTAAGGCACTTAATGCAATGCTAAAATGTTGTTGCAATTGTGCACTTATGTAGTAGTGAGCATAAGAAAAGTTTACCTTTCGTCTCCTACATTCCTTCCAAAAGAGTACTTGAGCTCTTGCACATTTATCTCTTTGGTCCAATTAAACCATTGAGTTTAGGTAGAAGAGAATACACCATGGTCATTATGGATGCTTATTCTCGATATACATGGGTTCTTTTGCTATCAAGCAAAGATGAATCATTTGACCAATTCTCAAAAACATTCATCCGGATAGAAGTAGAATAGGGGATAAGCATTGCATGCATCCGAAGTGATAGTGGTGGTGAATTCAAAAATAAGCATTTTGCTGAATTTTGTGACTCTAAGGGCATTGAACATAACTTTTTTGTCCCTCATACTCCTCAACAGAATGGAGTTATTGAGAGAAAGAATAGGACCATAGTTGAGATGGCTAGAACAATGCTAAATGAAAATTATTTGCCAAAATATTTACGCGGAGAGGTTGTAAACACTACATGCTATATCTTAAATAGAGCACTCATTAGAAAGACCTTAGAAAAGACCCCCTATGAAATCTAGAAGGGAAGAAAACCCAAAATTGGGTACTTCAAAGCATTTGGATGTAAGTGCTACATCCTAAATGATAGAGAGAAACTAGGAAAATTTGATCCTAAGTTTGATGAAGCAATTTTCCTTGGCTACTCAACACATAGCAAAGCTTATAGAGTCTTTAACAAATGAATCCAAACTATGGTAGAGTCTATACATGTAGATTTCGATGAGACTAACCATGCGGGCAAGAAATGCTCCACTCTAAAAGATCCAGTTCCGGAAGCTAAAAATTCTAGAGAAAAGAAGAAAATCCAAGTTCCTGATACCTTTCAAATCAAGAAGCATAAAGAAGAGGATGAAGGAATATCCTTTGATCCAGAAGTACAACAAGTTGGTCTCAATCCACTTGAGATAAACTTCAATGATGACCAAGGAGAGCAAGCTGAGGCAGAAGTGGAGCAAGTCCCAGTTCAACATGAAGGCTTACAAAGGGAAATTCGGACTCACGAAAATCATCTGGTAGAAGCTATTTTGGATAAGATCCAAAATCCATTCAAAACCAGTGGATAACTCAATAGTATGTTGAGCCATGCTGCTTTTGTCTCTCTCATTGAGCCAAAGAAATTTCAAGATGCTAAAGGAGATGAAACCTAGATGATGGCTATGCAAGAAGAACTGGATCAATTCGCCAGGAATAATGTATGGGATCTAGTGGCACCTCCAAAGGGAAAGTCAGTCATTGGCACCAAATGGGTATTCTGGAACAAGCTAGATGAATCTGCAATAGTGGTGAGGAACAAGGCAATATTGGTTACCAAAGGCTACAATCAATAGGAAGGGATTGACTTTGAAGAAACATTTACGCCTGTAGCAAGACTAGAGGCAATCCGGATTTTATGTTCTTTTGCATCATTCATGGGACTCACTTTGTTCCAAATGGATGTCAAAAGTGCATTTCTAAAAGGAGTTATCCGGGAAGAAGTCTATGTGAAGCAGCCACCTAGATTTGAAGACTCAAAGTATCCATATCATGTCTACAAGCTAAAGAAGGCTCTCTATGGATTGAAGCAAGCACCAAGAGCCTGGTAAGAGAGACTCACTACATTTCTCATATCCAAGGGATATATCTGAGGCAAAGCAGATACAACCCTTTTCATCAAGAAAAAGAAGAATGCTATCACTCTAGTCTAAATTTATGTGGATGATATCATATTTGGGGTAACAGATGAGAAGATGTGTGAAGAATTCAGCTCTCAAATGCAAAAAGTTTGAGATGTCCATGATGGGAGAACTCAATTTCTTCCTTGGTTTACAAATCAAGCAAAGTCCGGATGTGATTTTTATAAACTAGTCAAAGTATACCAAGGAGATATTAAAGAAGTTTAAAATTGACAAGAGCAAACCTATGTCCACTCCAATGGGTTCAGATATAGTTCTATGCAAGGATTGTGAAGGAGAAGATGTTGATCAAAAGCTCTATAGAGGGATGATTGGTTCACTTCTGTACTTGACAGCAAGCAGGCCTTACATGCACTATACATTCTGTTACCATGCAAGCTACCAAGCCAATCCTAAGGATTCTCATCTCAAGGTTGTTAAGAGAATTCTTAGATACCTCTTAGGAACCACTGAGGTTGGATTGTGGTATCCTAGTAGTGGAGATTTCACACTCTAAGGCTTCACTGATGCAGATTATGGCAGAGACACTCTTGAATGGAAGAGTACATCCGGAGGTTGCCATTTCCTTGGAGATTGCTTAGTATCATGGTACAGCAAGAAGCAAACTTCAGTTGCTTTATCTACTAAAGAAGCATAATATATGGCAGCTGTAAGTTGTATGGCTCAACTCCTTTGGATCAAGCAACAACTAGAAGATTAGGGAGTTCAATCCTGATGTGTGGATATTATGTGTGACAACCAGAGTGCAATTGATGTGTCAAAGAATCCAGTACTCCACAGTAGGATGAAGCGTGTTAACATAAGGCATCATTTCATCCGGGATCATGTGATGAAGAAGGATGTTGCCTCGGTATACATTCCAACCAATGAGCAAAGAGTAGATATCTTTACTAAGCCATTAAGTAAAGATCAATTTGGCAAGCTAAGGGAATCAATTGGGATGTCTAATCCAATTTAAAGAAAATTCAAAAGATGGTCCAAGGTTAGTTTAAATCCCTAGCAAGGAATCCGGAAGAGAAGAAGATTTGAAGAAAGCTCCACTCCGGATGAAACATTGCCACGTTAGCAGACAAGAATGGCATCTGGCAGTAAAAGCGCAGAAAAGTAACTACTCCCTTTTGAATTTCAAATGTTTATTGGGTGTTACATGTGTGGTAAATTCAACAGTTGGTTTTCAAAATAAACCGTTCCTATTCTCCGGTTTAATAGAATTTACCTCTCTCCTAAAATCTCGATTGCCATGTCATCAATCCAGCCAAATTAACGGCACCCGAATTACCATTATGCCCTCACTTTGAAAATCCTATATAAACCCTCAAAATCACTATCTACTTCAAGCGAGCAACAATCTATACTATTACTTTGCAAAAATCAAAACTCAAACTCCAAACCCTAAAACTTCAAACCTTCTCTCCAATGGCTGCCATCATAACTAGTGAAGGACCTAAAATGCTTCCCACTCAAAATATCTTTACAGAGTTCTATCTGAAAGATGAAGATTTCAAACCAGTAAAACTCAAAACCAATGACTCTGTTATCCCCATAGACTTCTTGGGCGATAACTTCCTATTTAAAACAGACCCTTACTCAAAATTGATTGAAGATCAACACTTAACTAACTTCCTCAAGATCAACTACCCAACATACCCACATTTGGCTAAGGAGTTTTATGATAGTCTCAAAGCTCACTCCTTCCACGATGCTTTGAGAACTTAGGTCCAGGGTAAGGCGATTACGATTACCCCCAAATTTTTTGAAAAATTTTGGAACATGAAAAATGATGGGGTCCATCTGAGAATTGATGGAGATGAGCAGCACGTCAAGTATGAACCATAGATGTGGCTACATCCAAATTTCTTCGGAGATAAGTTCTCCACCTACTTTTCAAAAGTGCCAAGGTTCCTACAACACGCACTTGCTATGTTGGTTATGATCCGGAAGGGATCTCTCACTGCAATGCCATTTTTCCAACATTATGGACTACAACACTGGGTGGAGAGCAGAGTTGTGAATACGCTGGTGCTTATCATCAACTACCTCAGGAAACATAGAAACTCTCATGGTGCACTGATCACCAGAATCTCAGTCGCAAAAGAGGTGAACGTCTTCGGATTCCAGGCTGTGATTGGAAATGAAATTTTGGAGAAGAATTTCAGGAAGTTGAGTTTTGGGGAGACCTGGAATGAGGAAAAGGCCAAGAATCTATGAGATGATAAGAAAAGAAGAACTAGAAAGGCTGAAGATGCACCGGTTCCTAAGAGAGCCTGAACTACCAAGTCGAAGGCAAAGAAACAACTTGCTCTGGTTCTAGTTGAGGAAGTTAATAAGGATACCCAAACCCTTACTCAGCTTTTAAATAAATCTTAGGAGAAACCTAATTCACGAGGAAGACTGATTAAAGCAGCTGATAAGCTAAAGAAACCAGTATGTGAGCCAGAAGTAAGAGAAACTATCATAGTGGCTACTGCTGCTATTAGGAAAGGATATCAAAAGGGGCAAAAAAGAAACATAAAAGATATTCCAATGGAGGAGCAAGAATCTGAAGATAAAGAAACAGAGGATGAACTTCCCATAGCCAAGAAGTAATTCACCCGAAAGGGGTGCACTTTTGATGAGGCAGTTCAAGCTCAAAAACATCAGAAAAAGAAGGCTAAGAAACCTGCTGGGATTATCATTGATGAGGTAGTAGCAAGGAGGGTGGTTGTAGCTGAATTAGCTAAGATCAAAGTTACTAAGGGCAAGCATGTGCCTGAATCCACTAAAGAGATAAATCTAGATGACCCTCAATATGAGGTAATAAAAAAAGCAATGAGGGAAAATGATCGGATTAACAAAAGGCTCATAATTGAAGGACCTGGTAGCTCCTTTGGTACTCAAGCAATCTGTATAGATTCGAAAGATATGGTCAAAATTGCCCGAGATCTAGAAGCTAATGATTTTCCCTTTCTACCCAGATCCAAACCCCTTCCAGATAATCTGCTAAATATGGAGACTGAGATCCAGACTGAGGTAAGTCCTATAAAGGCATAAGGAGAGGGCATTGAGGACACTACGAATACTCCTGGGAGAGAAATCAAAAGTCCTAAAAAGGCATTTGAAGGGGTGATTGAGGACATTACTATTCATCTTAGGGTTGTGGCAATGGAAGAAAGAAGAGAGGAATCAGCTGCTCAAATTTAATCTCTAACAATTGAGGTAATCCCTGACTTAGTGTCTTTTATAGTAAATACTAAAATTGTTGCTACTTTTGAAATGGCAGATAATTTTAGGACGACTTAGATGCACAAAATCAAAGTGTATCTAAGAAACAGGAGTCTAGCCCAATATTGTTCTGGAGGAGGGAGTTGGTCTGGGTCCCCAAGAGCACACTCTTAGAGTGGACTTAAGGGGCGAGGCCAATCTGAAGGAATGGTTGGATACAAGGGAAGAAGAAAAGGATGAATTAAGTTCAGAGGAAAGTAGCAAAGAGAAGAGCAATAGTGATAAACCATATAAAAAGTAGTTCTAGCCCTGGAGAAACTTCCACTTCCTCATCCGGACATTTGAATAAGCCAAGAATCTTCAATTCTCAACCAACCAAGAGAGAGAAGTTGAGGGTGGCCTTAAAGCTCATTGAAGAGGCTACTCTGGAAGGGCATATAGGAGATGAAATATCAAAAGCACTAGAGGAAGCAATAACCACTCTGTAATTCATTGAGAAGCAACTAAGTGATCAATCTGCTTCTTCAAACTTGAAAGGCGATATTGGGGACATAAAGAGGAGTGTACAGAAGATAGAAGAAAAGGTATATCACTTTCCAACTGCTGATCTTGTAGCAGAATTCTCACTTGCCAAAATTACTCCGATCCTCAATAAACTTAAAGCAAATGTTGCAGCAGCGCGCCGATCCGCAGACCAAGCCAACACAATGGCTACAAACAATTGCGCAACAATAATGGACAAAATCACCTCCTCCTCTTCAGAGTTATCCACTGAACTGAAAGAATACCTGGATACTAAGTTTGAAAACTTGTTAAAATTCATTGCTAAAAAAGAAGATAAGTCCCCTCTTCCAAGCCTGAATGAAAAGTGGCAAACCATTCTGAATAAGCTGAACTAGTTCCTGGAAGAAGATCTCCCAAAGCTCTTTGCTACACAACTGGCAACTATTGCACAAGAGGTATGTGGACAACTCAATGGACAAGATTCTATCATTCAAAGAGTAAGAGATGATCTTTGCAAAGATTTGATAACAATAAACTCCAGCATTCATAATATCTGAAAGGATCTGGGTCAAAACCACTAAATCTTACCGACCGAACTATCAAATCTATCCTTATCTGGATCCTCCTAGTCTCCATCAATTCTTGAAACCTAATTTCATCCGATCTTCCAGGATCTAGTTCAGCACATTGGGGATACCAGATTTTTTGGACACGAGGGAATCACTACTCTTCTCAAGGCATTATTCCATACTTTGATGAGAAAGATAGAGATTATGGGCTATAGATGCATCCCTACATCACTGGATCCTACAAAAAGCTCTGGAATCTCTTCCGCCCACTACATTTATCCTCAGCCACTATAGAACACATCCAAGAATAGAGAAAGCAAGGTAACTTGGACTATTCCATCTATTCAATGGCTTGGCAACGAAAATAGGATGGTAGGACATACATGGTGATTGACTCCCCTGCTGAAAATAAAAAGGGGGAGAAAGGCAAGGGAAAAGAAAAGGAAGGAGGAGCATCTAGAGCATCCGGTAGGGATTAGACTGCCTTGAATATTCCAAATTTTTGTAATAGCTAGATTCACTTATATATTTCTCTATTTGTAATCCTGCACTTCATTGATGTTAACTATTGTTAATAGAAGAAGTATATGGTGAATATCTAATTCATTAAAAAAATTTTTTGCTTCTAAAGTACAATCTATAATTGTACAATAAAAACATTAGAAGCTAGAATTCAAAAATATTGGGAGAGTTAGAATGCTAGAATTATAGGGGGGGGGGGTAAAACTGTAAATGACTAAGTATCAAGAATCATACTTAGTGCATACAACTCCTTTTCCATATGCTTAGTTTTAGTTTCGATCAAATGGGGTAGATTAATGGAAAATAATGATCTAAAATCTCATAAAACTAAATAGCTGGATCAGGTTTGAAAGAAACAAAAACTCAAAGAAATATACTTATGTAATCTCCTAAATCTGAATGGAAGCATCCGGACAAAACCGAACAATAAGGGTATCCATTGAAGACTACAAGTACCTAAGCATATACTGAGAGCATCGGGTTAAAGTTTGGAAAGGAAACAAACTTTGAATCGTTCAAAATCAGCATCCGAAAGAACTGATTGCTAAGCATCCAGATAAAGACAAATCCGGGGACACTGGGTCTGAAGAAATCTGGAAGACTCAGATATCAAGATAATGGGAAAAGCTTCAATGATAACTTTTCCCTCCACCTTTTTAGTCTATAAAGTCAAAGATCCTTTTCCCATGAACAAGACAAAAAAAAGACAGGTCGCACTTTTCAGAAAAAGGATAAAAGGATTGACACCGGACAGAAAAAGGAAACAACCTTTTTCACCTAGACCAATAAGGAGGGGCGTGGAGCTCACACCAAAAAGCTACTGGTATAAAAGTTGGCGTGACACTAAAAAATAAGAAAAACGATCTGATATCTTTTTTGCCTCAATCCCAAGGATTCAAATGTGTCAAATTACTGTCTAATGGATTGGTCAACGGCTCTGAAAGCACCACATTCTACCTGATCAACATTGAAGATTGAATTACAGCTTACCAACCCACAACAGCTACATTTATGATCCAAGCCTATAAAAGGGGAGCTTCACAAGTTGAGAAGGTGCTGGTTGATTTTATAAAAACATATAATAAGAGAACTTTCAAGAAAGCAACCAGATTCACAAATCCCTCCAAGAACCAAATCACTAAAAATTAGTTTATAAGGATTCCTAAGTAAGTTATAAACTTAAGGAAGTCCTAAACCAAAACCTTTGATAGAAACCAAAGTGTAAAATATCTCCTACCTAGGTGATTAGTGAGATTGGGATATAGCTTGAAGTAGGTGCTTTGAGTAGGATCTCTCTGTAGGACTTATCTTAGATTCGGGGCAGAAGTCTAAGTGGTAAATTCTGCTAAAGACAAAAGGACTCAACTAGAGGTTGGTGCCTCTAGTGGTATAGCCTACATCCGAAAGGGGGTACTATCCGAAGACAAACTATAAGGCTTGATTTCTACCAGTTGGAAAGAAATCAAACTAGTGGACAAGCTCAAAGGAAGGAAGCTTTGGGGACTGGACGTAGGCAGGGCCAAACTAGTATAAATCATCGTGTTAGATTTTCTCTAACTCTTTATTTATATTTGCATCATATTTCATATTTGCATCATTCGGATCCAAAACATCCAGAAGCCATCAAATACTCTACACAGGACTTTTTAAAGCCTATTTATTCCGCGAAAAAGGGTCATTCATCCCCCCTCTGACCTTATATAGACCTTCATAGGGACCAACAGACTTCCCACACTAATATTTATTCACAATTTATGACCAATTATTACATAAACAAAATTGAAACGACAATCCTAGAATTGATCAACATGCTGAAAATAGTAGAACCTAAGATCAAGCAGGATCAAAAGGGTAAGACCTAGAAAAAGAAGGGGCTCAAGGTTAAGAAAAAGATCAGTAAGAAGAAGAAAAATAAGAAATCAGCTACCTGTTTCCAGTGTGGAAAATTAGGACACTGGAAAAGAGATTGTAAGGCGCCCATCTTTAAGCATGTGAAGAATAGCCCTGAGAAGGGAACTACTTTAGGTATGTTAGTGATTGAAAATTTCACTATAGTTCCTTATGAGTCTACATAGGTATTAGATACTGGATGTGGTACTCATATATGTACTTCTATGTAGGGGTTGCAGAACTGTAGAAGTTTGGCTAAAGGAGAGTTGGACCTATGAGTTAGAAATGGAGCACGGGCTGTTGCATCAGTTGTAGGAACATATAGTCTCAAATTGTTAAATGGCCTAGTTTTAAAACTAAATAAATGCTATTATATTCTGGTTATTACTAAGAATATTATTTCTGTTGCGTGTTTAACAGCAGAAGGATTTGAAGTTTTATTAAATAATAAAGATTGTCAAATTCATAAAAATAGTATTGTTTATGGCAATGGAGTTTTGATTGATGGCATATATGTTTTAAATACTAAAGCTAAAATTTTTAATATGAATGATGCTAAGAGATTGAAATTAGATAAAGACAAATCATCCTACTTATGGCATTATCGTTTGGGCCACATAAATAAAGCTCGCTTAACTAAGTTACACAGAGGAGGTGACTTGGGCCCAACAGACTAGGAGTCTTACGTGGAGTGCGAACCTTGTTTATTAGCAAAATGATAAAGAAACCCTTTAAAGGTAAAAGGCAACATGCCATAAGTACAATGGAAATAATACGCACAGATGTATGTGGTCCAATAAACGTGCAAGCACATGGAGGATTCGTCTACTTCATATCTTTTATCGATGATTACTCACGATATGGGTATTTGTACCTTATAAGGCACAAATCAGATAGTTTTGAAAAGTTCAAATACTATAAGAATAAAGTTGAGAAATAACTTGGAATGAATATTAAGGCACTACAGTCAAACCCAGGTGGAGAATATTTAAGCCCAGAGTTTCAAGATTATCTTAGGGATAATGGGATATTACCCCAATGGACCCCTCCTTGTACTCCTCAGCACAATGGTGTGTTTGAGAGGAGAAATAGAACTTTGTTAGAAATGGTTCAATCCATGATGAGCCAAGTAAGTCTCAATAAATCCTTTTGGGGATATGCACTTGAGAGCGTAGTTTATATACCAAACCGTGTTCCCTCAAAATCAGTTGACACAACACCATACAAAGGTGGTATGGTAAGAAACCCTCTCTTTCTTACTTAAGAGTTTGGGGATGTCCTGCTAATGTTAAAAGGATAATGTTAGATAAGCTTGGAGCTAGGGTTGACAAATGCTTGTTCATAGGTTAGTCTAAAGAGACAGTAGGATATACCTTTTATGATCCTAAGGAACAAAAGGTGTTTATTTTCAGGATTGCTTAGTTCCTTGAGAAGGAACACATGCATGCAAAATCTAGTGGGAGTGACCTTGAATTTGAGGTTCAAGTAGGTGAACAAGATGATCAACTGATAATTCCTACGCCAAATACACAACAAAGTGTGATCAAGGAATAACCTGTTACACAACAACCATTTTTAGATCTGGTAGGATTCCCAATGCTCCTAAAAGATATGGATTTTTCATCACAGATGATAAACAAATATTTTTAATGGAGTATGATGAACCTAAGACCTACAAGGAAGCAATGGAGTGCTCAGACTTTGATAAATGGTTAAAAGCCATGAAATCAGAAATGGATTCCATGAATGAAAACCAAGTATGGGAATTTGTCGATGCGCCTGATGAGCTTAGATGCATAGGTTCCAAATGGATTTTCAAGAAGAAAACAAACATGGATTACCTATAAGGCAAGGTTGATGGCAAAGGGTTATAGTCAAAGAGAAGGAATTGACTACGATGAAGCCTTTTAAGCGGTAGCCATGCTTAAATCCATAAGGATACTCTCGACCATTACTGCCCATTATGATTATCAGATCTGGCAGATGGATGTGAAAGCCGCTTTCCTAAATGGAAACTTGAATCGAGATGTGTATATGATACAACCTGAGGGTTTTACATCTCAGAAAGTCTCGAAGGTATGCAAGCTGCAAAGATCCATTTATGGACTTAAGCAAGCATCCAGGAGTTGGAATATAAGGTTTGATGATGGGATCAAAGAGTTAGATTTTATATCAAATGCTTGTGAGCCTTGTGTATACAAGAAAGTTAGTGGGAGTGCAGTCATTTTCCTGGTGCTATATGTTGATGACATACTGCTAATAGGAAATGCCATTTCTCTTCTTCAAATGATTAAGTCATGGTTGTCAAGAAAGTTCTCTATGAAAGACCTTAGAGAAGCATCATTTCTACAAGGTATAAAGATCTATAGAGATAGATCCAAGAGGTTGCTAGGCCTTTCATAAGATACATACATAGACAAGGTATTAACTAGGTTTAACCTTGAGCAATCAAGAAGAGGTTATCTTCCAATGTCTCATAGAATGAAATACCCTATGCATCCACAGTAGGATCTATCATGTATGGTATGGTATGACACGGCTTGATGTCTCACACGTGTTGAGCATCACAAGCCAATTTCAATCTGATCCAAGTGAGAAGCACTGAAACGCCGTTAAGAATATCCTTAAGTACTTGAGAAGGACTAAGGAAATGTTCTTAGTACATGAAGGAAGTGATCTCACATTAAAAGGATTCACTAATGCAAGTTTTCAATCTGACAGATATGACTATAAGTCACAATCAGGTTACTTATTTATGTTAAATGGAGGGGCGGTTGTATGAAAGAGTTCTAAATAGGATACAACTGCTGATTCAACCACTAAATTTGAGTACATTGCTGATTCAGAAGAAGTAAGACAAGCTGTCTGGATAAAGAGATTTATTGGTGATCTCGGCGTGGTATCTAATAGTGAGGATCCAATAGTAATATATTATGATAACACTGGGGCTATTTCTTAGGGAAAAGAACCACCGTCTCGTCAGGGAAATGGACATGTACACAGAAAATATTGTATAGTTCAAGAAATGATAAGAGATAAGGATATACAGATGGAATATATACCTATAAATCAGAACCTGGTGGATGGTCTGACTAAGCCTTTGACATAGATTAAGCATGACCAACATATTAATAGTTATGGCTTACGACACATAGCTAATTGGCTCTAGTGCAAGCGAGAGATTGTTAGATATGATGTATGCCCTAGAGGCAATTAGGGCGATATATCTTAGTTAGTTTGATTTATACAAACAAAGTTATATTAATAAACACATTCTTTTTGTTATATTAATGATTGTGAAAATATATTATGACTGGTTTAGAATATATTCATTGATGTGTTTGCAAAAGTCCATGATATAATCATAGCATGAATTGCAAGGGCATAGTGGGACTATGTTGGTAAGAACTGGTTCGTGTGCAATTATGATTTGTCTAAATATCCCTAGTCAAAGTATCATTAAGACTAGACATTGATGAATGCAGATAGACTAGCATGTGTCATCATACCTCTTGAATTTGATTTAGAGTAGCATATCTCCAGTGCTAGAGGGTGGAACCTTGGGTTAACACATGAATGTATTCAGGGAGATACATTGGAGACCGCTATGAGATAACACTCGGTAATCTATATTATGTGTTGTTGTTTTAATTGTCTTATTGCAATAGCAATACAAATATCCTTAGACCTAAGATACTAGTTACCTTGTTCAGATGTTGCTATACTTTGGCTTATACCTATACATTCCATAGATTGGATGATATGGATAATTACGGGTATATTTTATGCCTGTCCATTGGTAAGCTTAGTAGTCACGATGGAATCTATCAATCCACTATAGCAATATAAGGGAGATATGCCTTGGCCACTTGTTAGAAGTGGCACACTCAAAAACCTCTGATCAAAGTATGAGTTGATAGGATGGGATCCTTATCAACACATCTAATGGTTGAGTAGTGTACTTTGGCACCAAGACTAAACTGTTGGGGTAGCTATTGTAACTACTAGTCGACTAACAATTAAACTGAGTCCTAAAAACCAGATTATACTTAACAGTTGATAGAAGGAGTGAATTGTATTGAAACTACTGTAGAATCAGGGTTAAGCCATAATGCATGTGACATTCCAAATATTGAGGGGTCATATGCCTTTCCTAGAGTGCCACTATGACTGATCAAAATAATTGGAGTCCATAACGGTCTTGAGCTCCGAGCCGATCAATTCCTAAAAAGGATTGAGCCAGGTTAAACTTTTAGCGGCTCGATATTATGGGACCCTATAAGGTCACACACTTTGAGTTAGGACCAAGCTATATAAAGAACCGTTAGACTAGGTCTAATCTAGAAAAGCAAAGAAATATGGTTAGACCATAACATATTGGTTAGACCAATAGTTATTGGTCGGACCAATGAGACTAATAAATAATGAGGATAAAATAAATAAAGGGAAGACTGGACTGAACTTTGGGATTTATTAATATTGGATTTTGGATAAATCTACGTAAGTGGGTCTAAAAATGTACTATGGGATAGTACATAAAAGACTTGGGCATGGGCCACATGGTAGCACTGTTTAGAACAGTGCTGCACGTGGCCCCTAGGGCATGCCGAAGCGAGCTGCAACAAGCACCCCGCTTCCATGTTGCACAAGCCCAAAGGGCTACACTACACATGAGCACAAGCCCACAAGGGACTGCTGGCCGAATGGCCAACAGTCTCCTAGTCAAACTGGGAGGTTGCTCCTAAGCAAGCTCCTAGTATTTGAGTTGGTTTCCAACTCTTATAGGGTTTAATTAAAATACAAGTTTGCCCTTTTTATTTTATTTCTGATTGGTTGAGGTTAGGGACTTTATTGTCCTTTGAATAGTTCCTAACCACTATAAATAGAAGCCTCCTCCTTCATTATTTTCGGTCCTGACTTTCATATGCGCTCTGTTGCTCTCTTATTCTCTTAGTTGTTCTAATTCCTTAAAGTAATCCATCAAAAGACGTATTTACTTAGATTAGAAAACTAAGGAAATTTCTTCTAGAATAAATTGGTAGGAAAGATCTAGCTATCGTCCGCTCTTTTATTGGTTCTTCCTTTCTAGATGGTTTTGGTCAATGGTGCTCGTGTGGACTATTTATAGAGGACTTCTACTTTGGAGTATGTGCACATAGCTGAGGGGTCTTTTTGCTGACTACGGGATTCATGCTTCGACTGGTAAGTGGTTAAATTATTATTAGGTCCTTTTAATAAGTGTTTATGACCTAGAATGATTCAAGACTAGAACTATTATCAATCATGCCATGCTTAGGAGATCTAGGTGTCTCGGGCTAAGATTTACTAGAATAAATTTTTGAATTTCCGCTGCACACATTTTACTTGCTAAAACCCTTAATCTAGACCTACAAGTTTTCCAAGAGTAAGCTTGGGCTTTTCAGGTTTGCTAAGAGCGGGGTTGGGCTTTTTAGGTTTGCCAAGGATGGGCTTGGGCTTTAGGTTTGCCAAGAGCGGGCTTGGGCTTTTCATGTTTGCTAAGGACCGGCTTGGGCTTTAGGTATGCCAAGTGTAGGCTTGGGCTTTTAAGGTTTGACAAGGAGGGGCTTGGGCTTTAGGTTTGCCAAGAGCGGGCTTGGGCTTTTTAGGTTTGCCAAGAGCGGGCTTGAGCTTTTAAGGATTGCCAAGGATGGGCTTGGGCTTTAGGTTTGCCAACAACAGGCTTGGGCTTTTTAGGTTTTCTAAGAGAGGGCTTCGGCTTTTAAGGTTTTGAGATTTTGGAGTGCCGTTCCTGTGTGGGAAACAAGATAAAAATGGAGTTAGTCAAGGTCTAAGCAATGTTTTTATTGCTTGATCGATTTTGTGAAAAAAAAATATTTTTGCCCCTTTGATCAATACTAAAAATGCGATTTAATTAAAAAAGAAGGGTTTTAGAAGTCCTGGAATGTCAGGTATTGAGTCGGGGATTCTAATGAATTGCTAAAAAGGCATCTGAAACAGCCCTGGAAAGAGAAGTCAAGATTCTAACGAATTGCTAGAAAGGCGTCTAATACTGCTGGCGATATGGAGTGCCATATGGCACTTTTGACTGGTCAATGAAATTCAAATTTCCCTTGGTGAAAGAGAAGCCGCTGGCGGCTTGGTTAATACTATCGGCGATTTATTCTGATACCATCGGTGGCTTGGAGTTACAGTTTCTCACTCCTCAATTTCCACGTGGGTGTTTAATATGAATTAAAACACTCTTTCTTTCCTATTTGGATGGAAGCAAGTGAAAATATCTCCTTCTTCCTCTCAAACTGGTTATTTCTACTCCTCCTTCCATTCATCATGTTGAATAAAGTATTTGGGTGAAAATCTAAAAACATGAGACCTAAGGATCTACCCGCTTCATCTGTTGAAGGGCTAAAAGTTTTCCCATTGCATGTAGCTTACAGTTTGAAGCAAACTGAGAGGATGTATAATTATGGGATTCCTTCTCCTATAATGTATCTAACCCCTGAGAAGGAGAAACACTTCTCCTATATCCAGATAATCCTGCAAAACCCGAATCTCTTTGTTTTATTGAGTTTACATAGTCCACACATGCTCGTAGATGGTAACGGATGCAAGCTGCTCGTCAGGAAACTCCAAGTTCTTAACATAATCGGAGTCAAGGGGTTGATTAGCCAAGAATTTTGCCACTGCCTTGCCCTTAATAACCTTCTTTGTTACATACACAATGTCAAACTCAAAGAGAAGTAACAACCATTGAGAGAGTTTAGCGGCCATAGTAGGGGATTGGCAAAGATACTTTATGGGGTCAATCTTAGCCACGACTTAGACCCAATCGAATTGAAAGTAGTGGCACAGTTTCTTAGTGAGCAAAACAATGGTGGTGCAAGTTTTCTCTGCAATCGAGTATCAAGCTTCACAATCCAACAACTTCTAGCTCAAGTAGTAGATTGCATGCTCCCATTTATCATCATGTTCATGGATAAGCATTTCCCCTACAGAAGATTCTTCAATAGCCAGGTACAAGATCAAAGGTTTCCTAAGGATGGGCGGTCTTAGATCGGGTGGGTCAACAAGATAAGCTTTGATTCTATCAAATGCCACTTGGCACTGATCATTCCATACTACTTGTTGCTACTTTCTAAATAAATTACAGATGGGTTCGTACACGGTAGTGAGGTGGGAAATGAACCGACTGACATACTGCTAGGAGACCAGAAATGACCGGACTTCTTTCTCTATTTTTAGTAGAGGCATATCCCTGATGGTTTTGGCCTTATCGGGATCCATTTTGATTCCTTTTTGACTAACCACGTGCCCTAGTAACTTACCTGAGGTAACTCTAAACACACACTTCATCAGATTTAGGCACAGATTATACTTCTATGAGTCATGAATCTGTCGAGAATAGCGGAGTGTCTTCTCGATAGCAGAGTTAACGATCATATCATCCACATATACTTCCACTTCCTTTTGGATCATGTTGTATAAGAGGGCATTCACAACACACTGATAAGTAGCCTGACATTCTTCAACCCAAATGGCATTACTTTGTAGCAATAAACTCCCCATTCGGTATTGAACGCTATCTTAACCATATCCATGATATCCACCAGAATCTGATTATAACCCAAGAACCCATCCATAAAAGAGTACATGGCTTCCCTGATGGCACTGTCAATCTAAACATTGATGTGAGGAATCAAAAAGTCATCTTTAAGCAAAGCTTTATTGACATCCCGGAAGTCAACACAAACTCGGACCCTACCATCTTTCTTTAAAACCGGAACTATGTTCGATAACCAAGTCGGGTATTCCACAACTTCGACAAAATGAGCCTTGATTAACCTTAAAACCTTTGCCTTAACCTGATCTTCCCATTCCGTTCTTAACTGATGGAGCTTTTGTTTGACAAGTTTAAACTTAGGATTGATAAGAATTCTGTGCTCGGCATTTGACGATCAACCCTAGGCATATCTTTATATGACCAGGCATAAGCATTAACATGTCTTTTAAGCACTTTTATTATCTCACTTTTTTCTTTGGGAGTTAAGTCATTGGAAATGGTTACCATTTTAGGGTTGTCATCAGTACTTAGAATTATTCCATTTAAATAAGTATCACTAATACCGAAAACATTATGCGTATGGTTTTGTGATGCATGGATCCATCAGGAAAAACATCAAACAAGTAAGCAAAATGAGAGTCATTCATTGAATTGAAAGCCTTATAGGCAACATTATTTGCATCAAATACAATAGAAATATTAAAGATTACATCATCCATGTTGTCTTCCACCATAGGCAAAGGGGCTTCATTGGCGATATCAGTAGCAGGTGGAGCGTCTTCTACAGTCTTCATCAAAATGGCATCCAAGTCACGTTCTAGAGTCATCTTCTGGTTGGTAGTGAGTGGAGGGGTTCCTTGGACAGGTTGGCTTTCTCGGTTAGAGCCTTAGCAAGCTTCTTCACGATCTCAGTCATAGAGTCCTTTTCCCTAGTTCTCTCACCCTTCCAACTATTCTTCATTAGAAATTCCATAACCTTGGCCATAGCAGCTACAACATCTTCAACTTCCTAATCCACAGGCTTTTCATCACTTCCCCTGATCTCATCCTTAAGATACATTTTCCCCTTTCCCTTAACCTTATCAGAAATGACTGTGATAGGTACAACAGGTTTAGTGGGTTCGGGTTCAGCAAAAACAACCATGCAGTCGGCTTCAAAATTATAGACATCTTAGAAGATCTCAAAACTAAGCCACATTTTCCTATTAGGCTCGATAGGCTTAGGTTCCCCCTTGTAAGGCCCTTTGCCTTGGATTTCATAAATAGTCACCATGCGACAGTAGCTAGAAGGGACACGATGGTAGACTTTCTTAGGCTTATATCCTAACCCTACTTGGCGGACTAGCACCTTTGGTTCTAAAGCCTCAATAATTCCCTGATCATACATGCCACAACCCTTTCCTAGCTTAAACCCAACACATTTCATCAATTTCCTCTAAGGTGGAGGTAACTATATTAAGCGAGAGCTGATATTTCGGATCTGCAGACCACAGCAAAATAAAGGCCTTCATCTAATTTAGCTTCGACTTCCATAACAGCCACAATAGAAGCAACATCAACCTCAATAGATATAAGCCTATTCTCGAGGATCAACTTAACTTTCTGATAGAGGATGGAGGGAACTGCGTCCAAGGCGTGGAGCTAAGGTTGACCAAGTAATAAAGAATAGGTGAGTGGAATGTCAAGGATAGTGAACTGCACCTTGCTTGTAATTCCTCCGTTAGTAACTTCTACTATAAAGACTCCGATCACACTACTCTTTGAATCATCATAAGCACAGATTACAGTGTTGGTTTTCTTAAGCATTCCTTTTGATAGGCCCAGACAAGGGAGGACTTTTAGGGGACAGAGATTCAAAGTAGAGCCATTATCTACCATGAAACAGGGTATAGTCTTATCGAGAATCTGAATATTGATAAATAGATCCCTGTTGTGGTCTCTACCTTTGATCAGAAGATCAAAATCATTGAATGTAATTTGTAGTGTCTTTTTTAGAGGGATAGCCTCCCCGACCTTGGCGTACAATTCAATAATAGAGGTGGTCGGAGTGGCTTTGAGATCGAGCAATCACTTAAAGGGATCACCCTTAAGGCTTGTTGGAATAGTTGAAGGTGGAGAAGGAGGCCTTACAGAGGTGCCTATCCTCTTTAGAATCGGATCCTGATTCAAGCGGAGATAACGGTCCTCAGACTGGCATACGCGGCCACTTCTAGTGATGTTGAGAACATTATCGAGTAGGAGAATTTGAGTGGCCCCTATTTCAAAAGGATAAGGCGGTTCATCTGGGTCTGAAACTAAGTCTAGCATTTCATACCTATCCAGACTAAAGAGCTCGTTCTAGTTGACTTTGAACAATTCATTAGGCTTAAGAGCCACTGGTGCATTAACCTTAAATAATTCGGTCCTCACCGCTTTGGTCTCAACTACTCCATCATCCTCATCAGAGTAATCTTCCTTCGAAACAAAAGGATCGACACTGAAAAGTGGCTCTTTCTTAGTTTTCATCCTCTTAGCGAAAAAAGGCTAAGTTTTACAGCTTTCTTTCTTATACAAAGTTGGATCTACTTGCATACCTTGAACTGAATCAACCCCTAGATTAGCTTGGCTGATTAGATCGAAGACTGAGTTAGAAGGGAGGCCAGAGTCGATAACCAGAACTGAATTACCACTCCCTGGCTCATGGGTAAGTAGATCAAAGATTGCAGCCTCAGGTAAGCCGGAATGGATCATGCCCACCTTGTTTCCAAAATTTGGCAAGGGATTGTTCATGGTTCTTAGGGCCTTTTCTAGTTTAGCAATCTTTCCTTCACTAATAAGACGATGAATGGCTAAAAGCAGGCTCTAATAATTGTTTGTTTGGTGGCCCACTAGAATGTTGTAATTAAAGAAATGGTTCTTGTCCTCGGGTTTGGGTGGTTTGTACTCCTAAAGGGACTGGATATAACCTGCTTCCCTTAAATGCTTAAGGATAACCTAGAGTGGTAGCTAGTACGGATTAGCCTGGACAAAAGGAGGATAAGGAGGTTGGACTGCGGTGACTGGTGGCTAAGATTAAGTGATTGTCGGGGCTGTAGTAGGGGCTTGAGAGACTGCCTAAATTGCAGTCGGGGCTTTGGGTTTAGTAGGTGCTAGAGCTACAGGCTGAATATCTTTGTTCTTTCTAAACCAAGGCTATCCTGCCTTTTCTACTCGCTCATGCTTGAGTTCACACTCAATTTTCTCTGCTTTCTCATAAATAGCTTTATAGGACAAAAAGAGTCAGATGCCATTTCCTTTCAGGGAACCGGAAGTGCCCCTTCTAACAGCTTAATAATTAGCTCCTCTAGGCTAAGCTTAGACTTCATTGGAACTTGAGTTGCTATCCAGTGGTTCAAATACTACTTAAGGGTCTCATTAGGCAACTGACGGACTCCCTCAAGGTGCTGGAGGGTTGTCTCAATCATGGTATTGAAGTAGTAATGTTCAATGAAAGCTTCTGAGAGAAGTTTTTAATTAATGATGATGTGATTAGGTAAGGTGTGGTAACATTCAAGAGTGGGACCCCGAAGAGAGCACGAGAATAACTCGGCAAGTATCTTATCACTTAACTTCTTTACTTGCATTATACGCTCATACATAATAATGTGAGAGGTAGGGGTACCTGACCCATCATAATGTGCCATACTCGGCATGGTGAAATTGTCGGGGACCCAATCCTT
The DNA here is from genome assembly GCA_947683365.1 of Euphorbia pulcherrima. NCBI lineage: Eukaryota > Viridiplantae > Streptophyta > Magnoliopsida > Malpighiales > Euphorbiaceae > Euphorbia > Euphorbia pulcherrima. Next base: position 46,409,717 of record CANTUS010000014.1, read on the forward strand.
CCCTCACACAGATTCCTTGCCTTGGCTTGAGTTGGCAGTCATCATTTGATGGATATAGGCTTGAATCTCGGAAGTCACGCTTGGAGGTTGCTTGACTTGATCGTTGATCCACTGCTAAATGAGAGCTTTGGCCTTGGATGTCACTCCTGGAGAATGCATGACCTGGTCATTAGTCTGGGAGGCCATCATCTGACGCATAAAGCCTACTACTTTAGGTGTCATGCTCAAAGGTTGTGTGACCTAGTCATGATTTGGGACAAGTGGAGATGGCGGAGGTATATCCAAGCGAGGATGGGCAACCAATTGGCTACTGAAAGGATTCTGGGGATAGGTAGTGCCTCGAGGAGTTACAACAAATTGAGGAAGGGTGAAGGATGGTCAAGGTTGGGCTACTCTGCTAGAGGAAAATAGATGTTGGTGAGTAAACACAGGAGGAACTGAGCTTTAAGTTATAGGCCTCAAATTATAAGGAATGATTGATAGGGTTGTCAAAGTTTGCAGAAAAATAGAAGCTTGCCTAAATTGGAGTGGGCTTGACACAAGTTAAGTTGAGGGTGCTGGTTGGAAAATAGGTATAGCTGATCTTGCCCTTACCGGGCCGAACAAATTCTGAGCTAATCCATTCTGAGCTTGCATATCGGATTCAGAATCTCGGTCTGAGTTCTTATCCTCAAGGGTTGGCCTAACGACGACCTGAATAGTGGCTTGCATAGAGGTCTGGAATGCATCTGATTTTACAAACTGAGCCATAGCATTAGCAAAGTCAAAACTAGGAGGTGGATGAGATCCTACTTTTGGGGTGGGAGTAGGCCTACTTGATCCTTAGGCAAAGGAGGGTTTCCGTTAATGTTCGGGAAAGACAAGGATGGCTGAGAGGAATTCTAACCCAACTGAATCTGCTCTTAATCTGACTCCCCACTGGAATTAGTATACAAAATTCCTTCAACTATCGTGGTGACTATCGGGGTGAGAGAATGACGAATCAAATGGTGTTCAGGCCTTCTCCAAATCGGGGTGCGATGATAACTTTGCCTCTTCCTAGCTGATATTACAGGTAGTGGATTAGATCATGCATGGATTGTGTGATGCTATAGATGGGGTTGATGATTTTTTTCTAATAACTGATGCATGATGTGGCTGCATGTAGACATGGTTAACGATTGTGCGAAGGCTTATCCCTCCAATATATGTGGGATGTTTGTACCTCTCATCCCGTATAGTGATATGTCGTGATATGTCGTGACTCAACGAGGGTACAAAAGAAGTCCTATGGATGTTGCTAAACCTCTTCCACGAATGGAGATTGGTAAGGGTAAGTTGATTGAGATTTGGCCCTTGAAGCCGATGCATAGGTAATGCATGAGCACATAGCACATAGCATACAAAACATCCCTCTTCCGACCTTACGACTCCCATATAACACCGTTTAAAAGAGGATAGGGGTTAACTTCAATTCCAACAAATGGCAGAGAAGTGCGTCCTATTTATTTTTTATTTATTATTTTGGTTCCTAAGGGAAATGACTATGATGACTTTTCTAACGCAGTTTTGGTATAGGATTGTTGATGTCGAAGGTTCTTCTTTCCCTTGATTCCACGTTACTCAACCACTCCCAAAATAGGTGCTATCGTAGGAGTTCACGTGATGGTTGAAATGAGTGATCCACCTACTAGGCATCCTCAATTCCTATGGGGCATGAGTGATACTTTTATGAGCTTCTCGAGTAAAATGGGGCATCCTAATTTTACAAAACTATCTACATGCGTAAGGATAAAATGTTGTAAAAAGAATAAAGTTTTAATTTGGGCAATGATTTCAATACATCATCTAAATCTTTTCAACCCAAAGAAAATTTTAAGTTTCAAGTTTAATGAGATCAATCTCCAGCAGAGTCGCCACTGTGAGCGGACGACATTTCGGACGGGCGGCGAACTTGGGACATAGGATCGATCCCTGGAAAATAATGAGTGTGATTGTGATGATGAAATGGTTTTGCATATTTTAGTATACAAAAGATACGAGATCGAAATCCCGTACTTAAAATAGAGTCGCCACCCAGTTCAGCCCAATCGAGAAATTTTGGTACGATTTTCCCACCAGGTGGTAGACCATACCTTATGTAGAGATTCCGACTTTGGATGATGTTATCTATTTTACATTGACCAAGTTAAAATTTTCATTTTTTTATTCGATTTTAATCCACCCTATTTATTGTGTTTTCGATTTATATATTGTGTTAGCACGTCATCAAGCAACAAAGTAATAAATAATAAATTATTACAGTCATCCAACAAATAAAAGCGGAAATTGAAAGAATAATTACAAGGCTTTCCCAAATCCTATACATTTTTCTATACAATAAATAAAATACCTATAGGCCTAATATACATCTAACCTAAATCTACATGCACAAAATGGTTAGCACAAATACGGCACGTTGTACGAGGTATATCACATAACATTCAAAGTTAGTAGACCAAACAAGACATGAGTAAGCGTGAACATGGCTAAAATTGGTGTTTGAACGGTGTTTGTGAGAAAATCCCATTTTATCCACATTTTAGACTCGATTTATTATTTTAACTGGATTATTAATGAAGATGCCACATGTTATTGGGTGAGGACTGTTTTTAGGGAGTTTTGGACTCTTATCGTTGAACTATATATCCTAGCTTAGGAAATTAAACTAGGCTGAAAATGAAAACAAAAACAAAAACTAAATTTGTTATCTAGAAGGTCATACCACCGGCAGTTTGAATAAAGCCGCTGGCGGCATCAACGATGCCGTTGGCAATTTCATTTACACTAGTAGGCAGAATGACATTTGGGTTACCATAAAGAAAGGGTCCCATAAGAAAATAGAGCCATTAGGGACAAAGGAAGCTCCTGGTGGTATCACCGATGTTGCTGGCAACATCAGTGATACCGCCGATGGCTTCAACTATCTCTGGCGGCTTCACATTCTTGCAGCGGCTGTTATAGTCAAAAACGACCAAAAACCAAAAATAAGCACAAAATAGAAAATAAACACAACAAATAAGTAAAATGAAAGTCAAAGAGCTATGAGACTCATAATTTTTACCTCGAGGCCGTGAATCCACCTCTTCGTGATCCAAATGACACCTCTGGGGAGGTCGAAATGATGATTTGGGTAGTAAGTGTAGGATTTAAGTCTCTAATTCCCATTATGGTGATTTTAAACCTGAAATCTACTTAGTTATTATAGAGTTCAGTTAAGAAAAACTAAGAAAAGATGGATTAGCTCCCCTTTTCTTACCTTTTCTATACCTTATCCCACTAAAACTAACTAGAATTGCTTAAAATCTCTCTGAGATTTCAAGTGGGGAGAGTCCCAACATTTTTTAGCTATAAATGGCTCCTTATATAGGCTAAAATTTGGTGGAATTTGATTTTGATCAATTATCCTGCGGGTATCGAACAAGTATGGCAAAAAGCTATCTATTGCTGAAACTCATGCTGCCGGTGGCATGGATGATGCCGCCAACGGTATCGTTGAAGCCGCTGGCAACTTCACCTTCTTCCAGGTCTGAAAAGTAAGCATGGCCTAGCCTGAAAAGGTGAAAATGTGCCATAATCCGCCTAAAAAGGTGTTTTAGATGGATTTTTGGGTAATTAGGATTATTTTTGAATATCTAAGGGCATTTAGGACAAAAAAAATTTTCTGGTGCAAATCATCGGTTCGAGCCCCCACCAGATGCATTATCGGACACGTTGAACTGAATTTTTTCCTAAAATAAAATTCACGAAGAATTTTTTATAATAAGAATTTTTATAATGAGATAAAATCGAATGTACGTCATCATCGTCTCACGGGAGGGACTGTAAAATCTCGTGCTCACAGTCATGCTCAACCGGTAATTCATAATAATTCCATCATGCCAAGACTCCACATAGCATGCAAAACAAATAAGGGGGTTCGTTGTTCAAGTTCTTGCACCTATGTATATAAGTTTTAATTTAATAATTTAAACTTTCATTTGTAAAACCATATGATAAATCCAATTCATTGTACTAGAAATCAACTAATTCAAAACAGTCCCTTTGGTAATTAGAATCTAGAAACGATGAAAATTCCCAAGTAGGAGAGGCCCGCTTAAAGTGAATGAGCAGCTTTGTCCAATCCTTGCCAGAACTAACGCGGGCCCTTCTGACTCAGTTAACCATAGAGTAATTAAATTAAAGATTTTGTTCTTTACTAATTTAAGAACTACTCCATATAATTCAAAAATTAAAGCATTTACAATTTCAAGTAAAACATTGTTAATTCTTAGATAACTACCCTGGCTAAGTTTGAACAACACTTTATCTAGTTATCATAGCATTTTCTATTACAAGAAATAAATTCCTAGGCATGGCATAGCATACTCGAAAATATTTCATGGAAAATATTTAATACAATCACATTAGGCAGGCTCATGGTACCATTATTGGTCTAGATTAAGGGTTTAAGCAAGTAAAATAGGTGCAACGAAAATTCAAAAATTTAATCTAGTGTCCCAGATCTCCCAAGAACGGCATGATTGATAATAGTATTAGTCTTAAATTATTCTAGGTCATAAACACTTATTAAAAGGACCTAATAATAATTTAACCACTTACCAATTGAAGCGTGAATCCCGTAGTCAGTAGAAAGACCCCTCAGCTACATGCATAAACTCCAAAGTAGAACCCCTCTTTAAATAGTCCACACGAGTACCCCCGACCAAAACCTTCTAGGAAGGGAGTACCGATAAATAAGTGGAAGATAGCTAGATCTTCACTACTGATTTATTTTAGAAGAAATTCCTTTAGTTTTCTATTCTAAGTAAATACGTCTTTTGACGGATTACTTTTAGGAATCAGAACAACTAAGAGAATAAGAGAGCAAGAGAAGGAGTATGAAATTAAGGACTAAAATTAATAAAGGAGGTGGCCTCTATTTATAGTGGTTAGGAATTATTCAAAGGAAAATAAAGTCCCTAACCTCAACCAATAGAAATTAAAATAAAAAGGGCAAATAGGTTATTTAATTAACCCTAGTAGAGTTGGGGAACAACTCAAACGCTACGAGCTTGCTTAGGGAGCAAGCTCCCAGTTGAATTGGGAGACTGTTGGTCATTCGGCCAGAAGTCCCTTATGGGCTTGCGCTAGAGCACAAGCCCACAAGGCTTGGTATGCATGCCCATATGTAGTGCAACCTATAATGGGCTGCACTACATGATTCACAGGCCTATAAGGGCTGCTACATCTTTCATCCCGATTTTGTGTGCCCACAACACCGTTCTAAATGGTGATGTCGTGTGGCCTGTGCATACGCCCTATATTTGTACTGTCCTATAGTACATTTATAGGCCCACTCGCACCGATTTTTTCAACATCTAATATTAAAACATTTTGCTAAGTTCCAGTTCTAATTTTCCCTTTATTTATTTTATCCTCATTATTTAAAAATTTTATTGGTCCAACCAACGAATATTGGTTTGACAAATATGATGGTCTAACCCTATATTATGGTCTAACCATATTTCCTTGCTCTTTCAGATTAGATCTAGTCCAACGGTTCTTTATATAGCTCGATTGCAACACAAAGTGTGTGACCTTATAGGATCTTGTAATAACGAGTCGTCAAAAGTTTAACCTAGCTCAATTCCTTTTTGGAATTGACTGGCTCGGAGCTCTAGATCGGCATGGACTTTGATTACTTTGATCGGTTATAGTGGCTCTCTAGCAAAGGGCATATGACCCCTCAATATTCAAAATGTCATGTGCATTGTGACTTAATCCCAATTTTGCAATAGTATCAATACAATTCACTCCTTCTATCAACTTTTAAGTACCATCTAGTTTCTAGGACTCAGTTTAAGTGTTAGTGCACTAGTAGCTTTAATAGCTACCCCAGTATTTAGTCTTGCTACCAAAGTACACTACTCAACCATTTTAATGTGTTGATCAGGATCTCATCCTATCAACTCATACTCTAATCAGAGATTTACAAGTGTGTTACTTCTAACAAGTGGCCAAGGTACATCTTTATATTGCTATAATGGAGTGATAGATTCCATCTTGACTAGTAGCTTACCAACGAACATATCTCAACTATACCCGTAATCATCCGCATCACCCGGTCTATATAGTGCTTAGGTATAACCCAAAGTATAGCAACATCTGAACAAGGTACCTAGTATCTCAAGTCTAAGGATATTCGTATTACTATAGCGATGAGACGATTAACACCAACACATAATATAGATTACCGAGTGTTGTGTCATAGCGGTCTCCAATGTATCTCTCTGAATAGATTCATGTGTTAACCCAAGGTACCATCTTCTAGCACTAGAGATATGCTACTATGAATCAAATTCAAGAGTTATAACGACCCATGCTAGTCTATCTGTATCATCAATGTCCAGTCTTGATGATACTATAACTAGGGATATTTAGACAAATCATATTTGCACACGAACTAGTTCTCACCAACATAGTCCCACTATACTCTTGCAATACATGCTATAATTATGTCATGGACTTTTACAAATACATTAATGAATGTATTTCAAAACCAGTCATAATATATATCCACACTCATTGATATAACAAAAGAACTCCTTTATTAATATAACTTTGTTCGTACAAATAAAACTAATTAAGATATATCGCCCTAATTTCCTCTAGGTCATATATCATATCTAACACATCCCGCTGATCAGTATTCTGAAAACCTGTCAAGCAAAAGTTAGGGTACTCTAATGCAAAGAAAGCTCGCTAAGTTGAAAACCTGAAAAGGGCGGCTTAAGTAAAAGTTAGGGCATTGAGAGAAAAATGTCAGTTGCTTTTTGGAACATTTGTAAAAGGACCAGTAGGCAGTAGGGATTAACCATTGGAAATTGGTACCATTGCCTATGTGCTCAAATTAATCTCATCAGTGAATAGGTTATGATTTGCTAAGAATCTTGGTCTTATGAATGCATGCATGTCTTTAGGTGAAATAATCGCAAGTATGTGAACATCGATTTTCCCTACATTATGTGCTCTTTATTATTATTGTTACTGCATGTACATTATCCAACAAAAGACAAAAATGCCGATAAGCCATAAATAAAATAAGGTTTATACAAAAGTTAGAAATGTGTACCGGATTGAAAACCCGAAAGGGCAGTCCATGCAAAAATTAAGATCAAAGAAAAAGAAAGAAAAAGCCTACTGGATTGAAAACCTAAAAGTGCAGTCTAGGTAAAAGTTAAGGCAAAGAAAATTGAAAGAAAAGTCTGCTGAGTTGAGCCGCCAAGGAAAATTCAGGCAAAAATTAGGACAAAAGAGATAAAAATAAATGTTCAATAGGTCATCTCGCACCGAATGGCCGATTCCAAAATTAGAACTCAATTTAAAAGCTCCAGTTGTGTTATTGCCCTTACTAAACATCATTTGTAATTACAATGTCTCATAGCTTGGATCTCTTGAACTCCCACTATGAAATCATACGATAACACGTACCCCTAGAAGTGCCAATATCTACCAGCCTTGGTAATACTTGTCAGTCTAGATTGGGTCAGTTTATGGTGATCAGGAACTTCCACTGTTCGACGATTCACTCACTTGCTCATGGTACACTCTAAATAGGCTTCATTGTTAGTTATGTCAAGGGGCAGTACGGGTTTACAGATGATAATATTCAAAGGATTCAGTTTAGAAAGAAGGAAAAGTTTAGCATGCATAAAGTTAAATGACAAATGATCAATGTAAATGACATCCAAGTTTACATCAAAACAAGCCACGTAGGGCTAAAAATGTTAAGCATCTAAATAAAATGAAAGAGATCCTAATCTAAGCTATAGGGGGATCATGTCCCTATGTTAGATCCTAGGTCTTATCAGCCAGTAGGTCTGCCATGTTGATCATCACGTGCTCCCCCATACCATCCCCAGCCATAATACTAGTAATCTCAATTGGCTGCTCCACCTCTTACTCGACTCCACCTCTTTGGGTCACTACCGGCGCCACTCGATAGGCAGAGCCATCATCATCTAAAGATGTGTCAGATGGCTCAGGCATCCACCTGCCCTCAGTCATCCTAGCCACCTGTGCTTATAGTGTCTTTACCTCAGCTCTAGCATGAGCTATCTCCTCCCTAGCCCTCTCCAGGTCTGCCTCTAGCTGTGGATCCTATCTAGTTCTATAGTGGCTGCCTATAACTACTCCTCTGTAAAGCTACCTTGATCATCAGTAGTATCCAGGCCTCGAGCAGACCTATCATGCTCCATAGCTAGTAAAGTCTATAAGAAAATCAGGAGATCAGTACACAAATGTAAATATCATAGCATGCATGCATAGTTTGTAAATCTTTGCAGGAAAATGAAGCTTACTATAGCAAGGGCATCTTATGCCAAAATTAGATCTCGAGTCAAGAGGCATCTCCGAGCGATCCTCTTTGTCTCAGCCGTAGACACTTGTGAAGAGCCAATCAAGTCAGTTCAGAATGTAACTCATGTGTCTGATAAAGGTGAAAGTCAAAAGTAAAGTGTGAGAAGGCTTACGTGGGTCACACTAGGAGGAGTAAAGCACATAGTAAGTACTGACTCCTTAAGCCTACGTTCAGTATGCTTCCCCGAGAGGTCGAGGAGGTAGAATGTGTAGTCTAGATCGGTTTGGAGCACACTCTCCCTGAAACCCCCAACAGCCCTAGCCCACTTCACCAGTGGATCGGGATTAGCTGGCTTAGCAGGAGTAGGGGCAACTATCCTGGTAAAAGTGGCGACAACAGCAATCTTCTTCCACTTGGAGGTGGAAGACTGCATCACGATCAAAAGATTATCAGGTCATCAGTTCATGCAAGTAAATGTAAAAGCGTAGAAATTTACAAGGTTGAGTAAAAAGGGTTACCCTGGTGGAAGAAGTAGCAGGCCTAGGAAGACTCTCAGTTCGACAAATGAAGGGGCCCCCACTATCACCCCCAGGTCTATCATCGTCCTCATCATCACCGTCACCATTGTTGTCCTATTTGTAGTGGAACTCGAGAACTAAGTCACCTAGATGAATCCTTGGGCACAGCTGGATAAGTAAATCTTAGATGAAATCTAGGTAGGACCCCTTAACTGATAGCACACGAGCCCCCTTACCCAGAAGATACAGCCCTTAGTTTATCTTGAGCATCAGGTAAGCCCAGTAATACCCTCAGGCATGAATTAAGGGACGGGCCTTTCAACTATTGAGCTAGTCCACTAGCCATGAACCGGCTCACCAATGTACCACTCCAATAAGAGCGGTGACTCCAGCACGAACAACTGATCATCCATGCCCCGCCCCATCTCCTTAATCTCACCGTGGATGACCAGATATGTCCAGGGGTCGTGAATAACCTGTATATGGCCAAAATGCACTATAAGATCCCTAACTTTGTACATATCATTTGCTATTAATGGTTTGTGGAATTGTAAATACAGGATCATGTTTGAAAGTTTACCCGATTGGAGCGCAGCTGGAGGATGTACTCCCAGTAATCAGCTGTAGTCCCAGCTTTCTGCTTCCAAGGACCCATCCATTTTGAGATAATATGGGGTGTCTCAAACTGCCTAGACAGGCTAGGCCTGGGAATGAAGTAGTGCACAAATTCCCACATCTATAAAAAGAAACCAAAGTCAATGACCATACAGTCAAAATTAAAGTAAAAGCACAGACGAGTTAAGAATTTACCAAAAGAAGTAAGTGGCCAATCTTTAGCTCATCCTACTGACTTTGACCACCAATGTCTAGGCCATAGTATAGCTGAGCCAGGATAGCCTGACACAAGTTCTTTCCAGGCACGTTGGCAAGATCCTCCGTAGTAGATAGCAACCCATAGTTGATGTTGCTCGAGTAGGTTGGGAAGAAGACGGTAGTCAAGAGGGTCAAGAGGAAGGACCTAACATATTGATCCCTCCTAACCGTTGTAATTAGGCTCAGTTGCACCAGCTAGTAAGCATGTAGATCACCATACTTATGCTTGTCCTTCCTACCAAGACGAAGCCTAAGGAGTTTCTCTATGTAGTCCTTCACCCCGGCCCGTGAATGATATCGGTTGGCATACACATTGAGGTGGATAATCTTACCATGCCAAGCCAGTCCCATCAGTGCACACATCTGTGGGAGTGATGGTAACCTCCTTGATGGCGAAGTGAAAGGTATGAGTCGTCTCTGACCAACGCTCGGCCAGAGCAGAAATGGCAGCTGGGGCAGGCCTTTTCAAGCCCAGAGAAATGGCCCGAACAATATCAGTAAAGCCCAAAGCATCAATGCGGGCCATCAACTTAGTATCCCCCAGTGAACGTATCTCCTAGTACCATTTCCTATAGAAGCTCAGAGCTCTGATGGTTTTAAATGGGAACTGCAAAGATAAAATAGTAGTACAATAGGGTTAGAATGTAGTGGTTAAGTCAGAAATTAGAAAAAAGTTGTAGAAAAGGGAAATGAAAACATTTTGCCTCAGAAAATGGGACCTGTACGGGCCTGCCCCCCCATACGGGTTCTGTTACTTCACCTGTATAAAAAATGGGACCTGTATGGGTCCTCCCCACCCATACGAGTTCCCTACAAATAGTCCCTTAATGGGAAATTTCCTAAATAAGCCATTTTCATCCTAATTCAACCAAATCCTAATCTAACCAATTCCAAAATTTCCCTACACTAAAGTTACATGCATTATGCTCTATTTTGATCCCTAAAACACCCTATAATCATGTCAAATCAAGGAAATTTGAAAATGGGAAAAGTCAAAAATTGGGATTTGAATCCACTTGGAGTTTAGAGGGGTGAGTAGTGGGGGAAGGCACTAAGGGGACTTCAGAAGCAGGTTTGAGGCCCAAGAAATCCTCCTCCTCATGGAATGCATATCCCAAGGGCACCAAACATTACCGGAGCTCTGAATTTCCAATCGGAGGCAACTCCTTATGCTTAAGATTGAAACGGTTGGCGACGGTAATTTTCTTGTATATTTTCAGTTAGGGTTGGAAGAATTTGCCAAAGGTTGATTGGAATTAGAAGTTTTGTGAAAGGAGAGAATGGAGGGACTCTTTAGTTTTTAAAACCTATCCCGACGCTCCCATACAGCTCTACGGACCCGTACGAGTCCTTTAAGGGCACAAGCTCACCCGTACGGGTCCTCCCTACCCGTACGAGTCCTAACCTTCAAGGACAAACTAGCTTTTCAAAGGAATTAGTTCCCCCAGCAGCAGGGGCACATCAAATCAAAACTTGGGGCCAACCCAACTTCTCTCGAACCTTGTACTTCAATTCAAGGGAAGGATCCCTAAGCAATCGAAAGGGGAAAAATTTTTTGTTCACTACTAAATCCATCAAGGATCAAGGTAAGCTATTTTAGATCCATTACTGACATAAACAATTTTTCATGTGTAGGTCCATTCAAGGGAATGATCCCCAAGCAATCAAAACATTAGGGGGTAACAATCCCTAAACTAAGGAAGTATTAACCTAGAAGAAGTCCCCAGTAGACAAATCATCCAGGAAGACACCTCTCTAGCAAAGTAGTCAATCGAAGGGCATCCCCCGATTCCCCAGCGATGGAATTAGTTAGGAGGCATCCCCACATCATCAAACACCCTAGGGGCATCCCCAGCAGTAGAACCAATCAAAGGGCATTCCATCCCTAAAAAATTGGGCCAAACCCGGCATTTCTTAAACTCATTTTATAGTTTATTTAGGAGCCAACCCCTATCCACACATCTTTATTCTTGATTGAAGGGGAAAAATTTTTTGTTCGCCACAAGGTCAATCAAGAATCAAGACGTGTCATCTCAGGCAGTAACTAACTCAAAGTTTTCATTGTCTCTTAACAGGTTATTCAAATTCCCCAACATGGGAGTCATCCGACTTATGAAAGGGATACACCAGTAGGAGAGTCATCCGCCTTAAGAAAGGGATACACCACCATATAAAGAGAGTAATTTGCCTCAGGAAAAGGATACACCATTATCAGTGAGGAAAGTTGATCCACCTTAAGCAAGGGATACAAGGAGAGTCATCTGCCTTAGGAAAGGGATACACCGCCACCAGCGTGGAAAGTTGATCCACCTTAAGAAAGGGATATGAGTAGAGTCCTCCTCCTTTGGAAAAGCATACACTATCATCAGTCAGGAAATTCAATCTTCCTTAAGAAAGGAAAATGAGGAGAGTCATGCACCTTAGGAAAAGGATACACCATCAGTAGTCAGGATAGTCAATCCGCCTTAAGAAAGGGATACACACACCATCCCCAAAGAAGTCGTTAGGGACATGCATTGGCAAAGGAAAGTCATCCGCCTCAAGAAAGGCATATGTATTTGCAAAGGAAAGTCATCTGCCTCAAGAAAGGGATATGCATTGTCAAAGGAAAGTCATCCACCTCAAGAAAGGGATATGCAATAGCAAAGGAAAGTCCTCCGCCTCAAGAAAGGGACACCTAGGAAAAGAGTTTACCTCAAGAAAGGAACCTATCCATGTCATCTCCTCAGGTATAATTTCTAAACCCTCTCTCATATCGTGAGATCATACAGATCCGTATCTGTTGTGATCCCATGAGGGGCAGTCTGTGAGCACTGGATTTCAATGGTCCTTCTCACAAAATCATGATGAGAGATAGATAATGCAATTCCTTATAGGTGTTATCCGCTTGAGGTGTTCCTACTCCTGTAGAGTTGAGTTTGGCGAAGCTCATAAGACTTAGACTACCTTTAGGGACCCGTACGGGTCACACCTTAGGGTACGGGTCTAGGGGTTGACCCATATGGCTCCATAACCCCATATGAGTGGGAGGGACCCGTACAGGTCCCGCTAGGAATGTACGGGTCCTCCTCACCTGTATAGGTGCCCTTCTTGCCCAAAAGGGCAATATGGCAGGTAAATCATACCTTACTCGGGAGAAATCAGTCATGAATGCAATTTATTGCCTCATTTTCAAGGGGATCAAAATTAGAAAAGAAATTAGATCATATAGTTTATGAAATTCCAGAAATATTTCAAGTAATAGCAAGGGTATAGTTAAGGTATAGGAGGTATAAAATAGGAAGAAAACCCGTTCCTTGAGGTTTTTTCCACATTTGATTCATTCCTAATTTCATTTATTAGGATTTGAGAAAGGTTCTATCCACATAAATACTCGCCTAAATAGTCCTAAAACCACCGTTTCATTATCTACTTTGGCTAGACTCTCTCTCAGTATAGGGATCACTTTAAAGTGGATTCACGACGTAAAGGTACGCTGATGAGTTTCAAAGTGACTCACATCTTGTTACTTTTATTATTCATTCCTACTCTTCTGCAATTCTTCTCTATTCTAAATAGAATTGAGATTTTGTTTGGGTCCAAACAAGACCCATACGGGTGCACCACTAGTAGCCGTAAGGGTGCCCCTCACCCATACGGGGTACTAGTTCCCAGGCATAATCCCTATTTCTCTTTTAAACCTGTAAAATCAATCAACATCACTATTTTCCATGCAATCACTTTCACAAATAATCCGATAAATAAACCCATAAAAAATTAAAATGTGTTTTTATAATAAAATACGTTGAACACCCGTTATTTCCTTTTAACCCTAGAAGTCGCACGGGCACTATCGATCGTAAAACCGCCATATTGACATAATCACATTTTTCCTAACAAAATGCTAACTTATGATGTGCCATAAACTATGCTAATAATTGTGGATGTAGGCGAATTTATCTATTTTGTTTTATAACTTAGAACAAATGTATGGGTTTCCTAGCAATTCCCCCATTTTCCTATGGTTATAATTTCTATCCCTCATTTATTATTGTGCTTTGTTATGAACTATTGAATGCATGAATCGAGTGTGAAAAAGTGTACAAAAATCGGTATTCTGTGATAATTCCCCAAATGATGAAAATTAAACGGTTTTACGTGTCAAATGTAATTTTGAATTAACTAAATGAGAAATAAGTGAATCATCTGATACCTAAATCTCTGATCCAAAAGGTATGAGTCTCCCATCCAATGGGAACCGTACAAAAAATCTTTCTAAAGTAGACAACTTAGGTGGCGACTTTATTATTTCTTTCAAGATTTGGGTCTCGATTCTTTCATTCATTAAAATTGGTTAAAATGCACAAACTTGAACTAAACAGTTCTATTACGCCTAGATCAACAAACCCCCAAGCCATAAGGTGCCAAGGGATATCCATATATCCTCGACACATTACAGTCCCCAGGCAAAATTATGAGCAATGGAGTTTGTGATTTGTTGCAGGTAAGGGAGTACCATTGACTTATGGACAAAGAAGGGGTTGGTGTATAGAGATAGACCCTAAAGCTGTTCTGGTATCTTTTCCAGTAGTGCTAACAGCTTTTGAGTATTAACAATAGAGACAGCAGTGACTATAGACTCAGAGATATTGATGACCTTAGTAAGGCCCTCAACTGCTCTTTTTATTTCATTTTCCACATCCGTGGATACAACTGCAAGATGGTTATTATGATCCTTAAGGAGTTCATCCTTCATCTCCTTATTGAGCTTTTTTAGGACTAAAATAATGCCAGTCACAGAAGCTTAATGTTCCTTCTAGAAATCCTTTATGCTTTCTGTGTTAGCTTTTCACTCTTCAGCTTCAGCCTTAGGGTATTGAACTATAGTATCAATAATGTCCTTTATTTCTTAGTGAGATCATATTTCTATGTTGTCGGGTTTCTCTTAGAAGAAGATTTCATGCTTTTAAGCCTTCTGATTTTTCCCTAGCTTCTCCTCATTCTCCATAATCTTTTGATTCAAGTTCCTTAATATGGAGGCAATTCCTTACTCTCAATCAACCTATCTTCCATTAATGGCAGGGCATTTTTCTTTAAATCTTGCGTTGATACTATGGAACTTGGGATCAGGCTAGTTGAGACTTTAATCGCATTAGCTTGATTGATTGAAATTAAATAGTTTTGAGCTATCTACACTACCACTAGAGATATAATGGTCAGGGAGATGGAAATATTGAGCTTCTAGAGCATCTTTATTATCTCTATTGACTGCCTTACTATATTGTTTAACGCTCATCATCTTCTTGCTCTGCCTTAGAGCTTTCCATTCTAGCTTGAAGTCCTTTTTTAGCTTGCTCTAGCTTCTAATAAGAAGTCTTGTTTGCATTAGAGTTAAAGTCCATAACATCTTCGGTGTGTCTAGACTCCGAGGAGGACCCTTCCGAGGATTTCTCCCCATCCTTGTCACCACGGAATGGTCTTTCAATCCTTCATCATTAGAATTCACAAGGAATTTTCCTTGATCAGTCTCTTAATCCTTCTTAGAGGTTTGTGATTTCTGAGAAGTTGATTGATTTAATTCCACTTTAACTTCTTTAGATGGAGATTTCTGACCATCTAAGTTTCCTTGTTTTCTACCTCCTCAACTTGTGTCTCTATTGATTCTCTAGCTTTTTTAGCAACGGTTATCTCAGCCTATGTAGCATCATAGACCTTCTCAGAAGTGTTAGCCTCAGCTATCTTTTGGGATTCATTGGATTGTTATTATTTATCAATAGTTGCATCATTGGATGTGGGTTAAGCATCCTCAATCGATGGATTGAAGGGTGATTTCAAAGATGATGGCAAAGGAGAGTTTGTTTTAGATGGCAAGGGATTTTTGGTTTTTGGTGGTGAAGGTGGAGTATTGGTGGAAATTTAGGTAATGGAGGTGTTTGGTGGGATAGGAGTGGTGGTTGGAATGGTGCTTGGTGTGCTAGATTGAGTAGCGGATGAGGAAGGAGGAAATTTCGAGAAATCTTCCTCATAACTAGGTCTGACCTATATAAGTTTAAACTTGTTAGAGTCATCCTTCTGCTCCTTCCGAACCTTCTTGGTCCTCAAAAGCAGAGGTGGCTTTACAACTATTTCTTCCTCAAAAGCTTATGTTTCTGCTACTACTTCTGGCTTTTCAATCTTTACTTTCTTAGCCAATTTCTTTAGCAGGTCAGAATCCACCTTTCTCTTAATGGATTTAGTGGGTTATGGTACTTTGACATCCATAATTTTTGTAGCTAAGCTCATAAATGCATTCTTCTCAGCCCTTCTCTTTTGCTCTTTAGCCCTTTGTCTCACAGAAACTGATTTATCATAAAGTACGTCATGTTAAAGGGTGAAGAAATTGTGCTTTATGATTTTGGGGGCTTCTAGTCTCTCAACATCTCCAATCTCAACCTTTTGATTTTTCAGAATGAGAGTGATTAGTCCACCCAAATGCCATGGGTGCTTTATCATGTGATTTATGATAATCACATGAAAATTGATAGGTTTCTTCTATACCACGTACTGCACCATAGAGTGCTCTATATCATACATCAAATTCGGTGCATTTAACTTATGTAGTAGGGATCTTGCAATGGAATAGTTAATTCTTCTATTGTCTATACCTATTTAGGTTGATATCTTCTCCCCAATGTATTCCTTCCCATGCCAAGATCTTCATTATACTCAACTTCCTTTTTCTTAACATCTACCTACCTTCTCATCAATAGCCCCTGTACTGGAACCTCAAGAATTTCTCCCAAGAGGGTAGGGGTAACAGTAATGCTTACTCTTTTGACTGTAGTCTTTATCTCATTGCCTCACGATTTTAAGTTTGCTTAGAATTCTCTTACAAGCCCCGGATAGGTTGGTTCATTCATAAAAATCCACTTATTCATTTTCAAATTCTTGATTATCTCTGAGTAAGGGGGAGTGACCAAGAAATAATCGTCTGCAAAAATCTATTGAGGATCTATCTTCCTCGCCTATCTCTTCACACTCACCTTCATAAATTCAGTCTGAATCTTCTTATTTCTAGCCTGGTTTGATTTTTTGGTGCCATTTGGAAAGTGAGAGTTTTTGGTTTTTAGAGAGAGAAATTTGCAGAGTTTTGCTTCTGTGAATTTTTGAAAGTGTAAGGTTGAAGGTGAAGATTTGGGGATTTTTAAGGACTTGTTGATTTGATGTTGGGGTAAGACGGTCTCTTTGTAACGGTTTCAGAATAAACCATTTGTTTTTAATGAGTAAATTTTATGGCATGATTGATGGTAAAAGATGAACCCTTTTTCATGTTTTACCGCCTATGAGAAGATTAACTTGCCTTTTGAAATTTAAATACATTTGGCAGTTAATAATTTGAAATACTTCACATATGTCGCCTTTTGTTGCTGATGAGTCATCTTTTGAGAAGAATAGTCAATCACATGGGATTTGACATTCAAATTGCTTCTCGGAGGCTGTTGAATTGATCTTTACTCAAAGGCTTGGTGAAAATATTTCCTCATTGTTACTCTATAGGACTATACACCAATTTCACATCTTTTTTTAAGACATGATCTCTGATGAAGTGATGTTTAATGTTGACATGCTTCATTCTACTATGTTGAATCAGATTCTTGGATAGATCTATGGCAATTTTTAATCGCACATAACATGTATGCATCCAGTCTTAACTTTATAGTCTTCAAGTTATTGTTTGATCAGTAATATCTAAGCTACACAGCTTCTGAAAGCCATGTATGCTACTTCTGTGGTGGAGAGAGCTATTAAGGTTTGCTTTTTGTTGTACCATGATACTATAAATCTCCAATAAAGTGGCTTCCTCTATTGGTACTTTTCCTTTCCAACTTGTCACTTCTATAATCTACATTTGTGTATCCTTTGAGAGTGAGAGTTGTGCATCTACTATACCTAATAGATATCTTAAAATCCTTTTGACTGCTATGAGATAAGATTCTCTTGGGTCAGCTTGATATCTGGCGCAATAGCAAATATCATAGTGATATCTGGTTTGCTGGCTATGAGATAAAGTAAGGAACAAATGATTCCTCTATAGATTTTTTATTCTACGGACTTTCCTTTTGAATTTTTTATGAGAATAATGTTTGGTGCCATTGGAGTTGACATAGAGTTGCCATTGTCCATATCAAATTTCTTCAAAACCTCTTTAGCATATTTAGCTTGGCTAATAAATATTCCTTCTGATCTCTGCTTGATGTGAAGTCTAAGAAAGGAAGTGGTTTCTCCCATTGTGGACATCTCAAATTCATTATTTATCTGATTACTAAATTCCTTGCATAGATCTTCATCGGTTGGTCAAAAAATGATGTCATCCACATATATTTGAACAAGAATGATATCCTTGTATCTTCTCTTAATGAATAATGTAGTGTCAACCTTGCCTCTGATGTAGTATTTAGAGATGAGAAAATTTATCAATCTCTCATACCAAGCTCTTGGAGCCTACTTAAGTCCATAGAGAGACTTCTTGAGTTTGAACACATGATTTGGAAACTTTGGATCTTCAAACTTATGTGGTTGCTTCAGATAAACTTCCTCTTATATGACTCCATTGAGGAAGGCACTTTTTACATCCATTTGAAACAATTTGATGTTCATATGAGATGCAAACGCATATAAGATTTTGATCGCTTCTACTCTGGCCACTGGAACAAAAGTCTCATCGTAATCAATTCCTTCTTGTTGATTCTATCCTTCCGCCACAAGCCTTAATTTGTTTTTGACAGCATTTCCATCTTCATCAAGCTTGTCTAGAACACCCATTTGGTTCCAATGATGGATTTGTTCCTTGGGAAAGCCCCTAGGTCCCATACATCATTTTGAGTGAATTGATCAGGCTCTTCTTACACTGCCATCATCCAGTTTTAATCATGTTCTACTTCTTCCAACTTTTTTGGCTCTATTATTGACACAAATGCTGGATGACTTATCATTTTGTTGAGCTTTCCTTGTGTTAAGACTGGATTGTGGACATTGTCAATAAATTGATCAAGAGTGTGGGATCTATGAGTTTTGATCTCCTTTCGAATATTATGAGTTGAAGATGGATCTTGAATTTCCTCAATTTGCTACTCAAAATCTCAAAAGGTTATTGCTCGATTGTCATTACTTCTTATTGTCACTTCTAAGACCGACTTCTTCTAAGGAATATTTTCCTCATCCTCTGAGGAATTTCTATCCTTTCCTGCATGATTAGTATCATCGAAATCTATATGGATAGATTCTTCTAGAGTGTTTTTCCTTTTGTTGAAGACTCTGTAAGCCTTACTAAGTATTGAATAGCCCAAGAAAATTGGTTTGTCAGATATTGGATCAAACTTTCCTAAATGCTCTTTAGTGTTCAATATGAAACGTTTACATCCAAATGCTTTGAAATATCCTACATAGGGTTTTCTTCCTTTCCAGAGTTCATAGGGTGTTTTGTCAAGCTTCGCTCTTATGACAACACAATTTAGAATGTAGCATGTTGTATTGACAACCTCACCTCAGAATTATTTTGGGGTATTATTATCACGAAGAATTTTTCGAGCCATTTCAACTATAGTTCTATTTTTCCTTTCAAAAATCCCATTCTATTGAGGTGTGTAAGGAGCAAAAAAGTTGTGCTCAATGCCTCTTGCTTCATAATTATTCAACAAAATTGCAAATTTTTGAATTCCCTACCACGATCAGTTCTAATGCATAAGATGAATGAAGAGTTTAGAGAAGTTAGATAATGCTTCATCTTTACTATTTAACAACATAACCCATGTATAACTTACAAAGTCATCAACTACATCCATTGTGAATCCACTACCTCTGAGGCTCATTGGTTGAATAGGGCCAAACATATCAATGTCTAGGAGTTCTGAAGGTCTTTTTGATAGAAAATCAATTTCAGATTTAAAACTTTTTCTTCTTTGTTATCCTAACTGACATGTTGTGCATAAATGATCTTTTTCAAAAGCTGTGGGTAATCCCTTAACAAATCTTTGATTGGCTAGTTTGGATAGAAGGTTCATGCTAACGTGTCCTAACCTTCTGTGCCATAGCAAGGAATCATCCTCCTTAGACATCAGACATATGTTTTATTGCTTTTGCAAGATAAATCAATCATATAGACATTTTTAGATCTAGGTGTATAAAGGATAGTAGAGTTAGACTTATTGTCAATGATTGAGCAACCATTGGAATCAACTACTACCTTTTGTCCTTTATCATTTAGTTATGCAACACTTAGAAGATTAAATTTCATTCCATTTATGAGAAACACTTCTTCTGTGTAGATCACAAAGCGTATTGACCCACTTCTGAGAATCTTCCCTTTCTTGTTGTCTTTAAAGCTTACACTTCCTCCCTTCTTTAAGTTTAATGTTATGAATGATTTTTCATCTCCAGTCAAGTGCCTTGAGCATTCACTATCAATGTACCACATCTTCTTGTTGTCCATGGATCTCGGGCTAATCTGCAAAATAGATTAAAAAGATTTAAGTACCCAATCCCGAGTTGGTCTCTCATTGCTAGTAATTAAGTCAGGACATGGATACTCATCATAGTATCCATTTTAGAATCTACAAATGCTCGTATTATAATTCTTTCATCCACATAATCTATAATGATTTGTATTTCTCTCTTTTCTCTATGTGCGACTGGTTGATATATATCAAATTGTTCTTGCTACTTCAAAACTAGCCTCTTGTGGTTGTTACCCCTCTTTTGAGGTTGGCCCTTCTTAGAAGGGTGATTAACCCTTTGAGGCTTTTCATTTTGATAAGTTAAAGATTTATTGCATTGAGGTTCTTTAAATCTAGCTTGTAGCAGAGATACTTCCCTTTTAAAGGCATTTGTATTTACTACTAATAGAGTGATATTCTTCTTTGTGACTTCATATGCTAGGCTTCTTTCATGATCCTTGACTTTTACAATCTCAAGATTTTGCCTAGCCCCTCATCATCTCTTTCAATATCAATTACCATCTTCTAAAGCTCCTTGAGAGTCTTTTTGTTTCTCTTTACTAGCTTATATATGTTCATCAAAATTTGCATAACTTCAATACATAAGATAGGTTATGAATTTACCTCATTCTAAAGTTTTGATCCTAATAAAGCTTCTGTATTATGACTATATGAGCATTCTACTTCAGAGTTTGGGGCATTGATTGTCATGAAACAGATTTGAACTGTTTCATGTTTCTTTTAATCTTTTGAGGAATCTTATAGGTAAATCTTTCTTTTTATCCCTTCTCAGCTATGGAAAGTTTTCTTTGATGTGTCCTAGCTGGTTGTATTTGAAGTAGTTAATGTTCTTGTTGTAGTCCTACTTTTCTTTGTCTGCTGAGGACTTCTGAGTGAGATCTCTTCTAGATACCTTTTTCTTTTGTTACTCTCTCTTTTGGAAAAAGTCATACTTCTTGGAGTTCTTCTGGGGGTATCTTCCTCCTCTTCTCATCATTCTTCTGAAATTTCTTGTGAATATAGCCATCTCTTCGTCTTTTGAGGAATTTCTTTATGAGGATTCTACTTTTAGAATAATGGCTTTCTTTCCTTCAAATTTTGATTTCTTCTTTTTCTCAAAGGTTTACATAGAGATCTCATGAGTAATTAGTGATCCAATGAGCTCATCGTACTTGTAACTTGTGAGATCTTGGGCTTCTTCTTGGCCTGCCAGTCTCCGATAAACTTTCTGAGGACTTTCTTGACTTGCTCTTCTTTTGAGAACTCCTTTCCTAGTCTTTTTAATTCATTCATAATATTCATGAATATGGGATTCATACTTGAGATGGATTCATTCTCCTCCATTTTGAACAACTCAAAGTATCTAAGATTAAGATTGTTTTTAGATTCTTTGACTTTATTTATTCCTTCATATGTTACCTCTAGCTTTCTCCATATCTCTTATGTCATATCACAACCTAAAATTTTATAGAAACCATCTACTTCTAAATCACAGTGAAACATGTTAGTAGCATTTTCGTTACTTTGATAATGCTTAACTTCTAATTCAGTCCATTGATTTTTAGGCTTAGGCTGAGGTTTGTTGTTTATAATAATTGTGGCACTAAAGAGGTCATTGACAAAGGCTTCCCAGGTATAGTAGTCTTGAGATTATATGAAATTTTTAATACGCATTTTTGGAATGTATAATTTTGGCCATAGAATAGTGGAGGTCTCATTATAGAGAGTCCCTCAGGGAGGGTCTGGGTAGTCTTCATGTCTCCTCTAGGTACATGTCTCAAGCTTTCTATCAACCATAGTGATCTTTAGACTCTATAGACTATTAAGTTTGAGCATTTAGAGTAGGCTCTAATACCACTTATTGGTCCCCTTAGGGTGAATAGTAGTTAGAGGGGGGGTGATTGAGTCCTTTTCGAAAGTGCTAGTGTTTTAATATGATCGTTAAAAAGAAAGTGTTGGTCCCTGTGAATGGGTAATATAGGAGTCAGTGATTGACTCCTTTTCAAATATGGATGCGAAATAATAAACTTTTTGTTTAACTAACTTTAATATAGGTGTTGACACAAGTTTATTGATGAATTATTGTGTTTGATGTGTGTTATTTACTTGTTAGCAAAATATGATCAATGTAAATAGCTTAAAGTAAATAAGTAAATAAGTACAAGGTTAAAAAAATCAAACAAAAGATTTTTATACTTGTTTGGCCACGCCTGCATCAAGTCGCCGAAGTTTTCTTTTCTGAGCTTAAATCCACTATATCACTCCTTTAGAGGCGGAGAAGCCTTTACAATTCTAGAATACTGCACACACATAGTACATGACTCTTGATGCTTATGATTCCTTAATCTAAGAGTACTTTACTCTTAGATTCTTATACCTCACCAACTTTGCCAAGTTGTGAGTAGGGTGGAAGACCTTAGCTTTCCTAGTGTGTTATGACTCAGAAGCCTCACTAAGTCCCCCTTGCCTAGCTTCTAATCACCTTCTTCTTCAGTGGATTGATTGATGAATTTGTGCTCTTGTACTTTGTCATCGAGTAGCACTTACAATAGATTTGAATTGAGTTGTTCTAATCGTGCTTTTGAATTACAAATATATATGATAGTGAATTTGTTTGCTTTTGAGAATTTGCACAGTTATATTACGATGTGTGCACTTATGATGATGCTCGACACTTTAAGTGTTGTAGATAGATGTATATTTATACTCTTTTGTTGAAGTTAACCATTGATGTGCGCCTTGATGAGAGAGGGTGTTTTTGACCATTGTAATAAGACAAATGTAGTCCCCAGAATGGCTATCTTCTGAGGAGTCTTCTAATCATTGTCTCTAAATGGCTTCTTCCTTCTTGACTATTGGATTTGTAGTTGGACTAAGTTTAATCCTTCTATTAAATGAGTCCAAACTTGGTCGGCTCTATCCGCATTCTAACTTCTACCATTTTTACCGATTTATGCTTCCAGCTTTCCATGTGTTAGGAATTAGGTAGCAGGAAGTAGCTTTTTGCTCTTGCTAGTTGTGAGCACTGGATTTTAATGATCCTTCTCATGAAACGATGATGAGAGCTACATGATTCATTCTCTTGCAGATGTTATCCATCAAAGGCGTTCCTACTTCTGCAGAGTCGAGTTTAGCTAAAGTTTGGAGACCTAGTCTACCCTTAGGGATCCGTACGGGTACTACCTGGTGGTACGAATCCACTGGTTGACCTGTACGGGTCATTCCTTCCATACGCCAGGGGGGAATACATACGGGTCCCCCAAAACCCGTGCGGGTGGGGCCCTACCCATACGGGTCCTCTTGTTACCTGAATAGGCTCTTTTAGAAGGGAATCCTTTCCAATTTCAGGAAAAGGCAGGTCATGAATGTGATTTATTTTGTTTAAACCTCCTTTCCCCTATAAATAGGGCTCTTCTCTTCACATTTTAACACTCAAATCCCAATACAAAAATAGTTAGATACTATACACAAATTCTAGCAGTTTCTATAGGGTTAGAAAGGCTATAGTTGAGGTATAAAATAGGTAGAAAACCCATCTTCTGAGGTTTTGTCCAAATTTTATTCATTCCTAGCTTTGTTTACTAGGATTTAGGGGAGGTTCTATCCATACAAACACCCACTTAAATAGCTCTGTTGCATCTACTTTGGCTAGACTCTCTCAATAGTAAAGGGATCGCCTCAAAGTGGACTCACGCCGCAAAGGTAACGCTCCTGAGTTTCAAAGAGACTCACATCTCAGTTATTTTATTATTATTATTCTCTACCTACGCTATTATATCTGCTCTTTTTATTTCCTGTTTCAGGTCTGGTCCTAACCCGTATGAGCCTTATTGGTACCTCGTGTCTTTAAGATATTAAATAGGTGCGCCACACTCATATGGAAGGAAATCCCTTTTCTAATTTATTTTTCATCCATTAATCAGCGTATTAAACCAAACAAAGTTTCTTTCTAGACTTGACAGGACCCATACGGGTACACCATACCCGTATCAATCTTCCTTGGTAGCCATATGGGTTCCACCCACCCTTTAGGGTACCAGCCCCATGCAGAATCGAGAATTCATATTTTAATCAGTTAAAATCAACCCAACTCACCATTTGGCATGCGATCACTTTCAATAATAATATGGTAAATCAGCCCACAAAAGTCAAAATTTGTTTTCATAACAAAATACGTTGAAGACTCGTTATTTCTCTCCGATCCTAGAAGCCGCCCAGGCATTATCAATTGTAAAACCACCATGCTAATATAATCATTTTTTCCTAATGAAATGCTGACTTATGATGTGCTACAAATTGTGGTAATCTTTGTGGATGCATGGGAATTTATTTTTATTTTGTTTTATAACTCAAAACAAATGTATAGGTTCTCTCGCAATTACCCCATTTCCCCCGATTGTAATTTTTATTCCCCTATTTATTGCTTGTGCTTTATTGTAATTTGTAAATGCATGTAAGGAGTGTGAAAGAGTGTAGAAAAATAGGATATCCATTATAATTCCCCAAATGATGAAAACAAAAATGGTTTTACATGGTGAATGTAATTTTTAATGAACTAAATGAGAAATAAGTGACTCATCCGATACCCAAATCTCTGATCTAATAGGTATGAGTCTCCCACCCAATGGGAACCGTACCAAAACTCTTTCCCAAGTAGATAACATAGGTGGTAACTCTATCATTTATATTGAGATTTGGGTCTCGATTCTTTTATTCATTAAAATTGGTTATTTGTGCAAACTTGAACCAAAAAATATTTTGTCACGCCTAAATTCAACCAACCCCTAGTGGGTTTCGCCTCCAAGGGAGACCCACACATCATTGACACCTCACAGTGGCGACTCTGCTAGGGATATAATCTTTTAACTTGCAAAATCTTGGTTTGTTTTAAAAGCTTAAAAGATTAAGATGAGCACCGAAAATCATTTACTTGATTCAACCTGTTTTCTTTTTCATCATTTGGGAAAATTATCACACTCTATCTTCTCATCTCCTTCTCTCTTTCGTTAGATGCGCTCTTCTTCTAGTGGTAGGTTAAGGTGCCCCATATTTTCCGTTAAACTTATGAAAGTGTCACCCAAGCCCGCTAGGAATTGGGGGCACTCTAGTGGGTGGAGCACTCATTGCTATCTCCCTCCAAAATAGGCTTGAAGGAATGGGAACCTTATACATGAAACTTCTGATATTTACCTATGCCATTCTTATCAAAAGCCTTAAAATGTTACCTTCTACGTACCCATTTCTACGTGAGATTAGACTAAGGAAGAATACCCTCAAAACTGGCGGGAGAAATAAGGACGGAATCGATCGCTTCGTATGTGTTGTGTTACATTCTGCTGTAATTAACCCAGCCATTCATTTGTTGTAATTTGTGCATGCATAACGGATCCCATACATGTACTGATCTTTTTGGTTATCACCTTAGCCAAAGCTCAAATGGTTGAAACTTGGTGACGTTCTCAGGTCCGTTTAATTTGAATTCCGACTCCTCCTCCTCCTCCTCCTCTTCCAGCTCAGTTAAGGGTTGCTACACCTCCATCTATGGGTATTTCAACCAGTAGTCAGTTTGGTCCAGTTGATCTTGATTTTGCCTATCATCTTGAGGAAATGTCTCATATCCTAACTCTAAAGGGCTAGATTGATATTGAGGTTAAGAATATTACTACTGGTGAGGATGAAAATACGTCAAGGGCCGAGGTTAGGTCGTAGATTGCAAATGGCATCTCTTAGTACTTAGGAAGTGATTAGTTCTTAGACCGGATGAATGATAATATTTTAGCTTCCATCAAGGCAATCATGGCCGAAGAGAGAATGGTTCATCCTTCTCATAGTGCACCTGTTAGTGCTCCAGCAGTGAATGTAGTGATTAAAGAGCAAGTATCAAGAATTACTCATAATCCATTCACTTAATTTTAGTTGCCACCTGTGCGAACTCTTGGGGATTCTTCCAGTTAGTATAGTTAGTTAGGTTTTGTGGGTCTATTCGGCCAAATTAACCAGTCATTCCAGTCAGTGGGTATAGTGGTTCAACCAGATGTCAGTCAGTTTGCTCAGCCTAGTCTGGGGTTTGTGCCACCTCCATTTTATTTTGGGGCATCTGCCCCAACCCCCAATTTTGTAGTCACACCTAAGGGGATGACCTTTCCTCAATCAAAAGGTTTACCCTTAGGTGCGAGTACTCAATTGGAAGGATCATCCTTGTCCGTGGAATTATGTGATCTACTTAAGAAATTGCTTGCTACCAGTCCTACTTCTCAGGCATCATGACTATCAGTTCACACCGCTAGAGAGGAGGATTTGGTCCCTGAAAACTTTAGTATGCCTAGTATAGCAAAGTATAAGGGAACTGGTCCACCTAAATCTCACATCACCTCCTATCAGACGGTTATGAGAATCAGAAAGTTAAGTGATAATGTCCTAGCTGAAATGCTCCCTTGCACCCTAGAAGGTCCTGCTATCGAGTGGTACAATACTCTATCAAATGAGGTGACCGAAAACTGGAAAGCTTTATCCGAGGCTTTCATTGAGTAGTATAGTTTCAATGCCACCATTAAAACTACCATATAGAATTTGGAGGCAATAAAGCATGCCCCTAATGAGAAATTTAAGCCCTATTTTGAGAGATGGATGGCTACTCAAGTGTTATTGAAAGATAGACTAGGTCTCCCTGAGATGATCGTAAAGTTAATGGATGGTTCCCTACCTGCTTATCGTAAGGTTCTTGGTATGGATAAATTCTCTAGCTATGTTTTGAAAAAGCTTAGAAATTAGAAAGAATCAAGGAATTAGAGAAGGTGAGTGTGCCGGTCAAACCTTTGTTCAAAAAGAATGACCCTTTAGCCCTAACCCGAGCTATTAAGTCGAAGTTTAGCTCTGATCCTAAAGTAGGGATAGTATAAGAAGAAGTGGCTATAGTCCGTACCATCGAAGACAACATTTCCCCTGGGAAAGCACCTCTTCCTGCCATCTTCACTAAGTTAAGGGCACTTGGCCTTCTTCAGAGTATCTAGCCCTATGTCCCACCCAAACCTGAAGATAAGGATTAGTTTTGTGCTTATCACATTAGTAAGGGTCATCGTACTAGTGCATGTAGAGATCTATTTGAGGTTATTCATGATTTGATTAGAGAAAAGAAGATTCATGAACCTGAGCTTAAGAACAGCACCATGAAAAACCCCCTGCCAAATGTTGAGAAACAAGTTGCAGCTGTCGAGTCAGGGTTGCCCTCCTACTATGTCTTTAACATGATCTTGCAAGCTAATCCTATGGTTCACTCAGTAGTGGCTTTACCTGATGAATTGGCTCCTATTGACATCGATGCATTTGAATTAGAAGGAACTCATTTTGAGGAAGCTATGTTGGTTCAACCAGAACCAATTGATTTCGATGCTTATGTGTTGGAAAATAATGAGCTCAAAGGGCCATCCTTGTTGGTCGAAACTTTTGAAGGGAAACGTTATTTGAAAAATTGGGTGTTGCATGTTATCCAAAGTGGAAGGATTCCTTTTGATCCGCTCCTAAAAAGAAGAAGGGTAAGAGATGTAGATATCTAGGTCATTCCAAATATCAATTAGTGTCCAATCTTCATGCCTACTATTGAAACTCAAACCTCAGTTGGTAATGAAAAGAAAGATTCAAAGGTCACCCCTCTCATCTAGCAATTGCAAGTTACCCCTGCAAAGTACATCATTTGGCAGTTTCTGATTGACTCTAAAGATCATTGCAAGGGTCTGATAGAAAAGTTATTAAGCAATGAGGCTACACCATTTACCACTTTGGTTGAAGCATTTTCTGTTATTGGGGGATCTCCTCCCAGTCAAGATGAGCCCATTATGTTTTATCCGTCAGACCTCCCAGCCGACGGGAACAAGCATAACAAGGCACTTTTCATTAAGGTGCAAATCTTTGATCTTTCTATTCCATGTGTTATGTGGAGGATGGTTCACCCTTAATCTCTGCCCTACCAAGATCCTTCCTCACTTAGGGCTAGATGAATCCATGTTGGAGAAATCCAACACTATTATAAGGGCATATGATGATACAAAGAGAAGTGTCATTGGGGTGTTTGAATCTGAAGTTACAATTGGGGGAGTAAAGTCCTTAGTCTTATTCAACATCCTCGACATTCCCATCATCGACTCATTATTATTAGGTCGACCTTGGCTCCATGCATTAGGAGTCATCCCTTCCATAGTCCATCAAAAAGTTAAGCTCATCCACAATGGCAAGCTAGTGACCATTGAAGCTGATGAACCATCTGTTATATCAGCTATGGAGGCTAGAGAAAAGGAATCTAGGGTGGCCATAGCTCACCAAAGTATAAATTTTTTGGTTAAGGGGTATGTGTCGCTTAAAATTGAAAAGATCATGATGAAACAAGGTTACATGAAAGGAAAGGGGCTAAAAAAGAATCTATAGGGAATGCTGGAACCCATTTTGCCTCTTCCATAGCCATTTAGACTTAGTTTAGGGAATCGCCCAGGTACTAAGAAATCCAAACACTAGTCCTG
Organism: Euphorbia pulcherrima; assembly: GCA_947683365.1. Taxonomy (NCBI): domain Eukaryota; kingdom Viridiplantae; phylum Streptophyta; class Magnoliopsida; order Malpighiales; family Euphorbiaceae; genus Euphorbia; species Euphorbia pulcherrima. Next base: position 46,438,428 of record CANTUS010000014.1, read on the forward strand.
CCTCATGATAGGGGCTGAGGTCAACAAAAAGATATTCACAGGTGAGGAAGAACCTGTCGAAGTAAGGGGTAAGAAGGTTCCTAGTTTTAAGATATTCAATGATGTATATGATTTCAAGAAAGGCTGCATGATTGAAACCTCAGTTTCTGTAAAAGTATATGGGAATGATGAAGAAGATGAAATGAAAGAAGCAATCGAGTCCATCACCAAAGTACTAGCAGTACTTATGAGAAAGAACTAGAAGGGAAGTGAGAAGGGAAATCCCACCAACAAGGCTGTAAAAAACTTAGCAAGCGCAGTAGCCTAAGAAGCACATGCAAACCTACACACCGGAGCTACCAGTTCAGCTGTCAATATTACTATAGTTGATCAACACGGCCCTCTGCCTGTGGAGGATGATTTAGAAGATGTAATTTTTAATTTTGCAAATATTTTTGATATAAATAATGTTGCTTATAAGGCATATAATGGATAAGTTGTAACATTAGTACTTTTTAAAACATGTCATGAATAAATTGATGCATCTCTCATTCATATTTCACTCGAGTATACCATTCTAATGACACCATGTACTCATAACAACAGCATTCTTAAAAATATCATCATATTCATCAATGAAGTTGACTTTGAATATATCGCAATCGTACAACTATACAATGGTTAAAACCTATCACCAAATAAAAGAGAGATGATAAAAGTGCTTAGCAAACATGGTAACATCGAATCTTGGCCGATATTTCTTCATAAAGGGGGAAAATGGTACACGTAGTCAAGAAAGAAGACTAAGAAGACTCATGAGAGTATCAACTGTAGGCCAGCTCTTGGCACAAAAAATGGAAAGATCATCTTGGGGGCACAATAAATGCCCAAATTCTTCAGAAACTCTAAAGGGAAGCTGATCATTAATGCCAATAAATCAATCAAGAGGATCTTGTCAAAGACATTGGCTACCCGACAGGGACTGGGCAGATAAACTTCCTTTTGCAAGTTGGGGGTATTGAACCAGAATAAGAACTCCCATTGATCAGACGTCATTCTCCTTAGTATATAGAACAGAAGCTATGTTATCGATTGAAACAGAAGTGAGATATCTAAGAGTGGCACTCGAAGCTCAATTAAAAGAGTCAGATTAAGCAAGGGCTAGGAAGGAGCAGTTAAATGCAATAGATGAAAAGCGGCTTGAAGAACTTGACCATCTATAGATGTTCCATCAGAGCATGGCTTGAGCTTTACAGTAAAAGAGTCAAATACCCAAAATAACCTCTTAAAGCAGGTGATTTGGCTCTCAAGCAGTTACACCAGATCAACACTTACACTAGGTGTAAATTCATGCCTAATTGGAAAGGACCATTCATAGTTAAGAAAGTCCTTGGCAAAGGAGGAATCGAGCTTACAGATATGGATGGAAATGAGTTCGTGAATCCACTAAATCATGATAGGCTTAAGAGTTATCATATCTAGGTCAAAATAATTAAATCATAAAAAAGCAGCATAAAGAAGAAAAGAAATAAAGAATAAATCACCCAATGAGTGTTCCTCTACTGGTCGAGCAAAAATTAGGGTACAATCCACTGGTCGGTATTCCATAAACCGGTCAAGAAAAAGTTAGGGCACTCCAAAGTAAATAAAGCCCACTAAGCTGAAAATCCAAAAAGGGTGGCTTAGGAAAAAGTTAGGGCATTGAGAGAAAAATCTCAATTGCCTTCTGGAAAATCTGTAAAAGACCAGTAGGCAGTAGGCATTAACCATTGGAAATTGTTTCCATTGCCTATGTGCTCAAATTAATCTCATCAATGAACATGTTATGATTTTGCTAAGAATCTTGGTCTTAAGAATGCATGCATGTCTTTAGGTTAAATAATCGCAGGCGTGTGAACATCAATTTTTCTCTACATGTTATACATCATTGTTATTTCTTTCATTATACATGTAATCAAAAAGAGATAAAAGCTACCAAAGAAATCAGATATGTGTAAAATTTAGAAAAAGTTAGCTAGATTGAGTCGTCAAGGACAATTTAGGAAAAAAATTAAGACAGTCTGTTGGATTGAAAACCTGAAAGAGCAGTCCAGGTAAAAGTTAAGAAAAATTAAAAGGAAAAGAAAAAGCCTGCGGGTTTGAAAACTCGAAAGGGCGGTGTCGACAAAAAAAGGCAAAGAAAAGAAATAAAGAACAAGCCTGCTGGATTAAAAACCTGAAAGGGCAGTCCAGGAAAAAATTAAGGCAAAAAAGAAAGAAAAATCTTGCTAAGTTGAAAACCTGAAAGGGCGGTCTACACAAAAGTTAAAGCTAAAAAGGAAAAGTCCGCTAGACTGAGCCGTCAAGGACAGTTCAGGAAAAAATTAGGACAAAAAGAAAGAAACATAAATGTTTGATAGGTCATCTCACATCAAATGGCTTATGCAAAATTTAGAACATCGCTCGATCCCCTCTCTTCAAAATCACTGGATAAAAGTAATATGGGTTCGCAAAATAGCAACACTCGATGATCTCAGCTCAAGAAAAATCCGCATGAATAAAAGTTAAAACTCAAAAGTATCAATCCAAAGTTTACATCCAAAACAAGCTGCATAGTGCCCAAAAGTATTAACAGTCTCAAAAGTAATCATAATCTAAGCTACCGGGAAGTCCTGTTCCTTGCGACCCTCTAGAATCTAATCATGTGTATTCTCCAGTAGATAATCCACATCTATAGTCATGTGATCCCTGGCTTCACCGAAATCAGTAGTTGGCTGGGCAGGGGCCCTAGTCTCTAGTGTCACTATAGTAGCCCTAGCAGCATCAACCCCCTCAGCAGGCTGATCTCCACCCCTCTAAGTCACACAGTATGAAGAAAGATCATCCTCGAACTCATCATCAGAAGACTGTTGCATCTTTTTATCCTCATTCATCCTCGCCAGCTGGCCCCCTAAAATCTCAATCTCAGCCCTCGCTCCAGCAGTCTTGGCCCTAGCCTGGTCAACATCAGTGGTAGCTGCCCGTAGCTACTCCTCTAAGAATCCGACCCTCTCCTCTGAAGCATCCAAGACCTGAGTGGACTTGTTGCGCTCTATGGCCAGCAGATTCTACAATTGAATCATAAGATTAGAACACATACATAAATGTCATAGCATGCATCATGCATAGTTTGTTGAATTTTGCAAGTAAAACTTATCGAGGCTAGCGCCTCCTAGGCCAGTAGTAGATCCACCACGGTGAAGCAACCCCCGATGATCCTCTCAGCCTCAAAGACAGTCACCTAAAAGGAAAAGGTCAAATTAGGATAGGACACTCTAAGGAATCACAGTAATGGATAAATATTAAAGCAAGGGATTCCTTACATGAGTAGAGCTGGAAGGAGTGAAATCGATAGGCTAGACTGACTCCTCAAGGTCCTTGATAGCTTGCTTCCCTGAATGATCCAGGAGCTAGAAGAAAGTACCTATCTTAGCTCAAAGGACCTCCTCTCTCACGGACCAAAAAGCACGAGACGGCTTTGCCGGTAGCTTAGGGGCAAGGGCAGCAGCAGCAGTGGTAAGTCTCTTCCGTATGGAAGTTGAAGGCTATAGCAATAAAGGATCATACTTAGGATCACAATCAATTTTAGGAAATATCAAAGTATTCAAAAGGGTTAACTTAAGAAATTACCTGAGAAGAAGGGGTAGCAGTCCTAGCCAAGCCTTCGATACCCCAGACTATGGATGGATCCCCATAGTCACCCCTATGCCCATCTTCTTCATCGTCATCAATATCATCATCTTCACTATCACTCCAGTGGAACTCAAGAGGGATATCCTTGTGGCGGTTCTTCTCACAAGGAGGAAGAGGCGAGGAATCAATGAACTCTGCAGGAGACCTCCAGAGATAGAACTCGAGCTCCTTCATCCCAGTAAGTACAACCCCTAGCCAGTCTTTGGCTTGAGATGAGGCCAGAATACACCCACTAGGATTGAGGGAGGGATCAGTCTCTCTACCATGGCACTGGTCCTCCACCTTCGAACCCGCTCACTAAAATACCACTCGTAAGAAAGTCGTGACTCCAAGATCAAGTGGCGATCATCAATGCCGACCCACATCCGCTCAATGGCCACATTCATAACTAATCTCTCCCTTGGGTCTCAACTGACCGGTATAAAATGAATGCACTATAAGTATCACAACCTCGTTAATATAGTTTCTACTAATGGTTTGTTGAAATGTAAATACAGGTTTAGTAGGGAAGAAGTTTACCCAATCTGAGCGCAGTTAGCATAGGAACTCTTTGTACTACATTGTAGTTAGTGGGCTGGCCCTGCCAAAGCCCATCCATCTAGATATAATGTGTGGCATCTCGAGCTGCATGGGAAAACCAGGCCTAGGGATGAATCGGTGCTCAAAGGCCTAAATTTGAAAGATAAAATAAGGATTAGTCACAGCACGATTTGAATAAAAGGTTAAAGCACAAGAGATAAGTTTGAGGTTTACCAGTAGTATCAGGTGGCAGATCTTAAGCTTGGACTGGTCACCCCAAACTCTAACATCGAGTCCATAATATAACTATGCTAGAATGGCCCGGCACTAGTTCTTGCTTGGCACATCGGCAAGATTCTCTATAGCAGAGAGCAAACTATAGTTGAGGTTGCTCGAATAAACCAGGAAAAAGACAGTAGTAAGGAATGTCAGCAGGAAGGACCGGTGTACTAATCCCTCCAATCAGCTGCAGTAGGACTCAACTGCCCAATCCAATATGCATGCAGGTCCACAAACTTGAGCTTGTTCGTCTCACCTAAATGAAGCCCAAGTAATCTAGCAATGTAGGCCTTGACCTCAGGCCGGGAATTCCACTTGTTGGCATAAACATAAAAGTGGACAATATCCCCACTCCACTCTAATGCCATTGCGCGCACACATCAGGAGTGATAGTGACCTCCCAAATCGGTAGATGGAAGGTGCGAGTCATCTCCAACCATCTCTCAGCTGAAGGCTAAAATGGCATAAGGGGTAAATGTCTTCAAAGGGTAAGGAATGGCCCCGATAATGTCACTAAAGTCGAAGGAATCAATGCAGGCCAGTAGCTCGGTGTCCCTCGCGGTATGGATGTCCTTGTAGCATTTCCTGCAGAGGCTCAGAGCTCCCATTGTCTTGTATTAAAATTGCAAAGATAGAATTATAGTTCAATAGGGTTAAAATATGGCAGACAAGTTAGAAATCAGAAAATAATTGCAAAAATCAAAGAAATCAGCATTTTATCCCTAAGGTTAGGACCCGTATGGGTAGGCCCCACCCATACGGGTCCACAAGCAGCTCCCGTACTAGAATGGGACCTATACAGGTCCCCCCTCACTCGTACAGGTCCCTGTAAATAGTGGCTTTATGAAAAAAGTTCCTAAATAATCCAAACTCAGTCAAAGCTCAATCAAAACTACCCTAAAAGCATCTTAGACTAAAGTTACATAAATCAGGCTCTATTTTAAGGTCTAAAACAACCTAATTCATGCCAAAATTTGAGAAATTCTCAAAGAGTTCGAAAATGGAAAATGGAAAATGGAGAATCAAGCAAAATTACCTACTGTTTTGAATCATGGGCAACAAAAGAAGGGATTAGAGGCACTTCAAAGGTAGTAGTGAGCCCCAAAAATGAGCCCCAAAAATGAGTCCCCTTCGCAAAAAGCGCACCCAATAGAAAATCGAGCATTCTTAGAGCCTCAAATCACCTACCGGGAGAAAATCTTCAAGTCTAAGGGAGAAACAGCCAGTCTTTGGGATCTTTTTATACATTTTGATTAGTTCTAGGAAGAAAATCGCCTAAAAATGCAAAATGTAGAGATTTGGTATAAGGCGGGATGCAGAGAGTCTGATCAGCCTTTTGAAACCCCCGATGGGGACCTGTATGGATCCTACCCTACCAGTACGGGTCCCAACTCTTAATGACCCTACCCATATGGGTCCTAGCCCACCCGTATAGGCCCTCTCTTGGCATCCCGGGGCAGAATTTTGACCCAGTATTTCAGAAAGCATCAGAAATTCATCCAATTTGAGTTCGGGGCCAACCCCACTCTTCCTCAACCCTATATTTTAGTTATATTCAGGGCAAGCCCTGTGCTCACCTTGATCCTTGATGGAAGGGGTGAAAATATTTTTGTTTTCACAAAAGTCAATCAAGAATCAAGGTAAGCCATTTTCGAATTGATCACTAACAAAGATGATTTTTATGTACAGGTTCATCCTAGCACAGGAATTCTTCTCCAGCAAACAAATCTTACCAGGAAAGAGTTCCCTCAATAAAAGAGGTTCTACTCAAAGTATATTACTTTACTCCACAATAGCAAGGTCAACTAAGGGGCATCTCCCCCCAACCCAGGGGGGATCCCCCCATCTCCCAGCAGCGGAATAAACCAAGGGGCATCTCCCCAGCCAATCAAGGGGCATGCCTCCATCATAAAAAAACCCTAGGGGTACCCACCCTAGGGGCATTCCCCAGTAATAGAACCAGTAGCAATCGAGCCAAACCTGACATTTCTTGTACATAGTTTCCATTTTATTTCATCCATACATCTTTATTCTTAATTAAAGGGGCAAAAATATTTTTATTTTCACAAAAGTCAATTAAAAATGAAGATGTGTCTGCTTAGATAATGACTAACTCAGTTTTTGATTGTTGTGTCTTTTTAGGGTTATTTAAATTCCCCAGCAGGAAAGTCGATCCGCCTTAGGAAAGGGATATATCACCAGCTAGGAAAGTCGATCAGGCTTAGGAAAGGGATACACCAACCAGGAAAGTCGATCAACCCTAAGAAAGGGATACATCAGTCAGGAGAGTCATCTGCCTTGGGAAAGAGATACACCATAACCCAAGAAAGTCAATTCGCCTTAAGAAAGGGATACATCAGTTAGGAGAGTCATCCGCCTTAAGAAAGGGATACGCCATCATCCAGGAAAGTTGATCCACCTTAAGAAAGGGATACTTAAGTCAAGAGAGTCATCTACCTCAAGAAAGAGATACACCATCAGCCAGGAAAGTCTATCCACCTTAAGAAAGGGATAGATACACCTTCCCCAGTTGAGTCACTAGGGATGCAAAGTGGCAAAGGAAAGTTATCTACCTTAGGAAAGGTATACACAGTAGTAAAGGAAAGTCATCCACCTCAAAAAAGCAATACGTGTTGGCAAGGAAAATCGTTCACCTCAAGAAAAGGACACCTAGGAAAGAAGTCCACCTCAAGAAAGGAACTTGCCCATGTCATCACCTCAGGTATAATTTCTAAACCCTCGCTCACATTGTGAGATCATATAGATCTGTATTTGTAGTGATCCCACGAGGGGTAGTTTGTGAGCACTGGATTTTAATGATCCTTCTCACAAAATGATGATGAGAGCTATATGATACAATCTCTTGCAGGTGTTATCTATTAAAGGTGTTCTTACTGCAGTAGAGTTGAGTTTGGCCAAAGTTTGGAGGCCTAGTGTGCCCTTAGGGACCCGTTTGGGTACTGCTTGGTGGTATGGATCCATTAGCAGACCCATATGGGTCATTCCTTCCATACTCCTGGGGAGACCTGGGACCCGTACGGGTGGGGCCCCACCCGTATGAGTCCTATTGTTTCCTGAACAGGCTCTTTTGGAAGAGAATCCTTTTCTATTTCGGGAAAAGGCAAGTCGTGAACGCAATTTATTGCATTCAGACCTCCTTTCCCCTATAAACAGGTCCCTTCTCTTCACATTTTAACACACAACTCATGTTACAAAAATATTTAGATACTACACACAAATTCTAGTACTTTCTATAGGGATAGAAAGGCTATAGTTGAGGTATAGGAGGCATAAAATAGGGAGAAAACCCATCTTCTGAGGTTTAATCCACATTTTATTGATTCCTAACTTCATTTTTTAGGATTTAGAGTAGGTTCTGTCCACACATACACTCGCCTAAATAGCCCTATTGCATCTACTTTAGCTCTGCACTCTCAATAGTAAAGGGATCACCTCAAAGTGGATTCATGTCGCAAAGGTAACACTCCTGAGTTTCAAAGAGACTCACATCTCAGTTATTTTATTATTCTTATTCTCTGCCTACCCTATTATATCTGCTCTTTTTATTTCCTGTGTTGGGTCTGGTCCTAACCCATATGAGCCTTGTTGGCACCTTGTGTCTTTAAGATATTAAATTGGTGCACCATACTCATACGGGAGGAAATCCCTTTTTTAATTTATTTTTCATCCATTAATCTGCTTATTAAACCAAATAAAATTTCTGTCTAGACCAGACAGGACCACACGGGTACACCATACCCATACCGATCTTCCCTGGCAGCCGTACGGGTCCTACACACCCGTATGGATACTAGCCCCAGGAATAATCCAGAATTCCTATTTCAATCAGTTAAAATTAACCCAACTCACCATTTGCCATGCGATCACTTTCACTAATAATCTGGTAAATCAACCCACAAAAGTTAAATGTGTTTTCGTAACAAAATATGTTGAAGACTCGTTATTTCTCTTCGATTCTAAAAGTCGCCGGGCACTGTCGATCGTAAAACCACCATGCTAACATAATCGCTTTTCTCGTAATGAAATGTTGACTTATGATGTGCTATAAAATGTGCTAATCTTTGTGTATGCGGGGGAATTTATTTTTATTTTATTTTATAACTTAAAAGAAATGTATAGGTTCTCTTGCAATTCCCCTATTTTCCCCTGGTTGTAATTTTTACTCCCCCATTTATTGCTTGTGCTTTATTGTAATCTGTAAATGGATCCACGAGTATGAAAGAGTGTAGAAAAATAGGATATCCATGATAATTCCCCAAATGATGAAAATAAAAACAGTTTTACGTGGTGAATGTAATTTTGAATCAACTAAATAAGAAATAAGTGACTCATCCAATACTCGAATCTCTGATCCAATAGGTATGAGTCTCCCACCCAATGGGAACTGTACCAAAACTCTTTCCCAAGTAGAAAACTTGGGTGGCGACTCTATCATTTATATCGAGATTTGGGTCTTGATTCTCTTATTCATTAAAATTTGTTATTTGTGCAAACTTGAACTAAAAAAAGTTTTTTCACGCCTGAATTCAACCAACCCCCAATGGATCTCACTTCTCACACAAGCACCAAGGGACACCCATACATCATCGACACCTCACACTAGTCAACTCACTTTTAATATATGTCTTGTCTCTTTTAGTGAAAGCTAGGTAGCTAGTCTTTAGGATTTCAGAAGATTAAGACTACTATTCTAGGAAAAGGTGGCTTCACGTGAGTTTCTTAGGTATTATCAATTTTTTAGACACATTATTTAGTTTTGACGACATTGATCCCGTCAATCCCTTTTGACCTTGAAGAATGTTCCTCTAAGAACATTTTCCTCTTACAAAATTTGAACAACTTCAGGTATCATATCTTGAGCTTCTGATGCATGTGACATTGAGGAATCCTTGGTGTTTTTCAAAATCAACTTTCTAATACTCTTAATCTATCTTGTTCCTTCTTCTAATAGATATTCTTCTTGATTAAAGAATGTCCTTGGATTAATGCTTCAAAGGTTAAGATAAGACATTCTTAACTCTGAGCTTGCCTTGTATCCTATGAACTCTTTACTTGAATATATCCTTCTAGTGAGTGCTGAGTTCTAATGACTAATATAGTGGATTAGTCTTTTGAGGCTTCTAGTTCTGATTCGGTTTTGTCTTAGCATGTGAAAACTTCATCTTTTTTCTATTAACCATCATAGCTTCTGATGCGTTTCACCTTTTATGATTTCTTTGTGGAATCTATCTATATAGAAGGCTTTGGGATCTTGGGAGACATTCTTCTTTAGTTGTGAGATGTGCAAAGATATCGTATCAAGTTATGTTGACTTAGTCTTATATCTTTTGGTATTCCTCTGAGCTTGGTTTCCTTATGAGGTCAGTCTTCTCTTTCTTTTTTCTTTGATTCGGAGCACAACTTGAATCTGACATTGGGTTTGCTTAACTCTGAGTTATTCTTCTTCTGAGCTTGATTTGAATGCTTTTATCTTATCTTATCTTTATACCCTTTTTGTTATCTTTGAAACCTCTTGGATCTTCTTAGTTCTGAGTTATAACTATTCTTTCTGGGTTCTGAGGGGTTCTGGCTTCTGTGTTAGATCCAACAATCTCCCCTATTTTGATGAGAATAAAAACCTGTAAAGATAAAAGTGTCACTTGACATTTAAGATCTCAGTTCATGTTAGCTCCCTCGTAATCTATGCTAATATTTAAAAATTACAATTATTTATTGTATTGAGAAGTAATAAGATCTTTTTACTTATTTCAGAGTTAACAACAGTTAACTCATCATCAAGTTACAAGTACATGAGAGATCTATAACTATTATAAAAGTTAGCTAATCTAAAAGTAGCTATTTCCTCTTTTGGTGCTTTTCTTCTTTGTCCTTTTCTTGAGGGGCTGGGAATGCTTTCGATGCTTTTCTCTTTGCTGCTGTGCTAGCGCTGCTCTCACTATTCTTTTCTTTCTCCCCCTTTTTGATATTATTAAATTGGCTATTAATCTACATGGGGGCATAAGAAACCATGCTCTTCTCCCAATTATGCTTGCTATTGTAGTTGGCTCGAAGTCTATGCCATTTTACAATTAGTTGCTTTCTCACAATATCTGGGATCCCTTGATAATGTCCATGTAAGATTTATATACAATAGACTTTGAGTCTCTTAAGGGTTTAGGCTTTGGGAAGATTTCCCTTTCTTCCTTTTTGATGTGGCCTTTCAAGCATCTGAAGACTATATAGATCCCCTATTGTCTTAGTTGGATGTCGTCTGCTAGCTAATTGTAGAGGTCTCTGAGGTGAGCAATCACTCTAGGTTCTAACTTCATTGATAGAAGTCTCTTTTTTCTTCAATCCCCTTAATACTAGCTTCAAGGCTTTCTTTTGATTCTTCTAAGGCCTTTTTCTTGTTTGAATGTGCTTCGGAAGCAACTTTGACTAGCTCTTCTTTTTCCTGCTCACAGACTGATCTGTTATTCTACTATAGAATTGGTTTAGCCTTTAGGTAGGTTATGCTAAGATCTTGCTTGAGTATGTGAAGGGACTTTTTGACTTCTTTCGGACCCTTAGAGGTTTTAAAATTCCTCGCAAGCATCTGAGCATTGTTCACTGTGTACCATCTCTCAAGCATTATCTATTTGAAACTGTAGGTGATGGATTCATTGGTGTTTTATGCAACACCTTTGATCTCTTCCCTCAACACAGCTATTTTGTACTCAAGATTAGCTCCATATGTTTATACAATATTAGCTTGTTAGTTATCCAGTCTTCTTGAATCTCTTTTGATTTCTTTTCTTTGATTTTAGAGAAGCTTGGTTGAATTCTTAACTCTTTCCAAGGAGACAACAGTTGTGGCTATTATCATCACCATAGACTCAAGGATCTCCATCCAAATAGGTAACATATTTTTTAGTAGCCCTACTGATATATCCCTTACTATTGGAGTCTCCTTCATCCTTTTGCTGTGTATGTTGCTTGATTTATCAATTTTGAGCACATTAAGATTAAATCAAGGTTGATTCGATTGGGCTCAGACTTTAGCACACTATCCTACAGCTTGAAATGAGGCTAATGATTTCACTGTGTTGCCTTGCAATGGTGAGAAGAGTTGAAATGTTTTCCCTTTCTCTATCATCTTCTGAGTTGTCTTTCTTCTAATGTGGCTTCTAAGAACTATCCTTTCTTTCCTTGCCCTTAGACTCTAAGTCTAATAAGTCAGGTGAGCTCGGGTCTACTTCTGGCGTCTCAGTCATGTCACCCTTAGATAGGTTTTGCAACCCATCCTCACTGGGATTCACATGATTTCTGCTTTGCACAACCTCTTCATCCTCAATAGTATTCGTAATTTACTGTTTAGTTAGTAGGCTTTCCCCAATCATCCTCTTGAATAGAAATATAGCTCTATCCAAGTTACCTTGGATTTTATCAACTTGATCTTCATCAATAGTTGGCAATATTAAATCACCAGCATCATTGCTAACTCTTATCTCAGTTGTGCTAGCTTTATTGACCTTCTCAGAATGTGCAACCTTTGCTCTCTTGTGGGCTTCATTGGCTTCCTGATGAAGTTTTTTAACTTCAATAGTTGATTCACCGGATGATGGTTTTTCGTTCTCACCATATGGCATGATGGCTAATTTGTGTGATGGTGATGATTGCTTAGGAAGGAGTTTTGTTGGAGTTTTCACCTATAAGACTGGATTTGCTATAATAATGGACTCTATAGTTTCTAAGCACATTGCTTTACAACAGTAATCCTCTAGCATAAATAAGCATATGATAGGAGCCTTTATGTATGAGTAATCTCCTACTTGAAGATTTAGTTAGCAATTTATGCTCTGATCTCCTCATTTCTATTGTGTTCTCTGAGCTCCTCTTCCAATCTTATCCTTTGTCGCTCTACTATGTTATCAGAGTTAGCAACCTCAATTGCCTCTTGAGGAATATCTCCTTCATCCTCAGACAATTCCTCCTCATGGCTAATTTCATGAGCAATTCCTTTCATCTTTTTAGTAAGCTCTTGCCGAGTATGAGGTTTTCTTTTAAATTCATTCTCGATTTCAACTTCTCTTTTGGCATCATTTATTGTGAATGATGTTTCTTGTCTTTTCCATGGCTTACTTCATGAAACCCTTTCTTTTTAGAGCCATGCTTATCTAAAGAACCAAATCTAGCCGATATTCCTCATCTTCCTTGTTCATGGGCTCATCATCCCTATATACCATGGTTGTTTCACTCATATGACCATTAGGCTTCTTTTGTCCTTTTTGTGCTTTTCAAGAAGGCCTTTGAGCCTTTTATTTAGCATCTTCTATCGTCACCCTTAGTTCCTCAATACCATCGCTTCTCAAGGGTATGATAGCTAATCTGTTTTCTTCTTCTTCTGAATCACTACTTGATAATCTGGCAAGGTTTTTCTTGGCTTCTTCTTCGAATATTCTTCTTTACAGTTTTCTCATTTCTCTTTTTGAGAATTCAACTAGTTCTTCTTTTACTAATGCTAATTGTTAGAGATGTGAGGCTAGTTATCCCACATTGGAAATATAAGAGAATAATGAGTTGTATATAAGTGGAGTAGATTAGGCCTTAACAAAAGCCAATTGGTTTTGTGTTAGATGGGCTCAACTCCACTTGTATGCTCACTCAATCTATTAAGCCCAACACTCTCAAGACTCACGAATTTTTGACATGGTATTAGAGCAAAAGAAGGCCTGATAGCCAAATCCTGGGTTTGTGATTAAATTCTTGGTGGAGTTTAGGCTAGTAGAGAAGACTAGACCCATTGATGACTGCGAGGGGATAGAAATTCTCGCACCTTTTGGTGGGGTCCCCTCTGGGTTGTTTTCTTGTTTAAGCGTGATAAAACCATTTTAGTTCAGGTTTGCACAATAAAGCTAATTTTAATGAATAAAACAATTGAGACCCAAATCTCGATACAAATGATAGAGTCGCCACCCAAGTTGTCTACTTGGGAAAGAGTTTTGGTATGGTTCCCATTGGGCGGCAGACTCATACCTTTTGGATTAGAGATTCGGGTATCGGATGAGTCACTTATTTCTCATTTAGTTAATTAAAAATTACATTCACTACATAAAACTGCATTATTTTCATCATTTGGGGAATTATCACATCAATCTTATTTGTACACTCTTTCATGTGCATGTGTTTATTTGTTTCAAATAAAGCATAAATAATAAAAAAAGGGAAACAATATTACAACCAGGGGAAAATGGGGGAATTGTAAAGGAACCTATACATTTATTCTAAGTAATAAAACAAATATAAATAAATTTACCTACATCCACAAAGGTTAGCACAGTCTGTAGTTTACCATGAATCAGCATTTTATTGAGAAAAATGTGATTTATGTGGTAATGCCATATTTTAACTTTTATGGGTTGATTTACCGGATTATTAGTGAAAATGACCGCATGGCAAAATGGTGAGATGGTTGATTTTTATTTAACCAAAAAAGAAGTCTGGGTTCTTTCTGAAGGTTGGTACCCGTACAGGTGGATGGGACCCGTACGACTATCAGGAAGGACCCACATGGGTATGGGGGACCCATATGGGTGTTATCGGATCCAACAGAACTAGTGTTTAATTTATATCAATAGGTTAATTATAGAGGAGATAAAATAGAAGCGAGAATTTCCTTTATACGAGTTTGGCGTACTAGTACAATCACTGAAATGATATATTGGGTACCAACAAAGCCTATATTAGTCAGAATCGGACCTAAAATGAGAATTGAATCAGTTGGTAGAAAATAAGTAAATAACAATAATATAATGGAGATGTGAGTCTCTTTGAAACTCAGGAGTGTTACCTTTACAATATGAATCCACTTTGAGGCGATCCCTTTACTATAGAGAGAGTCTGGCCAAAGTATATGCTTAATTAGAACTATTTGGGTGAGTACTTGTATGGATAGAATCTCCCCTAATCCTAATAAATGAAGTTAAGAATGAATATAATGTGGATAAAACCACAAAGAATGGGTTTTCTCCCTATTTTATACCTCCTATATCTCAACTATACCTATAGAGATTGCTAGAACCTTTACTACCATTTCCTTGTAGTAATTTGTTGTATATCTAATATTGTGTTATGAATCCTGTTGAAATGAGAGGAGAAGGGCCCTTTTTATAGGGTGAAATCAGGCCAGAATTCCGTGATCCTGCATTCATAACCTGCCTTTTCTTGAAATGGTAAGGGACTACTATCGAAAGAGCCTAAACAAGGAACAAGCGTACCCGTACGGGTGGGGCCCAACCTATACGGGTACCAGGGGACCTGTACGGGTACCCCCAGGCTTATGGAAGATAGTTACCCATACGAGTTTGCCAGTGGATCCGTACCACTTGGACCCACCCATACGGGTACCTAAGATTAGTCTAGGTCTTCGTGTTATGCCCAAACTCCACTCTGTAGTAGTGGAAACACCTCTGATGGATAACACATATAAAAGAATGCATTATCTACCTCTCATCATCGTTTCATGAGATGGATCACTGAAATCTAGTGCCCACATACTGCCCCTCATGGGATCATTATAAATAGGGATCTGTATGATCTCATGATATTAGCGAGGGTTTAGGAATTATACCTGAGTTAGTGATGATGATCTGAATAAGTTCCTTTCCTTGGGGTGAACTCTTTCCCTGGATGGAGCATTTTTCGAAAGCATGTGGCGTTTCCTCGTATACCTTTCCTAAGGCGGATTGAGTTTCCTGACTGATGTATCCCTTTCCTAAGGCAGATTAACTTTCCTAAATGATGTATCCCTTTCCTAAGGTGGATGACTTCTCCTCATATTCTTTTCGTAAGGCGAATCGACTTTCTTAACTAATGTATCCCTTTCCTAAGGCGGATGACTTATCCTCGTATCCCTTTCCTCATTGATGTATCCCTTTCCTAAGGTGGATGACTTCTCCTCGTATTCCTTTCCTAAGGTGGATCTGTTGGGAACTGACAGTCAAATTGAACATGCATAAGAGGCATGACGGAAATTCAAAATTTTGTCCATGTCCCAGGAACTCCTATTAGTTGAATATAAATTAAATAAAGCCTTAACTAAATAATTCTCTAACTAGGTTAGCATGCTAAAGGACTAGGCATACCATAATTCCAAATTATATCCTAGCATATTTATTTTATACTAAGCATGTTATAACTCTAAGTTATAACCTAAGCATAAAATAAACTAAGCATGCAAAAATAACCTAAGCATAATTATTAAGTCTAAAAACACTTAAAGAAAATGACTTAATAATTAAAAGAGAAAGAAAAAGAACTTACCAGTTGAAGCGTGCTTTTGCAGGACCTTCTTGCACAAGCCTCCAGTCGTAGGATAGCCTCTATCAGTATCCACACGAACCCCACCAACCAAAACCTCCCCAGGAGGAAGAACTAAGAAGCCTTGAGTAGTTGCTAGACCACACTAGAAGCCTCACCCAAAATATAAACTAGCGGTGCCCGAATAAATTCAGGCTCCACAAAAATAACTTGCTCAAGCACCCGAGAGATTAATTATCTCGCTTAGGATTTATGCTTTGAGCTTGGTACAATTTGAAAGGAAAGGAGAAAGCCTATTTATAGGCTTGGGGGAGCATTTTGCTCCCCCTTATAAGCAATGTGGGATGGGAGTAATTACTCCCATCCCATATGCACAGCGTCTCACACGCTGTGCATTGGCAAGGCAAAGCCCTTTTGGGCTTTGCCTTGCTTTTGGGCTGCGCATGTGCAGCCCATTTTTATGGGCTGCCGCGAGCAATGCCCAGCATTGCTTGTACACCTTTTGGTGTACTCCCGCGCACTCGAGTCTGTATAAAATATTTTTATACTCTCGGTCCAATTAAACTCGCCAATGCAAAATTCCCCTTTTTAATCCTTTTTCAATTATTTATTTTCTGACCCTAATAAATTAGTCATCATTCAAAATAAATTTCTTGGTCCAACCAAAATTGATCTAATCAATTATAATTTATTTATGACTATAATTAATTAGTTATCGGACAAAATAAATTCCTTGGTCTATCCAAAATTGATCTAACCAATTTTAAACAATCAAATAATAATCCAATTATTATTTATGTTATATTTTGTAATAGAATAAATCTATTAGTTCTTTACTTAGTCCGATGAAGGTCCAATGTGTGTGACCTTATAGGATCCCGAAGTATTGAGCTGTTAAGGCTTAACCAACCCTTGTTCTAATGGAACCATTGGCTCGATGTTCTAGACCGTGAATAGAACTTGATTACCATAAACGACTGTAGTACGCCTCTAGCAAGGGTCTACCATCCCCCATTACTCGGAACGTCATTTATGCTTATGACTTAATCCCGGTTAATGCAATAGTTATCTAGTGCGATAAATTCCTTCCATTCTTTAATATTAGTACCATCTGGTTTATTGGGTTCGGTTAAAGTGTTAACCCACTAATAGCAAGGTTGCTCCAAGCTATCCCAGTTATTTACTTGTTACCGAAGTATATTGCCTTTTACCATAGTGTGTTTGACTAGAAACCATTTCTATCAAACACATACTCTGATCGGAGGTTTATGGCAATCATCACTTCAATAAGTGGCCAGGTATAACTCCTTAATATATCCGGAGCGATGGATTCTTTCCAACTACTCAGTCTACTAACGTGTTGTTATCACTATACTCGTAATCACCCGTAGCACCCTAAATCAATGAGTGCAAAGCAATGACCCAAAGTATAGCAATAGTACCACACAAGGCAACTAGCATCTTAAGTATGCGGACATTCACAAAGCTTATTGCATGAAGATAAACACTAACACATTGATATTTATACCAAGTGTTTATCTTGCTGCGGTCTCCAATATATCTCCCAGATATATCCATGTGTCAAGCTTAAGGCACCACCTTCAATATTTAGGAGATTAACTGCTTGGACCCTTTCCAAGAAAGTTGACCACATGCTAGTCTTTCCGTTTCATCAATATCCTTTCTTGATGACACTGTGACTATGGATAGTTTAGACATAATCATAATTGCACATGAAGTAGGTTCCACCAAATATAGTCCAACTATAATTCCTCTGACTTCATGCTATGATATGTCAAGGACTTTTGTATACATACATCAATGAATATATTTTAACCAGCCATAATATATATGTATAAAAACACATTGATATAAACAAAAGAACAAATGCCTTTATTGATTAAACAAATTATTCGTACTATTACATAATTAAGATATATCGCCCTAATTGCCTTAAGGGCATACATCATATCCAACAAACTCCCACTTGCACTAAGGCCAATTAGCCATATGTTTTAATCCATATGCTTTAACATGCTGGTCATGTTTGACTTGAGTCAATGGCTTTGTTAGACCATCCGCGAGGTTCTGATTAGTGGGTACATATTCTAATCTTATTATCTTAGCATCAACAATCGCCCTGATTATATGATACTTTCTGGATACATGTCTGTTTTTCTGATGAGACCGTGGTTCCTTTGCCTGAGCTATGGCACCATTGTTATCACAATATAAAGTAATTGGATCAATAGCCTCAGGCACCACACCGAGATCACCAATAAATCCCTTTAACCAGACAGCTTCTTTTGCTGCTTCACATGCAGCAATGTATTCAAATTCTGTGGTTGAATCAGCAGTAGTTTCTTGCTTGGTACTCTTCCAGCATACTGCCCCTCCATTTAACACATACACAAAACTTGACTGAGACTTAAAGTCATCCTTCTCAGATTGAAAGCTTGCGTCAGTGTAACCTTTGATAGTTAGATCACCTTCTCCATAAATCAAGAACTCATCCTTAGTCCTTCTCAAGTACTTAATGATTGCCTTGACGGCCATCCAGTGCTTTTCACCTGGATCTGACTGATATCTACTCGTAAAGCTCAAAGCTTGAGAGACATCCGGCCTAGTGCATATCATGGCATACATGATGGATCCTATCACGGATGCATAGGGTATATCCTTCATGCTCATTTTCTCTTGAGCTGTCTTCGGACACTCAGTTTTAGATAGGTTAATCCCCTTTGTCATTGGGAGATAACCTTTCTTAGAATGCTCAAGGTTGAACCTATTCAACACCTTGTCTGTATATGTACTTTGAGAAAGACCTAACAGCCTCTTGGATCTATCCCTGTAGATCTTTATGCCTAGTATAAATGCTGCTTCACCAAGGTCTTTCGTGGAGAACTTTCTTGACAACCATACTTTAACGTTTTGAAGAAGAGAAATGTCATTTCCTATTAGCAGAATGTCATCACATACAATACTAGAAAAATGACTGCACTCCCACTAACCTTCTTATAAACACAAGGCTCATTTGCATTTGGGCAGAAATCCAGTTCCCGGATTGTCTGATCAAACCTTATATTCCAACTCCTTGATGCCTGCTTAAGTCCATAAATGGATCTTTGTAGCTTGCATACCTTCAAGCCATTCTGAGATGTAAAACCCTCAGGTTGTGTCATATACACATCCCGGTCTAAATCCCCATTGAGGAATGCTGTTTTTACATCCATCTGCCAGATCTCATAATCGTAATGAGCAGCAATAGCGAGGAGTATCCTTATGGATTTGAGCATGGCTACCGGTGAGAAGGTTTCATCATAGTCAATACCTTCCCATTGACTATAACCTTTCGCAACCAACCTTGCTTTATAGGTAATTACATTACCATCCATGTCTATCTTCTTCTTGAAGACCCATTTGCACCCAATTGGTCTAACCTCTTGCGGTGCATCAACCAAATTCCAAACTTGGTTCTCGTACATGGAATCCATTTCTGATTTCATGGCCTTTTGCCATTTATCAGAATCTGAGCCTTTTATTGCCTCATCATATGTCCTTGGTTCATCATCCTCCACAAGATATAGTTCCTTATCATTAGTGATAATAAACCCATATCTATTGGGACCCTTATGAACACGACTTGATCTTCGCAATGATTGTGTTTCGATAGTTTGTTCTTGGATCACACTCTCTTGTGTATCTAGAACAGGGTCAATCAGTTGATCGTCTGTTTCTTCCTCTTGAACTTCCAGTTCAATATTGCTCCCACTGACCTTTTCAAGTAAGTGTTCCTTTTCCAAAAAGTGAGCATTCCGAGACACAAATACCTTTTGTGCTTCGGGTTGGTAAAACAGATATCCAATTGTTTCCTTTGGATATCCAATGAACAGACATTTGTCAGCCTTGGCATTTAGCTTATTTGACGTTATCCTCTTCACCATAGCAGGACAACCCCATACTCTTAAGTGATTTAGAGATGGCTTTTTATTACACCATCTTTCATAAGGTGTAAAATCAACTGATTTAGAGGGCACTCTGTTTAAGACATAAACCGCGCTCTCAAGTGCATATCCCCAAAAGGATTTACTAAGAACTGCATGGCTCATCATGGACCTGACCATATCCAATACAGTCCGATTCCTCCTTTCTGACACTCCATTGTGTTGGGGTGTATAAGGAGGGGTCCACTGGGGAACTATCCCATTTTCCTTTAGATAATCCTGAAACTCCTGACTTAAGTATTCTCCACCTCGATCCGATCGAAGTGTTTTAATTCTTTTCTCAAGCTGTTTCTCTACTTCAGCTCTAAATAGTTTGAATTTTTCAAAACTTTCAGACTTGTGCTTCATCAAGTACAAATAACCGTATCGTGAGTAATCATCAATAAAGGTTATGAAGTAGGAGTATCCTCCTAGTGCCTGAACACTCATTGGACCACACACATCAGTGTGTATAAGTTCCAATGTACTCGTGGCTCGTTCACCCTTTCCTTTAAAGGGTAACTTTGTCATTTTTCCTTTTAAACAAGGTTCGCAATCACCATAAGACTCCAAGTCTATTGGGCCTAAGTCTCCACGCTTATGCAACTTGGTTAAGCGATCTTTGTTTATGTGGCCTAAACGGCAATGCCATAAGTAGAAGGAATTCTCATTACCTAATTTAACTTTCTTCACATTATTTATATTGAAAACTTCTATTTTAGTATCAAGAATATAAATGCCACCTTTCAACATTCCATAACCATAAAGAATATTATTCAAACGAATCTGACAATTAGTATTCGAAAATAAAATTTCAAATCCCTCTGTTGCTAAACACGCAACAGATACAATATTCTTAGTAACACTTGGAATGTAATAACAATTATTCAAAACTAAAACAAGTCCACTTGGCAAAACAAGACTAAAGCTCCCTACGGCTAATGCAGCAACTCTGGCTCCATTTCCCACGCGTAGGTCCATCTCCCCTTTTACAAGTTTTCTACAGTTCCTTAGTCCCTGCACAGAAGTACAGATATGAGAACCACAACCAGTATCTAATACCCAAGTGGATTCTTGCAGAAAAGTAGCAAAGTTTTTAATTACAAATATACCTGAAGTAGATGCCTCTGTAGGCTTCTTCTTCAAATGCTCAGAAGCAGGAGCTTTGCAATCCCTCTTCCAATGTCCCAGTTTCCCACATTGGAAGCAGACGTACTTAGATGCCTTCTTTTCATTCTTCTTCTTACTGATTCTTTTCTTGGCACCCAGTGCCTGCTTCTTCTTCTTAGAAGCCTTGCCTTTTTCAACCAATAGTAGAGGTTTCTGATCTTTCTTGATCTGAGGTTCTACTATTTTCAGCATGTTAATTAATTCAGGGATAGTTGAATTAATCCTGTTCATGTAATAGTTAGTTACGAAGCCTGAGTAACTATCTGTCAAGGACATCAACACAAGGTCAATGCTCAAGTCATGATTCATCTCGAATCCCAATCAATTCAGCTTCTCAAGGTATCCCAAGAGTTTCAGTACATGCTGAGAGGCAGAGGTGCCAACCTGCATCTTTGTCCCGAAAAGGAGCTTAGAGGTCTCATACCTCTCTGTCCTCTCCCTCTCCGAAAAGAGTTCTTCAAGATGGAGAACCATATCCTCCAAGGGCATGTTCTCATGTTATTTCTGAAGCTCAGAATTCATGGACCCCAACATAATACACATGGCAGTCTCACGATCTTTCCTGTGCTTCAACCAGGCATCATATTCCACATGATCCTCAACATCAGGTTCTACAGGGAAAATTTCACTTAGGACATAGGCAATTCCCTCAGATCTGAGAACTATTCTCACTTCTCGGAACCAATCAGAAAAGTTCGAGCCATTCAATTTGGTGTCAAGTAACATACGGAGATTAAAATTGGAAGCCATTTTCAACCTAAGACATAAGAAAAGAAAAGTGTTTAGATATTAGTTTAAGTACATGTATTTAATATGAGGACTTTTAATTAAATACATTTTCCTACTATTTTCTTCGAAATTTACAATAGCCTATTCTATTGAATTCGTGAATTTTAGCCCAGCTAAATTTCCTAGTAGGTAGCATCTATAACTAGTCTATTACAACCCCTAATTTTATGAGTCAAGTCATAATAGTCAGTCATAGTTGGAATCCAATTGCATTTGCATCGCATGCAATTGCTAACTCATTCAAGTTCCCTAATCCCAAGGGACGTGTGCTCTTATATTAGCATCTCCTTGAATATGTCTCAGATCTGGGCCTAGCCCCCAATTTTATGGTGGACTACCCCAGCTCTGTTAAGGCAGACCCTATCTCAAACTTTACAACCAATCAATGTGGACTAGAACGAACGCTTTGCGTAGCACTTTGATAGCCCAAAAAGACCGTATTATAAATTTGAGTAAGGAAGACTATAACTTACCTTAATATATTTACTTTGGGATTTTATTGGTGTTAAACGTCTCACCCAATCTAGGATTTTATCAGATGGACAAAGTTATAATTACTTGTATTAATTCAGGGAATTTTAGAATTAATTTATAAGGTCTAACCTTAGGTGGGTTCAGCTCTTTATTATAATTATTCCATCAACCTAGATTATATGCAAAATAATTAACGCTTTAATTTGTTATATTTATATTGCATTTCCTTTAAGCTTTTATTCAATAATTTTAATTTTTTACTTAGTTATAGAAACACATATAAGCACCATCTTATATACTAGAAATAAATTAGTTCATATTAATCCCCCGATTGGTCAATTCAAATTGCACCGATATAGGTTCCCAGGTAGGAGAGGTGCCCTATGAGGAGTAGACACCAAGTCCAATCCTTAGCTAGAACAAATACGGGCACAAACTTGAAGACCAATGGATTCTCTTGAACTAATAAATTTCGTTCTTCCAATTCATGTAAATTGGGAGCATCTATAACCCATGTAATTTAAATAAATTATTGACACTTGTATAATTTGATTAAGTTGAGCAAGCTTATTCAAAATTATTCATAACTAATTTCTAACCTTGAAATGAAAGACAGAAGTTTATATATATTGTTCTAAACAATTAAATAAATAAATCATTTCATTTAGAAAATAATATTTAGTTTGCTTCTAACTTAATTATGCACTAAATAGGCAGACTCTGATACCACTGTTGGGAACTGACAGTCAAATTGAACATGCATAAGAGGCATGACGGAAATTCAAAATTTTATCCATGTCCCAGGAACTCCTATTAGTTGCATATAAATTAAATAAAGCCTTAACTAAATAATTCTCTACCTAGGTTAGCATGCTAAAGGACTAGGCATACCATAATTCCAAATTATATCCTAGCATATTTATTTTATACTAAGCATGTTATAACTCTAAGTTATAACCTAAGCATAAAATAAACTAAGCATGCAAAAATAACCTAAGCATAATTATTAAGTCTAAAAACACTTAAAGAAAAAGACTTAATAATTAAAAGAGAAAGAAAAAGAACTTACGAGTTGAAGTGTGCTTTTGCAGGACCTTCTTGCACAAGCCTCCAGTCGTAGGATAGCCTCTATCAGTATCCACACAAACCCCACCAACCAAAACCTCCCCAGGAGGAAGAACTAAGAAGCCTCGAGTAGTTGCTAGACCACTCTAGAAGCCTCACCCAAAATATAAACTAGCGGTGCCCGAATAAATTCAGGCTCCACAAAAATAACTTGCTCAAGTACCCAAGAGATTAATTATCTCGCTTAGGATTTATGCTTTGAGCTTGGTACAATTTGAAAGGAAAGGAGAAAGCCTATATATAGGCTTGGGGGAGCATTTTGCTCCCCCTTATAAGCAATGTGGGATGGGAGTAATTACTCCCATCCCATATGCATAGCGTCTCACACGCTGTGCATTGGCAAGGCAAAGCCCTTTTGGGCTTTGCCTTGCTTTTAGGCTGCGCATGTGCAGCCCATTTTTATGGGCTGCCGCGAGCAATGCCCAGCATTGCTTGTACACCTTTCGGTGTACTCCCGCGCACTCGAGTCTGTATAAAATATTTTTATACTCTCGGTCCAATTAAACTCGCCAATGCAAAATTCCCCTTTTTAATCCTTTTTCAATTATTTATTTTTTGACCCTAATAAATTAGTCATCATTCAAAATAAATTTCTTGGTCCAACCAAAATTGATCTAATCAATTATAATTTATTTATGACTATAATTAATTAGTTACCGGTCAAAATAAATTCCTTGGTCTATCCAAAATTGATCTAGTCAATTTTAACCAATCAAACAATAATCCAATTATTATTTATGTTATATTTTGTAATAGAATAAATCTATTAGTTCTTTACTTAGTCCGATGAAGGTCCAATGTGTGTGACCTTATAGGATCCCGAAGTATTGAGCTGTTAAGGCTTAACCCACCCTTGTTCTAATGGAACCATTGGCTCGATGTTCTAGACCGTGAATAGAACTTGATTACCTTAAACGACTGTAGTACGCCTCTAGCAAGGGTCTACCATCCCCCATTACTCGGAACGTCATTTATGCTTATGACTTAATCCCGGTTAATGCTATAGTTATCCAGTGCGATAAATTCCTTCCATTCTTTAATATTAGTACCATCTGGTTTATTGGGTTCGGTTAAAGTGTTAACCCACTAATAGCAAGGTTGCTCCAAGCTATCCCAGCTATTTACTTGTTACCGAAGTATATTGCCTTTTGCCATAGTGTGTTTGACTAGAAACCATTTCTATCAAACACATACTCTGATCAGAGGTTTATGGCAATCATCACTTCAACAAGTGGCCAGGTATAACTCCTTAATATATCCGGAGCAATGGATTCTTTCCGACTACTCAGTCTACCAACGTGTTGTTATCACTATACCCGTAATCACCCGTAGCACCCTAAATCAATGAGTGCAAAGCAATGACCCAAAGTATAGTAATAGTACCACACAAGGCAACTAGCATCTTAAGTATGAGGACATTCGCAAAGCTTATTGCATGAAGATAAACACTAACACATTGATATTTATACCAAGTGTTTATCTTGCTGCGGTCTCCAATATATCTCCCAGATATATCCATGTGTCAAGCTTAAGGCACCACCTTCAGTATTTAGGAGATTAACTGCTTGGACCCTTTCCAAGAAAGTTGACCACATGCTAGTCTTTCCGTTTCATCAATATCCTTTCTTGATGACACTGTGACTAGGGATAGTTTAGACATAATCATAATTGCACATGAAGTAGGTTCCACCAAATATAGTCCAACTATAATTTCTCTAACTTCATGCTATGATATGTCAAGGACTTTTGTATACATACATCAATGAATATATTTTAACCAGCTATAATATATATGTATAAAAACACATTGATATAAACAAAAGAACAAATGCCTTTATTGATTAAACAAATTATTGATATAAACAAAAGAACAAATGCCTTTATTGATTAAACAAATTATTCGTACTATTACATAATTAAGATATATCGCCCTAATTGCCTTAAGGGTATACATCATATCCAACAGGATCAACTTTCCTGACTGATGTATCCCTTTCCTAAGGCGGATGACTTCTCCTCGTATCCCTTTCCTAAGGCGAATTGACTTTCGTAACTGATGTATCCCTTTCCTAAGGCGGTTGACTTCTCCTCGTATCCCTTTCCTAAGGCGGATCGACTTTCCTCTCTAATATAACCCTTTCTTAAGGCAGATGACTTCTCCTCATATCCCTTTTCCTAAGGCAGATCAACTTTCCCGACTGATGCATCCCTTTCCAAAGGTAGATGACTTCTCCTCATATCCCTTTCCTAAGGAGGACCGACTTTCCTGACTGATGTATCCCTTTCCTAAGGTGGATGACTTCTTCTCGTATCCCTTTCCTATGGCAGGTCAACTTTCCTAACTCATGTATCCCTTTCCTAAGGCAGATGACTTCTCCTCATATCCCTTTCCTAAGGCGGATCGACTTTCCTGACTGGTGTATCCCTTTGCTAAGGCGGATGACTTCTCCTACTGGGGAATTTTGAATGACCTTAAAAAAGAATAATAATCAAACACCCAATCAGTTGTTGTCTAAACAGATGCCTTTTTATTCTTAATTGACTTTAGTGGAAACAAAAATATTTTTGCCCCTTCAATTTAGAATAAAGAGGTATAGATAGAAAATCATGCATGGGAAATGTTGGGTTTGGCCTGTTTGCCACTTATTTTGCTGCTAAGGAATAACCGTAGGGTGATTGCCCCTAGGTCGGTTGGTAGATGCTCTTGGAATAATGAGGGGTTGCCCATGCATTTGATCCTACTACTAGGAGGTGGGGGATGCCCCTGGATTTGATCCAGTTATTGGGAAGTGGGGGGATGCCCCTGGATTTGATCCCATTTTTAGGAAGTGGGGCGATGCCCCTAGATTTGATCCCGTTTTTAGGAAGTGGGGGATGCCCCTGGATTTAATCCCATTATTGGGAAGTGGGGGGATGCTCTTAGATTTGATCCTATTATTGGGAAGTGGGGGATGCCCCTAGATTTTATCCCATTACTGGGAAGTGGGGGGATGCCCCAGGATTTGATCCCATTACTAGAAAGTAGGGGGATGCCCCTGGATTTGATCCCATTAATGAAAAGTGGGGGGATGCCCCTAGATTTAATCTCGCTACTAGGAAGTGGGAGGGCGCCCCTAGATTTAATCCCATTACTGGGAAGTAGGGGGATGCCCCTGGATTTTATCTTGTTACTAGGAAGTGGGGGGATGCCTATGGCTTCGATCCCATTATTGGGAAGTGGGAGGATGCCCCTGTATTTAATCCCATTATTGAGAAGTGGGGGGATGCCCCTGGATTTGATCTTGTTATTAGGAAGTAGGGGGATGCCCTTAGATTTGATCCTGTTACTAGGAAGTGGGGGAATGCCCTTGGATTTCATCTTGTTATTGGGAAGTGGGGGGATGCCCCTAGATTTGATCCCATTATTGGGAAGTGGTGGGATGCCCCTAGATTTGTTCCCGTTACTGGGAAGTGGGGGATGCCCATGGATTTGAGCCCGTTACTGGGAAGTGGGGGATGCCCCTAGATTTGATCCCGTTACTAAGAAGTGGGGAATGCCCCTGGATTTGTTCCCATTATTGGGAAGTAGGGGGATACCCCTGGATTTGATCCCATTATTGGGAAGTGGGGGGATGCCCCTAGATTTGATCCCATTATTGGAAAGTGGGGGGATGCCCCTAGCAAATCAAAAAGTTTGAGTTTAGAAACGTTAGGTTGGTCCCAACTGTCTTGAGCTAAAATGACCCTTGGGCGGTGCCCTTAGGGGAGTTGACTGCTGAGGAGTTAGCCTGGGAATGGCTAGTCCTTTTGGACTGCTGGGGAGAAACTGCTCAAGGGCAATTCTAACTGTTTAGAGGAAGGTGTTCTAGGGACATCCTAGCTACTAGGGAGTGTCCTTAGAAACCATCTCGAGTAAGCTTGACTAGTTGGGGGGTGCCCTTTGGATACTACTTTGACTGGGGGAATGGTTTCTTTAACCATCCAGTCATTGGGGATGGAGATTAGCTTCTTGTGGGGATAGGGGATGCCCCTTGAATGTTCCATCTACTTGGGAACGAACTATCCGGATGTGGATGCTCTGATGGTGAAGTGGTGCCCGTTTAGCTAGCATTCAGGTTTTTTCTTAACTGACCTAGAGAGTGTCCCCTGGCTTATTCCACTTCTGGGGAATGGGTCAATGCCCTTAGGTAGGCTCCTTGCTATTGGAGAGGCTTTTGTTTGTATGGCTTGCCTACTGGGAAAAAGACTTGCACATGAAAATCGCCCTGGTTAGTGACTAATTCAAAAGTAGCTCACTTTGATTCTCGAAAGATTTGTGGGAGACAAGGATCATTGTTCCTTTCAATCAAGAATTATGTTGAGCAAGGGGTTTTGGCCCTATATTTAACTAGAGTATAGAGTTTAAGAGAAGTGGGGTTGGCCCTGAGTTTGTATTAGATATACCCTTTGAGCTCCGTTCAACATCTACCCCTGGATGGTAAAAGGGGACCCGTATGGATGGACTAGACCCTGTACGGGTGATAAATTTGGAAAAGTGGACCTGTACGGGTGAGGAAGGACATGTATGGGTTCTCGTCGAAAACTGATCAGACCCCTTTATTGAAATTTCCTCATGTTTGGATGGACCTATATAAGAAAAATCATCATAGTCAATAAGCAATTCAAAAAATGGCTTACTTTGATTCTTGATTGATTTGCTAAAAAATAAGAATTTTCGCCCCTTCGATCAAGGATCAAGGTGAGCTAAGGATTTTGCCCCACATTTAACTGAAGTACAGGGTTTAAGAGGAGCGAGGTTGGTCCCCTAATATGGACTAAGCATGCTGGTGGTGCTATAACTTCCTCCTAGTGGCAAGAAGGGACCCGTACGAGTGGCCTAGACCCATACAGGTGATGAATCTAAAAAAGGGGACCCATACAGGTGAGGCAGGACCCATACAAGTCCTTGGCGGGGAAGTTCAAAAAACTGATTAGACCTCTAATATCCCGTCTCACACCAAAACTTTTTCTTTTACTGGATTCCTGTGATTTTCTTCCAAAAAACCAATAAGATGTCTAATAAGGATCTTAAGCCTAGCCATTTCTCTCTTAGGCACGAGAACTTTACCCGAGTGGGCAATTCAGAGTTTTGGGCATGCCCGATTTCAATCAGGTAAGCTTTCCATGAGAGGGGCTCATTTCTGGGCCTCACTCCTGCTTTTAAAGTACCCCCAACTCCTTCCCTTGGCACTCACGCTTCCAAACTTCAAGTATTTTCCCAATTTTCCCATTCGAGCTTTTCGGAGTTTCTTGATTCTTATCGTGATTTAGGTTGTTTTAGACCTAGGATTAGAGCCTGGTGCCCGTAACTTTAGCCTAGGGTGCTTTAGGAACTGATTTGGATGAGTTTTGGTTGAAATCACTTAAGCCTGGATTCCTGAGAATTTTCTTTGTGATGCTACTACTTGTAGGGGACCCGTATATGTGCGGAGGGACTGTATAGGTCCCATTTTCTATACCAATGAGACTTGGGAACCCGTATGGGTGGGGCTGACCCGTACAAGTCACTATTCCAGGGACAGAATGTCCAAAACTTGATTTTCTGCAACTATCTTCTAATCTTTGACATTGTACTATATCTTGGCCCTGTTGGACTGTGTTTTATCTTTGCAATTCTTGTATAAGACTACGGGAGCCCTAAGCTTTTGCAGAAAGTGGCACTAAGAGATTTGAGATACCGAGGATGCTGAGCTATTGGCCCATATTGACCCGTTCGAGTACACTGATATCATAAGGGTCATTTTACAGGGGCTAGAGATGCTTGTCTCTGGTGCTATCTCAGCTTTGGCGGAGAGGTGGTCAGAGATGATGCATACCTTCCATTGGACAATTGGGGAGGTTACCGTGGCTCCTTCCGACATGTGTGCCTTGACCGGGTAAATTTCTTCCATGCTAAACCTGTATTTACATTTCAACAAACCATCAGTAGAAACTGTATAAAGTTAGGATGCTTACAGTGCATTTATTTTATGCAGATTAATTATGATCCCTAAGTGCACATGGTTCTCCATGATGAGATCGAGGACATGCGGCATAGGGTGGATGACCGCTGGTTCGTTTTGGAGTAACCACTCTCCTTTGAGTGGTACCTAAGTGAGTGCATTCACGACTGGCGGATGAGCCATATAGTGGAGAGGCATGTTACTTTGCCTGTCCCTACTATTTGAAGAATCCTTCTCCTACTTGCAAAATTGTCCCGAGGTGTGAGGAGGGTACCCGTACAGGTGGAGCTTTGCCGAGGTGGGTCCCCGTATGGATGGGGATGGACTCATACGAGTTCTTTCTTCAGGGATAGAATTTCCAAAACTGGGTTTTCTATAACCTTTTTTTATGGACAGGGCTCGGGCAGTGTCGGGCCTTGATTGTAGCGAAGTACCGAGAGTTCCTCTGTCAGCTACACCTTGATCGGGTAAATATCTTTCATGCTGAACTTGTATATCACATTTCCACTAGACATTAGTAGAAACTGTATTTACGAGGTAGTGATACTTACAGTGCATTTACTTCATGCAGGTCATCCGAGACCTGTGCAAGAGGTTGGTCATCTATGATGCCATCGAGAGGCTGCGAACGGGCATGGATGATAGTTGGTTTGTCTTGGAGTTGCCTTTTCCCTAGAGTGGTACTTCGATGAGAGGGTCTGAGGGTGGAGGATCAGTGCTGTAATAGAGAGATTGATTCATCCTCCTATTTTAAAGGGAGTCTTTTGGCCACACCTGGTGCCTGAGACCGACCAGGGGCTATGCCCATTGGATGAGGGGGCTCGAGTGGTGTCAGCGGGGGGTTCAGGATGTACTAGCCTTGGTAAGTTCCTTTTACCTACAAAACTCAACAAACTATGCACAATGCATCCCATGATATTTATATATATATCAATCTCGTGATTTCCATTACAGACTCAACTGGCTATAAAGTGTGGTAGGTCCGCTCAGGACCTGGAAAAATTCTAGGGAGAAGGCTACATTCTTAAAGGAGTAGCCGGAGGCTGCAACTGCTGTGGCTGATCAGGCTAGGGCTGAGACTCCTTGGCAAAGGCTAAGATTGAGATACTGTAGGGTCAGTTAGTATGGATGACCGAGGATAGACAGCCATTGGAGCTAGTAGATTCTATATTGAGTGGCGTCGGCTGTTACCTGGAGAGGTAGAGCTAAGCAGGTGGTGGATCAGAGCGTTGGGGTAGCTGGTATTGTCAGGGCCGTTGTTGGGCCCGCAGAGATAAGGGCCCCTACTCAGCCAGCTGCTGTGCTAGATGGTGAACTATCCATTGGCAGATACATAGGACCAGATTCTAGGCGATCGCCAGGGACAGGATCCCCCAGTAGTCTAGATTCAGAACCTTTAATACTTTCAGGTGGCTTATTTTGTTGTGGACTTGGATTGTATGCTAAACTTTTCCTTCTCTGAAGGATGTTCTAATTTTTGCATAGGCCATTCGGTGTGAGATGACCTATCAAACTTTTATTTATCCTAATTTTTGCCTGAACTATCTTTAACAGCTCAACTCAGCGGACTTTTCTTACTTGTCTGACTCTTTGATTGACCGTTAGCCTCGAGGATATTATTGTCTTGCCGTTCTCTGATGGAGGCTTAACTTGCTGGTGAAGTCCACTACTAACCAAACTTTTGAAGCTTTAGATTTCAGACACTTGCCCGATTGAGACCGATAAGTATTACCAAGATTTTAGATGAGATCCGTATGCATGTTGTAAACTCGTTTAGGTTTATAGGGATGCCTATACTTCTGGCAACTTGATTGGATGAGACTCCTTCTTTGCACATTATGGTAACGTGTCTTTGAGGTATCTAAACCGTAACATGGTGCAAGCTAGATGATGCTAGTGAAAACGCTTGGCACTTCAGATTATGTATGCTGTCGGGTAGCTTCGAGAAAGCTAAACTTGAGGGATCCCAACTATGAAACATTGCTATTGCAAATGATGCTTGAAGAATAAAAACAAGTGCAAATTATTGGCATTTTGAATTAAGTTCTAACTTTTGCATAGACTGCTTGATGTGATGTGATCTATTGAACTGATTTTTATTTTATCTTAACTTTTGCCTGAACTGTCCTTGGCGGCTCAGTCCAGCAGACTTTTTTACACTTTTGCATAAGCCTTTTTTTCTCTTTTTTTTTAAATTTTTGTGGCTCATCGGTATTTTGTCTTTTGTTGAATGATATGCGCAGTATAGATAATAACAAAGAGTACAAAATGTAGAGAAGAAACTGATGTTCACATACTTGTGATCATTTCACCTTAAAGACATGCATGCATTTATAAGACCCAAATTCTTAGCAAATCATATCATATTTATCGATGGAATTAAATTTGAGTGCATAGGCAATGGCGTTAGTTTCCAATGGTTAACCCTTACCCGCTTTCTAGTCCTTTTATAGATTTTCTAGAAACCAACTGATGTGTTTTCTCTCGATGCCCTAATTTTTGCCTAAGCCACCCTTTTCGGGTTTTGTTTGCCTGACTGGTTTACAGAATACCGATCATCGGGTTGCACCCTAACTTTTGCCCTAGCAGTAGAGGACCACTTGTTAGGTGATTTATCCTTTATCTTTTTTTATTGTGTTGCTTTTTTTGTGATTTAATTCTTTTAACCTAAACAAGATAGCCCTTAAGTCTATCTTGATCGTTGGATTCACTAACTCATTTCCATCCATGTCCTTAAGCTTGGTTCCTCCTTTACCTAGCACTTTTATAATCTTGGACGGGCCTTCCCAATTAGGCCTGAAGTTGCCCCTAGTATCAGTGTTGATTGGGGTGTAGCTATTTGAGAACTAGATTACCTGCCTTGATGGTTTGCTTTATGTAAGCTTGGGCTATTTAGTGTTGGAATGAACATGTCCTTCTCTTTGTAAAATAAGGGGGTCATGTTGTTATTGAGGCTTTGGATCATTATCTAGGGTGAGGGATCTTCTTTCTTTTGATCAAATGGAGAAAGATTTTTGGAGGGACATTTTGAGGGGAATATAGGTCCAAGAGAGGTACCTACATTGATAAAAAAAAATGCCCATTTGTTGGATGTGACAGTTTAGTCATTTGAAGGCTATGGAAGAGCATTGGATTTAAGATTGCATTGATTTCAGATTTGTGTTGTAAGATCTTTTTCCTTCAATGGTGCTCTTGATGTGCAATCTGTCTTCCTCCATTTTTATGTGTATCTTTCCCCCTTTATGGAAAAGATGAGCTATGACCCAAGGCTATCATGTTTGCTAAGCACTTTTTACTATCTCTCTTTTTTTAGTGATAAGTTTTAACCATTGCAACCTTATGCCATTGGGATGTACTCACATTTAATTTCTTTAGTAAACATGATGCAATTCTCTAAGAATGTTGATTTTATTAATGCATGATATCTTTAAGAATGAAACAATAAAACATAATGTGAATGCATCAATTATTCGTGCATGCTTTATAAGTGCCACAGTTTTGCATCAAAACACTAGCAATGTTAAAAGGTTACCTTATCCTTAAAGTTAGCCCCCAGATATGGAGGGTCTTTATTTTTTATCCTTGTAGGATCCATTAGTGAATCGGTAATCTCCCAATTCTGAGCTTCTACTTATCTTGGCACTAGTCCTCTTTGAGATTTGGATCAAAGGAGAAGATGGTTGAGTTCTTGTAGACATGCTAAAGGGTAGACTTGTTGGATGGCAAAAGGTCGTCCCCTTAGACGTGGCTATGCAATTGAGACCATGGCTAGATCCCCTGAACTGAAACATACATCCTTGGCTAGGGTGAATAGAGAGGCTGATAGCTAGTGGAACTACCGTACCCCCTATATCATATGGACTAACTGAACCCCATTGTCTGTACTGATTGGATGATGGATCACTGAGAGACAGAAGTAGTGATTCATCCCTTAGTTGAACTGAATTTGGTAGTATAGAAAACTGGAATACAAACTAAATGAACTTGAGGTTGCTGACAAGCTTTGACTCTTGCTCGGGTAGGGACCAAATGATTAATACATGCATGGGTTCAATTATGTATGAGGCATGTATAAAAATGCATGGTGAGGTTAAGATTCAAAGATAGAGTGTCATAATTTTCCCAAATGATGAAAAAGAAACAGGTTGAATTAACTAAATGATTTTCGGTGGTCATCTTAATCTTTTAAGCTTTTCAAAATCAAACCAAAATTTTGCAAGTTAAAGGAGTATAATTCCCAGCAGAGTCGCCACTATGAGGGGATAAAAATTCCAGCGCCTTGGGATGGGGTCCACTCAGGGTTGTTTTCTTGTTTAAGCGGGATAAAACCATTTTAGTTCAGGTTTGCACAATAAGCCAATTTTAATGAAGAAAAGAATCAAGACCCAAATCTCGATACAAATGATAGAGTCACCACCCAAGTTGTCTACTTAGGAAAGAGTTTTAGTATGGTTCCCATTGGGCAGAAGACTCATACCTATTGGATCAGAGATTTGGGGTATCGGATGAGTCACTTATTTCTCATTTAGTTAATTCAAAATTACATTCACCACGTAAAACCGCATTATTTTCATCATTTAGGTAAATTATCGCATCAATCTTATTTCTACACTCTTTTCATATGCATGTGTTTATCAGTTTCTAACAAAGCATTTATAATAAAAAGGGAAACAATATTACAATCGGGGGAAAACGGGGGAATTGTAAAGGAACCTATACATTTGCTCTAAGTAATAAAACAAATATAAATAAATTCACCTATATCCACAAAGGTTAGCACAGTCTGTAGTTTACCATGAATCAACATTTTATCGAGAAAAATTTGATTTATGTGTTAATGCCATATTATAACTTTTGTGGGTTTATTTACCCGATTATTAGTGAAAATGACCGCATGGCAAAATGGTGAGTTGGTTGATTTTTATTTAACCAAAAAATGAAGTATGGGCTCTCTCTGGAAGCCGGTACCCGTACGGGTGGGTAGGACCCGTACAGGCACTGGGGAGGACCGGTACGGGTATGGAGGACCTGTACGGGGTCTTGTCGGATCTAATAGAACTAGTGTTTAATTTATATCAACATTTTAATTCTATAGGAGATGAAATATAAGCGAGAATTCCTTTTATACGAGTTTGGCATATTGGTACAATCACCGAAATGATATATTAGGTACCAACAAAGCCCGTATTAGTCAGGATCGGACCCAAAATGAGAATTGAATCAATTGGTAGAAAATAAGTAAATAATAACAATATAATGGAGGTGTGAGTGTCTTTGAAACTCAAGAGTGTTACCTTTACGATGTGAATCCACTTTGAGGAGACCCATTTACTGTAGAGAGAGTCTGGGCAAAGTATATGCTTAAATAGAACTATTTGGTTTGTGTGGATAGAATCTTCCCTAATCCTAATAACCGATGTTAGGAATGAATAAAATGTGGACAAAACCTCAAAGAATGGGTTTTCTCCCTATTTTATAACTCCTATACCTCAACTATACCTATAGAGATTGCTAGAACCTTTACTACCATTTCTTTGTAGCATTTTGTTGTATATCTAATGTTGTGTTGTGAATCTTGTTGAAATGAGAGGAGAAGGCCCCTTTTTATAGGGTGAAATTAGGTCAAAATTTAGTGATCCCGCATTCATAACCTGCCTTTTCCTGAAATGGTAAGAGACTACTTCCGAAAGAGCCTATACAGGAAACAAGCATACCCGTACAGGTGGTGCCCCACCCATATGGGTACCAGGGGACCCGTATGGATCCCCCCTAGTGTAGGGAAGGCAGTTACCCGTACGGGTCTGCCAGCGGATCTGTACCACTTGGCAGCACCCCTATGGGTACCTATGGTCACTCTAGGTCTCCGTATTAGGGCTAAACACAACTCTGCAGTAGTGGGAATAGCTCTGATGGATAATGCCTATAAAATAATGCATTATCTAGCTCTCATCATCGCTCCACGAGATGGATCGCGGAAATCCAGGGCTCACAATGACCTTGAGCCTTGTAGGAGATAGGCCAAGGAATGTTTGGCAAGTGGCAACTGGTCTAGGCCCAGTTACACTTGAGGGGGAGTGTTGGAGATATCCCACATGAGAAACAAACAATGATAAAGAGTAGTATATAAGTGTTATAGATTGGGCCTTAATACAAGTGTGAGCTAGTTACCAATTCCCCTCTCGCGAGGACCGTGTGAGGTGCATTTGGAGGGGAGCGGAAAAATAAAGAGTGTTATGAAGCGTGCTAAGGGGTAGTCCTTATTTTAGCATGATGAAAACGGATAATGAAAGGGATGTTGAAGTTGAAATTTAGTTCGATTTAAGTGTTAAGGGATACCAGACTTAAAATCCCGTATTTTGAGATAGAGTCGCCACCTGATTAAGCTCCACCGGGAATTTGGGCACAATATTCCCACCGGGTGGTTGGACCGTACCTTAAAATAGAGATTCTAAGTCCGGATGAAGTTGCTTGCTTTTCAATTTTTAAATCAAGCCATTTATTTTAATAAATGCGACTTCGGTTCTTATGTGATTTAAATCGGATTATAGTTTGGAGTTTTTGATTTATATGCCATACATCACACGAAAAGTGGTAAATAATGCAAATAAAATAATTATTACAAGGCTTTACAAATGCCTAAACATTTTTCTAATGCGACAAAATGAATTAAGCGATAAATAAATAAACGGGCGAAATCGGGTTTTAACCGAGCTTACCAACTTGGACCCGGCTCCAAATGAGGCTAAAGATATATGCGAATAATAATAGACAAAGCACAAATGAATAAATGGCGGAAAATAAACACACAATACGGGGAAAGCAAATTTTTGGATTTTTCGGGGATCAAAACACAACTTTCGAGCATTTAAATAAGCATCTAAACAACCAAAAAATTAATTAAATAAACTAAACAACCTAAAATATGTGAAGAAAATTCTAGAAAATATTTTGGGATTTTTAATTGTTGGAATATGATTTATTTAGATTTATTAGGTGAAAAAAAACTCATTTTTAAGCCACTAAATAGACATTTCATCAATTTAATAATTAACAAAATAACTCCAGCAGATTAAAAATTAATTTAATTAATTTCAGATTATTTGTAATTTTTTGGAGATTTTTTTTGGGTGAAAATTGAGGCTGAAAATGCATTAAAATGGCAAAACAAGGCAAACAACACAAAATAAAACAAACATGGACCATCTGGACATTTTTTACTAGTAGGACAACTCAGTGAGGTGGTAGGCTGACTCAGTGACATGGTAGGCCAACTCAGCGAGGTGGCCTAGATGACACTCAGTGGGCCTTCCCCTCACTAAAGTGGTCTGTCAAAAAAAGTGTGTAAACAATCCAGAATCGACATTTTGTGCCTGAAAACCCAAGATTATTGACACTTCAAGTCGTTTCCCACATTATTACAGTTGATTCGGACTTAAAATGCTAAAATAACTTTGGTTTTTCAGTTTGGGAAAAAAGAACCCAGAAAATCCGATGAAACAACGATTGGCCGCTTGAACGACATGTAAGCCGACTGAGCAAAGTGGTAGGCTGACTCGCCAAGTCGGACAGCCACGTCGCTCAAGCGGCCTGACATTTGTCGGAACAGTCATCTGGAGTTTTGCCAAAAGATCATAAAAAAGATGAAAATAAGGGCCAAATGCCCTGAAAACCAACAAAAATACAGCATAAGACAATAAATAGCTAAATGAAATAGATTGGAACTTAGAAAGTTACCTAACAGCCATGAATCCATGCTCGAGACTCGAATCGGACATTTGGCAAGCTTTGTGATGGATTTGTGATGAAACCCGACGAAACAGTGACTAATTTAGCAAGTGATTTAGTGATTTGTAAGGACAAAGTCCCTAAACCCTATTTAAATCAGTTTTTTTACTTAAGATTTGTAGTTAATTTTATCTTTTTAAACTAAAGAACGAAGCCTAATAAAGCTTATGAAATTAAGAGGATTGGATTTCCACCACTTTATAAGACTTGTTCTTCCTAAAAATAACTTAAACTCTCAAATTAGAATTTCTTTCAAAAATCAGCCCAAAAGTCCTCTAAATCTGGATCTTTGGAGTTTTTATAGACCCTCTTAAGTGCAAAATCTCACAATTAATCCTCCAAATGTTAATATTTGTTGGAAAATTACAAAACCCGACTTAATAGCCAAGAAAACCAGAGAAAACACAGGAAGAAGGGCTCTCCCGTGCCAAGGCTGCGTCGGTGACACAGACGGGATAAGGACTCGTTACGTGACAGGGCCTGGCCCAGGCCAGAGCGGGGGCACCTGGGGGAGAGGGAAACTTACAAAGTCCCGGCAAAGGACGGACTTCAAACGCTTATAACATACACTATGATTTACTGATCAAGGTGATTTTTGACATTCCGAAAAGCTCGAAGAGTCAAGAATCCAACGATATAAATAAGACTTGCTGAAAATGTTTAAATCTTTTGGAACATTGTGAAATAAATTGCTATGCGAGAGGAAGGGAAATGGTTAATCTAAATGCGACTTAATTATTTTGAATCGAGGGCAAAGGCACGAATACATCAAGAAAGAACTTGAAAAAAGCAATTCAACTCCAAAGGATAGAACGACCGACCCATAAAAGGTTAGAGCAAAAAGTCATCATCATTCCGAGGGTCACTGAAAAGCGCTTGGTCATAGGCTGCCCCTCATGAGATTACCATTTGACGGGTCAAATGTGATCTCACGAAAGAGAGAGGGACAGAAGGTTATACCTTAGGTTGGAATCCTAGAACTAGTTGTCTTCTGGGATTGCCATAAACACACCTATCAAGGACCATATAGATTTAGGAGATGGATCAGTATTGCCTACATTGCGTCTAACAAACTTGATATGGGTTGTTGGTTGTATATAGTACTCTAGTATTTTATGTTCACCTCAGACTTTTGAACATTTATGCGGTCACCTCGTACTCTTCAAAAATGGACTCGGTATGTAACGGTCACCTCGGACCCCTCGAACATCTTTACGGTCACCTCGGACACTTAAAAAATGGGCTTGAGATTTTGACGGTCACCTCGGACCTTCGAACATATTTGCAGTCACCTTGGACACTTCAAAAATGTGCTTGAGATTTTGACAGTCACCTCGGACCTTCGAACATCTTTATGGTCACCTCGGACACTTTAAAAATGGACTTCAGATTTGATAGTCACCTCAGACCTTTAAACACCTTTAAGTTACCTCGGGCTCTTAAAAAATGGACTTGAGATTTCAAATCTTGACTGTTGAATTTCGAATCCTTCCATTAGTTGTCCACCGAGTTTGTCGTTTGGTGTACCTAGTAAGGAAGGTTTTAAGATGTTAGCAAATGATATAAGCGGCAATTTTATTGCTTAATTGATTTTGTGGAACAAAAATTTTTGCTCCTTCAATTAAATAATAAAAGAGGAAGAATGAAATATAAATAGAGGTAGGATTTCTCGGCGTCCGGAGAAAATACCGATGTTGAGCATCAAGATAAGCTGATGTGCCCCTTGGATACTCAATCTTTGAATGTAGGATAGGAAACCATTCTGAGATGCCCCTTGATGTGGGTGCTTGCTTGGAGGTCAAGTGTATAGCTTGAGGATACTTTTCTGTGCTTTATTTCCCATAGAATTCAGCATAGAATAATAGATATGACATTTATGAATATTATACATGATTGTATCGGGCTGATCATCTTCAAGATGACTGATTGACTTGCTTGGTCAATTTTTGCTCATTTTGGTTGCTTGCAAAGAGAGAGGATATATGGAATTGCTTTGAGGAATGGATAAGATAAGAATGCCCCTAGCAAACGATTAGGGATGTTGCATAGATTAGGCGGGAATGCCCCTGGTGGATAACTAGGGAAGTTGCGGTGAGTCGACTGTAAATTGATTACTGGATCGAGCATGTCGAAGATAAGGGGGGTGCACGAAGCAATGCTCAAGGCTCTGGATGAAGAACGACTGGGCGCTATCACTACCAATGAATTCTACCAAGGATGGCTTTAGAGGATTTGAATCTTGTGGACTCGAGATGCTTAGTCGCGGCCGGACATGGAGTAGACACACGCAGAGGATGAAGCTGAGCCCCTTAAGTCTATTGGATTGCAGAAGATATTTAGGCACTATGATGACGATGACAATAATGCGGTATCTCAATGTGACTGACGGCAGTTATTTATCTTTGTATTTGTCTTAATTTTTGCATAAACCCGAACATTGCGCTGGGCCCATCAGACTTGCCCATCCAGCGGACTTCTCTTGGCTTTTGCATAGACCTTGCTTTTTTTCAGTCTCTGGAATTTTTGCCTTTTAACTTTTGTTTTCTTCTGAGGAATAGGGATGACTGCATGGAACCCCATGTTTGACTTACTTGCAACATTACGCCTTTTGAGCCCAATATATTTGTTTAAGTACAAACATAGAAGATTTAGTAAAATGACATTTCCATTAAATGGAGTAAGTTTGAGTACATGATGATGATAACCATTTCTATTAACCCAAACTCTGGTGTTAACTAGCCTATGAAGGTTTTCTAGCCAACACACTCTCGTAGCTCACTTTGCCCTGACTTTTGCCTAGACCGCCCTTTTTTGGGTTTTCAGTCTAGCAGGCTATTCTCGCACCCTAACTTTTGCTTGATCGGTTTGTAGGATACCGATCAGTGGGATACACTCTAATTTTTGCCCAAGCAGTAGAGGACCACTCGTCAGGTGATTAATTTTATTTATTTTTTTGTGTGCCGCTTTTCTGAATTTAATTCTTTTGGTTGGCTATGATAACGCTCCCACCTATTTTGATCGATAGGGTTTACGAATTCGCTACTGTCCATAATCTTCATACCCCTTAAACCGATTACCTCTTTGATTATGTAAGGTCCTTCCCCGGTCAATGTTGGTAAGGTTCACTTGCCTTGGAATCTGATCACCGGCCCTTGACGAATGCTCTTGATGCTTGGCTCGGTTATCATACACTCTTGCTATGCTTTGCTGGTACAACTAAAGATTGTTTAAGCTATTCGAACTATGCCTTAGTCCATGGGGGTCCCTTTGACTTGGATTTAGAATGACTCCCAAGAATTTCACCTTGGCATTGATTTCTAGCATGACTTTTATTCCACTAACAAAGGAGAAAGGTATTCAGATTTGCGGGAATTCTGAGACTTGTACGGTACCCACAAAGAGCAAATGGTGGTTTATCGACTCAAACTCTAACCCTTGTGGTGCTCTTGGAAATAAACCTTTTGAGAAGCTAGTTTATGGCTTCAGTTGCCCCATTAGCTTGAGGTTAGATCAAATAGGTGGTTGTCCCTTAGAACTGAAACTCGTTGTCTAAGACAATGAAAAGGTAGGCTATGCCGAGCAAAGGCCCACTTCTCGATGAACTTGGCCATCCTCTCAGCGGTGATGTTTGTGAAAGACTCAGCTTCCCCCTATTTTGAGAAGTAACATACCCCTACGGTGATGAAGCAGTGTTCATTTATTGATGAAGGCTGAATCTTATAGCTTATGTGTCCCCCTCACCGAGAATGGCCAATGAGGAGAGAAACAGTGAAGGTGTGGGAATTGGAAGGGACAGGATATAGGTAAGAATCAATGGTGTATCAGGGGTGGGCAAAAAAAGGTAAGCCTCGGATTTGTTAAAGGTAATCTGGCAATGCTCCTTTTCCATAATAGGCTGACACTTCTTTAGTATTTTGAAAATGGGTTTGCACATAGTCGATAGGCCGGCGATGCACCGATTGACATATTGAACCTATCCAATGAAGAACTGAGATGCTTGATAATCTTACAATGAACCTTGAGTATGTTCGGGAACGATCAGGCGGAAGCGTTATAATGATTTTAAAGCACTCTTTAATCTCTCTATTTCTTTCAGAGGTTAGGTGATTAGAAATGGTTACCATTTTAGGTTATCATATGTACTCAAATTGGTTTCAGTTAGAGAAACTTCATGAATATTGAACACGTTATGCTTATGACAAAAATGAATGCATGGACCCATCGAGCGAAACATCAAATGAGTAAACAGAACGAGAGTCTTTCATTAAATTAAAGTACCGTAAAGGCAGAATTGTCACATCAAAATACCACAATCATAAAGAAAGAAAATTACATCATAGAAAATTCATCCTCCATAGGCAGAGGGTCTTGATTGGTGTCGCTGGTAGAGCAGGCATCCTCAGCAGCTTTCATTAGTGTGTCATCCAGGATGAAATCCAAAACTTTCACTTGCTTGGCTTATGACTCATCTTCTTCATCCGTTAGAGACCTTGCAGGATTCTTATCGGTGATACAATTGGCTTCTATAATGGTGTCGGCTGGACTGGATTAGATTGAGGCCAACACAAATTCTTCGGGTAGACCAGAGTTGATTTCCCCTATCTCATGATTTGAAGCCGGTAATGGTTTCCCTTCAGCATCAGTTCTCCTAGCAGGCTCTTTTATCTTCCCTTCCTTAACCATTCGAGTGATGGCAGAAGCTAGAGTCTAGCACTGATCAATTGAATGCCCTTTCTAAACATGATACTTGTAGAAGCTTCCCTTCTCTTTAGTGGTGGGAGGTCTGTACTCACGCATAGGGTTAAGTTGGCGTATCTCCCATAGCTTGGCAAAAATGACACTGAGAGGCAATTTCCATTGAGATACAAAGATCCCTTTGTGAGGAGCAATCTGGGTGGTCGAAGCATTCTCTTGGCTAATGGCTCAGGCTACGGAGACATTATCCTCCCCGATTAGGACGGGAGCAGTTCTAAAAGATCCAGAATTGTTGTTCTTTTTAAACTAGGGTTTGCCGCCACTCTGCT
Source organism: Euphorbia pulcherrima (assembly GCA_947683365.1). Classification (NCBI taxonomy): domain Eukaryota; kingdom Viridiplantae; phylum Streptophyta; class Magnoliopsida; order Malpighiales; family Euphorbiaceae; genus Euphorbia; species Euphorbia pulcherrima. Next base: position 46,480,524 of record CANTUS010000014.1, read on the forward strand.
TGTTAGCCTTTTCTTTCTCCTCCCGGCGCTCAATCTTCTTGGCTTTTTCAAAAACTTTCTGATAGGATTCAAAAGAGTCGATTTCCATCTCGTTTTAGAGCATCAGGAGAGCCCCATCTAACAACTTTGGAATCATTTCCTTTAGGCTAAGCTTTTGTTTCAACAAAACCTGGGTGGCCACCCACCTGATGAAGTATGACATAAAGGACTCGTCCTACTTCTGGTTGACAGCTTTAAGATGTTGAATAGCTGTTTCCATTGTTAAGCTGAAACCATAATGAGCGATCAAGGCTTCAGACAAAAGTTTTCAATCAAGAATTATGCACTCCAGGATAGTATTGTACCACTCGAGAGCAGGTCTTGAAAGGGTACACGGGAATAACTTAGCCAGCACTTTATCCCTAATCTTTTGGATACGTATGATCCGCTCATATATCACTATGTGGGACTTGGGAGGTCCGTTATCTGAATAAGCTTCCATGTAGGGCATTGAAAAATTCTTGGGCTCCCAATCATCATCTCTCACTTCTTCCTTATCCTTGCCCCTATTCAAAAATTTCCTAAAGAAAGCCACCATTTTTGGTGTCACGCCTGGAGGCTACGTGACCTGGTCGTATGGTGTCACACCCAGAGGCTGCGTAACCTAGTCCTGGAGCATGAAAGATGATCTAAAGTAACATGGTGGAGGAGCTGGGATCTCGATCTAGGGGCAAGCAAAATGATTCTGGGGCTAAGTAGTTACATGCGGGGTAACCATAAAATTAGTGGGACATGGTACAAATGATGTTGGTGGCATCGAGGAGATGACAAAACCACTAGATGGAATAGTCATTTAAGGGGTAAAATCCCCTGAGAAAGCCGGTAATATAGGAGTTTGGCTAACGGGCCCCGAAGGCATAAGGGGAGGGAAACCAAAGGTTGGTGGAGCAAATGACAAGGGTGGCTGAGAGGAACTCTGACCAAACTAGAATTGGCCCTATTGGATAGGATGAACAGGGGGGAATGGAGGTACTGGGAACTGATTCTGAACCGGCGGAGACTAACTAGCCATATTCTGAATGACCTCGCCCTAAGTTTGAATTATAGGCCCCGCTGGCCTCTAAGTCTTTCTTTCCTCCCTAAGAGCTGATCTAACTTGCTCTTGAATAGCGGCCTGAAACATATCTGATTGCAGGAATATAACCATAGCATTAGCCAACTCAGAACCCAACTGGTATTGCCCTTGATTAGATGGAGGCAAATAAATAGGAGGAGACATCTCAGATAGGACCCCACTAACTAGAGGAATATTAGACATGAGTGAAGGGGTAGGTTCAGACACTAAGCTCACTAGCCAGTGGATTAAATGGCAATCTAGGTGCAACCAAAGAGGACTGCGGCGACGGGGACGTCTCGACCTAACTAAAGAAATCGGAAGATGATCAGCCTGAATCGAACCATGAATGAGATGGATGATTACATTAACATTTGAGTGATGAATGCCAAATATACGGGGGTGGTTTAGAGAGGTAGAGAGCAGAAGGGCTTATGATACGAAGCTTATCCTCAAAATACGCGAGACATGTGAAGTCCTTGCTATGCCTAGTGAAATAGGTAGGAGTTTTCGGGACTCAAACGATCTCAGGCATTTTGTTATATTCCCCCTTCAAGTGAGGGGAGAGTAAAGGTAAGCGAAAACCGAAAATAAAGGTTGGCCACAGGCAGCCTATGCATGAGTTTTGCATGAATAAGCACAATACAAGTAGCACATGAAAGCTAATAAACCTCTTCCAACCTTATGACTCCCGCGTAACGCCAATTTGTAGTCTGGGGTTAACTCTAGCACCAAGAAATGGCAAGAGAGTATGTGACCTAAATCTAAATTATTTTTGGTGAGCCTAAGGGGAAGTTACTATGGCTAGTTTTATCGTGGTTCATAGTCTCAAACTGGTGAATCATAGAACAACACTATAGAAGGGTCTTGTTTACCTTGATTCCTTGTAACTCAACCACTCCTCAAATGAGTGCGACCCCGAGAATTATACATTGGTTGAAACAAGTGTTCCACCCAAAAATATCCCCAATTCCTGGCAGGCATGAGGAATAAAAGTTAGCTTCACGGGGGTGAAAATAATGGCAAATTAATAGTTAGAATCTAACTAAGCGGTGGATTCAAAAGGCAAAAGAAATAAAGCGTTGATTTAAAAAATGATTTAGGCACATCATCAAAATCCTTTAACTAATGTTTAAAATTGAAAGCAATTTTTCAAGTTTTAAGTTAAAAGGAAATCCCTAGCAGAGTCACCACTATGAGCTAGCACCCAATTCCCCACCCACGAGGACCGCATGAGATGTGAAGCATGCTAAGGGGTAATCGTTATTTTAGTGTGATGAAAACGGATAATGAAAACGATGTTGAAGTCAAAATAAATGGCTTGATTTAAAAATTGAAAAGTAAGCAAAATCATCCAAACTTAGAATCTTTGTTTTAAGGTACAGTCCAACCACCCGATTGGAATATCATACCCAAATTACCGTGGAGCTTAATCGGGTGGTGACTCTATCTTAAAATTCGAGATTTTTAGTCTCGTATCCCTTAACGCTTAAATAGGACTAAATATTAACTTCAACAGGGCTTTCATAATCCATTTTTATCAGGATAAAATAAGGATTACCCCTTAGCACGCTTCACAGCGGTCGTTGTTTTTCCGCCCTGGCCAAACACATCTCACCCAGTCCTCGCAGGCAGGGAATTGGTCGCTAGCTAACTGGTGGGCTCAACCCCACTTGTATTCTCACTCCCCCATCAAACCCAACACTCTTAAGACCCATAAATTCTTGACATGGTATTAGAGCAGAAGAAGGCCGGATAATGAGTGATATTGGGTTCATGTTCAAAGTCCTGGTGAAGTTTGGACTAAAAGAGAAAGACTAGACCTGGTGCTGACTTAAGCATAGAGGAGATAGGCTAATGAGTGTTTGGCCTAACTGTGATCCTTATTATTGGGCCAAACCCAACATAGTAATGGATCTTGCTTCTTAAGACATTTCACTCCTGCTTCTAAAAGATATTTTTGGATCAAGTAAGGATTTTGGCATAGTGCTTTTGAGGATACGTCACACTAATGCTTTTGGGTCGGATTGGCTTTATATTAATCTTTAGTGCGAAGAAGTTAGACTTAGAAACTTTGGTTCCATATCTCTTCTTTTTAGAGCCAAAGACCACTCCTGCTCTTTTGAGGATTTTTATTATTAAACATCCCATACAGTACTTGTTAAGCTTCATGTGTTGAATAACAAGAATAGGAAGGTTTATCTATTTTTCTTTTAACAGAAATCGCACAATGTAATGTTCAAGCATTATCATTGAGTTGAGTTTTTTTTCGATCATGTATTGCACATATCTATGGCATTCATTCATCATAGTGCATTTAGCTTTCTGTTCCATTCTCTAGGAAAATGAAATCCTCTATCGTAATTAGGATGAGGCTTTTCATTGTTCTTCTTTTCTCTTAAGACAATTCTTGAGTTTGATAACCCTAGATTTTTAGCAATGACTTCTGGGTTAACATCTATTGGCTTACCTTTTACTTCAGAAATGATTGTATCAGGATTTAAGGATGATTCTAGCATATTCTCATAGTAGTCTACTATTAAGTCAGGGTAAGTTGGCTCACACATTTGTACCCATCTTTGCATTTTCTGGGTTTTTATGATGTTTGAGAGAGGAGCTATTTTTTGTAAAAATCTGTCAGAGAATGAGGGTTGAGGATAAAAGTTGGTAGGATTCTTTTAGAACTCAATAGGCTTAATTTAGGCTTGATAATTTTTGGTTATAGCCATGGCTGTTCTTTTGAGAGAAATAATGCTAGAGGTTTTTGAGAGGTTTTGGTAAGGTAGAATAGAAGAAGATGAAGTCCATCAGTTTAACACACTTAAATTTTGGTCATTTTGTTCCATTACTCTTACGGTTATGGAATAAACCGTCAAAATTAATGAGTGACTTCATGGTGTGAGTAATAGTTGTTATATGAACTATTTTCCCATTTTTACCGTTGTCACTTCTTTTTCTCTGTATTGATCGCGCATTTTGAAATTCAAAATGATGTGGCAGATGATGATTTGAATTGCATGCCACATGTCATTTTTTAGTGTATCTACAAATGCTTTCTTCTAAGGACAGGTTTTTCTTTTAGTATACCTCCTTTTGAGCTTTCCTTCTTTTGATGAAATCTCATTAGTTTTATTGCACTAAGCTATTTTGAAATGTTCACAATCCTTAGGCATTTTCTATCTTCTAAGCTATTGACGCTTGAGTACCCAGACCCTTGTGACTCTTCCTCTGTGATCCCAAGGTTTCTTTAATTGATTATGCTCTTTCCTCTGAGGTTGCTTCTGATGTGACACTTCTTCCTTCTTTTCCTTGATCTTACTTTCTTACTTCTAAGGTCCCTTAATAATTTCCCCTAGACCTTTCTCTTTTGAGTCCAGCTTCCAGATGCACTTTTTGAATTCTTATTTCTTCAGCTATGGCATTGTCATCTTCTTCAAGATACCTTTCCCTTTTCTTTAGCTTCAACATCTATTTTGTATTTCCTTTCTTTATGGATTCAATCTGCTTCATTATCTGCAAGAGATCATTAGTTTACAGCAATCATAGGTTTCTAGTTTTGAGCAGCTTTCTTCTTCGAAGGTAGTTGACTCCTTGGCCATGAAACATATGTGTGCTTCATATTCTGAGTTATATTTTGTGTTAGAGTCTTCTTCATCACTCCAGATAAAGGCTAATCTGATTTTCTTTTGAGAATGCCTTCTTGACTTTTCTTTCTTAGCTCTGGATCTCCTTGATGAAGTTGCTTTGGAGCTATCATCCTTTTGAGACATCCTTTTGATGAAGGTGTGGATGAGGTTTGTGATCTCTTCATTATCTAAATCGTCTTCTCATGTCCCTTCTCTTCCAAGCATCCTTTTTTTGAGTTGTTGAGTGAGGTTTCTCTTCTCTTCGTCTTTCAATTCTGTTTTTGAGAAGTCACTTTGTCTCAGCATCCTTCTTCTGCTTTATAGAGAGAAGTCTTTTTCATCCAAGCTCTTATCCTCTTCTAAGCTTATCCCTTAGAGGGCCTTCTATATCATCTCATTTCCTTTGAGTATCCTCTTTTATTCATGAAATTTTAGAGTGATCTCATGAGTGATGAGGGATCCCATAAGCTCATCATAGCTTAGGTTGGAAAGGTCTTAAGCTTCTTCTATGGTTGTCTTCTTTGTCTCCCATATCCTGGTAAGACCTATGAGGATCTTCACTTTCTCTTCTTTTGAGAATCCTTTTCCAAGCCTCTTTAATTCACTCATGATTGTGAGCACGGGATTTTGCAGTCCCTCTTGCGAGACGATGATGACGTGTACCCGATTTTAATACCTCAAAATAAAAGTTCTCTTCAGAATTTTTATTACTAAAATAATATTCCTTGTGAATTTTATAATGGTAGAATTCAGTTCGGCGTGGCCGATAAATGCGTTCGGTAGGAGCTTGAACCGATGATTTACACCCAAATAATAAATACCCTTTAAAATATTGTTAAAAGTCATAAAGATGCCTTTTTTCCACTATTAAGCCACTTTTCCCGACTTTTTGGCTTTTTTTGACCCACTAACTGAAGGCATGTGAAGGCTGATGCCGCCAAAACCATCACCCATGTCGCCGGCGATATCACTATACCGCCGGCGACATGGCACGAAAATGGGTCCTCCACAGACAGCCTGTCGGCCACTTTCGGCGGAATAAGTCAAAAAGGTCTCAAAAAATACCCCAATTTGCCTATAAAAGGCACCCAAAAAACTGCAATTAAAGGGGGGGGACTGAAATTATAGAGGGAAGGAGGTAAAATTGGGCAACTAAGAGGCCGAAATCAAGAGAATAGATTTTAGTGAGATAAGAACTAGAAAAGGCAGGAAAAAAGATTCTAATCCATTTTTCCCGATTTTTCTTCTTCGAACTCTCTGATTGTGAGCTTAAATCAGTGGGTCTTTGGGTTAAATCAACTCGATAGAATTTAGAGACTTAAAAACTTTAAATTAACAATCAAATTATCGTTGCAAGCTCCCCGGAGGTGTTATTGTTCAGTTCACGAAGAGTTGGATTCACTACCCCGAGGTGAAAATCCTGAGTCTCATAGCTCTTTGGCATTATTATTATTGTTTTGCATTTTTTTGTTAATTTGTGTTCATTTTAAGTTTTTGTTCATTTTGACTGCAAACCGCTGCTACTGCTAGGAATTGAAGTCGTTGCCGGCTGTATCACCCATGTCGTGAGAGACAGCGTTGGTACTGCCGTTAGCATCACATTCCCCGGAGGCCTCACTTTCTCGCGGAACCCTTTCTTTACGGTATTCAGAAAGCCCTGTGCCCATCTGCTTGCTGATGTCGCCCGTGACATAGTTGATGTCGCCGGCGGCATCATCCATGCCGCCAGCGACATCAACTATGTCGTCGGCGACATCAGATGCCATCGGCAGTATGGCTTTCTGGATAGCAGTATTGTTTTCGTTTGTTTCCAAGTTAATTTATTTTCTGAAGCTAGGACCTATAGTTTAACGATGGAGGTTCGAGACCTCCTGAAAACAGACCCGCCCTGCGATGAGTGGTATATTCACTTGTAATCCGGTTAAAGCAACGATCAAATCTGAAATTTGAGTAAAAAAATAGAATTTCCCCTCGAACGCCATTTGAACCTCATTTTAGCCATTCAATCGGGCTTCATGATATTGTGAATAAAATATGCCATATTCGTGTCAACCATCCTCTGCAGGTAGGTGTATATCGGACGTTCGGGTATTTTATTTGTCACGTAGAAAATGTACAGGACTTGAAAACCTTGTAATAATTCTACTTTCCGCACTTACTTTTCTTTTACGTTTGTAAATATTTTATTTATCGCTTCAATTGCTTGATAAATGCGAAAACCACAAAATAACTGAAAATACAAATAAATAGGATGGATTAAATCGATTAAGAAAGAAGGAAGTATCCTAACTTGGCCTAATGAAAAGTAGATAACATCATCTGAACTCGGAATCTCTACTTAAGGTATGGTCCAACCACCCGGTGGGAAAATCGTATCGAAAATTTCCCGGTTGAGCTGAACCGGGTGGCGACTCTATTCTAAGTACGAGGTTTCGATCTCATATCTTTTAAGCATTACAATACGCAAAATCATTTTCTTTTCAACCACATCTCACTCATCTCCCTGACACGCCAAGAACGGGCCGGCACGACCCGGTCCGGCCCCGCGCCGCAGCCGCGCGAACCGTCGTCCGCTCACAGTGGCGACTCAGCTGGGGAATTTCTTTAAACTTGAACCTTATTTAATAGTTTAAAAGATTTTGATGATGTATTGAAATCATTGGCAAAATTAAAACTTCATTCTTTTCTGAGACGTCTTGTCCTCACGCGTGTAGATAGTTCGGTAATTTTAGGTACCCTATTTTACCCGAGAAGCTCACAAAGTATCACTCATGCCCTATTGGAATTGAGGATGCCTAGTGGGTGGATCACTCGTTTTAACCAACACGTAAACTCCTATGACCACGCCCATTCGGGTAGTGATTGAGTAAATGTGGAATCAAGGTAAACGGGAACCTTTTACATCAACAACCCTATACCAAAGCCGCGTTAGAAAAAAGCCTTAGCACATCATTCCCCTTAGGATTACCCAAAATGAATAAAATAATTGGGACGCGCTACTTTCGCCATTACCGGTGATGCAGCCAAACTCCATCCTACCAAAGAGGCGTTACGCGGGAGTCAAAAGGTTGGAGCAGGGCCAATTCGCATGCTAAGTGCTCTATGATCATGCACCCCCATACATCGGCTTAAAGGGCCGAAAATGAATCAACTTGCCCTTACCACTTCCACCCATGGAAGAGGTTTAGCAACATGTGTAGGACTTCTCTTGTACCTCCGTTGCGTCACCACATATCGCTATGTATGACGTGAAGTACACACGGCTCGTATATGTTGGAGGGTTAAGCCATCACATCATCTCTAACCACATCTACGTGCAGCCATGCGCACTACACGTCACTCCCAAGACACGAAAAGCATGCATACCACGCATATCATTCACCCATCCACGTATAGCCTGATCCACTGCCTACCGTTTCAGTTAGGAGGAGGCGCACTAACCGTCGCACCCCCGCCTGGAGAAGGATAGAACATCGCCTGATACGTCATCCTCCGACCCCAGTTGCCACCACGAAAGTTGAAGGAATCCCCTATACCGATTCCAGCGAGGAATCAGATTCAGGGCAAGTTTATTTGAGCCAAAGTTCCCTTCGACCGACCATGTCTTTCCCAAGAAACGAAGGGACCCCCCTCCAGAAGAGCCCTTTGGTCCCACTTCCAGCTCGGGAATAGGATCCCAACCACCTCCTGGCTTTGACTTGACCAGTGCTTTGATGCAGTTCTTAAACTCGGATGCTTTCCAAGCCTCTATCCAAACTACGGTTGAGGCAGCAGTTAAGCGAGCTCTGGAAAACAGGAATTTCCGATCGAGTATCGGCATCCAACATCCAAGCCTCGGACGGTATAACACGGATACTGACCAGTTTAGTAGAGGCGGGACCTGTCGCACCTGTACTTCAATCAATCCAACCCTTGACGAGTCCATTCCAGTTTGGACAGCCTTCAGCTCTCTTGTTGGCTTCAACCACTCCACCAACTGTACCTTTCAACCCAAGACCTTTCACCCAAACCTCAACTCCTCTGACATTCAATCACCAAAGCCCATCGTCTCGGCCTCTACCCTCATTCACACCTCTACAGTTTGTCGTAACTCCTAAAGGCACAACTTACCCCCAGAATCCATTTGCCAGCCATCTGACTGTCCATCCTGCGCTACCTCCAACATTCAATGACCAGGTCACACGACCTCCGGGTGTGACACCTGAGGTAGCCGCTTTCGTTCGATAAATGATAGCTTCTCAAACCGTCAGCGACCAGGTCATGCATTCTCCGGGCATGACACCCCAAGCCCCGACCATCTCTAGCAAACCGGTCAGCGACCAGGTCACGCAACCTCCGGGCGTGACACCAGAAATCCAAACTTACATCAACCGCCTCATCATTAATAAAAAACCTGAAAGGGACGAGGATTGGGTCCCCGACAATTTTACTATACCAAACATGGCTCATTATAATGGCTCGGGAGCACCTGCCTCTCACATCATAATGTACAAAAGGGTGATGCGCGTAAAGAAACTAAGTGACAAAGTGCTGGCTGAGATGTTTCCTTGTTCTCTTCGGGGACCGGCACTCGAGTGGTACCACACTTTGCCGCAGCATATTGTCACCGACTGGACGCTCTTATCTGAGGCTTTGAAAGTACACTATGGGTTCAATACTATGATGGAGACGACCCTCCAACATCTTGAGAGGATCCATCAAATGCCCAATGAAACCTTTAAGCAGTACTTCAATAGGTGGATGTCGACCCAGGTCTTGATGAAGTCTAAGCTTAGCCTTGAGGACATGATTGTCAAACTCCTCGAAGGATCTCTCCCCTTGTTCCGCAAGGAAATGGCTACGGATTCTTTCCTTTCTTACAAAGCTGTGTTTGAGAAAGCAGAAAAGATTGAGCGTGAGGCAGAACGCGAGAAGGCCGAGAGAGCAGGAAAACCATGGTTCAGGAAAAATGAAGCGCAACCCTCGACCCTAGCGCCGGTTAAGCCAAAAATACTGGCTGCTATCCAAACCATTTCTCATACCCCTGCTACGCCACTTACAACCAATCTGACTCCATCAACGATTGCCACGGTCCAGCCTCCTCGGCCCCCTTTTATTTTGACCAACCCCTATAAATTGCCCCTACGGGTCTTCTTCAACCGGTTGAGGGAAGCGGGTTTTATATAGTCCCTTCAAGAATACAAGCCACCCAAACCTGAAGATAAGAATAACTTCTATAATTATCACGTTCAAGTGGGGCACCAAACCAACAACTGCAAGGCCCTACTCTCAGCTATTCAGCGATTGGTTAGCGAGGTAAAGATTGCTGAACCAGAAAAAGCCCTGAGCACTATGAATAACCCTTTACCAAGCTTCGAAAGTAAGGTCGGAATGGTCCAATCTAGTTTACTTGAAGCCACGGTCTTCGACCTCCTTGTCCAGGGGCTGGGCAGTAGTAATTTCGTCCTGGTCATCGGTTCAGGACTTCCATCTTGCTCAGTTTTTAAACTTATCAATCAGGCTAACCCAGGAGTTAACTCCATTCAAGGAATGGAAAGGGATCCAAGCCAACCAAAACAAGAGGGTCGTAGGTCTAAACCATTTGTGCAAAGAGAAGGAAAGCTGAGGGAAAGGCACTATTTAGTGTAGATTCCTTTGTTTCAAAGGAGAACTATTCTGATGAGGAGGGGGAAATGGCTCGGGAATCCAAGGCCGTAAGTACCAACTTGTTCAAGGTCGACCACCATGACCTTTTTAGTGTGGATAAATATGAACTACGAGACCCAGATTCGGACTCTGAAGAGCAGTAATACCTATTTGAGACACAAGCCACCAAGAGCGTCTTACTCGACAATGTCCTCAATATCACCCGGAGTGGTCGTGTATATCAGCCGGAAGACCAGTATCTCCGTCTAAACAAAGACCCGATTCCTGGCAGGGTTGGAACTACAGCGAGGCCCCCTTCTCCACCTCCACCTGTCCCTACTAGTCTTGAGGTTGACCCCCTCATTACCCAGTTGAAAAACACCCAAGCCCGATACAGCATCTGGCAACTGGTAATTGACTCAGAAAGGCATCGTAAGGGTTTGATCAAACGGCTCCTTGACCTGGAGGCTAGTCCGACCACTTCGGTCGTTGAGATGTACGCCACGATAGGAGAAGGCATTCCCCCAAGAAAAGGGCCTCAGATTGTGTTTGATAGTTTCGATCTTACACTTGAAGGAAGGGATCACAATAGGGCCTTGTTCATCCGGGTTCAAATTCTTGATAACGTCATCCCGTGCGTCATGGTAGATGATGGCTCCGCCCTAAACCTATGCCCTTTAAAGATCCTTCCTCATCTGGGACTGTCAGAGGACATGCTCGAAAGGTCCAACACTGTTATTAGAGCTTACGACGATTCAAAGCGCAATGTAATTGGGGTCTTTGAGGCAGGGGTTACTATCGAAGGTATCACAAACAATGTACGTTTCACCGTCCTTGACATTCCTCTTACCTATTCTCTGCTGCTTGGCCGACCATTGCTCCATGCATTGGGCGCAGTACCCTCCACACTACACCAAAAGATCAAGCTAATCCATGGTGATAGAATGATAACTATAGAGGCCGATCCTGCTTCTGTCATGGCCGTTATGGAAGCCGAAGCAAACCTAGAAAAGAGCCTCCAGATTGCCGTGATTAGTAAGGCTCAAAAACCCCCTCCCCTTTGGCACAGCTACCTCCACGCAGGTATGGGCAAGCTAATGAAGAAGTCTGGTTACAGGCCTGGCAAGGGTGGAGGAATACATGAACAGGGGATTATTGAGGCATTAGAACCAAAGATCCTCATTCGTGGAGTTGGACTGGGGTATAAGCCTAGAAAAGCCTATCGTCGCGTCCCTTACTGTTATTGCCGCATGGTCACTACTTGTGAAATCCAGGGAAAGAGGCTTTATAAAGGGGAGCCCGAACCAATCGAGCATGACGGGAAAATGTGGCCCGGCTTTGAAACCTTTAAAGACGTCTATGACTTTGAGGCCGGTCACATGTTAGTTTCAGCTAAACCTGAACCTACAGAGTCTGACGTGCCTGTCAACGTGATTTTCGAAAAGGATAAGGGGAAAGATAAGATGTATCCTAAAGGAGAGTCTGTCGATCCAGAAATTGAGGATGCCGTGGCAACCGTGATAAGAGCTGTGGCACTACTGATGAAGAAAGGATGGAAGGGTAATGGGAAAGAAGATGCCACGACGGCTATAGTATAAGAGCTCGCCAGGACTTTAACCGAAAAGGCTGACCTGTCTGAGGAATCGTCGCTCACCACTACCCAAAAGACCACTTGGGAGCACAATCTAAGCACCACCCCGACAGATCCTAAATTCTAACCTGTCAAACAGAAGCTCCGCCTGTTGAGACCTGAATGGGCAGAACAAGTTAAGATAGAGGTTTCAAGGTTGATCGAAGCTCGATTCATAGAAGTAGTAGAATACCTGACTTGGTTGTCCAACATCGTCCCGGTACCAAAGAAGGATGGTAGAGTTCGAGTCTGCATAGACTTTCGAGATCTCAATAAAGCCTCACCGAAGGACGACTTCCCTCTCCCGCACATCGATGTCCTAATTGACAATGCTGCCAGGGCGGCTATGTATTCATTCATGGATGGATTCCCAGGATACAATCAAATCCTGGTTAATGTTACCGATAAAGTCAAAACAGCATTCATTACTGAGTGGGGGGTTTATTGCTACAAGGTAATGCCATTCGGCTTGAAAAATGCCAGAGCCACTTATCAACGAGTTGTAACTGCCCTACTACATGACATGATCCATAAAGAAGTGGAAGTGTACGTGGACGACATGATTGTGAAATCCACCACTCGAGAAGAACACCCTGCTGTTCTTGACAAGTTCATGACTCGCATTGAAAAGTACAATCTTCGTCTAAATCCAAAGAAATGCGTGTTTGGAGTTACCTCCGGCAAGCTGTTAGGACACGTGGTTAGCCAAAAAGGAATTGAAATGGACCCAGACAAAGCCAAAGCCATCAGGGATATGCCTTCCCCTAAGACGGAAAAAGAGGTCCGATCGTTTTTAGGGTCCTTATAGTATGTTAGTCAATTCATTGCCCCCCTCACTACCGTCTGCGAACCCATCTTTAAGTTATTGAAGAAACAATAACCCGTGATATGGAACAATCACTGCCAGGTAGCATTCGGCAGAATCAAGGCATACCTTATCAATCCATAGGTCTTGACGCCTCCCATCCTTGGGAAACCACTCATACTTTATCTGGCCATTGAAGAAACGTCTGTCGGAGCCATGCTTGTCCAAGAACATGATGATAAGCGCAAGCATGCCATCTACTACCTAAGTAAGAAGCTATTAGATTCTGAAACCCGATATTCAATTGTAGAGAAGACTTGTGCTACCATGGTTTGGCTCACTAAGAAGTTGCGACATTATTTCCAATCCTATCGAGTCCAGGCCGTAGCCAAAATTGATCCAATGAAGTTTCTTTGTCAATCCCCTACTCTAGTCGGTAAATTATCACGATGGCTGCTTCTCCTATCTGAGTTTGACATTGAATATGTAACCCGAAAGGTCATTAAAGGGAGGGCTGTAGCCGAATTCTTGGCTAATCAACCCCTCAGCTCCGATTATAGGGAAAATTTGGAATTCCCTGACGAACAGCTAGCCTCTGCTACAACCCTTGTTGACAGTTGGACAATGTACTTTGACGGCGCTGTGAACCGCCGGGGAGCAGGTCTCGGAGTCATCATCATCACACTAGATAATGAGATAATCCCGTTGTCCAAACGTTTAGAATTCACTGTCACCAACAACGGCGCTGAATACGAAGCTTGCTTGTTTGGCCTCGAGGCTCTTCTTCAGGTTCAAGCACACCATGTATCCATCATCAGAGATTTGGCTCTAGTCGTTCGTCAGGTTGTTGTAGATTAGGAAGTTAAAGAAGAATCCCTTTGCCCTTATGTTGAGGCCGTCCGCGAATTGTCTGAGAAATTTACCTCGTGCTTGTACCGCCATGTCCCTCGAGATGAGAACCAAATGGCAGATGCTCTCACCACTCTCGCGTCCTTATGGGAAGGACCCCAACAGCAAACTATCCGCCCGTTGGTTTTGCTATCCACTAAGACCCCATATCGCATTCAATCAACTCCTCCAGTTCTCGCCATTTCATCCGAACCTTGCTGGTATTCTGACATAGTCTTATTTCTTCAAACCAGCCAATACCCCACAGATTCTTCCGACTCGGACCGTACCACCCTACGGCGGCTTGCTACCCAATTTCGTATTATAGATAATGACCTATTCAAGCGCACCAGTGACGGCCTACTCCTCCATTGCCTCACTGATTTCGAGGCTTAGAACGTGATGATCCAGGTCCATGCCGGCGACTGTGGCCCTCATATGAATGGTCTTGCCCTTGCAAAGAAGGTCCAGCGACTAGGGTATTTTTGGCTCACTCTCACAGCCGATTGTATCGCCCAAGTCAAACAATGCCACCAATGCCAGATTTACGGGGATATGCGGCATTTGCCACCGACCGAGCTCCATCACTTATCCACCCCTTGGCTATTCTCGGCATGGGGTATAGATATAATTGGTGAAATTCGTCCTTCCTCAACGAATGGCCACAAATTCATTGTGGTAGCAGTAGATTACTTTTTAAAATGGGTTGAAGCCGAATCCTTCACCAATGTCACTGCCAGGCAGATGGCCAAGTTCATAGAAAAGCATATCTTTGCGCGGTATGGGCTCCCACATCATATAGTCTCAGACAACGGGGTACAATTTCAAGGAGCGACCGCTTCATTACTCGAGAAGTATGGGATCGAACACCACAGGTCTTCTCCATATAGACCACAAGCCAATGGAGCTGTTGAGGCAGCCAATAAATCGGTAAAGTAGATTCTTTCTAAGATGATAGCCGGTTATAGAGATTGGGCGGATAAGTTGCACTTTGCTATTTGGGGATATCGCACCAGCATACGTACTCCGATAGGCCAAACTCCATTTTCTTTGGTCTACGGAATGGAAGCGGTCTTGCCAGTTGAAACTCAGGTGACCTCATTAAGAGTTGCCCTGGAAGCTAAGTTAGAAGAATGCGAATGGACTCGGACAAGGTTTGAACAGTTGAACATGATGGATGAACAAAGGTTGAAGGCCCTTGACAACCTCCAGATGTACCAACAACGTGTGGCTCGGGCATATAACAGTCGGGTAAAACATCAAAAGTTCCCCCTAAAGGTCGATGATCTGGTCCTCAAGCAGTTGAAACACTCTACCACTGATGTGAGGGGAAAATTTAGGCCAAACTGGGAAGGACCATATGTGATAAAGAAGCTGCTTAGCAAAGGGGCAGCTAAACTTATGGACATGGATGGGAACGAGTTCGTAAATCCAGTAAACCAAGACAGGCTTAAGCGTTATCATGTTTAAAAGAAACAAACTAGAAAAGTAGCACACGAAAAAACACATACATAATAATCTCCTGCCTTTCAGTCTTTCATTGATCGGTCAAAAATTAGGGCGATACCCGACGATTGGTATTCTGCGAACCAACCGTGTTAGGGGATAAGACAAACCCGCTGGATCAAAAACCCGAACAGGGCGATCTAGGCAAAAGTTAGGGTATGTGAGCACAGAGCGAGTGCCTTCTAGAAAACCAAACTCGGCTAGTCGGCACCGGGAGTTAAGTCGATGGAAATGACAACCAAGCATCATGTACTTTATTTTATTTCGATTAATAAAAAGTTTTCTTTTGTTAAAATCTAAATGCTTATGCTTACGTGAATCCTGTATTCATAAATTCAAGACAACTTCGACAAGCTTTGAACAGGGTTCATTTTGTTCCATTTTAGAGTATTAAAAAATAAAATAAAAAAACCTGATGATTCCGACAATGACAAGACTCAAAATGAACTTCCCGCATCATCATCTTGGTACCTAGAGATCCACCTCTATGTACTAGTAGAGAGGGGATCTTCCCCTCGCTCCGCACATTCCCCCTCCAAACGGGCCTATGACCACTTTCGACGGGTCGGCAAACCTCTTATCTCGGCAAGCCATCCCCTGTAGTATGTGTCAGTTTCAGTGGTTTCTAGTTGATCGTAATCCAGAATCTCTAACACAGCCAGACTGGACCACTTCTCCCGAATATGGTTGACCCACCTAACTTTGTAAACTCCGATCTGGTTGTGGGGCAATTTGATCGGGACCCTCTGCCTTTTACCATACTGACGACATAGCCGGTAGGGGGTATAAAATGAAGATTTCTCCAAGCCTATCAGTTGAACACATGCTCCCCAAGATTCTACGACCACATCCTGAATTCTCCACCATGGACTAACCCATTGAACCTGCGTGTCAGTATACCCCCTCAAGATAGCCACCCAATCATCATATGTCAGCTCATCGAAATCAGCCCGCATAAGCCCTCTCTCCCTCAGATGGACGGGTAGATACTTTTTTGGATTCCCTCGGGGTGCCTCCCTCAGCTTTAGCTTCTCCATCAGCCAAACCTATAAATGCAAAACTCGGGTAAGGATAGGAGAAAGAAATGCTGGGATCAAAAAGAACAAGAGATACCTGTAATAAGGTGAATTGATCCCCAATGAGTGATGAGTCAACAGAAGCAGCATCGACGTTTAACAAAACATCGGCCAATCCCACGGCCATGGGGGAAGCCCCTATCGACATAGGACCAATGAGGGAAATTAACCTAAGCGGAGCAACCAGGCTCACTCCACACATAAACTCCGCCATGAGTAACAAGGCCATCATAAATGGCCAAGCAGGATGGGATCGGGACACTCCATGACACCACTCCAAGACTGCTTCGAGCTGAAAACCAGGTCTATCAGGCAACTGAGATAGAAATGGGTCGATAGAATCTAAATTCCATAGCCCTCGCGGAATTCCATTTATGCCAAAATGAAGGTCCGGTAATGCCAGCGAAACGCGTTTAGGACACGGTGTCCCTAAAATAGCATGGAATTCTTCGAGCAAGGGGCAAAGCTCGAACGTTGAAAAGCGGAAAACATGGTCCATTGGATCCCAAAAGGATAGTGCTGCTCGAAGAAATTTGTGGCTCATAGGCCACGCCACGACATATCAAAGACCCCAAAGCCTGAATTTTTTGAGCCTCTTCCAGTCGACATTCCCCAAACTCTGCAAAAAAACCCTGTAGTTTTTGATTATGGGTTGCCATGACAAGTAGTGGACAGAATGGTTGAAATCAGATTGCTGGAAAGTTGATGCCGCCGGCGATGTGGATGAAGCCGCTGACGGTATGAGTGAAGTCGCCGGGGATGTGGTTGATGCCGCCGACGATATAAAGTCCAAGTAGGGCGATATCAGAGGATGTCGCCGGCGATATGGACTTCAGACAGCCCTGTATATATTATTTAGCTCGATCCATTTGGGCGATATGGGTCATGCCGCCCTCGATATGGAGTGAATTTTCCGGCGACATCAGAAACATTTCTGCCATCTCAGACCTGTACAAAAGCCTATAAATAATCCTATGTTATATTTCCAGTGGCTTATCAAACAGTAATTCATTTTCAAAATAAAAGCCCGAAGGCGCAAATTGCTCAAATTGTATCAAATCATCTGGCCCATGATAAAGTCAAATTATCGAAACCCCAATGTATCGGAGGTACAAACAAGAACTCAAAGGCTAAACGAAAACGAAAAGTAAAACTAAGCATGCCTGCCACTACCGGCTGGATGGGATGAAACGTCATCAGGACCTGCGAGCCAATCGTCAACATTGTCTTCCTCTCTTCCCTCCGTCATGGGAACACTACTAGACTCCTCAGCCACGGTAAACGCACGTCGGTCGGCAGACTTCTTGACCCCCCTACGGCTGGTACCCCCAGGGTGCGCACGGTCCAGGTTTTGTTTACTTCTCTGTTCTTGAGCGGTGGCTGCCAGCTGACCCTCGAGATTGCTCACGCGGCGCTCTGAAGCTGCAGTTTCCTCCTCATATCGCCGCCGGGCTGCGTCAACATCAGACAAAGAAAGGGCTAAAAAATCCTGCAAACCGAAGAAAATATCAGCCTTGCATGTCATGCATAACATCCATACATATATCCCTTAACATGTGCATAAAATACCTGAACGAGAAGCGATTGCCCAATAAGGGTATTGTTCTCCGCGAGTTGCTCCACATGACTCCGCGCCATCTAGCAAATCCAAAAAGCAAATCCTTAGACACCCGCATCTAAGACTTAATAAGAAAAT
Source organism: Euphorbia pulcherrima (assembly GCA_947683365.1). Taxonomy (NCBI): domain Eukaryota; kingdom Viridiplantae; phylum Streptophyta; class Magnoliopsida; order Malpighiales; family Euphorbiaceae; genus Euphorbia; species Euphorbia pulcherrima. The sequence continues at coordinate 46,498,469 of CANTUS010000014.1, forward strand.
AATTATTAGGTCTTAGGCAGGTTGTATTTTCGGGCATAAAAATCGGGGCTTGCCGGCTCGTGCCAACATTCCTACGAGAGAATTCGCCTTGGGAGTTCATCAACAGGAAAGTGGTTTCCAACGGATTGACCAATCTCCCCCCACGAAGGTCATGCCCTCTGGCGCACCATAATGTCGGGTCCCACTTTGGTTATCCCGGCCCCTCTTTCTCGCAGGTTCCTGCAAAATGTGAAAGTCACACGTCAACAGCATCCCTAGACGACTTCAAAATCATACACACGAGCATAATCATACCTCGAAAGAACGTTGCTCCCCCTGGGACGTCGGCACACTCCCGCCAGCTACACCCGCACCTACCTCATCCTCCCCCTCAGGATCGACCGCAACATCCCCATCCAGCGCTTCATCCTCATCATCATCCTTCTCATCAACATCCACGACGCCTTTGAGGCGCCTCTTTTCATCCTCCAATCGCTGCTCGTTATGATACTCAATTGTATCGTTGCCGTGGATGCGAGGACACATAGGAAGTAGGCACTGAAAAAGCTGCTCGTAGAGGCCAGGAACGCTAGGGATCACTCGGCCATTCCCTTCAATATAATCAGCTTTGTCGGCCTCGGCAGAGATCACCAAGTGAGGCCACCACAAGCCCCGCGGAGGATCGGCAGGCACCGGTCTAGCTGCAACCGGAAGGGACCTCCAACCCCGGACGCGCTCACCTAGATACCACTGCTGGGACAGTGGGCACTCAATAATGAATCGGCGGTCATCCACCTCCCTCTGGACCCGTGCAACCTCAGCCAAATTCTCCACCCCATCGAACGGGTCCAAGACGAGCTACATCAAAACAACCAACATAAGTCCATAGACCAAATAAATAAATAAATAAATAAATAAATTTAAAAAATAAAAAAAAAAATTTTGCGTACCGAACTCAACCGCACGCTCCTGAGGTTCTCCCTATACTGCGTAGGGTACTTTGCCTTCCCACCGATACCCTCGCACCAGCGAGCAAGGAAATGAGAGCCCAGCGGCACGACCTTATTAAACTCCACAGGTAGGAGGATCTGATGCTCAAAGGCCCAGGCCTGCACAAATGACGACCGATCGATCAATCCAAAAAACGTCATGCAATAAACGAGAACACATGCTATCAAGGAGAATATCTAAAAAAGTGATACCTGGAGTAGCAGATGGCAAAGGCATAGGGCTTTCTCCTTCTTTCGGGCTCCCACGTCCAGCCCGTGGTACAACTGGGCCAAGATAGCCCTCGGCCAATTCTTCTTCCTGATTCCCGGCACATCTTCCACTGCCGTTATAAGCATGTAGTTGATCTTACTCCCCGAGATTGGGAAGAACATCACGGTGAGTAGTGAGATCACAAAGGAACGGACACAAGCCTCCCTCTCCTCCTCGGGTGCCATAATCACCCGGGTCCAATGATGGTACAACTCACCATAGGACAGCCGCCCAGAGACTGGCTTCAAACCGAACAACTCCTTTACCCGCCTCACCACGGGCCTCTCGACATGGTACTTGTCCATGTAGACGTCAAAATGTATAACCTCATCCGTCCAAGGAAGGCCGGTCATGGCTACCACATCAGAAGGGGTAATTGTAACTTCCCCAATGGAGAAATGGAAGGTATGGGTGGTCTCGGACCACCTTTCAGTCAGGGCCGTTACTGAAGAATGAGGAAGCTTAGGCATTAACATGGGCATGATCCGCGCCAAATCTCCAAACCCCGTCTCGTTAATTGTAAGCACGAGCTCGGGATCGTTCTCTGAGATATGGTGCCACCACTCACCGATGGTACCTAACCCCCCTGTGTAAGTCAGTTCGTATGGCTATAAAATCGAAAACAAAACGGATCAATTCTGTGCATTTCTGTTAAAAAGGCTGCTGATGTCGCCTCTGTTAAGAGCGATATCGCCGACGGCATTAGCCTATACCGCCGGCGGCATGGCTCATGTCTCCAGCGACATCCGCTTAAACAGAAGCGACATCAGACTCCCATAAAGCCTTTGGCAAAGACTGATGTCGCCAGCAATAACACTGATGTCGCCAGCGGCATCACTCATGCCGCCAGCGGCATCACTGTGCTCGGGCAAAACCAGTTTTCTCCCTAGATCGCACCCACTGTGCCAAAAATCACAAAAATCACAATCAATCGAACAACAAGGCAAAAATCGATCCTAAAGCATGCAATATGACTGATATATTCCACGTTTTAAACCCCTATCATGGCATGTTTTCAAATCTAAAGCAAAATCAAATCGAATTCAAAAAGAAGTAATTCGGGTTTTTGTGGGATTACCTGGATATAACAGAGATGTTTCTCCTTCTCCGGAGTCAGATTGGTGATAGGAGAGTTAATGCCATAGCCATACATTTTGGCCGTCTCCTTCAAGCCGTATGCAGTAGGAACAGAAAGGATTTTCAATCCCTCGACGGAAGAATCGGGCAGGCTCTCCTTAGCTTTAGATTTGCCCCTGAAAGCATTACTAATCCTCTTCATAATTTGAGAAAGCAAAGATAGAAATCAAAGAGCTTTGGGAGAGAAGGGAGAGGGATACGGTTTTGTGAAAGAATGGGGAAGAAAAGAGTTCCAATCTCTTTTTAAACTGCCGCGCGGAATTCGAGGAGTTTTAATTTATCTGAAACTGTTGCTCCATACCGCCGGCGGTATCACTCATGTCGCCGGCGATATCACTCATGCCGCCGACAGCATCACCTCATTTAATTCAAATTTTTAAATTATTTGACTAGTCAAAGCTGCCACATGGCATCCATACCGCCGGCGACATCAACTCATGCCGCCGGCGATATCAATCATGCCGCCGGCGATGTTGCACCTCTAAATCAGATTTTCAAAGCGAGCCCGACCGAAGGGCAATCTCCTCATTCAAAATAAGCCCAACCGAAGGGCAATCTCATCAAACGAGCCCAACCGAAGGGCAATCTCTCCAAAATGAGCCCGATTAAAGGGCGATCTCTTCAAAATGAGCCCGACCGAAGGGCGATCTCTTCAAAATGAAAGTCCGACCAAAGGACAATCACTATACCAAACAAAAGCCCGACCGAAGGTTGATCTCATCAAAATGAGCCCTAACGAAGGGCAATCTCTTCAGAACGAAAGCCCGACCGAAGGGCAATCTCTTCAAAATGAGCCTGATCAAAGGGCGATCTCTTTAAAATGAAAAGTCCGACCAAAGGACAATCACTACACAAAACAAAAGCCCAACCGAAGGGCGATCTCTTCAAAATAAAAGCCCAATCGAAGGGCAATCTCTCTAAAATGAGCCCGATCAAAGGGCGATCTCTTCAAAATGAGCCCAACCGAAGGGCGATCTGTTTAAAATGAAAGTCCGACCAAAGGACAATCACTATACCAAACGAGAGCCCGACCAAGGGATAATCCTCTCTATTCAAAGCAGAAGCCCGACCAAGGGGCAAACCTCTCTATTCAAAGCAGAAGCCCGACCAAGGGGCAAACCTCTTTATACAAAGCACAAGTCCGATCGAGGGACAATCTACAAAGAACAAGTCTGACCAAGGGACGAATTCTCTATAGAGCGTAAGTCTGACCAAGGGACGAATTCTCCATAGAGCGTAAGTCCGACCAAGGGACGAACAAACGACAAAACGTAAGTCCGACCAAGGGACGAACAAACGACAAAGTGTAAGTCCAACCAAGGGATGAACAAACGACAAAGTGTAAGTCCGACCAAGGGGTGAACAGTCGACAAAGCATAAGTCCGACCAAGGGATGAACAGTCGACAAAGCATAAGTCCGACCAAGGGACGAACAGTCGACAAAGCGTAAGTCCGACCAAGGGACGAACAAACGACAAAGCGTAAGTCCAACCAAGGGACGAACAAATGACAAAGCGTAAGTCCGACCAAGGGACGAACAAACGACAAAGCATAAGTCTGACAAAGGGACGAACAAATGACAAAGCATAAGTCCGACTAAGGGACGAACAGTCGATAAAGCATAAGTCCGACCAAGGGACGAACAGTCGACAAAGCATAAGTCCGACCAAGGGGCGAACAGTTGAAGCGTAAGTCCGACCAAGGGACGAATAAATGACAAAGCGTAAGTCTGACCAAGGGACGAACAAACGACAAAGCATAAGTCCGACCAAGGGACGAACAAACAACACAGCGTAAGTCCGACCAAGGGACAAACAATCAACAGGGCATAAAGCCGACCAAGGGACAAACCAGTCATCCTTCAGGTATCATTCCTATCCCTTACTCTTTCGTGTGATCATACTGACCTGTGTCACCAGTGATCCCCCGAGGGGCAGCCAGTGAGCACGGGATTTTGCAGTCCCTCTCGCGAGACGATGATGACGTGTACCTGATTTTAATACCTCAAAATAAAAGTTCTCTTCAGAATTTTTATTACTAAAATAATATTCCTTGTGAATTTTATAATGGTAGAATTCAGTTCGGCGTGGCCGACAAACGCGTTCGGTAGGAGCTTGAACCGATGATTTACACCCAAATAATAAATACCCTTTAAAATATTGTTAAAAGTCATAAAGATGCCTTTTTTCCACTATTAAGCCACTTTTCTCGACTTTTTGGCTTTTTTTGACCCACTAACTGAAGGCATGTGAAGGCTGATGCCGCCAAAACCATCACCCATGTCGCCGGCGATATCACCATACTGCCGGCGACATGGCACAAAAAAGGGTCCTCCACAGACAGCCTGTCGGCCACTTTCGGCGGAATAAGTCAAAAAGGTCTCGAAAAATACCCCAATTTGCCTATAAAAGGCACCCAAAAAACTGCAATTAAAGGGGGGGGACTGAAATTGTAGAGGGAATGAGCTAAAATTGGGCAACTAAGAAGCCAAAATCAAGAGAATAGATTTTAGTGAGATAAGAACTAGAAAAGGCAGGAAAAAGGATTCTAATCCATTTTTCCCGATTTTTCTTCTTCGAACTCTCTGATTCTGAGCTTAAATCAGTGGGTCTTTGGGTTAAATCAACTCGATAGAATTTAGAGACTTAAAAACTTTAAATTAACAATCAAATTATCGTTGCAAGCTCCCCGGAGGTGTTATTGTTCAGTTCACGAAGAGTTGGATTCACTACCCCGAGGTGAAAATCCTGAGTCTCATAGCTCTTTGGCATTATTATTATTATTTTGCATTTTTTTATTGATTTGTGTTCATTTTAAGTTTTTGGTCATTTTGACTGCAAACCGCTGCTACTGCTAGGAATTGAAGTCGCCGGAGACATGTGATGTTGCCGGCTGTATCACCCATGTCGTGAGAGACAGCGTTGGTACCGCCGTTAGCATCACATTCCCCGGAGGCCTCACTTTCTCGCGGAACCCGTTCTTTACGGTATTCAGAAAGCCCTGTGCCCATCTGCATGCTGATGTCGCCCGTGACATAGTTGATGTTACCGGCGGCATCATCCATGCCGCCAGCGACATCAACTATGTCGTCGGCGGCATCAGATGCCATCGGCAGTATGACCATGCAATATGACTGATATATTCCACGTTTTAAACCCCTATCATGGCATGTTTTCAAATCTAAAGCAAAATCAAATCGAATTCAAAAAGAAGTAATTCGGGTTTTTGTGGGATTACCTGGATATAACAGAGATGTTTCTCCTTCTCCGGAGTCAGATTGGTGATAGGAGAGTTAATGCCATAGCCATACATTTTGGCCGTCTCCTTCAAGCCGTATGCAGTAGGAACAGAAAGGATTTTCAATCCCTCGACGGAAGAATCGGGCAGGCTCTCCTTAGCTTTAGATTTGCCCCTGAAAGCATTACTAATCCTCTTCATAATTTGAGAAAGCAAAGATAGAAATCAAAGAGCTTTGGGAGAGAAGGGAGAGGGATACGGTTTTGTGAAAGAATGGGGAAGAAAAGAGTTCCAATCTCTTTTTAAACTGCCGCGCGGAATTCGAGGAGTTTTAATTTATCTGAAACTGTTGCTCCATACCGCCGGCGGTATCACTCATGTCGCCGGCGATATCACTCATGCCGCCGACAGCATCACCTCATTTAATTCAAATTTTTAAATTATTTGACTAGTCAAAGCTGCCACATGGCATCCATACCGCCGGCGACATCAACTCATGCCGCCGGCGATATCAATCATGCCGCCGGCGATGTTGCACCTCTAAATCAGATTTTCAAAGCGAGCCCGACCGAAGGGCAATCTCCTCATTCAAAATAAGCCCAACCGAAGGGCAATCTCATCAAACGAGCCCAACCGAAGGGCAATCTCTCCAAAATGAGCCCGATTAAAGGGCGATCTCTTCAAAATGAGCCCGACCGAAGGGCGATCTCTTCAAAATGAAAGTCCGACCAAAGGACAATCACTATACCAAACAAAAGCCCGACCGAAGGTTGATCTCATCAAAATGAGCCCTAACGAAGGGCAATCTCTTCAGAACGAAAGCCCGACCGAAGGGCAATCTCTTCAAAATGAGCCTGATCAAAGGGCGATCTCTTTAAAATGAAAAGTCCGACCAAAGGACAATCACTACACAAAACAAAAGCCCAACCGAAGGGCGATCTCTTCAAAATAAAAGCCCAATCGAAGGGCAATCTCTCTAAAATGAGCCCGATCAAAGGGCGATCTCTTCAAAATGAGCCCAACCGAAGGGCGATCTGTTTAAAATGAAAGTCCGACCAAAGGACAATCACTATACCAAACGAGAGCCCGACCAAGGGATAATCCTCTCTATTCAAAGCAGAAGCCCGACCAAGGGGCAAACCTCTCTATTCAAAGCAGAAGCCCGACCAAGGGGCAAACCTCTTTATACAAAGCACAAGTCCGATCGAGGGACAATCTACAAAGAACAAGTCTGACCAAGGGACGAATTCTCTATAGAGCGTAAGTCTGACCAAGGGACGAATTCTCCATAGAGCGTAAGTCCGACCAAGGGACGAACAAACGACAAAACGTAAGTCCGACCAAGGGACGAACAAACGACAAAGTGTAAGTCCAACCAAGGGATGAACAAACGACAAAGTGTAAGTCCGACCAAGGGGTGAACAGTCGACAAAGCATAAGTCCGACCAAGGGATGAACAGTCGACAAAGCATAAGTCCGACCAAGGGACGAACAGTCGACAAAGCGTAAGTCCGACCAAGGGACGAACAAACGACAAAGCGTAAGTCCAACCAAGGGACGAACAAATGACAAAGCGTAAGTCCGACCAAGGGACGAACAAACGACAAAGCATAAGTCTGACAAAGGGACGAACAAATGACAAAGCATAAGTCCGACTAAGGGACGAACAGTCGATAAAGCATAAGTCCGACCAAGGGACGAACAGTCGACAAAGCATAAGTCCGACCAAGGGGCGAACAGTTGAAGCGTAAGTCCGACCAAGGGACGAATAAATGACAAAGCGTAAGTCTGACCAAGGGACGAACAAACGACAAAGCATAAGTCCGACCAAGGGACGAACAAACAACACAGCGTAAGTCCGACCAAGGGACAAACAATCAACAGGGCATAAAGCCGACCAAGGGACAAACCAGTCATCCTTCAGGTATCATTCCTATCCCTTACTCTTTCGTGTGATCATACTGACCTGTGTCACCAGTGATCCCCCGAGGGGCAGCCAGTGAGCACGGGATTTTGCAGTCCCTCTCGCGAGACGATGATGACGTGTACCTGATTTTAATACCTCAAAATAAAAGTTCTCTTCAGAATTTTTATTACTAAAATAATATTCCTTGTGAATTTTATAATGGTAGAATTCAGTTCGGCGTGGCCGACAAACGCGTTCGGTAGGAGCTTGAACCGATGATTTACACCCAAATAATAAATACCCTTTAAAATATTGTTAAAAGTCATAAAGATGCCTTTTTTCCACTATTAAGCCACTTTTCTCGACTTTTTGGCTTTTTTTGACCCACTAACTGAAGGCATGTGAAGGCTGATGCCGCCAAAACCATCACCCATGTCGCCGGCGATATCACCATACTGCCGGCGACATGGCACAAAAAAGGGTCCTCCACAGACAGCCTGTCGGCCACTTTCGGCGGAATAAGTCAAAAAGGTCTCGAAAAATACCCCAATTTGCCTATAAAAGGCACCCAAAAAACTGCAATTAAAGGGGGGGGACTGAAATTGTAGAGGGAATGAGCTAAAATTGGGCAACTAAGAAGCCAAAATCAAGAGAATAGATTTTAGTGAGATAAGAACTAGAAAAGGCAGGAAAAAGGATTCTAATCCATTTTTCCCGATTTTTCTTCTTCGAACTCTCTGATTCTGAGCTTAAATCAGTGGGTCTTTGGGTTAAATCAACTCGATAGAATTTAGAGACTTAAAAACTTTAAATTAACAATCAAATTATCGTTGCAAGCTCCCCGGAGGTGTTATTGTTCAGTTCACGAAGAGTTGGATTCACTACCCCGAGGTGAAAATCCTGAGTCTCATAGCTCTTTGGCATTATTATTATTATTTTGCATTTTTTTATTGATTTGTGTTCATTTTAAGTTTTTGGTCATTTTGACTGCAAACCGCTGCTACTGCTAGGAATTGAAGTCGCCGGAGACATGTGATGTTGCCGGCTGTATCACCCATGTCGTGAGAGACAGCGTTGGTACCGCCGTTAGCATCACATTCCCCGGAGGCCTCACTTTCTCGCGGAACCCGTTCTTTACGGTATTCAGAAAGCCCTGTGCCCATCTGCATGCTGATGTCGCCCGTGACATAGTTGATGTTACCGGCGGCATCATCCATGCCGCCAGCGACATCAACTATGTCGTCGGCGGCATCAGATGCCATCGGCAGTATGGCTTTTAACGATGGAGGTTCGAGACCTCCTGAAAATAGACCCGCCCTGTGATGAGTGGTATATTCACTTGTAATCTGGTTAAAGCAACGATCAAATCTGAAATTTGAGTAAAAAAATGGAATTTCCCCTCAAACGCCATTTGAACCTCATTTTAGCCATTCAATCGGGCTTCATAATATTGTGAATAAAATATGCCATATTCGTGTCAACCATCCTCTGCAGGTAGGTGTATATCGGACGTTCGGGTATTTTATTTGTCACATAGAAAATGTACAGGACTTGAAAACCTTGTAATAATTCTACTTTCCGCACTTACTTTTCTTTTACGTTTGTAAATATTTTATTTATCGCTTCAATTGCTTGATAAATGCGAAAACCACAAAATAACTGAAAATATAAATAAATAGGGTGGATTAAACCGATTAAGAAAGAATGAAGTATCCTAACTTGGCCTAATGAAAAGTAGATAACATCATCCGAACTCAGAATCTCTACTTAAGGTATGGTCCAACCACCCGGTGGGAAAATCGTACTGAAAATTTCCCGGTTGAGCTGAACCGGGTGGCGACTCTATTCTAAGTACGAGGTTTCGATCTCGTATCTTTTAAGCATTACAATACGCAAAATCATTTTCTTTTCAACCACATCACACTCATCTCCCTGACACGCCAAGAACGGGCCGGCACGACCCGATCCGGCCCTGCGACGCAGCCGCGCGAACCGTCGTCCGCTCACAATGATGTTAGTGAATCTAGAGTTCATTCTGGAACTCAATTCACCAACCTCCATTTTAAATAACTCGTATTCCCTCAACTTTTGGTTGATCCGAGATTCCTTCACCTTGTCAATTCCTTCATAGGTGGCTTCCGACTATCTCTAGATTTCTTGTATAGTCTCACAACCTGAGATTTTATTAAATTATGTAGCATCTAAAGCACAATGTAACATGTTAATAGTAGCTGCATTACTCTAATATCTTTTGATATCTTTATCAATCCATTTCTCTTCAGGTTGGGGATGCACTGTCCTTTTTTAACCATAGTAGCTCTATAGGGCTCGTTAGCTATTGCTAACCATGCATATATGTCTTTAGATTGTATGAAACGTATCACACAATTTTACCAAAAGGCATAGTTCTGGCCAACGAACAGAGGTAGCTTGTTTATACTCAATCCTTCTTATAGTACTTGAGTAGTTTGATTCACCACTCTTGGAAGTAGTCTTTCACATCTATCACCCATGGGCATCTTTAAACTCAAGACTGTTAAGTCTGTTGAATTTAAATGAGCTAAGCTCTGATACCACTTGTCGATCCCTATAAAGGGGTGATAAAGGAGTTAAAGGGGGGGGGTGATTGACTCCTTTTCGAATATGGATGTGAAATAATAAACTTTTTGTTCAACTGATTTTAATATAGGTGTTGACACAAGTTTGTTGATGAATTATGGTATTTTATGTGTGTTATTTACTTATTAGTAGAATATAATCAATATAAATAACTCAAAGTAAATAAGTGAAGGTTAAAAAAATCAAGCATAAAATTTTTATACTGATTCGGCCCTACCTACATCCAATCCCTGGAGTTTCCTCTCCGAGCTTAAATCTACTATATCACTCCTTTAGAGGCAAAGAAGGCTTTACAATTCTACAATACTGCACACACAGAGTACACCACTCTTGCTACCTCTGATTCCTTAATCTTAGAGTACCTTCCTCTTAGATTCTTATACATCACCAACTTCGCCAAGTTGTGAGCAAGGTTGAAGACCTCAGCACTCTCGCCTAGTCTGTTATGACTCAGAAGCCTCGCCAAGTCCCTGTTGCCTAGCTTCTAATCACCTTCTTCTTCACTAGACTGATTGATGAATTTGTTCTCTAATACTTTGTTAACAAGTAGCACTTATAACAAATTTGAATTGATTTGTTCTAATCAAGCTTTTGAATTACAAATAGATATGATAGTGAATTTATTTGCTTTTGGGAATTAGCACAGTTATATTATGATGTTTGCACTAGTGATGATGCTCGGCACTTTGAGTGGTGGGGATTGATGTGTACTCTCTTACCGAAGTTGACCGTTGATGCATGCCTTGATGAGAGAGAGTGTTTTTTACCGTTGTAACAAGACAAATGTATTCCTCATAACGACTATCTTCTGAGGAGTCTTTTAGTCATTGTCTCTAAATGGCTTCTTCCTTCTTGACCGTTGGATTTATAGTTGGATTGAGATTAATCCTTCCATTAAATCAGTCTAAAATTTTTTAGCTCTATCCATATTCGGACTTCTGCCATTTTTACTATTCTCGTGCTTCCAGCTTTCCATGTGTCAGGAATTAGGTGGCAGAAAATAGCTTTTTGCTCTTGTTAGTCAACTCACTTTTCATAGATGTCATATCTCTTTTAGTGAAAGCTAGGTAGCTAGTCTTTAGGATTTGAGAAGATTAAGACTATTATTCTTTGAAAAGGTGGCTTCACGTGTATTGCTTAGGGATTGTCAATTTCTCAGACATATTAGTTAGTTTGAGGACATTGATCTCGTCAATCCCTTTTGACCTTGAATAATGTTCCTCTGAGCATGTTTTCCTCTTCAAAAATGTTAATAACTTCAGGGATGATATCTTGAGCTTTTGATGCATGTGATTCTAAGGTATCCTTGGTGTTTCTAAGAATCAACTATCTAACGCTCTTCATCTGGCTTGTTCCTTCTTTTGACAGATATTCTTCCTGATTAATGATTGTCCTTGGATTGATGCTTCAGAGGTTAAGATAAGTAGTTCCTAACTCTGAGCTTGCCTTTTATCCTATAAACTCTTTACTTGAATATATCCTTTTAGTGAGTGCTAAGTTCTGATGACTGATATAGTGGATTAGTCTTTCAAGGCTTCCGGTTCTGATTCAGTTTTGTCTTAGCATATGAACATTTCATCTTTTGTCTATGATACTTTTGTAGCTTCTGATGCCTTTTGCCTTTTATGAACACTGGATTTAATGATCCTTCCCACGAAACTATTATGAGATCTATATGATGCAATGTCTTTTAGGTGTTGTCCATCAGGGGTGTTCCAACTACTGCAGAGTTGAGTTTGGCCAAGGTTTGGAGACCTGGTTTGCCTTTAGGGATCCATACGATCACATCCTAGTGGTACGGATCCACTAAGGGACCCATAAGGGGTCATCCCTTCCATACGCTGGGGAGGCCTGTATGCATCCCCTAGTACCCGTACGGGTACTCTGATTGCCTAAACATGCCTTTTTAAAAGGATGTCCTTTCCTATTTCGGAAGAAGGCAGGTCATAAAAGCGATTTATTGCGTTTAGACCTCCTCTCCCCTATAAAAAGGGCCCTTTCCTTCACATTTTACACACACACTTCTTATATCAAAAGCATACTAAAACTCTAGCAATTTCTATAGGTATAGAAAAGGTATAGCGAGGGTATAGGAGGTATAAGATAGGGAGAAATCCCTTTATCTGAGGTTTTGTCCACATTTTTTTCATTCCTAGCTTCTTTTATTAGGGTTTAAGGGAGGTTCTGTCCACACAAATACTCATCTAAATAGTCCTATTCCATCTACTTTGGCCGGGCTCTCTCAATAGTAAAGGGATCACCTCAAAGTGGATTCACGTCGGAGAGGTGAGGCTCCTAAGTTTCAAAGAGACTCATATCTCAGTTATTTCGTTATTATTATTCTTTGTTTCTCTTATTATATCCATTGCTTTCATTTCTTGTTTCGGGTCTGGTCCTAACCCGTATGAGCCTTGTTGGCACCATATATCCCCAAGGATATCATTTTGGTGTCCCATACTCATACGGAAGGAAATCCTTTTTTATTTTATTTTTCTGCCGTTGATCCATTAATCTGTTAATCTATAAATTGAACTGAACAGAGTTTTTGTATAGACCAGACATGACCCATACGTGTCCTACCCACTCATACGGGTACCAGCCCTAGGTAGATTCCCAAACCTATAATTGCTGTGCAATCATTTTCACTAATAATCTAGTAAATCAACCCATAAAAAGTTAAAATGTGTTTTCATAACAAAGTATGCTAAAGTGTTGATTTATGGTGTGCTATAAACTGTGCTAACATTTGTGGATGCAGGGGAATTTATTTTCATTTTGTTTTATAACTTAGAACAAATAAATAGGTTCTCTTTACAATTTCCCCCATTTTTCCCCCGGTTGTAATTTTTATTCCCCTATTTATTGCTTGTGCTTTATTGTAATATGTAAACGCATGTAATAAGTATGAAAGAGTGTAGAAATAGAATTTCTGTGATAATTCCCCAAATGATGAAAACTAAAATGATTTTACGTGATGAATATAATTTTGAATCAATTAAATGAGAAATAAGTGAATCATTCAATACCCAAATCTCTAACCTAATAGGTATGAGTCTCCCACCCAGAGGGAACCGTACCAAAACTCTTTCCCAAGTAGACAACTTGGATGGCGACTCTATGAGTTGTATTGGGACTTGGGTCTCAATTCTTTTATTCATCAAAATTGGCTTATTATGCAAACTTTAACTAAAAATGTTTTATCACACTAAATCAAACCAAACCCCCAGCGGGCCGTGCCTCTCACACAAGCGCCAAGGGAGACCCACACGTCATCGACACCTCACAGTGGCGACTCTGCTAGGGAATTTGATCTTTTAACTTGCAAAATGTTGGTTCATTTTAAAAGCCTAAAAATATTAAGATGACCACCGAAAATCATTTAATTGATTCAACCCTTTTTGATTTTATCATTTGGGAAAATTATCACACTCTATATTCTCATCTCCTTCTCTCTTTAGTTAGATGCGCTCTTCTTCTAGCGCTAGGATATGGTGCCCTATTATTTCCTCGACACTCACAACTATGATACTTATGACTGCCAAGGATACTGGGTACACCTTAGTGGGTGGAGCACTCATTGCCATCTCCCTCCAAAAGAGGCTTGATGCAATGGGCACCTTCTACATCAACTTTGGATATGTCCCTACAACATTCTTATCGAAAGCCATAGATTTTTACCTTCTAGGTACCCTGATTTTAGTGTGAGATTAGACTAATGAAGAATATCCTCAGACTCGGCAGAAGAAATAAGGACGGAATCGATCGCTTTGCATGTGTTGTGTTACATACCCTTGTGATTAACCCCACCATGCACCATTGTAATTTATGCATGCATATCTTAACTCATGCATGTAATGATCTCTTGGTTACTTCCTCGGTTTGGGACACAAACCGGCAGTTTCACCTAACACTCATCCAAATTACTATCATGGCTCGGCTTGGTCAATCGGTTCAACCAGCAAACCCAACGCTCTGCACGGTCACTAGGGGGACTCGTTCACTCTGTCAAGAGGCTATTTTGTAGTTTCACTGCGGTAAGGATTTATGTCAGCTATCGGACTTTGTGGTCATGCCAAAGGGAAGAATCCTACCTTATTTTATAGGTTTCACCTATGGAATGACCCATGACTGAGTGATTTATCCTATGACTATAGATGACATCTCACCCTAGGATACTTCTCTCGTGAACCTCTTCAAGAAGCTAAGGAAATACTAGTTTATAGATCAGCTATGACCATATGTTTCACCAAAGCCTGAAGAGAGAGGCAATTTTTATATATATCATGTCAGTCTCGATCATCCGACTGGGGTGTACATAGATCTCCTCAAAGCCATCACAGCACTAATTAACAAAGGAAGAGTCTGTGAGCCTCGGAAGAGAGGGGAGAAGGTGGCCATGATCAACTTAGGATTAGAAGAAAATGAGGTGTGGAAACACATCATGGAGACCAAAAAAGCAAGAGAAGAACCATCCATGCTTGACGTAATAGCTATTAGATAGTGGAGTAGGTAACTTATCCACAACTACTTTTAGAGGTGGGTAACAATCGCAGTAGCCCTTAAAAGGAAACCTCAGGAAAAGGAATTAGCTAACTGATTCATCTTTGGGTTGTCTCCTCACCTCCGCAAGATGTGAGTGCATACAAAACCATCTCTGAGAGCTATGAAGCAGCCATAGAAGCAGAAAGATATGCCAAATAAATGGAAGACAGTGACCCATCAAAGATTGAAGTAGACAAAGCCATTGATAACCTCACCACTTCCATATAAACTATCTTATGCCTGGGGGATAAGAAGAAGACACCAATTCAGGAAGCCCTAATAAGCTTGGCCCAAGCTATAAGGGAAGCTGTAGACGATGTATTGACTGAGAAATAGTTGTAAGACCTGGATTGTGATCTAACTCACATTCTGGAAAAGTGACCAAGAAGGCCCTCCGCCTGTGGAGGATGACAATGGATATATATGTAATGAAAATGATGTAGCCTTCGGGCATCCTAATGATAATGATAATAATTTTGCTTACTTGTTTGATATTTTGCCTAACGGCACTGCATTCATCGGACCATATGCATAACATTTTTACCATTCATGATGCTTCATTGCATGACATTAATTTGGGTATTGAGGAAAATCCAAAAATGATAACCATATCCAATGATCTAACCCCTATCAAAAAAAGAGAGATGATAAAAGTGCTTAGAAAACAAGTTAACACTTTTGCTTCGTCTTACAATGACATGCCCAGGGTAGATCGCCAAATCACCAAACATCTCATCCTAACCGATCCTCATTTCAATCCAGTCAAGCAAAAGGTAAGAAGGTTGTATCCTGAATGGGCTGATAAAATCAAAGCTGAAGTTGCTAGGTTACTAGAAGCCAAGTTTATCAAAGTGAGTGAGTATCTGACATGGTTAGCAAATGTTGTCCCAGTCCCTAAGAAAGATAGAAAGATTAGAATGTGTGTCAAACTTTTGTGATTTAAACAAGGCATCCCCCAAGGATGACTTTCCAATACAATAAATTGATGTGTTGGTGGACAGCGCTGCCAGGGCCGTAATTTATTCATTCTTCGATGGGTTCTCCGGGTATAATCAGATCTTGATGGAAATCATCGATAAGGTTAAGAAGACCTCATCACATAATAGGGGGTGTTTTGTTACAAGGTAATGCCCTTTAGGCTGAAGAATGTAGGGCCAACTTATCAGAGAGTGGTGACAGCCTAACTGCACGACATGATCCATAAAGAGGTTGAGGTTTATATAGATGACATACTAGTAAAATCTAATACGAGGGAAGAACACCCTGAGATTTTGGAAAGGTTCTTGACTAGAATCGAGAAGTACAATCTGCGCTTGAATCTGAAGAAGTGTATGTTTGGGGTTACATCAGGAAAGCTCTTGGGACACATTGTCAGTCAGAGGGGAATCGAGGTCAACCCTGATAAGGTTAGAGCTATTCAAGAAATGCCTATTCCTATAACTGAAAGGGAAGTTAGGTCATTCCTTGGATCGCTCCAATACGTGAGTCATTTCATTGCCAAGCTAACGACCGTGTGAAAACCAATCTTTAAGTTATTGAGAAGGAAGAAAATGTTAGAGTGGAATGAGCAATGCCAGATAGCGTTTGAAAATATAAAGGCTTATCTTATGAACCCCCCAGTTTTGAAGCCTCCAATACCCGGTAAGCTATTGATTCTATACTTGGCCATAGAAGAATCATCTATAGGGGCAATGCTGGTCCAAGACCAAGTGGATAAGAGCGACCATGCCATATACTATTTGAGTAAGAAGTTATTAGAATATGAGAAGAAGTACACGGTAGTAGAAAAGACCTATACAACAATGGTATGGTTGACTAAGAAGTTGAGACATTATTTTCAGTCCTATAAAATTCAAGTAATTGCTAAGGTGGATCCAATGAAGTATCTTTGTTAGTCTCCCATATTAGCAGGGAAACTCTCTCATTGGCTCTTGTTACTGTTTGAGTTCGTTATTGAGTATATCATAAAAAAGTCATTAAGGGAAGAGCAGTGGTTGAGTTCTTGGCAAGCTAACCCCTCGAATCTGATTATATTAAAAATCTAGATTTCCCTGATGAGCAGTTAGAAGAAGTTAAGGCTGAGAAGGCTAAATGGATCATGTATTTTGATGGAGCTATGAATCGAAAGGGTATAGGTCTTGGAGTAATCATCATCATGCCACAAGGTGAGGTTATTCCACTAAGCAAGCGATTGGAATTCCTGATCACTAACAATGGGGCCAAATATGAAGCTTGCCTCTTCTGTCTTGATGCTCTTCTACAAGTAGGGGCAAAGGAAGTCAAGGTAATAAGGGATTCCGCATTAGTAATAAAGCATGTTGTAGGGGAGTGGGATATTAGAGAAGAGTCACTCAGGCCATATGTGGAAGCAGTTTGGGACTTGACAGCAAAGTTTAGTCAATGCTTCTTCCAATATATACCAAGGGATAAGAATCAGATGGCGGATTCCCTGGCTAATCTAGCCTCAATATGGGAGGGAGATGAGGTTCACCCCATCCACCAGCTTCTAGTAGAAATGGCTCATACTCCATTTCACAAAAAGATTCGATTCATGATTGTAGTAGAACAAAAGGCCTGTTGGTACAGTGACATTAAGAGGATTTTGAAAGGAGGGAAGTGCCCTGAGGGGTCATCAGGTTCAGACCGTCTAACTCTCAAGAGATTAGCAACTCAATTCAGACTAGTCGATGAAGATCTCTTCAAAAGAATGGTTGAAGGTTTATTGCTGAGCTGTTTGACAAAAGAAGAAGCAGAAATGGTCATGATTTAGGTACATTCAGGGGATTGCAGCCCGTACGTGAATGGGATGGCTCTAGCTGGAAAGATTCAGAGAATGGGGTACTATTGGACCACAATGAATGCTGACTACATCGGTAAAGTCAGGAAATGTCATGAATGTCAGATTCATGGGGACATACACCATCTCCCTTCATCTGAACATCATAACTTGTCTACTGCTTAGCCTTTCTCGGTATGGGGGGTGAATATAATTGGCAAAATTCAGCCATCATTAACTAACGGTCACCGATTCATTATAGTTGTAATTGATTATTTTTTGAAATGGGTAGAGGCCGAATCTTACACCAACATTACTGCTAAGAAAATGGCCAAGTTCGTAGAGAGGCATATTTTTGTAAGATATGCAATCCCGCACCATGTAGTTTCTAAAAATGGAGTTCAATTTCAAGGGGCCATGGTTGAGTTATCTATGAAATTCAACATTGAACATCACAGATCTTGTCCATATAGACCACAAGCTAACGGGGCAGTTGAGGTTGCCAATAAGTCAATCAAGAAAATTTCGTCCAAAATGGTAGCTACCTATAGAAATTGGGTTGATAAACTTCCATTCGCAATTTAGGGGTACAGAACCAAAGTAAGGACTCCCACCGATCAAACACCATTCTCCTTAGTATATGGAATGGAAGTCATGTTACCGATTGAAATAGAAGTAAGATCTCTAAGAGTGGCACTTGAATCACGGTTAAAAGAATCAGATTAAAACAATATGTACCAACAGCTCATGGCTCGAGCTTAAAACAATAGAATCAGATACCTAAAACAACCTCTCAAAGTGGGTATTCTGGTCCTCAAGTAGCTATGCCAGGTCAACACTAACGCTAGGGGTAGGTTCAGACCTAATTGGGAAGGACCATTCATCGTGAAGAGATTCCTTGGTAAAGGGGGAATCAAGCTTATGGATATGGATGGAAATGAGTTCGTGAATCCATTAAATCAAGATAGGCTTAAGCATTATCATGTCTAGGTCAAAAGAATTAAATCATAATTAGCGCAAAGAATAAAAGAAATAAAGAATAAAACACCCTGCGAGCGGTCCTCTACTACTCGGGAAAACATTAGGGTGTAGCCCGCTGATCGGTATCACGCTAACCGGTCAGGCAAAAATTAGGGCACTCCAATGCAATAAAGCCTGCTAAGCTAAAAAACCGAAAAGGGCAGCTTAGGCAAAAGTTAGGGCATCGAGAGAAAAATGTCTGTTGCTTTCTGGAAAGTCTATAAAGGACCAATAGGCAGTAGGGGTTAAACATTTGAAATTATTACCACTGCCTATGTACTCAAATTAATCTCATTAATGAAAATGTTATAATTTTGCCAAAGAATCTTGGTCTTATGAATGCATGCATGTCATTAGGTGAAATAATCGTTGGTATGTGACATCAATTTTTCCCTATGTGTTATGCATCATTGTATTCATCTTTATCACACATTTGTAATATTCAGAAAAGCCTGCTGGATTGAAAACCCGAAAGGGCGGCCCAGGCAAAAGTTAAGGCAAAAAGAAAGGTCTGCTGGGTTAAGCCGTCAAGGATAATTTAGCAAAAATTAAGATAGCATACGGGATTGAAAACCTGAAATGGCAGTCTCGGTAAAAATTAAGGCAAAAGCTTGCTAGGTTGAAAACCCGACAGGGCAGTCTAGGCGAAAGTTAAAGCTAAAAAGAAAAAAGGTCCGTTGGGCCAAGCCATCAAGGATAGCTCAGGTAAAAATTAGGACAAAAAGAAAAGAAAAATAAAATGTTCAATAGGACCCCTCACATTGAGCGGCCTATGCAAAAATTATAACGTCACCTGATCCTCTCACTATAAAATTGCTGGACAGAATACGGGCTCTCAAAGCAATAATATTCAAACAGTCTTAGTTCAAGAAAAATCCCAAAGCACAAAAGAAGTATCAAAGGTACCAATCCTAAAGTTCACAATCAAAATAAGCTACACAAGGCCCAAAAATATCAAACGGTCCAAAAAGTAATCATAACTTAAGCTGTCGGGGGATCTCGTCCCTGGTAGCCCTCTTGAGTCTAGTCCTGAGTATCCGCCAGCATATAATCTACATCTATAGTCATATGATCATCAGCCTCACTGGTATCTGCAGCTGGCTTGGCGAGGGCCGTTACCTCCAAGATCCCTATAGCAGACACAGTGGCATTGCTCCCCTCTGACCTGCGCCCTTCTAAGTCACTTGATATGCAGAAAGATCATCCTTAGACTCATCTTCAAAAGCGACCGATGTCTACCTCTCCTCAGTCATCCTCGATAGTTGATCCCCTAGCGTTTCAATCTCGGCCCTCGCCCGAGCAGTCTTGGCCTTAGCCTGATCAGCCCCTGTAGTGGTTACTCTAAAACTGGGCTCTCTCCATAGAAGCATCCAAGTCCAGATCTGCTCCGCTCAATGGCCAGCAAAGTCTACAATAGAAACCATAAGATCAGTCCATATATGCAAATGTCATGGCATGCATGCATGCATAGCTTGTTGAAATTTTCCACGTAAAAGGAACTTACCGAGGCTAAAGCATCCTGGGCCAACAATAGATCCCGCACTAAAAAATAACCCCGGGCTATCCTCTCGACCTTGGAGATGGTCACTTGAAAAGAAAGGGTCACATTAGAATAAGACATCTTAAGAAGTAATGGACAAATGCCTAGGCAAAGGATTCCTTACTTGGGTGGAACTGGAAGGAGTGAAACAAGTAGGCTGGATCGACTCCTTGAACTTTTTGACTACTTGATTCCCCGAATGGTCGAGGAGCTGGAAGAAGGTGTCCAACTCAGCCCGGAGGATGCCCTCCCTCATAGATCTAGAGGCTCGAGACCACATCGCCGGTGGCTTAGGGTATGCAGTAGTAGTAGCAAAAATGGACCTCTTCCATGTAGAAATAGGAGGCTATAAGCAATAAAGAATCAAATTCTAGATCACAACAAATTATAGAAAGTAGTAAGGTATTCACAAAGACCAAGTAAGAAGTATACCTGAGAAGAAGGAGTAGCTGACCTAGCCAAACCTCGGGCACCCCCGACTATGGATGGACCCCCACGGTCACCCCTTGGTCCTCCCTCATCATCATCATTATCATCATCCTCACTATCACACCAGGGAAACTCTAGGGGCTTATCCTCATGATGGATCCTCTCATAGGTTGGCAGGAGGGAGGAATCAATAAACTCAGCATAGGAGCCCTCTATAGACAACACGTGAGCCCTCTCACCCAATAAATACAGCCCCTAATCAGTCCCCAGCATGAGATGAGGCCAAAAGATGACAGTCGGGATAGGGGAAGGGATCGATCTCTTCACTATAGCACCGGTCATCCACTCCCAGACCCACTCGCCGAAATACCACTCATAAGAGAGCAGTGACTCCAGGTCTAAGCAGCGGTCATCCACACCGGCCTACGTCCGCTCAATGGCTCTATAGGTGGCCAGTCTCTCCTACGGGTCTCACATAACTTGTGTAGAATGAATGTACCATGAGTATTTCAACCTAGTAAATACAGTTTCTACAAATGGTTTGTCAAAATGTAAAATATAGGTTCAATAGGGAAGAAGTTTACCCGATCTGAGCGCAACTGGCATAAGAACTCTTGGTACTACACTATAGTCAAGGGTTGATTCTACCAATCCCTATCTAAATAGATATAATATGCGGTGCTCAAAAGCCCAAATCTGCAAGGCAAAGTAAGGATTAGCTGCAACACAGTTCAGACAAAGGGTTAAAGCACAAGAGATCAGTTAGAGGTTTACCAACAGTATCAAATGGCAGATCATGAGCTCAGACTACTCACCCCGAACCCCTACGTCCAATCCATCGTACAGCTGTGCCAGAATGGCCCTAAAATAGTTCTTACAAGGAATGACTGCAAGATCCTTTATAGTATAGAGCAGACCATAGTTGAGGTTACCCGAGTAGATAGGAAAGAAGACAGTGGTAAGGAATGTTAGTAGGAAAGATCGAGCATACTGGTCCCTCCTATCAGCTATAATAGGCCTCAGTTGCACTATCTAGTGAGTGTGCAAGTCCCCATACTCGAGCTTGTTCATCCCGCCTGGATGAAACCTAAGTAATCTGAAAATGTAGGCCTTCACCTCATGCCGAGAATGCCACTGATCGGCATAAACGTCAAAGTGAACCATGTCCCCGCTCCACTCTAAGCCTGTGGTGTTGTACACATTTGAGGGAGTGATGGTGACCTTCCCGATAGGCAAATGGAAAGTGTGATTCATCTCCGACCACCTCTTAGTCAAAGCTGAAATAGCACTAGGGGCCAGTGTCTTAGGGGCCTAAGGAATGGCCCTGATAATGTCGCTGAACCCGAAGGAATCAATGTAGGTCAACAGCTCCGTATCCCCTATAGTACGAATCTCCTTATACCATTTCCTGTAGAAGCTCAAAGCCCCCATAGTACAGTATTGGAACTATAAAGACAATTACAGTTTAACAAGGTTAGAATCCAGCAGACAAATCAGAAAATAGAAAAGGATTGTAGAGATAAAATGAAACAAGGTTTTGTTCCTAAGGATAGGACCCGTATGGGTAAGCCCCACCCATACAAGTCTATATGTAGGACCCGTATAAAAAATGGGACTCATACAGGTCCCCCCTCACCCATACGAGTCCCCTGCAAGCAGTCCCTATACAGGCAAAACTCCTAAAAATCCAAAATCACACAATCTCAACCAAAGTTCATCTGAAACTATCATAAAAGCATCATAGGCTAAAGTTACACGCATCAGGCTCTATTCTCAGGCTAGAATACCCTAAATCATGCCAAAACCTAAGAAATCACCAAAAGTTCAAAATTGGAAAATGGAGGGTCGAATTAAATTACCTAGAGTTTTGAGGCGTGGGCCTCACGGGAAGGGATCAAAGGCACTTCAGAGACAAGAGTAAGCCCTAAAAATGAGTCTCTCTCACGAAATGCATACCCGATGGAAACCAAGCATTCTCGATGCCCCAAAAATCACCAACCGGGGGCAAGTCCTTAAGTCTGAGGGAGAAACGGCCGATCTATGGGATCTTTTTATACAACTTCAGTTGAGTTTTGCAAAAAAATTGCCAAAAAATGCAAAGTGGGAAGTTTTGGTGTGAGGAGGGAGATGAGGGGGCTATCTATCTTTTAGACCCATCCATCAGGGATCCGTACTGGTCCCACCTCACCCGTACGGGTCCCCACCTTAGAAAACATACCCGTACGGGCCCCTTCTTGCCATCTAGAGGCAAATTTTTGTATTAGCATTATAGCAAGCACCAAGAATTCATCCAGTCCAAGTCCATCTTGGCACATGAGTTCTTACCTAGCAAACAAATCTTACTAGAAAATTCTTCCCTAGAAGAAGAGGTTTTGCCAGCAGCAGAATTAGTCAAGGGGCATATCCCTATCATTAAGAACCCTAGGGGCACCCGACTCTAGGGTCATTCCCCAGTAGCGAGATTAGATGTAGGGGCATCCCCCACTTCCCAGTAGCAGAATCAAATCCAAAGGGCATCCCCCCACTCCCTAACGATGAAACAGTCAAGTCTTAGGGGCATCCCTCCACTTCCCAATAATAAATTCGGTAGACCCTAGGGGCGCTCACCCTAGGAGCATTCCCCCAGCGACAAAATAAGCATAACATTGATCGAGATAAAACCAGACATTTTCCACATAGAATTTCTAGTTTATCACGTCCACACTTATTTATTCTTAATTGAAGGGGAAAAATAACTTTATTCTCACAAAAGTTAGTTATGAATAAAAAGGTGTCTGCTTAGACAATGACTAACTCGGTGTTTGATTATTATCTCTTTTACACGTTATTTAAAATCAACAGCCAGGAAAGTCATCTGCCTTAGGAAAGGGATACACCACCAGCCAGGAGAGTCATCCGCCTTAAGAAAGGGATAAACCTATCTTCCCCAGAAAAATCATCAGTCAGGAAAGTCATTCCGCTTTAGGAAAGGGATACGAGGAGAAGTTAATCCTCCTTAAGAAAGGGATACACACCATCCCCAAGCAGAGTCACTAGGGATAGGCATAGTGGTAAAAGGAAAGTCATCCACCTCAGGAAAGGGATATGCATTGGCAAGGAGAGTCATCCGCCTCAGGAAAGGGATACGCCAATCAGGAGAAGCCATCCACCTTAAGAAAGGGATGCACTATCATCAGTCAGGAAAGTTGACTTGCCTTAAGAAAGGGATACTCATCTTCCCCAAGTATAGTCATAAGGGATATGCACCGTAGCAGAAGGAAAGTCATCCGCCTCAGGAAAAGGATACATCGACTAGGAAAGTCATCCGCCTTAACAAAAATGATACATGTACCTTCCCTAGTAGAGTTACGAAGGATACACATCAGCAAAGGAAAGAAGTTTGCCACAAGAAAGGAACTCACCCATGATATCGCCTCATGTATAATTTCTATACCCTTGCTCACATTGTGAGATCATACAGATATGTATCTACAATGATCCCACAAGGAGCAATCTATGAGCACTACTACAAGGAGCAGTCTATGAGCACTAGATTTTAATGATCCTTCTCACGAAACTATGATGAGCGCTATGTGATGCAATGTCTTTCAAGTGTTGTCCATCAGGGTTGTTTCAACTACTACAGAGTTGAGTTTGGCCAAGGTTTGGAGACCTAGTCTGCCTCTAGGGACCCGTACAGGCACATCCTGGTGGTACGGATCCACCCGAAGACCCATACGGGTCATCCCTTTCGTACTCCTAGGGGGACCTATATGGGTACTCTTATTACCTAAATAAGCCTATTTAGAAGGATATCCTTTCCTATTTTGGGAAAAGGCAGGTCATGAACTCGATTTATTACGTTCAGACCTCCTCTCCCCTGATAAAAAGGCCCTTTCCTTTCATATTTTACACACTCATTTCTCATATAAAAAACATACTAGAACTCTAGCAATTTCTATAGGTATAGAAAAGGTATAGCGGGGGTATAGGAGGTATAAAATAGGGAGAAAACCCTTTCTTTGAGGTTTTGTCCACATTTTATTCATTCCTAGTTTCTTTTATTAGGGTTTAAGGGAGGTTCTATCCATATAAATACTCACCTAAATAGTCCTATTCCATCTACTTTGGTCAGGCTCTCTAAATAGTAAAGGGATCACCTCAAAGTGGATTCACGTCGAAGAGGTAATGCTCATAAGTTTCAAAGAGACTCACATCTCAATTATTTTGTTATTATTATTCTCCGTTTCTTTTATTATATTTGTTTCTTTTATTTCTTGTTTCGTTTCTGGTCCTAACCCATATGAGCCTTGTTGGCACCATATATCCTCACGGATATCATTTTGGTGCGCCATACTCATACGGAAGGAAATCCCTTTTTTTATTTTATTTTTCTGCCATCGATCCATTAATCTATTAATCTATAAACTGAATTGAACAGAGCTTCTATTTATACCAGACATTACCCATATGGGTACTCCATACTCATACGGGTCCTCCCTAGTACCTGTACGGGTCCCACCCACCCGTATGGGTACCAGCCCTAGGCAGATTCCCGAACCTATAATTAGCTGATTAAATATCAACCCAACTCACCGTTTGCCATGAGAGAATTTACACTAATAATTCGGTAAATAAACCCATAAAAAAGTTAAAATGTGTTTTCATAATAAAGTACGCTAAAGTGATGATTTATGGTGTACTATAAACTGTGCTAACATCTATGGATGCAAGGGAATTTATTTTCATTTTGTTTTATAACTTAGAACAAATGTATAGGTTCTCTTTGCAATTTCCCCCATTTTTCCTACGGTTGTAATTTTAATCCTACTATTTATTGCTTGTGGTTTATTGTAATATGTAAACGCATGTAACGAGTGTGAAAGAGTGTAGAAATAGGATTTCTATGATAGTTCCCCAGATGATGAAAAATAAAACAGTTTTACGGGGTGAATGTAATTTTGAATCAATTAAATGAGAAATAATTGACTCATCTAATACCAGATCTCTGACCCAATAGGTATGAACCTCCCACCAAGAGGGAACCATACCAAAACTCTTTCCCAAGTAGACAACTTGGGTGGTGACTCTATCAATTGTATCTGGATTTGGGTCTCAATTCTTTTATTCATCAAAATTGGCTTATTGTGCAAACTTTAACTAAAATTTTTTTATCACCTAAATCCAACCAAACCCCTAGTAGGCCCCGCCTCTTACACAGGCACCAAGGGAGACCCACACGTCATCAACACCTTACACCTTTAATGATTTCTTTATGGAGTCTGTCTGTTTAGAAGGCTTTGTGATCTTTGAAAATATTCTTCTTTGGTTGTGAGATGTGTGAAGATATGATATCAACTTATGTTGACTTAGTCTCATATCTTTTGGTATTACTCTATGCTTGATTTCCTTGTGAGCATAGTCTTCTCTTTCTTTTATCTTTGATTTTGAGCACAACTTGTATCTGACTTTGGGTTTTCTTAACACGGAGTAATTCTTCTTCTAAGCTTTACTTGAAGGCTTTTATCATCTGTTATCTTTAAACCCTTTTTGTTATAGTCAATGTCTTCTTCAAAACCTTTTTTATCTTCAAAGCCTCTTGGAACTTCTTAGTTTTGAGTTAGAGCTATTCTTCTAGGTTCTGAGGGGTTCTTGCTTCTGAGTTAGATCCAACAGAAAGCTTCTAAGAAAATAAAAAACAAATAAATAAAAGTTAAGATTGTAAGGAGAAAATCAAACACAAAAATTTTATATTGGTTCGGACCCTGCCTACATCCAGTGCCCAAAGCATTCGCTTCTAAGCTTTAATTCACTATTTATCAACTCCTTCCAAGGCGGAGAAACCTTCTGAATCTGAAATTCTTATAGCCAAGAGTACCCTCCTCTTCCCTTCTTCAATTCCCTAATTCAAGAGTACTCTCCTCTTGAATTATTTTAGATCCCAACTTATCCCCAAGTTGTATCTAGAATTGAAGATCTCAGCAAACACCTTGCATAGTCCTTTTATTACAAGTGGATTGAAAGAGTTTAGTGATCTTGTACTTGTATTCCCATGAATCACTTTACAAATGATTAGAAGTGTTGATGTTCTAAGCTTTCAAGATGATGACAAACAGATTTGTAAGCTAGTTGTTTGCTCGTTTGAGATTTTGCAGATAAAGAGAGAGAGATTGAAATTGTTGATAAATGCTCGGATAATTTTCTTCTTGATTGTAGAGGTCTTTATATAGGCAGTCTTCAAAATCTTCCCGTCCTGATTGTGCTTCAGAGTCTGAATCATGGACATTGTCCCACAACACCTCTTTTCCTTAACAGCTATTGGATCTTTCGTTAGACCCATTTTCTTTTCTATTAGACTCATTGGCGAGAGTCAACTCTAACAACTTTTGCAAGTTCTTAGTCTTTTTTCACCTTTTAGTCTCATACAGCTTACTTGTGTCAGTTCTCAAGTGACTAAAAGTCATTCTTATTTTCTTGTTATCAACTCACTTTTTGAAAATCCTCTTACCGCTTTTTATGTTAGTAAATGTTATACTTATGAGGAATTTCTTATGGCGGGGTGATGCCAATGTTAACAGCATCTGCAAAGTCAACTGGGACACAATTAATTTACCACCAAATTTAAGTGGCTTATTTATTCATGACTTTAAGCTTATCAATTGCAGTTTACTCTTAAAATGGCTATGGAAGATGGTGCAAGGAGATTGTGATTCACTTTGGTTCTTGTTTTGTGTTTAAAGTCACAGATTTCTTTTTTGGAATGATATTATAAGCTCGAATTCATCTTGTTTATCCCCCATTTGGCAGAACATTATTTCGTGTTGCTATTGGAATCAAAGATTTTTGAATTTTTTCTCTTCTAATTGTTGAATTAGGGTTGGGGACGAAAGATCGGGATCATTTTGGCATGACAACTGGACTGCAAACCAATACATTCAATCTCTAGTCCCTGACCTCTATGCTATTTGCAATCAGAAGCGCTCGAATATTCTCCATAGTTGTTTATCCATTTTCGATGCAACGACTATTTCTAGACCTTTTTGGAAGAGGAGATTACAATTTTCATCCATTGAACATTGAGATTAGCTCCGGAATTAGATTACTTTGGCATGTCCCAATCTCTTCTAAGACCTAAACATTTATTTGCAACAGCAGCCATGCTTCTTGGATCCTAATGATAGATACCTATGGGAAATTTGAACCAATAAGCTATTTTCGGCCACCTCCTTTTCTCTCAATTTTTATCATCATTGGACAATGACTAACACAGACTATCGAATTTTATGCAGATCTTGCCTTCTACCTAAAATCAAATTCTTTGGCTGGTTGCTTTTCCATGACCGATTACCAATAAGAACCTTTCTCTTTGCTAAAAGCAGCAGCTCATTTTCTAATGGCACATTCCCTTTTGGGATGAGTTGGAAATGCTTGACCATGCTATTATTTTCTATCGATTTAGTAATCAGATTTGGTTTAATACTCTCAGATAGTTGGGGATCTCGTTCCCTCGCCCCCAATCAGCATGTGCATTCTTGAAGCTTTGGCAATCTTTCTTCTCACCGAGAGCACATCGTCATTTTGGGACTTCTCTTTGGTTCATCATTGCGTGGTCCTTGGGCAATGGGCAAAACAAATTCATATTCAAGGGAAACCTTTCTTCGGATGACTTTTTTTTATCTAGTTTACTTTTATGCTGGTTCATTTTCAAGTGTAATAAGTGGTCGGTCAATTTTGTTGTTGCAGATCTTTTGACTAATTTGGGACTGCTACTATCTTGTAACTGAGCTATTGTTGATTTTCATGAGGAAAACCACTACATTAATATCATTAAGGTTGTGAGGGTTGCGTTGTTTGAACTCATCCCCTATCTTCCCCATTATTTCTTCAAAAAAAAGAGTGGTGGGGTAGGTTTAGTGTGAGGGTTTTGCTTCACTAGGGTTTTTTCTGACCTTAAGGTTTTTTGTTTTTAAAGATTCTGGACAACTTTTCTTAGCTTCCTTGCCATTAAATTTCTAGGTCTTTGACTTTTTTTTTACAACTTATTTGCGTTAGAGTAGTGAATACGATACGAGTTTGGGTTTAATGGCGTCTAAAATTGTAGACAAGTGTGCTAGGGTTTCTTTGGAGGACCATGAATGGGGTGATGAAGAGGGGCTAGTTTGCAATGAAGATGCAGTTTTTGTTCCTAAAGCAGGCAATGGATTTCTTTGCTTATGAATGATAATGGATAAGACTATCAAGATAAGTGTGTTTCTATCTGTGATGAAAAGTGTGTGAGGACCTGTAAAGGGCATGGATGCCAACTTATAAAACCTTATCTCTATTGCTTGAAATTCAATCATGAATTTGATGTCGATAGGATCCTAAATGAAGGTCCATGGTCTTATGAACTTGAACTCATTATTGCTAAGAAATTTTACTTGCACATTTTACCGCATAATATATTATTGTACATGTCTATAAGTTATTAGGCTGCTTTTGGATGGAAAAGATTGCTATTAATATTTGTAATTTTATTGGAACAGTAGTTAAAACTGATTCTATTCCTTTTAAAGGTGTGTGTGTGGAGGGAGTTCATTTAAACTAGGGTTAGGGTTAACATCAGGAAGCCGTCCAAGGGAAAGATGAGAATTAAATGGCCATGGGGGCGTCAAATATTATTTGGTTCCAATATAAAAGGCTTCCAAATTTATGCTTTTATTATGATTTTATTGGTCATGCTGATAAATTTTGATTAAAGCTTGCGGGTTAGTAGAAAAGGGAGTAGATCTCGAAATTAGGATAGGTGGAAAAATCTAACTGTGGCCCAATGCAAAGCTTGCATTAGATTAAGTGTTGAGAATTTTACCAGTGATAGGCGAAAGGGTGATGTGGCACCCATGTGAGGTGGAAAAATAAAGAACATGCTTCTTCCCATATTGATGAGGGTAAGCAGGTAGTGGTCACTTAGTAGAATAGCGGTAAGCAGGTTGTGGTGCCTACAGTGTTGAAATCCATGGAGGCAATGGATTGCATAGTTGAGCTGAAGAGGAAGCATAATGAGGGGGGATGAAGCCAAGCCCACTATAATTTCTAGCGCGTGATTTTAGGTAGGAATTTTTTTAGCTTTGGAGGTAGGTTCTGTTGATGAACAACCCCTCCAAGAGCCATGAGTCTCATTAGTTAGAACTACTATAGTTTGGGCCCTACTAGATCAGTTTAAGAGTTAAAGAAGTTAGTCGCCCGAGTGTCAGTGGGCAAGCTTTTACATGCGATGGGCGTGTAGGCTCCCAAGTTTTTATGCAGGGATCCGCTGCGGTTTGAGCATGGGGCTCATTCCTATTTTCAGTTCTTGAAAACACGGACCGTGGGACCCTTTAAAATAGAGTCAAAGCCCTATTTTATAAAATATAAGAGTCGCCACCCGGATCAACTCTGCCAACGAATAATGGACTATAACTCAGTATAGTTGGTGTTCGAAGGATAATATGAGGAAGTTTTATAGCTAAAACCCGTCGACAATATTGAACAATAGTATCGAGATGGTGTTTAGGAAATAAGGCTAGGCCAGTTTATAACTAAAACTTGCCATGGGAAAGTTTCTATACCTAAGTATAGTTTTGGAATAAAGGAAGGAAATTTTGGTATAGGCTCGATGCTACGAGCGATTTTTAGGGGGGAAGGTTGCTTGAATTTGTATGATATCAAATTATGATGATTTATTGTTATTGAAATGTTGAGGTTTGAATTCTTTTTATAGGGATTTAATGACCGTTGATCGACACATTAGCACCATCGATCGACACTTCTTATGCTGTTATAGCTTTGCTGAGTCATCACTAGACTTGACATGTGTTTCAGAACTGTCGATCGATGCATCTGATCACTGTCAATTGATATATGTGTAGGTTTGTTGAGTTATTCCTAGACTTGACACGTGTTAGCAGTAATGAGCGTCGATTAACACATCCAAGAAACGTCGATCGAAGCTTATCCCACCGTTGAATCATTGTACAATTTTGCCAGATGGTTCCTAACGTCTAGGGCTAACTTTTGACCGTTGGAAATTTATTTGGAGTTCTAGAGAAACTTTTATTCAAGGTAGAATTTTGGACAGGTTATCGCTCGTATGAGGTTCTTTCCTTTAGGATATATTTGAGGATTATTCAAGGGATTTTTGACAAGTAAATAGACATTTGATTCATACCACTTTCGACATTCAGCCATCTATTTGAATTGGTATTAATCATCATCAGGTCGGCAGGACTGTGGTCACGCCGGGTTCGTCCGCAATTAGTGTTCCTGTTTAAGGTTCGTGTTTTTTGATGACTTTAGAAGAATTAGGTAGGAAGATGGGTTTTTCTTGTGCTTTTTTAGTTTGCAAGGATAGCATGGAGGGTGTTCTTGAGTTATTATAGGGTTCTCCAACCCTTGTAAATTTGATAAGTTATAACGTTTGGCAAGTAGATATTGATATTGAATTGAGAGGTGTTGCGAGGGGGTTTACTAGTTTATATTGTAATCCTTACCACCATCTTAGCCACCAAACATGGGATCTCCTTTGATGTATGGCTGAGGGATGGGATGCTCCATGGGTGGTAGTGGGGGATTTTAACAAAATCCTTAACGATGGTGAGAATGATGGGGGGGACAATGTGCACTTGGTACGTTATTCAGCATGGGATTGTGACATCAAGTGATAATGATGCATTACTATTATTTTTGAACCTTTTAAGGCAACCAAGATTGTTACTTTCAGGTTCAGTAATGAGTGGCGAGATAAACCATCTTACCTAGCTGTTGTAAAGCAGTAGAGGGATGGTTGGGGTGGTAAACCTATGGTACAGAAATTAAAGGACTTAACTCTCGGCCTTTAACAATGGAATAGAAAATACTCTAGTAACCAACATCAGATTTACGAGTGTAGGAAGGAATTGGTTGAGTGCAAACGATCATTTAGCCTTGAGGCAAAGACGATGCTAGAAACCAAGTACCGTGAGAAGGATACATATTAGAAGCAACATTCAAAGGTTAGATGGCTCCAACAGGAGGATAGCAATACCCGATACTTCTATGACTATGCTTCCATGAGATGAAGGAAAAATCAAACTGATTTCATGGTTGATAATAATGACAATCGACTAGTATAGGGTGAAGGATTAGAGATGCATGTTGAGTAGTATTATCAGTCCCTTTTTTCTAAATCAGATAATTTGGAGCTTGGTATGGTGGCATCATTTGAGTCAAGACTTTCTAATGAATGAAATGTCGATCTCTACAGGCCGATCGTGAAAGATAAGGTGAAGGAAGTAGTCTTTGAGATGAACCCCAACAAAGCACTAGGTCCATATGGCTTCAATCCAGGTTCTTACCAATCTTATGTTGGATATGATGTATGCCCTTCAGGCAATTAGGGCGATATATCTTAATTATGTAATAGTATAAATATTTTGTTTAATTAAAAAAGATATTTAATCTTTTGTTTATATCGATGTTCTTATAAATATATTACAGATGGTTAAAACATATTCATTGATATATGTGTACAAAAGTCCTTGACATTTCAAATCATGAAGTCATAGAAATTATAGCTGGACTATATTTAATGAGACCCACTTCATGTGCAATTATGATTATCTCTAAACTATCCCTAGTCATAGTTTCATTAAGAAATGATATTGATGAAGCAGAAAGACTAGCATGTGGTCAACTTTCTTGGAAAGCGTCTAAGTAGTCAATCTCCTAAAGACTGAAGGTGGTGCCTTAAGTTTGACACATAGATATATCTGGGAGATATATTGGAGACCGCAGTAAGTTAAACACTTGGTGTATATATCAATGTGTTAGCGTTTATCTTCATGCAATAAGCTTTGTGAATATCCTCATACTTGAGACACTAGTTACCTTATGTGGTACTATTACTATACTTTGGGTCATTCCTATACACTCATTAATTTAGGGTGTCACGGGTGATTACGGGTATAGTGATGATAGCACGTTGGTAAGCTTAGTAGTTAGAAAGAATCCATCGCTCCAGATATATTAAGGAGTTGTACCTGGCCACTTGTTGAAGTGATGATTGCTATAAAACTCTAATCAGAGCATGTGTTTCATAGAAATAGTTTCTAGTCATTCATACTATGGTAAAAGGAGGAGCAATTTTGCTCCCCCAAGCCTATAAATAGGCTATCTCCTCACCCCTTTTTAATAGCACCAAGCTCAAGCATAAATTCCAAGTTAAGATTCACAAAGATAAATCTCTCGGGTATTTGAGCAAGTTCATTTTTAGGAGCTTGATTTTAATCGAGCACCTCTACTCTATATTTTTGGGTGGGGCCTCTAGAGTGGTCTAGCAACTACTCGAGTCTCCTTAGTTCTTCCTCTCGGGTAGGTTTTGGTTGGTGGGGTTCGTATGGATACTCATAGAGGCTATCCTACGCTTGGAGGGTTGTTCAAGAAGGTTCTACTAAAGCATACTTCAACATGTAAGTTTTCTTTCTTTCTCTTTTAATTATTAGGTCTTTTTCTTTAAGCATTTTTAGACTTAATAATTATGCTTAGGTTGTTTTGCATGCTTAGTTTATTACATGCTTAGGTTATAGCTTAGAGTTATTACATGCTAGGATATGATTTAGAATTATGGTATGCGTAGCCTAAGCATGCTAACCTAGGTAGAGAATTATTTAGTTAAGGCTTGTTTAATTTATATGCATCTAATAGGAGTTCCTGGGGATAGGGACAAAATTTTGAATTTCCGCCATGCCTGTTACACATGTTTAAATTGACTGTCAGTTCCCAACTGTAGTATTAGAGCCTGCCTATTTAGTGCATAATTAAGTTAGAAGCGAACTAAATTTTATTTTTTATATAAAATTATTTGTTTATTTAATTGTTTGGAACAATATAGATGAACTTGGATCTTCATTTCAAGGTCAGAAAATGGTTGTGAATAATTTTAAATAAGTCTACTCAACTTACTCAAATTATACAAATTTCAACAATTTATTTAAATTACATGGGTTATAAATGCTTCTAATTTACATGAATTGAAAGAACAAAATTTATTAGTTCAAGAGAATCCATTGGTCTTCGAGTTTGTGCCCGTATTTATTCTGGATAAGGATTTGACTTGGTGTATACTCACTCCAATGGCACCTCTCCTACCTGTAAACCTATATCGGTGCAGCTTGAATTGACCAACGAGGTGATTAAATATGGAGTAATTTATTTCTAGTATATAAGATGGTTCTTATATATGTTGCTAAAACAAAGTAAAAATTAAATTTATTGAATAAAAGCTTAAAGAAAATGCAATATAAATATGTGAAATAAAAGTGTTAATTATTTTGCATATAATATAGGTTGATGGAATAATTATAATAAAGAGCTTGAGCCCACCTAAGGTTGGACCTTATAAATTAATTCTAGAATTCCTTGAATTAATATAAATTATTATAAATATGTCCATATGATAAATCCTAGATTGGGTGTGACGTTTAACACCAATAAAATCCCAAAGTAAATATATTAAGGCAAGTTATAGTCTTCCTTACTCAAATTTATAATATGGTCTCTTTGGGCTATCAAAGTGTTGCACAAAGCGTTACTTCTAGTCCACATTGATTGGTTGTAAAGTTTGGGATAGGGTCTGCCTTAATGGAACTAGGGTAGTCCACCATAAAATTGGAGGCTAGGCCCGGATCTGAGACATATTCAAGGAGCTACTAATATAAGAGCACACATCCCTTGGGATCAGGGAACTTGAATGTATTAGCAATTGCATACGATGCAAATGGAATTGGATTCCATCTATAACTTACTATTATGACTTGACTCATAAAATTAAGGGACATAATAGACTAGTTATGGATGCTACCTACTAGGAAATTTAGCTGGTCTAAAATTCTCGAATTCAATAGAATGGGCTATTATAAATTTCCAAGAAAATGGTATGACAAATATATTTAATTAAAAGACCTTATATTAAATATATGTAGTAAAACTAATATCTGAACTCTTTTTCTTTTCTTTTATCTTAAGTTGAAATCTTTATTTCAGTACAAACGCTCACATTCATAACTAATTTTGATTGGCTCTAGCTTCAAAGGGTTTGTTAAGAAATGTGAGGATAGTCCTCTAAGCCTTGGGCTTCGCGTGTACTTTGTATAAGCCTGAATCTAAACAACATGATGCATGCAATTCTTCTTGAAATAGATATGCATGAAATACATGAAGGAAACCAGGATACAAAACCGTGGAGGTTGTTAACATCCCTGTTACCGTATGTAGGTAACTGGTAGGAACAAAGATAAACATCAAGTCAGATATTAGGATCTATGTTACCTTAGCTAAAAAGGCATCATACAATTATGGACTTGAAAGTCTATGTCTTTACATCTTAGAGAAAGGATTTATTATGGTGGAAAATTTGAACCAAAATATTTTTGATGGAAGATTGGTGGACCAGTTAGTCAGAAATTTGAATGGTTCATATCTCAAAGAATTAAAGGGACATATTGTGTCTAGTTCTGATGTCGGATAGAGCAAAGTAAAGAGAAAAGTAAAAGAATACTGAGAATTTTTTCTAGAAGAAAAAATGATTGTTTTCATCATGAAATATTGGAAACAAGATCTTCATTTCAATATGGGATATTGGAAATAAGATCAAAATGGCTAAAGTCTCATAGAATGAGAAAAGGAGGCATGAAGCTTCCACTTCAAGATGTTTGATATTGAGAAATTCTACATGTAAACAGAATTCTAAATTGGTATGGAATACCTAATGAGAGTCACATATCCATGCGAAGGTATAGATATTGTTGAGAAGTAGAGGTTTGGCAAAAAGGAGAGTTGTACCTACGGAAAATATTTAGAACTTTATGGCTGCTATTGATGTTGGAACTTGAAATTTCCATTTTGCTAAAATTTGTAAAAGGACAAAATTCAATTGTCATTATAAAATATTGCCGTAAGTAGAAGGAATTCTTATTATCTAAGCGTGGAGACTTGGGCCCAATGGACTTGGAGTCTTATGGTGATTATGAACCTTGTTTAAAAGGAAAAATGACAAAGTTACCCTTTCATGGAAAGAGTGACCGGGCCATAAGTACATTGGAACTTTTACATACTAATGTATGTGGTCCAATGAGTGATTAGGCACAAGGAGCATACTCATATTTCATGACCTTTATTGATGATTATTCACGATACTGTTATTTGTACTTAATGAAGCATAAGTATGAAAGTTTTGAAAAGTTCAAACTATACAGAGCTGAAGTAGAGAAGCAACTTGAGAAAAGTATTAAAACACTTCGATCGGATCGAGGTGGAGAATACTTAAGTCAAGATTTTCAGGATTATCTAAAGGAAAATGGGATAGTTCCCCAGTGGACCCCTCCTTATATGCCCTAACACAATATAGTGTCAGAAAGGAGGAATCAGACTTCATTAGATATGGTTTGGTCCATGATGAGCCACGCAGTTCTCAGTAAATCATTTTGGGGATATGCACTAGAGAGCGCGATTTATGTATTAAATAGAGTGCCCTCTAAATGCGTTGATTTCACACCTCATGAAAGATGGTGTAATAAAAATCCATCTCTAAGTCACTTGAGAGTATGGGGCTGTCCTGCTATGGTAAAGAGGAGAGCGTCAGATAAGCTGAATGGTAAATCTGACTAGTGTCTATTCATTGGATATCCAAAGGAAACCAACCATTAGATACCTATTTTACAAACCTGAAGCATAGAAGGTATTTGTGTCATGGAATGCTCACTTTTTGGAAAGGAACACTTAATTGCAAAAGTCATTGGGAGCATTATTGTACTGGAAGTTCAAGAGGAAGAAACAGACAATCAACTGTTTGACCCCGTTTTAGATACATAAGAAAGTGAGATCCAAGAACAACCTATCAAAACACAAGCATTGCAAAGATCAAGTCGTGTTCATAAAGGTCCTGATAGATATGGTTTTATCATTACTGATGATAAGGAACTATATCTCTTGGAGGATGATGAACCAAGGACATATGATGAGGCAGTGAAAAACTTAGATTCTAATAAATGGCTAAAAGCCATGAAATTAGAAATGGATTCCATATATGAGAACCAAGTTTGGAATTTGGTTGATGCACCGTAAGAGGTTAGGCCGATTGGGTGCAAATGGGTCCTTAAGAAGAAGACTGACATGGACGGTAATGTAATTACCTATTAAGCAAGGTTGGCTGTGAAAGGTTATAGTCAACGTGAAGGTATCGACTATGATAAAGCTTTCTCATCGGTAGCCACGCTTAAATCCATAAGGATACTCCTCACCATTGTTGCTCATTATGATAATGAGATCTGGCAGATGGATGTTAAAATTGCTTTCCTAAATGGGGATTTAGACCGAGATGTGTATATGGCACAACCTGAGGGTTTTAAATCTCAGAATGGCTCGAAGGTACGCAAGCTACAAAGATCCATTTATGGACTTAAGCAGGCATCTAGGAGTTGAATATAAGGTTTAATTAGACAATCCGTGAACTGGCTTTCTGTCCAAACATTAATGAGCCTTGTGTTTACAAGAAGGTTAGTGGGAGTGCGGTTGTTTTTGTAGTATTGTATGCCGATGACATTCTACTAATAGGAAATGATATTTCTCTTCTTCAAAATGTTAAAGTATGGTTGTCAAGAACATTCTCCATGAAAGACCTTGGTGAAGCAGCATTTATACTAGGTATAAAAATCTATAGGGATAGATCCAAAAGGCTGTTAGGTCTTTCTCAAAGTACATATACAGACAAGGTATTGAATAGTTTCAACCTTGAGCATTCAAAGAAAGGTTATCTCCCAATGACAAAGAGGATGAATTTATCTAAGGCTAAGTGTCGGAAGACAGCTTAGGAGAGAATGCACATGAAGGATATACCCTATGCATCTGCGATAGGATCCATCATGTATGCTACGATATGTACTAGGCCAGATGTCTCTCAGGCTTTGAACTTTACGAGCAGATATTACTCACATCTAGATGAAAAGCATTGGATGGCCGTCAAGGCAATTCTTAAGTACTTGAGAAGGACTAAAGTTGAGTTCTCAAATTATGGGGAAGGTTACCTCATAATTAGAGGTTACAATGATGCAAGTTTTCAATCTGACAAGGATGACTTTAAGTCTCAGCCAAGTTTTGTGTATGTGTTAAATGGAGGTCCAGTATGCTGGAAGAGTTCCAAGCAAGAAACTACTGCTGATTCAACCATGGAATTCGAATACATTACTGAATCAGCAAAACAAGATGTCTTGTTAAAGGGATTTATTAGTGATCTCAGTGTGGTGCCTGAGATTGTTAATCTAGGACCACTTTGTATTGTGATAACAATGGTCCCATAGCTCACGCAAAGGAACCACGATCTCATAAAAAAACAGACATGTATCCAGAAAGTATCATATAATCAAGGAGATTGTTGATGCTAAGATAATAAGACCAGAATATTTACCTATCGATCAGAACCTCGCGGATGGTCTGATGAAGCCATTGACTCAAGTCAAACATGACCAGCATGTTAAAGCTTATGGATTAAGGCATATGGCTAATTGGCTTTAGTGCAAGTGTGAGTTTGTTGGATATGATGTATGCCCTTAAGGCAATTAGGGTGATATATATTAATTATGTAATAGTACGAATATTTTTTTAATTAATAAAGGCCTTTAATCTTTTATTTATATCAATGCGCTTATAAATATATTATAGCTGGTTAAAATATATTCATTAATGTATGCATAGAAAAGTCCTTGACATATCATCGCATGAAGTCAGAGAAATTATAGTTGGACTATATTTAGTGAGACCTTCTTCATGTGCAATTATGATTATGTCTAAACTATCCCTAGTCATAGTTTC
This sequence comes from Euphorbia pulcherrima, assembly GCA_947683365.1. Taxonomy (NCBI): domain Eukaryota; kingdom Viridiplantae; phylum Streptophyta; class Magnoliopsida; order Malpighiales; family Euphorbiaceae; genus Euphorbia; species Euphorbia pulcherrima. Next base: position 46,536,752 of record CANTUS010000014.1, read on the forward strand.
ATCAAGAAAGGATATTGATGAAGCAAAAAGACTAGCATGCTGTTAACTTTCTTGGAAAGGGTCCAAGTAGTCAATCTCCTAAGTCTGAAGGTGATGCCTTAAGTTTGACACATGGATATATCTGGAAGATATATTGGAGACCGCAGTAAGATAAACTCTTGGTATATATATCAATGTGTTAGTGTTTATCTTCATGCAAAAAGCTTTGCGAATATCCTTATACTTGAGATACTAGTTACGTTATGTGGTACTATTGCTATACTCTAGGTCATTCCTATACACTGATTAACTTAGGGAGTCAAGGGTTATTATGGGTATAGTGATGACAGCACATTGGTAAGCTTAGTAGTCGAACAGAATCTATCGTTCCGGATATATTAAGGAGTTGTACCTAGCCACTTGTTGAAGTGATGATTGCTATAAACCTCTGATTAGAGTATGTGTTTGATAGAAATAGTTTCTAGTCAAACAGACTATGGTAAAAGGAAATATACTTCTGTTAAAAGTTAATAACTGGGATAGGTTGGAGCAACCTTACTATTAGTGGGTTAACACTTTAACCGAACCCTATAAACCAGATGGTACTAATATTAAAGAATGGAAGGAGTTCATCGCACTAGATAACTATTGCATCAACCGGGATTAAGTCATAAGCACAAATGACATTCCGAGTAATGGAGGATGGTAGACCCTTGCTAGAGGGGTACTACAGTCATTTAAGGTAATCGAGTTCTATCCATGGTCTAGAACCTCGAGCCAATGGTTCTATTAGAACAAAGGTTGGTTGAGCCTTAACAGCTCTATACTTCGGGATCCTATATGGTCACATACATTGGACCTTCATCGGACTAAGTAAAGAACTAATAGATTTATTCTATTACAAAAATATAACATATTGATAATTGGATTATTATTTAATTGGTTTTAAATCATTAGATCATTTTTTATAAGCCAAGGAATTTATTTTCAATTGGTAACTAATTTATTAGGGTCATAAAATAAATATTTATTTCAAAGGGATTAAAAGTGTTTTGGCCTTTGTGAGTTAAATTTGACCGAGAGTACAAAATATATTTTGTACAAGCTCGAGTGCACGAAAGTAAACCGAAAGGTGCGCGAGAAATGATAGACATTGCTTGTTGCAGCCCATAAAAATGGGCTGCCAAAATGTGCAACCCATGGGGCGCGCTGCAAGCTGGGTTCGCGGCATATGCAGCGTGCATTCCACACTGCATATGGGGCGTAGCCCATGGATTCAATTGGATCCCCGGGCATGACCCACGCGGGATATGCTTTTAGCATATCCCAGATCGGGAAAAGGGGAGCAATTTTGCTCCCCCAAGCCTATAAATAAGCTTTCCCCTCACCCATTTTTAATAGCACAAGCTCAAGCAAAAATCCCAAGTTGAGATTCACAAAGATAAATCTCTCGGGTATTTGAGCAAGTTCTTTTTAAGAAGCTTTATTTTAATCGAGCACCTCTAGTCTATATTTTTGGGTTGGTCTTTTGGCGTGGTCTAGCAACTACTCGAGGCTCCTTAGTTCTTCCTTCTCGAGGAGTTTTTGGTTGGTGGGGTTCATCTGGATACTCATAGAAGCTATCCTACGCTTGGAGTCTTGTGAAAGGAGGTTCTACTAAAGCACGCTTCAACTGGTAAGTTTTCTTTCTTTCTCTTTTAATTATTAGGTCTTTTTCTTTAAGCGTTTTTAGACTTAATAATTATGCTTAGGTTGTTTTGCATGCTTAGGTTATAGCTTAGAGTTATAACATGCTTAGTATAAAATATATATGCTATGATATAATTTAGAATTATGGTATGCGTAGCCTAAGCATGCTAACCTATGAATAAAATTATTTAGTTAAGGCTTTATTTAATTTATATGCATCTAATAGGAGTTCCTGGGGACAGGAACAAAATTTTGAATTTTTGCCATGCCTGTTATGCATGTTCAAATTGACTGTAAGTTCCCCACTGTGGTATCAGAGCCTGCCTATTTAGTGCATTATTAAGTTAGAAGCGAACTCAATTTATTTTCTATATGAAATTATTTGTTTATTTAATTGTTTGGAACTATATACATGAACTTGGTTCTTCATTTCAAGGTCAGAAAATGGTTGTGAATAATTTTGAATAAGTCTGCTCAACTTACTCAAATTATACAAATTTGAATAATTTATTTGAATTACATGGGTTATAGATGCGTCCAATTTACATAAATTAGAAGAACGAAATTTATTAGTCCAAGAGAATCCATTGGTCTTCCAGTTTGTGCCCGTATTTATTACGGCTAAGGATTGGTCTTGGCATCCACTCACTTCAAGGGCACCTCTCCTACCTAGAAACCTATATCGCTACAGCTTGATTGACCAACGAGGGGATTAAATATGGACTAATTTATTTCTAATATATAAGATGGTTCTTATATATGGCTCTATAACAAAGTAAAAATTACATTTAATGAATAAAAGCTTAAATGAAATGCAATATCAATATGAGAAATAAGAGTGTTAATTATTTTGCTTATAATCTAGGTTGATGGAATAATTATAATAAAGAGCTTGAACCCACCTAAGGTTGGACCTTATAAATTAATTCTAAAATTCTCTGAATTAATATAAATTATTACAAATATGTCAATCTAATAAAATCCTAGATTGGGGGAGACGTTTAACACCAATAAAATCCCAAAGTAAATATATTAAGGCATGTTATAGTCTTCCTTACTCAATTTTATAATACGGTCTCTTTGGGCTATCAAAGTGTTGCGCAAAGCGTTCCTTCTAGTCCACATTGATTGGTTGTAAAGTTTGAGACATGGTCTGCCTTAATGGAACTGGGGTAGTCCACCATAAAATTGGGGGCTAGGCCCAAATCTAAGACATATTCAAGGAGCTGCTAATATAAGGGCACATGTCCATTGGGATCAGGGAACTTGAATGTATTAGTAATTGAATACGATGCAAATCGAATGGGATTCCAACTATAGCTTACTATTATGACTTGACTCATAAAATTGGGGGTCATAATAGACTAATTATATATGCTACCTACTAGAAAATTTTGCTGGGCTAAAATTCCCGAATTCAATAGAATGGGCTATTGTAAATTTTGAAGAAAAGGGTAGGACAAATGTATTTAATTAAAAGACTTTATATTAAATACATGTACTAAAACTAATATGTGAACTCTTTTTCTTTTCTTATATCTTAGGTTGAAATCTTTATTTAAATACAAATGTTCGCATTAATAACTAATTTTGATTGGCTCTAGCTTCAAAGGGTTTGTTTAGAAATGTGAGGATAGTCCTCAAAGCCTTGGGCTTGGCGCGTACTTTATATAAGCTTAAATCTAAACAAGATGATGCAAGCAAATCTGCTTGTAACAGATATGCATGAAATACATGAAGAAAACTAGGATGCAAAACCTTGGAGGCTGTTAACATCCTTGTTACCTTATGTAGGTAGCTGGCAGGAGACAAGGATAAACATCAAGTCAGATGTTAGGATCCATGTTACCTTAGCTACAAGGGCATCATAAAATCATGGACTTGAAAGTCTATGTCTTTACATCTTAAAGAAAGGATTTCCTATGGTGGAAAATTTGAACCAAAATATTTATTATGGAAGATTGGTGGACCAGTTAGTCAGAAATTTGAATGGTTCATATCTCAAAGAAGAAAAGGGACACATTATGTCTAGTATTGATGCAGGATAGAGCAGAGTAAAGTGAAAAGTAAAAGAATACTGAGAATTTTTTCTAGAAGAAAAACTAATTGTTTTCAAGATGAAATATTGGAAACAAGATCTTCATTTCAATATGGGATATTGTAAATAAGATCAAAATGGCTAAAGTCTCAAAGCATGAGAAGAGGAGGCATGAAGCTTCCACTTCAAGATGTTTGATATTGAGAAATTCTACATCTCAAGGGAATTCCAAATTGGTATAGAATACCTAATGAGAATCACATATTCATACGAAGGTATAGATATTGTTGAGAAGTAGAGGTTTGGCAAAAAGGAGAGTTGTACCTGCGAAAAATCATTAGAGCTTGATGGCTGCTATTGATGTAGGAACTTAAAATTTCTATTTTGCTAAAATTTGTAAAAGGATGAAATTCAATTGTCATTATAAAATATTATTTTCTGCTTCACAGCAGATGGAATTTTATTCCAATTTGATAAAAGATATTATCAAAGTTATGAATGATATTTTATTGTAATATGATAAATGATATTTCATAATTACAAAATCATATTCTCAAATATAAACATTGCTAAGAGAAAATTAGATAATGAGAATTTCTTCTACTTATGGCATTGTTGTTTAGGCCACATAAACAAAGATCGCTTAACTAAGCTACATAAGCGTGGAGACTTCGGCCCAATAGACTTGGAGTCTTATGGTGATTGCGAACCTTACTTAATAGGAAAAATGACAAAGTTACCCTTTCATGGAAAGAGTGAACGTGCCACGAGTACATTGGAACTTATACATACTGATGTATGTGGTCCAATGAGTGTTCAGGCACTAGGAGGATACTCCTACTTCATAACCTTTATTGATGATTATTCACGATACGGTTATTTGTACTTAATGAAGCACAAGTCTGAAAGTTTTAAAAAGTTCAAACTATTCAGAGTAGAAGTAGAGAAACAGCTTGAGAAACGTATTAAAACACTTTGATCAGATCGAGGTGGAGAATACTTAAGTTAGGATTTTCAGGATTATCTAAAGGAAAATGGGATAGTTCCCCAATGGACCCCTCCTTATACGCCTAAACACAATAGAGTGTCAGAAAGGAGGAATCAGACTTCATTGGATATGGTTCGGTCCATGATGAGACATGCAGATCTCAGTAAATCATTTTAGGGATATGCACTAGAGAGCGCGGTTTATGTATTAAACAGAGTGCCCTCTAAATTAGTTGGTTTCACACCTTATGAAAGATGGTATAATAAAAACCCATCTCTAAGTCACTTAAGAGTATGGGGCTGTCCTGCTATTGTAAAGAGGATAGCATCAGATAAGCTGAACGGTAAATCTAACAAGTGTCTGTGCATTAAATATCCAAAGGAAATTATTAGATATCTATGTTACCAACCTGAAGCACAGAAGGTATTTTTTTACGGAATGCTCACTTTTTTGAAAGGGAACACTTACTTGTGAAAGTAATGGGGAGCAGTATTGAACTGGAAGTTCAAGAGGAAGAAACAGAGAATCAACTGATTGAGCCTGTTCTAGATACATAAGAAAGTGGGATCCAAGAACAACCTGTCGAAACACAAGCATTGCAAAGATCAAGTCGTGTTCATAAAGGTATGATAGATATGGTTTTATCATCATTGATTATAAGGAACACTATCTCTTGGAGGATTATGGACCCAGGACATATGATGAGGCAGTGAAGTGCTCAAATTCTGGTAAATGGCTAAAAGCCATGAAATTAGAAATGGATTCCATGTACGAGAACCAAGTTTGGAATTTGGTTAATGTACCACAAGAGGTTAGGTCGATTGGGTGTAAATGGGTCTTCAAGAAGAAGACTAACATGGACAGTAATATAATTACCTATAAAGCAAGGTTGGCTGTGAAAGGTTATAGTCAATGTGAAGGTATCGACTATGATGAAATTTTCTCACCGGTAGCCATGCTTAAATCCGTAAGGATACTCGCAATTATTGCTCATTATGATTATGAGATATGGCAGATGGATGTTAAAATAGCATTCTTGAATGGGGATTTAGATTGGGATTTGTATATGACACAACCTGAGGGTTTTACATCTCAGAATTGTTCGAAGATATGCAAGCCACAAAGATCCATTTATGGACTTAAGCAGGCATGTAGGAGTTGGAATATAAGGTTTCATCAAATAATCCATGAACTGGATTTCTGTCTAAACATTAATGAGCCTTGTGCTTACAAGAAGGTTCGTGGGAGTATTGTTGTTTTCGTAGTATTATATGTTGATGACATTCTAGTAATAGGAAACGATACTTCTCTTCTTCAAAATGTTAAAGTATAGTGTTCAAGAAGATTCTCCATGAAAGACCTTAGTGAAGCAGCATTTATACTAGGTATAAAGATCTATAGGGATAGATCCAAGAGGCTATTAGGCCTTTCTCAAAGTTCGTATATAGACAAGGTATTGAATAGGTTCAACCTTGAGCATTCGAAGAAAGGTTATCTCCAGATGCCAAAGGGGATGAACTTATCTAAGGCTGAGTGTCCGAAGATAGCTTAGGAGGCAATGCACAGGAAGCATATAACGTATGCATCTGCGATAGGATCCATCATGTATGCTATGATATGTACTAGGCTAGATGTCTCTTAGGCTTTGAGCTTTACGAGCGGATATCAGTCAGTTCTAGGTGAAAAGCACTGGATGGCCATCAAGGCAATTCTAAAGTACTTGAGAAGGACTAAAGATGAGTTTTTGATTTATGGGGAAGGTGACCTCACAATTAGAGGTTACACTGATGCGAGTTTTCAATCTGACGAGGATGGCTTTAAGTCTCTGTCGGGTTTTATGCATATGTTAAATGGAGGGGCGGTATGCTGGAAGAGTTCCAAGCAAGAAACTACTGCTGATTCAACCACGGAATCCGAATACATTACTGCATGTGAAGTAGCAAAAGAAGCTCTCTAGTTAAAGGGATTTATTGGTGATCTCGATGTGGTGCCTGAGATTGTTGATCCAATTACTTTGTATTGTGATAACAATGGTGCCATAGCTCAAGAAAAGGAACCACGGTCTCATAAAAAAACAGACATGTATCCAAAAAGTATCATATAATCAGGGAGATTGTTGATGCTAATATAATCAGACTAGAATATGTACCTACTGATCAAAACCTCACGGATGGTCTTCCATTGACTCAAGTCAAACATGACCATCATGTTAAAGCATATGGATTAAGACATACAGCTAATTGGCCTTATTGTAAGTGAGAATTTGTTGGATATGATGTATGCCCTTAAGGGAATTAGGGCGATATATCTTAATTATGTAATAGTACGAATATTTTGTTTAATTAATAAAGGCATTCAATCTTTTATTTATAACGATGTGCTTATAAATACATAATAGCTGGTTAAAATATATTCATTGATGTATGTGTACAAAAGTCCTTGACATATCATAGCATGAATTGAGAGAAATTATAGGTTGACTATGTTTAGTCAGACCTGCTTTATGTGCAATTATGATTATGTCTAAACTATCCCTAGTCATAGTTTCATCAAGAAAGGATATTGATGAAGCGGAAAGACTAGCATGTGGTCAACTTTCTTGGAAGGGGTTCAAGCAGTCAATCTCCTAAGGAATGAAGGTGGTGCCTTAAGTTTGGCACGTGGATATATTTTAGGACATATATTGAAGACCACAGTAAGATAAACACTTGGTATATATATCAATGTGTTAATGTTTATCTTCATGCAATAAGCTTTGCGAATATCCTCATACTTGAGATACTAGTTACCTTGTGTATTACTATTGCTATACTTTCAGTTATTCCTATACACTCATTAATTTAGGGTGTCATGGGTGATTACAGGTATAGTGATGACAACACGTTGGTAAGCTTAGTAGTCAGAAAGAATCTATCATTCTGAATATATTAAGGAGTTGTACCTGGCCACTTATTGAAGTGATGATTGCTATAAACCTCTGATCAGAGTTTGTGTTTGATAAAAATAGTTTCTAGTAAAACACACTATGGTAAAAGGAAATATACTTTGGTAACAAGTTAATAACTGGGATAGCTTGGAGCAACCTTGCTACTAGTAGGTTAACACTTTAACCAAACCCTATAAACCAGATGGTACTAATATTAAAGAATGGAAGGAGTTAATCGCACTAGATAACTATTACATCAACCTGGATTAAGTCACGAGTACAAATGACATTCTGAGTAATGGGGGATGGTAGACCCTTGCTAGAGGGGTACTACAGTTGTTTAAGGTAATAGAGTTCTATTCACGGTCTAGAACCTCAAGCTAATGGTTCCATTAGAACAAGGGTTGGTTAAGCCTTAACAGCTCAATACTTTGGGATCCTATAAGGTCACACACATTGGACCTTCATCGGAATAAGTAAAGAACTAATAGATTTATTTTATTACAAAAATATAACATATTAATAATTGGATTATTATTTAATTGGTTTAAAATCATTAGAGCATTTTTTATAAACCAAGGAATTTGTTTTTGACCGGTAACTAATTTATTAGGGTCATAAAATAAATATTTATTTGAAAGGGATTAGAAGGGATTTTCCCTTGGCGAGTTAAATTTGACCGAGAGTATAAAATATATTTTATACAAGCTTGGGTGCGCGAAAGTACATCAAAAGGTGCGCGAGAAAATGCTAGGCATTGCTCACCATAGCCTATGGAAATGGGCTACCCAAACGCGCAACCTATGGGATGCGCGGCAAACTGGGCTCGCAGCTTGGGCTACGAAGCCCAGCTCGCGCACAAGGCAAGCTCACAAGAGCCTGTCATGCGGCAGCATATGCAGCCTGCATTGCACACTGCATATGGGGTGTAGCCCATAGATCCAATTGGCTCTATGGGCATGACCCGCATTGAAAAAGGGGGAGCAATTTTCCTCCCCCCCAGCCTAAAAATAGGATTTCCCTTCACCCCTTTTTAATAGCACCAAGCTTGAGCATAAATCCCAAGTTGAGATTCACAAAGATAAATCTCTCGAGTATTTGAGCAAGTTCTTTTCGAGGAGCTTGATTTTAATCGAGCACCTGTAGTCTATATTTTTGGGTGGGGCTTCTGGAGTGGTCTAGCAACTACTCGAGGCTCCTTAGTTCTTCCTCTTGGGGAGGTTTTGGTTGGTTGGGTTCATGTGGATACTCATAGAGGCTATCCTACGCTTGGAGGCTTGTGTAAGGAGGTTCTGCTAAAGCATGCTACAACTAGTAAGTTTTTTTTCTTTCTCTTTTAATTTTTAGGTCTTTTTCTTTAAGCATTTTTAGACTTAATAATTATGCTTAGGTTGTTTTGCATGCTTATTTTATTACATGCTTAGGTTATAGCTTAGAGTTATAACATGCTTAGTATAAAATATATATGCTAGGATATAATTTAAAATTATGGTATGCCTAGCCTATGCATGCTAACCTAGGTACTGAATTATTTAGTTAAGGCTTTATTTAATTTATATGCATCTAATAGGAGTTCCTGGGGATAGGGACAAAATTTTGAATTTCCGCCATGCCTGTTATGCATGTTTAAATTGACTATCAGTTCCCAACATCTTGTTCGGATATTGTGGGTGATGATGTCTATCTCTGTCTATTGAATGCTTTGAATTTGTTATTTTTCCTGATGATTTGCACTTAACAAATATTATCATGATCCTGAAAATTAAAAAAGCCATTAAAGTATCAGACTTCATACCGATTTCCCTTTGCAATTTGTTATATCATATTACTTCTAGGGTCTTGGCTGATAAACTAAAAGTTGTCCTAAATGGGGTGGTTTTCGAAAACCAAAGTGCATTAATACCATCTCATTTAGTCATGGATAATGTCCTTATTGCTTACGAGGTTGGCCATGCCTTGCATCGAAAGAAAACAAGTTATAATGGCATGTTGGCGATAAAGCTCGACATGGCCAAGGATTTTGATCGAATTGAGTTGCCTTATTTATATGCAGTTCTTACTTAAATGGGCTTCTCTAGCCAATGGATTGGATGGATGAGTATGTGTTTATCCTTAGTTTTTTATTCAATTTTTTCTATTTGAAAAAAGTTTGAAGATATTGTTCCTTAGAAAACAAGCCTGCGACACAGAGAACCATTATCTCCTTATTTATTTATCTTATATTCATAGGGTTTGTCGGTAGAATTGTCTAGATTGGAAGCGAATAGGTTGATTAAAGGATGTCGTGTCTCACATGAAGCCCCACCTATCACTCATCTTTTATTTGCGGATGATGTTATTTATTTTATAGAGCCCCGATTGGAGGAGTGCATAAATGTTAAGGACTGCCTTGCCACCTATAAGAACGCTTCGGGGTAAATGGTGAACTTTCTAAATTATCTATATCCTCTAGTGCGAACCTTAACAATGAATATAGTTAGTTGCTTTTGGATTATATGGAGATCTCCAAGTCCTCATCGTCTTCCAGGTATATGGGAATGCCTATGATGGTGGGAAGAAGTAAGATTACTAGTTTTGGGATTATTCGGGACCACGTATGTAAGCGAATCTCATATTGGAAGAATAAGAGCCTCAATTGGGGAGGAAGAGAGACTTTAAAAAAGTTGTTCTATAATCCATTCCATCATACGTTATATCTTTATTCCAAATTCTGGAGATGCTATTCATAAATTACTTAATTCTTTCTGGTGGGCTTCTAACAATGGTAATAGAAGAGGTATTCACTAATAGCGGTGGGAGTTGGTTTGTAGACCAAAGAGGCATGGTGGAATGGTCTTTCATAATCTTACGTATTTTAGGACATCCTTACTAAACAAGCAACTATGGTGTTTCCTCTTATACCCACTCTCGGTTGCAAGCCGTATTTTTAAGTCGCGATATTTCATGAATGGGATGGTCTTATCGGTAAAGTTATAATCTTCCCCATGCTATGTTTCAAAAAGCATGTTTTTAGCTATGGAATTCTTTAAAAATAACATCAGATGGCAGGTAGATGATAGTCCTATGATCATTGTTGTAACAGGTGGATGGGTATATTTGGGAGAATGTGCACTACTTTATGGAATAGGATTGTGGCTTTGGATAATGTAAAGGTGGAAAATTTCATTACTCATAATGCATGATATGAAGTGCAGATTCGACTATGTTTCAATGAGGATGAGGTAGAGTTGATCATCCATATGCTACTACCACTATACCTGATAATTTGTTATGGCCGGCAGAGACATCGAGTGCTTTTGCAGTGAAAAGTTTGTACAGTCTTCTTTGGAGGGTAAAGATGGCATCACTGCCTATTTCAACTTTTAGTTTGAATAAGTTATGGAAATTGTCACTACCTCTGAAGTTGAAATTTTTTATTTGGAATAATCACAAATGTCCTCCTATTTCTTTTGAACTTATAACAACAATAGTGTTTTAAGAGTGACTAGTGTCTGATTTTCCATTTGCAATCAAAAAATATTTCTCAAGTTCTTATTTAATGTGCTTTTCCTCATCACGTGCAGTTCTTGCTTGATAGCTCCCTTGATATTCCATACCACGTTGATGTGTTCTCGATTCTAGATGGGTGGCTTGGTTTAAAACCTATAGCTTTTTTGCAATAGGCTGTTTTGTTGATGTGGGGACTATAGTGGGCTCGGAGCAAGCTATTATAGAAAGTGAATCATACGCCACCATAATACTTCGTGGCTCTATTTTGGCCATTGCACAATGGGATTCATCATCCTCAGCATCTCGGCCTGGTGCCTTAAGTGGTCCTCAGTAGTAGAATGGTGCTTCTGTGTTGAACTAGGTGGCGGCATCGGGTTTATTAGTTTCGAAATGCCCCGCATGTCCTATACTTGAAGTGCAATTCTACTGCAATAATCTTTAATGAAGGTGAGTACGTATGTTGAGGTTTCATTGTATGTAATGATAAAGGAAATTTCATTTATGCAAAATTAAGAACATTGGAGGCATACAATACCATTGAGGAAGGGGAATCATGCTTGGTTTGAGAGGCCCTCTCTTAGCTCAAGGGTCTTGGGTATTCCCATTTGATTATTAAGATAGATAATATAATTCTTTTTTAAGCTTTGCGAAGAGAGGACGATAGTCTTTTTCATCTTGCATTTTCAGTTTGGTGTCGTGTGACATTAATGTTTTAGCATATAATTTGGCACGTGAAGTTCATTTAGGTGAGGTAAAAGGAGAGTGGTTGTCTATACGTCCATAATGTGTTACCCGGCTACTTCATTGAATCTATACAACCCCTATTTCCTAAAAAAAAGTAGAAAAAGAAAATTGGAAAAACTAAGTTGTTAATTAAGGTAAGTCAAAAATTCTATTTAGTTTGATTCCCTTAATCACAATGAGAGCTATAAACATTCTATATAAAGTTCATATTATCAAGAGAACGATAACTTAACTTCCCCCTCAAACGAAACATCTCTAGATGTTACACTTGAAAATCCATGCTAAAAAAACTCGTAACTTTCAAGCCAATTCGTCTTATCATTCATCAAGCCATTTTGGCTCTAGTTTTGGAGGATTTCACCTATAATAGTTTTAGGTGATTTCACATCCAATAGTTTTGGAGGATTTTGTTGGGAACTGACAGTCACTTTGAACATGCATAACAGGCATGGCGGAAATTCAAAATTTTGTCCCTTGTCTCTAGGAACTCCTACTAGTTGCATATAATTAATTAAAGCCTTAACTAAATTAATTCTCTACCTAGGTTAGCATGCATAGGCTAGGCATACCATAACTCTAAGTTATATCCTAGCATAAAAATTGTATACCTAGCATGTTATAACTCTAAGCTATAACCTAAGCATAAGCGTAAAATAAACAAAGTATGCAAAACAAACTAAGCATAATTATTAAGTCTAAAAATGCTGAAATAAAAAGACCTAATAATTAAAAGAGAAAACTTACCAGTTGAAGCGTGCTTTAGCATAACCTTCTTGCACAAGCCTCCAAGTGTAGGATAGCCTCTATGAGTATCCACAAGAACCCCACCAACTGAAACCTCCCAATGAGGAAGAACAACAGAGCTTTCAGTAGCTGCTAGACCACTCCAAAACCCACCCGATAATATTAACTAGAGGTGCCTCAAAAATATTCGAGGCTCCTCAAAAATATTCCTCTAAGTCAACTCGAGAAAGCTCAAGTCAAGACTAAGAGGAGGAACTTGGTGTGTATGAAAAGAGGAGGAGAAGGCCTCATTATATAGGAGGAGGGGAGCAAAAGTGCTCCCCATTTTCCAATGTAGGATTAGGGAAAACCCTAATCTCATAAGGGTTAAATACGAGGATCCCATTGGATCCTCAAGATGGGCCTCACCGTGTGCCATTGGGCTGTGCTAGTGCAGCCCTTTTTCATGGGCTACCTCGAGCACTGCCCAACAGTGTTGGTGCACCTTTCAGTGTACTCCCGTACACCCGAGCTCGTACAAAATATATTTTGTACTCTCGGTCCAATTTAACAAGCCAAGTCAAAATTCCCCTTTTAATCTTTTTCAAATAAATATTTTATTTTATGACCCTAATAAATTAGTTACCGGTCGATAAATAAAATCTTTAGTTTAACTAGGTACTAGTCTAACCATTCTACATTTAATATTCTCATAATATACCAAGTCTATTAATTCTTTACTCAGTCCAAAGAAAGTCCAATGTGTGTGACCTTGTATGATCCCGAAGTATTGAGTTGTTAATGGTTAGCCAATCCTTGTTATATAGGAATAATTGGCTTGAGGCTCTAGACAATAACTAGAAACTCGATGACCTTGAATGACTGTAGTACGCCTCTAGCAAGGGTCCACCATCCCTCATTACTCAAAATGTCATTTGTGCTTATGACTTAATCCTGATTAATGCAATAGTTGCCCAATGCGATGAACTCCTTCCATTCTTTGATATTAGTACCATCTGGTTTATTGGATTCGGTTAAAGTGTTAACCTACTAATAGTAAGGTTGCTCTAAGCTATCCTAGTTTATTTACTTGTTATCGTAGTATATTGCTTTTTACATAATGTGTTTGACTTGAAATTGTTTCTATCCAATGCATACTTCAATCAGAGGTTTATAGGAATCATCACTTCAACAAGTGGCCAGGTACAACTCATTAATATATCCGTAACGATGGATTCTTTTCGACTACATAGCCTACCAATGTGTTGTTATCACTATACCTGTAATCACTCGTGGCACCCAAAATTAATGAGTGAATAGGTATGATCCAAAGTATAGTGATAGTACCACACAAGGTAACTAGTATCTCAAGTATGAGGATATTCGTAAAGGTACCGCATAAAGATAAACACTAACACAATGATATATTTACAAAGTGTTAATCTTATTGCAGTCTCCAATACATCTTCCAGATATATCCATTTGTCAAACTTAAGGCACCACCTTCAATCTTAGGAGGTTAACTGCTTGGACCCATTCCAAGAAAGTTGACCACATGCTAGTCTTATTATTTCATTTTTTAAAAAAAAATTTCCTTATATGGGCTTACAATAATAATAAGGGAGAACCTTGTCCCACCTCGCCCGAGTGTGGACTTGAACCTACGACCTCTAGGATCTCAGCTTCAAGGCTCAACCACTAGACCAAGCCTTTACCACAGTCTTACTGTTTCATCAATATCCTTTCTTGATGAAACTATGACTAGGGATAGTTTAGACATAATCATAATTGCACATGAAGTAGGTCTCACTAAACAGAGTCCTACTATGATATCTCTCTCTTTATGCTATGTTATGTCAAGGACTTTTATACATAGATATCAATGAATATATTTTAACCAATCATAATATATACGAACACATCAATATAAATAAAAGATTAAATACCTTTATTAATTAAACAAATTATTCATACTAGTACATAATTAAGATATATCCCCCTAATTGCCTTAAGGGCATACATCATATCTAACAATCTTCCAATTGCACTGAGGCCAATTTGCCATATCTCTTAATCCATATGCTTTAACATGCTGGTCATGTTTAACTTGAGTCAATGGCTTCGTCAGACCATCCGCAAAGTTCTTATCAGTGGGAACGTATTCTAACCTTATCATCTTAGCATCAATAATCTCCCTGATTATATGATACTTTCTAAGTACATATCTATTTTTCTGGTGAGACCATGGTTCTTTTGCCTAGGCTATAGCACCATTGTTATCACAATATAGAGTAATTGGATTAACAATCTCTGGCACCATACCGAGATCACTAATAAATCCCTTTAACTAGACAGCTTCTTTTGTTGATTCACAAGCAACAATGTACTCAGATTTCGTGGTTGAATTAGCAGTAGTTTCTTGCTTAGAACTTTTCCAGCATACCGTTCCTCCATTAAATACATGCACAAGACCTGACTGAGACTTAAAAGTCATCCTTGTTAGATTGGAAACTCGCATTAGTGTAACCTCTAATTATGAGATCACCATCTCCATATATCAAGAACTCATCTTTAGTTCTTTTCAAGTACTTAGGAATTGCCTTGTCGGCCATCCAGTGCTTTTCACTTAGATCTAGTTGATATCTACTCATAAAGTTCAAAGCTTGAGAGACATCTAGCCTAGTATATATCATAGCATACATGATGGATCCTATCGCGGATGAGTAGGGTATATCCTTCATGTGCATTCTTTCATGAGCTGTCTTCGGAAACTCAGCTTTAGCTAGATTAGTCCCCTTAGTCATTGGGAGATAACCTTTCTTCGAATACACAAGGTTGAACCTATTCATTTCCTTATCTATATATGTACTTTGAGAAAGACCTAACAGCCTCTAGGATCTATCTTTATAGATCTTTATACCTAGTATTATTGCTGCTTCTCCAAGGTCTTTCATGGAGAACTTTCTTGACAACCATACTTTAATATTTTGAAGAAGAGAAATGCCGTTCCCTACTAGTGAATATCATCAATATATAATACTAATAAAATAATTTCACTCCTACTAACCTTCTTGTAAACATAAGGCTTATTAATGTTTGGAGAGAAAACTAGTTCACAGATTATCTGATCAAACCTAATATACCAACTCCTGGATGCTTGCTTAATCCTATAAATAGACTTTTGCAGTTTGTATACCTTTGAGCCATTCTAAGATGTAAAACCCTCAGGTTGTTTTATGTACACATTATTGGAAACAATGATCCAGAACAACAATAATCCGGATTAGGTTTGAAGTAAACAAAACACCTAATTACAAAAAGACCTAAGTCATTGCATTCGGACATATATTCAAGACACCCAAGGTCCAAGACAAATAAAGACAAATTACCTAAGCATATATGGAAGCACCTGATTAAAGTTTGGAAAGGATACAAACTTTAAACCACCCAAAATAGCATACGGAGGAACTAATTGCTGAAGCATCCAGAACAAGACAGATCCGGTGATATTAAGTCTGAAGACATCCGGAAGAGTTTAATATCTAAGATAAAGAGAATGATTCCAAATTCCATTCCTCCGTTCTTTTGGTCTATCAATTCAAAGACCCTTTTCCCATAAGAAAGATAAAAGAAGACAACTACCACTTTTCAGAAAAGGACAGAAGGACTAATAGTGGACAAGAAAAAGGTAATAACCTTTCTCACCTAGACCAATAAGAAGGCGCATGGAGCTCACACTAAAAAGCCACTAGCATAAAAGTTGGCAAGATACTAAAATACAAGAAAATTATCACTGACAACTTTTCATCCTCAATCCCAAGGATTCAAACTGTCTAACGGATTGATCAATGGCTCCGGAAGAGCCATATAGTACCTGATCAACGGTGAAGATTAAATACAAGTTCAATAAACACACAACGGCTACATTTATGATGGAAGCATATAAAAGGGAAGCTTCACAAGTTGAGAGGGTGCTAGTTGATTTGAGAAAGCAATTAACAAGAGAATTTGCTAAAGCAATCAGAAAACACATCCCTCCAACAATCAAACATTTCCAAATATGTTGTAAGGATTCCCAAGTGAAGTTATAAACTTGAGGAAGTCCAAAACTAAAACCTTTGAGAAAACAAAGTGTAAAGAATCTCCTACTTGGGTGAGTAGTGAGATTGGGATATAGCTTGGAGTAGGTGCTTTAAGTGGGATCTCCCTGTAGGACTCAACTTAGGTTTGGGTAGAAATCTAAGTCGTATATCCTACTAAAGATAAAAGGACTTAGCTAGGAATTGGGATTTCTAGTGGTATATCCAACATCCGAAAGGGGATACGATCCGGAGACAAGTTGTAAGGCTTAATTCTTGCTAGTTGGAAAGGAATCCACCAGTGGAAAAGCTCGGAGGAAGGAAACTCCGGGGACTAGATTAGGCGGGGCCGAACTAGGATAAGATACTTGTGTTTGAATTTCTAACAGCTTACTTATTTGCATTAATATTATCGTAACTGCATTATCCAGATCCATCCCCCGGATCATATTCAAACACGCTACACAAAGACTTTTCAAAGTCTACTTATTCCACGAAAAAGGGTCATTCACCCCCCACCCCTCTCTCTAACCTTATTTAGACCCTCACAGGGACCAACAAGTGGTATCAAAGTAAGTGCTCAAACTAGAGATTTAACAATCTCGAGCTAAAGGTCCATATATTTTGATTTAAGAATCAAAATGAGTTTCTAAAACTCACAGCTCCTTCGAGACGGTATATCTATTACCCATCCTCCACTCTTCACCGATGAACACTACACATTCTGGAAAAACCAGATAAAGAATTTCATTCAGGCCTAAAGATGATGGCATGGATGGCCATTAAAGATGGTCCATATGAGCCTACTCATGAAGTAGATTGTTTAACTACCCGTAAGCCCTCAAGTCTATAGGATGAAAATGATTATAAGAGACTGTGTGAAAACGCAAATGCTATTAACATGCTTTATTGTGCTCTTAGTGTAATAGAATTTAATAGGATATCCGAATGCAAAACTGCACATAAAATATGGCTAAAGCTGGAAGTGACCTATGAAGGAACAAACAAGGTGAAAGAAGCCAAAATTGACCTCCTACAACAAAAGCTTAAATACTTTAAGATGGAGCCCAAAGAATACATCAGCAGCATGAATACTAGATACACCAATCTAGTAAATGAATTGAAGAGGCTAGCCAAGGAAATCTTAGAAGTTGACATGGTCAAGAAAATACTCTAGAGTCTCACCAAGGAATGGGAAGCTCATGACTTAAATTTCTATAGTTATGATGAGCTCATTGGTAATCTCTTAACTCATGAATTATCCTTGGAGAGATACAGCTAAAAAGAAAGGTCAAAAGAAAAGAAGAAGTCCATTGCACTTAATGCAGACTCTGCCAAATCAGCCTCTTCCGGATCAGAAAAGTAACAAAAAGAATCAAAGTACAATGAAGAAGATATGGCTATACTAGCCAAGTACTTTGACAAATTCCTAAAGAAAAAGGATAGAAGGTGGTCTAGAAGATTCGAATCAAGAGGGTCTAAGGAAGGCAGCTCAAGAAGGGAAAAGCCTAGAAAGGCTCTAGAAGAAACGAAAGATCTGGAAAAAGATGCTGCGTGCTTTCAATGCAGGGAAAAAGGGCACTTCAGAACCAAATGCCCCAAGCTAAGGAAGGAAAAGAAGTATAAGAAGAAAGCTATGGTGGCCACATGGAGTAATAGTGAAGAAAGTAACACTTCATCTTCAACAAAAGAGGAAGAGACTGCTCACTGTGTATTCATGGCATAGATGGAACTGGAAGTAGAGCAATCCGAAAGAAAATCATATAAGCAAGACACTGGGCCAACTGGGGATTCAGAATCAGAATCAACAAATACTGAGGTAAACTCTTATTATAATTCTATTCCTAACATTAATCTTGCTAGAGCTTTAAAGGTGGTGATCCACAATGTGAGGAAGAACACTAAAGCCATAAAATCCATACAACGACAAATTCTAGAATTGGCTAAAGATGCTGAAGCAATGTCACAAGGCATTAACTTGATGAAGACCACAAAGCATATGGATGTGGTGGAAGAAAACTTCTTGAAAAGTCAAGTTCAGATCTTAAGTGCTAACTTGACAGGGTTAGATAGGGAGCTAACTCTGCTGAAGGAAGCATTCGGAAGTGAATCAGGTCCTTCACAACCAAGAAGGAATATAAGGCAAGCTGCAAAAAGAAATCAACATTAAGCTGCCAAGAAAAAATACAGAGTCTTCCAACCAAAAAGAGAAGGAGGTTAGCATGCAACCTCAAGCCTAAACATACACTATTGCACAAAAAGGAATGGCTAACGCAGTTTACAATCAGCAGCCTGCCAAACAAAGAAGGAATTATGCAATAGAAGTTGCACCCCCAACCAGGTTTCGGATACACACCGGATCAACAACTAGTGTACAAGAAGCTAGATACAGAGGGAACTACAGGAAGGATGATCTTGAGAAGATCAAGAAGAAACAAGAGCAGAATAGACCCATTTTAGGGTGTAGGTTTTGTGAGAAACACAACCATGTTACTAAATTATGTAGATTAAAAAATGGTTATTATGATATTTATCCTTTGGTTGAAATGGTTGATAACCCGAGAGGACCCAAATCTAATTGGATACCCAAACCCACTTGATCTATTTTGTATGTATGCCTTAGATCCATAGAAGATCAACAAACATAGTACATTGATAGTGGATGCCGAAGGCATACGATAGGTGACAAAAAGACCTAAAAGATGAGGCAAAGTAAGCTTTGGAGACAATCAAAAGGGACAGATCATTGGGCATGGAACCATTGGATCTGAAATACAAATAAAAGATTTCTCTCTAGTTGATGGACTGAAGTTTAACTTACTTAGTGTAGCTCAACTCTGTGACAAAGGAAGAAAAGTCACCTTTGACTCTGAAGGATGCTCAATTTATGATAGTAAGTCTAATTAACTCATTCTTTATACACCTAGAGTAAATAATGTGTATTATGTTAACATTAAAAATTATAAAAAGAATATGTGCTTGGTGTCTAAAGAAGAAGAATCATGGCTATGACACCAGAGGTTGGGACATATTAGCATGAACCTCCTATCCAAACTAGCCAAAAAGGAATTAGTAGTGGGTTTGCCTAAGGTTGATTTTGATAAGGATCATCTATGCACTGCATGTCCACTAGGTAAACAACATAAGAAAATTTTCCTTTCCATCTCTTAAATTCCTTCCAAAAGAGTACTTAAGCTCTTGCATATTGATCTCTTTGGTCTAATCAAACCATTGAGTCTAGGTAGAAGAGAATACACCATGGTCATTGTGGATGATTATTCTCGCTATACTTGGGTCATCCTGCTAGCAAGCAAAGATGAAGTCTTTGACCAATTCTCAAAAATATTCATCCGAATAGAAGTAGAACATGGCATAAGCATTACATGCATCTGGAGTGATAATGGTGGTGAGTTCAAAAATAAGCACTTTGCTGAATTTTGTGACTCTAAGGGAATTGAACATAACTTCTAT
Source organism: Euphorbia pulcherrima (assembly GCA_947683365.1). Taxonomy (NCBI): domain Eukaryota; kingdom Viridiplantae; phylum Streptophyta; class Magnoliopsida; order Malpighiales; family Euphorbiaceae; genus Euphorbia; species Euphorbia pulcherrima. Next base: position 46,556,878 of record CANTUS010000014.1, read on the forward strand.
GCCCCTTATACTCCTCAATAAAATGGAGTTGTTAAGAGAAAAAATAGGACCATAGTTGAGATGGCTAGAACAATGCTCAGTGAAAATTGTTTGCTAAAATATTTATGGGGTGAGGCCGTAAACATAGCATGTTATATTCTAAATAGACCTCTCATTAGAAAGACCATAGAAAAGACCCCCTATGAAATCTGGAAGTGAAGGAAACCCAAAATTGGGTACTTCAAGGCATTTGGATGTAAGTCCTAAATCCTAAATGATTGAGAATAACTAGGAAAATTTGATCCAATATCTGATGAAGCAATTTTCCTTGGCTACCTAACATATAGTAAAGTTTAAACAGTATATAACAAATGAACTCAAACTGTGGTAGAGTCTATACATGTAGATTTCAATAAGACTAAACATGCAATAAAAAGAAGTTCCACTTCGGAAGATCCAATTCCGGAAGCTGAAAACTTTAGAGAAGAGAAGGAAGCCAAAATTCCTGATTCCTTCCAAATCAAAAAGTACAAAGAAGAAGATGAAGGAATATCTTTTGGTCCAGAAGTATCACAAGTTGATCTCAATCTGCATAAGATAAACTTCAATGATGGTCAAGAAGAGGAAGTTGAGGCAGAAGTGGAACAAGCCCCACTCTAGTATAAAGATCTACCAGGAGAAGTTTGGACTCACAAGGATCATCCGATTGCAGCCATTTTGGATAATTTCCAAAATCCAGTTAGAACCAAAGGACAACTCAATAGAATGATAAGCCATGTTGCCTTTGTCTCTCTTATTGAGCTAAAGAAATTCCAAGATCCAGAAGGAGATGAAAGATGGATGATGGCAATGCAAGAAGAGCTAGATCAATTCACCAAAAATTATGTATATGATCTAGTGGCACCTCCAAAAGGAAATTCAATCATTGGCACCAAATGGGTACTCCGGAACGAGCTACATGAATCCGGAGTAGTGGTGAGAAACAAGGCAAGATTGGTTGCCCAAAGCTACAATCAACAGGAAGGGACTGACTTTGAAGAAACATTTTCCTTTGTAGCAAGATTGGAGGCAATCCAGATTCTATATGCTTTTTCATCATTCATAGGATTCACACTGTTCCAAATAGATGTTAAAAGTGCATTCCTTAATGGAGTTATCCAAGAAGAGGTATATGTGAAGCAGCCACCTAGATTTGAAGACCCAAAGCATCTGGATCATGTATACAAGCTAAAGAAAGCTCTTTATGGATTAAAGAAGGCACCTAGAGCTTGGTATGAGAGACTCACTACTTTTCTCATATCCAAGGGATATATCCGGGGCAAAGCAGATACAACTCTTTTCATCAAGAAAAATAAGGATGATATCATTCTAGTCCAAATTTATGTGGATGATATTATCTTTGGTGCAACAGATGAAAAGATGTGTAAAGAATTTAGCTCTCAAATGCATAAGGAGTTTGAGATGTCCACGATGGGAGAACTTAATTTCTTCCTTGGGTTGCAGATTAAGTAGAGTCCGGATGGAATTTTCATCAATCAATCCAAGTACACCAAGGAGATTTTCAAGAAGTTTGAAATGGACAAGAGCAACCCAATGTCCACTCTAATGGGTTCAGATACAGTCCTATCTAAGGATTGTGAAGGAGAAGAGGTTGATCAGAAGCTATACAGAGGAATGATTGGATCACTTGTATACTTGACAGCTAGCATACCTGACATACACTATCCAAATTGCTACTGTGCAAGATATCAAGCCAATCCTAAAGATTCACATCTAAAGGTAGTAAAGAGAATCCTTTGATATCTTCTAGGAACCACTAAAGTTGGATTATGGTATCCTAGTAATGGAGATTTTACACTCTAAGGCTTCACTGATGCAGATTATGGCAGAGATACTCTTGAGAGGAAGAGTACATCCGGAGGTTGTCATTTCCTTGGAGATTGCTTAGTCTCATGGTATAGCAAGATGCAAACTACAATTGCTTTATCCACTATAGAAGTAGAATATATGATAGCTAGAAGCTATGTAGCTCAACTCCTTTGGATCGAGCAACAACTAGAAGATTATGGAGTCCAATCTGAATGTGTGGATGTAATGTGTGATAGCAAAAGTGCCATTGACGTGCCAATATATCCAGTACTCCATAGCAGGATGAAACATGTCAACATAAGGCATCATTTCATCCGGGATCACGTGATGAAGAAGGATGTTGCATTGGTATACATTCCAACCAATGAACAAATAGGATATACTTTACTAAGCCACTAAGCAAAGACCAATTTGGCAAGCTAAGGGAGTCAATTGGAATTTCTAATCCAATTTGAAGTAAATCTAGAAGATAGTACAAAGCTAACTTGAATTTTTGGCAAGACAAGGAATCCAGAAGAGAAGAAGAAATGAAGTTAGCTCTGATTCGGAGGGAATATTGTCACATTAGTAGATAGAAAGGACATATGTCAGTAAAGGCACTGAAAAGTAACTATTCCTTTTTGAATTTCAAACGTCTATTGGGAGTTACACGCGTGGTAAATTAAACACCTGTTTTAAAAATAAATCGTTCCCATTCTTCGGTTAAACGGAATTTACCTCTCTCTTAAAATCTGACCTGCCATGTCATCAATCCAGCCAAAGTTAATGGCATTTGGATTACTATTATACCCTCGCCTTGGAAATTCTATATAAACCCTCAAAAATTTCCCTTTCTTCCTCACGCGAGCAACTCAATACTATTACTCTACAAAAATCCAATCTCAAACCCTAAATCCTTCAAACACACTTTCATTAGGAAAAATGTGATTTTGTTAGCATGGCGGTTTTACGATCGTTAGTGCCTGGCGGTTTCTAGGATCAGAGAGAAATAACAGGTCTTCAACGTATTTTGTTGTGAAAACACATTTTAACTTTTGTGGGTTGATTTACCATATTATTAGTGAAAATGATCGCATGGCGTATGGTGATTTGGATTGATTTTTACCCGATTAAAAGTAAATTCTAGGTTTTATATGGGTGTTGTACCCGTAAGGATGGGAGTACCCGTACGAGTACCAAGGAGGACCCGTACGGGTGTAAGGGGACCCGTATTAGTCCTGTATAGTCCCAGGTAAAAACTCAATTCAGTTCAGTTTGCAGATTAACAAATTAATGGCATGAAAAATAAAATAAAAGGGATCCCCCCCCTCCGTATGAGTATGGCGCATCGATTTAATATCTTTAGGATATATGGTGCCAACAAGGCTCATACGGGCTAGGATCAGACCCGAAATAGGAAATGAAAGGAATAGATATAATAGAAGAGACAGAGAATAATAATAATGAAATAACTGAGATGTGAGTCTCTTTGAAACTCAGGAGCGTTACCTTTGCTGCTTGAATCCACTTTAAGATTATCGCTTTACTATTGAAAGAGTCTGGCCAAAGTAGATGATGAAATAGGACTATTTAGTTGAGTATTTTTGTGGGCAAAACCTACCCTAAATCCTAATAAAAGAAGCTAGGAATGAATAAAATGTGGACAAAACCTAAAAGGAAGGGTTTTCTCCCTATTTTATACCTCCTATACCCCCCATTATACCTTTTCTATACCTATAGAAAATGCTAGAGTTTTAGTATAATTTTCATATGAGATGTGTGTATGTTGAAAGAGGGGAAAAGACCTTATTTATAGGGTGAGAGTCAGGTCTGAATGCAAAAAACCGCATTCAAGACCTACCTTTTCTCGAAAATGGTAAGAGATAGCTTCTGAAAGAGGCTGATTAGGAAATCAGAGGACCCATATGGGTGGGGCCCCACCCGTACGGGTCCCCTCCACGCATATGGAAGGAATCTATCGGTATGGGTCTGCCAGTGGATCTGACCAGATAGAGCCCGTACGGGTACCTAAGGGCAGACTAGGTCTCTGGACTTTGGCCAAACTCAACACTACAGTAGTAGTAACACCACTAATGGATAACACTTCAAATAAATTGCATCATATAGCTCTCATCATAGTTTCATGAGATGGATCATTAAAAGCTAGTGCTTATAGACTGCCCCTCATGGGATCACTGTAGATATAGATCTGTATGATCTCATGATGTGAGAAAGGGTTTAGAAATTATACCTAGGGTGATGATATGGACGAGTTCCTTTCTTGTGGTGAACTCCTTTTCCTGGTGTCCCTTTCTTGAGGCTGACAATTTTCCTTTGCCGATGCATATCCCTTGTAACTCTACTAGGGATGACATATGTATCCCTATCTTAAGGCGGATGACTTTCCTTGCCAATGCGTATCCTTTTCCTGAGGTGGATGACTTTTCTTGCTAATGTGTATCCCTTTCCTGAGGCAGATGACTTTCCTTCTGCTATTGTGTATCCCTTTCTTGAGGCGGATGACTTTCTGTTGCTAATGCATACCTATTTCTTGAGGCGAATGACTTTCCTTTGCTGATGTGTATCCCTTTTCTGAGATGGATGACTTTCCTTTTACTACCTTGTATATTCCTTTCTTAAGGCAGATGACTTCTCCTTGTATCTTTTTCTTAAGGCGATTGACTCTTCTGACTGGTGCATCCCTTTCCTGAGTTGGATGATTTTCCTTTTGCTATCATGTATATCCCTTTCTTAAGGCAGATGACTTTCCTTTTGCTATCGTGCATATCCCTTTCTTGAGGCGGATGACTTTCCTTTTGTTAACGTGCATATCCCTAGTGACTCAACTGGGGAGGGTGTATGTATCTCTTTCTTAAGGCAGATCGACTCTTTTGACTGGTGTATCTCTTTCTTGAGGCGGATAACTTTCCTAACTAATGATATATCCCTTTCCTAAGGCAGATGACTTCTCCTCGTATCCCTTTCTTAAGGCGGATCGACTCTCTTGACTGGTGCATCCCTTTCCTAAGGCGGATGACTCTCTTATTGGGGAATTTGAATAACTTGAAAAGAGATAACTATTAAACACCAAGTTAGTCATTGTCCAAGAAGATACATATTTATTTTAGATTGACTTTTATGAAAACAAAAATTTTTTTGCCCCTTTAATTAAGAATAAAGATGTGTGGATAAGATAAACTGTAAACTATGTGTGGGGAATGCTCCTAGGGTGGGTGCCTAATCGATGCTTATTTTTCTACTGAGGAATGCTCCTAGGGTGGGTGCCCCTAGGGTCTGACAACTCCACTACTGGGAAGTAGGGGATGTCCCTAGGTCGATGGGGGATGCCCCTAGGACCTGATGATTCTATTACTAGGAAGTGGGGGATGTATCTTGATCTAATTCTGCTACTATGAAGTGGGGGGATGCCCCTGGATCTAATTTTGCTACTGGGAAGTGGGGGGATGACCCTGGATCTGATTCCACTATTGGGAAGTATGGGGAGGACCCTAGCTTTGATTCTGCTGCTAGGAAGTGGGGGGATGCCCCTAGATCTGATTTCGCTAATTGGGAGTGGGGGGATGCCCCTAGATTAACTAATTCTGCTGCTAAGGAATGACCCTAGGGTAAGGTGCCCCTGGGATTCCTAATAATGGGGGTATGCCCCTTGAGTGATTCCACTACTGAGGAGGGAAGTGATATCCTTCGGGTAAAGCCTCTTCTACTGGGGAGGCCCTGTCTTATAAAATTTATTTGCTGGGGAAAAACTCCTGCATTAGGATGGACTTGGACTGGATGAATTTCTAGTGCTTCCTGGAACACTAATGCAAAAATATGCCTTTGTATGGCGAGATAGGGCTCATACAGGTGGGCCAGACCCATACGGGTAAGGTTCTCAAAGGTGGGGGCCCGTACGGGTGAGGTGGGACCTGTACGGGTCCACGCTAGGGGTTTTAAAAGGTAGATGAGCCCCCTCACATCCTGCCTTCTATCAAAACTTCTTATTTCATAATTTCGATGATTTTCTTCCTACAATCAACCGAACATGTACAAAAAGATCCCACAGGCTGGCTGTTTCTCCCTTAAGCTTAAGAACTTATCCCTGGTGGGTGATTCGGGGCTTTAATAATGCCTGTTTTTTGTCGGGTATGCATTCTGTGGAGGAGACTCTTTTTTAGGACTTACTTTTATTTGTAAAGTGTCATTGGTCCCTTCTCTCGAGACCCATGCCTCAAAACTTCAGGTAATTTTGCTTGATTCTCCATTTTCCAATTTTGAACCTTTGGTGATTTCTTGAATTTTAGCATGAATTAGGGAGTTTTAGACCTTATAATAGAGCCCGATTCATGTAACTTTAGCCTAGGATGCTTTTAGGATAGTTTTGGATGAACTTTGGTTTAAATTGGATGATTTTCGATTTTTAGGATATTTTTTATAGAGGGACTCCTTGTAAGGGACTCGTATAGGTGAGGGGGAACCCGTACGGGTCCTATTTTTTATATGAGTGCTCCTCTGCGACCCGTACGGGTGGAGATTACCCGTATAGGTCCTATCCTTAGGGAAAGAATGTTGGCTACTCTACTTTCTGCAATCTTTTTTTGATTTCTAACTTTTCCTCTATGTTCTAACCCTGTTAAATAATAATTCTGTCTTTGCAATTTTAATATAAGACTGTGGAAGCCTTGAACTTCTGTAGAAATTGGTATGAGGAGATCCACGCTATGGGGGATACGGAGTTCTTAACTCTCTTCGATTCCTTTGGGTTCAATGACATTATTAGAGCCAACCCTCATGCTCCTAAGACACTGGCCCTCGGTGCCATTTCAGCTCTGACGGAGAGGTGGTTGGAGATGACATATACTTTCCACTTGCTCATTGGGGAGGTTACTATCACTTCGTCAGATGTATTTGCCATAACTCGCCTAGAGTGGAGCGGGGATGTGGTCTACTTTGATGTTTATACCGACCAGTGGCATTCCCGGCCTTAGGTGAAGGCCTAGATTATCATACTACTTCGGCTTCATCTGGGTGGGATGAATAAGCTCAAGTATGAGGACCTGCATGGTTACTGGATCAGGTAGCTGAGTCCTATTACAGCTGATAGGAGGGACCAGTATGCTTGATCTTTCCTGCTAACGTTCCTTACCACTATCTTTTTCACAGTCTACTCGAGTAACCTCAACTATGGTTTACTCTCTGCTGTGGAGGATCTTTTATCTGTGCCCTATAAGAACTGGTGCTGAGCCATTTTGGAATAGCTATACTATGGACTAGATGTCGGGGTCCGAGCTGAGCAGTCTAAGCTCAAGATCTACCATCTAATACTACTGGTAAATCCCAAATTGATCTCTTGTGCTTTAATCCTTTGCTTAAACTTGTGTTGTAACTAATCTTTACTTTGTCTTGCAGATTTGGGCTTTCAAGCACTGGTTGATTCCCAGACCAGGTTTGCCCCTGCAGCCTGAGATACCACATATCATATCTATATAGATGGGGCTTTGGCAGAATCCGCCCCTAACCATAGTGTAGTACCGAGAGTTCTTAAGCCAGCTGCGCTCAGATCGGGTAAACCTACATTTTTTACTTCAACAAACTATTAGTAGAAATTGTATTTACTAGGTCGCGATACTCACAGTGTATTTATTTTGTATAGGTTATTCGACCTGTGGGAGAGATTGATCACGTATGTAGCTATCGAGCAGATGCGGGCCGGCGCGGATGACCACCACTTTGTTCTGGAGTCACCACTCTCCTATGAGTGGTATTTTGGTGAGCGGGTCTGGGGATGGAGGACCAGTGCCATGATGAAGAGACTGATTCCTCCTCTAATTTTGGTGGGCATCTTCTGGCCTCATCTCGTGCCTGGGACCGATCAGGGGCTGTACTTGTTGGGTGAGGGAGCTCGTGTGTTGTCTATAGAGGGTTTATATGTTAAGTTTGTTGATTCCTCCCTTCTTTCACCTTGTGAGAGGATCCATCACGAGGATAGGCCTCTAGAGTTTCACTGGAGTGACAGTGAGGATGACGATGATGATGAGGCTGGACCGAGGGGCAACTGTAGGGGTTTATCTATAGTCTGGGGTGTCGCAAACTCGGCCAGGTCTGCTACCCGTTCTTCTCAGGTATGCTTCTACCTTAGCCTTCGTGAATATCTTATAACTCTTTGAAATTGACTATGATCTTGACTCTGATTTTTTTATTGCTACAGCCTCCCACTTCCATACGGAAGAGATTTGCCTCTACCGCTGCTGTTGCCCCTGAGCTGCTGGCAAAGTGGTCTCGGGCTTCCGGATATGTGAGGGAGGGCATCCTCTGAGCTGAGCTAGATACTTTCTTTTAAATCCTCGACCATTCGGGGAAGCGAGTTGTCAAGAAGCTCGAGGAGTCGGTCCAGCCTATCGATTTTACTCCTTCTAGCTCTACTCATGTAAGGAATTCTTTACCTTTGACTTTTGTCCATTACTATAATTGCTTAGGATGTCTTATCCTGATGTGCCCCTTTCCTTTTAGGTGACCATTTTTTAGGCTGAGAGGATAGCTCAGGGTTATTTTTCAATCTGGGATCTACTGCTGGCCCAAGATGCACTAGCTTCAGTAAGTTTCTTTTACTTGTAAAATTTCAACAAACTATGCATGATGTATGCTATAAAATTTATATATGTGTACTAATCTCATGATTTCTATTGCAGACTTTACTAGCCATGGAGCGCAGCTGGTCCACCAAGGATTTGGATACTTCTGAGGAGAAAGCCAAATTTTTAGTGGATCAGCTACGGGCAACCACTGCTAAGGCCGATCAGGATACGGCTGAGACTGCTCAAGTGAGGGTTAAGATTGAGACATTAAGGGGTCAGCTAGCGAGGATGACTGAGGATAGATAGAAGCCGGTTCCTTTTGATGATGAGTCCGAGGATGATCTTTCTGCATACCGAGTGACTAAGAGCAGCGTAGATCAGCATGTTGAGGGAAGTGATGCTGTTGGAACTACTGTAGGGACCTCAGAGACTAGGACCCCTATCCAACTAGCTATAGATATCGGTGAGGCTAAGGACCACATGACCATAGATGTAGATTATCTATTGGTGGACAATCAGGATCAGACTCAGGAGGGTCATTAGGGATAGGATCCCCCGATAGCTTAGGTTATGATTGTCTTTCTGAACTATTTGATACTTTTGGGCCCTACATGGCTTGCTTTGATCATAAACTTTGGATTGGTACTTTTTACATTTTACTTTTATGCATGTTGACTTTCTTTGAACTAACAGTATCGAGTATTGCTGCTTTGTGAACCCGTACCCAGCGATTTTGTAGCAAGAGGACTAAGTGATGTTCTAACTTTTGCATAGGCCACTCGAGGTGAGCTGACCTATCAAACCTTTATTTTTCTTTCTTTTTGTCCTAATTTTTGCCTGAACTATCCTTGATGGCTCAGTCCAACGGATTTTTTTTCTTTTTAGCTTTAACTTTTGCCTATACCGCTCTTTCGGGTTTTTAACCTAGCAAGCTTTTCTTTTTCTTTTTGTTTTGTCTTAACTTTTGCCTGGACCGCCCTTTCGGGTTTTAAATCTAGCAGACTATCTTAATTTTTGCCTGAATTATCCTTGACGGATCAATCGAGTAGACTTTCCTTTTTGCCTTAACTTTTGCCTGGACCGCCCTTTTAGATTTTCAATCCAGCAGGCTTTTCTAAGTATTGCAAATGTATGGTAAAGATGAATACAATGACGCATAACATGTGGAGAAAAACTGATGTTCACATACCAGCGATTATTTCACTAAAGACATGCATTCATTCATAAGACCAAGATTCTTAGCAAAATCATAACATGTTCATTGATGAGATTAATTTGAGTACATAGGCAATGGTAATAATTTCCAATGGTTAATCCCTACTATCCACTGGTCTTTTACAGATTTTCTAGAAAGCAGCTGACATTTTTCTTTCGATGCCTTAACTTTTGCCTAAGCCACCCTTTTCGGGTTTTCAGCTTAGCATGCTTTATTTGCATTGGAGTGCCCTAATTTTTGCCTGACCAGTTTGCGGGATACCAATCAGTGGGCTGTACCCTAATTTTTACCCGAGCAGTAGAGGACCGCTTGCCGAGTGTTTTATTCTTTATTTCTTTTATTCTTTGTGCTGCTTTTTTTATGATTTAATTCTTTTGACCTAGATATGACAATGCTTGAGCCTATCTTGATTCACTAGATTCACGAACTCATTTCCAATCCATATCCATAAGCTTGATTCCTCCCTTACCGAGGACTTTCTTTACAATGAACAGCCCTTCCCAGTTATGTCTGAACTTGCCTCTAGTGTTAGTGTTGACCTGGCATAGCCACTTGGGGACCAGATCACCTGCTTTAAGAGGTTGTGTCGGGTATCTAATTCTATTGTTATAAGCTCAAGCCTTGTGTTGTTGGTACATCTGGAGATGGTCAAGTGCCCTGAGCCGTTTTTCATCTATCGCATTCAATTGTTCATACTTGGCTCTTGCCCAATCTAACTCTCTTAACTGCAATTCAAGTGTCGCTCTTAGAGATCTTACTTGTATTTCAACTGGTAACACAGCTTCCATTCCATATACCAAGGAGAAAGGTGTTTGATTGGTGGGAGTTCTTACACTGGTTCTATACCCCCAAACTATGAATCGAAGTTTATCAGCCCAATCTCTGTAGGTGGCCACTATCTTTGACAAAATCTTCTTGATTGACTTATTAGTAGCCTCAACTGCCCTGTTAGCTTGTGGCCTATATAGAGAAGATCTGTGATGCTCAATGTTGAATTTCTCAAATATTCCAGCCGTGGCCCCTTGAAATGGAACTCCATTATCAGAAACTATATGGTACGGAATTCCGTATCTTGCAAAAATATGCCTCTCTATGAACTCAGCCATTTTCTTGGCAGTAATGTTGGTGTAAGATTCGGCCTCTACCCATTTTGAAAAATAATCAACTGCGACTATGATGAATCAATGACCATTGGTTGATGACAGCCAAATTTCACCAATTATATCTATCCCCCACATCAAGAAAGGCCAAAGATTAGACAAATCGTGAAGTTCAGATGAAGGGAGATATTGTATGTCCCCGTGAATCTGACATTGATGACATTTCCTGACCTTATCGACACAGTCGGCTTTCATTGTGGTCCAGTAGTACCCTATTCTCTGAATCTTTCTAGCTAAAGCCATCCCATTCATATGCAGACCGCAATCCCCTGAATATACCTGAGTTATTACCCTTTCTACTTCTTCTTTTGTCAAACACCACAACAATAAACCTTCATCTGTCCTTTTAAAGAGATCTTCGCCGACTAGTCTGAACTGGGTTGCCAACCTTTTGAGAGTTAGACGGTCTAAACCTGATGACCCTTCGGGACACTTCCCTTCTTTCAGAATCCTTTTAATTTCATCATAACAATAAACCTTTTGCTCCTCTACAACCGTAACCTAAACCTTCTCATGAAATGGAGAATAAGCCGTTTCTACTATAAGCGGATGGATGGGTTGAGCCTCTTCTCCCTCCCACATCAAAGCTAGGGTAGCAAAGGAATTAGCCATCTGATTCTCATCCCTTGGTATATACTGGAAGAGACATTGGCTGAACTGTGCTGACAAATCCCAAACTGCTTCCACATATGGCCGGAGTGACTCTTCCTTAATTTCCCATTCTCCCACGACATGCTTTCTCACTAACCCAGAGTCCCCCAATACCCTGACTTCCCTTGCTCCTATCTTTAAGAGAGTATTAATACTAAAGAGACAAGCTTCATACTCGGCCCCGTTATCGGTGACTGAAAACTCCAAGCATTTGCTTAGTGGAATAACCTTACCTTGTGGTGTAATGATGATTACCCCAAGACCTGCGCCCTTTTGATTCATAGCCCTATCGAAGTACATGGTCCATTTAGTTTTTTCAGCCTTCACTTCTGCTAACTATTCATTAGGGAAATCCAGCTTTTCAATATAGTCTGACTCTAGGGGTTGACTTGCCAAAAACTCAGCCACTACTCTCCTTTTAATGACCTTCTTTGTGAGATACTCGATATCGAATCTAAATAGTAACAGTAGCAAATGAGAGAGTTTCCCTGCCAATGTGGGGGATTGACAAAGATACTTCATTGGATCTACCTTTGCAACTGCTTGAATTTTGTAAGACTGGAAGTAGTGTCTCAACTTCTTAGTCAACCATACCATAATTGTACAGGTCTTTTCTACTACCGTATATTTCATCTCATATTCCAATAACTTCTAGGTTAAATAGTAGATGGCATGATCACTCTTATCCTCTTGCTCTTAAACCAACATTGCCCCTACAAATGACTCTTCTATGGCCAAACATAAAATCAGCGGCTTGCCAGGCATCAGAGGCTTCAAAACTGAGGGGCTCATAAGATAAGCCTTTATCTTGTCAAATGCTATTTGGCATTGCTCATTCCACTCTATTAGCTGCTTCCTTCTTAACAACTCAAAGATTGGCTCAGATACAGTCGTTAGCTTGGCAATAAAATGACTTACGTACTGGAGCAATCCAAGGAATGACCTGACTTCCCTTTTGGTTCTAGGAATAGGCATTTCTTGAATAGCTCTAACCTTATCAGGATTGACCTCAATTCCTCTCTGACTAACGATGTGGCCTAAGAGTTTTCCTAATGTGACTCCAAACAAACACTTCTTTAGATTCAAGCACAGATTGTACTTCTTAATTCTAGTCAAGAACCTTTCCAAAATCTTAGGGTGCTCTTCCCTCGTATTAGACTTTACTAGCATGTCATCTACATAAATCTCAACCTATTTATGGATCATGTCGTGCAGCAAAGCTGTCACACCTCTTTCATAAGTTGCTACTGCATTCTTCAACCTGAAAGGCATTACCTTATAACATTACACTCCCTATTCTATGATGAAGGTTACCTTGACCTTATCGACGATGTCCATTAAAATCTGATTATACCTAGAGAACCCATCTAAGAATGAGTACATTGTGTCCCTAGCAGCACTATCTACCAACACATCAATATGCGGTAATGGGAAGTCATCCTTGGGAGATGCCTTATTCAAATTGCAAAAGTCAACACACATTCTAACCCTCCCATCTTTCTTAGGAATCAGGACAACATTTGCTAACCATGTCGGTTACTCAATTACTTCAATGAATTTGGCTTCTAGCAATCTAGTAACTTCAGCTTTGATCTTATCAGCCAATTCAGTATGTAACCTTCTTAACTTCTATTTGACTAGTTTAAACCTGGGATCAGTCGAGATACGATGCTTGGCAATTTGGCGTTCTACCCCGGGCATGTCTTCATAGGACCAACCAAAGGCATTAACATGTCTTCTAAGCACTTTTATTATCTCTCTTTTTTTGATGGGGGTCAAACCACTAGAAATAGTTACCATTTTTGGATTTTCCTTAGTACCCAAGTTAATGTCATGCAATGAAGTGTCATGAATGCTAAAAATGTTATGCGTATGGTCAGATGAACACATGGTGCCATAGGGTGAAACATTAAACAAGTAAGCAAGATCACTATTATTATCATTATGATGCTTGAAAGCTACATCATTTTCATTACATATAATTGCATTGTCATCTTCCATAGGCGGAGGGCCTTCTGGGTCACTCATCAGAATGTGAGTCAGGTCGCGATCTAGGTCTTATAATTATTTCTCGGCCAACTCTTCATCCACAGCTTCCCTCGTGGCTTGGGCCAGGTTTCTCAAGGCTTCCTAAATTGGTGTCCTCTTCTTATCCCCCAAACATAAGATAGTGTATATTGAAGTGGTAAGAGTATCAATGGCTTTGTCTACTTTAATCTTTGATGGATCACTATCTTCCATTTGTTTGGCACATTTATTTGCTTCTATAGTTGCTTCATAGCTCTCAGGGATAGTTTTGTATGCACTCATAAATGCTATCTTATGGAGGTGAGGAGATAACCTGAAGATGAACCGATCAGCTAATTCCTTCTCCTGAGGTTTCCTTTTAAGGGATACCGCGATCGTTAACCACCTCTGAAAGTATTCATGGAAAGGTTCCCTACTCCACTGTCTGATAGCTATAAGGTCAAATACGGACGGATCTTCTCTTGCTTTCTTGGTCTCCATGATGCATTTCCAAACCTCACTTTCTTTTAATCCCGAGTTGATCATGGCTACTTTATCCCCTCTCCTTCAGGGCTCACAGACTTTTCCTTTGTCAATTAGTTCTATGATAGCTTTGAGGAGATCCTTACATGTCCTAGTTGGATGATCACAACTGACATGATATACGTAGAAGTTGCTCCTCTCCTTAGGTTTGGTAGAACATACAGTTGAAGATGATCAATCAATTGGTATTTCTTCAGCTTCTTAAAAAGGCTCAATAAAGTAGTACCCTAAGGTGATATATCATCAAGAGTTATACGATGAAGCACTTAGTCGTGGGTCATGCCATATAGTAAGCCCATGAGATAAGGGAGGGTTGTCCCCTTTGGCATAACCACAAAGTCTAGCAGCCGACTCGAATCCTTATTGTGGAAAAACTGCAGAATAGCCTCTTGATAGAATGAATGAGTCCCACTATTGACTGTGCAAAGCGTTAGGTTCGCTGGTTGAACTGACTGACCAAGCTGAGCCATGATAGTGACCGGGATGAGTGTTGGATGGGATTGCTGATTTTTGTCTTGAACTGAGGTGGTAACCAAGAGATCAGTACATGTATGGGATGTGATATGCATGCATACATTACAACGATGTATGGTGGGGTCAATCACAAGGGTATGTAACACAACACATGCGAAGTGATCGATTCCGTCGTTATTCCTCCCGCCGAGTTTGAGAGTATTCTTCCTTAGTCTAATCTCACATAGAAATTAGGGTACCTAAAGGATAACATTCTATGGCTTTCGAAAAGAACGTTGAAAGGACATATCAGAAGTTTGATGTAGAAGGTTCCCATCACATCAAGCCTCTTTTGGAGGGAGATAGCAATGAGTGCTCCACCCACTAGAGTGTCCCCAATTCCTGGTGGGCATGGGCACCCTATCCTAGCACTAGAAGAAGAGCATATCTAGCTAAAAAAAGAAGGATATGAGAAGATAGAGTGTGATAATTTTCCGAAATGATGAAAAAGAGAACAGGTTGAATCAAGTAAATGATTTTCGGTGCTCATCTTAATCTTTTAAGCTTTTAAAACAAACTAACATTTTGCAAGTTAAAAGATTATGTCCCCAGCGGAGACACCACTGTGAGGTGTCGATGACGTATGGGTCTCCCTTGGTGCCTATGTGAGAGGAGGGGCCCACTAGGGGTTTGGTTAGATTTAGGCGTGATAAAACATTTTTAGTTAAAGTTTGCACAATAAGCCAGTTTTAATGAATAAAAGAATTGAGACCCAAATCTTAATACAATTGATAGAGTCGCCACCCAAGTTGTCTACTTAGGAAAGAGTTTTGGTACGGTTCCCTCTGGGCTGGAGACTCATACCTATTGGATCAGAGATTTGGGTATTGGATGAGTCACTTATTTCTCATTTAGTTGATTCAAAATTACATTCACTGCATAAAACCATTTTAGTTTTCATCATTTAGGGAATTATCACAGAAATCCTCACAAGCAATAAATGGGGGAATAAAAGTTACAACCGGGGGAAAAAAGGGGGAAATTGCAAAGATAACCTATACATTTGTTCTAAGTTATAAAATAAAATGAAAATAAATTCCCCTACATCCACAAAGATTAGCACAATTTATAGCACACCATAAGTCAGCATTTTATTAGGAAAAATGTGATTATGTTAGCGTGGCAGTTTTATGATCTATAATACTCGAGCAGTTTCCAGGATCCGAGAGAAATAACAAGTCTTCAACACATTTTATTGTGAAAACACATTTTAACTTTATGGGTTGATTTACCAGATTATTAGTGAAAATGATCGCATGGCATATGGTGAGTTGGATTGATTTTTACCCGATTAAAAGTGAGTTATGGGTTTTGTCTGGGGGCTGGTAGCCGTACGGATGGGGGGTACCCGTACGGGTACCAAGGAGGACCTATACGGGTGTAAGGGGACCCGTATGGGTCCTCTATGGTCTCAGGTAGACACTCAATTCAGTTCAATTTAGTTTGTAGATTAATAAATTAATGGCATGAAAATAAAATAAAAGGGATTTCCCCTCATATGAGTATGGCGCACTGATTTGATATCTTTAGGGATATATGGTGCCAACAAGGCTCATACGGGTTAGCATCAAACCCAAAACATGAAATGAAAGGAATAGATATAGTAGAGGAGACAGAGAATAGTAATAATGAAATAACTAAGATGTGAGTCTCTTTGAAACTCAGGAGCATTACCTTTGCGGCGTGAATCCACTTTGAGATGATCCCTTTACTATTGAGAGAGTCCGGTCAAAGTAGATGATAAAATAGGACTATTTAGGTGAGTATTTGTGTGGACAGAACCTCCCCTAAATCCTAATAAAAGAAGCTAGGAATGAATAAAATGTGGGTTTTCTCCCTATTTTATACCTCCTATACATCCATTATACCTTTTTTATACCTATTCAAATTGCTAGAGTTTTAGTATAATTTTCATATGAGATGTGTGTGTGTTGAAAGAGGGGGAAAGGCCCTATTTATAGGGTGAAAGTCAGGTCTGAATACAATAAACCGCATCCAAGACCTGGCTTTTCTCGAAAATGGTAATAGATAGCTTCCGAAAGAGGCTGATTAGCAAATCAGAGGACTCATACTAGTATGGCCCCACCTGTATGGTACTAGAGGACCCGTACGGGTTCCCTTCATGTGTATGGAAGGAATCTGCCCATACGGGTCTGCTAGTGGATCTGTACCACTAAACAGAACCCATACGGGTACTTAAGGGCAGACTAGGTCTCTGGACTTTAGCCAAACTCAACTCTGCAGTAGTGGGAACACATCTGATGGACAACACCTAAAATATATTGCGTCATATAGCTCTCATCATAATTTTGTGAGAAGGATCATTAAAATCCAATGCTTACACCTATCATGATGCTCTCAGAACTCGGGTTCAGGGAAAGGTGATCACCATCATGCCAGAATTTTTTGAAAAAATTCCTGAATATGAAGAATGACGGGGTCCAACTTATAATTTATGGGGATGAACATCGGGTAAAGTATGAACCCAAGATGTGGCTACATCCAAACTACTTTGGGGATAAATTCTCAACATACTTTCTGAAAGTGCCAAGCTTTCTCCAGCAAGCACTTTCCAAGTTGGTTCTAATCCGGAAAGGCTCTCTCACCATAATATCCTCTTTCCAGCACTACGTATTACAACATTGGGTCAAGAGTAGGGTCGTAAACATGCCATTGCTAATCATCCACTACCTAAGGCAGCACAGGAACTCCCACGGTGCACTTAACACCCGGATTCTTATTGCAGATGAAGTAAATGTATCCGAGTTCCAAGCTATGAATGGTAAGGAAATTCTGGAAAAGAATTTCAAAATTTTGAACTTTGGTGAGAAATGGAATGAAGAGGAAGCTAAGAAGTTGAGGGATGAGAAAAATAGTAAGGCCCGAAAGGCAGTGGATCCGGCTGAAGATGCTCTGGTTCCTAAGAAGGCTAGAACCACCAAAATAAAGGCACCAAAGCAATTTGCCTTCGTTCCAGTAGAAGAAATTGATGAGGATACTCAAACCCTCACTCAATTACTAAAAAAGAGCCCAGGAAAGCCCAAGTCGAGGGGAAGAATGATCAAAGTAGTAGATAAGAATAGGAAATCTGCTAAAACCCCAACTGTGGCAGTAGATGATGAGGAGATAGAGAATGAGGCTCCGGTACCCAAAAAGTAATTCACTCGGAAGGGGTGTACTTTTGATGAAGTCATGAAAGCCTATAAAGCTAAGCAAAAGAAGCAGGCAGGGATTATAATTGATGAGGAAGTAGGAAGAAGGTAGAAGAAGCAGAATTAGCTAAGGCTAAAATGATAAAAGGGAAAAACATGCCCGGATCAACTGAAGAAATCCATCCGGATGACCCATAGTATAAAATTATCAGAGAAGCTATGAAGGACAATGATAGAATCAATAAGCTCAGAACTGAAGGACCCAGAGATTCTTCTAGAGCTCAAACCATTCTCATTGATCCAGCAGATATGTCAATAATTACTCAGGATCCGAAAGCTGGTCATTTTCCTGTCATGCCGAGAACTGGACAACTTTTGAAAAATCTTCTCAATCTAGAAGCTGAGACCTCTGATGAAGTAAGACCTAAAAATGCTAAGGGAGAGGGTGTTGAGGACATTACCAACATGCCTGGAATGGTACATAAAAGTCATGAAAAGGCATGTGAAGGGATGATTAAGGATATTTCCAGTCATCCAGGGGCTGTAGAAGTGGAAGAAAGAAGCCAAGAAGCAACTGTTCAGGATCAAACACCAATTACTGAGGTAACTCCTGAAATAATCTCTTTTGATATCAATGATGATGCCACTGCTGATGTTGAAACAGCAGTTCATAATGAGAATAACTTAGATACACATACTCTAAGTATATCTAAGGAACAAGAGTCTAACCCGGAAGACACCATTCTAGAGGAGGGATAGAGTCTGGGTTCCCTAGGGCACACTCCTAGAGTGGACTCCTGGGCGAGGCTAGTATGGGGAAATGGATGGAAGAAAATAAAGGAGAAGAAAAAGAAGAATTCTCAGAACAAGAATCATCTTGATCTGATAAGACCGAAAGTAGCTCTAGATCAGAAACTCCCTACGCTAGTCCAATCAGAATACCATCTACTAGTGTCAATCAAGCTAGAGCTAAAGATCACAACCGTACTAAAAATTCTACAAGAAGCTACTCATGAGGAACATGAGGAAAGCTACATTAAACAAAGTCCCCGAAACATATGCAAGCATCTCAAATCTGTGGAGAAGGCACTCATTGAATAATTCTCGCCTCCGAATTTGAAAGATGAAATTAGGGAGTTAAAGGGGTGTATGAAGAAGATAGAAGAGAAAGTGGAGGACTTTTCCACTGCAGATTTGGTGGCTTAAGTATCACTAGCCAAGGTCACCCTGGTGCTAAATGAGCTGAAAACCAGTGTAGTAGTAGCAAATCATTCTGCTGATCAGGCTAACATCAGAGCCACAAATAACTGCCCTACCATTTTGGATAGATCACTTCATCTTCCTCTGAGTTTTCCACAGAACTGAAAGAGTATATTGATACCAAGTTTGACAACTTGTCAAAATTCATTTCAGAAAAAGAAGAAAAGGCCGCTCTCCCCAACCTAAATGAAAAGTAGAAAATAATTTTGAATAAGTTAACAAAGTTTATGGAGAACGACCTACCTAAGCTATTCACCAAAGTATATTACCCAAGAGGTAGCAGGCCAGATGAATGGGCAGGATACAATCATTAATACTACTAAGGAAGGACTTCATAAGGATATAATAATTGTCAATAAAAATGTTCACAACATCAGGGTTTTGGCAAAGACCTTGAAAAATTATTGTCCGGACTATCAAACTTATCAATCTCCAGATCCTCCTCCTCTCCATCTATCCTAGAGAGCCAATTACTTCCAATCTTCCAAGACCTTGTCCATCACGTTAGGGACACATGATTCTTTAGACATAAGGGCATATCCACTCTCCTCAAGGCACTCTTTCCTTATTTTGATGAGAAGGATCGGGAATATGTACTAAAGATGCATCCCTACATCACAAGCTCTAACACCCAACTTTGGCACCTCTTCCGCCCACTTCATCTATCTTTGGCCCCTATAGACCACATCTTTGAGCAGAGAAGGCAAGGAAACTATTCTAAGGCTTAGCAGGAAAGTTGGGATGGGAAAACCTATATGCTGATTAACCCCCAAGCTAGAAACAAAAAGGGGGAGAAAAGTACAAAGAGGGAGAAAGGCAAAGAAAAAGAAGGAGGAGCATCTGGTGCATCCGGGAGGAATTAAACTAGCTATATTTTGTAAACAATTATAATAGCTAGATTCACTTATGTATTTTTGTATCTTGTAATCCAAAAGCTTCATTGATATTAACTATTGTTAACATCAAAAGTATATATAGTAAAAACCTAATTCTCTTAAAAAAATTGCTTCTAAAGTATAGTCTGCTATTGTACTACAAAAATATTAGAAGCTAGAATTGAAAAATATTGGGGGAGTTAGGGGATGCTAGAATTATGGGGGAGTAGATATTGTAAATGACTAAGTATCAAGAATCATACTTAGATCATAAAAACTCCTTTCCTTATACTTAGATGCCTTAGGTTTTTGTTTCCATCAAATGGGGAAGATTGTTGGAAACAATGATCTGGAACAACAAATAATTCGAATCAATTTTGAAGTAAACAAAATACTTAAGTACAAAAAGATCTAAGTCATTGCATCCAGACATATATTCAAGACCCAAGGTCCAAGACAAGTAAAGATAAATTACCTAAGCATATACGGAAGCATCCGATTAACTTTTGGAAAGGAAACAAACTTTAAACCACCTAAAACAGCATCCAAAAGAACTGATTGTATAAGCATCTGGAACAAGACAGATCCGGTGATATTAAGTCTGAAGATATCCGAAAGACTTTAACATCTAAGACAAAGGGAATGATTCAAAATTCCATTCCCTCTATTCTTTTGGTCTATCAAGTCAAAGATCCTTTACCCATAAGCAAGATAAAAGAAGATAGCTAGCACTTTTCAAAAAAGGATAGAAGGACTGACAGCGAACAGGAAAAAGGCAACAACCTTTTTCACCTAGACCAATTAGAAGGCGCATGGAGCTCACGCCAAAAAGCCACTAGTATAAAAGTTGGCAAGATACTAAAATACAAGAAAACGATCACTGACAACTTTTCAGCCTCAATCCCAAGGATTGAAAAGGGTCAAAATCTCTATCTAATAGATTGATCAACGGCTCCGAAAGTGCTATATATTACCTAATCAATGGTGAAGATTAAATACAAGTTCAATAACCCACAACAGCTACATTTACGATGGAAGCCTATAAAAGGGAAGCTTCACAAGTTAAGAAGGTGTTGGTTGATTTGGCAAAGCAATTAACAAGAGAATTCGCTAAAGTAATCAAAAAACTCATCCCTCCAAGAATCAAACATTTCCAAATCTGTTGTAAGGATTCCCAAGTGAAGTTATAAACTTGAGGAAGTCCAAAACTAAAACCTTTGAGAAAATAAAGGGTAAAGAATCTCTTACTTGGGTGAGTAGTGAGATTGGGATATAGCTTGAAGTAGGTGCTTTGAGTGGGATCTCCTTGTAGATCTTAGCTTAGGTTTGGGTAGAAATTTAAGTGGTATATCCTACTAAAGATAAAAGGACTCAGCTAGGAATTAGGATTTCTAGTGGTATATCCTACATCTGGAAAGGGGTACTATCCGGAGACAAGTTGTAAGGCTTGATTCCTGCCAGTTGGAAAGAAATCCACTAGTGGAAAAGCTCGGAGGAAGGAAAATCTAGGGACTAGAGTAGGTGGGGCCGAACTAGGATAAACTACTTGTGTTTGAATTTCTAACTCCTTATTTGTATTAATATTGTCATAACTGCATTATCCGGATCCGTCCCATGGATTATATTCAAACACGCTATACAAAGACTTTTCAAAGTCTGCTTATTCGATGAAAAAAGGTCATTCACCCCCCTCTAGCCTTATTTAGACCTTTACAGGGACCAACACACATCCTGGTCCAAATCCCCATTCCAGAATGTTGTTTTAACATCCATCTACTAGATCTCATAATTATAATGAGCAGTAGTGGCAAGGAGTATTCTTATGGATTTAACCATGGCTACTAGTGAGAAAGTTTCATCATAGTCAATACCTTGCATTAACTATAACCTTTTGCTACCAACATTGCCTTATAGGTAATTACATTACCATCCATGTGAGTCTTTTACTTGAAGACCCACTTGCACCCGATAGGTCTAACTTCTTCTGGTGTATCAACCAAGTTCCACACTTAGTTTTCATTCATGGAATCCATTTCTGATTTCATGGCTTTAAGCCATTTATCAAAATTTGAGCTCTTCATTTCTTCATCAAGTTCCTGGCTCATCATCCTCTATGAGATATGGTTCTATATCATCAATGATGATGAAACCATATCTCTCGGGACCTTTATTTCACAATGATTGCATTTCAACAAGTAGTTCTTAGATTAATCCTTCTTGTGTATCTAGAACGGGGTCAACTAGTTGATTGTCTGTTTCTTCCTCTTGAACTTCCAGTTCAAGATTGCTCCAACTAACTTTTTCAAGCAAGTGTTCCTTTTCAAGAAAGTGAGCACTCCAAGATACGAATAATTTATGTGCCTCGGGTTGGTAAAATAAATATCCAATTATTTCCTTTGGATATCCAAGGAATAGAGATTTATCAAATTTAGCTTCTAGCTTATCTGATGCTATCCTCTTTACCATAGCAAGACAGCCCCATACTCTTAGGTGCCTCAGAGATGGCCTTTTATTACACCATCTTTCATAAAGTGTAAAATCAACTGATTTAGAGGGCGCTCTGTTTAATACATAAACAGTGCTCTCTAGTGCATATCCCCAAAAGGATTTACTGAGATCTGCTTGGCTCATCATAGACTGAACCATATCTAATAAAGTTCGATTCCTCATTTCAGACACTCCATTATGTTGAGGCGTGTAAGGAGGGGTTCACTAGGGAACCATCTCGTTTTCTTTTAGATAATCCTAAAACTCTTGATTTAAGTATTCTCCACCTCGATCAGATCAAAGTATTTTAATACTTTTCTCAGGTTGTTTCTCTACTTCATTTCTTAATATTTTGAACTTTTCAAAACTTTCAGACTTGTGCTTCATTAAGTACAGATAATCGTATCGTGAATAATCATCGATAAAGGTTATGAAGTAGGAGTATCCTCCTAGTGCCTAAACACTCATTGGACCGCATACATCTATGTGTATAAGCTCCAATGTACTTGTGCCTCCTTCACCCTTTTCTTTAATGGGTAACTTTGTCATTTTTCCTTTTAAACAAGGTTCACAATCACCATAAGACTCTACGTCTATTGGGCCCAAGTCTCTATGCTTATATAGCTTGGTTAAGCGATCTTTGTTTATATGGCCTAAATGACAATGCCATAAGTAGAAAGATTTCTCATTATCTAATTTAACTTTCTTCACATTGTTCTTGTTAAAACTTTTGTTTTAGTATTAAGTACATGAATGCCACCATTCAACATTCTATAGCCATAAAGAACAATATTTAAATGAATCTGACAATTATTATTCGAAAATAAAATTTCAAATCCCTCGGCTGCTAAATGCGCAACAGAGATAATATTCTTAGTAACATTCGGAATATAGTAATAATTATTCAAAACTAAAACTAGGCCACTCAGCAAAACAAGACTAAATCTCCCTACGGCTAATGCAGCAACTCGGGCTCCATTTCCCACACATAGGTCTATCTCCCCTTTTACAAGTCTCCTACTATTCCTTAACCCTTGCATAGAAGTACAGATGTGAGAACCAAAACTAGTATCCAATACCTAAGTTGACTCACAAGAAAAAGTAGCATAGTTATCAATTACAAACATACCTGAAGTATAAGCTCTTTTAAGCCTTATCTTCAAATGCTCAAAAAGTAAAGCCACGTCTGTTTTCTACACGGTCCAACCAGTTTAACGGAATTAACCTCAGGGTTTCTTCTTTCTTCTTCACAACCAATGGGGGATCTCTTGATTTTTAAACCTTTCAACCTTTCAAGTTTAAAGGCCTCATCCCACAGTTGATATTGCAGCTCATTTCTTCGCTCAATTTTAAACTATTCTAGCATGTCAATCATATGGGGTACAGTATAACTTTCACCAAGTTTGGCAAAGTCTTTCTTGAAAGCCCTATACCTTTTGGGTAAAGCTTCCAACATGGTTGTCTTTACAGTATTAGCACTGTATAGTATCACAAGTTCTCCTAACTGCCGAGAGGCATCATAAATGTTTATGATATACTCAGTGGCTAAGGTATCTTCCGGCATCTTTATTTTGAACATCAAGTCTCTAACACGATGAACCCTTTTAAGATGATAAAGCATAGATTTTAAGTCCATCTCTTTATACAGTTCTTGCCATTCTAAAGACATACTTTTGACCATTATCTTAGCTTTATAGATGCAGTCCCTTTTATGTCTTTCAAAATGATTTATTTCTCAAGAGAAATAACCTATAGCCGGATGTTCAAGGATTGGATTATCCAACGCATAATTCAAATAGAAGTTCTTCAAATCCTTCCTTAATGCTCCGAACCATTCCTCATAGTTATGACCATTAAATATATTTTTATCAAGAGAGAGAGTTTCAATGGGTGCATTTATAATGGGATACATATTTATGCACATAAACATTTTCAACCTAAGATGTAAGAAAAGAAAAAATTGTTTAGACTTCAGTATATAGTACATGTATTTAATATAAGGACTTTTAATGAAATACGTTTGTCCTACCATTTTTCGAAATTTACAATAGTTCATTCTATTGAATTTAAAAATCTAGCGTAGCCGGATTTCCAAGTAGGTAGAATCTATAACTATTCTAATATAGCCCCCAAGTTTATGCGTCAAGCCATATTAGTAAGTTGCAGTTGGAATTTCATTCTATTTTCATCGCATGCAATTGCTAATTTATTCAAGTTCCCTCAGATCTTAACGGACGTGTGCTCTTATTTTAGCACCTCCTTGAATATGTCTTAGTCTTGCAGCTAGTCCCTAATTTTATGGTGAACTACACCAGTCTTGTTAAGGCAGACCCTATCTCAATATCAATAATCGATCGATGTAGATGAAAGGAATGCTTTGCGCAACACTTTATGGCCAAAAAAGATCGTATTATAGATTCGAGTAAGGAAGACTATAACTTGCCTTAATATATTTACTTTGGGATTTTGTATTGGTGTTAAACGTCTCACCCAATATAGGATTTATTAGATGGACATATTTATAATAATTTATATTAATTCAGGAAATTTTAGAATTAATTAAAAGGTCTAACCTTTAATGGGTTCAAGCTCTGTATTATAATTATTCCATCAATCTATATTATATGCAATATTATTAACATTCTTTATTTGTTATATTTTGCATTTTCATTAAGCTTTTATTCAATAATTTAATATTTACTTTGTTATAGAAACAAATATAAGAATCTTCTTATATATTAAAAATAAATCAGTCCATTATTAATCCCCTCTTAGTCAATTCAAGCTGCACCGATATAGGTTCCCATGTAGGAGAGGTGCCCTATGAGAAGTAGACACCAAGTCCAATCCTTGCCAGAATAAGCACGGACACAAACTTGAAGACCATGGATCCTCCTGAACTAATAAATTTCATTCTTTCAATTCATGTAAATTGAAAGCATCTATAACCCCCATAACTTATATAAATTATTGAGCCTTTGATAATTTTGAGTAAGTTGAGCAGACTTATTCAAAATTATCTATATCAATTTTCTAACCCTGAAATGAAGGCCTAAGTTCGTCTATTGTTCCAAACAATTAATAAACTTTAAATCACTTCATATAGAAAATAAAATTTAGTTTTCTTCTAACTTAATTATGCACTAAATAGGCAGGCACTGATACAACTGTTGGTAACTAATAGTCACTTTAAACATGCATAACAGGCATGGCGGAAATTCAAAATTTTGTCCCTTGTCTCTAGGAACTGCTACTAGTTGGATATAATTAATTAAAGCCTTAACTAAATTAATTCTCTACCTAGGTTAGCATGCATAGGCTAGGCATACCATAACTCTAAGTTATATCCTAGCATATAAAATCTATACCTAGCATGTTATAACTCTAAGCTATAACCTAAGCATAAGCATAAAATAAACTAAGCATGCAAAACAACCTAATCATAATTACTAAATCTAAAAACTCTTGAAGAAAAAGACCTAATAATTAAAAGAGATAACTTACCAGTTGAATCGTGCTTCAGCAGAACCTTCTTGCACAAGCCGCCAAGTGTAGGATAGCCTCTATGAGTATCCCCACGAACCCCACCAACCAAAACCTCTCAATGAGGAAGAATTGCAGAGCTTTGAGTAGCTGCTAGACAATTCCAAAACCCACCTAAAAAATTAACTAGAGGTGCCTCAAAAACATTCAAGGCTTCCCAAAAATATTCCTCTAAGTCAACTTGAGAAAGTTCAAGTCAAGACTAATAGGAGGAGCTTGGTGTGTATGAAAAGAGGAGGAAAAGGCCTCCTTATATAAAAGGAGGGGAGCAAAAGAGGTCCCCATTTTTCAATGTGGGATTAGGGAAAACCCTAATCCCACAAGGGTCAAACACGAGGATCTTATTGGATCTGCGGGTCTATAGAACACTAGGTAGATTGCCATACAAGAAAAGCCCTTGTGGGCTTGCCTTGCTTGCGATGTTGGGCCTCGTGGCACATGCCGGAGCCTAGCTCACGGCGTGCCATTGGGCTTCACTTGTGCAGCCCATTTTCATGGGTTATCGCGAGCAGTGCTCTCGCAACTTTTGGTGCACTCCCGCGCACTAGAGCCTATACAAAATATATTTTGTACTCTTGGTCCAATTTAACTGGTCAAGGCAAAATTCCCTTTTTGATCCTTTTCAAATAAATATTTTATTTTATGACCCTAATAAATTAGTTACCGGTCAATAAATAAAATCTCTGGTCTAACCAAGTAATGGTCTAACCATTCTACATTTAATATTCTCATAATAGGCCAAGTCTATTAATTCTTTACTCAATCCGGTGAAAGTCCAATGTGTGTGACCTTATAGGACCCTGAAGTATTGAGCTGTTAAGGCTTAACCAATCGTTGTTCTATAGGAACAATTGGCTCGAAGCTCTAGACCGTAATTAAAACTTGATGATCTTAAGCGACTGTAGTACGCCTCTAACAAGGGTCCACCATCCCCATTACTCAAAACATCATTTGTGCTTATGACTTAATCATGGTTAATGCAATAGTTGCCCAATGCAATGAACTCCTTCCATTCTTTAATATTATTATCATCTGGTTTATCAGGTTCAGTTAAAGTGTTAACCCACTAATTGCAAGGTTGCTTCAAACTATCCCAGTTTATTTACTTGTTACCAAAGTATAATGTTTTTTACCATAATGCGTTTGACTAAAAACTATTTCTATCAAACACATACTCTGATCAGAGGTTTATAGCAATCACCACTTCAACAAGCGGCTAAGTACAACTCCTTAATATATCTATAGCGATGGATTCTTTTTGAATACGTAGCCTACCAACGTGCTATCATCATTATACCTGTAATCATGTGTGGAACCCTAAATCAATGAATGAATAGGTATGACCCAAAGTATAGCGATAGTACCACACAAGGTAACTAGTATCTCAAGTATGAGGATATTCTCAAAGCTACTGCATAAAGATAAACACTAACACAATGATATATTTACCAAGTGTTTATCTTATTGCAGTCTCTAAGATATCTTCTAGATATGTCCATGGGTCAAACTTAAAGCACCACCTTCAGTTTGAGGAGGTTAACTTTTTGGACCCATTCCAAGAAAGTTGACCACATGCTAGTCTTACTGTTTCATCAATATCCTTTCTTGATGAAACTATGACTAGGGATAGTTTAGACATAGTCATAATTGCACATGAAAGTAGGTTTCATTAAAGATAGTCCCACTATGATATCTCTCTCTTCATGCTATGTTATGTCAAGGACTTTTGTACATACATATAAATGAATATATTTTAACCAGTCATAATATATATGAAAACATCGATATAAACAAAAGATTAAATGCCTTTATTCATTAAACAATGTCCTAGTATATAATTAAGATATATCGCCCTAATTACCTTAAGGGCATACATCATATCTAATAGATTTCACCTCTAATAATTTTATATGATTTTTCATCTAATAGTTTGGGAGGATTCTGCCTCTAAAATTCAATTAAGTTATTTCGACTTCCATTAACCAAGTCATTTTGACTTTCATTCTTTGAGTCATTTCAGCTTTTAAGTTTTCGAGTCATTTTGACTCAAGCCATTTTGTTTCTTTCAATTTTTGAGTCATTTGGACTCAAGCCATTGTGGTTTAAATTTTAATTTTAGCTACACAATATATCCAACTCCTATTTTCATCCTACTTTTAGCTTACACTTGTAAGTAATGGATCATACGAAAAACTAGACTTCACATTTGTAGCTAGATTTGCAATTGATTTCAGCTTAAGTGAATCTTGTTGAAATTTTAAAAAAGAAGGAAAATAAACCTACAAACATAAACTTAGAGCTCCTCAAAGAAGGCAACTATGATTAACTTTAGAGATCACATTGGAGAAGAAAGACCAAGGGAGGAAGTCGATTGTGTATTGAGCTGTTATATTGTATATATAAGGCCTCTTTATATAGGAGATAAAATGAAAATGTATAAGAAAAAAAATCTATACAAAAGGAAATAAAATAAATGAACATAAATATGTTTCTATAATAGTTTCCTAGAATCATGTGTGCTGAATGAGAATGATGGTTTGAAGATTTGATCCCAAACTCTTTTCTTCTTTCCTTTTGTTTTCTAACACTCCCCCTCAAGTTGAGTAGTGGGATTTCCAATGCTCGAGTTGCTCAAAAGGACATAATTGAATTAGATCCACCTTTTCATTGATGGTTAAACTGTGGATTGTTAGACATGATGTATTAATTAGAGAAAATTAGGGTGATATATTATAATTAGTTGATTTGTAAAAACAATTTATTATTAGTGAAGGCATTTCTTTTGTTATATCGATGACTACAAAATATATTATGACTGGTTAAGAATATATTCATTAGTATATTTGCAAAAGTCCTTGACAAATCATAGCACAGATTGTAAGAGCATAGTAGGACTATGTAGGGTGAGAGCTGGCCCGTGTGTAATTATGACATGTCTAAATATCCCTTGTCATAGTTTCATCAAGACTAGACATTGATGAAAATGGATAGACTAGCATGTGTCGTCACACTCCTTGGATTAGATCCAAGCATCATCTCTCTCGTGGCGAAGAATGGTGCCTAGAGTTAACACATAGATGTATCTCGGGAGATACATTGGATACCTCTATAAGATAACACTCAGTAATCTATATCATGTGTTAGTGTTTTGTCTTATTGCAATAGCAATACGAGTATCCTTAGACCTGGGATACTAGTTACCTTGTTCAGAATTGATGTATGTCCATTGGTAAGTTGAGTAGTCAAGATAGAATCCATCACTTCAGACATAATAATATATGGGAGCTATACCTTGGCCACTTGTTAGAAGTGACACACTCGGAAACCTCTTATTAGAGTACGTGTAGATAGGATGCGGTTGGTGGGCTAACACTTTACCTCGAGCCCAAGAAACTATATGGTACTTAACCTATGGAAGGAGTGAATTATATTGACACTATTGTAGAACTAGGACCAAGTCACAAGCACGTGACATTCCAAATATCGAGGGTCATATGTCCTTACTAGAGAGCCATCTATGATCATTCAAAATAATCAGAGTCCACTACGGTCTGGTACTTCAAGCTAGTCAATCCCTTGGGAGGAAGTTGAGCTAGGTCAAACTTTGGTGGCTCAATATTATGGGATCCTATAAGGTCACACACTTTGAGCTTCTTCCGAGCCATGTAAAGAACTATTAGACGAGATATAATCTAGAGGATAATAAATCGTTGGACCACTTTGATAGGTGAACCATTTTTACTAGTTATCCTTCCATTATTTTTTATAGGTGAACCATTTTTACTAGTTGGACCAATGTACCGGAAAAATAATGGAAGGATAAAAGGGGAAACAAGAACTTAAAATTAGTGAGGTTAGCAAGTACGGGTTACTATAAAAACCAACACGAGTGGGCCTGTACATGTGCTGGTTGAAAACACATGCATAGCCCTGCGAATGGGCTAAGGCGGCATTGCGCAAGGCCCGTAGGCCTCATGCAAGTGGGCTACTGAGGTAGCCCGCAGTGCGTGTGTGAAAGCCTACAATGGTTGCGCAGCCCGCATGCCTATGCTCTTGTGCAGCGTGTGCAGGCTAGTGGGCCTATGCAGGCCCTTACGCGAGCAGCCAGCCTGCTTAAGGCACTACTGGCGTAAGCAAACAGTTTCTTGCTCCCCAAGCAAGCTCCTAGTGTTTGGATTTGTTCCTGATTCTAATTTAATTCATTAACTAAATTGCCTTTGTTTATCCTATTTCTACTGGATATGGATTGGACTAAATTGTCTTTTTATTTTCTCCATATGCTATAAATATATAGCTTGTGTTCATTATTTTTCATCTCATCCTGCCTTCCCTTCGTTTCTTTCTTTGAGAGCTCTTGAGTAATCTTTTACCATAGAAATATTTACTCTAAAGATAAATAAAAAAAATAAAAGAAGTTCTTATAGAAATATTTATTAGGAAGGTCTAGCAGCCTTCTAATCTTTGTGAGTTATTCCTTTTAGAAGGTTCGTGTGGATCAATTATTGATTTGGTTAGTTATCTTCTTTTCAATGAGGAGATCAAAACACAAATCTCTAATTTCGTTATTCGACATGGTTTTTTTGTCGTCCATAATTTTTTTGCCAATTTTGTTGTTTTTTATATGTCCTTACCGCCATTCTCTACGGCTCAAAACTTTGTTTTTCTTGACGTTTCCTCGCCACCTTCTTTTCGGCTCGGAAGACTATTTTTGTTTTACCCTTTCTCTCCGAGCTTTTCTTTGGCTCAATGCCAACCTATTTCATTTTTTATCTCTTCTTTATTTTTAGCAGATTTCTTCTTTTCGGCTTTAAGTTTGTCCATCCAAGGTATTTTCTACTTGAACTTCCATTATGGTATTTGGTTTGCTTAACCAAGAATCCTTCCTCAAACCAAAGACCATAACCAAATACTCCTTTTTTTTAACTTTTTGTTTTTCTCTCTATCTATTTTATCTTCTATTTTTTAGGAACTAAGAATTTGCTCTGATACCATGTTGAAATTTTAACACAGAAGAAAAATAAGCTTATGAACCTAAACTCAAAGCTCCTCAAAGAAGGAAACTCTCATTAACTTTAGAGATCACAGTGGAGAGGAAAGACTAAGGGAGGAAGTTGATTTTGTATTGATTTGTTCTATTGTGTTTACAAGGCCTCCTTATATAAGAGAGAAAATGAACATGTATAGGGAAATGAATCTTTACAAAAGGAAATAACATAATTGGATGTAACTGGACATAAATTTGTCTATAACGGTTTGCTAGAATCACGTGTGCTGAATGGGAAATGATAATTTGAAGATTGATCACATATTCTTTTCTTCTTTCCTTTTCTTTTCTAATAAATTTTTGGGTAAATTTCAAAAATATGCCATGTGGTTACGTACGTTTTCAAAACGAGGATCATGGAATCATTTTTTAAAAAAGGAGGTTTGAGGTTTGAAACGTTATCGAAAAAAGCTTTTCTGTTAACACCGTTAAAAAAGCTGACATAGTAAGGGGCAATATCGTAAATTCACTATTTCAAAGAAAATCAGGTCAATCTTATCTCCTTCTTACCCTAAATCGTTCCAACTACCCATTCTCGTCGGGGCGTGCTCGACGAAGCCACTCACAGACTCCTCACAAGGTGAACAAGACCATTACTCCGACGTACCCTTGGGCGATGAACAAGCGAGAGATGGTTCACACCTTGACCGAATTGAAGGAGAGGAATGTCGAGACTTTTATCAGTTTGGTTCAATGTGTGAAATGTTAAAGTGAGTATGAAATGGTTTTTAATCTGGTGCAGAAGTTCAAAGAAATTGGTTTTATTGCTATGAAGGAATTGATGCATGATAGTGCTCCGAAAGAATGAACGAATTTGATTTTGCCTACCTGCAAGAAATGTGAACAGGAAAATGTGTGAAGTCGGTGATTTCAGGGAAGAAGAGAACGGTTAATTGGCTATTCTTGCTGCTGGGACAGATTGCCAAGCTACGACCAAATCATAAGAGACCTGGACATTCAATAAAAAAAATTTGCATTACTTTGCTCCATCGAAGTTGCGGAATTAAGGATTAAAAATTGGGAATGGTTTGATGTGAAGTTTATCTAATTCTTTGCATTAACTATTTGTTTGTTCACTATAAATGGATTAATTGCAGTTGACAATTAGATACGTGTATTTGTACATTTTAATCAATATCTTTTTATTAACTATTTGAGCTTCTAAAAAATTTTAAATTCTGAAAACAACTATTAATGCTTTGATTTTTCAATTTATCTTTTTAAAGGATTGGAGGTAATTGAAGAGAGATGTTTTGCTTGCTTAGAAAGATAAGAAAGATTTGAAATTGGTCAAAATCCTTGAGCATTTCTGGTGCTTCTTCAACAATCCAACGAAAAAGATGATGGATTTAGGTTTAGAAAAAAATTAAATAAAAAAAATAAAATTTAAAAATAAAACATTTTTAAAATTACTTTTTGCCACGTGTTAATAAAAAAAACTTTATTTTAATAATGTTTCAAAACTCAAACCCCCTTTGTGTAAAAATTTTTTTTACGATCCTCATTGTGAAAACTCGCGTAACTAAATGACATATTTTTTAAGTTTACTCTAAATTTTATCTCTAACTCTTGCAATGGAATCCTTCCTGTGCTGGTTTGAATGGATCTCCACTGCCAGCAATTTGGTTTTGCTCCAGCTGCGTTTCACCCACCTGTTTATGACTGCAACACGAATCACCTCCTTTTCAGTGTTGTTTCAGGTCGAACAGAACAAGAGCCACAACACAGGTAGAAGATTTGAATATCTTTTTTCTTTTAATCAGTTTCTTCCTATCTGATTTTGATTTTTCCGATTTAAAGTTTCTTTGAATTTAAGCAATCGATTCTCCTTTGAATCTTTTAATTTGATTTTCTCTTCATCAATTTCTTTTTTTTTTTTGGTCGGCTCTTGGATCGCCTCCTCTGTTCGTCTTTTCCTATTTTCCGATTAAGAAATTGTGGGAACAGTTGAGCAGCTTAAGATCCAGACTGACTGGAGCTTGAGAACATAACAGTTTCTCCATATCATAATCAAACTATTTCTCTTTTCTTCCTTGAATTGGATATTCCAATCTTTGATTTGCCTTCTCTTTTATTTGTTCGGATTGTTGTTTTATTTACTCCATACTTCGATTTCTTGGCTTACCACTTCTGCCGGATCTATTTTCTTCTCTTATTACCGATTTGGAGTAACATTTCGATCTCTTAACTTCTGGTTTTCATGTTCTTTTCTTCTGATCTACTGAATTTCCATCGATTCATCGACTGATTTACTTTACGATCTGCTTCAATTTCATTCACACCTTTGGATTCGAATATCTTCTTTGTTTTATAGTCGGAGTTTTTAGTTTGTTCTTTACCGGAGCTTTGGTAGATCTCTCCGATCTACTGATGTTCGAAGTCATTCCATGCTAAAAATTCTGCCCGACCTTCGAACCGGTCGCCAGAGCTGGATATTTTCCTCTTCCGTCGTAGATTTATTTTCCTAGTTTTTGGGTGCAGAGTTTGAGGTTCGAACCTCCGCCCTTACATTAAAGCTCCTGATTTACATTATAATTTTAGAGCTTGTTCTCTGTGAAAAGTATACTTACGTACGAGTTATGAGTGTGCATTTCCCCCTAATATGTCTCTAACTTTACTCTAGAATAATCAAACTCATATGTATGCTCTTAGTATGTATCTGGTTTTGTACGCTGAACCCAATTCCTATTTGATAAATTTCTATTCCTAACTTATGGATTCTAGTACCCAAAATTATGGACCACCGTGATCAAGAGCACAAGCACCGATCTCGCCATTCGGTTCTCATGACCATCATCGTCAATATAAGATAGAAAAAAGAGGGAAGATGAGAATATGAGAATAAAGTGAAATTGAGGAAGACAATGACTAGTTCAGTGGTGTGAAATTATTATTTCTAAATTTGAGTTAATTAGCATTAGAATTTCTATAGTTAATGTTTATTGGAATGTGTTTGGTTGACGTACATCCGAGAATCATTTTAAGCCAATTGTGTTTTTTTTTTTTTTTTGTTGTTTTGAGTTTTTGTAGAATTTTTTTTTATTGAGATCTCAGTTTAGATGAAGGATTTTTCTATTGTAGTTCATTATGGCGTTGTTTGATGGTTTTGCTATTAATTTAGTTTGGTACAATAGACTTTGTATCTTTTTTTTATATTTGGTATAATATGAATCATACTGGTTGATTTTATTCTGGTAATGGTTTTAATATTATTTAGCATTGGAACAATAAATTTTATACTTTTTTATATTTGGTATAATATATATTATACTTATTTATTTTACATTTGTAATGGTTTTATTATCTACCTTTAATATAATAGATCTTATACAGTTTTTATATTTAATATAATAATTTTATACCTCCGACATTTGGTATAATAGATATTATATCATTTTATGGTTTGGCATAACCATCTAATACCTCATTTTTC
The DNA here is from genome assembly GCA_947683365.1 of Euphorbia pulcherrima. Classification (NCBI taxonomy): domain Eukaryota; kingdom Viridiplantae; phylum Streptophyta; class Magnoliopsida; order Malpighiales; family Euphorbiaceae; genus Euphorbia; species Euphorbia pulcherrima. The sequence continues at coordinate 46,591,164 of CANTUS010000014.1, forward strand.
ATATAAAGTAAAAATATGATGTATTTGGAATACTTATTGAAGTGCTATATATCTATTATATATCTAATATATATTTGTTATAAGTCTAACATAAGTCTTTTTGTATTTACAATACTCATTCAACTGTTATATCTTGATATATTATGTACGTAAGCTATGTCCATTATATGAGGACAATCCAGAGGTACGGTAAGGTTTGGGTAACAGGTGAAATAAATAGGTCCATTCATTAAGGAAGACTCAATGGCTCCTAGTAAAGAGTCAGTGAACTTTAAGTTCCGTTTGTCTCTAAGACAGACTAATGCAGTTATTGGTAGGCTTGCAACGAATTAAAAATTCATCGACAGGCTTGTAAAGTGGTTTAACCACATTATCAGACAGTCTTTCAGTTGCTTTTACTTCTTCTACGAAATTTAATTGGAACAGAGGAAGTTGAAGATCGTGGTGTAGGAGTTTTTATACTTCTACTGAAAGATCTTCTAGAAGATAAAGATCTTTATTTGTCAAACTTTAAGATGACACTATCATCAGATTCTTCTAGAACATAGCCTAATTGTGAATTCTCTTCCTAATAGAATATTATTCAGAAAATATTCTAAGTAGATCTTGCATAAGTTCTGTGAAACCCAAGTCGCGTTGTCGTAGCCATTTGAGCCGAGTGTTAGGCGTTGTTGGCAGTTTACTGACATAAATTGTTGACAGTGATCAGACTTATGGAAGCTATATTTGAAAAATTTGCTGGTAGTTCTTCTAATAGTAATAAAAGAAATAATAAATGTAAAAATAAAGAAATATTATTAGAAAGTAATATAGAAAATGAGTTACATAATTGGAGCATACCTCCTACTAGTGCTAAAAGCATCTATAAATCCAACAGTAATTTTCTGATTAAATCAGACGATATTGTAAAAACAGTTGAACAATCTGTTTCAATTGATGATAATATTAACTCGTTTAATCTATTAACTAAAAGTCTAATAAATAAACATAAGGAATTATATTCCTTTATCCATATTGGAATGATTCAAGTAGCGGTAAAATCGGCTACTCGACTAGGCCTACCAATAACTGCATTAGTTTGTCTTAGAGACAAACGGAACTTAAGGTTCTCTGACTCCTTACTAGGAGCCATTAATTCTTCCTTAACGGATGTACCTATTTATTTCACCTGTTACCCAAACCTTACCGTACCTCTGGATTGTCCTCATATAATGGACATAGCTTCATTAGACATCAAAACTGAAGGTTTTGAAATGAAGCCAGGATCAAAGAATTTGATTCTAATCTATAGAATACATTACACGGTAATGAATTCTACTGTACCCAATCTAAAAGATGGTGCCAGTAAAATGTTAAATGCACCTAAAGGCGTCACAACTTTATTTTTTACTGATCTGTTAAAAGAAAATTTGGTTGTTCCCAGGCCTATTCCTTGGGATCAATTAAATTTTCCGGATTCCTGGAAAATAGACGACGTTGTCCCTTTAAAAAAGGAAGAGAATTCACAATTAGACTATGTTCTAGAAGAATATGATGGTAGTGTCATCTTAAAGTTTGACAAATAAAGATCTTTATCTTCTAGAAGATCTTTCAGTAGAAGTATAAAAACTCCTACTTATCTACCACCACGATCTTCAACTTCCTCTGTTCCAATTAAATTGGGAGAAGAAGTAAAGGCAACTGAAAGACTGTCTGATAATGTGGTTAAACCACTTTACGAACGTCCAAATAGTCCTTCCATGTCCGACATGGGATATTATTCAGTAAGTGTGTTATCCAAGGACTTAACTCCATTTGAAAAATGGTATACTGTTACTTTCTCTGAAAGGAAAAAAATTAAATGGAATAGTAAATATGATTTGTATATTACAAAGATGAATAATGAAGGATATAGATCTTTTCCGGAATTTGTTAAACAAATGCTTTACCTTAAAGGTAGAAAATCTGATATTAAATATCCATATTTTGAGAATTCAAAATTCTTAGAGACTTTAGAAATGTCTTATAAGACCTTTCTTACACCACAAGGTGAAACCTTGACAAACCTACATCCTCCTTTAGTTACAGTAAGCTAGAATCGTATGAAATTGCCACTTACTACACCAGGAACCATTCTATAGTCCCTTTTCTTCCCAGAGATTATAGCTTCTATTTAACAATTCTGGAAGACACAAGTTCAATTAAATTCGAACCAATGAAAAGAAATGGCAACGAATGGGCTTTCGCCAAATTGACGATCTTAAAGATCTTGAATCCTGAAGAATGGGAAAATGATTTATTTTTCCCACACAAAAGCAGCCAAATAACTTATAGTTATTTCGATTATATTCAAGCTTGGTCACAAGCATTGTTGTACAACAACAGTTTCAGAAAGTTCAGTTGGTTCATACAGTTTCAATTGGTTAAACCAGTTAAAACATTTCCTAATTGGTTCCATGATTGGTTCCAGCAATGGGGATTACTCCCCATCTGCCTCCCTAAAAGGGTTAGAAATTTTTTTGATCAGTTTGGTGAAACCAACGAATCTTGTAATTGTTCTAGATTACATTTCACTGTCCTCTATAAAGTTCCATGGATCCTTAAATGGGATTACTCTACAGAATATAGATGGAGAGGCAATATGCCTCAGATTCCAACCAATGAAATTGAGCTGCCATGGTTAGTTAGAAAAATTGCCATTAAATGGTAGGATAAATTTGAGTTCTTCGAAAAGCCCTCAATTTTCTCTTCTAAAGGAGTAATACATTTAGAAAAACCTGCAGATCTAAGCAAAGTAGATCTTTCTGCTCCTTTAACCAACCTCCTCGAAGATCTCCTATCTAAAATATCTGAGGATGAGCTTAAAGCTCATATATTTAACCTTTCAAAATCAAAAGATAAAATTCCTTCCTCAACTCCACAATCCAAAGGGATTGTTATACTTGATTCCCCTAAAAGGAAGAACGATGATCCTTCTCCAATGGACACATCATCTGGCAAACAAGAGAAAATTGAAGCCTCTTTTAGCAAAGGAAAGGAGAAAGTTACCATTTCCACTAATCCCTTTGACTGGCTATATCAAGATGCCCAAAGTCCAGACAATACGATCGATACAGATAAAAATTCCCTTGGCGATTTTTTAGAATCATTAAGGCCAAAGTAAAAGCTTTCGCTACTGGGTGACCGCCTCTTCAGGTCTTTCAAAGACCGGCTATCGGGTGATCGCTTCTACCAGTCATCCATGACCGGTTAAACCGGCTCAAGCCCTATATAAGGCATATCACTGCTTAAAGTTCAGCAGAAGCAAAAATAGAGAAAGCCTAGAGAGAGAAAGAAGAGAGACACGCTCTGTCTCCGACCACTAGTCTCCGGCCACCAGTCTCCGACCACTCTCCGACGACCACCACTCTCAGGCGGTTATTTTTCGATCACCGTACTTTTTTCGGTGACTTTTTTTGGCCACTTTTCCGGTTGTTTGTACACGTCTAAAAGACGTAAGTTTTTCTTTTCTTTTGTAATTTTCTTTTACATACTTATTATTTCTGTATGTATTGTATGTACTGTATGTGTATACTGTATTTTACATAAATTAGAGTTTGTTTTAGTACGATTCGTGTAGTCCTTTTGTCAATGGTTCAGATACGTTTGTTAAACAAAACAATTTTACAAATTTGACTTTGCACACTATGAGTGAGTAATTATGTCGTATTGAAAATACAATGCTTAAAGCATCGATACCTACTTTAAAAGTGGGGGAGAAGGTAGTCATCAAACCAACTTCTAATGAAAAATTGGACTTTAAGTTTGAAAAATCTCAAAATGACTTAGTAGACGAAATCACTAAACGTCTTGCTTTAATCCCTGTTGATAAAAAACAGAAAGGGATTCAAAGTGAACCTAAAGAAATTGCCCCTTTAACTAAGAAAATAGAAGAAACTGAAAGTTCTACTTTTTTAGATAGTCCTTCTGAAACTGAAAGTTTCAAAGATTCTGAAGTTGACAAGCTTCAAGCTTTATTTCAAAATTTGAAAATTGACAATAACAATCAAGTAAATAAAATTTACCACTCTAGAGGTTCATCTGAAAAACCTTACTATCCTAGACCTTTACCTGTTAATTCACAGTATGAAGAATTCAGGCCATCTATGGTATCCTTCGATGGAAGAGCCATAGAAGAATGGAATATTGATGGATTATCTGAATATCAGATAAAAAATGTTATTCAGTATATCTTAATGTATGCCTCTGCCTCTAGGATACACAATAATAATGATAGAAGTATTGCTGAAGCAATAATTGCTGGCTTTACTGGCCAACTGAAAGGTTGGTGGGATTTTTATGTGTCCAATGAATCTAAGAGTACAATTCTTAACGCTGTTAAAACTGAAGGAAATAGACAAGCCCCTGATGCTGTTAATGTTTTAATCTATACTTTGATCCTACACTTTTTAGGTTCAACATCTTTGTTCTTTAAACAAACTACAGAGTAGTTAATGAACTTGCGTTGTAGTGATTTGTCTGAATTTAAGTGGTACAAGGATGTTTTCTTGAGTGCAGTTTATACTCGAGATGATTGTACTCAGGATTTTTGGAAAGAGAAATTTATTTCCGGACTTCCCAGGTTATCTGCAAATAGAGTAAGAGACAGGATAAAGAATAAGTATAATGGTACTATTCCTTATGCTTCTCTCACCTACGGTGAGATCTCAGCTGAAATAATAGCTGAAGGATTACTTCTCTACAACGAATTAAAAATTCATCGACAGGCTCAAAGTGGAAGATTCTCTGAAAAGAGAATTTTAGGATCTTTTTGTGAATAATTAGGATTCAGTCCTATTAAGAAAAGATCTAAAAAACCTGTCCATAAAGGTAAAAGATTTTTTAACAATGAGCAGAAGGATCAAAGGTCTTCTAAATTTTTAAAACCAAAATTTCATAAGAAGAGACATTTTAAAAATGCTTCGTCTTCTAGAAAACCCTGAAAAAATGAAATTCTTCCAAATATTATTTGTTATAAATGTGGAAAAGTGGGTCATTATTCTAACAAGTGTAGAGTTAAACAGCAAATTAAATCTCTATCTTTAGATAACAATCTTAAAGATTCGTTACTGAAAGTTTTATTAATAGAAATAGATTCAGAAAAAGAAGATTATATCTTCGACAATGAGAATGAATATACATCTGAGTCAAACTCAGAAGAAAATAGTTCCAGTAAAGGTTGTGATGGTCACTGTAACTATTACAAGTCTCTTTGTTCATTAAATGGACTTATGGTCTTAACTAAAAGTGAAGACATGATTCTAACTCTAATAGAAACAAAAATAGAGAAAGCCTAAAGAGAGAAAGAAGAGAGAGACGCTCTACCTCTGACCACTAGTCTCCGGCCACTAGTCTCTGACCACTCTCCGAAGGTTATTTTTCGATCACCGCACTTTTTTCGGTGACTTTTTCTAGCCACTTTTACGGCTGTTTGTACACGTTTAAAAGACGTAAGTTTTTCTTTTCTTTTGTAATTTTCTTTTACATACTTATTATTTCTGTATGTATTGTATGTATTGTATATGTATACTGTATTTTACATAAATTAGAGTTTGTTTTAGTATGATCCGTAGAGTTTGGTATCAGAGCCACATTTATTGTATTTTTTATTACTAATAGAATACTATTCAGAAAATATTCTAAGTAGATCTTGCATAAGTTCTGATTCTAAGACTTCTTCTAATTCATTATCAGAATTAGAATCATTTACTTCTAAAAAGGTAACTCTTTCTTGAAGATTTTTAATCTCCCTTTTCATATCATTTATTTTTGACTTTAAATCATTAATTGTAGGCTCTCTTTTAGAGTCCTTAAATCTGTCAATTATATCCTTAAGATTATAAATGACGTTTTTCTCGTCTAATTTCTTTTCTAAAATAGTTGGCTTAGTACTTGAAGTACTAGCTTCAGAACTGTTCTTGATTATTTCAAGGTACTGTTCTAAATGTTTCTTTCTTTCAGAAGGATCTTGGATTTGCTTAACTAAATCGACAAACAACTTTAAGTGTTTGAAGTGCTGTTTAGTGTCCTTTCAGAAAATAAGAACATCATCAATATAAATGATGGAAAAGGATGAATAGCAATTAAAAATGTCATTCATAATTTTCTGGTATTCAAATGGGGCATTTTTAAGCCCAAAAGGCATGACATTCCACTCAAAGTGACCAAAAGGAACTGTAAAGGCAGTTTTATATTTATCCTTTTCATCAATCTGAATTTGCCAAAAACCCGATTTCATATCAAATTTAGAGAAGATTTTAGCTTTATAAAGTCTGTTTAACATATCTCTTTTATTTGGAAGTGGGTACCTGATCCATCTTAAAACTTTGTTTAAAGGTTTATAGTTTATAACAAGTCTAGGAACTCCACGTTCAAGCTCGGCTGCGTTTTCAACATAGAAAGCATGACAGGGTTGTGACTGTTTCTAATAAGGCCTTTTTGTAAAAGATCATTAATTTCTGTTTTATAGATTTCTAAATGTCTTGGAGACATAGCAATAGGTCTAGCTTTTGTAGGAATAAATCTTTCGTTAAAATCTGGCTCATAAGGAAGCATAATAATATGCTTTTTTCTTTCCCAAAAAGCAGAGGGAAGTACTGAGCAGATTTCAGAAATAATTAATTGCTACAAATATTCAATCCTTTTCTTTAAGATAGGATTTTCAAGCTTAGTTTTTAAAACCTTAAGACTTACTTCATTTTTAAGAGAAGCAATAAATTTTTCTTTATATAAAATATTTTGTTTTAAAACATTTAGAGTTTTACTCTTTGGTTGAGAAATAAATTCAAACATAATTTCTTTACCAACAATTTCTGTGGAAATTCCTTTTTTAGAAATTGTTAAAGGAAATAAACTATGCAAAAATGGGTTTCTCAAAATGATAGTCTGATTCAAATTTTTTACCATTATAAATGGTATTTCTAGACAAAGACCTTTGTTACAAATGGCAGCGTTATTTAATTTGAAATTAACAGAAAGCCTTTCACCATTTGCAGTGGGGAGTTGCTCAAGGGTTTTAGTAAAATATTTCGAAGGAATTAAACCCTCATTAATGCAATTTAAGTCAGCACCAGAGTCGATTAAGGCAATAATCATTACGAAAAATTCTTTGTTTACTACCAAAGTAATTTTTGTATGCCATTTATAGGTGGTAACTCTGTTGATAAGGTCAATAAATTTAAGATTTTCAATCTTACTTATTTCTTTGATACTTTTAGTATCTTTATCAGAAATTTTAATTTCTGATTCTAAGACTTCTTCTAATTCATTATTAGAAGTAGAATCATTTACTTCTAAAAAGGTAACTCTTTCTTGAAGATTTTTAATCTCCCTTTTCGTATCATTGATTTCTAACTTTAAATCATTAACCGTAGGCTCTCTTTTAGAGTCCTTAAATCTGTCAATTATATCCTTAAGATGATAAGTGAAATTTTTCTCGTCTAATTTCTTTTCTAAAATAGTTGGCTTAGTACTTAAAGTACTAGCTTCAGAACTGTTCTTGATTATTTCAAGGTATTATTCTAAATGTTTCTTTCTTTCAGAAGGATCTTGGATTTGTTCTATTAGAGTTAGAATCATGTCTTCACTTTTAGTTAAGACCATAAGTCCATTTAATGAACAAAGAGACATATAATAGTCACAGTGACCAGCACAACCTTTACTGGAACTATCTTCTTCTGAGGTTGACTCAGATGTATAATCATTCTCATTGTCGAAGATATAATCTTCTTTTTCTGAATCTGTTTCTATTAACAAAACTTTCAGTAACGAATCTTTAGGATTGTTATCTAAAGATAGAGATTTAATCTGCTGTTTAACTCTACACTCGTTAGAATAATGACCCGCTTTTCCACATTTATAACAAATAATATTTGCAAGAATTTCATTTTTTGGGGGTTTTTAGAAGATGAAGCATTTTTAAAATGTCTCTTCTTATGAAATTTTGGTTTTAAAAATTTAGAAGACCTTTGATCCTTCTGCTAATTGTTAAAAACTCTTTTACCTTTATGGATAGGTTTTTTAGATCTTTTCTTAATAGGATTGAATCCTAATTGTTCACAAAAAGATCCTAAAATTCTCTTTCCACAGAATCTTTCGCTTTGAGCCTGTCGATGAATTTTAATTCGTTGTAGAGAAGTAATCCTTCAGCTATTATTTCAGCTGAGATCTCACTGTAGGTGAGAGAAGCATAAGGAATAGTACCATTGTACTTATTCTTTATCCTATCTCTTACTCTATCTGCAAATAACCTGGGAAGTCCGGAAATAAATTTCTCTTTCCAGAAATCCTGAGTACAATCGTCTTGAGTATAAACTACACTCAAGAAAACATCCTCGTACCACTTAAATTTAGACAAATCTCTACAGCGCAAGTTCATTAACTGCTCTGTAGTTTGTTCAAAGAACGAAGATGTTGAACCTAAAAAGTGTAGTATCAAAGTATAGATTAAAACATTGACAACATCAGGGGCTTGTCTATTTCCTTCAGTTTTAACAGCGTTAAGAATTGTATTCTTAGATTCATTAGACACATAAAAATCCCATCAACCTTTAAGTTGGCCAGTAAAGCCAGCAATTATTGCTTCAGCAATTCTTCTATCATTATTATTGTGTATCCTAGAGGCAGAGGCATACATCAAGATACACTGAATATCATTTTTTATCTGATATTCAGATAATCCATCAATATTCCATTCTTCTATGGCTCTTCCATCAAAGGATAACATAGATGGCCTGAATTCTTCATACTGTAAATTAACAAGTGAAGGTCTAGGATAGTAAGGTTTTTTAGATGAACCTTTAGAGTGGTAAATTTTATTTACTTGATTATTATTATCAATTTTCAAAATTTGAAATAAAGCTTGAAGCTTGTCAACTTTAGAATTTTTGAAACTTTCAGTTTCAGAAGGACTATCTGAAAAAGTAGAACCTTCAGTTTCTTCTATTTACTTAGTTAAAGGGGCAATTTCTTTAGGTTCACTTTGAATCCCTTTTTGTTTTTTATCAACAAGGATTAAAGCAAGATGTTTAGTGATTTCATCTACTAATTCATTTTGAGATTTTTCAAATTTAAAGTCCAGTTTTTCATTAGAAGTTGGTTTGATGACTACCTTCTCCCCCACTTTTAAAGTAGGTACTGATGCTTTAAGCATTGTATTTTCAATACGACATAATTGCTCACTCATAGTTTGCAAAGTCAAATTTGTAAAATTGTTTTGTTTAACAAACGTATCTGAACCATTGACAAAAGGAGTACATTCAATTTTGGCTTTAGGAGTTACCTGATAACTTACTGAAACTAAAGGAGGATGTAGGCTTGTCAAGGTTTCACCTTGTGGTGTAAGAAAGATCTTATAAGACATTTCTAAAGTCTCTAAGAATTTTGAATTCTCAAAATCTAGATATTTAATATCAGATTTCTACCTTTAAAGTAAAGCATTTGTTTAACAAATTTCAGAAAAGATCTATATCCTTCATTATTCATCTTTGCAATATACAAATCATATTTACTATTCTATTTAATTTTTTCCCTTTCAAAGAAAGTAACAGTATACCATTTTTCAAATGGAGTTAAGTCCTTAGATAACACACTTACTGAATAATATCCCATGTCGGACATGGAATGACTATTTGGACGCTCGTAAAGTGGTTTAACCACATTATTAGACAGTCTTTCAGTTGCCTTTACTTCTTTTCCCAATTTAATTAGAACAGAGGAAGTTGAAGATCGTGGTGGTAGATAAGTAGGAGTTTTTATACTTCGACTGAAAGATCTTCTAGAAGATAAAGATCTTTGTTTGTCAAACTTTAAGATGACACTATCATCAGATTCTTCTAGAACATAGTCTAGTTGTGAATTCTCTTCCTTTTTTAAAGGGACAACGTCGTCTATTTTCCAGGAATCCGAAAAATTTAATTGATCCCAAGGAATAGGCCTGGGAATAACCAAATTTCCTTTTGACAGATCGGTCAAAAATAAAGTTGTGACGCCTTTAGGTGTATTTAACATTTTACTGACATAAATCGTTGACAGTGATTAGACTTATGGAAGCTATATTTGGAAAATTTGCTGGTAGTTCTTCTAATAGTAATAAAAGAAATAATAAATGTAAAAACAAAGAAATATTATTAGAAAGTAATATAGAAAATGATTTATATAATTGGAACCTACCTCCTACTAGTGCTAAAAGCATCTATAAATCCAATAGTAATTTTCTGATTAAATCAGATTATATTGTAAAAATAGTTGAACAATCTATTTCAATTGATGATAATATTAACTCGTTTAATCTATTAACTGAAAGTCTAATAGATAAAGATAAGGAATTATATTCCTTTATCCATATTGGAATGATTCAAGTAGCGGTAAAACCGGCTACTCGACTAGGCCTACCAATAACTGCATTAGTTTGTCTTAGAGGCAAACGGAACTTAAAGTTCACTGACTCCTTACTAGGAGCCATTGAGTCTTCCTTAACGGATGGACCTATTTATTTCACCTGTTACCCAAACCTTACCGTACCCCTGGATTGTCCTCATATAATGGACATAGCTTCATTAGACATCAAAACTGAAGGTTTTGAAATGAAGCCAGGATCAAAGAGAAATTTGGCCCTTCATACCAGTAAACACTATCTTCATTTGTCCGGTTGAAAATAGGTACAGTAAGTTAGAACCGTATGAAATTGCCACTTTGTACACCAGGAACCATTCTACAGTCCCTTTTGTTCCCAGAGATTATAGCTTCTATTTAACAATTCTGGAAGACACAGGTTCAATTAAATTCAAACCAATGAAAAGAAATGGCAACGAATGGGCTTTTGCCAAATTCACGATCTTAAAGATCTTGACTCCTGAAGAATGGGAAAACGATTTTTTTCCCCACACAAAAGCAGCCAAATAACTTATAGTTATTTCGATTATATTCAAGCTTGGTCACAAGCACTGTTGTACAATAGCAGTTTCAGAAAGTTCAGTTGGTTCATACAATTTCAATTGGTTAAACCAGTTAAAACATTTCCTAATTGGTTCCATGATTGGTTCCAGGTTTGGGGATTACTCCCCATCTGCCTCCCTAAAAGGGTTAGAAAATTTTTTGATCAGTTTGGTGAAACCAATGAATCTTGTAATTGTTCTATATATATATGCAATGAGCATTGTAAACATAAAGAAATTTATAATAGACTTATAACAAATATATTACGTATATTACATATTAAAAAAGTTTTTTAAAAAAATATATCACAATGAATGACGTTTTGAAGATAAAAATTAGATGAACTAAAAACTTTAGCGCGGTATGTCAAAAAAACGAATAATTTGAGAGATAAATGTAAAATAAGCCAAAAAAATTTTTTTTAAAAAAAATTCTAATCGCATGGGGTATATTCAACCACGTAAAAATGTTAAAGGAAATGTAATTATATTTGGGAAATTGTCACTTTTGGCTCAATTTTTATAAATTATTTCGTTAAAAGTTTCACCCAATAACCTAAAAGTCACAATAAGTTTTCATAATTACTCTTATACGCCCTTAGTATCTTTTTTACACCTAAAACTCTTTCCAGTTATCTTTAACCCTTCACATTCTTACACAATTAAGCCGTTTCTCTCATTGTGGTCTTTCCTCTTCGATTTTCTCATTCTCTACACGATCAAGCCGTTTCTCTCATCGTGGTTTTTCCTCTTCAATTTTTTCCTCTTTCAGTTATCTTTTTATTCTTCTCTATAAAAACTGTCGCATTCTCTTCTTGTTCAGATCGTTCGACTTTTTTTCTTCATTCTTTCTTTAGTTGAAATTGAGGTATCTGTTTGTTCGACATTCTACAAGTTTGAATTCGAGTTAAACATAAATCTGAGAAACCTAATATTCACGTTTTGCTTTCTCTTTTGATTTCTGTTTTCTTACATTATTGATTTTCATGTTTTGAAGTTATAATGACTCCCAAGAAGAAGCAATTGGTACTAAAATCTTCTTCTCCTTTAGCATATAGAAGTAGAGGTGCTTCTGCTGCGAAATCTAGAAGGAAGGTAAGTAAATTCTAGACCTGATTTGATATAGTATGTATGTGTTATTTTTCTATTATATATCTATTATATTATTATTTTAAGTAGTTTATTAAATACATTTGTTATATATGTATTATATTATAAATCTGATATTTCTGCTATGTTTTCATAAGATCCATGAAATTTTTTGAAATAATATATGATTTGGCTCTTATGTATCAGATTTATATCAGATTTACTAAAATTTGGAATTAATAGTTTAGTCTCTTTTTATCTAATATAATTCTGCTTTATATATCATATAATGTGTCTGCATGTAAGTAATTGAAGTTATAATAGTATTGTTAATTGTTTTGTTTAATTATTATTTATGTGTTACAGTTTTGTTATTTTTCTACTATAAGACTCTGCTTGGTGTTTGGATATTTACCATGTGATACATATGTGTTATAATTCTATTGTATGTTTCTTATAAAAACATAAAAGTGTGTTGTTTCGATGAAAATCAGTATCTGATACAAATGTGTTATAATTCTGTTATATTTCTTTTATAAGTTACAAATTTCTTGTATGTAGAGTTTTATTATCTGTTTAAAGCTTTTACATTATATATATATATATATATATATATATATATATATACAAGTTCAAAATGTATTAAGTGCTTTTTTAGCATGATAGATCTTTAGAAGTCTTTCTATGTATTTTTTATGCTTGGTTCTTTGTTGTCTGTGTTGTTATAGGTTGCCTATTATAACATCTTACTTCTTTTATAATTTTTAGATGAAAAATGAAGATGATGAAGAGTACAATCCTTTTATAGAGGCAGTGAGGCTGGAGCCATATGCCCCTATCTATCATGAACCTTAGACATTTGGCGTTAATGCGTCGTCTAACTGGCGAGTTATTGACTTTATCAAGAATAATGTTCCCGCTTCTGTTCTTGAAAGGTTAGAGCGAAGTATTTTTGGAAACTTTTTCACTCATCCCCGTCTTAGAGTGCAGAGCGCTTTTCTACATTCTATTATATCGAGGGAAATCAATCAGCCTCACAATGATTGTATGTGCATTCTAGTTGCTGGTTGTCCGCTTTATTTTGGAATCAAGTACTTTTGTCTTATAAGTGGGATGTGACCAATTTCAGATGGGGACTTTGAGCTTGTCAAGACTACAGATTGAAAAGAATTCAGGTGGAAGTATTTTCCAAAATACTCTCATTTTATTACGAGAGCAGATTTGATTTGTTTGTTGGATAGGGATGTCAAGAAAAGTAAGGAAGACAGAAGTGATGAGGAGCAGGAAGATGAAGATGTGTACCGTAAATCAAAAAGTGATAGAGAACCGGATGAAAAAGTTCCCATTGAGTCTGATGATGATTATTTCAAGCTTTTGATGGTTTATTTTATAACATATTATCTCCTGGGGAGGGATCCTATCAATAAAATTCTGGAAATGTATTTTTAATTGTGTCAGCAATGGCACGTATGATAAATTAGCTTGGGGTAAGCAGCCGTTCGATTAGACCATTGAAGGTTTGAAAAAAAATGGAAGGAAAGGGCTTAGGCCACCGAATTACAAGCTGAAGGGATGCCCGTTGGTGTTCCGAATCTGGTTTTATGAAGTTGTGAGAGCGTGCGAAGGTTTTGTTTGTAGCAAAATTAAAGATGATAGTGGAGATTTCAAACCAAGATTTTTTAAATGGTATGCACACCAACTGGACACGAAAGCAGTAGGTTTCAATGCAGTCATTTTCAATAAGAAATCGAAATTTGTAAGCACATGTTCCAAATTTTTTCCCTTTTTTTATTTAAAATAAGTATGTGTTATAATTCTATTATAAATGTAGTATAAGTGTTAAATTAATTGAATTTGTCTGATAGTTACAGATTTATATCAGATATGTAATAGATATATATCTGATATATGTACTATAAAATTCAAAATCAAGGAATAAAGTAACATCTATTATATATCTATTATAAATACATTATAATTATTCTATACTCGTGTTTTAAGTCTTTCATAATTTGTTTGATATACTGTCTGACATGTTTATTAATTTTTTTCATTTTAGTTCTTCATGAGGAAAATCATTCCAACAGAAGAAGAGATTGCTAATCTGCCACTTGGGAACTTATTTCCCTTTCAAGAACCGTTGGAGTTTGAACAGTTTTTCAGCAATCAATCATCTTAGTCTAAACTTCTAGCTGGTAGCCAGACTCAAATTCTTAACCAATTGGAGGCACTGTCTAATAAAATTGATGAAGGTCTGGAAAGAATTAAGGGTAGAGTTAGTTCATTAGAGAAGAGGTTTGATAATCTTTCAGAAGAAGTCAATGTCATAAAAGATGTGTTGAGGCAGAATAAGTTATTGAATAAAATGGACGTTTCTGCGGGTGTAGGGGAATATGATGTTGATTTCTACACTAAATTAACAAGACATACCCACATTCTAAATTTCAGCCAGGGGGATTGAGTGAATCCTACAAGGAAGGATCTAATATCGGTAATAAGACAGATCCGATCGAACAACAAGATGATACCATGAATGAGAAGCTAGAAGAAGAAGTTACTAAATTTTTATGGTTAAAATACAAAACTTGATATTTTAATTTCTACTGGGGTTTTACGGTGCAGGTGGGCGATGAGGATGATGAGGCAGTCGAAGCGATTGCTACTGCTAAAAGTGATGTAAGTTTGAATCTAATTTAATATTAATACAATTCTGGTACAAATCCCACATCAGTATGTTAGATAGATAATTTACTATTTTTAATAACAATAAATGAATATTTAGATTTTTGTTATGTAAATAAGGAAAATCTAAGGAGGATGCAGCAAGTCTTGTCAATAAAGAAGGGGTTGCATTGGATTTTGAGGAAGAAAATGTGGAAGCAACACCCACTGTTGAACTTAATGTAATTACAAGTGTAATGAAATAGTAATGTATATCTATTATATACCTGTTATAACTATACCTAATCTCATTTTTATATATATTTTTGTATCAGGAAGAGCATATGTCTGGTCAAGTTGAGTTAGGATCTGAAATATCATCACGGACCGTGCTTTTCAAAGTAAGTACACATTTTATCTTTACACAAAGCTCCTTAATCAGTTGAATCTCATCTTAGTCCTGCTGCTTTTTCACCAAAATATGAATCGTAGGAAACACCCGATACCATAACACCGGATGTAGACAGCACGTGCACTGTTGCACTAGTTGAAGATGTAGAGGGGATTCAAACTCAACAACTTTTTAGCACAGAAGAAACAAATTCAGAAACAACTCAAAAATTGACAGAGCTAACATCATGAACCAACACTCTTTGTATTCAATAAATGTTTGTTTACGATAAAGGATATTTTGAAATTAATTTATAACAGCATAAGATAATTTTTAATACATATTTAGTAGGATTCTAGTAGATATATAATAAAATAATTTGTCGTCAAGTAAGCAGGACAAACACAGGGGGATGCATCAATTCTTGTGAATAAAGAAGAGGATGCAATTGATATTGTTGAAGAACATGTTGATAAGGAAGATGATGCAATGGAACTTCAGGAAGAACATATGGAACCAATTAATTTAAGTACAAGTATAATGATATAGTAATATACATCTAATATATATCTGTTATAATTATGTGAAAAGTTATTGTTTACATAGTAATGAATTCATGTAAGTTATATATTATATTCTGTGTCATGATGAGTATATTTCTGGTCAAACAGAGATAGGAGATGAAGTAACATCATGAATCATCATGTTAAATATCTAATAAATTTTTATTATATGATTGATTAAATACAATTATTTTGTAATACACATGTAATGGAGAAATTTCCTAATATTTAATAGGAGCTTGTTGAGGAGAGGAGCCAGAAAACTGTACAAGGGATTGGTGCTGTTGAAACTGTCATTGATCAAAAGTACAATCAAGATCCTCAAGGAGACGGAAAAGAAGTTCAAGAGAGTAAAGTGGCCTTGGAACAGGTAAACTGGTTGAATTAATATAGATGTGATCTTTATCTGGTACATACCAGATATATATCATAAACATATTAGATATATATTTATCAGATATCTATCTATTATATTTCTGATACAAATCAAATTTGTATTTGATATATACTTGATTTATATCAGTTATATATATAATAATTTCTATTTCATTAACATTTTCATTGAATGTTTTTCTATCTGTTATTTATTCTAAGATTTCATTCGTTTACATTATTATTAGAAGAAGGATCTTGTTCCTGAAGAAGTTATCCTAAGAAGGTCACGGAGGATGAAGCGTTTTTCAGAAATTTCTAGATTTAAGAACACATTGGATGCCAAAATAAATTTGCAGCCCCTTAAGACATTGGAAGATGGCTGGAATATGATTACAGATATTGCAAGAGAGGTTGCTCAATTTGTTGATCCTAAAACATCAGTCCTTGCAAAAAGAGGAAAATGGAAAGCTCCAGCTAGAAAATAGAAGAAAGTTGAAGCTGATGAAGGAGTTAGTCTCGAGCATAAAAATTTTCAAGAAGCTCTCACTAGAATGGCACATTTGCAAAACGTCAAGGGAAAGGTAAAACATAAAACTCATTTGAATTCTTATTTTACATAGGAAATTGGATTTTGTTTTCTGATCATTTTTTGTATGTCTAAAAAACATTATCAGGCTGGATCTCCTTGTTTCTTAGACTCTGTTGATCCAGCAGAAATTGATAAATTAGAGGCTGATTGTTTTGAAATATTAGCGATTATTAAGGAAGTTAAGCAAGTGTGTGTCATATTAATTATAATGTGCTATTTGTATAAGATTACAATCCATAATGACTCATTTTTAATGCGATTAAAGGAGATTGAAGAAGAGGAGGAGCTGCAGGTGATCCAGGCAGTAAATTTTGGGCGTAGAATAAGGAGGAAGGTGAATCCTTCACCGAAAGTAATATCATCTTGGAACACCAAAGTCCATGAGCGTTACCTATTGGATGATTATGCTTTAATTGGCCATGATATTTCAGATACCAAAGTTGTTAAAGTTTTCACGAGATTTGTCAATAAGCATAAAAATGTTTCGAGAGGGTAAGTAAATGTGTTAATCCAATATATGTGCAATTCGTGTAACATTTTTTTTTCAAACAAACTGATCATTTTTTTCAAATAATTATTGCGAAACAGGAAACACTCATGGTATAGTGCAAAGAATGACAACATTGAGCCATTAGACTTCAACGTTTTTCACGTATCGAAAAAAGACATTTTGGGCCGATCTTCTTACAACAGAAGAATATCTCAGCAGCGATGTAAGACACTTTCTCTATTTTTATCTCTTATTGTCTTGTTTTTATAATAAGATATGATAGATTAGAAAGTCTTGTAGAATTACATTATATAACTGATACAATTCTATTATATTTCTGTTATAAAAGTGTTTTATTTATTTTTTTCTAGTCTGATATGTTCATTGGTTATGTATTTATTACTTTTTCAGCATATTAATTTGGTGTCAGATTATCTAAGAAAGAAAGGAAAGTACTATCCAAGAATAAAGTACAGCTTCACCATTATGCATGATTCTTTTGCTCAGAGGCTAGGTTTTGTCAAGGCCATAATGGATAAAGATACCGAGGAATCGAGGAAGTGGGTGGAAGATAATGTCAATATTGAAGACATCACTTCATGGAATATGAATGGAAAAGGGATTCACTGCCCCAAGTGTTGGGATGAAGTAGAAAATGTGTTTATTCCTATTATATCTAGGATGGATCATTGGATTTTGGGGAGGTTTGAGATTATATCCAGGACGCTTTACATGTACGACTCATTTATGGGCAGGTTGTCATATAATAATGATACTCCAGCAGCTGCTAGTATATCTGTAACCATGATACCGTACTACTTGTATAACTTTGGTATCTTTGACAATAGGCAAGACATCTTGCATTCTAAACCATACAGTACCGGTGATCCACTTCAGCCTCTCGATATTGTATACGTCAATGGGCTTCCTCAACAATTATCATGGTATGTTTTGAATTCACCATTTTATGAACACATTATGGTTTTGTATATACAGATATGTTTAAGCTACTTTGATTTCTATTCTATTTTTTCTTTTCTCTTTTGAATTGCTCTTGCAGCGACTGTGGTGTGTTTTTACTCAGTTACATCGAATATATCATTGAAAACATGGAATTCCCTGACAAGCTTGATGTGCGTATGCATAGGCTCCATTTGGCTTTGAGTTTGTACAATTACAGGTTGAAAAAGCTAGAAGATGGTGTTGTGAGTGATGAAGAGTTTGAATCAGGATATGGATATGCATAGGCTATGTTTATCCTAAGTTTCAGTTTTATTAATGTCTTTTCTAGTTTCAAATCTTGTTTTGATCTTGTAAAAGTAAGTTTTGATGTTTTTTTACAGTACATTGTTTATATTCTATGTTGCTAATCAATTTCAGTTGTGTTGTTTTCAAAATTTTAACATCTCCTTTGTTTTAAATTGGCTTATATTATGTATATAAAGGATTTATATCATAAATGTATCACATTTATATGTGATATGTAACTGATATATAATAGATACAGAATTTACATCATCTAATTCAAATCTAATATATATCTGTTATTTTTCTAATATATAATACTTCAACAACAGATATGTATTCGAAATGTGAAACTTACATCACCTAACTTAAATTTAACGTATATCTATTATTTTTCTATTATATAATACATCTACAACAGATATATATTAGAAATGTAGAACTTACATCACCTAACTCAAATCTAATATATATCTGTTATTTTTCTGTTATATAATACATCTACAACAAATATATATTAGAAATGTAGAACTTACATCACCTAACTCAAGTCTAATATATATATCTATTATTTTTCTAATATATATTATATCTATAATAGATATATATTAGAAATGTAGAACTTACATCACCTAACTCAAATCTAATATATATCTATTATTATTCTGTAATAACTGTGCCATGAGTCTAATATAAGCCATTAATGCAAGTATGGCTTTGTAAAATTATAGATAACACAACATACAAAAACTTGATTCCAAATTTCACTATAAATTTCTTATAAATGTAGTATATCCTTTGAAAAAGTTAATTACATTCTCAATTAATTTAAAGGAGTTGTAAAGTGCTTGTATAACAGATATGGAACAGAATTGTATTAGATGTTCATGAGCACCTATTTTGAAAAAATTATGACTACTAAAAAAGGAAAGGAGTTTCTATGTGTGACTTTTGTTGTAGTAGTTGTTGTAATCAGCATGGAGAATCACTGGATCACTCCCGTACACATCCTCTAATTATGTCCAGACCTCTTGCACACACTGCACTTGATTTTGTAAGTTGTCTTGTTTTCCAAAGCGGACTTGTATCTCTATTTCTTTAGCCTCCCTACTTTTTGTTTCACACCTAGAGGAAGAATAACCTCATCTAGAACCTCTTGAGGGATCAGTCAATTATCATTCGATGGTATTGGATGTATTGTTGCTCTATAAGTTGCCAACATAGCTTCTTTTTTATAATAATCCGAACAGTAATCATAAGATGATAGATGGAACTTTCGTACAAAAGCAAGAGCATGGGCACACAGAATCTCATCCATCTAAAATCTATTGCATGTGCAAGTCCTGTTTAGCATGTCTACAATATATTCGAATCCATTACTCTTTACGGATACCAATTGGCTGTTTTAAGGAGCCACCTAAAATGCATTTAGTGTACATCAGAAGCAATCCATTGAGTTAAACAAAATTCAGAAAAACACAAATTGGACAATGAATTTAAAAAAAAGCACCTCCATTTTCGCTGCTAGATGATACTACTTTTGGAGTTTTTTCTCATATTTCTTAAAAATACCAGTAAACGTGTTCAGCCCGATGTTTTTGTTTGTATAGAATATCTTCTGAATCGTAACTCTATGGAAGTCTACAAGAGATGCAATTGGAAGGTCTTTTCCATGCTTCGCCATTGCATTCATTAATTCTACAATGTTAGACGTCATTGCAACATAACTATTTTTAATGGAATACGCCCTGCTCCATTTAGCGTAACCAGCTTCTTATAAGTATGCCGGAATGCCTTTCTGAATACCACGGGGCTGTTTAATGTTCTTTTCAAGCTGTTTTAGTGTGTATGCCTTAACTGCCCATTTGAAGTACTTTGACATTTCAGGTATGTTTTTCTTGAAATTGCTTTTGAGGTTTTGTAGTAAATGATACGAGTAAATAGAGTGGGGTGAACTAGGGAACACTATTATTGATGCTCTCTCTATGCTTGGGTGTCGATCAGAAACTACGACCATGTTAGGTCTTTCCCCAAAAGCGTCCTTAAACCTTCTAAAGAACCATTCCCAAGATTCATTGTTTTCTCCATCGACAATAGCAAACGCAAGTGGAAAAATCTTTCCTGCGAATTTTCAGAATAATGATATATATATTTATATAGTAAATATCTATTACAAATGTAATATACTATGGCAATAGCACAGAAAAAATATTTTTATTATCAATTTTAACCATTGTAATTCATTTATAATAGTTATATACTAGCCCTGTATCAGTTAAATAACATTGTGTAAATTTATAATTGTATTATAATAGGTATATATCAGTTTTGTAAAATGTCAGCACCTTAACATATCTCAACTAGACATCAATAATGAACTCAATTATGGGAGAAAACAAAGTAAAATACTTGCTGCATCGATGCAACACAAGATAAAATGAGCGAACCATTGTAGCACATCTTTAAAAAGGTAGCATTAGTAACAAGAACTGGTCTACAGTGGTTCCAGCCTTCAATACAAGCTCCCATTGCAATAAAAAGGTACTTATACCTGTCCTCATCTTTAAACATGTTAATTAAGGTACCTGGATTATATTTTTGGATCATGTACAACAAGCTTGGCAACCTGCCGTATGATTCTTCCGCCGAGCCTCTAATCATCTTAAGCGCCTCCTCTTTCACTCTCCAAGCTTATTGGTAGTTTATATCAGCTCCAAATTTAGATTTTACATTAGAGGCAATATCTAGTGGTCTGTACACCATTTTGACTCTCAGGTATTTATTTTTGATTTGTTTAGCAAGAACTTCTTTGTTGCTTGCCGCTTCTCACTATTTCGTTCATCGATGGTGCAGATATATTCTGAAAAGCAGGTTTTAAACACAAAACTGCCTGTTGATTTTCTCATTGATGCTCTCATTTTCCAATTACATTCTGGATTAATGCAAATCAGCTAATACTACCCATTGCATGATTTTTGCGTCCTGAACTGAAAATCGTTCCTAATTGCATATAAACTCATCGATTCTTGCAGCACCTTTTTATCTACAAAAACCTATCCAACTTTTATTGTATCTATAGTATTCGGATTTGTGATCTCCATATCATCATCTTTTTCATCATCTAACTCGTCATGGGTAAAACTGCCTATTGTTTGAACAACGAATTCTGGAATATTCTCTATATAGAGAGAATGTTCCTCACTGAATGATGCATTGACATCGGCTGTAAGATTGTATTCTATTTCCATAGGAACGTCTGTTGTTGCACTGATGTTCCCTTCTTCAAATGTAGAAACGTAAGTAATATTAGATTTATATTAGATATATATCAATTTTGTATCAGTTAAGTGAAATAAGAGAAATAGAAGATATCTTACTTTCAAATTCCATTGTATTAATATCATTTACATCCAAAGGACCTGTGAAAGACATAAATGTACGATTTGAATTCAGTAATCAGTTCTATTAAACTTTTATTAGGTTTGTAACTGATTCATAGCACATTTATATTAGAATTATAACAGATATATAGTAGTTTTTGTATTAGATGAAGATTTACTTACGGATCTTGTCAAACACTTTTATAATAGTGTTAAGTAATACAATACTATTATAAATCTAATATATTTTTCACCAAACACTTGCATCAGCCATTTATCCACATTGTAGCAGATTTATAACAGAATTATAGTGGTTTTGTATTAGATGAAGACTTACTTACTTAATGATAATGTAAAACACCTTTGTAATACAATACTATTATAAATCTAATATATATTCACCAAACACCTTTATCATGCATTTATCAGCAATGTAGCATATATATAATAGGATTATATTAGTTTTGTATTAGATACGCAACAAATTCAAACAAACAAACATAAATCACTTAAGATCCATAAAATAACTTAAGAAGTACCTTCTAAACATTGATAGACAACTGGAACTATAGATATGCACAGAGGAAATTCAGTTATCATCATACTTGGAGCTTTCAGTTGCATAAAAAAATTGAGAGATGTATCATTCTTTATTTCCATAGCAGGATAGCAACTTGTAACTTGAAATTTGATTTTCAGATCTTCTCTTTGTGAATCAATATTCAAATTCTCAATTATGAGTCATTTGAATTCATCAAAGCTGAAATTGGTTGGAATTAACACTCCATCGACTTTGAATCCAACAAATCTATTATCATCCGTCCATGTTCTATTGACATTAAGCAAAACAAGAATGTTGCTCATCTTCAATTGCGTAAAATCAATTCGAATCTATTTTTGAGAGAATAAATCGCAGATACAGGAAAAATAGAGACCGATGAATATTGATTGAAAGAACACGGATAATAGAATGAAATCGGTAATGAACAACGAATTTAGGATTAAAAACCTAAAAAATGATAAACTGCGATGCTTGTTAGTAGAAAATGAGAGAGAAATCAGAGTTATAGAGCTGCGATTTTACCTAATTTGCGTAGATTTCCTTATTTATATATGGGCGTATTTCGGTTAATTACTTTTTAAAAAATTCTGTGTTTGTTAGTCGCTTCTTTTTGTGGTATTTAGGTTATTATTTTGCACTTTTGTGGCTTTTAGGTGCTTTTCCCTTAAATTTGTGGTATTATAGAAGGTATGTTGACAGGCCCGATCTTGACATTTTCGAGGCCCTAGGTAAAATAGTATATGAAACACATACATTGGGCCCTTTTAATTAAAAAAATGGTCCAATTATATTTTTTTAATAAATTGGGCGATAATTGTTTACATAATTCCGACATGGACATGATTAAGACGTTTTTTTAGGAGCAAACTTTCAACATTTGGGTTTCAACTAGTCATTTTACCACTATGATCAATACTCTTTGAATCAAATTATAAAATAAAATACATGATTGAATAACAATAATTAAAATTAATTATATCTAATTGTTTGGAGGAAAATGAGACTAAAAACCTAAATGAGTAAAACCACTTCAATTTTTAATTTATGCCATTATAGTATGATTTATCAAAAATTAATTAGAATTTTTATTGAAAATTAATAAAAAAAATAAATTATTTTTATTTTTTAAAAATATAAAAATTAAAAATAAATTAAAAATTGGGCCCCTTCTGAATATGGGCCTTGGGCGGTGGCACCTATTGCACCACCCCTAGGGCCGGCACTGTATGTTGATATTTGATAGAATTTTGACATGTAATTATTTTGCAAAACTAGTTCATCAAGGTAAAACGCCCTAATTTACATAGGGATATATACCAAATACCACATTTATAGGATTTTTTTCATATTTACCTATTTTTTTTCTTTAGCTTTTACCACTTTTTAGGTTTTTATTTTTCTGTTTACATACTTCTATTTTCCCCTTGTAACAATCTTGTCTCTCATATTTAATTTAATTTACAACTTAAAATGACTACATCGCACAACCCGTTAACTTTATTGGCATGAGACTTTAGAATATTTTGTTCGTCTTATTTTTATTTATGAAAAGACATCCATTGTGAATATTTTTGGAGAAAAAAATATTATCGCCGTCTTATACATTTCTCACTACCTTTATACCAAGTATAAGAGCTTTTTTTGCTTTAAAGAGAACAATGTTGCGCATGTTTTATTTTTATTTACCTGGAAATAAATAAAAAATATGTGATATAAATACATTATACCACTCTTATACCATGTATAATAATTTATGAAAAAGTGTTAAAACTGGTATAAAATTGCGATAATTTGTTTTTTGCTAAAAAGTATTCAATATGTATTTCGTTTTAAAGATAAAAAAATAGACGAACAAAATATTTGAAAGGCTCGTGTCGAAAAAATTAACGGTTTGTGAGATATGGTCGTTTTTAAATTGCAAAAATCAAATTAAATAGGAGAGATGAGGTTGTTACAATGGGGAAATCTTATATTCATGTAAAAGTGAAATTTAAAAGTTAAGATCATGTGATTAAGAAAGAGTGCAGGTAATTAAGAAAAGTAGAGTTCTTTGAAGCATGAACACTCCAAAACCTGAAGTGTCGCCGTGTCGGACTTCGACACTCTCCGAACACTGGTCGGACGCGTGTTCGACACTCCAAATTTCAAACGGACACTTCACATAAGATGGAACACCACATAGAAGTAAATGAGTCTCCTTTATGGAAATATGTGACAAAAATAGAATAACGTAGTGAGGATTGAGTAATATGACATTTAAATGCAACAATGTGGGCAATAAAAGTAAGGGTCATACACTAGAGTTAAAACACATTTATCACACATAGCTGTTAAAGGTATTGACAATTGCAATAAAATCACAAGACATAATATAACAACTATTTTAGATTTTTTTTTATTGTTTTGTAATTGATCCAATAACTATCGATGACTTGGATTCTATTATATATGAATATTTATGTTTAACAATTTATTTTAGTTGACGTGTCCTAACCGTGTCTAAATGCATCTTTTTTTCAAATTGTCGTATCAGCGTGTCTGTGTCCGTGTCGTGTCAGACACTCGAGGCGTGTCGGTGAAACCTAGGTAGAGTTCTTATGGTGAAATTTAAAAAATGTTAAGTTGGTATTTACAAAATTGAAAGTCCAAAATTTTAAATTCAGTAAAGTTGCCCAGTTAAATATCCCAATTCCGGCTTTTTTTAAAGCCCATAAAACTATGTATAGATCTCAAGAAATTGAAAAGCCCGAATGGAATCAAATGGCACCAAATTTACTAGACCTAATAAAACCCATGACCATGAATTGAAGCCCGCCTTGTTTTAGTCATTTAGGACATATTTACCGCACATGAAATCCATTTCTCGTTCAAGCAACCTAAAGAAAAAGTACTAAAAATGTATATTTATTAAATTCATCATTAAGTCAAATTAATTACATATATATGAAAAAATATAGATAATTTATAAATTAACAAAAATAGGAGAAAATGATTACATAAATACCATGTAGTAATTATATGGTAAATATCTAGTAATCGTATAGTAGTTATCTAGTAAATCAGCACATTACCATGTAGTAGTTATATGGAAATATCTAGTAATCGTCTAGTAGTTATCTAGTGATAACTTACTAAATATAACTCGCCCGTCTCGTCCTAAAGGCCGAGTCAACAAAGAGCCGTGTGGCTCGCTCCGTCGACTAAGTTAGAAAAACGCGAAAATCGGCTAGAATCTCATTCCGACCAGAGAGCATACAAAATCGGAGACCACGAGATGCCTTGAACGGTCATAGTCTTGAGACGGCTCATGACCGGCTCGAAGGCATCTTCGTGCCCTACAAGTAAGGAGAATCCAGGTCTGACTCTAGTCCCTGTATTCTCTCCTCTATCCTTATCCCTATCACCTGGGGATATAAGGATCGGATATGTATGAAGAATTCTAAACTTATCTCAATTAGGACTCCCTATTCTATCAGGAATAGGGCTGCTCCTGTGCTTATAAATAGGCCCTTAGGTCAGTTCAACAGGCATCTCAACATTCTCATACTCACTTTCGTAATATTTCTCAAAACTCTTTACTGACTTAAGCATCGGAGGGTCCCCTACGGGGTAACCACCGATCGCCCCTGAGTTCGTGTATTGTTTTGCAGGAATTCATTCGTAGATTCGAACAAGTTCATAGAATGATCGATTCTGAAATATCGAATCCAGGTATGATATTTTCAGTGGTGCGGTGAGCGTGGACTTCGTTTACTTGCTCGGGCAAGAATCGTTGTTCATTAGAAAGAACACTCTAATTCAGATTTTTAGGAGCTCTTATAGTGACCATGTCGCACGGAAACTCTAAACCAATTATTAACTCCGGCGTGGAAAACACCCACGACGGTGTTGGAAACGCCAATTCAACCGAAAAGTGCCAATCACGGTGAATCCTACAGCGAAGATGCCGCATACCGCAAGAAGTTCAAGAACTAAAGAGGTGGAGGAGCGCTCCTCCAATCCTCCTAAGGAACTGGACCCTTTCTTAGAGATTGCTCGGCAGGCGGCACTCATGCCAGAGCAGCAAGAATAGATGATGCGATCGGCCTACAACCATTTTGTATCGGTAGGCCATCTGGGAGGAGACCTACACGAAGATATGGTGGTTCCACTAGAAATAACTATCAATCAAAATCTCCTCCCCTAATTTGACTCTGTCACTAACACCCTGACGCTTGTGTCCCAGGTAACGGAAGGATTCAGGCAGATGACGATATCCCAGCCGGTAATGGTCCAGTCGGTCACTCCAACAGCTAAAGAACATGTTCCCGCCAAGGCGCCCCCAGGTTGTTTTACAGATTCAGACCTCACAATGTTGCGAGGAATTCTCATAATAGCGCAAGAAGGGAAAGAAATCCTGGGTGGAATATCACTACAGCACTGAACTCCTAAACTTAAAGAAATATCTACCGACTCAACGGTGGTAACCATGGAGCAAGCAGACAAACCAAGGTCCCGACGCAAGTCGAGAGGGAAGAAAGGAAAAGGGAAAAACCATAGGTCCCCTACTACCTCTCCTTCTGAATCTTCCTCACCTTCCTCCCAGTCTGAGTTGGAAAGTTTAGAAGATTTTGACACCAAATTCAAGGGACGGATGAAGAAGTATGCTATCTCATTCCAAGAGCGAATCAGCGAGAAGACTCTCTCCCCATTCAAGAAGAACATTCTAAATCAAAAGCTGCCTGAATACGTCTTCCTGCCCGTCTTGGATAAATACAGTGGGAAGGACAACCTAAAATTACACATGACAGATTATATCGACCGGATGGATTTGATAAACGCTCTAGAGGCCTTTCAATGTCGGTATTTTTCCACTACTTTAATCGGAGCAACCAAGCACTAGTCCCTCCGTCTGGCGCCTTACTCAATAACAGATTTTGAGACACTAAGAGGAAAGTTCCAGAAATACTTTTTGGGATCGGCTCAACCAGATAATGTTAGTTGTGACCTCCATAGCATAGTACAAAGATCGGATGAATCCTTGCGGGATTATCTAAAAAGGTTTGACGAGGCCTATGTAGGCAGTGATGATTTGGATTTTGGGATGGCCAAGGAGGCCTTGATAAAAGGAACCCGCGACTATCACCTCAAGCAAGAAATCATTACTAGGAAATTGACTCGCTTCCCCCAGATGATTGGCATGGCCTAAAACTTAGTAGAGGTGGATGAAGTAAGTCTATCTAGCAAACAAAGCTCTGATGACAATGACCATCCTAGGTAGGATGATAAGAAGGGGAAGACAAAGAGGGACTGAAACCGAGGCGGTAGTTATGGGTCCAACCAGTATGACTGAGAGGAAGACAAGCCAAAACTAAATACATCATTAAGCAGAGTTTTGGTAGCCATCAAGAAAGGGCCGGAAAGGAAGAGCGTCTGGTTCCCAAGTGTCCCAAAAGGTAAAACCTTGGGAAGAGATTATGATAAGTATTGTGAATTTAACAAGGCTAGAGGACCTCATCTAGACGACTGTAGAGTCCTAGCCGAGGAAGTACATGCCCTGATTAAGGCAGGGAAATTTAGCTAATTCGTAAAAGGGGTGATAATAAGGGTAGAGAGGCATGATGACTCAAACGATTCTAATGAAAAGCCCAAAGAAATAAAGAAAGCTGGTGGTGACAAGGGAATCAAGGTAATAGTGATACAAGGCAGCGGAGATAGAGAGCCGCCTTCCAAGAAAGCAAGACGACCTTCCAGCCATCCTCTTACACTAAGCGACGGCTCGGACATAAATAAAGCCTATAGGAAAGCAATCATGGTAACCAAGCCCCACTCGGACCCACTTATCATCGAAGCTATGGTAGAAAATTACACAGTATACCTTGTGCTTGTTGACACAAGAAGTTCTATAAATTTGATCACCAGATTGGCATTTGAGCAGTTGAAAGTAAATAATCGTAGGGTTGAGCCGGGGTACGCCACAATGTCCGATCTAAGCGGACACACCATCTTTTCTTTAGGAGAAGTCAAGTTAAAAGTGGAAATAGGTGACAGAGAGCATGTATACCGAGCGGAGGTAGACTTTACCATTGCTAAAATTTCAGTCGAATTTTACATCATATTGGGACGCCCCTTCTTATACGAATCATTTGCTTCAATATCTCCCACTTACTTGGTCTTACAAATACCAACTTAAAAGGGGATGGCAGTGGCAATGGGAAACCCTACGGTGGCTCATGCAACATATATAGCCTCATTGAAAGGAGATAAACAGCCGTCCCAACATGAAAGGTTGGAAGAAGACCAAGAAGATACTAGCTCGGATGGTAACAGTTCAATAGCCTAGCTAGTAGGCGAATAGGAAGTACTGATGGTAGGATCGGGTAGAGCGTTAAAGGTGACTAAAGACTTAAAAGCAAACACAAAAACTAGCATTAACACGGTCCTGGTTGGACAACAACACTCATTCTCATGGAGTCACGATGACTTGTGGGGAGTCCAGCCAGAAATAATACAGCATAGCCTCAACCTCGACCCGGAGGCAACCTCAGTGGTATAAAAGAGAAAAAAGTATGCCCCTGAAAGATAGAAGGCCATCGAAGAAGAGATAGATAAGTTGCTCAAAGCCAAACATATTAGGGAAGTAAATTACCCTAGATGGCTAGCAAATGTCGTGTTGGTTAAGAAACCGAATGGAAATTATCGAATGTGTGTAGATTTCACAGACTTGAACAAGGCAACCCCAAAGGACAGTTATCCTTTGCCAAGTATTAACCAGTTGGTAGATTCTACAGTCGGGTACGCCGTCTACTCCTTTTTAGATGCAAAGGCCAGATATCACCAAATTCCCAAAGACTCGTTAGACGAAGAAAAGACATCCTTTGTTACCCACAAAGGGACATATTATTACACGGTCATGCCATTTAGGTTAAAAAACGTGGGAGCAACTTACCAAAGGCTGGTAAATAAAATGTTCAAAGACATGATCGGTGAGACAGCCGAGGTTTATGTGGATGATATAATAGTGAAGAGGAAAAATGAAGAATCACATGCAGATGACTTATAAAAAGTTTTTAAAACATTGTAGGCCTACCGACTGAAGTTCAACCTGGAGAAATGTGTGTTTGGGGTTAAGAGTGGAAATTTTTAGGCTTTATGATTTCAAAAAGAGGCATTGAGGTGAACCCTGAAAAAATAGAAGCCATTATCCGGATGGAGCAGCCTCGCACTTTAAATGAAGTTCAACGTCTCAATGGAAGGATTAACGCCTTGGGACACTTTATCTCTTTCTCAGCAAGGTGGTGCATGCCTTTTTACAAAGTGATCAAGAAGGATCAGGATTTTAAGTGGGATAAAGATTGTCAAGAGGCCTTTAATAGAATGAAGGATTTCTTGGCTAAACCTCCTCTCATAAGCAGCCCCAACATTGGGGACACACTTTATCTCTACTTAGCAGTAATAGATGAGGCGGTAGGAATCGTCCTGATTTAGGAGGATCAAGAAGAGCAATATCCCGTCTATTACACCAGTAAAATGTTGAGAAATGCGGAACTAAGATATCCAAAGATAGAAAAGCTAGCTTTGGCCCTCGTTCACTCAGCTGAGGGGCTCAGACCTTACTTCCAAGCACACACCATCATAGTAAGATCTAGTGTTCCTCTTAAAAATGTGTTGCAATGGCTAGCTACTTCTGGGCGCCTAACTGAGTGGGCCATCAGGCTAGGAGAATATGACATATGATTTGAGGCAAGGAAGGCTTTAAAGGCTCAAGCATTAGCCGACTTCGTAGCAGAATTTATAGGCATTTAGCCGGAACAAACCATCCCCTCTAAAACTTAGAACATCTTTGTAGACGGTTCCTCTTATGTAAAAGGAGTCAGCATTGGAGTTTATGTTCAAGGGCCCGAAAGGATCAGATTATCGAATGCCGCTAAGTTGGCTTTCCCTTCTACCAACAATGCGGCTGAGTATGAAGCAGTGATTGAAGGATTAGAGCTAGCCAATGAGATTGCACCTGATATAGTTGTGCTTAAAAGTGACTCCAGGGCTAGTAGTAAATTAGATCAATCGGATGTATGGAACTAAATGAGCCAAAATGGTTAAATACTTAGCTAAAGTAAGAAGGTTGCTAGAAAAACTTGAGGCTAAGGGAACCGAGTGGAAGATTGAGTATATTTCTCGGACTCAGAACAAAGTGCGGATGAATTAGCCAAGGTAGCCGCAGGAAAAGACTCATGGAAAGAGCTAAGTTACCCTTATGAGGTCTTGACTCGGCCAACATGTAAAGAGCAGGGCAAAAGCCTATGGATCCAACAGAAATCACTAGGTTGGATGCAAAATCTGTACAACTACTTGGCTTGTGATAAGTTGCCTGAGGATAAAATCAAGGTAGAGAAAATAACCCAAAAGTCTATACGGTTTGCATTGGTGGGAGATGAATTGTACAGAAAGTCCTACTCAAACGTATGGCTTGAATGCGTCACCCCCGAGCTAGGAAAGCTCATTATAGAAGAAATCCACGAAGGAAGCTGTGGATCCCACCGGGCAGCAAAGACACTACTTAGGAGAATCGCCCTAGCCGGATACTATCGAGAAACTGTCAAAGTCGACTAGTCATACAAAGGTTGCATCCACTAGAGCGACTTCTTCTGAATCTAGAGGTTTTCACCTTGCCCTTCACATGTCGAACTTAGCTCTTTCCACAAGTCTTTTCCTGCAGCCGCCTTAGCTAACTCATTTGCTTTTTGGTTTTGAGTCCGATAAATATGCTTAATCTTCTATTCAGTTCCCTTGGCCTCTAGTTTTTCTAATATCTTTCTTACTTTGGCCAAGTACCTGACTATTTCGGCTCTTCTAGTCCCGTATGTCTAGTTGATTTGGTTTGCTATTAATCTAGAGTCACTTTTGAGAATAACAATGTCAGGTGCTATTTCATTGGCCAACTCCAATCCTTTGATCATTGCTTCGTACTTAGCCGCATTGTTGGTTGAGGAAAATGCCAGCTTAGCGGCATACATTAATCTGATTCTTTCAGGCCCTTGAATGTAAACTCCAATTCCAGCTCCTCCTGAGCAGGAGGAGCCATCTATACAGATTGTCCAACTTTTTGATAGAATGGTAATTTCTGGTTTAATCCCCATAAATTCTATAATAAAGTCTGCGAGTACTTGAGCTTTCAAGGCTTTTCTAGCCTCGAATCTTATGTCATATTTTCCAAGTCTTATAGCACACTCGATTAGATGGCTTGATGTATTTGGCCTCTGCAACACTTTCTTAAGAGGGACGCTAGTCCTCACCACGATCGTGTGAGCCTAAAAATATGGTCTCAGCCGGTCTGCCGAGTGGATTAATTCCAGGACCAACTTTTCAATTTTGGGGTACTTTCAGTTTTGTGTTTCTCAATACCTTACTTGTGTAGTAGATGAGATATTGCTCTTGTTCATCTTCTCAAATTAGGACGATGCCTATTGCCTCATCTGTTATGGACCGGTAAAGATAAAGGGTGTCCCCAGCATTGGGGCGGCTCATGAGTGGAGGTTTAGCTAGGAAGTTCTTCATTCAGTCGAAAGCTTCTTGGCAATCTTTATCCCACTTGAAATCTCTGTCTTTTTTGATTGCCTTATAGAAAGGCATACATCTCTTTGCTGAGAATGAGATGAACCATCCTAGGACATTAATCCTCCCATTGAGACGTTGAACGTCATTCACTATTCGAGGCGGCTCCATCCGGATGATTGCTTCTATCTTTTCTGGATTGGCCTCGATTCCTCTTTTTGAGATTATAAATCCTAGAAACTTTCCACTCTTAACCCCAAAGACACATTTCTCTGGGTTGAGTTTTAGTCGGTAAACTTGTAAGGTTTTAAATACCTTTTCTAAGTCGTCTGCATGCGTTTCGTCACTTTTGATCTTCGCTATCATATCATCTACATATACCTTGACTGTCTCACCAATTATGTCTTTGACCATTCTGTTTACCAATCGTTGGTAAGTTGCTCCGGCATTCTTAAGTCCAAATGGCATGGCCGTGTAGCAATATGTCCCTTTATGAGTAAGAAAGGACGTCTTTTCTTCATCTCCTGGGTTCATGGGAATTTGTTGGTATCCATCCTTCGCGTCTAAAAAGGAATAGACGGTAAAACCGGCTGTAGAATCTACTAGCTGATCAATGCTCGATAAAGGGTAGTTGTCTTTAGGGGTTGCTTTGTTCAAGTCTATGAAGTCCACGCACATGAGGTAATTTTCGTTTGGTTTCTTAACCAACATGACAATTGCTAGCCATCTGGGATAATTTACTTCCCTGATATGCTTGGCTTTGAGCAACTTGTCCACTTTATCTTCAATTGCCTTTTGCCTTTCAAGAGCATGTTTTCTTTTCTTTTCTTTTGTACCACTGGAGCTGCTTCTGGATCGAGGTTGAGGCTATGTTGTATGATTTATGTTCATTGGGACGGCTCACCTCATCTACTTCTACCAAATTCTGGGCCATCCCAATCATCTGAGGAAATTGGGTGGGTTTTCTTATAATTATTTCTTATTTAAGCCGGTCATTCCGAGTTCCTTTGATTAGGGCTTCCTAGGCAGTCTTGCAAGGATTCGTTTGATCTTTGTATAATGTTGTGAAGGTCATGATTAACATTAGCCGGCTGGGCTGATCCCAGAAAGTGCTTCACAAATTTCCCTCTCAATGTTTCAAAATCTTTAATTAAGTTAGGGGCTAGTCGAAGGAACCACTGCTTAGCGGCCCCAGTTAAAGTCATGGGGAAATTTTTACACCTGTAAGCTTCAAGGACTTTTATCAGGTCCATTTGGTAGACATAATCCGTCATGTGCAATCTAAGATCGTCGGTGCCAGTGAATTTGTCTAGGACGGGAGGGAAGATATATTCTGGAAGTTTCTGACTCATAATTTTCTTCTTGAATGGGGAAAGAGTTTTCTCATAGATTGGTTCTTGAAACAAAATAGTGTACTTCTTTAGACACCTCTTGAACTTAATATCGAAGTCCTATAAACTTTCTGACTCAAAGTAGGAAGAAGATGAGGAAGATTCAGAGGGAGACAGAGTGGGTGACTTATGCTTCCTCCTTTGCCTTTCTTTCCCTTCCGCCGAGATCTGGCCTTAGGCGGGGAGTCGTCTTTCCTGTCCATCTCGGTGGTTACAATCGTTGAGTCAGTCGTCACTTCCTTTAGCTTAGCAATTCTATTCCGCATCGATATTCCAGCTGGAATTTCTATTCCTTCTTGCACCATCATGAGTACCCCTCGCAGCATTTCAAGATCTGCGTCGGTGAAACTGCCTAGGGGTGGCTGAGTTGAAGTAACTGCATCCGCTGCTGGAGTTACCGGCTGAACAGATACCGGCTGGGATATTCCAAGGTTTTGGAATCCTTCTGTTACCATGGATACGGATATTTCCATTCTAGTAATAGAATTAAATTATGGGAGGAGGTTCCTATTAACACTTATCTCAAGAGGAATCACCACGTCTTCATGAATCTCTCCCCCGAGGTAGCCCAGGAGGACCTTATCATCTGACTTTGCTGCTCTAGAGTGAGAGCCGCTTGACGAACAATCTCGATGAATCGGTCTAGTTCCTTGTAAGGACAAGAGGAACGTTCCTCCGTCTCTCTAGTTCTTGAACTTCCTGCCTTAAGCACCTTCGCCAAAGCATCCACCGTGATTGGCGCTTTTCTTGTTAAGTTGATGTTTTCGGCACCGCCTTGGGTGTCTTCCACACTGGAATTGATGACTGGATTAGAGTTTTCGTGCGATATGTTCATAGCAAAAAACCCCTAAACGTTGAATTGAATGTGTTCTTACTGATGAACAACGATTCTTGCCTGAGCAAGTAAACAAAGTCTACGCTCACTGCGCCACTAAAAATATCGTACCTGGATCTGATATTTCAGAATTGATCTACTATGAACTTATCTTGAACCTACGAACTAATTCCTGCAAAATAATACATGCACTTAGGGGCGATCGGTGGTTACCCCATAGGGGACCCTCCGATGCTTAAGTCAGTAAAGGGTTTTGAGGAATATTATGAGAGTATTTGTGAGAAAGTGAATGCACTTGTTGAACTGACCTAAGGGCTTATTTATAGGCGCATGACCTATTCTACTTCTAATGGAATAGGGAGTCCTAGTGGAGATGAACTTATAACTCTCTGTACTTATCTAATCCTTGAATCCTGAATAGATTAGGATAAGGTCAGAAGAGAGAATACAGGGACTAGAGTCAGACCTGGATTCTCCTTTCTTGTAGGGCTCGGAGGTGCCTTCGAGCTGGATGTAGGCTGTCTCGAGATTATAACCGACTAGCGTGCTAGCACGGCTATCGGGTTTATACGTCCTCCGACCGGATTAAGATTTCAGCCGGCTTTGAGGGTCAAGCTTACTTGACTTTCCTGACCTCAACTGCGAGATGAGCAAAACGACTCTTGTTGACCCGGTCTCGTGGTTCGAGACGGGGGAGATGAATATGGTAAGTTATCACTCTCTCTTTTAAAAAAATCTTATTATATTTTTCTAAGCTATTTACATCGTTTCAACTTCGTCTGATCGATTGCTTCTCTTCCTTCAATTTCTTCAAGGAGAACTTTTGATGGAGGGGAAAATACCGTACTCTTTAGTTTTTGGTGGCAAAATAGGTTGATAAATCGAAGAAATATGTTTATGGTTTCAGATGAAGATTTATGGAAAATTCAATGTAAATTCAAAGTTGATTGGTCCATTCCAAGCCTTTACGGGAGTACCATACCTGAAGTCCATTTGAAAGAGTTAATAAATATTCTTAAACTTTCATTTAAGGTGATGTGTTCCAGCAAATGCATATAGGGAATTTGGAGAACTTAGGCAACTATTTTCCATTCCTTAATATCAATAGTGTTGTGGTCATTGTGGTTTAATTTTCGTAATTATGTTGCTTCTAAAATCTATTTAGTATATGATTAATGTAAGAAGTTTATTGAGTTTTAAGTGTTATTACTTGTAACCCCCTTTTAAATTTAAGTAATTTGTAACTCTTCTTTTTGCCTTATTTAAAGGAAGAAAGAAGAAATAATATATCAGATTATCAATTTGAGAAAATTATTTGAGTTTTAGAACAATTGGATTTTATTAGTTTTCAAGAATTAAATATTTCTGATTGTTTCCAAAAACACTCAAAGGATTTTGTATGTGATCGAAAAACATTTAACCATCACAAATTATTCAACCATCCAAAATCAGTCCCATTTTCTATTCTAATTCTCTTTTTCACTTCCGCACGCCATCAACTTTGCCCGCAAAAACCTAGAAATATCAGCTTTCTTATCTCTAATCCAACCTTTTGGTTTCGAGATTTACCTGCATGGCAACTTGGATCTTAGGAAAGAATTAGTCTTCGCTTTCCTTGGGACCTGAATTCAATTTATATTCTAGTTTTTCTTTTTCCAACTTCTATAAACTCTAGCTTTCTTTTTTGGATTTTGACCGATATGTTTATCGTGTTTGATCAGATTTAGAATCAACATAAAGAGTTGATTCAGTTGATTTGAGAAGATCGAAAGAGCAGAGGTTTAATCATAAGATTTTGAGAAACTGAGGGAAAAGGTTTATACGTAATTGAGAGATCTATTTAGTTTAGGGTTGAATTTGATGAAAAGAAAGAAATATGAGATGTTTTGTAGAGTTTCAAGAACAATCGGTTATCGGTAATTTTATTTACAGGTATTTTTTCCCACTCCATAACTATTGATGCTGAACTTATTTGATTTTAATACTTCAGATTTTTTTTTGCATGATATGAAAGTTATAATTTTGTTTCTATCTTTTCTTTTTATTTTATTTTATATGTGAGTTTAGAGCTCATGATGATGATTTTTTGAAAAATAACATGAACAAAAGAAATTTAAATGGTTGGATTTGAGTATCAGCCACTACAATATCATGAATCAAATTATGAAACATGATATTTCCAACTCAAATTGAATGGCTAATTCGGCTTAAATTATAGCTATGTTGAACGAAGGAAAGAATGTAGCTTAAATGTGTCTTCTGTTTGCAAGGTCATTAGAAAAGGCTGCCAATCAAGACCATTGGCATTAAAACTTGTCAACACACTAAAGTAAGTAAAAGGAGACGTATGATACATTTTCTCTAATTGTTTTTGTCAGACTCAATTTTTTATATTCTAATTTCGACCCATCCTCAGATCTAGTTTGAATATGTATATTTTTTTTTGTAATTATAAGAGATAATAGTACTTTTTGATGTTGCAATTTAATGGATGAATTATTTGAATAGAAGAAGAGAATTAGAAAATATATTCATGCATGGGCATTGATAAGGTTTTAAAAACTGAATTAGTTTAAATTATATAATGTTGTTTTATTTTATTTGAATATATGTTACTAATCATATATCTCATACTAATTTATTTTTGAAATTTTAGTTAGTTACATGACATTTTATATAATTTTTAATGAAAAATCGAAAAATATTGACCTAATACATTCGGATCTTCTCGCCCTCTTGAACTTTAAAAAATTCCTCTCATCCCCCTTAGCTTGTCTTAAGTGCATCATGTGACCCTTCATACTGACATGACGGATAATGCATCAGTCAGTAGTAAAAAAAGTCAAGCAAGTGATACTTTCTTGTAAGAAAAAAAAAAAATTAAACACCGTTCATTCATCTCTTTTTTTTCCCTTTCCTCGTATATCTCAATTTTCCCGATACTCACTTTGTCTTCTCCAGCGAACCTCCGTGGTACCATGAAACGCCGGAATTCAAGTTCACTGTCCTCAAGCTCAGTTTTCATCAAATTATCTCAAATGTGTCGACTCTCAATTATTTTTCTCATTTAATCTTTATGTTCAACACCATTTTATCTAGCAAACAACCAGTTCAACAAATGGGTGGACTAAATTCACAAAAATTGATGCGTTAGAAAGCAGAAAAACTAGAATCTTAACTGCAAATTGCAAAAATCCATTACCATAAACTATTTGTTCCTGAAAAAAGTGCAAGCTTGAAATACAAATAACAAAATTCACGAACATACCCTAAAACCACAATTCAAATCAAGCAAAAAAGAAAAAACTTAAATTGAACAGAAGTCAAAGAAAGAAATCTGGAAATACGAAATGAGAAAAGGATTTCTATATTTGAAATTGAGATTGAAAGTAGAGGAATTGGGCTTTGATCTTAGGTTAAAGTTAAACTGAAAGGTGAAATAAAGAATTTGAAGCTGTTAGAGAAATTAATTGGAGGGGTATAAATTGCAAATGAGTTACGGATGAACATGAAAGGAAAAGAATTCAATTTTTTAATTTGTTTTATTGTCGGTGCGTAAATTTTTAATTCATTTGAATTTTCAAAATTGACACGTGACAGAGCGTATAAGAGCATTTTTAGTATATAGTCTATTCCAACAATAATCTTACTACATAGGTAAGAATAAACAATTGATTAAAAAATTGGTCTACGCTAGCTTGTTTATTTTCTCTTTTCTATATGATATGACATAATAAATGTTGGATATTGTCTATTTGATCTTCTACATGTAGATAATCAAATGGACTACCAACTAATCAAATTAATTAATATTTTAATCTTTAACATTCAAATAAGCTTCTAATTGGATATTTTTTATTATTTAATTACACAATCCTAGATGAAATAGATAATCTAGTGTGACTTTTTTTTAGCATTGTCTATTTTTAAAATAATTGACATATCATCAATGTGAACTTCTATTTCACATGCCACATAATCATGGAATCCACTATCTATTAAAGACGCTCTAGCTACTCTCTCAACATTGTGTGGTAT
The DNA here is from genome assembly GCA_947683365.1 of Euphorbia pulcherrima. Taxonomy (NCBI): domain Eukaryota; kingdom Viridiplantae; phylum Streptophyta; class Magnoliopsida; order Malpighiales; family Euphorbiaceae; genus Euphorbia; species Euphorbia pulcherrima. Next base: position 46,629,256 of record CANTUS010000014.1, read on the forward strand.
TATGTCATTTAAGGGGTTGAACTGTGCACTTTAGATAAGTTTAAAGGAGTCAAAAGAACTTTCAAAAGTTCTGGAGGCGAGGGGCTATAAGAGACAAGTTAGGGGGATTCTGATGCATAAGACCAACAATGTTTGATGAGGAATATGAAATATCATACAGGAAACTGAGAAATTTTTTTTTAACTAGAGCAGAATTTTTTTTTTCGAAAGCTTAATAAGGACAAAAACAAGAAATAGGTTCGCGGCCTTAATAATCTTTACAACCTTGCATATAATTTGGAAGTAAATTCATTAGTCCCGATTACGTTAGAAATATGAAATATTTATTAATCTTTTATGTGTATTAGAATGGTGAAAGATAATACTATTCGTATAAATAGAATGGAGATTAAGAGTTTATTTGCATGAATGAAGCTTTAATGAAGTATAAATTGAAGATTAATGGACATCAATTTATCTAAAATACCTTATCTTTTCAATACTCTTATTTGATGTCCATCATTGTGAATGAGACGAACAAAAATTTTGGTTAAGGAAAAAAGAGTACAGTGTTTACTCCCATGTTCGCAAGAATGTTGAAATTTTTTGATACGGCACATTCCAATATTGTAAACCAATTTTTTGAAAGTTGCATAAGGTAATGCTTTGGTGAACAAGTCCGCTTAATTATTGCAGGAGCGAATTTGTTGAATGCTTATTTCACTATTCTTTTCAAGGTCATGAGTAAAGAAGAATTTTGGTGAAATATGTTTAATTTTGTCTCTTTAATGTAACCTTCCTTCAGTTGAGCGATACAAGCTGCATTGTCTTCATATATCGTCATCTGATCGTCTTTAGCCATTGATTTTTCACATGCATCTCGAATATGTTTTGTTAATACTCTTAACCATACACATTCATGACTACCTCATGAATTGCTATTAATTCTGCATGATTTGACGAAGTAACGGTAATAGATTGCTTCGTTGATCGTAAAGATATAGCCGTACTTCCATATGTGAATAATAACCCGTTTGAGATCAAGCTTTATGTTACTCAGATAAATAACCCACATCTGCTTACCCGACTAATTCAGGTTTATTTTCATATGAATAAAACAAACCCAAATCAACGGTTCCTCGAAGATAGAAGATAACGCATTATATGTCTAATTCTATTCTAATGTCTTTGAGTTGGTGAAGAACTATATCTTAATAATAATGGTAAACTTTAAAAAAGTATCTTGTGATTTAAAGCTTTTACAAAATAGGGCCTGAGAAATTCTTTTTTTTTTAAAAATGAGGTCTTAGGTTTCACACCGTTAGCAAACAATTGTTTTTTTAATAATACCGTTAAAAAAGGTGACGTGGCAAAGGACAATTTTAAAAAATCCAAATTTCTTTATCTCCTTCGTCTTCTAAGCCCTAGTTATCAATTGTAAACATCTTCCAAATAATACAGCAAACTTAATTCTAAATCAATTAAAACTAAATTTGAATTCATGAAAATAACAAACAAAACAATAAAAATGAATCAATTTGGACAAGATTTTCTTCAAGAATGAATAATTGGACAAGATTTTCTTCAAGAACAAAACAAAACGATGGAGGAAGTGAGACAAGTAAGTTTAGGAACATCATCTTCTATAGAATGTATAGTATCAGCTCCTCTATTTCAATTTCTCACAAACTTTGTTCCTTTGGCTCTCTTTGTTTTGTCTATGCCCATTCAACGAATCCCTTTTCCCCTTGCTCTCAATTCAGTTCTTAATAGTAAGCTTGGTTTGCTAGTTGCTTACATTTAGCACCATAATCACTGCTTGAGGTCTGAGTATTCACGGGCGCTTGGTTCTGACTGCGATTCTCATGCCGATTGGGCCACAAAGGCTCTTGGCTGTTCATCGGAGGCTTGGAATTTGTGGATTGATAATAATATCTCTTAGATTCAGAGTAGGCATGAATGTTTTCGGCATCGGAGGAGCCGGTATGTTCTTGCCAAACCATTTCTTCATTGACGAATTAGATTAATATACAACTATATTTAAATTGAAAAGTACTAGATAAATGTTGCGGAAGCGACTAGCAAATTTAAAACTATTGCTAAAACCAAAACAAAATAGAGGGAACATCGAGGTTCGACCAATTTTGCCTACGTCCCCGGACACTACCAAATTAATATTTCACTCAAAGAAATATTACAAATAAAGAAGAGAAAGAAGAACAAAGCCTTAAGAATAGGAAAATATTTAATTTTGGGATGAAGAATTAGCAAAGATCATAGGTCTATTTATACACAAATTTTGCCATCTTCCAACCATATTTAGCCACCTAATTAATGTAGCCTCCAATTTAATAAAGCCACCAATTTAGTTGAGTCAACTTTTTACTTTGTCCATATTGGACTTTGTCATAATTTCTACAAATCTCCACCTTGACAAAGTCCACATCTTCAATCTCTTATCTTGTGTAGTGTCTTCCAATGCAATCTTCAATTTTCAATAGCATTGATCAAGTCCAAATAACATTGGAATTTGACCAAACTTACAACATTTACCATAATATCAGCTAGATTCTCTGTGGTTCGAATTGCAACTCCACCTTCTTTGAGAACCTCTCGTATAAAGTGGTAATAAACATTGATATGCTTTGTCCTTGAATAATGATCTTGATTCTTAGCCAACACAATAGATCTCTAACTATCACAATGCACCTTCACGTGCTTTTGTCGAATCTCCAACTCATCAAGCAACCCTTGAAGCCAAATTGCTTCTTTTACAGCCTCTGTGCATGCCATATACTCTGCTTCTGTCATAAACAAAGTGTCTGATAACTGTAAAGTAGACTTGCAACACACTGGTCCTTCTGCCAAAGTGAACAAATAACCAGTATTTGATCGATGTTTATACATCTCACCATCTTTATCTTGCTGATACACCAAACCAACTTGTCGCAAGCACATTTGCCATAATTCCACTGCTCCCAACAGCTCGTCATTAGAAGCCAATTCAGCAGTTCCAATAACAGTAGTACCCTGATAATGATACAACCTGTTACTCTTTCAAACTCCCTCAAACACCACCAATTCACCAGAAATTATCCTCATAACTCTACCTTCTGCTTGTACGATGAAACCTTCTTCTTCTAAGGCTCCCACAGAAATGAGACTCTTTGATAAATCTGGTACATAGCGAACTTTCTTCAAAGTTCTGATTGATCCATCTTGATTTTTCAATCATATGGAACCAATCCCATGTGTGGTAATAGGGATATCATTTGCTGCATATACTACTCCATCTTCAAGTTCTTTGAAATCATAAAACCATTCTCGATTAAGACACATATGATTACTGCATCCGGAATCAAGAAGCCAAACACTAGAAGAGTTGGTAGAACTCGATACAACAAGTGAACAATCTGAGTCCATATCATACTCAGCCACTGCAACAGTCTTTCCTTTGTCAGATTGGCCTCTCTCCTTCAACTTAGGACACTCATTTTTCCAATGCCCTTTTTCTCTACAAAAAGCGCATTCATCTTTGCTCAACTTCGACATTGCCTTTGATCATCCCATCTTTCCTTTTGCTTGGTTCCCTAAGAGTCGTCTAACAATCAAGGCTTCAGTCCCTCAGCTTGAGCTATCCAATTTATCCTTCCTCCTCAATTCATAGCTATACAAAGCTCCACAGACTTCACTGAGAGTTACAGCAGCCTTCCCATGAAGTAGAGTCATTTCAAGAAACTTAAACTCCTCCGGAAGGGTTCCCAACAACATCAAGGTGAGGTCCTCATCTCCAAATGTCAAATCCAGGTTCAACAAATTAGCAACCAACTACTTAAAACTAGTGATGTGATCGTTCATTGTGGTACCAGGAGTGAACGTAAATCGGAGCAGTCTTTTCTTTATGTAAAGCTTATTCTGACTGCTCTTCTTTAGGAACTTCTCCTCCAATGCCGTCATTAATCTATTAGCCGTAGTCTCTTTGCAAAATGCATACTTCTACTCTCTAGATAAGCACGATCGAATTATACCACAAGCCAACCGATTGAGGGTATGCCAATCTCCTTCTCCCAGTTCATCTAGTTTCTCTCTTTCAAGTGCAATGTCAAGACCCTGTTGAAATAAGGCGTCCTAAACCTCACTTTACCACATGCCGAAATGACCGCTACCGTCAAAGATTTCCACCATCACTCTTGAATTTACTCTAGTAACTCTCTGAAAAATACTTGAAGTATTTGATGTGGATACCTTCGTTGCAAATGGATTCTCCATTTAAGCCAAAACTGTAAACTCACAAATAATAATATTACTCAAGTGTGCTAGAAAAAATTCCCAGGTAATTGGTCGAGTCAGAAACAGTCTCATTTGTACACTAATTTCCTTAGGCTCTTATCGCTTGGTGATAGATTTTTTTCCATTTACTTGAGACTATATACTATTATTATTCTAGATTTTACAAAAAGTGTTTTAACAATAGTTTTAGATTTGCTAAATGCCAATTAGACAACAGGATCGGAAGTAGAAAAACTTTCTATTGTGCCAACCTTAGTACACCTACCGCGCATAGAGCATACTAATTTCTCCTAAAACCAACGCTTTGATACCAATTATTGCGGAAGCGACTAGCAAATTTAAAACTATTGCTAAAACCAAAACAAAATAGAGAGAACACCGAAATTTAAGGAGGTTCGGCCAATTTTGCCTACATCCCCGGATACTACCAAATTAAAATTTCACTCAAAGAAATATTACAAATAGAGAAGAGAAAGAAGAACAAAGCCTTAAGAATAGGAAGACATTTGATTTTGGGATGAAGAATTAATAAAGATCATAGGTCTATTTATACACAAATTTTGCCACCTAACCATATTTAGCCACCTAATTAATGTAGCCTCCAATTTAATTAAGCCACCAATTTAGTTGAGTCAAATTTTTACTTTGTCCATGTTGGACTTTGTCATAATTTCTACAATAAAATCCAAAGTGGTTCTCCCAATTGTGGTGTTTCTCGTTCTAATTTGTGTGGTTAACTAGAATTCATGGTGTTTTGTGAGGTTTCAATTCATGGATTTGAGGCTAGGGTTTGAAAAGAAGAAGATGATGAAAAAATGAATTTTCCAAAATTGCCAATTTACCACGTCAGCCTTTTTTAACGGTGTTATGGAAAAGGCCTTGTTTGCTAACGTTGCAAAACCTCAGACCCCATTTTGAAAAAATTTCTCAGACACCATTTTTGCAAAAATGTGAAACAATAAGGTACTTTTTTGAGGTTTGCCCTAATAAAAAATTAACAATAAATGTAATATCAGGCCTTGTATTGCTAGCAAGGTACATTAATGCACCTATAGCACTAAGATATGGTACTTTATGTATTTGTTCATTATCTTCCCAAGCACGAAACGGGTCATTTTTCACATCAAGTGATCGTACAACCACTGGATTGGTCAATGTATGTGCTTTATCCATGTTAAATCATTTCAACACATTTTGTGTATAATTCGATTGATGCACCAAAATTCCTTTATCTAGATACTCAATTTGTAAATCGAGACAAAACTTTGTTTTTTCAAGATCTTTCATTTCAAAATTTCTTTTCAAGGAATCTACAAATTTTGGAATCTCTTTAGGAGTTCCGATGATATTCAAAACATTAACATAAATTGAGATGATGGTGAGTTCAGAACCTATATTCCTTAGGAAAACACATGGAAAAATAGGACCATTCTTGTAACCATCTTCAATAAATATTCATTGAGACGATTATACCACATGCGATTAGACTATTTTAGTTCAGATCTTTACGACTTTATTGAATAAAGTTCTCGTTTGCCATATTTTCTAGCAATTTCAGTTTGTTGAACTTATTCCAGAAGAAGAATTCTCAGAAGTTAAAGTTCATAATCCAGAAGCCAAGTTTTGAAGATAACTAAAAACCAAAAACTGCGCACTTAGAAGATAATCAAGCTCAAAAGGTATTGAATCTCAGAAGCAAGACAAGTGACTAGAAGATCAGAAGATAATCTCAAAAGCTACGAAACTCGGAAGAGTATTCTGGCATACTTAAGAAGGAAATCATCTTCAACAGTCAAGCGCAGATCCCAATGTATCAACTCATGTGAAGATAAACTTTTTATGATTCAAAAAGATATGTGATAAGAGTTGCATAAAAAGTATTAAGAGGATTTTCATAAAGTGAGTTGATAACAAAGAAAAAGGATCACTTTTAGCCACCTGACAGGTGACACAAGTAAAGTTGTATGGGACTAGTTCATGCAAAAGCTTAGTCAAATTGCAGAAAGTTTGTAGAGTCGACTCATGCCAATGTGCCTAATAGAATAGAAGATGTGTCTAATGGAAGATCCAACGGCTCTCAAGGAAAAGAGAGGTTGTGAGACAACGGCTAAGATTGTGACTCTAAGGATGAGTCACAACGGGAAGATCTTGAAGATTGCCTATATAAAGGCCTCTACCAACAGAGAGAAGATTATCTAAGCTTTCTTTAACAATTGCAAATCTCTGAATCCATTCTGAAAAATCGCAAAAGCAAACAACTAGTTCGAAATCAGTTTGTCAATATAAAAAGCTTCGAATTATTATTTCAAATCTACTGTATAAAGCGATTCTTGATAACTCAAGTACAAGATAACTAAAATCCTTTCAATCCACTCTTAAGACTAACAAGGTGTTTGTTGAGATCTTGTTATAAACCCTGAAAGCAACTTGGGATAAGTTGTGGTTAAGAAGAGTTTAAGAGGAGGGTGCTCTTGAAATGTCAGTTACAGGAAGTAAAACAAATTAGGAAATTATTTGTTGAATCAAAGCAACTTTAACAACTCAGTTGTGCCGTAATACTTACATATATATGGTGGTATTTATTGGAATAAGTAATAAATGAGAGGTAGGAAGATTGGCATAACCATATCTTTCTATAAAACATAAAGTGTTAATAATGTTGTTGTCAGTTGCTCAGAGTTGTCTATTTATGTTGAACAACATTGGCAAAAAAGCCAACTTATGATAAAAGGTTTAAGCCCTTGTTTTCTTTATGTTTTTTCATGCTACTTTGGTTCATAGTTGTTATTTGGTTCCAAGAATTAGAAGACAAACATGGATTTGGTGTTTTCGATAGTGAAAGCATTATTTAAATCGTACATGGTTATATAAACCATTTGCAAAGATCTTAGAACAAGATGATTTTCACACATACCTTAATCAATGACGAGAGCGACATCATCAGACTTAATTAAGTTATTAGTGGTTTCATTGATGTTTTTGAGTACCTACTTATAGGCAGATTGAGGACCAATCCTTGATATTTCCTTTAAACCTAATCCACCATCAAGGTGTGTGAACGGACGAAAGCCATTACCGCATGTAAGGCGGGGTCCACTCATGGGTTAAAACTGAAGGCGATATGATGGTATAAAAATTGTTATAATTATAAAAGCTGTTATATCCAATTTTAAGGAATGAAAGAACCGAGACTCAAATCTTGATAAAAATGATAGTCGCCACGCAAGTTTCTACTTCAAAAAATATTGGCATGGTTCCCTTTTGGATGGAAACTAGTACTTTTTGGATCAAAGATTCAGGTTCGGATGAGCTACTTGCTTTTCATTTGGTTAATTTAAAGTTATATAAAATATAAAACGATCTCAATTCATTATTTGGGGAAGTATTATGGAATTTCCTATAACTACTCTCTTTCAAACTCATTCATGCAGTATAACCATTCATAATACTTTCAAACAAAGGGGGAATAAAATTATTATAACCCAAGATAAATAGGGGATAATTTCAAGGGAACCTATTACATTCGTTATAAGTTATAAGTTATAAAATAAATTTGTCTGCATTTACAAAGGTTAGCACAATTACGACACCCATAAAAAGTAATCATTTTTACAAAGCAATTAGTCAAACTTAATTTAGCGTGGCAATTTATTGATCGATAGTACTCGAACAATTCTAGAATCGAAAAGAAATAAAGGGTCTTCAATGTATTTTATTATGAAAATCCATTTTAACTTTTCGTGGGTTGATTTACCGAATTATTAGTGAAAATGACCGCATGGCAATGGGTGATGTTATGTTCATTTTACATATATACATTAAACTGACATTCTACCCAGGATTACTAAACCTGTACGGGCCAGGTCTACCCATACGACCCTCATTAGGGACCGTACGGGCACCTAGTTAGGCCCGTACGAATCTAGACTAGACCCAAATAGAATATTAAAAGTTCAAGATCAAAACAAAATAAAAAAGAAAGGATTTCCATTTCTGAACAAAAGGGCCAACCCATACGGCCCTCAATGGAGCCGTACGGGTACCCATCGGGGCTTGTAAAAATCTGGCCAGACCAAATGCAGTTTAAGCAAAAATAACAATCAAGTAAATGAAATAGATAAATTAAAAGAAAAAGTGAGTCTCTTTGAAACTCAAGAGCGTACCTTTACGTAGTGAATCCACTTTGAAATGCCCTTAATGTCATAGTGAGCCTTGCTAAAGTTGGATGGTAGTTATTTAGTTCTGTTTTGGTGATATTTAGTGATTAGGAATCCTCTCTTATCCTAAAATGTATCAAGGATGATATAAAATGTGGATAAAACACCTTTGGCGAGGTTTTCTTCCTATTATATCCTTCATATACTACTTCTATACCCTTTCTATACTATAAAATATTCCTGGAATAATATTGCTAGAGTTTTTTTTGCTTGGTATAGTTGTACCTCCTCTTTTGAAATTTGAGGCAAAGGCCTATTTTATAGATTGCAGAAGCTTCCCAATAGCACTTATTCTTGATTGAGCCACATATATGGTATTATTGTAATTCGTCAACCCTGATTGGTTATGATTGGCACCGGTACTGGTAGCTTGAGCCTGTACGGGTCCTATTGTGGAACCATCCCACTAAGGACTACCCGTACAAGTCCCTTAAGGACTGTCTAGGTCAAAACTTTTACAAAACTTGGCTAGGCAAATTTGGCACCACTTTCCGTAGACAACACCTATAGATAAATGCATTATTGTTGGTCCCTTAGTGAGTGTTACTAGGGCCAGAGTGTTGGTCTAGATTAAGAGTCTTAGTAAGTAAAACATGTGCAGCGGAATTTTAAAAATTTAATTTAGTTCCCTGGATCTCCTAAGCATGACATAATAGTGCTAGTCTTAAATTATTTTAGGTCATAAACACTTATTAAAAGGACCTAATAATAATTTAACCACTCACCAGTTGAAGTGTGAATCCCATAGTCGATAGAAAGACACCTCAGCTATATGCACAGACTCCAAAGTAAAAGCCCTCTATAAGTAGTCCACACGAGCATCACCGACCAAAACCTTCTAGAAAGGAAGAACCGATAAATAAGCGGAAGATAGCTTGATCTTCCCTACTAATTTATTCTAGAAGAAATTCCCTTAGTTTTCTATTCTAAGTAAATACGTCTTTCAACGGATTACTCTTAGGAATTAGAACAACTAAGAGAATAAGAGAACAAGAGATGGATTATGAAATTATGGACGAATAATAATGAAGGAGGAGGCTTCTATTTATAGTGGTTAGGAATTATTCAAAGGACAATAAAGTCTCTAACCCCAATCAATCAAAAATAAAATAAAAGGGCAATCATGTATTTTAATTAAACCCTGGAAGAGTTGGAAACCAACTCAAATACTGGGAGCTTGCTTAGGGAGCAAGCTCCCAGCTTGACTTGGAGATTACTGGCCATTCGAACAACAGTCCCTTTTGGGCTTGTGCAGCTATGCATGGGCCTGCATTAGTGCACAGGCTCGCGGCAACGCAATCCATCATGGGCTTGCACAGCATGCAAGCTGGCTGCATCTTGCAACCCGCTTTTGCATGACCCATGGGCCCACGTGCAGGACTGTTCCAAGCAGTGCTGCCATATGGCCCATGCACAAGTCTTTTATGTACTGTCTCATAGTACATTTATAGACCCACTTGCTCAGATTTATTCAACATCCAATATTAATAAATCCCGCTAAGTTCAGTCCAGTCTTCCTTTATTTATCTTATCCTCCTTATTATTTATCAAGTTCATTGGTCCAACCAATGAATATTGGTCTAACCAATATGTTATGGTTTAACCGTATTTCCTTGCTCTTCTAGATTAGACCTAGTCTAACGGTTCTTTACATAGCTCGGTCGTAACTCAAAGTGTGTGACCTTATAGGATCCCGTAATAACGAGCCATCAAAAGTTTAACCTGGCTCAATCCCTTTTAGGAATTGACCGGCTTGGAGCTCCAAACCATTATAGACTTTAATTACTTTGATCGGTCATAGTGGCACTCTAGCAAAGGCATATGACCCCTTAATATTTGGAACGTCACTTGCATTATGACTTATTCGTAGGTCTGCAATAGTATCAATACAATTCACTCCTTCTATCAACTATTAAGTACCATCTGGTTTCTAGGACTCCGTTTAAGTGTTAGTCCACTAGTAGCTATAATAGCTACCCCCGTAGTTTAGTCTTGCTGCCAAAGTGCACTACTCAACCATTTAATGAGTTGATCATGATCCCATCCAATCAACTCATACTCTGATCAGAGGTTTATGAGTGTCACTTCTAAAAAGTGGCCAAGGTACATCTCCCTTATATTGCTATAGTGGAGTGATAGATTCCATCTTGACTACTCAGCTTACCTACTGATAGACATCAACTATACCCGTAATTATCTGTATCATCCAGTCTATAGAATGTATAGATATAATCTAAAGTATAGCAACATCTGAACAAGGTAACTAGTATCTCAGGTCTAAGGATATTTGTATTGCTATTGCAATGAGATGAATAAAACACCAACACATAATAACGATTACCGAATGTTATCTCGTAGCGGTCTCCAATGTATCTCCTGAATACATTCATGTGTTAACCTAAGGTACCACCCTCTAACACTTAAGATATGCTACTCTAAATCAAATTCAAGAGGTATGACGAGACATGCTAGTCTACCCGTATTCATCAATGTCCAGTCTTGATGATACTACGACTAGGTATATTTAGACAAATCATAATTGCACATGAACCAGTTCATACCAACTTAGTCTCACTATGCCCTTGTAATTTGTGCTATGATTATGTCATGGACTTTTGTAAACACATCAATGAATATATTCTAAACCAGTCATAATATATTTTCACAGTCATTGATATAACAAAATAATGCCTTTATTAATATAACTTTGTTCATATAAATAAAACTAACTAAGACATATCGCTCTAATTGCCTCTAGGGCATACATCATGTCTAACAATCTCACACTTTCACTAGAGCCAATTAGCTAGTGTTGTAAGCCATAACTATTAACAAGTTGGTCGTGCTTAATTTGTGTCAAAGGCTTGGTCAGACCATCCGCCAGTTTTTGATCTGTGGGTATATATTCCATCTATATATCCTTATCTCTTATCTTATCTTGAACTATATGATATTTTCTCTGTACATGTCTGTTTCTATAACAAGACCGTGGTTCTTTTGCCTGAGCAATAGCCTAGTGTTATCACAATATAATACTATTAGATCCTCACTATTAGACACCACTTCAAGATCACTAATTAATCTCTTTATCCAGACAGCTTGTTTTGCTGCTTCTGAAGCAGCAATGTACTCAGATTTAGTGGTTGAATCTGTAGTTGTATCCTGTTTGGAACTCTTCCAAACAATCGCCCCTCAATTTAACATAGATAGGTAATCTGACTGTGACTTGTAGTCAACTTTATCAGATTGAAAACTTGCATTAGTGAATCCCTTTACTATGAGATCACCTCTTCCATATACTAAGAACATTTCTATAGTCCTTCTCAAGTACTTAAGGATATTCTTAATGGCCTTCTAGTGCTTCTCACCTGGATCAGATTGAAATATGCTTGTGATGCTCAACGCGTGTGAGACATCAGGCCGTGTACATACCATAGCATACATAATAGATCCTATTGTGGATGCATAGGGTATTTTATTCATGTGCAATCTCTCCTCTTGTGTTCCCGGACACTCAGATTTAGAAAGGTTAATTCCGTGAGACATTGGAAGATAACCCCTTCTTGATTGCTCAAGGTTAAACCTAGTCAATACCTTGTCTATGTATGTATCTTGTGAAAGACCTAGCAGCCTCTTTGATCTATCTCTATAGATTAGTATACCTAGTATAAATGCTGCTTCTCCAAGGTCTTTTATAGAGAACTTTCTTGACAACCACGACTTAACCATTTAAAGAAGAGAAATGACATTTCCTATTAGCAATATGTCATCAACATATAGCACAAGAAAAATGATTGCATTTCCACTAACTTTCTTGTATACTCAAGGCTCATAAGCATTTGAAATAAAATCTAACTCTTTGATCGTATCATCAAACCTTATATTCCAACTCCTGGATGCTTGCTTAAGTCTATAAATGGATCTTTTCAGCTTGCATACCTTTGACCCATTCTAAGATGTAAAACCCTCATGTTGAAGCATATACACATCTCGATCCAAGTTTCCATTTAGGAAAGCGGTTTTCACATCCATCAGCCAGATCTCATAATCATAATGAGCAGCAAAGGCCAAGAGTATCCTTATGGATTTAAGCATGGCTGCTGGTGAAAAGGTTTTGTCATAGTCAATTCCTTCTCTTTGATTGTAGCCCTTTGCCACCAACCTTGCCTTATAGGTAATTACATTACCATCCATGTCAATTTTCTTCTTGAAAATCCATTTACAACCTATGGGTCTAACCTCATCAGGTGCATCGACCAATTCCCATACTTGGTTTTCATATATGGAATCCATTTCCGATTTCATGGATTTTAACCATTTATCAGAGTCTGAGCACTCCATTGCTTCCTTGTAGGTCTTAGGTTCATCATCCTCCATTAGAAAGATTTGTTTATCATCCGTGATGAAAAATCCATATCTTTCAGGAGTGTTGGCAACCCTACCAGATCTACGCAATGGTTGTTGTTTAACAGGTTGTTGCTCGATCACTCTCTGTTGTGTATCAGGCATAGGAATTATCAGTTGATCATCTTGTTCACCTAATTGAACCTCAAATTTGAGTTCATTCCCGCTAGCTTTTGCAAGCATGTGTTCCTTCTCAAGCAACTGAGCGGTCCTAGAAACAATCTTTGGTTCATTAGGATCATAAAAGGTATATCCTACTGTCTCTTTAGGATAATCTATGAATAAGCATTTATCAGCCCTATCTCCCAGCTTGTCTGACATTATCCTTTTAACATAGGCAGGACATCCCTAAACTCTCAGGTGAGAAAGAGAGGGTTTCTTACCACACCACCTTTCGTATGGTGTTGGATCAAAGGGCACATCCCTAAAAGGATTTGCTGAGACTTACTTGGCTTATCATGGACTGAACCATGTTTAACAAAGTTCTATTTCTCCTCTCAGACATACCATTGTACTGAGGAGTATAAGGAGGGTCCATTGGGGTAATATTCCATTATCCCTTAGATAATCTTGAAACTCTTGGCTTAAATATTCTCCTCCTCGGTCTAATTGTAGTGCCTTAATATTCTTTCCAAGTTGTTTCTCAACTTTATTCTTTTATAGTCTTTGAACTTTTGAAAACTATCTGATTTGTGTCTCATAAGGTACAAATACCCATATCGTGAGTAATCATCGATAAAAGATATGAAGTAGATGAATCCTCCATGTGCTTGCACATTTATTGGACCACATACATCTGTGTGTTATTTCCAGTGTACTTGTGGCACGTTGCCCTTTACCTTTAAAGGGTTTCTTTGTCATTTTTCCTAATAAACAAGGTTCGCATGCCCATAAGACTCCTAGTCTATTGGGCCCAAGTCACCTCCTTTGTGTAGCTTAGTTAAGCGGCTTCGTTTATATGGCCCAAACGACAATGCCATAAGTAGGATGATTTATCTTTATCTAATTTCAATCACTTAGCATCATTCATATTAAAAATTTCAGCTTTAGTAATTAAAACATATATGCCATCAATCAAAACTCCATTGCCATAAAGAACACTATTTTTTTATGAATTTTACAATCTTTATTATTAAATAAAACTTCAAATCCTTCTGCTGCTAAACACGCAACATAAATAATATTCTTAGTAACAACCGGAATATAATAGCATTTATTTAACTCTAAAACTAGGCCACTTGGCAATTAGAGACTATATGTTCCTACAGCTCATGCAGCAACCTGTGCTGCATTTCCAACTCATAGGTCTACTCTCCTTTAGCCAGCCTTCTACGGTTCCGCTACCCCTACACAGAAGTACAAATATGAGTACCACATCTAGTATCTAATACCCATGTAGACTCATAAGGAACTGTAGTGAAATTTTCAATCCTGAACATACCTAAAGTATAAGCATCTTTTAGCTTTGTCTTCGCATGCTCAGAAAATGCAGCCACACAGTCTTTCTTCCAATGGCCGGTCCCACTGCAATGAAAACATACATTCTCAGCAATTTTTCTCTTTTTTGATTTTTCTTTTGACACTTTTCTTGTTGACTTTTAAATTCCCTTTCATCCTATCTTTAGAATTTTTGGAATTCTTGGCAAGATGCTCTCTTTCAAAATTTTTAAGTTTGCTCATAAACTCTGAAGTTTTAAGAGATTTTCTGGACATTCGATATTCATTCACGAAAGGTGAATACTTCTGTGATAGTTGGTCTATCATAAAATTTATTTCCAACGAAGAGTACTACTTGACTCCTATCTGAACCATGCGTTTAGAATACTTCAAGTATTTTGTGCAATATTCAGATGCCAAGATGTCATCACTTGATTCATCAGTAGTTCCAAAGAATTATGTAATTTGAGCTATCTCAAGCTTAATGCTTTCTCTGTATGCTTTGAGATGAATCAACATAGAATCTAACTCCATGTGCAAATGTTGTTTATTAAGTTTGGAAGACATGGTCGTGAGTATCACTAGAGATACTACATACACATCCTTCATGTGCTTTTCATACGCTTTATTTTCCCCATTGGATGCATCAACATTTGGCTTAATTGGTTTGAGATGATCTAGAGCATAATCTAGATCATTTTTCTTTAATTTTTCTTTTAGAGCCTCAAACCATGTGTCAAAATTACATCCATTTAATTTCTTGTCAAGAATAGGGCGAAGGTTTATGTTTGTACTCATATTTAACCTAGATATAAGAAAACAATTATTGCTTTAGACTTAGTTCTTATACATGCATTTAATTTAAGGTCTTTTAATTAAATACATATTCCTAAATTTTATCAAGGTTTAATTCGAAAACATAAGAGCCCCTTCTACTATTTTTTAGGAAACATGGTCTAACCATTTTCCTTAGTAGGTAGCATCTATAACTTATTTAAGCTAACCCCCGCTATCACGAGTCAAGCTAACTTAAATAGCTATAGGAGGATCTAGTCCATTTGCATCTAATGCAATTGCTAATCCATTTAAGTTCCAACCAATGGACGTGTATAACCAATTATATGACTTCTCAAATGATGCCTCCAGCCAAGCATTAGCTTTAATTTTACGAACGACTAACCTAGTCCGGTTAAGACTTAACCCTAACTTGAATCATATGAACATACGATATTAAAGAAGAAGGCACGCTTTGCGTGAGCAATTCATTCAATGAAAAGGCCTAGAATCACACTTCAATTTTTAGGAAGGATAATTTTGTCTTAATATTTTAATGGGGATTTATTGGTGCAACCGGTCTTGCCTAATCTAGGACTTATACATGGACATGATTATGAAACTATAACTAATTTCGGGCTAAAAGGAATTAGTAGGTCCAACCTAGGGGTCATGCTCAACTGGTAATTGATAATCATTCCATCATGCCAAGACTCCACATAGCATACAAAACAAACAAGGGGGTTCATTGTTCAAGTTCTTGCACCTATGTCTATAAGTTTTAATTTTACAATTTAAACTTTCATTTGTAAAACCATGTAATGAATTCAATTCATTATACTAGAAATCAACTAATTCAAAAAGTCCCTTTGGTAATTAGAATCTAGAACTGATGAGAATTCCTAGGTAGGAGAGGCCCCCTTGAAGTGAATGAGCAGGCAAGTCCAATCCTTTCCAGAATAAACACAGGCCTTTCTAACTCAGTTAATCGTAGACTAATTAAATGAAAGATTTCGTTCTTTTATAATTGAAGAATTATTCCATATAATTCAAAAATTAAAGCATTTACAATTTTAAGTAAAACACTGTTAATTTTAGATAACTACCCTGACTAAGTTTGAACAACACTTAATCTAGCTATCACGGCATTTTCTATTATAAGAAATAAATTCCTAGGCATGGAATAGCATACTCAAAAATATTTCATAGAAAATCAGACCTAGCATATTTCTAGTCAATCATACAATTGCAATAGGCAGGCTCTAATACAACTGTTTGTCTAGATTAAGGGTTTTAGCAAGTAAAACATGTGTAACAAAATTTTAAAAATTTAATCTAGTTTCCTGGATCTCCTAAGCATGGCATGATTGATAATAGTGCTAGTCTTAAACTATTCTAGGTCATAAACACTTATTAAAAGGACCTAATAATAATTTAACCACTTACCAGCTGAAGCGTGAATCGCATCGTCAGTAGAAAGACCCCTCAACTACGTGCACAAATTCCAAAGAAAAAAGCCCTCTATAAATAGTCCACATGAGCACCACCAACCAAAACCTTCTAGAAAGAGAGAACCGATAAATAAGCGGAAGATAGCTAGATTTTCCATACTAATTTATTCTAGAAGAAATTCCCTTAGTTTTCTATTCTAAGTAAATACGTCTTTTGATGGATTACTTTTAGGAATTAGAACAACTAAGAGAATAAGAGAGCAAGAGAGGGATTATGAAATTCAGGACAAAAAATAATGAAGGAGGGGGCTTCTATTTATAGTGGTTAGGAATTATTCAAAGGACAATAAAGCCCCTAACCTCAACTAATCAGAAATAAAATAACAAGGGCAATATGTATTTTAATTAAGCCCTGGAAGAGTTGGAAACCAACTCCAATACTAGGAGCTTGCTTAGGGAGCAAGCTCCCAGCTTGACTAGGAGGCTGCTGGTAATTCCGCCAGCAGTCCCTTATGGGTGCGCAAGGGCCTGCGTTGGTGCACAAGCCCATGGGCTACATCTTGCAGCCTGCTTTTACGTGCCCCATGGGCCACGTGCGACACTATTCTAAATAGTGCTACCATGTGGCCCATGCATAGGTCTTTTATGTACTGTCCCACAGTACATTTACAGACCCACTTGCATAGTTTTATTCAATATCCAATATTAATAAGTCCCGCTAAGTTCAGTCCAATCTTCCCTTTATTTATTTTATCCACCTTATCATTTATCAGGTTCATTGGTCCAACCAATGAATATTGGTCTAACCAATATGTTATGGTCTAACCATATTTCCTTACTCTTCTAGATTAGACCTAATCTAATGGTTCTTTACATAGCTCGGTAGTAACCTAAAGTGTGTGACCTTATAGGATCCGGTAATATCGAGCCTTCAAAAGTTTAACCTGGCTCAATCCCTTTTAGGAGTTAACAGGCTCGGAGCTCCAAACCGTTATGGACTATAATTACTTTTATCGGTTATAGTGGCACTCTAGCAAAGGCATATGACCGCTCAATATTTGGAACATCACGTGCATTATGACTTAATCCCCGTTTACAATAATATCAATACAATTCACTCCTTCTATCAACTGTTAAGTACCATATGGTTTCTAAGACTTGGTTTAAGTGTTAGTCCACTAGTAGCTATAATAGCTACCCTAGTAGTTTAGTCTTGCTGCTAAAGTACACCACTCAACCATTTAATGTGTTGATTAGGATCCCATCCTATCAACTCATACTCTGATTAGAGGTTTACGAGTGTGTCACTTCTAACAAGTGGCTAAGGTACATCTCCCTTATATTGCTATATTGGAGTGATAGATTCCATCTTGACTATTCAGCTTACCAATAGACAGACATCAACTATACCCGTAATTATCCATATCATCCAATCTATAGAATGTATAGGTATAATCCAAAGTATAGCAACATCTGAACAAGGTAACTAGTATCTCAGGTCTAAGGATATTTATATTGCTATTGCAATGAAATGATTAAAACACCAACACATAATATAGATTACCGAGTGTTGTCTCATAGAGGTCTCCGATGTATCTCACTGAATATATTCATGTGTTAACCCAAGGTACCACCCTCTAGATATGCTACTCTGAATCAAATTTAAGAGGTATGATGATACATGCTAGTCTATCTGTATTCATCAATATCCCGTCTTGATGATACTACGACTAGGGATATTTAGACAAATCATAATTGCACACAAACCAGTTCTCACCAAGAAAAATGCTTTGGAAACACATGTGCGCAAAAGGTTAGGAATTAGCCATAAATTCAAGTTTTGTCCTCAAAATATTTCTAATCTTCAAAATCGTAGTGGCCCTTCCAACCTACTCATTTCTTTACTAAAGAAATGAAAGTTCATATCTCCTCCAAAATCTATATCAAATGGCGTAACCAACCCAAATTCCTTGGAAAATTCTCAATGTGTCCACCAAGTCAAAAATTCTTCATGTCTTTCTAAACTTCTAATTACTTCCCTAAATGAACCAATATTCACACCCTCTATTTCAAAGGCCTTTAGCAATGAAAATGATTTTCAAAATTTCAAGTCCACATGTTCCAAAGAAAGTGTATCTAAAGAGATTGTAAAATGTTTAACATGTCAGGAGTATGGTCATTTAGAATCTGATTGTCTTACAAGGAAACTTATGGCCATTGAAGAGCTTGAAAATCTTGAGAATGAGATGCTTTTTGGAAATGAAACATCTCAATTTCAAATTGAAAATGAATTTTGGCATGTGAATATTAAGATGAAGAAATTTTTTTGAGAATGAATTTATTTGTGGTAATTTTAAAATATATGATTCTGCTTATGTTCTGGAATTACAGGATTCGAGGACAAATCTTTTTGAAGAATGGAAGAATGATGACGAGTGAGATTCTATGATCATTATTTGTTAGTGCAAAATAAAATTGGTAATTGTACAAAATATTCGAATGGTTTCAAATGAAGAGCTATGGAAGATTCGGTGTAAATTAAAGTCAATTGATATGCAACTTGAAGCACGTTTGATTGAGACCCGTAAAGCTATTCTAGTGAAATATGTTTTTTGCTTACACTTTTAAGTTTCATAAGTATTATTTGTCTTTATTTCCCTTTATTAGATTTTTAATAAGTCATAAACATATTGTTATGTAGGAAGTAGTTTTATTTAGCTGTAAGAGTTTTTATTTTTTTGTCATTATAACTCTCCTTTGTTTTAATTATCTTTTTTGTAACTCTTCTTTTTTTCTTATTTAAAGGAAGAAGAGAAAGTGAAAAATATCATATTACATTTGGAGAAAATATTTGTGTTATAACACATTTGGGTTTTATTAGTTTCCTAAAACTAATTGGGTTTTGTTTATTTCCAAAAACATTCAACTATCTCAAATCATTCATCCATCTCAAATCAGACCAATTTTCCATTCTATTCTACTTTTCGCTTCCACCCTCCATCAGTCTCACTATGCCCTTGCAATTCGTGCTATGATTATGTCATGGACTTTTGCAAACACATCAATGAATATATTCTAAACCAGTCATAATATATTTTCACAGTCATTGATATAACTAAAGAATGCCTTTATTAATATAACTTTGTTCGTACAAATAAAACTAACTAAGACATATCGCCCTAATTGCCTCTAGGGCATACATCATGTCTAACATAGAGGGGGGGTGAATGACCCTTTTTACGGATTTTTAGACTTCAAAAAGTCTTTGTGTAGCATGCAATGGATGAACCGGAAGCTTACTAGAGTAAGATCCAGATAATGCAAATATTCAATATAAAATGCACTAAAGGTAAAGACTTAAGGTAAAGTAAATCAAACACATATATTTTATACTGGTTCGGCCCAGCCTACATCCAGTCCTTAGAGTTTCCTCCTCCGAGCTTCAATCAACTAGTGTTTGATTTCTTTCACGGGCAGAAATCAATTCTATACAAGTTATCTCCAGAGATTTCTTCTCCTTCGAATGTAGGATATACTACCAAAACTGAAACCTAGCTTAGGTAAGTCCTTTACTAGTTGTCTCTGTAGATTCCTTCTCTTTTGGATGTAGGATATACCACTAAGGCTAACACCTAACTGTTGGGAATTGATAGTCAATTTGAACATGCATAACAGGCACGGCCAAATTTAAAATTTTTGTCCATGTCCCCAGGAACTCCTATTCAATGAATATAAATTAAATAAAGCCTTAACTAAATAAATTCTCAACTTAGACAAACATGCTTGTCTGTTGGAATTTCTCACTATATGTTTCAATTTAGGGAATCTATGGATACTTGGGTGTTGCATGATCTTCCTCTTCATGGAAGAGACTATACGTGGTCTAATTCTCAATCGTTTTCAAGGATTGACCGGGCTCTTGCATCGTGTGAGATTCTTGATCTTTTGTCAGTGGCTAATATTTCTACTGTTGACTCGTCTCCCTTGGATCACTTTCCCATTGTGTTTAAATCTCATGATTCGGATATTATCGGGGCTAGACCTTTTCTGTCCCTTAATTGTTAGTGGGACAAGGAGGAGTTTCGACCTTTTTTAAAAGATAAATGGGAATGTGTTTGTAATAGATGGGTTGGAAAGGATATTGATTTCAAATTACATAGACTTCGGGATTACATTAAACCTTGGCACACATTGAATTTTGGAGATTTGGAAAAGAGAATTAAATTGTTAGATGAAAAGGTTGTGTCATTGACTTCTAGCACATCAGTTTGGCCTATGGATATTTTGTTCGGGTCTGAATTAGAATGGACTCAGTCGCAATTATTCGAGTGTAGGCGTAGCTTGGAGAAAATTAGGCATCAACAATCAAGGATCAAATGGATGGTTTTAGGGAATGATAACATGAAATTCTTTCACCGCATGGCCTTGGCAAGGTATAGAGGGAATCGAATTTGTGAGTTAGAAGTGGATGGGGTTTTAATCAAGGATCCATCGACTATTATTAATAGCATTTGCGATTTCTATGCAGATTTGTTTTCAAAACCAGTTGAAGTTCTATTTTCATTGAGTGGACTTGATTTTCGGGAAATAGATGAGGTTATAAATGACAGGTTGACGACAACATTCTCTAAAGTGGAAATTTGGGCAGAAATTTATGCGTGTGGCAAAAGCAAAGCTCCAGGCCCTAACGTGTTTAATTTTTTCTTTTACAAAGTTTTTGGAATGAGATGAAACCTATGATTCTTAAGGTTTTCAACCAGTTTTACTATACGGATAGGCTTCCAAACTCAACTAAGTCATCATTCATGGTCCTTATCCCGAAAATTCAGGGATCCTCTTAGATTAGTAACTACAAGCTAATTGCTTTGATCCATTGCATCTATAAGTTGATTGCTAAAGTGTTGTCAGCTTATCTTCAGCCTTCCCTCTCGGACTTGATTTTAGAAAACCAGTTTGCATTCATCAAGTAGAGGAACATTCATGAGTGCTACTTTCTAGTGCCTAAGATACTACATTCTATCCATTCGAGTAGATAATCTTGTTTGGTAGTTAAATTGGACTTCAAAAAGGCTTTTC
Source organism: Euphorbia pulcherrima (assembly GCA_947683365.1). NCBI lineage: Eukaryota > Viridiplantae > Streptophyta > Magnoliopsida > Malpighiales > Euphorbiaceae > Euphorbia > Euphorbia pulcherrima. The sequence continues at coordinate 46,650,884 of CANTUS010000014.1, forward strand.
ATTGCATCTTATGGGCATACATTGATGTGGTTTTCAAGAGAATGCATTTTAAAGACAAGTGGATTAGATGGTTAGCCAATTGTAGAGAGAATTCACACACCTCCATCTTGATTAATGGAGTCCCGTGTGATCCAATCAAGCTTTGTCATAGGGTCAAACAAAGAGATCCTGTATCACCACTTATTTTTGTTCTTGCGATCGAGGGGCTGAAGCAATTGTTCAATGCATGTATTCTGGAAGGAATTTTGCCTGGTTTTTGGTTGGAGGGCTCGTTGGTGGATATCTCATTGCTCCAGTTTAGGGATGATACTATCTGTTTCATTCCGGCGAATGAGTCTCTTCTTCCCTCTTTCATTTGTATTTTGCATTGTTTTGAATTGATTTCCAGTTTGAGCATTAATTTTCACAAAAGTTCAATTTTAGGTGTCAATACTCAGGAATCCCTTGTGAATTCATGTGCTGATTTTATTGGTTGTAAGTGGAGAAATTCCCTATTTTGTATCTTAGAACCCCTCTTAGTGTGAAGAGGATCCCGTCTTCTCATTAAAACCCATTGATCGTAAAATTCCAAAATAGGCTTGCAAGTTGGAAAGGGCAGTGTTTGTCATACGATGAGAGGTTAGTCTTGATTAAATCGGTGCTCTCATCTCTTCCAATTTATATGCTTTCACTCTATAAATTACCGGCTTCTGTTAATGATATTCTTGTCCGTCTTATGAGGAACTTCTTGTTGAAAGGAGATTTGAATGCTAGAGGGTTAAGCAAAGTTTTTTGAAGCATGATCAATCTTCCTAAAGCTTTAGGTGGTTTATACATTAGAGATTTAAAACTTATTAATTGTAGTCTTTTGTTTAAGTGATTATGGAAAATAAGGGATGCTTCTAATGAATCCTTGTGGTACGAGATGTGTGTTAGGCGATATGAATTTTCCTCTTGGTCTTCAATTAAGTTTCTTGATAGTAAGAATTTGTCCCCTTTGTGGAGAGGCATTGTGACGTGCTGTATAAAAAATGTTCAAGTTTAGAGGGTGTTTTGTTCCAACGTGAGAGTGGCTGTTGGCTGTGGTATTGATTGCTCACGATAATTGGACGTCGAATCAACCCCTATCATCCCTTTTCCTGGACCTATTTGAACTTTGCAATAGGAAAAGTTGATGTGTAACGGCGGGGTGTACGGTTTTATTTAGTAATAGTGCGGCTTCTAGACCATTTCGAAATGAAATCTAAGGATGAATTATATTAAGCAATGTAAGAAACCTCAGTTGTCGATTTCTCAAGCTTGTCACCATATTTTTATTTCCAACAATCTGGGAATTGATTCCATTTAGCTACTACAGCTGCGTTTTTTGACTATGGATGACCGTTTCTCTTGGGAAGGTGACACAAGCAAGGCATTTTCCCCTTTGTCTTTTTGCTTGGAATACTATAATGCTTTGAATTTGCCTAGACCTCCTACAGATTTTGATCTCATTTGGAAGGCTTGCTTATTGCCGAAAGTGCAATTCTTTAGTTGGTTGTTGCTCCATGGCAGGCTACCTTATAAGCAATTCCTTTTCCGAAGGGGATGTATAAGTGATGTGAGTTGCCCTTTTTATGATGAACGTGAATCGATGGAACATGCTTTGTTCCATTGCTCGGGAAGCTATCGAATTTGGCAGGGCATGTTTTGTCTACTTGGGATCTCTTTGACTATAGCATACACGGGCAGTGATTTCTTATCACTTTGGCGTTCCTTCTTTAAGCCGGGTCCTTTCCTCGAGTTTGCGACATCCCTATGGTTCCTCATTACATGGAGATTATGGAAGCGTCGACACGAGATGGTGTTTGATAATCGGCAAGGCTCGGATGACGTCCTTTTTTCTTGTTTACATTTCGGTTGGTTTATTTTTAAATGTAAGAGAAGAGTGGTTGGATTTTTAACGCATGACGTTATTACCAACCCGAACCTATTTTTATCTTGTACTTGATTTAAGTGAAGCTCTCTCCTTGTGAGCATCATTTTACCATTTTATTTCTAAAAGACGGGTGGGTGTTTTGTAGGTCAGCAGAGGGGCCAACCTAGTTGGGTCTTCCGCCCTGAAATTTTCACCCGCTCTAACCTTTTAGCCTCTGGAGGAACACATTGTTCCTTTGGGGGTTTTAAAAAAAATGATTAACATAAATAGACTAGGCGTACCATAATTCTAAATTGTATACTAGCATAAATATTTTATATTATACATGTTATAACTCCAAGTTATAATTTACATATAAAATAAATTAAGCATGTAAAATAATATAAGCATAATAATTATTAAGTCTAAAAACGCTTAAACAAAAAGACTTAATAATTAAAAGAGAAAATAAACATACTAGTTGAAGCGTGCTTTAGCGGAACCTCTTTACTCAAGCTTCCAACTGTAGGATAGCCTCTATGAGTATTTATATGAACCCCACCAACCGAAACCTCCCAATGAGAAAGAATCAAAGAACCTTGAGTAGCTGCTAGGCCACTCCAAAATCTCACCTGAAAATATAAACTAAAATATTCAAGTTCCACTTGAATTAGTGGAATTGACAAATGAGGAGGAGCTCTCATTTTATAGGTGAAGGAAAGACTCCCTGGATTTAATGCGGAATTAATGCTGATTTGATGCGAGATTAAATGCGTGATTTAATTGCCAATTTAAACACAAGATTTAATTGCTGAATTAAATGAAACTTAAATATGTATTAAATTTAATTTAAATACATAATTTAATTGCTGCATTATATCCAATTTAAATATATGTATTAAATCTAATTTAAATACATAACTTAACTGCCGCATTATATCCAATTTAAATATATGTATTAAATCCAATTTAAATACATAACTTAACTGCCGCATTATATCCAATTTAAATATATGTATTAAATCCAATTTAAATACATAACTTAACTGCCGCATTATATCCAATTTAAATATATGTATTAAATCCAATTTAAATACATAATTTAATTGCTGCATTATATTCAATTTAAATATATGTATTAAATCCAATCTAAATATATAACTTAATTGATGGATTATATCTAATTTAAATATATGTATTAAATCCAATTTAAATACCTAATTTAATTAATGCTCATCTCTTTTATTTTATGATCTTAATAAAATTATTTACTGGTCAAAATAAATTCCTTGGTCTATCCAAAATGATCTAATCATTTTTAACCAATTAAATAATAATCCAATTATTAATATGTTATATTTTCATAATAGAATAAATCTATTAATCCTTTACTCAGTCCGATGAAGGTCCATTGTGTGTGACCTTATGGGATCCCAAAGTATTGAGCTATTAAGGCTTAACCAACCCTTGTTCTAATGGAACCATTGGCTCGAGGTTCTAGATCGTGAATAGAACTCAATTACCTTAAACGATTGTAGTACGCCTCTAGTAAGGGTCTACCATCCCCTCTTACTCGGAACGTCATTTGTGCTTATGACTTAATCCCGGTTAATGCAATAGTTATACAGTGCGATGAACTCCTTCCATTGTTTAATATTAGTACCATCTGGTTTAATAGGGTTCGGTTAAAGTGTTAACCCACTAATAGCAAGGTTACTCGAAGCTATCCCAGTTATTAACTTATTACCTGAGTATATTGCGTTTTACCATAGTGTGTTTGACTAGGAACCATTTCTATCAAATACATACTCTGATTAGAGGTTCATCGCAAACATCACTTCAACAAGTGGCTAGGTACAACTCCTTAATATAACCGAAGCGATGGATTCTTTCTGACTACTCAGCTTACCAACATACTCTCATCACTATACCCGTAATCACCCGTGACACCCTAAATTAATGAGTGTATAGAAATGACCCAAAGTATAGCAACAGTACCACACAAGGTAACTAGTATCTCAAGTGTGAGGATATTCGCAAAGCTTATTGCATGAAGATAAATGCTAACACATTGATATATACACCAAGTGTTTATCTTACTACGGTCTCCAATATATCTCCCAGATATATCCATGTGTCAAACTTAAGGCACCACCTTCAGTCCTTTGGAGATTAACTGCTTGGACCCTTTCCATGAAAGTTAACCACATGCTTGTCTTTCCGCTTCATCAATATCATTTCTTGATGAAACTTTGACTAGGATAGTTTAGACATAATCATAATTGCACATGAAGCAGGTCTCACTAAATATAGTCCAACTATTATTTCTTTGACTTCATGCTATGATATGTCAAGGACTTTTGTATACATACATCAATGAATATATTTTAACCAGCTATAATATATTTATAAGCACATCGATATAAATAAAAGATTAAATGCCTTTATTAATTAAACAAAATATTCGTACTATTATATAATTAAGATATTTCACCCTAATTGCCTTAAGGGCATACATCATATCCGACACTAACTTGGCTAAATCCTTTTCTCTTAGGGTCATACAACTTGAACTCTCCCTAGTTCAAGCTAAGTCCCCTATCCCAATACTCACCCAAGTATGAGATATTACAACAATAATTCTTAACAAAGATTGGTTTTTGAATTCTTCAAGTTTATAGCTTTACTTGAGAATTCTTACAAACTGATTTTAAGATTTGGGTTCTTGGAGGGATTTTGATCACTGATTGAATAGTAAATTTCTCAAGATAATAGCTTTCTAAAACCAACCAACATCTTCTCAACTTGTGAAGCTTCCCTTTTATAGGCATGGATCATAAATGTAGCTGTTGAGTGATCTTGAATCTTCACCATTGATTAGATATGAGTTGGTACAACTGGAGGCTTTGATTTGTCTACTAGACCCAATAAATGTCCCATTTAAATTTGTTGGGATTGGAGCAACAAAGTTGTTAGACGTCATTTGTTTGGCTTTTTGTGCTATGTGAAATTCTATGCGAAGTTTGTCTTTATTTGGGGTCCATGTGCCTTGCTATTAGTCTAGGTTAAAAAGGTAGTTACCTTTTTCTCTCTCTGTGTCAATCTTTTTTTGTCCTTTGTTGAAATCGTGTAAGCTGTCACTTTTTCTTTCTCCAAGGCAAAAAGTGAGTTTGACACCAGACCAAATTGGAGGGAAAATTAATATTTAAATATTTCCCTTTATCTTGTGAATTTGCACTTCTGACTTACTTTAGTCTTTAGTGTTGCAAGATCCTCTTCTAGATGTAATTCCTTTTGGATGCACTCTTCTTGTACTTAGGAGTTTGTTTTCCCTCAATAACTTAATCAGGATGCTTATAAGGACGCTTGTCTTGAGTCTTCATCCGGATGCATTCTTCCAGGACTAAGGAATTTGTTTTCTTTAAAACCTTTATATGGCTGCTTCTGGATGCTTGTGCTTTAACTAGGTCTTCCGGAGAAATTGATTTCCAATAATCTCCCCCATTTTGATGGAATAATGAGCTAAGTATAATTCTTGACACTTAGTCAATTACATAGTTTCTTCCCCATAATTTAAGGCATCCTAACTCCCCCAAGATTTTTGCATATTAGCTTTTAAGATTTTTTAGTACAATTGATGGTTATACTTAAAAGCAATTTTTTGAATAATATTGTTTTCACTATATTTCTTCTGATATTAACATATATGAACATCATAAAGTTCAATTACAAATGGTTACATGAGATAGAGTGAAAAACAAAAGGAATTATTACATAGCTATCTATTACATATGGCAAAAAAATGCTAGCTATGCTATCTACTTCTTCTCTTTTCCCTTCCCAGCTCCAGGTTCCTTCTCATCCTTCTTCTTCCCCTTTTGGTTTTCATCAGATGAAGGGTCTATGATAATGTATTTATGTTGTTTCCGCTGATTCTCCCAAGCTCCGGAAAGAATTGTGTAATCCATATTTCCTGCTATCCTTTGCTCAATTATTCGATCCACTATTGATGGCACAAGATGTAGTGGCTTGAGTATCTTTTTGAGCTGAGCATTGGATTTGGTGAGATGGAGATGCATATGAAGGGCATAATCCTAGTGTTCTTTCTCAAAATAAGAGAACATGCCCTGGATGAGAGTAAGTAAGCACTTGTATCCTCTGAATCTAGTATCACCAATGTACTGGATTAACTGTTGGAGATAGGGAAGAAGCATACTCTCTAGGATAAAAGGGGTTGAGGTTGAAGTTGAAGGAGCTATTAAGCTTAAGTTGGACATAGAGGAGCTAAGCTGGTGGATTTCTTCTGTGATAGTTTTGGTGCTATTATGGATGCTTTCATTTAAGTGTCGGAGCTTAATGTTGAAGATGTCCTGCCAGTTACTTATGGTTTTGTCTACAGAGTGGAGTCTTGTTTGAAAATCCCCAACCACGTCCTTAGCTATTTTGGATAAGAGCTTGTGAGCAAACGACATTTTTCAGGCGCAATCGGGCCGCATTTACTTTATCGGGTCAATAGGGTCAACTAAGGAAACTTTTCCTTTCAGGACAATCGAGGCGTTAATTATAGGCAACTGAGGCAACTTGGTAACTCGGCGGGGGGTTTTAAAAATTGGATTGGTAGGAGAGAATATAAAACAATTTATAAAATGATGTCAAAAAGATTCATGGATCTAAATCCATAATTTAAAATATAGAGTCGCCACCTGGATCAGCGCTTCCAAGAAATTCTGGTGTAGCAATGTCCCAAGAACAAAACTATACCTTAATTTAGAGATTCGGGTTTGGATGAATTACTTATTCGATTTCTTATAGCCAATTTAAATTAAAATACCAAAATTGTTTATTAAATGACAAACATATTACCTAGATTCATTTTATGAAATGAGATGAGAAGAAGAGCTATTCTAATCAAAATACACCACCTCAATGTGGTCATGGCATCATTTTATGGCAACTACCACATGCTTATAACACATAATACAAAACAAATTGATTCTAGGGCAATTATCCTCCAAATAAAGGGTTAAAACAGGAATATTGCATTTTGGCCCAGAATAAATAGCAAGATGATGTCAAGAATTATAGTGCCATCTTCCAGCATAACGGCGTCGTGACAAATTTAGTAATTAAGAAGATGATAGAATTGGCAGGAAATTTCACAAATCAAGAAGAAATGGGAATAGAGGTATAGAAAAGTGTACCAGGGGTTGCAAGCTAACCCCTCAAATAAAATCAACCCAAAGAGCTCTTACCCTCTCAAATATAAGTAATGAAATTGATAAATAACGTAAAATAGCGGAAAAAAAGAAAGCGATGTGTAATAAAAATAAAGCATGGAATAAATGAGAATGATATGGATCAATTATGACATAAAAAGATGAAGCATCAATTACATAATTAAAAATGGAAATAAAATGATATGGGAAGTGAAACATAACACAATTATAATTGAAAGTGAAATATGGATTATTTGGGATGTGGATCAATTATATTATGGAAAATAATTATAAATCATTTATGTTATAGAAATGAAATATAAATAATTTATAAAATGGGATATAAGCAACTCATATTATGAAAGTTAAATATAAGTAGTTTATATCATGAATTAATCGGATTATTGTTGATAATGTAATGTGAAATGAAGATGAGACAAAAATAAAGTGGATTGATTTATAGTCAATTTCAATTGTAACAAGTTTAATTCAATTAATGTAGTATAAATTGAAACTTAATAAATTGAAGCAAGAAATAAATTAAAATGATTATTTCAGTCTCAAATTGTGTATCTTTTCGTTGTGAATCCATTGTTAAATGAAATGAGAATGGCCTCGAGGAGAGTAATTGGATCAGAAGAGATGAGTTTAAATCAGTCTAGAGTAACTAGGCAAAAATAAATTCCCCTGTTTATTCTAAACTTGCTAAAAACTCAGAAATGACTTGGACAGAAATTTGATGAGAACTTTCCTAGCGCTAATTTCACAGAATAGATTTAATAGATGTGAATTCTATATGAAAAACTGATTTTAGGCCTATATTTAAAGTGAAAAATGAGAGTTTAAATCGGGTAAAATAATTAATTCTCCAACTGAATGGGAAAATTGAATTAATTTAGATTTATTTTTTGCCAAAAAAGTCGATACCAGTACCACTTTTAGGGAAGTCGGTACTGGTGTTGGTTAATTTTAAACACGGAATTTTGAATTGAGTCGGTCAAAACTAACTAGGAAATAATAGATAGTAGTACCGTTACAAGGGATAACGGTACCATTGTCTACTAAAGACGGTACCAGTGTCAAATGACGGGGTACACCTTATGACTGTTTTTAGGGTTTTTGACAGGGGTTTTAGGGACCGAATGTATTTTCTCAAGGTCAATTCCCATAAATCAATTTTGAACTTAACATTTTAGGATACAATAAAGTATAGAGCCAATCTTTCATCATCGATTAGGGGCATGAGAGAATTCCATGCTCATAGACTGCCCCTCGCAGGACATAATAGACCGGAATCTTTATGGTCGTGTGATAGAGAGTACGGAATAAGGTAAGAGATTATACCAGAAATGCCTCTAAAGGAGATAGTACTTGATTTACTCTACTTTGGAATGAAAGTTTGTCTCTCCATACTGTTGAGAAGTGACAGTCACCTTAAACATGCACAACAGGCATGGCAGAAATTCAAATTTTATCCATTATCCCTTGGAACTCGTATCAGTTGCATATAAATTAATTAAAGCCTTAACTAAATAAATTCTCCACTTAGGTTAGCATGCATAGGCTAGGCGTACATAATTCTAAATTATATCCTAACATAAATATATTTTATACTAAACATGTTATAACTCTAAGTTATTATTTAAGCATAAAATAAATTAAGCATGCAAAACAGCCTAAGCATAATAATTGTTAAGTCTAAAAACGCTTAAAGAAAAGGACTTAATACATAAAGGAAAATTAGAAGACTTACCAGTTGAAGCGTGCTTTAGTAGAACTTTCTTACACAAGCCTCCAAGTGTAGGATAGCCTCTATGAGTATCCACACGAACCCCACCAACCAAAACCTCCCTCGAGGAAGATCCATAGAGTTTTGAATAGCTGTTAGACTACTCCAAAACCCACCCGAGATATTAACTAAAGGGACTCCTTAATTTTATTCTTCTAAGTTGACTTGAGAAAATGCATTAGAATCTCAAGTCAGAGCTCGTACCAAGAAGTGGTGCATTGAAATGAGGAGGAGGAGACCTCCTTTTATAGGGAGAGTGGGATCTCCCCTCATTAAATTCTTGGATGGGAAAAAACCCCATACTACCCTTCAGCTTGGGTGGTAAGCTTATGCTTGGCTTGCCGCCCGAACCGCTTACGAGGCAAGCTCCTTGTGGGCTTGCAGCAAGCCCCCTTTTAGGCTGACCCTTTTTCATGTTTGGATCCTATAAATAAATTCATAGGTCTATGGAAAAATTCTCTTTTAATGCTCCTTTCTTTTAATTTATTTATGACCCTAACAAAATTAGTTACCGACCAAAATATATTACTAGCTTAGCCAGAAAATAATTTAATCATTTTAATTTATTTATGAACCTAATAAAAATAGTTGCTAGTCAAAATAAATTCCTGGCTTAACCAGAAAATGATTTAATCATTTTAATCAACATTTTAATTTATTTATGACCCAAATAAAATTAATTACCGGTAAAAGTAAATTACTGGCTCAACAAGAAAATGATCTAATCATTTAATCAATACTTTAATTTATTTATGACCCTAATAAAATTAGTTATCGGTTAAAATAAATTCTCTGGTCTAACCATCGCACATTTAATATTCTCATAATAGACTAATTCTATTAATTCTTTACTCAGTCCGATGAAAGTTCTATGTGTGTGACCTTATAAGATCCCGAAGTATTGAGCTGTTAAGGTTTGACCAATCCTTGTTCGATAGGAACTATTGGCTCGAGGTTCTACACCATGAATAGAACTTGATTAGCTTAAACGACTGTAGTACGCCACTAGCAATGGACCATCATCCCCCATTACTCGGAACATCATATATGTTTATGACTTAATCCTGGTTTATGCAATTAGTTGTCCAATGCGATGAACTCCTTCCATTCTATAATATTAGTACCATCTAGTTTATTGGGTTTGATTGAAGTGTTAACCCACCAACAGTGAGGTTGCTCCAAGCTATCCCAGTTATTTACTTATTACTAAAGTATATTACTTTTTACCATAATGTGTTTTAACTAGAAACTATTTCTATCAATCACATACTCCGATAAGAGGTTTATAATAATCATCACTTCAACAAGCGGCCATTTAAAACTCCTTAATATATCTAGAGCAATGGATTCTTTCCGACTACATAGCTTACCAAAGTGTTTTCATCACTATAACCATAATCACCCAAGGAACCCTAATAATAAGTGAATAGGTATGACCTAAAGCATAGTGACAGTACCACACAAGGTAGATAGCATCTCAAGTATGGGGATATTCATAATGCTACTGCATGAAGATAAACACTAACACATTGATATATATATACCAAGTGTTTATCTTAATGCGGTCTCCAATATATCTTCCAGATCTATCCATGTGTCAAACTCAAGGCATCACCTTCAGTCTTTAAGAGGTTAACTGCTTGGACCCTTTCCTTGAAAGTTGACCACATGCTAGTCTTACTGTTCCATCAAAATCCTTTCTTGATGAAACTATGACTAGGGATAGTTTAAACATAATTGTAATGGCACATGAAGCAAGTCGCACTAAACATAGTCCCACTATGATAGCTCTCACTTCATGCTATGTTTATGTGAAGGACTTTTATACAAAGATATCAATGAATATATATTAACCAGTCATAATATATTTATGAACACATCAATATAAACAAAAGAAAAAATGTCTTTATTAATTAAATAAATTATTCGTACCAATATAGAATTAAGACACATCGCCCTAATTACCTTAAGGTCATACATCATATCCAAAAACTCCAACTTGCACTAAGGCTAATTAGCCATATGTCTTAATCCAAATGCTTTCACATGTTGGTCATGTTCGACTTGGGTCAATGGGTTCAGACTATCCATGAGGTTTTGATCAGTGGGGACATATTCTAAATCATCATATTAGTATCAATAATCTTCCTGATTATATGATCCTTTCTAAGTACATGTCTGTTTTTCTAGTGAGACTATGGTTCATTTGCCTGAGCTATAACACCATTGTTGTCGCAATACAAAGTAATTAGATTAACAATCTCAGGCACCACTAATAAATCTCTTTAACCATACAACTTATTGTGCTACTTCACAGGCAGCAATGTACTCAGACTCTGTGGTTGAATTGGCATAGTGTCTTGCTTGGAACTATTCTAACATACTGCCCCTCCATTAAATACATGTATAAAACCTGACTGTGACTTAAATTCAACCTTGTTAGATTAGAAACTCACATCAGTGTAACCTCTAATTATGAGGTCACCATCTCAATATATCAAGAACTCATCTTTAGTCCTTCTCAAGTACTTAAGAATTGCCTTGATGGCCATCCAATGCTTTTCACCTAAATTTTATTGATATCTGCTCGTAAATCTCAAAGCTTGAGAGATATCTTGCCTAGTACATATCATAGCATACATGATGGATCCTATTGCGGATGCATAGGGTATATCCTTCATACGAATTCTTTCCTGAGTTGTCTTCAGACACTCAGTCTTAGACATGTTTACTCACTTTGTCATTGGGAGATATATTTTCTTCTAATGCTCAAGGCTAAACCTATTCAGTACCATGTCTATATATGTGCTTTGAGAAAGACCTAACAGCCTCTTGGATCTATCTCTATAGATCTTTATATCTAGTATAAATGCTGCTTCTCCAAGGTCTTTCATGGAGAACTTTCTTGACAACCATATTTTAATACTTTGAAGAAGAGAAATGTCTTTTCCTATTAGCAGAATATCATCAACATACAATACTAAGAAAATGACTGCACTCCCACTAACCTTCTTGTAAATGCAAGGAGCATTAATGTTTGGAGAGAAATCCAGTTCACGGATTGTCTGATCAAACCTAATAGTCTAACTCCTAGATGCTTGCTTAAGTTCATAAATGGGCCTTTGTAGTTTGCATATCTTTAAGCCATTCTGTGATGTAAAACCCTTAGGCTATGTCATATACACATCCCGGTCCAAATCCTCATTCAGGAATGTTGTTTTAACAGCCATCTGCCAAATCTCATAATCATAATGAGCAATAATGGCGAGGAGTATTATGATGGATTTAAGCATGGCCACCGGTGAGAAAGTTTCATCATAGTCAATACCTTCAGGTTGACTATAAACTTTCGCAACCAACCTTGCCTTATAGGTAATTACATTACCGTCCATATCGGTCTTCTTCTTGAAGACCCATTTGCACCCGATAGGTCTAACCTCTTCTGGTGCATGGACCAAATTCCAAACTTGGTTTTCATACATGGAATCCATTTCAAATTTCATGGCTTTAAGCCATTTATTAGAATCTGAGCTTTTCATTACTTCATCAAAGGTTCTTGGTTCATCATCATCCATGAGATATAGTTCCCTATCATCCATGATGATAAAAGCATATCTTTCAGGACCTTTATGAATACGACATGATCTTTGCAATGATTGTGTTTTGATAGGTTGTTCTTGGATCACACCTTCCTATGTATCTAGAATGTGGTCAATCAGTTGATTATCTATTTCTTCACCTTGAACTTCCAGTTCAATATTCCTCCCACCGACCTTTGCAAGTAAGTTTTCCTTTTCCAAAAAGTGACCACTCCACAACACAAATACCTTTTGTGCTTCGTGCTAGTAAAATAAATATCCAATAGTTTCCTTTAGATATCCAATGAAAAAACACTTGTTAGATTTAGCGTCTAGCTTATCTGATGATATCCTCTTTACCATGGCAGGACAGTCCCATACTCTTAAGTGACATAGAGATGGCCGTTTATTACACCATCTTTCATAAGGCGTAAAATCAACTGATTTAGAGGGCACTCTGTTAAATACATAAACTGCGCTCTCTAGTGCATATCCCTAAAAGGATTTACTGAGATTTATGTGGCTCATCATGGATTGAACCATGTCTAATGATGTACAATTCCTCCTTTCAAACACTCTATATTGGGGTGTATATGGAGGGGTCTACTAGGGAAATGTCCCATTTTCTTTCAGATATTCCTGAAATGCTTTACTTAAGTATTCTCCACCACGATCAGATTAAAGTGCTTTTATACTTTTCTCAAGTTGTTTCTCTACTTCACTTCTAAATATTTTGAACTTCTCAAAACTTTCAGACTTGTGCTTCATTAAGTACAGATAACCATATCATGAAAAATCATCAATAACGGTTTATAAAGTAGGAGTATCCTCCTAGTGCCTTAACACTCATTGGACCACATACATCTATATGTATAAGTTCCAATGTACTTGTGTTCATTCATGCTTTCCTTTAAAGGGTAACTTTGTCATTTTTCCTTTTAAACAAGGCTCGCAATCACCATAAGAATCCGTGTCTATTGGGCCTAAGTCTCCACACTTGTATAACTTAGGTAAGCGATCTTTGTTTATATGGCCTAAACAACAATGCCATAAGTAGAAAGGTTTCCCATTATCTAGTTTTCTTTTAGCAATGTTTATATTTGAGAATATGATTTTGTAATTACGAAATATCATTTATCATATTATAATAAAATATCATTCATAACTTTGGTAACACCTTTTATCAAATTGGAATAAAATTCCATTTGCTGTGAAGCAGGAAATAATATTTTATAATGACAATTAAATTTCGTCCTTTTACAAATTTAGTCAAATGGAGATTTTCAGTTCCTATATCAATAGCAGCCAATAAGCTTTAATGATATTTCGAAGGTACAACTCTTCTTTTGCCAAACCTCTACTTCTTATTAATATCTATACCTTCGTATGGATATGTGATTCTCATTAGGTATTCCATACCAATTTAGAATTCCCTTGAGATGTAGAATTTCTCAATATTAAATATCTTGAAGTGGAAGCTCCAGGCCTCGTCTTCTCATGCTATGAGACTTTAGCCACTCTGATCTTATTTCCAATATCCCGTATTTAATCTTATTTCCAATATTTCATACTGAAAACAATCATTGTGTCTCCTAGAAAAAATTCTCAGTATTCTTTTTTACTTTTCTCTTCACTTTGCTCTATCCTACTTTAAAACTAGACACAATGTGTCTTTTTACTTCTTTGAGATATGAACCATTTAAATTTTTGACTAATTGGCCCTACCCATTTCTATCAAAATATTTTTGTTCAAATTTTCCACCATGGAAAATCATTTCTCTAAAATGTAAAGACATAGACTTTCAACTCCATGATTTTATAAAGACCTTGTAGCTAAGGTAACATGGATCCTAACATCGGACTTGATGTTTTATCCTTGTCTCCTGCTAGCTACTTATATAAGGTAACAAGGATGTTAACAACCACCAAGGTGTTGTATCCTAGTTTCCTTCATGTATTTCATGCATATCTGTTTTAAGAAAAATTGCTTGCATCATGTTGTTTAAATTTAGGCTTGTACAATGTACATGCCAAGCCCGAGGCTTTAAGGACTATCCTCACATTTCTAAACAAACACTTAAAGTTTGAGCCAATCAAAATTAGTCATCAATGCAAACATTTGTTTTTAAATAAAGATTTCAACCAAGATGTAAGAAATAAAAATTTGTTTAGACTTTAGTATATAGTACATGTATTTAATGTAAGAACTTTTAATTAAATACATTTATCCTACCATTTTTTTCAAAATTTACAATAGCTCATCCTATTGAATTCGGGAAGTCTAGTCTACTAAATTTCCAAGTAGGCAGCATCTACAACTAGTCTAATATGACCCTCAATTTTATGAGTCAAGCCATATTAGTAAGTTGTAGTTGGAATCCCATTCCATTTGCATTGCATGCAATTGCTGATTTGTTCAAGTTCCCTAACTCCAAGGGACTTGTGCTCTTATATTAGCATCTGCTTGAATGTGTCTTAGTTCTGCGGATATCCCCCAATTTTATGGTGGACTACCAAGTCCTGTTAAGGCAGACCCTATCTCAATTTTTATAACTGGTCGATGTAGACGAAAAGGAGCACTTTGTGCAACATTTTAATGGCCGAAGAAAGACCGTATTATAAATTTTAGTAAGGAAGACTATAACTTGCCTTAATATATTTACTTTAGGATTTTAGTGATGTTAGACATCTCACCCAATCTAGAATTTATTAGATGGACATATTTATAATGATTTATATTAATTCACGGAATTTTAGAAATAATTTATAAGGTCTAACCTTAGGTGGGTTCAAGCACTTTATTATAATTATTCCATCAACCTAGATTATATGCAAAATTATTAACATTCCTTATTTGTTATATATATTGCATTTCCTTTAAACTTTTATTCAATAATTTAATTTTTACTTTGTTATAGGAACACATATAAGCACCATCTTATATACTAGAAATAAATTGGTCCATATTTAATCCCCTCTAGGCAAATTCATGTTGCACCATTATAGGTTCCCAAGTAGGAGGGGTGCCCTATGAGAAGCAGACACCAAGTCTAATCCTTGCCAGAACAAACACGACCACAAACTCGAAGACCATGGATCCTCTTGAACTAATAAATTTCGTTCTTTCAATTCAGGTAAATTGAAATCATCCATAACCCTTGTAACTTATATAATTTATTGATTCTTTGATAATTTTTGAGTAAGTTGAGCAGACTTATTCAAAATTATCTATATTTATTTTCTAACCTTGAAATGAAAGCCTAAGTTCATCTATTGTTCCAAACAATTTAATAAACTTAAAATCATTTCATATAGAAAATAAAATTTAGTTTTTTTCTAACTTAATTAATTATTCACTAAATAGGCAAACTCTGATTCCACTGTTGAGAACTGACAGTCACTTTGAACATGCATAACAAGCATGTCGAAATCAAAAATTTTATCCCTTGTCCCTAGAAACTCCTATCAGTTGCATATAAATTAATTAAAGCCTTAACTACATTAATTCTCTACTTAGGTTAGCATGCGTAGGCTAGGCGTACCATAATTCTAAATTATATCCTACCATAAATATATTTTATACTAAGCATGTTATAACTCTAAGTTATAGTTTAAGCATAAAATAAACTAAGCATTCAAAAACAACCTAAGCATAATAATTATTAAGTCTAAAAATGCTTAAAGAAAAGGACTTAATAACTAAAGAAGAATTAGAAGACTTGCCAGTTGAAGCGTGCTTTGGAAAAACCTTCTTACATAAGCCTCCTAGTGTAGGATAACCTCTATGAGTATCCACACAAACCCCACCAATCGAAACCTCCCTCGATGTAGAACCAAAGAGTTTTGGGTAGCTACTAGACCACTCCAAAGCCCACCCGAGATATTAACTAAAGGGACTCCTTAATTTTATTCTTCTAAGTTGACTTGATAAAACTCGTTAGAATCTCATGTCAGATCTCTTAGGAAGAAGTGGTGCATTGAAATGAGGAGGAGGAGAGCTCATTTTATAAAGAGAGGGGGAGCTCCCCTCATTAAATTCTTGGTTGGGGAAAAACCCCATCCTACCCCTTAGCTTAGGTGGCAAGGTTATGCTTGGCTTGCCGCCCAAGCCGCTTGCCAGGCAAACTCCTTGTGGGCTTGTAGCCCATGCTGCAAGGCCAGCTTACGGCAAGCCCCCTTTAAGGATGACCCTTTTGTGGGTTTGGATCCTATAAATAAATTTATAGGTCCATGGAAAAATTCTCTTTTGATCCTCCTTTCTTTTAATTTATTTATGTCCCTAATTAAATTAGTTACTGGTCAAAATAAATTCCTTGCTTAACAAGAAAATGATTTAATCATTTTAATCAACACTTTAATTTATTTATGACCCTAATAAAATTAGTTACTCGTCAAAATAAATTCTCTGGTCTAACCAGGGAATAGTTTAACCATCCCACATTTAATATTCTTGTAATAGACTAAGTCTATTAATCTTTACTCAGTCCGATGAAAGTTCTATGTATGTGACCTTATAAGATCCCAAAGTATTGAGCTGTTAAGGTTTGACCAATCCTTGTTCTATAGGAACTCTTGGCTCGAGGTTCTGTACCATGAATAGAACTCGATTACCTTAAACAATTGTAGTACGCCTCTAGCAAGGGTCCACCATCCCCCATTACTCAGAACGTCATTTGTCCTTATGACTTAATCCTAGTTTATGCAATTAGTTGTCCAATGCAATGAACTACTTCTATTCTTTAATATTAGTACCATCTGGTTTATTGGGTTTGATTAAAGTGTTAACCCACCAATAGTGAGGTTGCTCCAAGCTATCCAAGTTATTTTCTTATTACCGAAGTATATTACTTTTTACCATAATGTGTTTGACTGAAAACTATTTCTATCAAACACATACTCTGATCAAAGGTATATAGCAATAATCACTTCAATAAGTGGCTAGGTACAACTCCTTAATACATCCGGAGTGATGGATTCTTTCTGACTACATAGCTTATCATCGTGCTGTCATCACTATATCTGTAATCACCCGTGGCACCCTAAATTAATGAGTGAATAGGCATGACCCAAAGTATAGGGACAATACCACACAAGGTAACTAGTGTCTCAAGTATGAGGATATTCACAGAGCTACTACATGAAGAAAAACACTAACACATTGATATATATACCAAGTGTTTATCTTACTGCGGTCTCCAATATATCTTCCAGATATATCCATGTGTCAAACGCAAGGCACCACCTTCAGTCTTTTGCAGGTTAACTACTTGGACCCTTTCCAAGAAAGTTGACCACATGCTAGTCTTACTATTCTATCAATATCCCTTCTTAACAAAACTATGACTAGTGATAATTTAGACATAATCATAATTGCACATGAAGCGTATCTCAGTAAACATAGTCCTACTATGATATCTCTCACTTCATGCTATGTTTATGTCAAGGACTTTTGAACAAAGATATCAATGAATATATTTTAACCAGTCACAATATATATGAACACATCGATACAAATAAAGAATAAATGCCTTTATTAATTAAATAAATTTTTTGTACCGATACATAATTAAGACACATCATCCTAATTGCCTTAAGGGCATACATTATATCTAAAAAACTCCCACTTGCACTAAGGCCAATTAGCCATATGTCTTAACCCATATGCTTTCACATGCTGGTCATCTTTGGCTTGCGTCAATGGCTTTGTCAGACCATCTACGAGGTTCTGATCAGTGGGGACACTTTCTAATCTTATCATATTAGTATCAATAATCTCCCTGATTATATGATACTTTCTAAGTACTTGTCTGTTTTTTTGGTTCGACCGTGGTTCCTTTTACCACTTCACATGTAGCAATGTACTCAGACTCTATGGCTGAATCAATAGTAGTTTCTTGCTTGGAACTATTCCAGCATACTGCACCTCCATTAAATACATATACAAAACTTGACTGAGACTTAAAGTCATCTTTGTCAGATTGGAAACTCGCATCAGTGTAACCTCTAATTGTGAGGTCACCATCTCTATATATCAAGAACTCATCTTTAGTCCATCTCAAGTACTTAAAAATTGCCTTGATGGCCATCCAATGCTTTTCACCTAGATCTGATTGATATCGGCTCATAAAGCTCAGAACTTGAGAGACATTTGGCCTAGTACATATCATAGCATACATGATGGGTCCTATCATGGATGCATAGGGTATATCCTTCATGCACATTCTTTCCTGAGCTGTCTTCAGACACTCAGTCTTAGACCGGTTTACTCCCTTTATTATCGGGATATATCCTTTCTTCGAATGCTCGAGGCTGAACCTATTCAGTACCTTGTCTATATATGTGCTTTAAGAAAGACCTAATAGCCTCTTAGATCTATGTCTATAGATCTTTATACATAGTATAAATGCTGCTTCTCCAAGGTCTCTCATAGAGTACTTTCTTGACAACCATATTTTAATACTTTGAAGAAGAGAAAGGTCATTTCTTATTAGCAGAATGTCATCAACACACAATACTAAAAACATGACTGCACTCCCACTAACCTTCTTGTAAACGCAAGGCTCATTAATGTTTGGAGAGAAATCTAGTTCATGAATTGTCTAATCAAACCTAATATTTCAACTCCTTGATACTTGCTTAGGTCCATAAATGGACCTTTGTAGTTTGCATACCTTCGAGCCATTCTATGATGTAAAACCCTCAGGCTATGTCATATATGTTTGATATGATGTATGCCCTTAAGGCAATTAGGGTGATATATCTTAATTATGTAATAGTACTAATAATTTATCAATAAAGGCATTTAATCTTTTATTTATATCAATATGCTTGTATATATATATATATATATATTAAAGCTGGTTAAATATATATTCATTGATGTATGCAAAAGTCCTTGACATATCATAGCATGAAGTCAGAGAAATTATAGTTGGACTATGTTTGGTGGAACCTGCTTCATGTGCAATTATGATTATGTCTAAACTATCCCTAGTCATAGTTTCATCAAGAAAGGATATTGATGAAACGGAAAGACTAGCATGTGGTTAACTTTCTTGGAAAGGTTCCAAGCAGTTAATCTCCTAAAGACTAAAGGTGGTGCCTTAAGTTTGACACATGGATATATCTGGGAGATATATTGAAGACCGCATCAAGATAAACACTTGGTATAAATATCAATGTGTTGGTGTTTATCTTCATCCAATAAGCTTTGCGAATGTCCTCATACTTGAGATGCTAGTTTCCTTGTGTGGTACTATTGCTCTACTTTGGGTCATTGCTATACACTAATTTATTTAAGGTGCTACGGGTGATTATGGGTATAGTGATGATAGCACGTTGGTAAGCTGAGTAGTCGAAAAGAATCCATCCCTCTGGATATATTAAGGGGTTGTACCTGGCCACTTGTTGAAATGATGATTGCCATAAACCTATGATTAGAGTATGTGTTTGATAGATATGGTTTCTAGTCAAACACACTATGGTAAAAGGCAATATACTTCGGTAACAAGTAACTGGGATAGATTGGAGCAATCTCGCCATTAGTGGGTTAACAGTTTAACTAAACCCAATAAACCTGATAGTACTAATATTAAAGAATGGAAGGAATTTATCGCACTGGATAACTATTGCATTAACCAGGATTAAGTCATAAGCATAAATGACGTTCCAAGTAATGAGAGATGGTAGACCCTTGCTTGAGGTGTACTACAGTCGTTTAAGGTAATCGAGTTCTATTCACGGTCTAGAACATCGAGCCAATGGTTCCATTAGAAGAAGGGTTGGTTAATCCTTAACAGCTCAATACTTCGGGATCCTATAAGGTCACACAAGTTGGACCTTCATCGGACTGAGAAAAGAACTATTAGGTTTATTCTATTACAAAAATATAATATAAATAATAATTGGATTATTATTTGATTGGTTAAAATTGATTAGATTAATTTTGGATAGACCAAGGAATTTATTTTGACCGGTAACTAATTAATTAGAGTCATAAATAAATTATAATTGACTAGATCGATTTTGGTTGGACCAAAAATTTATTCTGAATGGTGACTAATTTATTAGGGTCAGAAAATAAATATTTGAAAAAGGATTAAAAAGGGGAATTTTGCATTGGCGAGTTTAATTAGACCGAGAGTACAAAAGTATTTTGTACAGGCTCGAGTGCGTGGGAGTACACTGAAAGGTGTGCAAGCAATGCTGGGCATTGCTCGCGGTAGCCCATAAAAATGGGCTCCACATGCACAGCCCATAAGCAAGGCAAAGCCCACAAGGGCTTTGCCTTGCATGTGCACACAGCGTGTGTGTGCACATGGGATGGGAGTAATTACTCCCATCCCACATCGCTCACAGGGGGAGCAAAATGCTCGCCCAAGCCTATATATAGGCTATCCCCCTTCCATTCAAATTGTACAAAGCTCAAAGCATAAATCCTAAGCGAGATAATTAATCTCTCGGGTAATTGAGCAAGTTATTTTGGTGGAGCCTGAATTTATTCGGGCACCACTAGTTTATATTTTTGGGTGAGGCTTCTAGAGTGGCCTAGCAACTACTCAAGGCTTCTTAGTTCTTCCTCTTGGGGAGGTTTTGGTTGGTGGGATTTGTGTGGATACTGATAGAGGCTATCCTACGATTGGAGGCTTGTCCAAGAAGGTTCTGCAAAAGCATGCTTCAACTGGTAAGTTCTTTTTCTTTCTCTTTTAATTAATAAGTCTTTTTCTTTAAGTGTTTTTAGACTTAATAATTATGCTTAGGTTATTTTTGCATGCTTTGTTTATTTTATGCTTAGGTTATAACTTAGAGTTATAACATGCTTAGTATAAAAAAAAATATGCTAGGATATAATTTGGAATTATGGTATGCCTAGTCGTTTAGCATGCTAACCTAGGTAGAGACTTATTTAGTTAAGGCTTTATTTAATTTATTTGCAACTAATAGGAGTTCCTGGGGACAGGGACAAAATTTTGAATTTTCGCCATGCCTCTTATGCATGTTCAATTTGACTGTCAGTTCCCAACAATATACTCATCCCGGTCCAAATCCTTATTCAGGATTGTTGTTTTGACATCCATCTGCCAGATCTTATAATCATAATGAGCAACAATGGCGATGAGTATTCTGATGGATTCAAGCAAAACCACCGGCGATAAAGTTTCTTTATATTCAATACATTTACGTTTACTATAACCTTTTGCAACCAACCTTACCTTATAGGTAGTTACATTACCGATGGGTCTAACCTCTTCTCGTGCATCGACCAAATTCCAAACTTGGTTTTCATACATGGAATCCGTTTCTAATTTCATGGCTTTAAGCCATTTAGCAAAATCTGAGCTTGATTCATCATCATCCATGATATATAGTTCCCTATCATCCATGATGATAAAACCATATCTTTCGGGACCTTTATGAATACGACATGATCTTCGCAATGATTGTGTTTTGATAGGTTGTTCTTGGATCACACCTTCTTGTATATCTAGAATAGGGTCAATCAATTGATTGGTTATTTCTTTCTCTTGAACTTCCAGTTCAAGATTGCTCCCACTGACCTTTGCAAGTAAGTGTTCCTTCTCTAAAAAGTGAGTACTATGTGACACAAATACCTTTTGTGCTTCGGATTGGTAAAATAAATGTCCAATAGTTTCCTTTGGATACCCAATGAATAGACACTTATCGGATTTGGCATCTAGCTTATCTGATGCTATCCTTTTTACCATGGCAGGACAGTCCCCTACTCTTAGGTGACTTAGAGATGGCCGTTTACTACACTATCTTTTGTAAGGCATAAAATCAAGTGATTTAGAGGGAACCCAGTTAAATACATAAACTGCGCTCTCTAGTGCATATCCCCAAAAGGATTTACTAAGATCGTCTTGGCTCATCATGGACTGAACCATGTCTAATAAATTCCAATTCCTCCTTTTAGACACTCCATTGTGTTGAGGTATATAAGGAGGGGTCCACTGGGGAACTATCCCATTTTCCTTTAGATAATCTTGAAACTCTTGACTTAAGTATTCTCCACCTCTGTCAGATCAAAGTGCTTTAATACTTTTCTCTAGTTGTTTATCTACTTCACTTCTAAACATTTTGAACTTCTCAAAACTTTCAGACTTATGCTTCATTAAGTACAGATAACCATATCTTGAATAATCATCAATAAAGGTTTATGAAGTAGGAGTATCCTCCGAGTGCCTTAACACTCATTGCACTATATACATCTGTATGTATAAGTTCCAATGTACTCTTGGTTCATTCACCCTTTCCTTTAAAGGGTAACTTCATTATTTTTCCTTTTAAACAAGGCTCGTAATCGCCATAAGACTCCAAGTCTATTGGGCCTAAGTCTCCACACATGTATAACTTAGTTAAGCGATCTTTGTTTATATGGCCTAAATGACAATGTCATAAGTAGAAAGATTTCTCATTAACTAATTTTCTCTTAGCAATGTTTATATATGAGAATATGATTTTGTAATTACGAAATATCATTTGTCATATTATAATAAAATATCATTCATAACTTTGATAACACCTTTTATCAAATTGGAAAAAAATTCCATCTGGTGTGAAGCAGGAAATATTATTTTATAATGATAATTGAATTTCATCCTTTTACAAATTTAGTCAAATGGATATTTTAAGTTCCTGCATCAATAGCAGCCAACAAGCTTTAATGATTTTCCACAGGTAGAACTCTCCTTTTGCCAAACCTCTACTTCTTGTTAATATGTATACCTTCTTATAGATATATGATTCTCATTAGGTATTCCATACCAATTTAGAATTCCCTTGAGATGTGGAATTTCTCAATATCAAACATCTTGAAGTGGAAGCTTCAGGCCTTCTCTTCTCATTCTATAAGACTTTAGCCATTTTAATCTTATTTCCAATATCCCATATTGAAATAAAGATCTTGTTTCCGATATTTCATATTGAAAATAACCATTTTGTCTCCTAGACAAAATTCTTAGTATTCTTTTTACTTTTATCTTCCCTAAGCTCTATCCTACTTTAAAACTAGATGCCATGTGTCCCTTTACTTCTTTGAGATATGAACCATTTAAATTTCTTACTAATTGGTCCTACCAATTTCTATCAAAATATTTTGGTTCAAATTTTCCATCATGGAAAATCCTTTCTGTAAGATGTAAAGACATAGACTTTCAAGTCCATGATTTTATGATGCCCTTGTAGCTAAGGAAACATGGATCCTAACATCTGACTTGATGTTTTGTCCTTGTCTCCTGCCAGCTACTAACATAAGTTAACATGGATGTTAACAAACTCAAAGGTGTTGTATCCTAGTCTCCTTCATGTATTTCATGCAAATCGGTTTTAAGCAAAATTGCTTGCATCATGTTGTTTATATTCGAGCTTGTACAATGTACATGCCAAGCCCGAGGTTTTGTAGACTATCCTCACATTTCTAAACAAACCCTTGAAGCTTAAGCTAATCAAAATTAGTCATCAATGCCAACATTTGTATTTAAATAAAGATTTCAACGAAGATGTAAGAAAGAAAATTTATTCAGACTTTAGTATATAGTACATGTATTTAATATAAAGACTTTTAATTAAATACATTTATCCAAATTTTTTTTTTCAAAATTTACAATAGCCCATTCTATTGAATTCGGGAAGTCTAGTCTAGCCAGCATCTACAACTAGTCTAATATGACCCCCAAATTTTATGAGTCAAGCCATATTAGTAAGTAGTAATTGGAATCCCATTCCATTTGCATTGCACACAATTGTTAATTTGTTCAAGTTCCCCAACTCTAAGGGATGTGTGCTCTTATATTAGTATCTCCATGAATGTGTCTCAGTTATGAGGATAGCCCCCAATTTTTTGGTGGACTACCTAGTTCTGTTAAGGCAGACGCTATGTCAATTTTTATAATCGGTCGATGTAGACAAAAAGGAACACTTTGAGCAACACTTTCATGGCCAAAAAAAGACCGTATTATAAATTTTCGTAAGGAAGACTATAACTTGCCTTAATATATTTACTTTGGGATTTTATTGGTGTTAGGCATCTCACCCAATCTAGGATTTGTTAGATGGATATATTTATAATTATTTATAATATTTCAGGGAATTTTAGAATTAATTTATGAGGTCCAACCTTAGGTGGGTTCAAGCTCTTTATTATAATTATTCCATCAACCTAGATTATATGCAAAATTATTAACATTATTTATTTGTTATATATATTGCATTTCCTTTAAGCTTTTATTCAATAATTTAATTTTTACTTTGTATGGAAACATATATAAGCACCATCTTATATACTAGAAATAAATTAGTCCATATTTATTCGCCTCTTGGTCAGTTCAAGTTGCACCGATATAGGTTTCCAAGTAGGAGAGGTGCCCTATGAGAAGTATACACCAAGTCCAATCCTTGCTAGAACAAACACGGGCACAAACTCGAAGACCATGAATCCTCTTGAACAAATAAATTTTGTTCTTTCAATTCATGTAAATTGAAATAATCTATAACCCTGGTAACTTATACAATTTATTGAGTCTTTGATAATTTTTGAGTAAATTGAGCAGACTTATTCGAAATTATCTACATCCATTTTCTAACCTTGAAATGAAAGCCTAAGTTCATCTATTGTTCCAAACAATTTAATAAACTTTAAATCATTTCATATAGAAAATAAAATTCAGTTTGCTTCTAAGTTAATTAATTATGCACTAAATAGGCAGACTCTAATACCACTATTAAGAAATGACAATCACTTTGAATATGCGTAAGAGGCATGTAGAAATTCAAAATTTTGTCCATTGTCCCTAGAGACTCCTATCAGTTGGTTATAAAATTAATTAAAGCCTTAACTAAATAAATTCTCTACTTAGGTTAGCATGCATAGGCTAGGCGTACAATAATTTAAAATTATGTCCTAGTATAAATATATTTTATACTAAGCATATTATAACTCTAAGTTATAGTTTAAGCATAAAATAAACTTAGCATGCAAAACAACCTAAGATAATAATTATTAAGTCTAAAAATGCTTAAAGAAAATGACTTAATAACTAAAGGAGAATAAGAAGACTTACCAGTCGAAACGTGCTTTAGTAGTACCTTCTTACACGAACCTCCAAGTGTAGGATAGCCTCTATGCATATCCACACTGTGAACGAATGACATTTCGGATGGGCCGCAAAGCCGGGCCGGAGGACCGACCTCTTAAAAATAATAAGTGTGATGGTGATTCTGAAAATGCTTTTGCATATTTTTAGGTTCAAAAGATACGGGATTAAAATCCCGTACTTGAAATAGAGTTGCCATCCGGCTTAGCTCAATCGGGAAATTTTGGTACGATTTTCCCACCTAGTGGTAGACCGTATGTTAAGTAGGGATTCCAAGTTCAGATGATGTTATCTATTTTAAATTGGCCAAGTTGAAAGATTTCATTCTTTCTTAATCGGTTTTAATCCACCCTATTTATTGTGTTTTCGGTTTATATATATTGTTAGTGCATTTTCAAGCATTCAAAGTGATAAATAAATAAATTTTTACAGTCATCAAACAAATAAATGCGGAAATTAAAAGAATAATTACAAGTCTTTCCAAATCCTATACATTTGTTTATACAATAAATAAAATACCCGAAGGCCTAACATACATCTATCCTAAATCAACCTGCACAAAAACAGTAAGCTCAAATACGACACGTTGTTCGAGGTATGTCACGTAACATGCATAGTTAGTAGACCAAACAAGACCCAAGTTATTGTGAACTTGAAATATTTATTTCACAATTTATAGAGCCCGGTTGGATGGCTAAAAATGGTATTTGAATGGCTTTTGCGGGAAAAATTCTGTTTTATCCATATTTTAGAATGAATTGTTATTTTAACCAGATTATTAGTGAAAATGACACATTTTATGGGGTGAAGTCTATTTTTAGGAGGTTCTGAAGCCCCATTGTTACACTCTACATCCTAGCTTCAGAAATTAAACTAGGATGATAACGAAAAAACAAAAATAAATAAGCTGTCTAAAACCCCATACCGCCGACGATATGAATAAAGCCGTCGGCGACATCAATGATGTCGCTGGTGATTTTAATTACACATGCAAGCTGTATGACATTCTGGATACCATAAAGAAAGGGTCCTGCAAGAAAATAGAGCCGTTGGGGATAAATTAAGCCCCTGGCGGTATCAATGATGTCGCTGGCGATATGAGTGATATCGTCGGCGGATTTAATTATCTTCAGCTGCTTCACTTTCTTGCAACAACAATAGTTTTCGGCCAAAAAGCAACTAAAAACCCAAAACTAAGCACAAAATAGCAATTCATAACAATAAATAACTAAATAAAAGCCAAAGAGCTACGAGACTCAGAATTTTACCTCGAGGCCGTAAGTCCACCTCTTTGTGACCCAATGACACCTCCGGGGAGCTTAAGTGATAATTTGGTTGGTAAATGGGGGGATTTAAGGCTTTATATCCTACTATAGTGATTTTAGTCCTAAAATCTACCTAAATATCAGGGAGTTTAGTTAAGAAAAACTAAGCAAGATGGATTGAATCCCCTTTTCTTACCTTTATCCCACTAAATCTAGCTAAGAATGCTTAAAATCTCCTTAAGATTTCAATTGGTTGAAGTGTTGAACCCTTATTTTAGCTCTAAATGGTTGCTTATATAGGCTAAAATCCGGTGGAAAATTGAATTTGATCAATTATTCGACGGATATTGGGCAAAAAAGCTGACTGCTGCAGAATCTATGCCGCCGACAGCATGGATGATATTGCTGGCGGTATCGCTGAAGCCGCGGGCGGCCTCAACTTCTGCCAAGTCTGAAAAGTAACCATGGCCTAGCCTAAAAAGGTGAAAAGGGTGTCTAAATCCGCACAAAAAGGGGTTTGAGCGGGATTAATGGACAATTAGGATTATTTTTGAATATTTTAGGGTATTTCGGACTAAATTAATTTTTGGATGCAAATCATTGGTTTGAGCTACCACCGGACGCGTTATTGGACACTTCGAATTGAATTTTTGCAAAAATAAAATTCATAAAGAATTTTTTATCGGGAATAAAAATTCCAAAGTAATATAAATTCCAAAAAATAATTTTTATCATGAGGAATAAACATCGGGTATACGTCATCATCGTCTCATGAGAAGGATTGTGAAATCCCGTGGTCACAGGCTACCCCTCGGGATATTACTACTGCCATAGGTCAGTATGATCGCACGAAAAGAGCAAGGGTTTAGGAATTGTACTTGATGGATGGTATGCTGGACCCGAAGGATGATAGGATTCTAGCTCCGTCATGACCTTCATTTGACGATTCGTTTACCCCTTGGTCAGGCTTGGGATTTTCACATTTGTCAAGAGCGGGCTTGGGTTTTCAGGTTTACCAAGTGGGCCTTGGGCTTTCAGGTCTGCCAAGTGGGGCTTTAACTTTTTGGTCTGCCCAAGCGGGGCTTGGGCTTTCAGGTCTGCTAAGCAGGGCTTGAGCTTTTAGGTTTGCAAAGTGGGGCTTCGGCTTTCAGGTTTACCAAGCGGGCCTTGGGCTTTCAGGTCTGCTAATTAGGGTTGGGCTTTTAGGTCTACCAAGCGGGGCTTGGGCTTTTGGGTCTACAAAGCGGGGCTTGGGCTTTTAGGTGTGCCAAGTGGGGTTTGGGCTTTTAGGTTTGCCAAGTGGGGCTTGGGATTTCAAGTACACCAAGCAGGGCCTAGGCCTTCAGTTTTGATAAGTGGGGCTTGGGCTTTCAGGTCTGCGAAACGGGGCTTGGGCTTTCAGGTCTATGAAGTGGGGTTTAGGCTTTCAGGTTTGCCAAGTGGGGCTTGGGCTTTCAGGTCTGCCAAGTAGGGATTAGGCTTTCAGGTTTGCCAAGTGGGAATTGGGCTTTTAGGTTTACCAAACGGGGCCCCAGTTTTCAGGTTTTGAGATTATAGAGTGTCATTCCTGCAATGACTGATAAGTGAAACAAGATTAGACCAATTTTTAGATGATGTTTTTACTGCTTGATCGATTTTGTGAAACGAAAATACTTTTTCCCCTTCAATGAACTGTAAAAATGTGATAATTAAAAATATGAGGGTTTTAGAAGTCTTGGAATGTCTGGGCTTGAGCCGGGATTCCATCAGATTGCTAAAAAGGCATCTGAAGTAGCCCTGAGGGATCTTTGATGCTGCTAGGGGCTCCATATGGCACCTTTGGCTGGTCAACAAAATTCAAAATTATCCCTGGCGAGAATGATGTCGCTGGCGGCTTGGACGATACTGCCAGCAACATGAATTGATATTGCTGGCGGTATGGAGGGACAGTTTCAGATATAATTAAACTCCTCAAATTCTGTGTGGGTGTTTAATATAGTTTAAACTCTTATTTCTCTTTTTCTGAAGTACAAAGGCTGATTTTCTCTCTTCTTTTCTCCCTACTTCTCACAAAAAATTTCACCCCTTCTCTTCCCTTTCCACACCTAATCATGAAGAAGATCTTTGGGCGTAAATTCAGCAGTTCCAAGTCTAGTGATTTGCCTGATTTTGCTATTGAGGGGCTGAAACTTTGCCCAGTTCACATGGGCTATGGCTTGAAAGAATTCAACAACGTATTCAAATACGGGATTAAGGTTCCTATCGATGATCTAGTTCCAGACAAGGACAATCATATCTTTTACGTCTAGGTAATCCTATAAAACTCAAACCCTTTTATTTCGATTGAAGATTTCAGCCCTAGACTCGAAATATGGTAGGATAAAGGTTAAAAATAAGAGATATATGTTAGAATACATGTTATAGGCTTATTTTCTGCTCGATTCATGCCCCGTGATTGATTAATTGCATTTTTGGCAATTTTGGTCCAATTTTGTCAAAAGTGGATTCTACCCACAGAAATTATTGCCGCTGGCGACGTCACTCATGTCGCCAGCAGCTTCAGGCCTTCTCAAAAAAGGCTGAACTAATTCTATATCATTGCTAACTCTAGCGATGTTGCTAGCGATATCATTCATATCACTGGCGGTACGGCTGATGTCTCCGGCGACAACACTGCTTCAACAGCGGCATCATCAACATTCCGGAAGCTTTTGACATAAAAAGAAAATTACTTAGTTGGTTTATGTCTTTCTAATTTTTGCAGTCGCACGGATTGACTTGCACTAGGGGTATGAGGACTATAAGTGAATGGTGGCAACATATTGAGAAGAAAGACCCTATGCTTCTGGTAGCTATTGATGATACGGGTTTTGGAGACTTATTCCGTGCTATGCCCCTTCTGATGTCGAAACTCTCCAATTTAGCCTTGACCGCCTTGATTGAGAAATGGTCCTAAACTACCCATTCCTTTCATCTCTGAATTGATGAGGTGACCATCACTCCTTTGGATGTAGTGGCAATGATTGGGCTACTATGGACCAAAGAAGTCATTCATTTTGACGTTTACATGGAGAAGAACAACCTCAAGGGCTAGTGGTGAAAAGGGTGATAGGGCTCTTTGGTTTAAAGCCCAAGTCAGGGCAATTATGCTATGGAGAGCTGCAAGAGCCCTGGATGGAGGTTGCAGTAGTACTCGAGACCCAGCGAGATGCTTGCGTCTGCTCTTTTGGCATTTCATTACTGACCATGCTATTCTTCCCTATTTCTACTAGCAAGGTTAGTTACGGATTGATCTCTGCTGTTGTGGATGTGGCAAAGATCAAGGAGAAGAATTGGCCTAGGGCTATTTTAGCTTAGATGTATTATGGATTGGATGTGGGGGCTTGAAAGAAAGAAAAGGTTCTCCGCCTGAGCCATTTACTACTTCAGGTATATCTTTTGAGTAGTGCTTTATAATCATGGCTTGTTACTTTTTATTTTTTTGTGTGTGTTGAGCCTTTGGACTGATTGGCTGTCAATTGTTCAGGTTTGGGCCTTTGAGCACCAGATCCTTTCCCTAGTTAAGTTCAAGACCACGATTCTGCCTGGTTCACATTTTATCACCCAATGGTGCGGGAGTGTTGGATGATTTGGCAAGTATTCTACCGCCTACAGAGAGGCACAGAGGAACTTACAAATCGGCTCGGTATGCTACTTTAACTTTTAGCCCTATCTTACATTCAACAAACCATTAGCCAAAAAACACATTTATAAATTTAAATTGTTCTTACATTAGCTTTCTGCTTGATTGATTAGTCAGGTCATTAGAGACCCTTCTCCTTACAGTCCGATGGGAGGTAGATGACTGTAGGTCCGTGATGGAGTGCCCCCTGGCTTTACCTTGGTATTTAGGGGAGAGAGTTTATGGCTGGAGGGGTGTTATGCCTGCTGCTAGGCCGGTGCCTTTAGACCCCCTTACGAGCCTCTAGTGGCCTTATTTAACTATTGCTAGTGCGGCCGATGAGGCTGATTATTTGGAGGGCAATGATCGAGTGGTTGGAAGTTCCTCTAGCCCTTATAATTGCCATATGCCATATTTTCTTACGATGTGCCCCCATATCCATGCCAATGATTCTATCGCCTTCCATGCAAAATAGAGGAAGGAAGAGTTGAAAAGGAAAATACACATTGATTAGAGTGATGAGGATGATGATAAAGAAAGCAGTAGCGGTGAGGGTAATCCCGAGGGAGGGGGTGAGGTTGGCGAGGATGCACCGGTGGTCCATGAGGAGCACTATTCTTTTGATGTGAGATCATGCTTTTTTACATAGACGCCATATTGTTTGATTCAAAAATGGTTTCTTATGCTTATTTTTTGTGTTGCTTTTGATTTTTAGGCACCTCCTAAGAAGAGAGGTTGGCCCAAGAGCAGTAGAGTACGAGGCCAGGGTAGACCCAAGGGTGTTGGGTTAGCAGAAGGGGCACCTCTTGACTTCCTTGGAGACACATTTCCTACTTATGAACTCAAGAGGGGACTTTCGGACTAGAGAGATAACCCCGAGCAGCCACTCGTTGAACTTTATGCTAATAACCACCACTCACGTAAGTCTTGTGCAAATGTGAACATATTCATAAGTGCAACAACTCCTTTATGGATTCCTTTTGATCACCTCTTTGGATTTTTTAAGTTTTGCATGCTGAGGCAGAGCGGTTGGCTAGAAATGCCTTTCCTCTTAGGGTCACTCTTATTTCCCAGACCTTTCTTGATTAAGTATATCCCTTATTATGATGTGATATTGTAAAATAAAATGCATGTATAGATGTTATGAATGATATGGATTGTTGTTGCTTCCCTGTTTGTAGGATTTTGTGGCCCTTACGCTGTTAGATGCTAATGCGGCCCAATTAATGTACCCGGAGGAGATAAGGGCTCTTTGATGTTGTGTGAGTGAGTTAGAGAGTTAGTTAGATGCTACTTTGCATGAGAGGAGAAGCAAACATAACATGGATCGCGCAACCACGGCCGAGGTGAGCCGTAGGGGAAAGAGAGTGACAGCTGGTCATCACTCTAGCAGTGATTCGGAGAGTACATGGAGCCTCTTCGGGGACTGATGAGGATGTTGTCAACCATTATCTTGTCGATGATGCCGATGTCTCATATCGCCCGCCTGACGGTGGTGACCAGTTCTAGATTCATCTGATGACCCCAATTTTCCTTCTTTTTTTTTGTTTTTTTGCTTAATTATAGATTTTGGTTTGTATGCCCTTGATACGTTGGGTTTGGAATATTTGGCTTTTCTATCTGATTTTGGATTTTTGGATGATTCGGCTTTGTTTAGGCTTAAGATTTGGACATTTTGGTACTTTTACGCCTTCGAGCTTTTATTTTTGAATAAAATGGATGCATGGCTATGAACTACTTTTAAAAACAGATTATAGGATTTTTACAGGTTATGGACAGGTCTGAAATGGCCAAAATAGGCCTAGAATTTGTAGAAAATACTGTCATGCCGCTGGTGGCATCATTGATATTGCCATCCCTATGAAATTCTGATTTGCTAAATAATATAGATAAAATCGCCTGCAATCCATACCTTCGGCGGCTTCAATCCATATCGTCGGCAACCTCACCCAAACCGCCGGCAGCATCACAACCTAAAAACTCAAATTTTGATCATTTTTTCTAATTTAGCCATGGTAAACCACAATCAGCAGCTACGGGGCTTCCTGGAAAGCCTAGGAAAGGCAGATTGGAAGAAGCTAGAGAAATTTAGGCTTTGGGACTTTCAATACATCGTGGTGTGGCCCGTTAGTCCTAAATTCCTTTGTGTAGCATTGACTTTCTGGGATCGGATGGATCATGTGTTCTGATTTTCCTCATTCGAGCTATGCCCCCTATGTGAGGATTTTTATGCCATATTGGGGGTCCCATGCCCCAAGTGCATGCCCCTGGCAATCCCGGATTTTCACTTTGATACTGATGGCATACTAATAGGGCTGTGGAATATGAACTCTGTGGACCTATTTCTATCTCGACTGCCTGGCTAGCCTAGATTTTAGCTTAGTGCGGTGTTAGAGTGGTGCCAATGGGCCCCCATATCTCATCTTGCTTGGCCTTCCATGGTCGCGTTGTTACTTATATCGGAGTTTATATATGGAGTGGGCCCAGTTGCCCCATTCAGGTTGATTTCACTTATTGGACCTATGTCAATAGGGGCTTCCCCCATAGCCATGGGTTTAGCAAAGACCCTGCTAAACATAGATGCTGCTTCCATCGACCCGACCCTCATTGGTGACCATCTTACATTACTGCAGGTATTTATTCCCCCCATCTTATAAATTGTTTAGTTCTTCCTGCCCTTATCTAAAATCGATTTACAGGTATGGTTGAGAGAGAAGCTGAAGCTGAAGGAGGCACTACGGGGGGAACCTGAAGAAGTACTCACCTGTCTATCTTAGGGAAAGGGGGCTTATACGAGCAAATCTCGATCAATTGACAGTTGACAGTTGGGTGCCTATTCTGAGGGGGTATATTAATTCACAGATATAGTGGGTTAGCCCATAGTGGAGGATCTGAGATGTAGTTGTGGAGTTTTAGGGATCTTGTGTTCAGTTGCTAGGCCTGGAGAGAATTACCTACTATACCCCGTATCGGCTATGCCGTCAGTATGGTAAGCAACAAAGAGTTCCAATCAAGCTACCTGAGAACCATATCAGGGTGTACAATGCAGGTGGGTGGACCATATTCGAGAGAAGTGGGCTCGGGAGGCCATCTTTGAGACTCTAGACTATGCTCATGTGGAGACCATTGAGACTAATATACACTACAGAGGATGGCTCACTGAGATTAGACGCTTGACAACTCATTCCGAGTGATCATGGGCCCGCTTTAAGGGAGAGCGAGCTGAGCAGGGACACGAGCCCTTTTCCACTACCACCTTACGGTGGATTTCTAGATATTATAATGATGATGTAGGGAGTTTGGCGTGGGCACTTTTATTAGTTCTATCTTTTGCATAGGCTAGTCATGGTGACAGACCTATCGAACTTTATTTTATTATATGTCTTTTCATTTGGTTCTAATTTTTGCATAGACTGCCTCTAAGGGTTTTTAATCTATTGAACCTTGTCTTAATTTTTTCATGGACCGTCCTTTTTGGGTTTTCAATCCAGCAAAATTTTCTAACTTTTATATAGACCTTGCACTTTTCAGTTTATCAGAATTATTTGTCTTTTATTTATTTTGTTGCACGCATTAATTTTAGAATAATGTGAACTCTGTATTCTATTTACTTGATTTGTTTTAACCGTATGGATACAAAATTTGCATAAACATAAGCATTTAGAATTTGGCAAAAAGATACTTATATTAATTGAAGTAAAACAAAGTACATGATGTTTGGTAGACATTCCCATTGATTACTTCCCCGTGCCAAGTAGCCTAGATCAGTTTTCTTAAAGGCACTCTCTCTCTCTGCTCACTTACCCTAATTTTTTGCCTAGATCGCCCTTTTCAGGTTTTTAATCTAGTGGGTTGGTCATATCCTCTAATTTTTGCACAACCAGTTTGCAGAATACCGACCGTCGGGTGTCACCTAAAATTTTGCCCTGATCAGTAAAAGACTAAAAGGCGGGTGATTATTATGTCTATTCTTTTTGTGTTGCTTTTTTTAATTTTTTTCTTTTCATTAGATGTGATAATGCTTAAGCCTGGCCTAGTTCATGGGGTTCACAAATTCATTCCCCGTCCATATCCCTGAGCTTAGCTACCCCTTTACTGAGCATTTTTGTGATCAAGTACGGTCCTTCCCAGTTAGGCCTAAATTTTTCCCTTAGATTGGTGGTGGACGGTTTCAGCTGCTTAAGGACTAGATCTCCAACTTTCAGGGGAAACTTCTGGTGTCTAACCCTACTACTATAAGCTCAAACCATATGCTGCTAATACATCTGGAGATTATCTAAGGCTCTCAGTCTCTACTCGTCCATCATGTTCAGTTGTTCATTTAGATTCTTTTAGTTTGGCTTCTTATGCAACCCTCAGTGAGCTTACTTGAGTTTTAATTAGCAAAACCGCTTCCATTCCATAGACTAGGGAGAATGGAGTATGGCCGGTCGGGGCACGGACACTTGTGCGATATCACTAAATAGCAAAAGGTAGCTTCTCTGCCCAATCCTTGTAATTGGCTATCATATTAGAAAGGATCTTCTTTACCGATTTATTGGCTGCCTCAATAGCCCCATTGGCTTGTGGTCTGTACAAAGAAGATCTATGGTGCTCAATCCCATATTTCTCAATTAGATCGGTGGTCATTCCTTGAAACTGTACCCCATTATCTGAGAATATATGATGCAAAAGTCCAAACCGAGCGAATATATGCTTTTCTATGAACTTGGCCAACTTCTTGGCGATGACATTGGTGTAGGATTCAGCCTCTACCCACTTAGAGAAATAGTCCATTGCTACCACGATGAATCTATGCTAGTTTATGATGAAGGGCGAATCTCACCGATTATATCTATCCCCCATGCCGAGAAAGGCCAGGGAGTAGACAAATGATAGAGCTCAGTGGGTGGTAGAAACTGTGTATCCCCATAAATCTTGCATTGGTGGCGTTGCTTGACTTGGGCGATATAATCAGCCATGAGAGTGAGCTAGAAATATCCCAAACACTGAATCTTCTTTGCCAGAGCGAGACCATTCATATGAGGACCATAATCACCAGCATGACCCTAATCAATCACCTTCTGAGCCTCTATTTTAGTTAAGTAATGAAGTAGTAAACCATCACTAGTGCACTTGAATAGATCATTATCGACAATTCAAAACTGGACAGCGAGCTGCCTTAGAGTGGTATGGTCTGAGTTAGAAGAATCAAGAGGATATTGTCTAGTTTAGAGAAATAGGATGATGTCAGAGTACCAACAGGGTTTGGTGAAGATGCCAAGGGTCTCCAGAACGTACTGAGCATGGTAGGGGATCTTAGTCGGCAGCAAAACTAATGGATGGATATGCTACTATTAGGTCCTTCCCACAAGGAGGCTAAGGTGGCCAAAGAGTCATTGATTCTCATCCCGGGGGATGTGGTGATATAAGCAAGAGGTGAACTTCTCGGATAAGCCTTAGACTGCCTCAACATAAGGACAAAGAGAGTCTTCCTTGATTTCTTATTCCCCGACAACCTGACAATTCACAAGAGCTAAATCCCTGATTACAGACACCATATAGGCCCCGACCTAGAGGAGAACCTCAAGACCAAACAAACATGCCTCATATTCAGCCCTATTGTTAGTGACAACGAATTCCAAGTGTTTGGATAGTGGGATGATTTCGTTATCTAGTGTGACGATGATAAATCCAAGGCCTACTCCCCATTTATTCATAGCACCATCAAAGTACATAGTCCACACACACTCAAGAATTATAATAGAGGCGAGCTGCTCATCAGGAAACTCTAGGTTCTCAACGTAATTTGAGTCAAGGGGTTGATTAGGCAAGAATTCTGCCACTGCCTGCCCCTTAATAACCTTCTTCATTACATACTAAATGTCAAACTTGAATAGAAGTAGCAACCATTGATACAGTTTAAGGGCTAGAGTGGGGGATTGACGAAGATACTTCATGGGGTCAATCTTAGCCACGACTTAGACTAGGTAGGATTTGAAGTAATGGCGCAGCTTCTTAGTGGGCTAAACCATGGTGGTGCAAGTTTTCTCCATAATTGAGTATCGGGCTTCATAATCCAACAACTTCTTGCTCAGGTAGTAGATTGCGTTCTCCTATTTATCATCATGGTCTTGAACAAGCATTGTCCCCATAGAAGACTCTTTGATAGCTAGATACAGGATCAAAGGTGTCCCAGGGATGGGGGGTTTCAAAATGGGTGGGTCAACAAGATAAGCTTTGATTCTGTCAAACATTACTTGACACTGATCATTCCATACCATTGGTTGCTGCTTTCTTAACAACTTAAAGATGGGTTTACCTGCTATAGTGAGGTGGGAATTGAATCGACTGACGTACTGTAAGGAGCCCAAAAATGACTGGACTTCTTTCTCTATTTTTGGTGGAGGCATATCCCTGATAGCTTTGGCCTTATCGGGATCCATTTCTATCCCTTTCTAACTAACCACATTTCCCAATAACTTTCCTGAAGTAAGCCCAAATACACACTTCTTTGAATTCAGGTGGAGATTATACTTCTCAATACAATTCATGAATCTGTCGAGAATAGCGGGGTGCTCTTCTCAGGTAGCAGACTTCACAATCATATAATCCACATATACCTTCACTTCTTTATGGATCATGATGTGAAAGAGGATGGTTATGGCATGCTGATAAGTAGCCCCGGCATTCTTTAACCCAAATGGCATTACTTTGTAGCAATAAACCCCTTATTTGGTAGTGAACGCTATCTTAACCTTATTGATGATATCCACCAGAATCTGATTATAACCTAAGAATCCGTCCATAATCGAGTACATAGCTACCCCAATGGCACTGTCAATTAAAACATAGATGTGAGGAAGCAGGAAATCATATTTAAGTGAAGCTTTATTGAGGTCCTAGAAGTCAACACAAACTCGGACCCTACCATCTTTCTTCAGATCAGAACTATGTTGGACAACCAAGTCAGGTATTCCACAACTTCGATGAAATGAGCCTTGATTAACCTCAAAACCACTACCTTAACCCGATCTGCCCATTCTGATCTCAACTGGCAGAGCTTCTATTTGACAGGTCTGAACTTAGGATTGGTCGGGATTCTGTGCTCAGTAATGTGATGATCAACCCAAGTTATATCTTTATACAACCAGGCAAAAGCGTTAGCATGTCTTTTAAGCTCTTTTATTATCTCACTTTTTTCTTCGGGAGTCAAGTCATTGGAAATGGTTACCATTTTAGGGTTATAATCAGTACTTAGGTTTATTTCATTTAAAGAAGTATCACTAATACCGAAAACATTATGCATATGGTTATGTGAATGCATGGATCCATCTGGAAAAACATCAAACAAGTAAGTGAAACTAGAGTCATTCATTGAATTGAAAGCCTTATAGGCGACATTGTTTGCATCAAATACATCAGAAATATTGAAAATTACATCATCCATGGTGTCCTCGTCCATAAGCGAAAGGGGCTTTAGTGGCGATGTCAGTAGCAGATGGAGCATCTTCTATAGTTTTCATTAGAATGGCATCCAGGTCACATTCTAGAGCCATCTTTTGGTTGGCAGTAAGGGACGGTTCTTTGGATAGGTGAGCTTTCTCGATGAGGACCCTGGTGATCTTCTTCACAATCTAGGTCATGGAATCCTCTTCCCTAATTTTTTCACCCTTCCAACCTTTCTTCATCAGGAATACCATTGCCTTGGTCATAGCAGCCATGACGTCTTCAACTTCCTGATCCATAAGCTCTTCTTCACTTCCCCCGGACTCATTCTCAGGATATATCTTTCCCTTTCCCTTGACCTTATCAGACACGACATTGATAGGTGCAACAAGCTCAGTGGGTTCAGGTTCAGTAGAAAAACCATGTAGTTGGGTTCAAAACATGCCTCATATTCAGCCCCATTGTTAGTGACAACGAATTCCAAGTGTTTGGATAGTGGGATGATTTCGTTATTTGGTGTGACGATGATAACTCCAAGGCCTACTCCCCATTTATTCATAGCACCATCAAAGTACATAGTCCATACACACTCGAGAATTATAACAGAGGCCAGCTGCTCATCAGGAAACTCTAGGTTCTCAACATAATCTGAGTCAAAGGGTTGATTAGCCAA
This sequence comes from Euphorbia pulcherrima, assembly GCA_947683365.1. Classification (NCBI taxonomy): domain Eukaryota; kingdom Viridiplantae; phylum Streptophyta; class Magnoliopsida; order Malpighiales; family Euphorbiaceae; genus Euphorbia; species Euphorbia pulcherrima. Next base: position 46,689,458 of record CANTUS010000014.1, read on the forward strand.
GAATTCTGCCACTGCCTACCCCTTAATAACCTTCTTCATTACATACTCAATGTCGAACTCGAATAGAAGTAGCAACCATCGACACAGTTTAAGGGCTAGAGTGGGGGATTGATGAACACACTTCACGTGGTCAATCTTAGCCACGACTTGGACTAGGTAGGATTTGAAGTAATGGTGCAGCTTCTTAGTGAGCCAAACCATGGTGGTGCAAGTTTTCTCCATAATTGAGTATCGGGCTTCATAATCCAACAACTTCTTGCTCAAGTAGTAGATTGCATTCTCCCTTTTATCATCATGCTCTTGAACAAGCATTGTCCCTATAAAAGACTCTTCGATAGCTAGAAACAGGATCAAAGGTGTCCCGGGATGCGGGGTTTCAAAATGGGTGGGTCAACAAGATAAGCTTTGATTTTGTCAAACATCACTTGACACTAATCATTCCATACCATTGGTTGCTACTTTCTTAACAACTTAAAGATGGGTTCATACGCTATAGTGAGGTGGGAAATGAACCGACTGACGTACTGTAAGGAGCCTAAAAATGACTAGACTTCTTTCTCTATTTTTGGTGGAGGCATATCCCTGATAGCTTTGGCATTATCGGGATCCATTCTATTCCTTTCTAACTAACCATATTTCCTAGTAACTTTCCTGAAGTAAGCCCAAACACACACTTCTTTGAATTCAGGCAGAGATTATACTTCTCAATACAATTCATGAATCTGTCGAGAATAGCGGGGTGCTCTTCTCAAGTAGCAGACTTCACAATCATATAATCCACATATACCTCCACTTCTTTGTGGATCATGTCATGAAAGAGGGTGGTTATGGCATGCTAATAAGTAGCCCTGACATTCTTCAACCCAAATGGCATTACTTTGTAGCAATAAACCCCGCATTTGGTAGTGAATGCTGTGTTAACCTTATTGATGATATCCACCAGAATCTGATTATAACCTAAGAATCTATCTATAAATGAGTATATAGCTGCCCCGATACCACTGTCGATTAAAACATAGATGTGAGGAAGCAGGAAATCATCTTTAAGTGAAGCTTTATTGAGATCCCAAAAGTCAACATAAACTCGGACCCTACCATCTTTCTTCAGATCAGAACTATGTTGGACAACCAAGTCGGGTATTCCACAACTTCAATGAAATGAGCCTTAATTAACCTCAAAACCTCTACCTTAACCCGATCTGCCCATTTTGGTCTTAACCGGCGGAGCTTTTGTTTGACAGGTCTGAACTTAGGATTGGTTGGGATTTTGTGCTCAGCAATGTAACAATCAACCCAAGTTATATCTTTATACAACCAGGCAAAAGCATTAACATGTCTTTTAAGCACTTTTATTATCTCACTTTTTTCTTCGGGGAGTCAAGTCATTGGAAATGGTTACCATTTTAGGGTTATAATCAGTACTCAGGTTTATTTCCTTTAATGAAGTATCACTAATACCGAAAACATTATGCATATGGTTATGTGAATGCATGGATCCATCTGGAAAAAAATCAAAGAAGTAAGTGAAACTAGAGTCATTCATTGAATTGAAAGCCTTATAGGCGACATTTTTTGCATTAAATACATCAAAAATATTGAAAATTACATCATCCATGGTGTCCTCCTCCACAGCCGAAGGGGCTTCAGTGGCGATGTCAGTAGCAGATGGAGCATCTTCTGTAGTCTTCATTAGAATGGCATCCAGGTCACATTCTAGAGCCGTCTTTTGGTCGGCAGTAAGGGATGGTTCTTTGGATAGGTGAGCTTTCTAGATCAGGACCCTGACGATCTTCTTCACAATCTCAGTCGTGGAATCCTCTTCCCCAATTCTCTCACCCTTCCAACCTTTCTTCATCAGGAATACCATAGCCTTGGTCATAGCAGCCACGACATCTTCAACTTCCTGATCTATAGGCTCTTCTTCACTTCCCCTGGACTCATTCTGAGGATATATCTTTCCCTTTCGCTTGACGTTATCAGACACAACATTGATAGGCGCAACAAGCTCAGTGGGTTCGGGTTCAGCAGAAACAACCATGCATTTGGCTTCAAAATTATAAGCATCCTTGAAGATCTGAAAATTAGGCTACATTTTCCTATTGTGCTCAATAGGCACAGGTTCTCCCTTATATGGCCTCTTACCGTGAATTTCATAAACACTCACCATGCGACAGTATCGAGTATGGACATGGCAGTAGAGCTTCTTAGGTTTATTCCCTAACCCAACCTAGCTGACTAGCCTCTTTGGTTCCAGGGCCTCAGTAATTCCCTACTTATACATTCCACATCCCTTTCCAAGTTTAAACCCAGCATGCTTCATCAATTTTCCAGTGCAAGGGTGGTGGTAAGTATGCCAAGAAGGAGCTCGTTTTTTAGATTTACAAACCACAGGAACATGAAGGCCTTCATCAAACTTAGCTTCAGCCTCCATGACAGCCACAAAAGAAGCAGCATCAGCCTCAGTTACTCTCATATTATTCTTATAGAGGAACTTAACTTTCTAGAGTGGAGGAGACTACGCCCAAGGCATGGAGCTAAGGTTGACCAAGCAATAAGGAATAGGTGACTGGAATGCCAAGGATAGTCAACTATACTTTGCTTGTAACTCCTCTAGCAGTAACCTCTACTTCATAGACCCTAATTACACCGCAGTTTGAGTTATCATAAGCTCAAATTATAGTGTTGGATTTCTCAAGCATTTCGTTTGACAGGCTTAGATAAGGGAGAAATTTTAGGGGGCATAGATTCAAGGCAAAGCCATCATCCACCATGACATAAGTTATGGTCTTATCGAGAATCTAAATACGGATAAACAGAGCCCTGTTGTGGTCTTTTCCTTTGACCAAAAGATTAAAATCATTGAATGTGATCTGCAGTGGCTTTCTTAAAGGGATAGCCTCCCCAACCCTAGCGCACATTTCAACAACAAAAGTGGTTGGAGTGGCTTTGAGATCAGGCTGTCGTATAATCAGACCCCTGTAATGCCCATCAAAATCAATGACCAACTGCCAGTTGCTATTGCGAGCTGGGGAATTCTTGAGTTGAGTGATAGGGGGATCAACTTTGAGGCTTGTGGGAACATTCGGAGGCGGAGAAGGAGGCCTTGCAGAGGTGCCTACCCTTTTAGGAACCAGATCCTGATTTAAGCAGCGATAACGGTCCTTAGGCCAATATATGCATCCACTCCTAGTGATGTTGAGAACATTATCAAGTAGGACACTTTGAGTGGCTCGCATTTTAAAAGAATAAGGCAGTTCATCAGGATCCGAATCTGGGTCTAGCAATTCATATCTATCCACACTATAAAGCTCATTCTGGTCAACTTTGAATAGTTCATTAGGCTTAACAGCCATAGGTGTATCAACTTTAAATAAGTAAGTGCTCACTGCTTTGGTCTCTTCGACTACTCTATCATCTTCATCGGAGTAGCCATCCTTCAAAATAAAAGAATCAACACTGAAAAGTGGCGCTTTCTTGGTTTTCATCCTCTTAGCCATAAAAGGCTGGGTTCTATGACTTTCTTTCTTAAGCAGAGTAGGATCTACTTACATACCCTGGACTGAATTAACCCTTAGATTGGCTTGGCTAATCAAATCAAAGACCGAGTTGGAAGGAAGACTAGAATTGATAATTAGGACTCAATCACTACTCCCTGGCTCACGGGTAAGTAGATTAAAGATTTTGGCTTCAGGTTACCCAGAATGGATCATTCCCACCTTATTCCCGAAATTCAGTAAGGGTTGTTCATGGTACTCAGGACCTTTTCTGGTTCATCAATCTGTCCTTCACTAACAAGACACTAAATAGTTAAAAGCAAGCTCTTATAGTTGTTATTTTGATGTCTAACCTGAATGTTGTAATTACAGAAGTTGTTCTTATCCTCAGGTTTGGGCAGTTTATACTCTTGAATGGACTGGATATAACCTACTTCTCTTAAGCGCTTAAAGATAACCCAGAGGGGTAGCTTATACGGATTAGCCAGGATAAAAGGAGGACAAGGAGGTTGGACTATGTTGACTGTCAATGGAGCTTGAGTGACTATCGGGGCTTGAGAGACAACGTAAATTGCAGCCGAGGCTTCGAGTTTAGCAGGCACTAGAGCTGTAGGCTGAGTGTCATTATTCTTTCTAAACTAGGGCTTTCCTGCGTTTTTTGCTCACTCACACTCAATTTTCTCTACTTTCTCATAAACAGCCTTACAGGAGAAAAAGGAGTTGGCTGCCATCTTTTTTTGGAGGATCAGGAGTGCTCCTTCTAACAGCTTAACAATCATCTCCTCTAGGCTAAGCTTAGATTTCATCAGAACTTGAGTTGCCATCTAGCGGTTAAAATACTGCTTAAAGGTCTCATTAGGCAATTAACGGACTCCCTCAAGGTGCTGGAGGGTTATCTCCATCATGGTATTAAAGCCGTAATGTTCAATCAGAGCTTCTGAGAGAAGTTTCTAATTGGTGACGATATGGTTAGGCAGGGTGTGATACCATTTAAGAGCGGGACCCCGAAGAGAGCATGGGAATAATTTGACAAGAATCTTATCACTTAATTTCTTTACACGCATTATATGCTCATATATAATAATATGAGAAGGAGGGGAGCTAGACCCATCATATTGTGCCATACTAGGTATGGTAAAATTGTTGAGGATCCAATCCTCGCCTAGCTCGATTTCCTTGCCTTGGCTAGAGATAGCATTCATCATCTGGTGGATATAGGCTTAGATTTTAAGTGTCACACCCGGAGGTTGCACGACCTAGTCGTTGATCGTCTGTTGAGTGATAGCTTCGCCCTAGGGTGTCATGCCTGGAGAATGCGTGACCTGGTCATTTGTCTTAGAGGTCATCATCTGAGACACAAAAGCTGCTACTTCTGGTGTCACATTCAGAGGTTGTATGACCTGGTCGCAGTTTGATATAGGTGAAGATGGTGGAGGTATGTCTAAGCGAGGATGAATAATCAGTTAGCTTCTGAAAGGATTCTAGGGTTAGGTAGTGCTTCGAGGAGTTACAACAAACTAAGGAGTAAAGGATGGGAGAGGCTAGGCTAATCTGCTGTAGGAAGCAAGATGAGTGAATACAGGAAGAACCAAGCTTTGAGCTAAAGGCCTCGAATTAGAAGGAATGATCGACAGGGTTATTGATGTCTATAAAAAAGTACAAGGTTGCCTAAAATAGAATGGGCTTAATATAGGCTGAGTCAAAGGTGTTGGTTAGAAAATAGGAAGAGCTGATCTTGTCCCTACCAGGCTGGATAAACTCTAGGCTTGCATATCATATTTTAAAACCTTGTCAGAGTTCTTATCCTCAAGGGCTTGCCTAACGGCGGCCTGAACAATGGCTTTCATAGAGGCCTAGAATGCATCTGAGTTCAAAAATTAAGCCATAGCACTGGCAAAGTCAAATGAGGATACAAAAGAAGTCCTACGGATGTTGCTAAACTCCTTCCACAAATGGAGATTGGTAAGGGTAAGTTGATTGGTTTTTGGCCCTTGAAGCCGATGCATGGGTAATGTATGAGCGCGTAGCACGTGGCACACAAAATGTCCCTCTTCTGACCTTATGACTCCTGTGTAACACCGCTTTAAAAACAATGGAGGTTAGCTTCTTCACCAAAAATGGCAAAGAATTGCGTCCCAATTATTTTTTATTGTTTTGTTAGTCCTAAGGGAATGAAGTGCTTAGGCTTTTTCTAGCACAACTTAGGTATAGGGTTGTTGATGTAAAAGGTTCTCATTTACCTTGATTCCATATTACTCAACCACTCCCCAAATAGGTGCTATCGTAGGATTTCACGTATTGGTTGAAATGAGTGATCCACCTACTAGGCATCCTCAATTCCAAACAGGGTATGAGTGCTACTTTTACGAGCTTCTCGGGTAAAATGGGGCACCTAATATTACTAAACTATCTACACACATAAGGATAAAATGTTGTAAAAAAGAATGAAGTTTTAATTTGGTGAATGATTTTAATACATCATCTAAATCTTTTAAACTTATTGAAAATTTTAAGTTCAACTTTAAAGAGATCAATCCCCAGCAGAGTCGCCACTGTGAGCGGACAACATTTCGGACAGGCCCTTAAGTCGAGCCGGAGAACTAACCTCCTAAAAATAATGAGTGTGATGGTGATTTTGAAAATGGTTTTTCATATTTTTATGTTCAAAAGTTATGAGTTCTAAATCCCGTTCTTAAAATAGAGTTGCAACCAGGTGGTAGACCATACCTTAAGTTAGGAGGTTCAGGACTCCGTCATTGCACAGTACATCCTAGCTTTGGAAATTAAACTAGGTCAAAAATGAAAAATAAAAATAATCCAACTGTCTAGAACCCTAGAGCGCCGGCGGTATTGTTAAAGCCGCTGGCGGCATCACTGATGCCACTGGTTATTTCATTTACACAGGTAGGCTGTATGACATTCTGGATACCATAAAGAAAGGGTCCTGCAAGAAAATAAAGCCTTTAAGGATAAATAAAGCCCCTGGTGGTATCATTGATGTCGCTGATGACTTGAGTGAAACCATGGGTGGCTTCACTTTCTTGCAGCAGCAGCTGTTTTTGACCAAAAACCTACTGAAAACCCAAAACTAAGCACAAAATAGCAAGTTATCATAATAAATAACTAAATTAAAAGCCAAAGAGCTGTGAGACTCAGAATTTTTACCTTGGGCCCGTGAATCCACCTCTTTATGATCCTAAAGACACCTCTAGGGAGCTCAAGTGATGATTTGGTTGGTAAATGGGGGGATTTAAGGCTTTAAATCCTACTATAGTGATTTTAGTCCTAAAATCTACCTAAATATCAAGGAGTTCAGTCAAGAAAAACTAAGAAAAGATGGATTGAATCCGCTTTTGTTACCTTTTCTATACTTTATCCCACTAAATCTAGCTAAGAATGCTCAAAATCTCATTAAGATTTCAAGTGGTGGAAGTGTTGAACCCTTATTTTAGCTGCAAATGGTTGCTTATATAGGCTAAAATCCAATGGAAAATTGACAATGATCAATTATCCGGCGGATATCGAGCAAAAAAGCTGACTGCTGTAGAATCCATGTCACTAGCGGCATGGATGATACCGTCGGTGGTATCGTTGAAGCCGCTGGCAGCCTCAACTTCTGCCAGGTCTGAAAAGTAAGTATCGCCTAGCCTAAAAAAGTGAAAAAGGTGCCTAAATCCATACAAAAAGGTGTTTTAGCGGGATTAATGGATAATTAGGGTTATTTTTTAATATTTTAGGGTATTTAAGAGTAAATTAATTTTTTGGTGCAAATCATCGGTTTGAGCTACCGCTAGATGCGTTATCGAACACGTCGAACTAAATTTTTCCAAAAATAAAATTCGTGAAGAATTTTTATCTGTAATAAAAATTCCAAAAAAGAATTTTTATCTGAGGAATAAAAATCGGGTATACGTCATCACCGTCTCGGGAGAGGGACTGTAAAATCCAGTGCTCACACACACGAACCCCACCAACCAAAACCTCCCTCAAGGAAGAACCGCAAAGTTTTGAGTAGCTGCTAGACCACTCCAAAACCCACCCAGGATATTAAGTAAAGAGACTCCTTAATTTTATTCTTCTAAGTTGACTTGAGAAAATGCGTTAGAATCTTAAGTTAGAGCTCATAGGAAGAAGTGGTGCATTGAAATGAGAAGGAGGAGGGATCCTTTTATAGGGAGAGGGGGAGCTCCCCTCATTAAATTTTTGGGTGGGGAAAAACCCCATCCTACCCCTTAGCTTGGGCGGTAAGCTTATGCTTGGCTTGCAGCCCAGCCGCTTGTGAGGCAAGCTCCTTGCGGGCTTGCAGCTCATGCCGCAAGCCCAGCTTGCGGCAAGCAGCCTTTTAGGCTGGCCCTTTTGCATCCTATAAATAAATTCATAGGTCCATGGCAAAATTCTCTTTTAATCCTCTTTTCTTTTAATTTATTTGTGACCGTAGTAAAATTAGTTATCGACCAAAATAAATTACTAGCTTAACTAGAAAATAATTTAATCATTTTAATTTATTTATGACCCTAATAAAATTAGTTGCTGGTCAAAATAAATTCCTAGCTTAACCAGAAAATGATTTAATCTTTTCAATCAACACTTTAATTTATTTATGATCCTAATAAAATTAGTTATCGATCAAAATAAATTCGTGGCTCAACAAGAAAATTGTCTAATCATTTAACCAACACTTTAATTTATTTATGTCCCTAATAAAATTAGTTACCGGTCAAAATAAATTCTTTGGTCTAACCATCCCACATTTAATATTCTCGTAATAGACTAAGTCTATTAATTCTTTACTCAGTTTGATGAAAGTTCTATGTGTGTGACCTTATAGGATCCTGAAGTATTGAGTTGTTAAGGTTTGACCAATCCTTGTTCTATAGGAACTATTGGCTCGAGGTTATAGATCGTGAATAGAACTCGATTACCTTAAACGACTACAGTATGCCTCTAGCAAGGGTCCACCATCTCCCATTGCTCAGAATGTCATCTGTGATTATAACTTAATTCTGGTTTATGCAATTAGTTGTCCAATTCGATGAACTCCTTTCATTCCTTTATATTAGTACCATCTGGTTCATTGGGCTTGATTATAGTTTTAACCCACCAATAGCTAGGTTGCTCTAAGCTATCCCAGTTATTTACTTATTACCAAAGTATATTACTTTTTACCATAATTTGTTTTTGACTAGAAACTATTTCTATCAATCACGTACTCTGATCAGAGGTTTATGGTAATCATCACTTCAATAAGCGGCCAGGTACAACTCCTTAATATATCCAGAGCGATAGATTATTTTTCACTATGTAGATTACCAACGTGTTGTCATCACTATACCCAAAATCACCCGTGGCACCCTAAATTAATGAGTGAATAGGTATGACCCAAAGTATAGCGACAGTACCACATAAGGTAACTAGCATTTCAAGTATGAGGATATTCGCAAAGCTACTACATGAAGATAAACACTAACACATTGATATATATACTAAGTGTTTACCTTACTGCGGTCTCCAATATATCTTCCAGATATATCCATGTGTCAAACTCAAGGCACCAACTTCAGTCTTTAGGAGGTTAATTGCTTGGGCCCTTTCCAAGAAAGTTGACCACATGCTAGTCTTACTGTTCCATCAATATCCTTTCTTGATGAAACTATGACTCGGGATAGTTTAGACATAATAATAATTGCATATGAAGCAAGTCTTACTAAACATAGTCCCAATATGATATCTCTCACTTCATGCTATGTTTATGTCAAGGACTTTTGTACAAAGATATCAATGAATATATTTTAACCAGTCATAATATATATGAACACATCGATATAAATAAAAGAATAAATGCCTTTATTAATTAAATAAATTATTCATACCAATACATAATTAAGACACATCGCCTTAATTGCCTTAAGGGCATACATCATATCTAACACATACGAGGTGAGAATCTGTTGAGAATTCACCACTCTAATGGGTAAAAGGAATAATAAATATCCCTGATAGGGAAAAACAGAATAACTATATGGGGAGTAAAATGTTAGTGTTGTAATAGAATATTAATGCATTAATGGAACTTGGCTGTGTGGACAGGGACCAAGTCAGTGGAGATTTGCCAGAGCTATGATCTCTATAACAGTAAAAATGGGTTGTATGGTTAGGGACCAAGCCAATAGTAATTTGCTAGAGCTATGATTTCTACAAAGGGTAAAAATTGGCTATATGTGTTGGTCCCTGTGCGTATATTTATAATGTTAGAGGGGGGGGGGGTGAATGACCCTTTTTTTTTCAGAATTTATAAACTTTTATAAATTCTTGTGTAGCATGTTTTTATATGTTCAAGCTGTAATGGATCCGGATGATGCAAATTTGAAATGATGTGCAATAAACTAAAAAGTTAAAGAAAATCAAACACTATGATTTTATCCTGGTTCAGCCCTGCCTACCCCAGTCCTTAGAGTTTCCTTCCTCTGAGCTTTGTCCACTAGTGTAATTCCTTTCGAACTAGTAGGAATCAAGCCTTACGATTATCTTCGGAGATTTATTCTCCTCTGGATGTAGGATATACTACTAGAAGCACTGACACATAACTGAGTCCTTTTTCTTTAGTAGGATATACCACTTAGATTCTCCCCAAACCTAACGTGAGTCCTACAGGGAGATACCACTTAAATCACCTACTCTAAGCAAGATCCCAATCTCAATACTCACCCAAGTATGAGATCTTACAACTGATTTTTCAAGGATTTGGTTTTTGAATTCTTCAAGTTTATAACTCACTTGAGAATTCTTACAAAATAGATGTGAAATATTCTTAGTTCTTGGAGGGATTTTGTTCACTGACTGAATTAGCTTGAACTTTCTTTATAATAGCTTCTTGTGAAATCAACCAACACGTTTCTCAATGTGTGAATATCTCCTTTTATAGGCTTTGATCATAAATGTAGCCATTGTAAACCATTGACCAGGTATGATGTGCTGCTTCTGGAGCCATTGATCAATCTGTTAGATTGAATAAATGTCCCATTTGAATTTTTGGGATTGAGGCAAAAAGTTGTTAGTGATCCTTTTGTTTGTATTTTAGTGAATCACGAACTTTTATGCCATTTGCTTTTGTATGAGCTCCATACGCCACACCCATTGGTATATGTTGAAAAGGTTATTACCTTTTTCTCTTTCCTATGTCAGTCCTTTTATCCTTTTCTAAAATGTGTGCTAATTGTCTCTCTTTCAATCTTCAAGGCAAAAAGATATTTGAATTCAGACCAAATGTGGAGGGAAAAGGTGAATTTGAACTTTTTCCCTTTGTCTTGATAATTGAGTCTTCCGGATGTCTTCAAACTTAATACATCCGGATGCTACTTCAATCAGTCTTCTCTTTTGAATGCTGCTTTTGAGAGGTTGAAAGTTTTTTTCCGTTCCAAACTTTAACCAGATGTTTTCCTTGTGTACTTAGGTGTTTGGAGTCTACAATATGTGTCTAGATGACTTGAACTTGGGCTCATTTGTTTTCCTTAGGAGATTATATGTTTTTTTTCTTCAAACCTGATCCGAATATGTTCTGGAATTTGTTCTTCCGGATCATTGTTTTCAACCAATCTCTGCCATTTGATGGAAACAAAAACCTAAGTACATTTAAGCATTAACATAGGAGGTATATGAACTAAGTATGATATTTGGTACTTAGCCATTTATAGTTTTACTCCCCTATAGTTGTTGCAACTTAACTCCCTCAATAATTTTGCGTCTTAGTTTCTATGTTTTTGAAGTATAATTATTGATTGTACTTAGAAGCAGTTTTTGAGTAGAATTTTTCACTATATATACTTCTGCTATTAATAATACTTAACCTCAATGAAGTTTTGGATTACAAGATACAGATGTATATAAGTGAAAGAAAATTTAAATAGCTTGCTATTACAGAATTTTTACAGGATAAGGAAATAGCTATTCTATAAACTACTTTTTAGAGGATTCTCCTTCCTTTCTCTTGCTCTTCTCCCCTGGTTCTGGATCCTTCTCCCCCCTTTTATTTACATCATTATCATCAGCCTGGGTGTCTATCACCATATATGAGCTTTTATCCTAATTCTTCTGCCAAGCTCTGGAGTGAACTATATAGTCTACATTCCCTTTAATGCGCTTCTCTAGAATTGCTTCTATAGTAGCAGGAAGTTGATGGAGTGGTTTAATAAGCTTTTGGAGTTGCGAATAGCACTTAGCCGGATCTGGATGCATATTTAGCGCATGCTGCCTATCTTCTTGTTCAAAGAATGAGAATAGTGCTCTAAGAAGGTTGAGATTGCATTTATACCTAAAGAATCCCATATTCCCAATGTGCTTGATGAGGTGTTGAATGATTCGTAGAAGAAGACTTTACAAAATGGCAGAGGAGGTTCCGGATGAGGAAGAAGGAGTTAGTGATAATTGAGCCAAATTGGTTTGGAGTTTTTCAATCTCCTAGATGATGTCTCGCCCGTAGTTATAGAGATTGGTATTGAGATTTTTAAGCTCTTTGTTGAAATGATCCTTTGTAGTGTTGATGAGCTTTTCTATTTCAGATAGATGGCATTGGAAGTCACCATTCACATCGGTCATATGTTTCTCTAGGAGCTTTGGTAGTGCCTCATCTAGAAAGTTGTAGAGCATCTCTTGGGCTGCCTAGTGTTCTTCATTGAGCATTATGAGTCAGAATGTGACATCCTTTGAGGATTTTATGATTGCAGTGGGAATGAATCTTTCCAAGTTTTCAAACCTGTTGTCAATGTACTCATTTAGTTATGCTTTCAAGTCAGTAGATGAGGAGGTGATTTGGGTCATGATGGTTGCACAAGTTATGTCACCTCTGGTGATAGCTTGAGTTCCAGAGCGATTTGCTCCCACAATGTTGGAAGTTAACTGATGTAATACTGGAGTGACTTTAGAGAGTGAGGTTTCTACTACCAGTTCAGCTGTAGGGAATAAATCCACTTTCGCTTTAATGCTCTTCATATCTTTCACTTCGGATGCGTGCAATGCTCATGCCATGTTCTACTTCTATCCAGATGAATATTTTTGAGAAATGGTCAAAGGCTTTGCCTTTGCTAGCTAGCAGAGTAACCCAGGTATAGTAAGAATAATCATCCACTATAACCATAGTGTATTCTCTTCTACCTAAACTCATTGGTTTGATTGGACCAAAGAGATCAATGTACAAGAATTCTAGAACTCTCTTGGAGGGTATATAAGAGATGGAAGGGAAACTTTTTCTATGTTGTTTACCTAATTGACATGTAGTGCATATGTGATCCTTATCAAAAGCAACCTTAGGCAACCCACAACCAATTCCTTTTTGGCTAATTTGGATAGGAGGTTCATGCTTACATGTCCCACCCACCGGTGCCAAAGCCATGATTCTACTTCTTTTGACACTAAGCATGTATTCTTTTTCTCATTTTTAATGGCAATAAAATAGACATTGTTTACTCTAGGTGCGTAAAGAATGAGTTGATTTGAATTACTATCAGCGATTGAGCATCCTTCGGAGTCAAAGGTGACTTTTCTCCCTTTGTCACAGAGTTGTACAACACTTAGCAGGTTTAACTTCAGTCCATCAATGAGTGAGACATCTTCTATCTTTAACTCAAATACAATGGTTCTATGCCTAATGATTTGTCCCTTTTGATTGTCTTCAAAGCTCACTTTTCCACCTTTCTTCCGGATTAAAGTGAGGAAGGCTTTCTCATCACCAGTCATGTGCCTTCAGCATCCACTATTAATGTACCATGTTTGTTAATCTTTCGTGGATCTAAGGTTACCCAATCAAATTTGGGTCCTCTCGGGTTATCAACCATTTCAAGCCAAGGATAAATATTATAATAACCATTTTTAAATCTACACATTTTAGTTATATGATTATTTGCTCCACAAAACCTGCACCTAGGGACTTGTTTGTTCTGGTTAAGCTTCTCCTCAATCATTTGGAGATCCTTCTTCCCATAATCTCCGCAATATCTTACTTTGGCAAGATCTAGACTAGCTTGTTTGGTTTGGATTCAATGTTCTAGAGGGGCAAATTCCGCTCTGTAGTTTTTCTTTTACTTTGTGGATTGCTTATCACAGACAACTTTAGCCTTTCCTTTTTAGGCGGCTGTATATTGTAAGTTTGATTCTTTTGTCTAGGTGGAGCATTGTGTTTTTTACCTTGAGGCTACTTCCAAATTTTCTTTTGTCTCGTGGGTTTCAGATTCCTTCTAGATGCAAGATCTGGGTTCCTTCATTGATTTGAGGATTCTGGTTTCCTTTTGGATGCCTCCTTCATCAAAGCTAGTTCCCTGTCTAGCCCAGTTACATTTGCACTCAATATTTGCACTTGATTCCGTAGGAAGTTTTCTTCGACCACATCAATGTGCTTTGCGGTTCTGATTGAGTTGATATCTTGTGCCACTGCTTTAGCATCTTTAGCAAGTTCCATCACTTATCTTTGGAGGTATTTGATAGCCTTCGTGTTCTTCCTCACATTATTGATTACGATCCCTAAAGCTCTAGCAAGATCAAAGTTAGATACAGAATTTGATTGAGCGTTTACCTCAGTACTTGTTGTCTCAGATTCTGACTCTTCAATTTGCTTAGGTTTGATAGATTTCTTCCGGATTGCTCTACTTCTAGATCAGATAGTGCTATAAATGCATAATTTGCAATCTCTTCTTATTCTGTTGAAGATGAGCAACTACTTTCTTCACTATCACTCCACGTGGCCGCCATTGCCTTCTTCTTATATCTCTTTTCCTTTTTAAGCTTGGGACATTTAGAACTAAAATGTCCTTTGTCTCTGCATTTAAAGTAGGCTAATTCTTTTTACGGATCATTAGTATCTTCCGGAGCTTCTCTAGGCTTATCCCTTCTTGGGGGAGCCCTCCTTCATTCTTTTGGAATTATACTTTCTAGAACTCCTTCTTTATTTCCTTCTCAGGAATCTACCAAACTGGTTGGTTAGCATAGCCATTTCTTCTTTGTTGTAGTGAGATTCCTTTAACTGCTTTTTTGTTCCGGAAGAGACTGATTCAGATGAGTTTTTCTTAAGTTCCATGGCTTTCTTCTTTTCTTCAAGCTTCTTCTATTATTGATTGTATCTTTCCTGGGATAGTTCTTGAGTTAAGAGATTATCAATGAGTTCATCACAACTATAAAAGTTCAAGTCATGAGCCTCCTCAATTGCAGTCTTTTTGTTATCCCACTCCTTGGTGAGACTTCGGAGAACTTTCTTCACCATCTCTACTTCAGAGATCTCCTTTCCAAGCCTCTTCATCTTATTGAGCAGATTGGTATATCTGGTATCCATGCTACCGATGAATTCCTTTGGTTCCATCTTGAGGGTTTCAAGCTTTTGTTGAAGAAGTTCTATTTTTGCTTCCTTGACTTTATTGGTGCCTTCATAAGTCACTTAAAGTTTCTGCCATATCTCTTATGCAGTTTCACATCTAGAAATCATGTTAAATTTAGCTAAACTAAGAGCACAATGAATTATGTTAATAGCATTTGCATTTTCACTTAACTTTTTATAATCATTTTCATCCCATAAATTTGAGGGCTTCCGGGTAGTTAAACCCTCTACTTTATAAGTAGGAACATATGGGCTTTCTTTAATGGCCATCCATGCCAACATGCTTTGGGCCTAAATGAAATCCTCCATTTGATTTTTCTAGAACCTGTAGTGTTCATTGGTGAAGAGTGGAGGATGGGTAGTGGACATACCCTCCAGAAGAAGTTATGAGTTGTTGAAACTCATTTTGATTCTTAGATTAAATATGGACCTTTAGCTCGAGATTGTTTGATCTCTAGTTTTAAACACTTGCTCTTAGATCAAAATATTCGTCTGTGTATATTTATAAGGTAAGAGGGGGGGGAATGACCCTTTTTACGGAATTTACAGACTTTTATACAGTCTCGTGTAGCATGTTTGATATGTTTCGGATGTAATTGATCCAAACGATGTGAATATGAAATGATGTTGTGAAGTGTCGATGACGTGTGGGTCTCCCTTGGCGCCTGGGTGAGAGATGGGGCCCACTGGGGGTTGGTTGGATTTAGGTGTGATGAAACCTTTTTAGTTCAAGTTTGCACATTTTAACTAATTTTTATGAATAAGAGAATCGAGACCCAAATCTCGATACAATTGATAGAGTCGTCACCCAAGTTGTCTGCTAGGGAAAGAGTTTTGGTAGGGTTCCCATTAGGTAGGGGACACATACCTTTTGGATTAGAGATTCGGGTATCAGATGAGTCAGTTATTTCTCATTTAGTTAATTCAAAATTACATTCGCCGCATAAAACCGTTTTGTTTTCATCATTTGGGGAATTATTACCAAAAGTCTATTTTTCTACACTCTTTCTTGCATTCAACAGTTTATAATAAAACACAAGCACTAAATGGGGGAATAAAAATTACAAACGGGGGGAAATGGGGTAATTGCAAGAGAGCCTATACATTTATTCTAAATTATAAAATAAAATAAAAATAAATTCCCCTGCATCCACAAAGATTAGCACAGTTTATAACACATAACAGGTCAGCATTTTATTAGGAAAAATGTGATTATGTTAGCGTGGCGGTTTTGCAATCGATAGTTCCCGGACGGCTTCTCGGATCGGAGAGAAATAATGAGTCTTCAATGTATTTTTATTATGATAACACATTTTAACTTTTTTGGCTTGCATTATCGGATTATTAGTTAAAATGATTGCATGGCAAATGGTGAGTTGATTGATTTTACTAATTAACAAGGGAACTGTGGGTTCTACCTGGGGCTGATACCCGTAAGGGTGGGAGGGACACAAATGGCTATCGGGGAGGAGCGGTACGGGTATGAGGGACCCGTATGGGTCCTGTCTGGTCCTAGATAGAAACTCAGTTTGATTTAACAAGCAGATTAATGGAGGAGAAATGAAATAAAAATGGGATTTCCTTCCATATGGGTATGGAGTACCAGTTTAATATCCCTAAGGACATAAGGTGCCAACAAGGCTTATATGGTTTATGACCAGGCCTAAAACATGAATAAAAGAATAGATAGAATTTAATAGATGGAGAGCGATAAATAAATTATTGAGATGTGAGTCTCTTTGAAACTCAGGAGTGTTACCTTTATGCTGTGAATCCACTTTAGAGCAATTCCAATGCCGAATGGAAACTTTGTCAAAGTAGATGATGAAATGATAGATTTAGAATTGTTTTAGGTGAGTGTTTGAGTGGAAAGAACCACCCCTCAATCCTAAATATGAAGCTAGAAAGGAATAAAATGTGGGCAAAACCAATGTGGAATGGTTTCCCCGTAATTTATAACTTATGTACCTCTTCTGTACCTTTATTATAACCCCAAGAACTTGTTAGAATTATTTTCCTATAGTAGTATTTGATTTCTCTTATGTTTTCTCAATTGTGCCCCTTTTGAAATGTGAAGAAATGCCTCTTATTTATAGGGAAAATAGGTCTGAATGCATTAAATGGGGTATTTTATGCTTTTATGGCTGATTATATTCGTTTATTTCTGATTTTATTCATTTATGGCATATCATATTTGTTTTATGGTAGATTTTATTTGTTTATGGCAGATTATATTCATTTATGGCAGATTTGGGCCACTAAAACAAACTATTTGGGCATTTGGGGGACCGGTACCGGTGGATGGGTCCCGTTAGGACCAAATTGGGCTATTCGAGAAGTTTTCAGACCAATACGGATTAGTTGACCCATAAGAGTCCAACCAGTCGACCCATATGGATTCCTATAGATTGGTACGGATCAATATGGACAGGTCTAACAAATTTTGCCTGAAACTTCCCAAAACTGCCGAAATCGATCGGTTTAGACCATTTTAGACCTTTTACGGCTTAGGCACTAGTTTTTTGAGGTTTAGGTTTGACAAAGCTTGACCAAACTGCATTGAAACCACTCCAAGTAGATAACACCTGTAGAAGGATGCATTATATATCTCTCATCTTCGTTTCATGAGAAGGATTGTTAAAATCCAGTGCTCACAAATGTGCAATAAACTAAAGAGTTAAAGAAAATCAAACACTATGATTTTATGTTGGTTCGGCCTGCCTACTCTAGTCCCCAGAGTTTCCTTTCTTTAAGCTTTATCCACTAGTGTAGTTCCTTTCCAACTAGCAAGAATCAAGCCTTACAATTGTCTTCGGAGATTTATTCTCCTCCGGATGTAGGATATACTACTAGAAGCACCCTCTCCTAGCTGAGTCCTTTTTCTTTAGTAGGATATACCACTTAGATTCTCCCCAAACCTAAGCTGATTCCTATAAGGAGATACCACTTAAAGCACCAACTCTAAGTGTGAGCACTGGATTTTAATGATCCTTCTCACGAAATGATGATGAGAGCTAGATAATGCAATCTTTTACAGATGTTATCTATCAGAGGTGTTCCTACTACACCAGAGTTGAGTTTAGCCAAAATTTGGAGACCTAGTCTGCCCTTAGGGATGCGCACTGGTGCTGCCTGGTAGTATGGATCCACTGATGGACCTATATGGGTCATTTCCCCCCGTATGCTTGGTGGGGACCCGTACGAGTCCCTTCAAACTTGTGAAGGTCCTATTATTGCCTATTTAGGCTTTAAGGAAGGTAATTTATACTATTTTTGAGAGAAATCAGGTCATGAATGCGATTTATCGCATTTAGAACTAATTTCCCCTATACATAGAGGCCTTTGTTCACCTTTTTTCAAAAACAGACAATACATACAATAGAAAAAAGATATTATATACAAATTCTAGCAGTTTTTTATAGTTATAAAAAGGGTATAGTTGAGGTATAGGAGGTATATAATAGGGAAAAAACCCATCCCTTGAGATTTTGTCCACATTTTATTCATTCCTAGCTTCGTTTATTAGGATTTGGGGGAGGTTTTATCTGCATAAACACTCGACTAAATAGTCTTAAGATAATCATTTCATCATCTACTTTGGCTAGACTCTATCATAGCAAAGGGATTGCCTCAAAGTGGATTCACGTCATACCAGTACGCTCCTGAGTTTTGAAGAGACTCACATCTCAGTCACTTTAGTATTATCATCTGTCTATTCAATTCTATCTGTTCTTTTACTCCTTTTTTGGGTCTAGTCCTAACCCATATAAGCCTTGTTGTCACCTTATGTCCTTAGGGATATTAAACAGGTGCGCCATACTCATACGGAAGGAAATCCTAATTTTATTTTGTTTCTCCTCCATAAATCTGCTTATTAAATTAAACTAAGTTTCTGCTCGGGACCAGACAGGACCCGTACAGGTTCCCCGTACCCGTACCGGTCCTCCCTAGTAACTGTACGGGTCCCATCCAACCCGTACGAGTACTAGTCCAAGGCAGAACCTATAGTTCCCTTTTTAATCAGTAAAATCAATCAACCCACCATTTGCCATGCGATCATTTTCACTAATAATCTAGTAAACCAACCCACAAAAATTAAAAGGTGTTTTTATAACAAAATATGTTGAAGACTCGTTATTTATCTCCAATCATAGAAGTCATCCAGGCACTGCCGATCATAAAACCTTGATGCTAACATAATCACATTTTTCCTAATAAAATGCTAACTTATCTTGTGCTATAAACTGTACTAATCTTTGGGGATGTAGGGGAATTCATTTTTTTTTGTTTTATAACTTAGAACAAATGTATAGGTTCTCTTGCAATTCCCCCATTTTTCCTCGGCTATAATTTTTATTCCCCTATTTATTGCTTGTGCTTTATTGTAAACTATTGAATGCATGAATCGAGTGTGAAAGAGTGTAGAAAAATAAGATTTCTGTGACAATTCCCTAAATGATGAAAACAAAACGGTTTTACACAGCGAATGTAATTTTGAATTAAGTAAATTAGAAATAAGTGACTCATCTGATACCCAAATCTCTGATCCAAAAGGTATGAGTCTCCCGCCCAATGGGAACCGTACCAAAACTCTTTCCAAAGTACATAACTTGGGTGGTGAATATATTATTTGTATTGAGATTTGAGTCTCGATTTTTTATTCATTAAAATTGGCTAAAATGTGCAAACTTGAACTAAACGGTTTCATCATGCCTAAATCCAACCAACCCCCAATGGCCCCTCCTCTCCCCGAGGCGCTAACGGAGACCCACGCGTCACTGACACCTCACAGTGGCGACTCTGCTGGGGATTATAATCTTTTAACTTGCAATGTTTTGGTTTGTTTTAAAAGCTTAAAAGATTAAGATGAGCACCGAAAATCATTTACTTAATTCCATCATTTGGGAAAATTATTACACTCTATCTTCTCACCTCCTTCTTTCTCTATCTAGATGCGCTCATCTTCTAGCACTAGGTTTAGGCACCCTATTATTCTGCAAAACTCATGGAGGTGTCACCCATACCCACCTAGAGTATGGGTACACCCGAGGAGTGGAGCACTCATTGCCATCTCCCTCCAAAAGAGGCTTGATGTAATGGGAACCTTCTACATCAAGTTTCGATATGTCCCTACACCATTTTTATTGAAAGTCTTAGAATTTTACCTTCTAGGTACCCCTATTCTGTGTGAGATTAGACTAAGGAAGAATACCCTCAGAACTGGTAGGACAAATAAGGCTGGAATCAATCGCTTCACATGTGTTGTGTTACATTCCATTGTAATTAACCCTACCTTGCATTGTTATGCATCATTCATGCATACCCCACCCTATGCATGTACTGATCTTTTGGTTACCACCTCAGTTTAAGATTCGGCAAACTTCCTCACTCCTAGTTCATCTTATGGCTTAATTCGATCGATCTATTCAACTGATACACCCAAATCTCCTAGCAGCTAGTAATAGGTCCCACCTGCTCCATCAAGAGGCCGTGTTACAAGTTCATCATAGTAAGGATCCAAGTCAGTTTCCTAATTTCATGGTTATGCCAAAGGGGATAATCCTCCCTTATTTCATGGGTTTACCCTAAAGCGTGACCCACGACCAAAGGATTCATCCTATGACTATCGATGACATCTTACCTTGGGGTACTCCTCTTTTGAATCTATTCAAGAAGTTGAAGAAGTATGGATTGATTGATCATCTCCAACCAAATGTTCAACCAAAGCATGAAGAAAAGGGCAATTTCTCCGTGTATCATATCAGCTCTGATCACCTGACTAAAGTATGTGAGGATCTCCTCAAAGCTATCATGGTACTAATTGACAAAGGGAAAGTTTGTGAAGCCCGAAGAAGAGGGGAGGAAGTAGCGATGATCAATTCAGGATTTGAAAAAGATGAGGTACGGAAGTACATTATAGAAGCCAAGAAAGCAAAGGAAGAACCATCCATATTTGATCTTGTAGCTATCAGGTAATGGAGTGGGGAACTTATCCATGATTACTTCTAGAGGTGGTTAACAGTCTTGGTGGCTCTTAAAAGAAAACCTCATGAGAAAGAATTAGTTGATCGATTCCTCTTTGGACTATTTTCCCACCTCTGCAAGATAGCATTCGTGGAAGCATACAAGACCATTCCTGAGAGTTATGAAGTTGCCATTGAAGCAAAAAAAATGCTTCAAGAAAATGGAAGAGAGTGACCCATTAAAGATTGAAGTAGATAAAGCCATCGATACACTCACTACTTCAATATACATGCTTGGGGGATAAGAAGAAGTCACCTATCCAAGAAGCCTTAAAGAACCTGGCCCAAGTCATAAGAGAAACTAGGGATGACGTGTTAACCGAGAAACAATCACAAGATTTAGACCGTGACTTGACTCATATCCTGATGAGTGACCAAGAAGACCCTCCGCATGTGGAGGATGACAATGCAATAATGTGTAATAAAAATGATGTAGCCTCCTGGGATCCTAATGATAATAATAGTGATTTTTCTTACTTGTTTGATGTTTCGCCTGACGGCACCATGCATTCATCTGACCATACACATAACGTTTTTAGCATTCATGACATTTCATTGTATGACATTAATTTTGGTACCATGGAAAATCCAAAAATGGTAACTATATCTAACAAATTAAGCCCTATCGAAAAAAGAGAGATGATAAAAGCGCTTAGAAAACATGTTAACGCTTTCACTTGGTCATATGAGGACATGCCTGGGGTAGATCATCAAATTGCCGAGCATTGTATCCCAACTGATCCCAGGTTCAAACTAGTCAAACAAAAGTTAAGTAGATTGCATCCAGAATGGGCCAATAAAATCAAAGATGAAGTTGCTAGATTATTATAGGCTAAATTCATTGACGTAATCGAGTATCCAACATGGTTAGCAAATGTCGTCCCAGTCCCTAAGAAGGATGGAAAAGTCAGAATGTGTGTTGACTTTCACAATTTGAATAGGGCATCTCCAAAAGATGATTTACCATTGCTACAGATTGATGTACTAGTAGACAGTACCGCCAGGGCCACGATGTACTCATTCTTAGATGGGTTTTTTTGGGTACAATCAGATCCTAATGGACATCATTGACAAGGTCAAGACTCCCTTCATCATAGAATGAGGAGGTATATTATTATAAGGTAATGCCTTTTAGGTTGAAGAATGCGGGGGTAACTTATCAAAGTGCCGTGCCAGCCTTACTGCACGACATGATCCAGAAAGAGGTTAAGGTGTACATAGATGACATGTTAGTAAAGTCAAACATGAGGGAAGAGCACCTTGAGATTTTGGAAAGGTTCTTGATAAGAATTCAGAAATACAACATGCGTTTGAATCCGAAGAAGTGCATGTTTGTGATGACTTTTGATAAGCTTCTGGGCCACATCGTCAGTCAATAGGGGATTGAGGTTGACCCTGACAAGGTAAAAGCTATTCAAGAAATGCATATCCCTAATATCGAAAGGGAAGTCAGGTCATTCCTTGGATCGCTTTAGTATGTGAGTCATTTTATCGCCAAGTTAATGATAGTGTGTGATCTAATCTTTAAGTTGTTAAGAAAGAAACAACCAATAGAGTGGAATGAGCAGTGCTAGATGGCGTTTGATAAGATAAAGGCTTATCTTATGAGCCCCTAAGTCTTGAAGCCTCCGATGCCCGGTAACCTACTGATTCTCTATTTAGCCATAGAAGATTCATTTATAGGGGCAATGTTAGTCCAAGAACAATATGATAAGAGCAAGCATGCTATCTACTACTTGAGTAAGAAATTGTTGGAATATGAGACAAAACACATGGTAGTAGAGAAGACATGTATTACGATGGTATGGTTAACCAAAAAGTTGAGGCACTACTTCCAATCTTACAAAATTCAAGGAGTTACAAAGGTGGACCCAATGAAGTATCTTTGTCAACCCCCCATATTGGCAGGGAAACTTTCTCATTGGCTACTATTACTATCTGAGCTTGATGTCGAGTATCTTACGAAGAAGGTTATTAAGGGGAGAGCAGTGGCTGAATTTTTAGCAAGTCAACCCATAGAGTTTGATTATGTTGAAAATCTAGATTTTCCCAATGAGCAGTTAGCAGCAGTGGAAGTAGAGAAGGCCAAATGGGTCATGTATTGCAATAGGGCTATGAAATAAAAGGGTGCAAGTCTTAGGGTAATCATCATTATGCTGCAAGGTGAGGTTATCCCGCTGAACAAGCGATTGGGATTTCTAGTCACCAATAACAGGGCTAAAAATGAAGCTTATCTCCTCGGTCTGGATGCTCTTTCAAAAGTAGGGGCAAAGGAAGTCAGGGTGATGGAAGATTCTACACTAGTGATAAATCATGTTGTAGAGGAGTGGGAAATCAAAGAAGAGTCGCTCAGGCCATATGTGGAAGCAGTTTAGGACTTATCAGTATAGTTTAGTCAATGCTTCTTCCAATATATAATGAGGGATGAGAATCAGATGGCTGATTCTTTGGCTACCTTGGCCTCGATATGGGAGGGAGAAGAGGCCCAACCCATTTGTCTGCTTATAATAGAAGTGGCTCATTCCCCATTTCATGAGAAGGTTCGAGTTATGAACATAGAGGGGAAAAAGGTATGTTGGTATGATGACATTAAGAGGATTTTGAAAGAAGGGAAGTGTCCTAAAGGGTCATCAAGTTCAGATTGCATAACTATTAAAAGGTTAGCGACACAATTTAGACTAGTTGATGAAGATCTCTTTAAAAGAATAGCTAAAGCTTTACTGTTGAGATGTTTAACAGAAGAAGAGGTAGAAATGGTAATGACCCAGGTGTACTCAGGGGATTGCAGCCCGTATATGAATGGGATGGCTTTGGCTAGGAAGATTTAGAGAATGGGAAACTTTTGGATCATAATGAATGCTGACTATGTGGACAAAGTCAGGAAATGTCATAAATGCCAGATTCATAGGGATATACAGCATTTACCCCCATCCAAACTCCACAATTATCTACTCCTTGGCCTTTATCGGCGTGGGTGATAGATATAATTGGTGAAATTCAGCCATCATCAACCAACAGACATCGTTTCATCATAGTCGCAGTTGATTATTTCTCAAAATGGGTGGAGGACGAATCTTATACTAGTATCACTGCCAATAAAATGGCCAAGTTCATAGAGAAGCATATTTTTTCTCAATATAGGGTCCCACTCCATGTGATATCCGATAATAGGGTTTAGCTTCAAGGGGACATGATGGAATTATTTAAGAAGTGCAACGTCGAACATCATCGATCTTCTCCATATGGGCCACAACCTAATGGGGAATTTGAGGCCGCCAACAAGTCAATCAAGAAAATCTTGTCCAAGACAGTGGCTACCTATGGGATTGGGCTAATAAGCTTCCATTTACAATTTGGAGGTATAGAACTAGAGTAAGAACTCCTACTAATCAAACACCTTTCTCCTTCGTATATGGAATAGAAGCCATGTTGCCCGTTGAAACAAAAGTAAGATCCCTATGACTGGTACTCAAAGCTTATCTAAACGAGTCAGATTGGACGAGGGCTAGGTATGAGCAATTGAATGCAATATATGAGAAGAGGCTCAAGGCACTTGACCACCTATAGATGTACCAACAGCGCATGGCTTGAGCTTATAATAATAGAGTCAGATACTCAAAACAACCTCTCAAGGCGGATGATCTGGTTCTCAAACAGCTATGCCAGGTCAACACTGACACTAGGGGCAAGTTTAGGCCTAATTAAGAAGGACCATTTATAGTTTAGAAGGTCCTTGGAAAAGGAGGAATCAAGCTTATGGTTATGGATGGCAATGAGTTTATGATTCCAGTGAATCAAGATAGGCTTAAGTGTTATCATGTCTAGGTCAAAAGAATTAAATCACAAAAAAGCAGCATAAAGAATAAAAAGAAATAAGGAATAAATCACCCAACAAGTGGTCCTCTACTGCTCGGGCAAAAATTTTGGTGCAACCCGCTAGTCTGTATTCCATAAACCGGTCAGGCAAAAATTAGGGCACTCCAATGCAAACTGAGCTGCTAAGTTGAAAACCTGAAAAGGGAGACTTAGGCAAAAGTTAGGGCATCGAGAGAAAAATGTCAGTTGCTTTTTGGAGAATCTGTAACAGACCAGTTGGCAGTAGGAGTTATCAATTGGAAATTGTTACCATTTCCCATGTACTCAAATTAATATCATTAATGAACATGTTATTATATCGCTAAGAATCTTGGTCTTATGAATGCATGCATGTCTTTAGGTGAAATATTCTCAAGTGTGTGAACATCAATTTTTCTCTACATGTTATACATCTTTGTTGCTATCCTCACTGTACATATATTGTCCAATAAAAGATAAAAAAATACCGATAGGTCACAAAAGAAATCAAACCTATGCAAAATTCGGGAATTGTCTGCTGGATTGAAAACCCAAAAGGGTGATCCAAGAAAAAGTTAATACCAAGAAAAAAAAGTCTACTAGATTGAGCTGCTAAGGATGATTCAGGAAAAAATTAATATAGTCTGCTGGATTGATAAACCCAAAAGGGCGGTCCAGGCAAAAGTGAAGACAAAAAAGAAATAGAAAGAAATAGTCTGCTAGATTGAAAACCCGAGAGGGTAGTCCAGGAAAAAATTAAGACAAAAGAAAAAGCTTGCTGGATTGAAAACCTGAAAGGGCAGTCCAGGAAAAAGTTAAAGGAAAAAAAGGAAAACAAAAAGTCCATTGAACTGAGCCATCATGGATAGTTTAGGGAAAAGTCAAGACAAAAAGAAGTGGAAATAAATGTTCGATAGGCACATCGAATGGCCTATGAAAAAGTTAAAACATCACTTGTGATTACCGTGTCTCATAGCTGAGATCCCTAGGACTTAGTCCCCTCACTTTGAAATCACTCAATAGCACGTATCCCCAGAAGTGTTAGTTTCAAACCAGCCAGACTCAGTCTTATTGTTAGCTATACCAAGAAATAATACGGGTCTACAAGCTGCAATATTCAACGATCTCAGTTCAGGAAAATAAAAGTTCACAATGCACTTAAGTTAAATGTCGAAAGCATTAATCCAAGTTTGTACCAAAGTAAGCTATGCAGAGCCCAAAAGTGTCAAACGTCCTAAAAATAAAAGTGCATCACAATCTAAGCTATTGGGGGATCATATCGCTAGCAATCCTCTGAAGTCTGGTCCTGTGTATCTGCCAACAGGTCGTCCATGTTAATCATCACATGGTCCTCAGCCCCTATAGCACCCACACAGCAGCAGAAGCTCCTCGAGTATGCTGATCCACCGCCTACTCAACTCTATCCGTCTGGGTCGCTATCGGCACCACTCTATAGGCAGAAAGATCATCCTCGGACAAAGAATCAGATGGCTCTGGTATCTGTCTGTCCTTAGTCATCTGTGCCAGCTGGCCCCGTAACATCTCAATCTCAGCCCTTGCTCGGGGGATCTCCATTCTAGCCTGGTAAGCCTCGATAGTGGCTGCCCGTAATGCCCCTCCAGGAACCTAGCTCTCTCCTCAGAAGGATCCAAGTCTTGATTAGACTTACCTCACTCCATGGACAACAGAGTCTGTAATAGAAATCATAAGATCAGTACATACATATAAATGTCACAGCAAGCATCATACATAGTTTGTTAAATGTTATAGGTAAAAGAAACTTACCGAAGCTAGCGCATCCTGAGCTTATAGTGGTCTTGAATAGAGAACTAACCCTTAGCTATCCTCTCGGCCTCAGATACGATCACTTGAAAGAGAAAGTCACATCATAATGGAATATTCTAAACAGTCACTATGACGGACAAGATTAAAGCAAGGAATTCCTTACATGGGTGGACCTAGAAGGGGTAAAACTGACAGGCTGGACTGACTCCTTGAGATCCTTTATAACTCACTTCCCTAAATGATCGAGGAGCCTAAAGAAAGTATCCAGCACTGCTCGGAGGACTCCCTCTCTCACGGTCCCTGAAGCATGGGATTGCTTCGTCAACGGCTTGGGGTCAATAGGGGCAGCAATAACAGACCTCTTTCACATGGAAACAAGAAGCTATAACAATAAAAGGTTACACTTAGAGTCATAATCAATTTTAAGAAGTAGTTAGGTATTCACATAGGCTAAGTTAGGAACATACCTGAAAAGAAGGGGTAATAGACCTAGTTGGGCCCTTGGTACTCCGAACCATAGATGGACCCCCACAGTCGTCTCTCGGTCCACCGTCATCATCATTGTTATCACTATTGCTCTAGTGGAACTCAAGGGGGACATCCTTGTAGTGAATCCCCTCACAAGGAGGAAGGACGGAAGAATCAATGAACTCAGCATAGGAGCCCACTACTGATAACACTCAACCTCCCTCACCTAGTAGGTACAGCCCCTGGTCTATCCTCGACATTAGATGTTGCCAGAAGACTTCCACTGGGATCAGGGGAGGGATCAGCCTCTCTACTAAAGCACTGCTCCTCCTGCCTTGGACTCGTTCTCTGAAATACAACTCAAAGGAGAGTGGTGACTCTAAGACAAAGCGGCGATCATCCACACCAGACCGCATTCGCTCAGTACCTTAATATATATCCAACCTCTCCCACGGGTCTCAAATAACCTACACAAAGTAAATGCACTGTAAATATCATAACCTCGTAAGTACAGTTTCTAATAATGGTTTGTTGAAATGTAAAATACAGGTTTAGCATGGAAGAAGTTTACCCGATCAAAGCGCAGCTGGCGAAGGAACTCCCTATACTGTGTTATGGCCAGGGCCGGACCCTGCCAAGGCCCCATCCACCTAGAAATGATGTGTTGTATCTCAAGCTGCATGGGCAAGCCTGGCCTAGGGGTAAATCGATGCTCGAAGGACCAAATCTGTAAGATAAAGTAACGATTAGCTGTAGCATGGTTTGAATAAAAGGTTAAGGCACAAAAGAGCATTTTGAGAATTACCAGCAGAATTATATGGCAGATCTTGAGCTCAAACTGCTGGCTTTAAACTCCAACATCCAGCCCATTGTACAATTATATGAGGATGGTCTGGCACAAATTCTTGCCTAGCTCAGCGGTAAGATCCTCGATAGTTGAGAGCAAACCGTAGTTGAGGTTGCTCGAGTAGACTAGGAAGAAGACAGTGGTGAGGAATGTCAATAGGAAAGACCAGGCATACTATCCCTCTTATCCACAGCAATGGGATGCGGTTGCTCGATCTAGTAATCATGCAGGTCGCCGTACTTGAGCTTATCCGTCCCTTCAGGATGAAGCCCAAGTAATCTCTCTATGTAGGTCTTCACCTCAGGCCGAGAACGCCATCTATCGGCATAGACATCAAAATGGATAATGTCCCTGCTCTTGTCTAATCCCGTCAAAGCATACATATCCAAGGGAGTGACAGTGACCTCCCCGATCAGTAGATGAAAAGTATGGGTCATCTCTGACCACCTCTCCGCTAAAGCTGAAATAGCACCCAAGGCTAGTGTCTTAGAGCCTGAGGGATGGACCTGGTAATGTCACTAAATCTGAAAGAATCTATGAGGGCTAATAGCTCAGTATCCCCCAAGGTATGAATCTCCTTAAACCACTTCCTGCAGAAGCTCAAGGACAGTCTTGTACTGGAAATGCAAGGAAAAAATAACAATTCAATAGGGTTAGGATACAACGGACAAATGCAAAATTAGAAAAATAATTTTAAAAAGTAAAAAGTTAGGCATTCTTTCCCTAAGGACAGGACATGTACGGGTCCGCTCCACCTGTACGAGTCTGTATGCAGCTCTAGTATAAAAAATAGGACCCGTACAGGTCCCCCCCTCACCCGTATGGGTCCCTTGTAAATACTGGCGTTGCGCAAAATTTCCAAAAAATTTAAAATTCATTCAAATTCAACCAAAGCACATTTAAATCAGTCCCTAAAGCATCCTAGACTAAAGTTACATGCATCAAGCTCTATTTTAAGGTCTAAAACACCCTAAGTATTGCTAAAAATTGAGAAATTCCAAAAAAACGTAAAAATGGAAAAATGGAGAATCAAACAAAATACCTCGAGTTTGGAGGCATGGGTGTCAGAGGAAGGGATCAGAGGCACTTCAGAAGTAGGACTAAGTCCCAAAAATGAGTCCCATTCGCGAAAAGCATACCCGATCGAAACCAGGGATTCCTGAAGCTCCAAATTGCCTATATGGGGCAAATCCATGTGTCTAATAGAGAAGTGGCTAGTCTTTGGGATCTTTTTATACATTTTGATCGATTTTAGGAGAAAATCATCAGAAATTTAGAATATGGGGAGATTTAGTGTAAGGCGGGATATGAGGGGTCTATTCAGTTTTTTAACCCACCATGACCAAGACTCGTACGGGGTCTCACCCCACCCGTACAGGCCCTTTCCCTCTAAATTTCCACCCATATGGGTCCTAGCCCACCCGTATGGGTCACCTGTTTGCCATTAAAAAGTAGTTTTGAATTAAAATTTCATAGAAGAACCAAGGGCACATCCAGTCCAAACTTGGGGCCAACCCCACTTCTCCTAACCTCTGTAATTCAGTTAAATTAGGGGCAAAACCCCTATCTCACCTTGATCCTTGATTGACGGGGAAAAAATTTAGCTTTACAAAAGTCAATCAAGAATCAAGGTAAGCCATTTTTGAATTGATCACTAACGTGGATAATTTTTGTATACAGGTCCACTCGGATATAGGAAATTTTCCGCAATAAGTGAGTCTTACAAGGAAAGAATTCCCCAATAGAGAAGATTTCACCAAAGAACATTACTATACTCCCCAACAGTGGGGTCAACCAAGGGGCATCCCCCCATTCTCCAACAGTAGAATCAACCAATCCAGCGGCATCTATCCATTCCCCTGCCGTGGAATCAGTCAATCTAGGGGCATTCCTCCATTCCCCAGTAGCTGAATTAGTTAATCTAGGGGAATCCCCCATCATCGAGCCCTCCAAGGGGCATTCTTCAAGAGGCACCCTTCCAAGGGGCATTCCATTCCAAAGCAATCGGGCTGAACCAAAGTTTCTTGAACTTAGTTTATCGTTTATTTACGGGGCCAACCCCATCCATACATCTTCATTATTGATTGAAAGGGAAAAATTTTTTGTTCATCATAAAGGAAATCAATAATCAAGATGTGTCTGCTTAGATAATGACTAAGTTGGCGTTTGATTGTTGTCTTTTTACAGGTCATTCAAAATCCCCAGTAGGAGAGTCACCTGCCTTAGGAAAGGGATACATCAGTCAGGAGAGTCATCCATCTTCGGAAAGGGATACATCAGGTAGGAGAGTCATCCGACTTAGGAAAGGGATACATCAGCCTGGAGAGTCATCATCCTTAGGAAAGGGATACATCAGCTAGGAAAGTTGATCCGCTTTAGGAAAGGGATATATCAGTCAAGAAAGTCGATCCACCTTAGGAAAGGGATACATCAGCTAGGAAAGTTGATCCGCTTTAGGAAAGGGATATATCAGTCAAGAAAGTCGATCCACCTTAGGAAAGGGATATGAGGAGAGTTATCAGCCTTAGGAAAAGGTTAATTAGTCAAGAAAGTTGATCCGCCTTAAGAAAGGGATACACACCTTCCCCAGTAGAGTCACTATGGATGCACGATAGCTAAGGAAAGTCATACGCCTCAAGAAAGGTATATGCATTAGCAAGGAAAGTTATCCGCCTCAAGAAATGGATAAGCATTGACAAGGAAAGTCATCTATCTCAAGAAAGGGATCCGCAGGAAATGAGTTAGCCTCAATAAGGAACTCACCCAAATCATCACCTCATACATGATTTCTGAACCCTCGCTCACATTGTGAGATCATATAGATTAATATCTGTAGTGATCCCACGAGGATTAGTCTGTGAGCATTGGATTTTAATGATCCTTCTCACGAAACAATGATGAGAGCTAGATAATGCAATCTTTTATGGGTGTTATCCATTAGAGGTGTTCCTACTGTAGGAGAGTTGAGTTTGGCCAAAATTTGGAGACCTAGTCTACCCTTAGGGACCCGTACGGGTGTAGCCTGGTGGTATGGATCCACTGGTGGACCTATACAGGTCATTTCCCCCATACGGTAGAGGGGGCCTATATGGGTCCCATCGGACCCGTACATGTCCTATTATTGTATATTCATGCTTTATAGAAGGTACTCATACTATTTTTGAGAGAAATTTGGCCATGAATGTGATTTTTTGCATTCAAACCTAATTTCCCCTATAAATAGAGGCCTTCCTTCACCCCTTTTCAGAGATAGAAAACACATACAATAGAGAAAAGATATTATATACAAATTCTAGCAGTTTTTATAGTTATAAAAAGGGTATAGTTGAGGTATAAGGGGTATAAAATAGAGAGAAAAGCCATCCCTCGAGGTTTTGTCCACATTTTATTCATTCCTAGCTTTGTTTATTAGCATTTAGGGGAGGTTCTGTCCATACAAGCACTAGCCTAAATAGTCCTAAGATCGTCATTTCATCATCTACTTTGGCTAGACTCTCTCACAGCAAATGGATCGCCTTAAATTGGATTCACGCCGTAAAGGTACACTTCTGAGTTTCAAAGAGACTCACAACTCAGTCACTTTATTATTATCATCTATCTATTCAATTCTATCTATTCTTTTATTCTTGTTTTGGGTCTTATCCTAACCCATATGAGCATTGTTGGCACCTTATGTCCTTAGGGATATTAAACTAGTGCGCCATACTTTTACGGAAGGAAAGCCCATTTTTATTTCATTTCTCCTTCATAAATCTGCTTGTTAAATTAAACTAAGTTTCTGCCTGGGACAGACAGGACCCATACGGGTCCCCCATTCCCGCACTGGTCCTCCCTAGTAGTCGTATAGGTCCCACCCTACCCTTACGGCTACTAGCCCCCAGGTAGAACCTACAGTTCCTTTTTTTAATTAGTAAAATCAATCAACTCACCATTTGCCATGTGATCATTTTCTCCAATAATTTGGTAAACTAACCCATAAAAGTTAAAATGTGTTTTTACAACAAAATACGTTGAAAACTCGTTATTTCTCTCCAATTCTAGAAGCCGTCCGGGCACTATCGATTGTAAAACCGCAATGCTAGCATAACCACATTTTTTCTTAATAAAATACTGACTTATGATATGCTATAAACTACGCTAATCTTTGTGGATGCAGGGGAATTTATTTTTATTTTATTTTATAACTTAGAACAAATTTATAGGTTCTCTTGCAATTCCTCCATTTTCCCCCCGTTCTAATTTTTATTGCCCCATTTATTGCTTGTGCTTTATTATAAACTATTGAATGCATGAATCGAGTGTGAAAGAGTGTAGAAAAATAAGATTTCTATGATAATTCCCCATATGATGAAAATAACTCAGTTTAACGCGATGAATGTAATTTTGAATTAACTAAATAAGAAATAAGTGACTCATCCGATACCCAAATTTCTGATCCAAAATGTATGAGTCTCCAGCCGAATGGGAACCATACCAAAACTCTTTCCCAAGTAGGCAACTTGCGTGGCGACTCTATCATTTGTATTGAGATTTAGGTCTCGATTCTTTTATTCATTAAAATAAGTCAAAATGTGCAAACTTGAACTAAACGGTTTCATCATCCCTAAATCCAATCAACCCCCAGTGGGTCTTGCCTCTTACCAAGGCGCCAAAGGAGACTACGCGCCATCAACACCTCACACTAAGCAAGATCCTAATCTCAATACTCACCCAAGTATGAGATCTTACAACTGATTTTTCAAGGATTTGGTTTCTAATTCTTGAAGTTTATAACTCACTTGAGAATTCTTACAAACCATATGTGAAATATTCTTAGTTCTTGGTTGGATTTTGTTCACTGATTAAATTAGCTTGAACTTTCTTCGTAATAGCTTCTTATGAAATCAACCAACACGTTCTCAATTTATGAAGATCTCCTTTTATTGGCTTTGATCATAAATGTAGCCGTTGTGTACTATTGAGGAAGATCTTGAATCTTCACCGTTTATCAGGTAGGATGTGGCACTTCCAGAGCCATTGATCAATCTGTTAGATTGAATAAATGGCTTATTTTAATTTTTGGGATTGAGGTAAAAAGTTTTCAGAGATCGTTTTATTTGTATTTTAGTCAACTTTTATGTCATTTTCTTTTATGTGAGCTCCACGCGCCATACCCATTAGTCTATATTAAAAAGGTTGTTAACTTTTTCTCTTTCCTATGTCAGTCCTTTTGTCCTTTTCTAAAATGTGTACTAGCTATCCCTCTTTCAATCTTCAAGGCAAAAGGAGCTTTGACTTTAGACCAAATATGGAGGGAAAAGGTGAATTTGAACCTTCCCCCTTTATCTTGATAATTGTGTCTTCTGGATGTCATCAGACTTAATACATCTAGATGCTTCTTTAATCTATCTTGTCTTCTGAATGCTACTTTTGAGAGGTTGAAAGTTTGTTTCCATTCCAAACTTTATTCGGATGTTTTCCTAGTGCACGTAGGTGTTTGGAGTCTTCAATATATGTCCAGATGACTTGAGCTTGGGATAATTTGTTTTCTTTAGGAGATTACATGTTTTTGTTTTCTTCAAACCTGATTCGAATATGTTCTAGAATTTATTCTTTCGGATCATTGTTTTCCAGCAGCATGGTTAGGGACCAAGCCAGTAGAGATTTGTTGGAGCTATGATCTTTATAATAACAATAATAATTGGATGTATAGTTGGGGACCAGGGCAGTGGAAATTTGTCGGAGCTATGATTCCCACCAAAGGTAAAAATTGGTTGTATGGTCAAGGACTAAGCTAGTAGAGATTTGGCGGAGCTATGATCTCTACAATAGCAATAATATTTGGCTGTATTATCAGGGACCTAGCCAGTGGAAATTTGCCGGATCTATGATTCCCACAAAAGGTAAAAATTAGTTGTATTGTCAGGGACCAAGCTAATAGAGATTTGCAGGATCTATGATCTTTACAATAACAATAATAATTGGTTGTATGGTTAAGGACATAGCGAGTGGAAATTTGTCGGAGCTATGATTCCCACAAAGGTAAAAATTTGCTGCATGGTCAAGGACCAAGCTAGTAGAGATTTATCAGATCTATGATCTCTACATTAATAATAATAATTGGTTGTATGATGAAGGACCAAGCTAGTGGAAATTTGCCGGAGCTATGATTCCACAAATGTAAAAATTTATTGTATGGTCAGGGACCAAGCCAGTGGAAATTCTCCAGAGCTATGATCTCTACAAAAGTAAAAAATGAAGTTTGGTTCTGCTTTGGAAATGTTATACCTTGGGAGTGATGTGATTTTTTTTTTGAAAACTTTTATCTTACTTGCTTTGAACAAGCATTTGGTTTGCAATGCTGAAAAAAGCCTACTAGGATTTATGAATACCGGTATCGCTTTACTGGATGTCGATACCGTTATTACATTATATCAGTTTCAGATTTGATAATTTCAAAAACTATAAATAGCGCCATTCTTCCTCAAATAGAATCTAGCTTGCTCTTTTTGCCTTATTAAAAAATTTGACCTATTTTCTTTAAATTTTCACTAATTTGCATTCCGTCTACCACGATGTTTCATAAAGGGGGTTCTTAGAATGCCAGGACTATTACTAAGACCTCTCTGGCCACTATTCTAGACTCGAAGCTTCGAGTTATGTCTGTTGCTAAGGCATATTGCCTTGAGGATGATGAGAAGTATCTTGAGCTTGATCGGGGATTTGAGACTACTCTTAGTCTTATCTATACTTCTAATGCTTTACAGAGACTGGTTAGTAAACAAATTTTATAGTTTATAACTCGTTGGTTTCAAAATTTAGAGCCTTAGGTTAGAAGTCTTTGAAATAACTTAAATTATATGAAATATGCATGCTTGGTTAGATTTTAGGATTGATTGAGACTCTCGAGTAATTTAGAGAACCTTAGATGATGAAATTCTAGGCCTTAGGAAGTTGGTTTAGTCACTTTTTTGCATTTTTTGGGGTTTTACCGTGAGAGATGAGCTATTCGTCTTCTAATGCTATTGATAGTGGTACCATTATCATGGGATAACAGTACCGATTTTAATGAGGCCCATACTAATATTGGCAAGAACCGTATCGATATCAGTGCTAGAAACCTTTTATCTCTGATTTTATTATTTAAATGCAATTCTAAGCAAAATAAGGCCTCATGTGAAAATGTATAACTATTTAAATTGATAAATAAAGATACTTATCAAGATTTCATTATGTAGGAGCATCCAAGAGAGGGCTTAGGATCCTTGTCCTTTAGCCAAAAGTGGTGGGACAAGATTATTGAGCTGAGGTACATCAAAGGGTAGTTGATGCTGGATTCGGTGAGCTAGTGGAGAGTTTTCAGCAAAGGGGAGGCACACTTCTATCACTACTTTGATGGTGCTCGTGGAGAGATGTTTGAATATTACTCATTCCTTCTATCTACCAATCACTGAGATGACAATCACTCCCTCTAATACGGTGGCGATGGTTGGGCTGCCATTTCAAGGTGACGTAGTTCACTTCGACGTCTATATTAATAGGTTCCACCTGGAGGAGCCCGTTCTGGATTATTTTAAGGGGTTATTTGGTGTGAGACCCACTTCTAGTTGCTTGGAGTATACCAAGCTGTGTGATCTCTAGTTGGCAAAGTGAGTGTTGACCAATGATTCGAGGAAGCAGTATATCAGGGCTTTTCTCATTGGCTTGCTTACTATAGTGCTCTTCCCATAGGGATCAAGCCACATACATTATAGGCTCCTTTTAGCTTTGGCTGATCTGACTTAGGTCCTCAAGCTGAACTAGTGTCGGGCGGTACTTGGTCAACTCTACTTGGGTCTCGATGCTAGTGCTCGAGGGAACCTGACAGAGTTACAGTGCGGCCATCTATTCCTTTTGGTATATATTTCTAAACTTGATCTTTGTAATTTTACTTCTTTAGTTATGCATGTGGTACTGAAATGCTTTAATCTTTTGCAGATTTAGGCCTTTGAGCACAAGGTCCTTCCTCCACCTAAGTTGGCGGGTGAGATTGCACCAAGGGCGACTATTCTCTTCTCTTAGACTCGGTCTTGGAAGAAGGTATTGAGGGATACTACCACTCTTCGGGCTTATATGAGGGGTCTTACTCTCGACCAGGTCGCTATAAAATTTAAAATTGAGATTAGTAGAAACTATATTGACATAAGGTTTTTAGAATTGTATACCCTAACTTTGCTGAGGTTTTTGTAGCTTCACTGAGAGCCATAGGAGGACTCTATTCATATAGATTTGGTCACTACTGCTCATGAGCTGTATGATGATCGACGCTTTGTGTTGGAGTGCCCTATATGCCTGGAGTGGTATCTAGGTGAGCGGGTGATGGGCTTTAGGACTGTGGCCTCCATTGCTGAGAGGGTAGTTCTGGCTAATCCGGTGGTTGGCTTATTTTACCCACAACTAGTGGGGTAGGATGATCAAGCTACTTTGTGGGATGGCATAGGATATCGAGCTGATACTAGTGAGGGAGGTTACACTTATTTCATGGCGAGGTTGATCCCCTTTCCTGCTACTCTTCAAGCTCCCCAAGTATGCATTTGTGATTTTACAAACTTATTTCACTTGCCTTCTTCTACTTTGTCTGACATCATGTTTTGATAGGTTCTCTCACGTAATAGGGGGAGGGCCTCAGGTACTAGCGGGACTCTCCCTGTATCTCAGGTGGCTCCTGCTATTTGTCATGTCTAGTGGCTTCGCCTGCTGGTTAGGTGCAAGTAGTTGAGGATCGCATCTAGGTGGCCTTAGATACTACTTTCGTCATCATGATAGGAGTCAATAGACATGTGACTCAGGGACTCCCTCCATCAGCTCATCAGATGGGGTTTGTGCTAACCGACACTACTCATGTAAGATTCTGATCTTTTTAAGAATTTGTTTTTTTGATGCTAATTTTTTGCCAGATTTTGGGCTTGGTTTTAAATTATAAGTGCCTTGGGCTACAGTGAAGCCGTTGGCTAGGGGCTACCAGTCTCTTAGTGATCTCCTTTCTACCCAGCGACACTGTGAGGTGTCAATGACGTGTGGGTATCCCTTAGTGCCTGTGTGAGAGGTAGGGCCCACTGGGGGTTTGATTGGATTTAGGCGTGACAAAACTTTTTTATTCAAAGTTTGCATAACAAGCCAATTTTAATGATTAAAAGAATCAATACCCAAATCTCGATACAATTGATAGAGTCGCCACCCAAGTTGTCTACTTGGGAAAGAGTTTTGGTATGGTTCCCTCTAGGTGGGAGACTCATTCCTATTGGATCAGAGATTCGGGTATCAGATGAGTCACATATTTCTCATTTAGTTGATTTAAAATTACATTCATCGCGTACAACCATTTTAGTTTTCATTATTCAGGGAAATAACACAAAAATCATATTTCTACACTCTTTCACACTTGTTACATGTGTTTACATACACAAGCAATAAATAGGGGAATAAAATTACAATCGGGGGAAAATGGGGGAATTGCAAAGAGAACCTATACATTTGTTCTAAGTTATAAAACAAAATGAAAATAAATTCCCTTGCATCCACAAATGTTAGCATAGTTTATAGCACCTCATAAATTAGAACTTCAGCGTATTTCATTGTAAAAACACATTTTAACTTTTGTGGGTTGATTTACCAGATTATTAGTGAAAAGGATTGCATGGCAAATGGTGAGTTGGATTGATTTTTAACTAGTTAAAATGAGTTCTAGAATCTGCCTGGGGCTATACCCGTATAGGTGGGAGGGATCGGTACGACTACTAGGGAGGACCGATACGGCTATGGTGTACCCATATATGTCCTGTCTGGTCCAGGCAGAAACTTTGTTCAGTTCATTTTATGGATTAACAGATTAATATAAAGGTGGCAGAAAAATAAAATAAAAAGGGATTTCCTTTCGTAGTATGGCGCACCGATTTGATATCCTTGGGGATATATAGTGTCAACAAGGCTCAAATGGGTTAGGACCAGACCCAAAACAAGAAATGAAAGGAATAGATATAATAGAAGGAATAGAGAATAATAATAATAATGAAATAACTAAGATGTGAGTCTCCTTGAAACTCAGGAGCGTTACCTTTGCGGTGTGAATCCACTTTGAGATGATCCCTTTACTATTGAGAGAGTCTGGCCGAAGTAGATGATGAAATAGGACTATTTAGGTGAGTATTTGTGTGGATAGAACCTCCCTAAATCCTAATAAAAGAAGCTAGGAATGAATAAAATGTGGACAAAACCTCAAAGGAAGGGTTTTCTCCTTATTTTATACCTCCTATACCCCCACTATACCTTCTTTACCTATAAAAATTGCTAGAGTTTTAGTATAATTTTCATATGAGTTGGGTATGTCTAAAATGTGAAGAGAAGGGCCTTATTTATAGGGGAAAGGAGGTCTAAACAGAATAAATCGCATTCATGACCTGCCTTTTCTCGAAATTGGAAAGGATTCCCTTCCAAAAGAGCTTGTTTAGGCAATAAGAGGACCCTCATAGGTGGGTCCCACCCGCACTTATGGAAGGGATGACCCATACGGGTCTGACAGTGGATCCGTACCACTAGGCAACACCAGTATGGGTCCCTAAGGGTAGACCAGGTCTTAAAACTTTAGCTAAACTTAACTCTACAGTAGTAAGAACACCTTTAATGGACAACACCTGAAAGATATTGCATCATATGGCTCTCATCATAGTTTTGTGAGAAGGATTGTAAAAAATCCAGTGCTCACAGACTGCCACTCATGGGATCACTATAGATACAGATCTATATAATCTCACGATGTGAGCGAGGGTTTAGAAATTATACATGTGGTGATGATATAGGTTAGTTCCTTTGTTAAGGTGGACTTCCATCATTTGTTGATGCGTACCCTTTTGTAACTCTATTGGGGGAATGTGTATCCCATTCCTAAGATGGATGACTTTCCTTTTGCAACCGTGCATATCCCTTTCCTGAGGCGGATGACCTTCCTTACCAATGCGTATCCCTTTTCTAAGGCAAATGACTCTTCTTTTGCTATCATGCATATCCCTTTCCCTAGGCAGATGACTTTTCTTTGCTACTGTGTATCCCTTTCCTGAGGTGGACGACTTTCCTTTTGCTAATGCATATCTCTTTCCTAAGGTGGATGACTTTCCTTTTATTGATGGCTTCTTTGGGGAAGATGTGTGTATCCCTTTCTTAAGGTGGATCGACTTTCCTGACTGGTGTATCCCTTTCCTGACGTGGATCGACTTTCTTGACCAGTGGATCCCTATCCTAAGGTAGATCTACTTTCTTGACGGGTGTATGCCTTTCCTAAGGCGGATCGACTTTCCTGACAGGTGATGTATTCCTTTCCCAAGATAGATCGACTTTCCTGACTAGTGTATCCCTTTCCTAAGGGGGATCGACTTTCTTAAATGGTGATCTATCCCTTTCATAAGGTAGATGAATCTCCTGCTGGGGAATTAGAATAACCTAAAAAGAGATAACAATCAAACACTGAGTTAGTCATTGTCTAAGCAGACACCTCTTTATTCTTAATTGGCTTTTGTAAAAACAAAAATATTTTTGCCCCTCCAATTAAGAATTAAGAAGTGTGGATGAGATAAACGGAAAATTATGTGTAGGAAATGTCAGGTTTGGCCCGATCACTTTGTAATGAAATGCCCCTTGGAGGGGTGCCTCTTAAAGAATGCCCCTAGGGGTTTGACAATGGGGGGGATGCCACTAGACTGATTGATTTCATTATTAAAGTAAGGGCGATTGCCCCTGGGTCGGTGGGGGGATGCATACGCGATCTGATGATTCCACTACTGGGAAATGGGGGATGCCCCAGGGTTAGTGGGGATGCCTCTAGATTAACTAATGATTCCGCTACTAGGAAATAGAGGGATGCCCCTAGGTCTATGGGGGAATGCCCCTAGGACCTGATGATTCTATTATTAGGAAGTGGGGGGATGCACCGAGGTCTATGGGGGGATGCCCTCAGGACCTGATGATTATGCTATTGGGAAGTGGGGGGATGCCCCTGAGATCTGATGATTTTGCTACTAGGAAGTGGGGGGATGCCCCTAGGACTTGATGATTCTACTACTAGGAAGTCAGGGGGATGCCACTGGGTCTATAGGGGATTCCCCTGAGACCTGATGCTGCTGGAGAATGACCCTAGGGTAAGGTGCCCCTAGGATGCCTAACAATAGGGGTATGCCTCTTGAGTGATTCCTCGGCTGGGAAGGAAGTGATATCCTTTGAGCAAAGTCTCTTCTGCTTGAAAGGCCCCTTTCTTATAAAACTCGTTTGTTGGGGAAGAACTCTTGCGCTAGGGTGGACTTGTACACAAATATTTTCCTGATTAGTGCTCAAAAGAGGGCTTACCTTGATTCTTGATTAACTTTTGTGAAAACAAAAATATTTTTGACCCTTCAATCAAGGATCAAGGTGAATAAATATAACTGAAATATAGGTGTGAAGAAGAGCGAGGTTGTCCCTAAGCTTGGGCTGGACGAATTTTGGGTACTTGCTAAAATACTAATTCAAAAATCTGCCCCTAGATGGCAAGAGATGGCCCGTACGGGTGGGCCAGACTCGTACGGGTGGGGTAGGACCCATACGGGTACCCGATAGGGGTTTTAAAAGGTAGACGAGCCCCCTTATATCCTACCTCATACCCAAAATTTCCCATTTCGCAATTCTAGTGCTTTTCTTCCTGCAATCAATCAACCAAACATGTACAAAAAGATCCCAAAGGTCCACCATTTCTCCCTTTAACTCGAGGACTTTTCCCTGGGGGATGATTCGGGGCTTTGAGAATGCCCGGTTTCCTTTGGGTACGCTTTTTGCAGAGGAGACTCATTCCTGGGGACTACTCTCATTTCTGAAGTGCCACTGATCCCTTCTCTCGAGACCCAGGCCTCAAAACTCCAGGTAATTCTGCTTGATTCTTGGTTTTCCAATTTTGAACCTTTTGCAATTTTTTTAATTTTTGGGGGACTTTTCACAGAGGGACTGCTTGCAAGGGACCTGTATTGAGTGGGGGGGGATCCATACTGGGACCCGTACGAGTGGGGTTTACCCCGTATGGGTTCTGTCCTCAGGGACAGAGTGCTGGCTACTTTGTTTTCTATAATATTTTCCCTATTTCTGACTTTTCTATTATGTTCTAACCTTGTTGATCTATAATTCTATCTTTGTAGCTCCAATATAAGACTGTGGAGGCCCTGAGCTTTTAAAGGGAATTGTACGAGGGGATTCGTGCCACGGAGGACATAGAGTTGCTGACCCGCATCGATTCTTTCGGCTTTAGTGACATTATCAGTGCGATCCCTCAGGCCCTTAGATGTTATCGCCTGGTACTATTTCAGCTTAAACTAAGAGGTGGTCACTTTCCACTTGCCTATTAGGGGGTCACCATCACTCCCTCAGATGTGTGCGCCACGATGGGCCTGGAGTGGAGAGAAGATGTGGTCCATTTTGATGTTTATGCACATCGGTGGGATTCTCAGCCTGAGGTGAAGGCCTACATTACCAGACTACTTGGACTTTAACCAGGCGGAACGAATAAGCTTAAGTACAGGAATTTGCATACTTACTAGATCAGATAGCCGAGTCATGTTATGGCTGATAGGAGGCAACAATACGTCCGATCTTTCTTGCTAACAATTCTTACCCCAGTATTCTTCCCAGTCTACTTGTGCAACCATAACTATGGTTTGCTCTCTGCTATAGAGAGCCTTATCACTGTGCTAGGCAAGAACTAGTGTTGGGCTATCCTAGCATAGCTATACTATGGACTAGATATTGGAGTCCGAGGTGAGGAGTCTGAGCTTAAGATCTGCCATCTGATACTACTGGTAAATCCCAAGCTGATCTCTTGTGCTTTAACCTTTTGTCTGAATCTGTGTTGCATCTAATCCTCACTTTGTCTCACAGATTTTAGGCTTTTGAGCACTGGTTGATACCTAGACCACACTGCACATCATTTATAGCAGGATGGGGCCTTGGTAGAACCAGCCCCATACCACAACACAGTATCGAGAGTTTTTATGCCAGCTACGCTCAGATCGGGTAAACCTACAGTTTACACTTTTACAAACCATTAGTAGAAATTGTATTTACTAGGTTACAATACTCACAGTGCATTTATTTTGTACAGGTTATTCAAGACCCATGGGAGAGATTGGTCACATATGGAGCTATCGAGTATAACCAGGCTGGTGTGGA
The DNA here is from genome assembly GCA_947683365.1 of Euphorbia pulcherrima. Classification (NCBI taxonomy): domain Eukaryota; kingdom Viridiplantae; phylum Streptophyta; class Magnoliopsida; order Malpighiales; family Euphorbiaceae; genus Euphorbia; species Euphorbia pulcherrima. The sequence continues at coordinate 46,731,461 of CANTUS010000014.1, forward strand.
TGACCGCCGCTTTGTCCTGGAGTCACCACTCTTCTATGAGTGGTATTTCAGTGAGTGGGCTCAGCGGTGAAGGACCCGTGCTATGGTAGAGAGATTGACCCCTCCTTCAATCCTAGTGGGAGTCTTCTGACCTCATTTGATGTCGGGTACTGACCAAGGGTTCTACTTGTTCATCTGGGACTTGCTGTTAGCTCAGGACGCACTAGCTTCAGTAAGTTTCTTTTACCTATAAAATTTAACAAACTATGCATGCCATGACATTTATATATGTGTTCCAATCTTATGACTTTCATTACAGACTCTGTTGGCTATGGAGCGTTGTAAGTCTGATCAGGGTTTGGCTATCTCTGAGGAGCGAGCTAAGTTCCTAGAGGAGTAGTTGCAAGTAGCCACTACTGAGGCCGACTGGGTTAGACCACTTGAGGGGGAGCTAGAGAGGGATAGAGCGGAGACTGTTCGAGTAAGGGCCGAGGTCGAGGTGTTATGGGTTCAGTTGGACCAGATGATCGAGGGTAAGCAAATACCTGAGCAATCCAATTCTTCTCCGGAGGAGGATAGTTTGGCTTATCGGGTGGTGCCGGTGGCCACTCAAGTAGTGGGAACTGAGTAAGAGGTAGAGAAGATTAGTAATGTTGCTTGTAGATTCGTATTATTGCTTGGTATAGCTACCAATGAGACTAAGTCTGGTTGGTTTAAAATTCACACGCTTAGGGATACGTGCCATTAAGTGATTTCTTAGTGAGGGGACTGATTGATGTTCTAACTTTTGCATAGGCCATTTGATGTGAGATGACCTATCAAACATTTATTTTCACTTGTTTTTGTCCTAATTTTTGCCCAAACTATCCTTGAAGGTTAAGCTCAATGGACCTTTTCTTTTTTTTTTCTTTGCTTTAACTTTTTCCTGGACTGCCCTTTCAGTTTTTCAATCTAGTAACCTTTTTCTTTTGTATTTCTTTACCTTAATTTTTACCGGGACCGCCCTTTTAGGTTTTTGATCTAGTAGGCTTTTTCTTTCTTTAGAGGAGGATAGTTTGGCTTATCGAGTGGCACCGGTGGCCACTCAGGTGGTGGAAGATGAGCAGGAGGTAGAGCGGTGAGTAGGGGAGATCAGTATTATTGTTGAGAGTATAGCAGGTCCTTTGGAGACCAGGGTTCCTGATCTGCCTACTGTGGATGCTTGTAGGGAAGATGATCATGTGATGATAAATAGGGATGATCTTCTAGTGGATGCACAAGACCAGAATCAGGATGAGCACCAGGAATAGGACCCTCTAGTAGCTTAGATTAGGTTGTACTTTTCTTACTTGTCTGGGTCCTTGATTGATCCTTTCCCTTGAGGGTATTGTTGTCTAGTCCTTCATTGATAAAGGCTTAAATTGTTGGTGAATTGACTAGTAACCAAACTTTTAAAGCTCTAGATTACTGAAAGACTGGACCAATTGAGATCGATGAGTACTACCAAGATTTGGATAAGATCTGCATGCCTGTTGTAGACTTGTACATGCTTACATGGATGCCTATACTTCTTTACACTAGTGATTTAATCGGATGAGATTCATTCTTTGCACATTAGGGGAATATGACCTTGAGGTGTCCAAACTGTAACATGGTGCAAGCTAGTTGATGCTAGTGGAAGCACTTGACGCTTTAGATGATGTGTACTATCGAGTAGCTTTATAGTGGGAAAACTAAACTTGAGGGATCCCAACGGTGAAACACTGCTATTAAAAATGATGCTTGAAGAACATAAGTAAGTGCAAAATACTGGCGTTTTTGAATTGAGTTCTAACTTTTGTATAGACTGCTTGATGTGATACAATCTATCGAACTAATTTTGTATTTTTCTTGTCCTAATTTTTGCCCTGAATTGTCCTTGGTGGCTCAACCCAACGGAATTTCTCTTCCTTTTCTTTTGTCTTAACTTTTGCGTGAACTGTCCTTGGCGGCTCAGTTCAGCAGACTTTTTCTGAATTTTGCATAAGCCTTATTTTTTTTGACCTATGGGTATTTTTGTCTTTTGTTGAATGTTACGCGCAGTACAGATAATAATAAAGAGCATAAAATGTAGAGAAGAAATTGTTGTTCACATACTTGCGATTATTTTACCTAAAGACATGCATGCATGCATTCATAAGACCAAGATTCTTAGCAAATCATAACATGTTCATCGATAAAATTAAATTTAAGTGCATAGGTAATGGAAACAGTTTCCAATGGTTAACCCTTACCTACTTTTTGGTCTTTTTACAGATTTTTTAGAAAGTAACTGACGTTTTGTCTCTTGATGCCCTAACTTTTGCCTAAGCCGCCCTTTTTGGGTTTTTAACTTAGAGGGCTTTATTTTTTATTGGAGTACCCTAACTTTTGCCTGACCAATTTATGGAATACCGATCAGTAGGTTGCACCTTAATTTTTGGTCGAGCAGTAGAGGACCACTCGCCGAGTGATTTATTCTTTATATTTTTTTTTTCATTGTGGTGCTTTTTTTAGATTTATTTCTTTTAACCTAGACATGATAGCGGTTAAGCCTTTCTTGATTCACTGGATTCACAAACTCATTTCCATCTATATCCCTGAGCTTAATTCCTCCCTTACTCAGGAATTTTCAACCACAAACGGTCCTTCCAAATCAGGCTTGAACTTGCCCCTAGTACAAGATATCTTTAAGAATGAAATGCTCAAACATAATGTGAATGTATCAATTTATTTTTGATATGCTTTATAAGTGGCGTTGTTTGCATCAAAATACCAGCAACGTTAAAAGGTTACCTCATCCTTGAAATCATCCTCCTGATGTGGAGGGTCTTCATCTTTCATCTCGGTAGGATCCATCTGTGTATCGGTAGTCTCCGAATAATGAGCTTCTACTTGTATTAGCACTAGTCCTCTTTCTGCTTCATTAATGTACTCCACTTCCACAAATATTTCCCACTTTTCAACCTTTTCAGGGATCCAATCTTCCCCTCTTGTGGTTAGGCCAGAGGTGAAAGTTGTTGAGCATTTGTAGTCATGCCAAAGGGTAGACCTGTTAGAAGATGGAATCTCATCCCCTTAGGCTTGGCTACACAGTTGAGACCTTGGATAAATGCCCAAACTGAAACACTAACGGCATAAATCCTTGGCTAGACTGAATAGAATGACTAATGGCTGGCAGAACTATCATACGCCCTAAATCATATGGACAATTGAACCCAACTGTTTGACCTGACTGGACGATGGATTACTAGGAGATGGAGGAGGATATTCAACCCTTAATTGAACTAAAGTTGGTTGAGTAGAAACTTAAATGTAGACCAAATGAACTTGAGATTATTGCAAAGCTTTGACTCCTGCTTAGGTGGGAACCAAACAACCGATACATGCATGGGATGTGTTATCCATGCATAAATTACAATGATATATGGCTGGGTTAATTACCGGGGAATGTAACACAACACATGCGAAGCTATCACTTCTGTCCTTATTTCTTCTGCCAGTTTAGGGGGTATTCTTCCTTAGTCAAATATCATAAAGAAATAGGTACCTAAAAGGTAAAATTCTTAGGCTTTCGATAAGAATGGCATAGGAACATATCAAAAGTTTGATGTAGAAGGTTCCCATCACAGCTAGTCTCTTTTGGAGGGAGATAGTAATGAGTGCTCTACCCACTAGAGTGTCCCCAATTCCTGGCGGGCATGGGTGACACTTTCGTGAGTGTTGCAGAAATAACAGGGCACCTTAACCTAGCACTAGAAGAAGAGCGCATCTACCTAAAGACAGAAGGAGATGAGAAGATAGAGTGTGGTAATTTTCCCAAATTATGAAAATAAAAGCGGGTTGAATCAAGTAATTGATTTCCAGTGCTCATCTTAATCTTTTAAGCTTTTAAAATAAACCAACATTTTGGAAGTTAAAAGATTAATCCCCCAACAGAGTCACCATTGTGAGGTATCAATGGCGTATGGGTCTCCCTTGGCGCTTGTGTGAGAGGCAGAGCCCACTGGGGTTTGGTTAGATTTAGGCGTGATAAAACATTTTTTAGTTAAAGTTTGGACAATAAGCCAATTTTAATGAATAAAAGAATCAAGACCCAAATCTTGATATAATTGATAGAGTCGGTACCCAAGTTGTCTACTTGGGAAAGAGTTTTGGTAAGGTTCCCTCCAGGCAGGAAACTCATACCTATTGGATCAGAGATTCGGGTATCGGATGAGTCATTTATTTCTCATTTAGTTGATTCAAAATTACATTCACTGCGTAAACCATTTTAGTTTTCATCATTCAGGGAATTATCACAGAAATCCTATTTCTACACTCTTTCACACTCATTACATGCGTTTACATATTACAATAAAGCACAAGCAATAAATGGGGGAATAAAATTACAGCCATGGGAAAAAATGGGGGAATTGGAAGGAGAACCTATACATTTGTTCTAAGTTATAAAACAATATGAAAATAAATTCCCCTGCATCCAAAGATGTTAGCATAGTTTATAGCACCTCATAAATAAGCACTTCAGTGTATTTTGTTGTGAAAATATATTTTTACTTTTGTTGATAAATTTACTAGATTATTAGTGAAAATAATCGCATGGCAAATGGTGAGTTGGATAGGTTTTTAACCAGTTAAAATGAGTTCTAAAATCTGCCTGGGGCTAGTACCCGTATGGGGTAGGTGGGACCCGTACGGCTACTAAGAAAGACCGGTATAGGTATGGTGTACTTGTATGGGTCCTATCTGGTCCAGGCAGAAACTTTGTTTAGTTTAGTTTACAGATTAACAGATTGGTGGCAGAAAAATAAATAAAAAGGGATTTCCTTTTGTATGAGTATGGCGCACCGATTTGATATCTTTGGGGATATATGGTGCCAACAAGGCTCATACTGGTTAGGACCTGACCCGAAACAAGAAATGAAAGGAACAGATATAATAGAAGGAACAGAGAATAATAATAATGAAATAACTAAGATATGAGACTATTTAAAACTTAGGAGTGTTACCTTTGCGGCGTGAATCCACTTTGAGATGATCCTTTTACTCTTGAGAGAGTCCAGCCAAAGTAGATGATGAAATAAGACTATTTAGGTGAGTATTTGTGTGGAAAAAAACTCTCGTAAAGCCTAATAAAAGAAGCTATGAATGAATAAAATGTGGACAAAACCTCAAAAGATAGGTTTTCTTCATATTTTATACCTCCTATACCCCCACTATACCTTTTCTATACCTATAGAAATTGTAAAAGTTTTAGTATAGTTTTCATATAAGATGTGTGTGTCTAAAATATTAAGAGAAGGGCCCTATATATAGGGGAAAGGAGGTCTGAACGCAATAAATTACATTCATGACCTTCCTTTTCCCAAACTAGGAAAGGATTCCCTTCTAAAAGAGCCTGTTTAGGCAACAAAAGGACCCATACAGGTAGGGCCCCACCCGTACGGGTCTTGGGGCACCTGTACTAGTCCCCCCCAAGCGTATTGAAGGAATGAACCCGTACGGGTCCCTAAGGGTAGACTAGGTCTCCAAACTTTAGCCAAACTAACTCTGCAGTAGTAGGAACACATCTAATGGACAACACCTGAAAGACATTCCATCATATAGCTCTCATTATAGTTTCGTGAGAAGGATTGTTAAAATCTAGTGCTCACAAACACCTTATGAAGGTAAAGTACCTAAACCTGTTGATATAATTTATGTATGATGCATAATGAGGGATGCATGATTTGTTTGGATTTGCAGTCAGCTTTGGAGGATATGACTGAGAGACTAGCCAGAGCTAAGGAGGAAGCCAGGAGTGCCACTGCTATAGCTGAGGCTTCTAAGGCAAAGACAGAGCGCTTGAAGAACCTTCACTCAAAGTGGCTCAGTGATCCGGCTGTGCGAGGAGGAGCAGAGTAGCCTAAAGGACATAAGGGATCAGACTCTAGTGAATCTTTTTCTGTAGATGGCTCTGAGTAGATTAGGCACTTTTCTATATTTACACCTCATTTTGAAACATTTGACACATTATCATTGTACAAAATTTTGCCATGATGCAAAGAAGTCAATTTTGGGAATCCTTTGTCAATTTTCTAGCTTTACATAAAAAATCCATTGATCTGATCTATAATATCGGTACACTTGTTGCAAAAGCCCATGACTAAATAGTGTAGATAATGGTAGAGGCTAGGTGATAATGGTACCGATAATACTGATACCGGTACCGATATCAATTTTGACAGACTGCAATTTTCTCTGTTTCTTGAAATTCATTCGAACATTGGGTTTCTATACTAAAGAGATGAGGCAATTTCTGAAACATTTGGGTGAGAAGGACTGGAAGAAGCTGAAACCATTTGGTTTATGGAGTATCAGGTACTATATTGATGACCATATGAATTCTAGACTCCTTGGGGCAATTTATGTGTCACGAGATCCGATCGATTGGTATTTCATTCAGGTAGTATAGAACTATGTCCAATGTTTGAAGAATTTAGTGCTATCTTGAATATCCCTTCTCCTCAACGAGTAAAGATAGCAATTCCTCAACCTGCCTTTGGTTTATAGAAGGATTTAGATCAAATATTTGGGCTCAAATTTTATGGGGATTTCTTATCTCATGCCCCAAACTAAGCTGGATTCTAGATTTGCTCAGTGTTCAAATGGTGCCGAAATGCTTCAAGGGTTCACCCACCATGGCCTTTCATGGTTGCTATACTGATACTGAGTGAATACATATGCAGGTTAGGCGAGACGTGGCACTTTTTTGGTTGATTTTTTTGATATCATATATGGCTGCCAAGGCCTCTCCGATAGCTTTTGTCTTGGGCGAGACCTTCGTTCATTTGGATACTACTTCTAGGGACCATAGATTGATAGGGGACCACTTCACACTATTACAGGTAACTTGTTACGACGAGTTTGCTATGCTCAAAATTTGCAGATATTGACAAATGTTTTCTTGTAGATATAGATCTTGCAGAAATTGGCTCTAGATGGACCTCCGCAGTGGAACATCAAGAACTATAACCCATTTGATTACTCAGAGCGTTATTGGGCCATAAAATGTTATCATCAGCCGAGTGGGCTCCCATTGTATAGGCTTATGCTGAATTCCTGATTCGTTGGGTTTGCCCTTGGTGGAAAATTTTAGATGTCTTATTAGAGATATCGCTGGATGGTGTACAATTGCTTGGGTTATAGATGGTTATATCATATTCTTCATCTAGATTGTGCAGACAATATGGAAAAATTTAGAAGATTCCTAAAGATTTTTGTAAGACTTTGCTAACTTAATATCCATCTAGTTGGCCAAAACTCTTTGCTGAGAGATGGGAAAAATGTATGAAATATGTCGAATTGAAATAAGAAGCTGAGAGGATTGTAACGACCGATGAGCTGTATAAGGGTTGGATAGTTGAAATTCAAACTTCACCTATTGGAAAAAAATGGCTGCCAGCTAGCATTAATTGGTACTATTATTCCAGAGGTGATGAACCTATTCTTCTAGAGGCAAAGAAAAGGTGTGTGGTCTGACGTTTGATGTGACCATGTCCGACTTTTGATACAATATTTCCCTTTTCAGTTCTAATTTTTGCATAAGGAGTTTATAATGTGCCCTCGACCTATCAAACTGCATATTTCCTAAATTTTGCCTAGACCGCCCTTTAGAAATATGAAATATATGCAAACTTGTGATCAATCACTTTCACGTTAAAAATACATTTATTATCGCATTCATACGAGAATTTTAGCAAGGATGACACTTTTATTAAATGAGCTCAAATTGGTTACAAATGCTGGTAATAATTTCAAATAACATGTCTTCCATTGTTAGCTATCTAGTTATGGTTTTATAGTTAGCGACTCTCAACTATTTAGTCCTGATTTTTGTTTGAACCCTCACAAAGGTACAACGGACTTTATTAGCATTAACTTTTGCATGACCCACCCTTTTTGGGTTTTCGAATCATCAGGCTGCCCTAATTTTTTCCAATCCGCCCTTTTTGGGTTTTCAAATTAGTGGGCTTATTCTTTATTTTGCCATTCTTTTTTTATTATTTTTTTGCACGTGATAGTGTTTGAGTTTAACTTGGTTGATAGGATTCACGAACTCATTGCCATCCATATCCATGATCTTGACTGCACCTTTACTAAGGACTTTTTTGATGACATATGAACCTTCCCAATTAGGAAAAAATTTGCCCCTAGCATCGGTATTGACTTTTCTCAACTGTTAGAGGACCAGGTCACCTACTTTGATCAATTCTTTTAGTTGTCTTACTCGATTGTTGTAAGCTCTAGCCATATGTTGTTGGTACATATACAAGTGATCTAAAGCTTTCAATCGTGCCTCGTGTATCATGTTTAGCTGTTCAAATATGGCGCGGACCTAGTTCATTTCTTTTAACTGAGGTTCTAAGGAAATCCTGAGTGACTTGACCTCGGTTTCAACTGGTAGAGTAGCTTCCATTCTATATATAAAAGAGAATGGAGTCTGATTCATTAGAGTACACACACTTGTTTTATGTCCCCATACTACAAAATGAAGTTTGTCAGCCTAATAGCGGTACATGACAACCATTTTTGATAGGATTTTCTTAATTTCCTTGTTGGCTGCTTCAACCGCTCCATTGGGTTGTGGTTAGTAAGGAGATTATCTATGATGCTCTATTTCATACTTCTCAATCAAATCTACCATTTCTAGTTGGAACTAAGCCCCATTATCTGAAACAATATGGTGAGGAATCCCGTATCGAGCAAAAATTTGGCACTCAATGAACTTGGCCATCTTCTTGGAAGTGATATTAGTGTAGGATTCGGCCCCAACCACTTTGAGAAGTAATTGATTGCCACTACTATGTATCAGTGACCATTTGTAGAGGATGGTCGAATCTCACCAATTATATCTATCCCCCACCCTGAGAATGGCCAAGTAGTAAACAAATTTTAGAGTTCAGTAGGTGGTAGATGTGAGATTTCTCCATGAATCTAACATTCCTGACATTTCTTTACTTCATATATGCAACTGACCATCATAGTAATCCAATGGTGACCCTGACAATGTATCTTCTTCTCTATGGCCACCTCATTCATATACGGCCCACAGTCACCTAAATGCATGTTCCTCATGATGCGAGTAGCTTCTTTACTAGTTAAACACTTAAGAAGTAACCCACCACTGACTCTTATGAATAGAACACCATCAACCATACTGAATTGGACTGCCACTTTCCTTAATGTTGTATGATCTGACTGAGACGTACCCTCACAGCAACAACCATCTCTCAAGAACTGGACTATGTTAGAATACCATGGATCTCCTTTGATTTGTCCCTCTATCATTACTAATTGGCTAAAGAAGGTTGTCTTGAAGGATTGCACAGTCAATGGTCTCATTGGCCTTTCCTAAGGATTTTCCCCTGTGGAAGCCAATGTTGCTAATGAATCTACCATCTTAGTTTCCTCCCTCAGTACATGGTAATACAAAAACTATTTAAACCTTGTCACCAGATCCCAAACTGCTTCAAGATAAGGGCTAAGTGACTCTTCTTTGATTTCCCAATCACCTATGACTTGGAGAATTACCAAAGCTGAATCACCCACTACTGATACATTAGTTGCCCTAATTGAAAGGAGCGCTTCTAACCCAAAAAGACAGGCATCGTATTCTGCTCTATTATTGGTGATCGAGAATTCTAGGTGTTTGGACAATAGGATTATTTAACTATAGGGAAAGATGATGATAACACCAAGCCCAATACCTCGTTTGGTGTTATGCTTCTTCTACCATACCTAATTGTTCATCGGGAAAATCCAGGTTCTCTAATTAATCAGAATCAATTGGCTGACTGGCCAAGAATTTTGCCATAGCACACCTTTTGATGACCTTCTTTGTGACATATTCAATATCAAATTCTGACATTGATAATAACCACCTTGACAACTTCCAAGCCAAAGTAGGTGATTCACACAAATACTTCATGGGGTCAATCTTTGCGACACTCACGATCTAGTAAGACTGAAAGTAGTGTCTCAATTTATTGGTTAGCCGTACCATAGTAGCATAGGTTTTTTCTACCATAGTATAGTGACTTTCATACTCTAACAACTTCTTGCTGAGGTAATAGATCGTGTGCTCTTTTTTATCCTCGTGCTCTTGGACTAGCATCGCACCTACTGACGTTTCCTTAATAGCCAAATATAAGGTCAAAGGTTTCCCTTATATTGGAGGTTGAAGGTCTGGTGGATTCACAAGGTAAGCCTTGACTCTATCGAAGGCCATCTGACATTGATCATTCCACACCACTAGCTGTTGCTTTCTTAGAAATTTGAATATGGGCTTGCAAACTGTAGTAAGTCCAAATATGAACCTACTAACATACTATAAAGAATCCAAGAATGATCGAACTTCTTCCTCAGTTTTTGGTGTAGACATTTCATGCATAGCCTTGATTTTATCGAGATCTATTTCAATAGCTTGGTAACTGATAATGTGCCCCAGCAATTTCCCGGATGTAACTCCGAACACACTCTTCTTTGGATTCAGTCGGAGATTATATTTCTCGACTCTAGTGAGGAATTTGTCCAAGATAGTTGGATGCTCTTCTCAGGTTGATGACTTTACTAACATGACATCAATATATACTTCAACTACTTTGCGGATCATGTCATGTAACAAGGTAGTAGTGGCTCTCTAGTATGTTGTCCCCGTGTTTTTCAACCCGAATGGCATAACTCGAAAATAGTAAACTCCCCATTCAGTGATGAAAGTCGTCTTGACCTTGTCATAAATATCCATGAGAATCTGATGCTAACTCAAATACCCATCCATAAAAAGAATAAATGGTGGCTCTAGCTATACTGTCAACCAAAACATCTATCTGTGATAATGGGAAATCATCTTTAGGCGTGCCTTTGTTAACATCATGATAGTCAACACAAACCTAGACTCTTTCATCTTTCTTTGCTACTGGGACCACATTTGCTACCTAGGTCAGATATTCAACCACTTTTAAGAACTTGGCTTTAATCTGTTTGGATATGTCAGCTTTAACCTTTTTGGCCCATTCAGGTCTCAGGAGATAGAGTTTCTGCTTAACTGGTTTGAACTTAGGATCGGTTGGGATCTTGTGTTCGGCTATTTCATGATTGACACCTGGCATGTCTTCATAGGACCAAGCAAATGCTACCACATGCCTTTTTAAGACTTTTGTTATTTCATTTTTCTCTATGGAAGACATATCATTTGCAATATATACCAATTTAGGATTATCATTTGTACCCAAGTTAAGTTCATGCATAGAAGTATCATGTATGCTAAACACATTATATGAATGTTCAAATAAATGCATAGTGCCGTCAGGCGAGACATCAAACAAGTAAGCAAAATGATTATTTTTCATTGATAAATTAGCCTCATAGGCTTTATTGTTCACATAAAAAAACGTCAGAAATAGAAACAAGAAAATCATCCTAGTCTAGACATTCGGCTCTCCTTTTTCTCCTGCCTCAATCCCTTCAGGTTCAATAGGAATAAACTCAGGCAATTCTTCTAGACCTTCCAAAATTTTAGAGTGAGCTATCATGAATGAATAGATTAACTTTTCCACATTAACTTCCTTATTATCACCTGCATTGTCGAGGATAGGACCTTCTACTGCTTCATTCATAATCATAGGTGGGTCTTAGGGTGGCAGCACTTCTTCCCATGGTGCATCATCTTATAGTTCTTCTGATGGTGTGGAAGTAAAAAAGTAGGATAGGAAGGCTTTGCTCAGATCTTCCCAGAAAAGGCTTTGGTACTGAGGAAGGCTCGCATGCCATTCTAGCGCTCTGCCTCCAAGTGTCATAGCGAATTGGTCAGGCCAATAAGTAACATGTAAATTGAAGATCTTCATAAATCTTGAGTACTCTTCAATGTGCGCCTCTAAAGAAGAGGTCCCATAAAAAAGAATCCCCTAGGAATGTGAATTCTCATGGATGGAGGGCTGATCAGTTCATATTTCTTAGCTTCTTCATTCTACAATCAAAGACGTTCCCACATCTCATCTTCAGGTGACTTGGGCAATTGTTGGGGCTCCAAATCTAGTTTCCCTTTATAATCCATGAAAGCTTGGAGGACTCAGTTTCCTTTAGGGGTAGGACATGTGATTTTCCCTTCCCTTATAAGCCCTTTTATAATAGTTAGAAGTGTCTTATAGCTTTTGGTACGGTGCCCTGCAGCAACATGATAAGCACAAAAATTGCCAGCTTTATCCGCCCTTGAAGCAACATGAGGTGAAGACCCGTTTAAGATCCCAACCTTTCCCAGTTTTTGGAGAAGGACGAAAAGATCATCCTTCCATGGGGAAATTCCTTAGTCGTCCTCTTGTTTCGTACTATATTCTTTGAGGGTTAGTGCCTCTTTATAGACCTCACTGAATCCATTAAAGCTTCTAGTTATAAGTTCTTTCTTGACTTTAGGCAAGGTTCCATTAATCAAGATGTCGATTAGGATATTCTTAGAGTGTACTAGATTCACTAGGAGTCTTAAATCCATCCACCTCTTATAGTACCTGCGGAATTCCTCATTCTCTTTTTCATTACAAGAGACCAGATCACCGATGTTGATTTAAGGCTTAAGGTTGTACAAAAAATGGTCCTGAAAAGCCCTCATAAGTTGTGACCAATTACCCCTTACTTCTTTAGGCTGAACCTAGAACCATTCAGCAGCTAGCCCTTCTAAGGTGCAAGGAAACATAGTTGCTAGCTGATTATTAGTCAAACCTTTCAGCTTCATGAAATTCTCATAGCATGTCAAGTGGAAATCCGGAGATCTGTTACCAAAGTATGGTGACGGAATGGACATGACAAAGCCTGCTTGGAGAGGCTTGCAATTGCCTTCAGCATTTCCTTGCTCACAGGAAACCTAATTGTTAACAACAGCTTTTTCACCATCTTCTACACCATATCTTAAAGAGTACCCTCAAACTGATCGGACTTTAGAAACTCGATACAGGCTGAGCTAATCTCTTTCACAAGAGTATCAATTTTGGTAAGGGAGGCCATTTAGACTAAACTAGGACTTGATTCTGACATAATTCAGACCAGGCGATCGTCAATCCTCTTCCAAAATGAGAGAGAACCAAGGTTGGATTAGCCATGCATGGGCTTGTCCATGGATAAATGAATGGGATGAAGAACCTGCTTAAGTGAATGTATGCGAATATGGTTGTCAAAAGATAGTTAATGCTATGTAATACAACTCGGACATGACTCGTCTATGCAGTGTGCTTACAAAAAAACTCATTAGTCATATAAGGAAACGAAGCTTCCCTTAAGACTTTCATGAAGGATCACGGTGACATGACCCAAAACTATAGGGTAAACATGGTTATGATGAAACAACGTTATGCAACTATAGTTTGGACAAATATGATGGGTGCAAAATCAATAAGACATCACAATGTAGGTAAAGGTTTGCTAGGGTAATGCATGATGTGATGCGTTTCAAGGACATATGAATGAAAGATGAGATATTGGCAGGATATTTTTATGCATGGACAGGATGAGTTTTGGTGAGACATTGAGGGTACATCTTTAGAGACAAATGATATAACACCATGGGCAAATGCATGATGACACTAAGATTTAGGCGAGATGTTAACACAACATCTCTAGGGGTGATAATGGTCTAAGTGAGACCTCAATTCGGTGCCTCTGAATGCATGTAACTTGTTCATGGGTAAGGATCATGTGAGCATTGGATTTTAACAATTGTCCTCACAAAATGATGATGAGAGCTAGATAATCCAATCTTTTATAGGTCCTATCCATCAGAGGTGTTCCTACTATTTTAGAGTGGAGTTTAGCCAAGTTTTAAGACCTAGTCTACCCTTAAGGACTCGTATAGGTCCTGCCTAGTGGTACAGATCCATCGGTGGACTCGTACGGGTCAATCTCCCTATACACCTGGCAAGTAATCTTACGGGTCCCGTACTTGCCTATTCATGTTTTATGGCAAGTAATTTTTGCTACTTTTGGGAGAAATCAGGTCACGAATGCAATTTATTGCGTTCAGACCTAATTTACCCCTATAAATACAGGCCTTTGCACCTCATTTCAACACACACAGACACCCATAAAAAATGACATACAAGAAAATATAGAAAAATAATGTATGAAATTCCAGCAGATTTTATAGGTATAGATAGGGTATAGTTGAGGTATAGAAGGTCTAAAATAGGGAGAATACACATTCCTTGAGGTTTTGTCCACATTTTATTCATTTCTAGCTTCGTTTATTAGGATTTGGGGGAGGTTCCGTCCACACAAATACTTGCCTAAATAGTCCTAAAATCACCATTTCATCATCTACTTTGGCTAGACTCTCTCACAGCAAAGGGGTCGACTCAAAGTGGATTCACGTCATAAAGGTACACTCCTGAGTTTCGAAGAGACTCACATCTTAGTCATTTTATTATTATTCTGTACCTATTCAATTCCATCGGTTCTTTTATTCATGTTTTGGGTTTGGTCCTAACTCATATAAGCCTTGTTAGTACCTTATGTCCTTAGGGGTATTAAATTGGTGCGTCATACTCATACGGAAGGAAATCTCATTTTTATTTCATTTCCCCTCCATAAATCTGCCTGGTAACTAAACTAAGTTTCTTCCCAGGACCAAACAGAACCCATATGGGTCCCCTATACCCATATCAGTCCTCCCCAGTAGCCATATGGGTCCCATCCCACCCATACGAGTACTAGCCCCTAGGTAGAACCCACAGTTCCCTTTTTAATCTGTAAAATCAATTCAACATCGCCATTTTCCATGCGATCAGTTTCACTAATAACCCTGCAAATCAACTCACTAAAGGTAAAAATGTGTTTTCGTAACAAAAATGCGCTGAAGACGCATTATTTCTCTTCGTTATGGACCGTTGTGGAATTATGCCTATTTTGTTTAGTGATCAGACAAAAAGAGCCAAAAGGGGGCTGAATTGCCATCTGAAATCTGAAATTCAAAAATCCACATTCCATGGAAGCTTCGATTTAGGATTTTCTATTAAAAAACCAATAAGTCAAAATTTGGTCAAATATAGGTAATCACCCTGCTAGCTAATTAACTATCTACAGTAAAAAAATCAAATCTTACCAAGGTCTGGCAAGATTTTATGGGATTTAAAGTAAAATCTTGTCCGATAGGTAATTTGCTCCCTTCTATAAATCAGGGCTCACCCCCCTCATTTCAACAGACGGAAAAAAAAATCCAAAAATCCCATTTCGTCCCCTGTTGTTCCAGGAGTCCCAAAAGCCCTAAAACTCTATCAACACACCCCAAAATCTAAGCTTTATCATCGACATTCTGTATAAACTCATTTTCCTATCTTTTTAGATCAAGATCTCACAGTGATCATCAGTCTAAAAAATGACTCAATTTCTCAAAAATCTAGCATTTTCTTTAGGAATAATCCAAGATTATAGCCATTACTTGGGTTAAACGTATTTTCCAACCAAATCACCATCTATGCCAACTTCGGTCCCGCACTGGCTCTCAAGTCATCCTAGACAGACGAAAAGGTAACCTAAGGGTAATTGGCTCCAAGCCTAACTTTAAAATCCATTTTTATTACTTTTATTATTGCACATTGCATTCCATTTCTCTGGTTTAGTGAGCCACTGGTGCCACTTAAGCTATAATATGTGTAAATAAGCTCGCAAGTATAGACAAACATCCAGAATGTGTGTAAACTCTATCCAGGATTTTGGGTCAAAAACCCAAGAGCTGTCGTTACTCTACCGAAGTTTCAACAGAAAATATCTATTTATTAAGCCATTGTAATGCTTGTTTTATTTTTTGCATTTATTTCTTAAATAAAGCCGTTGTAATGCTAAAATTAACCCAAATTCTAAAGTTTCAAAATTAATCCAAACATTTTGAACAATATGAGTAACTATCACGTCTGAACTCAAAATCTCATTTTCTTTTCGGTATAAAAATCCCATTTTGGAACAGTATGCCATGATTTCAGGTGGATCTGAACCGGGTGGTGACTCTATTTTATTTTTAAGTAAAGTAAAATGCTTTATTTTAAAACTATCTTTTCTTAACAAAATGTGTATATATATTTCTCAAATACAATCACATTTTTGGCTCATATGAAAGCCATGTTTTTCACACTCAATAAATTTATGTGAAAAATAATAAAATAATTTTCTCTTTAATAAAATCTAGCATTTTATTACAAAAGAGGCACGCATATTAAATGCAATGATGCGGTTTCCTCAAACTGCACCAAACTAAATCACGCGTTGCGCACCGCACCCCACGTACATTCCCCCATTAAAACCCCTCGCTCGCTCACTTTGGCGACTCTACTGGGGAGATAATTATTTTTTATAAAAACTCGATTTTTATAAAAATTCTTTTCTTGACATGATAATTAAAATATTGTTCAAATTAAACTTTGGAATTATGCAATATGTGGTAATTTCAGCATTACATAAATTCTAGGACTGCATAACATCTGCATTCTTTTTTTCTAAACCAATTTAGGTGTCTTTTGGTGAAGTATCTACAAGTTCGCTCAGGGCTTGAGGGGTATGGATCCAATCACACCCCTTGCATAACGTACGAGGACCTTGCTCGCTTAAGGGCAAGACTACCTGAGTATCTTATATGTGGAAAAGTTTCCTTTAGTTCGCTTATGGTCATTAGGACTCGGTACACAAAGGTGCAGGGTACCCAATCGCACCCGATCCTATGACCAAAACTCGTATATAGATGAATCGTAGACACTTCCCTATAGGTTTACCCAAAAACCTTGAGTCCACGTGAGTAGACTTCGCTAAGTCCCCTATTAGCTTTAAAGCGAAGTAACCCAATGGAATTGAAAGGGTGGTAGGCGTGATCTAACCATTTGCTACTTGTGTAGGTTTATTAAAGTATAAATAAACTAAAAACGGACATCATAAGCATCATGGTTATGTGAAAGCTAACCACATCTTTATATAGTTGTGAAGTGTCAACGACGTATGGGTCTCCCTTGGCACCTTTATGATAGAGGTGGGGCCCACTGGGCGTTTGGTTGTATTTAGGCGTGATAAAACATTTTTAGTTAAAGTTTGCACAATAAACCAATTTTAATGAATAAAAGAATCGAGACCCAAATCCCGATATAATTGATAGAGTTGCCACCCAAGTTGTCTACTTGGGAAAGAGTTTTTTGGTATGTTCCCTCTGGGTGGGAGACTCATACCTATTGGATTAGAGATTTGGGTATCAGATGAGTCACTTATTTCTCATTTAGTTGATTTAAAATTACATTCACTGCGTAAAACCGTTCTAGTTTTCATCATTTAGGTAATTATCACATAAATCTTATTTCTACACTCTTTCACACTCGTTACATGCATTTTTATATTACAATAAAGCACAAGTAATAAATGGGGGAAAAATTACAACCAGGGGAAAAATGGGGGAAATCGCAAAAAGATCCTATACATTTGTTCTAAGTTATAAAACAAAATGAAAGTAAATTCCCCTACATCCACAAACGTTAGCACAGCTTATAGCACACCATAAACAATCATTCTATTGAAAAGAACTTGATTTATTTATGTGAGTTGATTTACCAGATTATTAGTGAAAATGACCGCATGGCAAATGGTGATTTCATGTTCATTCTATAAAGAAAATAGGAAAAAAAACCCAGAATCTGCCTCTAGGGCCTATACCCGTACGGCCAATGGGGTACCCGTACAGGTATAAGGGGGACCCGTACGAGTATAGAGGACCCGTACTGGCTTGGGAAGGCTGAGATAGAAACATTAAAAAGGACGAGAGAGGAAGAGGTGGGATTTCCGTTTGTATGAGTATGGCGTACAAAGATAACCACTAAAATGGCATATTAGGTACCAACAAGGCTCATAATAATCAGGACCGGACCCAAAAGAATAATAAGGAGAATTTAACAAGTAATAATACCAATAGTAGAAATAATAGTATAACCAAGCAAGATTTTCCTCCTTATGAGTTTGTCCACCGATATAATATCCCTAGGGATGTATGGTGCTAATAATACTTATAAGGGATAGGACAAGACCCGAAATAACAGTAGAAATAGAAATGACTGAAGTAGAGAATAATAATTAAATAAAAGAGGTGTGAGTTTCTTTGAAACTCAAGAGCGTTACCTTTATGGTGTGAATCCACTTTGAGGCGATCCCTTTACTGTTAAGAGAGCTTGGCCAAAGTGCATGGAATGAAGTCAGGAATGAATAAAATGTGGGCAAAACCTCAAGGAATGGGTTTTCTCCCTATTTTATACTTCCTATACCCCCCTATACCTTTTCTATACCTTTAGAACTATAATCTTTCTACAGTTTTTATACTTAAGAGTTGTCTCTTGAAATGAAGGGGAAAGACCCTATTTATAGGAAAATGGGATCTGAACACATTAACCAGCATTCATAACCGGCCATTTCTGAAATAGGTAAGGCTTACCTTCCAAGTGAGTCGTAACAGGCAATAACTAGACCCGTATGTGTGGGGCCCTACCCGTATAGGTACTGGGGACCCATATAGGTCCCCTCCAGCCGTATGGAAGTTGAAACCCATACAGGTACTACCAGTGGATTTGTACCACTAGGCAATACCCTATACGGGTCCCTAAGGGCAGACTAGGTCTCCTAATATTGGCCAAACTCTGCTCTGCAGCAGTAGGAACACCTCTAATGGAAAATACCTATAAAATAATGTAGTATATAGCTCTTATCATTATTTGTGAGATGGATCACTGAAATCTTGTGCTCATAGACTGCCCCTCATGGGATCACTGCAGATAGGGACCTGTATGGTCTCACAATGTGAGCAAGGGTTTAGGAATTATACCTGAGTTGGTGATGATGATCTAAACAAGTTCCCTTTCTTGGGGCGAACTCTTTCCCTTTGCATTCTTTTTGTGAGGCAAACAACTCTCCTATAACTTGTAACTTCACTGGTGAAGAAGCGTGTATCCCTTTCTTAAGGCGGATGACTTCTCCTAGTATCCCTTTCCTAAGATGGATGGACTCTCTTGTGCGTTCTTTTCCTAAGGTGAACAGCTTTCCTGAGTGATGTATCCCTTTCCTAAGGTGGATGATTTCTCCTCGTATCCCTTTCCTAAGGTGGATTGACTCTCCTATGCATTCCTTTCCTGAGGTGAATAGCTTTCCTGAATGATGTATCCCTTTCGTAAGGAGGATGACTTCTCCTGACTGGTGTATCCTTTTCCTAAGGTGGATCAACTCTCCTAAATGATGTATCCCTTTCCTAAGGTGGACTAGTTCTCCTAACTGGTGTATCCCTTTCCTAAGGTAGATGACTTCTCCTCGTATCCCGTTCTTAAGGCGGATCGACTCTCCTGAATGATGTATCCCTTTCCTAAGGTGGATGACTTCTCCTGACTGGTGTATCCCTTTCCTAAGGCGGATGACTTCTCCTCATATCCCTTTCGTAAGGTAGATTGACTCTTCTAAGCATTCCTTTCCTGAGGTGAATATCTTTCCTAAATAATGTATCCCTTTCCTAAGGCGAATGACTTCTCGCTGGTGTATCCCTTTCCTCAGGCGGATGACTTCTCCTAGTATCCCTTTTCTAAGGCGGATCGACTCTCCTGGCTGATGTATTTGAATAAACTGTCAAGTGATAATAAAAAAACATTGAGTTAGACATTGCTCGGGATAATGCATCTTAATTCTTGATTGACTTGTTTTTGAACAAAATATTTTACCCCTTCGATGAAGGATGAAGACGTGCGAGTAGGGATAAGTCCCTGAATGAAATTCAAACTTAGTTTGAGAAAATGTCAGGGGAGCCCAACTATCAGGAGGGATGCCCCTGGATCTGATTCCACTACTAGCGAATGGGTCAACAATCTTAGGTAGGTTGCTTGTTACCGGAGAAGTCCCTCTTTGCAGTACCAATTTACTGACGACAGACCTGCGTATATAGATTACCTGGGTTAGCAACCAACTCACGAATATTCCACTTTTATTCTTAAAAGATCTTAGGAAGAGTAGAATATTTTCCCCTCTTAATCAAGAATCAAAGCAACTTAGGGGTTTTGCCCTTATTTTAGTGAAAATAAAGGGTTAAGAGAAGCAGGGTACGCCCCAAATTTAAATTGGATGAATCCTTGGTGCTATTAGTTCAAAGATGTACCCTTGGATAGAAAAAGAAGGCATGTACGGGTGGGCTAGGACCCCTATGGGTGGGGTCCTAGAATATTGGGACCTGTATGGGTGGGGCGGGACCAATCTGGGTCCCGATTGGGGGGTTTTAAAACTGAAATAGACCCCTCACATCCCACCTTACATCAAATCTTCCTATATTAAAAACTATAGTGATCTTTCTCCAAAATCCGATCAAGATGTATAAAAAGGTCCCTAAGGCTAGCCATTTCTCTCTTAGGCTCAAAGATTTGCCCCCGATGGGTGATTTGGGGCTCCAAAAATGCCCGATTTCCATCGGGTATTCGTTCTATGAAGGGGATTCCTTTATGGGCTCACACCGGTCTCTAAAGTGCCCCTAGTCCCTTGACTTGATACTCATGCCTCTCAATCCCAAGTAATTTCACCTGATTCCCCCTTTCTCATTTTTGCTTCCTTTGAGAACTTTTTGAGTTTTGGCACGAATTAGAGTGCTTTAGACCTTAGGATAGAGCCTAATGCATGTAAATTTATCCTAGGATACTTTTAGGATAGCTTTGGATGGACTATGGTCAAAATTTGGATGATTCGGATTTTTGGGAGAAATCCCTTTGTTGAAATTGTTCACAGGGGACCCGTACGGGTGAGGGGGTAACCGTATGGGTCCTAATTTTGGCACAGGTGCCCATGCTATACCCATACAAGTGGGGCTTGCCCGTACGAGTGGGGCTCGCCCGTATGGGTCCTAATCCTGGAGACATAATGTCCATTTCCTTGTTTACTGCCATGCTTTTATGATTTTTGATATGTTTGTTGTATTATAACCATGTGAAATTATAATTCTGTCTTTGCAGTTCTAGTATAGGACTGTGGGAGCCCTGAGCTTCTGCAAGAAATAGTAGGAGGAGATCTGTGAGGCGGGGGATACCGAGCTGCTAGCTCGCATCGACTCTTTTGACTTCAATAATATTATCAGGCCCATCCCGCAGGCGTCGAAGACCCTAGCCCCGGGTTTAGTGGAGCGGTGGTCGGAGATGACCCATACTTTTCACTTACCAATTAGGAAGGTCACTATTACTCCTTCTGGTGTTTGTGCTATGATGGGGTTGGAGTGGAGCGGGGAGATAGTCCACTTCAATGTATTTGTTGATAGGTGCCATTTTTGGCCTAAGGCCAAGGCCTATATAGCTGGATTACTTGGGCTTCGTCTGGAGAGGATGAACAAGCTCAAGTATAGGGATCTCCATTTTTACTAGAACGGGCAGCCGTGGCCTATTGCAGCTGATAGGAGGGACAGCACGCCAGATCTTTCCTGCTGACATTCATTACCACTATCTTTTTCTTAGTCTACTCGGGCAACCTCAACTATGGTTTGCTCATCGTTGTAAAGGATCTTACTGCCGTGCCTGGCAAGAATTGGTACCAGGCCATCCTAGCACAACTATATTATGGGTTAGATGTTAGAGTTTAGGGTCAGCAGTCCATGCTTAAGATCTTCCACCTGATCTTGCTTGTAAAATTGAAAGCTCATCTCTAGTGTTTTATCTTTCTATTCAACTATGTTGTGACTAATCCTAATTTTGCTTTTCAAATTTAGGCTTTCGAGCATCGATTGATCCCTAGGCTGGTTTTGCCTATGCAGCCTGAGACACCACATATCATCTCTCAATGGATGGGATTTTGGCAGGATCAGACCCTGACCACGATGCGGTAGTGTGGATTCCTATTTTAGCTGCGCTTTGATCGGGTAAACCTCTTCCCTATTAAACCTACTTTTTGCATTTTAGCAAACCATTAGTAGAAATCGTATTTACCAGTTTGTGATACTTATAGTGCATTGACCTTGTGCAGGTCATCCAAGACCCTTAGGAGATATTAGCCATGTATGGGGCCATTGAGTGGATACGGATTGGTGTTGATGATCGCCGCTTTATCTTGGAGTCACCACTCTCCTATGAGTGGTGCTTCGGTGAGTGGGTCTAGGTGTAGAGGACCAGCATAGTGGTGGAGAGACCGGTCCCTCCATCGATTCCAGTGGGTGTCTTCTAGCCTCATCTCATGCTAGGGACTGACTAGGGGCTCTATTTGTTAGGTAAGGGGCTCGAGTGCTATTTGAGGTGGGTTCTTATAGAGATTTCATTGATTCCATGCTTCTCCCTCCTTGCTAGAGGATTTATAATGCGGATATCCCCTTTGAGTTTCACTAGAGTGATGATGAGGATAGGTCGAGGGTGACCATAGGGGTTCATTCATAGCTCGGGCTATTGGAGACTCGGCTAGGTCTGCTACCTCTTCTTCCCAGGTATTTTCTTGACTTGAAACCTTAAGAATACTTTATGATTTCTTGAAACTGCTTGGTATTCTATGTACAATGTCTTATTGTCACAGCCTCATGTCCCTATGTAGAAGAGGCCTTCCCTGACTGCTTCTGCTGCCCCTGAGCTGCCGGCAAAGCAGTCTCGCACTTTCAAATATATAAGAGAGGGTATTATCTGAGCTAAGCTGGATACCTTCTTCTGACTCCTCAATCATTTGGGGAAGTGGGCCATCCAGGAGCTCAAGGACTCGATCCAGACCATTGGTTTTACTCCTT
This sequence comes from Euphorbia pulcherrima, assembly GCA_947683365.1. Classification (NCBI taxonomy): domain Eukaryota; kingdom Viridiplantae; phylum Streptophyta; class Magnoliopsida; order Malpighiales; family Euphorbiaceae; genus Euphorbia; species Euphorbia pulcherrima. Next base: position 46,754,190 of record CANTUS010000014.1, read on the forward strand.
CTAGTTCTACTCGTGTAAGAAGTTTCTTGCCTTTAACTTTGTCCATTATAGTGATTTGCCTAAAATGTTCCATCCTGGTATGACCTTTTGTTCCTAGGTGACTGTGGTTGAGGTAAAGATGATTGCCATGGGGTACTTTTCGTGAGAGACTTGTTACTGGCGTAGGATGTGCTAGCCATGGCAAGTTTTACTTGCACAATTTAATAAACTATTCATGATTAATGCTATGATATAAATATGTATTGATCTTGTGATTCCGATACAGACCCTGCTGGCCATGGTGTGTAGTAGATCTGCCTAGGAGCTGGATGCTTCTAAGGAGAGGGCTAGATTCTTGGAAGAGTAGCTGAGAGCGGGTGCTGCTGAGGCTGATCAGGCTAGGGCCAAGACTGGTTGGGTGAGGGCCGAGATAGAGATGTTGAGGGGCTAGCTGGCAATGATGACTGAGGACAGGCAGATGCCGGCCCCTTCCGATGTTGAGTCTAAGGATAATCTCTCTACATTTTAAGTGGCCCAGAGGGGAGGAGGTTAGCCTACTAAGGGTTAAGATGCTACTACTATAGGGACCTCAGAGATTAGGGCTCCTATCTAGCCAGCCGTTGATGCCAATGGGGCCGAGGAGCATATGACCATAGATGTGGATGACCTGTTGGCAGGCACCTAGGACCAGACTCAGGAGGGTGGCCAGGGACGGGATCCCCCAGTGTCTTAGATTTGATTATTTATATAGCTTTTTGATACTTTTGGGGCCCTGCATGTCTTGTTTTGAATGTGAACCTTGAACTGCTACTTTTCACTCTTAACATTTTATGCATGTGAAATTTTTTAAACCGAGACCATTGAATGCCTTTTTGCGTGTTCTAATTTTTTCCTAGGGCATTTGATATGAGATGACCTACCGAACATTTATTATTTTTTTTCTTTTTTTTGTGTCCTAATTTTTGCCTGGTCTGTCCTTGATGGCTTAGCCCAGCGGACTTTATCTTTTGCCTTAATTTTTGCTTAGACCGCCATTTCGGGTTTTCAATCCAACAGGCTTTTTTGCCTTAACTTTTGCCTGGGTCACCCTTTCGGGTTTTCAGCCCAGCAGGCTTTTCTGACTTTTACATGGGTCTAATTTCTTTTGAGACCCATCAGTATTTTTTGTCTTTTACTAAATAATGCGCGTAGTACGAGGAATTCTAACAAAGATGCATATTATGATCAAGAAGAAATTGATGTTCACATACATGTGATTATTTTACCTATAGACATGTATGCATTCATAAGAACAACGTTCTTAACAATTCATAAAATGTTCATTAATGAGATTAATTTGAGTACATAGGCAATCGTAACAATTTCCGATGATTAAGCCTTACCTACTTTCCAGTCCTTTTACAGATTTTCTAGAAAGTAAAACTGATGTATTTTCTCTAGATGCCCTAACTTTTGTCTAAGCCGCCCTTTTCGGGTTTTCAACTTAGCGGGATTTATTCTAAGTTCCTTAAATTTTACCTAACTGATTTACAGAATACCGATCAGCGAGCTGTACCCTAATTTTTACCCAAGCAGTAGAGGATCACTTGTCGGGTGTTTTTATTCTTTATTTTATTCTTTTGTGCTACTTTTTTGTGATTTATTTCTTTTGGCCTAGACATGACAGTTCTTGAGCCTGACTTGATTTACTAGATTCGCGAACTCATTTCCATCCATATCCATGAGCTTGATTCCTCCTTTGCCAAGGACATTCTTAACCATGAATGGTCCTTCCTAGTTAGGCCTGAACTTGCCCCTAACATTAGTACTGACTTGGCGTAGCTGTTTGAGAACCACATCACCTGCTTTAAGAGGTTGCTTCGGGTATCTGACTCTATTATTGTAAGCTCGAGCCATACGCTACTGGTACATCTATAAGTGGTCGAGTGCTTTGAGTCGTTTCTCATCTATCGCATTCAACTATTTATACATAGCCTTTGCCTAATCCACCTCTTCCAATTGAGCTTTGAGTGCTACATGTAATGATCTCACTTCTATTTCAACAGGTAATACTGCTTCCATCCCATATACTAAAGAGAAAGGCATCTGTCCAATAGGCATCCTCACACTGGTTCTATACCCCTAAACTGCAAATGGAAGTTTGTCCGCCTAATCCCTGTAAGTGGCTACTGTCTTAGATAAGATTTTCTTAATTGACTCATTAACAGCTTCTACTGCCCTGTTATCTTGTGGCTTGTACGGAGAAGATCTATGATGTTCAACATTAAACTTCTCAAATAACTCACTGGTTGCCCCATGGAACATAACCCCGTTGTCAGAGACCACATGATGCGGAACCCCGTATCGAGCAAAAATATGCCTCTATATGAACTTGGCCCTTTTTGTTTTTATTTGAATTTCTCTGGGTCTTCTTTCTTTGATGATGTGTATCTTCGTGTCCTTCCCTCTGTCATGAAGAAAGGTGAACCAAGGCCTATTGCTATCTTGTTTGCTAAGCATTTTTTATCTCTCTTTTTGTGATAAGTTTTAACCATTGGATCTTTATGCCATTGCGATGTACTCAAAGTCTCTTAGCCAACGATAAAATTTTATTGATAAAATTTTATCAATAAAATTTTATCGTTGGCTAAGAACATTATTGTTATGAGTGTATGATGTCTTTAAAATGAAATGCTCTCATGAGATATGAATGGAAAATGCATCAATTTATTCATGACATAACAAGGATATGGATGCTACAACTTATTCATGATATGCCTTCTAAGTGGCATTACTTGCATAAAAATATTGGCAATATTAAAAATTACATCATTTGAATCATCCGCCACAGGTGGAGGGCCTTATTGACCAAGTTCAGCTGAAGCGGTGTGCAGGTTGGCTTAAGTTTCTTCAGCTACTGCCCATGCCAAATTCTTGACAGCCTTACTTATAGGATTTCCTTTTTCATCTCCCTTCCAATTCTTCTTCATGAGTACCGCTAGAGCCTTGATGATGGATTCAACTACCTTATCCATTTCTTCCCCCTCAGTATTGCTACTTATTTCCACAGAAAGTGAGGCTTCAACCATGTATCCTTTCTTAAAATCAAATACATCATTAAAGATCTCAAAACCAGGAAACCTTTTGCCCTTAACCTCGACGGGTTCATCTTCACCTGAAAATGCTTTCTTTTTTATTCCAACTCCTACCATGACACACGGCTGTATCTTGGATTTCCTAGCACAGGGACGATATCCTAAAATGAATCTAAATGACCAAGGGAGAGGTACGATAGGTTCTGATATGCCTTGAAGACTTTTCCCGAGTCTTTTCTATTACGAACTGACAGTCAGATTGAACATGCATAATAGACATTGCGAAAATTCAAAATTTTGTCCCTATCCCTAGGAACTCCTATTAGTTGCATATATATATATTAAATAAAGCCTTAACTAAATAATTCCCTACCTAGGTTAGCATGCAAAAGGGCTAGGCATATCATTTCCAAATTATATCCTAGCATGTATATTGTTTGCTAAGCATGTTACAACTCTAAGCTATGACCTAAGCATGTTATAACTCTAAGCTATAACCTAAGCATGTTATAACGCTAAGCTATGACCTAAGTATGATATAACTCTAGGTTATAACCTAAGCATAAAATAAACTAAGCATGCAAAACAACCTAAGCATATTATTATGTCTGAAAATGCTTAAAGAAAAAGACCTAATAATAAATGAGAAAAAAAGAAAACTTACCAGTTGAAGCGTGCTTTAGTAGAACCCTCTTGCGCAAGCCTCCAAGCATATGGTAGCCTCTATGAGTATCCACACGGACCCCACCAACCAAAACCTCTCCGAAAGGAAGAACTAAGAAGCCTTGAGTAGTTGCTAGATCACTCCAGAAACCTCACCCGAAAATATAAACTATAGGTGCCCGAATAAATTCATGCTCCTTAAAAAATAACTTGCTCAATTACCCAAGAGATTATTCTTTGCGAATCTCGCTTAGGATTTACGCTTTGAGCTTGGTGCACTTCGAAAGGAGCATGGGGCAGCCTATAAATAGGCTTAGGCAGTAAAATTTAGCTCCCCATAAGCAATGTGGGATGGGAGTAAAACTCCCATCCCAAGCGGGTTGCACACGCGGATCCAAAGGATCCATGTGTGGCCCACCCACATGCAGCATGCTATGCACGCTACATGTGGTAGTTGCAAGGCAACCCCTTGCAGGTTTGTCTTGCATGCGAGCTGGGCCTCGTGGCCACATGCTGCGAGCCTAGCTCGTGATGCCTTTCATGGGTTGCCTTTGTGCAGCCCATGAACATGGGCTGCCGCGAACACTGCTTAGCAGTGTTCGCGCACCTTTCGATGTACTCCGTGCTACCAAACTTTGTACAAAATATTTTATACTTTTCAGTTTAACTCACCAATGCAAAATTCCCCTTTTGATCCTTTTAAATAAATATTTATTTTTGACCTTAATAAATTAGTTACCAGTCAAAATAAATTTCTTGGCACAACCAAAATTTATCTAATCAATTTTAACCAATTCCATTATTTATTTATGACTCTAATTAATTAGTTACCGGTCAAAATAAATTCCGTGGTCTATCAAAAATTGATCCACTCAATTTCAACCAATTAGATAATAATCCAATTATTATTTAAGTTATATTTTCGTAATAGAATAAATCTATTAGTTGTTTACTTAGTCCGATGAAGGTCCAACGTGTGTGACCTTATATTATCCCAAAGTATTGAGCTGTTAAGGCTTTACCAACCCTTGTTGTAATGGAACCATTGGCTCAATTTTCTAAACCATGAATAGAACTCGATTACCTTAAACAATTGTAGTATGCCTCCAGCAAGGGTCTACCATCCCCCATTACTCAGAACGTCATTTATGCTTATGACTTAATCCCGGTTAATTCAATAGTTATCCAGTGCAATAAATTCCTTCCATTCTTTAATATTAGTACCATCTTGTTTATAGGGTTCGGTTAAAGTGTTAACCCACTAATAGCGAGGTTGCTCTAAGCTATCCCAGTTGTTTACTTGTTACCGAAGTATATTGCCTTTTACCATAGTGTGTTTGGCTAGAAACCTTTTCTATCAAACACATACTCTGATTAGAGGTTTATGGCAATCATCACTTCAATAAGTGGCCAGGTACAACTCCTTAATATATCCGAAGTGATGGATTCTTTCTGACTACTCAGCTTACCAACGTATTGTCATCTCTATACCTGTAATCACCTGTAACACCCTAAATTAATAAGTGCATAGTTATGACCCAAAGTATAGCAATGGTACCACACAAGGTAACTAGTATCTTAAGTATGAGGTCATTTGCAAATCTTATTGCAAGAAGATAGACACTAACACATTGATATATATACCAAGTATTTATCTTACTGCGGTCTCCAATATATCTCCTAGATATATCCATGTGTCAAACTTACGGCACCACCTTCAGTCCTTAGGAGATTTACTGCTTGGACCCTTTCTAAAAAATTTGACCACATGCTAGTCTTTCCACTTCATCAATATCCTTTCTTGATGAAACTATGACTAGGGATAGTTTAGACATAATCATAATTGCACATGAAGCAGGTTCCACAAAATATAGTCCAACTATAATTTCTCTAACTTCATGCTATGATATGTCAATGACTTTTGCATACATACATCAATGAATATATTTAACCCGCTAATATATATATATATATATATATATATATATATATATATATATATAAGTACATTGATATAAACAAAAGATTAAATGCCTTTATTGATTAAACAAATTATTCATACTATTACATAATTAAGATATATAGCCCTAATTGCCTTAATGGCATACATCATATCCAATAAACTCCCACTTGAACTAAGGCCAATTAGCCATATGTCTTAATCCATATGCTTTAACACGCTGGTCATGTTTGACTTGAGTCAATGGCTTCATCAGAGCATCCATGAGGTTCTGATCAATGGGTACATATTCTAATCTTATTATCTTAGCATCAACAATCTCCCTGACTTTATGATACTTTCTGGATACATGTCTATTTTTCTAATAAGACCGTGGTTCCTTTACCTAAGCTATGGCACCATTGTTATCACAATACAAAGTAATTGGATCAACAGCCTCAGGCACCTCACCGAGATCACCAATAATTCCCTTTAACCAGATAGCTTCTTTTGCTGCTTCCCATGCAACAATGTATTCAGATTCAATGGTTGAATCAACAGTAGTTTCTTCCTTAGAACTCTTCTAGCATACTGCCCCTCCATTTAACACATACACAAAACCTGACTGAGACTTAAAGTCATCCTTGTCAAATTGAAAACTCGTGTTAGTGTAACCTCTGATTGTGAGGTTACCTTCTCCATAAATCAAGAACTCATCCTTAGTCCTTCTCAAGTACTTAAGAATTGCCTTGACGGCCATCCAGTGCTTTTCACCTAGATCTGACTGATATCTGCTTGTAAAGCTCATAGCTTGAGAGACATCTGGCCTAGTACATATCATAGCATACGTGATGGAGCCTATCACAAATGCATAGGGTATATCCTTCATGCCCATTCTCTCCTGAGCTGTCTTCAAACACTCAGCCTTAGATAGGTTAATCCCCTTTGTCATTGGGAGATGACCTTTCTTAGAATACTCAAGGTTGAACCTATTCAATACCTTGCCTATATATTTACTTTGAGAAAGAGCTAACAGCCTCTTGGATATATCTCTGCAGATCTTTATACCTAGTATAAATGCTGCTTCACCATGGTCTTTCATGGAGAACTTTCTTGACAACCACACTTTAGCATTTTTAAGAAGAGAAATATCATTTCCTATTAGCAGAATATCATCAATATACAATACTAGAAAAATGACTGCACTCCCACTAAACTTCTTGTAAACACAAGGTCCATTAGCATTTGGGCAGAAATCCAATTCCTAGATTATCTGATCAAACCTTATATTCCAACTCCTAGATGTCTGCTTAAGTCCATAAATGGATCTTTGTAGCTTGCATACCTTCATGCCATTTTGAGGTGTAAAACCCTCAGGTTGTGTCATATACACATCCCGGCCTAAATCCCCATTTAGGAATGCTATTTTTACATCCATCTGCCAGATCTCATAATTGTAATGAGCAGCAATGGCGAGGAGTATCCTTATGGATTTAAGCAAGGCTACCAATGAGAAAGTTTCATCATAGTCAATACCTTTACATTGACTATAGCCTTTCGCTACAAACCTTGCTTTATAGGTAATTATATTACCATCCATGTCTATCTTCTTCTTGAAGACCCACTTGCATCCAATTGGTCTAACCTCTTGCGGTGCATCAACCAAATTCCAAACTTGGTTCTCATACATGGAATCCATTTCTAATTTCATGGCTTTTAGCCACTTATCCGAATCTGAGCTTTACATTGTCTCATCATATGTCCTTGGTTTAGCATCCTCCATAAGATATAGTTCCTTATCATCCGTAATGATAAAACCATATCTCTCAGGACCTTTATGAACACGACCTGATCTTTGCGAGGATTGTGCTTCGATAGGTTATTCTTAGATCACACTCTCTTATGTATCCAGAACGGGGTCTATTAGCTGATTGTCTGTTTCCTCCTCTTGAACGTCTAGTTCAATATTGATCCCACTGACTTTTGCAAGTAAGTGTTCCTTTTCCAAAAAGTGAGCATTCTGAGACACAAATACCTTTTATGCTTTGGGTTGATAAAACAAATATCCAATCGTTTTCTTTGGATATCCAATGAACAGACATTTATCAGCCTTGGCATTTAGCTTATCTGACGCTATCCTCTTTACCATAGCAGGACAGCCCCATACTCTTAAGTGACTTAGAGATGGATTCTTATTACACCACCTTTTGTAAGGTATGAAATCAACTAATTTAGAGGGCACTCTATTTAATACATAAATTGCGCTCTCTAGTGCATATCCCCAAAAGGATTTACTAAGATCTACATGGCTCATCATGGACCTGACCATATCTAATAAAGTTTGATTCCTCCTTTCTGACACTCCATTGTGATGGGGTATATAAGGAGGGGTCCACTGGGGAACTATCCCGTTATCCTTTAGATAATCTTGAAACTCCTGACTTAAGTAATCTCCACCCTGATCCAATCGAAGTGTTTTAATACTTTTATCAAGTTGTTTCTCTACTTTAGCTCTGAATAGTTTGAACTTTTCAAAACTTTCAGACTTGTGCTTCATCAAGTACAAATAACCGTATCGTGAGTTATCATCAATAAAGGTTATGAAGTAGAAGTATCCTCCTAGTGTCTGAACACTCATTGGACCACACACATCAGTATGTATAAGTTCCAATGTACTCGTGGCCTGTTCACCCTTTCCTTGAAAGGGTAACTTTGTCCATTTTCTTATTAAACAAGGTTCGCAATCACTATAAGACTCCAAGTCTATTGGGCCCAAGTCTCCATGCTTATGCAACTTGGTTAAGCGATCTTTGTTTATATAGCCTAAACGACAATGCCATAAGTAGAAGGAATTCTCATTATCTAATTTAACTTTCTTCACATTGTTTATATTGAAAACTTATGTTTTAGTATCAAGAACATAAATGCCACCTTTCAACATTCCATAACCATAAAGAACATTATTCAAAAGAATCTGACAATTATTATTTGAAAATAAAATTTCAAATCCCTCTACTGCTAAACACGCAACAGATACAATATTCTTAGTAACACTTAGAATGTAGTAACAATTTTTCAAATCTAAAACAAGTCCACTTGCAAAATAAGATTAAAGCATCCTATGGCTAATGCAGCAACTCTAGCTCTAATTTCCACACGTAGGTCCATCTCCCCTGTTGTAAGTTTTCTACTATTCCTTAGTCCCTACACAGAAGTATAGATATGAGAACCACAGCCAGTATCTAATACCTAAGTGGATTCACATGGAAAAGTAGAAAAATGTTCAATTACAAACATACCTGAAGTAGATGCCTCTGCAGGCTTCTTCTTCAAATATTCAGAAGCAGGATATTTGCAATTCTTCTTCCAATGTTTCGGTAGGTCACATTGGTCCCAGACATATATATAAGTCCTCTTTCCTCTCTTCCTTTTAAACCCTTTAACTACTCCTTTGGTGACAGTATCCTCCAGGCCATTTTCTGGAGAATATTTGTTTGTAGACTCTCTTAAAATTTCTTTGCTTTTGGCATCAAATTTTCTCAACGCATAAACCAATTCCGTTACAATCGTGAACTTTGAAGCAATGTTCCTTTACAAAATCAGCATAGCTAATGGGTAAAGAATCCAACAGGATATCCACTCTTAAGAATTGACTGACCGTAGATCCCAATGATTCTAATTTCTCCAAGAAATCTCTGACCTTGTTGATGTGTGCTACAACATATGTCCCTTCATTCATCTTAAAGTTTGAAAGTTAATTGGTTAATTTAAACCTTTCATACCTTGCCCTTTCAGGCAAACTCTTTAGATGGATCACCATGGCTAAAAGACTCATGTGATCACACTGTGAACGTATCACATGATTCATAGTATCTAACAGCAAGTGTGACACATAGACCGAATCCTTAAGATATTTCAACCATGCATCCTTAATAATAGCTGGTGCATCAGTGCTAGGAATTTTTGTAAACAGGTTCTCAAGAACGTATGTTAATTCATAATCCTTAAGGGTATCCCTCACATCTTTGATCCATTCATGGCAGTTAATTGCTCTTAAAACTTGGATGTATTTAAAATGAATTTTCAAAATGGAGTGCATATTCAACCTAAGATATAAGAAAAGAAAAAGAGTTTAGATATTAGTTTAAGTACATGCATTTAATATTCTTTTAACTAAACACATTTGTCCTACTATTTTCTTCGATATTTACAATAACCCATTCTATTGAATTCGGGAATTTTAGCCCAACTAAATTTCCTACTAGATAGCATCTATAACTAGTCTATTACAACCCCCAATTTTATGAGTCAAGTCATAATAGTAAGTCACAGTTGGAATCCCATTCCATTTGCATTGCATGTAATTGCTAATTCATTCAGGTTCCCTAATCCCAAGGGACGTGTGCTCTTATATTAGCATCTCCTTGAATATGTCTCAGATCTGGGCCTAGCCCCCAATTTTATGGTAGGCTACCCTAGTTCCGTTAAGGCAGACCCTATCCCAAACTTTACAACCAATCAATATGGACTAGAAGAAATGCTTTGTGTAGCACTTTGATAGCCCAAAGAGACCGTATTATAAATTTGAGTAAGGAAGACTACAACTTGCCTTAATATAGTTACTTTAGGCTTTTGTCGCTGTTAAACGTCTCACCCAATCTAGGATTTTATCAGATGGACAAAATTATAATAACTTTTATTAATTCAGGAAATTTTAGAATTAATTTATAAGGTCTAACCTTAGATGGGTTCAGCTCTTTATTATAATTATTCCATCAACCTAGATTATATGCAAAATAATTAATACTTTTGTTTGTTATATTTATATTACATTTTCTTTAAGCTTTTATTCAATAAATTTAATTTTTTTTACTTTGTTATAGAAACATATATAAGCACCATCTTATATACTAGAAATAATTAGTTAATATTAATCCCCGGCTGGTCAATTCAAATTGCACCGATATAGGTTCCCATGTAGGAGAAGTGCCCTATGAGGAGTAGACACCAAGTCCATTCCTGAGCTCGAACAAATACAGCCACAAACCTGAAACCAATGGATTCTCTTGAGCTAATAAATTTTGTTCTTCTAATTCATGTAAATCGAAAGCATCTATAACCCATTTAATTTAAATAAAATATTGACACTTGTATAATTTGAGTAAGTTGAGCAGGCTTATTCAAAATTAATCATAAGTATTTTCTAACCTTGAAATAAAAAGCACAAGTTCATATATATTGTTTCAAATAATTAAATAAACAAATCATTTCATATAGAAAATAATATTCAGTTTGCTTCTAACTTAATTATGCACTAAATAGGTAGGCTCCGATACAACTGTTGAGAACTCACAGTCAGATTGAACATGCATAACAGGCATGGCAGAAATTCAAACTTTTGTCCATGTCCCCAGGAACTCCTATTAGTTGCATATAAATTAAATAAAGCATTAACTAGATAATTCTCTACCTAGGTTAGCATGCAAAAGGACTAGGCATACCATAATTCTAAATTATATCCTAGCATGTATATTTTATGCTAAGCATGTTATAACTCTAAGCTATAACCTAAGCATGTTATAACTCTAAGCTATAACCTAAGCATGTTATAAAGTTAAGCTATAACCTAAGCATGTTATAACTCTAAGTTATAACCTAAGCATAAAATAGACTAAGCATGCAAAACAACTTAATCATATTATTAAGTCCAAAAACGCTTAAATAAAAAGACCTCATAATAAAAGAGAAAGAAAGCAAACTTACCAGTTGAAGCGTGCTTTAGCAGAACCCTCTTTCACAAGCCTTTAAGTGTAGGATAGCCTCTATGAGTATCCATATGAACCCCACCAACCAAAACCTCCCCGGGAGGAAGAACTAAGAAGCCTCGAGTAGTTACTAGACCACTCCAGAAGCCTCATCCGAAAATATAAACTAGAGGTGCCCAAATAAATTCAGGCTCCTCAAAAATAACTTGCTCAATTACCCGAGAGATTATTTTTTGCGAATCTTACTTAGGATTTATGCTTTTAGCTTGGTGCACTTTGAAAGAAGCATGGGGCAGCCTATATATAGGCTCGGGGAGCAAACTTTTCCCCCCCATAAGCAATGTGGGATGGGAGTAAAACTCCTATCCCATGCGGGTTGCACACACAGATCTAAAGGATCCGCGTGTGACCTGCCCACATGCAGCGTGCTATGCACGCTGCATCTGGAAGTTTCTAGGCAAGCCCTTGCGGGCTTGCCTTGCCTTCGAGCTGGGCCTTGCAAGCCATGCCGTGAGCCCAGCTTGCGATTCCATTCATAGGCTGCCTTTGTACAACCTATGAATATGGGCTGCCGCGAACACTGCCTAACAGAGTTCATGCACCTTTCGGTGTACCCCGTGCAATCGAAATTTGTGCAAAATATTTCAAACTTTTTGATTTAACTCGCCAATGCAAAATTCCCCTCTTGATCCTTTCAAATAAATTTTATTTTTGACCTTAATAAATTAGTTACCAGTCAAAATAAATTTCTTGGTCTAACCAAAATTGATCTAATCAATTTTAACCAGTTCCATAATTTATTTATGACTCAAATTAATTAGTTACCGGTCAAAATAAATTCATTGGTCTATCAAAAATTGATCCAATCAATTTCAACCAATTAAATAATAATCCAATTATTATTTATGTTATATTTTCGTAATAGAATAAATCTATTAGTTCTTTACTTAGTCCGATTAAGGTCCAATGTGTGTGACCTTATAGGATCCTGAAGTATTGAGCTGTTAAGGCTTAACCAACCCTTGTTCTAATGCAACCATTGGCTCGATGTTCTAGACCATGAATAGAACTCGATTACTTTAAATGACTGTAGTACGCCTCTAGCAAGGGTCTACCATCCCCAATTACTCGGAACGTCATTTATGCTTATGACTTAATCTCAATTAATGCAGTAGTTATCCAGTGCGATAAATTCCTTCCATTCTTTAATATTAGTACCATCTGGTTTATAGGGTTCGGTTAAAGTGTTAATCCACTAATAGTGAGGTTGCTCTAAGCTATCCTAGTAGTTTACTTATTACCGAAGTATATTGCCTTTTATTTTGTGTGTTTGACTAGAAACCTTTTCTATCAAACACATACTCTGATCAGAGGTTTATGGCAATCATCACTTCAACCAGTGGCCAGGTACAACTCCTTAATATATTCGGAGCGATGGATTCTTTCCAAGTTCTCAACTTACCAACGTGTTGTCATCACTATACCCATAATCACCCGTAACACCCTAAATTAATGAGTGTATAGTAATAACTCAAAGTATAGCAATAGTACCACACCAGGTAACTAGTATCTCAAGTATGAGGACATTCGCAAAGCTTATTGTATGAAGATAAACACTAACACATTGATATATATACCAAGTGTTTATCTTACTGCGGTCTTCAATATATCTCCCAGATATATCCATGTGTCAAACTTATGGCACCACCTTCAGTCCTTAGGAGATTTACTACTTGGACCCTTTCCAAGGAAGTTGACCTCATGCTAGTCTTTCCGCTTCATTAATATCCTTGCTTAATGAAACTACAACTAGGGATAGTTTAGACATAATCATAATTGCACATGAAGTAGGTTCCACCAAATATAGTCCAACTATAATTTCTATGACTTGATGCTATGATATGTCAAGGACTTCTGTATACATACATCAATGAATATATTTAACCAGCTATAATATATATATAAGCACATTGATATAAACAAAATATTGAATGCCTTTATTGATTAAATAAATTATTCATACTATTACATAATTAAGATATATCGCCCTAATTACCTTAAGGGCATACATCATATCCAACACTTTCCCTTTTTGATACCCTTGCTTTGACCTGATTTTCTCAACTTTTAGAGACACAAGCCTCTTATCTCGATGAGCTGTAGCCACCCTAGACTCCTTCTCTTCTATTTCCATAGTCGCTGTAACTGATGGTTCATCAGCTTTGATGGTAACTAATATGCTATTGTGAATGAGTTTAATCTTTTGATGAACTGTAGAAGGAGCTGCCCCTAGTGCATGGAGCTAGGGACAGCATAACAATAGGGAATAAGAGGCAGGGATGTCCAGCACAGCGAACAAGACCTTGGATGTCACTTCTATGACTGTGACCTCTGCTTCAAAGATCCCAACCACACTCCTCTTTGTATCATCATTGGCTCTTATGACGGTATTACATTTTTCTAGCATTGAGTCATCTAATCCTAATTGAGGGAGAATCTTAGAGGGGCAAAGGTTGAGAGCGGAACCATTATCCACCATAACACACGGAATAGAATGATAAAAAATCTGCACCTTATTGGAAAGTGCCTTATTCTGTTCATTTCCTTTAGTCGGAAGATCTGACGGGTAAAATAAGATGGGTTACATATGGCTGGGATGACACCCCCCATAACTGAGAACACTTCCATGATGGAGGTGGTAGGTGTAGCTTCTATGCTCAATAACTTTTCTATCAAACCCCTGCAATGATCCTCAAAATCAATGAGAAGTTGCCAAATGCTGTACTTGGCCGGGGTAACTTGTAATTGTTGGATGAGGGGAGTAACTTTTGAATCTATATCCATTAGAACCTAGGTCTCAGTGGTAGGCACAAAAGTAGGTCCCGTGCTGGCATTTGGGAGGATTTGGATGTCGGCTTCTCTACCCTTTCTCTTTTTCGGGAGGGCGGCAGGGGCCATCCTTCCACTGCGGGTCATACGCAAGACACATATAGCTTCTCCCCTCAGGAGTTTCAACTAATAGTGCCTGCTCTTAAGGTCGTAAGCATCAATGTAAATTGGTTCGGGGTTGGACTAGCATAGCTACCTCATCATAAGCATCTCCTAACTCGTATGCATAAATATCAATAGGGACATATTCATGGGGCATAGCTACCATAAAGTGAACTATTAGGTTAGCTTGCATGATCATATCAAAGACATGATGGGAGGGAAGCCCTGACTTAATAACTGTGACTTGCCTCTCAAATCTCGATAGAGGGTTATTCAAGGTACTTGGTTTAAGTTCGGGTTCTTCGATTTTCTTATGGTTAATCAGGCCACGGATGGCCTCCAACAAGTCTCTACAAGCACCTGTGTGATGACCCTTACAGGCTTGATAGGAACAGAATTGATCCTTATCCTCAGGCTTTTGGGCAACAGAGGGTTTGATGCTTTGAAGGAGGCCCAGTTCCCTCAGCTTAGTGAAGATGGTGGGCAGGGATGCCTTCTAAGGGGAGATACCATCTTCAAAGACATGGACTGCAGTAACTTCTTCATGTACGGCTGCGGTCTTGGGATCCAAGCTAGACCTTGGCTTAGAAGCTTGGGTTGAGGTCGAGTCACCTTTCTTGAACCACGGTTTGGCTGGCATACTAGCCTTCTCCAATTCCTCAATTTTTTCCCATTTCTCAGCCTTCTTAAAGACTTCAACATAGCTAGAGAATTTATCCATGCCAAGGATCTTATGATACGCGGGTAGGGCACCATCCATTAATTTCACGATCATTTCCGGGAGACTTAGCCTATCCTTCAACTGAACTTGAGTGGCCATCCACCTTTCAAAGTAAGGTTTGAACTTCTCATTGGGGGCTTGCTTGATAGCCTCCAAATTTTGTATAGTAGTTTTAATGGTAGCATTGAAACCATACTACTTGATAAAGGCCTCTAATAAAGACTTCCAATCTTTAGTCACCTCATTTGACAGAGTGTTGTACCATTCAATAGCAGGACCTTCCAAGGTGGAGGGGAATATTTCTGCTAGGATCTTATCACTTAACTTTCTGATCCTCATAACTCTCTGACAGGTGGTAATATGAGATTGAGGTGGACCGGTTCCCTTATTCTTCGCTATACTAGGTATACTAAAGTCTTCAGAGACCCAATCTTCCTCTCTAGTTACTTGGACGAATGGTTGGAACCTAGGATTAGTAGCAAACAATTTTTGAAGCAAGTCGCGTAATTCTACAAATAGAGATAACCCTTCTTATTAGGTAATCGCACCTAGGGGTAGACCTGCTAATTGAGGAAACGTCATCCCCTTGGGCGTGACCATAAAATTTAGGAGTGGACTAAATGCCCCAAATGGTGGTGGTATGAGTCCCTAACTAGACTGAGCAAATTGACTAATGACTAGAGGAGCCACTATACCCGCTAACTAGAATGATAAGCTAGCTGATTTGAGTGGACCCACAGAACCCAATTGACCAAACGGACCAGAAGCATCCCTCTGAGTCTATACTGGCAGTAATTAAAACTGAGTGAATGGAGTGATTCCTGATATTAGCGTGGTGGCCACTGCATTCACTATTGGAGCACTGACAGGAGCATTTGTCCTTCTTTCCTCGATCATGATTACCCTGATGATGGTCAACATCTTTTCGTTCATTTGGTTCAAAAACTGATCACTTCCTAAGTACTGAGAGACGACATTTGTGACCTTCGACCTAAACTCAGTTCTTGATGCATTTGCCTCTTATCCAGTGGCAACATCCTCAACCTTAACATCAATCTGGCCACCCGGAGTCAGAATGTGAGACATCTCCTTAGGATGATAAGCGAAAAAATAGGTCAAATTAAATTGACTGTTGGATGAAATACCTAAAGACTGACACGGATCAACCCTTGGCTATACTGGAGAAATCGAAATACGAGTCAAGTGGGCTTAAGATCGTTGCTAAGATCTTTCCCTTTGAGGTTTGGTTTTGGCTGAGGTGATAACCAAGAGATCAGTACATGCATGGGATATGTTATACATGCATAAATTATAGTGATGCAAGGTGGGGTTAATTACAAGAGTAGGTAACACAACACATGCAAAGCGATCGATTCTATCCTTATTTCTCCCCGCCTAGTCTGAGGGCATTCTTCCTTAATCTAATCTCACTAGAAAAAGGTACCTTAGAGGATAAAATTCTATGGCTTTCGATAAGAATGGCTTGGGATGTATCAGAAGTTTGATGTAGAAGGTTCCTATCGCATCAAGCATCTTTTGGAGCGAGATGACAATGAGTGCTCCACCCACTAAGGTGTACCCAATATCCCTAGCGGTCATAGGTATCACCATTGTGAGTATCGCGAAAATAATAGGGCACCCTATCCTAGCGCAAGAAGAAGAGCGTATCTAGCTAGAGAGAAGGAGGTGAGAAGATAGAGTGTGATAATTTTTCCAAATGGTGAAAACAAAAACGGGTTGAATCAAGTACGTAATTTTCGGTGCTCATCTTAATCTTTTAAGCTTTTAAAATAGGCCAACATTTTGCAAAATAAAAGATTATATCCCCAACAGAGTCGCCACTATGAGGTGTCGATGACATGTGGGTGTCCCTTGGCACCTTTGTGAGAGAGGGAGGGCCCACTGGGGGTTTGGTTATATTTAGGCGTGACAAAACATTTTTAGTTAAAGTTTGCACAATAAGCCAATTTTAATGATTAAAAGAATAGAGACCCAAATCCCGATATAATCGATAGAGTCGCCACCCAAGTTGTCTACTTTCGAAAGAGTTTTTTTGGTACGGTTCCCTCTGGGTGGGAGACTCATACCTATTGGATTAGAGATACGGGTATCGGATGAGTCACTTATTTCTCATTTAGTTGATTCAAAATTACATTCACCGAGTAAAACTGTTCTAGTTTTCATCATTTAGGGAATTATCACATGAATCCTATTTCTACACTCTTTCACAGTTGTTACATTCGTTTACATATTATAATAAAGCACAAGCAATAAATGGGGGATAAAAATTACAACCAGGGGAAAAATGGGGGAAATCGCAAAGAGATCCTATACATTTGTTCTAAGTTATAAAACAAAATGAAAGTAAATTCCACTGCATCCACAAACATTAGCACAGCTTATAGCACACCATAAAAAATCATTCTATTGTAAAGAACTTGATTTATTTATATGAGCTGATTTACCGGATTATTAGTGAAAATGAAATCAAGGCAAATGGTGATTTCAGGTTCATTTTATAAAGAAAATAGAAAAAAAAAAGAAAACTCAGGATCTGCCTCTGGGGCCTATACCCGTACAGCCAATGGGGTACCTATATGGGTATAAGGGGGACCGGTACGGGTATAAAGGACCCATACAGGCCTGGGAAGGCCAAGACAGAAATAGCAAAAAGGACGAGAGAGGAAGAGGTGACACTTCCCTTTGTATGAGTATAGCGTACGAAGATAACCACTAAAATGGCATATTAGGTACCAACAAGGCTCATATTAATCGGGACCAGACCCAAAAGGATAATAAGTAAAATATAACAAGTAATAATACTAATAGTAGAAATAATAGTATAACCAAGCGGGATTTCCTACCTTATGATTTTAGCGCACCGATATAATATCCCTAGGGTTGTATGTTGCCAGTAATACTTATAAGGGATAGGACCAAACGCGAAATAACAGTAGAAATAGAAATGACAGAAGCAGAGAATAATACTTTTACGGCGTGAATACACTTTGAGGCATTCCCTTTACTGTTGAGAGTGCTTGGCCTAAGTGCATGGAATGAAGTCAGGAATGAATAAAATGTGGACAAAACCTCAAGGAATGGGTTTTCTGTCTATTTTATACTTCCTATACCCCTATTATACCTTTTCTATACCTTTAGAACTATAATCTCTCTATAGTTTTTATGCTTAAGATTTGTGTGTCCTCCTAAAATGAAGGGGAAAGGTCCTAGTTATAGGGAGAATAGGGTCTAAATGCATTAACCAGCATTCATAACCTGCCATTTTTGAAATAGGTAAGGCTTACCTTCCAAGCGAGCCTAAACAAGCAATAACTGGACCCGTACAGGTGGGTACCTCCTGTACAAGTACTAGGGACCGGTATGGGCCCCCTCTAGCCGTATAGAAGTTGATACCCGTACACGTACTACCAGTGGATCTATACCACTAGGCAACACCCTTACGGGTCCCTAAGGGTAGACTAGGTCTCCTAATATTGGACAAACTGTACTCTGCAACAGTAGGAAGACCTCTGATGGACAATACCTGTAAAAGAATATAGTATATAGCTCTCATCATCCTTTCATGAGATGGATCACTGAAATCCAATGCTCACAGTAGCCATAACATATGTGTGTGACATCTCCCTTTATTTCCTCAGCCATAGGAACCCCAAATAAATTGAGACTAGTGAGTCCATTTAGGCTTAACCCACGAGCCGAGATAATCGAGACCAGTGAGTCCACCTAGGCTCAGCTCATGAGCCAAAATAATTAAGAACAATGAGCCTATTTAGGCTCAGCGCCTCTAAGGGACCAGTGAGTCAACTCACCCTTGACCATAGAGTCAACCCCCGAGTGACTAGCGAGTCTGCTCACCTTAGACCATTGAGTTAGCTCACCCTTAACTATAGAGTCAATCTCTGAGTGACCAGTGAGTCAGCTCATCTTGGACCATCGAGTCAGCTCACCCTTGACCATAGGGTCAATCTCTGAGTGACTAGTGAGTCAGCTCACCTTTGACCAATGAGTCAGCTCACTCTTGGCTAGAGAGTCAACCCTATAAAGTAACCAACGAGTTAACTCACCCTTGACCATAAATTCAACCCCCGAGTGACCAGCGAGTCAGCTAACCTTGGACTAGCGAGTCAGCTCACCCTTGACCATAGAGTTAATCTTCGAGTGACCAGGTAGTCAGCTCACCTTTGACTAGAGAGTCAGCTCACCCTTGGCCTGAGAGTCAACCCTATCAAGTGACTAGGGAGTCAACTCATGCTTGACCATAGAATGAACCCTCGAGTGACCAGCGAGTCAACTCACCTCTGACTGTCGAGTCAAACAAGATTTAAACCCTGGTCTTCAAGCTGCATGTCTATGGTATTCTACCAATATTACAGGCTGCCTTTGCTAATTGTTCCATGCATAGTTGACATATACCCAACCTCCTACTATTTGTACATATCCATCCATCGATTCATTCATTCATTTATTCATTCACTGATTCATACAGACAAATAAGGTAAGTAAGGCTTAGATCCACACCCGATACACTTACTAACACTTGATCTCTTGCATTTTCAGGTTGAAAGCGAGAGAGAAGGAGGCTAAGATGTATTACAGGTAGTCCAAATGCTAAACTCCCACCATCAATCGAATCTCTAGTCAGATTTTTCTCTTATCCAAAACCTAAAACTGCAATGGAAGATGATGATGCAGTTGGACTCCCTTAGAAGGATTCTAGACGCTCCAGAATTCCGTGAGGTTTGGGAAAGGATGAGTGCTTCTAATGCTCAGAAAGCTCAAGAATAAGAGATAGAAATAGTGGCATTGAAGGCAAAGATGGCAGACATGGAGAAGTTGTCACCGATAAAAGCCAAGAGTGTTGCTCCCTCCATCCAGCAATATGTAGACATTGATCGGTTCTTGCCAAGGAAATCGGAAGCCCTCCCGGCTAACTTTGTGATGCCTTATGTAGCCCAATATACTGACACTAGACCTCCTCATGCGCATGTGGAGAGTTATCTTTGAATCATGACTAGTATGAATATCCCTAAGGTTCATAATCTATGTTAAGCTACTCTATATGGGCCAGCTTCTGAATGGTACATGAGAATGCCAACAGACCTAAAATCTGACTGGAAGAATCTATGTTCTGCATTTCTAGAGAACTACGCTTTAAATTTAAAGGTCAAAACTACTCTACAAGATCTTGAAAGGGTTAAGCAATGCCCGAATGAATCCTTTAAAGAATACTATCTAAGATGGATGGTTGTCCGCATACTTGTGACAAGGGCACCTAACCAAGAAGCTTTGATAGTAAAGCTCGTCAAAGGATCCAGCTAGAGGTACCGAGATTACATGAAGATGAAAAGGTTCAATACTTTTAATGATGTGGTAGATTATGCCGAAAGACTGGAAAAGTATGAGGAGGAAGACCGAACAAAGAAGCAAGAACAGCAGGCTTACACTAAGCCGAAATATTGGGAAAAGGGTCGGTCTTCCAAATAAGGCAACTCTGAGTCCTCAAAAGCTCCATCTAAAGTTGTAGCAGCCACTCAAGTGTAGACTCATCAATCGATCTCCCCATGGGTAGAGTCACTGTCATAGATATTTACCAATCTGAGGAAGTCTGACCACATTTAGATCATCAAACTATTAGTTCCACCTACTACGGTAAATAGAGATAACTTTTATGCCTATCATGTGACCAAAGGGTATTGCACTAATGAATGTACTCGGCTACTAAAATATCTATAGTAAATGATAGCCGATGGGAGGATGAAAGAGCCTGAGAAGAAACCGAGCACACATACTAATCCTCTACCAAACTTTGAGGCCACGTTGAATGCCATCAATGTTCAAGTGGAGGCCGATGAGTACGGTATTAATGTGATGGATAACTTCCAACATGACCCAGGATGAGGAGATAATATGATTTTTGACAACATGGACATCATCTACATGGTCGATCAATATGTCTTGAGAATGAGGAGAGAAGGATTAGACTAGTATCAAGTGCCACTGCACCTCATGTTCTGCGAGGATTCAGACCTAAATGAGCATGTAGAACAATTCGTTTGATTTATGCATTAATTAGAGATTGCTATGATGGGATTTTCACATCAATTCCCCCATTTCTCGAAAGGACCAGCCATGGACTAGTACAACACAATGCCTCTTGAAGGACGTTGGAACTAGTACTTTGTGGAGAGATCTTTCCTCCACTACTTTGCGACTTCACAACCATAGTCGGATATGCTCTACTGGTGTTTAGCGCCTCAAGTAGATCAACACAATGCTAGTTGACAGGATGTTCCTCCTCCACAGCCCCCCATGTATACTCCCTCAAATTACATGAGTTTGAATTACATCAGAACAAGTTTGTCTAAATTTGGGAGCTCTTTTAGGATGACATCCCCAGAAAATCAAGAGTTTTATGATCCTAAACAAGCTTGGAATGATCACAGGGACTAGCAAAGGTACCTCAGTGTTAACCTGGATGAGGTAGCACCATACCCATTTGCCAAACTCCGTACAAATGTAGCATCAGAAATGAACCGTAGAAACCAAGTGAACATTTAGCTGTGCGACCCATTTAAAGGGGTCCATGCAAACATTACAACATATGGTGCCCGTGTAGAGGAGACATTAGCCAGTATGCGAGGCATGGTCTCTGACCTTCATTTGACTATCACAGGAGTTGAGGTCGAAGTAGATGCAATAGAGGAAGATCCCGAAGAAGATCCTAAGGAAGATCTCAAAGATGATCCTGAGGAAGTTCCTAAGGAAGATCCCAAGGAAGATCAGGAGGAATATTCTGATAATGATGCACCAATTCAACATACGCTAAATTGGGTCTTCAAACCACAACCTTTTGATAATTCAAATGAAGAAGTAGAAGAGTTCGAGGACTCCGATGAGTCGAATCATAAAGATGAAAGCAAAGTGGATAATCTGAGGTACAAATCAGAGATCTTTTCAGATGATGGGCTAAACCACTTGCCAGGGGATTTTGAATATGAGGCTCCTTTCCCTTATAGCATGATAGTTGACTATGATGGTGCTGAGAGCTATGACTTACCTTTAGAACATGATTCCCCGAGCGCCATATGGTCTGTGGCAAGTGATGATTCAAGAGACTTTACAAACTTTGACTCAAGTAGTGAACACTTCATTAATATGATCTAAGATGAGGGGCAAAAACCTTCTCAAGAGTACATCATGGAGAGGATTCATGCAGAAAATGAATTAGCTCAAGCTAGTTATCAGATCCGGAGTCTGGACTTGAGGGAAGTTTATCCCATATTCTACAGTGAAAACACAAGGCCACACCCTCATATCAGTTAATTTGTATAAATGATGAATGATGGGTACATCCACTACGCCCATTGGCTTGAGATATTCTGTCTAACCCTCCGATAAAAAGCAGTTGTCTGGTATGAGGGGTTGACATTCTACGAAAAGTCATTCTAGAGTACTTTGGCTTGATAACTCATCGACTACTTTACATGGATAGATCCACCAGAGGATACACCTCCCAAGCTAGATAAATATGGAAAGCCACTATTATATTAGGAATGGAAAGCAACTAACGGAGTCTGCTTGACCTCAATGAATTTCGCTAAAGAATATCCTTGGTATACGAATAAGAACTCTGATGATCTAGAAGAATCGGTCACATATGACAATGGTTAAGATCCAACTAATGAAGCTTCCTCATCTATTCACATGATTGGGTAAGAATCCAATCCCGTTGTATGCCAAATCCTATAAAAGAACCCAGGAGTTATAAAAAGACTACTTGAAAATGCCCCCTTTATGCGGTGGCCATTTGCCACTAAAGTGCTATCTTCCGTGAACAAGCCGATTGACTTGAGAGAAATACCACTTGATAAAGATTTTGTCGAGTTTGAAGTCTTCGAAAGGACAAACTCACCTACCTAGCTCGTTAGTCTTATCACTATAGGAGGGAAAATCATAGGGTCAATAGCCCCTGATATGCCAAGAATGGAGCCTCTGGTGCTTCCTACTTTTTTCAAGTCCTCAGAATAGATAGAAAGTCCGATTATAGAATAGTTGAAGGCCACCACTACTAAGATGAGCATTTGGGACCTTCTCCTTAGATCCCAAGATCATAGACGTGTTATTGTGAAAAAGATGATGGAAATCAAAACATCTCCCCAAGCATCACTAGATCAAGTTTGTGCACTACTTAACACTGAAACTAGCACTATTATCCTAGATATTATTTTCTCAGGCTCGAATTTACCTGATGAAGGCATTCACCGTAACAAGGCTCTCTACTTGAAGGCAAGTGTTTTTGGGTGCATCATGCCATGTATAATGGTTAACAATGGCTCATCGCTGAATGTATGTCCTAAGGATATTCTGCAAATCCTAGGATTAACCGAGCGGGACTTGAAGAGATCCATAACAGTCATCAAGGCCTATGATAATTCTAAGAGAATTATCATTGACACGTTTAAAGCTAAAGTCACTATCAGAGAAATCTCATCTATCGTGTTGTTTATAGTTATAGACATTCCGGTGACTTTCTCTATGCTGCTCGGACGGCCATGGTTTCATGCTCTGGAAGGGGTCCCACCCACTCTTCAATAGAAAATCAAGATCCCATTTCACAGAAAGATCGTCACTTTAGAGGCTGATGAAGCATCAGTGGTGGTAGCACTGAAGATAGAAGAAAGCATATGAAATGGTTTACCATAGCCACCATCAGTCAAGGATCAAGCAAGCAACTAGAAGTACATTGGGGAACTTGGATTTAGGGTTACATGTAGAACCTTCATACGCTAGGAAGAGGACTAGGTGCCCATGAGTAGGGAATGTCGACTTTCAATATAGGGGTAAGAGAGTGAAAACCTACAGGACTAGGTTATAAAGGCGCCGGAAGAATCAACAATAAGACTGTCATTTAGAAGAAATTAGAGCAGCCCTATAATGGAACCCCTGAACCTGCTACTCACCAGGGGAGGATAGTTCTGGGATTTAAGATTTTCTCAGATATAGTCGACTATGGCTAGCAAGGTAAAAGCTCCATTGTCTTTGTGATAGAGAAAGTAGAACATTAGCCAGATATCAGGGAAATTCTCGATCAGACCAAGCTCGGTGAATAGTTGCACCTAAAGAAAGTCAAGAACCTGAGCAAAGAAGAGGAAATCCTCAATACTCTAACTGAACACTTCCAAGTACAACTCAAGATAGTGCAGGAAGCAAGGAGCAAGTGAGGTTGCTTGAGCTAGGCTATCATGGACATTGTCAAAGCCATGAAGGGCAAGGCAAAGGCAGAAGAGGAAGACGTTGAGCACATCCTGCTGCAGTTGACTACCATGGAAGAATCATTTACTCTAAATCTAGACCCTACTGATCAGGATGAGTCTTTCATTTCCATTTTCGATATGTTCGAAGTGAATAATGTATTTTATGATGATAATAAGATGAATAACTTTGCTTATTTGGATTGTGTTTCTGATTACGTTTCCATGCATCCATTCCAGCATTCATCTAGCATCTTTAACATTAATATTGATATTACAAAAGAAATTAACTTAAATACAGAAGATGATCCAAAATGGTATATATTTCCAATCAATTGCCCCTCGGACAAGAGAGAGAATTAATAAAAGTACTAAAAAATCATGTTTTATCCTTTGCTTGGTCTCACGAGGACATCCTAGGACTTGATTAGCACATCATTGAGCATAAGATTCCAACAGACATGAAGATAAATCCAGTAAAGCAAAAGATGAGAAGAATGAGTCTAGAATGGGCAAAAAAGGTTAAAGCAGAAGTAGCCAAATAGATCAAGGCTAACTTTGTGGAGATCATCAAGTATTCCACTTGGCTATCCAACATAGTTCATGTTCCCAAGAAAAATGGCGATGTTAGAGTGTGTGTTGACTCCAGGGACTTGAATAAGGCTACCCCTAAGGATGATTTTCCGTTACTATATATTGATGTTCTAGTAGATAGCACGGTAAGGTCTGCCAAGCATTCCTTCATGGATGAGTTCTCTGGCTACCACCAAATCCTCATAAATGTAATAAACAAGTTCAGGACTGCATTTATCTCAAAATAGGGAACATATAGTTTCAGGGTGATGCCTTTCAAACTCAAGAACATAGGGGCAACCTACTAATGAGTAGTCACCACACTACTACATGACTTGATCCATAAAGAAGTGGAAGTCTATGTGGATGAAATGCTTGTAAAGTCTGCCATGCCAGAAGAACACCTAGCAGTGTTAGAATGATTCCTTACAAGAATTAAGAAGTACAATCTTCATCTCAATCTGAAGAAGTGTATATTCAGTGTCATGTTAGGCAAATTGTTAGGGCACGTGGTTAGTAAGAGAGGCATAGAGATGGATCCCGATAAAGCTAATGCCATCAAGGAAATGCCTGTACCGAAGATCGAGAAAGAAGTGAGGAGCTTCCTAGGGTCCATACAGTATGTCAGCCACTTTACAGCACGATTAACCACCACATGCAAGCCTATCTTCAAGCTCTTAAGGAAGCAGCAACAATTAGAACAGAAAATCTAATGTCAGGAAGCCTTTGACAGAATCAAGACCTACCTAATGAACCCGTCTGTGCTAAAGTCACCGAGCCTTAAAAAGCCATTCATTCTCTACTTGGTGGCAGAAGAAACATATATCGGTGCCATGTTGGTTCAGGAGCACAAAGATAAGAAGGAACATGCAGTCTATTATCTCAGTAAGAAATTATTGGAGTACGAGACTCAGTATACCATCGTGGAGAAAACCTATGCTACCATGGACTGGCTCACAAAGAAACTCAGGCATTACTTCCAATCTTATCAAATCCAAGCAGTCGCCAAGGTAGATCCAAAGAAGTACTTATACCAGGCTCCTTGCTGAATGTAAAACTAGTAAGATGGCTCTTATTATTGTCAAAATTCGATATTGAGTATCTCACTAAGAAGACCATTAAAGGAAGAGCAGTGGCTAAATTCCTAGCAAATCAACCACTCAAGGAAGGAGAACTGGAAAACCTGGAATTCCCTGATGAATGTTTTGCAAGGACTAAAGAAAACCCCGAAAAGTGGACCATGTTCTTCAATGGTGTTGTTAACAAGTGAGGAGATGGCTTGGGAGTTATCATCATCACACCAGATGGAGTGCTCATAAGTCTGTCAAAACGATTGGAATTTCTCACCATGAATAACGGAGGAGAATATGAAGCCTGTCTATTTGGAATGTCTACCCTGATCACTCTTAGAGAAGACAAAGTAAAAATTATTGGTATTCGGCTTTGGTCATCAAGCATATCACAAGAGACCGGGAACTAAAGGAGGAATCCCTCATACCTTACCTAGAGGCCATATGGAGGAAACCCACAATATTTAGCGAATGTGAATTTTGTCATATGCCCTAAGAGGAGAACCAGATGATGGATGCATTGGCCACTCTAGGCTCCATGTGGGAAGGGCCTTAGAGAAAGCCAATCAAACCCCTTATTATGGAAATAACTCGATCCTCGTACTACATCTGTCCAATAGAAGGCGCCATGGATAAGAAAGAACCCTGGTACTCTGGCATCGTCAAGTTCGTCGATAGCGCTGAATTCTCGATCGAAGCTATAGATTCCAACAGAAATACACTAAGAAAGCTCATTGTGCAATTCTGCCTAATCAAGGGAGATCTATTCAAGAGATCATCTGACGGTTTGCTATTAAAGTGCCTGACTTAATAAGAAGTAGAAAAGGTGATGTAGGGGCTACATTTAGGAGACTGTGGTCCACACATGAACGGCATCATGATGGCCAAGAAAATTTAGAGGATGGGATACTTTTGGCTAACAATGTTGGCTGACTATATTCTAGAAGCGAAGACTTTCCATGCATGTCAGATATATGGAGATGTCAGCCACTTACCAATGACCTTGCAAAATTTGACAACGCCTTGGCCAATCTCGGCTTGGGGCATCAATATCATTGGCGAGATAAGACCATCTTTAACCAATGGACATTGCTTCATAATAGTGATAGTCGATTACTTTTTCTAATGGGTTGAAGAAGAATCATATACGAACATCACGGCTAAGGAAATGGGTCGGTTTGTTTAGCGACATATCTTTGCCAGATACGGCATTCCTCATCATATACTCAGTGATAATGGTGTGCAGTTCTAAGGGGAAATAGCTGATCTTATTGAGAAGCACGAAATCGAGCATCATTTCTCCTCACCCTATCGCCCTCAAGCCAATGGAGCTGTAGAAGCAGCTAATCAGGCCATTAAAAAGATCCTCTCTAAAATGAATCACCAATTACCGAGATTGGGCCGACCATTTGCCTTATGCCTTGTGGATATACAAAAACAGCGTCAAAACTCCTATAGGTCAGAATCCTTTCGGATGGAGGCGGTATTACCTGTCAAAATAGAAATCAAGTCTTTGTGCATAGACCATGAGGTAAGACTTCCTGAAGATGAATGGTCAAAGGCGAGGCACAAAAGAATTGACTTTTATCGATGATAAGCGATTAACCTTATTAGAAAACCAACAGTAATACCAACAGCACATGGCAAGAGCTCACAATCGTAAAGTTAGAAGGGTATATCAATCACTAATAATAGGTGATCTGGTCTTGAAACAATCGCGTAAAATGCACACGGATGCTCGAGGCAAGTTCCAACCAAAGTAGGAAGGACCATACATAGTAAAGAAGACTCTCAGTAAAGGGGAAGTCAAGATCTCAGATCTGGATGGAAACAAATTTGTGAATACAGCAAATTACGATAGGCTAAAGCGCTATCTTGTATAAATAACAAATTTGTGAATCCAGCAAATTATGATAGGCTAAAGCGCTATCTTGTATAAAAAAGAAAATTTAAAAGTCAGCCAAGAGCTAGTGAGGACTCTTGAGCAAAAATAAAGTCCTCAAAATAAAAGAGAGAGGCCTTAGGTAAAATTCATTTGGAGCCTTAGGCAATGATGAGCATTTCTTGGGAATATGTACCATTTGTCCTTCTTATTTAAGTAATATCTTGTATAATAGCCTATTCATGTTAAAAATACTGCATGAGTGCATTAAATGGAAACTACAAATTGATTAATGAAACACGCATTCAAATAGAATCTTTTCACCTTTATCACACATAAAATGCATTACAAACAGGAAATGGAAACGACAAAGGCAATCAACGAGGCTAAAAGCCTTTATTCTCCTACGTAGACAAAAGACACCTAATGACAAGCTCAATGATGTTCAAGGAAACTGCGGAGTCTCCTGGTCTCCACAAGCCTCTCTTTAAGAGTACCAAACCCGTGAGTACTTACAACCTAGATGCGATAAGCCTTGGAAAGATGGATGTCAAAAGGAATAGAATAGTTCACCTCCACCCGAGAGCGATTGACCCACCTCACATCAAGATGATAAACCTTAGTGTTAGAAAGCTTAAAGCAAATAAGGGTGCATAAGGATGCCGGGAACCCCTGAGAGCAACCATACTGCTTTCATATATGCCTAGGAGAGTTTGTAGTAACCTAGGAAAGACAAATGAGGACCTCGCAACAATTGTAGTCACATGCATGAATCCCCACCAAGGGCAAACCCAACAGATATCCTCATCGGCTCAACTCCCTATGAATTCCAGACACTCCTTGATAGTGAAGTCTCTATGAGGATGGTTGCTGATGTGAACTACGGAACCCTGTGCCCAGTAGGCCTTTAGATAATAATCCATGCTTGTGGGAATAGACAATATAGAAAGCTTGTGCCAGGCTCCTTGCTAACCAAAAAACTGGCAAGATGGCTCTTATTGTTGTCAGAATTTGATATTGAGTATATCACTATAAAGACCATTAATGTAAGAGCGGTGGCTGAATTCCTAGCAAATCAACCACTCAAGGAAGGAGAACTGGAAAACCTAGAATTCCTTAACGAATGTTTTGCAACGACTAAAGAAAACCCTGGAAAGTGGACCATATTCTTCAATAGTGCTATTAACAAGTGAGGAGTTAGCTTGGGAGTTATCATCATCACACCAGATGGAGTGCTCATACCTCTGTCAAAGCGATTGGAATTTCTCACCATGAATAACGGGGTAGAATATGAAGGTTGTCTATTCAGAATGTCTACCCCGATCACTCTTAGAGAAGACAAAGTAAAAATTATTGGTGATTCAGCTTTGGTCACCAAGCACATCACAAGAGATTGGGAATTGAAGGAGGAATCCCTCATACCTTACCTAGAGGCCATATGGAGGAAAGCTGGAATATTCAGCGAATGCAAATTTTATCATATGCCCCGAGAGGAGAACCAGATGGCGAATGCATTGGCCACTCTAGGCTCCAAATGGGAAGGGCCTCAGAGATAGCCAATCAAACCCCTTATTATGGAAATAACTCGATCATCATACTACATCCATGTAATAGATGGCGCCATGGATAAGAAAGAACCCTAGTACTCTAACATTGTCAAGTTCCTCGAAAGCGCTGAATTCTCGATCAAAGCTATAGATTCCAACAGAAATACACTAAGAAAGCTCATTGTGCAATTCTGCCTAATCAAGGGAGATCTATTTAAAAGATCATCTGATGATTTATTGTTAAAGTGCCTGACTCAATGAGAAGTAGAAAAAGTGATGAAGGGGTACATCTAGGAGACTGCAGTCCACACATGAACAGCATTATGATGGCCAAGAAAATTTAGAGAATGGGATACTTTTGGCTAACCATGTTGGCTGACTATATTCAAGAAGCGAAGACTTTCCATACATGTCAGATATATGGAGATGTGAGCCACTTACCACCAAGGACCTGCCAAAAGGTGACAATGCCTTGGCCATTCTCTACTTGGGACATCGATATCATTGGTGAGATAAGACCATCTTTGACAAATGGACATTGCTTCGTAATAGTGGCAGCCGATTACTTTTTCTAGTGGGTTGAAGCAGAATCATATACGAACATCACAAGTAAGAAAATGGCTCAGTTTATTTAGCAACATATCTTTGCCAGATACGGCATTCCTCATCATATAGTGAGTGACAATGGTGTGCAGTTGCAAGGGGAAATGGCTGATCTTATTGAGAAGCATGGAATCGAGCATCATTTCTCCTCACCCTATCGCCCTCAAGCCAATGGAGCTATAGAAGTAGCTAATAAGGCCATTAAAAAGATCCTCTCCAAAATGATCGCCAATTACTGAGATTGGGCCGACCATTTGCCTTATGCCTTAAGGGTGTACAGAACTAGCGTCAAAACTCCTACAGGCCAGAATCCTTTGGGATGGAGGTAGTATTACTCGTCAAAGTAGAAATCAAGTCTTTGTGCATAGCCCTTGAGATAAGACTTCCTGAAGATGAATGGGCAAAGGCGAGGCACAAAGAATTGACTTTGATCAACGAGAAACGATTAATTGTTTTAGAAAACCTACAGTTATACCAACATGGCATGGCAATAGCTTGCAATCGTAAAGTTAGAAGGCAAGATCAGCCCTTGAGAATAGGTGATCAGGTCTTAAAACAATCTCATAAAATGCACACGGATGCTCGAGGCAAGTTCCAACCAAATTGGGAAGGACCATACATAGTAAAGAAGACTCTCAGTAAAGGGGAAGTCTAGATCTCAGATCTGGATGGAAACAAACTTGCGAATCCAGCAAATCATGACAAGCTGAAGTGCTATCTTGTATAAAAAAAGAAAATTTAAAAGTCTGTCAAGAGCTAGTGAGGATTCTTGAGCAAAAAAAAAGACCCCAAAATAAAAGAGAGAGAGGCCTTAGGTAAAATTCATTTGGAGCCTAAGGCAACGATGAGCATTTCTTGGGAATAAGTACCATTTGTCCTTCTTATTTAGGTAATATCTTTTATAATAGCCTATTCATGTTAAAAATACTGCATGAGTGCATGAAATGGCATCGACAAATTTATTATCCAAACACGCATTCAAATAACATCTTTTCACCTCTATTATACATAAAATGCATTACAAACAAGAAACGGAAACGACAAAGGCAAACAACGAGGCCAAAAGCCTTTATTCTCTTATGTAGACAAAAGACACATGATGACAAGCTCAATGATCTCCAAGGAAACTGCGGAGTCTTCTGGTCTCGATAAGCCTCTCCTCAATAGTAGCAAACCAGCAAGTACTTGCAACCCAGATGCGATAAGCTTCGAAAAGATGGATGTCAACAAGAATAGAATAGTTCACCTCCACCCAAGAGCAATTAACCCACCTCACATCCTAATGATAAACCTTAGTGTAAGAAAGCTCAGAGCCGATAAGGGTGCACAAGCATGTTGGGAACCCTTAAGAGCAACCATACTGCCTGTATATATGCCTGGGAGAGCTTGTAGTAACCTTAAAAAGACCAAAGAGGACCACGCAATCTCTAGCAACATTGGTAGTCACATCCGTGATTCCTTACCAAGGGCAAACACAACAGATATCCTCATCGGCTCAACTCCCCATGAATTCCAGACACTCCTTGATAGTAAAGTCTTTATGAGGATGGTTGCTGATGCACACTATGAAACCCCATGCCCAGTAGCCCTTCGAATAATAATCCATGCTAGTAGGAATAGACAATACAGAAAGCTTGTGCTAGGCTCCTCGCTGACTAGAAAACTGGCAAGATGGCTCTTATTGTTGTTAGAATTTGATATTGAGTATGTCACTAAGAAGACCATTAAAGGAAGAGCTGTGGCTGAATTCCTATCAAATCAACCACTCAAGGAAGGAGAACAGGAAAACCTAGAATTCCTTGACAAATGTTTTGCAATGACTAAAGAAAACCTCGAAAAGTGGACCATGTTCTTCAATGGTGCTGTTAATAAGTGAGGAGCTGGCTTGGGGGTTATCATCATCACACCAGATGGAGTGATCATACCTATGTCAAAGTGATTGGAATTTCTCACCATGAACAATGGGGCAGAATATGAAGCCTGTCTATTCAGAATGTCTACCTGATCACTCTTAGAGAAGACAAAGTAAAAACTATTGGTATTCGACTTTGGTCATCAAGCACATCATAAGAGACCGGGAACTGAAAGAGGAATCCCTCATACCTTACCTAGAGGCCATATAGAGGAAAGCTGTAATATTCAGTGAATGCAAATTTTGTCATATGCCCCGAGAGGAGAACTAGATGGCGGATGCATTGGCCACTCTAGGCTCCATGTGGGAAGGGCCTCAGAGATAGCCAATCAAACCCCTTATTATGGAAATTACCCGATCCTCATACTACATCCGTGAAATAGAAGGCGCCATGGATAAGAAAGAACCCTGGTACTCTGACATCATCAAGCTCCTTGAAAGCACTGAATTCTCGATCGAAGCTATAGATTCCAATAGAAATACACTAAAAAAGCTTTTTGTGC
The DNA here is from genome assembly GCA_947683365.1 of Euphorbia pulcherrima. NCBI lineage: Eukaryota > Viridiplantae > Streptophyta > Magnoliopsida > Malpighiales > Euphorbiaceae > Euphorbia > Euphorbia pulcherrima. Next base: position 46,786,684 of record CANTUS010000014.1, read on the forward strand.
AATTCTACCTAATTAAGGGAGATCTGTTCAAAAGATCATCTGACGGTTTACTGTTAAAGTGCCTGACTCAATGAGAAGTAGAAAAGGTGATGAAGGGGGTACATTTAGGAGACTGCGATTCAAACATCAACGGCATCATGATGACCAAGAAAATTTAGAGAATGGGATACTTTTGGGTAACCATGTTGGCTAACTATAGTCAAGAAGCAAAGACTTTCCATACAAGTTAGATATATGGAGATGTGAGCCACTTACCCCTAACGACCTTGCAAAATTTGACAACGCCTGGCCATTCTCAGCTTGGGGCATCAATAACATTGGTGAGATAAGACCATCTTCGACCAATGGACATCGCTTCATAATAGTGGCAGTCGATTACTTTTTCTAATAGGTTAAAGCAGAATCATATACGAACATCATGGCTAAGAAAATGGCTTGGTTTTTTTAGCGACATATCTTTGCTAGATATGGCATTCCTCATCATATAGTGAGTGACAATGGTGTGCAGTTCCATGGGAAAATGGCTGATCTTATTGAGAACCATGGAATCGAGCATCATTTCTCCTCACCCTATGACCCTTAAGCCAATAGAGCTGTAGAAGCAGCTAATAAGGCCATTAAAAAGATCCTCTCCAAAATGATCGACAATTACTTAGATTGGGCTGACCATTTGCCTTTTGCCTTGTGGGTATACAGAACCAGCATCAAAACTCCTATAGGTCAGAATCCTTAAGGATGGAGGCGGTATTACCTGTCAAAATAGAAATCAAGTCTTTGAGTATAGCCCATGAGGTAAGACTTCCTGAAGATGAATGAGCAAAGGCGAGGCACGAAGAATTGAATTTGATTGATGAGAAGCGATTAACCTTATTAGAAAACCAAGAGTAATACCAACAGTGCATGGCAAGAGCTTACAATCATAATGTCAGAAGGCAAGATCAACCCCTGAGAATAGGTGATCTGGTCTTGAAACAATCTCGTAAAACACACATGGATACTCGAGGCAAGTTCTAACCAAACTGGGAAGACCATACATAGTAAAGAAGACTCTCAGTAAAGGGGAAGTCAAGATCTCAGATCTAGATGGAAATGAATTTGTGAATCCAGCAAATTACGACAAGCTGAAGCGCTATCTTGTATAAAAAATAAAATTTAAAAGTCTGTCAAGAGCTAGTGAGGACTCTTGAGCAAAAATAAAGACCCCAAAATAAAAGAGAGAGGCCTTAGGTAAAATTCATTTGGAGCCTTAGGCAACAATGAGCATTTCTTGGGAATAAGTACCGTTTGTCCTTCTTATTTAAGTAATATCTTTTATAATAGCCTATTCATGTTAAAAATACTGCATGAGTGCATTAAATGAAAACTGTAAATTGATTAATGAAACACGCATTCAAATAGCATCTTTTCTCCTTTATCATACATAAAATGCATTACAAACAGGAAATGGAAATGATAAAGGCAAACAACGAGGCCAAAAGCCTTTATTCTCCTACATAGATGAAAGACATATAATGACAAGCACAATGATCTCCAAGGAAACTGCGGAGTGTCCTAGTCTCGATAAGCCTCTCCTTAAGAGTAGCAAACCCGCGAGTACTTGTAACCCAGATGCGATAAGCCTCGGAAAGATGGATATTAAAAGGAATATAAAAGTTCACCTTTACCCGAGAGTGATTGACCCACCTCATATCATGCTAATAAACCTTAGTGTAAGAAAGCTTAAAGCCGATAAGGGTGCATAAGGATGCCGGGAATCCCTGAGAGAAACCATACTGCCTGCATATGTGCCTAGGAGACTTTGTAGTAACCTCGGAAAGACTAATGAGGACCACGCCATCTCTAGCAACATTGGTAGTCACATGCGTGATTCCCCACCATGGGCAAACCCAACAGATATCCTCAGCGGCTCAACTCCCCATGAATTCCAAACACTCCTTGATAGTACAGTCTCTATGAGGATGGTTGCTGATGCAAAGTATGGAACCCCATGCCTAATAGGCCTTCGGATAATAATCCATGCTCGTGGGAACAGACAATACAGAAAGCTTGTCCGAAAGATAAAGCTAAAAAGCAACATAAAAGAAAAAGTTAAGAAAAAGAAAAAAAATGAAAAAAAATGAAAAAGTGGGAAGCCTGATGAATTGAAAACCCGAAAAGGTAATCCAGGCAAAGTGGTCAGAAGTGGACGTAAGTATCTTCCTACCTTGATGATCCTACAAAAATTTCAAGCCAAGGAAAATTAGACCAACTAAGCATAAAATTGAAAGGTAAAAAATAAATTTGAGTCAATAAAGAAGAATATCGTCATCCGGATAGCCCAGGTGAACCCGATCTAGCTCACCCACTAGGGGCAAAGTCAAAGGGACATCACCCTCAGTGGGGTTTTAAATGTCTGGCTGAGGCATGATGGGAACATGGTCTATCTCTGGCCATCCAAGCAACTGCAATCTGTAAAACTCCTTATACTCCCTAATTTGCTCTAAGAAGGCGCTGGGTAAGCCATCAGAAGCTAGTCGAGCAAAGTCAGGCAAATTGCGAGGCCAGAAGATCCATCGGGGCACATCAGGAAGGATGGAGCACGATTTAGGAGGAAGATGCCAACCCTGAATACACTCCCCAAGGTACCACTCTAAAGAAAAGGGAGTCTCTAAAATCAATTGGGTATGCATGGCCTCCCCGGCTAACCTCATAGCCTCCGGCCAATGAAGCTCGTGCCCTCAAGGTTGCATCTTGATCTAAAAGAAAGAAAAGAAACCAAGCGTTGATATGATAATTATAGCACATATAGCAATTGTAACAAGTCAAAAAGGCTGTAAAATGTACCTGCTCCAAAGACAGAGTGCAGAGGTGGGAAGAAAGAGCAGAATGAGGCTCGATCTCCCAATAGCGCCAGTAATGATATAGATGGGGACAGAATAGATAGCCATTGTTCTATACCAGCTTGGTCCTAGGAAGGATCCCCATCTCAAAAAACCAGATCTGCAAAAGTCAAAAAGATCAGAATAACCGAAGACAAGTGAAAACGTATATAAAAAGAGAAGAGACAGTCAGGTCCTCACATAGAAAATATGAAGACATGACTTAAACCTACCAATGTTATTCCTCACACACTAATCAAAGGCTCCAATACAAATGACCCAGCTCAGCTCAACCCCAAGTATACTCATCAAAATGGGTCAGATCGATCAAAGTGGGCAGAATGTGTAGATTCACAATCAAACCCAGGTAGGAAAGCACAGCCAGGACAAGGTAGCGGCCATAAAGGCTCTAGCCTCATAAGCAGAAGTGAAATGTCTTCTATCCCCCTCTGTACAAAAGGTCATGAGTTTCTCATAAGAAACTCGCCCAGGCTTATCCCCGAAATAGCCAATCAAAGCCTCTATGGTCTCCACATCAAAGTGGACATAAGTAAAGCAAGCATTGAAGTGGATCACATTACTGTGAAAAGTAAGACTTATGATGGCACAGTAGTCCAGCGGAGTGATGGTATACTCCCCACAATGAAAGTGAAAAGTGTGGGTGGGGTCGGACCATCTACTCAAGATATAGGTAGAAGTACCGGCTGGGATGTACGGATACTTGCAGGACCTTACATAATTTTAATTTCTCACCATCCTCCCCAAGGATGTTCTGTCAATAATGGTCTTGGCACCAGGGGATAGTGCCTCATACCACTTAATAAAGTGGGAAATTCTAGCACCCTCATGGCCAGTGACCTGCGAAAGTAATGCATGCACACCAATCATACACCAGTTTTCCAATAAATCACATGATTATCGAAAAATCATTACATTTAATAAATTCATTCTATAATTAAAAAGGGGAAATATATAAATAAATGACAAATGACAGCATGATAAAAGCATTATCAAGAATATACACAAAAAATATAAAAAATAAAAAATGGCAATAAGGCTTACCGAAATCCAAGAAAGATGATCAGAAGGCTTCAAAGAAGGAGGAATAAAATCCCCCGGAGTGATCCCGTGATACATCTAATTCGGCGAAAGCCCATACAAAGCCTTTGCAGGAACCTCTAAAAGTTCCACTTGTTGGTTGTCGATAACCACATTGCGAGTAGTCACTTGAACGGCCGGTAAATCTAAATGGATATTGTAAAGCTTGAACCACATGGAGACCCTACAAAATCTGGGAAGAAAGGGTAGAAATAGGAAGAAGATGAAAGAAATCATTCGTAGAAAATAGCTAGGAGCCAAAAAATTCCAAAACAAAGGAGCAAAACTTGCAAAGAGAAGAAGAGAAGAAATTGTTTGTGTAAAAAATATGGGAGCCAAGCTGCTACTTTTATAGCCCGCTGGCTAATTACATATGTAATTGGCCCGCCGGCTAATTACCTATCCAGCTGTCATGCATTTATGTGTTGTACACGTTTACGCGTAATGGCTATAAAAGTTACCATTACATAGGTAATTAGCCCGCAGACTAATTACGTATATTTTGAAAATTTTTATAATTTTGCATATTTCATCCATTTTCTGCATTGTTTATAAAACGAGCGGACCTAAAAGCTATTTTTATATAGTCACTCATGCATTAGGCACCCAAAATATTTATTTTGACCCCCAATCAATTTTAATCTCATGCAGCTCATTAATAAATTTTTAATTGAAGGGGCAAAATATATTTTGTTTCAAAATTTGTTGATTAAAAATATTTTAATTCATTGCATTCCAAATACACGTTATTTTGTTTGTTTTGCATACAACAAAATTTCTAGCAAGAAATTTATGTATGCGAGGGGCAAACTGTTAGCACAGGTCCATTCTAGCCCGATGAGGAATTATGCCTATTTCGTTCAGTGATCAGACAAAAAGAGCTAAAAGGGGGCAGAATTGTCATCCGAAATCCGAAATTCAAAAATCTACATTCCATGGAAGCTTCAATTTAGCATTTTCTACTAAAAAATCAGAAAGTCAAAAGTTGGTCAAACATAGGTAATCAGATCACCGCTAATTACCCATCTACAGTAAAAAAATCAAATCTTATCGAGATCTGGCAAGATTTTACGTGATTTAAAGTAAAATCTTATCAGATAGGTAATTAGCCCGCCGGTTAATTAACTCCCTTCTATAAATAAGGGCTCACCCCCCCCCCCCCCTCATTTTAACATATGGAAAAAAATCCAAAAATCCCATTTCGTCCCCTCTTGTTTCGGGAGTCCCAAAAGCCCTGAAACTCTGTCAAAGCACCCCCAAATCTGAGCTTTATCACCAACATTTGGTATAAACTCATTTCCCTATCTTTTTAGATCAAGATCTCATATTGATCTTCGGTCTAAAAATGACTCAATTTCTCAGGAATCTAGCATTTTCTTTAGGAATAATCCAAGATTATAACCATAACTTGGATTAAACCTGTATTCCAACCAAATCACCATCTCTGACAACTTTGGTCCCACACCAGCTCTCAAGTCATCCTGGATAGATGAAAAGGTAAACTGAGGGTAATTGGCTCCAAGCCCAACTTTAAAATCCATTTTTGTTACTTTTATTATTGCACATTGCATTCCATTTCTCTGGTTAAGTGAGCCACTGGTGCCCCTTAAGCTATAATATGTGTAAATAAGCTCGCAGGTATGGACAAACGTCTAGAATGTGAGGAAACTCTATCCGGGTTTTCGGGCCAAAACCCAAGCATTGTCGTTACTATACCAAAATTTTAGTAGAAAATATCTATTTATTAAGCCAATATAATGTCTGTTTTATTTCTTGAATTTATTTCTCAAATAAAGCCGTTGTAATGCCAAATTACCACAAATTCCAAAGTTTAAAAATTAATCCAAATAATTTGAACAATATGAGTAACTATCATGTCCAAACTCAGAATCTCATTTTCTTTTCGGTATAAAAACACCATTTTGGATCAGTATACCATAATTCCTGGTGGAGCTGAACCGGATGGTGACTCTATTTTATTTTTAAGTAAAGTAAAATGTTTTATTTAAAAAATTTCTTTTCTTAACAAAATGTGTAAAAATATTTCTCAAGTATAATCACATTTTTGGCTTATATGAAGCCATGTTTTTCAAACTCAATAAGTTTATGTGAAAAATAATAAAATAATTTTCTCTTTAATAAAATCCAGCATTTTATTACAAAAGAGGCACGCGCATATTAAATGCAATGCCACCTCAAACTGCACTAAACTAAATCATGCCTCGTGCACCACACGACACCCCATGTGCATCCCCCATCAAAACCTCTCTCCAACTCATAAAAACTATATCAGGATGGCCCGACACCAATTATTTCCTAGTACAGTGTCAAGACCCTCGACGGCTGAGAACATACCGTAGTTGAGGTTGCTTGAGTAGACTGGGAAGAAGACACTAGAAAGGAATGTCGGTAGGAAAGACTAGGCATACTGATCCCTCCTGTCTATAGCAACAAAGTGCGGCTTCCCTATCTAGTAATCCTGCAAGTCCTCGTACTTGAGCTTGTCCGTCCCTCCAGGACAGAGCCCAAGTAATCTCTCTATATAGGCCTTCACCTTAGGCTGAGAATGCCACTGATCTATGTAGATGTCAAAACGAATAATATCCCCACTCCAATCAAGTCTAGTTATTGTATACACATTCAAGGGAGTGACGGTGACCTCTCCGATCGGTAGATGGAAAGTATGGGTCATCTCCAACCACCTCTCTATGAAAGCTGAAATAGCACCCAGGGCCAATATCTTTGGAGCCTGAGGGATGGCCCTGATAATATCACTAAACCTGAGAGAATCTATGCAGGCTAGTAGCTCGATATCCCTCGTAATAAGGATCTCCTCATACCACTTTCTGTAGAAGCTCAAGGCTCTAACAGTCTTTTACTGGAACTATAAAGACAAAAACATAGTTCGACAGGGTTAGGATGCAGCGAATAAATTAAAAATTAGGAAAAGGTTGTAGAAAGCAGAAAACTGAGCATTTTGTCCCTGAGGATAGGACCTGTAAGGGTTTTCCCCACCCTTACGGGTCCCATTGCGGCACCCGTACCAAAAAGGGACCCGTACGGGGTCCTACCCTATTCGTACTGGTCCCCTATAAACAGTCCCTAAAAATCCCTAAATTCTAAATTCAACCTAGGCTCATTCAAATCAGTTCCAAAAGCATCCTAGACTAAAGTTACATGCATCAGGTTCTATTTCAAGACCTAAAACACCCTAAATCAAGCCAAAAATTGAGAAATTCAAAAAATCTCAAAAATTAGAAAAATTGGAAAATCAAGCAAAATACTTGGATTTTAGAGGCATGAGTGTTATGAGAGGGAATCAGAGGCACTTCAGAAGTGGGAGTTAGGCCAAGAAATGAGTCCCCCTAGCGAAAAGCATACTCGATTGAAACCAGGCATTCCTGAAGCTCCAAATCACCTACCTGAGGCAAATCCTTCCGCCTAATAGAGAAGCGACAAATCTTTTGGATCTTTTTATACATCTTGATCAATTTTTGAAGTAAATCACCAAAAATTGCAATATAAGATCTTTTGGTGTAAGGCGGGATGTGAGGGGTTTGTTTAGTTTTTAAACCCCCCTCCCCCCCCCAACCAGGACCCATACGGGGTTCTGCCCCACCCATATGGGTCCCTTCTCTCTAAGTTGCCACCCCTATAGGTCCTAGCCCACCCATACGGGTCCCTCCCTTATCATCAAAGAGCAGTTTTGAGCCAGGACTTAATAGAAAAACCAGGGGCACATCCAGTCAAGACTCGAGGCCAACCCCACTTTTCCTAAACTCCGTATTTCAGTTAATTGTGGAGTAAAACCCCTAGGTCACCTTGATGATTGATTGAAGGGGAGAAAATTTTTATTTTCACAAAATTCAATCAAGAGTCAAGGTAAGCCATTTTTGAATTGATCACTGACAAGGATAATTTTTATGAACAGGTCTACCTAAGTATGGAAGATTTTCCCCAACAAGTGAGTCTTATAAAGAGACACTCCCCCAGCAGAAAAGAGTTTACCGAAGGGGCATTCCCCCATTCCCCAGCAGCAAAATTAGTCAATCTAGGGGCATCACCCCATCATCAAGCTCTCAAAGGGCATTCAGCCTATGGGCACTCCCCAACAATGGAGCTAGTCAAGGGGCATCTCCCCCTAAGGGGCATTCCCCCAAAAGGCACCTTCTAAAGGGCATTTCATTCTTAAACAATCACTCCAAAACTGACATCTCTCGCACTTAGTTTACATTTTATTCAGGAGCCAACCCCCATCCACACATCTTTATTCTTAATTGAAGGGGCAAATTTTTTTTATCAAAAAGTCAATCAACAATTAAGATGTGTCTCCTTATACAATGACTGACTCAGCATTTGATTGTTGTCTCTTTAAAGGTCATTCAAAATCCCTAGTAGGAGAGTCATCTGCCTTAGGAAAGGGATACATTTGCTAGAAAAGTCGATCCACCTTAAGAAAGGGATACATCAGCCAAGAAAGTCATCCACCTTAGGATATGGATAAATCAGCCAGGAAAGTTGATCCGCCTTAAGAAAGGGATACATCAGCCAGGAAAGTCATCAACCTTAGGAAAGGGATACAATAGCCAGGAAAGTCGATCTACCTTAGGAAAGGGATACACACACTTTCCCCAGTAGAATCACTAGGGATACGTATGAACAAAGGAAAGTCATCTGCCTCAAGAAAGGGATACGGATTGGTAAGGAAAGTCATCCACCTCAAGAAAGGGATATGCATTGGCAAGGAAAGTTGTCCGCCTCAAGAAAGGGACACCTAGGAAAGGAGTTCACCTTAAGAAAGGAACTCGTACATGCCATCACCTCAGTATGATTTCTAAACCCTCGCTCATAACGTGAGATCATACGGGTCCGTATCTGTAGTGATCCCATGAGGGGTAGTCTGTGAGCACTAGATTTCAATGATCCTTCTCTTGAAATGATGATGAGAGCTAGATAATGCAACCTTTTATAGGTGCTATACATCAGAGGTGTTCCTACTATAGCAGAGTGGAGTTTAGCCAAGTTTGAAGACCTAGTCTATCCTTAAGGATCCGTATGGGTCCTGCCTAGTGGTACAGATCCCCCGGTGGACCCATATGGGTCAATCTTCCCATACACTAGAGGAGGACCTATATGGGTCCCGTACTTGCCTATTCAAGTTTTATGGCAAGTAATCTTTGTTATTTTTGGGAGAAATCAGGTCATGAATGCGATTTATTGCGTTCAGACCTAATTTCCCCTATAAAAGTGGCCTTTGCACCTCATTTCAACACACACAAACACCTACAAAGAATGACATACAAGAAAATATAGAAAAATAATGTATGAAATTCCAGTAGATTTTATAGGTATAGAAAGGGTAGAGTTGAGGTATAGAAGGTATGAAATAGGGAGAAAACCCATACCTTGAGGTTTTGTCCACATTTTATTCATTTCTAAGTTCGTTTATTAGGATTTATGGGAGGTTCTATCCACACAGATACTCACCTAAATAGACCTAAAATCACCATTTCATCATCTACTTTGGCTAAACTCTCTCACAGCAAAGGGATCGACTCAAAGTGGATTCATGGCATAAAAGTACGCTCCTGAGTTTCAAAGAGACTCACATCTTAGTCATTTTATTATTATTCTCTACCTATTCAATTCTATCTGTTATTTTATTCCTATTTTGGGTTTGGTCCTAACCCATATGAGCCTTGTTGGCACCTTATGTCCTTAGGGGTATTAAACTGGTATGCCATACTAATACGGAAGGAAATCCTATTTTTATTTCGTTTCCCCTCCATAAATCCACCTACTAACTAAACTAAGTTCCGGCCCAGGACCAGATAGGACCCGTATGGGTCCCCTATACCCATATTGGTCCTCCCTAGTAGCTGCACGGGTCCCATCCCACCCGTACGGGTACTGGCCCCTAGGCAGAACCCACAGTTCCCTTTTTAATCAATACAATCAATCAAACATCACCATTTGCCATGCAATAAGTTTCACTAATGACCCGATAAATCAACTAACTGAAGGTAAAATTTGTTTTTATAATAAAAATGTGCTGAAGACCCGTTATTTCTCTCTGATCCTAGAAGCCATTCGGGCACTATCGATCGCAAAACTGCCACGCTAACATAATCACATTTTTCCTAACAAAATGATGACTTATGATGTGCCATAAACTGTTCTAATCTTTGTGGATGCAGGGGAATTTATTTTATAATTTACAACAAATGTATAGGTTCTTTTGCATTTCCCCTATTTTCCCCCAATTGTAATTTTTATTCCCCCATTTATTATTTATGCTTTATTATAATTTGTAAACGCATGTAACGAGTGTGAAAGAGTGTAGAAAAATAGGATTTGCATAATAGCTCTCCAAATGATGAAAACAAAATGGTTTGACACGGCGAATGTAATTTTGAATTAACTAAATGAGAAATAAGTGACTCATCTGATACCTGAATCTCTTATCCAAAAGGTATGAGTCTCCCACCCAATGGGAACCTTACCATAACTCTTTCCAAAGTAGACAAATTGGGTGTCGACTCTATCATTTGTATCGAGATTTGAGTCTCGATCATGCCTAAATTAATCAACCACCCTAGTAGGCCCCACCTCTTACTAAGGTGCCATGGGAGACCCACACATCATCGACACCTCACAGACAGAATGATACATCTGTAGGATATCTCTAGAAAAGGGTGATGTTATGTAAAATAGAAAAGAATAGTCGAGATATCAAAGTGACATCTCTAAGCATAACGACGTATCATGGATACAGAGCCACAAGGCAATATCAATGGGATACCATCTTAAAAGGGGTTTGCATGAATCTAGCAACTGCTACATAAGACACCTTATTAAAAAACTCGAGGGAAATGAATAAATCTTATGAGATAGACTTGACAGTGATTGTAAGACAAAACATAGCAAATGACATGGCAGTATTTATCATGGCAACATTCAGCATGGCAACATTTATGGCACAACAACGGGGGTTAGTTAACATAGGTGGCAATCATTCTTCCAACCTTTTACCTTCAATCTCCTTATTACTCAACGTAAAGGGTGAAAGCTTCTAAATCTAGTTTTGGCTCTAAAAAATTTAAAATCCATACGAGACAATAAAGTGCGACCTAAACTATTAAATGTGATAGGGTAGTCCTGAGGGGAAATGGTTAGGCTACTACATGCAAGCTTATAGTCGGGTTATTGATGAAGAAGGTTCCCATGACATTACAGCACCCCGATTCCCTTGAAGAGTATTAGCGATACTATCATGTGTGGTTACTAGCTAGACGGCCATAAGTCCCTTAAAGAATTAAAGGCAAACCTTCACTAAAGTAAGACGGACAATAATAAGGGTGATCCTACCATAAAATGCAAAAGAATCTAACTACTGCAATGAACATGCTGCATAAAATAAACAATATTAGGTTAATTTGGCTAAACAAATTTTTTAGTATTCATCAAATATTTTAAACGATTTTTAAATAAAGGTCCCTAGCAGAGTTGCCACTATAAGCGGATGACATTTTTTGGGTGCGGTCGGGCCGTGTTTACTTTACCAGGTCAATAGGGTCAATCGAGGCAACGTTTCCTTTTGAGATAATTGAGGCATTAACTATAGGCAATCGAGGCAACTTGGTAACTTGGCCAGGGGTTTTAATAAATAGAATTGGTAGGAGAGATTATAAAACAATTTATAAAATGATGTCAAAAAGATTCATGGATCTAAGTCCATAATGTAAAGTATAGAGTCACCACCCGGATAATCTCTTCTAGGAAATTTTGGTATAGCACTGTCCCAAGAACAAAACTATACCTTGACTTAGAGATTCGGGTCCGAACGAATTACTTATTCAATTTTTTTAGCCAATTTAAATTTAAATATCAAAATTGTTTATTAAATGTCGAACATATTATCTAGATTCATTTTAAGAAATGAGATGAGAAGAAGAGCTATTCTAATCAAAACACACCAGCTCAATGTGGTCATGGCATCATTTTATGGCAATTACTGCATGCTTATAATATATAATACAAAACAAATCTATTCCAGGCAGTTATCCTGCAAATAAAGGGCTAAAATAGGAATATTGCATTTTAGCCAGGGATAAATAGCAAGCCGATGTCAAGGATCACGGTGCCGTTCTTCCAGCATAACATCGTCGTGATAAATCTGGCAATTAAGAAGATGATAGAATTGCAAATATGGCAGGTAATTTCACAAATCAAGAAGAAATGGGAAGAGAGGTATAGAAAATTGTACCAGGGGTTGCAAGCTAATCCCTCAAACAAAATCACCGCAAAGAGCCCTTACCCACTCAAATTTAACTAATGAAATTGACAGATAATGGAAAATAGCCGAAAAGAAAAGAAAGTGATGTGTAATGAAAATAAAGCATTGAATAAATGAGAATGAGATACGGATCAATTATGACATAAAAAGATGAAGCATCAATTACAAAATTAAAAATGGAAATAAAATGAAATGGGAAGTAAAACATGACACAATTATAATTGAAAGTGAAATATGGATTATTTGGGATGTGGATCAATTATATTATGGAAAAGAATTATAAATCATTTATATTATGGAAATGAAATATAAATAATTTATAAAATGAGATATAAACGAGTCATTTTATAGAAGTGAAAATATAGGTAATTTATATCGTGAATTAATCGAATTATTGATGATGATGAAATGTAAAATGAAGATGAGACAGAAATAAAAGTGGATTTATTTATAGTCAAGTTCAATTGTAACAAGTTTGATTCTATTAATGTAGCATAAATTGAAACTTACAAAATTAAAGCAAGAAATAAATTAAAATGATTATTTCAGATCTCAGATTGTGTACCTTTTCATTGTAAATTCATTGTTAGATTGGAAATGAAATGAGAATGGCCTCATGGAGAGTGATTGGATCGGAAGAGATGAGTTAAAATCAGTAAATAATAACTAGGCAAAAATAAACTCCCCTCTTTATTCTGAACTTGCTAAAAACTCGAAAATGACTTGGACAAAACTTTGATAAGAACTTTCCTAGAGCTAATTTCACATAATAGATTTGATAAATGTGAATTGTATATGAAAAACTGATTTTAGGCCTCTATTTATAGTGAAAAACGAGAGGTAAAATTGGGTAAAATAATTAATTCTCCAACTGAATGGGAAAATTGAATTAATTTAGATTTATTTTCTGCCAAAAAAAGTCGATACCGGTACCATTTTTATGGAAGTCGGTACCGGTGTTAGTTAATTTTAGAAAAGAAATTTTGAAGTGATTTGGTCAAAACTAACCGGGAAATAATAGATAGCGGTACCGTTACAAAGGATAACGGTGCCATTGTCTACTAAAGACGGTACCAGTGTCAAATGATAGGGTACACCTTATGACCGTTTTTAGGGTTTTTGACTGGGGTGTGAGGGACTGAATGTATTTTCACAAGGCCAATTCCCATAAATCAATTTCGAACTTAACATTTTAGGATACAATAAAGTATAGAGCCACTCATTCATCATCGACTAGGGGCATGAGAAAATTTCGTGCTCACAGCGCTCAAGAAAGTCAGTTTTAAGGAAGTTTATGGGTTGCTTTTTGACTTCTTCCTACACTGTTGAGAGATTTATGAAGCTTTAGTTGACATCAGTTGTGTATTGGCCAATGGCAGTGGGAATGGATTTCAGCAATTCCTCAAATTTCTGCTCCATGTAGTCCTTGAGCTCATTCTTCAAATCAGTGGAGGCTAAAATAACATACCCCATAATGGTAGCACTGCTAGATTCCACTCTAATAGCAGCTTGGATAGTAGAGCATACAGCATCTGTGATTTCTGAAGATAGCTTTTCCAAGACTAGGGTGACCCTGGATAGAGCAGTAGCTATAACCTGATCACCATTGGGAAAGTTGTTCATTTTATGCTCAATAGCATCCAAACTATTCTAGATTTCCTCCAACTCAGTTTTCACATCCTTAGAAATTGAAAACTTTTGAGTTGATGATTCTATTGCCTCCATTTTAGCAGAGATTTCCCAAAGGATTGGCTTAATATCTGAATTATTGCTTGTCTTATCCTTAGCAGTAGCTTCTTCTAGCAATTTCCAGGAAATTTTTTAGTTTCTCTGCTTTGGTAGAGGGCTTAATAGAAGTGCTTGCTTTCTCTTTCAAATCACTTGAGCGTATCCGAGAGTATTTGGGGCTTGAAGTACTATTATTTTCATCCTTCTCCTAATATCCTCCAGAAAGGATTTTAGATTTTCATCTGGGAAGCAGCTTTCTATTATTCTACCTTCTCTCCCTCCTTGCTCTCCTCTCTTTCCTCTAGAGTAACCTCACCCTTTGAGTTTGTAAGTGTATCATCCTTATTGGAACCCAGATCCACTCCCTTCTATTTAGGTTCTTCTACTCCATCAGAACCATGGATTTGGTCTGATGTTTGCACATTTATTGGCTTATCTACCTTAGATGCAACTGAAGATCTGATTGTATCCAAGTTGCCTTGGTTTTCAACTAATAAAGCTTTCTCAGTTGTTAGAGCAGCAAGATTACCTGTATTGAGATCAATTTTAGGTTCACTGACCGTCTCTAAATTCTGAGCTTCTACTTCCTTCTGTGTATCATTTCCCTCTTCCAAAATCAAAAATGACACTGGAATAGCCATGGTGATTGGCTTAAAATTCAACTGCTTTACTTCTTTCTCACCATATTCCTTCCTCAAAATGTCAATCTCTTCTTGAAGCAACACAATAGGTGGCACAATTTCTACTTGAGGAGGAGCTTGTTTACGGCTCCAGAAGAGCCTCTGGGTCCTTCTGTGGTGAGAGTGGGCTTATTAATTTTGTGATTTTCCTCTATTGTAGCCATCATCTCTTCATATTCCAGATCCTCCGGATTTATTATATATGCAGTGATTTCTACCATCTTCCCCTTATCCCTCCGGGCTTATGCAATAACCTCTGCTCTGGAAGGTTTGGGAGCTGGTTCTTTTATGGTAATTTTAGCTATGGGTTGTGCGGTAGTCTTTACTTTCTTGGCCTTCAAGCTTTGAGATAGGTTTGGTCCCTTCTTGACCAGCCTCTTTTTAGGTTTAAGGGAAACTTCCTCCTTTTCTTCTCCACTACTACTCTCTGAAGCAATAGACCCTTCTATTATTTCTTCCAATGTTTTTTCAGCCCCTCTTTCTTCCAGTCTCAATAGAGGGATGCACCTCTTCTAGTGTCACCTCTAGAACTAATTTATTCCTTCCCTTAGCAACAGCTTTTACAAACCTCCTTATTGGCTTAACCGGTGTCTATTTGAGGATCTGAGTAAGGGTGAGAGAATCCTCATTTTCATGCTCTACTTCTTCCTCCACTACTTCTTGTTCCACCTTTTTTAGGCCCTTGGTTTCGTGGTTCTCTTTTTTCACTATCGGAGCCTTCTTAATGGCTTCTCCATTTCTCTTATCCTTGGTCCTCTCTTGTTTGGCATTCTTTAGCTCCAAGGAGTTAGCCTCATCCTTTGGCTCATTGAAAGTGAGCTTCTAGAAGTTCTTCTAATAAATGGGCTTACCCTCAATACTTTCAACTCCGGTTAGATCGACCTCATTAGTAGTGAGGATTTTAGTGATTAGCCCCCTATGGGAATATTTGTGTTGCTTCATATAATGAATGAGAAGTACTAATGTATTAAGTTCCCTGCTCTTAACCCAGTGTTGTAGAACATGGTGTTGGAATGCTGACGTTGTGTAGATAGACCCCTTTCGTACTAGCATAAGCCTTGCCATTATAAACTATAGCGCCCTTGGTACCTTTGGCCAGTGGGTTGAAAGTTTATCACCAAAGAACCTCTCTGCAAGCCACATCTTTGGATCATATTTTACTATTTACTCATCCCCATCATTTCTTAGTATTACCCCACTATTCTTCATGTTGAAGTGGGTAGCAAAGAATTGGGGAGATACGGTGATTTCCTTCCCTTGGACAGTAGTCTAGAGAGCGTCTGTGTAGTTGTGAACTCGCAGATTATCAAAAAATTCCTTCAGCAACATGGGGTAAGTTGGGTTTTTCATCCTAAGGAACACCTCCATGTCTTGATCTTTGGTAAGTAGTTACACATAGGGCTCTATTGTAAATAAGTACTCATCGCTCAGAAAATCAGAAGCAACGATCTTATCTACATTCTTAAACTTGACCTCCACAAAATCTTCATCCTTGAAGGACGATTCGGGTTTTTGGTGCTTTTTGGAAAACAATAACTTAGTTTTTGGTTCTGGTCATTTGAGAGTATTTGCGAGAAAAGTTGATGGAATTTAGGGTTTCTGAAGGTATTTTACAGAGTAACAATAATGAGTTGCTCGTGTGTGGAGGTCAAGGGATTTGGGGGCTTTTTGTAGAGTTCTCAAGGTGATAGTGTTTTAGTAATCTAGAAGCAGTTAGTTTTAATAGGATTGATGACCTCTCCGTTAACTTAGGATAGAGAAGTTAATGGCATGAAAACCAGAGATTTATAATAGTTTTATTCTCTTGTAACTGTTACGGTTTATCGCTTGTGGACTGTACTATAAACATTTGAAATTCAAAATGTGTACAGTTACTGTTTAGCACTTTTAATGCCATTTGTCACTTTTATCTGCTGAGCTGGCATTATTTTCTTTCAAACCTAAATTAAAGCAATGTTCTTTTCTTCCTTGTTTCCTTTGTTGTTGGCAACCTAAACTAATGCATTTTTCTCTTCCAAAACCCTTCTTAAATTGGATTGACATTGCCATTGCCTCCCAGACCTTGTTGAATTGATCTTTACTTAGTGATTTAGTAAAGATATCAGCTCTTTGCTCATTTGTTGGAATATAGACTAGGACCACATCTTTCTTCATCACATGATCCCTTATAAAGTGATGTATGATGTTGACATGCTTCATCCTACTATGTAGCACGAGATTCTTTGATCCATCAATTGCACTCTTATTATCACACATCACATCAATACATCTTGCTTGAACTAGATAGTCTTCCAGCTATTATTTGATCCATATGAGTTGAGCAACACAACTTCTAGAAGCCATGTATTCTGCTTATGTAGTTGATAATGCCACTGATGTTTGCTTCTTGGTGTACAATGACACTAAGAAATCACTAAGAAAATGGCAGCCTCCAGATGTGCTTTTTCTTTCAAGCATGTCTCTGCCATAGTTTGCATCAGTGTACCCTTGCAATGTAAAGTTGCCATTACTTGGATACCATAAACCAACTTTAATTGTTCCCAGCAAATATCTTAATACCCCCTTGAACACTTTTAGATGTGATTCCTTGGGATTGACTAGATATCTTACACAATAGCAAACTTCATATTATATATCCGGTCTAGTAGTAGTTAGTTATAGAAGTGATACAATTATCCCTCTATATAGCTTTTGGTCTACTCTTCTCCATCACAATCGTTTGAAAGAATTATATCTGATCCTATGGGAGTGGACATTGGCTTGCTTTTATCCATGTCAAACTTCTAGAGAATTTTTTTGGTGTACTTGGATTGATTTATGAAAATCCCATCCGGACTTTGCTTGATTTGAAGACCAAGGAAGAAGTTGAGTTCTACCATCATTGACATCTCAAATTCTTTCTTCATTTGAGTGTTGAATTCTTCACACATTCTCTTATCAGTTGCTCTAAAGATGATATCATCCATATAAATTTGCACTAGTTTGACATCACCCTTTTTCTTCTTGATGAAGAGAGTTGTACCCGTCTTTCCTCTGATGTATCCCTTGGTTATGAGAAATTATGTAAGCCTCTCATACCAAGCTCTTGGAGCTTGCTTCAACCCATAAAGAGCCTTCTTAAGCTTGTAAACATGCTTCAGATGTTTTGAGTCTTCAAATCATGGTGGCTGCTTAACATAGACTTCTTCTTGAATAACGCTATTTAAGAAAGCAATTTTTACATCCATTTGGACTAGGGTGAAACCCATATAAGATGCAAAAGCACATAACACCCCGATTGCTTCCAATCTTGCTACTGGAGCAAAGGTTTCTTCAAAGTCTATGCCTTCTTATTAGTTGTATCCTTGAGCTACCAGTCTTGCTTTGTTTCTCACTACTACTCCGGATTCATCTAGTTTATTTCAGAATACCCATTTGGAGCCTATAACTAATTTTCCTTCTGGAGGTGGAACTAGATCCCAAACATTATTTCTAGTAAACTGATCCAATTCTTCATGCATGGCCATCATCCAGCTTTCATCTCCTTCTGTATCTTGAAACTTCTTAAGTTCAATGAGTGAGACAAATTCAACATGGCTCATCATCATGTTGAGTCATCCTCTAGTTCTAACTTGATTTTGAATGTTGTCCAAGATGAATTCTACAAGATGTTTCCTTTGTGTTCTAGTTTCTCTTTGCAGATCTTCACGCTGCGGTGGAACATGTTTTTCATCTGCTTCAACTCCTTTATTTGCTCCTTAATCATCATTGAAATTTATCTCCCTATTATTGATATTATCTTGTGGCAAATCTGAGTTAAAATTGATTCCTTCATCTTCTTCTTTGTACTTCTTTACTTGAGAGAGTTTCGGAGTCTCCACCGATTCTGCTTCTGGTGCATTTTCTTCCTCCAGTACAATATCATCTAGATTTAGTCTTCTTTTTTCTGCATGGTTAGTCTCATCGAATTCTACATGTATTGACTTAACCACAGTTTTAGTTCTCTTGTTATATACTCTATAAGCTTTACTATGTGTTGAGTAGCCAAGGAATATAGCTTCATCAGACTTTGGATCAAATTTTCCTAATTGCTCTCTATCATTTAGGATGAAACATTTACATCCAAATGCTTTGAAATACCCAATTTTAGGTTTCTTTCCCTTCTAGATTTCATATGGGGTCTCATCCATGTTCTTTCTAATGAGATCTCTATTAAGAATGTAACATGCAGTATTTATAGCTTCTTGACCAAAGTATTTAGGTTGGCTGTTCTCACTTAGCATTATTCCATCCATTTCAACTATGGTTTTGTTCTTCCTTTCTGCAACCCTATTTTGTTGAGGTGTATGAGGAGCAGAGAAGTTGTGCTCATTGCCCTTGGAGTCACAGAATTCAGCGAATTGCTTATTTTTTAATTCCCCTCCATTATCCTTCGAATGCGTGCAATGCTTATTCCTTGTTCTACTTCTATTCTAATGAATATTCTTGAGAAATGTTCAAAGGTAGCATCCTTGCTGGCTAGCAAAGCTACCAAGGTATAGCGAGAGAAATCATCCACAATAACCATGGTGGTCTCTCTTCTACCTAAGCTCATTGGTTTAACCGGACCAAATATATCAATATGCAAAAGTTCAAGAAATCTTCTGGTAGGTATATAATTTGTTTTCCTTGTTGACATGGAGTGCATATTTGATCCTTATTAAAGGCAACATTTACCTAAACCTCAACTAGTTCCTCTTTGGCTAGTTTGGGCAGGAGGTTCATGCTAACATGTCCCAACCTCCGGTACCATAGCCATGATTCCTCTTCTTTAGAAACCAAGCATATATTATTCTTTCTCTCATTTTTAATGTTAACAGAATAAACATTATTTACTCTAGGTGCATGAAGAATAAGTTAATTGGACATAATTAAGCAACCATTTGATTCAAAGATCACCTTTCTCCCTTTGTCTCAAAGCTGAGCAACACTGAGTAGGTTGAACTTCAGTCCATCAACTAGAGAGACATCTTTTATCTTTATTTTAGATCTAATAGTTCCATGCCCAATGATCTATCCTTTTCTAGTATCTCCAAAGTTTACTTTTCAACCCTTCTTTCGGGTTAATGTGACGAAGGTTCTTTCATCACCAGTCATGTGCCTTGAACTTCCACTATCAATGTACTAAGTTTTTTTATCTTTAGTTGACTTTAGGCATACCTACAAAACAAATCAAGTGGGTTTGGGTACCCAATCCGATTTGGGTCCTCTCAAGTTAACAACCATTTTCGGCCATGGATTGATATCATAATAACCATTTTTAAATCTACACATTTTAGTAACATGATTATTTCTACCACAAAACCTGCACCCTAAGATTGGTTTGTTCTATTCAAGGTTCTTCTTGATCTTTTCAAGATCTTATTTTCCATAGTCTCCGGAATATCTAGCTTTGGATAGTTGTGAGTATGCTTGTCCGGTTTGTATCCAATAGCTCTTCTTAATTTATTGGTCATCATCAATTATCATAGCTTTTCCTTTTTGAGAAGCTGTGTATCTTTGCTCTTGAGGTTGTCTGCTGACATCCTTCCTTCTTTGGTTTGAAGGCTTTGGATTCCTTCTTTTATTTGAAGATTTTGACTTCCTTCTGGCAGCTTCCTTTATCAAAGTTTATTTCCTCTCAAGCCCAAATAGATTTGCACTGAGTAGTGTAATTTGAGATTTCAGGGAGTTTTCTTTAACAGTCTTATAGTGCATTCTTGCCCTTATAAGGTTGACTTCTTGTCCCATTGCCTCAGCATCTTCAACTAGTTCTATTTCTTATTTTCAAAGATGTTTGATGTTTTTTGTGTTCGCCTTCAGATTGTTGATTACAATCCCTAGAGCTCTAGCAAGATCATTATTAGAAATAGAGTTAGAGTGAGAGTTTACCTCTCTACTAACTGACTCAGACTTTAATTCTCAAGTTTGCTCAGTGATTTGCTGAGTTGTTCCTCTTCCGAAATGATCTGCTTCCGGCTTAGTTAGTGCCACAAATGCACAGTTGGCAGTATCTTCTTCATCTAAATATAATGAGCTACTACTTTTCTCATTGTTGCTCCATGTGGCCACCATTGCCTTTTTCTTATACTTCTTCTCCTTTATGATTTTAGGGAATTGTGCTTTGATATGCCCTTTTTCACCACATTCGAAGCAGGCCATTTCCTTCTCTTGATCCTTCTTATCCTCCAGACCTTTTTTGTATTTGTTCTTCTAGGAGTTGTTTTCATTCCTTCTTTTCAAGTTAAACCTTCTAGAGCTTCTTACTGACCCTTTTTTTCCTTTTTTAGGAATCTTTTGAATTGTCTAGCCACCATAGCTATTTCTTCATTTTTAAAGGAAGATTGTCTTGATTTTTCTATCCCTGAGGAGTCTGTTTCGAAGGAGTCTTCCTTGAGAGAAATTCCTTTCTTTTTTCCTTTAGGCTTCTTTTCTTGCTGGCTATATCTTTCTAGGGATAGCTCTTGATTAGGAGGTTTCCAATGAGTTCATCATAACCATAGAAATTTAGGTCATGAGCTTCCTCAATGGTTGTTGTTAGTACAGATCCATTCCGGCCCGATGAGGAATTACGCCTATTTTGTTCAGTGATCAGACAAAAGAGCCAAAAGGGACCGAATCGTCATCTGAAATTAGAAATTAAAAAATACACACTCTAGGGAAGCTTCAATTTAGCATTTCCTACTAAAAAATAAAAAAACTCAAAGTTTGGTCAAACATAGGTAATTAGCCCGCCGGCTAATTACCCATCTATAGTAAAAAAATCAAATCTTACCGAGATCTAGCAAGATTTTATAGGATTTAAAGTAAAATCTTATCAAATAGGTAATTAGCCCGCCGGCTAATTACCTACCTTCTATAAATAAGGGCCCACTCCCCCCTCATTTCAAAGAAGACGAAAATTTTCATAAATCCCAGAATTCCCATTGCGTCTCTTTTGTTCCAGAAGTCTCAAAAGCCCCAAAACTCTGTCAAAATACTCTCAAATCTGAGCTTTATCACCGACATCCGATATAAGTTCACTCTCCTCTCTTTTTAGATCAAGATCTCATAGTGATCTTTGGTCTAAAAAGGACTCAATTTCCTAAAAACCCCGCATTTTCTATAGGAATAATCCAAGATTATAGTCATAACTTAGATTAAACCTATTTTCCAAATAAATCACAACCTCTGACAACTTCAGTCCCGCACCGGCTCTCAAGTCATCCTGGACAGACAAAAAGGTAAAGTGAGGGTAATTGGCTCTAAGCCCAACTTTAAAACTCATTCAAGCTCATTTTATTACTTCTATTATTGCACATTGCATTTCATTTCTCTGGTTAAGTGAGCCACTGGAGCCACTTAAACTATAATATATGTAAATAAGCTCGCAGGTACGGATGAAATATCCAGAACGTGAGGGAACTCTATCCGAGTTCCCTGGCCAGAACCCAAATGCTACCGTTACTCTACCAAAATTTTGGTAGCAAATATTTATTTATGCCGTTATAATGTCCGTTTTATTTTTTGAATTTAATTCTTAAATAAAGCCATTGTAATGCAGAAATTACCACACATTCCAAAATTCCAATATTAATCTAAACAATTTGAACAATATGAGTACCTATTACGTCCAATCTTAGAATCTCACTTTATTTTCGGTATAAAAATCCCATTTTGGATCAGTATACCACAACTCTCGGTGGTGCTGAACAGGGTGGCGACTCTATTTTTATTTTGAAATAAAGTAAAAATGCTTTATTTTAAAATATCTTTTCTAAATAAAATGTGTAAATATATTTCTCAATATAATCACATTTTTGGCTTATGAAAAGCCATGTTTTCCACATTCAATAAGTTTACGTGAAAAATAATAAAAATAACTTTTCTCTTTAATAAAATCCAGCATTTTATTACAAAAGAGGCACACCCATTTAAGTGAACCTGATTTTCTCTAACCAAACCAATCGCCACGGTTTCCTCAAATTGCACCGAATCGCACCCCGTACATCGCACTCCATGTGCATCCCTATAAAATCCTCGCCTGCTCACAGTGGCTACTCTGCTGGGGAAAAAATTATTTTTATAAAAACCCGATTTTTTTATAAAAATTCTTGACATAATAATTAAAATATTGTTCAAATTAAATTTTAGAATTATGGAATATGTGGTAATTTCAACATTACATAAATTTTAGGATTGCATAGCATCTGCATTCTTTACCCCGAAACCAATATAGGTGTCTTTTGGTGAAGTATCTCCAAGTTCGTTTAAGGCTTGAGGGGTACGGATCTGATCACACCCCTTGCATAACATACGAGGACCTTGCTCGCTTAAGGGCAAGACTACCCGAGTATATTATATATGGAAAAGTTTCCTTTGGTTTGCTTAGGGCCACAGGGACTCGGTACATAACTGTGCAGGGTACCCAATTGCACCAGATCCTGAGTCCGAAACCCATATATAGATGAACCGTAGACAATTCCCCATAGGTTTAACCAAAAATCTTGAGTGCGCGTGAGCAGACTTTGCTAAGTCCCCTATTGACTTTAAAGTGAAGTAACCAAATGGAGTTAAAAGTGCGGTAGGCACGATCTAACCATTTGCTACATGTGTAGGTTTATTAAAAATGAATAAACCTAAAAAAATTAAAAGCTGACATCATAAGCATCAAGATTGTGTAAAAGCTAACCACATCTTTGTGCAGCCATGGCATTGATGTGTGACATACCATTCTATTTCCTTAGCTATAGGAACCTAAGATAAACCAAGACCAATAAGTCCACCTAGGCTCAACCCATGAGCCAAAATAAACCAAGACGAGTGAGTCCACCCAGGCACAACCCATGAGCCGGAACAAACCAAGGCCAAGGAGTCCACCTAGGCTCAACCCATGAGCCAAAATAAACCAAGACCAGTGAGTCCACCCAGGCTCAACCCATGAGCCAGAACAAATTAAGACCGGTCGGCCTATCTAGGCTTAACCCTTAGATCATAGAGTCAACCTTTGAGTGACCAGCGAGTCAGCTCACCTTGAACCATGGAGTCAACCCCTGAGTGACCAGTGTGTCAGATCACCTCAGACCATAGAGTCAAGCTTCAAGTGACCGACGAGTCAGCTCACCTCAGACTATAGACTCAAACTTCGAGTGACTAATGAGTCAGCTCACCTTGGACTATAGAGTCAACCCCTGAGTGGCCAGTAAGTCAGCTCACCTTAGACCATAGAGTCAACCCTTGAGTGACCAGCGAGTCAGCTCACCTTGGACTATTGAGTCAAATCAAATTTAGATTCACCCCCCTGGTCTTTGAACCGCTTTGTAAACACTGGATTTCAGCGATCCATCTCATGAAATGATGATGAGAGCTACATAATGCATTCTTTTATAGGTGTTATCCATCATAGGTGTTCCCACTACTATAGAGTTGAGTTTGGCCATAACACAGAGACCTAGACTGACGTTAGGTACCCGTACGGGTGCTGCCAAGTGGTACGGATCCACTGGTAGACCCGTACTGGTGACTACCTTTTGAACACTTGGGGAGGACCCGTATATGTCCCTTGGTACCCGTACGGGTGAGGCCCTACCCTATATGGGTACGCTTGTTTCCTATTCAGGCTCTTTTGGAAGTAGTCTCTTACCATTTTAGGAAAAGGTAGGTTATGAATGCGGGATCACCGAATTCTGACCTAATTTCACCCAATAAAAAGGGGCCTTCTCTTCTCATTTCAACAAGATTCACAACACAACATTAGATATACAACAAAATACTACAAAGAAATTCTAGTAAAGGTTCTAGTAATCTCTATAGGTATAGTTCAGGTATATGAGGTATAAATAGGGAGAAAACCCATTCTTTGAGGTTTTGTCCACATTTTATTCATTCCTAACTTCATTTATTAGGAGATTCCGTCCACACAAATACTTACCCAAATAGTTCTAATTAAGCATATACTTTGGCCAGACTCTCTCTACAGTGAAGGGATCACCTCAAAGTGGATTCACATCATAAAGGTAACGCTCCTGAGTTTCAAAGAGACTCACATCTCCATTATATTGTTGTTATTTACTCATTCCCTACCAATTGATTCAATTCTTATTTTGGATCCAATCCTGACTAATGCGGGCTTTGTTGGTACCTAATATATCATTTCGGTGATTGTACTGGTACGCCAAACTCGTATAAAGGGAATCACCTCTTCCATTTTATCTCTTCTATAATTATTTTTATTAAAATAAATTAAACACAGGTTCTATCAGATCCGACATGACTCGTATGGGTCCCCCATACCCATACGGGTCCTCCTTGGTAGCCGTATGGGTCCCACCTACCTATACGGGTATCGGCCTCTGGACAGAATCCAAATTTCAGTTTTCATTGAATAAAAATCAACCAACTCACCATTTTTCCATGCGGTCATTTTCACTAATAATTCGATAAATCAACCCACAAAAGTTAAAATATGGCATTACCACATAAATCACATTTTTCTCAATAAAATGTTGATTCATGGTAAGCTACAGACTGTGCTAACTTTTGTGGATGCAGGTGAATTTATTTATATTTGTTTTATTACTTAGAACAAATGTATAGGTTCCTTTGCAATTCCCCCATTTTCCCCTAGTTGTAATTTTATTCCCCCATTTATTATTTGTGCTTTATTATAAACTGATATGTGCATGAACTGGATACAAAAGAGTGTAGAAATAAGATTGATGTGATAATTCCCTAAATGATGAAAATAATGTGGTTATACGTGGTGAACATAATTTTAAATTAACTAAATAAGAAATAAGTGACTCGTTCGATACCCGAATCTCTGACCCAAAAGGTATGAGTCTCCCGCCCAATGGAAACCGTACCAAAACTCTTTCCCAAGTAGACAACTTGGGTGGCAACTCTATCATTTGTATCCAGATTTGGTTCTTGATTCTTTTATTCATTAAAATTGGCTTATTGTGCAAACCTGAACTAAAATGGTTTTATCACGCTTAAACAAGAAAACAACCCCAAGTGGACCCTGCCACGAGGTGCGGGAATTTCCATCCCCTCACAGTGGCTACTCTGCTGGGGACTATAATCTTTTAACTTGCAAAATTTTGGTTTGATTTTGAAAGCTTAAAAGATTAAGATAAGCACCAAAAAATCATTTAGTTAATTCAACCAGTTTCTTTTTCATCATTTGGGAAAATCATTACACTCTATCTTTGAATATTAACCTCACCATACATTTTTATACATGCCTCATACATAATTGAACCCATGCATGTATTGATCATTTGGTCCCTACCCGAGCAAGAGTCGAAGCTTGTCAGCAACCTCAAGTTCATTTGGTCCTCATTTCGATTTTCTATACAACCAAATTCAGTTCAGTTAAGGGATGAATCGCTGCCTCTGTCTCTCAGTGATCCATCATCCAGTCAGTATGGACAGTGGAGTTTAGTTATTCCATATGACTCAGGGGGTACGGCAGTTCCGCTAGCCATCAGTCAGTCTATTCATCCTAGCCAAGGATGTATGTTTCAGTTTAGAGGATCTAGCCAAGGTCTCAACTGCATAGCCACATCTAAGGGGATGACCTTTTGCCATGCAATAGGTTTAGCCTTTGGCATGACTATAAGAGCTCAACCATCTTCTCCTTCGATCCCAATCACGAAGAGGACTAGTGCTAAGATAAGTAGAAGCTCAGAATTGGGAGACTACCGATTCATCGATGGATCCTACCAAGATCATAAAGACCCTCTATATGTGAGGGATGACTTTAAGGATGAGGTAACTTTTAAACATTGCTAGTGTTTTGATGTAAAACGGTGCCACTTATAAAGCATGTCACGAATAATTGATGCATTCACATTATGTTTGAGCGTTTCATTCTTAAAGATATTGTGCACTCATAAAATCAACATTCTTAATGAATTGCATCATGTTTGTTAAAGAAATTAAATTTGAGTACATCGCAATGGTATAAGGTTCTAATGGTTAAAACTTATCACTAAAAAAAGAGAGATAATAAAAAGTGCTTAGCAAACATGATAGCCTTGGGTGATAGCTCATCTTTGCCACAAGAAGGGAAGAAGATACACATCAGAAAAAAGGGGAGGACAGACTACATATTGAAAAGCACCATTGAAGGTAAAAATTAATGCAAGCTTAAATCCAATGCTCTTCCTAAACCTTCAAAAGGGTAAATCGTCACATCCAACAAATGGGCATTTCTCATCAACATAGGTACGCCCTTAGGCCTATATTCCCATCAAAAAATATCCCTAAAAAATGCTTTCCCCACTTGCTTAAAAGAATTAAGATCCCTCACCCTACATAAAAGATCCAAAAACTTCACCACAACAACATGACCTTCTTCTTTCGCAAAAGAGAAGGACATATTCATTCCAACACTAAAAAGCTTGAGCTTACCCAAAGCAACCCCTCAAGGCAGGTAATCTGGTTCTTAAATAGCTACGCCCCAGTCAACACTGATGCCAAAGGGCAAATTCAGGCCTAATCGGGAAGGACCATTTTTTGGCAAAAGAAGAATCAAGCTTATGGACATAGATGGAAATGAGTTCGTGAATCCAGAAAACAAGACAGACTTAAGGGTTATCATGTTTATGTTAAAAGAATTAAATCACCAAAAAAGCAGCACAACAAAAAAAGATAAAGAATAAATCACCCAATAAGTGGTCCTTACTGCTTGGGCAAAAATTAGGGTGCAACCCACTGATCGGTATTCTACAAATCGGTCAGGCAAAAGTTAGGGAACTCAAAATAAAGCCCGCTAATTTGAAAACTAAAAATGGCAGCTTAGATAAAAATTAGGGCATCAAGAGAAAACACATCAGTTGCTTTCTATAAAATCTGTAAAAGGACTAGAAAGCGGGTAAGGGTTAACCATTGGAAACTAATGCCATTGCCTATGCACTCAAATTTAATTTCATCTATAAACATGATATGATTTGCTAAGAATCTAGGTCTTATAAATGCATGCATGTCTTTAAGGTGAAATGATCACAAGTATGTGAACATTAGTTTTTTCTCTACATTTTGTACTCTTTGTTATTTTCTGTACTATGCGTATCATTCCAATAAAAGACAAAATACTGATAAGCCTTAAAAAAAAAAAAAAAGAGAAAAAAAATGAGGCTCATGCAAAATTCAGAAAAAGTCTGCTGGACTGAGCCGCCAAGGAGATAGTTTAGGCAAAAGTTAAGACAAAAAAAATCAGTTCGATAGATCGCATCACATCAAGCGGTCTATGCAAAAGTTAGAACTCAATTCAAAATGCCAATAGTTTGTACTTGTTTTTATTCTTCAGCATCATTTGTAATAGCAATGTTTCATAGTTTGGATCCCTCAAGTTTAGCTTTCCCGAACCTACCCGATAGCACATATCATCCGAAGTGCCAAGCGTTTTCACTAGCATCATCTAGCTTGCGCTATGTTATGGTTTAGACACCTCAAAGGCACATTACCATAATGTGCAAGAAAGGAATGTCATCCAATTAAGTCTCCAGAAGTATAGGCATCCATATAAGCCTATACTAGTCTACAATAGGCATACATATCTCATCCAAAATCTTGGTAATACTCATCGGTCTCAATCGGGCCAGTCTCTCAAATCTAAAGCTATGAAAGTTTGGTTATAAGTAGACTTCACCAACAAGTTGAGCCTCCATCAGAGAAGGACAAGACAACAATATCCTTGAGGCTAAGGACCAATCAAAGACTCAGACAAGTAAGAAAAGTCCGCTGAGTTGAGCCGTCAAGGACTGTTCAGTCAAAAATTAGGACAAATAAAAGTTCGATAGGTCATCTCACACCAAATGGCTCATGCAAAAATTAGAAAATCGTTCAGAGAAGGAAAAGGCAGCATGCAATCTAAGTCCACAACAAAATAAGCCACCTGAAAGTATCGAAGGTTTTGAAGACAATCTAGACTACTAGGGGATCTTGTCCCTGGCGATCCCCTAGAATTTTGTCCTATATATCCGCTAGTGCATAGTCCATCATCCAGCACTAGCAGCTGGCTGAGCAGGGGCCCTGGTCTCTAAAGCCCCTATGACAGCCCTAATAATACTAGCTACCCTAGTGCGTTGATCCACCTCCTGGTCAGCTCTACCTCTCCAGGTAACAGCCGACACCACTTGGTACAGAATCTGACATCTCTAGTGGCTGTCTATCCTCGGTCACCCATACTAACTGACCCTGTAGTATCTCAATCTTGACCCTCACCCGAGTAGTCTCAACTCTAGCTTGATCAGCCTTAGCAGTTGCGGACTGCAGCTACTCCTCCAAGAATTTAGCCTTCTTCTCAACAACATCCAGGTCCTGAGCGGACCTACCACTCTCCATAGCCACTCGATTCTATAATGGAAATCACGAGGTCAATATTATCATGGCATGCATTGTGCATAGTTTGTTGAGTTTTGTAGGTAAAAGGAACTTACCAAGGCTAGTACGTCTCTAACCCCCCACTGACACCACTCGGGCCCCCTTATCCAATGGGTACAACCCCTAGTCCATCTCAGGCATAAGGTGTGGCCAAAAGACTCCCTCTATAATAGGAGGAGGGATCGGTCTCTCCAATACAGCACTAGTCCTCAACCCACCAGACCCTCTCACCGAAGTACCACTCTAGGGAAAAAGGTGACTCTAAGACAAACCGGTGGTCATCCATGCCCACTCGCACCCTCTTGATGTCCTTATAGATGACCAACCTCTCAAATAGGTCTTGGATGACCTGCATGAAGTAAATACACTGTAAGTATCTCTACCTCATAAATACAGTTTCAACTAATGTTTAGTGGAAATGTGAGATACAGGTTTAGCATGAAAGATATTTACTCGATCAAAGTGTAGCTAACAGAGGAACTCTCGGTACTCCGGTACAATCAAGGCTCGACATTGCCCGAGCCCTATCCATCGAAAAAAAGGTTATGGAAAACCCAGTTTTAAACAGTCTGTCCCCAAAGAAAGAACCTGTACGGGTCCATCCCCATTTATGCCGGTCCTAACTCGGCAAAGATCCACCCGTACGAGTCCCCTCCTCACACCTCGGGATAATTTTGCAAGTAGGAGCAGGATTCCTTAAACAGTAGGGACAGGCAGAGGAACATGCCTTGCCACTACAAGGCTCATCCGCTAGTCATAAACCCACTCGCATATGTACCACTCAAAGGAGAGTGGTGACTCCAGAATGAACCAGCGGTCATCCACCCCATGCTGCATGTCCTCGATCTCATCATGGAGAACCATGTGCACTCAGGGATCACAAATAATCTGCACAAAATAAATGCACTGTAAGCATCCTAACTTTATACAGTTTCTACTGATGGTTTGTTGAAATGTAAATATAGGTTTAGCATGGAAGAAATTTACCCGATCAAGGCACACATGTTGGAAGGAGCCACGGTAACCTCCCCGATCGTCAAATGGAAGGTATGCATCATCTCTGACCACCTCCCAGCCAAAGCTGAGATAGCACTAGGGACAAGCATCTCCAGCCCCTGCAAAATGGCCCTAACAATATCAGTAAACCCGAATGGGTGAATATAGACCAATAGCTCAGTATCCCCAGTATCTTGAATCTCCTCGTGCCACTTTCTACAAAAGCTCAGGGCTCCCATAGTCTTATATAAGAACTACAAAGGAAAAACACAGTCCAACATGGTCAAGATATAGTAGAACAGTCAAAGATAAGAAAATAGTTGCAAAAAATCAAGTTTTGGACATTCTATCCCTAGAATAGGGACCCGTATGGGTCACGGGTTCCCAGGTCTTATCGGTATGGAAAATGGGACTCAAACAGTCCCTCCGCACCCCTACGGGCCCCGTGCAAGCAGTAGCATCACGAAGAAAATTCTCAAGAATTCAAGCTCAATTGATTTCAACCAAAACTCATCCAAATCAGTTCCTAAAGCACCCTAGGCTGAAGTTATAGGCATCAGGCTCTAATCCAAGGTCTAAAACACCCTAAATCATGACAAGAATCAAGAAACTCTGAAAAACTCAAATGGGAAAATCGGGAAAACACCTAGAGTTTGGAAGCATGAGTGCCAAGGGAAGGAGTCAGGGGCACTTCAGAAGCAAGAGTGAGGCCCAGAAATGAGTCCCTCTCATGGAAAGCTTACGTGATAGAAACCCAGCATCCCCGAAACTCTGAATTGCCCACCCAGGGCAAGTTCTTATGCCTAAGAGATAAACAGCCAGCCTTAAGATCCTTTTAAGACATCTGATGGGTTTTTTGGAAGAAAATCATAGGAATCCAATAAAAGAGGAAGTTTTGGTGTGAGACGGCATATTAGAGGTCCAATCGATTTTTTAAACCTCCCTATCGAGGACCCGCACGAGTCCCGCCTCACCCGTATGGGTCCCCTTATTTAGATCCATCACCCATACGGGTTCAACCCATACGTATGGGTCCTTTCTTGCAACCAAGAGGCAGTTTTCAAGTTCGAGCATCACCGGCATGTTCAGTCCATATTAGGGGACCAACCTCGCTCCTCTTAAACCCTGTACTTCAGTTAAATATGGGGCAAACCCTTAGCTCACCTTGATCCTTGATCGAAGGGGCAAAAATTCTTATTTTTTAGCAAATCAATCAAGAATCAAAGTAAGCCATTTTTTGAATTGATCATTAACCATGATGATTTTTCTTATGTAGGTTCATCCAAACATGAGGAAATTTCGATGTAAGGGGTCTGATCAATTTTTGAATCTCTCGACGAGAACCAGTACGGGGTCCCTCCTCACCTGTACGGGTCCACTTTTCTAGATTCATCACCCATACGGGGTCCGGTCTATCCTTACGGGTCCCCTTTTGCCATCCAGGGGTAGATGTTGAACTAGAGCTTAAAGAGCATATCCAGTCCGAACTCAGGACCAACCCACCTTCTCTTAAACTCCATACTTCAATCAAATATAGGGGCAAAACCCCTAGCTCACCTTGATTCTTGATTGAAATGAACAATGATCCTTGTCTCCTCTAAATCTTTTGAGAATTAAAGTAAGCTATTTTTGAATTAGTCACTAACTAGGGCGATTTTCATATGTAGGTCTTTTTCCAAGCAGGCAAGCCTTACAAAGAAAAGCCTCTCCAATAGCAATGAGCCTACCTAAGGACATTGACCCACTCCCCAGAAGTGGAATAAGCCAGGGGTAACTCTCCAGGTCAGTTAAGAAAAAACCTGAATGCCAACTAAAGGGGCACAACTTCCCCATCAGAGTATCCACATCTGGATAGTTCATTCCCCAATAGACGAAACATTCAAGGGGCATCCCCCTAGCCCCACAAGAAGCCAATCTCCATCCCCGATGACTAGATGGTTAAAGGAACCATTCCCCTAGTCAAAGTAGTATCCGAGGGGCACCCCTCAACTAGTCAAGCTTGCTTGAGATGGTTTCTAAGGATACTCCCCAGCAGCTAGGACGTCCTAGGAATAACTTCCTCTAAACAATTGGAATTGCCCTCGAGTAGTTTCTCCCTAGCAGTCCAAAAGGACTAGTCATTCCAAGGCTATCTCCTCAGCAGTCAACTCCTCCACGGGCAATCCCCAAGGGGCATTCCAGATTAAGACAGTTAGGACCAACCCAACGTTTTTAAACTCAGTCTTTTTAATTTGTTAGGGGCATCCCCCACTTCCCAATAATGCGATAAAATCCAGGGGCATCCCCCCACTTCCTAATAACATGATAAAATCCAGGGGCATCCGCCCACTTCCCAGTAATGGGATTAAATCCAGGGGCATCCCCCCACTTCCTAATAACGAGATCAAATCTAGGGGCATCCCCCCACTTCCCAGCAACGGTATCAAATCAAGGGGCATCCTCCCACTTCCTAGTGATGGGAACAAATCTAGGGGCATCCCCCCACCTCCCAATAATGGGATAAAATCCACGGGCATCCCCCCACTTCCCAGTAATGGGATTAAATCCAGGGGCATCCCCCCACTTTCTAGTAACGGGATTAAATCCAGGGGCATCCCCCCACTTCCTAATAATGAGATCAAATCCAAGGGCATCCCTCCACTTCCTAGTAACGGGGATCAAATCCAGGGGCATCCCCCCAATTCTCAGTAATAGGATCAAATCCAGGGGCATCCTTCCACTTCCCAATAACAGGATCAAATCCAAGGACATCCCCCCACTTCCCAATAACGAGATTAAATCCAGGGGCATCCCCTGACTTCCTAATAACGGGATCAAATCCAAGGGCATCCCCCCACTTCCCAGTAACAGGATCAAATCCAGGGGCATCCCCCCACTTCCAAATAACGGGATTAAATCCAGGGGCATCCCTCCACTTCCTAATAACGGGATCAAATCCAGGGGCATCCACCACTTCCTAATAACGGGATCAAATGTAGGGGCATCCCCCCACTTCCCAACATCGGCATCAAATCCAGGGGCGTCCCCCTACTTCCTAATAATGGGATCTAATCCAGGGGGCATCCCCCCACATCCCAGTAATGGGATCAAATCTAGGGGCATCCCCCCACCTCCTAGTAGTGGGATCAAATCCAGGGGCAACCCCTCATTGTTCAAGGAGCATCCACCAGCCAACCTAGGGGCACTCACCCTAGGGGTATTCCCCAGCAGTAAAATAAGCGGCGAACAGGCCAAACACGGTATTGCCCACACATGATTTTTGATCCACACCTCTTTATTCTTAATTAAAGGGGTAAAAATATTTTTATTTCTATAAAAGTCAATTAAGAATAAAAAGGCATCTGCTTAGACAACAACTGATTCGTTGTTTGATTATTATTATTTTTTTAGGTCATTCAAAATTCCCCAATAGGAGAAGTCATCAGCCTTAGGAAAGGGATACATCAGTCAGGAAAGTCGATTTGCCTTAGGAAAGGGATACAAGGAGAAGTCATCTGCCTTAAGAAAGGGATACATTAGTTAGGAAAGTTGATCCACCTTAGGAAAGGGATACGATGAGAAGTCATTGGCCTTAGGAAAGAGATACATCAGTCAAGAAAGTCGATCTGCCTTAGGAAAGGGATACGAGGAGAAGTCATCCGCCTTAGGAAATCGATGCATCAGTCAGGAAAGTCAATCCGTGTTAGGAAAGGGATATGAGGAGAAGTCATCTGCCTTAGGAAGGGGATACATCAGTCAAAAAAATTAATCCTCCTTATGAAAGGGATACGAGAAGAAGTCATCCACCTTAGGAAAGGGATACATCAGTCAGGAAAGTCGATCTACCTTAGGAAAGGGATACGAGGAGAAGTCATCCGCTTTAGGAAAGGGATACATCAGCCAGGAAAGTCAATCCGCCTTAGGAAAGGGATAAGAGGAGAAGTCTTCTGCCTTGGGAAAGGGATACATCAGTCAGGAAAGTCAATTAGCCTTAGGAAAGGGATACGAGGAGAAGTCATCCGTCTGAAGAAAGGGATGCACCAGTCAGGAAAGTCGATCTGCCTTAGGAAAGGGATATGAGGAGAAGTCATCCACCTTTGGAAAGGGATACATCAGTCAGGAAAGTCAATCTGCCTTAGGAAAGGGATACATCAGTCAGTAAAGTCGATCTGCCTTAGGAAAGGGATACGAGGAAATGCCACAAGCCTTCGGGAAAAGGCTCCACCTAGGGAAAGAGTTCAACTCATAGAAAGGAAATTATTCTGATTACCAGCACCAAATCAGGTATAATTCCCAAACCCTCACTCATATCGTGAGTTCATACAGATCCCTATCTATAATATTCCCACGAGGGGCAGTTTGTGGGCACTAGATTTCAGCGATCCATCTCGTGAAATGATGATGAGAGCTACATAATGCATTCTTTTATAGGTGTTATCCATCAGAGGTGTTCCCACTATTGCAAAGTTGAGTTTGGCCGTAACACGGAGACCTAGACTAACCTTAGGTACCCATACGGGTGCTACCAAGTGGTACGGATCCATTGGCAGACCAGTACGGGTGACTACCTTCTGTATGCCTAGCGGGGACCTGTACGAGTCCCCTGGTACGCTTATGGGTAGGGCCCCACCTGTTCGAGTATGCTTGTTTCCTATTTAGGCTCTTTTGAAAGTAGTCTCTTACCATTTCAGGAAAAGGCAGGTTATGAATGCGGGATTACCAAATTCTGACCTAATTTCACCCTATAAAAAGGGGCCTTCTCCTCTCATTTCAACAAGATTCACAACACAACATTAGATATACAACAAAATACTACAAAGAAATTGTAGTAAATGTTCTAGCAATCTCTATAGGTATAGTTCAGGTATAAGAGGTATAAAATAGGAAGAAAACCCATTCTTTGAGGTTTTGTCCACATTTTATTCATTCCTAAATTCGTTTGTTAGGATTAGGGGAGATTTTATCCACACAAATACTCACCCAAATAGTTCTAATTAAATATACACTTTGGCCAGACTCTCTCTACTGTAAAGGGATCTCCTTAAAGTGGATTCAAAACGTAAAGGTAATGCTCCTGAGTTTCAAAGAGACTCACATCTCCATTATATTTTTGTTATTTACTTATTCTCTACCAATTGATTCAATTCTCATTTTGGTTCCGATCCTAACTAATACGGGGCTTTGTTGGTACCTAATATATCATTTCGGTGATTGTACTGGCACGCCAAACTCATATAAAGGGAATTCTCGCTTCCATTTTATCTCTTCTATAATTAATATGATTAAAATAAATTAAATACAGGTTATGTCGAATCCGACAGGACCCGTATGGGTCCCACCCACCCGTACGGGTACCGGCCTCCAGATAGAATCCAAATTTCATTTTCATTGAATAAAAATCAATCAACTCAACATTTAGCCATGCGGTCATTTTCACTAATAATCTGATAAATCAACCCATAAAAGTTAAACTATGGCATCGCCACATAAATCACATTTTTCTCAATAAAATGCTGATTTATGGTAAGCTACAGACTATGCTAACCTTTGTGGATGTAGGTAAATTTATTTATATTTGTTTTATTACTTAGAACAAATGTATAGGTACCTTTGCAATTCCCCCATTTTCCCCTGGTTGTAATTTTATTCCCCTATTTATTATTTATGCTTTATTATAAACTGATATGTGCATGAATTGAATTTGAAAGAGTGTAGAAATAAGATTGATGTGATAATTCCCCAAATGATGAAAATAATGTGGTTTGATTAACTAAATGAGAAATAAGTGATTCATCTGATACCCAAATCTCTGATCCAAAAGGTATGAGTCTCCCGCCCAATGGGAACCGTACCAAAACTCTTTCCCAAGTAGATAACTTGGGTAGCGATTCTATCATTTATATCGAGACTTGGGTCTCGATTCTTTTATTCATCAAAATTGGCTAATTGTGCAAACCTGAACTAAAATGGTTTTATCATGCTTAAATAAGAAAAAACCATGGGTAGACCCCGTTGTAAGGCACAGGAATCTTCGTCCCCTCACACGCATGTTTGTGATGTTCGGTGATTATTACAGACTATCCTTGCCGATTGCTCCATGAACAATTGGCATGCCCCCTACCCCTTATTATTTGTACATATGCATCCATTCATTCATTCATCATTCATTTATTCATCCACTCATGCATCCCGACAGGCTAAGGTAAGCAAGGCTTAGAGCTACACCCGATACACTTACTAACACTTGATCTCTTGCATTTTTATATTAAAAGCAAGAGAAAAGGAGGTTAAGACATATTACAGGAAACCCAAAAGTCACCCCCACCACTAGTTGAATCTCTGGCCAGATTTTTCTCCAATCCAGAACCTAAAACCGCAGTGGCAGATGATGATGCAACAGAATTTCACGATGTTTGGGAAAGGCTGAGTGCTTCTAATGCTCAGAAAGCCCAAGACCAAGAGGCCGAGATAGAGGCATTAAAGGTGAAGATGGCAGATATGGAAAAGCTATCTCCTACAAAAGACAAATCTATCGCTTCCTCCATTGAGCAGTATGTAGACATTGACTGATTCTTACCAGAATCAGAAGCCCTTTTGGCTAACTTTGTGATGCCTTATATGGCCCCATATGCTGGTACTTGGCCTCCTCACGTGCATGTGGAAAGTTATCTTTGGATATTACTAGCATGAACATCCCTAAGGTTCATATAGTCAATCTATTTCAAGCTACTCTAAGAGGACCCACTTTTGAGTAGTACATGAGGATGCTAACAGAAGTGAAATTAGATTGGAAGAAGCTATGATCTGCATTTTTGCAAAATTATGCCTTCAATCTGAAGGTTAGAACTACTTTTTAAGACTTTGAAAGGATCAAACAACGGCCAAATGAGTCCTTTGAAGAATTTTACCTGAGGTGGATGGCCATCTGTGTACTTGTAACTGGTGCACCCAACCAAGATGCCCTAATAGTGAAGCTTTTTGAAGGATCTAGCCCAAAATACTAGGATAAAATGAAAATGAAAAGATTCGACACCTTTAATGATGTGGTGGACTATGCCAAGAGACTGGAAAAGTACGAGGAAGAAGGTCAAGCAAAGAAGCAAGAGCAGCAAGCTTATTCTGAACCTAGATACTAGAAAAAGGGTGGATCCTCCAAACAAGGCAGTTCTGAGTCCTCAAAGGCTCCGACCAAAGTAGTAGCAGTGATACAGGTGCAGACTCACCAATCTATCTCCCCATAGGTAGAATCATTATCATAGATATTCACCAAACTGAGAAAGTCTGACCAACTCCAGAG
This sequence comes from Euphorbia pulcherrima, assembly GCA_947683365.1. NCBI lineage: Eukaryota > Viridiplantae > Streptophyta > Magnoliopsida > Malpighiales > Euphorbiaceae > Euphorbia > Euphorbia pulcherrima. The sequence goes on from CANTUS010000014.1 coordinate 46,823,983, forward strand.
CATCAAATCGTTCGTTCTATTTGGCTGCGGCAGACAGAGATAACTTTTGTGCCTATCATGTAACCAAAGGGCACCGCACCAATGATTGCACTAAACAATTGAAGGATTTCCAGTAGATGATAGCCGACGGGAGAATGAAAGAGCCTGAGAAGAAATCAAGCATGTAGACTAATCATCTACCAAACTTTAAGGCTATAGTAAATGCCATCAATGTTCAAGTGAAGGCCATCGAGTATGGTATTGACGTGACAGATAAGTTCTGACATGACCGAGGATGGAGGGACAATATGATTTTTGACAACATGGACCTCATCTACATGGTCGATCAATATGTCTTGAGGATGTGGAGAGAAGGGACAGACCAGTATCAAGTGTCATCGCACCTCATGTTCCGAGGGGATTCCGAACCAAATGATCATGTAGAAGAATTCCTTCGATTCATGCATGAACGGGAAATTGCCATGATGGGATTTGCACCTTAGTTCCCCCGCTTCTTAGAAGGTTCAGCTATGGATTGGTATAATATAATGCCACTCGAAAGACATTGGAACTGGTACTTTATGGAGAGATCTTTCCTCCACTACTTCAGTGCTTCTCAACCATCCTCGTACATACTTTGTTGGTGGTTAGCACCTCAAGTAGATCAACACAACACTGGTTGGTAGGATATTCCTTCTCCTCAACCTCCCATGTATACTCCCCTAAATTACATGAGTCTGAATTATGTTAGAATAAGTTTCTTCAAATTTGGGAGCTCTTCCGGAGCGGCACACCTAGAAAATTAAGAGTAGTATGATCCTGAACAAGCTTGGAATGATCAGAGGGACCAACAAAGGTACCTTGGCACTAACTTGAATAAGGTGACACCAGACCCACTTACCGAACTCCATGCAAATGTAGCATTGGAAATGAACGGCAGAAACTAAGTAAGCATCAAATTGCGAGACCCATTTGAAGGGATCCATGCTGACATCACAGCATATGGTGCCCATGTAGAGGAAACATTTGCCAGCATACTGGGCATGGTCTTCGACTTTTGTATAGCTATCACAGGGGTCGAGGCTAGAATGAATGTAGAAGAAGATCTCGAAGAAGATCTTGAAGAAGACCCCGAGGAAGACCCCGAGGAAGATCCTAAAGAAGATCCCAAGGAGGATCTGGAAGGAGATTCTGATGATGATATCCCAATTCAGCACGCACCAAATTGGGTCTTTAAACCATGGGATGGGCAATAACCTTTTGAGGATTCAGATGAGGAAGTAGAAGAATTTATGGACTCTAGTGAATCAGATCACGAAGATGAAAGTGAGGTAGATAACTTGGGGCACGAATCAGAGGTTTTTTCAGGCGACGAGCTAAACCACTTGCCAGGAGATTTTGAGTACGAGGCTCCCTTCCCCAATGGCATGATGGTCAATTAGGATGGCGCTAAGAGTTATGCCTCGTCTTTAGAGCATGACTCCCTAGGCACCTTATGGTCTCGGCAAGTGATGATTCAGGGGACTTTACAGACTTTGACTCAGGCAGTGAACACATCATTAATATGATTCAAGATGAGGGGCAAGAGCCTTCTCAGGAGTACATCATAGAGAGGATCCGTGAATAAAATGAATTAGCTTGAGCCATTTATTAGATCCAAAGCCCAGACTTAAGGGAAGTTTATCCCATATTCTACAGTGGAAACACAAGGCCACGCCTCCACATCCGCCAATTTGTCCAAATGATGAATGATGGGTACATTCACTATGCCCATTAGCTAGAGAAGTTTCATCTGACTCTCCGAGAGAAAGCAATTGTCTGGTATGAGGGGCTAACATTCTACTAGAAGTCATTCTGGAACACTCTGGCAAGACAATTCATCGATTACTTTACGTGGTTAGACCCACCGGAAGGCACGACTCCCAAGCTAGACTAGCACGGAAACCTATTATTATTATGGGAATGGAAGTGCCCAACGTCGATGAAATCTGCCGGGGAATATCCATGGTATATGAATAATCATGAGGATGAACCAGAAGAGGCTGTCATATGCGACAATGAACAAGATGCAAGTGGAAAGGCCTCCTTCTCCATCCACATGATCAGGCAAGACTCCAATCCTGTCTTGTGTTAGATCCTATAAGAGAGCCCCATGGTCCCAAAAAGATAGCCTGAAAAGGTTCCCTTTATGCAATGGCCCTTACCACTAAAGCACCATCTTCTGTGAACAAGCCGATTGACTTGGGAGAGATGCCACTTGATGAAGATTTTTACGAATTCAAAGTCTTCAAAACAATGAACTCACCAACCTAAGTTGTCATTCCTATCACCAAAGGAGGGAAAATCACTGGGTCAGTAGCCCCAGCTACACCAAGAGATCAGCCCCCAGCACCTCCTGCTTTGTTAATCAGAACTGATAGAAAGTCCGATTAATGATCAGTTGAAGGCTACCACTACCAAGATGAGCATTTGGGACCTCCTCCTTGGTTCTTAGGATCACAGGCTTGCTATTGTTAAAAAGATAATGGAGATCAAAACGTCTTCCTTGGCAACACCCGAATAGGTCTACGCGCTATTTAACAACGAGACTAACACTATCATCCCTAACATTATCTTCTCAAGCTTGGATCTACTCGACGAAGCCATTCACCATAATAAGGCTCTCTACTTGAAGGCTAGCATTTTTGGGCGCATCATGCCCTGTGTAATTGTCGACGATAGTTCATCACTGAATGTCTATCCTATGGATATTCTACCAATCCTAGGACTAACCGAGAGGGACTTAAAAAGATCCATAAAAGTCATCAAAGCCTACGACATTTCTAAGAGGACCGTCATTGGCATGTTTGAGGCCAAAGCTACCATCAGCAAAATCTTATCTATAGTACTTTTCACGGTTATAGATATTCGGGTATCCTTCTCTATGCTACTCAAACGACCATGGTTTCATACTCTGTAAGGAGTTCCGTCCACTCTTCTCTAGAAAATCAAAATCCCATTCCACATAAAGATTGTTACTCTAGAGGCTGACGAAGCCTTAGCGGTGGCAGCACTGAAAATGGAAGAAATCCATGTGAAAGGGTTTACCACTGCTACAATTAGCCAAGAATCAACAAGCAGCCAGAGGTGCATTGGGGCCTTTGGATTTAGGGTTACATGCAAAAACACCACACTCCCAGGAAAGGACTAGGTGCCCATGAACTGGGAATGCCAACCTTCAATATAGGGGCAGGAGAATGGAAGCCCACAGAACTCGGTTATATAGGATCCAATAGAATCAACCAGAAGATAGTCTCTCAGAAGAAGTCACAGCAACCCTACAACAGAACCCCTGAACCCGTCACTCGCTAGGGAAGGACTATTCCGGGATTTAATATTTTCTCTGATATAATTAACTATGGAAAGCATGGTAAAAGCTCTGTAGCCTATGTAATGAGGATAGTAGGCCATCAGCCAAATGTTGGGGCAATTCCGGATCAGACTAAGCTCGACAAACATGTACACTCAAAGAAGATCAAGAAGCTAAGTAAAGAGGAAGAAATCCTCAACACTCTAACCAAGCACCTTCCAGCACAGCTCAAAATAATGGTAAGAGCAAGGAACAAGGGAGGTAGCTTGAGTCAGGCCATCATGGACATGGTCAAGATCATGAAGGGCAAGGCAAAGGTAGAAAAGGAGGAAAACGACAAGGACATCCTGTTGAAGCCAGCTGCCATAAAAGAATCATCAGCTGCAAAGCCAGACCCCACCGATCAGGTTGAGTCTTTTATTTCTATTTCCAGCATGTTTGAAATGAATAATGTACTTTATGATGATAATAAGATGAAGAACTTTGCTTATTTGGATTGTGTATCTGATTACGATTCCATGCATCCATTCTAGCATTAATCTAGCATCTTTAACATCAATAATGATATTACAAAAGATGTTTCTTGGGATCCATACCGTATGTCAGCCACTTTTTAGCACGGTTAACTACCATGTGCGAGCCTATCTTCAAGCTCTTAAGGAAACAGCAACCATTAGAGTAAAACGACCAATGTCAAGAAGCCTTCTATAGGATCAAGGCTTATCTAATGAACCCTCCTATACTTAAGCCACTCATTCTCTATTTGGCAATAGAAGAGACATCTATAGGGCTATGTTGGTTCAAGAACACAAAGATAAGAAAGAGCACGCGGTTTATTATCTTAGCAAGAAATTGCTACAAAATGAGACTCGATACACCATCATGGAGAAAACTTGTGCATCTATGGTCTGGCTCACTAAGAAACTCAGACATTGGTTCCAATCTTATAGAATTTAAGCATTCACAAAAGTTGATCCAATGAAGTATTTATGTCAGGCTCCCTCACTAACCAAGAAACTGGCAAGGTGGCTCTTATTACTGTCGGAATTCGATATCGAGTATGTCACTAAGAAGACCATCAAGGGAAGGGCAGTGGCCAAATTCCTAGCAAAAAAACTGCTCGACAAAGGAGAATAGGAAAACCTAGAATTCCTGGATGAATGCTTTACAAGGGCTACACAAAGTTTTGAAAAGTGGACCATGTTCTTTGATGGCGCCGTTAACAAGCGAGGAGCTCGCTTGGGACCCTTTAGATGGAGCACTCATACCTCTATCGAAACGATTAGAATTTCTCACCTTAAATAATGGGGCAGAATGTGAAGCCTGTCTATTTGGAATGTCTACTCTAGTCACTCTTAGAGCAAACAAAGTAAAAATTATCGATGATTCAGCATTAGTCATCAACCACGTTACAGGAGACTGGGAACTAAAGGAGGAATCCCTCATACCTAACCTAGAGGCTGTATAGATAAAATCCGTGATGTTTAGAAAATGCAAATTTTTCCATATGCCCCGGGAGGAGAACTAGATGGCAGATGCATTAGCTTCCTTAGCCTCTATGTGGGAAGGGCCCTAAAAGCAGCCAATCAGACCCCTTGTTATAGAAATGACTCAATTTCTATATTACATCTGGATAGTAAATGACACTATGGATGAAGAAGAACCCTAGTACTCTGACATCATCAAGTTCCTTGAGAATGGTAAATTTCAGCCGAGGCTACAGATTTCGATAGAAATACATTAAAGAAGCTTGATGTACAGTTCTACTTAATTAAAGGGGATCTATTCACGAGGACATCTGATGGCCTACTATTAAAGTGCCTGACCCAACAAGGATCTGAAAGGGTGATGAAGGAGATACATTTATGAGACTGCGGTCCACACATGAATGGCGTCATGATGGCAAAGAAAATTCAAAGAATGGGATACTTTTGGCTAACCATTCTAGCCTATTGTATTCAAGAAGCAAAGACTTGCCATGCTTGTTAGATATATGGAGATGTGAGCCACTTGCCCTCAACAACATTGTAAAACTTGACAACGCCTTGGCCATTCTCAGCCTGGGGCATCAATATCATCGGGGAGATAAGACTGTCTTTAACTAATGCCCATCGCTTTATTATAGTAGCCGTCGATTATTTTTCCAAATGGGTTAAAGCAGAATCATACACGAGCATCACGGCCAAGAAAATGGCCTGATTTATTCAACGACATATCTTAGATACAGCATTCCTCATCATATAGTAAGTGATAGTGGTGTGCAATTCCAAGGGGAAATAGCCGATCTTATTAAGAAGCATGGGATCGAGCATCATCACTCTTCGCCCTATCGCCCTATCGCCCTCAAGCCAACGGAGCTATAGAAGTGGCTAAGAAAGTAATTAAGAAAATCCTCTCCAAGATGATCTCTAACTACCGAGATTGGGCTAATCATTTGCATTGTTCCTTGTGGGGATACAGGACCAGCGACAAGCCTCCTACAGGTCAAACTCCTTATTCTCTCGTCTATAGGATGGAGGCGGCATTGCTCGTTGAAATAGAGATCAAATCTTTGGGCATAGACTTGAAGAAAGGCTGCCTAAAGATGAATGGGCAAGGGTAATACATGAGGAACTGACTTTGATCGATGAAAAATGATTAATTGCATTGGAGAATCTACAGTTATACCAATAGTGCATAGCCAGGGCTTACAACCGTAAAGTCAAGGGGCAAGATCAACCCCTCAGAATGGGTGATCTGGTCTTAAAGCAATCTCGTAAAATGCACATAGATGCTTGAGGCGAGTTCCAGCAAAACTAGGAAGGGCCGTACATAGTAAGAAAGACTCTCAATAAAGGGGCGATAAAGATCTCGGATCTAGACAGCAATGAATTTGTGAATCCAGTAAATCAAGACAAGCTAAAGCGCTATCTTGTGTAAACAAAGAAAAAAATAAAAAAATATAAAGGTTTGTCAAGAGCTAGTGAGGGATCTTGGCAAAAATAAAGACCCTAAAATAGAAGAGCGAAGCCTTGGGTAAAATCTGTTCGAAACCTTGGGCGACAGTGGGCATTTCTTGGGAATAAATACCATTTGTCCTTCCTATTTAAATGATATCTTTTATAGTAACATGTTTATGTTAAATATACTAAATGAGTGCATAAAATTGAAACTGCGAATTATTTAAATAAAACACGCATTCAAATAACATCATTTCATCCTTATTACACATAAAAATGCATTACAAATAGGAAATGGAAACAATGAAGGTGAACAACAAGGCCTGAAGCCTTTATTTTCCCATAGGAATAAAAGACACATATTGACAAGCTTAATGACCCCCAAGGAAACTGCGAAGTCTCTACATCTCGATGAGCCTCTCTCCAAGGGTAGGAAGCCCACGAGTACTCGCAACCCAAACGTGATATGCCTCAAAGGGATGGATGTCAAAAGGTATGGAATAGTTCATGTCCACCCTACAGCGGCTGATCCACCTCACATCATAACGATAAACCCGAGTATAAGAAAGCTCAGAGCTGATTAGGGTACACATGAATGTCAGGAACCCCTGAGGGAGACCATACTTCCTGCACAAGCAACCTGGAGAGTAGGTGATAATCTCATAAAGGCCAATGAGGACCACGCCATCTTTAGCAATGTTAGTAGTCATATGCGTGATTCCCCACCAAGGGCAAACCCAACAAATATCCTCAGCAGCTCGACTCCCCATAAACTTAACCCCCTCTTTGACAGTAAAATCTCTATGAGGGTGGATGCTGATATGAATGATAGAATCCTAGCCCAGTAGGCCTTCAGATAATAATCCATATTCGTAGGGACAGATAACATAGAAAGCTTATCCCAAAGCCAATGATGTAGAGGCAACACAAAAGCACAAAGGAAAAAAAGAAAAGAAAAGAGAAAGCTAAAACCTGAAAAGGCAGTCAAGGAAAAAATTAAGGCAAGCCTAATAAATCGAAAACCCAAAAGGGCAGTCCATGCAAAAAGAAAGGCTCAAATAGAAGCTACCTGAAGAAGAAGCCTACTACCCCTGGTAGTAACTCCAGTCCTATTGGGAAGAATGCATAAAAATCAGTGTCTTAGCCAAACTCACTGCAATAGGAGATTTCCCCTCTAACATTTGATCAATGATAGTTAGGAAGGCAAAGTTGCAAACCATAGTGGGAACCTCGCAAAGGAATATTCCCAGCAAGAGTAAGAAAATGAGTGGAAGCCAGCTCACGTCGTTAGGAGAAAGGTTCCTAACTATGACAAAAGCCACATCCAACCTCAAGCCCTTGCTTCAAATCAATTGGCGCCTATCAAATCATTACAACTAAAAATGGTTCATCAACAGGTCAGAAAACTCAAGACAATAGATTGGAATGGCTGGGGGCATGTTAGCTGAATATCTTAGGAGCCCACAGTATTCCTCGTACAAGGGGCATAACTCATGCTCTCTAAAATGGAACACATTGTCGATGGGATCCCAGAATCTGATAGCAGCCTGGATCATATTATCCTTAACAAAGATGCAACAGTATTCCTTCATATGGGCCAGACTGCAAACCTCGAGATGGTCCCAACCATTAGAGTTTTTTACATAAACATTCAAATCTGTACAAAAATAGATGTAGTTCTCCATGGCAAAAACTCAAAGAGCAGCAGTTCGCTATATATAGTTTATGGGGCAATCTGCCAATATCTGGTAGATTACCCCAATAAACTCGATCAACGACAAAAGAAAGCACAAAGCAAAGGAATAATGCAAAGTTCTTTTATATATAAAAATGTGTTAATACAAAAGAAGAGGCACTACAAATGGCCCAAAAAAAGCCTATCTACTGCCCGTTGGAACTCGGGTGGCTAGGATTAAAGTGTTGGATATGATGTATGCCCTTAAGGCAATTAGGGCGATATATCTTAGTTATGTAATAGTATGAATATTTTGTTTAATCAATAAAGGCATTTAATCTTTTATTTATATCGATGTGCTTATAATAATATTATAGCTAGTTAAAATATATTCATTGATGTACGTATACAAAAGTCCTTGACGTATCATAGCATGAAGTCAGAGAAATTATAGTTAGACTATGTTTAGTGAGACCTGCTTCATGTGCAATTATGATTATGTCTAAACTATCCCTAGTCATACCTTCATCAAGAATATTAATGAAGCGAAAATACTAGCATGTGGTCAACTTTCTTGGAAAGGATCCAAGTAGTCAATCTCCTAAGGATTGAAGGTGGTGCCTTAAGTTTGACACATGGATATATCTGGGAGATATTTTGGAGATCATAGTAAGATAAACACTTGGTGTATATATCAATGTGTTAGCGTTTATCTTCATGCAATAAGCTCTGTGAATATCCTCATACTTGAGATGCTAGTTACCTTGTGTGGTACTATTGCTATACTTTGGGTCATTCCTATACACTCATTAATTTAGGGTGTCACGGGTGATTACGGGTATAGTGATGATAGCACGTTGGTAAGCTAAGTAGTCAGAAAGAATCCATCGCTTCGGATATATTAAGGAGTTGTACATGGCTGCTTGTTGAAGTGATGATTGCTATAAACCTCTGATCAGAGTACGTGTTTGATAGAAATAGTTTCTAGTCAAACACCCTATAGTAAAAGGAAATATACTTCGGTAACAAGTTAATAACTGGGATAGCTTGGAGAAACCTTGCTATTACTAGGATAACACTTTAACCAAACCCTATAAGCCAGATGGTACTAATATTAAAGAATGGAAGGAGTTCATTGCATTGGATAGCTGTTGCAATAACCGGGATTAAGTCGTAAGCACAAATGACGTTCTGAGTAATGGGGGATGGTAGTCCCTTGCTAGAGGCGTACTATAGTCATTTAAGGTAATCGAGTTCTATTCACGGTCTAAAACCTCGAGCCAATGGTTCAATTAGAACAAGGGGTTGGTTAAGCCTTAACAGCTCAATACTTTGAAATCCTATAAGGTCACACATTGGACCTTCATCCGACTAAGTAAAGAACTAATAGATTTATTCTATTACGAAAATATAACATATTAATAATTGGATTATTATTTAATTGGTTAAAAATGATTAGATCATTTTGGACAAACTAAGGATTTTATTTTTGACCGGTAACTAATTTATTAGGGTCATAAAATAAATATTTATTTGAAAGGGATTAAAAGATAATTTTTTCGAATGGGTTGCACCTGATAAAATTGTTGGACAATTTTGAACTGCAAAATGGGTTGCAGGATTCGCGACACATTCAGTACGCGAAATCCCGGACCGTGGGCTTGCAAAAGCCTAGCGTGAGAAATCTCGCAAGCTGGGCTTATGAGAAATCGCATAAGGCCAGCTTGCAAGAAGCACAGTGTGCATGTGGGCAGAACCCGCGGGGCTCCAAGCCCTATAGGTCAACTCGCAAGTGGGATGTGCAAATGCACATCCCACATTGGAAAAGGGGGGATCAATTTTGCTCCCCCAAGCTTATATATAGGCTTCTCCATGCCCTCTTTCAAATTGCACTAGTATCTCAAAGCATAAATCCTAAGTGAGATTCGTGAAGATAAATCTCTCGGGTATTTGAGCAAGTTCTTTTGTAGGAGCCTGATTTTAATCGAGCACCTGTAGTCTATATTTTTTAGTGGGGCTTCTGGATTGGTCTAGCAACTACTCGAGGCTCCTTAGTTCTTCCATTCGGGGAGGTTTTTGTTGGTGGGGCTCATGTGGATACTCATAGAGGCTATCCTACACTTGGAGGCTTGTACAAGGAGGTTTTGCTAAAGCACGATTCAACTGTTAAGTTTTCTCTCTTTCTCTTTTAATTATTAGGTCTTTTTCTTTAAGCGTTTTTATACTTAATAATTATGCTTATGTTGTTGCATGCTTAGTTTATTTTATGCTCAAGTTATAGCTTAGAGTTATAACATGCTTAAGTTATAGCTTAGAGTTATAACATGTTTAGGTTATAGCTTAGAGTTATAACATGCTTAGTATAAAATATATATGCTAGAATATAATTTAGAATTATAGTATACCTAACCTATGCATGCTAACCTAGGTAGAGAATTATTTAGTTAATGCTTTATTTAATTTATATGCATCTTATAGGAGTACCTGGGGACAGGGACAAAGTTTTGAATTTTCGCCGTGCCTGTTATGCATGTTCAAATTAAATGTCAATTCCCAACAGCGGTATCAGAGCCTGCCTATTTAGTGCATAATTAAGTTAGAAGCAGACTTAATATTATTTTCTATATGAAATGATTTATTATTTATTTAATTATTTGGAACAATATATATGAGCTTGAGTTTTCATTTCAAGGTTAGAAAATGGTTGTGAATAATTTTGCATAAGCTTGCTCAACTTACTCAAATTATACAAGTTTCAATAATTTATATAAATTACACTGGTTATAGATGCTTCCAATTTACATGAATTGAAAGAACGAAATTTATTAATTCAAGAGAATCCATTGGTCTTTGAGTTTGTGCTCGTATTTGTTCTGGCTTAGGATTGGACTTGGTGTCTACTCACTTCAAGGGCATCTCTCCTACCCGGGAACCTATATTGGTGCAGCTTGAATTGACCAATGAGGGGATTAAATATGGACTAATTTATTTCTAGTATATAAGATGGTTCTTATATATGTTTCTATAACAAAGTAAAAATTAAATTTATTGAATAAAAGCTTAAAGGAAATGCAATATAAATATAACAAATAAAAGTGTTACTTATTTTGCATATAATCTAGGTTGATGGAATAATTATAATAAAGAGCTTGAACCCACCTAAGGTTGGACCTTATAAATTAATTCTAAAATTCCCTTAATTAATATAAATTATTATAAATATGTCCATTTGATAAAATCCTAGATTGGGTGAGACGTTTAACACCAATAAAATCCTAAAGTAAATATATTAAGGCAAGTTATGGTCTTCCTTACTCAAATTTATAATACGGTCTCTTTAGGCTACCAAAGTGTTATGCAAAGCGTTCCTTCTAGTCCATATTGATTGGTTATAAAGTTTGGGATAGGGTCTGCCTTAACGAAACTGGGGTAGTCTACCAAAAAATTAGGGGCTAGGCCCAGATCTGAGACATATTCAAGGAGATGGTAATATAAGAGCACACGTCCCTTGGGATTAGGGAACTTGAATGTATTAGAAATTGCATACGATGCAAATGGAATGGGATTTCAACTATAACTTACTATTATGACTTGACTCATAAAATTGGGGGTTATAATAGACTAGTTATAGATGCTACCTACTAGGAAATTTATCTGGGCTAAAATTTCTGAAATCAATAGAATGGGCTATTATAAATTTTGAAGAAAATAGTAGGACATATGTATTTAATTAAAAGTCCTTATATTAAATACATGTACTTAAAGTTATATCTGAACTCTTTTTATTATCTTATATCTTAGGTGGAATATGAACTCTAATTTAAAAATTTGTCTTAGACACATCCAAGTTTTAACAGGAATTAACTACCAAGAATGGAACAAGGATGTAAGGGACACCCTTAAAGATTATGAATTGGTGGCATGTGTTCTTGAAAATCCATTCACATAAATTCCTATCACTGATGCACCGACTGTAATTAAGTAGGCATGGTTAAAGTATCTAAAGGATTCAGTTTATGTGTCGCACTTGTTGTTAGATACTATAAATCCTATGATACGTTCACTGTGTGATCACATGAGTCTGGAAACCATGTTAATCCATCTGAAGGGTTTACCTGAAATGGCAAGGTATGAAAGGTTCAAGTTAACTAATGAACTTTCCAACTCTAAGATGAAGGAAGGGACAACTGTTGTAGCATACATCAATAAGATTAGAGATTTCATGGTAAATTAGAATCACTAGGATCTACAGTTAGTCAATCCTTGGGAATGGATATCCTGTTGGATTCTTTACCCATCAGCTGTGCTGATTTTGTAAAGGAACATTGCTCTAAAGTATACGACTGTACATTTCTGAAATTTATTAATGGATTGAGAAAATTTGATGCCAAAGGCAAAGAATTTTTAGGTAAGTTTACAAACGATGTTCTCTAGAAATTGGCCCAGAGAATATTATCACCAAAGGAGTAGTTAAAGGGTTCAAAAAGAAGAAAGAAAAGAAGCCATCTAAGTATGTCTGCTTCCAGTGTGGGAAACCGGGGCATTGGAAGAGGGATTGCAAAGCTCCAACTTCTGAACATTTAAAGACAAAGCCTGCAGAGGCATCTACTTTAGGTATGTTTGTAATTGAAAACTTTGCTACTTTTCCTCATGAATCCACTTGGGTATTAGATACCGGTTGTGATTCTCATATATGTACTTTTGTGCAGGGACTAAGGAATAGTAAAAGATTTGCAAAAGGAAAGATGGACCTACGTGTGGCAAATAGAGCCCAAGTTGCTACATTAGAGCTTTAATCTTATTTTGGTAAGTGGAAGTGTTTTAGTTTTGAGTAATTGTTACTACATTTTGAGTGTTACTAAGAATATTGTATCTGTTGCATCTTTAGCAGCAGAAGAATTTGAAATTTTATCTTAAAATAATAATTGTCAGATTCACTTAATTTTTGTTCTTTATGGTAATGGGATGTTGAATGGTGGCATTTATATTCTTGATACTAAAACAAAAGTTTTAAATATAAACAATGTAAAGAAAGTTAAATTAAATAATGAGAATTCCTTCTACTTATGGCATTGTCATTTAGGCCACATAAACAAAGATCGCTTAACCAAGTTGCATAAGCTTGGAGACTTAGGCCCAATAGACTTGTAGTCTTATGGCGATTGTGAACCTTGTTTAAAAGGAAAAATGACAAATTTACCCTTTCAAGAAAAGGGTGAATGGGCCGTGAGTACATTGGAACTTATACATATTGATGTGTGCGGTCCAATGAGTGTTCTGGCACTAGGAGGATACTCCTACTTCATAACCTTTATTGATGATTATTTATGATACGGTTATTTGTAATTAATGAAGCACAAGTCTGAAAGTTTTGAAAAGTTCAAACTATTCAGAGCTGAAGTAGAGAAAGAGCTTGAGAAAAGTATTGAAGCACTTTGATCGGATCAAGGTGGAGAATACTTAAGTCAGGAGTTTCAGGATTATGTAAAGGAAAATGGGATAGTTCCCTAGTGGACCCCTCCTTATACACCCTAACACAATGGAATGTCAGAAAGGAGGAATAGAACTTTATTAGATATGGTTCGATCTAAGATGAGCCATGCAGATCTCAGTAAATCCTTTTAAGGATATGCACTAAAGAGCATAGTTTATGTACTAAACAGAGTGCCCTCTAAATCAGTTGATTCTACACCTTACAAAAGAGGGTGTAATAAAAAGCCATCTCTAAGTCACTTAAGAGTATGGAGTTGTCCTGCTAGGGGGAGAGGATAGCGTTAGATAAGCTGAATGCCAAATCTGAAAAGTGTCTATTTATTGGATATCCAAAGGAAACTATTAGATATCTATTTTACCAACCCAAAGCACAGAAGGTATTTGTGTCACGGAATGCTCACTTTTTGGAAAAGGAACACTTACTTGCAAAAGTCAGTGGGAGTAGTATTGAACTGGAAGTTCAAGAGGAAGAAATAGACAATCAGTTGATTGACCCCATTCTAGATTCATAAGAAAGTGAGATCCAAGAATAACCTATCAAAACACAAGCATTGCGAAGATCAGGTCGTGTTCATAAAGGTCCCAATAGATATGGTTTTATCATCACTAATGATAAGAAACTATATCTCTAGGAGGATGATGAACCAAGGACATATGATGAGGCAATGAAAAGCTCAAATTCTGATAAATGGCTAAAAGCCATGAAATCAAAAATGGATTCCATGTATGAGAACTAAGTTTGGAACTTGGTTGATGTGTCTTAAGAGGTTAGACCGATCGGGTGTAAATGGGTCTTCAAGAAGAAGACTGACATGGACGGTAATGTAATTACCTATAAAGCAAGGTTGTTTGCAAAAGGTTATAGTCAACGTGAAGGTATCGACTATGATGAAACTTTCTCATCGGTAGCCATGCTTAAATCTAAAAGCATGCTCCTCACCATTGCTGCTCATTATGACTATGAGATTTGGTAGATGGATGTTAAAATAGCATTCCTGAATAGGGATTTAGACTGGGATGTGTATATGACACAACCTGAGGGTTTTACATCTCAGAATGGCTCGAAGGTATGCAAGCTACAAGGGTCCATTTATTGACTTAAGCAGGCATCTAGGAGTTGGAAAATAAGGTTTGATCAGACTATACGTGAACTGGATTTCTGTCCAAACATTAATGAGTCTTATGTTTACAAGAAGGTTAGTGGGAGTGCAGTCATTTTTGTAGTATTATATGTCGATGACATTCTATTTTATAGGAAATGATATTTCTCTTATTCAAAATGTTAAAGTAGGGTTGTCAAGAAAATTCTCCATGAAAGACCTTGGTGAAGCAGCATTTATACTAGGTATAAAGATCTCTAGGGATAGATCCAAGAGGTTGTTAGGTCTTTCTCAAAGTACATATATAGATAAGGTATTAAATAGGTTCAACCTTGAGCATTAAAAGAAAGGTTATCTCCCAGAGATAAAGGGAATTAACCTATCTAAAGCTGAGTGTCCAAAGACAGCGCAGAAGAGAATGCACATGAAGGATATACCCTATGCATCCGCGATAGGATCCATCATGTATGCTATGATATGTACTAGGCCAGATGTCTCTCAGGCTTTAAGTTTTACGAGCAGATATCAGTCAGGTCTAGGTGAAAGGCATTGGATGGCCATCAAGGCAATTCTTAAGTACTTGAGAAGGACTAAAGATGAGTTCTTAATTTATGGAGAAGGTGACCTCACAATTAGAGGTTACAGTGATGCGATTTTTCAATCCGACAAGGATGACTCTAAGTCTCAGTCGGGTTTTTTGTATGTGTTAAATGGAGGGGCAGTATGCTGGAAGAGTTCCAAGCAAGAAACTGCCGCTAATTCAACCACAGAATTTGAATACATTACTATATGTAAAGCAGCAAAAGAAGCTATCTGGTTAAAGGGATTTATTGGTGATCTCGGTGTGATGCCTAAGACTGTTGATCCAATTACTTCGTATTGTGAGAACAATGGTGCCATAGCTTAGGCAAACGAACCACAGTCTCATCAAAAAAATAGACATGTATCTAGAAAGTATCATATAATCAGGGAGATTGTTGATGCTAAGATAATAAGACTAGAATATGTACCCACTTATCAGAACCTCGTGGATGGTCTGACGAAGCCATTGACTTAAGTCAAACATGACCAGCATATTAAAGCATATGGATTAAGACATATGGCTAATTGGCCTTAGTGAAAGTGGGAGTTTGATGGATATGATGTATGCCCTTAAGGCAATTAGGGCGATATATCTTAATTATATAATAGTATGAATAATTTGTTTAATCAATAAAGGCATTTAATCTTTTGTTTATATTAATGTGCTTATAAATATATTATAGCTTGTTAAAATATATTCATTGATGTATGTATACAAAAGTCCTTGACGTATCATAGCATGAAGTCAGATAAATTATAGTTGGACTATGTTTAGTGAGACCTGCTTCATGTGCAATTATGATTATGTCTAAACTATCCCTAGTCATACCTTCATCAAGAAAGGATATTGATGAAGCAGAAAGACTAGCATGTGATCAACTTTCTTGGAAAGGGTCCAAGTAGTCAATCTCCTAAGGTCTGAAGGTGGTGCCTTAAGTTTGACTCAAGGATATATCTGGGAGATATAATGGAGATTGCAATAGGATAAACACTTGGTGTATATATCAATGTGTTAGTGTTTATCTTCATGCAATAAGATTTACGAATATCCTCATACTTGAGATGCTAGTTATCCTGTGTGGTACTATTGCTATAATTTGGGTCATTCCCATACACTCATTATTTAGGGTGTCACGGGTGATTACGGGTATACTGATGATAGCACATTGTTAAGCTAAGTAGTAGGAAAAGTCCATTACTTCGGATATATTAAGGAGTTGTACCTGGCCACTTTTTGAAGTGATGATTGCTATAAACCTCTAATCAGAGTATGTGTTTGATAGAAATAGTTTCTATTCAAACACACCATGGTAAAAGGCAATATACTTCGGTAACAAGTTAATAATTGGGATAGCTTGGAGCAACCTTTCTATTAGTGGGTTAACACTTTAGCAAACCTTATAAACTAGATGGTACTAATATTAAAGAATGGAAGGAGTTCATTGCATTGGACGACTATTGCATTAACCGGGATTAAGTCATAAGCATAAATGACGTTCCAAGTAATGGGGGATGGTAGACCCTTGCTAGAGGCATACTACAATCATTTTAGGTAATCGAGTTCTATTCACGGTCTAGAACCTCGAGCCAATGGTTCCATTAGAACAAAGTGTTGGGTAAGCCTTAACAGCTCAATACTTTGGGATCCTATAAGGTCACACACATTGGACCTTCATCGGACTAAGTAAAGAACTAATAGATTTATTCTATTACGAAAATATAAAAATGATTAGATCATTTTGGATAAACCAAGGAATTTATTTTTGACCGATAACTAATTTATTAGGGTTAAAAAATAAATATTTATTTAAGTGGGATTAAAAGAGAATTTTTCTGAATGGGTTACACCCGATAAAATTGTTGGACTATTTTGAACTGCAAAATGGGCTGTAGGATTTGAGACACGTTTGGTGCACGAAATCCTGCACCGTGGGCTTGTAAGTCCTACAATACGGCACTTGCGAAAGCCCATGAGGCTAGGCTTGCTGGCGCTGCCTTTGTCAGCCTAGGCAAAGCCCAGCACGAGAAATCTAGTAGGCCCAGCTTGCGAGAAGCACAGCGTGCGGAGCATACTCTGCACACAGGTAGAACCCGCGGGGCTCCAAGCCCCATGGGTCAAACCCGTGTGGGATGTGCAACATCAAAAAAAGGGGGAGCAATTTTGATTCCCCAAGCCTGTATATAGGCTTCTCCATGCCCTCTTTCAAATTGTACCAATAGCTCAAAGCATAAATCCTAAGTGAGATTCGCAAAGATAAACCTCTCAGGTATTTTAACAAGTTCTTTTTTAGGAGCTTGATTTTAATCGGGCCGCCTCTAATCTATATTTTTGGGTAGGGCTTCTGGAGTGGTCTAGTAACTACTTAAGGCTCCTTAGTTCTTCCTCTCGGGGAGGTTTTAGTTGGTGGGGTTCGTGTGGATACTCATAGAGGCTATCCTACACTTGGAGGCTTATGCAAGGAGGTTCTGCTAAAGCACGCTTCAACTGGTAAGTTTTTTGTCTTTCTCTTTTAATTATTAGGTCTTTTTCTTTAAGCGTTTCTAGACTTAATAATTATACTTAGATTGTTTTGCATGCTTAATTTATTTTATGCTTAGGTTATAACTTAGAGTTATAACATGCTTAGGTTATAGCTTAGAGTTATAACATGCTTAGTATAAAATATATATGCTAGGATATAATTTAGAATTATGGTATGCCTAGCCTAAGCATGCTAACCTAGGTAGAGAATTATTTAGCTAAGGCTTTATTTAATTTATATGCATCTTATAGGAGTTCATGGGGACAGGGACAAAGTTTTGAATTTTTGTAGTGCCTATTATGCTTATTCAAATTGAATGTCAGTTCCTAACATAGAGGATAATGGAGGAGGAGGGTAACCATCCTAATGAAAGAGTCTAAAAAGATCGCCATGTCCCCGATGCGGCTACTGCTATGGGTCATCCACCTGGGGCATCCCTAACAGACCTTAAAGCTATCTGATCTCCAGCTAAAACATTTTAATATAGTCAATTCATATGCATTTCTCAACATGCCATGCATCATCATTAAAATAATAAAATAGTGAACGTACCACCGTATCAGAGTTTGGTTGATCATGAACCACTGCTGTCCTTGGATATATCCCCAATCAAAGATACTATCAGCAATGGGCACTTGCAAGAATGAGAAATTAGGATGAGTCAGAACCATCACAATCTGAGATCCTAAAGAAAAAAAGAGAAAAAGTAGAGAAGGCTTACATGAGTGGTATCAGCCGGATAGAAGGGCACTGGATGCTCAGGATCCAGATAAGGCAGAATCAATAGCGTATAAGTACTCAGGTCAGGATGGTACATCAAGACATGGGCGGCTGATACTAAAATCCTCAATGTCCCTCTACCATCACCAAACTCTGAGGTAGGATAAATGGCGCCGAAGACCTAACCACATGAGCGGAAGTAGATGCAGGCCTTTTCCTACCTTGGTGATCCTACAAAGACGTCGAAGTAAGGATGAATCAGTCCAACTAAGTGCGATAATAAAAAAGACAATAAACTCGAGTCAATGAAAGAGAGGATATTATCATCCAAACATTCCCAGGCAAACCTGATCTGGCTTGACCACTAAGGGCAAAAGTCAAAGGAGCATCACCCTCAGAGGAATTATGAATAGAGCATCACCCTCAGAGGAGTTATGAATGTCTGGCTGGGGCGCGATGGGAATAGGGTCTGTCTCTAGCCATCCAAGTAATTGCGAATGGCAGAACTCCTCATACCGCACAACCCACCCCGAGAAGGCATTAGGTAAGCCATCGGAGGCCAATCGTGTAAAGTTAGGAGAGCTACGTGGCCAAAAAATCCACCGAGGCACCTCGAAAGGAATAGAGCACAACCGGGGAGGGAGATGCCAATTCTGGATGCGCTCTCTAAGGTACCACTCGAGGGAGAAGGGATTCTCTATAATTAGCTGAGTGTTCACAAATTCCCCAGTTAATCTCGTAACCTCTGGCTAGTAGAGAGCATGCCCACATGGCTGCGTCTTGATTTGAGAATAGAAAAGAGGTACCAGGCATTATTACAACAAATGCAGCAGATATAGCAATCAAAGCAAATCAAGGGAGCTATAGAGTATACCTTCTCTAAAGATAGAGCGCGGAGGTGAGCAGAAAGATCAAAACAGGACTCCATCTCCCAACCTCGCCAGTACTGTGGCAGACAAGGACAGAATGGATAGCTACCGTCTTGCATGAGCTTAGTTCTTGGGAGAATCCCCATCTCAAAACGCCATATCTGCAAGCAGTCAAAAGAAATCAGGATACAATAAGGCAAACAAAAATGCTCATAAAGGAAGAAAAGGAGTTAAATCCATACATAGACAATCTGAAGACAAGATTTGAACTTGCCAATCTTATTCCTCACACACTGATCAAGGGCCCAATACACATGACCCAATGCGGCTCAACCCTAGGCATACTCATTAAATCGGGTTAGATCAATTAGAGTAGGCAAAATGTGGAGATTCACGATCGCATCCCCACTAGGAAAGCACAGCCATGACAAAGTAGCAGCCATGAAAGCTCTAGCCTCACAGGCAGAAGTCAAGTGTCTCCTATCCTTGGTGGTCCAAAAGGTCATAAGTTTCTCACAAGAAACTCGCCTGGGCTTGTCCCCAGAATAGCCAATCAGATCCTTAATGGTCTCCATATTAAAGTTGTCATAAGTAAAGCAAGCATTGAAGTGGATCACATTACCATGGAAGGGAGGACCTGTGATGGCGCAGTAATCCACTGGAGTAATAGTGTATTCCCTGCACTGGAAGTGGAAATTAGTATCGAACCACCTACTCAAGGTACGGGTACAAGTACCGGCTGTGATGTACGGATACTTGCGATGCCTCATGTACTTGCAGTTCCTCACTATCCTCCCCAAGGACGTCCCGTAAATGATGGTTTTGGTACTAGGAGATAGTACCTTGTACCACTTGTGAAAGTGGGAGATACTACCGCCCTCGTGGTTGGTGACCTACAAAAATAATGCATATACACTAATCACACACCAGTCTTCGATAAATCACACGATTATCAAAGGTCATTGCATTCATGCCATAAATAAAGAGCAAAAAAATACGTATATATAACAAGTAAATAATAACATCATAAATAATAATCATAATAAGAATAACATGGTAACAAATGTGGCAAAGGAGGTAAGGCTTACCAGAATCCGAGAAAGGTGGTCGGAAGGCTTCAAAGCATGCTGGATAAAATCCCCTGGACAGGTCCCGTGGTACATCCAATTCAATGGAAGACCATATAAAGCCTTGGCATGAACCTCGGATAATTTCACTCGCTCGCCGTCAATAATCACATTCTGAGTAGTCACTTGGATGGCTGGCAAATCCAAGCGGATATTATAAAGCTTGAACCACATAGAAATACCGTAAAATCAAAATAAAAGGGGTAGAAAAGGAAAGAAAATGAGAGAAATCATTGTCAAAGATGGCTCGAAAACAAAAATCTTCGAAGAAAAAGAGCTAAATTCGTAATAGAGAAGAAGAGAAATTTTTTGGTGTGGAGAAAATGGGAGCCAAGTTGCTTTTTATAGTACGCTGGTAATTAGCCCGCCGGCTAATTACATATGTAATTTGCTCACCGGCTAATTACCTATGCCACCTGTCGTGCGTTTACGCGTTGCACACGTTTACACGTAACGGCTATAAAAGTTACCATTACATAGGTAATTAGCCCACCGGCTAATTACGTATTTTTGAACATTTTTGCAATTTTGCATATTTCATCCATTTTCTGCATTGTTTATGAAACGAGCGGACCTAAAAGCTATTTTTACACAGTCATTCATGCATCAAGCACCTAAAAGAATATTTATTTCAACCCTCGGTCAATTTTAAACCTCATACAACTCATTAATAAATTTTTAATCGAAGGGGCAAAATATATTTTATTTCAAAATTTGTCGATTAAAAATATTTCAACTCATTACATTCCATACACACTGTTTTGTTTGTTTCGCATACAATAAAATTTCTAGCACGAAATTTATGTATGCGAGGGGAAAACTGTTAACACAGGCCCGTTTTGGCCCGACGAGGAATTACGCCTTTTTCATTCAGTGATCAGGCAAAAGAGCCAAAAGGGACCAAATTGTCATCTGAAATCAGAAATTCAAAAATCCACATTCAAGAAAAGCTTTGATTTAGCATTTCCTACTGAAAAATTAAAAACTCAAAGTTTGGTCAAATATAGGAAATTAGCCCGTCGGCTAATTACCCATCTATAGTAAAAACATTAAATATTACCGAGATCTTGCAAGATTTTACGGGATTTAAAGTAAAATCTTGTCACATAGGTAATTAGCCCGCCAGCTAATTACCTACCTTCTGTAAATAAGGGCTCACCCCCCTCACTTCAACGGAGACAAAAAATTTCATAAATCTCAAAATTCCCATTATGTCTCTTTTGTTTCGGGAGCCTCGAAAGCCCCAAAACTCTGTTAAAACACTCTCAAATCCGAGTTTTATCACCAGTATCCGGTATAAGTTCAGTCTCATATGTTTTTAGATCAAGATCTTACAGTGATCTTCGGTCTAAAAATGACTCAATTTCCTAAAAACACGCATTTTCTATAGGAATAATTAAGATTATAGCCATAACTTGGATTAAATCTATTTTCCAAATAAATCACAACTTCGGTCCCTCACCGGCCCTCGAGTCATCCTAGACAGACGAAAAGGTAAACTGAGGGTAATTGGCTCTAAGCCCAACTTTAAAACTCATTCAAGCTCATTTTATTACTTATATTATTGCACATTGCATTTCATTTCTCTGGTTAAGTGAGCCACTTGAGCCTTTCAAACTATAATATGTGTAAATAAGCTCGCAAGTTTGGATAAAACATCCAGAACGTGAGGAAACTCTATCCGAGTTACTGGGCCAAAACCTAAATGTTGTCGTTACTCTGCCGAAATTTCGGTAGCAAATATCTATTTATTTATGTCGTTATAATGGCCATTTTATTTCTTGAATTTGATTCTTAAATAAAGCGATTGTAATGCAGAAATTACCCAAAATTCCAAAATTAATCTAAACAATTTGAACAATATGAGTACTATTATGTCTGAAGTCAGAATCTCACTTTATTTTCAGTATAAAAATTTCATTTTGGATCAGTATACCACAATTCCTGATGGAGTTGAACCGGGGTAACGACTCTATTTTTATTTTGAAATAAAGTAAAAATGATTTATTTTAAAAATATCTTTTCTGAATAAAATGTGTAAATATATTTCTCAATATAATCACATTTTTTCCTTATAAAAAGCCATGTTTTTCACATTCAATAAGTTTACGTGAAAAATAATGAAAATAACTTTTATCTTTAATAAAATCCAGCATTTTATTACAAAAGAGGCACAAGCATTTAAGCGAACCGGATTTTCTCTAACCAAACCAAACGCCGCGTTTCCTCAAACTGCATTGAATCACGCCCCTCGCACCGTACCCCATATGCATCCCCATAAAACGCTTACCTACTCACAACTATCTTCTTGTTGTCCCATTAATTGGTGAGACTCCGAAAAATCTTTTTCGCCATCTCCTCTTTAGTGATCTCCTTTCCCAGTCTCTTCATCTCATTAACCACATTAGTATATCTGGTATTCATATTGCTGATAGATTCTTTGGGTTCCATCTTGAAATTTTTCATCTTTTCCTGGAGGAGATCAATCTTGGCTTCGGGAATCTTATTGGTTTCTTCATAGGTCACCTTAAGTTTTTGCCAGATTTCTTGAGTTATTTTGCAGCCTAAGTTCTTGTTAAATTCATCTGCACTCAAAACACAATGAAGCATGTTAATAGCATTGGCATTTTCACACAACTTTTTATAATCATTATCATCCCATTGATTAGAGGGTTTCCTGGTTGTAATACCCTCAACCTCATAAGTAGGGACATATGGCCATCCTTAATGGCCATCCATACTAGCATGCTCTGTGCCTGTATGAAGTTCTTCATCTGGTTTCTCTAGAATGTGTAGTGTTCACTGTAAAGAGTGGGGGATAAGTTATAGACATACCCTCTGGAAGAAGCTGTGAGTTATTATTCTGATAACTCATTTTGATTTTTACAATCAAATTAGACCTTTAGCTCGAGATTGTTAAGTCTCTAGATGTGAGCACTTGCTCTAATACCACTTATTGGTCTCTTAGTGAGTGTTACTACAATCAGAGGGGGGTGAATGACCCTTTTTTACGGAATTTTAGACTTTAAAAAGTCTTTGTGTAGCGTGCAATGGATGAACTGGAAGCTTACTGGAGTAAGATCCAGATAATGCAAATATTCAATACAAAATGCACTGAAAGTAAAGGCTTAAGGTAAAGTAAATCAAACACAAATATTTTATACTAGTTTGGCCCTGCCTACATCCAGTCCCCAGAGTTTCCTCCTCCGAGCTTAAATCCACTAGTGATTGATTTCTTTCTTAGGCAGAATTCAAGCCTTTATAAGTTATCTCTGAAGATTTCTTCTCCTCTGGATGTAGGGTATACCACCATAGCTAACACTTAGCTTCGCTAAGTCCTTTGCAAGTTATCTTCGTAGATTCCTTCTCTTCCAAATGTAGGGTATACCACCAAGGCTAACACCTAGCTTGGCTAAGTCTTTTTCTCTTAGGGATATACCACTTAAACACTCCCTAGTACAAGCTAAGTCTCCTATCTCAATACTCACCCAAGTATGAGATATTACAACAATATTTCTTAACAAAGATTGGTTTTTGAATTCTTCAAGTTTATAACTTTACTTGAGAATTCTTACAAACTAATTTTAAGGTTTGGGTTCTTGGAGGGATTTTGATCACTGATTGAATAGCAAATTTCTCAAGATAATAGTTTTCTCAAATCAACCACCATCTTCTCAACTTGTGAAGCTTCCCTTTTATAGGAATGAATTATAAATATAGTCGTTGAGTGATCTGGAATCTTCACCATTGATTAGATATGAGTTGGCGCATTGATTTGTCCGTTAAACCCAATAAATGTCCCATTTGAATTTGTTGGGATTGGAGCGACAAAGTTGTCAGATGTCGTTTCTTTAGCTTTTTGTGTTCTACGAAATTCTATGCAAAGTTTGTCTTTATTTAAGATCCATGCGCCTTGCTTTTGGTCTAGGTTAAAAAGGTAGTTACCTTTTTCCCTCTTTGTGTCAGTCATTTTTTTCCTTTGTTGAAATCGTGTAAGCTGTACTTTTTCTTTCTCTAAGGCAAAAAGTGAGTTTGACACTAGACAAAATTGATTTGAAAATTGATATTTAAATATTTTCCTTTATCTTGTGAATATGTGCTTCTATCTTACTTTAGTCTTTAGTGTTTTTGGATCCTCTTCTGGATGTAATCCCTTTCGAATGCACTCTTCTTAGACGTAGGATTTAGTTTTTCTTCAATAACTTAATTCGGATGCTTGTAAGGACGCTTGTCTTGAGTCTTCTTCCAGATGCATTCTTCTAGGACTTAGGAATTTTTTTTCTTTAAAACCTTTATCCGGATACTTTTGGATGCTTGTGTTTTAACTAGGTCTTCTAGATAAATTGATTTCCAATAATTATATATCTCTGTATAATAGCACGATATGAGCGAGGGTTTAGAAATTATACCTGAGCAATTGATAATGAATTCCTTGCATTGATGAGGTGATGAACTCCTTCCCATGGTGAACTCCTTTCAGGTGGTTCCTTCCTTGGGCGAACCTCTTTCCAATCGCGTCCCTTTTCATGGCAAAAACCTCTTCGCTGGTTCCTTTCTTTGGCAAACACCTCTTCGTATTGGTTCCTTTTTATGGAGAATCCATTTCCAAGTGTGTTTCTTTCCTGCAGTGAACACCTTCTCTATTGTGGTTCCTTTCTAAGGCGAATCCCTCTCTAAAGTGTTTCTTTTCATGGCGAACGCCTTTCTGTTGATTCCTTTCTTTGGAAAATCTCTTTTCATTATGGTTCCTTTCTATGGCGAATCCCTCTCCAATATATTCCTTTCTATGGTAAACACCTTTCTGTTAGTTCCTTTTCCTCGGCAATTCCCTTTTTGTAGTGGTTTCTTTCCACGGTGAATCCCTCTTCAATGTGCTCCTTTCCATGGCGAACATGTTTTTTTTTATTCCATTCTTCGGCGAAAATCTTTCCATTTTGATTCCTTTCCATAGCGAACACCTTTCTGCTAGTTCCTTTCCTCGGCGAATCCCTTTCCTTAGTGGTTCCTTTCCATGGCGAATCCCTCTCCAAATATGTTCCTTTTCAAGGCAAACATTTTTCCATTGATTCCTTTCTTCCATGCATCTCTTTCTGTTGTGGTTCCTTTCCTTGGCGAATCCCTCTACAATGGTGTTTGTTTGCATAAACTATTGGTAAGTAAGAAAACTTAAGTATTGTTCTAGGTGGCATATCTTAATTCTTGATTGACCTTGTGAAGAACAAATGTTTGCCCCTTCAATCAAGGATTAAGATATGCAGGTCGGCACTTGCCCAGGTAAAATGAAAATGTGTTTAGAACTGTTAGGTAGCTCCCAACTTGAATCGATGTGCCCCTTAGGTGACCTTTGTTAGATTTGATGTATGCCCTTAAGGCAATCAGGGTGATATATCTTAATTATGTACTGGTATGAACAATGTATTTAATTAATAAAGGCATTTAATCTTTTGTTTATATCGATTTGTTCATATATATTGTGGCTGGTTAAAATATATTTATTGATATCTTTGTACAAAGGTCATTGACATAATACATAGCATGAAGTGAGAGATATTATAATAAGACAATGTGTAGTAAGACCTGCTTCATGTGCAATTATGATTATGTCTAAACTATCCCTAGTCATAGTATCATCAAGAAAGGATATTGATGGAGTAGTAAGACTAACATGTGGTCAACTCTCTTGGAAAGGGTCCAGGCAGTTATCCTTCTAAGACTAAAGGTGGTGCCTTGAGTTTGGCACATGGATATATCTGAAAGATATATTGGAGACCGCAGTAAGATAAACACTTGGTATATATATATCAATGTGTTGGTGTTTATCTTCATGCAGTAGCTTTACAAATATCCTCATACTTGAGATACTAGTTACCTTGTGTGGTACCGTCACTATACTTTACCTATTAACTAATTAATTTATGGTGCCACGATTAATTTTGTGTATAGTGATGACAGCACATTGGTAAGCTATATAGTCGGAAAGAATCCATCGCTCCGGATATATTAAGGAGTTTTTACCTGGCCGCTTATTGTAGTGATGAGTACTATAAACCTCTTATCAAAGTATGTGATTGATAGAAATAGTTACTAGTCAAACACATTATGGTAAAAAATAATATACTTCGGTAACAAGCAAATAATTGGGATAGCTTGGAGCAACCTCGCTATTGGTGAGTTAACACTTTAATCAAACCCAACAAACTAGATGGTACTTATATCAAAGAATGGAAGGAGTTCATTGTATTGGGAAACTATTGAATTAACCAGGATTAAGTCATAAGCGCAAATGACATTCCGAGTAATGGGGGATGGTGGACCCTTGCTAGAGGCGTAATACAGTTGTTTAAGGTAATCGAGTTCTATATACGGTCTAGAACCCCGAGCCAATAGTTCCTATAGAACAAAGATTGGTCAAATCTTAACAGCTCAATACTAAGTTATCCTATAAGGTCACACACATTGAACTTTCATCGGACTGAGTAAAGAATTAATGGACTTGATCTATTACGAAAATATTAAATGGATGGTTGAACTATTACCTAGTTAGACTAGAGATTTTATTTATTGACTAGTAACTAATATTATTAAGGTCATAAATAAATTAAACTGTTGATTAAAATGAATAGATCATTTTATGGTTAAACCAGGAATTTATTTTGACCAGTAACTAATTTTATTAGGGTCATAAATAAATTAAAGTGTTGATTAAAATGATTAGATCATTTTATGGTTAAGTCAGGAATTTATTTTAACCAGTAACTAATTTTATTAGGGTGATAAATAAATTAAAGTGTTGATTAAAATGATTAAACCATTTTATGGTTAAGCCAAGAATTTATTTTGACTTGTAACTAATTTTATTAGGGTCATAAAATAAATTAAAAGAAAGTAGGATTAATTTAATCTCATATTAAATTCGCATTTAATCCCGCATTTAATCTGGCATTTAATCCGCATTTAATCCTCCATTAAATCCGCACTAAATTCGGGAAGCCTTTGCTTGCCCTATATAAGGCGAGCCCCTCTTCTTCATTTCTTGCACCATGTCTTTTTATGAGATTTGACTTGAGTGTCTAACACGTTTTCTCAATGTCATCTCAAAAGATAAAATTAAGGAGTCCCTTTGGTTAATATTTTGGGTGGATTTTGGAGTGATCTAGCAGCTACTCAAAACTCTGCGGTTCTTCCTCATTAGGAGGTTTCGGTTGGTGGGGTTTGTGTGGATACTCATATAGGCTATCATATACTTAGAGGCTTATGTAAGAAGGTTCTGGTAAGGCACGCTTCAACTGGTAAGTCCTCTAATTCTCTTTTGATTGTTAAGTCCTTTTATTAAACGTTTTAAGACTCAATAATTATTATGCTTAGGTTATTTTGTATTTTTAGTTTATTTTATACCTTGACTATAACTTAGAGTTATAACATGTTTAAAATAAAATATTTTTATGCAATGATATAATTTAGAATTATGGTACGCCTAGCCTATGCATTCTAACTTAATTAGAGAATTAATTTAGTTAAGGCTTTAATTAATTTATATGCTACTAATAGGAGTTCCTAGGACAAGGGAAAAAATTTTGAATTTCCGCCATGCTTGTTATACATGTTCAAAGTGACTGTCAGTTCCCAATAGCCTTTGCCACTAGTTGGTACTCCATTTCGCAAGAAATCTGATCTAAAATGAGAAATAGGGCGCATACGCCTGCTTAGGACCCGTACGGCTTTGGAAAATGTTAACCATGGATCCGTACGCCTCCTAGGGACCTGTACAGGTCTATCAAGGGGTTAAGTTTGAAACAGACAGATTCTCTCACATTCCCACTATACTAAAAACTTTCCTAACTAGAATTCTCCAACGATTTTTACCCAAACTTTGGCGATATGTATGAAAAGGCAGAAAACTTGGACTGCTTCAACGTTAGATGAGATTCTTTAATAAAAACCCCCCAATTTCGAGCTTCGATTATACCCCGTTTCAACCGGGTATTGCCTTCAGGAAAAAGATGCTTAGGAATGTAGCATCCACGATTACGACTAGATGACAATGATCCCAACCTTGGATAGAAGCGTGAATTGCCAAAAAAGAGATTCCCAAATCTATCTCCAATCTTCTCAAGCTTGACAACTGACCCCCGGATTTGTATATTGAAGCATATAAAAGTAGCTTGGAAGCATATTGAATGATTCTAATGGAGAACCCCTGATCATTTTTAAAGCGTCTTCCTTTTATTGCCAAGATTTCTGATAATTGATAACAACGCCTAATTTTTGCAGAACATCGGAATTGATATCAATTGGTTTACATACCCTCTTCTCTCTTAATAATGAGTCCTTAATCACCTTTTGCAACAATAAATTTAGTTTTCTGCCTCTTCTTACCATTCTGATCATCAATGGTACATGAATGCTTCCCATTATAACTCCTAACAATGAAAACCCCATTGGTTCATTTTATTTGATGACTTGAAAACCCAAGAACATTTTTCATCAACACAACAAACATGAAACTTTTTCGGACAAGACTTTACACGCTTGAATTGAAAATTATTCTTAATGGCATAGATACTAATTACATCCTTCAATGCTGCTTTATTAGAGAATACTTGTCCAACAAAAATAGACTAAATTATAAGTTCAGATTTAGCAAATCCTTCCATTTTAACTTCATCTAAATCATTATTATAAGACTTATTGAATCCTTTTAGTACCATTGTGAGCATGAGATTTTGTAGTCCCTCCCGCGAGGGGCTACCGCCCCTCGACCTCATATTGGATGTAGCCCTTTAGACCCCGCCAGGGGCTGCCGTCCCTCTAACCCTGCTGCTGGGGGCACCGTTATATGTGATATATCCTGTATACGTGTCGTATCTGTGCTAACCTTTGCCGATGCAGGTAGATTTAGGTTATTATGTTTAGGGCTTCGGGTATTTTATTTTTTGTTTTAGACAAATGTATAGGATTTGAAAGCCATGTAATTATTCTTTTAATTTCCGCATTTATTTTTGGATGACTGTAATAATTTATTTATTTACTGCTTTTAAACTGTTTGCTGAAACGCGCGAACACAAAATATAAATCGAAAACACTAAATAAGGCGGATTAAAACTGAATAAGAAAGAATGATACTTTTAAATTGGCCAATGTAGAATAGATAGCATCATCCGAACTAGGAATCTCTATTTAAGGTATGGTCTACTACCTGGTGGGAAAATCGTACCTAAATTTCCTGGTTGAGCTGAACCGGGTGGCAACTCTGTCTTAAATACAGGATTTCAATCTCGTATCTTTTGAGCATTAAAATACGCAAAACTATTTTCTACCATCACATCACGCCCATTATTTTTAAGAGGTCGGTCCTCCGGCCTACTTCGCAGCCTTCCAAAATGTTGTCCGCTTACAATGGTGACTCCGCTGGGGATCAATCTCCTTAAACTTGAAACTTAAAATTTTCAATAAGTTTAAAAGATTTAGATGATGTATTGAAATCATTGGCCAAATTAAACTTTAATCTTTCTCATAACATCTTATCCTACGCGTGTAGGTTATATTATTAGGTTAAGGTACCTCGATTTACCCAAGAAGCTCGCGAAGGTATCACTCATGCCCTGTGGGAATTAAGGATGCCTAGTTGGTGGATCACTCATATCAACCAACACGTAAACTCCCACGATAGCACTCATTTGAGGAGTGGTTGAGTAACTTGGAATCAAGGTAAATGAGAACCTTCTACATCAACAACCCTATACTAAGTCGCGCTAGTAAAGCCATTATAGTTGTTTTCCCTTAGGATTACCCAAAACATGTAAATAAAAATAATAAAGGGATGCACTTCTTTGCCGTTTGTTGGCGTTGAAGTTAACCTCCATCCCTTTTTGAATGGCATTACGCGGGAGTCATAAGGTTGGAAGAGGGACGTTTTGTGTGCTATGTGCTACGTGATCATTCATCACCCATGCATAGGCTTCAAGTACCATTCTTTCTCAACTTACCCTTACCAATTTCCACTCATAGAGGAGGTTTAGCAACATCTGTGGGACGTCTATTGCATCTTCGTTGAGTCACACCAAACTACCATATGTGACAAGAGGTGCAAACATCCCCGGTATGTTGGAGGGATAAGACTTCGCATCATGACATTGCCCCTTTGTATCGCAACCATCCTTGCAAGCATATCATAAATTGCTCTCCAAAACCAAAAGGCATGCATACTATTTACAACCCACTCGTGGTCTGACCTTCGATTCATTTATCCGAGCAGTCTTCCTTCCAATCCAATTCTTTGCATCAAACAATGTCTCTTCCTCACAATGATGATGATGTTGCCTTACCCAACCACCAGATCGGTCCTACCCCTACCCCTGGGGCAGCTTATCCACCATCTCTCAGCTCCGAAATCGCCACTGCAATGGCCTAGTTTATCGTTTTGGATCTCTTTCGAAACACTATCCAAGAACAGGTTCAGGCATCTATTAGAAAAGGCCCTGGAAGACAAGAGCTCTGACCGATTTCCAGGATCACATATTCAGACTTAAAATTAGAATGGGTTTATCCAAAATGGTTCGGCTCAGGTTCTATCCGGCCCGATAGAGGTTCGACCGATTCAGTTTGCTCAGCTTATGGTTCAGTCAGCTTCGACTCGACCTCAGTCCAGCTTTGACCTGACCTCAGTCTAGCTTATTCCAATTTGGTCAAACCTTAACCCATCTTCAAACCTCAATGGCTCAATTAGTTTTCTCTTTCTCAACCCAAAACCCGAGGCCTACAGCCAAAAGCTCAATTCTTCCCCCATTTTCCAATGATTTTACTCACCCATTCTCGGCTTCCTCTAGTGTATTGGCCCAGCCTACAGTGCCTCCATTGCTTTTTCATTCCTAGTCCTCCTTAGTTTATCGTGACACCTCGAGGAACGACTTACCCTCCAAACCCTTTTAATGCCAAACTGGTATTTAGTCCCTGACTTTGTTTTCCACCTCCTTATCCATATGGCCGGTTTGAATGTAAGACTCTAGTTCACGCCATCCGCCATTTGGTTGGGAAAAGAAAATTGTTGAACCCGAAAGAGCCCATAGTGCTATAAATTTCCTCTTATCGGAGTTTGAAAACCAGACATGAATGGCCAATTCTAGCTTACCTAAACGAGGGAATGGGCCACAAGAACTCATCAAGGCCATCTGCTCCAAAGGCAAGCTCAGAGGAAAGGGAAAGTTGTGCTCTAATGATAAGGCTGAAGACGAGAAATCAAGCGATGAAGAAGTCAAGGAGGTTATCACCACAATAATTGAGGCCATGACAATTTTAATGAAGAAAGGGTGGAAACACGAAAATGGCAAAATGAGTAACCCGTTAATCGAAACCATAGAATAGCTCGCAAAGGCCATGAACGAGGGAGTAAGTCTTATGGAGGAAATCTCACCAACCACCGAGCAGAATGAGACTCTAGCTTTCGACCGGGATGGCACATTGATGGAACCTATCGAGGATGGTCTCACCACTGACGTCAATAATGAAGACCCTCCACTTGTGGAGGATGACAAATTTGATGTGTAAAATTTTCTATTTTGAACAATTCTACCTTCAAAACTTTTCAGCTCAAGGAGCAAGTTTTATTTTGTTTACTTGTTTCATATTTTTCCCAATTCGTCCACTCATTCATATGAACATTTGCATAAGATTTTTATTATTCAAAACACTCCATGGCATGAAATTAATTCGAGTACAAATGAAAGTGGTAACCATTTCCAATAATTTAACTCCTGTTAAAAACAAATGTAAGATAATAAAAGTGCTTAAAGATCGTGATAACGCTTACGTTTGGTCATACAAAGATATGCTCAGAATAGGCCAAGCATCCCATCCCTGAAGGTACTATGTGCAAGCCAATCAAAAGAAAGCTTCATCATTTATGACCACCACATGGACTATCTCAAAAAGAAGATTCTGCAGGTGGTATGTACCTTGTAAAACCCAAAAT
This sequence comes from Euphorbia pulcherrima, assembly GCA_947683365.1. NCBI lineage: Eukaryota > Viridiplantae > Streptophyta > Magnoliopsida > Malpighiales > Euphorbiaceae > Euphorbia > Euphorbia pulcherrima. The sequence continues at coordinate 46,856,306 of CANTUS010000014.1, forward strand.
GGCAATCGCATTGCCAAGACAAAAAAAGCGCCATCAACATCAGATTCATGGGAGTGTGTAGCACCTTCCCCCTATTGGGCTTCACAATTTCACTACTCTTTGCCCATTCTCATCGTAAGGGATTAGTAGGATCCACAAAATTCCACCATCATCGACTTATGGACACAAGTTCATTGAAGTGGATGTGGGATACTTTTTAAAATAGCCTGGAGTTCAATCCAACACCGGTCTAGCTAACAGAAAGAATGCTGAATTCACAAGGGAGCATCTCCATGGCTCGATACGACGCATCTCGTCACATCACCTTAAATCGCAAAGTTTTATTTGAGGGGACAATTTCCAAATTAATCAGGAGATGTGTAGTTGGACACTATCCTCTCCACCTAAACCCTAGACAAAAGACGCTTTCTAAGCATCAGAGCTCCTTAGAAACAACTTACGATACGGCCAACCGAAATCAAAGTGATTACCCGATGTCACTCCGAAGGTCAAAATGGATGGAACAATTCAATGTGATAGTCGAATGAACACTAAGGGCTTTAGACAATCCACAAAGGCACGAATGAGTGCACAATAGTATGGCAGATGTCTAAAATCGGAGACCCGGCATTGAGGCAGCTGAAACTTTCAAAGACCGAGCCAAAAAGAACTTTAGATCAAAATCAGAGCAAGTTTATGAGCTTGGACAACAGCAAGTTCATCGAGCTAATCAACCAAGACAAGCTTAAGCGTTATCAAATCTAAACAAAAGAAATAAATAAGAAAAGCGGCACTCAAAAAATATATAAATCACCCGCCTTTCGGTCTTCTACCAATCAGGCAAAAATTAGGGTGACACCTGACGGTTGGTATTCTGCAAACCAGTCGGGAAAAAATTAGGGTATCTCTTTACAAAACCACCGGCTAAAACCCAAAAAGGGTGGTTTAGGAAACAATTAGGGCATGAGAGAAAAACAGCAAGATGTTAACTTGAAAATCTATAAAGACTGGTTAACATCGGGAGTTTGATTAATGGAAAATGGTTACCAACATCTTGTACTCCGATTATATTCATCTAATGAAAGTATCTTTCATACTGAGATCCTTATGCTTGTGATTGTATAAACGCCTGGCAGCCAAATGGTGAAAACATTGCAAGTAAACTTAATAAAGGTTACTCAGAGCTCATCCACATAAGTGCACAATAATTCAACATCTAAAAGACAAACAAATCTGGATAGACTAAAAACATCAAGGTCTATGCAAAAGTCGGAAATAAGTCTGCTGGATTGAAAACCCGAAAAGGGCGGTTCATGCAAAAATAAAGAAAAAAAATAATAATAAAAAGAAAAGTGAGATAGGGTGAAATCCGAAAAGGACGGTCTATGTAAGAAATATGTCTGCTGGATTGAAAACTTGAAAGGGCGGTCCAGGAAAAAGTTAAGACAAGGTTCGATAGGCCCATCACACTGATCAGGTCTATGCAAAAATTAGAACCACTAACAAGGTAAACAAACGCACATGTCACTCCGAATTCAGTCATCATCATCCAAATGCACATCAAGAAAATTTTGAGACTTTCCTCACCGGATGCCCGCTCCAGCCTTGCCTGCAAACGCTTCTCACAAGCATATAAAGGCCCAACTTCTACTGATCATCCTTGGTAGGATCCATCAGTAGTGATAGCGTCCTCTATGTCGTAATCTAGGGTCGCAAACAGAGTACTTTATCCTCATCTCTCTTTGACTTGGTTTGGCCAGCAAATGTCGAGCATTAGAAATCAACGAATCAATCCACTTAAAGTCGGATACCTACCATAAGTTGTATCTTGATTAAAAGTCAAATTCAAACTCAAACTCGGACCTAAGTTCTTTATAGCAGTCATCTTTAAGGAGTTTTGCTTCCATCACACGAGCCTACCTAGTCACTACAGAAGCATCATTTGCCCATCCAACATGATTTGACGAAATACCACATAATCATACATCTTTAATACATGCATTTCATGCATACTATCTTACAATCTCTGTTTCCCAGAATATCCAAAGGAAAATTATCAAGGCATGAAAGTTAAGGGCATAACCTCGAGCACGTCAAACAAGCTAGATCTCCTAATGGTCCAACAACTTACCGATCAATAAGAGGCACTTGGAAGGGGCATAGTTCTCACCAACCACTTGAGGTCATCCATCGATCAACAAGAAGGACTTGGAAGGGGCACAGTTCTGTCCAACCACTAGGGGTCATTTGCCAATCAAAAAGAAACATCAAGAGTTACGCTCAAGATGGTTCAGACGGCTCATCAAACCTACCACAACTACTCCTCCGGATCCCCCAGAAAATCCTAACTCAGTCTACAAGTTTATACTTTTGTTTTTACTATTGATCGAAGGGGCAAAAATTTTTGTTCCCACAAAATCGATCAAGCAGTAAAAACATCACTTATACTACAACTAAATTGATTTTCTCTAATTCTTGATGCAGGAGCACCTCATGCGATTTATAGGCAACACTTGATGCAAAACAAATGTCACCTAATGCAAAATAAATGGCATCATTTACTTATCAATAAGATGGCCAAGGGAGAATACTTGAATATAAAGGATGAGCAGCCGATTAAATGTCTATCAAGCTCGGTCAACCAATGATCCAATAATTGGCAGCAATAGTCGACCTTACTCAATGCAAAAGGCAACAAGGGATATAACTCCCATCATCGCTAAGGGCATTGATCCCACCTTCATTTGGGACATCATTCCCACCTTCTCTAGGGATATCACTCCTATCATTGCTAGGGACATTGATCCCACCTTCTCTCGAGATATCACTCCCATCCTCGCTAGGGGCATTGATCCCACCTTCACTCGGTACATCCCCCTATCTTCGCAAGGGGAATCGTACCCACCATTGAAAGGGACACCGCTCCCATATTTGCAAGAGGCTTTGATCCTACCTTCGCTCAGGATATCACTCCCATCCTCGCTAGGGACATTGATCCCACTTTCGCTAGGGATATCTCTCATGTTTTAGCTAGGGCATCGCTCCCACCTTCACCAGGGGCACCTCCCACCTTCGCGAGGGGCATCATTCCAACCATTGGCCATACCATCGGAAGCTTTAAAATATGATTTACTGTTCAAAAGAACCACATGGCATTCTATACTGCCACCAGCTTCATCATCATCAGTGGCAGCATGTGATCTTTTACGACTGCTTTAAATTCTCTTACAGCCCTTTCCTCATTCCGATAATCTAATGGAATTTCATTACTAATCCCTGATGACCCGGGACTCCCAAACCTTTTGTGTTTTCACTATCACATTTTTACTGTTGATCGAAGGGGCAAAAATATTTTGATTTCACAAAATCGATCAAGCAGTAAAAAAGTTGTTTAAAAAGGCCTATCTAATCCCATTTTTCTCATCGCTCATTGCAGGTACAACCACAAGGGGCAAGCAAAATACCGCTTAAAATCACAGAAGGTCATGATGTAATCAGTGTACACATCATCCTTTGGGTCCACACCCACTCAAAATTAACTAAAAGGTCATGATGTAGTCAGTGAACACATCATCCTTTAGGTCAGCACTCGTCTAGAATCAATTGAAGGTCGTGATGGAGTCAGTGAACACATCATCCTTTGGGTCAACACCCTTCTAGAATCAATTCAAGGTAATAATGGAGTCAGTGAACACATCATCCTTTGGGTCAGCACCCATCCAGAATCAGCTAGAGGTCGTGATGGAGTCAATGTTCCCGTCACCCTTTGGGTCAACACCCGTTGAAAGTCAATAAGAGTTCATGATGTAGTCAGTGTACGCATCATCTTTTAGGTTAGCACCCATCCAGAATCAGCTAGAGGTCGTGATGGATTTAGTGTACCCATCACCCTTTGGGTCAACACCCGTTGAAAGTCAACAGAAGTTCATGATGTAGTCAGTGTATGTGTCATCTTTTAGGTTAGCACCCGTCTAAAATCAACTAGAGGTCGTAATAGAGTCAGTGTGCCTGTCACCCTTTGGGTCAACACCTATTAAAAGTCAACAAAAGTTCATAATGTAGTCAGTGTACGCATCATCTATTGGGTCCGCACCAGCTCAGAATTAACCAGAGGTCACGATGGAGTCAATGCACCCGTCATCCTTTGGGTTCCCACCTGCCGGACGTCGATTGAAGTCCGTGATGGAGTTAATGTACCCATCATCCTTTGAGCCCGATGCACCACCCATCAGGTGCAATTTCTAAACCCTTGCTCTTTTCGTGAGATCATATTGACCTATGGTAATAGTGATCTCATGAGGGGCAGCTTGTGAGCATGGGATTTTCCCTCTGGCGAGATGATGATGACGTATATTTGAATTTTAATCCTCATTAAAAAGTCATTTCAAATTTTTATTAACGTTTAAATTCAGTTCAACGTGTTCGACTACGCATCTGATGGAAGCTCGAACCGGTGATTCTCACCCAAAATATCCTCAAATATCTCAAATATCCTAAAACACCTTAAAGCATCTTTAAAAATTCAAAAAGCTGCTTTTGACCTGGTTTTGGCCCCTTTTTAGCTTTTTAGGCTGGTAGGCCCTAGTTAGTAGACTACCAGTATGGGCCTGAAGCTGCCGGCGACTTCACTCAGGCCGTCGGCGACAACCTGAGTCATGCCGCCGGCGATATGAGCCTCTGCAGTAGTCTGCCAACTTTTGATTTTTCTTCGATGTCCGTCGAATAATCGGAAAAAGTCAATTTTTAGCTCATTTTTTGCCCTTAAAACATCAGAACAATGGGAAGAGAAGGAGTAACATCTGGGAAAATATTGGAGAGGTTTAAGCGTGAGAAAGAGTGATTTTAGAGAGAGAAAGGTAAGAAAAGGGATTTAACTCATCTTTTCTTGGTTTTTCTTCATATAATCTCTTAGATTAAACTTAAAATCTGTAGAAATCCTAGTTTAAAATTAATCTAATAGAATTTTAGAGACAAACATTGTTCAATCTTTAAATCACTACCTAAATCATCATTTCGAGCTTTCAGGAGGTGTCATTGGATCACAAAGGGGTGGATTCACAGCCTCAAGGTAAATTCCTGAGTCTCAAGAGCTCTTTAGTAGTATTTCTTGTTGTTTGTTGTGTTATTTAGTGTTTCAGGTTCCTATTTTTGAGTTTTTGGTCATTTCCGGCCTTTTGAATCTGTTTCTGTAGATTTTGAATTCGCCGGCGATTTCACCAAATTGCTGGTGGCTCCACCGAAACCGCCAGCAGCCTCACTCAGATCGATGGTGACATCACCATATGCCATCGGCGGTATCACCCATGCCGCCGGCAACATAGGCTTCTAGGCGGCAACCCCATTGTTGCCCTTTCGACTTAGATTTTGTGTTTTCTCGTATTTATATGTACAGTACCACGACGCGAATCCAGAATTCCCCGAAAACAGTCCAAACCCCATAACATGTGGCATTTTCATTAATAATTTGGTTAAAATAATAATCATGTCCAAAATGGACTTTTCCCTGAAATTCGTCCGGAAAATAAATTTTTTAAAGGGAACTTATAATCAAAAATAAAAAATGGGCTCAGCCCCCGGACCCCGCCAGAGGAGCTGCCAAGGAACCCTGCAAGGGGCTACCGCCCCTCGACCCTGCCAGGGGCTGCCGTGCCCCGGACCCTGCTGCCGGGGGCACTGCTATATGTGATATATCTTGTATACGTGCCGTACCTGTGCTAACCTTTGCCGATGCAGGTAGATTTAGGTTAGATGTATGTTTAGGCCTTCAGGTATTTTATTTTTCATTTTAGATAAATGTATAAGATTTGAAAGCCATGTAATTATTCTTTTAATTTTCGCATTTATTTTTGGATGACTGTAATAATTTATTTATTTACTGCTTTTGAACTGCTTGCTAAAATGTGCGAACACAAAATATAAATCGAAAATACTAAATAGGGCGGATTAAAACTGAATAAGAAAGAATGATACTTTTAAATATGCCAATGTAAAATAGACAGCATCATCCGAACTCGGAATCTCTATTTAAGGTATAGCCTACCGCCCGGTGGGAAAATCGTACCTAAATTTCCTGGTTGAGCTGAACCGGGTGGTGACTCTGTCTTAAATACGGGATTTCGATCTCGTATCTTTTGAGCATTAAAATACGCAAAACCATTTTCTACCATCACATCACGCCCATTATTTTTAAAAGGTAGGTCCTCCAACCCGCTTTGCAGCCGTTTGAAATGTCGTCCGCTCACAACCCTAGACCTAATATTTCTCATACAAACAACATGTTCATCCACATTGCTCAAATTTTGAACCAAGTTAAATCTTATTAACATCAATATCCATATTTTTATCTGAAACATTAAAAATAAATAAAATACAAATTAAACAACATAAAAAAAGAGATGAACAGATTTATAATAAATATAGACAGAACATATGTATGAAATATTTTAGGGCAAACTTCAAAAAAGTACCATAAGGTTTCACACATTTACAAAATGGGGTCTGAGGAATTTTTTTTTTGCAAAACATGGTTTTTGGTTTCAAAAAATTTGCAAATAAAGGATCATCAGTATTAAATTATGTCACGAAAATGGGTAATCTTGTTCATTTTTATCTGATTTTTGTAGATTGGTTATTAAAAATACAATACATATTAATGAAAAATTTTGAAATTTTCTTAATAGTGCAATATTTTTTTAAAATAAATTATGATAACAAACTTTAAAAAATCATAAAAAAAATAAAAACATCTCCAAAAATTACTTAAAATGTTTAAATAATAAGGTTAGATTAGTAGAATGTTTAATTTCTTAAAATATTCAATGTAACACCACTTTTCTAAAACCATAGGCCCTCTTTTGCAAATCTTTTGAAACCACATACCTCATTTTGCAAAAAAAATTCCTCAGACTCCATTTTGCAAATGAGTGAAACCATAATGTACTTTTTTGAAGTTTACCCAACATTTTATACCACATAAAATTATGGTATAAGACCTTAGATACCACAGCACATGAACAAAACATAAAAAAAATAGTTTTTATACCAAGTATAAAGAAGTATAAGAGATCTTACAAAAACAAAAACTAAAACAGAAATGGAGAACAATACCTTCATTGCTCTCAGCAGCATTGTCAAATATCGCAAAACAAACAGGACATTCAACAAGACTCTTAGCAGCAGTCTTCGTATGGAAAGCGACATATCCATCACAGATTTCAATCGGACAATAAGATGATGATGATATTTGAAACTAAATCTTAAAGCTTAATCTATCAACATTCGTCCAAATATTGTCGACTATTATTTGATTAAAATCACTTAAATTGATAGAGCTAGATAATATCACACCACAAGCCTCAAAATCAACAAACATAAAATCATCACACCATGCTCCATTGTACTGAACCAAAACAACAATTTCATCCATCTAGATTAGAAGTTTTGAAAAGATCTGGAGAAACGAAAGTTGTAGGAGTCACAAAAATGTGAATCTCAATACGAAAAATATAGACAAAAACGAAGAGAAAAGAGGAACAAAATCAAATAATCGCAAATTGATATAGTCACAAAATCGGGGAAAAAATAAACTTTCCAGAAAAAGATGAAACACAATAAAAAAAACCTAGAAGAAGAAAAGAAAACAAGAAACCGAAATCGATAAGGATGGAAATTGAGAAGAACGAACGAGAGAAGAACGAAACAAGAAGAGAGAAAAAGATCATAAAGAAATAAGAAAAATGGTAACAAGCAAAAGAAAAAGAAAGTTAGTTAAACAAGAAAAAAAATTCCTAAAAACCTCGTATTTCACAGTATTTCCCCAAAAAAATTCAAAGACATCCCTATAGAAGCTAGAAGAACTATAAATTATCGTCTTTGTTTTCTCCAAATAACATATGATGGCGCTCACTTGATATTCATATTCATGATGAAATTTTAATATCTAGGGAATGCTATAGAGAAGGGAATTTGTTATAATGGGATATTTTTTTAAAATTAATTACAGATTTGTTAAAATATCTATAAGATTATCGTGTTTATTAAATATATCTTTAACTTTCTCATTTTTTCAATTTTATTTACACATCTGTCATGTTGTTTTTTTATTTTTTTTTCCTTATTTTTCATTTATCTCTCAAACCATTTATTTTTTCGACATATCGCTTTAGAGTTTTTTGTTCGTCTTATTTTTATCTTTGAAATGACATCTACTATGACTTTTTGACATTTTTTTATCTAATAGATTCTCAATAGATCATCAATAGATATCCAATAGATTACTGGAAATTTCGTTGTATCCATCGTAATTTTTTACAAGTTTAATTTAGGATTCATCTATCTTTTACCATTGGACATTCATGTGTTATTTAATTTATTTCGATTCAATTGCGGAATTTGGACAAATTGATTGTATAAATTTGAGTTACGAGTGAACTTTCAAGAGTTGAAGGGATTATTTTGTTGAGGATTTTTTTACAATTGATCTCTTGTTTCATCTCTTTTTCTTTGTTTGTTTGTTGTGTTTATGAGATCAATTAGTTGTTTAACTTGTGTTTTCTCATCTACAAGACATCTTTTGGTCATCTATTAGAAATATATTGGACATCTACTAGATTTCTATTAGAAAATTTAGTTTGAAGTTGATGTTTAGACATCTGCAAAAGTCTGTTCTAAAGTTATGATATACTAAAATCTATCTAGTGTTTTGAATTCAAAGTCTTCTAGTTTTACTAATTTCTATTAGACTTTCGATTAGATATCTATTGGATATCTAACAGTTAAAAAAACTCGATAAAAGTATATCATCATGGATTTACTTTCGAAGATAAAATAGAGACGAACAAAAAACTCTAGAACGGCATGTCGAAAAAATGAACGGTTTGAAAGATATAAGTAAACAAATTAAAAAATAAAAGAAAAATGCATGTGGTGGGGAGAGGGGTTTCTAATTATTTTACAAGGATGACATTCTTGAAATTATTATCTTTTTTAAGGTATTTGGCCTAAATTATTTTATTTTTTTAACCCATTTATATAAAAACCCCGATGAAAACTTATAAAAATAGTGTAAATTTCATTATTTTTTGGAACAAAGATATGAGCCATAATATAAATACAATCCTTGAGTTTCATTATTACAAAGTTACCCTCCACCATAAAATTTGTCTAATTAACATTCTGAAAAAAACCCCTCCTAAGGTGTGGGTATTCTCCAAACGTGTGCGTATTCGTTACTTTTTTGTTTAAATTTTTTATTTTTATTTTTTATTTATTTCTTAAACTATATATTTTTCATAAATCGATTTAAATTAATTTAGTATATTTTAATCCTCTTTTTATTTTCGCATACATATCTACTGCAATATTCCTTGTAGAATGTTACTTGCACATCATAAAAAACCGGTACAATAACTCTTACACTATATATAATGCATATATCAGAACTCTTATTACAATTTAAATATTATACCACAAAATAATATATTATATCAATTTAATTTTTTCAAAATTTTTTTGGGGATAAATCTTGTCTTACAGAAAAATAAACAGAATAAAGAGGTTAAAAATAAAAGTAAACATAAAAAGAACATGACATACTCTACATATTTCCAAAATCTTCTCGTGAAATGTGTAAACTTTACTTCTAATATTCAATATTTATTTATAAATTCAGTTTTTTAGAGCATATTACTATTGACATTAATTATCAATAGCATCAAATAAATTCAAATAACAATCTACGTATATGGAAATTTTTATACCTCTTTGAACGCAAATATATCAAGCTTCCAATATTAAATAAAATCTCATACTGAGCAGTGTTTGAATATATATATATATATAAAGCCCAGAACAAAAAGTGAAAATTGTTTAAATAAGAAACAAAATTGCAAATGAATCAGTAACACAATTCCACCCTTTAACTACCTTCAAACATGAATTAGCAGTCTCATCAATTTAACAACTATTGTTTACTCTTTTTCTTTGATTTTGAACTGGAGTCTCCTTTTCGCTTTTTCCCACTCTTGCGGCTTTCCTGCCTTTGATGTTTTTCGGGTTTAGTTCTACTGGATTTCACACTTATAACACCACCTGATGTTATTTTTCCTCCGTTTTTCAAAGCTTTGTCGATTTCACCTCCTTTATCGACAATGGCGTACTGTTGAAGTAGTTCAGGATCCAGCATACCCTCTGTTTTGGCCCTCATCTCATCCTACAGTTATATCAGCAATCTCAGCCTAGATGGAAAAAGAAATGACACACCAAAATTGTTTTTATGGGCGCAAGGCGCACTGAGGCACCAGGGGGTCAGGCACGCCGAGGCGCATTAAAAAAAAAGTGCAGTATACTATTAATTACTAATCATAAACAAACCTTAAAATTGCAATAAATAGTAAAAAAACATGCTAACTCACTCAATCTAACTACCCATAACCAAACCCTCATAAATGCAAAATCTAGATAATAAGTTCAATCAAACTACAAAAGTAACCAAATAGTACTTTTAATTTAGATTGTAGACTCCATAGATAAACTAAAACATGAACTTAATTCTAATTGTTAATCACTATTAACACAAATTTCATATCCAACATTTCATTCTCATCTTCTTTATACTCATCCTCAAAGTCATCCTCTTCTCCATCATCATTCAATGAGAATGAAGCAACATTTCAACACTAGATAATACTACTTTATCACGTTCCCTTACTCCTTTAGCACTAGAAGAAATGATGAAATTGATTTAAGTGGGTTGATTTCTTTCCTTTTTGTTAAGAAAATTCGTATTGATATCATATCTAATGATATAGATATTGCTTCTTTAACCTCATTCGTATTTCTTTTTTTTACTAATACATTATTATATTTAATGATCAAGTGACAATGCTATAAAAAAAACCTTCTCTTTTGCTTTGAGGCGTGCCTGAGGCGCAAAAGGCACGCACCTGATGAACCACACCTCGCCTGACCCTCTGCGAGGTGCAGGCCCTTGTGCCTTGACCGCCACGTGCCCAAGGCACGCCTGTAACAACTATGCACACCGAAAGGTAACCTGGAAGAACAAATGCAAAACAGAGCCAAGAGAAATACAATCACACCTCAACTTGCTTTGCTGCTACAATAAGATCCTCCTCAACTGATATATTGTGCGGCTCCAGTATTCTCTGATCGTGGCATTGTCAAGGAAAGATTTTGAGTTGTAAGTACAAAAAGAACACGATTTTTTATCCAGGAAAAAGGCAGAAAAACTCAAATAATGCTACAAATGCAACATGTTATCAATCGAGATTTTGCTTTGGTTACAGAATCAGCTAACAGGGGAATTGCTTGTTGAAGATAGAAAATATCCAAATACTCCTTCCATTTACAAATGATTGTCGCTCTAGCTTTTTATGGTTTTTCCATTTGTTTGTCACTTTAGCAAATCAATGCATTTTTTATCATATTTTTCCTAATTTACCCTTGTATTAATTAGGATAGAGATAATTGATTATGAGTAGTAATAATGAAGAGACTTTTTGTATAAATATAAAGGATAAGTTAGTCATTTTAATAGTGTAGTAAATAATTCATGGGTTTTGATGATTATGTTAAAGTGACAATCATTTGGAAATAGAGGGAGTATATTTAAAGAACGCTTTGTTTTGACATTTGGAGTTAAGTTCCTGAGCTTACCTCTGGTAAACGGGGTAATTCAGTTTGAAACTCATTGGGTGCATTACTACGAAGATATTTATAGAACTTCTTCATAATCTTTAGAAGGAGAGATAAAACCTGTGTCCTTTCCAACTTCATTTGCTCCTGTAAAAGCAATTTAACATGGAACTCAAAATATCAAATTCTAAAGCTCCAAACCATAAATTTTCAGAAGACATGATGCTACACAAACAACGAAGGGACGATTTTCAACTGAGTCGTGGCTTATGATATCTTTAATCCGTTTTTCCCGACCATAGAACAATTGATTCCCGCAAAACTAAGAAAAACACCATAAGAGCTCTTGATTTCATGTATAGTGTGTGCTGCTTCAAGCAAATGTGTGCACATGTTAGAGTACACAGATTTTTTTGTGGTAATATTAGTGGAGAATCAAACCTCGATATAAGAAATTTCCTGATTCTGCAGACCCATGCAAAGCAAAATCGAAGCCTGAACATATGAAATTGTAACAGGTATCTTCCCCCCGAAATATGCTCGAGCAAGAATTGGAACAATGTCTGTTATCTGAAAGAAAAAGTAAAATTAATTCATATTCACAAAACTTAGTGACAAATTAGAGTGAAAAAGTTCTTGAAAATTTTGAACACTAATTTGTCTTGTGAATGTCAGACTAAATAAAAGAGCCCTCTAAATCGTTTGTAGAAGAGATATTTATGCCACTGAGATGGGGACGGAATTGGGATGTGAATAGTTTAAGAACTGGATTAATAACAGTGACTTTATACGAAGACAAAGTTTAATGACAACTGAGGCATTTTATCAGCACACTCCCCAAGAAGTCAAGGCATTTTCAGTAAAGTAAAAAGGCACTAACTGATTCAACAATGAATTGGAGAAGGCAGTAACTATATCAGAATCTTACAGATTCATAATTAGCACGATTTTCAGTGTAGCGTTCCAGATTTCGCATATTACAATGTGTCAATGAACTCCATAATCCTTCTGGCAGAGACAATTTAGTTTCAGCTTCTGTATCGGCATAATTTATCTTGGGATCCAGCACACTAAAATTTCAAACACAGCAATGAGCAGAGTTCAAGTAAAATCTTACTTCAAGGTAAAAGCTCACACTCTAACCTCATAGCAAGCTTGTACTCCATTGTTTTGTAACTATTTGCTAGTCGTCTGCTGAACTCTAACCTGAACTCTGAGGAGATCGGAGAAACCAAGCCATAGTCAAGCATTCAAGACAAAATGTTGGCGACAAACAAAATTTTTTTATTGTAAATAGTATATTGCTAACCTCGGTAGAATGGGCTAAAAAAGCCCCACTCGTCAGTTCCACTGACTTCAAGATCATCGTTGTTCAATGGTTTTAGGATCATGCATGTGTGTTCACCAGTTACAGTATTCTATACAAAGGAGAAAAACACCGTAACTTTACTAGCTATTCAAATTAGCATTATAGTATTTGACAATCATATGTGCTAGAGAAAAAATAGACAAGATACAACAAAAGTAGGTCTTAACTGGATGATAGGCAATGAAAAATGGAGCAAATTTAAGTTTCCTCCAAAAACGAAAAAGATCCAGCGTAAGCCCAAAGGAGACACCAAGGTAGTGAAGCTTTTCAGGTCGTCGTTCATGAAGATTTACCAGCAAATGAGGAAGATTTGCCCTTGGCTTTATATTCTCTTCTAGCAATGAAACCTGTAAGTGTAGAATGAATGACAGATGCAAACGAATCACGTAGTTGAAATCAATGACTATATTGGACAGGAATGACTGTGTAATACTGGTGAAGAAAGTTCTTTTATTACCTATCAGTCCAGTCATCATCCTAATTCTAATAATTTATACGATTATTTATTGTATATAGCTGCACAGGTAGCTAATTTTTGTGTTAGCTGAAAAGGATCTTTCAGGTCTGACCTAAACAACAATTTTGGTCCCTGGATTTTGGTCAATGATGTCAACAAATATATAAATACTTGAAGCTTCTGTTAGCCAATTAATTGGAAACCGTCAAATAATGGAATAAGATGTCTTGAATTACTGTGTTGAACTCATAAAAATGCCCTTGTTTCCGTTCCATATTTATATAGAAAGGGACTTTAGCTTTAACTCTAGCCAAAGTGGTGCAGGATTTTAGCTTTCACAAGTTATCCATATTAATTAAACTTGTCTCCATTAAAAAAAACAATGCAATAAATCAACATAGATTTTTATGAAATTGTCATTTTCCTTGTAATGTCAAAAAAAAAAAAAACCACAGTATAAAAAAGCTAACAAAAACTGTGAGTGAAGGCTATTAGTATTGACAGAGACAAGTAAAAACCAATCCACAATCAAGGCATGAACGACACAGTATTTAGTAAGACAGAACAGATTGCACGCTCTACACAGGAAATCATAATATGTACGAAGAAATTCTAATAGAAATGTAGAATGCTAACAGAATTATGACAAAATCCAGAGATGATAAAGAGTGTTCTACCAAATTTCTGTTCAACCATGAGGCCAGAAACATAAAAAAAAAAAAGAATCAGGAGCTTTGTAAGGGGTATTTTCTTATTTCATCTATGTCTTTTTCTTTACAGGAAAAAATTAAGGTTGGAGAAGCTTAATTCAAAACACCTCAGAGTTCTTTTTATTGTGAGTGACAAGTTAGCTCGCTTTTCATAATTAACCCGGTTTGGTTCTCATGCAATCACACACATATTTGCAATTTGTAGGAAACCAAGCCAGACTACAATCTTTATATATATAATTTGAAACAAGATCAATCTGATTTTCTTGAAAATGTGAACGTGAAACTCAAATAAGTTATGAGAATAAACCTTTTGTGCAGCCTCTGCAACTCTAACAGGATGAGTCTCAACATCATTTTCAAACTCTACTTCAGAAATAGGAGTTAACTGACCATCAAAGTACCTACCGAAAAGATGAATCGGATATAAAAAAAATATACAAGCTTCAGTTTCACAATAGCACTAACAATATACATCACACGCAGAGATATCCCCATCAAAATATTGAATGAAGGCGAAAAGAAAAACTCCAAAAGAATAAGACAATTACAAAAAAAACTCACTGCAAAGACCAAAAAACTAAATAAAACCCATAACCTTACATCGATTATATGAAAATTTTGAGAAACTACATCTTTCATACAAGGATCCAGATTCAACTAATCCTCTCCCGTAACATCACAACTCATGTGCATAGTTATCAGGATCTTACGATTCTCGATAAGAACCTTACGATTCGATTTGATTCAACCTCAAATCGATTCGAATCTATGGGGTGTATCTAAATTCATCTGAATCTTACGATTCAATACCGATTCAGTAGTGAATCGGCTTATACTGATTCGGTTGATTCACGATCTCTACTAAATTATAGCATAGTAGAAGCATATTATTTTGAAGATGATGAAATTAAAGATTGAACAAAAGGTAGCGAAAGTCGATTTCCCCAACTATTAGTCGCCGAAGCAAGGGGGAACCCAACGCCGGACAATGTGTGCGACTGAAGGGTGGAAAGGTTGTGCACTGAAGTGTGTCACATCTGTGTTTTGCTTTAAAATTAGTCTCTAATTTAGAAAAACGAAGCTAAACTAAGAATATATTTCGTGTGCAACATCAACTTTTCAAATTCTAGATCATTTAACATAAAAATCGAAGCTAAACTAAGAATATATTACTACAGACTAAAACTTTTATTAGGATTGTATATGCATTGGGTTTTCATTGTAAGTACTTGTTTGCATAATTCGTTTAACATTAAACTTATATATCTAGACTAATATTTAATAACATCTTTTAAGTTAAACATGTCCAATGTCTTGTTTTTATAATTTTACTAACATGAACCGAATCTTACGATTTGATTCAATTCTAGATTCACAAAATTTGGATTTCGATTCTCGATTCGAATCTCGATTTGACAACTATGCTCATGTGCCTTATGCATGACCAATCTTCAAGTAATAAGTAGGACTAGTACTACTTGACTTTTGCATGTCAAGCATCATTGATCTTCGGCATTTAAGTGAATGAATGATAAGCTCAGTAGAACAAGTTCAGCTTTGATAGCAAAGACTTTTAAATCAACTTCATGTTTAACACAAGATACAAAGAAAACAAATTTTGCAAATAATCATTGTCAAGGTAGCACGGAAACTCTTGGACACTAACATTTTCATTTCCATTAAGGTCTCGGAAACCTGATCTCACATTATATTTGGCATTTACGTTTTGAATGCCCTTTCCGTTCCCGTTTGTGTGCTACCTTGCTTATTGTTGAATTCAATTAACAATACCAAAAGACTCATGTTCTCATAGACTTTTACCAAGGTAGATAATGAAATCTTGTTCATTATATAAGATTAAAGGGAAGCAATATGCATACCTTGTTAAGAGCTCCACTGCAGCAGATCCGTATCCAAGCTGCATATTAATACCATAGGAAGTATTACACTCATTTTCAATATTCATAAAAAAATATAATATAGAAAATATCAGCTAGAGAACTACCCTCATGGCACTTGGATGGGTGGCAATTCGTACAATGCGAGCACCTGAAAGGCTAGGAAAAACTTTGTCATTGAATTTATCACAGAATTTCCATGGTATCTGATCCCCAGCTGGTTGAGACCCCTCGCTTTGACTTTTAATTACAGACTTACGAGAAATCTGGCCTTCAAGAGATACCTGTTAATGACAATTGATCTTGTTATGCATCTAGAGCAGCACATGTAGAAGGTATACTTCCTAAGATAACAAGATTCAAGCCTTTACATATACAGCTGGGTATAACAATTAGAATATCCACACTTACAGAAAATTAATTATTAGAGAGCATTGAAAATAATAAAATTACAAAATATGACCTGCTCGTCTAAGTATATACTCTACTAAAGCAAACAACTAAACTGGATTATAGATATTCAAATGACGGAAACTGATTTGGTATCAACTTAAATAAATCTTGCCATAATTGCAAAAATGGACACAACTAACAAAGAACGTTCATGTACAAGTTTGCCACTCAAAAATCATTAGGAACAAAACCATTGAGATTTACACAACAAGACAGGCTAGAGACAGCTGGAATTTTGAATTAGTGTGGAGGTCTAGATGGAAAAGAACACAACATTCAAGGACATAGGAACAGAAAGTTAGTAACGATTTACTATTAAAGCTAGAAACAACAATTTGATTAAATCAATAAACAGTTGATATATTCAGAGCATTTACTTGCATCAAATTTTCATAATCTGAAATTCATGGATGCACATATAGAATGGATTTATACACAATAAAAACATAAACCAGTCAAACATATTATGCAGTGAAGGGAACAAAAATTGACTGTGGGAAGGATATTTTCACAATAAAATTTAAAACTGACATTTCAGAGGAAGATATCACGTAGAGAAATCAAGTACATGACATAGATGTACATTCTACAGGATTCATGTATTGAATCATTTACCTGAATGACACATAAAATGTCAGGAAGTTGATTTTTTGACTCATCAACAGGGCCTACACGAGCAAGATTAACAAATGATTATTTTTTTCTCTGCATTCAATAACTGAACAAAAACAGGCGAAAGAAAAAGTACATACCAAGTAATACAAACAAATGGTGGGCGGGAGCATCAGCCATTAGTTGCAAGTCATTAGGAGAATTTTTATAGTGAGACGAAACGTATAATGCCATCATTCGCTGAAAATTTAGTGAGATGGAAATTGATTAAGCAATTTATAGCAGAATATTGAAAATAAAAAGGTGGTAAAATGTTCTCACAGAAATTTTACCTGCAAAAACAACTCACTGTCTTTGTGGTAAGAGAAAAGTGTGTCACGGTTAACATAATAGAGATCACACTCAGCAGGTGGAGGCAATCTAATTTCAAAAGAAGACAATTAATAATAAAGAAAATTAGAGAGGCCCTTATGAAGATGGAGGCACTCCTTGACGAGATAGCACTAACCTGCTGATGTTAGGTATGTAATTTGAAGCATCCAAGCAAAGCAAAACATTTAGCCAGGATTCAATTGGATCACCAGAGGAATATCTGATTGACTCACTTAGCTCAATCTTTTTAAAAAGGCGACCTGTGGAATAACGAATTCAGAAAAAATCAAGAAACTTCGAAGATGTGTATCACTGTATCTTAACATTTATAACTAAAAGCTCAACAAAGAACCACACACCAAGATATTTGACAGCAGCAACACAGTTTCTAACATTTTATACACTCCTATAACTATCAAAGCAATACCAGTCTTAGTAAGGTATACCAGAAAGAGAGCCCTCAGTGTTCTTGGAGGCCATTTGGCTTTGTTCTTCCATTTGTTGCAGAAGTTTCAGCGACAAAGACCGTCCAGTACCCTCATAGCTTCAAACGAGAAGACAAGCATAAAAGCTATACACATGAGATGCTTAATTCAACAAAACTTCAACAATTTAGCTAGTGGCATATAGGAGTCTTTGGAAAATATTAGAAAGGAAAATTTTATTGAAAATATGTTCGAAATAAGATACCCATTTACAGTAGATGAAAGGAAGACCAAATATGGACCCAAGAGGGACTTCACAATTGGTGATGGAATGGCAGCAGCTTCATCAATAACCAGAAGTTCTACTTGGGAGAGCTTTTCATGTTCATGTGGCTGAATATACTGAAAAGAAGTATAAGAAAATGCATAAGGTCTGTGATGTATAACAATCATTAGCCAAAAAGACACTGGAAAAAGTAATATAGATTTCAATGAATCTTTCATCCATATCTATTATCTCCTAACCTGAATTGTCTGTCTATGCTGTTTGTAGATATTGATCCGCACAATAGCTTTCTTGAACTCAGGGTTGACACTTCTCACAACATCAAAATCAAGATGTTCCTGCAAAAGGATGCACAAATAAGCTCATGATACATGACCAAAACCCTTACTTTAGTCCGAGTTTAAAAAGAAACAGAGCAAATAAGAATGATCATCACAAAACATGTACGCATATAAATTAGACAGACCCAGTGACCATCAGCGCGGACTTGATATAGCATAAGACCATTTCATAGGAAAAGATATGTAAAGCTAAATGTACTAATTGGATAGTCGATAAGTCATGAAGAAACCATAGCTTATATACTAGGCCCCAATTTAAGTTAATTATAGTAAGAGCTAATTCTTTCAATTTCAGAAGAAATTGTCTAATACCAAGAATAAATACAATATGGAAGCAGACATGTTTTTTCATACCGTCGATAACAATTCATATACCACAATTGACAATGAGCATATATTTTCTCTAACGCGCCATCAAAAAGTAGAAATAAAGCAAAAAGAATACATTCAGATTATACAACTAAGCTGCTTTATTGTTATGAGAACACATCATTCCATTAAAAATGGAGGAAAAATTACCTTAACTTCAAGTTCACCAAAACCTTTGCAGATGAACTCAAACAGAGTTTTCAAGTTTTCAGGACTAGGTGCAGTAACATATACATTTGAATACCTAGAAAGAGAAGATTGCTCATCAGAACTACAAAGGTCAACATAAGAAATGACTAGACATCTCTATACACTAAATGATTGCTTGCAATACTTGAAAGTTCATGTTAAGTATATCATCTTACCCTGCTGCAATAGCCCCAGCAACTGCTAAGCCAAGTGCAGCGGATTTCCCACGACCACGGGCAGCAAGGAGTGCAATTGTGCTACGAAGTGTCTTATCCAAAATTGCATCAAGAAATGTAATAACTGCTTTTCCCTAATTACAGATAAAACCTTGTGTAAGCCATTATAAAGTCTAAAAATGTAGAGCCTTTCAAGAATTATGTACCTGATCTAATGTGCAACACTTTTTTATCAAAGGACCAACAGCAAAATCATCACTTAGTTGTTCTTTCAGATTCTTCAGGTCTCGTTCTGCTTGTGAAAGACCTTCAGAGTCCTGTAAAAGCCAGAAATAATACAAAAATAAATATTAGAATGCTTATGGAACAATTACTTGTAATAAATAACTTGTCAATAGAAACGTTATATCAAAGAAAAACCTTATTTGAAAGTTTCAGCCATTACAGTACATATACACCATATGCACTTATTGATATTAGTAATAGACCACTGAGAACATACTGAAACATATTCAGAACGACAAAATCAATATATGAAGTTACCTCTTTAACTGGAACTGGGATGATTGACCTTATATGAGATGAAATTGGCAAAATATTCAGCTCATCATCCATGACCACACATGCTTTGCATGATGCAAGTGATAATAAGAAGCGCTCGTTAAAGCGCCCAGCAGCCTCAAGATGGGATTCAGTACGGAATCTTTCATGCACATCCTGAAATAAGGAGCCCTCAAGCCCTCTGAACGAGTACGAGAATGTATAGAAGAAGTCTAATAAAGGGATAGTCTCAAGAACCATATCAACATGCATGGTCATAGTGGACGGACCCAGCCATTTATTAAATAGTCACTCAAAAACTAATAAGAAATGCATTTTAATGCCCAGTAACAACATCACTAAAAATGAACTTCCAAACACAGTTGGCAAATTATGAAGTCTTTCTATAACTGGGAAGTACTTACAATCTACATCATAAAATCCCCAAGCTCATGCCAATCGCCAAGAGGACCCTTGTCTTAATTCGTGAGAGTCCCCTTTTCCAACATGGCTAATTTGGTTTTATTCTTGAAAGTCTCTTTGCAATATGCAAATGGCATAGAAAATTATGCGGAGATTTAAAGAATATGGAAAGAGTAGAACTAAACAATAACAGCAGCCAGCAGGTACAACTATACCATTTATATATGTGCAAACTGATCACAAGGAAAATAATTTCCACCTCCATAACCATTATTAAAGATTAAAAAAAAAATGCAAGCCGAATGAACAGATTGAATGTTTGCAAATACTATAGCACATATTTCCAATACATGGCCATTCATCGAGTATGTGTTGGACATATCTTTATGCATAACATTTGATCTAGTATGCACTCACAATCAGTGTTATTAAGAGGATCTCAGGCGAGAGCCTCGCCACCGGTCCACAGCCCGCGGGCGCCGCCTAGGTGAGCGCTTAAGGCCAACATTAAGGTCCGAAAGTTGGGGCCTAAACAAAAATCGTTATACAAAGGTTTTTTTTAATTGAGAATGGAAATACTGAGGTTTTCATCATAAAAAAAGAAAGGAATGAATTAAACATGAAATGAGAGAAATTAGTAACGTGCCAATGTCTGATATCAAAAATTCTCTAATAGCCTTGTTTGGCTAATGGTTCATTAAAGTATGGAATGGTATGGTACGGTATAGTATGGTACAGTTTCTTAAGAGTTCTTTTTTGGATTGATGGTATGGTGTTGTATGGTTTTTTAAAGTTTTTAGTTTAATTTGAAGGAGAACCATGGTGAACCACCAAATTGGTGGTTTTATTTTCATGGTTATTTGAACCATGAAATAACCATGGAGAACCATACTTAAAAAAAGAACCATGGAACCAAACAAGATATTTTTAATTAGAACCATACCATACTATAATGAACCATGAAAAAACTATGAGCCAAACAAGGCCTAAAATAAAAACCATCCTAATTATGATCAAATTTAGAATATTTACAATCCTATATTGAATGTAAGTCTAAACCTGCCAACTACCCAAAATGAGATTGAATAGGAAAGGTCCAAGGTAATTAAAATCCTAAAATAAGATTAATACCGTTCAACGTTAAACGAAAAAAGGGTCTAATTCTGTTTCTACCAATGTGTAAGGAAAGCTTTAGATGATCACAAAACAGAGTGCAAAGTTGCAGGCTCAACAATGGAACTTCAATTCAATGGTTCAAAGTATTCTAAATTAAGATTAGAGGCTTTATCTTTGTTATTTGGTTCTAAAATTTAGTTATTTTCATTTTCACAGTATATGATGTGTTTAATTAAGTTTAGGTATTTTTATGTTGTTTCGTAAATTTATTTGTTATGTTTTATTAAATAGCGAGCACCTACTATGGGCTTGTGGCGCATTGCCTTGGCCAGTTTGGGACTGTAGCACCTCAAGGCGCCAAGCACTATTAACACTACTACGCATAATTTATTTTTCAATGCATTAACCTCACTCAATACAAGTACAATTGTAAAATTATTTGAATCACCAAATTCACCAAGCTTCTCAATTTGACCAAAACATTTAATTAACCAAAAAGAATCCACTCATCAGGATTCTACATATGTATAAAAGCGATAATATATCATTCATGGGATCCAACATATAAATAATTCAATATTGATTATAGTCAATATCAGGTTTAGAGCCTGGCCCAATGCATAGTTGCATAGAATAAAGGAACCAGACCATTGATTAATGCTCGGAAACTTGACAACCATAAAATTATTGAATCATGGACTTGTAAACAAAGGTTAGTCTTATAGAAAGAGGGAAATCAAATTATACCATGACCATTGTGCAAAGACTAGTTAGTGAGGAAAGAGAACGTAGAAGCAAGATAATCAGTCCACCTCCTTGTACTGTCTCTATAGTTCTGGCCAAGAGATTCGGGGTTAAAGCCTCAAAATCCTGACAAACACAATGCATGAGCAGATTAGTCAAAATTAGTACAGCATCCACCAAGAAGAAATCACAACAAAGACTTAAGCTACCATTCACATATAGAAAAGGTAACCAGTTCAGGAAAAAAAAATACCTGCAATATGCACATTCCAAAAGTATTTCCGAGTATTCTTTCAGAATCCTTGTACAAGCAATATGTTAATCCTCCGGTTTCAAGAAAAAGTGAAAAAGGATCAACTTTTTCAGGATCCAACAGTCCCCTCTGCATTAGCTTTTTGACCTGCTTTACTCTCTTCTTCCTGTGGCTGCATAGTCATAATCAGCACAAACGCCATTTCCAATTAAAATAAATTTCAATATCACAATCATAACATTATGAACACCACACAAACAAACTTCTAAGTTCTACCAGCTAAGAGAAATTACCAAAATTTAGATGAAGATATTACAAAAAAGAAAACTAAAAGGGGGAAATTCAAACCTGCTAAGTTCAAGTTTGTTTTTGTAGCACCACAAGACGGATGGCCTGGACTGAAATCCAGCCTTACCTTGCATGTAATGAAGATTTACAATCTGCACGAACAAAATTACCAAATTAAACTTTGACATCGCAAAACAAATTTAAAAACAGAAGTCAAGCAGCAAGCATTATCAGTTGGCTGGCTTCAAATAAGTAATAAAGTAGTACCGAAACAACCGTACCTGGTCGCGAGACTTGTCGCCGATAATGACAAACATGGAACGGTGGCGTAATTTGACGCCATTTTCAATGAGAGTCCTGATGCGCTCATCCACCTTCTTTCTCATATTTCTTCCTGTTTTTCAATCAGAAGAGTTGAGGCAGGAGTGAAATAGAGCTTTGTTGATGAAATTATGATGTAGTCTTTAGAAAGTTTGATCAAATTTCGAATTGTTCGGTTCAGGGTTTATGGGAGGTTTTGTGAGGTTGGCTGTTATAAACAACTAGGGCAGGAAGGCAGTTTTCACTCTCTAACCCTAATGTAGGTAGGATGTTCATCAATTGGTTCGGTTGAATAAACCGAACCAAATTGAATATATCAAAAACTAATTATATTAGAAAATGGTAATATTATTAAAATTAGATTGAACATTAAATCACTGAAGGTAATAGTTTATGATTTTTATAGTTTAATTAAATTTAATTAAAATTTAATTGTGATTCAATTATAGTCTAACTGCAAGTTTTTTGATTAAATCATTCAGTTTAGTCCGACTTTCGTAACATTAGAAAATAGAAAATGAAACCAAATTAAAATAAATAAGTAACTAAGCCGAACTGAATTATTCAGTTCAGTTTGTTCGACACAATTATTTTCTTTGTTATTTTTTATTTTCTTATTAAAATATATTTGTTTTATTGAATACTTACATCACTTCCATTATATATATAAATTAATATATTACGTAGTATATTTCAATAACTTTTATTGATCTAATTCTAAAAAGATTTAATTAAATAAATGATAAAATGATGGACTAAACACTCATAATATTACTAAGGCTCTATTTTCTTGAATTGTAATTCAATTCAGTTTAATTCAGCTACATATAGTTATAAATTTATATTGAAATAAGTTCAGTCCAGCTCAACACAGCTCACTTCAATTCATTTTAATTTAGTTTAACTTTCAAAAGTTGAAAAGAACCAAGCTAAGTATTCATATATAATTTATAAATAACCTGCAAAAAAATATATAATTTATAAATAAATAATTAGAGTAGAAAAAGCACATAATAATATTATATAATCATTAACTTTTAAGAGTTATTTGAATTAATTGGTCGGTTCAGTTATATCGATTATTTTATAATTAAAAATAAAACCGATTGAATTTGCAAAAATTTATAAAATTTACAACCGAAATCAAACAGTTTAGACCAAAAACTGAATCAAATAAATTAAATTTCATCGGTTCAGTCGATTAATTCAGTTAGATTCAATTTTTAAACACTCCTAAATTTAATTATTATCAATTTATAATGATTTATTTGTTGTGCTATTTTTCAACCATTCAATCAAAATTGATAATTCGAATTGAATAAACTTTTACATTTTGTTAGGATTGAGCGCCAGGGGGGGTTAATTAAGGAAAACAAATCAGCATTTGTGTTTCATTCCACTCTGTTTGTCTTTTGACAGGTGATTAGTTTGTATGGAAGGAAAATTAAAAATATTAGAGAGCAAATTAAAAAGATAAAAAAAAGGGTAAAAAAAACAGTTGTCTCCACTATTTATATTTTTTTCGATGTCCTTCGTTCAATCTTCGGCGTGTAGCAATTTGCAGAAAAGAAAAAGTGAAAAATATGAGAGAGCATATAGAAAAATAACACGAGGTCAAAAATTAAATGGACACCGAAATCGCGACATCCGAATTTTTCATAGAAAACTGAAAAATATATACTATTGCAAAAAGGTGAATCATTTTATATTAAAGGTCAAACTTCAAAAAGGTACCATGCGGTTTCACTAATTTGTAAAATATGGTCTGAGAATTTTTTTTTTGCAAAATGGGTATGTGGTTTAAAAAATGGTAAAAGAGGATAAAATATATTTTTTGTTTAGAATAGTGATGTTACAAAGTATATTTTTATTGTTTCAACATTCTCATAATTTAACCTAATTATTTAAAAATTATACATTATTATTTAAGTAAGTTTCGGAGATTTTTTCCATTTCTTAAGATTTTTTAAAGTTTATAATTATATTTTAATTAAAAAAATATTTACACTACTAAAAAATTTCAAAAATTATAAATAATGTGTATTGAATTTTTATTAACCAATCCACCAAATTTCGGATAAAAACAAAGAAGATTATCCATTGTCGTGACATAATTTAATATTGAGAATATTCTTTTTACCAATTTTTTTGAAACCACAAACCCCGTTTTGCAAAAAAAAATTTCTCAGACCCCGTTTTAGAAATGAGTGAAACTATAGGGTACTTTTTTTATCACACTATATTGCATATTGCATATTTCAATTTTAATTTTATCTTATTTCACCTCTTTTATTTTAACTTTTCCATTTATCTATCAAATTTTTTCAACAAAATTAGTTACAGACTAAATGAGTATTTTTTTATAAAAGAGAAACTAAGATAGAACTAAATTAGTCCAAAGGGGAAGAAACACCCGAGATATCTTTGGAAATAATAGCTAAAGCTTCACGAGGAGGTAAGTCAAATTAGTGGCATCCAAGTGGTAAGGACGCTCCGAACGAGGCCAGGGAATCAGCACATCTATTACCTTCCTGGGAAACATGTTGAAACGAAACCGTCCACTCCAAATCAAGAAGTATCTAAATGCTCATAACATGGTTATAGTAGTTGCTTCCTTGCACCTCCACTTCATTGATAGCCTTTTGTTGGTCCCTATGCGTACACTCAGTGATTCAGAGGGGGTGAATGACTCGCTCAAATAAATCAGATAACTTTTTCTCGATTAAATAAACTGCACTGAGTAGGTTAGCAGGCAACACAGAGTCTGAGTAAAACTTCAACGGTAAAGTAAAGAACACATAGATTTTTATATTGATTCGGCAACCTGTGCTTACATCCAGTCCCAAGAGAATGTCTTGGCTTTAATCCACTAATCTCAACTCCTTTACCCTAGGCGGAGAAGCCTTTCACAAAGTGTCCCAATTACAACTGAGTAACCTCCTCACTTGTAATCACTCACCCGCTGAGTATAATACCCTCTTCTACCAGCAACTCAACAAAGTCTAAACAAGAGCTAGATTCAACTTATAGAAACGTTGATCTAATTACAAATAATCAGATATTACAATTTAAATGATCTATTCTAATCTCTCTTATTTTAAAGCTGATTCTCGCCGAGTAGATGCTTTCTTGATTAAACTTCTTTAAAGCTAGGAAATTGACAGAGTTTTTCTTCTTAGAAATTCAGGTGTACTCACTAAGTTCTAACGCTCATCTTCTTGTTCCTTTTATACTTAAAATCAAGAATGTAGCCATTCAACTTGCTTCGTCATCTTCTGAAATTGACAATTCGAATATTCACCCATTACTTCTTCAAATAGATCCATTAGGAGATAGAATCACACCATTGTAAGATAGAAATCAATATGTTAGATTGAAATCCGAGCTTCAATTTGAATCTTTTATCGTTTGATGACAGTCTTCCTGTAGAGAGATCTTGCACTGACTTGCTATGTGTCATCTTCCCATTCCTATAGTAATCTGACAACTTTGTAGAGTCGCGAGATACTAGGTTGGTAAATCTGCATCATTTTTGAATTTGGCAATTACTTTTTGCAGCTTGATCTTTGAAGAACTTTGGCATTTTCTTCATAAAGCGGATGTCTTGTCAAGGCATTAATTCCTTTTGTCTTTCTTTCATTAATGTCTGCAAAAAGTAAGTCTGAAAAGAAAGATTCCATTTTACCTCAAATGGAAAAGTCAGTGCCTTTGACTTATAGAAAGTAACTCAACGAAATGATAAAAAAATATACACAGCTGAAACTAAATCTGAATATCGAGCGTTGAGTGAACAGTGCTTAGTCATCGACCAATAACACAGCTCAACCCAAAATAACTCAGAGTTAAAACTAAATAGCTAGGTCAGCAGAGACTTCAAATTCTACCCTCAAATTCAATTACTCGTATAACCATAGACTACTTATTTTAACATCATTATTGATTTAATTGACTCAAACTTAACTTAATTGGTATGATCAAAACTTAAGCACTACTGAGTTATCCACTGAGTCAGCCTATCTTTGTGCTTGGTTCAATAATCTCCCCCATTTTGATCAATGGTAATTAACTAAGCGAGATTTGAATCAATAAGATATTTAGATCAAAGTTACCTCAAGAGAATACTTGATATATCAATGTCCGGCATCTTCATTTTGCTCAGAGTGAATACTAACTCCCCCATAATCTTTGATTTCTCTCAGGTCAGCATTCCTCAACACTTCTCATATTTTTCTGCAGGGTTAGAAACACATATATATATAGAGCAGAAAATACAAGAAGTTAAGAAGTTCTTAACTTAGAATAGAATAGGTAATCCTTTTATATATGATCAACTAAGTACAGATTAACAAAGAGTTAACCTATACTAAATATTACAACAAAAATCTAAGGATTACAATGTAACTCTATTCTAAAACTTCTTGGGCAGAATCGGTCCTTGCAAATTGAAAGCCTTCCTCTTATAAGCCTCTTTATACCATCTTGATTGCTTCTGCTTTGGGGACATTATCTCCTTCCCTTTCCTGTTCCTAAGCTTAAAGTATTCCTTTTCAAGTCAAAACAGATCTTGAGACAAGTCATAATAAAACTCAGCTATCCTTGCTTCACTCTCCTTCTTTATTTGCTCATGGTTCTCGTGATCCCTCTCCCCCATTGCCATTAAATCCAAAATGGCTTGAGAATGAAGATCAAATGAGTTGAGAGCCTACTTGAACTGGGTCAGATCACCAAAAATGCTAGCTTCAAAACTTTGCACGAGTTGCTCATATACTTTTTGAGAGATGAAGTCCTGTTCGCGTAAACAAGAGAAAAGAGCCACAGGTGCGTGAGATTAAGATTGGTTGACTCTAAACTGTGCATTAACCCTTCCCATGAAATTTGTGTCAAACTTGAGAAGGCTCTAGCTTGGCTGGTTTCTCTAAGCATTCTTTCCAACATGGGGGTGCTTCTCATATAAGAAGAGACTTGCTTATGTACTTGATCAAATCCTTGACCATCATTATGAACATTAGCATGAACTACATTGATTTAATCACGAATATGACCAAGTTTCTTATAGAGCGATGGTTCTTGTTCAGCCTCTGACATAATAATGTCACTGTTGAGAGCATAAAATATATTTAATTTCTTCAAGGCAGTCAGAATCCCTACCTTGGAGGCCTTAACTCCCTCCAATAGTTGTTCCTTCACATGCCTTAGCTCATTGGAGTTGCCTTGATTTTGCTTAAAAGCAGTTATCAGTGCATTCAAAGCATCTATCATAGCATCCAGCTTCGCTGTGTTGGTGTCATTTTCCTTGCTCAGAATATTGTATCCGTTAAGCACCGCTTGTAATCTGTGCAACACTGCATTAAATTTGTCGATCAGAGAGTTCCTAAAGTCTTTCTCTTCATTCACAACTTTGTAGTTGCTCTCATGAATCTTCTCCATCTTTTGCTTGAGCTCAGCAACTTTCATCTTCAAGTATTCCGCTTTTCTACCTATAATATTAAAAATAGGAAAAGTGTGGGATACAATTGCCTTTACTAGTGAGAACTGGGTAGGGAATGACTTGAAGTGGGCCTTCATCTCCTCCACTGCTTCCATTAATCCTTGCACTGGCTCACGAGCCTTTGCAATTCTCCTCAGCACCTCCTTAGACAGAATAGATTTGGCTATCTCAGCTTCTATTTCCTCTTCTATCCTAAGTGCTGGAAATCTCTCCCTTCCTATTCTCCTTATATCTCTAAGGAGTTTAGCAGTTGGGTTGAATTAGGGTTGAGGTTGTGGTTGTTGTGGAGGTAGAGGTGGTTGTTCATTAGGAATCTCCTCAAAAGTGGGAGAACCTCTAATAACTGGTCCTTCTATCATTAAGGGTTCATGGACTGGAGATCCTACTGGTAAAAGAAGTGGTATTATGGATGAGTTATCTATTTGGTCAGGGGTGGAAGTGTTTGATTGGTCAGAGCTAGAGGTGGATGGAGTTTGATTTTCAGATGTGGATAAAGGTTGCATAGAAAGAGGTATAGATGAGAGTGGTGTTTCGGTGGATAGGTTAGGGAATAAAAATGGTGCTTCTTACTGCTCCTCAGCCTTCTCTTCACTACTTTCAACATTTTGCTCGCTGAGCTGAGCTAGAGGAAATTGCTTAGTCAGTTGAGCTCCTTGCTCAGCCACAACCTCTCCCTCTTCTTTATCGTCCAAATCTCCCTCATCTTCATCTATTACCACCTTCATCCTCATAAGTAATATTCTCCTTCTCTTTTTCTTCTCATCCTTATCCTCCTCAATAGACAAATCTACAATCTGCTGATCTTCTTCTTCCTTCTCATTAACATCAAACTCAACTGAGTTTACATTATCAACTTCTACATTATCTTCCTGCTCTTCTTCACTCTCAATACCTTCTAGAGCACCTATCATCTCCTCAACAACATTTGGAATAGATTTCTCAGCTAGGCTGGTTGTTGCTTTCACATATTGTATCTCCACATCAGCCTTAGCCTGAGCAGTTGTCTCCTCAGCTCTTCTTCTAATCTCCTCTTCTAGATCATCTTACTTCTTCTTCAATCTCTCTACCTCAGCTACTTTTAACTTCTCAGCTTCTTCCATATCCTGGACTACTCCAATTAGCTTCTTTACCATGAACTTTTTCCTAGGATGACCTACTTTAGGCACATGTACTGATGTAGCTACCTATCCTTCAGCCTTTCCTCCATCTGACTCAGCATCATCACTCTTTCTCTTCTTCAGTCTTCTCATAGGCATATCCTCTTTTAGCTCTTCCTCAGCTTTCCTCTCTTCTTCCTTTTCCTTTTAAGTCAGCTCTCTGGACTTCACTTCCTTGGTACCCTTTAAAAATCAGGATTTCTTAGGAATAGGGGCAACCACAGGATGAGAGCTAGATGAGATTGCCCTCTTTACTTCTTTCTTGGAGTCTCTCTAGACCTCCTTCTTGCTCTCCTTCTTCTCTCCAGCCTTTCCTCCTTTCTCAGCTCTCTACTTGATTATTCTTTCAAGCTCATTCTCAACAAAATCTGCAAGAGTTTGATCCTCATATTCTGGTTTGATGGGCTTTAGGTTCATTATTGCCTTAGGATCCTTTACTCTGACCTCTCCCTTTTTGAGCTTAATGTACTTTAAGTTTTTGGGCTTATCTTCACATCTCAAGCCATAGAAATGAGCATTACTGAGTACTCTGGACTCAATAACATTATATACTACTGTGTTCCTCAGAGCCTATCCTTCTAAATCTAGCTTACATGCCTAATATATCTCCATCACCTAATGGCCATATACAATGTGTTTGAAGACTTTAAGAAATCTGTGTAGAATCACCAAAGGCCAGTTGATGCACATTCCTTCTATAAGAGCATAAATAAATACTCTCTTAAACTTAGAACAGCTTCCAGTTGAGGCAGTCTTAGGCAGCAAAACTTTAGTCACCAACTCATGAGCTTGCTTCCCCTTCTTTGAAAACATTGAAGCTATAAGTTCACCAGCTTAATAGTCAGCGGGAACTTCATAATCTACAGGGATATCTACATGCTTTTCATCCCTAATGTGAGCACTGGATTTTAACGATCCTTCTCACAAAATGATGATAAGAGCTAGATAATGCAATCTCTTATAGGTGTTATCAATCAGAGGTGTTCCTACTATTGCAAAGTTGAGTTTGGCCAAAGTTTGGAGACCTAGTCTGCCCTTAGAGACCCGTACAGGTGCTGCCTGGTGGTACGGATCCACTAGCGGACCTGTATGGGTCATTTCCTTCCGTACGCCTGGATGGGACCCGTACGGGACCGTACGGATCTTGTTGTTGCCTGATCAGGCTTTATGGAAGGTGATCCTTACCTATTTTGGGAGAAGGCATGTCATGAATGCGGTTTATTGCATTTAGACCTTATTTCCCCTATAAATAGGGGCCTTTCCTCACCTTTTCAACACAACACATATACAACATATATTATAGACAGATTCTAGTAGTTTTTATAGGTATAGAAAGGGTATAGTTGAGGTATAAGAGGTATAAAATAGGGAGAAAACCCATCCCTTGAGGTTTTGTCCACATTTTATTCATTCTTAGCTTCGTTTATTATGATTTGGGGGAGGTTCTGTCCATAAAAATACTCACCCAAATAGTCTTAAAATCTCCATTTCATCATCTACTTTTGCTAGACTCTCTCAACAGCAAAGGGATCACCTCAAAGTGGATTCACACCTTAAAGGTAACACTCCTAAGTTTCAAAAAGATTCACATCTCATTTATTTTATCATTATTCTTTGCCTCTTCTATTATATCAGTTCTTTTGTTCTTGTTTTGGGTCTGTTCCTAACCTATATGAGCCTTATTGGTACCTAATATCCTTAGGGATATTAAACTGGTGCGCCATACTCATATGAAAGGAAATCCCATTTTTATTTCATTTCTCCTCCATTCATCTGTTTACTAAATCGAATTGAGTTTTTGCCTGGGACTGTACGAGTCCCCCGTATTGGTCCTCCCCGGTAGCTGTAGGGTCCCACCCATCGTACGGGTATTAGCCCCCAGGAAGAACCCAAAATTCTCTTTTAAATTGGTTAAAATCAATCAACTCACCATTTTCCATGTGATCGTTTTCACTAATAATCCGGTAAATCATCGCACGAAAGTTAAAATGTGTTTTTATAACAAAGTACGTTGAAGATTCGTTATTTCTCTCCAATCCTAGAAGCTACCTGGGCACTATAGATCGCAAAACCGCCACACTAACATAATCACATTTTTCCTAATAAAATGCTAACTTATGATGTGCTATAAACTGTGCTAATCTTTGTGGATGAAGGGGAATTTATTTTTATTTTATTTTATAACTTAAAACAAATGTATAGGTTCTCTTGCAATTCCCCCATTTTCCCCTGGTTGTAATTTTTATTCCCCATTTATTGCTTGTGCTTTATGATAAACTGTTGAATGCATGAAAGAGTGTAGAAAGATAGACTTTCCGTAATAATTCCCCAAATGATGAAATTAAAACGGTTTTATGCGCCGAATGTAATTTTAAATTAACTAAATGAGAAATAAGTGACTCATCTGATACCCGAATCTCTAATCCAAAAGGTATGAGTCTCTCACCCAACGGGAACCGTACCAAAACT
Source organism: Euphorbia pulcherrima (assembly GCA_947683365.1). Taxonomy (NCBI): domain Eukaryota; kingdom Viridiplantae; phylum Streptophyta; class Magnoliopsida; order Malpighiales; family Euphorbiaceae; genus Euphorbia; species Euphorbia pulcherrima. The sequence continues at coordinate 46,888,396 of CANTUS010000014.1, forward strand.
CTTTCCCAAGTAGACAACTTGAGTGGCGACTCTATTATTTGTATTGAGATTTGGGTCTCGATTCTTCTATTCATTAAAATTGGCTAAAATGTGGAAACTTGAAGTAAATGGTTTCATCAAGCCTAAATCCAACCAACCCCTAGTGGGCCCCACCTCTCACCCAGGCACCAAGGAAGGCCCATACGCCATCGATACCTCACACCTAACTGCTCTCATTCTCAAGCCTCTTTGCCTCATCCCTAAAAGATTTGCAATCAGTTTGGGAGTCACATAGATTTTTCTTCCCATCATCGTGGTCACGAACATGTCACCAAATCCTTCAACCATGTGAATACCATGGAAGAATCTTTTCACAGCCTGCTAGTAGCATCCACTAGGAAGTTCAAAGAACCCTCTCAAGTGGTGCTGGCGCGTCCATTTTCCAAATTGACCATCGCTTTAAAAACTTAACATGTCTATAGTAATGGGTTCTTCAACAACAACATCGTCTCTAGAACACCACTCAGTAGGAGAGTAAGTGGTTTCGGCAAGGATGAACAGATCTTCTCTTTTATTAATGTCAACTGCAACTTATGCTAAGTGATCTACTATCCTAACCCAACATGTATCTTTCTCATCTCTGACAAACATGGGTTCTCTCTTAGAGGATCTAGCTGATGGATTGGATGAACTTGCCATTGAAATAACTTTCAAAGAATTGGAGAATATGTAGAAGAAATTTGGTAAAGTAAAAACTTCCTCTCTTCTTTATCTCTCCTTAAATACCAAAAACTCTTCGAGTAAGACCTATAAAGCTACGTGTATGACTCACAGGCAATGGTCATATTTGAACGGTGAGATTGATCAACAGTTACCGTGGAATAAATGATTATAAAATTCATAGAGTTAAAGCGGTTGAATATGGATTGTTTTTAAACTTGCTATCATTTCTATAAAGTTTAATTTTGAAAAAAAACTGGTGACAATTTAACAACGTGTCTGTAAGGTACGATGATGTGTGGGTCTTCCTTGGCGCCTGTGTGAGAGGCGAGGCCTACTAAGGGTTTGGTTGGATTTAGGCGTGATAAAAAAATTTTAGTTAAAGTTTGCACAGTAAGTCAATTTTAATGAATAAAAGAATCAAGACCCAAATCTAGATACAATTGATAGAGTCGCCACCCAAATTGTCTACTTGGGAAAGAGTTTTGGTATGGTTCCCTCTGGGTGAGAGACTCATACCTATTGGATTAGAGATTCAGGTATCGGATGAGTCACTTATTTCTCATTTAGTTGATTTAAAATTACATTCACCGCGTAAAACCGTTTTAGTTTTAATCATTTAGGGAATTATCACAGAAATCCTATTTCTACACTCTTTCATACTCGTTACGTGCATTTACATATTACAATAAAGCACAAGCAATAAATGGGGGAATAAAAATTACAACAACTTCTTAGTCAACCATACCATCGTTGTACATGTCTTTTCTACTACCGTGTATTTCGTCTCATATTCTAACAACTTCTTGCTTAAATAGTAGATGGCATGGTCGCTCTTATCCTCTTGCTTTTGAACCAACATTGCCCTTACAGATGACTCTTCTATGGCCAAATATAGAATCAGCGGCTTGCCGGGCATCGGAGGCTTTAAAATTAGGGGGCTCATAAGATAAGCCTTTATCTTGTCAAATGCTATATGGCATTGCTCATTCAACTCTATCGATTGCTTTCTTCTCAACAACTTAAAGATTGGCTCACATACGGTTTTTAGCTTAGCAATAAAATGACTTACATACTGGAGCAATCCAACGAATGACCTGACTTCCCTTTCGGTTCTAGGAATAGGCATTTCTTGAATAGCTCTAACCTTATCAGGGTTGACCTCGATTCCTCTCTGAATAAGGATGTGGCCTAAGAGTTTTCCTGATGTGACTCCAAACATACACTTCTTTGGATTCAAGAGCAGATTATACTTCTCGATTCTAGTCAAGAACCTTTCCAAATCTCAGGGTGCTCTTTCCTCGTATTAGACTTTACTAGCATGTCATCTACATAAACCTCAAACTCTTTATGGATCATGTCGTGTAGTAAAGCTGTCATAGATCATTGATAAGTTGCCCCTGCATTCTTCAACCTAAAAGGCATTACCTTATAACAATACACTCCCTATTCTATGATGAAGGCCTTCTTGACCTTATCAACGATGTCCATTAGAATCTGATTATACCCAGAGAACCCATCTAAGAATAAGTACATTATGGCCCTGGAGGCGCCGTCTACCAACACATCGATATGCGGTAATGGGAAGTCATCCTTGGAAGATGCCTTGTTCAAATCGCACAAGTCGACATACATTCTGACCCTTCCATCTTTCTTAGGAACTGGGACAACATTTGCTAACCATGTCGGGTACTCAATTACTTTAATGAATTTGGCTTTCATTAATCTAGTAACTTCAGCTTTGATCTTATCGGCCCATTCTATATGTTACCTTCTTAACTTTGTTTGACTGGTTTGAACCTAGGAATAGTCGGGATACGATGCTCAGCAATTTGGTGATCTACCCCAGGCATGTCTTTGTAGGACCAAGCAAAGGTGTTAACATGTTTTCTAAGCACTTTTATTATCTCTCTTTTTTTGATAGGGGTCAAACCACTGGAAATAGTTACCATTTGTGGATTTTCCTTAGTACCCAAGTTAATGTCATGCAATGTAGTGTCATGAATGCTAAAAATGTTATACGTATGGTCAGATGAATGCATGGTGCCATTAGGCGAAACATCAAAAAGTAAGCAAAATCACTATAATTATCATTAGGATGTCGAAAGGCTACATCATTTTCATTACATATAATTGCATGTCATCCTCCACAGGTGAAGGGCCTTCTGGGTCATTCATAAGAATGTGAGTCAGGTAGTGATCCAGGTCTTGCAACTATTTCTCGGTCAATACATCATCCACAGCTTCCCTCGTGGCTTAGGCCAGGTTTCTCAAGGCTTCCTGAATTGGTGTCTTCTTCTTATCCCCCAAGCATAACATAGTGTATATTATAATAGTAAGAGTATCAATGGCTTTGTCTACTTCAATCTTCGATGGATCACTATCTTCCATTTGTTTGGCACATTTTTCTACTTCTATAGCTTCTTCGTAGCTCTCAGGGATAGTTTTGTATGCACTCACAAATGCTATCTTGCGGAGGTGAGAAGATAGCCGAAGATGAACTGGTCAGCTAATTCCTTCTCCTGAGGTTTCCTTGTAAGGGATACCGCGATCGTTAACCACCTCAGAAAGTAGTCATGGACAGGTTCCCCACTCCACTGTCTGATAGCTATAAGGTCAAATATGGATGGCTCTTCTCTTGCTTTCTTGGTCTCCATGATGCATTTCCAGACCTCACTTTCTTCTAATCCCAAGTTGATCATGGCTACTTTATCCCCTCTCCTTCGGGGCTTACAGACTTTTCCTTTATCAATTAGTGCTGTGATGGCTTTGAGGAGATCCTCACATGTCCTAATTGGATGATCAGGACTAACATAATATATGCAGAAGTTGCCCCTCTCCTCAGGTTTTGGTAGAACATACAGTTAGGGATGATCAATCAATTGGTATCTCTTCAACTTCTTATAAAGGCTCAACAGAGGAGTACCCTAAGGTGAGATATCATCAAGAGTTATAGGATAAACCACTTGGTCGTGGGTCATGCTATAGGGTAAACCCATGAAATGAGGGAGGGTTTTCCCCTTTGGCATAACCACGAAGTCCAGCCAACTACTCGAATCCTTACTATGGTGAAACTATAGAATAGCCTCTTAAGGGAATGAATGAGTCCCACTACTGACTGTACGAAGCTTTGGGTTCGCTGGTTGAACTGACTAACCAAGCTGAGCCATGATAGAGATCGGGATAAGTGTTGGATGGGATTGCCAATTTTTGTCTTTAACTGAGGCTGTAACCAAGAGATCAGTACATGCATGGGATATGATATGCATGCATAAATTACAACGATGCATGGTGGGGTTAATCACAAGGGTATGTAACACAACACATGTGAAGCGATCGATTCTGCCCTTATTTCTCCTGCCAAGTTTGAGGGTATTCTTCCTTAGTCTAATCTCATACAGAAATTAGGGAACCTAGAGGGTAAAATTCTTCGGATTTTGATAAGAATGGTGTAGGGACATATTGAAAGTTGATGTGGAAAGTTCCCATCGCATCAAGCCTCTTTTGGAGGGAGATAGCAATGAGTGCTCCACCCACTAGAGTGTCCCCAATTCCTGGCGTGCATGGGTAACACTTTTGTGAGTGTCGCGGAAATAATATGGCACCCTAACCTAGTGCTAGAAGAAGAGCGCATCTAGCTAAAGAGAGAAGGAGATGAGAAGACAGAGTGGGATAATTTTCCAAACTAATGAAAACAAAAGCGGGTTGAATCAAGTAAATGATTTTCGGTGCACATCTTAATATTTTAAGCTTTTAAAATAGACTAACATTTTGCAAGTTAACATATTAACTCCCCAGTAAAGCCGCCACTATGAGGTGTCGATGACCTATGGTTCTTCTTAGAGCCTGTGTAAGCGAAGGGGCCCACTGGGGGTTTGGTTGGATTTAGGCGTGACTAAACATTTTTAGCTAAAGTTTGCACAATAAGCCAATTTTAATGAATAAAAGAATCGAGACCCAAATCTCGATACAATTGATAGAGTCGTCACCCAAGTTATCTACTTGGGAAAGAGTTTTGGTACGGTTCCCTCTAGGTGGGAGACTCATACTATTGGATCAGAGATTCGAGTATCGGATGAGTCACTTATTTCTCATTTAGTTGATTCAAAATTAGATTCACTGCGTAAAACCGTTTTAGTTTTCATCATTCAGGGAATTATCACAGAAATCCTATCTCCACACTCTTTTACACTCGTTACTTGTGTTTACATATTATAATAAAGCACAAGCAATAAATGGGGGAATAAAAATTATAACCGGGGAAAAATGAGGGAATTTGTAAAGAGAACCTATACATTTGTTCTAAGTTATAAAACAAAATTAAAATAAATTCCCCTACATCCACAAAGATTAGCACAGTTTATAGCACATCATAAGTCAGCATTTCATTAGAAAAAATGTGATTATGTTAGCGTGGCGGTTTTACGATCGATAATACCCGGTGACTTCTAGGATCGAAAAGAAATATCAGGTCTTCAATGTATTTTATTATGAAAACACATTTTAACTTTTGTTGGTTGATTTACCAGATTATTAGTGAAAATGATCGCATGGCATGCGGTGAGTTGGATTGATTTTTACCCGATTAAAAGTGAATTATGGACTCTATTGGGGCTGGTACCCGTACAGATGCCTGGTACCCGTACGGGTACTAGGGAGGACCAGTACCGGTGTAAGAGGACCCATACGGGTCCTGTTTGGTCCCAAACAGAAACTCAATTCAGTTTAGTTTACAGATTAACAAATTAATGGCATGAAAATAAAATAAAAGGGATTTCCCCCGTATGAGTATGGCACACCGATTTGATATCTTTGAGGATATATGGTGCCAACAAGACTCATACGGGTTAGGACCAGACCCAAAACAGGAAATGAAAGGAACATATATAATAGAAGAAACAGAGAATAATAACAATGAAATAATTGAGATGTGAGTCTCTTTAAAAGTCAGGAGCATTACCTTTACGGCTTGAATCCACTTTGAGATGATCCCTTTACTATTGAGAGAGTTTGGCCAAAGTAGATGATGAAATAGGACTATTTAGGCGAGTATTTGTGTGGACAGAACTTTCCCTAAATCCTAATGAAAGAAGCTAAGAGTGAATAAAATGTGGACAAAACCTCAAAGGAAGGGTTTTCTCCCTATTTTATACCTCCTATACCCCCACTATACCTTTTCTATACCTATAGAAATTGCTAGAGTTTTAGTATATTTTTCATATGAGATGTGTGTGTGTTGAAAGAGGGGAAAAGGCCCTATTTATAGGGTGAGAGTCAGGTCTAAATGCAATAAACCGCATTCAAGACCTTAGGGTTGTCAACAGGTCTTATTGGATCGAGTAATACATTCCTCATATCTATATCCAATAAGGTTTCGGGTAGAAAAATATCCCCATATCCATTTCCATTAAGGTTTTGGGTAAAAAAATTTCCCCATTCCCCATCGGATATTTCCCCACTACCCCGTTACCCATTAAGAATAAATAATTTACAATATTTTATAGAGTTTCAAACAATAAAAATAGTTTTTTCAGTACAAGATTAAACTAAATAATTGATAAACACAATTTATAAAGATAATAATTGCAAAACTTATTTACAACCAAGGTTTTCGACTACTAAATAAAAGAAGAAAGATAAATATGACATACATGTTCATAGAAAGAGAATATGACTAATGAAATACAAATTTTCACATCATATAATTTACTAATGAATGCGAATTTGCTATTGGTAATGTTGTTTGCACTTCATATTTTATGTCTAGAGGGCCACCAGCAACATCATATATTGAATATTGATATAAAGTATTACAATTAATTTCATATTTATGGTATTAATCGAGGATTATTCAAGGATATCCAATGGATAATTATCTGGTCGGGTTCGGGGATTTTCGAGTTTGAATACACATTCCCCATATCCATATCCATTAAGGTTTCGGGGATAAAAAATTCCCCATATCCATACCTACGGGGATCTTATCGGGGATTCCCCATTCCCATCGAGGCGGATCCCCATCGGATTCAGGGAATACCTACCCCGTTGACAACCCTATAAGACTTGTCTTTTCCTAAAAAGGGTAAGAGATAGCTTCCGATAGAGGCTGATTAGGAAATCAGAGGACCCATACGGGTGGGGCCCCACCAGTACGGATACTAGGGGACCCGTATAGGTCCCCTCCATGCGTATGGAAGGGATCTGTACCGTATGGGTCTGCTAGTGGATCCGTACCATCAGACAGAACCCGTACGGGGTACCTAAGGGTATCTCCGGACTTCGGCCAAACTCAACTCTGCAGTAGTAGGAACACCTCTGATGGACAACAGCTGAAAGACATTGCATCATATAGCTCTCATCATAGTTTCGTGAGAAGGACCGTTAAAATCCAGTGCTCACAGACTGCGCCTCATGGGATCACTACAGATATGGATCTGTATGATCTCACGATGTGAGCAAGGGTTTAGAAATTATACCTATGGGGATGATATGGGTTAGTTCCTTTCTTGAGGTGAACTTCTTTCCTTTGCTGATGTGTACCCCTTATAACTTTACTGGGGGAATGTGTATCTCTTTACTGAGGCAGATCGGCTTTCCTGATTGGTAAATCCCTTTCCTGAGGCGGATGAATTTCCTTTCACTACTGTGCATATCCCTTTCTTAAGGCGGATGACTTCTCCTCGTATCCTTTTCTTAAGGCGGATCAACTCTCCTAACTGGTGCATCCCTTTCCTGAGGTGGATGACTTTCCTTTTACTACCGTGCATATCCCTAGTGACTCAACTAGGGGGGTGTGTATCTCTTTCTTAAGGCGGATTGACTCTCCTGACTGGCGTATCCCTTTCCTAAGGCGGATGACTTTCCTAATTGATGATATATCCCTTTTCTAAGGCAGATGACTTCTCCTCGTATCCCTTTCTTAAGGCGAATCGACTCTCCTGACTGGAGTATCCCTTTCCTAAGGCGGATCGACTCTCCTAACTGGCGTATCCCTTTCCTGAGGTGGATGAATTCTCCTCATATCCTTTTCTTAAGTCAGGATCAACTCTCCTAACTGGCGAATTTTGAATAACCTGAAAAGAGACAGCAACCAAACACTGAGTTAGTCATTGCCTAAGCAGACACCTCTTTATTCTTAATTGACTTTTGTAAAAACAAAAAATATTTTTGCCCCTTCAATTAAGAATAAAGATGTATGGATAAGATAGACTATAAACTATGTGTGGGGAATGTCAGGTTTAGCCCGATCAATTCTTATTTTACCGTTGGGGAATGCTCCTAGGGTGGGTACCCCTAGGGTCTGACAACTCCGTCACTGGGAAACGAGGGGGATGACCCTGGGTCTATGGAGGGATGCTCCTGAGACCTGATTCTACTACTGGGAAGTGGGGGGATGCCCCTGGATCTGATTCTGCTATTGGAAGTGGGGGGATGCCCCTAGATCTGTAAGGTGATGCCCCTGGATTAACTAATTCCTCTATTAGGGAATGACCCTAGGGTGAGGTGCCCCTAGGATTCCTGATAATGGGGGTATGCCCCTTGAGTGAGTCCACGACTGGGGAGGGAAGTGATATCCTTTGGGAAGCCTCTTCTACTAGAGAGGCCCTGTCATCGTAAAATTCGTTTGCTAGGGAAGAACTCCTGTGTTAGGATGGACCTATACACAAAATTTTGCTGGTCAATGATCAACTCAAAAATGGCTTACCTTGATTCTTGGTTGACTTTTGCAAAAACAAAATATTTTTGCCCCTTCAATCAAGGATCAAGGTAAGCGTAGGGACTTGTCCCGAATATAACAGAAATGTTAGGTGGAGAGGGAGTGGCGTTGGCCCCGAACTCGCGACTGGATGAATTTTTAGTGCTTGCTGAAACACTGATGCAAGAATCTGTCCCAAGATGGCAAGATAGGGCTCGTACGAGTGATCCAGACCTATACGAGGAAGGTTCTTAAAAGTGGGAACCCATATGGGTGGGGTGGGACCCGTACGGGTCCCCGACAGGGGTTTCAAAAGGCAGATGAGCCCCTCATTTCCCGCCTCCTACCAAAACTTATCATTTCATAATTCCGGCGATTTTCTTCCTATAATCAACCAAACATGTACAAAAATATCCCTAAGGCTGGTCATTTTTCCCTTAGACTCGAGGACTTACCCTCGGTGGGTGATTCGGGGCTTCGAGAATGCCCGGTTTCCATCGAGTATGTGTTTCACAGAGGAGACTCATTCCTGGGACTTACTCCTGTCTCTGAAGTGCCACTGATCCCTTCTCCCGAGACCCACGCTTTAAAACTTCAGGTAATTTCGCTTGATTCTCCATTTTTTTAATTTTGAACCTTTGGCGATTTCTCGAATTTTGGCATGAATTAGGGTGTTTTAGACCTTGGAATAGAGCTTGATGCATGTAACTTTAGCCTAGGATGATTTTAGGGTAGTTTTGGATGAACTTTGGTTGAAATTGAATGATTTTGGATTTTTAGGTGATTTTTCGTAGAGAGACTGCTTGTAGGGGACCCATACCGGTGAGGAGGGACCCGTATGGGTCTAGTTTTTGATACGGGTGCTCTTTTAGGACCCGTACGGGTCTTGTCCTTAAGGACAGAATGTTGGTTGCTCTGCATTCTGCAATCCTTTTTCAATTTCTGACTTTTCTACTGTGTTCTAACCCTGTTAAACTATAATTTTATCTTTATAGTTTTAATATAAGACTGTAGGAGCCTTAAGCTTCTGCAGAAAGTGGTACGTAGAGATCCACGCTGTGAGGGATGCGGAGTTATTGACCCTCATCGATTCCTTTAGGTTCAGCGACATTATTATGGCCATCGCTCAGGCCTTAAGACATTGGCCCCTGGTGCCGTTTCAGCTCTGACGGAGAGGTGGTTAGAGATGACCCATACTTTCCACTTTCCCATTGGGGAGGTCACTATCACTCCCCAGGATGTGTGCGCCACTACAGGCCTAGAGTGGAGCGGGGATGTGGTCCACTTTGATGTTTACGCCGATCGGTGGCATTCTCGGCCTGAGGTGAAGGCCTACATTGCTAGATTACTTGGGCTTCATCTGGACGGGACGAACAAGCTCAAGTCTGGGGACCTGCATACTCACTAGATCGCATAGGCTAGTCCTATTACGGCTAATAGGAGGGAGCAGTATGCTCAATCCTTCCTATTGATGTTCTTTACCATCATCTTCTTCCATTTCTACTCGAGCAACCTCGACTATAGTTTGCTCTCTGCTAAGGAAGATCTTGCAGCTGTGCCCTGCAAGAACTGGTGCTGGGCCATTTTGGTATAACTATACTATGGACTAGACATCGGGGTCCGGGGTAAGCAGTCTGAGCTCAAGATCTGCCATCTGATACTACTGGTAAATCCCAAACTGATCTCTTGTGCTTTAACCTTTTCTCTAAACTTGTGTTGCAACTAATCCTTACTTTGTATTATAAATTTGGGCTTTTGAGCACCGGTTGATTCCCAGACTAGGTTTTCCCCTGCAGCTTGAGATGCAGTATAACATATCTAGATTGATGGGGCTTTGGCAGAACCAGCTCTTGACCACAGCGCAGTACCGAGAGTTTTTACGCCAGTTACGCTCAGATCGGGTAAACGTGCATTTTACACTTCAACAAACCATTAGTAGAAACTATATTTACTAGGTTGCAATACTTATAGTGCATTTATTTCGTACAGGTTATTTAAGACCCGTGGGAGAGATTGGTCACATATGGAGCTATTGAGCGGATGCGGGCTGGTGTGGATAACCGCCGCCTTATCCTGGAGTCACCACTCTCCTATGAGTGATATTTCGGTGAGCGGGTCTGAGGGTGGAGAACTAGTGCCATGGTGGAGAGACCAATTCTGGCGAGCATCTTCTGGCCTCATCTCATGCCTGGGACTGATCAGGGGCTATACTTATTGGACGAGAGAGCTCGCATGCTGTTTATAGAGGGCCATTATGCTGAGCTCCTTGATTCATCCCTTCTTTCACCTTATGAGAGGATTCATTATGAGGACAGGCCTCTGGAGTTTCACTAGAGTAGCGGTGAGGATGATGATGAGGAGGAGGAGGATAAGGAGGAGGGTGGACCGAGGGGAGACCGCGGAGGTCCATCTATAGTCCGGGGTACTGCGGACTTGACCAGGTTTACTACCCCTTCTTCTTAGGTATGCTTCTAACTTGGCCTTTATGAATATCTTACTGCTTTTTAAAATTTACCATAATCTCGAGTCTAATTTTCTATTGCTACAGCCTCCCACTTCCATGCAAAAGAGATCTGCAGCTGCTGCTGCTGTTGCCCCTGAGCTGCCGGTGAAGTGATCTCGGGCTTTTGGATCTATGAGGGAGGGCATCCTTCAAGCTGAGCTAGATACTTTCTTCTGACTCCTGAATCATTCAGGGAAGCGAGCTATCAAGGAGCTTGAGGAGTCGGTTCAGCCTATCGGTTTTACTCCTTCCAGCTCTACTCATGTAAGGAATCCTTTACCTTTGACTTTGTCCATTACTGTAATTGCTTAGGATATCTTATCCTGATGTGACCCTTTCCTTTCAGGTGACCATTTCTGAGACTGAGAGGATAGCTTGGGGTTATTTTTCTATCCGTGATCTACTGTTGGCCCAGGACGCACTAGCTTCAGTAAGTTTCTTTTACCTATAAAATTTCAACAAACTATGCATGATGCATGCTATGACATTTATATATGTGTACTGATCTCATGATTTCCATTACAAACTTTGCTGGCCATAGAGTGCAGTCAGTCCGCCCAGGATTTGGATGCTTCTGATGAGAGAGCCTGATTTTTAGAGGAGCAGCAGCGGGCAGCCACTACTAAGGCTGATCAGGCAAGGGATGAGACTTCTTGGGTGAGGGCCGAGATTGAGACGTTGAGGGGTTAGCTAGCGAGGATGATCGAGGATAGGCATACACCGATTCTTTCTGATGATGAGTCCGAGGATGATTTTTCTGCATATCGACTGACTTAGAGAGGCGTAGATCAGCACGCTGAAGGAGCTGATGCTGCTAGGACCACTGCAGGGACTTTAGAGATTAGGGACCCTACCTAGCCGGCTACTGGTGATGGTGATGGTGATGTCGAGGACCATATAACTATAGACGTAGGTTATCTATTGGCGGATACTCAGGATTAGACTCATGAGGGTCACCAGGGATGGGATCCCTCATCAGCTTAGGTTATGATTGTCTTTCTGAACTGTTTGATACTTTTGGGCCCTGTGTGGCTGTTTTTTTATAATGAACTTAGGATTGGTACTTTTGCTACTTCTTTTATGCTTATGGATTTTTCTTGAACTAAGATTGTTGAGTATTGTTGCCTTGTGAACCCATACCTAGAGATTTTATAGTGAGGGGACTAAGTGATGTTCTAACTTTTGCATAGACCACTCAATGTGAGGTGAGTTATCGAACCTTTATTTTTCTTTCTTTTTGTCCTAATTTTTACCTGAGCAGTCCTTGACGACTTAGCCCAACGGACCTTTTTCCTTTTAGCTTTAACTTTTGCCTAGACCGCCCTTTCAGGTTTTCAACCTAGCAAGCCTTTTCTTTTTCTTTTTGTTCTGTCTTAACTTTTTCCTGGACCGCCCTTTCGAGTTTTCAATCCAACAGACTGTCTTAATTTTTGCCTGAATTATCCTTCACAGCTCAATCCAACAGACTTTTCTTTTTTCTTTTTTTCCCTTAACTTTTTCCTGGACCGCCCTTTCGGGTTTTCAATCTAGCAGGCTTTTCTGAGTATTGCAAATGTATGGTAAAGATGAATACAATGACGCATAACAAGTAGAGAAAAATTGATGTTCACATACCAGCAATTATTTCACCTAAAGACGTGCATGCATTCGTAAGATCAAGATTCTTAGTAAAATCATAACATGTTCATTGATGAGATTAATTTGAGTACATAGGCAATGGTAACAATTTCCAATGGCTAACCCCTACTGCCCACTAGTCTTTTACAGATTTTCCATAAAGCAACTGACATTTTTTCTCTCGATGCCCTAACTTTTGCCTAAGTCGCCCTTTTTGGGTTTTTAGCTTAGCGGGCTTTATTTACGTTGGAGTGCCCTAATTTTTACCTGACCGGTTTACGGGATACCGATCAGCGGGCTGCACCCCAATTTTTCTTGAGCAGTAGAGGACCATCGCCGGGTGTTTTATTCTTTATTTCTTTTATTCTTTATGTTGCTTTTTATGATTTAATTCTTTTGACCTAGACATGATAATGCTTGAGCCTATCTTGATTCACTGGATTCATAAACTCATTTCCATCCATATCCATAAGCTTGATTCCCCCTTTACCAAGGACTTTCTTCACGACGAATGGTCCTTCCCAATTAGGCCTGAACTTGTCCCTAGCGTTAGTGTTGACGGGGCATAGCTGCTTGAGGACCAGATCACCCACTTTAAGAGGTTGTTTCCGGTATTTGATTATATTATTATAAGCTTGAGCCATGCGCTGTTGGTACATCTGGAGATGGTCAAGTGCCTTGAGCCGTTTTTCATCTATTGCATTCAACTGTTCATATCTGGCTCTTACCAAACTTGACTCTTTTAACTGCGATTTAAGTGCCACTCTTAGAGATCTTACTCTCATTTCAATCGATAACACGGCTTCCATTCCATATACCAAGGAGAAAGGTGTTTGATCGGTGGGAGTTCGTACACTGGTTCTATACCCCCAAATTGCGAATGGAAACTTATCAGCCCAATCTCTATAGGTGGCCACTTTCCTTGACAAAATCTTCTTAATTGACTTATTGGCAGCCTCAATTGCCCCATTAGCTTGTGGCCTATATGGAGAAGATCTATGATGCTCAATGTTGAATTTCTCAAATAATTCAGCTATGGCCCCTTGAAATTGAACTATGTTGTCAGAAACTACATGGTGCGGAATTCTATATCTTGCAAAAATATGTCTCTATATGAACTTGGCCATTTTCTTGGCAGTAATGTTGGTGTAAGATTTGACCTCTATCCATTTTGAAAAATAATTAACTGCGACTATGATGAATCGATGACCGTCGGTTGATGATGGCCGAATTTCACTGATTATATCTATCCCCCACACCGAGAAAGGCTAAGGAGGAGATAAATTGTCAAGTTCGGATGAAGGGAGATGTTGTATGTCCCCATGAATCTGACATTCATGACATTTCCTGACCTTGTTGACGCAATCGGCGTTCATTGTGGTCCAATAGCACCCCATTCTCTGAATCTTTCTAGCTAAAGCCATCCCATTCATATTCAGACCGCAATCACGTGAATGTACCTGAGTCATTACGCTTTCTGCTTCTTCTTCTGTAAAACACCTCAACAATAAACCTTTAGTTATCCTTTTGAAGAGATCTTTGCTGACTAGTCTGAACTAGGTTGCCAACCTTTTAAGAGTTAAACCGTCTGAACCTGATGACCCTTCGGGGCACTTCCCCTCTTTGGGAATCCTTTTAATGTCATTGTATTAACAAGCCTTTTACTCCTATACAACCATAACTTGAACCTTCTCATGAAATGGAGAACGAGCTGTTTCTACTATAAGTGGACAGATGGGTTGAGTCACTTCTCCCTCCCACATCGAAGCTAGGGTAGCCATGGAATCAGCCATCTGATTCTCATCCCTTGGTATATACTGGAAGAGGCATTGGCTGAACCGTGCTGACAAATCCCAAACTGCTTCCACAAATGGCCGGAGTGACTCTTCCTTGATTTCCTACTCTCCTACGACATGCTTTATCACTAATACGGAATCCTCCATCACCCTGACTTCCCTTGCTCCTATATTTAACAGAGCATCAACACCAAAGAGACAAACTTCATACTCGGCCTCATTATTGGTGACTGAAAACTCTAACCATTTGCTTAGTATAATAACCTCACCTTGTGGTGTAATGATGATTACTCCAAGACCCACGCCTTTTCGATTCACAGCCCTATCAAAATACATGGTCCATTTAGCCTTTTCAGCCTTCACTTCTGCTAACTGCTTATTAGGGAAATCTAGATTTTCAACATAGTCTGACTCTAGGGGTTGACTTGCCAAAAACTCAACCACTACTCTCCCCTTAATGACCTTCTTCATGACATACTCGATATCGAATTCTGATAATAACAGCAGCCAATGAGAGAGTTTCCCTGCCATTGTGGGGGATTGACAAAGATGCTTCATCAGATCAACCTGTGCAACTGCTTGAATTTTGTAGGACTAGAAGTAGCGTCTCAACTTCTTAGTCAACTATACCATCATTTTATAGCTCTTTTCTACTACCGTGTATTTCGTATCATATTCCTACAACTTCTTGCTTAAATTAATAGATAGCATGCTCGCTCTTATCCTCTTGCTCTTGAACCAACATTGCCCCTACAAATGACTCTTCTATGGCTAAATATAGAATCAGCGGCTTGCCGGGCATCGGAGGCTTCAAAACTGAGGGGCTCATAAGATAAGCCTTTATCTTGTCAAATGCTATCTGGCATTTCTCACTCCACTCTATCGGCTGCTTCCTTCTCAATAACTTAAATATTGGCTCACATATAGTCGTTAGCTTGGAAATAAAAGGACTTACGTACTGGAGCAATCCAAGGAATGACCTGACATCCCTTTCGATTCTAGGAATAGGCATTTCTTAAATAGCTATAACCTTATCAGGGTCGACCTTGATTCCTCTCTGACTAACAATGTGGCCCAAGAGTTTTCCTGATGCGACTCCAAACACACACTTCTTTGGATTCAAGCACAGATTGTACTTCTTGATTCTAGTCAAGAACCTTTCCAAAATCTCAGGGTGCTCTTTCCTCGTATTAGACTTTACTAGCATGTCATATACATAAACCTCAACCTCTTTATGGATCATGTCATGCAGTAAAGCTGTCACAGCTCTTTGATAAGTTACCCCTGCATTCTTCAACCAAAAAGGTATTACCTTATAATAATACACCCCCCATTCTATGATAAAGGCTGTCTTGACCTTGTCGACGATGTTCATTAGAATCTGATTATACCCAAAGAACCCATCTAAGAATGAGTACGCTGTCTACCAATACATCAATATGCGATAATGGGAAGTCATCCTTGGGAGATGCCTTATTCAAATCATGAAAATCGACACATATTTTGACCCTTCCATCTTTCTTAAGAACCGGGACAACAATTAGTAACCATGCTGGGTACTCAATTACTTCAATGAATTTGGCTTCCAATAATCTAGTAACTTTAGCTTTGATCTTATCAGCCCATTCTGGATGTAACCTTCTTAACTTTTATTTGACTGGTTTGAACCTGGGATTAGTCAGGATGCAATGCTTGGCAATTTAGTGATCTAGCCCGAGCATGTCTTCGTAGGACCAAGCAAAGGCATTAACATGTTTTCTAAGCACTTTTATTATCTCTCTTTTTTCGATTGGGGTCAAACCACTAGAAATAGTTACCATATTTGGATTTTCCTTAGTACCCAAGTTAATGTCATACAATGAAGTGTCATGAATGCTAAAAATGTTATGCATATGGTCAGATGAATGCATGGTGCCATTAGGCGAAACATCAAATAAGTAAGCAAAATCACTATTATTATCATTAGGATGCTCGAAGGCTACATCATTTTCATTACATATAATTGCATTGTCATCCCCTATAGGGGGAGGGCCTTCTGGGTCACTCATAAGAATGTGAGTCAGCTCATGATCCAGGTCTTGCAATTATTTCTCGATCAACACATCATCCACAGCTTCCCTCGTGGCTTGGGCCAGGTTTCTCAAGGCTTCCTGAATCTATGTCTTCTTCCTATCCCCCAAGCATAAGATAGTGTATATTGAAGTGGTAAGAGTATTAATGGCTTTATCTCCTTCAATCTTCAATGGATCACTGTCTTCTGTTTGTTTGGCACATTTTTCTGCTTCTATAGTTGCTTCATAGCTCTCAGGGATAGTTTTGTATGCACTCAAAAATGCTATCTTACAGAGGTGAGGAGATAACCCGAAGATGAACCGGTCATCTATGTCCTTCTCCTGAGGTTTCCTTTTAAGGGATATCGTTATCGTTAACCACCTCAGAAAGTAGTCATGTACAGGTTTCCCACTCCATTGTCTGATAGCTATAAGGTCAAATACGGACAGCTCTTCTCTTGCTTTCTTGGTCTCCATGATGCATTTCCATACCTCGCTTTCTTCTAATCCTGAGTTGATCATGGCTACTTTATCCCCTCCCCTTTAGGGCTCATAGACTTTTCCTTTGTCAATTAGTGTTGTGATGGCTTTGAGAAGATCCTCACATGCCCTAGTTGGATGATCAGGACTAATATGATATATGTAAAAGTTGCCTATCTCCTCATGTTTTGGCGGAACATACTATTGGAGATGATCAATCAATTGGTATTTCTTTAGCTTCTTGAAAAGGCTCAATAGAGAAGTACCCCAAGGTGCGATATCATCAAGAGTTATAGGATGAACCACTTAGTCGTGGGTCATGCCATAGGGTAAACCCATGAAATAAGGGAGGGTTGTCCCCTTTAGCATAACCACGAAGTCCAACAGCCGACTCGAATCCTTACTGTAGCGAAACTGCAGAATAGCCTCTTGACAGAATGAATGAGTCCAACTACTAACTGCACGGAGCATTAGGTTCGCTGGTTGAATTGACTAACCAAGCTGAGCCACAATAGGGACCGGGATGAGTGTTGGATGGGATTGCCTATTTTTGTCTTGAACTATGGTGGTAAACAAGAGATCAGTACATGCATGGGATGTGATATGCATGCATAAATTACAACAATGCATGGTGGGGTTAATCACAAGGGTATATAACATAACACATGCGAAGCGATCGATTCCGCCTTTATTTCTCTCGCCGAGTCTGAGGGTATTCTTCCTTAGTCTAATCTCACACGAAAATCAGGGTACCTAGAGGGTAAAATTCTTCAGCTTTTGATAAGATTGGTGTAGGGACAAATCAAAAGTTAATGTAGAAGGTTCCCATCTCATCAAGCCTCTGTTGAAGGGAGATAGCAATGAATGCTCCACCCACTAGAGTGTCCCCAATTCCTGGCGGGCATGGGTAACACTTTCGTGAGTGTCACAAAAATAATAGGCACCCTAACCTAGTGGTAGAAGAAGAGCACATCTAGCTAAAGAGAGAAGGAGATGAGAAGATAGAGTGTGATAATATTCCCAAATGATGAAAACAAAAGCGAGTTGAATCAAGTAAATGATTTTCGATGCTCATCTTAATCTTTTAAGCTTTTAAAATAGATCAACATTTTGCAAGTTAAAAGATTAACTCCCCAGTGAAGTCACCACTGTAAGGTGTCGATGATGTGTGGGGTCTCCCTTGACGCCTGTGTGAGAGGCGGGGCCCAC
This sequence comes from Euphorbia pulcherrima, assembly GCA_947683365.1. Classification (NCBI taxonomy): domain Eukaryota; kingdom Viridiplantae; phylum Streptophyta; class Magnoliopsida; order Malpighiales; family Euphorbiaceae; genus Euphorbia; species Euphorbia pulcherrima. The sequence goes on from CANTUS010000014.1 coordinate 46,906,447, forward strand.
TGGGGGTTTTGTTGGATTTAGGCGTGACAAAACATTTTTAGCTAAAGTTTGCACAATAAGCCAATTTTAATGAATAAAAGAATTGAGACCCAAATCTCGATACAATTGATAGAGTCGACACTCAAGTTGTCTACTTGGGAAAGAGTTTTGGTACGGTTCCCTCTGGGCAAGAGACTCATACCAATTGAATCAAAGATTCGGGTATCGGTTGAGTCACTTATTTCTCATTTAGTTGATTCAAAATTACATTCACCGCGTAAAACCATTTTAGTTTTCATCATTTAGGGAATTGTCACAGAAATCCTGTTTCTACACTCTTTCACACTCGTTACATGCATTTACATATTACAATAAAGCTCAAGCAATAAATGGGGGGATAAAAATTACAATTGGAAAAAAATGGGGGAAATTGGAAAGAGAGCCTATACATTTGTTCTAAGTTATAAAATAAAATGAAAATAAATTCCCCTGAATCCACAAAGGTTAGCACAGTTTATAGCACATCGTAAGTCAACATTTCATTAGGAAAAATGTGATAATGTTAGCGTGGCGGTTTTACGATCGATAGAACCAGTGCAAATTCTAGGATCGGAAAGAAATAATAGGTCTTCAAAGTATTTTGTTATGAAAATACATTTCAACTTTTATGGGTTGATTTACCAGATTATTAGTGAAAATGATCGAATGACATGTGATAAGTTGGATTGATTTTTACCCGATTAAAAGTGAATTCTGGATTCTGTCTGGGGGCTGTACCCGTGGGGATGGGGGGTACCCGTATGGGTACTAGGGAGGACCGATAGGGGTGTAAGGGGACCCATACGGGTCCTGTTTGGTCCCAGACAAAAACTCAATTCAGTTCAGTTTGCAGATTAACAAATTAATGGCATGAAAATAAAATAAAAGGGATTTCCTCCCGTATGAGTATGGCGCACCGATTTGATATCTTTGGGGATATATGTTGCCAACAAGGCTCACACGGGGTTAGGACCAGACTCGAAACAGGAAATGAAAGGAAAAAATATAATAGAAGAAATAGAGAATAATAAGAATAATGAAATAACTGAGTTGTGAGTCTCTTTAAAACTCAGGAGTGTTACCTTTGCGGCGTGAATCCACTTTGAGATGATCCCTTTACTATTGAGAGAGTCCGGCTAAAGTAGATGATGAAATAGGACTATTTATGCGAGTATTTGTGTGGATAGAACTTCCCCTAAATCCTAATGAAAGAAGCTAGGAGTGAATAAAATGTGGACAAAACCTCAAAGTAAGGGTTTTCTCCCTATTTTATACCTCATATACCCCCACTATACCTTTTTTATACCTATAGAAATTGCTAGAGTTTTAGCATATTTTTCATATGAGATGTGTGTGTGTTGAAAGAGGGGAAAAGGCCCTATTTATAGGGTGAGAGTTAGGTCTAAATGTAATAAACAGCATTAAAGACCTGCCTTTTCCCGAAAATGGTAAGAGATAGCTTCTGAAAGAGGCTGATTAGGAAATCAAAGGACCCGTACAGGTGGGGCCCCACCTGTACGAGGTACTAGGGGACCTGTACGGGCCCCCTCCACGGGTATGGAAGGGATCTGCTCGTACGGGTCTGCTAGTGGATCCGTACCACCAGACAGAACCTGTACGGGTACCTAAGGGTAGACTAGGTCTCTGGACTTCGGCCAAACTTAACTCTAGAGTAGTAGAAACACCTCTGATGGACAACACCTAAAAGACATTGCATCATATAGCTCTCATCATAGTTTCGTGAGAAGGATTGTTAAGATCCAGTCCTTACGGTGTCCATAATTCACTCGCAAAGAAGAAATACTTAACCTAATTTGCAGGAGCTCAGAGTGGAAGATAGGTTAGCTAGGAAAAAATTCCTCAAATTGGATTGGACATTTCGATTAATTCTCTCAAGATGTTGAATTGATCCTTTCCAATGGGTTTTGTGAATATGTCAGCTTGTTGTTCTTCGGTGGGAATATATGTGAGATTGACTTCTCCTTTTAGCACATGATCCCTTATAAAGAGATGTCCAATATTGACATGCTTCATCCTGCTATGTTGAATTGAATTCTTGGATAGGTCAATTGCACTCTTCTTGTCACACATGACTTTAAGGCACTTAGAATTTATACCATAATCATCCAATTGCTGCTTAATTCATAGCAGTTATGCTACACAACTTTCTGCAGCCATATACTCAGCAATAGCCATACTCAGTGCCACATAAGTTTGTTTATTGCTATACAATGTTACTGGAAAATCACCAAGGAAATGACATCTTCCAGTGGTACTTTTTCTTTCAAGTTTGTCTCTTTCATAGTCAGCATCTGTGTATCCTCTCAGAGTGAAATCTGCATTACTTAGATAACATAAACCTGCATCAGTAGAGCCTAGCAAATATCTGAGAATTCTCTTAATTGTAGCTAAGTGAGATTCTTTGTGGTCAGCTTGATATCTTGCATAGTAACATACAACATATGGAATTCAGGCCTACTAGCAATTAAGTAAAGTAGAGAACTAATAATACCTATGTAGAGCTTACTCTTTATAGGTTTACCTTTCTCATACTTACTTAGAATAGTATCAGTGGCCATGGGTGTTGACATTAGCTTAGCTTTATCCATGTCAAACTTCTTGAATACTTCCTTGGCATACTTAGCTTGGCTGATGAAAATCCTATCACCACCTTGCTTGATTTGCAAACCAAGAAAGAAATTAAGTTCTCCCATCATTGACATTTCAAACTCTTTCTTCATCTGTTGGTTAAACTCTTTGCATAGCTTTTCATCGGTTGCTCCAAAAATGATGTCATCAATATAGATTTAAACTAGCAACACATCTTGATGCTTTCTCTTGATGAAACGGGTTGTATCTGCTTTTCCTCTGACATAACCTTTGCTGAGTAAAAAGTTAGTCAGTCTCTCATACCAAGCTCTTGGAGCTTGCTTCAATCCATAAAGAGCCTTCTTCAATTTGAAGACATGGTCTAGATACTTTAGATCTTCAAAGCCTGGGGGCTATCTAACATAGACTTCTTCTTGAATATAACCATTAAGAAATGCACCCTTAACATCTATTTGAAACAAATTGAAGTTCATATGAGATCCAAAAGCATAGAGAATTCTTATGGCTTTAAGTCTTGCTATTGGTGCACAGGTTTCTCTATAGTTAATGCCTTCTTATTGATTATAGCCTTGAGCAACTAGTCTGTCCTTATTTCAAACAACATTACCAACTTTATTTAGCTTGTTCTTGAAAACCCATTTGGTGCCAATGATTGACTTACCTCTGGGTTTCTCCACCGAATCCCAAACTTCATTTCTTCTGAATTAGTCTAGCTCCTCTTGCATTGCAATCATCCAGTTGTCATCAAACTCAGCATCTTCAAACTTCTTGGGTTCAATCAATGAGACAAATGCTGAATGACTTATCATTCTATTCAGTTGAGCTCTTGTCAGCACTGGATTCTGCACATTGTCATGGATCTTCTCAACTAGGTGATCTCTCCTTGCTCTAACTTCTCTTGGTAGATAAAGATCAGCTTGCTGAGCTAATATGATGGATTGGTCCAAGTTAACTTTATAATCTTCTTTTTTTGGGGTTGGATCAGGAAAGACAACAAGCTAACTGACTAATCCGCTAACTTGGTCTTTTTCCTTTTCATCATCATTGGCTTCTCTACCTGCATTATTAGTTTTATCAAAATCTACATGCATTGACTCCTCTAATGTGCCAGTTCTCTTGACATACACTCTATATACCCTACTGTGTGTTGAGTAACCCAGAAAGATTCCTGTATCGGCCTTGGGGTCAAATTTAGCCAGTTGGTCTTTAGTGTTTAATATGAAGCATTTACAACCAAAGGCCTTGAGATGACCAACCTTGGGCTTGCGCCCCTTCTAAAGTTCATAAGGAGTTTTGTTCAAAACTGGGCGAATTAAAACCCTGTTTAGAATATAATAAGCTATGTTAACAGCTTCTCCCCAAAATTACTTTGGTAGATTGTTATCACCCAGCATAGAATGACCCATCTCTGTAATAGTGTGATTCTTTCTCTTAACAACCCCATTCTACTGAGGTGTATGAAGGGTAGAAAAATTGTGGTCGATACCATGCTTAAAATATAATTCCTCAAACTGCCTATTTTTGAATTTACTTCCATGGTCACTGTGGATTCTATTAATTTTAAGGTCTTTTTCATTCATGATCCGGGTAGCCAACCTAGAGAATGATTTAAATGCTTCATCTTTTCTTGCAAGCAAGACAATCTAAGTGAACCTAGTCAGATCATCTACAACTAATAGGGTGTATTTCATTCCACCTAGACTTGTTGGCAAAACTGGCCCAAATAAATCCATGTGTAGAAGATCAAGGGGATGAGAAGAAGATATATCACCTAAGGATTTAAAGGCCTTCCTAAATTTTTCCCAAGTTGGCATGCTGAGCAGAGTTTATCTTTTTCAAAGGCTAGATTGGGTAAACCCTCAACAAGTTCATTTCTGGCTAATTTGGACAGATTGTTCATATTGATATGTCCTAACCTTCTATGCCATAGCCATGAATTACTCCTTAGAAACTAAGCATATATCATTGGAGCCAGGGGATAAATAAATTATATAAACATTATTAATTCTAGGAGTATAAAGAACAGTTTGGTCAGAGTTACCATCAATGACTGAGTAGCCCGCTGAGTCAAAAATCACATTCCTGCCTTTATCACACAGCTGAGCAACGCTTAGGAAGTTGAACTTCAGGCCTTTCACTAGAGACACGTTTTCAATTGTAGGCTTGACTCCTACAATGCCATTGCCAACAATCTTTCCTTTCTTGTTGTTTTCAAAACTGACACTTCCATTCCTCTTTCGCTCTAATGTGATGAATTGCTTTTCATTACCTGTCATATGCCTCGAGCATCCACTATCCAAATACCACATTCTTTTATCATTAGTGGATCTCAGGATCACCTATAAAATAATTAGGTTTTCTTTGGTACCTATGCCTTTTTCTAGTTGGGTCCTCCGTTATTAGTGGTGGTCATCCTTGACCAGTCATACTCATCATAGTAACATTTTTGTGTCTATACATGATTGTGGCATGTCCTGACTTTCCATAAAAATTACATATGGCCTTAGGCCTGCTCACTTTACTCTTTTGAGAAACCTTCTTAGAGTGGTGAGTATGGTTACTTTGAGTATTCCTGCTTGGTTGAGGAGGGACCCACACCTTTTTCAAAGTTATTAATTCAGCATCTAACTCATAGTGAGCTTGTTGTTATATCCATCATGGTACTCAGCTTTTTCCATAAGGTATAAGATGTCAAGTGAGGTAGAAGAATTGACATCTTCAAGATCATCACACCTCCTTTGGAGTACTTTGATGTATTTGGATGGCTTCTTAGTCATGTTAATAACATCATTAAGTACTGTAGTAAGTTCATCTGAAGACAAAGGGGGTTCAGAATTTACCTCAGTTCTCTTTCCTTTGTCTCAGCTTTGGTCAGCTGATTGATTGGCAATGGAAGTAGATGGTTTGTCAACTAACTCTGAGTTGGGTTGATCATCCTTTTCCATGAGACACACATTTGCAGAATATTATGCCTCTTCATCTGAGGATGATGACTCTGGTGTAGAGTCACTCCAGGTAGCAGCAAGAGCCTTCTTATCCCTTTTCTTCTTGAGCCTGTCCTTCTTGGCTTTAGGACAGGTAGACTGGATGTGCCCTTTTTCACCACATTCAAAACACTTGATGTCTTTGTTATGCTCCTTGCTAAATTCCTTCCGTGGTCTATCATCTGCTCACTTCTTATACTTTCTGGGCTTTCTGAATCTCTGAAAGTTCTTATCTTTCCTCAAGAACCTGTTAAAGTTCTTGGTCATTAGTGCTATCTCTTCCTTTCTATCCTCAGGATATTCTTCCTCTGAGGAATCCTCATCAGCCTTGAGAACAATGGCTCTGTTAGAACTTTCTCTTTCCTTGTTTTTGAACTTCTTGGACTCATCCTCATATTGTTTCAGTGACATTTCATGAGTCAGCAAGGTTCCCATCAGCTCATCAAACTTGTAGTTCTTCAAATCATGAGCTTCCCCGATAACACTCTTCTTTGCATCCCATTAATGTGTCAAACTTCTCAGAATCTTCTTGACAATCTCTTCTTTAGTGAAGTTCTTACCAAGTCTCTTCAGTTCATTGACAATATTCATGAATCTAGTGTTCATGTTAGAAATGTCTTCCTTGGGTTGCATATAAAACCACTCATAATCCCTCATGAGAATGTTGATCTTGGTTTCCTTGACCTTGTCAATTCCTTTATAAGTCACTTCTAACTTCTTCCAGATCTCTCGTGTAGTTTCAGACCCTAAAACGTGGTTGAACTCAATTGCGTTAAGAGCACAATGAATATAGTTGACAGCAGCTGCATTTTCCTTCAGCCTGGCTAAGTCCTGGTTGTCCCACTCATTAGAGTACTTATCAATATGCACTCCACTCTTTACAATAGTAGGAACGTATGGCCCTTCAACAATAGCCATCCAAGCATACATACTCTAAGACTGGATGAAATTCTTCATCTTGTTCTTCTAGTAGGTATAGTGCTTTCCATTAAACATGGGAGGCTTGGTGACTGACATGCCTTCAAGTAGAATGCAGGCCTGGGCCTTTCCACTATATTCTCCTCCTTTGTACGCCATAGTCTTTATCTCAAGATTGTGAAATCCTTAGACTGAGAATTGCTCTGATACCACTGGTTAGATCCTATACGTACACTCAGTGAGTCAGAGGGGGGGGGGTGAATGACTCACTCAAATAAATCAGGTAGCTTTTTTGCGATTAAATAAACTGCACTGAGTAGGTCAGCGGGCAACACAGAGTTTGAGTAAAACTTCAACGGTAAATTAAAGAACACAGAGATTTTATACTAGTTTGGCAACTGTGCTTATATCCAATCCTAAGAGAGTGTCTTGGCTTTAATCCACTAATATCAACTACTTTACCCTAGGTGGAGAAGCCTTTCACAGAGTGTCCCAATTACAACTGAGTACCCTCCTCACTTGTAATCATTCACCCATTGAGTAGAATACCCTCTTCTACCAACAACTCAACAGAGTCTAAACAAGAGCTAGATTCAACTTATAGAAACGTTGATCTAGTTACAAATAATCATATATTACAATTCAAATGATCTATTCTAAAACTCTCTTATTTCAAAGCCGATTCTCGCTGAGTAGATGTTTTCTTGATTGAACTTTTTTAAAGCTAGGAAATTGATAGAGTTTTGATTCTTAGAAATTCAAGTGTATTCACCAAGTTCTAACACTCGCCTTTTTGCTCCTTTTATACTTGAAATTAAGAATGTAGCCATTGAACTTGCTTCGTCATCTTCTGAAATTGACAGCTCAACTATTCACCCGTTGCTTCTGCAAATCGATCCGTTAGGAGATAGAATTACACCAATATGAGATAGAAATCAATCCGTTAGATTAAAATCCGACCTTCAATTTGAATCTTTTGTCGTTTGATGACAGTCTTCTTGTAGAGACATCTTATGCTGACTTGCTACGTGTCATCTTCCCATTCCTCTGGTAATCTGACAACTTTGCAGAGTCGCGAGATACTAGGTTGGTAAATCTGCAGCATTTACAAATTTGGCAATTACTTTTTGTAACTTGATCTTTGAAGAACTTGGCGTTTTCTTCATAAAGCGGATGTCTTGTCAAGGCATTAATTCCTTTTGTCTTTCTTTCATTAATGTCTGCAAAAAGTAAGTCTGAAAAGAAAGATTCCATTTTACCTCAAATAGAAAAGTTCAGTGCCTTTGACTTATAGAAAGTAACTCAGCGAAATAATAAAATAATATACACAGCTGAAAAAAAATCTAAATATCGAGCACTAAGTGAGTAGTGCTTAGTCAGCGACTAATAACACAGCTGAGCCCAAAACAACTCATAGTTAAAATTAAATAGCTAGGTCAGCGAAGACTTGAAATTTTACCATCGAATTCAATTACTCGCATATAACCCTTTCTTTGTGCTTGGTTCAACACCTTTAATACAAACATACTATCCATCTCCACGATCACTCTCTAAAAGCCCTTTTCCCATGCAAGATTTAAACCATCTAGGACCCCTCAAAGCTCGACTTGCGCAATAGAACAAGACCCAATGTTGCTGGCATACCCTCCAAGCCACTCCCCAAAAGTCCCTCTTATAACTCCACCCAAATATGCCTTAAAATTGCCACCTCTGAGCCATCCGAATTTAACTTAACCCTACTATGAGGTGATAGGTTCCACCCTACCAAGCACCATTCCCTGTCAACTTCATACCTTTGCCTAGCTTTTACCACTGCACTAAACGCCTCCACAAGACATAAAGCCCAACAAAAACTCCCCGCCCTTCTTGCACCGTTCCTTCAAACATATAGCTATTTCTCCTCTTCCAACACATCCAACATACAACTCCAAATAGCAGGCCTCGGTTCTCATATCCAAATCATTGCTTAGCCCACATGTTGCTGCTCAACCATTGCTGCAAGCTTCCATTCCCTAACTCAGGCAATAAATCTCGGTGTAATACCGCACTCCATACCTCATGAGCTCCAATACAGTCCCGCAAGACATGTAAAACATCCTCACACCCATTACCACACCAAATGATTGTATCGTTAGCAATCATGTGACGTCTTGCTCTCTCAACATTTGTCAGCAGCCACTCTTGGAAGCACAACCGTAAAAATAATTTGACTCTCTCAGGCCCACTCCAATTCCAACCACTTTCCAATCACCTCTATGCATATCCAAACTACTATCAGTAATTTGCAAATAAGCAAATTTTACCGAAAACTTCTCTGATGAGGTTCCATAAAGCACGTGTCCTTTCCCCCGAGCTATTAACACAACATGTGGCAATTTGAAGGAGACACGAGGTAGAGACTTTATCCTTGCACAAGTTCCAATTCCAGCCACCATCAACCAATAACATATCACAAACTTTGAGCTCCAAATCTGAAAGTGAGCAAAAAGCAATATTTCGTAGAGGCCCCAACTCGCCCGCCCATGAATCAAACCAAAATCTAACACTTTCCTCATTTACTACACTCCATTGAACACCCAATAGAACATCATCTTTGATTTGGACCAAGGCCCTTCAAATTTTAGATACTTGTTGTCCTAGCCTAACCGTTGCAGATGAAAAGTTATTGCAACGATATTTACCCATCACAAGTCTAGCCCATAACAAATCCTTATTAGAGGAGAGGGAAAACCCTAGGCCCCCCTCATAGTGTGGTTTACACACCTCATTCCAATCAACCAAGTGAATCTTCCAATTCTCACCAACACTCCCCCATAAGAAACACCTCACCAATTCCTCAATACGTCCATATACAGATTCCGGTAATCTCGCCACTTGCATTACATAATAATAAATGGACAAAAAGACAGATTTAATTAAAGTAATGCCCTGGCTAGTGACAAAAATCTAGCATTGTATGTACTCAACCTATCTTGAATCATCCCAAACATTCTCGAAAGCTTGCCTCCCTCCGATCTAGTGTCCGTAAAAGGAAAGTTGAGATATGTTCCCGAAGATTGAGCAACCCAAAAACCCATATAATACGCCACCTCACCTCCTCGCCCAACGAACTCGAAGTGTTACTGGAAAAAATCACATTCGATTTCCCATTACTCACTTTGCCACCAGAGTAACAACAAAAATAATCTACCACCTATTTAGATCATGTTCTTTTCAACATATAAATAACAGTACTGAACTGAATTGATAAGTACTTATTTCAGTGTAAATTTATATATATATAATACTAATAAGTGCTAAACTAAACTGAATTAAATCGATCATAAGTTGAAAATACCAAGCCATAATAAGAACATGTGAGTCATTAAAGGTCCATCCCGAGAAAAAAAAATAATTGTTACCGGTTTTGTAATTACTGTAGAGAAAAATAACAGAATAATAAATGCTCTAAATAGCTCACTGTGGTTGGCACACTTATCCGGTAGTTGGCGAAGAACAATAGCAACATGTCTCTGGAAATCACCACAACTCTCCACCGGCTTGCCGGTTTTCCTCTGACCCGTTCCGCTCACATTTTCCCTCCCGTCACTCGCAACCACAATTTACTACGGTTGCAATTTTCACTGTCGTTTTGCCCCATAGTTCATATTAAACGTCAAGTAACTAAAATTCCGGCGGTTCTGGAGAAGGGCAGTGCAGTGGCGGAGGATAAATCGGATCCGCCGGTGAGAATATTCGCCGTCGTCGGCGAAGGAAGTGTCAGTCATTTAAAATGCGCCAAATGGGAGGAAGTCATGCTCCATACTGTAAGTATTTGAATTTTGAGCAATGAATGACTGTTATATTTTCGAAATCTATTCCTAATTGCGACAATAAGCACAAATCATTGAGAATATTAGATTAAAAACAAAATTTTCGTTCGCTAACACATATGGAAATGATTGAAATTAACTTTTCATGATTATGCTAAACAATAATTTCAATTTTGTTTGTTCACTTCTCCTAGCTAGGAACTATGAAGTGGAACAGAAAGGTCTTAGTCCGATTTTTTTAGTAGGGATTAGGTATAAGTCTACAATATGATGGTGTAATGTTAAACAATTAATCAAATGTTAGATGTTTGCAGTTGACAGTAGAGATTAGAGTGTTTTTCTTAATTTGATGCTATTATCTATATGTGCTGTCTTGCAAGCAGGCTCAGAGACTAAAATGGGTGGATGAAGGGTATGAAATGCTCGTCTTTACAGACAGTGCCAGTCAATCAAATGACAGTAGTGGGAATCTATAGAAGGAATTAATCCGCTCAGATATGTTGTTGATAGTTGCAGTTTCAAATGAAGAATCACTTAAGTGGATTCAGGCGAACAGTAAATATGTTCCTAATGTGATCTGTTTTGAATCCTCGGAAAAACTGGCTAACAAATTAGGAGGGTCTTATGTTACGAAAGGAACCAATGGGACCACATTCAAGTCTAAAAAAACCAATGAGTCTATCGAAGTAGTGAAATCTGTATCAGAAGCATGGGAGAGGCATAATTCAGATGATATAAGGTTCTGTTTATTGGTTATAATCAATGCATATATAAGACCCGTACCGATCTTGAAGAATCTCAGGTCAAAGGGCTTTTCTACGCTAAATTGTATGGTTAAGAACTGTGGACCTCAGATACTAAACTGCTTATTAGATCCTAGCTGCAGGAAAGCTCTGCAATGCTTAAACAACTGTAGCCCCATTGACCAAGTTTGCAATTACCGGTGTATTGCCTCTTACGAAAGTCCAAAACTAGAGGTGTTTTCTCTCTGTGTATTACAAAAACACAACTGTCTTGAATTGGACGCGAAAATCCCCGAAAAGCCTTACGTCCCTCCAATGGTTAAGTTTCGCGGGGAAAACTTATGTCACGAAACTGCCGAGGATCTTTTCGTAGGTTGGTTAGGGAAGCTGGATTGGAGTTGGCGTGTTGTAGCGGGACAAAACCCAGTTTATGACCAATTTCCATGCCAGTACCAGTTGTTTTACAGAGGAAAGGCAAAAGGGTCGTTCTGGTACGAACCAGTTTTCCAGGTTCGGACATTGGAAGGGGAAATGGTTTGGAGGAGACGAAAGTATAGAGTGAAGAGAGGCAAAGTTCCAGCAATATTTTACTTTAGTGTTTTAGATAATGGGGTTGTTTCGAACGAGTTTTGGACAATTGTGGATGTGGGGGATGATTTGAGGTGGGGTTTGTTCCACTATCATGGAGCTGCTCGAGCTGCAGGGCAGTCGTATACAGGTGCTGTTCTTGTAAGTCCAGATGGAGCTTACCCTGATGAAAAGGAGAGGATGAGATTCATTTCTGCTTTGGATAAGTGCGCAATTAAAGAATGGGAGTTGTTTACAGTTGATAATTGCTCGTGTAATGATGCTCCCCGGGAAATTCCGGAGGGCTCGAGGTTACATTCTAAAATTGTTGTGAAAGAGGATGAAGTATGAACTGAAATCAGCAACTCCGTAAATATATGTAAGTATTTCGAACTTGGTCTGAGACTCTTAGTTGTATGATTACCTGTAAATCTGTTACTGATTTGAATGAATTAAATTTGAAGTGCCAATGTACCACAGGTCAAATTTTCCAAATGATGTAATTATTAAAGTAAATTATTGTCTTGTCACCAAGGCTTTTAGGTAACTTAGTTTTTGAACGTCATCTTTTAGAGGTTTTGTTTTAGTGAAATGATGAGTGTTGTTGAGAGATATTTTCCTTCTAAAGTTTTGACTGACTGCTTTGTTAATAAAAGATTAGAGAAATTCTTACTAATAATACAAATAATGATGTAAACTTACATGCACAGGCTTATGGCCCTTCAACTAAGATTCTATTCACAGTTTAGCCTCTTATATTTGACACTTAAAACTTTGAAAATATATGGAATTGATTTATGATCATTGATATTATAAAATAACAGTGTGAAACTGATAAGTATTTACCTTTTATTTAGGGGTAAAACACTTTATGCTGACATTGATAATGAACATAAATAGCAGAATTGTTAGGGGTTTCATTAGTTTCTGTATATGTGGAAAACTGGTTAGGATTTTCTGTTAGTTTGTTAATTGTATTAGGCTTAATGCATCAGGAACCCCATGAACTTGTCCCTAATCGCCCCTCACCCCTGAACTTTCAAAAGTTCCTCTTGCCCCCCTGAACTTTTCTAAAGTTCCTCTCACATCTCTGAACTTGTTCAAAGTGTACCTCATGACCCCTTTCGGCTAACGTGGTAGGGCATTTGACAATGCTTGAAAAGTCAATGCCACGTCAGCCGAAAGGGGTCATGGGGTGCAATTTAGACAAGTTTGCGGAACGAGACGAACTTTTGATAGTTAAGGAGGCGAGGGGCTATTAGGGACAAGTTCAGAGGCTGGTGATGCATTCGGCCACTGTATTATAGATACTTGTGACTTGTGAGGAATGCTATATTATTTATGTAAGTCATGATTTGTGATGAAAGAACAAATGAATGTCTACTTGACTATCAAAACAAAAAGAAAGTCTACTTCTCTTTCTAGATTTCTGTTATGCTTCTCCGTCTGATTCTTGTCTAATTCTTCAACAGATTCATTTTACTTTTTCAGCATCAAACAACGATTATAAGCATTTGATTACAACTGTTTAACAAAAAGTATTAGCAACATCAAACATATATTAACAAGTGCTAACAACAACCACAGCAGCTAAACATAGCAACACGCACTTAGTTTTTGAACATCATATTTATTTATGATCCGTTGCTTCCTAAATTTTGATACCAAAATATAGTCACTTTTTACCTAACCACTAGTTAAACCAGTATTATTCAAAATAGATTATGAATGTATATTTTAGTTATGTCGAAGAGTTTAGTACCAGCCATAAAAAAAACCTACAAAGACATTATACCATAACTAATACGATGGTCATAAGCTTCTGTTCAGTATAATTTGAAAAATTAAATGCCTATAGTGAAGTATCATTCATAAATACCTTAAAACCTATGTATTTTTTATTGAAGCAAATGATCACATAAACATAAAGAGTGCCAATACAAAAATAGTTTTCCAATATACAAAGTTGAGCATCTCTCCATGACTCATAATTTGAATAGGAAAAAGGCAAGTTCCTCTAGAGGCATTTTGTTTAACAACCGTAGCCATACCACTAAAATCACAAGAGGCAGCATCTTGATCATTCATTTGAAAATACATATTAAATGCATACGAATAATTCCCATCTACATCCAATTTATTGCAACTTGACCCGTACCCTAAGCTCGTGCAATCGGACAACGAACATGCGTAGTCTATTTCCGGTGGTAGTAAATCTTTTTTCTTCTTAGCCTTATCAAGCACACACCATTGACTAGGCAAATATTGAACACCCTTTGCACCAATTAACAACTTATCGTTCCCTTGCCCCGATAAATCCATCGCGAACTTCGGTTTTCCGTCGTACGAATATATTCCCCAATGCCTCTCAAAATTACCTGGAGCAGTGCTCTTCATATTCTCATCTGTTAGACTAAATAGATACACTTCAAGTTGACCTGGTCGGAGCGGTGTTCCTTCCTTTTTAGCCAATTTTTTCAACAACCCGTCGTAAAATTTTTGCGCGTATTGTGGACTAGCATACATTGCACCGTCCGTGGGCCAACCCGCTTCGCCTACTATGATCTCCATATTAGGGTAACCGTTCCTTTTCAAAGTCCATACAAGAGTGTCGAAATTTGCATCGAAAACGTTGGAGTAGTCTATGTTTTTGTCGCTTATCGTTGAGCCTCCATCGAAAAATGCGTATGATTCGGGAAAACCTTCAGTTTGGTGCAAGCTAATGAAAGGGTAAATGTTTACTACGAAAGGCGAGTCATGTTGAGCAAGGAGCTTTACTATATCCATCATTTTACTCTTTATATCTTTTCGAAAATCGCCTTGCGAGGGTTTATCTCCTTCGTAAACATCGGCATTGAGTGGTACAACCGCTTTAATCTTGTTTCCAATTTTGGCTTCATCAAGAGCTTTCTGAATGTTCTTCAATGCTGGGTAGGTTGTTTTATCAAATGATCCATTGTAGGATTTCAAGAATGGTTCATTTCCCACAGCCACATATCTATATATAATGTATTAATAGATTAATTAAATAATTAATTCATTCACCCAAAATCAACGAAAAAAGAACTAAAAATAATGAAAATGGAAGTATAAATGAAATTGAAGCAATGTAGCATTAAGTTTTATGGAAACCAAAATTTAGAAACTTTGTATGTTATTTTAAATTATTTTTTTACAATAGATTTATTCTTTATGTATTCTATGTTTTTTTTTTCTTTCTAGACATATAATTGTTTTTTTTATATCCATGTTCGAACAACATAAAATTCAAGTATAAAAAAGAGATAGAAGTTTTACCTGATATCAACATCGCCATTAGGTCTAAGATGAGAAGTGACATTCTCTTTGACCCAATCTTTGGCATTATCAAAATCATCGGCCATAGTTGCAAGCATATTGTTAGGAATAGCGACCATGACTTGTATGCCCGTACCAGCGAAAGCACCTACGACCCATGAATCAGCATCGAAAAGTTTAACCTTTTTAATGCCATTATCTTTCAACATTTTCGCAACAATGTTTGGATTCAAATTGTGAGATGCAAGGTTGCCCCAATTCACCCCTAATCCCGGTAATACTTCTCCTTGTACATTCCATCCTAGTATGATCATACAATAAAAACTCCATAAAATCGATTTGGCCATGGATGGCATAATGTCAATGATCATAACACGAATCCCGCAATCTATCTTATGATTTCTCGAGGATTAGTATTGATAATTATGGAAATTAACAAGATCAACAGCATACAATAAATGGTGATTTAGAGGGAAGGATGGTTTATTTTTATTGTTCTTGACATATTGTTTCTAACTAGATTAGTTTTTGTTGTTGATATTTTTGGTGATGAGAATTTAAAGGACTTCACACTTTCTTCTGTAACATTTGCTATATTTGCTAATCTATTTTTATCCTCCATCTACAATTTTTTTTGGAAAAATAATATATAACAATTAACAAGTTTTAGTATGTAATAAGAACAAATTCAATAATGTATGATGCATATGTATGTTGAGAAGACCCGTGTTTACTCTACACATATTCAATAGTTACACAATTGGATACTTAGACCATCTTCATTTCAATAATTCAATTGAAATGAATTGGAATAAAACTGAATCGAATTTATAATTATAGTGAATTAACTGAAAATAAGTAAAAAAGAAAATTGCCTTAACATGAAATATACTGGGCATTTTTTATGGAAGGGCATGTATTTTACATATACAAATAGCTCGTTTACTAACACGCATGTTATTTCTTTTCTTTACAAAACACACATACAAATTATTTTATTTTTTGTTTTTTCCCTTTTTTGTGGGACTTGTTTTTTAATTTTACTAAACACACATTTTTTAATTTACCTTTAAATCAGACCCCAACTTTTCTTATTACTTTCTCAATTCTATTTACCTCCTATACCCATTTAACTGTACGCATATCTCTCAAAGTGGCAAAAGCAAATTTTGAAACCACCTCGGTGAGTCTCTTTTCCTATCGTCATCCTCTTATCAATTCACTTTCCGATGTCCTTCAAGGCTTCTAGATTTCATCTGTTGCCCGTATTTGCAAGACAAGAATTTAGTGAACTAGGTGTTGCCTGGCCGAAACTGAACGCTCTAGCAAGTGTATTAGGCCATGTTAGTAGTAAAGGGTAAGATCAAATGTCATTCCCGCATAAAGCAAGGAAAGTAATTATATATGCTAGTAAATTAGTAGGTTAAAAGTTACAATATTAAATAAGATGAAAAAATAATAAAGAAAGTGTTGAAAGTAAATGTTTGCTAAAAATAGAAATCTGGTTGCTCGAAATAAAATCTGTTAACAATATTATATGGGGACATGCATAACCAGCAAACAGACAAATATGACAGTAACTTCTATGTATTAATTAAACATATTATAGCTTGTAGATCTAGGTTTTCTTGCTCTAAATTACTAAACGCATCTCTCGCTTCTTGCTTAGTTTCTTTAAAGTTTAACTCATAAGTTTCCGATCGTAAGTTATTCTTTAAGTATTAAGAACATGCAAGCATTCTGATAAATAGAAACTCATAGCACATTCCAGACACCTCTTGGTTCTTCCAGATTTGTGTTTTGTGTTCACAATTCTCCTCTCAATTCTTCTTGATAAAAATATACATAAGTTTGACTGGACTTATGAGTATTCAAGCTCAACACAAGACAATCAACTTAAAAATGATGTTAGAAATAAAAGAGAGAGTTTCAAACCATGTTCAACCCGTCTTGCTTGCTAGCAAACATAAAATAAAGCATAAAAAAATATTATATTAAATAAGTTAAGAATACAGAACAATAAGATGAACCAATGAAGGCTTTGAGCCAACAAAGGCTATTTACAAAATGAGAGAAGTTTTCCTATTTATAATGGCAAGTGAAAGAGTCTAGAGATAACACTTGCCCTATAAAATATTCAAAATGATATTACACCACACCAAATAATCTTTCTAGAAGATTGAACTTCTTGCCCATTAAGTTTTGTCCACTTGTTGATTAAAATATTACAAAAGTGCTCCACCACTCAAGTATGACATCCTCAACAAGATGAACTCCTTATAGAAACAAGGGTGAAATGAATAACTTTCACTTCAAAACATTAGATTGGGATTCCAATGGGTCATGATTCTGCCTGCTCAGCCTATTTTCCTGCTCTTTCTGCCTTCTGGAGCAATCACTAGAAGCAAGCAGAAGCAACCGGTAAAATCAGAAAAACACTTATAATTTCCACATTTCAACTCTAAATTAAGTGATTCTGAAACCATATTACCTATGTTTTCTTGGTATACTTTACACTCATTTAATACCCCGACACTCAAACATTTGCTTATCCTGAAGCAAAACATGAAGATATAAAACATAAAAACAATTTATAAAACACAAGCACTAGTGCAGCAAACAACAATAAACTTATCTGTTAAGAAAAATAGAATAGTCTGCTAAAAAAATACAATGATTAAGGAAGGAGATGAATGTCCCCATACTTAGCAAGTAACTTGGTCTGAAAAACCATGTGAAGACTTCAAACTAGAGCTAGCTCGTCAATAACTAAGTCCATCATGAAACCAAACTGTCTCACCAATAGGTTTCCCTAAATTCGCTCAAGGTGTGTAAGGGTGAGTGTTTAACATTCGCTCATTTGGCTAAACACAATAATCTTAACTCCATGAGCTTGATTATCGGTACTATATTCACCACTAAGTTATTGATCAGTAGCATAATTAAAAGGACCTTTTATTTGGGTTGTAATGTTGGCTTATGGTTGATTGTGTCAAGAAAAAAGGCTTTGGGTTTGAATGATCTTACCAAAGCAAGCAATAATTTACAGCAAGTTGTATCACAGTTACAACTGCTAACTCATGCAACAAAAGGAAATTTTAAGCATAAGGAATAAGGGTGAACGATCAGAGCAATCTTGAAGGCAAGGATAGAACTGAGAAATCATTCCAGCAATAACAGATAGACTTTATTTAACATACTTAGCAAGCTTTTATGATATATGAAGAGAGGCATGAGCTTGCTCTAAGACAAAATTTCAATAGCCAGAATTTTGACTTGATTGCTACTAATACATAAATTATTTTTTTCTTCTTTTTTTTTTATTTTTCAAATACTAATAGAAATATAAAAGGCCGGAAAAATAAGGATTGCAATGAATTTGAAGAATGCTCATAAGGTTTCTTTGAAAAGAATTTTGAAGAAACACTAGTTAGTAGTTATACATAGTTGCTGCCTTTTTATGCAAATTATTTGGTAAAATCAAGGTTGGGAAATGAAAATCAAAGTAAAAAGGTTTTGGGTTTAATTATTGTATATTTATGAGAGAAAAAGGTTAAAGGCTCAAAGGGGTTCACTGAGGGAAAAGTCATGTTTTTGGGTGGCTTTTTGGTTAAAAAGAGGGGTCAAAACCTAATGCATTTATCATCTTATGCAAGTGATCAAGGATATGGTCTCGATATGTACTACCAAGTTTCTCCCAAATCAAGTTCTAGCTTAATAATGCATGTTGGTCCCTGTGCATATGTATTTAAGGTCAAAGGAGGGGGGTGAATGACCTCTTTTCGCAAAATTAATTGAGTTACAAGAGTATGTATAGCATGTTTGAAATGATCCAGATATATTGGATCTAGATGATGCAGGTATGAATTAAAATGCACTTAAAGTAAAGACTGAGTAAGTAAATTCAAACACTGAGATTTATACTGGTTCGACCCTGCCTACTCTAGTCCTCGGAGTTTCCTTCCTCAAGGCTTTGTCCACTAGTGAGATTCCTTTCCAACGGGCAGGGATCAAGCCTTACAATTATCTCTAGAGATTTATTCTCCTCCGGATGTAGGATATACCGCTAAAAGCACCAACTTCTAGCTGAGTCCTTTTGAAGCTTATCTCCGAAGATCTTCTTCCCCGGATGTAGGATATACCACTAAAAGCACCAACTTCTGGTTGAGTCCTCTTTGTTTTGTTGGATATACCACTTAAACTCTACCCAAGTCTAAGCTAAGTCCCACAGCGATATACCACTCAAACTATCTTAGTTTAAGCTGAGTCCTAATCCCAATACTCACCCAAGTATGAGATTTACACTTTGTTTTATCAAATGGTTTGGTTTTTGAATTCTTCAAGTTTATATACTTACTTGAGAATTCTTACAAACAGATTGGAGTGCTTAGTTCTTGGAGGGATTTTGATTACTGATTGAGTTAGCTTGAGTTCTCAATGTAATATCTTCTTGTAAAATCAATCAGCACCTTCTCAACATGTGAAGCTTTTCTTTTATAGGCTTTGATCATAAATGTAGCCGTTGTGTATAGTTAGGTTAATCTTCAATCTTCACCATTGATAAGGTATAAGGTTGCGCTTCCAGAGCCATTGATTTATAATTGACCCGTTTGAATTCTTGGGATTGGTGAGACAAAGTTGTTAGTTGGCATTTATTTGGCTTTTTGTGCTCTACCAAATTCTAGGCACACTATGTCAATTATGTGGGCTCCACGCACCATCCTATTGGTCTAGGTTAAAAACCTTGCTACCTTTTTCTCTTTCTAAGTCAGACCTTTTATCCTTTTCTGATATACATGCAAGTTACCAATTTTTCATTCTTCGAGGCAAAAGGAACTTTGACTTCAGACCAATATGGAGGAAAAAGATAATTTTAAAATTTTCCCTTTCATCTCGTAAGTTGATTATTCCAAATATCTTCAAAATCAAACTTATCCGGATGCTCTTCAATCAGTCTTTCTCCAAATGCTGTTTTTAAGGGGTTAGGAGTTTGTTTCCTTTTCAAACTCTAATCAGATGCTTTCCTCACCAACTTAGGTGTTTGATGTCTTCAATATATGTTTGGATGACCTTATCTTGGACTTAGAGGTGTTTTGTTTTTGTTTTCTTCAAACCTGATCCTGATGATTGCTTTGAACATAATTTTTTTGGATCATTATTTTCAACAATGTCCCCCATTTGATGAAAACAAAAACCTAAGTGAGTTAAGCATATAAACAGGGATATATGAGCTAAGTATGATTCTTGATACTTAGTCATTTACAGATTTACTCCCCTATGATTCTAGCATCCTAACTCCCCCAATCTTTTTGCATTCTAGCTTCTAAGTTTTTGAAGTATAATTGATGGTTGTACTTAGAAGCAATTTTTGAATAAGTATTTTCACTATATATACTTTTACTGTTAACAATGGTTAACATCAATGAAGTTTTGGATTACAGATTATAGAAGAATATAAGTGAAAAATATTTGAACTAGATATTACAGATTTTTACAAGTAAAAATAGCTATTCTAATCTACTCCTTATCTTTCCCAGAAGCTTCACCTTCCTTGCTATTACCTTTCTCTATGCTCTTCTCCCCCTTTTTGTTTGCATCAGCTTGGGGGTCCAATACTATGTATGATCTGTGATCCTAATTCCTATCCCATGCTCTAAAGTGAACAGAATAATCTACATTACCTACTAGATGCTTTTCAATGATGGTGTCGACAGTTGCAGGAGTGAGATGAAGTGGTTTGATGATCTTTCGGAGCTGTGAATAAGACTTAGCAAGATCTGGATGCATTTGAAGAGCATGTTTCCAGTCTTCTTCTTCTTCAAAGAATGGAAACAAAGCCTTAAGTAATGTGAGCTGGCATTTATATCTAAAGAAGCCGGTGTTCCCAATATGCTGGATCAGATCTTGAAAGATTGGGAGGAGTATAGTTTCTGAAATAGCAGAAGAAGTTGAGGAAGAAGTAGTAAGGGATAGATTCATCATACCAGAGCAAAGTTGTTGAACCTCCTTAGTGATTGCATCTCAGGCATTATGAATGCTTGTGTTTATGTGCCAAAGTTCAATATCAAAACTATCCTTTCAATTGTTGATGATCTTCTCAGTTCTTGAGAGATGAGATTTGAAATCTGCGCTCATGTCTTCCACAGCTTTCTCAAGGAGTTCAGGTAATTCATCCTTGAGAAACTTGGAGAGATGCTCTTTGAATGTAGTTTGCTTTGTTGAGAAAGAGGTGATCCCAGAAGAGATGTCTTTGGATGTTTCTGAGAGAGCATTGGGGATGAGTTTTTGCAAGTTTTCAAACTTGGTATCTAAGTACTCTTTTAGCTCTATTTTTATCTCAGTAGAGAAGGAGGTAATATGACTCATGATGGTTGTACAATTATTCTCTGCTCTAGTTGCAGCTTGTGTTGCTGATCTATTCACTGTTGTGATTTCAGAGGTGAGTCGATTAAGTGCAGGGGTAATTTGAGAGAGAGAGAGAGAGAGAGAGAGAGAGAGAGAGAGAGAGAGGTGTATACTACTTGTTCAGCAGTGGGACATTGATTTACTCTCTTCTCAATATTTCCCATCCCTAACTCTTCTTTTAGATCCGGAGTCATGGATTGATTTCTTAGAAGATTTTCCACAGTTCTTACTCTCTAGCATATTTCTTTAAGCATGGGCTTGAACTCATCATCTATTTGCCCTTCCAATGTGGCTTATTTTAAGGGGTTTAGGGCCATTCTCACCTTTTCAGCTCTAGAGGGTTTGGGGTTGGTGATCTTTCTCCGTACCTCACTATCAGTTGAGGATTCTTCCTCAGATCCGGAGTTGCTTCCGATTTCAATCTCGTTGGAGCTAGAGGATTCTTCTTGTTGAGGCTTCTTAGGCTCTTCTTCCTTTCTGTCCACCCTAACCTCCAAAGTGGCCTCGCCTTTTGAGTCCACTACAGTAGTGTGTTTAGTAGGTCTTGGAACAACTCCCTCCTTTGGAGTAGTTTACTCCGAGTTAGGCTCATTTACCTTGGATGCACTTTAAGAATTTGGGGCATCCAAGTTGCCTTGATTTTCATCAGCTTTATTATTTACAGCAGCAATAATATTTGACTTAAGGTTAAGATTTACCTCATTGTTTAGTTGCTCTATTGCTTCTTCAATTTCCTGCTCCTCCTCAAATTCTAGAAGATTGGTATTGTCCTTAATCTCCCCTTCAACTACCTTTTCAGGACTTTTAGTTCTTTCTTCTTCTGTAGAACTTCTCTCATCAATCGCATCTTCTTTAAGAATATCTTCTAATGATTGTGCAGCGCCCCTCTTTCTTCCCGTAAGAATAGCTTCTGCTACTTTTGGAGTTTGGTCTTCCACCATTACTTCTAGAGTTTCCACCTTTCTCCCCTTTCTTACAGTTGTTATCACCAATCTCCTTCTAGGTCTTTCAGGAGTCTTCTTTTTCATGATTTGAGTGAGGTTCATGGTATCCTCATCTATTTTCTCCATAGCTTCTTCAATAAGCTTCAAGTTTATCTTTCTTTGAGCCTTGGGCTTTGAGGTTCTAGCTTTCTTAGGCACTAAAGCCTTCTCCACGGTGCTTCCAGCCTTCCTGACCCTACTCTTTTCTTGTTTCTCCCTTCTCTGCCTTAAGGCTTTATCTTTCATCCTATTTCTCCCCATGGGATAACTTCCAAAAATTATTTTCTAGAATTACTTTTCCTTGCACTGACTCTTCTCGCATGAACTCTATTCCATTTTTAGTGAGGATTTTGATGATCAAGGCTCCGTGTAAATACTTGTGTTGATGGATGTAGTGAATTAGAAGCACATGCATGTTGAGTACTCTACTCTCTACCCAGTGTTGAAGAACACAATTCTAGAATGAGGAAGCAGTAGTGAGTGAGCCCTTCCAGACTAAGACAAAATTGGCTAGCACGAATTGTAGAAGTCTTGGTGTTTTTGGCCAGTGGGTAGAACACTTATCTCTAAAGTACCTCTCTGGAAGCCAAATTATTGGGTCATACTTGAAGGTTTGTTCATCACCATCAGTCCTCATTAGTACTATTTCATTCTTTAGGTCAAGATGAGTGATAAAGAATTTCGGCATTAGACTTATAACCTTCCCTTTCACAGTAGTCCGGAGAGCATCATAATAGGTGTGGGTTTTTACATTATCATAGAATTATTTTATAAGAACTAGGTAAGTTGGGTTATTCATCTTGAGGAAAGCCTCTAGATGTTGGTCTTTGAGGAGTTGAGCATAAATTTCTGTGGTGAATAGGAAATTATCACCAAGGTAATCAGATAGGATAATGGTATCTGAAGAAATTCTTTTAATAGGAATAAAATTCGTGTCATGAAGGTGTTTCACCGTAAAAATATTCATTAGAGGAGTTGTTGTCTTGGTTTGAGTGTTCGCCATTTGAGAGATTGAACAAAGATTTGGGAAATTAGGGTTTTTAAAGTTAATTTAGTAGAGTAATAGTAGATTAGTTGCTCGTGTGAAGAGGAAGAAGAAATATGGGGCTTTTTATAGAGTTTTCAAGGTGAGGGTATAGTGGTAATCCAGAAGTAGTTAAAGTTAACTAGATTAGTGACGTGATAGTTAATTTTGATGAGAGAGATTAATGGTGTTTAAACCGGAGAATTAGAACGATTTATTCTCTCATAACTGTTGTAGTTTTTACTGTGCGTGCTTTGCCCAATAAACGTTTGAAATTCAAAATGTGTATAGTTACTTTTTCACTCTTTTACTGACATTTGTCCCTCCTTGTCGGCTGAGCTGGAAATATTCCTTCCGGATTCAGAGTTAACTTACTTTTTTTTGTTTTCCTTGATTTCTTGATTCGTAGAGGACTAAAATAACTGCTACTTGTCTTCCGGCTCCTTCTTCAAATTGGATTTGACATTCCAATTTCTTCCCTTAGCTTGTTGAACTGATCTTTACTTAATGGCTTAGTAAAGATATTTGCCCTTTGCTCATTTGTTAGAATATACACCAACATTACATCTTTCTTCATGACATGATCTCTGATGAAATGGTGTGTGATATTTACATGCTTCATCCTGCTATGTAGCACTAGATTATTTGACACATCAATTGCACTTTTATCGTCACACATAACATCAGCACATCCTGCTTGGACACCATAATCTTCTAACTACTACTTGATCTATAAAAGTTGAGAAACACAACTTCCTACAACCATATATTCAACTTCTATGGTTGATAAAGCTACTAAAGATTGCTTCTTACTGTACCATGACACCAAGCAATCTCTAAGAAAGTGACAGCCTCCGGATGTAATTTTTCTCTCAAGCATGTCTCTGCCATAATCTGCATCAGTGTACCCTTGCAAGGTGAAACTGCCATTATTGGGATACCATAGACCAACTTCAGTAGTTCCTAGAAGATATCTTTGAACTCTTTTTACAGCTTTGAGATATGGATCCTTTGGATTGGCTTGATACCTTGCACAGTAACAGATTGCATAATGTATGTTAGGTCTGCTAGCTATGAAGTATAAAAGTGATCCAATCATCCCTATGTAGAGCTTCTGATCAACTTCTTCTCCTTCACAATCCTTCAAAAGGACTGTTTCTGATCCCATCGGAGTGGACATTAGCTTGTTCTTGTCCATCTCAAACTTCTTTAGAATCTCCTTCGTGTATTTGGATTGTTTTATGAAAATCCCATTCGGACTTTGTTTAATTTGAAGACCAAGGAAGAAGTTGAGTTCTCCCATCATTGACATCTCAAATTCCTTCTACATTTGAGTACTGAACTCTTCACACATCTTTTCATCTGTTGCTCCAAAGATGATGTGATAAACATAGATTTGGATAACAATGACATCACCCTTATATTCTTCATGATGAAAAGGGTTGTGTCTGCTTTACCCCGGATGTAACCCTTGGATATGAGAAATGAAGTGAGTCTCTCATACTAAGCTCTTGGTTCTTATTTTAATCCATAAAGGGCCTTCTTCAACTTGTAAACATGCTTTGAATGCTTTGAATCTTCAAATCCAGGTGGTTGCTTGACATAGACTTCTTGTGAATGACTCTATTTAGAAAGGCACTTTTGAGATCCATTTGGAATAAGGTGAATCCCATGAATGATGCAAAGGCACATAGAATCCTGATTGCCTCAAATCTTGCTACTGGTTCCTCAAAGTCTATGCCTTCTTGCTAATTGTAGCCTTGAGCAACCAATCTTGCTTTATTTCTGACCACAACTCTAGATTCATCTAGCTTGTTCTAGAATACCCATTTGGTGCCAATGATTGACTTTCCTTTTGAAAGTGCCACAAGATCCCATGCATCATTAATTGTGAATTGATCTAGTTCTTCTTGCATAGCCATCATCCAGGTTTCATCTCCTTTAGTATCCTGAAACTTCTTTAGTTCCATGAGTGAGACAAAAGCAGCATGGCTCATCATCCAGTTGAGTTGTCTTCTAGTTCTAACTGGATTTTGGACATTGTCCAAAATAGGTTCCGCCAAATGATTTCTTTGAGTCCTGGTTTCCCTTTGAAGATCCTCATGTTGGTATATGGCTTGTTCTTCCATCTCCTGTACTTCATCATATTCTCCATGTCCATCATTGAAATCAATCCCAGTCTTACGGGGATTGTCTAAAGATTGATTCAAGTTGAAATTGATTTGCTCATCATCTTCCTTATACTTTTTGATCTAAAAAGAATCTTGAGCCTTTTCTGATTCTACTACATCTGGAACTATTTCTTTTGGATCTTTGCTTTTCTTTCCTGCATAGTTAGTCTCATCAAAATCCGCATGTATAGGCTCTACCACAGTTTGAGTTCTTTTGTTATATACTCTATAAGCTTTTCTATGTGCTAGGTAACCAAGGAAAATTACTTCATCAGATTTAGGATCAAATTTTTCTAGTTGTTCTCTATCATTTAGGATGTAGCATTTACATCCAAAGGCTTTAAAATCTTTGCTAGCTAAAAAAGCAACCCAGGTATAGCGAGAGTAATCATCCACTATAATCATACCATGTTCTCTTCTACCTAAGCTCATTAGCTTAATTGGGCTAAGGAGATCAATATGCAAGAGTTCAAGAACTCTCTTGGAGGGTATATAGGAGATGGAAGGGAAAATTTTTCTATGGTGTTTACCTAATTGGCATGCAGTACATATGTGATCCTTATAAAAAACAACCTTACGGAAACCCACAACCAATGTCCCAACCTCCGATGCCAAAGCCATGTGATGGCAGCGGAAGCGAAAAAGAGAATTAGAATAAAAAGTAGGCTAATTTGAGATGGTGAAT
Organism: Euphorbia pulcherrima; assembly: GCA_947683365.1. Classification (NCBI taxonomy): domain Eukaryota; kingdom Viridiplantae; phylum Streptophyta; class Magnoliopsida; order Malpighiales; family Euphorbiaceae; genus Euphorbia; species Euphorbia pulcherrima. Next base: position 46,932,664 of record CANTUS010000014.1, read on the forward strand.
GTTTCTGGATCACATACAAAACCGGTTGAGTGTTTTTGGAAACAAAAAAAACCCTTTAGTTTTTGGAAACTAATAAAACCCACTTAGTTTTTGGAAACTAACAAAACCCAAATATGTTATAACACAAATATTTTCACTAAAATTATAATCTGATCTTTTTTATTACAATTTTTTCTCCCTTTAAATAATGAATTAGGAAGAGTTACAATGACATAATGATAATAATAAAGCAAAGAAGGAGTTACAACTACATAAAAGCACTTAAAAACTAAGAGTTACAAATAAAGACTACTTAAAAGCCAAATAAACACTACATACTTTAAACATATATTAAACTAATAATAATAGCAATATTTTGTTGGTCCTTGTGAGGGTCTATATCAGGTCAGAGGGGGAGGGGTGAATGACCCTTTTTCATGGAATTAATAGACTTTAAAAAGTCTTGTATAACATGTTTGATATATTTCGGATATATTTGATCCGGATGATGCAAATATGAAGTGTTATGTAAATAAAGTAAAGGGTTAGAGAATCAAACACATAGTTTTATCCTGGTTCGGCCCTGCCCACTCCAGTCCTTGGAGTGTCCTTACTCCGAGCTTTTTCCACTAGTGGATTCCTTTCCAACTGACAGGAATCAAGCCTTACAATTTGTCTCCGGATGGTAACCCCTTCTAGATGTAGGATATACCACTAGAAGCACCAACTCCTAGCTGAGTCCTCTTGTCTTTAGTAAGATATACCACTTAGGTTTCTACCCAAACCTAAGCTGAGTCCTACATGGAGATCCCACTTAAAGCACCAACTCTAACCTATATCCTAGTCTCAATACTCACCTAAGTATGAGATTTTTATAACTTATTTTTCTCAAGTGTTTTGTTTTTTAATTCCTCAAGTTTATAACTCAATTGAGAATTCTTACAAAATGAGTTGGAATGGTTTGTTTCTTGAAGGGATTATATCACTGATTGTAATAGCAGATTCTCTTGTATATGCTTTTCTTAGAATAATCAGCACCTTCTCAACTTATGAATCTTCTCTTTTATAGGCTTCTATCATGAATGTAGCCGTTATGAGTTGAATCAAATCTTCATTGTTGATTAGGTAAAATTTAGTACTTCTGGAGTCATTGATCAATCCATTAGACTGAGTAGTTATCCCATTGAATCCTTGGGATTGAGACTAAAAAGTTGTCAGTGATCGTTTTCCTTCTATTTTAGAGAATCACCAACTTTTATGCCAGTAATCCAGAGTGTGATCTTCACGCGCCTTTCCTATTGGTCTAGGTAGAAAAGGTGGTTACCATTTCTCTTTCCTGTGTCAGTCCTTCTGTCCTTTTCTGAAAAGTGTGCTAGCTATCATTTTATCTTGTATAAGGGAAAAGGATCTTTGACTCTTAGACCAAAAGGTGGAGGGAAATATGATTTTTTAAATTATTCCCTTTGTCTTGTAAATTTTATCTTCCGGGTAAGTTTTGTCTTGATATATCCAGATGCTATTTCAACCAGTCTTCTTCCGGACGTTGATCTTGAGCGGTTTATAGTTTGTTTCATTTCCAAACTTTAACCAGATGCTTCCATTATGTGCTTAGGTACTTGTAGTCTTCAAAGAATGTCTTGATGAGTTGTTTTGGACCGGATGCTTCCGTTTTGAATTAAGTAGATTTCATGTTTTTGTTCCTTATGTTTTTGTTTTCTTCAAAAGTGATCCCGATAATTACTTGACTTGGTTCTTCCAGATCATTGTTTTCCAACGATCTCCCCCATTTGATGGAAACAAAAACTAAGAACATATAAACATAAGTAAAGTGGTTTATGTGAGCTAAGTATGATTCTTGATACTTAGTCATTTACAAGTTTACTCCCCCATAATCTAAGCATCCTAACTCCCCCAACATTTTGGCATACTAGGTTCTAAGTTTTTGAAGTACAATTGATAGTTGTACTTAGAAGCAATTTTGTAAATGTTTTTCACTATATATACTTCTGCTGTAAACAATAGTTAACATCAAGGAAGTTCCGGATTACAATTACAAAAATATATTTAAGTGAAAACAAAACTATCTATTACAGATTTGTACATTAAAAATATAGATATTCTAAAAAACTAATCAGCAGTTCTTCATTTTCCCCCTTTCTTAGATGACTCTCCCTCTTTGCCCTTGCCTTTCTCCCCCTTTTGGTTTTCATCAACTTGGGGTCAATGACCATATAGGTTTTGCCATCCCAGCTCTTTTTCCATGCACTAGAGTAGACAGAGTAGTCTATGTTGCCTTGCTCTTTTTTCTCAATGATAGTGTCCACTATGGCAGGAGTGAGAGAAAGTGGTTGGATGAGCTGCTTAAGCTATTTATAGGACTTGATCATATCTGGAGTGATTGAAATAACATGCTCTCTATCTTTTTCATCAAAGAAGGGAAACAAAGCCTTGAGGAGAGTGATACTGCTCTTGTATCCGAAGAATCCTGTGTCCCCAATGTGTTGGACCAGATCTTGAAGAATTAGGAGGAAAAGACTTTTGGAATGGTAGATTCGGATGTAGAGGGAGCTAAGATAAATAATTGATTTATACCAAATTTGAGATGAGCAACTTCTTCAACTATGTCTCTTATGTAGTTGTGAATAGTTGTATTCAGGTCTCACATTTCTTTATTGAAGTTGGTCTTCCATTCTTTGATGATTTTCTCAGTTCCAGAAAGAGCGCTATGGAAGTATTGACTTACATCGTCCATTTGCTTGGCCAATATCTTGGGCAACCCCTCATCCAGAAAGTTTGTAAGCATTTCCTATGCCACTTGATGTTCTTCATTTATATATGTCAATTTGGAGGGGATTCCCTTTCCACCTTTAACTATGGCGCTAGGAATGAATTTTTTAGTTTTCAAACTTGCGATCAAGGTACTCTTTAAGCTCAGTGGTTACTTCTGTGGAGGAGGAGGTGATCTAACCCATGAGGGTTGCACAGTTGTTGTCAGCTCCGGTAAGAGCTTGATCTACAGAGCGATTTGCTCCCCCAATATTGGAGGTCGATTGATTCAACATCGGAGTGATTTTTGAGAGTGAAGCTTCTACAATAAGATCGGTTGAGGGGAATCCTTATATTTTTCTTTCAATATTCTGGACATCTCCTGTAATTTCCCCTAATTCTGACTTCAAATCTAGAGCCAAAGACTTGTCATTTATAATGCTCTCCACGGATTTGAGTTAAGTGCATATACTCCAGAGAGTTCGCCTGACATAGCTTTCTTCTTGCCTCTCAATTGCAACCTCTTGTATCATTTTCAATGCTATTGTTAGTTTATCAACTCTGCCAGGATTCCTTAATAATTTTTTATTGGGAGTACTTTTCGATGAAGAGGTTTCTTCTGACCCAAAGCTGCTTTCGGATTCCCCTGATCCGGAAGGTTTAGATTCACTGCTCTCCTTCTCTTTCTCTTCTTCTACCTTATCCTCCATCCTATCCTCTAGACTAGCTTTGCCCTTAGAGTCCACTTTAGATGTGTTCTCATTGGGCCTCAAACTAGTTCCCTCCTCTGGAGCATTGTGCTCCAGGATGGACTGGTTATCCTTAGATGCAGTTTGTGTTGCTACATCTAAGTTATCATGTGTGTCAACGACATCACCAGCCGAAATATCAGCATTAGTAGATATGGGGATTACCTGAATATTCTGTTGTTGATCATTGGTCTCTTCCTCAATCTTCTCTTCTAACCTAATATTCGAAAGACTGGAAATGTCCTTAGTCTCCCCTCCAATTACCTATATGACTTACAACAACTACTACCTCCTTTTATGGAATGGTGGAATTGTCCTAACCATCCCCTCCTGTTGCCTTCTTAGGACTTTCTGGCTCAACCACCACTACTTCTACGTTTAATAAGTTATTCGAAAGAGGCTCTATTCTGGCTTGGAATAGGAATAAGTCTTCATCTGAATACTTAGCCTCCTTGAGAAGCCCTAGATCTTTTGAGGCTACTAGGATTGAAGAACTGTCAGTGGTTGCCGCTTCGAAAGATCCTCCGGGTCCCTCCTTAGTTAGTCGATTTTGCTTTAAGTTATCTCAGACTGCACTCATCATATCCTCATATTGAGGATCTTCTAGAAGGATGTTATTCGGAAGAATTAGTTTTTCAACGGAGACAACAAGCTCCTTGCCTTTGCTTAAATCTACTGGTGTTATAGCTTTGGGAGTTGGCCCTTGAATGTTTATACCAGCAATTAGCTTTTTGACAGCCAATATTATCCTCTTAGCTTTTAATGCTTCATCAAAAGTAGATCCCCTCCAGATGAATTGTTTCTTTAGCATTGGCTCCCCATCCCTAGTCTCTTCACTGTTGAAGTCATCCTCCGCTTTCAAGATATCAGTGATGGTTCTCTTTTCCCCTTACTTTGATCCCTTCCAGATTACAGTAGCTACCATTGTAATTTTCTCAGTTGCTTCTAGTTTGCAAACTGGTTTCATTTTCTTATCAGCTGCTTTGATGAGCTTACCTCTCTTCTTAGGCTTCTCGGGAGTGCTTTTCAACAATTGAGTGAGGAGAAGTGTGTCCCCATCTATTTCCTTAACTATTGGCTTGACATTAACTTTTCTTTGAGCCTTTGACTTAGCTGTTCTGGCTCTCTTAGCTTTCAGAGCAATTTCAAATCTGGCCTTTTGGACTCTGTTCTTCTACTTTCTTTCCTCCCTCAGTCTTATTCTCTTCATCCCATTTTCTCTAAAGGAAAGATTCTTGAAATTCTTCTCCAATTTAATTTAGCACCAATTAATAACACACAATAATTCGTCTGCCATCACCATGATTCTTCTTCTTTAGACACCAAAAATATATTCTTTTTCTCTTTTTTAATGTTAATAAAATAGACATTGTTTACTCTAAGTGCATAAAGAATGAGTTGATCTGACTTACTATCAATGATTGAGTAGCCTCTAGAGTCAAAGGCGGCGTTTCTCCCTTTGTCACAGAGTTGTGCAACACTTAGCAGGTTAAACTTCAGTCCACCAACTAGTGAGACATCTTCTATCTTTAATTCAGATCCAATGGTTCCATGCCCAGTGATCTGGCCCTTTTGATTATCTCCAAAGCTTAATTTTCCACCTTTCTTTCGGATTAAAGTGCTGAAGGCTTTCTCATCACCAGTCATGTGCCTTGAGCATCCACTATCAATGTACCATGTTTGTTGATCTTCAGTGGATCTAAGGCATACTTACAAAACAAATAGAGTGGGTTTGGGTACCCAATCAGATTTGGGTTCTCTCGGGTTGATAACCATTTCAGGCCATGGATTTACATCATAATAACTGTGAGCATGGGTTTTTCGGTGACCCTCGAAATAATGATGAATTTTTGCTCTAACCTTTTACGGCCTAGTTGTTCCATTATTTTAGAATCAAATCGCATTTGGCAAGTTCTTTGTTGACAATTTTGAGATATTTGACCCCAATTAAAATGATTGGATCACGTTTAAATTGTTAACCGCTTACTTTTCCTTCTCGCGTAGTAATTTGTTTCGTGTTTTTTTCATTAAAATTTGGACATTTTCAGCGAGTCTCGTTTTCATCATTGGATTCTTCGCTCTTCAAGCTTTCTAGAATTTTAATAATTGCCCCATTCGAATACCCATAGTGTAGGTTGTTCGCGCTTCGGGCCCGGCTCTAGGCCCCTTAGACTAATTTTTCCCCCTGTGTCCCCGATCCAGCGGTGGCGCCCGGCACCGACACTGGAAGCGTGGCTCATACGGCCTTCTAGGCCGCATCACATGACACGCCTCGGCCTATTCCCGCCACTAACACGGCCTTCATTTGGGGAGACCTGCAGTCTGATTTTTTTCGGGTTTTCTTGGCCACCAAGCTGGGTTTTGGGATTTTTCCGTCAAATTTTGATATTTGGGGGACTAATTCCAAGATTTTGCACTTGGGAAGTCTATAAATACCCATCAAAAATCAGATTCACGGTTTTTTGGTTGATTAAAAAGAGAATTGAGTTTTTAGAGATTTATTAGGCTTTTTAGGAAGAACAAGCTTTATAAAGTAGTGGAAATCAAATATCTAAGGTTCCTAAGCTTTATTAGACTTGATTCTTTAGCTTAAATCATTAAAATCTATTAGAAATCTTAAGTAAAAATTGGTTTAAATAGGATTTAGCTTAAATAGGATTTAGGGACTTTTTCCTTACAAATCACTAAATCCCTTGCTAAATCGGTTGTTTCGTCGGGTTTTCATCTCAAATCCGCTTGCCAAACATCTGGTTCGAGTCTCAAGAAGTGGGTTCACGGCCTTTAGGTTACTTTCTGAGTTCTAATCTATTTCTTTTTTGTTATTTATTTTTGCTGCTGTGTTTTTGGTTGTTTTTCGAGGCGTTTGGCCATTTTCTTCGCCCTTTTTGCGATTTTCTACCAAAACTCCGACTGACCACTCCAACGAACGTCAGGCCGACTAAATGTCACCTAGGCCATGTTGCTGAGTCGGCCTACCACTTCGTTCAATCGGCCCACGGGTCGCTTAATCGGCCAATCGTTGTTTTATCAGATTTTTTGGGTTCTTTTCCCCCGAAATTGAAAAACCAAAGTTATTTAAGCATTTTGAGTCCGAATCTACTGTAACAGTGTAGGAAATGACTTGAAGTTTTAGTAATATTGGGTTTTCAGGCGCAAAAACGTCGATTCCGGCTTGTTTAGACACTTTTTCCGGTAGGCCACTTCAGTGGGACAAAGTCTGATTGAGTGTCATCTAGGCCACCTCGTTGAGTCAGGCTACCATGTCACTGAGTCGGCCTACCACCTCACTGAGTCAGCCTACTAGTAAAAATGTCCAAATGGTCCATGTTTGCTTTATTCTGTTATTTTTGGCCCTATAACGCGTTTTCAGTCCCTTTTTCACCCGAAAAATCTCTAAAAATCACAAATAATTTGAAATTAATTAGATTAAATTTTATAGCTGCTGGATATTATTTTATCTATTACTTAATGGGGTAAATGACTATTTAATGGCTTAAAAATGGCATTTTTAACTAAATAAATCTAAATAAATCGTTTTCCACAAACTAAAAATTCCAAAAATATTCTGAATATATTAAATCTAATTTTAGGATGTTTAGTTAATTTGTTTCACCTTTCTTAGGTTGTTAGATAATTAACTAATGCTCGAAAATTACGTTTTTGTCTCGAAAAATCCAATAATATGTTTTTCTTCATGCTATGTGATTATTTTCCGCATTTATTTATTCTTGCTTTATTTATAATTACTCCCGTATACCTTTTGCCTCGTTTGGAGCCGGGTCCGAGTCGGTAAGCTCGGTTAAAATTCAATTTTGCCCGTTTATTTATTTTCTTGCATTAGAAAAATGTATAGGTATTTGTAAAGCCGTGTAATAATTTTATTTTCTTACTTTGTTTATTTATTGCTTTCCGTGTGATGTATGGCATATAAACTGAAAACACCAAACAATAATTGGATTAAATCGCATAAGAACTAGGGTCACATTTATTAAAATATAATCGGTTTGATTTAAAAATTGAAAAGTAAGCAACATCATTCGGACCTAGAATCTCTGTTTTAAGGTACAATCCAACCATCCAGTGAGAATATCGTACCCAAATTGCCAGTGGAGCTTAACCGAGTGGCGACTCTATCTTAAAATGCGGGATTCTAAGTCTCGTATCCCTTAACACATAAATCAGACTAAATTTCAACCTCAACATTGCTTCCATTATCCATTTTCATTACGCTAAAATAAGGACTATCCCTTGGCATGCTTCACAGCGCTCGTTGTTTCTCCGTCCAACATCGAAGAGCATTAAAGCTTACCTTGCGGGCGGGGGATCGAGGGTCATTGGTCCATAGTGGCGACTCCGCTGGGGATCTTCCTTTAACTTAAAACTTGAAAATCGTTCTCATTTTCAAACTTTGCTTAAAGGATTTTGATGATGTGCCTAAATCATTTTTTACATCAGCGCGTTATTTCTTATGCCTTTTGATCATCGCTTTAGTTAGATTCTAAGTCTTAAGGTGCCATTTTTATCACCCCTGTAAAGCTCACTTGTATACCTCATGCCCGCCAGGAATTGGGGATATTTATGGGTAGAACACTAGTTTCAACCAACGTGTAATTCTCGAGGTCGCACTCATTTGTAGAGTGGTCAAGTTACATGGAATCAAGGTAAACGAGACCCTTGAATGATATTCTGACAGCTGGCTTAGGATCAACTTTAGCCTTCTTTACCTCAAGGCTTGAGTAAAAGTTATCCCTTTCTTCGTTAGGGACCTCTTTGGAATGAGCTCTTCTTCTTCAGTGCCACTACTCCCAATGATATCATCTTCCTCATGGATGTCCTCCAAGGTTTGATCAACACCCCTCTTCCTTCTGACAAGAATGGATTCTACTACCTTCGGAGTTTGGTCCTTAATTATTACCTCCAGAGTCTCAATGTTTCTCCCCTTCCTTGCAGCTATTTTTTACTAGCCTCCTTTTATTCTTAATCTGTTCTAGAGCTTTTTGAAGAATCTGAGTGAGGGTAATTTGGTCCTCATCACCCTCTTCTACATTTTCCTCCACCACATGCTTTAGATTGATCTTTCTCCGAGCCTTGGGCTTTGTGGTCCTTGCCCTTATTATTGCTGGGGCCTTTTCTATCATGCCTCCAACCTTCCGGACCCTGCTCCTCTCCTGATTCTCCCTCTTCAGCCTTAAGGTCCTTTCTTCATCCTAATGCTTACCATGGGTTAGCTTGAGAAAGTTCTTCTTAAGAATAGCTTACCAATCTGCACTCTCTTTTCTGAATAGATCGATTCTGTTCTCTGTGAGAATTTTGGTAATGAGAGCTCTGTGAGAATGCTTATGTTGCCTGATGTAGTGGATGAGGAGGACATGCATGTTGAGGACTACGCTTTCCACCCAATGCTGAAGGACGCAATATTAGAAGGTAGAGCAGTGGTGAGTGATCCCCTATAGATGAGGATGAATTTGGATAGCATGAACTGTAGTAATCTTGGAGTCTCCGGCTGGATCACTTGTCTCTAAAATACCTGTTTGGAAGCCAGGGTATTGGGTTATATTTCATAGCCTGCTCATGGCCATCACTACAGATGATTACCCCCTCATTTTTCATCTCAAAGTGAGTTACAAAGAACTCTAGAATGAGAGTAATCACCTTCCCTTGCACTGTTGTCCAGAGTGCTTGAAAATAGGTATGAACCTTTGCGTTATCATACAACTCTTTTACAAGAACATGTTATGTGGGGTTATTCATCTTGAGGAAGACCTCGAGATGTTGGTCTTTTAGAAGTTGGGCATATTGTTTAGTGGAGAAAAGGAAGTTATCCCTAAAGTGATTCGAGGGAACTATAGTGTGTGAGCTTGTTCACTTCACAGGAATAAAATTCATGTCTATGAGGTTTTCCACCTTGAAGGTGTTCTTTGGAGGAGGGGTTGATTTAGCTTGAGTGTTGACCATTTGAAAGAATTTGAAGGTTTGGGAATTTTAGGGTTCTAAGGAATTTTTCGCAGAGTAACAATAGATTGATTACTTGCGTGAAGAAGACTGGAAATTTGGGGCTTTTTATAGAGTTTCCAAGGTGAAGGCAATTTCATAATTCGGAAGTAGTTAAAACTAACTGGGTTGATGAGTTGGCAGTTAACTTTGAGGAGAGAAGTTAATGGCATTTAAACCAAAAAATTGGAATAGTTTAATTCTTGTAACAATTATAACTTTTACCGTGCATGGTTTCGCCAATTGTCGTTTGTAATTCAAAATGTGTACATTTACTTTTTTTCACTTTTATTGCCATTTGTCACTCCTTGTCTGTTGAGCTGGCAATATTACCTTTCGGATTCAAAATTCACTAACTCACTTTTCTTTCTTGATTCTACTATAGTTTCCTCATTGACTCTGACTTTTCTCTTCCGGAAGATCTTCAAATTGGATATGACATTCCAATTGCTTCCCTAAGCATGTTGAATTGATCTTTGCTTAATGGTTTAGTAAAGATATCTGCCCTTTCCTCATTAGTTGGAATGTAAACTAAAATCACATCCTTCTTTATGACACGATCTCTAATGAAATGATGCCTTATGTTGACATGCTTCATCCTATTGTTTAGTACTAGATTCTTTGACACATTAACTGCACTTTTGCTATCACACATCACATCTACACATCCTGCTTGAACTCTGAAATCTTCCAATTATTGCTTGATCTATAGAAGTTGAGCAACCCAGCTTTCTGTAGCCATGTATTCTGCTTCAGTTATTGAGAATGCCACTGATGTTTGCTTCTTGTCATACCAAGACACTAAGCAATCTCTAAGAAAGTGGCAACCTACGGATGTGCTTTTTCTTTCAAGCATATCTCTGCCATTATCAGCATCTATATATCCTTGCACTGAAAAATCACTATTACTAGGATACCATATGCCTACTTTAGTAGTTCCTAAAAGATATCTAAGAATCATTTTTATAGCTTTGAGATATGAATCCTTTGGATTAGCTTGATACCTCGCACAATAATAGACTATATAATGTATGTCTAGTCTACTAGCTGTTAAGTATAGAAGTGATCCAATCATCCCTCTATAGAGCTTCTGATCAACTGCTTCTTCAGTACAATCCTTTAAAAGGACTGTTTCTTAACCCATTGGAGTGGACATTAGCTTGCTTTTGTCCATCTCAAACTTCTTTAGAATTGCCTTGGTGTACTTGGACTGGTTTATGAAAATCCCATCCGAACTCTACTTAATATAAAGACCACGGAAGAAGTTGAGTTCTCCCATCATAGACATCTCAAATTTCTTCTTCATTTGTGAGCTGAATTCTTCACACATCTTCTCATTAGTTGCTCTAAAGATAATGTCATCTATATAGATTTGGACAAGAATGACAACATCCTTCTTCTTCTCGATGAAGAGGTTTGTATCTACTTTGCCCCGGATGTATCCCTTGGATATGAGAAATGATGTGAGTCTCTCATACCAAGCTCTAGGTACTTGTTTCAACCCATAGAGAGCTTTCTTTAGCCTGTAGATATGCTCAAATGCTTTGAGTCTTCAAATTGATGAAGAGGGTTGTATCTGCTTTGCCTGAGATGTATCCCTTGCTTGTGAGAAATGATGTGAGTCTCTCATACAAAGCTCTTGGTGCTTCTTTCAAACCATAGAGAGCTTTCTTCAACTTGTAGACATGCTCGGGATGCTTTGAGTTTTCAAATCCTAGTGGTTGCTTAACATATACCTCTTCTTGAATGACTCCATTGAGAAAGGCACTCTTGACATCCATTTAGAATAGGATAAATCTCATATAGGATGCAAAAGCACACAAGATCTTTATTGCTTCCAGTCTTACACTGGAGCAAAGGTTTCCTCATAATCTATGCCTACTTGTTAGTTGTACCCTTGAGCAACCAATCTTGCCTTGTTTCTTACCACAACTCTGAATTCATCTAGCTTATTCCGGAACACCCCCTTTGTGCCTATGCTACGTTTCCCTTTTGGCAGTGGGACGAGACCCTAAACATCATTCCTTGTGAATTGATCTAGCTCTTCTTGCATAATCATCATCCGGCTTTCATCCCTTTCTACATCCTGGAACTTCTTTGGTTTAATGAGTGAGATAAAGGCAATATGGCTCATCATCTTGTTGAGTTGTCCTTTGGTTCTAACTAGATTTTGGACATCATCCAAAATAGCTTCAATTGGATGGTTCTTGCGAGTCCGGATCTCTCTCTGAAGTTCTTCATTCGGTTGTGGAACCTGCACTTCATTCATATCAACTTCTTCTTCTGGTCCTTGTTCATCATTGAAGGTTATTTCATCAACATAAAGATTTTTTTGTGATGGATCATTGTTGAAATTGATTTGATCATCCTCTTCTTTGTACTTCTTTATTTGGAAAGGATATTGAGCCTTTATTGATTCTGCTTCATTCGAAACTATATTATCCGGATCTTGTCTTTTCTTTCGTGCATGGTTAGTCTCATCGAAATCTACATATATTGACTCTCCCACATTTTAAGTTCTTTTGTTATATACTGTGTAAGCTTTGCTATGTATTAAGTATTCAAAGAAAATTGCTTCATCGGATTTAGGATCAAATTTTCCTAGTTGCTCTCTATCATTTAGGATGTAGCATTCGCATCCAAAGGCTTTAAAGTACCCAATTATGGGTTTCCTACCCTTCCAGATTTCATATGGGGTTTATCCATGATCTTTCTAATGAGAGCTCTATTTAAGATATAGCATGCAGTGTTTACGGCCTCACTCCAGAAGTACTTAGGCAATCTATTCTCATTTAGTATTGTACTAGCCATTTTAACTATGGTTCTATTTTTCCTTTATACAACCCTATTTTATTGAGGTGTATGAGGGTAGAGAAGTTGTACTCAATGTCTTTGGATTCATAGAATTTAGCAAAGTGCTTATTTTTTTATTTCTCCTCCATTATCACTCCAGCTGCATGCAATGCTTATGCCCTATTCTACTTCTACCCTGATAAATATCCTAGAGAAACGGTCAAAGGCTTCATCTTTGTTTGCTAGCAAAGCAACTTAGGTATAGCGAGAATAATCATCCACTATAACCATAGTGTATTCTCTTCTAACTAAACTCATTGGCTTTATTGGGCCAAAGAGATTAATATGTAAGAGTTCAAGAACTCTTTTGGAAGGTATATAGGATATGGAAGGGAAACTTTTTCTAGTTTGTTAACCTAGTTGGCATGCTGTGCATATGTGATTCTTATCAAAAGCAACCTAAGGCAAACCCACAACCAATTCCATTTTGGCTAATTTGGATAAGAGGTTCATGATTATAAGTCCCAACATCCGGTGCTAGAGACATTATTCTTCTTCTTTAGACACCAATCATATATTCTTTTTCTCATTTTTGATGTTAACAAAATAGACGTTATTTACTCTAGGTGCATAAAGAATGAGTTGGTTGGACTTACTATAAATGATTGAGCAGCCTCCAGAGTCAAAGATGACTTTTCTTTCTTTGTCACAGAGTTATGCCACACTTAGTAGGTTGAACTTCAGTCCTTCAACTATTGAGACATCTTCTATTTTTATTTCAGATCCAACGTTTCCATGTCAATGATCTGCCCCTTTTGGTTATATCCAAAGCTTACTTTTCCACCCTTCTTGCGGGTTAATGTGATGAAGGCTCTTTCATCACCAGTCATGTGCCTTGAGCATCCACTATTAATGTACCAAGTTTGTTGATCTTCTGTGGATCTAAGGCATACTAGCAAAATAGATCAAGTGGGTTTGGGTACCCAATCGAATTTGGTTCCTCTCAGGTTAATAACCATCTCAGGCTAAGGTTGACTATCATAATTGTTGGGAAATAATGATATGGAAGAATTACATTAAGAATAAATCAGGATCAGGTTTGAAGTAAACAAAATCTTTAAGTCCAAGAAGAATACATCTGGATATATATTGAAGACAACAAATCGCTAAGTCCATGAAGAAAGCATCATGTTAGAGTTTTGAAAGGAAACAAACTTCTAACTCCTTAAAAACAGCATTCGAAGAAATACTAATTGAAGAACATCCGGATAAGTTAGAGTCTAAAGACATGCGGAAGACTCAACTTACAATATAAAAGGAAAAAGTTGAAAAATATCTTTTCCATCCATATTGGTCTAAAGTCATAGTTCCTTTTCCCTTGGAAAATGAAAAAGTGACAGCTCGCATGCTTTTTCAAAGAAGGACAAATATCTTGCTTGGAAAGAGAAAAAGGCAACAACCTTTTTTAACCTAGACCAATTAGATGGCGAGTAGAGCTCACGTAACTAACAAAGCTTGCCTAGAATTTGGTAGTGTACAAAATGCCAAATGAATGCCAACTGACGCCTTTGCCTCACCAATCCCAAGGATTCAAACGGGTCAAATAATGAGTCTAACAGATCAATCAATGGCTCTGGAAGTGCCACCTCATACCTAATCAATGGTAAAGATTCAAGATCAACCTCAATGGTACACAACGACTACATTTATGATCAAAGCCTATAAAAGGGAAGCTTCACATGTTGAGAAGGTGCTGTTGATTTCATAAAAAGCTATTACATTGAGAATTCAAGCTACTTCAATAAAAAAAACTTAATCCTCCCAAGAACCTTCATCTCAGATCAGTTTGTAAGAATTCATAAGTGAAAACTATAAACTTGTAGAATCCAAAACCTTTCTTTTTAGAAATCCAATTATAAAATCTCATACTTGGATGAGTATTGAAATTAGGACTTAGCTTAGACTAGAAAGTTTAAATGGCATATCCCTATGGGACTCAACTTAAATTGGGTAGAATTTAAGTGGTATATCCTACTAAAAAAAGGACTCAGCCAAAAGTTGGTGCTTTTGGTGGTATATCCTACATCCGAAAGAGAGGACATCATCCGAAGACAACAAAAAGGGACTCAGCTGAAGATTGGTGTCTTTGGTGGTATATCCTACATCCGGAGGAGAAAACATCTCCAGAGACTACTGTAAAGTCTTGAATTCTTGCCTGTGAAAGGAATTCCACTAGTGGATGCTCGGAGGAGGATACTCTGGGGACTGGAGGTAGGCAGGGCCGAACTAGTATAAAATCCTCGTGTTTGATTTCCTTTAAACTTTTACTTTATTGCATTATATTTCATATCTGCATCATCTGGATCCTAAAAACAAGACTTTAAAACACACTACACAAGACTTTTAAAGTCTAAATGTTTTGTAAAAAAGGGTCATTCACCCCCCTCTAACCCTAAATACATACGCACGAGGACCAACAATAATAACCATTTTTAAATCTACATGTAGTGGTTATATGATTGTTTCTCCCACAAAACCTACACCCTGTGATTGATTTGTTTTGTTTAAGGTTTTCTTCAATCTTCTGGAGATCCTTCTTTCCATAATCTCTATAGTATCCTACTTTTGATAGATCCGAATCTGATTTTCTGGATTATATCCTGTAGTTGACCGGAGGAGCTATATACACTCTATGATTCTTTCTTTTTGAGCAGCTGTGTATTTCTACCCTTGATTTTTCCCCTTTTGAGGAGTCATATACTTCTATGCATGGAGTTTTCTTCTTACATTCCTTCCTCTTAATTTTGAGGGCTTTTGATTTCTTCTTGGAGTTAGAGGTTCTGGCTTCCTTCTAGTTGCTTCCTTTATCACACTTACTATCATTTTCGTGGACTAACATCGCCCCTATGGTTGAGTCATCTATTTCCAAGTATAGAATCAGTGGCTTGCCAGGTGTGGGGGGCAAAGAACAGGTGGGTTAAGAAGGTAGGCCTTCATTCTATCGAAGGCAATTTGACAATGCTCATCACACACAATTGGTTGATGCTTTCTAAGCAGTTTGAAGATCGGCTCACAAATGGTAGTAAGTCGTGCAATAAATAGACCTAAGGAAGGATCAAACCTCTTTTATGTTTTTAGTGCAAGCATGTCCATAATTGCTTTAATCTTGTCTGGGTCCATTTCGATGACTCTCTAATTGACTACATTACCCAAGAGCTTTCCCAAAGTCACTCCGAATATGCACTTCTTTTGGTTAAGGTGCAAGTTTTATTTCTTAATGTGAGCCATAAACTTATCCAAAACCGAGGGGTGTTCCTCTTTGGTAGCAGACTTAACAAACATATCATCCACATAGGCCTTGACTTCCTTATGAGTCATATCGTGCAAGAGAGTGGTCACAGCTTGTTGATAGGTTGCCGCAGCATTCTTCAGACCAAATAGCATAACTCGATAACAGAAGACCCCTAATTCTGTGATCAAAGCTATCTTAACCTTATTGATTATGTCTAACAGAATCTGATTGCACCTATGAGGTGTCGATGACCTGCGGGTCTCCCTTGATGCCTACCGATGGGGCCCACTAGGGTGATTGGTAGATTAATTTAGGCGTGATGAAACATTTTTAGTTTAAGTTTGCATATTTTACCTAATTTTATGAATAAAATAATCGAGAAACAAATCTCAATACAAATGATAGAGTCACTACCCAAGTTGTGTACTTGGGAAAGAGTTTTAGTTTGGTTGCCATTAGGCGGGGGACTCATACCTTTTGGATTAGAGATTCAGGTATTGGATGAGTCACTTATTTGTCATTTAGTTAATTCAAAATTACATTCACCATGTAAAACCATTTTATTTTCTTCATTTGGCGAATTATTACGGAAATCCTATTTTTCTACACTCTTTTACACTCAATTCATGCGTTTACAATTGACAATAAAGCACAAGCAATCAAATGGGGAATAAAAATTACAACCAGAGGAAAATGGGGAAATTGTAAGAGAATCTATACATTTGTTATAAGTTATAAAATAAAATAAAATAAATTCCCCTACATCCACAAAGATTAGCACAGTTTATAGCACATTATAAGTCAACATTTTGTTAGGAAAAATGTGATTATGTTAGCATGGTGATTTTACGATCGATAGTGCCTGGACGGCTCCTAGGATCGGAGAGAAATAATAGGTCTTCAGCGCATTTTGTTATGAAAACACATTTTAATTTTTTCATGGGTTGATTTATCGGATTATTAGTGAAACTGATTGCATGGTAAATAGTTATGTTGATTGATTTTTACAGGTTAAAAAGGGAACTTTGGATTCTGCCTGGGGGCCAGTACCCATATGGGTGAGGTGGAACCCGTACAGCTACTGGGAAGGACCGATATGGGTATGGAGGGACTCGTACGGGTCCTATCTGGTGATGGGAAGAACCTCAATTCAGTTAGCAAGCAGATTTATGGAGAAGAAACAGAATGAAATGGGATTTCCTTTCGTATGGGTATGGCTTACCAGTTTCATATCCATAAGGATATAAAGGTACCAACAAGGCCCACATGGATTAGGATTAGACCCAAAACAGGAATAAAAGACTAGACATAATTGAATAGATGAAGAGCGATAAATAAATAATTGAGATGTGAGTCTCTTTGAAACTCAGGAGCGTTACCTTTACGATGTGAATCCACCTTGAAGCGATCCCTATGCTTAGAGAGAGTCTAGCCAAAGTAGATGATGAAATGGCGATTTCTAAAACTATTTAGGTGAGTATTTGTGTGGATAGAACCTCCCCCAAACCCTAACAAATGAAGCTAGGAATGATCAAAATGTGGAAAAACCCTCAAGAAATGGGTTTTCTCCCTATTTTATACCTCAACTATACCCTTGCTAATGCTTTTGAAAAATGCTAGATTTTCATATACTATATGGTCTAATTTCTTTTCTAATTGCCTCCTTTGAAATTAGGTGCGAAGGCCTCTATTTATAGGGGAAAATTGAGTCTGAATGCAATAAATTGCATTCATGGCTTGATTTCTCCCAAAAATGGTATGGATCAACGGCAATAAAGCCTGTTTAGGCAAGAAGAGGACCCATATGGGTGGGGTGGGACCCATATAGGTCCGGGGGGACCCGTACCAGTCTCCTCCTAGGCGTATGAGGGACTTGACCTGTATGGGTCTATTAGGGGATCCGTACCACCAAACATGACCCGTACGGGGTCCCTAAGGGCAGCATAGGTCTTCAGAATCGGCCAAACTCAACTATGCAGTAGTAGGAACACCTTTGATGGATAACACTTATAAAAGATTGCATTATCTAGCTCTCATCATCATTTGTTGACAAGGATCATTAAAATCTAGTGCTCACAGACAGCCCCTCATGGGATCATTGCAGATACGAATCTGTATGATCTCGCAATGTGAGAGTGGGGTTTGGAAATCATACATGAGGTGATGACATGGACGAGTTCCTTTTTTGAGGCTAACTCATTTCCTGGGTGTCCCTTTCTTGAGGCAGTCAACTTTCCTTTGCTGATGCGTATCCTTTTCTTGAGGCGGATGACTTTCCTTTGCCATTGCGTATCCCTTTATTAAGGTAGATGACTTTCCTTTGCTGATACATATCCTTTTCTTGAGGCTAATGACTTTCCTTTACTATTGTGCATTCCTAGTGACTATATTGGAGAAGGTGTGTGTATCCCATTCTTAAGGCGGATCATCTTTCATGACTGATGGTGGTGTACCCCTTTCCTAAGGCAGATTGACTTTCCTGTCTGATGGTGTATCCCTTTCTTAAGGAGGATCGACTTTCCTGGTTAATGTATCCCTTTCCTAAGGTGGATCAATTTTCCTGGCTGATGGTGTATCCCTTTCTTAAGGCAGATCAACTTTCCTCGATGATGTATCCCTTTCCTAAGGTGGATCGACTTTCATAGCTAATGGTGTATCCCTTTCATAAGGCGGATTAACTTTCCTGACTGATGGTGTATCCCTTTCTTAAGGTGGATGACTCTCCTGCTGAGGACTGTCAATAACCTATAAAGAGAAAATAATCAAACACTAAGTTAGTTATTGTCTAAGCAGACACATCTTAATTCTTGATTTACTTTGTGATGAAAATTTTTTTTTCCCCTTCAATCAAGAATAAAGTTTTGTGGATGGGGGGTTGCCCCCTAAATAAGCTATAAACTAAGTGTGAGAAATAATAGGTTTAGTCCGATTGTTTAAGAAAGGAATGCCCCTTTGAAGGTGCCCTTTATGGGAATGCCCCTTGGCGGGAGATGCACCTTGACTGGCTCTATTGCTAGGGAGTGCCCCTAGGATGAATGCCTTTTAAGAGCTAGTTGATAGGGGGATGCCCCTAGATTAACTGATTCCGCTGTTAGGGAATGGGGGGATGCCCCTCGATTAACTGATTCCACTACTGGGGAAGGGGGGGATGCCCCTCGATTGCCTTATTTCGATGCTAGGGAATAGAGTAATGTCCTTTGGTGAACTCTTTTCTACTAGGGAAGTGTTTCCTTGCAAGACTCAATTGTTGGGGAAAATTTCCTATATTTGAGTAGACTTGCATACAAAATTGTCCCTGTTAGTGGTCCATTCAAATATGACTTACCTTGATTCTTGATTGACTTTGTGAAAACAAAATTTTTTGCCCCTTCAATCAAGGATCAAGGTGTACTAGGGGTTTTCCCCCTACTTTAATAAAATATGGAGTTTAGGAGAAGTGGGGTTGGCCCCTAGTCTGGACTGGATGTGCCCCTAGGTGTTTTCATGAAGTTCTGGATAAAAAATTGCCATTTAATGGCAATAGGGGACCCGTATAGGTGGGTTAGGACCCGTATGGGTGGGGATTGGGCGAGATGGGACCCGTATAGCTGGGGTGGGACCCATTTGGGTCATGGTTGGGGGGTTTTAAAACTGAAACAGACCCCTTACATGCCGCTTTCCACCAAGCTCTCCTATATTGAATTTTCCAGCAATTTTCTCGCAAATCGATCAAAATGTATAAAAAGATTCCAAAGACTGGTTTTTTTTCCCCGGGTAGGAAATTTAGTGCTTTGAGAATGCCCGGGGTAGGCGATTTGGTGCTTCGAGAATGCCCGATTTCAGTTAGGTATGCTTTTCGCTTGGGTGATTCATTTCTTGGCCTTACTCCCGCTTCTGACTTGCCCTTGGTTCCATCTCCTGATACCCATGCTTCAAAACTTCAGGTATTTCATTCGATTCCTTACTTTTCTATTTTTGAGATTTTTGGAATTTCTCAATTTTTGGCATGAATTAGGGTGTTTTAAGTCTTGAAACAGAGCATGATGCCTGCAACTTTAGTCTAGGATGTTTTTTAGGGTACATTTGATTAGCTTTGACTGAGTTTGGATGGTTTTGGTTGTTTGGGGGTTTTTTTTTCGATGGGGACTATTTATAGGGACCTGTATGGGTCTCATTTTTCATATAGGTATGAGAACAGCACCCGTACGAGTGCCCTAGACCCATACGGGTCCTGACTCCCAGGACAGAATGTCTGGATATCCCATTTTAACAACTTTTTACTAGTTTACAATCTTTCCACTATATTCTAACCCTATTGTACTACTGTTTTGTTTTTCCAGTTCTAGTGTAAGGCTGTGGGAGCCTTGAGCATCTGTAGAAAGTGGTACGAGGAGATCCATACTGCGGTGGATACCGAGCTACTAGCCCATATAGACTCATTCAAGTTTAGTGACATTATCAAGGCCATCCCTTAGGCTCCAAAGAGACTAGCCTCGGATTTTATTTTAGCTCTAGTAGAGAGGTGGTCGGAGATAATCTATACATTCTATCTACCGATCGGGGAGGTCATCGTCACTCCCTCAAATGCGTATGTACTGATAGGACTAGATTGGAGTGGGGATATTATTCATTTTAACGTCTATACCGACCGATAGCATTCTCGGCTTGAGGTGAAGGCCTATATAGAGACATTACTTGGGCTCCGTCTTAGAGGGATGGACAAGCTTAAGTATAGAGAGCTCGATGGTTATTGGATTGGGTAGCCGTAATATGTTGCTGTAGAGAGGAGGCATCCGTATGCCCAGTATTTCCTACTGACATTCCTTACCACCATCTTCTTTCTGGTCTACTCAAGCAACCTCAACTACGGTGTACTCTCAGCTGTCGAGGATCTTACCACTGTACTAGGCAAGAATTGGTGTCAAGCCATCCTGGCATAGTTCTATTATGGGCAGGATGTTGGAGTTTGGGCCCGGCAGTTCGAGCTCAAGATCTGCCATCTAATCCTACTGGTAATCCCTGAGCCCATATCTTGTTCTTTAACCTTTTATTCGAATGGCTTTGCAACTGACTTTATCTTGTTTTGCAGATTTGAGCCTTTGAGCATCGACTGATCCTCAGGGTAGGTTTCCCCATGCAGCCTAAGATGCCTCATATTATTTCCAGGTGGATGGGGCTTTAGCAGAGTCAGGCACTGACTATGGCGTAGTATAGGGAGTTCCTTTGCTAGCTGAGTTCTGAATAGGTGAACTTCTTTCATGTTGAACCTGTATTTCACATTTTGACAAACATTAGTAGAAACTGTGTTTATAGTGTTATGATACTTATAGTGCATTTACTTTGTGTAGGTCAATCGAGACCCATGGGAGAGGATGGATATATACGGGGATATTGATCGGATGCGGGCTGGCGTAGATGATCACTGCTTCGTACTGGAGTCCCCGCTCTCCTTAGAGTGGTATCTTAGCGAGAGGGTCCGAGATTAAAGGACCATTGCTATTGTGGAGAGGTTGACCCCTCCCCTAATTCCAGTGGGAGTTTTCTGGCCACATCTGATTCTTGGGATGGACTAGGGGTTGTACATGTTGGGTAAGGGGGCCCGAGTGCTGTCTTTGAGGGGCTCCTATACTACATTTATCGACTCTTCGCTCCTCCCTCCTTTTAAGAGGATTCATTTTAGGGACGTCCCCCTTGAGTTCCATTGGAATGATAGTGATAGCGATCACGATTATAATGATGATGATGAGGGTGGACTGCAGGGCGACAACGGGGGTCCTTCCGTGGTCCGGAGTACTGAGGGCCCAACTAGGTCTGCTACACATTCTTCTCCGGTATTATCCTAACTTAGCCTTCGTGAATACATTTGATTGAGACCTTGAGTGTAACTATTTATCATTATACCGTCTCATCTCCATACGAATGAGGTCTGCTACTGCCGCCCTTGCTGACCTAGAGCCGCCGATGAAGCAGTCTCATGCTTCAGATAGTGTGAGGGAAGGGGTCTTCTAGGCAGAGTAAAATAATTTCTTTTGGCTTCTCGATCATTATGGAAAGTATGCTGTCAAGGAGCTCGAGGAGTCGGTCCAGCCTATTCACTTTACTCCATTCAGGTCCACTCATGTGAGGAATTCTCTCCCCTTAGATCCTCTTTTATGATTGATGCCTAAAATATCTTGGTGCTGACATGATTTTCTTTTCAGGTGACTGTGATTGAGGCAGAGAGGATTGCAAGGGGCTTCTTCTCTACTCAAGACTTGTGGCTAGCGTAAGATGCACTAGCCTCGGTAAGTTTCTTTTACCTGTAAAATTTAACAAATTATACATGATGCATGCCATAATATTTATATATGTGTATTGATCTTATAATTTCCATTGTAGACTCTATTGGCTATGGGGTATAGTAGGTTCGCTCAGGATATGGATGCCTTAAAGAAGCGAGCTAGGTTCCTGGAGGAGCAATTGTGAGTAGTGACTGCTGAGGCTGACAGGGCTAGAGTGGAGACTACTCAGGTGAGGGACGAGATCAAGGTATTGTGGGGCCAGCTAGCATGGATGACTGAGGACAGAAAGATACATAAGCCATTTGATTCCTTATCCAATGATGATAGCTCAGCATATTGAGTGGCACCAGCGGTGACTCAAGCAGCTAGAGGTGTGCAGGAGGTGGAACAACGAGTTGAGGTGGCTGGTGATACGGCTGAGGATGGTCATGGAGGAGGAGACTAGGTGATGATTGATATGGATGACCTGCTGGCTGATACCCAGGATGAGACTTAGGGGGTGTCTCAAGGACATGATCCCCCTGCAGCTTAGGCTATACTGTAGCTATTATTTTATGGATATTTGATACTTTTGGCCCTGTATGGCTTATTTTGATATGAAGCTGGATTTATACTTTTGTCATTTGAATTTTGTGTATGCTAAACTTTTCTTTTTCTGAATTGAAACCGTTGAATAGCATTGTCTGCAAAACCTTGTTGACCCTTTGACATGGCTAATAATGAAGCCCATTTAGCATGTACTACCAGCAAGTGAGTTAACTATTGAACACTCTAAGTTCTTGATCGCCAGGAACTGACCCAATGCAACTGACAAGAATCACTAATGCTTGTTGGTTGAAGGTAGCACTTGTAGGGATACGTGCTATACTGTTATTTCACAATAGGAGAACTAAGTTCAATAAATCCTTGTTGTGAGACCTGGTAATCACAAATGATGCTCTAATTATTACAAATAGCAAAACTAGCGCTTTTGAATTGAGTTCTAACTTTTGCATAGGCCCCTCAGTGTGAGATGACCTACTGAACATTTATCTTCATTTCTTTTTGTCCTGATTTTTGCATGAACTGTCCTTGATGGCTCAGTTCAGTGAACTTTTCTTTTCTTCTTTTCTTTGCTTTAACTTTTGCCTAGACTGCCCTTTCGTGTTTTCAATCTAGCATACATTTTCTTTCTTTTTCTTTTATCTTAACTTTTTCCTGGACCGCCCTTTTGGGTTTTCAATCCAACAGACGTTTTCTTTCTTTTTCTTTTATCTTAACTTTTTCCTGGATCGCCCTTTTAGGTTTTTAATCTAGTAGACGTTTTCTTTCTTTTTATTTTGTCTTAACTTTTTCCTAGACCGCCCTTTCGGGTTTTCTATCCAGCAGACATTTTCTTTCTTTTTATGATTTCGTATTAACATTTTCCCGGATCGCTCTTTTGGTTTTTCAATCCAGCAGACATTTTCTTGAGCACAGGTTTGATTTCTTTTATGGCCTATCAGTATTTTTTTCTTTTATTGAGTAATGTTCGAGCAGTAAAGATAATAACAAAGATGCACAAATGCAGAGAAAAACTGATGTTCACATACCTGCGATGATTTCACCAAAAGACATGCATTCATACATAAGACCAAAATTCTTAGCTAATCATAACATGTTCATTGATAAGATTAATATAAGTACATAGGCAATGGTAACAATTTCCGATGGTTAACCCCTACTGACTATTGGTCTTTTATAGATTTGCCAGAAAGCAACTGACATTTTTCTCTCAATGGCGTAACTTTTTCCTAAGCCGTCCTTTTTGGGTTTTCAACTTAGCAGGCTTTATTTACGTTGGAATACCCTAAAAGGGCGGTCCAGGAAAAGGTTAAGACAAAAAGTAAAATAAAGAAAAAGCCTGCTAGATTGAAAACCTGAAAGGGCGGTCTAGGCAAAAGTTAAAGCTAAGATAAAAAGAAAAACAAAGTCTGCTGGACTGAGCCGTCAAGGAAAGTTCAGGAAAAAATTAGGACAAAAAGAAAATAAATTTTTGATAGGTCATCTCACATCGAATGGCCTATGCAAAAGTTAGAACATAACTTAGTCCACTCGCTATGAAATCACTTGATGGCACGTAACCCCTAGAGTGTTAATTTCAAACTAGCTAGACTTGGTCTCATTGATAGCTATGCCAAGAAGTAATATAGGTCTACAAATAACAATGTTCAATAATCTCAGTTCAGGAAAAGAAAAATCAGCATGCATAAAAAGTTATATGTCAAAAGTACCACCCCAAGTTTGTACCAAAGTAAGCCACGCA
The DNA here is from genome assembly GCA_947683365.1 of Euphorbia pulcherrima. Taxonomy (NCBI): domain Eukaryota; kingdom Viridiplantae; phylum Streptophyta; class Magnoliopsida; order Malpighiales; family Euphorbiaceae; genus Euphorbia; species Euphorbia pulcherrima. The sequence continues at coordinate 46,956,778 of CANTUS010000014.1, forward strand.
AGGCCCAAAAGTATCAAATGCTCAGAAAATAAAAGTGCATCTCAATCTAAGCTACTGGGGGATCCTATCCCCGGCGATCCTCTGAAGTACGATGCTATGTATCCACTAACAGGTCATCCATGTTGATCATCACATGGTCAGTTCCTATAACACCCTCAGTAGCAGCATCTACTCCCCTAGCATGTCGATCCATCTCCTGCTCAGATCTGCCCATTTGAGTCACTATTTGTGCCACTCGGTAGGTAGAAAGATCATCCTTGAGCATATAATTAGATGGATCCGGCATCTATCTGTCCTCACTCATCTGCACCAGCTGGCCCTGCAACATCTCAATCTCGACCCTCATGCGAGTGGTCTCCGCCCTAGCCTGGTCAGCCTCAGTAGTGGCTGCTCACAACTGTCCCTCCAGGAACCTGGCTCTCTCCTTAGAAATATCCAAGTCCTGAGTGGACTTACTATACTTCATTGCCAGTGGAGTCTGGAATAGATATTATAAGATCAGTACACATACATAAATGTCATGGCATGCATCATGCATAGTTTGTTAAATTTTACAGGTAAAAGAAACTTACCGGGCTAGCACATCCTGGGCTAATAGCAGATCCCAAACAAAGAAATAACCCTTGGCAATCTTCTCAACTTTATAAATGGTCTCCTAAAATAGAAAGTCACATCAAGATTGGACATTCTCAGCAATCACTATGAAGGATAAGGTTAAAGCGGGAAATTCCTTACATGGGTGGAGCTAGAAGGGGTAAAACAAATGGGCTGGACCAACACCTCGAGCTCCTTGATAACTCGCTTACCCAAATGAATAAGGAGCCAAAAGAAGGTATCTAGCTCTACTCAAAGAAATCCCTCTCTCATGGTCCCCGAAGTATGGGATTGCTTCGTCGGTGGCTTAAGGTCAGCAGGGGCAGCAGTTGTTGACCTCTTCTGCATAGAAGAGGGAGGCTGTAACAATAAAATATTACACTCATGGTCATAATCATTTTCAAAAAATAATAAGGTATTCATAAAGGCTAAGTTAGGAAGATACCTTAGAAGAAGGGGTTGCGGACCTAGCTGGGCCCTCGGCACTCTAGACTATAGAGGGACCCCCATGGTCACCCCTCGGTCCACCCTCATCATCATCGTCATCATTATCACCATCACTATTGCTCAAGTAAAACTCGAGGGGGACGTCCTTGTAGTGAATCCTCTCACAAGGTGGAAGGAGCGAAGAATCAATGAGCTCAGCGTGGGAGCCCTCTATTGATAGCGCTCGAGCTCCATCGCCTAGCAAGTATAGGCCCTAGTCTATCCCCGGCATCAGATGCAGCCAGAAGACTCCTGCTAAGATCAGGGGAAGGATCAATCTCTCTACTACATCACTTGTCCTCCACCCCTGGACCTGCTCGCCGAAATACAACTTAAGGGAGAGTGGCGACTCCATGACAAAGCGGCGGTCATCCACGCCAGCCCGCATTCGCTCAATGTCCCCATAGGTATCCAACCTATTGGATAGGTCTCAGATGACCTGGAAAAAGTAAATCCACTATAAGTATCACAACCTCATAAATACAGTTTCTACTAAAGGTTTATTGAAATGTAAGATACAGGTTTAGCATGAAAGAAGTTTACCCGGTTAGAGCGCAGCTGGCAAAGGAACTCCTTGTACTACCGTACAGCCAAGGACTAACCTTGCTAGGGCCCTATCCATCATGATATGATGTGCGGTGTCTCAGGCTACATGGACAAGCCTGGCCTAGGGATACACTGGTGCTCAAAGACCCAAATCTACAAGATAAAGTGAAATCAGTTCTAAAGTAGTTCGAATAAGAGGTTAAAGTGCAAAAGATCAGTTCAAGAATTACTAGCAGGATAAGATGGCAGATCTTGAGCCTAAATTGCTTGCCCTAAACCCTAGCATATATCCTATAGTGCAATTATGCCAAGATGGCCCGACATTAACTATTGCCCGGCACAGCGGCTAGATCCTTGATAATAGAGAGCAAACTATAGTTGAGGTTGATCGAGTAGATCGAGAAACAGAAAGTGGTAAGAAATGTCAACAGGATAGACTGGGCATACTGATCCCTCCTTTCCATAGCAACGGGACATAGCTACCTGATCTAATAGTCATGTAGGTCCCTATACTTGAGCTTGTCCATCCCTTCAGGATAGAGCCCAAGTAATCTCTCTATATGCCTTCACCTCAGGCCTAGAATGTCATCTATTGGCGTAGATATCGAAATGGACAATGTTCCCACTCTAATCTAATCCTAACAAAGCGCACATATCTGAGGGAGTGATGGTGATATCCCCGACCGGTAAATAAAAATTATGGGTTGTCTCCGACCACCTCTCCGCAGGAGCCTAAATAGCACCCAGGGCCAATGTCTTTGGAGCTTGAGGGATGGCCCTAATGATGTCGCTAAACCTAAAAGAATCTATGTAGGCTAATAGCTTAGTATCCCCTGCAGTGCGAATCTCCTAATACCACTTCCTACGGAACCTCAAGGCCCTCACCGTCTTGTACTAAAATAGCAAAGACAAAATTTCAGCTCAATATGGTTAGAATACAACGGACAAATTAGAAATAAGATAAGAATTACAAAAAGTAGGGAACTAAGCATTCTGTCCCTAAGGACAGGACTCGTACGGGTCCGCCCCACCCATACGGGTCCATATGAGGATCCCATACAAAAATGGGACTTGTACGGGCCCCCCTCACCCGTATGGGTCCCTTGCAAACAGTAACATGGTGTAAAACTTTCCAAAAATCCAAAATCCATCCAAATTCAACCAAAGCTCATTCAAATTAGTCCCTAAAGCATCCTAGCCTAAATTTACATGTATTAGGCTCTATTTCAAGGTCTAAAGCACCCTAAATCACGCCTAAAAATTTCGTAAAACTCAAAAAATGGAAAAATTAAGATTAAAGTGAAATACCTGGAGTTTGGAGGCACGAGTGTCAGGGTAAGGGATAAGAGGCACTTTAGAAGTGGGAGTGAGTCCTAAAAATGAGTCCCGCTCATGAAAAGTCTACCCGATAAAAAATGGGCATTCCAGAAGCTCTAAATTGCCCATCTAGGGCAAATCCTCGCGTCTAACGGAGAAACGGCTAGCCTTTGGAATCTTTTTATACATTCTGATCAGTCCTAGGGAGAAAATTATCGGAGATTGCAATATGGAAAAGATTTGTATAAGGCGGGATATGAGGGGTCTGATCAGTTTTTGACCCCCCCGATAAGGACTCGCAAGGGTCCTACCCCACCCGTATGGGTCCCATTCTTTAAGATTCCCACTCGTATGGGTTCTAGCCTACCCCGTACAGGTCTCCTTCTGCCATCTAGGGGCAGATTTTGAACCAATACTTCATGAAAAGCACCAGAAATAAATCGAGTCAAAACTCGGGGCCAACCCCACTCCTCCTAAACTCTGTATTTTAGTTAAATTAGGGGCAAAACCCCCTAACTCACCTTGATCCTTGATTGAAGAAGTAAAAATTTTTGTTTTCACAAAAGTCAATCAAGAATCAAGGTAAGCCATTTTTTAATTGATCACTAACAAGGATAATTTTAGTGTACAGGTCCACACGGGTATAGGAAATTTTCCCCAACAAGTGAGTCTTATAAGGAAATAGTTCTCTAGTAGAAAAGAGTTCACCGAAGAGCATTACTCTACTCCCCAGTAGCAGAGTCAACCAAGAGGCATCCCCCCACCAATCCAAGGGAATCCCCCATTCCCTAGTAGCGAGAGTAGACAATCTAGGGGCATCCCCCCATTAACGAGCCCTCCAAGAGGCATTCTTGGAGAGGTGCCCTTCTAAGGGCATTCCATTCCAAATCGATCAAGGTAAACCCAATATTTATCATACTTTGTTTATAGTTTATTTAGGGGCTAACCCCCATCCACACATCTTTATTCTTAATTGAAGGGGCAAAAATTTTTGTTTTCACAAAAGTCAATGAAGAATAAAGATATGTCTAATTACAGAATGACTAGCTTGGTGTTTGATTGTTGTCTCTTTACAAGTCATTCGAAATCCCAAATAGGAGAGTCATCCGCCTTAGGAAAGGGATACAGTAGCAAGGAAAGTCATCCGCCTTAGGAAAGGGATACATCAGCCAAAAAAGTCGATATGCCTTAGGAAAGGGATACACCATCAGCCGAGAGAGTCAATCCACCTTAGGAAAGGGATACATCATCAATCAGGAAAGTCGATCCGCCTTAGGAAAGGGATACACCACAAGTCAGGAAAGTTGATCCACCTTAGGAAAGGGATACACCACCAGTTAGGAGATTCGATCCGCCTTAAGAAAGGGATATACGCACCATCCCTAAGTAAAGTCACTAAGGATAAGAACCGTCAAAGGAAAGTCATCCGCCTCAAGAAAGGGATACGCATTAGCAAGGAAAGTCATCTGCCTCAAGAAAAGGATACCCATTGGCAAGGAAAGTCATCCACCTTAAGAAAGAGATACACATTGGCAAGGAAAGTCATCCACCTCAAGAAAGAGATATGCATTAGTAAGGAAAATCGTCCGCCTCAAGAAAGGAACATCCAGGAAAGGAGTTTGCCTCAAGAAAGGAACTCACCCTTGTCATCAGCTCAGGTATGATTTCTAAACCATCGCTCATATCATGAGATCATATAGATTTGTATCTATAGTGATCCTATAAGGGCCAGTCTGTGGGCACTGGATTTTAGCGGTTCTTCTCACAAAATAATGATAAGAGCTAGATAATGCAATCTCTTATAGGTGTTATCCATCAGAGGTGTTCCTACTACTACAGAGTTGAGTTTGGCCAAAGTTTAGAGACCTAGTCTGCCCTTAAGGACCCGTACGAGTGCTGCATGATGGTACAGATCCACTGGCGGACCTATACAGGTCATCTCCCTGATATGCCTGAAGGGGACCTTTATGGGTCCCCAAAACCCGTACGGGTGGATCCCCACCTATACGGGTCCTGTTGTTGCCTGTTCATGCTTTATGAAAGGTGATTCTTACTTATTTCGGGAGAAATCAGGTCATGAATGCAATTAATTGCATTCAGACCTGATTTCCCCTATATATGAGGGCCTTTCCTCACCTCCTTTCATATACACAATACATGGATAGAAGATAGGATATAATAGATAAATTCTAGTAGTTTTTATAGGTATAGAAACGGTATAGTTGAGGTATAGGAGGAATAAAATAGGGAGAAAACCCATCCCTTGAGGTTTTGTCCACATTTTATTCATTCCTAGCTTCATTTATTAGGATCTAGGGGAGGTTCTGTCCACACAAATACTCACCCAAATAGTCCTAAAATCTCCATTTAATCATATACTTTGGCTAGACTCTCTCATAGCAAAGGGATCACCTCAAAGTGGCTTCAAGCCTTAAAGGTACGCTCCTGAGTTTCAAAGAGACTCATATCTCAGTTATTTTTATCATTATTCTCTGCCTCTTCTATTATATCTATTCTTTTATTCCGATTTTGGGTCTGGTCCTAACCCATATGAGCCTTGTTAGCACCCTATGTCCTTAGGGATATTAAACTGGTGCGCCATACTCATACGGAAGGAAATCCCATTTTTGTTTCATTTCTCCTCCATAAATATTCCTGATACATCAAACTGAGTTTATGCCCAGGACCAGATAGGACCCATACGGGTCCCCTATACCTGTACCAGTCCTCCCCTATAGTCTAACGAGTCCTACCCAACCGTACGGGTACCGGCCCCCAAGTAGAACCCAGAATTCTCTTTTAAATGATTAAAATCTATCAACTCACCATTTGTTATGCGTTCATTTTCACTAATAATTAGGTAAATCAACCTACAAATGTTAAAATGTGTTTTTATAACAAAATACATTGACGATTCGGTATTTCTCTCCAATCCTAGAAGCCGCCAGGGCATTATCAATCGCAAAACTGCCACGCTAACATAATCACATTTTTTCCTAATAAAATGATGACTTATGAGATGTTATAAACTGTGCTAATCTTTTTGGATGTAGGGGAATTTATTTTTGTTTTGTTTTATAACTTAGAACAAATGTATAGGTTCTCTTACAATACCCCCATTTTCCCCCGGTTGTAATTTTTATTCCCCTGTTGATTGCTTATGCTTTTATTGTAATCTGTATACGCATGTAACGAGTGTGAAAGAGTAAAGAAAAATAGGATTTTTGTAATAATTCCCCAAATGATAACAAAACAGTTTTACACGGTGAATGTAATTTTGAATTAACTAAATGAGAAATAAGTGACTCATTCAATACCCGAATCTCTGATCCTAGAGGTATGAGTCTCCTGCCTAATGGGAACCGTACCAAAACTCTTCCCCAAGTAGACAACTTGGGTGGCGACTCTATCATTTATGTCAAGATTTGGGTCTCAATTCTTTCATTTATTAAAATTGGCTAGTTGTGCAAACTTGAACTAAAAAGGTTTCATCATGCCTAAATCCAACCAACCCTAGTGGGCCCCGCCTCTCACAAAGGGATGAAGGGAGACCCATACGTCATCAACACCTCATAAGCCCCTTAAAACTGTACCCCAATGTCAGAGACCACATGATGCAGAATCCCGTATCGAGCAAAAATATGCCTCTTTATGAACTTGGCCATCTTCTTGGCGGTGATACTAGTGTAGTATTCGGCCTCTACCCATTTTGAAAAATAATCAAATTCGAGTATGATGAATTGGTGTCCATTGGTTGATGATGCCCAAATTTCCCAATTATTTATATCCCCCACGCCAAGAAAGGCCAAGGACTAGACAAATTATGAAGTTCTGTTGGGGGTAAATGCTATATATCCTCGCGAATCTGGCATTCATGACTTTTTCTGACTTTATCAACATAGTTGACGTTCATTGTGGTCCAAAAGTACCCTATTCTCTAAATCTTTCTAGCTAGAGCCATTCTATTCATGTGTGGAATCACCAATCACCTTTGCTTCTTTTGCCCCTGCTTTTAATAGAGCATCAATACCGAAGAGACAAGCTTCATATTCAACTTTATTATTGGTTACCCAAAACTCTAAGCGTTTACTTAGTGGGATATCCTCACCTTAGGGCGTAATGATGATCACCCTAAGACCAGCACCCCTTGGGTTCATAGCCCTATTGAAGTACATGATCTATTCATCTTTCTCTGCTTTTACAATTGCCAACTGCTCATTAGAAAACTCCACATTCTTGATAAAATCAGATTCTATAGGTTGGCTTGCCAGGAATTTAGCCACTGCTCTCCCCTCAATTACTTTCTTTATGACATACTCAATATAAACTCAGATAGTAAAAGAAAGCAACGAGAGAGTTTCCCTGCCAAGGTGGGGGATTGGCAAAGATACTTCATTGGGTCTACCTTGGTAACCGTTTGGATTCTGTAAGATTGGAAGTAATGCCTCAACTTTTTGGTCAACCATACCATTGCAGTGTATGTCTTTATACAACTATGTATCGTGTCTCATACTCTAACAACTTCTTACTCAAGTAGTATATAGCCTGTGTGCTCTTATCATCTTGTTCTTGAACTAACATCACACCCACTGATGAATCTTCTATGGCTAAATAAAGAATCAATGGCTTACCGGGCATTGGAGGCTTCAAAATTGAGGGACTTATGAGGTAAGCCTTTATCTTATCAAATGCTATCTAGCACTACTCTTTCCACTCTACCGACTGCTTTTTTATTAACAACTTAAAGATTGGCTCGCAAACTATTGTTAGCTTAGTAATGAATCAACTCACGTATTTAAGCGATCTAAGAAATGACATGTCTTCCCTTTCGGTTCTAGGAATAGGCATTTCTTTAATAGCCCTAAGGGTCAACCTCAATTCCCCTCTGATTGATGATGTGGACCAAGAGTCTCTCTAATGTCACCCCAAACACGCATTTCTTCGGATTCAAATGTAGGTTGTGCTTCTCAATTCTAGTCAAGAACTAGTCCAAAATATCAGGATGTTCTTCCCTTGTGTTGGACTTTACTAGCTTATCATCTATATAAACCTTAACCTCTTTCTGGATCATGTCTTGTAATAAAGTAATCACAGCTCTTTGATAAGTTGCCCCTACATTCTTCAACCCAAAGGGATCTCCTTAATTATAATAGTATACCCCCACTCTTTAATAAAGGCTGCCTTGACCTTATTGATGATGTCCATTGGGATCTGTTTGTACCCAGAGAATCTATCTAAGAATGAGTACATCATGGCTACGGCGGCACTATCTATTAGTACATCGATATATAGCAATGGGAAATTTATCTTTCAGAGATGCGTTGTTCAAATCACAAAAGTCGACGCACATCCTAACCCTTCCATCCTTTTTAGGGACCATGGCAATATTTTCTAACCATATCAGATACTCGATTACTTTAATGAACATAGTTTCTAGTAACCTGGACCATTCCGGGCGTAACCAGCTCAACTTTTGCTTTACTGGTTCAAATTTAAGGTTAGTGGGGATATGATGCTCGACTATTTCTTGATCTACCCTAGATTTGTCTTCGTAAGACCAAGCGAAAGTGTTAACATATTTTGTAAGCACTTTTATCATCACTCTTTTTTTGATAGGGCTCACGTCGTTAGATATTGTTACCATTTTTGGTTTTTCTGTAGTACCCAAATTAATGTCATATAATGAAATGTTATGAATCCTAAAAATGTTATACGTGTGGTCTGATGAATTCATGGTGCCATCAGGCGAAACATCAAACAAGTAAGCAAAATTATTATTATTACCATTAGAATGCCTGAAGGCTACATCATTTTCATTATACATAATTGCATTGTCATCCTCCACAGGTAGAGGGTCTTCATGATCATTCATTAGGAGGTAGGTCAGGTCGTGATCCAGGTCTTATAACTGTTCTTTAGTCAACACATCATCCATAGTGTCTCTTGTGGGTTGGGCAAGGTTTCTCAAAGCTTCCGGGATGGGTGTCTTCTTCTTATCCCCTAAGCAGAGGATGGTGTACATTGAGGTAGTGAGAGTATCAATGGCCTTATCCACTTTGATCTTTGATGGGTCATTGGCTTCCATCTTCTTGGAGCATCTTTCCTCTCCTATAGCCACTTCATAACATTCAGGAATGCTCTTGTATGCTTTTAGAAATGCTATCTTGCGGAGGTGAGGACACATACCTAAAATGAATTAGTCAGATAGCTCTTTCATATAAGGTCTTCTTTTGAGAGTTATCAGAATACTCAACCACCTCTAGAAATAATCGTGGATAGGCTCCCCATTCCATTTCTTGATAGCCAGTAAATCCCTTATTGATGGCTCCTCGCTAACCTTCTTGATTTCTAAAATGCGCTTCCATACCTCATCTTCATCTAGTCCTGAGTTGATGATGGCTACTTCCTCCCCTTTCATCTTGAGTTCATAGATCTTCCTTTTATCGATCAGTACTGTGATAGGTTTGAGGTGATCTTCACATACTTTCATCGAGTGACTGGGGCTGATATGATATACAAAGAGATTGCCTTTATCCTTGGGTTCTGGTGGAACATAGGGCTTGAGGTGATCGATCAACCCATACTTCTTTAGTTTCTTGAAAATCTTCACAAGGGGAGTCCCCCAAGGTATGATGTCATCGAGAGTCATAGGATGAATCCTTTGGTCGTGGGTTATACCATAGGGTAAACCCATGAAATAAGGGAGGGTTATCCCTTTTGGTATAACCACCAAGTCGGGAAAATGACTCAAATCCTTGCTTTGGTGAACTTGTGAAATGGCCTCTTGACAAAACAAGTGAGGCCCACCACTAGCTATAAGGAGCATTGGGTTTGCTGGGTGAATAGATAGACTGAATTGAGCCATGGGGTAAACTGAGATGGGACTGGATTAAATTGCCAATTCTTGCCTTGAATTGAGGCTGTAACCAAAGGATTAGTACATGCATGGGATGGGGTATGCATGTGCAATTTACAAAAATGCATGGTGAGGTTAATTATAAGGGAATATAACATAACACATGTAAAACATGTCCTCCAACCTTATTCCTCCCACCGATTCTGAAGGTATTTTCCTTTGATTACCATGAGGATGAAAAAGGGTGACCTAGCCTAATTGTTGGGAACTGATAGTCAATTTGAACATGCATAACAGGCACGATGGAAAATCAAAATTTTATCCCTGTCCCCTATTGGGAAACAATGATCTGGAAGACAAAATAGACCGAATCAAGTTTGAAGTAAACAAAACCTAAGAAAGACTTATCCGAATAACTAAATATAATGAGACCTAAGTATAGCAAAACTTAAGTCATTATATCCGGACAACCAAGTTATCATCAAGTCCAAGACAAGCTTTCAAGTAAAGACTATTACCTAAGCATAAGTGGATTAGCATCCAGTTAGAGTTTGGAAAGGAAACAAACTGCTAACTTTTTCACAACAGCATCTAAAAGATAGACTGATTGAAGCTACATCTAGATTGGATAATTATGAAGATATCTAGATGATTCCATTCAAGACAAAGGGAATGATATCAAAATATTTCCCTTCCCTCTATTTGGTCTTAATTATCATCAAATATCACTTCTTAAGAAAAGGACAAAAAGCTGACAGTAGAAAGAGAAAAAGGTAAAAACCTTTTTAACCTAGACCAATGGGAATGGCGCATGGAGCACATGGATTGGACCACTAGCTAAAAGTTTGTGCATCACAAAAAGCCAAGGAAAACGATCACTTACAACTTTTCAGCCTCAATCCCTAGGATTCAAACAGGATAAAATTAAGTCCAACGGATTAATCAACGGCTCCGAAAGTGCCACCTATAACCTGATCAAGGGTGAAGATTTAATACAATCTTAACAATCCACAATGACTACATTTATGATAGAAGCCTATAAAAGGGAAGCTTCGCCAATTGAGAAGGTTGGCTAATTGATTCACAAAAACAAGTAACAAAGAACAAGAATTCAATCAGTTTACAAATCCGTCTAAGAATCAATCAATTCAAAATCTATTGTAAGGATGCCTGAGTAAGTTATAAACTTAAGAAAATCGAAAACCAAAACCTTTATGAAAACAAGAGAGTAAGAATTTCCAACTTGGGTGAGTTGTGAGATTGGGATACAACTTGAAGTTGGTGCTTTGAGTGGGAACTCCCTGTAGGACTTAGCTTAGATTTAGGGTAGAAATCTAAGTGGTATGTCCTACTAAAGACTAAAGGACTCAGCTAGGTTTGGTGCTTCTGGTCGTATATCCTACATTTGGAAGGGGTTATCATCCAGAGATAAGCTATAAGGCTTGATTCCTGCTAGTCAAAAAGGAATCCACTAGTGGAAAAGCTCAAAGGAAGGAAACTCTAGAGACTGGAGTAGGCGGGCCCAAACCAGATAAAATCCTTTATGTTTGATTTCTTTAACTCTTTATTTATTGCATGATATTGTCATAACTGCATCATCTGGATCCATCATCCGGATCATAATCAAACACACTACACTAAGACTTTTTAAAGTCTGTTTATTCTGCGAAAAAGGGTCATTCACCCCCTCCGACCCTACAAAGGCCCTTACAGGGACCAACAAGCGGTGTCAGAGCTAGTGCTCAAACCAGAGATCTAACAATCTTAAGCTAAAGGTCCATATATTTTTATTGAAATATTAAAATGAGTTTCCAAAACTTACAACTCCTTTCCGAGGGTATTTTTATTACTCATCCGCCACTCTACATCGGTGAACACTACACATTCTGGAAGAACCGAATAAAGAACTTCATACAATCAGAAACCAGGCAAAAATGGTTAGTTATTAAAGATGGTCCATATGAGCCTGCTTATGAAGTAGAGGGTATGACTACCCGAAAGCCATCAAGTATGTGGGATGACAATGATTTTAAAAAGTTGTATGATAATGCAAATGCTATTAACATGCTTCATTATGCCCTTAGTGCAGCTAAATTTAACAGGATATCTGGATGTGAGACTGGAAAGGAAATTTGGGAAAAGCTGGAAGTAACCTATGAAGGAACTAACAAAGTTAGAGAAGCTAAGCTTGATCTACTCCAGCAAAAGCTTGAAACCTTCAAAATGGAGCCAAAAGAATCAATTAGTAGCATAAACACTAGATATACCAATCAAGTAAATGAAAAGAAATCTCTGAAGTAGATATGGTAAAGAGGGTACTCCGGAGTCTCACCAAGGAATGGGATAACAAGAAGACTGCCATTGAGGAAGCTCATGACTTAAATTCCTATAGTTATGATGAACTCATTGGCAATCTATTAACCCAAGAGTTATCCTTGGAGAGATATAGCCAACAAGAAAAGAAGCTTGAGGAGAAGAAGAAAGCCATTGCACTTAGCTTCATCTAGAGAAGAAGAGCAAATCATTGAATCACTGAGTACCAAAGATCAACTTGCTCTGTTGACCAGAAAACTCAATAGATTCATACAAAAGAAAGATAGAAGGAAATCAAGAAAGTATGAATCCCAAAAATCAAAAGAAGGCACATCTAGAATGGACAGACCCAGAAAGAATCCAAAAGAAAAGAAGGATCCGGAAAAAGAAGCCGCCTGCTTTAAATGTGAAGAAAAAGGCCATTTCAGAACAAAATGTCCCAACCTTAAGAGAACTAAGAAGTTCAAAAAGAAGGCAATGGTAGCTATCTGGAGCAACAGTGAAGAAAGTAGGAGGTCATCTTCAACAAAAAAAGGAGACTGCTAATTGCGCATTTATGGCTCCTACTTATCTAGAAGCAGACCAATCCGGAAGAAATGCCTCTAAGCAAGATATAGTGCAAATCAAAGAATTAAAATCAGAAACAATAAACACTGAGGTAAATTCTTGTTCTAATTCTGCTTCAAATTTTGACCTTGCTAGAGCTCTATCCATTGTAATCAAGAGTGTAAAGAAGAATACAAAAGCAATCAAGTCCCTCAAGAGAGTAGTGATAGAGTTAGCAGAAGATGTTGAAGCAATGGCACAAGACATCAATCTGGTTAGAGCAACCAAGCATATTGATGTTGTGGAAGAGAACTTCCTGAGGAATCAAGTCCAGATTCTAAATGCAAATGTAATAGGACTGGATAGAGAAATCAATCTATTAAAGGAAGTGTCCAGGAAGAGGCTAGAGATAAAAGCTCCAAGAAGAGATCATCATCCTCCTAATCAAAATAGATCCCAAAAGGCCTTTAATCAAAAAATGAAGGAGGTTAGCAGGCAAACCCAAGCCCAGAGATACACTACTGCTTAAAAGGGAAAGGGCAAGATGGCTTACAACCAACAACCTATCAAACAGAGAAGAAATTATGGACAAGAAGTTGCACCTCCAACCAGCTTCTAGATTCATAGCAGACCATCTACCATTGTATAAGAAGCTAGATATAAAGGGAACCATAGGAAGGAAGATCTTGAAAAGATCAAAAAGAAGCAGGAACAGAACAGATGGTTATTAACCTGGGAGGACCCAAATCTGATTGGGTACCCAAACCCACTTGATCTATTTTACAGGTATGCCTTAGATCCATAGTAGATCAACACATCTGGTATATTGATAGTGGATGCTCAAGGTACATGACAGGTGATGAGAAGGCCTTCATCACATTGACCCGGAAGAAGGGAGGTGAAGTAAGCTTTGGAGGCAATCAAAAGAGATAGATAATTGGTCATAGAACCATTGGATCTGAGTTAAAGATAGAAGATGTCTCATTGGTTGATGGACTGAAATTCAACCTGCTAAGTGCGGCCCAACTCTATGCCAAAGGAAGGAAAGTCACATTTGATCCCGGAGGTTGCTCAATCTATGATGGTAAGTCCAACCAACTCATTTTTTATGCACCTAGAGTAAATAATGTCTATGCTGTAAACATTAAAAATGAGAAAAATTATATATGCTTGGTGTCTAAAGAAGAAGAATTATGGCTATGGCACCGGAGGTTGGTATGTGCTAGAATGAACCTCCTGTCCAAACTGGCCAAAAAGGAATTGGTAGTGGGTTTGCCTAAGGTTGCTTTTGATAAGGATCATCTATGCATTGCATGTCAATTAGTTAAATAACATAAGAAAAGTTTCCCTTCCATATCCTACAGTCCTTCTAAAAGAGAACTTGAGCTCTTGCATATTGATCTCTTTGGTCCAATCAAATCATTGAGTTTAGGTAGAAGAGAATACACAATGGTCATTATGGATGATTATTCTCAATATACATGGGTTCTCTTGCTAGCAAGCATGGATGATGCCTTTGACCAATTCTCCAAAACATTTATTCGGATAGAAGTAGAATAGGGCATAAGCATTGTACGCGACCGAAGTGATAATGGTGGAGAGTTTAAAAATAAGCATTTTGCTGATTTTTGTGACTCCAAGGACATTAAACACAACTTCTCTGCCCCACACTCCTCAGCAGAATGGAGTTATTAAGAGAAAGAACAGGACCATAGTTGAGATGGCTAGAATAATGCTCAGTGAAAATTATTTGCCAAAATATTTTTGGGGAGAGGCTGTGAATACAACATGTTACATTCTAAATAGATCTCTCATTAGAAAAACCATAGAAAAGTTCCCATATGAAATCTGGTAGGGAAGAAAACCCAAAATTGGGTATTTCAAGGCATTTGGATGTAAATGATACATCCTTAATGACAGAGAGCAACTAGGAAAATTTGATCCTAAATCTGTTGAAGCAATTTTCCTTGGCTACTCAACACATAGTAAGGCTTACAGAGTCTTCAACAAAAAAACCCAAACTGTGGTTGAGTCTGTACATGCAGATTTCAATGAGACTGACCCTGCAGGTAAGAAAAGCTACACTCTGGAAGATCCAGCTCTGGAAATTGAGAACTCTGAAGAAAAGAAAGAAGCAGAAGTTCCTGATTCATTCCATATCAAGAAGTACAAAAAGGAAGATGAAGGAATATCTTTTAAACCAGAAATACAACAAGTTAATCTCAATCCATAAGGTATTGACTTTAATAAAGGCCAAGAAGGAGTGGTTGAAGTTGAAGTGGAGCAAGTCCCAGTTTAACATGAAGGCCTACAAAGGGAGATCCGGACGCACAAAGATCATTCCATTGATAATATTCTAGATGATGTTCAGAATTCAGTAAGAACTAGAGGCCAACTCAACATAATGATGAGTCATGCTGCTTTTGTCTCATTAATTGAGCCAAAGAAATTTCTAGATGGTTAAGGTGATGAAAGCTGGATGATAGCAATGCAGGAAGAACTAGATTAGTTCTCCAGAAATGATGTCTGGGATCTAGTACCACCTCCTAAAGGAAAATCTATCGTTGGCACTAAGTGGGTGTTCTGGAACAAACTTGATGAACCCGGAAATATGGTGAGAAACAATGCAAGACTAGTTGCCCAAGGCTACAACCAGCAAGAAGGAATTGTTTTTGAAGAAACCTTTGCTCCTGTAGCAAGACTGGAAGTAATTTGGATTCTATGTGCTTTTGCATCATTAATGGGGTTCACACTATACCAAATGGATGTCAAAAGTGCATTTCTAAATAGTGTTATCCAAGAAGAAGTCTATGTTAAGCAACCACCCGGATTTGAAGACCCAAAGCATCTGGATCATGTGTACAAGCTGAAGAAGGCTCTCTATGGATTAAAGCAGGCACCCAGAGCCTGGTATGAGAGATTAACCTCATTCCTTATATCCAAGGGTTATAACAGAGGCAGAGTAGACACCACACCATTCATAAAAAAGAAGAAAAATGATGTCATTCTAGTCCAAATATATGTAGATGATATCATATTTGGAGCAACTGATGAAAGGATGTGTGAAGAATTTAGCTCTCAAAAGCAGAAGGAATTTGAGATGTCCATAATGGGAGAACTCAATTTCTTCCTTGGGTTACAAATTAAGTAAAGTCCGGATGGGATTTTCATTAACTAATAAAAGTACATCAAGGAGATATTATAGAAGTTTGAAATGGACAAGAGCAAACCTATTTCCACTCTAATGGGATCAAATACAGTCCTATCCAAGGATTGTAAAGGAGAAGATGTTGATCAAAAGCTCTATAGAGGGATAATCGGGTCGCTTCTATACTTGACAGTTAGCAAGACTGACATACATTATACAGTCTATTACTGTGCAAGATATCAAGCCAATCCTAAGGATTCTCAGCTCAAAGCAATAAAGAGGATTCTTAGATACTTCCTAGGAACCACTGAAGTTGGGTTATGGTATCCTAGTAATGAAGATTTCACACTCCAAGGGTTCACTGATGCAGATAATGGCAGAGACACTCTTGAGAGTAAGAGCACATTCAGAGGTTGTCATTTCCTTGGAGATTGCATAGTATTATGGAACAACAGGAAGCAAACCTCAGTTGCCTTATCCACCATAGCAGCAGAATATATGGAAGCTGGAAGTTATGTAGCTCAACTACTTTAGATCAAGCAATAACTAGAAGATTATGGAGTTCAATCCAGATGTGTGGATGTTATGTGTGAAAACAAAAGTGCTATTGATGTGTCAAAGAATCCAATACTCCATAGCATGATGAAGCATGTGAATATAAGGCTTCATTTCATTAGGGATCATGTGACGAAGAAAGATGTTGCTTTGGTATACATTCCAACTAATGAATAGCAAGCAGACATATTTACTAAACCATTGAGTAAAGATCAATTTGGAAAGCTGAGCGAATCAATTAGTATGTCCAATCCAATTTGAAGATAATCCGGAAGAAAATCCAGAATCATGGTGGATCCTTTGCAATATAAATTCGAAAGAGAAGCTTTTATCTCGGAAGAGAATCTACCATGTAAGCAGACAATAATGACATATGGCAATAAAAGCGCATAAAGGTAATAGTTACTTTTTTGAATTTCAAAAGTCTATTGGCTGTTACACGCGTGATAAATTTATCAATTATCATTTAAAATAAACCGTTCACATTCTCCGGTTCAAGTAAATTTACCTTTCTCTTAAAAATTTGGTTGCCATGTTATTGATCCAGCCAAATTACCGACGTCCGAATTACGAAACTACCCTCACCTCGAAAATTCTATATAAACCCTCAAAATCACCCTTCTTCCTCACGTGAGCAACTACTCTACTATTACTCTACAAAAATTAAAACCTAAACCCTAATTCCTTTAATCCTTTCTCTAAAATGGCTACAATTATGACTAAAGAAGGACCTGTAATGCTTCTAACCCATAACATCTTTGAAGAGTCTAATCTTCAAGATAAAGACTTCATTCCCATCAGTTTCAAACCCTCAAACCCTCTAACTCCCTTATTCTAGACTCATAGAAGATCAGCATCTCATAAATTTCCTTTAGATCAACTGCCCTACGTATCCAGACTTAGTCAAAGAGTTCTATGAAAATCTCTGCGTCCACTCCAAATTTGAACCTCTAAGTACCAAGGTTCAGGGCAAAGTTATTACATTTACCCCAGATTTCCTTGAACAACATTTGGGCATGAAAAATGAAGGGGTTCAACTATAGACTGTTGGTGATGAATCGAAAGTTAATAATGAATCCAAATAGTGGTTGCATCCAAACTACTTTAAAGATAAATTCTCCACATACTTTCCTCAAATTCCTAGATACCTCCAGCATGTCATGGCAAAATTGGTACTCATAAGGAAAGGACCACTCACCACAGTGTCTTCATTCTAACACTATGTGCTCTAACACTGGGTAGAGAGTAGGGTGGTCAACATGCTTTTACTGATCATCCACTTCCTCAAGCAGCATGTAAACTCTCACGACGCTCTCATCACCTGGATCCTCCTTGCAAATAAAATCAACCTCACTGGATTTTAATCATTCACTGGTAAATAAATCTTGGAGAAGAACTTCAAGAAATTGAATTACAGAGAGGAGTGGGATGAAAAAAAGGCTAAGAGGCAAAGAGATGAGAAGAAAACCAGAGCTAGAAAGCTGCTGATCAAACAGAGGCTCCAGTTCTAAAGAAGCCCCAAACTGCTAAATCCAAGACAGTTAAATAGCAAGTTGTAATTCTGGATGTAAAGAAAAATGAAGACACACAAACAATCTTCTAGCTGCTTAACAAATCTCCAGAAAAGCCAAAGTCAAGGGGAAGGCTGATCAAATCAGCTGATAAGTTAAAGAGACCAGTTTGTGATCCAGAACCAAGAGAGTCAATTGCAGTAGCTACTATTGCAATAAGGAAAGGTTATCAGAAAGAGAAAAAGAGAAAATTATTAGATTTGCGGACAGAGGGTAATGGATCTAATGAGGGGGAAACAGAAGATGAAATGCCAATGCAAAAGAAGTAATTCACCCGGAAGGGGTGCACTTTTGATGAAGCAGTCAAGGCACAGAAACATTAAAAGAATATAGCCAAGAAGCCCATTGCCATTGTGATTAATGAAGAGGCTGTGAAGAGGGTTGTCTTGGAAGAGTTGGCTATGGCTAAAATTAGCAAAGGGAAAAATGTGCCCGGAGCTAATGACGATATCCTTCTGGAAGATCCTCAATATAAAGAGCTGATGGCCTCTATGGCAGACAACTATAGGATAAATAACCTAGCCATAGAGGGACCCGAAGGATCCTCTACTACACCAATCCTCATAGATCAAGCTGCCTTGGCTGAGATGTCAAAGAATCTGGAATTTGGCTCATTCAACTTCCAAGCCATCACAGAACCTCTTCTGGAAAATTTGCTCAATCCAAAAGCTAACAATCAAGATGAGATAAGTCCTATAAAGGCAATAGTAGAGGGTGTTGATGAAATTTCCAACAAGCCTGGGGAAAACATCACAACTCCTAAAAAGGCACTTGAAGGGGTGACAGAGGACATTTCCTGTCATCCGGGGGTAGAGGTGGAGGAAAGAAATGAAGAAGCAGCTGATCAGAACTAATTGCCATCTACTGAGGTAATCCCCATCTCAGTAAATATTAGTGTTAATACTAACATTACTACTGGTAATGAAATAGTAGTTGAAACTAGGGACAACTTGGATACACATGCTCTAAGTGTATCTAAGGAAGGTGAGCCTAACACGGATAATCTCATTCCAAAGGGGGGACATTGTCTGGGATCCAATGAGAACAGTCCTAGAGTGGACTCAATGGACGAGGCAAGTCCGAAGGAATGGACGGATATAAGAAAAGAAGACAAGGATCCCTCAATCTCGGAAGAGAGCGATAAAGAAGAAAATAGTGATCCCTCTGAAAGCAGTTCTAGTTCCGGAGATGACACCTCCGAATCATCCAAGAAAAATTCCCTCCCAATGTTACTCCTATAAGAGTTTTGGCTAATAACACAACATAGGCCAAAGTTACAAAAACACTTCACCTGCTAAAAGAGGCTACTCAAGAGGAGAATGAGGAACGGTACATCAAGAAGAGCCTTTGAACTATCTGCACTCATCTAAGAGGGGTTGAAAAGGAATTATTTAGACAAGCCTCTGGTTCAGATGTGAAGAAGGAGTTTGGTGAAATCAAACAATCAGTGAAGAATATAGAAGAAAAAGTCTTGGATTTTCCCACTCCAAGAGCTATTGTTGAAGCTTCTCTCTCCCAGATCACACCAACCTTAAATAAGCTTAAAGAGAACATTTCCACAGCCAACAAAATCGCCAATCAGGCCAACACCTTGGCTTCAAACAATTGTGGAACAGTACTTGACAAAATCATGTCCTCCTCTTCCGAGCTCTCAGAAAAAATTAGAGCCTATTCGGATACCATGTTTGAAAACTTGACAAAATTCATTTTCGAGAAAGAGGATAAAACTGCTCTCCCGCGCTTAACTGAACAACAACAGGCCATATTGGATAAATTAACAAAATTCTTTAACGATGACCTGCTTGAAGCGCTTATTGCTCATGCTACCAATATTGCGAAGATGTATGTGGACAACTTAATGGTCAAGATTCAGCAATCGAGTGAGCCAGGGATGCTGTATGCAAAGAAATTGACATAGTAAATAGCAGCATTCATAATATCTGGAAAGGGATAAGTGAAGAAATAACACTACTCTAAACCGAAATCAATAACCTCTATATTTCCGGATCCTTCTCCTCTCCTGCAATTCCAAAAAGTTAACTTATCCCCGTCTTTCATAACCTGGTCCAAGCCATTAGAGACTTTAGCTTCTTTGGTAAAAAAGGAATGATAACTCTCCTCAAGGTACTCTTTCCTTACTATGATCAAAAGGATCAAGAGTTTGTCTTACGCATTCATCCATCCATCAAACAATCCTATGATCAATTGAAGAAGACCATCAGGCCCTACTATCTTACTCCTCCAATGGTTGACAGAATTATTACTAAAAGGACCAACGGTAATGTTGACTACACTATTTATTCCAATGCATGGCAAGCAGCTTGGAATAAGAGAACTTATATAGTGATTGACCCCCAAGATGGAAACAAAAGGGGGAGAAGAGTCTACAAAGTCAATGAGGACCTGAATCCGGTAAGGTAAAGGAAAAGGAAGGAGGACCATCCGAAGGGAGTTAGACTAGCTATAATCTTGTAAAATTTTGTAATAGCTAGAGTCACTATTTTATATTTGTATACTTTGTAATCCGGAACTTCATTGATGTTAACTATTGTTAACAGCAGAATAAATAGTGAAAAAATCTTATTCCTAAAATATTGCCTCAAAAGTACAATCTGTAATTGTACTAAAACAAACTTAGAAGCTAGAATTGAAAGGTGTGGGGGAGTTAGGATGCTAAAATTATGGGGGAGTAATTGTAAATGACTAAGTATTAAAAATCATACTTACTTCATATACCCCTTTATTATGCTTAGTTAGCTTAGGTTTTTATTTCCATCAAATGGGGGAGATTATTGAGAAATAATGGTCCGAAACACAAAATAGACTAGATCAAGTTTGAAGTAAACAAAACCTATCCGAAAAACTAAATATAACAGGACCTAAGTATAACAAAACTTAAGTCATTATATCTAGACAACCAAGTTATCATCAAGTCCAAGACAAGCTTTCAAGTAAAGACCATTACCTAAGCATAAGTGGATTAGCATCCGGTTAGAGTTTGGAAAGGAAACAAACTGCTAACTTTTTCACAACAGCATCTAAAAGAAAGACTGATTGAAGCTACATCCGGATTGGATAAATCTGAAGATATCCAGATGATTACCTTCAAGACAAAGGGAATGATTTTAAAATATTTCCCTTCCCTCCATTTGGTCTTAGCTGTTATAAAATATCCCTTCCTAAGAAAAGGACAAAAAGCTAACAATCAAAAGAGAAAAAGATAATAACCTTTTTAACCTAGACCAATGGGAATGGCGTGTAGAGCACACGGATTAGACCACTAGCTAAAAGTTGGTGCATCACAAAAAGCTAAGGAAAACGATCACTGACAACTTTTCAGCCTCAGTCCCTATGATTCAAATGGGTCAAAATTGAGTCTAATGGATTAATCAACAGCTCTAGAAATGCCACCTATAACCTGATCAAGGGTGAAGATTTAATACAAGCTCAACAACCCACATCGG
Organism: Euphorbia pulcherrima; assembly: GCA_947683365.1. NCBI lineage: Eukaryota > Viridiplantae > Streptophyta > Magnoliopsida > Malpighiales > Euphorbiaceae > Euphorbia > Euphorbia pulcherrima. Next base: position 46,978,174 of record CANTUS010000014.1, read on the forward strand.
CTACAATTATTATAGAAGCCTATACAAGGGAGGCTTCACCAATTGAGAAGGTTAGCTGTTTGATTCACAAAAACAAGCAACAAAGAACAAGCATTCAATCAGTTTATAAATCCCTCCAAGAATCAATCAATTCAAAATCTGTTGTAAGGATTCCTAAGTAAGTTATAAACTTAAGGAAATCCAAAACCAAAACCTTTGTGAGAACTAGAGAGTAACAATCTCCAACTTGGGGGAGTTGTGAGACTGGGATACAACTTGAAGTTGGTGCTTTGAGTGGGAACTCCCTTTAGGACTTAGCTTAGATTCGGGGTAGAAATCTAAGTGGTATATCCTACTAAAGACTAAAGGACTCAGCTAGGAGTTGGTGCTTCTAGTGGTATATCCTACATCCAGAAGGGGTTACCATTCGGAGGTAAGCTGTAAGGCTTGATTCCTGCTAGTTGAAAAGGAATCCACTAGTGTAAAAACTCAGAGGAAGGAAACTCCGGGGAGTAGAGTTAGCGAGGCCGAACCAGGATAAAATCCTTTGTGTTTGATTTCTTTAACTCTTTATTTATTGCATTATATTTTCATAACTGCATCATCCGGATCCATCATCTAGATCATAATCAAAACGCTACACTAAGAATTTTTAAAGTCTGTTTATTCCATGAAAAAGGTTCTTTCACCCCCCTTTGACCCTATAAAGACCCTCACAGGGACCAACATCCCCAGGAACTCTTATCAGTTGCATATGAATTAAATAAAGCCTTAACTAAACAATTCTCTACCTAGGTTAGCATGCATAGACTAGGCATATCATAATTCTAAATTATATCCTAGTATATATATTTTATACTAAGCATGTTATAACTCTAAGCTATAACCAAAGCATAAAATAATCTAAGCAAGCAAAACAACCTAAGCATAATTATTAAGTCTAAAAATGCTTAGAGAAAAAGACCTAATAATTAAAAGAGAAAGAAAGAAAACTCACCAGTTGAAGCATGCTTTAGAAGAACCGCATTGCACAACCCTACAAGCCTAGGATAGCCTCTATGAGTATCCACACGAACCCCATAAACCAAAACCTCCCCGAGAGAAAGAACTAAAGAACCTTGAGTAGTTTCTAGAACACTTTAAAAGCCCCACCCAAAACTATAAACTAGAGGCCCTCGAATAAAATCAAGCTCCTAAAAAATAACTTATTCAATTTAACCTTTATCGTAGGAATCAATCTTGAACTTGGTGCATTGAAAAAGGGAGAAGGAGGTGCCTATTTATAGCCTTGGGGGAGAAAAATTGCTCCCTAATTTCAAATATGGGATTGGGAAAAATCTGCCCAATCCCATATGGATCAACACGCTAACCCCCAAGGGTTTGCAGGTTGACCAACGTGTAGTGTGCTTTGCACGCTGCACACTAGCCCTTGCTAGGCAAGCCATAACGGATTGCCTTGCTCCTACAAGCTAGGCTTGTGGGCCTTCCTACAAGCCTAGCATGTGGGTTGGGCTTTGCTGGGCATACCCAGCACTGCCCAGCAGCACTAGTGTGACCCAGCGTGTGGGTTCGCGCATGTGCCGAGCCCACAACCCTTTAGCCGCTTATATGGGGTCCCAAAATGTGGGCCCTATCTCCATAGTGTCCAACCACCTTTACTCCAATTAGAAAAACCCCTTTTAATCCTTCTATTCAAAATGAATTTATTTTATGACCCTAATGAATTAGTTATCGGTCAAAATAATTTCCTTGGCTTACTAAAATGATCCAATCACCTTTTAACCAATTTAAATAATAATCCAATTATTAATATGTTATATTTTTGTAATATAATAAATCTATTAGTTCTTTACTTAGTCCAATGAAGGTCCAATGTGTGAGACCTTAAAGGATCCCGAAGTATTGATCTGTTAAGGCTTAACCAACCCTTGTTTTAATAAAACCATTGGCTCGAGGTTCTAGACCATGAATAGAAATCGATTACCTTAAACAACTGTAGTATGCCTCTAGCAAGGGTCTTCCATCCCCCATTACTCAGAATGTCATTTGTGCTCTTAACTTAATCCCGGTTAATGCAATATTTGTCCAGTGTTCTTTAATATTAGTACCATCTAGTTTATAGGGTTTCCTTAAAGTGTTAACCCAATAATAGAAAGGTTGCTCCAAGCTATCCCAGTCATTAACTTATTACTGAAATATATTGCCTTTTTACCATAATGTATTTGACTGGAAATTATTTCTATCAAATACGTACTCTGATAAGAGGTTTATAGCAATCATCACTTCAATAAGTGGCCACATACAACTCTTTAATATATCTAGAGCGATGGATTCTTTCCGACTATATAGCTTACTAATGTGATGTCATCACCATACCCGTAACCACCTGTGACACCCTAAGTTAATGAGTGTGTAGAAATGACCCAAAGTATAGTGATGGTACCACACAAGATAACTAGCATCTCAAGTATGAGGATATTTGCAAAGCTTATTACATGAAGGTAAACACTAACACATTGATATATACACCAAGTGTTTACCTTAATGCAGTCTCCAATATATCTCTCAGATATATCCATGTGTCAAACTTAAGGCACCACCTTTAGTCCTTAGGAGATTGATTGTTTGGACCCTTTCCAAGAAAGTTGACCACATGCTAGCCTATCTGCTTCATCAATATCCTTTCTTGATGAAACTATGACTAGGGATAGTTTAGACATAATCATAATTGCACATGAAGTAGGTTTCACTAAATATAGTCCAACTATAATTTCTCTGACTTCATGCTATGATACATCAGGGACCTTTTTATACGTACATCAATGAATATATTTTAACCAGCCATAATATATCTATAAGCACATCGATATAAATGAAAGATTAAGCACCTTTATTGATTAAAAAATTATTCGTTCCATTACAAAATTAAGATATATCGCCCTAATTGCCTTAAGGGCATACATCATACCTAACACTAATCTCACTAGAAAAAGGTACCTAGAGGATAAAGTTCTATGGCTTTTGATAAGAATGGTGTAGGGGCATATCAGAAGTTGATGTAGTAGGTTCCCATCGTACCAAGCCTCTTTTGGAGTGAGATGACAAAGAGTGCTCCACCCACTAGAGTGTCCCTAATTCCTGGTGGGCATGAGTGATACTTTCATGAGTTTCACATAAAAATAGGGCTCCTTAAGCTAGCGCTAGAAGAAGAGAACATTTAATTCTAGAGAGAAGGAGGTGAGAAGATAGAGTGTAATAATTTTTCCAAATGATGAAGGAGAATCCTGGTTGAATTAAGTAAATGATTTTTGGTGCTCATCTTAATCTTTTAAGCTTTTAAAACAAACAAAAATTTTGCACGTTAAAATATCAAAATCCCCAGTAGAGTCGCGACTATGAACTCTCAGTGGTCGAAGATATGTGGATCTCCCTTGGCACCTTGCGGCGGGGTCCACTGGGGATTGGTTGACTTAGGCAAGATAGAAACACTTAGTTCAAGTTTGCACATTTTAACTAATTTTAATGAATAAAAGAATCGAGACCCAAATCTCAATAAAAATGATTGAGTCACCACCTAAATTGTCTACTTGGGAAAGAGTTTTGGTAAGGTTTCCATTGGGTGGGAGACTCATACCTTTTGGATCAGAGATTCCGGTATCGAATGAGTCACTTATTTCTCATTTAGTTAATTCAAAATTACATTCACCGTGTAAAACTGTTTTCTTTTCACACTCAATTCATGCATTTATAATTTACAATAAAGCACAAGCAATAAAATGGGGAATAAAAATTACAACTGGGGGAAATGGGGGAATTGCAAAGGAACCTATACATTTGTTCTAAGTTTTAAAAAAATAAATAAATTTGCCTGCATCCACAAAGATTAGCATGGTTTATAGCACATCATAAATTAGCATTTTATTAAGAAAAATGTGATTATGTTAGCATGGCAGTTTTACGATCGATAATGCCTAGGCGACTTCTAGGATCGAGAAGAAATAACGGTTTCTTCAATGTATTTTGTTACGAAAACACATTTTAATGTTTTGTGGCCTGATTTACTGGATTATTAGTGAAACTGATAGCATGGCAAAGGGTGATGTTTATTGATTTACAGATTAAAAGAGAAATGGGGATTCTGCCTGGGAGCCAGTACTCGTACGGGTGGGGGGCACCCCGTATGGCTACTAGTGGGACCTATACGGGTGTGAGGGACCCATGTAGGTCCTATTTAAACCCAAATAGAACCTCATTTCATTTTTTAATAGAGAAGATTTGCAAAAAAATAGAAATGCAGGATAAAACTAATAAGATGTGAGTCTCTTTAAAACTCAGGAGCGTACCATTACATTGAGAATGCACTTTGAAGCGATCCCTATGCCAAGAGAGAGTCTAGCCAAAGTGGATGACGAAATGATGGATTTTAGAACTATTTAGGTGAGTATTTGTGTGGATAGAACCTACCCCAAGTCCTAATAAATGAAGTTAGGAATGAATAAAATGAGAAGAAAACCTTAAGGAATGGGTTTTCTCCCTATTTTACACCTCCTATACCTCAACTATACCCTTGCTATACCTAAAAAGCTACTGGAAATGTTATATGGATTGTCTAGTATGAATTTTTTTTTCTTGGCTCCCTCTGAAAGTGAAACAAAAAGCCTCTATTTATAGGGGAAATCGAGTCTGAACACAGTAAATTGCATTCATGACTGATTTCCTCCGAAAATGGTATGATTTATTATCCTTTCTAACTGTTTGGGCAAAAAGGATGGGACCGGTATGGGTCCAGGTAGGACCCTGGACCCTGGACCCGTACCGGTCCTTCCAATTTGTATGGATCCTTGGGAGCCATATGGGTCAACCCATGGACCCGTACCCCTAAGGTGCCACCCGTACGAGTCCCTAAAGGCAGTCTAGGCCTCCAAACTTTGGTTAAACTCATCTCTGCAACAGTCGGAACTCCTATAATGGATAACACCTATAAAGAATTGCATTATCTAGCTCTTATCATTGTTTCATGAGAAGTACCACTAAAATCTAGTGCTCGCAGAGGGGAGGGTCCCCCCATAGCAATACCAATTTAAATGTGTTTTTAACATAAGACCGGGTATTTTTACACCCATAACATCAAAATCATCGATATTCTAAGTCAAAATCAACATTATTTCAATAGATATGGACTTAAAACACTCAAAATGATATTTAATTTATAGATTTGGGGGAAAAGAACCCAAAACACTCAAAAATCACCGGGACCTCTAAAAGGGTAGAGTCACCACCTCTAATCTAGCCTTCACCAAGATAGGTGCGATGGTGAGGGCTAGAGCAATAACGGTGAGGGCTACCCTTGTAGTGATGCCGGGGATTTTTTTATGGTTTTGTAAAAGTACCGAAGAACGAACTGGTAAAAGACCCAAAAAACCAAATCCGCAGTGAAAGCACAAGAAAAGTAAGTAAAAAAGGTAAGGGAACTCAGATTTGTTACCTCTAGGCCATGAATCTCTCTTTGGAGACTTGAATCAACCCTTGGCGAGATCCTTTTGATGATTTTGTGGCAAAAAAGCGATAAAAATTGTGATAGAAATAGTGACAGAATTTAGGTAGTATTTGGAAATAAGTCTTTAAAGGTATTTAATCCATTTTTACCTATGCTTTCTAATTGATTTTAAAGTTTAAGCTATGAGATTGAGCTAAAGAATAACTAAAATCGAGATTAGAGAAGATTAAACTCAGTTTTATGCCTTTCTAAAGCTTTCTCTCTCTTGTTCATACCTCTTTCTCTTGTTCTTAATTTTCTCTCTAAATCAAATTTTCAATTCAAATTTTTTAAGAAAAAGTCATGAATTCTGTCTCTTAAGAAGGTTTAAATACATGTTCACTCAAAAATCCACCAACCTTGGGAAATTTTTTAGGGAAATTACCTCAACCAATCACAAGGAGAGAGAGGGGAAGGGTGCCATGGACTGAAATGGCTCATGCCAAGGTGACCGCCACCGCCGTAGCGGTCACCACTGCCGATGCAGTAGTGAAAGCTACTGGGTTGTGGGGAGCTCTACTTGGGGTAGCAGGGGGTGCCACTCCGGTGGCATCTACTACTATAATGGTGGCGGTGGATCCCACCAAGGCGGTAGTCACTACCACCACCAGGGCACGCGCCACCGCTGTCGGCGGTGGCTTTAGCCGGTGAGGAGGACCACTTAAAGGAGACAAATTAAAAGTCATTTAGGATATTTTAAAATTTCAAGGGCATTTGTGAGGTGTCGATGATGGATGGGTCTCCCTTGGCGCCTGGGTGAGAGGCGGGGCCCATTGGGGGTTGGTTGGATTTAAGCGTGATGAATCCTTTTTAGTTCAAGTTCGCACAAAATAGCCAATTTTAATAAATAAAAGAATTGAGACTCAAATCTGGATACAAATGTTAAAGTCGCCAACCAAGTTGTCTACTTGGAAAGAGTTTTGGTACGGTTCCCATTGGGCAGGAGACTTATACCTTTTGGATAAGAGATTTGAGTATCATATGAGTCACTTATTTCTCATTTAGTTAATTTGAAATTACATTCGCAACGTAAAACTATTTTGTTTTCATCATTTATGGAATTATCATAGAAATCTAGTTTTTCTACACTCTTTCACACTCGTTACATGTGTTTACAGATTACAATAAAGCACAAGCAATAAATGGGGGAATGAAAATTACAACCGGGGGAAAGTAGGGGAATTGCAAGAGAACCTATACATTTTTTCTAAGTTATAAAATAAAATAAAAATAAATTCCCCTACATCCAAAAAGATTAGCACAGTTTATAACACATCATAAGTCAGCATTTTATTAGAAAAATGTGATTATGTTAGTGTATCAGTTTTGTAATCGATAGTGCTTGGGCGGCTTCTAGGATCAGAGAGAAATAATGAATCCTCAATGTATTTTGTTATGAAAAATACATTTTAACATTTGTGTTGATTTACCGGATTATTATTGAATATGATCACATGGAAAATGGTGAGTTGGATTGATTTTAACCAGTTGAAAGAGAATTCTTGGTTCTGCCTGAGGGCCAGTACCTGTACGGATGGGTGGGACCTATACGGCTATAGGAGAGGACCAGTGCGTGTATAGAGGACCCCGTACGGGTCCTGTCTGGTCTCAGGCAGAAACTTAATTTAATTTATCAGGCAGATTTATGGAGGGGAAACGAAATGAAAATGTGATTTCCTTCCATATGAGTATGGCACACCAGTTTAATATCTCTAAGGACATAGGGTGCCAACAAGGCTCATCTGGATTAGGACTAGACCCAAAACAGGAATAAAAGAATAGATATAATATAGGAGGAAGAGAATAATGATAAAATATCTGAGATGTGAGTCTCTTTGAAACTCAGGAGCATACCATTACGACATGAATCCACTTTGAGGCAATCCTTTTGCTGTGAGAAAGTCTAGCCAAATTAGAGATGAAATGGAGATTTTAGGACTATTTGGGGGAGTATTTGTGTGGGCAAAACCTCCCCCAAATCCTAGTAAATGAAGCTAGGAATGAATAAAATGTGGACAAAACCTCAAGGGATGGAATTTTACCCTATTTTATACCTCCTATACCTCATCTATACCCTTTATATACCTATAGAAACTGCTAGAATTTTTCTATTGTATTATATCTTCTCTCCATGTATTGTGTTGTCTAAAGCGGTGAGGAAGGGCCCCTATTTATAGGGGGAAATGAGTTTTGAATGTAATAAATCGCATTCATGGCCTAATTTCTCCCAAAATAGGTAAGGATCACCTTTCATAAATTCTGAACAGGCAACAACAGGACCCATATGGGTCCTGTCTAGGTGTATGGGGGAAATGACCCGTACGGGTCTGTCGGTGGATTCGTACTGCCAGGTAGCGCCCGTATGGGTCGCTAAGGGTAGACTAGGTCTCAAAATTTTAGCCAAACTTAACTCTGTAGTAGTAGGAACACCTCTAATGGATAAAACCTATAAGATATTGCATTATCTAGCTCTCATCATTATTTCAAGAGAACGATGGTTAAAATCAAGTGCTCACAGAGTGCCCCTTGTGGGATTACTGCAGATATGGGTCTATTTGATCTCATGATATCATGGAGGGTTAGATATCATACTTGAGGTAATGAAATGGGTGAGTTGCTTTCTTGAGGAAAACTTCTTTCCTTGGTGTCCCTTTCTTAGGGCAGGCGACTTTCCTTGCCAATGCATATCCCTTTCTTGAGGCGGATGAGTTCCCTTGCCAATGCATATCCCTTTCTTGAGGTGGATGACTTTCCTTAGATGGTTCTTATCCCTAGTGACTTTACTAGGGGAAGGTGTGTGTATCCCTTTCTTAAGGCAGATCGACTTTCCTGACTGATGGTGTATCACTTTCTTAAGGCGGTTTGACTCTCCTAATTGATGGTGTATCCCTTTCCTAATGCGGATCGACTCTCCTGACCGAGGTGGATCGACTTTCCTGACTGGTGTGTCCCTTTCTTAAGGCGGATCGACTTTCCTGGCTGATGTATCCCTTTCCTAAGATAGATCAACTTTCCTGGCTGATGTATCCCTTTCCTAAGGAGGATGACTTTCCTGGCTGATGTATACCTTTCCTAAGGCAGATGACTCATCTGGCTAGGGATATCGAATGACCTATAAAGAGACAATAATCAAACATCGAGTTAGTCATTGTCTAAGCAGACACATCTTTATTCTTGATTGACTTTGTGATGAACAAAAATTTTTGCCCCTTCAAAGAAGAATAAATATGCGTGGATAGGGGTTAGCCCCTGAATAAATTGTAAACTAAGTACAAGAAATGTCAGGTTTAGCCCAATTGCTTTGGAATGGAATGCCCCTTGGAAGGGTGCCTCTCAAAGAATGCCCCTTAGAGGGCTTAATAATAGAGGGATGCCCCTTGGTTGACTCCGCTGCTAGGGAGTAATGTTCTCTGGTGAACTCTTTTCTGTTGGGGGATTGTTTCCTTGCAAGACTCACTTATTAGGAAAAATTTCCTATACCCAAGTGGACCTATATGCCAAAATTGTCCTTGTTAGCGATGAATTAAAAAATGGCTTACCTTGATTCTTGATTGACTTTTGTGAAAAAAATTTTCCTCTTTCAATCAATAATCAAGGTGAGCTACGTTTTGCCCCTAATTAAATTGAAATATGGAGTTTAGGAGAAGTGGGGTTGGCTCTGAGTTTTGATTGGATGTATCTTTGGTGCTTTCTTGAAGTGTTGGTTCAAAATCTACCCCTGGATGATAAAAGGGGACCCACATAGGTGAGCCAAGACTTGTATGGGCGGGAAGCTCAAAGAATGGGACCCGTATGGGTGGGGTGAGACCTGTATGGGACCTTATCATGGGGGTTTAAAAACTGATCAGACCCTTCATATCCTGCCTTACACAAAACTTTCTCATATTGTAATCTCAGGTGATTTTATTGCTAAAACTGATCAAAATGTATAAAAAGATTCCAAAGACTGGCTGTTTCTCTGTTAGGCATAAGGATTTGCCCCAGCTGGGTGATTTAGAGCTTCGAGAATGCCTGATTTTGGTCGAGTATGCTTTTTGCAAGGGAGACTCATTCCTAGGACTCACTCCCACTTCCGAAGTGCCTCTGATCCCTTCCCTTGACACTCATGCCTTCGGACTCTAGGTATTTTGTGTAATCTCCTTTTTTCATTTTTGAGTTTTTCAGAATTTCTCGATTTTTGGCATGATTTAGGGTGCTTTATACCTTGAAATAGAGCCTGATGCATATAACTTTAGCCTGGGATGCTTGATAGACTGATTTGAATGAGCTTTGGTTGAATTTGGATGGATTTTGGATTTTTGGGAAGTTTTGCACGATGTTACTATTACAGGGGACCTGTATAGGTGAGGGAGGACCCGTATGGGTCCCATTTTTGGTATCGGAGACTTATATGGACCCGTATGGGTAGGGCAGACCCGTACGGATGGGGTGAACCCATATGGGTTGTGTCCTCAAGGAAAGAATGCTTAATTCTCTGCTTGGTGCAATTCTTTTCTTATTTCTAATTTATTCGCTGTATTCTAATACTGTTGAGCGATAACTTTGGCTTTACAGTTTTAGTACAAGACTGTAGGGGCCTTGAGCTTCTATAGAAAGTGGTATGAGGAGATTCGCACTATAGGGGATACTAAGCTATTAGCCCACATAGATTCTTTTGGGTTCAGCAACATCATTAGGGCCATCCTCGGTTGCTATTTTAGCTCTTATGGAGAGGTGGTCAAAGATAACCCATACTTTTCATTTACCAATTAGGGACTCCCTCAGATATGTGTGCTCTGATGGGATTAGACTGAAGTGGGGGCATCATCCATTTTGACATCTACGTCGATAGATGGCATTCTCGGCCTGAGGTGAGGGCCTATATAGAGAGATTACTTGGGCTCCATCTCGGAGGGATGGACAAGCTCAAGTACCGGGACTTGCATGAATATTGGATCAGGCAGTCGCGTCCCGTTACTTCAGATAGGAGGGATCACTATGCTTGGTCTTTCCTACTGACCTTCCTCACTACCATCTTCTTCCTGGTCTACTTAAGCAACCTCAACTATTGTTTGCTCTATGCTATTGAGGATCTTGTTGCTATGCCAGGTAAGAATTAGTGTCGGGCCATCCTGGCATAGTTGCACTATGGGCTAGATGTTGGGGTTCGTGGCCAGCAATCCGAGCTAAAAAATTTGCCATCTTATCCTGCTGGTAATTTTTTAAACTGATCTTTTATGCTTTAACCTTTATTCGAACTGCTTTATAACTAATTTCACTTTGTCTTGCAAATTTAGGCCTTTAAGCACCGATTTATCCCTAGGCCAGGCTTTCCCATGCAGCCTGAGACTTCACACATCATATCCATGGGAATGGGGCCTTGGCAGGGTTAGGCCTTGGCTATAGCACAGTATTGGGAGTTCCTTCGCCAGCTGCTCTCTAATCAGGTAAACTTCTTTCATGCTAAACTTGTATCTTAAATTTTAACAAACCATTAGTAGAAACTGTATTTACGAGGTTATGATACTTATAGTGCATTTACTTTATGCAGGTCATCCGAGACCAGTAGGATAGGTTGGATACCTATGGGGACATTGAGTAGATGCAGGCTGGCGTGGATGACTGCCACTTTATCCTGGAGTAGCCACTCTCTCTTGAGTGGTATTTTGGCAAGTGGATCCAAGGGTGGAGGACGAGTATTGTGGTAAAGAGACAGATCCCTCCCCTTATCCCAGCGAGAGTCTTATGGCCGCATTTGATGCTGGGGATAGACTAGAGGCTGTACCTATTGAGCAATGGAGCTCGAGTGCTATCAGTAGAGGGCTCCTACGCTGAGTTCATTGATTCCTTGTCCATTCCTCCTTGGGAGAGGATCCACTATAAGGACATCCCCCTCGAGTTTCACTGGAGTGACAGTGATGGCCATGATGATGACAATGATGATGAGGGCGGACTGAGGGGCGACCGTGGGGGCCCCTCTATAGTTTAGGGTATCGATGGCCCAACTAGGTCTGCTACCTCTTCTTCTTAGGTATCTCCCTAACTTAGTCTTTGAGAATACCTTATCATTTCTTCAAATTGATTGTGACCCTGAGTGTAATCTGTTATTATAATAGCCTCCTGTTTCTACGCTAAAGAGGTATGCCGCTGCTACCCCTATTGACCTTGTGCCACCGATAAAGTTATCACGTGCTTCAGGGACCATGAAAGAGGGAGTTCTTTGGGCAGATCTAGCTACCTTCTTCCAGCTCCTCAATCATTCGGGGAAGCAAGTTATCAAGGAGCCCAAGGAGTCTGTCCAACCGATTGGTTTTACCCCTTCCAGCTCCACCCATGTAAGGAATTTCCAGCTTTAACCTTATCCTTCATTGCGACTGCTTTGAATGTCCCATCTTGATGTGACTTTCTTTTTTAGGTGACCATTTCTGAGGCTAAGAGGATTTCCAGGGGTGATTTCTCCTTTCGGGGATCTGTAATTAGCCTAGGATATGCTAGCCTCGATAAGTTTCTTTTACCTGTAAAATTTAAAAACTATGTATGATGCATGCCATGACATTTATTTATGTGTACTGATCTTGTGATTTTTATTGCAGACTCTGCTGGCCATGGAGCGTAGTAAGTCTACTCAGGACTTGAATACTTCTAAGGAGAGAGCTAGGTTCCTATAGGGGCAGCTGCGAGTAGCCACTGTTGAGGCTGACTAGGCTAGGGTTGAGATCGCTCGAGCGAGGGCCGAGATCGAGATGTTATGGGGCCATCTAGCGCGGATGACCGAGGATAGATAGATGCTAGATCCATCTGATTATATGTCCGAGGATGATCTTTCTGCCTACCTAGTCATACTGATAGTGACTCAGAGTGGCTAAGTTGAATAGGAGGTGGATCAGCATGCTGGGGGAGCTGATGCTACCAGGGATATCGTAGGGACTTTAGGGACCAGGGCCCCAGACCTGCCAGCTACCGGTGCTGGTAGAGCTGAGGACCACATGATGATAGATATGGATGACTTATTGGTAGATACACAGGACCAGACTCCAAAGGATCTCTAGGGACAGGATCATCCAGTAGCTTAGACTAACATGCACTTTTATTTTCTGAACATTTGATACTTTTGGGCCCAGAGTGGCTTAGTTTGGTAAAAACTTGGATTGGTACTTTTGATATTTAACTTTTTTTCCCGCTGATTTTTCTTTTCCTGAACTAAGATTATTGAACATTGCTGCTTGTAGATCTGTGTTACTTCTTGGCATAGCTATCAATAAGACCAAGTCTGGCTGGTTTGAAATTAACACTCTTCGGGATATGTGCCATCAAGTGATTTCATAGTGAGGGGACTAATTGATGTTCTAACTTTTGCATAGGCCATTCGATGTGAGATGACCTATCGAACATTTATTTTCACTTCTTTTCGTCCTAATTTTTGCCTGAACTGTCCTTGACAACATAGTCCAGGGGATTTTTTTTCTCTTAGCTTTAACTTTTACCTAGACTGCCCTTTCGGGTTTTCAATCCAGCAAGCCTTTTTTTAAAATTTTGCCTGGACCGCCCTTTTGGGTTTTTGATCCTGCAAGCTTTTTCTTTCACTTCGGGTTTTCAATCCAGTATACTGTCTTAATTTTTGCCTAAATTATCCTTGACGGGTCAATCTAGCAGACTTTTTTTCTTCATCTTAACTTTTGCCTGGATCGCCCTTTTAGGTTTTCGATCCAGCAGACAATCTCTGAATTTTGCATAGATTTGACTTCTTTTGCGACCTATCTATATTTTTATCTTTTGTTGGACTATATGTGTGCAATGAAGATGATAACAAAGATGTATAACATGTAGAGAAAAATTGATGTTCACGCACCTGCGATTATTTCACCTAAAGTCATGCTACGCACCTGCGATTATTTCACCTAAAGTCATGCATGCATTCATAAGACCAAGACTCTTAGCAAAATCATAACATATTCATTGATGAGATTAATTTGAGTACATAGGCAATGGTAACAATTTCCAATGGTCAACTCCTATTGCTTGTTGGTCTTTTAAAGATTTTCCAGTAGGAAACTGACATTTTTCTCTCAATGCCTTAACTTTTGCCTAAGCTGCCCTTTTCAGGTTTTCAACTTAGCGGGCTTTATTTGCGTTAGAGCACCCTAATTTTTGCCTGACTGGTTTGCAAAATACCGATCAGTGGGTGGCACCCAGTAGAGGACCACTCGTCGGGTGATTTATTCTTTATTTCTTTTTATTCTTTGGGCTACTTTATTGTGATTTAAATCTTATGAACTAGACTTAATAAAGCTTAAGCCTATCTTGATTCACTGCATTCATGAACTCATTTCCATTCAAATCCGTAAGGTTGATTCTTCCTTTGCTAAGGACTTTCTTCACAATGAATGGTCCTTCCTAATTAGGCCTGAATTTGCCCCTATCATTAGTATTGACTTAGCGTAGCTGTTTGAGAAACAGATCCCCCGCTTTGAGACGTTGTTTCAGGTATCTGACTCTGTTATTATAAGCTCGAGCCATGCGCTACTAGTACATCTATAGGTGGTCAAGTGTTTTAAGCAGCTTTTCTTCTATTGCGTTCAACTGCTCATACCTAGCCCTTGACCAATATAACACTTTTAACTGAGCTTCGAATGCCACTCTTAGAGATCTTACTTCTATTTTGACCGGTAACACGGCTTCCATTCTATATACCAAGGAGAAAGGTGTTTGATCAGTGGGGTTCTTACACTTTCTCTATACCCTCAAATCTCAAATGGAAGTTTATCAACCCAATCCTTGTAGGTAGCCACTGTCTTTGACAAAATTTTCTTGATTGATGTTTTGGCAGCCTCAACTGCCCTATTAGCTTATGGTCTATATTGAGAAGATCTGTGATGCTCGATATTGAACTACTCAAATAATTCAGTCGTGGCCCCTTGAAACTGAACCCCATTATCGTATATCACACGGTGTAGAACCCCATATTGAGCAAAAATATGCTTCTCTATGAACTGGGCCATTTTTTTAGCAGTGATATTGGTGTAGGATTCGGTCTCTACCTATTTTGAAAAATAATCAACTGCAACTATAATGAATCGATGCCCATTGGTTGATGACGCCCGAATTTCACCGATTATATCTATCCCCCATGTTGAGAAAGGCTATAGAGTAGACAAATTGTGAAGTTCGGACGAGGGTAAATGCTGTATATCCCCATGAATTTTGCATTTGTGACATTTCCTGACCTTGTCCACATAGTCGATGTTCATTGTGGTCCAGAAGTACCCCATTCTTTGAATTTTTCTAGCCAAAGCCACCTCATTCATATGCGGGCTGCAATCCTCTAAGTGTACTTAGGTCATTACCCTTTCTGCCTGTTATTTTGTTAAACATCTCAACAATAAACCTTCAGCTGTCCTTTTGAAGAGATCCACATCAACTAGTATAAATTATGTTGCTAACCTTTTGAGAGTCAGGTGATCTAAACCTGATGACTCTACGGGACACTTCCCTTCTTGATGTCGTCATACCAACAAACCTTTTGCTCCTCGGTAGTTATAACTTGAACCTTCTCATGAAATGGGGAATGAGCTATTTCTATTATAAGTAGACGGATGGGTTGAGCCTCTTCTCTCTCCCACATCAAGGCTAAGGTAGCCAAAGAATTGGCCATCTGATTCTCATCCCTTTAGCATACATTGGAAGAAGCATTGACTGAACTGCACTGACAAGTCCCAAACTGCTTCTACATATGGCCTAAGTGACTCTTCCTTGATTTCCCATTCCCTTACAACATGCTTTATCACAAGTGCAAAATTCTCCCATCACCCTAACTTCCTTTGCCCCTACTTTTAAAAGAGCATCAAGACCAAAGAGAAAAGCTTCATATTTGTCCCCCTTATTATTGATTGGAAATTCCAATAGCTTGCTCAGCAGGATAACCCCACCTTACGGTGTGATGATGATCACCCTAAGACCGGCACCCTTTTAATTGATAGCCCCATCAAAATACATGATCCATTTGGCCTTCTCCACTTCCGCTATTGCTAACTGCCCATAGGGAAAATCTAGATTTTCAAAACAATCACACTCTATGGGTTGACTTGCCAAAAATTCGGCCACTACTATCCCCTTAATGACCTTCTTTGTTACATTCTCGATATCAAATTCAGAAAATAACAGGAGCCAATGAGAACCTATTAATATGGAGGATTGACAAAGATTCTTCATTGGGTCCACCTTTGCAACTGCTTGAATTTTGTAGGACTGGAAGTAATGCCTCAACTTATTAGTCAACCATACCATTGATGTACACATATTCTCTACTACCATGTATTTTTTCTCATATTCTAACAATTTCTTACTTAACTAGTAGATAGCATGCTCACTTTTATCATCTTGTTCTTGGACCAACATTGCCCCTACGGATGACTCCTCTATTGCTAAATAGAGAATCAGCGGCTTACTGGGCATCGAAGGTTTCAAAACTGAGGGGTTCATGAGATAAGCTTTTATCTTATCAAATGCTATCTGGAAATGCTCATTCCACTCTATCGGCTATTTCTTTCTCAACAACTTAAAGATTGGCTCACACACTATTATTAACTTGGTGATAAAATGACTCACATATTGCAGCGATTGATTCCGTCCTTATTTCTACCGCCAGTTTTGAGGGTATTCTTCCTTAGTCTAATCTCTCACAGAAATGGGTACCTAAAAGGTAAAATTCTAAGGCTTTTAATAAGAATGGTTTAGGGACATATCAGAAGTCGATGTAGAAGGTTCCCATCGCATCAAGCCCCATTTGGAGGGAGATGGCAATGAGTGCTCCACCCACTAGAGTGTCCCTAATTCCTGGTAGGCATAGGTAACACTTTCGTAAGTTTTGTAGAAAAATAGGGCACCCTAACCTAGCACTAGAAGAAGATCACATCTAGCTAAAGAGAGAAGGAGAAGAGAATATAGAGTGTGATCATTTTCCCAAATGATGAAGAAGAAAACGGGTTGAATTAAGTAAATGATTTTTGGTGCTCATCTTAATCTTTTAAGCTTTTAAAACAAACCAAAATTTTGTAGGTTAAAAGATTATTC
Organism: Euphorbia pulcherrima; assembly: GCA_947683365.1. Taxonomy (NCBI): domain Eukaryota; kingdom Viridiplantae; phylum Streptophyta; class Magnoliopsida; order Malpighiales; family Euphorbiaceae; genus Euphorbia; species Euphorbia pulcherrima. The sequence continues at coordinate 46,994,738 of CANTUS010000014.1, forward strand.
CCCAGCAGAGTCGCCACTATGATGTGTCGATGACATATGGGTCTCCCTTGGCTCCTGGGTAAGAGGCGGGGCCCATTGGGGGTTGGTTGGATTTAAGCGTGATGAAACCTTTTTAGTTCTATTTTGCACAATTAGCCAATTATAATGAATAAAAGAATCGAGAGCCAAATCTCGATACAAATCATAGAGTCACCACCCAAGTTGTCTACTCGGGAAAGAGTTTTGGTATGGTTCCCATTGGGCGGGAGACTCATACCTTTTCGATCAGAGATTCGGGTATCGGATGAGTCACTTATTTTTCATTTAGTTAATTCAAAATTACATTTGCCGCATAAAACCATTTTATTTTCATCATTTGGGGAATTATCACAGAAATCCTATTTTTCTACACTCTTTCACACTCGTTACATGCGTTTATAGATTACAATAAAGCACAAGTAATGAATAGGGGAATAAAAATTACGACTGGGGGAAAATGGGGGAATTGCAAGAGAACCTCTACATTTGTTCTAAGTTACAAAACAAAATGAAAATAAATTCCCCTACATCCATAAAGATTAGCATAGTTTATAACACATCATAAGTTAGCATTTTATTAGAAAAATGTGATTATGTTAGTGTAGCGGTTTTGCATTCAATGGTGCCCGGGCAGCTTCTAGAATTAGAGAGAAATAACAAATCCTTAACGTATTTTGTTATGAAAAACACCTTTTAACTTTTGTGTGTTGATTTACCGGATTATTAGTGAAAATGATCGCATGGCAAATGGTGAGTTGGATTTATTTTATCCAGTTAAAAGAGAATTATGGGTTCCACTTGGGGGCCAATTCCCGTACGGATAGGTGGGACCCGTATGGCTACTAGGAAGGACTGGTACGGGTATAGGGGATACATACGGGTCCCATCTAGTCCTAGGTAAAAACTCAGTTTAATTTATCAGGCAGATTTATGGAGGAGAAATGAAATGAAAATGGGATTTCCTTCTGTATAAGTATGGTGCACCAGTTTAATATCTCTAAGGACATAGGGTGCCAAGAAGGCTCATATGAGTTAGGACCAGTCCCAAAATAGGAATAAAAGAATAGATATAATATAGGAGGCAGAGAATAATGATAAAATAACTGAGTTGTGAGTCTCTTTGAAACTCAGGAACGTACGTTTACAGTGTGAATCCACTTTGAGGTGATCCCTTTACTATGAGAGAGTCTAGCCAAAGTAGATGATGAAATGGAGATTTTAGGACTATTTAGGAGAGTAGTTGTGTGGATAGAACATCCCTAAATCCTAGTAAATGAAGCTAGGAATGAACAAAATGTGGACAAAACCTCAAGGGATGGGTTTTCTCCCTATTTTATACCGCCTATACCTCAATTATACCTATAGAAACTGCTAAAATTTTTCTATTATATCCTATCTTTTGTCCATGTATTGTATTGTCTAAAGAGGTGAGGAAAGGCCCCTATTTATAGAGGGAAATGTGGTCTGAATGCTAAAATTGCATTAATGACCTAATTTCTCCCGAAATAGGTAATGATCACCTTCTATAAAGCCTGAACAAGCAACAATAGCCCATATAGGTCTGGGGGACCCATTCAGGTCCCCTTTAGGTGTATGGAGGGAATGACCAATATGAGTCCATCGGTGGATCCGTACCACTAGGTAGCACCCGTATAGGTCCCTAAGGGCATACTAGGTCTCCAAACTTTAGCCAAACTCAACTCTATAGTAGTAGGAACACCTCTGATGGATAACATTTATAAGAGATTGCATTATCTAGCTCTCATCATCGTTTCTTGAGAAGGACTGTTAAAACCCAGTGCTCACAGCATTCTTATTTAAATTTAAGCCTGATTAAGTCCAAAAAATCATCAAAGGGGAATATTTCCAATTCGTGCTTCGAACTAGAAAAGTAGACCCAACCGACCCGGGAAAGGTGAGAGAAAAATGTCATCATCATTCCTAGGCATCTGAAAAGCTCATGCTCATAGTAAATTTTGCATTCATGGCACTAATAGAGCCAGAAGCTGAACAAATCGGAAGAAAATCATAAAAGCAAGTCACTGAGAAAATTGAAGAATCAGAGTCTAAGACAACCAGTACTGAGGTATGCCTTAGATCCAAAAAAGATCAACAAACATGGTACATTGATAGTGGATGCTAAAGGCACATGACTAGTAATGAAAAAGTCTTCATCTTCCTAACCTGAAAGAAAGGTGGAAAAGTAACCTTTGGAGACAATTAAAAGGGCAAGATCATTGGGCATCGAACCATTGGATCTGAATTAAAGATAGAAGTTGTCTCACTAGTTTATGGACTGAAGTTTAACTTTCTTAGTGTTGCACAACTCTATGTCAAAGGGAAAAAAGTCAACTTCAACTATGGAGGCTACTCAATCATTGATAGTCAGTCAAATCAGCTCATTCTTTATTCACCTAGAGTATACAATGTCTATTTTGTTAACATTAAAAATGAGAAAAAGAATATATGCATGGGGTCTAAAGAAGAAGAATCATGGCTATGGTACCGAAGGTTGGGACATGTTAGCATGAACCTCCTGTCCAAACTAGCCAAAAAGGAAATGGTTGTGGGTTTGCCTAAGGTTGCGTTTGATATGGATCACATCTGCACAGCATGCCAATTAAGTAAACAAACTAGAAAGAGTTTCCCTTCCATCTCCTATATACCTTCCATAAGAGTTCTTGAACTCTTGCATATTCTCTTTGGACCAATTAAACCAATGAGTTTAGGTAGAAGAGAATACACTATGGTTATAGTGGATGATTTTTCCCGCTATACCTGGGTTGCTTTGCTAACTAGAACAGATGAAGCCTTTGACCACTTCTCCAAAGTATTTATCCGGATAGAAGTAGAACTTGGCATAAGCATTGCACGCATCTGGAGTGATAACGGAGGAGAATTCAAAATTAAGCATTTTTCTGAATTCTATGAATCCCAAGGCATTGAGCATAAATTTTCTACTCCTCGTACACCTCAATAAAATGGGGTTGTTGAAAGGAAAAACAGAACAATAGTTGAAATGACTCGAATAATGCTAAATGAGAATAGATTGCCTAAGTAGTTTTGGGGTGAGGCCATCAACACTACATGCTATATTCTAAACAGAGCTCTCATTAGAAGGACCATAGACAAAACCCCATATGAATGCCGGAATGGAAGGAAACCCAAAATTGGGTACTTTAAAGCCTTTAGATGTAAATGCTACATCCTAAATGATAGATAGCAGCTAGGAAAATTCAATCCAAGGTACGATGAAGCAATTTTCCTTAGCTACTCAGTACATAGGAAAGCTTACAGAGTTTATAACAAAAGGACTCAAATCGTAGTAGAGTCAATACATGTAGATTTTGATGAGACTAACCATGCAGGAGAGAAAAGCCAAGATCCATATGAAATCATTCGGGATGAAGCATAACAAGTAAAGGCTCAAGATCCCTTTCAAATAAAAAAGTACAAGGAAGAGGATGATCAAATCAAATTCAATGAAGATCCATAACCAGAAAATGTTCATGTTAAAGGAATTAACTTTAATGATGGTCAAGGACTGGAAGAAGAAGTTGATGTAATTGAAGAATAGGTTCCACAACCCTATAAAGAACTTCAAAGAGAAATCCGGACTAGTAGGTACCATCCAATTGAAGCCATTTTGGACAATGTCCAAAGTCCAGTCAAAACCAGAGGACAACTAAATAGAATGATGAGCCATGCTGCCTTTGTCTCTCTCATTGAGCCAAAGAAATTCCAACATGTAGAAGGTGATGAAAGCTAGATAATGGCCATGAAAGAAGAACTAGATCAATTCATAAGGAATGATGTATGGGATCTAGTTCCAATGCCAAAAGGAAAATCTATCATTGGTACAAAGTGGGTATTCCGGAACAAACTTGATGAATCTGGAGTGGTAGTGAGAAAAAAGGCAAGATTAGTTGCTTAAGGGCACAATCAAAAAGAAGGCATAGATTATGAAGAAACTTTTGCACCAGTAGCAATACTGGAAGCAATAAGGATCCTATGTACTTTTTCATCCTTTATGGGATTCACCTTAATCCAAATGGATGTCAAAAGTGCGTTTTCAAATGGAGTCTTTTAAGAAGAGGTCTATGTCAAGCAACCACCAGGATTCAAAGACTCAAAGTATCCAGAGCATGTCTACAAGCTGAAGAAAGCTCTTTATGGGTTAAATCAAGCACAAAGAGCTTGGTATGAGAGACTCATATCTTTTCTCACATCCAAGGGTTTCATCCAGGGTCAAGCAGATACAACCCTTTTCATCAGAAAGAAGAAGGATGATGCCGTTCATGGCTAAATCTATATTGATGACATAATATTTGGAGCAGCTGATGAGAAAATGTACGAAGAATTTAGCTCACAAATGAAGAAGGAATTTGAGATGTCTATGATGGGAGAACTCAAGATCTTTCTTGGTCTTTAAATTAAATAGAGACCAAGTACACCAAGGAGTTACTAAAGAAGTTCGAAATGGGCAAGAGCAAGCCAATGTCAACCCCCATGGGATCAGATACAGTCCTATCAAAGGATTGTGATGGAGAAGAAGTTGACCATAAGCTCTATAGAGGAATGCTTAGATCTCTTCTATACTTAACAGCAAGCAGACTTGACATACATTATATAGTTTGCTACTGTGTAAGGTATCAAGCCAATCCAAAAGATTCACATCTCAAAGCTATAAAAAGTTTCTTAGATATCGTCTAGGAACTACGGAAGTTGGTCTATGGTATCCTAGAAATGGTAATTTAACTTTCTAAGGCTACACTGATGCTGATTATGGCAGAGATATGCTAGAAAGAAAAAGTACATCTAGATTCAATCATTTCCTTAGAGATTGCTTGGTGTCATAATATAGCAAGAAGCAAACATCAGTGACTCTTTCAACTACAGAAGTGGAATATATGGCGGCTGGAAGTTGTGTTGCCCAACTCCTATAGATCAAACAATAACTAGAAGATTATGGTGTACAAGCAGGATGTGTTGATGTTATGTGTGACAACAAAAGTGCAATTGATGTGTTAGAAAATCCAGTGCTATATAGCAGGATGAAGCATGTTAGTATCAAGCACCATTTCATCAGAGATCTTGTATTGAAGAAGGATGTAATTATGGTCTATATTCTAAAAAATTAGCAAAGGGCAGATATCTTTACTAAACCACTAAGTAAAGATCAATTCAACAAGCTAAGGGAAGCGATTGGAATGTCAAATCCAATTTAAAGAAGGATTCAGAAGATAAACTGCAGTTATTTTAGTCTTAAATCCATCAAGGAGTCAAGGGAGAAAAGAAAAGTACGTTAATTCTAGATCCGGCAGAAAATATAGCCAGATTAGCAAACAAGAATGACAACTGGTAGTAAAAGCGCGAAAAAGTAAATGTACACATTTTGAATTTCAAATGTTTATTGGGCAAAGCATTCATGGTAAAACTACAACAGTTATGAAGGGATAAACCGTTCCAACTCTCTGGTTTAAATGCCATTAACCTCTCTCATTAAAATTAACTACCAAGTCCCTGATCTAGTTAACTTTAACTGCTTCCGGATCACCATTATACCCTCACCTTAAAAACTCTATAAAGAGCCCCAAAATCCATCATCCTTCTCATGGGAGCAACTACTTTACTGTTACTCTGCAATTGTTATCTTAGAAACCCTAAATTCATAAATCCTTTATTTCAAAACCTCTCAAATGGCAAAGACTCAAACCAAAATACCTCCTCATCCAATGAACATCTTCAAGGTGAAAGACCTTCATGACACAAATTTCATTCCTATCAAAAGAGTAAGCTCAAACACAATCATCCCCTCAGATTATTTTGGTGATAACGTGTTATTCTCCATCGAACCCTATGCCCAACTTCTAAAAGACCAACATCTACAGGTCTTCCTTAAGATGAACAAACCAACTTACCCAGTTCTCATAAAAAAGTTCTATAATAATCTCAAAACCCACACCTATTATAATGCTCTCTGAGATACAGTGAAAGGAAAGGTTATAACTCTAACTCTGGAATTCTTTATCACTCATTTTGACATGAAGAATGACAAAGTGATGATAAGGACTATTGGTGATGAGCAAACCATTAAATAAAATCCAAACTTATGGCTTCCCAAGTGATTCTTTAGAGACAAGTGTTCAACTCTATGGCTAGAAACCCCAATACTGCTCCAGTTCATTTTGGATATGTTGTGTTAATCCGGAGGGGATCCCTCAACACTGCATCAAAGCTTGTTGGCTTCCAACTTTCGTTGATCGACAGTTATAGATGCGACGTTCGACAGTGACTCATGTCAGTTTCTCTGTTGACTCATCAAGGCCACAACCATGACTCATCAAAGCTACCACCGCCTAAGTTGCATCGATCGACGCTTTACTATGTGTTGATTGATGCTTATAGGAAATCTAGGCTGATGATATAGCAACCCTACTCTGACAGTAGTTGCATCGATGGACACTTCCATATATATTGATTGATGCTACTAAAAATCCTATAAAGGGAAATGTTCCCCAGCCATTTCATTCAAGCAATTGATTGAAATTAAAAGGCATATCAAATTCGAGCAATCCCCTCTCTTAAAAATACCTTATGGTATTAAGCTCATACAAAAAATATCCCAGAACTATACCAAGGTATAGATACCTCTTCTAAAGTTAGATTTTAGCTAAAAAGCTACCCATACACCCCCAAACACTCAAATAAGCTCACCATAAAATTCCCTGAGATTATCTCAGCAAACATCTTGAGGAAATCTGAAGCAAACACGGTTCTAGTCAATACCGAGCCTTCCAGTCTCCCTGAAGTCAATAAAAGGTAATTAAGGGTCAAATATTATTTTCAACCAAGCATTCTTAATCACCACATAAAGTAATCAAATTACACTCGGCCCATGCTCCAGGGGCTAGGCCCGTAAAGGCCGTATCTCTCAACTCATCCCTTTTTTCTTGTTGAGATAATAAACGATTTTCAAAATGTAATTTATCCAAATTCAAATTACAAGTAACTATTTAATCCGGTACCACAGTCTCTCTTTTATCGGTATAGGAATCCTGCCTGGATTAACTATACCACAGATTTCTCGGAAGAGCTGATCTATATGTGGCCACTCTAATATTGTATAAAATAGGGACGCTACTCCCACAATAAAAAGGCTAATCCCCAAAGGAGTCCTCGACCCCTTTGTTTAGTTGGAAATGCCAAGTATGTTCACACATGCAATGAACCCCGTGCATTAGCGATAACTCCCTGCATTAAAACCCGAGAGTCCCGTATTGGCCATGCCAATCCAATCGATAATCCAAAAAAGAGCCAACGAAAAATTCACCCGCTTATAGTGGCGACTCTGCTGGGGATTCCTTCTTTTTATAGTTGATTTTCCAAAAATCAATCAAAGCTGAAATAATGAAAGTCATTTGAATTTGTGATTATTAGGATCCACTGCATAGCATTTGTGTATATCCACACCCAGAACCCCGGTGTTCTCAATGACATGTCTCTAGGACTTGACTCGAGTTCGTATAGGGGCACAAAGTTGGGACACACCAGACGTTTGTAGTACAACATAATCTAGTCGGCCTGACTAAGGCCACTGGGTTTGAGTATATTAAATGTGGAAAAAGGGCTCCTGAACTCAATAAGGGTTCTTGAGCTTAAGTACATAATGCATGGTTACAATCAATTGAACCCCTGTCGGACTTAGCCTAGCATATAGCAATGCAACTCTAGAAACTTCCCCTAGGGCTATACCCAATGATTTTATTAAAACCACACAAGAGAATTCATCCTCGCATACCCCAGGTTGCTAATAGAGGAAAGGCCCCCCACCTAGGAAATATACTCACAATTATGGAGTAATAAGGTCGGAAGGGAGAGTTAAAAAGTACATGTTTTTCGGCTCAAACATTACATCATCCATGCACCATTAACCATGATTTGTGTGTAGCCATAACATAAAATAGCCATACCATACAAATGCACAATCGCAAGTACCCTTGGTATTAAGAGATACAAGCCTAAAAAAGCCGCTCCTAGAGCACACCATCGCGCATACCCTTAGTATTAAGCGATATAACCCTAGAAAAGAAGTTCATAGAGCACACCATCACGCGTACCCCTAGTATTTATTAGGAAATGACAGTCACTATGAACATGTATAACAAGCATGACAGATATTCAAAATTTTTTCCCTTGTCCCAAGAACTCCTAATAGTTGCATATAAATTAATTAAAGCCTTAACTAAATAAATTCTCTACTTAGATTAGCATGCATAGACTAGACGTATCATAATTCTAAATTATATCTTAACATAAATATTTTATATCAAACATGTTATAACTCTAAAATATAATCAGGGTATAAAATAAACTAAGCAAGAAAAATAATGTAAGCATAATAATTATTAAGTCTTAAAATGCTTAATAAAAAGACTTAATAATTGAAAGAGAATAAGAGGACTTACCAGTTGAAGTGTGCTTTAGAAGAACCTTCTTACACAAGCCTCCAAGTATAGGATAGTCTCCATGAGTATCCACACGAACCACACGAACTGAAACCTCCCAATGAGGAAGAACCACACAGTTTTGAATATTTGCTAGACCACTCCAAAACCCACCTGAAATATTAACTAAAGGGACTCCTTAATTTTATCTTTTAAGTTGACATTGAGAAAACGTGTTAGAATCTCAAGTCAGAGCTCATAGAAATATATGGTGCAAGAAATGAAGAAGAGGGGCTAGCTTTATATACGGAAAGTAAAGACTCCCCGAATTTAATGCGGATTTAAAGCGGGACTAAATGCGGATTTAATGCGAGGTTAAATGCGAATTTAATATTAAAATAAATTTAATCCTCATTTCTTTTAATTTATTTTATGACCCTAATGAAATTAGTTACCGATCAAAATAAATTCTTGGCTTAGCCATAAAATGATTTAATCATTTTTAATCAAAACTTTAATTTATTTATGACCCTAGTAAAATTAGTTATTCGTGAAAATAAATTCTTGGATTAACCATAAAATGATCTAATCATTTTAAATCAATACTTTAATTTATTTATGACCCTAATAAAATTAGTTACTAGTTAAAAAACATTTCTGGCTTAACCATAAAATGATCTAATCATTTTAATCACCGCTTTAATTTATTTATGACCCTAATGAAATTAGTTACTGGTCAATCAATAAAAGCTATAGTCCAACCAGGCAATAGTTCAACCATCCATTTAATATTTTTGTAATAGATCAAGTCTATTGATTCTTTACTCAGTTCGATGAAAGTTCAATGTGTGTGACCTTATAGGATCCCGTAGTATTGAGCTGTTAAGCTTTCGCCAATCTTTATTCTATAGGAACTATTGGCTCGAGGTTCTAGACTGTGAATAGAACTCGATTACCTTAAATGACTATAGTACGCCTCTAGCAAGGGTCCACCATCCCCCATTACTCGGAACGTCATTTAGGCTAATGAATTTATCCTTGTTAATGCAATAGCTGCCCAATGCAATGGACTCCTTCCATTCTTTAATCTCCGTGCCATCTGGTTTGTTGGGTTTGATTAAAGTGTTAACCCACTAATAGTGAGGTTACTCCAAGCTACCCCAGTTATTTGCTTATTACCAAAGTATATTACTTTTTACCATAATTTGTTTGACTATAAACTATTTTTATCAATCATGTACTATGATCAGAGGTTTATAGTAATCATCACTTCAACAAGTGGTTAGGTAAAAACTCCTTAATATATCTGGAGCGATGGATTCTTTTTGAATACATAGCTTACCAACGTGCTGTCATCACTATACCCAAATTCACCCGTGGCATCCCAAATTAATGAGTGATTAAGTATGACCCAAAGTGTAGCAACAGTACCACACGAGGTAACCAATATCTCAAGTACTAGGATATTAGTAAAGCTAATGCATGAAGATAAACACTAACACATTGATATATACACCAAATGTTTATCTTACTGCGGTCTCCAATATACCTTCCAGATAAATCCATGTGTCAAACTCAAGGCATCACCTTTAGTCTTAGAAGGTTAACTGCTTAGACTCTTTTTAAGAGAGTTGGCCACATGCTAGTCTTACTACTCTATCATTATCCTTTCTTGATAAAACTATGACTATGGATAGTTTAGACATAATCATAATTGCACACGAAGCAGGTCTCACTACAGATAATCCCCCAATATAATAACTCTCACTTCACGCTATGTATTATGTCAAGGACCTTTGTACAAAGATATCAATGAATATATTTTAACCAGTCACAATATATTTGAATACATCGATAACAAAAGATTAAATGCCTTTATTAATTAAACAAAGTGTTCCTACCAATACATAATTAAGATATATCGCCCTAATTGCCGTAAGGGGCATCATATCTAACAAACTCCCACTTACACTAAGGCTAATTAGCCATATGTCTTACTCCATATGCTTTCACATGCTGGTCATATTGGACTTGCGTCAATGGCTTTGTCAGATTAGCCTCGAGGTTCTCAGTGGGGACATATTCTAATCTTATTATCTTAGCATCAACAATCTCCCTGATTATATTATACTTTCTAAGTACATGTTTGTTTTTCTGGTGAGACCGTGGTTCTTTTGCCTATGCTATAGCACCATTGTTATCATAATACAAAGTAATTGCATCAACAATCTCTGGCACCACACCGAGATCACCAATAAATCCCTTCATCCAAACATCTTCTTTTACTGCTTCACATGCAGCAATGTACTAAGACTCCGTGGTTGAATCAACAGTAGTTTCCAGCTTGGAACTTTTCCAGCATATTGCCCCTCCATTAAACACATATATAAATCTTGACTATAACTTAAACTCATCCTTGTCAGATTGAAAACTGCATTAGTTTAACCTCTAATTGTGAGGTCACCATCTCCATATATCAAGAACTCATCTTTAGTCCTTCTCAAGTACTTAAGAATTACCTTGACGGCCATCCAGTGCTTTTCACCTGGATCCGATTAATATCTACTCATAAAGCTCAAGGCTTGAGAGACATCTACCCTAGTACATATCATAACATACATGATGGATCTTATCACGGATGCATAGGGTATATCCTTCATGCACATTCTTTCCTGAGCTATCTTTGAACACTCAGTCTTAGATAGGTTTATTCCCTTTATCATCCGGAGATAACCTTTTTTCGAATGCTCGAGCCTGAACCTATTCAGTACCTTATCTATATATGTACTTTGAGAAAGACCTAACATCCTCTTGGATCTATCTCTGTAGATCTTTATTCCTAGAATAAATTTTCCTTCTCTAAGGTCTTTTATGGAGAACATTCTTGACAACCGTATTTTAGTACTTTGAAGAAGAGAAATGTCGTTTCCTATTAGGTGAATGTCATCAACATATACTACTAAGAAAACAACAGCACCACTAACCTTCTTATAAACACAAGGCTCATTTATGTTTGGACAAAAATCCAGTTCATAAATTGTCTGGTCAAACCTAATATTCCAAATCTTGGGTGCTTGCTTAAGTCCATAAATGGAACTTTGCAATTTGCATATGTTCAAGCCATTCTGAGATGTAAAACCCTAAGGTTGTGTCATATATACATCCCAGTCCAAATCCTCATCTAGGAATGCTATTTTAACATCCATCTGCCTGATCTTATAATCGTGATCAGCAGCAATGACGAGGAGTATTCTGATGGATTTATACATGGCTACCGGTGAGAAAGTTTTATCATATTCAATACCTTCACGTTGACTGTAACCTTTCGCAACCAACCGTGCCTTATAGGTAATTACATTACTGTCCATGTTAGTCTTCTTCTTGAAGACCCATTTGCACCCGATAGGTCTAACCTCTTCTGGCGCATTGACCAACTTCCAAACTTGGTTTTCATACATAGAATCCATTTTCAATTTCATGGCTTCCAGCCATTTTTCAGAATCTGAGCTTTTCATTTCTTCATTAAAAGTTCTTGGTTCATCATCCTCCATGAGATATAGTTCCCTATCATCTGTGATGAAAAAACCATATCTTTTAGGACATTTAAAAATATGACCTGATCTTTGCAATGATTGTATTTTGATAGGTTGTTCTTGGATCACACCTTCTTGTGTATTTGAAATAGGGTTAATTACCTGATTATTTATTTCTTCCTTTTGAGCCTCCAGTTCAATGTTGCTCCCACTGACCTTTCCAAGTTAGTGTTCCTTTTCCAAAAGGTGAGCACTTCGAGACACCAATACCTTCTGTTCTTCAATTTGGTAAAATAAATATCCAATAGCTTCCTTTGGATATCTAATAAACAGACACTTTTTAGACTTAGCATCCATCTTATCTGATCATATCCTCTTTACTATAGCAGGACGGCCTCATACTCTTTGGTGACTTAGAGATGGCCTTTTACTACATCATCTTTTGTAAGGCGTAAAGTCAACTGATTTAAAGGGCACTTTGTTTAATACATAAACTGTGCTTCTAGTGCATATCCCCAAAAGGATTTACTGAGATCTGCTTGGCTCATCATGGACCAAACCATATCTAATAAAGTCTTATTCCTCCTTTCAGACACTCCATTGTGTTAGGGTGTATAAGGAGGGGTCCACTGGGGAAATATCTCTTTTTCTTTTAGATAATCCTGAAACTCTTGATTTAAGTATTCTCCACCTTGATTAGATCGATGTGCTTTATTATTTTTCTCAAGCTGTTTCTCTATTTCATTTCTAAATGTTTTGAACTTCTCAAAACTTTCAGACTTGTGCTTCATTAAGTACAAGTAACCATATCATGAATAATCATTAGTAAAGGTTATGAAGTAGGAGTATCCTCCTAGTGCCTTAACACTCATTGGACCACACACATCTGTATGTATAATTTCCAATGTACTAGTGGCTCATTCACCCTTCCCCTTAAAGGGTAACTTTGTCATTTTTACTTTTAAATAAGGTTCGTAATCACCATAACACTCCAAGTCTATTGGGCCTAAGTCTCTATGCTTGTATAACTTAGTTAAGCGATATTTGTTTATATGGCCTAAACGACAATGTCATAAGTAGAAAGATTTCTCATTATCTAATTTTCTCTTAGCATCATTTATATTAAGAATATGATTTTGTAATTACGAAATATCATTTGTCATATTACATTAAAATATCATTCATAACTTTGATAATACCTTTTATCAAATTGAAATAAAATTCCATCTGCTGTGAAGCAGGAAATAATATTTATAATGACAATTGAATACCATTTCATTAGATTACAAATTTAGTCAAAAGGAGATTTTAAGTTCCTATATCAATAGCAGCCAATAAGCTTTAATGATTTTCCGTAGGTACAACTCTTCTTTTGCCAAACCTCTACTTCTCATTAATCTCTATACTTTGTATGAATATCTGATTCTCATTAGGTATTCCATACCAATTTAGAATTCCCTTGAGATGTAGAATTTCTCAATATTAAACATCTTGAAGTGGAAGCTTCAGGCCTCCTCTTCTCATGCTATGAGACTTTAGCCATTTTGATCTTATTTCCAACATCCCATATTTAAATGAAGATCTTGTTTCCAATATTTCATGTTGAAATCAATCATTTTGTCTCCTAGATGAAATTTTGAGTATTCTTTTTACTTTTCTTTTCACTCTGCTCTATCCTGCTTCAATAACTTAGACATCATTTGTCCCTTTTACTTCTTTGAGATATGAACCATTTAAATTTCTAACTAATTGATCCACCAATTTTACATCAAAAATATTTTGGTTCAAATCTTCTACCAAAAAAAATCCTTTCTCTAAGATGTAAAGAAATAAACTTTCAAGTCCATGCTTTTATGATGCCCTTGTAGCTAAGGTAAAATGGATGCTAACATCTGACTTGATGTTTATCCTTATCTCCTGCCAGCTACTTACATAAGGTAACAAGGATGTTAACAACCTCCAAGGTGTTGTATCCTAGTTTCCTTTATGTACTTCATGCATATTTGTTTTAAGCAGAATTGCTTGCATCAAGTTGTTTAGATTTGGGCTTAAACAATATTCATGCCAAGCCAAAGGCTTTGAGGATTGTCCTCACATTTCTAAACAAACCCTTGAAGCTAGAGCCAATCAAAATTAGTCATCAATTCGAACGTTTGGATTTAAATAAAAATTTCAACCAAGATATAAGAAAATAAAAAAAATTGTTTAGACTTTAGTATATAGCATATGTATTTAATATAAGGCCTTTTAATTAAATACTTTTATCCTACCATTTTTTGAAATTTACTATAGCTCACCATTCTATTGAATTCGGGAAGTTTAGCCTAGCTAAATTTCCAAGTAGGTAGCATCTATAACTAGTCTAATACGACCCCCAATTTTATGAGTCAAGCCATATTAGTAAGTTGTAGTTGGAATTCCATTCCATTTGCATCATATGCAATTGCTAATTTATTCAAGTTCCCTAATTCTTAGGGAAGTGTGCTCTTATATTAGCATCTCCTTGAACGTGCCTTAGTCCTACAATAGCCCCCAATTTTATGGTAGCTACCCATTCCTGTTAAGGAAGACCCTATCTCAATTTTTATAATTGGTCGACGTAGACGAAAGCAATGCTTTGCTCAACACTTTATAGTCGAAAAAGATTGTATCATAAATTTGAGTAAGGAAGACTAATAACTTGCCTTAATATATTTACGTTGGGATTTTATTGGTGTTAAACGTCTCACCCAATCTAGGATTCGTTAGATGGACATACTTATAATTAAAATTTATATTAATTCGGGAAATTTTAGAATTAATTTATAAGATCTAACCATAGGTGGGTTCAAGTTCTTTATTATAATTATTCCATCAACTTATATTGTATGCAAAATAATTATCATTTTTATTTGTTATATTTATATTGCATTTCATTTAAGCTTTTATTTAATAATTTAATATTTACTTTGTTATAGAAACATATATAAGAAACATCTTATATACTAGAAATAAATTAGTCCATATTTAATCCTCTCTTTGTTAACTCAAGCTGCACCGATATATATTTCCATATATGAGAGGTGCCCTATGAGGAGTAGACACCTTGTCCAATCTTGCCAGAACATATACGGGCACAAGCTTGAAAAACATGGATTCTCTTGGACTAATAAATTTCGTTCTTTTAATTCATTTAAATTAAAATCATTTGTAACCCATGTAATTTATATAATTTATTGAGTATTTGAAAAGTTTGAGTAAGTTGAGAAAGCTGTTTCAAAATTAGCTATATCCATTTTCTAACCTTTGAAATAAAAATCTAAGTTCATCTATTGTTCCAAATAAGTTAATAAACTTTAAATTATTTCATATAGAAAATAAAGTTAAGTTTGCTTTTAACTTAAGTATGAACTAAATAGGCAGGCTCATGATACCACTAATGGGAACTGACAGTCACTTTGAACATGTATAACAAGCATGGCAGAAATTCAAAATTTTGTCCATTGTCCCAGAAACTCCTATTAGTTGAATATAAATTAATTAAATCCTTAACTAAATAAATTCTCTACTTAGATTAACATCCATAGACTAGGCGTACCATAATTATAAATTATATCCTAGCATAAATAATATATGTTGAACATGTTATAACTCTAATTATAATCAAGTATAAAATAAACTAAGCATGCAAAATAACCTAAGCATAATAATTATTAAGTCTTAAAGCACTTAATAAAAGGACTTAATAATTAAAAGAGAATTAGAGGACTTACTAGTTGAAGTATAGTAGAACCTTCTTACACAAGCCTCCAAGTATAGGATAGCCTCTATGAGTAACCACACGAACCCTACCAATCGAAACCTCCTAATGAGGAAGAACCGCAAAGTTTTGAGTAGCTGCTAGACCATTCCAAAACCCACTGAAATATTAACCAAAGGGACTCCTTAATTTTGTCTCTTAAGTTGACATTGAGAAAACATGTTAGAATATCAAGTTATAGCTCATAGAGAGATATGGTGCAAGAAATAAAGAAGAGGGGCTAGCTTTATATAGGGGAAACATAGGCTCCCTGAATTTAATGCGAGATTAATGCGAGATTAAATGCGGGATTAAATGCGGAATAAATACGAATTTAATATGAGGTTAAATTTAATCCTCCTTTCTTTTAATTTATTTTATGACCCTAATAAAATTAGTTACCGGTCAAAATAAATTTTTAGCTTAACCATAAAATGATTTAATCCTTTTAATCAACACTTTAATTTATTTATAACCCTAATAAAACTAGTTACTGGTGAAAATAAATTCATTGCGTAACCATAAAATGATCTAATCGTTTTAATCAACACTTTAATTTATTTATGACCCTAATAAAAATTAGATACTTGTAATAAATTCATGGCTTAACCATAAAATGATCTAATAATTTTAATTAACACTTTAATTTATTTATGACCATAATAAAATTAGTTACTGGTCAATAAATAAAATCTCTAGTCTAACCAAGTAATAGTTCAACCATCCGTTTAATATTTTTGTAATAGATCAAGTCTATTAATTCTTTACCTAATCCGATGAAATTTCAATGTGTGTGACCTTATAGGATCCCGTAGTATTGAGCTGTTAAGGTTTGACTAATCTTTGTTCTATAGGAATTGTTGGCTTGAGGTTATAGACCGTGAATAGAACTCAATTACCTTAAATGGCTGTAGTAATCTTCTAACAAGGGTCCACCGTCCCCCATTACTCGCAACGTCATTTGTGCTCATGACTTAACCCTAGTTAATTCAATAGTTGCACAATGTGATGAACTCCTTCCATTCTTTAATCTCAGTACTATCTAGGTTGTTGGGTTTGATTAAAGTTTTAACCCACCAATAGCGAGGTTGCTCCAAGCTATTCCAGTTATTTGCTTGTTACCAAAGTATATTACTTTTTACTATAATGTGTTTGACTAGAAACTATTTCTATAAATCACATAAACTAATCAGAGGTTTATATTAATCATCACTTCAACAAGCGGCCAGGTAAAACTCCTTAATATATTTGAAGAACTGGATTCTTTCCGACTACATAGTTGTGATCGGGCGACCTTTTTCGCGCGACCCGCGTGAGATGTAGGAGGCGAGAAAATAATAGAGCGCAGCAAAAAGAGCTGAAGGACTGATCCTCTATTTTAGTGGGCATGACGAAAATTTATTTAAGTGATGTTGAAGTTTAATTTAAGTCTAATTTATAACTTAAAAAGATACGAGATCGGAATCCTGTATTTTAAGACAAATTCGCCACCCAGATTAGCTCTATCGGGAATTCGGGCATGATATTCCCACCGGATGGTTAGGCCGTACCTTAAAATAGAGATTCCGAGATTGAATGATGTTACCTACTCTTCGTTACAAAATCAATTCATTTTCATTTTTTAGATATAAACGTCATTTCATTATGCAATTTAAATCCCTTAATTAGAGTTTTTAGTTTATATTTAGCCATTCATTACACTGCATAGCATGTAGAAAGCAGTAAATAAATAAAAAGCAGGAAATTAAATAATTATTATAGGGCTTTACAAATCCTACACATTTTTCTATGCGAGAAATTAAATTATACTTGAAGGCCTAACGTTCATCTATCCTAAATATACCTGTACGGAAAAGGTTAGCTCAGATACGACACATAAAACATGTCAAGACACCCATTAACATGCATAATCAAGGCATAAACAATTTTCGATTAATTATTAGAATTTAATGTCAAAGAAAACAATTTACTTTGAATTTTAGAGTTAAAAACACATTCTTTAGGCATTTAATGGTCATTTAAGCAATTAAAAAATTAATTAAATAAATTAAATAGCCCTAAAATTAGATAAAATATATGCAGAATATTTTTTGGATTTTTATTTGGGACAAAATTATTTATTAAGGATTTATTTGGTAAAAAAAGTCATTTTTGAGCCATCAAATAGATATTTAACCAATTAAATAATTAATAAATTATCAAAATAGATAAAAAATAATATTATTTAGTTCTAGGTTAATTAAGTTTTGTTAGCCAATTTTTTGGGTTTTAAATGGGGTTAAAAATGAGAAAACAAGGCAAAAAACATAAATTAAAACATACACGAACCAAATGACAAATTTTTACCGACATGCCACTCGAGCGGCGCAGTTGGCCGCACGAGTGACATGGCTGGCCGCCCCATTGAGGCTGTCTGGATGTCACTCAGACGGCCAATCCATCCACCGGAGTGGTCGACTGGAAAAAAATTTCAAACGAGGGATTTTAGAATTTTTATGCCTAAAAACTTAAAATTATTGACATTTTATGTCATTCCCACACTAAATCAAAGGATTTGGGCTTAGAACACTAGAAAAATGTCGATTTTTAACTCTGGAGGAAGAAACCCGAAAAATCCGGCGAAAAGGGGACTGGCCAATCGGGCGACGAACATGCCACTCTATCGACATGGCTGGCCGCCCCGTTGGGGCTGACTGAGTGTCACCGGGGCGGCTTGTCGGTCACCGGAGCTGTCAGCTGTAATCTCGCCGAAAAATCGTGAAATGCTAAAAATGGGAGCAAAATGCCCCAAAAACCAAGCAAAAACGCAGCAACAAGCAAGGAATAACTTAACTAAATATAGTAGAACCCAAAAATTACCTTTACATCGTGAATCTATCCTCAAGACCTAAATCAACCATTGGCGAGCTCTGTTGACGATTTTGTGACCAACACCAATGAATAGTGATGGCTTTAGTGACAGAAATAGCAAGGGATTTTAGTGATTTTGAGAAAAGTCTCTAAATCCTAGTTAAAATTGATTTTATCTTAAGTTTAAATCGATTTTCAGCTGTTTAAAACTAAAAGATCGAGCCTAATAATGTATAGAAACCCAAATAATGTGTATTAATTCAGATTTCACCACCTTAAAAGGCTTTCTCTCTCCAAAAACTAAAAACCCTAAAATGGTGATTTAAATGTTCAAATTGCCCAAAAGTTTGAATATGTTGATTTTGGGGGTTTTTATTGACTCTTCAGTTAAAATAATGCATTTAGTCCCTTAAAATCGTGAATTTTTTGCAAAAATGGTAAAAAATCAAAATTTTGTAGAGAGAAAAGGCCAGGAACGTGTTTGTTCAGACATCGAGGCAAGGCCGCACCCCTAACACAGTCTACTTCGCACCTAGCTCGGCCAGGGGTGCCAGGCCGTGCCCCTGGCATGACCAACGCCCCATGGTGCGCGACCAAGGGTGCGCTCCTAACTCGGCCAGTGTGCACCTAACACGGTCTACCGTACACCTGGCATAGCCAATGTGCCATCATGCATGTTGGCCATGCCCCTGGTGCGGTCTATCGCACACCTGGTGCGACCAACGCGCCATGGTGCGCGAGGGCATGGCGAAACCCTTTTTTAAAAAAGGGTGAACTTTGAAAATTTATAACTTTCACCACGGTCATTTGATTTAAGCAATTCTTGACATTTTGGAAACCTCAAAGAGTCTAAAATCCAATAAAAATAATGGGACTTGCTGAATATGATCAGGTTTTATTGAATACTAAAAACAAATTACTGCAAGCGAGAAAAAGAATGTAATTGATTTTAAACGCAATTTTAATTATTTTTAGTGACTTTTAGGTGTGGTGAAAGGTCCAAAATCATCAAAAGGAACTTTTTAAATGTGACTTGAGTCTAAATGAATGAAACGGTTAGCCAAGGGAAGGTCAATGCAATTTCCATCATCGTTCTACGGGACACCGAAAAGCCCGTGCCCACAGGCTGTCCCTTAAGAGATTATCATTTGACTTATATTATCTCACAAAAGAGCAAGGGATAGAGGGTTATTCCTGAGCTTTTGCTTCTTGAATCGATTGTCAGCTTGGATTGCCATCAACAGACCTATAAAGAATAAGATTCTGACTTAGAAATTTTGAATCGGTATCAACTTTGACCCCCCAATGGATTCGAGATAGAATGACAGTTTTCTTCAGATCTTCGAAATATTTGTTATCACCTTCGACTCTCTAAAAGAGAATCTTGAACTTCTTATGGCCACCTTTGGCTCTCGAAGAATAAATTCCAAACATCTTGCGGCCATCTTCAACTCTTCAAGACTAAAGTCTAATCATCTTGCGGCCACCTTCGACTCTCCAAGTCTAAATTCCAATCTTCTTGTAGCCTCCTTCGACTCTTCAAGAATAAACTCCAATCTTCTTGCAGCCTCCTCCAACTCTTCAAGAATAAATTCCAATCTTCTTGCAACCTCCTCCGACTCTTCAAGAATAAATTCCAATCTTCTTACGGCCTTCTCTGACTCTTCAAGTATAAATTCCAATCTTCTTGCAGCCTCCTCCGACACTCCAAAAATCACCTAAAATGGTATCTTTGCGGCCACTTTGGGCACTACAAAAATCACCTAAAATGATATCTTTGCGGCCACTTCAGGCACTCTAAAAAACCTATATGAAACTACTGTGGTCACCTCCGACACTACAAAAAAAATCACTTAAAATTATATCTTCGTAGCCACTTCAAACACTTAAAAAATACTTGAAATTTCTTGTTCTGAATGTTGAATTTTGAATCCTTGCATTAGTTGTCCATCAGGTTTACCGTTTACGGTACCTAATAAGAAAGGTTTGAGATATTAGTAATTTGCATGAGTTGTGCTTTTATTATTTAATTGATTTTATCGAGACAAAAGTTTTTGTCCCTTCAAATAATAATAAAAATGGAAGTATGAAATACAAATCAAGTTGAGATTTTTGGGAGTCCAAAGATGCAGCTGAGCTGTCCATCAGTCCTAGCTGATATGCCCCTTGAATGCATCTTAAAATATATTTTGGGATGCCCTTGATTATTATATTGAGGTGCCCCTAGGAGAAACTTCTGAGTTTTGAATTTAGGATGCGGGTCGGTTATCCATCGGGATTATCAGATTGCGTACCTGTCAAGCAAGTTTTGAGACATTAGTAATTGATATGAGTTGCGTTTTTATTATTTAATTGATATTGAGGAAACAAAAATATTTCTGCCCCTTCAATTAAGCAATAAAAACGGAAGTATGAAATATAAATTGAGTTAAGATTTTCGAGAGTCCGGAGAACTGCTGAGGTCGAGCATCGGGTCTAGCTGATATGCCCCTTGGACCCTTAATCTTTGAATGTAGTATAGAAAATAATGTTAAGATACCCCTTGATAGGGGTGCTTGTTTCTGAGTTTGAGCGTATAACTTGATAATACTTTTATGTGCTTTGTTCCCTGTAGAATTCAGTAGAGAAAAATAGACATGACATTGATGAATATTTTGCATGAATGTATGAATGCATGAGTTTCTTGGACCGATCATCTTCCACAACTGATTGACTTGATCGCTTGCTTGATTGACTTGCTTGATCTGATTGCTAGGAGAGAGAATATACAAAATTGCATTACCGCACAGATCAAGTGGGTATGCCCCTGGCGGAGGATCAGGAAAGTTATAGCATACATGTGGGATCATGTGTCTAGATATTGAGGCTGAGAAAGGCTACTTTCCTTATTGCTTGGTTTTAGAGGGGCCAAGTTAGTTATGCAACAATCGCTGGAATGAGCATATCGAAGATAAGTGGGAGCACGAAGCGAAGCTCAAGATTCTGGATAATGGACCACTAGACGCTATCTTTACCAATGAATTCTACCAAGGATGGCTTCAGAAGATTAGGATGTTGCTGACTCGAGATGCTCGTTCATTGTTGAGATTGGAGTAGACATGTGTAGAGGATAGATTTGAGCCCTTTTGAGTCCACCAGGTTATAAAGGATATTTCGGTATCATGATTTTTGATGATAATGATGCGGGCATTTCGATGTGATTGACGACAGTCATTACCTTCACTTTTATTTGTCTTAATTTTTGCACAGGCCCGAACATTGAGATGGGCCTATCAGACTTTGTTTACCATTTTGCTTTTATATCCTAATTTTTGACTGGACTGCCCTTTTTGGGTTTTCAATCCAACAGACTTTTCCTGGCTTTTGCATAGACTTTGCTTCTTTTAAGTCTATCAGGGACTTTTGCCTTTTATTATTATTCTTTTCTTTTGAGGAATCGTGTCGACTACACGGAACCCTACGTTTGACCTACTTGCAACATTTCACTTTTTAGGCCCAATATATTCATTCAAGCATAAGCATAAGGAATTGAATAAAAATTACATTTTCATTAAATAAAGTAAGTTTGAGTACATAACGATGACAACCATTTCTGTTGACCCAAACTCTGGTGTTAACTAGCCTATGCAAGTTTTCTAGTTAACACGCTCTCTTATCTCACTTTTACTCTAACTTTTACCTAAGCCATCCTTTTTGGATTTTCAGTGTAGCGGATGATTTTGCACCCTAACTATTGGAAACAATGATCCAGAACAACAAATAATCCGGATCAGTTTTGAAGTAAACAAAATACCTAAGTATAAAAATACCTAAGTCATTGCCTCTAGACATATATCCAAGATATCCAAAGTCAAAGACAAGTGACCTAAGCATATATGAAAGCATCTGGTTAAAGTTTAGAAAGGAAACAAACTTTAAACCACCCAAAATCAGCACCAAAGAACTGATTATATAAGCATCTAGAAGAAGACAAATCTGGAGATAATAACTTTGAAGACATCCGGAAGACTTAACTATCTGAGATAAAGGGAATAATTCAAAAATTTCATTCCCTCCATCCTTTTGGTCTATCAAGTCAAAGATCTTTTTCCTATAATCAAGACAAAAGAAGACAGCTAGCACTTTTCAGAAAAGAATAGAAGGACAGTCAGCGGACAGGAAAAAGGTAACAACCTTTTTCACCTAGATCAATAAGAAGGAGCATGGAGCTCACACAAAAAAGCCACTAGAGTAAAAGTTGGTGAGTCACTAAAATACAAGGGAAACGATCATTGACAACTTTTTAGCCTCAATCCCAAGGATTCAAACGGGTCAAAATCTCTATCTAACTGATTGATCAACGGCTCTGAAAGCACCACATATTACCTGATCAATGGTGAAGATTAAATACAAGTTCAACAACCCACAATGGCTACATTTATGATGGAATCCTATAAAAGGGAAGCTTCACATGTTGAGAAGGTGCTGGTTGATTTGAGAAAGCAATTAACAAGAGAATTTGCTAAAGTAATCAGAATACACATCCCTTCTAGAATAAATAATTTCCAAATTAGTTGTAAGGATTCCCAAGTGAAATTATAAACTTGAGGAAGTCCAAAACCAAAACCTTTGAGAAAACCAAAGTGTAAAGAATCTCTTACTTGTGTGAGTACTGAGATTGGGATATAGCTTGAAGTAGGTGCTTTGAGTGGGATCTCCCTGTAGGACTCAACTTGGGTTTGGGTAGAAATATAAGAGGTATATCCTACTAAAGACAAAATGACTCAGTTAGGAATTGGGATTTCTAGTTGTATATCCTACATCCGGAGGGGGGTACCATCCAGAGATAAGCTGTAAGGCTTGATTCCTACTAGTTAAAAAAGAATCCACTAGTGGAAAAGCTCGGAGGAAGGAAACTCTGGGGACTGGAGTAGCCAGGGCCGAATCAGGATAAAATACATGTGTTTGATTTTCTTACTCTTTATTTACTTACATAATCATTTACATACATTTGCATTATCCAGATCCATCCCGTGGATCATAATGAAAATGCTACACTAAAGACTTTTTTAAATTCTGTTAATTCCACAAAGAGGGTCATTCACCCCCCCTTTGACCAATCATAGACCCTCACAGGGACTAACAAGTGGTATTAAAGCTAGTGCTCAAACTAGTGATCTAAAAATCTCAAGCTAAAGGTCCATATATTTTAATTCAAGAATCAAAATGAGTTTCCAAAACTCATAGCTCCTTTCAAAGGGTATGTCTATTACTCAACCTCCACTCTTCACCGGTGAACACTACACGTTTTGGAAAAACTAGATGAAGAATTTCATTTAGGCTCAAAGCATGATGGCATGGATGACCATTAAAGATGGTCCATATAAGCCTACTCATGAGGTAGATGGTTTAACCACCCGCAAGCTTATGGGATGAGAATGATTATAAAAGATTGTGTGAAAACATAAATGCTATTAACATGCTCCATTATGCTCTTAGTGCAGCTAAATTTAATAGGATATCCGGATGCAAAACTGCATAAGAGATGTGGCAAAAGCTGGAAGTGACCTATGAAGGAACAAATAAGGTCAAAGAAGCCAAAATCGATCTACTACAACAGAAGCTTGAATCCTTCAAGATAGAGCCTAAAGAATCCATCAGCAGTATGAATACTAGATACATCAATCTAGTAAATGAATTGAAGAGGCTGTGGAAGGAAATCTCAGAAGTTGACATGGTCAAGGAAATACTTCGAAGTCTCACTAACGAATGGGACAACAAGAAGACTGCCATTGAAGAGGCTCCTAACTTAAACTTCTACAGTTATGATGAGCTCACTAGTAATCTCTTGAATCAAGAATTATCCCTAGAGAGATACAACCAACAAGAAAAGAAGGCCAGAAGAAAAGAAGAAGGCCATTGCTCTTAAGGCAGACTCTATTGAATCAACCTCTTTCAGATCAAAAAAGCAGCCAAAAGAGTCAAAGTACAATGAAAAAGATATAGCTATGTTAGCCAAGTACTTTGATAAATTCCTAAAGAAAAAGGATAAAAGAAGAGCTAGAAGAATCGAGTGAAGAAGGCCTAGGGAAGGCACCTCAAGAAGGGATAAGCCAAGAAAGGCTCCGGAAGAAAAGAAAAATCCAAAGAAGGATGATGCCTACTTCGAATGCAGGGAAAGAGGGCACTTCAGAAACAAATGTCCTAAGCTTAAGGAAAAGAAGCACAAGAAGAAAGATATGGTGGCCACATGGAGCAATAGTGAAGGAAGTAGTAGTTCATCTTCAACAGAAGAAGAAGAGACTGCTCATTGTGTATTTATGGCACTGACGGATCTGGAAGTAGAACAATCCGAAAGAAAGTCATCTAAGTAAGACACTGAGCCAATTGGGGATTCAGAATTAGCAAACACTGAGGTAAACTCTCATTCTAATTCTGTTTGTAACATTAATCTTGCTAGAGCTTTAAAGGTGGTGATCCATAATGTGAGAAAGAACACTAAAGCCATAAAATCCATACAATGACAAATTTTAGAATTGGCTGAAGATGTTGAAGCTATGTCACAAGACATTAACTTGATAAGAACCACAAAGCATATAGATGTGATGGAGGAAAACTTCCAGAAAAGTCAAGTTCAAATCTTAAGTGCTAACTTGATAGGGTTAGATAGGGAGCTAACTCTGATGAAGGAAGCATCCGGAATGAGATCCGGTCCTTCGCAACTAAGCGGAAATACAAGGCAAGCTGCATCAAGAAATTAACCTCAAGCTGCCAAGAAAAATCCAAAGCCTTCCAACCAGAAGGAAAAGGAGGTTAGCAGACAACCTTAAGATCAAAGATACACTACTGCACAAAGGAAAGGCTAAGGTAGTGTACTCTCAGCAACCTGCCAAACAAAGAAGGAATTATGCAGTAGAAGTTGCACCCCCAACCAGCTTCTGGATACACACTAGACCAACTACAAGTGTACAAGAAGCTGGATATAGAGGGAACTATAGGAAGGATGATCTCGAGAAGATCAAGAAGAAGCAAGAGTAGAATAGACCCATTTCAGGGTGTGGGTTTTGTGGAAAAAACAATCATGTTACTAAATTATGTAGATTAAAATATGGTTACCATGATATTTATCCTTGGCCTGAAATGGTTGATAACCCAAGAGGTCCAAAATCTAATTGGGTACCCAAACACACTTGATCTGTTTTGTAGGTATGCCTTAGATCCACAGTAGATTAACACACTTGGTACATTGATAGTGGATGCTCAAGGCACATGACAGATGATGAGAAGCCCTTCATCACATTAACCCTAAAGAAGGGAGGCAAAGTGAGCTTTGGAGACAATAAAAAAGGATAGATCATTAGACATGGAACCATTGGATTTGAATTAAAGATAGAAGATGTCTCATTGGTTGATGGACTGAAGTTCAACTTACTAAGCATAGCCTAACTCTGTGACAAAGGAAGAAAAGTCACCTTTGACTCCAGAGGCTGCTCAATCTTTGATAGTAAGTCTAATAAACTCATTCTTTATGCACCTAGAGTAAATAATGTCTATTCTGTTAACATTAAAAATGAGAAAAACAATATCTGCTTGGTGTCTGAAGAATAAGAATCATGGCTATGGCACCGGGGGTTAGGACATGTTAGCATGAACCTCCTGTCGTAACGAGCTAAAAAGGAATTAGTTATGGGTTTGCCTAAGGTTGCTTTTGGTAAGGATCATCTATGTACTGCATGTCAATTAGGTAAACAACATAAGAAAAGTTTCCCTTCCATCGCCTATATTCCTTCCAAAAGAGTACTTGAACTCTTGCATATTAATCTCTTTAGTCTAATCAAACCACTGATTTTACGTAGAAGAGAATACACAATGGTCATTGTGGATAATTATTATCGTTATACCTGGGTTCTCTTGCTAGCAAGCAAAGATGAAGCCTTCGACCAATTCTCAAAAACATTCATCCACATATAAGTAAAACAGGGTATAAGCATTGCACGCATCCGGACTGATAATGGTGGTGAGTTAAAAAATTAGCATTTTGCTAAATTTTATGACTCCAAGGACATTGAACAAAACTTTTATGCCCCTCATACTCCTTAACAAAATGGAGTTGCTAAGAGGAAAAATAGGACCATAGTTGAGATGGCTAGAATAATGCTAAGTGAGAATTATTTGCCAAAATATTTCTGGGGTGAGGCTGTAAACACAACATGTTATATTTTGAATAGGGTTCTCATTAGAAAGACCTTAGAAAAGACCCGTTAGGAAATATAGAAGGGACGGAAACCCAAAATTGGGTATTTTAAAGCCTTTGGATGTAAATGCTACATCCTTAATGATAGAGAGCAACTAGGAAAATTTGATCCTAAATCTGATGAAGCAATTTTCCTCGGCTACTCAACACATATCAAGGCTTATAGAGTCTTCAACAAAAGAACCCAAAATATTGTAGAGTCTACACATGTAGATTTCGATGAGACTAACCATGCAGGCAAAAGAAGTTCTATTCTGGAAGACCTAACTCTAGAAGCTAAAAACTCTAGGGAAGAGAAGGAAGCCAAAGTTCCTGATTCCTTTGAAATCAAGAAGTACAAAGAAGAAGATGAAGGAATATCTTTTGATCCAGAAGTATCACAAGTCAATCTCAACCCAAATGAGATAAACTTCAATGATGGTCAAGAAGAGGAATTTGAAGCTGAAGTGGAACAAGCCCCAATCCAGCATGAAGATCTACCAAGGGAAGTCCAGATTCACAGACATCATCCAGTTCAAGCCATTTTGGATAATGTCCAAAATCCAGTCAGATCAAGAGGACAACTCAATAGCATGATGAGCCATGCTGCTTTTATCTCTCTTATTGAGCCAAAGAAATTTCAAGATACTGAAGGAGATGAAAGTTGGATGATGGCCATGCAAGAAGAACTAAATCAATTCACTAGGAATGATGTGTGGGATCTAGTGGCACCTCCAAAAGGAAAGTCAATCATTGGGACAAAATGGGTATTCAAGAACAAGCTGGATGAATTTGGAGTAGTAGTGAGAAACAAGGTAAGATTAGTTGCCCAATGCTACAATCAATAGGAAGGGATTGACTTTAAAGAAACATTTGCCCCTGTACCAAGATTAGAGGCAATTCAGATTCTATGTGCTTTTGCATCATTCATGGGATTTACATTGTTCCAAATGGACGTCAAAAGTGCATTTCTCAATGGAGTTGTCCAGGAAGAAGTCTATGTAAAACAACCACCTGGATTTAAAGACTCAAAGCATCCAGATCATGTCTATAAATTGAAGAAAGCCCTCTATGGACTGAAGCAAGCTCTAAGAGCCTGGTATGAGAGACTCACTACATTCTTATATCCAAAAGGTATATCCGGGGGAAGTAGATACAACTCTTTTCATCAAGAAGAAGAAGGATGATACTATTCTAGTCCAAATCTATGTGGATGATATCATATTTAAAGCAATAGATGAGAAGATGTGTGAAGAAGTCAGCTCTTAAATGCAAAAGGAGTTTGAGATGTCCATGATGGGAGAACTTAATTTCTTCCTTGGTTTGTAAATCAAGCAGAGTCTGGATGGAATTTTCATCAACCAATCCAAATATACCAAGGAGATTCTCAAGAAGTTTGAAATCGAAAAAAGCAAGCCAATGTCCACTCCAATGGGTTCAGATACAGTCCTATCCAAGGATTGTGAAGGAGAAGATGTTGATCAGAAGCTATATACAGGAATGATTGGATCACTTCTATACTTGACAGCTAGCAGACTTGACATACACTATTCAGTCTATTATTGTGCAAGATATCAAGCCAATCCTAAGGATTCACATCTAAAGGCAGTGAAAAGAATCCTTAGATACCTCCTACAAACCACTGAAGTTGGGTTATGGTATCCTAGTAATGGAGACTTCACCCTTCAAGGCTTCACTAATGCAGATTATGGCAGAGATACTCTTGAGAGAAAGAGTACATCCGGAGGTTACCATTTCCTTAGAGATTGCCTAGTATCATGGTATAGCAAGAAAAAACTTTAATTGCCTTATCAACCTCAGAAGTAGAATCCATGGCAGTAGGAAGTTGTGTAGTTTAACTCCTATAGATCAAGCAACAACTAGAAGATTATGGAGTTCAATCTGGATGTGTGAATGTAATGTGTGACAACAAGAGTGCAATTGATGTGTCAAAGAATCTAGTATACCATAGCAGGATGAAACATGTCAACATAAGGCATCACTTCATCCGGGATCATGAGATGAAGAAGTATGTTACATTGGTATACGTTCCAACCAATGAACAAAGAGCAGATATCTTTACTAAACCATTAAGAAAAGATCAATTTGGCAAGCTAAGGGAGTCAATTGGAATGTCTAATCGAATTTGAAGAAAATCTAGAAGATAGCTCAAAGTTAACTTGGATTCTTAACAAGATAAATAATCCGAAAGAGAAGAAGAAATAAAGTTAGCTCTTCTCCGGAGGGAATATTGCTACATCAGCAGAAAAAAAGGACATATGGCAGTAAAGGTGCTAAAAAGTAACTATCCCTTTTTGAATTTTAAAAGTCTATTGGGAGTTACACGCACAGTAAATTCGATAGTTGTTTTTAAAAATAAACTGTTCCCATTCTCCGGTTAAACGGAATTTACCTCTCTCCTAAAATTCTAACCTGCCATGTCATCAATCCAGCCAAAGTTAATGGCATCCACATTAAAAAAAATACCCTCACTTTGGAATTCTATAAATACCCCCCAAAACCTCTATCTTCTTCACGCGAGCAATAATTATCTACTGTTACTCTGCAATTTTTAAACCTCAAACCCTAAATCCTTTAAACTCAATAAAATGGCAGTCATAATGACTAGTGTAGGAATCAAAATACTCCCACAAAGGAACATCGTTGTAGAATTTGCTCTCAACAATAAAGACTTTACTCCAATTACCTTTAAGCCCTTTGACTCTATAGTCCCCACAGACTACTTGGGAGATAATTTCTTGTTTGAAACAGACCCTTACTCCAAGCTTATTGAAGAACAATACTTGGGCAATTTCCTCAAGATCAAATGCCCAACCTATCCGAATTTAGTAAGGGAATTCTACTCCAATCTTAGAGTACACTCTTTTCACGACACTTTGAGAACCAAGGTTCAAGGGAAGGTAATCACTATCACACTAGAGTTCTTTGAGAAATTCCACAATATGAAGAATGATGGGGTCCAACTGAGAGTTGATGGGGATGAACAGCACGTAAAGTATTAACCTATAATGTGGCTGCATCTAAACTACTTTGGGGATAAATTGTCCACATACTTCCCAGAAGTGCTAAGATACCTTCAACATGCACTATCCAAGTTGGTTCTCATCTAGAAGGGCTCTCTCACTTCAGTCTTATCCTTTCAGCATTGCAAACTTCAGCACTGGGTAGCGAGCAGAGTCATAAACATACCGGTGTTGATCATCCATTTTCTCAGGCAGTACAAGAACTCCCATGGTTCCTCAATCACCAGAACCCTGGTGGAAAATGAAGTGAATGTCGTAGGATTCCAGGCTGTCAATGGAAAAGAAATTCTGGAGAAAAACTTTAGAAAATTATGCTTCAGAGAAAAATGAAATGAAGAGAAAGTGAAGAAGTTAAGGGATGAGAAGAGGAGTAAGACCCGGAAGGCAATTGATCCGGTTGAAGAGGCTCTAGTACCAAAAAGGGCCAAAACCACTAAGCCCAGAGCATAACTGGATCTTCCAATAGTTTTAATGGAAGAAATTGATGAGGATGCCCAAACCCTCACTCAGCTATTGAAAAAGAGCCCGAAGAAGCAAAAGCCAAGGGGGAGATTAATCAAAGTCATAGATAAGAAAAGGAAATCTGCTAAAACCCCAACCGTGGTAATAAATGATGAAGAAATATGAGATGAAGCTCCGGTGCCTAGGAAGCAGTTTAATAGAAAAGGGTGCACCTTTGATGAGGCAGGTAAAGCCTAGAAGGCTCAGAAAAAGATAGCCAAAAAGCCTACGGGCATTATAATTGATGAGGAAGCAGCCAAGAGGGAAGTAGAAGCTGATTTGGCTAAGGCCCAGATAACAAAGGGAAAAAACGTGCCCAGATCCACTAAAGAAATCCATCCGGATGACTCATAATATGAAATTATCAGAGAAGCTATCAAGGACAGTGATAGAATCAATAAGCTCAGAACCAAAGGACCCGGAGACTCTTCTAGAGCTCAATCCATTTTCATTGATCCTGTAGTTATAGAAACAATTGCCCGTGATCTGGAAGCTGATAATTTTCCATTCCTGCCTAGATTCGGACCACTTCCAAAAAATCTTCTTAATCCGGAAGATGAGATTGCAATTAAAGTAAGTCATGTAAAGGCAACTGGAGAGGGCATTAAGGACACTACCAATGACCTTGTGGGAGAAACTAAAAGTTTTGCAAAGGCAAATGTAGGGATGATTGAGGACAATTCTAGTCATCAGAGGGTCAAGCTAGAAGGAAGCAAGGAGACAAGCATTTTGAATCCGCTGTAAAATGAGGTAACTCCTGATACCTTCTCCTTTGACATTCATGCTGATGCCACTACTGATCTTGAAATAGCGGTTGACAATGAGGATAACTCAGATACATACACTTCAAGTATATCTAAGGAATAGTAATTCAACCCAAAAGTCACCATTCTAGAGGAGGGACAAAGTCTGGGTTCCTAAGGGCACACTCCTAAAGTAGACTCAATGAACGAGGCTAGTCTGGGGGAACGGTTGGAAGAAAAGAAAGGGGAAGAAGAAAAGGAATACTCTGAAGTAGAATCCTCTAAATCTGATGAGATCAGAAGCAACTCGGAATCAAAAACTCCTCTTACAAGCCCAGTCAAAATACCATCCTCTAACATCAATCCAACTAGAGCCAAAAAGATCTCCATAGTGTTCAAAATCCTTCAAGAAGCTACTCATGAGGAACATGAGGAAAGCTACATTAAATAGAGCCTCCTGAATATATGCAAACACCTCAAATCCATAGAAAAGGTACTCTTTGAACAATTCTCACCTTTGGATTTGAAGGAATAAATTAGGGAGATAAAGGGATGCGTGCAGAAAATAGAGCAGAAAGTGGAGGACTTCCCCACTACAGACTTAGTAGCAGAGGTTTCCCTTTCTAAGGTAAAACTAATCCTAGAACAGATCAATACAAGCATTATTGGGGCTAACCGATCTATAGACCAGGCTAATATAGTAGCCATAAATAATTATAGTACAATCATGGACAAAATCACTTCCTCATCCACTAATTTTTCCGTAGAGCTCAAGGAGTATACAAATTTCAAGTTTGAATACTTGTCAAAATTCATTTCAGAAAAAGAAGAAAAGGCAACTCTCTCCAAACTCAATGAAAATCAACTGGAAATGTTGAATAAGCTTACAAAATTCATGGAGCTAGATCTACCAAAGCTACTTGTCAAATAAATAGCCGACATTCGAGAAGAACTTGCCGGATAATATAATGGCCAGGATGCAGTCATTGAAAGAATAATGGGTGATATTCACAAAGATTTAATGACTGTGAATAATAGTGTTCATAACATCCGCAAGGATCTGGGTAAAGACTTTAAAAAACTGTAGTCCGGACTGTCAAACTTATCTATCTCCGGATCCTCCTCCTCTCCATCTATCTCGAAAAGCCAATTACTTCCAGTCACCGAAGACCTTATCCAGTACATTGGGGATACAAGATTCTTTGAACTAAGGGCATAACCACTCTTCTCAAGGCACTCTTTCCATATTTTGATGAGCAGGTGAGGGAATATGAATTGAAGATGCATCCTTACATCACAGGTTGTTACACCCAGCCCAAGAACCTCTTCCACCCTCTGCATCTATCTCTGGCCACTGTGGACCACATCTTAAAGTAGAGAAGGCGAGGAAACTCGGACTACTCCATCTATTCTAAGGCCTGGCAGAAGAAGTGGGACGAACAAACATATATGGTTATCAACTCCCCAGCTGGAGAAAAAGGGGGAGAAAAATATAAAGAGGGAGAAAGTCAAAGAAAAGGAAGGAGGAGCATCTAGTGTGTCCAGAAGAAATTAGACTAGCTATATTTTATAAACAATTATAATAGCTAGATTCACTTGTATATTTATGTATCTTGTAATCCAAAAGCTTCATTGATGTTAACTATTGTTAACAACAGAAGTATATATAGTGAAAATCTAGTTCTCTTAAAAAATTACTTCTAAAGTACAATCTGTTATTATACTACAAAAATATTATAAGCTAGAATTGAAAACTATTGGGGGAGCTTAGGGATGCTAGAATTATGGGGGAGTAAGAAGTGTAAATGAGTAAGTATCAAGAATCATACTTAGACAATAAAAATTCCTTTCCTTATGCTTAGATGCCTTAGGTTTTTATTTCCATTAAATGGGGGAGAATGTTGGAAACAATGATCCGGAACAACAAATAAACTGACTAAGGTTTGAAGTAAACAAAATACCTAAGTATAAAAAGTCCTAAGTCATTGCATTTGGACATATATCCAGGACATCCAAAGTCCAAGACAAGTGACCTAAGCATATATAAAAGCATCCAGTTAAAGTTTGGAAAGGAAACAAACTCTAAAACCGCCAAAAAATCAGAATCCGAAAGAACTAATTGCATAAGCATCTAGTAGAAGACAAATGCAGAGATATTAAGTCTGAAGACATCCGGAAGACTTAATTATTTGAGATAAATAGATTAATTCAAAAATTCCATTCCCTCCATTCTTTTGGTCTATCAAGTCAAAGATCATTTTCCCATAACCAAGACAAAAGAAGACAGCTAGCACTTTCTAAAAAAAGGATAGAAGGACTGACAAACGGACAGGAAAAAGGTAACAACCTTTTTCACCTAGACTAATAAGAAGGTGCGTAGAGCTCACACAAAAAGCCACTGGCATAAAAGTTGGTGAGTCACTAAAATACAAGGAAAATAATCATTGACAACTTTTAAGCCTCAACCCCAAGGATTCAAACGGGTCAAAATCTTTATCTAATAGATTGATCAATAGCTCTGAAGGTGCCACATATCACCTAATCAACTGTGAAGATTGAATACAAGTTTAACAACCCATAATAGCTACATTTATAATGGAAGCCTATAAAAGGGAAGCTTCACATGTTGAGAAGGTACTGGTTGATTTGAGAAAGCAATTAACAAGAGAATTCGCTAAAGCAATCAGAAAACACATCCCTCCAAGAATCAATCATTTATAAATCAATTGTAAGGATTCTCCAGTGAAAGTATAAACTTGAGGAAGTCCAAAACCAAAACCTTTGAGAAAACCAAAGTGTAAAGAATCTCCTACTTGGGTGAGTAGTGAGATTGGGATATAGCTTGAAGTAGGTGCTTTGAGTGGGATCTCCCTGTAGGACTCAACTTGGGTTTAGGTTGAAATCTAAGTGGTATATCCGACTAAAGATAAAAGGACTCTTCTAGGAATTGGGATTTCTAGTGTTATATCCTACATTTAGAAGGGAGTGCGATCTGAAGATAAGCTGTAAGGCTTGATTCCTACCAGTTGAAAAGGAATCCACTAGTGGAAAAGATCAGAGGGAGGAAATTCCAGGGACAGAGTAGGTGGGGCCGAACCAGGATAAAATACCTATGTTTGATTTTTTTTTTTTACTCTTTATTTACTTGCATAATTATTTACATACATTTGCATTATCTAGATCCATCCCCTGGATCATAATCAGACATGCTACACTAAAGGCTTTTTTAAAGTCTGTTAATTCTACAAAGAAGGTCATTCACCTCCCCCCCTCTAACCAAGCTTAAACACTCATAGGGACCAACACTAACTTTTACTTTAATGTTTTATGGAATACCAACTAGTGGGATACACCCTAATTTTTGCTCGAGCAGTCGAGGACCACTTACCAGGTGATTGATTTTATTTCTTTGTTCATGTGTAGCTTTTCTGATTTGGTTCTTTTGTTTAGACATGATAACGCTTCAACCTATCTTAATTGATATTACAAACTCATTACCGCCCATTTCTAGGATTTTAATTCCCTTTTGCTGAGGACCTTCTTGACCTTGAATGGTCCTTCCTAATTCGGTATGAACTTCCCCCTAGGGTCGCTGTGGGTAGGCTTTACTCATTTTGAAATTAGATCATTGGCCTTTAACTGACTCCTCTGATGGTTGACTCTATTGTTGTAGGCCCTTGATATGCATTGTTGGTATGTCTGAAGGTTGTTCAAGTCGCTCAAACTATGCTTTAGTCTATAGGGGTCCCTTTGGCTTGTATTCAGTGCGACTCTCAAGGACTTCATCTTGGTTTCACTTGGGATCATGGCTACCATAGCATAAACCAAAGAGAAAGGCATCAAATTCACGAGAATTTTGACACTTGTCTGACATCTTCAAAAGGTGAATGGTAGCTCATCGGCTTAATCTCTGATCCTCGAGGTAGTCTTGGAAATAAACTTCTTGTAAGCTGGTTTATTGCTTCAGTTGCCCCATTATCTTGTTATTTGCACAATGAAGATCTGTGGTGCTCAATCCTATATTTCTTAATCAAATCGATGGCTTCCCTCTTGGAGCTGAACCTCATTATCTGATATGGTGTGGTGAGGTAGGCTGTACCAAGCAAATACGTGTTTCTCGATGAACTTGGCCATCTTTTTAGTGGTAATAATAGTGCAAGTCTCAGCTTTGCCTCATCTTTAGAAGTAACCTGCCCCTACAATGATAAAGCGGTGTCCATTAGTTGATGAAGGATGATTTTTGCCAATCGTATTTATCCCCCTCGTGGAGAATGGTCAACTAGGAGATAAATGGAAGATAGTGGAAGATATTGGAAATTGGCAAAGGTGTTGAAAATTAGGAAAGATGACTGTTTTATCAGGGATGGGAAGTTTTAGAATGGGTGGGCGAAGAAAAGGTAAGTTTTAGTTATGTCGAGGGTGATCTGGCGATGTCCCTTCCTTCGCTAGAGACCTCGCGAGATTCTTGTCAAATTTGGCAATTGAATTGGTTTTATCATTCTTAAACATGGCTCTAGACATAGCAACCATAACATCTTCAAATTCTTTCTCAGCAGGCTCAATGACCATAGAAGGTTTCTTGAAGGGATTTCCAGAAATAGTCCCCAGAACAAACTCCTCAGATAGGCCAGAGTAAATCATACCGGCCTCACCATTAAATTTGTGCAGAGGATTCTCCATTGTGCTAGGCTTTCTAGCAGTCTCTTCCACCTTCCCTTCCCTCACCAGACAGGAGATAGCAACAGCCAAAGTTCTACATTGGTTTGTTTGATGCCCTTTTTATACGTGGTACTTGCAGAAGTCACTTTTTCTTCAGAGGTCGGGGGCCTATACTCTTGGAGATGATTAAACTTGTCGACTTTACGCAGCTTGGCAAATATCACACTCAATGGTAACATTCGAGGGGAAACAAAGGGATTCCGATTGGGTGCTTAGTAAGGAGTTTTCTAAATAATTGAAACCTCTACTTGAGCCACCACTTGAATTGTAGGTGTTTTCTCATTGATCGAGATAGGAGTAACTTCGGCATCTCTAGAATTGTTGCTCTTATTAAACCAGGGTTTGTTGTTTGGCTTATTCACCCTCTCTTTTTCTTCTCGGCGTTCAATCTTTTGATCCTTCTCAAATACTTGATTATAAGACTCATAGGAATCGGTTTCCATCTCCTTGCAAAAGATTAGGAGAGATCCATCAAGAAGCTTCGCGATCATCTCCTTAAGGCTGAGCTTTTGCTTTAATAGAACTTGGGTGGCCACCCACTAATTGAAGTAGGACTTGAACTTCTCGCCTTGCTTTTGCTTAACTGCCTCAAGATGCTGAATAGTGGTCACCGGTGTAAGGTTCCAATCTCAGCATAGAGAAGTTCTTAGGGACCCAATCCTTATCTCGCTCTTACTCTTTCTTCTTTTCGCTCACGGCCATGAGTTATCTCAAAAGTGTTAGATATGATTTATGCCCTAGAGGCAATTAGGGCGATATATCTTAGTTAGTTTTATTTGTATGAACAAAGTTATATTAATAAAGGCATTCTTTCGTTATATCGATGAAATATATTATGACTGGTTTAGAATATGTTCATGGATGTGTTTGCAAAAGTCCATTATATAATCACAACACGTATTGCAAGGGCATAGTAGGACTATGTTGGTGAGAACTCATTCATGTGCAATTATGATTTGTCTAAATATCCCTAGTCATAGTATCATCAAGACTGGAAATTGATGATATGGATAGACTAGCATGTGTAGTCATACATCTTGAATTTGATCTAGAGTAGCATATTTCTAGTGCTAGAGGGTGGTACCTTGGGTTAACACAAGAATGTATTCAAAGAGATACATTGGAGATCGCTATAAGACAACACTCAGTAATCTATATTATCTGTTGGTGTTTAATCATCTCACTGCAATAGCAATATGAATATCATTAGACCTGAAATACTAGTTACCTTATTCAGATGTCGCTATACTTTGGGTCATACCTAAGAACTCTATAGACCGAGTGATATGGATTATTATGGTTATAGTTAATGTATGTTCGTTGGTAAACTGAGTAATCAAGTTGGAATCCATCACTCCATTATAGCAATACAAGGGAGATGTACCTTGGCAAATTGTTAGAAGTAACACACTTGTAAACCTCTTATCAAAGTATGAGTTGATAGGTTGAGATCCTGATCAACACATTAAAATGGTTGAGTAGTGTACTTTGGCAGCAAGACTAAATACCGGGGTAGCTATTAAAGCTACTAGTGGACTAACACTTAAATCGAGTCCTAGAAACCAACCAGATGGTACTTAGTAGTTGATAGAAGGAGTGAATTGTATTGATACTATTGCAGAGCCAGTAACAAGCCATAATGCACATGATGTTCCAACTATTGAGGGGTCATATACCCTTTGCTAAAGAGCCAGTATGACCGATCAAAGTTATCGGAGTCCACAACGGTCTGGAGCTCTGAGCTAGTAAATTCCTAAAACGAATTGATCTAGGTTAAACTTTTGACGGCTCAATATTATGGGATCTTACAAGGTCACACACTTTGAGTTACGACCAAGCTATGTAAAGAATCATTAGATCGGGTCTAATCTAGAAGAGCAAGGAAATATGGTTAGACCATAATATATGGTTGGACCATAATATTGGTTTGACCAATGAACCTATTAAATAATAAAGAGGATAAAATAAATTAATGGAAAATTTGAACTGGATCTTAGCGAGATTTATTAATATTAGGTGTTGAATAAATCTGTGCGAGTGGGCCTATAAATGTACTCTGGGATAGTACAAATATAGGGCATGTGCATAGGCCACACGACAACACTATTTGGAACGGTGCTATGCGTGGCCCGTAGGGCACGTGAAAGTGGGCTACAAGATGCATCCCACTTGCGCGCTGCGCAAGCCCAAAGGGTTGCTCAGGCGCGCAGCCCTTATGGTCCTCCACAGCATGTAACGCAGCCCAATATGGGTTTCACTACATGCGGGCCTGCGGAAGCCCATGGTTAATTAAATAACCTATTTGCCCTTTTTATTTTAAATTATATTGGTTGAGGTTGGGGACTTTATTATCCTTTGAATAATTCCTAACCACTATAAATAGAGGCCTCCTCCTTCATTATTTTTGTCCTTAATTTCATACTCCTCCTCTTGCTCTCTTATTCTATTAGTTGTCCTGATTCCTAAAAGTAATTCATCAAAAGACGTATTTACTTAGCATAAAAAACTAAGGGAATTTCTTCTAGAATAAACTAGTAGGGAAGATCTAGCTATCTTCACCTATTCATCGGTACTCCCTTTCTAGAAGGTTTTGGTCTGTGGTGCTCATGTGGACTATTTATAGAGGGCTTCTACTTTGGAGTTTGTGCATGTAGTTGAGGGGTCTTTCTACTGACTCCGAGATTCACGCTTCAACTAGTAAGTGGTTAAATTATTATTAGGTCTTTTTAATAAGTGCTTATGACCCAAAATAATTTAAGACTAGTACTATTATCAATCATGCCATGCTTAGGAGATCTTAGACACTAGATTAAAATTTTGAATTTCCGCTGCGCTTGTTTTACTTGCTAAAACCCTTAATCTATACCAACAGTGGTATCAGAGCCTGGCTAATGTGCTTGTATGATTGACTAGAAATATGCTACGTCTAATTTTCTATGAAATATTTTTGAGTATGTTATGCCATTCCTAGGAACTTATTTCTTGCAATAGAAAATGATATGATAACTAGATTAAGTGTTGCTCAAACTTAGTCAGTGTAGTTATCTAAGAATTAACAATGTTTTACTTAAAATTGTAAATGCTTTAATTTTTTAATTATATGGAGTAATTTTTAAATTAGTAAAGAATGAAATCTTTGATTTAATTAGTCTATGGTTAATTGAGTAAGAAGAGCCCGTGTTAGTTCTGGCAAGGATTGGACAAGGCTGCTCATTCACTTCAAGGGGGCCTCTCCTACCTGGGAATTTTTATCAATTCTAGATTCTAATTACCAAAGGGACTGTTTGGAATTAGTTGTTTTCTAGTTTAATGAATTGGATTCATTATATGGTTTTACAAATAAAAGTTTAAGTTGTTAAATTAAAACTTATAGACATAGGTGCAAGAACTTCAACAATGAACCCCCCTTGTTTGTTTTGCATGCTATATAGAGTCTTGGCATGATGGAATGATTATGAATTACTAGTTGAGAATTAGTTATATTTTCATAATCATGTCCATGTATAAGTCCTAGATTAGGCGAGACCTATTGCACCAATAAATCCCCATTGAAATATTAAGACAAAATTAGCATTCCTAAAAATCGAAGTGTGATTCTAGGCCTTTTTCAGAATGAATTGTTCATACATAACATGCTTTCTTATTTAACATCATCTGGTCACATGATTCGAATTAGGGTAAGTCTTAACTGAACTGGGTTAGATGTTCGTAATATTAAAGCTAATGCTGGTCTGGAGGCATCATCGGAGGAGTTATATAATTGGTTATACACGTCCATTGGTTGGAACTCAAATGGATTAGCAATTGCATTGGATGCAAATGGACTAGATCCTCCTATAACTGTTTAAGTTAGCTTGACTCGTGATAGCGGGGGTTAGCTTAAATGACTTATAGACACAACCTACTAAGGAGAATGTTTAGACCATGTTTCCCAAAGACAATAGAAGGGGCTATTATGTTTTCGAATAAACCTTAATAATAAAAATAGTAGGAATATGTATTTAATTAAAAGACCTTAAATTAAATGCATGTACAAGAACTAAGTCTAAAGTAATAATTCTTTTCTTATATTTAGGTTGAATATGACTACAAACATAAACATTCGCGCTATTCTTGAAAACAAATTGGATGGTACCAATTTTACTGATTGGTTTAGGATGGTGAGGATAGTCCTCAAAGGTGAAAGCTTGGCTTATATTTTGGATGAGCCCCTTCCTAACGAACCTGATGATAGCGATCATGAGGAACATGAGGCGTTGAAGAAGCATAGGAAAGATCGCGAATCTACAACATGTTTAATGTTCAGAACTATGAATCTTGAGCTTCAAAAACATTATGAGAATATGGATCTCGATGCTATGATTCTCCATCTTCCAGAACTCTTTTCTAAGCAAGCAAGGACTGAGAGGTTTGAGACCTTGAGACTTTTGTTTGGAACTAAGATGCAGGATGGTGCTTCAGCATCTCATAATGTTTTAAAACTTATTGGCTATATCAAGAAGCTTAGTCGATTAGGTTTTGTCATGGATCATGAGTTTAGCATAGATCTCATTTTAACTTCGCTCACTGATATTTATTCATAGTTTGTGACTAATTATTACATGAACAAGATTGATACGACAATCCTAGAATTGATCAACGTGCTGAAAATAGAAGAATATAAGATCAAGCAGGATAAAAAAAATCTATTCATGGTTGAGAAAACCAAACCTTCAAAGGGTAAGACCCAGAAAAAGAAGGGGTTGAAGGCTAAGAAAAAGATAGGTAAGAAGAAGAAAAATAAGAAAGGAGCTACAAATGTATGTTTCCAGTGTGGGAAATAAGGACATTGGAGAAAGGATTGCAAGGCACCTATCTCTGAGCATATGAAGAAAAGCCTTGAGAAGGGAACTACTTCAGGTATGATCAAATTTCACTATAGTTCCTTATGAGTCTACATGGGTATTGGATACTGGATATGGTACTCATATCTGTACTTCTTTGCAGGGGTTGAGGAATCGTAGAAGGCTGGCTAAAGGAGAGGTGGACCTACGAGTTGGAAATGGAGCACGATTTGCTGCATCAGCTATAGGAACATATAGTCTCAAGTTTCCAAATAGCCTAGTTTTAGAATCAAATAAATGTTAGTATATTCCAATTCTTACTAAGAATATTATTCCTGTTGCATGTTTAGCAGCAGAATGATTTGATTTTTTATTTAATAATAAAGATTGTCAAATTCGTATAAATAGTATTCTTTATAGAAGTGAAATTTTGTTTGATGTCATATATGTTTTAAATACTAAAAGCTAAATTTTTTAATATGAATCATGCTAAGAGATTGAAATTAGATAAAGACGAATTATCCTACTTATGGCATTGTCGTTTAGGCCATATAAACGAAACTCATTTAACTAAGTTACACAAAGGTGGTGACTTAGGCCTAATAGACTAGGAGTCTTATGGGGGTATGCGAACCTTTTTTATTAGGCAAAAGGACAAAGAAACCCTTCAAAGGAAAAGGGAAACGTGCCACGACTACATTGGAAATAATACACACAGATGTATGTGGTCGAACAAATGTGCAAGCACATGGAGGATTCATCTACTTCATATCATTTATCAATGATTACTTAAGATATAGGTATTTGTACCTCATGAGGCATAAATTAGATAGTTTTGAAAGATTCAAAGACTATAAGAATGAGATTGATAAACAACTTGGAAAGAATGAGATTCAAAGACCATTTATGAAGGCTCTCAACCTGTTACATAACAACCATTGCGTAAATCTTGTAGGGTTCCCAACGCTCCTGAAAGATATGGATTTTTCATCACAAATTATAAACAAATCTTTCTAATAGAGGATGATAAACCCAAGACCTACAGGAAGCAATGGAGTGCTTAGACTCTGATAAATGGTTAAAAGCTACGAAATCAGAAATGGATTCCATGTATGAAAACCAAGTAAGGGAATTTATCGATGCACCTGATGAGGTTAGAACTATAGGTTGCAAATGGGTTTTGAAGAAGAATACTGGCATGGATGGTAATGTGATTACCTATAAGGCAAGGTTGGTGGAAAAGTGTTATAGTCAAAGAGAAGGTATTGACTATGATAAAACCTTTTCACCGTTAGCCATGCTTAAATCCGTAAGGATACTCTTGGGCATTGCTACTCATTAAGATTACGAGATCTGGCAGATTATTGTGAAAATCGCTTTCCTAAATGGAAACTTGGATATAGATGTATACATGATACAACGTAAGGATTTTACATCTCAAAATGGCTCGAAGGTATGTAAGCTGCAAAGATCCATTTATGGACTTAAGCAGGCATCCAGGAGTTGGAATATAAGGTTTGATGATATGATCAAAGAGTTAGATTTTATATCAAATGCTTATGAGCCTTGTGTATAAAAGAAAGTTAGTGGGAGTGCAATCATTTTCCTTGTACTGTATGTTGATGACTTACTACTAATAGAAAATGACATTTCTCTTATTCAAATGGTTAAGTCATGGTTGTCAAGAAATTTCTCCATGAAAGAACTTGGAGAAGCATAATTTATACTAGGTGTAAAGATCTATAGAGATAGATCCAAGAGGCTGCTAGGTCTTTCACAAGATACATAAATAGACAAGGTATTGACTAGGTTCAACCTTGAGAAATCAAGAAAGGGTTATCTTCTAATGTCTTATAGAATTAACCTTACGCGTTAAGCATCACGAGTAGATTCAATCTGATCCAGGTAAGAAGCACTGGAAGGCTGTTAAGAAATTCCTTAAGTACTTGAGAAGGAGTAAGGAAATGTTCTTGGTATATAGAGGAGGTGATCTCACAGTAAAGGGATTCACTAATGTGAGTTTTGAATTAGACAAAGATGGCCGCAAGTCACAATCAGGTTACCTGTTTATATTAAATAGAGGGGCGATTGTTTGGAAAAGTTCCAAACATGATACAACTACCAATAAAACCACTAAATCTGAGTACATTGCTACTTCAGAAGCAGAGCAAGCTGTCTAGATAAAGTGATTTATGGTGATCTTGGCATGCTGTCTAATAATGAGGATCCAATAGTATTATATTGTGATAACACTAGGGCTATTGCTTAGGCAAAAGAACCACGATCTCGTAAGAGAAACGAACATGTATATAGAAAATATCATATTGTTCAAGATATGATAAGGGATAAGGATATACAGATGGAATATGTACCCACAAATCAGAACCTAATGGATGGTCTGACCAAGCCTTTGACACAGATTAAGCATGACCAGCACGTTAGTAGTTATGGCTTATGGCATATAGCTGATTGGCTATAGTGAAAGTGGGAGATTATTAGACATGATGTATACCCTAGAGGCAATTAGGGCGATATATCTTAGTTATTTTTATTTGTACAAACAAAGTTATATTAATAAAGGCATTCTTTTGTTATATCAATGACTGTGAAAATATATTATAACTGGTTTAGAATATATTCATTGATGTGTTTGAAAAAGTCCGTGACATAATCATAGCACA
The DNA here is from genome assembly GCA_947683365.1 of Euphorbia pulcherrima. Classification (NCBI taxonomy): domain Eukaryota; kingdom Viridiplantae; phylum Streptophyta; class Magnoliopsida; order Malpighiales; family Euphorbiaceae; genus Euphorbia; species Euphorbia pulcherrima. The sequence goes on from CANTUS010000014.1 coordinate 47,038,087, forward strand.
TATTGCAAGGGCATAGTGGGACTATGTTGGTGAAAACTGGTTCGTGTGCATTTATGATTTCTCTAAATATCCCTAGTCATAGTATCATCAAGACTGGACATTTTTTAAATAAATTTGATAGACTAGCATGTGTCGCTTACCTCTTGAATTTGATTCATAGTAGCATATCTCTAGTGCTAGAGGGTGGTACTTTGGGTTAACACAAGAATGTATTCAAAGAGATACATTGGAGAACACTATGAGACAACACTCAGTAATCTATATTATGTGTTGGTGTTTAATCATCTTATTGCAATAGCAATATGAATATCCTTAGACCTGAGATACTAGTTACCTTATTCAGATGTTGCTATACTTTGGGTCATTCCTAAGCACTCTATAGAATAGGTGATGGGGACGATTATGGATATAGTTGATGTCTTTTCGTTGGTAAGTTGAGTAGTCAAGATGGAATCTATCACTCCGTTATAGCAATATAAGGGAGATGTACCTTGGCCACTTTTTAGAAGTTCTTGGGAACTGATAGTCAGATTGAACATGCATAAGAGGCATGACGGAAATTAAAAGTTTTGTTCCTATCCCCAAGAACACCTATTAGTTGCATATATATTAAATAAAGCCTTAACAACTTAATTCTCTACCTAGGTTAGCATGCTAAAGGACTAGGCATACCATAATTCCAAATTATATCCTAGCACATTTATTTTATACTAAGCATGTTATGACTCTAAGCTATAACCTAAGCATAAAAATAAACTAAGCATGCAAAATAACCTAAGCATAATTATTAAGTCTAAAAACACTTAAAGAAAAAGACTTAATAATTAAAAGAGAAAGAAAAAGGACTTACCAGTTTAAGCGTGCCTTCGCAGAACCTTCTTGCACAAGCCTCCAATCGCAGGATAGCCTCTATCAGTATCCGCATGAACCCCACCAACCAAAACCTCCCCGGGAGGAAGAACTAAGAAGCCTCAAGTAGTTGCAGACCACTCAAGAATCCTCACCCAAAAATATAAACTAGAGGTGCTCGAATAAATTCAGGCTCCTGAAAAACAACTTGCTCAATTACCCGAGAGATTAATTATCTCGTTTAGGATTTATACTTTGAGCTTGGTGCAATTTGAAAGGAAAGGGGACATCCTATATATAGGCTTGGGCGAGCATTTTGCTCCCCCTATGAGTGATGTGGGATTGGAGTAATTACTCCCATCCCATGTGCACACAGTGTGCATAGCATGTTGTGTGCTGTGGGTTTTGCCTCTCTTGTGGGCTGTGCATGTGCAGCCCATAGCAATGCCCAGCATTGCTCGCACACCTTTTGGTGTACTCCCGCGCACTCGAGCCTATACAAAATACTTTTATACTCTCGGTCCAATTAAACTCGCCAATGCAAAATTCCCCTTTTAATCCTTTTTCAAATATTTATTTTCTGACCCTAATAAATTAGTCACTAGTCAAAATAAATTTCTTGGTCCAACCAAAATTAATCTAATCAATAATAATTTATTTATGACTCTAATTAATTAGTTACCGGTCAAAATAAATACTTTGGTTTATCCAAAATTGATCTAAACAATTTTAACCAATCAAATAATAATCCAATTATTATTTAAGTTATATTTTTGTAATAGAATAAATCTATTAGTTCTTTACTTAGTCCGATAAAGGTCCAATGTGTATAACCTTATAGGATCTTAAAGTATTGAGCTGTTAAGGCTTAACCAACCCTTGTTCTAATGGAACAATTGGCTCAATGCTCTAGACTATGAATAGAACTCGATTACCTCAAACAACTATAGTACGCCTCTAGCAAGGGTCTACCATCCCCCATTACTTGGAACGTCATTTATGCTTATTACTTAATCCGGTTAATGCAATAGTTATCCAGTGCGATAAATTCCTTCCATTCTTTAATATTACTACCATTTGGTTTATTGGGTTTGGTTAAAGTGTTAACCCACTAATAGCGAGGTTGCTCAAAGCTATCCTCGTTATTTACTTGTTACCAAAGTATATTGCCTTTTACCATAGTGTGTTTGACTAGAAACCATTTCTATCAAACACATACTCTGATCAGAGGTTTATGGTAATCATCACTTTAACAAGTGGCTAGGTACATCTCCTTAATATATCCAGAGCGATGAATTCTTTCCGACTACTCAGCTCACCAACGTGTTGTCATTACTATACCCGTATTCACCCGTAGCACCTAAAACAAATTAGTGTATAGTAATGACCCAAAGTATAGCAATAGTACCACACAAGCCAACTAGCAACTCAAGTATGAGGACATTCGCAAAGCTTATTGCATGAAGATAAAAACTAACACATTGATATTTATACCAAGTGTTTATCTTGTTGTGGTCTCCAATATATCTCCCAGATATATCCATGTGTCAAGCTTAAGGCACCACCTTCAGTCTTTAGGAGATCAACTACTTGGACCCTTTCCAAGAAAGTTGGCCATATGCTAGTCTTTTCATTTCATCAATATCCTTTCTTGATGAAACTATGACTAGGGATAGTTTAGAAATAATCATAATTGCACATGAAGCAGGTTCCACCAAATATAGTCCAACTATAATTTCTCGGACTTCATGCTATGATATGTCAAGGACTTTTATATACATACATCAATGAATATATTTTAACCAGCTATAATATATATATATAAACACGTTGATATAAATAAAATAATAAATGCCTTTATTGATTAAATAAATTATTCGTACTATTACATAATTAAGATATATCGTCCTAATTGCTTTAAGGGCATACATCATATCCAACAAACTCCCACTTGCACTAAGGCCAGTTAGCCATATGTTTTAATCCATATGCTTTAACATGCTGGTCAAGTTTGACTTGAGTCAATGGCTTTATCAGACTATCCACGAGGTTCTGATCAGTGGGTACATATTCTAATCTTATTATCTTAGTATGAACAATCTCCCTGATTATATGATACTTTCTGGATACGTGCATGTTTTTTTATGAGACCGTGGTTCCTTTGCCTGAGCTATGGCACCATTGTTATCACAATATAAAGTAATTGGATCAACAGCCTTGGGCACCACACCGAGATCACCAATAAATCCCTTTAACTAGATAGCTTCTTTTGCTGCTTCGCATGCAGCAATATATTCAGATTCCGTGGTTGAATCAACAATAGTTACTTACTTGGAACTCTTCCAGCATACTGCTCCTCTATTTAACACATACACAAAACCTGACTGAGACTTAAAGTCATCCTTGTCAGATTGAAAACTTCCATTAGTGTAAACTTTAATAGTGAGGTCACCTTCTCCATAAATCAAGAACTCATCCTTAGTCCTTCTCAAGTACTTAAAGATTGCCTTGACAACCATCCAGTGCTTTTCACCTAGATCTGATTGATATCTGCTCATAAAGCTCAAAGCCTGAGAGACATCCGGCCTAGTACATATCATTGCATATATAATGGATCCTATCATGGATGCATAGGGTATATCTTTCATGCACATTCTCTCCTGAGCTATCTTGGGACACTCAGCCTTAGATAGGTTAATCCCCTTGGTCATCGGGAGATAACCTTTCTTAGAATGCTCAAGGTTGAACCTATTGAACACCTTGTCTATATATGTACTTTGAGAAAGACCTAACAGCCTCTTGGATCTATCCCTGTAGATCTTTATACCTAGTATAAATGCTGATTCACCAATGTCTTTCATAGGGAACTTTCTTGACAACCATACTTTAATGTTTTGAAGAAGAGAAATGTCATTTCCTATTAGCAGAATGTCATTAACATATAAATACTAGAAAAATGACTGCACTCCCACTAACCTTCTTATAAACACAAGGCTCATTTGCATTTGGGCAGAAATCCAGTTCCCAGATTGTCTGATCAAACCTTATATTCCAACTCCTGGATGCCTCCTTAAGTCCATAAATGGATCTTTGTAGCTTGCATACCTTAAAGCCATTTTGAGATGTAAAACCCTCAGGTTGTGTCATATAGACATCCCGGTCTAAATCCCCATTCAGGAATGTTGTTCTTACATCCATTTGCCAGATCTCATAATTGTAATGAGCAGCAATGGCAAGGAGTATCCTTGTAGATTTAAGCATGGCTATCGGTGAGAAGGTTTTATCATAATCACTACCTTCCCATTGACTATAACCTTTTGCAACCAACCTTGCTTTATAGGTAATTACATTACCATCCGTGTCTGTCTTCTTCTTGAAGACCCATTTGCACCCAATTGGTCTAACCTCTTGCGGTGCATCAACCAAAGTCCAAACTTGGTTCTCATACATGGAATCCATTTTGATTTTATGGCCTTTTGCCATTTATCAGAATCTGAGTTTTTCATTGCCTTATATGTCTTTGGTTCATCATCCTCCATAAGATATAGTTCCTTATCATTAGTGATGATAAACCCATATCTATCAGGACCCTTATGAACACGACCTGATCTTCGCAATGATTGTGTTTCGATAGGTTGTCCTTGGATCACTCTCCCTTGTGTATCTAGAATGGGGTCAATCAGTTGATTGTCTATTTCTTTCTCTTGAACTTTTAGTTCAATATTGCTCCCACTGACTTTTGCAAGTAAGTGTTCCTTTTCTAAAAAGTGAGCATTCCGAGACACAAGTACCTTTTGTGCTTCGGGTTGGTAAAACAGATATCTAATTATTTCCTTTGGATATCCAATGCACAGGCATTTGTCAGCCTTGGCATTTAGCTTATCTGATGCTACCATAGCAGGACAACCCCATACTCTTAAGTGACTTAGAGATGGCTTTTTGTTACGCCAACTTTCATAAGGTGTAAAATCAACTGATTCAGAGGGCACTCTGTTTAAGATATAAACTGCGCTCTCCAATGCATATCCCTAAAAGGATTTACTAAGAACTGTGTGGCTCATCATAGACCTGGCCATATCTAATAAAGTCTGATTCCTCCTTTCTGACACTCCATTGTGTTAGGGTGTATAAGGAGGGGTCCACTGTGGAACTATCCCGTTTTCTTTTAGATAATCCTGAAACTCCTGACTTAAGTATTCTTCACCTCGATCTGATCAAAGTATTTTAATACTTTTCTTAAGTTGTTTCTCTACTTCAGCTTTGAATAGTTTGGATTTTTCAAAACTTTTAGACTTATGCTTCATCAAGTACAAATAACCGTATCGAGAGTAATCATCAATAAAGGTTATAAAGTAGGAGTATCCTCCTAGTGCGTGAACACTCGTTGGACCTCATACATTAGTATGTATAAGTTCCAATGTACTTGTGGCCAGCTCTCCCTTTCCTTGAAAGGGTAACTTTATCATTTTTCCTTTTAAACAAGGTTCACAATCACCATAAGACTCTAAGTCTATTGGGCCCAAGTCTCCACGCTTATGCAACTTGGTTAAGCGATCTTTATTTATGTGGCCTAAGCGGCAATGCCATAAGTATAAGGAATTCTCATTATCTAATTTAACTTTCTTCACATTGTTTATATTGAAAACTTCTGTTTTAGTATCAAGAACATAAATGCCACTTTTTAACATTCCGTAGCCATAAAGAATATTATTCAAACGAATCTAACAATTATTATTCAAAAATAAAATTTCAAATCCCTCTGCAGCTAAACATGCAATAGATACAATAGTCTTAGTAACACTTGGGATGTAGTAATAATTATTCAAAACTAAAACAAGTCCACTTGGCAAAACAAGACTAAAGCTCCCTACGGCTAATGCAGCAACTCTAGCTCCATTTCCCACGCGTAGGTCCATCTCCCCTTTTGCAAGTTTTCTACAGTTCCTTAGTCCCTGCACAGATGTATAGATATGAGAACCCAACCACCATCTAATACCCAAGTGGATTCTCGCAGAAAAGTAGTAAAGTTTTCAATTATAAATATGCCTGAAGTAGATGCCTCTGTAGGCTTCTTCTTTAAATGCTCAGATGTAGGAGCTTTGCAATCCCTCTTCCAATGTCCTAGTTTCCCACATTGGAAGCAGACATACATAGATGCCTTCTTTTCATTCTTCTTCTTACTGATTCTTTTTGTGCTTGCTTCTTCTTCTTAGAAGCCTTGCCTTTTTCAACCAATAGTAGAGGTTTATGATCTTTCTTGATCTGAGGTTCTACTATTTTTAGCTTGTTGATTAATTCAGGGATAGTAGAATTAATCATGTTCATGTAATAGTTAGTCACAAAGCCAGAGTAACTATCTGTTAAGGACATCAACACAAGGTCAATGCTCAAGTCATGATTCATCTCGAATCCCAATTAATTCAGCTTCTCAAGGTATCCTAAGAGTTTCAGTACATGCTGAGAGGCAGAGGTGCCAGCCTGCATCTTGGTTCTGAAAAGGAGCTTGGAGGTCTCATACCTCTCTGTCCTCTCCCTCTCCGAAAGGAGTTCTTCAAGATGGAGAACCATATCCTTCAAAGGCATGTTCTCATGTTGTTTCTAAAGCTCAGGATTCATGGACCCCAATATAATACACATGGCAGACTCACGATCTTTCGTGTGATTTAACCAGGCATCATGTTCCACATGATCCTCAATATCAGGTTCTATAGGGAAAATTTCAATTAGGACATAGGCAATTCCCTCAAATCTGAGAACTATTCTCACGGCTCGAAACCAATTAGAAAAGTTTGACCCATTTAATTTGGTCTCAAGTAACATACAGAGATTAAAATTGGAAGCCATTTTTGACCTAAGATATAAGAAAAGAAAAGCGTTTATATATTAGTTTAAGTACATGTATTTAATATGAGGACTTTTAATTAAATACATTTTCCTACTATTTTCATCAAAATTTTCAATAGCCCATTCTATTGAATTCGTGAATTTTAGCCTAGCTGAATTTCCTAGTAGGTGGCATCTATAACTAGTCGATTACAACCCCCAATTTTATGAGTCAAGTTATAATAGTAAGTCACAGTTGGAATCCCATTCCATTTGCATCATATGCGATTGCTAATACATTCAAGTTCCCTAATCCTGAGGGACATGTGCTCTTATATTAGCATCTCCTTGAATATGTCTCAAATCTGGGCCTAGCCCCCAATTTTATGGTATACTACCCCAGCTCTATTAAGGCAGACTCTATCTCAAAATTTACAACCAATCAATGTGGACTAGAAGGAACGCTTTGCGTAGCACTTTGATAGCCCAAAGAGCCCGTATTATAAATTTGAGTAAGAAAGACTACAACTTGCCTTAATATATTTACTTTAGGATTTTATTGGTGTTAAACGTCTCACCCAATCTAGGATTTTATCAGATGGACAAAATTATAATAATTTGTATTAATTCAGGGAATTTTAGAATTAATTTATAAGGTCTAACCTTAGGTGGGTTCAGCTCTTTATTATAATCATTCCATCAACCTAGATTATATGCAAAATAATTGACACTTTTATTTGTTATATTAATATTGCATTTCCTTTAAGCTTTTATTCAATAAATTTAATTTTTTATTCTGTTATAGAAACATATATTAGCACCATCTTATATACTAAAAATAAATTAGTTCATATTAATCCCCCGGTTGGTCAATTCAAATTGCGCCGATATAGGTTCCCAGGTAGGAGAGGTGCCCTATGAGGAGTAGACACCAAGTCCAATCCTTAGCTAGAACAAATACGGGCACAAACTTTAAGACCAATGGATTCTCTTGAACTAATAAATTTCGTTCTTCCAATACATGTAAATTGGGAGCATCTATAACCTATGTAATTTAACTATATTATTGACATTTATATAATTTGAGTAAGTTGAGCAGCTTATTCAAAATTATTCATAACCATTTTCTAACCTTAAAATGAAAGGCATAAGTTTATAAATATTATTCCAAACAATTAAATAAACAAATAATTTCATTTAGAAAATAATATTTAGTTTGCTTCTAACTTAATTATGCACTAAATCGGCAGGCTCTGATACCACTGTTGGGAACTGATAGTCAGATTGAACATGCATAAAGTTGTAGCGGAAATTCAAAATTTTGTCCATGTCCCCAGGAACTCCTATTAGTTGCATATAAATTAAATAAGCCTTAACTAAATTATTCTCTACCTAGGTTAGCATGCAAAAGGACTAGGCGTACCATAATTTTAAATTATATCCTAGCACATTTATTTTATACTAAGCATGTTATAACTCTAAGCTATAACCTAAGCATAAAAATAAAATAAGCATGCAAAATAACCTAAGCATAATTATTAAGTCTAAAAACACTTAAAGAAAAAGACTTAATAATTAAAAGAGAAAGAAAAAGGACTTACCAGTTGAAGCGTGCTTTTGCAGAACCTTCTTGCACAAGCCTCCAATTGTAGGATAGTCTCTATCAGTATCCGCATGAACCCCACCAACCAAAACCTCCCCGGGAGGAAGAACTAAGAAGCCTCGAGTAGTTGCTAGACCACTCAAGAATCCTCACCCAAAAATATAAACTAAAGGTGCCCGAATAAATTCAGGCTCCTAAAAAGTAACTTGCTCAATTACCCGAGAGATTAATTATCTCGTGTAGGATTTATACTTTGAGGTTGGTGCAATTTGAAAGGAAAGGGGACAGCCTATATATAGGCTTGGGGGAGCATTTCGCTCCCCCTATGAGCGATGTGGGATGGGAGTAATTACTCCCATCCCATGTTCGCCTTTATTGTGGGCTGCGCATGTGCAGCCCATTTTCATTAGCTACCGCGAGCAATGCCCAGCATTGCTTGCACACCTTTCGGTATACTCTCACGCACTTGAGCTTGTACAAAATACTTTTGTACTCTCGGTCCAATTGAACTCACCAATGCAAAATTCCCCTTTTAATCCTTTTTCAAATATTTATTTTCTGACCCTAATAAATTAGTCACCAGTCAAAAATAAATTTCTTGGTCCAACTAAAATTGATCTAATCATTTATAATTTATTTATGACTCTAATTAATTAGTTAACTGTCAAAATAAATACTTTGGTTTATCCAAAATTGATCTAACCAATTTTAACCAATCAAATAATAATCCAATTATTATTTAAGTTATATTTTTGTAATAGAATAAATCTATTAGTTCTTTACTTAGTCCGATGAAGGTCAAATGTTTGTGACCTTATAGGATCCCGAAGTATTGAGCTATTAAGGCTTAACCAACCCTTGTTCTAATGGAACCATTGGCTTGATGCTCTAGACCGTGAATAGAACTCGATTACCTTAAACGATTGTAGCACGCCTCTAGTAAGGGTCTACCATACCCCATTACTCGGAACGTCATTTATGCTTATGACTTATTCCCGGTTATTGCATCAGTTATCCAATGTGATAAATTCCTTCCATTCTTTAATATTAGTACCATTTGGCTTATTGGGTTCGGTTAAAGTGTTAACCGACTAATAGTGAGGTTGCTCCAAGCTATCCCAGTTATTTACTTATTATCGAAGTATATTGCCTTTTACCATAGTGTGTTTGACTAGAAACCATTTCTATCAAACACATACTCTGATCAAAGGTTTATAGCAATCATCACTTCAACAAGTGGCCAGGTACAAGTCCTTAACATATTCGGAGCGATGAATTCTTTCCGACTACTCAACTTACCAACGTGTTGTCATTACTATACCCGTAATCACCCGTAGCATCTTAAACAAATTAGTGTATAGTAATGACCCAAAGTATAGCATAGTACCACTCAAGGTAACTAGCATCTCAAGTATACGGACATTCGCAAAGCTTATTGCATGAAGATAAACACTAACACATTGATATTTATACCAAGTATTTATCTTGTTGTGGTCTCCAATATATCTCCTAGATATATCCATGTGTCAAGCTTAAGGCACCACCTTCAGTCTTTGGGAGATTAACTGCTTGGACCCTTTCCAAGAAAGTTGACCACATGCTAGTCTTTCTATTTCATCAATATCCTTTCTTGATGAAACTATGACTAGGGATAGTTTAGACATAATCATAATTGCACATGAAGCAAGTTCCACCAAATATAGTCTAACTATAATTTCTCCGTCTTCATGCTATAATATGTCAAGGACTATTGTATACATACATCAATGAATATATTTTAACCAGTTATAATATATATATATATATATATATATATATATATATATATATATATATATATATATATATATATATATATATATAGAAACACATTGATATAAACAAAAGAACAAATGCCTTTATTGATTAAATAAATTATTCGTACTATTACATAATTAAGATATATCCCCCTAATTGCCTTAAGGGCATACATCATATCCAACTGAAATAACACACTCATAAACCTCTAATTAGAGTATGAGTTGATAGGATGAGATACTTATCAACACTTTAAAGTGGTTGAGTAGTGTACTTTGGCAGCAAGACTAAATACTAGGGTAGCTATTGATGCTACTAGTGCACTAACACTTAAACCGAGTCCTAGAAACCAGATGGTGCTCAACAGTTGATAGAAGGAGTGAATTACATCGATACTATTATAGAACCAGGATTAAGTCATAATGCACATGATGTTCTAAATATTGAGGGGTCATATGCCCTTTTCTAGAGAGCCACTATGATCGATCGAAGTAATTAGAGTCCACAATGGTCTCGAGCTTCAAGCCAGTCAATTCCTAAAAGGAATTTAGCTATGTCAAACCTTTGGCGGCTTGATATTACGGGATCCTATGAGGTCGCAAGCTTTGAGTTACAACCGAGCTACGTAAAGAACTGTTAGACTGGGTCTAATCTAGAAGAGCAAGGAAATATGGTTAGACCATAATATATAGTCAGACCATAATATTGGTTAGACCAATATTCATTGGTTGAACCAATGAATCTTTAAATAATGAGGAGGATAAAATAAATAAAGGGAAAATTGGAACTGGAACTTAGCAAGATTTATTAATATTATATGTTGAATAAATCTGCGTGAGTGGACCTATAAATGTATAGTGGGATAATACAAATATAGGGCCTGCGCACAGGCCACATGATAACACCATTTGAAATGGTGATGTGCGTGGCCCATAGGGCATGCAAAAGTGGGCTGCAAGATGCAGCCTGCTTGTGCGCTGCACAAGTCCCTAGGCAACCCTTATGGGCCTATGCTACATGCAGGCCTGTGCATGTGAGATGATGTATGCCCTAGAGGCAATTAGGGTGATATGTCTTAGTTAGTTTTATTTGTATGAACGAAGTTATATCAAAAAGGCATTCTTTTATTATATCAATGACTGTGAAAATATATTTTGACTAGTTTAGAATATATTCATTGATGTGTTTGTAAAAGTCTATGGCATAATTATAGCATGAATTGCAAGGGCATAATGGGACTATGTTGGTGAGAGCTAGTTCGAGTGCAATTATGATTTGTCTAAATATCCCTTGTCATTGTATCATCAAGACTGGACATTGATGAATGCGGATAGACTAGCATGTGTCATCATCCCTCTTGAATTTGATTTAGAGTAGCATATCTCTAGTGCTAGAGGGTGGTACCTTGGCTAAACACATGAATGTATTCAGGGAGATACATTAGAGACCGCTCTGAGACAACACTTTGTAATCTATATTATGTGTTGTTATTTTAATCATCTCATTGCAATAGTAATACAAATATCCTAAGACCTGAGATTCTAGTTAGCTTGTTCAAATGTTGCTATACTTTAGATGATTCCTATACATTCAATAGATTGGATGATATGGATAATTACGGGTATAGTTGATGTCTGTCCGTTGGTAAGCTAAGTAGTCAAGATGGAATCTATCACTCCACTATAACAATATACGGGAGATGTACCTTTCCCACTTATTAGAAGTGACACACTTGTAAACATCTGATGAGACTATGAGTTGATAGGATGGGATCCTGATCAACACATTAATGGTTGAGTAGTGTACTTTGGTAGCAAGACTAAACTACTGGGGTAGCTATTATAGCTACTAGTGGACTAACACTTAAACCAAGTCCTACAAACCAAATGGTACTTAACAGTTGATAGAAGGAGTGAATTGTACTGAAACTATTGAAAAACTGGGATTAAGTCACAATGCATGTGACCTTCTGAATATTAAGGGGTCATATGCCTTTGCTAGAGTGTCACTATAACCGATCAAAGTAATTGGAGTCCATAAAGGTCGGGAGCTCTGAGCCGCTCAATTCCTAAAAGGGATTGAGCCAGGTTAAACTTTTAGTAGCTCGATATTACGAGATCCTATAAGGTCACACACTTTGAGTTACCACCGAGCTATTCAAAGAACCTTTAGACTAGGTCTAATCTATAAGAGCAAGGAAATATGGTTAGACGATAACATATTGGTTAGACTAATATTCATTGGTTGGACCAATGAACCTGATAAATGATAAGGAGGTTAAAACAGTAAAAGGGGAAGTAGAAACACAAATGGAGCGGGGTTTAGGGAACTTACGCGAGTAGATTTACACATGTACTGTTGGACAGTACATGCACAAGATCTGCGCGCGGGCCTTGCATGAGATGGCTGCCTTTGGCAGCATACGGTGCACGCTGCACAAGCATAGCCACACAGCTGGCCGCCGGCCATCAGTGTTAGGGTTTAATTAGGGAGCTTGCTCCCCAAGCAAGCTCCCTAGTGTTTGTGTCAGACTCCGCTTTTGGTTTTAATTAAATATGCTTAATTACCCTTTTTATTTTAATTCTCATTGGTTGAGGATAGGGACTTTATTGTCCTTTGAATATTTCCTAACCACTATAAATAGAAGCCTCCTCCTTCATTATTTTTTGTCCTAAATTTCAAAATCCCTCTCTTGCTCTCTTATTCTCTTAGTTGTTCTGATTCCTAAAAGTAATCCGTTGAAAGACGTATTTACTTATAATTGAAAACTAAGGGAATTTCTTCTAAAATAAAATAGTTGGGAAAACTAGCTAGCTTCCACTCTTTTATCGGTTCTTCCTTTCTAGAAGGTTTTGGTCGTGGCGCTCGTGTGGACTATTTATAGAGGGCTTATACTTTGGAGTCTGAGCATATAGCTGAGGGGTCTTTCTATTGACTACGGGATTTACGCTTCAATTGGTAAGTGGTTAAATTATTATTAGGTCCTTTTTAATAAGTGTTTATGACCTAAAAGAATTTAAGACTAGCACTATTATCAATCATGTCCAAAGAACTAGATTGAATTTTTAAATTTCCGCTGCGCCTATTTTACTTGCTAAAACCCTTAATCCAGACCAACAGTGGTATCAGAGTCTGCCTAATGCTATTGTATGATTGACTAGAAATATGCTAGGTCTAATTTTCTATGAAATATTTTCGAGTATGTTATACCATGCCTAGGAATTTATTTCTTGCTATAGAAAATGTTGTGATAACTAGATTAAGTGTTGCTCAAACTTAGTCAAGGTAGTTATCTAGGGATTAATAATGTTTCACTTGAAATTGTAAATGCTTTAAATTTTTAATTATTTTGAATAATTCTTAAATTAGAAAAGAATGATAATTTAATTAATCTATGGTTAACTGAGTCAGAAGGGCCCGTGTTTATTCTAGCAAGGATTGGACTTAGCAGCTCATTCACTTCAAGGGGGCCTCTCCTGCCTAGGAATTGTCATCAGTTCTAGATTCTAATTACCAAAGGGACTTTTTGAATTAGTTGATTTCTAGTATAATGAATTAAATTCATTATATGGTTTTACCAATGAAAGTTTAAATTGTTAAATTTAAACTTAGAGACATAGGTGCAAGAACTTGAACAATGAACCCCATTGTTTGTTTTGCATGCTATGTGGAGTCTTGGCATGATGGAATGATTATGAATTACAAGTTGATCATGACCCCTAGGTTTGACCTACTAATTCCTTTTAGCCCGGAATTAGTTATAGTTTCATAATCATGTCCATGTATAAGTCCTAGATTAGGCGAGACCTGTTGCACCAATAAATCCCCATTAAAATATTAAGACAAAATTAGCCTTCCTAAAAATTGAAGTGTGATTCTAGGCCTTTTCATTGAATGAATTGCTCATGCAAAGCATGCCTTCTTCTTTAACATCGTCTGTTCACATGATTCGAGTTAGGGTTATGTCTTAGCCGGACTAGGTTAGTTGTCCATAAAATCGAAGCTAATGCTAGGCTAGAGGTATCATTTGATGAGTCATATAATTGGTTATGCATGTCCTTTAGTTGGAAATGAAATGGATTAGCAATTGCATTGGATGAAAATGGACTAGATCCTCCTATAGCTATTTAAGTTAGCCTGACTCATGATAGCGGGGGTTAGCTTAAATGAGTTATAGATGCTACCTACTAAGGAAAATGGTTAGACCATGTTTCCCGAAAGACAATAGAAGGGGCTATTATGTTTTTGAATTTAACCTTGAATAAAATAGTTGGAATGTGGATTTAATTAAAAGACCTTAAATTAAATGCATGTACATTAACTAAGTCTAAAGCAATAATTCTTTTCTTCTATCTAGGTTGAATATGTCTTCTGACATTATTAAACGCATGAGATAAATACAAAAGTTGACCGGTCTGAATTTTAATGATTAGTTCAGAACCATTAATATAATACTTGCGGAGGAACAATTGGCATATGTTTTAGATAATCCCATTGATGAATAACCTGGCACTGGTGCTCCTGCAGAAATGCATGTAGCATGGGTGAAGTATATGAGAGATTAAGTAGAAGTGACTCATTTGTTACTAGACACACTTTCTCTTACATTACGTTCACAGTGTGAGGGCATGGGATTAGAAACCATGCTGCTCCATCTTATTGACATATCTAATAAGATAAGGTCAAAGAGATTCTTAACTTCCAAAAGAGTATTTGAATCCAAGATGCAGGAAGGAACATCAGTTGTGGAACATGTTAATGAGCTCAATAGATTGATGGACGAACTTGATGAACTAGGTGTGATTTCATTCTAGAATCTTTGCCAAAGAGTTATTCACACTTTTGTGAATGAATTCTGTTCTAAAGATGTTTATTGTCCTATCCCTAAACTGATTAAAATGTTCAGATATTATGACAACAGTGCTAAGGGAACTGCCATCACAACAATTGATCCTCTCACAAGGAAGAGGAATCACATGATAAAGGGACAAAAGAAGAAGATTACTGAGAATGTCTGTTTTTAATGCAGTGGGACCGATCATTAGAAGAAAGACTGTGTGCCTGCATTTTTTTAGCATGAGAAGACAAAGCTGAAAGATGCTTAAACTTTAGGTATATTCATGATTGAAAATTTCACTACAGTTCCTTATGAGTCTACATGGGTAATAGATACTGGATGTGGTACTCATATTTGTACTTTGATGCAGGGGTTGCGGAACCGCATAAGGCTGACTTAAGGAGAGTTGGACCTATGAGTTGGAAATGGAGCATGGGTTGTTGCATCAGCTGTAGGAACATATAGTCTTAAATTCCCAAGTGGCCTAGTTTTAGAATTAAATAAATGCTATTATATTCCATTTGTTAATAAGAATATTATTTCTGTTGCGTGTTTAGCAGTAGAAGGATTTGAAGTTTTATTTAATAATAAAGATTGTCAAATTCGTAAAAATAGTTTTCTTTATGGCAATGGAGTTTTGATTGATGGCATATATGTTTTAAATATTAAAGCTCAAATTTTAAATATGAATGATGCTAAAAGATTGAAATAAAGACAAATCATCCTACTTATCGCATTGTCATTTGGGCTATATAAACGAAGCCCGCTTAACTAAGTTACACAAAAGAGGTTACTTGGGTCCAATAGACTGGGGAGTCCTATAGGGCATGCAAACCTTGTTTATTATGCAAAATGACAAAGAAACCCTTTAAAGGTAAAGGGAAACATACCACAAATACATTAGAAATAATACACACAGATGTATGTAGTCCATTATATGTGCAAGCACATGGAGGATTCATCCACTTTATATCTTTTATCGATGATTACTAACGATATGGGTATTTGTACCATATGAGGTACAAATCAGATAGTTTTGAAAAGTTCAAATACTATGAGAATGAAGTTGAGAAACAACGTGGAAAGGATATTAAGGCACTATAGTCACCGAGGTGGAGAATATTTAAGCCAAGAATTTTCAAGATTATCTAAGGGATAATGGAATATTACCCCAATGGACCCCTCCTTATACTCCTCAGCATAATGGTGTGTCTGAGAGGAGGAATAAGACTTTGTTAGACACGGTTCGGTCCATGATGAGCCAAGCAAGCCTAAGCAAATCCTTTTGGGGATACACACTTGAGAGCGTAGTTTATAGACTAAATTGTGTGCCCTTAAAATCAGTTGATACAACACTATACGAAAGATGGTGTGGTAAGAAACCCTGTCTTCTCACCTGAGAGTTTGGGGATATCCTGCCTATGTTAAAAGGACAATGTCAGACAAGCTGGGAGCTAGGGCTAACAAATGCTTGTTTATAGGTTATCTTAAAAAGATAGTAGGTTATACCTTTTATGATCCTAAGGAACAAAAGGTTTTTTTGTAGGACCGCTCAGTCCCTTGAGAAGTATAATATGCTTACAAAAGCTAATGGGGAAGTCCTTGAATACGAGGTTCATGTAGGCGAACAAGATAATCAATTAATAATTCCTACTCATGAAACACAACAGAGTGTGATCGAGGAACAACCTGTTACACAACAACCATTGCGTAGATCTAGTAGGGTTCCCAATGCTCCTTAAAGATATGGATTTTTCATCATGAATGATTAAAAAATCTTTCTAATAGAGGATGATAAACCTAAGACCTACCAGGAAGTAATGGAGTGCTCACACTCTAATAAATGGTTAAAAGCCATGAAATCAGAAATGGATTCCATGTATGAAAACCAAGTATAGGAATTGGTCAATGCACCTAATGAGGTTAGAACTATAGATTGCAAATGGATTTTAAAGAAGAAAAAAGTCATGGATGGCAATGTAATTACCTATAAGGCAAGGTTGGTGGCAAAGGGCTATAGTTAAAAAGAAGGAATTGACTATGGAAAAACTTTTTCACCCGTATCCATGCTTAAATCCATAAGGATACTCTTGGCCATTGCTGCTCATTATGATTATGAGATTCGGCAGATGGATGTTAAAATCCTTTCCGAAATATAAACTTTGATCGAGATGTGTATAGTATACAACCTGAGGGTTTTACATCTTAGAATGGCTCTAAGGTATGCAACCTGCAAAGATCCACTTACAAACTTAAGCAAGCATCCAGGAGTTGGAATATAAGGTTTGATGATACGATCAAAGAGTTAGATTTTATATCAAATGCTTATGAGCCTTGTGTATACAAGAAAGTTAGTGGGAGTGCAGTCATTTTCCTTGTGCTATTTGTTTATGACATACTATTAATAGGAAATGACATTTCTCTTCTTCAAATGGTTAAGTTGTAGTTGTCAAGAAAGTTATCCAAGAAAGACCTTGGAGAAGCAGCATTTACACTAGGTATAAAGATCTATAGACTTAGATCCAAGAGGCTGCTAGGTCTTTCACAAGATACATACATAGACAAGGTATTGACTAGGTTCAACCTTGAGCAATCAAGAAGAGGTTATCTTCCAATGTCTCATGGAATTCACCTTTCTAAATCTAAGTGTTCGGGGACACAAGAGGAGAGATTGCACATGAAAGAAATACTCTATACATCCACATTAGGATCTATCATGTATGCTATAGTATGTACATGGCCTGATGTCTTACATGCATTGAGCATCACAAGTAGATTTCAATCTGATCTAGATGTGAAGCACTGGAAGGCCGTTACTTGAGAAGGACTAAGGAAATGTTCTTAGTACATGGAGGAGGTGATCTCACAGTAAAAGGGATTCACTGATGCGAGTTTTCAATCTCTCAGAGATGACTACAAGTCACAATCAGGTAACCTATTTATATTAAATAGAGGGGTGGTTGTTTGGAAGAGTTCCAAACAGGATACGACTACCGATTTAACCATTGAATCTGAGTACATTGCTACTTCAGAAGCAGTAAAACAAGCTGTCTGGATAAAGAGATTTATTGTTGATCTCGGTGTGGTGTCTAACAATAAGGATCCAATAGTAATATATTATGATAACACTGGGGCCATTGCTTAGGCAAAAGAACCATAGTTTCATCAGAAAAATGAACATGTACACAGAAAATATCATATAGTTCAAGATACGGTAAGAGATAAAGATATAGAGATAGAATATGTACCCACAGATCCGAACTTTATGGATGGTCTGACCAAGCTTTTCACACAGATTAAGCATGACCAGCATGTTAATAGTTATGGCTTATGGCATATAGCTAATTGGCTCTAGTGAAATTAGGAGATTGTTAGACATGGTGTATGTCCTAGAGGCAATTAGGGCGATATGTCTTAGTTAGTTTTATTTGTTCCAAAGAAGTTATATTAATAAAGGCATTCTTTTGTTATATCAATGACTGTGAAAATATATTATGACTGGTTTAGAATATATTCATTGATGTGTTAGCAATAGTCCATGACATAATCATAGCACGAATCGTAAAGGCATAGTGGGACTATGTTGGTGAGAACTGGTTCGTGTGCAATTATGATTTGTCTAAGTATCCCTAGTCGTAGTATTAACAAGACTGGACATTGATGAATGCGGATAGGCTAGCATGTATCGTCATACGTCTTGAATATTATTTCGAGTAGCATATCTCTAGTGCTAGAGGGTGGTACCTTGGGTTAACACATGAATGTATTTAGGGAGATACATTGAAGACCGCTATAAGACAACACTCGATAATCTATATTATGTGTTGGTGTTTTAATCATCTTATTGTAATAGCAATACAAATATCCTTAGACCTGAGATACTAGTTACCTTGTTCAGAAGTTACTATACTTTAGATTATACCTATACATTCTATAGATTGGATGATATGGATAATTATGGGAATAGTTGATGTTTATTTATTGGTAAGCTGAGTAGTCAAGTTGGAATCTATCACTCCACTATATTATTATAAGAGAGATGTACCTTGGCCACTTGTTAGAAGTGACACACTCATAATCCTCTTGTCAAAGTATGAGTTGATTGGATGAGATCCTAATCAACACATTAAATTGTTGAGTAGTGTACTTTGGAAGCAAGACTAAACTACTAGGGTAGCTAATATAGCTACTAGTGGACTAACACTTAAACCGAGTACTAGAAACTAGATGGTACTTAATAGTTGATAAAAGGAGGGAATCGTATTGAAACTACTGTAGAACCAGGATTAATTCACAATGCACGTGATGTTCCGAATATTAAGGGGTCATATGTCTTTACTAGAGTGCCACTATAAATGATCAAAGTAATTGGCATCCATAACGGTCTAGAGCTCTGAGCCAGTGAATTCCTGAAAGGGATTGAGCTAGGTTAAACTTTTGGCGACTCGATATTACGGGATCCTATAAGGTCACACATTTTGAGATATGATTGATCTATGTAAAGAACCTTTAGACTAGGTCTAATCTTGAAGAGCAAGGAAATATGGTTAGACCATAACATATTGGTTAGACCAATGAACCTGATAAATAATAAGGAGGTTAAAATAGTAAAAGGGGAAGTAGAAACACAAATAGAATGAGGTTTGGGGAACCTAGGAGAGTGGATTTTCACATATACTATTAGACAGTACATGCGCAAGATCTACACGCGGGCCAGTGCATAAGTGCACAAAGGCCCACATGCCTTGCGCAAGCGGGCTAACTTTGGCAGCCCGCGGTGCTTGCTATGTACGCCAGCATGGCCTGTGCTCCAGTGTAAGCCAAGCCACACTGCTGGGCGCTGGCCAGCGGTGCTAGGGTTTTATTGTGGTGCTTGCTCCCCAAGCAAGCTCCCTAGTATTTGTGTCAGACTCTACTTCCGGTTTTAATTAAATATACTTAATTGCCCTTTTTATTTTAATTCTGATTGGTTGAGGATAGGGACTTTATTATCCTTTAAATATTTCCTAACCACTATAAATAGAAGCTTCCTCCTTCACTATTTTTCATCCTGAATTTCATAATCCCTCTCTTGCTCTCTTATTCTCTTAGTTATTCTGATTCCTAAAAGTAATCTATCGAAAGACGTATTTACTTAGAATAGAAAACTAAGGGAATTTCTTCTACAATGAATTAGTAGGGAAGATCTAGCTATCTTCCGCTCTTTTATCAATTCTTCCTTTCTAAAAGGTTTTGGTCGGTGGTGCTCGTGTGGACTATTTATAGAGGGCTTCTACTTTGGAGTCTGTGTACATAGCTGAGGGGTCTTTCTACTGACTACGGGGTTCACACTTTAACTAGTAAGTGGTTAAATTATTATTAGGTGACAAGATTGCATGACCTGGAAGATTGATGTCAAACATGGAGAATGTGTGACATGGTCATTCAGAGCAAATATGGCGCCAAACTGGAAGGGTGGTGGCTGCAATGGTGTTCGAACATAAGGACGTGCTTGGAAATTCTGACTTAATGGATTCTGAGGATAGGTGTCCCCGCAGAAGTAACCATAAAGTTAGGAGGAGTAAAAGACACAGGGGGTGTCAAAGAGAGTAAAACCACTTGAAGGTACGACCATTTGTGGAGTGAAAGCCCCTGAAAAATCGGGGAAAACTGAGGTATGAATAATTGGTCTTGCATCTTGAGGAGGGAACATAAAGGTTGGTGCAGAGAATGTTGGAGGTGCCTTAGGTAAAGTGAAGACCAGAGGAGTAAAAGATGGAGGTGGTTTAGTGGAACTCTTACCAAACTAGATTTGACTTAGTCAGATTAGTTGAATTGGCAAGACAGTCTGACCTAAAAATGGAATCTCAACTAACGGAATCGTACCATGACTGATCTGAGCGGCCTCATACTGACCTTGAGCTTGAGTAACCGGCCCTGATGGCCCCTAAGCATTCCTTTCCTATACCGAAATAGAATAAACTTGCTCTTGCATAGTAGTGCGGAACAAGTAAGATCGAAGGAACATGGCCACAGCACTGGCGATTTTAGTACCCAACCGAGATTGCCCCTTACTAGGTAGAGGAAGAGGAGTAATACCCTCAAACGGAACCTCACTGATTGATGGTACATCAGACATTTTAGAGATCCTATAATCTTAAACTAAGCCTAAAACTGAACTTAAAGTCGTAGAAATGTGGTCCAAATGATGATCAAGTCTAGACCAGAGAGGACTATGACGGTAAGGAGATCTCAACCTAGCTGAGAAATCGGAAGATGATAAACCCAAATCGAACCATGAATGGAATGAATGGTTGTGTACAATTATTTGAGTGATGAACGTTATATACACGGGTAGTTTAGAGGCATAGAGAGTAGAAGGGATTATGATGCAAAGCTTATCCCCAAAATACATAAGTTGTGTGAATCCCTCGCTATTCCTTAGTGAACTAGGTACGGTTCCTTGGGAGTCAAATGATCTTGGGCATTTTGATAAATTCCCCCTTCAAGCGAGGGAAGAGTCGAGGTAAGCGAAAGAATAAAAGTCGACCACAGGCGGTCTATGCATGAATTGGGTGTGAATGAGCACAACATAAGTAGTACGTGATAAACGAAACCTCTCCCAACCTTATGACTACCGCGTAACACCATTCAAAAAATATGGGCCTAACTCTAGTGCCACTGAACGGCAAGAGAGTATGTGACCTAATTCGAAAACACGCTCATTTTGGTGATTTTATAAGGGGAAGTTGCTATGTTTATCTAATGCGGTTCGTAGTCTTAAACTACTGATATGGTAGAAGTCTCTCATTTACCTTGATTCCACGCCACTCAACCACTCCTCAAATGAGTGCTACCATCGGAGTTGACGTGTTGGTTGAAACGAGAGATCCATCAATAAATATCCCCGATTCCTGGCGTGTGTGACCACGAGATTTTATAGTCCCTCTGGCAAGACGATGATGACGTATGCCCGATTTTATTCCTCATAATAAAAAATTCTTTTTTGGAATTTTCATTACCAATATAAAATTCTCTACGAATTTTATTTTTGAAAAAATTCAATTCGGCGTGTCTGATAACGCGTCCGGTGGTAGCTCAGACCAATGATTTGCACCCAAAAAATAATTTAGTCCAAAATACCCATAAAAGGTAAAAAAAGACCCCAATAATTCAGGTTTTTCGTCAAAATCACCTTTTGCTAGATTTCCTCTCCCTTTCCCCAATTTTAGGCTTAAATCGTTCTAGCTTTTCAGACCTGTCAGGAGTACGAGGCCACCAGCAGCCTCGCTGATACCGACGGTGGTATCATTCATGCCGTCGGAGGTATGGCTTTCAGCTGCAGAACATCTGTATGCCTTTTTGCTCGATATCTGTTGGATAACTGATCTAAGGCAATTTCCAACAGATTTTAGCCTATATAAGCAGCTTTTCTCAACCATTTGAAAGGGTAGAAAACTTGACACTTGAAATCTTACAGGGATTTTGAGCATTTAGCTAGATTTAGTGGGATAAAGTTTAGAAAAGGTAAGAAAACGAGATTCAATTCATCTTTTCTTGGTTTTTCTCTACTGAACTCTTTGATGTTAGGTAGATTTTCAGGTTTAAAATCATTAAAAATAGGATTTAGAACCCAAAATCACCGCTTACTTCCTAAAATCATTGTTTGAGCTCCCTAGAGGTGTCATACAGATCACGAAGAGATGGATTCCCAGCCCTGAGGTAAAAATTCTGAGTCTAATTGCTCTTTGGCCCTCATTTTACCTATTTGTTGTACTTTAGTTGCTATTTGTGCTTAGTTTTGGGTTTTTGGTTTCTTTCTGGCCAAAAACAGGTACTGCAAGAAACTGAAGCCGCTGGAGGCATTTGAAGCCACTGGCGGTATCAACCATGCCGCCAACGACATCGTTGATACCGCCAGTGGCCTCATTTGCCCCTAGTAGCCCCATTTTCTTATAGGACCCTTTCTTTATGGTATCCAGAAAGTCATGTAGCCTGCCTGTGTTACTGCGATTGCCAGCAACATCACCGATGTCGCCGCCGGCCTCAGTCATACCGTCGATAGTATGGCCTTCTAGATAATAGTTTATTTTTCATTTTCTAACCTATTTTAAATTCTCAAAGCTAGGGTGTACAGTGCAACGATGAAGGTCCAAAACCGCCTAAAAATAGACCTCACCGCGTACCATGTGGCTTTTTCACTAATAATCTAATTAAAATAACAATCGAGTCTAAAATTTTGATATAACGGAACTTTCCTACAAACGACGTTTGAATCTCATTTTTAGCCATCCTACTGGGCTTTATGAATTGCAAATAAATATTCCATATTCACACTAACCCGGGTCTTGTTTCATTTACTAACTATGCATGCTACGTGATATATCTCGTATAATGTGTCGTATTTGTGCTAACCGTTTTGTATAGGTAGATTTAGGTTAGATGAATGCTAGGCCTTTGTTTATTTTATTTATTGTAATAGATATTTGGAAAGCCATGTAATTATTATTTTACTTTTCGCATTTTATTTGGGATAACTGTAATAATTTATTTATTTCCCGCTTTTGAATGCTTGTTAAATAACATGGAAATAACATATAAATTGAAAACACAATAAATAGGGTGGATTAAACCCAATTAAGAAAGAACAAAATATTTTAACTTGGCCAATGTAAAATAGATAACATCATCCGAACTCAGAATCTCTACTTAAGGTATGGTCTACCAACCAATGGGAAAATCGTTCCAAAATTTTTCGGTTGAGCTAAACCGGGTGGCGGCTCTATTTTAATTATGGGGTTTCGATCTCTTATCTTTTGAACATAAAACAAGATAAACCATTTTTCGCAATCACCATCACGCCCATTATTCTTCATAGAGACCGTTCCACCGGCCTGGCTTCACAACTGTCATGTAAAACATCATCCGCTCACAGTGGCGACTCTTCTAGGGATTTGTCTCTTTAAACTTAAACTTAAAATTTTTAGTAAGTTTAAAAGATTTTGATGATGTATTGAAATCATTGGCCAAATTAAAACTTCCTTTTTTTCATGACATTTTTTCCTTACGCATGTAGATAGTTCGGTAATTTTTAGGTGCCCCATTTTACCCGGGAAGCTCGCGAAAGTATCACTCATGCCCTATTTGGAATTGAGGATGCCTAGTGGGTGGATCACTCATTTTAACCAACAGGTATATTCATGTGATCACACATGTTTGGGGATTGGTTGAGTAACGTGGAATCAAGGTAAACGAGAACCTTCTACATCAACAAACCCTATACCAAAGCCGCTCTAGAAAAAGCCTTAACACTTCAATCCTTTAGGACTACCATAAAAATGAAAATAATTGGGATACACTTCTCTCGCCATTTCCGGTGAAGAAGCCAAAACCCCATCATTCCAAAGAGGTTTTATGCGGGAGTCATAAGGTTGGAAGAGGGACGCTTTGTGTGCTATGTGCTATATGCTCATGCATCGCTCATGCATCAACTTCAAGAGCTAAAAATTGACTTACCCTTACCGATCTCCATTCGTGGAAGAGGTTTAGCAACATCCGTAGGACTTCTTTTATACCCTGTTGAGCCACGACATATCACTATGCATGGCGGAGGGTGTAAAATTCCTACGGATGTTGGAGGGATAAGCCATCGCATCATCCCTAACCACATCTTCGTGCAGCCATACATACCATGCATAGTTATCGGACAAAGGTCATTCATCCCATTCATGGCATCATATAGTCCATGCATGATCTGATCCACTACCTATCGTTTCAGCTAGGAGGAGGCAAAATTATCATCATACCTCGGTTTGGAAAAGGCTAGAACACCATCTAATTCATCATTCTCTCACCCGATTATCACCATAGAAGTCAAAGGGGTCTGTATACCGATTCCAGCAGGGAGTCAGATTTAGATCAGGTTCAGTTGGGTCAGGAATTCTCCCAGCCAGCTATGTCTTTCCTGAGCAATGACGAAACCCTCTTCCACTCGAGGAGCAAGTCAGCCCTACTCCTACCTCAGGAGCAGTATCTCAGCCCCCTCCTAGTTTTGATTTTGCCAGTGCTATGGCTCAGTTCTTAAATTCAAATGCATTCCAAGCCTCCATCCAAACCACTGTCTAAGCAGCCGTTAAGCAAGCCCTCAAGGATAGGAATTTCGATTGGGTCTTTGAGTCCGATATGTAAGCCCAGAATGGTTCAGCACAGTTGTTGGTTGGTCCGGTAAGGACGAGATCCATTGCACCTGTTTTCACCTAAGTCCCTCGACTTAGCCCATGACAAGCCCATTTTAGTTTGGGTGAACTTCTGCTTTCCTGCCAACCTTGACAACCCCATCAATTATTCCTTTCAATCTGATACCCTTTGCTCAAAGCTCAGTTCCTCCAGTATTCACTCATCAGTTTTTAGCTCCTTCTAGCGGGCTACTCTAACCTCTGCTATCTTTTACTCCTGCTCAATTCATTATAACTCCCAAGGGTACTACCTACCCCCAGAATCCTTTCAGTAGCTAGGTGGTCCTCGTTCTCCACCATCTCCACCAGTCAATGACCAGGTCACACAGCCTCCAAGCATGACACCTGAAGTAGCTGCTTCTGTTTGCTAGATGATGGCTTCTTAGACCAACCATGACTAGGTCGTGCAATCTCTAGGCACGACACCCAAGGCTGTAGCTCTTTCCCAATAGCCTTTCAATGACCAGGTCACGCAGCCTCTGGGCATCACACTAGAGATTCAGGCCTACATCAACCACCTTATAGTCAAGGAACCTGAGCGAGGGGAAGACTGGGTCCCCGATAACTTCACTGTACCGAATATTATGCATTATAATGGGTCTGGTGCCCCTGATTCCCACATCGTTATGTATGAAAGAGTTATACGTGTAAAGAAATTAAGTGATAAAGTGCTTGCTGAAATGTTTCCTTATTCCCTTTAGGGTCCTGCTCTTGAATGGTATCATACTTTGCCATAACATATTGTCACTGATTGGAAACTTCTTTCTGAGGTCCTAAAAGTGCATTATGGTTTTAATACTATGATGGAAACAACCATCCAACATCTTGAGGAAGTTCGCTAAATTCCCAACAAAACCTTCAAGCAGTATTTTAACCGGTGGATGTCGACACAAGTTTTGATGAAATCTAAGCTAAATCTCGAGGAGATGATTGTGAAGCTCCTAGAGGGATCGAGTTTATACCAGAGAGGACTATAACAACAAGGAGGTCTCAACCTAGCTGAGAAATCAGAAGATGATCGACCCAAATTGAACCATAAATGGAATCAATGGTTGTGTATAATTATTTGAGTGATGAATGTTATATACATGGGTAGTTTAGAGGGATAGAGAGCAAAAGGGATTATAATGCGAAGCTTATCCCTAAAATATATGAGACACGTGAATCCCTCGCTATTGCTTAGTGAACTAGGTATGGTTCCTTGGGAGTCAAATGATCTTAGGCATTTTGTTAAATTCCCCCTTTAAGCGAGGGAAGAGTAGAGGTAAGCGAAAGAATAAAAGTCGGCCATAGGCGGTATATGCATGAATTGCGTGTGAATGAACACAACCTAAGTAGTATGCAATGAACGAAACCTCTCCCAACCTTGTGACTATCGTGTAACACTATTCAAAAAATATGGGCCTAACTCTAATGCCAATGAATGGCAAGAGAGTATGCGACCTAATTCTAAAACACGCTCATTTTGGTGATTTCCTAAGGGGAAGTTTCTATGTTTATCTAACGCGGTTCATAGTCTTAAACAGCTGATATGGTAGAAGTCTCTCATTTACCTTGGTTCCATGCCACTCAACCACTCCTCAAATGAGTGCTACCGTGGGAGTTGACGTGTTGGTTAAAATGAGAGATCCATCAATAAATATCCCCGATTCTTGGTGGGTGTGAGCACGGGATTTTATAGTCCCTCTTGCAAGACGATGATGACGTATACCCGATTTTATTGCTCATAATAAAAAATTCTTTTTTAGAATTTTCATTACCGATATCAAATTCTCTACGAATTTTATTTTAAAAAAAAATCAGTTCGGCTTGTCTGATAACACGTCCGGTGGTAGCATAGACCGATGATGTGCACCCAAAAAATAATTTAGTCCAAAATACCCATAAAAAGTAAAAAAAGACCCCAATAATTCAGGTTTTCCATCAAAATCACCTTTTATCGGATTTCCTCTCCCTCTCCCCGATTTCGGGCTTAAATTGTGCTAGCTTTTCAGACCTGTCAGGAGAGCGAGGGGCCGCCAACGGCCTCGCAGATACCCTCGGCGGTATCATTCTTGTTACCGGCGCCATGGCTTTCAGCTATAGAACAACTATATGCCTTTTTGCTCGATATCTATTGGATAGCAGATCCAAGGCAATTTCCAACAGATTTTAGCCTATATAAGTAGCTTTTCTCAGCCATTTGAAAGGTTTGAACACTTGACACTTGAAATCTTATAGGGATTTTGAGCATTTAGCTAGATTTAATGGGATAAAGTTTAGAAAAGGTAAGAAAATGAGCTTCAATTCATCTTTTCTTGGTTTTTCTCTACTAAACTCTTTAAAATTAGGTATATTTTTAGGTTTAGAATCACTAAAAATATGATTTAGAACCCAAAATCACCCCTTACTTCCTAAAATCATCATTTGAGCTCCTTGGAGGTGTCATACAGATCACGAAGAGGTGGATTCACGGCCCTGAGGTAAAAATTCCGAGTCTTATAGCTCTTTGGCTCTCATTTTACCTGTTTATTGTGTTTTAGTTATTGTTTGTGCTTACTTTTGGGTTTTTGGTCACTTTTCGGCCAAAAACAGCTGCTGCAAGAAACTGAAGCTGCCATAGGTATTTAAAGTCGCTGGCGGTATCAACCATGCCGCCAGCGGCATCATTGATACCGCCAGTGGCCTCATTTACCCCTAGTGGCCCTATTTTCTTGCAGGATCCTTTTTTTGTGGTATCCAAAAAGTCATGTAGCCTGCCTATGTAACTGGGATCGCCAGGGACATCATCGATGTCCCTAGCGGCCTCAGTCATGTGGCCAGCGGTATAGCCTTCTGGATAGTAGTTTATTTTTTATTTTCCGACCTAGTTTAAATTCCCGAAGCTAGGGTGTATAGTTCAACAATAAAGGTCCAGAACCTTCAAAAAACATATCTCACCCCATACCGTGTGGCATTTTCACTAATAATCCAGTGAAAATAACAATCGAGTCTAAAATTTGGATATAACGAAACTTTCCCGTAAACACTGTTTAAATCTCATTTTTAGCCATCCAACCGGGCTTTATAAATTGTAAATAAATATGCCATATTCACACTAACTTGGGTCTTTTTTTTACTAACTATGCATGCTACGTAATATATCTCATACAATGTATCGTATTTGTGCTAACCATTTCGTGCAGGTAGACTTAAGTTAGATGAATGCCAGGCCTTCGGGTATTTTATTTATTGTATAGAAAAATGTATAGGTATTTAGAAACCCTTGTAATTATTATTATACTTTCCGCATTTTATTTGGGATAATTGTAATAATTTATTTATTTCCGGCTTTTGAATGCTTGTTAAATAACATGAAAACAACATATAAACTGAAAACACAATAAATAAGGTGAAATAAAACCGATTAAGAAAGAACGAAATATTTTAACTTGGCCAATGCAAAATTGATAACATCATCCGAACTCGAAATCTCTACTTAAGGTATGGTCTACCACTCGGTGGGAAAATCGTACCAAAATTTCCCGGTTGAGCTGAATCGGGTGGCGACTATATTTTAAATACGGGATTTTAATCTCATATGTTTTGAACATAAAACATGATAAACCATTTTTCACAATCACCATCACGCCTTTTATTTTACATGGAGAGCGGTCCACCGACCTGACTTCACAGCCGTTGCGTAAAGCGTCGCCCGCTCGCAGCAGGCATAAGGTATACAATTGAGCTTCACGAGGTGAGAAATGGGCACCTTAACATAGTATTCTAGCTATGCGATGGATAAAAAAGGCATAAGAATAAGACATTTGATTCGGTAATGATTTCAATACATCATCATATCCCTTTAACAAATTTTGAGAACAGAAAAGAGTTTTCAAATTTTAGGTTAAAATGACAATCGCCAGTAGAGACACCACTATGAGTGAACGACCTTTTTCGCATGACCTGCATGAGATGCGGGAGGCTAGAAAATAATAGAGCGCGACGAAGTGAGCTGAAGGAATTATCCTCTATTTTAGAGGGCATGATGAAAATTTATTTATAAAGTGATGTTGAAGTTGAATTTAAGTCCAATTTATAGGTTAAAAAGATGCGAGATCGGAATATTGTCTATTAAGATAGAGTCGCCACCTGATTTAGCTAAATCAGTAACTTTGGCGTGATATTAAGACCGGGTGGTTAGACTGTACCTGAAAACAGAGAGTTCAAGTTTGGATGATGTTACCTACTCTTCATTACAAAATCAAGTCATTTTATTTTTTTAGATAAAGCATCATTTCATACTTATGCGATTTAAATCCCCTAATTAGAGCTTTCAATTTGTATTTAGCCATTCATCACACAGCACAGCAAGTAGAAAGCAGTAAATAAATAAAAAGCAAGAAATTAAATAATTATTACAGGACTTTACAAATCTTATACATTTTTCTATGCGAGAAATTAAATAATACCCGAAGACCTAACATCCATCTATCCTAAATCTACCTGCACGGAAAATGTTAGCATAGATACGGCACGTAAAACATGGCAAGACTCCCATTAACGTGCATAATCAAGACATAAACAATTTCTGGTTAATTATTGGAATTTAATGTGGAAGAAAATAATTTACTTTGAATTTTTAGAGTTAAAAACACATTCTTTAGGCATTTAATGGTCATTTAAGCAATTAAATAATTAATTAAATAAAATAAACAGCCATAAAATTAGATAAAATATTTATAGAATATTTTTTGGATTTATATTTGGGACAAAACAATTTATTAAGGATTTATTTAGTGAAAAAGGTCTTTTTAAGTAATTAAATAATTAATAAATTATAAAAACAGATTAAAAAAATATTATTTAGTTCCGGATGATTTAGGATTATTTAGGAAATTTTTCGGGATTAAAACGAAGTTAAAAACGCGATAAGATGATAAAATGGAGCCAAAAACACAAAATAAAACATACAGGGACCAAATGAGAAATTTTTACCAGTAGGCCACTCGAGTGGCGTGGCTGGCCGCTCGAGTGACATGGCTGGCCGCCCCATTGGGGAGGCTTGGATGTCACTCGGGCGGCCAGTCCGTCCACCGGAGTGGTTGACCATAAAAATTTTTCATAGCATTTTTGCTCCCGAAAACTCAAAATTATTAACATTTTAAGTCATTTCCCACACTTAATCAGTGGATTTGGCCTTAAAACACCGGAATAATGTCGATTTTTTGACTCGAGGGGAGGAAACTCGAAATATCCAGTGAAAAGGGGGTTGGCCACTCGGGCGATGAACAGGCCACTCCGACGACATGGCAGGTCGCCCCGTAGCCAGTCGCTGGATCGAACAGCCAGAATCTCAATGGAAAATAATGAAAATGCAAAAAATAGGAGCCAAATACTCCAAAAACCAAGCAAAACGCAGCAACAAGAAAGAAATAACTTAAGTAAATAGATTAGAACTCAGAAATTACCTTTAGGCCGTGAATCTATCCTCGAGACCCGAATCAACCTTTGGGGAGCTCTTTTGACGATTTTGTGACGAACACCGATGAACAGTGACGGATTTAGTGATAGAAATAGTAAGGGATTTAATGATTTCGAGAAAAGTCTCTAAATCCTAGTTAAAATTGATTTTATCTTGTGTTTAAATCAATTTTTAGTTGTTTAAAACTAAAAGATCGAGCCTAATAATCTTTGGAAACCTGAAATAATGTGTATTAATTTGGATTTCACCACCTTAAAAGGGTTTCTCTCTAGAAACTAAGGACCCTCAAAATGGTGATTTAAATGTTCAAATTGGCTAAAAGTCTGAATCTGATGATTTTGGGGTTTTTAGACTCAATTCAGTGAAAATAATGCATTTAGTCCCTCAAAATAATGAATTTTTGGAAAAACAATAAAAAACAAATTTTTGCCTAGAGAAAAGGCTAGGAACGTGTTTGTTCAGACCCCGAGGCTAGGTCGCCCCCC
The DNA here is from genome assembly GCA_947683365.1 of Euphorbia pulcherrima. NCBI lineage: Eukaryota > Viridiplantae > Streptophyta > Magnoliopsida > Malpighiales > Euphorbiaceae > Euphorbia > Euphorbia pulcherrima. Next base: position 47,069,138 of record CANTUS010000014.1, read on the forward strand.
TGGCGTGGCCAATGCACCATGGTGCGCAACCAACGGTACGGTCAGGCCGCGCCCCTGGCCTGGCCACCATGCACCTGGCACGGTCTACCATGCACCTAGTGCGGCCAATGTGCCATGGTACTCGGCCAATGTTATATACTAAAAATAACGGGACTCGCTAAAAATAATCGGATGTTATAGTAAACAGGAAAACAAATTACTGCGCACGAAAAAAAAAATGCAATTTATTTTAAACGCAATTTTAATTATTTGTAGTGACTTTTAGGCACGGTCAAAGGTCTAAAATCGTCAAAAGGAACTTTCCATACATGACTCGAGTCTAAAAGAATGAAACGAATAGCTAAGGGAAGGTCAGAACAATTTTCATCATCGTTCTGCGGGGACACTGAAAGGCCCGTGCTCACAATAGCTTACCAACGTGCTGTCATCACTATACCCATAATCACTCGTGGCACCCTAAATTACTGAGTGAATAGTTATGACCCAAAGTATAGCAATAGTACCACACAAGGTAACTAATATTTCAAGTATGAGGATATTCGCAAAGTTATTGCATGAAGATAAACACTAACACATTGATATATATACTAAGTGTTTATCTTACTGTGGTCTCCAATATATCTTCCAGATATATCCATGTGTCAAACTCAAGGCACCACCTTCAGCCTTAGAAGGTTAACTGCTTGGACCCTTTCCAAGAGAGTTGACCATATGCTAGTCTTACTGCTCCATCAATATCCTTTCTTGATGAAACTATGACTAGGGATAGTTTAGACATAATCATAATTGGACATGAAGCAGGTCTCACTACATATAGTCCCACTATAATAACTATCGCTTCATGCTATATATTATGTCAAGGACTTTTGTACAAAGATATCAATGAATATATTTTAACCAGTCACAATATATATGAACACATCGATATAAACAAAAGACTAAATGCCTTTATTAAACAAACAAATTGTTCGTACAAATACATAATTAAGATATATCGCCCCAATTGCCGTAAGGGCATACATCATATCAAACAGTATTAAGCCATATAACCCTAGAAAAGCCACTCGTAGAGCGCACCATCGTGCATACCCCTAGTATTAAGCGATATAACCTAGAAAAGCCGCTCCTAGATTGCGCATACCCCCGGTATTAAGCAATATAACCCTAGAAAAGCGACTCCTAGAGCACAACATCGTGGATACCCCCGGTATTAAGAGATATAACCCCAGAAAAGCATCTCCAAGAGTGCACCATCACGCATACCCCTAGTATTAAGCGATATAACCCTAGAAAAGACTCTCCTATAATGCACCATCACGCATACCCCTAGTATTAAGCGATGTGTCCCTATCATTAAGCAACACAATGCACTATTGGATAGCACTCACGCATCATGAAGAACACGCATGCATGCATCTCACAAATCATGCTAGAAATGTCAATAGCCTCATTCATCATGCATAAGGGCATGTACTAATCTATTTTCATTTCAGCCCACGAGACCAAAGCTGGATGTAGTACTATTCCTATTGGCACCCAAAAAGAAGCAGCCTCAAAGTAAGGAACCTAAGGAGGTAGATCCTGATGAACTAATACTCACAGACTAAGTCGACGAAATGGCCGATCACTAAAAGGCAGCACTAGAGGCGGTTCAGGACATGATCCTCTCTGAGGATTTTGTCAAAAAGTTTGAAGCTGTCATAAACAATATATGGGCCGCCAGAATTTTAGGTTTCGGCTCAGAAGATAAAGCCACAGAAATTAAAAAGAAGTTCTCTAATTTTGAAGAAATGCTTCCCAAGATAAACCGTATTACGGGCTCTCAAGCGCTAAATACACAGATTCGCAAAAATTCAAGCTTACCATACTGGAGCCATTACCCACTAACTTTGTTATGCCCTATGTCCCACCGTTTGATGGCACGAGTTCCCTTAAAGCTCACATTGAGGGGTACCTACGAATTATGATGAGTATGGACATTCCCAAAGTCCACCAGGTGAATTTGTTTCAAACAACATTGCAAGGTCCTGCTACAGATTGGTATATGATGATGTCTAGCCAAGTAAAATCAAGCTAGAAGTTGCTCAGTACCACCTTCATAAAAAATTACGCTTACAACTTCCGAGTGGAAACAACCTTGCAAGACCTGGAAAGAGTCCGGTAGGGTAACAATGAACCCTTTAAAACTTACTACCGTAGGTGGGTCGCCATGCAGTCACTGGTGGATGGCACCCCAAAAATGGACGCCCTAGTTATGAAATTGGTATGTAATCCCAAGTTCTGAGAAGAAATGAAAATAAAAAAATTCCATACTTTGGGTGACGTTGTGAAGTATACCAAAAGAATCGAGAAATATGATGAAGAAGAACGTGGCAGACAAGAGGAGGTGGCCTATTATGCTAAAAATAAGCCATACGACAAAGTGGCTCCAACAAAATCCTACCAGCCAAAACCTTCCTATGCCAAAAGGGAGGAAAATAAAACGGAGTCCGTCATCGCCGCAATCGCTCCAACATCTCCTCAACCAATTCGCCATGGACTGAATTGCTGTCTTAAATATTCACTAAACTGAGAAAGGATGGGGGGCATGCAAAGCTTAAAACCCTTTGTGCCTCCGTCTCCGGCTAACAAAGACAACATTTGTGCATATCATGTAGTAAAAGGACACAGAACTAATGTGTGTGTTCGATTCCTACGAGATCTCCAGAAGTTGGTTCAGGAAGGGAACCTAGAAGAACCAGAACAGAAGCCAAGTACTCAAAATAACCCGCATCCAAACTTTGAATCTCCCGTTAATACTATCCTTCTTCATGAGGACAATAATGGTGGAAGGGATAGCTCCCAGTTTGATCCCAGTTTTTGGATAAATGACATTGAGTGGGAACACACAGAGTTAGCCAAGGTAGACACCTGTGCAATAGAGTTACAGGAATCTGAGAAACTTATGGCTTTAGCAATAGAAAATCTTAGATATGAAGGAAATACTGACGCGGTCATATTCTTGGACCACTTCTACGAGCTCCTGGTAAATTATGATATTCCGCCCTATGATATAGCCACCGGTCTTCCCATACTCTTCACAGAAGACGCGATGGATGGGTATCTTTCCCTATCACCTAGTCAATTATGGAACTAGGTGGAGCTAGAGCACCAATATTTGGAAACCTTCCCCAGCGATATGATTAGTATCTTTCATTAATCCCTCACTATAGGAAATCATGCAATATATCTTATCGAGCACTAAGAGTCCCCTATAGGCGAATGGTGGCAGTCAAGCGATACTATAGTATGCTTGCAGACCTGAGGACAACATGACTCTTAGACATTGAGGATGATGGGGTAGAAGTTTTACAAGATCATGGAAGCCTTCTTAATTCATTTCGCTAACTCAGCTATACCATGTCCCCGATCCCACTGGCCACCCTCCATGATGACAAAACTGCCAATTGGTACAATGGTATACCAATTGAATGATATTGGGATCTTTTCGATGTAAGCGCCAGCTTTGCCTGCACCTTTGCAACACGCGACTCATTGGACTTGGTACTAAGCTGAGAATTGGCCATCAAGAGCACGGCCTCATCCAAGCGATAGAAAGGAGACACTGAATCAATACCCTACAAAGCATCATTCATTAATGCCATCTCACTCAATGAAGGAGAGGAATGGGGACTAGATAACCAATATAAGGACCCTTGCTTTGAGGACAACCTTATATTTGATTAAATGCATATGATCGAAAGGGTGACGGCTTACTAAGATGAACTTAGGACCCGAGGCCTCCTCTACATAGCTGATTGGGAAGGGAACGAGACCAGGTTTTCAAGAGAATCTGACTAAATCAAATTCATTAGATGGTTCCTCCGAACTTTAGAGTTGTACGATGTTAGCATCCTAGGAGCACCGGCCATGTTTCCTACATTCCTGGTTGGTCCAGCCCAAGTTTGGTATTTGTGACTCCTCCCCCTCCGACATTGGGATTAGCCGCTAATGTGCCAGAACTTCATCCAAGCATTTGCTCCTCATATTCCATTCTTTAGGAACGATGACGGCTCCTATTCTTGGGTCCTTCCACCTTCCCCCGAGTGCATACGCTTCGAGCCTGTTTATGAAAGGTATGTAAGCATGCCTAAAGACAGAATGGTGCACATGATATTCCGCACCACCATTACCACACTCATATAATGCGAAGAGATGCAAGGCCCACACGAGTTCGAGGAATATGCACCACACTTGAGTCCTCACTTTGAGGTGGGGGAGAGTAGCATAAATCTGATGAGTAGGACAAGTTGCACGACGAGGTCAGCCCTTCAAATGAAAGAGTTATGCCTCCTGACCCATCTCATGCAACAGAACCTATCTACCTCAACTAGTGAATGGTCACAGAAACTTGAGTGATAGCGAATTCGCTTACATGTCAAATGAGCATGTTCGACCAGCCCCGTATCCCCTGGTAGAAATAGAATTTGCTCATTTAAGACCAGATTACCCACCGTAAGGTAACAATTTTAGTTATCCAAGTAGTAGAATCCCTGTTGGTCCTCAACTGTAGGCATCCAAGCTAGTGTACTTCTAGGACCCACTCCAAAAGGAATTACAAATGCTCAACCATTGCCAGATCCTGAGTCCTCACATTCTTGTTTAATGAGGGAAGAATTGCAGAGGATCATTAATGGAATCCCCATAAAACTCAACACAGTTAGGACTGGAAATCTGATGGAAAGGCTGGTTTTTTAGAGGATCCAACAAGGAAATAGGGGACCTTCATGGCAAAGGTGCCCTCAATCTGGCACTCATGTCAACCTAAAAGTGTTCAATAGCATACAAGATGACTAAAGATTCTATAGGTGGCTGAATGCAGCCCATCAATAGGCTGTTGCTTGGGAAGCCACCTATGGGACTATGCTCTTTAACGAACTGCCACTAGAACTCGGGTATGATGGAAATGGACACGCTAGGATCTAACTCACCATATTCATAGAGGTAATGAATTCAAGGAATGAGCAATACAATAGTTGGCCAAAATTTTTTGGCACAACCCTTAATATGAGGGCACTGGAATGGTATAATCAAACTTGGAATAATCCAGCCATGAATCGCTATTGCTTCTTCTGAGGTATCCTATGGTCAAGCATTCCTTTATCACTTTACCATGGAAGAACCAGATGAAGGGCCAAGAGGAGATCCACCCAGAATGGAGCCGTACCCCAGAGACGGACTCGCAGCCTAGGCTTATACATTCTTTACAATGGTACCCCGGCCCGAGATCGTAGAAATATTAGATGGATTAGTCCTGGCTTAGTCTGACATTATTGACATGATCAAGGGAAATGAGCCACAAGCGCATGTAATAAATGAAATCCTTTGGGCAAACCCTGCCATACCCTTGCTGACAGACGTTCACTACAAGCCGATTCTGCATGCAACTAAGCCCATACGGCTAAAGGACATTCCCTTGGAGGAAGATTTTGATGAATTTCTAGTGTTTGAGCCTAAGGGCACCTCTAAAGCCCAACCGAAGCACGTTAACTACGTCACTCAAAGAGGGAGGGTTTACCAACCGCAAATCCAAGTCAACCCTAACCCCGCAAGTGCTCCACCGGTAGGCAACTCTACAAAGGAAATTGGCACCCCTATAGTCGAACAGTTGATAAATACACCTATCAAAACGAGTGTTTAGGATCTCCTACAGGGATCCCAGGCACACAAGAGGGCTATTTTCTATAAGTTAACGGAAAGTGAAGCGCTTTTATTAGCCTCGCTAGCGGAAGTATGTGCTCTAATTGGACACGGGACCCCCGCCGAGTCCCTCGACATTGCCTTTTCTGCCATGGATTTGTTAAACGTTGGACCACACCACAATCGAGCCTTGTACTTCAAAATTCAGATCCTATACAAAGTAATGCCTTGTGTCATGGTAGATAATGGTTTTGTGCTCTACATCTATCCACAAAAGATCCTACCAATCCAAGGACTCAATAAAGGCATGCTCAAAAGGTTTGGAATAGTTATTAAAGCGTATGACAACTCAAAAAGATCCATCCTAGGAACCTTTGAAGCAATAGTAAAGGTAGGAGAAGTCGAGTCTTTTATAACTTTCACCGTCATCGACATTCCTATCACATTCTCCCTGCTATTCGGCAGACCATGGTTCCATGCGCTAGGAGGTGTTCCCTTCACCTTACATCAGAAGGTGAAGATCCCATACAAGAGGAAAATAGTAACCCTCGAGGCAGATGAAGAATCCACCATGGCTCCCATACAAGCCACCCCATAATACATAGACTGATTTCTTACAGCCACCATAGGGAAGAATGAGAAACCAACCCAATGTCTGAATCGGTGATGAATTACATATGTCAACGCTTAGCTCTATGAGCCAGTCTAGGGGCACAAGAACATGGTCCTCCTGAATTTAAATTTGCAATAGGCTCCTATTGCCCCATCGGACTCGGTTATCAAGGAAGGGGTCAATAAAGGTCATGGTTTAGAAGATGCCAAATGTCCGCGATATTTGTTCTTTCCAGGGAAGTCTTATACCAAGGCAAACCAAAGCCGGTCAAAACTAAAGAAGGAAAGGTTCTCGGCTTTGAGATATTCTCTGATGTCGTAAATATCAAAGACCCCAACTCCGAAAGGTGGGCTAAGAAAAGGAAAGCCTCCTCTGAAGAAGAAACCCCTAAAATGTAAAAGACGATAACTCCGCCACTAGAGTCAAGCGTCAAAGAACTGACAACAAGATTGGCTAAATTGATAGAGACTAATCCTGAGGACAAGAAGGTCGGATTAAAGCTTCAGGGAGAAGAATAGACTGAAGAAGGGATGGAAAAAATTATCTCCGAACTAGCTCAGCTCATGCTCAAAGGGAAATCTAAGATCGAAGACGCAACTACCAGCATTAGCACAGAAACTCCGAATGAGGAAGCTCCTATCCCAAAAGTTATAATGATCTTTCATTTTCTGATGTTTTTGAATTAAACAACTTGTATGATGAAACTGATAATGGCAATAAAATGGACGACTTTGCTTATTTGTGTGGTGCTTTTGATCATATGCATTCATTTCATCATGCATCTAACATTTTTAATATTCAAGATACTCCCATAAAAGAAACAAATTTAGGAACCGAGGATGATCCTAAAATGATAACAATCTCCAATTACCTAAGTCTTAAGCTTGAGGCGAAATTAGTGGAAGTACTCAAGTCACATTTAAGGGCATTTGCTTGGTCCTACAACCATATGCCTGGGGTTGACAGAGCCATTGCGGAACACAAAATTCCCACTAACCCGAAGATCTAACCAGTTAAACGAAAGCTGCGAAGACTAAGACCAGAATGGGCTGAGAAAGTCAAAGAAGAAATAACCAAACAAATCAAAGCCAAAATCCTAGAAGTTGCAGAATACCCAGAATGGTTAGCCAATGTAGTACCCATTGCAAAGAAAGATGAAAGGGTCAGGGTCTTTGTCAATTTCTGTGACCTCAACAAAGCCTCGTCGAAGGATGACTTTCCCTTACCCCACATAGATGTACTAATAGACAGTGGCGCCAGGACGGCCATGTATTCTTTATGGCCGGCTTCTCAGGATATAACCAACTATTAATGAATGTCATCAATAAGTTCAAAATAGCCTTCATCATGGAATGGGGGGTGTACTGCTATGAAGTCATGCCATTCGGGCTCAAGAACGCAAGGACAACCTACCAAAGGGAATCACTACTTTACTTCATGACCTAATCAACAAAGATGTCGAAGTATAAGTGGATGATATGCAGATAAAATCACTAACCCCTGAAGAGTACCCAGTTGTGCTCAATCGGTTTCTCATCTGTGCAGAGAAGTGCAACATGCAACAAAATCCAAAGAAGTGCATCTTCGAAGTGACCTACAAAAAATTATTTGGTCATATCATTAGCCAACAAGGCATAGAAATTGACCAAGAGAAAGGGAAGGCAATCCTCGATATGCTTACACGTAAAATCGAAAAAAAATTAGAAGCTTCTTAGGTTCATTACAATACATCAGTAGATTTATCGCTGAATTAACCACTGTCTGTGAACCCATATTCAAGCTCCTCAAGAAGCAACAATTGATCACCTAGAATACACAGTGTCTGGAAGCCTTCGACAAGATCAAGATATACTTGTCCAACCCGCCAGTACTAAAGCCTCCTACGTCAGACGAACCACTCACTACGTATCAGGCTATTGAAGAAACCTCCGTATGGGCAATGCTCATGTAAGAACATGAGGACAAAAAGGAACTCGCTATTTATTACCTTAGTAAGAAACTCCTTGAATATTAAACCTGATACACCATAGTCGAGAAAACCTGCACCGCCATGGTATGGTTAACCAAAAAGCTCAGACACTACTTTCAATCCTATAAGATTCAAGCTGTTGCAAAGGTCGACCCTATTAAGTACCTTTGCCAAGCACCCTCTTTGGTAGGGAAACTATCCTGATGGCTGTTGCTCCTATCAGAATTTGATGTCAAATACGTCACCAGGAAAGTAATCAAGGGATGGGTCATGGTAATATTTCTGGCCAACCAACCTTTGGAATTCGATTATGTGGAGAACCTTGAGTTCTCGGACGAACAACTAGCTATGATATCAAATGAGCTCCAAAGATGGACCATGTCCTTTAATGGGGCAGTAAATCACAAGGGAGCTGGTTTATATGACATAATTGTCTCCCCTGAAGGAGGATTAATCCCGCTCTCTAAGAGATTAGAGTTCTAGTGACCAACAATGGCACCGATTACGAGGCATGTCTGTTATACCTAACTTCACTACTCATACTAGGGGCAGAGGAAGCTGAAGTTATTAGAGACTTCTCCCTTATCATCAGACAAGAAGTAGGTGACTTGGAGGTAAATGAGGAGTTGCTCCGATCATACCTTGAATCCGTTTGGACAAGGCATCTCTCTTCGGGAAATACAAATTCCAGCACGTGTTGAGAGAAGAAAACCAAATGGCAGACTCCTTAACCACCTTGGCCTCTATGTGGGAAACCCTGAATAGCAACCCATAAAACTGATAATAGTGGAAGTCACAGGCACTCCATACTATCTCACCTCAGTCACACAAATCTTCACAGAGCAAAAACCCTTGTACAACGATATATCTCAATACCTCGAGGATGGTACCTTCCCTACAGAGGCTACTGATGCCAACAGAACCACCTTACAAAAATTGGCAGTTGAGTTCAGGCTCATCAAGGGTCAATTATTTCGGATATCATCTGATGGGATTCTTCTCAAGTGCTTGGGGCAAGCAGAAGTTGACAAAGTCATGCGGGAGATACATGCAGGATTATGTGGTCCCCATATGAATGGGGTAATGATGGCCAAGAAATACAGTGAATGGGATACTTTTAGCTAACCATGATAGCTGATTGCATGAACTTAGTCAAGAAGTGCCATGAGTGCCAAATTCACGGTAACATCAGTCACATGCCACTAGTCGAGTTGCAGCACTTGGCTACACCTTGGCCCTTCTCGGCCTAGGGTATCAACATCATAAGAGAAATTAGGTCATCCTCAACCAACAGTCATAAGTTCATCAAAGTAGCCGTGGACTACTTTTCAAAATGGTTTACAGCTTAATCCTACACAGGGTATACTGCCAAGAAGATGGAAAAATTCATTCAAAGGTAAATCTTTGCAAGATAAGGTGTGCCTTATCACGTGGTGTCTGACAACAGAGTACAATTCCAAGGTGAAACCGCATACCTACTAGAACGATACAGCATTGAACACCATCACTCATCACCATATTATCCTCAAGCCAATGGGTTGGTGAAAGCAACCGATAAAGCTGTGAAAAAGATTCTATCCAAAATGGAAGTTAACCATCGGGATTGGGTTGATCATCTCCCTTATGCTCTTCGAGCTATCAGACCAGCATCAAAACCCCAAGGGCAAACGCCATTCTCCCTAATATACATAATGGAAGTCGTTCTTCCCTTTGAAATTAAAATCAAATCATTTTATGTGGCACTCGAATCGAAGTTACACGAGGATGAATGGGCCAGATCTCGTTACGAGACATTCAACGCTATCAATGAAAGGCATCTATAGGCCCTCGATAGCTTGGGATGTACCAACAATGGATGGCCTAGGCTTATAATAATCGAGTAAGGAAAGCCGACACATCCCTAAAAGTTGGCAATATCGTGTTAAAATAGGTCAAAGGCACTCATACCGACCCCAGAGGTAAATTTTGCCAAAATTGGGAAGGTCCATACATGGTAAAAGGGTTCTTAGCAAAGGGGCCGTAAAAATCATGGACATAGATGGAAATAAATTCAAAAATTCCATCAACCGGGATAAGCTTAAGTTTTATTACATTTGAAGACCAAATCAAGATAAAGGAAAATCATGTTGAAAAGTCACTAGAAACAAAGATATCATCCCACAATTTGTATCTTTGTAAAATCATGAAAGATGTAAGATGAAATGAGATGCATTAAGAAGAAGCAAGCATACATTAGGGCAAAACATTCATCCTTGAAATAAATTCGAGGCTTTATTACAAAATTTATAAGATAAACTTAGTGGCTAGGACCTGCCATGTGATGACTGTAGCAGCGAGTGATTGCTAGCCTATCTGCTCTAGTATGTGCTACCTTGATGGCAGAAAGCCACTCCAAATATATCTCATAGAGTGACTCATTAAACGACTGCTTATAATTCATGACAACCAACGTGCGACTCTCCCACTTAGTGCAAATGTGGTCTGGCCACAAGGACCCCCAAGGTTTTGCAAGCAAAATAGAAACATACTCGGACACAAATTGAGGACGACCATACTATCGCCTTATGTGCTTCGGGAAATAATAAGACACTCGCTCCAGGCCCAACAATTTGACACCCCTGGGTATGGTCTGGGTAGTCACCTCATCAATCTTCCACCAAGGGCAGACCCACCTAATATCCCTCTCAGTCAACCTCTGTAAAAAGTACAAGCATTCTAGCGAAGATTGATTCTTATATCACCCGAGTTGCATTTCTTGGCTCTATAAAGCCTTTAGGGTGTAAGGACCAGGTGGCCCTGCTAGATCTCGAATTACCTTCAAGCATTCAATCAACCATATCTTTCATAAAGAAAAGCTTTCAGCAAGCAGAATAAATGAAGCATCCATTGAAAAAAAGAAAAAAAATAGTGTACCTGAAGGAGGAGCCTACTACCCCCTGTTGCTTAAATGGAATCCATGTAAGAAAAGGACTTGGACAGAACCACGGCCATAGGAGACAACCCTTCCAAAGTTTTTTGAATCATAGAAATTAATTGAGGACTATAGACCCCAATGTCTGATTCACATAGAAAACCTCCCATAAGTAGCGCAGTCATGACAAGTACCCAACTTTGGTGGCTGGTAAGGATAGAGGAGCATATCTCCAATACCACCCATAAAATTAATCCGGGATGTTCGGTATTGGTGGACATGATTTGATTCCTTCGATGGTCAGAAAGTCTGAGGAAACTCACATCATTTGGCTTCACGGTGACATTGTAATCAGGCACCATAGCCTGACTACGAGGGATGTCTATGATAGCGCAGAACTCTTCGTAGAGCAGACACAACTCTTGATTATTGAAGTGGAACACGTGATCGAGGGGATCCCATAAACTTAAGGCCCTTTGCAGGAATGCATCATCCAAAGTAAGATTATAATAATGTCATATATTGAGGAGACACCCAGCCTAGAGTTGATTCCAGTCAACCGAACTCAGAATATGGAGGAAATCCCCTAGTCGTGTTTTGAACCCATCCATGTTGAGTGGATTGTCACTTCATAAAAGCGATAAGGGCTCACAAAATCATCTTTAACTACACAAGAAGAGTTCACCTTTAGGACAAATCAACAAGATAATAAAACTATCATGTCAAAGGCATGAAAGCAAATCATCCATAAAAAAAAGGGCCCCGCACAACCCACCAATCCACAAAAAAAGGAAAGAAAAATAATAAAGGGCCAAAAGCATGCCCAATCCATCCAATGTACTCCACAATATAGCCACGTAGGGCCCACTAAAATAATGTATATATGCAAAACTAGCGCCCAAGTATAAAATCCACCTAAATTGCCCGAATAAATGGGGTCCTACGGATGTACTCACGGTGCCCCACTGCTGTCTCTAACTCTCTCTTGGGCTTTTAGACCCGGTGCAACCTGAAGTGGCTGCATGAGTGGGGGAACAGATACAAACGACGGAGTTGGCAGAAACTGTGAGGTCATCCCTGCAAAGCTGGCTTGACTAAAATAACCGAGCATGTAACCCTATGCCCTATAGCCAGATTGGTGCTCTGCATAGCCAGTGGGGGGAGGTTGCCTATATTAGCCCTGCTGGTAGCCTAAAGTCCTTGTCGGAGGAGACGTCCGACAACTGGCTCTAAGACGGTCCATGTCCACCTGCAGCGCCTGAATCTTATCCTATAAATATTCCATACATTCATAAGCATACATTTATGCATCTTTACTAAATAGGTACTATCCGGTCTTACTGCCATTTGGAAGTTTTCCTCGAGCATAATGCTCTAAAAATCAAAGAGCAGACGTCCGTCTCTCTTGCTATCTTCTCTCAACACCTGTCACAAGAAGTAGGCAACACCAACAAGAGCAAAATATGGCACAAAGCATAATATTAGACTCATGTAGGTCGCATTAGTGGGCATAAAAGTCATGGGCATCCTGGTCGAATCGTCCGCTTCAAAAGGAGGAAAGTAAAATGACAAGTCAGGTTGATAAATATGGAACCTTGTAGGGACATTGTAATCTCGTTGCCTTGTACATGGGAAGGGGTATCGCCAGACGCATGTGGACCCTGTGCCCTCTTACCCTATAAAATAAGACAAGATCAGTACCCAGGAAATGCCAAAAATGAGTATAGGAAGGAAAAGGCGTACCCTCTGAGATGTGACATGATCCTCGAGAGGCCAGTCAAGCAGGCATTCAGTCACGAAGCTATGATACATGCCCTCCTTACCATACAACTCCACAATCTTACCATCCCCCTTGAAAGTATCAAGGTCCTCGGCCAGCTCCGGCCAAAATAGCCACCTCGGAAGCTCAAGTGGCACCAATCTCTCCTCTGGGGGCTTATCACAATACGTTATTCACTCACCTAGATACCACTCCATAGAAGAGGGGCTTTCTAAAATTAGCTACCTCGGTACCATCTCTCCAGCGGCCGCCATAACTCAACTCTAGCCAGAAGCATTTCCCCCATGGAGTGTGGATGACCTGCAAACATACATGGCATTAGTAAACATCGCAAAAAAAACCTAAAAAATTACAAGATACGAAGGCTCACCTCATAAAAAATAAGGTTCTTAATCCTCTTCTCGACATCGGAAGAGTCAAGGTTCCCCCAAGAAACCAACCAGGTAGGGAAGCAAAGGAAGTAGTGAATATTCGTTCGAACCTTGGCCTTCTTCTTTCGGGGAATAATACCCATCTCGAAGCCCCAAATCTGTAAAGAGGTAAAATGAAAGTCAACACATGATAAAAACACAAAAATAAATAAACTACTCAGTATTACCTCAAGAACAATCTTGGAGGATTTTAGCTCCAAAGTGTGCTTCCTCGCACAATGTTCAAGGGCCAAGTACAACTGCCCTAGTGCAGCTCTACCCCAAGCCATTCCCTTGAACTTTTCTAATTTGACCAGAGAACCCAAAAGGTTCGAATTAAGGGTTGAATTAGCAATGAGAAACAAGGTGTTGGTCAAGGAATACAACATAAAGGAGTAAGCACACTGCTCCTGGGCTCCAACATCAACCGGGGCCCTATTTCTCGGAGCCGACCAGTAAAGGTATAAGTCCTTTGCAGGAATTTCCTTATTTTCACTAGTAAACCACAACAACGTTTGCACTAGCATGGAATCATAATTGCCCATGTTCATGGCACAATTGAAGTGGATAATCTCCCCATCAAAACGCAAACCCTTAATAGAGGCAAAATCTAGCGGCGTAATTGTATACTCCCCGCAAGGTAAATAGAAGGTAAAGGCCGAATCAAACCATCTCCTTAGGATTGATGACAAGGCCACACATGAATACCGAATAAGATTCACCGGGACAGGCTTTTCAAATAACATCCTAAAGCTCGAGCACTCCAAAATACCCTTCACCTCAGGAGAAAGAACTCCCCAATGAGCGACAAGGTCAAAAAAGTTGCCCGCACCACGATGGTCAACTTTCTGCAAAAACAAGAATAATGCTTTTTCAAAAGCCATGAAAGGAAAGCTTATAGTCATTAAGCATAAAATTACAAAAGTTTACAAAATTGCTTATAGTCATCAAGCACAAAATTGCCAAAGTTTATAAACTTGCTTACTGTCATTAATCACAAAATTACTCACTTATAGTTACTGAGAAAAGCCCACAAAAATCTACATTCTATCATGCAAAGCCCCGAGCTTATAGTCATTAAGCTACCCGACTCAAAATAAGGTCATCCAAAATATCATCAAGATTAAGGCACAAATTTGTAGCACTAAACTACCCGAATCAAGAAAACTTACAGTTACTAAGTTCCAACCCAAAGGCGGAAATTCCCAAGATGTCATAAGGCTTATAGTCATTAAGCTATCCTAAATTCGCACAATCAGCAACAACACACGTGAAATTAAATGTCCCGAAAAATCTTTGCGAGTTACAGAAAATTCTAGAATGCGTAGAAAGTGAAAAAAAAATAGATTTTACAGCAAAAGTGTCGATCGACACTTATGTGCATTGATCGATGCTTCCTAAAAATCTAGAAGCATCGATCAATGCTAAGCCTGAAAGTTTCAGAATTACAGAATCATGCACACATAGTTTATAGTAGCATCGATTCAGCAGGAAGTCCAATGGAGCATAAAGCATCATGAAATCCATAAAAAGCATGTCAAATACAAAGGAAAATTCTAAAAGAAAAAGAAACATTAAGGGAGTTACCGGAACGCGAGAAAGATGATGCTCAGGCTTAAGAACAAGGTGAATAACCTATGCCTTGCCCACGCCGTGCAATCTCTGATTCATGGGAAGCTTATAGTTGTCCTCCATGCCAACAAACGGAATTCGGGCGGTCTCTCCATGAATATCTACCACCATCACCAACGTAGGAGCAAGATTCCGATCACTAGATGTCACAATCTTCGTCCACAACATGACAGATGAGAATCAAATGAAAATTGGGAAGAAAGACACAATAAAGAGGCTCATCATGGGTGTTGTTTCGGATAAAAAACCAAGAAGGAAGAAATTTTGAGTATGCAAGTGTTTTGTTTGTAGAAAAACTACAAAATTTATAGGGCGCCAACGGATGCATCGATCGACACACTCCATACGTGTCGATTGACGCATCCGCTGGCACATCTTTTGATTCCAGTAACCGCTTGAAATTCAAAATTTGAAATTCAAAAGGTTGCGTCAATCGACGCAACCCCTTTGAGTCGATCGACGCATATTTAAAAATAGCCATTTTTTGTCTTTTCAGGGTAAAATTATAGTGCTAATTGAGTCCCAATTTTGAAAATTGCATTTTCACATCATGAAAATCATTTTCTAAAAATATTGGCGGAACCAGAAAAGTTTTCCAACGACACACCGCGGCCCGTCAAACATTAGTTGATCGAAGGGGAAAATTTTTTTTTCAAAAGTTTAGTCGATCAAATAATGTTGACTAATTCCCGCAGAATCACACTCTTTTACTCACTGCGCTCACTTCGCGTAGGCAAAAACTTTACCTCAACGAGGCAAGTTGTTGTACATGAGGGGCAGCCAATGAGCACAATCTGTCCTAGGCCTGATGATGTCCGAGAGCTTTTTCAGGAGATAGCTAACCGGTACTAACGAAGATCGCATTTCTGCCCTAAAAACCCTAAAAACCCCTCCAAGGAAACAAAATGCTTGCACTTTAGCCAAAAGTGTCGATCGACGCTTGTTGGCTTCCAACATGCTTCGGTCGATAATTATAGATTCAACGATTGATGGTGACACATGTCAGTTTCTCTACTGACTTATCACGCCTACAACCATGACTCATCAAAGCTACCATCGCCTAAGTTGCGTCGATTGACGCTATACTACGTGTCGATCAATGCTTATAGAGAATCTAGGCTGATGACGTAGCTACCCTACTCTGATAGGAGTTGCGTCGATCGACACTTCCATATGTTTCGATCGCCACTCCTAAAAATCCTATAAAAGGAAACGTTCCCCAGCCATTTCAATCAAGCAATTGACCAAAATTAAAAGGCATAGCAAATTCGACCAATCCCTTCTCTTAAAAATCCCTTTTAGTATCAAACTCATACCAAAAATATCCCACAACTATACCAAGGTATAGATACCTCTTCTAAAGCTAGCTTTTAGCTAAAAAGCTACCCATACACCCCAAACACTCAAATAAGCCTGCCATAAAATTCCCGGAGATTATCTTCACAGAAATCTTGAGGAAATCCGAAGCAAACACAGGTATAGTAAGTACCGGGCCTTCCAGTATCCCTGAAGTCAACAAAAGGAAACTGAGGGTCAAATATTATTTTCAACCATGCATTCTTAATCACCACATGAGGTAATCAAATTACATTGGGTCCACGCTCCAAGGGCTAGGCCTGCAAAGGTCGTATCTCTCAACTCATTCCTTTTTGCTTATTGAGATAATAAACGATTTTAAATATATAATTTATCCAAATTCAAATGACAAGTAACTATGTCATCCTGAACTAGAGTCTCTCTTTTATCGGTATAGGAATCCTACCCGGATTAGCTATACCACCAATTTCCCGGAAGAGTTGATCCGGGTGGCTACTCTAATATTGTATAAAACAGGGACCCTACTACCGCAATAAAAGGCTAATCCCTAAAGGAGTCCTAGACCCCTTTGTCTAGTTGGAAATGCCAAGTATGTTCACACATGCAACGAGCCCCGAGCTCTAGCGGTGACTCCCCGCATTAAAACCCGGGAGTCCCGTATTGGCCATGCCAATCCAAAAAAGAGCCAGAGAAACAGTCGGCCGCTCATATCGGCTTTCCATAGAGGGACCCGGAGACTCTTTCGGAGCTACAACTCATGTCACTCCTTTGGATTCTCCAACTCCACCTGTCGCCATTGTTAGCACAGGTCCATTTCGGCCCAATGAAGAATTATGCCTATTTTATTTAATAATCAGACAAAAGAGCAAAAAAGGACCGAATTGTCATCCAAAATCCGAAATTCAAAAATCCACATTCCAGGGAAGCTTCGATTTAGCATTTTCTACTAAAAAATTAAAAAGTCACAATTTGGTCAAACATAGGTAATCCTCCCGCCGGTAGTTACCTATCTATAGTAAAAAAAATCAAATCTTATCGAGATCTGAAAAGGATTTACGGGACTACAGTAAGATCTTGTCAGATAGGTAATTAGCCCGCCGGCTAATTACGACCCCTCTATAAATAGAGGACTTCGCCTCTCATTTGAAAACAGACGGAAGAAGACCAAAATAATCATTTCGGCCCCTATTGTTCCGGGAGTCCTAAGAGCCCCAAAACTCTTTCAAAACACTCCCAAATCCGAGCTTTAACACCGACATTTGGTATAAACTCATTTTTCCTATCTTTTTAGATCAACATCTCCCAGTGATCTTCGGTCTAGAAACGACTTAATCTCTCAAAAATCCCGCATTTCCTTTAGGAATAATCCAAGATTATAGCCATAACTTGGGTTAAACCTATTTTCCAATCCAATCACAAGCTTTGACAACTTCGGTCCTGCAGCAGCTCTCAAGTCATCCTGGACAGATGAAAAGATAAACTGAGGGTAATTGGCTCTAAGCCCAACTTTAAAATACATTTTTGTTACTTTTATTATTGCACATTGCATTCCATTTCCCAGGTTAAGTGAGTCATTGGTGCCACTTAAACTATAATATGTGTAAATAAGCTTGCAAGTACGTAAAAACACCCAGAATGTGAGGAAACTCTATCTGAGTTTCCAGGCCAACCCAAATGTTGCAGTTACTCTGCCGAAATTTCGGTAGCAAATATCAATTTATTATACCGTTATAATGTCTGTTTTATTTCTTAAATTTATTTCTTGAATAAAGCCATTGTAATGCAAAAACTACGACAAATCCCAAAATTTCAAAATTAATCCAATGGATTTAAACAATATGAGTACCTATCATATCCGAACTCAGAATCTCATTTCCTTTCGGTCTAAAATCCCATTTTGGATCAGTATACTACAATTCCCGATGGAGTAGAAGCGGGTGGAGACTCTAATTAATTTATTTATTTGTTTGCCGAATGCTCTCTAATACCCCAAATTTGCACACTTTTTCCTTAGATATACCCAAACTTTCAAGTGGACCTCCGAAGTACCTAAACTTGTAAAAAGTGGACCTCCGTGCTGCTTCAATCCGACTAAACCAGTTGCAGCCCAATGCGTGAAAGACACGCTCGAACCATGTGTAAAATTGAAAAGTCAAACCTGTTATAGGATGACACGTGGCATTTTCTTAAAAAAAATTTTAAAAAACCTAAATATTTGTGCTTTTTGATCCTCTCTATCGTCTTCTTCCCCATCTGAGTTACGTTTCAATTACATTCAAATCAAAACATTTCATATATACACATTTTCAGATTTCATCTATTTACATATTCAATTTTAAAATCTCTGCAACGTAATCTCAAATCCATTTTTTTTAAAAATCGTGTTCGGTTGGGGAAAAAAAAGAAAAAACAGCAAGAATATTCACGATGAACTAGAACATACAACAATGGAGATCTCAATACCAAAGCATTTGATCTGCCCAATGGCTTGAACAAGGCAATTTCGCTTGTTCTGTCGCTTCTCAAATCCTCACAAGTTTCGATCAAATCCCTAACCACTCCCATCACAAATTGATACAAAATTGGAACGCCGAGAATCAAAATTCCGACGTCGAATTATTCTGGCACCGAGAATTCCAATTTCGTCTACCGAAATCTCCGATCTAATCTCAAATCTTGATTTAGTAAAATGCAAGGTGCAAATTTGGAAGGAAATTAAACATTCAATTTCGTGATTTTGTCACGAAAATGGTGGTTGGTCTGTCTGTCTTCCCGGGTTCTTTCCAAGTTTTGACCTTTCAAATAAAAATTCAATCATTCGCTTCTGCACTCAATTTCTCGTGATTGAATTTTTTAATTGATTCCAATTTTGTACTTCTAAAACCCACCCAGTTAATTGCCTCCACAATTTATTTATCCTCCATAATTTAATACAAATCACATTGTTAAGTTTTAACTCTTCCAATTTCTAGAAAAAAGTTATCCAGAATATCACAAGCATTCTATTTGGATAGGGCAAAATGCTTTTTATGTTGAAGAAGATGAAGGATTGGGGAAACATTGAACAAGTTTGGATCAATTGGATTTGGTAATATGTATCAATTGGATTGAGAGAGAACGAGAAGAGAAAGAGAGCAAAATTATTTGTATATGGATAAATTGATTGATTATTTGATATGGATAATTTGGTTTTGATTTTCATTTAGATGCAAAGATTGATTTATTTTGTTGATTTGGAGAAAGAAAGGAAACCAAGGAAAGATAGAAGATGGTGTTTTTCAAACAAATAAATTAATAGGGACTAGAATGAATTTATTACAAGGATTTTTTCGCAACTTTTTCAACCGTACTTGCTTGACTTTTCAAGCATTGACACATCAGCTGCCACATCAGCACTAGGTAGTACGGAAGTCCACTTTTTACAAGTTTGAGTATTTCGGAGATCCACTTGAAATTTTAGGTATGTCTGAGGCAAAAGTGCGCAAGTTGGGGGTATTAGAGAGCATTCGACCATTTCTTTCATAAAGTAAAAAATGCTTTATTTTAAAAATGTCTTTTCCAAATAAAAAATGTGTAAATATTTTTCTCAATATAATCACATTTTTGGCTTATGCAAAGCCACTGCATTTAAGCAAATCAGATTTTCATAAACCGAATCGAACGCGCACTGGCGACTCCGCTGGGGAAAAATTATTTTTATAAAAACCCAATTTTTATAAAAAATCTTTTTTTAGACATGGTGACTAAAATATTGTTCAAATCAAATTTTGGAACTATGGATATGTGGTAATTTCAACATTACACAAATTTTAGAATTGTATAGCATCTGCATTCTTTACCCCATAACCAATTTAGGTGTCTTTCGGTGAAGTATCTCCAAGTTCTGTTAGGGCTTGAGGGCTATGGATCTGATCACACCCCTTGCGTAAAGTACGAGGGCCTTACTCGCTTAAGGGTAAGACTACCTGAGTATATTATATGTGGAAAAGTTTCCTTTGGTTCGCTTAGGGCCACTGGTACTTGGTACTCAAAGGCGTCGGGTACCCAATCGCACCCAATCCTGAGACCGAAACCCGCATATAGATGAACCATAGACACTCTCCTATAGGTTTACCCAAAAACCTTGAGTGCACGCGAGCAGGCTTCGCTAAGTCCCCTATTGGCTCTAAAGCGAAGTAGCCCATTGGAGTTAAAAGGGCGGTAGGCGCGATTTAACCGTTCACAACATGTGCAGGTTTATTAAATATAAATAAACTGAAAACGGACATCATAAGCATCATGGTTGTGTGTAAACTAACCACATCTTTATGCATCCATAACATTCATGTGTGGCGTCTCATTTCATTGTCCCAGGCATAAGGAACCCAGTATAATCAAGATCAGTGAGCCCACCCAGGCTCAACCCATGAGCTGAAATAATTGAGACCAGTGAGTCCATCTAGGCTCAGCCCGTGAGCCGGAATAAACCGAGTCAACCCCCGAATGACCAGCGAGTCAACTCACTTTTGACCATCGAGTCACCCCCGAGTGACCAGCAAGTCAACTCACCTTTAACAACCGAGTTACCAACGGGTCAACTCTCCTTTGACCACCGAGTCACCCCATGAGGGACCAGTAAGTCAACTCACCTTTGACCATCGAGTCAACCCCTGAGCGACCACCGAGTTAACTCACCTTTGACCATCGAGTTAACCCCTAAGTGACCAGCGAGTCAACTAACCTTTGACCACCGAGTGACCAACAAGTCAACACACCTTTGACCACCAAGTGACCAACGAGTCAACTCACCTTTTACCATCGAATCACCCCCCGAGTGACCAGCCAATCAACTCACCCCCGACCTTCGTGTCAAACCAGATTCAAAACCTTGGTCTTTGGGCCGCGTATCTATGGTATTCCATGAATACTACATGCTACACTTGCCAATTATTCCATGAACAGTTGGCATGCACCTAACTCCTTGCTATTTGTATATATCCATCCATTCCTTCATTCACTCATTCACCCATTCATTCTGCTGAACGAAGGTAAGAAAGGCTGAGAGCCACACCTGATACACTTACTAACACTTGATCCCTCTTATTTTAAGGTTGGAAGCGAGAGAGGAGGAGGTTAAGACATATTACGGGTAGCCCAAAAGTCAGACCCCTGCCACCAGTCGAATTTCTAGCCGACTTTTTCTGTGATCCAGAACTTGAAGCCTCCATGGTAGATGATTACGCGATTGGACAGTCCCTTAGAAGGATCCTAGATGCTCCAAAGTTCTGTGATATTTGGGAAAGGCTGAGCACTTCTAATTCTCAGAAAGCCCAAGAGCAAGAGGCCGAGATAGCAACATTAAAGGTAAAGAGGGCAGACATGGAAAAGTTATCCCCAATGAAAGACAAGTCTGTGGCTCCCTCTATTGAGCAATCTATAGATATTGACCGGTTCTCGCCGAAAGAATCTGAAACCCTCTTAGCCAACTTTTTGATGCCTTATATAGCTCCCTATACAGGCAGTGGTTCTCCTCACACACATGCTGAGAGTTATCTTCAGATCATGACTAGCATGAACATCCCTAAGGTTCATATGGTCAACATGTTTCAAGCCACTCTACATGGACCGGATTCTGAATGGTACATAAGGATGCCAACAGACGTGAAATCTGACTGGAAAAAGCTATGTTCTGCATTTCTAGAGAACTACGCTTTCAATCTAAAGGTCAAAACTACTTTGTAAGATCTCAAAAGGGTCAAAAAATGCCTGAACAAATCCTTTGAAGAATATTACTTGAGATGGCTAGTTGTTCGTGTACTGGTGACTAGGGCCCCCGACCAAGAGGCTTAAATAGTAAAGCTCATCAAAGGATCCAGTAAAAGGTATTGAGACGACATAAAGATGAAAAGGTTTAATACCTTTAATGATGTGGTAGACTATGCCAAAAGACTAGAGAAGTATAATAAAGAAGCAAGAACAACAGACTTACACTAAGCCTAGATATTGGGAAAAGGGTGGGTCTTCCAAACAAGGCAGCTATGAGTCCCCAAAGGCTCCATCTAAAGTTGTAGTAGCCACTCAGGTGCAAACTCATCAATCCATCTCCCCATGGGTGGAGTCACTATCACAGATATTCATCAAGCTGAGAAAGTCTGACCAGCTTCAAAGCATCAAGTCATTTGTTCAACCTGCCGCAGCAGATAGAGATAACTTCGGTGCTTATCACATGATTAGGAGGCATCACACTAATGAATGCACTTGGCTATTGAAAGATTTACAGCAGATGATAGCCAACGGGAGAATGAAGGAGACCAAGAAGAAACCGAGCACGTAGACTAATTCCCTGCCAAACTTTGAAGCCATGGTAAACGCCATCAATGTTCAGGTAGAGGTCGATGAGCACAGTATTGACGTGACACATAATTTCTAACATGACCCAAGATGGGGAGATGATATGATTTTTGACAATATGGACATCATCTACATGGTCGATCAATATGTCTTGAGAATGAGGAGAGAAGGGCTAGACTAGTATCAAGTACCACCACACCTCATATTTAGAGGAGATTCTGACCCGAATGAGCGTGTAGAAGAATTACTCTAATTTATGCACGAATAAGAGATTAATATAATGGGATTTGCACCTTAATTCCCCTACTTCTTGGAAGGTCCAGCTATGGATTCTTACAATGCAATGCCAATGGAAGGCCGCTGGAACTGGTACTATATGGAGAGATCCTTTCTCCATTACTTCATGGTTGCTCGATCGCACCATCCGGGCGCGCTTTGCTAGTGGTTGGCGCCTCTAGTAGATTAACACGATGCTGGTTGGTAGGATGTTCCTCCTTCTCAGCCCCCCATGTGTACTCCCCCAAATTACATGATTCCCAACTATGTTAGGATGAATCTATTCGAATTTGGAAGTTCTTTTGGGATGACATGCCCGGGAGATCAAGAGTTGCATAATCCTGAACAAGCCTAGAATAATCACAGGGACTAGTAAATGTGTCTGGGCATTAACTTGGATAAGGTAATGCAAGACTGTTCGTCAAACTACATGCAGTTATGGCGTCAGAAATGAACAGCAGGAACCAAGTTAGCATCGGGCTGTGTGACCTATTTGAAGGACTCGGTGCGAACATTACAGCATATGGTGCCCGTGTAGAGGAAACATTCACCAGTATGCGAGGTGTGATCTCTGAACTTCACATAGCTATCATAGGAGTCGAGGCTGGAGCAGATGTAGTAGGAAATGCAATAGAAGAAGATCTTGAGGAAGACCCTGAGGAAGATCCGGAGGAAGATTTCATTAACAATATGCCAATTCAGCACGCGCTGAATTGGGTCTTTGAACCAATGAATGAACCACAACATTTTGACTATTCATATGAAGAAGAGGAAGAATTCGAGGGCTCCAACGAGTTAGATTATGAATATGTAAGTGAAGTGGATAATCTAGGGTATGAACTTGGGATCTTTACAGATGATGAGCTAAACCACTTGCCAGGGGATTTGGAATATGAGGCTCCCTTACCTTATGGCTTGATAGTTTACTATGATGGTGCTGAGAGCTATGCCTCATCTTTAGAACATGACTACCCGAGTGCCTTATGGTCAACCGCAAGTGATGATTCTAGAGGTCTCACAAAATTTGACTCGGATAGTGAGAACTTCATTAATATGATCCAAGACAAAGGGAAGGAACCTTCTCGGGAGTACATCATGGAGAGAATCCGTGCAGAAAATGAATTAGCTCGAGCCAGCTATCGGATCTGAAGTCCGGACTTTGGAGAAATCTGTCCCATATTCTACAATGGAAACACAAGGCGAAGCCCTCACATCCGAGAATTTGTACAGATGTTGAATTATGGGTACATTCACTATGCCCATTATCCCAAAAAGTTCTGCTTAACCCTCCGAGAGAAAGCAACAAAACTCATTTTGGAATACTTTGGCTAGACAATTCATTGATTACTTCACATGGGTAGACCTGCTAGAGGATGCAACTCCCGAGCTGGATAAACATGGAAACCCAATGTTATATTGGGAATGGAAAGCAAATAATGTCATCAGCCTGACGTCAATGAAGTCCGCCAAGGAATATCCTTGGTACATGAATAAGCACTCTGATGGACCAGAAGAGTCGGTCATTTGCGACAGTAATCTGACTAATGGAACTTCCTCATCCATTCATATGATTGGGCAAGACTCCAACCCCTTTCTATGCCAATTCTTACAGAAGAGCCCTGTTGTCTCGGAAAGACAGCCTAAATAAGTTCCCTTTATGCAATGGCCCTTTACCACCAAAGCGCTATCTTCCGTGAACAAGCCAATTGACTTGGGAGAAATACCACTTGATGAAGATTTTAACGAGTTTAAAGTCTTCAAAATGACAAACTTGCCTACCCAGGTTGTCAGTCCTATCACTAGAGGAGGGAAAAGTCAATAGGACAGTAGCCCACTGTGCTAAAAGTAGAGCTCCAGGCACCTCCTACTTTTGTTAAGTCCTCAGAATAGATAGAAAGTCCGATTATGGATAAGCTAAAGGGCACCACCACCAAGATGACCATTTGGGACCTTCTTCTTGGTTCTAAAGATCATAGGCTCGTCGTTGTGAAAAAGTTAATGGAGATCGAAACGTGTCCCTTGGCATCATTAGAACAAGTTTTCACGCTACTTAACATAGAGATCAACACTGTTATCCCCAATGTTATTTTCTCAAGCTCAGATTTACCCAACAAGGGCATTTGCCATAATAAGGCTCTCTACTTGAAAGCAAGTGTTTTGTGTGCATCATGCCGTGTGTAATGGTTGATGATGGCTCATCACTGAATGTCTGTCCTGAGGATATTCTGCCAATCCTAGGACTAACCGAGAGGGACTTGAGAAGATTTACAACGATCATTAAGGCCTATGACAATTCTAAGAGAACCGTTATCGGTATGTTTGAAGCTGAGGTTACTATCAGAGAAATCTCATCCATTGTGCTTTTTGGTAACTTTCTCTATACTGCTCGGATGACCATGGTTCCATGCTCTAGGAGGGGTCCCATCCACTCTTCACTAGAAAATCAAAATCCCATTCCACGAAAAGATTGTCACTCTAGAGACTGACGAAGCATCAGTTGTAGTAGATCTTAAAATAGAAGAGAGCCATATGAAAGGGTTTACCACAGCCACAATCAGTCAAGGATCAAATAGAAAACCAATAGTGCATTGGGGCCCTTAGGTTCAAGATTATACGTAGAAACACCATACTCCTAAAAAAGGATTAGGTGCCCATGAGCAGGGAATGCCATCTTCCAATATCAAGGTAGGAGGATGGAAACCTGTAGGACTCGGCTATAAAGGCACAGAAGAATCACCAATAAGATAATTTTTCAAAAGAAGCCAAAGCAACCCTACAATGGAAACCCTGAACTTGTCACTCACCAGGGGAGGATAGTTCCAGGATTTGAGATTTTCTTAGATGTAGTCGACTAATGCAAGCACGGTAAAACCTCTATTGCTGATATGATGAAGAAAGCAGGTCATCAGCCAGATGCTGGGGCAATTCCCGATCAGACCAAGCTTGATGAATAGGTGCACCCAAAGAAGATCAAAAAGCTAAGTAAAGAAGAGGAAATCCTCGAAACTCTAACCAAACACTTCTAAGCACAACTAAAGATGGTGGAGAAAGTGAGGAGTAAGGGAGGCTGCTTGAGCCAGACTATCATGGACATGGTCAAGGCCATGAAGGGCAAGGTGAAGGTAGAAGAGGAAAACGATGTGGACATCCTGCTGAAGCCAGTTGCCATAGAAGAATCATTTACTACAAAGCCAGACCCTACTAATCAAGATGAGTCTTTTGTTTCCATTTCCAATATGTTCGAAATGAACAATGTATTTTATGAGGATAATAAGATAAAGAACTTTGGTTATTTGGATTGTGTTTTTTATTACGATTCCATGCATCCATTCCAGCATTCATCTAGCATCTTTAACAATAATAATGATATTACAAAAGAAATTAACTTAAATATGGAAGATGATCCAAAAATGGTATACATTTCCAATCAACTGCCCATCGAGCAAGAGAGAGAATTATTAAAAGTACTAAAAAATCGCGTGTTAGCCTTCGCTTGGTCTCGGGAGGACATGCCAAGACTTGATCGACACATCGCTGAGCACAAGATCCCCAATAATGCAAAAGATGAGAAGAATGCATCCATAATGGCCAGAAAAGGTCAAAGCAGAAGTAGCCAAACAGATCAAGGCTAATTTTGTGGAGGTCGTCAAGTATCCTTCCACTTGGCTATCCAATATAGTCCCTATACCCAAGAAAAATGGCGACATTAGAGTTTGTGTCGACTTTAGGGGCTTGAATAAAGCTACCCCTAAGGATGACTTTCCATTGCCACACATTGACATTCTGGTAGACAGAGCGACAAGATCAGCCATGTATTCCTTCATGGATGGGTTCTATGGCTACCACCAGATCCTCATGAACGTAATAGACAAGTTTAAAACTGCATTTATCTCAAAATGGGGAACGTATTGTTTCAAGGTGATGCCTTTTGGACTAAAAAATGCAGAGGCAACCTACTAGTAAGCAGTCACAACATTACTACATGATTTGATCCATAAGGAAGTTAAGGTCTACGTGGATTACATGCTTATGAAATCCACCACGCTAGAACAACACCCAGCAGTGTTAGAGCAATTCTTCACGAGAATTGAGAAATATAATTTTGTCTCAACTCAAAGAAGTGCATATTCGATGTCATGTAAGGCAAATTGTTGATGCACGTGGTTAGCAAAAGAGGCATATAAATGGATCCCCAATAAGTTCAATGCTATCAGGAAAATGCCTGTACCAAAAATAGAGAAAGAAGTAAGAAGTTTCTTGGGGTCCATAGTGTATGTCAGCGGCTATATAGCACGGTTAACTACCACGTGTAAGCCTATATTCAAGCTCTTAAGGAAGCAGCAACCAATAGAATAGAATGACCAATGTTAGGAAGCCTTCAACAGTATCAAAGCGTACCTAATGAACCCCTCTATGCTAAAGCTGCCGATTCTCAGAAAGCCACTCATTCTCTATTAGGCAATAGAAGAAACATCTATAGGAGCTACGTTGGTTCAAGAGCATGAAGATAAGAAAGAACACTCGGTTTATTATCTCAGCAAGAAATTGCTAGAGTACAAGACTTGATGCACCATCGTAGAGAATACATGTACCACCATGGTTTGGCTCACTAAGAAACTCAGACATTACTTCCAATCTTACAAGATCCAAGCAGTCGTAAAAGTTGATCCGATGAAGTATTTATGCCAAGCGCCCTTGCTAACCGGAAAACTTATAAGGTTGCTCTTATTACTATTAGAATTCAATATCGAGTATGTCACTAAGAAGACCATCAAGGGAAGAGCAGTGGCTGAATTCCTAGCAAATCAACTACTCGAGGAAGGAGAACTAGAGAACTTGGAATTACCTGATGAATGTTTTGTAACAACTACGAAAAATCCCAAAAATTGGACCATGTTCTTCGATGGTGCCATTAACAAGCGAGGAGCTAGCCTAGGAGTTATCATCATTATGCTAGATGGAGAGCTCATACCTATGTCAAAGCGATTAGAATTTCTCACCATAAATAACGGGGCAGAATATGAAGCCTGCCTATTCAGAATGTTTGCTCTGGTCACTCTTAGAGCGGACAAAGTGAAAATTATTGGTGATTCAGCTTTGGTCTTCAAGCATGTCACGGGAGACTAGGAACTAAAGGAGGAATCTCTTAGACCTTACCTAGACGCTATATGGAGGAAAGCCGCAATGTTTAATGAATGTGAATTTTTTTCATATGCCCCGAGATGAAAATCAGATGGAAGATGCATTGGCCACTTTGGCCTCCATGTGGGAAGTGCCACAAAAACAACCAATCAAACCCCTTGTTATAGAAACAACCCGATCTCTATGCTATGTTCGTGCAATAGAGGGTGCCATGGATAAGGAAGAGCCCTGGTACTTTGATATCATCAAATTCCTTAAGGACAGTGAATTTCCAACTAAAGCTACAAGTTCTGATAGGAATACGCTAAGGAAGCTCGTTGTGCAATTCTGCCTAATTAAGGGATATCTATTCAAGAGGTCATCTAACGGTTTGCTATTAAAATGTTTGACTCAACAAGAAGCAAAGAAGGTGATAAAATAAGTACATTCGGGAGACTGTGGTCTACATATGAATGGCATTATGATGGCCAGGAAAATTCAAAAAATAGGATACTTTTGGTTAACTATGCTAGCTGACTATATTCACGAAGCAAATACTTGCCATGCCTGTCAGATATATGAATATGTGAATCACTTGCCCCCAAGGACCTTACAAAATTTAACGATGCCTTGCAGTTTGCAGCCTGGGGCATTGATATCACTAGTCAAATAAGACCATCTTCGTCCAGTGGCAATCGCTTCATCGTAGTGGTAGTCGATTACTTTTCCAAATAGGTTGAAGCGGAATCATATATGAGCATTGCGGCCAAGAAAATGGCTCAGTTTATTCAATGATATATCTTTGCCAAATACGACATTCCTCATCATATAATAAGTGACAATGGTGTATAGTTCTAAGGAGAAATAGCTGATCTTAATGAGAAGCATGGAATTGAGCACCATCGCTCTCCACCCTGTCGCCCTCAAGCTAATGGAGATGTAGAAGCAGCTAATAAGTCCATTAAGAAGAACCTCTCCAACTGATCGCCAATAATCGAGATTGGGTCGACCACTTTCCCTATGCCTTACGGGGATACAAAACTAGCGTTAAAACTCCTACAAGTCAAACTCCTTTTTCTCTCGTCTAGGGAATGGAGGCAATCATAGCCCTTGAAGCGAGACTTCTTAAAGATGAATGGGAAAAGGCAAGGCATGAAGAATTCACTTTGATCGACGAGAAACAATTAGCTACATTAGAAAACCTACAACTATACCAACATCACATGGCTAGAGCTTATAATCGTAGAGTCAAAGGGCAAGATCAACCCTTGAGGACAGGTTATCTAGTCTTAAAATAGTCTCGTAAGATGCACTAAGCTCCAACCGAACTAGGAAGGACCGTACGTAGTGAAGAAGGCTCTCAGTAAAGGGGCAGTCAAAATCTCAGATCTGGACGACAACAAATTTATGAATCCTGTAAATTGCGATAAGCTGAAGCGCTATCTCGTGTAAGAAAAGAAAAAAAAAGAAAAAAAATATATAAAGGTCTGTCAAGAGCTAGTGAGAGCTCTTGAGCAAAAATAAAGAGCCCAAAATAAGAGGGTAAGGCCTTAGGTAAAATCCATTCGGAACCTTAGGCAACGATTGACATATCTTGGGAATAAATACCATTTATCCTTCCTATTTAAATAATATCTTTTATAGTAATGTATTCATGTTAAAAATACTGCATGAGTGCATTAAATGGAAACTGTGAATTGTTTAATAAAACAAGCATTCAAATAGCATTTTTTTATCTTTATCACACATAAAGTGCATTATAAACAGGAAATGCAGATGACAAAGGCGAACAACAAGGCTTAAAGCCTTTATTCTCCTACAAAGATGAAAGACATACAATGATAAGCTCAATGATCTCTAAGGAAACCACAAAGTCTCTTAGTCTTGATGAGCCTCTCGTCAAGGGTGGTAAGACCATAAGTACTCGCAACCCAGATGCGATAACCCTCGGAAGGATGGATGTCAAACGGCATAGAATAGTTCACTTCCACCCGAGAGTGATTTGTCCACATCACGTCATGACAATAAACTTGACTATAGGAAAGGTCAAAGCTAAGGAGGGTGCATAAAGATGTCGGAAACCCCTGGGGATGACCATACTGCCTGCACAAGCGATCGGGAGAGTAGGTGATAGTCTTAGAAAGACCAATGAGGACCACACCTTCTCTAGCAGCATCACTAGTCATATGCATGATTCCCCACTAAGGGCATACCCAACAAATATCCTCAGCAGCTTGACTCCCCATAAACTCAACCCACTCCTTAATAGTGAAGTCTTTATAAGAGCTGTAGCCGATGCGAACTAGAGAGCCCCGTGCCCAGTAGGCCTTTGGTTGATAATCCATGCTCGTGGGAATGGATAGTAAGAAAACTTATCCCAAATCCAAAGCTACAAAAACACCAAAAAGAAAATAATAAAAAGAAAAAAAAAGGAAAAAAGGGCCTGCTGGATTGAAAACCTGAAAAGGCAATGCACGCAAAATTAAGGCAAGCCTAATGAATTGAAAACTCGAAAGGGCAGTTCATGCAAAAAGAAAGGCTCAAATAGAATTTACCTGAAGGAGGAGTCTGCTACCCTTAGTAGTAGCTTCAGTCCCATTCCGGGAAGAGTGCGCAAAGATTAGTGTCTCAGCCAAACTCACTGCGATAGGGGATTTCCCCCCTAACATCTGATCAACGATAGTCAAGATGGTAAAGCTACAAACCATAGTTGGAGCCTCACAAAGAAAGACTCTGAGAAAAAGTAAACAAATGAGGGAAAGCCAGCTCGTATCTTTAGGAGCGAGATTCCTAACTATGTTAAAAGAAACATCCAACCTCAGGCCATCGTTGCAAATCAACCGGCGCCTACCAAATCGTTACAACTAGAAACAATTCATCAACAAATTAGAAAACTCAAGACAATGTGTCAGAATGGCTCGAGGCATATTAGCTTAAGATCTCAGAAGTCCATAGAATTCCTCATATAAGGGACACAGCTCGTGATCTCCAAATTGGAACACGTTGTTAACAGGATCCCAGAACCTAACCACAGCCTGGTTCACATTGTTCTTAACAAAGATGCGATAATATTCCTTCATATGCAATAAATCACAAACCCCGACGCGGTCCCAACCATTGGAGTTCTTCAGATAAACATTCAGATCTAAATAAAAACGGATGTAGTTCTCCATGGAGAAATTTCAAAGGGTAGCAGTTCGGTATATGTAGTTTATGGGGCAATCTGCCAATATCTCGCAGATTACCCCAATAAACCCAATTATCAATAAAATAAGAAATCATAAGGCACAAGAAGAATGCAAAATTCTTTCATAAATGAAAAATGTGTTCATACAAGAGAAGGCTCTATAAACGGGCTAAAGAAAAAAAAATGATGAAAAGAAAGCGTAGCTACTATCTGCCGCTGGAACTCGGATGGCTGGGATCAAAAGATGATGGAGGAGGAGGATAACCATCCTATGGAAAAAACCTTGAAGGATCGCCCTGCCCATACTGAGGCTGCTGCTGCAGGTCATCCACCTGGACCATTCCCAACTAAGCTCAAAGATGCCGGATCTCCAGCTACAATATTTTAATATGAATCAATTATGTGCATTTCATGACATACCATGCATCACCATTAAAAAAATAAAGTAATAAACATACCACCATGTCAGAATTTTTGTTCATCATGAACCGCTGCTGCCTTTGGTTGTATCCTCAATCGGAGATGCTATCAGCAATAGGAAACTACAAGGAAAAGTAAGGGATTGGAATGAGATAGAACTAGCATGATCTAAAAGGAAAAATGAAAAGAACTTAGTGCCAACCGGGTGGAAAGGCATTGGATGCTCAGGATCCAGGTAAGGCTGAATCATTGGCATGTAAGTACTCAGGTTAGGACGGTACACCATGAATATGGATGGCTGATACTGGAACTCCCGATTTCCCTCCATCATCACCAGACTTTGAGGTGGAACTGATGAAGCTGAAGAACTTCCAACATGGGCGGAAGTGGATGCAGGCCTCTTCCTACCTTAGTGATCTTGCAGAAACTTCAAATCAAGGATAAATTAGTCTAACAGAGCATAAAAATGAAAAAACAATGCAGAGATAAAAGTCAATGAAGAAGAGATACCGTCATCCGGACAGTCCTAGGTGAACCTGATCTAGCTCGCTCGGTTGGGGCAAAAGTCGTAGGAGCATCACCCTCAGGCGGATTGTGAACATCTGGTGGAGGCTCAATGGGAATAGGGTCTGTCTCTGGTCATCCGATCAGCTAGAAATGGCAAAAATCCTCATAAGGCATCAAAAGCTAGTCGTGCAAATTCAGGGGGGATACGAGGCCAGAAAATCCATCGAGGCACATCAGGAGGAATAGAATGTAACCTGGGAGGAAGATGCCAACCTTGGATATGCTCCCTAAGTTACCACTCCAAGGAGAAGGGAGTCTCTAAAATTAACTGGGTCTTCACGGCCTCTGCAGCTAATCTTATAACTTCTGGCTAGTGAAGCTCGTGCCCCCAGGGTTGCATCTTGATCTAAAAGAAGAAAAATAAGCCAAGTATCAATACAATGATTGTAGCAAATATAGCAAAAGGAGAAAACCAAAAATGCAGAGAAGTGTACCTGCTCCGAAGATAGAGTGCGAAGATGGATAGAAAGAGAAGAAGGAGACTCGATCTCCCAACTACGCTAGTAGTGTAGCAAATGAGGATAGAATAGATAGCTGCCATTTCACACCAGCTTGGTCCTCGAAAGAATCCCTATCTCGAAAAACCAGATCTGCAAAAAGTCAAAGAAAGTCAGAACGTCAAAAGACATGCTAGAATGCTCATAAGGAGAGAAAAGAGAGTTAGGCCCTTTCATAGACAATCTAGAGAAAAGATTTGAATTGCCAATCCTATTCCTCACACATTGATCGAGGGCCCAATACAAATGACCCAACACAACTCAGCCCTAGACTACTCATCAAAGAGGGACAGATCGATCAAAGTGGGCAGAATGTTGAGATTAATGATCAAACCCCCAGTGGGAAAACACAGCCAAGATATAGTAGCAACCATGAAGGGTCTAGCCTTGCAAGCAGAAGTCAAGTTCCTTCTATCCCTAGCAGTCCAAAAGGTCATCAATTTCTCGCAAGAAACTAGCTAGGGCTTATCCCTAGAATAGCCAATCAAAGCCGCGATGGCCTCCACATTGAAGCTATCATAAGTGAAATAGGCATTAAAGTAAATCACGTTACCATGGAAGGGAAGACATGAAATGGCGCAGTAATCCAGTGGAGTGATAGTGTACTCCCCTCAATGGAAATAAAAAGTGTGGTTAGTGTTAGACCATCTGCTCAAGATGTGGGTAGAAGTACCAGCTGGGATGTACGGATGCCTACGGGGCCCCACATACTTGCAATTCCTCACCATCCTCCCTAAAGACGTTCTGTCAATGATGGTTTTAGCACCAGGGGATAGTACCTTGTACCACTTGTAAAAGTGGGAAATACTGCCGCCCTCATGGCCAGTGACCTGCAAAAATAATGCATGCATACTAATCACACACCAATTTTCACACGATTATCGAAAGTAGTTGCATTTAATAAATTCATGCCATAATTAAAAAGAAATAAAATAAATGAGTAGTAAAAATAAATAACGTGATAGTAGCAAATGGATAAACAACAAAAAATACGAAAATGGCGATAAGGCTTACCAAAATCCAAGAGAGATGATCGAAAGGCTTCAAAGCAAGCGGAATAAAATCCCCATGAGCGATCTCGTGATACATCCGGGTCAATGGAAGCCCGTATAGTGCATCGGCGGGAACCTCAGAGAGTTCCACTTGTTGGCCATCGATAACCACATTACCAGTAGTCACTTGGACGACCGGTAAATCCATACGGACATTATAAAGCTTATACCACATCGCGACCCCATAAAATCGAAGTAAAAGGAGCAAAAAAAGGAAGAAGATGAAAGAAATCATCACCAAGAATAGCTAGAAAGCATAAAATTTTAAAACAAAGAAGTGAAATTCACAAGGAGAGAAGAATAGAATTCTTGGTGTGGAGAAAATAAGAAGAGAGATGTTGCTTTTATAGCCTGCAGGTAATTAACCACCGGGCTAATTACATGTGTAATTAGCCCGCCGGCTAATTACTTAGCCAGTTCTCACGCGTTTATGCGTTGAACGCGGTAAACGAGTAACGACTATAAAAGTTACTGTTACACAGGTAATTAGCCCGCCGACTAATT
Organism: Euphorbia pulcherrima; assembly: GCA_947683365.1. Lineage (NCBI taxonomy): Eukaryota > Viridiplantae > Streptophyta > Magnoliopsida > Malpighiales > Euphorbiaceae > Euphorbia > Euphorbia pulcherrima. The sequence continues at coordinate 47,103,403 of CANTUS010000014.1, forward strand.
ACATGTATTTTGAAAAATTTTGCAATTTTGCATATTTCATTCATTTTCGGCCTTGTTTATAAAATGAGTGGACCTAAAAGTTGTTTTTACATAGTCATTCATGCATTAAGCGCCCAAAAATATTTATTTTGACCCTCGGTCAATTTTAATCTCATGCAATTCATTAATAAATTTTTAATCGAAGGGGCAAAATATATTTTGTTTCAAAATTTTTCGATTAAAAATATTTTAACTCATTGCATTCTACACACGCTGTTTTGTTTGTTTTGCATAGGGCAAAATTTCTAGCATGAAATTTCTGTATGCGAGGGGCAAACTGTTAGCACAGGTCCATTCCGGCCCGATGAAGAATTATGCTTATTTCATTCAGTAATCAGACAAAAGAGCCAAAAAGGATCGAATTGTCATCCAAAATCTGAAACTTAAAAATCCACATTCCCTGGAAGCTTCTATTTAGCATTTTCTACTGAAAAATCAAAAAGTCAAAATTTTGTCAAACATGGGTAATTACCTATCTATAGTAAAAAAATCAAGTCTTACAAAGATCTGCAAGGATTTACGGGATTAAAGTAAGATCTTATCAGATAGGTAATTAGCACACCTACTAGTTACCTAGATAATTAGCTCGCCGACTAATTACAACCCCTCTATAAATAGAGGACTTCGTCTTTCATTTGAAAACAGACGGAAGAAAACCAAAAAAATCATTTCATCCCCTTTTGTTCCGGGAGTCCTAAAAGCCTGAAACTCTATCAAAACACTTCTAAATCTGAGCTTTACTACCAACAATCGGTATAAACTCATTTTTCTTGTCTTTTTAGATCAAGATCTCACATTGATCTTTGGCCTAAAAATGACTTAATCTCTCAAAAATCCTGCATTTCCTTTAGGAATAATCCAAGATTACAGCAAAAAATTAGGTTAAACCTATTTTCTAATCCTAGATAGACGAAAAGGTAAACTGAGGGTAATTGGATCTAAGCCCAACTTTAAAATTCATTTTTATTAATTTTACTATTGCACATCACTTCATTTCCCTAGTTAAGTGAGCCACTGTTGCCACTTAAACCATAATATGTGTAAATAAGCTCGTAGGTACGGACAAACATCCATAATGTGAAGCAACTCTATCCGAGTTTCCGGGCCAAAACCCAACTGCTGCTGTTACTCTGCCGAAATTTTGGTAGCAAATATCAATTTATTATGCCGTTATAATGCCTGTTTATTTCTTGAATTTATTTCTTAAATAAAGCCATTGTAATGTAGAAATTACGACAAATCCCAAAATTCCAAAATTAATCCAATTGATTTGAACAATATGAATACCTAACATGTTTGAACTCAGAATCTTATTTCCTTTTCGGTATAAAATCCCATTTTGGATCAGTATACCACAATTCCCGGTGGAGCTGAACCGGATGGCGACTCTAATTAATTAATTAATTTTTTTCAATAAAGTAAAAAATGATTTATTTAAAAAATATCTTTTCTAAATAGAAAATTTGTAAATATATTTCTCAATATAGTCACATTTTTAGCTTATACAAGCCACTGCATTTAAGCAAATTGGATTTTCTCAAACCAAATTGAACACGCCCCGCACCCCGCACCTTGCGTGCATTATCCTAATGAAATCCTCGCCCGCTCACAGCCATCTCTCCTAGATATCTGGATCTTCTCAGAGAGGGATATAATGAGGAAGAACTGTATGTATTCAAGGCAAGAACAGAACCTCTCCCTGCTTCACTTCTACTAATTGAAGCAGTTATAGTCGTAAGTCCTGAAAAGGCAGAACAACTAATAAAAGAAAAGTCCTGAAAAGGCGTATGAAGAGGTTGTTATAGACACACCAACATTCCTGAGCAGACAGAAGAAGTCAGAACCAAAAGTCCTGAAAAGGCATTTAAAGGGGAGATTGAGGACAATACCAATCTTCCAGAAGTTGAGGTACAAAAGGAAACTGAGGCAGTAGAAGAGTCTCTGAAACAAGTGAACAATGAGGTACCTCTTGACCGTAACTCAAATATTGATGCTGTTATGCGTAGTGATGCCACTGAAAATCAAGGTAACTTGGATGCCACTAACACACTAAGTATATCCAAGGTAATTAAGAGCAGACTGCTTCGGAGGAGGGAGTTGGTCTGGGATCTAATGACCACACTATTATAGTGGACTCAAGGGCAAGACAACTTAGGAGGATAGGTTAAAAGAAATGAAGGAAGAAAAGAAAGATGAGGAAGAAGAATCCTCCAGCTCTAGATCTGAGGAAACCGAAAGCAGCTTCGGATCTAAGGAAGAATCCTCCTCCAACAGTGAGGTGAGGAGAAACATCATAAATCCAAAACCCACTAGATCTGAGAAGGTGTGAATGGCACTGGGCCTATTGGACTAAGCCACTCTGGAAGGGAAAAAGGAAGATGAGATCAAGTCCATGCTTCAGGAGATATGCCAGAAAGTGAGATTTTTGGAAAATCTGCAAAGAAATAAGTCCATAGCTCCGGATCTAAAAGTAGAATTGGGGGAAATAAAGACAATAGTTGGGAACATTGAAAAGAAGGTGCATCAATTCCCATGTATCGAATAAGTTGTAGAGACTTCACTTTCAAAAATCACTCTGGTTCTCAATCAACTAACTTCAAATATCTCATAGGCAAATTAAGCTGCAACTCAAGCTGTACTCGAAGCTGATAACAATTACAACCATCATAGGGCATATCACTTGTGAGCACGGGCTTTTCAGTGTCCCGCAAAACAATGATGACTTATTGCTATAACCTTTTATAGAATAGTTGTTCTATTCTTTTAGGGTTGAATCACGTTTGACAAGTATCTTTTTTATGATTTTGGAACTTTGACCACGATTAAAAATGATGAAACTACATTTAAAAATTAACCGTTATTCTGCTCTCGCACGCGGTAATTTGTTTCATAATTTTCTATAAAATGCAAACATTTTCAGCAAGTCTCGTAGAATCATTAGATTATTCACTCACTAAGGTTTCCGTAATGTTAAGAATCGCCTTAATCAAATAACGGTAGTGAACTTTATGAGCGTTCAATGTTTAAACCCTAATCATAACCCTAAAACCGTATTTCCTAAACCCTAGCTCTCCTTTCCCGCCGCCGGTGGCCCTCCGGTGGTGGCGGTGACCACCATTGGGATAGCGGCTGCCGCCGGGGCGGCCACCCCCTATACTATGGTAGCCTTTCCCACTGCCATGGTAGCCGTGGCCACCATGGCCATGGCGGTGGCTGCCATAACTATGGCGGCCACCGCTGTGCCCGCGGCAGTAGTTGTGGCACGACTTGTTCCAAGTCGTGTCTCATTTTTTTCTCTCTCTCTTTCGTGATTGGTTAAGTTTTTTTTCCCCAAAAATTCACAAAGTCGATGCATTTTTATGAGTGGGAACTATTTAAACCCATCTAGGAGAGAGATTCAAGGACTTTTTTCTGGAAAATTTGCATTAAGAATCCGAATTTAGAGAGAAATAAGAACAAGGGAGAGAAAGTCAAGAACTAGAGAGAGAAAGCTTAAGAAAGGCATAGAATCTAGGTTAATCTCTTTTAATCACGATTCGTAGTTGTTCTTAGGGTTGATCTTATAGCTTAAACACTAAAATCGATTAGAAATCACAGGTTAAAACGAATTAAATAGGGTTTTAGAGACTTTTCTCAATTACCACCTAAAATTCATCACTAATTTTGTCAATTTCTGTCACTATTCTGTTTCGTCTGAAAATCATCAAAAAGACCTCATCAAGGTTGATTCGAGTCTCCATAGATAGATTCACGGCCTAGAGGTAACAAAACTGAGTTACATTATCGATTTACTCTTTTATTTTATTGCATTTGGTTGTGTTTTCTGGTGATTTTGGTGTTTGTTCTTTGGTGTTCTTGCAAAATTCCAAAAAATAGCCAGGCCTCTATGGGGATAGCCTTTGCCTATATCCCTATAGCCTTCGCCGCCACCCCTATGGAGGCGAAAGCTATAGCTATAGCTGCGAACTCTACCCCTGTAGAGGTCACTCTACTTTTTGCGATTTTTGGGTATTTTCTACCTCAAATCTATATAATGAAAATTATTTGTGTGTTTTAAGTCTAGGTCTATTGAGATAATGATTCATTACGACTTAAAATCTCGATGATTTTGAGTTTATGGACGTAAGAACACTCGGTTTACCCCTTGAAAGCGAATTTTGACGACCAGGCTATAGTTATAGCCTTAGCTGCCGTCGCTATAGCGGCAGCCTCTATAGCTATAGCGGAGGCCACTATAGCGATAGTGGCGAAGGCTGTAACTATAGCATTGTCTGTCTGAGTTTGCTTTTAACACCTTTTTGGTTCGTTTTTTAGTCATTTTTCACGTTTGTTTCATCGATTTGCGCCCAAAATTTTTTCTAAAAATCATAAAATTCTGGAATAAATTAAAATAATTTTTGATTTGATTTCTTTTGTTTATTTATTAATTAATTGATTAAATATCCTTTAAATACCTAAAAATGCGTTTTTAACTCTAAAAATTCCTAAAAAAATGTTTTTCCTCCATAATAAAATTTGCTTTTCTGCCTTGCCTTATTTATGATTGTTTGTGATTGATTTATCGTGGTTCGAGCCGGGTTTGTGTTGGTAAGTTCGATTGAGGCCCGATTTCGGTCTCTTTTTATTCACTTTATTTATCTGCTCCTTTACTTTTCCCGCATTAGAAAAATGTATAGGTATTTGAAAAGCCTTGTAATAATTATTTATTTGCCTCATTGCATGATACGCCATGTGATGTATGGATATTTTAACCGAAAACAATAATTAGGTGGATTTAAATCGCATAAGAACTAAAGTCACATTTATTAAAATAAAAATAGTTTGATTTAACAAATGAAAAGCAAGCAACATAATCCGAACTCGAAATCTCTGTTTTAAGGTATATTCTAACAATCTGGTGGGAATATCGTACCCAAATTTCTGGTAGAGCTAAACTGGGTGGCGACTCTATCTTAAAATACGGGATTTCTATTCTCGTATCTTTTAACACTTAAATTGGACTAAAACATCAACTTCAACATCAATTTTATCAGTCTATCATTTCATCACGCGAAATCAAGGATCAATCCTCTAGCACCCTTTGCCGCACTCATTTTTTCCCGTGCCCTTAAGGGTCGGGGAAAAGGTTGCCTGCGCAAAGAGGCGACTCCGCTGGGGATTTCCTTTTAACTTAAAATTTGAAAAATCTTCTCTTGTTCAAAATTAGTTAAAGGATTTTGATGATATGCCTAAATTGTTTTTAAATCAAAGCTTTGTTTCTTATGCCTTTTGAATCCATCGCTTAGTTAGACACTAGGTTAAGGTGCCATTATCTCACTCCTGTGAAGCTCACTAGTATACCTCATGCCCTCTAGGAATTGGGGATATTTATGGGTGGATCACTCATTTCAACAACCACGTAATTCCCGTCATAACACTCATTTGAGGAGTAGTTGAGTTACGTAGAATCAAGGTAAATGAGACCCTTCTATAGTATTGTGCTACAATACCTGCAGTCTGAGACCATATATCGTGTTAGATAAAGCCATAGCAACTTCCCCTTAGGAAATTACCAAAACACGCATGTTTTAGATTTAGGTTGCATACTCACCTGTCGTTCGTTGGCATTTGAGTTAAGCCCTAGATTTTTTGAATGGCATTACACGGGAGTCATAAGGTTGGAAGAAGTTTGCATGTCACATGCTATTTATGTTGTGCTCATGCATACGCACCTCATGCATAGGCCGCCTATGGCTGACTTTTATTTTGTTCTTTCTCTTACCTCTACTCTCCCCTCGGTTGAAGGGGAATTTCGTAAAATGCCTGAGATTGTTAAAGTCCCAGGGAACCGTATCTAGTTTGCTAGGCATAGCAAGGAATTCACACTTCTCACGTATTTTGGGGTTAAGCTTTGCATCATAAGCTTGTCTGCTCTCTACCTCTCTAAACCACCCTTGTGTATATGGCATTCATCACTCGAATAATTATGTAAACATTCACCTCACCCATTGTTCGATTCGAGCTGATCATCTTCTGGTTTTAGAGAGAGAGAGAGAGTTAGACAGTGGAAGCTATCGTCTCAATCCAGTTTTGAGCTCAATTTTAGAATCTGACTCTTCTGCTATGTCTAATTTACCGCCAGTTAATGGGGTTCCATTTGAGAGTACTCCTTCTCCTCCCCTACCTCCACCTGATCAGGGTCAGTCTTTGTTGATTTCTAAAATTGCCAATGATATGACAATGTTTCTCTGATCCGATCAGCTTTGAGATGCAATTCAAGAGCAACTCCAAGATTTTGTCCGTGCGGTCTTAGAAGAGAGAGGGAGTGTTTAAAGGATTCTGAGAATTGGTATTCAAGCTCAGGGACAGTTAGAGGTCGCTCAAAATTTCCCAGTTCAGGTTCTGCCAATTCAAATTTAGTCTACTATCCAGCCGATTCAGCCAGTCTAGTTTGTGCAACAGCCTATTTAGCGTTCGCAGAGCCTATTTCAGTTTGGTCCGGGAGTCACACAATCTAAATCACCCGTGCTCACCTATCTAACTCAGGCTTCAAACCACACCACCAATCCTGATTTTCTCACTAGTGTGAGTCAGCTTCAGTTGAACCTAATAACCCAAGATCAATTTTAGCCAGCTCGGTCAATTTCACTCGTCCATTCCCAATCAAGTCTATTCAAACTGGATCAAAATTTAGCTCAAACTTAGTTAGTTTACGCTCCTTTGATTTTTGCTTTACCAACCCAAGGCTTGAGACCAAGTTTTTATAATCTAATCCTCCCCTCCTCCTCATGTGGCCTTACGCCTCACATGACCGCCCCTTCCAGTAGATTCATGTCAGCTCTAATGCCTCTAAAGTCCTTTTCTCCTGCTCCTACTCAATTTTTTATTGCCCCGAGAGGGACTACTTACCTATAAAACCCCTTTGATTCTAATCTACGAGTCAGTTCTCTAATTAAGACCTCATCACTCTCTTCACCATTCTAGTTCAACATGACCCCTCCGTCCAATGACCAGGTCATACAATCTCTAAGCATGACACCCGAAGGGGAGGCTCTATTGAAAAGGATCTTACTTTTAAGTACCAAGGGAGGACCGAATAAAAATCCTAATGGAGGTGAAGGAATTGGTAAGTTGTGCGATATCCCTTCTCGGGCCTAAATGAAAGAACAACTTACCCAAGAAAAGAAGTTAGATCGCATTCCCCCCAATCAAGTTCGGGTTGCTAATCAGGCACCCACACGAAAGGCAACTAACAAAGTATGACACATAACCGTGGAAAGCACCATTGAGGAGCATATACACAAAGTTAAGAAAAGGCGATAAGATCAGACCATTACACCCGTAGGGACTTCCCACAGCCGATGAAAGGGATAGGTTTTGTGAGTATCATGTCCAACAAAGTCACCCCATTATTGAATGTTGAACTTTGATTCAGGATATCGACCGTTTGGTAAGGGAAGGAAAGATAGCTGAGCCTGAAAAAAGCATCTAACCATATGGATTCACCCTCCTTTTCTAGCTTACTAAAAGGAGGTAGTGGTCAGCAGAATCACATTAAGGCCATCTGTTCCAAAGGCAAAGCTCCTGCAGTTTAACTCAATGTCTCTACAGTTTAAGCTGCACCTGTTCGGGCACTTGGTTAGATTGCGTTCGTGTCAACGTGGAAAATCCCTCTTAGTGTCCTGTTCACTGGGTTGCAAGAGAAGAGCATGTTTAACTCTCTTTGTGAGTATCATTCTCCTATGCTTGAGGAGAAACGGAATTTTCGTCGCTATCTTGTCCAGGTAGGACACAAAATGGATCAATGTAAACCTTTGGGCAAGGCCACTTGGTGTTTAGCAAGAGAAGGAAAAATGGAGCAGTTGACTAGGAAATTGAGCACAATGGAAGCTAACGAGAATCCTATAAGGAGACAAGTCATCAGCCAAATAAGTGAAAGTTCTGGATCTCATCCTGGACGACGCACTAATGAAAGCTACTGAGGAAGCCTAATCTACCAGCACCGCAACTCAAGACCCTCCGCCTATTTATGTAATTTTCTTTTCTAGTATTTAGATGTGAACGATTCTGCCTTTAAAGCATTTTAATTCAATCAAAGACTCTCATTTTGTTTACTTGCTTGATGTTTTGCCCGGTGGGTCCATGCATTCATTTTATCATAAGCATAACGTGTTCAGTATTTATGATGTTTCTTTAACTGAAATAAATTTGAGTACACGATAATGGTAACCACTTTCTAATGACCTATCCTCTGAAAGGAAAAGAGAGATAAAAAGGGCTTAAAGATCATGATAATGCTTTCGCCTGGACATACCTAGTCGCACCTAGGGTTCTCCACCAGAATATCGAGCATCGTATTCCCACACCCACGATAGAAAATAAAGCTCATTTCCTTCTCGGATAGGCTCAATTTGTCAATCAGTTCATTACGTGTGACTATGTGCAACCCTATTTTCAAGCTACTGAAGAAGCGTTGGCCTATTGTAGAGAAACAGCATTAACAAATCGCCTTCGACAGAGCTAAGTCTTACCTTTTCTTCGCCCACCCATTCTCCAAATTCCCACCCTCAATACAACATTAACCCTTCCCACTATCCATTCCCTTACATTCACAACCCTTCACTATTTCTCTCCTCATTGGCCATTCTCAGCGAGAGGGACACATATGAACAGCGATCGCCGAGATTTGACCCTCATCAACAAATGAATGCCGCTTTATCATCGTAGGGGCAAGTTACTTCTCATAATAGGGGAAGTTGAGTGTTTCACCATCATTACCACTGAGAGGATGGCCAAGTTCATTGAGAAATACCTCTTAGCTCGATAAGGCATACCTCATCATATCACCCCAGATGATGAGTTTTGATTCCAAGGGGCAATAAGTGATTTAATCAAAGGATATAGAACCAAGTGTCACCGAACTTTGCCTCACAAACCATAAGCTAATTGAGCAACTGAAATTGCAAACTAGTCTATTAAGAAGTTTATTCCCAAAACTACCACAAGATACAAAGATTAAGCTAATGAACTACCATTTACCCTTCAAATATGTCAAACAAGTGTTAGAAGCCCTACGAATCCGACTCCCTTTCTCTTGGGATTATCCTATTAAAGCCGCGACCTTAAGCAAAACTAAGATAAAGTCCTTGAGAGTTGCACTAAACCCAAGTCAAAGGGACCCCCATGGACCAAAGCATGGTTTGAATAACTTAGATAGCATTCAAATGTACAAACATCCTATGGTAAGAGCATACGACAACATTCAAACATATCTGTCAGAGTCGATGATCTAATTTCAACGCAAGTGAAGCCTACTAGCGCCAGCCCAAGGGGGAAATTCTGTCTAGATGGGAAATTACCTCATATAATCAGAGAAGACCCTCAGTACAAGGGGCATGAAGATTTTAGATGATAGCCAATTCATAAACCCCCTTAATCAGGATCGATTGAAGCGTTATCATATCTAACAAAAAAGAAACAAATCCAAAAAAGTGGCACATGAAATAAATAAATAAAAGTAATCACTCGGCGAGTGGTCTTCTACTACTTGAGCAAAAATTAGGGTGTATTATGAAACATTCGGGAAAAAATTAGGGTGCGAAATTACCCGCTAGACTGAAAATCTGAAAAGTGTGGTCTAGGAAAAAGTTACCGTAAAGTGAGCCATGAGAGTATGTTGACTAGAAAACCTTTATAGACTAGTTAGAACTAGAGTTTGGGTCAATAGAAATGGTTATCATCATTATGTACTCAAACTTAATTCATTTAATGGAAAGGTCACTTTTACTGATCTCTTATGTTTGTGTTCAAATGAATAAATAGCGCCCTAAAAGCAAAATGTTGCAAATAAGTTGAACGTAGGGTTCCGTGCAGTCAACCCTATTCCTCTAAAGAAAAATACAAAATGATAACAAAAGGCAAAACTCCTAATAAACTAAAAACAGCGAGGTCTATGCAAAAGCAAGGAAAACTCCCCGAAAAGGGCGGTCCAGGCAAAAATTAGGACATAAAAACAAAATGGTAAACAAAGCCTAATAGGCCCATCTAAATGTTTGGGTCTATGCAAAAGTTAAGACAACCAAGAAAAAGATAAATTACTGCCATCGATCACAACGAGATATCTGCATTATCGTCATCATCATTAGAGTGCCTGAATATATTCTCCTGTCTAATGGATTTGAAGGGCAAAAATCCTTCCTCTGCATGTGTCCACTCCAATCTTGACTGGGACCAAGTATCTTGATTCCTCAGCGTCCTAATCTTCTGAATCCATCCTTGGCAGAATTCATTGGTAGTGATAGCGTTCAGCTGTCCGTTATCTAGAATCTAGAACTTTGCTTCGTACTTCCCTTATCTTCGATATACTCAGTCCAGCAATTGTTAAGCAGCTGATTCATTTCCTTTAACAGCGAGTGATTGGGTACAGCCATCCTCAACCTCAACATCTAGACACGTAGCCCCACATGTGTACCGTAAGCTTCACTAATCCTCCATCAGGGGCATAATCATCTTATCCACATGGCAATGCAGTTTCGTATGTCCTCTCTCTTCAAGTGAGTCAATCTCTGTCCAAGCAAATGATGAATCCCCCTGAAGATGATCAACCCAACAACTTATGCATTCATGCATACATGCATAATATTCGTAAATATGTTATATGTTTTTCTACAGCAAACGAGGCACTGAAAATTATCCACGAGCTATATGCTCGACCTCCAAGCAAGCACTCGTATTAAGAGGCATCTCGGAATTGCTTTCAACCCTATATTCTAGGCCATACCTAAGGGGAATGTCAGCTAATGTCTTTGAGCTATACGCTTAACCTCAACTGCTTCTCTAGACCCCCCAGAAATCTCAACTAAACTTATATTTCATTCTTCCGTTTTTATTGCTTAATTAAAGGGGCAAAAATATTTTTGTTTCCAACAAAATCAACTAAGCAATAAAAATGCAACTTGTACCAATTACTAATGTCTCAAAATTTTCTTGATAGGTACACCATACAGCAATCCCGATGGAAATCGATCCGACGATCAAAAATTCAAAATTCAGAAAATCCTTCTGAAGCACCTCTATGCAGCTCAAAATCCTTCCGAGGCACCTCCATGTAGCTCTCAATCCTTTAGGGGCACCGCGATGCAGCTTTGGCCCTCTAGGAGCTCCTTGACCCAACTATCACAAAATCAACCTAACTATGGCTTTCTCGGACTTCCCGGATATTTCTAAACTCATTTTTTTCTATATCCCATTTTGATTGCTTAATTAAAGGAGCAAAAATATTTTTGTCTTGACAAAATCAATTAAAAAATTAAAAATGCAATCTAGAATGATTACTAACTTTTCAAATTATATTCGTGTCAGGTCCGTTGATGATCATCCTCTAACCACCAGTAGACAATCGATTTAGTTTTGACTTCTCGATAGGTCTGTTGATGGTTTGTCCTCAAACCACCAGTACACAATCGATTTAGTTTCTCCTCCTCAATAGGTCTGTTGATGGTGTGTCCTCAAACCACCAGTAGACAACCAATTTAGTTTTGCCTTCTCAATAGGTTCGTTGATGGTGCGACCTTAAACCACTAGTAGACAATTGATTTAGTTTTTCCTTCTCCATAGGTCTATTAATGGTGCATCCTCAAACCACCAGCAGACAACCAATTCAATTTTTCCTTCTCAATAGGTCCGTTGATGGTGAATCCTCAAACCACCGGTGGGTAACCAATTCAGTTTTGCTTTCTCGATAGGTCCATTGATGGTGCAACCTCAAACCACTAGTAGACAACCGATTCAAAGAATTCTCTACCTATGATAGGTCCATTGATGATGCGTCCCACGACCATTCGTAGACAGCCGACTTGAGGTTTCTCTGTTTTAGGTATAACATTCTAACCCTTTCTATTTTATGAGATCACACTTGGCCCACCAAGTGATAATCTCCCGAGGGGCAGCCTGTGAGCACGGGCTTTTCGGTGTCCCGCAGAACGATGATGACTTATTGGTCTAACCTTTTATGGACTAGTTGTTCTATTCTTTTAGGGTTGAACCACATTTGAAAAGTATCGTTTTGATGATTTTGGACGTTTGACCGCGCTTAAAAATCATTAAAATGCGCTTAAAATTTAATTGTTATCTTGCTCTCCCGTAGGGTAATTTGTTTCACGATTTTCTGAATTCAAACATTTTCAGTGAGTCTCAATAGTATCATTGGAGTCTTGACTCTTTGAGGTTTTTAGAATGTTAAGAATTGCCTTAATCGGATAACCGTAGTGAACGTTGTGAGCGTTCAAAGTTTAAACCCTAATCGAAACCCTAAAACCATATTTCCTAAACCCTGGCTCTCCTTTCCCACTAGCCGGAGCCGCCGCCGCCATGGCCACCACCTGGTACCAAGGTATCCTTTCCCCTTACCATGGTAGCTATGGCTGCCATAACTATGGCAGCCACTGCCATGCCTATAGAGGCCACCATCGTGCCTGTAGCGGCCACCGCCGTGTCGGTGGCGGCAGCTATGGCAAGACCTGTTTCAAGTTGTGTCTCATTTTTTTTACCTCTCTCTCTTTCACGATTGGTTGAGTTTTTTTCCCCGAAAATTCACCAAGTCTGTACATTTTTGTGAGTGGGAACTATTTATACCCATCTAGGAGAGAGATTCAAGGACTTTTTTCTGGAGAATTTGAATTAAGAATCTGAATTTAGAGAGAAATAAGAACAAGGGAGAGAAAGTCAAGAACTAGAGAGAGAAAGCTTAATAAAGGCATAGAATCTGGGTTAATCTCTTTTAATCCTGATTCTTAGTTGTTCTTAGGCTTGATCTTATAGCTTAAGCACTAAAATCGGTTAGAAATCATAGGTTAAAAAGAATTAAATAGGGTTTTAGAGACTTTTCTCAAATACCACCTAAAATTCGTCACTGATTTCGTCACAATTTCCATCACTATTCTGTTTCGTCTGAAAATCATTAAAAGGACCTCATCAAGGGTTGATTCGATTCTCCAGAGATAGATTCACGGCCTAGAGGTAATAAAGCTGAGTTCCATTGTCTATTTACTATTTTTTTATTGCATTTGGCTACATTTTCTAGTGATTTTAGTGTTTGTTCTTTGGTGTTCTTGCAAAATCCTAAAAAATAGTCAAGCCTCTATAGGGATAGCCCTTACCTCTATCCTTATAGCCTTCACCGCCACCCCTATGGAGGCAAAGGCTATAGCTATAGCAGCGAACTCTACCCCTATAAAGGTCGGGCTACTTTTTGCGATTTTTGGGTATTTTCTACCTCAAATCCATAGAATCAACATTTTTGTGTGTTTTAAGTCTAGGTCTATTGAGATAATGATTGATTACAACTTAAAACCTCGATGATTTTGAGTTTATGGACGTAAGAACACCCTGTCTCCCCCTTAAAAATGAATTTTAACGACAAGGCTATAGTTATAGCCTTGGCCGTCATCGCTATAGCAGCAACCTCTATAGCTATAGCAGTGGCCACTATAGTGATAGCGGCTAAGGCTGTAACTATAGCATTGTCTATCTAAGTTTGCTTTTAGCTCCTTTTCGTTCGTTTTTCAATCGTTTTTCAATCGTTTTTCAATTGTGTTTCACCGATTTGCACCAAAAAATTTTTCTATAAATCATAAAAGTTCTAGAATAAATTAAAATAATCTTTAATCTGATTTTTTTTATTTATTATTTAATTTATTAAATACCTAAAAAATACGTTTTTAACTCTAAAATTTCCCAAAAAAATGTTTTTCTCCATAATAAAATTTGCCTTTCTACCTTTTAGTATTTGTGCCTTATTTATGATTATTTGTGATTGATTTATTGTGGTTCAAGCCGGGTTTGTGTTGGTAAGTTCGATTGAGGTCCAATTTCGTCTCTCTTTACTTGCTTTATTTATCTGCTCCTTTACTTTTCCCGCATTAGAAAAATGTATAGGTATCTGAAAAGCCTTATAATAATTATTTATTTGCTTTATTACATGATACGTCATGTGATATATTAATATTTTAACCGAAAACACTAATTAGGAGGATTAAAATCGCATAAGAACTAAAGTCACATTTATTAAAATATAAATGGTTTGATTTAACAAATGAAAAGTAAGCAACATCATCTGAACTTGGAATCTCTATTTTACGGTACGGTCTAACCATCCGGTGTGAATATCGTACCCAAATTCTCGGTAGAGCTAAACCGGGTGGCGACTCTATCTTAAAATATGGGAATTTTGAGTCTCGTATCTTTTAACACTTAAATCGGACAAAAACATCAACTTCAACATCGATTTTATCAGTCTATCATTTTATCGCCGCGCTCGTTTTTTCCCACACCTCACTCACATCACTTCAACCTCCACTGACCTTAAAGCTAAAATCAAAGAGTACATGGATAGCAAGTTTGAAAACTTAGAAAAATTCATTCCCTCTGCTCTCACTGAATTCCCCAAGGACCTCACCTCCGGACTCTTTGATCTCAAGGCAGAACAGCAAGCTTCTCAAGATTTGCTCAAACAATTTCTCAAGACTAATCTACCCAAATTACTAGCAAAAGAATTAGAAGATATTGGCCAAGATTGCAAAAACAATCTAGCTGAAGTCAACACCAATATTAGCAATTGAAAGAGCACCTTTGACATTGAGCTCAGGCATCTAAACGAAAGCATTCATAATGCCAGTAAAGGAGTTGTTGAGGAGGTCCAAAAACTATGCACTGGTATGACTCAACTATCTCTCACTACTCCTTCTTCCGGAACTCAACCTACCATTCTTGTGAGCTTACTACTTCCCATTTTCCAAGATCTAGTTCAACACATTGGAGATACTGGTTTCTTTGGGTATATGCTAAAAGCTCTGTTCCCATTCCTTGAGGAAGAAGAATGACAACATGCTCTGAACATGCACCCTAACCTTGAAAAATCTTATACTCAGCTCCGAAAACTAATTAAGTCACTTCATCCCATCCCTCCAATAGTAGACAAAATTATTGAGAAACGTATGGTAGGAGATGAAGACTACTCTATCTATTTCGGAGCTTGGAAAAAGAAATGGAACGGACGATCCTACATAGTCATAGATTCCTCTATAAATGCCCCAACTGATGTAAACAAAAAGGGGGAGAAAGGCAAAAGCAAGGAAGGTGAAGCTTCTGGGAAAGACAAGGAGTAGTTATAGTTGATTAAAATAGCTATTTTACTTGTAAACAAAATCTGTAATTGCTAGTTCTACTTATATTGTAATATGTAATCCTAAACTTCATTGATGTTAACCATTGTAAACAATAGAAGTATATATAGTGAAAATATATATTCAAAAATTTGCTTCTAAGTACAACCATCCATTGTACTTAAAAAACTTATAAGCTAGAATGCAAAAAGATTGGGAAAGTTAGGATTCTAGAATTATTGGGGAGTTAAATTTATAAATGACTATGTATCAAGAATCATACTTAGCTCATATTCCCTATTATCTATACTCACTATACTTTTTGTTTTCATCAAATGGGGGAGATTGTTGGGAAATAATGATCCAGAAGAATCACATTAAGAACAAATCCGGATCAGGTTTGAAGTAAAAACCTCTAAGTCCAAGAAGAATACATTCGGATATATATTGAAGACAACAAATCACTAAGTCAATGAATAAAGTATCCGATTGAAGTTTGGAAAGGAAACAAACTTGTAACTCTTTAAAAACAACATCAGGAAAAAGACTATAAAGTATCTGGTTTGAGTTTGGAAAGGAAACAAACTTCTAACTCCGTAAAAACAGCATCCGGAGAAAGACTGGTTGAAGAACATCCAGATAAGTTAGAGTCTGAAGACATCCAGAAGACTCAACTTACAACATAGAAGGGAAAATTTCAAAAATACCTATTCCCTCCATATTGGTCTGAAGTCATAGTTCCTTTTGCCTCAAAAAATGAAAAATTGATAGCTTTCACGCTTTTTCAAAAAAGGACAAATATCTGACTTAGAAAGAGAAAAAGGTATGAAAGTTTTTAACCTAGACCAATTAGATGGTGCGTGGAGCTCACATAACTAACAAAGCTTGCCTAGAATTTGGTAGTGCATAAAATGCTAAATAAACCCCAACTGACACCTTTGTTTCACCAATCCTAAGGATTCAAACGGGTCAGTTAATGAGTCTAACAGATCAATCAATGGCTCCGAAAGTGCCACCTCATACCTAATCAATGGTAAAGATTCAAGATCAACCTTAACGGTACACAATAGCTACATTAATGATCAAAGCCTATAAGAGGGAAGCTTCATATGTTGAGAAGGTGATGGTTGATTTTATAAAAAAAACTATTACATTGAGAATTCAAGCTACTTCAATCAGAAAAACTTAATCCTCCCAAGAACCTTCAACTCAGATCAGTTTGTAAGAATTCACAAGCAAAAACTATAAACTTGTAGAATACAAAACCTTTCTTTTTAGAAATCCAATTGTAAAATCCCATACTTGAGTGAGTATTAAGATTGGGACTTAGCTTAGACTAGAAAGTTTAAGAGGTATATCCCTGTGGGACTTACCTTAAATTGGGGTAAAATTTAAGTGTTATATCCTGCTAAAGAAAAAGGAATCAACCACAAGTTGGTGCTTTTGGTGGTATATCTTACATCCAGAAGAGAGGACATCATCTAGAGATAACAAAAAGGAACCCAGCTGAAGATTGGTGTCTTTGCTGGTATATCCTACATCCGGAGGAGAAAATATCTCCGAAGACAACTATGAAGGCTTGAATTCTTGCCAGTGAAAGGAATCCCACTAGTGGATGTAAGCTTGGATGAGGATACTCTAGGGACTGGATGTAGGGAGGGCCAAACCACTATAAATCCTTGTGTTTGATTTGCTTTAACTTTTACTTTATTGCATTGTATTTCAAATCTGCATCATCTGGATCTAATAACTCTAGACTAAAATTAAACACGCTACACAAGACTTTTTAAAGTCTAAATATTCTGCAAAAAAAGGGTCATTCACCCCCCTCTGACCCTAAATACATACGCACAGGGACCAACAATAATAACCATTTTTAAATCTACACATAGTGGTTATATGATTATTTCTACCACAAAACCTACACCCTATGATTGATTTGTTTTGTTTAAGCTTTTCTTCAATCTTTTGGAGATCCTTCTTTCCATAATCTTATAAGTATCCTACTTTAGATAGATCTAGATCTGATTCTCTAGATTGTATCCGATAGTTGACTGCAGGAGCTATCACCACTCTATGATTCTTTCTTTGCTTTAATTGTTGTTCATCATAGACTATCACATCTTTTCCTTTTTGAGCAGCTGTGTATTTCTGCCCTTGAGTTTTTCCCTTTTGAGGCGCCATATACTTTTGTGCTTAGAGTTTTCTGCTTACATTCCTTCCTCTTAAGTTTAAGGGCTTTTGATTTCTTCTTGGAGTTGGAGGTTTTGGCTTCCTTCTAGCAGCTTCCTTTATCAAAGCAAGTTCCATGTCTAGCCCAATTGCATTGGCATTGAGAATTTGAACCTAATTTCTCTGGAAGTTCTCCTAAAAAAATCAATGTATTTTGTGCCTCTTATTAGATTGATGTCTTGAGCCATTGCCTCAGCATCTTCTACTAGTTTCATTACTTTTCTTTGAAGGGATTTGATGATCTTTGCGTTCTTCTTTACATTGTTGATCCCCTAAAGCCCTAGCAAGATCAAGGTAAGAAATAGAGTTATAATGAGAGTTTACCTCTGTACTTGCTGACACAGATCCTGATTCATCAATTTTCTCGATGACTTGCTTTGATATTTTTCTTCCAAACTAATTTACTTTCGGATCAGTCAGTGCCATGAATGCATAGTTAACAGTCTCTTCTTCTTCCTCTGTAGAGGATGAGCTGCTGATTTCTTCACTATCACCCTAAGTGGCCACCATAGCCTTCTTTTTGTACCTCCTTTCCTTCTTTATCTTGGGACATTTTGATTTTAAATGTCCTTTCTCTCCACATTCAAAATAGGCCATTTCTTTTTTTGGATCTTTCTTTTCTTTCGGTGCTTTTCTGAATTTGTTTTTTCTGGAGGAGCTTTCCTTCTTTCTTCTAGAATCAAATTTTATAGAGCTTCTCCTCCCTTCCTTTCTCAAGAATCTGTTGAATTGTTAGGCTGGCGTAGCCATTTGTTCTTTGTTATGGGGAGATTCCCTTGAATGCTTTTCTGATCCAGAGGAATCTACTTTGAGAGCAATTCCTTTCTTTTTCTCTTCAGGCTTCTTTTCTTGCTGACTATATCCTTCTAATGACAGCTCTTGAGTTAACAGATACCAATGAGCTCATCATAGTTGTAGAACTTAAGATCATGGGCCTCCTGAATGGCAGTCTTCTTATTATCCCACTCTTTTGTGGATCTTCTTCACCATTTCTTCTTCAGTGATCTCCTTTCCCAATCTTTTCATTTCATTTACAATATTTGTGTAACTGGTGTTCATGCTACTAATTGACTTCTTTGGTTCCATCTTGAAGGTTTTTTGTTTTTGCTGGAGGTGAATAATCCTAACTTTTTTAACCCTATTGGTTCCTTCATAGGTCACTTCAAGCTTTTACTAGATTTCTTATGCAGTTTCACAGCTTGATATCTTGTTAAACTCTACTACACCCAGAGCATAATGAAGCATGTTAATAGCATTTGCGTTTTTATGCAATTTCTTATAATCATTTTCATCCCACTGATTAGAGGGTTTCCTTGTAGTGATACCCTCAACTTTGAAGGTGGGGACATAAGGACCATCTTTAATGGCCATCCATGCTAGCATTATCTAAGCTTAAAAATAAATTCTTCATCTGGTTTTTCCAGAATGTGCAGTGTTGATCAGTGAAGAGTGGAGAGCAGGTTATGGGCATACCCTCCAAAAGAAGCTAAGAATTATTGAAACTCATATTACTTTTAGGGATTAAATTGGACCTTTAGCTCGAGATTGTTAAGTCTCTAGTTGTGAGAACATGCTCTAATACAACTTGTAGGTCTCTATGAAGGTATAATTAGGGTTATAGGGCGGTGAATGACCCTTTTTGTAGAATTAATGAACTTTTAAAAGTCTGTGTAGCATGTTAGATATGTTCCGAAATCAGTGGATTCGGATGATACAAATATAAATGAGATGCACTAAAATTTAAAGCAATAAGTAAAGAAATTCAAACATAGTGATTTATACTAATTTGGTCCCGCCTACTCCAGTCCCCGGAGGTTCCTTCTTTGAGCTTTTCAATGCACTAGTGCTATTCCTTTCAACGGGCAGAAATCAAGCCTTTACAGCTGTCTTCGGAGATATCTTCTCTTTCGGATGTAGGATATACCACCACACCACCAAGCTTGGCTGAGTCCTCTTCTTTAGAAGGATATACCACTCAAAGTCTATACAAGTTTAAGCTAAGTCCTACATAGATATACCACTTAAACCTTCTTAGTTTAAACTAAGTCCCAATCCCAATACTCACCCAAGTATGAGAGTTTACAAATATCTTTTTCAAAGAGGGTTTTTGGACTCTTCAAGTGTATATTTTTCACTTGAGAGTTCTTACAAACTGATTTTTTGTTGTTTGCTTCTTGGAGGTGTTTTTGCGACTAATTGAATAGCAAATTTCTTAATGGATTGCTTTCTTAAATCAACCAGCATCTTCTTAACATGTGAAGCTTCCCTTTTATAGTCTTTAGATCATAAATGTACCCATTGTGTACCATTGGTATGATCTTGAATCTTCACCGTTGATCAGATATCAAAGTGGCTCTTCAGGAGCCATTGATTAGTCCATTAGACTCATTGATTGACCAGTTTGAATTGTTGGGATTGATGCAACAAAGTTGTCAGTTGGTGTTTATTTAGCATTTTGTGCACCACCAAATTTTATACAGCTTTGCCAAATGTTTGAACTCCACTCACCACGCCATTGGTCTAGGTTGAAAAGGTTTTTACCTTTTTCTCTTTCTAAGTCAGCCATTTGTCCTTTTCTAGAATGCGTTCAAGCTTTCATATACCAAGGAAAAAGGGATTTTGACTTAAGACCAATACGGAGGGAAATATGTTTTTGAATATATTCCCTTTGTCTTGAGAGTTGAGTCTTCCGAATGTTTTCAGACTCTAACTATGACCAGATGCTCTTTCAATCAATGATTTTGTCCGAATGTTGTCTTCTTGGATATAGGAGATCTTTTCTTCTATTCTTGAAATCGGATGCATATGTTTTTGGACTTAGTGAATTTTTTGCTTCAAGGCATAATCCGGATTATCTTTTTAGACTTAAGATTTTATTTCCTTCAAAACCTTGATCCGGAAGTTGTTTTCTTGTGTTTAGGTAAAGGCTTTCGGATGATTAATTTCCAACACACTCTCTAGTGCATATCCCCAAAAGGATTTACTGAGATTTTCTTGGCCCATCATGGATTGAGCCATATCCATTAAATAGTTCAATTCCTCCTTACAGAAACTCCATTATGTTGGGGTGTGTAAGTAGTGGTCCACTGGGGAACTATGTTAGGAACTGACACTCAGATTGAACATGCATAACAGGCATGGCGGAAATTCAAAATTTTGTCCCTGTCCCTAGGAACTCCTATTAGATGCATATAAATTAAAAAAATCCTTAACTAAATAATTCTCTACCTAGGTTAGCATGCAAAAGGACTAGGCATACCATAATTCCAAATCATATCCTACCACATTTATTTTATACTAAGCATGTTATAACTCTAAGCTATAACCTAAG
This sequence comes from Euphorbia pulcherrima, assembly GCA_947683365.1. Classification (NCBI taxonomy): domain Eukaryota; kingdom Viridiplantae; phylum Streptophyta; class Magnoliopsida; order Malpighiales; family Euphorbiaceae; genus Euphorbia; species Euphorbia pulcherrima. The sequence continues at coordinate 47,124,145 of CANTUS010000014.1, forward strand.
CATAAATAAATTAAGCATGCAAAATAACCTAAACATAATTATTAAGTCTAAAAACACTTAAAGAAAAAGACTTAAGTAATCAAAAGAGAAAGAAAAAGAGCTTACCAGTTGAAGCGTGCCTTTGCAGAACCTTCTTGCATAAGCCTCCAATCATAGGATAGACTCTATGAGAATCCACACGAACCTCACCAACCAAAATCTCACTGGGAGGAAGAACTAAGAAGCCTCGAGTAATTACTAGATCACTCCAGAAGCCTCACCCAAGAGATTAATTATCTAGCTTAGGATTTATACTTTGAGCTTGGTGCACAAAATTATGTATTTTGAAAGGAGAGGGGACAACCTATTTATATGCTTGGGGAGCCAATTTTGCTCCCCATCAGTGATGTAGGATGGGAGTAAAACTCCCATCCCACATGGGTTGCACACGGGAACCAAAGGATCTGCGTGCGACCCACTCATATGCAGCATGCAGAGCACGCTACATGTGGCAAGGCAAGCCCACCTTGTGGGCTTGCCTTGCACGCGAGCTGGGCCTCGCGGCGCGCTGCCCTTTCATGGGCTGCCTTTGTGCAGCCCATGAGCTTGGGCTGCCGCGAACACTGCCTAGCAGTGTTCGCTCACCTTTCGGTGTATTTCGCGCAACCAAACTTTATACAAAATACTTCATACTTTTCAGTTTTAACTCGCTAATGTAAAATCCCATTTAAATCATTTCAAATAAATATTTATTTTTGAGTCTAATAAATTAGTTACCAGTCAAAATAAATTTCTTGGTCCAACCAAAATTGATCTAATCAATTATAATTTATTTATGACTCTAATTAATTAGTTATCGGTTAAGATAAATTCCTTTGGTCTATTAAAAATTGATCCAATCAATTTTAACCAATCAAATAATAATCCAATAATTATTTATGTTATATTTTCGTAATTAAATAAATCTATTAGTTCTTTACTTAGTCCGATGAAGGTCCAATGTGTGTGACCTTATAGGATCCTGAAGTATTGAGCTGTAAAGGCTTAACGAACCCTTGTTCTAATGGAACCATTGGCTCGATGCTCTAGGCCGTGAATAGAACTTGATTACCTTAAATGACTGTAGTACGCCTTTAGCAAGGGTCTACCATCCCTCATTACTTGGAACGTCATTTATGCTTATGACTTAATTCCGGTTAATGCAATAGTTATCTAGTGCGATAAATTTCTTCCGTTCTTTAATATTAGTACCATCTGGTTTATTGGGTTCGGTTAAACTGTTAACCCAATAATAGCAAGGTTGCTCCAAGCTATCCCAGTTATTTACTTGTTATCGAAGTATATTGCCTTTTACCATAGTGTGTTTGACTAGAAACCATTTCTATCAAACAAATTCTCTGATCAGAGGTTTATGACAATTATCACTTCAACAAGTGGCCAGGTACAACTCCTTAATATATCCGGAGCGATGGATTCTTTCGGACTACTCAGCCTACCAACGTGTTGTCATCACTATACCCGTAATCACCCATAATAACCTAAATTAATGAGTGCATAGTAATGTCCCAAAGTATAGCAATGGTACCATACAAGGTAGCTAGCATCTCAAGTATGATGACATTCGCAGAGCTTATTGCATGAAGATAAACACTAATACATTGATATATATACCAAGTGTTTATCTTGCTGCGGTCTCCAATATATCTCCCAGATATATACATGTGTCAAACTTAAGGCACCACCTTCAGTTTTTTAGGAGATTAACTGCTTGGACCCTTTCTAAGAAAGTTGACCATATGCTAGTCTTTCCGTTCATCAATATCCTTTCTTGATGAAACTATGACTAGGGATAGTTTAGACATAATCATAATTGTACATGAAGCATGTTCCACCAAATATAGTCCAATTATAATTTCTCTGACTTCATACTATGATATGTCAAGGACTTTTGTATACATACATCGATGAATATATTTTAACCAGCTACAATATATATATATAAACACATTGGTATAAACAAAAGAATGAATGCCTTTATTGATTAAATAAATTATTCGTACTATTACATAATTAAGATATATCGCCCTAATTACCTTAAGGGCACACATCATATCCAACAAACTCCCACTCCCACTAAGGCCAATTAGCCATATGTTTTAATCCATATGCTTTAACATGCTGGTCATGTTTGACTTGAGTCAATGGCTTTGTCAAACCATCTGCGAGGTTCTGATTATTGGGTACATATTCTAATCTTATTATCTTAGCATCAACAATCTCCCTGATTATATGTTACTTTCTGGATACATGTTTGGCTTTTTGATGTGACTGTCGTTCCTTTGCCTAAGCTATGGCACCATTGTTATCACAATATGAAGTAATTGGATCAACAGCCACAGGTACCACACCGAGATCACCAATAAATATCCCATTAACGAAATAGCTTCTTTTGCTGCTTTGCATGCAGCAATGTATTTAGATTCCGTGGTTGAATCAGTAGTAGTTTCTTGCTTGGAACTTTTCCAACATACTTCCCCTCCATTTAACACATACACAAAACCTGACTGAGACTTAAAGTTACCTTGTCAGATTGAAAACTCGCATCAGTGTAACCTTTGATTGTGAGGTCACCTTCTCCATATATCAAGAACTCATCCTTAGTCCTTCTAAAGTACTTAAGGATTGCCTTGACAGCCATCCAATGCTTTTCACCTGGATCTGACTGATATCTACCCATAAAGCTCAAAGCTTAAGAGACCTCCAGCCTAGTACATATTATAACATACATGATGGATCCTATCGTGGATGCATAGGGTATATCCTTCATGCGCATTCTCTCCTATGCTGTCTTCGGACACTCAGCTTTAGATAGGTTTATCCCCTTTGTCATCGGGAGATAACCTTTCTTAGAATGCTCAAGGTTGAACCTATTCAACACCTTGTCTATATATATACTTTGAGAAAGACCTAACAGCCTCTTGGATCTATCCCTGTAGATCTTTATACCTAGTATAAATGCTGCTTCGCCAAGGTCTTTCATGGAGAACTTTCTTGACAACCATACTTTAACGTTTTGAAGAAGAGAAATGTCGTTTCCTATTAGCAGAATGTCATTAACATACAATACTAGGAAAATGACTACACTCTCACTAACCTTCTTGTAAACATAAGGCTCATTTGCATTTGGGCAGAAATCTAGTTCCCAGATTGTCTGATAAAACCTTATATTCCAACTCCTGGATGCCTACTTAAGTCTATAAATGGATCTTTGTAGCCTGCATACCTTCGAGCCATTCTGAGATGTAAAACCCTCAAGTTGTGTCATATACACATCCCAGTCTAAATCCCCATTTAGGAATGCTATTTTTACATCCATCTGCCAGATCTCATAATCGTAATGAGCAGTAATGGCGAGGAGTATTCTTATGGATTTAAGCATGGCTATCGGCGAGAAGGTTTCATCATACTCAATACCTTCGCGTACCAACCTTGCTTTATAGGTAATTACATTACCATCCATGTCAGTCTTCTTCTTGAAGATCCATTTGCACCTAATTGGTCTAACCTCTTGCGGTGCATGAACCAAATTCCAAACTTGTTTCTCATACACGGAATCCATTTTTTATTTCATGGCTTTTAGCCATTTATCAGAATCTGAGCTTTTCATTGCCTCATCATATCTCCTTAGTTCATCATCCTCCATGAGATATAGTTCCTTATCATCAGTGATGATAAACCCATATCTATCGGGGCCCTTATGAACACTACCTGATCTTTGCAATGATTGTGTTTCGATAGGTTATTCTTAGAACACACTTTGTTGTGTATCTAGAACATGGTTAATCAATTGATTATCTATTTTGTTCTCTTGAACCTCTAGTTCAATATTGCTCCCACTGGCTTTTGCAAGTAAGTGTTCTTTTTCCAAAAAGTGAGCATTCCGAGACATAAATACCTTTTGTGCTTTGGGTTGGTAAAACAAATATCCAATTATTTCCTTTGGATATCCAATGAACAGACATTTATCAGCCTTGGCATTTAGCTTATCTGACGCTATCCTCTTTACTATAGTAGGACAGCCCCATACTCTTAAGTGACTTAGAGATGGCCTTTTATTACATCATCTTTCACAAGGTGTAAAATCAACTAATTTAGAGGTCACTCTGTTTAAGACATAAATCGCGCTCTCCGGTGCATATTCCTAAAAGGATTTACTAAGAACGGCATGGCTCATCATAGACCTGACCATATCTAATAAAATCTGATTCCTCCTTTCTGACACTCCACTGTGTTAGGGTGCATAAGGAGGGGTCCGCTGGGGAACTATCCGTTTTCCTTTAGATAATCCTAAAACTCCTGACTTAAGTACTCTCCACCTTGATCCGATCGAAGTGTTTTGATACTTTTCTCAAGCTATTTCTCTACTTCAGCTCTGAATAGTTTGAACTTTTCAAAACTTTCAGACTTGTGCTTCATTAAGTACAAATAACCGTATCATGAGTAATCATCAATAAAGGTTATGAAGTAGGAGTATCCTCCAAGTGCCTGAACACTCATTGCACCACACACATCAGTATGTATAAGTTCTAATGTACTTATGGCCTGCTCACCCTTTCCTTGTAAGGGTAACTTTGTCATTTTTCCTTTTAAACAAGTTTGCAATCACCATAAGACTCCAAGTCTGCTGGGCCGAAGTCTCCACGGTTATGCAACTTGGTTAAGCGATCTTTGTTTATGTGGCCTAAATGGCAATGCCATAAGTAGAAGGAATTCTCATTATCTAATTTAATTTTCTTCACACTGTTTATTTTGAAAACTTTTGTTTTAGTATCAACAACATAATGCCATCTTTCAACATTCTATAACCATAGAGAATATTATTCAAACGAATCTGACAATTATTATTCGAAAATAAAATTTCAAATCCCTCTGCTGCTAAACACGCAATAGATACAATATTCTTAGTAACACTTGGAATGTAGTAATAATTATTCAAAACTAAAACAAGTCCACTTGGCAAAAAAAGGCTAAAGCTTCCTACGGCTAATGCAGTAACTCTGGCTCCATTTCATACGCGTAGGTCCATCTCCCCTTTTGCAAGTTTTCCACAGTTCCTTAGTCCTTGCACAGAAGTACAGATATGAGAACCACAACCAGTATCTAATAACCAAGTGGATTCTGGCAAAAAAGTAGCAAAGTTTTCAATTACAAACATACCTGAAGTAGATGCCTCTGTAGGCTTCTTCTTCAAATACTTAGAAGTAGGAGCTTTGCAATCCCTCTTCCAATGTCCTGGTTTCCCACATTGGAAGTAGACATACTTAGATGCCTTATTTTCATTCTTCTTCTTACTGATTCTTTTCTTAGCACCCAGTGCTTGCTTCCTCTTCTTAGAAGCCTTGCCTTTTCAAACCAATAGTAGAGGTCTTTGATCCTTCTTGATTTGAGGTTCTACTATTTTTAGCATGTTGATTAATTCAGGGATAGTAGAATTAATCATGTTCATGTAATAGTTAGTCACGAAGCCTGAGTAACTATCTGTCAAGGACATCAACACAAGGTCAATGCTCAAGTCATGATTCATCTTGAATCCCAATCGATTCAGTTTCTCAAGGTATCCCAAGAGTTTCAGTACATGCTGAGAGGTAGAGGTGCCAGCCTGCATCTTGGTCCTAAAAAGGAGCTTAGAGGTCTCATACGTCTCTGTCCTCTCCCTCTCCAAAAAGAGTTCTTCAAGATGGAGAACCATGTCCTCCAAGGGCATGTTATCATGTTGTTTCTGAAGCTCAAGATTTATGGACACCAATATAATACACATGGCAGTCTCACGATCTTTCCTGTGCTTCTACTAGGCATCATGTTCCACATAATCCTCAACATCAGGTTCTATAGGGAAAATTCACTTAGGACATAGGCAATTCCCTCGGATCTGAGAACTATTCTCACAGCTCAGAACCAATCAGAGAAGTTTGAGCCATTCAATTTGGTGTCAAGTAACATACAGAGATTAAAATAGGAAGCCATTTTCAACCTAAGATATAAGAAAAGAAAAGTGTTCAGATATTAGTTTAAGTACATGTATTTAATATGAGGACTTTTAATTAAATACATTTTCCTACTATTTTCTTTGAAATTTACAATAGCCCATTCTATTGAATTCGTGAATTTTAGCCCAGCTAAATTTCCTAGTAGGTAGCATCTATAACTAGTCTATTACAACCCCCAATTTTATGAGTTAAGTCATAAGAGTAAGTCATAGTTGGAATCTCATTCCATTTGCATTGCATGCAATTGCTAATTCATTCAAGTTCCCTAATCCCAAGAGACGTGTGCTATTATATTAGCATCTCCTTGAATATGTCTCAGATCTGGGCCTAGCCCCCAATTTTATTGTGGACTACCCCAGCTCTGTTAAGGCAGACCCTATCCCAAACTTTACAACCAATCAATGTGGACTAGAAGGAATGCTTTGCGTAGCACTTTGATAGCCCAAAGAGACCGTATTATAAATTTGAGTAAGGAAGACTACAACTTGCCTTAATATATTTATTTTGGGATTTTATTGGCATTAAACATCTCACCCAATCTAGGATTTTATCAGATGGACAAAATTATAATAACTTGTATTAATTCAGGGAATTTTAGAATTAATTTATAAGGTTTAACCTTGGGTGGGTTCAGCTCGTTATTATAATTATTCCATCAACCTAGATTATATGCAAAATAATTAACACTTTTATTTGTTTTATTTATATTGCATTTTCTTTAAACTTTTATTCAATAAATTTAATTTTTTTACTTTGTTATAGAAACATATATAAGCACCGTCTTATATATTAGAAATAAATTAGTTCATATTAATCCCCCGGTTGGTCAATTCAAATTTTACCGATATAAGTTCCCAGGTAGGAGAGGTGCCCTATGAGGAGTAGACACCAAGTCTAATCCTTAGCCAGAACAAATACGGGCACAAACTTGAAGACGAATGGATTCTCTTGAACTAATAAATTTCGTTCTTCCAATTCATGTAAATTGGAAGCATCTATAACCCATGTAATTTAAATAAATTATTGATAGTTATATAATTTGAGTAAGTTGAGCAGGCTTATTAAAAATTATTCATAACCATTTTATAACCTTGAAATGAAAGGGACAAGTTTATATATTGTTCCAAACAATTAAATAAACAAATCATTTTGTTTAGAAAATAATATTTAGTTCGCTTCTAACTTAATTATGCACTAAATAGGCAGGCTCTGATACCACTGTTGGGAACTGACAGTCAGATTGAACATGCGTAATAGGCATGGAGGAAATTCAAAATTTTGTCCCTGTTCCCAGGAACTCCTATTAGTTGAATATAAATCAAATAAAGCCTTAACTAAATAATTCTCTACCTAGGTTAGCATGCAAAAGGACTAGGCATACCATAATTCCAAATTATATCCTACCACATTTATTTTATACTAAGCATGTTATAACTCTAAGCTATAACCTAAGCATAAAATAAATTAAGCATGCAACATAACCTAAGCATAATTATTAAGTCTAAAAACACTTAAACAAAAAGACTTAATAATTAAAAGAGAAAGAAAAAGAACTTACCAGTTGAAGCGTGCATTTGCAGAACCTTCTTGCATAAGCCCCCAATCATAGGATAACCTCTATTAGTATCCACACAAACCCCACCAATCAAAACCTCCCCGGGAGGAAGAACTAAGAAGCCTCGAGTAGTTGCTAGACCACTCCAGAAGCCTCATCCAAAAATATAAACTAGAGGTGCCCGAATAAATTCAGGCTCCTCAAAAATAACTTGCTCAATTACCCGAGAGATTAATTATCTCGCTTAGGATTTATGCTTTGAGCTTGATGCATAAAATTGTGTATTTTGAAAGGAGAGGGGACAACCTATTTATAGTCTTGGGGAGCAAATTTTGCTCCCCATCAGCGATGTGGGATGGGAGTAATGGGTTGCACACGCGGATCCATGCAGCATGCATAGCACGCTGCATGTGGGCTTGCCTTACATGCAAGCTGGGCCTTGCGGCCCATTCTGCGAGCCCAGCTCACATTGCCCTTTCATGGGCTGCCTTTGTGCAGCCCATAAACATGGGCTGTCGCAAACACTGCCTAGCAGTGTTCGCGCACCTTTCGGTGTATTCCGCACAACCAAACTTTGTACAAAATATTGCATACTTTTTGGTTTTAACTCGCCAATGCAAAATCCCCTTCAAATCCTTTCAAATAAATATTTCTTTTTAACTCTAATAAATTAGTAACCAGTCAAAATAAATTTCTTGGTCCAACCAAAATTGATCTAATCAATTATAATTTATTTATGACTCTAATTAATTAGTTACCGGTCAAAATAAATTCCTTTGGTCTATCGAAAATTGATCTAATCAATTTTAACCAATCAAACAATAATCTAATTATTATTTATGTTATGTTTTCGCAATAGAATAAATCTATTAGTTCTTTACTTAGTCCGATGAAGGTCCAATGTGTGTGACCTCAGAGGATCCCGAAGTATTGAGCTGTTAAGGCTTAACCAACCCTTGTTCTAATGGAACCATTAGCTCGATGCTCTAGGCTGTGAATAGAACTCGATTACCTGAAACGACTGTAGTACGCCTCTAGCAAGGGTCTACCATCCCCCATTACTCAGAACATCATTTATGCTTATGACTTAATCTCGATTAATGCAATAGTTATCCAGTGCGATAAATTCCTTCCATTCTTTAATATTAGTACCATCTAGTTTATTGGGTTCGGTTAAAGTGTTAACCCACTAATAGCGAGGTTGCTCCAAGCTATCCTAGTTATTTACTTGTTATCGAAGTATATTGCCTTTTACCACAGTGTGTTTGGCTAGAAACCATTTCTATCAAACACATACTCTGATCAGAGGTTTATGAAAATTATCACTTTAATAAGTGGCCAGGTACAACTCCTTAATATATTCGAACCAATGGATTCTTTTCGACTACTCAGATTACCAACGTGTTGTCATCACTATACCCGTAATCACCCATAGCACCCTAAATTAATGAGTGCATAGTAATGACCCAAAGTATAGCAATAGTACCACACAAGGTAGCTAGCATCACAAGTATGAGGACATTCGAAAAGATTATTGCATGAAGATAAACACTAACACATTGATATATATACCAAGTGTTTATCTTGCTGCGGTCTCCAATATATCTCCCAGATATATCCTTGTGTCAAACTTAAGGCATCACCTTCAGTCTTTTAGGAGATTAATTGCTTGGACCATTTCCAAGAAAGTTGACCACATGCTAGTCTTTCCGTTTCATCAATATCCTTTCTTGATGAAACTATGACTAGGGACAGTTTAGACATAATCATAATTGCACATGAAGCAGGTTCCACCAAATATAGTTCAACTATAATTTCTCTGACTTCATGCTATGATATGTCAAGGACTTTTGTATACATACATCAATGAATATATTTTAACCAGCTATATATATATATATATATATATATATATATATATATATATATATATATATATATATATATATATATATATAGAAACACATTGATATAAACAAAAGAACAAACACATTTATTGATTGAATAAATTATTCCTACTATTATATAATTAAGATATATCGTCCTAATTGCCTTAAGGGCATATATCATATCCAACAAACTATCCCATTTTCTTTTAGATAATCCTAAAATTCTTGGCTGAGGTATTCGCCACCTCAATCGGATTGAAGTGCTTTAATACTTTTTCCAAGTTGTTTCTATACTTCGTTTTTGAATATTTTGAATTTATCAAAACTTTTAGACTTGTGCTTTATTAGGTACAGATTACCGTATTGTGAGTAATCATCGATAATGGTAATGAAGTAGGAGTATCCTCCAAGTGCTTGAACACTCGTTGGACCACATACGTCAGTATGTATAAGCTCTAATGTACTCATGGCTCGTTCACCCTTACCTTTAAAGGATAACTTTGTCATTTTTCCTTTTAATTAAGGTTTGTAATCACCATAAGATCCATGTCTATTGGGCCTAAGTCTCCACGCTTGTGTAACTTAGTAAAGCGATATTTATTTATATGGCCTAAATGATAGTGCCATAAGTAGAAAGATTTCTCATTATCTAATTTAACTTTCTTCACATTATTTATATTAAAAACTTCTATTTTAGTATCAAGAATATAAATGCCACCATTCAACATTCCATATCCATAAAGAATATTATTTAAACAAATCTGATAATCATTATTTGAAAATAAAATTTCAAATCCCTCTGTTGCTAAACGCGCAACAGAGATAATATTCTTACTAACATTCAGAATATAGTAGCAATTATTCAAAACTAAAACTAGGCCACTCGACAAAACAAGACTAAAGCTTCATACGGCTTATACAGTAACTCGGGCTCCATTTCCCATTGTAGGTCCATCTCCCTTGTGCCAACCTCCTACTATTCCTTAGCCCCTGCACAGAAGTACAGATGTGAGAACCACAACCAGTATCCAATACCCAAGTTGACTCACAAGGAATAATAGCATAGTTTTCAATTACAAACATACCAAAAGTAGATGCCATTGCATGCTTCTTCTTCAAATGTTCATAAGTGGGAGCTTTGCAATCCCTCTTCCAGTGTCCCGGTTTCTCGCATTAGAAACAGACATATTTAGATGCCTTCTTTTGAACCTTTCATTTCTTCTATAACCCTTTAACTACCCTTTTGGTGACAACATTCTAAGGGTCAATATTTGGAGCATATTTGTTTCTAGCCTTATTTGGAGAATATTTGTTTCTAGCCTTACTCAAAATTCTTTTGCCCTTGGCATCAAATTCCTTTAATACATCAATCAATTCTGGGATTGTATAAGTCATATCCTTTAGAGCAATGTTCTTTTACAAAAAGAGCATAACTTATGCGTAAGGAATCTAAGATGATAAATATATACCCAAGGATCGATCAACTATAGATCCCAATGATTCTAATTTCACCATGAAATCTCTAATCTTGTTGATGTGTTCTACAACACTTGTCCCTTCCTTCATCTTAGAGTTAAAAAGTTCATTAGTTAATTTGAACCTTTCATACCTTGCCTTTTCAGACAAACCCTTTGGATGGATCATCATGGTCTCTAGATTCATGTGATCGCACTGTGAATATATCATAGGATTCATAGCATCCAACAGCAAATGTGACACATGAACTGAATCCTTTAGATATTTCAACCATGGTTGCTGGAGTTTAGCTGGTGCATTAGTGGTAGGATATTCGATGAATGGCTTTTCAAGGACAAATGCCAATTCATATTCTATAAGGATATCCCTCACTTCCTTGAACCATTATTGGTAGTTAATTGCAATTAAGATTTCGATGTGGTTAAGACGGAGTTTTATATTGGAAGTCATTTTCAATCTAAGACGTAAGAAAGAAAAGTTGTCTAGACTTTAATATATAGTACATGTATTTAATATAAGGACTTTTAATTAAATACATTTATCCTACCATTTTTTGAAATTTACAATAGCCCATTCTATTGAATTTGGGAAGTCTAGCCTAGCTAAATTTCCAAGTAGGTAGCATCTACAACTAGTCTGACATGATCCACCCAATTTTATGAGCTAAGCCATACTAGTAAGTTGCAGTTGGAATTCCATTCCATTTTCATCGTATGCAATTGCTAATTTATTGAAGTTCCCTAATACTAAGGGACGTGTGCTCTTATATTAGCATCTCCTTGCATATGTCTCAATCCTACGGCTAGCCCCCAATTTTATGGACTACCACAGTCCTGTTAAGGAATACCCTATCTTAATTTTTATAACCGGTGGATGTAGATGAAAGGAATGCTTTGTGCAACACTCTATGGCCGAAAAAGACCGTATTATAAATTTGAGTAAGGAAGACTATAACTTGCCTTAATATGTTTACTTTGGGATTTTGTATTACTGTTAAACATCTCACCTAATCTAGGATTTATCGAATGGACATATTTATAATAATTTATATTAATTTAGGGAATTTTAGAATTACTTTTAAAAGGTCTAACCTTAAGGGGTTCATGCTCTTTATTATAATTATTCCATCAACCTAGTTTATGTGCAAAATTGTTAACATTCTTCATTTGTTATATATATTTTGCATTTCCTTTAAGCTTTTATTCAATAATTTAATTTTAACTTTGTTATAGAAACATATAAAAGAACCATCTTATATACTAGAAATAAATAAGTCCATATTTAATCCCTCTTTGGTCAATTCAAGCTGCACCAATATAGGTTCTCAGGTAGGAGAGGTGCCCTATGAGAAGTAGACACCATATCCAATCCTTGCTAGAACAAATGCAGGCACAAACTTGAAGACCATGGATTCTCTTGAAATAATAAATTTCGTTCTTTCAATTCATGTAAATTGAAAGCATCTATAACCCATGTAATTTATATAATTTATTCAGTTTTTTTGATAGTTTTTTAGTAAGTTAAGCAAAGCTTATTCCAATTATCAATATCCATTTTCGAACCCTGAAATGAAAGCCTAAGTTCATCTATTGCTCTAAACAATTAATAAAACTTATATCATTTCATATAGAAAATAAAATTTAGTTTGCTTCTAACTTAATTACGTACTAAATAGGCAGGCTCTGATACCACTATTGGGAACTTATGGTCACTTTAGACATGCATAACAGGCATGGCAAAAATTTAAAATTTTGTCCCTTGTCCCTAGGAACTTCTATTAGTTGCATATAATTAATTAAAGCTTTAACTAAATTAATTCTCTACCTAGGTTATCATGCATAGGCTAGGCATACCAAAACTCTAAGTTATATCCTAGCATAAATATTTTATACCTAACATCTTATAACACTAAGCATAAAATAAACTAAGCATGCAAATAATAACCTAATCATAATTATTAAGTCTAAAAACGCTTACAGAAAAAGACCTAATAATAAAAAGAGAAAACTTACCAGTTGAAGCGTGCTTTGTCAGAACCTCCTTTCACAAGCCTCCAAGTTTAGGATAGCCTCTATAAGTATCCACATGAATCCCACTAACCAAAACCTCCCCAAGTGGAAGAACTGTAGAGTTTTGAGTAGCTGTGAAACAACTCCAAAACCCACCCAAAAATATTAACTACGGAGACTCCTTAAGTAATTAGGAATCCCTAGTTTTGTTCTTCTAAGTTGACTTAAGAAAATGCATTAGAATCTCAAGTCAGAGCTCAAAGGAACAACTGGTGCATTTGAAAGAGGAGGAGGAGAAGACCTTTATTATAGGCATGGGGAGCAAAACTTGTTCCCAAATTTGCCATGTGGGATAGGGTTACGCGTGTTGGCCCACTTGCACGCTATGTGCTACAAGGCAAGCCCTAGTGGGCTTGCCTTGCAAGAGAGTTGGGCCTCATGGCCTATGTCGCAAGCCCAGCTCACAGCACACCATTAGGATGCGCTTTGTACACCCCATTTTTATGGGCTGCCGTGAGCACTGCCTATGAACGGACGACATTTCGGATGGGTTGCAAAGCTGGGCCGGAGGATCGATCTCCTGAAAATAATGGGTGTGATGGTGATTGTGAAAATGTTTTGCATATTTTAGTGTTCAAAAGATACGAGATTGAAATCTCGTAGTCAAAATAGAGTCGCCACCCAGTTCAGCTCTACCGGAAAATTTTGGTACAACTTTCCAATCGGGTGGCAGACCATACCTTAAGTAGAGATTCCGAGTTCAAATGATGTTATCTATTTTGCATTGGCCAAGTTAAAAGATTTCATTCTTTCTTAATCGACTTTAATCCACCCTATTTATTGTGTTTTTAGTTTATATATTATTATTGTGTATCAAGCATTCAAAGCGGGAAATAAATAAATTATTACAGTCATCCGAAAATAAATGCGAAAATTCAAATTATTACAAGGCTTTCGAATCCTATACATTTGTCTTAAAAAAAATAAAAATACCTAAAGGCCTAATATACATCTAACCTAAATCTACTTGCACAAAATTCTTAGCGTAGATACGACACGTATACAGGTTATATCACACAAAATGGCTCCCCCGGTAGAGGGTTGGGGGGCGAAAGCCCCTTGTGGGGTCCAAGATGCAGCGCCTCTTGCAGGGCCAAGGGGCGATAGCCCCTCACAGGGTCACGGGGTCACGGGGCAGCGCCCCGAGCAGGGTCCAGGGGTAGAGCCTCGGCTGGGGTTAAGCTACCAGGTTAGCTCAAAAATTTTTGATTTTAGAATATAAGTTCCCTTTGAAAAATTCATTTTTCGAACAAATTTTAGGGAAAAGTCCATTTTGGACACGGGCATTATTTTAATCGAATTATTAGTGAAAATGCCACATGTTATGGGGTTTGGATCATTTTCGAGGAGTTTTGGACTCCTGTCGTTACACTGTACATCTTAGCTTCAGAAATTAAACTAGGTCAAAAATAAAAATGAAAATAAAACTATTGTCCAAAACTCCATACCGCCGGCGGTATGAATGAGGCCACCGGCAGCATCACTGATGCTGCTGGCAATCTCATTTACACAAGCAAGCTATATTACATTCTGGATACCATAGAGAAAGGTCTGCAAGAAAATGAGGCCGTTGGGGGCAAATGAGGCCACTAGCAGTATCAACGATGCCACTGGTAGCATGATTGATATCGCTGGGGGCTTCAAATACCTCCAGCGGCTTGAGTTTCTTGCAGCAACTATTTTTGGATGGAAAGTGACCAAAACCCAAAACTAAGCACAAACAGCAACTAAAACATAGCAAAAAAGTAAAATGAAAGAAAAAGAGTTATGAGACTCAGAATTTTTACCCCGGGGCCGTGGGTCCACCTCTTTATGATCTAAATGACACTTTTGGGGAGCTCAAATGATGATTTGGGTAGTAAATGGGGTATTCAAGGCTCTAAAACTTATTAAATTGATTTTTAATCCTAAAGTCTAATGATTTTAAGTTAATATCGGAGAGTTCAATGAACAAAAACCAAAAAAAGATGGAGTGATTCCTCTTTTCTTACCTTTTCTTCACCTTATCCCATGAAAACTAATCAAAATCTCCCTAAAATCCATGCGTATAATTTCCAACCCCTTCATCAGCTCAGAAATGGTCTTTATATAGGCTAAAATTCGGTGGAAATTGCCGTGGATCAATTATCTGACGGATATCGAGCAAAATGGCACACATCTATTCTACAGCAGAAATCCATGCTGCCGACAGCATGGATGATACCGCTGGTGGAATGGATGAGGCCACCGGTGGCCTCACTCTCCTGACAGGTCTGAAAAGCAAGCAAAAGTAAGAAAATCTGGCCAAAAGCAATTTTAGTGGGATGAACTGAATTATTAAGTTTAATTTGACTTTTAGGGTATTTAGGACTAAATTTATTTTTTAGGGGCAAATCATTAGTCTGAGCTACCACCGGACATGTTATCGAATACGTCGAACTGAATTCTTCTAAAAATAAAATTCGTAGAGAACTTTATATCAATAATAATAATTCCAAAAAATTATAAGGAATAAAATCGGGCATACATCATCATTATCTCGCGAGAGGGACTCTAAAATCCCGTACTTACAGACTGCCCCTCGGGAGATCATTACTTCCACATGTTAGTATGAACGCATGAAAGAGCAAGGGATAAGAATTGTAACTGATGGATGGTAAGGTTCTGATTCTACCAGTGCCTCAATTTCGTGACTGGTTTGCCCCTTAGTCGGTCTTGAGCTTTGAGATTAGTTTGCCCCTTAGTTGGGCTTGGGCTTTGCTGATTTGCCAAGCGAGCTTGGGCTTTGACGATTGGTTTGCCCCTTGGTTAGGCTTGGGCTGTGATGATATGTTTGCCCCTTCGTTAGGCTTGGGCTTTCATGTTCGTCTTTTATGAATGGGGTGCCCCCGATAATCTCTGTCATCGAGTGCATAATTATTATGCAACAAGTGCCATTTGTTGAACAGCAGTGTAGCAAGTGCCATTTATTCTAATGTTGCCTCAAGAAGTCTCACATCAAGCGTGAAATTGCTACATCAAGTGCCCCTTAGTGATCTTTGGTATCAAGTGCCTTCCATTTTGCAACAAGTGCCCTCTATTGTGCAGCAAGTGCCTTATATTTGATCTTTGCCCCGGGAATTCTCACAACAAGAGTGGAATTGCTACATTAAGTGCCCTTCGATGATCGATGGTTTTTTTATCAAGTATTGGGATTGCTAGACAACTCGGGTTTTCTACATGGGGTGCCCCTAGTTTTGCAGCGAGTCTTCTTTTGTCTTGTATCAAGTGTCATTTGTTTTCCATCAAGTGCCCTTGTATTAAGAATCAGAGAAAGAAGAGTTATATGAAGTATAAGTGATATTTTTACTGCTTCATTGATTTTGTGACACAAAAATTATTTTTTCCCCTTCGATCATTAGTAAAAATAGAAGTATAAATTAAAAATTGAGTTAGGATTTTCCGGGGGATCTAGGGGAGTTATTATGGAGGATTGACGAGTCGTCTGAACCATCTTGAGTGTGACCCTTGATGTTTCTTTTTTATCGAAGGATGACTCCAAGGGGTTGGAGAGAACTGGGCTCCTTCCAAATGCCTCTTATTGATCGATGGATGTTGGATAATTGGTTGGTGTAGCTTGATCGACGTGTTCGAGATCTTGCCCCTAGCTTTCGTACCTTGATAGTTCTCCTTTGGATATTCTGAGAAATAGAGATTGTAAGAGTATATGCATGAAATGTATGTGTTAAAGATCCATGATTATGCGGTATTCCATTGAATCACATTGGATAAGCAAATGATTCCTCTATAGTGACCAAGTAGGCTCGTGTGGCAGTTGTGAAGTTCTTGAGGGACGATTATGATGAAGGGCTTAGACCCGAGTTTGAGTCTAGTTTGAGGTTTGATCTTTTTATGGGAGGGCGGACGATATTTGTCTTTCTCCCAATGATGGCATACCTTTATTGTTCTTTTAATTTTGGTTCTAAATTTTGCATAGACTACCCCTAGGGGTTTTCAATCTATCGAACCTTGCCTTAACTTTTGCCTAGACCGCCCTTTCAGGTTTTGAATCTAGCAGACATGTTTCTTGCATAGACCGTCCTTTTCAGATTTTTAGCCTATCTTCTTTTTTTTCTTTTTCTTTTTTTTCTTCTTTTTTTTCTTTTTTTCTTTTTCTTTTCCTCTTTGTCTTTGTCTTTTGCCTGGACACCCCTTTTTGGGTTTTCAATCCAGTAGACTTATTTCTGACTTTTGTATAAACCTGCATGTTTCAATCTATCCTGATTTATTTATCTTTTTGATATTGAATTCGTGTGCACTTATTATAGATGGGCTTTGAGTACCCATCATAAAGTTCACTTGTGATGTTTTCACTATTTGGCTACCAGGCATTCATACAATCACAAGCATAAAGTTTTTAGTATGAAAGATACTTTCATTAGATGAATTTAATTGGAGTACAAAATGTTGGTAACCATTTCCATTAATCAAACTCCCGGTGTTAACCAATCTTTATAGATTTTCAAGTTAACATCTTACTATTTTTCTCTCATGCCCTAATTTTTTCTTGAACCGCCCTTTTTGGGTTTTTAGTTCATCGGGCGATGCTCTAAAGAGATACCCTAATTTTTGCCTGGCTGGTTTGTAGAAAACTAACTGTCGGGTGTCACCCTAATTTTTGCTCGATCAGTAAAGCACCGAAAGGTTGGTGATTTATTATATATAAATTTTTTTGTTGTGCCGCTTTTCTGATTTATTTCTTTTGTTTGGATATGATAAAGCTTAAGCCCTTCTCGGTTGATTAGGTCGGTGAACTGAATTTTGTCTATGCTCATGATCTTGATCACCTTGTTCATTGAGTACTTTCTTGATCTTACGGGGGCTTCATTCTAATTTCGATTGGTGATACTGTGAGGGTTTAGTTTGTGCGAGTTTTGACACTTGTAAAGCACTTTCTTGATTGGCTTGTTCACCGTTTTGAATGCTCTTTTAGTCTGTAGTTTGCATGGAGAGGATAGTGTTCAATTATGCATCCCCGATCAATTTGGAAGTTACCCCTTGAAATTGAATTTTATTGTGTGAGGTAATGTGACGAGATGAGTCAGACCGAGCCAAGACATGTTCCTTTGCAAATTTGGTCGTCTTCTCGATCCTTAGACTGGTATAGGATTTGACTTTTGTCTACTTTGAGAAGTATTCCATGACAATTTTGGTGAGCTAGTATCCAAGATTTGATGATGGTTGAATCTTATTGATCGTATTCATCCTTCATGACAGGAACGACCAAAGAGTAGAGAGACTATAAAGCCCGATAGGAGGAAGGTGTCACAAATCCCTCTGAATTTATTATTGATGGGGCCTTTTTGGTGCAATTGCAATTTGGGTTTTGCCAGGTATAGACCACCCGCTGAATCTTCTTTTTGAGATAGTCCGTGTGACAGTCGTAAATGGTAAAGCTCTTATTCGATTGGCTTGCACTTGGTACCTTTGGGATGCTTGGAAATTTGGTGACCTATTCTGAGTGTATCTTTGTAAACGTTATCATAATCTTTTAACAACTTTTATTATCTCTCATTTTTTAACAGGAGTTAAATTATTGGAAATGGTTACCACTTGAGAAATTTTAGTTGTACTCGAATTAATTTCATGCACCGAAGTATCTCGAATACTGAAAATATCACGCGTATGCGTATATGAATGCATGGATCAATTGGGCATAACAAGACACAGGTAAACGAAATGAAATTGTTGAAAGTTTTAATGATGGAATTGTTCAAGACGTTAAAGAAAAATACATACTTAGATAGTCATCCTCCACATGCAGTGGGTCTTGCAAGGTCACACCTTCGAGCATGTTGGAATCGATATCCCTACTTGCAACTAAATTGTGGTAGGGGTGGTTCATGGTGCTGGGTGCCTTCTCGGGTTCAGCAATTATTTGATCCCTTACCAGACATTGTATGGCATTGAGTAGGATTCTACAGTTATCGATGTGATGGCCTATCTGAACGTGATACTCGCATAAGTTGTTCTTATCCTCAGGCTTAGGTGGCTTATACTCATGGAGGGACTTGAGAAAACCAGACTCCCGCAACCTAGTGAAGATTGTTCTGAGTGGCAGCTTATAGGGATTCACCAAAATAAATAGGTTGGCACCAGGTTGGACCGCAACGACTACTGGTGGCGTTTAACTGAACGCCTGAACCGCAGCGAGAACCTTAGGCTTGGTAGGTGTAGGGCTCATGATAGGGGTATCATTGTTCTTCCTATACTATAGTTTTCCAGCCCTTTCAGCTCGCTCGCGCTCGGCCTCGCACTTGATTTTCTTGGCCTTTTCGAACACCACCTTATACGAGAGGAACAAGTTGGTAGCCATCTCTTTGCGGAAAATAGGAAGAGACCCTTCTAGGAGTTTCACAATCATCTCCTCAAGACTCAACTTAGATTTCATCATGACCTGAATTGACATCCACCAGTTATAGTACTCCTTGAAGGTCTCATCGGGTAGCTAGCGGTCTCCTTCAAGGTGCTGGAGAGTCATCTCCATCATAGTGTTGAAACCATAGTACGCTTTTAAAGCCTCAAAAAGGAGTTTCCAATCAATGACCATGTGCTAAGGCAAAGTGTGATACCATTCAAGAGTAGGGCCCCGTAGAGAGCACGAAAACATTTTAGCAAGGACTTTATTGCTTAGCTTCATCACCCTTTTATACATAATGATGTAAGAAGCAGGAGCACTAAACCCATCATAAGGTGCCATATTAGGTATAGTGAAGTTATCAGGGACCCAGTCCTTATTTTTCTTAGGTTCCTTGGCAGCTAAGAGTTAGCGGATATAGGCTTGGATCTCGGGTGTCATACCCAAAGGCTGTATGACCTGGTCGTTGATCGATTGATGGGTGAAAGCTATGGCCTCGGGTGTCACACCCAGAGATTGCGTGATATGGTGGTTCAATACTGGTGGAGATGGTAGAGGAATGTCCAAGTGGGGAAAGTGATCAGCTAGCTACTAAAAGGGTTCTGCGGGTAGGTAGTGCCCCTTGGAGTTCCTGAAGGTTGGACTAGTCCACTGGAAGAAGTTGAAAAATGATGAGTAAATACTGGAGGGATTGAGTTCTGAGCTAAAGGTCTGGGATGGTAAGGGACAATCGATGGGGTTGTCAAGTTTGTAGAAAAGCGGAGGTTTGCCCAAGCTGAAACGGGCTTGCCATAGGTTGATCTGAGGGTGTTGGGTGAAAAATAGGTGCAACGGGTCTTATCCCTATTAGAACGGCCAACATCTATGTTAAACTGTTCTAGGCTTACATATCGGACTCAGATAACTGGTCGAAGTTCTTATCTTTCAAGGCTTGCTTGACGGCCGCTTGGACAGTGGTTTGGATAGGGGCTTGGAATGCATCTGAGTTCAAAAATTGAGCCATAACACTGGTGAAGTCAAAAACTAAGGGTGGCTGAGATTCTGTTCTCGAGGTGGGAGTAGGACCTACTTGCTCCTCAGGCGGAGGAGGGTTTCTATCATTGTTTGAGAAAGAAATGACTGGCTAAGCAGAATTTTGACCTAACTGAATCTACTCTAAATTAGTATATGGTACCCCTTCGACTTCCGTGGTGACTACTCGAGTGAGAGAATGACATATCAGATGGTGCTCAGGCCTTCTCTAAATTGGGGTGTGATGATAACTTTGCCTCATCCTAGCTAAAATGGTAGGTAGCGGATTAGATTATGCATGGATTGTGTGATGGCATGGATGGGGTGAATGACCTTTATCTAATAACTGATGCGTAGTATGTATAGTTGTACATAGACGTGGTTAGCGATGATCAGGCGGCTTATCCCTCCAACATCCGTAGGACGTTCATACCCTTCATCATGCATCATGATATGTTATGACTCAACGGGGTACAAAAGAAGTCATACGGATGTTGCTAAACCTCTTCCACGAGTGGAGATTGGTAAGGGTAAGTTGATTGAGTTTTAGCCCTTAAGGCTGATGCATGAGCACATAGCACATAGCAACCAAAACGTCCCTCTTCCGACCTCATGACTCCCACGTAACGCCTCTTTGGAAAGGATGGAGGTTAGCTTCTTCACCGAAAATGGTGATGAAGTATGTCATAATTATTTTCATTATTTTGGTAGTCTTTAAGGGAATGAAGTGCTAAGGCTTTTCTAGCGTGGCTTTGGTATAGGGTTGTTAATGTAGAAGGTTCTCGTTTACCTTGATTCCATGTTACTCAATCACTCGCTAAATAGGTACAATTGCAAGAGTTTACGTGTTGGTTAAAATAAGTGATCCACCCACTAGGCATCCTTAATTTCAAATAGGGCATGAGTGATACTTTCGCGAGCTTCTCGGGGCACCTAATATTACCGAACTATCTACACGCGTAAGGATAAAACATTATAAAAGAATGAAGTTTTAATTTGGCCAATGATTTCAAAACATCATCAAAATCCTTCAAACTAATTGAAAATTTTAAGTTCAAGTTTAAAGAGACAAATCCCCAGCATAGTCACGAATGTGAGCGAACGACATTTCGGATGCGCTGCGAAGCTGGGCCTGAGGACCGTTCTCCTGAAAATAATGGGTGTGATGGTGATTGTGAAAATGTTTTGCATATTTTAGTGTTCAAAAGATACAAGATCAAAATCCCGTACTTAAAATAGAGTCACCACCCAGTTCAGCTCAACCGGGAAATTTTGATATGATTTTCTCACCGAGTGGTAGACCATACCTTAAATAGAGATTTTAAGTTCTGATGATGTTATCTATTTTGCATTGGCCAAGTTAAAAGATTTCATTCCTTCTTAATCGGTTTTAATCCACCCTATTTATTGTGTTTTTAGTTTATATATTATTATCGCGTATAAGCATTCAAAGCGGTAAATAAATAAATTATTACAGTCATCCAAAAATAAATGCAGAAATTAAAATTATTACAAGGCTTTTGAATCTATACATTTTTCTACACAAAAAAATAAAAATACCCAAAGGCCTAATATGTATCTAACCTAAATCTACTTGCACAAAACGGTTAGCACAGATACAACACATATAGAGAGTATCACACAAAACGGCGCCCCTGGCAATGGGGTCGGGGGGCGGCAGCCCTGATCGGGGTCCAAGTGACAGCGCCCCTTGCAGGGTGAAGGAGCAGCGCCCCTGACAGGATCAAGGGGTGATAGCCCCTCGCGGGGTCACGGGGCAGCGCCCCGGGTGGGACCCGGAGGCAGAGCCCCCAGCTGGGGTCGAGCTACAAGGTTAGCTCAAAAAAATTTTATTTTACATTATAAGTTCCCTTTCAAAAATTCATTTTCTAAATGAATTTTAGGGAAAGTCCATTTTGGACACGATCATTATTTTAACTGAATTATTAGTGAAAATGCCACATCTTGGGTTTGGACCATTTTTGGGGAGTTCTGGACTCCCGTCGTTGCACTATACATCCTAGCTTCGAAAATTAAACTAGGTCAGAAGTAAAAACAAAAATAAAATTGCTGTCCAAAAATCCATACCGCCATCAGTACGAATGAGGCCGCCGGCGACATCACTGATGCCGCTGGCGATCTCATTTACACAGGCAGGCTGTAAGATATTCTGGATACCATAAAGAAAGGGTTCTGTAAGAAAATGAGGCCATTGGGGGCAAATGAGGCCACTGGCGGTATCAACGATGTCGTTGGTGACATGGTTGATACCGCTGGCGTCTTTAAATGCCTCCGACAGCTTCAATTTCTTGTAGCAGCTGTTTTTTGCTAAAAAGCGACCAAAATCCCAAAACTAAGCCCCAATAGCAACTAAAACACAACAAACAAGTAAAATGAAAGCCAAAGAGCTATGAGACTCAGAATTTTTACCTCGGGGCCGTGAATCCACCTCTTCGTGATCCAAATGACACCTCTAGGGAGCTCAAATGATGATTTGGGTAGTAAATGGGGTATTCAAGGCTCTAAAACATGTTAAATTGATTTTTAATCCTAAAGTCTAATGATTTTAAGTTAATATCAGAGAGTTCAATGAACAAACACCAAGAAAAGATGAAGTGATTCCTCTTTTCTTACCTTTTCTTCACCGTATCCAACTAAAACTAATCAAAATCTCCCAAAAATTCAAGTGTGATATTTCTAACCCCTTCATCAGCTGAGAAATGGTCTTTATATAGGCTAAAATCCAGTGGAAATTGCCTTGGATTAATTATCCGATGGATATCGAGCAAAAGGGCACACAGCTATTTTGCAGCAGAAATCCATGCCGCCGACGGCATGGATGATACCGTCGGCGGTATGGATGGGGCCACCGATGGTATGGATGAGGCAGTTGGCGGCCTCACTCTCCTGATAGGTCTGAAAAGCAAGCATGAATCGTGCCCGAAATCCGGGAAAAGCAAGAAAATCCGGCCAAAAGAAATTTCAGCGGGGATAAACTGAATTATTAGAGGTATATTTGACTTTTTTAGGGTATTTTAGACTAAATTATTTTTTTTTGGTGCAAATCATCGGTCTGAGCTACCACCGGACGCATTATCGGACACGTCGAACTGAATTCATTCGAAAATAAAATTCATAGAGAACTTTATATCGGTAATAAAAATTCCAAAAAAGAATTTTTATTATGTGGAATAAAATTGGGCATACATCATCATCGTCTTGCGAGAGGGACTGTAAAATCCCGTGCTCACACTGCCCAGTAGTGCTCAAGAACTTTTCAGTGCACTTTCGCACACCCAAGCCTGTACAAAATATATTTTGTGCTCTCGAACCAATTTAACTCGCTAAGGCAAAATTCCCCTTGAATCCTTTTCAAATAAACATTTTATTTATGACCCTAATAAATTAGTTTCCAGTCAAAATAGAATCTCTGGTGTAACCAGGTAATGGTCTAACCATTCCACATTTAATATTCTTGTAATAGACTAGGTCTATTCATTCTTTACTCAGTCTAATGAAAGTTCTATGTGTGTAACCTTATAGGATCCCGTAGTATTAAGCTGTTAAGGGTTAACCAATCCTTGTTCTATAGGAACTATTAACTCGAGGTTCTAGACCGTGACTAGAACTTGATTGCCTTAAACGACTGTAGTACGCCTCTAGCAATGGTCCATCATCCCCCATTACTCAGAATGTCATTTGTGCTTATGACTTAATCCTAGTTAATGTAATAGTTGTCCAATGTGATTAACTCCTTCCATTCTTTAATTTTAGTACCTTCTGGTTTATTCGGTTCAGTTAAAGTGTTAACCCACTAATAGCGAGGTTGCTCCAAGCTATTCCATTTATTTACTCGTTACCGAAGTATATTGCTTTACCATAATGTGTTTGACTAGAAACTATTTCTATCAAACACATACTCTGATCAGAGGTTTATAGCAATCATCACTTCAACAAGTGGCCAGGTACAACTCCTTAATATATCTGGAGCGATGGATTCTTTCCGACTACATAGCTTACCAACGTATTGTCATCACTATACCCATAATCACCCGTGGCACCCTAAATTAATGAGTGAATAGGTATGACACAAAGTATAGCAACAATACCACACAAGGCAACTAGTATCTCAAGTATGAGGATATTCGCAAAGCTACTGCATAAAGATAACCACTAGCACTTTGATATATATACCGAGTGTTTACATTATTACGGTCTCCAATATATCTACTAGATATATCCATGTATCAATCTTAAGGCACCACCTTCAGTTATAGGAGATTAACTTGACCACATGCGAGTCTTGCTGCTTCATCAATATCCTTTCTTGATGAAACTATGACTATGGATAGTTTAGACATAATTATAATTGCACATGAAGAAGATCTCGCTAAGCATAGTCCAACTATAATCTCTCTCTTCATAATATGATATGTCAAGGACTTCTATACACATATATCAATGAATATGTTTTAACCAGTCATAACATATATGAACACATTGATCTAAACAAAAGATTAAATGTCTTTATTGATAAAAGAAATTATTCGTACTATTATATAATTAAGATATATCTCCCTAATCTAGGTATTCTTGCTCTAAATTACTAAACACAGCTCTCGCTTCTTGCTTAGTTTCTTTAAAGTTTAAGTCATAGGTTTCCCATTGAAAGTTATTCTTTAAGAATTAAGAACGTGCAAGCATTCTATTAAATAGAAACTCCTAGCACATTGTAGGCACCTCTCGATTCTTCCAGATGTTTGTTTTGTATTTTGTTCCGTGTTCACAATTCTCCTCTCGATTCTTCTTGCTAACATTATGCATAAGTTTAGCCGGACTTATGAGTATTTAAGCTCTACACAAAAAAAATCAATTTAAAAATGATGTTAGAAATAAAAGAGAGATTTTCAAACCATGTTAGTCTCGTCTTTAATTAGTAATTAACATAAAATAGAGCATAAAACATAAATATTATATTAAATAAATTAAGAATGCATAATAGTAAGATTAACCAATGAAGGCTTTGAGCCAACAAGGGCCAACTACAAAATAAGAGAAGTTCTCCTATTTATAGTGGCAAGTGGAAGAGCCTAGAATGCCACTTGCCTTATAAAATATTCAAAATAATATTACACTACACAAAATAATATATCTAGAAGGTGGAAGTCTTGGCCAATAAGTTTTATCCACTTATTGATTAAAATATTACATAAAGTGCTCCACCACTCAAGTATGATGTTCTCAACAAGCCAAGATGAATTCCTTCTAGAAACAAGGGTAAAATGGCCAACTTTCACTTCAAAACATTATATTGGGCTTCGTCTCCCTTAACTAGGTTATATTTCTGCCTGCTCAAAACATTTTCCTGCTCTTTCTGCGTTTTGTAGCAATCACTTGGAGCAAGAAGAAGCAACTAGTAAAATCAGAAAAACACTTGTAATTTTTAGAAATCAACTCCAAATTAAGTTATTTTAAAGCCAAATTGCCTATATTTTCTTGGTATATTTTACACTCATCACTAGACCAAAGTTCAATGAAGTAGTCACAAGATATCTCATATGTGGGAGAAGTGGTATTTATAGACCTTTTTGGGTGTAATGATGACAAGTAAGTTTTACTATGTCTGATGGTAGGTGTCGTAGTCATGCTAACATTAGTGACACGACATAAATAGTTGATCACCATAATGCCCTGCAACTGTAGTTGAGTGTGACGTTATTTAGCCTCGTCCTAGACTGATGTCGATGGTCTCTTTTGACAATACCTTCGTGTGTTTAAGTATGAATGTTATCACTTTTTCTCCTGCGATCACGTCTCCTTCATCTCCTCTATCTTCTCCTGTGGCGAGCTTGACTCCATTCACCGCGTCAGCAACTCCCGTATTGGTGTTGCGTTTTTGTCTTTCTTACTCTATAATGGCATGCCAATCTTTGCTTGTTTCATCTAATTTTGAAGTAAAGTCTGGTAATTCTTTCCACAAAATTCCAATTTTTTTTTATAAAAGGCTCAGATTGGATCCGTCGGACAACAGATATTCAATCGGTCAGATGATTTCAATCATGCACTACCGTAAGGGGTGGACGACGGGTGCAACCGCTTAGAACACATAGTTGGAAGAGTCTAAAAATATTTCTTCATTTAAGTTATTAATTAAAAGATAAAAGTAGATAATAACTAATATTAGAATAATTGATAATGCAATTATTAATGTTGTGAGAAGGCAAGGTTTAATTTCTATATCTAATAAAATTAAAGTTTTTTTATATTATTTTTTTTATTTAGGACGTCGTTTTACTAGTTTTTATATTAATTGAGGTTCTTACAAAAATGCCACAAAAAATTAAAATAATTTGGTGACACCATAAATAATTTATAAGTTTACAAAAGCAGAGGAAAATAATTACATAAATACGGTGTAGTATTTATCTAGTAATTGTCTAGTAATTGTCTAGTAGTTATCTAGTAAATCATCTCTTCAAATAAATTTCTAAAATACAGTATTTATGTAATATTTATCTAGTAGATCACTGTTAAATATATAGTTAATATCTAGTATGTCTTAATTTTGACAGTTGTTTATGGATCTAATGACACCTAACATGTATACAATAGATGTGCATAAGATAATTTCATAACAATATTTATTAGATAACTACTAGACAATTACTAGATGAATACTAGATATTTATCATATAAATATACATGTAATTAGTTTCTCTTATTTTTGTTAATTTCTAAATTATTTATGATGGGACTGTAGATATATAATTAATTTGACTTAATGGTCAATTTTTAATAATTTTTCATATTAATTTATTTAGGGTCTCAAATTATTAGGATCGGGCCTGATTTAAGTTAGAAAACAATGATTTTCTTGTATTAAATTGTTCTACTTTTTATGTGACGTGGTGCTATGTTGAGTATAGATGCAAATATATAAAAGTTTAATTAGTGTCGAGGTTTATATCCTTGGAAAAAGTGTTAGATTCATAGCATAAAATCATAATCAAAAGCACAAACAATAGAAAGTCTTGGCTATTAGAGTATCCAAGGTACATCAACATTAGTTAGCTATAGCTACTATTATTAAAGCAATAATTATACATTTACATGACCTAATTGTCACAAAATAATATGGTATTGGATGCATTTGTGTTAATGTCAAGCCTTATTATATCCAATACAATAATTACTTTGAAAATGAAAATTAAAACATGGTAACTTGTAATGGCAAACACTTGTAATCATAGCAAAGACTTTTAAGCCAAAATCCAAGAAAATAAAAATTTAAAAGGTAACTCACTTTTTGTGGTATTGGTAGGTCCAAACTAAATAAAAATAAATCCTAATAATTGACAAAAACCCTAAAGAAGTAGGGTTTGATTTTGTAGTTGTCTCCAATCATTTGCTTGTTGTATACCTCCAATTATGCCACCAAGCTTAACTTTTTTCTGTATGCTTCTCAGTTGATTGGTAATTATTTCCACACATGAAGTGATCATGAAATATTCAGGCAAAAAAGTTGTAAATTTGACAAGTTTTGATTCTTCGATCATTTATAATTCTAACCTTGTTCCACAAAATTTGTAAATATTACTTTTTTTAATGAAGAACCTATATTATTCAATGAACTATGTCTAGATTAATTGCAGAGTGGACAAACAGAGGTATTTATGAAACCGTAATACACAAATTCGCTACCGTTTTGCAGATACAAATTGTAAATCTCACTAAATGTTGTCACATTCTATGGCTTTAAATGTGTATATTATTCTTAAATTTTTTATTAAGTACTCCATCCGATTCCAAAAACTAGTCATTTTAAGGTTTTATATTAGTCCGTGTTATTTATCATTTTAGAATATCAATGCAACTTTTAAAATATTTTCCTCCAATTTATCCTTGTATTAATTTAAAAAGAGATTAAGTATTGATGAAATTATAAAATGATAATTAAGAAGAATATAATTTTATTTTAATCATTTTTTTGGTGTATTGAATTTTATTGATTTTGATAAAAAGCGTAAAAACGATTAGTTTTTGAATCAAGTACTTTGTTTTGACCCATAAAATTATGTACCTCTTATTTTGTGATGGCTCAAACTATCTTTCATTTTCAAGCTCTCAAGTATTCTTCGTGTGGGCTTGATGGTTGGAACCGATATTTTGTTAGTACAATTTGTACTCACACTTTGATGTGGTTTACAAATTGAACTATCCTCATGAGTATTACTCTAATTATTAAATTTTAATAATTTAATGTAGTCATTTTTTTTCTTTTAATTTTATTTTTAATTTTAACATGGTCAGTCATAATATATTTGACTTTATTTTTAATTTATATTTCATTTAGTAAATCTGCTTATAAGTTTGAAAACAACCATAAAAAATAAAAATTTAAATTTGCCTGAAAGAGAAGATTGGTAGATTGAGTTAAATATCTCACTAAAATTCCAATAGAATATGTGAGTCAAGTGCAATTACATAATTTCATACACAAGTTAATCTTTATTTTTTTTCAACTTTGCCAAGAAATATTTATGAACTAGCTCCCCAAAACTACGCTAACATTGTGACCTTATTTTATTCAATAATTATGACCCCACGTGATGAAATCATCGTAATTTGTTATTTGGTAATAATTTGTTAATTTCATATGTTGAAATTTCAGTGGGACTTGTCAAATTATAAGTAGAATTATATTTGGTCATATAGGTAGGTTTGAGTTCAATAACTAGTGTATTCAAAAATCCTAATTTAGCTTATCAATAGATCTAGTCATCCTGTAAGCTCGAAAGGTCGATCCAATGACGCCCTATATAAAATAGGTTTGAGCAAAAATTAAGGATAGAGGTTCGTCCAGCTTGAATCTGTTATGGTCCAATTAATATATAAAATGAGCTTGCTTTTTTTATTAGAACACATGTGATTCAAATAATATGAATATTTATTTAAATAGATATATAATTGTGAATTTATTATGTTAATAAACATATTAATATTTTTTAAAAAATTATTTTGCGCATATGTGCTTCGATCCTTTTATGTATATATATGGTTGTTTATATTATAATTTTATCTACAAATTCTTAAAAATACTATAAATATGAGTATTATTAATGATAAAAAGTAAGAATTATTAAAAAAAAAAAATAATGTACAGGCTCATGGCTCATGGCTGAGCTTTAGATTAATATAAGAATTAGGCCCGTCCTAAGTCTGACTTTAATTTTTTTATAAATTTGGTGGAACTTGGGCTATTACATTTTTTTTGGGTAAAGCACGCAAATGTTCAACATCTGCAAATTAATTATCTCCATACCTCAAAAAAACACGTGTAACTAACCTAACTTTTTTTAATTTACTGTTAACCTTTATACGCTTTACTCCATCAACTTCAATTCGATCTATTTAGAAACTTTTCTCTTCTTCTCACCTGTTGCGTATTATTTCTGCACTCTTCAAGCACGATTCTGTTTTTCTTTTCAATTTCACAAAGTGATCTGCGTTCTTCAATCTCGATTTATTTGTATTTCAAATCAAGGAATTCTGATTCAATTCTTCTATTCGTTTACGATTTCAAAGTTGCAGTTCCAATTTTATTATCCCTTTCGATTTCATCTGTGTTCTTCATCCTTAATTTCATATTTGATTTCTGATTCAAATCTATTCTTCATTTGCAATTTCTTTGTTCTGCTGGGATCCAAATTACGAATCGAATTTTGGAATTCAAAGATGAACACCACTCTTGTTTTGCTTCATGTAAACGGATCATGGACTAATGATCACATATTTATTGGATTCAATGTAGACAGTGTTTGGAAAATTGATTTGCATGTTTTTTTCTACCTTTTACGCATATAATACAGACCTAGTACATATCTGTTATATGTGTTATATATCTGCTACAAATCTAATACAAATGTTTGGTGAGGATATAGCTTGTAACAGTATTGTATCAGATGAGATATATGAATGAAGTATTTCATTGAATCTGTTACATATCTAATACAGACCTATTACAAAGTCTGTTACAAGGTTGTTATATACATGTCACTGGTGTTTGATGAATAAAATAGTAAATTTTCATTAGTTTTGATTTACATTGGATTATTATTGAAGTGTTTGGCATTATTTGTCAGTCATTAATTTTTTACAAGTCTATTATATATCTGTTACAAACCTAATACAAGTCTAATACTTGTCTGTGACAAGTCTATTACAAAGTTGTTATATATCTATTACAAATGTGTTACAAACCTAATACAATCTGGAGCGTGAAAAAGTTATGAACAACGTATAAAAGATATGGAGAGCGTATGAAGATTACTAAAAAATCATGTCAGCGCCTTTAGATAATTAAACTAAAGTTGAGCTGAAATTATTTTACTCAATTGAGATATAATTGATAATTTCCCTTTTTTCTAGGTCCCATTGGCCAGATTCTGTCCGGTCCATACCGGGATCTACTTTGCTACCATGGTTTGCATTTGTTTGCTTGTAGAATCAAGGGACTTCGTGTAATAACAATTAATATAAAAAAATGGCATAATACACTAGAAGTCTTGTGATGAGATACCTCCATATAATGTTTTAATTTAATGAAATCATCAGGTGGCTAGATAACTAAAGTTACGAAGTAAATTTTCCATGCTGTTCATCTAATTAAAATACCCTAGTATATGGTTATATACAACCAAAAAAAAAAACAAAAGCTTAATACATACTTATCCCTCAACTAGGCAACTTTTATTACTTAGCACCTTCGACTTATATATGTCTTTACCAACCCCCTGAATTTGGCAAAAGTGTTCACCGCAGCCCCCTCAGTACCACCGTATCACCTTGTGATTGGTTTGACTTTTAAAAGATGTCAAAGTTTTTATTTTCCTATGTCCAATCAGAAGGTAACACGTAGCACTGAGAAGGCTGCAGTGAACACTTTTGCTAAGTTGAAGGGGTTGGTAAAAAACATCTGTAAGTTGAAGGCGCCAAGTGATAAAAGTTGTCAAGTTAAGGGGGCTAAGTATGCATTAAGCTGAAACCAAATTATGATAATTTAAAACCGGTGAAAAAAAAAGGAATATTGTGCAGTTAATAACATTTACTAGTAAACTAGTAGGACTATAAAACAGCGAAGTTATGGAATGGATTATTGTTGTTCTTGATAAAGTTGGAGAGAATTAACAAAGTAAATCCTAAAAATTGAGAGAAAAAAAAATAACAAACTGATGGCCATCGTCCGTCATTCCAGCCTCCTGCCGTCCCCCGATCAGCCACGTAATTGGCCTCTCATTACCGCCGATCCCTCTGCTTCATTCGCCGTGAAGAGCTAACTTTTCTTCTTCTGCAAGTTATTAATCAACGGTTAATCATCGGGGGCGCCCTGCTACCTCCAATTCCAATCGATTTACTTTAAGAATTTTCCTGATAGCCATGAGGCTGCTGTGATGAACGTCGTCTTTTCGAAATATGGAATCACAGGTCAAGTTTTTGTTGCTGGGAAAAGGAATAGAAAGAAGCTAAACTTCGGATTCATTACTATTGATGGATCAATCCCTATGCACGAGGCATTGTACAGATTAAACGCTGTTTGGATTGGTATTATTAAGGTACGTGCTTATAAGGCCAGGTTCCCTTCTGTAGGTAAACTGAATACCGTATCTCAAAACCCCATCAGGAACCCTCATCCTCAAGCCAGACCTACGCCGCTGTTTCGTGAATCACCGAGAGATAATCGTACTTATGCTTCGGTAGTGGCGCCTATACAAATTCTTAAAAATACTATAAATATGAGTATTATTAATGATAAAAGTAAGAATTATTAAAAAAAAAATGTACAGGCTCATAGCTGAGCTTCAGATTAATATAAGAATTAGGCTCGTCCCAAGTCTGACTTTAATTTTTTTATAAATTGGGTGGAACTTGGGCTATTACATTTTTTTTGGGTAAAGCACGCAAATGTTCAACATCTGCAAATTAATTATCTCCATACCTCAAAAATACGCGTGTAACCAACCTAACTTTTTTTAATTTACTGTTAACCTTTATACGCTTTACTCCATTAACTTCAATTCGATCTATTTAGAAACTTTTCTCTTCTTCTCACCTGTTGCGTATTATTTCTGCATTCTTCAAGCACGATTCTGTTTTTCTTTTCAATTTCACAAAGTGATCTGCGTTCTTCAATCTCGATTTATTTGTATTTCAAATCAAGGAATTCTGATTCAATTCTTCTATTCGTTTACGATTTCAAAGTTGCAGTCCCAATTTTATTATCCCTTTCGATTTCATCTGTGTTCTTCATCCTTAATTTAATATTTGATTTCTGATTCAAATCTGTTCTTCATTTGCAATTTCTTTGTTCTGCTGGGATCCAAATTACGAATCGAATTTTGGAATTCAAAGATGAACACCGCTCTTGTTTTGCTTTATGTAAACGGATCATGGACCAATGATCACATATTTATTGGATTCAATGTAGACAGTGTTTGGAAAATTAATTTGCATGTTTTTTTCTACCTTTTACGCATATAATACAGACCTAGTATATATCTGTTACATGTGTTATATATCTGCTACAAATCCAATACAAATGTTTGGTGAGGATATAGCTTGTAACAGTATTGTATCAGATAAGATATATGAATGAAGTATTTCATTGAATCTATTACATATCTAATACAGACCTATTACAAAGTCTGTTACGAGGTTGTTATATATATGTTACTGGTTTTTGATGGATAAAATAGTAAATTTTCATTAGTTTTGATTTACATTGGATTATTATTGAGGTGTTTGGCATTATTTGTTAGTCATTAATTTTTTACAAGTCTATTATATATCTATTTCAAACCTAATACAAGTCTAATACATGTCTGTGACAAGTGTATTACAAAGTTGTTATATATCTATTGCAAATGTGTTACAAACCTAACACAATCTGGAGCGTGAAAA
Organism: Euphorbia pulcherrima; assembly: GCA_947683365.1. Taxonomy (NCBI): domain Eukaryota; kingdom Viridiplantae; phylum Streptophyta; class Magnoliopsida; order Malpighiales; family Euphorbiaceae; genus Euphorbia; species Euphorbia pulcherrima. The sequence goes on from CANTUS010000014.1 coordinate 47,157,504, forward strand.
AGTTATGAACAATGTATGAAAGATATGGAGAGCGTATGAAGATTACTAAAAAACCATGTCAGCGCCTTTAGATAATTAAACTAAAGTTGAGCTGAAATTATTTTACTCAAATGAGGAATAATTGATAATTTCCCTTTTTTCTAGGTCCCATTGGCCAGATTCTGTCCGGTCCATACCGGGATCTACTTTGCTACCATGGTTTGCATTTTTTTGCTTGTAGAATCAAGGGACTTCGTGTAATAACAATTAATATAAAAAAATGGCATAATACACTAGAAGTCTTGTGATGAGATACCTCCATATAATGTTTTAATTTAATGAAATCATCAGGTGGCTAGATAACTAAAGTTACGAAGTAAATTTTCCATGCTGTTCATCTAATTAAAATACCCTAGTATATGGTTATATACAACCAAAAAGAAAACAAAAGCTTATTACATACTTATCCCTCAACTAGGCAACTTTTATTACTTAGCGCCTTCGACTTATATATGTCTTTACCAACCCCCTGAAATTGGCAAAAGTGTTCGCCGCAGCCCCCTCAGTACCACCGTATCACCTTGTGATTGGTTTGACTTTTAAAAGATGTCAAAGTTTTTATTTTCCTATGTCCAATCAGAAGGTAACACGTAGCACTGAGAAGGCTGCAGTGAACACTTTTGCTAAGTTGAAGGGGTTGGTAAAAGACATCTGTAAGTTGAAGGGGCCAAGTGATAAAAGTTGTCAAGTTAAGGGGGCTAAGTATGTATTAAGCTGAAACCAAATTATGATAATTTTAAACCGGTGATAAAAAAAGAATATTGTGCAGTTAATAACATTTAGTAGTAAACTAGTAAGACTATAAAACAGCGAAGTTATGGAATGGATTATTGTTGTTCTTGATAAAGTTGGAGAGAATTAACAAAGTAAATCTTAAAAATTGAGAGAAAAAAAAATAACAAACTGATGGCCATCGTCCGTCATTCCAGCCTCCTGCCGTCCCTCGATCAGCCACGTAATTGGCCTCTCATTACCGCCGATCCCTCTGCTTCATTCGCCGTGAAGAGCTAACTTTTCTTCTTCTGCAAGTTATTAATCATCGGTTAATCATCGGGGGCGCCCTGCTACCTCCAATTCCAATCGATTTACTTTAAGAATTTTCCTGATAGCCATGATGCTGCTGCGATGAACGTCGTCTTTTCAAAATATGGAATCACAGGTCAAGTTTTTGTTGCTAGGAAAAGGAATAGAAAGAAACTAAACTTCGGATTCATTACTATTGATGGATCAATCCCTATGTACGAGGCCTTGTACAGATTAAACGCTGTTTGGATTGGTACTATTAAGGTACGTGCTTATAAGGCCAGGTTCCCTTCTGTAGGTAAACTGAATACCGTATCTCAAAACCCCATCACGAACCCTCATCCTCAGGCCCGACCTACGCCGCTGTTTCGTGAATCACCGAGAGATAATCGTACTTACGCTTCGGTAGTGGCGCCTATACAAATTCTTAAAAATACTATAAATATGAGTATTATTAATGATAAAAAGTAAGAATTATTAAAAAAAAAATGTACAGGCTCATGGCTGAGCTTCAGATTAATATGAGAATTAGGCTCGTCCCAAGTCTGACTTTAATTTTTTTATAAATTGGGTGGAACTTGGGCTCTTACATTTTTTTTTTGGGTAAAGCACGCAAATGTTCAACATCTGCAAATTAATTATCTCCATACCTCAAAAAAACGCTTGTAACCAACCTAACTTTTTTTAATTTACTGTTAACCTTTATACGCTTTACTCCATCAACTTCAATTCGATCTATTAAGAAACTTTTCTCTTCTTCTCACCTGTTGCGTATTATTTCTGCATTCTTCAAGCACGATTCTGTTTTTCTTTTCAATTTCACAAAGTGATCTGCGTTCTTCAATCTCGATTTATTTGTATTTCAAATCAAGGAATTCTGATTCAATTCTTCTATTCATTTACGATTTCAAAGTTGCAGTCCCAATCTTATTATCCCTTTTGATTTCATCTGTGTTCTTCATCCTTAATTTCATATTTGATTTCTGATTCAAATCTGTTCTTCATTTGCAATTTCTTTGTTCTGCTGGGATACAAATTACGAATCGAATTTTGGAAATCAAAGATGAACACCCCTCTTGTTTTGCTTCATGTAAACGGATCATTGACTAATGATCGCATATTTATTGGATTCAATGTAGACAGTGTTTGGAAAATTAATTTGCATGTTTTTTTCTACCTTTTACGCATATAATACAGACCTAGTACATATCTGTTACATGTGTTATATATCTGCTACAAATCTAATACAAATGTTTGGTGAGGATATAGCTTGTAACAGTATTGTATCGGATAAGATATATGAATGAAGTATTTCATTGAATCTGTTACATATCTAATACAGACCTATTACAAAGTCTGTTACGAGGTTGTTATATATATGTTACTGGTGTTTGATGAATGAAATAGTAAATTTTCATTAGTCTTGATTTACATTGGATTATTATTGAAGTGTTTGCCATTATTTGTCAGTCATTAATTTTTTACAAGTCTATTATATATCTGTTACAAACCTAATACAAGTCTAATACATGTCTGTGACAAGTCTATTATAAAGTTGTTATATATCTATTACAAATGTGTTACAAACCTGATACAATCTGGAGCGTGAAAAAGTTATGAACAACATATAAAAGATATGGAGAGCGTATGAAGATTACTAAAAAACCATGTCAGCGCCTTTAGATAATTAAACTAAAGTTGAGCTGAAATTATTTTACTCAAATGAGGTATAATTGATAATTTCCCTTTTTCCAAGGTCCCATTGGCCAGATTCTGTCCGGTCCATACCCGGATCTACTTTGCTACCATGCTTTGCATTTATTTGCTTGTAGAATCAAGGGACTTCGTGTAATAACAATTAATATAAAAAAAGGCATAATACACTAGAAGTCTTGTGATGAGATGCCTCCATATAATGTTTTAATTTAATAAAATCATCAGGTGGCTAGATAACTAAAGTTACGAAGTAAATTTTCCATGCTGTTCATCTAATTAAAATACCCTAGTATATGGTTATATACAACAAAAAAAAACCAAAAGCTTAATACATACTTATCCCTCAACTAGGCAACTTTTATTACTTAGCGCCTTCAACTTATATATGTCTTTACCAACCCCCTGAATTTGACAAAAGTGTTCACCGCAGCCCCCTCAGTACCACCGTATCACCTTGTGATTGGTTTGACTTTTAAAAGATGTCAAAGTTTTTATTTTCCTATGTCCAATCAGAAGGTAACACATAGCACTGAGAAGGCTGCAGTGAACACTTTTGCTAAGTTGAAGGGGTTGGTAAAAGACATCTGTAAGTTGAAGGCGCCAAGTGATAAAAGTTGTCAAGTTAAAGGGGCTAAGTATGTATTAAGCTGAAACCAAATTATGATAATTTAAAACCGGTGAAAAAAAAAGAATATTGTGCAGTTAATAACATTTAGTAGTAAACTAGTAAGACTATAAAACAGCGAAGTTATGGAATGGATTATTGTTGTTCTTGATAAAGTTGGAGAGAATTAACAAAGTAAATCTTAAAAATTGAGAGAAAAAAAAATAACAAACTGATGGCCATCGTCCGTCATTTCAGCCTCCTGCCATCCCCCGATCAGCCACGTAATTGACCTCTCATTACCGCCGATCCCTCTGCTTCATTCGCCGTGAAGAGCTAAGTTTTCTTCTTCTGCAAGTTGTTAATCAATGGTTAATCATCGGGGGCACCCTGCTACCTCCAATTCCAATCGATTTACTTTAAGAATTTTCCTGATAGCCATGATGCTGCTGCGATGAACGTCGTCTTTTTGAAATATGGAATCACAGGTCAAGTTTTTGTTGCTAAGAAAAGGAATAGAAAGAAGCTAAACTTCGGATTCATTACTATTGATGGATCAATCCCTATGCACGAGGCCTTGTACAGATTAAACGCTATTTGGATTGGTATTACTATGGTACGTGCCTATAAGGCTAGGTTCCCTTCTGTAGGTAAACTGAATACCGTATCTCAAAACCCCATCACGAACCCTCATCCTCAGGCCAGACCTACACCGCTGTTTCGTGAATCACCGTGAGATAATCGTACTTATGCTTCGGTAGTGGCTCCTATTTCTAAGGATACTCTCTCGATCGACTTTGAAGATGGATGTTCTCAAGCACTATGGGCTCCGTTTGCGTGTTATCTGAAAGTAAGGAAACTATCTTCTATTCCAGACTTATTCGAGATGGTCTCAAATCGGCAATTTTCGTTTGATTTTATTTCACCAGCTGGTGGTAATTTGGTGATCATGGCGTTTCACTCGGCTGGCGCGAAAGCTGCCTTTTTAGAGGTAGATTGGCTCGACCTTCAGAACCTATTCTATGAGTGCATCGATTTTCCATTGGATTTTGTTCCTTCTGAATGCCTCTTTTATTTTGATTTTTTGGGACTCCCTCCAGCCTGGATAACTAAACAATTCGTTCATCAACTAGCGTCCAAGTTTGGTACTTTTGTGGCACATGATTTCAATTATTTGTGCCCTGATCGTCTTGATGTCGTCTCGTGTTTGGTTTCGGCTCCTATCAGTAGTTCAAACAGTAAGTTCTCCTTGGTTTGTGGCGAAAATGAATTTTTGGTTTTTATAAATTTTAGACAGGCTACTACTTGTGCTAAGTGTTCGATTGGAGTTCTTTCAAATTCTGAACCGCTGGCTAATGATCATAACTCAGAAGGATAGGCTTCTGTTGCTGCCCCTTGACTCTCTCCTAGGACAACTGGTCTGACTGATTCTCATGGGTTGACTGACAGTGTCCCCAGCTCTCCTATTTTATCAAGACTGGGTGGAGCTAAAATTTTTATCGATCAAGGTGCTCTAGTTCGGAATGGGTTTCATGATAGTGTCCCAAGCTCTCCTCCTTTATTGAGGTCGGGTGGAGCTGAAATTTCTATCAAACAAGGTGCTCAGGTTATGAATGGGTTTATTGACAGTGGCCCCAACTCTCCTCCTTTACTGAGATCGGATGGAGCTGAAATGTTTGTCTTACATGGTGCTCAAGGTTTGATTGGGTTTACTGACAGTGTCCCCAGTGTACACCCTTTATTGAAAATAGGTGGAGCTAAATTTTTTGTCGATATGAGGCATCAAGGTTGGAATGGGTTTACTGATAGTGTCCCCGACCCCTTTCTTCTTAAGAAAGATGGTGCTGAAATTTCTGTCGAATAGTGTGTTGGGTTAACTTATAGTGTCCCCAGCTCTTCTATCCCTTCTAAGGAGATCGATGCTGAAATTTCTGTCTTACAGCATGATAATAATACTACTCACTCTCCCCGCCTTGTTAGGTTAATTGACAGTGTCCCCAGCCATCCTCCCCCTTTGGTTCACAAGAAATCGGTAGAGAAATTGAGTTCCTTAGTGTCTAGCGTGTCTACTTCATAGGAGGATGAGGCTGTAATTTCTGTCAACAATCGATCTCTTTCTCACACACAGGCTGAGAAATCATGTCTTCCCCAAGCTAATAATCCCTCTCCAATTTTTGCTCCAGAAAAGGATCGGATCACCGTAGTGTTCAACCCCAGTATTACCGCCAGTGGCCAGGTATCATCTAGATGAACTCGTTCTTCGAAAACTTCAGGTCCGAATATAGCCAACATGAATAGAGTGATTACAAGATCAAGAGCAACTCATATGGGACCGTCTGAGAATAGAGCTACACTGGAGGTAGGAAAGAAGCTGGGTCTTTTTAAGGATAAACACGCGAAGGTCATACTCCAGGCATTGGAACCACAATAATTTGGTCAGGTTTCCATCAAGGATTTTTACTATTTCAATGTTTTTAAATTTTATGAGGCCAAACAGCTGCTGGTAAAATCTTTAATTCGGAAATGGAATTTGCATACTTTTGTTCTTCTTGAAACAAAGGCAAGTGGGGTCTCAGATCATGTAATACGCAAGTTCTGGGGGCATAATGATTTCCGATCCTATAGTGTCTTGGCTGTTGTTTTGTCAGGGGGAATTGTAGTGTCTTGGAATTCATTATTGTTTCAAGGTTCGGTTACTAATGCCTCAGATTGATGGGTCATAATTCGGTTGGTTTCGAGCCGGATTGAAGTTCACATAGTTTGTGTCTATGCTGCCAATAGTCAGGATCTTTATAGGCAATTATGGCAGGAGCTATGACCTATTATTTCAGGACTCCGGTCAATGATATTATGTGGGGATTTCAATGACGTTTTGCACATTTCGGAGAGGTTTGGTGGGAAAATATCAAACTCTATGTTGGACTTTCGAGAATTCATTGATGATTATGACCTTTATGACATACATCTACATGGGAGGGAATACACGTGGGCTAGCTCTCAGTCATTCTCGCGAATTGATAGGGTTCTTATATCGTGTGAAGTGCTGGACCTTTAGCCATCTGCGAGACTCTTGATAGTTGATTCACCTCTCTCGAATCACTTTCTAATCCTATTCATATCTCAGGTCTCTGGAAATGTGAGGAAGAAACTATTCAGATCCTTAAATGTATGGTGGGAGAGTAACGCTTTTCTACCTTTTTTAAAACATAATTGGGAAGTGAGACGAGCAACCTCCCTCGATCGAGACATTCATTTCAAGTTGGGTAAGTTAAGGGACTTTATTCGGCCGTGGCATATGGCTAACTTCAGCAAGTTAGAGGAGAGAATTAAAGACTTGGAGGCACGTGTGATCAACCTTATGTCTAGTGCAGTGGTGCGGCCAGTGGATGGATCACCAGGGTTGGAGTTGCATGAGGTTAGACAACAATTGTTTTTGCATAGAAAAAATCTCGAGAATATAAGGCATCAATAATCGAGGGTGACATGGTCTCTATTAGGGGATGAAAACACACACTTTTTCCATCAAATTGCATTGGCAAGAGCTCGTGTTAACCGAATTGATCCGTTGGAGGTTGATGGGGTGTTGATTAGTGATCTAGCCATAATTGCAACAAAAATTAGGGAGTTTTATTCAGATTTGTTCGCCAAGCAGTAGGAAATTCCGTTCTCTTTGTGGAATCTAAATTTTTGGAGTGTTGATTCTGTCTCAAACAAGTGTTTGACGACAGCTATTTTTTAGGATGAGATATGGAGTGCTCTTTGCTCATGTGGTGATAATAAGGCTCCGGGACTCGACGGCTTTAATTTCTATTTTTACATAAAATTCAGGCCTGAAATTAAAGGGGAAATTTTTCTGTTATTCGAGCGCTTCCATGAGACAAATAGGCTACCGAAATCTATCGAAACATCCCATACAATCTTGATTCCAAAAATTCCTTGATCTTGTGCTCTAACAAACTTCAGGCCGATTGCCTTAATTCACGGTGTCTACAAATGAGTGGCAAAAAGTATTAGCCAATCGCATTCAGCCGTGTTTGACGCAGTTGATATCTGACTCACAATTTGGTTTTGCCAAAGGGAGGAGTATTCACGAGTGTTCTTTTATTACCTCGGAAGTGTTACACTCCATACACTCTTATAGGCAATCATGCCTTGTGTTGAAGCTTGATTTTCATAAGGCATATAATAGCATTTCATGGACTTATATTGACGAGGTGTTGAGGAGAATGAAGTTCGATAATAAGTGGGTTACTTGGCTTTGAAATTGTAGAAAGCAATCCTCCACATCAGTTCTTATTAATCGGTTTTTGAGTGTTCAAATTCGAATTCATAAGGGAGTAAAACAAGGGGATCTGTTGTCGCCTTTCATATTTTTTATTAGCCATTGAGGGGTTAAAGCAATTACTTGATGCTAGTGTTGCAGAGGGGATACTGCCGGGATTTTAGATTGAGGGTTCGACTATAGATGTATCGGTACTTCAGTTCGCTGATGACACTATCTATTTTTTTATCGGTGGATGACACTATTTTGCCTGTGATCATTAGAGTGCTTCGCTGTTTTGAGCTAATCTCTAGATTACAAATCAATTTCAATAAAAGTTCAATAATGGGGGTTAATGTTCATGAACCATTCCTGCAATCTTGCGCAGATTTTATAGGTTGTAAGGCTGAAAAGTTTCTGATTACTTACTTAGGGGCCCCTCTTAGTTAGAAACATCTCCCAGTCTATTCTTGTTCCCCTTTGGTTATAAAGTTTCAAAACAGACTAGCGAGTTGGAAAGGAAATTGTTATCATATGGAGGGAGGGTTGTGCTAATCAATTCGATTCTGGCTTTGCTCTTGATTTATTTAATGTCAATGTACAAAATGCCTGTAGGGATCGTTAACAAATTAACCCGATTAATGCATAACTTTTTATAGAAAGGTGACTCTGATGCAAGAGGGTTATGCAAGGAGGGATGGAATAATATTGCACTTCCAAAGGAATTTAGGAGGTCTTTATATTAAGGACTTTCAAATTGTTAATTGTAGTTTGCTTCTGAAATGGCTTTGGAAACTACACGAAGGTAGCCACCTCTCCATTTGGTATGAATTTTGTGTTCACCGCTATGGCTTTGTATCGTGGGCGGATTTCGAACGAGCAGATCTCAGATCTCTATCTCCTATTTGAAAGTGTGTGGCTGCCGTCTGTATCTCAACTGATCACTTTTGGTCCGTATTCAAATGTAGCACTCGTGTGGTGGTTGGCAATAGTTCTACTTCGGCATTTTGGCATGACAATTAGATGTCAGAGCAGCCCCTTTGCACCTTATTTCTAGATTTATACCAACTTTATAATAGAAAGTTTTGCACGGTTCAATAGGGTTATGGATTTTTATTTGGTGCGGACCCATTCAGGAGACGTTTCTAGAAAAGAAGCTTACGTATTTCGACAATTGAGCGGTGTAAAGAACTGACTTTCTAGATTACTGAAGTGTGTCTGTCCCTCTTTAAAGGAGATTTATTAAGTGCAGATGGTGTTGTTCAACGGAGGTGTGTTTTTCCTTGGATAGCAGATTGGTTCATTTGGGCGGGTGAGTCTCATAGTCGATATTCTGCGACATCATTTTGTCGGAGTTACTATCACACCTCTAGGTGGAATGCCCCAATTATGAATTTTAAGCTGATTGGGGACTCGATTCTCTTGCCAAAAATTCATTTCTTTGGCTGGCTCATGTTCCATGAGAGTTTACCCTCTCGGGCATTTTTAGTTCGATGTGGTTGCTTAGGGGTGGGTAACGATGACTGTCCATTTTGTGGTGAATGTGAGACAATGTGTCATGCTCTATTCTTTTGTTATGATAGCTTGAAAATTTGGCATCAATTATTCCGCTTGTTTAGAATCTCGGTTACTATACCATCGACAAGTTGCGAGTTTATTAAGTTGTAGAGGTCGCATTTTATCTTCGGCACATTCTGAGACTTCGCAGACACGATATGGTTTGTCATTGGATGGACTTTATAGAGACGATGGATCAAGTTTATATTTGAGAGGGTTAGGGGGTTGGATGATATTTTAGTTTCGAGAATTTACTTCAGTTGGTTTTTATTTGTATGTAAGAAACGTAATCTAGGATTCATTGCTTTGGATGTCTTTACTTTTCCACAATGGTTCCTTAGTTGTAATCGAGTGTGCCGATCCCATCTTGTTATTTGCATACCGCTTTTGAATCAATAAAATGCCCAAGCCTAGCCACAATGGCTTACCTTGGGTACTTTCTTTCAAAAAAAACTAACTAACAAACTCTCAATTTTATGTAATCTCCAGTCAAATGAACAATTATAGCTTCCAATTAGAAAGAACAAGAATAATGAAATGTAATGGAAATTACATCAAACTGTAAACTCTAAGGGTGTGTTTGGAAAGCTCACTTTTGAGGGAATTCAATTCAATTGAATTTATTTTGTCAAATTTCCTTGTTTGGAATAAAAAAAATTTCAATAGAATTCAAAACATGTAAGATTTGAATTCTTGTGAATGTATGGAATAGAAATCTTGCCAAAAGTTGCATGATTTGATGGAATTCATTTGAGCTAAGCCTTTTGATATTAATTTTACCATGTTATCCTTCACACGAGTGAACAACATGTGGCATAAACTATCAAAATTTCAAAAAACTCTTGACAAAAATTTTTTAAGTCCCTATAATTTTAATTCAACCAGAAAACACCATACATTTAAAAAAGTCAAACCAATGACATAACAACACAAGGCATAAACTAACAAAATTTTAAAAAAACCTAGGCAAAACTTTATTTAAGTCTTGTAATTTTAATTCAACCAAAAATAATAGTGGTCCCTATACGTACACTCAGTGAGTCAGACAAGGGATGAATGACTCGCTAGATTAAAATAGGTAACCTTTTCGTGATTAATAAAATTGCACTGAGTAGGTTAGGGGTAGAACTAAAACTGAGTAACGCTTCAACAATAAAGTAAAGAACATAGAGATTTTATACTGGTTCGGCAACTTATGCTTACATCTAGTCCCAAGAGAGTGTCTTGGCTTTAATCCACTAATCTCAATCCTTCACCCTAGGCGGAGAAGCCTTTCACAGAGACTCCCAATTATAACTGAGTATACCCTCCTCACTGTAATCACTCATCCGCTGAGTAGAATACCCTTTTCTACTAGAAACTCAATAGAGTTCTAAATAAGAGCTAGATTCAACTTATAGAAATGTTGATCCAGTTACAATTAATCAAATATTATATTTCTATTGATCTATTCTACTCTCTCTTACTGCAAAGCAGAATCTCGCTGAGTAGTGCTTTCTTGATTGAATCTCTATAAAGCTTGGAATTTAAAAGAGATTAAGCTTCTTTGAAATTCAGGTGTATTCACAAAGTTCTAATGCTTGCCTTCTTGCTCCTTTTATGGTTGAAATCAAGAATGTAGCCATTGAACTTGCCTTGGCATCTTTTGCAATTTGATAGCTCAACTATTCACCTGTTGCTTCTTCAAATCAATCCATTAGGAGATAGAATCACACCATTGTGAAATAGAAATCAATCCATTAAGATACAGATTGAATCAGAGCTTCAAATTTGAATCTTTGTTGTTTGATGGCAGACATCCGTTAGAGAGAACTTGCACTGACTTACTACGTTTCATCTTTCCATTCCTTCTAGCAATCTGACATTCTTGCAGAGTCGCGCACTTGCAAGAGATACGCACTTCTTTAATCCAATTTAACCTCATCTTCGTGCATCTTTTATTTGGACAAAATTTGTCTTTTTCCACGTTGAGCTTTTGTCTTTGTCGTGTCATTAATTCCTTTTGTCTTTTATATGATGTCTTTCATTAATGTCTGTAAAAGTAATAAAACAAAAAGCAAGATTCCATTTCTCCTTAAATGGAATGGTCAATGTCACTAGAAATCAAAGTAACTCAGCGAAATGAATAAATAAAGAACACAACTGAAACACAATCTAAATGTCGAGTGCTGTCGAGTGTTTAGTTAGCGACTAAGTACACAGCTCAACCTGAAACAACTTAGAGTCAAAACTAAATAGCTACGTCAGCGGAGACTTGAAGTTCTACCCTCGAATTCAATAACTCAGATATAACTATAGGCTATTTTTTTAACATCATTATCGATTTAATTAACTCAATCTTAACTTAATTGATATGATCAAAACTTAAGCACTACTGAGTTATCCACTGAGTTAGCCTAACCTTGTGCTGGGTTCACAATCTCCCCCATTTTGATCAATGACAATTAACTAAGCGAGAAATTAAATCAATAGGATATTTAGATCAAAGTTACCTCAAAAGAATGGATGATATTTCTTGATTCAACATCTCCTTTTTTCTCAGAGTGAATGCTAACTCCCCCATAGTCCTTGATTCCTCTTAGGTCAGCATTCCTCAATACTTTCCCATATTTTTCTGGAAGGTCAGGAGCACATGTATAGAAGAAAATACAAGAAGTTAAGAAGTTCTTAACTTAGAACATAATAACTAATCTTTATATATGAATAACTTGAGTATAGATCAACAGAAAGTTAACCTATACTAAGTTTACAGAAGGCACTAAAGATTAGATCAAATTCTATTCTATTTAAAACTTATCAGGCAGAACAAGCTTGCAAGTTAGTAGCCTTGGCCTGGAATTCATCTTCATCCCATCTTGATTTCCTCTTTTGTTTCATGGGCTCCTTCGTTTTCTTCCTTCGAATCTTATGATATTCACGTTTAATGCGCTCAAGATCCTTGGGCAACTCAAAATTGAATTCAGCAGTCCTTGCTTCACTTTTCCTCTCCTCTTGTTCATGCTTCTTACGATCCTTCTCCCCCATTGCCATTGAATCTAAAATGACTTGATCTTGATGATCAAATGAGCTTAGAGAATCCTTAAAAAGACTGAGATCGCCATAGAGAGAGGTTGAAAAATTCTAAACCAGCAACTCATAAATCTTTTATGAGATGAAGTTCTATTCTCTGAGATATAAGAAGAGTTCCCCTAGGGCGTGAGACTGGGATTGATTGACTTGGAATTGTGCATTTAACCATTCCTTAGAAGTCTGGGTGAGACTGGCTAATGCTTTGGCTTGGTTGGTTTCTTGTAGTATCATTTCAAGCATAGGTGTGCTTCTAAGATGCGAAGATAATTGCTTACGTACCTGATCAAGAGCCTGACCATCATCGAGACATCGACATGGACATCATTAATTTGATTACCAATGTGACCAAGTTTCTACTGAAGAGTTGGTTCATGTTCAGCTTCTAACATCACAATGTTGCTACTCAGAGCATCAGATATATTTAATCTCTCCAAAGCAAACAAAGTTCCTTCCTAAGAGGCCTTAACTGTTGGTCTAGATTCATAGGTTTGAACATGTAAAGTAGGCATGCCAGAAATTCAAAATTTAATCAAAAGTCTAAGGATCTCCTAAGTACGGCATGATTGACAATATAACTAGTCTAAAATTATTCTAGGTCATAAACACTTATTAAAAGGACCTAATAATAATGTAACCATGTACCAGCTAAAGCATGAACCCTGTAGTCAGTAGAAGAACCTCTCAATTGCGTGCACAGACTCCAAAGTAGAAGCCCTCTATAATTGATCCACACGAGCACCACCGTCTAAAACCTTCTAGAAAGGGAGAACTTATAAATAAGTGGAAGACAGCTAGAACTTCTCTACTAATTTATTCTAGAAGAAATTCCCTTAGTTTTTTATTCAAAGTAAATATGTATTTCGATGGATTACTTATGAGAACAAGAACAACTAAGAGAATAAGAGAGCAAGAGAAGGAGTTATGAAATTAAGGATGCAAAATAACGAAGGATGAGGCTTCTATTTGTAGTGTTAGAAATAAATCAAATGATAATAAAGTCCCTAACCTGAATCAATTAGAATTAAAATAAAAAAGAGCAAAAAGGTTAATAATAACCCTTGTAGAGTTAGGTAACAACTCAAACACTAGGAGCTTGCTTAGGGAGCAAGCTCCCAGTTGGACTGACAGACTACTGGCCATTCGGCCAGCAATCCCTTATGGGTCTTCAAAGGAGCGCCGACCCATAAGCATGCACCATGCGTAGCTTGTGCATGGGCGTGTACAGGCCCACATGGTGCATAGCCCCTTGTGGGTTGCGCTCCACGTAGCTTAAGCCCTTACGGGCTACCCGCCTGCGCAGCCCTATTAGGCTTGCACATGCGTGTAGTACGGGCTGCACTTTGCAGCCCGCTTGTATGTGCCGCATGGGCCATATGTGGCACTGTTTCAAATAGTGCTACCATATGGCCGATGTGCAGGTCTAATTATTTACTGTCTCACAGTACATTTATAGGCCCACTGGCAGAGATTTATCTAAAATCTAATATTAATAAATCTCACTAAGATCCAGTTCCAAATCCCCTTTATTTATTTCAACCTCCTTATTATTTATCAGGTTCGCTGATCTAAATTGTGAATATTGGTCTAACCAATAATATGGTCTAACTATAATTTTGCTCTTCTAGATTAGCCCTAGTATAACGGTTCTTTACATGGTTCGGTCGTAACTCAAACTGTGTGACCTTATAGGATCCCGTAATACTGAGCCATCAAAAGTTTAACCTAGCTCAATCCCTTTAAGGAATTGACTAGCTCGGAGCTTTAGATCATTGTGGACTCCAATGACTTTGACCCATCATAGTGGCTCTCTAGCATAGGGCATATTACCCCTCAATATTCGGAATATTACGTGCATTGTGACTTAATCTAATTCTACAATAGTGTAAATATAATTCACTCCTATCAGTGGTTAAGTACCATCTGGTTTCTAGGACTCGGTCTAAGTGTTAGTCCACTAGTAGCTGTTGGAAATAATGATCCAGAAGATTTAAATAAAGAACAATCTAGATCAGGTTTGAAGCAAACAAAACCTCTAAGTCCAAGAAGAGCATCCGGATACATATTAAAGACATCATATCCCTAAGTCCATGCAAAAAACATCCAGTTAAAGTTTAGAAAGGAAACAAACTTCTAACCATTAAAAACAGCATCCGGAGAGAACCTGATTAAAGAGCATCCAGATAAGTTAGAGTCTGAAGATATCCAGAAGACCTAACTTACGAGATAAAAAGGGAAAAGTTCAAAAGTACCTTTTCCCTCCATATTAATTTAAAGTCAAAGTTCCTTTTACCTCGGAGAATGAAAAAGAAGACAGCTTGCACACAATTCATAAAAGGACAAATATCTGACTTGGAAAGAGAAAAAGGTAACCACCTTTTTAAACCTAGACCAATAGACAGGCATGTGGAGCTCACAAAACTGACAAAGCTCGCCTAGAATTTGGTAGTGCGAAAAAAGCCAAACAAACGACTACTAACAACCTTTTGCATCAATCCCAATAATTCAAACAAGTCAAATTATGAGTCTAACAGATTAATCAATGTCTCCAGAAGCAACACCTCCTGTCTTATCAACAGTGAAGATTCTAGATCAACCTTAATGGTACACGATGCCTACATTTATTATCAAAGCCTATAAAAGAGAAGCTTCACAAGTTGAGAAGGTGCTGGATGATTTTTATAAGAATCTATTACATTATGATCTCAAGCTATTTCAATCAATGAACAAAAATCCCTCTAAGAACTAAACACTCTAATATGTTTGCAAGAATTCTCAAGTGAGTTATAAACTTGAAGAATTCA
This sequence comes from Euphorbia pulcherrima, assembly GCA_947683365.1. NCBI lineage: Eukaryota > Viridiplantae > Streptophyta > Magnoliopsida > Malpighiales > Euphorbiaceae > Euphorbia > Euphorbia pulcherrima. The sequence continues at coordinate 47,172,574 of CANTUS010000014.1, forward strand.
AAACCCAAACAATTTGATAAAATAAGTGTGCAATATCTCAAACTTGGGTGAGTATTGAGATAGGGGATTAGCTTAGGCTAGAGAGTTTAAGTGGAACATCCCAAGGGAGAAGGGCTCAGCTATGGTTGGTGCCTTAGTGGTATATCCTACATCTGGAGAAGAATTTCTGGAGACAAGTTGAAGAAGACTCAGCTAAGGTTGGTGCCTTAGTGGTTCATCCTACTTCCGGAAGGACTATGAGCGGACGACCTTTCTCCCGCTCGTAAGCACCGCGTGAGATGTGTAGCGCGGGGGGTGGAAATAATGAGCATGGTGAAGCATGCTGAGGCATTGATCATCCTTTTAGTGTGATGAGAAGATTGATGGGTTGATGTAGGATTTAAGTCCAATTTGCATATTAAGGGATATGAGGCTTGAAATCTCGCATTTTATAATAGAGTCGCTACCCGGTTAAGCTCTATCAGGAACTTGAGTACGATATACGCACTGGGTGGTTAGACCGTACCTTAAAATAGAGATTCCAAGTTCGGATGATGTTATCTATTTTACATTAGGCCAAGTTAAAATATTTCATTCTTTCTTAATTGATTTTAATCCACCCTATTTATTGTGTTTTCGATTTTATATGTTGTTTTCGCGTTTATCAAGCAATCAAAGCGATAAATAAATTATTACAGTCATCCAAAAATAAATGCAGAAATCAAAATTATTACAAGGCTTTTCAAATCCTACACATTTTCTATGCGATAAATAAAATACCCGAAGGCCTAACATTCATCTAACTTAAATCTACCTGCAGAAAATGGTTAGCACAGATATGGCACATTATACGAGGTATATCACACAAAGCGGCATCCTCGACAGAAGGGTCGGGGGCGGCAGCCCCTCATAGCGGTCCAGGGGCAGCGCCCCTAGTGGCGGGGTCTAAAGGGCTGCACCACTTGAGCAGTCGAGGGGTGGTAGCCCCTCACGGGGTCTGAGGGTAGATTATAAGTTCCCTTTGAAAAAAAATTCATTTTTTGAACAAATTTTAGGGAACAATTATTATTTTAATCAAATTACTAGTGAAAATGCCACATGTTATGGGGTTTGGACCATTTCTGGGGAATTCTGGACTCCAATTATGGTACTGTACATGCAAAATATAGAAAACAAGAAAACTAGGTCAAAGGGGCAAAAGCGGGGTTGCTGCCAGGAAACTCATGCCACCGGTGGCATGGGTGATACCCCCGGCGGCATGGTGATGTCGCCATGGACCTGAGTGAGGTCGCCAGTGGCTTCACGTGCCGGCAATTACAATGGAGCCGACAGTGGCATGGGTGATACCGCCTGTGGTTTTAAAATCTGCATAAATAGATTCAGAAGGTCTGAAGCGACCAAAAACTCCAAAAATGAACCTGAAACACCAAATAACACAATAATCAGCAAGAAATAATGCTAAAGAGCTCAAGAGACTCAAGAATTTACCTCGGGGCCGTGAATCCACCTCTTCATGATCCTAATGACACCTCTGGGAAGCTCGAATGACGATTTGGGTAGTGATTTGAAGATTAAGCAATGTTTTTCTCTAAAAATCCTATTAGAATGATTTTAGCCTGGATTTCTACAGATTTTAAGTTGAAACTGAGAGATTAGATGAAGAAAAACTAAGAAAACATGAATTTAATCTATTTTCTTACCTTTTCTTCCCTTTCTCTCTCTAAAATTGCCCTCTCTCACTCTAAAACTCACCCAAGTTCCTACTGATGTTCTCCCCCATTTCTAACCCTAAATCAGGTCTTTTATAGAGCTAGAAATGAATCTGGGCAACTTGGACGAAGTTTTCACCAAAATGGCAAAAAACTCAGTCAACAGGAAAAAGTGCAGACTGCCCGCATGGGTTCATACCACCGACGGCATGACTCAGGCCACCAGCCGCATGTTGATGCCACCGGCAACTTCAAGCCCCTGCTAGCAGACTACCAAACGGGGCCCACAGCTTAAAAAAGCTGTAAGAAGGGGGAAAATGGGTCAAAAGCTAACTTTTTTAAAGCCACTTTAATATATTTGAGATATGTTAGGGTATTTTGGGTGATAATCATCAGTTCGAGCTTCCACCAGACTTGTAGTCGGACACGCCGAACCGAATACAAACGTTAATAAAAATTTGAAATGAATTTTTAATGAGGATTAAAATTCAAAAATACGTTATCATTATCTCACAAGAGGGACTGTAAAATCCCGTGCTCACAGGCTACCCCTCGGTGGATCACTACTGCCATGTCTGTATGATCTCATGAAAGAGCAAGGGTTAGGAGTTGATACCTGATGGATGACTAGTGTGCCCCTCGGTCGGGCTTGAGCTTTGAGATTGATTTGCCCCTTGGTCGGACTTATGCTTTATGGATTGATTGCCCCTTGGTCGAACTTATACTTTGCGGATTGGTTGCCCCTTGGTCAGACTTATGCTTTGTGGATTGGTTACCCGTTGGTCGGACTTGAGCATCGCAGAGAGGTTTCCCCTTGGTCGGGCTTATGCTTTGTGGACTGGTTACCCCTTGGTTGGACTTGACCTTCGCGGAGAGGTTGCCCCTTGGTCAGACTTATGCTTTGTGGATTGGCTGCCCCTTTCGTCGGACTTATGCTTTATAGATTGGTTGCCCCTTTGTCGGACTTATGCTTTGTGGAGAGGTTTCCCCTTGGTTGAACTTATGCATTGTGGAGAGGTTACCCCTTGGTCGGACTTATGCTTTGTGGAGATGTTGCCCCTTAGTTGGACTTATACTTTGTGGATTGGTTGCCCCTTGGTCGGACTTATGCTTTGTGGATAGGTTGCCCCTTGGTCGGACTTATCCTTTATGGATTTGTTGGCCCTTGGTCAGACTTGAGGTTTATGGAGAGGTTTTCACTTGGTCGGACTTATGCTTTATGGATTGGCTGCCAATTGGTCGGGCTTATACTTTGTGGATTGGTTGCCCCTTAGTCGGACTTGAGCTTCGTAGAGAGGTTGCCCCTTTCTCGGACTTATGCTTTATGGAGAGGTTTCCCCTTGGTCGGACTTATGCTTTATGGATTGGTTGCCCCTTGGTCAGACTTATGCTTTATGGATCAGTTCCCCTTGGTCAGAGTTATGCTTTATGGAGAGGTTGCCCCTTGGTCGGACTTATGCTTTGTGGATTGGTTGCCCCTTGGTTGGGTTTGAGCTTCGTACAGAGGTTGCCCCTTGGTCAGACTTATGCTTTGTGGATTGGTTACCCCTTGGTCAAACTTGAGCTTCGTGGAGAGGTTGCCCTTTGGTCGGACTTATGCTTTGTGGATTGGTTGCCCCTTGGTCAGACTTATGCTTTGTGGATTGGTTGCCCCTTGGTTGAACTTGAGCTTCGTGGAGAGGTTGACCCTTGGTCCGACTCATGCTTTATAGGTTTGATGGAGTGTTGTTCCTACAACAAGCGACAAGTAAAAGATTATACCGATTCTTAAATGACATTTTTACTGCTTGATCGATTTTGTGAAATAAAAAATATTTTTATCCCTTCGATCAATAGTAAAAATGTAATAAGAAAAAGTACAAGGGTTTCAGAAGTCTTAGATGATAGGACGATGGTTGAAACCAAAAGCGGCATATATACGGTCACACTACGATCTCGAAGGGGTGAACCTAAAGGCGACATGTACGGGGTCATGCTGGGACCTTCAGTTGGCATTCTAGGGGTGAACTTGAAGATCAGGATGTACAGGGTCATTCCATAATCTCCAATGATATTCCAGGGGATGAATCCGGAGATCTGTATGTAAAGGGTCATGCCTTAATCTCCAGTTGGCATAGTGAACGAGTATGTTGGGTTTGCGACTGTGGTTGTACCTGCATGGAGTAGTATGAGAACAAGATTAGAAATATTTTTAAATGAAATTTTTACTGCTTGATCGACTTTGTGAAATAAAAAATATTTTTGCCCCTTCGTTCAATAGTAAAAACATAATAATTGAAAGTATAAGGGTTGTAGAAGTCCTGGGATGTCGGGGCTGCAGCCGAGATTCCACTAGATTTGCTGAGGGATGTAGAGGGAAATATTGATATCGCCGGTGACCTGGCTGATGCTGCTGGCGGTTTGGAGTTCCACTTGGCATATTTGACTAGTTAACAAAATTCAAAATTCAAAATGGGGAAGGTGATGCCGCCGGCAGCATGACTGATGTCACTGGCGGTTTGAGCTGATGCCGACGGCTGCATGGATGAGCAGTTTCACATAAATTAAAAATCCTTAAATTCCACATGGGGTTTCAAAAGAGTAAAACTCTTTCTCTTTCTTCATTTTATGCATACAAAAATCGTAACCCCTCTCTACTTTCTTTCACAACAACCAAATCCTTTGCTTTCCTTTCGATTCTAACCATGAAGAGGATTTCTAAGGATCTTAAAGGAAAATCAACTGCCAAGTCTAGGGATGATTTGCCTGATTCTTCTATCTCGGGGTTGAAAATTTACCCTATTTCCGTCGGTTATGGCATAAAGGAATCCGAGAGCATGTATGATTACAAGATAACCACGCGTATCACCAACCTCATCCCGAAAAGAGAAGATAATCTCTCCTACACCCAGGTAATCCTGTGAAAACTCAATAACTTCATTTTGTGATTTCGGTTATAAACTTGAAATTCTGTCGTTATGTTGTTTTTATTTTAAAAACGAAAATAGGAACGTATAAACTTTATAATGCATGCTATAGGGTTTTTTTGACTTTATTTCATGCTTTGATTTTGGTTAATTGCATTTTTTATGATTTTGGTGCGATATGATGGGATTTTGGGGTAAAACTGAGTTTTACCTGCAGGTGTTGATGTCGCCAGCGGTATGGGTGATGCCCCCAGCGGCATCGGGCCTTGTGGATAGGCCTGGATTTCTTGCCATGTTGCTGCTGTTTACTTCGATGTCATTGGTGGAATCATTCGTAACACTGGCGATATGGCCGATGTCGCCAACGGCATCAATGCTTATAAAAGCAGCATCAGTAGCCTTCCAGGAGATAAAAAAGAAGTTTTAGGAAAAACCAAAGACTCATCTATCTATATCTGATTTCCTTGTCTTTTGCAGCCCCATTCTATTGCATGTGCTAGGGGAATGGGAACCATCGTTAAGTGGTGGAAGGTGATAAATAAGCATGACCCCGCACTTCGAGCCGCCATTGATGTGATGGATTTTGGGGCTTTAGCCTAGATTTTCCTGATTATAATGCCCAAACTATCATACTCGGCTCTCACGGCATTGACTGAGAGTTGGTCAGAAACCACCCACATGTTCCATCTTCCAATTGGTGAGGTTACAATCACCCCGTCGGATATTATGGATATGACCAGGCTGCCTTGGACCAATGAGGTCATTCACTTTGATGTCTACATAGAAAGGCACCATGTCCAAGGACCCGTGGTGAAACGGGTGATCGAGCTATTCGGGGTCAAGCCCAAGTCAGTGCGCTTATCATACGGGGAGTTAAGCAAGTTTTGGAAGAAGAAGAAGGTGGTGCCTGAGCTGCAGAGGGAAGCCTGCGCCCGTTCCTTCGTCATTTCGCTTCTGACTGTGCTTTCCTGCTCAGTCTCTAGTAGTAAGGTGAATTATGGGCTGGTTTTGGTGATCGAGGATGTGGCGACGATCTAAGAGAAAAATTGTCCAAGGGCCATTCTTGCCTAGATATATAATGGATTGGACATCGGAGCTAGGAAGAAGATAAGGTCCTTCGATTGGGTCATCTACTCGTTCAGGTATGGTGCTATATCATCATTTTCACTTTTTTAGCACTCTTAGTATTTTTAACCCTTTGATTGCTTTCTTTGCCAACTTGAACTAATGGACCTCTTGGTTGTATAGGCATGGGCTTTTGAGCATGAGATCTTTCCTGTAGTGGCCTTCTTGATAGAGGTATCGGCCGATGTTCACTTTCTTGTTCGCTGGTATGGGAGCATCATGGGCTTCTGTAGGTGGAAGACTGGTTATAGGGAAGTGTTACGGCATTTGAAAATAGGCGCAGTAAGCGGTCTTTTGATCCTATCTAAAATTTAAACAAACTGTTAACGTATATCATTGACTGTACTTACATTGGTTATTCTAGTTGGTCTGTGCAGGTGAAAAGGGACCCTTTTGAGAAAGTGTCTAACTTAGCGGCTGTTTATAAAGTGAGGGAGCATGTGGATGATAGGTAATTTTTGATCGAGTGGCCCTTATCTCTGAAGTGGTACTTGGGTGAGAGAGTGCGCGAGTGGAGGGATGTTTTGTCCCCTGTCAGGCCTACACCTTTGGCTCCCCCGATAGGCTTATGGCGGCCACACTTGGCTGTTACTGACAAGGTGGATAAGGCTGACTTTATTTAGGGAAATGGCTGGGTGGTCGTGAGTTTCCCCGGTGTTTATAGTGACTTTACATCACAGTTGCTCACCCTTTGCCCCCATATCCATGCTGATGATACGATCACATTCCATAACAAGAAAAGGGAACCGAGGGCCCCTAGTGAGGTGATTAGTGAAGGCAAGAGTAGCGAGGGGGACGAAGAGGATAACAATAATGAGAAGGATGATGATTATGGCGGTGGTTGTACCGAGGAGATAACGGTTCATGAGGGATATTATTCCTCCGAGGTAAACATCGTAATCTTTCCACATATTTCTTTTTGATTCATCATTGACGCTTATATCTGCTTTTGCTTTTGTTGTGTTTTCAGGCATCTTCTAATAAGAGGAGCCGACTTGACTCGACGGGGTACGAGACCGGTGCTAGTACGGTGGCGCAGATATAGTGCTAGGGTGCCTCTCGATAGCCTTGGAGAAGTCCTTCATGCTTTTAGGCCCTAGTGGTGACTTTCGGATTAGGGAGATTTCTCCTAGCACTCACTCGCTGGACTTTGTGCCTCCCGGAACCACACATGTAAGCTTCCCAAGAACACCCATGCTATCCTTCTTTCTAAGATAATTCACTTGATTGCACCTTTTTGGATCTTATAGGTTACACATGGGGAAGCAGAGCGGATAGCGGGGACACCTTTACCCTTAGAGATACCCTAGTTTCTCAGACTCTGTTTGTTAAGGTACCTACGTATTCGTAAGATGTTTTAATAGTAAAAGGTGCATATATGATTGTTATAAATGATGCGATTATCGTTGTTTTGTTTTCAGGAATTTATGGCGATGTCTCTATCTGATGTTGACCGAGCTCAGGCAATGTACCAGGAAGAGGTGGCCATAAACCAGGAACTCAGGCGTCAGGTTGGAGAATTGGAGCAATAATTGGATACCACTATTTATGAGAGGAGTAGTTAGCAACCTGGATCGCACCCCTTAACTAGAGGCTAGCCGAAAAGGGAAGAAGAAAATAGCTGGTCAAAGCCCTACCACCGAGACTGCGGGTTCATGGAGTCTTTCATTGACCGAGGGTAGGATGGAAGAGGTGATGAAGATGTTACCAACCACTATTTTATGGATGGCCCAGAGTTTTTATCTCGGCCGACTGACAGAGGCGGGCAGTCTTAAATTTTATTCTTTTCTTCTTCGATATGTTACCTACGTTATATTAGGATCTTGGTTTGGTTTGGTTGTTTTGAACTTGTGTTTTGGTTTGTGGTTTTGACTTTAGGTGATTTGGATTTGATTTGTTTAGGCTTAAGCTTGGATGTTTGAACAACTTGTGCGCGTTCGGGTTTTGGTTTGAATAAAACTTGGATTTTAGGCTTGAAATATGTCTGGCAACAGAGTATAAGGTTTTTACAGGTTTTGCACAGGTTTAAAATGGCCAAAACATGTCTAAAATTTATAGGGGAAGCGTCATGCAGCCGACGGCTTGGCCCATGTCACCGGCAGTGTCATTCATGCTGCCGGAGGCATCACAAAATTACCGGCGGTATCAGTTCTAGATTTACAGATTCAAACTTCTCTTCTGCTTTCTTGTATTCCTTTTTATTTTCATTATTTTTTATTGTCTTTTTTTACTCTAACTTTTGCATAGACTGCCCCTAGTGGTTTTCAATCTATTGAGTCTTATCTTAATTTTTCCTGGACCGCCCTTTTTGGGTTTTCAATCCAGCAGACTTATTCTGACTTTTGCATAGACCTATATGTTTTCAGTCTATCCGAATTTTTGAATTGAATCATTGATGAGCTTGGAGCATCTTCAATTAAGCTTACTTGTGATGTTTCCTTCCTTTGATCGCCAGGCATTCATACAATCACAACCATAGAGATTTCAATGCGAAAGACCCTTTTATTGAATGAATTTAATTTGAGTACAAGATGTTTGTAATCATTTCCATTAATCAAACTCCCGGTGTTGACCAATCTTTATAGATTTTCAAGTTAACATCTCACTGTTTTTCTTTCGTGCCCTAATTTTTGTCTAAACCGCCCTTTTTAGGTTTTCATTCCAGCGGGTGATTTTGACTCATCCCTAAATTTTTGCACGACCAGTTTGCAGAATACCGACCGTCGGGTATCACGCTAATTTTTTCCCGATCAATAAAAGACCGAAAGGTGGGTGATTATAATATTTATTTTTTTATTGTGCCGCTTTTTCTAATTTATTTCTTTTGATTAGATAAGATAACGCTTAAGCTTGTCCTCGCTGATGAACTCGCTCTCGCCCCTGGTTATGACTTTGATTTCCACATTCATTCGGTACTATTTTTTTGCCATACGACGGTTTTCCCAAATTGATATGTAATTTTTCTTGAAGTCGGTGTTGGAAGATTCCAGATGCCTTAATGCTGGGTCTATGACTCTTGGCGAGGGTATTAAGTACCTGATTTGCTGTTGTGCGCTTAGTCGTGCCTTTGCAGATTCTTCAAGGCTTTTAGTATCCGTTCAGCCATCACACTGGATTACTCGGTTCATTCTAACCTCTAAAATTACATTGGGTGATCATACTTCAATTTCGATCGACCACGTTACAAGGAGCTTGGTTTGTAGGAGTTTTGGTGTTTAAAAAGTGTCACCTCGATTGGTTCGATTGCTGTTCTGATTACTCCTTCAGTCTGTGGTTTGTATGGTCCTCCCTGGTAAGGCTTGACTTTGCCCCTTATATCGGTGGCCGAAGGTTTCAATTGTATCTTATTTCCATAAGCCAAGTGACGTTTGGTTTGGGGGGCTTTTGCGTGGTGCCTTCAAAGGGTGTGAATGGTTGCTCATTTAGCTGGTTTGCTTGAAGTGCTTATGGTGAGTTAATTCGTGCTGGGTAAAGATATGTCTCTCTACGAGTCTGGTCATTTTCTTGGCGATAAGATTTGGCTTTCCCTAAAGCTGTGATGATGTGACTATGTTTGTTTTGATGAAGGCCAAAGTTTATCAATCGTATTTGCCCCCATGCCAAGAATGTCCAAAGAGTAGGGAAGTTTTGGGCAAAGCGTGAGAGAAGAGTCGAGGGTGGGAAATGGGTGGGCTAAAAATGTACGCCTTGATTTTTCATTCCATGAAACAAGCTGAACTTCTTTAATAGGTTTGTGCAAAAGTTGTGAGATTATTGAGTTGATTCCATGTGAGATCAAACTTCTTTCTTGATGCTTGTTGATTTTGGTCATGACTAGGTGAAAGCGTTATCGTAACCTTTAAGCACCTTTATTATCTCTCATGTGTTTGACAGGAGTTAAATTATTGGAAATGATTATCACTTGAGAACTTTCATTTGTACTTGAATTAATTTCATGCAGTAAAATATCTCAAATACTGAACGCATCATGCGTATGTTCATATAAATGCGTGGATCAAATTAAATAGAAGTTACTCATAGAACTGAAAGTTATAACATTGTTCAAACAGAAATATAAAGATTACATATTCGGATTACCATCCTCCACAGGCAGAGGTTCTTCATTTCTAATATGGGTGGTATGATCATCCTTGGTAGGTTCTATTGGCGTGTCGTCCTGGTCGGAAGCCTGAGTCTCGTTCTAATCGGTGGTTGGCGAGATGTCCTTTACTTGGCTTTACTCCTCGATAAGGACCTCGGTGAACTGCCTCATGGCCTTGACCATTGGGTTCCTTGCTTTGCTTTTTCCATGCTTCTTTGCTAAAACCATCATCGATTTGATTATGGTGGCCATAACCTCCTCGGCCTCTTCATCGATTGACTCCTCATCCGCGTTGTCGAAGAAAAACCTCCCCTTGCCCTTAGAGTAGATGGCCTCGATGAGTTCTTATGGCCCATTTACTTATTTAGGCAACTTGGGATCAATCATCCTTTTCTAGTTGCGGAACTTCGACAAGGGGCAGTTCATAGCGGTAGATGCTCTTTCAGGTTCAGCAATCTTCCTATCCCTTACCAGATGTTGGATGATGCAAACCAAAGTCCTACATTCATTGGTGCGGTGACCTGACAGAACGTGATATCCGTAAAAGATTTTTCTCTCCTCTCTTGTGGGGGGTCTGTATTCGAAAAAGAATTTAAGAAGGTCGGCTTTCCTTAATTCGGTGAAGATTATACTAAGCGGTAGTTTCCATGGACTTGAGCTAACTGTAAGACCGCTGCTTGGCTGAATAATGGCAGCTGGTGCCAAATTTTTAGAGGTCTTTTGGCCCATCATGATTCGAGATGGGGGCACGCATGATTCAGGGTTTTGGAAGACCTGATCTCCCTATGTTTGGGCTTCTTCCTTTTTTTGATCACAGTCAGTTATCACCAACTGAAATAAGAAGGCTTCCACTTTGGGTGTCATGCCCGAAGGTTGCATGATCTGGTCGTACTGAGGAGGCATCGGGGCTGCGGATAGTATAAATTGTGATAGAGTGACCAACGTTGGAGGCGAGATGCCAGAGAATGATGGAGGAGCTGGACTCCGAGCTCTGTCCCTTTGCCCAGGGTAAGCGACTGACGGTGATGTCAAGAGTGTTTCACCACTAGGTGTCATGCCCAGAGATTGCATGACCTGGTCACTGGTTCGGAGGATGGATGACTGTTGCAGGGTAGTCACAGCTGTGGGTGTCATGCCAGAGATTGTGTGACCTGGTCAGAGTTCTAGTTTTGTAAGGCCTACTTGACGGATGCCTGCACAGCTGTCCGAATTAGTTCTTAAATAATGTTTTAGAATTGATCTGAGCTTAGAAATTGGATGATGGCGGCGATGATTTCTGACCCAAGCGATGGAGGGTGAGCTATTGTCGAGGTAGGAGTAGGGCCAGTTTATTCCTTGGGCAGGGCGATGTTGTCATTGTGAGACATGGCTGGCAAAGAAGATCCGAATTCGGGAGAAAGACTATTTAGGATTATGAACAATGGGTCAGACCATGAATGGGTTGTAAATGGTTATGGATGACATGCATGCTTTCATTCTTTGGAAGCGATGTATGATATGTATGGCTGCACGTAGATGTGGTTAATGATGATGCTGAGGGTTATCCCTCGAACATTTGTGGGACGTTTGTACCCATTATCACACATAGTGATATGTCATAACTCAACGGGGGTACAAAAGAAGTCCTACAGATGTTACTAAACCTCTCTCATGAATGGAGATTGGTATGGGTAAGTTGAGTTTTAGCTCTTGAAGGCGATGCATGGGTGATGTATGAGCACATAGCATATAGCATATGAAATATCCCTCTTCCGACTTTATGACTCCCGCGTAACGCCTCTTTGGAAGGATGGAGCTTGGTTTCTTCACTGGTAATGGTAAAAGAAGTGTGTCCCAATTATTTTCATTATTTCGATGATCCTAAAGGGATGAAGTGCTAAGGCTTTTTCTAGCGCAACTTTGGTATGGGTTTGCTGATGTAGAAGGTTCTCGTTTACCTTAATTCCATGTTACTCAACCACTCCCCAAATAAGTGCGATTGCAGGAGTTTACGTGTTGGTTGAAATGAGTGATCCACCCACTAGGCATCGTCATTTCCAAATAGGGCATGAGTGATACTTTCGCGAGCTTCTCGGGTAAAATAGGCACCTAATATTACCAAACTATCTACACGCGTTAGGATAGTTTTAATTTGGCCTGTGATTTCAATACAACATCAAAATCCTTTAAACTTATTGAAAATTTTATGTTCAAGTTTAAAGAGATAAATCCCCAGTAGAGTCACCACTGTGAGCGGATGACCTTTCTCCCACCCGCGAGGACCGTATGAGATGCGTAGCACGGGGGGTGGAAATAACGAGCGCTACCAAGCATGCCGAGGGATTGATCCTCATTTTAGCATGATGAGAAGATTGATGGGTTGATGTAGGATTTGAGACTTGAAATCCTGCATTTCAAAATGGAGTCGCCACCCGATTAAGCTCAACCGAGAATTTAAGTGCGATATACCCACCGGGTGGTTAGACCGTACCTTAAAATAGAGATTCTAAGTTCAGATGATGTTATCTATTTTGCATTAGGCCAAGTTAAAATATTTCATTCTTTCTTAATCGGTTTTAATCCACCTATTTTTTATGTTTTTGGTTTTATATGTTGTTTTTGCATTTATCAAGCAATCAAAGCGATAAATAAATTATTATAGTCATCCAAAAATAAATGCACAACTTAAAATTATTACAAGGCTTTTTAAATCTTATACATTTTTTACGTGATAAATAAAATACCCGAAGGCCTAACATTCATTTAACCTAAATCTACCTACAGAAAAACGTTCGCACAGATACGGCATATTGTTCGAGGTATATCACACAAAGTGGCATCCCAGGCGGTGGGGTTTGGGGGCAGGGCCCCTGGTGGCGGGATCCAAGGGGCAGCGCCCCCAAAGGGTCGAGGGGCGGTAGCCCCTCACGGGGTCCAAGGGGAAGTGCCCTTGGCGGGGTCCGGGGACAAAGCCCCCTGCTGGGAAAAGTGCGAGTGAATATAAGTTCCCTTTGAAAAAAATTCATTTTTGAATGAATTTTAGGGAAAAGTCCATTTTGGAGACGATTATTATTTTAACCAAATTATTAGGGAAAATACCACATGTTATGGGGTTTGGACCATTTTTGGGGAATTCTGAATTCCCGTCGTGGTACTGTACATTTAAAACACAAAAAATGAGAAAATTAGGTCAAAAGGGCAACAACAGGGCTGCTGCCAGGAAACTCATGCCACTGCCGGCATGGGTGATACCGCCGGTGGCATGATGATGTTGTCGGCGGCCTGAGTGAGGCTATCAGCAGCTTCACATGCTGGCGATTATAGTAGAACCGGTGCCAGTATGGGTGATACTACCAGCGGTTTTAAAATCTACATAAACAAATTTACAAGGTCTGGAACAACCGAAAACTCCAAAAACGAACCTGAAACCCCAAATAGCACAACAAACAGCAGTAAATAATGCCAAAGAGCTCAAGAGATTTAGGAATTTACCTCGGGGCTGTAAATTCGCCTCTTCGTGATCCTAATGACACATCCAAGAAAATCGAATGACGATTTGGGTAGTGATTTATAGATTAAGCAATGTCTTTCTCTAAAAATCCTATTAGATTGATTTTAACCTAGGATTTCTATAGATTTAAGTTGAAACTAAGAGATTAGATGAAGAAAAACCAAGAAAACATGAATTTAATCCATTTTCTTACCTTTTCTTTCCTTTCTCTCTCTAAAATTACCCTCTCTCACTCTAAAACTCTCTCAAGTTCCTACTGATGTTCTCCCCCCTTTCTAACCCTAAATCAGGTCTTTTATAGAGCTGGAAATGAATCTGGGTTAGTTGGACGAAGTTTTCACCAAAATGGCAAAAAACTCAATCAATTGGAAAAAGTGCAGACTGTTCTCAGGGGCTCATACCGTCGGTGGGATGGCTCAGGCTGTTGGTGGCCTGAGTGAAGTCACCGGTGGTATGGAGATGTTGCCGGTGGCATGGTGATGTCGCCGGCGGCTTCAGGCCACTACTGGCAGACTGTCAAACGTGGCCCACAGCCTGAAAAAGCTAAAAAAAGGGGAAAATGGGTAAAAAGCTGATTTTTTAAGCCACTTTAATATATTTGAGATATTTTAGGGTATTTTGGGTGATAATCATCAGTTCAAGCTTCCATCGGACGTGTAGTCGGACATGTCGAACCGAATACAAATGTTAATTAAAATTCGAAATGAATTTTTAATGAGGAATAAAATTCAAATATACTTTATCATTATATCGCGATAGGGACTACAAAATCCCATGCTCACAGGCTGCCCCTCGGGGGATCACTGCTGCCACATGTGAGTATGATCTCACGAAAGAGCAAGGGTTAGGAGTTGATCCCTGATGGATGGCTGGTTTGCCCCTCGGTCGGGCTCGAGCTTTGAGATTGATTTGCCCCTTGGTCGGACTTATGCTTTATGGATTGGTTGCCCCTTGGTCGGACTTATGCTTTGTGGATTTGTCAATGGGTCTAGAAGCGCCACCTCATCTCTTATCAACAGTGAAGATTCTAGATCAACTTCAGTGGTACACAATGGCTGCATTTATTATCAAAGCCTACAAAAGGGAAGCTTCACAAGTTGAGAAGGTGTTGGATGATTTTTATAAGAAGCTCTTACATTATGATCTCAAGCTATCTCAATCAATGAACAAAAATTCGTCCTAGAACTAAAAACTCTAATATGTTTGTAAGAATTCTCAAGTGAGTTATAAACTTGAAGAATTCAAAACCCAAACCATTTGATAAAAAAAGTGTGTAATATCGCAAACTTGGGTGATTATTGAGATAGGGAATTAGCTTAGGCTAGAGAGTTTAAGTGGAACATCCTAAGGGAAAAAGACTCAGCTAAGGTTGGTGCCTTAGTGGTATATCCTACATCCGAAGAAGAATTTTTGGAGATAAGTTGAAGAGGACTCAGCTAAGGTTGGTGCCTTGGTGGTATATCCTACTTCCGAAAGGACTGTGAGCAGATGACCTTTCTCTCGCCCACGAGGACCGCGTGAGATGCGTAGCATGGGGGGTGGAAATAACGAGCACTGTGAAGCATGCCGAGGGACTGATCCTCATTTTAGCGTGATGAGAAGATTAATGGGTTAATGTCGGATTTAAGTCCAATTTTCATGTTAAGGGATACAAGACTTGAAATCCCGCATTCTAAAACAGAGTCACCACCCGGTTAAGCTCCACCGGGAATTTGAGTACGATATACCCACTGGGTGGTTAGACCGTACCTTAAAACAGAGATTCCAAGTTCGGATGATGTTATCTATTTTACATTTGGCCAAGTTAAAGTATTTCATTCTTTCTTAATAGGTTTTAATCCACCCTATTTATTATCTTTTCAGTTTTATATGTTGTTTTCGAGTTTATCAAGCAATCGAAGCGATAAATAAATTATTACAGTCAGTTAAAAATAAATGCAGAAATAATATTATTACAAGACATTTTCACTACCAGGTTAGCTCGAAAATTTTTTATTCTTGAATATAAGTTCCCTTTGAAAAAAATTTATTTTCCGAACAAATTTTAGGGAAAAGGCCATTTTGGACACGATTATTATTTTAACGAAATTATTAGTGAAAATGTCACATGTTATGGAGTTTGGACCATTTTTAGGGAATTATGGATTCCCGTCGTAGTACTGTACATGCAAAACACCGAAAATGAGAAAACTAGGTTAAAGGGGCAACAACGGGGCTGCAAAATCCCATGCTCATAGCTACTCAACCAGAGTAGTTAGCTTGGTGGTATATCCTGTAGTTTAGAGACAATTGTAAAGACTTGATTCCTGCCCGACTCAAAGGAATCATAATAGTGAAAAAGCTCGGAGGAAGGAAACTCCGGGGACTGGAGTAGGCGAGGCCAAACCAATACAATCTCAGTTTTTGAATATACTTACTCAGTCTTTACTTTAAGTGCATGTTAATTCATACTTGCATCATCCAGATCCAATATATCTGAATCATTTCAAACACGCTACATGGACTTTCATAAGTCTATAAATTCCACAAAAAGAGGTCATTCACCCCCCCTCTGACCTTAAATATATATGCATAGGGACCAACAAGTAGTATCAAAGCTAGTGCTCACAACTAGAGATCTAACAATCTTGAGCTAAAGGTCAAATTTTAATCTAAGAATCAAAATGTGTTTTAACAACTCACAGCTTCTTCCGGAGGGTATGTCCATTACCCGTCCTCCACTCTTCATCAGTGAACACTACACATTCTAGAAAATTTGGGTGAAGAATTTCATTTAAGCATAGAGCATGTTAGCATGGATGGCCATTAAAGATGGTCTATATGTTCCTATTTATGAAGTAGGGGGTATCACTACCCGGAATCCATCACATCAATTGAATGAGAATGATTATAAGAAATTATGTGAAAATGCAAATGGTATTAACACACTTCATCGTGATTCATGCTCTTAGTGCAGCTAAATTTAGCAGGATATCTGGATGTGGAACTACACAAGAGATATGCCAGAAACTTGAAGTGACCTATGAAGGAACCAAAAAAGTTAAAGAAGCAAGAATCGATCTCTTGCAACAGAAACTTGAAACCTTTAAAATGGAGCCCAAAGAATCCATCAGTACCATGAATACTAGATACACCAATCTAGTTAATGAAACAAAGAGTCTTAGAAAATAGATCACAGAGGAAGAGATGGCAAAGAAGATCCTCCGGAGTCTTACCAAGGAATGGGACAACAAAAAGACTGCCATTGAGGAACCTCATGACTTAAAATTCTATAGTTATAATGAGCTCATTGATAATCTCTTAACTCAAGAACTATATTTGGAGAGATACAGTCAATAAGAGAAGAAGCATAAGGAAAAGAAGAAAGCTATTGCTATTAAGGGTGACTCGTCCGGATCAGCTTCCTCCGGCACGAAAAAACATTCAAAGGAATCTCAATACACCAAAGAACAAATGGCCATGCTTGCTAAACAATTTGGTAGATTCTTGAGAAGGAAAGAGAGAAGAAGTTCTAGAAGATATGATTCTATAAGAATGAAGGAAAGCTCCTCTAGAAAGGACAAGCTAAGAAATGCTCCGGAAGACAAGAAAGATCAGAAAAAAGAATCAGCATGCTTTAAATGTGGAGAAAAAGGTCATTTCAAGTCAAACTGCCCCAAGCTCAAGAAGGATAAAAAGTACAAGAAGAAAGCAATGATGGCTACATGGAGTAATAGTGAAGAAAGCAGTAGCTCATCCTCCACAGAGGAAGAAGAAGAAACTGCGAATTGCGCATTCATGGCACTAACTGAGCTAGAATGAGAACACCCTGGAAGAAAAACATCAAAGCAAACCACTGAGCAAATCGATGAATCAGAATCAAAATCAGAATTAGCAAGTACTAAGGTAAACTCTAACTCTAATCATATTTCTAACGTTGAACTTGCTAGAGCTTTGGGAATTGTGATCAACAATGTGAGGAAGAACACAAAAGTCATCAAATCCCTTTAAAGACAAGTGATAGAGCTTACTGAGGATGCTGAAGCAATGCCATAAGATATCAATTTGATAAGGGCCATAAAGAACATTGATGTTTTTGAAGAAAACTTCCTAAGAAATAAAGTGCAGGTATTAAGTGCAAATGTAACCGGGCTAGATAGGGAACTAGCTCTGATGAAGGAAGCATCTGGAAGGAAAGCAAACCCATCACAACAAAGAAGAAGGAATGCAAGTGGATAACCACAAGCATAAAATCATAATGTTCTGCCAAGAAAAGGAACGCAAGCTCAAAAATTCACAGCCGCTCAGAAAGGAAAAGCTGTAGAAGTCTATGATGATCAATCTACGAAGTAAAAGAAAAATTACAAAGTAGAGATTGCACCTCCAACCAACTACCAAATCCCAGTCCAAACAATCAAGTCTAGATCTATCTAAGGTAGGATACTTTGGACTATGGGAAGAAGGATCTTCAAAAGATTGAGGAGAAGCTTAAGTAGAACAGATAAGTTGTTGGGTGCATGTTTTGTGGAGCAAATAACCATATGACTAAACTATGTAGATTTAAAAATGGTTATTATGATATTTATCCTTGACCTAAGAAGGTTGTTAACCCAAGAGGACCCAAATCTAATTGGGTACCCAAACCCACTTGATCTATTTTACAGGTATGCCTTAGATCTACTGAAGATCAACAAACATGGTACACTAAAAGTCGATGCTCAAGGAACATGACTGATGATGAGAAAGCCTTCATCACTCTAATCCGGAAGAAATGTGGAAAAGTAAGCTTTGGAGACAATCAAAATGGGCAGATCATTGGACATGGAACCATTGGATCTAAGTGAAAGATAGAAGATGTCTCATTAGTTGATGGACTGAAGTTCAACTTGCTAAGTGTTGTATAACTTTGTGACAAAGGGAGAAAAGTCACCTTTGACTCTGGAGGCTACTCAATCATTGATAGTAGGCCAAATCAACTTATTCTATATGCACCTAGAGTAAACAGTGTCTATTCTTTTAACATTAAAATTGAAAAGAAGAATATATGCTTAGTGTCTAAAGAAGAAGAATCATGGCTTTAGCACCGGAGGTTGGGACATGTAAGCATGAACCTTATGTCCAAACTAGCCAAAAAGGAATTGGTTATGGGTTGTCTAAGGTTGCTTTGATAAGGATCACATATGTACTGCATGTCAATTAGGTAAACAATATAGAAAAAGTTTCCCTTCCAGCTCCTATATACCCTCCAAGAGAGTTCTTGAACTCTTACACATTGATATCTTTGGCCCAATCAAGGCAATGAGTTTAGGTAGAAGAGAATACACTATGGTCATAGTGGATGATTATTCTTACTATACCTGGGTTGCTTTGCTAGCTAGCAAAGGTGAAGCCTTTGACCATTTCTAAAAAATATTCATCCGGATAGAAGTAGAAAAGGGCATAAGCATTGCACACATCTAGAGTGATAATGGAGGAGAATTAAAAAACAAACACTTCGTTGAATTCTGTGAATCCAAGGGCATTGAGCATAACTTCTCTACTCCTTATACACCTCAACAAAATGGGGTTATTTAAAGGAAAAATAGAACAATAGTTGAAATGGCTCAAACAATGCTAAATGAGAATAGAATACCTAAATACTTTTGGGGTGAGGTCGTGAACACTACATGCTACATTCTAAATAGAGCTCTTATTAGAAAGACCATGGACAAAACCCCATATGAAATCTAGAAGGGAAGGCTACAAAAATTTGATCCTAAATATGATAAAGCAATTTTCCTTAGCTGCTCAACACATGGCAAAGCTTGTAAAGTATATAACAAAAGAACACAAATTGTGGTAGCGTCAATGCATGTAGATTTCGATGAGACTAACCATACATGTAAGAAAAGTGCAGATCTAGATGATATAACTCCGGATGAAGCAGAGTCAGAAAGGCTCAAGATCCCTTTCATATCAAGAAGTACAAGGAAGAGGAGGATGAGCAAAACAAGTTCAACAATGATGAATTTCTAGAAAACCTTCATGAAATCAACTTCAATGATGAAGATGTAATTGACGAATAAGCTCCACAACCATATGAAGAACTTCAAAGAGAAATCCGAACTCACAAGAATTATCCAGTTGAAGTACTTCTGCATAATATCCAAAATCCAGTCAAAACTAGAGGATAACTCAATAGAATGATGAGCCATACAGCTTTTATCTCTCTCATTGAGCCAAAGAAATTCCAAGATGCAGAAGGAGATGAAAGTTGGATGATGGCTATGCAAGAAGAACTTGATCAATTCACCAGAAATGATGTCTGGAATCTAGTACCTCCACTAGAAGGAAAGTTAATTATTGGCACCAACTGAGTATTTTGAAAAAATATAGATGAATCTAGAGTTGTAGTGAGAAACAAAGCGAGATTGGTTGCTTAAGGCTACAATCAGCAAGAAGGCATTGACTTTGAAGAAACATTTGCACCAGTAGCAAGATTGGAGGCAATCTGGATCCTATGTGCTTCTGCATCATTCATGGGATTCACTTTATTCCAAATGGATGTCAAAAGTGCATTTCTAAATGGAGTCATTCAAGAGGAAGTATATGTCAAGCAACCACCTAGATTTGAAGACTCAAAACATCTGGAGCATGTATACAAGTTGAAGAATGCCCTCTATGGATTAAAGCAAGAACCAAGAGCTTGGTATGAGAGATTCACTTCATTTCTCATATCTAAGGGTTACATTTAGGGTAAAGCAAACACAACACTCTTCCTCAAGAAAAAGAGGGGTAATGTCATTCTTGTCCAAATCTATGTAGATGACATTATCTTTAGAGCAACTGTTGAAAGAATATGTGAGGAATTTAGCTCTCAAATGCAGAAGGAATTTGTAATGTCAATAATGGGAGAACTAAACTTCTTCCTTGGTCTTCAAATTAAACAGAGTCCAGATGGGATTTCATAAACCAATCCAAATACACCAAGGAAATTCTAAAGAAGTTTGAGATGGACAAATGCAAGCCAATGACCACTCATATGGGACCAGACACAATCCTCTTTAAGGAATTTGATGGAGAAGATGTAGATCCGAAGCCTTATAAAGGAATGATTGGATCACGTCTATCCTTGATAGCTAGTAGACTTGACATACATTATGCAGTTAGATACCTTCTAGGGACTACTGAAGTTATTCTATAGTATCCTAGTAATTTCAATTTTACTTTGCAAGGGTACACTGATGCAGATTATGGCAGAGACATGGTTAAGAGAAAAAGCACATCCGGAGGCTGTCACTTTCTTGGAGACTGCTTGGTTTTATGGTATAGCAAGAAGCAAACCTCAGTAGCATTATCAACTACAGAAGCTGAATATATGGCGGTCGGTAGTTGTATTGCTCAACTCTTATGGTTTAAGCAACAATTGGAGGATTATATTGTTCAAGCTAGTTGTGTTGAAGTCATGTGTGACAATGAAAGTGCAATCGATGTGTCAAAGAATCTTGTACTACATAGCAGGATGAAACATGTTAATAGCAGGCATTACTTCATCAGAGATCATGTCATGAAGAAGGATGTAACTTTGGTCTACATCCCCACAAATGAGCGAAGGGCAGATGTCTTTACTAAGCCTTTGAGTAAAGATAAATTCAACAAGCTAAGGGAGTCCGTTGGAATGTATAATCCAATTTGAAGAAGTATCCGGAAGACAAACAACAGAAATTTTGATCTTCTCAAAGTTAAGGAATCAAGGGAGAAAGGAAAAGTGAGCTAACCCTAGATCTAGAGGGAATATTGCCAGCTAAGCAGACAAAGAGTTACAAATGGCAGTGAAAGCACAAAAAACTAACTGTACATGTTTTAAATTTCAAACATGTATTGGGCAACCCACGCACAGTGAAAAGCTACAACTATTATGAAATTAAACCATTCCTATTCTTCAGTTTAAATGCCATTAACCTCTCTCCTCAATCTTAACTACCACATCATTGATCCAGTTAACTTTAACTGTATCCAGATTACCAAAATACCCTCACTCTTTAGAACTCTATAAAATTCCCCCAAATTTCATCTTCCTCTTCACGCGAGCAACTACTATACTATTACTCTACGAAAATTCTTTGAACCCTAAAAATTTCCTAACCTTTTTGCCTAAATGGAAAGAACTAAGAATCAAGCTGCTCTTCACCCCAAGAATTTGGTTCCAGAAGATACTCTTAGAGATGAAGACTTCATCAAAATCAAATTCATAAACTCTGACACCATTGCACCATCTGATTATTTAGATGATGAATACCTATTTACCATCGAACTATTAGGAATTGACAGTCAGATTGAATATGCACAACAGGCATGGAAAAAATTCAAAATTTTGTCCCTGTCCCCAAGAACTCCTATTAGTTGCATATAAATTAAATAAAGCCTTAACTAAATAATTCTCTACCTAGGTTAGCATGCAAAAGGGCTAGGCAAACTATAATTCTAAATTATATCCTAACATGTATATTTTATGCTAAGCATGTTATAACTCTAAGCTATAACCTAAGCATAAAATAAACTAAGCATGCAAAACAACTTAAGCATATTATTAAGTCTGAAAACGCTTAAAGAAAAAGACCTAATAATAAGCGAGAAAGAAAGAAAAATTACTAGTTGAAGTGTGCTTTAGCAGAACCCTCTTGCACAAGCCTCCAAGCGTAGGATAGCCTCTATGAGTATCCACACGAACCCTATAAATCATAACCTCCCTGGTAGGAAGAACTAAGAAGCCTCGAGTAGTTGCTAGACCACTCCAGAAGCCTTACCCAAAAATATAAACTAGAGGTGTTCGAATAAATTCAGACTCCTCAAAAAGAACTATGCTCAATACCCGAGAGATTTATCTTTGCAAATCTCACTAAGGATTTATATGTTGAGCTAAAGGTGCAATTTGAAAAGGAGCAGGGGAGAGCCTATATATAGGCTTGGGGGAGCAAAAATGCACCCCCTATAATTAATGTGGGATGTACTAAAAGTACATCCCATGCGGGTTATGCCCATGGGTCACCATGACCCACGGGCACAGTGTGCAACGCACGCTATGTGTAACAAGATAAAGCCCTTGCGGGCTTTGCCTTGCATCTAGCTGGGCCTCGCGGCGCACCTTGATAGGCTGCGCATGTGTAGCCCATTTTCATGGTCTGCTGCGAGCAATGCCTAGCATTGCTCGTGCACCTTTCAGTGCACTCCTGCACACCCGAGCTTGCATAAAAAAGACTTTTGTACTATCGGTCCAATTTAACTCGGCCTGACAAAATTTCCCTTTTTATCCTTTTCAAATAAATATTCATTTTTTGACCCTAATAAATTAGTTACCGGTCAAAAATAAATTCCTTGGCTTATAAAATTGATATAATCAATCTAGCCAATTTATTTATGACGCTAATTAAATTAGTCACATGTCAAAAATAAATCCTTGGTCCAACCAAATAATAATCTAATTATTATCATGTTATATTTTCATAATAGAATAATTCTATTAGTTCTTTACTTAGTCCGATGAAGGTCCAATGCGAGTGACCTTATAGGATCTCGAAGTATTGAGCTGTTAGGGCTTAACAAATCCTTGTTATAATGGAACCATTGGCTCGAGGTTCTCTACTGTGAACAGAACCCGATTACCTTAAACGAATGTAGTACGCCTCTAGCAAGGGTCTACCATCCCCCATTACTTAGAACGTCATTTCTGCTTACGACTTAAACCCGGTTAATGAAAAAGTTATCCAGTGCGATAAATTATTCCATTCTTTATAATTAGTACCATTTGGTTTGTAGGGTTTGGTTAAAGTGTTAGCCCACTAATAGCAAGGTTGCTCTAAGCTATCCTAATAGTTTACTTGTTACCGAAGTATGTTGCCTTTTACCATAGCGTGTTTGAGTAGAAACCATTTCTATCAGACACGTACTTTGATTAGAGGGTTATGGCAATCATCACTTCAACAAGTGGCCAGGTACATCTCCTTAATATATCCGGAGCGATGGATTCTTTCCGACTACTCAGCTTACCAACGTGTTGTCATCACTATCCCTATAATCACCCGTGACACCCTAAATTATGAGTCCGTAGTAATGACCCAAAGTATAGCAATAGTACCACACAAGGTAACTAGTATCTCAAGTATAAGGAAATTCGCAAAGCTTATTGCATGAAGATAAACACTAACACATTGATATATATACCAAGTGTTTATCTTACTGCGGTCTCCAATATATCTCCCAGATATATCCATGTGTCAAACTTAAGGCACCACCTTCAGTCCATAGGAGATTAACTACTTGGACCCTTTCTAAGAAAGTCGACCACATACTAGTCTTTTCGCTTCATCAATATCCTTTCCTGTTGAAACTATGACTAGGGATAGTTTAGACATAATCATAATTGCACATGAAGCAGGTTCCACCAAATATAGTCCAACTATTTTCTTTGACTTTATGCTATAATACGTCAAGGACTTTTGCATGCATACATCAATGAATATATTTAAACAGCTATAATATACATACAAACACATTGATATAAACAAAAGATTAAATGTCTTTATTGATTAAATAAATTATTCATACTATTACATAATTAAGCTATATCGCCTTAATTGCCTTAAGGGCATACATCATATCCAACAAACTCCCACTTGCACTAAGGCTAATTAGCCATATGTCTTAATCTATATGCTTTAATATGCTGGTCATGCTTGACTTGAGTCCATAGCTTTGTTAGACCATCCGCGAGATTCTGATCAGTGGGTACATATTCTAATCTTATTATCTTAGCATCAACAATCTCCTTAATTATATGATACTTTCCGGACACAGGTCTATTTTCCTGATGAGACCGTGGTTCCCTTGCCTAAGCTATGGCACCATTGTTATCACAATATAAAGTAATTAGATCAACAGCCTCATGCACCACACCGAGATCACTAATAAATTCCTTTAACCAGACAACTTCTTTTACCACTTTGCATGCAACATTGTATTCAGATTCTGTGGTTGAATAAGCAGTAGTTTCTTGCTTGGAACTCTTCTAGCATACCGCCCCTCTATTTAACACATACACAAAACCTAACTGTTACTTAAAGTCATCCTTGTCAGATTGAAAACTCACGCCAATTTAACCTCTAATTGTGAGGTCACCTTCGCCATATATCAAGAACTCATCCTTAGTCCTTCTCAAGTACTTAAGAATTGCCTTGACAGCCATCTAGTGCTTTTTACCTGGATCTGACTGATATCTACTCATGAAGTTCAAAGCCTGATAGACATCTGGCCTAGTACATATCATAGCGTATATGATGGACCCTATCTCTGATGCATAGGGTATATCCTTCATGTGCATTCTCTCCTAAGCTATCTTCAGACACTCAGCCTTAGACAGGTTAATCCCCTTTGTCATCAGGAGATAACCTTTCTTAGAATGCTTAAGGTTGATCCTATTCAATACCTTGTCTATATATGTACTTTGAGAAAGACCTAACAGCTTCTTTGATCTATCCCTATAGATCTTTATACCTAGTATTAATGCTGCTTCACCAAGGTCTTTCATGGAGAATTTTCTTGACAACCATACTTTAACATTTTGAAGAAGAGAAATATCATTTCATATTAGTAGAATGTCATCGACATACAATACTAAGAAAATGACTGCACTCCCAGTAGCCTTCTTGTAAACACAAGGCTCATTAACATTTGGACAAAATTCCAGTTCATGGATTGTCTGATCAAACCTTATATTCTAACTCTTGGATGCCTACTTAAGTCTATAAATGGATCTTTGCAGCTTGCATACCTTGCCATTCTAATATGTAAAGCCCTCAGGTTGTGTCATATACACATCCCAGTCTAAATCACCATTCAGGAATGCTGTTTTAACATCCATCTGCCAGATCTCAGAATCGTAATGAGCAGCAATGGCGAGGAGTATCCTTATGGATTTAAGCATGGCTACCGGTGAGAAAGTTTCATCATAGTCGATACCTTCACATTGACTATAACCTTTCACAACCAACCTTGCTTTATAGGTAATTACATTACTGTCCATGGCAGTCTTCTTCTTGAAGATCCATTTGCACCCAATTGGTCTAACCTCTTGCGGTGCATCAACCAAATTCCAAACTTGTTTCTCATACATGGAATCCTTTTTTGATTTCATGGCTTTTAGCCATTTATCAAAATCTGAGCTTTTCATTACCTCATCATATGTCCTTGGTTCATCATCCTCCATGAGATATAGTTCCTTATCATCACTGATGATAAACCCATATCTATCGGGTTTCGACAGGTTGTTCTTGGATCACACTTTCTTGTGTATCTAGAACATGGTTAATTAATTGATTATTTGTTTTGTTCTCTTATACCTCCAGTTCAATATTGCTCCAAATGACTTTTGCAAGTAAGTGTTCCTTTTCTAAAAAGTGAGCATTCTGAGACACAAATACCTTTTGTGCTTTGGGTTTGTAAAACAGATATCCAATAGTTTCCTTTGGATATCCAATGAACATACACTTGTTAGATTTGGTGTTTAGCTTATCTGACGCTATCCTCTTTACCATAGCAAGACAACTCTTAAGTGACTTAGAGATGGCTTCATAAGGTGTAAAATCATCTTATTTAGAGGGCACTCTGTTTAATACATAAACTGTGCTCTCCAGTGCATATCCCTAAAAGAATTTACTGAGATCTGCATGGCTCATCATGGACCGAACCATATCTAATAAAGTCTGATTCCTCCTTTCTGACACTCCGTTGTGTTGGGGCATATAATGAGGGGTCCACTGGGGAACTATCCTATTTTCCTTTAGATAATCCTGAAACTCCTGACTTAAGTATTCTCCACCTCGATCTGATTGAAGTCTTTTAATACTTTTCTCAAGCTATTTCTTTACTTCAGCTCTGAATAGTTTGAAATTTTCAAAACTTTCAGACTTGTGCCTCATTGAGTACAAATAACCGTATCGTGAATAATTATCAATAAAGGTTATAAAGTAGGAGTATGCTCCTAGTGCATGAACACTCATTGGACCACACACATCAGTTTGTATAAGCTCCAATGTACTCGTGACTCGTTTACCCTTTCCTTTAAAGGGCAACTTTGCCATTTTTCCTCTTAAATAAGGTTCGCAATCACCATAAGACTCCAAGTCTTTTGGCCCCAAGTCACCTCGGTTATGCAGCTTGGTTAAGTGATCTTTGTTTATGTGGCCTAAATGACAATGCCATAAGTAGAAGGAATTCTCATTATCTAATTTAACTCTTAGCAATGTTTGTATTTGAGAATATGATTTTGTAATTACGAAATATCATTTGTCTTATTACAATAAAATATCATTCATAACTTTGATAATACCTTTTATCAAATTGGAATAAAATTCCATCTGCTGTGAAGCAGGAAACAATATTTTATAATGACAAATGAATTTTGTCCTTTTACAAATTTTACTAAAATGGAAATTTCAAGTTCCTACATCAATAGCAGCAATCAAGCTCTATTGATTTTCTGAAGGTACAACTCTCCTTTTTGCCAAACCTCTACTTCTACTCAATATCTATACGTTCGTATGGATATGTGATTCTTATTAGGTATTCCATACCAATTTAGAATTCCCTTGAGATGTAGAATTTCTCAACATCAAACCTCTTGAAGGGGAATCTTCAGGCCTCCCCTTCTCATGCTATGAGACTTTAGCCATTTTGATCTTATTTCCAATATCCCATATTGAAATGAAGATCTTGTTTCCAAGATGTCAAGTTAAAAACAATCATTCTGTCTTCTAGACAAAATTCTCAGTATTCTTTTACTTTTCTCTTTACTCTGCTCTATCCTGCTTCAATACTAGACATCATGTGTGTCCCTTTACGTCTTTGAGATATGAACCATTTAAATTTTTGACTAATTGGTCCCACCAATTTCTATCAAAATATTGTGGTTCAAATTTTCGACCATGGAAAATCCTTTCTCTAAGATGTAAAGACATAGTCTTTCAAATCCATGGTTTTATGATATCCTTATAGCTAAGGTAACATGGATCCTAACATCTGACTTGATGTTTAACCTTGTCTCCTGCCAACTACTTACATAAGGTAACAAGGATGTTAACAACGTCCAAGGTGTTGTATCCTAGTTTCCTTCATGTATTTCATGTATATCTGTTTTAAGCATAATCGCTTGCATCATGTTGTTTAGATTCGGGCTTATACAATATACACGCCAAGCCCAAGGCTTTGAGGACTATCTTCACACTTCTAAAAAAATCCTTTAAAGCTAGAGCCAATCAAAATTAGTTATCAATGCCAAATTTTGTATTAAAATAAAGATTTCGACCAAGATGTAAGAAAAGGATTATTGTTCAAATATTAGTTTTAGTACATGTATTTAATATAAGGACTTTAATTAAATACATTTTTCCTACTATTTTCTCCAAAATTTACAATAACCGATTCTATTGAATTCGGGAATTTTAGCCGAGCTAAATTTCCTAGTAGGTAGCATCTATAACTAGTCTATTATAACCCCCAATTTTATGAGTCAAGTCATAATAGTAAGTTATAGTTGGAATCCCATTCCATTTGCATCGTATGCAATTGCTAATTCATTTAAGTTCCCTAATCCCAAGGGACATGTGTTCTTATATTAGCATCTCCTTGAATATGTCTTAGATCTGGGCCTAGTCCCCAATTTTATGGTGGACTACCCCAGTTCCGTTAAGGCAGACCCTATCCCAAACTTTACAACCAATCAATGTGGACTAGAAGGAATGCTTTGCGTAGCCCTTTGATAGCCAAAATAGACCGCATTATAAATTTGAGTAAGGAAGACTATAACTTGCCTTAATATATTTATTTTAGAATTTTATTAGTGTTAAACGTCTCACCCAATCTAGGATTATATCGAATGGACATATTTATAATAACTTATAATAATTCAGAGAATTTTAGAATTAATTCATAAGGTCTAACCTTAGGTAGGTTCAAGCTCTTTATTATAATTATTCCATCAACCTAGATTATATGCAAAGTAATTAAAACTTTTATTTGTTAAATTTATATTGCATTTCCTTTAAGCTTTTATTCAATAAATTTAATTTTTACTTTGTTATAGAAATATATATAAGCACCATCATATATACTAGAAATAAATTAGTCCATATTAATCCCCCGGTTGGTCAATTCAAGTTGAACCGATATAGGTTCCCAGGTAGGAAAGGTGCCCTTGAAGTGAGTAGACACCAAGTCTAATCCTTAGCCAGAACAAATACGGGCACAAACTTGAAAACCAATGAATTCTCCTGACTAATAATTTAGTTCTTCCAATTCATGTAAATTGGAAGTATCTATAACCCATGTAATTTAAATAAATTATTGAAACTTGTATAATATGAGTAAGTTGAGCAGGCTTAAACAAAATTATTCATAACCATTTTCTAACATTGAAATGAAAGGCACAAGTTCATATATATTATTCCAAACATTTAAATAAACAGATCATTTCAAATAGAAAATAATATTCAGTTTGCTTCTAACTTAATTATGCACTAAATAGGCAGGCTCTGATACTACTGTTGGGAACTGACAGTCATATTAAACATGCATAACAGGCATGGCAGAAATTCAAAATTTTGTCCCTGTCCCCAGGAACTCCTATTAGTTGCATATAAATTAAATAAAGCCTTTAACTAAATAATTCTCTACCTAGGTTAGCATGCAAAAGGGCTAGGCATATCATAATTCTAAATTATATCCTACCATGTATATTTTATGCTAACCATGTTATAACTCTAAGCTATAACCTAAGCATGTTATAACTCTAAGCTATAACCTAAGCATAAAAAAAACTAAGCATGCAAAACAACCTAAGCATACTATTAAGTCTAAAAAAGCTTAAAGAAAAAGACCTAATAATAGAAGAGAAAGAAAGAAAACTTACCAGTTGAAGTGTGCTTTAGCAGAACCCCCTTGCATAAGCCTCCATACGTAGGATAGCCTCTATGAGTATCCACACGAAACCTACCAACCAAAACCTCCCAGGGAGGAAGAACTAAGAAGCCTTAAGTAGTTGCTAGACCACTCCAGAAGCCTCACCCAAAAATATAAACTAGAGGTGCCCGAACAAATTCAGGCTCCTCAAAAAGAACTGTGCTCAATACCCGAGAGATTTATCTTTGTAAATCTGTCTTAGGATTTATACTTTGAGCTGAAGGTGCAATTTTATAAGGAGCATAGGAGAGCCTATATATAGGCTTGGGGGAGCAAAAATGCTCCCCCTATAACCGATGTGGGATGTGCTAAAAGCATATCCCACGTGGGTTATGCCCGTGAGTCACCATGACCCGCGGGCACAACCCACTTGCACACAGCGTGCAACGTACGCTGTGTGCAGCAAGGCAAAGCCATTACGGGCTTTGCCTTGCAGTGAGCTGGGCCTCGTAGCCCATGCCGCGAGGCCAGCGCGTGGCGCACCCTGATGGGCTGCTCATCTGCAGCCCATTTTCATAGGCTACCGTGAGCAATACCTAGCATTGCTCGCGCACCTTTTGGTGCACTCCCGCGCACCTGAGCCTATACAAAAAATACTTTTGTTCTCTCAGTCCAATTTAACTCGCCCTGGCAAAATTCCCCTTTTAATCATTTTCAAATAAATATTTATTTTTTGACCCTAATAAATTAGTTACCGATCAATAATAAATTCTTTGGCTTATAAAATTGATATAATCAATCTAGCCAATTTATTTATGACCCTAATTAAATTAGTCACATGTCAAAAATAAATCCTTGGTCTAACCAAATAATAATCTAGTTATTATCATGTTATATTTTTGTAATAGAATAATTCTATTAGTTCTTTACTTAGTCTAACGAAGGTGCAATGTGTGTGACCTTATAGGATCCCAAAGTATTGAGCTCTTAAGGCTTAACCAATCCTTGTTCTAATGGAACCATTGGCTTGAGGTTCTAGACTATGAATAGAACCCGATTACCTTAAATGACTGTAGTACACCTCTAGCAAGGGTCCACCATCCCCCATTATGCAGAACGTTATTTATGCTTATGACTTAATCTCGGTTAATGCAATAGTTATCCAGTGCGATAAAGTCCTTCGATTCTTTAATATTAGTACCATTTAGTTTATAGGGTTTGGTTAAAGTGTCAACCCACTAATAGCAAGGTTACTCCAAGCTATCCCAGTAGTTTACTTGTTACTGAAGTATATTGCCTTTTACCATAGTGTGTTTAACTAGAAACCATTTCCATCAAACATATACTCTGATCAGAGGTTTATTGCAATCATCACTTCAACAAGTGGCCGGGTACAACTCCTCAATATATCCGGAGTGATGGATTCTTTCTGACTACCCAGCTTACCAACGTGTTGTCATCACTATACCCGTAATCACCCATGACACCCTAAATTAATGAGTGCATAGTAATGACCCAAAGTATAGTTATATTACCACCCAAGGTAACTAGTATCTCAAGTATGAGGACATTCATAAAGCTTATTGTATGAAGATAAACACTAACACATTGATATATATACCAAGTGTTTATCTTACTGTGATCTCCAATATATCTCCCAGATATATCCATGTTTCAAACTTAAGGCACCACCTTCAGTCCTTAGGAGATTAACTGCTTAGACCCTTTCCAAGAATGTTAACCACATGCTAGTCTTTTTGCTTCATCAATATCCTTTCTTGATGAAACTATAACTAGGGATAGTTTAGACATAATCATAATTGCACATGAAGCAGGTTCCACTAAATATAGTCCAACTATTTTCTCTGACTTCATGCTATGATACATCAAGGACTTTTGCATACATACATCAATGAATATATTTAACTAGCTATAATATATATACAAACACATTGATATAAACAAAAGATTAAATGCCTTTATTGATTAAATAAATTAATCGTACTATTACATAATTATGATATATCGCCCTAATTGTCTTAAAGGCATACATAATATCCAACAGGCACTAGGAATCCCCCAAATTTCATCTTTCTCTTCACCCGAGCACTACTATACTGTTACTCTTAAAAAATTCTTTGAACCTTTATTCCCAAATGGAAAGAACTAAGAATCAAGCTGCTCTTCACCCCAAGAATTTATTCTAGAATATACTCTTAGAGATGAAGACTTCATTAAAATCAAATTCATAAACTCTGACACCATTGCGCCTTCTGATTATTTAGATGATGAATACCTATTTACCACCAAACCCTACATTCAACTCCTTTCAAAACACCAACATTTGGAGATCTGTCTCCGAATGAAAAACCCAACCTATCCTCTTCTTGTCAAAGAATTCTATGACAATCTGAAAATCCACAAATACGCTGACATCCTCCGGACCATAATACAGGGGAAAGTAATTACTATCACCCCTGAATTCTTTGTCACTCACTTTTAGATGAAGAACATCGGAGTGATCATAAGAAATGATGGCGATGATCTCACAATCAAATATGATCCCCAAATGTGGCTTCCATAACAATTCTTTGGGGATAAAAGCTCCACTTACTGGCCCAAGATATCGAGGACTCTTCAATTTGTAATGGCAAGACTCATCTTAATCCGGAGGGGATCCCTCACTACTGCATCATCCTTTCAACACTGTGTCATCCAACACTGGTTTGAAAGTAGAGAGGTTAATATGCCAGTTTTACTCATCCACTACATGAAGTTATACAAATACTCCCACAGTGCTCTTATCTCAAAGATCCTAGCTGAAAATCAAGTGGATCTATCCAGAGCAGAGTCTATCCAAGGAAAGGAAATTCTTGAGAAAAATTTCCGCAAACTGACCTTTGGTGAAACATGGGGTGAAGAGAAGGCTTTGAGGAAAACAAATGAAAATAAGGAGAAGAGTAGGGTCTGGAAGCCCAGTTAAAAAGGCTCTGGAGGCAAAAAGAGCAAGAACCAATAAACTAATAGCACAGAAGAAAATATATCTTAACCCTGTGAAAGACGTGAATGAGGATGCAATTACTTAAACTCAAATCATGAAGCAAACACCTGTCAAAAGGCAAGAGGAAGGCTTATTAAAGCTGCTCCCAAGAAGGGGAGTAATGTGGAAACTCCGGAGGTAATGGTGGAAGATCTACCTCCTAAAGTAGCAGAAGCTATTCTCGTCGGAAGAAAGAAAGGAGGTGCAACCCTGAAAGAAATCCTTGAGAAAGGGAATACCAGTGAAGTAGTGCCACTGAGGAAGAAGAGCATATTCCAAAAAGAAAGTTTGAAAAGAAGGGACCAACCTTCAATGAAGCTCTTAAGGCCATAAGAAGCTAAGTTAGCACCCAAGAAGCCTGCTCCAGAAATTGCTATTTGTGAACCCTCCCACAAGGATACTAGAGTAGAGGAAATGGATGAGGTCAAAAGATTAAAGGGGAAGAATGTAGAGTCTACTAAAATACATGTTCTTCCAGACAATATCCATCCAGAGGATCCACAGTTCAATGAGATGATGGAAGTTGTCAAAGATAATTTAAACGCAAACTAGCTTACCAAAAAAGGGCCCAAATGCTCATTTAAAGCTACCAAGAAAACCACTCCTCTGGACACTTCCATTCCCTTAATTCTCATTGCTCCCTCCGATCTATAAGCTCTACAAGAGGGAAATAGTGAAGGGGACTTATTCATCTTCAAAGCTAGAACAGATCCTCTACCTACTTCTCTTCTTCTTACTGAGGGAGAAATAGCAATAATTATAAGTCCTATAAAGGCATTTGGAGAGGATGTTGAGGACACTACCAACATTCCTGATCAGATAGTGGAAGTGAGAACCATAAGTCTTGAAAAGGCAAATGAAGGGGAGATTGAGGAAAATGCCAATCTTTCAAAAACTAAGGATGAAAGGGTTAATGAGACAACAGAGGATATAGAATAACTGATGACTGAGGTAACTTTTGATCTTAACACTATTAATACTGCTATGAATGCTGGGTTTACAGAAAAGCTAGGCAACTTAGATGCAACTCAAAATGCATCTAAGGTAGTTGATCCTAGCCTAGAGCTTAATCTGGAGGAGGGAAATGGCATGAGACCCACTGAGAACACTACTGTAGTTGACTCACAGGGCGAGGCCATTTTGGAGGTTAGGTTGGAAGAGAGGAGAGAAGAGAAGAATAAAAAGATGACAAAGATGAGAAATCTTCTATCTCAGAGACTAAAACCAGAAGCAGCTCTGGATCTGAGGAAGAATCCTCAATAGATAGTGAGGAAAAGAAAAGAGTATCCAAAGAAAAAATTCCACCAAAATTCACCGCTACCAGAATTAAGACGGTGAGAATAAGGCTGAGCTTACTAGAATAAGCAGCGTTGGAAGGACGCAGAGATGAGAAATTTAAGCCAATGCTGGAGAGCATAAGCTAGCGACTCATATTAATGGAAAAATTGATCCAAAATCCAGTCATCCATCCAGACATAAAAGCAGAGATGGAGGAAATAAAAACCAAGCTGAATAATCTTGAGAAGAAAGTGAATCATTTCACAATAGCTAAACGGGTTGCAAAAACCTCTCTCTCTCTCATATAACCCCAACAATCAATCCGCTCAGCTCTACAGTTACAATAGCTAACAGATCTACAAGTCAAGCTACAACCGGAGCCAAAAAAAATTATACAACTATTTTAGGCCATATGACCTCCACCTCCATGGAACTAAAGACTGAGATGAAGGAGTATCTGGATTCCAAGTTTGAAAACTTGTTAAAATTCATTCCAATTGCTCTTATTGAGTCCCTAAAAGAGACTTCCTCCAAAGTCACTTCCATCTCTAAAGAGCAACAGAACTCTAAAGAAAAGCTCTCCACATTTCTAGAAACGGAACTTCCAGGAACTATTGAGAAACTTGTGGATGACGTGAACGATGATTTCCAGAGTCATCTCTCTAGAATTGAAAAGCACATCAAAAACTGGAAAGAGAGCATTGATATTGAACTCCAGCACATCAACACCAGACTTCACAATGGCCGTGAAGCAATAATAAAAGAAGTTTAACAGCTTAGTTCTAGGATGTCACTATTTACTCTTACTACTCCTTCTTCTTCATCTAGGACTTTTGCAACTCCGGATAGCCAACTCCTTCCTATTATACAAGAATTAGTCCAACATATAGGGGATATTGGCTTCTTTGAATATAAGGGGGCCCTCACTCTACTCAAAGCCCTATTTCCATTCTATGAGGAAGAAGACAGACAACATGTTCTTACAATGTTTCCCAACCTCACAAAGTCATATTCACAGCTTTAGAAGACCTACAGACCCTTGTATCTCATTCCTGAAATAGTAGATAAGATCATTGAATATCGGATGGCAAGGAAAGCAGATTACTCTATCTACTCTAGAGCTTGGGAAAAGAAATGGGGCCAACGCTCCTACATGGTTATAGACCCCCTAGAAGATGAAAATAAAAAGAGGGAGAAAGGTAAAGGCAAAGAGGGAGATTCTTCTTGAAAAGATATGGAGGAGTAGTACGGTAGTCTAGCATAGCTATTTTAAAAGTAAAAATCTGTAATAGCTAGCTCAAATTTCTACTTTTCACTTATATTCTTCTATAATCTGTAATCCGGAACTTCATTGATGTTAACAATTGTTAACAGCAGAAGTATATATAGTGAAAAATTTTATCCAAAAATTTCTTCTAAGTACAGCCATAAGTTATACTTTAAAAACTTAGAAGCTGGAATGCAAAAAGATTGGGGGAGTTAGAATGCTAGGGGGGGTAAAATTGTAAATGACTAAGTACCAAGAATCATACTTAGCTCATATCCTATTTTTTAAATGCTCATTATACTTAGGTTTTTGTTTCCATCAAATGGGGGAGATTGTTGGAAACAATGATTCGAAAGATTCACATCAAGAACAATCTAGATTGGGTTTGAAGCAAACAAAACCTATAAGTCTAAGAAGAGCATCCGGATACACATTGAAGACATCATATCCCTAAGTCCATGTAAAAGGAATCCAGTTAAAGTTTGGAAAGGAAACAAACTTCTTACCCATTAAAAATATCATCCGAAGAGAAACTGATTGAAGAGCATCCGGATAAGTTAGAGTCTGAAGACATCCGGAAGACTTAACTTACGAGATAAAAAGGGAAAAGTTTAAAATTACCTTTTCCCTCCATATTGTTCTAAAGTCCAAGTTCCTTTTGCCTTCGAAAATGAAAAAGAAGACAGCTTGCACGCATTTCACAAAAGGACAAATATCTAACTTGGAAAGAGAAAAAGGTAACCACTTTTTTAGCTTAGACAAATAGACAGGTGCATGGAGCTCACAAAACTGATAAAGCTTGCCTAGAATTTGGCAGTGCGCAAGAAGCCAAACAAATGACTACCGATAGCCTTTTGCATTAATCCCAACAATTCAAATGAGTCAAATTATGAATCTAACGAATTAATCAATGGCTCCAGAAGCGCCACCTCATATCTCATCAGTGGTGAAGATTTAAGATAAACCTCAACGGTACACAACAACTATATTTATGATCAAAGCCTGTAAAAGGGAAGCTTCACGGGTTGAGAAGGTGCTAGTTGATTTTTATAAGAAGCTATTACATTAAGATCTCAAGCTATTTCAATCAGTGAACAAAAATCCCTCTAAGAACTAAACTCTCTAATCTATTTGTAAGAATTCTCAAGTGAGTTATAAACTTGAAGAATTCAAAACCCAAACCATTTGATAAAACAAGTGTGTAATATCTCATACTTGGGTGAGTATTGAGATAGGATATTAGCTTAGGCTAAAGAGTTTAAGTGGAACATACCGAGGGAAAAGGACTCAGCTAAGGTTGGTGCCTTAGTGGTATATGCTACATCCGGAGAAGAATTTCTGGAGACAAGTTGAAGAGGACTTAGCTAAGGTTGGTGCCTTGGTGGTATATCCTACTTCCCAAAGGACTCAGCTGGAGTAGTTAGCTTAGTTGTATATCATGTAATCCAAAGACAATTATAAAGCCTTTATTTCTGCCGGATTCAAAGGAATCCTACCAGTGGACAAAGCTGAGAGGAAGGAAACTTCAAGAACCAGTATAAATCTCAGTGTTTGAATTTACTTACTCAGTCTTTACTTTAAGTGCATTTTAATTCATACTTGCATCATTTGGATCCAATATATCCGGATCATTTCAAACATGCTACAATTACTTTTTATAAGTCTATAAATTCTGCAAAAAGAGGTCATTCACCCCCTCCCTCTGACCTTAAATAAATACGCACAGGGACCAAAAGTAGCCTTTAATGCCTACCCCAGTATTTAGATTTGCTACAAAATTACACCACTCAACCATTTTAATGTGTTGATCATGATCTCATCCTATCAACTTATACTCTAATCAGAGGTTTATGAGTGTGTCACTTCCAACTAGTGGCCAAGGTACATCTCCCTTATATCGATATAATGGACTGATAGATTCTATCTTGACTACTCAGCTTACCAACGGACAGACAACAACTATACCCGTATTCATCCTTATCACCCAGTCTATAGAATGCTTAGGTATGACCCAAAGAATGGCAACATCTGAACAAGGTAACTAGTATCTTAGGTCTAAGGATATTCGTATTGCCACTACAATGAGATGATAAAACACCAACACATAATATAGATTACTGAGTGTTGTCTTATAGCGATCTCGAATGTATTTCCCTGAATACATTCATGTGTTTACCCAAGGTAACACCCTCAAGCACTAGTGATATTCTACTCTAAATCAGATTCAAGAGGTATGACATCAAGTGCTAGTCTATTCACATTCATCAATGTCCAGTCTTAATGATACTATAACTAGGGATATTTAGAAAAATCATTATTGCACACAAACCAGTTCTCACGAACATAGTCCCACTATGCCCATGCAATAGATGCTATGATTATGTCATGGAATTTTGTAAACACATCAATGAATATATTCTGAACCAGTCATAATATATTTTCACAATCATTGATATAACAAAAGAATGCCTTTATTAATATAAAACTTGTGCGTACAAGCGAAACTAACTAAGATAGATCGCCCTAATTTCCTCTAGGGCATACATCATATCTAACAATCTCCCACTTGCACAAGAACCAATTAGCTATATGCTGTAAGCCATAACCATTAACATGCTGGTTATGCTTAATCTGTGTTAAAGGCTCGGTCAGATCATCCGCCATGTTCTGATCTATTGGTATATATTCCATTTGTATATCTTTATTCCTTATCATATCTTGAACTATATGATATTTTCTATGTACATTTTCATTTCTCTGATAAGACTGTGGTTCTTTTACTTATGCAATAGCCCTAGTGTTATCACAATATAATACTATTAGATCCTTACTATTAGACACCACCCCGAGATCACCAATAAATCTCTTTATCCAGACTGCTTGTTTTGTTGCTTCCAAAGCAGCAATGTACTAAGATTTAGTGGTTGAATCAGTAATTGTATCCTATTTGGAACTCTTCCAAACAATCGTCCCTCCATTTAACATAAATATGAACCCTGACTGTGACTTGCAGTCATCTTTGTCAGATTGAAAACTTGCAATAGTGAGTCCCTTTATTGAGAGATCACTTCCACCTTATACCAAGAACAATTCCTTTGTCCTTCTCAAGTACTTAAGGATTTTCTCAACAGCCATCCAGTGCTTCTCACCTGGGTCAGATTAAAATATGCCTATGATACTCAACACGTATGAGACATCTGGCCGTGCACACACCATAGCATACATGATAGATACTATTGAGGATGTATAGGGTATTCTACTTATGCGCAATCTCTCCTCTTGTATCCTTGGACATTCAGATTTAGAAAGGTTAATTCCATGAGACATAAGAAGAAAACCCTTTCTTGATTGCTCAAGGATGAACCTAGTCAATACCTTGTCTATATATGTTTCTTGTGAAAGACCTAGCAGACTCTTGGATCTATTTTTGTAGATCTTTATACCTAGTATAAATGTTGCTTCTCCAAGGTCCTTCATGGAGACCTTTCTTGGCAACCATGACTTAACCATTTAGTGAAGAGAAATGTCATTTCCTATTAGCAGTATGTCATTAACATACGATACAACGAAAATGATTGCACTCCCACTAACTTTCTTGTATACACAAGGCTCATAAGCGTTTGATATAAAATCTAACTCTTTGATTGCATCATGAAACCTTATATTCCAACTCCTAGATGAATTCTTAAGTCTATAAATGGATCTTTGCAGTTTGCATACCTTCAAGCCATTTTAAGATGTAAAACCCTCAGGTTGTATCATATATACATCCCGATCCAAGTTCCCATTTAGGAAAGCGATTTTCACATCTAGCTACCAGATCTCCTAATTATAATGAGCGGCAATGGTGAAAAGGTTTTGTCATAGTCAATACCTTCTCTTTGACTATAACCCTTTGCCACCAACCTTGCCTTATAGGTAATTACATTACCATTATTGTCAATTTTTTTCTTGAAAACCCATTTGCAACCTATAGGTCTAACTTCATTAGGTGCATCAACTAATTCCTATACTTGGTTTTCATACATGGAATCCATTTCTGATCTCATGGCTTTTAACCACTTATCAGAGTCTGAGCTCTCCATTACTTCCTTCTTGGTCTTAGGTTCATCATCCGCCATTAGAAAGATTTGTTTATCCTCCATGATGAAAAATCCATATCTTTTAGGAGCTTTGGGAACCCTACTAGATCTACGCAATGACTATTGTGTAACAAGTTGTTCCACGATCACATTCTCTTATGTATTAGGCATAGGAATTATCAATTGACCATCTTATTCGCCTACCTAAACCTCAAGTTCAAGATCACTCCCATTAGCTTTTACAAGAAAGTTTTCCTTCTCAAGGAACTGAGCGGTCCTAGAAATAAAGACCTTTTGTTCCTCAAGATCATAATAGGTATATACTATTATCTCTTTAGAATAACCAATGAATAAGCATCTGTCAGCCTTAACTCCTAGCTTATCTGACATTGTCCTTTTAACATAGGCAGGACATCCCCAAACTCTTAGGTGAGAAAGAGAGGGTTTCTTACAATACCACCTTTCGTATGGTGTTGTATCAACTTATTTTGAGGGCACACGGTTTAGTATATAAACTGTACTCTCAAGTGTGTATCCCCAAAAGGATTTGCTGAGACTTGCTTGGCTCATCATGGATCGAACCATGTCCAACAAAGTTCTATTCCTCCTCTCAGACACACCATTGTGATGATGATATACGGAGGGGTCCATTGGGGGCAATGTTCCATTATCCCTGAGATAATCTTGAAACTTTTGGCTTAAATATTCTCCACGTTGGTCTGACCATAGTGCCTTAATATTCTTTCCAAGCCATTTCTCAACTTGATTCTTATAGTCATTGAATCTTTCAAAACCATCAGATTTGTGCCTCATAAGGTACAAATATCCATATCGTGAGTAATCATCGATAAAAGATATGAAGTAGACAAATCCTTCATGTGCTTGCACATTTATTAGACCACATACATTTGTGTGTATTATTTCCAATGTACTTATGGAACATTTCCCTTTTCCTTTGAAGGGCTTCTTTGTTATTTTACCTAATAAACAAGGTTTGCATGCCCCATAAGACTCCCAGTCTATTAGGCCCAAGTCACCACCTTTGTGTGACTTAGTTAAGCGGGTTTTAAATGGCCTAAACGACAATTCCATAAGTAGGATGATTTATCCTTATCTAATTCTAATCTCCTAGCATCATTCATATTAAAAGTTTTAGCTTTAGTATTTAAAATATATATGCCATCAATCAAAATTCCATTGTCATAAAGAACACTATTTTTGTGAATTTGACAGTCTTTATTATTAAATAAAACTTCAAATCCTTCTGCTGCTAAACATGCATAAAAAAAATATTCTTAGTCACAACTGGAATATAATAGCATTTATTTAATTCTAAAACTAGGCCACTTGGCAATTCGAGACTATATGTTCCTACAGCTGATGCAGTAACTCGTGCTCCATTTCCAACTTGTAGGTCCAACTCTCCCTTAGCCAGCCTTCTACGGTTCTGCAACCCCTGCACAGAAGTATAGATATGATTACCACATCTGGTATCTAATACCCATGTAGGCTCATAAGGAACTGTAGAGAAAATTTCAATCATGAACATACCTGAAGTAGTTCCCTTTTCAGGACTCTTCTTTATATGCTTAGAGATAGGTGGCTTGCAATTCCTTTCTAGTATCCTTGTTTTCCAAACTGAAAACAGACATTTACGAATCCTTTCTTATTTTTCTTCTTCTTACAGATCTTCTTCTTAGCCTTCATCCCCTTCTTTTTCTGGGTCTCACCCTTCGAAGGTTTGGATTTCTTAACCACTAGTGGATTTTACTAATCCTGCTTGGTCTTAGGTTCTACTATTTTCAGCATGTTGATCAATTCTAGGATTGTCATATCAATCTTGTTCATGTAATGGTTAGTCATAAATTGTGAATAAATATCGATGAGCGAAGTCAAAATAAGATATATGCTCAAATCATAATCCATGACAAAACCCAATCGACCAAGCTTCTCGATATAGCCAAGAAGATTTAAAACATGATGAGAAGCTAAAGCACTAGCTTGCAACTTAGTCCCAAACAAAAGTCTTGAGGTCTCAAACCTCTCAGTCTTTGCTTTCTCAAAAAAGAGATCCTGAAGATGGAGAATCATTGTATGGAGATCCATATTCTCATGCTTTTTTTGAAGCTCAGGATTCGTGGTTCCCAACATTAAACATGTAGTAGATTCACGATCTTTCCTATGCCTCTTCCACGCCTCATGTTCCTCATG
This sequence comes from Euphorbia pulcherrima, assembly GCA_947683365.1. Taxonomy (NCBI): domain Eukaryota; kingdom Viridiplantae; phylum Streptophyta; class Magnoliopsida; order Malpighiales; family Euphorbiaceae; genus Euphorbia; species Euphorbia pulcherrima. The sequence continues at coordinate 47,213,651 of CANTUS010000014.1, forward strand.
AGTGCCAGCATTAGGTTCATCAGGAAGGGGCTCATTCAAAACATAAGCTAGGCCCTTGCCTTTGAGGACTATCCTCACCATCCTGAACCAATAAGTAAAATTCGTACCATCTAATTTGTTTTCAAGAATAGCATAAAAGTTTTTGTTTGTAGTCATATTCAACCTAGATATAAGAAAAAAAATTATTGCTTTAGACTTAGTTCCTGTACATGCATTTAATTTAAGTTCTTTTAATTAAATACATTTTCCTACTATTTTAGTTAAAATTTATTTAAAAACATACTAGCCCTTCTATTGTCTTTCGGGAAACATGGTCTAACCATTCTCCTTAGTAGGTAGCATCTATAACTAATTTAAGATAACCCCGGCTAGCACAAGTCAAGCTAACTTAAACAGCTATATTGGATCTAGTCCATTTTCTTCTAATGCAATTGCTAATCCACTTGAGTTCCAACTAATGGACGTGCATAACCAATTATATGACTCCTCAAATGATGCCTCCAGCACAGCATTAGCTCTAATGTTACAAAAAAACTAACCCATTTCGGTTAAGACTTAACCTTAATTCAAATCATGTGAACAAATAATGTTAAAGAAGAAGGCATGCGGTGCATGAAGTAATTCATTTGATAAAATGGCCTAAAGTCACATATTCGATTTTTAGGAAATCTAGTTCTGTCTTAATATTTTATTGGGGATTTATTAGTGCAACTGGTCTAGCCTAATTCTAGAACTTATACATGGACATGATTATGAAACCATGACTAATTTTGAGCTAAAAGGAATTAGCAGGTCCAATATAGGGATCATGCTCAACGGGTAATTCATAATCATTCCATCATGCCAAGACTCCACATAGGATGCAAAACAAACAAGGGAGTTCATTGTTATAAGTTCTTGCATCTATGCCTATAAGTTTAAATTTAATAATTTAAACTTTCACTGTAAATTTGTATAATGAATCCAATTCATTATACTAGAATCAACTAATTCAAAACAGTCCCTTTGGTAATTAGATTCTAGAACTGATGGAAATTCCCAGGTAGGAGAGGCCCCCTTGAAGTAAATGGGCAGCCATGTCGAATCCTTGCCAGAACAACCATGGGCCCTTCTGACTCAGTTAACCATAGACTATTTAAATTAAAGTATAAGCAGATGCATTTTTCCCTTAAGGACCGTGTGAGATGCGTAGCACGAGAGGAAATAACGAGCGCTATGAAGTGAGCCGAGGGATTGATCCTCATTTTAGCGTGATAAAAAGGTGGATTGATTGATGTTGAATTTGAAGTCCAATTTGTGTGTTAAAGGGTACGATATCGAAATCCTGTACTTAAAATAGAGTCGCCACCCGGTTCTGCTCAACCGGGAAATTTTGGTATGATTTTCCCACCGGGTGGTAGACCATACCATAAGTAGAGATTCCGAGTTTGGATGATGTTATCTATTTTACATTAGGCCAAGTTAAAATATTTCATTCTTTCTTAATCGGTTTTAATCCAACCTATTTATTGTGTTTTCGATTTATATATTGTTTTCGCGTTTATCAAGCATTCAAAGTGTTAAATAAATAATTATTATAGCTATCCAAAAATAAGTGCGAAAAATAAAATAATAATTACATGGCTTTCCAAATCCTATACACTTTTCTATGCAATAAGTAAAATACCCAAAGGCCTAGCATTCATCTAACCTAAATCTACCTGCACAGAATGGTTAGCATAAATACGGCATGTTGTATGGGGGTATATCACATAACATGCATAATTAATGAACAAAATAAGACTCGAGTTAGGGCGAACATGGCATATTCTATTTACAATTTATGGAGCCCGGTTGGATGGCTACAAATGAGATTTAGTCGACGTTTGCGGGAAAATTCAGTTATATCCATATTTTAGACTCGATTGTTATTTTAACCGGATTATTAGTGAAAATGCCACATGGTATGGGGTGGGTATGTTTTCAGAAGGTTCTAGACCTTTATCGTTGCACTGTACATCCTAGCTTCAAAAATTTAAACTAGGTTATAAAATAAATGAAACTAAACTGTTGTCCAGAAGGTCATGCTGCCGGCGGTATGATTGAGACCACCGGCGGCATCAATGACACCCCTGGCGGTACAGTTATACAGGCAGGCTGCATGACTTTCTAGATACCATGAAGAAACGGTCCTGCAAGAACATGGGGCCATTGGGATAAATGAGGCCGCTAGCGGTATCAATGATGGCACTGGCGGCATGGTTGATATAGCCAATGGCTTTAAATGCCTCTAGCGGCTTCAATTTCTTTCAGCAGTTGTTTTTGACCGAAAAGTGACCAAAAACCCAAAACTAAGCTCAAACAGCAACTAAAGCACAACAAACAAGTAAAATGAAAGCTAAAGAGCTATGAGACTCGGAATGTTTACGTTAGGGCCATGAATCCACCTCTTCGTGATCCGTATGACACCTCCGGTGAGCTCAAATGATGATTTTGGGAAGTAATGGGTGATTTAGTCTCTAAATCCTAATTTTTGTGATTTTTAAACTTAAAATGCACTTAAGTATCAGAGAGTACAGTAGAGAAAAATCAAGAAAAGATGAATTAAATCCTCTTTTCTTACATTTTCTAAACTTTATCCCACTAAAGCTAACTAGAATGCTCAAAATTTGCTTGCAATCTTTACTGGTGGAAGATTAGAACCCTTGAAATGGCTGGAAAATCTTGTTTATATAGGCCAAAATCCATTGGAAATTGCCTTTGATCGATTATCCGTCGGATATTGAGCGAAAAGTACACACAACTGTCTATAGAAGAAATGATGCCGCCGGAGGTATCAGCGAGGCCATCGGTGGCCTTGCTCCTTTGGCAGGTCTAAAAAGTTGCGTAATTCATGCCCGAATTTGGGGAAAAGGAGAGAAAATCTGAAAAAAGGTTGATATTGACTGAAAAACTCAGATATTGGGGGAGGATTTTTTATTTTTATGTGTATTTTGGACTAAATTATTTTTTGGGTAAAAATCATCGGTCTGAGCTACCACCGGACTCGTTATCAGACATGTTGAACTGAATTTTTTTGAAAATAAAATTTGTAGAGAATTTTATATCAGTAATAAAAATTTCAAAAAAGAATTTCTATTGTGAGGAATAAAATCGAGTATACGTCATCATCGTCTCGCGAGAGGGACTGTAAAATCCCGTGCTCATAGGTTGCCCCTCAACGGATCACTACTGCAACATGTCAGTATGATCGCACGAAAGAGCAAGGGTTTAGGAATGATACCTGATGGATGGCTGGTTTGCCCCTTGGTCGGGCTTGAGCTTTGCGGATTGGTTACCCCTTGGTCGAGCTTGAGCTTTATAGATTTGGTTGCCCCATAGTCGGACTTGAGCTTTGCGGATTATTTGCCCCTTGGTTGGGCTTATGCTTTGTAGAGAGCTTTACCCCTTGGTCGGGCTTATGCTTTGTAGATTTTGTTTGCCCCTTAGATGGGCTTATGCTTTGTGGATTTGGTTTCCCCTTGGTTAGGCTTGAGCTTTGTAGATTGATTGCCCCTTAGTCGGGCTTATGATTGGCAGAGAGGTTTGCCCCTTGGTCGGGCTTATGCTTTGTAGATTTGGTTTCCCCCTTAGTCGGGCTTAGGCTTTGTAGATTTGGTTGCCCCTTGGTCGGGCGTGAGCTTTGTGGATTGATTTGAGGCATGTCGTTCCTGCAACAGGCAAAAAGCAAGATTATACTGATTTTTGGATGATGTTTTTTCTGCTTGATCGATTTTGTGAAATGAAAAATATTTGCCCCTTCAATCAACAGTAAAAATGTAATAATTAAAGGCGTAGGGGTTTCAAAAGTCCTGGTATGTCGGGGTTGGAGCTGGGGTTCCACTAGATTTGCTGAAAAAGGCAAGGGGAAGTCTTGACATCACTAGTGGCCTAGCTGATGTCGCCGACAATCTATGTCGATACCGCCGGTGATATGATGCCACATGGGATCTTTGACTGATCAAAATAATTTAAAATTCAAATTAGGAGAGCTGAGGCCGGCGGCGGCATGGGCGATGTCATAGGTAGTTTGGAGTGATGCCGTCGGCGGTATGGACGGGTAGTTTTAGATTTATTTGAACTCCTCAAATTCCGCACGGGCATTTTAAAAGGGTAAAAAGTCTCTTCTTTTTCTCTTCTCTGCGTTTCAGAAGCCAAAACCCTTCCCTTTTTTTCTCGCTACTTTCCTCAAACTCAAATCTCCTACTTTCCTTCAAATCCCAAACATGAAGAAGATTTTTGGGCGCAAATCTAGCAGTTCTAAGTCTGAGGAACTTCCTGATTCTTCCATTGAGGGGCTGAAACTCTGTTTGGTTCATGTGGGATATGGTTCCAAGGAAACTGACATCGTCTTTGGATATGGGATAGCGGCTCCAATTGACATTTTCATCCTGGGTAAGGATAATCACATATTTAACATTCAGGTAAACCTATAAAACTCGAACCTTTATGTTAAGTTTTGATTTTAGCCTTAGGCTCAAAATTTTGCCATGATAGGGGTCAAAAATAATTGATGCATGTTAGAATGCATGTTGTAGGCTTAATTTTATGTGATTTGCACTATTTTTATGCCTTGAAATTGGTTGATTTTGATTTTAGGTGATTCGCGCGATTTTGGGTAGAAATCTGCATTCTGCCCGTAGAAGCGATCCCGCCGCGGGCATCACTAATGTCGCCAGCAGCTTCAGGCCACTAAAAAGAGGGAAAACATGTCACGTCGCTGCTGGATTCAGTGATGTCGTCGGTGACATCCTCTATACCGCTGGCGCTATGGGTGATATCGTTGGCGGCATCACTGCCCCAGCAGCTTCATTAGTAGCTTTCTAGAAGAAAAACGATATAGAGAATGAATAACTTAACTGATTTGATCCTTTTTGATTTTGCAGCTGCATACTTATAATTTCACTGGAGGTATAGGAACCATGGGCGAGTGGTGGCAACATATAGAAGAGAAAGACTCGGCGCTTGCGGATGCGATCAATGATATGGGATTCGGGGATCTAGCCCAAACCATGCCCTTATTGATGCTAAAGCTTTCACATTCAGCCTTGACCGCCTTGGTCAAAAAGTTGTCCGAGACCACTCACACATTTCACTTCTAGATTGGGGAGGTTACGATTACTCCTTTTAATATGGTGGCAATGATAGGGTTGCCAAGGATAAAGGAAGTGATTCACTTCAATGTGTACATAGAGAAGAACCACCTTAAAGGACCGGTGGCGAAGAAGGTGACCGAGCTATTCGGGTTGAAGCCTAAGGCAGGGCAATTATGCTATCGGGAGCTGCATGAGTACTAGAAGGGGATATGAGTGGTCCCTAATGATGATCGGGATGCCTGTGTTTGGTCCTTTGTTATTTCTTTATTGACCATGATGTTCTTCCTGGTATCGGGCAGTAAGGTTAGTTATAGGCTGATTTTGGCAGTTGAGGGTGTCAAAACCATCAAGGAGAAGAATTGGCCTAGGGCCAATTTGGCATAGATGTATTATGGGCTGGACGTGGGAGCCCGAAAGAAGCAGAAGGTCCTTCGCTTGAGCCACTTTCTATTACATGTATGCCCCTTTGAATAGCATTTTATTATCATGGTTAGCTGCTTTTCTATTTTTGGTGTGTTGTTCTTTTGGACTGATTGGTTCTCAACTGCATAGGTGTGGGCTTTTGAACACCAGATTCTCCCTCCTATTTAGTTTGGTACTATAGTGGAGTCGTGTTCCCACTTCCTCGCCCAGTGGTTCGGGAGCGTCGGTTTATAGGGAGGCTTTGCGGTGCCTACAGATCAGCTCGGTATGCTACTTTAACTTTTTCCCTATCTTACATTCAACAAACCATTAGTCAATAAAACATATTTATGAATTTAAATTGCTTACATTGATTTTATGGTTGATTAGTTGGCCAGATTTTACGGGACCCTTTTGAGGGGGTATCCAACCGAGTTGAAGTGCTTACTGTCCGGCATAAGGTGGATGACTGACAATTTATCACAGAGTGCCCCCTAGCCTTACCCTGGTGTTTAGGTGAGAGAGCTCAAGGTTGGAGAGAGCTTAAGCTCGCTGCCAGGCCCGTACCTGCGGATCCCCCTACTGGCCTCTGGTGGCCTTATTTGACCATCACCGAGGAGGCCGATAAGGCTGATTACTTGGAGGGGAACGTCCGAGTGGTGTGGAGTGTCCCCGATTCTTACAATGGTCATATATCACGCTTGCTCCCTATGTGCCCCCACATTCATAAGAATGATACTATATCCTTCCAAAGGAAGAAAAAGGAGGAGGAGCTGAAAAGGTAGAGGGGCGTTATTATCACTGAGAATGATAATGGAGAAGAAAGTGGCGGCAGAGAAGACCATCTCGAGGGAGGGCAAGGTCGGCCAGGATGTATCGGTCGCTCACGAGGAGTGCCATGCTTCCAATGTGAGATCCCACCCTTTCTCTTCAGGATTATATTTGTGCCGTATGCCTGGGTCACAATGGTTGCTTAGGTTTGGTTTTTGGATTTTTCAGGTACCCTTCAAAAAGAGAGGTCGGGCTGATGATAGCGGGGTCCGATATTATGGCATGCCTGAGGGTGTTGATTTTATTGAGGGGCGCCTCTCAACTACCCTGGAGACCAGTCCTTACAGATGAATTCGAGGGGCGACTTTCAGACCAAGGAGATATCCTCCTGCAGCCACTCGTTGAACTTCATGCTAGAAAACACCACTTATGTAAGCCTTGTGTAATCAAATACATATAACTAACCCCTTATGACTTCCTTTTGATTGCTCTTTGGATTTTTTAGGTTTCACATCCTGAGGTGGAGCGATTGGTAGGGAATACTTTTGCTCTAAGGGATACACTAGTTTCTAAGAGTCTGCTAGCTCAGGTATATTCCATGCAAAAATATGACATTAGAATGAAATGCATGAATGGATGATATGAATGATATGAATTGTTTATTATTCCTTTATCTGCAGGTTTTTCTGGCCCTCACGGTGTCGGATGCCAATGAGGCTCAGCAGAGATATAAAGAAGAGACGAGTGCGCTCCAGCATCGAGTCAGTGAGCTGGAGAACCAGTTGGATGCCATAATAGATGAGAGGCGGAGCAAACATAACATGGACCACGACGCCCCGAGTGAGCCAGGCTAAAGGGGAAGGAAGGTAATAGCTGGGCATCGCCGTGGAGGCACCCATGCAAGCTCTTAGAGCATCACGGGGACCGAAGAGGATGTTGTCGACACTTATCTTCTCAGCAAGGAGGATGTTTCATCTCATCCACCCGATGGTGGCAACCAATCCTAGATCCGACCGCTGATTTAATTTTTCTTTATTTCTGTTGTTTTTGGATTTTGGCTTTGTATGCTTTGATACAATGGGCTCTTGATTTTGCTTTGATTGCGGATTTCGGACGATTTTGGTTTTATTTAGGCTTAGCGATTGGATATTTGGATGGTTGTGCCTTCGAGCTTTGGTTTGAATAAGATTTAAATTTTATGCTTACATATCTTCTGGAAATAGTTTATAGGGTTTTTACAGGCTATTTACAAGTTTAAACTGATAAAAATTGAACTGAAATTTGCAAAAAATATGGCCATGCTGCTGGCAATATGGCTGATATTGCCCTCTGCAAAAAATTCTAACTTACTAAATAATATAGATAAAACTGCACGTCAACCAATATCGCCGGTGATCTGGTCCATACTGCCGGCGACATGAATCATACCACCAGCGACATCAATTTGCCAGAAATCCAAATTCGGCCATTTTCTCCAATTCAACCATGGCAAACTAGAACCTGCAGCTACAGGCTTTCTGCAAAGCCTGTGAAATGCAAACTGGAAGAAGCTAGAAAATTTTGGGCAATGGGGCTTTTGATATATCGCGGCGTGGCCCGTAAGTCCCGAAATCCTCTGAGAGGCGATGGATTTTTGGGATCGGATGGACCATCTATTCCAATTTTCTTTGTTTGAGCTACGCCCCTTGCTTGAAGAGTTTCGCACTATATTAGGGATTTCGTGCCCCAAGCATAGGACTATATTTTGGTACGGACGGCATTCCTCGAGGGCTATGGAATTTGGATTCTGTAGATCCGTTTCTGTCCCGATCGCCTGATAAACCCGTATTTCAGCTTAACGCAGTTTTGGAGTGTTACCGTAGGGCACCTAGATCTCATCTTGCTTGGCTATCCATGGTGGCACTATTCCTTATAGTGGAGTTTATATGCGGAGCAGGCCCAGTTGCCCCGTTCAAGCTGATTTCACTTATTGGTCCTATATAGACAGGGGCTTCTCCCATATCTGTGGGACTAGCCGAGGTTCTGCTCAATACAAACACTACTTCCACTAATCCAACTCTTATCGGTGATCATCTTATACTACTACTGGTATTCGCTTTCCCATTTTACAAAATAATCACTTCTTTCTGATCTCGTTTGAAATTGACTTACAGGTATGGTTGATGGAGAAACTAAAGCTGAAGGAGGCACCACGGGGGAACCCGAAGAAGTACCTACCCTTTCATCTGAGGGAGAGGGGCTTATGCGAGTTAATTTTGATCAGTTAACATTTGACAGCTAGATACCTATTCTAAGGGAATATACGGATTCACAGATTTATTGGGTTAGCCCATGGTGGAGGATCCAGGATGTAGTTATGGAGTCTTGGGGATCATGTGTTTAGCTGATAGGCCTAGAGAGATCTTTATTCTACACTCCCTACCGATTGTGCCGTTAATATGGTAAACGATAGAGAGTCCCGATTAAGTTACCTCATAACCAAATCGGAGTTTACAAAGCCAAGTGGGTGAACCATATCCTAGAGAAGTGGACCAGGGAGGCCATATTTGAGACTCTGGACTACAACAACGTGGAGACCATTAAGACCGATATACACTACAGAGAATGGCTTGCTAAGATTAGACGTATGGTGACCTAGTCCGAGCGATCATGGGCCCACTTTGAGGGAGAGCGAGCAGACCAGGGGCATGAGCCCTTTTCCACTACCACCTTGCAGAGGATTTCTCGATATTATGACAAGCATGTTGGGAGTTCAGCTTGAGATGCGCTTTCTTTTAGTTCTATCTTTTGCATAGGCTAGTTAGGGTGATAGACCTATCGAACTTTATCTATTATATGTCTTTTATTTGGTTCTAATTTTTGCATAGACTGCCCCTTGGGGTTTTCAATCTATCAAACCTTGTCTTAATTTTTGCGTAGACTGCCCTTTTCGGGTTTTCAATCCAGCAGACTTATTCTGACTTTTGCAAAGACCTTGCTCTTTTCAGTCTATCAGAATGATTTTTATTTATTATGCATTTTATTTGGAATAATGTTGACTCTGTATTAGGCTTACTTAAGCTGTTTTGACCGTATGGATACAAAATTCACATAAGCATAAGCATTCAGAATTTAATAAAAGAGATATTTTCATTTATTGAAGTAAAACAAAGTACATGATGTTTGCTTAACATTTCCATTGATTTAACTCCCTGCGCCAACTAGCCTAGATCGGTTTTCTAGAAGGCACTCTCTCTTTGCTTACTTACCCTAACTTTTGCCTAGATCGCCCTTCTCAGGTTTTTAATCTAGCGGGTTTGACTCATTCCCTAATTTTTGCATGGCCAGGTTGCAGAATACCGACCGTCGGGTGTCACCCTAATTTTTGCCAGATAGGTAAAAGACCGAAAGGCGGGTGATTTATTTCATCTATTTTTTTGCTGCTTTTTCTAATTTATTTCTTTTGAATTAGATGTGATAACACTTAAGCATGTCTTGGTTTATGGGGTTCATAAACTCATTCCCGTCCATATCCATAATCTTAACCGCCCCTTTGCTAAGCATCTTCTTTATCACATACGCATCGGTGGTGGAAGATTTCAGCTATTTTAGGACCGAATCACTAGCTTTCAAGGGAAAATTTGGGTGCCTTACCCGACTATTATGGGCTCAAACCATGCGCTGCTGATACATCCAGAGATTATCTATAGCCTTTAATCTCTGTTCATCCATCATATTTAGCTATTTGAATCTCACTTGAGTCCATTCAGATTCTTTTACCTTGGCTTTTAAAGTGACTCTCAATGAGGTAACTTGAGTTTCAACTGGCAAAACTGCTTCCATTCCGTAGACCAGGGAAAATGGAGTTTGACCGGTCAGGGTACGGATGCTTGGGCGATATCCCTAAATAGCAAAGGTAGCTTATCTGCCCAATCCCTGTAACCGATTATCATCTTGGAATGATCTTCTTTACAATTTATTAGCTGCCTCAATAGCACCGTTAGCTTAAGGTTTGTATAGAGAAGATATATGGTGCTCAATCCCCGTATTTCTCAATCAGATTGGCAATTGCTCCCTAAAACTGTACCCCATTATCTGAGACTATGTGATGTGGAATTCCATACTAGGCAAAGATATACTTTTCTATGAACTTGGCCATCTTCTTGGCTGTGACATTAGTGAAGGATTTGGCCTCTACCCATTTAGAGAAATAATCCACTGCTACCATGATGAATTTATGCCTATTTGTTGATGAGGGATGAATTTTACCGATTATATCTATCCCCCATGCCGAGAATGGCCAAGGAGTAGATAAATGATGGAGCTCAGTGGGTGGTAAATGTTGTATATCCCCGTAAATCTGGCATTGGTGCCACCTTTTGACTTGGGTGACGCAATTAGCCATTAGGGTGAGCCAAAAATATCCCAACCGCTGAATTTTCTTTTCAAGAGCGAGACCATTCATGTGAGGGCCATAATCACCGGCATGGGGCCGATTGATGACTTTCTGAGCCACGGATTCAGTTAAGCAATGAAGCAGTAAACCGTCACTGGTGCTCTTAAATAGATAATTATCGACAATCCAAAACTAGACAGTGAGTGCCTTATAGGGTGGTTCAGTCTGAGTCAGAGGAATCTAGGGGATATTAGCCAGTTTGGAGGAACACGACAATATACGAATATGATCAGGGTTCGGTGGAGAGGGCGAGGACCTCCTAAATCGGCTTGGCATGGTAGAGGGTTTTACTTGACAACAGAACCAAGGGGCAGATAGGCGGATGCTAGGGTCCTTCCTATAAAGAGGCCAAGGTACCCAGAGAGTCAGCCATTTGATTCTTGTCCCGGGGGCGTGGCGATACAAACAGGAGGAAAACTTTGTAGATAAGCCTCAGACGGCCTCAACATAAGGACGAATAGATTCTTCTTTGATTTCCTAATCCCCAACAACCTGATGAATCATAAGGGCCGAATCCCTAATGACAGACACCAAGCAGGCTCCAACTTGGAGGAGGGCTTCAAGACTGTACAAATAAGCTTTATATTTAGCTCCATTGTTTATGACAACGAATTCCAAGTGTTTGGACAACGGGATGATTTCATTATCTGGTGTGACTATAATAACTTTGAGGCCTGCTCCCCGTTGGTTCACAGCATCGTCGAAGTACATAGTTCGTACATGCTCAAGAATCTTGGAGGCAACATGATCATTGGGAAACTTCAGGTTCTCAACATAATCAGAGTCAAGAGGTTGGTTAGCCAGAAATTCTGCCACTGCTTGACCCTTAATAACCTTCTTCGTCATATACTCAATATCGAACTTGGAGAGAAGTAACAACCATCGAGACAGCTTCCCAGCTAGAGAGGGGGATTGACAAAGATACTTCATGGGGTCAATCTTGGCCACGACTTGGACTCGATAAGATTGGAAATAATGGCACAACCTCTTAGTGAGCCAAACCATGGTGGTGCAAGTCTTCTCCATAATCGAATACCGGGTTTCATAATCTAACAACTTTTTACTCAAGTAGTAGATCATGTGCTCCCGCTTATCATCATGTTCTTGGATAAGCATTGCCCCTACGGAAGACTCTTCGATAGCCAGGTATAGGATCAAAGGTTTCCAGGGCATGGGGGGTTTCAAAATAGGTGGGTCAATAAGATAAGCCTTGATTCTATCAAAATCCACTTATCACTGATCATTCCAAAACACTGTTTGTTGCTTTCTCAATAGCTTGAAGATGGTTTCGCATAAGGTAGTAAGGCGAGCAATAAATTGACTGATGTACTGTAAGGACCCCAGAAAAGAACAGACTTCTTTCTCTGCCTTTAGAGGAGGCATATCCCTGATGGCTTTGGCTTTATCGGGATCCACCTCAATTCCTTTCTGACTAACCATATATCCTAGTAACTTACCTAAAGTAACCCCAAATACGTACTTCTTTGGATTCAGGCGGAGATTATACTTTTTGATACGAGTCATGAATCTATCAAGAATAGCAGGGTGCTCTTCTCGGGTAGTAGACTTCACAATCATATCGTCCACATACGCCTCCACTTCCTTATGGATCATATCATGCAGGAGAGCAGTTATGGCATGCTGATAAGTGGCCCCGACAATCTTTAACCCAAATGGCATTACTTTATAGCAATAAACCCCCCATTCAATAATGAATGCCATTTTGACTTTATCGATGATATACACTAAAATCTGATTATAACCTGAGAACCCATCCATAAATGAGTACATGGCAGCCCTGGCAGCACTGTCAATCAAAACGTCGATGTGAAGGAGTGGGAAATCGCCTATAGGTGAAGCCTTATTGAGATCTCAAAATTTAAGACAATCCCAGACCCTACCATCTTTCTTCGGAACCGGAACTATGTTGGACAACCAAGTTGCATATTCTACAACTTTGACGAATCGGGCTTCAATCAACCTCGAAACCTCTGCCTTAACCTGATCTGCCCATTCTGGCCTGAGCCAGCAGAGCTTTTGCTTGACAGGTCTGACCTTAGGATCAGTCATAATTCTGTGCTCGACAATTTGATGATCAACCCCAGGCATATCTTCATACGACCAAGCAAAAGCGTTAATATGATCTTTAAGCAATTTATTATCTCTCTTTTTTCCTCGGAAGCTAAATCATTGGAAATGCTTACCTTTTTAGGATTATCATCTGTACTTAGGTTTATTTCACTTAAAGATGTATTGTTAATGCCAAAAATGTTATCCTTATTGTTATGTGAATGCATGGATCCGTCAAGAAAAACATCAAACAAGTAAGCAAAATGGGAGTCATTCATTGCGTTAAAAGCCTTGTAGGTGACAATGTTTGCGTTAAATACATTAGAAATGTTAAAAATTACATCATCCATTTTCTCCTCCACAGGCGGAGGGACTTTGATAGCGGTAGATGTAACATGAGGAATAACCTCTATAGTCTTTGTATGAATGATGTCCAGGTTATGTTTTAGGGCTGCTTTCTGGGCAGCGGTGAGGGATGGTGCTCTGAACAGGTTGGCTTTCTCGACTGGGGCTCTGACGAGCTTCCTTACATTCCCTGCCATGGCATCATCTTCCTCAATTCTCTCACCCCTCCAACCTTTCTTCATTAGCAATTCTATAGCTTGGGTCATGGTAGCCACAACATCTTCAATCTCTGGATCAACAAACTCTTCATTGCTTCCCCTAAACTCATCCTCAGGATACATCTTAGCCTTCCCCTTAGCCTTATTAGAACCAATTTTGATAGGCATAGTAGGCTCAGTGGGTTTGCATTCAGCAGAGATAACCATGCAGCCGGCTTCAAAGTCATAAACATCTTTGAAGATCTCAAAACCAGGCCATATTTTCCCATCATGTTCAACATGCTTGGGCTCTCCCTTGTAAGGCCTTTTACCTTGAATTTCACATATAGTGACCATGTAGCAGCAGCAGGAGGGAACATGGTGATATGCTTTTCTGGGCTTGTACCCCAATCTAACCTTGCGGGCTAGCACCTTTGGCTCTAAGGCCTCGATAATTCCCTACTCGTACATCCCATTGCCTCTGCCAGGCTTATACCCAGACTTCTTCATTAGCTTTCCCATACTAGTGTAGAGATAACTGTGCCAAAGGGGAGGAGACTTTTCAATCATACTAACCACAAAAATCTGAAGGCCTTCCTCTAATTTAGCCTCGACTTCCATGACTGCCATAATGGAAGCAAGGTCGGCTATGATAGTTACCAATTTATTCTCGTGAATGAACGTGATTTGCTGATAGAGAGTGGAGAGAATGACGACCAAGGCATGAAGCCATGGTCGGCCGAGCAATAAAGAGTAAGCGACAGGAATGTTGAGGACAGTGAATCGCACATTGCTCATAACACCTTCCACAGTGACTTCGGCCTCAAATACCCCGATTACACTGCATTTTAAATCATTATAAGCTCTAATAATAGTACTAGATTTCTTAAGCATTTCCTCTAATATTCCTAGGTGAGGAAGTACTTTCAGAGGGCACAGATTTAGGGCAGAGCCATCGTCAACCATGACACAAGGGATGACCTTGTCGAGGATCTAAATACGGATGAACAAGGCCCTGTTATGGTCCCTACCCTCAAGCAGAAGATCAAAATGGTCAAATACAATCTGAGGTCCCTTCCTTGGAGGAATTCCTTCTCTGACCCTGGCACACATCTCTATAGCTGAAGTGGCTGGAGTAGCTTCTAAATCGAGTAATCGATTAATCAATTCCTTGCGATGCCTATCAGAATCAATTACCAACTGCCATATACTGTAATGGGCTTGAGTGTTTTTTATCTAAGTAATGAGAGGATCAACCTCGAGACTGGTCAGAACAGCCGGAGGTGGAGAAGGTGGCCTTGCGGAAATTCCTACCCTATTAGGGACCGGGTCCTTGTTCAAGTGGAGATATTGGTCTTCAGGTTAATACACACAGCCACTCCTTGTAATGTTGAGAACATTATCGAGCAAGACACTCTTAGTGGCTCGTGTTTCAAATAGTACTACTATTCCTTAAAGTCTGAATCTGGGTCTTGCAACTCATACGCATCCACATTAAAAGGCTCATTCTGATCAACCTTAAATAATCCCTTCAGCTTCTCATTAACGGGCGAATCAACCCTGAATAGTTTAGTACTTATAGCCTTAGCTACCTCAACCACTCCCTCATCATCATCAGAATAATCATCCTTCGAAACAAAGGAGTCTACACTGAATAGCGGCTTTTTCTCAACCTTCACTCTTTTAGCAACAAACGGCTGAGCCCTACGGCTTTCTTACTTAGGCAGATTCTGGTCAACATCCACACCCTGAACCGAATTAACTCCTGAATTAGCTTGACTGATTAGATCAAAAACTAAGTTCGATGGGAGGCCGAAACTGATAACCATTATAGAATTACTGCTACCTGGACCCTGGGTGATTAGCTCTAAGATTATGGCTTTAGATAAGCTGGACTGGACCATTCCTACCTTGTTCCCGAAATTAGGCAAAGGGTTATTCATGGTGCTTGAGATTTTATCAGGCTCAGCAATCTTTCCTTCACTTACCAGATGCTGAATAGCCGAGCAGTCCCACCTAAATGTGGTAATTGCAGAAATTATTCTTATCTTTGGGTTTGGGTGGTTTGTACTCTTGAAGGGACTGGATAAAACCTGGTTCCCTTAAACGCTGAAAGATAACCCGAAGAGGCAACTTGTACGGATTGGCCAAAATAAAAGGAGGGCAAGGAGGTTGGACTGCGGCGACTGCCGGTGGAGCTGGAACAATTGCTAGGGGTGCAGCAGGTGCTTAAGAAACTTCCTGAACTACAATCGGGGCTTTAGGATTAGCTGGTGTCGGAGCTGAGGGCTGAGCATCATTATTCTTTCTGAACCAGGGTTTCCCTACCTTTTCTGCCTTTTTGCACTCTGCCTCACGCTCAATTTTCATGGCTTTTTCAAAAATAGCCTTATAATAAAGGAATGAATCAGTATCCATTTCTTTACGGAACAGGGGAAGAGATCCCTCTAGGAGTTTCACAGTCATCTCCTTGAGGCTTAGCTTAGATTTCATCAGAACCTGGGTTGATATCCATTGATTAAAATATTGCTTAAAGGTTTCATTGGGCATTTAGCGAACCCCCTTGAGATGTTGGAGGGTTGTTTCCATTAGAATATTGAAACCGTAATGCACTTTCAGAGCCTCAGAAAGAAGTTTCCAATTAGTGAGAATATGTTGTGGCAAAGTATGATACCATTCAAGAGCAGGGCCCGAAGGGAACAAGGAAACATTTTAACAAGCACTTCATCACTTAATTTCTTTACACGCATAACTCTTTCATACATTATAATATAGGAAGCAGGTGCACCAGAACCATCATAATGAGCCATATTTCATATAGTAAAGTTATTAGGGACCCAATCTTCATTCCTCTCAGGTTCCTAGGCAGCTAATAGACGGTTGATGTAGGCTTGAATTTCTTATATCACGCCCGGAGGCTGCATGACCTGGTCATTGATTGGCTGAGAGAGAGCTACAGCCTCGGGTGTCACGCTCAGAGAATACGCGATCTAGTCATTGAGCCGAGAATCCATCATTTAGCGAACAAAAGCAGCTACTTCAGGTGTCACGCCTGGAGGCTGTATGACCTAGTCGTTGACTAGAAGGGATGGAGAATGAGGGACAATCTAGCTGCTAAAGGGATTCTGAGGGTAGGTGGCACCCTTGGGAATTACAATGAACTGAGGAGGAGCAAAGGATGGCGGCTAGATTAACCCATTGGAAGAAGATGACAACTGACGAGTGAACACTGGAGGAACCGAGCTTTGAGTAAAAGGTCTTAGTTTAAAAGGGACAATCGATGGAGTAGTCAAGGTTGGCAAAAAAGCAGAAGTTTGCTTGAACTGAAATGGGCTTACTATAGGCTGAGTTGAGGGAACAGGGTTGAAAGCAGGTGTAATAGGTCTTGTTCCTACGGACCGGTCAACATCTGTGCTAACCCATTTTAAGCTTTCATATTGGACTTAGAGACTCAGTTGGAATTCCAATCCTTGAGGGCTTACTTAACAGCTACTTGGATAGTGGATTGGATGGAGGCTTGGAATGCATCCAAATTCGGGAATCGAGCCATAGCATTGGCAAAATCAAACCCAGTAGGGGGGCTAAGATGCTTCTCCCGAGGTGGGAGTAGGGATGACTTGCTTCTCGGGTGGAGGATGGTTTCCCTCATTGCTCGGAAAAGACATAGCTGACAGAAAGAAATCCTGACCCAACTGAACCTGATCTAAACCTGAATCCCCACTAGAATCGGTGTACGGAACCCCCTTGACTTCTGTGGTGAAAATTAGGGTAAGAGAACGATGAATCAGATGGTGACCTGGCCTTTCCAAACTGGGGTACGACGGTAATTCTGTCTCCTTCTAGCTGAAATGGTAGGTAGCGGATCAGATCATGCATGGATTGTGTGATGCTATAGATTAGATGAATGGTCTTTATTTAATAACTGATGCATGGGATGTATGGCTACATGTAGACGTGGTTAGCAAAGATGTATATTCATGGGACGTTCATACCCCTCGTCACGCATAGTGATATGTCGCGACTCAACGGGGGTACAAAAGAAGTCCTACAGGTGTTGCTAAACCTCTTCCATGAATGGAGGTCGGTAAGGGTAAGTTGAACTTTGGCTCTTGGAACCTGATGCATTGGTGATTAAAGAGCATGTAGCACATAGCACACAAAAAAGTCCCTCTTCCAACCTTATGGCTCCTGCGTTATGCCTCTTTGGAAAGGATGGAGTTTTGGCTTCTTCACCGGTAGTGGCGAAAGAAGTGCATCCCAATTTATTTTTATTTGTTCTGGTCATCCTAAAGGAATGAATTGCTATGGTTTATTGTAGCACGGTTTTGTTATAGGGTTATTGATGTAGAAGGTTCTCATTTACCTTGATTCCACATTACTCAACCACTCCCCAAATAGGTGTGATCACAGGAGTTTATGTGTTGGTTAAAATGAGTGATCTACCCACTAGGTATCCTCAATTCTAAATAGGGCATGAGTGATGCTTTCGCGAGTTTCTCGGGAAAAATGGGGCACCTAAAATTACCGAACTATCTACACGCGTAAGAATAAAACGTCATAAAAAAGAATGAAGTTTTAATTTAGCCAATGATTTCAATACATCATCAAAATCCTTTAAACTTATTGAAAATTTTAAGTTCAAGTTTAAAGAGATAAATCCCCAGTGGAGTCGCCACTATGAGCAGACGACATTTTTCCTGCAAGGACCGCGTGAGATGCATAGCACGAGGGGAAATAACCAGCCCTATGAAGCGAGCCGAGGGATTGATCCTCATTTTAGCATGATAAAAATATGGATTGGTTGATGTTGAATTTTAAGTCCAATTTTTGTGTTAAAGGATATGAGATCAAAATCCCGTACTTAAAATAGAGTCGCCACCAGGTTCAACTCAACTGGGAAACTTTCGTACGATTTTCCCACCTGGTGGTAGACCATACCTTAAATAGAGATTCCGAGTTCGGATGATGTTATCTATTTTACATTAGGCCAATTTAAAATATTTCATTCTTTCTTAATCGGCCTTAATCAACCTATTTATTGTGTTTTTGGTTTATATATTTTTTTTGGGTTTATCAAGAATTCAAAGCGGTAAATAAATAATTATTATAGTTATCCAAAAATAACTGCGGAAAATAAAATGATAATTACATGGCTTTCTAAATCCTATACACTTTTCTATGCAATAAGTAAAATACCCGAAGGCCTAGCATTCATCTAACCTAAATCTACCTACACAGAATGGCTACCACAAATACGTCACATTATACGGGGTATATCACTAACATGAGTAATTAATGAGCAAAATAAGAATCAATTTAGCATGAACATGGCATATTTTATTTACAATTTATGGAGCCCAATTGGATGGCTAAAAATGAGATTTAGTCGGCATTTGTGGGAAAATTCCGTTATATCCTTATTTTAGACTCGATTGTTATTTTAATCAGATTATTAGTGAGAATGCGACATGGTATGGCTTGGGGTCTGTTTTTAGAAGGTTTTGGACCTTTGTCATTGCACTATACATCCTAGCTTCAGAAATTTAAACTAGGTCGGAAAATAAACAAAACTAAACTGTTGTCCAACAGGTCATGCCACCGGCAGCATGACTGAGACTGCCGGCAGCATTAATGATGCCGCTAGTGGCATTAACTATACAGGCAGGCCGCATGACTTCCCGGAAACCATAAAGAAAGGGTCCTGCAATAAAATGGGGCCACTGGGGACAAATGAGGCCACTGGCGATATCAACGATGCCGCTAGCGGCATGGTTGATACCACCAGCGGCTTCAAATGCCTCTGATGGCTTCAATTTCTTGCAGTAGCTATTTTTAGCCGAAAAGCAACCAAAAACCTAAAACTAAGCTCAAACAACAACTAAAGCACAACAAACAAGTAAAATGAAAGCCAAAGAGCTATAAGACTCAGAATTTTTACCTCGGGGCTGTGAATCCACCTCTTCATGATCCGGATGACACCTCCGGGGAGCTCAAATGATGATTTTGGGAAGTAAGGGGTGATTTAGTCTCTAAATCCTAATTTTTGTGATTTTTAAACTTAAAATGCACTTAAGTATCAAAGAGTTTAGTAGAGAAAAACCAAAGATGAATTGAATCCTCTTTTCTTACCTTTTCTAACCTTTATCCAACTAAAGCTAACTAGAATGCTCAAAATTTGCTTGAAATCTTGAGTGGTGGAAGATTGGAACCCTTGAAATGGCTAGAAAATCTTGTTTATATAGGCTAAAATTAGTTGGAAATTGCCTTCGATCGATTACCCATCGGATATTGAGCAAAAAGTGCACACAACTGTCTGCAGAAGAAATCATGTCGCCGGCGGCATGGATGATACCGCATACGGTATCAGTGAGGCCGCCGGTAGCCTCGCCCCTCTGGCAGGTCTGAAAAGTTGAACGATTCATGCTCGAAATCGGGGAAAAGGAGAGGAAATCCAAAAAAGGTTGATATTGACAGAAAAACTCAGATATTAGGGGAGGATTTTTTACTTTTATGGGTATTTTAGATTGAATTATGGTGCAAATCATTAGTCTGAGCTACCACCGGATGTGTTATCGGACACGTCGAACTAAAATTTTTCGAAAATAAAATTCGTAGAGAATTTTATATCGGTAATAAGGAATTTTTATTATAAGGAATAAAATCGGGTATACGTCTTCATCGTCTCGCGAGATGGACTATAAAATCCTCGTGCTCACACAAAGATTTCGTTCTTTTCTAATTTAAGAATTATTCCACTTAATTCAAAATTAAAGCATTTACAATCTCAAGTAAAATATTATTAATTATTTGATAACTGCCCTAACTAAGTTTGAGCAACACTTAATCAAGTTATCAGAACATTTTCTATTGCTAGAAATAAATTCCTTAGCATGTCATAGCATATTCGAAAATATTTCATAGAAAATCAGACCTAACATATTTCTAGTCAATCATAAAATCGCACTAGGTAGGCTCTGATACCACTGTTGGTCTAGATTAAAAGGTTTTAACATGCAAAGTAGGCATGATGGAAATTCAAAATTTAATCTAAAGTCCAATGATCTCCTTAGCATGGCATGATTGACAATATAACTGGTCTAAAATTATTCTAGGTCATAAACACTTATTAAAGGACCTAATAATAATTTAACCATGTACTAGTTGAAGCATGAATCTCGTAGTCGGTAGCAGAACCATCAGCTACGTGCACAGACTCCAAAGTAGAAGCCCTCTATAATTGATCCGCACAAGCACCACCGACCAAAACCTTCTGGAAAGGCAAAACTGATAAATAAGCGGAAGACAACTAGATCTTCACCTTTAATTTATTCTATAAGAAATTCCCTTAGTTTTCTATTCAAAGTAAATAGTCTTTTAATGAATTACTTATTAGAACCAGAACAACTAAGAGAATAAAAGAGCAATAGAAGGAGTTATGAAATTGAGGATGAAAAATAGTGAAGGAGGAGGCTTCTATTTATAGTGGTAGAAATAAATCAAACGACAATAAAGTCCCTAAGCTCAACAAATTAGAATTAAAATAAAAAAAGGGCAAAAAGTTTAATAATAACCTTAGTAGATTTAGGCAACAACTCAAACACTAGGAGCTTGCTTAGGGAGGAAGCTCCCAGTTGGACTAAGAGACTACTGGCCATTCGGCCAGCAGTCCCTTATGGGCTTGTGCAGGAGAGCAGGCCTGCGCATAGTGTGCAGGCATGTATAGTGCGCAGCCCACAAGGGGCTGCGCTCCACGTAGCGCAAGCCCTTAAGGGTTGCCCTCCTGCGAATCCCATTTGGGCTTGTGCATGCACACACTATGGGTTGCAATTTGTAGCCTGCTTGCACATGCCCCATGGGCCTTGCGCAGCACTATTCCAAACATTGCTGCCATGTGGCCCATGCTCATGCCTATTTATGTACTATCTCAAAGTACATTTATAAGCCCACTCGCGCAAATTTATCTAATATCTGATATTAATAAATCTCGCTAAGATCCAGTTCTAAATCCCCTTTCTTTATTTTAATCTCCTTATTATTTATCAGGTTCACTAATCCAACCACTGAATATTGGTCTAACCAATAATATGGTCTAACCATAATTTTGCTCTTCTAGATTCGACCTAGTCTAACGATTCTTTACATGGTTCGGTCATAGCTCAAAGTGTGTGACCATGTAGGATCCCGTAATATTGAGCCATCAAAAGTTTAAACTATCTCAATCCCATTTAGAAATTGACTGGCTCAGAGCTCCAAACTGTTGTGGACTCCGATGACTTTGATCGGTCATAGTGGGTCTCTAATATAGGGTATATGACCCCTCAATATTCAGAATGTCACATGCATTGTGACTTAATCTCGATTCTGCAATAGTATCAATACAATTCACTCCTTCTATCAGTGGTTAAGTACCATCTAGTTTCTAAGACTTGGTTTAAGTGTTAGTCCACTAGTAGCCTTTAATGGCTACCATAGTATTTAGTCTTGCTACAAAAGTACACCACTCAACCATTTTAATGTGTTGATCAGGATCTCATTCTATCAACTCTTACTCTGATCAGAGTTTTACGAGTGTGTCACTTCCAACAAGTGGCCAAGGTACGTCTCCCTTATATCCCTATAATGGAGTGATAGATTCCATCTTGACTACTCGGCTTACCAATAGATAGAACATCAACTATACTCATAATCATCCATATCACCCAGTCTATAGAATGCTTCGGTATGACCTAAAGTATAGCACCATCTGAACAAGGTCACTGGTATCTTAGGTTTAAGATATTTGTATTGCTATTACAGTGAGACGATAAAACACCAACACATAATACCGAGTGTTGTCTCATAGCAGTCTCTAATGTATTCCTTGAATAAATTCATATGTTAACCCAAGCTACCACCCTCTGGCACTGGAGACATGCTACTCTGAATCAGATTGAAGAGGTATGATGACACATGTTAGTCTATCCGTATTCATCAATGTCTAGTCTTAATGATACTATAACTAGGGATATTTAGACAAATCATAATTGCACACGTACCAGTTCTCACCAACATAGTCCCACTATTCTCTTGTAACGCATGCTATGATTATATCATAGAATTTTACAAACACATCAATGACTATATTTTAAACCAGTCATAATATATTTTCACAATTATTGATATAACAAAAGAATGTCTTTATTAATATAAGACTTTTTCATAAAAACAAAACTAACTAAGATATATCTGCCTAATTACCTCTAGGGCATACATTATATCTAACATTAACTCTCTCCAATAACTCTTCCTTCACATGCCTGAGTTTATTAGAGTTGCCTTGGTTTTGCTTAATAGCCGTTATTAGTGCATTAACTGATCCTATCAATATATCTAGCTTGGTTGTATTGCCATCATTTTCATTGCTCAAGATGCTATATCCATTGACCATACCTTGCAATCCCTGCAACACTAGACTGAACTTTTCAATCAAGGAATTCCTGAAGTCCTTCTCATCATTAAGAACTTTATTGTTGCTCTCATAGATTTTCTGCATTTGTTCCTTGAGCTCTGTAACTTCTAGCTTTAAGTAGTCAGCCTTCCTACCTACAATGTTAAGAAAAGGCATAACATGTGATGCAATGGCCTTTGTTAGCAAAAAATGTAGTAGGGAAAGACTTTATATGGTCATTCATCTCTTCAACTACCCTCATAAACCCTTGCACTGGCTCACTAGCCCTAGCAAGTCTCCTCTACACTTCCTCAGATAGAATTTATTTAGCTATAACAGCATCAATTTCCTCCTATGTCCTAAGTATTAGATACTTCTTTCTTCCAAATCTCCTTATCTCTCCGAGTAGCTCAGCTTGAGGGTTGAATTGGGGTTAAAGTTGTGGTTATTGTGGTTATGGTTGGTTAGTGTGGATCTCTTCAATAGTAGGACCTATGAGAACTGGTCCTTCTATCATTAACGGTTCATGAATAGGAGACCCAACTAGGGAAAGAAGTGGGATGATTTCTGGGTTGGCTGTTTGGCTAGAAGTTTTGGTGTTTGGTCTGTTAGAGTTTGAGATAGATGGTGGTTAGATTCAGAAGTGGTAAGAGGTTTTATGGAGATAGGTGTAGGTGAAAGGGGTGTCTCTGTAGAAAGGTTGGGAAAAATAAATGGTTCTTCATGCTCCTTCTCAACCTCCTCTCCTACAGCACCTTCAACAATTTGCTCACTAGCATGAGCTAAAGATGTTTGCTCAGTCAGCTGAGCTCCTTGCTTAACTGCTACTACCCCCTCTTCCTTATCCTATAGATCTCTCTCATCTTCATCTATCAAAACTTTCATTTTCTTAAAAAAGCCTCCACTTCTTCTCTCTCTTCTCCTCCTTAGTCTCCTCAGCAATTATCATAAGAATCTACTAGTCTTCACCTTCTTTCTTATTTACAGCAAACTCAACTAAGTTAATTGTTTCAGCTTCAGCTTCATCCTTATGCTCTTCCTCACTTTCTATTCCATCCAGATCACCAATTATCTCATCCACGGCTTCTGGAATGGATTTTTCAATCAAGCTTACAGTTGCCTTCTCTTAAGCTTTCTCCACATCAGCTTTAGCTTTAGCAGCTAACTCCTCCACTCTTCATCTAATTTCTTCTTCAAGATCCTCCTACCACTTCTTTATTCTCTCTCCTTAAGCAGCTTTCACCTTCTCAACTTCCTCTAAATTTTGGACTACACCAGTTAGCTTCTTTGCCATAAACTTCTTTCTTGGCTGACCTACAACAAGCACAGGTACTGATATAGCTACCTGTCCTTCAGCCTTCTCAGAGTCTAGGCCAACGTCATCAATCTTCTTCTTCTTAATCTCTTTAAAGGCCTATCTTCCTTTAACTCAGCTTCAGCTATCTTCTCCTCCTCCATTTCCTTGGCAGCCAACTGCCCAAAACTCATAGTTTTTATCCCTATAAAAAATCTAGAACATTTGGGAACAGGGACATCCACTAGGTGAGAGCAGGCTGAGCTAGCTCTCTTTACTTCCTTGTTCGAGTCTCTCCTGACCTCCTTCTTCTCTCCCTTCTTTGAATCTGGTTTTCTTCCTTTTCCCTGAGCTTAGTGATCCTCTCCAATTCCTTAGACACAAAGACTACTAAAGTTTGATCCCTATCCTTGGGCTCAATCGGCTTCATCTACATAGTTGCCTTTGGGTCCTTCACTCTGACCTCTCCCCTTTTTAGCCTTATGTACTTTCCTGGTTTGGACATGTCCTCACAATGAAAATTAAGGAAATGGGAATTATTGAGTACTCTAGATTCAATCACCTTGTACACCACAACATTCCTGAGTGCCCATCCTTCAAGATCTTGCTCATAAGCTCTACAAATATCCATCACCAAGTGTCCATATACTATGTGCTGTGACACTTTAATAAACCTATGAAAAATGGCTAGTGGCCAGTTTATGCTTATGCCTTCTATAATGGCATATACAAAAACTCTCTCTAACTTGGAGCAACTCCCCGTTGATCCTGTCTTTGAAAGCAACACTTTTGTTACTAGCTCATGCGCTTACTTACCCTTCTTTGAGAATAAAGAAGCAGTAAGTTCTCCAGCTTTATAGTCAGTGGACACATCATAATCTACTAGAATATCCATATGTTCCTCATCTCTAACAGCTCTCATTCTAAGGCCTCTCAATCTCATCCTCAGAAGGTTAGCAATGAGTTTAGAGGTTACATACACCTTCCTTCACATCATCGTTGTCACAACCAAATACTCAAAACCTTCCACTGTATGAATTCCATGAAAGAATCTTTACACTATCTATTCATAACAACCACCAGGAAGCTCAAAAAATCCTCTCAAATTTTGTTGGCGAGTCCATTTCCCTGAAATGATCATCACTTGAAAAATTGAGCAAATCTACTGTGACTGGATCATCAAAAACCATCCCTTCTTATTGGTCCCTATGTGTGCACTTAGTTAGATAGAGGGAGGGGAGTGAATGACTTACTAGATTAAAACAGATAAATTTTTCGTGATTAAACAAACTGCACTGAGTAGGCCAGCGGGAAACAAAGAAACTAAAGCTTCAACAATAAAGTAAAAAACACATAGATTTTATACTAATCCAGCAACCTGTGCTTACATCCAGTCCCAAGAGAGTGTCTTGGCTTTAATCCACTAATCTCAACTCCTTTACTCTAGGCAAAGAAGCCTTTCACAGAGTGTCCCAATTACAACTGAGTACCTTCCTTATTGTAATCACTCACCCGCTGAGTAGAACACCCTCTTCTACCAGTAACTCAATAGAGTCTAAACAAGAGCTAGATTAAACTTATAGAAATGTTGATCTAGTTACAATAATCT
Organism: Euphorbia pulcherrima; assembly: GCA_947683365.1. Lineage (NCBI taxonomy): Eukaryota > Viridiplantae > Streptophyta > Magnoliopsida > Malpighiales > Euphorbiaceae > Euphorbia > Euphorbia pulcherrima. Next base: position 47,239,315 of record CANTUS010000014.1, read on the forward strand.
GATATTATAGTTCAAATGATCTATACTAATCTCCCTTGTTGCAAAGCAGATTCTCACTGAGTAGTTGCTTTTTTGAATGAACTTCTTTAAAGCTTGAGTTGACATAGTTTTGCTTCTTAGAAATTTAGTTCTATTTACCAAGTTCTAACACTTGCCTTCTTGCTCCTTTTATAGTTGAAATCAAGAATGTAGCTATTGAACTTGCCTTGGCATCTGCTATAATTTGACAGCTCATCTATTCACCCATTGCTTCTTCAAATTGATTCGTTAGGAGATAAAATGACACGATTATGAAATAGATATCAATCTGTTAGATACAGAATGAATCGGAGCTTCAAATTTAAATATTTTGTTGTTTGATGCCAGTCTTTCATTAGAGAGAACGTATGTTAACTTGCTACTTGTCATCTTCCCATTCCTTCTAGCAATCAAACATTGTTACAGAGTCGCACGCTTGCAGGAAATATGCGCTGCAACAATCTAAATTGACTTTGTCTTCGTACAGCTTATCTTCGGACGACTTTTGTCTTTATCTACGCTGAACTTTTGTCTTTGTTGCATCATTAATTTCTTTTGTCTTTTGTATGACATCTATCATTAATGTTTGTAAAAGTAACAGGACAAAAAGCAAGATTCCCTTTTTCCTTAAATGGAATGGTATGCGGTTCTAGAAAATAAAGTAACTTAGTGAAATGTATAAATAATTAACACAGCTGAAATACAATCTAAATATCAAGCGCTGAGTGAACACTATTTTGTCATCGACTAACTACACAACTCAGCCTAAAACAACTCAGGTTTAAAACTAAATAGCTAGGTCAGTGGAGAGTTGAAATTCTACCCTTGAATTCATTAACTCACATATAACCATAGACTATTTATTTTAAAATCATTATTGATTTAATTAACTCAAACTAAACTTAATTGGTATGATCAAAACTTAAGCACTACTGAGTCAGCCTAACCTTGTGTTGGGTTCAACACTTCCGTTGAACACCATTCGGTTGGAGAATAGGCCGTTCTAGCTAGAATGAATACCTCTTCAGTCTCTTTCAAAGTGACTACAAATTATGCTAGATGATCTTTAGTTTTAGCCCAACATGTGTCATCCTCATTTCTGACAAATAAGGGTTCTTACGCAACTAGTCTAGCTGATTCATTAGAGGAACTCGCCATTGAAATAGCTTTAAGAAAGAATAAGAGAATTAAGGATTTAAGAGGAAGATTGCAGAAGAAATTTGGTAAGAGTAAACTCTCTTTCTTCTTCATCTCTCCTTACGTAGAAAAAACTCTTCACTTCAACCTGCAAAGCTTATGTGTACGACTCACAAACAACGGTCATATTTGAACGTTGAGATTTATCAATGGTTACCGTAAAGTTAATGATGACATAAATCACGAAGTATAAACGGTTGAATGTGGATCATTTTTAAACTTGCTACCCTTTCTTTCAAGTTTAAATTTGAAAAGAAACCGGTGGCAGGTTTAATGACGTGTCCAAAATTCAAGCGCAAAGTAGAAATACTTAACCTAATTCGCAGGAGCTTAGAGTGGAAGATTGGTCAGCTCCAGAATAGGTCAGCTGGGAAACATATTTCTTCAAATTGGATTGGACATTCCAATTAATTCTCTCAGAGTGTTGAATTGGTCCTTTCCAATGGGTTTTCTGAACATGCCAGCACGTTGTTCTTTAGTGGGGATATAAGTTAACTTGACTTCTCCCTTTATCACATGATCCCTTATGAAGTGATGTTTAATATTGACATGCTTCATCCTGTTATGTTGAATTGGATTCTTGGATAGGTCAATTGCACTCTTGTTGTCACACATGACTTCAAGGCAGTTATACTTTATACCATAATCTTCCAATTGAAGCTTAATCCATAGCAGTTATGGTACACAACTTCCTGCAGCCATATACTCAGTCTCAGATGTACTCAGTGCCATAAAACATTGCTTTTTGCTATACCATATTACTAGACAATTACCAAGGAAATGACATCCTCTAATGGTGCTTTTCCTTTCAAGTTTGTCTCTTTCATTGTCAGCATCAGTGTATCCGCTCAAAGTAGAATCTGCATTACTTGGATACCATAAACTTGTATCAATAGAGCCTAGCAAATACTGAGAATTCTCTTACTAACAACTAAGTGAGATTCTCTGGGGTCAGCTTGATAACTAGCACAATAACATACAACATATTGAATGTCAGGCCTACTGGCAGTTAAGTAAAGTAGAGAACCAATAATTTCTTTGTAGAGCTTACTCTCTTCAGGTTTACCTTCCTCATCTTTACTCATAATTGTATCAGTGACCATAGGCGTTGACATTGGCTTTGCTTTATCCATGTCAAACTTCTTGAGTACTTCCTTGGCATGCTTTGCTTGACTGATGAAAATCCCATCATCACCTTTCTTGATTTGTAGACCAAGAAAGAAATTAAGCTCTCCTATCATTGACATTTCAAACTCATTCTTCATTTATTGGCTAAACTTGTTGCATAGCTTTTCATCAGTTGCTCCAAAAGTAATGTCATCAATATAGATTTGTACAACAACACATCTTGATGCTTTCTCTTGATGAAAAGGTTTGTATTTGCCTTTCCTCTGACATAACATTTGCTGAGTAAAAAGTTAGTCAGTTTTTCATACCAAGCTCTTGGAGCTTGCTTCAATCCATAAAGAACCTTCTTCAATTTGAAGACATGATCTGTATACTTTGGATCTTCCAAGCCTAGAGGTTGTCTGACATAGACTTTATCTTGAATATAACCATTGAGAAATGCACTCTTGACATCCATTTAAAATAACTTGAAGTTCATATAAGATGCAAAAGCACAAATGATTCCTATGGCTTTAAGTCTTGTTACTGGTGCAAAAGTTTCAACATAGTCAATGCCTTCTTGTTGATCGTAGCCTTGAGCAACTAGTATGGCCTTGTTTCTGATGACATTACCAGCTTCATCTAGCTTATTCTTGAAAATCCATTTAGTGCTAATGATTGACTTGCCTCTGGGTGTTTCCACCAAATCCCAAACTTCATTTCTTTTGAATTAGTCTAGGTCTTCTTGCATTGCAATCATCCAGTTGTCATCAAACTCAGCATCTTCAAACTTCTTGGGTTCAATAAATGAGACAAATGTTGAATGACTCATCATTCTATTCAACTAACCTCTGGTCAGCACTAGACTTTGCACACTATCAAGAATCTTCTCAATTGGGTGATCTCTTCTGGCTCCGACTTCTTTTGGTAGATCAGGATCAGCTTGCTAAGCTATAGACATGGTTTAAGCATTATTATCAACACCAAAGTTGATGGATTGGTCCAAGTCAACTTTATAATCTTCTTTTTCTAGAATTGGATCAGGAATTACAATGAGCTGACTGACTGATCCATTGACTTGATCTTGTTCCTTTTCATCATCACTGGCTTCTCTACCTTAGTTTTATCAATATCTATATGCATGGACTCCTCTAAAGAATCAAGTCTATTGACATACACTTTGTATGCCCTACTGTATATTGAGTAACCCAGAAAGATTCTTTCATCAGCCTTGGGGTCAAATTTAGCCAATTGGGTCTTTAGTATTTAATATAAAGCATCTACAACCAAAGGCCTTGAGATGACCAATCTTGGGATTGTACCCCTTCCAAAGTTTGTAAGGAGTTTTTTTAAAAACAGAATTAAAACCCTATTTAGAATATAACAAGCTGTGTTACCAGCTTCTCCCCAGAATTACTTTGGTAGATTGTTATCACTCAGCATAGATTCTTTCTCTCAAGAAATACATTTTGCTGAGGTGTATGAGGGGCAGAAAAATTATGGTCAATACCATCCTTAGAACAAAATTCCTCAAACTGCCTGTTTTCGAATTCTCTTCCATGGTTATAGTGGATTCTATTGATTTTAAGGTTTTTCTCATTCATGATCTGGGTAGCCAACCTAGAGAATGATTCAAATGTTTCATCTTTGCTTGCAAGCAAGATGATCCAAGTGAACATTATCAGATCATCTACAATCACAAGCGTGTATTTCATTCTACCTAGATTTGTTGGCACAACTGGCCCAAACAAATCCATGTGTAGAAGATCAAGGGGCTGAGAAGAAGATATATCAACTAATGATTTAAAGGACTTCCTAAATTTTTTCCAAAGTTGGCATGATAAGCTTTTCAAAGGCTAGATTGGGTAAACCCTTAATAAGTTCATTTCTAGCTAATTTGGACAGATTGGTCATATTGATATGTCCTAACCTTCTTTGCCTCAGCCATGAATTTTCCTCCTTATAAACTAAGCATATATCATTGGAGCCAGGGGATAAATCAATATAAACATTACTAATTCTAGGAGCATAAATAATAGTTTGGTTAAAATTACGATCAATGATTGAGCAGCCCGCTGAGTAAAAAATTACTTTCCTGCCTTTATCACACAACTAAGCAATGCCTAGCAAGTTGAACTTCAGGCCTTTCACTAGAGACACATTTTCAATTGAAGGCTTAACTCCCACAGTGCCATTGCCAATAATCTTTCCCTTTTACTTATCTCCAAAACTGACACTTCCATTCCTTTTTCGCTCAAATGTGATTAACAGACTTTCATCACCTATCATATGCCTCGAGCATCCACTATCCAAATACCACATTCAGTTGTCATCGATAGATCTTAGGCTCACCTATAAAATAATTAAGCTTTGTTAGGTACCCATGCCTTTCATTGGCTGGGTCCTCCCTTATTAGTGGTGTTAATCCTAGACTAGGCATGGTCATCATAGTAACCATTTTTGTGTCTACACATGATAGTCACACGTCCTGATTTTCCATAAAAACTACATGCGGCCTTAGGATTGGGCCTGCTAACTTTACTCTTTTGAGAAACCTTCTCAGATTAGTGAGTTTGGTTACTCCGAGTATTTCTGTTTGTTTAAGGAGGGACTCACACCTTTTTCAAAGCAATTGATTCAATAGCTAGCTCATTTATTTGCTTAATGAGCTTGTTGTTACATCCTTCATGGAACTCAGCTTTCTCCATAAGGTATAAGATGTCAAGTAAGGTAGAGTAGTTACAGTCCTGTAGATTATCACACCTCCTCTGGAATACTTTGATGTACTTGGCTGACTTCTTAGTCATGTTAATAACATCATTAAGTACTGCAGCAAGTTCATCTGATGACAAGGGGCTCAAAATTTACCGCAGAGTGTTTTACTTTGTCTTTTCTTCTATCAGCTTACTGGTCAGCTAACACAGCATTTTCACTAGGCTGATCATCAATAGCCATCAGACACATATTTTCAAAGACTTGTGGTTTCTCATCATAAGAAGATGATTCATGCTCAGAGTTACTCTATGTTGCAGCTAGAGACTTCTTATCTCTCTTATTCTTGAACTTGTCTTTCTTGACTTTAGGACAGCTTGACAGAATTACCTCATTCAAAGCATTTGATATCCTTGCTATGCTCTTTTCATGGTCTTTCATCAGTACCTTTCTTGTACTGGATGGGCTTCTTGTACTTCTAAAAGTTTCCATCTTTCTTCAAAAACCTTATGAAGTTCTTGGTCATCAGGGCTATCTCTTCTCTTCTTTCCTCTGGATATTCCCCTTTTAAGTTATAATCATCAACCTTAAGAACAACAGCTCTGCTAGAGCTTTCTCTTTCCTTGTGCTTGAACTTCTCGGACTCATTCTCATATTGCTTTAGTGACATATCATGAGTTAGCAAAGTTCCCATCAGCTCATCAAACTTGTAAGTCTTTAAATCATGAGCTTCTTCAATAGCACTCTTCTTTGCATCTCATTCCTACGTCAAACTTCTCAGAATCTTCTTGATAGACTCTTCTTCAGTGACGTTCTTGCCAAGTCTTTTCAGCTCATTGACAATGTTCATGAATCGAGTGTTCATGTTAGAAATGTCCTCCTTGGGTTGCATATGAAACATCTCATAATCTTTCATGATAATATTGATTTTGGACTCCTTGACCTTGTAAGCCCCTTCATAAGTTACTTTCAACTACTTCCTGATCTCTCCAGTAGTTTCACATCCTAATACACGGTTGAACTCAATTGCATCAAGAGAACATTGAAGATAGTTAATCGCAGCTGCATTTTCCTTCAATCTGGCCATGACCTGGTTGTCCCATTCATCAGAATACTTCTCAACTCGTAGTCCATTCTTCACAATAGTAGGGACCATGGTCCTTCAACAATAGCCATACATGCTTTGCAACTGGATGAAATTCTTCATCCTATTCTTCCAGTAAGTGTAATGCTCTCCATTAAATATGGGAGGTCTGGTGACTAACATTCCTTCAAGAAGAATGTATGCTTGGGCCTTTCTAGTGAATTCTCCTCCTTTGTATGCCGTGGTCTTTATCTCAAGATTGTAAAATCTTTATAATGAGAATTAGCTCTAATATTACTTGTTGGTCCTTATGCATACACTCAGTGAGTTAGAGGGTTGGTGAATGGCTCGCTAGATTAAAACAAGTAACTTTTTCGTGATTACTAAAACTGCACAGAGTAGGTCAGCAGGTAGAACTAAAACTGAGTAAAGCTTCAACAATAAAGTAAAGAACACAGAGATTTTATACTGGTTAGGCAACATGTGCTTACATCTAGTCCCAAGAGAGTGTCTTGGCTTTAATCCACTAATCTCAACTCCTTTACCCTAGGCGGAGAGTGTCCCAATTACAACTAAGTAACCTCCTCACCGTAATCACTCACCCGCTGAGTAAAATACCCTCTTCTACCATCAACTCAATAGAGTTCTAAACAAGAGCTGGATTCATCTTATAGAAATGTTGATCTAGTTACAATTAATCAAATATTATAGTTGTATTGATCTATTCTATTCTCTCTTGCTGCAAAGCAGATTCTCGCTGAGTAGTGCTTTCTTGATTAAATTTAGATAAAGCTTTGAATTTGACAGAGACTAAGCTTCTTTGAAATTTAGGTGTATTCACAAAGTTCTAATGCTTGCCTTCTTGCTCCTTTTATGGCTGAAATCAAGAATGTAGGTGTTGAACTTGCTTTGGCATCTTCTACCATTTGAGAGCTCAGCTATTCACACATTGTTTCTTCAAATCTATCCATTGGGATATACAATCACATCGTTATGAAATAGAAATCAATCCGTTAAGATACAGATTGAATTAGAGCGTCAAATTTGAATCTTTGTCGTTTGATGCCAGACATCCGTTAAAGAGAACTTGCGCTGACTTGCTACGTGTCACCTTTCCATTCCTTCTGGAAATATGACATTCTTGCATAGTCGTACACTTGCAAGAGATAGGCGCTGCTTCAATCCAATTTGACTTTGTCTTCGTGAAGCTTTTCTCCAGACAAACTTTGTCTTTTTCCACCCTGAGCTTTTGTCTTTGTCGCGTCACTAATTCCTTTTGTCATTTGTATGATGTCTTACATTAACATTTGTAAAAGTAATAGGAAAAAAGCAAGATTCCATTTTTCCTTAAATGGAATGGTCAGCGTTGCTGGGAATCGAAGTTACTCAAGGAAATGAATAAATAAAGAACACAGCTAAAACACAATCTAAATATCGAGCTCTGAGTGTATATTGTTTATTCAGCGACAGTACACATCTAAGCATAAAACAACTCAGAGTCAAAACTAAATAGTTAGGTCAGCGGAAACTTGAAGTTCTACCCTCGAATTCAATAACTCACATATAATCATAGACTATTTATTTTAACATTATTATTGATTTAATTAACTCAATCTTAACTTAATTGATAAGATCAAAATTTAAGCACTGTTGAGTCATCTACTGAGTCAGCCTAACCTTGTGTTGGGTTCAACAAACACCATCTTCTACAATGGATTTCAAAAAAACCTTGATAAAATTCATTTAAGTCCCTATAACTTTTATTATGTAAAAAAATATATTTGGTGCATGAAATTTTTAAAAATGTTTATGAAAGGGCCCAAAACTGTGAAAATACATTTTGGGGCCGATTTCATAAAAATCGAAAAATTTTAAAAAATAAAGAAAATAAATTTGGTACAAGAATTCTTCAGAAAATGTTTATGGAAGGGTCCAAAAATGTGAAAATACGTTTCGGGGACCGGTTTCATAAAAAAATCAAAAGCCCAAAAAATTATGAAAAATAAAGAAAATAAATTTGGTGCAAGAAGTTTTTAGAAAATGTTTCTGAAAGGGCCTAAAAATGTGAAAATACGTTTCGGGGCCCGGTTTCATAAAAAATCAAAAATTCAAATAAATTATGAAATATCCAGAAATTAAAGAAAATAAAATCGGTGCAAGAATTTTTCGAAAAATATTTATTGAAGGGCCCGAAAATGTGAAAATACATTTCTTGGCCCAGTTTCATAAAAAATCAAAAAATCCAAAAAAATTATGAAATGTCCAAAAAATAAAGAAAATAAATTTAATATAAGAAATTTTCAGAAAATGTTTCTAGAAGGATAGGAAAATGTGAAAATACATTTTGGGACGCGGTTTCGTAAAAAATCAAAAAATCCCTAAAAATTATGAGTCCAGAAAATAAAAAAAATAAATCCGGCACAAGAATATTTCAGAAAATGTTTCTGAAAGTGCCAGAAAATGTTTCTGAAAATACGTTTTGGGGCCCGGTTTTGTAAGAAAAAATCCAAAAAAATTATGAAATGTTTGAAAAATAAAGAAAATAAATTTGTTGCAAGAATTTTTCAGAAAATGTTTTCGGAAGGGCCCGGAAATGTGAAAATAAGTATCGGGGCCCGGTTTTGTAAACATCAAAAATCTCAAAAAATAATGAAATGTCCGAAAAATAAAGAAAATAAATTTGATGCAAGAATTTTTCAGAAAATATTTATAGAAGGGCCCGAAAATGTGAAAATAAGTTTTAGGGCCCGGTTTCGTAAAAAAATTGAAAACTCTCAAAAATTATGAAATGTCCGGAAAATAAAGAAAATAAATTTGGTGCAAGAAGTTTTCAGAAAATGTGAGCTTTCTAAACACACCCTCAAGGAGGAAGATGGTCATTTGCAATTAGAAAAGTATTTAGGGATTTTTTATGATTTTTTACAAATTATTGAATTTATTTAACTTTTTACTCAATTTAAAGTCAACCATGGGCCCCATTGGTCAAAGCAAGATACCTCAGTTGTCACGTAGGACTGAGGTAGTACAGAGGTTCACTTTTTACAAGTTTGAGTACTTCGGAGGTCCACTTAAAAGTTTGGGGTATCTTAGGCAAAAATGCTTAAATTGGAGGGTATTAAAGAGCATTCAGCCTTTAATTAAACATTTACGAACACTTGTTGTAGAAGGAGGATAATTTTGGAAACAACTTAGAACAAATTCTTTGAAAATCAATTGAATTTCTTTATATAAAATACGTTTGCAAACAAAGAATTTAAAGTGAGAAAAAAGAATTCAATTGAATTCTATCAAAGAATTCAATTCAATTCTTTTCATTTCCCTCAAGAAATTAATTCCAAATACACCTTAAAACTTCATTAGTGGAAGTCAAATCCATAGACGAATATGAAAGAGGAAAATCCAATTTGCTATCAACAATATTTTTAGGTTCTCACAACAATGAAAATATTATTATTCATTCGATTTTACTACAGGACATGGACTTATATCATATGTTGTTGCATTTCAAAGATAAAGGAAAAGTTCCCTTAACAAATCCCCTTGGAATGCGAAAAATTCCATCTCTACCAGCTTGCTAGTCATCAAAAGACTCGTCCCTACTGAATTGACCTTAATCCATCCTAATAAAGGCGGAAGTTACATGACTCCTATAATATTTGGAGCTCTGGGAGATTTGAGATTTATCGCTAGAGCAGAAAAATAAATTTAATGAATAATTTTGCACTTCAACTCGGAAGGATTTATGGTTTAGTAGTAGCACCCATGACTTTTTTGGATGAATCTATTGCATGCCAGTAGGATATCTTGAAACTCATTTTCGTTTTTGAGTTTATGCCCTTTTATTTTGTAGTAATATATAATTTGTAATTTATGTTAGTTGTTGGGATGCGAACAAAGTATTCGATTTTTTCACTATCGGATTACGTAGACCTCTAATTGTTTCTCTTGAGAAAACAAATATGTTAAGAAGAAAATGGAGAGAACAAGAACAACATCATTCTTGCATTTCATCTTTATTCTCTCCATCTTCTCAAGAGCAACAATTAGAGGTCAACATAGTCCGACGGTGACAAAATTCAACAGTGGTATCAGAGTGTGTTTCTTAAGGGTTGTGTTTTAAATATGGAAACAAATGTGAACTTGCCTCCACCACCTGTATTTTCAGGAGAAAATAACGACTATTGGCTTGTGAGAATGAAGTCCTATCTCCTTGCTTATAGTCTTTGGAGTTCTGTGGAAGAGGATTGTGTGAAAAATCTGCCAGAGAATCCTTTTGTACAACAGATTAAGCAAGACTCGGAGGCCTCGATGAATAATTTCAAGGCACTTTTGATCATTCATTCAGCCGTATCCATAGACATATTTCACAGGCCGGTGGCATTCAAAATAACCAAAAAAAGGCTTAGGATCACTTAAAATAAGAATATGCCAGAAGTGCTAAGGTGAGAGGAGTGAAGTTGTTGACTCTCAAACAAGAGTTTGAATTGATGAAAATGCAAGATGACTTAGTGTTGAAGACTACTCTTCTAGAGTTATGAATCTGATTAATCAAATAAAATTACTTGGAGGGGACTTCAAGGGTCAGAGTGTAGTAGAGAAGATGATGATTAATCTAATTGAGAGATTCAAGTCAAAACTCTCACTGATAGAGGAGACTTGTGACTTGGAAACCCTATCAATGGCTGAGTTAATCAGCACATTGTAACCTTAAGAGCAGAGGTCTTCCATGAGAAATGAAGGCATTATTGAGTATAATCTTCAAGCAAGACAAAGAGGGAAGAAGATAATTAAAAGTTCAAAAAAGGTCCTTTTACTGAAGTTAAAGTATAAGAGCAACAAGGGCCAAAAGATTTCTCTTAGAAGGGACAATTTACACCTTGTCCCATATGTGGAAAAACAAATCATCTTGAAAGAAAATGTTGGAAAAATTTACAGTGTCAAATTTACTAGAAGAATATCCATATTTCAAAGTATTGCTCAAAGAATAAGAACCATCCATCTTAGCAAGACGGATAATATCAAAGGAATCGACTAGCTCAACAACAACAAGCAAACTTCGTTGAGAATCAAGGCCAACAAGAAAGTCATTTGTTTATGGTTTCTCAAGATCTCCATATTCCCGATAGTGATATGTGGTACATTAATAGTGGATTTACTAGTCACATAGCCAAAGATTGAAGGATGTTTTCTTGCTTGGATTACAGTTGCAGAACTGTCAGCATGGTCCGTCCTAGGCCTGATGATGTCCAAAATCTTTTCAGGAGATGGCAAGCCAGTACTGACAAAGGACCACATTTCGCCCAAACTACAAACCCCTCCGAGGAAACAAGATTCTGACATCCTAAGCCTGAGTGTCGATCGACACTAATTGCACCCAAAATTGCGTCAATCGACGCTATCCATTGCTTCGATCGACGCTACAACATGTCAATTTCTCTGATGACTCAGCAAACCTACAACCATGACTCAGCAAGGCTATCACCGCCTAAATTGCGTCGATCGATGCTTCCTTATTGTGTCGATCGACGCTCATAGGGGAATCTAGACCTGATGACTTAGCAAAGCTATTCTGACACCCTTTATGTCTATCGACGTTGCCATATCTGTCGATTGACACTTCTAAAATTTCTATAAAAGGAAATCACTCCCAGCATTTCCAGGCAGAGAGGTAAATCAAAAGAAATAGTAAGCAATAGCCAAGTTTGAGCAGTCCTCTCTTTAAAATCCCCGCAGGATCGAGTCTATACCAAGAATATCCCAAAACTATACCGAGGGATAGAAACCCTTCCTTAAAATAGCTTTTAGGTAAAAATCTATCTACTCATTCCCAAACACTCAAACAAACACACTACACAATTCCTCGAGGTTATCTCCACAGAAATCTTGAAGAAATCCAAAGCAAAACACGGTCCTAGTCAGCACCGAGCCTTCCAGTCATCCTACAACAAACAAAAGGTAACCGAGGGTCGAAGAGTTATTTTCAATCATGCATTCTTAAAACCTCATGAGGTAATCTAATCATGTTGGGCCCACGCTCCAAGGGCTAGGCCCTCAAAGGTCGTATCTCTCAACTCATTTCTTTTGCCTATTAAAATAACTAAAGGTTTTCAAAATGTGCTTTATCCAAATTCAAATGGCAAGTAACTATTTCATCCGGAACCATAATCTCTCTTTTATCGGTATAGGAATCCTACCTGAATCAGCTATACCACCAATTTCCTGAAAGAGCTTATCCGGGTGGCGACTCTAATATTGTATAAAATAGGGACCATGCTCCCACAATAAAAAGGCTAATCCCCAAAGGAGTCCTCAACCCCTTTGTCAGTTGGAAATGCCAAGTATGTTCACACATACAACGAGCCTAGCGCTCTAGCGGCGTCTCCCCGCATAGCCGTGCTCATCCAATCAATGACCCTAAATGGTCAACCATGTACAAGTTTGCCCGCTCACAGTGGCGACTCTGCTGCGGACTTAAATCTTTTTATGATTGATTTTTTCTTAAAAAGATCAATTGAAGATGGAATAATGAAAATCATTTGAATTTAGAATTATTAGGGTTTACTACATAGCATCTGCATATATCCCTACCCGAAACCCTAGTGTTCTCAGTGTCGTGTCTCTAGAACTTGCTTTAAGTTTGTATAGGGGCACGGAGTCGGGATTCACCAGCCATGTGTAGTACAATATAATCTAGTCGGCTTGATTAAGGCCACTAGGTTTGAGTATATTAAACGTGGAAAACGAGCTCCTGAACTCGATTAGGTTTCTTGGGCTTAAGTACATAATGCACGGTTACCATCAATTATAACCCTGTCAGACTTAGCCCAGCATATAGCAAGTATAACCCTAGAAACTTCCCCTAGGGATACCCAATGATTTTCTTAAAATCACAAAAGAGAGTACATCCTCCCCTACCCCATGATGGTAATAGAGGAAAGAACCCCCCACCTCGGAAAAATACTCGCCACAATGGAGTGAAAAGGTAGGAAAGGAGAGTTTAGAAAGTACATGTTGGCCTACTTGAACGTTGCATCCTACATAAATCGCTAACCATGATTTCTATGCAGCCATGACATGAAATAATCATACCATACAAGCGCACCATCACACATACCCTTGGTATCAAGCAATACAACCATAGAAAAGTCGCTCCTAAAGCGCACCATCATGCATACCCTTAGTATCAAGTGATACAACTATAGGAAAAGCCGCTCCTAGAGTGCACCATCACGTATACCTTTGGTATCAAGCGATACAACCATAGAAAAAGTTGCTCCTAAAGCGCACCATCATGAGTACCCTTGGTATTAAGCGATACAACAATAGAAAAAAAGCCACTCCTGGAATGCACCATCACGCATACCCGTGTTATTAAGCGATATGAAAACAACACCTCCTCACGCAAAGGAAACATGCATACATCGTATAAATACACATGCACCACAAAAACCATTCTAGAAATGCCTATAGGATTGTGCATCATGTGCATGATTTTGTACTCATCTATTTTCATTTTAGCTCACTAAAAATTGCCTACACTGGAACCCAAAAAGAAACAGCCTTAGAGAAGATCCCTCGAGGAGGCAGATTCCGACGATCCCACTCTCGCAAAACAAAGCGATGAAATGGCCGATAACCACAAGGCAACACTCAAAGCAGTACAGGATATGATCCTTTCTGAAGATTTTATCACAAAATTTGAAGTCGTCATTAGTAATATGAGGATCATCAAACTAACGGAGTTTGATCCAGGTGATAAAGTCGCAGAAATTGAGAAGAAATTCTCTAACTTCAAAGAAATGCTCCTTAAGTTGAAGTGCATTATAGGGCCCTCCAGCACCAAATACACATATCCATAAAAGCTTGAGCTCTCGATCCCAAAGCCTCTACCCGCTAATTTCATCATGCCCTACTTCCCGCTATTTAATGGCACAAGCTCTCCTAAAGCCCACATCGAGGGGTACCTGCGCATTATGATGAGTATGGCTATTCCTGAAGTCCATCGGGTGAACTTATTCCAAACAACCTTAAGAGGTCCAGCTACTGATTGGTATATGAGAATGTACAGCCACGTAAAGTTAAGCTGAAAGTTACTCAGTACCACCTTCATTGAAACTATGCGTATAATGTGAGGGTGGAAATAACCTTACAGGACCTAGAAAGGGTCTGGTAATCAAGGAACCCTTCAAACCTTATGATCGTAGATGGGTCGCAGTTCAATCACTGGTAGACGGTGCCTCGAAGATGGATGCCCTAGTTATCAAACTGGTAGAAGGGTGTAATACCATATTCTGTGAGGAAAGGAAAATGAAGAAATTTCATACCTTCGATGATGTTGTGGAATATGCCAAAAGAATCGAGAAATATGACGAGGAAGAGCGCATTAGATAGGAAGAGGTAGCCTATTACTCAAAAAAAATATACCGTACGATAGGGTGGCTCCCCCAAAATCCTATCAGCTGAAAGCTTCCTACGCCAAGAGGGAAGAAAAGAAAATCGAAGGTAGTAGCGCCGCGATCACTCCTGCGCCGCCTCAACATATTTCACCATGGACTGAGTCACTATCTCAGATATTCACCAATCTAAGAAAGTCTAGGGACATGCATAGCTTAAAGCCCTTTGTGCCACCATCCTCGACCGATAGAGACAACTTTTGCCCATATCACGTAGTAAACGGACACAGAACTAACAAATGTGTTTGATTACTACGGGATCTACAAAGGATGATCCAAGAAGGGAATTTAAAAGAGCCGGAGCGGAAACCAAGTACCCGAAATAACTCACTTCCAACCTTTAAGCCCCCAGTAAATGCTATCCTTCTCTACGAGGATGATGATGGAGGAAGGGATAATGCCCAGTTCGATCCAGGATTCGGAGAAAATGATACTGGATGGCCACTCGCAGAAATAGGCCAGGTATATGCCTGCGTAAGAGAATCATGGAGGTTGGGAAAACTCTCAGCTTTAGCAATAGAAGAACTTAGGTACATAGGGGATACGGATGCGGTCACATTCTTCGCCCACTTCTACGATCTCCTGGTGGAATATGATGTACCGCATTATGGCATGGTCACCGCATTCCCTATACTTCTCATAGGAGATGCGAGGGATTGATACCATACCTTGTTGCCTTGACAACTATGGGATTGGGTAGAACTAGAACATCAATTCTTGGAAGCTTTCCCTAGTGACGGGATTAGGATCTTCCAAGAATCCCTCGATACGACCAATCAGACAGTATATCTTATCGAGTATGAAGAAGCTCCATCTGGGTGGTGGTAATCAGATGACACCCCAATGCACTTGGCAAACTTGAGAGCCATAGGACTCATAAATATCGAAGATGATGGGATCGAAGTAGGACCTAATCTAATTAGCCTTCTCAACTCATTTTAATAGGTCGGCGGTACCATGACCCCGGCCCTACTAGCCACGTTCCTTGATAATAAAGTTTGCAACTGGTACAATAGGGTCCCAATTGAATGATATTGGGATCTTTCGACCATAAGCGCCAGCTTGGCACATACTTTCGCAAGACATGATTTCTTAGACTTAGTGTTAAGCTGGGAATCAGCCACTATAAGTATAGCTATGTCTCATCCTAAGGAAGATAAAGCAGAATCAAACTTCTATGAAACATTATTCAACAATGCCATTTCACTTGATGAGGAAAAGGAGTAGGGGCTGGAGAACCAAGATGAAGGCCCTTGCATTGATGACAACCCCATATTCAATGAAATGCACATGATTGAAAGGGTTTCAGCTTATGAAGCAGAGCTCAGGTCACGAGGCCTCCTTCACATAGCCGATTGGGAGGGAAATGAAAATAGGTTTTTTAGGAAACTCTGATCTGATCAAGTTCCTGAGGTAGTTTCTCCTAACCCTGGAGCTATATAACATTCGTGTCCTAGGGGCACCAACCCTCTTCCCTTGATTTCTGACCGGTCAGGCCCTGGCTTTGTATTTTCGAATCTTGCCCCACCAATAATGGGATTGGCCAATAATATGCCAGAAGTTCATCCAAGCATTCGCTCCTCACATGCCGTTCTTCAGAAATGACGATGGATCCTACTCTTGGGCCCTTCCACCTTCCCCGGAGTGCATACTCTTTGAGCTAGTTTATGAAAGATATGTTAGCATGCCTGAAGATAGAACCATACATATAATCCGCTGCACTACCATCACTACCCTCACACAATGTGAAGGGATGCCAAGCCCACATAGATTCAGGGAACAAGTACCTCACCTAAACCCTCACTTTGAGATGGGAGAGAGCAGTAGAAAACCCCATGCAGGAGGTTCTTCGAGCAAAGCAGCACCCCTCAATCCACCTCGATTTAGTTATCTCGGACATTCGAATGATAGGCCAACCTGGCAGTCATGACACAGGGCATACCCAAAAATCATACCGAGTAGGCATGCGCCATACAACAGGGCTAACATGAAACCACGAGAGGATAATGGCACTAACTATCGAAGCAATGGCAGATACGCTGAACATATCAAGACAATCCTAACCAATCCACAATTATGGGCTCCTGAACCGGTATGCTTCTGGGACCCCCCACCAGAAAGAATTATAGATTCCCAACCATCACCAGACCCTAAGTCCCTACGCTCTTAATTAATAAGAGAATAGTTACAGGGAATCATGGATGGATCGCCTATAGAAATCAATATGATCATGGCTGGATGCCTTACCAAAACACTAGTTCTCCATAGAATCCAATAAGAGAATAGGAGACCCCCGCAGCAGGGAAGACATCAGCCTAATGCTCCCATCAACTTGATGGCATTCACAAGCCTGCAAGATGACCAAAGATTTTATTAACGACGCAACGCGGCCTATGAATCTTCGATCGCTTGGGAGGCCACACACGGGACTATACTCTTCCCCGATTTACCCCTAAAACTCAGATATAATAGGAGTGGACACCCTCGGATCTACCTTGCCATATTTACCAAAGTAATGAATTCAAGGGATGAGCACTATCACCATTGGCCTGAAATCTTTGGCACCACTCTTGAAGGAAGGGCGTTGCAATGGTACAACTGGACTTCGAATAATATGGCCACACACCGCTATTGCTACTTCTAGGGCATCCTGAGCCAAGCCTTCCTATACTATTTTACCATGGAAGAACCAGATGAGGGATCGAGGGGCAACCCGCCTAGGATGGAACCATACCCGAGGGATGGCCCGGCAGCCTGGGATTATCCATTATTCACAACAGTACCCTATCCAGAAATAGTGGAGATACTGAACGGATTGGTCCTTGCTAGATCCAATGTTATTAACATGATCAGAGGGGTTGAACCATAAGCGCATGTGATAGATGAGATCCTCCGAGCAAACCCCACCATTGCATTACTAACAAATGTACACTGCAGGCCCAAAGGCGCAGAGGCCTCACCATACGGCTAAAAGACATTCCCCTCAAAGAGGATTTTGATTAATTTACAGTATTCGAGTATGAGTGCACTCCCCAAAAATGATGGGAACACATCAATCATATTACCAAAAACGGGAGAATTTATCAGCCCTAGACCCGGGTTAATTTGAGCCCTACACAGGTTCCATCAGTGGATGACCTGATAAAGGGAATCGGCATTCTGGTAATCCAACAATTAACAAACACCCTTATCAAAATGAGTATTTAGGATCTCTTATAGGGATTCCAAATGCATAGGAGGGCTATCATGCAGAAACAGATGGAAATGGAGGCACCATCGCTAGCCTCGCCGGCAGAAGTGTGTGCCTTGATCGAATGCGGAGTCCCTACCAAATCTCCTGACATTGTATTCTTAGAGATAGATCTACCAAATGATGGGCTACGCCACAATCGGACCTTGTACCTAAAAATCGAGATACTAGACCAAGTGCCATATGTCATGGTGGACGATGGCTCAGCACTCAACGTCTGCCCTCGAAAGATTCTGCCAACCCTAGGGTTGAATGAAGGAATGCTCAAAAAGTCTGGAATAGTTATCAAAGCATATGACAACTCAAAGCGGTCAGTCCTAGGGACTTTTGAGACAATAGTAAAAATGGGGGAAGTCGAGCCCCTCACGACTTTCACCGTCATCGACATCTCAGTCACATTCTCCTTGCTACTCAGTCGAGCATGGTTTCATGCACTGGGGGATGTCCCTTCCACCTTACATCAAAAGGTGAAAATCCTCTACAAAGGAAAGATAGTGACCCTCGAGGCCGACGAGGAGTCTACTGTAGCCGCCATACACATAACCCCAGAGTATATGGGCGGATTCCTAACAGCCACCATAGGTAAAGACGAAAAACCAGCTCAATGGTTCGAATGGGTAAAGAATTACATAGACCAGCACCTACCACCGAGAGCCGAACTCAGGGTACAAGAACAAGGTCCCCTAGAATTAAAATTTGAAATTAGCTCCCATAGCACCTTTAGGCTCGGTTACAAGGGCAGGAGCCGACGAAGATTTTGGTCCAAAAGGCGCCAAATATCAGAGATCTTCATTCGTCCTGGGGAAATCCTTTACGAAGGTGAGCCTGAGCCAATCAAGACCGAGAAAGGAGAAGTGCCTGGATTTGAGATATTCTCAAACATTGTAGGCTTCAAGAGCCCCGCTTATCTGATTAATCGTGAGAACCAAGTTGAGAAGAGGAAGACCTCGTTCAAGGAAGAAGACCCCAAGAGGTAAAAGACGATGAACCACACAAGTGTCGAGGAACTAGCAGTAAGGCTAGCTAAGCTTATGGAGGCCCACCTTAAAGACAAGAAGGCTGAATCACAAAAGAGAGAACCTGCAGAGGAAGGAATGGACAAACTAATTGTTAGACTAGCTCGGCTCATGATCAAAGGAAAATCTAAAATCGAAGACGTGATCGCCAGCAGCAGCACATAAATTTCGAGTGAGGAAGCTATCGCCCTAGAAGTTGATAATGATGTTTCAATTTCTAATGTCTTTGAGCTTAACAACTTGTATTATGAAAGTGATAATGACAATAAAATGAACGACTTGGCTTATTTTTGCGATGCTATCAATTCCACGCATTTACCTCACCATACGCCAAGTGTCTTTAGCATTCATGACACTCTTACAAACGAAATAAATTTGGATGACCCCCAGATGATATCAATTTCCAATGACCTTGCTCCTAAACTTGAAATAGAATTAGTGAGAGTGCTCAAATCGCATGTAAAAGCATTCACTTGGTCCTGGGACGACATGCCTAGAGTTGACAGGGCCATTGCAGAACACAGAATTCCCACTGACCCAAAAATCCGACCGGTTAAGCAAAAGCTATAGGTTGAGGCTTGAGTGGGTAGAAAAGGTCAAAGAAGACCTAACCAAGCAAATTAAAGCTAAGTTCCTTAAATTCGTGGAATACCCAGAATGGTTGGCCAATATAGTACCGGTTGCGAAGAAGGATGGGAGAGTCCGAGTTTGTGTCGACTTCCATAATCTCAACAAAGCTTCTCTAAAAGACAATTTTCCCCTAACTCACATAGATGTACTAATCGAGAGTGCAGCACGAGCAGCCATGTATTCTTTCATGGACAGCTTCTCGGGATATAACCAGATATTGATGAATGTAATCGATAAATTTAAGACAGTCTTCATCACGGAATGGGGGGTCTACTGCTATAAAGTCATGCCATTTAGACTTAAGAATGTTGGGGCAACCTATCAAAGGGCAGTCACCACCTTACTTCATGACCTAATCTATAAGGAGGTTAAAGTGTACATGGATGATATGCTTGTGAAATCACAAACCTCCAAAGAGCACCCGACTGTGCTCAATCGCTTCCTAACCTGAGTGGAGACGTACAATCTATGACTCAACCCAAAGAAATGTGTCTTCAGAGTGACCTCCAGAAAATTTTGAGATCACATTATCAGCCAACGAGGCATAGAAATCAATCCCGACAAGGTGAAGGCAATTCTCGATATGCCTCCACCTAAGATTGAGAAAGAAGTTTGGAGTTTTCTCGGGTCCCTACAGCACGTGAGCAAGTTTATCGCAAGATTGACCACTGTTTGTGAACCTATATTCAAACTCCTCAAGAACCTGCAACCGGTTGTTTGGAATCCACAATGCCAAGAAGCCTTCGATAAGATCAAGGCATACTTGTCTAACCCGCCGGTACTAAAATCGGCTACACCGGGTAAACCTCTCACCCTGTACCTAGCCATTGAAGAAACCTCCATAGGTGCAATGCTAGTACAAGAACACGAGGATAAGCAAGAACATGCCATTTATTATCTCAGTAAGAAACTCTTAGAGTATGAAACCAGGTACACCATAATCGAGAAAACCTATGCCGCCATGGTATGGTTAACCAAGAAGCTTGGACATTACTTCCAATCCTACAAGATCCAGGCCGTTGCAAGGGTAGATCCTATGAAATACCTTTGTCAAGCACCCTCCTTGGGCGGGAAATTATCCCGATGGTTACTACTCCTATCAGAATTCAACGTCGAATACGTCACCATAAAAGTAATCAAAGGACTGGCTGTGGCAGAATTTCTGGCCAACCAACCTTTGGAATCCGATTATGTTGAGAACCTTGAGTTACCAAATGAACAATTAGCCACAATAGCAAATGAACCCTGGAGGTGGACCATGTTCTTCAATGGGGCGGTGAACCGCAAGGGAGCTGGTTTGGAAGTCATAATTATGTCCCTTGAGGGAGGATTGATCCCGCTTTCCAAGAGATTAGAATTCCGAGTAACTAACAATGGCGCCGAATATAAGGCATATCTATTCAGCCTGAGCTCGCTACTCATACTAGGGGTAGAAGCAGCAGAGGTTGTAGGAGACTCCGCTCTTGTCATCAAATAGGTGATAGGTGATTGGGAAATAAAGGAAGAATCTCTTTGACCGTACCTTGAATCAGTATGGAAGAAGGCATCCCTCTTCGGGTAATATGAATTCCGACATGTGTTACAGGAGGAAAATCAAATGGCAGACTCACTAGCCACCTTGGCTTCCATGTGGGAAAACACTGAATGACAATGCATGAAACCGATAATAGTAGAAGTTGCACACGCTCTATATTACCTCACTTCGGTCACATAAATCTCCATCGAACAAGAACCCTAGTACGGTGACATATTTCAGTATCTCAAAAGGGGGACCTTCCCTACAAAAGCTACGAATGCCGACAAGACCACCCTATAGAAGCTGGCAGTCCATTTTAGGCTTATTAAGGGGCAATTATTTTGGATATCTTCCGATGAAATCCTCCTCAAATCCTTAGGACAAGCGAAAGCTGACAAGGTCATGCAAGTAATACCCGCAGGAACATATGGTCCTCATATGAATTGAGTGATGCTAGCTAAGAAGATACAACGAATGGGCTACTTCTGGCTGACCATGATAGCTGACTGCACGTACCTAGTCAAGAAGTGCCACGAATACCAAATTCATGGTAACATCAGTCACTTACCACCTATTGAGCTGTAAAACCTAGCCATGCCCTGGCCTTTCTCTGCCTGGGACATCGACATTATAAGAGAAATCAGACTATCATCAACCAACGGCCACAAGTTCATCGTAGTAGCTGTGGACTACTTCTCGAATGGGTTGAAGCTGAGTCCTACACTGGGATCACTACTAAGAAAATGGCAAAATTTATTCAAACGCACGTCTTTGCCCTGTACAGCATACCTTATCATATGGTATTCGATAATGGAGTACAATTCCAGGGGAAACTGCAGACTTACTGGTACAACATAACATCAAGCATCATCAATCATCGCCATACTGCCCTCAAGCCAATGGAGCAGTGGAAGCGGCCAACAAAGCTATAAAGAAGATTATGTCCAAAATGGTGGTTACCTATTGAGATTAGGTCGATCATCTCCCTTGCTCCCTCTAGGCCTATCAAACTATCATCAAAACCCCAATAGGACAGACGCCATTCTGTTTAGTATATGGGATTGAAGCAGTTCTTCTAATAGAAATCAAAGTCAAGTCACTCTATGTTGCGCTCGAGCTAAAATTGCACGAAGACGAGTGGGCAAGATCGTGTTATGCAATGCTCAACACCATCGATGAAAGGCGCCTAGAAGCCCTCGATAGTTTGAGAATGTACCAATAACAAATGGCCCGGGCCTATAATAACCGGGTAAGAAGGGGTGATATGCCTTTTAAGGCAGGCAACCTCGTGTTGAAATAGGTTAAAGCCACCCATATCGACCCCCGAGGTAAATTTTTCCCAAACTAGGAGGGGTTCATACATGGTAAAACGAGTTCTTAGTAAAAGAGCCGAAAAGATCATAGATATGGATGGAAACGAGTTCACAAACCCTGTCAATCGGGACAAGCTCAAGGCATATTACGTTTAGAAGACCAGTTTGGAATAAAGGAAAATCACGTTGAAAATCCATCATCTTCATAAAGTCGTAAACATTAAGGGTAGAAGTTACAAAACAAAATGAAGTACATTAAAGGGGAACACACGTACATAGCACTCATGCCTAAAACAAAGTCAAGGCTTTATTGCAAAAACTTAAAGATATGACTCAGTGGCTAGGGCCTGCCATATGATGACTATAACGGCGACAAATTGCCAGCCTATCTGCTCCAGTGGGTGCTACCTTGATGGCAGAGAGCCACTCTAAATAAGTCTCATCGAGTGACTTATTAGACGGTAGATCATAGTTCATGACAACCAATATGCGATTCTCCCACTTAGTACGGATATGGGCCGGACACAAAGGGCCCCACGTCTCGTAGGCGGGGCATGAATATATTCAGGCACATACTGAGGATGGCCATATTGTTGCCTCACGCATTCTAGAAAGTAGTATGATATCTTCTTTAGGCCCAGCAATTGACAGCCCTAGGGAACAGTTCGGGTAGTCACCTCATCAATTTTCCACCAGGGGCAAGTCCACCTAATATCCCTCTTAGTTAGCCTCTGTAGGAAATACACTCATTCGCGTGAGGGTTGATTCCTACAATACCCAGGTTGCATTCCTCGACTCTAGAAGTCCTTAGGGGCATAGGAATCTGCCAATCCAGCTGGTACTGTGATGACCTTCAGACGCTCCATCAGCCATATCTGCCATAATACAAACCTATCAGCAGATCACTACCAGTAAAAGCTAGTGACAATAATAATGGAATCTACCTAAAGGAGGAGCCTACTCCCTCTCACCATCACATCCTCTTCTTAATGAATGGAGTCCATGTAGATAAAGGTCTCAGCTAGGATCATAGCCATGGGTGATGACCCCTCTAGAGTTCTTCAGATCATAGAAACCAACCGAGGACTGCAGACCCCATTGTTAGATTCACACAAGAAACCTCCCATCAGTAGTGCGGCCTTAAGGGGTAACTAGCTCCGACGACTGGAAGGAATGGAAGAGCATATTTCTAAAGCCACCCCCAAAATCAATCCGGGTTTCTCGAGGTTAGTGGACTCAATTCTGTTCCTCTGACGATCAGGAAGCCTCAGGAAGTCCACATCATGCTGCTCTATGGCGACATCGTAATCAGGCACTATAACATCCTAATTGTAAGAAATGTCCATTATGGTATAGAACTCTTCATAAAGCAGGCATAACTCTAAGCTGGTCCACCTCCGCGTTCAGTGCCCGAATCCTACCCTGTTAATATTTCACATGCCCATGAGCATCAGTCCATGCATATTTACTAGGGAAAGGGAAAAGGGGAATAAATAAAATGTGACTGGTCTTACCGCCATCGCGAAGTTGTTCCCTAGTATAATATTCTGGAAATCAAAGAGCAGGCATCCATCCTTTCGCTATCTTCTCTTGGCACCTAACAAGAAGAGCAAATTGCATTAGGACAAGCCAAGAATATTAGCAAAATGCACAATAAACTCACATGAGTTGCACGGGAAGGCAAAAAAGTCATGTCAACCCTAGTTGAGTCACCTACGCTAAAAGGGGGAAAATAGACGGACAGGTCAGGCTGGTAGATGTGCAACCCCATGGGAACCTGGTAGTACCGGTGCCCTGCGATATGAGAAGTGGCCTCGCCTAACATATGTGGACCCCTCATCCTTTTGCCCTGCAAAACGAGACAAAATTAGCACCCAAAAAAAGCATAAAAGGACGAACGTTAAAAGATAAAGGCATACCCCCTGTGACGCGACATGGTCCTCCGATGGCTAGCCAAGTAAACACTCAGTCAAAAAATCAAGATAGTAGCCGGCCTTGCCATACAAATCCACTGTCTTGCCCTCTCTCTTTAAGATATCGAGAGCATTCTTAGCCAGCTCTGGCCAGAATAACTGCCTTGAAAGCTCGGGTGGCACCAGCCTCTCCTCTGAAGACTTATCACACTGCACCACCCGTTCCCCCAAGTACCACTCAAGGGAAGAAGGGCTCTCTAAGATTATTTATTTTGGCACCATCGCCCTGGCAGCCGTCATAACTCTACTCCAGCAAGAAGGGTTCCCCCACGGAGCATGAGTAACCTGCAAACAAGTATTATTAGAAGATAGTAAAGTAATGAAGGGAAGTAGACACAAAAGCTCACCTCATCAAAGGTAAGATTCTTGATGCGATTTTCAGCCTTGGCCGAATCCAAGTTCCCCCAGGCAACCAACTAGGAGGGAAGACGAGGAAAGTGAGCAATGTCTCTACGGATATTGGCCTTCTTCGGCCAGGAAAGGATTCCCTTCTCAAAACCCCAAATCTATAAAAGGAGAAAACGTTAGTCAATCCATGATACAAACACATATATATAATAAATTTCCTGACAAGTTACGTCAAGAACAAGCTTTGAGGATTTTAGCTCTAAAGTGTGCTTTCTAGCACAATGATTGAGGGCCAAATGTAGTTTCCCCAGCGCAGCCATGCCTCAAGCCATTCCCTTGAACTTTTTTAAATCCACCAGAGAACCCAAGATATTCAAATTGAGGGCCGAATTGCCAATAGGGAATAGAGTGTTGGTTAAGGCATATAGCATAAAAGAACGAGCATATTGCTCTCGAGCCTCAGCATCAGCAGGGGCCCTATTTCTCAGAGCCGACCAAAAAGTGTATGAATCATTGGCCGGCCAACAATTTCTGCATAAGTACGGGGATCATAATTGCCCATGTTTATGGTACAACTGAAGTGAATAATCTCCCCATCAAAGCACAAACCGGTGATGACAGCAAAATCCAACGGTGTGATGGTATACTCCACGCACGGCAAATGAAAGGCATGGGTAGAGTCTGACCATCTCCTTAAAATCGATGGTAAGACCGCACGAGAATACTGAACCAGCTTCACCAGAATGAATCTTTCAATAAATGCACTAAAGCCTGCATCCTCCAGAATCCTCTTCACTTCAGTAGGAAGGACACCCCACCAAGTGACAAGATCCAGAAAGTTGCCTACACCCCGATGTTTGACTTTCTACAAAACAGACATAACTAAATCAAAAATTGCTTATAGTGATTAAGCATTCAAGAATCTCTTACCTAAGGTCTCGCTTATAGTCATTTAGCACAAGTCACCAAATTCACAAAAAAAAATACCCTCTTATAGCCATTAAGCAAAAATTCATCAAGCTACCTAAGAATCAGGCCTTATAGCTATTAAGGATGAAATCATCGCCAAAATCACCAAGATAAGCTTATAGTTACTAAGCTATGATCAAATATAGGAATTCCAAGGCGCCACAAGGCTTATAGTCATTAAGTTATCCTAAAAAGTTAGCGAATTTCGTAAAACAATAGTAGCATACGTACAACATGGCATCACAGATTACTTCACAGACTATAGAAGGCTTCAGAACACTCAAAATTATGAAAAAACAAGCTTTCGAAAATAAAAGTGTCGATCAACACAAAAGAGCATCGATCGACGCATCCAAAAGAATCAGAAGCGTCGATCGACGCTAAGGCCAAAATCTTGAAATTACAGAATGTCATACAGGTAGTTTGCAGTGAAATAGGAACAACAGCACATTCAACAGAACATGTATCATTAAAAAGGTTCCTAAAAGCACACCAATTCTAGAAAAATTGAAAAAGAGAGATAGGAATTTTCCAATACGCGAGAGAGGCGTCATTCGGGTTTGAGAATGAGTGGGATAGCATTGCCTCTGTCCACACCGTGAAAATTCTTCCTCCAATGAAGCCCATAGTTGTCCTTTATGGCAACTAATGGAATTTGGACTACTTCGCCATGAATGGTTACCTCTAACACTGAGGTAGGGGCGCGAGTTTGGTCTCAAGATGTCACGATTTTCGTCCATATCATAACGGATGAAAACCGAATGAAGATCAGAAGGAAAGAGAGTGCAAAAAGCCCCAACAAACTTCTGTCATCAAAAGAAAGCATAGGAGGATAGAGTTTCTATGTGGGAAGTTTTTTGTTCGTAGAAGAACTATGAAATTGATAAGGTTTTCGATTGTGTCGATCGACACAATGCATATGTGTCGATCAATGCAATCCTCGATATACCTTTTAATGTCTGCAACAGTTAGAATTCAAACATTCTAAATTTAAAGAGTTGCGTTGATCGACGCAACCCCTATGTGTCGATCGACGCATGTTAAAAAACGACCATTTTTCAGTCTTTTTAGGATAAAATTATAGTGCCAATTGAGTCCTAGTTTTGAAAATCTCATTTTCTAGCATGAAAATCGTTTTCCAAAATACTGGCAGACCAGGTATTTTCAAATAAACACAGCAAGAATCCCAAATAATTTACCTAAAAGGTTCTCAAAACCCGTCAAACATTAATTGATCGAAGGGGTAAAAAAAATTTTTCAAAAATTTAGTCGATCAAATAATGTTGACTAAAGTTCTGGCAAAATCACCCGCACTTTTCTACTGATAGCGCTCACTTCGCATATGCAAAAACTTTACCTCCATGGTATAAGTCGTTATAAGCGAGGGGCAGCCTGTGAACATAGTCCATCCCAGGCCTGACGATGTCCAAAACCTTTTTAGGAGATGGCAAGCCAGTACTGACAAAGGACCACATTTCGTCCAAACTACAAACCCCTTCGAAGAAACATGATTCTCACATCCTAAGCCTGAGTGTCGATCGACACTGATTACACCCAAAATTATGTTGATCGATGTTATCTATTACGTCGATCGATGCTGCCATATGTCAATTTCTCTGATGACTCAGCAAACCTATAACCATGACTCAGTACGGCTATCACTGCCTAAATTATGTCGATCGATGATTCCTTATTGTGTCGATCGATGCTTATAGGAGAATCTAGACCTGATGACTCAGCGAAGCTATTCTGACACCCTTTATGTCGATCGAAGCTGCTGTATGTGTCGATCGACGATTCTAAAATTTCTATAAAAGGAAATCGCTCCCAGCATTTCCAGGCAAAGAGGTGAATCAAAAGAAATAGCAACCAATAGCCAAGTTTGAGCAGTCCTCTCTTTAAAATCCCCGTAGTATCGAGTCTATACCAAGACTATCCCAAAACTATACCAAGGGATAGAAACCCTTCCTTGAAATAGATTTTAGCTCAAAAGCTATCTACTCATTCCCAAACACTCAAACAAACCCACTACACAATTCCTCGAGGTTATCTCCACAGAAATCTTGAAGAAATCCAAAGCAAAACACGGTCTTAGTTAGTACTAGGCCTTTCAGTCATCCTGTAACAAACAAAAGGTAACTGAGGGTCGAAGGGTTATTTTCAATCATGCATACTTAACCCCCCATGAGGTAATCTAATCACGCTAGGCCCACGCTCCAAGGGCTAGGCTCGCAAAGGTCGTATCTCTCAACTCAATTATTTTGCCTATTAAAATAGCAAAAGGTTTTTAAAATATGCTTTATCCAAATTCAAATGGCAAGTAACTATTTCATCCAGAACCAGAATCTCTCTTTTATCAGTATAGGAATCATACCCGGCAGCTATAACACCAATTTCCCGAAAGAGCTGATCCAGGTGGCGACTCTAATATTGTATAAAATAGGGACCCTGCTCCTGCAATAAAAAGGCTAATCCCAAAAGGAGTCCTCGACCCCTTTGTCTAGTTAGAAATACCAAGTATACTCATACATACAATGAGCCCCGCGCTCAAGCGGTGTCTCCCCGCATTAAAACTCGGGAGTCCCGCATTGGCCGTCCCAATCCAATCAACGACCCAAAAGGGTCAACCATGTAAAAGTTCGCCCGCTCATAAGAACGAAGATCAAACTTGGAAATAGAGTTTTTATTGAGGCTCAGGGTAAAGGTTCCATGCCAATTACCAAATAATGTAAAAAAACTACTTAAAGATGTGTTGTTAATACCTGGTTTGGATCAAAATTTGCTGAGTGTGGCACAGATGGAAAATAATGGCTATTCTATTTTTTTGAAAATGATTATTGCCAATATTTATGATGCTACAAATGTTGAGGTTGTCAAGGTGAAGAAGGTTGGTAATAGCTATATTTTTTGCTTGAAACATATGAATAATATGGCTTTGTCTGTTAAAAGTGACAAGACTTGGTTGTGGCATAAATGTTTCAGTCATAATCACACTCTTTAAAGTTTATGCAAAAGAATGATATGGTGAATGAGACATCCTCTCTTACTAGTGGTGAAAAAATTTATGTAGTATGTCAGTTTGATAAAATGCACAGGACTAGCTTTTCGAATGAAGGTGTCAAGAAGGCAACAAGAAAGTTAGAGTTGATCCACTCTGACATAAGTAGACCGATGAGCATTGCTTCATTAAGTAAAAATAGATATTTCATCCTATTCAATGATGACTTTAAAAGGATGAATTAGGTATATTTTCTATCCAGCAAAATACAAGAGCTCTCTATTTTTAAGAAGTTTAAAGTACATGTGGAGAAGTAAAGTAGATGTCAAATTACATCGTTCCGAAAAAATAATGGTGGTGAATATGCTTCAAAGGCATTCAAAAAGTTCTATGATCATCATGGAAATACACACCAGTTTACTATCAGTTATATACCTGAGAAAAATGGTGTTTTCGAGAGAAAGAATAGGATAATAATGGAGATGGCTAGGTGCATGCTTTCAGAGAAAGAACTGCCAAAGATTTTTTGGGAAAATGTTGTGTACACGTTGGTATATTTGCTTAACACACTTCCCCTCCAATCTATGAAAGACAAGACTTCGATTGAGGCTTGGAGTGGCTCAAAACCATTAACAAAGCATTTGAGATTTTTTGGCTCAATTGCTATACTCTCATTCCCTCAACAAAGAGAAGTAACATAGGTGATAAAGCAGAGATTGACATCTTTTTAGGATATACAGCACAAATAACATGCTACAAATTCTATAATGTGTAATCCGAGAAGGTGAATGTGAGCAAGGATGTGAGTTTTGATGAGCAAGCTAGTTGGGATTGGGAGAAAAAGCAAGTTAAAGCAAAGATGATGGAGGAAAATCCACCTATTATGACTTTTCAAGCTGAACCAAGTAATTTTGTTCAAGATGAGCAGCTTGATCATGAAGTGGATTTTTATTCTACTACTGATAGTCCATATAAAAAGACAAAGTCACTTGCTGAAATTTACGAAAGATGCAATATGGCTATTATTGAACCCTCAAACTTTGATGAAGCCTCAAAGTTCCATGAATGGAAAGTAGTCATGCAGGAGGAGTTTGTTGTGATTTGTAAGAATGATACATGAGAGCTTACTCAGAGACCAATGGACAGGAATGTACTTGGTGTAAAATGGGTTTACAGAGCTAAATTCAACTTAGATGGTTCTGCTTTCAAATGAAAGGCGAAGCTAGTAGTGAAGGGTTATGCCCAACTTGCACATGTCAATTTCAAAGATATCTTTGCACCTATAGCTTGGCATGAAACCATAAGATTTCTTATAGCTCTTGCAGCAGCAAAGAGTTGGAATGTCAAATCAGCTTTTTTGAATGGGATATTGAGAGAAGAAATATTTTTGGAGCAGACACTAGGATTTGAAGTTTCTAATGGAGGTGATCAAGTGTATAGGCTGAATAAAGCCTTATCAGGGCTTCAACAAGCTCTGAGGACTTGGTACACCATAATTGATGTGTATCTGCTCAGAATTGACTTTAGGAGGAGTGAAGCTGGAGCAACACTTTACGTTAAAGGCTCCAATAATGGTGTTCAACTTATCATATCAATTTATGTCAATGATTTATTGGTGACAAGAGGAGATTTTAAGCCGGTACTGCAATTAAAGTAAATTATAAAGGTGGAGTTTAATGTGTTCGATCTTGAAGAAATGGAGTGTTTTCTTGGCATGGAGGTTGATCAACATGATAATGTAATTTTCTTTCATAAAAAAAATTGTTGGGAACTGATAGTCAAGTTGAACATGCATAACAGGTATAGCGGAAATTCAAAATTTTATCCTTTGTCCCACAGGAACTCCTATATATCATATGATTAACTAAAGCCCTAGCTATAACATATTCATAACGAGATTATCATGCATAACAGTATTATAGTAAACATACCATAAAATATTGTTTATATTCTAGTATAAACTATAACTTGCATATCCTAGCTAAGGCATAATTATCTAGGTCTAAAAATGCTTAAAGAAAAATACCTAAATAATTAAAGAAGAAACATACTAGTTGATGTGTGCTTGAATTTTGAAAGATTTACCCCTTCGGTAGGAGCATCCAAGTATAGGAAAGCCTCTATGAGTATCCACGCGAACACCACTAACCAAAACCTCCTCGTAGAGGAAGAATTGAGGAGTAACAGGTAGCTGCTAGACCACCCCGAAACTCACCTCGAAAATCTATAATATAGGTGCCCAAAATTATTCAGACTCCTCAAATGAATTCTTTCTAAAATAATTTCGAGAAAACTATTTGAAGAATCTAGAAATCTAAAGAGAGAAGAGAAAGAGAAGTTAGAGAGGTGTGTTGCAAAGAAAAAAGGAGGTGGAGGACTCCTTTATAGTGGAAATGGGGGGGAGACTAGGGTTTCCTCCCTAATTAATGCAGGATGGGAAAATTTTAAATCCCACCCCTTAACTTGGGCCACAAGCTCAAAACTTTCCGCCCAAGCCACGCAAGGCAAGCCCATGCAGGCTTGCCTTGCCCGCGAGCTGCGCTGTCCCATGAGCCCAGCTCATGCGCTATCGCTTGGCAGCACATGCAAGGCCTGCCTCACCCAAGCCTTTGAGTGCTCCCTTACGGCAGCCACGCAAGGCTTGTTGTGAACATGCCTTTGCGTGTGTTGCTAGGCAGTGCACACAAGGCCTACGGCCCGCAAGCCCATTATGGGCTTGTACGGTCTAGGCAGCCTTACATAGACTTTTAAGCCTTTGTGGCCCACTTGTGCAGGGTCCCACCCTCATAGTATTTTCCCAGCATTTTCATTTCCACTATTTCCTTTGTTCAATACATATTTATTTCAACCCTAATAAATTAGTTACCGATCAAAATAAATTGTTGATCCGATCAATTAATGGTCTAACCATCACTTAGTATAATTTCGGTATATACATAGTATAAACAATTCTTTACATAGTCCGATGAAGGTCCAATGTGTGTGACCTTATAGGATCATGTAGTATTGAGCTCCCAAAGCTTAACCAACCCTAGTTCTTTATAAAGATTTATTGGCTTGATTTTCTAGACCGTGAATAAGACTCGTTGACTCTAAACTACTGTAGTACTCCTCTATAAAGGGTCCACCATCCTGAATACACATCATTACCTCAATAGGTCTTGCTCTTCTTATTTCACTGCTCATATGCAGCCTCCTTAGCCCCATTCAGGCTAACCCACTTCGGCCCTTTTTTAACTGATTACAGGAACCCACACATTTCAAGACAAGCCTCAAGGCTAGAAATAGACTAAAGCTAGTTGTAGAAGAACTCTGACAACTCTAAAACACATAATGTTGCAATATACATAAAGATATAAAATAGGAAAATCAGGCCTCACAAAGATCATTTGAAATATCAACATATTATCAATGAAAAAAGAGCAAGCTTGATAATAAGAAAATAGAAGATCGTAATTTAAGAGGCAGTTATTTTAAGAAGGAAGAAACGGAAGAGCCTTGAGTCACCAAAACTCACCTCGAGCAAATGTTAGAAATCCCTCGCCAGAAATCCCCTTAATCAGTTTTGGAAAAGACATAATGATTGATGACAATGCTACGTGGCACACATTAGTAAGCCGGTTTTGAAGTTAAAAAATTTTCCACTACTGCCAGACCAGATGAAAGGACACAAGCTTCTCTAAGAAGTTTAAAGAAACAAAAGGATATGGAAGAACCACGTCGTTCCCTCTTCCATCTAATCCGAGCAAAAAATCAAGTCGGATTCTCTACCAGAAGTCCTAAAGAACTTCTCACACTTGGGTAGGGGGGGGCTTCTGGTAACTTTGTAAAATATATTTACCCATCTCGGTCATAGAGACCAGGTCAACCTAGGCCAACTAGCCAAGGTCTTCAAGAAACAACTACCATCACTCAGGTCGAAGGACCCGACTTGGGCAAGATTCCAGTCGGTCTCGTTAGGATAAAGCTAAAGAACACATAGCATATCCATGCTCGTGGTAGACAGGGTCTCGAGCCAGTCTAACCGACTGGATGTAGGGTCTGCCCCGCGTTAATATGGATAGAATCTAACTAGGATTCCATATCCTGTATTCTTCCTTAAGAGAAAGTCTAAATCCTAATATACTGGGGATTCATGATAAAAATAGGAATATTATCCTTTCCTAAATAGATAATTATGGAGAATCCTCCTATAGAGGAAATAAAACCTAATTGGGATTCTTGGCCAAAAAGGACTCCTACGCCACTAAGGAAAACAATTCTACACTAAATAAGGAGAAGAATTTGATTCCTAATCAAATAAGGATTCTTAATTACATACCAATTAGGTCAAACCAAACTCTATATAAATACCTCCTAGTCAGGTCCAAAGTAGATTATTCTATACACTCATAACTATAATTTTCTCGAAATCCTTACTGACTTAGGCATCAGAGAGTCCCACCAGGTGCAACCTCAATCGCCCCCAAGTTCGTATCTGTTTTGCAGGTTCATCGTTCGAAGGTTGAAGCTGCGAGACAATAAGATCTATTTTGAAATATCAGCGATTCGAAACATGATATTTTAATATTACTCATTTTAATGTTACAAATGTTAATGTAATCACTGAAAATACCGTACCTGAATACCGATATTTAAGAATTAATCTTCTACGATCTTGTTGAGTCTTTGATCGAATCCCTACAAAATAGACACGAACTTAGGAGCGAATCAGGGTTGACCCTGGGGGGACTCTCCAATGCTTAAGTCAGTAAAGAGTTTCGAACGAATAGTTTAGTAGTAAGTATGAGAATGTAATATCTTTGATCTGAACAAGAGGGCCTTTATATAGGCGTGTGAGATGCCCTAATTAGTATAGAACTGTTCTTTCCTGATGTGGGAGTCCTTATTGGCCAAGGATCCCAACCAGGCGTTGTTTCCTCGTAAGGAGGATTCTTCCTAATTGTCTCTTTAGGAAAAGGATAATATCATGTATCCTAAATAGATTAAGATAATGACCGGTGAATGGAGAGAATATAGGGATTGAAATATGTCCTGGATTCCTCCTACTTGTGCGGCACGAAAGTATCTTCCAGCCGACATAGGACTGGCTCGATGTCTTGTTTTCTTAAGACATTGGCGTGTCAGATACGACTACCTGGTTTGTTCGTTATCGACGGGGGGTGTCAATCCAACCGGCCCCTCAAGATAAGATCGCTATTTATCTTTTATTCTTATAATGAGGTAACTCAAGCAGCTCATATTTATCTGGCCTCCTAGGTCGAGACGGATAAAATACATTTAGTAAATTATCCATCACCGCTATGTTTATGGTAAACAAAGTACCCATAAGAAACTATAAATATATTAAAAATGAGTCCAAAGTTGCATAAATGCAAGAAACAAATTAGAAGCAAGCAACATATCACACTGTTTTGTTGTTGATAACAAACTGGTACCCCAATTTAAAGCATTTAATTACCTAATATTCTGAAAGTAATGCATTGGTAAGATAAATTACCTAATATTCTGAAATTACCAATTCAAAGCATTTAATTACTTAATATTCTGAAATTTTTATTGAAAGCTCTAGTAAATGAAAATTTTAAAGAAAAAGAAAAGTAGAAAGCAAGCATGCCTGTCAAAACTGTTATAGTGAAAATTAAAACAGAACTAAACAGACAGGACATCAGGACACAGGCAACTTCTTTTTTTTAAAACATTTAAAAAATGAAATTAGTAATAAAAATAATGCGAAAAAATAAATAATATATAATAAGTGGCATGATTGGCATAATTGGCCACCTATTATAAAAAGAGACAAAAAGAAATGATGAAGTTTGCCACCCCACCCATACCCTATGTCTAAGCTTAGGCCCCAACTAGATTATATAATTTATTTTTATTTTTATTGGTATAAACTTTAAATTAATCATCCAACATTAAATAATTTGTTAATTAAGATATTAAGATTACTGTAGATGATGATATGATTCCCGTTATACGTACCGCTGTGACATCATCACCACGTTATCTCCACCTAAGCAAATATTAAAACCGCCAATCAGAATGTAAATTCGAGGTTAATTAATAATTAAAGCATTTTATAAAATATTTAACTCTTCAGTAATTTGTTTATTATTTTTATGAAATAGTTAAGTAGATTATTTATCTTTTAAGTTAATTGAAACATCCCAAGCATGGTTTTTAAATTCGGATCGGTCATCGAATCGATAAAGGGAGCGGTTCATAAATTTAAGGTTCAACTGGATTAAATCGGTGATCGAATCGGATTCTCTTAAAACATGTGAAAATACTAAATATTTTTTTTATAATTTAATATTAAACATATAATATAAGATATACTCCTATAACAATTAATAATATTAAATAAAATATTTTCTATTTCAAAGTTATATTTTGAATAAAAATAAAATACAAATAATAACTAATATAATCTAGTGAAAGAATACAAATTGTATTCTATATTGTATAGACTGGATTAAAAAAGTTAATAAATTTGATTTATGATATATAAAAATTACACAATAAAAGAATTAAATTTTATACACAATATGTAAAATAAAAAAAATTATATAATCATTCAATATAAATTTTAAGCAAAAACACTTAGAGTTAATGTTATTTAAAAAATTTAAATGTTATTTAGTTATGTAAAATATTACATGTTGGGAAACAATGTTCCGGATTAAAAATTGAACTAAATTATCCGGATCAAGTTTGAAAGAAACAAAAACTTAAACTCCTGAATCCAAATGGAAACATCCGGACAAGATCCAACCACAAGGTCATCCATTGAAGACATCAAGTACCTAAGCATATACTGGAACTATCAGGATAAAGTTTGGAAAGGAAACAAACTTTAATCCTTCAAGATCAGCATCGGAAGAACTGATTGCACTAGCTCCGAAAGAAGACAGATCTGGAGATAATGACTCTGAAGACATCCGAAAGACTCGTGCTTAAAGACAATGGGAAAAGTTTTAAAGATAGTTTTTCCCTCCACCTTTTGGTCTACAAAGTCAAAGATCTTTTCCCCATGAACAAGACAAAAGTGACAACTTGCACTTTTCAGAAAAAGGACAAAAGTAATGACACCGGACAGAAAAATTTAATAACCTTTTTCACCTAGACCAATAAGGAGGCTCGTGGAGTTCACACCAAAAGGTTACTTGTATAAAAGTTGGTGTGTCATTAAAATACAAGGAAAACGATCGATGACATCTTTTCAGCTATAATCCCAAGGATTCAAAGGGTCAAATTACTGTCTAACGGATTGATCAACGGCTCCGAAAGCGCCCCATTCAACCTGATCAAGGGTGAAGATTAAACATAAGCTCAACAACCCACAACGGCTACATTATGACAGAAGCCTATAAAAGGGAAGCTTCACACATTGAGAAGGTTGGCTAGTTGATTTAAAAAAGCTATTAACAAGAACATTCGCTTAAAGCAATTAGCAATCACATCCCTCCAAGAATCAAACAATTCCAAATCTATTGTAAGGATTCCTAAGTGAGTTATAAACTTGAGGAAGTCCAAAACCAATACCTTTGTGAAAATAAGAGTGTAAGGATCTCCAACTTGGGTGAGTTGTGAGATTGGGATATAACTTAAAGTTGGTGCTTTGAGTGGGATCTCCCTATAGGACTCAGCTTAGATTTGGGGTAGAAGTCTAAGTGGTATACCCTACTAAAGACTAAAGGACTCAGCTAGGAGTTGGTGCTTCTAGTGGTATATCCTACATCCGGAAGGGGTTACCATCCTGATACAAGCTTTAAGGCTTGATTCCTGCAAGTTGGAAAGGAACCCACTAGTGAAAAAGCTCGAGGGAAGGAAACTCGGGGAACTGGAGTAGACGGGGCCGAACCAGGATAAAATCCTTTGTGTTTGATTTATTTAACTCTTTATTTATTGCATTATATTGTCATAACTCCATCATCCAGATTATAATCAAACACGCTACACTAAGACTTTTTAAAGTCTGTTTATTCCACGAAAAAGGGTAATTCACCCTCTCTGACCTTATAAAGACCCTCACAGGGACCAACAAGTGGTATCAGAGCAAGTGCTCAAAACTAAAGATCGAACAATCTCGAGTTAAAGGTCCAAAATTATGACTCAGACATTAAAATGAGTTTCCAAAACTCATAACTCCTTCTAGAGGGTATGTCCATTACCCGTCCTCCACTCTTCACCGGTGAACATTACATGTTTTGGAGAAATCGAATGAAGAACTTCATACAAGCACAAAGCATGCAAGCATGGTTGGTTATCCAGGATGGTCCATATGAGCCTACTCATAAAGTAGAGGGTATGATCACCCGAAAGCCATCACGTTTATAGGATGAGAATGATTTTAAAAAGTTGCGTAAAAATGCAAATGCTATTAACATGCTTTATTGTGTTCTTAGTGCAATAGAATTCAACAGGATATCCGGATGTGAGACTACAAAGGAAATCTGGGAAAAGCTGGAGGTAACCTAAGAAGGAACAAATAAAGTGAAAGAAGCAAAGATTAATCTACTCCAGTAAAAACTCGAATCCTTCAAGATGGAGCCAAAAGAATCCATCAGTAGCATGAACACTAGATATACCAATCTAGTGAATGAAATGAAAAGGCTCGGAAAGGAAGTCTCTGAAGTAGAAACGGTGAAAAAGGTGCTCCAGAGTCTCACAAAGGAATGGGATAATAAGAAGACTGTCATTGACGAAGCTCATGACTTAAATGTTTATAGTTATGATGAGTTCATTGGAAATCTCTTGACTCAAGAGCCATCTCTGGAGAGATACATTCAGCAGGAGAAGAAGCATGAAGAAAAGAAAAAGGTTGTTGCGCTTCAGGCAGAATCCATCGGATCAGCTTCATCCGAAGAAGAAGCACAAATCACAGAACCTCAAAGTACCAAGGAGCAATTAGCTCTATTAACTAGAGGGCTCAACAGATTCCTACAAAAGAAAGGAAGGAGAAAGTCTAAAAAATATGAATCCCGAAGACCAAGAGAAGGGACAACCAGAAGAGATAGGCCTAGAAAGAATCGGAAGAAAAGAAAGATCCAGAGAAAGAAGCTGCCTGTTTTAAATATGGGGTAAAAGGCCACTTCAGGACAAAATGCCCAAAGCTTAAAAGAACCAAGAAGTATAAGAAGAAGGCAATGGTGGCTACCTGGAGCAATAGTGAAGAAAGCAGCAGCTCATCTTCAACAGAAGAAGAAAAGATTATCAATTGTACATTCATGGCACTGACTGATCCGGAAGTAGAGCAATCCAGAAAGAATATCTCTAAGCAAGATACAATGCAAATCAAAGAATCAAAATCAGTAACAGCAAACACTGAGGCAAAATCTTATTCTAATTCTGCTGCTAACTTTGATCTTGCTAGAGCTTTATCTATTGTGATCAAGAGTGTAAAGAAGAATGCAAAAGCAATGAAGTCATTAAGAAGACAAGTGTTAGAGATTGCTGAAGATAATGAAGCATTGGCACAAGATGTCAACTTGATCAGAACAGCAAAGCACATTGATGAAGTTAAGGAGAACTATCTAAAAAATCAAGTGCAATACTAAGTGCAAATCCAATTGGGTTGGATAGAGAAACAACACTAATAAAGGAGGCATCTAGATGGAAATCAAATTCCCCACAAAGAAGGAGAAATCCAAGGAAGGCTATATAAAAAATTCCACATCATGCTGCCAAAGGAAACCCAAAACCCTCTAACCAAAAGGTAAAAGAGATCATCAGGCAACCATAAGCCCAAACATATACTGCTACTCAAAAGGGAAAGGCTAAGATGATTTACAACCAATAATCCATCAAACAAAGAAGAAATTGTGCAGCAGAAGTTGCACCCCCAACCAGCTTCTAGATACACACCGGACCATCTACAAATATACAAGAAGCTGGATATAGAGGAAACTATAGGAAAGAAGATCGTGAAAGGATAAAAAAGAAGCGGGAATAGAACAGATCCATTACTGGGTGCAGGTTTTGTGGGAAAAACAATCATATTACTAAACTATGTAGATTAAAAAATGGTTATTATGATGTTAATCCTTGGCCTGAGATGGTTATTAACCCAAGAGGACCCAAATTTGATTGGGTACCCAAACCCACTTGATCTATTTTGTAGGTATGTCTTAGATCTACAGTAGATCAACACACTTGGTACATTGATAGTGGATGATCAAGGCACATGACAAGTGATGGGAAGGCCTTCATCACATTAACCAGGAAGAAGGGACGCAAAGTAAGCTTTGGAGACAATAAAAAAGGATAGATCATTGGACATGGAACCATTGGATCCGAATTAAAAATTGAAGATGTCTCACTGGATGATGGACTGAAGTTCAACTTACTAAGTGTAGCCCAACTCTGTGACAAAGCAAGAAAAGTCACATTTGATTTTGGAGGTTGCTCAATTCATGATAGTAAATCTAATCAACTTATACTTTATGCACCTAGAGTAAATAATGTCTATTTCGTTAACATTAAAAATGAGAAAAAGAATATCCGCTTGGTGTCTAAAGAAGAAGAATCATGGCTATGGCATCGGAGGTTGGGACGTGTTAGCATGAACCTCCTGTCCAAACTAGCCAAAAAGGAATTAGTAGTGGGTTTGCCTAAGGTTGCTTTTGATAAGGATCATCTATGCACTGCATGCTAATTAGGTAAACAGCATAAGAAAAGTTTCCCTTCAATTTCCTATATTCTTTCAAAAAGTGTACTTGAACTCTTGCATATAGATCTCTTTGGTCCAATTAAACCCTTGAGTTTAGATAGAAGAGAATACACCATGGTCATTATGGATGATTATTCTCGATATACCTGGTTTCTCTTGCTGCCAAGCAAAGATGAAGCCTTTGACCAATTCTCAAAAACATTCATCCAGATAGAAGTAGAACAGGGCATAAGCATTGCACGCATCCGGAGTAATAATGGTGGTGAGTTCAAAAATAAGCATTTTGCTGATTTCTGTGACTCCAAGGGCATTGAACATAACTTCTCTGCCCCTTACACCCCTCAACAAAATAGAGTTATTGAGAGAAAGAACAGGACCATAGTTGAGATGGCTAGAACAATGCTAAGTGAGAATTGTTTGCCAAAATATTTCTGGGAGGAGGCCATAAACGCAGTTGGTTACATCTTGAATAGAGCTCTCATTAGAAAGACCATAGAAAACACCCCATATGAAATCTGGAAGGGAAGAAAACCCAAAATTAGGTACTTTAAGGCATTTAGATGTAAATGCTACATCCTAAATGATAGAGAGCAACTAGGAAAATTTGATCCTAAATCTGATGAAGCAATTTTTCTTGGCTATTCAATACATAGTAAGGCTTATAGAGTCTTCAATAAATGAACCCAAACTGTGGTAGAGTCTATACATGTGGATTTCGATAAGACTAACCACGCAGGTAAAAGAAGTTCAACTCCGGAAGATCCAGTTCCGAAAGATGAAGAATCTGGAGAAACGAAGGAGGCAAAAATTCCTGATTCGTTCCAAATCAAGAAGTATAAAGAAGAAAATGAAGGAATATCCTTTGATCCAAAAGTACAATAAGTTAATCTCAATCCACAAGAGATCAACTTCAATGAAGGTCAAGAAGAAGCAGTTGAGGCAGAAGTAGAGCAAGCTCCTATCCAACATGAAGGAATACAAAGGGAAATTTGGACTCACAGAGATCATTCGATGGATAATATCTTGGATGATGTTCAGAATCCGGTAAGAATCAGAGGTCAACTCAATAGGATGATGAGTCATGCTGCTTTTGTCTCTCTCATTGAGCCAAAGAAATTTTAAGATGCTGAAGGAGATGAAAGCTGGATGATGGCAATGCAGGAAGAACTAGATCAATTCACTAGAAATGATGTATGGGATCTAGTGGCACCACCAAAGGGAAATTCAATCATTGGCACCAAATGGTTATTCCGGAACAAGCCATATAAATCCGGAGTAGTGGTAAGAAACAAAGCAGGATTGGTTGCCCAAGGCTACAATCAATAAGATGGGATTGACTTTGAAGAAACCTTTGCTCCTGTAGCAAGACTGGAAGCAATC
The DNA here is from genome assembly GCA_947683365.1 of Euphorbia pulcherrima. Taxonomy (NCBI): domain Eukaryota; kingdom Viridiplantae; phylum Streptophyta; class Magnoliopsida; order Malpighiales; family Euphorbiaceae; genus Euphorbia; species Euphorbia pulcherrima. The sequence goes on from CANTUS010000014.1 coordinate 47,279,957, forward strand.
CAGATTCTATGTGCTTTTGCATCATTCATGGAATTCACACTATTTTAGATAGAGCATTTCTTAATGGGGTTATCCAAGAAAAAGTATATGTGAAGCAGCCACCTGGATTTGAAGATCCTAAGCATCTGGAGCTTGTTTACAAACTAAAGAAAGCCCTCTATGGGCTAAAGCAAGCACTAAGAGCTTGGTATGAGAGACTCACTACATTTCTCATATCCAAGGGATATATCTCGGGGAAACCAGGTACAACACTTTTCATCAAGAAGAAGAGGAATGATATTATTCTAGTCCAAATTTATATGGATGATATCATATTTGGAGCCACTGATGAAAAGATGTGGGAAGAATTCAGCTCTTAAATGCAGAAGGAATTTGAGATGTCCAAAATGGGAGAACTCAATTTCTTCCTTGGTATACAAATCAAGCAAAGTCCGGATGGGATTTTCATTAACCAGTCAAACTATACCAAGGAGATCTTGAAGAAGTTTGAAATGGACAAGAGCAGGCCTATGTCCACTCCAATGGGATCAAATACAGTCCTATCCAAGGATTGTAAAGGTGAAAATGTTGACCAAAAGCTCTACAGAGGGATGATTGGTTCACTTCTATACTTGACAGCTAGTAGGCCTGACATACATTATGTAGTCTATTATTGTGCAAGATATCAAGCCAATCTTAAGGATTCCCATCTCAAAGCAGTAAAAAGGATTCTTAGATACCTACTAGGAACCACTGAAATTGGGTTATTGTATCCTAATAATGGAGATTTCACACTCAAAGGGTTCACTGATGCAGCTTATGGCAGAGATACTATTAAGAGAAAGAGTACATCTGGAGGTTGCCATTTCCTTCGAGATTGCTTAGTATCATGGTACAATAAGAAGCAAACTTCAGTTACTTTGTCTACTATAGAAGCAGAATATATGGCAGCTGGAAGTTGTGTGGCTCAACTCCTTTGGATCAAGCAACAACTAGAAGACTATGGAGTCTAATCCGGATGTGTGGATGTTATAAGTGATAATAAAAGTGCTATTGATGTGTCAAAAAATCCAGTGCTCCATAGCAGGATGAAGCATGTCAACATAAGGCATCATTTTATCCAAGATCATGTGATAAAAAAGGATATTGTATTAGTGTACATCCTAACCAATGAGCAAAGAGCATACATCTTTACTGAGCCACTGAGTAAAGATCAATTTGGGAAGCTAAAGGAGTCAATTGGAATGTCCAATCCAATTTGAAGTTAATCCGGAAGATAGTTTGAAATCAAATCGGATCCTTGGCAAGAAAGTTAATCCAGAAGAGAAGAGGCATAGAAGAAAAATCAATTCCGGAAGAAACACTGCCACGTTAGTAAACAGTAATGACATAAGGCAGTAAAAGCACTTCAAACGTCTACTGGGGGTTACACGCGCGGTAAATTTGACAGTTTGTTTTTAAAATAAACCGTTCCCATTCTCCGGTTAAACTGAATTTACCTCTCTCCTAAACTTCCGACTGCTATGTCATCAATCCAGCCAAGATTAATAGCATTCGGATTACTAAAAGACCATCACCTTGAAATATCTATATAAACCCCCCAAAAAATCTCCTTCCTCTTCACACGAGCAACTACATTACTATTACTCTGCAAATTTCAAAACCTAAACCCTAAATTCTTCAATCCTTTTTAAAATGGCTGCTATTATGACTAGTGAAGGACCCAAAATGCTCCCATAAAAGAATTATGTTGAAGAATTTGAGCCAAATGACAAAGACTTCATTCCCATAAATTATAAACCCTCTGACTCTGTAATTCCCATGGATTATCTGGGAGATAACTTCCTATTTGAGACAGATCCATTTTCAAAGCTAATTGAAGATCAGCATATGGGAGATCTTCTCAAGATAAATTGTTCAACCCATCCAGATCTTGTAAGGGAATTCTACGAAATCCTCAGAGCACACTCTTTTCATGATGCCTTGAGAACCAAAGTCCAAGGGATAGTAATTACTGTGACACCAGGATTCTTTGAAGAGCACCTAAATATGAAGAATGAAGGGGTTCAGGTTACGAGTGATAGAGATGAACTAGAAGTTAGGTATAGACCCAAGGAATGGCTGCATCTAAATTATTTTGGGGAAAAATTCTCCACTTACTTTCCATAGGTACCAAGGCTTCTTCAACATGTTTTAGCAAAGCTAGTTCTAATCTGGAAGGGATCCCTCACGACTGTATCATCCTTCTAGCACTGCATACTGCAACATTAGGTAGAAAGCAAAGTAGTGAACATGCTAGTTCTACTCATTCACTACTTAAAGAAACACATGAATTCCCATGGTGCCCTGATCACCCGGATCCTCATTGTAAATAAAGTTAACCTGACCGGATTTCAATCAATCAATGGGAAAGAAATCCTAAAGAAGAACTTTAGGAAGCTGAATTTTGATGAAACATGAATGAGGAGAAGGCTAAAAAGCTCCGAGATGAAAAGAAAAGCAGAGCAAGGAAAGATGCCGATCCGGATGTTATTGCTCTTGCTCCTAAGAAAGCACAAACCTCCAAACCTAAAGCAAGGACGGAACTAGTCTTAGTTTCAGCTAGGGAAGTAAATGAGGATGCCTTATCCATAACCCAACTCTTGGCCAAATCCATGAAAAAGTCTAAGTCAAGAGGCAGATTGATCAAAGCTAATAACAAAATGAAAAAGCTTGTATGCAATCCGAAAGCAAGAGAAACCATTGTAGTGGCTGGTGCTGCGATTAGGAAAGGATATCAGAAGGGGCAGAAAAGAAAGATAACAGAGATGCTAATAAAGGGGCATGGGTCTGAGGAGGAAGAAATGGAGGATGAGGCCCCTATGCCAAAGAAGTAACACACCTGAAAGGGGTGTACATTTGATGAGGCAGTACAAGCTCAAAAGCATCTGAAGAAAATGGCTAAGAAGCCTGCTGGAATTCTGATTGATGAGGAAACTGTAAAAAGGGTAGTGCTAGAAGAATTGGCAAAATCTAGATTATTAAAGGGTAAGCATGTGCCCGGATCAAATGAAGATATCCTTCTGAAGGATCCTCAGTATGAGGAAATAATGGCATCAGTAGCAAATAATTACTGGATGAATAATCTAACCATCAAGGGACCCGAAGGATCTTCTGCTACACCTATTCTAGTAGACCCAACTACCTTGGAAGTACTATTAAAAATTCCAAAGCCATACTCCTTCAATTTCCAAGCCATCTTAGAACCCCTTCCAGAAACTTTGCTGTGTAAGGAGGTTAAAACGGCAAACATAAAAAACCCTGAAAAGGCATATGTAGAGGGTGTTGAGGACATTTCCAACATGCCTGGGGATGCTATCAAAAGTCCTAAAAAGGCACAAGTAGAGGTGAAAGATGTCGGTTCCTATCATCCGGGGGTTGAGGAGGTTGAGAAAGGAAGCAAGGAAGTAGTTGATTTGAACAAACCGTCATCCACTGAGGTAATCCCTAACTCAGTATCTTTTGATATCAATGTTAATGTTGCTGCTAGTACTGAAACAGCAGATGAATAAAGGGACAACTTAGATGCATATTCCTCAATTACATCTAAGGGCTAGGAGTCTAACCCGGAACATAAAGTTCCGGAGGAGGGATTTAATCTGAGATTCGATGAGAACACTCCTAGAGTGGACTCAAAGGGCGAGGCTAGTCCGGAGGAACGGTTGGAGGAAGAAGAAGAAGAAAATCAAAATGGATCTTTCAGATCGTTCGAAGATAATTCATCAAGATCATCCAAAGATACAATTCCTTCCACTGCCAGTCCTATCAAAATACCTACAGCTAATGCCAAACAAGCCAAAGTCACAGCCATGCTCAAACTTCTACAAGAAGCTACTCTTGAAGAGAATGAAGAAGGGTATGTCAAGCAGAGTCTCTGGAACATCTGCAGACACTTAAAAGCTGTTGAAAAAGTACTCCTGGATGAATTCCAGACTTTGGACTTAAAGCAGGAGTTGGGAGAAATAAAACAATTAGCGAAAAAGATAGAAGACAAAGTTCAAGATTTCCCTTCTCCTAGAGTAATTGCTGAAGCCTCCTTATCCCAAATCAATCCAACGTTCACTGAGCTTAAAGCTAGTATTGCAACAACCAACTGGACTGCTGATCAAGCAAACACATTGGCCTTAAATAATTGTGGAACAGTGCTAGACAAGATTACTTCTTCCTCCTCCAAGCTATCAGATGAAATCAAGGCATACATGGATTCCAAGTTTGAAAACTTGTCAAAATTCATGGCCGAAAGGGATCTCAAGCCGACAATCACGGAATTGGGAATAGACCAACAAGTAGTCCAGGAAATGCTTGAGAACTTTCTGGATGAATCTCTCCCCAAAATCCAAGAGAAAATGTTGGATGATATGGGTGAAGAGAGGGTAAGTCGACTAGCCGGACTCGAAAAGATAATAAATGACTGGAAAGCCTCCATCACCAAAGAAGTCAAGCTCCAAAAGGATACCATCCATAACATCCAAAAAGGTATCAGTGAAGAAATAACTCTCCTTCAAACCGGAATTAATAACTTATCATTATCCGGATCTTTCTCTACACCGTCAATTCCTGAGAGCCAACTCCTTCCGGTCTACCACAATCTTATCCAAGTCATCGGGGAATCTAGCTTCTTTGGACAAAAGGGAGTGACAACTCTACTAAAGGCACTATTCCCTTACTTTGATAAGAAAGATCAGAGTTTGTGCTCCACATCCATCCCATAAATCAGACAGACCTATACTCAACTAAAGAAAGCTATCCGCCCCTACTACCTAACTCCAGCAACTATTGATCAAATCAATGATGAAAGGAGTAAAGGTAATGTTGACTACTATATATGCTCCAAAGCTTGGCAAGAAACCTAGGATAACGGAACCTATATGGTAATCCATCCCCAAGCTAAAAACAAAAAGGGGGAGACGAGTCAGTAAGGGGAAGGGACAAGCAAGGGCAAGGACAAGGTGGGAGGACCACCCAAAGGAAATTAGACTAGCTTATTCTTCAATGTAAAATTTTGTAATACCTAGATTCACTTATATATCTCTGTATTTGTAATCCTGCACTTCATTGATGTTAACTATTGTTAACAACAGAAGTATATAGTGAATATCTAATTTCTGAAAAATTGCTTCTAAAGTACAATCTGTAATTGTAATATAGAAACATTAGAAGCTAGAATTCAAAAATATTGGGGGAGTTAGGATGCTAGAATTATAGGAGAGTAAAATCTGTAAATGACTAAGTATCAAGAATCATACTTAACTCATATAAGCTCTCTTCCCATATGCCTAGTTTTTATTTCCATCAGATGGGGAGGTTGTTGGGAAACAATGATCCGGATTGAAAATTGAACTAAATTATCCGGATCAAGTTTGAAAGAAACAAAAACTTAAACTCCTAAATTCAAATGGAAACATTCGGACAAGATCCAACCACAAGGTCATCCATTTAAGACATTAAGTACCTAAGCATCTAATAGAACTATCAAGAAAAAGTTTGGAAAGGAAACAAACTTTAATCCTTCAAGATCAGCATCCGGAAGAACTGATTGCACTAGCTCCTGAAGAAGACAAATCTGGAGATAATGAGTCTGAAGACATCCGGAAGACTCATGCTTGAAGACAATGGGAAAAGTTTCAAAGATAGCTTTTCCCTCCACCTTTTGGTCTACAAAGTCAAAGATCCTTTCCCCATGAATAAGACAAAAGTGACAACTTGCACTCTTCAGAAAAAGGATAAAAGTACTGATACCGGACAGAAAAAGTTAACAACCTTTTCACCTAGACCAATAAGGAGGCACGTGGAGTTCACACCAAAAGGTTACTTGTATAAAAGTTGGTGTGTCACTAAAATGCAAGGAACACGATCACTGATATCTTTTCAGCCCCAATCCTAAGGATTCAAACGGGTCAAATTACTGTCTAACGGATTGATCAATGGCTCCGAAAGTGCTACATTCAACCTGATCAAGGGTGAAGATTAAACATAAGCTCAACAACCCACAATGGCTACATTTTTTACAGAAGCCTATAAAAGGGAAGCTTCACACATTGAGAAGGTTGGCCGGTTGATTTGAAAAAGCTATAAACAAGAACATTCGCTTAAAGAAATTAGCAATCACATCCCTCCAAGAATCAAACAATTCCAAATATGTTGTAAGGATTCCTAAGTGAGTTATAAACTTAAGGAAGTCCAAAACCAAAACCTTTATGAAAATAAGAGTGTAAGGATCTCCAACTTGGGTGAGTTGTGAGATTGGGATATAACTTAAAGTTGGTGCTTTGAGTGGAATCTCCCTGTGAGACTCAGCTTGGATTCTAGGTAGAAGTCTAAGTGGTATATCCTACTAAAGACTAAAGGACTCAGCTAGGAGTTGGTGCTTCTAGTGGTATATCCTACATCCGGAAGGGGTTACCATCCGGAGACAAGTTGTAAGGCTTGATTCCTGCCAGTTGGAAAGGAATCCACAAGTAGAAAAGCTCGGAGGAAGGAAACTCCGGGGACTGGAGTAGGCGGGGCCGAACCAGGATAAAATCCTTTGTGTTTGATTTCTTCAACTCTTTATTTATTGCATTATATTGTCATAACTGCATCATCCGAATCCATCATCCGGATTATAATCAAACATACTACACTAAAACTTTTTAAAGTCTATTTATTCCGCAAAAAAGGATCATTCACCCCTCTGACCTTATAAAGACCCTCATATGGACCAACATTACAAATCGTAATTGAAAGAAATATTTCAAATCTAATTTAATGTGTGGTATATGAAATAAAAAATTAAATATATTAATTGTTTTTTTTACAATAAAATATTATTAAAATAATTTAAAAATTAACAATATATAATATAAAAGTATAAAATGATAATATATTATCAATTGTGTGGGGTAGCTCAATTGGTAAAGCATATATTGAAATACATGCTAGAGGTTTTGTGTTCATTCTCACCGACAACACTTTTGAAAAAATATAATTCAGGTGAACCGAAAATCGGTTACTAGTTGAATCGGACGATTTACGATCGAACCGGCCGTTGACCAATTCTTGACCATATTAAGAATCCACTGAAATCGGACCGGATCAGGCCCCAATTTCAATCAAATCCGATCCGACCGGCCGGTCTGAGTTTAAAAACCATGATCCCAAGTTTTATTTTCTATGTATTGATTTAAGTCACTTCAAAACTGTTTTTTTATTTTTTTAAAAATATATCTCAACATTTTTTTGGAAAGTAATAAAAAATCGAAACATTAGAATATTGAGGAAATATAAATAGCAATTTCGTTCTATGAAATCTTTATTCATATTCATTTTAGATTTATCATGTAAGCAGTAAAACCGAACTTAGCCTATGTATTTCAACAGCCAAACCGAAACACAACCTTTTTTAAGAAATATAAAACATATAAACAATAGGCTGATAAAATCTTGTTAAAATTAATTACATAGGGATAAAAAAATAATTCATATGATATCTGATTAATCTATTTAGGACTATTTAATACATATATAAAGGTCTCTAAATTTTGAAGAGATATTAAATTCCTACTATAATTATTATTCTCTACCTCAATCTTATTGACTTAATGTCAGAATATTTTTTATTTATTTTTTAAATTTTTTGCTTGAATTAACCTCAAAACTAGCAAATAAAAACACAGTAAATTATTTTCATAATTTAACAATTGGGTTCAAAATACAATGTGTACTGTTCATCCTAAATATTCAGGAAATTGCTATTATTTAAAAACAATAATTACCTAATAATTTTTTTATAAGATTTACTAATAATAAGTGTGCACAGTTGAAAATCCTTAAAACAAGACCAATTAATGCCAACCAATATGTTAGTTGTTACTACTTCCCTCAGAATATTAACCATCATAGCTCATAAATTTAGATCCTCATTATTTTCTACTAAATGAGATTAATCATTTTCATCCAAGTAATTTAAAAGTACAAGAAAAACATAATTAGCTAGTAGGGGTAAATTACAAAACACAAATATATGAATTTAATGTGATGGCCCACAATAAGCGCAACAACATGATGATAGCAACCCACAAATAAAATTTAGGAAAAATGACTAATTATAAAAAAATAATTATCAAGTAATACTATGATGAATTGAAGAAAAGCAAAAGAGTATATTTTTTACATTTTCCGTATAGATATGCAATGTGTTATTTTTTTTATGTGCAATGAAACTATTAGCCATTTTAATTTATGTGCTATTACTTTTATGTAGTTTGTTATTTTTTTCAGACATATTATATAGAATCTATAACATTACTATTTACTATACATGATTCATGTTAAAGAAAAAAATTGTATAACACACAGACTAAAAGTACAAATTATTCACGAAATTAAACACCCTTTTGACATAAAATAGATTATAAGGACAAGTCCAACAATTTTTCATTTTGGTGAATGAATATGAGGAATGGTTGAGTTATATATTATTCTTTAAAATGGGGTTTGAATTTATTCTCTATTTTAGGAATAAATTAAATAATATTATTTTTTTATTTTTATTATTTTTAATTTTTTTATTATTTTTATTAATTTAATAATAAATTATTATTATTTTAAAAAAAATTTAAATTAAAAAATGTAAGATAAGAGATAATAAAAAAATACTATAAATCTTATAAATAAAGTTTAGGAAATAAAATACGGTGGATACGGTTGTACTAGCTCTTAGTGTCTTGTAGTTGGTTAATTTTGAGAAATGGTGGTTAGTGAAGTGGAGTTAGATGGGAATTATGTTATAATGAATATAAAGTACATAAATATTTTGAATAAAAAAATAACAAAAGGCAACTAGCTTTTTCATTAATTTAAGTTTTTTCCCATAAAAAAAAGTCAAATAGGGCCTAATTTATCAAATCACAATGATATCCTTCACCGCCGATACAGAGAGAGTAGAGATTTGCGCCCAAGATTCATCCATCATTGCTCTTCAATTTTTTAGATTTTTTATTTAGTTTTCTCATTAACCTAACAAAAGAACAAAGAACCCTGCAATTTATTTTTGGAACTTAGGATTTGAGCGTAAGTTTTCACAGCTTTTTTAGGTTTTATTTTTAAATTTTTTTTAAAAATAATAAATTTAATTATGAAAAAAATAAATCAGATATAAAAGATTAAAATTATCTAAAGATTAAAAATATTTTGAGAGTTATAAAAATTCTTAATGAATTTTATAGCTCTTATGAGTGGTGTATAAAGTGTAATATATACTTGATGAAATCATCTACTAAAACTTGATTGTAGAAATTTATAAACAAATTAAAGGAAAATAAACACCGATAAGCTGAGTCGTGAGAAGCACTGTCTTTAAAAAATACTAATAATTTCTTTTAGGATTAAACAGCTATTTCAATCGAAAGGTTAAATTAAAAATAAAAATACGATATTATATCTAAAATATTATAAAATAAAGAAGATAAGTGGAGATAAAAATATTCTATCCCAAACTATATCATATTGAGGTAAAGATGATGGTTCACTCAAAAATATAAATAAAAAAACCATTTTTATAGTAAAAACATAATAACTGCAATATAATGAAAAGGATTTACAGTCAAAACAAATAACATTAAAATAACTATAATTAAAATATACTCATTAAAATATAAACAGCTATATAATTAAAAGTCTGACATAATACTAGTTAATTTTAAATTAAAAACTAATTAAGATAGACTTAACATATAAAAAATAATATAAATTATAAAGAGAAATATAAAATAACTTAATAAAAATACTGTAACATATGATATAATTTCTTTTGAAATAAATCCAATAAATTTCCAGCACTTCTTTCCAATCCAATGATGGATTGATATATTATATACGGTCATGCATATTAAATTGTTAACAAATAAAATTATAATTTCTGAAAATTTATTAAGTATGATTTTATTTTTGTAATTTCGTTTTTTTATTAATTATTACATATCAAACAAAATTTTATACATCTAATTTACTACCAGCACATAATCAAATGAAAAATAATTTTTTTAATGAAAATTTGGGTTATTATTAACTAAGTAATGAGACGGGGAATACAAGAAGGAGGCGGAGATAATCACTCTCCCGTTACCTCACTTAAATGAATATTACGAGCTAAATTATATGCAACGTCGTTAATGTCTCGTGGCACTAAGCTAAAAATACAAGATGTAAAAGACTTAATAAATTCCTTACACCTCGAAATAGTAGAAGAAAAGTATGATAAACCATCTTCCCCACATTGCAATGCTTCGTAGACAACACTATTATCTAACTCAATAATCAAATGTAAAAACCCCAGACCCTTAAGCCAAGATAATGCTTCTCGAACCGAATAAGCCTCCGGTTCCTCGATGGATTTATAAGCATCCATAGTTCCTGCTTTAGCACAAACAAAATTCCCGCCAGCGTTACGAACAATCAACCCGTAGCATATGTGCTTGCCATCATCAAAGATTATTGCATCAGCGTTGCACTTCAAGTGAGGGATATGAGGGCGCTCCCAGGATATTGTTGCCGATGTACCCATATGTTGCAACCCCTGTCCGTTTTGAAGACCACTGAGACTCATAGGAAGCCGCAACCCATTGTGTGTTGGCTGAAATAGCACCACGAAGAACAGCATGTGGCGTTGTGTATGTATGTTGCCAAATTATCTTATTTCGTGCCCACCCCAAGGCCCACATCAATTAAATAGCCTGCTGCAAAAAAACATCAAATTTTGTACGAAGCCAATCATCAATAAACTGTACTACATCAACATGGGCAGTGATATTTATTGAACTATCAAGCATGGACCACACATGATGAGCAAAAGCACACTCAAAAAGAATGTGAGAGATGGATTCTGATTGTAAATGACAAACCGGACACCAGTCATCCTCAACACATTGTCGTTGTATTAAATTGGAGCGAACTAGGAGAACGTTAGAGACAACTCTCCAAACAAAAATTCTCAACTTCGATGGCAAAGAAAGATGCCACGACTTATTCCACCTTAACGGCAGAATAGGTAATGGTGTTGTCCTTATGGTTGAGAGCATCCTATTTGCACTTTTTACCATAAAAGTTCCCGAACTTTTCCCTGGCCAAAAAGGGTTATCTGCTGTAGGAAGCCGTGGCAACGGCGTGCACATGATTAAGTTTGCCTCATTCTCACCGAAGCATTGTCTAATATGTGTTTCATCCCATGCATTGTGATTAATGAACTCGGCAACTTTAGTGTTATCCAACACCACACGTCCATTGCCTTGCAATATAGTACGGTCACTTGAGCTTACACAAGCATCCGAAGTCACGTTTATTGTCGTGCCATTCCCAACACGCCATCTGACACTATTTTTGAAACAATCCATAGCTGAAAACATGCTTTTCCAGACATAGCTTAGTGAAGATGATAAAGTCGTTGATAGAACCGAGCCATTATTGAAATAACGAGAGCCAAAAATTCTACTTACTAGAGAATCTAGGTAGATAAGGAAGTGCCAAAGTTGCTTGGTGAGCAAGGAAGTGTTAAAATCCACGAGGTTACGAAAACCCATTCCTCCATGTGTTTTCGGTCTACAGAGTAAGTCCCATCGTTGCCAATGAATTCCTCTTCTATCTCCATTATTAGAAGCCCACCAAAAGGAATTTAGTAATTTGTGAATCGCATCACACAAAGCTTCTGGGATCTTGAACAGAGACATAATGTATGATGGAATAGACTGTAGGACAGATTTAATCAACGTTTCTCTTCCCCCCCAACTAAGACATTTATTCTTTCAAGATGAGATTCTCTTCCACACACGATCACGAAGAAAGCCAAAGCTTGCCATCTTACTTCTTCCTACCATCATAGGCATACCCAGATATGTAGTTACCGAAGAGGACATTGACACACCCATATAGTCCGAAATCAACTAACAGTACTCATCATCAAGATTTGCACTAAAAGATATGGATGACTTATGAAAATTTACCATCTGACCCGAGGCTTCTTCGTAGGTCACCAAACACTCCTTAACATACTTACATTCCTTTAAACGAGCCAGGAAAAATAAGTAGCAATCATCCGCGAATAAGAGATGGGTAACAGGAGGTGCGTCACGTGAAACACGACACCCTTGTATCAAACCGATATCCTCTAACCTAGTTAGTTCCGCCGATAAACCCTGCGCATAATATAAATAACTAAGGAGATAATGGATCCCCTTGTCATAAGCCTCTCTCCGGGACAATATCACCAAACTTTCGTCCACTTGAAGAAATCGAGTATCGAACTGATGAGACACACATATTCATCCATTCAATCCATCGACTAGAAAAACCTAGCCGGTTCAGAACAGCATGCAAATAAGACCACTCTATGCGATCATAAGCCTTAGCCATATCTAACTTTAATGCCACCATTCCATCATATCCTTTCTTCTTCCGACACAAGGCATGACCAACCTCATAAGCGATAAGGGCATTATCTGTGATCAAGCGGCCCGGTATGAACGCGCTTTGGTTCTCAGATACTAACCCATCAAGAACCACTTTGAGTTTATTAGCCAAGACCTTGGAAATAATACGATATAGCACATTGCAAAGAGCTATAGACCTAAAGTCCGACACTCTAGTGGCATTTTTAATCTTGGGGATAAGTATAATATTTGTCATATGCAACTCATCAGGTAAGTTACAAGAATTCAAAGCTTTCAACACACATTGATAAACATCATTACCAATAATATCCCAATAAGATTGATAAAAACCTGGATTGAATCCATCTGGACCTAGCGCTTTGTCAGGGTGCATTGTGAAGACTGCATTCTTCACCTCATCGATAGAAATCAGCCGGCACAGATCTTCATTCTGCTCCTCTGACAGACTCGGCTGTAATGATGACACCATACAGAGGTCTAACCCATCTGATTGAGAAAAAAGGGAAAGATAGAACTGCTCTACATGTGTCTCTAGTCCATTCCCCCACTCAAGTCGATTATTATTAGCATCTACTAAAAAATCAATTCGATTTTTTTGCCTTCTCGAGGATGCATAATTGTGGAAATATCGAGTATTACCACCCCCTTGATGCAGCCATTTAACCTTTGAACGTTGTCTCCAATATGTCTCTTGCTCTCATTACTTCGTTGCAAGTATCGACTTTGCTTCTACATAAGCTGTCGATGACTCAAGGCTAAACGAACGCCTACATTCAATCACCTGCTTTCTACATTCATCTATTTGTGCCTGAAACTCATCAGAGTACTTCCTATTCCATTGCTAGAGAATGGGTGCTAGCTCCCAAAGCTTCTGAGTCACAGATCCACCGCCTGAAGCGTCCCATTGGTTTCTCACAACATCATGACAAGCCGGCCTCTCCCTCCATTCATTACTAAACCTAAAAGACGCTACTCTTGGCTATCTAGAGTGGTTCAAATATAATAGGAGCGCATTGTGATCACTCGATGACATAAGCTCGCGACGCAAGATATAATGTAGGAACAGCCGAAACCATCCCTCATTAGCCACTCCTCTATCAAGCCGTTCCCGTAAAACCACTCTACCACCTCGTTTTCTCTCCCAAGTGAATGGGCAGCCACGAAAACCCATATCAGACAACAAACAATCTATTAAAGCTTGTTGAAAGTTCATCATACACATTGCCGGCTGGGGTTGACCCCCCTCTTTTTCACCATCCTTAAGAATTTCATTAAAATCACCCATAACCACCCATCGCGGATTACAATCTTTAGCCAATTGACGAAGAAGATCCCATGTTAGATGACGAAGTGTACGACAAGGATTGCCATAGATACCTGTAAACCGCCATTCTGCACCATCCAGCTCAATATCAATATCAATATGCCATATGTTATATGTTATAACTTCTCAATGTAACAAGGGTCGAAGAGTCCCATAAAAGAGCAAGACCGCCCCCCGTGCCATTCCCATGAACAATAAAAGAGGATGAAAAACCCATCTGCCTACCTAGTTCCTCAACACGACGACGAGACACCCGAACCTTAGACAAAAAAACTAAATGCGGACGAACCCGGGCCACTAACTTCTTGAGCTCCTGAACTGCTGCAACAGTTCCAGCTAATCAGACTCATGACTCTCTGCGGGTCTGTTCAGCAACAGATCCCTCCTCCAAGGCTAAAAAATGCCTACCTAAAATCACACTTCCGTTAGAAATTATAGTAGGCTCTCCGACTCCCTCCACATTCGGCTTCCTTTTCAGATCAACCACACAATCCATATCAACCTGATCCCCTGATGTCCTTATTCCAATAGTAATGAATAAATATTATAGGAGGAATTTTTTTATTGAATTATATAGTTTGAAGATTAGTATGGTTGAAACTAATAATAGATTCGGTCAATATTTTACTTCCTTCCATCCATTGGTATGGCCAGTTTTTTACTAGCTTCCAACCAAATAAAGAATCACTTGAACAATCAAACGGACTTTCAGTTCTAGACTCGTAGTCAAATCCAATTTAATGGATTGATTCAATAAAGTCTCGATAATATTTGTTTGAAGTATAAACATTCAGATATTACTCCATGTATCAAATATTGATGAAACACAGCATCGTACTTAATGAAATGAACTTAAGCAATATTTCTTTATGGTAAACAATGAATTGATGCAATATTATGACCGAATTTAAGGATTAGATGCATAAAAGTAAAAAAATAATCACCAAATTTATGGATATATATTTTCCTGCAAGGGATAAAAACAGTAAAGAATATAAGAATGAAAATATTGAATTTATTGAAAAGAGAGCAGTAGAGAGTGAACAGTGAAATTGATGCAATATTGAGACAGGCATAAATCAGGCTATTTTACAAAATTAAAGCAGAGCACTGCACTGGACATATAGTTTTGTCGTGTAATGTTGACCTCTGTACATATGACAGCAAGAATAAATTCCATTAAACCTTCTCTTTTCTCTCTCTTTTGCAGTTTATCTAAAAAAATCACCATTCCTTGTTCAGGTTGAACAGTAACATCTTACATATATAGAAAGAATAACCTGGGCGGTGATTGAACGGAAAAAATTGATTTAGGCGGTGTTTAAGTAATAATATATTAATTCAATATTTGATAATATTTGAAAAATAAAAAATTAAGCGGTAAATCTTAAAATAACATTTAGATAAAAAATTTTAAAACATTTGTTGGAATTGATCAAATAGATAGATTTTCCTCTTATTAGACTACTACTGTAATTCTAAATATCCACAAACTTCTACTATGAGACTAAACTTGATAAAAATGACTTATTTTTTTTCTTTAATTTATTAGCCTATCAATTTAAATCAATAAAATAAAATAATAATTTTATTTTACATAACACGTAATCATTGAAAATTATGATATGGACGATAAAAAATAAATCGGTGTAATTTTTTCAAATTTATGACGAAAATTTGAAGTATAGAGTAGTAGAAGTTTAGTGGTAAGTTTAGAAAATTGTAAATTCACTCCAAGACTGAAATTTTAAAAAATAAATGAAGCTAACAGGATATGTAGAATGTTTTATCTCTTTTTTTTTTTGAATGAAAGAATGTTTTATCTCTACATTATTCTTTATAAAACACACACTCAAAAATAAATTAAAAAATATTTTTAGAGAGAAAAAGGGAAAAAGCAGTGAGTCTGTATTTATAGGTGATAGGTTACTTTCGTTTCTTGGTAAATTCTCTTTGCCTCCATACAGTCTGCATATCTATCTATCTCTTTTTCTTTTTAGGTTCGTCAGTTCATGGGATGTTCTATTTCCTTGCTAAATCTCACTTAGATACTTTTTATTTTTCTTGTGATCAATATTAATAACACAAAGAATGGCAGCCACTTCATCTTCTCAAGCGGGCATGGTAATTAATCAAGCTTTATTTGAGGAAGAACAAGAAGCAGCAGAAATGGGTTTCTTTAATTATCCTCAAAACATATTAGGATATTCTTGTGAAACAACTCTTAAACCTCCCTTATATACTCTTCCTAATTCACTTTCTTCCACTCAAACCCTAATTTCATCTGCTTCTAAGCTTGGTTTTAATGGAGGAGGATCCCATCTTTCTTTGCAAAGATCTACTGCTAATCTTTGGTAATTACATCATTAGGGTTTTAAAAAAAAATCGGATCTTTAATTATTATTCATAATTCATGCATGTTCTCTCTCTTTCTTTCTTTGATTTTGTTGGAGTTGTGTTGATAATTAGGACATGGGGAGAGGGGAATGAGAGTTTGAGCAACAAAAGAAGCATTAATGGAGGAGATCATTTAGGGATTTCACCCATTAAAATGAAAAAGATTAAATCAACAAGAAGAAAAGTAAGGGAGCCAAGGTTTTGCTTCAAGACTATGAGTGATATAGATGTGTTAGATGATGGCTACAAATGGAGAAAGTATGGCCAAAAAGTTGTCAAGAACACACTTCATCCAAGGTTTGCTTCTTGCTTCAATTAATCTTTTTCTTTTTCATGTTTTCATTACTTGCTATATTGAATCCTTGCTTTGGTTGTTATCACATAGAGGACCATTGAGAAAGACAAAAAAAAATGTTAGTAGAAATAAAAATTGCTAACTTGTTGGTATTTTAGTGTCTATAAAACCAAATCCTCTTGTACCTTCTATAAAGAATAATATAAAAAAGTTACGATCAAGTTTTACCTACTAGCTTGAACTTTTGGGTCTAGTAGTTCAATGATTTATTATATCGATGTCCTAGACATAGAGGTTGAGCGTTTGAATCCTATAAAATTCATATGATAAAGCGAGTATGTGTTGGAGTTCATTCTCCTATTGGGGAGTGGAAAGAAATAATATAAAAAATTACAATTGGATCTTACCTATTCCAATTACCTATTTGCTTACCCTTTCGACTCAAAGGATTCCATTATTTGCTGTCTTTCTCATTATTATCTTTTATATCATAATTGTTGTGTGGCTTCTGGAGGCCAGATGCATAAGATTTGTGTGTCGTAATTTTTGTGTGAATCACTTGATAACAATAAAAATGTAATTTGAGAAAGTGAACAAAAAGAAGTTATTATTAGCTTTTAAAAGACAAAATCGCAATTGTAAAAGCAAAAGCAAATCATCAATCATAATGTTTTATATATGCAAAGTGTACAACATTTTTGAATCAAATCATCTAAGTTCAACTTTACAAAAGAC
Organism: Euphorbia pulcherrima; assembly: GCA_947683365.1. Taxonomy (NCBI): domain Eukaryota; kingdom Viridiplantae; phylum Streptophyta; class Magnoliopsida; order Malpighiales; family Euphorbiaceae; genus Euphorbia; species Euphorbia pulcherrima. The sequence goes on from CANTUS010000014.1 coordinate 47,297,148, forward strand.
TATAATCATCTGAAATTCTTACCTCAAATTACATGCCTTGGGAACTTATGATTAGAGAGGGATTAAATTAAATTAATCAGTCAATTGCATTACCATCTATAGAGAGAGAATTTAGATTTATGAAATATGATATTATAAGATTGAAAATGCATGCAAGATCCCATAGTCCTGTTCTATATGTGTTAGTATTTGATTGAAAATTTATATAGACGGGGTATATAATAAAATTCTCCCTGCTAAGCAAAATGTGTCACATTAGATGCTGAAATGATGTGTTTTAATCAGCTAAATGTACAGTGTACACTACTCCCAGCGTATAAGAAAGTGTTAACCACTGAAAAATTCTATAATGATTCAGATTCAGTAGGCTTCTTAATTTTTTATTGATGAATGATAATCATTTCATGTATTCGTATACATTATTTTCTTTTACTCATAATTATGTGGACCAAGCTATTATTTACTAGTCATTGAAAAGTAGAATTTTCATAAAAAAAGTAGAATTAACAAGTAGTGAAGCAATTTTGGTTATGATGTGTGATTATAATAACTATTATGTGACAATTTTTCCGTAAAATTGAGTACAAATTCATATGAGTACGTTGTTTAGTTTTGTCTTCTTATTGCGTGAATTTCGAGTGATTATTAGAGGACTATTTGGCATTGCAAAGTCAAAAATTATTGTCTTATTTTCCAAACTTCATAATGTCAAAAGGGTGTTTATATGCTTGTGTTTTAACTTATTTTTTTATAAGCTATTTTTAACTTATAAACAGCTTAAAAATAAGTAAATTTTTATAATTAATTTGTAACCAATTGAGTGTTTAGTAAAATTAATTTATAAGTAGTTTATAAGTTACAGAAATTTGAGAATGAGTAAAATGAGTGTTTACAGAAGATAAGTCTCTTAAGTGTATTAAAATAAATGAGTATATTTGTCTTTTACTTCATATTTTAAACGTTTATAAGCAAATTAAAAATAAATAAGTTACGAACACTATCTTATAACATTTCACTTATAAATTGCTTATAACTTAAAAGTTAAAAGTTATTCTTCAAAAATAAGTTAAAAGTTAGAAGATTTATAGACATGCATAGATATGTGAAAACTTAAACATACATGCATAGATATTTGAAGAGAGCACATGAGTTGAACTTATGATATTAGTTACACATGTTAAATTTCAATTTGGATCACTTGTATGTTACTTTTTTACTGTCATTTATTTTCATGTGAGACTATTTATTTATTCTTTAACGCTCTAAGCCTCTGACTTCAATTGAGTCTAGACCGAAAGTTACTGGACCCATGAATTTTCAGCTGTTAGAATTTGAAACTACAAAATCTATAACTGTTTTAAAACCAAATTTAAACCAATTAGTCATATATAAATAATTTCCAATGTGTGACTATTAAATAGAATTAACTTTAAAATTTTTTTGTAATTTCACTCATTTTAAAAAATATAGTTATATTATTTTTTTTAAAAGGTCCTTATGATATCAAGCGTTAATAAAAAAAAATATAATTTTTCTTTGCACGATCAGAAATGCTGACATGATAAAAGGTAATTTTAGTAACTTAAAATTTGAAAAAAAAAATTCAGTCAACCTTTTACTTCTGTCCTCTAAATTGATGAACCTTAATTCTCAAACTTCATCTCTATCTCATCCCAAAATTCAACAAATTCAATTCTTTATTAAATTGATTCAACTGAGAATTTCAATCGCAATAGCACCAATGGAGGTTAAAGCAAGAAAACAAATTGGGAATTAGTAGGAATTAAGAGCAAAAATCAAGACATCCATTTAGAGTTAACCATATGGATTAACCCACGGGAAAACTGGAGAACAATGGATTTAATCCGAGAAAAAGACAAGGTTAAGGGCGAATCGGCATCAATGAGAGCTGGTTTATAGGGGTACGAGTTGGAATTATTAAAGAGAAAGGAGGAGAGTGAGAAAATGGCTGACCTTCTGCTATGGAATTATTAAAGAGCTGGAATTATCAGTTAAAAGAATTTGATAGAGATTTAAAGACATTAGAAGCCATAGCAGGTGCTGAGAAAATGGCAGACCTTCTGCTATGGTGTCTTCGATTCAAAGTATGTTCTCCTTTTATATTTTTTTTATTTGTCATTGTTCAAAATATGGGATTAGAGAAGAAGTAATGGTTGGGTAGTGTTGATAATTGTTTTTAGTTGATCTTAGATTTCATTTGGATTGAATTGAAGAAGATAAATAAGGATTCATCATTTGGGGAGAAACAGAAAAAGGGTTGATTGAATTTTTTTGTTCAAATTTTTGTTTTAAAAAACAACCCTTGCCATGTCAGCTTGTTGAGTTAGTTAAAATTTTCCATATTAAAGTAGTTATTCTGTTATAAGTTTATATTCCCATGTAATTAGATGTACAATAAGAACTGTACACCCAAGCTTAGATGTATAAAAGCTAGGTTCAGTCCCCTGTATCAAATAATGATTTATATCAGTAAAAATTCATTCTCCTTCATCTTCTCTCGTAAATCTTACATGGTATCAGAGCTTCTAGGGTTAGAAAATTCATTCCGCATAAAAACTTGAGAGAAATCAATCCTGTAAGAATGGCTGATGAAAGAATCGCAGTAGAACCTGTAGAACAACAACGACAATATAGAGTCAACGGCAGCGAAGGTTCCCGGAGAAACAACGACAGCAACAATCAAGATTACGATTTTGATTCGTGGAACTTGCAAGGATCTGAGAATCCAGGAGCGTGCTTAGTGTCGACGCTTTTGACCGTAGAAAACTACATAGATTGGAGCAGAGCAGTCAAGATTTCTTTAACAGCCAAAGAGAAACTTCATTTCGTGATCGGTCCAAGTAATAAACCGGCTGTAAATAATCCAAGATTCAAGAAGTGAAAGAGATGCGACAATATGGTGTTGGCATGGTTAATAAATTCCATTTCAAAGGAATTGTCGCAGTCATTCCTGTATTGCACGGAAGTAAGGGAATTATGGGAAGAACTTGAAGCAAGATTAGCAATAGCCCCTTGTTGTATTCAATTAAGAAGCAAATCAGTTCCCTCAGGCAACGTAACATGAATGTTATGCAGTATTTTCTAAAATTGAAATGACTTTGGGAGGATCTTGCATACCTAAGGCTAATTCCCAAATGTGACTGTGGATCTGTAGTACAAAAATTGGTAATATCAGCTGAAGAATACAAGGTATTGCATTTCTTAATGGGATTGAATGACAACTACGATCCCAAAAGAAGCCAAATTTTGCTGTTGGACCCTCTCCCTTCTGTAAACAAGACATACTCGATGGTGGTTAGGGTTGAAAAGCAAAGAGAGATGAACCAAGAATCTGCTTTGCTAACCTAGCCAACCAGGATCTTGAACAGAAGAAGTGTGAACACTACAATAAGACCAAACATACAAAAGAGGAGTGTTGGAAATTGAATGGCTATCCTGAGTGGATAAAACAAAAATAAGAACAAGGGAAAGAAAGGCAAGAAGAAGGGTTATTCACAAGCACACTTGGCTGGACATAGGCCCAATACCCCTCTTGGATCTGACAACGAGGACACAAATGAGGAGCTGGATGTGGAACAACTCATAAAACAGGAAGTGCAAAGGTATCTACCGGGAAATAATAGTTTTAAAGCAGGTTGCAGTGCCGTTTATGCTGGGTTTGCAGGTAGTGTCATTGATCCAATAGTAAATGTTAATATACAAGACAATTGGATTATAGATTCAGGAGCAACTTCCCATATGTGTGCAAAACTGGCTTGTTTTTCCCAATACACAGCTAAGAAAATAACAAGAATTGTACTTCTACCTGATGGTTGCAGAATAGTAAGCATATATGCAAAGTATGTTTTAATGACAGGTTTAGCATTGAGGATGTGTTACATGTACCTAATTTCAAGTTCAACTTGCTGTCAGTTAGTCAGTTGCTACAAAATTCAAATATTTCCATATGTTTCTAGCCTAAGTAATACATTTTGCAGGACTAAAGGACTAAAACCCCAATAGCAGTGGGATTCATGGAGAGAGGGCTGTATCAACTGAATAAGAAATCTTTTGATCCGATTTTGCTGTCAAATTTTATAAATAGCAAAAACATTTCTCTAGTTTCTATTATAAAAGAACAAAGTGAGAACTTAAGTTTGCATTTTCATTTAGGGCATGTATCATGGGAAAAATTGAGGCACATTCCTAGAGTAAAGCAAAATGAGATTCTTAAACCTTGTAATATTTACCCTCTTTCAAAACAGCATAGGTTGATTTTCCCTAATAGTGTTTCCGGTGAAAAAAGCATTTTATCACTCTTACATATAGATGTATGGGGACCCTACCATACAACATCCATAAGTGGAGCAAAATACATTTTGACTGTCATGGATGATCATTCAAGAGCCCTATGGATAGTGTTAGTCCAGTCTAAAATGCATGTACCACTTGTAATCCAACAGTTAATAAAGAGACTTGAAAGGAAGTTTGAGAGGAAAGTAAAACATATTTGAACAGATAATGGGATGGAGTTTGTTAACTCTACCATATAAAAATTCTTGGCAGAAATGGTAATACAACATCAAAGGAGTTGTGCTTACACTCCTCAACAGAATGGGACCATTGAGAGGAAATACAGGCACCTCCTCAAAGTAGTAAGGTCATTATTGTTTCAATCTGGACTGCAAAATGAGTTTTGGGGTGAGGCAATAACAGCAGCAACACACATCATTAACCTACTGCCAGTAAAAGAGTTAAAGTGGGGAAGTCCATTCAAAAGGGTACATGGGAGAGATCCAAACTATAGTCATCTAAAGGCCTTTGGATGTCAATGTTATTACACAAACCTAGCATCACATAGGGACAAGTTTACAGCAGGGGAAACGAAAGCAGTCTTTATGGGTTACCCACCTGGACAAAAGGGCTATATGGTGTTCAATGTGGAAACAAAGAAGATAGTGGTCGCAAGAGGTGATTTTCAACGAAGATGTCTTTCCTTTCTTGGGCAAATCTGAAGCATCGCAGTTTTCTAGTAAAAGTAACCCAGTCCAACCACTTGCTGGCATTGATTGTGATCCTTTTCCCATCCCTATAGCAAAAATAGTCCAAATGACCAAAATGACCAAAACCAAAATAGTTCAAATGACCAAAATAACCACCAAAATATACTACCCTTAAGCCATCCACAAACAACAGAAACTCTTTCTCAACATACCAGAAAAACAACCAGACAAACCAAAAAACCCAGCTGGATGAATGATTTTGTCTCAATCGCATCAGCTGCTTATTCACAAAATCACCTAGCCTTTTTAGCCAACATTTACTCAGACAAAGAGCCTACAACCTACCATGAAGCCAAACCAACCCAAAATGGATTACGGCAATGCAGCAAGAGTTGGATGCTCTAGAAAATAACTCAACCAGGGTGCTAAAAGATTTGCTAAAAGGGAAAAGAGCTATTGATTCCAAATGGGTTTTCAGAATAGAGTACAATCCCGATGGAATAGTGTATAGATACAAGGCGAGATTAGTGGCGAAAGGGTATAACCAAACCTATGGCGTAGATTACACAGAGTCCTTCTCACTAGTGGCCAAGGTGGCAACTGTCAGGCTTGTTTTGGCCCTTGCTGCAACAAGAGATTGGATTGTACATCAAATTGACATAAACAATGCTTATTTATATGGTTATGTTGAGGAAGAATTATACATGAATTTACCAGACGACTATGAGAAGGCTAAAAAGGACAGGTTTTCCAGTTGGCAAGGTCACTGTATGGGTTGAAACAAGCTGGAAGAACGTGAAATAAGGAGTTAGCAGGGAAACTACTGAAGTTTAGATTAGAAAATCCACTCATGACCATTGCTTATACATAAAAGGTGTTGTAAATGGAGAATTCTTGGCTATTGTATTGTATGTTGATGACTTACTTATCACAGGGACAAGTGAAAAGCAAATTTGTCAACTAAAGAAATACTTACATAAGGCCTTCACAATCAAAGACATGGGTACAACAAAGTATTTTTTGGGTATTGAGAAGGGGAGAAAGTGGCATGATGCTCACTCAGGCCAAGTACATATCAGACATCTTAAAACATGCCAAGCTAGAAGATACCAAGTCTGTTCCAACACCTTTACCATCAGGTCTTTAGTCCAGTCAAACAAGTCCACAACTGAAAAACCCCGAGTACAGAAGGCTAATTGGGAGATTTCTATACCTAAACTTTACGCGCCCAGATATCTCTTTTAGCACACAACACCTAAGTCAATTCAAGTCCAAAACCACTGAGGTTCATTGGCAAGCAGCCATCCACCTCATGAAATACCTAAAAGGTACACAGAATAATGGGTTGTTTTATCCAGTCCAAAGCAATCTCAAGATAATAGCATATGCAGACGCTGATTGGGCAACTTGTAAACAGATAAGAAAATCAGTCACTGGGTATTGTGTGTTCATAGGCAATTCCCTTATTTCTTGGAAAATGAAAAAACAAAGCCCAGTGAGCAGATCATCAGCCGAAGCTAAATACCACAGTATGGCCACAACTGCTTGTGAGTTAAAGTGGTTGTCATATCTATTTCGAGATCTAAAACTAGAGCTGCAAACACCAATACAGCTTCACTGTGATAATAAATCTGCTATTGCTATTACTGCAAATCCAGTTGACCACGAGCGCATAAAACATTTCGACATTGACTGCCATCTAATAAGGGAATATTTTGAGAAGGGATTCATAACCACTCCTCACATCGATTCCAAGTCACAGCTAGCTGATTCTTTCACAAGGCAGTTCCAGGAACACAACTATCTCAAGCTTTATCCAAGTTCGAAATTAGAATCGTTCCAAACTTGAGGGGGGGAGTGTTGAGTTAGTTGACATTGCTAGTATTAAAGTACTTGTTCTGTTATAGGTTTGTATTCCCCTGTAATTAGATGTACAATAAGAACTGTACACCCAAGCTTAGCTTTATAAAAGCTGGGTTCAGTCCCCTGTATCAAATAACGATTTCTATCAGTAAAAATTCATTCTCCTTCATCTTCTCTCGTAAATCTTACACAGCTTATTTAATGGCGTCATTAAAAATTCTGTTTTTTTTGCTAACGTTTGATACCACAAGGGCCATTTTGAAAAAAAATAACACAAGGGCGTTTTTGAAAACGAGTGAAACTACAGGGGTTTTTTGAAGTTAACCTTGTTATATATTCTGCAACACATACAAATAAATATGGGTTAAAATTACATCTAATAAAAATGAGTTATGTGGCTATTGATCTTGTAATCATGGAGGTTTATTTGTTTGTAATTTTTGTATAATTAAACATATAAATAGAAGTAGAGTTTTTTTATATGGCTCCCCGTATTTCATCATGGACTAATGTCTATCCATTCGGTAGTTGGCATTTGTAATTCTCCTCCAATCAAATTTTCATGGAAGTTTTTTAACCATAAATGAATTACATTTATTAATTAATGGATGGATGTGCACTTAGTGCCGGGAGCCATGTAAAATAACTCATAGTAAGTAAAGTTGTTTTATATAGATATTTTGGAGCTATTTTCCTCTGATTCAAATTCTAACTATATTATTTGAAGTTGAACAAGTCATAAAACTGTTTAACTAGTATATAGGCCCGATTCTTTTCAACTTATAAGTAGCAATACTAAACTAAATTGATAAGTACTTATTTCAGTGTAAATTTATATGTATGCAGTACTACTCATAAGTATTAAACAATACTGAACTGAACTGAATGGATTATAAGTTGAAAAGAACAGGGCCATAAACCTCTAACAATGAAATCTCAAAATTGCAGGAGCTATTACAGATGTACGCAAGATAATTGCAGAGTGAAGAAAAGAGTAGAAAGACTAGCAGAGGATCCGAGAATGGTAATAACAACTTATGAAGGGAGACATATTCATTCTCCTTCTCATGAACTAGAAGATTCACAGTCTCTGTCACACCTTAACAACTTCTTCTTCTAGTTCTTTCTTCTATATAAATATTAATTTGAACCCAAATATTTCTGTTTTTGTCTTATTTTGTATTATCAGCTCGTACATTGCTTAAAATGAATAAAACATGTATGAAAGGATGCAGATGGTGGCTGTATTTCCTAGGGCCTCTTTCTTCCTTCTTTCATATTTTCTAATTACTCGTTACTTTTTTACGGTTGGAAATATGACATAAGTGATAATGATATGTATTATCAATTTAGGCTAAATTATAATATATAAAAAATGATTTGAATAAAACGAAATATATTATTTATTTTACGAATTATGAGTTTTTTAAGATATATTATAAGCCTAAAACGTTTTATGGTGAATGAGAAATTGAAAGATTAAAGTTAGAATATTTGTCAGACTTTGACGTGTCATGTCGGTAATTCAATAGAAAGACAGTTTGTCATTTTATTTTCTCATATGTTTTAGTTTATGGATTAATGAGTTGTAACTCCATTAATCAATAAGATAATCATAACATATATGAGTTACTCACCATAAAAAGTGGTGGTCACATGTGTTTAATCTATATTAAACATAATTAAACCATGTTAATGTTATATGATCCATATAAACTCCTTCTCTTATAACCTTCATACTAACTTACCATGTTAATGTCATATAATCCATATAAACTCTTTTTCTTATAACATTCATACTAACTTTCAAAAATTCAATTTTCTATTGATAAAAATCCAGTGCTGGTACTTGTTCAATTGGTTACTTTATGGTTCATTTTCTGTTTTATAAACTAAGAATATTCCTCAAAGATTTCATCCTTTTTCAAGTGAAGGCTACTTAGTATTAGGTTCTTGTGAATTGGTCTTCACCCGGTCAGATTTCCTTACAATTGCGGTTGTATCCTGGGAGAGAAATTCACTGGTAGTGGATGAATAATTGTCTTAAGGACACATTATTTCGGCAAAAGGTTTGAGAGTATACTATTATTCTAATTGTATTTTTCTAATTTCATCTCCATTGTAATTTTGGAATTCATACTTAATAAACAAAATAGTATTATTCATTTATTTTAATACCGCTACTAACAATCTTAAGACAATTAAGTCTATATTTTTTTTGAGATTAAGTGCAGGTTACACAAGATTTCTTGAAGACTGTTTTTAGAACAAAATGTTGTTCATATGAAAAAAAAGACAGTAAATTATTTTTCATAAAAAAAATCTCTTTCTTCTTTTTCTTGGTTTTTCTCATTTATAAGTTTCTGACTTACTTTATAGTATTTTAGATTGTGAATTAAGAATATTATGGACATTATTTTACCGATTGGAGGTAATGGTTCTGAAACGGTTCCAGGCCAGAATAGCCAAAATGGACAAATTGATCTTATTGGTGCTGGACCTAATGGAAATGTACTTTTGTGTCTAACGATTATTATGCCTGATGATCATGAGGAATTTGGGATCATATATTATTTCAACTCTTAAAAGATCGGAGAAATTTTGTGGATCAAATTTCAAAGTTTGGCAATATAAAATATTTTTCTATTGGACAAACATGAGACACCGTAATATATTGAAAGATGACCCTCATGTTGGAGTGGTCAATGGTTCTTTTCAATTATTTATGGATGGTTGGAATCATATGGATTTTATTTGCAAAAATCTTATCTTAAATGACTTAGTCATTGACCTATATGATGTGTGTACTATTAAACGTATTGCAAAAGAATTGTGGGATTCCTTAAATAGAAATTTTCTATTGCTAATCAAGTTTTGGCGAAAGCTGACGTGGTGGAGGTCATTAGAGACTCCAAAAAGGGCAAACAACATGTTAAACGTAAGGTGAAAATTGGACAAAATGGAAGCATATCCAAGAGACAAATGTTAAATGGAAAATACTTAAATTGCAAAAAGATGAGAAAAAAAGTCATTTGTTTGTAAATTGACAAAAATGGTCAATAACATTGAGGTAAACATTATGAAAGAAATTACAAAAGTTGTATATGACATCAACATATGTGTAATTTCTGAGGAAAATATGACTGACTCAAACCCAATGGAGGGGTAGCTTGACACTGGTGCTACTCGTCACGTGTGTTGTGATAAAGTGTCTTTTGCTGGATTGACTCTAATTGATAATGGGGAGAGACTCTTCATGGGAAATTCTGCTACTTTTAATGTCAAAGGACATGGAACGGTGATTCTAAAAATGACTTCTGGCAAAGAAGTAAACCTGTAAAATATCTTGTATGTACCTGACATGAAGAAGAATCTCGTTTTTGGGAGCTTATTGAGTGCACACGGCTTTAAGATGGTATTTGAATCTCATAAATTTATTTTATCTAAGGGAGACATGTATGTGGGAAAGGGATATGGATGTAATGGAATGTTTAAATTTTGTTGTATCTCTTGTAAGAAAAATTCTATTAACGAGAATAACGTTGTTGCTTATATGATTGATTCTTCTAATTTATGGCATAGTAGACTTGGACACGTTAATTTTGATACGTTATGACGTTTAATTAACTTGAATCATATACACACATTTCATATCGATAAATCACATAAACGTGAAACGTGTGTTGAGACAAAATTAACAAGATCTTCATTTCAATCCGTTGAAAGAAATTCAGAATTACTCAGTCTAATACATACCGATATTTGTGACTTTAAATACGTTCAATCAAGGGGAGGAAATAAATATCTTATTACCTTCATAGATGATAGCACAAAATATTACTATGTATTTGCTTAAAAGCAAAGATGAGGCTTTAGACAAATTTGTACTCTATAAGCAAGAAGTAGAAAACCAACTTAATAAGAAAATTAAGACGATTAGAAGTGATCGTGGTGGTGAATATGTTGCACCATTTGGCAAGTTTTGCTCCTAAAATGGAATTATTCACGAAGTAACACCACCTTACTCTCCATAATCAAATGGTGTAGCTGAACGCAAAAATCGTACTCTAAAAAAGATGATAAATGCAATGTTGACCAGTTCTGGTTTATCACAAAACATGTGCGGTGATGCTGTTTTGTCAGTAAATTATCTTGTAAATAAGATACCACGTAAGAAACAAGTCAAAACCCCTTATGAATTATGGAAGGGTAGAAAGCCTTCTTATAATTACTTGAAAGTGTTGGGGTGTCTTGCAAAGGTAATTGCACCATTACCTAAACTTATGAAAATAGGTCAAAAAATGGTGGATTGTATTTTCATTGGCTATGCTAGTAATAGCAACGCATATCGATTTCTTGTGCATGAATCTAAAAACCCAGATATACACAAGAACACTTTGATAGAGTCAAAGGACGCTTCATTTTTTAAAGATGTATTTCCATGTAAGGGAAAAGGCGAAGGGTCGGGAATTAAAAGGTCTCGTGAACTTATTATAAGTGGCGGTCAAGTTGATCAACAAGGCGTTGATAACTATGACAATCTTCAATCAATAATTTAAGAAGATGATCAAAATTCTCAAGAAGAGAATAACAAGGATTAAGAGGTAGAACCTAGAAGAAGTAAACAGGCAAGGGTTGAAAAATCCTTTGGTCCAGATTTCTTAACATATATGGTTGAAGTAGAACCTTAAACATACAAAGAAGCTATAAGCTCTATAGAAAGTCCTTTATGGAAAGAGACCATCATGAGTGAAATTGATTCCATTTTGCAAAATCATACGTGGGAACTATTGGACCTTCCTGCTAGAACTAAGCCACTAAGTTATAAATGGATTTTTAAATGTGAGCTAAAAGCTGATGGAACAATTGATAAGTACAAGGCTTATTTAGTCATAAAAGCAGGCCCGACCCTATGGTTGGGCAACGGGTGCAACCGCCTAGGGCCCATAGCCGGAAGGGGCCAAAAAATTTTTTTGCTTAAAGATTTAGTTGTTGTTATTTTAAAGATAAAAGTAGACATAAATTAATCTTAGTGGAGTTGGTAATGAGTCTATTAAAGTTGTGGGAGGGCAAGGGTTCAATTCCTTATTTTTACAAAAAAATATGTTTTATTTCATTATTTTTTTGAAGGCCCCATGTTATTACTTTTAATATTAATTTTCCTAGGACCCCCAAACTGTCGGGGCCGGGCTTGCATAAAGGTTGTAGACAAAAGGCCTTGTTTACTTTGATACATATTCTCTAGTGTTGAGAAGTACTTCCATTAGGATGATACTCACAATTCCTGCCTTGCAAAATCTTGAAGTACATCAAATAGATGTGAAAACATCGTTTCTAAATGGAGATCTTGAAGAAGAAATCTATGTAGAATAACCCGAGGGTTGTGTAGCTTCTGGCCAAGAAAGGAAAGTATGTAAGTTGGTGAAGTCTTTATATGGTTTAAAGCAAGCACCAAAACAATGGCCTAAGAAATTTGATGATGCAATGATAGCAAGTGGCTATTGCATAAATGAGTGTGACAAGTGTATATATGTCAAAACTATATATGAAGGATTTGTTATTCTATGTTTGTTTGTTGATGACATACTCATTGTTGGAAGCAATGAGAGAATGGTAAAATGTACCAAGGATATGTTTTATTCTAAATTTGACATAAAAGATATGAGTCTAGCTGATGTAATTTTAGGCATCAAAGTTCAACGTTTACCTAATGGTCTGATATTGACGCAGTCATACTATATGGAAAAGATACTTGACAAGTTTAACAAATGTGATATTGGTATAGCCAAAACACCATTAGAATTTTGTGAGGTGTTGATGATCTATAGGTCTCCCTTGGCGCCTTTGTGAGAGAGGTGAGGCCCACTGGGGGTTTGGTTGGATTTAGACATGATAAAACATCCTTTAGTTAAAGTTTGCAAAATAAGCCAATTTTAATGAATAAAAAAATCGAGACCCAAATCTCGATACAATTGATAGAGTCACCACCCAAGTTGTCTACTTGGGAAAGAGTTTTGGTATTGTTACCTCTGGGTGGGAGACTCATACCTATTGGATCAGAGATTCGGGTATCGGACGAGTCACTTATTTCTCATTTAGTTGATTCAAAATTACATTCACCGCGTAAAACCATTTTAGTTTTCATCATTTAGGGAATTATCACAGAAATCCTATTTCTACACTCTTTCACACTTATTATATGCGTTTAAATATTATAATAAAGCACAAGCAATAAATGGGGGATAAAAATTACAACCGGGGGAAAAATGGGGGAAATTGCAAAGGGATCCTATACATTTGTTCTAAGTTATAAAAAAAAATGAAAATAAATTCCCCTGCATCCACAGACGTTAGCACAGTTTATCGTACAACATAAATCAACATTTTATTGAGGAAAACGTGATTTATGTCGCAAAACCATATTTTATCTTTTATGGGTTGATTTACCAGATTATTAGTGAAAATGACCGTATGGCAAAAGGTGAGTTGGTTGATTTTTATTTAACCAAAAAAAGAAGTGTGGGTTCTGTCTGGAGGTCGGTACCAATACGGGTGGGTGAGACCCGTACAACTACCGAGGAAGACCCGTATGGGTATGGGGGACCCGTACGAGTCCTGTCGGATTCGATAGAACTAGTGTTTAATTTATATTAACCGGTTAATTATAGAGGAGATAAAATAGAAGTGGGAATTCCCTTTATATGAGTCTAGCGCATCAGTACAATCACCAAAATGATATATTAGGTACCAACAAAGCCCGTGTTAATCAGTATCAGACCCAAAATGAGAATTGAAATAATAGTCGATATAGAATAAACTGACAATAACAATATAATTGAGATGTGAGTCTCTGTGAAACTTAGGAGCGTTACCTTTACGATGTGAATCCACTTTAAGGGAATCCCTTTACTGTAGCTAGAGTCCGACCAAAGTATGTGCTTAGTTGGAATATTTAGGAGAGTATTTGAGTGGACAGAATCTCCCCTAAAACCTAATAAACGAAGCTAAGAATGAATAAAATGTGGACAAAACCTCAATGAATGGGTTTTCTCCCCATTTTATACCTCCTATACCTCAACTATACCAATGGAGATTGCTAGAACAATAATTTTTCTGTAGTAATTTTGCTTATGAATTGTGTCCTCTTAAAATGAGAGGAGAAGGCCCCTTTTATAGGGTGAAATTAGGTCAGAATTTGGTGATCCCGAATTCAATACTTGCTTTTCCTAAAATGGTAAGAGACTACTTCCGAATTGGCTTTAACTGGAAACAAGCGTACCCGTACGAGGTAGGGCCGCACTCGTATCGGTACTAGGGAACCCGTATGGGGTCCCCCCAGGCGTACGAAAGGTAGTCACCCGTACGGGTCTGCTAGTGGATCCGTACCACTAGGTAGCACTCGTATGGGTACTTAAGGTCAGTCTAGGTCTCCGTGTCATGGCCAAACTCAACTCTACAGTAGTGGGAACACCTCTGATGAATAATACCTGTAAAAGAATGCATTATATAGCTCTTATCATCATTTTGCGAGATGGATCGCTGAAATGCAGTGCTCATAAACTGCCCCTCGTCGGATCATTGCAGATAGGGACCTGTATGATCTCATGATATGAGCGAGGGTTTGGGAATCATACCTGAGTTGGTGATGGTGATTTGAATAAGTTCCTTTCCTTGGGGCAAACTCTTTCCCTAGGTGGTGCCTTTTTCCAAAGGCGTATGGCTTTTCCTCATATCCCTTTCCTAAGGCGGATGACTTCTCCTCGTATCCCTTTCCTAAGGTGGATCGACTTTCCTAACTAATGTATCCCTTTCCTAAGGCAAATGACTTCTCCTCCTATCCCTTTCCTAAGGCGGATCAAATTTCCTAACTGATGTATCCCTTTCCTAAGGCGGATTGACTTTCCTAACTGATTTATCCCTTTCCGAAGCGGATAACCTCTCCTCGTATCCCTTTCCTAAGGCGGATCGACTCTCCTGACTGATGTATCCCTTTCCTAAGGCAGATGACTCTTCCGATAGATGATTTTGCATAACCTGTGAATAGAGACAACAATCAAACACTAAGTTAATCATTGTCTGAGCTGATGCATCTTTATTCTTGATTGAGTTTATGATGAACAAAAATTTTTGCCCCTTTAATTAAGAATAAAGATGTGTGGATGAGGGTTGGCCCCTGAATAAACTATAAACTAAGTGCGAGAAATGTCGGGTTTGTCCTGATTGCTTTGGAAAGAAGTGCCCTTTAGAAGGGTGCCCCCCAAAGAATGCCCCTAAGAGGGTTGGACTATAGGGGGAATGCCCCTAGATTGACTAATTCCGCTACTGGGGAATGAGGGGATGCCCCTGGATATGATTCTACTACTGGGAAATAGGGGGATGCCTCTAGATGATTGTGCTAGGGCATCAAAAGGTGACCTTCGACATACCTCCACTGCTGGGGAATGGATCGACATCTTTAGGTAGGTTTCTTGCTACCTCTTTGCAATACCAGTTTGCTGGAGATAAACCTGTACATGAAAGCATTGGTTAGTAGCCAACTCAAGAACAGTCCACTTTGATTCTCAAAAGATCTCGAGAAGACTAGAATCTTTGCCCCTTTTAACCAAGAATCGAAGCAAATTAGGGGTTTTGCCCCTATTTTACTTGAAATAAGGGGTTAAGAGAAGCGGGGTTAGCCCCGAATTGGAAAATGATAAGTCCTTGGCGCTATTTGAAATACTAGTTCAAAGATTAGCCCTTAGATAGCAAAAGAGGGCCTGCACGGGTGGGTTGGAACTTGTACGGGTGGGTCCTTTAAGTTTAGGACTCGTACGGGTGGGGTGGGACTTGTACGGGTCCCCATCGGGGGATTTTAAAACTGAAACAGACTCCTCACATCCCGCCTTACACCAAATCTTCCTATACTAAAAATTCAGGAGATTTTTCCCCAAAACTCAATCAAGATGTATAAAAAGATCCTAAAGACTAGCCGTTTCTCACTTAAGCTCGAAGATTTACCCTCGATGGGTGATTTAGGGCTCCGAGAATGCCCGATTTTAGTCGGGTATGCTTTTCGTGAAGGGGATTCATTTATAGGGCTCACATCGATCTTCGAAGTGCCCTTAATCCCTTCTTCTGATACTCATGCTTCTCGATCCTAGGTAATTTCACCCAATTTTCCATTTTCCATTTTTTATCCCTTTGAGAATTTCTCAAATTTCGGCATGAATTAAGGTGTCTTAAACCTTAGGATAGAGCCTAATGCATGCAACTTTAGCCTAGGATGCTTCTAGGATAGTTTTGGATGAGCTTTGGTCGATATTCGGACAATTTGGATTTTTGTGAGAATTCCTTCGTAGGAACTACTTGCAGGGGACCCGTACGGGTGAGGGGGGACCTGTATGGGTCCCAATCTTGATACGAGTATTGCCAGTGTACCCGTACGGGTCCTATCCTTAGGGATTGAATGCCCACTTCCTTGATTTTTGCCATGCTTTTTTGATTTCTGACATGTTTGCTGTATTCTAACCCTGTTGAATAATAATTCTATCTTTACAGTTTTAGTATAAGACTGTGGGAGCCTTGAGCTTCTACAGGAAGTGGTACGAGGAGATATGCACTACGGAGGATACCGAGCTGCTAGCCTGCATCAACTCTTTTGATTTTAGTGATGTCATCAGGGCCATCCCGCAGGCTCCGAAGATATTAGCCCCGGGGGCCATTTTAGCTTTAACGGAGAGGTGGTCGGAGATGACCCATGCTTTCCACTTATCGATCGGGGAGGTCACTATTAGTCCTTCTGATGTTTGTAATATGATAGGGCTAGAGTGGAGCGGGGAGATCATCTACTTCGATGTGTTTACTGATAGGTGGCATTCCTAGCCTGAGGTCAAGGCCTATATAGCTAGATTACTTGGGATTCATCCAAACGGGATGAACAAGCTCAAGTATGAGGATCTTCACTCTTACTGGATTGGGCAGCCGAGGCCTGTTGCAGCTAACAGGAGGGATCAGTATGCTAAGTCTTTCCTGCTAACGTTCCTTACTACTGTCTTCTTCCCAGTCTACTCAGGTAACCTTAACTATGGTTTGCTCATCGCTGTAGAAGATCTTGCTACCGAGCCTGGCAAGAACTAGTGCCGGGCCATCCTGGCGTAGTTGTTTTATAGGCTGGATGTCGGAGTTTGGGGCTAATAGTCCAAGCTCAAGATCTGCCACCTGATCTTACTGGTAAAGCTGAGAGCTCATCTCTAGTGTTTTATCTTTTCATTCAAACTACGTTGTGAATAATCCTTGTTTTGCTTTTCAGATTTGGGCTTTTGAGCACCGGTTCATCCCTAGGCCGGGTTGCCTATGCGGCTCGAGACACCGCATATCATCTCCTAGTTGATGGGATTTTGGTAGGACCAGCCCCTGAGTACGGCGCAATACAGAGAGTTCCTATGCTAGTTGCGCTTGGATTGGATAAATTTCTTCCGTATTAAACCTGCATTTTACATTTCAACAAACCATTAGTAGAAACTGTATTTACTAGGTTGTGATACTCATAGTGCACCTATACCGTGCAGGTTATCCAAGACCCGTGGGAGAGATTAGCCATGTATAGGGCCATTAAGTAGATGCGAGCTCGTGTTGATGACTACCGCTTTATCTTGGAGTCACCACTCTCCTATGAGTTGTATTTTGGTGAGTGGGTCTGAGAGTGGAGGATCAGCATAGTGGTGGAGAGAACGATTCCTCCCTCGGTCCCAACGGGCATCTTTTAGCCTTATCTCATGCTGGGGACTAACCATAGGTTCAATTTATTAGGTAAGGGGGCCCGAGTGCTGTCTATGGAGGGTTCTTATAGAGACTTCATCGATTCCTTGCTTCTCCCTTATTGCAAGAGGATTCATCATGAGGATGTCCCCTTTAAGTTTCACTGGAGTGATGATGAGGTGACGATGGTAATGATGATGATGAGGATGGGCCGGGGGGTGACCATAGGGGCCCATTCATGGCTCGGGGTACTAGGGGCTCTGCTAGGTCTGCTACCCCTTCTTCCCAGGTATTTTCTTGACTCAAAGCCTTATGAATACTTTATAATTTCTTGTAATTGCTTGGTATTCTGAGCATGATGCCTTATTGCTATAGCCTCCCGCCCCTAACGTGGAAGAGACCTGCTACCACTGCTGCTGTTGCACCTGAGCCACTGGCAAAGCAGTCTCGCGCTTCTGGATCCATGAGAGAAGGGATCCTTCGATCTGAGCTAGACACCTTCTTCCAACTCCTTGATCATTCGGGGAAGCGAGCCATCAAGGAGCTCGAGGAGTCGATCCAACCCATTGGTTTCACTCCTTCCAGTTTTACCCACATAAGTAGTTTCTGGCTTTTAACCTTGTCCATTATAGTGATTGCCTAAAATGTTCCATCTTGATGTGGCCCTTTGTTTCCAGGTGACTATTGCTAAGGCAGAGAGGATTGCCAAGGGGTACTTTTTAGTGAGAGACCTGCTACTGGTGTAGGATACACTAGCCTTGGTAAGTTTTACCTGTAAAATTTAACAACTATGCATAATGCATGCTATGACATATATGTATACCGATCTCGTGATTGTAATGCAGACCCTGTTAGCCATGGAGTGCAGTAGATTTGCCCGGGACTTGGGTGCTACAGAAGAGAGGGCTAGATTCCTGGAGGAGTAGCTAAGGGTGGCTACTACTGAGGCTGATCAGGCTAGGGCCGAGACTACTCGGGTGAGGGCCAAGATAGAGATGCTGAGGGTCCAGTTGGCGATGATGACCGAGGATAGGCAGACATTGGCCATTTCTGATGTTGAGTTCAAGGATGATCTTTCTGTATACCGAGTAACCCAGAGGGGATGAGGTCAGCCTGCTGAGGGTGAGGATGCTACTATAGGCGTGGAGGCATCAGGGATTATGGGCTCTGTTTAGCCAACCGCTGATACCGATGGGGCCGAGGTGCATATGACCATAGATGTAGATGACCTGCTAGTGGATACCCAGGACTAGGCTCAGGAGTGTGGCCAGGAACAGGATCCCCCGGTGTCTTAGATTTGATTACTCTAATAGCCTTTTGATACTTTTGGGCCCTGTGTGGCTTGTTTTGAATGTGCACTTTTAACTGCTACTTTTGACTTTTAACTTTTATGCATGTGAACTTTCCTGAACTGAGACCATTGAATATTTCCGTTTTGCAAACCCAAGTTGCTTCTTCCCGATGATTCTATAGCGAAGGGATTAGGTGGTGTTCTAATTTTTTCCTAGGCCATTCGATGTGAGATGACCTACCGAACATTCATTTTTTTTGTCCTAATTTTTTCCTGGGCTATCCTTGATGGCTTAGCCCAACGGACTTTTTCTTTTGCCTTAATTTTTGCTTAGACTACCCTTTCGGTGTTGGTCCCTGTGAGAGTATTTATAAGGACAGAGGGGGGTGAACGACCCTTTTTCGCAGAATTAGCAGACTTAAAAAGGTCTTTAGTGTAGCGTGTTTGATTATAATCCGGAAGATGGATCCAGATGATGCAAATGTGTGCAATTAAGTAAAAGAGAAAGAAAATCAAACACAAGTATTTTATACTAGTTCGGCCCCGCCTACGTCCAGTCCCCGGAGTTTCCTCCCTCCGAGCTTATCCACTAGTGGATTCCTTTTCCACTGGCAGGAATCAAGCCTTATAAATTTGTCTTTGGATGGTAACCCCTTCTGGAAGTAGGATATACCACTAGAAGCACCAACTCCTAGCTGAGTCCTCTTATCTTTTGTAGGATATACCACTTAGCCTTCTACCTTGAATCTAAATTGGGTCCTACAGGGAGATCTCACTCAAAGTATCTACTTTAAGTTACATCCCAATCTCTCAACTTGCCCAAGTTGGAGATTCTTACACTTTGGTTTTTAACAAAGGGTTGGATTTTGGAGTTCCTCAAGTTTATAGTTTTACTTGGGAATCCTTACAAACAAATTTTGAATCAAGGGTTCTTGGAGGGATTATATCAACTGATTGTATATGTGTTTCTTTGTTACTTGCTTTTGTAGACTAATCAGTTAACCTTCTCATTTGGTGAAGAGCTCCATTTATAGGCTTTGGTCATAAATGTAGCCGTTTGTGATTGGTGAGCTTTTATCCAATCTTCACCCTTGATCAGGTTGTGATGTGGAGTGATCCGATGATCAATGCGTTAGACTGTATTTTGATTCGTTTGAAATCTTGGGATTGAGGCTAAAAAGTTATCAGTGATCGTTTTGCTTGCCATTTTGTGATGCACCAACTTTCATACCAATTGCTTTATGATGTGAGCTCCACGCACGCTTTTATTGGTCTAGGAGAAAGTAGTTAGCTTTTCTCTATTCGGTGTCAGACCCTTTTGACTTTTTCTGAAATATACAAGCTGTCATTTTGTCTTTGTCTTGGGGAAAGGATCTTTGACTTCCATAGACCAAAAAGGGTAAAGGGAAAAGTATATTTGAATACTTTCCTTTTATTTAAAATATATGTCTTCCGGATGTCTTTTAGTCCTATATGCTTCGGATCTATTTTTCGGAGATGGCTTCAATCAGTTCTTCCGGATGCTGGTTTTCAGGGTCAGAAGTTTGTTTCCTTTCCAAACTCTGTTCGGATGATTTCCCTTAGTGCTTAGTATTTTAATTTGATTAATGGATGACTTGTGTCTTGATCTTTATCCAGATATTTCCAATTGGAATTGGGAGAAATTACATATATTGTTTTTGTTTCTTTCAAACTTGATCCAGACTTAGATTTTTTATCCGAATCATTGTTTTCCAACATTCTGGTTTTCAATCCAATAGGCTTTTTGGCTTAACTTTTGCCTAGGCTGCCCTTTTGGGTTTTCAGCCGAGCAGACTTTTCCGACTTTTGCATGGGTCTAATTTCTTTTGTGACCCATCAGTATTTTTTTATCTTTTACTGAATGGTGGGTGCAGTACAAAGAATTTTAAAAAAGTGCATAACATGATACCGAAAAAATTGATGTTCACATACTTGCAATTATTTCACCTAAAGACAAGCATGCATTCATAAGGCCAAGATCTTAGCAATTCATAACATGTTTATTGATGAGATTAATTCGAGTATATAGGCAATGGTAACAATTTCCAATGGTTAACCCCTACTGCCTACTAGTCTTTTGCAGATTTTCTAGAAAGCAACTGACGTTTTTCTCTCAATGCCCTAAATTTTGCCAAAGCCGCCCTTTTCGGGTTTTCAACTTAGCGGGCTTTATTTTGAGCTCCCTAACTTTTGCCTGACTGATTTGCAGAATACTGATCAGCGGGGTGCACCCTAATTTTTGCCCAAGCAGTAGAGGACCACTTGTCGAGTGTTTTATTTATTTTATTCTTTATGCTGCTTTTTTGTGATTTATTTCTTTTGACCTAGTCATGATAGCGCTTGAGCATGTCTTTATTTACTGAATTCACGAACTCATTTCCATCCATATCCATAAGCTTGATTCCTCCTTTGCTAAGGACTTTCTTAACTACGAATGGTCATTCCCAGTTAGGCCTGAACTTGCCCATAACATCAGTGTTGACTTGGCATAGTTGTTTGAGAACCAGATCACCCACTTTAAGAGGTTGCTTCGGGTATCTGACTCCATTATTATAAGCTCGAGCCATACACTGCTGGTATATCTGTAAGTGGTTGAGTGCCTTAAGCCGTTTCTCATCTATCGCATTCAACTGTTCATACATAGCCTTTACCTAATCTGACTCTTTCAACTGAGCTTCAAGTGCTACATTTATTGATATTACTTCCATTTCAACAGGTAATGCTACTTCCATCCCATATACCAAAGAGAAAGGTATCTGGCTAGTAGGCGTCCTCACACTGGTTCTATACCCCCAAACTGCAAAGTGGCTACTATCTTGGATAAGATTTTCTTAATCGACTTATTAGCAGCATCTACTGCCCCATTAGCTTGTG
This sequence comes from Euphorbia pulcherrima, assembly GCA_947683365.1. NCBI lineage: Eukaryota > Viridiplantae > Streptophyta > Magnoliopsida > Malpighiales > Euphorbiaceae > Euphorbia > Euphorbia pulcherrima. The sequence continues at coordinate 47,318,937 of CANTUS010000014.1, forward strand.
GCCCGTATAGAGAAGATCTGTGATGTTCAACATTAAACTTCTCAAATAACTCACTGGTTGGCCCTTGGAACTGAACCCCGTTGACGGAGACCACATGATGTAGAACCCCATATCGAGCAAAAATATGCCTCTCTATAAACTTGGCCATCTTCTTGGCGGTCATATTGGTGTAAGATTCGGCCTCTACCTATTTTAAAAAATAATCGATTGCGACTATGATGATATGATGTCCGTTCGTTGATGATGGCCGAATTTCACCAATTATATCTATCCCTCAAGCCGAGAAAGGCCAAGGATTAGACAAATTGTGAAGATCAGATGGAGGTAGATGCTGTATGTCCCCATGAATCAGGCACTCATGACATTTTCTAACCCTGTTCACACAGTCAGCATTCATCGTGGTCCAGAAGTACCCCAATCTCTTAATTTTCCTTGCTAAAGCCATACCATTCATATGCGGGCTGCAATCCCCTGAATGTACCTAGATCATCACCTTTTCTGCTCCTTCTTTTGATAAACACCTCAACAGTAACCCCTCAGTTGTCCTTTTAAAGAGATCTTCATTAACTAGTCTGAATTGTGTGGCTAACCTTTTAAGGGTCAAGCAATCTGAACCTAATAACCCATTGGGGCATTTCCCTTCCCTCATGATCCTTTCAATGTCATCGAACTAGCAACTCTTTTGCTCCCCCACAGTTATGACTCGGGTCTTCTCATGAAACGGGGAGCGAGCCGTCTCTATTATGAGTGGGCGGATGGGCTGTACCTCTTCTCCTTCCCATATTGAGGCTAGGTCAGCTAAAGAATTAGCCATTTGATTCGCATCTCTTGGTATATATTTAAAGAAGCATTGATTGAATTATGCCGCCAAGTCCCAAACTGCCTCTACATATGGTCTGAGTGATCCTTCTCGCATTTCCCATTCCCAAATAACCTGTTTTATTACCAAAGCAAAATCTCCCAACACCTTGACCTCCTTTTCTTCTGCTTTCAATAGGACATCAAGACGGAAAAGACAAGCCTCATATTCGGCTCTGTTATTGGTGACCGGGAATTCTAATCGCTTGCTCAGTGGGATAGCTTTGTTTTATGGTGTGACGATGATTACCCCAAGACTGACACCCTTTCTATTCATAGCCCTGTCAAAATACATAATCCATTCAACCCTCTCTACTCCTCTCGCTGCTAACTATTCATCAAGAAATCCAAGTTCTCCACATAATTAGATTCTATGGGTTGACTTGCCAGAAATTCAGCCACCGCTCTCCCCTTGATGACCTTCTTCGTGACATACTCAATGTCGAACTCAGATAGCAACAGGAGCCAATGAGAGGGTTTTCCTGCCATGGTAGGGGATTGACAAAGATACTTCATTGGATCCACTTTCGCAACCGCCTGGATTCCATAAGACTGAAGTAATGGCTTAACTTCTTGGTTAGCCACACCATGGTAGTAAATGTCTTTTCCACTATCGTGTACTTCGTTTCATAATCTAACAACTTTTTACTTAAGTAGTAGACGACGTGTTCACTCTTATCTTCCTATTCTTGGACCAATATCGCACCTATAGATGACTCCTCTATGGTCAAGTAGAGTATCAACGGTTTACCAGGCATTGAAGGTTTCAAAACCAGAGGATTCAATAGGTACGCCTTTATCGTATCGAAAGCCATCTGACATTGATCGTTCCATTCTATTGGTTGCTTTCTTTCTAACAAGTTAAAGATAGGCTCATAAACCGTGGTTACCTTGGCAATTAAATGACTTATATACTGAAGCAATCCTAGAAATGACCTAACTTCTTTTTCCGTTCTAGGAATAGGCATTTATCAAATGGCCTTAACCTTATCAGGATCAATCTCGATTCCTCTCTGACTGACTACGTGACTAAGAAGCTTCCCTAATGTAACTCCAAACACACACTTCTTTAGGTTCAATCAGAGGTTGTACTTCTCAATCCTTGTCAAGAACATTTCTAAGATCTCGGGATGTTCTTCTCTCGTATTAGACTTAACTAGCATGTCGTCCACATAAACCTCGACCTCTTTATGGATCATGTCATATAGTAAAGCTGTTACGGCTCTCTGGTAAGCTCCCTTTACATTCTTCAGTCCAAAAGGCATTACCTTATAATAATATACCCCCTACTCTGTGGTGAAAGCTATCTTGACCTTATCTATGAAGTCCATTAGAATCTGATTGTATCCAGAAAACCCATCTAAGAATAAGTACATTACGGCTCTAGCGGCGCTGTCTATTAGCACATCAATATGTGGTAACGGGAAATCATCTTTGGGAGAAGCCCTATTTGAATTGCAAAAGTCGATGCACATTCTGACCTTTCCATCTTTCTTAAGAACCGGGACAACATTGGCTAACCATGTTGGATACTCAATTACTTCAATGAACTTAGCTTCAAGTAACCTAGCAACTTCAGCTTTGATTTTATCAGCCCATTCCAGACGCAATCTTCTCAAATTTTATTTAACTGGTTTGAACTTGGGGTCAGTAGGGATACAATGCTCGGCTATCTGGCAATCTACCCCAGGCATATCTTCGTAGGACCATGCGAATGCGTTAACATATTTTCTAAGCACTTTTAGTGTCTCTCTTTTTTAGATAGGGGTTAAGTCATTGGAAATTGTTACCATTTTGAGAGTTTCCTTTGTACCTAAATTAATGTCATACAATGAAACGTCATGAATGCTAAAAATGTTATGCGTATGGTCAGATGAATGCATGGTGCCGTTAGGCAAAACATTAAACAAGTAAGCAAAATCACTACTATTATCATTAAGATGCCCGAAGGCTATATCATATTCATTAAATAAAATTACATTATCGTCCTCCATAAGTAGAGGGTCCTCTTGGTCATTCATTAGAATGTGAGTCAGGTCACGATCCAGATCTTGGAACTGTTTCTCGGCCAATATATCATTCACGGCTTCCCTTGTGACTTGGGCCAGGTTTCTCAGTGCTTCCTGAATAGGTGTCTTCTTCTTATCCTCTAGTTGTAAAATAGTGTATATTGAAGTGGTGAGAGTATCGACGGCTTTGTCTACTTCAATTCTTGATGGGTCCTCATCCCCCATAATCTTGGAGAGTCTCTTAGCTTCTATAGCGGCTTCATAACTTTCAGGGATAGACTTATAGGCCTTTGCGAACGTCATCTTACAAAGCTGAGGTGATAATCAAAAGATGAACCGGTCAGTTAATTCCATTTCCTGAGGTTTTCTTTTAAGGGCCACCGCGATTGTTAACCACCTTCAAAAGTAGTCATGGACGGGCTCTCCACTCCACTATTTGACAGCTATGAGATCAAATATGGATGGTTCTTCTCTTGCTTTCTTAGCTTCTATAATGCTTTTCCACACCTTTTTTTCTTCAAATCCTGAGTTAATCATGGCTATTTCCTCCCCTGTTCTACAGGGTTCACAAACTTTGTCTTTATTGATCAACGTAGTGATAGCTTTAAGGAGATCTTCTCATATTTTAGTCAGATGACTAGGACTAACATGATATACATAGAAATTGCCCCTCTCTTTGGGCTTTGGTTGAACATATGGCCACAGGTGATTGATCAATCTGTATTCCTTCAACTTCCTGAAGATGACCAAAAGGGGAGTATCCTAAGGTGAGATGTCATCAAGTGCCATGGAATGAGTCATTTGGTCTTGGGTTACGTCGTAGGGTAGACCCTTGAAATAAGGGAGGATCGTCCCCTTTGGCATAACCATAAAGTCCAGCGACTGACTTGGGTCCTTACTATGGCGAAACTATAGAATAACCTCTTGACGGAGCAAATGAGTCCCACTCCTGACCGGTCGGAGCGTTGGGTTTGCTGGTTGAACTGACCGACCAAGCTAAACCATGATAGTGATTGGGATGAGTGTTGGATGGGATTGCTGGCTCTTGAGCTATATTAGTAACCAAGAGATTAGTACATGCATGCGATGTGATATGCATGTATAAATTACAGCGATGCATGGTGGGGTTAATTACAAGAGCAGGTAACACAACGCATGCGAAGTGATCAATTCCGTCCTTATTTCTCCCCGTCGAGTCTGAGGGCATTCTTTCTTAGTCTAATCTCACCAGAAAAAAGGGTACCCTAGAGGATAAAATTCTATGGCTTTCGATAAGAATGGTGTAGGGACGTATCGAAAGTTGATGGAGAAGGTTCCCATCGTATCAAGCCTTTTTTGGAGGGAGATAGCAATGAGTGCTCCACCCACTAGAGTGTCCCCAATTCCTGGCGGGCATGGGTAACACTTTCGTGAGTGTCGCAGAAATAATAGGGCACCCTAACCTAGTGCTAGAAGAAGAGCACATCTAGCTAGAGAAAAGGAGGTGAGAAGATAGAGTGTGATCAATTGATGAAAACAAAAGCGGGTTGAATCAATTAAATGATTTTTGGTGCTCATCTTAATCTTTTAAGCTTTTAAAACAAAAACCAACATTTTGCAAGTTAAAAGATTATGTCCCCAGTAGAGTTGCCACTATTAGGTGTCAATGACGTGTGGGTCTCCCTTGTCGCCTTTGTGAGAGAGGTAGGGCCCATTGGGGGTTTGGTTGGATTTAGGCGTCATAAAACATCCTTTAGTTAAAGTTTGCACAATAAGCCAATTTTAATGAATAAAAGAATCGAGACCCAAATCTTGATACAATTGATAGAGTCACCACCCAAGTTGTCTACTTAGGAAAGAGTTATTGTATGGTTCGCTCTGGACGGGAGACTCATACCTATTAGATCAGAGATTCGGGTATCGAATCAGTCACTTATTTCTCATTTAGTTGATTCAAAATTACATTCACCGCATAAAATCATTTTAGTTTTCATCATTTAGGGAATTATCACAGAAATCCTATTTCTACACTCTTTCACACTCATTACATGCGTTTACATAATATAATAAAGCATAAGCAATAAATGGGGGATAAAAATTACAACCAAGGAAAAAATGGGGGAAAATGCAAAGGGATCCTATACATTTATTCTAAGTTATAAAACAATATGAAAATAAATTTTCATGCATCCACAAATGTTAGCATAGTTTATAGTACATTATAAATCAACATTTTATTGAGGAAAACATGATTTATGTCGCAAAACCATATTTTAGCTTTTGTGGGTTGATTTATCGGATTATTAGTATAAATGACCGCATGGTAAAAGGTGAGTTGGTTGATTTTTATTTAACCAAAAAAAGAAGTCTGGGTTCTGTTTGGAGGCGGGTACCCGTACGGGTGGGTGAGACCCGTACGGCTATCGGGGGAGGACCCGTACAGTATGAGGGACCCATACGGGTCCTATCGGATCTAAGAGAACTAATGTTTAATTTATATGAACGGGGTTAATTATAAAGGAGATAAAATAGAAGTGGGAATTCCCTTTATACGAGTCTGGCACACTAGTACAATCACCGAAATGATATATTAGGTGCCAACAAAGCCCGTTTTAGCTGGATTAGACCTAAAATGAGAATTAAAATAACAGTCAATATAGAATAAACTGATAATAACAATATAATTGAGATGTGAATCTTTGTGAAATTAAGGAGCGTTACCTTTATGATGTGAATCCACCTTGAGGCGATCCCTTTACTATAGCGAGAGTCCGGCCAAAGTATGTGCTTAGTTGAGACTATTTAGGAGAGTATTTGAGTGGATAGAATCTCCCCTAAAACATAATAAACGAAGCTAGGAATGAATAAAATATGGACAAAACCTTAATGAATGGGTTTTCTCCCTATTTTATACCTCCCATACCTCAACTATACCTATGGAGATTGCTTGAACTATAATTTTTCTATAGTAGTTTTGCTTATGAATTGTGTCCTCTTAAAATGAGAGGAGAAGGGCCCTTTTATAGGGTGAAATTAGGTCAAAATTTGGTGATCCCGAATTTAATACCTGCCTTTTCCTGAAATGTTAAGAGACTACTTCCGAATTGGCTTGAACGGGAAACAAGCGTACCCGTACAGGTGGGACCCCACCAGTATCGGTACTAGGAGACCCGTACGGGTCTCCCTAGGCATACGGAAGGTAGTAACCCATACAGGTCTGCTAGTGGATCCGTAGCACTAGGCAGTACCTATACGGGTACCTAAGGTCAGTCTAGGTCTCCGTATCATGGGCAAACTCAACTCTACAGCAGTGGGAACACCTCTGATGGATAACATCTGTAAAAGAATGCATTATTTAGCTCTCATCATCGTTTCATGAGATGAATCACTGAAATCTAGTGCTCATAGTGTTAGTCTACATTTGTCCAAGAACAAAGGTGAATGCATAGACCAAGTGGAATATGCAAGGGTTATAGGTAGTCTAATGTACACTTACAAGTTGTACAAGGCCTGATATTGCTTATACTATAAGTAGTTTAAGCAGATTTATGAGTAGCCCAGGTAAAACCCATTGGGATGCAATCGTAAGAATACTAAGGTATTTGTGATATACTCGTAATTATGGACTGCACTATATGAGAGAACCTATTGTACTAGAAGCGAATTCTGATGCTAGATGGATAGTTGACATCAAGAATTCTAAAGGTAGAAGTGGGTACGTGTTCACTCTAGAAGGAGGAGAAGTGTCTTGGAAATCCTCAAGGTAAATGATTATAACTCGTTCCACAATGGAATTTGAGTTTGTAGCCTTGGATAAAATGGGAGAAGAAGCCGAATGGCTACGTAAATTCTTAGAGGATATTCCAGAATGGCCTAAGCCTATGCCTGCAATTTGTGTATATTACGATAATCAAGCAACGATTAAAAGAGCACAAAACATAATGTATGATGGTAAGTCGAGACACATGCATCATCGACATAATACCATAAGACAACTGATCTCAACGTCGGTTATCTCTATTGATTTTGTAGGATCAAAGGATAATATTGTAGTTCCGCTAACCAAAGGGTTAAACCAAGATCAAGTCGAAAAGACATCTAAAGGAATGGGACTAAAGCCCATGAATATTTAAGGTGCTATGTGAAGGAAAACCTAACCATGTTTGATTGGAGATCCCAAGATCTTAGTTCAATGGGATAACCTACTTTTATAGACCTTGTGGTCACTGTAGGGGTAACCCCGTGTCCATTCCTATGATGTAAATAGTGACAAAACGGGTTAAGGTTAAGCTACATGTTTTAATGATCCTTTGTGCATCAATGGTTGAGCAAAAGAGATCACCTATGTGAGAGTGAAGTGGGGTCACTTCAAATGAAACTATTTGGGCATAGTAGTCTAAAACTCTTGCAAAGCCAAGAGATGTTCATGACCATAACGAACATAACCATGAGAACCAAAAACCGTGATGTGTTGGTATTTGTGTGAGCTATATCAACATTTACACAAACGATAGAATAGTTCAAGGACATTGTGTCTACTAGTCAGCCAGTAAAGTAAATATACTTTCATAAGGGAAGGTTCAAAGGTTGTATCCTACCTATCCTATTCATATATTGGCCGAAGAGCATTTTCTCCCTTTGAATTTTGAAATATGTCCTTGTCGTTTTCAATTTCCATTCATGTGGGGGATTGTTTAAAATATGACATAAGTGATAATGATGTGCACTATCAACTTTAGGGTAAATTATAATATATAAAAAAATGATTTGAATAAAATGAAATATGTCATTTATTCTACAAATTATGAGTTTTTCACTATATATTATAAGCCTAAAATGTGTTATGGTGAATGAGAAATTGAAAGATTAAAGTTTAAATATTTATCAGACTTTGACGTGCCACATTGGTATTTCAATAGAAAGACAAATTGTCATTTTACTTTCTCGTATGTTTTAGTTTATGGATTAATGAGTTGTAACTCCATTAATCAATAAAAGACTCATCACATATATGAGTTACTCACCATAAAAAGTGGTGGTTTAATTGTGTTTAATACTTATAACATATATGAGTTACTCCCCATAAGAAGTGATGGTTACATGTGTTTAATCTCCATTAAACACAATTAAACCATGTTAATGTCATATGATCCATATAAACTCCTTCTCTTGTAGCCTTCATACTAACTTTCAAAAATACAATTTGCTATTGATAAAAATCCAGTACTAGTACATGTTCAATGGGTTACTTTGTGGCTCATTTTCTGTTTTATAAACTAAAAATATTCCTCAAAGTTTTCATCCTTTTTCAAGTGAAGGCTACTTAGTATTAGATTCTTGTGAATTGCTTTTCACATGGTTAGAGTTTGCCTACGATTGCGGTTGTATCTAGGGAGACAAATTCATCGATAGCGGATGAATAATTGTCTTAAGGAAATTGAGTTTCATGACTCCGCAATAAATATCATTTCGGTAAAAGGTTTGAGAGTATGTTATTATTCTAATTGTATTTTTCTAATTATCTCCACTGTAATTTGTAATTCATACTTAATAAAAAAAAATAGTATTATTCATTTATTTTAATGCCGCTACTAACATTTACTTTATTACTCGTTCTTAATTTGTTTTTCCTGGTTGCCCATCTAGTTCACCGGAGCTTTGCTCCGACTACATCCAGATCCAACCCGAGTCGCGCACCTGGCTGTGGTGGGTGAGTCTCCCAATAAGGATTTTTGCGTTCACTAGGATACAAACTCGAGACCTTGCTTAAGCGATACCCACTATTTTAAAAATCGAGCTAGGAAGCCGCCTAGGCGGGATTTTTCATAACACTGCCGCAATTTTAGGTAGTCGCGCGGTCCTAGGCGGTTGACCGATTTTGGAGGTCCTTGGCGGGTGTAGATGAGGTTTTTTGTTTAAAAAATCGCCTAGGCGAGATTTTTAAGAACACTGTTTTTAAAACTTGGTTTAAATTATGTTTTTTTTATATTTTATATTATTATAATTTATTTTTTAATTGAATTTATATTTTTATATATTAAAAATATTTAAAAAATAAAAAATACAAATCCGCCTAGATCCTGCCTAGGTTTCGTCCAAGCTCAGTCTAGACGTTTTGAAGCCTCGACCGGCCGACTAGCGCCTAGCACTTTTTAAAATATTTGCGATACCAAATCGCTTCGCACTCGGACCAACTGTTATTAATTCCATATTTGTTAATATAATAGAGATTTATAAGAATAATTTGAATTTGGAAATTTGGATCAAGCATATACTACAGGGAAATGAGAAGCCGTTTTGACTAGTTGAAGACATGTTGCCATTTTTGTCTAATTTAATAGAGTTTTTTAAGCAATTACGGGGATAAAAAAATATAAAAATTGTAGGAAATAAGGCATAAGAGATAATGATGTGTATTATTAATTTTAGGTTAAATTATAGTAAAAAATTAATTTGAATAAAATGAAATATGTCATTTATTCTACGAAATATGAGTTTTTCACGATATATTATAAGCCTAAAACGTGTTATGGTGAATGAGAAATTGAATGATTAAAGTTTGAATGTTTGTCATACTTTGACGTGTCACGTCGGTATTTTAATAGAATGACAATTTGTTATTTTACTTTCTCATATATTTTAGTTTATGGATAATGAGTTGTAACTCCATTAATCAATAAGATACTCATAACATATATGAGTTACCATAAAAAGTGGTGGTTACATGTGTTTAATTTCCATTAAACACAATTAAACCATGTTAATGTTATATGATCCATATAAACTCATTCTCTTGTAGCCTTCATACTAACTTTGAAAATATAATTTTCTATTGATAAAAATCCAGCACTGGTACTTGTTCAATTGATTACTTTGTGGTTCATTTTCTATTTTATAAACTAAGAATATTTCTCAAAGTTTTCATCCTTTTTGAAGTGAAGGTTACTTAGTATTAGGTTCTTGTGAATTGCTCTTCACACGGTTCGAGCTAGCCAACGATTGCGGTTGTATCCTGAAAGACAAATTCAACGGTAGCGGATGGATAATTGTCTTAAGAAAACTGAGTTTTAGGCCTCCGTAATAAACATCATTTCGATAAAAGGTTTGAGAGTATGTTATTATTCTAATTGTATTTTTCTAATTCTATCTCTATAGTAATTTGTAATTCATACTTAATAAAAAAATATAGTATTATTCATTTACTTTAATACCGCTACTAAAATTTACTTTATTACTCGTTCCATATTTGTTTTTTGGTTGCCCATCTGGTTCACCGGAGCTTTACTCCAACTACATCTATATCTGACCCGGGTCACGCATTTGGCTGTGTTGGGTGAGTCTCCCAATAAGGATTTTTTGTGTTCACTAGGACACAAACTCAAGCCCTTACTTAAGCGATATTCGGTGTTTTAAAAATCGGGCTAGGCAGCCGCCTAGGCGGGATTTTTCATAACACCGCTGCAATTTTAGGTAGTCGGGAGGTCCTAGGCGGTTAACCAATTTAGGCGGTCCTAGGCGGGTCTAGACGAGGTTTTTTGTTTTAAAAATCGGCCTAGGCGGCTGTCTAGACGGCTCCTAGGCGAGATTTTTCAAAACACTATTTTTAAAATATGGTTTAAATTATGTTTTTTATATTACATAGTATTATAATTTATTTTTTAGCTGAATTTATATTTTTATATATTAAAAATATTTAAAAAATAAAAAATACAAATCCGCCTAGATCCCACCTATGTTCCGCCCAGGCTCCATCTAGGCATTTTGAAGCCTCGAGTGCCCGACTAACGCCTAAAACGTTTTAAAATATTAGTGATACCAAAACACTTACCACTTGGACCAATCATTATTAATTCCATATTTGTTAATATAATAGAGATTTATAATAATAATTTGAATTTGGAAATTTGGATCAAGCATATATGACAGGAAAATGAGAAGCCGTTTTGACTAGTTGAAGACATGTTGCTATTTCTATCTAATTTAATATAGTTTTTCAAGCATTTACGGGATAATAAAATATTTGAAAATGTTGGAAATATGGCATAAGTGACAATGATATGCATTATTAACTTTAGTCTAAATTATAATAAAAAATGATTTTAATAAAATAAAATATGTCATTTATTCAAGTAATTATGAGTTTTTCACGATATATTATAAGCCCAAAACGTGTTATGGTAAATGAGAAATTGATCGATTAAAGTTTGAATATTTGTTAGACTTTGACGTGCCACGTCAGTATTTTTATAGAAAGTTAATTTGTTATTTTACTTTCTCATATGTTTTAGTTTATGGATTAATGAGTTGTAACTCCATTAATCAATAAGATACTCATAACATACATGAGTTACTCACCATAAAAAGTGGTGGTTTAATTGTGTTTAATGCTCATAACATATATGAGTTACTCACCATAAAAAGTGGTGATTACATGTGTTTAATCTCCATTAATTACAATTAAACCATGTTAATGTCATATGATTCATGTAAACTCCTTCTCTTGTAGCCTTAAAAAAAACTTTCAAAAAATACAATTTTCTATTGATAAAAATCTAGCGCTGATACTTGTTCAATTGGTTACTTTGTGGTACATTTTCTGTTTTATAAATTAAAAATATTCCTCAAAGTTTTCATTCTTTTTCAAGTGAAGGCTACTTAGTATTATGTTCTTGTGAATTGCTCTTCACACGGTTGGAGTTCGCCTACGATTGCAACTGTATCATGGGAGACAAATTCACCAGTAGCGGATAAATAATTATCTTAAGAAAACTGAGTTTCAGACCTTCGCAATAAATATCATTTCGGTAAAAGGTTTGAGAGTATGTTATTATTCTAAATGTTTTTTCTATTTCTATCTCTATTGTAATTTGTAGTTCATACTTAATAAAAAATATAGTATTATTCATTTATTTTAATACCGCTACTAACAATCTTAAGAAAATTATGTCTGTATTTTTCTAAGTTAAGTGCAGGTTACTCTAGATTCCAGAAGACTATTTTTTTTTCGATAAAACGTTGTTCATATAGAAAAACCATAAATTGCTTTTCATAAAACAAATTCTCTTTCTTCTATTTCTTGGTTTTTCTCATTTACAAGTTTCTGACTTAGTCTGTAGTATTTCAGATTGTGAATTGAGAATATTATAGACATTATTTTACCGATTGGAGGTAATGGTTCTGAAATGGTTCCAGACCAGAATAGCATGTTGGGAAACAATGATCCGGAAGAACAAATCCAAGAATAGATCCGAATCAAGTTTGAAGAAACCAAAAACATACAAAAGCATTTAGTCTTCTAAGTCCAAGACAAGCCATCCAGACATATGTTGAAGACTACAAATACCTAAACACACAATGGAAGCATCCGGTTAAAGTTTGGAAAGGAAACAAACTTTAAACCATATCAAAAGCAGCATCCGGAAGAAAAACTGATTGAAAGCATCCGGACATGTTTGGTCTGAAGACATCCGGAAGACTCAAATATTAAGACAAAGGGAAAATTTCAAATTTACCTTTTACCTCTCTTTTTGGTCTAAAGTCAAAGATCCTTTTGCCTTGAAGACAATAGCTAGCACACACTCCATAAAAGGATAAAAGGACTGACACAGAAAAGAGAAAAAGGTAACAACCTTTTTCACATAGACCAATAAGAATGGCGTATGGTGCTCTCACCAAAGCAAACGGCATAAAAGTTGGTAAGTCACTAAAATCCAATCAAAACGATCACTGATAACTTTCTGCCTCAATCCCAAGAATTCAAACGGGTCAAAATTTGTGCCTAACAAATTAATCAATGGCTCTGAATGTGCCACACAATACGCCTCAATGGTACACAACCACTACATTAATGATAGAAGCATATAAAGGGAAGCTTCACAACTTGAGAAGGTGCTGGTTGATTTAAAGAAAAGCTATTACAAGAGAATTCAAGCTATTGCAATCAGTAATCCCTTCAAGAACCAAACCATTCTAAATCATTTTGTAAGAACTCTCAAGTAAAGATTATAGACTTGAAGAGTTCAAAACCCTTTCAAAAGAAAAATTGATTGTAAGGATCTCATACTTGGGTGAGTATTAAGATTGGGAACTAGCTTAGAATTGGTGCTTTAAGTGGAATCTCCCTGTATGACTTTGCTTAGGTTTGGGTAGAATCTAAGTGGTATATCCTGCTAAAGTAAGAGGACTCAGCTAGAAGTTGGTGCTTCTAGTAGTATATCTTACACCGAGAAGGGGTCACCATCCAGAGAAAAACTATAAGGCTTGATTCCTACCAGTCGAAAAGGAATCTAGTAGTGGAAAAGCTCGGAGTAAGGACACTCCGGGGACTGGAGTAGGCGGGGCTAAACCAGGATAAAATATGTGTTTGATATTCTAACTCTTTTTCTATTGCACAAGATTTTATATTTGCATCATCCAGATCCATTATATCCGAAACATATCAAACACGCTACACAAGAACTTCATAAAGCTAAGTTTTAGGGAGACATGGGATGAAGCAAAAGCAATAAGGCAGAGAGAAGAAAAGAAAGAAAAGAGTAAAGTTCGAAAGCCTAAAAGCTTGACTAAGAATGCTCTGGAGGCTAAGAAGGCCAGAACCACTAAGCCAAGAGCACAACGCAAAATCAACATCATGCCTATAGTAGAGGATAAGGATGAGGATGCAATGACCATCACTCAACTATTAAAAACTACACCAGACAAGCCTAAGAAAAGAGGTAGGCTAATCAAAGCTGTTGCAAAGAAGCCAGTCAGTTAGAAGAAACTAAAAAAATAGCAGTAGCTACTGCTACTATAAGAAAGGGGTGGAAGAAGGGGGAGAAGAGTACAGTTAGGGAAATCCTGCAGTAGGAGGCTGATTCCAATAGTGAGGAGACTATAGATAGGGAGCTTGTACAAAAGAAGTAGTTTATCCAGAAGGGCTCAACCTTTAGTGAGACGCTCAAGGCTAAGAGGACTAAATTAGCTATTAAGAGGCCTGCTGCCGGAATCAAGATTAGAGAGCCAAGTCCCAAAAGCACAAAAACTGCAGGTTTAAGCAAGGGTAAGGGGATAATGGTTGCTAGGAATCCTATTATTTCGGATAACATTAATCCAGAGGATTCCCAATTCAATGAAATGATGGCTACTGTAAAGGACAATATGAAATTTAATAAGCTAACCAAAGAGGGACTTGGAGGCTCTTCTGGAATAGCCACTGATTCAAGTCCAACTGTCCTTATTGACTCAAAAGACTTCGCACTCCTAAAAGAAAGCGAGTATCCGGAGGAAGATCTATTTAGTTTTAAGGCCAGAACTAAACCTCTTCCGGAGAACTTGGTAAATCCAATGGTTAAGGTAGTTGAGGTAGACAGTCCTAAAAAGGCAACTGGAGGGGATGGTGAGGATAATTCCACCATTCCGAGCCAAGAAGAAGGAGAAAGAGCTGAAAATCCTATAAAGGCAAATGAAGGGGAGACTGAGGACAATACTAGTCTTCCGAATACTAGAGTAGTTGAAGAGCAGACAGAAGAAGAGCATACTGAGATACAATAGACAAATGAGGTAATCCCCTTCTTAGAATCTTTTGATGCTAATGTCTTGGCTGATAATGTCATTGAGGCCAACTTAGGTACAGATACCCAAACTGTATCTAAGGAAATTAGGTCTATCCTGGAGCAAATTGCTCCAGAGGAGGGAACTGGTCTAGGACCCATTGAGAACACTTCTGAAGTGGACTCTAAGGGTGAGGCCATTCCGGAGGTTAGGGTGGTTGAAAGGAGGGAAGAACAAAGGAAGGATGAAACAAGTGAAACTGAATCTTCGCGATCAAGGGAACCCGGAAGTAGCTCTGGGTCAGAAGAGACTTCATCATTTGAAAGCACTCCTAAATGGCCAACTACCAAAATAAATCCAGGCGGAGTTGAAAAGCTAACCATAACACTGAAATTGATACAAGAAGCTTCAGTTTAAAGGAACGAAGAGAGTTACATCAAGCGTAGTCTCTGGAGTATTCATCACTAATTAAAGTCCGTGGAGAATCTAGTGAGTGATAAATCTATAACTCTGGACTTCAAAGATGAACCGAGAGAGATAAAGGAGTCTGTGTAGAAAATTAAGAAGAAGATAGAAGCATTCCCCTCTGCTGAATTAATTGCAGAAACTTCCCTCTCTAAAATCACTCCGGTGTTGGAACAGCTGAATTCCAATATTGTAGGAGCAAATCGCTTTGCAGATCAAGCACTCATCGGAGCTGACAACAATTGCACAACCCTCATAGGTCAGATCACCTCATCCTCCATCGATCTAAAATATGAGCTGCAAGAGTATATAGACGGCAAGTTTGAAAGCTTGGAAAAATTCATCCCTGTAGTAGTAGTTGAAGCTGGAAAAAGCATTACATCTGGGCTTATATCCTTAAATGAAGAGCATCAAGCTGCCCAGGAAATGTTGTGTAATTTCCTGGATGAAGGGCAACCCAATCTACTGAAGAAGCATATAGATACTATTAGTGATGATTTTGGGAGTCATCTATCCAAAACTGAGTGGATAATTAACAACCTCAAGGAGGCGTTTCATAAAGATCTCACCACACTCAACTCTAGTGTTCACAATATCCAGAGAGACATAATTCATGAAGTTGAGCTCATAATGTTAGATATGGCTAATCTTTCTCTCAACGCTCCTTCTTCATCATCCAGATCATCATCTCCCAATCCCAATAACCTTCTCCTCCCAATATATTAGAACCTTGTCCAATCAATTGGGGACAGATGTTTCTTTGGGTATAAGTGTAGCTTGACACTTCTCAAGGCACTCTTCCCATTTTTTGAAGAAAAAGACCGGAGGCATACTCTAAAAATGATTCCAGATATGGTTAAATTTTATAAACACCTACTCTGTCTATTCTGAGGCATGCCATAAGAGTTGGGACCAAAGAACATATATGGTTATTGACCCCTAAACTGGTGCAAATAGTAAGGGGGAGAAGAGCACAAGCAAAGAAGGTAAAGGTGATGCTATGGAAGAGTAGAGTAGTACATTTGTAGAATAGCTATTTTCCAAGTGTAAAATCCTGTAATAGCTAGTTCTGTAAGTTTTTTGCTTATATATTTCTGTACCTGTAATCTAGAACTTTATGAGGTTAACTATTGTTAACAATAGAAGTGTATATAGCGAAAATGTTCTACTCAATAATCGCTTCTAAGTACAATCTATAATTGTACTTCAAAAACTTAGAAGCTAGAATGAAAGGGGGAGTTAGGATGCTTAAATTATGGGGGAGTAAATTTGTAAATGACTAAGTATCAAGAATCATACTTAGCTCACAAAATCCATTTTGGTAATGCTTAGATGTGCTTAGATTTTTATTTCCATCCAATGGGGGAGATTATTGGGAAACAATGATCCGGAAGAACAAATCTAAGAACAGATTCGGATCAAGTTTGAAGAAAGCAAAAACATACAAAAGCATTTAGTCTCCTAAGTCCAAGACAAGCCATCCAAACATATATTGAAGACTTTAAATACCTAAGCACATAATGGAAGCATCCGGTTAAAGTTTGGAAAGGAAACTAACTTTAAACCATATCAAAAGTAGCATCCGGAAGAAGAACTGATTGAAGAAGCATCCGGACATATTTGGTCCGAAGACATCCGGAAGGCTCAAATATTAAGACAAAGGGACAAGTTCAAATATTAAGACAACAGTTAGCACGTGTTGGTCTAGATTAAGGGTTTTAGCAAGTAAAATAGGAGCCGCGGAAATTTAAAAATTTAATCTAGTGTCCAAGATCTCCTAAGCATGGCATGATTGATAATAGTGCTAGTCTTAAATTGTTCTAGGTCATAAACACTTATTAAAAGGACCTAATAATAATTTAACCACTTACCAGTTGAAGTGTGAATCCTATAGTCAGTAGAAAGACCACTCAACTACATGCACAGAATCCAAAGTAGAAGCCCTCTATAAATAGTCCACACGAGCACCACCGACCAAAACCTTATAGAAAGGGAGTACCAATAAATAAGTGGAAGATAGCTAGATCTTCCCTACTAATTTATTATACAAGAAATTCCCTTAGTTTTCTATTCGAAGTAAATACATCTTTCGAAAGATTACTTTTAAGAATCAGAACTACTAAGAAAATAATAGAGAGCAAGAGAAGGAGTATGAAATTAAGGACGAAAAATAATGAGGGAGGAGGCCTCTATTTATAGTGGTTACGAATTATTCAAAGGACAATAAAGTCCCTAACCTTAACCAATCAGAAATAAATTAAATAGGGCAATAAGGTATTTTAATTAACCTAATAGAGTTAGAACCAAACTCTAATGGGGAGTTTGCTTGGGAGCAAAGTCCCCATCATTATCCATCACTGCTGGCCGAATGGCCAGCAATTGCGTGCTGGGCCTATGTAGGCTCGCTGGCCCAAAGCCCGCAGCAACACAGCCCTAGCGAGCTGTGCTACGCAGTGCGCCTGCTGGGCCACACACCAGCACAGCCCAGCAGGCCGCGCTCTTGCTCATAGTGGGCTGTGCTTTCCAGCCCGCTCTTCCTAAAGCCCCAAGGCGGGCCTTGAGAAGTGTTGTTCACACACAACACTGCCTTGGCCCACATGCAGATGGAATCTAAAATTGTCCAACAATTTTCTTATCAATCTACTGGCACCAATTTAAGCAATACCCAGTATTCTTTAACCGTGTTGTCTTTTAGTTCTTAATTCCCTTTAGTTATTTTATCCTCATTATTTAACAGGTTCATTAGTCCAACCAATGAATATTGGTCTAACCAATATTATGGTCTAACCATATATTATGGTCTGACCATATTTCCTGGCTCTTCTGGATTAGATTTAGTCTAACGGTTCCTTTACATAGCTTGATCGTAACTCAAAGTGTGTGACCTTATAGTATCCTATAATATCAAGCCGTTAAAAGTTTAATCTAGCTCAATCCTTTTTAGGAATTGACTAGCTCGGATCTCCAGACCGTTGTAGACTCTGATTACTTTGATCGGTTATAGTGGCTCTCTAGCAAAGGGCATATGACCCCTCAATATTCAAAATGTCACGTGCATTGTGATTTAATCCCGGTTCTGCAATAGTATCAATACAATTTACTCCTCCTATCAATTGTTAAGTACCATCTGGTTTCTAGGACTCGGTTTAAGTGTTAGTCCACTAGTAGCTATAATAGCCACCCTAGTGTTTAGTCTTGCTACCAAAGCACACTACTCAACCATTGAATATGTTGATCAGGATCCCATCCTATCAACTCATACTCTGATTAGAGTTCAAAAGTGTGTCACTTTTAACAAGTGGCCAAGGTACATTTCCCTTATATTGCTATAGTTGAGTGATAGATTCCATCTTGACTACTTAGCTTACCAACGGACAGACATCAACTATACCCCATAATCATCTGTATCACCCATTCTATAGAGTGCTTAGGTATGACCCAAAATATAGCAACATCTAAACAAGATAACTAGTATCTCAGGTCTAAGGATGTTGATATTACTATTGCAATGAGACAATTAAAACACTAACACATAGTATAGATTACCGACTGTTGTCTCATAGCTGTCTCCAATGTATCTCCCTGAATATATTTATATGTTAACCCAAGGTACTAACCTTTAGCACCGGAGATACGCTACTCTGAATCAAATGTAAGAGGTATGGAGACACATGCTGGTCTATCCATATCATCAATGTCCAATCCTGATGATACTATGACTAGGGATATTTAGATAAATCATAATTGCACATGAACCAGTTCTCACCAATATAGTCCCACTATGCCCTTGCAATACGTGCTATGATTATGTTATAGACTTTTGCAAACACATCAATGAATATATTCTAAACCAGTCATAATCTATTTTCACAGTCATTGATATAACATAAGAATGCCTTTATTAACATAACTTTGTTCATACAAATAAAACTAACTAAGATATATCACCCTAATTTACTCTAGGGCATACATCATATCTGACAATATCCCACTTGAACTAGAGCCAATTAGCTACGTACCATAAGCCATAACTATTAACATGCTGGTCATGCTTAATCTGTGTCAAAGGCTTGGTCAGACCATCCACCAGGTTCTGATCTATGGGTATATATTACATCTATATATCCTTATCCCTTATCATATCTTGAACTATATGATATTTTCTGTGTACATGTCCGTTTCTCTGACGAGTCTGTGCTTCTTTTGCCTGAGTAATAGCCCCAATATTATCACAATATAATACTATTAGATCCTCACTATTAGATACCGTATCGAGATCACCAATAAATATCTTTATCAAGATAGCTTGTTTTGCTGCTTCTAAAGCAGCAATGTACTTAGATTCAGTGGTTGAATCAATAGGTGAATCCTGTTTGTAACTTTTCTAAACAATTGCCCCTTAATTTAACATAAATAGGTAACCTAATTGTGACTTGCAGTCATCTCTATCAGATTGAAAACTTGCATCAGTGAATCCCTTTATTGTAAGATCACTTCATCCATATACCAATAACATTTCCTTAGACCTTCTCTAGTACTTAAGGATATTCTTAACGACCTTCTAGTATTTCTCACCTGGATCAGATTGAAATCTGCTTGTGATGCTCAACTCATGTGAGATATCAGGCCGTGTACATACCATAGCATACATAATAGATCCTATTACTGATGCATAGGGTATTCTATTCATGTGCAATCTCTCCTCTTGTGTCCCCGGATACTCAGATTTAGAAAGGTTAATTCCATGAGACATTGGAAGATAACCCCTTCTTGATTGCTCAAGGTTGAACCTAATCAATAACTTGTCTATGTTTGTATCTTGTGAAAGACCTAGCAGCCTCTTGGATCTATCTCTATAGATCTTTATACCTAGTATAAATGCTGCTTCTCCAAGGTCTTTCATGGAGAACTTTCTTGACAATCAAGACTTAACCATTTGAAGAAGAGAAATGTCATTTCCTATTAGTAGTATGTCATTAACATGTAGCGCAAGGAAAATGATTACACTCGCACTAACTTTCTTGTATACACAAGGCTCATAAGCATTTGACATAAAATCTAACTCTTTGATCGTATCATCAAACCTTATATTCCAACTCTTGGATGCTTGCTAGTCCATAAATGGATCTTTGCAGCTTGCATACCTTCATGCCATTCTGATATGTAAAACCCTTAGGTTGTATCATGTATACATCTCGATCAATGTTTCCATTGAGGAAAGCGGTTTTCACATCCATCTACCAAATCTCATAATCATAATGAGCAACAATGGCTAAGAGTATCTTTATGGATTTAAGCATGGCTACTGGTGAAAAGGTTTTGTCATAGTCAATTCCTTCTTTTTGACTATAGCCCTTTGCCACCAACCTTTCCCTATAGGTAATCACATTACCATTCATGTCGGTTTTCTTCTTAAAAATCCAATTGCAACCTCATTAGGTGCATCAACCAATTCCCATACTTGGTTTTCATACATGTAATCCATTTCTGATTTCATGGCTTTTAACCATTTATTAGAGTCCGAGCACTCCATTTCTTCCTTGCAGGTCTTAGGTTCATCATCCTCCATTAGAAAGATTTGTTTATCATTCGTGATGAAAAATCCGTATCTTTCAGGAGCATTGGGAACCCTACAAGATCTACACAATGGTTGTTGTATAACAGGTTATTCCTTGATCACACTCTGTTGTGTATCAGGCGTAGTAATTATCAGTTGATCATCTTGTCTGCCTACCTGAACTTGAAGTTCAAGGTTCCTCCCACTAGCTGTTGCAAGCATGTATTCCTTCTCGAGGAACTAAGAGGTCCTAGAAATAAACTCCTTTTGTTCATTAGGATCATCAAATGTATGTCTCTTTAGGATAACTTATGAGCAAGCATTTGTCAGCCCTAGCTTCTAGCTTGTCTAACATTATCCTTTTAACATAGGCAGGATATCCCCAAACTCTTAGGTGAGAAAGAGAGGGTTTCTTACAATACCACCTCTTATATTGTGTTGTATCAACTAATTTTGAGGGCATATGGTTTAGTAGATAAACTGTGCTCTCAAGTGCGTATCCCCAAAAGGATCTACTCAGACTTGCTTGGCTCATCATAGACCGAACCATGTCTAACAAAGTTCTATTCCTCCTCTCAGACACACCATTGTTCCGAGGAGTATAAGGAGGGGTCCATTGGGGTAATATTCCATTATCCCTTAGATAATCTTGAAACAATTGGCTTAAATGTTCTCAACCTCGGTCTGACCCTAGTGTCTTAATATTCTTTCCAAGCTGTTTCTCAACTTCATTCTTATAGTCTTTGAATCTTTCAAAACTATTTAATTTGTGCCTCATAAGGAACAAATACCCATATCGTGAGTAATCATCGATAATAGATATGAAGTAGACGAATCCTCCATGTGCTTGCACATTTATTGGACCACATAAATCTGTGTGTATTATTTCCAATGTACTTGTGGCACGTTGCCCTTTACCTTTAAAGGGTTTCTTTATCATTTTGCCTAACAGACAAGGTTCGCATGCCCTATAAGACTCCCAGTCTATTGGGCCCAAGTCACCACCTTTGTGTAACTTAGTTAAGCGAGTTTCGTTTATATGCCTAAGTCACCACCTTTGTGTAACTTAGTTAAGCGAGTTTCGTTTATATGGCCTAAACGATAATGCCAGAAGTAGTATGATTTGTGTTTATCTAATTTCAATCTCTTAGCATCATACATATTAAAATTTCCAGCTTTAGTATTTAAAACATATATGCCATCAATCAAAATTCCATTGCCATAAAGAAAACTATTTTTACGAATTTGACAATCTTTATTATTAAATAAAACTTCAAATCCTTCTACTGCTAAACACGTAACAGAAATAATAATCTTAGTAACAACCAGAATATAATAGCATTTATTTAATTCTAAAACTAGGCCACTTGGCAATTTGAGACTATATGTTCCTACAGCTATTGCAGCAACCCGTGCTCCATTTCTAACTCGTAGGTCCAACTCTCCTTTAGCCAGCCTTCTACGGCTTCGCAACCCCTATACAGAAGTACAGATATGAGTACCACATCCAGTATACAATACCTATGTAGACTCATAAGGAAATATAGTTAAATTTTCAATCACAAACATACCTGAAGTAGTTCCCTTCTCAGGGCTCCTCTTTACATGCTCAGAGCCAGGTGCCTTGCAATCCCTTTTCTAGTGTCCTAGTTTTCCACACTGGAAACATGCAGCTCCTTTCTTATTTTTCTTCTTCTTACTGATCTTTTTTCTTAGCCTTCAGCCCCTTCTTTTTCTGGGTCTTACCCTTCGCAGGTTTGGTTTTCTCAACCATCAGTAGATTTTTCTGATCCTGCTTGATCTTAGGTTCTACTATTTTCAGCTTATTGATCAATTGTAGGATTGTCGTATAAATCTTGTTCATGTAATAATTAGTCACAAACTGTGAATAAATATCAGTGAGCAAAGTTAAATTGAGATCTATGCTCAACTCATGATCCATGACAAAACCCAATTGACCAAGCTTCTCGACATAGCTAAGAAGTTTTAAAACATGCTGAGATGCTGAAGCACCAGACTGCATCTTAGTACCAAACAAAAGTCTCAAGGTCTCAAACCTCTTAGTACTTGCTTGCTCAGAAAAGAGTTCCTAAAGATGGAGAATCATGGTATCGAGATCCATATTCTCATGCTATTTTTGAAGGTTAGGATTCATGGTTCCCAACATTAAACATGTTGTAGATTCACAATCTTTCCTATGCTTCTTCCACGCCTCATGTTCCTCATGATCAGTAGCATCAGGTTCATCAGGAAGGGGCTCATAAAAAATGTAAGCCAAGCCTTCGCCTCTGATGGCTAACCTTAGTTTTCTATTCGAAGTAAATACGTCTTTCAATGGATTACTTTTAGGAATCAGAACAACTAATAGAATAATAGAGAGCAAGAGAAGGAGTATGAAATTAAGGACGAAAAATAATGAAGGAGGAGGCCTCTATTTATAGTGGTTAGGAATTATTCAAAGGACAATAAAGTCCCTAACCTTAACCCATCAGAAATAAATTGAAAAGGGAAATTAGGTATTTTAATTAACCTAATAGAGTTAGAACCAAAGTCCAACAGGGAGTTTGCTTGGGGAGCAAACTCCCCATCATTATCCATCACTGCTGGCTAAATGGCTAGCAGTGGCGTGTTGGGCCTGCGCAGGGCCGCAGGCCCAAAGCCCGCAGCAGCATAGCTCTTATAGGTTATGCTGCATAGTGTCATACGCTGGCCTGTTGGGCCTGTGAGCATGGTCCATCCAGGCCTGATGATGTCCAAGACCTTTTTTAGGAGATGGCAAGCCAGTACTGATAAAAGGCTGTATTTTGTCCAAACTATAAACCCCTCCGAATAAACAAGATCCTGACACCCTGAAGATCAGGGTTGATTGACACATGTCATGCCCAGCATTACGTTGATCGATGCAATCATATGGTGTCGATCGACACTGCCACGTATAAGTTTCTCTAATGACTCATCAAACCTACGAACATGACTCAACAAGGCTATCACTGCCCTGATTGCGTCGATCGACTCTCCCAATTGAGTCGATCGATGCTCATAGGGGAATCTAGACCTGATGACTCAGTGAAGCTATTCTGACAGCCATTGCATCGATTGACACTGCCAATTGTGTCGATCGACGCTCTTAAAATTTCTACAAAAGGAAAGCGCCTCCGGCCATTTCCAACAATAATTGAGATTCAAATCACCAACCATCAAGCTTCTAATTCCGAAAGTAGCAATCTCTCAATCCCTTTTCATCCTCTAAGGATATCAAGCCTATACCAAAACTATACCAAGGTATAGACACCCCTCCTTGAAATAGTTTTTAGCTAAAGAGATGTCCACACATTCTCAAAACACCCCAAAGGTCTTCCTACACAATTTCCCCAGGTTACCCCTGCAGGAACCCTGAGAAATTCCTAGCAACAAGATCAGTTCTAGTCAGTACTAGGCCTTCTAGTCATCCTGAAGCACACAAAAGGTAACTGAGGGTTACAATATTGCTTTTTCTCCATCATGTATTAGTCCAATCACGCTATGCCTATGCTCCAAGGGCTAGGCCTGCAAAGGTCGTATCTCTCTGACCCATCCCTTTTTCTTAGTAAGAATAACAAAAGAAGTATTTTTTCAAAATGATTTATCCAAATTCAACTTTAGGGTCAATTGGAAATAACCTCTTTGTAATTACAGAGGTAAGGTTGCGTACACCCGACCCCCCCTTACCCCACTTGTGCGGGAGCCTTGAAGGCATTGGGGTAATGTTGTTGTTGTTGTTGTTGTTGATTTATCCAAATTCAAATGACAAGTAACTATTTTATCCGAAACCATAATCTCTCTTTTATCGGTAAAGGAATCCTACTAGGATCAGTTATACCACTAATTTCTTGGAAGAGCTTATCCGGATGGTGACTCTAATATTGCATAAAACAGGGACCCTGCTCCCGCATTTAAAAAGGGCTAATCCCCAAAGGAGTCCCCGACCCCATTGTCCAGTTGGTAATGCCAAGTATGTTCACACATACAACGGGCCCCACGCTCTAGCGGCGACTCCCCGCATAAACACCCGAGAGTCCCGCGTTGGCCACACCAATCCGACCGGTGACCCTTCCCCTACTCATAGGGTGACTTTGCTGGGGACTGAATTCTTCTTAAAAAGATGAAATAATGAAAATCATTTGAATTTAGAATTATTAGGGTTTACTGCATGACATTTGCATATACCCCGAAACCCTGGTGGCCTCAATAGCGTGTCTCTAGAACTTACACATGTTCGTATAGGAGCACAAGGTTTGGATTCATCAGTCGCGCGTAGTACACTATGATCTTATCAGCTTGATTAAGGTCACTATATTTGAGTATATTATACGTGGAAAACGGGCTCTTGAACTCGATTAGGGTTCTTGGGCCTAAGTACATAATGGGCGGTCACTATCAACCGTCACCCTATCGGACTCAGCCCAGCATACAGCAATGCAACCCTAGAAACTTCCCCTAGGGACACCCAATGGTTTCCTTAAAAGTCATGAGAGAGAGTACGTCCTCGCCTAACCCAGGTTGGTAATAGAGGAAAGAACCCCCCACCTAGGAAAGATACTCACCACGAGGGAGTAATAAGGTCGGAAGGGAGAGATAAAAAGTACATGTTCTAACAACTTGCCTGCTCAAACATCGCATGCTCCGCTAACCATGATTTACGTACAGCTATAACATGAAATAACCATATCAGACAAATGTAACACCGCACGTACCCCCAATACAAAGTGAAACAATTATAGAAAAGCCGCTTCTAGAATGCAACATCGTGGATACCCCTGGTATTAAGCAATACAGCCTTAGAAAAGCCGCTCCTAGAGCACACCATCTCGCATACCCTCGGTATTAAGCAATACAACCTTAGAAAAGCCGCTCCTAGAGCGCACCATTGCACATACCCTCGGTATTAAGCGATACGACCTTAGAAAATCTGGTCTTAGAATGCACCATCACGCATGCCCATGGTATTAAGCGATACATGCTTAGAAAAGCCGCTCATAGAGTGCACAATCGCACAGATCCTCGGTATTAAGCGATACAACTGTAGAAAATTCGCTCTTAGAAGGCACCATTGTATGTACCCCTAGTATTAAGCGATACAAGCTTAGAAAAGCCACTTATAGAACTCACCATCGTGCATACCCATGGTATTAAGCAATACAACCTTAGGAAAAGCTGCTCCTAGAGTGCATCATCATGCATACCCCCGGTATTAAGCAATACCACCACAGAAAAGCCACTCCTAGAGTGCACCATCGCACATACCCTCGGTATTAAGTGATACAACCTTAGAAAAGCTGCTACTAGAGCGCACCATCGTGCATACCCTTGGTATTAAGCGATGCAACCTTAGGAAAAGTCGCTCCTAGAGCGCACCATCGTGTATACCGTTGGCATTAAGTGATACCACCTCAGAAAAGCCGCTCCTAGAGTGCACCATTGCGCATACACTCGATATTAAGCAATACCACCTCAGAAAAGCCGCTCCTAGAGCCCACTATCGCCATACCCTCGGTATTAAGCGATACCACCTTAGAAAAGCCACTCTTAGAGTGCACCATCACGCATACCCTTGGTATCAAGTGATACGACCTCAGAAAAGCTGCCCCTAGAGCATACCATCGCACGTACCCCTGGTATAAAGCAAACAGAAAAGCTGCCACTAGAAACGTACCATCGCACGCAATCCTAATACTAAACAAAAACCCTGGAGTCACCACTACTATAGCACACCATGCACCATCATTCAGCATTCGCACATCATACACTTCATAAAATATAATAAAAACCTGTAGGTCCATGCATCTTACACAAAGGCGTAAGCTAATCCATGCTTATTTCAGCTTATAAAGCCAAAATCACCCAGGGCAATTCCACTAGCACCCAAGAAGAAGCAACCTTAGAGAATAGTTCCTGAGGAATCAGATTCCGACGATCCCACACTCATAGAACAAAGCAACGAAATGGATGACAATCGTAAGGTGACTCTTAAAGTAGTACATGACATGATCCTTTCTGAGGATTTTGTCAGGAAATTTGAAACCGTTATCAACAACATGAGAGCCGCCAGAATTTCAGGTTCCAACTCCAACGACAAAGTGGCAAAAATTGAGAAGAAATTCCCAAATTTTGAGGAAATGCTACCAAAACTAAAATGCATTGCGGGGCCTTCTAGTGGCAAGTATACAGATCCGGAGAAGTTTAAACTCATAATACCAGAACTCTACTCACAAACTTCATGATGCCTTATGTCTCTCCGTTTAATGGCACAGGGTCCCCCAAAGCACACATCGAGGGATACCTACGCATCTTGATGAGTATGGGCATTTCTAAAGTCCATCAGGTAAATCAGTTCCAAACCACATTACGTGGCCCTGCCACTGATATATGAGAATGTCCAGTCAAGTAAAATCAAACTAGAAGTTACTCAGTGCGACCTTTATCGAAAACTATTCCTGCAATGTCAGGGTGGAAACAACCTTGCAAGATCTTGAAAGGGTGCGCTAGGGCATCAATGAACCTTTTGAGGCTTACTACCGCAGATGGGTCGCAGTCCAATCACTGGTTGATGGAGCCCCAAAAATGGATGCTCTTGTCATCAAACTAGTGGAGGGATGTAACCCCTAAATTTCGGGAAGAAATGAAGATGAAAAAATTCCACACTTTCTGAGATGTCATGGAATATGCCTAGAGAATTGAAAATATGATGAGGAGGAATGCATCCGATAAGAGGAAGCAGCCTATTATACAAAAAACAAGCCATATGATAGGGTGGCTCCTCCAAAGTCTTACCTGCCAAAGCCCTCCTACACTAAAAGGGAGGAAAAGAAAATAGAAGCCATCACTACAACGATCACTCTAACTCCGCCTCAACCAATATCACTGTAGACCGAATCCTTTTCCCAAATCTTTACCAAATTAAGGAAGACTGGGGCCATGCAGAGCCTAAAACCATTCGTACCTCTATCGCCAATTGATCGAGACAATTTTTTCTTATACCATGTGATGAAAGGACATTGGATAAATGAATGTGTCCGATTACTATGTGACCTGCAAAAGATGATCCAAGAAGGAAATGTTGAAGAGCCGGATCGAAAGTCGAGTACTCAAAATAACCCACTTCCGACCTTTTAGTCTACGGTAAATGCTATCCTCCTTCACGAGAATGATAATGGAGAAAGAGATAATACCTAATTTGACCCGGGATTTAGGGAAAACGATATAGGGTGGGTACTCACAGAAACAGATCAAGTGGATGCCTGGGCAAGAGAATTATGGAGGTGAGGAATACTCTCAGCTTTAGCCATGGAAGAAGTCTGGTACAGAGGGGATATAGATGTAGTCACATTCTTGGACCACTTCTACGATCTCCTGGTAAAATACAATATACCGCCTCACGGCATAGTCACCGCGATCCCCATACTTCTCAGAGAAGATGCGATGGATTGGTACCATACCCTATCACCTCGACAATTATGGGATTGGGTAGAACTAGAGCATCAATTCTTGGAGGCTTTCCCTAGCGACAGGATTAGGATCTTACAAGAATCCCTTGATGCGTCTAGTCAGATAATATACCTTATTAAGCACATAGAAGCTCCATCCCCCAAATGGTGGCAATCGAATGATGTTCCAGTCCGCTTGACTAACCTAAGGACCATGGGTCTCATAGACATCAAAGATGATAGGATCAAGGTAGGGCCTGACCTAGTTAGCCTCCTGAATTCATTCAGGCAAGTTAGTAATTCTACGGCCCCCGTTCAGATAACTACTTTCCTGGATGACCGTATCCGTAATTAGTACTATAGGTTACCAATTGAACGGTATTGGGATCTTTCTAATGTAAATGCTAGCCTAGCACATACCTTTATAAGATGCAATTCTTAGAACGTGGAACGGAGCCTTGAATCAATCATTAGGAGCACGATGACATCCTGACCTCCGGAGGATGAGGTTGAATCAAAATTTTATAACGCATTGTTCATCAATGTTATATCACTTGGTGAGGACGAAGAAGAATGAGGGTTGGATAATCAAGATGAGGACCCCTGCTTCGATGACAACCCCATATTTAATGAAATGCACATGATCGAGAGGGTATCAGCTTATGAGGAGGAGCTCAAAGCACATAGACTTCTTAATATAGCAAATTGGGAAGGAAATGGAGCCAGATTTTTAGGAGATGCTGATCCCATCAGATTCCTGGAATGGTTCCTCCAAACCTTAGAACTATACAATACTAGTGTCTTGGGAGTGCCAACTCTGTTTCCAACATCCTTGATCGATCGAGCCCAAGTTTGGTACTCCCGAATTTTACCTCACCGACGATGGGACATTCAGGGGTTTATCCCACACATGCCTTTCTTCAGAAATGATGATGGGTCTTACTCTTGCATCCTTCTGCCCGCTCCTAAAAGCATATGCTTCAGACCCATTTATAAAAGATACATAAACAGGCCAGGAGACGGGACAACCCATATAATCCTTCGCACTACAATCACCACATGCAAAGAGATACATGATCAATGGAATTAAGGGGGCATATGCCTTACCAGAACCCTCACTTTGAGATAGGGGAAAGCAGTCAATCCAATAGGGCAGGCCCATCAAGTATTGGCCCGTCAAATGAAAGAATTGCACCACCTTATGCTATTGGATTTGCTTACTCGCTACCAGAGAATATTCTTGGAAGCACCGCCTACCCTGGCATAATGCCAAGTAGGCCATCAACATACCCCACACCTACTGAGGAACCAATGCTAACCAGTTACATTAGAACGATCCCTACAAACCCTCATTTGGGAGCCCCAGAACTGATACGCTTTTGGGACCCCCCACCATAAGGACTTGTAGATCCCTAACCATCGCCTGACCCTGAGTCCCATCGCTCTAGATTAATAGGAGAAGAGTTACAGGGAATTATGGATGGATCTCCTATAGAAATCAACATGATAGGGGTGGGACGCCTTACTGAGAGACTGGTTCTCTAAAGAATCCAACTGGAGAACAGGAGACTTCCGCGATGGAGAAGACATCAGTCTAACGCTACGATCAACCTAATATCATTCACAAGTATCCAAAATGAATAGAGTATCTATAGAAGGCTCCATGCGGCCTATGAATCTACAATCGCTTGGGAAGATACCCACAAGACCATGCTTTTCCCCGAGTTACCTCTAGAACTCGGATACGACTGGAGTGGACACCCTTAAATCTACCTCGCCATATTCACGAAGGTGATGAACTCGAGGAATATTACCACTGTTGGCCTGAAATCTTTGGCACCACTCTTGAAGGAAGGGCATTGGAGTGGTATAACTAGACATGGAATAATCCAACCACTCATCGCTATTACTTCTTTTAGGGCATCCTTAGCAAAGCGTTCCTCTAACATTTTACCATGGAGGAATCGGATGAAGGACTAAGAGGTGATCCACCCAGGATGGAGCCGTACCCGAGGGATGGGCCAGCAGCCTGGGCTTACCCTTTCTTTACAATAGTCCCTCATCCAAAAATTATAGAAATACTGGATAATCTCATATTGGCATGTTCTGACATTGTCAACATGATCAGAGGAAATGAACCATAGGCCCATACAATGGATGAAATCCTTCGGGCAAACACCGCCATAGCTTTGCTGACCGACATACATTATGAGACAAAGAACACAAAGCTTTTGGTCTCTCGTGCTTCCAGGCCCATACAGTTGCAAGACATCCCCTTAGAAGAAAACTTTGACAAATTTGAAGTGTTCAAACCCAAAAATGCCCCCAAAGATTCCCTCAAACCTATCAACCATGTTATCAGGAGTGGGAGGATTTACTAACTCCAAATCCAGGTCCAGCCTAGCTCCATTGGTTCCCTACCAACAGACGGCCTAATAAAAGGAGTTGGCATCCCTGTAATCGAATAGCTAACAAATACACCAATCAAAATGAGCATTTGGGATCTCCTACAAGTATCTCAGGCACACAGAAGGGCTATCATGCAGAAATTAATTGAAATGGAAGCACCTTCGCTTGCCTCACCGGCAGAAGTGTGCGCTTTAATCGATCATAGAATCTCTATTGGATTTCTAGACATTGTCTTCTCCAATGCAGATCTACCAGATGATGGGCTATGACACAACTGAGCCCTATACCTGAAGATCGAAGTACTAGACCGAGTAATGCTATGTGTCATGGTAGATAACAGCTCTACACTAAATGTCTGCCCTTAAAAGATCTTGGCTATCTTGGGACTAAATGAAGGGTTGCTCAAGAAATATGGAATGATCATTAAAGCATATGATAACTCCAAAAGGTCCCTCCTAGGACCTTCGAAGCGATAGTAAAAATAGGAGAGATAGAGTCCCTCACAACCTTCACCGTTATAGACATTCCTGTCATATTTTCCCTCTTGCTCGGCCGACCATGGTTCCATGCACTAGGAGGCATCCCTTCCACTCTACACTAGAAGGTGAAAATACCCTACAAACGGAAGATTATAACCTTGAGGCAAATAAGGAGTTAACTATGGCTACTATACGTACCGCTCCAGAACGAGTAGGCAGATTTCTCACGACCACCATAAGAAAAGATGAAAAACTGCCTCAGCGGTTTGAATAGGTGAAGAGCTACATAGGCCAATGCCTTATCCCTGGAGCTGACCTAGGAGAACTAGAGCAAGGCTCCCCAGAATTCAAGTTTGTAATAGGAACTTACAACCCCTCTGGACTCGGCTATCGGGGCAGGAACCGACAAAAGATGTGGTCTAGAAGACATCAAATGTCAGAAGTATTTGTTCGCCCTGGGGAAATTCTTTATCAGGGTGAGCCAGAACCAATTAAAACCAAAGAGGGAGAAGTGCCTGGCTTCAAAATATTCTTCGATGTTGCGAACTTCAGAGACACCGCTGCCCTGACCAGTCATGAAAGGCAGATGGAGAAGAGAAAACCCCACCCAAAGAGGAGACTGCTAAGAGACAGAAGACGATGAACCAGTCGAACATTGAAGAATTGACCATGAGATTGGGTAAGCTAATGGAAGCCCATCTTAAAGACAGGAAGGTCGAAGCAAAGGCACGAGGAGAAGAACCTTCACAAGAAGGAATGGACAAGATAATCTCCAAATTAGCCCAGCTTATGATTAAGGGAAAATCCAAGGTAGGAGACACTGTCGCTAGTAGCAGCACAAAAAAGTCCGGACAAGGAGACCCCCGAGCCTGATGAAGACATTTCAATCTCTGATTTTTTGAACTAAACGACTTGTACCATGAGAATGATAATAGCAATAAAGTAAATGACTTTGCTTACTTGTGTGATGCTTTCGATTACATGCATTCATATTATCATACATCAAACACATTTAGTATTCATGATAATAGTACAAAATAAACAAATTTGGGACAAGGAAATGATTCTAAAATGGTAATGATCTCCGCTGACCTTGATCCCGAGCTAGAGATAAAATTGGTAGAAATACTCAAATCACATGTGAAGGTATTCACTTGGTCCTACAACGACATGCCCGAAGTTTATAGAACTATTACAGAGCATAGGATCCCCACTAAGCGAAAGATACTACCGATAAAGTAAAATTACGAAGACTAATACCCGAATGGGCCAAAAAAGTCAAAGAAGAAACAGCTAAACAAATTAAAGCCAAATTCCTAGAAGTCGTAGAATACCTGGAATGGTTGGTGAATGTAGTACCAGTGGTGAAGAAAGATGGCAGGGTCCGATT
The DNA here is from genome assembly GCA_947683365.1 of Euphorbia pulcherrima. Classification (NCBI taxonomy): domain Eukaryota; kingdom Viridiplantae; phylum Streptophyta; class Magnoliopsida; order Malpighiales; family Euphorbiaceae; genus Euphorbia; species Euphorbia pulcherrima. Next base: position 47,351,078 of record CANTUS010000014.1, read on the forward strand.
CTGTGTTGATTTCTGAGATCTCAACAAAGCCTCGCCTAAAGATGACTTCCCTTTGCCCCATATAGATGTGCTAATCGACAGTGCAGCTAGAGCAGCCATGTATTCATTCATGGACTGTTTCTCAGGATATAACCAAATATTGATGAATGTCATTGACAAATTCAAGACATCCTTCATTATAGAATGGGGAGTATGCTATTACAAAGTGATGCCATTCGGACTAAAAAATGCTAGGACGACCTATCTAAGGGCAGTCACCACTTTGCTTCATGACATGATACATAAAGAAGTCTAGGTATATGTGGATGACATGTTGGTGAAATCACCCACTACTGAGGAGCATCCAGCTTTGCTTGATCGCTTCCTTACCCAAGTAGAGAGGTACAACCTACGACTCAACCCAAAAAAGTGTGTCTTTGGAGTAACCTTAGGGAAGTTACTAGGCCACATTATTAGCCAATGAGGCATAGAAATCAACCCTGATAAGGTAAAGGCGATCCTCGACATGCCTCCAACAAAAACTAAAAAGGAAGTCTGAAGCTTCCTTGGATCATTACAGTACATCAATAGATTTATCGCCAAATTAACCATAATTTAGGAGCCTATATTCAAGCTTCTCAGGAAGCAACAGCCTGTCGAATAGAACTCGCATTGTCAAGAAGCCTTCGATAAGATTGAGGCTTACTTATCTAGCCCACCAGTGTTAAAACCATCCATACCAGGAAAGCCTCTCACCTTATACTTAGCCATTGAAGAAACCTCTATAGGGAAAATGTTGGTACAAAAGTACGAAGGCAAGAAAGAACACACCATTTACTACCTCAGCAAGAAACTCTTGGAATATAAAACTCGATACACTACAGTCGAAAAGACTTGTGCCGTTATGGTTTGGTTAATGAACAAGCTTTGGCATTACTTTCGGTCATACAAAATCCAGGCCATTACGAAGGTAGATCCCGTAAAATACCTTTATAAAGCGCCTTCCTTGGCAGAGAAACTATCTTCCTGGTTATTGCTCCTTTCGGAATTCAATATCGAGTACGTCACCCAAAAAGTGATCAAAGGACAAGCCGTGGTAGAATTTTAGGCCAACCAACCTTTAGAATCCAACTACATCGAAAACCTTGAATTTCTAAATGAATAATTAGCCACGATATTAAAGGGACCTCGAAAGTGGACCATGCACTTCGACAGGGCGGTGAACCTCAAGGGAGCTGGTTTAGGAGTCATAATTGAATCCCCCGAGGGAGGGCTAATCCCACTCTCTAAAAGGTTAGAATCCTTATTAACCAATAATAGTGCTAAATATGAAGCATATCTATTTGGTTTAAACTCAGTACTTACATTAGGAGCAGAAGAAGTGGAAGTCATTGGGGACTCCACTCTCATCATCAGACAAGTAGGTGGAGATTAGGAAATAAAGGAGGAATCACTTCGTCTATATTTAGAGTCTGTATGGGCTAGAGCATCTCTCTTTGAAAAATGCAAATTCCATCACTTATTGAGAGAAGAAAATCAGATGGCAGACTCGTTAGCCACTCTAGCCTCAATGTGGGAAAAACCAGAACAACAACCCATGAGACCGATAGTAGTGGAAGTAGAAGACGCTCCATACTACCTTGCCTCAGTCGCACAGATCTCTGCTGAACCAACACCTTAGTACAATGATATACTCTAATACCTTAAAAATGGGACGTTCCCCACAGAAACTACCAATGCCGACAGAATAACCTTACAGAAGCTGTCAGTTAACTTTAGACTTATCAATGGGCGATTATTTCAGATATCTTTTGATGGAATCCTTCTTAAATGCCTTGGACAAGTAGAAGCTGACAAAGTCATGCAAGAGATACATGCAAGGGCATGTGGTCCCCATATGAATGGAATAATGTTGGCTAAAAAGGTACAACAAATAGGTTACTTTTGGCAAACTATAATAGCCAATTGTAAGAACCTAGTTAAGAAGTGCCATGAATGCTAGATTCATGGTAATATCAGTCACCTATCACCGATCGAACTCCAGCACCTGGCTATGCCCTGGCCTTTCTCGGCCTGAGACATTGATATCATAGGAGAAATCAGACCATCCTTGACCAATGGACACAAGTTCATCATTGTAGCAGTAGACTACTTTTCAAAATGGGTCAAAGCTGAATCCTATATAGGAATCACCGCCAGGAAGATGGCAAAGTTCATTCAGAGGCATATCTTTACACAATATGGTGTACGCCACCACGTGGTATCTGATAATGGAGTGCAATTCTAGGGAGAGACCGCTCACCTACTAGAACGACACAACATCAAACATCATCGCTCATCACCATATCACCCTCAAGCCAATGAGGCAGTGGAGGCGGCCAATAAGGCTATAAAGAAAATTTTCTCCAAAATGGTGGTTACCCATCGAGAATGGGCCGATCATCTACCTTATGCGCTTTAGGGCTATCGCACTAGCGTCAAAACCCCGACAGGTCGAACACCGTTCTCCTTGATGTATGAATAGAGGTAGTTCTCCCCATGGAAATTGAAGTCCAATTGCTTTGTGTGGAACTCGAGCCAAAGCTACACGAAGATGAATGGGCTAAGTCCCACTATGACACACTTAATGCCATCAATAAAAGATGTCTGGAAGCCCTTGATAGTTTAAGGATATATCAACAGCGAATGGCCCAAGGCTACAATGATCGAGTAAGGAAGGTTGACATGCGTCTTAAAGCAGGTGACCTTGTTTTAAAATAAGTTAAAGCCACCCATACTGAGCCTAGGGGGAAATTTTTCCCCAATTGGGTAGGTCCGTACGTGATAAAATGAATCCTTAGCAAATGAGCTGTAAACATCATGGATATGGTTGGAAACGAGTTCATAAACCCAATTAATCGGGATAAGCGGAAGTTATATTACGTTTAAAGGCCAGTGCGGAACAGAGGAAAATCATATTGAAAAGTCGTCACCAATGTCAATATCATTCCACGATTTGTATCTTTGTAAGATCATGAATATTAAGAGTGAATGTAGTAAGATGAAATGGAATGCGTTAAAAGGAAGCTCGCATACATTACATTTACGCCCAAAATAAAGTCGAGGCTTTATTACACAAATTTATAAAAACACCATCTAATGGCTAGGACCCGCCATACGGTGACTATAGTGGCGAGTGATTGCCAGCCTTTCTGCTCTCAAAGGCACTACCTTAATGGCAGAGAGCCACTCCATATACAATTTATCAAGGAATGTGTTAAATGATAACTCGTAATTCATGACGGTCAATGTACGGTTCTCCCATTTGGTTCAAACATGGGCCGGCCACAAAGGTCCCTAAGGTCTCACGGGTGAAGCATGAACATACTCGGGCACGTGCTGAGAACGGCCATATTGTCACCTTACGCATTCTAAGAAATAAAACAATATTTGCTTTAGGCTTAACAGTTGAACGCCTTAAGCCACTGTATGGGTACTCACATTATCAATCTTCCACCAGGGGTAGGTCCACCTGATATTCCTCTCAGTTAACCTCTGCAGGAAATACAGACATTCGCACAAGGACTGGCCTCTATGGTACCCAGGCTACATTCCCTGACCCTAAAAGTCTTTCGGGGCATAGGAGTCCAGTGGTCTTATTGGTTCCCTAATCATCTGTAGACGCTCCATCAGCCACACCTATAATAAGACAACCTTATTAATAGGCTATTAGTGATGAAAGATCACGACAAGTGATGGACGAGAAAATAATTAGCATACCTGAAGAAGCAACCTGCTTCCTCCCATCGTCACATCGTCACCCGAGTGAATTGAGTCCATGTAAATAAAAGTTTCTGCTAAGACCACAACCATGGGAGACAATCCCTCTAAAGTTTTGAGGACCACAGAGATCAACTTGTAGCTACATATCCCATTGTCGGATTCATACAGAAAACCCCCCATCAATAGCACAACCATAAGAGGAACCCAACTTCGGTGACTAGTAGGGATGGAGGAATAAATCTCTAAGGCCACACCTAGAATTAGCCCGAGCTACTCGGGATTGGTGGATATGATTCTACCCCTTTGACGGTCAGAAAGTCTAAGGAAACTCATGTCTTGCTGCTCTACGGCGGCCTCGTAGTCAGGCATAGCGATATCCCGATTTCAGGGGATGTCTATTATGGCACAGAACTCTTCGTGGAGAGGACACAACTGTTGATTATTGAAGCAAAATACATGGTCCAGTGGATCCCACAGACTTATTGTACTCTAGAGAAGTGCGTCATCTAAGATGATGTTGTAGTAATATCGCATGTTGAAAAGGCGCTCAACCTGAAGCTGATCCTAATTAGCTGGGCTCAAAGTCCGAAGGTAGCCTACTAGTTGTGTTTTGAATCTATCCATGCTGACTTAATCATTGCTCGATAAAGGCAAGAATGGACCACAAGATCAATTCCAACTGCACGAAAAGAAATTCGTTCTCAGGAAAGAACAATAAAAATTGATTTAGCACGTCAGAGCAACAAAAAGAAGTCATCCATCTAGAAAATAAACATGGCCTTAAAGCACCCACCAATCCACAAAAAGAAAAAGAAAAATATAAAGGGGAAAAGACACACCCAATCCAACCATCAAATGTACTTGATAAAATTCCTACATAGGGCCCAAAAAAATATATATGTATTTTAAGTTGAGCTAAAATCTAAGAATCATATCCGCCTGAGTGGAGAGGGGCATCAAAATTCGGCTGTGGTACCTCGGCACTCTCTCCTGCCCCTTCTTGCTCCCCCTGGCTTGGCAGAACCTAAAGAGGCAGAACAATGAACAGAGGAGCAGGTGGAAACTGGGAACTCACCCTTGTGAAACCAGCCTAGTTCGGATAGCCGGGCATATGACTCTGCACTCCATAACTAGATTGGTGAGGTGCATACGCTGAAGGATGATCCTGCCCATACTGACAATAGCCTGAGGATCTCATCGATGGAGGTGCCTTATAACCAGCTCTAAGCTGGTCCAAATCCGCGTTCTGCGATCGAATTCTTCCCTACAAACATTTCATGCATAAGCACTCATCCATCCATATTCATTGGAAAAGAAAGGACCAAGATTACTGAGCCTTACCGCGATCTCAAAGTTGTTCCCCAACATGATGTTCTGAAAGTCAAAGAGCAAGCGTCCATCTCTCTCACGGTCCTCTCTCGACACCTATCACACAAACCACATTTAGAACAAAAATAAAGATAATTCGCATGACCGAATGTCAAAAATTACATGAGTTGTATGAGGAGGTGTGAAGGTCATGTCTACCCTAGTCGAGTCATCTGCGCCAAAAGGGGGGAAGTATACTGAAAAATCAGGTCAATAGATGTGCAACCCCACAGGAACTTGATAATTTCGATGCCCTGTGACATGGGAAGTAACCTCGCCTAACATGTGTGGACCCCTTGACCCTTTTTCCTGCAAAACTAAATGGGGTCAGTACTCAAAGAAACAGCATAGATAGACATTAAAAGATAGAAATGTACCCCTTGTGGGGCGACCTGATCCTTCGGGGGCCAACCAATTAAGCACTAGGTCATAAAATTAGGATAATAGCTGGCCTCGCCATACAACTCCACTGTCTCACCCTCTCCCTTCAAGATGTCGAGATCTCCTCTGCTAACTCTGGCCAGAACAACCACATCGGGAGATCGGGTGGCACTAGTCTCTCCCCTGGAGACTTGTCACATTACACCACCCGTTCCCCCAAATACCACACAAGGGAAGAAGGACTCTTCAAAATTAGCCGCTTTGGCACCATCTTGCCAGCAGCAGTCATAACCCTACTACAGCTAGAAGGTTTCCCCTACGGAGCATGATTGATCTGCCAATAAGTGTTATCAGTACACGTCAAAAGTGAAATAATAAAAACATACACATGAAGCTCACCTCATTAAAAGAAAGATTCTTGATTCGCCTTTTGGCCTCAGTAGAATCTAGGTTCCCCTAGGCAACCAACCAGGAAGGGAGCCGAGGAAAGTAGGTAATGTCTTTATGAATCTTGGCCTTCATCGGCCTAGGAAGACTTCCCTTCTCAAAACCCCAAATCTGCAAAAGGGGAAAATATTAGTGAATCAACGATACAAGCCCCATGTGTTGATCGACGCATATTAAAAAATGGCCTTTTTCTGCCTTTTTTGGGAACAAATTGCAGTGCCAATTACAACCCAAGGATTTTCAAAAATTGCATTTTCTATGAAAATCATTTTTTAAAATACTGGCGGACCCAAAAATTTTCAAATAAACAAACACTGTGAGAATCTTAAAAAGGGTTTTATTTTTCAAAACTAGTCAAACATTAATTGATCGAAGGGGCAAAAATATTTTTTTCAAAATTTAGTCGATCAAATAATGTTGACTATATTCTCGCAAAAGCACGCACACTTTCTTTTACTCACCGCGCTCACTTCGTTTTTGCAAAAACTTTACCTCTACTATATAGGTTTTATGCAAGGGGTAACCTGGGAGCAGGGTCCATCCAGGCCTGATGACGTCCAAGACCTTTTTCAGAAGATGGCAAGCCAGTACTGATAAAAGACCGCATTTTGTTCAAACTATAAACCCCTCCGAACAAATAAGATCCTGACACTCTGAAGATTAGTGTTGATCAACATATGTCATGCCCAGCATTGCATCAATCGACGCAATCATATAGTGATGATCGACGTTGCCACATGTCAGTTTCTCTAATGACTCATCAAACCTACGAACATGACTCAGCAAGGCTATCATCGCCCTAATTGTGTCGATCGACACTCCCAGTTATATCAATCGACGCTCATAGGGGAATCTAGACCTGATGACTCAGCGAAGCTATTTAGATAGCCATTGCGTTGATCGACACAGTCAATTATGTCAATCGATGCTCTCAAAATTTCTATAAGAGGAAAGCGCCGTCGGCCATTTCCAACAACAATCGAGATTCGAATCACCAACCATCAAGCTTCTAATTTTGAAATTAGAAATCTCTCAACACTTTTCATCCTCTAAGGATATCAAGCCTATACCAAAACTATACTAAGGTATAGACACCCCTCTTTGAAATATTTTTTAGCTAAAGAGCTGTCCACACATTCCCAAAACACCCAAAAGGGCTTCCTACACAATTTCTCGAGGTTACCCTTGCAGGAACCTTGAGAAATTCCCAGCAAAAAGATCGATTCTAGTCAGTACCAGGCCTTCCAATCATCCTAAAGCACGCAAAAGGTAATTGAGTGTCAAAATATTGTTTTTTCTCCATCATGTATTAGTCCAATCACTCTGAGCCCAAGCTCCAAGGTCTAGGCCCGCAAAGGTCATATCTCTCCGAGCTATCCCTTTTTCTTATTTAGAAAAAAAGAAGAAGTATTTTTTTAAATAATTTATCCAAATTCAAATGACAAGTAACTAATTCATCTGGAACTAGAATCTCTCTTTTATCAGTATAGGAATCCTGCTCGGATCAGCTATACCACTAATTTCTTGGAAGAGATGATCCAAGTGGTGACTCTAATATTGCATAAAATAGGGACTCTGCTCCCACATTTAACAAGTGCTAATCCCTAAAGGAGTCCCCGACCCCTTTGTCCAGTTGGTAATGCCAAGTATGTGCACACATACAACGAGCCCCGTGCTCTAGTGGCAACTCCCCGTATAAACACCCAGTAGTCCCATATTGGCCATGCCAATCTGACTGGCGTCCCGTCCACTCACAGGGCCGCAGCGCGGCTGCTGGGCTATGCACCAGTGTAGCCCAACAGGCTGCGCTCTTGTGCGCAGTGGGCTATGCTTTATAGCCCACTCTTCCCAAGGCCACAATGCAGGCCTTGAGCAGTGTTGTTCACACACAACACTGCCTTGGCCTGCATGCAGATCGAATCTAAAGTTGTCCAACAATTTTCTTACCAATCTACTTGCACTAATTTAAGCAATACCCAGTATTCTTTAACTATGCTATCTTTTGGTTCTTAATTCGCTTTGTTTATTTTATCCTCCTTATTATTTAGCAGGTTCATTGGTCGAACCAATAAATATTGGTCTAACCAATATTATGGTCTAACCATATTTCCTTGCTCCTCTAGATTAGACCTAGTCTAACAGTTCTTTACATAGCTTAGTCGTAACTCAAAGTCTATAACCTTACAGGATCCCATAATATCGAGCCATCAAAAGTTTAACCTAGCTCAATCCCTTTTAGGAATTGACTGGCTCAGAGCTCCAGACCTTTGTGGACTCCGATTACTTTGATCGATCATAATGGCTCTCTAGCAAAGGGCATATGACCCCTCAATATTTGGAACATCATGTGCATTATGACTTAATCCTAGTTCTACAATAGTATCAATACAATTCACTCCTTCTATCAATTGTTAAGTACCATCTAGTTTCTAGGACTCGGTGTAAGTATTAGTCTACTAGTAGCTTTAATAGCCACCCCGGTGTTTACTCTTACTGCCAAAGCACACTACTCAACCATTTATTGTGTTAATCAGGATCCCATCATATCAACTCCTACTCTAATCAGAGGTTTATGAGTGTATCACTTCTAACAAGTGGCCAAGGTACATCTCTCTTATATTGCTAAACTGGAGTGATAGATTCCATCTTGACTACTCAGCTTACCAATAGACAGACATCAACTATACCCGTAATCATCCGTATCACCCAGTCTATAGAGTGCTTAGGTATGACCCAATATATAGCAACATCTAAATAAGGTAACTAGTATATTAGGTCTAAGGATATTCGTATTGCTATTGCAATGAGACGATTAAAACACCAACACATAATATAGATTACCGAGTGTTCTCTCATAGCGGTCTCCAATATATCTCCCTGAATACATTCATGTGTTAACCCAAGGTACCACCCTCTAGCACTGGAGATATGCTACTCTAAATCAAATTCAAAAGGTATGATGACACATGCTAGTCTATCTGTATCATCCATGTCTAGTCTTGATGATACTATGACTAGGGATATTTAGACAAATCATAATTGCACACGAACCAGTTCTCACCAATATAATCCCACTATACCCTTGCAATACGTGCTATGATTATGTCATGGACTTTTGCAAACACTTTAATGAATATATTCTAAACCAGTCATAATATATTTTCATAGTCATTGATATAACAAAAGAATGCCTTTATTAATATAACTTTGTTCATACAAATAAAACTAACTAAGATATAGCGCCGTAATTGCCTCTAGGGCATACATTATATCTAATAGCACGCATTCTAAAAAAGGATAAAAGGACTGACACAAGAAAGAGAAAAAGGTAACAACCTTTTTCACATCGACCAATAAGAATGGCGCGTGGAGCTCACAATAAAGCAAACATCATTAAAGTTGGTTAGTCACTAAAATCTAAACAAAATGATCACTCACAACTTTCTGCCTCAATCCTAAGATTCAAAAGGGTCAAAATCTGTGCCTAACAGATTAATCAATGGTTCCAGATGCACCACACAATACCCAATCAATGGTGAAGATTCAATTCAGACTCAATGGTACACAATGGCTACATTAATGATAGAAGCCTATAAAAGGGAAGCTTCACAAGTTGAGAAGGTGCTAGTTGGTTTTAAGAAAAGCTATTACAAGATAATTCAAGCTATTGCAATTAGTAATCCCTCCAAGCACCAAACCTTTCTAAATTAGTTTGTAAGAAATCTCAAGTAAAGATTATAGACTTGAAGAATTCAAAACCCTTTCAAAAGAAAAATCAATTGTAAGGATCTCATACTTGGGTGAGTATTGAGATTGGGAACTAGCTTAAAGTTGGTGCTTTAAGTGGAATCTCCCTATATGACTCAGCTTAGGTTTGGGTAGAATTTAAGTGGTATATCCCACTAAAGTAAGAGGACTTAGCTAGAAGTTAGTGCTTCTAGTACTATATTCTACATCTGGAATGGGTCACCATCCGAAGATAAACTATAAGGCTTGATTCTTGCTACTTGGAAAGGAATCTATTAGTGGAAAATCTCAGAGTAAGGACACTATGGGGAAAGGAGTAGGCAGGGCTGAACTAGGATAAATATTGTGTTTGATATTCTAACTCTTTATCTATTGCACATTATTTTATATTTACATTATTTGGATCCGTTATATCTCGATCATATCAAACATGCTTCCCAAGACTTTTTAAAATCTGTTACTTTTGTAAAAAAGGGTCATTCACCCCCCTGACCTTATATAGACCCTCACAGGGACCAACATAGCCAAAATGGACAAATTGGTCATATTGGTGCTGGACCTAAGCTTGTGCCTATAATTTATGTACATTGCGCTAATCAAGCAACGATTAAAGGAGCATAAAATGTAATGTATAATGGTAAGTTGAGACACATGCATCGTCGATATAATATCGTAAGATAACTGATCTCAACGTTAGTTATCTCTATTGATTTTGTAGGATCAAAGGATAACATTGCGGATCCGCTAACCAAAGGGTTAAACCGAGATCAAGTTGAAAAGACTTCTAAAGTAAAGGGACTAAAGCCCATGAATATTTAATGCCCTATGAGAAGGAAAACCCAACCATGTTTGACTAGAGATCCCAAGATCTTGGTTCAATGGGACAACCTAATTGTATAGACCTTATGTGGGCACTGTGGGGGTAACCCCATGTCCATTCCTGTCATATAAATAGTAACAAAATGAGTTAAGGTTAAGCTGCATGATTTTAATGATCCTTTGTGCATCAATGATTGAGCAAAAAAGATCACCTATGTGAGAGTGAAGTGGGGTCACTTTAAATGGTACTATTAAGGCATAGTAGTCTAAAACTCTTGTAGAACTAAGAGATGTTCATGACCATAACGAACATAACCATGAGAACCATAAACTTTGATGTGTTGGTATTTATGTGGGGTATATCATCCTTTACACAAAGGGTAGAATAGTTCAAGGACATTGTGTCTACTAGTCAGCCAGTAAAGTAAATATACTTTTACAAGGAGAGGTTCAAAGGTTGTAGTCTACCTATCCTATGCAAATATTGGTCGAAGAGCATTTTCGCCCTTCGAAGTTTGGAATATGTCCTTGTCGTTTTCAATTTCCATTCATGTGGGTGATTGTTGGAAATATGGCATAAGTGATAGTGATATGCATTATCAACTTTAGGGTAAATTATAATAAAAAATGATTTGAATAAAATGAAATATGTCATTTATTCGACGAGTTATGAGTTTTTAACAATATATTATAAGCCTAAAACGTGTTATGGTGAATGAGAAATTGAAAGATTAAAGTTTTAATATTTGTCAGACTTTGACATGTCATGTCGGTATTTCAATAGAAAGACAATTTGTTATTTTACTTTCTCATATGTCTTAGTTTATGGATTAGTGAGTTGTAACTCCATTAATCAATAAGATACTCATAACATATATGAGTTACTCATCATAAAAAGTGGTGGTTTAATTGTGTTTAATACTCATAATATATATGAGTTACTCACCATAAAAAGCGGTGGTTACACGTGTTTAATCTCCATTAAACACAATTAAACTATGTTAAAGTCATACGATCCATATAAACTCCTTCTCTTGTAGCCTTAAAAAAAACTGTCAAAAAATACAATTTTCTATTGATAAAAATCCAGCGCTGGTACTTGTTCAATTGGTTACTTTGTGGTTCATTTTTTGTTTTACTAACTAAAATATTCATCAAAGTTTTCATTACTTTTCAAGTGAAGGCTACTTAGTATTAGGTTCTTGTGAATTGCTCTTCACACGGTTGGAGTTCAACTACGGTTGCGGTTGTATCCTAGGAGATAAATTCACCAGTAGCGGACTAATAATTGTCTTAAGGAAACTGAGTTTCAAGCCTCCCCAATAAACTTCATTTTGGTAAAAGGTTTGAGAGTATGTTATTATTCTAATTGTATTTTTCTATTTCTATCTCCATTGTAATTTGTAATTCATACTTAATAAAAAAATATAGTATTATTCATTTATTTTAATACTGCTACTAACAGAAAATTGTTGGATGACAATTTTTTCTACAGTTCACTTTGGAGGAGTTGTTGTGTTGATCTGTGGTGGGTATAACAAATTGGTTTGCTTTTGATGATTTTTATTATATTGCTTCTATATGGAAAGGAATTATAAAATGTTATCTAGACAAGGAAGTTTGGTATGTTTTTTATCCAAAATTGTTCTTGTACTCCTAGTACTTGGACTAACATTGTTTTTTTTATTTTATTTTTGGTGTGGAAATCAGCCTCTTTGCTTATAGTTTGCAAGACTTTTTAAACTTGCCTCAAAGTCTAATGATTTCCTCCATGAATTAGCTTTAGCATTGTCTATAACAACAATATTAAGTTGGATTAATTGTCTTCACCTCCTTGAAGTTAGAAGTTCTGAATAGCCTACGATAAATGATTCCAACCTTTTTTTGTGGGATCTTGCTCATTTTACTTGATGCAATCAAACATCTTACATTCAGCTTTCATTGAGGTTCTTTCTACCCTTAAACATGTTTCTTTTGTTACTATCGCTCTATTCAGCAGTTGTTGGAAAGCAAAGTGCCTTCCTAAGATTAAATTTTTTTGGGCTCTATTACGTGGTCGTATACTTTCAATAGTGCCGCTTGGTAACGAAAATATTATTGCTAGTGATAACTTTTATTGCCCGTTTTGTGATCAACTTGAGAGCTAAGATCATGCTCTTCTTTGCTCATTATTCTAAGAATATAGAACTTGCTGTTCAAATGGTTAGGGATTAGCTTTGTTATTCCACAGTCCATTATTCACTTTTATGATAATTGTTTAGGTACTTTTCGAAGCAATGACAAGCTTGCACTTGCTTTCTCAATTTCGATGACAATGTCTTGAATTCTTTGAAACAGACGGAACACTATGATATTTGGTAATGCTTCAGCTTCAAATTCAGCTTCAGGAGACCTTCTATATGTTGGCATTAACTTAGCCGTTTTTAATTTTCATTGTTTCAATCCTTCTTTTAGGCTTACCTTTGCGGATGTTATGAACAATCCTTCGTTCTTTCTCTTGTAACTTTCTGTTGTACTTTTCAATCCTCTTTTTGAGGTATGCTTTTATTTTAATGCATTTCTTTGAGTTTATAGTTAAAATAGCCACTAAGGGTGCTAACCTAGCTGGGATGCTTAGCCTCTTTTGCTACATTCTCGTGATTCTTATAAAAAATAAAAAAAATTTCTATAGTTTTCCTTAAATGCCTCCTTTTTTTGAAGAATTGGATATTGGGACTAGCTTAAAGAAATGAGGAACACAAGTAGGAGGGACATCATTCTAATTTCCCGTTACCTTATTGAGAAAAATGGATATCACTAAAGAATGAGCGACAAAATTGTCTCCACGCTTAACCCAACTGAAAATGCAAGAAACAAATTTGCCAGCTATAAGCATACAATCATAAATAATAGAATTTACATAAGAAAAACCTTCCTCTTGGCTAACTAAGGATTGTAATAAAACTTTTTTATTTGTCTCGACCACTACTTGAGAATAACCATAACACTTCAACCAATACAACACTTCCCTAACACTTTACGCTTTTGCCACTAAAATAGAGCATTGATTTGGTAAGATGTCGAACTTTGGACAAATGAATTCTCCCACCAAATTTCTGACCACCAACCCATAACTAGCAACATTGCAATTGCATTTCAAGTATCGAAAGTGAGGTGGTTCCCAATGCAAAACAGTCAAAACTAGAGCAGTGTCCATTGGCTCAAGAATACCCTTCAACTTCAATTATTTCAAAACCAACTCATCACCTACTTGAGGAAAACCAAAATTAATTGATGAAACCATAGTTGAAGCACAACGAACAACAACTCTTAGTTGAGAATGAACTGATTAGCATTCACAAGGACCATAAAAGGTAACAGGTCTGGTGCATAAAAGCATTTGATTTAGTTTGAACCCCCAATTCTTCATCAATTCAACAACATACAAACTTAAAGGAATGTAGAGTTTATTATCAAAGGAACGCCGAACACGCCTAACAAAAATGCACTCAAAAGAATATATATGATAGTGATTTCACTGCTAAAAAACATTTAGGACAAGTACTATCATCCCCAACGTGTCTTTGTAGTAAATTACTCCAAACTGGGAGAACATCCATCGCCAAATTCCATATGAAAATTTAAGTTTTAGATAAAGTATTTATATTCAAAAGTTTATTCCAATTGAAGACCATAATTGGATTCGTGTGATTTCGCATAATTGATAAGGCAGAGTACAAAATTTTTCTGGTACTTCTTATCAAGTATACTAAGATCAAATGTAAATAGTGGCAAAAACAAGTATCGTGTCCACATGGAGTTAAGTAAAAATAATCTAAAGGTTTTCCTCGCAAATGGGCTAGAAGTTCTTCAATGTGTTGAGTTGAGAGATTTGCAATGTTGAAGAAAAAGCAATTTGTAAAGTAAAGATAGCAATAATGTAAATGTGATTAACAATGTTAAAAAGCACAAGCATTATCTACCCATTGGACAATATATAATCACTTCTAAGAATGACATACTACATCTCAACAGAACATGTAAATCCAAGGTATCTTAAGTCTCAGCCTTTCATAATCAAACTTACCTCTTAGCCTTATTTGAATTCTAAAGTTATTTCATTTAGATCTCTTCTCTGTCTCATTAAGAAAACAACAATTGAACATTTGAATAAGTTTAAGTTGGTACATAACCGATCTCATCTCGATCTCATGCATTGTGTGTGTGTGTGTGTGTGTGTGCGTGTGTGTTTCTGTGTTCCATTACACTAACTCTCCTCTTGGTCTCATTAGCATAACTATATATGAGCTAGATCTTTGGCTCGTAAGGATTAAGCAACTAAACACACAATTAACAAATAAGTTGAAATAAAATAATACATTACGTTGTTTAGGAAAAACTTTGTAGACTGTCTGCTTAGGGAAAAATTTGCTTGTAAGTGAACTACCCACTCATATTTATAAAGAAAGCAACAATTTTCCTTAACAATGGAGAAAATTACAGAGAGTTAATGGTGTCACACAAATGTAGAAGGAGTGAATAATATAGCCCTTAATTTGTAAGCGAGAGAGAAAAGAAATATCCTAAATTGAAATATTACAACATATCTAGATATTGGTTCAAATTAATAATCAACTAATGCCACCTAGTTTCGAGGGCTTCTAGAAATGGGAAACTTGTAAATATGCAAAAGTCAAAACCACTTTTCTCCTCCTCTCTCGCTCCGACGATCATCACATCACCCATCTTCCACCATACTGGGCAATTGATTGCTATCTTTAGCTATGACTTGCTCGCATATTTCAGCTCATTTCCAGCACTAGTCTTCTACTGAGAAGACCTCTTGATATTAGTAGAAACGTGAAATTCATGAAAAAATTGATAAAAAATTATATTTTTCTCCGATACAATTTTAAATTAATTAATAGAACAAAATTTCACTTATCAACCACATACACTTACTGGGAAAAATTTACAGATACCAATTTGCAAAATAGTCAAACCAGAATTCATGTTTTTAAGTTTACCCTAATAATAATAATGATGATGATGATGACGATGATGATGGTTCCCTTAGTGTGATTAGGAGTCAAAGGGGGGTGATTGAGGCCTTTTCGCAAATGTTAGTGTTTTAAGCTGATTGTTGAAAAGAAAGCTTTTAAAAAAATAAAACAAAAATAAATAAAAGTGCAGAGTGTAAGGAGAAAATAAAAAACATCGATTTTATGCTGGTTCGAACCCTGCCTATATCCAGTCCCCTGAGTGTCCACTTCTGAGCGGTAATCCACTATTTATCAACTCCTTTCGCGGTGGAATAACCTTCACAATTCAGAATTCTTACAGCCAAGAGTACCCACCTCTTCCTATCTATAATTCCCTAATTCAAGGGTACTCTCCTCTTGAATTCTTCTAAATCCCAACTTATCCCCAAGCTGTATCTAGGATTGAAGACCTCAGCAAGCACCTTGCCTAGTCCTTTGATTACAAGTGGATTGAAAAGAGTTTAGTGATCTTGTACTTGTGTTATCAAGAATCACTTTACAACTGATTGGAAGTGTTGATTTTGATTGTTCTAAGCTTTTAAGATGATGACAAACATATTTGTAAGCTAGTTGTTTGCTCGTTTGAGATTTTGCAGATTAATAGAGAGAGATTGCAATTATTAATGAAAGCTCGGATAATTTTCTTCATGATTGTAGAGGTCTTTATATAGGCAGTATTCAAAATCTTCTCGTTTTGATTGCGCCTTAGAGTCTGAATCATGGCCGTTGTCTCACAACTACTCTTTTTCTTAATAGCCATTTGATCTTCTGTTAGACCCATTTTCTGTTCCATTAGACTCATTGGAGGGAGTCAACTTCTCCAAGTTCTCAGTCTTTTTGCACCTTTTATTCCCATGGAACTTGTTTGTGTCAATTTGTTGGGTGGCTAAAAGTGGGCCTTGCTTTCTTGTTGTCAACTCACTTATTGAAGATCCTCATACCATTTTTATATTAGGCTGATCTCCTATCTTTTTGGATCATGAAAAGTAGAGGTCTATTTTTAGTGCTTGTCTTCATCTGAGTTCTTGTCTAGGGATCTGAGCTTGTCTATAGAAGATTATTTCCTTCTTATGTATGCCTGGATGGTCCTCTAAGATTGGTTTAGGCTTCCGAGTTTTATCCTAAGTCATCTTCCAATTTGTATTGCTTATGAGATTATCCATCTTTTGATCGTGTTTATCTTCCGAGTGCCCATATTCTAATTTTTGGTTGTCTTCAAAACTTGCCTTTTGTGTTTTGAACCATGGCTTCGGAGAATGCTTCTTCTAAGCTAAGTTCAAAAATCTCCCCCATTTTGATGATAACAAAAATCTGCAATACAAAAGTTAGCTCCCCTATAATCTATGCCGATTCTGAGTAATAAAGTTTGTATAATTAAATATTGTACTTAGAATGATAGATGAAAATTTCTCACTATATATCTTTAAGTGTAAACAATATGTTAACTTCTATAAAGTTCAGTTTACAATTACATTGAAGAATATAGCAAAGATTTAAAGCATAAAAATAGATACAACTAGTTAAAAAAATTACAACTACCTATCACTATTCAATTCTCTTCTTCTTGAGCATCTGAGTGATTGTGGCATTGTCGTCATCATATTCATTCTTATTCTCCCCTTTTTGTTAGTAGCCAATAGATGGAGCATTGGATAAGCCCAGGCTTTCCTATAGCTGAAAGTGGTAGTTTTCCCTTCCTTCCGAGCTCGTGCATTTTCTTGAATCAGTTCTAGGGGTTGAAAGAGGGGGTTCAATAAAGCACTGGATTTCTTCAGTGGATGACTCTAGTGATGGAATGACTAGCTGGATAAGTTTTACACGATCATCCAACACATACTTGTACAGACTCCTACCTAAAATGACAATATCCCGCTGAGCACTGGATTTCAACGGTACTTCTCACAAAATGATGATGAGAGCTGGATAATGCAATTCCTTATAGGTGTTATCCATTAGAGGTGCTCCTACTACTGTAGAATTGAGTTTGGCAAAGTTCAGGAGACCTAGACTACCTTTAGGGATCTGTACAGGTCATACCTTAGGGGTACGGGTCCAGGGGTAGCCTTGTATGGCTCCACGGCCCCGTATGGGTGAGAGGGACCCGTACGGGTCCCACCAGGACTCGTATGGGTCCTCTTACTTGTACAGGTGCCATTCTTGCCTAAATAGGTAGAATGGCAGGTAAATCATATTGCATTCAAATGTTAGGGAGAAATCAGTCATGAATGCAATTTATTGCATTCAAACCCGATTTCCTCCTATAAATAGGGGATTTTTTCCCTCATTTCAAAGGGAGGAAAATTAGAAAAGAAATTTTATCATATAGTTTATGAAATTCCAGCAACATTCCAAGTAATAGAAAGGGTATAGTTTAGGTATAAAATAGTGAGAAAACCTGTTCCTTGAGGTTTTGTCCACATTTGATTCATTCCTAACTTTGTCTATTAGGATTTGGGGGAGGATTTGCCCAAACAGATACTCAGCTAAATAGTCCCAAAACCACCGTTTCATAATCTACTTTGGCTAGACTCTCTCTCAGCATAGGGATCGCTTCAAAGTAGATTCACGACGTAAAGGTACACTTCTGAGTTTCAAAGAGACTCACGTCTTGTTAGTTTTATTATTAGTTCCTACTCTTCTGCAATTCTTCTCTATTCTAAATAGAAATGAGATTCTATTTGGGTCCAAATAGGACCCGTACGGGGGTGCCCCATACTTGTACGGGTCCCACTAATAGTCATACGGGTGCCCCTTATCGTACGAGTACTGGTTCCCAGGCAGAATCCCTATTTCTCTTTTGAACCTATAAAATCAATCAACATCACCATTTATCATGCTATCATTTTCACAAATAATCCATTAAATTAACCCATGAAAAGTTAAAATGTGTTTTCATAACAAAATAAGTTGAAGACCCATTGTTTCCTTTCGATCCTAGAAGCCACCTGGGCACTATCGATTGCAAAACCGCCACACTGATATAATCACATTTTTCCTAACAAAATGCTGACTTATGATGTGCCATAAATTATTCTAATCTTTGTGCATGCAGGTTAATTTATTTATTTTGTTTTATAACTTCGAACAAATGTATAGGTTCCCTTACAATTCCTTCATTTTCCCCTAGTTGTAATTTTTATCCCTCATTTACTACTTGTGCTTTATTATGAACTGTTGAATGCAAGAATCGAGTGTGAAAGAGTGTAGAAAAAAGGAATTCTATAATAATTCCCCAAATGATGAAAATAAAACAGTTTTACACGGCGAATGTTATTTTGAAATAACTAAATGAGAAATAAGTGACTCATCTGATACCCAAATCTCTGATCCAAAAGGAATGAGTCTCCTGCCTAATTGGAATCATTCCAAAACTCTTTCCTAAGTAGACAGCTTGGGTGGTGACTCTATAATTTGTATCGAGATTTGGGTCTTAATTCTTTTATTCATTAAAATTGGTTAAAATGTGCAAACTTAAACTAAACGGTTCTAACATGCCTAAAACAACCAACCCCCAGTGGACCCCGCCGCAAGGTACCAAGGGAGATCCACATATCCTCAACACATCATAGTGACGACTCAGCTTCGGAAATAATCTTCTAACTTGCAAAATTTTTGTTTGTTTTAAAAGCTTAAAAGATTAAGATGAGCACCAAAAATCATTTACTTAATTCAACCCATTTTCTTTTTCATCATTTGGGAAAATTATTACACTCTATCTTCTCACCTCCTTCTCCCTAGAATTAAATGTTTTGTTCTTCTAGCACTAGGTTAGGGAGCCCTATTTTTCTGTTGAACTTATAAAAGTGTCACTCATGCCTACCAGGAATTGGGGACATTCTAGTGGGTAGAGCACTCATTGTCATCTCACTCCAAAAGAGGCTTGATGCGATGAGAACCTGCTATATCAACTTCTGTTATCTCCCTACACCATTCTTATCAAAAGTAGAATTTCATCCTCTAGGTACCTTTTTCCAGTGAGATTAGACTAGTTTGCCCTTTATTATCTTCATGGTAATCAAAGGAAAATACCTGCAGAATTCGCGCAAGAAATAAGGTTGAAGGATATGGTTTGCATGTGCTGTGTTGTATTCCCTTGTAATTAACCTCATCATGCATTATTGTAAATTAAGCATGCATACCCCATTCCATGCATGTACTGATCTTTTGGTTAATACCTCAGTTCAAGGCAAGAATCGACAACTTCATTTAGTCCTCATCTCAGCTGTTGAACCAAGCACGAGTTTGACTGACTTAGTGGACTGACTCAGTAGTGCTTAAGTTTCTATCATAACAATTAAGTTCAGTTTGAGTTAATTAAATCAAATAGTGATGTTAAAATAGATAGTCTATGGTTGGTTGAGGAGTTAGTAAATTCGAGGGTAGAATTTCAAGTCTCCGCTGACGTAGCTGTTTAGTTTAACTCTAAGTGATCTGGGCTGAGTATCTACGTTAGTCGCTGACTAAGTAATATTCACTCAACACTTGATGTTTAGATTTTGTTTCAGCTGTGTGATTTATGATTATATTTCATTGAGTTACTTTAAGTCTGTCAAAGCTGTTGACTTTACCATTTAAGGTAAAAAGGGCTCTTTGCTTTTAGTGTTGCTTTTTGTAGGACATTCATGAGACAAAGACAAAAAAGAATTAATGCCTTCGCAAGACCCAGAATAATGAAGAAAAAGATAAAGTCTTCCAATTCAGAGCTACAAAAATTCATTTGCCATTTTGGGCAATTCTGCAGATCTACTAACCTAGTATCACGCGCTCTGCAACATGTCAGAATACCAGAGGGAGTGGGAAGAAGATACATGGCAAGCCAGTGCGAGTTCTCTCTAATGGAAGATTGGCATCAAATAACAAAGGATTAAAATTGAAGCTCGAATCTCAATCTAACGGATTGATTTTTCTATCTTACAACGATGCAACTCTATCTCTTAATGAATTGATTTGAAGAAGCAATGGGTGAATAGATGAGCTATCAACTTCAGAAGATGCCAAAGTAAGTTCAACAGCTACTTTCTCAATCCAACTATAAAAGGAGTAAGAAGGCAAGCCTTAGAACTTGGTGATTACACTTGAACTTCTCAGAAGTTAAATCTCTGTTAAAATACAAGCTTTAAAGAAGTTCAAGAGAGAAAGCCTACTCAGTTAGAAATCTGCTTTAGACCAGGAGAGAATAGAATAGATCATTCAATCATAATATCTAATTATTATAATTGGATTAACATTTTTTAAGTTAAATCTAGCTCTTGTTTAAACTCTTAGTGAGTTGCTGATAGAAAAGGGTATTCTACTCAGTGGGTGAGTGATTGCAGTTTGGAGGGTACTTACTGTAATTGAGGAATTTGTGAAAGGCTTCACAGCCTAGGGTAAAGGAGTTGAGATTAGTGAATTAAAGCCAAGACACTCTCTCAGGACTAGATGTAAGCACATGTTGCCGTACTAGAAAAAAATCTTTGTGTCCTATACTTTGTTGTATTTCCTAGAATTTGACTCAGCTAGTTGACCTGACTCAGCGGAGCCATTAAGCATCGTAAAAAAGTTTCATAAGTTCTTGAGTGAGTCATTCATCCCCCTCTGACTCAGTGAGTGCATGCATAGGGACCAACAAGTGGTATTAGAGTAGTTCTCATTACAAAGATTTAATAATCTTGAGACAAAGACCATGGCGTACAAAGGAGGAGAATCTAGTGGAAGAGCCTAAGCTTATATTCTTCCAAAAGGTATGTCAGTCACCAGGCCTCGAATGTTCAATAGAGAGCATTATACCTATTAGAAGAATAGGATGAAGAATTTCATCCAGTCTTAAAGTATGCACGCTTGGATGGCCATTGTTGAAGGGCCAAATATTCCTACCATCATGAACAATGGAGTAAAGGTTGATAAGTACTCTAATGAATTGGACAGTCAGGACTTAATCAGACTGAAAGAAAATACAGCTGCTATCAACTATATACATTGCACTCTTGATGCAACTAAGTTTAATCGTGTTCTAGGATGCGAGATAGCTAAAGGGATATGGAAGAAGTTGGAAGGGACTTATGAAGGTACTGACAAGGTGAAAGAGTCTAAGATCAATATCCTTTTTAGGGACTATAAGTGGTTCCATATGAAATCCAGGGAGGATATTTCCAATATAAACACCAGGTTCATGAATATAGTCAATGAGCTGAAAAGACTTGGCAAGACCTTCATAGAAGAAGAGACTGCATAGAAGATCCTTAGAAGCTTGACTCACGAATTGGAAGCGAAGAAGAGTGCCATTGAAGAAGCTCATGTTTTGAAGACCTATAACTTTGATGAGCTGATGGGAACCTTATTGACTCATGAGATATCCTTAAAGCAATATGAAGATGAGTCCAAGAAGCACAAGCACAAGGAAAAAGAGAGCTCAAGTAGAGCTGTTGTTCTGAGAGCTGATGATGAGGAAGAAGATTCCTCAGAGGAATGATATCCAGATGACAGACTAGAAGAAAATAGCTTTAATGACCAAGAATTTCAGAAGGTACTTGGTAAAAGATAAGAACTTCCAAAAGTTCAGAAAGACATGAAAGTATAAGAAGGGAGCAGATGATAGACCATGAAAGGAGTTCAATAAAGAGCATAACAAAGATATCATATGCTTTGAATATGGTAAGAAAGGGCATATTCAGACTAGCTCTCCTAAAGCTAAGAAGGACAAGTTCAAGAAGAAGAAGAGTGAGAAAGCCCTTGCTGCTACTTGGAGTGACTCTAAACAAGAGTCATCATCCTTAAATGAAGAGGCATAAGATTTTTGCCAATGTGTGTCTCATGGCTAAGGATCATCTACCTAACTTAGAGTCAGTTGACCAACCACCTAATTCCTCTGCCAATCAATCAGCTGACCAGAGCAGAGACAAAAGAAGTCACACTAAAGTAATTTCGGAACCCCCTTTGTCTTCATAAATGAGCTTGCCATAGTACTTAATGATGTCATTAATGTGACTAAGAAGTTAACCAAATACATTAAAGTACTTTAGAGGAGGTGTGATGATCTAGAAGATGTCAATTCTTCTACCTTACTTGACATCCTATACCTGATGGAAAAAGCTGAGTACCAAAATGTATTTAACAACAAACTCACTAAGAAATTGGATGAGCTAGCTATTGAATTAATAGCTTTGAAAAAGGTGCGGGTCCCTTCTCAACCTAGCAGGAATACTCAAAGTAACCGCACTCATCACTCTGAGAAGGTTTCTCAAAAGAGTAAAGTGAGCAGGCCTAATCCTAAGGCCGCTTATAATTTTTGTCTAAAATAGGACATGCTACAGTCATGTGTAGACATAAAAATGGTTACTATGATGAGTATGACTGGTCAAGGATGACCACTACTAATAAGGGAGGACCCAGCAAGAAAAAGGCATGGGTACCTAAGAAAACGTAACTGTTTTATAGCCGAGCCAGAGATCTACTGATGATAGAAGAATATGGTATTTGGATAGTGGATGCTCGAGGCATATGACAGGTGATGAAAAGCTATTCATCACATTGGAGTGAAGAAGGAATAGAAGTGTTAGTTTTGGAGACAACAAAAAGGGAAAGATTGTTGGTAATGGCACTGCAGGAGTGAAGCCTTCAATTTATTATGTGTCTCTAGTGAAAGGCCTAAAGTTTAAATTTCTAAGCGTTGCTCAGCTATGTGACAAAGGCAAGAAAGATGTATTTGACTCAGCAGGCTGCTCAGTCATTGATGGTAACTCTTACCAAACTATTCTTAATGCTCCTAGAATTAATAATGTTTATATGTTTGATTTATCCCTCAGCTCCACTGATATATGCTTAGTTTTGAAGGAGGAAAACTCATGGCTATGGCATACATGGTTAGGACATATCAATATGACCAATTTGTCCAAATTAGCTAGAAATGAACTTGTTGAGGGTTTACCCAATGTAGCCTTTGAAAAGGGTAGACTATGCTCAGCATGCCAACTTGGGAAACAATTTAGAAAGACCTTTAAATCACTAGCTGATATATCTTCTTCTCGTCCCCTTGATCTTCTACATATGTATTTGTTTGGGCCTGTTGTGCCAACAAGTCTAGGTGGAATGAAATACACCCTTGTGGTTGTAAATTATTTGACTAGGTTAACTTAGATTGTCTTGCTAGCAACCAAAGATGAAACATTTGAATCATTCTCTAGGTTGGCTACCCGGATCAGGAATGAAAAAGACGTTAAAATTAATAGACTCCATAGTGACCATGGATGGGAATTTAAAAACAGGCAGTTTGAGGAATTCTGTTCTAAGCATGGTATTAACCACAATTTTTTTGCCCCTCATACACCTCAGCAGCATAGGGTTGTTGAGAGAAAGAATTGTACTATTGTGGAGATGGGTCATTCTATGTTGAGTGATAACAATCTACCAAAGTATTTCTGGGGAGAGGTTGTTAACACAGCTTGTTATATTCTAAACAGGGTTTTAAGTAACCCAATTTTGAACAAAAATCCTCATGAACTTTGGAAGGGGCACAAGTCCAAGGTCGGTCATCTCAAGGCCTTTGGTAATACTTTATATTAAACACTAAAGATCAATTGGCTAATTTGACACCAAGGTTGATGAAGGAATCTTTCTGGGTTACTCAATACATAGTAGTGCATACAGAATGTATGTCAAGAGAACTGGTATCTTAGAAGAGTCCATTCATGTAGATTTTGATGAAACTAACAGTGCAAGTAAAGAAGCTAGTGATGATGAAAGAGAAAAGGAACAAGTTAGTGGGTCCGTCAGTTAGCCCATTATTATTCCTGATCTAGTACTAGAAAAGGAAGATGAAGAAATTGACTTGGACCAATCAATCAACTTTGGTGATGATATAGATTCTCAACAAATGATAGTAGCTCAGTGAGCTGATCCTGACCTACCAAAAGAAGTCAGAGCAAGGAGAGATCACCCAGTTAAGAAGATTCTTAAGAGTGTGAAAATCCAGTGCTGACTAGAGGTCAGCTAAATAGAATGATGAGTCATTCAACATTTGTCTCATTGATTTAACCAAATAAGTTTGAAGATCCTGAGTTTGATGATAACTAGATGATTGCAATTCAAGAAGAGATAGATCAATTTAGAAGAAATGAAGTTTGGGATTTGGTGGAGAAACCCAAAGGAAAGTCAATCGTAGGAACCAAATGGATTTTCAAGAATAAGCTAGATGAAGCTGGAAATGTTTTCAGAAACAAGGCCATACTAGTTGCTCAAGGCTACAACCAACAAAAAGTCATTGACTATGGAGAAATATTTGCACCAATAGGAAGACTTGAAGCCATAAGAATTCTCTATGCTTTTGCATCCTATATGAACTTTAATTTGTTTCAAATGGATGTTAAGAGTGCATTTCTTAATGGTTATATTCAAGAGGAAGTCTATGTCAGACAGCCTCCAGGCTTTGAAAACTCAAAGTTTCCAAATCATGTCTTCAAGCTAAAGAAGGCTCTATATGGACTAAAATAAGCTCCAAGAGCTTGGTATGAGAGACTGACTAACTTTTTACTCAGGAAAGGTTATATCAGAGGAAAAGCAAATACAACTCTGTTAATAAAGAAGAAGCATCAAGATGTATTGCTAGTCCAAATATATGTTGATGATATCATATTTGGTGCAACTGATGAAAAGCTATACAAAGAGTTCAGCCAGTAGATGAAGAAAGAGTTTGAAATGTCAATGATAGGAGAGCTTAATTTCTTTCTTGGTTTACAAATCAAGTAAGGCAAAGATGGAATCTTCATCAGCCAAGCTAAGTATGCCAAGGAAGTTCTGAAGAAGTTTAACATGGATAAAGTCAAGCCAATGTTAGCACCTATGGCCACTGATACTATTCTGAGTAAAGATGAGGAAGGTAAACCTATAGAGAGTAAGCTCTATAGAGGTATTATTGGCTCTTTGCCTTGCTTAACTATTAGTAGGCCTGACATTCAGTATGCTGTATATTATTGTACAATATATCAAACTGACCTCAGAGAATCTCACTTAGCTACTGTTAACAGAATTCTCAGGATTTGCTAGGCTCTATTGATATAGGATAATGGTATCCAAGTAATGCAGATTTCACTCTGGGAGGATACATAGATGCTGACTAAGGAAGAGACAAACTTGAAAGGTAAAGCACTACAGGAGGTTATCATTTCCTTGGTGATTTTCTTGTAACATGGTATAGCAAGAAGCAAACTTCTATAGCTTGGAGTACAGCTGAGGCTGAGTACATAGCTCCAGGAAGTTATTTAGTACAGCTACTTTAAATCAAGCAACAGTTGGAGGATTATGGTATAAAGTGTAAGTGCCTTGAAGTCATGTGTGATAATAAGAGTGCAATTGACCTATCCAAGAATCCAATTCAACATAGCAGGATGAAGCATGTCAATATTAGACGTCACTTCATAAGGGTCATGTGCTAAAAGGAGAAGTCAAGATCACATATATTCCTACTGAAGAACAGCGAGCTGACATATTCATGAAGCCCATTGGAAAGGATCAATTCAATACTCTAAGAGAGCTGATCGGAATGTCCAATCCAATTTGAAGAAATACACTTCACTCTGACCTATCCTAAAGCTTACCAAATTAGGGCACACTTTGAGCATCTGTGAATTAGGTTAAGTATTTCTTTTGGCGCTTGAGTTTTGGATACGTCATTAAATTGCCATCGATTTCTTTTCAAATTCAAAGCTGATAGAAATGGTAGCAAGTTGTGAAACGATCCATATTTAGTAGCAGTTATCCCCTGTTTATTGCTTTCATTAATCCTATAGTATACTTTGTGCAACCTAACTATTTATCTTAAGGCCATGGATTATGAGTCGTACATGTAGCTTTGCAGGGATTAACCAAGAGTTTTTGGCTATTTAAGGAGAATTTTAGAAGAAGAAAGGTTACTTTACCAAAATTCTCGCAAAATTATTAAAATCCTGTTAGTTTCTTCATGCTAATTCTATGGCAAGTTCATAAGGAAGATCAGTAGAACCCAATTCTGAAAGACCAGTGTTTATAAGAAATAAGAAAGATACATACTAGGTTACAACTCAAGACCACATTGTGAAGGTGGCGATTGGAATCAATAAAAGGGAACATCTATCGATCCCCGATGGAATGAAGTATATTCCCACCCAATGGTGTTCAATGGAGGAAACTGAAGTGGATGCTCCAACAATAGTTGATATGCTGAGCTTTTCAAATGATGAAAGATTCGGGAATTTGACGCGCCAACACCATTTAAAAGGATTTTTTGAACTTTCCAGTGGCTATTATGAGGAAATTTTTCAGAGATTCTACCATGGAATCCATATGGTAGAAGGTCAAAAGGATCTATTTGTTACCACCATGATGGGGAGGAAAGTTTATGTTACCCCCAAGCTGATCACAGGACTATTAGGGATGCGTAAGAGAGGACTCAGACTACGGGTGATAAAGTATGAAGATAATGTAGATATCCCCACAGACTATGAGGTTCCTTCAGGTTACAAGGATGGTGAACTCATCACCTCAATGTTCACCAAGGAAGGTAAGCAAGCACATGAGCTCGTTACTAAAGTCCTTCTACCCAAGGCTATATGGAGATGAAGCCTATTCAGCCTAATGAGGAGGGCTTAACTCTGGATGCCTTTTTGGCGAGTGAGCTTGAAAGGATAACCAAGCTCAGAGCTAAGAAAAGAGAAGATATGTTCAAGAAGAAGGCTGTTAAGAAGGAGGTCAAGAAGGACTACAAGAAAGAAAAGAAAGGGAGCTTAGCGAGCCCTGTTCCTATAGTTAACCCAGCTCCTAAAAAGACAAGATCATCAAAGGGAACTAAGGAAGAAAAGTCTCGTGAGCTGACTCCAAAGGAGATTGAGGAAGAGAAGCAGGCTAAAGAGGAGTTGATAGAGCAAATGCCAATAAAGAGGGAGAAGAAGAGGAAAGTTGCTGATGCTCAATTAGATGAGGGGACTACTAAGGGAAAGGGAGCTACATTAGTTCCTATACCCCAAGTAGGTTAGCCCAAGAAGAAATTGATGGTGAAGAAAGAGACTGGAATTGTCCAAGATCTTGATGAGGCAGAAAGAGTAAAAGCAGCTAAGGAAGAGCGAATTAGAAAAAGGAAGGAGGAGATTGAATCCAAAATCAGGAGGAAAGCTGAGGAAGCAGTAGCTAGAGCAAAGGCTAACATTGAAAATTTTTTGCAATCTGCAGTAGCTAGCTTAGCTAAGAAGGAAGTTCCTAAAGTGGTAGAGTAAATGATTGGTGCTCTAGAAGGAATTGAAGATCATGAAGAGCAGAAAGATAATGAAGTCGCGGAGATTGAAGCTATGGAGTTTGATGTGCTTAATTCTGACCAGCAGGTCACTCTGACTGCTGAGGAAGTTAAAGATGTCAGGAAGGAGAGAAAGAGAGGGTTGTTAAAGAGGATGACAGTTGTAATTGATGAAGATGAGGATGATTTGGAGGATAAGGAGGAAGAAGTTGTAGTTGAGCACGGAGCTCAGCTGGCTGAGGAATCTCAAACTCAGGTCAGCGAGTCCGTTGGTGAAGGTGCTGATGGAGAGAAGGAGGAGGAGAACCCTAAGCCATTCTTTTTTCAAAACCCATCTACTGAAACACCACTCTCACCTACACCTACATCTGGCCTACCTTTACCAGAAAAACAAACACCGTCCATATCCACCTCTAACCAATCACCTAACCCAGACTCTAACCAAACAACCATCATTCCATACCTTTCAGTAATAGGATCTCTAGTTCATAAACTATTGCTATTAGAAGGACCAGTCATAAGAGGTCCCCTGATCATTGAAGAGATACCATAATAACCTCAATAATAAAAACCACCTCAATGACCATAACCCCAATTTAATCCCAAGCTGAGCTATTGGGAGATATAAGGAGGATGGGGAGAGTAGGATTTCTAGGACTAAGGACAGATCCTGAAATTGATGTTGAGATAGCAAAATCTTTATTGTCTAAGGATGTCCTGAGGAGAATTACAAGGGCTGCAGAGCCAATGCAAGGATTTCTGGAAGCTATTGAGGAGATGAAAGCACATTTTAAATCAATCCCTACTTAATTCTTATTAGTGAAGGCAATTGTATTACATGTATTGCCTTTGTTATCTATTGTAGGTAGGAAAGCTGACTGTTTGAAGATGGAAGTTTCAGAACTCAAGAAACAGATGGGAAAGATCTATGAGAGTAATTGCAAAGTGTTGGATGATGAGAGGTATTTATGGAACTCAATGATAGACAAGTTTAATCCCCTCTTAGAGGCAATGCAGACAGTCCTAAACGGCTACAACATTTTAAGCAAAGAGAATGATGACAACATAGCTCGCTTAAATACAGTTGTTGATGGGATTAATACGCTGATCACAGTGGTAACTAGATAACATGGTTTACACGCTGAGCTGAGAACTATGATGGAGGAAATGTTGAAGGGAGTCAAGGGCTCAGAGGGAGAAGTGCTTAAAGCCTTGAAGAGGATTAATATTTTTGATGCTCTAAATAGTGATATCGTTATGGCAGATGCTGAACTCGAGCCTACACTTCACCAAAAGCTTGGTCACATCAAGAATCAAATTAAATAGGTTCATGCTAATGTCATTAATGATGGAGAAGCACTTGATAAGGTTCATGATGAAGTCACTACTCACATTAGGAGCACTCCCATGCTAGAGAGGATACTCAGAGAGAATAATCAAGCAAAGACTCTGGCTAGTCTCTCCTAGATTTCCAAGGAAGGACTAAGCACTTAGTATCAGGTTAATCTATCTCAATCCTGTGCTTTAGTAGGCTTGTTTGCCTTTCTCAGAGAACAAGACGTAATATCCCAAGAAATCTATGAGCTGCTAGTGCAACATTTTTCATCCAATGTCTATATTCAGCTAGATACATTTGAGAAGTCTCTGAGTTCATTTGATCATCGAGCCCAAGCCACTTTAGATGAAATGGAAATAGGGGAGAAGGATTGCAAGAAGCATAAGTAGGAGGAAAGGGAGAGAGAACAAAGGATAGCTGAATTCTCTTATAATCTGTCTAAGGATCTAGAGCGCATTCAAAGAGAATATCATGAGATAAGGAACAGGAAGGGCAAGGAGATTGCACTGCCCAAATAGAAGAAATTAAGATGGTATTAATAGGTCTATAAAGAAAGGAGAGCCAATCTTGGAGGACCACCTTTGTCAAAATAGAATAGAATTTTGTAATTGTTAGATCTTATTGTAAAACTTAGTATAGATTAAATCTTCGTTGTCTATACTTAAGTTATTCATATATGAAAAGATTACATATTTTGTTCCAAGTTAAGATCTTCTTAACTTCTTATATCTTCTGCTGCATATATATGTGTTGACCTATTTGCAAAAATATAAGAGAAGTGTTGAGGAATACTGAACTCAGAAGATTCAAGGATTATGGGGGAGTTAGCATTCACTCTGAGTAGATTGAGATGCTAAATAAAAGACATATCAAGCATAAGTATAAGGTAACTCTGATCTAGATATATTATTGATTTAATTCTTGCCTTAAGTTAATTGCCATTGATCAAAATGGGGGAGATTGTTGAACCAAGCACGAGTTTGACTGGCTTAGTGGAATGACTCAATAGTGCTTAAGTTTTGATCATAACAATTAAGTTCAGTTTAAGTTAATTAAATCAATAATGATGCTAAAATAGATAGTCTATGGTTGGTTGAGGAGTTCATAAATTCGAGGGTAGAATTTCAAGTCTCCATTGACTTAGCTATTTACTTTAACTCTGAGTGATCTGGGCTGAGTATCTATGTTAGTTGCTGACTAAGTAATATTCACTCAACACTTGATGTTTAGATTTTGTTTCAACTGTGTGCTTTACAATTATATTTCACTAAGTTACTTTAAATCTGTCAAAGCTGCTAACTTTACTATTTAAGGTAAAAAGGGATCTTTGCTTTTAGTGTTGCTTTTTGCAGGACAAAAATGAGACAAAGATAAAAAGAATTACTGCCTTGATAAAACCCAGAATAATGAAGAAAAAGACAAAGTCTTCCAATTCAAATCTGAAAAAAAGTCATTTGCCATTTTGGGCAATTCTATAGATCTACCAACCTAGTATCGTGCGCTCTGCAACATGTCATAATACCAGAGGGAATGGGAAGAAGACACATGGCAAGCCAGCGCAAGTTCCCTCTAATGAAAGACTGTCATCAAACGATAAAGGATTCAAATTGAAGCTCGAATCTCAATCTAATGGATTGATTTTCTATCTCATAATGGTGCGATTCTATCTCTTAACGGATTGATTTGAAGAAGCAATGGGTGAACAGATGAGCTATCAACTTTAGAAGGTGCCAAAGTAAGTTCAACGGCTACTTTCTCAATCCAACTATAAAAGAAGCAAGAAGGCAATCATTAGAATTGGTGATTACACCTGAATTTCTCAAAAGCTAAATCTATGTCAAAATACAAGCTTTAAAGAAGTTCAAGAGAGAAAGCCTACTCAACAAGAAATTTGCTCTAGAACAAGAGAGAATAGAATAGATCATTCAATTTTAATATCTGATTATTGTAATTGGATTAATTTTTTATAAGTTGAATCTAGCTCTTGTTTAAACTCTTAGTGAGTTACTGATAGAAGAGGGTATTCTACTCAGCTGGTGAGAGATTGTAGTTTGGAGGGTACTTATTGTAATTGGCGAATTTGTGAAAGGTTTCTCTGCCTAGGGTAAAGGAGTTGAGATTAGTAAATTAAATCCGAGACACTCTCTCGGGAATGGATGCAAGCACATGTTGCCAAACCAATATAAAAATCTTTGTGTCCTTTACTATGATGCATTTCCTAGAATTTCACTCAACTAGTTGACATGACTCAGTGGAGCCATTAAGCACCGCAAAAAAGTTTCATAAGTTCTTGAGTGAGTCATTCACCCCCCTCTGACTTAGTGAGTGTATGTATAGGGACCAACATCAACTTATCGCATGGCTCAACTCTGTCGGTCTTTTCAGCCAATGAACCCAATGCTCCTCACAGTTAGTAGTGGGACTCACTTGTTCCGCCAAGAGGCCATTTCACATGTTTTTGGCAACTTTGTGGTTATGCCAAAGGGGATAAACCTCCCATATTTCAAGGGTTTACCCTATGGTACGACCCAGGACCAGAGAATTCATCCTCTGACTCTCGAGGATATTTCTCCCTGGGGGACTCCTCTTGTGAAGATTTTCAAGAAGCTGAAGAAGTATAGGTTCATCGATCACCTCAAACCCTATGTTCTACCATAGCCTGAGGAAAAAATGGAATTTCTGTGTGTACCATGTTAGACCCGGCCACCCATACCTCCTCAAAGGCATCACTATATTGATCAATAAAAGGAAGATATACGAACTCAAGATGAGAGGGGAGGAAGTAAGCATGATAATCTCAGGATTAGAGGAGGATGAGGTGTGGAGACTCATTTTAGAGATCTAGAAAGTAAGGGAAGAATAGTCCAAATTCAATTTAATAACTATTAGGTAGTGGAGTGGGGAGCTTGTCTATGATTATTTCTAGAGGTGGTTAATAGTCTTAGTAGCTATTAAAAGGAGGCATCAGGAGAAGGAATTGGCCAATCGATTTATCTTTAGGTTATGTGCTCACCTCCACAAAATAGCATTTATGAAAGAATACAAGCCATTCCCGAGTGTTATGAAGTAGCTATAGAAGTGGAAAAGTGTTCCAAGAAAATGGAGGCCAATGACCCATCAAAGATTAAAGTAGACAAGGCAATATATCCTTACTACTTCAATGCACACCATTTATTCTTGGGGGATAAGAATAAGTCACCTATTCAGGAAGCCTTGAGAAACCTGACCCAAGTCACGAGAGAAACCATGGACGATGTGTTAATCGAAGAACAATTGCAAGATCTGGACCGTGACCTGACTCACCTCCTGGTGAATGACCAAGAAGACCCTCCACCTATGGATAATGACAATGCAATTATATGTAATGAAAATGATGTAGCCTTTGGGCATCCTAATGATAATAATAGTGATTTTGCTTACTTGTTTGAAGTTTCGCCTAATGGCACCATGCATTCATTTGACCACATACATAATATTTTTAGTATTCATGATGTTTCATTGTATGACATTAATTTGGGTACTATGAAAAATCCAAAAATGGTAACAATATCCAATGACTTAACCCCTATCAAAAGAAGAGAGATGATAAAAGTGCTTAGAAAACATGTTAGCGCTTTTGCTTTATCTTACGAAGACATGCCTAGGGTAGATTGCCAAATCATTGAGCATCGTATCCCAACCAATCCCAAGTTCAAAAAAGTCAAAAAAAAGTTGAGGAGATTACATCCAGAATGGGCTGACAAAATCCAAGTCGAAGTAGCTAGATTACTTGGGGCTAAGTTCATTGAGGTAATTGAGTATCCGACATGGTTAGCAAACATGGTTCCTATTCTAAAAAAATGGAAAAGTTAGAATATGCATTGAATTCCGTGACTTCTTCAGATGATCTCACAAAGATGAATTCCCACTACCCATATCAATGTAATAATAGATAGTGCCGCCAGAGCCACGATGTATTCGTTCTTAGATGGTTTCTCTGGGTACAATCAGATCTTAATGGATATCAATGACAAAGTGAAGGTAGCTTTCATTACATAGTGGGGAGTATATTATTACAAAGTAATGCTTTTGGGTTGAAGACTATGGGGGCAACTTATGAAAGATCCGTGGCCGTATTGCTACATGTCATGATCCACAAAGAGGTTGAGGTTTATGTAGATGACATGCTAGTAAAGTCTAACACGAGGGAAGAACATCTTGAGATCTTGGATAGGTTCTTAACAAGAATTGAGAAATACAACCTCTGTTTGAACCTAAAAAAGTCTGTGTTTGGGGTTACATCAGGGAGGCTCTTGGGCCATATTGTCAGTCAGAGGGGAATTAAAGTTGATCCTGACAAGGTTAGAGCTATTCAAGAATTTCCTTTTCCTAGAACCGAAAAGGAAGTCAGGTCATTTTTTGGATCACTTCAGTACGTGAGTTTATTAGCAAGTTAACAATGGTTTATGAACCAATCTTTAAGTTATTGAGAAAGAAGCAGCCGATAGAGTGGAATGAGCAATGCCAGATAGCCTTTTATAAGGTGAAAGCTTACCTTATGAGTCCCACTGTCCTGAAACCTCTAATGCTCGGCAAACCATTAGTTCTCTATTTGGCCATAGAGGAGTCATCTGTGGGTGAATTTTTAGTCCAAGAATAAGAGGATAAGAGTGAGCATGCCATCCACTACTTGAGTAAGAAGTTATTGGATTACGAGATAAAATACACAGTTGTGGAGAAGACATGCACTGCAATGGTATAGTTAATAAAGAAGTTAAGGAATCACTTCCAGTCTTACAGTGTGAATCCCCTATATTAGCGGGGAAGCTCTCTAATTGGCTTCTTTTACTGTTTGAATTTGATATTGAGTATGTCACAAAGAAAGATATCAAGGGAAGAGTAGTGGCTAAATTTTTAGCAAGTCAACCCATAGATTCTGATTATATTAAAAACCTAGATTTTCCTAATGAGCAGTTAGCAGTAGTGGAAGCAGAGAAGGCTGAATGGATTATGTACTTTTGACGAGGCTATGAATCAAAAGGGTGCTAGTCTTGGGGTGATCATCATTACGCCTTAAGGTGAGGTTATCCCATTGAGCAAATGATTGGAATTCCCAGTCACCAATAATGGAGCTGAGTACAAAGCTTGTCTCTTTGGTCTTGATGCCCAATTGAAATTATAAGCAAAGGAATTGAGGGTAATTGAAGTTTTCATACTAGTGATAAAGTATGTTGTAGGGGAGTGGGAAATCAAAGAAGAGTCGCTCAGGCCATACATGGAAGTAGTTTGGGATTTGTCATTATAGTCTAGTCAGTGCTTCTTTCAACATATACCTGGGGATGAGAATTAGATGGCCGACTCTTTGGCCACCTTAGCCTCAATGTGGGAGGGAGAAGAGACTCAACCCATCTGTCCATTGGTAATAGAAATGACTTGTTCCCCATTTCATGAGAAGGTTCAAGTTATGACTATAGAGGAGCAAAAGGTTTGTTAGTACGATGACATTAAGAGGTTTCTAAAGAAGGAGAATGTCCCAGAGGGTTATCAGGTTTTGATCGAATGACTCTCAGGAGATTGGCGACACAGTTTAGACTAGTTAATGAGGATCTCTTCAAAAGGACAACAGAAGGTTCATTGTTGAGATGTTTGATAGAAGAAGAGGCAGAAAGGGTAATGACCCAGGTGCACTCAGGGGATTCCGGCCCGCATATGAATGCAATGGCTTTGGCTTAGAAGATTTAGAGAATGGGGTACTTTGGGACCATATACCAATTGTGTTGACAAAGTCAGGAAATTTCATGAATGCCAGATTTATAGGGATATACAATATTTACCCCCGTCCGAACTTCACAATTTGTCTACTCCTTGGCCCTTCTCGGTGTGGGGGATTGATTTAATTGGTGAAATTTGGCCATCATTAACCAACGAACATCGATTCATCATAGTTATAGTTGATTATTTTTAAAAATGGGTAGAGGCCGAATCCTACACCAGTATGACCACCAAGAAAGTGGCCAAGTTCATAGAGAGGCATATTTTTGCTCGATATAGGATTCTACACCATGTGGTCTCCGATAATGGGGTTCAGTTTCAAGGGGCCATGACTAAATTATATGGGAAGTTCAATGTCGAACATCATAGATTGTCTCTATATAGACCACAAGCTAATAGGGTAGTTGAGGCTGCTAATAAGTTGATCAAGAGGATTTTGCCCAAGACAATGGCTACTTACAGGGATTGGGCTGATAAACTTCCATTTATAGTTTGGGGGTATAGAACCAGCGTAAGGACACCCACTGATCTAATACCTTTCTCCTTGATATACAGAATGAAAGTCGTGTTACCTATCAAAACTGAAGTAAGATCTCTGTGAATAGCACTCAAAGCTCAATTGAAGGAGTCAGATTGGGCAAGGGCTAGGTACAAACAGTTAATTGCGATAGATGAGAAGCGACCTAAAGAAATTGACCAACTATAGTTGTACCAACAGCGCATGGCTCAAGCTTACAACAACAGAGTCAAATACCCAAAGAAACCCCTTAAGGTGGTTGATCTAGTTCTCAAACAACTATGCCAAGTCAACACTGACACTAGGGGCAAGTATAAGCCTAATTAGGAAGGATCATTCGTGGTTAAGAAAGTCCTTGGCAAGGGAGGAATGAAACTTATGGATATGGATGGAAATGAGTTCATTAATCCAGTAAATCAAGACAGGCTTAAGCGTTATCATGTCTAGGTCAAAAGAACTAAATCACAGAAAAGCATCACAAAGAATAAAAGAAACAAAGAATAAATCACTAGACAAGTTGTCCTTTACTACTCAGGCAAAAATTAGGGCGCAACCTGTTGGTATAGATTAAGGGTTTTAGCAAGTAAAATAGGCGTAGCGAAAATTCAAAAATTTAATCTAGTGTCCAAGATCTCCTAACCATGGCATGATTGATAATAGTACTAGTCTTGAATTATTCTAGGTCTTAAACACTTATTAAAAGGACGTAATAATAATTTAACCACTTACTAGTTGAAGCGTGAGTCCTGTAGTTGGTAGAAACACCCATCAGCTACGTGCATATACTCCAAGGTAGAAGCCCTCTATAAATAGTCCACATAAGCACCACTAACCAAAACCTTCTAGAAAAGGAGTACCGATAAATAAGTGGAAGATATCTAGATCTTCCCTACTGATTTATTTTAGAAGAAATTCCCTTAGTTTTATATTCTAAGTAAATATATCTTTCGGCGGATTACTTTGAGGAATCAGAACAACTAAGAGAATAATAGAGCAAGAGGAGGATTATGAAATTAAGGACTAATAATAATGAAGGAGGAGGCCTCTATTTATAGTGGTTAAAAATTATTCAAAGGACAATAAAGTCCCTAACCTCAACCAATAGAAATTAAAATAAAAAGGGCAAATAGATTTTTGATTAACCCTAGCAAAGTTGGGGAACATCTCAAACACTGGGAGCTTGCTTAGGGAGCAAACTCCCAGCCCCTTATGGGCTTGCCCAAGAGCGCAAACCTATAAGGCTTGCACTATGCATGCAGGTATGCGCATCGTACGTAGGCCTACATGTAGCGCAACCCATAATGTGCTGCACTACATGTTGCGCCGGCCCTTAAGGGCTGCGTGCCTATGCAGCCATTTGAGCTTGCACAGCATACATGCTGGATGCATCTTGCAGCCCACTTTCGAGAGCCCTATAGGCCACACACATCACCATTCTAAACGGTGCTGTCGTGTGGCCTGTGCGCAGGCCCTGTATTTGTAGAATTCCATAGTACATTTATAGGCCCACTCGGGCAAATTTATTCAATATCTAATATTAATAAATCTCACTAAGTTTTAGTTCCAATTTTCCCTTTATTTATTTTACCGTCCATATTATTTA
Organism: Euphorbia pulcherrima; assembly: GCA_947683365.1. Classification (NCBI taxonomy): domain Eukaryota; kingdom Viridiplantae; phylum Streptophyta; class Magnoliopsida; order Malpighiales; family Euphorbiaceae; genus Euphorbia; species Euphorbia pulcherrima. The sequence continues at coordinate 47,388,047 of CANTUS010000014.1, forward strand.
ACAGGTTCATTGGTCCAACTAATGAATATTAGTCTAACCAATATTATGGTCTAACCATATTTCCTTGCTCTTCTAGATTAGAGCCGGTCTAACGGTTCTTTACATAGCTTGGTCGTAAATCAAAGTGTGTGACCTTATAGGATCCTGTTGTGAGGTGTCGATGATGTCTAGGTCTCCCTTGGTGCCTTTGTGAGAGAGGCGGGGCCCACTGAGGGTTTGGTTGGATTTAGGCGTGACAAAACATTCTTTAGTTAAAGTTTGCACAATAAGCCAATTTTAATGAATAAAAGAATTGAGACCCAAATCCTGATACAATTGATAGAGTCGGCACCCAAGTTGTCTACTTGGGAAAGAGTTTTGGTTCCCTCTAGGCGGGAGACTCATACCTATTAGATCAGAGATTCGGGTATTGGATGAGTCACTTATTTCTCATTAGTTGATTCAAAATTACATTTACCGCTTAAAACCATTTTATTTTTCATCATTTAGGGAATTATCAAAGAAATTCTATTTCTACACTCTTTCACACTCGTTACATGCGTTTACATATTACAATGAAGCACAATCAATAAATGGGGGATAAAAATTATAACCGGGGGAAAAAATGGGGGAAATTGCAAAGAGATCCTATACATTTGTTCTAAGTTATAAAACAAAAATGAAAATAAATTCCCCTGCATCCACAGACATTAGCATAGTTTATAGCACAGAATAAATCAGCATTTTATTGAGAAAAATGTGATTATATTGTAAAGCGATATTTTAACTTTTGTGGGTTGATTTACTAGATTATTAGTGAAAAAGACCGCATGGCAAAAGGTGAGTTGGTTGATTTTTATTTAACCAAAAAAGAAGTCTGGGTTCTGTCTCGAGGCCGGTACCCGTACGGGTGGGTGGGACCTGTACGGCTATCGAGGGGGACCCGTACTGCTATGGGGGACTCGTATGGGTCCTGTCGGATCTGATAGAACCAATGTTTAATTTATTCAACATGTTAATTATAGAGGAGATAAAATGGAAGCGGGAATTCCCTTTATACGAGTCTGGCGCACTAGTACAATCACCGAAATGATATATTAGGTACCAACAAAGCCCGTATTAATCAGGATCGGAGCCAAAATAAGAATTGAAATAATAGTCGATACGGAATAAACTGACAATAACAATATAATGGAGATGTGAGTCTCTTTGAAACTCTAGAGCATTACATTTACGATGTGAATCCACTTTGAGGCGATCCCTTTACTGTGGAGAGAGTCCGGCCAAAGTATGTGCTCAGTTAGGACTATTTAGGAGAGTATTTGAGTGGGCAGAATCTCCCCTAAAACCTAATAAATGAAGCTAGGAATTAATAAAATATGGACAAAACCTCAATGAATTAATTTACTCCCTATTTTGTACCTCCTATACCTCAACTATACCTATATAGATTGCTAGAACTATAATTTGTATCTTCAAAATGAGAGGAGAAGACCTCTTTTATAGGGTGAAATTAGGTCAAAATTTGGTGATCCTGAATTCAATACATGCCTTTTCCTGAAATGGTAAGAGACTACTTCTGAATTGGCCTGAATAGGAAACAAGCTTACTCATATGGGTAGGGCCCCACCCATACCTTTACTAGGGGACCCGTATGGGTCCGCCCAGGAATGCAGAAGGTGGTCACCCATACGGGTCTGCTAGTGGATCCGTACCACTAGGCAGCACCCGTACGAGTACCTAAGGTTAGTCTAGGTCTTCGTATCATGGCCAAACTCAACTCTACAGTAGTGGAAACACCTCTAATGGATAACACCTATAAAAGAATGCATTATCTAGCTCTCATCATCATTTCATGAGATGGATTGCTGACATCCAGTGCTCACCGACTGCCTCTCATGGGATCATTATAGATAGGGATCTGTATGATCTCATGATATGAGCAAGGGTTTGGGAATTTTACTTGAGTTGGTGATGGTGATCTGAATAAGTTCCTTTCCTTGGGGTGAACTCTTTCCCCGGTGGTGCCTTTTTTCGAAGGTGCGTGGCTTTTCCTTATATCCCTTTCCTAAGGTGGATCGACTTTCCTGGCTGATGTATCCCTTTCCTACAGATGACTTCTCCTCATATCCCTTTCCTAAGGAGTATCGAATTTCTTGGCTGATTTATCCCTTTTCTAAGGCTGATGACTTCTCCTCATATCCCTTTCCTAAGGTGGATCGACTTTCCTGTCTAATATATCCCTTTCCTAAGGCAGATGACTTCTCCTCATATCCCTTTCCTAAGGCTGATCGACTTTCCTGGCTGATGTATCCCTTTCCTAAGGCGGATGGATTCTCCTCATAGCCCTTTCCTAAGGTGGATTGACTTTCCTGGCTGATGTATTCCTTTCCTAAGGTGGATGACTTCTCCTTGTATCCCTTTTCTAAGGTGTATCAACTTTCCTGACTGATGTGTCCCTTTCCTAAGGCGGATGACTTCTCCTCGTATCCCTTTTCTGAGGCGGATTAACTCTCCTGACTGATATATCCCTTTCCTAAGGCGGATGACTCTCCTGACTGATGATTTTGCATAACCTGTGAAAAGAGACAATCATTGTCTGAGCTGATGCATCTTTATTTTTGATTGACTTTGCGATGAACAAAATTTTTTACCTCTTCAGTTAAGGAATAAGATGCGTGGATGGGGGTTGGCCCCTGAATAAACTGTAAACTAAGTGCGAGAAATGTCGAGTTTATCTCGATTATTCTGTAATGAAGTGCCCCTTGGAAGAGTGTCTCCTAAAGAATGCCCCTAGAAGGGCTGGACTATGGGGGGAGTGCCCATAGATTTACTGATTTTGCTTATGGGGAATGGGGGGATGCCCCTACATCTGATTCCTCCACTGGGGAATGGGGGGATGCCCCTACATCTGATTCCTCCACTGGGGAATGGGGGGATGCCCCTAGATGATTCTACTAGGGCGTCAAAAGGTGACCCTCGGATTAATCTGCTACTGGGGAATGGATCGACATCTTTAGGTAGGTTGCTTGTTATCAAAGAAGTCCCTCTTTGCAATACCAGCTTGCTAGAGATAGACCTGTACATGAAAATTGCATTGGTTACTAGCTAACTCAAGAACAGTACACTTTGATTCTTAAAAGATCTTGGAAAGACTAGAATCTTTTCCCCTTTTAATCAAGAATCAAAGTGAATTAGGAGTTTTGCCCCTATTTTAGTTGAAATAAGGAGTTAAAAGAAGTGGGGTTGGCCCCGAATTCAAATTGGATGAGTCCTTGGTGCTGTTTGAAATACTAGTTTGAAGATCCGCCCTTGGATAGCAAGAGAGGACCTATACGAGTGGGCAGGGACCCATACGGGTGAGGTCCTAGAAGACTGGGACCCTTATGGGTGGGGTGGGACCCATAAGGTTCCCCATCAGGGGTTTTAAAACTGAAACAGACTCCTCACATCCCGTCTTACACCGAATCTTCCTATTCTTGAAAATTCCAATGATTTTTCCCCAAAACTCGATCAAGATGTACAAAAAGATCCCAAAGACTGGCCGCTTCTCTCTTAGGCTCAAAGATTTACCCCCGACGGGTGATTTAGGGCTCTGAGAATGCCTGGTTTCCATCAGGTATGCTTTTTGTGAAGGGGATTCATTTCTGGGGCTCATATTGGTCTCCGAAGTGCCCCTAATTCCTTCTCCTGATACTCATACTTCTCGATCCCAAGTAATTTCACCTGATTTTCCATTTTCCATTTTCAATCCCTTTGAGAATTTCTTAAATTTCGGCATGAATTAGGGTGTTTTAGACCTTAGGATAGAGCCTAATGTATGTAACTTTAGCCTTGGATGCTCTTAGGTTAGTTTTGGACGAGCTTTGGTTGAGATTCAGACAATTTGGATTTTTGGGAGAATTCCTCCATAGGAACTACTTGTAGGGGACCCCGTATGGGTGAGGAGGGAACTGTACGGGTCCTAATCTTGATACGAGTATCAACGGTGTACCCGTACAAGTAGGGCTTGCCTGTACGAGTCTTGTCCCCAAGGACAGAATGTGCACTTCCTTGATTTCTACCATGATTTTCTGATTTTTAACATATTTGTTGTATTCCAACCCTGTTGAACTATAATTCTATCTTTGCAGTTTCAATATAGGATTGTGGGAGCCCTGAGCTTCTGCAGGGAGTGGTACAAGGAGATACACACTGCGAAGGATACCTAGCTGCTGACCCGCATTAACTCTTTCAGTTTTAGTAATATCATCAGGGCCATCCCGCAGGCTCTAAAGATGCTGGCCCCGGGGGCTATTTCAGCTTTGATAGAGAGGTGGTCAGAGATGACCTATACTTTCCACTTATCTATCGGGGAGGTCACTATTACTCCTTCTGATGTTTGTGCTATGACGTGGCTAGAGTGGAGTGTTGAGATCGTCCACTTCGATGTGTTTGCTAATAGGTGGCACTCCTGGCCTGAGGTCACGGCCTATATAGCTGGATTACTTAGGCTTCATCTAGGCGGGATGAACAAGCTCAGGTATGGGATCTCCACTCTTACTGGATTGGTCAACTGAGGCCTATTATAGCTGACAAGAGGGATTAATATGCTAGGTCTTTCCTGCTGATGTTCCTTACTACTGTCTTCTTCCCAGTCTACTCGGACAACCTCAACTATGGTCTGCTTACTGCTGTAGAGGATCTTGCTATTGTGCTCGGTAAAAACTAATGTCGGGCTATCCAGGCACAGTTGTATTATGGACTGGATGTCAAAGTTTAGGGCCAGTAGTCCGAGCTCAAGATCTGCCACCTGATCTTGCTGGTAAAGCTGAAAGCTCATCTCTAGTGTTCTATCTCTTCATTCAAACTGTGTTGCGACTAATCCTAGTTTTGCTTTTCAAATTTAGGCTTTCGAGCACCGGTTCATCCCTAGGCTGGGGTTGCCTATGCAACTCGAGACACCACATATCATCTCCTAGTGGATGGGATTTTAGCAGGACTAGCTCCTGAGTACAACGTAATATAGAGAGTTCCTACGCCAGCTGTGCTCGGGTTGGGTAAACTTCTTCCCTATTAAACCTGCATTTTACATTTCAATAAGCCATTAGTAGATATTGTATTTACTAGGTTGTGATACTCATAGTGCACTTATACCGTGTAGGTTATCCGATACCCATGGAAGAGATTAGCCACGTATAGGGCAATAGATTGGATGCAAGCTAGTGTTGATGACTTCCACTTTTTCTTAGAGTCACCACTCTCCTGTGAGTGGTATTTCGATGAGCCGGTCCGAGAGTGGAGGACCAGCATAGTGGTAGAGAGACTAATTCCTCCCCCGGTCCCAGGGGGCATCTTTTAGCCTCATCTCATGCCAGGGATTGACTAGGGGCACTATTTGTTAGGCGAGGGGTCCCGAGTTATATCTGTGGAGGGTTCTTATAGAGACTTCATCGATTCCTTATTTCTCTCTCCTTGCAAGAGGATCCATCATAAGGACGTCCCTTTTGAGTTTCACTAGAGTGATGATGAGGACGACGATGGCGATGATGATGATAAGGATGGGTTGGGGGTGACCGTAGGGGCCCATTCGTGGCTCAGGGTACTGGGGGCTTGGTTGGGTCTGCTACGCCTTCTTCCAAGGTATTTTCTTGACTCAAAGCCTTGTGAATACTTTATGATTTCGTGTAATTCCTTAGTATTCTGAGTATGATATCTTATTGCTACAGCCTCCCGCCCCTACGCGGAAGAGTCCTGCTACCACTGTTGCTGTTGCCCCTAAGCCACCGGCAAAGTGGTCTCATGCTTCTAGGTCCTTGAGAGAGGGGATCCTCCAAGCTGAGCTAGATACCTTCTTCTAACTCCTTGATAATTCAGGGAAGTGAGCCATCAAGGAGCTCGAGGAGTCGGTCTAGCCCATTAGTTTCACTCCTTCCATTTCTTCCCACGTAAGGAGTTACTCGCTTTTAACCTTGTCCATTATAGTGATTGCCTAAAATGTTCCATCCTGATATGACCTTTTATTTCCAAGTGACTATTTCCAGGGGGTACATTTCGGTAAGAGACCTGCTACTGGCGCATGATGCACTAGCCTCGGTAAGTTTTAACTGCAAAATTTAACAAACTATTCATGATTCATGCCATGACATACATATATTTTGATCTCGTGATTCTAATGCAGACCCTGCTAGCCATGGAGTGCAGTAGATCTGCCCGGGACCTGGATGCTACAAAGGAGAGGGCTAGATTCCTGGGGGAGCAGCTAAGGGCGGCTACTGCTGAGGCTAATTAGGCTAGGGTCGAGATAGAGATGCGGAAGGGCCAGCTGGCGATGATGACTGAGGATAGGCAGACGCCGGCCCTTTCGATGTTGGGTCTGAGGATGATCTTTCTGCATACCGAGTGACTCAGAGGGGAGGAGACCAGCCTCCTTAGGGTAAGTATGCTACTATAGGTGCGAAGGCATCAGGGATTAAGGACTCTGTTCAGCCAGTTGATGATACCGATGGGGCCGAGGAGCACATGACCATAGATGTGGATGACCTGCTAGCAGATACCCAGGCTCAGGCTCAAGAGGGTGGCCAGGGACGGGATCCCCCAGTGTATTAGATTTGATTACTCTAGTAGCCTTTTGATACTTTTGGGCCCTACGTGGCTTGTTTTGAATGTGAACTCCGAACTGCTACTCTTGACTATTAACTTTTATGCATGTGAACTTTTCTGAATCGAGACCATTGAATATTGCCATTTTATGAACCCAAGTTACTTCTTCCCGATGATTCTGTAGCGAAGGGATTAGGTGGTGTTCTAATTTTTGCTTAGGCCATTCGATGTGAGATGACGTACTGAACATTCATTTTTTGTGTCATAATTTTTTCCTAGGCTGTCCTTGATGGGTTAGCCTAATGGACGTTTTTTTTGCCTTAATTTTTGCTTAGACCGCCCTTTCGGGTTTTTAATCCAACATGCTTTTTGCCTTACCTTTTGCCTGGGCCTCCCTTTTGGGTTTTCAACCCAGCAGGCTTTTCCAACTTTTGCATGGGTCTAATTTCTTTTATGACCCATTGGTATTTTTGTCTTTTATTGAATAGTGCACGTAGTGCAGAGAATTTTAACAAAGATCATGACGTGATACCCAAAAAAATTGATGTTCACGTACCTGCAATTATTTCACCTAAAGACATGCATGCATTTAGAAGACCAAGATTCATGGCAATTCATAACATGTTTATTGATGAGATTAATTTGAGTACATAGGCAATGGCAACAATTTCCAATGGTTAACCCCTACTATGTACTGGTCTTTTATAGATTTTCCAGAAAGCAACTGACATTTTATCTTTCGATGCCCTAACTTTTTCCTAAGCCGCCCTTTTCTGGTTTTCAACTTAGCGAGCTTTATTTTGAGTTCCCTAACTTTTTCCTGACCAATTTACAGGATACTGATCAGTGGGTTGCTCCCTAATTTTTGCCCAAGTAGTAGTAGACCACTTGTCGGGTGTTTTATTTATTTATTTTACTCTTTGTGCTGCTTTTTTGTGATTTATTTCTTTTGACCTAGACGTGATAGCGCTTGAGCCTGTCTTGATTTACTGGATTCATGAACTCATTTCCATCTATATCCATAAGCTTGACTCCTCCTTTGGCAGGGACTTTCTTAACTACGAACGGTCCTTCCCAGTTAGGCCTGAACTTGCCCCTAACAATAGTGTTGACTTGGCGTAGTTGTTTGAGAACCAGATCACCCCCTTTAAGAGGCTGCTTTTGGTGTCTGACTCTATTATTATAAGCTCGAGCCATATGCTGCTAGTACATCTGTAAGTGGTTGAGTGCCTTAAGCCTTTTCTCATCTATTGCATTCAACTGTTCATACCTAGCCTTTGCCCAATCCGACTCTTTCAATTGAGCTTCGAGTGCTAAACATAATTATCTTACTTCCATTTTAACAGGTAATACTGCTTCCATCCTATGTACAAAAGAGAAAGGTGTTTGGCCAGTAGGCATACTCACACTGGTTCCATACCCCCAAACTGCAAATGGAAGTTTGTCAGCCCAATTCTTATAAGTGGCTACTGTCTTGGATAACATTTTCTTAATCGACTTGTTAACAACTTCTATTGCCCCATTAGCTTGTGGCCTGTATGGAGAAGATCTGTGATGTTCAACATTAAACTTCTTAAATAACTCACTAGTTGCCCCTTAGAACTGAACCCCATTGTTGGAGCCCCATATCGAGCAAAAATATGCCTCTCTACAAACTTGGCCATGTTCTTGGCGGTGATATTGGTGTATGATTCGGCCTTTACCCATTTTGAAAAATAATTGATGGCGATTATGATAAATCGATGTTCATTGGTTGATGATGGCCGAATTTAACCAATTATATCTATCCCCTTGTGATCACAAGATTTTACAGTCCCTCTCGCGAGATGATGATGACGTATACCCGATTTTATTGCCTCAAATAAAAGTTCTCTTTAGAATTTTTACTACCAATATAATGTTCCTTGCAAACTTCATACTTGGTAGAATCTAGTTTGGCGTGGCCGATAACGCGTCCGATAGGAGCTTGAACCGATGATTTACAACCAAATAAAATAAACCTCTAGATACCTATTAAAATATCTTTAAAATTCAAAAATCCTGCTTTGACCCCTTTGACCCGTGTTTGGTAGCTTTTCAAGCTTGTAGGCCTGTTAGCCGTCAACTTTTTAAAAGCTGATGCCGCCAGCGGCATCGCCCCATGCCATCGGCAGTATCACCCATGTCGCAGGCGGCATGGCCAAATCAAGCTTTGCAGACAGCTTTCTTCTTCCTCCTTAGGATAGTCTCTTTTTTGCCATTTCGGTGAAAATGGCTGAAAAGTCTCGAAGACCACCCCAATTTGCCTATAAAAACACACCTTAGGTTTCAAAAAAGGAGAGGATGAATATGAAATTTGAACTTATAGAATTCTAGAGTGTGAAACTAGTTCTAGTGAGATAATAATTAGAAAACATAGGAAAACGGATTTGAATCCATTTTTCCTGGTGTATCTTCTTTGAACTCTCTGATTATGAGTTTAAAATCAGCAGACATTAAGTTAAAATCGATCCAAATTGGAACTTGGAAACTTAAGTACCCAATCTACTACCAAATCATCATTACAAGCTCGCTAGAGGTGTTCCTTGGTTCACAAAGAGGTAGATTGATGGCCCCGAGGTAAAAATCCTGAGTCTCAAAGCTCTTTGGCATTAATATTGCTGGTTTGTGCTGATTCTTGTTGATTTGTGTTCTTTTCGGGCTTTCGGTCATTTTTCGACCGTTACCTACTGCTGCTGCAAGAAATTGAAGTCGCCAGAGACATGTGATATCGCCGGCGGTATCACTCATATCGCTAGAGACATCGTTGATACCGCTAGTGACATCACATTCCCCAGAGGCCTCACTTTCTTGTAGGACCCTTTCTTTATAGTACTCAGAAAGCCATGCAACCTGCCTGCAGACTGGTGCCTCTAGCAATATCACTGATATCGGCTGTGGCATCAGCCACGTCACCGGCGGCATGGCCTTCTGGACAGCTATTTTATTTCTTTCTTTTCCGACCAAGTTTATTTTCTGAAGCTAGGATACATAATGCAATAATGGAGGTCTAAAACCTTTTGAAAACAGACCCCACCACATACCATGTGGCATTTTCATAAATAATTCGGATAAAAAAACAATCGGGTCTAAAATTTGGTTAAAATGGAATTTTCCTCAAACGCCGTTTAAATCTTATTTTAGCCATCCAACCGGGCTTTATAACGATATAAATGTTTACGCCATGTTCATGCTAACTCGAGTCTTGTATGGTTTGCTAACTATACATGATTCGTGATATATCTCGTACAACGTGCTGTATCCGTACTAACCATCTTCTGTAGGTAGAAGCATGTTAGGCCTTCGGGTATTTTATTCATTGCACAGAGAATGTATAGGATTTGAAAGCCTTGTAATAATTTCAATTTCTACATTTGCTTTTGGATGACTGTAACGATTTACTCGATAAATGCAATAACAACATAATAACCAAAAAAACAATAAATAGGGTGGATCAAAACCAATTAAGAAAGAATGAAATATTTTAACTTGGCCTAATGTAAAATAGATAACATCATCTGAACTCGGAATCTCTACTTAAGGTACGGTCTACCACCTGGTGGGAAGATTGTACCAAAATTTCCCGATTGAGCTGAACCGGGTGGCGACTCTATTTTCAGTACGGGATTTCAATCTCGTATCCTTTAACACCTAAATTGAACTTAAATCCAGCTTCAACATCAGTGGTTTCATCATGCCTAAAATAAGGATCAATCCCTCGGCACGCTTCACTGTGCCAGTTGTTATTTCCCTTCGTGCGGTACATCTCACGCGGCCCTTGCGGGTGGGGAAAAGGTTGTCCGCTCACAGTGGTAACTTCGCTGGGGAAGACCTCTTTAAACTTGAAACTTAAAATTTTGAACAAGTTTAAAGGATTTTGATGATGTATTGAAATCATTGGCCAAATTAAAACTTCATTCTGACGTTTTATTCTAAAACACGCATGTAAATAGTTCGGTAATTTTTTATGTGCCCTATTTTACCCGAGAAGCTCACGAAAGTATCACTCATGCCCTGTTGGAATTGAGGATGCCTAGTGGGTGGATCGCTCGTTTTAACCAACATGTAAACTCCTGCAATCGCACCTATTTGGGGAGTTGTTGAGTAACGTGGAATCAAGGTAAACAAGAACCTTCTACATCAACAACCCTATACCAAAGCCGCACTAGAAAAAGCCTTAGTACTTCATCCCCTTAGGATCTCCATAACAAATAAAATTGGGACACACTTCTCTCGCCATTTCTGGTGAAGATGCCAAACTCCATCCTTCCAAAAAGGTGTTACGCGGGAGTCATAAGGTTGGAAGAGGGACCATTTGTGTGCTATGTACTCCGTGATCATGCACCCCCATGCATCGGCTTCAAGAGTCAAAAATGAATCAACTTACCCTTATTACTTCCGCCCATGGAAGAAGTTTAGCAGTATAAGTAGGACTTCTCTTGTGCCTCCATTGCGTCACCACAAATCACTATGTATGAGGTAAAATACAAACGTCCTACGTATGTTGGAGGGATAAGCCATCGCATCATCTCTAACCACATCTACGTGTGGCCATACATATCCCGCACCACTTCCAAAAAAGCATGCATACCATCCATGCCATTTACAACCCATTCATGGTCTGACCTATGGTTCATGATCGTAGATAGTCTTCCTCCTAAGATCTTTGCAACAAGCCATGACTCTCCCTTATGATGATGACCTTGCCCTGATCGAGGACCAATCTAGTTCCACCCCTACCATAGGACTAGTTCTTCTGCCATCTCTTAACACGGAAATTGCCACCGCCATAACCCAATTTGTCTGTTCAGATCTCTGCCACAACATTATTCAGGAACAAATACAGGCAACCGTGCAGTTATTTGTCAGGCAAGCCCTAGCAAATAAGAACGCCAGATGGATTTCAAAATCAGGCCGCCAGCCTTAGTATCAGAGTGGATTCATTTGGGATGGCTCAGACCAGGTTCTAGGTAGCCCACCAGGGGTACGACAAGCTTGGTTCATTCAACCTCCTATCCAGTCAGTTCCAACTCGGCCCCAACCCAGTTTATTCCAACTTGATCAAACTCCCGTGACTCAGCTAGCTTCCTCTTTCATACCTCCAAGCCTAAGGCATATAGCCTAAAACTCAATCCTCCTTCCATTTCCTGACGAACTCACCCAGCAAATCTCAGCTCTGCCTAAAGAATCAACCCGACTAGCAATGCCGCCACTGTCTTTTGACACGGCATCTCGGGGGATGACCCATCAGCCAAACCTTTTTGACAATGATCTGATGGCTGGCCTTGACTTGATCAACTGACTCCTTATTCCTGCAGTTAGTTCAGAAGCCACGACCAGGTCATGCGATCTCTGGGCATGACACCTGAAGCCATGCGTCAGCCAACCAACGGGCAGCTCGTACAGCCTCGGGGCATGACACATGAGGTGGAAGCTTTTTTGCACCAGCTAGTGCCGATATGACAAAGGGAGAGGGAACCCCAAGGAAATAGCGGTCGGGTCTCTAAGGGTTCCAGTATACACTTGGCAGAAGGCTATAATGGGTCAAGAGCATTGCCATAAAGGGCCGAGAGGAGCCGAAAAGCCTCTCAGGAGCCTATCCCAACTGCTATTGTAAACCCCTGGGCTTTGCCCCTTAATATGATTTTCACCAGATTAAGAGGGGATGGTCTCATCGAACCCCTTCGTGAGTACAAAAACCCACCGAAAGACAAGAAGGGAAGCTTCTATGGGTATCATGTCTAGTAGGGACATCGTACGAATGAGTGCCAAACCTTGGCCTAAGCTATACATCGTCTGGTAAAGGAAGGAAGGATAGTCGACCCGGATAGAATGTTTGGGTCATAAGGCTCCTCGATCGGGCAAGTATGACCGTTTTTAGTATGCTTAGGCAAGTAAATGGGCAACATGAGCTTACTAGGGTTGTCGGTTCCAAGGATAAGGGCAGTGGAAAGAGGAAAATGTACCTTGACAATGAGATTACGAGGGCCAGATTTAAGCAAAGTGGGAGGATGGAAAATGTATAGCCTAGAAAAGACGATGATGTCCAGGCAGCAACCACCCAAGCTTTTCCGACAGTGGCTGCAGCTCAGTCTAGCCACCCTCTTTTTGCCCTAGAGAAGGCCTCCAGCACTTCAGTCCCGATCAATTCCCGCCCAAAGGCATGATCTTGCAAGGCCCTCCGCCTTTGGAGGTTGATGACTTTTAATATGTAATCATTTGATTTATTTGCTTTCTTTTGTTGACCTTTTTATGTACCAAACGTTGAGCTCCATGAGCAACTTCTATTTTTCTTACTTATGTCATGTTTCTACCATTTGATCCACGCATTCATATGAGCATATGCATAATACTTCCAGTATTTAGGATATTTTACTGTATGAAATTAGTTTGAGTATAAATTAAGATTCTTATTTGACAATCAAATCCAATAACTTAATTCCTGTCAAACACATGTGAGATAATAAAGTGCTTAAAGACTGCGACAATGCTTTTAATTGGTCCCCAGATCAATAGTCAGATTGTTGAACACCACGGGTCTCTTCTAGAATTAACTTAGAACCCCGCAATGGTGTACCTTCAAGCTACCAAAGAAGTATCAACTGGTTCACTGAAATGGAAAATCACAGCATGCATTTTCACCCACCCACCCCTTTCCCTTTTTTCAAACCTTCTCCAATGCTTCTCAGTTCCTTGGCCATTCTTGGCGTAGGGGCATAAATGATTGATGAAACCCAACCTCCGTCAAATAAAAACTATAACCGAACCTTATACCAATGTAACCGCCAAGGAAATGACCAAACTCACAGAGAAACACATCTTCACCTAATATAAATAAACCCACATCAAACCCCCTCAGGCAACTAAGATCAGTCCCAAGGGGGAAACCACCTCTAAGAGCATAAAGTATGAGAGCAAGTACCTTTACCCGACAAGCCACAAAGATAAGCACACAACTGAAGACGCAATCAACTTGCCAAGTAAAACAACAAAACAAGCTACCATTTCACCTTTCAAAGGAAATAAGTAAAAGGCCCCCTGAACCAAATTTCACTTAGTCAGAACCCTCCACCACCAGTACAAGGGGTAAATTCAAGAAGGGCTGTACAAACCATAGACTGAAGAAGCAATCAGAATAGCAATCAGAACAGCGATCAAACCAACCAAGAAGGCTCTGTGTAAGCGCCAAAGCTCCTGCAAATGAAACTCCTTGAAAGATCAAAATATGGTTGCCCGATGTAACTTTGAAGGTCAGAATGAATCATGTGATCCAGGCAAAAATTGAACGAACACTAAGAACCTTGGAGAATCTGCAAAGGCACAGAATTAAAGCAAGGTCACCCAATGTAATTTTGAAGGTCAGAATGAATCGGGGGATCCAAGTGAAAACCGGACCGACACTAAGAACCTTGGAGAATCTACAAAGGCACAACTAGGTGCACAACAGCAAATTAGATACCTAATGCCCTCACCAAATGTCATAGACCTGGCATTGAAGCATCTGGAACCTTCCGACATCGATGTTAATAAAAAGTTCATATCAGATTGAGAAGGCTATTATGTGGCCAAAGATGATACCGAATGAGCAGGGCAATCAAAGTCATGAGCACAGACAAGAGCGAGTTCATCGACCTAGTCAACAAGGACATGCTTAAGCGTTATCAGGTCTAAATAAAAGAAATAAATCAGAAAAGCGGCACACCAAAAAATAAATATGATAATCACTCGCCTTTCGGTCTTATACTGATCAGACAAAAATTAGGGTGTCACTTGACGGTCGGTATCCAGCAAATCAGTCGTACAAAAATTAGGGGATAAGTTAATATCGCCCGCTGAACTAAAAAACCCAAAAAGGGCGGTTCAGACAAAAATTAGGGCACGAGAGAAAAATAGTGAGACGTTAACTTGAAAATCTGTAAAGGTTGGTTAACACCAGGAGTTCGATTAATGGAAATGATTGCCAACATCTTATACTCAAATTAAATTCACTCGATAAAAGTGTCTTTCATACTGAAGCCTCTATGCTTGTGATCGTATGAATGCCCGGCGACCAAGTGCAGGAAACATTGCAAGTAAGCTTAATCGAAGATGCTCTGAGCTCATTAGTGTTTCAATTCAAAAATTCGGATAGACTAAAAACATCTAGGTCTATGCAAATGTCTAAATAAGTCTGCTAGGTTGAAAACTTGAATGGGCGGTCTAGGCAAAAATTAAGACAAGGCTCGATAGATTGGAAAACCCCTTGGGGCAGTCTATGCAAAAGTTAGAGTAAAAAAAAAGAAGAAAGAAGGAGTCCAATTTCTCCAGCTCCCTCTAAATCTACATTTCCCAGGCTTTGCAGAAAGCCCCGTAGGTGTCGAGTGTGGCTTGCCATAGCAGAATTTGAAGAAATGGTCGAAACTATGTTTTTTTGGAAGTTGATGCAGCTGGCGATATGGACGATGCCGCCGGCGACATGGGTTGATTTGGGCAATGTGAATGATGCCGCCAACGGCATGGGTATGAGTGGTTTTGAGGTGATGCACCTAGTGATATGACTGATGCCGCTAGCGGCATGGAATTAATTTTCTCGACTGCATCAGAAGCAATTTCATCATTTCAGACCTATACAAAACCTGTAAACAACCCTGTAATCCATTTCCAATTCGTGTTCAATTGCAATCCATTTTATTCAAAGTAAAAAGCTCGAGGGCGCAAACCGTTCAAATATTCCAAATATCTAACCTACCAAACCAAAAACAAACAACAATCCAAATTATTCAAACCCCAATGTATCGAGGGTACAAACCAAAATCTAAATAAAAAGCAAAATGAAGGAATAAATCTAAGCATGCCCGCCACCGCCGGGAAGATGAGATGAAAAGTCCTTAGGGCTTACTAGTCAATCATTAACCTCATCCTCCTCTCTTCCCTCAGTCATCGAGACGCTGCTAGACTCCTCAACTGTGATAAACGAGCATCGACTGGAGGACATCTTCACTCCCCTATGACTGGTGCTACCGGGGTGCATGTGATCTAAGTTTTGCTTGCTCCTCCGCTTCTAAATAGTAGCCTCCAGCTGACCCTCTAGGTCGCTCACATGATGTCGGAGTTCTACAGTCTCCTCCTCGTATCTTTGCCGGGCTCCATCGGCATCTGATAGGGAGAGGGCCAAGAAATCCTATAAACCAGGGAAAACGTCAATAAT
Organism: Euphorbia pulcherrima; assembly: GCA_947683365.1. Classification (NCBI taxonomy): domain Eukaryota; kingdom Viridiplantae; phylum Streptophyta; class Magnoliopsida; order Malpighiales; family Euphorbiaceae; genus Euphorbia; species Euphorbia pulcherrima. The sequence continues at coordinate 47,403,813 of CANTUS010000014.1, forward strand.
GCACTTCATTCATAGCATCCATACACGCATCTTATTTTATTTCGATATGTCATAACAGGGAATGTACCTGAACAAGAAGCAATTACCCAATGAGTGTGTCCTAAAGAGCAAAATTTTCTCTGCCAATTTCTCTATATATCTCCGTGTAACCTGAAAAATAAAAAAGGCAAATCAATAAGCACCCATATCTAAGGGTAAGCAAGGAGGCAATTATCATGTTCTCAAGCCTTACATAAGTAGTGCCCTCTAGCATGAAGATCATAGCATGCCGGCTCGGACCTATGTTCTTGGGTTAGAAATCGCCTTGAGAATTCATCAGCAGGAACCGGGTTTCCAATGGGTTACCCAGACGCCCTTCCAAAAAATTAATACCCTCGGGTACACCATAGTACTGCGTCCCACTCTAGTTGTCCTGACCTCTCTTCCTCGCAGGTTCCTCAAAAGCATGAAAAACACACATAAGCAACCTCCCTAACCCAAATAATTATAAATCATGCACATACACGCAATCATACCTCAAAAGAGCGGTGCCCCCTAGGACATCGACACAATCCCGTCGGCTACATCCGCACCTATCTCGTCCAACCCCTCAGGCTCGATACCAACGTTGTCTTCAACCTCCATTTCAGCCTCCTCTTCCTGTTCTTCTTCCTCATCCTCTTCGACATCCACTATCCCTTTGAGCCGCCTCTTCTCCTCATCCAGCCTTAGCCCATTATGGTACTCGATTGTATCATTCCCATGGATACGAGGGCACAGGGGGAGTAGGTGCTATTGGTGCCACTCGTAGGAGCTCGAAACACTCAAAATGACCCGACCATTCCCTTTGATATAATCAGCTTGGTCAGTCATGGATGTAATCACTAGATGGGGCTACTATAAGCCTTTGGGAGGATCGGCGGGCACTGGTCTATCGGTGATAGGGACAAACCTCCAGCCCTAAACACGCTCCCCTAAGTACCACTACTGGGATAAGGGGCACTCCATGACAAACTGACTATCATCCACCTCCCACCTGACCCTCATGACTTCCAGTAGGTTCTTCATCTCGTGAAATGGTTCTGGGACAAGCTGCACCAACAATCAACCAAAACAACCAACATAATTATAATGTAAATTTATAAATGCTTTTTGTTTACTAATGTTTTGTCCTAAGTGTGAAATAGGGACCAAACCAAAAGATCGCATACTGAGCTCAATCGCACACTCATCAGGACCTCACTATACTTCGTGGGGTACTTGGCCTTCTCGCTAATACCATCGCACCAGTAGGTGAGAAAATGGGAACCCGGTGGTACAATCTTCTTGAACTCAACTGATGGGAGGATCTGGTGCTCAAAAGCCCAGGCCTGCACAAGTAATAATTAATCAGTTCAAAAAACATTAACAGTAAATGAGGCATGCACAGACAAGTAAAATGCTTCTAGGGAAGGTATACCTGGAGTAGCAGATGATAGAGATGGAGAGCCTTCACCTTCTTTCAGGCTCCCGCATTCAGCCTATGATACATTTGTGCTAGGATGGCCTAAGGCCAATTCTTCTTCCTAATGCCTGCCACATCCTCCACGGCAGATATCAGCCCGTAGTTGATCTTGTTCCCCGAAATCAGGAAAAATAGCATGGTGAGCAAGGAAATCAGGAAGGAGCGAATACATGCATCTCTATTATCCTCGGGCACCACATCAGCTCTAGTCTAGTGCTGGTGCAGCTCACCATAAGATAGCCACCCTAAGATGGGCTTCAAACTAAATAACTCCTTCACTCGCCTTACCACGGGCCTCTCGGTGTGATATTTTATGCATGAAGGCATCAAAATGAATGACCTCGTCCGTCCAGGGGAGCCCAGTCATAGCTACAACATAAGAGGGCATGATTGTCACTTCCTTAAATGAGAAGTTAAAGGTATGAGTGGTTTTGGACCACCTCTCTGTAAGAGCCGTCACAGCTGGATGGGAGAGCTTTGGCATTAACATGGGCATGATTCAGGCCAAGTCCCCAAAGCCCATCTCGTTGTTGGCTAGCACAAGTTCAGGATCCTTTTTTGAAATATGGTGCCACCACTAGCCAATAGTTCCCATACCTTCAGTGTAGGTTAGTCTGTGAGGCTGCAAAAATCAGAAGCAAAGTAGATAAGTCCCTATTTATTTTCTCATCACTGATACCTGCTGGAAAGCTGCCGATGTCACTTTTGCTAAAAGCGATGTCACCGGCGACATCACCATAAGCAAAAATGGCATCAACTTTCTTTGGCCTTTTTACAATTCCTGATGCCGCTGGCGACATTGCTCATGTCACCAGCGACATTGCTCATGTCGCCGACGACATCACAACCTGCGGGCAGAACCTATTTTGCCCCAAAAATCGCACCCATCATGCGAAAACCATAAAAATCACAATTAATCAAATCCTAAACCTAAGAATAGTAAAAATTGAACCTAAAACATGCAATATCAGTTCATAATCAGTCTATTTCCCGCTCATAACTCCTGCCATGGCATGATTTTGAGCTTAAGGCCGAATCAAAACTCAACCCAAAAAGAAGAACTTTGAGTTTTATAGGATTACTTGGACGTAGCAAAGGCGCTTTTCCTTGTCCGGGCTCAGGTTGGTGATGGGGGAATTGATACCATACCCATATATATTGGCTGTCTCCTTCAAGCCATAAGCAACAAGAACCAAGAGAAGTTTCAGCCCCTCGATGGAAGAATCAGGCAGGCTCTCCCTAGCCTTAGCAGATTTCCCCTTGAAAGCCCTGACAATCCTCTTCATGATTGGAATAACGAAGAAAGCAAAAGATTTGGAGAAGAATGGAGCGAAAGGGCGGGGAGGGGGTACGGTTTCTACAGAATGAGGAAGGAAGAGTGTTTTACTTCCTTTTAGACAGCCGCGCAGAATTCGAGGAGTTTCAATTTATCTAAAACTGCCCGATTCATGTCGCCGGTGGCATCATTCCATACTGCCAGTGACATTGTCTCATCTGATTTGAATTTTGAATTTGTTTGACCAGTCAAAGCTGCCACATGGCACTCATGTAGCCGACGATATCACCTTAAATCACTTTTTTTAGCCATCCTCGGTGAAATCCCGGCTCTAGCCCTGGCATCCCCAGACTTCTAAACCCTTGTACTTTTTATTATTATGTTTTTACTGTTGATTTAAGGGGTAAAAATATTTTTGTTTTACAAAATCAATCAAGCAGTAAAAGCGTCATCTAAAATCTATCTAATCTTGTTCTCACTCTACTATTCGCAGGTATAATCCATAAATGCAAACCCAATATGCTCATTTTGTATGCTACCCGAAGGTCCCTGATATAGTCTCTATACGTATCACCCTTTGGGTTCACCCCCATAACGCCAACTGAAGGTGCCTGATATATTCGCTGTATGTATCACCCTTTGGGTTTACCCTCAGAACGCCAACTGAAGGTCCCCGATATAGTCTCTATATGTATCACCCTTTCGGTTCACCCTTAGAATGCCAGCCGAAGGTCCTTGATACAGTCATTATACGTATCACCCTTTTTGTTCACCCCCTGAACACCAGCTGAAGTTCTCTGATACAGTCTCTATATGTATCACCCTTTGGGTTCATCCCCAGAGCACCAACTAAAGGTCCCTGATATAGTCTTTGTACGTATCACCCTTTGGGTTCACCCCTAGAATGCCAACTGAAGGTCCCTGATACAGTCTCTGTACATATCACCCTTTGGGTTCACCCCCAGAATGCCAATTGAAGGTCCCTTATACAGTCTCTGTATGTATCATCTTTTTGGTTCACCTAGAACACCAACTAAAGGTCCCTAATACAGTCTCTGTATGTATCACCCTTTGGGTTTACCCTATGTTCACTAATTAGAGATTACGGCATGACCCTCTACTTATCGATCTTCGAATTCATCCCCTGGAACACCATTAGATATTATAGAATGACCCAAAACTACACTCCACCAATCCATAAAGCATAAGTCCGACCAAGGGGCAACCAATTCACAAAGCATAAGTCCGACCAAGGGGCAACTAATCCATAAAGCATAAGTCCGACCAAGGGTCTATATCTCTGCAAAGCATAAGTCCGACCAAAGGGCAACCAATCTATAAAGCATAAGTCCGACTAAGGGGCAACCAATCCAAAAAGCATAAGTTCGACCAAGGGGCAATCTCTCCGTGGAGCATAAGTCTGACCAAAGGGCAACCAATCTATAAAGCATGAGTCCGACCAAAGGGCAACCAATCTATAAAGCATAAGTCTGACCAAGGGGCAACCTCTCTGTAAAGTATAAGTCCGACCAAGGGGCAACCCATCCATGACGCATAAGTCGTACCAAGGGGCAATCTCTCTGCGAAGCATAAGTTTGACCAAAGGGCAACCAATCCATAAAGCATAAGTCCGACCAAAGGGCAATCTCTCTGTGAAGCAAAAGTCTAACCAACGGGCAACCAATCCATAAAGCATAAGTCCGACCAAGGGCCAACCACTCCACAAAGCATAAGTCTGACCAAGATGCAACTAATCCATAAAGCATAAGTCCGACCAAAGGGCAACCAATCTAGAAAGCATAAGTCCGACCAAGGGGAAATCTCTTCGCGAAGCATAAGTCTGACTAAAGGGCAACCAATCTACAAAGCATAACTCCGACCAAAGGGCAACCAATCTACAAAGCATATGTTTGACCAAGGGGCAATCTCTCCGCAAGGATGAAGTTCGACCAAGGGACATCCTTTCCATAAAGCACAAGTCCGACCAAGGGGTAAACCAGTCATCCATCAGGTATTATTCCTATCCCTTGCTCTTTCGTGCGATCATACTGAAATGTGGCAGCAGTGATCCCTTAAGGGGCAGCATGTGAGCATGAGATTTTCCAGTCCCTCTCACGAGACGATGATGACATGTACCCGATTTTAATGTCGCAAAATAGAAGTTCTCCTTAGAATTTTGATTACCAATAAATGTTCCTTGCGAACTTTATACTTGGTAGAATCCAGTTCGGCGTGGCCGATAACGAGCCCCTATAGGAGCTTGAACCGATGATTTACACCCAAATTAAATAAACCTCTAGATACCTATTAAAATATCATTAAAATTCAAAAATTCCGTTTTGACCCCTTTAACCCGTGTTTGGTAGCTTTTTAGGCTTGTGGGCCCACTGGCAGTCAGCTTTCTAAAAGTTGATGCCGCTAGTGACATCGCCCCATGCCTCCAGTAGTATCACCCATGTCCCCGGTGGCATGGCCAAATCGGGCTCTGCAGACAGCTTTCTTCTTCCTCCTTGGGATAGTCTCTTTTTTGCCATTTCAGTAAAAATGGCTGAAAGGTCTCGAAGACCACCCCAATTTGCCTATAAAAACACACCTTAGGTTTTAAAAAAGGAGAGGATGAATCTGAAATTTGAACTTATGGAATTTTAGAGTAAGAAACTAGTTCTAGTGAGATAAGAATTAGAAAAGGTAGGCAAACGGATTTGAATCCATTTTTCCTGGTTTTTCTTCTTTGAACTCTCAGATTGTGAGTTTAAAATCAGTTGACATTAAGTTAAAATCGATCCAAATTGGAACTTAGAAACTTAAGTACCCAATCTACTACCAAATCATCATTACAAGCTCCCCAGAGGTGTTTCTTAGTTCATAAAGAGGTGGATTCACTGCCCTAAGGTAAAAATCCTGAGTCTCAAAGCTCTTTGGCATTAATATTGTCAGTTTATGCTGATTCTTGTTAATTTGTGTTCTTTTTGGGCTTTTGGTCATTTTTTTTATCGTAACCTGCTACTGCTACAAGAAATTGAAGTCACCGGAGACATGTGATGTCGCTGGCGGTATCACTCATGTCGCTAGAGACATCGCTGATACTGCTAGTGACATCACATTCCTGAAAGGCCTTACTTTCTTGTAGGAACCTTTCTTTATAGTACTCAGAAAGCCATGCAACCTATCTATAGACTGATGCCTCTAGCGACATCACTAATGTCAGCGGCGGTATCAGCCATGTCGCCAGCGGCATGGCCTTCTAGACAGCTATTTTATTTCTTTCTTTTCCGACCTTGTTTATTTTTTGAAGCTAGGATACTCAGTGCAACGATGGAGGTCTAAAACCTTCTGAAAATAGAACCCACCACATACCATGTGGCATTTTCACTAATAATCCCGATAAAATAACAATCGAGTCTAAAATTTGGTTAAAATGGAATTTTCCTCAACCGTCGTTTAAATCTCATCTTAGCCATACAACCAGGCTTCATAATGATATAAATGTTTACGCCATGTTCACCCTAACTCGGGTCTTGTTTGGTTTGCTAACTATACATGATTCATGATATATCTCGTACAACGTGCTATATCTATACTAACCATCTTCTGCAGGTAGATGCATGTTAAGCCTTCGGGTATTTTATTTATCGCATAGAGAATGTATAGGATTTGAAAGCCTAGTAATAATTTCAATTTCTGCATTTACTTTTGGATGACTGTAATAATTTACTTGATAAACGCAATAACAACATAATAACCGAAAACACAAAAAATAGGGTGGATTAAAACCAATTAAGAAAGAATGAAATATTTTAACTTCGCCTAATGTAAAATAGATAACATCATCCGAACTCGGAATCTCTAATTAAGGTATGGTCTACCACCTGGTGGGAAGATTATACCAAAATTCCCCGATTGAGCTGAACCGGGTGGCGACTCAATTTTAAGTACATGATTTCGATCTCGTATCCTCTAACACCTAAATTAAACTTAAATCCAACTTCGACATCAGTGCTTTCATCGTGCCTAAAATAAGGATCAATACGTCGCCACGCTTCACAATGCCAATTATTATTTCCCCCCGTACGGCGCATCTCATGAGGCCCTCGCGGGCGGGGAAATGGTCATCCGCTCATGTCCCCACATCGAGAAAGGCCAAAGAGTAGACAAATTGTGAAGTTTGAATGGAGGTAGATGCTGTATGTCCCTATGAATTTGGCACTCATGACACTTCCTAACCCTATTCACACAGTCAGCATTCATTGTGGTCCAAAAGTACCCCAATCTCTAAATTTTCCATCCTAAAGCCATACCATTCATATGCGGGCTGCAATCCCCTAAATGTACCTTGGTCATCACCTTTTTTGCTTATTCTTCTGATAAACACCTCAACAGTAACCCCTCAGCTGTCCTTTTAAAGAGATCTTCGTTAACTAGTCTGAATTGTATGGCTAACCTTTTAAGAGTCAAGCAATCTCAACCTGATGATCCGTCGGGCATTTCCCTTCCCTTGGGATCCTTTTAATATCGTCAAACCAGTAAATCCTTTGCTCCCCTATAGTCATGACTTGAGTCTTCTAGTGAAACGAGGACCAAACTGTCTTTATTATGAGTGGGCGGATGGGCTGCACTTCTTCTCCTTCCCACATTAATGCTAGGGTAGCTAAACAATCAGCCATTTGATTCTCATCTCTTGGTATATATTGGAAGAAGCATTGAATGAATTGTGCCTCCAAGTCCCAAACTACCTCTACATATGGTTTGAGCAATCCTTCTCCGATTCCCAATTCCCTAACAACCTATTTTATTACCAAAGCAGAATCTCCCATCACCTTGACCTCCTTCACTTCTGCTTTTAATAGGACATCAAGACTGAAGAGGCAAGCCTTATATTCAGCTTCGTTATTGGTGCCTAGGAATTCTAATCATTTACTCAGTGGGATAACTTTATTTTATGGTGTGACGATGATTACCCCAAGATCGACACCGTTTCTATTTATAGGCCCATTGAAATACATAATCCATTTAGTCCTCTCTACTTCCACTACTGCTAACTATTCATCAGGGAAAATCCAGGTTCTCCATATAATCATATTCTATGGGTTGACTTGCCAGAAATTCAGCCACCGCTCTCCCCTTAATGACCTTCTTCGTGGCATACTCAATATTAAACCCAGATAGCAATATGAGCCAACGAGAGAGTTTTCTTGCCAATGTAGGGGATTGACAAAGATACTTCATTGGATCCACTTTTGCAATTGCCTAGATTCTATAAGATTCAAAATAATGCCTAAACTTCATGGTTAGCCATACCATGGTAGTACAAGTCTTTTCCACTATCGTGTACTTTGTTCATAATCTAACGGCTTCTTACTCAAGTAGTAGATGGCGTGTTCACTCTTATCTTCGTGTTCTTGGACAAACATCGCACCTACAGATGACTCCTCTATAGCCAAGTAGAGTATCAATGGTTTACCAGGCATTAGAGGTTTCAAAATCGAAAGATTCACCCGGTACGCCTTTATCTTATCGAAGGCCATCTGACATTGATAGTTCCATTCTATCAGCTACTTTCTTTTTGACAACTTAAAGATAGGCTCACAAACTATGGTTAGCTTGGTAATGAAATCGCTTACATACTGAAGCGATCCAAGAAATGATCTGACTTCCTTTTCCGTTCCAGGAATATGCATTTCTCAAATGGCCTTAACCTTATCAGGATCAACCTTGATTCCTCTCTGACTGACTACGTGCCTAAGAAGCTTCCCTAATATAACTCCAAACACACACTTCTTCGGGTTCAACCAGAGGTTGTACTTCTCAATCCTTGTTAAGAACCTTTCCAAGATCTCAGGATTTTCTTCTCTCGTGTTGGACTTAACTAGTATGTCATCTATATAAACCTCAACCTCTTTGTGGATCATGTCATGTAGCAAAGCTATTACGGCTCTCTGGTAAGTTGCCCCTACATTCTTTAGTCCAAAAGGCATTACCTTATAATAATATACCCCCACTTAATGATGAAGGATGTCTTGACCTTATCTATGATGTCTATAAGAATCTAATTGTATCCAGAAAACCTATCTAAGAATGAGTACATTGCAGCTCTAGCAGTGCTATCTGTTAGCACATCAATATGTGGTAACATGAAATCATCTGTAGGAGAAGCCATACTTAAATCATGAAAGTCGACGCACATTTTGACCCTTTCATCTTTCTTAGGAACCGGGACTACATTGGCTAACCATGTTGGATACTCAATTACTTTGATGAACTTAGCTTCAAGAAACCTAGCAAATTCAGCATTGATTTTATCTGACGCAATCTTCTCAATTTTGGTTTAACTGGTTTGAACTTAGGGTCAGTAGGGATACGATGCTTGGCTATCTGGCGATCTACCCTAGGCATGTCTTCCTAGGACCATGCAAAAGCACTAACATGTTTTCTAAGCACTTTTATTATCTCTCTTTTTTTTGATAGGGATTAAGTCATTGGAAATGGTCACCATTTTTGGAGTTTCCTTTGTAACCAAATTAATGTCATTCAGTGAAACGTCATGAATGCTAAAAATGTTATGCGTATGGTCAGATGAATGCATGGTGCTATTAGGCGAAACATCAAACAAGTAAGCAAAAGCACTACTATTATCATCAAGATGCCTGAAGGCTATATGATTTTCATTACATAAAATACATTGTCATCCTCCATAGGCAGAGGGTCTTCTTGGTCATTCATTCAAATGTGAGTCAGGTCACGATCCAGATCTTGCAACTATTTCTCGGTCAACATGTCATTCACAACTTCCCTTGTGACTTTGGCCAGGTTTCTCAGTGCTTCCTGAATAGGTATCTTCTTCTTATCCCTTAGTTACAAAATAGTGTATGTTGAAGTGGTGATAGTATCGATGACTTTGTCTACTTCAATAATTGACGAGTCCTCATCCCCCATAATCTTGAAAAGTCTCTTGGCTTCTATAACGGCTTTGTAACTTTTGGGGATAGACTTATTGGCCTTTCTGAATGTCATCTTGATAAGATAAGGTGATAATCCAAAGATGATCAGGTCAGCTAATTCCATTTCCTAAGTTTTTCCTTTAAGGGCCACCTCAATTGTTAACCACCTGCGAAAGTAGTCATGGACGGGCTCTCCACTCTATTGTTTGATAGCTATGAGATCAAATATGGATGGTTATTCTCTTGCTTTCTTAGCTTCCATAATGCTTTTCCACACCTTGTTTTCTTCTAATCCTGAGTTAATCATGGGTATTTCCTTCCCTCTTCTACGGGGTTTACAAACTTTGCCTTTAATGATCAATGTAGTGATAGCTTTGAGGAGATCTTTGCATATTTTAGTTAGATGACCGGGAGTGACATGATATACATAGAAATTACCCCTCTCTTCGGGCCTTGGTTGAACATATGTCCGTAGGTGATCAATCAATCCGTATTCCTTCAACTTCCTGAAGATGACCAAAAGGGGAGTATCCTAAGGTAAGATGTCATCAAGGGCCATGGAATGAGCCATTTGGTCCTGGGTTACGTCGTAGGGTAGACACATGATATAAGGAAGGATCATCCCCTTTGGCATAACGACAAAGTCTAGCGACTGCCTTGGGTCCTTACTATGGTAAAACTACAGAATAGCCTCTTGGAGGAGTGAATGAGTCCCACTACTGACCGTGCAGAGCATTGGGTTCACTGGTTGAACTAATCGACCTAGCTGAACCATGATAATGACTGGGATGAGTGTTGGATAGGATTGCTGGATCTTGAGCTGAATTAGTGACCAAGAGATCAGTACATGCATAGGATGCGATATGCATGCATAAATTACAGTGATGCATGGTGGGGGGGTTAATTATAAGAGTAGGTAACACAACACATGTTAAGCGATCGATTCCATCCTTATTTCTCCGCGCTGAGTTTAAGGCCATTCTTCGTTAGTCTAATCTCAAAAGAAAAAAGGTACCCTAGAGGATAAAATTCTTTAGCTTTCGATAAGAATGGCATAGGGACATATCATAAGTTTGATGTAGAAGGTTCCCATCGTACCAAGCCTCTTTTCGAGGGAGATAGCAATGAGTGCTCCACCCACTAGAGTGTCCCCAATTCCTAGCGGGCATGGGTAACACTTTCATGAGTGTTGCAGAAATAATAGGGCACCCTAACCTAGTGCTAGAAGAAGAGCACATCTAGCTAGAGAGAAGGAGGTGAGAAGATAGAGTGTGATAATTTTTCCAAATGATGAACACAAAAAACAGGTTGAATCATGTAAATGTTTTTCACTGCTCATCTTAATCTTTTAAGCTTTTAAAACAAATTAACATTTTGCAAGTTAAAGATTATGTCCCTAGCAGAGTCACCACTGCAAGGTGTCGATGATGTGTGGGTCTCCCTTAGCGCCTTTGTGAGAGAGGTGGGGCCTACTAGGGGTTTGGTTAGATTTAGGCATGACAAAAGATTCTTTAGCTAAAGTTTGCACAATAAGCCAATTTTAATGAATAAAAGAATCAAGACCCAAATATCGATACAATTGATAGAGTCACCACCCAAGTTGTCTACTTGGAAAAGAGTTTTGGTATGGTTACCTCTGGGCGGGAGACTCATACCTATTGGATCAGAGATTCGGGTATCGGATGAGTCACTTATTTCTCATTTAGTTGATTCAAAATTACATTCACCGCAGAAAACTATTTTAGTTTTCATCATTTAGGGAATTATCATAGAAATCCTATTCTACACTCTTTCACACTCATTACATGCGTTTACATATTACAATAAAAGCACAAGCAATAAATGGGAGATAAAAATTACAACTGGGTGAAAAAATGGGGGAAATTGTAAAGAGATCCTATACATTTGTTCTAAGTTATAAAACAAAAATGAAAATAAATTCTCCTGCATCCACAGACATTAGCACAGTTTATAGCACATAACAAATAAGCATTTTATTGAGAAAAATGTGATTATGTTGTAAAGCCGTATTTTAACTTTTGTGGGTTGATTTAACTAATTATTAGTTAAAATGACCGCATGGCAAAAGGTGAGTTGGTTGATTTTTATTTAAGCAAAAAAGAAGTCTAGGTTCTGTCTAGAGGCCGGTACCCATACGGATGGGTGGGACCCGTACGGCTACTGAGGAGGATCCGTACGGGTCCTATCGGATCCGTACGGGTCCTATCGGATCCGTACGGGTCCTATCGGATCCGTACGGGTCCTATCGGATCCGTACGGGTCCTATCGGATCCGTACGGGTCCTATCGGATCCGTACGGGTCCTATCGGATCCGTACGGGTCCTATCGGATCCGTACGGGTCCTATCGGATCCGTACGGGTCCTATCGGATCCGTACGGGTCCTATCGGATCCGTACGGGTCCTATCGGATCCGTACGGGTCCGTACGGGTCCTATCAGATCCGACTTAAGTAGTGTTTCATTTATTCAATAGGTTAATTATAGAGGAGATAAAATAGAAGCGAGAATTTCCCTTTATACGAGTCTGGCGCACTAGTAGAATCATCAAAATGATATATTAGGTACCAACAAAGCCCGTATTAATCAGGACAGACCTAAAATGAGAATTGAAATAACAGTCGATACAGAATAAACTGACAATAACAATATAATGGAGTTGTGAGTCTCTTTAAAACTTAGGAGCATTACCTTTACGATGTGAATCCACTTTGAGGCGATCCCTTTACTGTTGAGAGAGTCTGGCCAAGGTATGTGCTTAGTTAGGACTATTTAAGAGAGTATTTGAGTGGACAGAATCTCCCCTAAACCCTAACAAATGAAGCTAGGAATGAATAAAATGTAACAAAACCTTTAAATGGGTTTTCCCCCCATTTTATACCTCCTATACCTCAACTATACCTATGGAGATTGCTAGAACTATAATTTTTCTATAGTAGTTTTGCTTATAAATTGTGTATCTTCAAAATGAGAGGAGAAGGCCCTTTTATATAGTGAAATAAGGTCAAAATTCAGTGATCCCGAATTCAATACCTGTCTTTTCCTGAAATGGTAAGAGACTACTTCTGAATTGGCTTGAACGAGAAACAAGCGTATCCGTACGGGTGGGGCCCCATGATATTAGGGGACCCTGTATGGGTCCTCCTCTAGGCGTACAGAAGGTACTCACCCGTACGGGTCTGCTAGTGGATCTATACTATAAGCTAGCACCCGAACTACTACCTAAGGTCAATCTAGGTCTCTGTATCATGGCCGAACTCAACTCTATAGTAGTGGGACCACCTCTGATGGATAACACCTATGAAAGAATGCATTATCTAGATCTCATCATCGTTTTACGAGATAGATCGCTAAAATCTAGTGCTCACACCCGTAATATCGAGTCGTCAAAAGTTTAACCTAGCTCAATTCCTTTTAGGAATTGATTGGCTCAGAGCTTCAGACTGTTGTGGACTCTGATTACTTTGGTCGGTCATAGTGGCTCTCTAGCAAAGGGCATATGATCGCTCAATATTTGGAATGTTTTGTGCATTGTGACTTAATCCAGGTTCTACAATAGTATCAATACAATTCACTCCTTCTATCAACTGTTAAGTACCATATGGTTTCTAGAACTCAATTTAAGTGTTAGTCCACTACTAGCTTTAATAGCTAGCCCAATATTTAGTCTTGCTGCCAAAGTACACTACTCAGCCATTTTAATTTGTTGATTAGGATCACATCCTATCAACTCATACTCTGATCAGAGGTTTATGAGTGTGTTACATCTAATAAGTGGTCAAGGTACATCTCCCTTGTTTGATATGATGTAAGCCTAAGAGGCAATTGGGGCGATATGTCTTAGTTAGTTTTATTTGTATGAACAAAGTTATATTAATAAAGGCATCCTTTTGTTATATCAATGACTATGAAATATAACATGACTGGTTTAGAATATATTCATTGATGTTTTTGCAAAAGTCCATGATATAATTATAGCACGTATTGCAAGGGAATAGTGAGACTGTATTGGTGAGAACTAGTTCGTGTGCAATTATAATTTGTCTAAATATCCCTAGTCATAGTATCATCAAGACCAGACATTGATGAATATGGATAGAGTAGCATTTATCATCATACCTCTTGAATTTGATTCAGAGTAGCATATCTCCAGTGCTAGAGGGTGGTACCTAGGGTTAACACATGAATGTATTCAGGGAGAAACATTGGAGACTGCTATGAGATAACAATCGGCAATCTATATTATGTATTGGTGTTTAATCTTCTCTTTGCGAAAGCAATACAAATATCCTCAGACCTGAGATACTAGTTACTTTGTTCAGATGTTGCTATGCTTTGGATCATACCTATACATTTTATAGACTGGATGATACGGATGATTGTGAGTTGATGTTTGTCTGTTGGTAAGCTGAGTAGTAAAGATGGAATCTATCACTCTATTATAGCTATATAAGGGAGATGTAACTTAGCCACTTGTTAGAAGTGTCACACTCGTAAACCTCTGATCAGAGTATGAGTTGATAGGATGAGATCCTGATCAACACATTAAATGGTTGAGTAGTGTACTTTGGAAGCCAGACTAAACTACTGGGGTAGCTATTATAGCTACTAGTGGACTAACAATTAAACTGAGTCTTAGAAACTAGATGGTACTTAATAGTTGATAGAAGGAGTAAATTGTATCGATGCTATTGCAGAATCGGGATTAAGTCGTAATGCAAGTGAAGTTCTAAATATTGAGGGGTCATATGCGTTGGCTAGAGTGCTACTATGACCTATTAAAGTAATTGGACTCCATAATAGTCTAGAGCTCCAAGTAGTTCAATTCCTAAAAAGGGAATTGAGGCAGGTTAAACTTTTGACTGCTCGATATTACAGGATCCTATAAGGTCACACACTTTGAGTTACTACTAAGCTATGTGAAGAATAGTTAGACTAGGTCTAATCTAGAAGAGCAAGAAGATATTGGTTCGACCAATATTCATTGGTTGGGCAAATTAACCTGTTAAATAATAAGGAGGTTAAAATAGTGAAAAGTGGAATGAGAAACACAAACAAAGCAGGGTTTGGGGAACCTGCACGAGTGGATTTGCACATGTACTGTTAGATAGTGCATGCACAAGATCTGTGTGTGAGATAGTACAAAAATACCTTACGTGAGCTGGCTGCCTTTGGCAGCCCAAGGTGCGCACTACGCAAGCTTAAAGTGGGCTGCATAGGCATGCAGCCCGTTAGCAGGCTGCTCAAGCCTGCATGGACTGCGTAGGCGACAGCTCTAGCAGGCTAGGCTTTCGATACGACACTGCTAGCCGCTAATAAGCAGTGTTAGGGTTTAATTGGGTAGCTTGCTCATCAAAAAAGCTCCTAAGTGTTTGTATCAGACTCTACTTCTGATTTTAATTAAATATACTTAATTGCCCTTTCTATTTTAATTCTGACTGGTTGAGGATAGGGACTTTATTGTCCTTTGAATATTTCCTAACCACTATAAATAGACGCCTCCTCTTTCATTATTTTTCATCCTGAATTTTATAATCCCTCTCTTGCTCTCTTATTCTCTTAGTTGTTCTAATTCCTAAAAGTAATCTGTTGAGAGACGTATTTACTTAGAATAGAAAACTAAGGGAATTTCTTTTAGGATAAATTAGTAGGAAAGATCTAGCTATCTACCAATTATTTATCAGTTCTCCATTTCTAGAAGGTTTTGGTCGGTGGTGCTTATGTGGACTATTTATAGAGGGCTTCTACTTTGGAGTCTATCCACGTTGCTCAGGGATCTTTCAACCGATTACGAGATTCACGCTTCAAATGATAAGTGGTTAAATTATTATTAGGTCATTTTAATAAGTGTTTATGACCTAGAATAATTTAAGACTAGAACTATTATCAATCATGCAATGCTTAGGAGATCGAGGGATCTAGAATAAATTTTTCAATTTGTGCTGCGCATGTTTTACTTGCTAAAACCCTTAATCTAGACCAACATCTCATATATTGCTATAGTGAAGTGATAGATTCCATCTTGAATACTCAACTTACTAATGAACAAACATCAACTATACCCGTAATTATCTGAATCACCCGGTCTGTAGAATGCTTAGGTATGACCCAAAGTATAGCAACATCTGAACAAGGTAACTAGTATCTCAAGTCTAAGGATATTCATATTACTATTGTAATGAGATGATTAACACCAACACATAATATAGATTACCAAGTGTTGTCTCATAGCGGTCTCCAATGTATTTCTCTCAATACATTCATGTGTTAACCCAAGGTACCACCCTCTAGCACTGGAGATATGCTACTCTGAATCAAATTCAAGAGGTATAACGACACATGCTAGTCTATCCGCATCATCAATGTCCAGTCTTGATGACACTATGACTAGGAATATTTAGACAAATCATAATTGCACATGAACCTGTTCTCACCAACATAGTCCCACTATGCCCTTGCAATACGTGCTATGCTTATGTCATGGACTTTTGCAAACACATCAATGAATATATTCTAAACCTGTCATAATATATTTTCACAGTCATTGATACAATAAAAGAATGCCTTTATTAATATAACTTTATTCGTACAAATAAAACTAAGTTATATAGCCCTAATTGCCTTTAGGGCATGCATTGTATCTAATAATCTCCCACTTGCACTAGAGCCAATTAGCTACGTGTCATAAGCCATAACTATTAACATGCTAGTCATGCTTAATCTGTGTCAAAGGCTTGGTCAGACCATCCTCCAGGTTTTGATTTGTGGGTACATATTCCATTTGTATATCCTTATCCCTTATCATATGTTGAACTATATGCCATCTTCTGTGTACATGTCTATTTCTTTAACGAGACCATGGTTCTTTTGCTTGAGCAATAGCCCTAGTGTTATCATAATATAATACTATTGGATCCTCACTGTTAGACACCACACCGAGATCACCAATAAATCTCTTTATCGAGATAGTTTGCTTTGCTACTTCTGAAGTAGCAATGTACTCATATTCGGTGGTTGAATCGACAGTTGTATCATGTTTGGAACTTTTTCAAACAACTGCCCCTCCATTTAGCATAAAAAGTAAACCTAATTGTGACTTGCATTCATCTTTGTTAGATTGAAAACTCGCATAAGTGAATCCCTTTACTATAAGATCACCTCCTCCATATACCAAGAACATTTCCTTAGTCCTTCTCAAGTACTTAAGGGTTTTCTTTATAGCCTTCTAGTGCTTCTCACCTGGATCAAATTAAATCTGCTCGTGATGCTCAATGCTTGCAAGACATCAGACCGTGTACATACCATAGCATACATGATAGATTCTATTGTGGATGCACCGGGAATTCTATTCATGCACAATCTCTCCTCTTGTGTCCCCAGACACTCAGAATTATAAAGGTTAATTCCATGAGACATTGGAAGATAACCCTTTCTTGATTGCTTAAAGTTAAACCTAGTCAATACCTTCTCTATGTATGTATCTTGTGAAAGACATAGCAACCTCTTTGATCTATCTCTATAGATCATTATACCTAGTATAAATGCTGCTTCTCCGAGGTCTTTCATGGAGAACTTTCTGAATAACCACGACTTAACCATTTGAATAAGAGAAATGTCATTTCCTATTAGCAGTATGTCATCAACATATAGCATAAGGAAAATGACTGCACTCCTACTAACTCTCTTGTATACAAAAGGCTCAGAAGTGTTTGATATAAAATCTAACTCTCTGATCATATCATCAAACCTTATTTTCCAACTCCTGGATCCCTGCTTAAGTCCATAAATGGATCTTTGTAGCTTGTATACCTTTAAGCCAGTCTGAGATGTAAAACCCTTAGGTTATATCATGTATACATCTTGATCCAAGTTTCCATTTAGGAAAGCAGTTTTAACATCCATTTGGCAGATCCCATAATAATAATGAGCAACAATGGCCAAGAGTATCCTTATGGATTTTAGCATAGCTACTGATGAAAAGGTTTCGTCATAGTCAATACCTTCTCTTTGACTGTAACCCTTTGCCACCAACCGTGCCTTATAGGTAATCACATTACCATCCATGTTAGTTTTCTTCTTGAAAACCCATTTGCAACCTCTGGGTCTAACCTCATCAGGTGCATCAACCAATTCACCTACTTAGTTTTCATACATGGAGTCCATTTTTGATTTCATGGCTTTTAACCATTTATTAGAGTCTTAGCACTCCATTACTTCCTTTTAGGTCTTAAGTTAATCATCCTTCATTAGAAAGATTTGTTTATCATCTATGGTTAAATATCCATATCCTTCAGGAGCGTTGGGAACCCTACCAAATCTATGCAATTGTTGTTGTGTAATAGGTTGTTCCTCAATCACACTCTATTGTGTATCAGGCATATGAATTATCAGTTGATCATCTTGTTTGCCTACTTGAACCCCAAGTTCAAGGTTGCTCCCACTAGTTTTTTCAAGCAAGTGTTCCTTCTCAAGGAACTGAGCGGTCCTAGAAACAAACACCTTTTGTTCCTTAGGATCACAAAAGGTATATCCTATTGTCTCTTTAGGATAACCTATGAACAAGCATTTGTTAGCCCAAGCTCCTAGCTTGTCTGACATCTTCCTTTTAACATAGGCAAGATATCCCCAAACTCTCAGGTGAGAAAAAGAGGGTTTTTTACCATAACATGTTTCGTATGGTGTTGTATCAATTGATTTTGAGGGCACACGGTTTAATATATAAACTGCACTCTCAAGTGCATATCCCCAAAAGGATTTGCTGAGACTTACTTAGCTTAACATAGACTGAACCATGTCCAACAAAGTTCTATTCCTCGTATTAGACACACCATTATGCTGAGGAGTATAAGGAGGGGCCCATTAGTGTAATATTCCATTATCTCTTAGATAATCTTGAAACTCTTGGCTTAAATATTCTTCACCTCTGTCTGATTGTAGTGCCTTAATATTCTTTCCAAGCTATTTCTCAACTTCATTCTTATAGTCTTTGAATCTTTCAAAACTATCTGATTTGTGCCTCATAAGGTTCAAATATCTTTATCGTGAGTAATCATCGATAAAAGATATTAAGTAGACGAATCCTCCATGTGCTTGCACATTTATTAGACCACATACATCTATGTGTATTATTTCCAATGTACTTGTGTCACGTTGCCCTTTTCCTTTGAAGGGTTTCTTTATCATCTTGCCTAATAAACAAGGTTTGCATGCCCCAAAAGACTCCCAGTCTATTGCGCCCAAGTCACCACCTTTGTGTAACTTATTTGAGCAGGTTTCGTTTATATGGCCCAAATGACAATGCCATAAGTAGGATGATTTGCCTTTATCTAATTTCAATCTCTTATCATCATTCATATTAAAAATTTCAGCTTTAGTATTTAAAAACATATGCCATCAAACAAAATTCCACTGCCATAAAGAATACTATTTTTACAAATTTGACAATCTTTATTACTAAATAAAACTTCAAATCCTTCTACTGCTAAACACGGAACAGAAATAATATTCTTAGTTACAATAGGAATATAATAGCATTTATTTAATTCTAAAACTAGGCCACTTGGCAACTTGAGACTATATGTTCCTATAGCTGATGCAGCAACCCGTGCTCCATTTCTAACTCCTAGGTCCAACTCTCCTTTAGCCAGCCTTCTACGATTCTATAATTCCTGCATAGAAGTAGTAATATGAGTACCACATCTAGTATCTAATACCCATGTAGACTCATAAGGAACTGTAATGAAATTTTCAATCATGAACATACCTAAAGTAGTTCCTTTCTCAGGCTCTTCTTCATATGCTCAGAGACAGGTGCCTTGCAATCCCTTTTCCACTGTCCTTATTTTTCACACTAGAAATATACATTTGTAGCTCCTTTCTTCTTTTTCTTCTTCTTACTGATCTTTTTCTTAGCCTTCAACCCCTTCTTTTTCTGGGTTTTACCCTTCGAAGGTTTGGTTTTCTTAACCATCAGTAGATTTTTTTGATCCTTCTTGATCTTTGGTTTTACTATTTTTTAGCATGTTGATCAATTTTGGGATTGTTGTATCAAGGCTGTTCATGTAATAATTAGTCACAAACTGTGAATAAATATCAGTGAGCAAAGTCAAAATGAGATCTATGCTCAACTCACGATCCATGACAAAACCCAATCGACCAAGCTTCTTGACATAGCCAAGAAGTTTTGAACATTCTGAGATGCTGAAGCACCATCCTGCATCTTAGTTCCAAACAAAAGTCTCAAGGTCTCAAACCTCTCAGTCCTTGGTTGCTCAGAAAAGAGTTCTTAAAATGGAGAATCACGGTATTGAGATCTATATTCTCATGTTGTTTTTGAAGCTAAGGATTCATGGTTTCCAACATTAAACATGTTACAGATTCACGATCTTTTATATGCTTCCTTTATGCCTCATGTTCCTCATGATTGCCAGCATCAAGTTCGTCAGGAAGGGGCTCATCCAAAATATAAGCCAGGCTTTTGCCTCTGAGGACTATCCTCACCTTCCTGACCCAACCAATAAAATTTATACCATCCAATTTGTGTTCAAGAATAGCGCAAAAGTTTATGTTTGTAGTCATATTTAACCTGGATATAAGAGAAGAATTATTACTTTAGACTTAGTTCTTGTACATGCATTTAATTTAAGGTCTTTTAATTAAATACATATTCCTACTATTTTTATTATTAAGGTTTATTCGATAACATAATAGCCCACTCTATTTTCTTTTAGGAAACATGGTCTAACCATTCTCCTTAGTAGATAGCATCTAAAACACATTTAAGCCAACCCCCGCTATCGCGAGTCAAGCTAACTTAAACAACTATAGGAGGATCTAGTCCATTTGCATCCAATGCAATTGCTAATCCATTTAAGTTTCAACCAGTGGACGTGCATAACTAATTATATGACTCCTCAAATGATGTCTAGCCCAGCATTAGCTCCGATATTACGAATAAGTAACCCAGTCCGGTTAAGACTTAACCCTAATTTGAATCATGTGACTAGTCGGTGTTAAAGAAGAAAGCATGTTATGCTTGAGCAAGTCATTTAGTAAAAAGGCCTAGAATCACGCTTTGATTTTTAGGAAAGCTAATTTTGTCTTAATATTTTAATGGGGATTTATTGGTGCAACAGGTCTCGCCTAATTTAGGACTTATACATGGACATGATTATGAGACTATAACTAATTCCGGGCTAAAAGGAATTAGTGGGTCTAACATAGGGTCATTTTTAGTGGACAATATTTTTGGATGGGCGGCGAAGTTAAGCAGGAGGTACAATCCCTGGAAGCTAATGAGTGTGATTGTTATGATGGAAAATGGTTTTGCATGTACTAGTATTCGAAAGATACGAGATTAAAATCTTGTACTTAAAATAGAGTCGCCACCCGATTCAGCTCAAGCAGGAAATTTTGGTACGATTTTCCCACAAGGTGGTAGACCATACCTTAAGTAGAGATTTTGAGTTCGGATGACGTTATCTATTTTACATTGACCAAGTTAAAAGTTTCACTCTTTTTTATTCGGTTTTAATCCACCCTATTTATTGTGTTTTTAATTTATATATTGTGTTAGCAAGTCATCAAGCATTTAAAGCAATAAATAAATAAATTATTACAGTCATCGAATGAATAAAAGCGGAAATTAAAAGAATAATTACAAGGCTTTCCCAAATCCTATACATTTGTCTATACTATAAATAAAACACCTGAAGGCCTAACATACATCTAACCTAAATCTACCTGCATAAATTGGTTAGCATAGATACAACATGTTGTACGAGGTATATCATGTAACATGCATAGTTAGTAGACCAAACAAGACCCGAGTTAGCGTGAATATGGAATAATTATCTTACAATTTATGGAGCCCGGTTGGATGGCTAAAAATGGTGTTTGAATGAAGTTTGTGAGAAAATCCCATTTTATCCACATTTTAGACTCGATTTATTATTCTAACCTAATTTTTAGTGAAAATGCCACATGTTATGGGGCGAGGACTATTTTTAAGGAGTTCTGTACTCCCGTCGTTGCACTACATATCCTAACTTCAAAAATTAAACTAGGTCGAAAACGAAAATGAAAACTAAATCTGATGTCTAAAAGGTCATACCACCGGCGGTATGAATGAAGTTGTTGGCGGCATCAACAATGCCACTAGCAATTTCATTTACATAGGTAGGAGGAAGGACAATTTGAGTACTATAAAGAAAGGGTCCAATAATAAAATAGAGCCATTGGGGACAAAGGAAGCCCCTGATGTCACTGGTGACATGAGTGATACCGCCGACTGCTTCAACTGTCTTTGGCGGCTTTAATTTCTTGCACTAGCAGTAGTTAATGGTTGAAAAATGACCAACAACCAAAACTAAGCACAAAACAGCAAATAAACACAATAAATAAGTAAAATGGAAGCCAAAGAGCTATGAGACTCAGAATTTTACCTCAGGGCCGTGAATCCACCTCTTCGTGATCCAAATGACACCTTTGGGGAGCTCGAAATGATGATTTGGGTACTGAGTGGGGGATTTAAGTCTCTAAATCCTATTATAGTGATTTTAAACCTAAAATCTACCTAGATATCAGAGAGTTTAGTTAAGAAAAACCAAGAAAAGATGGAATAACTCCCCTTTTCTTACCTTTTCTATACCTTATGCTACTAAAACTAACTAGAATTGCTTAAAATCTCTCTAATATTTCAAGTAGGAAGAGTCCCAACATTTTTCAGCTATAAATGGCTCCTTATATAGGCTAAAATTAGGTGGAAATTGACTTTGATCAATTATCTAGTGGGTATCGAGCAAGCATGGCAAAACGCTATCTACTGTAGAAACTCATGCCGGCGACGGCATGGATGATACTGCCGGCAGTATCGCTAAAGCCGCAGGCAGCTTTAACTTTTGCCATGTCTAAAAAGTAAGCATGACCTAGCCTTAAAAGGTACAGAGGTGCCATAATCCGCCTAAAAAGGTGTTTTAGCTATATTTTTTGAGTAATTAGGGTTATTTTTTAATTTCTAAGGGCATTTTGGAATAAATTATTTTTAGGTGCAAATCATCTGTTCGAGCTCCCACCAAACGCGTTATTAGACACACCGAACTAAATTTTTTCCAAAAATAAAATTCGCGAAGAATTTTTTTATCAGTAATAAAAATTCAAAAAGAATTTTTATAATGACGAATAAAATTGAATATACGTCATCATCGTCTCACAAGAGGGATTGTAAAATCCTATGCTCACAAGTTGCCCCTCGAGGGATCACTACTGCTACAAGTCATTATGATCGCACAAAAAGGGCAAGGGTTTAGAAATTGTACCTGATGGATGATGGGATGGACCAAAGGATCACAAGATTTTGATTTCGTCAGTACCTCCATTTGGCGTTCGGCAGGCTGGACCCGAAGGATGATGGATTTTGGCTCCGTCAGGACCTTCATTTGGTGTTTGGTAGGCTGGACCTGAAGGATTACTATATTCTGGCTCCATCAGGACCTTCATTTGGTTTTTGCCTCCACTATTAGCGGTCTTGGGCTTTAAGGTTTGCCAAGAGCAAGCTTGGCCTTTAAGGTTTGCCAAGAGCAGGCTTAGGCTTTAAGGTTTTGTTAGATACAATGTATGCCCTAGAGGCAATTAGGGCGATATATCTTAGTTTTATTTGTACGAACAAAGTTATATAAATAAAGGCATTATTTTGTTATATCAATGACTGTGAAAATGTATTGTGACTAGTTTGGAATACATTCATTGATGTGTTTGCGAAAGTCCGTGAAATAATCATAGCATGAATTGCAATGGCATAGTAGGACTATGTTGGTAAGAACTAGTTCGTGTGCAATTATGATTTGTCCAAATATCCCTAGTCAAAGTATCATCAAGACTAGACATTCATGAATGCGGATAGAATAGCATGTGTCATCATACCTCTTGAATTTAATTCATATCTCCAGTGCTAGAGGGTGGTACCTTGGGTTAACACATGAATGTATTCAGGGAGATACGTTGGAGACCGCTATAAGACAACACTCGATAATCTATATTATGTGTTGATGTTTTAATCATCCCATTGTAATAGCAATACAAATATCCTTAGACCTGAGATACTAGTTAACTTGTTCAGATGTTGCTATACTTTGGATTATACCTATACATTCTATAGATTTGATGATACGAATAATTATGGGTATAGTTGATGTCTGTCCGTTGGTAAGCCGAGTAGTCAAGATGGAATATATCACTTCGCTATAGCAATATAAGGGAAATGTACCTTGGCCACTTGTTAGAAGTGACACACTCGTAAACCTCTAAATAGATTATGAGTTGATAGGATCAGATCCTAATCAACACATTAAGTGGTTGAGTAGTGTACTTTGGTAGCTAGACTAAACTACTGGGGTAGCTATTATAGCTACTAGGGGACTAACACTTAAATTGAGTCCTAGAAACCAGATGGTACTTAGTAATTGAAAGGAGTGAATTATATTAGAACTATTGCAGAACCGGGATTAAGTCACTATGCATATGATGTTTCGAATATTGAGGGGTCATATGCCTTTGCTAGAGTGCCACTATGACCGATAAAAGTAATTGTTGTCCATAATGGTCTAGAGCTCTAAGCTGATTGATTCCTAAACAGGATTCAGCCAGGTAAAACTTTTAGCAACTTAATATTACGGGATCCTATATGGTCACACACTTTGAGTTACAGCTGAGGTATGTAATGAACCATTAGACTAGGTCTAATCTAGAAGAGCGAAGAAATATTGTTAGACCATATCATATTGGTTAGAGCAATATTCATTAGTTAGACCAATGAGCCTGATAAATAATGAGGATAAAATAAATAAAGGGAAGGCTGAACTGAACTTAGCGGGATGTATTCATATTGGATGTTGGATAAATCTGCGTAAGTGGGTCTGAAAATGTAATTTTGGACTGTACATAAAAGACCTACGTATGGGCCATATGGCAGCACTTTTTGGAATAGTGCTGCACGTAGCCCATAGGGCATGCAGAAGCAAGCTGCAAGAAGCAGCCCGCTTGCGCGCTACATAAGCCCAAAGTGTTGCGTAGGTGCGCAGTCCTTATAGGCATGCACATTATGCGCAGGCATGCACGACAGGTGCAAGACCACAAGGGACTGCTGCCCGAATGGCCAGCAGTCTCCCAGTCAAACTGGAGCTTGCTCCCTAAGCAAGCTCCCAACATTTGAGTTGGTTTCCAACTCCTCTAGGGTTTAATTTAAATACAAGTTTGCCCTTTTAATTTTATTTCTGATTGGTTTAGGTTAGGGCCATTTTTGTCCCTTGAATAATTCCTAACAATTATAAATAGAAGCCTCCCCGTTCATTATTTTTGGTCCTGAATGCATAATCCCTCTCTTCCTCTCTTATTATCTTAGTTGTTCTAATTCCTAAAAGTAATCCGTCAAAATATGTATTTACTTAGAATAGAAAACTAAGTGAATTTCTTCTATAATAATATAGTAGGAAAGATCTAGCTATCTTCTGCTCCTTTGTCAGTTCTTCCATTCTAGATGGTTTTGGTCGGTGGTGCTCGTGTGGACTATTTATAGAGGGCTTCTACTTTGGAGTCTATGCATACAGCTGAGGGGTCTTTATGCTGACTACGGGATTCACGCTTCAACTAGTAAGTGGTTAAATTATTATTAGGTCCTTATAATAAATGTTTATGACCTAGAATAATTGAAGACTAGCACTATTATCAGCCATGCGATGCTTAGGAGATTCAGGGAAGTAGATTAAATTTTTGAATTTCCACTGCACCCATTTTACTTGCTAAAACCCTTAATCTAGACCAGCAGTGGTGTCAGAGCCTACCTAAATCGATTCTATGATTGACTAAAAATATGCTAGGTCTGATTTTCTGTGAAATATTTTTGTGTATGCTATGCCATGCCTAGGAATTTATTTCTTGCAATAGAAAATGTTGTGATAACTAGATTAAGTGTTGCTCAAACATAGTCGGGGTAGTTATCGAAGGATTAACAATGTTTTACTTGAAATTGTAAATGCTTTAATTTTTGAATTATTTAGAATAATTCTTAAATTAGAAAAGAATGAAGTATTTAATTTAATTAGTCTATGGTTAACTGAGTCAGAAGGGCCCATGTTTATTCTGGCAAGGATTGGACTTGGCTGCTCATTCACTTCAAGGGGGCCTCTCCTACTTGGGAATTTTCATCGGTTCTAGATTCTAATTGCCAAAGAGACTTTTTAAATTAATTGATTTCTAGTATAATGAATTGGATTCATTACGTGGTTTTACAAATGGAAGTTTAAATTGTTAGATTGAAACTTATAGGCATAGGTACAAGAACTTGAACAATGAACCCCCTTGTTTGTTTTGCATGCTATATGGAGTCTTGGCATAATAGAATGATTATGAATTACAAGTTGAGTATGACCCCTAGGTTGGACCTACTAATTCCTATAGCCTAGAATTAGTTATACTTTTATAATCATGTCCATGTGTAAGTCCTAGATTAGGCGAGACCGCTTGCACTAATAAATCCCCATTAAAATATTAAGACAAAATTAGCCTTCCTAAAAATTGAAGTGTGATTCTAGGCCTTTTCATTGAATGACTTGCTCACACAAAGCATTCCTTCTTCTTTAACTTCGTCTATTCACATGATTTGAGTTAGGGTTAAGTCTTAACCGGATTGGGTTAGTTGTCCGTAAAATCGGAGATAATGCTAGGCTGGAGGCATAATTTAAGGCGTCATATAATTGGTTATGCACATCCATTGGTTGGAACTCAAATGGATTAGCAATTGCATTAGATGTAAATGGACTAGATCCTCCTATAGTTATTTAAGTTAGCTTGACTCGTGGTAGCGGGGGTTAGCTTAAATGTGTTATAGATGCTACCTAATAAGGAGAATGGTTAGACCATGTTTCTTGAAAAACAATAGAAGGGGCTATTATGTTTTCGAATTGAACCTTGATAAAAATAGTAGGAACATGTATTTAATTAAAAGACCTTGAATTAAATGCATGTATAAGAACTAAGTCTAAAGCAATAATTTTTTTCTTATATCTAGGTTGAATATGACTACAAACATAAACTTTCACGCTATTCTTGAAAACAAATTGGATGGTACCAATTTTATTGATTGGTTTAGGACGGTGAGATAGTCCTCAAAGGTGAAGGCCTAGCTTATATTTTGGATGAGCCCCTTCCTAATGAACCTGATACTGGCGATCATGAGGAACATGAGGCGTGGAAGAAGCGTAGGAAAGATCTTGAATCCGCAACATGTTTGATGTTGGGAACCATGAATCATGAGCTTCAGAAAAAGCATGAGAATATGGATCTCGATACCGTGACTCTCCATCTTCAGGAACTCCTTTCTGAGCAAGCAAGGACTGAGAGGTTTGAGAACTCAAGACTTTTGTTTGGTACTAAGATGCAGGCTGGCACTTTAGCATCTCAGCATGTTTTAAAACTTCTTGGCTATGTCGAGAAGCTTGGTCAATTGGATTTTTTCATGGATTATTTCGCTCACTGAAATTTATTCACAGTTTGTGATCAATTATTACCTGAATAAAATTGATACAATAATCCCAGAATTGATCAACATGCTAAAAATAGTAAAACCTAAGATCAATCAGGATTAGAATAATCTACTGCTGGTTGATAAAACAAAACCTTTGAAGGGTAACATCCTAAAGAAGAAGGGGCTGAAGGCTAAGAAAAAGATCAGTAAGTAGAAGAAAAATAAGAAAGGATCTGCATGTTTCTAGTGTGGAAAACTAGGACACTAGAAAAGGGATTGCAAGGCGCCTATCTCTGAGCATGTGAAGTAGAGCCCTAAGAAGGGAACTACTTCAGGTATGTTCATGATTGAAAATTTCACTATAGTTCCTTATGAGTCTACATCAGTATTAGATACTAGATGTGGTACCATATATGTACTTTTGTGCAGGAGTTACGGAGTAGTAGAATGCTAGTTAAAGGAGAGTTGGACCTACGAGTTAGAAATGGAACACGGGTTGCTGCATCAAGTGTAGGAACATATAGTCTCAAATTGCCAAGTGGCCTAGTTCTAGAATGAAATAAATGCTATTACATTCCGGTTGTTACTAAGATTATTATTTATGTTGCGTGTTTAGTAGTAGATTGATTTGAAGATTTATTTAATAACAAAGATTGTCAAATTTATAAAAATAGTGTTCTTTATGGCAACGGAGTTTTGATTGGTGGCATATATGTTTTAAATACTAAAGCTAAAATTTTTAATATGAATGATGCTAAGAGATTGAAATTATAAAGACAAATCATCGTACTTATGGCATTGTAGTTTGGGCCATATAAACGAAGCCCGCTTAACTAAGTTACACAAAGGAGGTGACTTGGGCCCAACATACTAGGAGTCTTATAGGGCATGTGAACCTTATTTATTATGTAAAATGACAAAGAAACCCTTTAAAGGTAAAGGGCAACGTGCAACAAGTACATTGGAAATAATACACACAGATGTATATGGTCCAATAAATGTGCAAGCATAGGGAGGATTCATCTACTTTATAACTTTTATCGATGATTACTCATGATATGGGTATTTGTACCTTATGAGGGATAAATCAGATAGTTTTTAAAAGTTCAAAGACTATAAGAATGAAGTTGAGAAACAACTTGGAAAGAATATTAAGGCACTACGGTCAGACAGAGGTGGAAATATTTAAGCCAAGAGTTTCAAGATTATCTAAGGGATAATTGAATATTACCCCAATAGACCCCTCCTTGTACTCCTCAACACAATGGTGTGTCTGAGAGGAGGAATAAAACTTTGTTTGACATGGTTCCGTCCATGATGAGCCAAGCAAGTCTCAACAAATCCTTTTAGGGACAAGCACTTGAGAGCACAGTTTATATACTGAACCGTGTACCCTCAAAATCAGTTGATACAACACCATACGAAAGGTGGTGTGGTAAGAAACCCTCTCTTTTCTCACTTGAGAGTTTGGGGATGTCCTGCCTAAGTTAAAAGGACAATGTCAGACAAGATGGGAGATAGGGCTGACAAATGCTTGTTCATAGGTTATTCTAAAGAGATAGTAGGTATACCTTTTTATGATCCTAAGGAATAGAAGGAGTTTGTTTCTAGGACGGCTCAGTTCCTTGAGAAGGAACACATACTTGAAAAAGCTAGTGGGAGCGACCTTGAATTTGAGGTTCTAGTACGTGAACAAGATGATCAATTGATAATTCCTATACCTGATGCACAACAGAGTTTGATCGAGGAACAACCTGTTACACAACAACCATTTCCTAGATTTAGTAGGGTTCCCAATGCTCTTGAAAGATATGGATTTTTCATCACGAATGATAAACAAATCTTTCTAATGGAGGATGATGAACCTAAGACCTACAAGGAAGCAACGGAGTGCTTAGACTATAATATATGGTTAAAAGCCATGAAATCAGAAATGGATTCCATGTATGAAAACCAAGTATGGGAATCGGTCGATGCACTTAATGAGCTTAGACCCATAGTTTGTACATGGATTTTCAAGAAGAAAACTGACATGGATGGTAATGTGATTAACTGTAAGGCAAGGTTGGTGGAAAAGGGTTATAGTCAAAGAGAAGAAATTGACTATGATGAAACCTTTTCACCGGTAGCCATGCTTAAACCCACAAGGATACTCTTAGCCATTACTGCTCATTATGATTATGAGATCTGGTAGATGGATGTGAAAACTACTTTCCTAAATGGAAAATTGAATCAGGATGTGTATATGATACAACCTGAGGGTTTTACATCCCAGAATGGCTCGAAGGTATGCATGCTGCAAAGAACCATTTATGGACTTAAGCATGCATCTAGGAGTTGGAATATAAGGTTTGATAATATGATCAAAGAGTTAGATTTTATATAAAATGCTTATGACCCTTGTATATACAAGAAATTTAGTGGGAGTGCAGTCATTTTCCTTGTGTTATATGTTGATGACATACTGCTTATAGGAAATGACATTTCTCTTCTTCAAATGATTACGTCATGGTTATCATGAAAGTTCTCCATGAAAGACCTTGGAGAAGCAACATTTATACTAGGTGTAAAGATCTATAAAGATAGATCCAAGAGGCTGCTAGTGTTGGATATGATGTATGCCCTTAAGGCAATTAGGGCGATATATCTTAATTATGTAATAGTACGAATAATTTATTTAATCAATAAAGGCATTTGTTCTTTTGTTTATATCAATGTGTTTCTATACATATATATTATAGTTGGTTAAAATATATTCATTGATGTATGTATACAAAAGTCCTTGACATATCGTAGCATGAAGTTAGAGAAATTATAGTTGGACTATATTTGGTAGAACCTGCTTCATGTGCAATTATGATTATGTCTAAACTATCCCTAGTCATAGTTTCATCAAGAAAGGATATTGATGAAACGGAAAGACTAGCATGTGGTCAACTTTCTTGGAAAGGGTCCAAGCAGTTAATCTCCTAAAGACTGAAAGTGGTGCCTTAAGTTTGACACATGGATATATCTTGGAGATGTATTGGAGACCGCAGCAAGATAAACACTTGGTATATATATCAATGTGTTAGTGTTTATATTCATGCAATAAGCTTTGCGAATATCCTCGTACTTGAGATTCTAGTTGCCTTATGTGGTACTATTGCTATACTCTCGGTCATTACTATACACTCATTAATTTAGGGTGCTATGGCTGATTACTGTTATAGTGATGACACCATGTTGGTAGGCTGAGTAGGCAAAAAGAATCCATCGCTCTGGATATATTAAGGAGTTGTACCTGGCCACTTGTTGAAGTGATGATTGCCATAAACCTCTGATCAGAGTATGTGTTTGATAGAAATGGTTTCTAGTCAAACACACTATGGTAAAAGGCAATATACTTCGGTAACAAGTAATTAACTGGGATAGCTTGGAGCAACCTCGCTATTAGTGGGTTAACACTTTAACCGAACTGAATAAACCAGGTGGTACTAATATTAAAGAATGGAAGGAATTTATCGCACTAGATAACTATTGCATTAACTGGGATTAAGTCATAAGCATAAATGACGTTCTGAGTAATGGGGGATGGTCGACCCTTGCTAGAGGCGTACTACAGTTGTTTAAGGTAATCGAGTTCTATTCATGGTCAAGAGCATCGAGCCAATGGTTCCATTAGAACAAGGGTTGGTTAAGCCTTAACAGCTCAATACTTCGAGATCCTATAATGTCACATACATTGGACCTTCATCGGACTAAGTAAAGAACTAATAGATTTATTCTATTATAAACATATAATGTAAATAATAATTAGATTATTATTTGATTGGTTAAAATTGATTAGATCAATTTTGGATAGGCCAAGGAATTTATTTTGACCGGTAACTGATTAATTAGAGTCATAAATAAATTATAATGGATTAGATTAATTTTGGTTGGACCAAAATTATTTATTTTGACTAGTAACTAATTTATTAGAGTCAAAAATAAATATTTATTTGAAAGGATTTAAAAGGGATTTTGCATTGGCAAGTTAAAATCGAAAAGTATGAAATATTTTGTACAAAGTTCGGTTGCGTGAAAAACACCGAAAGATGCGGCAGCCCTTGTTCATGGGCTGCACAAAGGCAGCCCATGAAAAGGGCGGCCATAACACATGCACACACTGCATGTGTCTGTGTGTGTGTGTATATATATATATATTAACGGGATGGGTGTAATTACTCCCATCTCACATCGGTGAAAGGGGGAGCATTTTTGCTCCCCCAAGCCTATGTATAGGCTATTCCCTTTCGTTTCAAATTGTACCAAGCTCAAAGCATAAATCCTAAGCGAGATAATTAATCTCTCGGGTTATTGAGCAAGTTATTTTTGTGGAGCCTGAATTTATTCGGGCGCCCTAGTTTATATTTTTGGGTGAGGCTTCTAGAGTGGTCTAACAACTACTCAAGGCTTCTTAGTTCTTCCTCCTAGGGAGGTTTTGGTTGGTGGGGTTCGTGTGGATACTGAAAGAGGCTATCCTATGATTGGAGGCTTGTGCAAGAAGGTCCTGCAAAAGCACGCTTCAACTGGTAAGTTCTTTTTCTTTCTCTTTTAATTATTAAGTCTTTTTCTTTAAGTGTTTTTAGACTTAATAATTATGCTTTGGTTATTTTTGCATGCTTAGTTTGTTTTATGCTTAGGTTATAACTTAGAGTTATAACATGCTTAGTATAAAATAAATATGTTGGGATATAATTTGGAATTACGGTATGCCTAGTCCTTTAGCATGCTGACCTAGGTAGAGAATTATTTAGTTAACGCTTTATTTAATTTATATGCAACTAATAGGAGTTCCTGGGGATAGGGACAAAATTTTAAATTTCTGTCATGCCTCTTATGCATGTTCAATTTGACTGTCAGTTTCCAACTGTGGTATCAGAGCCTGCTTATTTAGTACATAATTAAGTTAAAAGCAAACTAAATGTTATTTTTTAAATGAAATGATTTGTTTATTTAATTGTTTGGAACAATATATATAAACTTGTGCCTTTCATTTCAAGGTTAGAAAATGGTTATGAATAATTTTGAATAAGCCTGCTCAACTTACTCAAATTATACAAGTGTCAATTTTTATTTAAATTACATGGGTTATAGATGCTCCCAATTTACATGAATGGGAAGAACGAAATTTATTAGTTCAAGAGAATCCATTGGTCTTCAAGTTTGTGCCCCGTATTTGTTCTGGCTAAGGATTGGACTTGGTGTCTACTCCTCATAGGGCACCTCTCCTACTTGGGAACCTATATCGGTGTAATTTGAATTGACCAACCGGGGGATTAATGTGAACTAATTTATTTCTAGTATATAAGATGGTGCTTATATATGTTTCTATGACAAAGTAAAAAGTTAAATTTATTGAATAAAAGCTTAAAGGAAATGCAATATAAATATAAGAAATAAAAGTGTTAATTATTTTGCATATAATCTAGGTTGATGGAATAATTATAATAAAGAGCTGAACCCACCTAAGGTTAGACCTTATAAATTAATTATAAAATTTCCTGAATTAATACAAGTTATTATAATTTTGTCCATCTGATAAAATCCTAGATTGGGTGAGACATTTAACACCAATAAAATCCCAAAGTAAATATATTAAGGCAAGTTATAGTCTTACTTACTCAAATTTATAATAGGTCTCTTTGGGCTATCAAAGTGCTACGCAAAGCGTTCCTTCTAGTCCACATTGATTGGTTGTAAAGTTTGAGATAGGCTCTGCCTTAACATAGCTAGGGTAGTCCACCATAAAATTGGGGACTAGGCCCAGATCTGAGACATATTCAAGGAGATGCTAATATAAGAGCACACATCCATTGGGATTAGGGAACTTAAATGCATTAGCAATTGCATTCGATGCAAATGGAATGGGATTCCAACTATGACTTACTATTATGACTTGACTCATAAAATTGGGGGTTGTAATAGACTAGTTATAGATGTTACCTACTAGGAAATTTAGCTGGGTTAAAATTCACAAATTTAATAGAATGGGCTATCGTAAATTTTGAAGAAAATAGTAGGAAAATGTATTTAATTAAAAGTCCTCATATTAAATACATGTACTTAAACTAATATCTAAACACTTTTCTTTTCTTATATCTTAGGTTGAAAATGGCTTCCAATTTTAATCTCCATATGTTACTTGACACCAAATTGAATGGCTCAAACTTTTCTGATTGGTTCCAAGCAGTGAGAATAGTTCTCAGATTTGAGGGAATTGCCTATGTCCTAAGTGAAAATTTCCCTGTAGAACCTGATGTTGAGGATCATGTGGAATATGATGCCTTGTTGAAGCATAGGAAAGATCGTGAGACTGCCATGTGTACTATATTGGGGTCCATGAATCTTGAGCTTTAGAAACAACATGAGAACATGCCCTTGGAGGATATGGTTCTCTATCTTGAAGAACTCTTTTTGGAGAGGGAGAAGACTGAGAGGTATGAGACCTCCAAGCTCCTTTTCAGGACTAAGATGTAGGCTGGCACCTCTGCCTCTCAACATGTACTGAAACTCTTAGGATACCTTGAGAAGCTGAATCGATTGGGATTCGAGATGAATCATGACTTGAGCATTGACCTTGTGTTGATGTCCTTGACAGATAGTTACTCAGGCTTCGTGACTAACTATTATATGAACATGATTAATTTAACTATCCATGAATTAATCAACATGCTGAAAATAGTAGAACTTCAGATCAAGAAGGATCCGAAACCTCTACTGTTGGTTGAATAAGGCAAGGCTTCTAAAAAGAAGAAGCATGCAATGGGTGCTAAGAAAAGAATCAGTAAGAAGAATAATGTAAAGAAGGCATCTAAGTATGTCTGCTTCTAATGTGGGGAATCGGGATATTGAAAGCGGGATTGCAAAGCTCCTGCTTCTGAGCATTTGAAGAAGAAGCCTACAGAGGCATCTACTTCAGGTATGTTTGTAATTGAAAACTTTGCTACTTTTCCGCGAGAATCCACTTGGGTATTGGATACTGGTTGTGGTTCTCATATCTATACTTCTGTGTAGGGACTAAGGAACTGTAGATAACTTGCAAAAGGGGAGATGGACCTATGCGTGGGAAATGGAGCCATAGTTGCTGCATTAATCATAGGGAGCTTTAGTCTTGTTTTACCAAGTGGACTTGTTTTAGTTTTGAATAATTGTTATTACATTCCAAGTGTTACTAAGAATATTGTATCTGTTGCGTGTTTAGCAGCAGACCGATTTGAAATTTTATTTTCGAATAATAACTGTCAGATTCGTTTGAATAATATTCTTTATGGTTATGGAATGTTGAGAGGTGGCATTTATATTCTTGATACTAAAACAAAATTTTTCAATATAAATAATGTGAAGAAAGTTGAATTAGATAATGAGAATTCCTTCTACTTATGGCATTGCCGTTTAGGCCACATAAACATAGATCGCTTAACCAAATTGCATAAGTGTGGAGACTTGGGCTCTATAGACTTGGAGTCTTATGGTGATTGCGAACCTTGTCTAAAAGGGAAAATGACAAAGTTACCCTTTAAAGGAAAGGGTGAATGAGCCACGAGTACATTGGAACTTATACACTGATGTGTGTGGTCTAATGAGTGTTCAGGCACCAGGAGGATACTCCTACTTCATAACCTTTATTGATGATTACTCACGATACGGTTATTTGTACTTGATGAAGCACAAGTCTGAAAGTTTTGAAAAATTCAAACTATTCAGAGCTGAAGTAGAGAAATAGCTTGAGAAAAGTATTAAAACACTTCAATCAGATCGAGGTGGAGAGTACTTAAGTTAGGAGTTTCAGGATTATCTAAAGAAAAACGGGATAGTTCCCCAGTGGACCCCTCCTTATACTCCCCAACATAATGGAGTGTCAGAAAGGAGGAATAGGACTTTATTAGATATGGTGAGGTCCATGATGAGCCATGCAGTTCTTAGTAAATCCTTTTGGGGATATGCACTAGAGAGCGCAGTTTATGTTTTAAACAGAGTGCCCTCTAAATCAGTTGATTTTACACCTTATGAAAGATGGTGTAACAAAAAGCCATCTCTAAGTCACTTAAGAGTATGGGGCTATCCTGCCATGGTAAAGAGGATAGTGTCAGATAAGCTAAATGTCGAGGCTGACAAATGTCTGTTCATTGGATATCCAAAGGAAATAATTGGATATCTGTTTTACCAACCATAAGCACAAAAGGTATTTGTATCTCGGAATGCTCACTTTTTAGAAAAGTAACACTTACTTGCAAAAGTTAGTGGGAGCAATATTGAACTGGACGTTCAAGAGAAAGAAACAGATAATCTACTGATTGACCCCGTTCCAGATACACAAGAGAGTGTGATCTAAGAACAACCTATCGAAACACAATCACTGCGAAGATCAGGTCATGTTTATAAGGGTCCCGATAGATATGGGTTTCTCATCACCAATGATAAGGAACTATATCTTGTGGAGGATGATGAACCAAGGACACATGATGAGGCCATGAAAAGCTCAGATTCTGATAAATTGCAAAAGGCTATGAAATCAGAAATGGATTCCATGTGCAAGAACCAAGTTTGGAATTTGGTTGATGTACAGCAAGAGGTTAGACCAATTGGGTGCAAATGGGTCTCCTAGAAGAAGACAGACATGGACAGTAATGTAATTACCTATAAAGCAAGGATGGTTGCAAAAGGTTATAGTCAACGGGAAGGTATTGACTATGATAAAACCTTCTCACCGGTAGCCATGCTCAAATCTATAAGGATACTCCTTGCCATTGCTGCTTATTATAATTATGGGATCTGGAAGATGGATGTAAAAACAACATTCCTGAATGGGGATTTAGACCGGGATGTGTATATGACACAACCTGAGGGTTTTACATCTCAGAAAGGCTTAAAGGTATGTAAGCTACAAAGATCCATTTATGGACTTAAGCAGGCATCCAGGAGTTGGAATATAAGGTTTAATCAGACAATCCATGAACTGGATTTCTGTCCAAATGCAAATGAGCCTTGTGTTTACAAGAAGGTTAGTGGGAGTGCAGTCGTTTTTCTAGTATTGTATGTTGATGACATTCTGCTAATAGGAAACAACATTTCTCTTCTTCAAAATGTTAATGTATGGTTATCAAGAAAGTTTTCCATGAAAGACCTTGGTGAAGCAGCATTTATACTGGGTATAAAGATCTACAGGGATATATCCAAGAGGCTAATAGGTCTTTCTCAAAGTACATATATACACAAGGTGTTGAATAGGTTCAACCTTGAGCATTCTAAGAAAGGTTATCTCCCGATGATAAAGCGGATTAACCTATCTAAGGCTGAGTGTCCGAAGACAGCTCAGGAGAGAATGCGCATGAAGGATATACCCTATGCATCCACGATAGGATCCATCATGTATGCTATGATATGTACTAAGCCGGATGTCTCTCAGGCTTTAAGCTTTACGAGCAGATATCAGTCAGATCCAAGTGAAAAGCACTGGATGGTCGTCAAGGCAATCCTTAAGTACTTGAGAAGGACTAAGGATGAGTTCTTGATTTATGGAGAAGGTGACCTCACTGTCAAAGGTTACACCGATTCCAGCTTTCAATCTGAGAAGGATGACTTTAAGTCTCAGTCAGGTTTTGTGTGTGTGTTAAATGGAGGGGCAGTATGCTAGAAGAGTTCCAACCAAGAAACTACTGCTGATTTAACCACGGAATCTGAATACATTACTGCATGTAAAGCAGTAAAAGAAGCTGTTTGGTTAAAGGGATTTATTGGTGAGCTTGGCGTGGTGCCTTTGTGATAATAATGGTGCCATAGCTCAGGCAAAGGAACTACGGTCTCATCAGAAAAATACACATGTAACCAGAAAGTATCATATAATTAGGGAGATTATTGATGCTAAGATAATAAGATTAGAATATGTACCCACTAATTAGAACCACGCGGATGGTCTGACAAAGCCATTGACTCAAGTCAAACATGACCAGCATGTTAAAACATGTGGATTAAAACATATGGCTAATTCGCCTTAGTGCAAGTAGGAGTTTGTTGGATATGATGTATGCCCTTAAGGCAATCAGGGCGATATATCTTAATTATGTAATAGTATGAATAATTTATTTAATCAATAAAGACATTTGTTCTTTTGTTTATATCAATGTGTTTCTATACATATACATTATAGCTGGTTAAAATATATTCATTGATGTATATATACAAAAGTCCTTGACATATGATAGCATGAAGTCAGAGAAATTATAGTTGGACTATATTTGGTGGAACCTGCTTCATGTGCAATTATGATTATGTCTAAACTATCCCTAGTCATAGTTTCATCAAGAAAGGATATTGATGAAACGGAAAGACTAGCATGTGGTCAACTTTCTTGGAAAGGGTCCAAGTATTTAATCTCCTAAAGACTGAAGGTGGTGCCTTAAGTTTGACACATGGATATATCTTGGAGATATATTAGAGACTGCAGTAAGATAAACACTTGGTATATATATTAATGTGTTAGTGTTTATCCTCATGCAATAAGCTTTGCGAATTTCCTCATACTTGAGATGCTAGTTGCCTTGTGTGGTACTATTGCTATACTTTGGGTCATTACTATGCACTCATTAATTTAGGGTGCTATGGGTGATTACGGGTATAGTGATGACAGTACGTTGGTAGGCTTAGTAGTCGAAAAGAATCCATCGCTTCGGATATATTAAGGAGTTGTACCTGGCCAGTTGTTGAAGTGATGATTGCCATAAACCTCTGATCAAAGTATGTGTTTGATAGAAATGGTTTCTAGTCAAACACACTATAGTAAAAGGCAATATACTTCGGTAAAAAGTAAATAATTGGGATAGCTTGGAGCAACCTTGCTATTAGTGGGTTAACACTTTAACCGAACCCAATAAACGAGATGGTACTAATACTAAAGAATGGAAGGAATTTATCGGACTGGATAACTATTGCATTAATCGGGATTAAGTCATAAGCATAAATGATGTTCAGAGTAATGGGGGATGGTAGACCCTTGCTAGAGGCGTACTACAGTCGTTTAAGGTAATCGAGTTCTATTCACGATCTAGAGCATCGAGCCAATGGTCCTATTAGAACAAGGGTTGGTTAAGCCTTAACAGCTCAATACTTTGGGATCCTATAAGGTCACACACATTGGACCTTCATCGGACTAAGTAAAGAACTAATAGATTTATTCTATTATGAAAATATAACATAAATAATAATTGGATTATTATTTGATTGGTTAAAATTGATTAGGTCAACTTTGGATAGACCGAGGAATTTATTTTGATCGGTAACTGATTAATTAGAGTCATAAATAAATTATAATTGATTAGATCAATTTTGGTTGGACAAAAATTATTTATTTTGACTAGTAATTAATTTATTAGAGTCAAAAATAAATATTTATTTGAAAGAATTTAAAAGGGATTTTCCATTGGCAAGTTAAAACCAAAAAGTATGAAATATTTTGTACAAAGTTTGGTTGCATGAAAAAACCAAAAGATGCGGCAGCCCTTGTTCATGGGCTGCACAAAGGCAGCCCATGAAAAGGGTGGCCATAACACATGCACATGCTGCATGTGTGTGTGTGTGTGTATATGTATATATATATATATATATATATATATATATATATATATATATATATTAATGGGGTGGGAGTAATTACTCCCATCCCACATCGGTGAAAGGGGTAGCATTTTTGCTTCCCCAAGCCTATATATAGGCTCTTCCCTTTCCTTTCAAATTATACCAAGCTCAAAGCATAAATCCTAAGCGAGATAATTAATCTCTCGGGTAATTGAGCAAGTTATTTTTATGGAGCCTGAATTTATTCGGGCACCGCTAGTTTATATTTTTGGGTGAGGCTTCTAGAGTTGTCTAGCAACTACTCGAGGCTTCTTAGTTCTTCCTCTTGGGGAGGTTTTGGTTGGTGGGGTTCATGTGGATACTGATAGAGGCTATCCTACGATTGGAGGCTTGTGTAAAAGCGTCCTGCAAAAGCACGCTTCAACTGGTAAGTTCTTTTTCTTTCTCTTTTAATTATTAAGTCTTTTTCTTTAAGTGTTTTTAGACTTAATAATTATGCTTAGGTTATTTTTGCATGCTTAGTTTATTTTATGCTTAGGTTATAACTTAGAGTTATAACATGCTTAGTATAAAATAAATATGCTAGGATATAATTTAGAATTATCGTATGCTTAGTCCTTTAGCATGCTAATCTAGGTAGAGAATTATTTAGTTTAGGCTTTATTTAATTTATATGCAACTAATAGGAGTTCCTGGGGATAGGGACAAAATTTTGAATTTTCGTCATGCCTCTTATGCATGTTCAATTTGACTATCAGTTCCTAATAGCTAGGTCTTTCACAAGATACATACATAGACAAGGTATTAACTAGGTTCAACCATGAGCAATTGAGAAGAGGTTATCTTCCAATGTCTCATAGAATTAACCTTTCTAAATCTGAGTGTCTAGGGCTAAAAGAGGATAGATTGCGCATGAATTAAATACCCTATACATCCGTAATAGGATCTATTATGTATGCTATGGTATGTACACGACCCGATGTCTCATACGCATTGAGCATCACAAGCAGATTTTAATCTGATCCAGGTGAGAAGCACTTGAAGGCCATTAAGAATATCCTTAAGTACTTGAGAAGGACTAAGGAACTGTTCTTAGTATATGGACAAAGTGATCTCACGGTATAGCGATTCACTGATGCAAGTTTTCAATCTAATAGAGATGACTACAAGTCACAATCAAGTTACTTATTTATGTTAAATAGAGGAGCGGTTGTTTGGAAGAGTTCTAAACAGGATACTACTACTGATTTAACCACTAAATTTGAGTACATTGCTAGTTTAGAAGCAGCAAAAAAAGCTGTCTAGATAAAGAGATTTATTAGTGATCTCGACATGGTATCTAATAGTGAGAATCCAATATTAATATATTGTGATAACATTATGGCTATTGCTTAGGCAAAAGAACCACAATGTTGTCATAGAAACAAACATGTATATATAAAATATCATATAGTTTGAGATATGATAAGAGATAAGGATATACAGACGAAATATGTACCTAATGATTAGAACATGGTGGATGGTCTGACTAGACCTTTGACATAGATTAAGAATGACCAGCATGATAATAGTTATGGCTTATGGCACAAAGCTAATTGGCTCTAGTGCAAGTGGGTGATTGTTATATATAATGTATGCCCTAGAGGCAATTATGGTGATATATCTTAGTTTTATTTGTACGAACAAAGTTATATTAATAAAGGCATTCTTTTGTTATATCAATGACTCTGAAAATATATTATGACTTGTTTAGAATATATTCGTTGATGTGTTTGAAAAATTCCATGACATAATCAAAGCATGAATTGCAAGGGCATAGTGGGACTATATTGGTGAGAACTGGTTTATGTGCAATTGTGATTTGTCTAAATATCCCTAGTCAAAGTATCATCAAGACTAGACATTGATGAATGCGGATAGACTAGCATGTGTTATCATACCTCTTGAATTTGATTCAGAGTAGCATATCTCCAGTTCTAGAGGGTGGTACCTTGGGTTAACATATGAATGTATTCAGGGAGATACATTGGAGACCGCTATGAGATAACACTCGGTAATCTATATTATGTGTTGGTGTTTTAATCGTCTCATTGCAGTAGCAATACAAATATCCTTAGACTTGAGATACTAGTTACGTTGTTCAGATGTTGCTATACATTGGATTATACTTATACATTATATAGATTGGATTATACGGATAATTACGGGTATAGTTGATGTCTGTCCGTTAGTAAGCTGAGTAGTCAAGATAGAATCTATCACTCCACTATAGTAATATAAGGGATATGTACCGTGGCCACTTATTAGAAGTGACACTCATAAACCTCTAATCAGAGTATGAGTTGATATGATGGGATCCTGATCAACACATTAAATTATTGAGTAGTGTACTTTGGCAGCAAGACTAAACTACTGGGGTAGCTATTATAGCTACTAATGGACCAACACTTAAACCGAGTCCTAGAAACTAGTTGGTACTTAAAGGTTTATAGAAGGAGTGAATTGTATTAAAGCTATTGCAGAACTGGGATTAAGTCACAGGTTGTATGCCTTTGCTAGAGTGCCACTATGATCGATCAAAGAAATTGGAGTCCATAACGGTCTAGAGCTCCGAGCCGGTCAATTCCTAAAAGGGATTGAGCCAGGTTAAACTTTTGGCAGCTTGATATTATTGGATCCTATAAGGTCACATACTTTGAGTTACTACCGAGCTATGTAAAGAACTGTTAGACTAGGTCTAATCTAGAAGACCAAAGAAATATGGTTAGACCATAACATATTGGTTAGACAAATATTCATTGGTTGGACCAATGAGCCTGATAAATAATAAGGAGGATAAAATAAAGAAAGGGAAGACTGGACTGAACATAGCAGGATTTATTAATATTGGATGTTGGATAAATTTGGCAACTGGGTCTGAAAATGTACTGTGGGATAGTAGATAAAAGACTAACGCATGGGCCACATGGCAGCACTATTAGGAACAATGCTGTGTGTGGCCCATAGGGTATGCAAAACCGGGCAGTAAGAAGTAGCCCGCTTGTGCGCTGTGCAAGCCCAAAGGGCAGCGCTACATGCGGCCCTATGCAAGCCTATACGGCAGGCGCAAGGCTTGTAGGCTTATGCTCCTGGGCAAACCCATAACTAACGCTGGCCGAATGGCCAACAGTCTCCCAGTCAAATTAGGAGCTTGCTCCCTAAGCGAGCTTTTATTATTTGAGTTGGTTTCAGACTCTTCCAGGGTTTAACTTAAATACAAGTTTGCCATTTTTATTTTATTTCATATCGGGTGAGGTTAGGGACTTTATTGTCCTTTGAATAGTTCCTAACCATTATAAATAGAAGCCTCCTCAATTATTTTTGGTTCTAAATTTTGTAATCCCTCTCTTGCTCTCTTATTCTCTTAGTTGTTCTAATTCCTAAAAGTAATCCGTCGAAAGACGTATTTACTTAGAGTATAAACCTAGGGGAATTTCTTCTAGAATAAATTAGTTTTATCGGTTCTTCCTTTCTAGAAGGTTTTGGTTAGTGGTGCTCGTGTGGACTATTTATAGAGGGCTTCTACTTTGAACCACATAGCTCAGGGGTCTTTCTGCCGACTACGGGATTCACGCTTCCACTAGTAAGTTGTTAAATTATTATTAGGTCCTTCTAATAAGTGTTTATGACCTAGAATAATTCAAGACTAGCACTATTATCAATCATGCGATGCTTAGGAGATCCAGGGAACTAGATTAAATTTTTGAATTTTTGCTACACCAGTTTTACTTGCTAAAACCCTTAATCTAGACCAACAGGTTTGCTAAGAGCGGGCTTGAGCTTTTCAAGTTTGCCAAGAGTGGTCTTGGGTTTTTCAGGTTGGCCAAGGATGGGCTTCGGCTTTAGGTTTTCCAAGAGCTGGCTTGGGCTTTTCATGTTTGCTAAGGATGGGCTTGGGCTTTAGGTTTGCTAAGAGTGGGCTTGGGCTTTTCAGGTTTGCGAAGAGCAGGCTTAGGCTTTTAAGGTTTGCCAAGGATGGGCTTGGGCTTTAGGTTTGCTAAGAGCGGGATTGGGCTTTTCAGGTTTGCCAAGAGCGGGCTTGATATTTTATGGTTTTGAGATTATGGAGTGCTGTTCCTGTGTAAGAAATGAGATAAAAATGGAGTTAGTCAAGGTCTAAGTGAAGTTTTCACTGCTTGATTGATTTTGAGAAACAAAAAATCTTCTTCCCCCTTCGATCTGTAGTAAAAATGTGATAATTAAAAAAAACAAGGATTTTAGAAGTCTTGGAATGTTGGGGCTTGAGCCAGGATTCTAACAAATTGTTAAAAAGGCATCTGAAATAGCACTGGAGAATTTTTTATGCCACTGGATACTTGGTTGATACTGCTAGCAATATGGAGTGCCATGTGGCATGTTTTACTGGTCAATGAAATTCAAAATTGCCCCTGGTGAAAGAGAAGCTGCTGGCGGCTTGGTTGATACCCCCAGCGATTTGAGCTGATACCGACGGTGGGTTGGAGTTATAGTATATAACTTCTCAATTCCCGCATGGGTGTTTAATACAAATTAAAACACTCTTTCTTTCCTATTTGGATGGAAGCAAGCAAAAATATCTCCTTCTTCCTCTCAAACTCCTTAGTCTACACCTCCTTCCATTCATCATATTGAAGAAAGTATTTAGGCAAAAATCTCCTAAAATGAATCTAACCCCTGAGAAGGAGAAGCTCTTCTCCTATGTCCAGGTAAACCTATAAAACCAAAATATCTTTATTTTGTTAAGTTTTGATTTCAGCCTTAGACACAAAATTTTCCATGATAAGGGTTATAAACATGAAATTAAGAGTACATAAACTAAAATTGCATGTTATAGGGTCAATTTTTACTGATTTTATGCTTCAGGTTTGATTAATTGCATTTTTGGTGATTTAGTGCAATTTTGGGCTAATCTGCGATTTTGCCTGTTGAGTTGATGCTGCCGGCAGCTTTACTCATACCGCCAGCGGCTTCAGGCCTTCTAGAAAGGCCCAAAAACTCATTATATCACTGCTACTTATAGTGATATCACTGGCGGCTTCATTCTTACCGCTAGCAGTATGGATGATGTTGCCGGCGGTATCACTACTCCAGTATCAATATCAGCCAGTTGTAGCAGCTATAGGAATAATGAATGAAAATTTATCACATATCTGCTTCTATTTGATTTTGTTTTATAGCCACACGAGCTTACATGCATGGGGGTATTGGGACCATGGGAGAATGGTGAACCCATATCAACGAGAAGGACCCTGCAATTAGAGACGCCATAGATGCTACCGGCTTTGGGGACCTGACGATGATTCTGCCCAATAGGATTCCAAAACTCTCACTGGGCCCTAACTACATTGACTGAGAAGTGGTTGGAGACCACTCACACTTTCCCTCTCATTATTAGTGAGGTGACCATCACTCCCTCTGATGTGGTGGCCATGACTGGGCTATCTTGGACTGAGCATGTCATCCATTTTGATGTCTATATAGAGAAATATTATCTTCAGAAGCCCGTGATCAAGAGAGTGACCGAGATCTTTGGTTTGAAGCCTATATCGGGGCGACTATCATACGGAGTGCTATAGAAGCATTGGATGGAAGTTAGGGTGGTCCACAAGACCCAGCAGGACGCCTG
This sequence comes from Euphorbia pulcherrima, assembly GCA_947683365.1. Classification (NCBI taxonomy): domain Eukaryota; kingdom Viridiplantae; phylum Streptophyta; class Magnoliopsida; order Malpighiales; family Euphorbiaceae; genus Euphorbia; species Euphorbia pulcherrima. The sequence goes on from CANTUS010000014.1 coordinate 47,448,288, forward strand.
CATCCTCTCTTTTATGATTTCACTTTAGATAGTGCTGTTCTTCCCAGTCTCTAGTAATAAGATTGACTACGGGTTGATTTCCGCTGTTGAGGACGTGAATACCATTAAGGAAAAGAACTGGCCCAAGGCCATTCTAGCACAGATTTACAGTAGGCTAGATACAGGGGCCAGGAAGAAGGGCAAGGTCCTTCGATTGGGCCACTTACTAGTGTAGGTATACCTTTCTCAAGACCATTTAATTATTCTCCTTTTATGCTTTTGCTTGTTTTTGCCTGCTTTCCTCTTTTGGATGTTTTGGACTAATTAGCTATTGATTGTGTAGGCTTGGGCCTATGTGCACCAGATTCTCTCGCCGGTTAAGTTCAAGACCAAGGTGCCGGCAGGTTCACATTTTCTTTCCCGATGGTGTAGGAGTATCGGGGGGCTTTGGAAGTACCCCACTAGCTATAGGGAATCATTAAAGACTTTGTAACTTAGGTCAGTATGCAACTTATACTCTTATCCTTGTTTTATACTCAATAAACCATTAGTAAACAAAGTATATTTTTGAATTTATATCGTGCTTACTTGGTTATTTGTCTAGATGTTTGTGCAGGTCATTTGAGACCTGTTTGATGAGGTGTCCAACCTTTTCAAGGTGGCTAGGGTTTGAAAAGACATGGAGTACTAGAGATTCATTATGAAGTGCCCCTGATCCTTGGAGTGGTATCTAAGGGAATGAGTACGAGGCTGGAGAGATGTCACCCCTTCCACTAGACCGATGCCTCCGGTACCTCCCACTGGTGTATGGTGGCCTCACTTGGCCATTACTATTGAGGCTGACAAAGCTGCTTATCTGGATGGGAATGGTCATATCACAAAGAATGTCCCTATCTCATATGGCAACCATATGCAGTGCTTACTTCTTATATGCCCCGCACATCCATAGAGACGACACAATCGAGTACCACTTGAAGATGAAGAGGAAGAAGTAAAAACGGCTACTTGGCGGCTAAATGAGCAGTGATGAGGAGGAGGAGTAGAAAGAGGGTGCCGATGAGGGTGATCCCGAGGGGGAGGATAAGGCCAACGAGGCTGCGCCGGTGGCCTATGAGGAGGTGCCAGTGGTGCATGATGGGGGCCATTCTTTCGATGTAAGATTGAGCTTGACTTACATAAATGTTAATTGCTTAGTTCAAAATGGTTGTTTATGCTTGCCTTGTATTTGCTTTTTAGGCACCTCACAATAAGTGGAACATGTCCAAGAGTAGTGGAGTGTGGGGCTGGGGTAGGCCCAAGGACATTAGCATAGTGAAGGGGCACCTCTCAACTATGTTGGAGGAGTCCTTACTTTTGGGAGCGAGGGGCGAATTCGGCATAAGGAACATAACTCCTGTTGCTCACTCTATAAATTTCATGCCTCAGAATACCACACATGTGAGTTTTGTGAACATCAAACTGCCCCTGTACGCATGCCATCTCCTTTTAATTTGCCTTTTGATTGCCCGTTCTTTGGGATTTTTTAGGTTACCCACACAGAGGAGGAACGGATAGTAGGGAATGCCTTTGCACTCTGGGATACTCTAGTTTCGCAGACCTTATTTGCCAAGGTACCTGTATGCTTGAATGATGTTGTAATTCTTCAAAATGCATGAATGAATGTTTTGAATGATGTGAAACGTTATTGTTTCTTTCGCAGGAATTTATGGCCATGTCCATTTCTGACGTCGAATAGGCTCAGGCTATGTATTAAGAGGAGGTAGCCGTAAACATAGAGCTTAAGCGCCAGGTCAGTGAACTAGAGGAGCCATTGGAGGCTACCGTTCAAGAGAGAAGGAGCAAGCGCAACATAGATCGCACACCCCCGGCCGACACTAGTCACAGAGGAAGGATGATGACAACTGGTCGGTATCCTTCCACTAAGCCCGCCAAATCAAGTGGTGTCCAAATGATCGAGGATAGGGAAGAGGATGAGGATGTCGTCAACCGGTACCTTGTGGACGACTCAGAGTTTTAATCATGCCCGGCGGGCGGTGGCGAGATGAGTTAGATTTTATTTTTATTTTCTTCTTCGTTGGTTGGCTTGTACCTCTATTGCATTGGGGTTTGAATAATTTTGTTTTCGGTTCGGATTTTTGTTTTGGATTCGTTTAGGCTTAGATTTGGATGTTTTGGTACATTTGGCCCTTTGGGCCTTTGGTTTGAATAAAAATTGGATTTTAGGCTTGAACTGCATCGGGAAATAGATTATAGGGTGTTTTACCGGTTATGTACAGGTCTGCTCTGGTTAAAATGGGCATGAAATTTTCTAGAAATAGTGTCATACTGCCGACTGCTTCATTGATATCGCCGTATGCATGGGAAAAGTCAATCTGCTAAATAATAGAGACAACACCACCTGCAACTCATACCACCGGCAGCTTTAACTGCATATCATCGACAAATTCACTAATACCGCCAGTGGCTTCATCCATAATGCCGGTGGCTTCAATCTCCAGAAACTCAGCTTTCAGGCATTTTCTAAAATTCAGGCATGGCAACCCATGACTAGCAGCTATAGGACTTCTTGGAAACCCTAGGAAATGCAGATTAGAAGGAGCTACAAAAATTCAGACTATGGGGCTTTAGGTATGTTTCTTTGCGGCCAATCAACCCGGCATTCATCCGTGGAGCGCTCTACTTCTGGGATTAGATAGACCATGTATTTTGCTTCTCTTCATTTGTTTGAGGAGTTTCACGCTATTCTGGGCATCCCATGCCCTAAACGCGTTCCTTTGGTAATTCTAGAGTTTCACTTTGGTACTAATGGCGTGCCAAGAGGGTTATGGAATTTGGACTCCATAGACCCCTTTCTATCCCAATAGGCTGACCAACTAGGATTTTAGCTTAGCACAGTGTGAGAGTGGTACCGCAGGGTTTGCAGGTTCGCATGCCTCATTAGGCCCATGTCAATGGTGGCTTCCCCCATAGCTGCAGGATTAGCCGAGACATTGCTAAACCTGGATGCGAGCTCTACTGATCATACCCTAGTTTGTGATCACTTCTTGATGATACAGGTATGCCCCTCATCATTTCGGGTATACTTCCTATTCCTATACTTACATGGAAATTGTTTACAGGTATGGCTTATAAAGAAATTGAAGCTGATCTTAGCACCGCGCATCAGTCCCAAGAAGTATCTTCCCATGTATCTTAGCGAGAGAGGATTGAGCCGAGGGGATTTTAACCAGCTGACAGTCGAGGATTAGGTACCATTCTGAGGGGGTATGCTGATTCATAGATACAATGGGTTAGTACAAGTTGGAGGATCTGAGACGTGGTTGTGAAGTCCTAGGGATCCCATGTTCAGTTACTAGGCCTGAGGAGGATTACTTGCTATACCTCATACCGGCTGCACCGTAACTACGACAAGCTATAGAAAGTTATAATCAAGCTAACCAAGAGCTATAGTAGTGTTTACAAGATCAAATAGGTGAACAATATTTGGGAGAAGTGGGCTCGGGAGGCTATCTTCGCGACTTTGGAATATGATCATGTGGAGACCACTAAGATCGATGAGCACTACAGAGGATGGCTTGCTGAGACTAGGCGTCTGTCGACTCTATCCAAGCCATCATGGGCCCGCTTTGAGGGAGAGCGAGCTGAGCAGGGATTCGAGCCTTTTCATACTACCACCTTGTGGAGGATTTCAATATATTATGATGATGATGCAGGGAGTTTGGCTTGAGATGTGCTTTCCTTAGTCCTATCTTTTGTATAGGCTAGTCGTGGTGACAAACCTATCGAACTTCATTTTATTATTTGTATTTTTATTTGGTTTTAACTTTTGCATAGACTGCCCCTAGGGGTTTTCAATCTATCGAGCCTTGTCTTAATTTTTTCCTGGATCGCCTTTTTTAAGTTTTCAATCCAGTGGACTTATTCCAACTTTTGCATAGAGCTTATTCTTTACAGTCTATCAGAATTATGTGTCTTTTATTTACTATATTGTACATTGATTAAGGATACCGTGAACTCTATATTCTGTTTACTTATTCTATTTTGACTGTATGGATACAACATTCACATAGGCATAAACATTCAGAATTCAACAAAAAGATACTTATATTAAGTAAAGCGAAACAAAGTACATGATGTTTGGTAAACATTCCCATTGGTGCCAACTAGCCTAGATCGGTTTTCTAGAAAGCACTCTCTCTTCACTCACTTACCCTGATTTTTGTCTAGATCGCCCTTTTCGAGTTTTCGATCTAGTGGGTTGGTCATATCACCTAATTTTTGCATAGCCAATTTGCAGAATACGAACCATCGCATGTTACCCTAATTTTTGCCCGATCGGTGAAAGACTAAAAGGTGGGTGATTATTATATCTATTTTTTGTCCTGCTTTTTCTGATTTATTTATTTTTATTAGATGACATAATGTTTAAGCCTATCTTGATTCACTGGGTTCACAAATTCATTCCCGTCCATATCCATCAGGTTAACTGCCCCTTTACTGAGCATTTTCTTCATCACGTATTACATTAGTGGTAGAAGGTTTTGGCTGCTTGAGGACTAGATCTCCAACTTTTAGTGGGAACTTCTGGTGTCTCACCCTATTGTTATAAGCTCAAGCCATACGCTACTGATACATCTAGAGATTGTTTAAAGCCCTAAGTCTGTACTCATTCATCATGTTCAGCTGCTCAAACCTTGCCTCAGTCCATTCAGACTCTTTCAGTTTAGCCTCTAATGTGACTCTTAGCAAACTTACTTGAGTTCTGATTGGCAAAACCACCGCCATTCCATAGACCAGGGAGAACGGAGTTTGACTGGTCAGGGTGCAGACGCTTGTGTGATATCCCTAAATGGAAAAAGGTTGCTTGTCAGCCTAATCCTTCTAACTGGCTATCATCTTATAGATGATCTTCTTCACCGATGTATTGGCTACCTCAATAGCACCATTGGCTTGTGGTTTGTACGGAGAAGATTATGTAGTGTTCAATCCCATAATTTCCAATTAGATTGGCGGTTGCCCCTTGGAACTATACCCCATTATCTGAGACTATGTGTTATGGAAGTCCATACCGAGCGAGTATGTACTTTTTATGAACTTGGCCAACTTCTTTGCGGTGACATTGGTACATGATTCAGTCTCTACCTACTTAGAGAAATAGTCCACTACTCCCATTATGTCTATCCCCAACACCGAGAATTGCCACGGAGTAGATAAATGATGGACCTCGATAGGTGGTAGATGCTGTATATCCCCATAAATCTGGCATTGGTGGCACCGCTTGACTTGGGCTATGCAATCAGCCATTAAAGTGAGCCAAAAATACCCCGAACGCTGAATTTTCTTTGCACGAGCGAGACTATTCATATGAGGGCCACAATCATGGGCATGGACTTGATCAATCACCTTTTGAGCCTTTGATTCAGTTAAGCAATAAAGTAGTACACCATTGCTGGTGCACTTAAATAGATCATTATCGATGATCTGGAATTGGACAGCAAGCCACTATAGAGTGGTATGGTCCGAGTCAGAGGAATCTAGAGGGCATTGTCAAGTTTGGAGAAATAGGATGATGTTAGATTGCCAACAGGGTTCGGTTGAGATGGCGAGGACTTGCTGACCGGCTGAGTATGGTAGGGGATCTTAATCAATAACAGAACCAACGGACGGATAGGCTGCTATTGGGGTCCTTCCCACAAGGAGGCCAGGGTGGCTAGAGAGTCAACCACTTGATTCTCATCCCCGGGGACATGGTGATACAAGTAAGAGGAGAACATCTCGGATAAGCCTCGGACTACCTCGACGTAAGGGCAAAGAGAGACTTCTTTGATTTCCCAATCCCCGACAACTTGACGGAACACAAGAGTTGAGTCCCCGATGATAAAAACCATATGGGGCCCGACCTATAGGAGAACCTCAAGACCGAATAGACATGCTTCATATTTAGCCCCATTATTGGTGACAGCAAATTCTGAGCATTTAGACAACGAGATGATTTTGTTATCCGGTGTGACTATGATAATTGCAAGGCATGCTCCCCTCCTGTTCACAGCACCATCAAAGTACATAGTCCACACACGCTCAAGGATGGTAATGGATGCGAGCTGCTCATCAGGAAACTCCATGTTCTTAACATAATCGGAGTCAAAGGGTTGATTAGCCAAGAATTCTTCCACTAGCCATCCCTTAATAACCTTCTTCATTGCATACTTTATGTCAAACTCGACAAGAAGTAACAACCATTAAGAGAGTTTACCAACAATAGTGGGGGATTGACAAAGATACTTTATGGGGTCATTCTTAGCCACGTCTTGGACCTGTTAGGATTAAAAGTAGTGGCACATTTTCTTAGTGAGCCAAACAATGGTGGTGCAAGATTTTTCTATAATTGAGTATTGGGCTTCATAATCCAACAACTTCTTGCTCAAGTAGTAGATTGCGTGCTCCCATTTATCATCATGTTCCTAGATAAGCATTGACCCTTCAAAAGACTCTTCAATAGCTGGGTATAAGATCAAAGGTTTCCCAGGGATGGGTGGTTTTAGAATGGGTGGTTCAATAGGATAAGCTTTGATTCTATCAAACACCACTTGGCATTGATCATTCTATAGCACTGGTTGCTACTTTCTCAATAGCTTAAAGATGGGTTCGTACACGGTAGTGAGGTAGGCAATGAACCAACTAACATACTATAAGGAGCCTAGAAATGACCAAACTTCTTTCTCTATTTTTAGCGGAGGCATATCCCTGATGGCTTTAGCCTTATCAGGATCGATTTTGATTCCTTTCTGACTAACCATGTGCCCCAGTAACTTATTAGAAGTGACACACTCATAAACCTCTAATTAGAGTCTGAGTTGATAGGATGGGATCCTAATCAACACGTTAAATGGTTGTGCAGTGTACTTTGGTAGCAAGACTAAACTATTCGGGTAGATATTATAGCTATAATTAGACTAACACTTAAACCAAGTCATGGAAACCAGATTGTACTTAACTGTTGATAGGAGTGAATTGTATTGAAACTATTACAGAATCGGGATTAAGTCACAATGTACGTGATGTTCGAAATATTGAGGGGTCAAATGCCTTCGCTAAAGTGCCACTATTACCGATCAAAGTAATTGGAGTCCATAACGGCCTGGAGCTCTGAGCTGGTCAATTCCTAAAAGGGATTGAGCCAGGTTAAACTTTTGGCGGCTCGATATTACGAGATCCTATGAGGTCACACACTTTGAGTTACGACCGAGCTATGTAAAGAACCATTAGACTAGGCATAATCAAGAAGAGCAAAGAAATATGGTTAGACCATAACATATTAGTTAGACCAATATTCATTGGTTGGCCCAATGAGGCTGATAAATAATAAGGAGGATAAAATAAATAAAGGGAAGACTAGACTGAACTTAGCAAGATTTATTCATATTGGATCTTTGATAAATCTATGCAAGTGGGGTCTAAAAATGTACTATAGGACAGTACATAAAAGACCTACGCGTGGGCCATATGGCAGCACTATTGGGAATAGTGTTGCTCGTGGCCCATGGGGCACGTAGAAGCAGCCTGCTTGCATGCTGCGCAAGCCCAAAGGGCTACACAGGCACGCAGCCCTTATGGGCCTGCACATGGTGTGCAAGCCTGCTGAAAGGCGCAAGCTAACAAGGGACTACTGGCCAAATTGCCAGTAGTCTCCCAGTCAAACTAAGAGCTTGCTCCCTAAGAAAGCTCATAGTATTTGAGTTGGTTTCCAACTCTTCTAGGGTTTAATTAAAATACAAGTTTTCCCTTTTTATTTTATTTCTGATTGGTTGAGGTTAGGGACTTTATTATCCTTTGAATAATTCCTAACCACTATAAATAGAAGTCTCCTCCTTCATTATTTTGGTCCTCAATTTCATAATCCGTCTCTTGCTCTCTTATTCTCTTAGTTGTTCTAATTCTTAAAAGTAATCCATCGAAAGACGTATTTACTTAGAGTAGAAAACTAAGGGAATTTCTTCAAGAATAAATTAGTAGGGAAGATCTAGCTATCTTTCGCTCTATTATCGATTCTTCCATTCTAGAAGGTTTTGGTCAGTGGTGCTCATGTTGACTATTTATAGAGGGCTTCTACTTTGGAGTCTGTGCCTGTAGTTGAGGGGTCTTTCTGCTGACTACGGGATTCACGCTTCAACTGGTAAGTGGTTGAATTATTATTAGGTCCTGATAATAAATGTTTATGACCTAGAATAATTTAAGACTAGCACTATTATCAGCCATGCGATGCTTAGGAGATTCAGGGAACTAGATTAAATTTTTGAATTTCCACTGCACCCATTTTACTTGCTAAAACCCTTAATCTAGACCATCAGTGGTGTTAGAGCCTACCTAAATCGATTCTATGATTGACTAAAAATATGCTAGGTCTGATTTTCTGTGAAATATTTTTGTGTATGCTATGCCATGCCTAGGAATTTATTTCTTGCAATAGAAAATGTTGTGATAACTAGATTAAGTGTTGCTCAAACATAGTCGGGGTAGTTATCGAAGGATTAACAATGGTGAAGATTGAATTACAGCTCACCTACCCACAACAGCTACATTTATGATCCAAGCCTATAAAAGGGGAGCTTCACAAGTTGAGAAGGTGCTGTTTAATTGCACAAAAGCATATAATAAGAGAACTGGCAAGAAAGAAATCAGATTCACAAATCCTTCCAAGAACCAAATCACTGAAAATCAGTTTGTAAGGATTCCTAAGTAAGTTGTTAACTTAAGGAAGTCCAAAACCAAAACCTTTGATAGAAACCAAACTGTAAAATATCTCCTAGTTGGGTGAGTAGTGAGATTGGGATATAGCTTGAAGTAGATGCTTTCAGTATGATCTCCTTGTAGAACTTAGCTTAGATTCGGGGCAGAAGTCTAAGTGTTATATCCTGCTAAAGACAAAAGGACCCAGCTAGAGGTTGGTGCCTCTAGTGGTATATCCTATATCCGAAAGGGGGTACCATCCGAAGATAAACTGTATGGCTTGATTTATGCTAGTTGGAAAGAAATCACACTAGTGGAAAAGGTTAAAGGAAGGAACCTTTGGGGATTAGACGTAGGCGGGGCCAAACTAGTATAAACCATCATGTTTGATTTTCTCTAACTCTTTATATGTATTTGCATCATATTTCATATTTGCATCATCCGGATCCATAACATCCGGAAGCCATCAAACACACTACATAGCACTTTTTAAAGTCTGTTAATTCTATAAAAAAGGGTCATTCACCCCCCTTTGACCTTATATAGACCCTCACAGGAACCAATAAGTGGTATCAGAGCAAGTGCTCAAACTAGAGATCTAACTAGCTCGAGCTCAAGGTCCATATATTTTGATCTAAGAATCAAAATGAGTTTTCAAAACTCATAGCTCCTTCTAGAGGGTATGTCTATTACCCATCCTCCACTCTTCACCGGTGAACACTATATGTTATGGAAAAACTAAAGAAGAATTTTATTCAAGATCAAAGTATGATAGCATGGATGGCTATTAAAGATGGTCCATATGAGCCTACGCATGAGGTAGATGATTTAACCACCAGCAAGCCCTTGAGCTTATGGGATGAGAATGATTACAAAGATTGTGTGAAAATGCAAATGCTATTAACCTGCTTCATTGTGCCCTTAGTGTAGCCGAATTCAATAGAATATCTAGATATGAGACTGTACAGGAAATTTGGCAAAAACTAAAAGTGACCTATAAGGGAACAAACAAGGTCAAAGAAGCCAAAATAGATCTACTTCTATGAAAGCCTGAAACTTTCAAGAAGGAGCCTAAGGAGTTCATCAACAGCATGAACACTAGATATATAAATCTAGTGAATGAGATGAAGAGGCTAGGAAAGGAGATATCAAAAGTATATATAGTCAAGAAGGTACTCCGGAGTCTCACCAAGAGTGGGATAACAAGAAGACTGCTGTGATCGAATGACATTCTATGCAACGGCTGCGGAGCCGGGCCGGTGGGCTGGCCTCTAAAAAATAAACGAGCGATGCGAGTGATGTGATTGGAAAATGGTTTTGCATATTTTGACGCTCAAAAGATACGAGATCGAATTCCCGTACTTTAAACAGAGTCACCACCCGGTTCAGCTCAATCAGGAAATTTTGGTACGATTTTCCCACCGGGTGGTTGGACCATACCTTAAGTAGAGATTCTGAGTTCGAATGATGTTATCTATTTTTCATTAGGCCAGGTTAAGATACTTCATTCTTTCTTAATTAGTTTAATCCATCCTATTTATTTGTGGTTTTGGTTATTGTGTTGTTTTCGCATTTATCAACCAATTGAAGCGACGAATAAATCACTACAGTCATCCAAAAATAAGTGCGAAAAATAAAATTATTACAAGGCTTCCAAGTCCTATGCATTTTTCTATGCGATAAATAAAATGCCTGAATGTCTAATATACATCTACCTGCAGAAGATGGTTAGCACGGATATGGCATGTTTTATTTACAATATTATAAAGCTCGGTTGGATGACTAAAATGAGATTTGAATAGCGTTTGCGAAAAAATTCCATTTTAACCAAATTTTAGGTTCAATCATTGTTTTAACCGGATTATTAGTGAAAATGTCACATATTATGGGGTAGGGTTTGTTTTCGGGAGGTTTTGAATCTCCATCGTTGCATTGTATATCCTAGTTTTGGAAAATAAACTAGGTCAGAAATGAACGAAATAGAAACAGTTGTCCAAAAAGTTATGCCATCGACGATGTAGCTGATGCCGCCGGTGACATGGTTGATGTCACTGGCGACATGGTTGATGCCATCGGTGACATGGATGATGCCATCGGCGACATCAATGATGTCATTGGTGGCATCAGTATGCAAGCAAGCTGCATGGCTTTCTGGTTACTATAAAGAAAGGGTCCCATAAGAAAGTGAAGTCTCTGGGGAATGTGATGCCACCGGCGGTATCGGTGATGTCTCTAGCGATATGGGTGATACCGCCAGCGACATCACATGTCTCCGACGATCTCGATTTCTTGTAGCAGTAGTAGGGAGCAGTCAAAAATGATCAAGAGCCTAAAAAAATGAGCACAAATCAACAAGAATCAGCATAAATCAGTAACATTAATGCCAAAGATCTATGAGACTCAAAATTTTTACCTCGGGGTCCTGAATCCACCTCTTCGTGAACTAAAAAAAAACCCCTCCGAGGAGCTTATTACGATGATTTAGCAGTAAATTTGAGAATTTTGGGTCCCTAAATCCAATTAAGCTGATTTTAACTACAAGATCTACTGATTTTAAGCTCACAATTAGAGAGTTCAAAGAAGAAAAACCAGGAAAAATAGATCGTACTCCCTTTTTCCTACCTTATCTAATTCTTATCTCACTGAAATCTATTTTCTCCTTCTAACATTAAACGTCTAACCTTAGATGGTTTCCTCCCCTATAATTCCAGCCTAAAGTGTGTTTTTCTAGGCAAATTGGGGTGGTTTTTAAGACCTTTTTGACAAATTCCACCGAAAGTGGCAAAAAAGTTGTCTATACAGGGGCCTATTTTGGGCCATGCTGCCAGTGACATGGCGATATCGCCGACGGTATGGCTGATGCCGCCGGTGATATGGTGATACCGCCGGCAGTATGGCTGATGCTGCTAGTGGCATCAGCCTCTAGCATGCCAACAGCCAGCGGGCCCAGGAGCCTAAAAAGTTGCAAAAGGTAGTCAAAAGTGGTTAAAAGTGGGTTAAAAGGCATCTTTTTGAATTTTGATGTTATTTTAATGGGTATTTATTATTCGGGTGTAAATCATCGGTTCAAGCTCCTATTGAACACGTTATTTGGCCACGCCGATCTGGATTCTACCAAGTGTAAAATTTGCAAGGAATATTATATTCGTAATAAAAATTCTAAAGAGAACTTTTATTTTGAGGTATTAAAATCAGGTACACGTCATCACCGTCTCACGAGAGGGACTGCAAAATCCCATGCTCATAGGCTGCCCCTCGGGGGATCACTACTGCCACATGTCAGTATGATGACACCAAAGAGCAAGGGGTAGGAATGATACCTGATGGATGACTTGTTTACCCCTTAGTCAGACTTGTGCTTTGTGGATAGGATGCTCCTTGGTCGGATTTACATTTTGTAGATTGGTTGCCCTTTGGTCAGACTTATGCTTTGTAGAGAGATTACCCCTTGGTTGGACTTATGCTTCGTGGAGAGATTATCCCTTGGTCGGACTTATGCTTCGTGGAGAGGTTTCCCCTTTGTCAGACTTATGCTTTGCGGGGTGGTTATCCCTTGGTCGGATTATGCTTTTGTAGAGAGATTGTCCTTTGGTCGGACTTGAGCTTTATGGAGTGGTTGTCCTTTAGTCAGGCTTAAGCTTTATAGATTGATTGCCCTTTGGTCAAACTTGTGCTTTGTGGAGAGATTGTCCTTTGGTCGGACTTGTACTTTATGGAGTGGTTGTCCTTTAGTCGGACTTATGCTTTATAGATTGGTTACCCTTTTGTTGGACTTGTGCTTTTTGGAGTGGTTGTCCTTTGGTCAGACGTAAGCTTTGCGGAGTGGTTGTCCCTTGGTCGAACTTGAGCTTCACGGATATTGCAGTGTAGTCATGGGATGTCAGGGCTAGATCCGTGATTTCATTGAGGATGGCTAAAAAAAAGGCATGGAGGTAGTTGATACCGCCTATAACATGGCTTATATAGCTGGTAGTATGGAATGATGTCACAGGCGGTATGAGTGCCACGTGGTAACTTTGACTGGTCAAATGAGTTCAAAATTCAAATTCAAGGACGTGATGTCACTAGTGGCATGGGTTATGTCATTGATAGTATGGATTGATGCCACTGACGGCATGAGTGCGACGTGGTAGCTTTGACTGGTCAAACGAGTTCAAAATTCAAATTAAAGGAGGGATGTCGCCGGCGGCATGGGTGATGTCACTGGTGATATGGATTGATGTCGTTGGCAGCATGGATTGGGCAGTTTCAGATAAATTAAAACTCCTCGAATTCCACGCGGTGGTTTAAAAGGAAGCAAAACTCCTTTCTTTTCCTTATTCTGCAAATTCATACCCCCTTTGCTCTATTCTTTTCCAAATCTTCCGATTTTCTCTGCTATTCCAACCATGAAGAGAATTGCCAAGGCTTTCAAGGGAAAATCGACAAGGCTAGGGAGAACCTACTTGATTCTTCCGTCGAGGGGTTAAAACTTCTCTCGATTCCTATCACTTATGGCTTGAAGGAGACGGCCAAGGTGTATTGGTATGGGATCAATTCACCCATCACCAATCTGTTCCTAGAGAAGGAAAAGCACCTCTGCTATGTCCAGGTAATCCTATAAAACCCGAATTTCTTCTTTTTGGGTTAAGTTTTGATTCGGCCTTGGGCTCAAAATCGTGCCATGATAGGAGTTTATAAGTGTGAAATAGATTGATTACAAACTGATGTTACATGCTTTGGGTTTGATTTTGACTATTTTTAGGCTTTACGGTTAGATTGATTATGATTTTTATGATTTTGGCATTATGGGTGCGATTTTTAGGGAAAACAGGTTATGCCCGCAGGTAGTGATGTCACCGGTGACATGAGTGATATCGCCAGCAGCATCAGGCCTTGCCAAAAGGCCTAGGGAGGCGTGATGTTGCTTCTGTTTAAAGTGATATCATCAACGACATCATCCATACCGCCTGTGGTATGGAGTGATGTCGCCGGCAACATCGCTTCTAGCAGAAGCGACATCAGCAGCCTTCATCAGGTTCCACTGATGAGAAAATAAATAGGGACTTATCTATTTTGCCTCTGATTTTTATAGCCTTACGGACTAACTTATACCAGAGGTATGGGCACCATCGGCGAGTGGTGGCACCATATTTTAGAAAAGGACCCTAAGCTCGCACTTACCATCAATAAGATGGGATTCAGGGACTTGGCCCAAATCATGCCAATGTTGATGCCCAAGCTCTCCCATCTGGCCATAATAGCCCTTACAGAAAGGTGGTCTGAAACCACCCACACCTTTCACTTTTCATTCAGGGAAGTGACAATTATACCTTCCAATGTTGTAGCTATGACCGGGCTTCCCTGGACGGATGAGGTAATTCACTTTGATGCCTATATGGATAAATATCTCATTGAGAGGCCCATGGTGAGGTGGGTCAAGGATCTATTTGGTTTGAAGCCTAGTTTAGGGTGGCTATCTTATGGTGAGTTGCACTAGCACTGGACTAAGGCAAATATGGTGCCCGAGGATGAGAGAGACGCTTGCGTCCGGTCCTTCATGATTTCTTTGCTCACCGTGTTTTTTTTCTAATCTTGGGGAGCAAGATCAACCATAGGTTGATATCTGTTGTGGAGGATGGGGCACGCATCAGGAAGAAAAATTGGCCACGTTCGATCTTGGCGCAAATGTACCATGGGGCGGATGTGGGAGCCCGTAAGAAGGTGAAAGCCCTTTGCCTCTGCCACCTGCTACTCTAGGTATATCTTCTTAGAAGCATTTTTCTTGATTATGCATGTCTCATTTATTGTGGATGCTTTTTTGAACTGATTAATTATTACTTATACAGACTTGGGCTTTTAAACACCATATTCTCCATCGGTTGAGTTCAAGAAGACCGTACCGTTGGGCTCCCATTTTCTCCCCCACTGGTGCAGGGGTATTGGCGGGAAGGCCAAGTATCCTACCAAGTATAGGGAGGTTCTGAGGAGCGCATGACTAAGCTCGGTATGCGATCTTTTGATTTAGCCCTTATTTTACATTCTAAAAGGCATTTATGAATTTACAATATACTTACATCGGTTGTTTTGGTTGGTTGTTGGTACAGCTTGTCCTGGACCCGTTTGATAGGGTGGAGAACCTACTAGAGGTTGTGAGGGTCAGAAGGGAGATGGATGATCGTAGGTTTATTGTGGAGTGCCCCTTGTCTTAGTAGTGGTACTTAGGGGAGTGCATCCAGGGCTGAAGGTTTGTCCCGGTCGCCGATAGACCTGTGCAAGTCGATCCTCCTAGGGGCTTATGGTGGCCCCATCTAGTGATTACATCCATGATAGACTAAGATGAATACATTGAGGGGGATGATCGGGTTATTTTGAGTGTTTCGGGCTCCTATGAGCAGCATCAGCAACGTCTGCTCCCCTTGTATCCCCACATCCACAGGAATGATATGATTGAGTATCATAATGAGCAAAGGCTGGAGGAGGAAAAAAGGCGCCTCAAAGGTATTGTGGATGTTGAGGAGGAGGAGGAAGAGGAGGAGATTGAAGGTGATGTTAGGATCAAGCCTGAGGGTGAGGATGAGGTAGCCGGGAAGTAGCTGGCGGGAGTGTGCCAATGTCCTAGGGGGTAGCACTCTTTTGAGGTATAATTGCATTTATATGCATGACTTGCAATCGTTTAACTTTAGGAATGTCGTCTATATGTGTTTTTTTCGTGTGTTTTAGGAACCTATGAGGAAGAGAGGCCGGGATAACCAGAGTGGGACGCGGTATTATGGTGTACCTAAGGGGATAAATTTCATAGAAGGGCGGCTGGTCAACCTGATGGAGACCCGATTCCTGCTGATGAACTTGTAAGGCGAGTTCCAACCCAGGGATATAGGCTCGAGCTACCATGCTCTAATCTTTATACCAGAATGCATCACTTACGTAAGGCCTGATAATTGCTTTCTTATTTACCCTTGGATGCGTGCGGTTAATGATTTGCCTTTTGGATTTTTTAGGTGGCGTAGAGTCATGTGAAGCAACTGGCAGAGAACAATTTTGCTCTCCGGGACATGCTTATCGGGCAATCGTGCTTGTTCAGGTACATTCCCTATTTATGTCATGCTAATATAAGATAATATACTTGTATATTGATGCCTTTTTTTGTTTGCAGGATTTCTTTCCCTTATCAGACGCTAATGGGGGCCGGCGGAGATACGAGGAGCAGACTACAGAACTCCAGCATTGTGTAAGTTACCTTGAGGGTTAGCTAAAGGCTACCGTTCAGGAACAGAGGAGTAAGCAAAATTAGGATCATGCGCACCCCAGTAGCACCAATTGCAGGGGAGTGAAGATGTCCGTCGACCGATACAAATTTATTGTGGTCAAGGAGTCCAGCAGTGTACCTATGACAGAAGGCAGGGAGGAAGATGAGGATGAGGTTGGTGATTTGTTAGTGAGCCCTGAGGACGTTTCATCCTGCCCGGCCAGCAGTGGTGGGCATGCCTAGCTTTATATTTTCATTTTGCTTTTTGTTTCAAATTTTGTTTTGTACCCTAAATACATTGGGGTTTGAATAATTTGGATTTGTTGCCTGGTTTTGATTTGGTAGGCTAGATGTTCGGGATATTTGAATGATTTGCGACCTCTGGCCTTTTTTACTTTGAATAAAATGAATTGAAATTGCTCAGGTATTTGGACATGGATTACAGGATTGTTTATAGGTTTTGTATAGGTCTATAATGAAGAATATGGTTTTGATGTCGCCGAAACATTAATTCCATGCCGCCGGCGGTATGACCCATATCGCCCACACTCAATGAGCTAAAATAATATAGACAGGGCTGTCTTGAAGCTCATATCGCCGATGGCATCAGTTGATATCACCTAAATTGATTCATATCACTGACGACATCACTCACATCGCCGGCAATATCACCTCTCCAGAAATCTGATTCCAGCCATTCTGCCAATTCCTATGATGACAACCCATAATCAATAGCTACGGGGTATTCTATAAAGTCTGGAAAATGCAGATTAGAAGAAGCTTGAAAAATTCAGGCTTTGGGGGTTACAATATGTCGTGGCGTGTCCCGTAAGCCGCGACCTCCGATTTTCATCATAAAAGCTATGCCCCTTGCTTGAAGAGTTCCATGCTATTTTGGGGGTATCGTATCCTATACACGTGACCCTAGCATTACCAGAATTTCATTTTGGCGCAGATGGAATTCCTCAAGGGTTATGGAATTTAGACTCTGAGGACCCATTTCTGTCCCGGTCGTCTGACAAACCTAGGTTTTAGCTCGGAGCAGTTTTAGAGTGGTGCCGTGGGGCGCCCTGATCTCACCTTGCTTAGCCATCCATGATGGCATTACTACTCATGGCAGAGTTTATGTATGGAGCGAGCCCAATTGCTCCTCTCAGGCTGATTTCACTTATCAGTCCTATGTTGATAGGGGCTTCTCCCATAGCTGTAGGGTTGGCTGAGGTTCTGTTGAACATGGATGCTACTTTCATTAATTTAGCACTTATCGGAGATCAGCTCATATTACTACAAATACCTTTTGTTCTTCCTAATTTTGCACATTTCATTTCTCAATCCTCACTCGAATTCGAATTACAGGTATGGTTGATGGAGAAACTGAGGTTGAGGGAAGCGTGACGAGGGAATCCGAAGACGTGCCTACCCGTTTATCTAAGGGAGAGGGGGCTTATGAGGGCGGATTATGATTAGCTGACATATGGTGATTGGGTGCTTATTTTGAGGCGATATCATAATGCACAAGTTCAGTGGGTTAGTCCATGGTGGAGGATCCAGGACGTGGTTGTAGAATCCTGGGGGGCTTGTGTTCAGTTGATAGGTCTGGAGAGATCTTCGTTCTACACCGCTTATCGGTTGTGTTGTCAGTACGATAAGAGGCAAAGGATCCTAATCAAACTGCCCCATAATCAGATCGAAATCTACAAACCTAGGTGGGTCAACCATATCCGGGAAAAGTGGTCCATGGGAGCTATATTTGATATTCTGGATTATGATCATGTGGAGACCATCGATACCGACACACATTGCAGAGGATAGCCTACCAAGATAAGATGCTTGCCGACCCGTCGGAAGCTGTCGTAGGCCCACCTCGAGGGGGAGCGTGTGGGGCAGGGAGAGGAGCCCCTATTTACTACCACATCAAGGTGGATCTCTAGGTACTATGATGATGATGCGGGAAGCTTGATTTGAGATGCACTTTTATCTGACCTCTCGGACTTTGTCTAAATTTTTTTTTACGCATTTGATATGGAATAAAATGAACTTTGTCCTAAGCTTGCTGCAGTTGTCTTAATCTTATGAATACAGGATTCACATAAGCATTTAGATTTTGACAGAAGAGATACTTTCATTAATTGAGATAAAATAAAGTACACGATGTATGGTTGACATTCCCACTGACTTAACTCCCGGTGCCAACTAGCCTAGATTGGTTTTCTAGAAGGCACTCACTCTTTGCTCACATACCCTAACTTTTGCCTAGATTGCACTTTTTGGGTTTTTGATCTAGTAGGTTTGACTCACCCCCTAATTTTTGCACGGTCGGTTTGTAGGATACCAATCGTCGGGTGTCACCCTAATTTTTGTCTGATCAGTAAAAGATCGAAAGGCGGGTGATTATCGTGTATATATTTTTTTTGGTGTATCGCTTTTCCGATTTGTTTCTTTTGAATCAGATATGATAACGCTTAAGCCTGTCTTGGTTCATAGGATTCACAAACTCGTTCCCATCCATGTCCATAAGCTTAACTGCCCCTTTTCTAAGCACCTTCTTTATCACATATGGTCCTTCCCAATTTGGCCTGAATTTGGCCTTGCATCAGTGGTAGAATGTTTTAGCTATTTAAGGACCAGATCACTAGCCTTTAGGGGTAACTTCTGGTGTCTTACTCGACTGTTATATGCTCGAGCGATGCATTACTAGTACGTTTAGAGGTTGTCGAGGGCCTTTAACCTCTGCACATCTATCATGTTTAACTGTTCAAATCTCGCCCGAGTCCATTTAGATTCTTTCAACTTAGCCTCCAGAGTGACTCTTAAGGAGGTCACCTGAGTTTTAACTGGCAAGATTTATTTCCATCTAGTAGACCAGAGAGAAGGGAGTTTGGCCTGTCGGGGTGCGAATGCTGGTGCAACATCCATAAATAGCAAAATGTAGCTTATCTGCCCAATCCCTGTAACCGGCTATCATCTTAGAAAGAATCAGCTTTACCGATTTGTTTGCTGCCTCAATAGCTCCATTAGCTTATGGTCTATATAGGGAAGATCTATGGTGTTCGATCCTGTACTTCTCGATTAGAGAAGTAGTTGCTCCTTAAAATTATACCCCATTATCTTAGACTATATGGTGTAGGAGTCCATATCGAGCAAAGATGTGCTTCTCTATGAATTTGGCCATCTGCTTGGCGGTGACATTGGTGAAGGATTCGGCTTCTACCCATTTTGAGAAGTAATCTACTACTACCACAATGAATCTATTGCCGTTTGTTGAAGAAGGATGGATTTCACCAATTATGTCTATCCCCTATGTCGAGAATGGCCAAGGGGTGGATAAATGATGGAGTTTGGTGGGCGGCAGATGCTGCATATCCCCATAAAATTGGCATTGGTGGCATTGTTTGACTTCGGTGATACAATTGGCTGTGAGAGTGAGCTAAAAATACCCAAATTGCTAGATTTTCTTTGCGAGAGCAAGACCGTTCATATGAGGGCCACAGTCTCCGGCATGGACTTGGGTCATCACGTTCTGAGCCGCGGAGTTAGTGAGGTAACGGAGAAGTAGGTCATCGGTGGTACACTTGAATAGATTATTATCCATAATATGGAACTGGACAGCAAGCCGTCATAAGGTGGTACGGTCCGAGTTAGAAGAACCCGTTGGATATTGGCCAATCTGGAGGAATAGGATAATGTCAGAATACCAACATGGTTCGGATGAGATGGCAAGGATTGGAGGAGCCGATTGAAGATGGTATAGGATGTTGGTGGGCAACATAACTAAAGGGCGGATAGGCTGTTGCTGAGGTCCTTTCCATATGGACGAGAGAGTGGCGAGAGCATCAGCCATTTGATTCTCATCCCGAGGGACATGGCGGTACAAGCATGAGGTAAATTTCTCAGACAATTTGCGGACAACCTCAATGTAAGGACGAAGAGATTCTTCTTTAATTTCCCAATCTCTAATAACCTGATGGATAACTAGAGCAGAATCCCTGATGACAGAGATGCGACGGGCCTGAACCTGAAGAAGAGCCGCAAGGCCGAACAGACAAGCTTCATACTGAGTGCCGTTATTGGTGATAGTGAATTCTAAGCGTTTGGACAATGGGATTATCTCATTATCCGACATGACAATGATGACCCCGAGACCTGCTCCCCAGCGGTTCACAGGGCCGTCGAAGTGCATTGTCCAGATGTTGTCAAGGATTGTAACAGAGGCGAGCTGCTCATCAGGAAACTCAAAATTTTCCTTATAGTCAGAGCTGAGGGGTTGATTAGCTAGTAATTCGGCTACAGCCTGCCCCTTAATGACCTTTCGGGTCACATACTCAATGTCGAACTCAGACAGGAGAAGTAACCATTGGGACAATTTACCGGCTAGAGTAGGGGATTGACAAAGAGACTTCATTGGATCAATCTTGGCCACAACTTGGACACGATAAGTTTGGAAATTATGTCACAACTTCTTAGTAAGCCAAACCATGGTAGTGCAGGTCTTTTCCACAATCAAATACCGGGTTTCATAATCTAATAACTTCTTGCTCATGTAGTAGATGGCATGTTCATGCTTATCAGCATGTTCCTGGACAAGTATGGCCCCGATAGAAGCTTCCTCGATAGCCAGATAAAGGATGAGCGGTTTCCCTGCGATGAGGGGTGTCAAAACGGGTGGATCAATAAGATACGCCTTTATTCTGTCAAACACCACTTAATAGTGATCATTCCATACTACGGGTTGCTATTTTCTTAACAGCTTAAAGATGGGCTCGTAAATAGTAGTGAGGTAGGCAATGAACTACTAACATACTGCAAGGACCCTAAAAATGATCGAACTTCTTTCTCCGTCTTAGGCGGAGGCATGTCCCTGATGGCTTTGGCTTTGTCTGGATCCATTTTGATTCCTTTCTAGCTGACCATGTGCCCCAATCGTTTGCCGAAGGTAACCCCAAACATGCACTTCTTTGGATTTAGGCAGAGGTTATACTTTTCAATACGAGTCATGAATCTGTCAAGAATAGCAGGGTGCTCTTCTCGAGCAGCGGACTTAACAACCATATCGTCCACATACACTTCCACTTCTTTATAGATCATGTCATGTAAGAGGATGGTCATGGTGCGCTGATAAGTGGCCCCGACATTTTTCAACCCAAACGGCATTACCTTATAGTAATACACCCCTCATTCAGTGATGAACGTTGTTTTGAATTTGTCAACAATATTAACCAGAATCTGATTATACCACAAGAATCCATCCATGAATGAATACATAGCTGCCTCGGCGGCGCTATCAATTAGGACATTGATATGTGGGAGTGGGAAGTCATCCTTCGGTGAGGCTTTATTTAGTTCTCGAAAATCCACACAGACCCGGACCCTACCATCTTACTTCAAAACTGTGATGACATTGGACAACCAAGTCGGATATTCCACAACTTTGATAAATTGAGCTTCAATCAACCTTAAAACCTCTGTCTTATCCCAATCTGCCCATTTTGGTCTTAACAGGCGGAGTTTCTGCCTAACAAGCCAAAATTTAGGATCAGTTGGAATTTTGTGTTCAATAATTTATCGATCAACCCGAGGCATGTCTTCGTATGACCAAGCAAAAGCGTTAACATGATCTTTAAGCACTTTTATGATCTCACTTTTTTCCTCAGGAGTTAAATCTTTGGAAATGGTCACCATTTTAGGATTTTCATCTGTACTTAGGTTTATTTCACTTAATAATGACTCACTAATGCCAAAAACATTACGCGTATTGTTATGTGAATGCATGGATCCATCAGGAAAGACATCAAACTAGTAAGCAGAATGAGAGTTATTCATTACATTAAAAGCCTCATAATCAGCATTGTTCGCATCAAACACTTCAGAAATGTTAAGAATTACATCATCCATATCATGCTCCAAGGGCAGAGGGGCTTCAGTAGCAATATCAGTAGGAGGGGCATCCTCTGTATTATCTATCAGAATGGTACCCAGGTCATGCTCCAGAGCGGTCTTTTGGGTGATGTTGAGGATGGCCCCCAGGTCATACTCTAGAGCGATCGTTTGGGTGATGGTGAGCGATGGCCCCCCAGATAGGTCGGCCTTCTTGGCGAGGGCCTTGGCGATCTCTCCTATTATGCTGTCATAGCACCTTCTTCCTGGGTTCTCCCACCCTTCTAGCCTTTCTTCATTAGCAGCGCCATAGCTTCAGTCACGGTTTCAACGGCATTTTCAATTTTTTGATCGATAGACTCTTCACTACTTCCCTCAGGCTCATCTTCAGGATGCATCTGACCTTTTCCTTTAGCCTTATTAGAAACAACATTGACAGGTGCATCAGGCTCAATGGGCATGGGTTAAGCCGAAACTATCATGCGGCCATTCTCGAAGTCATAGACATCTTTAAAAATCTCAAAGCTGGGCCATATTTTCCTGCCATACTTCATCAGCTCAGGCTCTCCTTATAAGGCCTCTTGCCTTGGATTTCACAAACAGTGACCTTATAGCAGTAGCACGAGGGGATGCGGCGATAGGCTTTTCTAGGCTTATATCCTAATCCAGCTCGATGGGCAAGGATTTTCAGCTCCAATGCTTCAACAATTCCCTACTCATGTATTCCTCCACCTCTGCCAGGCTTGTAACCAGATTTCTTTATCAGTTTACCCATACCTGTATGAAGGTAGCCGTGCTAAAGGGGAGGAGACTTCTAAGCTTTACTAATCATGGCAATCTAAAGGCCTCTTTCTAAACTAGCTTTGGCTTCTATAACAGCCATAACAGAAGCAGGATCGGTCTCTATAGTCACCATTTTACCTTCATGCATTAGCTTGATTTTCTAGTGTAGTGTGGAGGGAACAGCACCCAAAGCATAAAGCCACGGTCAGCCAAGCAACAGAGAATAGGTAACAGGAATGTCAAGTATAGTAAAGCGTACATTGCTTGCCACACCTTTTACAGTGACTTCTGCCTTAAAGGTCCCAATTACATTCTAATTTAAATCATCATAAGCTCCAATAACAGTGCTAGATTTTTCAAGCATGTCCTTCGATAGTCCTAGATGAGGAAGGATTTTTAGAGGGCACAGATTTAGAGCAGAGCCATTTTCCACCATAAGACACGGGATAACCTTATCGAGGACTTAGATTCGGATGAATAAGGACCTATTGTGATCCCTACCCTCGAGTGTAAGATCAAAATGGTCGAACACAATCTGAGCCCCTTTTCTCGGGGGAATGCCTTCTCCAACCGTGGCACACATCTTAACGACCAAGGTGGCCAGATTAGCTTCTAAATCGAGGAGCCATTTAATCAAGCCCTTGTAATGCCCTTCAGAGTTGATTGCCAGCTGCCAGATACTGCATCGGGCTTGGGTGTTTTTTAGCTGGGTAATGAGAGGGTCAACTTCAAGACTGCTAGGGACAAGCGGAGGTGGAGAAGGGGGTCTTGTGGTAGTTCTAACCCTACTAGGAACCGAGTCTCTACTTAAGCGGAGATCGGTCTTCAGGCTGATATACGCGGCCACTCTGAGTAATGTTAAGAACATCATCGAGAAAGACACTCTTAGTGGCTCGTGTTTCAAACAGATACTGTTGTTCCTCAGAGTTTGAATCTGGGTTTTGTAGCTCATACTTATCCATGCTAAAAAGGTTATTTTGATCAACCTTGAATAATTCGGTGCTTACGGCCTTGGTCCCTTAAGCTACTTCCTCATTACCATCGGAGCAGTCCCCCTTCGAAATAAAGGAATCTATGCTGAACAATGTTTTTTCTCAACTTTCATTCTTTTTACGATGAATAGCCGAGACCTGCGGGCTTTCTTGCTTCAGCTGGTTTGGATTAACTTCCATCCCGTGGACAATGTTGACCCCTAGGTTGGCTTGATTGATTAGATCAAAAACTGAGTAAGACGGGACACCCGAACCAATGACCAGGATAGAGTTATTATTGTCCGGCCTCCAAGCAAGGAGATCAAAGATTGTGGTTTCAGATAAACTGGACTGGACCTTCCCAACCTTGTTCCTAAAATTCGGCAAAGGGTTATTCATAGTGCTTGGAATTCTGTCAAGTTTAGCGATCTTTGCTTCACTAACCAAGTGTTGAATTACCGAGAGCAGGGCTTTGCAATTATTGGTTTGGTGTCCTACCTAAACATGATAGTTACAGAAGTTGTTCTTATCCTTAGGCCTAGGTGGCTTGTATTCCTGAAGGGACTATATTAAACCAGCTTCGCTCAAACACTGGAAGATGACCCGTAGGGGCAACTTATAAGGGTTAGCTAAAATAAAGGGGGGGTGAGGAGGTTGGATTGAAGTAACTGTCGACGGAGCCAGAGTGATTGTTAGGAGCACAGCAGGGGTTTGAGAAACGGCTTAAACTGCAGCTGGTGCTTTAGGCTTACCTAGAGCTGGCTAAGGGTTAAGCTTCATTATTTTTTCTGAACCATGATTTTCTCATTCTTTTGGCCCTTTCACGCTCTGCCTCACACTCGATCTTCTTGACTTTCTCGAATATAGCCTTATAGGATAGAAAAGAATCAGTAGCCATTTCTTTGCGGAATAAGGGGAAAGCCCCTTCGAGGAGTTTGACGATCATTTCCTCGAGGCTTAGCTTGGATTTCATTAAGACCTGGGTTGACATCTACCGATTAAAGTATTACTTAAAGGTTTCATTGGGCATTTGACAGACCCTCTTAAGATGTTGGAAGGTTATTTCCATCATAGTATTAAAGCCATAATACACTTTCAACACCACAGACAAAAGATTCCAGTCAACGACAATATGCTATGGCAAGGTATGATACCATTTGAGGGTAGGGCCCTAAAGGAAGTAAGGAAACATTTCAGCAAGCACCTCATCACTTAACTTCTTCACGTGCATTATTCTTTCATACATTATAATGTGAGAGGCAGGTGCTCCAGAACTATCTTAATGGGCTATATTTGGTATGGTAAAATTATCGGGGACCCAGTCTTCGTCTCTTTCAGGTTTCTTAGCTGTGATGAGGTAGTTGATGTAAGCTTAGATCTCGAGTGTTATGCCCGGGGGCTGCAAGACCTAGTCACTGACCGGTTTATAAGGAATAGCTAGGGCTTCGGGTGTCGAGCCTAAAGAATGCACGACCTGGTCATTGATAGTTTGAGAAGCTATCACTTGTCGGACAAAAGCGGCTACCTCGGGTGTCACACCTGACAGTTGTGTGACCTAGTCGTTGAGTGTTGGAGGTAGGGAGGATGAATGGTCAGCTGGCTGGTAAAAGGATTTTGGGGGTAGGTAGTACCCTTAGGAGCCACAATGAACTATGGAGGAGTGAAAGAGGGCAGTGGCTGAGAAGCTGGGCATTAGTGAGTAAATACCGGAGGAGCAGAACTTTGAGCAAAAGGTCTTGAACTAAAAGGCACAATTGATGGAACAGTCAGAGTTGATAAAAAAGCCAAAGCTTGCCCAAACTGGAATGGGCTTGTCATAGGTTGGGTTGACTGAAAAATAGGTACAACAAGTCTTGTCCCTACCGGACCGATCAACATCTGTACTAAACCATTCTGGGCCTGAATATTGGATGTTGACACTCGATCGGAATTTCTATCTTCGAGAGCTTGCTTAATGGCAGCCTGAATTATGGTTTGGATAGAAGCCTACAAAGCGTCTGAATTTAGGAATTGTGGCATAGCACTGGCAAAGTCCAAGCCAGGCGGTGGCTGCAAACTCGTTCCTGAGCTAGAAGTAAGGCCAAAGGGTTCTTCGAAAGGAGGGGTCCCTTCATTTCTTGGAAAAGACATGGTTGGTTAAGAAGGGCTCCGGCTTAACTAAACTTATTTCAAATCTGATTCCCCGCTGGAATTGGTGTGTGAAATCCCTTCAACTTCTGTGGTGACAATCGGGGAGAGAGGACGGTGAATCAAGCGGTGTTCAATCCTTTTCCAAACAGGGGTGTGACGATTGGTCTGCCTCCTGCTAGTTAAAATGGTAGGCAGTGGATCAGATCATGAATGGGTTTGTAAGTGGTATGGATGGTATGCATGCCTTTTGTTTTTTGGAAGTAGTGCGTGATACGTATGGCTGTATGTAGATGTGGTTAGAGATGATGTGACGGCTTATCCCTCCAACATACGTGGGAAATTTGTATCTCATATCATACATAGTGATATATGGTGATGCAATGAAGGCACAAGAGAAGTCCTACATGCGTTGCTAAACTTCTTCCATAAGCGAAAGTAGTAAGGGTAAGTTGATGTGTTTCTGGCTCTTAAAGCTGATGCATGGGAGTGTATGATCACGGAGCACATAGCACGTAAATCGTCCCTCTACTAACCTTATGACTCCCGCGTAACGCCTCTTCACTGGTAATGGTGAAAGAAGCTCATCCCAATTATTTTATTTGTTCTAGTAACCCTAAGGGAATGATGTGCTATGGCTTTTTCTAGCGCGGCTTTAGTATAGGTTTGTTGATGTAGAGGGTTCTCATTTACCTTGATTCCACGTTACTCAACCACTCCCCAAATAGGTGTGATCATAGGAGCTTACATGTTGGTTAAAATGAGTGATCCACCCACTAGGCATCCTCAATTCCAACAGGGCATGAGTGATACATTTTCGGGTGAAATGGGGCACCTTAAGATTACTGAACTATTTACACGTGTAAGGATAAAATGTTATAAAAAAAGAATGAAGTTTTACTCTGGCCAATGATTTCAATACATCATCAAAATCTTTTAGACTTTATGAAAAGATAAGGTCAAGAGATCACTCCCTAGCAGAGTCACCACTGTGAGTGGACGACGTTCTATGCAGCGGCTGCGGAGCCGGGCCGGCCTCTAAAAAATAACGGGGGATGCAAGTGTTGTAATTGGAAAATGGTTTTGCATATTTTAATGCTCGAAAGATACGAGATTGAAATCCCGTACTTAAAATAGAGTCGCCACCCGGTTCAGCTCAATCAGAAAATTTTGGTACGATTTTCCCACCGGGCAATTGGACCATACCTTAAGTAGAGATTCTGAGTTCGGATGATGTTATCTATTTTTCATTGGGCCAGGTTAAGATATATCATTCTTTCTTAATTATTTTAATCCATCCTATTTATTTGTGTTTTTGGTTATTGTGTTGTTTTTGCATTTATCAAGCAATTAAAGCAGCGAATAAATCATTATAGTCATCCAAAAATAAGTCCGGAAAATAAAATTATTACAAGGCTTCCAAGTCCTATGCATTTTTCTACGCCATAAATAAAATGCCTGAATGTCTAATATACATCTACCTGCAGAAGATGGTTAGCACGGATAATATTATAAAGTCCGATTGGATGGCTAAAATGAGATTTGAACGGCGTTTACGAAAAAATTCCCTTTTTAACTAAATTTTAGGTTCGATCATTATTTTAACCGGATTATTAGTGAAAATGCCATATGTTATAGGGTGGCGTCTATTTTAGGGAGGTTTTGAACCTCCATCGTTGCACTGTATATCCTAGATTTGGAAAATAAACTAGGTCAGAAATGAACAAAATAGAAATAGCTGTCCAGAAAGTCATGTTGCCGACAATGCAGCTGATGCCACCGGTGACATGGTTGATATCGCTGGTGGCATCAGTATGCAAGCAGGCTACAATGCTTTTTGAGTACCATAAAGAAAGGGTCCCATAAGAAAGTGAAGTCTCTAGGGAATGTGTTGCCACCGGCGGTATCAGTGATGTCTTAGGTGATATGGGTGATACCATCGGTGACATCATATATCTCCAGTGATCTCGATTTCTTGCAGCAGTAATAGGGAGCAGTCAAAAATAAATGGGAGCCCAAAAAAATGAGCACAAGTCAACAAGAATCAGCACAAATTAGTAACATTAATGCCAAAGAGCTATGAGACTTATAATTTTTACCTCGGGGCCCTGAATCCACCCTTTCGTGAACGAAAAAGAAACACCTCCGAGGAGCTTATTACAATGATTTATTAGTAAATTTAAGAGTTTCGGGTCTCTAAATCCAATTAAGCTAATTTTAACTACAAGATCTACTGATTTTAAGCTCACAATCAGAGAGTTCAAAGAAGAAAAACCGGGAAAAATAGATTATAATCCCTTTTTCCTGCCTTATCTAATTCTTATCTCACTAAAATCGATTTTCTCCTTCTAACATTAAACTTCTAACCTTAGATGGTTTCCTCCCCTATAATTTCAGCATTAGGTGTGTTTTTATAGGCAAATTATGGTGGTTTTTGAGACCTTTTTGAATAATTTCACCGAAAGTGGCGAAAAAGCTGTATGTGCAGGGGCTCATTTTGGGCCATGCCGCTGGTGATATGGCGATATCGCCGACGGTATGGCTAATGCAACCGGCGACATGGTGATACCACCGGCGGCATGGCTGATGCCGCTAGTGGCATTAGCCTCTGGCATGCCGACAGCCAGCGGGCTCAAGAGCCTAAAAAGTCATAAAAGGTGGTCAAAAGTGGTTAAAAGTGGGTTAAAAGGCATCTTTTTAAATTTTTATAATATTTTAATGGGTATTTATTGTTTGGGTGTAAATCATCGGTTCAAGCTCCTACCGAACATGTTATTTAGCCATGCCGAACTAGATTCTACCAAGTATAAAATTCGCAAGGAATTTTATATTGGTAATAAAAATTCTAACGAGAACTTTTATTTTGAGGTATTAAAATTGGGTACACGTCATCATCGTCTCGCGAGAGGGACTGCAAAATCCCATGCTCACAACTGCCATTGAGGAAGCTCATGACGTAAAATTCTATAATTATGAGGACCTCATTGGCAATCTCTTGACTCAAGAGCTATCTCTGGAGAGGTACAACTAATAGGAGAAGAAGCCTAAAGAGAAGAAGAAAGCTATTGCACTTAAGGCAGAATCCACCGGATCAGTTTCATCCGAAGAAGAAGAGCAAGTCACAGAATCTCAAAGTACTAAGGAGCAACTAACTCTATTAACTAGATAGCTCAACAGGTTCATACAAAAGAAAGAAAGGAGGAAGTCTAGAAAATATGAATCCTGAAGACCAAGGTAAGGCACATCCAAAAGAGATAGGCCTAGAAAGAATCTAGATGAAAAGAAGGATCCGAAAAAAGAAGCTGCATGTTTTAAATGTGGGGAGAAAGGCCACTTCAGAACCAAATGCCCTAAGCTTAAAAGAACCAAGAAGCACAAGAAGAAGGCAATGTTGGCTACCTAGAGCTACAGTGAGAAAAGTAGCAGTTCATCTTCAACAGAAGAAGAAGAAACTGCCAACTGTGCATTCATGGCACTAACTGATCCAGAAGTAAAGCAATCTGGAAGAAATACCTCTAAGCAGGACACAATGCAAATCAAGGAATCAGAATAAAAAATAGCTAGTACTGAGGTAAACTCTCACTCTAATTCTGTTTCTAAGCTTGAACTTGCTAGAGCTTTAGCTATTGTGATCAAGAATGTGAGGAAGAACATAAAACCCATCAAATCACTAAGAAGACAAGTGATGGAGCTTGCTGAAGATGGTGAAGTATTGGCATAAGATGTAAATTTGATAAGAGCCACTAAGCACATTGATATGGTTGAAGAGAACTTCTCAAGAAATCAAGTGCAGATATTAAGTGCTAACTTGATGGGGTTAGTTAGGGAGCTAACCCTGATGAAGGAAGCATCTAGAAGGAGATCTGTCCCCTTACAACTAAAAAGGAACCAAAGGCAGAATACACAAAGAAATCAACATCCAACTGCCAAAGGAAATCCAAACCCTTCCAACCATAGAGTGAAGGAGGTTAGCAGGCAACCACAAGCCTAAAGATACACTGCTACAGAAAAAGGAAAAGCTAAGGCTATATATAATCAGCAACTTGATAAGCAAAGAAGGAACCATGTAGCAGAAGTTGCACCCCCAACCAGCTTCCAGATACACACCAGACAATCTACAAGTGTATAAGAAGCTGTATATAGAGGGAACTATGGTAAGGAGGATCTTGAAAAGATTGAAAAAAAGTAGGAGCAGAACAGACCCAACTCAGGATGCAGGTTTTACGGGAGAAACAATCATGTTATTTAATTATGTAGATTTAAAAATGGTTATTATGATGTCAATCCTTGGCCTGAAATGGTTGATAACCCCGAGAGGACCCAAATCTGATTGGGTACCCAAACCCACTAGATATGTTTTGTAGGTATGCCTAAGATCCACAGTAGATCAACACACTTAGTACATTGATAATGGATTTTCAAGGCACCTGATAGGTGATGAGAAGGCCTTCATCATATTAAACTGGAAGAAAGGAGGCAAAGTGAGCTTTGGAGACAATAAAAAAGGGCAGATCGTTGGACATGGAACCATTGGATCTGAATTAAAGATAGAAGATGTCTCACTAGTTGATGGACTGAAGTTCAACTTACTAAGTGTAGCCCAACTCT
The DNA here is from genome assembly GCA_947683365.1 of Euphorbia pulcherrima. Taxonomy (NCBI): domain Eukaryota; kingdom Viridiplantae; phylum Streptophyta; class Magnoliopsida; order Malpighiales; family Euphorbiaceae; genus Euphorbia; species Euphorbia pulcherrima. The sequence continues at coordinate 47,478,585 of CANTUS010000014.1, forward strand.
ACGATAAAGGAAGAAAAGTCACATTTGATTCCGGAGGCTGCTCAAGTCTTGGCATGATGGAATGATTATGAATTACCAATTGAGCACGACCCCTAGGTTGGACCTACTGATTCCTTTTAGCCCAGAATTACTTATAGTTTCATAATCATGTCCATATATAAGTCCTAGATTAGGCAAGACCAGTTGCACCAATAAATCCCTATTAAAATATTAAGACAAAATTAGCCTTCCTAAATAATTGAATATGTGCTTTAGGCCTTTTCATCGAATGAATTGATCACGCACAGCAAGCCTTCTTCTTTAACATCATCTGTTCACATGATTTGAATTAGGGTTAAGTCTTAACCGAATTGGGTTAGTTGTCTATAATATTGGAGATATAGAGGCATCATTTGAGGAGTCATATAAATTGTTATGCATGTCTATTTGCTGGAACTCAAACAGACTAGCAATTGCATTAGATGTAAATGGACTAGATCCTCCTATAGCTATTTAAGTTAACTTGACTTGTGATAGTAGGAGGTTAGCTTAAACGAGTTATAGATGCTACATACTAAGGAAAAATGGTTAGACCATGTTTCCCGAAAGACAATAGAAGGGGCAATTATGTTTTCAAATTGAACCTTGATAAAATAGTAGGAATACGTATTTAATTAAAAGACCTTAAATTAAATGCATGTACAAGATCTAAGTCTAAAGTAATAATTCTTTTCTTATATCTAGGTTGAATATGACTACAAACATAAACTTTTGCGCTATTCTTGAAAACATAATGGATGGTACCAATTTTACTGATTAGTTCAGGATGGTGAGGATAGCCTTAGAGGCGAAAGTCTGGCTTATGTTTTAGATGAGCCCTTTCTTGATGAACCTGATGCTGGCGGTTATGAGGAACATGAGGTGTGGAAGAAGCATAGGAAAGATCATGAATCCGTAACATGTTTGATGTTGGGAACCATGAATCTTGAGCTTCAGAAATAGCATGAGAATATAGATCCCGATACCATGATTCTCCATCTTCAGGAACTCTTTTCTGAGCAAGCAAGGAAAGAGTGGTTTGAGAACTCAAGACTTTTGTTTAGTACTAAGATGCAGGCTGGTGCTTCAGCGTCTCAGCATGTTTTAAAACTTCTTAGCTATGTCAAGAAGCTTGGTCGATTGGGTTTTGTCATGGATCATGAGTTGAGCATAGATCTTGTTTTGACTTTGCTCACTGATATTTATTCACATTTTAATACTAATTATTACATGAACAAGATTGATACGATAATCGCAGAACTGATCAACATGCTATAAATATAGAACCTAAGAACAAGCAGGATCAAAAAAATCTACTGCTGGTTGAGAAAACCAAACCTTCGAAGGGTAAGACCGAGAAAAAGAAGGGGCTAAAAGCTAAGAAAAAGATCAGTAAGAAGAAGAAAAATAAGAAAGGAGTTGCATGTTTCCAGTGTGGAAAACTAGGACACTAGAAAAGGGATTGCAAAGCACTTGTCTCAGAGCATGTGAAGAAGAGCCATGAGAAGGGAACTACTTCAGGTATGTTCGTGATTGAAAATTTCACTACAGTTCCTTATGAGTCTACATGGTTATTAGATACTTGATATGGTACTCATATCTGTGCTTCTGTGCAGGGGTTGCGGAACTGTAGAAGGCTAGCTAAAGGAGAGTTGGACCTACAAGTTAGAAATGGAGCACGGGTCACTGCATCAGCTATGGGAACATGTAGTCTCAAATTGCCAAGTGGACTAGTCTTAGAATTAAATAAATGCTATTATATTCCGATTCTTACTAAGAATACTATTTCTGTTACGTGTTTAGCAGCAGAAGGATTCAAAGTTTTATTTAATAATAAAGATTGTCAAATTCATAAAAATAGTGCTCTTTATGGCAACGGAGTTTTGATTGATGGCATATATGTTTTAAATACTAAAGCTAAAATTTTTAATGTGAATGATGCTAAGAGATTGAAGTTGGATAAAGACAAATCGTCCTACTTATGGCATTGTCATTTGGGCCATAGAAACGAAGCCCACTTAACTAAGTTACACAAAGGAGGTGACCTGGGCCTAATAGACGGGGAGTCTTATGGGGCATGCGAACCTTGTTTATTGGGCAAAATGACAAAGAAACCCTTTAAAGTTAAAGGGGAATGCACCACAAGTACATTGGAAATAATACACACAGATTAATGTGGTCCAATAAATGTGTCTCCACATGGAGGATTTGTCTGCTTCATATCTTTTATCGATGATTACTTATGATACGGGCATTTGTAGCTTATGAGGCATAAATTAGACAGTTTTGAATAGTTCAAAGACTATAAGAATGAAGTTGAGAAACAAATTGGAAAGAATATTAAGGCACTATAGTCAAACCGAGGTGGAGAATATTTAAGCCAAGAGTTTCAAGATTATATAAGGGATAATGGAATATTACCCCAATGGACCCCTCCTTATTCTCCTCAGCATAATGGTGTATCTGAGAGGAAGAACAGAACTTTGTTAGACATGGTTCGGTCCATGATGAGTCAATCAAGTCTCAACAAATCTTTTTGGGGATAGCACTTCAGAGCGAAGTTTATATACTAAACCGTGTGCCCTCAAAATCAGTTGATATAACACCATACGAAAGGTGGTATGGTAAGAAACCCTCTCTTTCTCACCTGATTATTTGTGGATGTCCTACCTATGTTAAAAGGACAATGTTAGACAAGCTGGGAGCTAGGGCTAACAAATGCTTGCTCATAGGTTATCCTAAAGAGATAGTAGGATATACCTTTTATGATCCTAAGGAACAAAAGGTGTTTGTTTCTAGGACTGCTCAATTCCTTGAGAAGGAACAAATGCTTGCAAAAGCTAGTCAAAGAAACCTTGAATTTGAGGTTCAAGTAGGCGAATAAGATAATCAACTGATAATTCCTATGCCTGATACACAACAGAGTGTGATCAAGGAATAACCTATTACACAACAACCATTGCGTAGATCTAGTAGGGTTCCCAATGCTCCTGAAAGATATGGATTTTTCATCACGGATGATAAATAAATCTTTCTAATAGTGGATGATGAACCTAAGACCTAGAAGGAAGAAATGGAGTGCTCGGACTCTAATAAATGGTTAAAAGCCATGAAATCAAAAATGGATTCCGTGTATGAAAATCACAAATGGGAATTGGTGGATGCATATGATGAGGTTAGACCCATAGGTTGCAAAATGGTTTTTAAGAAGAAAACTAACATGGATGGTAATGTAATTACCTATAAGGCAAGGTTGGTGGCAAAGGTTTATAGTCAAAGAGAAGGAATTGACTATGATGAAACCTTTTCACCAGTAGCCATGCTTAAATCCACAAGGATACTCTCTGCCATTGTTGCTCATTATGATTATGAGATCTGGCAGATGGATGTGAAAACCACTTTCCTAAATGGAAACATGGATCGGGATGTATATATGATACAACCTAAGGGTATTACATCTCAGAATGGCTCAAAGGTATGCAAGCTGCAAAGATCCATTTATGGACTTAAGCAAGCATCTAGGAGTTTGAATATAAGGTTTGATGATACGATCAAAGAGTTAGATTTTATATCAAAAGCTTATGAGCCTTGTGTATATAAGAAAGTTAGTGGGAGTGTAGTCATTTTCCTTATGCTATATATTGACTACGTACTGCTAATAGGACTTGACATTTCTCTTCTTCAAATGGTTAAGTAGTGGTTGTCAAGAAAGTTCTCCATGAAGGACCTTGGAGAAGCAGCATTTATACTAGGTATAAACATCTAAAGAGATAGATCCAAGAGGTTGCTAGGACTTTCACAAGATACATACATAGACAAGGTAGTGACTAGGTTCAGCCTTAAGCAATCAAGAAGAGGTTATCTTCTAATGTCTCATAGAATTAATCTTTCTAAATCTGAGTGTTTAGGGACAGATGAGGAGAGATTGTGCATGAAAGAAATACCATATGCATCTGCAATAGGATCTATCATGTATGCTATGGTATGTACACAACCTGATATCTCACACGTATTGAGCATTATAAGCAGATTTCAATCTGATCCAGGTAAGAAGCACTAGAAGGCAGTTAATAATATCCTTAAGTACTTGAGAAGCACTAAGGAAATGTTCTTAGTATATGGACGAGGTGATCTCATACTAAAGGGATTCACTAATGCAAGTTTTCAATCTGACAGAGATGACTACAAGTCATAGTCAGGTTACCTATTTATGTTAATTGGAGGGGTAGTTGTTTGGAAGAGTTCTAAACAAAATACGACTACTGATTTAACCACTGAGTCGAGTACATTGGTGCTTCAGAAGCAGCAAAACAAGCTGTCTGGATAAAGAGATTTATTAGTAATCTCGACGTGGTATCTAACAGTGAGGATCTAATAGTAATATATTATAATAACACTAGGGCTATTACTTAAGCAAAAGAACCATGGTCTCATAAGAGAAATGGACATGTACAAAGAAAATATCATATAGTTCAAGACATGATAAGGAATAAGGATATAAAGATGGAATATGTACCTACAGATTAGAACTTGGCGGATGGTCTGACCAAGCCTTTGACACAGATTAAGCATGACCAGCATGTTAATAGTTATGGCTTACGGCACGTAGCTAATTGGTTCTAGTGCAAGTGGGAGATTGATGTGTTTAGAACATATTCATTGATGTGCTTGCAAAATTCCATGACATAATCATAGGACGTATTGTAAGGGAATAGTGATACTATATTGGTGAGAACTGGTTCATGTGCAATTATAATTTGTCTAAATATCCCTAGTCATAGTATCATCAAGACTGGACATTGATGAATACAGATAGAGTAGCATATGTCATCTTACCTCTTAAATATGATTCAGAGTAGCATATCTCCAGTGCTAGAGGGTGGTACCTTGGGTTAATACATGAATGTATTTGGGGAAATACATTAGAGACTGCTATGACACAACACTCGGTAATCTATATTATGTGTTGGTGTTTTAATCATCTCATTGCAACAACAATACAAATATCCTTAGTCCTCAGATACTAGTTACCTTGTTTAGATGTTGCTATAATTTGGATTATACCTATACATTCTATGAGATTAGATGTCAGGGGTAGTTATGGGTATAGTTGATGTCTGTCCGTTGGTAAGCTGAGTATTCAAGATAGAATCTATTACTCCATTACAGCAATATAAGGGAGATGTACCTTGGCCACTTGTTAGAAGTGACACACTTGTAAACCTCTGATCAGAGTATGAGTTGATAGGATGGGATCCTTATCAACACATTAAATGGTTGAGTAGTGTACTTTGGCAGCAAGACTAAACTACTGGGGTGGCCATTAAGACTACTTATGGACTAACACTTAAACCGATTCCTAGAAACTAAATGGTACTTAACAGTTAATAGAAGGAGTAAATTGTATTGATACTATTGCTAAACCAGGATTAAGTCACATGCGCATGATGTTCCGAATATTAGGGGGTCATATGTCTTTGCTAGAGTGCCACTAAGATTGATCAAAGTAATTGGAGTCTATAACGGTCTAGAGCTTTGAGACGGTCAATTCCTATGAGGGATTGAGCCAGGTTAAACTTTTAGCAGCTCAATATTATGGGATCCTGTAAATTCACACACTTTGAGTTACGATAGAGCTAAGTAAAGAATCGGAAGACTAGGTCTAATCTAGAAGAGCAAAGAAATATGGTTAGACCATAACATTTTGGTTAGACAAATATTCATTGGTTGGACCAATGAGCCTGATAAATAATGACGATAAAATAAATAAAGGAAAGACTAGACTGAATTTAGCGGGATTTATCAATATTGGATGTTGGATAAATCTGTGAAAGTGGGTCTATAAATGTACTATAGGACAGTACATAGAAGACCTTCGTATAGGCCATAAGGCAGCACTATTTAGAATGGTGCTATGACTGGCCCATAGGGCACATGCAAGCGGGCTACAAAGTGCAGCCCGCATGGCGTATGCACCAGCCCAAATGGGCTGCGCAGGCTTGCATCCCATATGGGCTTGCACAGCAGGGAGCGTAGCCCACAAGGGGTTGCGCACCATGCAGGCCTGCGCACCATGCGCAAACCTAAGCATAAGCGCAGCCTTTTGGGCTTGCGCTCCTACACAAGCCTATAAGGGACTACTAGCCAAATGGCCAGCAGTCTCCCAGTCAGACTAGGCGCTTGCTCCCTAAGCAAGCTCCTAGTATTTTAGTTGTTTTCTAACTCTTCTAGGGTTTTAATTAAATACATGTTTTCCCTCTTTATTTTATTACTGATTGGTTGAGGTTAGGGACTTTATTGTCCTGTTAATAATTCCTAACCACTATAAATAGAAGCCACCTCCTTCATTAATTTTTTTCCTGAATTTTATAATCCCTCTCTTGCTCTCTTATTCTCTTAGTTGTTCTGATTCCTAAAAGTAATATGTTGAAAGACGTATTTACTTAGAATAGAAAACTAAGGAAATTCTTCTAGAATAAATTAGTAGGGAGGAGCTAGCCATTCTCCACTCTTTATCAGTTCTTCCTTTCTAGAAGGTTTTGGTCGGTGGTGCTCGTGTCGACTATGTATAGAGGGCTTCCACTTTGGAGTCTGTGCACGTAGCTGTGGGGTCTTTCTACTGACTATGGGATTCACACTTCAACTGGGAAGTGGTTAAATTATTATTAGATCCTTTTAATAAGTGTTTATGACCTAGAATAATTTAAGAGTAGCACTATCATCAATCATGTTATGCTTAGGTGGTCCAGGGAACTAGATTAATTTTTGGAACTTTCGATGCACCTATTTTATGTAATGAAACCCTAATCTAGTCCAACAGTTATATCATGAGCCTGCCTAATGCGATTGTATGATTATGCTAAGTCTAATTTTCTATGAAATATTTTCGAGTATTTTATGCCATGCCTAGGAATTTATTTTTTGCAATAGAAAATGTTGTGATAACTAGATTAAGAGTTGCTCAAACTTTGTCAGGGTAGTTCTATAGAAATTGTAAATGCTTTAAATTTTGAATTATTTGGAATAATTCTTAAATTAGAAAAGAATGAAATCTCTAATTTAATTAGTCTATGGTTAACTGAGTCAGAAGGGCCCGTGTTTATTCTGGAAAGGATTGGACTTACATGCTCATTCACTTCAAAAGGACCTCTCCTACCTAGGAATTCTCATCAGTTCTAGATTCTAATTACCAAAGGGACTTTTTGAATTAGTTGATTTCTAGTATAATGAATTGGATTCATTATATGGTTTTACAAATGAAAGTTTAAATTTTTAAATTAAAACTTATAGACATAGGTGCAAGAACTTGAACCATGAACCCCCTTGTTTGTTTTACATGCTATGTGGAGTCTTGGCATGATGGAATGATTTTGAATTATTAGTTGAGCCTGATCCCTTGGACCTACTAATACATTTTAGTCCGGAATTAGTTATAGTTTCAAAATTATGTCCATGTATATGTCCTAGATTAGGTGAGACCGGTTGCACCAATAAATCCCCATTAAAATATTATGACAAAATTAGCCTTCCTAAATAATTCTATATGTGCTAAATTGCTCATGCATAGCGTGCCTTCTTGTTAAACATCATCTGTTCACATGATTCAAATTAGGGTTAAGTCTTAACTGGACTGGGTTAGTTGTCCGTAATATCGGAGCTAATGTCGGGCTGGAGGCATCATTTGAGGAGTCATATAATTGGTTATGCACGTCAATTAGTTGGAACTCAAATGGGCAAGCAATTGCATTAGATGCAAATGGACTAGATCCTCCTATAGCTATTTAAGTTAACTTGACTCATGATAGTGGGGGTTACCTTAAATGAGTTATAGATGCTACCTACTAAGGAAAATGGTTAGACCATGTTTCCCGAAAGATAATAGAAGGGGCTATTATGTTTTCGAATTGAACCTTGATATGAGCACTAGATGTCAGCGATCCATCTCCCAAAATGATGATGAGAGCTAGATAATGCATTCTTTTACAGGTGTTAACCATCAGAGGTGTTCCCACTTCTGTAGAGTTGAGTTTGGCCACGACACGGAGACCTAGACTGGCCTTAGGTACCCGCACAGGTGCTTCCTAGTGGTACGGATCCACTAGTAGACCCATATAGGTGACGACCTTCCATACATCGGGGTGGACCCATACGGGTCCCCTGGTACCGGTACCGGTAGGGCCCCACCCAAATAGGTGTGCTTATTTCCCATTCAGGCTAATTCGTAAGTAGTCTCTTACCATTTCAGGAAAAGGCACGTATTGAATTCGGGATCACCGAACTCTAACCTAATTTCACCCTATAAAAGGGGCCTTCTCCTCTCATTTTAAGGGGACATAATTCATAAGCAAAATTGCTATAGAACAATGATAGTTCTAGCAATCTCCAAAGGTATAGTTGAGGTATAAAATAGGGAAGAAAACCCATTCATTGAGGTTTTATCCACATTTTATTCATTCCTAGCTTCGTATACTAGGTTTTGGGGGAGATTCTGTCCACTCAAATACTCTTCTAAATAGTCCTAACTAAGCACATACTTTGGCCGGACTCTCTCTACAGTAAAGGGATAGCCTCAAAGTGGATTCACATCGTAAAGGTAATGCTTCTGAGTTTTAAAGAGACACACATCTCCATTATATTGTTATTGTTAGTTTATTATATATCGCCTGTTATTTCAATTCTCATTTGAGGTCCAATCCTGATTATTATGGGCTTTGTTTGTACCTAATATATTATTTTGGTGATTGTACTGGTGCGCCATACTCATATAAAAGGAAATTCTCGCTTCTATTTTATCTCCTCTATAATTAACTTGTTGAAATAAATTAAACATTGGTTCTGTCGGATCCGACACGACCCATATGGATACCCCATACCCGTACGGGTACTGGCCTCCAGACAGAACCCAGACTTCCTCTTTTTGGTTGAATAAAAATCAACCAACTCACCTTTCACTATCCGGTCATTTTCACTAATAATCCTGTAAATCAATCCACAATAGCTAAAATATGGTTTTGTGACGTAAATCATGTTTTCCTCAATAAAATGATGATTTATGGCGTGTTATAGACTGTGCTAATGTCTGTGGATGTAGGGGAATTTATTTTCATTTTTTTTATAACTTAGAACAGATGTATAGGATCTCTTTGCAATTTCCCCCATTTATCCCCGGTTGTAATTTTTGTCCTGCATTTATTGCTTGTGCTTTATTATAATATGTAAACGCATGTAACGAGTGTGAAAGAGTGTAGAAATAGGATTTCTGTGATAATTTCCTGAATGATGAAAACTAAAACTACTTTATATGGTGAATGTAATTTTGAATCAACTAAATGAGAAATAAGTGACTCATCCGATACCCAAATCTTTGATCCAATAGGTATGAGTCTCCCGCCCAGAGGGTACCATACCAAAACTCTTTCCTCAGTAGACAACTTGGGTGTTGGCTCTATCAATTGTATCAAGATTTGGGTCTCGATTCTTTTATTCATTAAAATTGGCTTATTGTGCAAACTTTAACTAAAGGATGTTTTGTCATGCCTAAATCCAACCAAACCCCCAATGGGCCCTGCCTGTCTCATAAAGGCGCCAAAGGAGACCCACACATCATCACCACCTCACAGTGGTGACTCTACTAGGGACATAATCTTTTAACTTGCAAAATGTTAGTTTGTTTTAAAAGCTTAAAAGATTAATATGAGCACCGAAAATCATTTACTTGATTCAACCCATTTTGTTTTCATCATTTGGGAAAATTATCACACTCTATCTTCTCACCTCCTTCTCTCTAGCTAGATGTGCTATTCTTCTAGCGCTAGGTTAGCTGCCCTAAAATTTCTGTGACACTCATAAAAGTGTTACCCAAGCCCGCCAGGAATTGGGGACACTCTTGTGGGTGGAGCACTCATTGTTATCTTCCTCCAAAAGAGGCTTGGTACGATGGGAACCTTCTATATCAAACTTTTGATATGTCACTACACCATTCTTATCGAAAGCCATAGAATTTTGTCCTCTAGGGTACCTTTTTTCTAGTGAGATTAGACTAAGGAAGAATGCCCTTAGACTCGGGGAGGAGAAATAAGGATGGAATCGATTGCTTCGCATGTGTTATGCTACCTACTCTTGTAATTAACCCCACCATGCATCGCAGTAATTTATGCATGTAAAATGCATCCCATACATGTACTGATCTCTTGGTTATCACCTCAGCCAAAACCAAACCTCAAAGGGAAAGAGCTTGGCAACAATCTCAAGTTCATTTGACTCGCATTTCGATTTCTCCAGGGCAGCCAAGGGTTGATCCGCATTAGTCTCTGGGTATTTCATCCAGCAGTTAGTTTAATTCGATCTTTCTGCTTATCATCCTGAGGAGATGTCTCGCACTCTGACTCTAGATGGCCAGATTGATGTTGAGGTTGAGGATGTTGCCACTAGAGAGGAGGCAAATGCATCGAGGACCGAGTTTAGGTCAGAGATCGCAAATGCTGTCTCTCAGTACTTTGGAAGTGATCAGTTCTTGGACTGAATGAATGATGAGATGCTAACCACCATTAGGGCAATCATGACCAAGGAGAGAAGGGCAAATGCTCCTGTTAGTGCTACAATAGTGAATACAGTGGCCAGTGAGCCAATATTGGGAATCACTCATAATCCGTTCACTAAGTTTTAATTGCCACCAGTGTAAACTCAGAGGGATTCTTTTGGTCCATTTCATCAGTTGGGTTCTATGGGTCCATTTAGTTCAGCTAGCTTATCATTCTAGTCAGCAAGCACAGTGACCCTCCAATGGTCAGTCAGTTTGCTCAGTCTAGTCAAGAATTTGTACCACTACCATTGCAATTTAGGGCATCTGGTCTGATCCTAAATTTTGTGGTCACGCCTAAGGGGACAACCTTTCCTCAATCAGTAGGTCTAACCTTAGGTGTGATTACCTAATCCAAAGGGTTATCTCTATTTGTGGAATTTCGTGACTTACTTCAGAAATTGCTTACTGCTAATCTTGGATCCCAACCATCCATCCAAGCAACTAGAGAGGAAGATTGGATCCCTAAAAACTTTAGTACGCCTAGCATAGCAAAGTATAAGGGAACCGGTCCACCTTAATCTCACATTACCACCTATCAGAGGGTTATGAGAATCAGGAAGTTAAGTGATAAGGTCCTAGCCAAAATGTTCCCCTACACCTTGGAAGGTCCTGCTATCAAATGGTATAACACTCTGTCAGACAAGGTGACCAGAGATTGGCACACTTTATCAGAGGATTTTATCAAAGCAGTGTATGGTTTCAATGCTACCATTAAAACTACCATACAGAATTTGGAGGCTATCAAGCAAGCCCCTAATGAGAAGTTTAAACCTTACATCAAAAGGTGGATGGCCACTCAAGTTCTATTGAAAGATAGGCTAAGTCTCCCAGAAATGATCGTGAAGTTAAGGGATGGTGCCCAACCTACTTATCGTAAGATCCTTGGTATGGATAAATTCTCTAGCTACGTTGAAGTCTTTGAGAATGCCAAGAAATGGGAAAGAATTGAGGAATTGGATAAGGTTAGTATACCAGCCAAACCTTGGTTTAAGAAGGGCGACTCAACCTCAGCCCAGGTTTCTAAGCTAAGGTCTAGCTTGGATCCCAAGACCGCAACCGTACAAGAAGAAGTTACTACGATCCGTGTTTTTGAAGACTATATTTCCCCTTGAAAGGCATCCCTGCCTACCATCTTCACCAAGCGAAGGGCACTAGGCCTCCTTCAAATCATCAAACCCTATATTCCCCTAAAGCCTGAGGATAAGGATCAGTTCTGCACCTATCATATTTGTAAAGGTCATCGCATAGATGCGTGTAGAGATTTGCTGGAGGCCATCCGTGGCCCGATTAAGGATAAGAAAATCCAAGAACCCAAACTTAAACTAAGTACCTTGAATAACCCCCTATCGAGATTTGAGAGGTAAGTTGTGGTTATTGAGTCAGGGCTATCCTCCCGTCATCTCTTTGATGTGATCATGCAAGCTAACCCGATGGTTCACTCGGTGGTAGGCACGCCCCATGAATCTGTCCCTATTGATATTGATGCATACGAGTTGGGAGATGCTTATGACGAGGAAGCCATGCTGGTCCAACTTAAACCAATTGACATTGATGATTATGTATTAGAACATAATGACCGTGAAGAACCGGTACTATTGGTTGAAACTCCTGAAGGGAGAAGCAATATGAAAGACGGGGTCTTCCGTATTACCTATAGTGGAAGGGTGGCTCCTACTGCCCTCCCGAAAAAGAGAAGGGGAAGAGAAGCTGACATCTAAATCCTTCCAAATGCTAGCATGGGACCTACTTTCGTACCTACCAATGAGACCTAGGTTCCGATGGATATAAGGAAAATAGATTCAAAAGTTACTCCCCTCATCTAACAATTGCAAGTTAACCCGGTTAAGTACAACATTTGGCAACTTCTCATTGATTCCAAGGATCATCGCAGGGGTCTAATGGAAAAGTTATTAAGCATAGAAGCTACACCTGCCACCTCCCTTGTGGAAGTGTTCTCAGTTATGGGTGGTTTGCCTCCCAACCATATGGAATCCATCTTATTTTACCCGTCAGATCTTACGGCTGAAGGAAATAAACACAATAAGGCACTTTTCATTAAGGTGTAGATCTTTGATCATTCTATTCTGTGTGTTATGGTGGATGACAGTTCCGCTCTCAACCTTTGCCTTTTTAAAATTCTCCCTCACTTAGGATTGGATGAGTCAATGCTTGAAAAATCTAATACCATCATGAGGGCCTATGATGATACGAAGAGGAGTGTGGCTAGGGTCTTTGAAGCTTAAGTCACAATCAAGGAAGTGATGTCCAAGGCCTGGTTCACTGTATTGGACATCCCTGTCTCTTACTCACTATTGTTGGGTGGTTCCTGGCTCCATGCACTAGGGGCAGTTCCTTCTACGATCCATCAAAAGATTAAACATATTCACAATGGCAAGTTAGTAACCATCAAAGTCGTTGAACCATCAGTTATAGCAACTATGGAAATGGAAGAGGAGTCTAGGGTGGTTGTAGCTCACCGAAATAAGATTAAGAGGCTTATGTCTCTTAAAGTGGAGAAAATCATGACGAAATAAGGTTATCTAAAGGGAAAAGGACTTGGGAAAAATCTTTAAGGCATGTCAGAACCTGTCATACCTCTTCCTTGGCCGTTTAGATTCAATTTAGGATATCATCCAGGTGCTAGGAAATCTAAGATACAAACGTGTCTCATGATAGGAGCTGGAGTAAAAAAGAAAGCGCTTTCAGGTGAGGATGAACCCATTGAGTTTAGGGGCAAAAGGGTCCCTGGTTTTGAGATCTTTACTGATGTATTTGATTTTAAGAAAGGATGCATGGTCAAAGCCTCGCTTTCTGTGGAAATATGTAGTAATACTAAGGGGGATGAGATGGGTAAGGCAGTTGAATCCATCACCAAGGCTCTAGCGATACTCAAGAAGAAGAATTGGAAAGGATATGAAAAAGGAAATCCTATAAGTAAGGTTGTCAAGAATTTGGCAAGGGCAACAGCTGAAGAACCTCAAGCCAGCCTGCGCGCCGCCACCTTAGCTGAACTCGGTCAACAAGGACCTCCGCCTGTGGAGGATGATTCAAATGATGTAATTTTTAATATTGCTGACATTTTTTATGCAAACAATGCAGCTTATAAGGCATATCATGAATAGTTGTAGCAGGAATCTCTTTATTGTGTCATGAATAAATTGATGCATTTTCCAATCACATTCCATGAGAGCATTTCAATTTAAAGACATCATACACTCATAACAACAATGTTCTTAAGCCAATGATAATTTATTGGTAATATTGACTTTGAGTATATCACAATGGCATAAAAGATCCAATGGTTAAAACTTGTCACAAAAAGAGAGATAAAAAGTGCTTAGCAAACATGATAGAAATAGGCGTTGGTTCATCTTTGTTCATGACGGAAGGGGAAGAGGTACAACCCATCCACCCACTCATAATGGAGACGAACTTGACTTTGGGGGAGTAAAAGATTTGCTGGTTCGATGATATTAAAAGGATCCTGAGGGAAGGGAAATGCCCCGATGGATCATCAGGTTTAGATCACTTGACTCTTAAATGGTTAGCCACACAATTCATACTCGTTAATGAAGATCTCTTTAAAAGGATAGCTGAGGGGTTACTACTGAGGTGTTTATCAAAAGAAGAAGCAGAAAAGGTGATGACTCAGGTACATTCAGGGGATTGCGGCCCCGCATATGATTGGTATGGCTTTAGCAATGAAAATTCAGAGTTTGGGGTACTTCTGGGCACGATGAATGCTGACTATATAGATAAGGTTAGGAAATGTCACGAATGCCAGATTCATGGGGATATACAGCATCGACCTCCATCCGAACTTTATAATTTGTCTACTCCTTGGCCTTTCTCGGTGTGGGGGATAGATATAATTGGTGAAATTTGGCCATGAACAACAGACGAACATCAATTCATCATTATCGCAGTCGATTATTTTTCAAAATGGGTAGAGGCTAAATCGTACACCAATATCACCACCAAAAAATGGCCAAGTTCATAGAGAGGCAAATTTTTGCTCGATATGGAGTTCCGCATCATGTGGTCTCTAACAACGGGGTTAAGTTCTAAGGGGCAACCAGTGAGTTATTTAAGAAGTTTAATGTTGAGCATCATAGATCTTCTCTATGCAGGCCACAAGCTAACGGGGGTAGTAGAAGCTGCTAACAAGTCGATTAGGAAAATCTTATCCAAGACAGTAGCCACTTACAAGGATTGGGCTAACAAACTTCCATTTATAGTTTTGGGGTATAGAACCAGTGTGAGGAGGCCTACTGGACAAACACCTTTCTCTTTGGTATATGGGATGGAAGTGGTATTACCTGTTGAAACAGAAGTAAGAGCATTACTTGTAGCACTCAAAGCTCAGTTGAAAGAGTCGAATTGGGCAAAGGCTAGGTATGAACAGTTGAATGCGATAGATGAGAAATGGCTTAAGGCACTCAACCACTTATAGATGTACCAGTAGCGTATGGCTTGAGCTTACAATAATAGAGTCAGATACCCAAAGCAACCTATTAAAGTGGATGATCTGGTTCTCAAAAAACTATACCAAGCCAACACTGATGTTAGGGGCAAGTTCGGGCCTAACTGGGAAGGATCGTTCGTGGTTAAGAAAGTCCATGGCAAAGGAGGAATCAAGCTTATAGATAGGGATGGAAATGAGTTCGTGAATCCAGTAAATATAGACACGCTAAAGCACTATCATGTCTAGGTCAAAAGAAATAAATCATAAAAAAGCAGCATAAAGAATAAAATAAATAAAACACCCAACAAGTGGGCCTCTACTGCTTGGACAAAAATTTGGGTGTTACCCGCCGATCAGTATTCTATAAATCGATCAAGCAAAAGTTAAGGAACTCAAAATAAAGCCCGCTAAGTTGAAAACCTGAAAAAGGCGGCTTAGGCAAAAGTTATGCCATCGAGAGAAAAATGTCAGTTGCGTTCTGGAAAATCTGCAAAAGACCAGTAGGCAGTAGGGACTAACCATTGGAAATTGTTACCATTGCCTATGTACTCAAATTAATCTCATCAATAAACATGTTATGGAATCCTAAGAATCTTGGTATTATAAATGCATGCATGTCTTTAGATGAAATAATCGCAGGTATGTGAACAACAATTTTTTCGGTATCATGTTATGCATCTTTGTTAAAATTCTTTGTACTGCATGCACCATTCAGTAAAAGACAAAAAATATCGATGGGACACAAAAGAAATTAGACCCAAGCAAAAGTTGGAAAAGCCTGCTGGGCTGAAAACTCGAAAGGGCGGCCTAGGCAAAAGTTAAAGCAAAAAGCCTGTTGGATTGAAAACGCGAAAGGGCGGTCTAAGTAAAAATTAAGGCAAAAGAAAAGGCCCGTTGGGCTAAGCCGTCAAGGACAGCCCAGGTAAAAATTGGGACATAAAAAAAATAAATGTTCGGTAGGTCATCTGGCATCGAATGGCCTAGGCAAAAATTAGAACACCACTTGATCCCTTTGCTACAGAATCATCGGGAAGAAGGTTGGGTTCACAAAGGAGCACCATTCAATGGTCTCAGATCAAAAAAGTTCACATGCATAAAAGTTAAAAGTCAAAAGTAGCAGTTCAAAGTTCACATTCAAAACAAGCTACGTAGGGCCCAAAAGTATCAAATGCCTATCAGAGTAATCAAATCTAAGACGCTGGGGGATCCTGTCCCTTGCCACCCTCCTAAGCCTGATCCTGGGTAATCGCTAGCAGGTCATCCACATCTATGGTCATGTGCTCCTCGGCGCCATCGGGATCAACGGCTAGATGAACAGAGTCCCTAATCTCTGATTCCTTCACACCCATAGTAGCATCCTCACCCTTAGAAGGCTGATCTCCTCCCCTTTGAGCCACTCGATATGAAGAAAGATCATCCTCGGACTCAATATCAGAAGGGGTCGGCGTTTGTCTTTCCTCGGTCATCATCGCCAGATGGCCCCTCAGCATGTTTATCTTGGCCCTCACCTGAGAAGTCTTAGCCCTATCCTGATCAGCCTCAGCAATAGCCACCCTCAGCTGCTCCTCTAGGAATCTAGCCCTCTCCTCTATATCATCTAGGTCCCGAGCGGATCTACTACGCTCCATGGCTAGCAAGGTCTGCATTAGAATCATGAGATCAATATGGATATATATCATGGCATGCATCACACATAGTTTGTTAAATTTTATAGGTAAAACTTACCGAGGCTAATGCATCCTACACTAGTAGAAGGTCTCTCACCGAAAAGTACCCCCTGGCAATCCTCATTGCCTCAGCAATAGTCACCTGGAAATAAAAGGTCACATCAGGATGGAACATTTTAGGCAATCACTATAATGGACAAGGTTAAAAGCGAGAACATCCTTACGTAGGTAGAACTGGAAGGAGTGTAACCAATAGGCTAGACCGATTCCTTGAGCTCCTTGACAGCTCGCTTCCCTAAATGATCGAGGAGTCAAAAGAAGGTATCTAGCTTAGCTCGAAGGATCCCCCTTCTCACGGATCCAGAAGCATGAGACCGCTTCGCTGATGGCTCTAGGGCAACAGCAGCAGTGGTAGCAGGTCTCTTTTGTGTAGGGGCGTGAGGCTATAGTAATAAGACATCATACATAGAATACCAAGCAATTACTAGAAATCATAAAGTAGGCATAAGGCTTCGAGTCAAGAAAATACCTGGGAAGAAGGGGTAGCAGACCTAGCCGAGCCCCCAGTACCCTGAGCCATGAGTTGGCCCCTATGGTCACCCCCCGGCCCATCCTTATCATCATCATTGCCATCGTCGTCCTCATAATCACTCCAGTTAAACTCAAAGGGGACATCCTCGTGATAAATCCTCTCACAAGGAGGGAGAAGCAAGAAATTGATGAAGTCTCTATGAGAACCCTCTACAGACACCACTCGGGCCCCCTCGCCTAACAAATAGAACTCCTGGTCAGTCCCCGGGATGAGATGAGGCTAGAAGATGCCCACTGGGACTAGGAGAGGAATCATTTTATCCACCACTATGCTGGTCCTCCACTCTCAAACCCGCTCGCCGAAATACCACTCATAGGAGAGTGGTGACTCTAAGACAAAGTGGCGGTCATCAACACCAACTTGTATTTGCTCAATGGCCCCATACACGGCTAATCTCTCCCAAGGGTCTCGGATAACCTGCACGGTATAAGTGCACTGTGAGTGTCACAACCTAGTAAATACATTTTCTACTAATGGTTTGTTGAAATGTAAAATGCAGGTTTAATAGGGAAGAAGTTTACGTGATCCGAGTGTAGCTAGCGTAGGAACTCTCTATGCTGCGTCGTACTCAAGGGCTGGTCCCGCCAAAATCCCATCCACTGGGAGATGATATGCAGTGCTTCAGGCTGCATAGGCAACCCCAGCATAGTGATGAACTAGTGCTCGAAGGCCCAAATATGAAAAGCAAAACAAGGATTAGTCGCAACACAGTTTGAATGAAAAGATAAAACACTAGAGATGAGCTTTCAGCTTTACCAGTAAGATCAGCTAGCAGATCTTGAGTTCGAACTGCTGGCCCTAAACTCCGACATCTAGGCCATAATAAAACTATGCCAGGATTGCCTAGCACTAGTTCTTGTCGAGCACAATAACAAGATCCTCTACAGCAGCAAGCAAACCATAGTTGAGGTTGCCCGAGTAGACTGGGAAGAAGACAGTAGTAAGGAACATCAGCAGGAAAGACCAAGCATAATGATCCCTCCTATCAGCTATAATAGGCCTTAGCTTCCTAAATCAGTAAGAGTGGAGATCCTCATACTTGAGCTAGTTCGACCCGTCCGGATGAAGCCCAAGTAATCCAGCTATATAGGCCTTGAACTCAAGCCGGGAGTGCTACCTATCAACAAACACAATGAAGTGGATGATATCCCCGCTCCCCTCCAGCCCTATCATAGCACAAACATCAAAAGGAGTAATAGTGACCTCCCTAATTGGTAAGTGGAAAGTATGGGCCGTCTTCGACCACCTCTCCGTTAAAGCTAAAATGCCCCTGGGGCCAACATCTTGAGAGCCTAAGGGATGGCCCTGATGATATCACTAAATTCAAAAGAGTCGATGTGGGCTAGCAGTTTGGTATACTCCGCAGCGCGTATCTCCTCATACCACTTCCAATAGAAGCTCAGGGCTTCCACAGTCCTATACGACAACTACAAAGATAGAATTATAGTTCAACAGAGTTAGAATACAGTAAACATGCTAGAAATTAGATAAGCATGATAGAAATCCAGGAACTGGTCATTTTGTCCCTAGGGACAGGACCCGTATAGGCAAGCCCCACCCGTACGAGTCCCCTGCTAGTAGTTCCTACGAAGGAATTCTCCTAAAAATCCAAATTGTTCGAATCTCAACCAAAGCTCATCCGAAACTATCTTAAAAGCATCCTAGGTTAAAGTTACATGCATTAGGCTCTATCCTAAGGTCTAAAACACCCTAATTCATGCCAAAATTTGAGAATTTCTCAAAGGGATAAAAAGTGGAAAATGAAAAATCAGGTAAAATTACCTGGGATCGAGAAGCATGAGTATCGGCAGAAGGGATTAGGGGCACTTCCGAGACTGATGTGAGCCCCAGAAATGAATCCCCTTCATAGAAAGCATACCCGACGGAAACCGAGCATTCTGAGAGCCCCAAATCACCCACTAGGGGCAAATCTTTGAGCCTAAAAGAGAAACAGTGAGTCTT
This sequence comes from Euphorbia pulcherrima, assembly GCA_947683365.1. Classification (NCBI taxonomy): domain Eukaryota; kingdom Viridiplantae; phylum Streptophyta; class Magnoliopsida; order Malpighiales; family Euphorbiaceae; genus Euphorbia; species Euphorbia pulcherrima. Next base: position 47,497,871 of record CANTUS010000014.1, read on the forward strand.
TGGGATCTTTTTACACATCTTGATGGAATTTTTAGAAAATGTTGTCAGAATTTTTAGTATAGGAAGATTTGGGGTACGGCAGGATGTGAGGGGTCTATTTCAGTTTTAAAACCCGTCAATAAGGACCTATACGGGTCCAACCCCAACTGTATGGGTCCCAATCTTCTAGGACCCTACCCGTACGGGTCCTAGCCTACCCGTACAGGTCCTCTCTTTCTATCCAAGGGCAGATCTTTGAACTAGTATTTCAAACAGCACCCAGGACTCATCCTTTTTGAATTCGGGGCCAACCCCGCTTCTCTTAACTCCTTATTTCAACTAAGATAGGGTTAAAAACCCTAATTTGCTTCGATTCTTGATTAAAAGGAATAAAGATTCTAGTCTTCCCGAGTTCTTTTGAGAATCAAAGTGGACTATTCTTGAGTTGGCTACTAACTAATTCAATTTTCATGTAAAGGTCTATCTCTATCAAACTAGTATTTCAAAGAGGGACTTCTCCGGTAGCAAGCAACCTACCTAAAGATGTTGATCCATTCCCCAATAGTGGAATAAGCTAAGGGTCACCTTTTGTCACCCTAGCGGAATCAGATCTAGGGGCATCCCCCCATTATATAGTAGAGGAATCAGATCCGGGGGCATCCCCCCATTCCTCAGTAGAGGAAGCAAATCCAGGGGGCATCCCCCCATTTCCCAGCAGTAGAATCAGATCCAGGGGCATCCCCCCATTCCCTAGCAGCAAAATCAGTCAATCTAGGGGCATTCCCCCTATAGCCCAACCCTCCTAGGAGCATTCTTTGGGAGGCACCCTTCCAAAGGGCACTTCATTCCAGCTCAATTGGGATAAACCCGATATTTCTTGCACTTAGTTTATAGTTTATTCTAGGCCCAACCCCCATCCACGCATCTTTATTCTTAATTGAAGGGGCCAAATTTTTGTTCATCATAAAGTCAGTCAAGAATAAAGATGCATCAGCTCAAACAATGATCAACTCGGTGTTCAATTGTTGTCTCTTTTCACAGGTTATGTAAAATCACCAGTCAGGAGAGTCATTCGCTTTAGGAAAGGGATACATCAGTTAGGAGAGTCAATCTGCCTTAGGAAAGGGATATAAGGAGAAGTCATCCGCCTTAGGAAAGGGATAGATCAGTCAGGAAAGTAGATCTGCCTTAGGAAAGGGATAGGAGGAGAAATCATCTGCCTTGGGAAAGAGATAGGAGGAGAAGTCATCTACCTTAGGAAAGGGATACATCAGTCAGGAAAGTCAATCTGGCTTAAGAAACGGATACGAGGAGAAGTCTTCTGCCTTAGGAAAGGGATATGTCAGCTAGGAAAGTCGATCCATCTTAGGAAAGGGATACAAGGAGAAGTCATCCGCCTTAAGAAAGGGATACATCAGCTAGGAAAGTTGATCTACCTTAGGAAAGGGACACGAGGAGAAGCCATCCGCTTTAGGAAAGGGATACATCAGCTAGGAAAGTCGATCCACCTTAGGAAAGGGATACATCAGCTAGGAAAGTTGATCCACCTTAGGAAAGGGATACGAGGAGAATTCATTCGCCTTAGGAAAGGGATACATCAGCCAGGAAAGTTGATTTGCCTTAGGAAAGGGATACATCAGCCAGGAAAGTCGATCCGCCTTAGGAAAGGGATACAAGGAGAAGTCATCTAACTTAGAAAAGGGATACATCGGCCAGGAAATTTGATCCACCTTAGGAAAGGGATACGAGGAAAAGCCACTCGTCTTCAGAAAAAGGCACCATCCGGGGAAAGAGTTTGCCCCAAGGAAAGGAACTTATTTAGATCACCATCACTAACTTAGGTATAATTCCCAAACCCTTGTTCGTATTGTGAGATCATATAGATCCCTATCTGTAATGATCCCACGAGGGGCAGTCTGTGAGCACTGGATTTCAGTGATCCATCTCAGGAAATGATGTTGAGAGCTAGATAATGCATTCTTTTATAGGTGGTATCCATCAAAGGTGTTTTCACTGCTGTAGAGTTGAGTTTGGCCATGACACAGAGACCTAGACTGACCTTAGGTACCCGTACGGGTGCTGCCTAGGGGTACGGATCTACTAGAAGACCCGTACGGGTGATGACCTTCTATATGCCTAGGGGGACCCATATGGGTCCCCTGGTATCAGTACGGGTGGGTCCCCACCCCATATGGATATGCTTGTTTCCCGTTCAGGCCAATTCAGAATTAGTCTCTTACCATTTCAGGAAAAGGCAGGTATTAAATTCGGGATCACCAAATTCTGACCTAATTTTACCCTATAAAAGGGGCCTTCTCCTCTCAATTTAAAGAGAAACAACTCATAAGCAAAATTACTATAGAAAAATTATAGTTCTAGCAATCTCTATAGGTATAGTTGAGGTATAGGAGATATAAAATAGGGAGAAAACCCATTCATTGAGGTTTGGTCCACATTTTATTCATTCATAGCTTCGTTTACTAGGTTTTAGCGGAGATTCTGTCCACTCAAATACTCTACTAAATAGTCCTAGCTAAGCACATACTTTGGTCGGACTCTCTCTATAATAAAGGGATCACCTCAAAGTGGATTCATATCATAAAGGTAATGCTCCTAAGTTTCAAGGAGACTCACATCTCCACTATGTTATTACGTCAGTTTATTCTATATAATACGAGCTTTGTTGGTACCTAATATATCATTTCGGTGATTGTACTGGTGCGCCAGACTCGTAGAAAAGGGAATTCCCGCTTTTATTGTATCTCCTCTATAATTAACCTATTGATATAAATTAAACACTAGTTCTATCAGATCCGACAGGACCCGTATGGATACCCCCTACTCGTACGGGTCCTCCCCGGTAGCCGTACGGGTCTCACCCACCCGTACGGGTACCGGCCACTAGACAAAACCCAGGCTTCTTTTTTTGGTTAAATAAAAATCAACCAACTCATCTTTTGCCATGTGGTCATTTTCACTAATAATCCGGTAAATTAACCCACAAAAGCTAAAATATGGTTTTACGACATAAATCACAATTTCCTCAATAAAATGTTGATTTATGGCATGTTATAGACTGTTCTAATGTTTGTGGATGCAAGGGAATTTATTTTCATTCTTATTTTATAACTTAGAACAAATGTATAGGATCTCTTTGCAATTTCCCCCATTTTCGCCCGATTGTAATTTTTGTCCCTCATTTATTGCTTGTTTTTAGGCGGTGAATGTAATTTTGAATCAACGAAATGAAAAATAAGTGACTCACTCGATACCCGAATCTCTGATCCAATAGGTATCAGTCTCCCGCCCAGAGGGAACCGTACCAAAACTCTTTCCCAAGTAGACAACTTGGGTGGCAAATCTATCAATTGTATCGAGATTTGGGTCTCGATTCTTTTATTCATTAAAATTGGCTTATTGTGCAAACTTTAACTAAAGGATATTTTGTCATGCCTAACTCCAACCGAACCCCTAGTGGGCCCCGTCTCTCTCACAAAGGCACCAAAGGAGACCCACACGTCATCGACACCTCACACGTGATAAAATAGTAGGAATATGTATTTAATTAAAAGACCTAAATTAAATGCATGTACAAGAACTAAGTCTAAAGTATAAATTATTTTCTTATATCTAGGTTGAATATGACTACGAATGAAAAATTTCACGCTATTCTCGAAAAGAAATTAGATGGTACCAATTTTACTGATTGGTTTAGGACAGTGAGGATAGTCCTCAAAGGCGAAGGCCAAGCTTATGTTTTAGATGAGCCCCTTCCTGATGAACCTGATGCTGGTGATCATTAGGAACATGAGGCTCGTGATCATTAGTAACATGAGGCGTGGAAGAAGTATAGGAAAGATCATGAATTCACAACATGTTTTATGTTGGGAACCATGAATCCTGAGCTTCAGAAACAATATAAGAATATGGATCTCGATACCATGATTCTCCATATTTAGGAACTCTTTTCTAAGCAAGCAGGGAAAGAGTGGTTTGAGACCTTAAGAGTTTTGTTTGGTACTAAGATGCAGGCTAGTGCTTCAGCGTCTCAGCATGTTTTAAAACTTCTTGGCTATGTCAAGAAGCTTGGTTAATTGGGTTTTGTCATAGATTATGAGTTGAGCATAGATCTCATTTTGACTTTGCTCACTAATATTTATTCACTATTTGTGATTAATTATTATATGAACAACATTGATACAGCAATCCTAGAATTGATCAACATGCTGAAAATATTAGAACATAAGATCAAGCAGGATCGAAAAAATTTACTGCTGGTTGAGAAAACCAAACCTTCGAAGGGTAAGACCCATAAAATGAAGGGGCTCAAAGCTAAGAAAAAGATCCGTAAGAAGAAGAAAAATAAGAAAGGAGCTGCATGTTTCTAGTGTGGAAAACAAGGACACTAGAAAAGGGATTGCAAGGCACCTGTCTCTGAGAATGTGAAGAAGAGCCCTGAGAAGGGAACTACTTCAGGTGTGTTCATGATTGAAAATTTCACTATAGTTCCTTATGAGTCTACATAGGTATTAGATACTAGATGTGGTACTCATATCTGTACTTTTATACAGGGGTTGCGGAGCCGTAGAAGGCTGGCTAAAGGAGAGTTGGACCTAAGTTGGAAATGGAGCACGGTTGCTGCATTAGCTGTAGAAATTTAGTCTCAAATTGCCAAGTGGCCTAGTTTTAGAATTAAATAAATGCTATTATATTTCGGTTGTTACTAAGAACATTATTTCTATTGCATGTTTAGCAGTAGAAGGATTTGAAGTTTTATTTAATAATAAAGATTGTGAAAAAATAGAGTTCTTTATGGCAATGGAGTTTTGATTGATGGTATATATGTTTTAAATACTAAAGCTAAAATTTTTAATGTGAATGATGCTAAGAGATTGAAATTAGATAAAGACAAATCATCCTTCTTATGGCATTATCGTTTGGGCCATATAAACGAAGCCCGCGTAACTAAGTTACATAAAAGAGGTGACTTGGGCCCAATATACTAGGAGTCTTATGGGGCATGCGAACCTTGTTTATTGGGAAAAATGACAAAGAAACCCTTTAAAGGTAAAGGGGAACGCGCCACAAGTACATTGGAAATAATACACACATATTAATGTGGTCCAATAAATGTGTCTCCACATGGAGGATTTGTCTGCTACATATCTTTTATCGATGATTACTCACAATACGGGCATTTGTACCTTATGAGGCATAAATCAGATAGTTTTGAAAAGTTCAAAGACTATAAGAATGAAGTTGAGAAACAACTTGGAAAGAATATTAAGGCACTATGGTCAGACGAGGTGGAGAATATTTTAGCCAAGAGTTTCAAGATTATTTAAGGGATAATGGAATATTACACCAATGGGCCCCTCCTTATACTCCTCAGCTTAATAGTGTATCTGAGAGGAGGAACAAAACTTTGTTAGACATGGTTTGGTCCATGTTGAGCCAAGCAAGTCTCAGCAAATCCTTTTAGGGATACACACTTGATAACGCAGTTAGTGAACTAAACCGTGTACCCTCAAAATCAGTTAATACAGCACCATACAGAAAGTGGTCTCACTTGAGAGTTTGGGGATGTCCTACCTATATTAAAAGGACAATGTCAAAAAAGCTGGGAGCTAGGGAACACAAACGCTTGTTTATAGGTTATCTTGAAGAGACAGTAGGATATACCTTTTATGATCCTAACGAACAAAAGGTGTTTGTTTCTAGGACCACTAAGTTCCTTGAGAAGGAACACATGCTTGCAAAAGCTAGTGGGAGCAACCTTGAATTTGAGGTTCAAATAGGGGAACTAGATAATCAACTGATAATTCCTACGCCTGGTACACAAAAGAGTGTGATCAAGGAAAAACCTATTACACAACAACCATTGCATAGATCTGGTAGGGTTCCCAACGCTCCTGATAGATATGGATTTTTCATCACGAATGATAAAAAAAATCTTTCTGATGGAGGATGATGAACCTGAGACCTACAAGGAAGCAATGGAGTGCTCAGACTCTGATAAATGGTTAAAAGCCATGAAATCAGAAATGGATTCAATTTATGAAAACCAAGTATAGGAATTGGTGGATGGAATTGATGAGGTTAGACCCATAGGTTGCAAATGGGTTTTCAAGAAGAAAACTAACATGGATGGTAATGTAATTACCTATAAGGCAAGGTTGGTGGCAAAGCGTTATAGTCAAAGAGAAGTAATTGACTATAATGAAAGCTTTTCACCAGTAGCCATGCTTAAATCCATAAGGATACTCTTGGCCATTACTTCTCATTATGATTATGAGATCTAGTAGATGGATGTGAAAATTGCTTTCTTAAATGGAAACATGGATCAGGATGTATGTATAATACACCCTGAGGGTTTTACAACTCAAAATGGCTCGAAGGTATGCGAGCTGCAAAGATCCATTTCTGGGCTTAAGCAATCATCCAGGAGGTGGAATATATGGTTTGATGATACGATCAAAGAGTTAGATTTTATATCAAACACTTATGATGCTTGTGTATATAAGAAAGATAGTGGGAGTCCAGTCATTTCGCTTGTGCTCTATGTTGATGACATACTGCTAATAGGAAATGACATTTCTCTTCTTCAAATGGTTAAGTTGCAGTTGTTAAGAAAGTTCTCTATGAAGTACCTTGGAGAAGCAGCATTTACACTAGGTATAAAGATCTATAGAGATAGATCCAAGAGGTTGCTAGGTCTTTCACAAGATACATACATAGATAAGGCACTGACTAGGTTCAGCCTTGAGTAGTCAAGAAGAGGTTATTTTCCAATGTCTCATGGAATTAACCTTTCGAAATCTAAGTGTTCGGGGACAAATGAGGAGAGATTGCGCATGAAAGAAATACCCTATACATCCGTAATAGGATCTATAAGGTATGCTATAGTAAGTACATGACCTGATGTCTCACACCTATTAAGCATCATAAGCAAATTTTAATCTAATCTAGGTGAGAAGCACTGCAAGGCCGTTAATAATATCCTTAAGTACTTGAGAAGGACTAAGGAAATGTTCTTAGTATATGGAGGAGGTGATCTCATAGTAAAAGGATTCAGTGATGCGAGTTTTCAATCTCACAGAGATGACTACAAGTCACAGTCGGGTGACCTGCTTATGTTAAATGGAGGGGCAGTTGTTTGGAAGAGTTCTAAATAGAATACGAGTGCTGATTCAACCACTAAATCTGAGTACATTGCTGCTTCAGAAGCAGCAAAACAAGCTAACTGGATAAAGAGATCTATTGGTGATCTCGGCGTGGTGTCAAATAGTGAAGACCTAATAGTAATATATTGTGACAAAACTGGGGCTATTGCTCAGGAAAAGAACCCCGATCTCGTCAGAGAAACGGATGTGTACACAGAAAATATCATATAGTTCAAGATATGACAAGGGATAAGGATATAAAGATTGAATATGTACCCATGGATCAGAACCTTGCAGATGGTCTGACCAAGCCTTTGACATAGATTAAGCATGACCATCATGTTAATAGTTATGGCTTACGGCACGTAGCTAATTGGCTCAGGTGCAAGTGGGAGATTGTTAGACATGATGTATTCCTTAGAGGTAATTAGGGTGATATATCTTAGTTGGTTTTATTTATATGAACGAAGTTATATTAATAAAGGCATCCTTTCTACTTCGTATATGGAATGGAAGTTATGTTACTAGTCAAAACAGAAGTAAGAGTGGCACTCGAAGCTCAGTTAAAAGAGTCAGATTGGGCAAGGGCTAGGTATGAACAGTTGAATGCAATAGATGAAAAGTGGCTCAAAGCACTTAACCACCTATAGATGTACCAATAGTGTATGGCTCGAGCTTACAATAACAGAGTTAGAAATTCAAACCAACCTCTCAAAGCGGGATATTTGGTTCTCAAGCAGCTACGCTAGGTCAACACTAATGCTAGGGGCAAATTCAGGCCTAATTAGGAAGGGCCTTTCATAGTTAAGAAAGTCCTTGGCAAAGGAGGAATCAAGCTTATGGATATGGACGAAAATGAGTCTGTGAATCCAGTGAATCAAGATGGGCTTAACCGTTATCATGTCTAGGTCAAAAGAATTAAATCACAAAAAAGCAGCACAAAGAATAAAAAGAAATATAGAATAAATCACCCGATGTGTGGTCCTCTACTACTCGGGCAAAAATTAGGGTGCAACTCGCTGATTGGTATTCCGTAAATCGGTCAGACTAAAATTAGGGAGCTCCAATGCAAATAAAGCCTGCTAAGTTGAAAACCTAAAAAGGGCGGCTTAGGAAAAAAAAAGTTAGGGCATTGAGAGAAAAATCTCAGTAGCTTTCTAGAAAATCAGTAAAAGACCAAAAGGTAGTAGGTGTTAACCATTAGAAATTTTTACCATTGCCTATGTACTCAAATTAATCTCATCTATGAACATGTTATGATTTTGTTAAGAATCTTGGTCTTATGAATGCATGCATGTCTTTAGGTGAAATAATCGTAGGTGTGTGAACATCAATTTTTTTTTATGTGTTATGCATCATTGGATTCTCTTCACTACACATATGTAATCCAACCAAAGATAAAAGTACCGATAGGTCATAAAAGAAATCAGGCCTACGCAAAATTCAGAGATCGTCTGTTGGATTGAAAACCCAAAAGGGCGGTCTAGGCAAAAGTTAAGATGAAAGAAAAAGAAAAAAAAAAGTCTGCTAGATTGAGCCTCCAAGGATAATTCAGGCAAAAATTAAGACAGTCTACAGGATCAACAACCTGAAAGGGCGGTGCTAGCAAAAATTAAGGCAAAGGAAAAGAAACAGAAGCCTGCTAGATTGAAAACTCGAAAGGGCAGTCCAAGCAAAAGTTAAGGTAGAAAAAAAACTAAAAGAAAGAGAAGCTTGCTAGGTTGAAAACCCGAAAGGGCGATCTAGGCAAAAGTTAAAGCTAAGAAGAAAAACTCTGCTGGACTGAGCCATCAAGGATAGTTCAGGAAAAAATTAGGAAAAAAAAATGAAAATAAATGTTTGATAGGTCATCTCACATCGAATGGCTTATGCAAAAGTTAGAACATCACATAATCCCCTCATTATGAAATCACTTAATGGCATGTATCCCAAAGAGTGTCAATTTCAAACCAGCCAGACTTGGTCTCATTAATAGGTATGCCAAGAAGTAATACGGGTCTAGAAGCAACAATCTCAGTTCAGGAAAAGAAAAACCAGCATGCAAAAAGTTAAATGTCAAAAATACCAATCTAAGTCTACACCAAAAGTAAGCCACGTAGGGCCCAAAAATATCAAACGTTTAGAAAATAAAAGTGAATATCAATCTAAGCTACTAGGGGATCCTATCCGCTAACAGGTCATCCATGTTGATCATCACATGGTCCTCAACCCCTGCAACACCCTCGACAGCAGCATCGGCTCCCCCAGCGCACAGATCCACCCCCTGCTCAGCTTCGCCCCTCTGAGTCACTGTCGGTGCCATTTGGTAGGTAGAAAGATCATCCTCAGACTCAAAATCAAATGGATTTGGCATCTATCTATCCTTAGTCATCCTCACTAGCTGGCCTTGCAACATCTCTATCTTAGTCCTCGCCCGGGCAGTCTCCACCCTAGCATGATCAGCCTCAATAATGGCTACCCACAGTTGCTCTTCTAGGAACCTATCTCTCTCCGTATAAGCATCCAAGTCTCGAGCAAACTTACTGCACTCCATAGCCAATAGATTCTGCAATAGAAATCATAAGATTAGTACACATATATAAATATCATGGCATGCATCACGCAGTATTTGTTAAATTTTTGCAGGTAAAAGAAACTTATTGAGGCTAGTACATCCTAGGCTAATAGCAAATCTCGAATAAAGAAGTAGCCCCCCGAAATCCTCTCAACCTTAGAAATGGTCACCTAAAAAAGAAAGTCACAACAAGATGGTACAGTCTAAGTAGTCACTACAAAGGATAAGATTAAAGTAAGAAATTCTTTACATGGGTAGAGCTGGAAGGGGTAAAACTAATAGGCTGGACCGACTCCTCGAGCTCCTTGATAGCTCACTTCCCCAAATGATTGAGGAGTTGGAAGAAGGTATCTAGCTCTGCTTGGAGAACTCCTTCTCTCCGGATCCCCAAAGTGCGGGATGACTTCGTCGGTGGCAGCAGTAGTAGGCCTCTTCCGCGTGGAAGTGGGAGGCTGTAACAATAAAAAAAATTACACTTAAGATCACAATTAATTCCAAGGAATAACAAGGTATTCACAAAGGATAAGTTAGGGAGATACCTGAGAAGAAGGGGTATCAGACCTAACTGAGCCCTCAGCACCCCAAACTATAAAGGGACCCCCGCGGTTACCCCTCAGTCCACCCTTATCATCATCACTGTCGCTGTCGCTCTAGTGGAGCTCGAGGGGGACGTCAGTGTAGTGGATCCTCTCATAAGGAGGAAGGAGAGAGGAATCAATAAACTCAGTATAGGAGCCCTCTACTTATAGCACTCAAGCTCCCTAACCTAGCAAGTATAACTCCTGGTCTATCCCTGGCATCAGGTGCAGCTAGAAAAATCTCACTGGGAGAGGGGGAGGGATTAGTCTCTCTACCGTAGCACTGGTCCTCCACTCTTAAACCCGCTCACCAAAATACTACTTAAGGGAGAGTGGCGATTCTAGGATAAAGCGACGGTCATCCACAATGGCCTGCATCCGCTCAATATCCCCATAAGTATCCAACCTATCCCACGGGCCTCGGACGACTTGCACAAAATAAATGCACTATAAATGTCATAACCTTATAAATACAATTTCTACTAATGGTTTGTTGAAATGTAAGATACAGGTTTAGCATGAAAAAAGTTTACTCCATCGGAGCTCAGCTGGCAAAGGAACTCCTTGTATTGTGCTATAGTCAGGGTCTAGCCCTGCCAAGACCCCATCCACCTAGATATAATGTGTGGTGTCTCAAGCTACGTGGGCAAGCCTGGCCTAGGGATAAATAGGTTGTCAAAGGCCTAAATCTGCATGACAAAGTAAAGATTAGCTACATCACAGTTCAAACAAGAGGTCAAAGTGCAAAAGATTGAGTTCAAGAATTACCAGGAGGACAAGATGGTAGATCTTGAGCTCAGACTGCTGGAATCTAACTCCAGCATCTAGCCTATAGTGCAAGTATGCTAGGATTGCCTGACACCAATTCTTGCCTGACATAGCGGGAAGATCCTCTACAGCAGTGAGCAAACCATAGTTGAGTTTGCTTGAGTAGACCGAGAAGAAAACGGTAGTAAGGAACATCAGCAGGAAAGATTGAGCATACTGATCCCTCCTCTCTGCAGCAATGAGGTGTGGCTGTCCGATCTAGTAATCATTCAAATCCCCATACTTGAGCTTGTCTTTTCCTCCCAGATGGAGACCAAGCAATCTCACTATGTAGGCCTTCACCTAAGGCCAATATTGCCACCTATCGGTATAGACATCAGAATGGATGATATCCCTACTCTAGTCCAGTCCCGTCAAGGTGCACATATCTAAGGGAGTAACGGTGACCTCCTTGATCAGTAAATGAAAAGTATAGGTCATCTCCGACCACCTCTCTACAAGAGCCAAAATAGCACCTAGGGCCAATGTCTTCGAAGCCTGAGGGATGGCCCTGATCATGCTGCTGAACCCAAAAGAATCAATGCGGGCTAGTAGCTCAATATCCCCTATAGTACAGATCTCCTCGTACCATTTCCTACAGAAGCTCAGGGCTTCCACGATCTTGTACTGAAACTAAAAAGACAAAATTTTAGCTCAACACGGTTAGAATACAGCCCACAAGTCAAAAATCAGAAAAGAATTATAGAAAGCAGAGAATTCAACATTTTGTCCTTGAGGACAGGACCCATACGGGTTCGCCCCTCCTGTACGGGTCCATAAGTGGCTCCCGTACCAAAAATGGGACTCGTACTGGTCCCCCTCAGTACCAAGGCGAAAAAACTTCCCAAAAATCTAAAATCATACAAATTCAACCAAAGATCATCCAAGACTATCCTAAAAGCATCCTAGACTAAATTTAAATGCACCATGCTCTATTTCAAGGTCTAAAACACCTTAAATCATGCCAAAAATCAAGAAATTCTCAAAGAACTCAAAAATGGAAAATGGAGAATTATGGAAAATACCTGGAGCGTAGAGCCATGAGTGTCAAGGGAAGGGATTAGAGGCACTTCAGAAGTGGGAATGAGTCCCGGAAATGAGTCTCTCTCTCGAAAACCATACCAGACCAAAAATAGGCATTCTCGAAGCTCTGAATCACCCACTCGGGGCAAATCCTTATGCCTAACAGAGAAACGGCCAGTCTTTGGGATCTTTTTATATGTGTTGATCAAGTTTAGGGATAAAATCGCTATAGTTTGCAATATGAGAAAATTTGTGTAAGGCGGGATATGAGGGGTTTGATCAGTTTTTAAACCCCTCTGACAAGGACCCATACGAGTCCCAGCCCACCCATATGGGTCCCATTCTTTGAGATTACAACCTATACAGGTCCTGGCCTACCCATACGGGTCCCTTTTTGCAATCTAGGGGCAGATTTTAGACCAATACTGTATGAAAGCACCAGAGATACATCTAGTCAAAACTCGGGGCCAACCCTGCTTCTCCTAAACTCTATATTTCAGTTATATTAAGGGAAAACCCCCTAGTTCACCTTGATACTGGATTGAAGGGGCAAAAATTTTTGTCTTTGCAAAAGTCAATCAAGAATTAAGGTAAGCAATTTTTGAATTGATCGCTAACGAGGATAATTTTTAAGTACAGGTCCATCCTAGCGCAGGAATTTTTTGCCAGCAAATAAATCTTACAAGGAGCGACTTCCCCAGCAGAAAAGGTTTCACCAAAGAGTATTACTCTACTCCCTAGTAATGGAGTCAAAAAAGGGGCATCCCCCCATTTCCTAGAAACGGAATCAACTAATCCAGGGGCATCCCCCAATTCCCCATCAGTGAAATCAGTCGATCGAACACTCCAAGGGGAATTCTTCGAGGGGCATCCTTCCAAGGGGCATTCCATTCCAAAGCAATTGGGCCAAACTCAACATTTCTTGCACTTAGTTTACAGTTTATTTAAGGACTAATCCCCAGCCGCACATCTTTATTCTTAATTGAGGGGGCAAAAATTTTTATTTTCACAAAAGTCAATCAAGAATAAAGATGTACTTACTTAGACAACGACTAACTCGGTGTATGATTATTGTCTCTTTAAAGGTCATTCAAATTCCCTAGTCAGGAGAGTCATCTGCCTTAGAAAATGGATACACCATCAGCCAGGAGAGTCATCCCCCTTGGTAAAGGGATACATCATCAGCAAGGAAAGTCTTCTGCCTCAAGAAAGGGATATGTATTGGCAAGGAAAGTCATCCGCCTTAAGGAAGGGATATGCATCAGCCAGGAGAGTCATCTACCTTATGAAAGGGACATATCAACAAGGAAAGTCATCTACCTTAAGAAAGGGATATGCATTGGCAAGGAAAGTCATCTATCTTAGGAAAGGGATACATCAGCAACGAGAGTCCTCCGCCTCAAGAAAGGGATTCATCAGCCAGGAAAGTCTATCCGCAGGAAAGGGATACACACACCTTTCTCCTAGTAAAGCCACTAGGGATAAGAACCATCAAAGGAAATTTGTCCGTCTCAAGAAAGGGACACCCAGGAAAGTAGTTCACCTCAAGAAAGGAACTCACCCATGTCATCACCTCAGGTATGATTTCTAAACCCTCGCTCACATCGTGAGATCATATAGATCCGTATCTACAGTGATCCCATGAGGGGCGATCTGTGAGCACTGGATTTTAATAATCCTTCTCTTAAAATGATGATGAGAGCTAGATAATGCAATCTTTTATAGGTGTTATCCAGCAGAGGTGTTCCTACTGCTGTAGAGTTGAGTTTGGCCAAAGCTTAGAGACCTAGTCTGCACTTAGGGACCTGTACGGGTATTGCCTGGTGGTAAGGATTCACTGATGGACCCGTATGGGTCATTTCCTTTCATACACCTAGAGGGGATACGTATGGATCTTGTTATTGCCGATTAGGCTTTATAGAAGGAGATCCTTACGTATTTTAGGAGAAGGCAGGTCATGAATGCGATTTACTATGCTAAATAGGGGCCTTTCCCCACCTTTTTAAGGGACAAAATACATATAAAACATATACTATAGAGAAAATATATTAGAATTCTAGCAGTTTCCATAGGTATAGAAAGGGTATAATTAGGGTATAGGAGGTATAAAATAGGGAGAAAATCAATTCCTTAAGGTTTTGTCCACATTTTACTCATTCTTGGCTTCGTTTATTAGGATTTGGGGGAGGTTTTGTCCATACAAATACTCACCCAAATAGTCTTGAAATCTCCATTTCATCATCTACTTTGGCTAGATTCTCTCAACAATAAAGGGATCGCCTCAAAGTGGATTCACGTCATAAAGGTAACACTCCTGAGTTTGAAAGAGACTCACATCTCGGTTATTTTATCATTATTCTTTGCCTCTTCTATCATATCTGGTCTTTTGTTCTTATTTTGGGTCTGGTCCTAAACCCTACAAGTCTTGTTGGTACCTTATGCCTTTCGGGGATATTAAACTGGTACTCATATGAAAGGAAATCCCATTTTTATCTCATTTCTTCTGCATTAATCTATTCATTATACTACACTGAGTTTTTGCCCAGGACCAGACATGACCCATACGAGTCCCCCTGTACTGGTACAGATCCTCCTCAGTGGTCGTATGAGTCCCACCCTACCTGTACGGATATCGGCCCCTAGGCAGAAACCAGAAGTCATTTTTAACTCGTTCAAAATCAATCAACTAACCATTTTCCATGCGATCATTTTCACTAATAATCTGGTAAATCAACCCATAAAAGTTAAAAAGTGTTTTACAACAAAATGGGTTGAAGACTTGTTATTTCTCTCTAATCCTAAAAGCCATCTGGGCACTATCGATCGTAAAACCGCCACACTAACATAATCAGATTTTTTCTAATGAAATGCCGACTTAGGAGATACTATAAACTATGATTTTTGTGGATGTAGGGGAATTTATTTTTATTTTATTTTATAACTTAGAACAAATGTATAGGTTCTTTTAAAGTTCCCCCATGTTCCCCCTGGTTGTAATTTTTATTCCCCCATTTATTGCTTGTGCTTCATTGTACTTTGTAAACGCATGTAACGGGTGTGAAAGAGTAGAAAAATAGGATTCTATGATAATTCCCCAAATTATGAAAACAAAACGGTTTTACGCAGCGAATGTAATTTTGAATTAACTAAATGAGAAATAAGTGACTCATCCGATACCCGAATCTCTGATCCAAAAGGTATGAGTCTCCCGCCCAATGGGAAACATACCAAAACTCTTTCCCAAGTAGACAACTTGGGTGGCGACTCTATCATTTGTATCAAGATTTAGGTCTCAATTCTTTTATTCAGTAAAATTGGCTAATTGTGCAAACTTGAACTAAAATGGTTTCATCACGCCTAAATCAAACCAACCCCTAGTGGGCCCCACCTCTCACCCATGTGCCAAGGGAGACCCATAAGTCATCGACACCTCACACTAGCCACATCTGATGCCTGTGATAGACCAGCAACTAGACATACTGGGTGAGGGGGCCCGAGTGATGTCAGTGGAGGGTACCTATACTACATTCATTCAGTCTTCCCTTCTTCCTCTCTCTAAGAGGATACACTATGATGAACGACCCCTCGAGTTCCATAAGGGAGATGACAGCAGTGATGTTGACAATGATGATGACAAGGGTGAACCGAGGGGTGATCGTGGGGGTCCCTTTATCTTTAGGAGCACTGAGGGCTCTGCTAGATCTACTACTCCTTCCTCTTAGGTATTTCTTAACTCAGACTTTGCAAAATCCTTTATTACTTTTCGAGAATGACCGTGAAACTAAATATGAATATTTTATTATCATAGCCTCCTGTTGCCATATGGAAAAGGCCTACCGTTGCTATTGCTGACCCTGCTGCCCCAAAGCCATTGATAAAGCGGTCTCGTATTTGCTGGAGGTGTGAGAGACGGCATCCTTCGAATAGAGTTAAACACCTTTTTTGACTCCTTGACTATTCAGGGAAGAGAGCTATCAAGGAGCTGAAGGAGTTGGTCCAACCTATTTTGTTTACCCTATCTAGCTCCACTCATGTAAGGTTTTCTCCATTTCTAGTACTTTTATGATAACCGTTTGGATTGTCTGGTTTGAACTGACATGATCTCTTTTCAGGTGACTATGGCTGAGGTAGAGAAGATTCTGAGGGGTTTCTTCTCTATTCGAGATCTATTATTAGCTCAAGATGCTCTGGCTTTGGTAAGCCCTATTTACCTATAAAATTTTAACAAACTATGCATGATGCATGCCATGAGCTTTACATATGTGTACTGATCTTTCACTTTTCCTGTAGACTTTAATGGCTATGGAGCATGACAAGTCTGCTCAGGACTTGGATTCTTTGGAGGAGGGAGCCAAGTTATTGGAGGAGCAGTTGTGGGCAGCCACTACGGAGGCTGGGCGAGCAGGACCATAGAGAAGGAGATGGAGAAGTTCATAGAGGAGGCTACACGAGCATGTCCAGAGGCTATGGTGCTGCAGAGACATTTAGCTCGAATGACAGAGGATAGGGTCAATCCGTCCAATTCCACAGATCATGCTTCAGGTTATCAGGTTTAGCCGGTTGTGACCCAACCAGTAGGAGCTGAGCAGGAGGTAGAGTAGTAGGCTGAGGTGGCTGGAGATAGGGCAAGGGATCATATGATGATAGACATGGCGAATCTGCTGGTTAAAGAGACCTAGGGTGAGCATCAGGGACATGACCCCCTAATAGCTTAGATTAGGCTGCGGTTATTACTTTCAAGACTTTTGACATTTTTGGCCCTGCGTGCCATATTTTGATGTAAACCTGGATGTTATTTATAGACTACTTTTATGGCTTTGAACTTTATGCATGCTGAACTTTCTTTTTCTAAACTAAAACCGTTGAATGTCGTTGTCTGCGAACCCATATTGCCTTTTAACATTATTAACAGTGAAGCCCATTTAGCGCGAACCATGAACAAGCGAGTTAACCGTTGAACACTCCAAGTTCCTGATCATAATGAACTGGCCAAATGTAACTGATCAGAATTACCAAGGCTGGCTTGTTGAAATTAGCACTTCTGAGAATATGAGCTATCCTGTTATTTCACAATAAAAGAACTAAGTTTAAGGACTCCTAGTTGTAAGACATGGCAATTACAAATGATGTCCTAATTATCACAAATAACGAAACTGGCGCTTTTGAATTGAGTTTTAATTTTCGCATAAGCCACTTGGTGTGAGATGACCTATCGAACATTTCTCTTCATTTCTTTTTTTGTCCTGATTTTTTCCTGAACTGTCCTTGACGGCTTAGTTCAGCGGACTTTTCTTTTCTTTACTTAACTTTTGCCTGGACTGCTCTTTCGAATTTTCAATCCAGCAGGCTTTTACTTTCTTTTCTATTATCTTTTTATTTTTGTCATAACTTTTGCCTGGACCGCCCTTTCAGGTTTTCAATGTAGCAGATGTTTTTCAAATTTGGCATAAACATTACTTCTTTTGTGGCTTGTCGGTATTTTTTTATTTTGTTGAATAATGTACATACAGTAAAGATAACAACAAAGATGCACAAAATGCAGAGAAAAACTGATGTTCACAGACCTACACTTATCTTACCTAAAGACATGCATGCATTCATGAGACCAAAATTCTTAGCATATCATAACATGTTCATTGATGAGATTAATTCAAGCACATAAGCAATGGTAATAATTTCCAATGGTTAACTACTACCGCCTACTGGTCTTTTTTCAAATTTTCCAGAAAGCAGCTAACATTTTTCTCTCGATGCCCTAACTTTTGCATAAGCCGCCCTTTTAGGGTTTTTAGCTTAGTGAGCTTTATTTGTGTTGGAGTACCCTAACTTTTGCCTGATCGATTTGTAGGATACCAATCAACGAGTTGCACCCTAATTTTTTGCCCGAACAGTAGAGGACCACTCGTCGGGTGATTTATTCTTTATTTCTTTTATTCGTTGTGCTGCTTTTCTGTGATATATTTCTTTTAACCTAGACATGATAACCTTTAAGCCTATCTTGATTCACTAGATTCACAAATTCATTTCAATCCTTATCCATAAGTTTGATTCCTCCCTTGACAAGGACTTTCTTAATCACGAACAGTCCTTCCCAATTAGGCCTAAACTTGCCCCTAGCGTCAGTATTAACTTGGCATAGCTTCTTCATAACCAGATCACCCACCCTAAGAGGTTACTTTTGGTATCTAACTATATTGTGGTAAGCTTAAGCCATGTGCTATTGGTACATCTGTAGGTGCTTAAGTGCCTTGAGCTGCTTCTCATTTATTGTATTCAACTATTCATGCCTAGCTCTTGCCTAATCTGACTCTTTCAACCGAGCTTCGAGTGCCACTCGTAGAGATCTTACTTCTATTTCGATAGGTAACATAGCTTCCATTCCATATACCCAGGAGAAGGTGTCCGATCAGTGGGCGTTCTTACACTGGTTCTATATCCCTAAACTATAAATGGAAGTTTATCAGCCCAATCCTTGTAGGTAGTCACTGCCTTAGACAAAATCCTCTCGATCAACTTATTGGCAACCTCAGCTGCCCTATTAGCTTGTACTCTATATGGAGAAGATCTATGATGCTCAAAGTTGAACTTCTTAAATAATGCAGTCGTGGCCCCTTAAAATTGAACCCCATTATCAGACACCACATGGTGCGGAACCCCATATCGAGCAAAAATATGCTTCTATATGAACTTGGCCATTTTCTTAGTGGTGACACTAGTGTAAGATTCGGCCTCTACCCATTTTGAAAAATAATCAATCGCGACTATGATGAATTGATGTCCATTGGTTGATGATGGCTGATTTTCACCGATTATATCTATCTTCCACACTGAGAAAGGCCAAGGAGTAGATAAATTATGAAGTTCAGATGGGGGTAAATGCTATATATCCCCATGAATTTAGCATTCATGACATTTCCTGTCTTTGCCAACACAGTCGGCATTCATTGTGGTCCAGAAGTACCCCATTCTCTGAATCTTCCTAGCCAAATCCATCCCATTCATATGTGGGCCATAATCCCCTGAGTGCACCTGGGTCATTACCTTTTTTGCCTCTTCTTCTATCAAACATCTCAACAATAAACCTTTAGCTGTCGTCTTGAGGGTCACGCGATATAAACTTGATAACTCTATGGGATATTCTCCTTCTTTCAGAAACATCTTAATCTCATCATACCAATAAGCCTTTTTCTCCTCTATAGTGATAACTCGAACCTTTTCATGAAATGGGGCATGAGCCATTTCTATTACCAGCGGATGGATGGGTTAAGTCTCTTCTCCCTCCCACATTGAGGCCAAGGTAGCCAAAGAGTCAGCAATCTGATTATGATCCCTTAGTATATATTGGAAGAAGCACAGATTGAATTATACTAACAAATCCTAAACCGCTTCACCGTATAGCCTGAGCGACTCTTCTTTGATTTCCCATTCCCATACAACATGCTTTTATCACTAGTGTAGAATCTCCCATTACCCCTGCTTCCTTTGCTCCTACTTTTAATAGAGCATCAAGACCAAAATGGCAAGCTTCATATTCGGCTCCATTATTAGTTACTAGGAATTCCAATCATTTTCTCAGTGGGATAACCCCATCTTAAGGCATAATGATGATTACCGCAAGACCGACACCCTTTCAATTCATAGCCCCATTGAAATACATTATCCATTCAGCCTTCTCTACTTCCACTGCTGCTAACTACTCATCAGGAAAATCTAAGTTTTCAATATAATTAGACTCTATGGGTTGACTTGCTAAAAATTCAACCACTACTCTCCCCTTGATGACCTTCTTTATGACATACTCAATATCAAATTCAGAAAGTAATAGAAGCCAATGTGAGAGTTTCCCTGCCAATGTGGGGGATTGATGAAGATACTTCATTGGGTCTACCTTGGCAACTGCATGAATTCTGTAGGATTGGAAGTACTGCCTTAACTTTTTAGTTAACCATTACATCGTCGTACATGTCTTCTCTACAATTATGTACCGTGTTTAATACTCTAACAACTTCTTATTCAAATAGTAGATGGCATGCTCGCTCTTATCCTCTTATTCTTGGACTAACATCGCACCTATAGATGACTCTTCTATGGCTAAATAGAGAACTAATGGTTTTCCAGGCATCGGAGGTTTTAGGAGTGGGGGATTTATAAGGTAAGCTTTTATCTTATCAAAGGCTATCTGGCATTGTTTGTTCCACTCTATCAGCTACTTCTTTCTCAACAAGTTGAAGATTGGTTCGCAAACTGTTGTTAAATTGGCAATAAAATGACTCACATACTGAAGCGATACAAGGAATGACCTGACTTCCCCTTCGGTTCCAGGAATCAGCCTTTCTTGAATTGCTTTAACCTTGTCGGGGTTAACCTAAATTCCTTTTTAACTGACGATGTGGCCTAAGAGTTCTTTGGAAGTCACCCTAAACACACACTTTTTCGGATTGAAACGCAGGTTTTATTTCTCATTTCTTGTCAAGAATTTATCTAAAATCTCAGGATTCCCTTCCCTTGTCTTAGACTTCACTAACATTTCTTCTACATAAACCTCAACCTCTTTGTAGATCATATTGAGTAGTAAAGCTGTCCTAATTCTTTGATAAGTCACCCCTACGTTCTTCACCCCAAAAGGCATTACCTTATAACAGTATACCCCCCCAACTCTTTGATGAAAGCTATCTTGACCTTATTGATAATGTCCATTAGGATCTGATTGTATCCAGAGAAGCCATCTAAAATGAGTAAATTGCGACTCTGGTGGCACTGTCTATAAGTACATTAATATACGGTAGTGGGAAATCATCTTTTGGAGATTCCTTGTTCAAGTCGTAAAAGTCGATGCACATTCTTACTCTTACATCCTTTTTAGGGACTGGGATGACATTTGCTAACCATGTTAGATACTCGATCACCTTAATGAACTTAGCTTCTAGTAACCTAGCAACTTCGGCTTTGATTTTGTCGGCCTATTCCGGACATAACCTTCTCAACTTTTGTATAACAGGCTTGAACTTAGGATCGATCGGGATATGATTTTCAGCAATTTGGCGATCTACCCCAGGCATGTCTTCGTAGGACCAAGCGAAAGCGTGAACATGTTTTCTAAGCACTTTTATCATCTCTCTTTTTTCAATAGGGGTTAAGTCATTGGATATTGTTACCATTTTTTGAAGTTTCCTTATTACCCAAATTAATGTCATGCAATGAAATGTCATGGATGCTAAAAATGTTACGTGTGTGATCCGATGAACGCATGGTGCCGTCAGGCAAAACATCAAACAAGTAAGCAAAATTACTATCATTATAATTAGGATGCTTGAAGGCTATATCATTTTCATTACATATGATTGCATTGCCATCCTTCATAGGTAGAGGGTCTTCTTGGTCACTCATCAAAATGTGAGTCAGGTCGCGGTCCAAATCTTGCAACTATTTCTCGGTCAACACATCATCCACGGTTTCTCATGTGACTTTAGCTAGGTTCTTCAAGGCCTCTCAAATAGGTGTCTTTTTCTTATCCCCTAAGAATAATATGGTATATATTGAAGTACTAAAGGTATCGATGGCTTTGTCTACTTCAATATTTGATGGGTCACTATCCTCCATTTTCTTGGAACACTTTTCCGCTTCTATGACTGCTTTATAACTCTCAGGAATGGTCTTGTATGCTTTCATGAATGCTATCTCGTAGAGGTGAGGAGATAACTCAAAGATGAATCGATTAGGTAATTTTTTCTCATGTGGGTTCCTTTAAATTGCTACCAAGACTGTTAACCACCTTTGGAAGTAATCATAGATAGGTTCCCCACTCCACTGCCTGATAGTTATAAGATCGAATATGGAGGGTTCTTCCCTTGCTTTCTTGGTCTTTAGGATGCGCTTCCATACCTCTTCTTCTTCTAACCCTGAGTTGATCATGGCTATTTCCTCCCCTATTCTCCTGGGTCCATAAATCTTCGTTTCATCAATTAGTATTATGATAGATTTGAGGAGACCTTACCATACTTTAATCGGGTGGCTGGAGCTCATTTGATACATATAAAAGTTGCTGCTTTCTTCAGGCTTTGGCTGAACATATGGCCAAAGATGATCAATCAACCCATACTTCTTTAGCTTCTTGAAGAGCTTTAAATGAGGAGTTTCCCAAAGTGAAATCTCATTGAGAGTCATAGGATGAGTCTTTTGATTGTGGATCATACCATAAGGTAAACCCGTGAAATAAGGGAGGGTCATCCTAATGTGAGACCTATTACTATCTGCGAGGAGCGTTAGGTTTGCTGGCTGGATAGATTGATCGAATTGAGCCATTGGGTGGACTGGGATGAGGACTAGATAACATTGTCGGTTCTTGCCTTAAACTGAGGTAGTAACCAAAATATCAGTACATGCATGGGATGTCCTATGCACGTACAAATTACAATAATTCAAGGTGGGTTAATTACAAGGGAAAATACAACACAACACATGCGAAGCATTTGGTTTGTCCTTATTTCTCCTGTCGATTTGGAGGCTATTTTCCTTAGTCTAATTTCATATAGAAAGGGTACCTAGAAGGTAAAATTCTATGGCTTTTGATAAGATTGGGTGTAGGGATATATCAGAAGTTGATGTAGGTTCCCATCGCACCAAGCTTCTTTTGGAGGGAGATGACAATGAGTGCTCCACCCACTAGAGTGTCCTTAATTCCTGGAAAGGCATGAGTGACACTTTCATAAGTTTCACAAAAAAATAGGGTACCCTAACCTAGTGCTAGAAGAAGAGTGCATTTAATTCTAGAGAGAAGGAGGTGAGAAGATAGAGTGTAATAATTTTCCCAAATGATGAAAAGAAATTGAATTAAGTAAATGATTTTCGGTGCTCATCTTAATCTTTTAAGCTTTAAATGAACCAAAATTTCGCAAGTTATAAGATTATAATTCCCAGCAGAGTTACCACTGTGAGGTGCCAAGGTAGACCCACACATCATTGACACCTCACAGTACGGCTATTAGTATAGGGGACCATACGGGTCCTGTAGGACCTGGGCAGAAACTCATTTTGAAAAAACTGAGTTATAGTAAATTTGTAGATGAAGAATGAAATGAAATGGGATTTCCTTCCATATGAGTATGGTGCATCCGTATAGTCTTTATAAAGACAAATAGGAGCTAACAAGGCTCATATAGGTTAGGACCAGACCCAAAATAAGAAGAAAAGAAGAAACTAGCCAAACAATGAAAATAACAATTAAATAAATTAAGTGTGAGTGTGAGGTGTCGATCACATTTAGGTCTCCCTTACCGCCATTATCAGAGTCGGGGCCCACTGGGGGTTGGTTGAATTTAGACGTGACAAAACCTTTTTAGTTCAAGTTTGCACAAATAACCAATTTTAATGAATAAAAGAATAGAGACCCAAATCTCGATACAAATGATAGAGTCGATGTGAGGTGTTGATGATGTAAGGATCTCCCTTGGTGCCTATGTGAGAGGCGTGGCCCACTAAGGGTTGTTGATATTTAGGCGTGACAAAACATTCTTAAGTTAAAGTTTGCACAATAAGCCAATTTTAATGAATAAAAAAATCGAGACCCAAATCCCGATACAATTGATAGAATCGCTACCCAAGTTGTCTACTTGGGAAAGAGACGGTTCCCTCTGGGCAGGAGACTCAAACCTGTTGGATCAGAGATTTGGGTATCGGATGAGTCACTTATTTCTCATTTAGTTGATTCAAAATTACATTCATCGCGTAAAACCGTTTTAGTTTTCATCATTAGGGGAATTATCACAGAAATCCTATTTCTACACTCTTTCACACTCGTTACATGTATTTACATATTACAATAAAGTACAAGTAATAAATAGGGGGATGAAAATTACAACCAGGGGAAAATTGGGGAAATTACAAAGAGAACCTTCACATTTCTTCTAAGTCATAAAACAAAGTGAAAATAGATTCCCCGACATCCATAAATGTTAGCACAGTTTATAGCACACCATAAGTCAGCATTTCAGTGTATTTGTTGTTAAAACATGTTTTAACTTTTTGTGGGTTGATTTACATGATTATTAGTGAAAATGATCGCATGGCAAATGGTGAGTTGGGTTGATTTTTAATCAGTCAATTATAAGTTCGGGAATCTGCCTGGGGCCGGTACCCGTACAAGTGGGTGGGACCCAGAGTACCAGGGAGAACCCGTACAGGTATGGTGTACCCGTACGGGTCTAGTCTGGTCTAGACAGAAACTCTATTCAGTTTAGTTTCGTAGATTAACAGCTTGATAGATTGGTGGCAGAAAAATAAAATAAAAAGGGATTTCTTTCCGTATGAGTATCGCGCACCAAATAGATATCCTTAGGGATATATAGTACCAACAAGGCTCATACGGGTTAGGACTAGACCCAAAATAAGAAATGAAAGCAACAGATATAATAGAAGTAATAGGCAATAATAATAATAGTGAAATAACTGAGATGTGGATTTCTTTGAAACTCAGGAGCGTTACCTTTGTGACGTGAATCCACTTTGAGGGGATCCCTTTACTATTGAGAGAGCCCGACCAAAGTAGATGGAATAGGACTATTTAGGTGAGTATTTGTATGGACAGAACGTCCCCTAAATCCTAGTGAATGAAGTTAGGAATGAATAAAATGCATATAAAACCTCAAAGGATAAGTTTTCTCCCTATTTTATACCTCCTACACCTCTACTATAATTTTTCTATACCTTTAGAAACTGCAAGAATTTTAGTATAATCTTTTTATATGAGAAGTGTGTGTTGAAAATGTGAAGAGAAGGGCCATATTTATATAGGAGAGGAGGTTTGAACGCAATAAATCACGTTTAAGACCTGCCTTTTACTAAAATAGGAAAGGATTTCCTTCCAAACGAGCCTGTTTAGGCAACAAGAGGACCCGTATAGCCGGAACCCAACCCGTACGGGTCCTCGTACGGGTCCCCTCCTAGGAGTATGGAAGGGATGGCCCTACGAGTCCACTGGTGGATCCGTACCGCTAGGATGTGTTCGTACGTGTCCCTAAAGACAGACTAGGTCTTAAAATTTTGGCCACACTCAACTCTGCAGTAGTAGGAACACCCTTGATGGGCAACACCTAAAAGACATTGCATCATATAGCTCTCATCATATTTTTATGAGAAGGATCATTAAAATCCAGTGCTTACAGACTTCTCCTCGTAGGATCACTGTAGATACAGATCTGTATGATCTCACGATGTGAGCGAGGGTTTAGAAATCATACCTGAGGTCATGATATGGGTTAGTTCCTTTCTTGTGGTGGACTTCTCTCTTTGTTGATGCATATCCCTCGCAACTCTACTAGGGAAGGTACATGTATCCTTTTCTTAAGGTGGATGCCTTTCCTGATCGATGTATCCTTTTCTTAAGGCAGGTGGCTTTCCTAGCCATTGTATCCCTTTCTTAAGGCAGATTGACTTTCCTGATTTGCGTATCCCTTTCCTGAGGCAGATGACTTTCCTTCTACTACCGTGCATATCCCTCGTAACTCTACTAGGGAAGGTGTGTATCCCTTTCTTGAGGCGGATGACTTTCTTGGTTACTGGCATATCACTTTCCTGAGGCAGATGACTTTCCTTTTACTACTGTGCATATCCCTTGTGACTCTGCTTGGGGAAGGTGTGTATCCATTTCATAACGTGGATCAACTTTCCTAACTGATGATGGTGTATCCCTTTCTTAAGGCAGAAGACTTCTCCTCATATCCCTTTCCTAAGGCAGATTGACTTTCCTGACTGATGATTTTGAATAACTTGTAAAAGATATAACAACTAAACACCGAGTTAGTCATTCTCCAAGCAGACACGTTTTTATTCTTAATTGACTTTTGTGAGAACAAAAATATTTTGCCCCTTCAATTAAGAATAAATAAGTGTGGATGCGATAAACTGAAAATTCTGAGTGGGAAATGTCGAGTTTGGCCCGATCAATGCTATGCTTATTTTTTCGCTGAATGCTACTAAGTTGAGAGCTCCTAGGGCCTACCAATTCCACTACTACGAAGTGGGGGTATGTCCCTGGATCTAATTCCGCTACTGGGAAGTGGCGGGGGTACCTTTAGATCTGATTCTGCTACTGGGAAGTGGGCGGATGCCCCTAGACCTAACTTTACTACTGGGAAGTGAGAGGATGCCCCTAGACCTGATTCCGCTACTGGGAAGTGGGGCTGCCCCTAGATTTGTAGGGGGATGCCCCTTGACCTAATTCTGCTACTAGGAAGTGGGGGATGCCCCTAGATTGGTGGGGGACGCCCCTAGATCTGATTCCGCTACTAGAAAGTGAAATAATATCCTTCGGTAAAACTTCTTCTACTAGGGAAGAACATCCTGGTAAGATTGGTTTTCTAGGGAAGAATTCTTGTACTAGGATGGACCTATATATAAAAATTATCCATGTTAGTGATCAATTCCGAAATGACTTTCCTTGATTCTTGATTAACTTTTGTGAAAACAAAAAATATTTTTTCCAATTCAATCAAGGATCAAGGTGAGCCTAGGGACTCGTACAAAATATAATGGAAATATAGGGTTGAGAAGGAGTAGGGTTGGCCCCAAACTTGATCTAGATTAATTCCTGATGCTTGTTGAAACACTGATGCAAAAATCTACCCCTGGATGGCAAGAGAGGGCCCGTGTGGATGGGCCAGACCCGCATGGGTAGGGTTCTCAGAAAAGGGGACCTATACGGGTGGGGTGGGACCACAAAGGGTCCTCGACGGGGGCTTCAAAAGGCAGATTAGGCCCTTCACATTCCTCCTTACACCAAAACTTCCCATTTTGTATTTTCTGGCAATTTCATTCCTAAAATCAACCAAACATGTATAATAAGGTCTAAAAGATCAGTCGTTTCTTCCTTAGACTGGAGGATTTGCCCTCGGTGGATGATTTAGGGCTTCAAGAATGCTCGATTTCTATCAAGTATGCATTTTGTGGGGGAGACTCATTTTTAGGACTTACACCTGCCTCTAAAGTGCCTCTGATCCCTTCTCCCGAGACCCACGCCTCGAATCTCTGGGTAATTTCATTCAATTCTCTATTTTCCAATTTTGAACTTTTGGCAATTTCTTGGATTTTGGCATGATTTAGGGTATTTTAGACCTTGGAATAGAACCTGATGCATCTAACTTTAGCCTAGGATGCTTTTATGATAGTTTCAGATGAACTTTGGTTGAGATTGTGCGATTTTAGATTTTTAGGAGTTTTGCCCTCATAGGGACTGCTTATAGGGGACCCGTACGGGTTAGGGGGGACTTGTACACATCCCATTTTTTTATACGGGTTCCACTCGGGGACCCGTACGGGTGGGTCCGACCCATATGGGTCATGTCTTTAGGGAATGAACATTGTTTTTTCTGATTTCTACAACCTTTTTCTAATTTCTTACTTGTCTGCTGTATTCTAACCCTACTAATCTGTGATTCTATTTCTACAGTTCTAATATAAGCATGTGGAACCCTTGAGGTTCTTCAGGAAATGGTAAGAGGAGATTCGTACCGCAGAAGATGTGAAGCTGTTGACCCGCATAGATTCCTCCGGGCTTAGCAACATCATTAGGCCATCCCTCAGACCCTCAAGACATTGGCTCCCGGTGCCATTTTAGCTTTGACTGAGAGGTGGTCAAAGATGACCCATACTTTCCACTTGCCTATTAGGGAGGTCACTATCACTCCCTCAAACGTGTACGCCACCACAGGCCTGGAGTAGAGCGGGGACATGGTCTATTTTGATGTTTATGTCGAACGATGGCATTCTCGGCCTGAGGAGAAGGCCTACATTTTAAGATTACTTAGGTTTTATCGGGGTGGGAAGAATAAGCTCATGTACGGGGACCTGCATGCTTACTGGATCGGGTAGCCAAGTCCTATTATAGTTGATAGGAGGTACAAGTATGCCCAGTCTTTCTTGCTGACATTCCTTGCCACTAGCTTCTTTCCTGTCTACTCGAACAACCTCAACTATGGTTTGCTTTCTACTGTGGAGGATCTTGCGGCTGTGCCTTGTAAGAGCATGTGCCGGGCCATTCTAGCACAATTGTACTATAGATTGGATGTAGGGGTCTGGGGTGAGCATTCTGAGCTTAAGATCTTCCATCTAATACTACTAGTAAATTCCCAATTGACCTCTTGCACTTTAACCCTTTGTGTAAGTTGTGTTGCAACTAATCCTTGCTTTGTCTTGCAGATTTAGACTTTTCAGCACCGGTTGATCCCTAGCCCAAGATTGCCCATGTAGCCTGAGATTCCACATATCATCTCTAGATGGATGGGGCTTTAACAGAATCATCCCTTGACTACGGCGCAGTACCGAGAGTTCTTACGCCAGCTGCGCTCAGATCGGGTAAGATTCTTCCATATTGAACCTACATTTTACATTTTGACAAACCATTAGCAGAAACTATATTGACTAGGTTGTGATACTCACAGTGCATTCATTCTGTATAGGTTATCCAAGACCCATGGGAGAGATTAGGCACCTACAAAGCCATCGAGCAGATGCATGTCGGTATGGATGACTGCCACTTTGTTCTAGAGTCACCACTCTCTTATGAGTGGTATTTCAGTGAGTGGGTCTGGAGGTGGAGGACCAGTGCTATAGTGGAGAGACTGATTCCTCCCCCATCTCGGTGGGTATCTTCTGGCCTCATCTCATATCGGGGACCGATCAGGGGTTATATTTATTGGGTGAGAGGGCTCGCGTGCTGTTTGTAGAGGGCTCCTATTCTAAGTTCATTGGTTTCTCACTTCTCCCACCCTGCCAGAGGATTCACCATGAGGATGAGCCCCTAGAGTTTCGCTAGAGTGATAGTGAGGATGATGATAATGAGGAGGAGGAGGATAGAGGACCGATGAGTGACCGTGGGGGTCCATCTATAGTCGGGGGTGCCTGAGGTTTGACTAGGTCATCTACTCCTTCTTCTCGGGTATACTTCTAACTTGGTCTTTCTGGATACCTTACTTCTTTCTATAATTGGTTGTGCTCTAGAAGCTAATTATTTATTGCTCATAGCCTCCCATTTCTACACGAAAGAGGTCTGCTACTACCGCTGCTACTGTTGCCCCTGAGCCACCGGTGAAGTGGTCTCGAGCCTCTAGATATGTGAGGGAGGGCATCCTTTAGGCTGAGTTGGACATTTTCTTCTGGCTCCTCAACCATTCGGGGAATCGAGCTATCAAGAAGCTCCAAGAGTCGATCTAGCCTATTGGTTTCACTCCTTCCAGCTGCACCCATATAAGGAATCCTTTACCTTGGCCTCTGTCCATTACTGTTTAAGATGTCTTATTCTGATGTGACCCTTTCTTTTTAGGTGACCATTTTTTAGGCTAAGAGGATAGCCCGGGGTTATTTTTCAGTGTGGGATCTATTGTTGGCCCAGAATGCTTTAGATTTAGCAAGTTCCTTTTACCTGCAAAATTTTAACAAACTATGCATGCATGCCATGACATTTGTATATTACTAATCTTATGGTTTCTATTGCAGACTTTGTTGGCCATGGAGCAGGGCAGGTTCGCTCAAGATTTGGATGCTTCGGAGGAGAGAGCCCGATTTTTAGAGGTGCAACTTTGGGCAACCACTACTAAGGCTGATCATGTTAGGGCCGAGACTGCTTGGGCGAGGGCCGAGATTGAGACGTTGAGGGGTCAGCTAGCAAGGATGACTGAGGATAGGCAGACATCGTGTGAGCACGAGGATTTTATAGTCCCTCTTGTGAAATGATGATGACGTATGCCTGATCTTATTCCTCGAAATAAAAATTCTTTTTTGGAATTTTTATTACCGATATGAAATTCTCTATGAATTTTATTTTCAGAAAAATTCAATTTGGCGTGTCCGGTAATGAGTTCGGTGGTAGCTCACACCGATGATTTTCACCCAAAAATTAATTTAGTCCAAAATACCAATTAAAAGTAAAAAAATAAGCTTAATATTCGAGTTTTTCTGTCAAAATCACCTTTTGCCGGATTTCCCTTCCTTTTCCCCGATTTTGGGCACAATTTGTGCTAGCTTTTTAGACCTATCAGGTAGGTGGGGCCACCTGCGGCCTCACCCATACCTTCGGCGTTATCATCCAAGCCGCCGACGACATCATTTCCTCTGTAGACAACTGTGTGACTTTTTTGCTCGATATGTGACGGATAATTGATCAAAGGAAATTTTCGATGAATTTTAGCCTATATAAGCACCTTTTTCTAGCCATTTTAAGGGGTTAGCAATTACACACTTGAATTTTAGGGAGATTTAGATTAATTTTAGTTGAATAAAGTGAAGAAAAGGTGAGAAAAGAGGAATCACTCATCCTTTTCTTAGTTTTTGTTCATTTAACTCTCTGATATTAACTTAAAATCAGTAGACTTTGGGATTAAAAATCAATTTTATAGGTTTTAGAGCCTTGAATACCCCATTCACCACCCAAATCATCATTTGAGCTCCTCGGAGGTGTCATTCGGATCACGAAGAGGAGGATTCACGGCCCCGAGGTGAAAATTCTGAGTCTTATAGCTCTTTGGCTTTCATTTCACTTGTATATTGTGTTTTAATTGTTGTTAGTGCTTAGTTTTGGGTTTTTGTCACTTTTCGGCCAATAATAGCTACTGCAAGAAACTAAAGCCGCTGGAGGCATTTAAAGCAGCCGGTGGTATCAACCATGCCACCAGTAGCATCGTTGATACTGCTAGTGGCTTCATTTGCCCCTAACGGCCTCATTTTCTTATAAGACCCTTTCTTTATGGTATCCATAATGTAATACAGCCTGCCTGTATAACTGAGATCGCCAGCGACATCAATGATGCTGCTGGCAGCCTCAGTCATACCACTAGTGGTACGGCATTCTAGACAGTAGTTTATTTTTTTGTTTATTTTTTACCTAATTTAATTTCCGAAGCTAGGATATATAGTACAATGACGGGAATCTAGAATTCCCCGAAAATGGTCCAAACACCATAACATATGGTATTTTCACTAATAATATGGTTAAAATAATACTTTACCCCTTGACCACATCCTGGGGGCTGCCCCAGAACCCTATAAGGGGCTTTCGGGGGCATCATTTTGTGTGATATATCTTGTATATGTGTCGTATCTGTGCTAACCTTTCTGTGCAGGTATATTTAGGTTAGATGTATGCTAGGCCTTCAGGTGTTTTATTTTTCGCTTTAGAAAAATGTATAATATTTGGAAAGCTATGTAATTATAATTTTATTTTTTGCATTTATTTTTTTGATAGCTGTAATAATTATTTATTTACCACTTTGAATGCTTGATAAACGCAAAAATAACCTATAAACCGAAAACACAATAAATAGGGTGGATTAAAACCTATTAAGAAAGAATGAAATCTTTTAACTTAGCCTAATGTAAAATAGATAACATCATCCGAACTTAGAATCTCTGTTTTAAGGTACGGTCTAACAACCTGGTGGGAATATCGTACCCAAAATTCTTGATGGAGCCTAACTAGGTGGCGACTCTATTTTAAAATGCGGGATTTCAAGTCTCGTACCCCTTAACATGCAAATGGGACTTAAATTCAACGTCAACATCAATCTTATCAATCCATTATCACGCTAAAGTAAGGATCAATACCTTGGCTCACTTCGCAGCACTAGTTATTTCCCCTCGTGCTATGCTTCTCATGCGGTCCTTGTGGGAAAAAGGTCGTCCGCTCAGACATCGGTCCCTTCGGATTATGAGTCCGAGGATGATTTTTCTGCATATCTAGTGACTCACAGAGGCATGGATCAGCATGTTGACGGGAGTGATACTGTCAGGGCTATTGTAAGGACGTCAGAGATTAGGGCCCCCTCCTAGCCGGCTACTGGTACTCGTGATGCTGAGGACTATATGACTAAGGATATAGATGATCTACTGGCGGATACTCAGGATCAAACTCAGGAGGGTCATCAAGGATAGGACCCCCGAGTGGCTGAGGATATGATTGTTTTTCTAAACTATTAGTACTTCTCTAGCCCTGCATAGCTTGTTTTGATTGTGAACTTTAGGATTGGTACCGTTGATACTTCTTTTACGCTTAGGGATTTTTCTTGAACTAAGACTGTTTGAACATTGTTGCTTTGAGAACCCGTATTCTGTCCAGTGATTTTATAGTGAGAGGATTGGGTGACGTTCTAATTTTTGCATAGGCCACTCTATGTGAAGGGACATGTCGAACATTTTATTTTTCTTTTCTTTTTGCCCTAATTTTTGCCTGAGCTATCCTTGACGGCTTAGCCCGGAGGACCTTTTTCATTTTAGCTTTAACTTTTGCCTAGACCGTCCTCTCTGGTTTTAAACCTAGCAAGCTTTTGCCTTAATTTTTGCCGAGACTACCTTTTCAGGTTTTCAATCCTGCAGGCTGTCTTAATTTTTTCCCGAATTGTCCTTGACAGCTAAACCCAGCAGAATTTTCTTTTTGCCTTAACTTTTGCCTGGACCGCCCTTTCAGGTTTTCAATCCAGGAGGCTTTTTTGAATATTACAAATGTGTGAAAAGGATGAATACAATGATGCATAGAGCGTAGAGAAAAGTTGATGTTCACATACCGGCAATTATTTCACCTAAAGACATGCATGCATTCATAAGACCAAGAATCTTAGCAAAATCATAACATGTTCATTAATGAGATTAATTTGATCACATAGGCAATGGTAACAATTTCCAATGGTTAACCCCTACTGCTTACTGATCTTTTACAGATTTTCCAAAATGCAACTGACATTTTTCTCTCGATGCCCTAACTTTTTCCCAAGCCGCCCTTTTCAGGTTTTTAGCCTAGTAGGCTTTATTTTGTTGGAGTGCCCTAATTTTTGCCTGATCGGTTTGTGGGATACCGTTCAGCGGGATGCACCCTAATTTTTACCCGAGCAGTAGAGGACCGCTCATCGGGTGTTTTACTCATTATTTCTTTTATTCTTTATGCTGATTTTTTATGATTTAATTTTTTTAATCTCGACATGATAACGCTTGAGCCTATCTTGATTCACTGGATTCACGAACTCGTTTCCATCCATATCCATAAGCTTGATTCCTCCTTTACCGAGGACTTTCTTCATGACAAATGGTCCTTCCCAGTTAGGCCTGAACTTTCCCTTAGCATTAGTGTTGACCTGGAGTAACTGCTTGAGGACCAGATCACTCACTTTTAGAGGTTTTTTTGGGTATCTAATTCTATTGTTGTACGCTCGAGCCATGCGCCGCTGGTACATCTGTAGATAGTCGAGTGCCTTGAGCCAATTTTCAGCTATTGCATTCAACTTTTCATACCTAACTCTTGCCCAGTCTGATTCTTTCAACTTTGATTCAAGCACCACTCTTAGGGATCTTACTTCTGTTTCAATCGGTAACACGACTTTCATTCCATATACCAAGGAGAATAGTTTTTTATTGGTAGGAGTCCTTAGACTGGTTCTATACCCCCAAACTATGAATGGAAGTTTACCAGCCCAATCTCTGTAGGTAGCTACAGTTTTGAACAAAATTTTCTTGATTGACTTATTGGCGGCCTTAACTATCCCGTTAGCTTGTGGTCTATATGGAGAAGATCTATGATGCTCAATGTTGAATTTCTCAAACAACTCAGTCGTGGCCCCTTGAAATTGAACTCCGTTGTCAGAAACTATATGGTGCAGGATTTCATATCTTGCAAAAATATGCCTCTCTATGAACTTGGCCATTTTCTTGGCAGTAATGTTGGTGTAAGATTTGGCCCCTACCCATTTCAAAAAATAATCAACTACGACTATGATGAATCGGTGACCATTGGTTGATGATGGCTAAATTTCACAAATTATATCTATCCCCCACAACGAGAAAGGCTAATGCGTGGACAAGTTGTGAAGTTTCGACGAAGGGAGATGGTTTATGTCCCCATGAATCTGACATTCATGACATTTCTTAACTGATCAGTTTCCCTTTGAGCTCATGAGATGGTCAATTTATTCATGACATGTTATAGATAAAGACACTAATGCTACAACTTATTCATGCTATGCCTTATAGGCGACATTGTTTGCATAAAAAATGTTTACAATATTAAAAATTACATCGTTTGAATCATCCTCCACAGGCGGAGGGTCTTATTGATTGACAGCTGGACTGGTAGCCTTGGTGTGCAAGTTTGCTTGTGTTTCTTCAGCCCCCAGACCCCGTCCGGGGAGCTGTTCATGAACCCTGTAAGGGGCTACCACCCCTTGACCCCATCGGGGGCTGACGCCCCCTGACCCCACTAACGGGGGTGCTATTTTTTATGATATATCTTGTATACATGTCGTATTTGTGCTAACCTTTTCGTGTAGGTAGATTTAGGTTAGATGTACGCTAGGATTTCGGGTGTTTTCTTTTTTGCTTTAGAAAATTGTATAGGATTTGGAAAGCCGTGTAATTATTATTTTATTTTTCGCATTTATTTTTTGGATAACTATAATAATTATTTATTTACTACTTTGAATGCTTGATAAACGCAAAAACAACCTACAAACCAAAAACACAATAAATAGGGTGGATTAAAACCGATTAAGAAAGAATGAAATCTTTTAACTTGGCCTAATGTCAAATAGATAACATAATCCGAACTAGGAATCTCTGTTTTAAGGTACGGTCTAACCACCTGGTGGGAATATCGTACCTAAAATTCTAGATGGAGCTTAACCGAGTGGCGACTCTATTTTAAAATGCTGGATTTCAAGTCTCGTATCCCTTAACATGCAAATTGGACTTAAATTCAATGTCATAATCAATCTTATCAATCCTTCTTTTTATCACGGTAAAATAAGGATCAATCCCTCAGCACGCTTCACAACGCTCGTTATTTCCCCTCATGCTACGCATCTCACGCGGTCCTTGTAGGAAAAAGGTCATCCGCTCACAGTGATGACTCTACTGGAGAAACGTTATGTATTCAAATCATTGGCCAAATTAAAACTTTATTCTTTTTTAGGACGTTTTATCCTTATGCGTGTAGATAGTTCGATAATTTTAGGTGCCCCATTTTACTCGAGAAGCTTGCAAAAGTATCACTCATGCCCTGTTTAGAATTGAGGATACCTAGTGGGTGGATCAATCATTTCAACCAACACGTAAACTCCTACAATCGCACCTATTTGGGGAGTGGTTGAGTAACGTGGAATCAAGGAAAGCAAGAACCTTCTAAATCAACAACCCGTTACCTAAGACGCACTAGAAAATCCTTGGCACTTCATTCCTCTAGGACTACCAAAATAAAGAAAATAATTAGGATGTGCTTCTTTCCACATTACCGATAAAGAAGCTGAACCTCCATCCTTTCCAAAGAGGCATTATGTAGGAGTCATAAGGTCGAAAGAGGGACGCTTTGTGTGCTATGTTCTATGTGATCATGTATCCCCCACGCATCGGCTCTATGAGCAGAAAATCAATCAACTTACCCTTATTGATCTCCATTTATGGAAGAGGTTAAGCAACATCTGTAGGACTTCTTTTGTACCCTATTGAGTCATGACATATCACTATGCATGACGACAGGTATAAACTTCCCATGGATGTTGGAAGGATAAGCCGCCATATCATCTCTAACCACGTCTATGTGCAGCCATACATATCACACACCAATCATCAAACAAAAGCATGCATATCATCCATACCATTTATAACCCATTCATGGCCTGACCTTAGATTCATGATCCAAATAGTCATTCTTCCAATCCGAACCCTCGTAACTAGCCATGTCTCTTCCTCACAAAGACGACACTGCCCTGCCCAAGGAACAGATTGATCCTACCCGTACCTCAGGAATAGCTCCTCCACCATCTCTTATCTCTAAAAAAACCCCACCATCATCTAGTTTCTGAGCTCAGATCAATTCCAAAACATCATTCGAGAACTAATTCAGATAGCTGTATAGACATCCAACAAGTAAGCCATAGAAAATCGGAACCCTGACTAGGTCATGCAATCTTCGGCCGTGACACCAGCAACTGTAGGTACCGTTTAAGAGTGATGTATCCCTCGAACCTACGACTAGGTCATGCAATATCTGGCATGACACCTGATGATAAAATACTCTTGCAATTATTGTTATCCACTTACCAAGAGTAAAGGAAAGAAGCCTAGAGTCCAATTCCCCCGGTGTTGGTCACTCCATCATAATTTATGCTGCCTGCAACCTCGAAACCTCCTTAATATGACCAGGTCATGCAATCTCTGGGCATGGCACCTAAGTTTGAGACCCTCTTGCTTCAGTTAATAGCAGCTAATTATGATCTGAAGGAGCAAGTTTCTAAGAACTCTGGCATGCACTCATTGACTGGCAGTGGCAAAACAAGCGCATCCCCTCCCGGGTTCGAATGGGCAAAAAGGCCTCTCAAAAGCCAACCTCAGCTGTCACTACCCAGTTGCGTAGCAGTCCTGCAGGAAGCATAAGCCCATGGATTTTACCTCTCAATGCAATATTTACCAAGTCAAGAAAAGGCGGTCTTCTCAAATCTCTCCGCGAGTACAAACCTCCCATGAGAGACGAGAGAGAAAAATTTTACGGATATCATGTCTTGCTAGGTCACTGCACCAATGAATTTAAGGCCCTAATCAATGTGATACAACATTTGATAAGGGATAAGAAGTTTGTAGAGCCCAAAAGGGCACATAGTGCTATGAATTTCCCCTTACCGAAGTCCTACAATAAGGCAGAAATGACCAATTCTGGCTTACCTAAACAAGGGAATGGGTCATAGGAACTCATCAAGGCTATTTATTCCAAAGGTAAGGGAAAATTTTACTCTGATGACAAGGATGAGGAGTCAAATGATGAAGAGCCAAGGAGGTTATAGCCACCATGATCAAAGCCATGACAGTTTTAGCAAAGAAGTACAGTCAAAGGGTTGTGAAGAACCCGATGATCAAGGCCATAAGGCAGTTCATCGCGGTCCTTGCCGGGGTGTCGAGCCAAGTGAGGGACGTCTCACCAAGTACCAAACAGAATGAGACTTAGCTCACTGTCAGCATCAACAACGAAGACCCTCCACCTGTGGAGGATGAAAAGCTTTTATTTGTCAGCTTTAGATTTCTTTCTTCTTTCAGTTTAAACAATTTCATTTTCGTAACTCTCATTTCCACGAGCAACATTCTGTTTTGTTACTTATTATTTTGCCCAATTGACCCCACGCATTGACATAAATATGCGCATGATGCTTTCAGTATTAAATATACTTTATTGTATGAAGTTAATTTGAGTACAAATGGAATCTCCCTAGTTGTGATCATTTCCAATAATTTAAACTCCTGTTAAAACACATGAGAGATAATAAAGTGCTTAAATACCGTGATAACGCTTTTGCCTAGTTATGGTCATAAGATATGCCTAAGATCGATAGTTAGATTACCAAACAACTCGGAAAGAGGAGATGAGTCTCTTCTGGAATTAACTCAGTAATCTCACGACTATGCAAAAACCCACACCAATGTTACCACATGGAAAAAGAAGCTGAATCTTGCACCAACATCACCACCAAGAAAATGACCAAACTCGCAGAGACATACACCTTCACCTGACGGGACTTAACCCGCATCAAACCCCTCAAACAATGAAGATCAATTCCAAGGGGGTAACCACCGCCCAGAACATAAAGCATGAGATCAAGTATCTATGTCACTTGGTCTAAAGAAACGGGATACAGTTGAAACCCTCCACCATCGGTGCATGGGGTAAATTAAGGCCTAACCAAGAAGGATCGTACAAACCACAGACTAAAGGAGCAATCGAAACGGCAATCAAACCAATCAAGAAGGCGCTTTTCAAACATAAAAACTCCTACAAACCAAACTCCTTGTAATCAAAATCGAAGTAGGGTTACCCGTTGTAACTTTGGAGGTTAGAATGAATTGAGTGATCCAATGTGATAGCAAAACGGACTCTGAGACCCTTGGACAATCTACAAAGGTGCGTTTGGCAAGGGTATTAGGTGTTTGACTTGCTATTGTGCGGCCGAGCGCACAATAGCAAGTCAAACACCTAATACCCTTGCCAAAAGTCGTAGACCCGGTATTGAAGCATCTGGAACTTTTTAACACCGATGTTAAGGAGAAGTTCCAAACAAATTGAGAAAATCTTGATTTGGTCAAAGATGGTACCGAATGAACGAGGCGATTAAGGCCATGAGCATGGGCTGGATCGAGTTCCCCGACCTGATCAACCAAGATAGGATTAAGTGTTATCACATCTAATCAAAAAAGAGGCACAACACAAAAAATATATGTAATAAATCACCCGCCTTTCGATCTTCTACTGACCGGGCAAAAATTAGGGTGACACTAGACGGTTTGTATTCTGCAAACTGGCCATGCAAAAATTAGGGTATCTCTTTACAAAATCGCCCGCTGAACTGAAAACCCAAAAAAGGTGGTTCAGGCAAAAATTAGGGCACGAGAGAAAAATAGTGAGATGTTAACTTGAAAATCTGTAAAGACTGGTTAACACCTGGAGTTTGGTTACTGAAAATGATTACCAACAACTTATACCTAAATTAAATTCATTCAATGAAAGTATTTTTCATACTGAAACCTCTAGGATTGTGATTGTATGAATGCCTGGCGACCAAAGGAAGGAAACATCGCAAGTGAGCTTAATTGAAGATGCTTCGAGCTCCTCAATGATTCAATTCAAAAATCCAGATAGGCTGAAAACATCCAAGTCTATACAAAAGTCAGAATAAGTCTGCTGGATTGAAAACCCAAAAAGGGTAGTCCAGGCAAAAACTTAGACAAGACTCGAAATGTTGAAAACCCCAAGGGGCAGTCTATGCAAAAGTTAGAGTAAAAAAAGACAAGAAAATAAGAAAATAATAATAATAATAATAATAATAATAATAGTAATAATAATAATAATAATAATAAGAAAACAAAAGAAAAGTCTGAGTCTGTGAATCTGGGACTGATACCGCCGATAAATTGAATGATGCCGCTGGCGGCATGAATAAAATAAACGACAACATGAGCCAAGCCGGCCGTGGCATGGCACTTCCCCTGCAAATTCTAGGCCTATTTTGGCCAAATAAGATGTGTTCCAAGCCTTTTTCAATCCCTATATTCTATTTTCGGAAGTATTTTCAAGCCAAAAATCTATTCATCCAAACCAAAAAGCCCGTAGGTGCAAATATCCCAAAACATCCAAACAAACCAAAGCACAAATCATCCAAAATCCAAAACCAAAAACAAACCAAACCACAAACCAAAGCACAAATCATCCAAAATCCAAAACCAAAAACAAACCAAACCACAAACCAAGACCCCAACGTAACTGAGGTAACAAATTGAACAAGATAAGAATAAATTCTAAGAGTATCTGCCTCCATCAGTCGGGCGAGATGAAAACTCTATGTTATCCACAAGATAGTGGTTAACAACATCTTCATCCTCCTCTTCCATCCTACCCTCAGTCAATGAAAGGCTCCATGAACCCGTCGACTTAGTAGTGGGGCATCGACCGACTAGCTTTAGGTTGAAAAGTTCAGTCCATATTAAGTTTGCTCCTCCTTTCTTATACAGTAGCGTCAAGTTGTAGCTCCAACTCGCTGACATGGTGCCTGAGTTCTTGGTTCGTAGCCACTTCATTTTGGTACATTTCCTAGGCCTAGTCAACATCAAACAGAGACATTGCCGAATTCCTGAAAATAGAAACCGCATTATTTATAAAATTCATACATGTACTTTTTACTATCAAAACATCATGTGAACACGCATGTACCTTAGCAAATAGATTCTGAGAAACTAAGGTATCTCTAAGGGTGAAGGCATTCCCCGTTATTCGCTCCACTTCCCCGCATGTAACCTATAAGATCCAAAAAGGTGCAATCAAGTGAATTATCTTGAAAAGAAAGATCGCGTGAGTGTTCTTAGAAAGCATACATGTGTGGTTCCGAGGGGCGCGAAGCCCAATGAGTGAGTGCTCGGAGAAATCTCCCTAATCCGGAAGTCACCACTAGGGCCTAAAAGCATGAAAGACTTCTCCAAGGCGGCCGAGAGGCACCCTAGCACTATATCTGTGCCACCATATCCGCCCCGATCTCGTACCCTGCTCGACTCAGGCCAACTTCTCTTCTTAGAAGGTGCCTGAAAACATAGTAGGTATAAGCATCAATACTGAATTGAAAAGAAACATATGGAAAGATTACGACGTATACCTTGGAGGAATAATATCCCTCATGAACTGGTGTCTCCTCGGTACTACTGCCACCATTATCGTCATTCTCGTCGCCATCATCATCATCCTTTTCGTCCCCCTCGCTACACTCACCCTCACTAGCCACATCACCAAGGACCTCCAGTTCCCTTTTCTTATTGTGGAATGTGATTGTGTGATCTGAGTGAATGTGGGGGCAAAGGGGAAGCAGTTGCCCTATAAAGTCACCATAAACAACAGGGACACTCGTGACCACCCAGGAATTTCCCTCAATAAAGTCAGCCTTATCAGCCTCGTTAGTATTGGTCAAGTATGGTCACCATAGGCCCATTGGGGGAGCCAGAGGCACAGGCCTAACAGGGGGCAAGACATCCCTCCACCCGTGGACTCTCTCACCTAACTACCACTTTAGAGACAAGGGGCACTTGATCACAAAAAGCCTACCGTCCATATCCTTCCTCGTATTGTGAACAGCTGCTAAGTTAGACACTTCCTCAAAAGGATCCCTTTTCACCTGCACAGACAACCAGAGTAACTAATGTAAGTACAGTCAATGATATACATTTAATACTAACAGTTTGTTCAAATTTTAGATAGGATCAGAAGATCGCTTACCGTGCCTATTTTCAAATGTAGCAACACTTCCCCATAACAAGTCTTCCACCTACAGAAGCCCCCGACACTCCCACACTTGTGAGCAAGAAAGTAAGCAATGGCCTATAACTCTATCAAGAAAGCCACTGTAGGAAAGATATCATTCTCAAAAGCCCATGCATGTACAACCAATAGTCCGTTAGTTCAAGTTGGCAAAGAAAGCAATCAAAGGATAAAAAATACTAAGAATGCTAAAAAAATTTGAAAACAACGAGACAACATCATACCTGAATGATTAGATGGCCCAATCGAAGGACCTTATCCTTCTTCCTAGGTCCGATGTCCAATCCATGGTATATTTGGGCTAGAATGGCCCTCGACTAATTTTTCTCTTGGATCTTTGCCACGTCCTCGATTGCCAAAATCAGTCCATAGTTCACCTTACTGCTAGAGACCGGGAAGAAAAGCACAGTCAGTAGTGAAATGATGAAGGAATAGATGTAGGCCTCCCCTACAACTCGGGGACCACCTTCTTCTTCTTCTAAAACTTCCTCAACTCCCTGTATGACAAGCACTCCAACTTGGGCTTGACCCCAAAAATCTCAGTCACCCATTTCACCATGGGTCCCCGAATATGGTGCTTCACCATATAAACATCAAAGTGAATGACCTCATCGGTCCAAGGCAACCCGATCATAGCCACAATATCTGACGGGATAATTGTTACCTTTCCAATTGGAAGATGGAATGTGTGGATGGTTTC
This sequence comes from Euphorbia pulcherrima, assembly GCA_947683365.1. Classification (NCBI taxonomy): domain Eukaryota; kingdom Viridiplantae; phylum Streptophyta; class Magnoliopsida; order Malpighiales; family Euphorbiaceae; genus Euphorbia; species Euphorbia pulcherrima. The sequence continues at coordinate 47,539,482 of CANTUS010000014.1, forward strand.
TTACCACCTCTTAATCAATTCCACTTCTACTGCTGCTAATTACTTATCGGTAAAGTCTAGATTTTCAACATAATCTAACTCGATAGGTTGACTTGCCAAAAATTCAGCCACTGCTCTTCCCTTAATGACCCCCTTTGTGATATACTCGATATCAATTTCATATAATAGTAGGAGCCAATAAGAGAGCTTCACTGCCAATGTAGGGGATTGACAAAGATACTTCATTGGGTCCACTTTTGCAACTGCTTGAATTTTGTAGGACTGAAAGTAATGCCTCAACTTCTTGGTCAACCATACCATCGCTATGCACATCTTCTCTACTATCGTGTATTATGTCTCATACTCCAACAATTTCTTACTCAAATAGTAGATAGCATGCTCGCTTTTATCCTCTTGCTCTTGGACCAGTATTTCCCCCACAGACGACTCCTTTATAGATAAATAGAGAATTAGCGGTTTACTGAGCATCGGAGGTTTCAAAACTAGAGGGTTCATGAGATAAGCCTTTATCTTATCAAAGGCTATCTAACATTTCTCATTCCATTCTATCAGCTATTTCATTCTCAACGACTTAAAGATTGGCTCATACACTATTATTAATTAGGCGATATAATGGCTCACATATTGAAGCGATCCAAGAAACGACCTGACTTCCCTTACTACTCTAGGAATAGTCATTTCTTGAACGGCTTTTTCTTTGTTAGGGTCAATCTCTATCCCCCACTGACTGACTATATGGCCTTGGAGCTTTCCAAAAGTTACCCCAAATACACACTTTTTTAGATTCAAGCACAGGTTGTATTTCACAATTCTGGTCAAGAACCTTTCTAAAACCTTAGGGTGCTCTTCCCTGGTATTTAACTTTACTAACACATCATCTACATAAACCTCAACCTCTTTATGGATCATATCATGTAGAAAAGCTATCATGGCTCTCTGATAAGTTGCCCCTGCATTCTTTAACCCAAAAGGCATTACCTTATAACAATACACCCCCCATTCGGTGATGAAGGATGTCTTGACCGTGTTGATGATGTCCATTAAGATCTGATTGTACCCAGAAAACCCATCTAAGAATGAGTACATTATAGCCCTGGCAACAATATTTACTAGTACATCGATATGAGGCAATGGGAAATCATCTTTTTAGGAGGTCTTATTTAAGTCACGAAAGTCGACACACATTCTGACTTTTCCATCTCTTCTTGGGAACTGGGACAATGTTTGCTAACCATGTCGGATACTCAATTACTTTGATGCTAATAATCTAGCAACTTCAGCTTTTATTTTATCTTCCTATTCTGGATGCATTCTTCTTAAATTTTGTTTGACTGGTTTGAACCTGGGGTCGGTTGCGAACAATTTGCCTATCTACCTCGGGCATATCCTTATAGGACCAGGCGAAAGTGCTAACATGTTTTCTAAGACTTTTATCATCTCTCTTTTTTAATATGAGTCAAGTCATTGGATATTCTTACCATTTTTTGATTTTCCTTTGTTCCCAAATTAATGTCATGCAATGAAGTATCATGAATGCTAAAAATGTTATGCGTATGGTCAGATAAATGCATGGTACCGTCAGGAAAAACATCAAACAAGTAAGCAAAATCATTATCATTATTATCAGGATGCCTAAAGGCTACATCATTTTCTTCACATATTGTTGCATTATCATCCTCCATAAGTGGAGGGTCCTCTTGGTCGCTCATCAAGATATGAGTTAGGTCGTGATCCAGATCTTGCAACTGCTTCTCTATCAACACGTCATCTATGGTTTCTCTTGATACTTAGGCAAGGTTTTTCAAGGCTTCTTGAATAGGTGTCTTCTTCTTATCCCCCAAGCATAATATAGTGTATATCGAAGTAGTGAGGGTATCTATAGCTCTATCAACTTCAATCTTTGATGGGTCGCTATCTTCCATTTTCTTGAAACATTTTTTTGCTTCTATGGTGACTTCGTAACTCTCAGAAGTGGTCTTGTAAGATTCCATAAATGCCATCTTATGGAGGTGAGGAGATAAGCCAAAGATGAATGGATCAGTTAATTCTTTCTCATGAGGTTTCCTCTTAATGGCTACCAAGAATGTCAACCATCTCTTAAAGTAATCATGGACAGGTTCCCCACTCCATTGTCTGATTGCTATAAGGTCAAGTATGGATGGTTCTTCACTTGCTTTCTTGGCTTCTATGATGCACTTCCAGACCTCATCTTCTTCTAATCCTGATTTGATCATGTCTACTTGCTCCCCTCTTCTCCGGGGTTCACAAACTTTGCCTATATCAATAAGGACCGTGATAGCTTTGAGGAGATCCACACATACTTTAGTCGGGTGGCCAGAACTAACATGATACACATAGAAATTACCACTCTCCTTAGGCTTTAGCTAGATATATGGTCAGAGATGATCAATCAACTTTTACTTCTTTATCTTCTTAAAAAGGCTCAAAAGAGGAGTACCCCAAGGTGAGATGTCTTTGAGAGTCACAGGATAAACCTTTTGGTCGTGAGTCATACCATAGGGTAAACCTGTGAAATAAGGGAGGATTGTCCCCTTTGGCATAACCATGAAGTCAGGTAACTGACTCAGATCCTTGCTATGGTGAACTTGCAACATGGCCTCTTGACAAAGCAGATGGGACCCATTATTAGCTGTGAGGAGTGTTGGGTTTGCTGGCTGAATAGATCGACTGTGTTGAGCTATGGATGAGCTTGAGAGTGAGGAAACTTGTCAAATCTTGATTTGAGGTGGTAACCAAATGATCAGTACATGCATGAGATGCGTTATGCATGCATAAATTACAACGATGCATGGCTGGGTTAATTGTAGAGGAACGTAACACAGCACATGTGAAGTGATCAATTTCATCCTTATTTTCCCTGCGAGTTCTGAGGGTATTCTTCGTTAGTCTAATCTCACATAGAAATGGGTACCTACAAGGTAAAATTATAAGGCTTTTGATAAGAATGTCATAGGGACATATCGAATGTTTGATGTAGAAGGTTCCCATCGCATCAAGCCTCTTTTGGAGGGAGAAGGCAATGAGTGCTCCACCTACTAGAGTGTCCCCAATTCCGGGCGGGCATGAGTGACACTTTCATAAGTTTTACAGAAATAATACGGCACCTTAACCTAGCACTAGAAGAGCACATCTAACTAAAGAGAGAAGGGGATGAGAAGATAGAGTATAATAATTTTCCCAAGTGATGAAAAAGAAAATGGGTTGAATCAAGTAATTGATTTTCGGTGCTCATCTTAATCTCCTAAGCTTTTAAAATAAACTAAAATTTTGCAAGTTAAAAGATCACTCACCAGTGGAGTTGCCACTGTAAGGTGTCGATGACGTGTGGGTCTCCCTTGGCGCCTGTGTGAGAGGCAGGGCCTACTGGGGGTTGGTTGAATTTAGGCGTGACAAAACCTTTTTAGTTCAAGTGTACACAAATAACCAATTTTAATGAATAAAAGAATCGAGACCCAAATCTTGATACAAATGATAGAGTCACCACCCAAGTTGTCTACTTGGGAAAGAGTTTTGGTATGGTTCCTATTGGGCGGGAGACTCATACCTATTGGATCAGAGATTCGGGCATCGGATAAGTCACTTATTTCTCATTTAGTTGATTCAAAATTACATTCACCGTATAAAACCATTTTTTTCATCACTTAGGGAATTATCATAGAAATCCTATTTTTCTACACTCTTTCACAATCGTTACATGCATTTACAGATTATAATAAAGCACAAGCAATAAACGGGGGAAAAATTACAATCGGGGGAAAATGGGGGAATCATAAGAGAACATATACATTTATTCTAAGTTATAAAACAAAATAAAAAAGTAAATTCTCCTGCATCCACAAAGATTATCACAGTTTGTAGCACATCATAAGTCAGCATTTTATTAGGAAAAATATGATTATGTTAGCATGGCGGTTTTACGATTGATAGTGCCTGGGCAGCTTCTAGGACTGGAGAGAAATATCGAGTGTTTACCGTATTTTGTTATAAAAACACATTTTAATTTTTGTGGGTTTATTTACCAGATTATTAGTGAAAATGATTGCATGGCAAATGGTGTGTTTGCTTGATTTGAACTGATTGAAATATGAATTCTTGATTCTGCCTGGGGCTGGTACCTGTACTAGTGGGTGGGACCTGTACGGCTACCAGGGAGGACCGATACAGGTATGGGGCACCCGTATGGGTCCTTTCTGGTCCCAGGAACAAACTTTGTTCAGTTTAATACATAGATGAATGGATAAAAAATAAATCAAATAGGATTTCCTTTTGTATGAGTATGGCCCACCAATTTGATATCCCCAAGGACATAAGGTGCCAACAAGGCTCATACGGGTTAGGACCAGACCCGAAACAGGAAATAAAAAGATCAAATATAATAGAGGAGGCAGAGAATAACAATAAAATAACTGAGATGTGAGTCTCTTTGAAACTCAGGAGCGTTACCTTTGCAGCATGAATCCACTTTGAGGCAATCCCTTTGCTGTTGAGAGAGTCTCGCCAAAGTAGATGAAACAGTACTATTTAGGTGAGTGTTTGAGTGTATAGAACCTCTCCTAAATCCTAATAAACGAAGTTAGGAATGAATAAAATGTGGACAAAACCTCAAGGAATGGGTTTTCTTCCTATACCTCCACTATACCCTTTCTATACCTATAGAAACTGCTAGGATTTGTGTATAGTATACTAACTATTTTTGTATATGAGTTATCTCTTTAAAATGTAAGGAAAAGGGTCCTATTTATAGAGGAAAGGAGGTCAGAACGCAATAAATCACGTTCATGACCTACCTTTTCCCAAAATAGGAAAGGATTCCCTTCTAAAAGAGCCTGATTAGGCAATAATAGGACCCATATAGGTGGGGCCCCACCCGTACGGGTCCTGGGGGACTCGTATGGGTCCCTCCAAGGCGTATGAAAGGAATGATCCATATGGGCCTGCCAGTGGATCTGTACCACTAAGCAGCACCCGTGTAGGTCCCTAAGGGCAGTCTAGGTCTCCAAACTTTGGCCAAACTCAACTCTGTAGCAGTAGGAACACCTCTGATGGATAACACCTATAAGAGAATGTATTATATAGGTGTCATTATAGTTACCTTTATGCTATAAATCCACTTTGAAGTGATCCATGTGCTGAGAGAGAGAGCGCTTAACTGAAGTAGATGTTAAAATGTCGAATTTAGGACTACTTGGGTGAGTGTTTGTGTGGACAGAATTTCCCTCCCAAATCTTAATAAATAAAGTTAGGAATGAAATAAAATGTGGACAAAACCTCAAGGAATGGGTTTTCTCCCTATTATATACCTCCTATACCTACTACTAGAATTGCTGCCTATTTTCTTACTTTTTAGTTTCTGATTGTCCCTCTTTAGAATGAGGTAAAAATCCTCTATCTATAGGGGGACATCGAGTCTGAACTCAATAAATTGCATTCATGACTCATTTCTCCTGAAAAGGAATGATTTTCTAACCAAACTGACTATTTGGGCACGTATAGGACCCATACAGGTCCACTAAGACTTGTACGGGGTTCAAGTAGGACCTATATGGGTCCCTTCTAGGCTAGTGGAAGTGTTTGACATGTACGGGTCAACCAGTGGACCTGTACCATCGGGTACGACCTGTACGAGTCCCTAAGGGAAGGTTAGGTCTCCAAACTTGGCCAAACTTCTCTCTACTGCAGTAGGAACACCTTTAAATGGATAACACCTATAAAGAATAGCATTATCTAATGCTCATCATCGTTTTATGAGAAGGATCGTTAAAATCCAGTGCTCATTGTTGGGTTAATCTTTAATCTTCACCATTGATCAGGTATGAAGTGGCTCTTTCGGAGCCATTGATTAGTCCATTAGACTGATAATTAACCCATTTGAATTCTTGGGATTGGTAAGACAAAGTTGTCAGCTTGGCGTTTATTTGGCTTTTTGTGCACAGCCAAATTCTAGGCACAATTTATCATTTTTGTGAGCTCCACGCGCCATCCTATTGGTCTAGGTTAAAATGTTGTTTCCTTTTTCTCTTTCTAAGTCAGACCTTTTGTCCTTTTCTAAAATGCATGCAATCTGCTACTTTTTCATTCACCAAGGCAAAAGGAACTTTGACTTCAGACCAATGCGGAGGGAAAAGATAATTTTAAAATTTTTCCCTTTTATCTTGATAGTAGAATCTTTCAGATGTCTTTAGACTCTAACTTATTCGGATGCTCTTCAATTAGTCTTTCTTTTGATGTTATTTTTAAGGGGTTCGAAGTTTGTTTCCTTTCCAAACTTTAACCGGATGCTTTCCTCATGATCTTAGGTGTTGATGTCTTCAATATGTTTCTAGAGGACCTTATCTTAGTCTTAGAGGAGTTGTGTTTTTGTTTTCTTCAAACATGATCTGGATGCTTGCTCTGAACATAATTTTTCTAGATCATTGTTGTGAGCGGACGACACTTTAGACGGGCTACGAAGCCGGGCTGGCGGACCGATCCCTCAAAAATATATATAAGCATGATTGTGAAAATGGTTTTGCTTATTTTTATGTTCAAAATATATGAGATCGAAATCCCTTACTTAAAATAGAGTCGCCACCCAGTTCAGCTCAACCGAGAAATTTAGGTACGATTTTCCCACCGGATGGTAGACCATACCTTAAGTAGATATTCTAAGTTCGGATGATGTTATCTATTTTACATTGACTAAGTTCAAAGTTTCATTCTTTCTTAATCGGTTTAATCCACCCTATTTATTGTATTTTTGATTCATATATTGTGTTAGTCCGTTGTCAAGCATTCAAAGCGATATATAAATAATCATAGTCATCCCAAATAATAGTGCAGAAATTGAAGAACAATTACATGGCTTTCAAAATCATATACATTTATCTATACAATAAGTAAAATACCCGAAGGCTAACATGCATCTAACCTAAATCTACCTACACAAAACGGTTAGCACAAATACAGCACGTATACGGGATATATCACATATAGCATGCATAATTAGTGAATCAAATAAGACTCGATTTAGCACGATCATGGCATATTTATTGTACAATTTCATAGAGCCTAGTTGGATGGAAAAAAATGGTGTTCAAGCGGCGTTTGTGAGAAAATCCCATTTTATCCACATTTTAGAATCAATTGTTCTTTTAACCAGATTATTAGTGAAAATGCCACATATTATGGGTGGGGACTGTTTTTTGGGAGTTCTAGACTCCTGTCATTGCATTGTACATCCTAGCTGTGGAAATTAAACTAGGTCAAAAATAAAACAAAAATAAATTTATTGTCCAGAATGTCATACAACCAGCAGTATGAATGAAGCTGCCGGCGGCATCATTAATGCCGCTAGCAATTTTGCTTACATTAGCTGACAGAATAATATTTTGGGTACTACAAAGAAAGGGTCCCACAAGAAAATAAGATCACTGGTGACAAAGGAAGCCTCTAGTGGTATCATAGATGCCACTGGCGGCATGAATGATACCACCAGCGGCTTTGACTGACACCGGCGGTTTTAGCTTCTTCCAATAGTAGCGGCTAATGGTCTAAAAAAGACCAAAAACCCAAAACTAAACATAAAACAACAAATAAACATAACAAATAACTAAAATAAGAGCTAAAGAGCTATGAGACTCAGAATTTTTACCTCGGGGCCATAAATCCACCTCTAGGAAGCTCAAAGTGATGATTTGGGTAGTGAATGGGGGATTGAAGTCGCTAAATCCTACTATGTTAATCTTTAGCCTAAAGTCTACTGATTTTAAGCTAAATATCAGAGAGTTCAATAAAGAAAAACCAAGAAAAGATGGAGCAATTCCTCTTTTCTTACCTTTTCTGCACCTTATCCTATAAAAACTAAATAAAATCTCTCTAAGATTCCAAGTTGGGAGAGTCTCACCCCTATTTTAGCTGAAAATGGGTCCTTATATAGGCTAAAAATCGGGGTAAAGCTGACTTTTATCAATTATCTGACAGATATTGAGCAAGCATGGTAAAAAAGCTGTCTGCCTGCAGAAGTCAGGCCATCGGTGGCATGAATGATACCGCTGGTGGTATCACTAAAGCCACTGGCAGCTTCAACCTCTACCAGGTCTAAAAAGTAGGCATGGCCTTTGCCTAAATGGTGTAAAGGTGCTCAAATCTACCTAAAAAGGTGATTTCCGCGGGATTTGGGTATAATTAGGGTTATTTTTGAATTTTTAAGGGTATTTAGGACTACATTAATTTTTGGGTAGAAATCATCGGTTCGAGCTCCCACCGAAATGTTTATCGGACACGCCGAACTTAATTTTTCCGAAAATAAAATTCATAAAAAATTTTTATGATGAGGAATAATATCGAATATACATCATCACCATCTCGTGTGAGGGACTGCAAAATCCTGTGCTCACAAGCTGCCCCAGATAGATGGTGCGCTAGGTGCAATGGATGATGGGGGAAGTTAAACCTAAAGGATGACATCTGTGGAGACTATATCATGACCTTCAGTTGGCGTTCGGTGGTTGAACCTAAAGGATGTCATGTAGGGAGACTACACCATGATCTTTAGTTGACATTTGAAGGTTAAACCCAAAGGAAAGCATGTACAGAGACTATGTCATGATCTTTAGTTGTCATTCGGTGGTTAAACCCAAAGGACAGAATGTATGGAGACTATACCATGCTCTTTAGTTGACATTTAGAGGTTGAACCCCCAAGGACAGCATGTACGGAGACTATACTATGATCTTCAGTTAACGTTTGGTGGTTAAACCCAAAGGATAACACATGCAGAGACTGTATTAGGACCTTCAGTTAGCATTCAGTGTGGTGAACCTAAAGGATGGCATGTACAAAGACTATACCATGATCTGCAGTTGACGTTCGGTGGTTAAATAAAAAGGATGACATGTACGGAGACCGTATCAGAACCTTTAGTTGATGTTCGGTGGTTGAACCCAAAGGACGACATGTACATAGACTATACCATGATCTTTAGATGGCATTTAGTGGTTAAACCTAAAGGATGACACGCACAAAGACTGTATCAAGACCTTCAGTTGGCATTCGGTGGTTAAACCAAAAGGATGGCATGTATAGAGGCTATACCATGATCTTCAGTTGGTGTTCAATGGTTGAACCCAAAGGATGAAACGTGCGGAGACCGTATTAGGACGTTCAGTTGACATTCAGTGGTCGAACCTAAAGGATGACATGTATGGAGACTATACTATAATCCTCAGTTGACGTTCAGTGGTAGAACCCAAAGGATTGCATGTATGGAACTATACTATGATCTTTAGATGACATTCGGTGTGGCCGGTGGCCCAAAGAATGAGAATTTTTTGTTTGCCCCTTGTTGTTGTACCTGCAATGAGTGATAAGTGAAACAAGATTAGATAGATTTTTAGATGACATTTTTATTGCTTGATCGATTTTGGGAAAAAAAAATATTTTTGCCCCTTTGATCAACTGTAAAAACTCGATAATTAAAAAACAAGGGTTGTAGAAGTCTTGGAATGTCGAGGGCTTGAGCTGAGATTCCGTCAAATTATTGAAAATGCATTTGAAATAGCCCTAGAGTATTCTAATACCGCAGGTGGCTTGGTTGATACTGCTGGTGGTATGGAGTGCCACATCGCATCTTTGACTGGTTAAAGAAATTCAAAATTTCCCCTGGTGAGAGTGAAGCAGCTAGTGGCTTCGGTGATATCGTCGGCGATATGAAGTGATACCGCCGATAGTATGGAGGGTAGTTTCAGACTTAATTAAACTCCTTAATTTCTGTGTAGGTGTTTAGTATGAATTAAAACTCTATTTCTTCTTATTTGGATGGCAAAACACAACACAAACTCTTCTTCTTCCTTTAGAAACCCTTATATTTTCTTCTCTTTCCATTCACAATGTTGAAGAAAGTATTTGGGCAAAAACTATGAGGTCTAAAGATTTACCAGCTTCCTCTATCGAAGGGTTGAAAGTTTGCCCGGTGCATATAGTTTACGGTTTGAAGCAAATGGAAAAGATGTATGGCTTTAGGATTGCTTCACCCATAAAGAATCTAACCCCCAAGAAGTCCAAACACTTCTCCTATGTCCAGGTAATCCAACAAAACCCGAATCTCTTTGTTTCATTAATTTTTTATTTTGGCCTTGGACTCAAATATGCCATGATAGGGGATATAAACATGAAATTAAGAGTAAATAAATTTAAATTGCATGTTATATGGATGATTTGGACTGATTTTATGCTTTGGAATTGATTAATTGCATTTTTGGTGAATTTGATGCAACTTTGGGCAAATTTGCAATTTTGCCCGCAGAATTAATGCCGACGGCGACTTTGGTAATGCCACCAGTAGCTTCAGGCCTACCAGAAAGGCCCAAAACTTTCTATATTGCTGCTTCTTACAGCAATGTTGTCAGCGACATCATCCATACCGCAGACGGTACGGCTGATGTCGTAGGCGGTATCACTGTTCTAGCAGTGATATCATCTAGTCGAGTTACTAAAGAAAGCAAATAAAAACCGATCACTTATATACTTTTGCTTGATTCTGTTTTGCAGCCGCACGAGCTTACGTGCACCGGGGGTGTGAGGACCATCGATGAGTGGTGGACCCATATTGACAAGAAAGACCCTGCGCTTAGAGAGGCCGTAGATGCTACCGACTTCGGGGACCCAACAAGAATTATGTCCAATAGGATGCCAAAACTCTCTCACTGGGTCTTGACTGCATTGACCGATAAGTTTTTGAAGACCACTGATACTTTCCACCTTACGATCAGTGAGGTGACCATCACTCCCTCTAATATGGTGGCAATGACTGGGCTGTCCTAGATGGAGCATGTCATCCATTTTGATGTTTATATGGAGAAATATTATCTTCAAAAGCCCGTGATAAGGAGGGTGACCGAGCTCTTTAGTTTAAAGCCTATCTTGGGGCGGCTATCATACGAAGAGCTACAAAAGCACTAGATGGAAGTTAGGGTGATTCCAGACACCCAGTAAGACATCTGTGTTTGCTCTTCTGTAATCTCACTATTGATAGTATTGTTCTTTGCTGTCTCTATCAGCAAGATTAATTACAGGTTGATTTCTGCTACTGAGGATGTGAAGAAGATTAAGGAGAAGAACAGGCCTAGGGCCATTCTTGCACAGATATATCGTGGGTTGGACGTGGGGGCTAGGAAGAAGGGAAAGGTCCTTCGGTTTAGTTCCTTACTCCTATAGGTATGCCTTTTCCAAAAGCATTTAATTATTCTCCATTATGCTTTTACTTGCTTTTGCTGTTGGTCCCCGTGAGAGTAATTATAAGGGCAGAGGGGGGTGAATGGCCCTTTTTCATGGAATTAATAGACTTAGAGAAAGTCTTAGTGTAGCGTGTTTGATTATGATCCAGAAGATGGTTCCAGATAATGAGTATAATCCGGAGAATGAGTCCGAATGATGCAAATCACTTAAATACAGTAAAGTGAAAGTAAATCAAAAACAGATGTTTTACACTGGTTCAGCCCCGCCTACGTCCAATCCCCAGAGTTTTCTTCTTTGAAGCTTATCCACTAGTGGATTCCTTTTCAATTGGCAGGAATCAAGCCTTACAGATTTGTCTCCAGATGGTGACCCCTTCCGAAAGTAGGATATACTACTAGAAGCACCAACTCCTAGCTGAGTCCTCTTATCTTTAGTAGGATATACCACTTAGCCTTCTACTTTGAATCTAAGCTAAGTCCTATAGGGAGATGTCACTTAAAGCACCTACTTCAAGTTCTATCCCAATCTACTAACTCACACAAGTTGGAGATTCTAACTCTTTTGTGTATAACAAGGGTTGATTTTTGGAGTTCTTCAAGTTTATAGTTTCACTTGGGAATCCTTACAAACGGATTTTGAATCAAAGGTTCTTAGAGGGATTATCTTGACTGACTGAATGTGTATTGCTTTATTACTTGCTTTTGTAAGTCAATCAGTTGCTCTTCTCAGTTGGTGAAGAGCTCTCTTTATAGGCTTTGATCATAAATGTAGCCATTTGTGGTTAGTAAGCTTACATTCAATCTTTAACCTTGATCAGTTTGTGATGTGGAGCTTCGGAATCTGTTGATCATTCTATTAGATTGTGTTTTGATCTGTTTGAATTCTTGGTATTGATGCTGGACAATTGTCAGTGATTATTTTGTTTGTCATTTTATGATACACCAACTTTTATACCATTTTCATATACTGTGAGCTCCACGCGCGCCTTTATTGGTCTAATAGAAAAGGTAGTTAAACTTTCTCTATCTTGTGTCGGAACCTTTTGACTTTTCTCTGATTTGTGCAAGCTGTCTTTTTGTACTTGTTTCTTGGGAGAAGTAATCTTTGACTTATATAGACCAAAAAGGCAGAAGGAAAGATATGCTTTAGACTTTCCTTAGCTTTTAGCTATAGGTCTTCCAGATGTGTCATCCAGATGTCCTTTGGTTTTTTTATTCTGGTTCCTCCTTCCGAATATGGCTTCAATTAGTTCTTTCGGATGTAAGTCTTGGGGAATAGTCATTTGTCCTTGATTTTCTCCTTTGCTTAGGTTTCTGAATTTGTCTTAATAAATGGTCTTGGCTTTGTCCGGATGCTTCCATTTGGATTTAAGAGAATTACTTACATTCGGTTTTGTTTCTTTCAAACTTGATTCGGATGCATATTTTATTATCCGGATCATTGTTTTCCAACAATCTCCCTCATTTGTTGGAAATAAAAACCTAGTATATTTAACTTTTAAAATACTCCCCCATGATTTTAGTATCCAGGCTTCCCCATAATTTTATGACTTCTGCTTCTAAGTTTGTTGTAGTACAATTATAGATTGTACTTTAGAAGCATTTGTTTGGATAGTTAAGAATTTTTCCCCTTATATATACTTCTGCTGTTAACAATAGTTAACATCATGAAGTTCAGTGTTACAAGATACAAAAATACATATAAAGAGAATCTAGCTATTACAATTTTATCTAGCTAGCTTAACTATCTCTCCGGACGGACCACTCTTCTGGGCTTGCAATGTTTTTCCTTTCCCCCTTCCATCTCCTTTCTGACTATCTTCTTCCTCCCCCTTTTTGCTTCCATCAAGGGGGTCTATCACCATATAGGTGCATTTATCCTAAGATTTCTGCTATGCAGAGGAGTAGACAGAGTAGTCTTTGTTACCTTTGACTCCCTCATCAATAATTTGATTTACAATAGGCGAAGTCAGGTAGTAAGGATGAAGGGCCCTCCGAAGCTGATCGTATGACTGTTAAACTTAAGGGAGGATGCACATAATCTGTTCTTTGTCCTTCGGATCAAAGTAAGAGAACATAGCCTTGGTGAGGATAGTTAAGCCCTTTTGGCTCATGAACCCTGAATCCCTTATAGACTGAACCAGATCATGAATGATAGGAATAAGCTGGCATTTAGGAGTATTCGGAGAGGAGGAGAGTCCAGAGATAGACAATTTGTTTATTCCGGTTTGAAGAAGGGTGATTTCATCACTAAGACCCTTCCAGATATTGTGGATAGATTCCGTCTGATCTTTAGTCTCTTTGTAGCCAATTTTCTTCCACTCATTTATTGATTATTCAATGCTGGAGTTCCTTGCTTGCATTTCATCACCCATATCATCAAGAATCTACTCTTTCAGTTAGGGGAGGATTTTGTCTATAAAATTTGCAAGCATCTCCTGAGTAACTTGCTGATCAGTCTCCATGCTGAGCAGAGTTGGTTTCAAATCCCTATCCTCCATGAATTTTGACAAGTTTTCAAACTTGGTATCTATGTAGTCCTTGAGTTCTATAGGTAGGTTTGTAGTGGAGGAGGACACCCTTTCCAGCACTGTTGCACAGTTGTCAGAGGCCAAGGTATTTACTTGACTGGCCGTTATCTCATTCAAGAGAGGTTTAATCTCAGAAAGGGAAGCTGCCGCCAGAGCTCCAGGTGTTGGGAAGTTCATGACTTGTTACTCAATTTTGGGAAGGCAGTTCAGCCTTTCTTTGATTTCGCCTAAGTCTTTGCAGACCTCTTGATTTGACATTTGCCTAAGTAATTCCTTCTCCACAGCCTTCAGATGAGAGCAGATGGTCAGGAGGCTCTTTTTGATAAAACCCTCTTCATGGTGTTCAAGGGTTGCCTTCTAAAGAAGTTTGAGAGCTGCACTAACTTTGGATTCTTTGGAGTTTTTATTAGGAAGAGTCACTAATTTAGTGTGAGGAGGGACGTGCTTATTGGAGGGTCCGGATGATTCACTACCAGATGAGCTTGAACTGCTTCCAGAGGGGCTATTATCTGGCGATCATGAGCCTTCAACTATTCTTTCTGCTTTACCCTTGCTCATTTCCCTTTCCTCCTGATTAGCCTCACCCACAGGATCCACTTCAAAAGTGTGTCCCTTAGAACTCAGACTTTCTCCCTCCTCTAAAGCTATTGCATTCGAGCTTGGCACTATGTCCTTAGCTACATTTTGAGAGATTGTAGCTAAGTTATGCTTTTCAGTATCACAAAAGGGATGAAGAAGATTAGGGGTTACCTCAGTGGTTTGTTGTATCTGATCCTCGTCCCTTCTTTCTTCTTCTGGCCCTTCCTTCCGATGGCTAGAATTATCCTCAACCATTTTAGCAGATGCCTTTTCAGGACTTTCTTCCCCCAGCATGTTAGCATTTCCCTCAACAGCCTTCTACAATGCCTTTTTAGGACTTTCAAGGTTTATGACCTCATAGCTTGGTCCAAGCAGATTCTTCGAAAGTGGATCTATTCTTTCAGCAAAGATGAACTCAGCTGCTTTTAGAATTTTTAATATGGGATCCAGGGCTTGTGAATCAACGAGAATAGGAAGAATCAGTGAGGAATCTCCAGGACCTTCAGTTCTTTCTCTATTGATTTTCTTATTTTCCTTGATTACTGCTTGAATGACCTCAAATTGATTGTGATCTTGCCTTACAATTTCCATTGCTCTAAGAATATTCTTCCCTTTGCTGGACTTAGCCTTTTCCAATGCATCCTTCTCTCTATACTGCTTGGCCTCTTCATTTAACACTATCCCAGCAAGCCTTCTGCCTTCGCTAGCTCTCTTTTTTTAGCAGCAATGGCTTCATCAAATGTTAGCCCTTTTCTTTGGAGCTATTTTTGAGGAGGAGCCTCATCCTCCATTGCCTCATCATCAGTTTCTTCCTTCATCTTAGCCAAAGTTCTCTTGGCTTTATTTCTTCCAGCCTCGATCGCCTTTGTTGTGATTTTAGGTAGACCCGCAGTAAGCCCATACAGTCCCTTCTTGGCTGCAGCTTTAATCAATCTGCCTCTAGGCTTTGGCTTTTCAGAGCCTAGGATTTAAGTGAGAGGCAGAGTATCCTCATCAATCAATTCCACTTGTCTTTTCGCTTTGGCTTTTGTGGTTCTAGGCCTTTTGGGAACTAGGGCTTGAGCTTCTGGATCAACTGCCTTTCTGGATTTAACTTTTTATTCATCCCTTCTTAGCTTCGCCTTTTCTTCATCCCATTCTTCATTGAAGCGGAGGTTCAGGAAATTCTTTTCTAAGATGGGTTTGCTATAAATCCCCTCAAACCCTGTTAGATCCACTTCCGCCACTTGGAGGATTATTATAATTAAGGCACCATGGGAGTTGACATGGATCTTGAGATATTGGATGATCAAGACTGGCCAGTTTACTTGTATGCTGCCAACCCAGTGCTGCAGAATGTAGTGCTAGAGGGAAGAGACTGTAGTCAATGACCCCTTTCTTATTAGGATGAGCTTTGCTAGAGCATGTTGTAGGAATCTGGGCATTCTAGGGAAGTATGTTGAGAATTTATCCCCGAAGTAGTTCTGGTGAAGCCACAGCTAGGAGTCATACTCAATTCTAGTCTTATCCCCATCTTTTCTCAATAGTACTCTAGAATTTTCATGTTTAGATTCTTCTCAAAGAATTCTGGTGTTAGAAGGATAATTTTTCCTTATACCTCAGTGTGTAAAGCATCAAAATGAGTATGTGCACTTAGATTTAAGTAGAACTCTTTCACCAGTTTGGGATAGGTTGGGCAGTTTATTTTGAGAAGATTACCTAGATTCTGATCTTCAATCAAGGTGAAGAAGGGTGGAGTTTTGAATAGATAGTCATCTCCTAGATGATCAGTAGGGATGACGAAATCGGAGGTTTTGAGATTTAAGGGTTCAAAATCTTCTTCTTTCAAGTCTGATACTTGAAAGAGGTTTTTATTGGGTAGGATTTCAAGGGTGTTTGAGGTGTTTTTGGCTGCCATTTTTAAGTATTTGAGAGATGGTGTTTTAGGTTCAAATTTTTGCAGAGTAACAGTGAGATCGTTGCTCGTATAAAGAAGAGAAGGGATTTTGAGGGGGTTTATATAGATTTTTTAAAGTAAGAGTATAACTATAATCCAGACTCTGGTGTTTTTGACTGGATTGATGATATGACAATCGGATTTTTAGGAGAGAGGTGAATTCAGTTTAACCAGAGAATGGCAACGGTTTATTTTTGAATTAACTACTGTATTTATGGCGCGTGTAACAGCTATTGGAATTTTAAAATTCAAAAAGTAACACTTACCTTGATGGGCTTTTACTGCCATGCATTATTGTTTATCGGCTGAGGTGGTAATCTTCCGGAGTATACTTTTCCAACTTTTCTTTTCTTCCAGAGTGAGAATTTTGTCTCAAGATCCGGCTTGATTAGATGCTATCTTCTGGAGTTTTTCTAGATTGGATTTGACATTCCAATTGATTCTCTCAGCTTTCCAAATTGATCTTTACTTAAGGGTTTGGTAAATATATCAGCTCTTTGTTCATTTATTGGGACATATACCAGTTCAACATCCTTTTTCATCACATGATCCTGGATGTAGTGATGCCTTATGTTGACATGCTTCATCCAGCTACGAAGCACCGGATTCTTTGACACATCAATAGCACTTTTGTTGTCACATAATACATCTACACATCCGGATTGCACTCTATAATCTTCAAGTTGTTGTTTGATCCACAGGAGTTGAGCAACACAACTTCCAGCTGCCATATATTAAGCTTCTGTGGTGGATAAGGCAACTGATGTTTGTTTCTTGCTATACCATGAGACTAAGCAGTCCCCAAGAAAATGACATCCCCTGGATGTACTTTTTCTCTCAAGAGTATCTCTGCCATAATCTACATCCGTAAACCCCTGGAGAGTAAAGTCTCCATTACTAGGATACCATAACCCAACTTCAGTGGTTCCTAGGAGATATCTCAATATCCTCTTAACAGCCTTGATATGAGAATCCTTTGGATTAGTTTGATATCTTGCACAGTAGCATACTATATAGTGTATGTCAGGTTTGCTGGCTGTTGATATCTTGCACAGTAGCATACTATATAGTGTATGTCAGGTTTGCTGGCTGTTAAGTATAGGAGTGAGCCAATCATTCCTCTATACAGCTTTTGGTCAACTTCTTCTCCTCCACAATCACTGGATAAGATTGTATCTGAACTTATTAGAGTAGACATTGGTTTGCTGTTGTCTATTTTTAACTTTTTCAGGATCTCCTTAGTGTATTTTGATTGATTTATGAAAATCCCATCTGGACTTTGTTTGATTTATAGACCAAGGAAGAAGTTGAGCTCTCCCATCATGGACATCTCAAATTCTTTCTACATTTGAAGGCTGAATTCTTTGTACATCCTTTCATCAGTGGCACAAAAAATGATATCAACCACATAGATGTAGACTAGAATAATATCATTTTTCTTCTTCTTGATGAAGAGTGTGGTGTCTGCCCTGCCTCTAGTATATTCCTTGGATATCAGGAATGAGGTCAATCTTTCATACAAGGCTCTTGGTGCCTGCTTTAATCCATAGAGAGCTTTCTTTAGTCTATAGACATGATCCAGATGCTTTGGATCTTCAAATCCAGGTGGTTGCTTGACATACACTTCTTCTTGAATGACACTATTTAGAAATGCACTTTTGACATCCATTTGGTATAGTGTGAACCTAATGAATGATGCAAAAGCATAGAGGATCCGGATTGCTTCCAGTCTTGCTACAGGCGTGAATGTTTCTTTGAAGTTAATTCCTTATTGTTGATTGTAGCCTTGAGCAACTAGTCTCGCCTTATTTCTTACTACTGCTCCGAATTCATCAAGCTTATTCCAGAACACCCATTTAGTGCCTATAATTGACTTTCCCTTAGGAGAGGGCATAAGATACCATACATCATTTCTGGTGAATTGATCTAGCTCTTCCTGCATCGCCATCATCAAGCTTTTATCCCCTTCAGCTTCTTGAAATTTCTTTGGCTCTATGAGAGAGACAAATGCGGCATGGCTCATTTTCCAATTGAGCTGACCTCTGGTGCTAATTGGATTGTAAACATCATCTAGAATATTCTCTATAGAATGATCTCTGTGGAGCCGGATCTCCCTTTCTTGGCCTTCATGTTGAATTTGAACTTGTTCCACTTCAGCTTCATCTACTCTTTCATTGAAGTCAATTCCTTGTTGATTAAGATTGACTTGTTGTATTTCTAGATCAATAGTCATTCCTTCATATTCCTCTTTGTATCTCTTAATTTGAAATGAGTCAGGAATTCCTCTTTTCTTCCTTTCTTCAGATCCTTTAGCTTCTGGAATTTGATCTTCCAGAGTGTAGCCTTTCTTTCCTATAGTGTTACTTTCATCAAAATCTACATGTATAGATTCTACTATAGTTTGGGTTCGTTTATTGAAGACTCTATAAGCCTTGCTATGTGTTGAGCAGCCGAGGAAAATTGCTTCGTCAGATTTAGGATCAAATTTTCCTAATTGCTCTCTATCATTAAGAATGTAGCATTTACATCCAAATGCTTTGAAGTATCCAATTTTTGGTTTTCTTCCCTTCTAGATTTCATATGGGGCCTTTTCTATAGTCTTTCTAATGAGAACTCTATTTAAGATGTAGCATGCTGTGTTTACGGCCTCACCCCAGAAATATTTTGGCAAACGATTTTCACTTAGCATTGTTCTAGCCATTTCTACTAGGGTACCATTTTTTTTCTACCACTCCATTTTGTTGAGGAGTGTGAGGGGCAGAGAAGTTGTATTCAATGCCCTTGGAGTCGCAAAAGTTAGCAAAATGCTTGTTTTTTAACTCCCCACCATTATCGCTCTGGATGCGTGCAATGTGTATGCCATGTTCTACTTCTGTCCGAATGAATGTTTTGGAGAATTGGTCAAATGCTTCATCCTTGCTTGTTAGCAGGAGAACCCAAAATAGCCGTCTACAATGACCATGGTATATTCTCTTTTGGAAGGATTGTATGATATGGAAGGGAAACTTTTCTTATGTTGTTTACCTAATTGACATGCAGAGCATAGATGATCCTTGTCAAAAGCAACCTTATGCAAACCCTCAACTAATTCCTTTTTGGCTAATTTGGATAGGATATTCATGCTTACATGTCCCAATCTCCGGTGCCATAGCCATGACTCTTCTTCTTTAGACACCAGGCATATATTTTTCTTATCATTTTTAATGTTTACAGAATAGACATTATTTATTCTAGGTGTATAAAGAATAAGTTGATTAGACTTACTGTCATAAATTGAGCAGCCTTCAGAGTTAAATGTGACTTTTCTTTCCTTGTCATATAATTGAGCCATAGTAGGTTGAATTATAGTCCATCAACTAGTGAGACATCTTCAATCTTTAATCTAGATCCAATGGTTCCATGACCAATGATCTGACCCTTTTGATTGTCTCCAAAGCTCACTTTGCCTTCCTTAGTCTGGGTTAATGTGATGAAGGCCTTCTCATCACCTGTCATGTGCATTGAACATCCACTATCAATATACCAATTGTGCTGATCTATTATGGATTTAAGGCATACCTGCAAAACAGATCAAGTGGGTTTGGGTACCCAATCAGATTTGGGTCCTCTCAGGTTAATAACCATCTCAGGCCAAGGATAATCATCGTAATAGCCTTTTTTAATCTACATGATTTAGTTATATGGTTATTTTTCCCACAAAACCTGCACCTTGAAATAAGTATGTTTTGATTTTGCTTCTTGCTGATATTCTTCAAATCCTCCCTTCCGTAGTTCCCTTTATACCCAACTTCGTGCACATTGGTGGATGGTCTGGTATAATTCTGGAGGTTGGTTGGAGGAGCAATTTTAGCTCTGTAATTTTTTCTTTGCTTGATAGGTAGTTGGTTATTAGCTACCTTAGCCTTTCCTTTCTAAGCAGCAGTAAATCTTTGAGCTTGTGGTTGTCTTCTTACTTCATTTGTCCTTTGATGTGAGTTTCTTTGAATCCTGTTCTAAGGAGGAGAGGGATTATCTCTTCTTGGATTCTTTATTTGAGGTTTCTTTCTGGATGCTTCTTTTGGTAGGTCGACTTCTCTATCCAGTCCCATCACATTTACATTCAGAATCTGGACTTGATTTCTCAGAAAGTTTTCTTCTACCACATCAATATGCTTGGTTTCTCTAACCAAATTGATGTCTTGTGCCATCACCTCAGCATCCTCAGCCAATTCTAGTATCGCTCTTTTCAGAGACTTGATGGCTTTCGCGTTCTTTTTCACTCCTTTGATAACAATAGAAGGAGCTTTTGCAAGATCAAAGTTAGAGGTAGAGTTAGAGTAAGAATTTACCTTAGTGTTCGCTAAATTTGTTTCTTCAATTTGTACTGTTTCTTGCCTCGAGTCGTTCCTTCTGGATTGTTTTGCTTCCAGTTCGATTAGAGCCATGAATGCACTGTTAGCAGTTTCCTCTTCTTCTATTGAAGATAAGCTACTGCTTTCTTCACTGTTGCTCCATATAGCAACCATTGCCTTCTTTTTGAATTTCTTAGCTTTCTTGAGTTTGGGACATATTGTCCTAAAATGGCCTTTTTCACCACATTCAAATCAGGCAGCATCTTTCTCTGGATCTTTCTTTTCTTCCGGATTCCTTCTGTGCTTACTTCTTCCGGAGGTGCCTTCTTTTGGTCTCCGAGATTCATACCTTTTTTATCTTCTTCAATCCTTCTTTTGTATGAATCAATCTAGCCTTTTGGTCAATAGAGCGAGTTGATCTTTAGTACTCATTGACTCATCTATTTGCTCTTGCTCTTTGGATGAGCCTGATCCAGTGGATTCTGCCTTAAGAGCAATGGCCTTCTTTAGCTCTTTAGGTTTCTTTTCTTGTTGGTTATATCTTTCCAAGGAGAATTCTCGAGTTAGAGGATTACCTATGAGTTCATCATAACTGTAGAAATTTAAGTCATGAGCTTCCTCAATGGTAGTCTTTTTATTGTCCCATTCCTTGGTGAGACTCCGGAGCACTTTCTTGACCATATCTACTTCTGGATTCTCCTTCCCTAGTCTCTTCATTTCATTCACTAGATTTGTGTATCTAGCGTTCATTCTGCTGATTGATTCTTTAGGCTCCATTTTAAAAGATTCAAACTTTTATTGGAGTAGATCAAGTTTGGCCTCTCTTACTTTGGTAGTTCCTTTATAGGTTACTTCCAGCTTCTCCCATATCTCTTTTGCAGTTTCACATTTGGATATCCTGTTTAATTCCGCTGCACTAAGAGCACAATGAAGCATGTTAATAGTATTTATATTTTCACGCAATTTTTTAAAGTCATTATCATCCCACATACTTGATGGCTTTCGGGTAGTCATACCCTCTACTTTGTAAGTAGGTTCATATAGACCATCTTTAATAACTAAGCATGCTTGCATACTTTGTGACTGGATGAAGTTCTTCATCCAGATTTTCCATAATGTGTAGTGTTCACCGGTGAAGAGTGGAGGATGGGTAACAGACATACCCTTGGGAAGAAGTTGCGAGTTGTGGAAACTCATTTTGATTTATGAATCAAAATATGTAGACCTTTAGCTCGAGATTGTTAGATCTCTTGTTTGAGCACTCACTCTAGTACCACTTTTTGGTCCCTGTGAGAGTAATTATAAGGGCAAAGGGGGGTGAATGGCCCTTTTTTGTGGAATTAATAGACTTAGAGAAAGTTTTAGTGTAGCATGTTTGATTATGATCCAGAAGATGGTTCTGGATAATGAATATAATCCAGAGAATGAGTCTGGATGATGTAAATGAGTGATATACAGTAACGTGAAACTAAATCAAACATAGGTGTTTTATACTGGTTTGGCCCCGCCTACGTCTAGTCCGCGGAGTTTCCTTCTTTCGAGCTTATCCACTAGTGGATTCCTTTTCAACTAGCAGGAATCAAGCCTTACCGATTTGTCTCCGGATGGCGACCCCTTCCGAAAGTAGGATATACTACTAGAAGCACCAACTCCTAGCTGAGTCCTCTTATCTTTAGTAGGATATACCACTTAGCCTTCTACTTTGAATCTAAGCTGAGTCCTACAGGGATATATCATTCAAATCACCTACTTTAAGTTCTATCCCAATCTCCCAACTCACCCAAGTTGGAGATTCTAACACTTTTGTGTATAACAAAGGTTGATTTTTGGAGTTCCATAAGTTTATAGTTTCACTTGGGAATCCTTGCAAATAGATTTCGAATTAAAGGTTCTTGAAGGGATTATCTTGACTGATTGAATGTGTATTGCTTTGTTACTTGCTTTTGTAAGTCAATCAGTTGCTCTTCTCAGTTGGTGAAGAGCTCTCTTTATAGGCTTTGATCACAAATGTAGCCGTTTATGGTTGGTAAGCTCACATTCAATCTTCACCCTTGATCAGTTTATAATGTGGAGCTTCTGAATCCGTTGATCAGTCCGTTAGACTGTGTTTTGATCCGTTTGAATTCTTGGGATTGATGTTGGATAGTTGTCAGTGATCGTTTTGTTTGTCATTTTGTGATACGCCAACTTTCATACCAATTATCATATACTGTGAGCTCCATGCATGCCTTTATTGGTCTAATAGAAAAGGTAGTTACACTTTCTCTATCCTGTGTCGGAGCCTTTTAACTTTTCCCTAATTTGTGTAAGCTGTCTTTTTGTACTTATTTCTTGGGAGAAGTAATCTTTGACGTTAATAGATCAAAAAGGCAGAAGTAAAAATATCTTTTAGACTTTCCTTAGCTTTTTAGATATAGGTCTACCGGATGAGTCATCTGGATGTCCTTTGGATTTATTCGTTCCGGATCTTCCTTCCGGATATGGCTTCAATCAGTTCTTCCGGATGCAAGTCTTGGGGAATAGTCGCTTGTCCTTGATTTTCTCCTTTGCTTAGATTTCTAAATTTGTCTTAATAAATGGTCTTGGCTTTGTCCGAATGCTTCCATTTGGATTTAAGAGAATTACTTACATTCGTTTTTATTTCTTTCAAACTTAATTTAGATGTATATTTTATTATCCGGATCATTGTTTTCCAACATTTGCCCGCTTTCCTCTTTTTGATGTTTTAGACTGACTAGTTGTTGATTGTGTAGGCTTGGGCCTTTGACCACCAGATTCTCCCATTGGTGAAATTCAAGACCAAGCTACTGGCAGGTTCACATTTTCTTGCCCAGTGGTGTTGGAGTGTCGGGGGGTTTCATAAGTACTCCACCAACTATATGGACACGCTGAGGAGCTTGCAGACCAACTCGGTATGTGACTTTGACTCTTATCCCTATTTCACACTTAAACAAACCATTAGTTGATAAAATGGATTTATAAATTTACATCATGCTTACTTGGTTATTTATCTGGTTGTTTAGTTAGGTTCTTTGGGACCCGGTTGATGAGGTGTCCAACCTCGTAGAGGTAGCCACGGTCCGAAAAGATATGGATGATCGGAGATTTATGATGGAGTGCCCCCTATCTCTTGAGTGGTATTTGGGGGAGCGGGTACGCGACTAGAGAGATGTTGCACCTTCTACTAGGCCAGTGCCTCCGGCGCCTCCCGCGAGCCTCTAGTGGCCTTATCTAACTATCACTGCTGACGCTGACAAAGTCGCTTATGTAGATAGGAATGGTCATGTCACATAGAGTGTTCCCAGTTCTTACGATGGGCATATGCATCACTTACTTCCTATGTGCCCGCATATTCATAAAGATGACACGTTTGGGTACCATGTAAAGAAGAAGAGGGAAGAGCTAAATCGACTAGCTGGTGGCCATGTGAGTAGTGCTAAGGAGGAGGAGGAAGAAGAAGAGGGTGCTGGTGAGGATGATCCCGAGGGGGAGGGTGAGGCTGGCGAGGAGAGTCATTCTTCCAATGTAAGACTGCGCCCATTTACATATGTGTCATATCGCTTGATCCAAAATGGTTGCTTATATTTTCCTTTGGTGTAAGTTTTTTACTTTTCAGGCACCTATGAGGAAAAGAAACTGGCCTGAGACTAGCAGAGTGTGTGGTCGGGGTAGGCCAGAGGATATCGGTATAGTGCCATAGTGCCTTTCAATAGCTTTGGAGGAGTCTTTCCTACTTCTAGCCCTGAATGGCAATTTTAGCATAAGGAATATAAGCCCAAGTACTTACTCTATGGACTTCATGCCTCCGGATACTATGCATATAAGCCTAGTGAAAATTCTAATCTGATCCTTTATGCATATGATTTCTCTTTTGGGCTCAATCTCTGATTGCCCCTTCTTTGTTTTGCTTTTTCAGGTTACCCAAAGGGTAGTGGAGTGGATAGTAGGGAATGCCTTTGCACTTTGGGATACTCTGGTTTCCCAAACTTTATTTGCCAAGGTACCTGTATGTTTAAATGATGTTATAATTCTTAAAAGTTCATGTATGAATGTTATGAATGATGCAAAATGTTATTGCTTCCTTTGCAGAAGTTTATGGCAATGTCACTTTTTGATGTCAACCAAGCTTAGGCAATGTATCGAGAGGAAGTAGCTACCAAGCAAGAGCTTAGGTGTCGGGTTGGTTAGCTAGAGCAGTAGTTGGATGCTACCGTGCAAGAGAGGAGGAGCAAGCACAACATGAATTGCACACCTCCAACCGAGACCAGTCGTAGAGGAAGGGAGATAACAGATTGCCAGCATCTTACCACTGAGCCTCTGAATCAAGTAGTGTCCCGATGAGCGAGGATAGACAGGAGGATGATGATATCGTCATACCATGTGGATGAGTCAGAGTTCACATCACACTCGTCGAATGGCGGTGGGATGCCTTAGCTTTTATGTTTCATTTTCTGCTTTTCTGTACCTCTGTTACATTGGGGTTTGGATAATTTGAGTTTTAGTTTATGGTTTGGCTTTGCTTGGATGATTTCAGATTTTTGTTTCAGATTTGTTTAGGCTTAGGATTTGAATGTTTGGTACATTTGTGCCTTCAGGCCTTTGGTTTGAATAAAATTGGATTTTAGACTTGAATTGCATCTAGAAACAGATTACAGGTCTTTTATAGGTTATATACAGGTCTAAACTTGTTAAAATAGGTCTGAAATTTGCTAGAAATAGTGACATGCCGCCTACTGCTTCACTGATATTGCCGTGTGTATGAGAAAAGTCAATCTACTAAATAATATAGACAACACCGCCGACAACCCATACCAGCGACGGCTTCAACCCCAAACCGCCGTTGATTTCACTCATACTGCCAATGGCTTCATCCATAATGCCGGTGACTTCAATCTCCAGAAAATTAGAATTTGTTCATTTTCTAGATTCTAACCATGGAGAACCACAACCAGCAGGAGCTTTCTGAAAACCCTGGGGGAACCAGACTAGAGGAAACTATAGAAATTTAGACTTTAGGGATTCCTTTATATGGCCTCATGGCTGGTTAATCCCAAGTTTCTCTGTGCGGCATTGACTTTTTAAGATCGGATGGACCATGTGTTCCGCTTTTCCCCATTTGAGTTATGCCCCTTGTTCAAAGATTTTCATGTCGTATTGGGGGTCATATGTCCCAAATACGTGCCCCTGGCAATCTTGGAGTTTCACTTTGAAACTGATGGCGTGCCAAGAGGCTTATAGAATTTGGACTCTATACACCCCTTTCTATTCTGACTGCCTGACTAACCTGGATTTCAGCTTAGCGTGGTATTGGAGTGGTGCCGAAGGGCTCCTAGATCTCATCTTTCTTGGCCTTCCATGGTTGCACATTTATTTATGGCTGAGTTTATGTGTGGTATGGGTCTAGTTGCCCCATTCAGGTTGATCTAGCTTATCTGGCCCATATCGGCAGGGGCTTCCCCCATGGCTATGGGGTTAGCGAAGACCCTGCTGAATATTGATGCTGCTTTTGTTGACCCGACTCTTATCGGTGATCACCTTACGCCACTACAGGTATCTTTCTCATCAAACCTTAGTTACCTTCTTCTTCTCACTCTTATCTGAACACGGAGTATAGGTATGGCTGATAGAGAAGCTCAATCTAAAATAAGAACCGTGGGGGAACCCAAAGAAGTATTTGCCTATCCATCTTAGGGAAAGAGGGTTCGTGCGAGGGGACTTCAATTAGTTGACTGCTAACAGTTGGGTATCGATCATGCAGGGATATGATGACTCACAGATTTAGTGGGTTAGCCCTTAGTAGAATATCTAAGACATAGTTATGGAGCCCTAAGAATCCTGTGTTTAGTTGTTAGATCTGGAGAGCATTAGTCGCTATACTCCATACCGGCTTTGTCGTTACTACGGCAAGCGACAGAGAGTTCCGAACTAGCTACCCCGAAAACTATAGCGGTGTTTACAAGGCCAAATGGGTGAGCCACATTTGGGAGAAATGGGTAGGAAAGGCTATGTTCAAGACTCTAGACTATGTTCATATGGAGACTACTAAGATCGATGAGCACTATAGAGGATGGCTTGCTGAGACTAAGCGCCTGTCAACTGGATCCGAGCGATCATGGGCCCACTTGGAGGGAGAGCAAGCTGAGCATGGATTCAAGCCTTTTCATACGACCACCTTGTAAAGGATCTCGAGGTATTATTATGATGATGTAGGGAGTTCGGCTTGAGATGAGCTTTCATTAGTTCTATCTTTTGCATAGGCTAGTCGTGGTGACAGACCTATCGAACTTTATTTTATTATTTGTATTTTTATTTGGTTCTAACTTTCGCATAGACTGCCCCTAAGGGTTTCAATCTATCAAACCTTGACTTAACTTTTGCCTAGACTACCCTTTTCGGGTTTTCAATCGAGCAAACTTATTTTGACTATTGCATAGACCTTGCTCTTTTCAGTCTATCAGAATTATTGGTCTCTTATAATTTTATTGCGCATTGGTTTAGAATAATGTGAACTCCGCATTCTGTTTACTTAAGCTATTTTAACCGTATGGATACAAAATTCGTATAAACATAAGCATTCAGAATTTAGCAAAAAGATACTTTATTAAATGAAGCAAAACAAAGTACATGATGTTTGGTAACTATTCCCATTGGTTTAACTCCCGATGCCACTAGCCTAGATCGGTTTTCTAGAAGGAACTCTTTTCTCACCTACCCTGATTTTTGCCTAGATCACCCTTCTCGGGTTTTCAATCTAACGGGTTGTCATATCCCCTAATTTTTGCACTACCAGTTTGTAGAATACCGATCGTCGGGTGTCACCCTAATTTTTATCTGATCGATAAAGGATCGAAAGGCGGGTGATTATTATATAGATTTTTTTACTACTTTTCTGATTTATTTCTTTTCATTAGATGTGGTAACGCTTAAGCCTATCGTAATTCACGAGGTTCACAAATTCATTCATGTCCATATCCATAAGCTTGACTGCCCCTTTACTGAGCATCTTCTTGATCTTGTACGGCCCTTCCTAATTAGGCCTGAATTTTCCCCTTGCATCGGGGGTGGATGGTTTCAGCTGCTTAAGGACTAGGTCTTCGGGTTTCAGCTATGGAGTTTGACCAATTAGGGTGCAGACACTTATGTGATATCCCTAAATGGTGAAAGGTAGCTTCTCAGCCCAATCCCCATAGCTGGCTATCATCTTAGAGAGGATCTTCTTTACCGATTTATTGGCTGCCTCGATAAAGCCATTGGCTTGTGGTCTATATGGAGAAGTTGGTGGTGTTCAATCCTATATTTTTCAATCAGCTCGATAGTTGCCCCTTGAAATTATACCCCATTATTTGAGACTATGTGGTGCAGGAGTCTATACCGAGCGAAAATGTGCTTTTCTATGAATTTGGCCATCTTCTTGGCGGTGACATTGGTGTAGGATTTAGCCTCTACCCACATAGAGAAATAGTCCAATGCAACCACAATAAATCTGTGCCCGTTTATTGATGAAGGACAAATTTACCCGATTATGTCTATCCCCCACACCGAGAATGGCCAAGAAGTAGATAAATAATAGAGCTCAGTGGGTGGTAGATGCTGCATATCCCTATAAATCTGGCATTGGTGGTACTGTTTGACTTGGGTGATGCAATCGGCCATTAAAGTGAGCCAGAAATATCCCAACCGCTGAATTTTCTTCACGAGAGCGAGACCATTCATATGAGGGCCACAGTCACCGGCATGGACCTAATCAATCACCTTCTAAGCCTCTATTTTAGTTAAGCAATGAAGTAGTAAACCATCGTTGGTGTGCTTGAATAGATAATTAACAACAATCCAAAACTAGATAATGAAACGTCATAGAGTGTTACAGTCTGAGTCAGAGGAATCTGTAGGATACCGTTCAATTTGGAGGAACAGGATATTGTTAAAGTACTAGTAGGGTTCGGTTGAAATGGCGAGGACCTACTGAACTTGTTGAGCATGGTAGGTGTGAGCACGGTTATATCTACTTGGAGTGATTTCAATGTAGTTTGGTCAAGCTTTGTCAAATCCAAACCTCATAAAACTAGTACTTAAGCCCTAAAAGGTCTAAAATGGTCAAAACTAGTCAAAACTAGTCAAAACCGATCAATTTCGGGCAGTTTTAGGTAGTTTTAGGTAGTTTTGGGCAAAATCAATCAGACCGGTTGGACTAATCTATACCGGTCCGTACAGGTCGACCCAAACACATACACATCCAACCAATCTGTAACGGTCTGAATTGGGCAATTCTGGAAGTTTTCAGACCATTACGGATTGGTTGGACGTGTATGTGTTTGGGTTAACCCGTACGGACCGGTACAGATTAGTCCAATCGGTCCGATTGATTTTGCCCAAAACTTCCTAAAACTACCCGAAATTGATCGATTTTGACTAGTTTTGACCAGTTTTGACCATTTTAGACCTTTTAGGGCTTAACTACTAGTTTTATGAGGTTTAGATTTGACAAAGCTTGACCAAACTACATTGAAATCACTCCAAGTAGATAAAACCATAGAATGATGCATTATATAGCTCTGATCATCGTTTCGTGAGAAGGATCATAAAAATACAGTGCTCACACCTACCATGCTCAACAAGTTCAGTAGGTCCTCGCCATTTCAACCGAAACTTACTGGTACTTTAACATCGTCCTGTTCCTCCAAATTGAACGGTATTCTGTAGATTCCTCTAACTCTGACTATACCACTCTACGGCAGCTCATTATCCAGTTCTGGATTATCGATAATGATCTATTCAAGCGCACTAGTGATGGTTTACTACTTCATTACTTAACTGAAATAGAGGCTTAGAAGGTGATTGATTAGGTCCATACTGGTGACTGTGGCCCTCATACGAATGGGCTCGCTCTCGTAAAGAAAATTCAGCGGTTGGGATGTTTCTGGCTCACTTTAACGGCTGATTGCATCACCTAATTCAAATAGTACCACCAATGCCAGATTTATAGGGATATGCAGCATCTACCACCCACTGAGCTCTATTATTTATCTACTTCTTGGCCATTCTCGGTGTGGGGGATAGACATAATCGGGTAAATTTATCCTTCATCAATAAACGGGCACAGATTCATTGTGGTTGCATTGGACTATTTCTCTATGTGGGTAGAGGCTAAATCCTACACCAATGTCACCGCCAAGAAGATGGCCAAATTCATAGAAAAGCACATTTTCGCTCGGTATAGACTCCTGCACCACATAGTCTCAAATAATGGGGTATAATTTCAAGGGGCAACTATCGAGCTGATTGAAAAATATGGGATTGAACACCGCCAACTCCTCCATATAGAGCATAAGTCAATGGCTCTATCGAGGCAGCCAATAAATTGATAAAGAAGATCCTCTCTAAGATGATAGCCGGCTATGGGGATTAGGCTAAAAAGCTACCTTTCGCCATTTAGGGATATCGCATGAGTGTCCGCACCCTGACCGATCAAACTCCATTCTCCCCATACCACCCCTAGATGACCAAACAGTCAGTTTTAATGCCCTAAATCTACTATAAATGAATATAATCTGCCATAAACAAATATAATCCGCCATAAATGAATAAAATCTGCCATAAATGCATAAAATCATTCATTTAATGTATTCAGACCTAATTTCCCCTATAAATAGGAGGCATTTCTTCACATTTCACGGAGAACAAATTGAGAAAACATAAGAAAAAGCAAATACTACTATAGGAAAATAATTCTAGCAAGTTCTTGAGGTTATAGTAAAGGTATAGAAAAGGTATAGAAGTTATAAAATAGGGGGAAAACCATTCCACATTAATTTTGCCCACATTTTATTCCTTTCTAGCTTCGTACTTAGGATTGAGAGGAGGTTCCGTCCATACAAACACTCACCTAAGACAATTCTAAATCCATCATTCCACCATCTACTTTGACAAAGTTTCCATTCGGCATTGGAATCGCTCTAAAGTGGATTCACAGCGTAAAGGTAACCCTCCTGAGTTTCAAAGAGACTCATATCTTAATTATTTATTTATTGCTCTCCATCTATTCAATTTTGTCTAGTCTTTTATTCCTGTTTTGGGTCTGATCTTAATCCATGTGGGCCTTACTGGTACCTTTATATCATTAGGGATATTAAATCGGTGCGTCGTACCCTTATGAAAGGAAATCCCATTTTATTATGTTTCTTCTCCATAAATCTGCTTGTTAACTGAAATTAGTTTCTCCCCGGGACTAGATAGGACCCATACGAGTCCCCCATACCCGTACCAGTCCTCCCCAGTACCCGTACGAGTCCCACCCATCCGTACGGGTACCAGCCCCTAGACAGAACCTAAAATTTTCTTTTAACTGGTTAAAATCAATCCAACTCACCATTTGCCATGTGATCATTTTCACTAATAATCCGGTAAATCAACCTAAAAAAGTTAAAATGTGTTTTTATAACAAATACATTGAAGACTCGTTATTTATCTCCGATTCTAGAAGTCGCCCGGGCACTATTGATCATAAAACTGCCACACTAACATAATCACATTTTTCCTAATAAAATGCTAACTTATGACGTGCTATAAACTGTGCTCATCTTTGTGGATACAGGGGAATTTATTTTTATTTTGCTTTATAACTTAGAACAAATGTATAGGTTCACTCGCAATCCCCCATTTTCCCCCGGTTTGTAATTTTGTTCCCTTTTTTTACTACTTGTGCTTTATTATAAACTGTTGAATGAATGAAAAAGTGTAGAAAGATAGACTTTTTGTTACAATTCCCTAAATGATGAAAACAAAACGGTTTTACGCAGCGAATGTAATTTTGAATTAACTAAATGAGAAATAAGTGACTCATCCGATACCCGAATCTCTAATCCAAAAGGTACGAGTCTTTTGCCCAATGGGAACCGTACCAAAACTCTTTCCTAAGTAGACAACTTGGGTGGTGACTCTATCATTTATATCGAGATTTGGGTCTCGATTCTTTTATTTATTAAAATTTACTAAAATGTGCAAACTTGAACTAAAATGGTTCTATCAAGACTAAATCCAACCAACCCCCAGTGGGCGCCACCTTTCCCCAAGGAGCCAAGGGAGACCCATATGTTATCGACACCTCACAATGGTGACTCAGCTAGGGAAAATAATCTTATAACTTGCAAAATTTTAGTTTATGTTAAAAGCTTAAGGATTAAGATGAGCACCGAAAATCATTTACTTAATTCAACCCGTTTTCTTCTTCATCAATTGGGAAAATTATTACACTCTATCTTAGATGCACTCTATCTTTATATATTAACCTCACCAAGCATCATTGTACATGCCTCATGCATAATCGAACCCATGCATGTATTGATTGTTTGGTCCCCACCCGAGCAAGAGTCAAAGCTTTGCAATAATCTCAAGTTCATTTGGTCCGCATTCGAGTTTCTACTCAACCGAATTCAGTTCAATCTAGGGTTGAATCTCCACCACCATCTCTTAGTAGTCCATCATCCAGTTAGTTCAAATAGTTGGGTTCAGTTGGGCCGGATTGTTAGTGTAGCAATCCTTTTCAGTCAGTAGGTATGATAGTTTCACTAGCCATCAGTCTATCTATTCAGCTTAGCCAAGGATTTGTGCCGCCAGTGTTTCAAATCGGGGGATCTAGTCAAGGTCCCAACTGCATAGCCACACCTAAGGGGACAGCCTTCCATCATCCAACAGGTCTACCCTTTGGTGCGACTACAAATGCTCAACAACCATCACCTCTGGTCCAAGCCACGAGAAGGGAAGATTGGATCCCTAATATAGCTAAAAAGTGGGAAATATTTAAGGAGTTAGAGTACATTGATGAAGCAGAAAGAGGACTGGTGCCAATACAAGTAGAAGCTCAGAATTAGGAGACTACCGATTCACCGATAGATCCTACCAAGATTGAAGATGAAGACCCACCACATCAGGAGGATGATTTTGAGGATGAGGTAACCTTTTAACGTTGCTAGTTTTTTGACGCAACACAATGCCACTTATAAAGCACATCACGAATAAATTGATGCATTCACATTATGTTTGAGCATTTCATTCTTAAAAATATCATGCACTTTGTGAGCACCAGATTTTAATGATCCTTCTCACAAAACTATGATGAGAGCTATACAATGCAATATCTTTTAGGTGTTGTCCATCCAAGCTATTCCTACTACTGTAGAGTTGAGTTTGGATATAGCACAGTGACCTAGACTGACCTTAGGTACCCGTACGGGGTGCTGTATAATGGTACCGATCCACAAGCAGGCCCGTGCTGGTGACTACCTACCGTATGCCTAAGAGGGACCAGTACGGGTCCCCTAGTACCCATATAGGTGAGGCCCTACCCGTACAAGTATGGTTGATTCCTATTCAGGCTTTTTTGGAAGTAGTCTCTTACCTTTTTTGGGAAAAAGGCAGGTCTTAAACGTGATTTATAGAGTTCATACCTCCTATCCCCTATAAAAAGGGGTCTTCCCTTCACATTTCAAACACACTCATTTTTCATATGAAAATTGTACTAAAACTCTACCAATTTCTATAGGTATAGAAAAGGGATAGTGGGGGTATAAGGTTTCAACAAAATAGGGAGAAAACCCTTCTTTTGAGGTTTTGTCCACATTTTATTCATTCCTAACTTCGTTCATTAGGATTTAGGGGAGATTCTGTCCACACAAATACTGACCTAAATAGTCCTATTCCATCTACTTTGGTCAGGTTCTATCAATAGTAAAAGGATCACCTCAAAGTGGATTCACGTTGAAAAGGTAACGCTCCTGAGTTTCAAAGAGACTCACATCTCAATTATTTTGTTATACTTATTATTTGTTGCTTCCATTATATCTGTTGCTTTCAATTCTTCTCTCCAGTCTGGTCCTCACCCGTATGTGCCTTGTTGGCACAACATATATCCCCAAGAATATCAATTTAGTGTGCCATACTCATACAGAAGGAAATCCCTTTTTTTGTTATTTTACCTTTTCTGCCACCAATCTACTGATTTGTAATTTGTTAGTGTAAATCGAACAAAGGTTCTATCAGACTAGACAGGACCCATACGGGTTCCCTATACCCGTACTAGTCCTCCTCGATAGCCGAACGGGTCCCACCCACCCGTATGGGTATCTTCCCCCAGGCAGAATCTAGAATTCATCTCTTGATTGGTTAAAATCAATCCAACTCACCATTTTCCATGCGATCATTCTCACTAATAATACGGTAAATCAACCCACAAAAGTTAAAATATGGCTTTACAACATAATCACATTTTTCTCAATAAAATGCTGATTTATTATGTGTTGTAAACTGTGCTAACGTCTGTGGATGCAGGGAATTTATTTTTATTTTATTTTATAACTTAGAACAAATGTATAGGTTCTCTTTGCAAATTTCGTTCATTTCCCCGGTTGTAACTTTTATTCCCACATTTATTGCTTGCACTTTATTATACTATATAAACGCATGTAACGAGTGTTAAAGAGTGTAGGGAAAGGATTTCTGTGATAATTCCCTAAATGATGAAAACTAAAATGGTTTAACGGGATAAATGTAATTTTGAATCAACTAAATGAGAAATAAGTGACTCATCCGATACCTGAATCTCTGATTCAATAGGTATGGGTCTCCCGTTCAGAGGGAACCGTACCAAAACTCTTTCCCAATTAGACAACTTGGGTGATGACTCTATCAATTGTATTAGGATTTGGGACTTGATTCTTTTATTCATTAAAATTGGATTATTGTGCAAACTTCAACTAAAAAGTTTTTGTCACGCCTAAATCCAACCAAATCCCCAGTGGGCCCCGCCTCTCTCATAAAGGCGCCAAGGGAGACCCACACATCATTGACACCTCACAGTGGTGACTCCGCTGGGGAAATTAATCTTTTAACTTGCAAAATGTTGGTTTCTTTTAAAAGCTTAAAAGATTAAGATGAGCACCAAAAATCATTTAATTGATTCAACCCGCTGTTATTTTTATCATTTGGGAAAATTATCTCACTCTATCTTCTCATCTCCTTCTCTCTGTAGTTAGATACACTCTTCTTCTAAAGATAGGTTAGGGTGCCCTGTTATTTCCGCGACACTCATAAAAGTGTTACCCATGCCCGCCAGGAATTAGGGACACTCTAGTGGGTGAAGCACGCATTGCTATCTCCCTCTAAAAGAGGATTCATATGATGGGAACCTTCTGCATCAACTTCCAATATGTCCCTACACCATCCTTATCAAAAGCCATAGAGTTTTACCCTCTAGGTACCCTGATTCCTATGTTAGATTAGACTAAGAAAGAACGCCATTAGACTCGGCGGGGAGAAATAAGGACAGAATCGATCGCTTTGCATGTGTTGTGATTAACCCCACCATGCATCATTATAATTTGTGCATGCATACCACATCCCATGCATGTACTGATCTCTTAGTTACTACCTTAGTTCAAGATAAGGACTAATAATTCCATCCAGCGCTCATACCAGTCACTATCATGGCTTAGCTTGGTAAGTTAGTTCAATTAGCGAACCCAACGCTTTGCACAGTTAGTAATAGGACTCATTCACTCCATCAAGAGGCTATTTTGTAGTTTTACCGTAGCAAGGACCCAAGTCAGCTGCCGGATTTCATGGTTATGCCAAAAGGGACAATCCTCCCTTATTTCATGGGTTTACCCTATGGCATGACTCATGACAAAGTGTTTCACCCTAAAACTGTAGATGACATCTCACCTTGGGATACTCCTCTTTTAAACCTCTTTGAGAAGTTAAGGAAATACCAGTTGATTGATCATCTCTAACCATATGTTTCGCTAAAGCCTGAGGAAGGAGGAAGTTTCTGCATATACCATGTCAGTTCTGATCACCTAACTAGGACATGTGAGGATCTCCTCAAAGCCATCACCACATTAATTGACAAAAGAAAAGTCTATGAACCTCAAAGAAGAGGAGATAAGGTAGCCATGATCAACTCGGGGTTAGATGAAAGCGAAGTATGGAAGTGCATCATGGAAACCAAGATGGCAAGAGAAGAACCATCCATGTTTGACCTTATAGCTGTCAGACAGTGGAGTGGGGAACCTATCCACAACTACTTTCAGAGTCTGTTAACGATCGCGGTAGCCATTAAAAGGAAACCTCGGGAGAAGGAATTAGCTGACCAATTCATCTTCGGGTTATCTACTCACCACCGCAAGATAACATTCATGAATGTATAAAAAACCATCCCTGAGAGCTATGAAGCGGCTATAGAAGAAGAGAAATGTGCCAAAGGGAAGGAAGACAATGACCCTTCAATGATTGAAGTGGAAAAAGCCATTGATAACCCCACCATTTCTATATACACTATCTTATATCTGGGAGATCAGAAAAAGACATTGATTCAAGAAGCCTTGAGGAGCCTGACGCAAGCTATAAGGGAAGCTGTAGATGATGTGTTGACCAAAAAGTAGTTACAAGACCTAGATTGCGACCTGACTCACATTTTGATGAATGACCAAGAAGGCTCATCGCCTGTGGAGAATGACAATGCAATTATATGTAATGAAAATGTTGTAGCCTTCGGGCATCCTAATAATAATGATAATGATTTTGCTTACTTGTTTAATGTTTTGTCCAATGGCACCATGCATTCATCTGACCATACACATAGCATTTTTAGCATTCATGACGCTTCATTGGATAACATTAATTTGGGTACCGAGGAAAAACAAAAATGGTAACCATATCCAATGATCTAACCCCTATCAAAAAAAGAGAGATTATAAAAGTGCTTAAAAAACATGTTAACGCTTTTGCCTCGTCCTAGGAAGACATGCCTAGGATAGATCGCCAAATCGCCGAGCATCACATCCCAACCGATCCCTATTTTAAACTAGTCAAACAAAAGCTAAGAAGGTTATATCCTGAATGGGCCAATAAGATCAAAGCCGAAGTCGCTAGGTTACTAGAAGCCAAGTTCATTGAAGTAATTGAATACCCGACATGGTTAGCAAATGTTATCTCGATCCCTAAGAAAGATGGGAAGGTTAGAATGTGTGCTGACTTCCCCGATTTAAACAAGGCATCCTCTAAGGATGACTTTCCATTATCACACATCGATGTATTAGTGGACAGCACTGCCAGGGCTGCAATGTACTCATTTTAGATGGATCTCTAGGTACAATCAAATCTTGATGGACATCATCGACATGGTCAAGACAACCTTCATCATAGAATGAGGGGTGTTCTGTTACAAAGTAATGCCCTTTGGGCTGAAGAATGTAGGGGAAACTTTTTAGAGGGCGGTGACAGCTTTTCTACATGACATGATTCACAAGGAGGTTGAGGTCTATATAGATGACATGCTAGTAAAATCCAATAGAAGGGAAGAACACCCTGAGATCTTGGAGAGGTTCTTGACTAGAATTGAGAAATCCAACCTGTGCCTGAATCCAAAGAAGTGTGTGTTTGGGGTAACATCGGGTAAACTCTTGGGGCACATTGTCAGTCATAGGGGAATTGAAGTTGGCCCTAATAAGGTTAGAGCTATTCAAGAAATGCCTATTCCTAAAACTAAAAGGGAAGTCAAGTCATTCCTTGGATCGCTCTAGTACGTGAGAAATTTTATTGCCAAGCTAGCGATCATATGTGAACTAATCTTTCAGTTATTGAGAAGAAAGCAGCCGATAGAGCAGGATGAAGAATGCCAGATAGTGTTCGAAAAGATAAAGGCTTATCTTATGAACCCCCCCAATTTTGAAGCCTCTGATACCCGACAAGCCGCTAATTCTCTACCTGGCCATAGAAGAGTCATCTGTAGGGGGCAATGTTAGTGCAAGAATAAAAGGATAAGAGCGAGCATGCTATCTAATATTTAAGTAAAAAGTTTCTAGAATATGAGACAAAATACACGGTAGTAGAAGAGACCTGCATAACGATGGTATGGTCAGCTAAGAAGTTGAGGGATTACTTCCAGTCCTACAAAATTCAAGCGATTGCGAAGGTTGATCCAACGAAGTATCTTTGCCAATCCTCCACATTGGCAGGGAAACTTTCTCGTTGGTTCTGATTACTGTTTGAGTTTGA
Organism: Euphorbia pulcherrima; assembly: GCA_947683365.1. Lineage (NCBI taxonomy): Eukaryota > Viridiplantae > Streptophyta > Magnoliopsida > Malpighiales > Euphorbiaceae > Euphorbia > Euphorbia pulcherrima. The sequence goes on from CANTUS010000014.1 coordinate 47,577,142, forward strand.
TATCGAATATATCATGAAAAAATTCATTAAAGGAAGGGCGTGGCTGAGTTTTTGGCCAGTCAACCTATAGAGTCTGATTATGTTGAGAATCTGGATTTTCCCAATGATAAGTTAGCAGAAGTGAAAGTTAAGAAAGCTAAATGGACCATGTATTTTGTTGGAGCAATGAATTGAAAGGGCGCCGGTCTTGGGGTAATCATCATCACAAAAAAAGGTGAGGCCATTCCACTAAGAAAGCGATTGGAGTTCCCGGTCACTAACAATGGGGCTGAATATAAAGCCTGCCTCTTTGGTCTTGATGATCTTTTGCAAATAGGGGCAAAGGAATTTTGGGTAATGGGGGATTCCGCGTTAGTAACAAAACACGTCGTAGGAGAGTGGGAGATCAGGGAAGAGTCACTCCAACTGTATCTGGATGCAGTCTGGGATCTGCCAGCCCAGTTCAAACAATGCTTATTCTAATATATACCAAGGGATGAGAATTAGATGGCAGACTCCTTGGCCACCCTAGCCTTTATATGGGGGGGAGAAGAGGTTAAATCCATCTGCCTGTTTATAGTTGAAACAGCCCATTCCCCATTTCATGAGAGGGTTTGGGTTATGGTTATGGAGGAGTAAATAGTCTGTTGGTACGATGATATTAAGAGGATCTTGAAATAAGGAAATTGCCCTGAAGGGTCATCGGTTTTAGATTGCTTAACTCTCAAAACATTAGCAACTCAGTTCAGACTAGTTGGTGAAGATCTCTTCAAAAAGTCAGCTGAGGGCTTATTATTGAGGTACTTGACATAAGAAGAAGTAGAAAGGGTAATGACTCAGATACATGCAGGGGATTGTAGTCCACATATGAACGAGATGGCTCTAGCTAGAAAAGTTCAGAGAATGGGGTACTACTAGACCACAATGAATGCCGACTGCGTAAATAAGTTCATAAAATTTCATGAATGTCAAATTCACTGAGACATACAATATCTCCCTTCATCCACACTTCACAATTTGTCTACTCCTTAGCCTTTCTCGGTGTGGGGGATAGATATAATTTGTAAAATTCGGCCGTCATCAACCAATGGCCATCGATTCATCGTAACTGCAGTCGATTATTTTTCAAAATGGGAAGAGGTCGAATCTTACACCATCATTATCACCAATAAATGGCCAAGGTCATTGAGAGGCATATGTTTGCAAGATATGGAGTGCCACACCTTGTAGTTTCTAACAACAACATTCAATTCTAAGGGGCCATGGCTAAATTGTTTGAAAAATTCAAAATTGAGCATCACAGATCTTCTCCGTATAGACCACAAGCTAACGGGGCAGCTGAGGCTGCCAATAAGTCAATCAAGAAGATTTTGTCCAAAATGGTAGCCACTTATAGAGATTGGGCTGATAAACTTCCATTCGTAGTTTGGGGGTATAGAACTAGTGTAAGGACCCCTATCGATCAACACCTTTCTCCTTGGTATATGGAATGGAAGTCATGTTGCCGGTTGAAATAGAAGTAAGATCTTTAAGAGTGGCACTAGAATCACAGTTAAAGGAATCAGATTGGGCAAAAGCTAGGTGTGAATAGTTAAATGCGATAGATGAAAGGCGACTCAAGGAACTCGACCATCATTAGATGTACCAGCAACGCATGGCTTGGGCTTACAACAATAGAGTTAGATACCTAAAAAAACCACTCAAAGAGGGTGATCTGGTTCTCAAGCAGCTATGCCAAACCAACACCGATGTTAGGGGCAAGTTCAGACCTAATTGGGAAGGACTATTCACTGTGAAGAAAGTCCTTGGTAAAGGGGGAATCAAGCTTATGGATATGGATGGAAATGAGTTTGTGAATCCAGTGAATCAAGATAGGTTTAAGCGTTATCATGTCTAGGTCAAAAGAATTAAATCATAAAAAAAGTAGCACAAAGAATAAAATAAAGAATAAAACACCCAACAAGCGTTATCTACTTCTTGGGCAAACATTAGGGTGTAACTCGCTGATCGGTATTCCACAAACCCGTCGGGCAAAAGTAAGGAACTCAAAATAAAGCCCGTTAAGCTAAAAACCCAAAAAGGACGGCTTAGGCAAAAGTTAGGGCACCGAGTGAAAAATATCAGTTACTTTCTGGAAAATCTATAAAAGACTAGGTAGAGTGTGGGTCAACCATTGGAAATTGTTACCATTGCCTATGTACCCAAATTAATCTCATCAATGAACATGTTATGATTTTGCTAAGAGTCTTGGTCTTATGAATGCATGCATGTCTTTAGGTGAAATAATCGCTGGTATGTGAACATCAATTTTTCTCTACGTGTTATGCATCATGATATCCATCTTTACCACACGATTGCAATTTTTAGAAAAAGCCTGCTGGATTGAAAACCTGAAAGGGTGGTATAGATAAAAGTTAAGGCAAAAAGAGAAAGTCTGCTGGGTTGAGCCGTCAAGGACAACTCAGGTAAAAATTAAGACAACATGCGGGATTGAAAACCTGAAAGGACGGTCTCAGCAAAAATTAAGGCAAAAGCTTGCTAGGTTGAAAACCTGAAAGGGCGGTCTAGGCAATAGTTAAAGCTAAAAAGAAAAAGGTCCGCTGAGCTAAGCCGTCAAGGACAGACCGAGCAAAAATTAGGACGAAAAGAAAAGAAAAAAAAAAGCAAAATGTTCGATGGGTCATCTCACATCGAATGGCCTATGCAAAAATTAGAATTTAATTCAGTACCCTGGCTACACAATCACTAGATACGGGTTCACGAGGCAACAATACCTAATAATCTCGATTCTAGAAAAACTTGCATGCATAAAAGAAGTATCAATAGTACCGGTTCAGAAGTTAACAATCAAAACAGGCCATGCAGGGCCAAAAGGAGTATCAAACAGTTCTAAAAAAATAATCATAATCTACGCTATCGTGGGATCCTGTCCCTGGTGACCCTCCTGAGTCTGGCCCTGAGTATCCGTCAGCAGATCATCCACATCAATGGTCATATGGTCCTCAGCATCATAAGCACCGATAGCCGATAGGATGGGGTCCCTAATCTCTAAAGTCCATGTAGCATCCTTAGCAGCATCAGCCTCCTCAGCACTCTGACCTGTGCCCCTCTAGGTCACTCGATATGTAGAAAGATCATCCTCAGACTTGATATCGGATCACTCAGGGGTCCGCCTACTTTGAGTCATATGAGCCAACTGTGCCCATAGCACCTTAGTCTCTCTCCTAGCTCTGTCCAACTTTGCCTCTAGCACAAGAATTCGATCCAACTCCACTTGTGGCTGCTCATAGCTCCTCCTCCAGGAAACTAGCTCGATCCTCAACAACCTCTACATCTCGGGTAGATCTGTCCCGTTCCATTGCCAGCGAGGTCTACCTAAAAATTAGAGAATCAATACACATGCGTAGATATCATAGCATGCATGTATAGTTTGTTATATTTTACAGGTAAATAGGAAACTCACCACAGCTAAGGCATCTTGTGGCATCATCAGATCCCTAGTCGAGAGGCACCTCTGAGCAATCCTCTCTGCCTCAGCTACAGACACCTGTGGAAACCCATTTAGTCAATTAGGAATGCATATCATAACAAAGGTACAAGCTAACAGTTTAGTATAGGAACTCACATGGGTTGCACTGAAGGGAACAAAGTGAATGGTGTGGACCGACTCCTCCAACCCCCGCATAACACGCTTCCCTGAATGATCGAGGAGGTGGAAGGAAGTATCTAGGTCAATCTAGAGGACACCCACCCTGAAGCCTCTTATAGTCTTGGCCCGCTTCCTTGGAGGATCCCGGTTAGCTCATGTCGCAGGGTAAGTGGCGGTAGTAGTCGAAGTAGCTCGCTTCCACTTATGAGTAGAAGACTACAGATGAAAATTATAGATTATCATATCAGCATTTATATGAGTGATAATAAAGGAGCAAGCTAAGTCAAAAGACATACTCGAGTGGAAGAACCTGCAGGCCTAGAAATGCCCTATATCTACCGAGCTAGGAAAGGTCCCCCGCGGTCGTCTCTAGGTCTATTATCGCCACCCTCATCATAATCATCATCGTCGTCATCCCCGTAGTAAAACTCAAGGGGAGTATCTCCCATATTGACCTCGGGCATGGCTGAAGCAGTGAGGTAAGGATGAAGTCAGGATAAGGTCCCTTAATGGAAAGTACTCGGGCCCCCTTACCCAGTAGATATAGCCCCTAGTCCGTCTCCGGTATCAGATGTGGCCAGTAGAAACCCACAGGGATAGATGGAGGAATGGGCCTCTCCACCATAGAGCTAGTCCTCCAGTCATGAACCCGCTCACCTAAGTACCACTCGCAGGAAAGTGGTGACTCTAGAATGAACCGATGGCCATCCACCCCATGTTGCGTAACCCCAATCTCGTCATGGATAGCCATGTGCACCCAAGGGTCATGAATAATCCGCATATAATCAGAATGCACTATAAGAAACCTAGCTTTGTAAATACAGTTTATCGCTAACAATTATTAAATTGAAAATGCAGGTTCAGATTCAAAGACATACCTAATGAGAATGCAACTGGCGGATATACTCTCAATACTCGACTATAGTCCCAGGCTGTTGCTGCCAGGGGTCTATCCACTTGGATATAATATGAGGTGTCTCAGGTTGATTGGCCAAACCTGGCCTAGGGACAAATCGGTGCTCGAATGCCCATATCTATAAAGCACCAAAAATCAATCACGGGACGGTTTAAATGTATGGATAAAAGCATAAGGGAAGTTTAGTGTTTACTCGAATGAGTAAATGACTAATATTTAGCTCAGCCTACTAACCTCGAACCCCGATGTGCAGTCCGTAGTATAGCTGAGCAAGAATGGCTCAGCACCAATTCTTGTCAGGCACACCATTCTTGTCAGGCACACTGGTAAGATCCTCCACAGCAGAGAGCAAACCATAGTTGAGGTTGCTCAAGTGTACAGCAAAGAAGACAGTCGATAGAAGACTCAGGAGGAAGGACCTAGCATACTGATCCCTCCTACCAGTAGTAATTAGCCTTGGCTACGCCCGCCAGTAAGTGTGCAGCTCCCCATACTTGAGGTTGTCCTTCCATCCAGGATGAAGCCCAAAGAGTCCCTGTACGTAGTCCTTCACCTCGACCCCATGAATGCCAATGATTAGCATCCCGTGAATGCCAATGATCAGCATACACATCAAAGTGAATGATCTATCCTCTCTAAGCTAATCCAATCAATGCGCACATGTCAGATAGGGTGACGGTCACCTGCTCAATGGTAAAATGGAAGGTATGGGTAGTCTCTAACCACCGCTCGGCTAATGCAGCGATGGCATTAAGAGCGACAGTCTTCAAGCCGCTCGGGAATGGCTTGTATAATGTCAGAGAAGCCTAGACCGTCGATCCAGGCTATCAGCTCAATATCCCCGTTAGCACGAATCTCCTTATACCACTTCCTGCAGAAACTCAAAGCCCCAATGGTCCTAAAAGGGAACTGCAAAAATGAAATAGCAATACATCAGAGTTGGAATGCAGTAGTTAAATCAGAATTAGAAAAGAAAGGTACAATTTTTGGAGTCTTGTGCATTCTGCCCTAGGCAGGGGAACCCTTATGAATGATCCTTACCCGTATAGGTACCCCACCTACACCCGTATAAGAAACGGGACCCTGTTTGGGTCCCCTATACCGATATGAGTCCCTGCAAATAGTTTCATTAGAGAAAAATTCTAGAATAGCCATTTTTCACCAAAACTCAACCAAACCTCCGCAAAAGCTATCCTAAAAGCTCCCTAGGCTAAAGTTACATGCATCAATCTCTATTTTGACACCTAAAACATCCTAAAAGCATGCCAAATCAAAGAAATTCCAATTTGGGAAAAATCAAAAATGGTGAATTGGATTGACTTACTTGGAGTTCAGAGGGATGTGACTCAGGAGAAGGAACAAGAGGGACCTTAGCAGAAGGGTTAAAACCCAGAAAACGATCTGTCTCTCAGAAAGCGTAACCATCGACCACCGGACATTGCTAGAATTTTAAATCACCAATCAAGGGCAGTTCCTTGCATTTCAGACCAAAACGGCCAGCATCAGGAATCTTCTTTTACATCTTTAGGTTGATTCAAATGGAAAATTGCCAGAATTGGAGAGAATTAGAATTTTTTGTGAATAGAGGGAATGAAGATTGTTCGTATTTTTTAAAACTACCCCCAAAGCACCCGTACCGACATCACATACTCATATGGGTTCCATGTCCTTAAAAATTCACCCGTATGGCTACAGCCTACCCGTACGGGGCTCCTCTTGCAACCAAGGGGCAAATTTTGAACCGGTGTTTCACAAAAGCGAAGAAAGCTTCACAATACCAGTTCTAGCAAAAGGGACTCTATCCAAGGGGCATCCCCCCACTTCCCAGTAAAGGGATCAAATCCAGGGGCATCCCCCCACTTCCCATTAATGGGATCAAATCCAGGGGCATCCCCCTACTTCCCAGTAACGGGATCAAATCTAGAGGCATCCCCCCACTTCCTAGTAATGGGAATAAATCTAGGGGCATTCCCCACTTCCTAATAATAGGATCAAATCCAGGGGCATCCCCTCACTTCCCAATGACGGGATCAAATCCAAGGGAATCCCCCCACTTCCCAATAACAAGATCAAATCCAAGGGCATCCCCCCACTTCCTAGTAACGAGATCAAATCTAGGGGCATCCTTCTACTTCTCAGCAACGGGATCAAATCAAGGTGCATCCCCTCACTTCCTAGTAACGGGATCAAATCTAGGGGCATCCCCCGCTTTCTAGTAACGGGATCAAATCTAGGGGCATCCCCCCACTTCCTAATAATAGGATCAAATCCAGGGGCATCCCCTCACTTCCCAATAATAGGATCCAATCTAAGGGCATCCCCCCACTTCGTAGTAACGGGGTCGAATTCAAGAGCATCCCCCCACTTCCTAGTAATGGGAACAAATCTAGGGGCATCCCCCCACCTTCCAGTAGCAGAATCAAATCTAGGGGTATCCCCCCATCTCCCAGTAGCAGGATCACATCCAGGGGCATCCCCTTATTATTCTAGGAGTATTCACCAACCAACCTAGGGGCACTAACCCTAGGGGTATTCCCCAGCAGCAAAATAAGCGGCGAACGGGCCAACCCGGCATTTCCCACACAAGATTTTTGATCCACACCTCTCTATTCTTAATTGAAGGGGCCAAAAATATTTTTATTTCCACAAAAGTCAATTAAGAATAAAAAGGCGTTTGCTTAGACAACAACTGATTCGGTGTTTGATTATTATTCTTTTTTAGGTCATTCAGAATTACCCAGCAGGAGAGTTATCCACCTTAAGAAATGGATACACACTTTCCCTAAGCAAAGTCATTAGGAATATACACAGTCTCAAAAGGAAATTCATCCGCCTAAAGAAAAGGATACACATACCTTCCCTAGTAGAGTTGCGAGGGGTACGCATCAGTAAAGGAAAGAAGTTCATCTCAAAGGAACTAGCCCATATCATCACCTTAGGTATGATTTCTAAAACCCCGCCCATATCGTGAGATCATGCAGATCCGTATATGCAATTATCCCATGAGGGGCAGTCTGTGAGCACTGGATTTCAATGATCCTTCTTATGAAACTATAATAAGAGCTATACGATGCAATGTCTATCAGATGTTATCCATCCAAGGTGTTCCTACTACTGCAGAGTTTAGTTTGGCCGTAGTATAGTGACCTAGACTGACCTTAGGTACCCGTATGGGTGCTGCATAGTAGTGCAGATCCACCCATAGGCCCGTACAAGTGACTACCTACCGTACGCCTGGGCGGACCGATATGGGTCCCCTGGTACTGGTACAAGTGGGGCCCCACCCATACAGCTATGGTTGTTTCCTATTTAGGCTTTTTTGGCTCTCTTACCATTTTTGGGGAAAGGCAGGTCTGAAACATGATTTATTGCGTTCAGACCTCCTCTCCCCTATAAAAAGGGGTCTTCCCTTCACATTTCAAACACACTCATTTTTTATATGAAAATTATACTAAACCTCTAGCAATTTCTATAGGTATAGAAAAGAGATAGTAGGGGTATAGGAGGTATAAAACAGGGAGAAAACCCTTCTTATGAGGTTTTGTCCACATTTTATTCATTCCTAACTTCATTCATTAGGATTTAGAGGAGATTCTGTCCACACAAATAATCACCTAAATAATCCTATTCCACCTTCTTTGGCTGGGCTCCCTCAGCAGTAAAGGTATCACCTCAAAGTGGATTCACGTCGAAAAGGTAACGCTCCTGAGTTTCAAAGAGACTCACATCTCAATTATTTCGTTATAATTATTATTTGTTGCTTCCATTGTATTTATCACTTTCATTTCTTGTCTCAGGTCTGCTCCTCACCTATATCAGCCTTGTTGGCACCATATGTCCCCAAGGATATCAATTTAGTGTGCCATACTCATACGGAAGGAAATCCTTTTTTTTTGTTATTTTACCTTTTCTGCCACCAATCCACTGATCTGTAAACTGTTAAAGTAAATTGAACAAAGGTTTTATTAGACCAGATAGGACCCATACAGGTTCTCCATACCCTTATCAGTCCTCCATGGTAGCCGTATGGGTCCCAGCCACCCATATAGGTACTGGTCGCCAGGCAGAATCCAGAATTCATCTTTTAATCGGTTAAAATCAATCCAACTCACCATTTGCCATGCAATCATTCTCACTAATAATCTAGTAAATCAACCCACAAAAGTTGAAACATGGCTTTACAACATAATCACATTTTTCTAAATAAAATGCTGATTTGTTATGTGCTATAAACTATGCTAACGTCTGTGGATGTAGGGGAATTTATTTTTATTTTGTTATATAACTTAGAACAAATGTATAGGTTCTCTTTGCAAATTTCCCCCATTCCCCCAGTTGTAATTTTTATTCCCCCATTTATTGCTTGCACTTTATTATACTATGTAAACGCATGTAACGAGTGTGAAAGAGTGTAGAAATAGGATTTTTGTGATAATTCCCTAAATGATGAAAACTAAAACGGTTTTACGCGATGAATGTAATTTTGAATCAGCTAAATGAGAAATAAGTGACTCATTCTATACCTAAATCTCTGATCCAATAGGTATGGGTCTCCCACATAAAGGGAACCATACCAAAACTCTTTCCCAATTAGACAACTTGGGTGGTGACTCTATCAATTGTATCTGGATTTGGGTCTCGATTCTTTTATTTATTAAAATTGGCTTATTGTGCAAACTTTAACTAAAAATGTTTTGTCACGCCTGAATCCAACCAAACCCCCAGTGGGCTCTGCCTCTCTCACAAAGGCTCCAAGGGAGACCCACAATCATCGACACCTCACACACTCATAAAATCAACATTCTTAAAAATTTCATCATTTTTATTAAAGAAATTGAATTTGAGTACACCTCAATGGCATAAGGTTCCAATCATTAAAACTTACCATAAAAAAAGGAGAGATGAAAAGTGCTTCGTATATATGATAGCCTTAGGTCTTAGCTCATCTTTTTCCATAAAGTGGGGAGGAAGATACACATCACTAAGAAAGAAAGCCAAGAGGCTAAAAAAATTGGGGGGGGGGGGTGGGGGGAAGGGGGGGAGCAGACATACTCCGCATCAAAAACACCATTGAAGGAAAAGATCTTATAACACAAATCCAAAATCAATGAAAGGTTAAATCCAATGCTATTCCAAAATCTTCAAAAGGTTAAAACATCACATCCAATAAATGGGCATTTCTTATCAATGTAGGTACCTCCCTTGAACCAATATTCCCATCAAAATATCCCTCCAAAAATGCTTTCTCCATTGGTTCAAAAAAAAGGAAGACCCCTCACCCTACATAAAGATCCCTCACCTCCATAATAACATGATCTCCTTCTTTCACAAGAAGGAGAACCTTCCCCACAATAACATGACCTCTTTCTTTCACAAAAGAGAGGAACATGTTAATTCCAACACTAAATGCCCCAAGCTTACCCAAAGCAACCCCTTAAGGGGGTGATCTGGTTCTCAAACAGCTACGCCAAGTTAACATTGATGCTAGGGATAAATCCAGGCCTAATTGGGAAGGGTCATTCGTGGTTAAGAAAGTCCCTGGCAAGGGAGGAATTAGGCTCAGGGATATGGATAAAAATGAGTTTGTGGATCCAATGAATCTAGAAAGGCTTAAGCGCTATCATGTCTATGTTAAAAGAACTAAATCACAAAAAAGCAGCACGCCAAAAAAATAAATAAAGAATAAATCACCAGGCGAGTGATCCTCTACTACTCGGGCAAAAATTAGGGTGCAACTCGCTGATCAATATTCCATAAATTGGTCAAGCAAAAGTTAGGGTAATCAAACAAAAATAAAGCCTGCTAAGTTGAAAACCCGAAAAGGGCAGCTTAGACAAAAGTTAGGGCATTGAGAGAAAAATGTCAGTTGCTTTCTAGAAAATTTATAAAAAGACCAGATAGCAGGTAAGGGTTAACCATTGGAAACTTTTGCCATTGCCTATGCACTTAAATTTAATTTCATCAGTAAACATGTTATGATTTGCTAAGAATCTTGGTCTTATGAATGCATGCATGTCTTTAGGTGAAATAATCGCAAGTATGTGAACATTAGTTTCTTCTCTACATTTTGTACTCTTTGTTATTATCTGTACTGTAACAAAAGACAAAACACCGATAAACCATAAAAGAAATAAGGTTTATGCAAATGTCAGAAAAAGTCTGCCTAACTAAGCCACCAAGGACAGTTCGGGAAAAAATTAAGAGAAAAGAAAGTAAAATACAAAATCAATTCGATAGATCGCATCACATCAAGCGGTCTATGCAAAAGTTAGAACTCAATTCAAAAATGCTAGTATTTTGCACTTGCTTTTATTCTTCAAGCATCATTTATAATAGCAATGTTTTACAGTCGGGATCCCTTAAGTTTAGTTTTCCCACTATGAAGCTACTCGATAGCACACATCATCCGAAGTGCCAAGTGCTTCCATTACCATCATCCAACTTGCACCATGCTATAGTGTGGATACTAGTAAGATGCAAAAAGAAAGGAAGTCTGCTGATCTAAGCCACTATTGAACTAAGCCACTAAGGACAGTTCAGGCAAAAGTTAAGACAATAAAGAAAAGCATGCTGGATTGAAAACCTGAAAGGGCGGTCCAGGCAAAAATTAAGGCAAAGAAAAAGAAAGAAAACTCTGCTGGATTGAAAACCCAAAAGGGCGGTCTAGGTGTGAGGTGTCGATGACGTGTGGGTCTCCCTTGGTGGCTGTGTGAGAGGTGGGGCCCACTAGGCGTTGGTTGGATTTAGGCGTGACGAAACCTTTTTAGTTCAAGTTTGCACAAATAGCCAATTTTAATGAATAAAAGAATCGAGACCCAAATCTCGATACAAATGATAGAGTTGCCACCCAAGTTGGCTATTTGGGAAAGAGTTTTGGTATGGTTCCCATTGGATGGGAGACTTATACCTTTTGTATCAGAGATTTGGGTATTGGATGAGTCACTTATTTCTCATTCAGTTAATTTAAAATTAGATCCACCGAGTAAAACTGTTTGTTTTTCATCGTTTAGGAAATTATCACAAAAATATTTTTATCTACACTCTTTCATGCATGCACCAGTTTATAATAAAGCGTAAGTAGTAAAAAGGGGAATAAAATTACAACCGGGGGGAAATGGGGGAATTGCAAAAGAACCTATACATTTGTTCTAAGTTATAAAACAAAAAAAAAATAAATTCCCTTGCATCCAAAAAGATTAGCACAGTTTATAGCACATCATAAGTTAGCATTTTATTAGGAAAAATGTGATTATGTTAGCGTGGCGGTTTTACGATCGATAGTGCCCTGGCGGCTTCTAGAATCAAAATGAAATAACGGGTCTTCATCGTATTTTGTTATAAAAACACATTTTAACTTTTGTGGGTTGATTTATAGGATTATTAGTGAAAATCATTGCATGGGAAATGGTGTGTTGGTTGATTTTAACCTGTTAAAATAGAATTTCGGGTTCTACCTAGGGGCCGGTACCCTCTATGGGTGGGTGGAACCCATACGACTATCGGGGAGGACTGGTACGGGTATAGGGGACCCTTATAAGTCTTGTCAGGTCTCAAGCAGAAACTCAGTTCGATTTAATAAGAAAATTAATGGATGAGAAATGAAATAAAAATGGGATTTCCTTCTGTATGAGTATGGAGCACCAGTTTAATATCCTCAAGGACATAAGGTGCCAACAAGGCTCATATGGGTTAGGACCAAACCCAAAACAAGAATAAAAGAACAGGCAGAAAAGAAGAGACAGAGAATAATAATAAAATATCTGAGATGGAGTCTTTTTGAACTCAAGAGCATACCTTAACGCGGTGAATCCACTTTAGAACGATTCCAATACCGAATGGAAACTTTGTCAAAGTAGATGATGAAATGATGGATTTAGAATTGTTTAGGTGAGTATTTATGTGGACAAAATCTCCCCCAATCCTAAATATGAAGTTAGACAGGAATAAAATGTGGGCAAAACCAATGTGGAATGGTTTTCCCCCTATTTTACAACTTCTATACCTCTTCTATACCCTTACTATAACCTCAAGAACTTGCTAGAATTATTTCCCTATAATAGTATTTTCTTTCTATTACGATTTCTCAGTTGTATCTATTGTGTCTGTTGTGAAATGAGGAAAATGGCCTATATTTATAGGGAAAAATAGGTCTGAACGCATTAAATGACTGATTTTATGCATTTATGGCAGATTATATTCTTTTATGTCAAATTATATTTGATATATGGCAAATTATATTCTTTCATATCGAATTATATTCTTTTACGGTAGAATATATTCGTTTATGGTAAATTATATTTATTATATCAAATTATATTCTTCCACGTTGAATTATATTCTTTTATGGCAGAATATATTCGTTTATGGCAAATTATATTTGCTATGTGGCAAATTATATTTACTATATCGAATTATATTTTTTTATAGTAGAATATATTCGTTTATGGTAGATTATATTCTTTTAAGTCAAATTATATTCGCTTATGGAAAATTATATTTGATATATGGCAAATTATATTTTTCCATATTGAATTATATTCTTTTATGGTATAATATATTCGTTTATGGCAAATTATATTTGTTATATGGTAAATTATATTTAATATATCGAATTATATTCTTTTATGGCAGAATATATTAGTTTATAGCAGATTTGGGCATTAAAAACCGTTGTTTGGGGGTCTTGGGGACCGGTACGGGTGGCCTGGACCCGTACGGGTCCCGTTTGTACCTAATTGGGCAATTTAGGAAGTTTTCAGATCGGTGCTGATAGGATGGACCCGTAGGGGTCTGGGGGACCCCGTATGGATCCAACCAGTCCACCTATATGGATTCGGGATGACCCGTATGGATCCCGTACGGATTCAGGTCGACCCATATAGATCCGTACGGATCCGGGTCCACCCGTATGGATCCGTATGGATCGGTCCGACTGGTTTGCTTGAAACTGCCCAGAATCATTCACTTTTGACCGATTTTAACCATTTTAAGGTGCTAATTTTCTGAGGTTTAGATTTGACAAAGCTTGACCAAACTACATTGAAACAAATCCAAGTAGATAACACCTGTAGAAGGATGCATAATATAGCTCTCATCATCGTTTCATAAGAAGGATCATTAAAATCCAGTGCTCACACCAAGCAAAAGTTAAGATAAGAAAGAAAAATACAAAATCAGTTCGATAGATCGCATCACATCAAGCAATCTATGCAAAAGTTAAAACTCAAATTAAGAGCACCAAGTGCTTCCTCTAGCATTGTCCATCTTGCACCATGTTGCAGTTTGGACACCTCAAAGATGCACCCCCCCTAATGTGTAAAGAATGGATTGCATCCAAATCCTGGTAGTACTCGTCGGTCTCAGTCGGGCCAGTGTCTTAGTAATCTAAAGCTTTGAAAGTTTGGTTACCAGTCAATTCACCAGTAGTTTGACAAGACAACAATATCCTTGAGGCAAAGGATCAATCAAGGACAGACAAGTAAAAAAAGCATAGCCTAATCGAAGCTACTAGGGGGTCATGTCCCTGGTGCTCATCCTGAGTCTGGTCCTATGCATCCACTAGTAGGTCATCCATGTCTATCATAACATGATCCTCCACCCCACCAGTATCTGCAGCAGCTAGATTAGGAACCTTGGCCTCTGAAGCTCTCACTATACTCCCAGCGGTAATACTGGTCTCCTCTACTCGCTACTCTACCTCCTGCTCAGCTCTAGTTGCCTGAGTCACCACCAGTGCCACTCGATATGCCGAGCTATCATCATCAGACAGAAAATTAGATGGCTCAGGTATTTGTTTACCCTCAGTCATCCGGGCCAGTTGACCCTATAACACCTCAACCTCGACCCTCACCCGAGCAGTCTCTGCTCTAGCCCTCTCTAACTCCTCCTTCAGTGGCCTAACCCGGTCGGCCTCAGCAGTGGCTACTTGCAACTGCTCCTCCAGGAACCTAGCTCGCTCTTCAGAGGCATCCAAATCTTAAGTGGACTCACTACGCTCCATAGCCAACAGATTCTGCAATAAAAACTATGGGATGAGTACACATATATAAATGTTCATACATCATGGATCATGCATAGTTTAGCTTTGAGTTTTGTAGGTTTGAACTTGCCACTCCTAAACCAACCATACTTGTGCAAGTTCATGAAAGGTGTACGAGTCATCTTTTTTGATTCAAGAAAAAGTTCTCACAAGGGTGAACCACAACAATGTTACAAATGCTATTATAGGGGCACACTAGTCAAACTCAGATTACACTTAAATCCATCCTCGGCCATACGGGCCGGCATCAGGCGTACAGGTCCTACCTAGGCATATGGGTCCGCCCTTCTATTTCATAACGATTTTCCAAGTAAAACCAGAACTCCTCAGTAGCAAGGGCACATCATATCCAAATTGGGACAAACCCCACTTCTCAAACTCCATTCTTTCTGCTAATTAGGGGCTAAACCCCTAGCTCACCTTGATCCTTCATTTAAGGGGCAAAATTTTTTGTTTACATAAAGTCAATTAAGAATCAAGGGAAGCCATGTCCAAATAATTGCTAACATGAACACTTTTCATGTGCAGGTTCATTCAAGGGGAGGATCCCCAAGCGGTCAAAACATCAAGGGTCAACAATTATCCTAGAAGAAAACCCCAGCAGAAAAATCATCTCGAAAGGCACCTCCCTAGTAAAAGTCAATCGAGGGGCATCCCTCCATTCCCTAGCAGCGAAATTAGTCAAGGGGCATCCCCTCATCATCAAACACCCTAAGAGCACTCCCCAGCAGTGCTAGCCAATAGAAGAGGCATACCAGGGGCACCGTAGTTTGAGAACCCAAGGAGAGGTATCCGTGGGAAAAGAAGGAATTCCCTTAGCCATACTGCTACCTAAAGGGCATCATTCAAAGGACATACCTAACAAGGGTGCCATCCGAAGAGCACAAGCCGAGGGGCATCTTCCTAAGAAGCATCCCTAGTAACTAGACCAATGGAGGGATCATTTCCCAAACAAGTGAACCATCCGAAGGGCATCCCCCAAACCGGTCAAGCCACTTAAGGTAATTTCCAGGGGTCCCCCGACAGCTAAGTTGCTCTTTCCAGGGGGCACCCATGCAAGTCATCTTGGAGACTTGCTCCTAAGCAGTTACGCCACTCACATGCTATTCTCCCCTAGTAGTCAAGCCACTCCAAGGGTATACCGAAATAGGATTGGGACCAACCCAACGTCTCTTCACTCAATCTTTACAGTTAATTAGGGGGTAAAATCCCGATACATCTTAATGCTTGATTGAAGTGGCAAAAAATTTTTTGTTCATCACAAAGTCAATCAATAATTAAGATGTACCATTCTAGCTCATATTCTGATAAAACTTGTTTTTCCCCTGCAGGTCAAACAAGATGAAAACTGAATACCAACCAAAGGGTCACCTATTCTCCAACAGAGCATCCACATCAAGATAGTTCGTTCCCCAGCAAACAAAACATTGAAGGAGCATTCCCCCTATCCCTACAAAGAATCAATCCTTGTCCTTGATGGCTTGGCGGTTAGAGGACCATTCCCCCAATCAGAAGAATACCTGAGGGGCATCAACCCCAAAGCCTCCCAGGGGTAAATTTCTAGGGGCACCCCTCGACTAGTCAAGCTTTCTTGAGATGGTTTCCAAGGATACTTTCCAATAGTTAGGATATCCTAGGAACATCTCCCTCTAAACAATTGAAATTTCCCTCATGTAGTTCCCCCCCCCCCCCCCCCCAGCAGTCCAAATAGACTAGTCATTCAAAAGCTATCTCCTCAGTAGTCAACTCTCCAAGGGCACCCCCGATTCGTGTTGGGCTAAACCCAATGTTTCTAAACATAGTTTACAGTTTATTCAGGGGCTAACCCTCATCCACACATCTTCATTCTTGATTAAAGGGGAAAAAATTTTTGTTTACCATAAACTCAATCAAGAATTAAGATGTATCATTTCAGACAGTAACTAACGCAATGTTTTTATTATTTTTTAGCATGTAGCTCAAAACCATTAGCAGGAGAGTCATCCACCTTAGGAAAGGGATACACCATCACAGGAGAGTCATCCGCCTTAGGAAAGGGATACACCATCAATAGGAGAGTCATCCGCCTTAGGAAAGGTATACACCATCAGCAGGAGAGTAATTCGCCTTAAGAAAGGGATACACCATCAGCAGGAGAGTCATCCACCTTAGGAAGGGGATGCAATATCAACCAGGAAAGTCGATCTACTTTAAGAAAGAGATATGAGGAGAAGTCATCCATCATAGGAGAGGGATACACCAGCATGAGTTAAAGGAAAGTCATCCACCTTAAGAAAGGGATATGCATAACAAAGGAGAGATGTTCGCCTTAAGAAAAGAACACCAAGCAAAGGAGTTCGCCTTAAAGGAACCACCTGTGTCATAACATTATAAAGACCTTTATAGGGGCAAACTAGTTAGACTCAGGCTCAACTCAAGCCCATCCCTAGCAAGCGTACAAGCACTCTCTTCCATTTTCAAGCTGGATTTCTTACAAAGAGGGAGTGCCAGCTAGTAGAAGGGGCGTGCTAGGGGCACACCAAGTCAAGTTGGGACCAACCCAACATCTCTTCACTCAATCATTATAGTTAAATTAGGGGAAAACCTCTTACTCACCATGATCCTTGATTGAAAGGGCAAAAATTTTTGTTCTCACAAAAATTAATCAAGAATCAAGGTAAGCCATTTTTTGAATTAATCACTAACAAGGATAATTTTTGTGTACAGGATTATCCAAATATGGAAAATTTTTCCCAACAAGTAAGTCTTGCAAAGAAATAATTCCACAGCAGAAAAAGAGTTTACCAAAGAATATTACTCTATTCCCTAGCAGCGGGGTCAACGGAGGGGCATCCCCCTATTCCCTGGTAGCAGAATAAGTCAACCAAGGGGCACCCCCCTATATCCTAGCTGCGGAATCAGTCAACCAAGCGGCATCCCCCATCATTGAGCCCTCTAAAGGGCATTCTTCGAGAGGCACCCTTCCAAGGGGCATTCCATCTCAAAGTGATTGGCCCAAACTCGACATTTCTCGCACTTAGTTTGTAGTTTATTTAGGGTCAACCTCCTATCCACACATCTTTATTCTTAATTAAAGGGGCAAAAATTTTTATTCATCGCAAAGTCAATCAAGAATAAAGGTATGTCTGCTTAGATAATGAATAACTTGGCATTTGATTGTTTTCTTTTTATAGGTCATTCAAAATCACCAGTCAGGAAAGTCGATCCACCGTAGGAAAGGGGTACACCAGTCAGGAAAGTTGATCCACCTTAGGAAAGGGATACACCATCAATCAGGAGTGTCATCTGCCTTAGGAAAGGGATACATCAGCGAGGAAATTTGATCTGCCTTAAGAAAGGGATACACACACCTTCCCTAGTAGAGTCACTAGGGATGCACAGTAGCAAAGGAAAGTCATCCGCCTCAAGAAAGATATACGCATCGATAAAGGAAAGTCATCTGCCTCAAGAAAGGGATACGCATCAACAAAGGAAAGTCATACGCCTCAAGAAAGGGATATGCACCAGTAAAGGAAAGTAATCCACCTCAAGGAAGGGATACGTACCGATAAAGAAAAGTCATCCGCCTCAAGAAAGGACCCCCGGGAAAGGACTTCACCTCAAGAAAGGAACTCACCCATGTCATCACCTCGGGTATGATTTCTAAAGTCTCGTTCACATCGTGAGATCATACAGATTCGTATCTACAGTGATCCTAAGAGGGGCATTCTATGAGCTCTAGATTTTAACGATCCTTCTCAGGAAACGATGATGAGAGCTATATAATGCATCCTTCTATAGGTGTTATCTACTTGGAGTGATTTCAATGCATTTTGGTCAAGCTTTGTCAACTCTAAACCTCAGAAAACTAGTACTTAAGCCCTAAAAGGTCAAAAATGGTCAAAAATGGTCAAAACCGGTCAAAACCAGTCAAAATTGGTCAATTTTGGGTAGTTTTGGGAAGTTTCGGGCAAAACCAGTCGGACCAGTCTATATTGGTTCGTACAAATCCCTACTAGTCTATACGGGGTCAACCCAGACCCATGTCCACACGAATCTATATGGGTCAACCCGGATCTATACGGGTCAACCGATCAGACCCGTACAAGTCCAACCAATCCGAATCGATCTGAAAACTTTTAGAATTACCTAATATAGGCCTAACGAGACCCGTACGTGTCCAAGCCACCCATACCAGTACCCCAAATGCCCAAACAGTCAGTTTTTATGCCCTAAATCTACCATAAATGAATATAATCTGCCATAAATGAATATAATTTGCCATAAACGAATATAATCTACCATAAACGAATATAATTTGCCATAAAAGAATAAAAGCTTCCATAAACGCATAAAATCAACCATTTAATGCGTTCAGACCTAATTTCCCTCTATAAATAGGAGGCATTTCTTCATATTTCATGGAGAACAAATTGAGAAAACATAAGAGAAAGTAAATACTACTATAGGGAAATAATTCTAGCAAGTTCTTGAGGTTATAGTAAAGGTATAGAAGAGGTATAGAAGTTATAAAATAGGGGGAAAACCATTCCACAATGGTTGTGCCCACATTTTCTAGCTTTATATTTAGGATTGAGGGGAGTAATTGTCCACACAAACACTCACCTAAAACAATTCTAAATCTATCATTCCACTATCTACTTTGACAAAGTTTTCATTTGGCATTGGAATCGCTCTAAAGTGGATTCACAGCGTAAAGGAAACGCTCCTGAGTTTTAAAGAGACTCAAATCCCAATTGTTTATTTATCGCTCTCCATCTATTCAATTATGTCTAGTATTTTATTCCTATTTTGGGTTTGATCCTAATCCATGTGGGCCTTGCTGGTACCTTTATATCTTTAGGGATATTACATCGGTTTGCCATACCCATATGAATGGAAATCCCATTTTATTCTATTTCTTCTCCATAAATCTGCTTATTAACTGAACTGGGTTTCTGCCTAGGACCAGACAAGACCCGTAAGGGTCCCCCATACCCGTACCGATCCTCCCCCATACTCGTATAGGTCCCACCTATCCATACGGGTATCGGCCCCCAGATAGAACCATAAATTCTCTTTTAACTAGTTAAAATCAATCCAACTCACCATTTTCCATGCGATCATTTTCACTAATAATCCGGTAAATCAACCCACAAAAGTTAAAATGTGTTTTCATAACAAAATACATTAAAGACTCGTTATTTCTCTCCGATCCTAGAAGCCACCCGGACACTATCAATCATAAAACCGCCACACTAACATAATCACAATTTTACTAATAAAATGCTGACTTATAATGTGCTATAAATTGTGCTAATCTTTGTGGATGTAGCGAATTTATTTTTATTTTATTTTATAGCTTAGAAAAAATGTATAGGTTCACTCGCAATCCCCCATTTTCCCTTTTTTTACTGCTTGTGCTTTATTATAAACAGTTGAATACATGAAAGAGTGTAGAAAGATAGACTTTCTGTGATAATTCCCCAAATGATGAAAATAAAACAGTTTTACGCGACAAATGTAATTTTAAATTAACTATATGAGAAATAAGTGACTCATCCGATACCCGAATCTCTGATCCAAAAGGTATGAGTCTCTCGCCCAATGGGAACCATACCAAAACTCTTTCCCAAGTAGACAAATCGGGTGGCGACTCTATCATTTATATCAAGATTTGGCTCTCGATTCATTTATTCATTAAAATTGGCTAAAATGTGCATACTTGAACTAAAATGGTTTCATCACGCCTAAATCCAACTAACCCCTAGTGGGCCCTACCTCTCACTAAGGCGTTAAGGGAGACCTGCTCGTCATCGACACCTCACAGTAGGATAGCTTTGTCGACAATAGAACTAATGGACGAATAGGCTGTTATTGGGGTCCTTCCCATAAAGAAGCCAAGGTAGCCAGAGATTTAGCCATTTGGTTCTCATCCCGAGGTACATGGCGATACAAACAAG
The DNA here is from genome assembly GCA_947683365.1 of Euphorbia pulcherrima. Lineage (NCBI taxonomy): Eukaryota > Viridiplantae > Streptophyta > Magnoliopsida > Malpighiales > Euphorbiaceae > Euphorbia > Euphorbia pulcherrima. Next base: position 47,597,667 of record CANTUS010000014.1, read on the forward strand.
AGTTAAACTTTTCGGATAGGTCGTGGATAGCGTCGTCATAAGGGCGAAGAGAGTCCTCCTTGGTTTCCTAATCCTTGACAACCTGATGGATTACAAGAGCTGAGTTCCCGATGATAGACACCATTCAAGCCCTGACCTGTAGGAGAGCTTCAAGACCGAACAGATAGGCTTCATATTCTGCGCCATTATTGGTAACAATAAACTCTAAGCATTTGTACAACGGGATGATTTCATTATCCGGTGTGACCATGATAACTCCAAGGCCTCCTCCCCTCCTCTTCACAGCACCATCAAATTACATAGTCCACACATGCTCAAGGACAGTGACGGTTGCAAGCTATTCATCAGGAAAGCCTAAGTTCTCAATACAATCAGAGTTAAGAGGTTGATTAACCAAAAATTCTGCCACTGCCTGCCCTTTAATAACCTTCTTCCTTACATATTCGATATCGAACTCAAAAATAAGTAATAACCATCAAGATAGTTTACCGACTAGAGTAGGGGATTGACAAAGATACTTCATTGGGTCAATCTTTACTACGGCTTAGACTCGGTAGGATTAAAAGTAGTGATGCAATTTCTTAGTGAGCCAAATCATGGTGGTGCAGGTTTTCTCCATAATAGAATATCAGGTTTCATAACCTAGCAACTTCTTGCTCAAGTAGTAGATCGCATATCCCCATTTATCATCATGTTCTTAGGCAAGCATTGCCCCTATAGAAGACTCCTTGATATCTAAGTATAGGATCAAAGGTTTCCCTGCGATGGACGATTTTAGAACGAGTGGTTCAACAAGATAAGCTTTGATTCTATCAAATGCCACTTGGCACTGATCATTCCATACCACTGGTTGCTGCTTTTTCAACAGCTCAAATATGGGTTCGCACTTGGTAATGAGACAGGCAATGAACTAACTGACAAATTGTAAGGAGCCCAGAAATGATCGGACTTCTTTCTCTATTTTTGGAGGAGGCATATCCTCGATGGCTTTGGCCTTATCAAGATCCATTTTGATTTCTTTCTGACTAACCACATGTCCCAGTAACTTTCCTGAGGTAGCCCCAAACACACACTTCTTCAGATTTGGACAGAGATTATACTTCTCAATATGAGTCATGAATCTATCAAGAATAGCAGGGTGCTCTTCTCAGGTAGCATACTTCAAGATTATATCATCCACATATACCTCCACTTCCTTATAGATCATGTCATATAAGAGAGCAGTTACGGTACACTGATAGGTAGCCCCGACATTCTTCAACCCAAACGGCATTACTTTGTAGAAATAAACCCCTCATTCAGTAATGAACGTTATCTTAACCTTGCTGATGATATCCACTAGAATCTAATTGCAACCTGAGAATCCATCAAAAAACAAGTATATAGTTGCCTTGGCGGCACTGTCGATTAGCACATTGATGTGAGGAAGTGGTAAGTCATCCTTAGGCGAAGCTTTAGTGAGATCCCAAAAGTCAACACAAATTTGGATCCTACCTTCCTTCTTCAGAACCGAAATGATGTTGGACAACCAAGTTGGGTATTCCACAACTTTGAGGAAATGATCCTTGATTAACCTTGAAACCTCTGCCTAAACGGTATCTTCCCATTCAGGTCTTAACCGACGGAGCTTCTGCTTAATAGGTCTGAACTTAGGATTGGTAGGAATTTTGTGCTCGGTAATGTGACGATCAACCCCAGGCATATCTTCATATGACTTGGCAAAAGCATTAACGTCTCTTTTAAGCACTTTTATTATCTCAATTTTTTCTTCGAGAGTTAAGTCATTGGAAATGGTTACCATTTTAGGGTTGTCATCAATACTTAGGTTTGTTTCATTTAAAGAAGTATCGCTAGTGCCGAAAACATTATGCATATGGTTATATAATGCATGGATCCATTAGGTAAAACATTAAATAAGTAAGCAAAACAAGAGTCATTCACTGAATTGAAAGCCTTATAGGCAATATTGTTTGCATCAAATACATCAGAAATATTAAAGATTACATCATCCATATCTTCCTCCTCCACCAGTGGAGGGGCTTCAATGGCGATGTCAGTAGCAGGTGGAGCATCCTCTGTAGTCTTCATTAGAATGGCAACTAGGTCACATTCTAGAGCCGTCTTCTGGTTTGCAGTGAGTGAGGGCTCCTTGGACAGATTGGCTTTCTCGGTTAGGGCCCTGGCGAGCTTCTTCACGATCTCGATAATGGAGCCTTCTTCCCTGGTTCTCTCACCCTTCTAACCTTTCTTCATTAGAAATTCTATAGCATTGGTCATAAAAGCAACAACGTCTTTAACTTCTGAATCCTTGGGTTCTTCATCACTTCCTCCGATCTTATCCTCAGGATACATCTTCCCCTTTCCTTTGACCTTATCAAAAATGACATTGATAGGCGCAACAGGTTCAATGGGTTTGGGTTTAGCAAAAACGACCATACAACCAGCTTTAAAATCATAGACATCCTTAAAGATCTTAAACTGGGACACATCTTCCCATTATGCTCAAAAGGCTCAGGTTCCCTTTGTAAGGCCTCTTTCCTTAAATTTCATCGATAATCACCAAGCGATAGTAGCTAGAGTGAATATGGTGGTAGATATTCTTAGGCTTATAACCTAATCCTACAAGTCGGACAAGCACCTTCAGTTTAAAGTCCTCTATGATCCCTTGCTCATACATTCAACAACCTTTTCTAGGTTTAAACCCAGCATGCTTCATCAATTTCCCCGCATTGGGGTAGAGGTAACTATGCCATATAGGAGCCATTTTTTAGTTTTGAAGACTATAGCAATATGAAGGCCTTCATCCAACTTAACTTCGGCTTCCATAACAGCCACAATAGAAGCGGCGTCAGCCTCAATTACTCCTAGCCCATTCCTGTGTATGAACTTAACCTTCTGATGGAGAGTAGAGGGCACTACTCCTAGGGTGTGGAGCTAAGGTTGACTAAGTAATAAGGAGTAGGTGACTAGAATATCAAGAACGGTGAACTGCACTTTGCTTGTAACCCCTCTGGTAGCAACTTCCACTTTAAATACCCTAATTACACTGCACTTTGAGTCATCATAAGCACGGATTATGGTGTGGGATTTCTTAAGCATTTCCTCTGATAGGCCTAAGTGAGGAAGGACTTTTAGGGGGCAGAGATTCAAGGCGAAGCCGTCATCCACCATGACACATGGTATAGTCTTACCGAGAATCTGAATACGGATAAATAGAGCCCTGTTATGGTCTTAACCTTCGACCAAGAGATTAAAATCATCAAAAATAATCTGTAGCGTCTTTCTTAGAGGGATAGCCTCTCTGACCCTGGCACACATTTCAACAATAGAGGTGGTTGGAGTGGCTTTAAGATCGAGCAACTGCTTAATCAGAGTCCTGTAATACCCATCTGAATCAATGACCAACTGCTAGATGCTATAGTGGGCTTGGGTATTCTTGAGTTGAGTGATAAGGGGATCAACCTCAAGGCCTATAGGAATAGGCGGAGGTGAAGAATGAGGCCTTGTAGAGGTGCCTACCCTCTTAGGGACTGGATCCAGATTCAAGTGGAAATAACGGTCCTTAGGTTGGTACATGCAGCCACTCCTAGTGATATTGAGAACATTATCGAGTAGGATACTCTAAATGGCTCGTGTCTTGAAAAGAGAGGGTGGTTCATCAAGCTCTAAATCTGGGTCTAGCGATTCATTCCATCCACACTAAAAAGCTTATTCTGGTTAACCTTAAATAGTTCATTAGGCTTAATAGTCACAGGTGCATCAACCTTTAATAATTCGGTGCTCACTGCTTTGGTCTCTTCAACTACTCCATGATCTTCTTCGAAGTAATCTTCCTTCGAAATAAAGGAATCAATACTAAAAAGTGGCTCTTTCTCGGTTTTCATTCTGTTGGCCTTGGGTGGAGTTGGGTCTACCTCCATACCCTAGACTAAATTAACCACTAGATTACCTTGGCTAATCAGATCAAAGACTAAGTTGGAAGGAAGACCAAAACCAATAGCCAGAACTGAATTACCATTTCCTTACTCTTGGGTAAGCAACTCAAAGATTGTCGCTTTGGGTAAGCTGAAATGGATCACGCCCACCTTATTCCCAAAATTTAGCAGGGGGTTGGTTATGGTGGTCGGGGCCTTATCCAGTTCAGTAATCTTTCCTTCACTAATAAGATGCTGGATGGCTGAAAGCAAGCCCTTATAGTTATTGGTTTAGTGGCCCACTTGAATGTGGTAATTACAGAAATTATTCTTTTCCTTGGGTTTGGGCAGTTTGTACTCCTGAAGGAATCGGATATAACCAGCTTCCCTTAAGTGCTTAAAGATAACCCAGAGTGGTAACTTATATGGGTTTGCCAAGATGAAAGGAGGATGAGGAGGTTGGACTGTGATGACTACTGATAGAGCTTGAGTGATTATAGCAGGGCCCTAGCAGGGGTTTGATTGATTGTTTAGACTGTAGCCATGGCTTTGGGTTTATCAGGAGCTGGGGCCAGAGGCTGAGTTTCTAAACCATGGCTTTACTACCTTTTCTGCTCGCTCTGGCTCAAGTTTGCACTCGATTTTCTCCGCTTTCTCATAAACAGCCTTATAAGACAAGGAGTCGGTTGCCATTTCCTATCGAATTACTAGAAGTGCCCCCTTCTAATATTTTAATAATCATCTCCTCTAGGCTGAGCTTTAATTTCATTAGAACCTGGGTTGACATCCAATGGTTGAAATACTATTTGAAAAAGCTGGCAAACTCCCTCAAAGTGTTGGAGGGTTGTTTTCATCATGGTATTGAAACCATAGTGCACTTTCAAAGCCTCAAAGAGAAGCTTCCAATTGATGACAATGTGTTGGGGCAAGGTGTGATACCATTCAATTGCAGGGCCTCGGAGAGAACAAGGAAACATTTCAGTGAGAATCTCATCGCTCAACTTCTTAACTTGCATAAATAGCTCATATAAGATGATGTAGGAGGCGGGGGGACCCGATCTATCATAATGTGCCATGTTGGGCATGGTGAAATTATTAGGGACCCAATCTTCGCCCCGCTCGGGTTCCTTAGCAGCCATTAGATGGTCAATGTAAGCTTGAATCTCAGGTGTCATGCCCAGAGGTTACGTGACCTAGTCATTGATCGGCTGGTGAGTGAATGATTTGGCCTTAGGTGTCACACCCAGAGATTGCATTACCTGGTCGTTGGTTCAGGAGGCCATCATTTGACAAACGAAAGTAGCTACTTCAGGTGTCAGACCCGGAGGTTACGTGACCTAGTCTTGGTTCGGGATAGGTGGGTATGGTAGAGGAATGTCTAAGAGAGGACGAGCAACCAGTTGGCTACTGAAAGGATTCTAGGGGAAGGTAGTGCCCCTGGGAGTTAGAACAAATTAAGGAGGAGTAAAAGATGGCAGAGGCTGGGATAGTCCGCTGAAAGAAGCTGGATACTGATGAGTAAACATAGGAGGAACTGAGCTCTAACCTAAAGGCCTCAAATTGTAAGGAATGATCGATAGGGTTGTTGAAGTTTACAGAAAAGCATAAGCTTGCCCAAATTGGAATGGGTTGTACATAGGTTGAGTTGAGGGTGTTTGGTGGAAAATAAGTGCACCCGGCCTTGCCCCTACCGGGCGGATAAAATCTGCACTGAACTATTTTAATCTTGGATGTTGGATTTAGAAACCCGATCCGAGTTCTTATCCTCTAGGGCTTGCCTAACGGCTGCCTAGACAGTAGCTTGTATACAGGCCTGAAGCCTATCCCAAAATGCATCCGAATTCAGAAACTAAGCCATAGCATTGCCAAAGTCAAAGTAAGGGGGGCTGAGATCCTACTCCCAAGGTGGGAGTAGGGCCTAACTGATCCTTAGGTGGAGGGAGGTTTCCTTCATTGTTTGGAAAAGACATGGCTGGGTGAGGAGAATTCTGACCTAACTAAATCTATTCTGAATCTGACTCCCTATTGGAATTAGTATGCGGACCCCTTCAACTTCTGTGGTGATTACCGGGGTAAGATAACGATAAATTAAATAGTGCTCAGGCCTTCTCCAAACTAGGCTACAATGATAGCTTTGCCTCCGCCTAGCTGAAATGGAAACTAACAGATCAGATCATGCATGGATTGTGTAATGCCATGGATGGTGTGAATGATTTTTTATGAACAACATGCTTATTTATATGGATGCATGTAGACATGGTTAGCGATGATGCAAAGGGTTATCCCTCTAATATACAGGGGATGTTCATACCTCTCTTCATACACTGTGATTTGTTATGACTCAATGGAGGTACAAAAGAATTCCTATGGATATTGCTAGACCTCTTGCACTAGTGGAGATTTGGTAAGGGCAAGTTGATTAGGAGGGCTTGTCATTGAAACCGATGTATGAGTAATGCATGAGCACGTAGGATATAGCACATGAACTGTCCCTCTTCCAACCTTATGGCTCCCACGTAAGATCATTCAAAAAGGATGGAGGTTAAATTCAATGCCAACAAATGGCAAATAAGTGCATCCCATTTATTTTTTATTGTTTTGGTTCCTAAGGGAAATAACTATGACGGCTTTACTAACGTGGCTTGGTATAGGGTTGTTGATGTAGAAGGTTCTCATTTACCTTGATTCCACATTACTTAACCACTCCCTAAATAGTGTTTATTGGTCCCTATGAGGGTCTATATAAGGTTAGAGGGGGGGTGAATGACCCTTTTTTGCGGAATTAGTCAGACTTTGAAAAGTCTTGTGTAGCGTGTTTTATATGATACGGATATATTTGATTTGAATGATGCAAATATGAAATGTTGTGCAAATAAAGTAAAGGATTAGAAAATCAAACACAGAGTTTTATCCTGGTTTGGCCCCTCCTACTCCAGTCCTCGGAGTGTCCTTACTCCGAGCTTTTTCCACTAGTGGATTCCTTTCCAACTGGCAGGAATCAAGCCTTACAATTTGTCTCCGGATGGTAACCCCTTTCAGATGTAGGATATACCACTAGAAGCACCAACTCTTAGCTGAGTCCTCTTTGTCTTTAGTAGGATATACCACTTAGATTTCTACCCAAACCTAAGCTGAGTCCTACAGGGAGATCCCACTTAAAGCACTAACTCTAAGCTATATCTCAATCTCAGTACTCACCCAAGTATGAGATTTTTACAACTTATTTTTCTCAAGTGTTTTGTTTTTTAATTCTTCAAGTTTATAACTCACTTGAGAATTCTTGCAAACTGATTTGGAATGATTTAGTTCTTGGAGGGATTATATCACTGATTGTATTAGTGGATTCTCTTGTATATGCTTTTCTTAGAACAACCAGCACCTTTTCAACTTGTGAAGCTTTTCTTTTATAGGCTTTTGTCATAAATGTAGCCCTTGTGAGTTGTTGAGGTTGAATTAAATCTTCACGGTTGATCAGGTAAAATGTGGTGCATCTGGATCCGTTGATTAATCTGTTAGACTGAGTAATTATCCCGTTGAATCCTTGGGATTGTGATTAAAAAGTTGCCAGTGATCTTTTTCCTTGTATTTTAGCGATTTTGCAACTTCTATGACAATAATCCGGAATGCGAGCTTCACACGCCTTTCCTATTGGTCTAGGTAGAAAAGGTTGTTACCTTTTTTCTTTCATGTGTCAGTCCTTCTATTCTTTTTTGAAAAGTGTGCTAGCTGTCATTTTATCTTGCACAAGAGAAAAGGATCTTTGTCTCTTAGACCAAAAGGTGGAGGGAAATATGATTTTTAAATTATTCCCTTTGTCTTTCTAAACTTTATCTTCCGGATGTAGTTTGTCTTCATATATCCGGATACTATTTCAACTAGTTCTTCTTCCGGATGCTGATCTTGAGCAGTTTAAAGTTTGTTTCCTTTCCAAACTTTAATCGAGATGCTCCCATTATGTGCTTAGGTATTTGTAGTCTTCAATGTTTTTCCTAATGAATTTCCTTGGACTTTATGATTCCATTTATACATGTTTTTATTCCTAGGATATTTGTTTTCTTGTTTTTGTTTTCTTCAAACGTGATCCGAATCTATCCTCAATTTATTCTTCTAGATCATTATTTCTCAATAGTGCTATCATAGGAGTTCACATGTTGGGTAAAATGAGTGATCCACCCACTAGGCATCCTTAATTCCAAACAGGGCATGAGTGATACTTTTGTGAGCTTCTTGGGTAAAAGGGGCACCCTAACCTTACAAATCTAAACTACACACGAAAGGATAAAAACGTTATAAAAAAGAATGAAGTTTTAATTTGGCAAATGATTTCAATACATCATCTGAATCTTTTAAATTTATTGAAAATTTTAAGTTCAAGTTTAAAGAGAATGATCCCCAGCAGAGTCGCCACTATGAGCGAACAACATTTCAAACGGGATGCAAAGCTGGGCTGCCGAACCGATCCCTCAAAAATATATATAAGCTTGATTGTGAAAATAGTTTCGCATATTTTTATGTTCAAAAGACATGAGATCAAAATCGCCATACTTAAAATAGAGTCGCCACCCAGTTCAGCTCAACCGGGAAATTCAGGTATGATTTTCCCACCGAGTGGTAGACCATACCTTAAGTAGAGATTCCGAGTTCGGATGATGTTATCGATCTTACATTAACCAAGTTAAAAGTTTCATTCTTTCTTAATCGGTTTAATCCACCTTATTTATTATATTTTTTATTTATATATTGTGTTAGTGCGTTGTCAAGCATTCATCAATAAATAAATTATTACAGTCATCCCAAATAATAGTGCAAAAATTAAAGAATAATTACATGGCTTTCAAAATCCTATGCATTTGTCTATAGAATAAGTAAAATACCCGAAGGCCTAACACACAGCTAACCTTAATCTACCTGCATAAAATGGTTAGCATAAATATGGCACGTATACGGGACATATCACATATAGTGTGAGCGGATGACCTTTTCTACCTCGACCTGCGTAAGATGCGGGGAGGGAGAAAAAAACACGCGCTGCAAAGCGTGCTATAGGGATTGATCCTCATTTTAGCGTGCTGAAAAGATAGACTTGATAAAAATGATGTTGATGTTGAATTTTAGTCCAATTTAGATGTTAAAAGATACGAGACTTGACATCCCATATTTTAAGATAGAGTCGCCACCCGGTTTAGCTCTACCGAGAATTTGGGTACATTATTCCCACCGGGTGGTTGGACCATACCTTAAAGCAGAGATTCCAAGTTCAGATGATGTTGCTTATTTTTCATTTATTAAATCAAGGCATTTACATTTTAATAAACGGAACTTTAGTTCTTATGCAATTCATATCCGATTATTGTTTAGAGTTTTTGGTTTATATAGCCATACATCACACAAAAACAGTAAATAAAGCAGGAAAATAAATTATTACATGCCTTTACAAATACCTATACATTTTTCTAATGCGAGAAAATAAATAAAGCAAATAAATAAATAAAAGGGCAAAACGGGGTCCTAGCCAAACTTACCAAAATGTACACGACTCCAAACGAAATGACAAATCACATATGAATAATCATAAACATTACATAAATAATAAAAGGGCAGAAAAATAGATCAAATAAAGGGGGAAACATATTTTTGGATTTTTCGTGACTAAAAACACAATTTTTAGGCATTTATTAAATATCTGAATAACCTAAAATATTATTTAAGTAAACTAAACACCCTAAAATAATAAAGGAACATTACAAAATATTTTGGGACTTTTATTTAAGATAAAAAGATTTATTAAGGATTTAATTACCAAAAAAATTCATTTTTTAGCCATTAAAAGGACACTTAACCAATTAAATAATCAATAAATTATGAAAAAAATATTAAAAATTATTTTACTTAATTACAGATTATATGCAATTTTTTAGAAATTTTTCAGGCAAAAATTAGGGTAAAAAACACAAGAAAATGATAATACAGGGCAAAAAGTATAAAACAGATAGGACCATTTGGGCATTTTTTGCCAATAGGCCGACTCAGTGGGGTGGTGGGCCGCTTGAATGACATGATAGGCCGACTCAGTGAGTCAGCCTAGGTGTCATTTAGTCAGCCTTTTGCCCACCAAAGTGGTCAACCGGAAAAATTGCCTAAACATGTAAAGTCGACATTTTTGTCCTCCAAAACTCAAGATTAGTGCGTTTCAAGTCTTTTCCTACATTATTTCAGTAGATTTGGACTTAAAACACTGAAATAAGTTTGATATTTTGGCTTGGGGGGAAGAAACCCAAAAATACCAGTGAAAAGGTGACTGGCCACTTGAGCGACATGTAGGCCGGCTAAGCGACGTGGTAGGCCGACCATTAAGTCGGTCAGCCACGTCACTCAGGCAGCCTGTCGGTCACCGGAGTGGTCAGCCGAAATCTTGCCGAAAAATCACAAAAATGCCAAAAACAAAGGCTAAATGTCCGGAAAACCAAGCAAAAGCACAACAATAAGTAAGAAATAACTTAAAGAAATAGATTGGAACTCATAAAATTACCTAAAGGCCATGAATCCACTCTCGAGACTCGAATCAACCTTTGGCAAGCCTTTTTGACGATTTCGTGATGAAGTACCAATGAATAGTGACGAATTTATCAAGGGATTTAGTATTTTGTGAGAAAAAGTCCTTAAATCCTATTTAAATTGATTTTACTTAAGATTTCTACTTGATTTTAGTATTTTAGACTAAAATATTAATCCTAATAAAGCTTAGGAAATACGGATTACTTAGATTTCCATGGCTTTATGAAGCTCTCTCTCTCCCTAAAATGCTATCAATTCTAAAATCTGAGTTTTCTTTTTCAAATGGCCAAAAGTCCAAAATCAGGAGATTTTTGGGGGTTTTATAGACTCTAGAAAGAACAAATTTCATATTAATCCTCCATATGTTTTAATTTGACGGAAAAATCACAAAAATCTGACTTGGAGAGCAAGAAAAACAAAAAAATTGCAGGGCAAAGAGGCAGGCCGTGCCAAGGCTGTGTCGCTGACGCGGCGGGCCCTAGGCAGTGTCATGTGATGCGGCCTGGCCCATGCCATGTCATATGATGCAGCCAGATCTAGACCACATCACATGATGTGGGCTAGGCGTGGTCTACCAGGCATGAGAGACCATGCCAGGTAGCGTGGCTCATGCAGCCAAACGCTTCATCCATGCGGCTTCCCGCATGGACCTCGTGGCCTGCCTGGCCGTTGAAGGCACCGACCACTATTGCCAGAGCAGGGGCACCGGCGGGGAGAGGAGGCTAGGGGTAGGGCTTCGATTAGGGGTTTAACTTCGAACGCTCATAACTTTCACTACGGTTATCTGATTAAGGCAATTCTCAACATTCCATAAACCTCGGAGAGTCTAGAATCCAAAGACATAAATGAGATTTGCTAACAATGTACGGGTTTTATTGAAAATTGCAAAGCAAATAACTTCATGTGAGAGAAAGATAACGATTAATTTAAATGTAATTTAATTATTTTTATGACTTTAAGTGCGGTGAAAGGTCACAATATCATCAAAAGGAGCTTTACAAACGTGATTCAACTCTCAAAGAATAGAACAACTAGTCTGTAAAAGGTTAGAGTAAAAAGTCATCATCGTTCTGCGGGTTACTAAAAAGCTCGTGCTTACATATAGCATGCATAATTAGTGAATCAAACAAGACTCGAGTTAGCACGATCATGGCATATTTATTGTACAATTTCATAGAGCCCACTTGGATGGCTAAACTTGCGTTCAAGCGACGTTTGTGAGAAAATCCCATTTTATCCACATTTTAGACTCGATTGTTCTTTTAACCGGATTATTAGTGAAAATGCCACATGTTACGGGGTGAGGACTATTTTTAGTGGGTTTTGGACTCCCGTCGTTGCATTGTACATCCTAACTTCAGAAATTAAACTAGGTCAAAAATATAACAAAAATAAATCTGTTGTCCAAAATGTCATACCACCGGTGGTATGAGTGAAGCCACTAGCGGCATCATTGATGCCACTAGTGATTTCGCTTACACAGGCTAATAGAATAATATTTTAGGTACCATAAAGAAAGGGTCCCATAAGAAAATAAAATAGTTGGTGACAAACACAGCCCCTAGCGGTATCATTGATGCCACTGGCGGCATGAATGATACCATCAGAGGCTTCGACTGTCATCGGCGGTTTCGGCTTCTTGCAGCAACAGCGGTTATTGGTCCAAAAATGACAGAAAACCTAAAACTAAGCACAAAACAGCAAATAAACACAACAAACAACAAAAATAAGAGTCAAAGAGCTATGAGACTCAAAATTTTTACCTCGGGGTCGTGAATCCACCTCTTCGTGATCCAAATGACACCTCCGGGAAGCTTGAAGTGATGATTTAGGTAGTGAATGGGGGATTTAAGTCTCTAAATCCTACTATGTTAATCTTTAACCTAAAGTCTACTGATTTTAAGCTAAATATCAAAGAGTTCAATGAAGAAAAACCAAGAAAAGATGGAGTAATTCCTCTTTTCTTAACTTTTCTACACCTTATCCCACTAAAAATAAATAAAATATCTCTAAGATTCCAAGTTGGGAGAGTCTCATCCTTATTTCAGCTGAAAATGGGTCCTTATATAGGCTAAAAACTGGGTAGAGCTGGCTTTAATCGATTATCCAACGGATATCGAGCAAGCATGGCAAAAAAGTTGTCTGCTTGCAGAAGTTAGGCTGCCAGCGGTATGGATGATACCTCTGGGGGTATCGCTAAAGCCGCTGGCAGCTTCAACCTCTACCAGGCCTGAAAAGTAGGCATGGCCTTGCCTAAAAAGGTGTAAAGGTGGTCAATTCTGCCTAAAAAGGTGATTTAGCAGGATCTGGGTATAATTAGGGCTATTTTTTTAATTTTTAAGGGTATTTAGGATCAAATTAATTTTTTGCTGCAAATCATCAGCTCGAGCTCCCTACAGACGCATTAGCGGACACGACGAACTAAATTTTTCCTAAAATAAAATTCATAAAGAATTTTTTATTGGTAATAAAAATTCAAAAAGAAATTTTATAGTGAGGAATAAAATTGAATATACATCATCATCATCTCGCGAGAGGAACTATAAAATCTCATGCTAACAATTGTTTCCCAATATTGAGCTAAGGACATTTTGCTTTGATATGTCGTTTCTCACCACATTCGAAGTAGGCCACCTCCTTCTCTTTGTCCTTTTTATCATTCTGACCCTTTCTATATTTGTCCTTCCTGAAGCTGCTTTCATTTCTTCTTCTAGAGTCAAACCTTCTGGAACTTCTCACTGGCCTTTTTTCTTCCTTCATTTGGAATCTTTTGAATTATCTGGCCACCATAGCCATTTCTTCCTTATTATGGGGAGATTCCCTTGAATTTTTTCTGTTTTAGAGGAGTGTGATCTGGAGGAGTCTTCCTTGAGAGCAATTCCTTTCTTCATTTCTTCAAGCTTTTTTTCTTTTTAGCTATATCTTTCCAGGGATAGCTCTTGGCTCAACAGGTTTCCAATGAGTTCATCATAACCATAAAATTTTAGGTCATGAGCTTCCTCAATGGATGTCTTCTTGCTATTCCATTCCTTGGTGAGACTCTAGAGAATTTTCTTCACCATCTCGTCCTCAGTGATCTCTTTTCCCAGCCTCTTCATTTCATTTACTAGATTTGTATATCTGGTGTTCATGCTGCTAATTGACTCCTTTGGTTCCATCTTGAAGTTTTCCAGTGTTTCTTGGGAGGAGATCAATCTTGGCTTCACGAACCTTGTTGGTTCCTTCATAGGTCACCTCAAGTTTTTGCCAAATTTCTTGAGCTATTTCATAGCCTGAGATCCTACTAAATTCAGTTGCACTCAAAGCACAATGAAGCATGTTAATTGCATTTAAATTTTCATGGAACTTTTTATAATCATTATCATCCCATTGATTAAAGCTTTTCTAGTTGTAATACCCTCAATCTCTAAAGTAAAGTGTGAGCGGACGACCTTTTCCCACCCGCGAGGACCGCGTGGGATGCGTAGCATGGGGGTGGAAAATAATGAGCGATGTGTAGCATGCTAAGGGATAATCCTTATTTTAGGCATGATGAAAATGATAATGAAAATGATGTCGAAGTTGAGTTTAAGTCCAATTTGCATGTTAAGGGATACGAGACTTAAAATCCCGTATTTTAAGATAGAGTCGCCACCCGGTTTAGCTCCACTGGGAATTTGGGTATGATATTCCCACCGGGTGGTTGGCCCATACCTTAAAATAAAGATTCCAAGTTCGGATGATGTTGCTTACTTTTCAATTTTTAAATCAAACCGTTTACATTTTAATAAGCGCGACTTCAGTTCTTATGTGATTTAAATCTAGTTATTATTTGGAGTTTTTGGTTTATATGGCCATTCATCACACAAAAGCGGTAAATGAAGCAGGAAAATAAATTATTACATGGCTTTACAAATACCTATACATTTTTCTAATGCGGGAAAATAAAGAAAGCAGATAAATAAATAAAAGGGCTAGACAGGGTCCTAACCGAGCTTACTAACTCGAGGCAAAATATATACCAGCAATCATGAATAATGCAATAATAAATAAAAGCATTAAATAAAATCAAACAAGGGAAAATAGCATATTTTTTTATCTTTCGGGATAAAAACATAATTTTTCGGGCACTTATTAATTATCTAAGAAACCTAAAAATTATCAAAATAAACCAAATAACCAAAACTAATAAATGGAAATTACACAAAATATTTTTGGAATATTAATTTTGGTAAAAAGATTTATTAAGATTTTATATATCCAAAAACCCATTTTTAAGCCATTAAAAGGAGATTTAGTCCATTAAATATTTAACAATTTACGAAAGATAGATTAAAAACTATATTATGACATTATAGATTAAATGTGATTTTTTAGGTGGAAATCGGGGTAAAAAACGTAAGAAAATGATAAAAGGACCAAAAACACAACAGGAGCTTTTTTCGTATTTTTGCCAATCCAGATGCTGTAGTGGGGCTTGAGATGCTGCAGTGGTAACCTGAGATGCTGCCGTCATTGCAGCATCTCAGGTTACGCTGGAGCATCTTAAAGCTCACCGGAGCATCTGGCTTGGAAAAACGTCAAGAAGCCCGAAATAACAACCAAGAACAGCTAAATAATGAATAAAAATAGATTGGAACTCAGTTTTGTTACCTAGAGGCCGTGAATCCATGGTTTGAGACTCAAACCGGTCATTTGGCAAGCTTTGTGACGAATTTGTGTTGAAATCCGACGAAACAGTGATGAAAATAGTGAACAACTTAGAGACGGAATTTAGTGATTTTGAGGAAAAAGTCTTTATATCCTATTTAAGCCCATTTTTACTTAAGATTTCTAATTATTTTTAGCATTTAAGCTAAAAGATTAAGCTAAATAACCCTTCAAAATTCCGAATAATCAGATTTCTTAAGTTTTTTGTAGCTTTCTCTCTCTAAAACCTAGTAATATCTAAATGGTGAATTAAGTTTTAATTTGGCAAAAAGTCCTGAATTAGGTGATTTAATGGGTTTATATAGGCCTGACTCACTCCAAATAACACAATTAGTCCTTAGAAATACAAAGATTCCTAGAAAAATTGAGTAAATTCAAATTTAGATAGAGAAAGATGGACTGGCGACGGATAGCCAGAGACCGCGTAGCGTCTTAGGCCGAGACACTACAACCAGCGGTGCCACGGCGCGTCTCAGAGACGTGGCAACTTTATGGCCACAAGTGCCGAGATGTGAGGGCAAGGCTCGAGACACGCATAGGGGTGCGTCTGACGTGCCCCCGCCTTGTCTTGCCACCCGACGAAGCTTCTCGAAGCTCCGACGGCGCAGGCTAGGGCAGGACAAAACTTTCAATTTTTTTCTTTTCTAATATTTAATTATTTTTTTATATATATTAATTATTTTTAATATATATTTTATTTTGTTAATTTTCAAAGCCTCTACTTTAATTAACCGATTAAAGGAAACTAAACGATTAAAATCCCAACTTCATCACGAGAATACTTGTCAAACCCAATTTGACTCCAAAATAATAGAATAACAGGCCAAATATTAGGTCCAAGCAAAACATCATCATCGTTCCGCGGGTCACCGAAAAGCCCATGCTCACAGGCTGCCCCTCGTGAGATTATCATATGACGGGTCAAATGTGATCTCACGGAAGAGCGAGGGATAGAAGGTTATGCCTGAGTCACGAATTCCTAAGCCAATTGTCTAATAGGATTGCCATCAACAGATCTTTTAGAAGGAATAAAACAGGGATAATGGGTATTCTCATCATGGTTGTCTATGGCCGGTGCAGGGACACATCATCAATGGACCAGTCGAGGATAGAAAATTCTTTGAGTCGATTATCTATGGATGGTACGGGGACGCATCATTAACAGACCTCTAAGAGTTGAAAATCTCGAGTTAGTTGTTTACTGGCGGTTTTAAGAACGCACCATCAACAGACTTATCAAGATAAAATTCTTCTGAGCCGTGAAATTCAGAATTGGTTTGACCTATCAAGAGTAAAAGTCGAGAAGTTAGCATCTGATAAATACGTTCACCTTTTTATTGCTTAATTGATTTTGTGGGAAGAAAATTTTTTGCCCTAAAATGGGTGAGATATAAAATAACTGAGGTTTAGAGGTATCCGGGAGCCGGAAAGAAATAACCGATCGGATGGTTTTACCCCTTGCTGAAAGGAATATTCTAGAGAATATGTCAAAGTAAAAGAATATATTCCTTTCCTTTCTTTCTAATATATTCTTTTCTTTCTCCTTCTTCTTATATCCAATCCACATTTCACCAAGGGGAAGATGTATCCCAAGAGAGGAGACAGAAAGCCTTATGGGATCACCCATGATTCACTATCGAATGGTCGACATAGATTATGAGCGCATGCTCGGTCTTTTGGGAGTACGGCCTTAGAGACCCCGATACTTACATGGGCTATACACAGACCTCCCAAGCCTGGATATCTACTCAACGGGGAAAACACGCTTACATGTGCCAGGTAAAATGCCAAAACCCAAGCTTTGCTTCAATTTCTCTTTTTGAACAACCATTATTAGGCCATAGAACTTGAATTTTGTGGATTTATTAGGCTTGAATATTTGGTGAAATCGGGTGTATAAATATATGTTGGGCGTGTTAATTGGTGTTTTGGAACTGAATTCATTGTATTTTGGAACTCCGACACTTGTTTGACATCTCTAGAGGGCGAATGGTAGCTTATTAACCCAATTATTGTATCTTGTTGTAGGCTTGGAGAGAAATTTCTTGATAAGGTGGTTTGCGATCTTAGTTAACCTAATAGCTCATGGTCTATGAGGCAAAGCCCCACGGCATTCAAACCCATATTTCTTGATCAATCGGGTGGTTGGCCCTCGAAACTAAAAATGATTTTCTGAGACCAAGTGGTAAAGTGGGGTGTACCGAGCAAAGACGCATCTCTTAATGAACTTGGCCATCCTCTTAGCAGTAGTATTGGTGAAAGACTCGGCTTCCCCTACTTTGAGAAGTAACCTACCCCTACGATGATGAAGCAGTGTTCATTTATCGATGAGGGTCGAATCTCGTCGATCATATATGTCCCTCTCACCGAGAATGGCCAATAAAGAGAGAAACAGTGAAGGTTTATGGTTGGGAGGTATAGGATACGAGGAAGAATAAATGGTGTATCTGGGGTGGGAAATTGGAGAACGAGTGGGCGAAGAAAAGGTAAGCCTTAATTTTGTCAGAGGTAGTCTTGCAATGCTCTTTCTCCACTATCGGCTGACACTTCTTCGGTAGTTTGAAAGTAGGTTTGCACATAGTGGTATACTATGAATTGATTGACATTTTGAACCTATCTAAGGAAGAATTGAGCTTCTCTTTCTGCTTTAGGTATGAAGATGTGATGCTAAGCATTCTGATAATAAACCCTAGGCGTGTGTAGGTATGATCAGGCGAAAGCATTATCATGATCTTGAAGCACTTGCTATCTCTCATTTTCTTTCAGAGGTTAGGTCATTAGAAAATGGTTACCATTCTAGGTTATCATCTATGCTCAAATTTATTCTAGTTAAAGGAACGTCATGAATGCTGAACACGTTATGCTTATCATGAAATGAATGCATGGACCCATCAGGCGAAACATCAAATGAGTAAACAAAATGAGAGTCTTTGATTGAATAAAAATGCCTTAAAGGTAGAGTTGTTCACATATACCTACTAGAAAAAAAGATTACATAAATAGATAGTCATCCTCCACAGGCGGAGGGTCTTAATTGGTAGAGCTAGGCATCCTCGGTAGCTTTCATCGGCATGTCATCTAGGTCGAGACCCAAAACTTTCCTTTGTTTGGCAGATGACTCATCTCCTTCTTTTGCTAGAGACCTCGCGAGATTCTTGCTAGCTTTGGTGATAGAATTTGTCTTCATCAATAGTGTCGATTGAACTAGAAAAGGCCATGGCCAACACAGTTTCCTTAAGGAGACCAGAATTGATCACGCTCACCTCACCACAACGATTTGGTGATGGCTTCTCCTCAGTATTGGTCTTTCTATCTAGTTGATCCATTTTTCCCTCTCTCACCAAGCGCTAAATGGCCATGCCTAGAGGTTTGCATTGATCTATTATGTGCCCTACCTGAACATGATAGCGATAAAAATTCCCTTTTTCTTTAGGCGTAGGAGACCGGTATTCATGAAGAGGGCTAAGCATGCCTTTCTTTTACAACTTAGCAAACAAAACATTGAGGGTGAGCTTCCATGGAGATATGAACGCTTTCTGAGCTGGTTCTCTAGCATGTGTGGCTTGAACTGCAGAGATGCTCTCTTGAGTGATGACTTGAACTGTGGGTGTCTTCTCCTCGGTTGGGACAACAGAAACTTTGAAAGTTCCAAAATTGGTGTTCTTATTAAACTAGGGTTTTTGCTACTTGGCTTGTTAGCTTTCTCTTTCTCCTCTCGGCGTTCAATTTTTTCGGCCCTTTCGAAAACCTTTGTATAAGATTCAAAAGAATCAGTTTCCATCTCCTTTTGGATAATCGGGAGAGCTTCATCAAGAAGCTTCAGGATCATCAATTTCAAACTGAGCTTTTATATCAACAGGACATGAGTGGCCATCCACTGATTGAAGTAGAACTCGAAAGACTCGCCTTGATTTTGCTTAACGGCCTCGAGATTCTAGATAGTGGTTTCCATGGTTGAATTAAAACAGTAATGACCAATTACGGCTTCAAAAAGGAGCTTCCAATCAACGATTGTTGACTGCAAGAGGGTATTATACCATTCACAAACTAGCCCTGATAGAGTACATGGAAACAACTTAGCAAGAACTTTGTCCCCAATTTTCTGAACATGCATGATCGGCTTGAACATCACGCTGTGGGATTTGGGATGTCCCTCACCGAAGTAGGCTTCCATTTGGGGAATCGAAAAGTTCTTAGGGACCCAATCTTCATCCCGGAGGTTGCATGACTTGGTAGATTGGTGTCACACCCAGAGGCTGTGTGACATGGTCGTTGTGCACAGAAGAGGCTCCAAACTAAAATGGTTGAGGGGGAGATAGAATCTAAATATGAGGGCGAGCAAAGGGGTATTGAGGTTAAGTAGTTCCGCATAGAGTAACCATAAAATTGGGAGGAGATGGCGCAAAAGGTGTTGGCGGTGTTGGAGAAATAATAAAACCACTAGAGGGAACAGCCATTTGTGTGGTAAAACCCCGTGAGGAAGTGGGGAATATGGGAGCCTGAAGGGAAGTCCTCGAGGGTATAGGAGGGGGAAAATAAAATGGCGGTGGAGCAAAGATGGGGGAGGCTAAACCGAGGAACTCTAACCAAACTAAAACTAAATCGGTCGGATAGGTTAGAGCGGTGGAGCTGAAAACTGAGGCTGAATAGGTGGAGACTGACTAGACACATTCTAAGCAATCTCTATCTATCCTTGAGCTTGAAATATAGGCTCTAATGGCCTCTAAGCATCTCTCTCTTCCCTTAGAGCTAATAGAACTTGCTCTTGGATGGTAACACGAAACATATCAGATTGCAAAAACATGGCCATAGAATTGGCTAACTCGTAACCCAACTGCGACTGATTCTGATTGGTTGAAGGAGGAAGAAGAGGAGGAGAGGAGAAACCTCAGACGGAACCCCACTAGCTGGCAGAATATCGGACGTGGTAGATAGAGCAGATTCTGGAACCAAAATGACTGACCGGCGAACCAAACGACGATCGAGTCAGAGCCAAAAAGGACTGCGGCGGCTAGGACATCTCGACCAAACTAGAGAAACTGGAAGATGATTAGCCCAAATCGAACCATGAATGAAATGGATGATTACATAATAATTCAAGTGATGAATGCTATATATACGAGGGTGGTTTAGAGAGGTAGAGAGCATAAAAGCTTATGATGCAGAGCTTAACTTCAAAATACGTGAGACCCGCGCACCCCTCGCCAAGCCTAGAGAACTAGATACGGGTTGTTGGGACTCGAATGATCTCAGGCCTTTCGTTAAATTCCCCATTCAAATGAGGGGAGAGTAGAGGTAAGCGAGAACACAAAATAAAAGTCAGCCACAAGTGGCGTATGCATGAGCACAACACAAGTAGCACACAAAAAGCGAATAAACCTCTTCCAACCTTATGACTCCTGAGGAACACCGTTCAAAAGATCTAGGGGTAACTCTAGCACCAACAAATGGCAGGAGAGTATGCGACCTAAATCTAAATTATTTTGGTGAACCTAAGAGGAAGTTATTATGGCTATATTTATCGCGGTTCAAAGTCTCAAATTGCTGGTTTCATGGAATGATACTATAGAAGGGTCTCGTTTACCTTGATTTCATGTAACTCAATCACTCCTCAAATGAGTGCTATCGGGGAATTACAAGTTGGTTAAAATGAGGGATCCACCCATAAATATCCCTAATTCCTAGCGGGCATGAGGTATAAAAGTAAGCTTCACAGGGGTGAAATAATGGCACCTTAACTTAGTATCTGACTAAAGCGATGGATTCAAAAGGCATAAGAAATAAAGCTTTGAT
This sequence comes from Euphorbia pulcherrima, assembly GCA_947683365.1. Classification (NCBI taxonomy): domain Eukaryota; kingdom Viridiplantae; phylum Streptophyta; class Magnoliopsida; order Malpighiales; family Euphorbiaceae; genus Euphorbia; species Euphorbia pulcherrima. Next base: position 47,618,618 of record CANTUS010000014.1, read on the forward strand.
TTAAAAACCATTTCAGCACATCATCAAAATCCTTTAACCAAATTTTAAGTTAAGAGGGAATCCCCAACAAAATCGCCACTGTGAGTGGATGACCTTTTCCTCCTCGACCTGCGTGAGATACGGGGAGGGAGAAAAAAATAGGCGCTGCGATGCATGCTGAAGGGATTGATCCTCATTTTAGCGTGATGAAAAGATAAACTTGATAAAAATGATGTTGATGTTGAATTTTAGTCCAATTTAGATGTTATGAGATACAAGACTTGAAATCCCATATTTTAAGATAGAGTCGCCACCAGGTTTAGCTCTACCGGGAATTTTGGTACAATATTCCCACCTGGTGGTTGGACCGTACCTTAAAACAGAGATTCCAAGTTCGGATGATGTTGCTTATTTGTCATTAATTAAATCGAGGCATTTACATTTTAATAAACGCAACTTTAGTTCTTATGCGATTTAAATCTGATTATTGTTTAGAGTTTTCGGTTTATATGGCCATACATCACAAAAAAAAAGTAAATAAAGCAGGAAAATAAATTATTACATGGCTTTACAAATACCTATACATTTTTCTAATGCGAGAAAATGAATAAAGCGAATAAATAAATAAAAGGGCAAAACCAGGTCCTAATCAAACTTACCAAAATGGACCCGACTCCAAACAAGACGACAAATCACATATGAATAATCATAAACAATACATAAACAGTAAAAGTGCAGAAAAATAGATCAAACAAAGGGGGAAACATATTTTTGGATTTTTCGTGACTAAAAACACAATTTTTGGGCATTTATTAAATATCTATACAACCTAAAATATTATTTAAGTAAACTAAACACCCTAAAATAATAATGGAACACTACAGAATATTTTGGGATTTTTATTTAAGATAAAAAGATTTATTAAGGATTTAATTAGTGAAAAACCCATTTTTAGCCATTAAAGGCGGCTTAACCAATTAAATAATTAATAAATTATGAAAATAGATTAAAAATTGTTTTATTTAATTATAGATTATATGTGATTTTTCAGAAATCTTTTGGGTGAAAATTGGGGTTAAAAACGCAAGAAAACGATAAAACAGGGCAAAAAACACAAAATAAAATAGACAGGGACCATTTGGGCCTTTTTTGCTAGTAGGCCGACTAAGTGAGGTGGTGGGCTGCTTGAATGACATGGTAGGCTGACTCAGTAGGCCTAGGTGTCTTTCAATCGGCCTTTTCTCCACCGAAGTGGTCAACCGAAAAAATTGCCTAAACAGGCGAGAATCGACATTTTTGTCCCCGAAAACTCAAGATTATTGTCATTTCAAGTCGTTTCCTACATTATTTCAGTAGATTTGGACTTAAAACACCAAAATAACTTTGATTTTTTGGCTTGGGGGGAAGAAACACAAAAATATCGGTGAAAAGGTGACTAGCCCCTTGAGCGACGTGGTAATCCGACTCATTGAGTCGGTCAGCCACGTCACTCAAGCGGCCTGCTGGTCGCCAGAGTGGTCAGCCAGAATCTCACCAAAAAATCATAAAAATGCCCAAAACAAGGGCCAAATGCCCGAAAACCAAGCAAAAGCACAACAATAAGTAAGAAATAACTTAAAGAAATAGATTGGAACTCATAAAATTACCTAAAGGCCGTGAATCGACTCTCGAGACTCGAATCAACCTTTGGCGATCTTTTTTTACAATTTCGTGATGAAATACTGATGAATAGTGATGAATTTAGCAAGGGATTTAGTGATTTTATGAGAAAAAGTCCCTAAATCTTATTTAAATTGATTTTACTTAAGATTTCTACTTGATTTTAGTGTTTAGACTAAAACATTAAGCCTAATAAAGCTTAGGAAATACGGATTACTTAGATTTCCATGGCTTTATGAAGCTCTCTCTCCCTAAAATCCTATCGATTCTAAAATCTGAGTTTTCTTTTTCAAATGGGCAAAAGTCCAAAATCAGGGGATTTTTTGGGTTTTTATAGACTCTAGAAAGCACAAATTTCATAATTAATCCTCCAAATGTTTTAATTTGACAGAATAATCATAAAAATCTGACTTGTATAGCAATTAAAACTCAAAAATTGTAGGGGAAAGGGGCAGGCCACATCGTTGATATGGCCAGATCTAGGCTGCATCACATGACGCGGCCTAGGCGTGGTCTCCCAGGCATGGGAGACCACGCCAGGCCTCCTGAGCCATGTGGCCCACTATATATTCCTTGCGGCTTGCCACGTGGACAATAGAATTTGCTTGGCTGATGACGGTGGTGGCCGCCGTCACAGGAGCAGGGGCACCATTGGGGAGAGGAGGCTAGTGCTACGGCTTTAATTAGGGGTTAGACTTTGAACGCTCATAACTTTCACTATGGTTATCCGATTAAGGAGATTTCTAACATTCCAGAAACCTCGGAGAGTCTAAAATCCAATCATATGAACAAGACTTGCTGAAAATGTTCAAATTTTATTGAAAATTGCGAAACAATATACTGCCTGCGAGAGAAAGATAATAGTTAATTTAAATGTAATTTAATTATTTTTAATGACTTTAAGCACGATCAAAGCTCACAAAATCGTCAAAAGGAGCTTTCCAAATATGATTCTACTCTCAAAGAATAGAATAACTAGTCCGTAAAAGGTTAGAGAAAAAAGTCATCATCGTTCCGTGGGTCACTAAAAAGCTCATGCTCACATGCTGCCCCTTGCTAGATTATCATTTGACGGGTCAAATGTGATTTCACGAAAGAGTGAGGGATAGGAGGTTATACCTAAGACAATGGAACCTCAAGTTGGTTCTCTATGGATGGTCATAGGACGCATCATCAACGGACCTATCGGAGGTAGAAAATTCTGATTCGGTTATCTACTGGTGATTTGAGGATGCACCATCAGCGAACCTATCAAGAAGGTAGAACTGAATCGATTATCTACTGGTGGTTTGATGATGCACCATCAATGCACCTATCTAGAAGGTAGAATTGAATGGTTTATCTACTGGTGGTTTGAGGATGCATCATCAACGGACCTATCGAGAAGGCAAATCTGAATCGGTTGTCTACTGGTGGTTTGAGGATGCACCATCAATGGACCTATCGAGAAGGCAAATCTGAATTGGTTGTTTATTGGTGGTTTAAGGACGCACCATTAACGAACCTATCGAGAAGGCAAATCTAAATCAATTGTCTACTTGTGGTTTGAGGATGCACCATTAATGGACCTATCAAGAAGGCAAATCTGAATTGGTTGTCCGCTTATAGTGCTACTGACAGACTTGTCATGAATAGAATTTAAAAAGTTAGAAATTGTTGTAGATTGCATTTTTAATTTCTTAATTGATTTTGTCGAGACAAAAAAATTTGCCCCTACAATTAAGCAATAAAAATGGAATATTGAGAAAAATAAGTTTAGAAATATCCAGGAAGTCTGGGAAAGTCATCGCCAGGTTAATTTTTTGACAGTTGCATCGAGGCGCTCTTGGAGGGCCAAAAGTTGCATTGCGGTGCCCCTAAAGGGTTGAAAGTTACATGGAGGTGCCCTAAAGGATGTTCTGAGTTTTGAATTTTGGATCTTTGGATTGATTGTCCGTCGAACTCATCGTATGGCGTCCGAGGCGTCCATTGGGTCCAACTGATATGCCCCTAATGATTATATCAAGGTGCCCCTGGGCACTTGCATCAAGGTGCCCCTTGGAGAAATTCTGAGTTTTGATTTTAGGATCTATCAGGTTGATTGTCCATTTGGATTGCCATATAGTGTACCTATCTAGGTAGTCTTGAAGCATTAGTAAATGACATGAATTGCGTTTTTATTGCTTAATTGATTTTGTGGAATAAAAAAAAATTTCCCCTTCAATTAAGCAATAAAAATGGAAGAAAGAAATGTAAATTGAGTTAGGATTTCCGGGAGTCCAGAGAAATTGTCGAGCTTGAATGATAGCTCGAGGAGACTTTTTTGTGCTTTGTTTCCTATAGAATTGAGTATAGAATAAAAGATAGGACATTTATGAATATTATACATGAATGCATGAGTTGCTGGGACTAATCATCCTTCACATCTGAGCTACATGACTGCTCGTCTGATCAATTTTGCTCAATTTAGTAGCTTAATAGGAGAGAGAATATATGAAATTCATTGCAGCACAGATAAGGCAAGAATGCCCCTGGCAAAGGATTAGGGGTGTCATGCAGATTAGGTGGGAATGCACCTTGTGGAGAACTATAGAAGTTGCGGCGTACACTTGAGGCTCATGTGTTTGGATACCATGGCTGAGAAAGGATATGTGAATTCTCTGTTGCTAGTATGACAAGTGACAGAGGGCTCGTCATAAGCTATTCAAAGCGATGAGTCGACTGTAAATTGATTGCTGGATCGAGCATGTCAAAGACAAGGGGGTGCATGAATCAAAGTTTAAGATTCTGGATAACAAATGATTGGGCGCTACCACTACCTATGAATTCTACTAAGGATGTCTTTAGAAGATTAGGATGTTGCCGCCTTGAGGTCCTCGGTCACGGTCGAGATTGGAGTGGACACGATAGAGGACGGATTTGAGCTCTTTGAGTCCAATAGATGGCAGTGGATGCTTAGGTTCTATAGTGACAACGATGATAATGCGGGTACCTTGATGTGATTGGTGGCAGTCACTTATCTTTGTTTTGATTGTCTTAATTTTTGCATAGACCTGAACATTGTTTTAGGCCCATCAGACTTGTTTATTTTGCTTTTATGTCCTAATTTTTGCCTGGACTGCCCTTTTTAGGTTTCCAATCCAGCGGACTGCCCTGGCTTTTGCATAGACTTCGGTTCTTTTTAGTCTATCAGTACTTTTGCCTTTTGTTATCTTTCTTTCCTCTTGAGGAATTGGGCTGACTCCACGAAACCCTTCGTTCGACTTACTTGCGACATTTTGCCTTTAGGGCCTAATATTTTCGTTCAAGCTTAAACATAAAGATTTCAGTAAAATGACATTTCCATTAAATGAAGTAAGCTTGAGTACACAATGATGATAACCATTTCTATTAACCCAAACTCTAGTGTTAACTAGCCTATAAGGGTTTTCTAGCCAACACGCTCTCGTTGCTCACTTTTACCCTAATTTTTGCCTAGACTGCCCTTTTCGGGTTTTCAGTCTAGCGGGCTATTTTGCACCCTAACTTTTGCCTGACCGGTTTTTAGAATACCGATCAACGGGATACACCCTAATTTTTGCCCGAGTAGTAGAAGACCACTCACTGCATGATTGATTTTATATATTTTTTTATGTGCCTCTTTTCTGGATTTGATTCTTTTGGGTTAGATATAATAACGCTTCAAACTATACTGAATGATAGGGGTTCGTGAATTTGTTACCATCCATAATCTTCATGCCCCGGGAACGAGTACCTTTTTGATTACGTAAGGTCCTTCCCCATTCAGTCTGAAATTCCCCTTAGGGTCGGTGTTGGTAGGCTTCACTTACTTTGGAATCAGATCATTGGCCTTTGATAGGTATCTTTGATGCTCAACTTGGTTGTTGTTCAGCCTCACTATACGCTTTTGATACATTTGAAGACTATTTAAGCTGCTTGAACTATGATTTAGTCCACAGGGTCCCTTTGACTCGGATTCAATGAGACTCTCAAGGACTTCATCTCAGTTTCGACTGGGATCATGGTTATCATACCATAAACCAAGGAGACAGGCATCAGATTTGTTGGAACTTTGACACTTGTTTGACATCTCTAGAGGGCGAATGATAGCTTATTGACCCAATTATTGTATCTTGTTGTAGGCTTGGAGAGAAATTCCTTGATAAGGTGGTTTACGGTCTTAGTTAACGCAATAGCTCATGCTCTAAGAGGCAAAGCCCTACGGCGTTCAAACCCATATTTCTTGATCAATTAGGTGGTTGGCCCTCGGAACCGAAACTGATTTTCTGAGACCAAGTGGTAAAGTGGGGTGTACCGAGTAAAGACGCATTTCTTGATGAACTTGGCAATCCTCTTGGCTATAGTATTGGTGAAAGGCTCGGCTTCCCCTACATTGAGAAGTAACCTACCCCTATGATGATGAAGCAGTGTTCATTTGCCGATAAGGGTCGAATCTCGTCGATCATATATGTCCCTCTCGCCGAGAATGGCCAATGAGGAGAGAAACAGTGAAGGTTTATGGTTAGGAGGTATAGGATATGAGGAAGAATAAATGGTGTATCTGGGGTCGGAAATTGGAGAACGGGTGGGCGAAGAAAAGGTAAGCTTTAATTTTGTCGGAGGTAGTCTTGCAATGCTCTTTCTCCACAATCGACTGACGCTTCTTCGGTAGTTTGAAAGCAGGTTTGCATATAGTGGTATGCTATGAACTGATTGACATATTGAACCTATCTAAGGAAGAATTGAGCTTCTCTTTCTGCTTTAGGTATGAAGATTCGATGCTCGGCATTCTGACAATAAACCCTAGGCATGTCTAGGTATGATCAGGCAAAAGCATTATCATGATCTTGAAGCACTTGCTATCTCTCATTTTCTTTTAGAGGTTAGGTCATTAGAAAATGGTTACCATTCTAGGTTATCATCTATACTCAAATTTATTTTAGTTAAAGGAACGTCATGAATGCTGAACACGTTATGCTTATCATAAAATGAAAGCATGGACCCATCGGGCGAAACATCAAACGAGTAAACAAAATGAGAGTCTTTGATTAAATAAAAATGCCTTAAAGGCAGAGTTGTTCACATATAACTATGAGAAAAAAAGATTACATAAATAGATAGTCTCCTCCATAGGTGGAGGGTCTTGATTGGTAGAGCTAGGCATCCTCGATAGCTTTCATCGATATGTCATCCAGGTCGAGACCTAAAATTTTCTTTTGTTTGACAGATGACTTATCTCCTTCTTTTGCTAGAGACCTCGCGAGATTCTTGGTTGCTTTAGCGATAGAATTGTCTTCATCCATAGTGTTGATTGAACTAGAAAAGGCCATGGCTAACACAGTTTCCTCAAGAAGACCAGAATTGATCACACTCACCTCACCACACGGGTTTGGTGATGGGTTCTCCTCAGTATTAGTCTTTCTAGCTAGTTGATCCATTTTTCCCTCTCTCACCAAGCGCCAAATGGCCATGCCTAGAGGTTTGCATTGATCTATTGTGTGCCCTACCTGAATATGATAGCGATAAAAATTCCCTTTTTCTTCAGGCGTAGGAGACCGGTATTCATGAAGAGGGCTAAGCATGCCTTTCTCTCACAACTTAGCAAACAGGACATTAAGGGCGAGCTTCCATGGAGATATGAACGCTTTCTGAGCTGGTGCTCTAGCATGTGTGGCTTGAACTGTGGAGATGCTCTCTTGAGTGATGACTTGAACTGTGGGTGTCTTCTCCTCGGTTAGGACAATAGAAACTTTAAAAGTTCCAGAATTGGTGTTCTTATTAAACTAGGGTTTACTTCCACTTGGCTTGTTAGCTGTCTCTTTCTCTTCTCGGCGTTCAATCTTTTCGGCCTTTTTGAAAACCTTTGTATAAGATTCAAAAGAATCAGTTTCCATCTCCTTTCGGATAATCGGGAGAGCTTCATCAAGAAGCTTCAGGATCATCACTTTCAAACCGAGCTTTTATTTCAACAGGACCTAAGTGGCCATCCACTGATTGAAGTAGAACTTGAAAGACATGCCTTGTTTTTGCTCAATGGCCTCGAGATATTGGATAGTGGTTTCCATGGTTGAATTAAAATAGTAATGACCAATTAGGGCTTTAGAAAGGAGCTTCCAATCTACAATTATTAACTTCGAGAGGTTATTATACCATTCACGAACTGGCCCTGATAGAGTACATGAAAACAACTTAGCAAGAACTTTGTCCCTAATTTTCTAAACACGCATGATCGGCTTGTACATCACGATGTGGGATTTAGGAGGTCCCTCATCAAAGTAGGCTTCCATTTGAGGAATTGAAAAGTTCTTTGGGACCTAATCTTCATCCCTCACATCTTCCTTTTCCTTATAAGCTGCTTAAAGAATGCCATCATTTTGGGTGTCACGCCCGGAGGTTGCGTGACCTAATAGATTGGTGTCACACCCGGAGGCTGTGTGACATGGTCGTTGTCCATAGAAGAGGCTCCAAACTAAAATGGTTGAGGGGAGCTAGAATCTCAATATGAGGGTGAGCAAAGGGGTATTAAGGTTAAGTAGTTCTGCATAGAGTAACCAAAAAATTGGGAGGAGATGGCGCAAAAGGTGTGGGCGGTGTTGGAGAAATGACAAAACCGCTAGAGGGAACAGCCATTTACGTGGTAAAATACCCTGAGGAAGTGGGGAATATGGGAGCTTGAGGGGAACGCCTCAAGGGTATAGGAGGAGGAAAATGAAACGGTGATGGAGCAAAAGATGGGGGAGGCTAAACAGAGGAACTCTAACCAAACTGAAACTGAATCGGTCGGACAAGTGGGAGTGGTGGAGCTAAAAACTGAGGCTGAATAGGCGGAGACTGACTAGACACATTCTGAGCAATCTCTATCTATCCTTGAGCTTGAAATATAGGCCCTGATGGCCTCTGAGCATCTCTCTCTTCCCTTAGAGCCAATCGAACTTGCTCTTGGATGGTAACACGAAACATATCAGATTACAAAAACATGGCCATGGAATTGGCTAACTCGAAACCCAACTATGACTAATTCTGATCGATTGGAGGAGGAGGAGGAGGAGAAGAAAATTCAAACGGAACCCCACTGGCTGGCAGAATATCAGACATGGCAGATAGAGCAGATTCTGGAACTAAAATAGCCGACTGGCGAACCAAATGACGATTGAGTTGAAGCCAAAAAGGACTATGGCGGCTAGGACGTCTCGACCAAACTAGAGAAATTAGAAGATGATCAGCCCGAATCAAACCATGAATGAAATGGATGATTACATAATAATTCAAGTGATGAATGCTATATATATGAGGGTGGTTTAGAGAGGTAGAGAGCATAAAAGTATATGACGCAGAGCTTAACCCCAAAATATGTGAGACGCGCGCACCCCTCGCCATGCCTAGAGAACTAGATACGGGTTGTTAGGACTCAAATGATCTCAGGCCTTTCGTTAAATTCCCCATTCAAACAAGGGGAGAGTAGAGGTAAGCGAAAACACAAAATAAAAGTCGGCCACAAGCGGCGTATGCATGAGCATAACACAAGTATCACACAAAAAGCGAATAAACCTCTTCCAACCTTATGACTCTTGTGCAATGCCGTTCAAAAGATCTAGGGGTAACTCTAGCGCCAACAAATGGTAGGAAAGTATGCGACCTAAATCTAAATTATTTTGGTGAACCTAAGAGGAAGTTATAATGGCTAGATTTATCGCGGTTCAAAGTCTCAAATTGCTGGTATCATGGAATGATACTTTAGAAGGGTCTCGTTTACCTTGATTTTATGTAACTTAACCACTCCTCAAATGAGTGCTTTCGCGGGAATTACACGTTGGTTAAAACGAGTGATCCACCCACAAATATCCCCAATTCCTAGCGGGCATGAGGTATAAAAGTAAGCTTCACAGGGGTGAAATAATGGCACCTTAACTTAGTATCTAACTAAAGCGATGGATTCAAAAGGCATAAGAAATAAAGCTTTGATTTAAAAACCATTTCAGCACATCATCAAAATCCTGTAACCAAATTTTAAGTTAAGAGGAAATCCCCAAAAAAATCGCCACTGTGAGCGGACGACCTTTTTTGCCTCGACCTGCGTGAGATACGGGAAGGGAGAAAAAAATAGACGTTGCGAAGCGTGCTAAAGGGATTGATCCTCATTTTATCGTGATGAAAAGATAAACTTGATAAAAAATGATGTTCATGTTGAATTTTATTCCAATTTAGATGTTATGAGATACAAGACTTGAAATCCCATATTTTAAGATAGAGTCGCCACCAGGTTTAGCTCTACCGGGAATTTTGGTATGATATTCCCACCTGGTGGTTGGACTGTACCTTAAAACAGAGATTCTAGGTTCGGATGATGTTGCTTATTTTTCATTTATTAAATCAAGGCATTTACATTTTAATAAATGTAACTTCAGTTCTTATGCGATTTAAATCTGATTATTGTTTAGAGTTTTTGGTTTATATAGCCATACATCACAGAAAAATAGTAAATAAAGCAGGAAAATAAATTTTTACTTGGCTTTACAAATACCTATACATTTTTCTAATGCGAGAAAATAAATAAAGCGAATAAATAAATAAAAGGGCAAAACCAGGTCCTCACCGAACTTACCAAAATGGACCCGACTCCAAACGAGACGACAAATCACATATGAATAATCACAAACAATACATAAACAATAAAAGTGCAGAAAAATAGATCAAACAAAGGGGGAAACATATTTTTAGATTTTTCGTGACTAAAAACACAATTTTCGGGCATTTATTAAATATCTAAATAACCTAAAATATTATTTAAGTAAACTAAACACCCTAAAATAATAAAGGAACACTACAGAATATTTTGGAATTTTTATTTAAGATAAAAAGATTTATTAAGGATTTAATTACTGAAAAATCCTTTTTTTAGCCATTAAAAGGACACTTAACAAATTGAATAATCAATAAATTATGTAAAAAATATTAAAAATTATTTTATTTAATTACAGATTATATGTGATTTTTCAGAAATTTTTCAGGCGAAAATCAGGGTCAAAAACACAAGAAAACAATAAAACAGGGCAAAAAGCACAAAATAGATAGGACCATTTGGGCATTTTTTGCCAGTAGGCCGACTCAGTGAGGTGATAGGCCGCTTGAATGACATGATAGGCCGACTCAGTGAGTCGGCCTATGTGTCATTTAGTCAGCCTTTCGCCCACCAAAGTGGTCAACCGAAAAAATTGCCGAAACATGTAAAGTCGACATTTTTGTCCTCAAAAACTCAAGATTAGTGTGTTTCAAGTCTTTTCCTACATTATTTCAGTAGATTTGGACTTAAAACACTGAAATAAGTTTGATATTTTGGCTTGGGGGGAAGAAACCCAAAAATACTAGTGAAAAGGTGACTGGCCGCTTGAGCGACATGTAGATCGACTAAGCGACGAGGTAGGCCGTCTCATTAAGTCGGTCAGCCACGTCACTCAGGCAGCCTGTCGGTCGCCGGAGTGGTCAGCCGGAATCTTGTCGGAAAATCACAAAAATGCCAAAAACAAGGGCCAAATGTCCGAAAAACCAAGCAAAAGCACAGCAATAAGTAAGAAATAACTTGAAGAAATAGATTGGAACTCATAAAATTACCTAAAGGCCATGAATCCACTCTCGAGACTCAAATCAACCTTTGGCAAGCTTTTTTGACGATTTCGTGTCAAAGTACCAACGAATAGTGATGAATTTATCAAGGGATTTAGTATTTTGTGAGAAAAAGTCCCTAAATTCCATTTAAATTGATTTTACTCAAGATTTCTACTTGATTTTAGTATTTTAGACTAAAAGATTAAGCCTAATAAAGCTTAGGAAATACGCATTACTTAGATTTCCATGGCTTTATGAAGGTCTCTCTCTCCCTAAAATGCTATCAATTCTAAAATCTTGGTTTTCTTTTTCAAATGGGCAAAAGTCCAAAATCAGGAGATTTTTAAGGTTTTTATAGACTCTATAAAGCATAAATTTCATAATTAATCCTCCATATGTTTTAATTTGATGGAAAAATCACAAAAATCTGACTTGGAAAGCAAGAAAAACAAAAAAATTGCAGCGCAAAGGGGCAGGTCATGCCAAGGCCGGGTCGTTAACGTGGCCGGCCCTAGGCAGTGTCAAGCGATGCAACCTGGCCCATATCGTGTCATATGATGCGGCCAGATCTAGACCGCATCACCTGATCCGGCCTAGGCGTTGTCTACCAGGCATGAGAGACCATGCCAGGCAGCGTGGCTCACGCAGCCAAATGCTTCATCCATATGGCTTCCCGCATGGACCACGCGGCCTGCCTGGCCGATGAAGGCACCAACCACCATCGCCAGAGCAGGGGCACCGACGAGGAGAGGAGGCTAGGGCTAGGGCTTCGATTAGGGGTTTAACTTCAAATGCTCATAACTTTCACTATAGTTATCTGATTAAGGCAATTCTCAACATTCCATAAACCTCCGAGAGTCTAGAATCCAAAGATACAAATGAGATTTGCTGAAAATGTTCGGGTTTCATTGAAAGTTGCAAAACAAATTACTTCAAGCGAGAGAAAGATAACGGTTAATTTAAATGTAATTTAATTATTTTTAATGACTTTAAGTGCGTGAAAGGTCACAAAATCGTTAAAAGGAGCTTTACAAACGTGATTTAACTCTCAAAGAATAGAACAACTAGTCTGTAAAAGGTTAGAGCAAAAAGTCATCAACGTTCCGCGGGTCACCGAAAAGCTCGTGCTTATATGTAGTAAGCATAATTATTAAATCAAACAAGACTCGAGTTAGCACGATCATGGCATATTTACTGTACAATTTCATGGAGCCTGGTTAGATGGCTAAAATGGTGTTCAAGCGATGTTTGTGAGAAAATCCCATTTTATCCACATTTTAGACTCGATTGTTCTTCTAACCGGATTATTAGTGAAAATGCCATATGTTACTGGTGAGGACTATTTTTAGGGTGTTCTGGACTCCCGTCGTTGTACTATACATCCTAACTTCAGAAATTAAACTAGGTCAAAAATATAAAAAAAATAAACCTGTTGTCCAAAATGTCATACTGCCGGTGGTATGAGTGAAGCCACTGGCGGCATCATTGATGCCATTGGTGATTTTGCTTACACAAGATAATAGAATAATATTTTGGGTACCATAAAGAAAGGGTCCCATAAGAAAATAAAACAGTTGGTGACAAAGAAAGCCTCTAGCTGTATCATTGATGCCACTGGCGGCATGAATGATACCATCAGCGGCTTCGACTGTCACTGGCGGTTTTGGCTTCTTGCAGCAACAGTGGTTAACGGTCTAAAAATGATCGAAAACCCAAAACTAAGCACAAAATAGCAAATAAACACAACAAACAACAAAAATAAGAGTCAAAGAGCTATGAGACTCAAAATTTTTACCTCATGGTCGTGAATCCACCTCTTCGTGATCCAAATGACACCTCTGAGAATCTTAAAGTGATGATTTGGGTAGTGAATGGGGGATTTAAGTCTCTAAATCCTACTATGTTAATCTTTAACCTAAAGTCTACTAATTTTAAGCTAAATATAAAAGAGTTCAATGAATAAAAACCAAGAAAAGATGGAGTAATTCCTCTTTTCTTAACTTTTCTTCACCTTATCCCACTAAAAATAAATAAAATATATCTAAGATTCCAAGTTGGGAGAGTCTCACCCTTATTTCAGCTAAAAATGGGTCCTTATATAGGCTAAAAATCAAGTAGAGCTGACTTTTATTGATTATCCAACGGATATCAAGCAAGCATGGCAAAAAAGTTGTCTACCTGCAGAAGTTAGGCCGCCAGCGGCATGGAAGATACCTCTGGCGGTATTGCTAAACTCAATGGCGGCTTCAACCTCTATCAGGCCTGAAAAGTAGCATGGCCTTGCCTAAAAAGGTGTAAAGGTGGTCAATTCCGCCTAAAAAGGTGATTTAGTAGGATTTGGGAATAATTAGGGCTATTTTTTTAATTTTTAAGGGTATTTAGGACCAATTACTTTTTTGGTGCAAATCATCAGCTCGAGCTCCCTACGGACGCATTATCGGACACGACGAACTGAATTTTTCCTAAAATAAAATTCATAAAGAATTTTTTATTAGCAATAAAAATTCAAAAAGAAATTTTATATTGAGGAATAAAATTGAATATACGTCATCATCATCTCGCAAGAGGAACTTCAAAATCCCATGCTCACAATTGTTTCCCAACATTGAGCTTAGGACATTTTGCTTTGATATGTCCTTTCTCACCACATTCGAAGTAGGCCATCTCCTTCTCTTTGTCCTTCTTATCATTCTGACCCTTTCTATATGTGTCCTTCCAGAAGCTGCTTTCATTTCTTCTTCTAGAGTTAAACCTTCTGGAACTTCTCACTGGCCTTTTTTCTTCCTTCATTAGGAATCTTTTAAATTATCAGGCCAGCATAGCCATTTCTTCCTTATTATGGGGAGATTCCCTTGAATTTTTTCTGTTTTAGAGGAGTGTGATCTGGAGAAGTCTTCCTTGAGAGCAATTACTTTCTTCATTTCTTCAAGATTCTTTTCTTTTTGGCTATATCTTTCCAAGGATGGCTCATGGGTCAGCAGGTTTCCAATGAGTTCATCATAACCATAAAATTTTAGGTCATGAGCTTCCTCAATGGATGTCTTCTTGCTATCCCATTCCTTGGTGAGACTCCAGAGAATTTTCTTCACCATCTCATCCTCAGTGATCTCTTTTCCTAGCCTCTTCATTTCATTTACCAGATTTGTATATCTAGTGTTCATGCTGCTGATTGACTCCTTTGGTTCCATCTTGAAGTTTTCTAGTGTTTCTTGGAGGGGATTAATCTTGGGTTCGAGAACCTTCTTGGTTCCTTTATAGGTCACCTCAAGGTTTCACCAAATTTCTTGAGCTATTTCACAGCCTGAGACCCTATTAAATTCAACTGCACTCAAAGCACAATGAAGCATGTTAATAGCATTTGCATTTTCATGCAACTTTTTATAATCATTATCATCCCATTGATTAAAGGTTTTCTAGTTGTAATACCCTCAATCTCTTAAGTAAGGTGTGAGCGGATGACCTTTTCCCACCCGCGAGGACCGCGTGAGATGCGTAGCACGGGGGGTGGAAAATAAAGAGCGCTGTAAAGCATGCTAAGGGATAATCCTTATTTTAGGCGTGATGAAAATGATAATGAAGTTGAGTTTGAGTCCAATTTGCATGTTAAGGGATACGAGACTTGAAATCTCGTATTTTAAGATAGAGTCGCCACCCGGTCTAGCTCCACCGGGAATTTGGGTATGATATTCCCACCGGGTGATTAGCCCATACCTTAATATAGAGATTCCAAGTTCGGATGATATTGCTTACTTTTCAAATTTTAAATCAAACCGTTTACATTTTGATAAGCGCGACTTCAGTTCTTATGTGATTTAAATCCAGTTATTATTTGAAGTTTTTGGTTTATATGGCCATACATCACACAAAAGTGGTAAATAAAGCAGGAAAATAAATTATTACATGGCTTTACAAATACCTATACATTTTTCTAATGCGGGAAAATAAAGAAAGCAGATAAATAATTAAAAGGGTGAGACCGGGTCCTAACCAAGCTTACTAACTCGAGGCAAAATATATACCAGCAATCATGAATAATGCAACAATAAATAAAAGCAGTAAATAAAATCAAACAAGGGAAATAGCATATTTTTTTATCTTTCGGGACAAAAATACAATTTTTCGGGCATTTATTAATTATCTAAGCAACCTAAAAATTATCAAAATAAACCAAATAACCTAAAATAATAAATGGAAGTTACATAAAATATTTTTGGAATTTTAATTATGGTAAAAAGATTTATTAAGATTTTATTTAGCCAAAAACCCATTTTTAAGCAATTAAAAGGAGATTTAGTCCATTAAATATTTAATAATTTACGAAAGATAGATTAAAAACTATATTATGACATTATAGAATAAATGGGATTTTTTGGGTGGAAATCGGGATAAAAACGCGAGAAAATGATAAAAGGGACAAAAAAAAACACAACATGAGCTTTCTTGGCATTTTTGCCAATCCAGATGCTGTAGTGGGGCTTGAGATGCTGCAGTGGTAACCTGAGATGCAGCTGTCATTGAAGCATCTCAAGTTACCCCAGAGCATCTCAAAGCTCACCGGAGCATCTGGCTCGGAAAAACGTCAAGAAGCCCGAAATAACAACCAAGAACAGCTAAATAATGAACAATAATGAATAAAAATAGATTAGAACTCAGTTTTGTTACCTAGAGGCCGTGAATCCATGGTTTGAGACTCAAACCTGTCATTTGGCAAGCTTTGTGACGAATTTGTGTTGAAATCCGATAAAACAGTGATAAAAATAGCGACGAACTTAGAGACGGAATTTAGTGATTTTGAGAAAAAAGTCTTTATATCCTATTTAAGCCCATTTTTACTTAAGATTTCTAATTGTTTTTAGCATTTAAGCAAAAAGATTAAGCTAAATAACCCTTTAAAATTCCGAATAATCAGATTTCTTAAGTTTTTTGTAGCTTTCTCTCTCTAAAACCTAGTAATATCTAAATGGTGAATTAAGTTTTTAATTTGGCAAAAAGTCCTCAATTAGGTGATTTAATGGGTTTATATAGGCCTGACTCACTCCAAATAACTCAATTAGTCCCTAGAAATACAAAGATTCCTGGAAAAATTGAGTAAATTCAAATTTAGATAGAGAAAGTTGGACTGGCGACGGACAGCCAGAGCCCGCGCAGCATCTGAGGCCGAGACACTACAACCACGAGACGCTATAAGCGCAGCATCTCGCGATGCCACGACACGTCTCAGAGACGTGGCAACTTCATGGCCATGAGTGCCGAGAAGCGAGGGCGAGGCTCGAGACGCGCATGGGGGTGCGCCTGACGTGCCCCCGCCGCTTCTTGCCACCCGACGGAGCTTCTCGAAGCTCCGGCGGCGCAGGCTAGGGCAGTACGAAACTTTCAATTTTTTTATTTTCTAATATTTATTTATTTTTTTAATATATATTAATTATTTTTAATATATATTTTATTTTGTTAATTTTCAAAGCCTCTACTTTAATTAACCGATTAAAGGAAACTAAGCGATTAAAATCCCAACTTCGTCACGAGAATACTTATCAAACCCAATTCGACTCTGAAATAATAGAATAACAGGCCAAATATTAGGTCCAAGCAAAACATCATTATCGTTCCGCGGGTCGCCAAAAAGCCTGTGCTCGCAGGCTGCCCCTCGCGAGATTATCATTATCGTCAAATGCGATCTCACGGAAGAGCGAGGGATAGGAGGTTATGCCTGAGTCACGAATTCTTGAGCCAATTGCCTACTAGGATTGCCATCAATAGATCTTTCAGAAGGAACAAAACAAGGATAATGGGTATTCTCGTCATGGTTGTCTATGGCCGGTACAGGGGTGCATCATCAATGGACCAATCGAGGATAGAAAATTCTTCGAGTCGGTTATCTACGGATGGTACAGGGACGCATCGTCAATAGACCTCTAAAAGTTGAAAATCTCGAGTTAGTTGTTTACTGGCAGTTTTGAGAACACACCATCAACAGTCTTATCAAGACAAAATTCTTCTGAGCCGTGAAATTCTGTATTGGTTAGACCTATCATGAGTAAAAATCAAGAAGTTAGCATCTGATAAATACGTTCACCTTTTTATTGCTTAATTGATTTTGTGAAAAGAAAATTTTTGCCCCTTCAATTAACAATAAAATGGGTGAAATATAAAATAACTGAGGTTTAGAGGTATCCGGGAGCCGGAAAGAAATAACCAATCGGATGGTTTTGCCCCTTGCTGAAAGAAATATTCCAGAGAATATGCCAAAGTAAAAGAATATATTCCTTTCCTTTCTTTCTAATATATTCTTTTCTTTCTCCTTCTTCTTATATCCAATCCACATTTCACCAAAGGGACGATGTATCCCAAGAGAGGAGACAGAAAGCCTTATGGGATCACCCATGATTCACTATCGGATGGTCGACATGGATTACGAGAGCGTGCTTGGTCTTTTGGGTGAATGGCCTCAAAGACCCCGAGACTTACATGGGCTATACACAGACCTCCCAAGCCTGGATATCTACTCAACGGGGAAAACACGCTTACGTGTGTCAGGTAAAATGCCAAAACCTGAGCTTTGCTTTATTGTTTCTTTTCGAACAACCATTATTATGCCATAGAACCCAAACTTGAATTTTTTGGATTTGTTAGGCTTGAATATTTGGTGAAATCGGGTGTATAAATATATGTTGGGCGTGTTAATTTGTGTTTTAGAACTGAATTCGTTGTATTTTGGATCAAACTTGAACTAAAAAGGGGGAAACAGCAATTTTTTGGATTTTAGGGAAGATCCGGCCACAGGCGCCGGCCGGAGTGGTGAGATGCTCCGGTGGCCAGTGAGACACTACAGTGGCATCTCAGATGCTGCCGTCGCAGCATCTCACCACTGTCGGTGGCAACGGCGGCGGCCACCCGCCGAGGAGGCCTAAAAAAAATTTTGAGGAGCGCTTTCCTACTTTGATTTTTGTTCTAATTTCAAATTTGCAGTCAAAAATGGCATCTGAGATTGTCTGCATGCTAAAATTTGAACTTTTTTTGATTTTGCAAATTTTAACTGATAGAAATTATTCCTGGACTTATTTTGCAGTCGGCCGAGGTTAAGCTATACGGGTATTGGTGGCGCGACATTAAGACCCAAGCCACGGCGTTGCATGATGATTCGATTATTCAAGCCATTCAGGACCTAGGATTAGACCGGATGTTAGATGCACTACCGATCAATAATCAGCCGATGAGCCCCACTATTCTAGCTAGCTTGGTCGAGCGTTAAAGCGAGACCACACACACTTTCCATTTGATGTGGGTGAGCTGACGATCACTCTATCAGATATAGTTGCTATGACTGAGCTTCCTTTGAAGGGCCGAGTCATACACTTTGATGTCTATTTAGAGTTGTTTCGCATGGAGCTAGCTTTCCTTACCCTTATATCGAGCTTGCTTGGGATCCCTTTGGTAGCTGACGGAGTGGTGAGGTATAGTTAGCTATATGACCATTGGATTAAGGCGACTGACATCAGTAGGGACTATTTTGATCAGTATTTGTTGTCATTCCTTGCGACATTACTGATATGCCTCTTCTTTCCTTCTGGCTTGAGTCGAGTCACTCTCGGATTGTTGTGTGCCTTAGAGAGACCAACTGATTTCAAGATGTGGAACTGGCCAAGAGCCATCCTCGGGCAGATATATTATACGCTTGACTGCTTGACCTGAGAGGGGTCCAATGCATTCAAGGCCTCACAATTATGGGTTCTGGTGAGCAGCTTTATCTTTCGATATCAGCCACATTGTTTATTCAGCTTACTGATGCTTTCATTTTCATGTCTTTATAGATGTGGGCATTTGAGCACATGATAGTTCCTCCCTCTGCACTCGATGCACGACCGCCCCCGGGGTTGGATGTTATCGCTCGTTGGATTTGCAGGTGGTCCAAGGTGGAGCTAGTAGGTGCATAGTATCGGGAGTATTTAGGGAACTCAGATGCGATCGGGTAACATTATTTCCTATAAATTTTTACCCATTAGTTCAAACTGTATGGACAAATGAGAGGATACTTACAGTGATTTATTGTGATGCCTTTTTCATCTTGTTGTCGAACCATGGAAGAGATTGTCCTACTACTGAGACATCAAGAATATCCAGTGCATAGTGGATGGAAGCCAGTTTATCTTAGAGTGCCCCTCCTCCCAGGAGTGGTATTTTAGAGAGCGAGTCCGTCGATGGAGGATGAGCTCGACAACTTGGAAGAGGGTTCCCGCTGATGTGCCAGTTGGAGCTTTCTAGCCTTATCTCATACCCGTTGGTATACGAGCCCAGTTTCTGGACGATGACAGCTATAGGGTGCCTTCGTTCAGCCAAGATTATACTAATTTTTAGAGACACCTCATTCCAGAATGTCCAATGAAGTCCAGGACCGACGTTATTTAGGACTTTAAATTTGAGGATAATGACGTCATGATCGAGGGTATTGAGGGATTTAACAGCGGTGATGATAATGATGATGAGCTTCCCTTAGAGGATGATGGGGGAGGAGATGTTATGAGACACGATGATGATGGAGATGCTGATTTGAGTTTCGATCTAAATGTTCTCTACCAGAGGCGATGGAGCAGGGTAACTCCTTAAATCCAACTTAACCTTGGCAACATCTTTTGCAATTTCTGACCCACCTTGCTTATCTGATATTTTGCTTCCCCTTTTTGCGATTTCAGGGAACCCGTAAAAAGAGGAGGGGAGGTCCCATTGCCAACACGAAGGGACTTGGAGAGCCTTCTCAGTAATGCACTACCGACCCCAAGACTGTTTCTATAGAGTCGGTCCCTCCTACCTGTGGAGCTCCTTCACTAGGTAGAGTTGACGGGATCATGATGAATTAGCTAGAGACCTTATTCTTACTAATGTGTCAGCTAGGGGTTTGAGAGGAGATGCCTATTAGGGAGTTGAGGGTGACCCTATACTATGTTCCGTAGGACACTACACATGTAAGGATGCCAACTTAGACACTTTACTAGACCTTGCTTGCTGATGCCTTATCGGGCTGATCGGTTGGTTCCGCTTTTATATAGGATCACACAGATACCCATTTCTGAGATCGAGTGTATGGCTCAAGATATTATGGCACGAGGGACCTACTGCTCGCATAGGATTCTATGAACTGGGTAATGATTTTCTTTTCTGCAATAAAATAGAGAAAGATATACGAAATATTTGTTAGAATTATGCATGTATGAATGGATGCATGACTTATATTGCTAATTCTCCTTTTGATTGTCCATTTTTGCAAGCTTTTATCGCGATGGAGCTGCATAGATACTGTGCTGAGCATGAGGAGCGAGTGAGGGTAGAGCGCGAGATAGTAGATTACTAGAGCCAGATAGCTAGCTACTACAACCGAAGAGCCCAGGATGAGGCGCGACTCACAGCCCTGACCCGAGACATAGATAACTTGCGTGATTGCCTTTATTTTATGGAGAGTGAGAGGGATGGATTTTAGGCCCAGCTCCAAGATTATGAGCACATGAGGGGCGGAGGGATACCTAAGCTCAATGATATCTTAGCTAATACAGGAGTCACCGAGCCCTTCAGATCTACAACCGCCATGCAGGCGGATTCCATAGAGTAGCTTGTAGGGATGATCTTCCCACCAGTGCCAGGCATTAGGAGGATGCCTACTCCTCCAAGCGAGAAGGAAGTGGATGACAATGCCAGCTATTATTTCAATACTAAACATGGAGACCAGACCTGATGATCACTATTTCATCTTATCTTATGTTGCTCATTTGCTTTATTTTGCTGACTTTGATGATTATGTGATGCGTGATTTGATACTTTGGCTATTTATCTGATTTGATTGCTTTGCTTACTCGCTAGATGGATGCTAGGAGCGATAGATGCTTGACTAGGAATAAACTGATTAATGCTTACAATCATCTGAATTAACGATAGTGGCCCTATTTGACAGGTGATTAGCAAATAGATATTACTAATGGAGACACACAATGCTAGGCTAAGGCAGTTTCTGTGCACTTTAACGAACCCTGATTGGGAGAGGCTGGAGGTTTTTGAATTAGCGGGGCTTTAATATATTGGTAGCAGGCCGGTGAATGTGGCCTTCCTTCATATAGCATTCCTCTACTGGGACCCGATAGACAATGTGTTCCGCTTCTCAGGCTTTGAGTTATGCCCGATGGTGGAGGAGTATCATGCTATTCTCGGGGTGATCTGTACTCACGGGATGCGATTTGCTATACCGGAGGTGCATTTTAGGGTTGAGGATCAGCTGATCGGTTATAGAACCTGGATGCCCCTACTACTTTTCTTTCCCATATTCCTGGATCCTCAAAATTTGATCTTAGCAGGGTACTTTACTGGTGCATAGCTACCCCAGGTCACATATTTCTTATCCTTTCATGGTAGCTCTACCACTTATGGCTGAGTTTATTTTTGGAGTCAGCACTGTTGCCCCATTTTGGCTAGTTTCAATCATTGGATAGGCCTCGGTGGGCATCACTCCATTGTTCATAGGGATAGCTGAGACCCTATTTTATCTAAACAGAGCTGTCGGTGATCCTGACCTTATCGAGGATCATTTATCCATACTACAAGTATTCCTATGACTCTGAACCCAAAACTAAAATTGAAACTGAATCTTAATCTGAGACTGAAACTGAATCCAAAACTAAATCTACATTTGAAACTGAATCTAAATCTAAATCTAAATTTGAATCTTAAATTAAATCTAAAACTAAATCTGAAAATGATTCTGAATCTAAGACTAAATCTGAAATTGAATCCAAAATTGAATCTGAAACTGAATCTAATGTTGCAAGTTTGGCTCTTAGAGAAGCTAGCTTTGCTCCAGGATCCTCGAGGCAATCTAAGATGATATGGGCCTAGGAATTATCATGGGAGGGCTCACATCAATGCTAACCATGATAACCTGATAGGTGATGAGTGGACAGTGATCATGAAGGGTCTATTTAATGCAGACATTCACTAGGTCTACCGCCAGTGGGAGATTTCTAACATTCTGGTGGACACCGACGGAGGTAAGGTTTAGCTCACAGGGTTGCGGTACTTCATACATTACTTGCCTTATTGCTTATGCGGATAGTGGTGATGACGACAGAGGGTCCTACCTCACTTGGATGACTTCAAGGCCAGGCTGTTCTCAGTCCATCTTCTTGATCATACTAGAGAGGTTTAGGCCTGCCGAGCGAGCTATGAGACCCTAGTTATGACCGGTTGGATGCTATAACTTGTGGTTCGAGTGGAGAAACAGGCAGGTGGGACGCGATCCTTTGTTAGCAGAGGAGAAGTTGGTTCAAGCTTTTAATTCTGACTATGACGACGACGATGATGATGATGATGAGGTTCCAGGCCCTTCTGGGTGATTGATGATGATCACGCTATCTTTATTTTCATATGTCTTTGCTTTTGCAAATGCCTAAACATTGTATTAGGCCCATTAAACTTTTATTTATTGCTTTTATGTCCTAACTTTTGCCCGGACCGCCCTTTTCGGGTTTTTAATCCGACCGACTTTCCGGCTCTTGCATAGGCCTAGATGTTTATAGCCTATCAGAATTTATTCCTCTTTATTATATTTCTTATTATTTTTATCTGGATTTGGTGCGCAAGTATTTGAGTTAAGTGGCATCCCAAATTCAACTTATCTGTAACATTTCGCCTTTTAGGGCCCAATATATTCATTTGCACACAAACATAAGAGCTCAATAAAAGTGGCATTTCCATTAATTGAATTAAGCTTCAGTACATAATGATGATAACCATTTCTACCGACTTAATGTCTAGTGTTAACTAGCCTATGAAAGTTTTCTAGTCAACAAACTCGCATGACTCACTTTTACCCTAACTTTTGCCTAGACAGTCCTTTTCAAATTTTCAGTCTAGCAGGTTATTCTTGCACCCTTACTTATGCCTGAATGGTTTGTAGAATACTAAATAGTGGGATACACCCTAATTTTTGCCCGAGCAGTAGAAGACCACTCACCGGTTGATTTATTCTATTTATTTTTTTTATGTGCCACTTTTTTGGATTTGATTCTTTTGATTTAGATATGATAATGCTTTAACCGATCCTGATTGACAGGGTTCGTGAACTCATTACCATCCATATCCATGATTTTCATTCCACCTTTATCGAGAACTTTCTTAATCACATAGGCCCTTCCCAATTTGGTCAAAACTTTCCCCTTGGATCAATATTGGTAGGCTTCACTTATTTTAAGACCAAGTCACCGGCTTTCAACGGGCATCAGAGATGCTTGACTCGACTATTGTAACCTCTTGACATACGCTGCTGATATATTTAGAGGCTGTCTAGGGCTCTTAAGCGCTGCTCATCCATGGTATTTAGTTGTTTAAACCTTGCCCTTATCCATTCAGTCTCTTCTAACATGGATTCGAGTGCACTCGCAGAGACTTCATCTTAATTTCAATTGGTAAAATTGCTTCCATGGTGTAAACTAAAGAGAAGGTGGTTTGACTTGTAGGAGTTCTGATGCTTATTCGGTACCCCCAAAGAGCAAACAGTAACTTATCAGCCCAATCTTGGTAACCAGCGATGGTCTTAGAAAGGATTTTCTTAATGGACTTGTTAGCTGCTTCCACCGCACCGTTGGCCTGAGGATATTAGGGTGAAGATCTATGATGCTCAATACCATATTTTTCGATCAACTCTGCGGTTACCCCTTGGAACTGAATGCCATTATCATATATAATGTGATGAGGGAGATCATACCGAGCGAAAATGTGCTTTTTAATGAACTTAGCCATCTTCTTAGCGGTAATACTAGTGTACAATTCAGCTTCCACCCATTACGAGAAATAATCCACCGCCACAATGATGAAACGGTGACCATTAGCTGAAGATGGATGAATCTCATCAATTATATCTATCCCCCACACAGAGAATGGCCAAGGAGTAGATAAACTATGAAGTTCGCTAGGTGGAAGATGTTGAATATCTCCATAAATCTGACATTGGTGACACCTCTTAACCTAAGAGACACAATCGACGATCAGAGTTTACCAAAAGTACCCCATTCGTTGAATCTTTTTAAATAAGGCCAGGCCATTCATGTGCGGTCCACAATCACTAGCATGAACTTCACCTACAACCCGACGGGCTTCGAATTTAGTCAAGCACCAGAGCAATAAACCCTCAACAGTTCACTTGAAGAGAT
Source organism: Euphorbia pulcherrima (assembly GCA_947683365.1). Taxonomy (NCBI): domain Eukaryota; kingdom Viridiplantae; phylum Streptophyta; class Magnoliopsida; order Malpighiales; family Euphorbiaceae; genus Euphorbia; species Euphorbia pulcherrima. Next base: position 47,643,022 of record CANTUS010000014.1, read on the forward strand.
CGTTGTCCACGATTTTAAATTAGAAGGCCAACTTATGCAGAGTAGTTCAATCGAATTCTATAGCATTCTCAGGATATTGACCATGCCAGAGAAATTGCATAATGTCTGAGTACCAGCAGGGCTCATCACTGATGGTGAATACTTGGGCAATGTTGTGTGAATGGTAAGGAACCTTTGTGGAAACTAAGATCAGAGGGAAAATGGGTTGGCACTGAGGACCTTCCCACATCGAAGCTAGTGTAGCCAATAAATCAGCCATCTAATTTTCTTCTTGAGGGACACGCTGATAGAGACCTGTTTCAAACTTAGCAAATAAATCCTAAATGGCATTAACATAAGGACAAAGGGATTCTTCCTTAATATCCTAATCCCCCATAACCTGATGAATTACCAAGGCTGAATCCCCCATTATAGAAACATGCTTTGCCCCTACAAGCAGTAGGGCTTTAAGACCAAATAGACAAGCTTTATATTCGGTCCCATCATTAGTAGTGGGAAACTCCAATCACTTAGACAGAGGGAGAACTTCGTTGTCGGGTGTGAATAAGATAACTCCAAGGCCTACTCTGAATCTATTTATGGCACTATTGAAATACATAGTCCACATGGGTTTGCCTACATCAATCATAGCTAATTTCTCATTGGGTGAGTCCAAGTTCTAAAAGTAATCGGATTCGAGAGCTTAGTTTGCCAAAAATTCTGCAGCTACTCTTCCTTTGATAACCTTCTTCGTGACGTACTCAATATCGAATTCAAAAAGCAATAGCAACCATCTTAACAACTTCCTAGCTAAAGTTGGTGACTGACAAAGATATTTCATTTTGTCAACCTTAGCCACCGCCAGAACCTTGTATGACTGGAAGTAGTGGCGTAACTTCTTAGTTAACCAAACCATGGCAGCACATATCTTTTCAACAACTGATAATGAGTTTTGTAATCCAAAACTTTCTCGCTACTGCGTGCTTCTTCTTACTGTCATCTTCCTAAACTAACATTGCCCCAATAGCAGAGTCATCGATTGCTAAGAACAAGATCAATTGCTTGTCGGGAGTAGGGGTGAAGAACTGGTGGGTGAAGAAGGTAGGCCATCATTTTATCAAAGCCAATTTGATAATGTTCATCCCACACAATCGGCTGGCACTTCCTTAATAGCTTAAAGATTGGCTCACAAATGGTGGTAAGGCGAGAAATGAACCTGCTGACATACTGAATAAAACCAAGGAAAGATCGAACTTCTTTTTCAATCTTTAAAGCAGGCATATCCTTGATCGCTTTAATCTTGTCTGGATCCATTTCAATACCTCTTTGACTGACCACGTGACCTAAAAGCTTTCCTGATGTAACCCCAAATATGCACTTCATTGGATTAAGGCGTAAGTTATATTTCTCAATGCAAGTCATAAACTTATCCAAAATCGTAGGGTGCTCTTCTATGGTAGCAGACTTAACCAACATGTCATCCATATAAACCTCTACTTCTTTGTGGATCATGTCATGTAAAAGAGTGGTGATAGTGTGTTTATAGGTCGCCCTAGCATTCTTCAGACCAAATGGCATAACTCAATTGCAAAATACCCCACAGTCTATGATGAAAGCTTGTTGGTCCCTGTGAGGGTCTTTATAAGGTCAAAGGGGGGTGAATGACCCTTTTTTGCGGAATAAATAGACTTTAGAAAGTCTTAGTGTGGAGCGTTTGATTATGATCCGGATGATGGATCCAGATGCTGCAGTAATGATAATATGATGCAATAACTAAAGAGTTAAAGAAATCAAACACAAAGGATTTTATCCTGGTTCGGCCCCGCCTACTCCAGTCCCCGGTGTTTCCTTCCTTCAAGCTTTTCCACTATTGGATTCCTTTCCAACTGGCAGGAATCAAGCCTTATAACTTATCTCCGGATGGTAACCCCTTCTGGATGTAGGATATACCACTAGAAGTACCAACTCCTAGCTAAGTCCTTTAGTCTTTAGTAGGATATGCCACTTAGACTTCTACCCCGTATCTAAGCTGAGTCCTACAGGGAGATCCCACTCAAAGCACCAACTTTGAGTTATATCCCAATCTCATAACTCACCCAAGTTGGAGATCCTTACACTCTTGTTTTCACAAAGGTTTTGGTTTTGGATTTCCTGAAGTTTATAACTCACTTAGGAATCCTTACAAAAGATTTAGAATTATTTAATTCTTGGAGGGATTGTGATTACTGATTGCTTGAGCAAATGTTCTTGTAAATTGCTTTTTCAAATCAACCAACCAACCTTCTCAATGTATGAAGCTTCCCTTTTATAGGCTTCTGTCATAAATGTAGCTGTTGTGGGTTGTTAAGCTTGAGTTTAATCTTCACCCTTGATCAGGTTGAATGTCGCACTTCTGGAGCCATTGATCAATCCGTTAGATAGGAATTTGACCCGTTTGAATTCTTAGGACTGAGGCTAAAAAGATGTCAATGATCGTTTTCCTTGTATTTTAGTGCTACACCAACTTTTATACTAGTAACTTTTTGTTGTGAGCTCCACGCACCTCCTTATTAGTCTAGGTGAAAAAGGTTGTGACCTTTTTCTGTCCGGTGTCAGTCCTTTTGTCCTTTTTCTGAAAAGTGTGAGATGTCACTTTTGTCCTATTTATGGGGAAAGGATCTTTGACTTTGTAGACCAGAAGGTGAAAGGAAAAGTTATCTTTGAAACTTTTCCCATTTCTTTAAGTGTAAGTCTTCCGGATGTATTCATACTCATTGTCTCTGGATCTATCTTCTTCCGGAGCTAGTACAATCAGTTCTTCCTGATGCTGATTTTGAAGGATTAAAGTTTATTTCCTTTCCAAACTTTATCCTAATAGTTCCAGTGTATGCTTAAGTATTTGATGTCTTTATTGGATATGATGTATGCCCTTAAGGCAATTAGGGCGATATATCTTAATTATGTAATAGTATGAATAATTTATTTAATCAATAAAGGCATTTGTTCTTTTATTTATATCAATGTGTTTCTATATATATATATATATATATATATATATATATTATAGCTGGTTAAAATATATTCATTGATGTATGTATACAAAAGTCCTTGACATATCATAGCATGAAGAAAGAGAAATTATAGTTGGAGTATATTTGGTGGAACCTGCTTCATGTGCAATTATGATTATGTCTAAACTATCCCTAGTCATAGTTTCATCAAGAAAGGATATTGATGAAATGGAAAGACTAGCATGTGGTCAACTTTCTTGGAAAGGGTCCAAGCAGTTAATCTCCTAGAGATTGAAGGTGGTGCCTTAAGCTTGATGCATGGATATATGTGGGAGATATATTGGAGACCGCAGCAAGATAAACACTTGGTATAAATATCGATGTGTTAGTGTTTATCTTCATGCAATAAGCTTTGTGAATGTCCTCATACTTGAGATGCTAGTTGCCTTGTGTGGTACTAATGCCGTAATTTGAGTCATTACTATACACTAATTTGTTTAAGGTCCTACGGGTGATTACGGGTATGGTAATGATAGCACATTGGTAAGCTAAGCAGTCGGAAAGAATCCATCACTCCGGATATATTACGGAGTTGTACCTCGCCAATTATTGAAGTGATGATTGCCATAAACCTCTGATCAGAGTATGTGTTTGATAGAAATGGTTTCTAGTCAAACACACTATGGTAAAAGGCAATATACTTTGGTAACAAGTAAATAACTGGGATAGCTTGGTGCAACCTCGCTATTAGTGGGTTAACACTTTAACCGAACCCAATAAACCAGATGGTACTAATATTAAAGAATGGAAGGAATTTATCACACTGGATATCCAAAGGAAATAATTGGATATCTGTTTTACCAACCCGAAGCATAAAAGGTATTTGTGTCTCGGAATGCTCACTTTTTGGAAACGGAACACTTACTTGCAAAAGTCAGTGGGAGCAATAGTGAACTGGAAGTTCAAGAGAAAGAAACAGACAATCAACTGACTGACCCTGTTCTAGATACATAAAAGAGTGTGATCCAAGAACAACCTGTTTTAACACAATCATTGCGAAGATTAGGTCACATTTATAAGGGCCCCGATAGATATGGGTTTATCATCACTAATGATAAGGAACTATATCTTATGGAGGATGACGAACCAAAGATATATGATGAGGTAATGAGAAGCTTAGATTCTAATAAATGGCAAAAGGCCATGAAATTAGAAACGGATTCCATGTATGAGAACCAAGTTTGGAATTTGGTTGATGCACTGCAAGAGGTTAGACCAATTGGGTACAAATGGGTCTTCAAAAAGAAGATAGACATGGATGGTAATGTAATTACCTATAAAGTAATGTTGGTTGTGAAAGGTTATAGTCAACGGAAAGGTATTGACTATGATGAAAGCTTCTCACCGGTAGCCATGCTTAAATCCATAAGGATACTCCTCGCCATTGCTGCTCATTACGATTATGAGATCTGGCAGATGGATGTAAAAACAACATTCCTGAATGGGGATTTAGACCGGGATATGTATATGACACAACCTGAGGGTTTTACATCTTAGAATGGCTCAAAGGTCTGCAAGCTACAAAGACCCATTTATAGACTTAAGCAGGCATCCAGGAGTTGGAATATAAGGTTTGATCAGACAATCCAGGAAATAGATTTCTGCCCAAATGCAAATGAGCCTTGTGTTTACAAGAAGGTTAGTAGGAGTGCTGTTGTTTTTCTAGTATTATATGTTGATGACATTCTGCTAATAGGAAATGACATTTCTCTTCTTCAAAATGTTAAAGTATGATTGTCAAGAAAGTTCTCCATGAAAGACCTTGGTGAAGCAGCATTTATACTAGGTATAAATATATACAGGGATAGATCCAAAAGGCTGTTAAGTCTTTCTCAAAGTACATATATAGACAAGGTGTTGAATAGGTTGAACCTTGAGCATTTTAAGAAAGGTTATCTCCTGATGACAAAGGAGATTAACCTATCTAAGGCTGAGTGTCTAAAGATAGTGCAGGAGAGAATGCGCATGAAGGATTTACCCTATGCATCCGTGATAGGATCCATCATGTATGCTACGATATGTACTAGGCCAGATATCTCTCAGGCTTTGAGCTTTATGAGCAGATATCAATCAGATCTAGGTGAAAAGCACTGGATGGTCGTCAAGGCAATCCTTAAGTCCTTGAGAAGGACTAAGGATGAGTTCTTGATTTATGGAGAAGGTGACTTCACAATCAAAGGTTACACTGACGCGAGTTTTCAATCTGACAAGGATGACTTTAAGTATCGGTCAGGTTTTGTGTATGTGTTAAATGGAGGGGTAGTATGCTGGAAGAGTTCCAAGCAAGAAACTACTGCTAATTCAACCACGGAATCTGAATACATTACTACATGCGAAGCAGCAAAAGAAACTGTCTGGTTAAAGTGATTTATTAGTGATCTCGGTGCGGTGCCTGAGGCTGTTAATCCAATTACTTCATATTATGATAACAATTGTGCCATAGCTCAGGCAAAGGAACCACGGTCTCATAGGAAAAATAGACATGTATCCAGAAAGTATCATATAATCAGGGAGATTGTTGATGCTAAGATAATAAGATTAGAATATGTACCCACTGATCAGAACCTCGCAGATGGTCTAACAAAGCCATTGACTCAAGTTAAACATGACCAGCATGTTAAAGCATATGGATTAAAACATATGGCTAATTGGCCTTAGTGCAAGTGGGAGTTTGTTGGATATAATGTATGCCCTTAAGACAATTAGGGCGATATATCTTAATTATGTAATAGTACGAATAATTTATTTAATCAATAAAGGTATTTGTTCTTTTGTTTATATCAATGTGTTTCTATATATATATATATATATATATATATATATATAGCTAGTTAAAATATATTCATTGATGTATGTATACAAAAGTCCTTGACATATCATAGCATGAAGTCAGAGAAATTATAGTTGGACTATATTTGGTGGAACCTGCTTCATGTCTAAACTATCCCTAGTCATAGTTTCATCAAGAAAGGATATTGATTAAATGGAAAGACTAGCATGTGGTCAACTTTATCGGAAAGGGTCCAAGCAGTTAATCTCCTAAAGACTGAAGGTGGTGCATTAAGCTTGACACATGGATATATCTGGGAGATATATTGAAGACCGCAGCAAGATAAACACTTGGTATAAATATCAATGTGTTAGTGTTTATCTTCATGCAATAAGCTTTGCGAATGTCCTCATACTTGAGACGCTGGTTGCCTTATGTGGTACTATTGCTATACTTTGGGTCATTACTATACACTAATTTGTTTAAGGTGCTACGGGTGATTATGGGTATAGTAATGACAGCATGTTGGTAAGCTAAGTAGTCGAAAAGAATCCATCACTCCGGATATATTTAGGAGTCGTACCTAGCCACTTGTTAAAGTGATGATTGCCATAAACCTCTGATCAGAGTATGTGTTTGATAGAAATGGTTTCTAGTCAAACATACTATGGTAAAAGGCAATATACTTCAGTAACAAGTAAATAACTGGGATAGCTTAGAGCAACCTCGCTATTAGTGGGTTAACACTTTAACTAAACCCAATAAACCAGATGGTACTAATATTAAAGAATGGAAGGAATTTATCGCACTGGATAACTACTGCATTAATCGAGATTAAGCCATAAGCATAAATGATGTTCCAAGTAATGGGGGATGGTAGACCCTTGCTAGAGGCGTACTACAATCATTTAACGTAATCGAGTTCTATTCACGGTCTAGAGCATCGAGCCAATGGTTCCATTAGAACAAGGGTTGGTTAACCATTAACAGCTCAATACTTCGGGATCCTATAAGGTCACACACATTGGACATTCGTCAGACTAAGTAAAGAACTAATAGATTTATTCTATTACAAAAATATAACTTAAATAATAATTGGATTATTATTTGATTGGTTAAAATTGATTAGGTCAATTTTGGATAAACTAAAGTATTTATTTTGACCGATAACTAATTAATTAGAGTCATAAATAAATTATAATTGATTAGATCAATTTTGGTTGGACCAAGAAATTTATTTTGACTGGTGACTAATTTATTAGGATCAGAAAATAAATATTTGAAAAAGGATTAAAAGGGTAATTTTGCATTGGCGAGTTTAATTGGACTGAGAGTACAAAAGTATTTTGTACAGGCTCGAGTAGGCGGGAGTACGCCAAAAGGTGTGCGAGCAATGCTGGACATTGCTCGCGGCAGCCCATGAAATTGGGGTGCACATGCGTAGCCGACAAGCAAGGGAAATCCCATAAGGGCTTTACCTTGCTGCATACAGCATGCTATGCACGCTGTGTGCACATGGGATGGGAGTAATTACTCCCATCCCACATCACACACAGGGGGAGCAAAATGCTCCCCCAAGCCTATATATAGGCTATCCCCTTTCCTTTCAAATTGCACCAAGCTCAAAGTATAAATCCGAAGTGAGATAATTAATCTCTTGGGTAATTGAGCAAGTTATTTTTTAGGAGCCTGAATTTATTCGGGCACCTCTAGTTTATATTTTTGGGTGAGGCTTCTAGGGTGGTCTAGCGATGACTCGAGGCTTCTTAGTTCTTTCTCCCGGGGAGGTTTTGGTTGGTGGAGTTCGTGTGGATACTGATAGAGGCTATCCTACGACTGGAGGCTTGTGCAAGAAGGTTCTGCAAATGCACGCTTCAACTGGTACGTCCTTTTTCTTTCTCTTTTAATTATTAAGTCTTTTTCTTTAAGTGTTTTTAGACTTAATAATTATGCTTAGGTTATTTTGCATGCTTAGTTTATTTTTATACTTAGGTTATAGCTTAGAGTTATAACATGCTTAGTATAAAATAAATGTGCTAGGATATAATTTGGAATTATGGTATGCCTAGTCCTTTAGCATGCTAACCTAGGTATAGAATTATTTAGTTAAAGCTTTATATAATTTATATGAAACTAATAGGAGTTCCTAGGGACGGGGACAAAATTTTGAATTTTTGCCATGCCTCTTATTGATGTTCAATCTGACTATTAGTTCCCAACAGTCTTCAATGGATGACCTTGTGGTTAGATCTTGTCTGGATGTTTCCATTTGGATTTAGGAGTTTAAGTTTTTTATTTCTTTCAAACTTGATCCGGATAGTTTAGTTCAATTTTATAATCCGGATCATTGTTTCCCAACAAAGTTGTCTTAACCCTATTGATTATATCCAACAAAATCTCATTGTACCCCGAGATCCCGTCCATGAATGAGTACATTGTAGCCCTGGCAGCGCAGCCAATTAGCACATTGATGTGAGGTAGGGAAAGTCATCTTTTGGTGATGCCTTGTTCAGATCTCGGTAATCCACACAAACCCTTACCCTTCCATCCTTCTTAAAAAATGGGACAATATTGGATAACCAGGTCGGATACTCGATGACTTCGACGTGCTTAGCCTCAATCTTGTTAGCAACTTCTGCCCTAACCTTGTCGGCCCACTCTAGTCTCATTCTTCGGAATTTCTGCTTGATAGGATGGAATCTAGGATAGTTTGGAATGCGATGCTTGGTGATATGGTGATCGACACCAGGCATGTCCAAATGTGACCAAGCAAAAGCGATAACATGATCTTTTAGCACTTTGATTATCTCACTTTTTATCTTAGGGGTTAAGTCATTAGAAAGGGTTACCATTTTAGGGTTATCATCTGTACTCAAGTTTAATTTAGTTAGAGAAACGTCATAAATACTGAACACATTATGCTTATGATCAAAACATCAAGCAAATAAGCAAAATCAGAATCTTTCATTATATGAAAGGCCCAATAGGCTACATTGCCACGCTTTAGAATACATGGAGTAGTCAACATTACCTTTACTCCTTTCATCGATGATTTGATCAACAGTTGCTGGGGTGAGGTAGTACGGGTAGATAGCTTTCTTTAGTTAATTATAGTGTTGTTTGATTATGGGATGGATGTGGAGCATAAACTCCGGATCCTTTTTATCAAAGTAGGGGAATAGTGCCTTTAGTAGAGTTGTCATCCCTTTTTGTCCGAAGACTCCAGAATCCCTAATTACTTGAATTAAATTATGGAAGACTGGAAGGAGTTGGCTCTCCGAAATTAATGGACCAGATGAGAAGATCAGGATAGTGAGAGGTTATTAATTCTGATTGAAGGAGAGTTATTTCTTCACTAATTCCTCTCCGGATGTTATGAATGGATTCTGATTGGAGCTTGACTTCTTTTGTGATTGAGGCTTTTCAGTCATTTATTATTTGCTCCAATCCGGCCAAGCGTCTTTCCATCTCTTCTCCCATATCATCCAGCATCTTCTCTTGGATCTTGGGGAGTGATTCATCCATGAAGTTCTCAAGCATTTCCTGGACTGCTTGTTGGTCTATTCCGAGTTCCATAAGTGCCTGCTTGAGATCTCTTTCAGCCATGAATTTTGACAGGTTTTCAAACTTGAAATCTATGTACTCCTTGATCTCTGTTGAGATCTCAGAGGATGAGGATGTAATTTTGTCCAGAACTGAGCCACAATTATTTGATGCCAAGGTGTTGGCTTGATTTGCAATCCGATTTGCTGTAGTAATGCTTTCTTTAAGCTCATTAAGGATGGAATTGACCTGAGACAAGGAGGCTTCAGCAATTGCTCCAGGAGAAGGGAAATCTTAAACTTTATCTTTTATCTTCTTCACTGATTTTTTTATTTCTCCTAACTCCTGCTTCAAGTCCAGAGTCTGGAATTCATCCAAAAGAAATTTTTCAATAGTATGTAAGTGTCTGCAGATGTTCTGGAGACTCTACTTCACATACCCTTCCTCATTCTCTTCAAGAGTAGCTTCTTATTGAAGTTTAAGCACGGCTGTGACTTTGGCTTGTTTGGTGTTAGCTATAGGTATTTTGATAGGGCTAGCAGCTTGAAGAGGTTTGTCTCCGAATAAGCTGGAAGAGTCATCTCCAGATGAGCTAGAAGAATCACTACTCTCCTCTTCTTCTTCTTCCACTTCCCCAGTTTTCTCATCCTTCTTTTCTTCCAACCGTTCCCCCGGACTGGCCTCACCCTTAGGGTATACTTGAGAAGTGTTCCCTTCGGATCCCAGACCCTATCCCTCCTCTAGAATAATATTATCTGGGTTAGACTCCTGGTCCTTAGATACAATTAGGGAATGGGCATCTAAGTTGTCTCTTTGCTCATCTACTATTTCAGCAACATCAGTATTGATATCAAAAGAGACTGAGTTAGGGACTACCTCAGTGGATGTCGGTTTGTTTAAGTTAGTTGCTTCCTCTCTTCCTTCTTCAACCTCCTCAACCCCCAGATGGATGGTAATGTCCTCAGCCATCCCTTCCAATGCCTTTTCAGGACTTTTTATACCTCTCCTAGGTGCATTGGTAGTGTCCTCAATCCCCTCTATATATGCCTTTTCAGGACTTTTGATGTCAGCTATTTCACCCTCCGGAAGAAGTAGGTTTTTCGGAAGAGGTTATGAGATTGCCTAGAAGTTGAATCTGATTCTAGAATTTTTAATAGTTCAGCCAAGGTGGTTGGATCTACAAGGATGGGGTAGTAGAGGATCCTCCGGGTCCCTCAATGGTCAGATTGTTTATCCGGTAGTTGTCTACCACTGAGGACATCATATCCTCATATTGAGGATCCTCCAGAAGAATATCTTCATTCAATCCGGGCACCTACTTCCCTCTAATGATTTTGGCCTTAGCCAACTCTGCTTCTGCCATCCACTACCGTCTTATCTCATTGATCACAATTCCATCAGCTTTCTTCTCTTTCTCTTAGGCGGCTATTAGCTCATCAAATGTTGGCCCTTTCTTAACAAACTTCCTTTTCTTAGATTTTGGGGCTTCATCTTCTGTCTCATCATCATCCTCGAGATCAGCCTGCATTTCCTCCAAAGTCTATTTGGCCTTTTTCCTTTCGGCCTTAATTGCCTTAGCCATAACAGGAGTAGATCCTCCTACTCAATCTCAGGAGTTATAATATTTCTCCCTTTCTTGGCAGCTGCCTTAATTAACTTCCCCCTAGTTTTTAGCTTAGGTGGGGATTTGTTGAGTAGTTCCATGAGGTTCTATTAGTCTTCATCCACCCCTTCATCCACTGGGACTAAGGCCAATTTTTGCTGGGTCTTTGGCTTTATGGTTCTAGCCTTCTTATGTACCGGAGCACTTGCTTCCAGATTGGCAGCTTTCCTCCCTCTGCTCTTCCTCTCATCCCAGAGTTTCTTAGCCTTATCCTTATCCCAAGTCTCATTAAACCTTAGGTTTAGAAAATTCTTCTTGAAGATGGCTTTTCTGTTGATACCCTTGAATCCTGTGAGGGCGATTTCAGAAGCCTAGAGGATCCAGGTGATTAGAGCACCATGGGAGTTCTTGTGATGCTTCAAGTAATAGATAATCAGCACCGACATGTTGAATTCTCTACACTCTGCCCAGTGCTGTGACATGCAGTGCTGGAAGGTAGACACTATGGATAATGAACCCTTCCAGATCACCACTAATTTTGCAAGCACATGCTGAAGGTATCTCGGTGCATGGGGCTAGTATGTTGAGAATTTATCCCCAAAATATCTTTTCAGAAGCCACATCTCCGGATCATACTTTACCTTAGTCTCATCTCTATCTACTCTCATCAACACTCCATTGTTCTTCATATTAAGTGATTTCTCAAAGAATCTGGAGTGATTGTAATCTCCTTTCCTTGAACCTTAGTTCATAGAGTGTTAAATTTCTCGTTGGCTCTCAGATTATCATAGAACTCCTAGACCAAATCTGGGTATTTCGGTAGTTGATCTTGAGGAAATCCTTCAAGTGTTGATCCTCAATTAGCCAAGAGTAAGGATCAGTTTCAAACAGCAAGTTATCGCCCAAAAAATCCATGGGGATAATAGAGTCAGAGGGTTTGCAGTCTATAGGGATGAAATCTTTATCTTTCATATCAGATTCTGAGAAGATGTTTTGGGTAGGAAGCATTACGGGTCCTTCTGGTGTCATGATTACTGCCATTTGAGATTTTGAATAAAAATTAGGGTTCTGGGTTTTGATTTTTGCAGAGTGACAGTGTTTAGTTGCTCGCGTAAGGAAGAAGGGTAATTTTGAGGGGTTTATATAGGTTTTTCAAGGCGAGGGTGTTTTAGTAATCAAGACACAATTAAAGTTAACTGGATTGGTGACATGGCAGTTAGTTTTATAGGAGAGAGGTAAACGGCATTAAAACCGGAGAATGGCAATGGTTTATTTTTTAATTGGCTGAATTTTCACTTGCGCGTGTGATAGCCAATAATCGTTTGAAATTCAAAATGTAACAGTTACCTTTAAGTGCCTTTACTGTTATTTGTCTTTCTTGTCTACTGACGTGGCACTTTCTTTTCCGAAATAGATTTCTTCTACTTTGCTTCTTCTCTTCCGGGTTTAATGTTTTGCCAGTAATCATGAATAGTCTAAGATTGTCTTCCGAATTCCCTTCAAATTGGATTTGACATACCAATTAACTCCCTTAGCCTCCCAAATTAATCTTTACTTAATGGCTTAGTAAAGATATCTACTCTTTGCTCATTAGTTGGAATGTATACCAACGCAACATGCTTCTTCATCACATGATCCTAGATGAAATGATGCCTTATGTTGACATGCTTCATCCTACTATGGAGTACTAGATCTTTGACATATCAAATGCACTTTTGTTGTCACACATAACATCCACACATCCGGATTGAACTCCATAATGTTCTAGTTATTGCTTGATCTAAAGGAGTTGAGCCATACAACTTCCACCTACCATATATTTTGCTTCTGTAGTAGACAAAGCAACTGAAGTTTGCTTCTTGTTATACCATAATAATAAGCAATATCTAAGGAAATGGCACCCTCCAGATGTACTCTTTCTCTCAAGAGTATCTCTGCCATAATCTGCATCAGTGAACCCTTGGAGTGTGAAATCTCCATTACTAGGATACCAGAACCCAACTTTAGTGGTTCCTAGTAAGTATCTAAGGATCCTTTTTACTGCTTTGAGATGAGAATCCTTAGGATTAGCTTGATACCTTGCACAGTAGCAAACTGCATAGTGTATGTCAGGCTTGCTAGCTGTCAAGTATAGGAAAGAGCTAATCATCCCTCTATAGAGCTTTTGATCAACATCTTCTCCTTAACGATCCTTGGATATGACTGTATCTAATCCCATTGGAGTGGACATAGGCTAGCTCTTGTCCATTTCAAACTTCTTCAAGATCTCCTTGGTTTACTTTGACTTCTTTATGAAAATTCCATCTAGACTTTGCTTGATTTGTAAACCAAGGAAGAAATTGAGTTCTCCCATCATGGACATCTCAAATTCCTTCTTCATTTGAGAGCTAAATTCTTCACACATATTTTCATCAGTGGCTCCAAATATGATATCATCCACATAAATTTGGACTAGAATAATATCATTTTTCTTCTTCTTAATGAAAGGTGGTGTATCTGCTTTCCCTCGGATATACCCCTTGGATATGAGAAATGTAGTGAGTCTTTCATACCAAGCTCTTGTTGCTTGCTTTAGTCCATAGAGAGCTTTCTTCAGTTTGTAGACATGATCCGGATGCTTAGGATCTTCAAATCCAGGTGGCTACTTCACATATACTTCTTCCAGGATAACCCCATTAAGAAATGCAATTTTGACATCCATTTGGAATAGTATGAATCCCATGAATGATGCAAAAGCACATAGAATCCGGATTGCCTCCAGTCTTGCTACAGGGGGCAAAGGTTTCTTTAAAGTCAATCCCTTCTTATTGATTGTAGCCTTGGGTAACCAATCTTGCTTTGTTTCTCACCACTACTCCGGATTCATCTAGCTTATTCCGGAATACCCATTTGGTGCCAATAATTGACTTTCCCTTTAGAGGTGCCATTAAATTCCATACATCATTTCTGGTGAATTGATGTAGTTCTTCCTGCATTGCCATCATCCAACTTTCATCTCCTTCAGCATCTTGAAATTTCTTTGGCTCAATAAGAGAGACAAAAGCAGCATGACTCATCATCCTATTGAGTTATCCTCTGGTTCTGACCGGATTTTGGACATCATCCAAAATAGCTTCTATTGGATGATTTCTGTGAATCCGGATCTCCCTTTGTAAGTCTTAATGTTGAACTGGGACTTGTTCTACCTCTGCTTCAACCACTCCTTCTTAGCCTTCATTGAAGTTAATCTCTTGTGGATTGAGATTTACTTGTTCTACTTCTGGATCAAAGGATATTCCTTCATCTTCCTCTTTGTACTTCTTTATTTGGAATGAATCAGGAACTTTTGCATCCTTCTTTTCTCTAGAGTTTTCAACTTCAGGAACTGGATCTTCCAAAGAGGAACTTTTCTTTCCTGTAGGGTTAGTCTCATCGAAATCTACATGTATAGACTCTACCACAGTTTAGGTTTGTTTATTGAAGACTCTGTGAGCCTTACTATGTGTTGAGTAGCCAAGGAAAATTGCTTCATCAGATTTAAGATCAAATTTTCCTAATTTCTCTCTATCATTTAGGATGTAGCATTTACATCCAAATGCCTTAAAGTACCCAATTTTGGGTTTTCTTCCCTTCCAGATTTTATATGGGGTCTTTTCTATGGTCTTTCAAATGAGAGCTCTATTTAAGATGTAACATATTGTGTTTACGGCCTCACCCCAAAAATATTTTGGCAAACAATTCTCATTTAGCATTGTTCTAGCCATTTTAACTATGGCCCTATTCTTTCTCTCAATGACTCCATTTTATTGAGGAGTGTGAGGGGCAGAGAAGTTATGCTCAATGCCCTTGGAGTCACAAAATTCAACAAACTGCCTATTTTTTTACTTTCTACCATTATCACTCCAGATGCGTGCAATGCTTATGCCTTGTTCTACTTTTATCCGGATGAATGTTTTTGAGAATTGGTCAAAGGCTTCATCTTTGCATGCTAGCAAGAGAACCCATGTATATCGAGAATAATCATCCACAATAACCATGGTGTATTCTCTTCTACCTAAACTCAATGGTTTGATTAGACCAAAGAGATCAATATGTAAGAGCTCAAGTACTCTTTTGCAAGGAATGTAGGAGATGGAAGGGAAACTTTTCTTATGCTGTTATCTAATTGACATGCAGTGCATATATGATCCTTATCAAAGTAACCTTTGGCAAACCCACTACCAATTCCTTTCTGGATAATTTGGAAAGGAGGATCATATTAACATGTCCCAACCTCCGGTGCCATAGCCATGATTCTTCTTATTTTGACACCAAGCATATATTATTTTTCTCATTTTTAACGTTTACAGAATAGACATTATTTACTCTAGATGCATAAAGAATGAGTTGGTTGGACTTACAATCATAGATTGAGTAGCCTCCAAAATCAAATGTGACTTTTCTTCGTTTGTCACAGTGTTGAGCTACACTTAGCAAGTTGAATTTCAGTCCATCAACTAGTGAGACATCTTCTATCTTTAATTCAGATCCAACGGTTCCATGACTAATAATCTATCCCTTTTGATTGTCTCTAAAGCTTACTTTGCCTCCCTTCTTCTGGGTCAATGTGATGAAGACCTTTTCATCACCTGTCATGTGCCTAGAGCATCCACTATTAATGTACCAAGTGTGTTGATCTACTGTGGATCTAAGGCATACTTGCAAAATAGATTAAGTGGGTTTGGGTACCCAATCAGATTTAGGTCCTCTCGGGTTTATAACCATCTCAGGCCAGGGATTAACATCATAATAACCATTTTTCAATCTACATAATTTAGTAATATGATTATTTTTCCCACAAAACCTGCACCCTGTAATGGATCTGTTCTACTCCTGCTTCTTTTTTATCTTTTCAAGATCTTCCTTCGTATAGTTCCCTTTATATCCAGCTTCTTGTACACTAGTAGATGGTCCGGTGTATATACAGAAGCTAGTTGGAGGTGCAACTTCTACTGCATAGTTTCTTCTCTGTTTGGTAGGTTGTTGGTTGTAAACCACCTTAGCCTTTCCATTTTGAGAACAGTATATCTTTGAGCTTATGGTTCCGCTAAACTCCTTCACCTTTTGATTAAAGGGCTTAGGCTTTTCTTTGGCAGCTTGCCTTGGGTTTTTCCTTCTTTATAGAGGATTAGGTCTCCATCCGGATGCCTCCTTCATCAGGGCTATTTCTCTATCCAGCCCTAGCAGATTAGCACTTAGCATTTGTACTTGGTTCTTCAGATAGTTCTCCTCAACTTCATTAATGTGCTTTGCTATTCCGATCAAGTTGACATCTTGTGTCAATGCTTTATTGTCTTCAGCAATCTCTAACACTTGTCTTCTTAAGGACTTGATTGCTTTTGCATTCTTCTTTACACTCTTGATCACAATAGATAAAGCTCTAGCAAGATTAAAGTTAGAAGCAGAATTAGAATAAGAGTTTACCTCAGTGCTTGCTATTTCTGATTTTGATTCTTGTATCTTACTTAGAGATATTCTTTTCGGATTGCTCTGCTTCCAGATCAGTCAGTGCCATGAATGCATAGTTGGCGGTCTCTTCTTCTTATGTTAAAGATAAGCTGCTACTTTCTTCACTGTTGCTCCAGGTAGCCACCATTGCCTTCTTCTTACACTTCTTGGTTCTTTTAAGCTTTGGGCATTTTATCCTGAAGTGGTCCTTTTCCCCACATTCAAAATAGGCAGCTTTTTTCTTCGAATCCTTCTTTTCTTCTGGATTCTTTCTGGGCCTGTCTCTTCTTGAAGTGCCTTCTCTTAGTTTTCGGGATTCATACTTTTTCAATTTCCTTCTATCTTTCTTTTGTATGAATTTGTTGAGCTTTCTAGTTAATAGAGCAAGTTGTTCTTTGGTGCTAAGTGATTCAGTGATTTGTTGTTCTTCCCCGGATGAAGCTAATCCGGTGGATTCTGCCTTGAGTGTAATGGCTTTCTTCTTCTCCTCAGGCTTCTTTTCTTGTTGGTTGTATCTCTCCAAGGATAATTCTTGGGTTAATAGATTGCCAATGAGCTCATCATAACTATAGAAATTTAAGTCATAAGCTTCCTCAATGGCAGTCTTCTTGTTGTCCCATTCCTTGGTGAGACTCTAGAGTACCTTCTTTACCATCTCTACTTTAGAGATTTCCTTTCCGAGCCTCTTCATCTCATTTACTAGATTGGTATATCTAGTGTTCATGCTATTGATTGATTCTTTTGGCTCCATCTTGAAGGATTCAATCTTTTGCTGGAGTAGATCAAGCTTGGCTTCTCTTACTTTGTTGGTTCCTTCATAGGTTACTTCCAGCTTCTACCAAATCTCCTGTGCATCTCAAATCCAGATATCCTGTTAAATTCTACAATACTAAGAGTACAATGAAGCATGTTAATAGCATTTGAGTTTTCACGCAGCTTTTTAAAATCATTCTTATCCCACATACTTAAGGGTTTCGGGTAGTCATACTCTCTACTTCATGAGTAGGCTCATATAGACCATCTTTAATTACTAACCTTGCTTGCATGCTTTGTACTTAGATGAAGTTCTTCATCCGGTTCTTTTAGAACATGTAGTGTTCACAGGTGAAGAATGTTGGACGGGTAATAGACATACCCTCCGGAAGGAGCTGTGAGTTTTGGAAACTCATTTTAATTTTAGATTAAAATATGTGGACCTTTATCCCGAGATTGTTAAGTCTCTAGTTTGAGCACTTTCCTGATATAATTGTTGGTCCCTATGAGGGTCTTTATAAGGTCAGAGGGGGGTGAATGACCTTTTTTTATGGAATAAACAGACTTTAGAAAGTCTTGGTGTAGCGTGTTTTATTATGAACCGGATGATGGATCTGGATGATGCAGTTATGACAATATGATGCAATAAATAAAGAGTTAAAGAAATCAAACATAAAGGATTTTATCCTGGTTTGGTCCCGCCTACTCCAATCCCCCAGAGTTTCCTTCCTCCAAGCTTTTCCACTAGTGGATTCGTTTCCAACTGACAGGAATCAAGCCTTACGACTTGTCTCCGGATGGTAACCCCTTCCGGATGTAGGATATACCACTAGAAGTACCAACTCCTAGCTGATTCCTTTAGTCTTTAGCAGGATATACCACTTAGACTTCTACCCCGAATCTAAGCTGAGTCCTACAAGGCGATCCCACTCAAAGCACCAACTTTGAGTTGTATCCCAATCTCATAACTCACCCAAGTTAGAGATCCTTACACTCTTGTTTTCATAAAGGTTTAGTTTTGGATTTCCTTAAGTTTACAACTCACTTAGGAATCCTTACAAAAGATTTGAAATTGCTTGATTCTTGGAGGGATTGTGATTATTGATTGCTTGAGCAAAATGTTCTTGTAAATTTCTTTTTCAAATCAACCAGCCAACCTTCTCAATGTGTGAAGCTTCCCTTTTATAGGCTTCCGTCATAAATGTTGCTGTTGTGGGTTGTTGAGCTTGAGTTTAATCTTCACCCTTGTTCAGGTTTAATGTGGCGCTTTCAGAGTTGTTGATCAATCCATTAGACAGTAATTTTACCTATTTGAATTCTTGGGATTGAGGCTGAAAAGATGTCAGTGATCGTTTTCCTTCTATTTTAGTGTTACATGAACTTTTATGCTAGAAACTTTTTGGTGTGAGCTCCACGCGCCTCCTTATTGGTCTAGGTGAAAAATGTTGTTACCTTTTTTGTCCAGTGTCAGTCCTTTTGTCCTTTTTTTGAAAAGTGCAAGCTGTCAATTTTATCTTGTTTATGGGGAAAGAATCTTTGACTTTGTAGACCAGAAAGTTGAGGGAAAAGTTATCTTTGAAACTTTTCCCATTTCTTTAAGTGTGAGTCTTTTGGATGTCTTCAGACTCATTGTCTCTGGATCTATCTTCTTTCGGAGCTAGTGCAATTAGTTTTTCTAAATGTTGATCTTGAAGGATTAAAGTTTGTTTCCTTTCCAAACTTTATCCTGATAGTACTAGTATATGCTTAGGTATTTAATGTCTTCAACGGATGGCCTTATGGTTAGATCTTGTCCGGATGTTTCCATTTGGATTTAGGAGTTTAAGTTTTTTGTTTATTTCAAACTTGATCAATTTTATGATTCAGATCATTGTTTCCCAACAAAGTTGTCTTAACCTTATCGATTATGTCCAACAGAATCTGATTGTACCCCGAGCACCTGTCCATGAACGAGTACATTACGGCCCTGGCAGCACTGTCAATTAGCACATCGATGTGAGGTAGAGGAAAGTCGCCTTTTGGTGTACCTTGTTCAGATCTCGATAATCTACACAAATGTTTACCCTTCTATCCTTCTTCAGAATCGGGACAATATTGGATAACCAGGTCGGATACTTGACGACTTCGACGTGCTTAGCTTCAATCATGATTGCAACTTCTGCCCGAACCTTATCGGCCCACTCCGATCTCATTCTTTAGAATTTTTTCTTAATAAGATGGAATATAGGATCAATTGGAATGCGATTCTCGGCGATATGGTGATCGACACCAGGCATGTCCATATATGACCAAGTAAAAGCGTTAATATGATCTTTTAGCACTTTGATTATCTCACTTTTTATCTCAGGGGTTAAGTCATTAGAAAGGGCTACCATTTTAGGGTTATCATCTATACTCAAGTTTATTTCAGTTAGAGAAAAATCATGAATACTAAACACATTATGCTTATGATCAAATGAATGCATGGGCCCGTCAGGCGAAACATCAAGCAAATAAGCGAAATCAGAATCTTTTATTGAATTAAAGGCCTTATAGGGTATATTGTTCTCATCAAAAACACTAGAAATATTAAAAGTTACATCATAATAGATAGAGTCATCCTCCATAGGCGGAGGGTCTTGAGCAGTGGCATCAGTAGAGTTGACACCCTCGGTAGGTTCCATGAGTAGGTTATCCAGATCATGATCAAGGGCTTTCACTTGATCGGCACACAGCATACCTTCTTCAGTAGCAAGAGATCGGGCAAGCTTCTTCATGGCTTTGGCCAGAGGATTGCCTTCATCATTCTCTTTCCACTTCTTCTTAAGCAGAACAGACATGGCTTTTGACATAGCAACCATAGCATCTTCGATCTCTAGGTCCACGGACTTCTCTTCATCTAAATCAGAATACAGCTTCCCTTTATCTTTCTCATCGGATGGACAATAGATATCGGCTCAATTAGGTTCTCCCCCTTCTTAATAAAGGAGTTCTTCTTAAGGTCATACACATCCTTGAAGATCTCAAAACCTAGCTAAATCTAACCCTCATGCTCAATAGGCTCAATTTCGCCCTTGTAGACACTCTTCCCTTAAACCTCATAAACAGTCACCATGTTGCAGTATGCCGGGTGAACGTGCTTGTAAACCGTCCTCGGGGTGTATCCAAAGCCAGCTTGCTTTAGATGCTTCTTGATTGGGATAAGATCAACTATTCTACCAAAGCACTTGCCTAAACACTGGCCCGGCACATGGCCATACCTCTCCATCACCTTCCTTGCTACAGACGAGTAACACTCATAGCAAGGGGCTTTAGGCTTCCCGCCATTGACAATAGCCATATGAAACCCAGATTCCTCCTTTACTTTCATGATGGCCATAACTGAGGCTTGATCAGCTTCAATAACCTTAACATTTCCATCTTTCTCCATAGCCTTAATCTTCTAATAGAGCGTTGATGAGACTGCTCCTACAGAGTAAAGCTAGGGTTAGCCTCGGAGTAAATAATAGGTGACGGGAATATCGATGATGGTGAATTAGACCTTGGAAGAAATCTCCCCTGTAATCACCTCGACTTCAAACACACCAATCACACCCCTCTTAGAATCATCATAGGCGCGGATGACAGTATTATATTTCTTGAGCATTTCCCTGGATAAACCCAAATGAGGAAGAACTTTCAGAGGACACAGATTTAGGGAGGAACCATCATCAACTATAATGCACGGGATAGTTCTATCGAGGACTTGGGAACGGATGAATAAGGCTTGGTTATGACATGCCCCTCGTGTGGGATATCTTGATTGGAGAACATTATCGGATCATCCCTCTCGGGAGCGGTATTCCTTTCCCTACTAGGTTGCACATCTCAATAATAAAACACGTAGGCTTCTCTTTAAGCTCTAAAAGCCTTTTAATCAGATTCCTGCGGTAATCATCAGAATCCAAAACTAACTACCAAATGCTGAAACGGGCTTGAGTCATCTTAAACTGAGTAATCAAAGGATCAATATCGGGACTTGTTTCAACTTAAGGAGAAGGTTCCATTGGCTTAGCTATATTCTTAACAGGGTTTGGGATTGGATCATCCTCAATGTACAGATGATTATCCTTAGGTTGTTGCACTCGACCGCTATGGGTGACATGTAGAATTCTATTAATCGATACGCTCTTAGTGGTCGGGGTTTCAATATTAAATAGCTCTTTTGCTACCATTTCCATATCTTCAGTTTTGGTCTCCTCTTCTTGCCCCATTTCTTCAATTTTCGTGGAGCTTACTATAGGGTTAGACTGTGAGATTATATCAAATACAAAGTTTGAAGGGAGACCAGAGCTGACAACCATTATGAATTCCTCGAATATCATTTCCAAAACAGACTCTTTCTTAATGCTAGAACTGATCATAGAGACCTTGCCCCCAAAATTAGGCAAAGGGCTTTCTATAGTGGTTGGATTTCTAGCCGGTTCAGCCATCTTTCCTTCCTTGACCATATGAGCGACTGTGGAAGCTAGAGTCCTACACTGATCAGTCTTATGACCCTTTTGTACATGAAACTTGCAAAAATTTCCCCTTTCATCCGGTTGAGGAGCCCTAACATCACGCAGAGGCTTCCACTAGCCCGCTTCATACATCTTAGCAAATATGACTCCAAGAGGCAATTTCCACGGGGATACAAACAGCTGCTGAGAAGGAGGAGGAGAAGCAGCTTGAACTGCGGATACTTCCTCTTGAGCCACAGTTTGCACTACAGGCAATTTTCCTTTAGTAGGAGTTGGTGTAATTTCACTCGATTCATTCTTCTTAATCCACGGTCTGTTCCCACTCGGCTTGTTTGCCTGTTCTTTCTCCTCCTAGCACTTTATTTTCCCAGCTTTTTCAAAAACTTTCTAATTGGATTTGAAAGAGTCAGTTTCCGTTTCTTTTCGGAGAATCTGGAGAGCCCCAAGCAACTTTGGGATCATTTCTTTCAGACTGAGCTTTTGCTTTAATAGAACCTCAGTGGCTATCCACCTATTGAAATATGACTTAAAGGATTCACCTTGCTTTTGTTTGACTGCCTCAAGATGTTGAAAGGTGGTTTCCATTATGGAATTGAAACCATAGTGGGCAATTAAAGCTTCAAATAGGAGTTTCCAATCTAGGATTGTTGACTCTGAGAGAGCATTGTACCACTCGAGAGTAGGTCCTGATAAGGTACACAAGAATAACTTAGCCAGAACTTTGTCCTTAATTTTTTAGATCTGCATAATCCATTCATACATCATGATGTGGGACTTAGGAGGTCCCTCACCGGAATAAGCTTCCATTCGAGGCATTAAAAAATTCTTGGGTACCCAATCATCATCTCTCACCTCTTCTTTATCTTCGCTCTTATTCAGAAACTGCCTAAAGAAAGCTGCCATTTCAAGTGTCATACCCAGAGGCAGCATGACCTGGTCGCACGGTGTCACGCCCGAAGGTTGCGTGACCTAGTCATTGAGCTTTAAGGATGTTTTGAACTGAAATAGCGGAGAAGCTGGGATCTCGATTTAGGGGTGAGTGAAGGCATTTTGGGGGTAAGAGGTCTCCCTTAGAGAGATATTAAAACTAGGAGGTGATGGCGCGAAAGGTGTTAGCGGCATTGAAGAGATGACAAAATCACTGAAAGGAATAGCCATTCGCGGAGTAAAACCCCATGAGAAAATAGGGAATATAGGAGCTTGGCTGATAAGCCTCGAAGGTACAGGAGGAGGAAAGGCAAATATCAGAGGAGCAAAATATAGAGAAGGTTAAACTGAGGAACTCTGACCAAACCGAACCTAAACCGGCCAAACAGGCGGAAGTGATGGTACTGAAAACTAATTCTGAATCGATAGAGACTAACTAGACACATTCTGAGCAATCTCTCCCCGAGCTTAAATTACAGGCCCCGCTGGCTTCTATATATCTCTCTCCTCCCTAAGAGTCGATCGAACTTGCTCTTGAATAGCGACCTAAAATAGATCCAATTGTAAGAAGATAGCCATAGCATTAGCCAATTCAAAACCTAACTGGGATTGCCCCTGATCAGTTGGAGGCAAAGAAATTGGAGGAGGAGAAACCTCAAATGGAACCCCACTAACTAGAGGAATATCAAACATTGTTGAAAGAATAGATTCTAACACTAAACTCACTAGCCGGCGAACCAAATGGCAATCTAGTTGTAACCAAAGAGGACTACGGCGCTGAGGATGTCTCGACCTAGCTAGAGAAACCAGAAGATGATTAGCCCGAATCAAACCATGAATATGATAAATGATTACATAAATATTTGAGTGATAAATGCCATATATAAGGGGGTGGTTTAGAGAGGTAGAGAGAAAAAGAACTAATTATGCGAAGCTTAACCCTAAAATACGTGAGACGTATGAATTCCTCACTGTACCCAGCGAACTAGATACGGGTCGTTGAAACTCGGACAATCTCAGCATTTTGTTAAATTCCCCCATTCAAGCAAGGGGAGAGTAGAGGTAAGCAAAAACTGAAATAAAGGTCGGCCACTGGCGGCCTATGCATGAGTTTTGCATGAATGAAAACAATATAAGTAGCACACGAAAGCAAATAAACCTCTTCCAACCTTATGACTCCCGCGCAATGCCAATTTGGAATCTAGGGTTAACTATAGCACTAGGGAACGGCAAGAGAGTATGCGGCCTAGTTCTAAATTATTTTGGTGAACCGAAGGGGAAGTTGCTATGGCTAGATTTATCGCGGTTCACTACTGGTGTCGTGGAACTACACTATAGAAGGGTCTTATTTACCTTGATTCCGTGTAACTCAACCACTCCTCAAATGAGTGCGATCGTGAGAACTACACGTTGGTTGAAACAAGTGATCCAACCACAAATATCCCCAATTCCTAGCGGGCATGAGGTATACAAGTGAGCTTCACAGGGGTGAAATAATGGCACCTTAAAACTTAGAAACTAACTGAGAGTGGATTCAAAAGACATAACAAATAAAGCATTGATTTAAAAATAATTTAGCCACATCATCAAAATCCTTTAACCAAAAAAAGAAAACAAAAGCAATTTTCAAGTTTTAAGTTAAAAGGAAATCCCCAACATAGTCGCCACTGTGAGAGTACGACATTTTCCCACTCGTGAGGATCGCGTGAGATGCGTAGCAAGGGGGGTGGAAAATAATTAGCGCTGTGAAGCGTGCTAAGGGATAATCCTTATTTTAGGCGTGATGAGAATGATGTCGAAGTTGAGTTTAAGTCCAATTTGCATGTTAAGGGATACAAGACTTGAAATCCCGTATTTTAAGATAGAGTCGCCACCTGATTTAGCTCGACCAGGAATTTGGGCACGATATTCCCACCGGGTGATTGGACCATACCTTAAAATAGAGATTCCAAGTTCGGATGATGTTGCTTACTTTTAAATTTTTAAATCAAACCGTTTACATTTTAATAAGAGCGACTTCAGTTCTTATGCGATTTAAATCCAGTTATTGTTTGGAGTTTTTGGTTTATATGGCCATACATCACACAAAAGCCGTAAATAAAGCAGGAAAATAAATTATTACATGGCTTTACAAATACCTATATATTTTTCTAGTGCTGGAAAATAGAGAAATCAGATAAATAAATAAAAGGGCGAGACCGGGTCCTAACCGAGCTTACTAACTCGGACTCGGCTCCAAATGAGGCAAAATATGTACCAGCAACCATGAATGATGCAACAATAAATAAAAGCAGTAAATAAAATCAAACAATGGAAAATAGCATATTTTTATATCTTTCGGGACAAAACACAATTTTTTGGGCATTTATTAATTATCTAAGCAACCTAAAAATTACCAAAATAAATCAAATAACCTAAAATAATAAATGGAAATTACATTAAATATTTTTGGAATTTTAATTATGGTAAAAAGATTTATTAAGATTTTATTTAGCTAAAAACCCATTTTTAAGCCATTATAAGGAGATTTAGTCCATTAAATATTTAATAATTTATGAAAGATAGATTAAAAATTGTATTATGACATTGTAGATTAAATGTGATTTTTCAGAAATTTTTTGGGTGGAAATCGGGGTCAAAAACGCAAGAAAATGATAAAAATGACCAAAAAACAAAATAGGGGCTTTTTGGCATTTTTGCCATCCAGATGCTATAGTGGGACTTGAGATGCTGCAGTGCTAACCTGAGATGCTGCTGTTGCAGCATCTTAGGTTACGTCGGAGCATCTCAAAGCTCATCGGAGCATCTGGCTCGGAAAAACATCAAGAAACCTGAAATAACAACAAAGAATAGCCAAATAACAAACAATAATGAATAAAAATAGATTGGAACTCAGTTTTGTTAACTAGAGGCCGTGAATCCATGTTTTGAGACTCGAACGGGTCGTTTGGCAAGCTTTGTGTTGAATTTGTGACAAAATCCGACGAAACAGTGATGAAAATAGCGACGAAATTTAATGATTTTTGAGGAAAAAGTCTCTAAATCCTATTTAAGCCCATTTTTACTTAAGATTTCTAATTTTTTTTAGCATTTAAGCTAAAAGATTAAGCTAAATAATCCTTTGAAATTCCGAATAATCAGATTTCTTAAGTTTTATGTAGCTTTCTCTCTCTAAAGCCTAGTAATGTCTAAATGGTGAATTAAGTTTTTAATTTGGCAAAAAGTCCTGAATTTGGTGATTTAATGGGTTTTTATAGGCCTAACTCACTCCAAATAAGTCAATTAGTCCCTAGAAATGCAAAGATTCCTAGAAAAATTGAGTAAATTTAAATTTAGAGAGAGAAAGACGGACAGGCGATGGACAACCAGAGCCCGTGCAGCATCTCAGGCCGAGACGCTACAACGACAGTGTCTCACCGCGCTCCGGCGAGGTGAGAAGCCGCGGGCCTCCGCGAGACACTGCAAGCGCAGCGTCTCACAGCGCCACGGCGCATCCCGGTGACATGGCCACTCCGTGGCCACGTGTGCCAAGATGCGGGGGCACGGCGTGAGACGCGCAAGAGGGCTCGGTGCGAGACGCGAAAGGGGCGGCGTCTCACGCGCCCCTGCCGGAACGTCTTGGCGCTCCGGCTGCGGCGGTGACGGTGTCGAGGGCAGGACGAAACTTTCAATTTTTTTCTTTCTAATAATTAATTATTTTTTTAATATATTTTTTAATATATATTTTATTTTGGTAATTTTTAAAGCGTCTACTTTAATTAACCGATTAAAGGGAACAAAACGATTAAAATCCTAACTTTGTCACGAGAATACTTGTCAAACACGATTTGACTTCAAAATAATAGAATAATAGGCCAAATATTAGGTCCGAGAAAAATGTCATCATCGTTCCGCGGGTCACCGAAAAGCCAGTGCTCACATAAGGACATATGGGTCATCCTTGATGGCCATCCACGCTAGCATGCTTTGTGTCTATATGAAATTCTTCATCCGGTTTTTCCAAAACATGTAGTGTTCACCGGCGAAGAGTGGGGGATGGGTTATGGACATACACTCCAGGAGAATTTGTGAGTTATTATTTTGATAACACATTTTGATTTATAAAATCAAATTGGACCTTTAGCTCGAGATTGTTAAGTCTCTAATTATGAGCACTCGCTCTGATACAACTTATTGGTCCCTTAGTGAGTGTTACTAGGGTCAAAGGGGGATGAATGACCCTTTTTGCGAAATTTTAGACTTAAAAAGTCTTTGTGTAGCATGCAAATGATGAACTGGAAGCTTGCTAGAGTAAGATCCAAATAATACAAATATATAAATAAAATGCACTAAAAATAAAGGATTTAAGTAAAGAATATAAAACGCAGTCGTTTTATGCTGGTTCGGCCCCGCCTACGTCCAGTCCCCGGAGTTTTCTCTTTTGAGCTTAAATCCACTGGTGATATTTCTTTCACGGGAAGAAATCAAGCCTTTACAGTTGTCTCTAGAGATTTCTTCTCCTCTGGATGTAGGATATACCACCACAGCTAACACCTAGCTTGGATAAGTCCTTTGTAGGTTGTCTTCGTAGATTCTCTCTTCCGAAAGTAGGATATACCACCAAAGCTAACACCTAGCTTGGCTAAGTCCTTTTCTCTAAAGGAGAAACCACTTAAACTCTCTCTAGTTCAAGCTAAGTCCCCAATCTCAATCACCTAAGTATGAGATTTTATAACGATTGTGTTTACAAAGGGTGGGTTGTGAATTCTTCAAGTTTATAACTTGACTTGAAAATTCTTACAAACTGATTTTAAATGTTTGGTTCTTGAAGGGATTATGATCACTGATTAAATAGCAAATTTCTCAAGGTGATAGCTTTCTCAAATTAACCAGCATCTTTATAGGCTTGGATCATAAATGTAGCCGTTGGGTAGATTTTGAATCTTCACCGTTGATCATATATGAGTTGGGGCAACCTGAGCCTTTGATCTGTCCGTTAGATCCAATAAATGTTCCGTTTGAATTTGTTGGGATTGAAGCAACAAAGTTGCCAGACGTCGTTTCTTTGGCTTTTTGTGCTCTGCGAAATTCTATGCTAAGCTTGTCTTTATTTGGAGTCCATGCGCCTTGCTATTGGTCTAGGTTAAAAAGGTGGTTACCTTTTTCTCTCTTTGTGTTAGTCCTTTTTGTCATTTCCTGAATTCATGCAAGCTGTCACTTTTTCATTCTCCAAGGCAAAAAGGTAAGTTTGACTTCAGACCAAATTGGAGGAAGAATTGATATTTAAATATTTTCCTTTGTCTTATGAAATTTGTCTTTCGAGTGTTTTCAGACTTTAGCTTTACTAGATGCTCTTCCATATGTAATCTTCTTTGTATGCTATCTTCTTGGGTTTAGGGATTTGTTTTCTTCCAGGCTTTAACCGGATGCATTCTTCTTGAACTTAGGATTTGGTTTCTACAAAACCTTCTCCGGACACTTTCTTAGGAATTGTCTTCCGGGTCATTATTTTCCAACATACAATTCTATTTAAAGTTGAGATCTCAATCTCAAGATGTCATGAAGTATCCTCTTTGTACACAATTATTCTCTAAAGAAGTTAATCTCGAAGGCAATCACAATTTATGTTCATATAGTTTTATTTTGCTTGTATATTGTTCATGGTATTCTGATATGCATATATATTAATATGTATATCTGCAATATACTTTCTACAAATTTCATTATTGTTATTTGGTTCCATTTTTTTAAATACAAAATAGTGTTGTAAATATTTTCAATACTAGTTTAATACATTAGTGGTTGATGTTATTATTATACGTTAGTTATACATTTGTATATCAGCAATTGCAAGTAACACTCTGCATTTGCTGAAATACATTTTATATTTTGTATATTATAATTCATTTGCATTTTTTTTAATACAAAACAATGTTGTAAATATTTTGAGCACAGGTTTAAAACATCATTGTACATATTGTCTTATAACTATATTATCTATTGGTTTATTGATTGAGGAAAAGTTTTCATATTGTTCACATCTACAGCTTTAGTAATTTGTATATTTACAATATATACTCTGTATTTACTGATATACATCTTCTGCAAAAAAAAATTAGTAAAAGAATAAATACATATATCTACACTATATTCTCTGTAATTATTAGATTCTATACATGCATATATGTAATCAAACATGATACAAAAACATTTGGACTATTTCTTTCATCATTGAACATAAATTTTTTAAGGTTCAAAATAAAAGAAAATAAATAGTTTCATTCCAAACAAAAGAATGTCCTTAAAATCTACTACATCAAGTGTCAATTTGCATCATGATTAAGGAATAATTTTTATATTATTCAGATATACAACTTTAGTAATTTGTATATCTGCAATATATAATTTGCAATTGTTGATATACATTTTCTACAAATTTCATTGTTGTTATTCGTTTTCGTTTTTTAAATACAAAACATACATTTTCTACAAATTTCATTGTTGTTATTCGTTTCCATTTTTTAAATACAAAACAGTGTTGCAAATATTTTCAACACTTGTTTAAAACATCATTGTACATATTGTCTTATAGATATATTATCCATTGGTATATTGATTAAGGAAAAATTTTTATATTGTTCTCATATAGAGCTTTAGCAATTTGTATATCTGCAATACAACTTTGCATTGGCCGATATACATTTTCTTCATAAAACTTGTGAAAGAATTAATTCATATATCTACAATATGTTCTCTACTATTATTAGATTCTATACATATTGCATATATGTAACCAAACATCAATATAAGAACATTTGCATTATTTCTTTCAACATTGAATGCGGATTACAATTTTTTAAGTTTCAAAATAAAGGAAAATAAAAAGTTTCATTATAAATAAAATAAGGTCCTTAATATTTGTTACATAAAGTATCACTTTTCATCATATGGCCTAAGGTAGTCGTTATCGTAATATACATTTGTTGTCTAAACTTTATTTTATCAATATACAAATTCAAAAAATGTATAATATTAATATACATAATAAAAACTCTTCATCTAAACGGTTTACTTCATGAAGTAGCAATAATTGTAGAAGCATATATTGTGTATTCTGAACAGAGGGAGGTCAATCCAGTATCTAAACAAGGTTTTCTTAAACTTGTTCCAAATATTTTCTAGCAGCTTATCAATGATATGGATTATGTCACTGTTCAAGGTTGTCAATACCTTGGTAGTCCATTTCTACAACTTTGTTGTATTGTAAACCACTGATGACATCTGCAATGTGTTAAACATATTATTTATATTTCTTAATAGACGTAATATACATTGATATACATAATAAACATATGTATGTATATCAATAACATCACTTAGTTACAGTATACATTCTTTGTCGAATTATACATCCAAATGCATTATGGTTCACATTCTATAATTTGAAATATACATATTAATATTATGTAATTTACATCATAATATATTTATCAGAAATATCACTTCATTATAATTTATATATACATGCATATACACTTTACATTATATGTCAACCAATATTTTAAAAAGCATTAGGCGCTAGTCGGGTGGCCAGGGCTTCGAACGCCTAGGAGGCACCTAGATGGATTTGTAAATTTTTTATTTTTTATAATTATTTATATATAAAAGTATAAATTCAACTTGAAAATCGGATTAGGCGGTTCCTAGGCGATAATATGTCGGCCAACGCCTGATAGCGCCCGAGGAATGAAAAGTTGGGTGGCAAGCCCCAAAATAGAGCCTAGGTGGGGCCTAGGTGGAGTTAGGCGGGGAGTTTTAAAACACTGATGTCAACTGTACTTTCGAATGCATATATATATGTTGAACCAAGCACGAGTTTGGACTGACTTAGTGGATGCTTAAGTTTTGATCATAACAATTAAGTTCAGTTTGAGATAATTAAATCAATAATGATGTTAAAATAAATAGTCTATGGTTTTAAGGGAGTTAGTAATTCAAAGGTAGAATTTCGAGTCTCCGCTGACCTAGCTATTTAGTTTAACTCTGAGTGGTTTCTGGGCTGAGTACTTACTTGGTTGCTCACTTAGTATTATTCACTCAGCACTTGATATTTAGATTTTATTTCAGCTATGTACATTTTGTTTTATTGTTTAAGCTGAGTTACTTTAAGTCTGTCATCGCTGCTGACCTTACCATTTAAGGTAAAAAGGCATCTTTGCTTTTAGTGTTGCGTTTTGGAGGAACATTAATGAGACAAAGACAAAAAGAATTAATGCCTTGACAAGGCACAAAATTGTGAAGAAAATGACAAAGTCTTCCAATACAAAGCTGCAATAAGTCAATTGCCACTTCGGGCAATTCTGTAGATCTACCAACCTAGTATCGCGCACTCTGCAACATGTTAGAAAACCAGAGGGAATGGGATGAAGACACGTGGCAAGTCAGCGCGAGTTCTCTCTAACGGAATACTGACATCAAGCGACAAGGATTTCAAATTAGAACTCGAATTTCAATCTAATGGATTGAAATGTATTTTATAACGGCGCAATTCTATCTCTTAACGGATCGATTTGAAGAAGCAACGGATGAATTACTGAGCTGTCAATATCAGAAGATGCCAAGACAAGTTTAACAACTTTCTCAAATCCAACTATAAAGGGAGCAAGAAGGCAAGCGTTAGAACTTGGTGATTACACTTGAATTTCCTAAAAGCAAAAACTCTATCAATTTACAAGCTTTAAAGGAGTTCAAGCAAGAAAGCACAACTCAACTAGAATCTGCTTAGAACAAGAGAGAATAGATTAGATCAATCAATTGTAATATTAGATCATTTGTAACTGGATCAATGTTTCTATAAGTTGAATCCAGCTCTTGTTTAGACTCATTGTGAGTTGCTGATAGAAGAAGGTATTCTAGTCAGCGGGTGAGCGATTGCAGTTTGAAGGGTACGTACTGTAATTTGGGAATTTGTGAAAGGCTTCTCTGCCTAGGGTAAACGAGTTGAGATTAGTGAATTAAATCCGAGACACTCTCTCAGGACTGGATGTAAGCATAGGTTGCTAAACCAGTATAAAATCTTTGTGTTCTTTACTTATTCACATTTTCTAGTTATTTCACTCAGCCAGCTGATCTCACGCAGCGGAGCCATTCTTATCGAGAAAAAGTTTATAAGTTCTTGAGTGAGTCATTTACCCCCCTGCCTCTGACTCAGTGAGTGTACGCATAGGGACCAACAAGTGGTATTAGAGCGGTTCTTATTTCTTAAATTTTACAATCTTTGAGACAAAGACCATGGCGTATAAAGGAGAATCTAGTGGAAGGGCTCAAGCCAGGACATGCTACAGTCATGTGTAGGCACAAAAATGGTTACTATGATGAGTATGACTGGTCAAGGATGACCACCACTAACAAGGGAGGACCCAGCCAGAAAAAGGCATGGGTACCTAAGAAAACTTAATTGTTTTGCAGGTGAGCCTTAGATCCACTGATGACAGCAGAATGTAGTATTTGGATAGTGGATGCTCGAGGAATATGACGGGTGATGAAAAACAAGTCATCACATTGGAGAGAAGAAGAAATGGAAGTGTCAGTTTTATAGACAACAAGAAAGGAAAGATTTTTTGCAGTGGCACTGTGGGAGTGATCCTTCAATTGATAATGTGTCTCTGGTGAAAGGCCTAAAGTTCAACTTGCTAAGCGTTTCTCAACTGTGTGACAAAGGCAGAAAAGTCATATTTGACTTAGCGAGCTACTCAGTCATTGATGGTAACTCTGACCAAACTATTCTTTATGCTCCTAGGATTAATAATGTTTATATGATTGATTTATCCCCCGGCTCCAATGATATTTTCTTAATTTTAAAGGAGGAAAACTCATGGCTATGGCACAGAAGGTTAGGACATATCAATATGACCAATCTGTCCAAATTAGCTAGAAATGTACTTGTTGAGGGTTTACCCAATCTAGCCTTTGAAAAAGATAGACTCTGCTCAGCATGACAACTTGGGAAACAATTTAGGAAGACCTATAAATCCAGAGCTGATGTATCTTCTTCTAGTCCCCTTGATCTTCTACACATGAATTTGTTTGGGCTATTGTGCTAACAAGTCTAGCTGGAACGAAATACACCCTTGTGGTTGTAGATGATCTGACCAGGTTCACTTGGATTGTCTTGCTAGCAAGCAAAGATGAAACATTTGAATCATTCTCTAGGTTGGCTGCCCGGATCATGAATGAAAAAGACCTTAAAATTAATAGAATCTGCAGTAACCATGGAAGAGAATTCAAAAACAGGTAGTTTGAGGAATTCTATTCCAAGCATGGTATTGACCACAATTTTTTTGCCCCTCATACACCTCAGCATAATGGGGTTATTGAGAGAAAGAATTGCACTATTGCAGAAATGGGTCGTTCTATGCAGAGTCATAACAATCTACCAAAGTATTTCTGGGGAGAAGCTATCAACACAGCTTGTTACATTCTAAACAGGGTTTTAATTCGCCCAGTTTTGATTAAAACTCCTTATGAACTTTGGAAGGGGAGCAAGCCCAAGGTTGGTCACCTCAAGGCCTTTGGTTGTAGATGCTTCATATTAAACACTGAAGACCAGTTGGCTAAATTTGACCCCCAAGACTGATGAAGGAATCTTTTTGGGTTACTCAATACACAGTAGGGCATACAGAGTGTATGTCAAAAGGACTGGCATCTTAGAGGAGTCCATGCATGTAAATTTTGATGAAACTAACAATACAGGTAGACAAGCCAGTGATGATGAAAAAGAAAAGGAATAAGTCAGCAGATCAGCCAGTCAGCCCATTATTATTCCTGATCTAGTACAAGAGAAAGAAGAAAACGAAGTTGACTTGGACCAGTCAATCAACTTTGGTGATGATGTAGATGCTCAACGAATGTTAGTAGCTCAGCGAGCCGATCCTGATCTACCAAAAGAAGTCAAAGAAAGAAGAGATCACCCAGTTGACAAGATTCTCGATAGTGTGCAAAATCTAGTGCTAACTAGAGGTCAGCTGAATAGAATGATGAGCCATTCAGCATTTGTATCATTGATTGAACCAAAGAAGTTTGAAGATACTGAGTTTGATGATGATTGGATGATTGCAATGCAAGAAGAGCTAGACTAATTCAGAAGGAATGAAGTTTGGGATTTGGTGGAGAAACCTAAAGGAAAGTCAATCATAGGCACCAAATGGATTTTAAAAAACAAGCTAGATGAAGCTGGTAATGTTGTCAAAAACAAATCCAGATTGGTTGGGCTACAATCAACAAGGAGGCATTGATTATGGAGAAACTTTTGCACTAGTAGCAAGACTTAAAGCTATAAGAATTCTTTATGCTTTTGCATCCCATATGAACTTCAAGTTATTTCAAATGGATGTTAAGAGTGCTTTTCTTAATGGTTATATTCAAGAAGAAGTCTATGTCAGACAGCCCCCAGGCTTTGAAGACCCTAAATATTCGAATCATGTCTTCAAGCTAAAGAAAGCTCTATATGGACTGAAACAGCCTCCAAGAGCTTGGTATGAGAGACTGACTAACTTTTTGATCAGCAAAGGTTATGTCAGAGGGAAAGCAGATACAACTCTGTTTATCAAGAAGAAGCATCATGATGTATTGCTAGTCTAAATCTATGTGGATGACATCATTTTTGAAGCAACTGATGAAAAGCTTTGCAAAGAATTCAGTCAGCAGATGAAGAAAGAATTTGAAATGTCAATGATGGGAGAGCTTAATTTCTTTCTTGGTTTGCAAATGAAGCAAGGTGATGATGAAATCTTCATCAGCCAAGCCAAGTATGCCAAGGAAGTACTCAAGAAGTTTGACATGGATAAAGCTAAGCTAATGTCAACACCCATGGCCACTGATACTATTTTGAGTAAAGATGAGGAAGGTAAACGTGTAGAGAGTAAGCTCTACAGAGGTATTATTAGATCTCTACTTTACTTAACTACTAGTAGGCCTGACATTGAATATATTGTATGCTATTGTGCAAGATATCAAGCTGACCCTAGCGAATCTCACTTAGCTACTATTAAGAGAATTCTCAGGTATTTGCTAGGCTCAATTGATGCAGGTTTATGGTATCTAAGTAATGCAGACTTCACTCTGAGAGGATACCCTGATGCTGACTATGGAAGAGACAAACTTGAAAGGAAAAGCACTACAGGAGGATGTCATTTTCTTGATGACTATCTAGTTACAAGGTACAGCAAGAAGCAGACTTCTATAGGTCTGAGTAAAGCTGAGGCTGAATACATGGCTGTAGGAAGTTGTGTAGCACAACTACTATGGATCAATCAGTAACTGGAGGATTATGGTATAAAGTCAAATTGTCTTGAAGTCATATGTGACAACAAGAGTGCAATTGACCTATCCAAGAATCCAGTTCAACATGGCAGGATGAAGCATGTCAATATAAGACATCACTTCATAAGGGATCATGTGCTAAAAGGAGAAGTCAAGCTCACATACATTCCTACTAAAGAACAGTGAGCTGATATATTCACAAAGCCTATTGGAAAGGATCAATTCAACACGCTAAGACAGCTGATCGGAATGTCCAGTCCAATTTGAAGAAATACATCTCACTCTGACCTATTCTGGAGCTGACCAAACTAGGGCACACTCTGAGCTTCTGTGAGTTAGGTTAAGTATTTCTTTTGCCGCTTGAATTTTGGATACGTCATTAATTGTCACCAGCTATCTTTCAAATTTAAACTTTATAGAAATGGTAGCAAGTTATGAAACGATCCACATTCAATAGCAGTTATCCCCTGTTTCTCGCATTCATTAATCCTACGATATACGTTATGAGATCTAATCGTTGAATCTTAAGACCGTGGATTATGAGTCATACACGTAGCTTTGCAGGTTTATACGAAGAGTTTTTATCTATTTAAGGAGAAATTCAGAAAGAGGAAAGGTTACTTTACCAAAATTCCTTTCTCTACAATTCCCTTCCTAAATCCCTAAAATCTCTATTTCTCTCAAGGCAAAGTCACTATTATGAGCACATCAGGAAGAAATTTTTGTCAGAAATAAGAAGGATACTCACTAGGTTACTACCATAGATCATATGGCTCAGTTAGCAATCAGTATGGACAAGATTGAAGAACTCAGAATTCCCGCCAGAACCAAGTATATTCTGACCAAATGGTGTTCCATGGAGAAAACAGAAGTAGAAAAGCCAATCATTGTAGACATGCTAAGTTTCTACAGTGACGAGAAGTTTGGAAAGTGGGCGTGTCAGCACCACTTGAGAGGATTCTTTGAACTCCTAAATAGATGCTATGAGGAAAACATAGATAGGTTCTACAATGGAATTCACATGGTTTAAGGTTAGAAGGATCTTTTCGTTACCACCATGATGAAGAGGAAGGTGTATGTCACTCCCAAGCTGATTGCCAGTCTTCTAGAGATGAAGGAAAGAGGACTGATACCCCGAGTTATCAATGACGAGGACCACATTGATATCCCTATAGATTATGAGGTTCCTCATGACTGCAAAGTTTGTGAACTTATTGCTTCTATGTTTACTAAGGAGGGGAAACAAGCTCATGAGCTTATGACAAAGGTGCTTCTGCCCAAGACTGGCTCAATAGGAAGTTCCTCCAAGTTCGAGCAAGTTTTTGTGTATGCTCTGACTCATGGGATGAGCATTATTTGTCCCATGGCCATCTTGCACAGATTTTTGAAGGTAAATAAGAATCTGGTGTATGGGCAATTGGTGATGGAGATATGCAGAGAGTATGAGATAGATATAGAAGGATGGGCTGCTAGGAGCAACATTCAGATGAAGGTGATTAAGTCTAGAATCTTGAGCAATGCTCATTTTCATAGACTTAGAGCTAATGAGAGGCCGTCCAACACTAAGTACATCAATCTGAAGCCATGAGAAGTGAGAATGAAGGATCCAAAGGCCATAATGGAGATGAAGCCTATCCAGCCTCGTGAAGAGGACCTGACTTTGGATGCCTTTATGGCTAAGGAGCTTGAGAAAATCACTAAGCTCAGAGCTGAGAAAGGAGAAGGAGAAAAGAAAGGCAGTAAGAAGGAGGTCAGGAAGGACTCCAAGAAAGAAAAGAAAGGGAGCTCAGCGAGCTTAGTTCCAGCTATTATCCCAAAGAAGACAGGATCCTCTAAGGAAGTTAGAGAAGATAAGAGGAGATAACTGACTCCTCAAGAGATAGAGGAAGAGAAGAGGGCTGAAGAAGAGTTGAGAGAGGAGATGCCTCTGAAAAGGGAGAGAAAGAGGAAGGTAGATGTTGCTCAGCTAGAAGAGGTGACTACAAAGGGAAAGGAAGCTACATCAGTTCCTGTTCCCCAAGTAGGTCAACCCAAGAAAAAATTGATGGTGAAGAGAGGGACAAGTGATGTCTAATATTTAGAAGAAGTTAAGAAAGTTAGAGCTTCTGAAGAAGGGAGAATCAAAAAGAAGTAGGAGGAGATTGAAGCCACTATTAGGAGAAAGGCTGAGGAAGCAGCAGCAGCAGCTAAGGCTAAAGCTAAGGCTAGCACTGAGCAAATTTTGGAGAAGGTTATGGCTAGCTTGGCTGAAAAAGAAGTACCAGATGTTGTTAATGAGATTATAGGAGCTCTAGATGGAATTGATAATCAAGAGGAGAAGGAGGAGGAAGATGATGTGGTAGAAGTGGAAGCTGTAGAATTTGATGTGCTAAACTCTGACCAGCATGTCACTTTGACTGCTGAGGAAGTCAAGGAGGCTAGGAAGGAGATGAAGAGGGGTTTATTGAAGAGAATGAAGATTGTGATTTATGAGGATGAGGGAGATCTAGAAGATAAGGAGGATGAGGAAGTTGTAGTTGAGCATGGAGCTCAGCTGACTGAGGATTCTGTAACTCAGGTCAGCGAGTCCGCTATTGAAGGTGTTATGGAAGAGAAAGAGAAGGAAGCTGAAGAATCCTTTGCTTTCCCAAACATATCCACCTAAACACCACTCTCACCTACACCGATCTCTGCCTTACCCCTACCAGAAAGCCAAACACCATCCACATCTAATTCAAACCAAGCCTCTGACCTAAATAACAAAACCTTTGACCAAATAGCCATCATCCCACACCTTTCCCCAGTAGGATCTCCTGTGAGTGAACAGTTATATTTGGAAGGACCTCCACCAGTCAAAGGACCTCCAATCATTGAGGAGATTCCTGAACAACCACAACAACCTCAACCACAAGCCCAATTTAATCCAAAAGCTGAATTATTGGGAGACATAAGGAGAATGGGAAGAGAAAGATTTCCAGGACTAGGGATAGATGCTGAAATAGCAAAAATTTTATTGTCTAAAGATGCCCTAAGGAGGATCGCCGAGGTTATTGAGCCAGTTCTAGGTTTTATGGAGGAGGTTGAAGAGATCATGTCAAATCAGTACCTACCCAATTTTCTTTGGTGAAGGCAATGGTATCCCATATTTTTCCTTTGTTATCTATTGCATATAGGTAGGCAGTTGGTTTGAAGATGAAAGTTGTAAAACTCAAGAAGTAGATGGCTAAGATCTATGAGAGTAACTGCAAAGTAATTAATGATGAAAGGAATTTTCGCAACTTGATGATATATAAATTCAATCCCTTACTTGAGGCTATTCTAAAGGTGCTTTATGGGTATAGCACATTGAGCAAGGAGAATGATGAGAACACAACTCGCTTAAATGCAGTTGTAGATGGACTTAACGCTCTGATCACAGTGGTAACCAAGCATCATAGGTTACAAACTGAGTTAAGGAAAGAAAAGGAGGAGATGCTATAAGTAGTTAAGGACTTAGAAGTAGCTGTGCTAAATGCCTTAAAGAGGCTTAACATTTCAGATGCTGAGCGGTGATATTGTCATGACATATGCTGAACTGGAGCCTAATCTTCATCAGAAACTTGGTCATATCAGAGACCAAATCAAGCAAGTTCAAGCTCATGTCATCAATGATGGAGAAGCCCTGGATAAGATTCACAATGAAGTTACTACTCACATCAGGAGCACTCTAATGCTGGAGCGGATTCTAAAGGAAAATAATCAAGCTAAGGCTCTGGCAAGTCTCACCCAAATATCCAAAGAAGGTTTAAATGCTTAATATCATGTCAATCTATCTCAATCCCGTGCTTTGGTAGGATTATTCGCCTTTCTTAGAGAACAAGAAGCAATATCGTAGGACATCTATAAGCTACTTATGCAGAATTTTTCATCAACTATCTATGGTTAGCTAGAAACCTACGAAGAGTCTCTGAGCTCATTTGATCATCAAACTCAAGCCATTTTGGATGCGATGGCAATGGGGGAGAAGGATCACGAGAAGCGTGAAAAGGAGGAAAAGGAGGGAGAACAGAGGATCACTGAATTTTCTTATAACCTATCTAAGGATCTGGAGCGCATTCAGAGAGAATATACTGAGACCAGAAAAAGGAAAGGCAAGGAGATTGCTCTGCCAAAGGAAAAGAAGACTAGATGGGATCATCAAGTTTATGAGGAGAGAAGAGCAAACTTAGGAGCCCTGCCTATGCCAAAAGACTAGAATAGAACTTTTGTAATCATGTGCTTATTGTAAAACTTAGTATAAACTAACTCATTGTTATCTGTATTTAAGTTATTAATTAATGAAAGATTACATTTTCTGTTCTAAGTTAAGATCTTCTTAACTTCATATATCTTCTGCTATATATATATATATATATATATATATATATATATATATATATATATGCTCTGATCATTCGCAGAAATATATGAGAAGTATTGTGGGATGCCGAACTTAGAAGATTCATGAATTATAGGGGAGTTAGCATTCACTCTGAGCAAATTGAAGATGCTGAACAAAAGACATATCAAGCATGAGTATAAGGTAACTCTGATCTAGATATCTTATTGATTTAATTCTTGCTCAAGTTAATTGCCATTGATAAAAAATGGGGGAGATTGTTGAACCAAGCACGAGTTTGGACTGACTTAGTGGATGAATCAGTAGTGCTTAAGTTTTGACTACAACAATTAAGTTCAGTTTAAGATAATTAAATTAATAATAATGTTAAAATGAATAGTCTATGGTTTTAAGGGAGTTAGTAAATTCAAAGGTAGAATTTCGAGTCTCCGCTGACCTAGCTATTTAGTTTAACTCGGAGTGGTTTCTGGGCTAAGTACTTACTTGGTCGCTGACTTAGTATTATTCACTCAGCACTTGATATTTAGATTTTGTTTTAGCTGTGTACATTTTATTTTATCGTTTCAGTTGAGTTACTTTAGGTCTGTCATCGCTGCTGACCTTATCATTTAAGGTAAAAAGGTATCTTTACTTTTAGTGTTGCTTTTTGCAGAAACATTAATGAGACAAAGACAAAAAAAAATTAATGCCTTGACAAGACACAAAATTATGAAGAAAATGACAAAGTCTTCCAATGCAAAGCTGCAACAAGTCAATTGCCACTTTGGGCAATTCTACAGATCTACCAACCTAGTATCGCGGACTCTACAATATGTCAGAAAACCAGAGGGAATGGGATGAAGACACATGGCAAGTCAGCGCGAGTTCTCTCTAACGGAAGACTGGCATCAAGCGACAAGGATTTCAAATTGGAGATCGAATTTCAATCTAACGGATTGAAATGTATTTCACAACGGTGGAATTCTATCTCTTAACGGATTGATTTGAAGAAGCAACGGGTGAATTCCTGAGATGTCAATTTCAGAAGAAGCCAAGACAAGTTCAACGGCTACTTTCTCAAATCCAACTATAAAAGGAGCAAGAAGGCAAGCATTAGAACTTGGTGATTACACCTGAATTACCTAGAAGTAAAAACTTTATCAACTTAAAAGCTTTAAAGGAGTTCAAGCAAGAAAGCACAACTCATCTAGAATCTGCTTAGAAACAGAGATAATAGATTAAATCAATCAATTATAATATTAGATCATTTGTAACTGGATCAACATTTCTATAAGTTGAATTCAACTCTTATTTAGATTCATTGTGAGTTGTTGATAGAAGAGGGTATTCTAGTCAGTGGGTGAGCGATTGCAGTTTGAAGGGTACTTACTGTAATTGGGGAATTTGTGAAAGGCTTCTCCGCCTAGGGTAAATGAGTTGAGATTAGTGAATTAAAGCCGAGACACTCTCTCGGGACTAGATGTAAGCACAGGTTGCCGAACCAGTATAAAATATCTGTGTTCTTTACTTATTCACATTTTCCAGTTATTTCACTCAGCCAGCTGATCTTACTCAGCGGAGCCATTCTCATCTGGAAAAAGTTTATAAGTTCTTGAGTGAGTCATTCACCCCCCCCCCCTCTGACTCAGTAAGTGTATGCATAAGGACTAACACTATACAATACATTATTTGTCCATTTGTACTTCCTGTTAGCACGGTCCGCTCGGCCTGATGAGGATTTATACCTATTTCAATCAGTGATTAGAAAAGAAGCCACGAAGGATCGAATTGTCACCCAAAAAAATCCAAAATTCCCAAAAATTCCCATTCTTCATAATATTCCAAGTTTCATCCTTGAAATGCATGAAATCCATTTCCAAATAATCAAAACAGTCAAAGTGTCAAATAGTAAAACTGTCCTGAAAACACAAATTTTAAGGGCTTAAATGATCGAATTTGGCCAAAATAAGGTGAGGCTAGAGGCCAAAAGCCACTAGTTTTGCTCATTGGGCTGTTTCAGTGAAAAAATGGTCAAATCGGCAAGATTTGATTTTTTTACCGTTCACAGGTCATTGGTCGGCGGCTAATGACCTGTGAACGGTAAAAAAAATCAAATCTTGCCGAGATTCGCCAGAATTTGCGGAGATTTTGATAAGATTTTGTAAGATAGGTAATTAGCCTGCCGGCTAATTACCTACCTTCCATAAATAAAGGAGCTCCCCACTTTCACAGACAGAAAACGCCCTAAAAATCCTATTACGCCCAAATTCGTTTCAGAAGTCCTTAAAGTCCCGAAACTCTGCCAAAACACTTCCAAACCCGAGCTTTGTCACCGACATTCGGTATAAACTCATTTTTTGGTCTTTTTAGATCTAGATCTCATAGTGATCATTAGTCTAAAATCGACTCAATCTCCCAAAAAGTCTCGTATTTTCTATAGACTTAATCCAAGATTATAGCTATAACTTGGGTTAAATCTATTTTCCAACCAAATCACAATCTCTTGACAACTTCGGTCCTGCACCGGCTCAAATCATCCTGAATAGACAAAAAGGTAACTGAGGGTAATTGGCTCTAAGCCCAACTTTAAAATACATTTAAATTCATTTTTATAATTTTATTATTGCACATTGCATTCTCATTTATCTGGTTAAGTGAGCCACTGGAGCTACTTAAACTATAATATGTATAAATAAGCTCGCAGGTACGGATAAACATCTAGAATGTGAGGAAACTCTATCCGAGTTTTCGGGCCAAAACCCAAGCACTACC
Organism: Euphorbia pulcherrima; assembly: GCA_947683365.1. Classification (NCBI taxonomy): domain Eukaryota; kingdom Viridiplantae; phylum Streptophyta; class Magnoliopsida; order Malpighiales; family Euphorbiaceae; genus Euphorbia; species Euphorbia pulcherrima. The sequence goes on from CANTUS010000014.1 coordinate 47,684,999, forward strand.
GTTACTCTGCCGAAATTTCGATTGAAAATATCAATTTATTATGCCGTTATAATGCCTTTTATATCTTGAATTTATTTCTTAAATAAAGCTATTGTAATGCAGAAATTACCACATAAAACATAATTCTAAAATTAATGCAATCAATTTGAACAAAATGAGTAACTATTATGTCCGAACTCAGAATATCACTTCTTTTGGTATGAAAATCCCATTTCGGATCAGTGTACCACAATTCCCGATGGAGCTGAACCGGGTGGCTACCCTATTCAATTTTTAAATAAAGTAAAAATGCTTTATTTTAAAAATATTTTTTCTTAATAAAATGTGCAAATATATTTCTCAATATAATCATATTTTTTGCTTATAAAAAGCCATGTTTTTATTTCACACTCAATAAGTTTATGTGAAAATAATAAAATCATTTTCTCTTTAATAAAATCTAGCATTTTATTATAAAAAGAGGCACACGCATTTAAGCAAACCAGACGCGACCCGCGCACCGCACCCCGCGTGCTCCGTCAAAACCTCGCCGCTCACAGTGGCAACTCTGCTGGGGAAAATTGTTTTTATAAAAAAAATCTTTTTTGACATAATAATTAAAATATTGTTCAAACCATATTTTCGAACTATGGAATATGTGGTAATTTCAACATTACACGAATTTTAGGATTGCATAGCATCTGCATTCTTTACCCCTAAACCAATTTAGGTGTCTTTTGGTGAAGTATCTCCAAGTTCGCTTAGGGCTTGAGGGGTATGGATCTAATCACACCCCTTGCGTAATGTACGAGGGCCTTGCTCGCTTAAGGGCAAGACTACCCGAGAATATTATATGTGGAAAAGTTTCCTTTGGTTCGCTTAGGGCCACTAAGACTCGGTACACAAAGGCGCAGGGTACCCAATCGCACCCGATCCTGAGACACCCACATATAGATGAACCGTAGAAAGTTCCCCATAGGTTTACCCAAAAACTTTGAGTGCACGCGAGCAGACTTTGCTAAGTCCCTCGTTCGCTTTAAAGTGAAGTAACCCAATGGAGTTAAAAGGGCGATAGGCGTGATCTAACCGTTTGCTACCTATGTAGGTTTATTAAATATAAAAAAACCTAAAAACATCATAAATATCATGATTGTGTGATAACTAACCACCTCTTTGTGTAGCCATGACATTGTTGTGTGACATACCATTTTGTGTCCTTAGCCATAGGAACGTAAGATAATCCGAGACCAGTGAGTCCACCTAGGCTCAACCTATGAGCCGAAACAAACCAAGACTAGTGAGTCTACCTAGGCTCAACCCGCGAACCAAAATAAACTAAGACCAGTGAGTCCACCTAGGCTCAACCTATGAGCTAAAATAAACCAAGACTAGTGAGTCTACCTAGGTTCAACCCGCGAGCCAAAATAAACTGAGACTAGTGAGTCCACCTAGGCTCAACCCGCGAGCCGAAATAAATCGAGACCAGTTAGTCTACCTAGGCTCAACCTATGAGCCGAAATAAACTAAGACCAGTGAGTCTACCTAGGCTCAAACTGCGAGCTGAAATAGCCTGAGACTAGTGAGACCAACTAGGCGCAACTTGTGAACCGAAATAGCCTGAGACCAGTGAGTCCACCTAGGCTCAACCCATGAACCAAAATAATCGAGACTAGTGAGTCCATCTAGGCTCAACCCATGAGCCAAAATAATCAAGACCAGTGAGTCCACCTAGGCTCAGCCTATGAGCCGGAAACAACCTATACCATTGAATCCACCCAGGCCCGACCTAAAAACTGAAACATAACTACCTTCAAGTGACCAGCAAGCCAACTCACTCTCAACCACTGAGTCAACCCCCAAGTGACCAGCGAGTCAACTCACCTTTAACTATCGAGTCAACCTTTCGAGTGACCATAGAGTCAACTCACCTCTGACCATAGAGTTAGCCTTTGAGTGCCAAGTTAACCCTTAGATTGACCATCAAGTCATCTCACCTTGGACCTATGAGTCAACCATCAAGTGGCCATCGAGTAATCTCACCTTAGACTAATGAGTCAACCATCGAGTCATCTTACCTTGGACCAATGAGTCAACCATCGAGTGGCCATCGAGTCATCTTACCTTGGACCAATGAGTCAACCATCGAGTGGCCATCGAGTCATCTCACCTTAGACTAATAAGTCAACCATTGAGTGGCCATCGAGTCACCTCACCTCAGACTAATAAGTCAACCATCGAGTGGCCATCGAGTCACCTCACCTTAGACTAATAAGTCAACCATCGAGTGGCCATCGAGTCATCTCACCTTAGAGTAACGAGTCAACCTTTGAGTGACCATCGAGTCAACTCACCTTTGACCAATGAGTCAACCCTTCAAATGACCATCGAGTCGACTCACCTTTGACCAATGAATCACCTAATTATTAAAGTCATTCTAAAACCTAACCAGTGAGTCACCTGACTATTAAAGTCATTCTAGAACCTGACCAATGAGTAACCCGACTATTGGAGTCATCTCAAAAACCTGACCAATGAGTCACCTGACTATTAAAGTCATTCTAAAACCTAAATAATGAATCATCCGATTATTAAAGTCATCTCCGACTAATGAGTCACCCGACTACTAAAGTCACCCCCAATCAATGAGTCATCTGACTACCTAAGTCATCATCGACCGAAGAGTCAATTCGACCAGTAAGTCACCCGACTAATAAAGTCACCTTCAACCCCCAAGTCAATTCAAACTCGACCAATGAGTTGACAAAAATTAGACTAGTAAGTCATCTAACCCCGACCAATGAGTCATCTAATCTCGACCAGTGAGTCATCTAATTCTAACCACTGAGTGGTCTTAAACCCGATTGCGAGGCCCAAACCTTTTAGCGTTCCCCGAATGACCAAAGATTTTCTAAGAATTAAGGCAACATAGTGATTGCCAAATTAATGTCCAATGACACACAATAGCTAAGTCAATCCTGCAATGACTTATCCGAAATACCTAGGGGCATTCTATATGACCCCGACTTTTGTGCGTTCCTATAATGACACATCTTTTGAGTTATGCTTTCCACAAAATAAAACTCAACCAAACCATAACAATTAAAGTGATCGTTTGACCAAGCTTGATATTCCACGGGTATCAGAGACTTACCCCTTTTGTTATGCATTTCTTGAATGCTTAACTTTTATCAAAAATTCCACAAATATTTGACCCCTAGGTAACTCGGTGATTGCTGAAATGATACGTGTCAAGGTACAAACCTTTTTGGCCTTCCTCGAATGACCAAATTGTACCTTAACCAAGGCAACATAGCAATTTCCAAATCAATGTCCAGTGAGACACATCCTTTCTGGCGTTCCCTTAATGACCAAAACTTTACCAACTCCAAGGCAACATAGCGATTGTCGAATCAATGTCTAATGAGACACAACCTTTTTGGCATTCCTTGAATGACCAAAATAAGTCCTATCCTAGGGGCATCTTACATGATTCAAATCTTAGCTCATTCCTTAAATGACACTTCCATGAGTTGTACTTTCCCTGAAAGACACTCGAATATGCGCATTCCATGAATGTGGCAAATAACCCAATTAAACCCCATCACTATATATGACCACTCGATCTAATTTGATATTCCTTGAATATCGAGATTCATAACCCTGTTCATGTTGGGAACTGACAGTCAAATTGAACATGCATAAGAGGCATGGCAGAAATTCAAAATTTTTTCCATGTCCCCTAGGAACTCCTATTAGTTGCATATAAATTAAATAAAGCCTTAACTAAATAATTCTCTACCTAGGTTAGCATGCTAAAGGACTAGGCATACCATAATTTCAAATTATATCCTAGCATATTTATTTTATACTAAGCATGTTATAACTCTAAGTTATAACCTAAGCATGCAAAAATAACCTAAGCATAATTATTAAGTCTAAAAACACTTAAAGAAAAAGACTTAATAATTAAAAGAGAAAGAAAAAGAACTTACCAGTTGAAGCGGGCTTTTGCAGAACCTTCTTGCACAAGCCTCCAATTGTAGGATAGCCTCTATCAGTATCCACACGAACCGCACCAACCAAAACCTCCCCAGGAGGAAGAACTAAGAAGCCTCGGGTAGTTGCTAGACCACTCTAGAAGCCTCACCCAAAAATATAAACTAGCGGTGCCCGAATAAATTCAGGCTCCACAAAAATAACTTGCTCAATTACCCGAGAGATTAATTATCTTACTTAGGATTTATGCTTTGAGCTTGGTACAATTTGAAAGAAAAGGGAATAGCCTATATATAGGCTTGGGGGAGCAAAAATGCTCCCCCTATGAGCGATGTGGGATGGGAGTAATTACTCTCATCCCATTAATATATATATATATACATGCAGCGTGCTATGCAGGCTGCATGTGGCAAGGCTGCCCTTTTCATGGGCTGCCTTTGCGCAGCCCATGAACAAGGGTTGTGTTCATGCACCTTTCGGTATATTTTATGCAACCGAACTTTGTACAAAATATTTCATACTTTTCGGTTTTAACTTGCTAATGCAAAATCCCTTTTAATCCTTTCAAATAAATATTTATTTTTGAATCTAATAAATTATTTATAAGTCAAAATAAATTTCTTGGTCCAACCAAAATTGATCTAATCAATTATAATTTATTTATGACTCTAATTAATTAGTTATCGGTCAAAATAAATTCCTTGGTCTATCCAAAATTGATCTAATCAATTTTAACCAATCAAATAATAATCCAATTATTATTTATGTTATATTTTCGTAATAGAATAAATCTATTAGTTCTTTACTTAGTTCGATGAAGGTCCAATGTGTGTGACCTTATAGGATCCCGAAGTATTGAGCTTTTAAGGCTTAACCAACCCTTATTAATGGAACCATTGGCTCGATGCTCTAGACCATGAATAGAACTCGATTACCTTAAACAACTGTAGTACGCCTCTAGCAAGGGTCTACCATCCCCCATTACTCGGAACGTCATTTATGCTTATGACTTAATCCCGGTTAATGCAATAGTTATCCAGTGCGATAAATTCCTTCCATTCTTTAATATTAGTACCATCTGGTTTATTGGGTTCGGAAAAAGTGTTAACCCACTAATAGCGAGGTTGCTCCAAGCTATCCTAGTTATTTACTTGTTACCAAAGTATATTGCCTTTTACAATAGTGTGTTTGACTAGAAACCATTTCTATCAAACACATACTCTGATCAGAGGTTTATGGCAATCATCACTTCAATAAGTGGCCAAGTACAACTCCTTAATATATCCGGAGCGACAGATTCTTTCCGACTACTCAGCTTACCAACGTGTTGTCATCACTATACCCCGTAATTACCTGTAGCACCTTAAATAAATTAGTGTATAGTAATTACCCAAAGTATAGCAATAGTACCACACAAGGTAACTAGCATCTCAAGTACAAGGACATTCGCAAAGCTTATTGCACAAAGATAAACACTAACACATTGATATATATACCAAGTGTTTATCTTACTGTGGTCTCCAATATATCTGCCAGATATATCCATGTGTCAAACTTAAGGCACCACCTTCAGTCCTTAGGAGATTGACTGCTTGGACCCTTTCCAAGAAAGTTGACCACATGCTAGTCTTTCCGTTTCATCAATATCCTTTCTTGATGAAACTATGACTAGGGATAGTTTAGACATAATCATAATTGCACATGAAGCAGGTTCCACCAAATATAGTCCAACTATAATTTCTCTGACTTCATGCTATGATATGTCAAGGACTTTTGCATACATCAATGAATATATGTTTAACCAGCTATAATATATATATATATATATATATATATATATATATATATATATATATATAGAAACACATTGATATAAACAAAAGAATAAATGCCTTTATTGATTAAATAAATTATTCATACTATTACATAATTAAGATATATCGCCCTAATTGCCATAAGGGCATACATCATATCCAATAAACTCCCACTTGCACTAAGGCCAATTAGCCATATGTTTTAATCTATATGCTTTAACATGCTAGTCATGTTTGACTTAAGTCAATTGCTTTGTCAGACCATCCGCGAGGTTCTGATCAGTGGGTACATATTCTAATCTTATTATCTTAGCATCAACAATCTCCCTGATTATATGATACTTTCTGGATACATGTCTGTTTTTCTGATGAGAACGTGGTTCCTTTGCCTGAGCAATAGCACCATTGTTTTCACAATATAAAGTAATTGGATCAATAGCCTCAGGCACCACACCGAGATCACCAATAAATCCCTTTAACTAGACAGCTTCTTTTGCTGCTTCGCATGCAGCAATGCATTCAGATTCCGTGGCTAAATAAGCAGTAGTTTCTTGCTTGGAACTCTTCTAGCATACTGCCCCTCCATTTAACACATACACAAAACCTGACTGAGACTTATAGTCATCCTTATCAGATTGAAAACTTGTGTCAGTGTAACCTTTGATAGTGAGGTCACCTTCTCCATAAATCAAGAACTCATCCTTAGTCCTTCTCAAGTACTTAAGGATTGCCTTGACAGCCATCCAGTGCTTTTCACCTGGATCTAATTGATATCTGCTTGTAAAGCTCAAAGACTGAGAGACATCCGGCCTAGTACATATCATAGCATACATGATGGATCCTATTGCGGATGCATAGGGTATCTCCTTCATGCGCATTCTCTCCTGAGCTGCCTTCGGACACTCAGCCTTAGATAGGTTATCTCCCGATGAGGTTAATCCCCTTTGTCATCGGGAGATAACCTTTCTTAGAATGCTCAAGGTTGAACCTATTCAACACCTTGTCTATATATGTACTTTGAGAAAGACCTAACAGCATCTTAGATCTATCCCTGTAGATCTTTATACCTAGTATAAATGCTGCTTCACCAAGGTATTTCATGGAGAACTTTCTTCACAACCATACTTTAATGTTTTGAAGAAGAGAAATGACGTTTCCTATTAGCAGAATGTCATCAACATACAATACTAGAAAAATGACTGCACTCCCACCAACCTTCTTGTATACACAAGGCTCATTCGCATTTAGGCAGAAATCCAGTTCCCGGATTGTCTGATCAAACCTTATGTTCCAACTCCTGGATGCCTGCTTAAGTCCATAAATGGATCTTTGTAGCTTGCATACCTTTGAGCCATTCTGAGATGTAAAACCCTCATATTGTGTCATATACACATCCCAGTCTAAATCCCCATTCAGGAATGTTGTTTTTACATCCATCTGCTAGATCTCATAATCGTAATGAGCAGCAATGACGAGGAGTATCCTTATAGATTTAAGCATGGCTACCGGTGAGAAGGTTTCATCATAGTCAATACCTTCCCATTGATTATAACCTTTCGCAACCAACCTTGCTTTATAGGTAATTACATTATCGTCCATATCTGTCTTCTTCTTGAAGATCCATTTGCACCTAATTGGTCTAACCTCTTGCGGTGCATCAACCAAATTCCAAACTTGGTTCTCATACATAGAATCCATTTCTGATTTCATGGCCTTTTACCATTCATTAGAATCTGAGCTTTTCATTGCCTCATCATATGTCTTTGTTTCATCATCCTCCATAAGATATAGTTCCTTATCATTAGTGATGCTAAACCCATATCTATCGGGACCCTTATGAACACGACCTGATCTTCACAATGATTGTGTTTCGACAGGTTGTTCTTGGATCACACTCTCTTGTGTACCTAGAATGGGGTCAATCGGTTGATTGTCTGTTTCTTTCTCTTAAACTTCTAGTTCAATATTGCTCCCATTGACTTTTGCAAGTGTTCCTTTTCCAAAAAGTGAGCATTTCGAGAAACAAATACCTTTTATGCTTCGGGTTGGTAAAACAGATATCCAATTGTTTCCTTTGGATATCCAATGAACAGACATTTGTCAGCCTTGGCATTTAGCTTGTCTGATGCTATCCTCTTTACCATAGCAGGACAACCCCATACTCTTAAGTGACTTAGAGATGGCTTTTTACGACACCATCTTTCATAAGGTGTAAAATCAACTGATTTAGAGGGCACTCTGTTTAAGATATAAACCATGCTCTCCAGTGCATATCCCCAAAAGGATTTACTAAGAACTGCATGGCTCATCATAGACCTAACCATATCTAATAAAGTCTGATTCCTCCTTTCTGACACTCGATTATGTTGGGGTGTATAAGGAGGGGTCCACTGGGGAACTATCCCATTTTCCTTTAGACAATCCTAAAACTCCTGACTTAAGTATTCTCCACCTCGATCCAATCAAAGTGTTTTAATACTTTTCTCAAGCTGTTTTTCTAATTCAGCTCTGAATAGTTTGAATTTGTCAAAACTTTCAGACTTATGCTTCATCAAGTATAAATAACCGTATCGTGAGTAATCATCAATAAAGGTTATAAAGCAGGAGTATCCTCCTAGTGCCTAAACACTCATTGGACCACATACATCAGTATGTATAAGTTCTAATGTACTTGTGGCCCGCTCACCCTTTCCTTGAAAGGGTAACTTTATCATTTTTCCTTTTAAACAAGGTTCGCAATCATCATAAGACTCTAAGTCTATTGGGCCCAAGTCTCCACGCTTATGCAACTTGGTTAAGCGATCTTTGTTTATGTGGCCTAAACGGCAATGCCATAAGTAGAAGGAATTCTCATTATCTAATTTAACTTTCTTCACATTGTTTATATTGAAAACTTATGTTTTAGTATCAAGAATATATATGCCACCTTTCAACATTCTATAACCATGAAGAATATTATTCAAACGAATCTGACAATTATTATTTGAAAATAAAATTTCAAATCCCTCTGCTGCTAAACATGCAACAGATACAATATTCTTAGTAACACTTGGAATGTAGTAATAATTACTCAAAACTAAAACAAGTCCACTTGGCAAAACAAGACTAAAGCTCCCTACGGCTAATGCAGCAACTTTGGCTCCATTTCCCACGCATAGGTCCATCTCCCCTTTTACAAGTTTTCTACAGTTCCTTAGTCCCTGCACAGAAGTACAAATATGAGAACCATAACTAGTATCTAATACCCAAATGGATTCTCGCAAAAAAGTAACAAAGTTTTCAATTACAAATATACCTGAAGTAGATGCCTCTATAGGCTTCTTCTTTAAATGCTCAGAAGCAAGAGCTTTGCAATCCCTCTTCCAATGTCCCGGTTTCCCACATTAGAAGCAGACATACTTAGATGCCTTCTTTTCATTCTTCTTCTTACTGATTCTTTTCTTAGCACCCAGTGTCTGCTTCTTCTTTTTAGAAGCCTTACCTTTTTCAACCAACAGTAGAGGTTTCTGATCCTTTTTTATCTGAGGTTCTACTATTTTCAGCATATTGATTAATTCAGGGATAGTAGAATTAATCATGTTCATGTAATAGTTAGTCACGAAGCCTGAGTAACTATCTCTCAAGGACATCAACACAAGGTCAATGCTCAAGTACGATTCATCTCGAATCCTAATCAATTCAGTTTTCAAGGTATCCCAAGAGTTTCAGTACATGCTGAGAGGTAGAGGTGCCAGCCTGCATCTTGGTTCCAAAAAGGAGCTTGGAGGTCTCATACCTCTCTGTCCTCTCCCCGTACCGAAAAGAGTTCTTCAAGATGGAGAACCATATCCTCCAAGGGCATGTTCTCATGTTGTTTCTGAAGCTCAGGATTCATGGACCCCGACATAATACATATGGCAGTCTCACGATCTTTCCTGTGCTTCAACCAGGCATCACGTTTCAGATGATCCTCAACATCAGGTTCTAGAGGGAAAATTTCACTTAGGACATAGGCAATTCCCTCGGATTTGAGAACTATTCTCAATGCTCGGAACCAATCAAAAAAGTTTGAGCCATTCAATTTGGTGTCAAGTAAGATACGGAGATTAAAATTGGAAGCCATTTTCAACCTAAGATATAAGAAAGGAAAAGTGTTTAGATATTAGTTTAAGTACATGTATTTAATATGAGGACTTTTAATTAAACACATTTTCCTACTATTTTCTTCGAAATTTAAAATAGCCCATTCTATTGAATTCGTGAATTTTAGCCCAGCTAAATTTTCTAGTAGGTGGCATCTATAACTGGTCTATTACAACCCCCAATTTTATGAGTCAAGTCATAATAGTAAGTCATAGTTGGAATCCCATTCCATTTGCATCGCATGCAATTGCTAATTCATTCAAGTTCCCTAATCCCAAGGGACGTGTGTTCTTATATTAGCATTTCCTTCAATATGTCTCAGATCTGGGCCTAGCCCCCAATTTTATGGTGGACTACCCCAGCTCTGTTAAGTCATACCCTATCTCAAACTTTACAACCAATCAATGTGGACTAGAAGGAATGCTTTGCGTAGCACTTTGATAGCCCAAAGAGACCGTATTATAAATTTGAGTAAGGAAGACTACAACTTGCCTTAATATATTTACTTTGGGATTTTATTGGTGTTAAACGTCTCACTCAATCTAGGATTTTATCAGATGGACAAAATTATAATAACTTATATTAATTCAGGGAATTTTAGAATTAATTTATAAGGTCTAACCTTAGGTGGGTTCAGCTCTTTATTATAATTATTCCATCAACCTAGATTATATGCAAAATAATTAACACTTTTATTTGTTATACTAATATTGCATTTCCTTTAAGCTTTTATTCAATAAATTTAATTTTTTTACTCTGTTATAGAAACATATATAAGCACCATCTTATATACTAGAAAAATTAGTTCATATTAATCCCCCGGTTGGTCAATTCAAATTGCACCGATATAGGTTTTCAAGTAGGAGAGGTGCCCTATCAGGAGTAGACACCAAGTCCAATCCTTAGCCAGAACAAATATGGGCACAAACTTGAAGACCAATGGATTCTCTTGAACTAATAAATTTCGTTCTTCCAATTCATGTAAATTAGGAGCATCTATAACCCATGTAATTTAAATAAATTATTGACACTTGTATAATTTGAGTAAGTTGAGCATGCTTATTCAAAATTATTCATAACCATTTTCTAACCATGAAATGAAAGGCACAAGTTCATATATATTGTTCTAAACAATTAAATAAACAAACCATTTCATTTAGAAAATAATATTTAGTTTGCTTCTAACTTAATTATGCACTAAATAGGCAGACTCTGATACTACTATTAGGAACTGACAGTCAAATTAAACATGGATAAGAGGCATGGCGGAAATTCAAAATTTTGTCCATGTCCCCTAAGAACTCCTATTAGTTGCATATAAATTAAATAAAGCCTTAACTAAATAATTCTCTACCTAGGTTAGAATGCTAAAGGACTAGGCATACCATAATTCCAAATTATATCCTAGCATACTTATTTTATACTAAGCATGTTATAACTCTAAGTTAACCTAAGCATAAAATAAACTAAGCATGCAAAAATAACCTAAGCATAATTATTAAGTCTAAAAACACTTAAGAAAAAGACTTAATAATTAAAAGAGACAGAAAAAGAACTTACCAGTTGAAGCATGCTTTTGCAGAACCTTCTTGCACAAGCCTCCAATCGTAGGATAGCCTCTATCAGTATCCACACGAACCCCACCAACCAAAACCTCTCCAGGAGGAAGAACTAAGAAGCCTCGAGTAGTTGCTAGACCACTCTGGAAGCCTTACCTAAAAATATAGACTAGCGGTACCCGAATAAATTCAGGCTCCACAAAAATAACTTGCTCAATTACCCAAGAGATTAATTATCTCGCTTAGGATTTATGCTTTGAGCTTGGTACAATCTGAAAGGAAAGGGAATAGCCTATATATAGGCTTGGGGGAGCAAAAATGCTCCCCCTATAAGCGACGTGGGATGGGAGTAATTACTCCCATCCCATTATATATATATATATATATATATATATATATATATATATATATATATATATATATATATATATATATATATATATACACATTCAGCGTGCTATGCAGGCTGCATGTGGCAAGGCTGCCCTTTTCACGGGCTGCCTTTGTGCAACCCATGAGCAAGGGTTGTGTTCGCGCACCTTTCGGTGTATTTCACGCAACCGAACTTTATACAAAATATTTCATACTTTTCGGTTTTAACTTGCCAATGCAAAATCCCTTTTAAATCCTTTCAAATAAATATTTATTTTTAACTCTAATAAATTAGTTACCAGTCAAAATAAATTCCTTGGTCCAACCAAAATTGATCTAATCAATTATAATTTATTTATTACTCTAATTAATTAGATATCGGTCAAAATAAATTCTCGGTCTATCCAAAATTGATCTAATCGATTTTAACCAATCAAATAATAATCCAATTATTATTTATGTTATATTTTCGTAATAGAATAAATCTATTAGTTCTTTACCTAGTTCGATGAAGGTCCAATGTGTGTGACCTTATAGGATCCCAAAGGATTGAGCTGTTAAGGCTTAACTAACCCTTGTTCTAATGGAACCATTGGCTCGATGCTCTAGACCGTGAATAGAACTAGATTACCTTAAACGACTGTAGCATGCCTCTAGTAAGGGTCTACCATCCCCCATTACTCGGAACGTCATTTATGCTTATGACTTAATCTCGGTTAATGTAATAGTTATCCAGTGCGATAAATTCCTTCCATTCTTTAATATTAGTACCATCTGGTTTATTGGGTTCGGTAAAAGTGTTAACCCATTAATAGCGAGGTCGCTCCAAGCTATCCCAATTATTTACTTGTTACCAAAGTATATTGCCTTTTACCATAGTGTGTTTGACTAGAAACCATTTCTATCAAACACATACTCTGATCAGAGGTTTATGGCAATCATCACTTCAACAAGTGGCCAGGTACAACTCCTTAATATATCTGGAGCGACGGATTCTTTTCGACTACTCAGCTTACCAACTTGTTGTCATCACTATACCCGTAATCACCCGTAGCACCTTAAATAAATTAGTGTATAGTAATTACCCAAAGTATAGCAATAGTACCACACAAGGTAACTAGCATCTCAAGTACAAGGACATTCTCAAAGCTTATTGCACAAAGATAAACACTAACACATTGATATATATACCAAGTGTTTATCTTAGTGCAGTCTCCAATATATCTCCCAGATATATCCATGTGTCAAACTTAAGGCACCACCTTCAGTCCTTAGGAGATTGACTGCTTGGACCCTTTCCAAGAAAGTTGACCACATGCTAGTCTTTCCGTTTCATCAATATCCTTTCTTGATGAAACTATGACTAAGTATGGTTTAGACATAATCATAATTACACATGAAGCAGGTTCCACCAAATATAGTCCAACTATAATTTCTCTGACTTCATGCTATGATATGTCAAGGACTTTTGCATACGTCAATGAATATATATTAGCTATAATATATATATATATATATATATATATATATATATATATATATATATATATATATATATATATATAAACACATTGATATAAATAAAAGAACAAATGCATTTATTGATTAAATAAATTATTCGTACTATTACATAATTAAGATATATTGCCCTAATTGCCTTAAGGGCATATATCATATCCAACAATTCAGTGTCCCTAAATATCCAACCTTTGTCAAATATTCCCTGAATGTTTGACCAAAGCCTATTCAATGTTCCATGAATATTGAATTTCACACAAATACATTCATTCACGTATGTACATATCATTCATACATTTAAAGCATCCATTCAATCAATCATTGGAAAAATAATTAGGATCCTTGTAACGTGGGAAGCCCTAATTTTATTTTTTATGAAAAGAAGCAAGAGAGAAGGAGGTTAAGGCGCATTACGGGTAGCCTAAAGGTTAGACCCCCATCACCAGTTGTGTCACTCACTAGATTTTTCTCCAATTCTGAACCTAAGAAGAAGATGGCGGATGATGATGCTATTATCTGCTCCCTCAAGAGATTCTTGGATACTCCAAAATTTCACGATATCTTGGAGAACTTGAACTATCAAAAGTTGCAAGAACAAGAGGCCGAATTGGCAGCATTGAAGGCAAAGATCAGTGACCTGGTGAACTCTTCCCCAAAGATAGGGAAATCCACTGCTTCCTCCATCGAGTAATATATGGATATTGACAAGTTCGCACCCAGCAAGTCCGAAGCACTCCTAGCTAACTTCATGATGCCATACCGTCTCCATACAAAGGCATAGGATCCCTACATGCACATGTCAAGGGATACCTCCGAATCATGACTAGTATGGCGATTCCCAAAGTTCACATCGTTAATATGTTCCAAGCCACTCTCCGTGGTTCAGCTTCTGAATGGTATATGAGGATGCCAACAGATGTGAAGTCTGATTGGAAGAAGTTATGTTCTACCTTTATAGAGAACTACGCCTTCAATCTGAAGGTAAAGACCACTCTATAAGACCTAGAAAGGATAAAGCAACATCTAAACGAGTCCTTTGAGTATTACTATTTGAGATGGATGGTAGTTCGAGTGCTAGTAAGTGGGCCATCTGACCAAGAAGCCTTGATTTTGAAACTAGTGGAGGGTTCCAGTCAAAGGTACAAAGATGAGATGAAGATGGGGAGGATCAACACCTTCAATGATGTGGTAGATTATGCCAAGAAGTTGGAGAAGTATGATGAAGAAGATCAGCTGAAAGAAGACGAGATCCATGGGATGATGCGAAATGAAAACCCAGATTATGAACAACTCGATCTTAAGGACCCAAAGTTCGAATATCATTCAGATGAAGAAACTCTAGAAGACCAAAATGAAAGCCCAAATTAGGAATAGTATGACCAACAGCAGCTACTCAGAAGAAGTAGGATCTACGCTAAATAATGAAGATTGCTCTTTTGCTTTTATGTCTAGTGTTTTCGAACTAAACAATGTAATAAATAACATTATGAATAAATCTCCTTACGTGTGAAATGTTTCTGATAATGATTCTGTGTATTCATTCTAGCATACATTTGACATATTCAACATTCATGACACTCCAATTAAAGAAATAAATTTAGGCACATTTGACAAACCCAGAAGTGGTATCTATTTCAAATAACTTAACTCCTGAAAAAGAAAAAAAAGAAAAAAATAAAATCATGTGGCTGCCTTTGCCTGGTTTAATCAAGCATGTCCAATCAATAAAATGTCCTTGCTACTCATAGGGGCAAATGAATAAAAGATCATCAAAGAATCTGCTTAAGTCAACAGACAAGTCAACAAGTCACAAAAAAGTCACTTGAACCATGCCTCAAAGCAGTCTAGGTGAAATCTACTATATGCCACACGAGAAAGAATCAGATGGCAGATTCCCAAACACTCTAGCATGATGTAGAAAGGACCTCATCGATAATACAATCATAGTGAAAACCAAACCAACAAATTCGATGAGACTAATCTCTAAAGATTTGCTTTTCCCAATGGCGTGCTACTCAAACAAGAAGCATGAAAAACGATAAGGATCTTGCAAAACACACACGAACAAAGTCAAATCAGCTAGAAATATCTAGCAAATGAAATATCTCTGAACAAATGTACAAAAATGTCTCAACCTGAGGCATGACATCATTGAAACGACATATCCTTCCATTACCAAAGAGAACCGTCATGAAACAAACAAATAGGTCAAAGTCGATTCTCGCAAAGGTGCGTGAACAAAGGACGACCAGGACAACAAAAATAACTGGCAATGTCAAAATCAAGGGAATTGATCCTAAATCAGATGAAAGTAGTGCATGCAAACGCTAGGGGCAAATTCCACCCAAGAGACCCAACATGGTGAAACAGGTTCTCATCAAGGGAATGCTACACATCAGGGACATCAAAGGAAATAAGTTCATGAATCCCTCGAACAAAAACAGGCTCAGGCAATGCTACATAAACTAAAAAATTGTGTCTGCTAAAAGCTAGTGAGGGCTTTTAGGCAAAAATAAAGATAAAAGAAATAGGAAAATCAATCGGTAAGACTTGAAAAGGACCGTTGATAACAGGAGAAAGTTCTTCGAAATAGATACCAAACTTTTGTACCTAAAAATATTTCTTTGATTGACGTGTCATTTTGCTGAATTATTAAATGTATGCACTTAATGAATACACATAATTGTTAAAATAAACATTCATGTGAGCACTCTTGTTCATGATATTGCATGCCTAAAAAAGACAAAAAAAAAAGAGCCTACTGGATTGAAAATCCAAAAGGGCGGTCCAGGCAAAAGTTAAGGCAACCCGATAAATCGAAAATCTGAAAAGGCAGTTTATGCAAAAATTAGGGCAAAAAAAGAGAAAGAAAAATAAAAAGCCCGTTGTGCTTCAGTTCAGGCAAAAATTAGGGCATAACCTCTACATACAAGAACAATCAAAGTCACTCATTGCGATGACTCAGCAAATGACAATGAGCACATCATCAAACCAAAACCTTCACAAAGGAGCAATATTATTCATCAACACGAGCGTATGAATCTCCCACATCTCCAAAATGTGAGAAGACAATCTTCTTGCACTCAGCTGCATAGAGATTCTGGGAACTGCTGATGCATGCCATACTATCTGCAAGATCGGTTAAAAGAATAAAAGCTAATCTTCTTTAGCCCAAGCAACTGGAGTTTACGTACTCAGGCTCATGCTATATGCCACCAGGGGCAAAACTTTTGCAACTCGGGAATTCATTGGAGCTAAGAAGGACCTGAAAGCTTGCCTTGTTCAAATAGTCAAATGCATGGCCAGCCCAACAATCAGAGTGTAATGGATACAAAGCGCACACAACTACAATGAAAACGACAAGCTCATCCCTTAAAGCTATGAAGCCTACACATCTAGGACTCCAACCCAAAATTAAATTTTCATCATCATTAAGAATGACAGAAGCCAAGAAGCCAATAGTACAGAAGAATACTATTGAGAACCAAGCAAGCATATGTCATCTAGCAGCTGCACAATTTTATCTTGCAAGAATCAACTGCATTGCATAAACATAACATGCATATTACAATTTTACAAGTGCAAAGGCTGCAAGTCGCCACGCAGACATTGTTAGTCACCAACAAATGCAACATAATGCAAAATTACTGCATTGCATAAACATAACATGCATATTACAATTTTACAAGTGCAAAGGCTGCAAGTCGCCACGCAGACATTGTTAGTCACCAACAAATGCAACATAATGCAAAATTAGCTTAGACGCTTTCTAAGATCAAGAGGCATCTGAGAAAATGTTTCAACATCAAAACACAGTAGTACTAGACTCCAAAGTCACCAGAAAATTGACTACCTAGTGACATAGACAACAAATCGATAATTCAAGACAAACTTGACAGTTCTCCTCCAAGTAGAGAGAACTGATCACTAAATTCAACAGTTCTCATCCCAAAAGAGAGATTTGATCACCCTATTTGACAGTACTTCCTCCTAGATGAGAAGGCTTATCACCACATTCGACATTTCCTCAGCAGGGAAAAGCTACTAAGTGATGCATCCTCCCAATTTGAATAAGGGCAAATGCCAACTTAATGCATCATGCACTTGCACAACTCATCATACATCAGTAAATGTACTACATCACATGCATCATTAAACAAGAATGCTTCAAAATTAAAATATGAGCACATCATAGTTGAACCTTTGATCTAGTGAGATCTTTACCCAGGCACATCATAGCCGAACCTTAGATCTAGTGAAATCTTTACCCCAGCACATCATCGCCAAACCTTAGATCTAGTGAGATATTTACCCCGGCACATTATAACTAAACCTTAGATCCAGTGAGATCTTTACAATTCACATTATAACCGAACCTTAGATCCAGCGAGATCTTCACAATTTATGTTAATGACATGTAGTGCCATGTTGATTTATTTTAATGGCATGCAGTGCCATGTCAAGTCAAGTGAATTAACTTTTGTAGTATCATATTGTAGTATCATGTATTGTGCTTGTAACATGCAGTCCATGTCATCTTGTACTTTGCAGGAAATCTCTATAATAAATCCACGGTGGCTGACAGTGCCACACTCCCTAATGAGAAAAACTGATCAAGATGTGGCTGACAGTGCCACACTCCCTGTGAGACAAAATGCTCAATGGCGGTAGACAGTGCCCAACTCGATGGTGAGACAAACTGGTCAATGGTGGCAGAGAGTGCCCAACTCGATGGTGAGATAAACTGCTCGATGGTGGTAGACAGTGTCCAACTCCCTAGTGAGAAAGACTCCTCAATGGCGGTAGACAATGCCCAACTCCCTATAAGACAAACTACTCAATGGTGGCAGACAGTGCCCAACTCGTTGGTGAGACAAACTGCTCAATGGTGGCAGACAGTGCCCAACTCAATGGTGAGACAAACTGGTCAATGGTGGCAGACAGTTCCCAACTCCTTAGTGAGAAAAAACTGCTCAATGGCGGCAGACAGTGCCTAACTCCCAGTGAGACAAACTACTTAATGGCGGTAGATAATGCCCAACTCCCTATAAGACAAACTACTCAATGGTGGCAGACAGTGCCCAACTCCTTAGTGAGATAAACTGCTTAATGGTGGTAGACAGTGCCCAACTCCCTGATGAGAAAAACTGGTCACTAGTGGCAGACCGTGCCCAACTCCTTGAGGAGATAAACTGCTTAATAGTGGCAGACAGTGCCCAACTCCTTGATGAGACAAACTGCTCAATGGCGGCAGACAGTGCCCAACTCCTTGTGAGACAAACTTCTCAGTAGTGGCTGACAGTGCCACACTCCCTTACGAGAAAACTGCTCGATTATAGCCGACAATACTCCTCCCAGATGAGAAATTGATCACCAAATCTGACAATACTTCTTCCATATGAGAAGGCTAATCACCATATTTGACATTTCCTCAGCAGAGAAAACTGATCAAGACATGGCGGACAGTGCCCCACTTCCCGAAGAGAAAAATGATCAACGGATGCAACATCTCAAGTAAGTATGACCCTTCACTTTTCTTCTACATCATGCAAAATCATGTTTTCAAATTGGTAGACCAAAATTTTCTATGCACCGTTAAGGACATGAAGTTTTTCCAACCTATCTTTTCTTATATCCCCAACATCTTTTCTTTTTACATTTACTCCCCAGCGGATTTTTGTTTAAAGATTTTAATCAACATTCTTAATCGAAGGAGCAAAAATTTTTGTTTTTCAAAATTATCGATTAAGAAATGTTGATTCTTTCTAAAAAGGTTTATCATGTCCTTATCACACAAGAACACTGGTTTTGACAGTAGCTCTTTCATCCGCGTACGTGCAATTTTACCTCTATAGTAAAAGTTTTGTACGCCAGGGGGAAACTGTTAGCACGGTCCGCTCGGCCCGATGGGGGTTTACACCTATTTCAATCAGAGATTAGACAAGAAGCCAAGAAGGATCAAATTGTCACAAAAAAAAATTCAAAAATCCCAAAAATTCTCATTCTTCATAATATTTCAAGTTGCATCCTTAAAATGCTTGAAATCCATTTCCAAATAATCAAAACTGTCAAACTGTCAAACAGTAAAACTGTCCTGAAAACACAAAAAAAGCCATTTTAAGGGCTTAAACGATCAAAAATTTAGCCAAAATAAGGTGGGGCTAGAGGCCAAAGGCCACTAGTTTTGCTCATTAGGTCGTTTTAGTCAAACAAAGTCAAATAGGCAATTAGCCGGCCGGCCAATTACCTATGAATAGTAAAAAAATCAAATCTTACCTAAATTCGCCAGGATTTGCGGAGATTTTGATAAAATTTTGTCATATAGGTAATTAGCCTGCGGGCTAATTACCTACCTTCTATAAATAAAGGAGCTGCTCCTCCCCCCCCCCCCCCCCCCCCCCCCCCATATTTTCACAGACAGAAAATGCACCCAAATTCGTTCTGGGAGTCCTAAAAGCCCCGAAACTCTGCCAAAGCACTTCCAAACCAAGCTTTATCATCGACATTCGGTATAAACTCATTTTCTGGTCTTTTTAGATCTAGATCTCATAATGATCTTCGGTCTAAAACTGACTCAATCTCTTTAAAAGTTCTATATTTTCTATAGAATTAATCCAAGATTATAGCTATAACTTGGGTTAAATCTATTTTCCAATCAAATCACAATCTCTTTTGACAACTTCGGTCCCGCACCGGCTCTTAAATCATCCTGAACAGACGAACAGGTAACTGAGGGTAATTAGCTCTAAGCCCAACTTTAAAATTCATTTAAATTCATTTTTTTATTTTATTATTACACACTGTATTCTCATTTATCTGGTTAAGTGAGCCACTGGGGCCACTTAAACTATAATATGTGTAAACAAGCTCGCACGTATGGATAAATATCCAGAATGTGAGGAAACTCTATCCGAGTTTTCCAGCCAAAACTCAAGCGCTGCCGTTACTCTACCGAAATTTCGATAGAAAATATCAATTTATTATACCGTTATAATTCCTTTTATTTCTTGAATTTATTTCTCAAATAAAGCGCAGAAATTACCACATAAAATATAATTCTAAAATTAATGCAATCAATTTGAACAACATGAATAACTATTACGTCCGAACTCAGAATCTCACTTCTTTTGGTATAAAAATCCAATTTCGGGTCAGTGTACCACAATTTCAGGTGGAGCTGAATCGAGTGACGACTCTATTCAATTTTTAAATAAAGTAAAAATGTTTTATTTTAAAAATATTTTTACTTAATAAAATGTGCAAATATATTGCTCAATATAATCACATTTTTTGCTTATAAAAAGCCATATTTTTTTTCACACTCAATAAGTTTATGTGAAAATAATAAAATCCAGCATTTTATTATAAAAGAGGTACACGCATTTAAAAGAATCAGACGCGCCCCGCGTACCGCATCCCGCTTGCTCCGTCGAAACCTCCCCCTCTCACACTTCCAAATGCATAATGTGTGTATCAAAACCGGCAATAAATCTTTCATTTATCGATACATTAAACTCCCTCCATCTTTTATTACTTGTCTTCTAACATATTTCACACTTTTTAAAGAATCAATTAATTAAGGCAGAAAAATATCATTTTATCCTTTAATTAACATTTAATTTTTCACTCCATTGCAATTAATGATAATAAGATAAATGAAGGTATAATTAAAAAAATAATCCAAAATATACTTAGATATTTGAGAATAAGTAAAAAAATATTTAAAAAAATGAATAGAATCCTTATTTTAAAAAGATGGAGGGAATATTATCTATATTATATTTTATTCGAAGGCTAATTGTATAACAGCAGTGTACAGATAAATATCAAATGAGTATCTAATGTGATAACAATTTACACAGAATGTCTATGGACAATATACATAAACAAGTATTGTACCAAAAATGTACTGAAATATGCATTAAATTACCAGATGCATCTAATATCGATACCTGATTAGTTGATTTTTTCTCGGAATCAACTGATTTTTTACTTCCTTTATCCGGTTTATTCTGGAAAAAATCGCATTACTCATATTTGTCAAATTCATTCCTATTTCGGAACTTCAAAACCTTTAATATATGTATAATCAATGAATGAATAATACCTTTTGTAATTTGGTTTCACTTTCTGTTCTTATCTCTTTCTCTTTACTTGCAAAAGCCCTCGTTTTCATTGTTGCAGTGAAGACACCATTGTAATTGCTAATCGACAATTTTCAGGCTGCCGTTAAAACTAGAGCTGGTTTATGCTAATCGACGATTCTCAAACCAAAGAATCGACGGTTTATGGCCGCCGATAGTAATCGACGTTTTGTGATTAAAAAAAGGAATGAATCATAGTGTGGAAGACGAGAGGTGGTGGGTACGAAGAAGAAACAGGAGATCGGGAATTAAAGGAGACGTCGTGGGGATGGTGTTTATTAACTAACGATGGACAGAGGAAGGAGATCAAGAGTTGTAACTGATTAGGAGTTAATTTTTGAACTTGGGATATTAATTTCTCTAAAGGGGTATACTATGAATGGATTTTCTAATGACTTCCTTAAATTTATTTTTAATTGTCCTTCATCCCATTAAACTTTCATAAATTCCTCTTCTCTCTCAAACTTATTTAAACCGTATCTCAAGACTCCTTAGAATTGACATGGCACATGAGTGGGCAACAATTGAAAAGGCAAGCAAGTGTAATTTTTTTTTAATAATAAAAATATAAATAATTAGTAATCCCTTTCTTTCCTCTTTCTGTCTTTCCATCTTCAATTGCCGGAAATTCACTTCTCCGACGAAACTTCAGTCGACGATCTTGACTCGAATGACGACGTTATTTGCCAACTCTCTCTGTCGAATCTTCGTCACTTTTCGATTCTGTTATGCATAAAAAATAACATCTCACCTAATCAAAATTACAAACGCGAATTAGAAGAATTAGATGAAGAGAGATATGGAGAAACGGGGAAATGGACATGGGTATGCAAGAAAATTATGTGGAATTTCACCAATATCAAAATGATTCTTTCTTTTATGTTTTATTCAATACCAATTTCACCAATTTTATAATTTCTAAGTTTCTTACAGACCTGCAACTTGAGTTGTTTCGTCCTCACCAAATGGTGAAGTATTATCATCTCTAAACATGCCTACTATACCTCCTAATTATTGTGAATTAGTTGAAACAAATAAACATTTCAATTGAAAAATGAAAGTGTATGCATTACCTTAAAATCAACTTCTGCAAATCCCAAAATAAAATTGAAGCTAGCTTATACAAATTCCCCTCCAAAATTCTTGTTAATCAAATCCCAAAATGAAATTTCAGTTTTCTTATCTCTCAAGATCCAGCACCATAAGAGAAACTTACCGGAATCAGACTCAAAAAGCCTTTGTAGCTCAACCACATTCGATTTTTCATCACCTCCGTCGGCGCTCTCCTCCTTTTTTCTCTTTATTTAGAAATAGCCGAAGAAAGAGCACTTAATTTCTAGGTCATTATGTCTTTTTTTTACTTGTTGTTCTGGTTGTGTGTTAACTTTAACTGTAATTGAAAAACTAAAGTGCCCATTGTTGGGTAAAGAGAGCTTTCAAAAGGGGAAATGAAAATGGTAGAGATGAAATTAGAAGAAGATGAATAAGATGAAGCCGTTGAAGGATGAAGAAATGAAAGTTGGGTTGATTAGAAATGTAAGTAGAGTAGAAATTGAGATTGAGATTGAGATTTTGAGTTGGAAATGAAATTCCCGGTAGAGAAGAAGAAGGGAATGGTGCTTTATGGGATTTTTATTTGCATGCGACACATGTCACTTTCTTATTCGTTTGACCATCTCACTCTCCCTGCTGCATCTGGTATTGTGTTACCTAGGTGAGATCCGATTTAGATAAGTTCGAGAGGAACTTGTAAAAATTTAAAAAGATGAGGGGTGGTTAAAGATAAATTCAAAGAGATTAGGCATTTTCTAAATTATGAAACTCTAATTGTGAAATCCCCACTCTATTAGTTGCATTTACCCAAGTTATCCACTGTATTTTTGTCCAAGCCCAACTTGTAAAAGACGTGCTTGACGAAGAATCACATGCCAAGTCAATGAGTCTAATTACACATTGTGTACTTAAATTGATCTTTATCTTTTACTAAAAAAATGGTCGAATGTTGCCGGAGCACCATAACCGCCGCTTCCCCCTCCGTCGGAGACTCAAATCACCGCTAAATTTGGGAGAGCCCACGATATGATTCATCCGATTCAGATTGACAGTCATCAATCG
This sequence comes from Euphorbia pulcherrima, assembly GCA_947683365.1. Classification (NCBI taxonomy): domain Eukaryota; kingdom Viridiplantae; phylum Streptophyta; class Magnoliopsida; order Malpighiales; family Euphorbiaceae; genus Euphorbia; species Euphorbia pulcherrima. Next base: position 47,708,618 of record CANTUS010000014.1, read on the forward strand.
CCGTCACCGGTACTTTACAGTGAAGTTAAGCATTTCGAGGAATGAATTTTGTGAATTATTACTTATTCCATCTTTTGTTGTTGGCCCAAGATGTTCTGAGCAAGGGAAATTAGGTTTTTATAATTAATTTTGTTTTTTTTAATTTTAAATTGCATATAATTACATGGCAAGTGTTATGGACAACGTCAACGCGTATGTTTTTCATGGATTAGGTTGAGATTGGATTAGTGGGATTGAGGTAACACGAAGATGTATTTTTTATAAATTTAGATAGTTTGGAGATCCACTTTAAAATTAGAGGACATCAACGACGTTTTTACTCAATTTAAGAGATGTTAAAGAACATTTAGAAAAAAAAAAATCTTTATCTATCCACTAGCATTGTAATCAATATTTTCATATAAAGAAACTAAATGGTTTAAAAAATTACTGATTTTTACCTTATTCGAATTTTTCTTTTTGTTCATATAAATGTTTTTGTATTTTTTTTCTAAAATATATATGCTCTTTTACTAATGTATTTTAAGATGGGTAATCTTATTCATTTTAATCTGAATTTTTTTGGATTAGTTAATAAAAATGTAATACACATCAGTGATGATTTTTAAAAAAATTTTAATAATACAAATATTTTTTTATATTTGAATATGATGACAAAATTTAAAAAATCATAAAAATGAAAAAAAATCTATAAAACTTACTCAAATCGTGGCTTATGATTTTTAAATTAAATCATAAAAATGATGGATTGATTAAAATATTTTATGTAACATCACTATTTCGAAAAAAAAATATTTTTTATCCTCTTTTTACCAATATTTTAAAAGCACCTACCATGTTTTATAAAAAATAATTTCTCAGATCCCGTTTTGCAAATGAGTAGTTTTGAAGTTTTGCCTAAATAACATAACACGATTATAACATGACATGCCAAATGTATACCCTAACGTGAACAACAGCAATCAGCAGATATGTGAAAGCTAATAGCCAACAGATCTTTAACCAAAATGTTGATACACAAATTCATTGTTTTCTATCTTTAACATATACTATTTTCATTGTGCAGTAGTTCTAACTACATATACATCATTTCACATCTCTGCTGCAAAGGATTTACCACATCCACATGTTTGTGTAGCATTAGGGTTTTTAAACGAGAAACCGCCACCGATTAGAGCATCACTATAATCTAATTGCATACCAAATACGAAGAGGAGGCTCTTTGGATCGCAAACTGCAAAAACAAACCAGCAAATGATTAAAAAGACATGACAAATTCAAAACAATAAGCACAACTTTCTTGAAGCAACACCATATTCGTATAAGCTTGAGTAATTTGGAATTTCCGAGCTTCTTGGATGGAATCACAGAACACCACAAAGACGCAAAATGAATTTCCTATTTTTTTCTACAAGTTAGCACAAATTAGCTTGGTCAATAAGAAGGGAGGATTAATTTTGTGTTTGAAATTCATAAGCGGCATCAAGCATTGATCTTCTCTTCTAATATCCTATCTTTGATACAAATTCACTAGATAATTCATTGTACATTCCAGATGAACAAATAAAAGGAAAAAGAGAAAAGTCATGACAGAACACCTAGATAGCAAACATCAGAACTTGACAACAACTTCCGGTTTCACTAATTTGTTACTACAACGTACTAGGAGATGGATCAGCACATATTTAGCTTGACAAAGATATCAAGCATCAAATATTTGCACTAGTATATGAAGCTAGGTTGCACGGACACGCCTCGAGTGTCTGACACGACACGTACACGGACACGCGGACACGGCAATTTGAAAAAATTATGCATTTGGACACTGCTGGGACACGGCAACTAAAATAAATTGTCAAACATAAATATTCATATACAATAAAATCCATATCATCCAATACTCATTTGATCAATTACAAATCAACAAAAAAAATAAATCCAAAATAGTTGCTAGGTTATGTCTTGCGACTTTATTGCACATTTCACTACCTTTACCAACTATGTGCAACAAATGTGGTTTAACTCTAGTGTATGACCCTTACTTTTGTTGCCCACGTTGTTGCATTTAAATACAGTATTACCCCACCTCCACTACGTTTTTCTATTTTTATCACATTCCCACAAATGAGATTCATTAACTTCTACGTGGAGTGTCCGGGGTGTGTCGGCGGAGTGTCCGGGAAGTGTCCATCTTACGTGGAGTGTCCGTTTGAAATACGGAGTGTCGGATACGGGTCCGACGAGTGTTGGTGTCCGATACGTGTCCGACATGGGGACACGTATGGCTTTGGAGTGTCCATGCTTCATAGATATGAAGTATAGATGTCTGATGCCACATCCATGATCCATGTTTAAAACTAACTTCGATAAACATGCCATGAATTTTGACATGGAGAACAACTCTAAGTGGTATTTGATATTGCTGGCAACTTACAGATCATAGAAAATTGAAGATTCTATGGGACATAAAAATCTAAATATATAAGACAGGGACCATTACATAAGATTGATGCATGACTATTGGAGCTCAACCAATTACAGTCAGCAGTGAACAAGGGTATGTCTTGCATTACATGATTTTGAAGTTCAGATTATCAAGGTTCTGAGTTCTGACATTAGCAGTCGTTGCTGAGGCACATAGTACTACTCAGTACTCACAATTAGCTTTGCTGCTGAAGCACAACCTTAATCAGTTAACCAATTGAGTTGTCCCTCTTTCTCGAAAAAGAAATGTAAATGGTTTTGATATAATAAAATGATTGGTTCACGACATTTTCCCCAATATAAAATGGATGTGATATAAATTATCCCATAAATGATTCTAGACATTGATGGAGTTTCTGTTTAAAGTTCTGAGCATATGTCCTAACTCATCTATCTGCCAGCTATGAAGCACGGAAACTCCGGTGACAAGCCGTTTCGGCGTTTCGGAAACGGAAACTCTTGGAACTACAAACGTTTCCGGGGCAATTTCCGCAATTAAAGAAAGTTGGAAACTCGTTTCTTCATTTTTGGAAACCGTTTTATGACTCAATTTTGGTTCATTCCAAAACTAAACTTCCCTTGCATTTATTGTGCAAGACTCTGAATATATATATTTTTTCCGAATAACAATTTTTCAAATGCTAGATGACCTTAATGAGATGAATATGATATATGTCTATTAATAAATATTTACAAATATTTATGGTAAAATTGTTTTATAGCTAATAAATATATTTTAAGTGTAAATTATTTTAGTATTTTATTATTTATAAAAGAAATAAATTATATTCATGGAAATTTTATATATATATACATATACCCCTATATTTTTATTATTTACGCGTTTCCCAACAATTTCCAAACCTATATTTTTAAGGAATGGCGTTTTCCGGTTTCCGTTTCCATGTCTGTTTCGGTTTCCGTTTCCGTGCTACATAGTCTGCCAGTTTGGGTGCCCAATACTTCTTGGTTCTTATTTCTGTTTCTTTTATCAAATTCTTAACTCAAAATAGAAGAACTCTTTAGTAATTATTGAGATTCAGGTAAATATAACTTCAGGTGTACTGATGTGGATTGGTTTGGAGGTCAGCTTAAAGCCTAGACTGCAGTAAGCGTTATCATCAAAATTCACTTTAAGCAACGCAATTGTATTCCATTATCCTATTAAAAAGGTAATGCCACTTCACAGTGAAAAGAGTGCGGATCAGATCAGTTATTATGCAGTAGATTAGCAACAAGAATTAGGTATTTAAGTAGGTCATACGAAACGAAAAACAGATGTATATTACGCACACCAAAAATTATTTTGATTAATCTATTTTACTGGAGCTATGCACCTCAAAGAATTTATCCTCATCTCATTTCACTCTGGCTTTAAAATGAAATAAAATTCGACACCTAGCTGTTGCTACTTGCTAGTATTGGTATCCACTGAATAAAAGGAAAAAAAATAAGAGCTTGTGAATTGAAAGAGCTGGGTAAGTTTCTTCATTCTTGATATTGATAATATAGACATTGAACTTGCTAATTAGTAATAGGAACACTGCGAAAAACCCAGACATAGTGCCTATTTGGCTTTGAAACAGTCAAGCGGAAGCTACTTTCTCACAAGACACACCCATTTCGACCTAGTGCGGTTGCAAAATAACAGCTAAACAGAAGTCCCAATGCTTTGGACTTGATATGCCCAAGAATTATCAACTATACCAGAAAAAGATGGAATTCTATTGCAATTACCTAATTATTTCAAGAGGACGGATAAGATCTTAAAGATACAAGTGTTTTTTGGAAAAACCGAAGAAGATTTAGAAACTTGTAAATGAATAAGATGAGAGAAGCCATTCAAGAAATATGCCATAACAAAAAATTCAATTTCATATGTGATCAAAGCAATGAAAACACACTAATCCATATTTCCACCTAATCATCATTTTAGAAAGCATAATAAACAGTACAATGCTTACCAATGACAAATCCACTGTACTCGATAATAGAATCATCCGGTCTGGCATTTGCTCTATTCTCAAACTCCATGGTGTAAGACATACCAGAGCATCCACCTTGTTTAACCCCAATTCTCAAGCACAAATCTTCATCTCGGTCTTTCCTCATCTTATTCAAGTGCTTCAATGCATCCTCCGTCAGCGAAATCGCCGGCGCAGGGGCAGCTAAAAATTGAATAAACGGGTAAATCACAATTACTTTAATAAAAAAAACCTAATCATATCAACATAACCAAATTTAATTTCTAATCAGAGCAGAGAAGTCGATACATGGAGATGCAGCTGATCGAACAGAGAAAAGTCTAGTACGGCCGAAATTCGACCTCGAAAACACAAAAGAGACAGAATTTAGAGGCGATATCGATGTCGATCCTCGATTAGACAAACGTACAAGTGAAGGAGAATGGCTTGGAGAAGTAATTGTTGCTGCGAACGCCATAGCTGGAGAACTGGAGAATCGCAGAAATGATTTTTTTTTTTAATAATTTTTGCTCAAATTTTGATTAGTTAAATCGGTTGGCTGTTTTTGACTCCTACACGCCAGTTCAAGGAAATGATCGGACGGCTGGGATTTATTCTTTGTTTCTCGTATATTTATTTTTTGAGGTCTATATTTATATTAGTTCGATTTTGATTCCCATTGATATTTTAAATTAAGGCTGATTTGCAAATTTAATTACAAGAGAAAATTAGTCATCACCGGAAGAAAAATTTAATTATATTCTGAGTTCTAGTTTTAGTTCAGGACAAGGTTGGTCAACTTTGGTCCTAGCACTAGTACTCGGGTGATGGATACGGTTGTAATTGAGTTGAGCGATTTGCGAGTAATTATAATTAGCTTGGTCAAAGCTCGATTGGGGTTCGAGAAGGGGTCGAGATATTAACGAGCAAGTCAAAATTTTTAAAATTCGGCGTGAAAGCTCGCGATCAGTCTCGTATAATTTTTTAATTACTTTACAAAATTATTAATTTCCTATATATTCCAATGTTTTAAAAAGGGTTAGGTGCTAGTCGGGAGGCCAAAGGTTTAAAACGCCTAGACAGGACATGGACGGGGTCTAGACAAAACCTAGGCGGGAGCTAGACGAATTTATATTTTTTTATTTTTAAATATTTATTATATATATAATAATATAAATTCAACTAAAAAGTAAATTATAATAATATCAAATATCAAAAAAAATATAATTTATACTATGTTTTACGAATCACTAAGTGACATAGAGCATATTGTTTTTCGCTATGAGACTTAAAATGACAATTTTATTGTGAGAATACTTTAATACACTTTAGTTTTACCAACTAAACTACTTTTGTTGGTAAACTGTGATTAATATAAATAATGGTAGTATGAATATTTTAAATTAGGCGCCGCCTAGGCGGAAAAATCAGACTAGGCGGCCCCTAGGCGGTAATAAATCGATCGAGCGCCTCTAGTAATGAAAAGTCGGGCGGCAAATCCCAAAATAGCGCTTAGGCGGGACTAGGTGGAGATTTTTATAATAGTGATTATTCATATAAACATGTAGGTTAGTTTTAATTTTAAATATTCTAATTGAGAAAAAGTTGTGTGTAGTATTCTTAATTAGTTTTAAATATCTTTAAACAAGTTGTATTCATATTCTAATTCTATCACTTCTCAAAAAACTTTAACCTAATCATCTAATATAAAAAGACTTTAAATTTTAATTTGACAAAATATTTAGGAATAATAAGCAAGAATGAATTGAATAAATAAAGCTCATTTAGACTTGTAGGCTCGTAAATTCGAATCAAATTTATCCATAAACTTGAGCTGAACTAAAATATATAATGCTCAACGAGCTATAAATCAAATCGAGCTCAATTATTTTTATTTTTAAATTAAACCAAATTTAAATAAATTTAATTCTGATTCGACTTGTTTTCATCCAAAAAAGGCCAAGGGAAGAGCGAGAACTTTGAGATTTATTTACTATTGTGGATAAAAATCATGCAAATTTTGCTACGATTTTAAGGGAATTGATTTATATTAAGTTTTTTAATTATTATTACTTTTACTTTATTACCCTTCCATATTATAATATTTAATTAGCTGAATACATCAAGACTTTCTTGAATTTGTCCTTAAATATCTATTTATCTCTTGAATTTTTAAAAGTTTTAAATAACCCCTTGAACTTATAAAAAAGTTTCAAATAATATTCTGAACTTACAAAAAGTGAACTCATTAATCCCTAAATACCATATGTCAGGATTTGGTTGGTCTGACTTTTCAAAGATGTCATTGTTCTCTCTTCAATCAGAAGCCGACATGTGGCATTGAGGGGGCAATTTAGTTCACTTTTTGCAAGTTCAACGAGTTATTTCGAACTTTTTTGCAAGTTCAGGAGTTATTTGATATTTTTAAAAGTTTAAGGGGCAAAACAGATGTTTAGAGACAAGTTCAAGGAGTTCTTGATGTATTAGGCTTATTTAATTTGAATTTGAATTTGAATTTTTCTTTTATTGTTTAAATATTTTGTACGATATTTAATTATTTTTTCAAAAAAAATTTCTTCATTTAACTTATAATAATAATAAAAAAAATCACACCCACTCCATTTATAATCACAACTTCTAAGCTTAATCAAATAGATTAAGAGCTTTGACACAAAATAATTTAATTATAACATAATCAATTTTATGATAATTAAAAGTTATTTTTAATTTACATTTTAAAGAGCTTTTAATTTTTGTAAGCTTTGTTAATAATTTTATAGTGGTTTTTGAAATTTTGTAGCTTGAATTTGTGTATTTTTTATTTGACAAAGTTGTAATAAACTAAGGTGACATTTTTGAGAATAAATTGCATATCACATACCAAATAGATAACCTATATATACGGTGTAATCAAATGGATAAATAATTAAATGGATAAATATACAGGTAAATAATTATGACCTCTTTATATTTTGCACTAGTTCATTACCACCTCCTTAAGTTTTATTAATATAATTTAAATTTCCCTATTGTTTACTTTCATCAAACTAAAACCTCATTGCATTAACTTTTATAACTTTTTCATCCAAATTGTGCTAAAAAAATTGTCCTTTATCTTTCTTTTTATTCATTCACATTATTTTCACAACATTTTCATCTAATGCCTCTCTTTCATTTTGCTTTCTTTTATATCATACTTAATATTATTTAGGGTAACATTAATAGTATTATTTTTGACTTACGACAAAGAAAAAGTACACTACAAAGAAAAATCAATTGGAAAATCTATTATGATTTTTAGTCATATTAAACTGGTTAGCTCCAAATGTTAATAAAATAAATTTTAATACTCCAAACTCAATACTACACACGACTAAAGTTGCATACAATATTACATTTTGAAATTTTGATGAACATGGACAATACTTGGTCTCCTTGGCACCGTTTTGACCTAAACAAATAAATTAGTGAAGTTAAGGTTATAATATTATTTCCTTTCACCGGAAAAATTCAAGATTATTAAATTTTAACAATCATATATAATATATAATATACGAATTCAGATATTGCTCTTGATCCAATTTGGCACGGTTGACTTTTTTTACAAGTTAAAAAAACTTCATCACAATTCGATAATCGGATATATTATTTTTGATTCTTTTCTATATTTTCAGTTTTATGGCCAATTCTCTATCCCTTTAATTATCCGATTCTTATGTATAATTACGATATAAATATCAAAAGCACCTCAATTATTAATGTAACAAAAACAATAACTAGATTCATAAATTATATTATGATTGTTAAAATTTAGGGTTATACTTCAAAAAAAAAATGTTTGTGATTTCATTCCTGTATAAAAATATCCTTATGCAAATTTTTTTCAAAGCACCTTTATGGTACGACCCCTTAGGAAATAAGGTTCTTTTTGTTAGCACTGTTAGAAAATGCTGACGTGGCAATAAATATTTTGGGTAAAAAAGGTTTGACCAAAAAATATTAGTGGCATCACTCAAGAAAGTCAGTTCTTCTCCCTCATCGTGACCAAAAGCTTCAGTCATTCTCTGCAAATCAATTTCCCAGCAATTGCGATTCATATGCAAACCCATAATTCGCATCACTACTCCCACCATTCAACCTATTCCAAATGTTGAATTTGAAAACCCTATTAAACAAACCAGTTGCTCCAGTCAACGCCATTAAAAACAGGTCTTAACTTTACAAAATCAATCTAATAGACAGACGAATCCGGCTTAAGAGGAACAAATAGAGGTCCACCGATTCTGATTCGGGTCCAAATACCCATTTTCGCTAAAAAGTTTAAACCCAAATCAAGCAAAACTTTAAAAATAAAAAAGAAGAGAACGCAACTTAGGAGTAATTAATCGGCACATGCTCCATTCTAGCTTCGAATCCGACCGGAATCTCGTTGAATTGAAGAAGAATTCGGTTCAGATCTCTAACTTCCTCCGTTAGCTGATACTTATCCGGTCAATGCGCCGGCGAACAGCTCGGCGAGGTTCAGAGCTTTTATCAAACACGACGGGGTTAGAAACTCTGATTTGATCGCGGATTTGTTGAGCGTGTCGGAATTTTTACTTGAAACTGAACCGTCCGATGAGGAGACTTTGGGACTAGGTTGCACCGACAGAGTATCCGACGCGGACATGGCGATTTATAAAAGTATACATTTGAATATAGTCGACAACTAAAATAAATTTTTAAATATAAATATTTATATATAATAAAATTTATATAGTCATATGGTGTGATTTTATTGTACACGTTAATATATTTACTAGTTATGTATAAAGAATGTGATTTAATATTAGTATATGACCCTTATTTTTTTATCCACCTCCATTAAACTTTTCTATTTTTATCATATATTTCCATAAATAAAATTTAATAACTTTTACGTGAGATGTGCAAGAAATGTCCATTCCACGTAAAGTTTTCATTTAAAATTTAAAATGTCAAAGGCGTGTCTGATAAAAGTTAAAAAAATATCAATATTTAACACAGAAATATGTCAAATTTTAGAGTGTCCATGTGGGAAGGGAATGGAGAGTGAGTTCTGCTTGTTTGAATATGGACATGCTTTGATTTTTGGTCAACCCAAGACACCACGTCAGCAATTTTTTTGACAGTGTTGACAAAAAAGACCTTATTTGCTAAGGTTTCAGACCGCGTGGGTGTTCTAATACAGGGAACAATAATAACTTCAATAATTTATTCACTAAAGCCAGAAATCAAATTTTCAATATGCAATTATGTATTTAGCTTTAGTAATGTGTAGTATTAAGTTTGTATTATCAAATTTTACTTTATCAATATTTTTTTTATAATCAAATTTTTAATATGCAATTATGTATTTAGCTTTAGTAATGTGTAGTATTAAGTTTGTATTATCAAATTTTACTTTATCAATATTTTTTTATAATAGTTTATCAATATCTGAAGCTAATCAATCCAATATAACTAAAGACAAAAAATTTTCTTTTAAGTCAAGAATAACACTATAATAATATTACCCTAAATGTTACCATTAAATATGCCATAAAAGAAAACAAAAAACACACATATTTTAGGGTCAGTTTGAGATTACTTTTTCAAGCTGCTTATTTTGAAAGCTCTATTTTCAAGCTTTTCTATAAGCGACAGACTTGATTTTAGTTCTTAATTAATTATTATAAATGACTAAAATGTGTTATTCAAAGCCAAAAGTTCTATTAAAAATTTATAAGAATAACTTATTAAAATAACAGCTTGAAAAGTAATACTAAACAGGCCCTTAGATAAAGATGTTGTGAAAAGAAGGTAAATGGATAAAAAGAAAAACAAAGGGCAATTTTACCTATTTAAATGGAAAAGTTGAAAAAAATTAACTTAAAAAAATTTTAGTTGGATGAAACAAACCATAGAGAGGATTAGATTGTGATCGACAAATTGTATGAAAGTAATAGTGTATTAGTGTAAAATATATGGAGATCATAATTATTTACCCGAAATAGATTAGTCCAAAAAGGTCATGTTTGGTAGTAATAGAGATGTACTCTTTCACGCTTTGGACAGCATATGAATTGTTACTTGAGTATCGCAAAATAGTTGAGTTTTCAGACTCGAAGCTCAGATTGTACACATTTCAAACAACCTCAAACATACGTCTAAATAAGAACGATCTTCCCCTTAATGGTTCCAGGACAATTTACAATATCTGCTGTAGATTAGCTCATATTAACTTCACCCAAAATTATTGAATGAAGTAAATTTACGGCTCTACCAGGATAATCATATTTTGGATTGGTTTATCAATACATTTGTACGAGCCGGATAATCTTCACCTCGATGACTACCCGAAACCAGCGAAAATTTTGCAATAATAACTGTCAATCATCATCCAATAAACAGACAACTTCATTTGTACATGTCAATTTTTCTGTCCTGACTTCTGGATCTGTGTTGGAAGCTAAATCTTCTTGGGGACTAACACTGCAGGATGGATTTGAATTTAATCCAGTATCTTCATCCATACACAATTCAGTTTCAGGCACGGGTGAGCTAAAAATGGGTGGCACAGTTCCAGTCGCTTCACTTTGATGTGGGGTGTTACGTGGTCGAGGTTGCGGTTGTGATTGGGAGGGCTTGGTCAGAGTCGTTGCCAGATCATTGAGCCCCTGCTGACTCACACTCCCAACTGGAGGTCGGAAAGGCTGTAAATGAGGGGCAGGTGATCGAATTCCTCTGACACTCTGGACATTGCCAGCCACAGGAGAGATGGAGTTTATGAGAAGGGGTCTTGTAGAATTACCCGGCAGAGTTGGGCATATTGAGACAGCTGCTGAGGAATGGTGCACAGTTGAATTTGGAGCTACCGACACAGAAGCTGAGGATTGTCGCAAAGATGGAGCTGCTGACACGGGCCCTGATGGTTGGTGCACAAGACGCTGAGATGGAGGTCCTGACACAAATGATACTGCTCCTGACATAGGTGCAGAAAATTGGTGCAACGATGGAGCTGCTGACACAGGTGCTGGACGCAAAGATGGAGTGGCCGCCACAGGTGCTGACTGATACAAAGGATGCAGAGATGAAGCTGCCCTATGAGTAACCGGTGGAGATAGACAGGAGATACTCCTTTGACCATTTGTAGTCTGAGGCGAAAGTTGGTGCAGCTGCTGCAAGATACTCAAAGGCACACCTGCTCCATACACTAAATAGTCATAAGGTCATTTAAAGCTTTAGACTTTCATACATAGGATGCCTAGACACCACTACACATCACTACCTGTTTTGAACAAGTTTTGCTTGCAATCTATGTCACCTGGACTCGTGTACGGGTATTGGATACAGGTGCAGGTCCTAGTGTCTGGTTTCACTTTTTAATTTTTTAGAATACAGGGACTATAAAATGATGATGCTGATATATTCATACAGTTATTTGAATAAAACAGAATCATCAATTTGTAGTCAAAATAATAGTTTCATGATCACTACACATTTTCGGGGCACTAACTACAAAGATCAGATTTATATCTATTTCAGCCCTTTAAAAGCAAACAATGTTATAGCGTAATCTCTATCATTGCCCTTGGAAACGAATATGTTATAGATTTATCTGATTTCCAGAACTGGGTAAACCTTAACCTTAACCTTAACCTTAAATTTCCGTAACAGTGTCATTGATCACAAATCTTACTAACCTTGCTGCAAGCCAGGCCCACTAGATCCCTTAATATCCATACACTTAAATCTGAATGCCCCGGCCAGTATCTTATTCACAAGAACTGTGCTATGATTTACATCAAGTTCTTTCTTCCTCGAGAGGAATTCTGCTTCCACCTCCTGGTACTTAGTTTCACACTTCCTTCGAATTTCTTGTATCTCCTTCTCGCACTCAGATTCAATTGCAGCTTCTGCAAAATGAACAAGTATTTAGTGAAATATATAACAGGCTGAGTTTTTCTATTGTTAGCATAAGAGAACATCAACAGGAGCCTAACCGTGTTTTCATGGATTGAGATAATATGGTCTGTTTCTTTGCGTATTCTCTCCAACTCATTCTGTAGCGGATCACGACAAATAGCCAAAGGTGGGACCCGGACAGTTCTTGTGTCTGAAACATGCATCCTTGATCCACCAATTGGGGTTTGAACAGGATGATGTGGCACTGCTTGATTTAAGTGTTCTATTTGATCCCCTAGCGTTTGGGCTGATGACTCAACGATGTTAATATTACCTTCGTATTCACCAGCAGAAGGTAGATCCATAGAATTGGGACTAAAATCAGGATCAATAAGTACATCAGTGTTGGTATGATCAGAAGCTATATTGGCTTGGTCTTGCTGCAAGGGATTATCAATTTCTATCGTTGACGATGGTCTGTCTTGTGATCTAGTGGATGCAGTCTGCTGATTATGTTGTTCTTGACGAGCCTAAACAACAAACACATAAGTACTTTTTATCCTTTCTTATTCTTAATTTCAATCAGTGAAAAGGATTGACTCTGCCATGACTAATTACAATTATATGAACCATGAACCAGTTATGTTATGTATCTATCTATCTACTACAATTTAATCCACAAACCAACCGAGAAAAAGAAAGAAACATTTTTTCCAGCAATCATTTGCGACTTGAAAGATCATATGTACATAACACATGTACTAACTCGTAAGAACAACAGAAAACGCATACTAAAATAACTATAACTGATGCAAAAATTCAAGCAAGATGAAAAAATAAACCAGACTGAATGCCATTGAATTGAAACGAATGATACGTGCGTGGAAGAAGAATTTACCAGAGATGTTACATGGGGATGATTGTCTTCATTATCGACAGCAGATACACCATCAATCTCTTTGCCGCTACTATCACCCTCAAGAAGTCTACCATCAATTTCCAAACTCCGTAATAAATTTATACCATCTCCCTGACTAGGTCTGGCAGATGAGGTTGGCCCCATTTCACGAACTCCAGTAGTTTCAATACCCATTCCACTTGTACTCTCCGGAACTTCTACTTGAACCTCTCTATCTTGCATGGAGTCTCTCTTTGCCAAGGATAAAAATCCTTGCAACAAGCTATCTTTTCTTTTCTCCTCCATCTCCTTTGCAGCCTTGTGCTTTTACTGTAGGTCCTCCAAATGCACCTCCTTGCGGTGGTTTAGCTCTTCAAACTTCTCATCATAGTATCAAGTTGCATGAGTTTATCAGCCCTCATTGAACAACTACTATGCAACCGAATAACAGCTGCCTCTGTTTTTTTCCTATTCTCAAGTAGTGCCTTTCATTCTCATAATTTTTCTTATATTCATCAATTTCCTTCTGTTGCTTCTGCAAAAGCTTTGACATCTGTTTATCACATTTCTGCAAAAACTTATCTTTCTTCTGTTGCCAGCCAGAAGTGTCTTTAGAGTAGGCCAGCGTTAAATTATTTCTACTGTGTATAAACATTTTCTTCGGACATCTCAGCATTGAATATACATTATCTGCCTCTTCTCTCCTGCAGAGAAAATCAAAATGTTTTTTTGCAAGCTCGAAAGTTTCTTTGCGGTCAACTTTGTACTTTAACATAGAAGCTGTCGTCCAACACTGAAATTTTCACAAATAAGACAGATTAAGTTGCTAATGCTAGTATATACTCAACTAATAATGTTAGTTTATACCAACTAACCAGAGAGACCAAGCAAGCATGTTAAAAACATGAGAGAGATACAAAGGTGAACATGAGAAAGGATTCAGTTTTTCCCGATGTTTTAATATTGTCATTGGCTGAAATCCTTTATTTTAGAGTGAATATACACGGAATACATGATGCACTAGATAAAATAGGCTGTCGGCTTTTGATTATTTCTAAGTTTTATGACTGTCTAGGAAATTAAATTCAGTTAATATTGCTAGGGCAGATAAGGGCGCAGTTTTTAAGAAAATGAAGCTAGAACGTAGCTTCAAAACAATGGCATCCATACGCAAGAAAGAATCATCTAGCTCCTGGTACATCTGCATATTGGAACTGATTCAGCGGATTCAACTGAATCATGTTTTACCACTGCAGTGCAATTAAACTATTCTACAATAATGCAAATGGTAATAGATTTCACCCATGCACATAATTTGTGACAAATTTACATTGACCCTTCGACTTTACTTTCTTGCAAAAGTCTTTTGACTTCCAGTTTAGTCTCAACCATAGTTATTACAGGCGCAAGGCGCACTGAGGCGCCAAGGGGTCAGGCGCGCCGAGGCGCGCTCCCGTGGAACTCGAGGCGCATACTGAAGAAGGGGCAGTAAAGTATTAATTACTAGCCATAACAAACAAAAAATGCAATAAATAGTAAAAAAACATACTAAATCACATTCAATATGACTAACCATAATCACTCTCAATCTAACTACCCATAATCAAACCCTTATTAATGCATAACCTAAATAAAAATTTCAATCAAACTACAAAATTTACCAAATAATACTCTTAATTTAGATCGTATACTCCATAGATAAACTAAAACATAAAGTTGAACTTTATTCTAACTGCTAATCTCATATCCAACATTTCATTCTCATCATCTACAAACTCATCCACCTTAAAGCTATCTTTTTCTTCATCATCATTTAGGGAGAATGAAGCAACATTTTCAACACTGGATAATACTATTTTATCATTTCCCCTTACTCCTTTAGCACTTCAAGAAATGATGAAATTTTTATTTGAATGGGTTGATTTCCTTCCTTTTCGTTAAGAAAGCCCGACAGATGGTATCGTATCTAATGAAATAAATATTGCTTCTTTAGTCTTATTTTTCTTTCTTTTTTAACTAATATATTATTCTATTGTAATGGTAAATATCAAATATGTGACACAATGCTAAAAAAATAGTAAAAAACCTTCTTTATATATTGAGGCGTGCCCAAGGCGCGGGAGGCGAGAGGGGCGCCTAGGCACAAAAGGCACGCGCCTCAAGAACCTCGCCTCGCCTAACCCTCTATGAGGCGCTGGCCCTTGAGCCTCGAGCGTCTGGAGCCCGAGGCGCACTCGCAACAACTATGGTCTCAACATACTTTTGTGTTATTCCTGGTGAAGGTTTCATGAAGAGGGATGTCACAAAATGAAAAAAAAGTTCATATGTCACCCACTTATAAAGAAATCAAATGAAAACAAGTCATTAAAAAGCAGGTCATCCTACAAGTTTATACTGATACAGGAATTTGAGTCATTTGACTATAAAATTCAAGTTTGAAATTTTTTTGTGCATCAGTGATAAGGTACAGAAACAAATGACATTGCACCCATGATTGAACTGATTCAATATTGAGACGAAAAAAATATGACACATAATATCAGTCAAATAAAAAAAAAGAATGAGAACAAAACTATTGAATTGAGGTAGTGACCACAAATCATCATACCATCCATAGTTGTCAAATCGGGATTCGAATCGAGAATCGAAATCCAAATTTTGTGAATCGAGAGTCGTGAATCTAATCGAATCGTAAGATTCGGGTTCGAGGTCATAAAACAATAAAATATAACATTTAAAATCTTTAACTTAAAGATACTAATAAATTTTAGTCTAAATATGCAAGTTTAGAATTCAAAGAGGCTTATTTTCTACTTTTCCTAAATTAAAGACTAAATATTGACACGGTCTGCTTCATTGCACAACTGCTCCACCGCTTAGTCATCGCGGAAGTCCTTTGTTGGCAGCGTGGCGTTGGGTTCCTCCTCCATTCGACGACTAATTGGTGGAGCAATCGACTTTGGCTACCTTGAGTCAAATATTTAATTTTATCATCTTCAAAATAATATGCTTCTATGCTTCAATTTATTATAGTTCATGAATCGACCGAATCGGTAGAATCGTAAGATTCGGCGATTCGCCTTTGAATCGGTATTGAATCGTAAGATTCAGGGTGAATTTAGATTCACCTCATAGATACGAATCGATTTGGGGTTGAATCGAATCGTAAGGTTCGTATCGAGAATCGTAAGGTTCGTATTGAGAATCGTAAGATTCTGATAAATATGATACCGTCTGAAATAAATTGAAAAGGAAAAACAATATCAATCAGTTGGCAGATAAGACAAGCACTTGTTTTCATTGAATCTACACTGGTTATATATTTATTGAAAGAATATAGGAGACTGCAGAATTTATAGGATGAAAAATCAATGTTCATGTAGTATGGAGGAAAAAGATAATTCTAACCAGGGATACGCAAAATGCCTGCAGTACAGTTGCAGGCTCTTTAATAATACAGTGGTTACTCACTACATATTCCAGAAAACTTTGGGCCATAGTCTTGACATCTTCCTGCAATTATACAATGACAGACTACATTACAAGAACTAATAAAAGTAAGAGTCAGCAATTAGTGTTTATAAGATTTAAAGTAACAGAAATACAAATGAAATAACTTTTTTAGTCCAGTGCAAAGTGCCGCCATATTCTCCCTCTGACAATTAAATTAACAGTCTTAAAAGTTAATTTCGATAGAAAGAATGCATAATTTTTCCAGAAGAGAGAAACCTTTAACACCTTGCCATTGGAATGAGCTTAACAGAAATGGAACATAGTGCATATACTGGTAGATGTATGAAATCATCCATCTCCCAAGCAATTGATAAGTTAAAAAGTTTGAACATGAAACAAACCAACAGAGATCTATCCTGAATATGGGTAATGGGTCAGTAACTCTTTATTAATATAATAATTAGGAACCATAATTTTTATTTTAATAAGACAATTGATACTCAACAAAAAGATAAGTTTCTTGCCTACATATATTTGAGAATAAAAAATATAAACTGATAACAAAATAATACAATATTGTTTTATCTATTGTAAATCATTATTATGAAATGATATAGCTTACGCTTTAACTTAACAAAATTTCACAATATAAAGAAATTACTACTGCAACTATGATATTTTTTTACAAGACAATTATAGTTTGGTCACTTTTTTTTTAAAATTTTTTTTCAGTATTTAAAATCCTATTTAAAATATGAATTTCTAACTTAATGTAAATCCTGATGCACGCTTTTCAGCCTCTTAAATGTTTTATAGGATTCTAATACATATATGAATTTCTAACTTAATATAATGCTTTACTTTTTTCCAAAATAACCAGTTCACCAAATCTGAACAGAGGACTGCTGTTGGAACTTGAGCCACCAATTCAAGAATTTATTGCTATTATTGATTTTGGTTACATCTAGTCCGATTGAAGATTAGACTAATATCATTACAGATAGCTATTTTCTTTTATTCTATCAATCTCAGAGCAAAAGGACCAAATTACAAAAAGCATAGAGTTCAAGGTCCATATATATGCATAAATTACAGAAGTAAAAATAATTAAAAAAAGCAGGCAATCTAAATGAACTTGTATTAATTAATTTCTTGAGGGAAATAAGATACATACTGGGAGTTGTAGAATTTCACAAAGTTTTGCTATCTCTGGCTTCAAAAGACCATGCAGACTCTTTTGTGAGTCGCGCATATCACTTCTTTCACCAAACTTGGCCATGTCGACCAGTAGCAGTTCTGATTTGTTACTTGCATTAAGATGAGTAGGTGACCCAGAATCCAACTCCCTCTGAACACTATGTGGTACAGCTCCATAACCTCCAGAAACAATTGGGGTTTTAGGAAAAGTTGGGTCTCAAATTTTCAGAGCATTATGGTACTTCCCTATAACTTCTCAAAGTTCAAAGCAATACAGTATAAGAAAAAGATATGAATCAGTTACAAACCTTCATTTTCTGCAGTAGCAGGTCTAGCTGAGGTTAGGGCAAAACTGTTGTTGGTCCCTTTTTTGGGTTTCTTCACAACTTCCTCGATCTCACCTTCTGCTTCCTTGTGCACCTCATCCCGGTGTTGAGTCCTTTTACGATTGCATTGAGACAAACCAGATGTATACTTCCAGTGTGGTTGTTTCCTGTCTAACAGTTTTTTCCAGAATGCGTGTGGCAAATCTGCATCACTTTCCTGAATTTTCTGCTCACCGGGTAATGGAAAATCAGTACTATAATTTCCTAGATTTTGTTTAGCTTTCAAGATTATGGAGTTTCTTGAAATATAGTCTTTGGCATTCTGAGTAAGTATATTTAAGAATTCTCGAATAGTATCTTCATGAGAAACTGGCTCAAATGAGGTGCTTCCACTGGTGGCAAGGGTAGGGCAACCGTGAAACTCGTCCAATTTACAAAACAGATCTGAAACTCCCCACATTAGCAGGTTGTGACCTGCGGCTCGATTTACGCTCTGTAAATTACTGTGAACAGGCTTATGATGCTTTGCAAGGATAAGAGCATTCTCTTCAACAGTAAAAGATGAATATAGACGAAACACTTTTAACTGTTGAGATTGTGTGTCAAGTGTTATCTTCTGTAGGTTCCTTAAGTCATTCGCTGTCCAATCGCTACCAAAGATGATAACAGTATCAACTGATGACAACTTAATACTGGGTCCACAAGCACGGGTTTCTGATAGACCCACAAATCTTGATTTTTGGTTGTTGAATTTGTTTAAAGCAGTTTGCTTCCTTGCAGGGCTAACTAATGATTCCAGGCGTTCATAAGAATTCTCACCAAACCTTTGACGCACAAAGTCATCCAAAATATCTCCAATATTATCTTTTGGAGAACCACCACTAGACTGCCAAGCAAACAACATTGTAAAGATGAAACCGAAACAGCATGGAAAGCAAAATGTTTCTCTGAGATTTGTCAATAATCTGTTGGATTGGGCCCTTTTTATCTTGCTCATGCCACAGACCCATACAACAAATAAATATCAATTTACATTGATTCATTTTCTCAAGGTGATCATCAAATATAACTTTTACGTTGTTCATGTCGTTTCACTGAGAAACTACCTATTTCCAAGAATAATTGTTAAAGGCACAAGGCGGAATAATGCCCAAGTTTGCGGAAAAAGTTGAAATATAGGTAAAAACAAAGTCAGCAAATACTCAAGTAAACAATACTATGTTACCTAATTGAAATCTAAAAAACACTAAGTTGTGAACTAACTAATGCTACACAAACACCTCCTAAATATCATTTTCTAAGGTAATGGAAGAAAAGTGTGTATTACAATGAACATGAACAGAAAATAAAAAAAGTTCAGTATACGAATATGATGTAATTCTACTGCTAAATACTATACATTCTACCAGATACAAAACAATGTAATCACAACAGATTTGGACCCTATAATATGAACTATTTTTTGTCTATTTAAGGGAAACAACCTCTCTGTAATTACAGAGGTAAGGTTGCGTACACCCGACCCCCCCTTACCCCACTTGTGTGGGAGCCCTGTTAGGCATTGGGGTAATGTTGATGTTGATGTTGATGATGAAGCTTGATAGTTCATAATGCGCATAACCCTACCTTACAAAATATTGCTAGTCAAATATAAAAGTTAAGAACCATAGAATTTAGCATTACTACATTGGAAGTATCCAAGATCAAAACATTTCAGTACTTAGGATGAACTCTTTTTACTTAGTCGCCTTTCAATTCAGTGTCTTAGCATTTTTAATATTCAAGATCATAACATTACAATATCCATGATTTGCATTGAATGAATACTTAACCAAGTGAATAAAAGCAAAAAATAAAGAACCAACGATTGCACATGACAAAAACCCTAAAAACCAACAGCTTGTACCTTAGGCGCACCCAGATACACCAACATGTGCGCCTGAGGTGTGCCACCTCACCTGGGGTATGGCAAGGCACAGGACCTTGAGCCTTGTGTGAGGCGTGCTTTTAACAACTATGTTTCCAAGTAATAAAAATAAATTGGAATTTAAGATGTAATACATTGCCGATTATTTCGATGGGGGCCAAAGATTCACCATTCTTTGGCTTTAGATTATAATGGACTAAAATGCCATATACCTGGAAAAGAACTATTACTCTCAAACCTTTGTTCCTGATCTCCTCAAGCATGGCATCAAGAAGTCGTAGCTTGCCACTGGCTTTTATTCCAACATCCAAAAAGTCAGCGACTGGCAAATCCTTTGTCAAATGTTTTCCTAGCAGCGAATCCGTGATGTAGGGATGATCACAGCACTGTCAACAATTATCATATAAATGACATCCTAGTAGGTAAACTACGCCGTCGCCGAATGACTAGAAAAACTATTCTCATTTAAAAAAAAAGGCCAATAATTCAAACTTTACACGCACACAAGTAACATATGTTTATTATAAAAAAAATGACAACTCAAAGGACATTACAAGCCTGAAATTTTTGTCCAAGTCCTAGTTTGCAAGTTATCCAAACAAATTGAATTATTTTTCATACTATTTCCATATAGATATTGCCAAAACCTTCCGTATTGTTTACAGTATAAAATGAAAATTGAGAGAAGCTACACAACAACCACACGAGAAAAAGAAAAGAAGCTTAGAAATCAATATAGTGAAAAGATTAATGTCTGATACGAGAGTAGCATACGGAGTTTGATAAAAATCATTAGAAACACATAAAAAAAATATGTCAGAAGGACAAAAAAGTTAAAGCTACGAGAAAAATATCATGAAATCGGAAGACTAGACTAACCTTCCGGTTTAAGATAACAATATCACGAAATGACCCGACAAGATCATTCTTTGAATTTGAGGATGAAAGAAGTAAAGAATTTGAAAGTAGAGTGGCACAATACTGCAGTTGTGCATTTGATATCTGTACGGGAACCCAATACTCAATAAATCTTGAAGTGTCTGACATGGAACCATCTATATTATATTTTGATAGCTTTTCTTTAAGATCACGAATCCCATGATCACTAGTTAGACCTTCACTGCTAGATGCATCACCATGACAATCAAACAGAGGCAGCGAATGCTCAATGACAACATCCTGCAAACCAAACACAGATGGCATATTTAGAACCTGCATGCGCAGTCACACGGAGTAAAAGTAAAGCACGACATATCTTTTCTCACAAATCCCATCCAAAACACACCTTGAGTTGACCATTGACAAAGAGAAGCCTCATTTGTGTACTTAAGCTCTTAAAATTCTCAAAGTGTGAATACATTCTAGAACATTGAAAATCATCAACGATCACTGCTTCCCATTTTATTAATTGAAAGACATCTAAATCCTGCAGAATCACAAGTTGGCAACCATTAGTTCCATGACCATTGAGCATTAAGAAAAACCAACATGCATCAACAAAAGATTTCCCGTTTGGTTGAGCACAATATCACAATTGTACCCTTCATTTTAATAATTCTGAATTCAAAATGGTACATGTAATGTGCTACATGCAGTACAGATCCCAATAATTTGAAACCGACATTATAAGGTACAGAATTTTTCTAATAATGGTTTTCCAGTTTGGTACCAATCAATGATGGCTGGGAAACTTCAATTTCTTGCAATCTGGTATTACATTTATATTTCTGTGTTAATATTTCCATTAGGTTCCAATGGAGACCAAAGTGAAAATCTAATGTCGCATCAAATTCAAGGATAGATATTACTATAAGAGAATGTAACAAATGAAAGGCATAAATTATTTCTAGTAAAATTTAGACCTCAATTTCCACCAGACGAAAACAAATCCCTTCTTTTGGGAACCCTGTGGCAAATTCTAAATGACAAACTGGAAAGTCCCTGTGTCCTACTTAGCCGAATCTCTTAATGTATCAACTCCGTCTATCTAGTGTCTTGAAATGTAGCTATGAAGGGCAATGCTTTTTTCTGGATTCTGGGAAACAAGAGAGAGATTTACATAAACACGTTTCTCCAGTTTAGTTCAAGGTCTACACCTATATATGCCACCTGTATCTTTCTGGTATATCACCAACATCAAATGAGTTGAATCTTTGAACTGATTACCTATTCTTGATGATTTTCTCACAATCTCACTGCAATTCGTGAGTGACCCTTTCACAGTAAGGATAAAAATGCACAAATTTTATCAAAGCATTAGGTATATAAGGAAGTGACTCCCAATGGTAGAAAATACTTGTGCAACCAAATTATAGTTTACTTATGCAGCATATGCAATTTAAGGAACACTTGAAAATTTAGCCAACCAACTAAGCCTTAAATCCCATGCTAGGTGGGATACCATGAAAATTTAGCAATTGAAAAATTTACATAGCAATAGGACATTTTATCCTATTATCCTAAGAAGTTTTCAGTTTAAGATTCCCAGCAATCTCACACCCTAAATCACTAGAACAAGGGTATACCTCCAAAGCAACTTCTGGACAAGTTACGAGTACATCAAACATGACACCGCCACCTTCCACATAGAACTCCACTGTCCTGATTTTTCTACGAGTATCTTTGCTTCCATGGTAAACCACAGCAGCAATAGATGGAGCTAAGTGAAAAAACTCCTTATCCCACAAAGCAGCTGAACTTGTAATGATCAGAAAAGGCCAACACCCATCAGATGACAGAGATGCAATAAATGTGATCACCTTAACTATTCGTTCCCGCAAACATGATGGCATTCATGTAAAATCTAATTTACATACGTGTGTATTTTGGCAAAAGTAACAAAGGAGTGTTTTAATTATGTGCGTTGGCAAAAAAGGAATCATTCATACTGCCATTAAGGAGTGGCAAGCAAATGCAAAACAGAGAGAGAAAGAAAATGGAGGAATAGATGTGAAGGAAACAATGAAAACCAGAAAAAACTTAGAATGAAGGATTATAACTAGAAGGTAGCCAAAATAGAAAATACTCTTCTTACCAGAAGAGTGGAAAGAAAGATGACATAAATGAATAATTATGAATGCTGTGTACAGCCATATAAAAACATGTGAGAAACTAAAGATACAGCTTTATCTACCCATGGCCTTATTCATCACTTCTTATTGCAAAGTTGAACACAACAAATTATCATTACATAAGATCACCTCAAGGTTACTGCATCATGCATTTGTTAGAAATATTATATAACTAAAGCACAGCATTCCTAACATCAAATTACAGCTGAGTAAGCTCACTGGATCATTAATAATGATGACATTTTTTCCCCTATGCCACTGTTCACGAAGACTGTTGCAGAATTCCAGATGAATATTGTTGATCTTAGGTGAACCTCCATCTGACAACTGCATTGGTTTCGCTGATTCTTTTTCTATCTCGACAACCTGCCGATAATTTTGTCATAACAAGAAAAGAATTTGATAATTTTGAATAATATATACACATCATGGTTAAAACAACAACAACATTACCCCAATGGCTCCCGCACAAACGGGGTAAGGGGGGGTCGGGTGTATGCAACCTTACCCCTGTAATTACAGAGAGGTTGTTTCCAATTGACCCACACATCATGGTTAAAAAAAGCAATAAATCAACTTCTTAGCCATACAAAAAATGATAAGTATTTCTTGATCGCATAGGTAAAACAAGAAAAATATAGATTTATTAAGATCCTGTATACCCACCTGCCCTGCCAAAACTTGTAAAAAATGCTAAAAAATTTAGTTTCCCAATGCATGATAAATTCATTTTTTTCTTTTGCAGTAAATAAAACAAAATTTAATAACTGTTACAAAATATGGAAATAATTGTAAGAGTGATTTTAGAAATAATTTAAGGGGGTGATTGAAGGGAGAGTTTATTTCTTTCCTAATATATTAATGTCCTTGTAATATATGTAACCTCATCATACAACATACACAATACATATTGATCAAAATGTAGTCTTTTAGTTCTTACAATAACAAAAAAAAAAAAAAGAAATACATAAAGGCAGGGATCAATATCATGTTCTGTTTGTGGCATCAATTCAGGAATAATACAAGTACAGTTGAAAACTTCTTTAACCTATGTGAATACAGCTCCTTGACAATGATAATCAAACTGATTTTCGGAGAGAAAGAAATGTAAGGAAGGCATAAAATTCTCATGTTTTAGCCACACATACCTAGTCTATTCTTTTCTTCGCCCTCTCAAGATGATTCTCATAATCTTTAATGAGCATTGTAGTCAAAAGCGAACTTAAAGCGTGCTTAAAGCGCTAGGCGCTCTAGGCGATTAGCCTGGCGCCTAAAAGCTTCATAGGCGGTTTATATGGCAAAGGTGCGCGCCTAGGTGTGCAAGGCGCAAGGCGCAATGCAGAGCGCAAAAGGTGCACATAATTAATTTTTTACGGTTTTTTTTAAATTAGATTAATAGTGATTGATACCTAGTAAAACTCTAAAGCCTGCCAAGTGTCAACTACTTTTAGTTTTCCTATTTGGCTATTTAGTAATTCACAACCTATTAAAACTCTCATTTATAATTTATTTATTCCTAATTAAACAGAATACTAATTGTCCATATAATCGTCCATATAATATCTTTTCTCTTCTCTCTTCTCTATTTTATTTGCCTTTGAAAATCTGGCCGATCAATCACCAATCCTTCTAGTTCGAAAGGCAAAAGTATTGTCATTGATTAGGAGAGAACAAAGGTTGGGCAAAAAAGAAAAGCATCACGAACTCAAAAAAGAACAAGTATTTTCATTAATGATGATGATGAAGACGAAGCTGAACAAGATCATGTGGTGGAGGAGGAGGAATATGTTGATGACAAATTTGAGAGTGATGATTCTGATGAAGATGGGGAATTCGTTGATCTTGATGATCTTGATGATTCTGATGATTGATAATTTATATTTTAGATTGATAGGAATTAGTTTTATGAGTCAACTTTGAATTCTTAAATTTCCTTTACTTATGTTTTGGATTGATAGGAATAAGTTTTATGGTTCTAAACTTTGAATTCTTGAATTTCCTTTAAGTGAAGTGAAAAACTTTTTATTTTTTATTTTTTTAAGTTCATGCGCCTAGCGTGCGCCTTAGCCTTGCGCCTAGGCGACAGGGTTGGGTGCGCCTAGCGCATTAACTACTATGTTAATGAGGTTTTTAGCTTTTGGCAATTTCATAAAAGAAGCATTTTCAAACTCCCAAGTTGCATTCTCATAATCAAGGCCACACCATTTTACAAGCCACTGAAAAACATCATCAGCATGCCCCCCATGAACCTCATCGAATTGCTTGGGAGACCTTAACAATTGTTTTTGTAGCATACGATGTGGCTCAGTCAACTCGTCCTTCCAGCTTGAGACCTGTAGAACAAAAATGATTTTATAAGAATAAAAATGTTGATTCTCCTAGAAACTAACAATTAATTCGTCATAAACTGTATTGTTCATTCAACTATCAAACAAAGGAGAAAATTACAACAAACATATTTGACCTGATTTTTATGGTTGAATTTTGCAAGAAGTGAAGGAGCTTGAAGAAGCAGCAGACTTTCTGATACCCAACGATTGTGAACATGTGCAAGACCTTTGTATTTGGCAAAACAATGCCTCTTTTGTGATCCTAAAAAAGGTATCATCACATCAAGATATATATTCATGAAAAGTGTAATCACTCATGAGTCACCAATAAAGTTTTGAGTACTGATACAAGTTAACAGCCTGATAATTCCCTATTCACAGTAGTGCTGGTAGCACAAAACAAGCTTATTATGAACGTAATATGGTTATAGATGGATGATAGGTAATAGTAGTTCCATACCATTTTCTTCTGACATCTCAACTTTCCAGATTGATTCGATACCCTCTGAAACCGAATGAGTGCCTAAATTAATCTTCTTTTCAACACAAGCAAGACAATACCAAACCTCAAGAGGAATATCCTTCAGAGGAGGATCTAGACAAGCAAGATGGTAGCTTCTTTTACAACCCTTTCCTTCACAACACCTGCAGTAGGACACAATAATTATTATAATGACAACACCACCACCACCAACAATAATGATAATAACGATAATGAATAACAAACAAAAGAAATAAGAGAAGCTTTTTTTGTAAAAAAAAGCATACAGGCACACACATACAAGAAAAAATGATAAGCCACTTTTGTTTCTGCTTATACACCAGGAGAGTGATATGGGTGTGCATGCAAGCTACCAGAGATCCACAACATGATAACTGCATAAATTTCATAGCAAACTACTGACACATTAACATGTAAGTGTCTAATGGAACCATATAGGTAGTATAAGTTTCACATTAACATCAGGCACAAGAGAAAAAAAACAGAGAGTTTCACATAAATCACCAAAGGATCTGAAAAAAAATGTTCAAATAACTAATAGAATTAGTGTATAACAAAAAAATTTCCACTCTCAATAACTGTTATAAAAGAAGAATCAGCTACAACTAGCAGAACACTTTGCAGAGAGAATAGTCAAATGAACTATAAATTATATATGCGGAAAGTTGTTTCATAAAGAAATCAAAATGGTTTGGAGAAAATTAAGAAAATAAATATAGCAGCCAGAAATGGATGCACCCATCATTCAAGGGCAATGATAGTAGGAAAGGAATTCTCGTAATCTAATGGACCACTGAGCAGTCACAACTTTTGCATTAGTTTGTCACAATTTTCACATTAATCAGAAAAATTTGGTTTTTCAGAGTTCAGCTCGTAAGACAATCCAGTTGAGTTGAGACCATATTGCACAATGGAAAAGGATGTTGATCTGAAAACAATGTTTCAAGTTTAAAACATTCTACATATGAAGAAACGAAAAGAAGCGTAACAAACACTGCAGAAGTAGAGTTAAAAAAAATTTCTCCTGCTGCAAAATTGTCTATATATCAGATCTGTGTGACTTCTGGCCCTCCCGTGTTTTGTTGATTCTCTAAACTGTTTCTAAGCATCATTTGGGATATCAAATTACCATTTATCTAAGCAATTTCTATCATCGTGTTTTACATGCTTCTTGCACTAGCGTTGCAAGCCAGTTGCGTTCTTCTCATAGGCAAAAAACAAACACAGGAAGAAATTCATAGAAGTTGACTCTATAACACCCTCAGCCTCAAGTAGAACAAGTGGATAGCTTCAAATAGAGAACAATGTGCACTGCTCATGCAACATGAAGAACAACCACATAATATACTCACACTCCCAATAATTGTAAAAATAAGTAAATGAAGCACAATACAAGCCATAATCTTTGACAAACATAAATGAAAAAAATACAAAAAAAAAAAACAAAATTTTGGGTGAAACAAATAAAGTACAACAGTGCAGTCAATAAGATAATATTCAGCAAATATGCATTTGCAATAGACTAAAAAACATTAGTATAATGCAAATTATGTTTTCATCATTAGTCTTCATCTGTGAAAATCGACCATGCACGGAACAACAAAACAACAATAATTCAGCATAATTTACTAATCCGTATCAGATATTTTCATCTCCACATATTCGGTTCAAAATGCAGTTTTATGTACAATATTGTAAAAAAATTCAGGTTTATCTCTAAGCTAGTTTCACAAAGAAAGAAGTGTTACCCACAGTAGCTTTCCACCAAGCTTGCAGATCAGACATGTATTTTGATCACCATCAAGTTGAATATCTTCAAGAAAATCTTTGGGTTGTAAATTGATAATTGGTTTTCCAGTGACTTCTCCAGCAACATTGGATCCATTTCCCTCCTATCGTAATGCAACACATCAGAACAATGACATTATTCTAGCAGTAAACACATTTGTTGGTTATCATGCAATGGATAACTATTAACTAGTAAGATAACAATGTGGCTAATTAGGGTTCCAAACAAAATTTCAATTGCATAGAAAACTTAGGAACGATAGCGCTATTGGATAAACTAGAGTAAGAAAAGTCAAAAAATACACAATAAATGAGTACTTCATGGAATTTTAACTGTATTCTGCTTAACAACATTCACCATCAAAAGTAAAATATCCGAAAGATCTAAGATAATTGGACACGAAAAGTAAATTGATTTGGAAAAGGCTACGAAAATGAACCTTAAGGCAATATTGTTAATTATGAGATTTGATTGATAGAGAAATCAAAGCATTATAAAAATTATAGGGTAAACTTAAAAAACATGACATGTAGTTTAGTTGTTTTGCAAAATGGTATTTGTGGACGTTTTTTTTCCAAAACAGGGTTTGTGGTTTCAAAAGCTAGTAAACAAAGGACAAAAAAAAATCCTCAATTTGAAATTATGTCACCACAAAGGGTAATCTTGAACTGAAATTTGCATGTTGGTTAATAAAAATACAATACACCTCAGCGATTTGCAATTGTTTGAGAAGTACAAATATTTTTTTGATTATAAGATAATGATAATTTTAAAAATCAGAACTAAATGAAATTTTTTTGAAACTACTCAAATCTTGATATATAATTCTTAAATAATATTTTTAATTATAGGAATGTTGAATTGATTAAAATACTCTGTATGACATTAACAAACGAAAACTATTTTTCAATATTTGCTGACTTTTGAAACCACGGACCCCGTCTTCCACAGACACCAATTTGTAAAACAGCTAAACCACAAGTCATGTTTTTTAAGTTTACCCTAAATTATATAATATTTCCTTATTTGTATATCGTAATCTCTATATATATTCTAATTTTCTATCAATAAACACAAGAAAAATAATAGCAATGTAGCCTTTTGGTTTAATATGGCATCAGAGCCCATGACACTCCAAGGTTACTTTAATCTTCCTTCTCTATGTTCGAGCCTCTGTTTTCCAAATTATATTTTAACTCTGTTTTGATTGATTTCTTCTAGGAAAGCTTCTCGTTCTCTTTTGATGTTTTTTCGGTCCTTAATTTGATGTTAAGCTAATGGAATTTGGGATAATTCGAAGGCCGCCTCTACGTTCATTATTATTTGTGTCAATGGTCGGGATGGTAGTTCCCGTTTGGATTATCTTCAGCCAAAGAGTTCAATGTTTGTGGATCTCGGTTTTGGATCCAGTTTCCACTAATAGATTGGTGGATTTTTCTCATGTTTTATCAAGTACTCAAAGCATCACAGTTTAATGTTACTTTATTCATTTTGGTTAATTTTTAATTTATTGTATTATGTTTGTATCAAGCTTGAGCATGTATGCTCTTAGTGTCTAAAAACAAATATACGGTTAATTGATAGAGAAATCAAAGCAGTATTAATATTATAGGAATTATATTGTCTCCTTGGAGGGAAACTATTTTGAAAGACATACGTTTGTTAGATATTGATGAGCATTTGGCCTTTGATGTAGCCGACCCCACCGAGAGTGGGATTAAGGCTTGGTTTTGTTTGTTGTATTTGTACAGTGTAATCTTTTATACAATTAAACACAAGAAACTAGTCTTTTGGTTTTTACAAACCTCATCCATAATGGCACCACATCTAATCTGGTTTAACTTTGCACCACACAAGCATATATCTTCATGTTTTGATGCATGATTGTCTCTGCAAAACATGCACATGAAATAAATAAATAAATAAATAAATAAATAAATATGCTATAATGATAGCAATTGTGTACTTTGTACTCAGGGACATCGTTAGTGATGAAACCTAAAGCTTTAAACCCGCATGTCAAT
Source organism: Euphorbia pulcherrima (assembly GCA_947683365.1). NCBI lineage: Eukaryota > Viridiplantae > Streptophyta > Magnoliopsida > Malpighiales > Euphorbiaceae > Euphorbia > Euphorbia pulcherrima. Next base: position 47,738,488 of record CANTUS010000014.1, read on the forward strand.
TATTAGTCTGCAATCAGCTTTAGTTATGCTATTTCGCTATTAAATGTAGAATATCATAATTAATTGAAGTCTTGTTCAACATGTCTTGTTAAAACACATAGAATTTGGGAATAGGTTTTCTATCCTGCACAAAGAATATTACAGCTACAGGTATGTATATAGTAGTATTGAACTTACATTAGAAAAGAAATATGGCTTTCTACAAATACTTCTAGAATTTCTCTTTTACAATTATGCCTACAGCTATGCATATTCTGTAACTGTAACACTCCTTCAAACTCATAGATATTGGTCATGCACGCTTGGTACAAATGTAATTTACCCGATTCTAGGTGCGCCTAGGCCTTTGAGTCAAAAACTGTGAATACATCAAATATTTTGCTTGTATAGACATTTGATGTTATTTTAAAAGGAAACTTAATATTAAGGGGATGCTAGTACGGAAAGATTGACTTTTAGGTAAGAAAATATTACTTTTCATTTATTATGATATTACTTATCTTTTAAATACAATTTTTGAAAAAAAAATAATTTACATTAATTGTAATGCTATCACCTTATATTTTAAACATAATTTTGGAAACATAACTATAGATTTAATTAATTGAGATGTGCATTCGTTATCTTTTAAATATAATTTTGGAAAACTGCGATGAAATTAAAAGATTTAACATAACATCATAATCAATTATTTGATTTTAAAAATCAAATTTAGTTTCCAAAATAAATTTAATACTTTCTACTAAAAGAAAGAGAAATATGAAAAACCATACTGGAAAAGTCATGAGCCTCACCTTGAGGCGAGGCTCAAGGCCTTGTGTTTTGCGCCATTAACAATGTTGTCAAAGGAGCGCCTCACGCAAACACGGGATCCCGCACCTCGCTATACCTCAGGCGCGGGGTCCTGTGCCTCACTATACCTCAGGCGAGGTAGCATGCCTCGGGCGCGCGCCTTTTGGTGTGCGCCTCGGAGACACTTTATTTTCAGGGTTCGAACTTACTTTAAAAAGTGTTGTTCATCTATTTTTTAGAGTTCCAATAATAATTCAAGACTAGATATTCCAATTCAGGCCAGATTCATTTAAGGCTTGATATTCCTAATGTAACATGTAAATTTTACATATATATACATCTAACGATTCTCTTAGTTCTTTATCTGATACTATTATTGCATTTGTTTTCAAGCAAATATTTTTTTTCAAACTTTTTTGTGCCTAGCATACCTCAGGCGCACGCCTAGGCTGCGCCTAGTGCCTTGACAACTATGGCCGTTAACAACTATGGAAATAATGCTCCCTACAGTTACTCCTAAAATTGCTTTTTTACAATTAATCCTGCATTGTAGCAATGTATATTCTGTAACATATCTCAAGTTATAATAAATACAAAATTTAACTAAATCCAAGCTCAAGATATATCACTAAATTTTAACCTTACTAACCTGGTGGTTATAGAATAGCAAAAATGTCATCCCCCAACACCCCTCCCCCAATTGTTTCTCTCTTTTGTAGAAGTGGATCCTAGTAATGTCAAATTGCAGGCAACTTAAAACTGTATGTCGCGTTGTCATGTGCCACAAGTTATATCATAAAAGTGTACTAGCAAGAGCCCACATACAATCACAACTTCATTCAGTTTTTAATGTGATAAGATCCATAAGGACACCATGTGTTCCTTGCTAAAAAAACTGAGAGTAATTAAAAAGGAGCGAAAATGCACAATGTGTTGAGACGTTGGCGACACTAACATTACTAGCAGCTACTATCAAGTACTAGACCAATTTACACTATATTTAAGTGAATTCCCTATGCACCTAAACTATATGTAAATATTGAAACAGATCTGAAGAGTCGAGGTGTGACCACCAGAAGTAGGCCAGTCATTGTTCAAGTTATGCCGTGTAAAAGAAAACACATACAGAAATATAACTAACCAGCCGCCAAATCCAGAACAGGCAATAAAAATTTGAACTTAGCTTTGAGCATAGTCAAAAATTGAAATACATATTCACACATAAAAAAGGTCAAGCAAGCTGGACTACCTATTCACGGAAGAACAAGTACAATAATGATAAATGGACAGCACCAGCCCATAAGGTAATAATAAAATAGCACCCGATAACCTCAAATATAGCTGGCAACTGTAATAGTTGAATGCAGTGTAGTATTTAAAGCCATATAAACTAGTTGAGTGAGTTGATACCTTTGTGGCTTAAAACACGAGGCACATGTTGATATGAGAACGTGGGAAATAGGATAGAGGGTTGACCAATTCAACCAACTTAGTGGGTGGTTTAATTATCTTTTATGCATTATTTTCGGATTCCGTAATTAGAATCCACTTTCTTTTCAATTTCACTTATTTAGTTATTAGAAGTCTCCATTATTGAGTCATGGTTTAGTTGATGTAGGAGTAGGGGTTACATAATCTGTATAAATTTCAGAAACATTAATGAAGAATTAAGCTTGAAAATCAAATATAGTTTTGAGTACTTTAACTCAGAGGTTTTAAGGTTCCCTCTAATCGAGCCTTACGTTCTTCCAAAATAGGTTGTAAGAAGAAATTCACTTCTTCACCGACACAAACACCCTCCACCTCTACTAACAAAAAGCCCATAACTCGATCCCAATCCCGGGACCATAACAACTTGGTACCAAAGCCAGCAGTTATGGGTGAATCGGTTCAAGAACGGCTTAACAAACTCTTCAACTTACTCAAATCCAAACAGCAAGCCAATCAAATCCGTAATGAGAAAGTTGAGCAGCTTCACGCCAAATTGGATGCCATGACTCTTGACTTGGAATCTACAAAGAAGGGATTGGCTTCTTCAAGTGCCGAAAGTCAGACAAAAACAAGGAAAGACAAAGGAATTTATGGGGTAGAAACATTTGAAAATTCTGGAGGACACTTAGTTGTACCAAAATTCACAAAACTTGATTTTCCTCGTTTCAATGGGCTAGAAGACCCCTTGGGTTGGATTAGCCGTTGTCAACACTTTTTCCGGCACCAATCGACACCAGAGGAAGAAAAAGTAAGCTTAGCCTCTTATCATTTAGAGGGAATTGCTCAATTATGGTTTTTACAATTGGTACAAGATATTCCAGATCCCAATTGGACAGAGTTTGTTAATCAATGCAATCTGCGTTTTGGTCCTCCCATTAGAAGCAACAAATTGGGGGAACTCGCCAAGCTCAAGCAAACGGGTTCAGTTGAGGAGTATCAAAACAAATTTGAAGTGTTAGTTTCAAGGGCTGGAAATTTAACTCAGATTCAGAAAATCCAGTTGTATCTAAGTGGATTGCAAGAGTCCATTTCAGTTGAAGTTGAGCTCCACCAACCACATGACCTTGTAACCGCAACGAGCATGTCTCGATTGTACGAAAGGAAAATATTTCCCAAGATAACTGCCAATCAAGATGCCAAATGCAGCTTACCAATTGCAGATTCGCACACCAATCGTCCGATAAAAAGGCTCACGTGAGAAGAAATGGAAGAAAGAAGGAAGCAAGGGTTGTGCTTCAATTGTGATGAACCATTTATGCGAGGCCATCAATGCAAGAAATTGTTTTGGATTGACTTGGAAGAAGGGGAAGGATTTGTTGAGGAAACAGATGCAATAATACTCAACAATCAAGCTTGAGGACAAGATTTCTTCGAGGTCGGGAAGAATTGATATGAGAACGTGGGAAACAGGATAGAGGGTTGACCAATTCAACCAACTTAGTGGGTGGTTTAATTATCTTTTATGCATTATTTTCGGTTTCCGTAATTAGAATCCACTTTCTTTTCAATTTCACTTATTTAGTTATTAGAAGTCTCCATTATTGAGTCATGGTTTAGTTGATGTAGGAGTAGGGGTTACATAATCTGTATAAATTTCAGAAACATTAATGAAGAATTAAGCTTGAAAATCAAATATAGTTTTGAGTACTTTAACTCAGAGGTTTTAAGGTTCCCTCTAATCGAGCCTTACGTTCTTCCAAAATAGGTTGTAAGAAGAAATTCACTTCTTCACCGACACAAACACCCTCCACCTCTACTAACAAAAAGCCCATAACTCGATCCCAATCCCGAGACCATAACACATGTCTCTTCAAGTTTATTTCCACTCAAAAAAAATCAACAGCATCAGTGACAGAGGGGCAAATATGTTCACATGATATTGCGGTAGAATCAGACTCAGGATCATGTTCATCTCTTTTTCTTTTCAAAGGTATCTCCTTTTCACTAATATCTTGTCCAACGTAACTATCTAGAGCTCTTTCATTCAATGTAGTATTTACAACCTCAGAGTTCATATTTTTCTTTTCTGTTCCAAAATCCAAATCGAGCTTCCTGGACATTACTTTGTCTGATAAGAGTAATGGAATATCACCACCCGTGGAGTCTTTCACACTGTCTCCATCTTCAGGCTGACAAGCACCTGCAGACCTAATAATATTCTGGCTTGAGCATGAAGACTCTTATACATCATCAACAACAATAACAACAACATTACCCCAATGGCTCCCGCACAAACGGGGTAAGGGGGGGTCGGGTGTACGCAACCTTACCCCTGTAATTACAGAGAGGTTGTTTCCAATTGACCCTGAAGTGGAGTTGCAAACAGTTTAATAAATCATTTTGCTTTAGTCCATTATAATCTAAAGCCAATAATTCGTTGGGGGAGTTCGGTCAAGCTACAATTGGATGAAGTTTTTTCTAACACATCGAGTTTCCTTGCTTTCTGTTTGTGTATTTCCTTATCAGCACCAGAATTGTTTATCTTTTTGCCCATTTTACCAGAATCTGTGACCACTTGTTCGGATTCAAGTGTCAATTGACTCACACTCTTCACTTTCTTAAGCTTTTTCTTCATAACTGGCAAGTCCAATCTTTTATTCGACTTTTTTGAGCCAGAAGAACTGGAAGAGAACTGCTTCTTTCCCCGTTCAGACCTTCGCAAAGTATTTGGAGTACTCTGCTTCACAAGTCTCTCAGATTTCCTCAATAAAATAAATAAAGATAACAAAAATAATAGTGATTTCAGGCTTAAAAGGAAGTAGGAACGGCTAATCAAGAATATGATAAAAAAAAACTGAATGAAACTAATGCACATAAAATATCGGAGCGAAAGTAATACCGGCGGGGGTGTATATCCGCGCACCGTCGCAAAGAGGCCGTTGGAGCACCTAAGAGTGAAATTGACGGTGATCAGCGTACATGCACTTTCGCTAACAAACGGGCAGGGAAGGTAGCGGAGGGGAGATCGACCAGAATGGGAAGAAACGGGCAAAATTAGGGTGACAATTTTGCAGGGAAGCTATTTATTCCTTGTCTGTACTATGTTAATAGGCTGGGTCCCGCCCGTTCTGTGTCAGCTTTCATATACTAGGAAGTTCTTTTTTTTTTTCGATCTATAATTTATTTACTTTAATTTATTTCAATTCGGTATTTATTTATTAATACTGTAAATATGTAAATTTATATTAAAATAAATATTTATTAATTTAATTTAATATTTATTAATATTATATACATATAAGTTTATAGTGAAATAAGTGCGTATTAATTCAGTTCAATACTGCTACTTATAAGTTAAAAAGAGTATGGCCTAACTACTCTCTCTATCTATATATAGTTGTCATTTTTACCTAATCCACAATATTTAAAATAACAATTGACTAAAAGAAGTGATTTATTAATTTACACTTTTATTAATTATCTGTTCTATTTAAGATAGGTGAACAAAAACAAAAGCCATTCCTAATATTGCAATTATTAAGGGCAACATTAGAAAAATGTAAAAAAAACACATAAAAAGTAGGAAAAGATAATTAAAAAGAGAAATAGAAAATGGGGGAGAACGACCATAATTTATAGATGGGGGAGTATTATTTTATTTTTTTAACTAAGAAAACATACAGCTACAAAATAGAAAGTAAAAAAATAAGAGTTCAGGCCCCTAACTGAATAGGAACACGCCTAACATATTCAGTACCGCAGAAATCCAAAAATAATTGATGTTGTATTGACTTTGGAGGGTGCATGAGGGTGTTCACTACAACAGGTGCTGAGTGAGCCAAATTGTCAAGGCGATCTGCACAAGTGTTCGCTTCATGATAGCAATGTATGATATTAACTACAACAAACGAATCGAGGCATTGAGTGATGCAGCCGATGATATTTCTCAAGGGATGGCATGGGTCTACATGTTCATACCGATTAATCAAGTTCACAAGTTCCGGACAGTCTGATTTAAGAATAACATTAGAATTGCTCCTTGCAGCTAACAATTTAAGACCTGTTAGAGCTGCCCAAGCTTCTGCTACAAAGGGGTGACCCTTACCGATGTTATCCATAAATTCAATCAGCCAAGAACCATTTTGGTCATGAACAAAACCGCCAGCACCAATGGACCTTGTCTCATGATTGCACGACCCATCAACGTTCAATTTTACCCATCCACCCGGTGGTTTTGTCCAACCAATTTGCATTTCCTGATATTCTCGATTCTGTAGAAGGGATACAGGTGTCCAATAGTTTCTACACTTCTCAACTATAGTCTTGGAAGATACACAAGTTTCTCCACTTCCAAAAGCACCAGCACAATGCAAAATATGCAATTCGAGGGGTGGTCCCAAACATCCTCCATCATACATTGAATATTGAGTTCCCACCAGTTATTCATGAGCTTTGAAGATTTCTGGCCAGAACCTGGTTACCCCAATGGCTCTCAAAAACCTGTTGTTGTACTCGCAATCTCGACATATATGGATAGCATTTTCGTAGCTAGTTGAACAAGCTACACAATTGACATAGTAACTATCATTAATTTATTACCAATATCTAAAGTCTGATATTTTAAGAACAGCTAACACGACCCTGTTTTCTTAGGTAAAAGAGAATTAATAATGATTATAACATTAATAATGTGGTATGGTCTTAATTTAGAGGCTAAGCCTGAAGTTGTGATCCTATAAATTACAGGTTCGAGTTCACTTTTGAGTGGGCTGAGATGGAGTTTTTTTTATTGTTATTGTAAGCTCAGGCAAATTTTTTTAAGAAAAATATTAAAAATGATGAATAATGATTAAATAATGTAATGTATAATAAATATAATACTAAGAAGTTAATATTTATAAAGATTATAATACTAATTATTATAATAAAAATTATAATAATCATATCTATAAATAATAGTATAATATTTTAATAAAATTATTAATAATTATTATATATTGTAATTATAATAACAATAAATATTACTAGTGCTTATTAAATTTAATAAGCATAATTTATAATGAAAACAAGGAAATTTAAATACTGGTAAAACTTTTTTAAAAAATTGTTTATATTTATTTATTATTAAATATTATTAGTTATTAGTTAACTATACAATATTGTTATGCTTATTAGTATTATTTAATATATATATATATATATAAATTAAATTTCATTGAAATTAATAATTTTTTGTTTATCAATTATTATTATTAGTCATATGTATTATAATAATCAGTTTATATTATTTAATTACTATTTTTTTATTTTTAATTATTAGTTTGATAATTTTTTTTATATATATTTATTGGTTTTATTCAGGGTCGACTATTAGCAGGAGCAGGGTGAGCGATCGTTCAGGACTCCAAAGTTTCAGAGCCTCAAATTTTTCAGAATTATAAAAATATAGGAGTAAAATATAATTTATAATATAATTAAATAGGAAGGATATAACATGAAATGTAGGGTGGTATAGTGGTTGAGGCACGCACATTCTTACATTAGATCCTGTATTCTGTTCTTAGGCCCCTTTTTCTTAGTTTTTTTCTCTCCATTTTTTACATGCTTTGCTAATGGTTTTTTTTTTTATTAAAATGCTAATGATTGTTTTGGGCCCATTTTCTTAATTTTTTTCCTCCTTTTCTTTCCATACTATGCTACTGATAATTTTTTTTGTTAAAATGCTAATGATAACTAAAACAATGGCAATATTCTTTTTTTTTTCTCTTCTTTTGTGTTTTTTTATCCGTTACATTGTTGATTCCTATGCTTAGTTATTTAGGATTAGGGGGGAATGACCATTTTTCGCGAAAATTTCAGACTTTAAAAAGTTTTGTGTAGCGTATTTGATTTTTGATTTGGATCTATAGGTTCCAGATAATGCAGGTATAAAATGAAATGCACAAAATTAAAGACTTAAGGTAAAAAAAATCAAACACAAGAGATTTTATACTGGTTCGACCCTGCCTACATCCAGTCCCCTAAGGCTCCTTCCTCTAAGCTTGTCCACTAGTGTAATTCCTTTGCAACTGGCAGCAATTAAGCCTTACAATTTATCTTCGGATGGTAACTCCTCTTCCGGAAGCAGGATATATCACTAGAAGCACCAACTCCTAGCTGAGCCCTTTCACTTTAATAGGATATACCACTTAAACTACCGAAGTTTAAGCTAAGTCCTATAGGGAGATACTACTTAAAGCACCAACTCTAAGCTAAATCCCAATCTCAATACTTCACCCAAGTATGAGATCTTTTACACCTTGTTTTCTCAGAGGTTTGGGTTTTGAACTCTTCAAGTTTATAATATCACTTGGGAGCTCTTACAAACAAATTTGAATATGTCTAGTTCTTGGGGGGATTTTTGTTCACTGATTGAATTAGCTTGAGTTCTCTTTTGTAATAGCTTCTTGTAAAATCAACCAGACCTTCTTAACTTGTAAAGCTTTCCTTTTATAGGCTTTGATCATAAATGTAGCTATTGTGAACCGTTGAGGTTGATCTTGAATCTTCACCATTGATCAGGTATGATGTGGCGCATCCAGAGCCATTGATCAATCCGTTAGACTAAATAAATATCCGTTTGAATTTTTGGGATTAAGGCTGAAAAATTATCAGTGATTGTTTTGTTTGTATTTTAGTCAATCACCAACTTTTATGCCATTTTCTTTTTGTGTGAGCTCCACGCGCCATTCCCATAGGTCTATGTCAAAAAGGTTGTTACCTTTTTCTCTTTCCAGTGTCAGACCTTTTGTCCATTTCTGAATTTCGTGCTAGCTGTCTCTTTTTCAATCTCCAAAGTAAAAGGTACTTTGACTTCAGGCCAATTGTGGAGGGAAATATGATTTTAAATAATTTCCCTTTGTCTTGATAATTGAGTCATCCGGATGCTTTCTCTAATATATCTGGATTCTCTTGAATCAGTCTTAATGTTTTGGATGCTGTTTTGAGAGGTTTAAAGTTTATTTCCTTTCCAAACTTAAACCGCATGCTTTGTTTGTGTACTTAGGTGTTTTAAAATCTTGTGTATTTGTGATTTTGACTTCCACTTGGACTTAGAAGATTATGTCTTTGCTTTCTTGTTGGACTTAGGAGATTTTTGTTTTCTTCAAACCTGATTCGGATATTTCTTTGGATTGGTTCTTCCGGATCATTATTTCCCAACAATATCCCCCATTTGATGGAAACAAAAACCTAAGTACAATACATCACAAGCAAAAGGGGTAATATAATCTAAGTATGATTCTTGATACTTAGTCATTTACAAATTTACTCCCCCATAATTCTAGCATCCTAACTCCCCTAATACTTGTGCATCTTAGCTTCTAAGTTTTTAAAGTACAATTATTTAATATACTTAGAAGCACTTTTTGGATAAATATTTTTTACTATATATACTTCTGCTGTTAACAATAGTTAACATCAATGAAGTCCAGATTACAATATAAGTGAAAAATACAAAACTAGCTATTACAAATTTTTACAAGTATAGAAATAACTATTCTATAAACTACTGCCTTTCGGATGATTCTCCTTTCTTGCTTTTGCTTGCCTCCCCCGATTCTGGATCCTTCTCCACCTTTTTGTTGGCATCATTTTCAGCTTAGGGGTCTATCACCATATATGAGCGTTAATCCTAGTTCTTCTACCAAGCTCCGAAATACACTAAGTAATCTACGTTCCCTTAAACACGTTTTTCCAGAATGGTGTCAACAAAGCCAGGGAGTAGATGCAGAGGTTTGACTAGCTTTCGGAGCTCAGAGTAGGACTTGGCTAGATTAGGATGCATTTTGAGTGCATGATCCCTATCTTCTTGTTCAAAAAATGGGAAAAGAGCCTTGAGAAGAGTCAGGTTGCATTTATAGCTAAAGAATCCAGTATTCCTAATATGCCGTACAAGTTCCTGAATGATGGGTAGGAGAAGGCTTTCCGAAATAGCAGAGGAGGTTCTGGATGATGAAGAAGTATTGATGGAAAGATTAGCCATACCAGTTTAGAGTTTCTCAATCTCATGGATGATGTCTCTCCGGATATTATGAATACTGGAATTGAGATTGTTGAGGTCTTTGTTAAACTGATCCTTTATATTGTTGATAAGAATTTCGGTTTTGGAGAGATGGCATAGAAAATCTTGGCTTACATCTTCCATATGCTTTGCTAGGAGCCTTGGGAGGTCTTTATCCAGAAAGTGACAGACCTGATGTTCTTCATTGAGCATTGTGAGTCCGGAAGTGACATCCTTAGAGGACTCTGCTATGGCTCTGGGGATGAATTTTCTAAGTTTTCAAACTTATTATCAATATACTCATTGAGCTTAGTTTTTAGGTCTGTGAAGGATGAGGTGATCTGGCCAAGAATTGTGGCATAATTATTTTTAGCTCCGGTGGAGGCATGAGTTGATGTCTAGCTAGCCATTGTAATTGCAGAAGACAGTTGGGTTAAGACTGGATTGATCTGAGATAGGGAAGTTTCTGCAACTTGGGCATCAGTGGGGAACTGATTAATCTTTCTTTCAATATATTTCACCCCAGATTTTATCTTGCCCAGTTCTTGCTTAAGATCCGGAGTCATGGTTTATTCTATTATCAATTTCTCCACGGATTTTAGTTGATCACATATGCCACGGAGCGTTCGCCTGATATCATCTTCTCTATGCCCTTCAATAGTAGCCTGCTCCAATAGGCTTAGGGCCATTCTTATTTTTTCAGCTCTGGTGGGCTTGGGATTTTTGTAGGATTTTTTAGCAACCTCTCCGGAGTGGATTCTTCTCCGAATCTAGAGTTATTATCTATTTCTTCTTCTAACACGGAGGATTCTTCATCCTTATCGCTTTCCTCAACCATCTTCTTAGATGGCCTGTTCGTTCGTTAAATTTTAAATTAAACATGAGTCGAGTTGAGCTTGAATTTGAGCTCAAAATTCAATTCGTGTTCGTTCATTTAAGTGTGCATTTGTTCACTAATTGTTCACGCATAACTCATTTACTTTATTTGTGAACGATTCGTTAATTTGTTCGCGAAAGAGATTGTCTATTGTTCGTGAACAACATTTTTAATTTAATATATAATTTAAAATGAGCCATAAAATTGGGTTGGGTAATGTTATACATATACTTGGTGTATTAGTTAAATATTACATAGCCATACTTTATTTTAATTATATAAAATTTTATTTTTGATATGAATTAATAATAATCGAGCTAGTTCATGAACATTTATCGAATCAGTTCATGAACTTGTTCGTGAACCTATAATCAAGTTTGTTCACGAACTTGGCCATGAACCTCTAATCAAGTTTGTTCACGAGTTAACGAGTTGAGCTTTGGCTTGTTCATATTCAGTTCATTTATAATTTGAGCCATAAAATTATGTTCATAAACTGTTCATTTATAAACCGAGTTGAGCTTTTATCGAGGCAAACACCGAGCTATTCATGAATGGCTTGGTTCATTTATAGCCCTAACCTTAGATACATTTAGGATGTCTGCATCTAAGTTATCCTGTATTTCAATGGCATTATCAGCCAAGTCATCAGCAGCATTAGAAGGGTTTGGAGTTACCTCAGTGTTTTGTTGTGGCTCAATATGCTCTATTTCAGTTTGCTCTTCCTCATTTTTCACACTTTCAGCTTCCGAAGGATTAGAATTATCCTTAATCCTCCCTTCTAGTGCCTTTTTAAGACTTTCAATCTCAACAACTGCGACTGCTGGACTCAGTAGATTTTTAGGAAGGGGTTCATCGCATGCCTTGAACACATAAAGATCTTCCTCCAGATATTCACTTTCCCTAAGAAGGTTAAGGTCTTTTAGGGAAATGAGGATAGATGGACTGATATCAGTTGTTGTTCCGGAAGAGCCTTTGGGTCCTTCCTTGGTGAGCTGATTGGCTTTAAGGTTATCTTTCACTGCATCCATCATCTCAGTGTACTGAGGATCTTCAGGATGAATATTGTCCGGAATGACTGGCTTTGTTAAGACCACTAATTTGTTCCCTTTACTTAGATTTTCCAAACTTGAAGTCTTTAGGAGTGGTTCTTAGATTTTGATCCTAACAACTGGCTTTTTAATGGCCAATTTTGCCCTTTAGCCTTGAGAGCTTCATTGAATGTTGAACCTTTTCAGATGAGGGATTGTTTTGGAATGAGCTCTTCCTCTTCTGTAGCACTGCTGGGCTCACTTGCATTATCCATGATCTCATTCAAAGATTGCTTGGCTCCTTGCGCTCTTCTAGATTTAATTACAGCAGCAATAACTGTAAAGATTTCACTATCTTTAAGACTGACAATCTTTTTCTTTTTAGCCGCAGCCTTAATGAGCCTACCCCTCTTAGGGTTGTCCAGAGTGCTGTCATCAATTAGGTGAGAGTCAGAGTGTCTTCATCTTTCTTTGCTACTATAGGCTGTAGATTGATCTTTCTTTGAACCTTAACTCTTATTGTTCTTGCTTTCTTTGCCTCTAGAGCGACCTCAATTGGCCCTCCTACCTTTCAGACTTTATTCTTCTCCTTCTTCTCCTCTCTCTATCTAATAGATTTCTCCTCATCCCATTTCTCATTATAGGTGAGTTTGAGAAAGTTTTTCTCAACTATGGCCCTTCCTTCTATAGGCTCTGCTCCAGAGAAATTCACTTAATTCCGGGCAAGTATTTTAGTGATAAGAGCGCTATGAGAATACTTGTGTTGCTTTATGTAATGGATGAATAGAACTAGTATGTTGACTTCCCTGCTCTCGAACCAATATTGAATAAGACAATGTTGAAAGGCTGAGGCAGTATTGACGGATCCCTTCCGAATTAGAATAAGTCTGGCCATCATAAAATGAAGAGTTCTGGGAATTCGTGGCCAGTGAGTGGCTATTTTGTCTCCAAAAAATCTCTCCAGAAGCCACATTTTTTGGTCATGCTTAATAGTGAGCTCGTCACCATCATTCCTCAAGATAGTCCTGCTATTCTTTATTTCAAAGTGATTAACAAAAAATTTTGAAATGATAGTGATCTCCTTTCCCTGTACTATTGTCCGGAGTGCATCATAGTATTTGTGGACTTTTAGGTTTGCATAGAATTCCTTGACCAGGATAGGGTAAGTTGGGTTTTTCATTTGGAGAAAGATCTTCAAATGTTGGTCTTTTAGGAGGAGTTGTGTATATGGTTCGGTGGTGAGGATGTATTCATCATCAAGATAGTCAGATGGGGTGATGGAATCTGTATCTTTAAAGTGGATTAAGATGAAATCTTCATCCTTGAGGGCATCTTCAGGAACCACATTTTTGGGAAGAACAGCAGCTCGATCTTTGGTTCTAGCCATTTTAGAATTTGAGAGAGGAAAAGTTTGGGAATTAGGGTTCTGAAAGAAAAATTGCAGAGTAATAGTATATGAATTACTTTGCGTGAAGAAGATGAGAGAATTTGGGGTTTTTATAGAATTCTCAGAGAGAGGGTAGTTTGGTAATCCGGATGCAGTTAAAGTTAACTGGATTAATGATGTGGCAGTTAAAATCTTGGAGAGAGGTAAATGGTGTTTAAACTGGAGAATCGGAAAGGTTTATTTTGTAAAGTAACTGTTGCTTTTGCCGCGCATGAACCGCCCAATAAACATTTGAAATTCAAAATGTGTACAATTATCTTTTTATGCTTTTATTGCCATATGTCATTATTGTCTGCTGAGCTAGCAATATTCCTTCCGGATTTATCACTAAATCTTCTTCTCTCTTCTTTGATTTTCTTGAGTTGCCAAGGATCTTTATAACTCTGGATTGTCTTCCGGATTCTCCTTTAAATTGAATTTGACATTCCAATTGTTTCTCTTAGCTTATTGTGAGCACGATCCGTTCGACTTGATGATGAAAAATACCTATTTGAATAGGTGCCCAAATGTTGAAAGTGCTATAAATCAAAGGTCTCCTTCCTTGTCCAAAATCCCTTGAATAATCCTCAAAGTATCTTAAAGGAAAGAACCTCAAACCAGTGATAACCTGTTTGAACTTCTGCCTTTGACAAAATTTTATCCGAAACTCTAAATAAAATTTCCATCTGTCAAAAGTTAGCTCTATATGTTAGGAACCACGTGTTAAAATTTCAGAAAAATCCAATGCTTGGATATGCGTCGATCGACGGTTCTCTACATGTGTCGATCGACGCATCTTACTGCTGACACGTGTCAAGTCTAGTAATGACTCAGTAAACCTAAACAAGTAATGATCAATGATTCTTGACATGAGATGATCGACGGTTATTGACATGTGTCAATTTTAGTGATGACTCATCGAAGCTACGACCGCCCAAGAAGTGTCGATCGATACAAGTTGCTGCCCAACTTGCGTCGATCGACAGTCATCGCCCAAGAAGTGTCGATTGACACAAGTTGCCGCCTAACTTGCATTAATCGACTGTTCTATAATCCCTATAAAAAGAAGCCGAACCTCGGCATTTCAATAACAACAAAATCATCAGAATTCAATATCATACGAATTCAAGCAATCCCCTCCTCGTAGTATCGAGCCTATACCAAAAATACTTTCCTTTATCCTAAAGCTATACTCAGGTATAGAACCCTTCGCTTGGCAAGTTTTTGCTATAAATTGGCCTAACCTTATCTCTTAAACACCATCTCGATACTATAGTTCAATATCGTCGACGAGTTTTAGCCACAAACCTTCGTCATATTGTCCTTTAAACACTAACTATACCTATTTATAGTCCATTATTCTCGATGGGTTTTAGTTATAAACCGTCTCCACAAACCCTAAGGTTCTCAACCCTAATCTTCCAATCATTCAGTTCTAGCATGTACCAGCCTTCAGGATGCTCGAAAGGTAACTGAGGGTAATTATCACTTTCAATCATGCATTTAATTACTATTTCAACATGAAGTAACAAGCCCCTGCTCGGGCCCTCGCTCCATGGGCTAGGCCCACAGAGGTCGTATCTCTCAACTTATCTCTTTTGTTCTTTATGAATCCATTATTATAACAAAAGATTTTTTATAATAAAAATATGATTTATCCAAATTCAAATAACAAGTAACTATTTCATTCGAAACTAGAATCTCTCTTTTATCGGTATAGGAATCCTACCCGGATCAGCTATACCAATAATTTCCCAAAAGAGTTGATCCGGGTGGTGACTCTAATATTGTATAAAATAGGGACCCTGCTCCCGTAATAAAAAGGCTAATCCCCAAAGGAGTCCTCGACCCCTTTGTCCAGTTGGAAATGCCAAGTATGTTCACACAGACAACGAGCCCCACACTCTAGCAGCAACTCCCCACATTAAAACCCGGGAGTCCCATATTAGCCGTGCCAATCCAATCAGAGATCCAAAAGAAATCACGAAAAGCTCGCTCGCTCACACTTGTTGTACTGATCTTTACTTAATGGCTTAGTAAAGATGTCTGCCCTTTGCTCATTTATTGGGATGTAGACCAAGATGATATCCTTTTTCATTACATGATCCCTAATGAAATGGTGTCTGATATTAACATGTTTCATTCTGCTATGTAGCACTGGATTCTTTGACACATCAATTGCACTTTTATTGTCACACATCACTTTTACACATCCTCCTTGCACACCATTGTGAGCGGATGACCTTTTTCCCACCCGCAAGGACCGCGTGAGATGCGTAGCATGGGGGGTGGAAAATAACGAGCACTGTGAAGCGTGTCGAGGGATTGATCCTCATTTTAGCTTGATAAAAGAACTGATGTTGATGTTGAATTTAAGTTAAATTTGTATGTTAAGGGATACGAGACTTGAAATCCCGTATTTTAAAATAGAGTCGCCACCCAATTAAGCTCCACCGGGAAATTTTTGGTACGATATTCCCACCGGGTGGTTAGACCGCACCTTAAAACAGAGATTCCAAGTTCGGATGATGTTATCTATTTTACATTAGGCCACGTTACAAGATTTCATTCTTTCTTAATCAATTTTAGTCCACCCTATTTATTTGTATTTTTGGTTTATATATTATTTTCGTGTTATCTAGCAATCAAAAGTGGTAAATAAAATAATTATTACAATTATCCAAAAATAAATACGGAAAATAAAATAATAATTACATGGCTTTCCAAATCCTATACATTTTTCTATACGATAAATAAAATACCTGAAGGCCTAGCATCCATTTAACCTGCACAAAACGGTTAGCATAAATACGGCACTTTGTATGGGGTATATCATATAACATGCATAGTTAGTAAACAAACAAGACCCGAGTTAGTGTGAACATGGAATATTTTGTTTACAATTTATGGAGCCTGGTTGGATGGCTAGAAATGAGATTTAAAACGCGTTTGCGGGAATATTTTGTTATATCCATATTTTAGACTCGATTATTATTTTAACTAGATTATTAGTGAAAATGCCACATGGTATGGGGTGGGGTCTATTTTCAAAAGGTTCTGGACCTTTGTCATTGTACTATACATCCTAGCTTTGGAAATTTAAATTAGGTCAGAAAATAAATGAAATGAAACTGCTGTTTAGAAGGTCATGCCACCGGCGGCATGACTGAGGCTGCTGACGACATTAATGATGCTGCTAGTGGCATCAGTCACACAGGCAGGCTGTATGAATTTCTGGATACCATAAAGAAAGGGTCCTATAAGAAAATGGGGGCCACTAGGGCAAATTAGGCCACTAGCGGTATCAACAATGCCGCTGGCAACATGGGTGATACCGCCGGCGGCTTCAATTTCTTACAGCAACTGTTTTTGGCCGAAAAGCAACCAAAAACCCAAAACTATGCACAAGCAGAAACTAAAACACAACAAAAAAGTAGAATGAAAGCTAAAGAGCTATGAGACTCAGAATTTTTACCTCGGGACCGTGAATCCACCTCTTCGTAATCCGTATGACACCTCTGGGGAGCTCAAATGATAATTTTGGGAAAGCGGTGATTTAGTCTCTAAATCCTAATTTTGCTGATTTCTAAAATTAGAATGCACCTAAATATTAGAGAGTTCAGTAGAGAAAAACCAAGAAAAGATGAATTGAATCCTCTTTTCTTACCTTTTCTAAACTTTATCCCACTAGAGCTAGCTAAAATACTCAAAATTTACTTGAAATCTTGAGTTGGGAAGGATTGGAACCCCTGAAATGGCTGGAAAATCTTGTTTATATAGGCTAAAATCTGTTAGAAATTACCTTTGATCGATTATCTGTCGGATATCGAGCAAAAAGTGCATACAGCTGTCTGTAGAAGAAATGATGCCGTCGGCGGTATCAACAGCGAGGCCGCCAGTGGCCTCGCTCCTCTGGGAGGTATGAAAAGTTTCACGATTCGTGCCCGAAATCGGGGAAAAGGAGAGGAAATTTGAAAAAGGTTAATATTGACAGAAAAACTCAGATATTGGGGGGGATTTTTGATTTTTAATGGATATTTTGGACTAAATTATTTCTTAGGTGCAAATCATCAGTCTGAGCTACCACCGAACGCATTTATCGGACACGACGAACTAAATTTTTTTGAAAATAAAATTCGTAGAGAATTTTATATCGGTAATGAAAATCCCAAAAAGAATTTTTATTATGAGGAATAAAAATCGGGCATACATCATCATCGTCTCGCGAGAGGGACTGTAAAAATCCCGTGCTCACAGGCTGCCCCTTGGGGGATCACTGTTGCCATATGTCAATATGATTGAACGAAAGAGTAAGGGATAGGAATGATACCTGATGGATGGCTGGTCTGCCCTTGGTTAGGCTTGAGCTTTGTATATTTAGTTGCCCCTTGGTCAGGCTTGGGCTTTGTATATTTGGTTGCCCCTTGGTCGGACTTGAGCTTTGCGAATCGGTTGCCCCTTGGTTAGACTTGAGCTTTGCAGATTGGTTGCCCCTTGGTCGGGCTTAAGCTTTACGGATTGGTTGCCCCTTGGTCGAGCTTATGCTTTATAGAGAGGTTTGCACCTTAGTCCGGCTTATGCTTTATACATTTAGTTTGCCACTTGGTCAAGTTTATGCTTTATAGATTTAGTTTACCCCTTAGTCGGGCTTATGCATTATGGATTTGTTTGCCCCTTGTTTGGGCTTGAGCTTTGTAGATTGATTGCCCTTTGGTTGGACCTGAGCTTTATAGATTGGTTGCCCCTTGGTCAGGCTTATGATTTGTGATTCGCCAAGCAAACTTGGGCTTTATGATCGGTTTGCCCCTTGGTCGGGCTTTAGCTTTAAGATTTACCAAGCGGACTTGGGCTTAAAGATTGATTTAAGGTGGAGCATTTCGTTCCTGCAATAAGTGAAAAGCAAGATTAGACTGATTTTTAGATGACGTTTTTACTGCTTGATCGATTTTATGAAACAAAAAATATTTTTGCCCCTTCGATCAGTAGTGAAAACATAATAATTAAAGGCATAAGGGTTTCAAAAGTCCTGGGATATCGGGGTTGGAGCAGGGATTCTACTGGATTTACTAAAAAAGGCAGCGAGAAGTCTTGATGTCACCGGCAGCCTGACTGATGCCGCCGGTGATCTGAGTCAATACCGCTGGCGATATGGGTGCCACATGGCATCTTTGATCAGTCAAAATAATTCAAAATTCAAATTGGCAGAGCTAAGGCCGCTGGTAGCATGGGCGATGTCGTTGGTAGTTTCAAGTGATGCCACTTGCGGCATGGACGGGCAGTTTCAGATTAATTCAAACTCCTCGAATTCCGCACAGGCATTTTAAAAGGGTAAAAACTCTCTTCTTTCTCTCTTCTTTGCATTTATGGAAGCCACAAACCCTTCTCTTTTTTTCTCTCTACTCTTCTCAAATTCAAATCTTCCTACTTTCTTCCGATTCCTGACCATGAAGAAGATTTTTGGGCCCCAATCTAGCAGTTCTAAGTCTGAGGAACTACTCAATTCTTCCATTAAGGGGCTGAAACTCTGCCTGGTTCATGCGAGATATGGTTTTAAGGAGACTGACATCGTCTTTGGATATGGGATGGCGGCTCCCATTGACAATCTTGATCCGGATAAGGATAATCACATCTCTAGCATTCAAGTAAACCTACAAAACTCGAACCTCTATGTTAAGTTTTGATTTCGGCCTTAGGCTCGAAATTTTGCCATGATAGGGGTTGAAAATAATTAATACATATTAGAATGCATGCTATAGGCTTAGTTTTATGTGATTTGTGCTGTTTTTATGCCTTGAAATTGGTTGATTTTAATTTTGGGTGATTTACGCGATTTTGGGCAGAAATCTGCATTCTGCCCATAGAAGTGATGCTGCCGGCGGCATCACTAATGTCGCCAGTGGCTTCAAGCCACTAAAAGAGGGATAATAGGCCATATCGCTGATGGATTCAGCGATGTCACCGGCGATATCACCTATACTGCCGACGGTATGGGTGATGTCACCGGCAGTATCACTACCCCAGCAGCGGCATCAGCAGCTTTCTAGAAGAAAAATGATATAGAAAACGGATAACTTAACTGATTTGATCCTTTTTGATTTTGCAGCTACATTTTCATACTTGCACTAGAGGTATGGGAACCATGGGCGAGTGGTGGAAACATATAGAAGAGAAAAACTCGATGCTTGTAGATGCGATCGATGATACAGAATTCAGGGATCTAGCCCATACTATGCCCTTATTGATGCCAAAGCTTTCTCATTCAGCCTTGACCGCCTTGGTCGAAAAGTGGTCCGAGACCACTCACACATTTCACTTCCAGATTGGGGAGGTTACGATTACTCCTTCTGATATGGTGGCAATGATAGGGCTGCCATGGATAAAGAAAGTGACTCACTTTAATGTGTGCATGGAGAAGAACCACCTTAAAGGACCCGTAGCGAAGAGGGTGACCGAGCCATTTGGGTTGAAGCCCAAGGCAGGGCAATTAGGCTATAGAGAGCTGCATGATTACTGGAAGGGGATGGAAGTGGTCCTTGAGGATGATCGAGATGCCTGTGTCCCATCCTTTGTTATTTCTTTATTGATCGTGCTGTTCTTCTCGGTCTCGGGCAGCAAGGTCAATTATGGGCTGATTTCGGTAGTTGAGGATGTCAAAACCATCAAGAATTGGCCTAGGGCTATTTTGGCGCAGATGTACTATGGGGTGGATGTGGGACCTCGAAAGAAGGAGAAGGTCCTTTGCTTGAGCCACTTTCTACTAGAGGTATACCCTTTTGAATAGCACTTTATTATCATGGTTAACTGCTTTGCTATTTTTGGTGTGTTGTTCTTTTGGAATGATTGGTTGTCAATTATACTGGTGTGGGCTTTTGAACACCAGATTCTCCCTCCTGTTCAGTTTGGTACCACAGTGGAGCTGGTTTCCCACTTCCTCGCCCGGTGTTGCGGGAGCGTTGGGGGACTCGGTAAGTACTCCACCGCTTATAGGGAGGCTTTGCAGTGCCTACAGATCTGCTCAGTATGATACTTTGACTTTTGCCCTATCTTACATTTAACAAACCATTAGTCAATAAAACATATTTATAAATTTAAGTTGCTTACATTGATTTTATGCTTGATTGGTTGACCAGGTTGTGCAGGACCCTTTTGAGGGGGTGTCCAACTGAGTTGATGTGCTTACTGTCCGGTGGAAGGTGAACGACTGTTGATTTGTCATGGAGTGCCCCCTAGCCTTAACCTGGTATTTAAGGGAGAGAGCTTATGTCTCCTACCAGGCCCGTACCCACAGATCCCCTTACTGGCCTCTGGTGGCCTTATCACTGAGGAGGCCGATACGGCTGATTACTTAGAGGGGAATGACCGAGTGGTGCGGATTATCCCCGATCCTTATAGTAGTCACATATCATTCTTGCTCCCTATATGCCCCCATATTCATAAGAATGATACTATATCCTTCTATAGGAAGAAAAAGGAGGAGGAGCTAAAAAGGCAGAGGCGCGGTATTATCGCCGAGGATGATAATGGAGAAGAGAGTGGCGGCGGAGAGGACCATCCCGAGGGGGAGGGCAAGGTCGGCCAGGACATACTGATGGGTCATGAGGAGGGCCATTCTTCTAATATGAGATCACACCCTTTCTCTTCATGATTATATTTGCCATATGCCTGGGTCAAAACAGTTGCTTATATTTGCTTTTTGGGTTTTTTAGGTACCCTTCAGGAACAGAGGCCGAGCTGATGATAGCGGGATGCGAAATTATAGCATGCCCGAGGGTGTTAATTTTGTTGAGGGGCACCTCTTAACTGCCCTAGAGACCCAATTCTTACTGATGAATTTGAGGGGCGACTTTCGGAGTAGGGAGATATTCTTTAGCAGCCACTCGCTGAACTTCATGCCAGAAAACACCACTTATGTAAGCCTTGTGCAATCAAATCCATATGACTGACCCCTCATGAATTCCTTTTAATTGCTCTTTAGATTTTTCAGGTTTCTCATGCTGAGGCAGAGCGATTGGCGGGGAATGCTTTCCCTCTTAGGGATACACTAGTTTCCCAGAGTTTGCTTGCTTAGGTATATTCCCAGTGGAAACATGACATTAGAATAAAATGCATGAATGGATGATATGAATGATATGGATTGATTATTATTTCTTTATCTGTAGGATTTTCTGGCCCTCACACTGTCAGATGCTAATAAGGCTCAGCAGAGATATCAAGAAGAGACGAGTGTATTCCGGCACCGAGTGAGTGAGCTGGAGAACTAGTTGGATGCTACCTTACACGAGTGGAGGAGCAAGCATAATATAGACAGCGTGACCTCGGGGGAGTAGAGTAGTAGAGGGAAAAAGGTGGCAGCCGATCATCGTCATAGAGGTTCTCCTACGAGCTCTTGGAGCATCCTAGGGACTGAGGAAGATGCCATCGATACTTATCTTCAGAGAGAGGAGGATGTCTCATCTCACCCACCTGCCAGTGGCAATCAGTCTTAGGCTTACCTGCTGATTCGATTCCTTTTACTTTTGCCTTTATTTCTAATGATTTTGGACATGGGTTTTGATTTGTATGCCTTTGATACAATGGACTCTTAATTTTGCTTTGGTTGCGGATTTCAGATGATTTTAGTTTTATTTAGGCTTAGTGATTTGATATTTGGATGGTTGGGCCTTCGGGCTTTTGGTTTGAATAAGATTTGAATTTTGTCCTTACGTATCTTCTAAAAATAGGTTACAAGGTTTTTTACAGGCTTTTTACAGGTTTAAATTGATTAAAATAAATCTGTAACTCGTAAGAAAAATGGCCTTACCGCTGGTGATATGGCTGATAACTTCCTTTACATGAAATTCTGCCTTGCTAAATAATATAGACAAAACTGCCCGCAAACCCATACCGCCAGCGACCTGACTTATACCGCCGGCGACATCACCTTGCCAGAAAACCAAATTCGGCCATTTTCTCCAATTTAACCATGGCAAACCACAACCAGCAGCTACGGGGCTTTTTACAAAGCTTGGGAAATGCAGACTGGAAGAAGCTAGAAAAATTTGGGCTATGGGGCTTTCGATATGTCGCGGCGTGGCTTGTAAGTCCCGAATTCCTTCGCGCAACATTATCTTTTTAGGATCGGATGGACAATGTATTCCGATTTTCCTCATTTGAGCTGTGCCCCTTGCTTGAAGAGTTTAATGCTATAATAGGGGTTCCGTGCCCCAAGTGCATGCCCTTTGCACTCCCAAAGTTTCATTTTAGTACGAACGACATTCCCCAAGGGCTATTGAGTTTAGATTTTATAGACCCATTTCTATCCCGATTGCCTGACAAACCTGGATTTCAACTCAGTGCAGTTTTAGAGTGGTGCCGTGGGGTGCCTAGGTCTCACCTTTCTTGGCCATCCATGGTAGCACTATTGTTTATGGCAGAGTTTATGTATGGAATGGGCCCAATTGCTATGGAATGGGCCCAATTGCTCCGCTTAGGCTAATTTCACTTATTGGTCCTATATCGACATCAGCTTCTCCCATATCTGTGGGACTAGCTGAGGTTCTGTTCAATGCAAATGCTGCTTCCACTAATTTGACTCTTATTGGTGATCATCTCATATTGCTGCAGGTATTTGCTTTCCCATTTTACAAATTAATTACTTCTTTCTGCTCTCATTTGAAATTGACTTACAAGTATGGCTGATGGAGAAACTGAAGCTGAAGGAGGCATCATGGGGGAACCCAAAGAAGTACCTACCCGTTCATCTAAGGGAGAGAGGGCTTATGTGAGCTAATTTCGATCAGTTGACATTCGACAGCTAGATGCCTATTCTGAGGGGGTATACAAATTCACAAATTCAGTGGGTTAGCCCATGGTGGAGGATCCGAGATGTGGTTGTGGAGTCTTGGGGATCCTGTGTTCAGCTGTTAGGCCTAGAGAGATCTTCATTCTACACTTCTTACCAATTGTGCCATCAGTACGGTAAGTGATAGAGAGTACTGACTAAGTTACCTCATAACTAAATCAGAGTCTATAAAGCCAGGTGGGTGAACCATATCTGGGAGAAGTAGGCTAGGGAGGCCATATTTGAGACTCTGGACTACAACCACATAGGAGACTATTGAGACCGATATACACTATAGAGGATGGCTTGCTGAGATTAGATGTATGGTGATCCGGACCGAGTGATCATGGGCCCGCTTTGAGGGAGAGCGAGCAGAGCAAGGGCATGAGCCCTTTTCTACTACCACCATGCAGAGGATTTCTCGATATTATGACAAGGATGTGGGGAGCTCAGCTTGAGGCGCGCTTTCTTTTATTTCTATCTTTTGCATAGGCTAGTGAGGGTGACAGACCTATCGAACTTTATTTATTATGTGTCTTTTATTTAGTTCTAATTTTTGCATAGACTGCCCCTTGGGGTTTTCAATCTATCGAACCTTGTCTTAATTTTTGCATGGACCGCCCTTTTTGGGTTTTCAATCCAGCATGCTTATTCTGACTTTCGCATAGACCTTGCTCTTTTCAGTCTATCAGAATGATTTTTATTTATTGCGCATTTTATTTGGAATAACGTGAACTCTGTATTAGGCTTACTTGAGCTGTTTTGACAGTATAGATACAAAATCCACATATGCATAAGCATTCAGAATTTAACAAAAGAGATACTTTCATTAATTGCAGTAAAACATAGTACATGATGTTTGGTTAACATTTCCATTGACTTAACTCCTGGTGCCAACTAGCTTACATCGATTTTCTAGAAGGCACTCTCTCTTTGCTTACTTACCCTAACTTTTGCCTAGATCGCCCTTTTCGGGTTTTCGATCTAGCGGGTTTGACTGATCCCCTAGTTTTTACACGGCCAGCTTGTAGAATACCGACCGTCGGGAGTCAACCTAATTTTTGCCCAATCGGTAAAAGACCAAAAGGCGGATGATTTATTTCATCTAGTTTTTTGTGCTGCTTTTTCTGATTTATTTCTTTTGAATTAGATGTGATAATGCTTAAGCCTGTCTTGGTTTATGGGGTTCACAAAATCATTCCATTCCATATCCATAATCTTAACCTCCCTTTTACTAAGCATCTTCTTTATCACATAGGGCCTTTCCCAGTTTGGCTTGAATTTGTCCCTGGCATCGGTGGTGGAAGGTTTCAGCTGCTTAAGGACCAGATCACCAGCTTTCAGGGGGAACTTTTGGTGCTTTAACCGACTGTTATAGGCAAAAGCCATGCACTGCTGCTACATCTGGAGATTATCTAGAGCCCTTAATCTCTGTTCATGCATCATATTCAGCTGTTTAAACCTTGCCTGAGTCTATTCATATTGTTTTAACTTGGCTTCTAAAGCGACTCTCAGTGAGGTAACCTGAGTTTCAACTGGCAAAATTACTCCCATTCTATAGACTAGGGAGAATGGGGTTTGACCGGTTGGGGTACGGATGCTTGTATGATATCCCCAAATAGCAAAGGATAGCTTATCTGCCCAATCCCTGCAACCGGCTATCATCTTAGAAATGATCTTCTTTATCGATTTATTAGATGCCTCAACAACACCATTAGCTTGCGGTCTATATGAAGAAGATCTATGGTGCTCAATCCCATATTTCTTAATCAAATCGGCAGTTGCTCCTTTAAACTGTACCTGGTTATTTGAGACTATATGATGCAGAAGTCCATACCGAGCGAAGATATGCTTTTCTATGAACTTGACCATCTTCTTGGCGGTGACATTGGTGAAGGATTCGGCCTCTACCCATTTTGAGAATTAATACACTGCTACCACAATTAATCTGTGCCCATTTATAGATGAGGGATGAATTTCACGATTATGTCTATCCCCCACGTTGAGAATGGCCAATGAGTAGATAAGTGATAGAGCTCAGTGGGTGGTAAATGTTACACATCCCCATAAATCTGGCATTGGTGGAACCTCAGCCATTAGGGTGAGGCAAAAATATCCCAATCGCTGAATTTTCTTTGCAAGAGCGAGACCATTCATGTGAGGGCCACAATCACCGGCATGTACCTGATCAATGACTTTCTGAGCCTCTGATTTAGTTAGGCAATGAAGTAGTAACCCATCACTAGTGCACTTAAATAAATCATTATCGATAATCAAAAACTGAACAGCGAGCCGCCTGAGAGTGATACGGTCTGAGTCAAAGGAATCTAGAGAATATTGGCTGGTTTGAAGGAAGAGGACAATATCAGAGTACCAATAAGGCTCAGTGGAGATAGCGAGGACATGCTGAACTAGCTGATCGTGGTATGGGGCCTTAGTTGACAACAAAACCAGAGGGTGGATAAGTTACTGTTGGGGTCCTTCCCATAAGGAGGCCAGGGTGGCTAGAGAGTCTGCCATTTGATTCTCGTCCCGGGGGATGGGGTAATATAAGTACGAGGAGAACTTCTCAGATAAGTCACAGACTGCCTCAACATAAGGATGAAGAGATTCTTATTTGATTTCTCAATCCCTAACAACCTGATGGATCACAAGGGCTAAATCCCTGATGACAGATACCATATGGGCCTCGACTTGGAGAAGGGCTTCAAGACCAAACAGACAGGCTTTATATTTAGCGCCATTGTTGGTGACAGGAAATTCTAAAAGTTTGGACAATAGGATGATTTTGTTATCCGGTGTGACTATAATAACTCCGAGGCCTGCCCCCATTGGTTCACAGCACCGTCGAAGTACGTAGTCCATACATGCTTGAGGATCTTGACGGAAGTGAGCTGTTCATCAGGAAATTCTACGTTCTCAATATAATTAGAGTCAAGAGGTTGGTTAGCCAGAAATTCTGCCACTACCTGACCCTTAATAACCTTCTTCATCACGTACTCAATGTCAAACTCGGAGAGAAGTAAAAAACCATCGAGACAGCTTCCTGACTAGGGTGAGGGATTGAAAAAATACTTAATGGGGTCAATCTTGGCCATGGCTTAGACTCGATAAGATTGGAAATAATGGCGCAACTTCTTAGTGAGCCAAACTATGGTGGTGCAAGTCTTCTCCACAATTGAATACTAGGTTTCATAATCCAACAACTTTTTACTTAAGTAGTAGATCGCGTGCTCCCACTTATTATCATGTTCTTGGGCAATCACTGACCCTACGGAAGACTATTCGATAGCCAGGTATAGGATTAAAGTTTCCTTAGGGTGGGGGGGTTTTAAAACAGGTGGGTCAATAAGATAAGCCTTGATTCTGTCAAATGCCACTTGGCACTGATCATTCAATACCACTGGTTATTGCTTTCTCAATAGCTTGAAGATGGGTTCACACACTGTGGTGAGGCGGGCAATAAACCAACTAGCATACTGCAAGGACCCTAGAAATGATTAGACTTCTTTCTCTGTCTTAGGCGGAGGCATGTCCCTGATAGCTTTGGCTTTATCAAGATCCATATCACTCCCTTTCTGACTAACTACATTCCCCAGTAACTTACCTGAAGTAACCCCAAACTCGCACTTTTTTGGATTCAGGCGGAGATTGTACTTCTCGATACGAGTTATGAATCTGTTGAGAATAGCAGGGTGCTCTTCTCGGGTAGCAGACTTCATAATCATATCGTCCATATATACCTCCACCTCCTTATGGATCATGTCATGTAAAAGGTCAGTTACGGCGTGCTGAAAAGTGGCCCCGACATTCTTTAACCCAAATGGCATTACTTTGTAGCAATAAACCCCCCATTTGGTAATGAACGCCATTTTGACCTTATCAATAATATCCACGTGAATTTGATTATAACCCGAGAATCCATCCATAAATGAGTACGTAGCTGCCCTGGTGGCCTTGTCAATTAGGACATCAATGTGAGGAAGTAGGAAATCGTCCTTAGGCAAAGCCTTATTAAGATCTCGAAAGTCAACATAAACTCGGACCCTACCATCTTTCTTCGGACCAGGACTATGTTGGACAACCAGGTTAGATATTCCACAACTTCGATGAATTGAGCTTCAATCAATCTCAAAACCTCTGCCTTAACCTGATCAGCCCATTCTGGTCTTAACCGGTGGAGCTTCTGCTTGACAGGCCTGAACTTAGGATCGGCTGGGATTCTGTGCTTGACAATTTTACGATCAACCCCATGCATATCTTCATACGACCAAGCAAAAGCGTTTACATAATCTTTAAGCACTTTTATTATCTCTCTTTTTTCCTCGGGAGTTAAATCATTGGAAATGGTTACCATTTTAGGATTATCATCTGTACTTAGGTTTATTTCACTTAAAGATGTATTGCTAATGCCAAAAACATTATGCGTATTGTTATGTGAATGCATGGATCCATCAGGAAAAACATCAAACAAGTAAGCAAAATGAGAGTTATTCATTGCATTAAAAGCCTTATAGGCAACATTATTTGCGTCAAATACATCAGAAATGTTAGAAATTACATCATCCATTTCCTCCTCCACAGGCAGAGGGGCTTCGGTAGCGGTAGCAGCAATAGGAGGAACATCCTCTATAGTCTCTGTCAGAATGGTGTTCAGGTTATGCTCTAGAGCAGGTTTCTGGGCAGCGGTGAGGGACGGTTACAATCTCTGTCATGGCATCCTCTTCCCCAGTTCTCTCACCCCTCGAACCTTTCTTCATTAGTAGTGCCATAGCTTTGGTCATGGTAGCCACCACATCTTCAATCTTTGGATCAATAGATTCTTCATTCCTTTCCCTAGACTCATTCTTAGGATACATCTTAGCCTTTCCCTTAGCCTTATTAGAAATAACGTTGACAGGTGCAACAGGCTTAGCCAGTTTAAGTTTAGTGGAGACAACCATGCATCCGGCTTCAAAGTCATAAACATCTTTGAAGATCTCAAAGCTAGGCCATATTTTTCCATCATGCTCGACTGGGTCGGGCTCCCCTTTATAAGGCCTCTTACCTTGGATTTCACATATAATGACCATGCGGCAGTAGTAGGAAGGAACACGGCGATAGGCTTTTCTAGGCTTGTACCCCAATCCAACTTGCGAATTAATACCTTTGGCTCTAAGGCCTTGATAATTCCCTGCTCGTACATCCCGCCGCCTCTGCTAGGCTTATACCCAGACTTTTTCATTCATTTTCCCATACTGGGGTAGAGATAACTGTGCCAAATAGGAGGCAGCTTTCGATCTTACTAATCACAGCAACTCGAAGACCTTCCTCTAATTTAGCCTCGGCTTCTATAACAGCCGCAACGGAAGTAGGGTCGGCCTCGATAGTTACCAGTTTGTCCTCGTGGATGAGCTTGATTTTCTGATGAAGAGTGGAGGGAACTATGCCCAAGGCATGGAGCCAGGGTTGATCGAGTAATAGAGAGAAAGTAACAAGAATGTCAAGTATAGTGAAGCGCACATTGCTCGTAACACCTTCTACAGTGACTTCCGCCTCAAAGGCCCCGATTACACTATATTTCAAATCATCATAAGCTCTAATAATAGTACTGGATTTCTCAAGAATTTCCTCTACCAATCCCAAGTGAGGAAGGACTTTTAGAGGGCACAGATTTAGGGCCGAGCCATCATCTACAATGACATCAGGGATGACCTTGTCGAGGATTTGAATATGGATGAACAAGGCCTTATTGTGGTCCCTATCCTCAAGCAGAATATCAAAATGGTTAAATATAATCTGAGGTCCCTTTCTTGGATGAATTCCTTCTCCGACCCTGGCACACATCTCCACAACCGAAGTGGTCAGAGTAGCTTCTAAATCAAGCAATCACTTAATCAACCCCTTGCGATGCCTATCAGAATCAATTACCAACTACCATATACTATAATGGGCTTGAGTGTTTTTTAGCTTAGTAATGAGAGGATCAACCTCGAGAATAGTGGGAACATGTAGAGGTGGAGAAGGAGGCCTTACAGTAGTTCCTACCCTATTAGGGACTGGGTCCTTATTCATGCAGAGATATCAATCTTCAGGCTGATACACATAGCCACTCCGAGTAATGTTGAGAACATTATCAAGTAAGACATTCTTAGTGGCTCGTGTTTCAAACAGATACTTCTGTTCCTCAGAGTTTGAATATGGGTCTTATAACTCATGTACATCCACTTGGAAAGGCTCATTCCGATCAACCTTGAATAATCCCGTTAGCTTCTCATTAACGGGCGAATCAACCCTAAATAGTTCAATATGTATAGCTTTGGCTACCTCGACTACTCCCTCATCTTCATCGAAATAGTCATCCTTCAAAACAGAGGAATCTACGCTGAATAACGGCTTTTTCTCAACTTTTATTCTCCTTGCCATAAATGACTGAGCCCTGCGGCTTTCTTGATTAGGCAGATTTGGGTTGACTTCCATACCTGAACCGGATTGACTCCCGGATTAGCTTGATTAATGAGATCAAATACCGAGTTGGGCAGGAGACCAGACCTGATAACCATGATAGATTTATTATTACCCGGACCCCGGGTGACTAGTACAAAGACTGTAGCATCAGATAAGCCTGACTGGATCATTCCTACCTTGTTCCCGAAATTAGGCAAAGGGTTATTCATGGTGCTTGGGGTTTTATCGAGTTCAACAATCTTTCCTTCACTAACCAGACGCTGAATAGCCTAGAGCAGGGCCTTGCAATTGTTAGTTTGGTGTCCCACCTAAATGTGGTAATTGCAGAAATTCTTCTTATCTTCGAGTTTGGGTAGTTTGTACTTTTGAAGGGACTGGATGAAAACCGCTTCCCTTAAATGCTGAAAGATAACCCGAAGAGGCAACTTGTACGGATTGGCCAAAATAAAAGGAAGGCGAGGAGGATGGACTGCAGCAACTTCCGATGGAGCTGGAGCGATTGCTAGGGGTGTAGCAGGGGCTTGAGAAACTGCCTGAATTGCCGTCGGGGCTTTAGGCTTAGCGGGTGCTGGAGCTGAGGGCTGAGCATCACTATTCTTTTTGAACCAGGGTTTCCCCACCTTTTCTGCCTTTTTGCGCTCTGCCTCGTGCTTAATTTTCTCAGCTTTTTCGGAAATAGCCTTATAAGAAAGGAATAAATTAGTAGCCATTTCTTTACGGAATAGGGGAAGAGATCCCTCTAGGAGTTTCATAATCATCTCCTCGAGGCTTAGCTTAGATTTCATAAGAACCTAGGTCGACATCCATTGGTTAAAATATTACTTAAATTTCATTGGGCATTTGGCAAACTCCCTTGAGATGTTGGAGGGTTGTTTCCATCATAGTATTGAAACCATAATACACTTTTAGAGCCTCAGAAAGAAGTTTCCAATCAGTGATAGTATGCTGCGGCAAAGTATGATAGCATTCAAGAGTAGGGCCCCGAAGGGAACAAGGAAACATTTTAGATAGTGCTTTATCGTTTAATTTCTTTACACGCATAACTCTTTCACACATTATAATGAGGGAAGCAGGTGCACCAGAACCATCATAATAAGCCATATTGGGTTTAGTAAAATTATCAGGGACCCAATCTTCAATTCTTTCAGATTCTTTGGCAGCTATGAGACGGTTGATGTAGGCTTGAATTTCTGTTGTCACGCTTGGAGGCTGCGTGACCTAGTAGTTGATCGGCTGAGAGAGAGCTATGGCCTCGGGTGTCACGCCTGGAGACTACGCGACCTAGTCGTTAAGCTGAGAGGCCATCATTTGGCGAACAAAAGCAGTTATTTCAGGTGTCACACCTAGAGGCTGTGTGACCTGGTCGTTGATTGGAGGAGATGGTGGAGGACGAGGGACCATTTGGCTGCTGAAGGGATTCTGAGGGTAGGTGGTACCCTTGGGAGTTACAATGAACTGAGGAGGAGCAAAGGATGGCAGCTGGATTAACCCATTGGAAGAAGCTGATAACTGACGAGTGAACACCGGAGGAGCCAAGCTTTAAGCAAAAGGTCTTGGGTTGAAAGGGACAATCAATGGAGTAGTCGAGGTTAGCCGGAAATCAGAAGTTTTCCCGAACTAAAATGGGCTTACTATAGGCTGAGTTGAGGGAATAGGGTTAAAAATAGGTGCAATGGGTTTTATCCCTATTAGACCGGTCAACATCTATGCTAAACCGTTCTGGGCTTATATATCGGACTAAGAGACCCGATCGAAATTCCTATCCTCGAGGGCTTGCTTAATAGCTTCTTGGACAGTGGATTGGATGGAGGCTTGAAATGCATCCAAATTTAGGAATTGAGCTATAGCATTGGCGAAATCGAACCCAGATGGGGGCTGAGATGCTGCTCCCAAGGTGGGAGTATGGCTGACTTGCTCCTCAGGCGGAGGATGGTTTCCATCATTACTCAAAAAAGACATAGCTGACTGAAATAAATCCTAACCCAACTGAACCTGATCTAAATCTGACTCCCCACTAGAATCAGTATACGGAACCCCCTTAACTTCCATGGTGATAACCAGGGTGAGAGAACAATAATTATAAGGTGATATGGCCTTTTCCAAATTAGGGTGCGATAATAATTCTGCCTCCTCCTAGTTGAAACGATGGGTAGTGGATCAGATCATGCATGGACTATATGATGCCATGGATGGGATGAATGGTCGTTATTTAATAACTAATCCGTGGTATGTATGGCTGTACGTAGACGTGGTTAGCGATGATGCTACGACTTATCCCTCTAACATTTGTGGGACATTCGTACCTGTCATCTCGCATAGTGATATGTTATGACTCAATGGGGGTACAAAAGAAGTCCTACGGATATTGCTAAACCTCTTCCATGAATGGAGGTCGGTAAGGGTAAGTTGAACTTTGGCTCTTGGAGCCTGATGCATGGGTGATGCATGAGCATGTAGCATATGGCACATAAAGCGTACCTCTTCCAACCTTATGACTCCCGCGTAATGCCTTTTTGGAAGGATGGAGGTTAGCCTCTTCACCGAAAATGGCGAAAGAAGTTTGTCCCAATTCATTTTCATTGTTTTAGTAGTCCTAGAGGATTGAAGTGCTAAGGCATTTTCTAGCGCGGCTTTGGTATGGTTGTTGATGTAGAAGGTTCTCGTTTACCTTAATTCCACGTTACTCAACCGCTCCCTAAATAGGTGCGATCACAGGAATTTACACGTTGGTTAAATGAGTGATCCACCCACTAGGCATCCTCAATTCCAAACAAGACATGAGTGATGCTTTCATGAGTTTCTCGGGTAAAATGGGGCACCTAAAATTACTGAACTATCTACACACGTAAGGATAAAATGCCATAAAAAAAGAGAATGAAGTTTTAATTTGGCCAATGATTTCAATAAATCATCAAAATCCTTTAAACTTATTGAAAATTTTGAGTTCAAGTTAAAAGAGATAAATCCCTAGTGGAGTTGCCACTGTGAGCAGACGACCTTTTTCCCACTTACAAGGACCGCGTGAGATGCATAGCATGGTGGGTGGAAAATAACAAGCGAGCATGCCAAGGGGTTGATCCTCATTTTAGCGTGATAAAAGAACTGATGTTGGTGTTGAATTTAAGTCCAATTTGCATGTCAAGGGATACGAGACTTGAAATCCTGTATTTTGAAATAGAGTTGCCATCCGATTAAGCTGCACTGGGAAATTTTTGGTACGATATTCGCACCGAGTAGTTAGACCGACCTTAAAACAGAGGTTCCAAGTTCAGATGATGTTATCTATTTTACATTAGGCCATGTTAAAAGATTTCATTCTTTCTTAATCAGTTTTAGTCCTCCTTATTTATTTGTGTTTTCGGTTTATATATCATTTTTGTGTTATCAAGCAATCATTAGCAGTAAATAATAATTATTACAGTTATCCAAAAATAAATACGGAAAATAAAATAATAATTACATGGCTTTCCAAATCCTATACATTTTTCTATACGATAAATAAAATACCCGAAGGCCTAGCATTCATCTAACCTAAATCTACCTGCACAAAATGGTTAGCACAAATACGACACTTTGTACGGGGTATATCACATAACATGCATAGTTAGTAAACAAACAACACCCGAGTTAGTGTGAACATGGCATATTTTGTTTACAATTTATGGAGCCCGGTTGGATGGCTAAATGAGATTTAAACAGCGTTTGTGGGAAAATTCTGTTATATCCATATTTTAGACTCGATTGTTATTTTAACTGGATTATTAGTGAAAATGCCACATGGTATGGGGTGGGGTTTGTTTTTAGAAGGTTCTGGACCTTCGTCGTTGCACTGTACATCCTAGCTTCTGAAACATAAACTAGGTTAGAAAATAAATGAAACGAAACTATTGTCTAGAAAGTCATGCCGCCGGTGGCATTAGTCACACAAGTAGGCTGTATGACTTTCTGGATACCATAAAGAAAGGGTCCTACAAGAAAATGGGGGCCACTAAGGTCAAATGAGACCATTGGCGGTACTAACGATGCCGCTGGCGGCATGGGTGATACAGCAGACGGCTTCATTTGCCTTCGGCGGCTTCTGTTTCTTACAGCAGCTATTTTTTACAGGAAAGCGACCAAACACCCAAAACTATGCACAAGCAGAAACTAAAACATAACAAACAAGTAGAATGAAAGCCAAAGAGCTATGAGACTCAGAATTTTTACCTCGGGACCGTGAATCCACCTCTTTGTGATCCGTATGACACATCTGGGGAGCTCAAATGATGATTTTGGGAAGTAAGGGGTGATTTAGTCTCTAAATCATAATTTTGGTGATTTCTAAACTTAGAATGCACCTAAATATCAGAGAGTTCAGTAGAGAAAAACCCAGAAAAGATGAATTGAATCCTCTTTTCTTACCTTTTCTAAACTTTATCCCATTAAAGCTAGCTAAAATACTCAAAATTTACTTGAAATCTTGAGTTAGGAAGGATCGGAACCCCTAAAATGGTTGGAAAATCTTGTTTATATAGGCTAAAATCCATTAGAAATTGCCTTTGATCGATTATCCGTCGGATATCAAGCAAAAAGTACACACAACTGTCTGTAGAAGAAATGATGCCACCGATGGCATAGATGATACCGTCAGCGGTATCAGCGAGGCCGCCGACGGCCTCGCTCCTCTGGCAGGTCTGAAAAGTTGCATGATTCGTCCCCGAAATCGGGGATAAGGAGAGGAAATCCAGAAAAGGTTGATATTGATGGAAAAACTCAGATATTGGGGGGGATTTTAATTTTTAATGGGTATTTTAGACTAAATTATTTCTAGGGTGCAAATCATCGGTCTGAGCTACCACCAGACATGTTTATCGGATACGCCAAACTAAATTTTTCTGACAATAAAATTTGTAGAGAATTTTATATCGGTAATAAAAATCCCAAAAAGAATTTTTATTATGAGGGATAAAAATCGGGCATACGTCATCATCGTCTCGTGAGAGGGACTGTAAAAATCCCGTGCTTACAACTATAATCTTCCAATTGTTGCTTGATCCATAAGAGTTGAGCAACACAACTTCCTATAGCCATATACTCTACTTCAGTGGTTGAAAATGCTACTAAAGTCTGCTTTTTGCTATACCATGACACTAAGCAATCTCCAAGAAAGTGATAACCTCTGGATGTACTTTTTCTCTCAAGTGTATCTCTTCCATAATCTATATTAGTGAATCCTTGCAAAGTGAAATTGCCATTGCTGGGATACCATAGCCCAACTTCAGTTGTTCCCAGCAAGTATCTAAGCACCCTTTTTACAGCCTTAAGATGAGAATCTTTTGGATTTGCTTGATACCTTGCACAGTAGCAAACTGCATAATGTATGTCAGGTCTACTAGCTGTCAAGTATAATAGTGATCCAATCATCCCTCTATAGAGCTTCTGATCTACATCTTCACCTTCACAATCCTTTAAAAGAACTGTATTCGATCCTATAGGAGTGGACATAGGCTTACTCTTGTCCATTTCAAACTTCTTCAGAATCTCCTTGGTGTATTTAGATTGGTTGATGAAGGTTCCATCCGAACTATGCTTAATTTGTAATCCAAGGAAGAAATTGAGTTCTCCCATCATTGACATCTCAAATTCCTTCTGCATTTGAGTGCTGAATTCTTCATACATCTTTTCATCTGTTGCTCTAAAGATGATATCATCTACATAAATTTGAATGAGAATGACATCACCCTTCTTCTTTTTGATGAAGAGTGTTGTATCTGCCTTACCCTGGATGTATCCCTTGGATATGAGGAATGAAGTGAGTCTCTCATACTAAGTTCTTAGTGCTTGCTTCAATCCATAGAGGGCCTTCTTTAGCTTGTACACATGGTCTAGGTGGTTGCTTGACATAGACTTCTTCCTAAATTACTCTATTTAGGAATGCACTTTTGACATCCATTTGGGACAATGTGAATCCTATGAATGATGCAAAAGTACATAGAATCTGGATTGCCTCTAATCTTACTACAGGAGCATAGGTTTCTTCAAAGTCAATGCCTTCTTGTTGGTTGTAGCCTTGGGCAACCAATCTTGCCTTATTTCTCAATAGAACACCATATTCATCTAGCTTGTTCTGGAATACACATTTAGTGCCAATGATTAACTTTCCCTCAGGTGGTGGTACTAGATCCCATACATCATTTCTGGTGAACTGATCTAGTTCTTCTTGCATTGCCATCATCCAGCTTTCATCCCCTTCTACATCTTGAAACTTCTTTGGCTCAATGAGAGAGACAAAAGAAGTATGGCTCATCATCATATTGAGTTATCCTCTAGTTCTAACTTGATTTTGAACATTGTCCAAAATGGCTTCAACCGGATGATCCCTGTGAGTCCGGATCTCTCTTTGAAGATCTGCATTATGTACTGGAATTTATTCCTTTACTTCAACTCCTTCTTCTTGATCATCAATGAAATTTATCTCATGATGATTGAGATATCCTTGAGAAGCTTCTTATTTGAAGTTTATTCCTTCATCTTCTTCTTTGTACTTCTTGATTTGAAAAGTATCTGGAATATGCACTTCTTCCTTTTCTTCAACATTCTCAACTTTCGAATTTAAATCTTCCGTATTGGAACTTCTTTTCGATGCATCGTTAGTCTCATTGAAATCTACATGTATACACTCTACAACAGTTTGGGTTTGTTGGTTATAGACTCTATAAGCTTTGCTATGTGTTGAGTAGCCAAGGAAAATTGCTTCATCAGATTTTGGATCAAATTTTCCTAGTTTATCTCTATCATTTAGGACGTAGCATTTAAATCCAAAGGCTTTCAAGTACCCAATTTTGGGTTTCATTCCCTTCCAAATTTCATAGGGGGTCTTGTCTATAGTCTTTCTAATGAGAGCTCTATTTAAGATATAGCATGCTGTGTTTACGGCCTCACCCCAAAAGTATTTAGGCAATTTCTTCTCATTTAGCATTTTTCAAG
This sequence comes from Euphorbia pulcherrima, assembly GCA_947683365.1. Classification (NCBI taxonomy): domain Eukaryota; kingdom Viridiplantae; phylum Streptophyta; class Magnoliopsida; order Malpighiales; family Euphorbiaceae; genus Euphorbia; species Euphorbia pulcherrima. The sequence goes on from CANTUS010000014.1 coordinate 47,775,319, forward strand.
CCATTTCAACTATTGTTCTATTTTTCCTTTCAGCAACCCCATTCTGTTGAGGTGTATGAGGAGCAGAAAAGTTGTGCTCAATGCCTTTGGATTCACATAATTCAATAAAATGCTTATTTTTTAATCCTCCTCCATTATCACTCTGGATGCGTGCAATGCTTATGCTTTGTTTTACCTCTATTCGGATGAATATTTTAGAGAAATTGTCAAAGGCTTCATCTTTGCTAGCAAACCAACCCACGTATAGCTAGAATAATCATCCACTATAACCATAGTGTATTCTTTTCTACCTAAACTCATTGGTTTGATTGGACCAAAGAGATCAATGTGCAAGAGTTCTAGAAATCTCTTAGAGGGTATATAGGAGATGGAATGGAAACTTTTTCTATGTTGTTTACTTAATTGACATGCAGTGCATATGTGATCCTTATCAAAAGCTACCTTAGGCAAATCCACAACCAATTCCTTTTTGGCCAATTTGGATAGGAGGTTCATGCTTACATGTCCTAACCTCTAGTGCCAAAGCCAAGATTGTTCTTCTTTATACACAAAGCATACATTCTTTTTCTCATTTTTAATGTTAACAGAATATACATTGTTTACTCTAGGTGCATAAAGAATGAGTTGATTTGACTTACTATCAAAGATTGAGCAGCCTCTAGAATCAAAGGTGACTTTTCTTCCTTTATCACAGAGTTATGCTACACTTATCAAGCTGAACTTCAGTCAATCAACTAGTGAGACATCTTCTATCTTTAATTCAGATCTAATGGTTCCATGTCCAATAATCTATCCCTTTTAATTATCTCCAAAGCTTACTTTTCCACCTTTCTTCCAGATTAGAGTGATGAAGGCTTTCTCATCACCAGTCATGTGCCTTGAGCATCCACTATCAATGTACCATTTATGTTGATCTTCTGTGGATCTAAGGCATACTGTAAAACAGATCAAGTGGGTTTGGGTACCCAATCAGATTTAGGTCCTCTTAGATTATCAACCATTTCAGGCCAATGATAAACATCATAATAACCATTTTTAAATCTACACATCTTAGTTATATGCTTATTTGCTCCATAAAACCTGCACCCTATAATCGGTCTGTTCTGCTTAAGCTTTTCTTCTATCTTTTATAGATCCTTTTTCCCATAATCTCTGGAATATCCTACTTTGGCTAGATCCAGATTGGACTGTTTGGTTTGGATCCGATAGTTGGCTGGAGGAGCAACTTCTGCTCTGTATTTTTTCTTTTTGATTAATGGGCTGATCATCATAGACTGCTTTAGCCTTTCCCTTTTGAGCAGTTGTGAATCTTTGAGTCTTTTTACCCAGTGAAGCATTATGCTTTTATCCATGAGGTTGCCTCCAAACCTTCTTCTTTTCAGGATATTCCAGATTCTTCTTTTGGTTTGGAAACCTTTGTTTTCTTTCTGGGATTGCCTTTGCATTTCTTCTGGATGCTTCCTTCATTAGAGCTAGTTCCCTATCTAGCCCGGTTAGATTCGCACTCAATATTTGCACTTAACTTCTTAGGAAGTTTTCTTCAATAAGATCAATATGCTTTGTAGTGCTGATTGAATTGATATCTTGTGACATAGCTTCAACATCTTCAGCAAGCTCCATCATGTCTTTGGCTGGATTTAATGGCTTTTGTATTCTTCCTCACATTATTGATCACAATCCCCAAAGCTCTGGCAAGTTCAATGTTAGGTACATGAGTAGAGTTAGAGTTTACCTCAGTGCTTGCTAATTATAATTCTGATTCATCATTGATTTACTTAGTGGTCTGCTTTGATGGGTTTCTTTTGGATTGCCCAGCTTTCAGATCAGATAGTGCCATAAATGCACAGTTTGTAGATTCCTCTTCTTTTGTTGAAGATAAGCTACTACTTTCTTCACTGTTGCTCCATGTGGCCACCACTGCCTTCTTCTTGTATCTCTTTTCCTTTTTCAGCTTGGGACATTTGGACATGAAGTTTCCTTTATCACCACATTTGAAGCAGGCTGATTCCTTTTCCAGATCTTTCTTGTCTTCCGGAGCTTTTCTAGGTTTGTCTCTTCTTGAGGATCCTTCCTTCATTCTTCTGGAATCATATCTTCTAGAGCTTCTTCTTTCTTTCTTTTTCAGGAATTTCCCAAATTGTTTGGCTAGCATAGCTATTTGCTCTTTATTGCAATGGGATTCCTTTGACTTCTTTTCCGATCCAGAGGAGACTGATCCGGATGATTCTGCCTTGAGAGTTATAGTTTTCTTCTTTTCTTCCGACTTCTTCTCTTATTGGTTGTATCTCTCCAAGGATATTTCTTGAGTTAGGAGATTGCGAATGAGTTCATAATTATAGAAGTTTAAGTCATGAGCCTCCGCAATGGCAGTCTTTTTGTTATCCCATTCCTTGGTGAGACTCTGGAGGACCTTCTTCATCATAACTACTTCAGAGATTTCCTTTCCAAGCCTCTTCATTTTATAAACCAAATTGGTGTATCTGGTATTCATGCTGTTGATAGATTACTTAGCTCCATCTTGAAGGTTTCAAGCTTTTGTTGAAGAAGATCTATTTTTGCCTCTTTGACTTTCTTGGTGCCTTTATAAGTCACCTCAAGTTTCTACCATATCGCTTGTGCAGTTTCACATCCAAAAATCCTGTTAAATTCTGCTATAATAAGAGTATAATGAAGCATAACATTTGCGTTTTCTTATAACTTTTTATAATCATTTTCATCCCATAGATTCGAGGGCTTCCGGGTGGTTAAACCCTCTACTTCATAAGTAGGAATATATGGGCCATCTTTAATGGCCATCCATGCCAACATGCTTTGAGGCTGAATGAAATTCTTCATCCAATTTTTCCAGAATGTGTAGTATTCACCGGTGAAGAGTGGAGGATGGGTAATGGCGTACCCTTCGGAAGAAGTTGTGAGTTATTGAAACTCAGTTTGATTCTTGGATCAAAATATGGACCTTTAACTCAAGATTATTAGATCTTTAGTTTTGAGCACTTGCTCTGATACCACTTATTGGTCCATGTGCTTAGTTATTTAGGGCCAGAGGGGGGTGAATGACCCTTTTTATGGAATTTTCAGACTTTAAACAGTCTTGTGTAGCGTGTTTGATTTTTGATCCGGATCTATAGGTTCTGGATAATGCACAATTAAAATGAAATGCCAAAAGTAAAGACTTAAGGTAAAGAAAATCAAACACAAGAGATTTTATACTGGTTCGGCCCTGCCTACATCCAGTCCCCTGAGGTTCCTTCCTCTAAGCTTGTCCACTAGTGTAATTCCTTTTCAACTGGTAGGAATTAAGTCTTACAATTTGTCTCCGGATGGTAACCCCTCTTCTGGAAGTAGGATATACCACTAGAAGCACCAATTCCTAGCTGAGTCCTTTCACTTTAATATGATATACCACTTAAACTGCCCAAGTCTAAGTTGAGTCCTATAGGGCGATACTGCTTAAAGCACCAAATCTAAGCTAAATCCCAATCTCGATACTTTACCCAAGTATGAGATCTTTTACACCTTGTTTTCTCAAAGGTTTAGGGTTTTGAACTCTTCAAGTTTATAATATCACTTGGGAGCTGTTACAAACAGATTTGAATATGTCTAGTTCTTGGGGGTATTTTTGTTCACTAATTGAATTAGCTTGAGTTCTCTTTTGTAATAGCTTCTTGTAAAATCAACCAGCACCTTCTCAACTTGTGAAGCTTCCCTTTTATAGGCTTTGATCATAAATATAGCCGTTGTGAACCGTTGAGGTTGATCTTGAATCTTCACCGTTGATTGACTATGATGTGGTGCATCCGGAGCCCTTGATCAATCCATCAGACTAAATAAATGTTCGTTTGAATTTTTGGGATTGAGGCTAAAAAGTTGTTAGTGAGCGTTTTGTTTGTATTTTAGTGAATCACCAACTTTTATACCGTTTGCTTTTTGTGTGAGCTCCATGTGCTATTCCCATTGGTCTATGTCAAAAAGTTTGTTACCTTTTTCTCTTTTCGATGTCAGACCTTTTGTCCGTTTCAAAATTTCGGGCTTGTTGTCTCTTTTTCTATCTCCAAGGTAAAAGGTACTTTGACTTCAGACCAATTGTGGAGGGAAATGTAAATTTAAATAATTTCCATTTATCTTGATAATTGAGTCATCCAGATGCCTTCTTTAATATATCTAGATTCTCTTCAATCAGTCTTTATGTTCCGAATGCTATTTTGAGAGGTTTAAATTTTGTTTCCTTTCCAAACTTTAACCATATGCTTTGTTTGTGTACTTAGGTGTTTGAAAATCTTGAGTACTTGTGATTTTGACTTCCTCTTGGACTTATAAGATTATGTCTTTGCTTTCTTATGAGATTTTTATTTTCTTCAAACCTGATCTGGATATTTCTTTGGATTGGTTCTTCCGGATCATTGTTTCCAAATATACATATAATTTATTATTCTAATGATAAATATTTAAAATATAATTTTTACATATTTGCATAAAAATTAGAGTGTGTACTATTAAATATATTTTATTTACTAAATTTATTATTTTAAAATCAAAGAGATGTTGTTTAAGTTGAACTACTAATTTTGTATTGATTGAAATAGTACTTTTCTATCTATCCTTTTTTTCTCCTTTTATATATTATCTATTATGTAATAATATTTATTCAAAATATTTTAAATTTATTTTTTACATATATCTTTGTTTTCATATAAATTAGACTGTATATTGTCTAAATAATTTTTTTTATTTACTAAATTTATTATTTTAAAATTTTAAAATTAAATAGATGCTATAAAATTTAAACTAACTATAAATTATTCATTATTGATTGTTGTAGTAATTTTTTTAAAAAACATGTTGAAATATACGATAGTTGTATCCACTATGAGATATGTTTAACTAGGTAATATATGATAAGATATATGAAATCAGTTGTTTAGCTATATTAGTTAATGAAAAATGTCTTATCCTAGAGGCTGAGACGCTATCTGTGATTAGGAGATGTCATGAGTTTCAGTCTCGGTGGATGATGTAAAATTTCCCTTTGTATTCAAAGTAAGCACAATTGCTCAAATTTTTCAAAAAATGCTGTTGAAATTGTCAGACATACTTTCATTTTATGTGGGCCCATATTTTATTTTTCGTTCAGGGCCCTGAAAATTTTCGAGACGGCCCTGGTTTTATTATAATTTTAATAATTAATTATAAGTATTAGTGCATATCATTATTAATTTCAATTTAGTTTAGTTTTGACTAGATCCATTCAATTTAGTTTAATTCATAAAAGTCCAAAAGAACAAGACGTTCAATGGGAGAGGGGATTTTTAGCTTTCAAATGATGTGTCCCTTAAATGGAGTCCTCTTTTTATCCACGGTGTACACGTTAGCACACGTGAAATGCACAATTCGCTTTACAATTATGAATATCAGCATAATGCAGCTTTTTAGAACACTATTTCTAAATTAAGGCAGCTCTAGAATGGATATTGATAAATCTTGAGGGATTATGTTTACAATTCAAAGCTGAGGGAGTAGTTCACCAAAATTGCCAAGTTAGCTATAGATGTGTTAATCGTAGAATTTGTGATCAAGTTGTAGCAAAATTCTTGTTCGAAACTGTGTAACAATTAAGTCATCAAGTAAGCTAGTATGTGTATTGACATTATAGCTCAAGTTCTTTTTTCTACTAATAGTTGAACTTTTGTTTCTCAGTGATTTCTATGTAACTTATATTATTCAAATAAGGTCAAATATATCTAGGCCCCCTGAACTCGACAGCTTGCTCTAGATGATGAACTTTAGAAATTTTCAATTAACCCCTTAAACTAGTAAAAGTGTGCTAGCATGGCAGTATGCCCATAAACGTGACGTGTCAGCTTCTAATTGGTTTGACTTTTCAAAAGATACATTTTACCTAGTTTTTCTCTCTCCAACCAAAATCCGATACTTCTTTGCCAAGTTTAAGGAGGTAAGAAGAGCAAATGAAAGTTCATAGTGATAACATGCATTTTCTATACATTTTAGTACTACTTTGATTGAAAATTTGGATGGTATACTACTAATTTATGATTAATTTATGCTTATTGAGGAGGAGAAATTATACAATGGACCGGGTCCTTTGGTCCCTTCTCCCTACATGAATGACATATGTCCCAGAAATGAATAAAATAATAAAAAATAATAGCAAAAAGTAGTTTTTAAAACACGTGTCATTCATGGAAGGAGGATGGACGAAAGAACTCGGTCCATTGTATAATTTTCCATTAATGAGATAAAGAGGTGTTGGGATAATTTGACATGTTTGGAGACTATTGAGGCATTTTTTGAGCTATTTTGAGTTGTTATGGAAATTACCCTGGAGTCCATGCTAAGCAGTGACGAGCTAAAGTTTCAATTTCGAGATTTTGGAGCAAAATTGGAAATTAAAGAGCTGATATTTCCTATTTAAAGACAAAGACTTCCATACTTACATAACATCTTATTCCTTATCTTATCTTTGACTTTTGAGTTATTTAGGAAGACTCAATTTCTTGTTTAGGTTGATGGGAAAATTCCTGAAAATAACTTGGATAATCTCTGCAGTCATGATATCACTTTTAGATTGAAACTAATTTGGTGGTTCTCCCAAATTTTTCAATCGGATAAAATCAGAGAAAAAAATCAAGAACTTAGAATGATTATTCGTTGTGAAGAAAAATGAACCATCAATCTGAAAGCGTTGCAAAAAACCCTGCCTTGTGTTCATAATAGAAGCGTTGCGAAAAGACGTGTCCATTCGAGCAGCTGCAATAGTTCATAACAGAAGTGTTACGAAAAGTAGCTCCCGGACCCTCGTAAGCTAAGTATCGTAATAGAACTCGAACAAACATGCACTCCGCACTCTCCTGACTTGTTTGATGAAATATTACGACCGTATTGGTCAACTAGTTGATCCAGTTACACTAAAATACCAACAATCCTCCCCCATTTTAGTATAATCCATTATTAACTAAATAAAATAACAAACTTGCGCATAAATGAAATATCGTGACGATTGAATTTCATCTTAGTATATTAAACATTCCAAATATTCAAATAACTAAAAGTGTCACTATGGATTGAACCTTTGTAATCCATTTTGAATACATGAGTATAATATACACACAAGTCAACATTCTAACATGTTCTTACTTGACACTTTCTTTTAGTAGCCTTGTGTCCTTATCCTTCATAAGCATATCAAAGCCAAGTCCAAGCTTCTTGAAGTAGCTAAACTTCATGCTTATCTAGGTAGCTCTTTTACTCATGCACCTGCATATGCAATTTTTCAAAAGAACTATTAAGAAGTTAAACTTCAACCTCCTTTATCTTGCAGGTATGAACACACACCTTGGGATGTTATTATTAGTGTGTTCCAATCTCTAGATATTAAGCTTTCCTCATTGAATTCAACACCTAACGTCATATAGATGGGAATGGGTATCTTAACATGAGAGATTTCAAATGGACTTTAATCTCATCCCTATAGCCGATTAGCACACAAGATCTTTTCTTAACCCTTGAGTTAAATGATTGGCTAAATTACATTCAGTTTTTACAAACTCAGATTCCATTGTCGAATCACTCATACAAGTTTGTTTCTTAGACACCCAAGAAGAAGCACCTCCTCCAAGAAGAAATACCCATCCACTTATGGAAGAACTTGTTAGAATCTTGTTAGTAGTGATATTGAATAAACTAAATAATACTACATTTCATTAAGAATAAGTACGTATTACAATATAATTCTCAAAGATATAGAAATGTAACAATTATAATAGAATAATACTTAAACCTTTACCGAAGAAGAAGCTTATTGTGGAGGCCTGAAACTCAGATTCCTTAAGATAATTATTCATCTGCTACCGGTGAATTTATCTCCCAAGATATAACCGCAATTGTTAGTCGAACTTTAACCGTGTGAAGAGCAATTCACAAGAGCCTAAATCTAAGTATCCTTCTTGTAAAAGGAATGAAAACTTTGAGAGAAATTTTTAGTATAAAAACAGAAAATAAATCACAAAGTAAACAAGCATAAATACCAGTTGGATTTTTTTCAAGAGTGAAAGAGTGAAGAAAAGTGTGTTTTGAGAAGGCTACAAGAATAGGGTATTAATAGGACAAATGACATTGACATGGATTAAATTAGTTTAAAGGGCATTAACCCTTGTAACCACACCTTTATGGTCATTAACTTTTGTAGCCACACCATTTTATCATTAATGTTATGAGAAATACAATTGATTAAGGGATTAAACACTTATTAATCTAATAAAAAATCTAGTGAAAAAAATATTACATGACAATATTTTTTCAGTACTGAATCACCGATTTAACGCATTTAAATTTGACAGATGTCCAAACTTTAAACTACAATTTCTCATTCATCGTTAATCCGTTTTAGGCGTATAATATATGGTTGGAAAGCTCTCAACGCGTAGAATACAATGACATATTTCATGTTATTCAAATCATAGCTTTTCCATTTTATAATTTAGCCTAAAGTAGATAATGCACAACAATATGCCATATTTCCAACAATCCCCCACATGAATCAAAATTGAAAACAACACGGACATTTTCCAAAATTCGAAGGGTGAAAATGCTCTTCAGCCAATATTTGCATAGGATAGGTAGGCTACAACCTTTGAACCTTCCCTTGTGAAAGTATATTTACTTTACTAGCTGACTAGTAGACGCGATGTCCTTAAACTATTCTGCCGTTTGTGTAAATGATGATATAGCCCACACAAATACCAACACATCACGATTTTTGGTTCTCATGTTTATGTTTGTTATGGTCATGAACATCTCCTGGTTCTACAAGAGTTTTAGACTACTATGCTCCAATAGTATCATTTGAAGTGAACCCACTTCACTCTCACATAGGCGATCTCTTTTGCTCAACCATTGATGCACAAAGGATCATTAAGAGCATGTAGGTTAACCTTAACCCATTTTGTCACTGTTTACATCACAGTACGGACACGGGGTAACCCCCACAGTGACCACAAAAGGTCTATATAATTAGGCTATCCCATTGAACCAAGATTTTGGGATCTCCAGTCAAACATGGTTGGGTTTTCCTTCACATAGTGCCTTAAATATTCATAGGCTGTAGTCCTATTCCTTTAGATTTCTTTTCAACTTGATCTCAGTTTAACCCTTTGGTTAGCAGATCCGCAATGTTATCCTTTGATCCTACAAAATCAATAGAGATAATAGACATTGAGATCCGTTGTCTTACGATATTATGTCGACGAACCATATGTCTCGATTTACCATTATACATTACGTTTTGTGCTCTTTTAATCGCTGCTTGATTATCGCAATGTACACAAATTATGGCACATGCTTAGGTCATTTTGGAATATCTCACTAAGAAGTTACGTAGCCATTCAGCTTCTTCTACCGTTTTATCCAAGGCCACAAACTTAGCTTCCATTGTGGAACGAGTTATAATGGTTTGCCGTGAGGATTTCCAAGACACTGCTCCTCCTCCTAGAGTGAACACGTACCCACTTGTACCTTTAGAATTCTTGATGTCAGCTATCCAACTAGCATTAGAATACACTTCTACTACAAAAGGTTCTCTTATATAGTGTAGTCTATAATTATGAGTATATCGTAAATACCTTAGTATTCTTACGATCGCATCCCAATGGCTTTTACCTGGGTTACTCATAAATATGCTTAAACTACTTACAGTATAAGTAATATTAGGCCTTGTACAACTTGTAAGGTACATTAGACTGCATATAACCCTTGCAAATTCCACTTGGTATATGCATTCACCTTTGTTCTTGGACAAATGTTGATTAATGTCTAATGATGTTTTGGCTATACCAGTATCACCTTTGTTAAACTTGTCAAGTATCTTGTCCACATAGTGTGATTGTATCAATATGAGACATTTAGGTGAGCGTTGAAATTTGATGTCTAAAATTACATCAGCTAGTCCCATATCTTTCATGTCAAATTTAGAATTTAACATATTCTCGGTACTCTTTACCATTCTCTCATTGCTTCCAACAATGAGTATGTCATCACCATACAAACATAGAATAACATATCCTTCATTTATAGTTTTGACATATATACATTTGTTACACTCATTTATACGATAGCCACTTGCCATCATGGCATCATCAAATTTCTTATGCCATTGTTTTGGTGCTTGCTTTAAACTATATAAAGACTTTACCAACTTACATACTTTTCTTTCTTGACCAGAAGCTACACAACCCTCGGGTTGTTCTATGTAGATTTCTTCTTCAAGATCTCTGCTTAGAAAAGTTGTTTTCTCATCCATTTGATGTACTTCAATATTCCGCAAAGCGGTAGTTGAAAGTATCATTGTAATGGAAGTTGTTCTCAACACTGGAGAATATGTATCAAAGTAATCAAGACCTTCTTTTTGTCTATAACCTTTTATGACTAAACGAGCCTTGTACTTATCAATTGATCCATCGGCTTTTAGGTTACGTTTGAAAATCCATTTAGAACTTAGTGGCTTATTTCCGGGAGGAAGGTCCACTAGTTCCCACATATGATTTTGCAAAATGGAATCAATTTCACTCCTTATGGCCTCTTTCCATAAAGGACTTTCTATAGAGCTTATAGCTTCTTTGTACGTTTGAGGTTCTACTTCAACCACGTTAAGAAATCCGGACTAAAGGATTTTTCAACCCTTGCCCATTTACTTCTTATAGGTTCTACCTCATGATCCATATTATTCTCTTCTTGAGAATTTTGACCATCTTCTTCAATCATTGATTGAAGATTGTCATAGTTATCAATGTCTTGTTGATCAACTTGACTGTCACTTGCAATAAGTTCACGAGACCTTTTAGTTCTCGACCCTTTGCCTTTTCCCTTACATGGAAATACATCTTAAAAAATGAGCGTCCTTTGACTCTATCAAAGTGTTCTTGTGTACATCCGAGTTTTTAGATTCATGCACAAGAAACCGATATGCGTTGCTATTACTAGCATAGCAAATGAAAATACCATCCACCATTTTTGGACCTATTTTTATATGTTTAGGTAATGGTGCAATTACCTTAGTAAGATGCCCCTACACTTTCAAGTAATTATAAGAAGGCTTTCTACCTTTCCACAATTCATAAGGGGTTTTGTCTTGTTTCTTACGTGGTATCTTATTTAAAAGACAATTTGCTGACAAAATAGCATCACCCCACATGTTTTGTGGCAAATAAGAACTGGTTAACATTGCATTCATCATCTCCTTTAGAGTATGATTTTTGCGTTCAGCTACACCGTTTGATTGTGGAGAGTAAGGTGGTGTTACTTCGTGAATAATTCTATTTTGAGAGTAAAACTTGCCAAATGGTGCAACGTATTCACCACCACCATCACTTCTAACCTTCTTAATTTTCTTATTAAGTTGGTTTTCTACTTCTTGCTTGTAGAGTACAAATTTCTCTAAAGCTTCATCTTTGCTTTTAAGCAAATACACATAACAATATTTTGTGCTATCGTCTATGAAGGTAATAAAATATTTATTTCCTCCTATTGGTTGAACATATTTCAAGTCACAAATATTGGTATGTATTAGACTGAGTAATTCTGAATTTCTTTCAACGGATTGAAATGAAGATCCTGTTAATTTTGTCTCAACTCACGTTTCACATTTATGTGATTTATCGATATGAAATGTGGGTATATGATTCAAGTTAATTAAACATTGTAACAGATCAAAATAACGTGTCCAAGTCTGCTATGCCATAAATTAGAAGACTCAATCATATAAGCAACAACGTTATTCTCATTAATAGAATTTTGCTTATAAGAGATACAATGAAATTTGAACATTCCATTACATTCATATCCCTTTCCCACATACATGTCTCCCTTAGACAAAATAAATTTCTGAGATTCAAACACCATCTTAAAGCCGTGTGCACTCAATAGGCTCCCAGAAACCAGATTCTTCTTCATGTTAGGTACATACAAGATATTTTATAGTTTTACTTCTTTGCCGGAAGTCATTTTCAGAATCACCGTTCCATGTCCTTTAACTTTAGAAGTAGAAGAATTGCCCATGAAGAGATTCTCCCCATTTTCAATAAAAGTCAATTTAACAAAAGACTCTTTGTCACAATATATGTGATGAGTGTCACCAGTGTCAAGCCACCACTTTGTTGGGTTTGAGTCAATCATATTGACCTCAGAAATTACAACACAAACGTTGATGTTACATACATCTTTTGTAATTTCTTTCATAACTTTTACCTCAATATTATTGACCATTTTTTGTCAATTTACAAACAAATTATTTTAGTCTCATCTTTTGGCAATTTAAGCATTTTCCATTTGACATTTATCTCTTGGATATGCTTCCATTTTGTCTAACTTTGAACTTACATTTAACATCTTGTTTGCCCTTTTTGGAGTCTCTAATGACCTCCACCACGTTAGCTTTCGCCAAAACTTGATTAGCAATAGAAAATTTTTTATTTAAGGAATCCCTCAATTCGTTTGCAATACGTTTAATATTACACACCTTATATAGGTCAATGACTAAGTCATTTAAGATAAGATTTTTGCAAAGAAAATCCATATAATTCCAACCATCCATAAATAATTGAAAAGAACCATTAACAACTCCAACATGAGGGTGATCTTTCAATATATTATGGTATCTCATGTTTGTCACGTAGAAAAATATTTTATATTGCCAAACTTTAAAATTTGATCCACAAAATTTCTCCGATCTTTTAAGAGTTGAAATAAGATATAATCCCAAAGCAACCTCATGATCATTAGGCATAGCAATCATTAAACTCGAAAGTTCATTTCTATTAGGTCCAGCACCAATAGGACCAATTTGTCCATTTTAGCTATTCTGGCCTAGAACCGTTTTAGAACCATTATCTCCACTCGGTAAAATAATGTCCGTAATTTTCTCAATTCACAATCTGAAATACTACAGAATAAGTCAGAAACTTGTTAAAGAGAAAAAAACCAAGAAAAAGAAGACAGAGAATTTTTTACTATTTTTTTATTTATATGAACAACGTTTTGTAAAAAAAATAGTTTTCAAGAATCCAAAGTAACCTGCACTTAACTTAAGAAAAAAATATAGACATATAATTGTCTTAAGATTGTTAGTAGCGGTATTGAATAAAATAAACAATACTATATTTCATTACGAATAAGTACGTATTACAATATGATTTTCAAAGATATAAAAATGTAACAATTATAATAGAATAATACTTAAACCTTTTACTAAAGAAGAAGCTTATTGCGGAGGCCTGAAACTCAATTTCCTTAAGACAATTATTCATCTGCTACCGGTGAATTTGCCTCCCAGGATACAACCGCAATCATTAGTCGAACTCTAACCGTGTGAAGAGCAATTCACAAGAACCTAAATCTAAGTAGCCTTCTTGTAAAAGGAATGAAAACTTTGAGAGATATTTTTAGTATGAAAACAGAAAATAAATCAGAAAGTAAACAAGAACAAATACCAGCTGGATTTTTTTCAAGAGTGAAAGAGTGAAGAAAAGTGTGTTTTGAGAAGGCTACAAGAATAGGGTATTTATAGGACAAATGACATTGACATGGATTAAATTAGTTTAAAGGGCATTAACCCTTGTAACCACACCTTTATGGTCATTAACTTTTGTGAACACACCTTTATGGTCATTAATCATGGATGTTGTGAGAAATACAATTGATAAGGGATTAAATACCCATTAATCAAATAAAAAATCTGGAGAAAAAAAATATTACATGACAATATTTTTTTTGTACCGAATCACCGATTTAGCGCATTTAAATTTGACAGATGTCCAAACTTTAAACTACAATTTCTCATTCATCGTTAATCCATTTTAGGCGTATAATATATCGTTAGAAAGCTCTTGAAGCGTAGAATACAATGACATATTTCATGTTATTCAAATCATAGCTTTTCCATTTTATAATTTAGCCTAAAGTAGATAATGCACAACATTATCTAATATGCCATATTTCCAACAGAACTATCCTCCTCATAAGAAATATAACTTGTATCCAACTAACCTTAAAAAAATCGAAGGAATCCATTGGAGTGCTAACTGGAGAACAATCTATGAAGTTAACTTTATTAAAAAAACCTTCTCAATATAATGAGATTGAGAAATTGAAATAACATTGTTCTTTCGCTTGATTCTTATACCAAGAATCACTACAACATCCCCTAAATCATTCATCTCAAAACTAGATGACAAAAAATTTCTTTGTATTATCAATCTGACTTTGGTCAGTACGAAACAACATGTTATTTACATATAAACAAATTATAACTCCTTTACTAGAAGTATCAAACTTGCTATATACACATTTTTCTGCTTGGTTCATAACAAAACCATCATACAAAACCATATCACCAAACTTTTGACGATACGCTTTTGGTGCTTGATTTAGTCCATATAACAATTTCTTCGGCTTGCATACTTTGTTTTCACAAACTGACATAACAAACCCTTTAGGTTGCTATATATAAATTTTTATAATCTAGTTCATCCTTTTAGAATGCAGATTTTACATCCATTTGATCAATTACAAGGTTTTTCACATTAATCAATGAATGAAACTTGTGTAAGAATAATTTCTACTATATTAGAAATTTTTATAACTTTTATAAACTATGTTCTATAATCTTTATGAATTTATTTACAAAAAATAAATCAAATACATACTGATTTAACGGTTATTTTTTCAGAATTTTTTGAACTTTAAAAAATTCTGAAAAAATAATTGTTAAATCAGAAAAATATGAAAATGGTAGGGTAAATAAATTTTCGGAGCAAAACAACATTATTTAGGGCCTGAAATCGTAAAAATACCAAATGGACCATTAAAAACGCACCATCTGCCATTTTGTTGACCAGTCAACTTTGACTTTTGACTGACACGTGGCAGTCAACCATTGACCAATCAACCCCAAAGGTGAAACCAATGCCACATCATATGACGGTTAAAGTTGAATAAGAAAAAATATCTAGCGACGCTTCTTTTCACTAAAGCGTTGCCAAAACTGCTTCACTTAACCAACCGTTACATTCTTTCTTGCGACACAAAAAATTATTCTGGCAACGCTCTAAAAATCGTAACCATATATCAACTAGTCGCCTTGTTTCTGGCAACACTTCAAAAAGTGTCATAATAGATCACTAAAGCGATACCACAACTGCTACACGAAGCATCACCATATATCATGAGCCATTATAAACGGTTGTCACAAAACTAACCGCCGTGACTTTTCACTTTGTGACAGAATTTCTGATGGAAGTAGAATTCCTCACAAATTGTCACAGTAAACCAAGAACTACTGTGAAAAACAGTTATCACCAATGAACCATCGCAACTTTTTATTTTGTAATGGATTTTGCAACGGATTCAGAATCCCTTGCAAACTGCAGAAAAATGAATTCAGATTTTAAATCATTTTAAAATCAATTTTAGCCTCCGAACCTTTTCTAAGGTTTTTCAATGTCCCGAGTCTAATGGTTTCGTTATTTTTACTAAAAAACGATCAAAAAATCTCTATTTACCCAAAATAATGTGAAAAATGCAACCTTTTTTCGTGAAAACAACGTGAAAATACTCGAAATCAAACAAAATCGATTCAAACGCGACTTTGAACATTAAAATTACAAGATCTTGTTCAATTGTTGACCAAAACACAAAATCATGACTAAAACGCTCAAAAAACACTAATTTTCTCCGTTTTACATACTTTGACCATAAATTCGACAAAAAATTCACCGAAAATCATTCTCGAACAAAAAATTCAGAATTTCCAGAATTTGAAGAATGAGAAATCACATACAAATCACAAAAAAACATATCAAAAATCTTCGCTCTGAAATCAATGAAGATAATTGAATAAGAACGGATCGAATTGTGTACCTTTACTGTGCCCGGGATCGTAGAGTGCCGCTATAACACTGTATGTATACAAAAACGAGATTAAATCACGGTATTTTAGATATTAATAGATTTCTGTGACTTCTTTAATAGATTCTCTATTCGTCATCATTTTCAGAAAAAAATTAATTTCAATCTTTGAAACTAAGCAGACTTTCAATCTTTGATGGGGAAATTCCTGAAAATAACTTGGATAATCTCTGAAGTCATGATATCACTTTCAGATTGAAACTAATTTGGTGGTTCTCCCAAATTTTTCAATCGGATAAAATCAGAGAAAAAAAATCATGAACTTAGAATGATTATTCGTTATGAAGAAAAATAAACCATCAATCTGAAAGCGTTGCAAAAAACCCCGCCTGTAAGTGTTGCCAATGCCAGGTTTTATAAGCCTAAAACAAGCAGTTGCAACTATTCAAAACAAAAGCATTGCAAAAACACGTGTCCATTCGAGCAGCTACAACAGTTCAAAATAGAAGTGTTGCAAAAAGTAGCTCCCGGACCCTCATAAGCTAAGTATCATAATAAAACTCGAACAAACGTGAGCTCTGCACTCTCCTGACTTGTTTGATGAAATATTAAGACCTCATTGGTCAACTAGTTGATCCAATTACACAAAAATACGAACATAGGTTTTTATGTTTGATTAGGAGATTTTCTTCCTAACTGTTTTAGGATTGTTTTTAGTTTAAGTAGGATTAGAATTTTAGCTCCAGGAAACATCTTTTGGAACTGGTCCTGTGGCCAACATTCTTCTTATTTTCTTAAATTATCTCAATGATTATTTTAGTTTTGTTTTCTGTAATTATGAGCAATTAATTTTTATCTTTCGATTGAGGAGTAATTTTGAAACTAGTTGTTAGTTATGAAGCTTGTTCTTGATATTCTTTCAAATTTTAATTTTCAAACTAGACCGGTAATATCTTTTATAATTATATTTTTTAGCCCTTCAATTTGGCCAATTGATGTTCTCTTTTTTTATAAGTGGCTTGAAATTATAATGAATTGTTACTTCTATTAAATTTATACTCTTTATAGTTTGATGGAAGATTGTAACAAACGATTTCTCAAACAACTCTCTGTGGTTTGTTCGATTTAAACCAAATTTATATGCTAATCATAATTTGTTGGTTTAAAGTTGGTCTTTCAAAACTTAATATTTTTTGACGATTAAATCTTGTCTGCTTCTTGTTGGTCCATGTGAGGGTCTATATAAGGTCAGACGGCGGGGGGGGGGGGGGGGGGGGGTGAATGACCCTTTTTGAGGAATTAACAGACTTTAAAAAGTCTTGTGTAGCGTGTTTGATATGTTCCAGATATATTGGATCCATATGATGCAAATATGAAATGTTGTGCAAATAAAGTAAAGAGTTAGAATATCAAACACATAGTTTTATCCTGGTTTGACCTTGCCTACTCCAGTCCCTGGAGTGTCCTTATTCTGACCTTTTTCCACTAGTGGATTCTTTTCCAACTGGCAGGAATCAAGCCTCATAATTTATCTCTGGATGGTAACCCGTTCCAGATGTAGGATATACCACTAGAAGCACCAACTCCTAGCTGAGTTCTCTTGTCTTTAGCAGGATATACCAATTAGATTTCTACCCAAACCTAAGCTGAGTCCTATAGGGAGATCCCACTTAAAGCACCAACTCTAACCTATATCCCAATCTCAATACTCACCCAAGTATGAGATTTTTACAAATTGTTTTTCTCAAGGGTTTTGTTTTTGAATTCCTCAAGTTTATAACTCACTTGAGAATTCTTACAAACTGATTTGGAATGATTTGTTTCGTGGAGGGATTTAGTCACTGATTATAGTAGCGGATTCTCTTATGTATACTTTCTTAAAACAACCAGCACCTTCTCAACTTGTGAAGTTTCCCTTTTATAGGCTTTGATCATTAATGTAGCCGTTGTGTTGAATTGAATCTTCACTGTTGATCAGGTATGATGTGGCACTTCTGGAGCCATTGATTAATCCGTTAGACTAAATAATTGTCCCATTTGAATCCTTGGGATTGAGGTTGAAAACCTGTTAGTGATCATTTTCCTTGTATTTTAGCGATTCACCAACTTTTATGCCAATAGTCCAGTGTGTGAGCTTCAAGTGCCTTTCCTATTTATCTAGGTAGAAAAGGTTATTACCTTTCCTCTTTCCAGTGTCAGTCCTTCTATCCTTTTCTGAAAAGTGTGCTAGCTGTTATTTTATCTTTCATAAGGGGAAAGGATCTTTGACTCTTAGACCAAAAAGGTGGAGGGTCTTGGATATGATGTATGCCCTTAAGGCAATTGGGGCGATATATCTTAATTATATAATAGTATGAATATTTTGTTTAATCAATAAAGGCATTTAATCTTTTGTTTATATCGATGTGCTTATAAATATATTATCGCTGGTTAAAATATATTCAATGATGTATGTATACAAAAGTCCTTGACCTAACATAGGATGAAGTCAGAGAAATTATAGTTGGACTATATTTAGTGAGAACTGCTTCATGTGCAATTATGATTATGTCTAAACTATCCCTAGTCATAGCTTCATCAAGAAAGGATATTGATGAAGCGGAAAGACTAGCATGTGGTCAACTTTCTTAGAAAGGGTCCAAGCAGCCAATCTCCTAAGGACTGAAGGTGGTGCCTTAAGTTTGACACATGGATATATCTGGGAGATATATTGGAGACCGCAGTAAGATAAGCACTTGGTGTATATATCAATGTGTTAGTGTTTATCTTCATGCAATAAACTTTGCCAATATCCTCACACTTGAGATGCTAGTTACCCTGTGAGGTACTATTGCTATACTTTGGGTCATTCCTATACAGTCATTAATTTAGGGTGTCACGAGTGATTACGGGTATAGTGATGACATCATATTGGTAAGCTAAGTAGTCGGATAGAATCCATTGCTCGGGATATATTCAGGAGTTGTACCTGGCCGCTTGTTGAAGTGATGATTACTATAAACCTTTGATCAGAGTATGTGTTTGATAGAAATAGTTTCTAGTCAAACACACTATAGTAAAAGGCAATGTACTTCAGTAATAAGTTAATAACTAGGATAGCTTGGAGCAACCTTACTATTAGCGGGTTAACACTTTAAACGAACCCTATAAACCAGATGGTACTAATATTAAAGAATGGAAGGAGTTCATCGCATTGGACATATATTGTATTAACCGGAATTAAGTCATAAGCACAAATGACATTTCGAGTAATGGGGGATGGTAGACCCTTGCTAGAGGCGTACTATAGTTGTTTAAGGTAATCGAGTTCTATTCACAGTCTAGAACCTCGAGCCAATGGTTCCATTAGAACAAAGGGTTATTTAAGACTTAACAGCTCAATACTTCGAGATCCTATAAGTTCACACACATTGGACCTTCATCGGACTAAGTAAAGAACTAATAGATTTATTCTATTACAAAAATATAACATATTAATAATTGGATTATTATTTAATTGGTTAAAAATGATCAGACCATTTCGGATAAACCAAGGAATTTATTTTGACCGGTAACTAATTTATTAGGGTCATTAAATAAATATTTATTTAGAAGGGATTAAAAGAGATTTTTCTGAATGGGTTGGACTAATTAAACATTGTTGGACAATTTTGAATTGTAAAATGGACTGCGAGATTCACGATAAGTTCGGTGCACGAAATCCCACACCATAGGCTTGCAAGTGCCACAATGCGGCACTTGCGAAAGCCCACTAGGCTGGGCTTGCCAAAGGCAGTGCTGGGCAAAGCCCAGCATGAGAAATCTCTCAAGCTGGGCTTATGAGAAATCTCGCAAGCCTAGCTTGCAAGAAGCCCAGTATATGGAGCACGTTGTGCATGCGGGCAAAACCTGTAGGGCTCCAAGCCCCGCGGGTCAAACCCGCGAGTGGGATGTGCAAATCATCAGAAAAAGGGGGAATAATTTTGCTCCCCCAAGCCTATAAATAAGCTTCTCCATGCCCCCTTTCAAATTGCACCAATAGCTCAAAGCATAAATCCTAAGTGAGATTCGCAAAGATAAATCTCTTGGGTATTTGAGCAAGTTCTTTTTGAGGAGCTTAATTTTAATCAAGCACCTTTAGTCTATATTTTCGGGTGGGGCTTCTAGAGTGGTCTAGCAACTACTCAAGGCTCCTTAGTTCTTCCTCTCGGGGAGGTTTTGGTTGGTGGGGTTCGTGTGGATACTCATAGATGTTATCCTACCCTTGGAGGCTTATGCAAGGAGGTTCTGCTAAGGCACACTTCAACTGTTAAGTTTTCTTTCTTTCTCTTTTTATTATTAGGTCTTTTTATTTAAGCATTTTTAGACTTAATAATTATGGTTAGGTTGTTTTGTATGCTTAGTTTATTTTATGCTTCGGTTATAGCTTAGAGTTATAACATGTTTAGGTTATAGCTTAGAGTTATAACATGCTTAGTATAACATATATATGCTAGGATATAATTTAGAATTATGGTATGCCTAGCCTATGCATGCTAACCTAGGTAGAGAATTAATTAGTTAAGGCTTTATTTAATTTATATGCATCAAATAGGAGTTCTTTGGGACATGGACAATTTTGAATTTCCGTCGTACCAGTTATGCATGTTCAAATTGACTGTCAGTTCCCAATAGAGGGAAATGTAACTTTCAAATCATTCCCTTTGTCTTGTTAACTTTATCTTTCAGATGACTTTAGTCTTGATATATTCGGATGCTATTCAATCAGTCTCCTTTTGGATGCTGATCTTGAAAGGTTTAAAGTTTGTTTCCTTTCCAAACTTTAACCGGATGCTTCCATTATGTGCTTAGGTATTTGTAGTCTTCAATGTATGTCCGGATAGCTTGACTTAGACCAGATGCTTCTATTTTGGATTAAGGATATTACATTTTTTTTTCCTTAAGTTTTTGTTTTCTTCAAACTTCTACAAACTTGATCCGGATCTGTTCTTGGATTTGTTCTTTCGGATCATTTTTTCCCAACAATCTCCCCTATTTGATGGAAACAAAAACTAAGCACATATAAGCATAAGAAAAGGGGTTTTTATGAGCTAAGTATGATTCTTAATACTTAGTCATTTACAGATTTGCTCCCCCATAATTTTAGCATCCTAACTCCCCTATTATTTTTGTATTCTAGCTTCTAAGTTTTTGAAGTACAATTACAGATTGTACTTAGAAGCAATTTTTAAGTAGAATATTTTCAGTATATATACTTCTGTTGTTAACAATAGTTAACCTCATGAAGTTCTTGATTACAAGATACAGAGTATATAAAAGTGAAAACTGCAGAACTAGCTATTACAATTATTTAAGTAAAAATAGCTATTCTACACAGACTACTTCTTTGAACTCTTCTTCCCTTTAGCTGTTGATGTGCCCTTTTCAGAGTCTTTATCTTTCTCCCCCTTTTTGTTCCCATCAACTTGGGGGTCAATAACTATATAAGTTTGGCCATCCTAGTTCCCCTACCAAGCTCTGGAGTAAACTGAATAATCTATGTTACCTTCCACTCGCTTCTCAATAATAATGTCCACGGTAGGAGTAACAAGATATAAAGGTTTGATTAGGCTCCGGAGTTTTTTGTAGGATTTAACTAAGTCTGGATGCATTGTGAGTATATGTTGCCTATCTTCTTCATCAAAGTATGGAAATAGGGCTTTGAGAAGGGTGAGGTTGCTTTTGTAGCCAAAGAATCTCGTATTCCCTATGTGCTGGATTAGATCCTGAAGAATAGGTAGAAGAAGACTTTCCGGAATGACAAGGGAGGTTTTCGATGTGGAAGGAGTAGAGAGTGAGAGGGTAGACATGCTAGTTTGGATCTTTTCAAATTCTAGCCCAATGTCTCTTTGGTAGTTGTGTGGAGTTTCATTTTGAAGCTGGACCTCCTTGGTGAAATTGTCCTTCCAATGACTTATGATTTTCTCTGTTCCTGAGAGATGAAATTAGAAGTCCTAACTCAGATCCTCCATATATTTTGTCAAGATCCAAGGGAGATCTTTATCTAGGAAATGGTATAGCATTTCTTGAGCAGCCTGATGTTCCTCTTTAAGTAGAGTGAACCCAGATCTAATGCCTGTCCCAGCTTCTATTACAGCTCCGGGGATGAATTTTTCCAAGCTTTCAAACTTGTAATCCATGTACTCTATCAGCTCAGATTTTATGTCATTGGAGGATGAAGTAATCTGACCCATTAAGGTAGCACAATTATTGTCAGCTCCGATGAGTGCTTGATCTGCAAAGCAATTTGCTTCTACAATGTTTGAGTTCATTTGATTCAACACCGGAGTGATCCATGAAAGGGAAGTTTCTGCTATGAGTTTAGCTGTTAGGAAGGCTTCTACCTTCTTTTCAATATTCTTGAAAATTCTCTTAATTTCCCCTAATTCAGACTTTAAATCTGGAGCCAAAGATTTGTCATTTATTATGTTCTCCATAAATTTGAGTTGAGTTTATATACTCTGGAGAATCTGCCTGACATTGCTCTCTTCCTGCCTCTCAACTGCAACCTATTATAACAATTTAGGTGTAGTAGTTAGCTTGTCAACTCTGCCAGGATTTATCTTGGAAGTCGGTTGTTTAGGAGTGCTTTCGGATGATGAAGTCTCTTCTGACCCAGAGATGCTTTTGGATTCCCCAAATCCAGAAGATTCAAATTCACTTGACTCATCCTGCCTCTATTTCTCCAACCTTTCCTCTGTAGTAGCCTCACTCTTAGAGCCCACTTCAGAAGTATGCTCATTGAGTCCCAGACTTACTCCCTTATCTGGAGCTTTGTGCTTTGGGATAGGCTCAATTACCTTAGATGCAGTTTGGGTTTCTACATCCAAGTTGCCTTGGTTTTTAGTGATATCAGCCTCAACAGCGATATTCTCAGAAGAAATTAGAGTATGAATTACCTCTATTTTCTGTTATTCTAAATTATCTGCTTCTATTTTACCATCTTCCTTCTCAACCCCTGGAAGACTAGCATTGGCCTCAGTCTCCCCTGCCTTTGCCTTTTTAGGATTTTTATCAGCTTACTGCTCAGAATTGTTGGAATTTTCCTCAACATCCCCTCTAATTGCCTTTTCAGGACTTTCTTCCTCAACTACTTCAATTACAATAGTTGCTAAGTTCAATAGATTCTCCGAAAGAGGATCAGTTCTAGCCTTAAAGAGAAATAGATCTTCCTTCGAATATTCGCTTTTGTATAGAAGAACCAGGTCTGTTGATTCTATCAGGATTGGTGGATTATCAGTGGTTACTGCTTGGGACAAGCCTCTGAGTCCCTCCTTGGTCAGTCTATTTTACTTGAAATTGTCCCAGACTACATTCATCATTTCCTCATACTGGGGATCCTCTGAATGGATGTTATCTGGAAGGATTGGCTTTCCAGCAATCACAAGTTCTTTTCCCTTACTCAAATCTATTAGTTCCATGCTTTTGGAAGTTGGCTTTTGAATGTGAATACCAGCAGTTTGCTTTTTGGTAGCCAATTTTGTCCTCTTGGCTTTGAGAGCTTCTTTAAAAGGAGATCCCTTCTAGGTTAGTTGTTTCTTTGGTATAGGCTTCTCATCCCTGATCTCCTCACTATTTGATTCATCCTCCTGCTCTTGGAATTCCTCCATTGTTCTCTTTTCCCCCTTTTTCCACCCTTTTTTGATAGTAGCAACAACTACTGCAATCTTCTTAGTAGCCTCTAGTTCATAAATTGGTTTTATCTTTTTGTCTATAACTTTAATGAGCCTCCCTCTTCCCTTAGGCTTTTCAAGGGTTATTGTCAAGAGTTGTATGAGGGGAACTGTGTCCTCATCCACTTCCTCAACCACTGGCTTTATGCTGATTTCTCACTGAGCCTTAGGCTTAGTGGTTTTGGCTTTCTTGGCTTCCAGAGCGATTTCATCTACTCTTTCGGCCTTTTGGAACCAACTTATTTCCTTTCTTTCCTCTTTCTGCCTAATTGCTTTCTCTTCATCCCATTTTTCTCCAAAACTGAGCTTTTTGAAGTTCTTTTCTAAAATCTCCTTCCCTTGGATGGACTGAGGTCTGGATAGATTAACTCCATTTTCAGGAAGAATTTTTATGATGAGAGCGCCGTGGAAGTTTTTGTGTTTCCTCATGAAAGTATGATCAATACTAGCATGTTCACAAATCTGCTTTCCACCCAATGTTGCAAGATATAGTGTTAAAAGGAGGACAGTGTTGTGAGAGAGGCCTTCCAGATTAGGATGAATTTTGCTAGGATGTGTTGGAGTATCCTGAGAGTTTCTAGCCAGTATGTGGAGAATTTATCTCCAAAGTATCATATTGGGAGCCATATCTTTGGATGATATTTGATAAGAAGCTTATCTCCATCATTACGCAACTAAACTCCATCATTCTTCATTTTAAACTAAATCACAAAGAATTTCGGAGTGACTGTTATCACTTTTCCTTGCACCTTGGTCCGGAGGGCATCATAATAGGAGTGAATTATCAGATTGTCATAGAACTCTTTTACGAGGTCCGGATAGTGGGGTAGTTGGCTTTCAGAAAACCTTCTAGGTGTTGATCTTTTATAGCTGGGAATATGGTTCTGTGTTGAATAAGAAATTATCCTCCAAGTAGTCTGATGGTACTACAGAGTCAGGGCTTTTGAGTTTCAAAGTAGCAAAATCCTCATCTTTGAGATCAGATTCTACAAAGATATATCTTGGAGGAGGTGTGGTTTGATTGGATGCCATTTGAAGATTAAGAGAAGAATTTGGAAATTTAGGGTTTTAGATTAAAAATTGCAGAGTAACAGTAAGATTGTTGCTCATATTAGCACAGGTTCGTTCCAGCCTGATGAGGAATTACACCTATTTCGTTCAGTGATCAGACAAAAGAGCCAAAAAGGACCAAATTATCATCCAAAATCCGAAATTTAAAAATCCACATTCTAGGGAAGCTTCAATTTAGCATTTTCTATTGAAAAATCAAAAATCCAAATTTGGCCAAACATAGGTAATCATCCCGCCGGCTAATCACCTATCTATAGTTAAAAAAAATCAAATCTTACCGAGATTTGGGAAGGATTTAGGGGATTAAAGTAAGATCTTGTCAGATAGGTAATTAGCCCGCCGGCTAATTACCACCCCTCCATAAATAGAGGACTTCACTCCTCATTTCAATAGGGACGGAAAAGAAAAGAAAAGAAAAATTATTTCGTTCCTTTTTGTTCTAGGAGCCCTAAAAGCCCCAAAACTCTGTCATAACACTTCCAAATCCGAGCTTTATTACCGACATTCGATATAAACTCATTTCCCCATCTTTTTTAGATCAAGATCTCACAGTGATCTTTGGTCTAAAAACAAGCCAATTTCTCAAAAATCCCCGCATTCCCTTTAGGAATAATCCAAGATTATAGCCATAACTTGGGTTAAGCCCATTTTCCAAGCAAACCACACTTTCTGACAACTTTGGTCCCACACCGGCTCTCAAGTCATCCTAGACAAACAAAAAGGTAAACTGAGGGTAATTGGCACTAAGCCCAACTTTAAAATTCATTTTTATTACTTTTATTATTGCATTGCATTCCATTTCTCTGGTTAAGTGAGCCACTGGTGCCACTTAAACTATAATACGTGTAAATAAGCTTGCAGGTACAGACAAACATCCAGAATGTGAGGACACTCTATCCGAGTTTCCTGGCCAAAACCCAAATGCTGCCGTTACTCTACCAAAATTTTGGGCAAATATCTATTTATTATGCTGTTATACTGCCTGTTTTATTTCTTAAATAAAGCCGTTGTAATGGATAAATTACCATAAATTCCAAAGTTCCAAAATTAATCCAAATAATTTGAACAATATGAGTAACTATCATGTCCGAACTTAGAATCTCATTTTCTTTTCGGTATAAAAATCTCATTTTGGATTAGTATGCCACAATTCCCGTGGAGCTGAACTGTGTGGCAACTCTATTTTATTTTTAAGTAAAGTAAAATGCTTTATTTTAAAAATATTTTCTTTTATTACAATGTGTAAATATATTTCTCAATATAATCACATTTTTTACTTATAAAAAGCCACGTTTTTCACACTCAATAAGTTTACGTGAAAAATAATAAAATAAATTTTCTCTTTAATAAAACAAAGCATTTTCTTATGAAAGAGGCACACGCATTTAAGCTAACCGGATTTTCTCAAACCGAACCAAACTCCGCAGTTTTCTCAAACTGCACCGAATCAGACGCGCCTCGCGCATCGCACCCTATGTGCTCCCAACCATAAAAGAACCTCACCCGCTCATAATGGAGACTCTACTGGGGAGTAAAATTATTTTTACGAAAACCCATTTTTTATAAAAAATAAAAATTTTGACATAATAATTAAAATATTGTTTAAATTAAATTTTGGAAGTATAAAATATGTGGTAATTTCAACATTACACAAATTTTAGGATTGCATAGCATCTGCATTCTTTACCCCATAACCAATTTAGGTGTCTTTTGGTGAAGTATCTCCAAGTTCGCTTAGGGCTTGAGGGGTATGGATCTGATCACACCCCTTGCATAATGTACGAGGGTGTGAGCACTGGATTTTAACAATCCTTCTCACGAAACTATGATGAGAGCTATATGATACAATGTCTTTTATGTGTTGTCCATCAGAGGTGTTCCTACTACTGTAGAGTTGAGTTTGGCTAAAGTTTGGAAACCTAGTTTGCCCTTAGCGACCCGTACGGGTGCTGCCTGGTGGTACGGATCCACTAGCAGACCCGTATGGGTCATCCCTTCCATACGCCTGGAGGGACACGTACGGGGAGGGGCCCCACCCGTACAGGTCCTCTTATTGCCTAAATAGGCTCTTTTAGTAGGGAATCCATTCCTATTTCGGGAAATGGCAGGTCATGAATGCGATTTATTGCATTTAGACATCCTTTCCCCTATAAATAGGGCCCTTCTCTTCACATTTTAGATAGACACATCTCATATAAAAATTATACTAAAACTCTAGTAATTTCTATAGGTATAGAAAAGGTATAGGGGGGTATAGGAGGTATAAAATAGGGAGAAAACCCTTCCTTTGAGGTTTTGTCCGCATTTAATTCATTCCTAGCTTCTTTTATTAGGATTTAGGGGAGGTTTTGTCCACACAAATACTCACCTAAATAGTCCTATTTCATCATCTACTTTGGCCAGACTCTCTGAACTGGTAAAGGGATCATCTCAAAGTGGATTCACTCCGCAAAGGTAATGCTCCTGAGCTTCAAAGAGACTCACATTTTAGTTATTTCATTATTATTATTCTTTGTTCTTCTATTATATCTATTCCTTTCATTTCTTGTTTTGGGTCTGGTCCTAACCCGTATGAGCCTTGTTGGTACGGTATATCCCCAAAGATATCAAATCGGTGCGCCATACTCATACGGAAGGAAATCCCTTTTTATCTTAATTTTCTATCATAATCTATTATTCTGTAAACTGAACTGAACAAAGTTTCTTCCTGGACTAGATAAGACTCGTACGGGTACACCATACCCTGTATGGGTCCTCCCTAGTAGTCGTACGTGTCCTACCCACCCGTACTAGACCAGCCCCAGGCAGATTCCAAAACTCATTTTAATTGGTTAAAAATCAATCCAACTCACCATTTGCCATGCAATCATTTTTACTGATAATCTAGTAAATCAACCCACAAAACTTAAAGTGTGTTTTCACAATAAAATACGCTGAAGTGCTGATTTATGATGTGCTATAAACTATGCTAACGTCTATGAATGCTGGGGAATTTACTTTCATTTTTGTTTTATAACTTAGAACAAATGTATAGGTTCTCTTTGCAATTTCCCCCATTTTCCCCCTGGTTGTAATTTTTATTCCCTCATTTATTGCTTGTGCTTTATTATAATGTGTAAATGCATGTAACGAGTGTGAAGGAGTGTAGAAATAGGATTTCTGTGATAATTCCCTAAATGATGAAAACTAATACGGTTTTACGCGGTGAATGCAATTTTGAATCAACTAAATGAGAAATAAGTGACTCATCTGATACTAGAATGTCTGATCCAATAGGTATAAGTCTCCCGCCTAGAGGGAACCGTACCAAAACGCTTTCCCAAGTAGACAACTTGGGTGGCGACTCTATCAATTGTATCGAGATTTGGGTCTCGATTCTTTTATTCATTAAAATTAGCTTATTATGCAAACTTTAACTAAAAATGTTTTATCACACCTAAATCCAACCAAACCCCCAGTGGGCCCCGCCTCTCACACAGGCGCTAAGGGAGACCCATAGTCATCGATACCTCACAGTGGCGACTCTACTATGGAATTAATCTTTTAACTTGCAAAATGTTGGTTTATTTTAATGGCTTAAAAGATTAAGATGAGCACCGAAAATCATTTACTTGATTCAACCCACTTTTTTTTCATCATTTGGGAAAATTACCACACTCTATCTTCTCATCTCCTTCTCTCTTTAGCTAGATGTGCTCTTCTTCTAGCGCTAGGTTAGGGTGCCCTATTATTTCTGCAACACTCATAACAATGATACTCATTACCGCTAGCGATATTGGGGATACCTTAGTAGGTGGAGCACTCATTGCCATCTCCCTTCAAAAGAGGCTTGATGCGATGGGAACCTTCTACATCAACTTTCGATATGTCCCTACACCATTTTATCAAAAGCCATAGAATTTTACCTTTTAGGTTCCCTGATTTCTATGTGAGATTAGATTAAGGAAGAATACCCTTAGACTGGGTGGGAGAAATAAGGACGGAACTGATTGATTCATATGTGTTGTGTTACATACCCTTATGATTAACCCCACCATGCATCATTATAATTTACGCATACATACCACATCCCATGCATGTACTAATCTCTTGGTTATCACCCCATCCAAAACTAAGCCTCAAAGGGAAAAAGGTTGGCGATGATCTCAAGTCTGTTTGACTCGCATTCTAGCTCCTCCTGTTCCGATAAGGGTTACTCTGTCTCCATCTATGGGTATATCATTTAGTAGTCAGTTTAGTTCGGTTGATCTTTCTACCTATCATCCTAAGGAGATGTCTCGTATCCCGACTTTAGAGGGCCAGATTGATGTTGAGGTTAAGAATGTTGCTACTAGGAAGGAGGCAAATGCATCAAGGACTAAGGTTAGGTCGGAGATCACAAATGCCATCTTATAGTACTTGGGAAGTGATCAGTTTTTAGACCGAATGAATGATAAGATGATCTCCTCCATTAAGGTGATCATGGCTGAAGAGAGGATGATAAATGCTCCTCATAGTGCACCTGTCAGTACTCTAGCAGTGAATGCAGTGATTAGTGAACAAGTATCGGGGTATCGGGGGTTACTCATAATCCATTCACTCAGTTTCATTTGCCACCTGTGCGGACTCGCAAGGACTCTTTTAGTCAGTTTGGTTAGTTAGGTTCTATGGGTCCATTTAGTTTAATTAGCTTGCCATTCTAGTCAGTGGGTACAGTGGTTCCTCCAGTTATTAGTCAGTTTATGCAGCCTAGTTAGGGGTTTGTACCACTGCCATTTCAGTTTGGGGCATATGGTCTGATCCTAAATTTTATGGTCACACCTAAGGGGATGACCTTTCCTTAATCAATAGGTTTACCCTTGGGCACAATTACTCAGTCAGAGGGATCATGTTTATCCTTGGAATTACGTAACTTACTTCAAAAATTGCTTGCTGCTAATCCCAGCTCCCAACCATCATCACTATCAGTCCAAACAGGATTGGGTCCCTGAAAACTTTAGTATGCCTAGCATAGCAAAGTATAAGGGAACTGGTCTGCCTCAATCTCATATCACCACCTATTAGAGAGTAATGAGAATCAGAAAGTTAAGTGATAAGGTCCTAGCCAAAATGTTCCATTGCACTTTGGAAGGTCCTGCTATCGAATGGTACAACACTTTATCAGACGAAGTGATTGGAAACTAGAAAGCTTTATTAGAAGCTTTCATTGAGAAGTATGGTTTCAATGCCACCATTAAAACTACCATACAAAATTTGGAGGCTATTAAGCCAGCCACCAATGAGAAGTTTAAACCCTACTTTGAAAGGTGGATGGCTACTCAAGATCTATTGAAGGATAGGCTAAGTCTCCTGGAGATGATTGTAAAATTAATGGATGGTGCACTGCTTGCTTATCATAAGTTCCTTGGTATGGATAAATTTTGTAGCTATGTTAAGGTCTTTGAAAAAGCTGAGAAGTGGGAAAGAATTGAGGAATTGGAGAAGGCAAGTGTACCGGCCTAACCGTGGTTTAAAAAAATGACCCTTCAGCCCCAGCCTAGGCTTCTAAGTCAAAATCCGGCTCCGATCCAAAAACTACGGTAGTGCGAGAAGAAGTAGCTGCAGTTTGCTCCATTAAAGATGACATCTCCCCCTGGAAAGCATCCCTGCCCGCCATCTTCACTAAGCTAAGGGAACTTGGTCTTCTTTAGAGTATTAAGCCCTATGTCCCACCCAAGCCTTAAGACAGGGATCAGTTTTGTGCTTGCCATGTCAGCAAGGGGCATTGCATTGGTGCCTGTAGGGATCTACTTGAGGTTTTTCATGGTCTAATTAGGGAAAGAAGATTCAAGAACTCGAGCTTAAGCCTAGTACTATAAATAACCCCCTGCCAATTTTCAGAAACAGGTTATAGCTGTCGAGTCAGGCTTACCCTCCTATCATATCTTTAATATAATCTCGCAAGTTAATCCTATAGTTCACTCAGTAGTGGCCTTACCTGATGAACCAATCCCTATCAACATTGATACATTCGAGTTAGAAGGAATTCATGATGAGGAAGCTATGTTGGTTCAATCGAAGCCAATTGATATCGATGCCTATGTACTAAAAACTGATGAACTCAAAGGACCACCCTTACTGGTGGAAACTTTTGAAGGGAGAAGTTATGTAAAAAACAGGGTATTGCATATCACCCAAAGTGGAAGGGTTCCTCCTAATCCTCTCCTAAAAAGAAGGAGGGCCAGAGATGTGGATATCCGGGTCATTCCAAGTATCAATCAAGCTCTAATCTATACACCTGCTTTAGTCAACAATGATCACGAATTCACCCCTCTCATCCAGTAATTCCAAGCTACCCCTGCTAAGTACAGCATTTGGTAACTCCTCATTTACTCTAAAAAACATTGCAAGGATTTGATAGAAAAATTGTTGAGTATGGAAGCTACGCCATCTACTACTGTGATTGAGGTATTTTCAGTGATCGGGGGATATCCTCCTGATTAGGTTGAACCCATCAAATTCTATCCGTCAAATCTCCCAACTGAGGGGAACAATGACAAGGCACTTTTTATTAAGGTGCAGATCTTTGATTGTTCAATCCCATGTGTTATGGTGGATGATGGTTTTGCCCTTAATCTTTGCCCTACCAAGATCATTCTTCACTTAGGGCTGGATGAATCCATGTTGGAAAAATCCAATACTGTTATAAGAGCATATGATGATATAAATAGGAGTGTCATTGGGGTCTTTAAAGCTAAAGTTATAGTTAAGGGAGTGAAGTCCAAGGTCTTATTCACTATTCTCGATATTCCCATCACCTACTCATTGCTGTTAGGTTGACCTTAGCTCCATGCGTTAAGGGATGTCCCTTCCACAGTCCATTAGAAGGTTAAGCTCATCCATAATGGCAAGCTAGTAACCATTGATACGGATGAACCATCTGTCATAGCGGCTATGGAAGATGAGGAGAAAGAATGTAAAGTGGTTGTAGCTCACCATGGTGCAAAGTTTTCAGTTAAGGGGTACATATTACTTAAGATCGGGAAGATTATGATGAAGCAGGGTTACATGAAGGGTAGAGGACTTGGAAAGAATCTACACAGAATGCTGGAACCCCTTTTGCCTCTTCCATGGCCATTCAGACTTGGTTTAGGGATTGCCCAAGTGCCAAAAAGTCTAAGCCTTAGTCCTGCCTCATGATAGGAGCTGGAGTCAAGCAAGGGGAATTCACGGGTGAAGAAGAACCTGTCAAAGTAAATGGCAAGAAAGTCCCTGGTTTTGAGATCTTTAATGATATATATGATTTTAAAAGAGGCTGCTTAATTGAAACCTCTATTTTTGTGAAAGTATGTAGGAATGCTGAAGAAGATGAAATGAATGAGGCAATCAAGTCCATCACCAAAGCACTAGCGGTACTTATGAGAAAGAATTGGAAAAGAAATGAGAAAGGAAATCCCATCAGCAATATTGTTAAGAACTTAGCAAAAGCAGTGGCCAAAGAAACACAAGCAGACTTGCACACCAGGGCTACCAGTTCAGCTGTCAATCAACAAGGCCCTCCGCCTGTGGAGGATGATTCAAATGATATAATTTTTAATATTGCAAACATTTTTTATGCAAACAATGTCACTTATAAGGCATATCATGAATAAGTTGTAGCATTAGTATTTTTTATTAACATGTCATGAATAAATTGATGCACCTATCATTCATATTTTACTCGAGTATTTCATTTTAATGACGTCATGCACTCATAACAACAACATTCTTAAAATATCATCGTATTTATTAATGAAGTGGACTTTGAGTATAACGTAATGGTATAAATGTCCAATGGTTAAAACCTATCATCAAAAGAGAGATAATGAAAAGTGCTTAGCAAACATGATAATAATTAGCCTCGGTCCTCCTTTCTTTATAAGGGGGAAAAACATACAAGAGCACACATCATCAAGAAAGAAGACCAAGGGGGCTCAGAGAAGCACCAATAGTAGGTCGACTTTGGAAAGAGCGTGTTAAGTCAAAAATTAACCATCTCAAGAGCTCTAAAGGGAAGCTGATCACTCAAGAAGATTTTGTCAAAGATAGTAGCTACCTAAGGAGATTGGGCTTATAAGCATCCATTCATAGTTTAGGGGTATAAAACCAGTGTAAGAGCTCCCACCAATCAAATACCTTTCTCCTTGGTATATGGAATGGAAGCCGTATTACCACTTGAATTAGAACTAAGATCTCTAAGAGTGGCACTTGAATCACAGTTAAAAGAATCAGATTGGGCAAGAACTAGGTATGAACAATTGAATGCAATAGATGAAAAGCGACTCAAGGCATTTGACCATCTCCAGATGGACTAACTGCGCATGGCTCAAGCTTATAACAATAGAATCAGATACCCTAAACAACCTCTTAAAGCGGGTGATCTGGTCCTCAAGCAGCTATGCCAGGTCAACACTAATGCTAGGGGCAAGTTTAGGCCTAATTGGGAAAGACCATTCGTCGTGAAGTAGGTCCTTGGTAAAGGGGGAATCAAGCTTATGGACATGGATGGAAATGAGTTCGTGAATCCAGTGAATCAAGATAGGCTCAAGCATCATCATGTCTAGGTTAAAAGAACTAAATCATAAAAAAGCAGCACAAAGAATAAAAGAAATTAAGAATAAAACACCTGACGAGCAGTCCTCTACTTCTCGGGCAAAAATTAGGGAGTACCCCGCTGATCGGTATCCCGCAAATCGACCATGCAAAAATTAGGGCACTCCAACACAAATAAAGCCCGCTGAGCTGAAAACCCAAAAAGGGTGGCTTAGTTAAAAGTTAGGTCATTGAGAGAAAAATGTCAGTTGCTTTTTGGAAAATCTGTAAAAGACTAGTAGGCAGTAGGGGTTAACCATTTGAAATTGTTACCATTGCCTACGTACTTAAATTAATCTCATCAATGAATATGTTATGATTTTGTTAAGAATCTTGGTCTTATGAATGCATGCATGTCTTTAGGTGAGATAATCGTTGGTATGTGAACATCAGTTTTTCTCTATGTGTTATGCATCATTGTATTTGTCTTTACCACACATTTGCAATAATAAGAAAACCCTATTGGATTTTAAACCCGAAAGGGCGGTCCAGGCAAAAGTTAAGGCAAAAAGAAAAAGTCTATTGGATTGAGCCATCAAGGACAATTCAGGCAAAAATTAAGATAGCCTGCGGGATTGAAAACCTGAAAGGGCGTTCTCAGCAAAAATTAAGGCAAAAAGAAATAGAAAATCTTTCTAGGTTGAAAACCCAAAAGGGCGGTCTAGGCAAAAGTTAAAGCTAAAAATAAAAAGTCCGCTGGGCTGAACCATCAAGGACAGCTCAAGCAAAAATTAGGACAAAAAGAAGGAAAATAAATGTTCGATAGGTCCCCTCACATTGAGTGGCCTATGCAAAAGTTAGAATGTTGCTTAGTCCCCTCACTATAAAATCACTGGACAAAATACGGGTTCACGAGGCAACGATACTTGACAATCTCAGTTCAAGAAAAGTCAACATGCATAATAGCCAAATTTCAAAAGTACCAATCCAAAGTTCACAATCAAAATGAGCCACGTAGGGACCAAAAATATCAAACAGTTCAGAAGATGATCACAATCTAAGCTGTCGGGGGATCTTGTCCCTAAGTATTCGCCAGCAGATAATCCACGTCTATGGTCATATGAACCTTGGCGTCACCAGCACTAGTAGCTGGCTGGATGGGGGCCCTCCCTACAGCTACCCCGGCAGCATTACTCCCCTCAACATGGTGATCTACGCCCCTCTGAGTCACTAGATATGTGGAAAGATCATCCTCGGACTCATCATCAGAAGGAACCGATGTCTGCCTAGCCTTAGTCATCCTCGCTAGCTGACCCCTCAATGTCTCAGTCTCAACCCTCACCCGAGCAGTCTTGGCCCTAGTTTGATCGGCCTCAGCAATGGCTGCCCACAGCTGCTCCTTTAAAAATCTAGCTCTCTCCTCAGAAAGATCCAAATCTTAGGCGAACCGGCTGCGCTCTATGGCCAGCTAAGTCTGTAATGGAAATCATAAGATCAATACATATATATAAATTTCATTGCATACATCATGCATGGTGTAAGGTGTCGATGATGTGTGGGTCTCCCTTGGCGTATGTGTAAGAGGCGGGCCCACTAGGGGTTTGGTTGGATTTAGGCATGACAAAACATTTTTAAGTTAAAGTTTGCACAATAAGCCAATTTTAATGAATAAGAGAATCGAGGCCCAAATCTTAATACAATTGATAGAGTCGCCACCCCAGTTGTCTACTTGGGAAAGAGTTTTGGTATGGTTCACACTGGGCGGGAGACTCATTCCTATTGGATCAGAGATTTGGGTATCGGATGAGTCACTTAATTCTCATTTAGTTGATTTAAAATTACATTCGCCGCATAAAACCATTTTAGTTTTCATCATTTAGGGAATTATCACAGAAATCCTATTTCTACACTCTTTCACACTCGTTGCATACATTTACATATTACAATAAAGCTCAAGTAATAAATAGGGGGATAAAAATTACAACTGGGGGAAAATTGGGGAAATTGCAAAGAGAACCTGTACATTTGTTTTGAGTTATAAAACAAAATAAAAATAAATTCCCCTGCATCCACAGATGTTAGCACAGTTTATAGCACACCATAAATAAGCACTTTAGCGTATTTTCTTATGAAAATGCATCTTAACGCTTGTGGGTTGATTTACCGGATTATTAGTGAAAATGATCGCACGACATATGGTGAGTTGGATTGATTTTTAACCAATTAAAAATGCGTTCTGGGTTCTGTCTGGGGGCTGGTACCCGTACGGATGAGGGGTACCCATACAGGTACCAGGGAGGACCATACAGGTATGGTGTACCTGTACAGGACCTATCTAGTCACAGATAGAAACTCAGTTCAATTAAGTTACAGATTATATATTAATATATTGGTGGTAGAAAAATAAAATAAAAAGGGATTTCCTTTCGTATGAGTATGGCGCACCGATTTGATATCTTTGGGGATATGTGGTGCCAACAAGGCTCATATGGGTTAGGACCAGACCCAAATCAAGCAATGAAAGGAACAAATATAATGGAAAGAATAGGCAATAATAGTAAGGAAGTAATTGAGATATGAGTCTCTTTGAAACTCCGGAGCGTTACCTTTGCGGCGTGAATCCATTTTGAGGTGATCCCTTTACTATTGAGAGAGCCCAGCCAAACTAGATAGAATAGGACTATTTAGGTGAGTATTCGTATGGAAAGAACCTCCCCTAAATCCTAGTGAATGAAGTTAGGAATGAATAAAAAGTGGATAAAACCTCGAAGGATGAGTTTTCTCCCTATTTTATACCTCCAATACCTCTGCTATACCTTTTCTATACCTATAGAAACTGCTAGAATTTTAGTATCTTTTTTATATGATGAATGTGTGTGTAAAATGTGAAGGGAAGGGCCCTTTTAATAGGGGAGAGGAGGTTTGAACGTAATAAATCACGTTCATGACCTACCTTTTCCCAAAATAGGAAAGGATTTCCTTCCAAAAAGGCCTGTTTGGGCAATAAGAGTAACCATATGGGTCCCCCCAAGGTGTATTGAAGGGATGACCTGTAAGGGTCCCTTGGTGGATCCGTACCACCAGGATGTGCCCGTACGGGGTCCCTAAAGGCAGACTTGGTCTTCAAACCTTGGCCAAACTCAACTCTGCAGTAGTGGGAACACCCCTGATGGACAACACTTGAAAGACATTGCATCATATAGCTCTGATCATAATTTTGTGAGAAGGATCGTTAAAATCCAGTGCTCTCACATGGTTTGTTGAAATTTTATAGGTAAAAGAAACTTACTAAAGCTAGTGCATCCTGGGCTAACATTAGATCCTGGATAAAAAATAACCCCAGGCTATCCTCTCGGGCTCCGAAATGGTCACCTAAAAAGAAAGGGTCACATCAGGATAAGATGCCTTAAGCAATTACAGTAATAGACAGAGTCAAAGGTAAAAGATTCCTTACTTGAGTGGAGCTAGAAGGAGTAAAACTAGTAGGCTGGACTGACTCCTCGAGCTTCTTGACATCTCGATTCACTAAATGCTTGAGGAGCCTGAAAAAAGTATCCAACTCAGCTCGAAGGGCGCCCTCCCTCACAGATCCATAAGCCCAAGACCTCTTTGCTGGTGGCTTAGAGGCGACAACAGTGGTAGGTCTCTTTTGGGTAGAAGCGAGAGGCAGTAGCAATAAAGAATCAAGACTCGAGATCAATGTCAATTTCAAAAAGTAACAAAGTATTCAAAAAGGCCAAGTTAGAGACATACCTGAGAAGTAGGGGTAGCACGCCTAGCCAAGCCCCTTGTGCCCCGAGCTACAGATGGACCCTTGCGGTCGCCCCTCGGTCCACCCTCCTCATCGTCATCATTATCATCATCCTCACTGTTGCTCTAGTGAAACTCTAAAGTCTCATCCTCGTGGTAAATCCTATCGCAGGGAGGAAGGAGGGACGAATCAACAAACTGGGCATAAGGGCCCTCTACAGACAGCACACAAGCTCCCTAGCCCAACAACTACAACCCCTGATTGGTCCCCGGCATGAGATAAGGCTAGAAATGCTCGCTGGGATTGGGGGAGGGATCAATCTCTCCACCATGGCCCTGGTCCTCTATCCTCGAACCTGCTCACCAAAATACCACTCATAGGAGAGTGGTGACTCCAGGATAAAGCGGTGGTCATCCATACCATCCCTCATCTTCTCAATAGCTCCATATATGACCAATCTCTCCTATGGGTCTCAAATAACCTGTAGGAAATAAATGCATTATGAGTATCATAACCTAGTAAATACAGTTTCTACAAATGGTTGTTGAAGTGTAAACTGTAGGTTTACCCGATCTGAGAGCAACTGCCGCAAAAAGTCTCAATATTGCGCTGTGGTTAGGGGCTGGTTCTACCAAGGCCTCATCCAGTTAGATATGATGTGTGGCATCTCAGGCTGCAGGGGCAAACCTGGTCTAGGAATCAACCGGTGATTGAAATCCCAAATCTTTGAGATAAAGTAAGGATTAGTTGCAACACAGGTTCCGACAAAAGGTTAAAGCATAAGAGATCAGCTTGGGATTTACCAGTAGTATCAGATGGTAGATC
Organism: Euphorbia pulcherrima; assembly: GCA_947683365.1. Classification (NCBI taxonomy): domain Eukaryota; kingdom Viridiplantae; phylum Streptophyta; class Magnoliopsida; order Malpighiales; family Euphorbiaceae; genus Euphorbia; species Euphorbia pulcherrima. The sequence continues at coordinate 47,813,098 of CANTUS010000014.1, forward strand.
TTGATCTCAGATAGCTCACCCTAGACTTTGACGTCTAGTCTATAGTATAACTATGCTAGGATAGGCCGACACTAGTTCTTACCTGGCACAATGGTAAGGTTCTCTGTAGTAGAGAGCAAACTATAGTTGAGGTTGTTCGAGTAGATTGGGAAGAAGACGGTGGTAAGAAATGTCAGCAAGAAAGACTAGGCGTACTAGTCTCTCCTGTCGGCTATAATAGGACTCGACTGTCTAATCTAGTAAGCATGTAAATCCTAGTACTTGAGCTTAATCATCCCACTCGGACGAAGCCCAAGTAGTCCGACAATGAAGGCTTTCACCTCAGGTCGAGAATGCCATCGGTCGGCATAAACATCAAAATTGACCACATCCCTGCTCCACTCTAGGCCCATCGTGGCTCACACATTAGAGGGAGTGATGGTGACCTCCCTAATAGGCAAGTGGAAAGTATGGGTCATCTTCGACCACCTCTCACTCAAAGTTGAAACAACACTAGGCACCAATGTCTTAGAGGCCCTAGGGATGGCCCTGATAATGTCACTGAAGCTGAAAGAATTGATGCGGGTCAGCAACTCAATATCCCCCACAGCATGAATCTCCTCGTACCATTTCCTACAAAAGCTTATAGCATCCACAGTCTTATATTAGAACTGTAAAGATAGAATTATGAATTGATAGGGTTAGAACACAGTAGAAAAGTCAAAAATAGGGAAAAGATTACAGAAAGCAAAGTAGCCAGCATTCTATCCCTAAGGATAGGACCCATACAGGTAAACCCCACCCGTACGGGTCCTAGATGAGCACCCATATATAAAACAGGACCTATACGGGTCCCCCCTTACCCTTATGGGTCCTCTGTAAGCAGTCCCTTTGCGAAAAGTCGCCCAAAAAATCCAAAATCATCCAATCTCAACCAAAGATCATCCAAAACTATCCTAAAAGCATCCTAGGCTAAAGTTTTATACATCAAGCTCTATTCCAAGGTCTAAAACACCCTAATTCATGCCAAAATTCAAAAAATTGCCAAACCTTCAAAATTGGAAAACGGAGAATCAAGCAGAATTACTTGGAGTTTTGAGGCGTGGGTCTCGGGAGAAGGGATCAGTGGCACTTCAGTGACTGGAGTAAGCCCAAGGAACGAGTCTCCTCCCGAAATGCATACCCAATGGAAATCGAGCATTCTTGAAGCCCCAAATCATCCACCGGGGGCAAGTCCTCAAGTCTAAGGGAGAAACGGCAGGCCTTTGGGTTCTTTTTGTACATGTTTGGTTGATTGGAAGAAGAAAAGCGCCGGAATTGCGAAATGGTAAATTTTAGGATGGGGCGGGATATGAGGGGGCTCGTCTGCCTTTTAAAAACCCCATCGGGAACCCGTATGGGGTCCCAGCTTTTATGACTCATGCCCGTATGGGTCTGGCCCACCCGTAGGGGCCATCTCTTACCATCTAGGGGCAGATTTTTGCATTAGTATTTCAGCAAGCACTAGAAATTCATCCAGTCCAAGCTCAGGGTCAACCTCACTCTTCTTCGCTCCTATAGTTTAGTTATATTTGCTCACCTCGATCCTTGATTGAAGGGGTAAAAATATTTTTATTTTCATAAAAGTCAATAAAGAATCAAGGTAAGTCATCTTTTGAGCACTAATCAGGAAAATTTTTGTTTACAGGTCCAACCTAGCACATGAGTTCTTCCCCAGTAAACGAGTTTCACAAGAAAGGGGCCTCCCTAGCAAAAGAGACTTTACTCAAAGGATATCACTTCCTCCCCAGCCAAGGAATCACTTAAGGGGCATACCCCTATTGTTAGGCATCCTAGGGGCATCTTACCCTAGGATTATTCCCCAGCAGAATCATCAGGTCCTAGAGGGATCCTCCCACAGACCCAGGGGCATCCCCTTACTTCCCAGTAGCGGAATCATTGTGTCCCAGGGGCATCCCCTCACTTCCCAATAGCAAAATTATCAGGTCTTAGGGGCATCCCCCCACTTCCCAGTAGAGGAATCATCATGACCCAGGGGCATCCCCCTACAGACCTAGGGGCATCCCCCTACTTCCCAGTAGCGAAATCATCAGGTCCCACCAGGCATCCCCCTAGAGACTCAGGGGCATCCCCCCACTTCCCAGTAGCAGAATCATCAAGTCGCAAGGGCATCCCCCCACTTCCCAGTAGTAGAATCATTAGGACCCAGGGGCATCCCCCTACAGACCCAGGGGCATCCCCACTTCCTAGTAGCAAAATGATCAGGTCCCGGGGGCATCCCCCTACAGACCTAGGGGAATCCTCCCACTTCCCAATAGCGGAATCATCAGGTCCCAGGGGCACCCCCCCATTTCCCAGTAGCATAATCATTAGTTAATCTAGGGGCATCCCCCCATCAACCTAGGTGCATCCCCCCATTTCCCAGTAGTAAAATTGTCAGATCCTAGGGGCATCCCCTCACCGACCCAGGGGCATTCCCAATTCCTTCAATAACAAAATCAGTCAATCTAGGGGCATCCCCCCTATTGTCCAACCCTCTTAAGGGCATTCTTTGAGAGGCACCCCTCTAAGGGGCATTTCATTATAGAGTAATCGGGTCAAACCTAACATTTCCTGTGTATAGTTTTCAATTTATCTCATCCATACTTCTTTATGCTTAATTGAATGGGAAAAAATATTTTTGTTTTCACAAAAGTCAATTAAGAATAAAGAGGTGTCTACTTGGACAATGACTAACTCGATGTTTGATTATTATCTCTTTTCAAGTTATTCAAATTCTCAAGCAGGAGAGTCATCCACCTTAGGAAAGGGATACATCACCAGTCAGGAAAGTCAATCCGCCTTAGGAAAGGGATACACTAGTCATAAAAGTCAATCCGCCTTAGGAAAGGGATGCATCACCAGTCAGAAAAGTCAATCCGCCTTAAGAAAGGGATACACCAGTCAGGAAGTCATTACGCCTTAGGAAAGGAATATACAGTTTAGGAAAGTCAATCCGCCTCAGGAAAGGGATAAACTAGTCAGGAAAGTCAATCCGCCTTAAGAAAGGGATACACACATCTTCCCCAAAGAAGTCATCAGCCTCAGGAAAGGGATATGCATTAGCAAAAGAAAAGTCATCCGCCTCAGGAAAGGGATACATAGTAGCAAAGAAAGGTCATCCGCTTAGGGAAAGGGATATGCACAGTAGCAAAAGGAAAGTCATCCACCTTAAGAAAAGGATACGCATTGGCAAGGAAGGTCATCCACCTCAGGAATGGGATATGCACGGTAGCAAAAGGAAAGTCATCTGCCTCAGGAAGGGATACACATTCCCCCAGTAGAGTTATAAAGGGTATGCATCAGCAAAGGAAGGAAGTCCGCCTTAAGAAAGGAACTAAACCATATCATCACCATAAGTATAATTTCTAAACCCTCACTCACATCATGAGATCATACAGATCTATATCTGTAGTGATCCCATAAGGGGTAGTTTGTGAGCACTAGATTTTAACAATCCTTCTCATGAAACTATGATGAGAGCTATATGATGCAATGTCTTTCAGGTATTATCCATCAGAGGTGTTCCTACTACTATAGAGTTGAGTTTGGCCAAAGTTTAGAGACCTAGTCTACCTATAGGGACCCGTACAGGTGCTGCCTGGTGTTACGGATCCACTGGTGGACCCGTACGGGTCATCCCTTCCATACGCCTGGAAGGGACCCGTATGGGTGGGGCCCTATCAGTACGAGTCCTCTTATTGCCTAAATAAACTCTTTTGAAAGGGAATCCTTTCCTACTTCGGGAAAATGCAGGTCATAAACATGATTTATTGTGTTCAGACCTCCTTTCCCCTATAAATAGGGCCCTTCTCTTCACATTTTAGACGGACACACTTCATATGAAAATTATACTAAAACTCTAGCAATTTTTATAGGTATAGAAAAGGTACAGTGGGGGTATAAGAGGTATAAATAGGGAGAAAACCCTTCCTTTGAGGTTTTATCCACATTTTATTCATTCCTAGCTTCTTTTATTAGGGTTTAGGGGAGGTTTTGTCCACACAATTACTCATCTAAATAGTCCTATTTCATCATCTACTTTGGCCAGACTCCCTCAATAGTAAAGGGATCATCTCAAAGTGGATTCACGCCGCAAAGGTAACGCTCCTGAGTTTTAAATAGACTCACAACTCAATTATTTCACTATTATTATTCTCTATTCCATCTATTATATATGTTCCTTTCATTTCTTATTTCAGGTCTAGTCCTAACCCATGTGAGCCTTATTGGTGCTGTATATCCCCAAAGATATCAAATTGGTGCGCCATACTCATACAGAAGGAAATTCCTTTTTATCTTATTTTTCTGCCACTAGTATGTTAATCTGTTAATCTGTAAACTCAACTGAATAAAGTTTTTCTTGGATTGGATAGGACCCGTACGGGTACACCATACCCGTACGGGTCCTCCCTGGTAGCCGTACGAGTCCCTTCCATCCGTACGGGTACCAGCACCAGGAAGATTCCAGAACTCATTTTAATTGGCTAAAAGTCAATCCAACTTACCATTTGCCATACGGTCATTTTCACTAATAATCTTGGTAAATCAACCCACAAAAGTTAAAATGTGTTTTCATAACAAAATATGCTGAAGTGCTGATTTATGATGTGCTATAAACTGTGCTAACGCCTATGGATGCAGGGGAATTTACTTTCATTTTTGTTTAATAACTTAGAACAAATGTATAGGTTCTCTTTGCAATTCCCCCATTTTTCCCCCGGTTGTAATTTTTGCTCCCCCATTTATTGCTTGTGGTTTATTGTATATGTAAATGCATGTAACGAGTGTGAAAGAGTGTAGAAATAGGATTTTTGTGACAATTCCCTGAATGATTATGAGCGGATGACCTTTTTCCCGCTAGCGAGGACCGTATGAGATGTGTCGCACGGGGAGAAAATGTAACTGGCACTATGAAGGGTGCTGAGGGATTGATCCTTATTTTAGGCATGATGAAAGCACTAATGTTGAAGTTGGATTTAAATCCAATTTAGGTGTTAAAGAATACAAGGTTGAAATCCCGTACTTAAAATAGAGTCGCCACCCGGTTTAGCTCAACCGGGAAATTTTGGTACGATTTTCCCACTAGGTGATAGACCGTACCTTAAGTAGAGATTTTGAGTTCGAAAGATATTATCTATTTTTCATTAGGCCAAGTTAAAATATTTCATTCTTTCTTAATCGGTTTAATCCATCATATTTATTTATGCTTTCGGTTTATCTGTTGTTTTTGCATTTGTCAAGCAATTAAAGAGATAAAAATTATTACAGTCATCCAAAAATAAATGCGGAAAATAAAATTATTACAAGGCTTTCATATCCTATACATTTTTCTATGCAATAAATGAAATGCCCGAAGGCCTAGACAGGCATCTAACCTAAATCTACCTGCACAAAATGGTTAGCGCAAATTCGGCACTTTATACGAGAAATATCACGAATCATGCATAGTTAGTAAACCAAATAAGACCCGAGTTAGCATGATCATGGCATAAATATTTATATCGTTATGAAGCCCAGTTGGATGGCTAAAATGAGATTTGAATGGCGTTTGAGGAAATTTTTGTTTTTAACCAAATTTTAGATTCGATTGTTATTTTATCTGGATTATTAGTAAAAATGCCACATGGTACGGGGTGGGGTCTATTTTTACAAGGTTTTGGACCTCCATCGTTGCACAATGTATCCTAGCTTCGAAAAATAAACTACGTCAGAAATGAACAAAATAAAATAGCTGTCTAGAAGGTCATGCAGCCGGCAACATGGTTGATGCCGCTGGTGACATCAATGATATTACTAAAGGCATTAGTTTATAGGCAAGTTACATGGCTTTCTAAGTACCATAAAGAAAGGGTCCTATAAGAAAGTGAGGCCTCTAGGGAATGTGAGGTTGCTAGCAGTATCAGCGATGTCGCTGGCGATATGAGTGATACCGTCGGCGACATCACATGTCTTCGGCGACTTTATTTTCTTACAGCAGCAGTAGGTAACATTCAAAAAATGATTGAAAACCTGAAAACAAACACAAATTAATAAGAATCAACACAAACAAGCAATATTAATGCCAAAGAGCTTTGAGACTCAGGATTTTTATCTTGGGGTCGTGAATCCACCTCTTTGTGAACCACGAAACACCTCCGAGGAGCTTGTAATGATGATTTGGTAGTAAATTAGGTACTTAAGTCTCTAAGTTCCTGTTTAGATTGATTTTAACTTAATGTCTACTGGTTTTACTCTCATAATCAGAGAGTTTAAAGAAGAAAAACCAGGAAAAATGAATTCAGATCCTTTTTTCCTACCTTTTCTAATTCTTATCCCACTAGAACTACTTTCTCTCTCTAAAATTTCCCAAGTTCAAGTTGCAGGTTGTTGTTGTGTTCCCTCCCCTTTTAAAACCCTAAGGTGTGTTTTTATAGACAAATTAGGGTGGTCTTCGAGACCTTTTGCCATTTTCATCGAAATGGCAAAAAAGAGACTGTCCCAAGCAAGAAGATGAAAGCTGTCTGAGCCCAATTTGGCCATGCCACCGGCGACATGTATGATACCGCTGGCGACATCAGCTTTTAAAAAGCTGACTGCCAGCGGGCCCACAAGCCTGAAAAGCCACCAAGCACGGGTCAAAGGGGTCAAAGTAAGATTTTTGAATTTTGAAGGGCATTTTAATGGGTATTTAGAGATTTATTTAATTTAGGTGTAAATCATCGGTTTAAGCTCCTACCAGACGTGTTATCAGCCACGCCGAACTGGATTTTACCAAGAATAAAGTTTGCAAGAAACATTATATTGGTAATAAAAAATTCTAAAGAGAACTTTTATTATGAGGCATTTAAATAGGGGACACGTCATTATCGTCTCGCGATATGGACTGTAAAATCCCATGCTCACAGGTTGCCCCTTGGGGGATCACTGCTGCCACATATCAGTATGATTGCACAAAAAAGCAAGGGATAAGAATGATACCTGATGGATGACTGGTTTACCCCTTGGTCGGACTTGTGCTTTGTTGAAAGGATGCCCTTGGTCGGACTAGTGCTTTGTGGATTGGTTGCCCCTTGATCAGGCTTGAGCTTCACGGAGAGATTCCCCCTTTATCAGACTTATGTTTGTGGATTGGTTGCCCCTTGGTCGGACTTAAGCTTCACGGAGAGATTGCCCCTTGGTCGGACTTATGCTTTGTGGATTGGTTGCCCCTTGGTCGGACGTATGCTTTGTAGAGAGATTGCCCTTGGGTCGGACTTATGCTTTATAGATTGGTTGCCCCTTGGTCAGACTTATGCTTTGTATATTGGTTACCCCTTGGTCGGACTTATACTTTGTAGAGAGATTGCCCCTTGGTCAGACTTATGCTTTGTAGATTAGTTGCCCCTTGGTCGGACTTATGCTTTGTAGATTGGTTGCCCATTGGTCAGACTTATGCTTCACTGATTGGTTGCCCCTTAGTCGGACTTATGCTTTGCGGAGAGATTACCCCTTGGTTAAACTTATCCTTTATAGATTGGTTGCCCCTTGGTCGGACTTATGCTTTGTGGATTGGTTGCCCCTTGGTTGGACTTATGCTTCGCAGATTGGTTGCCCCTTGGTCGGACTTACGCTTTATGGATTGGTTGCCCCTTGGTCGGACTTATGCTTTGTTTATTGGTTGCCCCTTGGTTGGACTTATGCTTTGCAAATTGGTTGCACCTTGGATGGACTTATGCTTTATGGATTGGTTGCCCCTTGGTCGAACTTATGCTTTGTGGATTAGTTACCTCTTTGTCAGACTTATGCTTTACGGATTGGTTGCCCCTTGGATAGACTTATGCTTTATAGTTTGGTGGAGTGTAGTTCAGGGTTATTCCGTAATCTCTAATGATGTTTTGAGGATGAATTTGAAGATTGGTATGTATAGGGTCATGCCGTAATCTCCGGTTAGCGGATAGGGGTGGATAGAGACTGTATCAGGGATTTATAGCTGGCATTCCAAGAGTGAACCCGAAGGTTGACATGTACCAGGTCATGCCATAATCTTAAGTTGGCATACAGAATAAGCATATTGGGTTTTCGGTTGTGGCTTTGTGCTAGCGAAGATTAGAACGATAACAAGATTAGACGGATTTTAGATGATGTTTTTATTGCTTGATTGATTTTGTGAAACAAAAATGTTTTTGCCCCTTCGATCAATAGGAAAAATGTAATAATAAAAAGTATAAGGGTTTTAGAAGTCCTAGGATGTCGGGGCTAGAGCCGGGATTTCACTGAGGATGGCTGGAAAAATGGCATGGAGATGAGCTGATATCGCCGACGATATGGACGATGTCGCTGGCGATTTGAGGTGATGTCGCCAGTGATGTAATTGCCATATGGCAGCTTTGATCGGTCAAACATAATCAAAATTCAAATCGATGGAGGTGATGTCACTGACGGCATGACTGATGTCGCTGGCGATATGGGATGATGCCACCGGCGTCATCGAGTAACAGTTTTAGATAAATTGAAACTTCTCGTATTCCACACGGCAGTTTTAAGAGAGTAAAACTCTCCTCTTTATTCCTTTACAGAAATATCTGTTTGTTCCATTTTTCCTGTTTTCTTCTTCTTTTCTCAAATTCCTTCTATAGTTTTTCTTTCAATTTCGATCATGAAGAGAATCACAAAAGCTATCAAGGGAAAGGCGGTAAATGCGAGGGAAAGCTTGCCTGATTCAACCGTGGATGGGTTAAAGCTCCTTTCGATTCCCGCGGCTTATAGCTTGAAGAAGACGGATGAGATGTATGGCTACACAATTAACTCTCCCATCTCCAATCTAACCCTGGAGAAGAAGAAACATCTTTCTTACATCCAGGTAACCCTACAAAACCCGAAATCCTTCGTTTGGTTTAACTCTTGATTTCGACCCTAGGCTCAAAATTATGCCATGATAGGAGTTATAAATGTAAAATTGATTGATTACAAACTGACATTGCATGCTTAGGTTCGGATTTTTGTTGTCTCTAAGCCTAGATTTTGATTAATTTTAATTTTGGTGGTTTTAGCGCGATGGGTGCGATTTTTAGGGCAAAACTGGGTTCTACCTGCAGATATTGATATCGCCGGCGGCATGAGCGATGTCCCCAATGGCATCAGGCCTTGCAGCAGGCCAAAGCAACTATGATGCCATTTTTGCTCGTAGTGACATCACCAGTGACATCATCCATACCGCCAGCGGTATGGATGATGTCGCCGGCGACATCACTTCCAACAGAAGCAACATCAGTAACTTTGTAGTAGAAAATAAGAGCTAGAAAATGACCTGAGACTTATCTATTTGTATCTAGTTTTAGCAGCCGCACGGGTTGACTTACACCGGAGGTATGGGCACCATCGGTGAATCATGGCACCACTTTTCAGGAAAGGACCCCGAACTCGTACTTGCCATCAACGACACGGGTTTTTACGATTTGGCTCAGATTTGGCCCATACTGATGCCATAGCTATCCCACTCGACTGTAACTGCTTTGATAGAGAAGTGGTCTGAAACCACATATACTTTTCACTTCCTATTTAGGGAGGCGACCATCACTCCTTCAGACGTGGTGGCAATGACCAAATTGCTGTGGACTAATGAGGTTATCCATTTTGACGTTTACATAGACAAGTACCATATGCAGAGGCCTATGGGGCAACGCATGAAGGTGCTGTTTGGTCTGAAGCCTACTTCAGGGTAGCTATCATATGGCGATCTACACGAGCGCTGGACTAAGAAGGATGTTATGTCTGAAGATAATAGGGATGCATGTGTCTGCTCCTTTGTAATCTCCCTGCTCACTATGTTATTCTACCCGATCTGGGGATCTAAGATCAACTACAGGTTGATATCTGCTGTGGAGGATGTGGTGAGCATCAAGAAGAAGAACTAGCCAAGGGCTATCTTAGTTCAGATGTATCATGGGTTGGATGCGGGAGCCGAGAAGAAGGTGAAGGCTCTCTAAGTTAGCCATTTGCTATTGCAGGTATACCTTCCTTAAAAGCACTTTGATTGACTTTCTCTATTTGGTATGAACACTTTATTTTTTGTGGCTATTTTTAACTGATTGGTTGTTTACTTGTGTAGGCTTGGGCGTTCGAGCATCAGATCCTCCCGCCGATTGGATTCTTGACTACCGTGCCCCTGGGTTCCCATTTTCTCGCCCGATGGTGCGATGGCATTGGTGGGAAGGCCAAGTACTCCACTAGCTATCGAGAGTCATTGAGGTTTGTACAGTTTAGCTTGGTAAATGATGCTTTGACTTAGACTCTTATTCCACACTTAGAACAAAACATTAGTAAACAAAATGCATTTATGTATTTACATTATACTTACATCGGTTATTTGGTTGATTATTGGTATAGCTTATCCTGGACCCGTTTGATGGGCTGGAGAACCTGCTGGAAGTTGCAAGGGTCAGGAAGGAGGTGGATGACTGTCAGTTTATAATTGAGTGCCCTTTATCACAGCAGTGGTACTTGGGAGAGTGAGTTAGGGATTCGAGATTTATCCCTATCGCCGCCAGGCCGGTGCCTACTGACCCTTCTAAGGGTTTATTGTGGCCTCATTTGGTGATTACATCTGAGGCTGATAAGGCCGACTATATCGATGGGAATGGCTGAGTGATCCCTGGAGTCCCTGGTCTCTATGAACAGCACCAGCAGTGCCTCTTGCCCCTTTGCCCTTGAATTAAGGATAATGACACGATCGAGTTCCATAACAAGAAGAAGATGGAGGAGGAGAAGAGAAAGCTCAAAGGGATAGTTAATGTTAAGGAGGAGGAAGAAGAAGAGAAAGAGGAGGCTGAGATGGAGGTTAAGGAAAATGTTGAGATTGAGCCCGAGGGAAAGGACGAGATAGGTGCAGATGTGGCTGGAAGGAGTGTGCCGATGTCCTAGGGGGGCACTGTTCTTTTGAGGTATGATTGCGTTTATATGCATGATTTGCAATTGTTTGGGTTAGGAATGTTGCTTCTATGTATTTTTCGTGCTTTTTAGGAACCTGCAAGGAGAAGAGGTCAGGACAACCAGAGCGAAATGCAATACTATGGTGTACCGGAGGGGATAAATTTTATGGAAGGGCACCTGGTCAACCCGATGGAGACCCGATTCCTACTAATGAATTCCCGAGGCGAGTTCCATCCCAGGAATATAGGCCCGAGCTGGCATGCTCCGATCTTCATGCTAGAGGGCACTACTTATGTAAGGCTTGAGAATATGATAATTTCCTTCTTGCTTACCCTTGGATGTGGGTGCTTATTGATTTGCTTTTTGGATTTTTCAGGTTGCACGGAGCCATGTAGAGCAATTGGTAGAGAACAATTTCGCTCTTCGGGACACACTTATTGGGTAATCGCTGCTTGTTTAGGTACATTTCTCGTTACGACATATTTTTAAGAAGTGAAATGCATGCTATGAATGAAATGAATGATATGGGATGTTCTTATTTCTTCTGCCTAAGGGACTTCTTAGCCCTTCCCTTTGCGGATGCTGGTGCGGCTCAGCGGAGGTATGAGGAGGAGACAGCAGCACTCTAGCGTCGAGTGGGTGAGCTTGAAGGTCAATTGGAGGCTACTATCCAGGCAAGGAGGACCAAGCAAAATTTAGACTGCAGATACCCTGGGAGCACCAGCTGGAGAGGAGTAAAGATGTCAGCCCATCAGCGCCCATCTATAGTAATTGAGGAGTCAAGCAGTGTGCCTATGACAGAAGGCAGGGAGGAAGATGAGGATGTGTGGATCAATGGCTCTTGGACGACCAGGATGTCACCTCTTGCCCACCTAGCGATAGGGGAATGCTTTAGATTTTCTTATTCTTAGGGCTCTTTTTATTTCGGTTTATTACTCCTTGATACATTGGGTTTGAATAATCTGGATTGTTGTTTGGTTTTTCTTTGGTAGGCTAGATATTCGAAATATTTGAATGGTTTGCACCCTCGTGGTTTCATTGAATAAAATGGATTTTCACTCGCACCAGATTTTGAAAAAGGATTACAGGGCTCTTTACAAGTTTTGTATAGGTCTGAAATGATGATACCGGGTCTATGATTTTTAGCGAGGGTATTAGGTATCTGACTTGTTATTGTGCACTCGGTTGTGCCTTTGCAGATCCTCTAAGGTTCTTAGTGTCCATTCGATTTTCGCCTGGATCACCCGATTCATTCTGACCTTCAAAGTTACTTCGGGTAACCTTGATTTCAATTGGCCGCATTACAAGGAGTTTAGTTTGTGGGAGTTTTGGCACCTACATAGAGCCTTCTTGGTTGGTTTGATTGTCGTTCTGATTGCTATTCTAATTGCTCCTTCAGTTTGCGGTTTGTACAGCCCTTCCTAGTTAAGCTTGAATTTTCCCCTTCTACCGGTGTTGGAGGATTTTGACCAAGTGACATGTGGTTTGGGAGCCTTTTACTTGGTGCCTTTAAAAGGTGAAATGGTAGCTTGTTTTACTGGTTCACTTGGTAATCTGATCGCAACTTCAATTATGCGCTTATCTTTGTGGTTTGTGGGGGTAAAGGTACTTGCTCTCATACTTTATGCTCTTGGCGGTGGTTGCCCCCGGATCTTTGTTGCTTGAGGGGTTTGGTGCAGGTTAATTAATGCTAAGTGAAGATGTGTTTCTCTATGAGTTTGGTCATTTCCTTGGCGGTGACAATAGTGTAAGAGTCGGCTATCACATTTATTTGATGAAGATTGGGTTTTATCAATCGTTTATGCCCCCACACCAAGGATGGCCAAGGAGCAGAGAAGTGGTGGATAAGGTTTGAAAAAGGGAAAGGGGTGGGTGGGTGAAAATGCTGTGGTTTTCCATTTAAGGAAAGCAGTTGATACTTCTTTGATAGCTTAAAGGTGTACCATTGCGGGGTTGTTGAGTTAATTCTGGAAGAGACCCGTGGTGTTCAATAATCTGACTATTGATCTGGGGACCCAGCAAAAAGCATTATCGCGGTCTTTAAGCACTTTATTATCTCACATGTGTTTGACAGGAGTTAAATTATTGGATTTGATTACCAAATAAGAATCTTCATTTGTACTCAAATTAATTTCATACAGTAAAATATCTTGAATATTGGAAGCATCATGCGTATGCTCATATGAATGCGTGGATCGAATGGTATAAACATGACATAAGTAAGAAAAATAGAAGTTGCTCATGGAGCTCAAAGTTTGGTACATAAAAAGTTCAATAAAACAAAGCAAACAAACCTAATGATTACATATAAAAAATCATTAACCTCCACAGGCGGAGGGCCTTGCAAGATCATGCCTTTGGGCGGGAATTGATCGGGAGTGAAGTGTTGGGGGCCTTCTCTATAGCAAAAGGAGGCTGGTTAGACTGGACTACAACCATTGTCGGAAAAGCTTGGGTGGCTATTGCCTGGACATCATTGTCTTTTCTAAGCCATACATTTTCCATCCTTTCAGTTTGCTTAAATCTGGCCCTCCTGGCCTCCTTGTCAAGGTACATTTTCCTCTTTCCACTGGCCTTATCATTGGAACTGACAACCCTAGTTAGCTTACATGGCCTATTCGCTCATTTAGGTATACTAAAAATGGTCATACTTACCTGGTCGACGAGCTTTATGACCCCAGGCATTCTATTTGGCTCGGCTATCTTTCCTTCCTTCACCAGACATTATATAGCTCAGGCCAAGGTTTGGTATTCATTCGTGCGATGTCCCCACTAGACATGATACCAACAAAAGTTTCCCTTCTCGTCTTCCATTGGGTTTTTGTACCTACAAAGGGGTTCAATGAGAACATCCCTTCTTAATCTAGTGAAAATCATATTGAGGGGTAAAACCCAGGGGTTTACAATGGTAGCTGGGATAGGTTCTTGAGAGGCTTTTTGGCTCCTCTTGGCCTGAGATGGCAATGCTCCTAACCCATTATAGCCTTCTGCCTGGTGTAGATTAGAACCCTTAGAGTCTGACCGCTATTTCCTTAGGGTTCCATTTCCCTTTGACATGCCAGCACTAGTTGGTGCAAAAAAGCTTCCACCTCATGTGTCATGCCCCAAGGTTGCACAAGTTGGCCGTTGTCTGGTTGATACATGGCTTCAGGTGTCACACCTAGAGATTGTGTGACCTGGTCGTGGTTTATGAATTGACAGTAGGGATAAGGAGTTGGGTGATAGAGTCGAGGACCAGCCATCATATCATTACCAAAAAGGTTTTCCTAGTAGGTCATCCCCCGAGGTGCCGTGCTAAAAAGCGGTGGCGGCATTATTGGTCGGGCCGATCCTCTAGGGAGAGATGAGATTTACTGGGTGAATTTGCTAGGAAATGGAAGGAGGATTGAGTTTTGGGCCATATGCCCTGGGCTTGGAGGTAAGAAAGAGAAAGTTGGTTGAGTCATGGAAGTCTGATCAAGTTGGAATAGACTGGGTTGGGGCCGAGCTGGAATTGACTGGATAGGAGGTTAAATGAATCGAGCTAGTTGTGCCCCTGGTGGGCTACCTAGAACCTGGTTTGAGTGCTTCCAAATGAACCCACTCTGATACTGAGGCTGACAGCCTGATTTTGAAATCCAATTGGCTTTCTCACTTGTTAGGGCTTGCCTGACAAATAGATGCACTGTTGTCTAGATTTGTTCCTGAATAGTGTTGTGGAAGAGATTTGAACAGATAAATTGGGTTATGGCGACAACAATTTCCATGCTGAGAGATGGTGGAAGAACTGGTCCCACGGTAGGGGTGGAACTTGCTTGGTCTTCCATCAGGGCAATATCGTCATCATGAGGGAGAGCCATGGTTTGTTGTAAAGGTCTTGGGAGGAAGACTGATTAGAATAATGAATCATGGGTCAGATCATGAATGGATTATGAATTGTGTCCATGCATTCTTTTTGTTTCTGGGAAGCGATGTATGACATGTATGGCTGCACATAGATGTGGTTAGCGATGATGCGACGGCTATCCCTCCAACATACGTGGGATGTTTGTATCTCGTGCCACACATAGTGATATGTGGTGATGTAACGAAGGTATAAAAAGAAGTCCTGCACATGTTGCTAAACTTCTTCCAGGAATGGAGATCGATAACGGGAAGTTGATTGATTTTTGGCTCTTGAAGTCGATGCATGGTGGTGCATGATCACAGTGTATATAGCACATGAAACATCCCTCTTTCGACCTTATGACTCCCCCGTAATGCCTCTTTAAAAGGATGCAGTTTGGCCTCTTCATCGGTAATGGCGAGAGAATCGCATCCCAATTATTTTATTTATTCTGGTAATCCTAAAGGGATGAAGTGCTATTGATGTAGAAGGTTGTGTACCTTAATTCCACGTTACTCAACCACTCCTCAAATAGGTGCGATCGCAGGAGTTTACATGTTAGTTAAAATGAGTGATCCACCCACTAGGTATCCTCAATTCCAACAGGGCATGAGTGATACTTTCATGACCTTCTCGGGTAAAAATAGGGATTACCAAACTATCTACAAGTGTGTTTAAGGATAAAACATTATAAAAAAGAATGAAGTTTTAATTTGGCCATTGATTTCAATGCATCATCAAAATCCTTTGAACTTATTGAAAATGATAAGTTCAAGTTTAAAGAAGCATTCCACAGCGGAGTTGCCACTGTGAATGAACGACCTTTTTCCCACCCGCGAGGACCACGTGAGATGCATCGCAAGGGGGGAAAATATAACTGGCTCTGTGAAGCATGCCAAGGGATTGATCCTTATTTTAGGCGTGATGAAAGCACTGATGTTGAAGTTGGATTTAAATCCAATTTAGGTGTTAAAGAATACGAGATCGAAATCCCATACTTAAAATAGAGTCGCCACCCAGTTCAGCTCAATCGGGAAATTTTGGTACGATTTTTCCACCAGGTGGTAGACCGTACCTTAAGTAGAGATTCCAAGTTCGGATGATGTTATCTATTTTTCATTAGGCAAAGTTAAAATATTTCATTCTTTCTTAATCGGTTTAATCCATCCTATTAATTTGTGTTTTCGGTTTATATGTTGTTTTTGCGTTTGTGAAGCAATCAAAGTGATTAAAATTATTACAGTCATCCAAAAATAAATGCGAAAAATAAAATTATTACAAATCTTTCAAATCCTATACATTTTTCTATGCGATAAATGAAATACCCGAAGGCCTAGAAATGCATCTAACCTAAATCTACATGCACAAAACGGTTAGCACAAATACGGCACTTTGTACGAGATACATCATCATGAATAGTTAGTAAACCAAATAAGACCTGAGTTAGCATGATCATGGCATAAATATTTATATGATTATAAAGCCCGATTGGGTGGCTAAAATGAGATTTGAACGGCGTTTGAGGAAATTTCTGTTTTTAACTAAATATTAGACTCGATTGTTATTTTATCCGGATTATTAGTGAAAATGCCACATAGTATGGGGTGGGGTTTGTTTTCAGAAGATTTTGGACCTCCATCATTGCATTGTGTATCCTAGTTTCAAAAAATAAACTAGGTTGAAAATGAACGAAATAAAACAATTGTCCAGAAGGTCATGCCACCGACGACATCAATGTTGTCGCTAGAGGCATCAGTCTATAGGTAGGTTACATGGCTTTTTGAGTACCATAAAGAAAGTGTCCTACAAGAAAGTGAGGCCTTTGGGGAATGTAAGGTCGCTAGGGGTATCAGCGGTGTCACTGGCGATATGAGTGATACCACCGGCGACATCACATGTCTCCGGCGACTTCAATTTCTTGCAGCAGCAGTAGGTAACGGTTAAAAAATGACTTAAAACCCGAAAACGAATGCAAATCAACAAGAATCAGCACAAACAAGCAATATTAATGCCAAAGAGCTTTGAGGCTCAGGATTTTTACCTCAGAGCCATCAATACACCTCTTCGTGAACCAAGGAACACCTCTGGGGAGCTTGTAATGATGATTTGGTAGTAAATTGGGTACTTAAGTCTCTAAGTTCCTATTTAGATTGATTTTAACTTAATGTCTACTGATTTTAAGCTCACAATCAGAGAGTTCAAAGAAGAAAAACCAGGAAAAATGGATTGAGATCCTTTTTTCCTACCTTTTCTAATTCTTATCCCACTAGAACTACTTTCTCTCTCTAAAATTTCCAAAATTCAAGTTGCACGTTGTTGTTGTGTTCCCTCCCCTTTTGAAACCCTGAGGTGTGTTTTTATAGGCAAATTGGGGTGGTCTTCGAGACCTTCAGCCATTTTCACCGAAATGGCAAAAAAGAGACTGTCCCAACTAAGAAGATGAAAGTTGTCTGCAGAGCCCGATTTAGCCATGCCATCGGCGATATGGATGATACCTCTGGCGGTATAGGGCGATACCGCTAGCGGCATCAGCTTTCAAAAAGCTGACTGCCAGCTGGCCCACAAGCCTAAAAAGCTGCCAAACACGGGTCATAGGGGGTCAAAGTGGGATTTTTGAATTTTGAAGGGCATTTTAATGGGTATTTAGAGATTTATTTAATTTAGCTGTAAATCATCGGTTCAAGCTGCTATCGGATGCGTTATCGGCCACACCAAACTGGATTCTACCAAGAATAAAGTTCGCAAGGAACATTGTATTGGTAATAAAAATTCTAAACAAAACTTTTATTATGAGGCATTAAAATCGGGGACACGTCATCATCGTCTCGTGAGAGGGACTACAAAATCCCCGTGCTCACAATAATGAAAACTGAAATGATTTTACACGGTGAATGTAATTTTGAATCAACTAAATGAGAAATAAGTGACTCATCCTATACCCGAATCTCTGATCCAATAGTTATGAGTCTCCCGCTCAGAGAGAACCGTACCAAAACTCTTTCCCAAGTAGACAACTTGGGTGGCGACTCTATCAACTATATCGAGATTTAGGTCTCGATTCTTTTATTCATTAAAATTGGCTTATTGTGCAAACTTTAACTAAAAATGTTTTATCACGCCTAAATCCAACCAAACCCCCAGTGGGCCCCACCTCTCACACAGGCACCAAGGGAGACCCACAAGTCATCGACACCTCACAGAGGGCCTTGCTCGCTTAAGTGCAAGACTACCCGAGTATATTATATGTGGAAAAGTTTCCTTTGGTTCACTTAGGGCCACTGGGACTCGGTATACAAAGGCGCAGGGTACCCAATCGCACCCAATCCTAAGACCGAAACACTCATATAGATGAACCATAGACACTCTCCTATAGGGTTACCCAAAAACCTTAAGTGCATGCCAGCAGACTTTGCTAAGTCCCCCGTTGGCTTTAAAGCGAAGTAACCAAATGGAGCTAAAAGGATGGTAGGCGCGATCTAACTGTTTGCTATATGTACAGGTTTATTTAATATAAATAAACTGAAAATGGATATCATAAGCATCATGGCTGTGTGTAAACTAACCACATATTTTCACAGCCATAACATTAATGTATGCTATGCCATTTCATTTCTTTAGTTTTTTATAGGAACCTAAAAGTTAATCGAGACCCGTGAGTCCACCCAGGCTCAGCCCATGAGACAAAATAATCAAGACCAGTGAGTTAACTCACCTTTGACTACAGAGTTAAACCTTCGAGTGTAGAGTTAATCCCTGAGTGACCAGCGAGTCAGCTCACCTTGGACCATAGAGTTAATCCATGAGTGACCAGCAAGTTAACTCACCTCTGACCACTGAGTTGACCAGTGAGCCAACTCATCTTTGACCGTAAAGTCAAGCCTTCGAGTGACCAGTGAGTCAAATCATCTTGGGCCATAGAGTCAATCCCTGAGTGACCAGTGAGTCAGCTCACCTTGGACCATAAGGCCAATCCCCGAGTGACCAGCGAGTCAACTCACCTTAGACCATAGGGCCAATCCCCGAGTGACCAGCGAGTCAACTCACCTTAGACCATAGAGTTGATCCTCGAGTGACCAGCTAGTCAACTCACCTTAACCATTGAGAAGAACCAGATTTTCTTCAAAACCTTGGTCTTCAAGCTAGGTGTCTGTGGTGTTCCATAAATTTTACAGGCTGCTCTTGGTAATTGTTCCATGAACAGTTGGCATGCACCCAACTCCCTACTATTTATATGTGTCCACCCATTCATTCACCCATTCATTCATTCATTCATTCACCCATTCATTTCGACGAACGAGGTAAGTAAGGCTCAGGGCCACACCCGATACACTTACTAACACTTGATCTCTTGCATTTTCAGGTTAAAAGTGAGAGAAGGAGGTTAAGAAGCATTACGGGTAGCCTAAAAGTTAGACCGTTACCACCAATTGAATCTCTAGCTAGATTTTTCTCTGATCTAGAACCTGAAACTACAATGGTAGATGATGATGCAGTTAGACAGTCCATCAAAAGGATTTTGGATGCTCTGGAATTCTATGATGTTTAGGAAAGGCTGAGCGCTTCTAATGCTCAAAAATCTTAAGAACAAAAGGCACAGATAGCAGCGTTGAAGGAAAAAATGGCAGACACAGAGAAGCTATCCCCGATAAAAGATAAGTATGTTTCTCCCACCATCGAGCAGCATGTAGACATTTATCGGCTGTCACCGAAGGAATTGGAAGCCTCCCAGCTAACTTTGTGATGCCTTACATAGCCCCATGTACTGGCATAGGGCCTCCTCATGCACATGTAGAGAGTTATCTTTAGATCATGACTAGTATGAACATCCCTAAGGTTCATATAGTCAATCTATTTCAATCTACTCTACATGGACTGGCTTCTGAGTGGTACATGAGGATGCCAACAGACGTAAAATCTGATTGGAAAAAGCTATGTTCTACATTTTTAGAGAACTATGCTTTTAATCTAAAAGTCAAAACTACTTTATAAGATTCGAAAGTGTCAAGAAATGCCCAAACGAGTCCTTTGAGGAATACTACCTGAGATGGATGGTTGTTTGCGTACTTGTGACTGGGGCACTCAACCAAGAGGCCTTAATAGTAAAGCTTATCGAAGGTTCCAGCCAGAGGTACTGGGATGACATAAAGATGAAAAGGTTTGATACCTTTAATGACATGGTAGACTATGCTAAAAGACTAGAAAAGTATGAGGAAGGAGACCGGATGAAGAAGCAAGAATAGCAGGCTCACACTAAACCCAGATATTGGGAAAAGGGTAGGTCTTCTAAATAAGGCAGCTCCAATCCTTAAAAGCTCCATCTAAGGTTGTGGCAGCCACTCAGGTGAAAACTCATCAATCTATTTCCCCATATGTAGAGTCACTATCACAAATATTCACCAAATTGAGAAAGTCTGACAAGCTTTAGAGCATCAAGCCGTTCATTCTCCTATTATGGCAGAAAGAGATAACTTTTTGTGCCTATCATGTGACCAAGGGGCATCATACTAAAGAATGCACCCGGCTACTAAAATATTTATAGCAAATGATAGCTAATGGGAGGATGAAAGAACCTGAGAAGAAACCGAGCACGTAGACTAATCCCCTGCCAAACTTTAAAGCTACGGTAAATGCCATCAATGTCCATGTGGAGGCTAACGAGTATGGTATTGACATGACGGATAACTTCTGACATGAACCAGGATGGGGGGATAATATGATTTTCAACAATATATACATCATCTACAAGGTCGATCAATATGTCGTGAGAATGAGGAGAGATGGCTGGACCAGTATCCAGTGCCACCACACCTCATATTCCGAGGAGATTTCGACCCGAATGAGCATGTAGAAGGATTTTTCCGATTTATGCATGAATAAGAGATTGCTATGATGGGTTTTGCACCTCAATTCCCCAGTATATTAGAAAGTCCAGCTGTGGACTGGTATAATGCAATGGCAATGGAAGGACGTTGGAGCTTGTACTATATAGGGAGATCTTTCCTCCACTACTTCATGGCTTCTCACTCACATCTAGATGCACTTTGCTGGGGGTTGGTGCCTCAAGTAGATCAACACAATGTTGGTTGGTAGGATGTTCCTCCTCCATAGCCCCCCACGTATACTCCCCCCAGATTAAATTAGTCCTAACTACATTGGGATAAAACTATTCAAATTGGGAAGTTCTTCTAGGATGACATAACAAGGAAATCAAGAGCTATATGATCCTGAACAAGCCTAGAGTAATCATAGGGACCAGTAAAGGTATCTTGGCATTAACCTGGATATGGTAGCTCCCATTTCCTGAACTCTATGTAGATATGGCATAAAAATGAACCGTAGAAACCAAATGAACATCGATCTGTGCGACCCGTTTGAAGGGTTCCGTGCGAACATTACAGCATATGGTGCTCGTGTAGAGGAGACATTCGCCATATGTGAGGCATGGTCTCTGACCTTCACACAGCTATCGTAGGAATTGAGGCCAGAGTAAATGTAGTAGGAAATGCAATAGAGGAAGATCCTGAGGAAGACCCTGAGGAAGATCCTGAGGAAGACCCTGAGGAAGATCCTTAGGAAGACCCTGAAGAAGATTCTGATAACGATATGCCAATTCAAAACACATGAAATTGGGTCTTTGAATCACAACCTCTTGATGATTCAGATGAAGAAGTAGAAGAATTTGAGGACTCCGACGAATCGGATCATGAAGATGAAAGCGAAGTGGATAATATGGAGTACGAACCTAAGATCTTTTCAGATGATGAGCTAAACCACTTGCCAGGGGATTTTGAATACAAGGATCCCTTTCCTAATGGCATGAAAGTTGATTATGATGGTGCTAAGAGCTATGCTTCATCTTTACAACACGACTCCTCGGATGCCTTATGGTCTATAGCAAGTGTTGATTCCAGAGATTTCACAAAATTTGACTCTAGGAGTGAGCACTTCATTAATATGATCTGAGATGAGGGGTAAGAACCGTCTCAGGAGTACATCATGGAGACAATCTGTGTAGAAAATGAATTAGCTCTAGCCAGTTATCGAATTCGAAGACCAGACTTGATGGAAGTTTATCCCATATTCTACAATGGAAACACAAGGCCACTCACTCATATCCTTGAATTCGTGCAAATGATGAACAATGGATACATCTACTATGCCCATTAGCCCAAAAGGTTTCGCTTGACTCTCCAGGAGAAAGCAATCATCTAGTATGAAGGGCTGACATTTTACCAAAAGTCATTTTAGAATACACTAGCTAGACAATTCATCGATTACTTCATCTTGGTAGACCCTCCAAAGGGTACAACTCCTGAGCTAAAGAAATATGAAAACCCACTGTTATATTGGGAATGGAAAGCAACTAATGCCGTCTGCCCAACATTAATGAAATCCGCCAAGGAATATCCTTGGTACATGAATAAGTGCTATAACGATCCAGAAGAATTGGTCACATACAACAATGGTCAGGATCCCACTAATGGAGCTTCCTCATCCATTCACATGATTGGGGAAGACTCCAACCCCATTCTATGCAAAATCCTACAGGAGAACCCCATTACATTGAAAAGACAGCCTGAAAAGATCCCCTTTATGTAGTGGCCCTTTACCATCAAAGCGCCATCTTTCGTGTACAAGCAGATTGACTTGGGAGAAATACCACTTGATGAAGATTTTGATGAGTTCAAAGTCTTTGAAACAACAAACTCGCCTACCTAGGTTGTCAGTCCTGTCACTAGAGGAGGGAAAATCACTGGGTCAATAGCCCCTGCTGTACCAAGAACGGAGCCTTCGGCACCCCCCTACTTTTGTTAAGTCCTTAGAATAGATAGAAAGTCCAATTATGGACCAATAAAGGCCATCACTACTAAGATGAGAATTTGGGACCTTCTCCTTGGTTCTTAAGATCATAGGCTCACCATTGCGAAAAACCTGATGGAAATCAAAACATCTCCCCCTGCATTGCCAGAATAAGTTTGTGCGCCTCTTAACACTAAAACCAGCACTATTATACCTAATATTATTTTCTCAAGCTCGGATTTACCCAATGATGGAATTCGCTATAATAAGGCTCTTCACTTACAGGCAAGTGTTTTTAGATGTATCATGTCATGTGTGATGGTTGATGATGGCTCATCATTGAATTTCTATCCTAAGGATATTCTGCCAATCCTAGGACTAACCGAGAGGAACTTGATGAGGTCTACGACGGTCATCAAGGCCTACGACAATTCTAAGAGAAGCGTCATCGGTACATTTGAATCTGAAGTTATTATCAAAGAAATCTCATCTATCATGCTTTTTACAATTATAGACATCCCAGTGACTTTCTCTACGCTGCTCGGATGACCATGGTTCCATGCTCTGGGATGGGTTCTATCCACTCTTCACCAGAAAATAAAAATTCCATTCCACGAAAAAATCGTCACTTTAGAGGCTGATGAAGCATCAGTGGTGGCATCACTGAAGATAGAAGAAAGCCATATGAAAGGATTTACCACAGTCGCCATCAGTCAAGGATAAGACAAATAACTAGAAGTGCATTGAGGCCCTTGGATTCAAGGTTACATGCAGAAACACCACACTCCCAAAAAGGACTAGGTGTCAATGAGCAGGAATGCTGACTGTCAATATAGGGGCAGGGGAATGGAAACCTGCGGGACTTGACTATAAAGGCATCAAAAGAATCACCAATAAGATGATCTTTCAAAAGAAATCAGAGAATTCCTACAATGGAACCCTTGAACCTGTTACCCTCCAGGGGAGGATAATTCTGGGATTTGAGATTTTCTCAGATGTTGTCAACTATGGCAACCATGGTAAAAGCTTCATAACTTGTGTAATAAAGAAAGCAGGTCATCAACTAGATGTTGGGGTGATTCTGGATCAGACCAAGCTTGGTGAATAGGTACACCTAAAGAAGATCAAGAAGCTGAGTAAAGAAGAAGAAATTCTCGACACTCTAACCAAACACCTCCAAGCATAACTCAAGATAGTGGAGGAAGCAAGGAACAAGGGAGGATTCTTGAGCCCAGCTGTCATAGACATGGTCAAGGCCATAAAGGGCCAGGAAAAGGCAGAAGAGGAAGACGATGAAGACATCCTGCTGAAGCCAGCTACCATGGAAGAATCATTTGCTGTAAAGACAGACCCTACTGATCAAGATGAGTCTTTTGTTTCCATTTCCAATATGTTCAAAATGAATAATGTATTTTATGATGATAATAAGATGAAGAACTTCGCTTACTTGGATTGTGTTTCTGATTACAATTTCATGCAGCCATTCCAGAATTCATCTAGGATCTTTAACATTAATAATTGTTGGTCCCTGTGAGGGTCTAAATAAGGTCAGATGGGGTGAATGACCCTTTTTTGCGGAATTAATAGACTTTAAAAAGTTTTTACTGTAGCGTGTTTGATTATGTTCCAGATATGATGGATCTAGATGATGTAAATATGAATTATAATGCAAATAAATAAAGAGTAAGAAAATCAAACACAAATTTTTATCCTGGTTCGGCCCCGCCTACTCCAATCCCTGGAGCTTCCTTCCTCTGAGCTTTTCCACTAGTGAATTCCATTCCAACTGGCAGGATTTAAGCCTTACAATTTGTCTCCGGATGGTAACCCCTTTCGGATGTAGGATATATCACTAGAAGCACTAACTCCTAGCTGAGTCCTTTTGTCTTTACCATGATATACCACTTAGATTTCTACCCTAACCTAAACTGATTCCTAGAGGGAGTTCCCAGCTAAAGCACCAACTTCAAGCTATGTCCCAATCTCACTACTCACCCAAGTATGAGATTTTACACTTTATTTTTCTAAAAGATTTTGGTTTTGGATTTCCTCAAGTTTTTAACTTACTTGGGAATCCTTACAAATAGATTTGGAAATGTTTGATTCTTGGTGGGATTAAGTAACTAATTGATATAGCAAATTCTCTTGTGTTTGCTTTCTCAAAATAACCAGCACCTTCTCAACATGTGATGCTTTCCTTTTATAGGCTTCTATCATAAATGTAGTCATTATGAGTTGTTGAAACTAAATTTAATCTTCACCATTGATCAAGTAAAATGTGGTGTCTTCAAAGCATTTGATCAATCTATTACTCATATTTTGACCCATTTGAATCATTGGGTTTAGGCATGAAAAGTTTTTAGTGATCGTTTCCTTGGATTTTAGTGTTTCACCAACTTTTACACCAGTAGTCCAGATGTGTGATCCTCACACGCCATTCCTATTGGTCTAGGTGAAAAATGTTGTTCCCTTTTCTCTTTTCTATGTCAGTCCTTCTGTCCTTTTCTGAAAAGGGCTAGCTATCATTTTTATCTTTCATAAGGGGCAAGGACCTTTTACTTTCTGACCAAATGTGTGGAGGGAATGTAATTTTTGAATTATTCCCTTTGTCTAGATATTTAAGTCTTCCGAATGTCTTCTTTCGGATGCTAATACAATCAGTTCTTTTGGATGCTGATTTTGAGTGGTTCAAAGTTTGTTTCCTTTCCAAACTTTAACCGGATGCTTCCATTATGTGCTTAGGTACTTATGATCTTCAATGGATGTCCTTATGGCTTAATTTGGACCGGATGCTTCCGTTTGGATTTAGGAGATTACTTGTTTAAGTTTTTACAAGTTTTTGTTTTCTCCAAACTTGATCTGGATAGTTACTTGATTGTTCTTCCATATCATTGTTTCCCAACAATCTCCCCCATTTGATGGAAACAAAAACTAAGCACATGGAAAGGGGTTTTATGAGCTAAGTATGATTCTTGATACTTAGCCATTTATAAGTTTTACTCCCCCATAATCTAAGCATCCTAGCTCGTCCAATATTTTTTAATTCTAGCTTCTAGGTTTTTAAAGTACAATCACAGATTGTACTTAGAAGCAATTTTGAGTAAAAGTTTTTCACTATATATACTTCTATTGTTAATAATAGTTAACCCCATGAAGTTCCAAAATTACCATTACAGAAATATATAAGTGAAAATAGAAGTAGCTATAAAAGATTTTTACATTTGACAAAAAATAGCTATTCTAAAGATGATTTCTTCATTTGCTGCCACTTCTGGATGACTCCCCCTCTTTTCCTTTTCCTTTGCCTCCTTTGCTTTTCTCCCCCTTTCAGTTTGCATCAGATTAGGGGTCAATAATCAAGTAAGATTTTCCATCTCAGCTCTTTTGCCAAGCTTTGGAGTAGACAAAATAGTCCACATTACCCTGTAGGTGCTTTTCAATGATGGTGTCAACCTTTGCCGGAAGAAGATGGAGTGGACTTAGAGAATTCTGGAGCTCCTTATAGGAGTTGGTCATGGAAGGGATAATCTTTAAGCATGATCTTGGTCATCCTTATCAAAATATGGAAACATGAACTTAAGGAGATTCAAACCACACTTATACCCAAAGAAACCAGTGTCGCCTATATGCTTGACTAAATCATTGACCACTAGTATGAGAAGATTGTCCAGAGTAGGAGATGAGGATTTGGAGGAGGAGATGAATAGATTAGCCATACCTAACTTTGTAAGATCTATATCCTGGCAGATATCTCTCCGAACATTATGGATGCTAGTGTTGAGCATAGTGAGATCCTTGTGAAATGCCTCTTGAAGATTTTTTATTAAATCATTAGTTTCGGATATATGGCTGGCACAGTCATCACTGAATTCATCCATTTTCTTCTTCAGCAATTTAGGAAGGCCTTTATCAAGAAAATTAGTGAGCATTTCTTGTGCAGCTTGATGCTCCTCATTAAGTTCTATGAGCGCAGATGTAATCCCTTTTCCTCCTTCTACAATCGCTCCCGGAATGAATTTTTTAAGATTTCAAACTTCTAGTCCATATATTCTTTAAGCTCATTAGTTGTCTCTGTAGAGGAGGAGGTGATTTTGTCTGTTAATGTGGCATAATTGTTGTCAACTCCGGTGATAGATTGGTCTACAGAGTGATTTGCTCCTACAATATTGGAATTTATTTGATTGAACACCGGAGTGATCTTGGATAATGAAGCTTCTACGATCTGTTCTACTGAGAGATAGCCTTGCACTTTTCTTTCAATATTTTGCACTAATCCCTTTATTTCCCCAAACTCAGACTTCAAATCCGGAGCTAGTGATTTGTCATTAATGATGCTCTCCATGGACTTAAGCTGAGAGCAGATACTTTGAAGGGTTCTTTTAACTTGGCTTTCTTCATGCCTTTCCACGGCAACCTCTTGAATCATTTTGTGAGATGTTGTCAATTTTTTAGCTCTTATAGGATTATACTTGGGAGTTAGCTATTTAGGTGTATCCTCAAAGGAGGAAGCTTCCTCTAATCCAGAGCAGGTTTCTATTTCTACTGAGCTGGATGAATCCCCTTCACTTGACTCTTTATTAGCAGATTTCTCCTCCTCCTTCTTCTCTTCTAGCCTACCCTCCAAAATGGCCTCACCCTTTGAGCCTACTTCAGAAGCATGCTCACTGGATCTCAGACCATTTCCTTCCTCTGAAACATGTTATTCCAGGATGGACTGGTTGTCCTTAGATGCAGTTTGGGTATCTTTATCTAAGTTTTCCTCTATTTCAACAGCATCACCAGCAGGAATTTCATTATCAGCAGAGATAGATAGGAGAGTGATTACCTTATTTATCTATTGAGTATCTACTTGTTCTGCTTCATTCTGCTCATTTGACCCAACATTTGAAGACTAGAACTATCCTCAATCTCCCCTCTGATTGCCTGTATAGGACTTGCTACTACAATCATCTCACTTCCCAGAATGGTGGAATTGTCCTTACCATTCCCTCTGGTTGCCTTTTTAGGACTTCCAATCTCTACCACCTTCGGTTCTACATTCAGCAAGTTCTCTGAAAGAGGCCCTGATATGGCTTAAAAGTTGAATAAATCCTTATCCCGATAATTGGCTTCTTTGAGAAGTACCAAATCCTTTGTAGCTAAGAGGATAGGTGGGCTGTCTGTGGCTGCTACTTTAGATGAGCCTCCAGGTCCTTCCTTAAACAATAGGTTTATCTTTTGGTTATCCCAGACTGCTGACATCATTTCAGTAAATTGAGGATCTTCCAGAATAATATTATCCTGAGGAATTGGCTTCTCAATGAACACCACCAGCTTCTTTCCCTTGCTTTATTCAATTGGTGTGCTTGCTTTAGGATATGGTGTTTGATTGTTATTTCTACAGCGGGCTTCTTGATTGGAAGCTTTGCTCTCTCTACTTTTAAAGCTTCACGGAAGGTTAATACCCTCTTTCAGAGTTGCCTTTTAGGTGCGGGTACCCCTTTTTCAGTTTCCTCGATGTCTGACCCATTCTCCTCTGTTAGGATATCTTTAATGCTACACTTTTGCCCCTTCTTATATCTTCCCTGATTTCAGCAGTTGCTACTGCAATGTTTTCTCTTGCTTCCAGTTCACAAACTGGCTTCTTCATTTTATAAGCAGCTTTTATAAGCCTTCCACTTGGCTTCTTAAGCTGTTCCGGTGTGGTTTTCATCAACTATGTGAGAGGAATTCTATCCCCATCATCATCTTCTTCAACTACCGGCTTCAAGTTTATCTTCCTTTAAGCCTTAGTTTTAGCTATTCTAGCCTTCTTGGCCTCCGAAGCAATTTCAGTTCCTACTTTCCTAACCCTTGTCTTTTCCTTCTTTTCTTCTCTAAGTCTTATAGCCTTTTCTTCATCCCCAGTTTCTCCAAAACTAAGTTTCTTGTAGTTCTTTTCAAGGATATCCTTTCCTTGAATTGATTGAGCTCTGGATAAATTTACTTCATTTGCTAGTAGAATTCTAGAAATTAGAGCGCCATGGGAGTTTCTGTGCTGACTTAGGAAGTGAATGATCAATACAGGCATATTTATAACCCTTCTACCTACCGAGTGCTATAGAATGCAGTGCTGAAAGGAAGAAGAAGTGGTTATGGATCCTTTTTGGATAAGGACCAATTTGGCCAACACATGTTGAAGGATTCTTGGTGTTTGAGGCCAGTAGGTGGAGAAATTATCTCCAAAATAGCGGGCAGGAAGCCATTTCGCTGGGTATTACATTACCTAGAGTTCATCCCCATCATTCCTTAGTTGAACTTCATCATTCTTCATGTTGATATTTTTTACGAAGAAATCTGATGTGACAGTAATCACCTTCCCTTGAACTGTAGTTCTGAGAGCATCATAGTAAGAGTGAACTATCAGATTGTTTTAGAACTCTCTTTCAAAGTTCAGATAGGTAGGATAGCTGATCTTGAGGAAGTCTTCATGGCATTGGTCCTTGATTAGTTGTGAATAAGGTTCTATGGTAAATAGAAAATTGTCCACCAAGTAGTATGTTGGTAGCACGGAGTATAGATTTTTCCATTTGAGCGGAGTGAAATCTGCATCCTTAAGATTAGATTCATTGAAGATATATCTAGGAGGAGATGGAGTAATTTATTTTGAGGCCATTTGAAAATTTTGGAAAGGATTAGAAGTGTTTATGGTTTCTGAAGAGAAATTTATAGAGCAACAGTAGAAAATTACTTGCATGAAAAAGAAGAGGGATTTAGGGGGGGTTTATAGAATTCCCAAAGTGAGGGTAAAATTGTAATGTGGACACCGTTAACTTTGGCTGGATTGATGATGTGCCGGGTAAAAATTAATGAGAGAGGTAAATGTCATTTAGCTGGAGAATTGGAGCCGTTTATTTCTCAAAATAACTATTGCTTTTACCCCACGTAGAATGCCCAATAAATGTTTGAAATTCAAAATGTGTATAGTTACTTTTCAGCACTTGAACTGCCATTTGTCTTTTCTGTCTACTGAGCTGGCAGTCTTTGTTGTGGATCCAGAGTTAACATTAATTCTTCTTTTCTTCATAATTTCTTGACTTATAAAAGTTCAAATTAACTCCTGATTGCCTTCTGGATTTCCCTTCAAATTGGATTGGCCATTCTAATTGACTCTCTTACCTTGTTGAATTGATCTTTACTTAATAGTTTAGTAAAGATATCTGCTCTTTGCTCATTGGTTAGAATGTACACCAATGCAACATCTTTCTTCATCACATGATGCCGGATGAAATGATGTCTGATGTTTACATGCTTCATCCTGCTATAGGAAATTGGATTCTTTGACACATTGATGGCACTTTTATTAGCACACATTACATCCACACATCTTGATTGAACTCCATAACCCTCTAACTAATGCTTGATCCATAGGAGTTGAGCTACACAACGTCCTGCTGCCATATATTCTGCTTTTGTGGTTGATAAAGCAACTGAAGTCTGCTTCTTGCTATACCATGATACCAAGCAATCTCCAAGAAAGTGACAGCCTCCGGATGTGCTCTTTCTTTCAAGAGTGTTTTTGTCATAATCTGCATCAGTGAAGCCTTAGAGTGTGAAGTTTCCATTACTACTTTAAGATGTGAATCCTTAGGATTAGACTGATATCTTGCATAGTAGTAAATAGCATAGTGTATGTCAGGTCTGCTAGTTATTAGGTATAACAGTGATCCAATCATTCCTCTGCAGAGCTTCTAATCTACATCTTCTCCTTCACAATCCTTTTATAGGACTGTATCTGATCCCATGGGAGTGGACATTGGCTTGCTTTTGTCCATTTTAAACTTCTTTAGAATCTCCTTGGTGTACTTGGATTGATTGATGAAAATCCCATCCGAACTCTGCTTGATTTGTAGACTAAGGAAGAAATTAAGTTCTCCCATCATTGAAATCTCAGGCTCCTTCTGCATTTGAGTGCTAAATTCTTCACACATTATTTCATCGGTTGCTCCAAAGATGATGTCATCAACATAGATTTGGACTAGAATTACATCATCCTTCTTCTTCTTGATGAAAAGAGTTGTATCTGCCTTGCCTCAGATATACCCCTTGGATATGAGAAATGTAGTGAGTCTCTCATACCGAGCTCTTGGTGCTTGCTTTAATCTATAGAGGGCTTTCTTCAATTTATATACATAATTCAGATGCTTTAGTCTTCAAATCCAGATGGATGCTTGACATAGACTTCTTCTTGAATGACTCCATTGAGAAATGCACTTTTGACATCCATTTGGAATAATGTGAATCCCATGAATGAAGCAAAAGCTCACAGAATCCATATTGCCTCCAATCTTGCTATTGGTGCAAAAGTTTCTTCAAAGTCAATGCCTTCTTGGTTGTGATAGCCTTGGGCAACCAATCTTGCCTTGGTTCTTACCATGACTCTGGATTCATCTAGCTTGTTTCAGAATACCCATTTAGTGCCAATGATTGACTTCCTTTTTGGGGTGCCACTGGATCCCAGACATCATTTCTGGTGAACTGATCTAGTTCTTCTTACATTGCAAACATCCAACTTTCATCTCCTTTAGCATCTTGAAATTTCTTTGGCTCGATGAAAGAGACAAAAGTAGCATGGCTCATCATCTAGTTGAGTTGTCCTCTGGTTCTCACTCAATTTTGGACATCATCCAAAATGGCTTCTACAGGATGATTTTTATGAGTCCAGATTTCTCTTTGAAGATCTACATGCTGGTCTGGAGCTTTTTCCTCAACTACTTCAACTTCTTAATTATCCATAAAGTTTATCTTATGATGATTAAGATAACCTTTTAGAACTTCTGAGTTGAGAGTAATTCCTTCATCTTCTTCCTTATACTTCTCTATTTGGAGGGTATCTGGAACCTGTACTTATTCCTTTTATCCAGTGTTTTCAGCTTTCGAAATTAAATCTTCCGGATTTAAACTTCTTCTTCCTGCATGGTTAGTCTCATCAAAATCTACATGTATTGACTACCACGGTTTGGGTTCGTTTATTATAGACTTTGTAAGCTTTGCTATGTGTTGAGTAGCCAAGGAAAATTGCTTTATCAGACTTAGGATCAAATTTTCCTAATTGTTCTTTATCATTCAGGATGTAGCATTTAAATCCAAAGGCTTTAAAATACCCAATTTTGGCTTTCCTTCCCTTCCAGATTTCATATGGGGTCTTTTCTATAGTCTTTCTAATGAGAGCTCTATTTATGATATAGCATTTTGTGTTTACGGCCTCACCTCATAAATACTTAGGCACCACGCTATCTCGACTAAGGTTCTATTTTTCCTTTCTAGAACCCCATTTTTTCAGGCTGTATGAGTAGCAGATAAGTTATGCTCAATGCCCTTGGAGTCACAAAATTCAGCAAAGTGCTTATTCTTGAACTCACCACCATTATCACTCTAGAAGCTTGCAATACTTATGCCATGTTCTACTTCTATCAGGATGAATATTTTTTAGACTTGGTTAAAAGCTTCATCTTTGCTAGCTAGCAAAGCAATCCATGTATAGCGAGAATAATCATCCACAATGACCATTATGTATTCTCTTCTGCCTAAACTCAATGGTTTAATTGGACCAAAGAGATCAATATGCAAGAGCTCAAGAATTCTCTTGGAATGTATATATGAGATGGAAGTGAACCTTTTTCTATGTAGTTTACCTAATTGACATGCAGTGAATATGTGATCCTTATCAAAAGCTACCTTAGGCAAACCCACAACTAATTCCTTTTTGGTTAATTTGGATAGGAGGTTCATGCTTACATGTCACAACCTCTGGGGCCATAGCCATGATTCTTCTTCTTTAGACACCAAGCATATGTTCTTTTTCTCATTTTTAATGTTAACACAATAAACATTATTTACTCTAGGTGCATGAAGAATGAGTTGATTTAACTTACTATCATAGATTGAGCATCCTCTAGAGTCAAAGGTGAATTTTCTTCCTTTATCACAGAGTTGTGCTACACTTAGCAAGTTGAACTTAGTCCTTCAACTAGTGAGACATCTTCTATTTTATTTCAAATCCAATGGTTCCATGTCTAATGATCAGTCTCTTTTGGTTGTCTCTAAAGCTTACTTCTCCACCTTTCTTCCGGACTAAAGTGATAAAGGCTTTCTCATCACCAGTAATGTGCCTTGAGCATCATAATAACCATTTTTTAATCTATATAATTTAGTAATATGATTGTTTTCCCATAAAACCTGCACCCTGAGATGGGTATGCTCTGCTCGTACTTCTTCTGGATCTTCTTAAGATCCTTCTTTCCATAATTTGCAACATATCCAGCTTCTTGTATACTTTTCTATCCAGAGTGTATCCAGAAGCTGGTTGGAGGTGCAACTTCTGCTCTATAATTCTTTCTTTGCTTGGCAGGTTGCTCATTTGATACAACCTTGGCTTTTCCCTTTTAAGCAGCTGTGAATTTCTGTGCTTGAGGTTGCCTGCTAACTTTTCTTTCCTGTAGATTTGAGGGCACTGGATTCTTTTGATTTCTAGGTGCTGCTTGCCCTTGATTTCTCCTTCTTTGTGGAGGATTTGATTTCCTTCTGGATGCCTCCTTCATCAAGGTTAGCTCTCTATCTAGCCCTATCAAGTTAGCACTTAGGATCTGAACTTGATTTCTCAGGAAATTCTCTTCCACCACATCCATATGCTTTGTGGTTCTTATCAGATTGATGTCTTGTGACATTGCTTCAGCATCTTCAGCTAGTTCCAGAACTTGCCTTTGTAGGGATTTTATGGCTTTGGTGTTCTTCCTTGCATTATGAATCACCACTCCTAAAGCTCTAGCAAGATTAAGATTAGAAACAAAATTAGAGAGAGAGTTTACCTCAATGTTGGCTATCTCTGATTCTGAATCCTCAATTCGCTTAGTATCTTGCTTGGATTGATTTCTTCCGGATCTGTCAGTGCCATGAATGCACAATTAGCTGTTTCTTCTTCCTCTGTGGAAGATGAGCTTCTACTTTCTTCACTATTGCTCTATGTGGTCACTATAGCTTTCTTCTTAAATTTCTTTCTCTTTTGAGCTTAGGGCATTTGGTTCTGAAGTGCCCTTTTTCTCCACATTCAAAACGTGCAGCATCTTTCTCCAGATCTTTCTTCTCTTTCGGAGCCTTTCTTGGCCTGTCCCTTCTTGAAGTTCCTTCCTTTGATCTTTTTGATTCATACCTCCTGGATCTCCTCCTATCCTTTTTCTTTAGGAATCTATCAAAATACTTCA
Source organism: Euphorbia pulcherrima (assembly GCA_947683365.1). Taxonomy (NCBI): domain Eukaryota; kingdom Viridiplantae; phylum Streptophyta; class Magnoliopsida; order Malpighiales; family Euphorbiaceae; genus Euphorbia; species Euphorbia pulcherrima. The sequence continues at coordinate 47,846,890 of CANTUS010000014.1, forward strand.
CCAGCATAGCTATATCTTCTTTGCTGTAATTAGATTCCTTCGATAGTCTGTCTGATCCGGAGGAGACTGATCCAGCTGAATCTGCCTTAAGTGCAATAGCCTTTTTTTTCCTCAGGCTTTTTCTCTTGTTGGCTATATCTTTCCAAGGATAACTCTTAAGTTAGGAGATTACCAATAAGTTCATCATAACTATAGAAGTTTAAGTCATAAGCTTCCTCATTGGTAGTCTTTTTGTTGTCCCATTCCAAGGTGAGACTCCAAAGTAATTTCTTAACCATATCTACTTCTGAGATCTCTTTCCCAAGCCTCTTCAACTCGTTTACTAGATTGGTGTATCTAGTATTCATGCTACTGATGGATTCTTTGGGCTCCATCTTGAAGGATTCTTTTGCTGTTAGAGATCAATTTTAGCTTCTTTGTCCTTGTTTGTTCCTTCATAGGTTACTTCTAGCTTTTGCCAGACTTCTTGTACAATCTCGTATTTGGATATCTAATTGAATTTAGCTGCACTAGGAGCACAATGAAGTATATTAATAGCATTTATATTTTCATGTAATTTTTTATAATCATTCTCATTCCACAAACTTGATGGCTTTCGGGTAGTTATACCCTCTACTTCGTGAGTAAGCTCATATGGGTCATCTTTAATGGTCACCCATGCTAACATGCTTTATGCTTGAATGAATTTCTTCATCGGGTTCTTCTAGAATGTGTAGTGTTCCCCAATGAAGAGTAGAGGATGGGTAATAGACATACCCTGAGGAAGGAGTTGCGAGTTTTGGAAACTAATTTTGATTCTTGGATCAAAATTTAGACGTTTGCTCGAGATTGTTAGATCTCAGTTTTGAGCACTTGCTCTGATACCACTTTTTGGTCTCTGTGAGGGTATAAATAAGGTTAGAGGGGGGTGAATGACCCTTTTTTATGGAATTAACAGACTTCAAAAAGTCTTAGTGTGGCGTGTTTGATTATGTTACAGATATGATGGATCCGGATGATGCAAATAGGAATTATAATGCAAACAAATAAAGAGTAAGAAAATCAAACACAGAGTTTTATCCTGGTTCGGCCCCACCTACTCCAGTCCCTGGAGTTTCCTTCCTCTGAGCTTTTCCACTAGTGAATTCCTTTCCAACTGGCAGGAATTAAGCCTTACAATTTATCTCTGGATGGTAACCCCTTCTGGATCTAGGATATACCACTAGAAGCCCCAATTCCTAGCTGAGTCCTTTAGTCTTCAGGAGGATATACAACTTAGATTTCTACCCAAACCTAAGCTGAGTCCTACATGGAGTTCCCACTTAAATCACCAACTTCAAGCTATATCCCAATCTCACTACTCACGTATGAGATTTTACACTTTATTTTTCTCAAAGATTTTGGTTTTGGATTTCCTCAAGTTTTTAACTTACTTGGGAATCCTTACAAATAGATTTGGAAATGTTTGATTCTTGGTGGGATTAAGTAACTGATTCCTATAGCGAATTCTCTTGTGTATGCTTTCTCAAAACAATCAGCACCTTCTTAACATGCGAAGTTTTCCTTTTATAGGCTTCTATCATAAATATATCCGTTGTGAGTTGTTGAAACTGAATTTAATCTTCACCGTTGATCAGGTAAAATGTGGCACCTCTAGAGCCTTTGATCAATCCGTTAGACTCAGATTTTAACCCATTTGAATCCTTATGATTGGGGCTAAAAATTTGTCAGCGATCATTTTCCTTGGATTTTAGTGTTTCACCAACTTTTATGCCAGTAGTCCGGATGTGTGATCCTCATGTGCCATTCCTATTGGTTTAGGTGAAAAAGGTTGTTACCTTTTCTCTTTTCTATGTCAGTCCTTCTGTCCTTTTCTGAAAAGTGCTAGCTATCATTTTTGTCTTTTATAAGGGGCAAGGATTTTTGACTTTCTGACCAAATAGGTGGAGGGAATGTAATTTTTGAATAATTGTCTAAATATTTAAGTCTTCCGGATGTCTTCTTCCGGATGCTTACACAATCAGTTCTTTTGGATGCTGATTTTGAGTGGCTCAAAGTTTTTCTCCTTTCCAAACTTTAACTGGATGCTTCCATTATTTGCTTAGTTACTTATGATCTTCAATGGATGTCCTTATGGCTTGATTTGGATTGAATGCTTCCGTTTGGATTTAGGAGATTATATATTTAAGTTTTTACAAGTTTTTGTTTTCTTCAAACTTGATCCGGATAGTTACTTGACTATACTTTCGGATCATTGTTTCCCAATAATAACGCTATTACAAAAGAAATTAACTTCAATACAAAAGATGATCCAAAAATGGTATACATTTCCAATCAAGTGCCCATCGAATAAGAGAGAGAATTGATAAAAGTACTAAAAAAACACGTTTTAGCCTTTGCTTGGTCTCACGAGGTCATGTCGGGACTTGATCGACACATCGTCAAACACAAGATTCCCATAGACCCAAAGATACGTCTGGTAAAGTAAAAGATGAGGAGGATGCGTCCAGAATTGGCAGAAAAGGTCAAAGCAGAAGTAGCCAAACAGATCAAGGCTAATTTTGTGGAGGTCGTCGAGTATCCCACTTGGATATCCAATGTAGTTCCTGTACCCAAGAAAAATGGCGACGTCAGAGTTTGTGTTGACTTCAGGGACTTAAACAAGGCTACCCCTAAGGACAATTTTCTATTGCCACACATTGACATTTTAGTAGATAGCGCGGCAAGAGCGACCATGTATTCCTTTATGGATGGGTTCTCTAGCTACCACCAGATTCTCATGAACGTGTTAGACAAGTTCAAATATGCATTCTTCTCGGAATGGGGAACGTATTGCTTCAGGATGATGCCTTTCATACTAAAAAATATGGGGTTAACCTAGCAGCGAGCAGTCATAACATTACTACATGATTTGATCCACAAAGAAGTCAAGGTCTAAGTGGATGACATGCTTGTAAAATCCGCTATGCGAGAAGAACACCCGGCAGTGTTAGAGCGATTCCTCACAAGAATTGAGAAATAGAATCTCTGTCTCAACCCAAAGAAGTGTATATTCGGTGTCACGTCAGGCAAATTTCTAGGGCACGTGGTTAGTAAAAGAGCCATAGAAACGGATCCTGATAAGACCAACACCATCAGGGAAATGCCTATACCAAAAACTGAGAAAGAATTAAGGAGCTTCTTGGGGTCCATACAGTACGTCAGCCACTTCATATCACGATTAACTACCACATGAGAGCCTATCTTTAAGCTCTTGAAGAAGTAGCAACCAATAGAATGGAACGACCAATGTCAGGAAGCCTTTGACATGATCAAGGCCTACCTAATGAACCCCCCTGTGCCAAAGTTGCTAATTCTCGAAAAGCCACTCATTCTCTATTTAGAAATAGAAGAAACATCTATAGGAGCCATGATGGTTCAAGAGCACGAAGATAAGAAGGAACACGCAGTTTATTTTCTCAACAAGAAATTTCTAGAGTACGAGACTCGATATACCATTGTGGAGACAACATGTGTAGCCATGGTTTGGCTCACCAAGAACTAAGACATTACTTCTAGTCCTACCGGATTTAAGCGGTTACAAAGGTGGATCTAATGAAGTATTTGTGCCAGGCTCCCTCACTAACCGAAAAACTAGCAAGGTGGCCCTTATTAATGATAAAATTTGATATCGAGTATATCACTAAGAAGACCATCAAGGAAAGAGCAATGGCTAAATTCCTAGCAAATCAATCGCTTGAGGAAGGGGAATAGGAAAACCTAGAATTCCCTGACAAATGTTTTGCAGCAGCTACAAAAGAATCCAAAAAATTAACCATGTTCTTTGATGGTGCCGTTAACAAGTGAGGAGCTGGCTTGGGAGTTATCATCATTACACCAGATGGAGCGATCATACCTCTATCAAAGCGATTAGAATTTCTCACCATAAATAATGGGGCAGAATATGAAGCCAGCCTATTCGGAATGTCTGTTCTAAACACTCTTAGAGCAGACAAAGTGAAAATTATTGGTGATTCAGCTTTGGTCATCAAACACGTTACGGGAGACTGGGAACTGAAGGAAGAATTCCTCATGCCTTACCTAGAGGCCATATGGAGGAAAGTTGCAATGTTCAGTGAATGCGAATTTTGTCATATGCCTCTAGAGGAGAACCAAATAGCGGATGCATTGGCCACTCTAGCCTCCATATGGGAAGGGCCTCAAAGACAACCAATTAAACCCCTTGTTATGGAAACAACCATATCCCCGTACTACATCTGTGCAATATAAGGCATCATGGATAAGGAAGAACCCTAGTACTCTAACATCATCAGATTCCTTGGGAACTATGAATTCCCAGTCAAAGCTATAGATTACAACAGGAATACGCTAAGGAACCTCACTGTGTAGTTTTACCTAATTAAGGGAGATCTGTTCGAAAGGTCATCTGATGGTTTACTGTTAAAATATTTGACTCAATAAGAAGCAGAGTAGGTAATGATATAAGTACATTCAGGAAACTATGGTCCACATATGAACGGCATCATGATGGCCAAGAAAATTCAAAGAATAGGATACTTCTGGATAACTATACTAGCTGACTGTATTTAAGAGGGGAAGACTTGCAATGCCTGTCAGATATACGAAGATGTGAGTCACTTGCCCCAACGACCTTACAAAATTTGACGATGCCCTGGCCATTCTCAGCTCGGGGCATCGATTCGACCAATGGCCATCGCTTTATTATAGTGCAGTCGATTACTTTTCCAAATAGGTTGAAGCAGAATCATATATGAGCATCACGGCTAAGAAAATGACTTGGTTTATTCAGCGACATATTTTTGCTAGTTACAGTCCTCATCATATAGTAAGTGATAATGGTGTGCAGTTCCAAGGAGAAACAAACGATCTTATTGAGAAGCACAGAATTGAGATCATCGCTCTTCACCCTATTGGCCTCAAGCCAATGGAGCTGTAGAAGTGGCTAATACATCCATTAAGAAGATCCTCTCTAAAATGATCGCCAATTACCAAGATTAGGTCGACCATTTGCCCTATGCCTTATAGGGATACAGAACCAGTGTCAAAACTCCTACAGGTTAGACTCCTTTTTCTCTTGTCTACGGGTTGGAGGTAGTATTGCCCGTTGAAATAGAGATCAAGGCTTTACGCATAGCCCTCAAAGCAAGACTTCCTAAAGATGAATGGGCAAAGGCACGACAAGAAGAATTAACTTTGATCGACGAGAAATGATTAACTGCATTGGAGAATCTACAGTTATACCAACAGCGCATGGCTAGAGCTTACAATTATAAAGTCAAAAGGTAAGATCAACCCCTAAGAATAGGTGACCTGGTCTTAAAACAATCTCATAAGATGCATACGGATAATCAAGGCAAGTTCCAACCAAACTGGGAAGGACCATACGTAGTAAAGAAGACTCTCGGTAAAGGGGCAGTTAAAATCTCAGATCTGGACGGCAACAAATTTATGAATCCAGTAAATTGCCATAAGCTGAAGGGCTATCTCATGTAAAAAAATGTCTGTCAAGAGCCAATGAGGGATCTTGAGCAAAAATAAAGACCCCAAAATAAAAGAGTGAGGCCTTAGGTAAAATCCATTTGGAACCTTAGGCAACGATGGGCATTTCTTGGGAATAAATACCATTTGTCCTTCCTATTCAAGTAATATCTTTTATAGTAGCATATTCATGTTAAAAATACTACATGAGTGCATTAAATGGAATCTGTTAATTATTTAATAAAACATGCATTCAAGTAGCATTTTTCATCCTTATTACACATAAAGTGCATTACAAATAGGAAATGGAAACAAAAAGGCTAACAACAAGGCCTAAAGCCTTTATCCTCTCACAAAGATGAAAGGCACACAATGACGATGATCTTATAGGAAACTATGAAGTCTCTTACTCTCGATAAGCCTCTCCTCAAGGGTGGCAAGCCTGCGAGTACTCGCAACCCAGATGCGATAAGCCTTAGAAGGATGGACATTAAAAGGCACAGAATAGTTCATCTCTACAAGAAGCGATTAACCCACCTCATGTCATGACGATAAACCCGAGTATAAGAAAGCTCAGAGCCAATAAGGGTGCACAAGGATGTAGAAAACACCTGAGGGCGACCATACTACCTGCACAAGTGATCGGGAGAGTAGGTAATAACCTCAAAAAGACCAATGAGGACCACACCATCTCTAGCAACATTAGTCACATGCTTGAACCCCAACCAAGGGAAAATCCAACAAACATCCTAAACGGTTTGACTCCTCATAAACTCAACCCACTCCTCGACAGTGAATTCTCTATGAGAACGGTCGCCGAAGAGAACTGCGGAACCCCATGCCCAGTAGGCCTTTGGATGATAATCCATGCTCATGGGAATAGATAATACAGAAAGCTTGTCCCAAAGCCAAAGCTACAAAAGCAACACAAAAATAAAAAAAAATAAGAAAAAAAAGAGAGGCCTGCTGGATTGAAAACCTAAAAAGGCAGTCTAGGCAAAAATTAAGGCAAGCCTGATGAATCGAAAACCCGAAAGGGCAGTTCATGCAAAAAGAAAGGCTTAAATAGAATTTACCTGAAGGAAAAGTCCGCTACCCCTAGTAGTAGCTTCAGTCCCATTTCGGGAAGAGAGCACAAAGATCAGTGTCTCGGCCAAACTCACTGTAATAGGAGATTTCCCCTCTAACATCTGATCAATGATGGTTAAGAAGGCGAAGCTGTAAACCAAAGTTAGACCCTCACAAAGAAATACCTCCAGCAAAAGTAAACAAATGGGCGGCAGCCAGCTCGCATCATTAGGGGCAAGATTCCTAACTATGTCGAAAGCCACGTCCAACTTCAGGCCCTCGTTGCAAATCAATAGGTGTCTATCAAACCATTGCAATTAGAAATGATTTATCAACGAATCAGAAAACTCAAGATGATGCGTTAGAATGGCTAGAGGTATATTAGCTAAAGATCTCAGGAGCCCATAGAATTCCTCATACAAGGGGCACAGCTCGTGATCTCCAAATTGGAACACGTTGTCAATAGGATCCCAAAACCTGACAACAACCTAGATCACATTGTCCTTGACAAAGATACGATAGTATTCCTTCATATACAATAGACCATAAACCCCGAGATGGTCCCAACCAACGGAGTTCATCAGATACACATTCAGATATGCTCGAAAATGGATTTAGTTCTCCATGGTAAAATTTTAAAGGGTAGCAGTTTGCTATACATAGTTTATGGGGCAATCTGCCAATATCTGGCAAATTACCTCGATAAACTTGATTATTAATGAAAAGAAGAAAGCATGAAGTACGATAATAATGTAAAATTCTTTTATAAATGAAAAAATGTGTTCTTACAAGGAAAGGCTCTACAAACGGCCTAATAGAAAAAAAGAACAAGCAAAAAAAGGAAAGCCTATTAACTGTCCACCGCTAGAACTCAGATGGCTAGGATCAAAAGACGATGGAGGAGGAGGATAACCGCCCTATAGAAAGAACCCTGAAGGATCACCCTGTCCATGCTGAGGCTGCTGTTGCTGGTCATCCACTTGAACCATTCCCAATTGAGCTCAAAGTCGTTGGATCTTCAGTCGCAACATTTTAACATGAACCATTCATATGCATTTCATGACAAGTCATGCATCATCATTAAAATAATAAAGTAATAAACATACTTCCATATCAGAATTCTGGTTCATCATGAATCGATGCAGCCCTTAGATGTATCCCCAGTCGGAGATGTTATTAGCAATAGGCACGAGCAAAGAAAAGGGATCGAAATGAGTCAGAATCGATATAATCTAAGAAAAGAGAAAAAGTGGGAAGACCTCACATGAGTAGCGCCAACCGGGTGTAAAGTCATCGAATGCTCAGGGTCTAGATAAGGCTGAATCACTGGCGTGTAAGTACTCAAGTCAGGATGGTACATCAAGAACATGGGTGGGTGATACTAAAACCTTCAATGTCCCTCCATCATCACCGAACTCTAAGGTAGAACCGATGAAGCTAAGAACTCCCAACATGGGTAGAAGTGGATGCAGGGCTCTTCCTACCTTGATGATCCTGTAGAAATGTCAAAGCAAGGGAAAATTGGTCTAACTAAGCATAAAAATGGAAAAACAACAAAGAGATCCAAATCAATGAGGAAGAGATACCGTCATCCGGACTGTCTCAAGAAAACTCGATCTAGCTCGCTCGCTAGGGGCAGAAGTCAAAGGGGCATCACCATCAAAGGGGTTATGAATATCTGGTTAGGGCTCGATAGGAATAGGGTCTGTCTCTAGCCATCCGAGTAGCTGCGAACGTCAAAGGTCCTTATACCCCCCAATTCACTCCAGGAAGGCACTGGGTAAGCCATCAAAAGCCAGTCCTGCAAAGTCAGGTGAGCTACAAGGCCAAAAAATCCATCAGAGCACATCAAGAGGGATGGAATTCGGCCTGGGAGGAAGATGCTAACCTTGGATATGCTCCCCAAGGTACCACTCCAAAGAGAAAGGAGTCTCTAAAATCAACTGGGTATTCACAGCCTCCCCAGCTAATCTCACAACTTGAGACTAATGAAGCTCATGCCCTAAGGCTGCGTCTTAATCTGAAAGAAGAAAAAGAAGCCAAGCATTGATACAACAATTATAGCAGATATAGTGATTGTAGCAAGTCAAAAATGCTATAAAGATATACCTGCTCCAAATACAGTACGAAGGTGGATAGAAAGAGCAGAAGGAGACTCGATCTCCCAACCGCGTCAGTAGTATAGCAAACGAGGATAGAATGGAAAGCTACCATTTTGTACTAGCTTGGTCCTCGGAAGAATCCCCATCTCGAAGAACAAGATCTACAAAAAGTCAAAGAAAATCAAAACGTCAAAAGACAAGAAAGAATGCTCATAAAGAAAGAAAAGGAAGTTGGGTCCTTACATAAACGATCTGGAGACAAGATTTGAACTTGCCAATCATGTTCCTCACACACTGATTAAAGGCTTAATACAAATGACCCAGCGCAGCTCAGCCCCAGGCATACTCATCAAAGCGGGATGGATCGATCAAAGTGGGCAGAATATGGAGATTCATGATCGCACCCCTAGTGGGAAAACACTACCAGGACAAAGTAGCAGCCATAAAGGCTCTAGCCTCTCAAGCAGAAGTCAAGTGCCTTCTATCCCCAGCAGTCCAAAAGGTCATTAGTTTCTTGCAAGAAACTTGCTCGGGCTTATCCGTACAATAGCCAATCAAAGCCTCAATGGTCTCCATATTAAAGCTATCATAAGTGAAATAGGAATTAAAGTGAATCACATTACCATGGAAGGGAAGACTTATGATGGCGCAGTAATCCAGCGGAGTGATAGTGTACTCCCCATAATGAAAATGAAAAGTGTGGGTAGTGTCGTACCATCTGCTCAAGATATGGGTAGAAGTACCAGTTGGGATGTACGGATACCTGCGGGATCTTACATACTTGTAATTCCTCACCATCCTCCCCAAAGATGTCCCGTCAATAATGGTTTTAGCACCGGGGGATAGTACCTTGTACCACTTGTAAAAGTGGGAAATATTGCTGCCCTTATGGTCAGTGACCTACAAAAAATAATGCATACACACTAATCACACACCAGTTTTCGATAGATCCCACGATTATCAAAAGGTCATTGCATTTAATAAATTCACGCCATAATTAAAAAGCAATAAAATAAATAATGGCAATAGATGAATAAATGATAAATAAAAGCATGTTAAAAATAAAAAATAATAAAAATGGCGATAAGGCTTACCAAAATTTGAGAAAGATAATCGGAAGGCTTCAAAGCAGGCGGAATGAAATCCCCAGGAGTGATCCCGTGATACATCTAGGTCGAGGGGAGCCCGTATAGTGCCTCGGCGGGAACCTCAGAAAGCTCTACTTGTTGGCCATCGATAACAATGTTGCGAGTAGTCACTTGGATGGCCAATAAATCCAAGTGGACATCATAAAGCTTGTACCACATGGAGACCCCGCAGAATGGGAGTAAGAGGGGTAAAAAAGGGAAGAAGATGAAATAAATCATCATCGAAAATAGCTAGGAGGCAAAAAATTTTGAAGCAAGGAAGAAAATGAAGAAAATGAGGCGCAAGCTGCTGGTTTTATAGCCCGCATGTAATTAGCATGCCGGCTAATTACCTAACCAGCTATCACATGTTTATGAGTTCAATGCGTAAACGCGTAACGGCTATAAAAGTTACCGTTACATAGGTAATTAGCCCCGCCGGCTAATTACTTTTATTTTAAAAAATTTTGCTTTTTTGCATATTTCATACATTTTCTGCATTATTTATAAAACTAGCGGACCTAAAAGTTGTTTTTACACAATCATTCATGCATTAAGCAACCGAAAATATTTATTTCGACCTAGGGTTAATTTTTAACCTCATGCAACTCAATAATAAATTTTTAATCAAAGGGACAAAATATATTTAGTTTCAAAATTTGTCGATTAAAAATATTTTAACTCATTGCATCCCACACACACACACACTGTTTTATTTATTTCGCATATGACAAAATTTCTAGCACAAAATTTATGTATGCGAGGGGCAAACTGTTAGTATAGGTCCATTCCGGTCCGATGAGGAATTACGCCTATTTCATTCAGTAATCAGACAAAAGACCCAAAAAGGACAAAATTGTCATCCAAATTCCAAAATTCGAAAATCCACATTCCAGGGAAGCTTCGATTTAGCATTTTCTACTAAAAAATCAAAAAGATCAAATTTGGTAAAACATAGGTAATCATCCCACTAACTAATTACCTTTCTTTTGTAAAAAAATCAAATGTTACCTAGATCTGGCAAGGATTTATGGGATTAAAGTAAGATCTTGTCAGATAGGTAATTAACCCACCGGCTAATTACCACCCCTCTATAAATAGAGGACTTCGCTCCTCATTTCAACAGGGACAAAGGGAGTCTCAAAAGCCCCGAAACTCTATCAAAACACTTCCAAATCCGAGCTTTATCACCGACATTCAGTATAAACTCATTTCCCTATCTTTTGTAGATCAAGATCTCACAGTGATCTACGGTCTAAAAATGACCGATTTCCTCAAAAATCCCTGCATTCCCTTTAGGAATAATCCAAGATTATAGCCATAACTTAGGTTAAACCTATTTTCCAAGCAAAACACACTTTCTGACAACTTTGGTCCCGCACCGGCTCTCAAGTCATCATGGACAGACAAAAAGGTAAACTGAGGGTAATTGGCACTAAGCCCAACTTAAAAATTCATTTTTATTACTTTTATTATTGCATATTGCATTCCATTTCTCTCGTTAAGTGAGCCACTGGTGCCACTTAGACCATAATACATGTAAATATGCTCGCAGGTACGGACAAACATCCAGAATGTGAGGAAACTCTATCCGAGTTTTCGGGCTAAAACCCAAACGATGTCGTTTCACTTTCAAAATTTCAGTAGCAAATATCTATTTATTATGCCGTTATAATGCCCTTATTATTTCTTGAATTTATTTCTTAAATAAAGCCGTTGTAATGCATAAATTACCATAAATTCCAAAATTCTAAAATTAATCCAAACAATTTGAACAATATGAGTAACTATCATGTCCAAACTCAGAATCTCATTTTCTTTTTGGTATAAAAATCCCATTTGGATCAGTATACCACAATTCTCGGTGGAGCTGAACCGGGTGGCGACCCTATTTTATTTTTAAGTAAAGTAAAATGCTTTATTTTAAAAATATTTTCTTTTATTAAAATGTGTAAATATATTTCTCCATATAATCACATTTTTGGCTTATAAAAAGCCACGTTTTTCACACTCAAACTTTTCTCTTTAATAAAACCAAGCATTTTATTATGGAAGAGGCACATGCATTTAAGCAAACCAGATTCTCTCAAACCAAACCAAACTCTGAGGTTTTCTCAAACTGCACCGAATTAGACATGCCCCGCGCACCGCGTGCTCCCAACCATAAAAAAAAACCTTGCCTGCTCACAGCTCGCGTAAGGATGAAGAAGAAATTGGGGGCTTTTTATAGAGTTTTCAAGAATGAGGGTAGAATGGTAATACGGACATAGTTAAACTTAACTGGATTGATGAGGTGGCAGTTAAGTTTGAGGAAAGAAGTAAATGGCGTTTAAACCAGAGAAGTGGAATAGTTTAATTTTTAAGACAGCTGTAAATTTTACCGCGCGTGTAATGCCCAATAAACATTTGAAATTCAAAACATATACAGTTACCTTTTCACGCTTTTACTGCCATTTGTCACTTCTGTCTACTGAGCTGCCAATATTCCCTCCGGATCCAGAGTTAATTTTACTTCCTCTTTCTTCCGAATTCCTTGACTTGTAGAAAACCAAGTTAACTTCAAAATGTCTTCCAGATTCATCTTCAAATATGATTAGACATTCCAATTGACTCTCTTAGCTTGTTGAATTGATCTTTACTTAATGGCTTAGTAAAGATATATTTGCTCATTTGTTGGAATATAGATCAGTACAACATCCTTTTTTATTACATGATTATGCGCACGGGCTTTTCGGTGACCCTCAGAACGATGATGACTTTTTGCTCTAACCTTTTACGGTCTAGTCGTTCCATTATTTTAGAATTAAATCGCGTTTGGCAAGTTCTTTATTGACGATTTTGAGATCTTTAACCCCGATTAAATAATTGGATCGCATTTTAATATGTTAGCCGCTTCCTTTCCCCTCGCGCGTAGTAAATTGTTTCGCTATTTTTTCCTTAAAAATCCGGACATTTTCAGCGAGTCTCATTTGCATTGTTGGATTCTTTGCTCTTCGAGCTTTTCAAAATGTCAAGAATTGCCCCAGTCGAATGCCTCGTGTTGGTTGTTCACATTTCGGGCCCTATAGCCGGGCCCCTTTTTGTCTTTTTCCCCTCCGGTGTCCTCGGTCTGGCGGCGGCGGCCAAAGCCACTGTCTGAGCGCTGGGCTGCATGGCTCACACGGCCTTCTAGGCCGCATCACTTGACATGGCCTAGATCTGGCAGCGTCATGTGATGCAGCCTGGGCTGGGCCGCATCACTGATGCGGCCTTTGCGCCGGGAGATCTGTAGACTGATTTTTTTTAGGTTTTCTTGGGCACCAAGTCTGGTTTTGGGATTTTTCCGTCAAATATTGACATTTGAGAGATTAATTCTGGGATTTTACACTTGGGAAGTCTATAAATACCCATCAAAAATTAGATCAGTGGGACTTTTTGCTGATTTTCAAGAGAATAAAAAATTCTTAGAATTTGCAAGGCTTTAGGGAGAAAAAGTTTAATAATATTGGGAAAATCTAAACCAATATACTTGGTTCTTCATTTCTAAATCTTATTAGGCTTAATCTCTTAGGTTAAATCATTAAAATCTATTAGAAATCTTAGGTAAAAATTGGTTTAAATAGGTTTTAGGGACTTTTTCCTCACAAATCACTAAATCCCTTGCTAAATCGGTTGTTTCGTCGGGTTTTCATCTCAAATCCATCACAAAGCTTGCCAAACATCTGGTTTGAGTCTTGAGAGTGGATTCACGGCCTTTAGGTAACTTTCCAAGTTCCAATCTATTTCTTTTGTTATTTATTTCTGTTGCGGTGTTTTTTGTTGTTTTTTCGGGCGTTTGGCCCTTTTCTTCGTCCTTTTTGTGATTTTCTGCCAAAACTTCAGCTGACCATTCTGGCAAACGTTAGGTTGACTGAACGTCACCTAGGCCACCTCGCTGAGTTGGCCTACCACTTCATTCAGTCGGCCTACGGGTCGCTCAAGCGGCCAATCGTTGTTTTGTCGGATTTTCTGGGTTCTTTTCCCCTAAACTGAAAAAACAAAATTATTTAAGCATTTTAAGTCTGAATGTACTGTAACAGTGTAGGAAATGACTTAAAATTTTAGTAATCTTGGGTTTTCAGGCACAAAAAGGTCGATTCCGGCTTGTTTAAACACTTTTTTCCGGCAGGCCACTTCAGTGGGACGAAGGCCGACTGAGTATCATCTAGGCCACCTCGTTGAGTCGGCCTACCATGTCATTGAGTCAGCCTACCACCTCGCTGAGTCAGCCTACTGGTAAAAATGTCCAAATGGTCTCTGTTTGCTTTATTCTGTTATTTTTTGCCCCATTTTTTGTCATTTTTTGACCCAATTTTGGTCATTTTAACGTGTTTTCAATCCCGTTTTTCACCTAAAAAATCTCTAAAAATCACAAATAATCTAAAATTAATTAGATTAATTTTTATAGCTGCTGGATATTATTTTATCTATTACTTAAAGGGGTAAATGACTATTTAATGGCTTAAAATTTGTGTTTTAACTAAATAAATCTAAATAAATCGTTTTCCACCAACTAAAAATTCTAAAAATATTCTAAATATATAAAATCTAATTTTAGGATGTTTAGTTAATTTATTTCACCTTTCTTAGATTGTTAGATAATTAATTAATGCCCGAAAATTACGTTTTTCTCCCGAAAAATCCAAAAATATGTTTTTCTTCATGCTATATGATTATTTTCTGCATTTATTTATTCTTGCTTTATTTGTGATTACTCCCGTATTTCTATTGCCTCGTTTGGAGTTGGGTCTGAGTCAGTAAGCTCGGTTAAAACCCAGTTTCGCCCGTTTATTTATTTATCGCTTTATTTATTTTCGTGCATTAATAAAATGTATAGGTATTTGCAAAGCCTTGTAATAATTTTATCTTCTTGCTTTGTTTATTTATCGTTTTCCGTGCGATGTATGGGATATAAACCAAAAACACCAAACAATAATCAGATTAAATCGCATAAGAACTAAGGTCACGTTTATTAAAATATAATCAGCTTGATTTAAAAATTGAAAAGTAAGCAACATCATCCGGGCTTAGAATCTCTGTTTTAAGGTACGGTCTATCCACCCGGTGGGAATATCGTACCCAAATTCCTGGTGGAGCTTAACCGGGTGGCGACTCTATCTTAAAATACCGGATTCTAAGTCTCGTAGCCCTTAATAGATAAATCGGACCAAATTTCAACTTTAACATTGCTTTCATTATCCATTTTCATCACACTAAAATAAGGACTATCCCTTAGCACGCTTCACAGCACTCATTATTTCTCCGCCCCATGTCGAAGAGCATTAAAGCTTACCGTGTGGGCCGGGGGATCGGGGGTCATCGGCTCACAGTGGCGACTCCTCTAGGGATCTTCCTTTAACTTAAAATTTGACAAATCGCTCTCATTTTCAACTTTGGTTAAAGGATTTTGAGGATGTGCCTAAATCATTTTTAAATCAACACTTTATTTCTTATGCCTTTTAATCCACCGCTTAGTTAGATTCTAAGTCTTAAGGTGCCATTTTATCACCCCCGTGAAGCTCACTTGTATACCTTATGCCCGCCAAGAATTGGGGATATTTATGGGTGGAACACTCGTTTCAACCAACGTGTAATTCCCGCGGTCGCACTCGTTTGAGGAGTGGTTGAGTTACATGGAATCAAGGTAAACAAGACCCTTCTACAGTGTCATTCACGACACCAGCAGTTTGAGACTATGAAGCATAATAAAACTAGCCATAGCAACTTCCCTTTAGGCTCACCAAAACAATCTAGATTTAGGTCGCATACTCTCTTGCCATTTCTTGGCGCTAGAGTTACCCCCAAACTACAAATTGGCGTTACATAGGAGTTATAAGGTTGCAAGAGGTTTACTGTGTTGTGCTCATGCATATGCACTTCATGCATAGGCCGCCTGTGGCCGATCTTTATTTTCGATTTTCGCTTACCCCTATTCTCCCCTCGCTTGAAGGGGGAATTTAGCAAAATGCCTGGGATCATTTGAGCCCTAATGACCTATACCTAGTTCGCTAGGCATAGCAAGGAATTCACACGTCTCACATATTTTGGGGTTAAGCTTTGCATCATAAGACCTTCTGCTCTCTACCTCTCTAAACCGCCCAGATATATATGGCATTCATCACTTGAATTATTATATAATCATTCATTTCATTCATGGTTTGATTCGGGCTGATCATCTTCCGATTTCTCAATGAGATCCGAACATCCCCGTCATCGTAATATTCTCCAATTGGATCTAAATCGTCGTTTAATCCACCGACCAGTAAGTCCAGTATCAGAATATGCTCTTCTAACCATGTCTGATCGGTGTTTGAGTGATGCACCTCATAAGAGCACTCCTTCCCCTTCTCCCTCTCCCCCTCATCAGGGTCAAGGTCAAGGGGAATCTCTGTCGGGTTCTAAATTAGCTAATGTTATGGCTATGTTCCTCCAGTCAGATATATTTTAGGCCACTATTCAAGAGCAAGTTAGATCCGCTCTCAGGGAGGAAAGAGAGTCTCATAGGCCAGACGGGCCTATTTTTTAAGCTCCGGGAGAGATAGTTCAGTCTCTACCAGTTCAAAATCAGTTTTTGGTACCACCGCCCCCTCCTATTTATCCTTTCCAGCAAAACCAATTTCAGTTTGGACACAGCTCTTCTCAGCCATCCTTATCATCTACTCCACCAACCTTTGCTTTTTATCCCCCTATGCACTCTAGGCCTATTCTCCAGTCTCCCATTCTCCCCACTTTCTCAGGGGGATTTACTCAGATGACAGTCCCCTCGAGTGGCTTTGTTGTTCCTCCTAAGCAGCCAACTATTTTCACACCCCCTAGGTTTGTGGTCACTCCCCAAGAGGCCACTCACCCTCAGAATCCTTTCTCTCACCCCAGATTGAAACCCTGGCTCCTCCGCCTTTCTAGTTTGGGTCATCTTTGTGCGACCAGGTAAGGCAGCCTATAGGCATGACGCCCGAAATGGCGGCTTTCTTTAGGCAATTTCTAAATAGGAGCGAGAATAGGGAAGAAGTAAGAGGTGATGATTGGGAGCTTGAAAATTTCTCAATGCCCCGAATGGATGCTTATTCAGGTGAAGGCCCCCCTAAGTCCCATATAGTCATGTATGAGCGAATCATGCATGTCCAAAAGATTAGGGATAAGGTGCTGGCCAAATTATTCCCGTGTACCCTTTCAAGCCCTGCTCTCGAGTGGTACAATACTCTTCTGGAGTCCACAATCTTAGATTAAAAACTCCTATTTGAAGCTTTGATTGCCTATTACGGATTTAATTCTATAATGGAGACCATAATTCAGCATCAGGAGGCAGTTAACAGAAGCCCGGTGAAGCTTTCAAATCTCACTTTAACAGATGGATGGCCACTCAGGTTCTCTTAAAGCAAAAGGTTAGCCTAAAGGAAATAATCCTAAATTTGCTTGACGGGGCTCTCCCGATGCTCCGAAAAGAAATGGAGACCGACCCTTTTGAGTTCTATCAAATAGTTTTTGAAAAGGCTGAGAGGATCGAGCGCCGGGAAGAGAAGGAAAGGGCTAGCAAGCTAAGTGGCAAACCCTGGCTCAAGAGCAATGATTCTTAATCTTTCAAAGTCGCTCCGGTTTCGACTAAGGAAAAGACAGTTGCAGTTCAAGTTATTGCTTAAGAGAGTGCTTCCGCAGCTCAAGCCACGGCTGCTCGGATAGCTGCTCAGAAAGCATTCGTGTCTCGGTGGAAGCTGCCCCTTAGTTTTCTGTTTGCCAAGTTGTTTGAGAAAGGCATTATTACCCCTCTTTGTGAATATCGCATTCCCACACCCGAAGAAAGGGGAAACTTTTATCGCTATCATATTCAGGGAGGACACACAACAGATCAATGCAAGCCTCTGGGCAGGGCCATTTGGCGTTTGGTGCGAGAAGGGAAAATGGCTCAGCCTGCTAGGAAAATCGATGCTGAGGAGAAGCCATCACCGAGCCCAGGCAATGAAGTAGGTGTGATCAATTCCGATCTCCCCGAAGATCTTGTATTGGCCATGGTCTCCTCTAGTTCAGCCAATACCCCTATACAAACCAACTCTGCCGCCAAATCTGACAAGAATCTCGTGAGGTCTCTAGCGGATGAAGGGGACAAGTTATCAGCCGAGCCCATGAAAGTTTGGGATCTCGTCCTGGATGATGCACCAATAAAAGCTACTAAGGATGATTAGTCTACCGGCTCTACCAATCAAGACCCTCCGCCTGTGGACGATGTTTTTTTCTATGATGTAATTTTCTTTCTTTATGTTTCTAGTATCTTGATGTGAACAATTATGCCTTTAAGGCACTTTAATTTAATTAAAGGCTCTCTTTTTTGCTTATCTGTTTGATGTTTCGCCCCGATGGGTCCATGCATTCATTTTTGTCACAGGCATAATGTGTTCAATATTCATGACATTTCTTTAATTGAAATAAGTTTAAGTACAGATAATAATGTAAAATGGTAACCATTTTCTAATGACCTAACCTTTGAAAGAAAATGAGAGATAACGAGTGCTTAAAGATCATGATAATGATTTTGCCTAGTCATACCTAGACACCCAGGGTTCATCATTAGATTCTCGAGCATCTCATCTCCATGCCTAAAATAGCAAAAGAAGATCAACCTTCCTGGGATAGATCCAATATATCAATCGGTCCGTCGCTGGCCTCACAGCTATATGCAAACTATCGAAGAAGTGTCAGCCGATTATAGAGGAAGAGCATCGCTAGATCATCTTCGACGGAGTGGTGGCTTATCTTTTCTTCACCCGCCCATTCTCAAATTTCCTACCCCCATGCAACATTGCCTTTTCCTAATACCCCATCTCTTACACCCTCTCCAAAACTTCCCTGTTTCTCTCCTCCTTGGCCATTCTCGGTGAGGGGGACGTATATGATCGGTGAAATTTGACCCTCATCAGCCAAGGGGGAAGCCAACCCTTTTCACCGACATTACCGTTGAGAAGATGGCCAAGTTCCTAGAGAAATGCGTCCTTGCTCAGCGTAGGCTACCCCATCGTATCACCCCAATTATTGAGGTTTCAATCCTAAGGGGCACCCCCTGATCGATCAAAAATTTGGGTTTGAGCCCCACAGATCTTCACCGTACTGCCCACGAGCTAGTGGTACCACTAAAATTGAGAGTCGTATTGAACCCAGCGTCAAAGAGACCCGCATGGACTAAGGTATAGCTTGAGCAGCTTAAGCAGTCTTCAGATATATCAAAAGCGCATAGTGAGGCTGAACAACAACCGTGTGAAGCATCGAGAATCCGTCAAAGGCCAATAATTTGATCCCAAAGCAAGAAAAGCCTGCCAACACTGACCCAAGGGGGAAGTTCCAACCAGATTGGGAAAGACCTTATGTAATCAAAAATATACCCAGTTCAGGGGGCATGAAGATTTTGGATGGTATCGAGTTCATAAACCCTATCAATCAAATCAGGTTGCAGCATTATCATACCTAACCAAAAAGAATCAAATCCAGAAAAGCGGCACATAAAAAGCATATATAAATCAATCACCCGACGAGTGGTCCTCTACTACTAGGGCAAAAATTAGGGTGTATCCCGCTAATTGGTATTCTACAAACCGATCAGGCAAAAGTTAGGGTGAAAGAATAACCCGCTAGACTGAAAATCTTAAAAGGGCGGCCTAGGCAAAAGTCAGGGTAAAGTGACTAAGAGAGTATGTTGGCTAGAAAACATTCATAGGCTAGTTAACTTCAGAGTTTGGGTCAATAGAGATGATTATCATCATCATTTACTAAAACTTAATTCAACTAACGGAAATGTCACTTTTACTGAGTCCTTTATATTTGTGCTTGAATGAATATATATTGGGCCCTAAAGGCGATAAGTTGCAAGTGAGTTGAGCATAGGGTTCAGTGCAGTCAACCCAATACCTCAAAAGAAAATAAAAATAAAGATAAAAGGCAAAAATCTTGATAGACTGAAAAGAATTGAGGCCCATGCAAAAGCTGGGATGTTTTGCTAGATTGAAAACCCGAAAAGGGTGATTCAGGCAAAAATTAGGACATGAAAGCAAAAAAATAAGCAAGTTTGATAGGCCCAACACAATGTTTGGATCTATGCAAAAATTAAGACAACCAAACCAAAGATGAATGACTACCATCGATCACATCGAGATATCTGCATCATCACCATCAGCATCAGAATTCATGAATATGTTCGTCAGTCTAATGGATTCGAAGGACTCAAATTTGTCCTCCGCCCGTGTCAATTCTTGATCGCAACTGAGCATCTTGATTGTACAATATCCTAATCTTCTGAAGCCATCCTTGGTAGAATTCATTAGTTATGATAGCGCTCGATTGTTCGTTATCCAGAATCTTGAGCTTTGCTTCGTGCACCCCCCTCTGTTTCCGTCATGCCTGATCCAGCAATCAATTCGTAGTCAAATTACCGCGGCTACCCTGGTTCTCCACCAGAGGCATCCTCACCTATTCTGCGTAACATCCCTAATCCTCCTTCAGGGGCATTCTTGTCTTGTCCATACCGCAAAGCACTTCCATGTATCCTCCCTTTTCAAGCAAGTCAATCTTTCCCCAAATTGAGCAAAGGTGATCAAGCAAGTTAATCAGTCAGCTTGAAGATGACCAGTCTGAGTATCTCATGCATTCATACATTCATGCATAATGTTCATGTCCATTATTCTATGTTGAATTCCACAGGAAATAAAGTAAGGAAAAATATACTCGGGTTATGTGCTCGACCTCCAAGCAAGAGCTTGTATCAAGGGGCATCTCAGAATTGTCTTTTGTCCTACATTCGAAGATCGAATTTCTCTAAAGGCCACATCAGTTAGTCTCAATGCTCAACATTGGCAGTTTCTCCGGCCTCCCGGAAATCTCAAATCTTATTTCTTTTTCTCTCATTTTTATTGCTAAATTGAAGGGGCAAAAATATTTTTGTTCCATAAAATCAATTAAGTAATAAAAACGCGATTTATATGGCTTACTAATGCTTTAAAGCCTTCTTGACAGGAATACCATGGGCAAATTTAGAAGGACGACCAACCCGATGGATCCTAAAATCAGAGCTCAGAAGTTTCTTCTATGGGCACCTCAATGCAAATACCTAGGGGCACCTTAATGCAAATACCCAGGGGCATATCAGCTAGACTCGGTGCTCGGCTTCGATAATCTCTCCGGACTCTCAGAAATCTCAACTTTATTTGGGTTTCATTCTTCCATTTCTGTTGCTTAATTGAAGGGGCAAAAATTTTTATCTCGGCAATATCAATTAAGCAACAAAAGTGCAGCTCATGTCTCTCTCTAATATCTCAAAATTTTCGTGGCAGGCACAATGCGTTTAGTCCAACGATCTCCTCAGGTGCTTTTCAGCAAATCCCAGTCCGACCTCGTTAGAAGTCCTCGGCACCTTCTAGTTAAGTTCTTAGTATGCGTTCCAGTCCAGGGATCTCGTTTGATATTCTCGGCATGCAATTCAAGCCAAGCATATCCCAGTCTGTCCTCGTTAGAAGTCCTCGGCACCTTCCTATTACGTTCTTGGTGTGCATTCCAGTCTTAGGATCTCGTTTGATATTCCCGGCATGTGATCCATGCCAAGAATATCCCAGTTCGACCTCGTTAGAAGTCCTTGGCATGTTCCAGCTAAGTTCTTGGTGTGCATTCCAGTCCAAGGATCTTATTTGATATTCTTGGCATGTATTCCAAGCTAAGCAAATCGTAGTTCGATCTCGCTAGAAGTTCTCGCCATTCTTAGTGAAGCCCTTGGCATTCTCGGCATTCCCCTTGTCTCTAACATGCCTGATTTAACCTCTACCCTCTAATAGGTCTGTTGATGACGCATTCCAGGACCATTCATAGACAACCGCCTCAAGAAATCCCTACTCCTCTTTTTCTCAAAGCAACCAACCAATCTGTCCCAAAACCGTTTCGGGCAAAACATGTATACCAAATCAATCTCTAAGTCAATGTTGTTCTTGATAGGTCTATTTATAGCAATCCCAGAAAATAACTAGTTCAAGAATCCGCATGTCAGGTATATCCTCCTATCCCTCGCTCTTTTGTGAGATCACATTTGACCCATCAAATGATAATCTTATGAGGGACAGCCTGTGAGCACGGGCTTTTCGGTGACCCTCGGAATGATGATGACTTTTTCCTTTATCTTTTAATGGTCTAGTTGTTCCATTATTTTAGAATCGAATCGTGTTTGGCAAGTTCTTTGTTGACGATTTTGAGATCTTTGACCCCGATTAAATAATTGGATCGCATTTTAATGTGTTAGCCGCTTCCTTTCCCCTCACGTGTAGTAAATTGTTTTGAGATTTTTTCCTTAAAAATCTAGACATTTTCAGCGAGTATCGTTTGCATTGTTGGATTCTTTGCTCTCTGAGCTTTTCGGAATGTCAAGAATTGTCCTGGTCGAATGCCCCGTGTTGGTTGTTCGCATTTCGGGCCCTATAATTGGGGCCCTTTTTGCCTCCTCCCCCTGTGTGTCCCCGGTCTAGCGGCGGCGGCCGACTCCACTGCCGGACTGCGGGGCCGCGTGGTCCACCCGGTGGGCCGTATGGCTCATGCGGCCTTCTAGGCCGCATCATTTAATGCGACCTAGATCTGGCCGCATCATGTGATGCAGCCTGAGCTAGGCCACATCACTGACACGGCCTTAGGGGGGAGATCTGCAAACTAATTTTTTTGGGTTTTCTTGGCCACTAAGTCGGGTTTTAGAATTTTTCCATCAAATATTGACATTTGGGGGATTAATTCTGGGATTTTACACTTGGGAAGTCTATAAATACCCATCAAAAATCAGATCAATGGGACTTTTGCTGATTTTCAAGAGAATCAAAGATTCTTAGAATTTGCTAGGCTTTAGCAAGGGATTTAATGATTTGTATTGTTGTGCTCAATCTCAAATCGTACCTAAATTCCCGGTGGAGCTTAACCGGGTGGCGACTCTATCTTAAAATACGGGATTCTAAGTCTCGTATCCCTTAACATATAAATCGGACTAAATTTCAACTTCAACATCGCTTTCATTAACCATTTTCATCACGCTAAAATAAGGACTATCCCTTAGCATGCTTCACAGCGCTCGTTGTTTCTCCACCCTATGCTGAAGAGCATTAAAGCTTACTGTGCAGGCGGGGGGATCGGGGGTCATCGGCTCACAATGATCTCAGATGAAATGGTGTCTAATGTTGACATGCTTCATCCTGCTAGGTAGCACTGGATTCTTTGACTCATTGATTGCACTTTTTTTGTCACATATAACATCCACACATCCGGATTGAACTCTATAGTCTTCCAAATATTGCTTGATCCATAAGAGTTTAGCAACACAATTTACAGCTGCCATATACTCTGCTTTTATGGCTTATAAGGCAACTGAAGTTTGCTTCTTAATATACCATGACACTAAGCAATCTCCAAGAAAGTGGTAGCCTCTGGATGTAGTCTTTCTTGCAAGAGTGTCTCTACCATAATCTGCATCTGTGAAGCCTTGGTGTGTGAAGTCTCCATTACTAGGATACCATAACCCAACTTCTGTTGTTTCCAATAAGGATTCTCTTTACTGCGTTGAGATATGAATCCTTAGGATTGGACTAATATCTCGCACAGTAGCAAACTGTATAATGTATGTCAGGTCTGCTAGTTGTCAAGTACAAAAGTGAACCAATCATTCCTCTGTAAAGCTTCTAATCTACATCTTCTCCTTCACAATCCTTTAAAAGGACTGTATCTGATCCCATTGGAGTGGACATAGGCTAGCTCTTCTCCATTTCAAACTTCTTCAAAATCTCCTTCGTATACTTAGATTGATTGATTAAAATTCCATCCGAACTCTGATTTATTTGTAGGCCAAGAAAGAAATTCAGTTCTCCCATCATGGACATCTCAAATTCCTTCTGCATTTGAGTGCTAAATTCTTCACACATCTTCTCATTTATTGCTCCAAAGATGATATCATCCATATAGATCTAGACTAGATTAACATTCTCCTTTTTCTTCTTGATGAAAAGAGTTTTTCTGCTTTACCCAAGATGTAACCCTTGGATATGAGGAAAGAAGTAAGTCTTTCATACCAGGCTTTGGGTTCTTGCTTCAATCCATAGAGGGCTTTCTTCAGCTTGTACACATGATCTGAATGCTTTGAGTCTTCAAATCCAGGTGGGTTCTTAACATAGACTTCTTCCTAAATTACTCCATTTAGGAATGCACTTTTGACATCCATTTGGAACAACGTGAATCCCATTAGCGATGCAAAAGCACACAGTATCTGGATAGCCTCTAATCTTACTACTGGTGCAAAAGTTTCTTCAAAGTCAATGCCTTCTTGCTAATTGTAGCCTTGGGTAACTAATCTTGCTTTATTTCTATTGGGAACTGATAGTTAGATTGAACATGTATAACAGGCATGGCAGAAATTCAAAATTTTATCCCTGTCCCCAGGAACTCCTATTAGTTGCATATAAATTAGATAAAGCCTTAACTGAATAATTCTCTACCTAGATTAGCATGCAAAACGGCTAGGCATGCCATAATTCCAAATTATATCCTAGCATGTATATGTTATGCTAAGCATGTTATAAATCTAAGTTATAACCTAAGCGTGTTATAACTCTAAGCTATAACCTAAGCATGTTATAACTCTAAGTTATAACCTAAGCATAAAATAAACTAAGCATGCAAAAATAACCTAAGCATAATTATTAAGTCTAAAAACACTTAAAGAAAAAGACTTAATAATTAAAAGAGAAAGAAAAAGAACTTACCAGTTGAAGCGTGCTTTTGCAGGACCTTCTTGCACAAGCCTCCAGTCGTAGGATAGCCTCTATCAGTATCCACACGAACTCCACCAACCAAAACCTCCCCAGGAGGAAGAACTAAGAAGCCTCGAGTAGTTGCTAGACCACTCCAGAAGCCTCACCCGAAAATATAAACTAGAGGTGCTCGAATAAATTCAGGCTCCTCAAAATAACTTGCTCAATTACCCGAGAGATTATTCTTTTCAAATCTCACTTAGGAATTATATTCTGAGCTATAGTGTATATAGTGTACATTGAACGGAGAGGGGACGACCTATATATAAGCTTGGGGAGCAAAATTTTGCTCCCCATTAGTAATGTGGGATGGGAGTAAAACTCCCATCCCACACTTTGGATCCACGTGTGACCATGGTACATGTGGAAAGCCAAGTCCTTGTGGGCTTACCTTGAATGCGAGCTAGGCCTCGCGGCCCATGCCGCGAGCCCAGCTCACGGTGCCGTTTCATGGGCTGCCTTTATGCAATCCATGAACATGCGCTGCCGCAAACAATGCCAAGCAGTGTTTGCACACCTTTCGGTGTCCTTGCAATCGAACTTGATACAAAATATTTCATACTTTTCAGTTTTAACTCGACAATGCAAAAATCCCTTTTAATCCTTTCAAATAAATATTCACTTTCCGACCCTAATAAATTAGTTACTAGTCAAAATAAATTTCTTGGTCCAACCAAAATTGTTCTAATCAATTATAATTTATTTATGACTCTAATTAATTAGTTATCGGTCAAAATAAATTCCTTGGTCTATCCAAAATTGATCTAATCAATTTTAACCAATCAAATAATAATCCAATTATTAATTATGTTATATTTTCGTAATAGAATAAATCTATTAGTTCTTCACTTAGTCCGATGAAGGTCCAATGTGTGTGACCTTATAGGATCCTGAAGTATTGAGCTGTTAAGGCTTAACAAACCCTTGTTTTAATGGAACCATTGGCTCGATGCTCTAGACCGTGAATAGAACTCGATTACCTTAAATGACTGTAGTACACCTCTAGCAAGGGTCTACCATCCTCATTACTTGGAATTTCATTTGTGCTTATGACTTAATCCCGGTTAATGCAATAGTTATCCAGTGCAATAAATTCCTTCCATTCTTTAATATTAGTACCATCTGGTTTATAGGGTTCGGTTAAAGTGTTAACCCACTAATAGCGAGGTTGCTCTAAGCTATCCCCATAGTTTACTTGTTACCGAAGTATATTGCCTTTTACCATAGTGTGTTTGACTAGAAATCATTTCTATCAAACACATACTCGGATCAGAGGTTTATGGCAATCGTCACTTCAACAAGTGGCCAGGTACAACTCCTTAATATATTTAGAGCGATGGATTCTTTCCGACTACTCAGCTTACCAAAGTGCTGTCATCACCATACCCATAATCACCTCGTAACACTCTAAATTAATAAGTGTATAATAATGACCCAAAGTATAGCAATAGTGTTGGGAACTGACAGTCAAATTGAACATGCATAAGAGGCATGACGGAAATTCAAAATTTTGTCCCTGTCCCAGGAACTCCTATTAGTTGCATATAAATTAAATAAAGCCTTAACTAAATAATTCTCTACCTAGGTTAGCATGCTAAAGGACTAGGCATACCATAATTCTAAATTATATCCTAGCATATTTATTTTATACTAAGCATGTTATAACTCTAAGTTATAACCTAAGCATAAAATAAACTAAGCATGCAAAAATAACCTAAGCATAATTATTAAGTCTAAAAACACTTAAAGAAAAAGACTTAATAATTAAAAGAGAAAGAAAAAGAACTTACCAGTTGAAGCGTGCTTTTGCAGGACCTTCTTGCACAAGCCTCCAGTCGTAGGATAGCCTCTATCAGTATCCACACGAACTCCACCAACCAAAACCTCCCCAGGAGGAAGAACTAAGAAGCCTCGAGTAGTTGCTAGACCACTCTAGAAGCCTCACCCAAAAATATAAACTAGCGGTGCCCGAATAAATTCAGGCTCCACAAAAATAACTTGCTCAAGTACCCGAGAGATTAATTATCTCACTTAGGATTTATGCTTTGAGCTTGGTACAATTTGAAAGGAAAGGAAATAGCCTATATATAGGCTTGGGGGAGCAAAAATGCTCCCCCTTTCATCGCTGTGGGATGGGAGTATTACTCCCATCCCATTAATTAACATATATATATATATATGTTAATTCACGCCACTTTTCATGGGCTGCCTTTGTGCAGCCCATGAATCAGGGTTGCGCATTTTTTGGCAACCGAACTTTGTACAAAATATTTTATACTTTTCGGTTCCAACTTATCAATGTAAAATTCCTTATAAATCCTTTCAAATAAATTTTTATTTTTGACTCTAATAAATTAGTTACCAGTCAAAATAAATAATTTGGTCCAACCAAAATTGATCTAATCAATTATGATTTATTTATGACTCTAATTAATTAGTTATCGGTCAAAATAAATTCCTTAGTCTATCCAAAATTGATCTAATCAATTTTAACCAATTAAACAATAATCCAATTATTATTCATGTTATATTTTTGTAATAGAATAAATCTATTAGTTCTTTACTTAGTCCAATGAAGGTCCAATGTGTGTGACCTTATAGGATCCCGAAGTATTGAGCTGTTAAGGCTTAACCAACCCGTGTTCTAATGGAACCATTGGCTCGATGTTCTAGACCGTGAATAGAACTTGATTACCTTAAACGACTGTAGTACGCCTCTAGCAAGGGTCTACCATCCCCATTACTCGGAACGTCATTTATGCTTATGACTTAATCCCGGTTAATGCAATAATTATCCAGTGCGATAAATTCCTTCCATTCTTTAATATTAGTACCATCTGGTTTATTGGGTTCGGTTAAAGTGTTAACCCACTAATAGCAAGGTTGCTCCAAGCTATCCCAGTTATTTACTTGTTACCGAAGTATATTGCCTTTTACCATAGTGTGTTTGACTAGAAACCATTTCTATCAAACACATACTCTGATTAGAGGTTTATGGCAATCATCACTTCAACAAGTGGCCAGGTACAACTCCTTAATATATCCGGAGTGATGGATTCTTTCCGACTACTCAGCCTACCAACGTGCTATCATCACTATACCCGTAATCACCCATAGCACCCTAAATTAATGAGTGCATAGCAATGACCCAAAGTATAGCAATAGTACCACACAAGGCAACTAGCATCTCAAGTATGAGGACATTCGCAAAGCTTATTGCATGAAGATAAACACTAACACATTGATATTTATACCAAGTGTTTATCTTGCTGCGGTCTCCAATATATCTCCCAGATATATCCATGTGTCAAGCTTAAGGCACCACCTTCAGTCTTTAGGAGATTAACTGCTTGGACCCTTTCCAAGAAAGTTGACCACATGCTAGTCTTTCAGTTTCATCAATATCCTTTCTTGATGACACTGTGACTAGGGACAGTTTAGACATAATCATAATTGCACATGAAGTAGGTTCCACCAAATATAGTCCAACTATAATTTCTCTGACTTCATGCTATGATATGTCAAGGACTTTTGTATACATACATCAATGAATATATTTTAACTAGTTATAATATATGTGTATAGAAACACATTGATATAAACAAAAGAACAAATGCCTTTATTGATTAAATAAATTATTCGTACTATTACATAATTAAGATATATCGCCCTAATTGCCTTAAGGGCATACATCATATCCAACAAATAGTACCACATAAGGTAACTAGCATCTCAAGTATGAGGACATTCGCAAAGGTTATTGTATGAAGATAAACACTAACACATTGATATATATACCAAGTGTTTATCTTACTGCGGTCTCTAATATATCTCCTAGATATATCCATGTGTCAAACTTAAGGCACCACCTTCAGTCCTTCGGAGATTGACTGCTTGGACCCTTTCTAAGAAATTTAACCACATGCTAGTCTTTTCGCTTCATCAATATCCTTTCTTGATGAAACTATGACTAGGGATAGTTTAGACATAATCATAATTGCACATGAAGTAGGTTCCACCAGATATAGTCCAACTATAATTTCTCTGACTTCATGCTATGATATGTCAAGGACTTTTGTATACATACATCAATGAATACATATTTAACCAGCTATAATATATATACACAGAAACACATTGAGATAAACAAAAGAACAAATGCCTTTATTGATTAAACAAATTACTTGTACTATTACATAATTAAGATATATCGCCCTAATTGGCTTAAAAGCATACATCATATCCAACAGTTTCTCACCACAACTCCGGATTCATCTAGCTTATTTTGAAATACCCATTTGGTGCCATTGATTGACTTTCCTTCTGAAAGTGGCACTAGATCCTATACATTATTTCTGGTGAACTGATCTTGCTCTTCTTGCATTGCCATCATCTAACTTTCATCTCCTTCTGCATCTTGAAATTTCTTAAGCTCAATAAGAGAGACAAAAGCAGTATAGCTCATCATCCTATTGAGTTGTCCTCTGGTTCCTACTGGATTTTGAACATTGTCCAAAATGGCTTCAACTAGATGATCCTTGCGAGTCCGGATTTCTCTTTGGAGATCTATATTCTGCACTGGAGTTTGTTACTCTACTGCCTCAACTTCTTCTTCTTGATTATCCATAAAGTTTATCTTATGATGATTGAGATTATCTTGTGGTTCTTTTGAGTTGAGAATGCTTCTTTCATCTTCTTCTTTGTATCTCTTGACTTTGAAGGAATCCGGGATCTGCAATTCTTCTTTTTCTCCAGCATTTTCATCTTTCAGAGTTAAATCTTCTGGATTGGAACTTTCTTTTCCTACATGGTTAGTCTCATCAAAACCTACATGTATAGACTCTACCACTATTTGGGTTCATTTGTTATAGACTCTGTAAGCTTTGCTATGTGTTGAGTAGCCAAGGAAAATTGGTTCATCAGATTTAGGATCAAATTTTCCTAATTGCTCTCTATCATTTAGGATGTAGCATTTACATCCAAAGGCTATAAAGTACCTAATTTTGGGTTTCCTTCCCTTCCAGATTTTATATGGGGTCTTTTCTATGGTCTTTCTAATGAGAGCTCTATTTAAGATGTAGCATGTTGTGTTTATGGCCTCACCCCAAAAGTATTTAGGCAATCTATTCGCATTTAGCATTGTTCGGGCCATCTTAACTATTGTTCTGTTTTCCTTTCAATAACCCCATTTTGTTAAGGTGTATGAGGAGCAGAGAAGTTGTGCTTCATGCCCTTAGAGTCATAAAATTCAGCAAATTGCTTATTTTGTACTTCTCCTCCATTATCACTCCAAATGTGTGCAATATTTATGCCCTATTCTACTTCTATCTAGATGAATATTTTTTAGAATTGGTCAAAGGCTTCATCTTTGCTAGCTAGCAAAGCAACCCAGGTATAGCAAGAATAATCATCCACTATGACTATAGTGTATCCTCTTCTATCTAGACTCATTGGTTTGATTGGACCAAAGAGATCAATGTGTAAGAGTTTAAGAACTCTCGTGGAAGGTATATAAAAGATGGAAGGGAAGCTTTTTCTATGTTGTTTACCTAATTGCATTGAGTGCATGTGCAATCCTTATCAAAAGTAACCTTAGGTAAACCCACAACTAATTCTTTTCTGGCTAATTGGGACAGAAGGTTCATGCTTATATGTCCCAACCTCTGGTGCTATAGCCATACTTATTCTTCTCTAGACACCAAGCATATATTCTTTTTCTCATTTTTAATGTTAACACAATAGACATTGTTCACTCTAGGTGCATAAAGAATGAGTTGATTAGTCTTACTATCAATGATTGAGCATCCTTTGGAGTCAAAGGTGACTTTTCTCCCTTTTTCATTGAGTTAGGCTACACTAAGCAAGTTGAACTTTAGTCCATCAACTAGTGAGACACCCTCTATCTTTAGATCAGATCCAATGGTTTCATGTCTAATGATCTGCCCCTTTTGGTTGTCTCCAAAGCTTACTTTTCTACCTTTCTTCCGGATTAAAGTGATGAAGGCTTTCTCATCACCAGTCATGTGCCTTGAGCATCCACTATCAATGTACCACTTTTGTTGATCTTCTGTGGATCTAAGGCATACCTGCAAAATAGATCAAGTGGGTTTGGGTACCCAATCAAATTTAGGTCCTCTCGGGTTATCAACCATTTTAGGCCAAGGATAAACATCGTAAAAACCATTTTTCAATCTACATAATTTAGTAGTATGATTATTTTCCCACAAAACCCGTACCCAAAAATGGGTATGTTCTGCTCATGCTTCTTCTAGATGTTCTCAAGATCCTCCTTTCTATAGTTTCCTATGTATCTGGATTTATGTAGATCCAGTTGTGTAGTGTGTATCCGGAAGCTAGTTGGAGGTACAATCTCTACTCTATAGTTTTTCTTTTGCTTAGTAGGATGATCATCAAACACTGCCTTAGCCTTTCCCTTTTGAGCAGCTGTGAATCTCTATGCTTGAGGTTACCAGGTAACTTTCTTTTCTTTTTGACTTGGGGGCCCCGGATTCTTCTAATTTGGATTTCTTGGTGTTGCTTGCCTTGGATTCCTTCTTCTTCGTGAAGGACCTGATTTCCTTTTGGATGCCTCCTTTATTAGGGTTAGCTCCTTATCTAGCCCTATTAAGTTTGTACTTAAAATCTGCACTTGGCTCCTTAGCAAATTTTCTTCAACCATATCAATGTGCTTTGTGGTCCTTATTAGATTAATATCTTATGTCATTGCTTCAGCATCTTCAGCAAGCTCCAACACTTGTCTTTATAGGGATTTGATGGCTTTGGTGTTCTTCCTCACATTGTGGATCACAATCCCTAAAGCTCTAGCAAGATCAGGGTTATAAATAGAATTAGAGTGAGACTTTACCTCAGTGGTGGCTGTTTCTAACTCTGATTCCTTAATTTGCTCAGTGTCCTTAGATTGATTTCTTTCGGATTGAATGCATAGTTAGCAGTTTCTTCTTCCTCTATTGAAGATGAACTGCTGCTTTCTTCACTATCACTCCATATAGCCACCATAGCCTTCTTCTTTTATTTCTTGTCTCTTTTGAGCTTAGGCCATTTGGTTCTGAAGTGGCCTTTTTTTCCACATTTAAAGCAGGCAAAATCTTTTTCCGGATCTTTCTTTTCTTCCGAAACTTTTCTTGGCTTGTCCCTTCTAGAAGTGCCTTCCTTTGATCTCTGGGACTTATAGCTTTTGAAGCTCCCCCTATCTTTCTTCTTTAGGAATATATCAAAATATATGGCTAGCATAGCTGTGAGGTATCGATGACGTATGGGTCTCCCTTGGTGCCTATGTAAGAGGTGGGGCCCACTGGGGGTTGGTTGGATTTAGGCATGATAAAACATTTTAGTTCAAGTTTGCACAATAAGCTATTTTTAATGAATAAAAGAATCGAGACCCAAATCTAGATACAAATGATAGAGTCGCCTCCCAAGTTATCTATTTGGGAAAGAGTTTTGGTACTGTTCCCTTTGGGTAGGAGACTCATACCTATTGGATCATAGATTTGAGTATCAGATGAGTCACTTATTTCTTATTTAGTTGATTCAAAATTACATTCACCGCGTAAAATCGTTTTTGTTTTAATCATTTGGGGAATTATCACAAGATCCTAATTCTACACTCTTTCACACTCATTACATGCATTTGCATATTACAATAAAGCACAAGCAATAAATAGGGGAATAAAAATTACAACCGGGGGAAAATGGGGGAATTGCAAGAGAACCTATACATTTGTTCTAAGTTATAAAACAAAATAAAGATAAATTCCCCTACATTCACAAAGATTAGCATAGTATATAGAACATCATAAGTCAGCATTTTATTAGGAAAAATGTGATTATGTTAGTGTGGCGGTTTTACGATCAATAGTGCCCAGACAGCTTCTAGGATCGGAAAGAAATAACGGGTCTTCAACGTATTTTATTGTGAAAACATATTTTAGCTTTTGTGGCTTGATTTACCAGATTATTAGTGAAAGTGATCGCATGGCATGTGGTGAGTTGGATTGATTTTTAACTGAATTAAAATGAGTTCTGGATTCTGCCTGGGTCTGGTACCCGTATAGGTGGGTAGGACCCGTACGGCTACCAGGGAGGACCGATATGGGTATGGTGTACCCGTATAGATCCTGTCTAATCTAAGTAGAAACTTTGTTCAGATTAACTTGCAGATTAATGGATTAATGGCAAAAAAATAAAATAAAAAGGGATTTCCCTTCGTATGAGTATGGCGCACCGATCTAATATCTCGAAGATACAAGGTGCCAACAAGGCTCATATGGGTTAGGACCAGACCCGAAACAAGAAATAGAAAGAGTAGATATAATAGAGGATGAAGAGAATAATAATAATAATAATAATAATAATAATAATAATAATAATAATAATAAAATAACTAAAATGTGAGTCTCTTTGAAACTCAGGAGCGTTACCTTTGTGGCGTGAATCCACTTTGAGGCGATCCCTTTACTATTGAAAGAGTCTGGCCAAAGTAGATGGTGAAATAGGACTACTTAGGTGAGTATTTATGCAGACAGAACCTCCCCTAAATCCTAATAAACGAAGTTAGGAATGAATAAAATGTGGACAAAACCTCAAAGAATGGGTTTCTCCCTATTTTATACCTCCTATACCTCCACTATAACCTTTCTATACATATAGAAATTGCTAGAACCTTACTATAATTTCTCTATAATATATTTTTCATATGAGATGTGTGTGTTTTGAAATGAGAGGAAAAGGCCCTATTTATAGGGTGAGAGTCAGGTCTGAATGCAATAAACTGCATTCAAAACCTGCCTTTTCCCAAAAAAGGTAGGAGATTACTTCCAAAAGAGGCTGATTAGGCAATCAGAGGACCCGTACGGGTACCAGTGGACCCGTACGGGTCCCTTTCAGGTGTACAGAAGGTAATCAGCCTTACGGGTTTGACAATGGATCCGTACTACTAGACGGAACCTGTACGGGTACCTAAGGGTAGACTAGGTCTCTGGATTTCAGCCAAACTCAACTCCATAGTAGTAGGAACACCTCTGATGGACAACACCTGCAAGATATTTCATCATATAGCTCTCATCATAGTTTTGTGAAAAGGATTGTTAAAATCCAGTTCTCACAGACTTCCCCTCGTGGGATCACTATAGATACATATCTGTATGATCTCACGATGTGAGCGAGGGTTTAGAAATTATACCTAAGGTGATGACATGGGCGAGTTCCTTTCTTTGGGGCTAACTCTTGCCCTGGGTGTCCCTCTTGCTCGAGGTGGACGACTATCCTTTACCGATGCGTATCCCTTTTCTGACGCGAATGACTTTCCTTTGCGAATGTGTATCCCTTTCCTGAGGCGGATAACTTTCCTTGCCAATGCGTATCCCTTTCCTGAGGTGGATGGCTTTCCTTGCCATTGCGTATCCCTTTCCTGAGGTGGATGACTTTCCTTGCCAATGAGTATCCCTTTCCTGAGGCGAATGACTTTTCTTTGCTACCGTGTATCCCTAGTGACTCTACTAGGGAAGGTGGTGTATCCCTTTCTTAAGGCAGATCGAATCTACTGACTGTTGTTGTATCCCTTTCCTAAGGTGGATCGACTTTCCTAACTAATGATGTATCCCTTTCCTAAGGCGGATGGACTTTCCTAACTGATGATATATCCCTTTCTTAAGGCAGATGACTCTCCTGATTAGTTATGGTGTATCCCTTTCCTAAGGCGGATCGACTTTCCTGGCTGATGGTGTATCCCTTTCTTGAGGCAGATGACTCTCCTGACTGGGGAATTTGAATAACCTTAAAAGAGACAACAATCAAACACCGAGTTAGTCATTGTCTAAGCAGACACGTCTTTATTCTTAATTGACTTTTGTGAAAACAAAAATATTTTTGCCCTTTTAATTAAGAATAAAGATGTGTGGATGGGGGTTAACCCCTGAAATAAACTGAAAACAATGTGCGGAAAATGTCAGGTTTGGCCCTATTATTGTTGCTTACATTGCTGGGGAATGCCCTTAGAGTGGACCCCCCCCCTAGGGCTTTTGATGACGGGGACATGCCCCTTGACTAATTCTACCGCTGGAGGATGGGGGGATGCCCCTAGATTGGTGGGAGGATGCCCCTTGATTGATTCCATCACTAGAGGATAGGGGGATGCTCCTAGATTGGTGGGAGGATGCCCCTTAATTGATTCTACCACTAGAGGATGGGGGGGATCCCCCTAGATTGGTAGGGGGATGCCCCTTGATTGATTCTATCACTAGAGGATGGAGGGATGTCCTTTGACTGATTCCACTACTGGGGAATGGGGGATGCCCCTGGATTGGCTGATTCTGCTACTAGGAGATGGGGGATGCCCCTGGATTGGTAGGGGGATGCCCCTTGGTTAATTTCGCTGCTGGGGAGTAAAGTAATATCCTTTGGTAAAACCTCTTCTACCGGGGAAGTCCCTCTTGATAAGATTTGGAGAGGAATTCCTGTGCTAGGGTGGACCTGTACACAAAAATTTTCTGGTTAGTGATCAATTCAAAAAAGGCTTACCTTGATTCTTGATTGACTTTTGTGAGAACAAAAATATTTTTTCCCCTTCAATCAAGGATCAAGGTGAGCATAGGGCTTGCCCTAAATATAACTGAAATATAGGGTTGAGGAGGTGTGGGGTTGGCCCCGAACTTGGACTAGATGACTTTTTGGTGCTTTCTGAGATATTGGTTCAAGAATCTACCCCTGGATGGAAAGAGAGGGCCCGTACGGGGTAGGCCAGGACATGCACAGGTTGAATCCTTGGGAGTGGGGACCCGTACGGTTGGGGTAGGATCCGTACGGGTCCCCGATGGGGGTTCAAATGCTGATTAGACTCCTCATATCCAGCCTTCATACAAAATCCTCCCTTCTTGCAATCTCCGGCGATTTTCCCTTTTCAATTGATCAAAATGTACAAAAAGATCCCGAAGACTGGCAGTTTCTCCCTTAGACTCGAGGATTTACCCCTGATGGGTGATTCGGGGCTTTGAGAATGCCCAGTTTCCATCGGGTATGCCTTTTGTAAAGGAGACTCATTTCTGGGGCTCACTCTTATCTCTGTAGTGCCTCTGACCCCTTCCCCCGATACCCATGCTTCTAAACTCCAGGTATTTCCCATAATTCCCTACTTTCCATTTTTTAGTTCTTTGAGAATTTATCAATTTTTGGAATGATTTAGGGTGTTTTAGACCTTAGAATAGAGCCTGATGCATGTAACTATAGCCTAGGACACTTTTAGGATAGTTTTGGATGAGCTTTGGTTGTATTTGGAAAATTTTAGATTTTTTAGGGAAAATTTTCATGATGCTACTATTCATACGGGACTCGTACAGGTCCCATTCTTGGTACGGGAGTCACTTGAGGATCTGTACGGGTGGGACAAACCCGTACGGGTCCTGTCCTCAGGGACAGAATGTTTGTAACTTGCATTTTTCAATCCTTTTCTAATTTTCAACCTTTCCACTATATTCTAACCTTGTTGAGCTATAATTCTATCTTTGCAGTTTCAATATAAGACTGTAGGAACCCTGAGCTTCCGCAAGAAATGGTACGAGGAGACTGTACCACAACAGATATGAGTTGCTAGGCCGCATCAATTCCTTTGGCTTTAATGACATTATTGGGGCCAATCCTCAGGCTCCCAAGATGTTGGCCCTGGGGGCCATTTCAGCCTTAGCAAAGAGATGGTTGGAGATGACCCATACCTTCCATCTAACTATTAAGGAGGTTACTGTCACTCCTTTCAATGTGTGCGCTATGATTGGATTGGAGTGGAGCGGCAATATTGTCCACTTCGATGTTTATGCCGACCGGTGGCATTCTTGGCCTGAGGTGAAGGCCTACATCACTGGATTGCTTGGGCTTCGTCTGGGTGGGATGAACAAGATCAAGTACGGGGACCTACATGGTTACTAGATTAGGCAGTCGAGTCCTGTTGCTGTTGATAGGAGAGATCAGTATGCCCGATCTTTCCTACTGACGTTCCTTACTACCATCTTTTTCCCAGTCTACTCGAGCAACCTCAACTACAATTTTCTCTCTGCTGTAGAGAACTTTGTCGCTGTGCCAGGCAAGAACTAGTGTCGGGCCATTCTGGCATAACTATATTATGGATTGGACGTTGGAGTCAGGGGTGAGAAATCTAAGCTTAAGATCTGCCACTTGATACTACTGTTAAACCACAAACTGATCTCTTA
Organism: Euphorbia pulcherrima; assembly: GCA_947683365.1. NCBI lineage: Eukaryota > Viridiplantae > Streptophyta > Magnoliopsida > Malpighiales > Euphorbiaceae > Euphorbia > Euphorbia pulcherrima. Next base: position 47,883,699 of record CANTUS010000014.1, read on the forward strand.
TGTTTTAACCTTTCACTTAGATTGTGCTATGACTGATCTTTATTTTGTTTTGCAGATCTGGGCCTTTGAGCACCTGTTTATACCCAGGCCGAGTTTACCCATGCATCCCGAGACACCGCATATTATATCCAGATGGATGCAGCTCTTGCAGGGCCAGCCCTTGACTACAGTGCAATATCGAGAGTTCCTACGTCAGCTGCGCTCAGATCGGGTAAACTTCTACTATATTAAACCTGCATTTTACATTTCAACAAACCATTAGTAGAAATGGTATTTACAAGGTCGTGATACTCACAGTGCATTTATTTTGTGTAGGTCATTCGAGACCTGTGGGAGAGGCTGGATATGTACAGGGCTATCGAACGAACGTTGGTCAGCATGGATGTCCACCACTTCATCTTGGAATCACCGCTCTCCTATGAGTGGTATTTTGGTGAGAGGGTATGAGGGTGGAGGACCAGTGCTATGGTGGAGAGACCGATCCTCCCTCGATCCTAGTGGGCATCTTCTGGCCTCATCTCATACTGGGGATCGATTAGGGGCTGTACTTATTGGGCAAGGGAGCTCGATTCTTATCGATAGAGGGCTCTTATGCTGAGTTTGTTGATTCCTCACTTCTTCCTCCTTGCGAGAGGATTCATCATGAGGATGAGTCCCTTGAGTTTCACTGGAGTGACAGTGAGGATGATGACGATGACGACAATGAGGAGGGTGGATCGAGAGGTGACCGTGGGGGCCATCTATAGTTTGGGGTACCAAAGGCTCGGCTAGGTCTGCTACCCCTTCTTCTCAGGTATTTTTTTAACTTAATCCTTGTGAATACCTTGCTATTTCCTAAAATTTATTGGGATTATGAGTATGGTCCTTTATTACTATAGCCTTTCACTTCCACGCGGAAGAGACCTGCCGCTGCTGCTGCTGCCCTTGAGCTGCCGGCGAAGCGATCTCGCGCTTCTAGGTCTGTGAGAGAGGGGATCCTCCAAGCTGAGACTTTATTTTGGCTCCTCGATCATTCAAAGAAGCGAACTGTCAAGGAACTTGAGGAGTCGGTCCAGCCCATTGGTTTCACTCCTTTCAGCTCCACTCATGTAAAGAATCCCTTGCTTTAATCTTCATCCATTACTGTGATTGCTTAGAATGTCCTATCCTGATGTGACCTTTTCCTTTTAGGTGACCATCTCTGAGGCCGAGAGGATTGCCAAGGGCTCCTTTTTCGTGCGGGGTCTGCCACTGGCCCAGGATGCACTAGCTTCAGTAAGTTTCTTGTTCCTGCAAAATTTAACAAACTATGCATGATGCATGCTATGACATTTATATATGTATATTGATCTTATGATTTCCATTGCAAACTCTGTTGGATATGGACCGCAGCAAGTCCGCTCGGGACTTGGATGCTTTGGAGGAGAGCGCTAAGTTCTTGGAGGAGCAGCTGGGGGTAGCTACCCCTGAGGCTGACCTGGCTAGGGCCAAAACTGCTCGATGAGGGCCGAGATTGAGCTGCTGAGGGGGCAGTTGGCGAGGATGACTGAGGACAGGCAGACTTCGGTTCCTTTTAATGATGAGTCTAAGGATGATCTTTCTGCATACCGAGTGACTCATAGGGGTGGAGATTATTCTGTTGAGGATGCTGATACTGCTAGGGCTACTGTAGAGACCTCAAAGATTAGGGCCCCTGCCCAGCTAACTGCTGATACCGGTGAGGCTGAGGATCATATGACCATAGACATGGATTATCTGTTGGCAGATACTCATGATCAGATGCTAGAGGCTCGCCAGGGGTAGGATCCCCCGGTAGCTTAGATTATGATTACTTTTTAAACTGTTGGTACTTTTTGGGCCATGCGTGGCTTGTTTTGGATGTAAACTTTGGATTGATACCTTTAAGATTTAACTTTCATGTATGTGGATTTTTCTTGAACTGCGATCATTGAGTATTGCTGCTTTGCGAACCCATATTACTTTTATCCAATGATTTCATAGTGAGAGGACCGAGTGACATTCTAACTTTTGCATAGGCCATTTGATGGGAGATGACCTATCGAACATTTATTTTTCTTTCTTTTTTTCCTAATTTTTGGTTGAACTTTCCTTGACGCCTCAGTCTAGCGGACTTTTTCTTTTTAGCTTTAACTTTTGCCTAGACCGCCCTTTCGGGTTTTCAACCTAGCAAGCTTTTACTTTACTTTTCACCTTAATTTTTACCGAGACCGCCCTTTTAGGTTTTCAATCCGGCAGGCTTTTTCTTTTCCTTTTTTTTGTCTTAACTTTTGCCTGGACCGCCCTTTCGGGTTTTCAATCCAGCAGGCTGTCTTAATTTTTGCCTGAATTGTCCTTGGCGGCTCAATCCAACAGACTTTTTCTGAATTTACATATGCCCGATTTCTTTGGAACTTTTATTTCTGTTGGATTACATGTATAATGAAAGAAATAACAATGATGCTCAACATGTAGAGAAAAATTGATGTTCACACACCTGCGATTATTTCACCTAAAGACATGCATGCATTCATAAGACCAAGATTCTTAGCAAAATCATAACATGTTCATTGATGAAATTAATTTGAGTACATGGGCAATGGTAACAATTTCCAATGGTTAAACCCTACTGCCTACTGGTCTTTTACAGATTTTCCAGAAAGCAACTGACTTTTGTCACTCAATTCCCTAACTTTTGCCTAAGCCGCCCTTTTCAGGTTTTTAGCTTAGCGGGCTTTATTTGCGTTAGAGTGCCCTAATTTTTTTCTGACCGGTTTGTGGAATACCGATCAGCGGGCTGTACCCTAATTTTTGCCCGAGTAGTAGAGGACCGCTCACTGGGTGATTTATTCTTTATTTCTTTTATTCTTTGTTCTGCTTTCTTATAATTTAATTCTTTTGACCTAGGCATGATAACGCTTAAGCCTATCTTGATTTACTAGATTCACGAACTCATTTCCATCCATATCAATAGGCTTGATTCCTCCTTTTCGAAGGACTTTCTTTATCACGAATGGTCCTTCCCAATTAGGCTTGAACTTGCCCCTAGAGTCAGTGTTGACCTGGCGTAGCTGATTGAGAACCAAATCACCCTCTTTGAGAGGTTGTTTCGGGTATCTAAATCTATTATTGTAAGCTCAAGCCATACGCTGCTGATACATCTGTACGTGATCAAGTGCTTTGAGCCGCTTCTCATCTATTGCGTTTAACTGCTCGTACCTAGCCCGTGTCTAATATGATTCTTTTAACTGAGCTTTGAGTGACGCTCTTAGAGATCTTACTTCTGTTTCAAATGGTAGCACAGCTTCCATTCTATATACCGAGGAGAATGGTGTCTGATCGGTGGAAGTTCTTATATTGGTTCTATACCTCCAAACTACGAATGGAAGTTTATCAGCCCAGCCCCTGTCGGTAGCCACTGTATTTAACAAGATTCTCTTGATTGACTTATTGATCAGCTTCCCTTTAGAGCTTTTAAAGGATTTTGGGCATCTTTTTTGTCATCACCCAAGATGTTCTTTTCATTTTTCATAACCAGAGCCAGCATGCTGTTGATGTTCTCATGAGTCTTCTTGGTCTTCTTTCTTGGCGACGTGTACCTTTGTACCCTTTTCCCCCTTCTTGAAGAAAGATAAACCAAGACTTATTGTTATCATATTTGCTAAGCACATTTATTTTCTCTCTTTTATTTGGTGATAGGTTTTAATCATTGGATATTTATACCATTGTGATGTATTCAAAGTCAACTTCAGTAATGAATATGATGTTATTTTAAGAATGTTGTTGTTATAAGTGCATGGTGTAATCAGAATGAAATACTCGAATAAAATATGAATGAGAGATGCATCAATTTATTCATGACATGCTAAAAAGTACTTATGTTACAACTTATTCATGATATGCCTTATAAGTGGCATTGTTTGCATCAAAGATATTTGCGACATTAAAAATTACATCATTTGAATCATCCTCCACAGGCAAAGGGCCTTATTGATTGGCTTTGGTAATACTGATAGCTGAACTGGTAGCTCCGGTGTGCAGGTTTGCATGTGCTTGCTAAGCTTTTGACAGCCTTGCTGATAGGATTTCCCTTCTCACTTTCCTTCCAATTCCTCTTCATAAGTACTACTAGTGCCTTGGTGATAGACTCGATTGCTTCCTTCATTTCATCTTCTTCAGTATTCCCGCATACCGAGGTTTCAATCATGCAGCCTTTCTTGAAATCGTATACATCGTTGAAGATCTCAAAAATAGGGACCCTTTTTGCCCCTTACCTCAACAGGTTCTTCCTCACCTGTGAATATCTTTTGCTTGACCTCAGCCCCTATCATGAGGCAAGACTGGGGTTTAGATTTCTTAACACCTGGGCGATTCCCCAAACCGAGCTTGAATGGCTATAGAAAAGGCAAAATGGGTTCCAGCATTCCCTGCAGATTCTTTCTAAGCCCCTTACCTTTCACATAACCTTGTTTCATCATGATCTTTTTGATTTTAAGCGATATGTACCTCCTAATCAAAAACTTTGCACCCTGGTGGGCTATAGCCACCCTAGATTCCTTTTCTTCAGCCTCCATGGCTACTATAATAGATGGTTCATATGCTTTAATGGTCACTAGCTTGCCATTATGGATAAGCTTAACTTTCTGATGGACTGTGGAAGGGACAGCTCCTAATGCATGGAGCCAAGGTTAACCCAACAGTAATGAGTAGGTGATGGGAATGTTGAGGACAGTGAATAAGACTTTAGATTTCACTCCCCCAACTACAACTTTAGCTTCAAAGACCCCAATTACATTTCTCTTCGTATCATCATATGCCCTTATGGATGGATTCATCCAGCCCTAAGTGAGGAAGGATCCTGGCATGGTAAAGATTAAGGGCATAACCATCATCCATAATAACACATGGGATAGAACGATCAAAGATTTGTACCTTAATGAAAAGTGCCTTGTTATACTTGTTCCCTTTGGCCGGGAGGTCTGACGGATAAAACTTAATGGGTTCAGCCTGATCGGGAGGAGATCCCACAATTACTGAAAACATTTCAACCAAATTGGTGGAAGGCGTAGCCTCCATGGTTAATAACTTTTCTATCATGCCTTTACGATGATCTTCAGAGTCAATTAGAAGCTACCAAATGCTGTACTTGGCAGGGGTAACTTGCAACTGCTAGATGAGAGGGGTGATCTTTGAATCTTTCTTTCCATTGCTCACTGAGGTTTGAGTTTCAATAGCAAGCGTAAAGATTGGACCCTGATTGATATTTAGAATGACCTAGATATCCACATCTCCACCCCCTTCTTCTCTTTAGGAGAGGATCAAGAGGAATCCTTCCACTTCGGGTAACATGCAATACCCCATTTTTCATATAACTTCTCCCTTTGGAAGTTTCCACCAGTAAGGCTGGTCCTTCAAGCTCATCATTCCCTAATACATAAGCATCGATATCAATTGGTTCCAGTTGAACTAACATAGCTTCTTCATCATGAATTCCTTCTAAATCGAATGCATCGATGTCAATGGGGACTGATTTATTAGATAAATCCACTACTAAGTGAACCATAGGATTAGCTTGTGAGATCATATTAAAGACATGGTAGGAGGGTAACCTTGGCTCGACAACTGCAACCTGCTTCTCAAAATTTATCAGGGGGTTATTCGTGGTGCTAGGCTTAAGCTCAGGTTCATGTATCTTCTTTTCCTTAATCAAACCACAAATAGCCTCAAAAAGATCTCTACAGGCACCAGTGCGATGACCCTTACTGACGTGATAAGCACAAAATTGATCCTTCTCTTCCAATTTGGGCGGGACATAAGGCTTGATACTCTGAAGAAGGCCAAGTTCCCTTAACTTAGTAAAGATGGAGGGCAGAGATGCTTTCTAAGAAGAAATGTCGTCTTTGATGGTACAGACTACAGCCACTTCTTCTTGCACTACCGTTGCTTTAGGATCGGAGCCAGAGTTTGACTTAGAAGCCTGGGCTAAGGCTAAAGGGTCATTCTTTTTGAACCAAGGTTTGGTTGTCACACTCGCCTTCTCTAATGCCTCGATTCTTTCCCATTTATTAGCTTTTTCAAAGACCTCAACATAGCTAAAGAATTTATCCATACCAAGAACCTTATGATAAGCGGGCAGGACACCATCCATCAACTTCACGATCATCTCAGGAAGACTTAGCCTATCTTTCAATAAAACCTGAGTGGCCATCCATTTTTCAAAATAGGGCTTAAATTTCTCATTGGGGGCCTGCTTGATTGCCTCTAAATTCTGTATGGTAGTTTTAATGGTGGCATTGAAACCATATTGCTCAATGAAAGCTTCAGATAAAGCTTTCCAATTTTCGGTCACCTCATCTGATAGAGTATTATGCCATTCGATAGCAAGACCTTTCAGGGTGTAAGGGAACATTTCGGCTAGGACTTTATCACTTAACTTTCTGATTCTCATGACCCTCTGATAGGTGGTGATGAGAGATTTAGGTGGACCATTTCCCTTATACTTTGCTATGCTAGGCATACTAAAGTTTTTAGGGACCCAATCATCCTCTCTAGTGGTTTGAACTGATAGTGACGATGCCTGAGAGCTAGGATTGGCAGCTAGTAATTTCTGAAGAAGATCACGTAATTCCACGGATAAGGATGACCCCTCTGATTGAGTAACCACACCCAAGGTTAAACCTGTTGATTAAGGAAAGGTTGTCCCCTTAGGTGTGACCACAAAATTGGGGGTTGGGCCAGATGCCCCAAACTGAAATAGAGGCGGTACAAACCCCTGACTAGGCTGAGTGAACTGACTAATAGCTGGTGGAACCATTGTACCCACTGACTGGAATGACTGGCTAACTGAACCAAATGGACCCACAGAACCCAACTGACCAAACTGACTGGAAGAATCCCCATGAGTCCGTATAGGTGGCAACTAAAACTGAGTGAACGGATTATGAGTAACCCTTGATACTTACTCACTAATCATTGCATTCACTATTAGAGCACTGAGAGGTGCGCTATGAGGAGCATTGAACATTCTCTATTCAGCCATGATCGCCCTGATGGAGGCCAACATCTTATCATTCATTCAATCCAAGAACGGATCATTTCCTAAGTACTGTGAGGTAGCATTTGCGATCTCCGACCTAACCTCGGCCCTCGATGCATTTGCCTCCTCACTAGTAGCAACATTCTTAACCTCAACATCAATCTGGCCCTCTGGAGTCAAGATACGAGACATTTCCTCAGGATGGTAGATAGAAAGATCAATCGGACTAAACTGACTGCTGTATGAAATACCCGTAGACGGAGGCGGAGCAATCCATAACTGAGCTGGAAGAGGAGGAGGAGGAGGAGCCGAAATTTGAATTAAATGGACATGAGAATGCCGCTAATTATGACAATGCATGGATGGGTTAATTATAGGGGGATGTAACACAACACATGCAAAGCGATCGATTCCGTCCTTATTTCTCCTACCGAGTCTGAGGGTATTCTTTCTTAGTCTAATCTCACACAGAAATCAAGGTACCTAGAAGGTGAAATTCTAAAGCTTTCGATGAGAATGGCAAGGGACATGTCGGAAGTTTGATGTAGAAGGCAGTATCGGCCCTAGGGGTGGTGCAATAGGTGCCAGCACCTAGGGCCCATATTCGGAAGGGGCCCAATTTTTTTAATTTATTTTTAATTTTAATATTTTTAAAAAATAAAAATAATTTATTTTTATTAATTTTTAATAAAAAAATTTAATTAATTTTCGATAAATCATAGTATAATAGCATAAATTAAAAATTGAAGTGGTTTTACTCATTTAGGTTTTTAGTCTCATTTTCCTCGAGACAATTAGATATAATTAATTTTCATTATTGTTATTCAATCATGTATTTTATTTTATAATTAGATTCCAAGAGTATTGATCATGGTGGTAAAATGACTAGTGAAACCCAAACGTTGAAAGTTTGCTTCTAAAAAAATGTCTTAATCATGTCGATGTCGGAATTATATAAATAATTATCTCCCAATTTATTAAAAAAATTATAATTGGACCTTTTTTATTAAAAGGGCCCAATGTAAATGTTTCATGTAATATTTTACCTAGGGCCTCGAAAATGTCAGGACCGGGTCTGGTAGAAGGTTCCCATTGCATCAAGCCTCTTTTTGAGGGAGATAGCAATGAGTGCTCCACCCAATAGAGTGTCCCCAATTCCTGGCGGGCATGGGTAACACCTTCGCGAGTGTTGCGGAAATAATAAGGCATCTTAAGCTAGCGCTAGAAGAAAAGCGCATCTAACTAAAGAGAGAAGGAGATGAGAAGATAGAGTGTGATAATCTTCCCAAATGATGAAAAAGAAAACAGGTTGAATCAAGCAAATGATTTTCGGTGCTCATCTTAATCTTTTAAGCTTTTAAAACAAACCAAAATTTTGCAAGTTAAAAGATTATAGTCCCCAGCAGAGTCGCCATTATGAGGTGTCGATAACGTGTGAGTCTCCCTTGGCACCTATATGAGAGGCAGGGGCCCACTGGGGGTTGGTTGGATTTAGGCGTGATAAAACATTTTAGTTCAAGTTTGCACAATAAGCAAATTTTAATGAATAAAAGAATCTGGACCCAAATCTCGATATAAATGATAGAGTTGTCACCCAAGTTGTCTACTTGGGAAAGAGTTTTGGTACGGTTCCCTCTGGGTGGGAGACTCATACCTATTGGATCAGAGATTCGGGTATCGGATGAATCACTTATTTCTCATTTAGTTGATTCAAAATTACATTCACCACATAAAACTGTTTTGTTTTCATCATTTGGGGAATTATCAGAGAAATCCTATTTCTACGCTCTTTCATACTCGTTACATACGTTTACATATTACAATAAAGCACAAGCAATAAATGGGGGAATAAAAATTACAACCAGAGGAAAATGGGGGAATTGCAAGAGAACCTATACATTTGTTTTAAGTTATAAAATAAAATAAAGATAAATTCCTCTGCATCCACAAAGATTAGCATAGTATAAAGCACATCATAAGTCAGCAATTTATTAGGAGAGATGTGATTATGTTAGCGTGGCAGTTTTACGATCGATAGTGCCCGGACGGCTTCTAGGATTAGAAAGAAATAACTGGTCTTCAACGTATTTTATTGTAAAAACACATTTTAGCTTTTGTGGGTTGATTTACCAGATTTTAGTGAAAGTGATCGCATGACATGTGGTAAGTTGGATTGATTTTTAACCGAATTAAAATGAGTTTTGGATTCTGCCTGGGTCCGGTACCCGTACGGGTGGGTAGGACCTGTACGGCTACCAGGGAGGACCGAGGACCGATGCGGATATGGTGTACCCGTACGGGTCCTTTCTGGTCCAAGCAAAAACTTTGTTCAGATTAACTTGTAGATTAATGGATTAATCGCAGAAAAATAAAATAAAAAGGGATTTCCCTCCGTATGAGTATGGCACACCGATCTAATATCTCAAAGATACAAGGTGCCAACAAGGCTCATACGGGTTAGGACAAGACCCGAAACAAGAAATAAAAAGAGCAAATATAATAGAGGATGCAGAGAATAATAATAATAAAATAACTAAAATATGAGTCTCTTTAAAACTCAGGAGCGTTACCTTTGCGGCGTGAATCCACTTTGAGGCGATCCCTTTACTGTTCAGAGAGTCCGGGTAAAGTAGACGGTGAAATAGTACTATTTAGGTGAGTATTTGTGTGGACAGAACCTCCCCTAAATCCTAATAAAAGAAGTTAGGAATGAATAAAATTTGGACAAAACCTCAAAGAATGGGTTTTCTCCCTATTTTATACCTCCTATACCTCCACTATAACCTTTCTATACCTATAGAAATTACTAGAACCTTACTATAATTTCTCTATAATATATTTTTCATATGAGATGTGTGTGTTTTGAAATGAGAGTAAAAGGCCCTATTTATAGGGTGAGAATTAGGTCTGAATGCAATAAACAGCATTCAAGACCTGCCTTTTCCCAAAAAAGGTAAGAGATTACTTTCGAAAGAGGCTGATTAAGTAATCAGAGGACTCGTATGAGTGGAGCCCTACCCGTACGGGTACCAGGGGACCTATATGGGTCCCTTCTAAGCGTACGAAAGGTAATCACCCATACAGGTCTGACAGTGGATCCGTACCACTAGACAAAACCCGTACGGGTACCTAAGGGCAGACTCTATCTCCGAACTTCAGCTAAACTCAACTCTGTAGTTGTAGGAACACCTCTGATGGATAACACCTGTAATATTGCATCATATAGCTCTCATCATAGTTTCGTGAGAAGGATTGTTAAAATCCAGTGCTCACAATAGCCATATCTTCTTTGATGTAATGAGATTCCTTTAGTTGCTTGTTTAATCCGGAGGAAGCTGATCCAGCAGAATCTGCCTTGAGCGCAATGTCCTTCTTCTTTTCTTCAGGCTTTTTCTCATGTTGGCTATACCTCTCCAAGGATAGCTCTTGAGTTAGAAGATTACCAATGAGCTCATCACAACTATAGAATTTAAGTCATGAGCTTCCTCAATGGCAGTCTTTTTACTGTCCCATTCCTTGGTGAGACTTTGGAGTATTTTCTTGACCATGTCTACTTCTGAGATCTCCGTTTCGAGCTTTTTCATCTCATTTACTAGATTGGTGTATCTAGTGTTCATGTTGCTGATGTATTCTTTGGGCTCCATCTTGAAGGATTCTATCTTTTATTGTAGGAGACCGATTTTGGCTTCTTTGACCTTGTTTGTTCCTTCTTAGGTCACTTCAAGTTTATACCAGATCTCTTGCACAGTTTCACATCCGGATATCCTATTGAATTCAGCTGCAGTAAGAGCACAATAAAGCATATTAATAGCATTTGCATTTTCATGCAATCTTTTGTAGTCATTCTCATCCCATAGATTTGAGGTTTTGTGGGTTGTTATACCCTCTACTTCATGAGTAGGATCATATGGGCCATCTTCAATGGCCATCCATCATGCTTTTGTGCCTGAACGAATTTCTTCATCCGATTTTTCCAAAACGTGTAGTGTTCACCGGTGAAGAGTAGAGGACGGGTAATAGACATACCCTTAGGAAGGAGTTGTGAGTTTTGGAAACTCATTTTGATTCTTGGATCAAAATCAGACCTTTAGCTCGAGATTGTTAGATCTCTAGTTGTGAGCACTTGCTCTGATACCACTTATTGGTCCCTATTAGGGTCTATATAAGGTTAGAGGGGGGGTGAATGACCCTTTCTGCGGAATTAACAGACTTTCAAAAGTTTTGTGTAGCATGTTTGATATGTTATGGATATATTAGATCTGAATGATGCAAATATGAAATGTTGTGCAAATAAAGTAAAGAGTTAGAGTATCAAACATAGAGTTTTATCCTGGTTCGGCCCCACCTACTCCAGCCCCCGGAGTGTCCTTACTCTGAGATTTTTCGACCAGTGGATTCCTTTCCAACTGGCAGGAATCAAGCCTTAAAATTTGTCTCTGGATGGTAACCCCTTCCGAATGTAGGATATACCACTAGAAGCACCAACTCCTAGCTGAGTCTTCTTGTCTTTAGCAGGATATACCACTTAGATTTCTACCCAAACCTAAGTTGAGTCCTACAGGGAGATCCCACTTAAAGCACCAACTCTAAGCTATATCCCAATCTCAATACTCACCCAAGTATGAGATTTTTACGACTTTTTTTTCTCAAGGGTTTTGTTTTAAAATTCCTCAAGTTTATAACTCACTTGAGAATTCTTACAAACTGATTTGGAATGATTTGTTTCGTGAAGGGATTTAGTCACTGATTGTAGTAGCGGATTCTCTTGTGTATGCTTTCTTAAAACAACCAGCACCTTCTCAACTTGTGAAGTTTCCCTTTTATAGGCTTTGATCATTAATGTAGCCGTTGTGTTGAATTGAATCTTCACCGTTGATCAGGTATGATGTGGCACTTCCGGAGCCGTTGATCAATCCGTTAGGCTGAATAATTTTTCCGTTTGAATCCTTGGGATTGAGGATAAAAAGTTATTAGTGATCATTTTCCTTGTATTTTAGCGATTCACCAGCTTTTATGCCAGTAGTCCGGTGTGTAAGCTTCACGCCTCTTTCCTATTGGTCTAGGTAGAAAAGGTTGTTACCTTTTCTCTGTCCTCTGTCAGTCCTTCTGTCCTTTTTTGAAAAGCGTGCTAGCTGTTATTTTGTCTTTCATAAGGGGAAAGGATCTTTGACTCTTAGACCAAAAAGGTGGAAAAATGTAACTTTCAAATCATTTCCTTTGTCTTGTTAACTTTATCTTTCGGATGACTTTAGTCTTGATATATCCGGATGCTATTCAATCAGTCTTCTTTCGGATGCTGATCTTGAATGGTTCAAAGTTTGTTTCATTTCCAAACTTTAACTGGATGCTTCCATTATGTGTGTTGGGTATTTGTAGTCTTCCATATATGTCTAGATAGCTTGACTTGGACCAGATACTCCTATTTTGGATTAAGGAGATTACATTTTTTTGTTCCTTAAGTTTTTGTTTTCTTCAAACTTCTTCAAACTTGATCCGGATATGTTCTTGGATTTTGTTCTTCCGGATCTTTGTTTCCCAACACTTCTTGCAAATACGTCTGATAATCGAGGGTCTTTGGTTTTGCTTATCTAAAATCAATCTCTAATCTAGAAAAATAATTTAACTATGTTGTTCATGGTTATAATCAACTAGCTGATAAATCGAGAACCTATTTTTTTATGCCTATGATCAATTGTAACTAATTTGAGAGTATCCTTAGCCGGAAGAGCTTTCAAACTATATATTTTCGTTCTTTAAATTTCAGCTTTTACATTTTATTTTCTTTGCAATTCAAGCAGTCTCTCAAATCCCCTTTATTTACTTTAATTTCATTATTTTATTGGTCATTGATTTAAATTTAATTAATTACTTAGTCCTTGTGAAGACGATCCTGCTTACCACTACTCCAAATTTATTTGTTTGGTGTAAAACGGTTTTTATATTTATTTTTGACGACTTCGACGCTCGTTAAATTTTGGCGTCTTTGCTAAAGACCAATACTTGTTAGTTTTATTTGTTTTGATGACCATATTTGATCATAAGAGCAATTTTACCATGACATATGAAGATATATTAACAACATTAAGAAGAGCGTCACCTGTAATTTCTTATAAATTTTGTGAGGTTAGTAGACACATGATTGTTACATGTCCATTACTTCTTGGAGAGGAGCATTAACCGAAACCATTTTGCAGTATCACATAGTAACACCTTACAAAAGTTGTCTAGATGATATAGCTTTCAAATAATTTACTAAGATAGCAAACGTGTCGCTGAAGAGCGTTTTGGTTCCGATCTTTGGATGCCAGATCTCATTTGATGAACTCGATCTTTTGATACGAACTTGAAGAATTCAAAGTTCAATTTTTAACAATGGGATTAGTAGGCAATTAAATGAAACAAAGAATGGCATGATTGAAAGGAGTAATTGCAAAAACAGAATTTTGAAAATGATTTTCTATAGAATTTTGACAATGTACGGACTCCCCACGTTAGATCAGTGATGCCAACATTAGACGTACAAAACACATTATCAGAAGGCCAATTTGACATTGCTGTTTGAGCTACTTTTAAAATAAATTGACTTTTAATGGTATTACATATTTTGAATTTAAACAACACAATTTGATCTTCTATATTAATTAATTAGGAACTGTCTGACTTATTTTTTTCAAAATTAAATCTGCAGCTTTCAAAAAAAGCTTGAAAATAGAGCTTTTCAAACTAGCTACCGGAAAAAACTGCAAGAAACTCACAGCCAAACTGGCCCCAAGTCAAGAATGGCAGAAGACTATTGGCGCCACCTTCAATGCAATGGTAATATATATGAGAACCTCGGTCAGCAGGTAAAACCTATCAAAAAAATGAAGTCCATGTATCCAAGGCAAATGTTTGTGTTTAATAAATCATCTAAAAAGGACAAGTTCAAGCTTAATAACATGATTTATTCATCGTTGCAACCTCAACCAAAACCTGCATTTCTATAAAATTTAATTATGTACAACCTCCTAAGCCCTTTACATTGTGTGGTGTGGTGAGGCTAAATTCAATCAAGCGTAATACCTCAATCAATTCAATCTGTTCTAGTAATGTATCTCTCAGTTCCATCTCTTGGAGTTTTTAGTTCCTTTTGATTTCTGTTTTGCAGCCTGGAATGCCTGCATCTTCTGCTTCTTCCTCGCTTCTTTCTCAGCCTGTTGAGCAACAACATAAACCAAAATACAGCTAACAATGCTATTCCTCCTCCTGAATATAATCGGGGCCTAATGCATACTTAGCCCCCAACTTCGCCAGACCCTCAGTGCCACGTGTTACCCTGTGATTGGTTTGACTTTTCAACGTTGTCAAATTCTTTTTATTTTTCTCTCCAATCAGAATATGACATGTGGCACTGAGGGTGCACGCACTTCTACTAAGTTGGGGGAGCTAGTAAAGACTTTTAAAAGTTGGAGGCGCCAACTTTATAGATATGAAGTGTCAAGTTTGGGGGGCTCAGCGTGAATTAGGCCTAAATGCTTACCTTTGACAACTTCGATTTCGCCTTTACTTTTGGAGCTTTTTCCTCGAGCTCAGCCTCCCTCTCGAGCTGTCTTTCCCTGGCATCCAGGTTTTTCTCTAGATAATACTGTGATACAAAATTTTGGGTTACCTTGGATCCTGAACGAGATAAGAATATTGGACTCCAGTTAGAACAAATACAAAGAGAAAACTTACATTGTAATCACCGGCATAGTCCTGTAGCTGGCCATCTTTGACTTCAATTACTCTGTTGACTATTTGCTTTATGAAGTACCGATCATGCGAGACTGTGATTACTGTGCCTTGGTATTCTGAAATGGCCTCCTGATATAACAATATAACACAGTTTGGCTACTGCATTTTAAATGAATATATACAAGTGAAATTGAACAGAGATTAGGTACAGACCTCAAGCATCTCTTTTGAAGGTATATCCAAATGATTGGTCGGTTCATCCAGAACAAGCAAAGTTGAAGGTTTTACCATGAACTTGCAAAACGCTAGACGTGCCTATATAGAACCAGCAAAAACACAACTTTTCAACCTCAATTGCATATATGAAATGACTCATTTGCCATTTTGGTCCCTCAGCTATAAATGTTACCCATTTGGTCCTTATGCAATTAAATTTTTTTATCTTTTGAACCTTGTGCTATGCAACCATTACCCATTAAGTCCCTATACTATGCAATTTGTTACCTATTTGGGCCCTGCATTGCAGAATCTCTATCGATGTAACTATGCATAATATGCAATATAGGGACCAAAAGAGTAATAGGTCACAGCACAAGGACCAAAGAGGTAACCTGCTTACCAGAGGGACCAAATGAGTAAATCAAATGTATTATACCACAGGGTTCAAAAAGGTGATTTGCCTATTTTATAACTAAAAAGAAACGAATGTGGCAAAGGGCTAAGCCTAGTTGGTGAGCCATGAAGTTGTGATCCTCCAATGATGCAAAAATTTTTTAAAAAAAATTAAAAAGAAACGAATGATGGTAGATTTCAATAGAAACTCAAGGTACCATGTTTGTAACTAGTTTCATTTAACAGTTACCTTTTCACCACCACTCAAAAGGGAAACCTTTCTATCAAGCATATCAGCTTTAAAATTGCAGCGCCCGAGGAGTCCTTTTATGTCATCAATTCTCCAATCCTCAGCAACTTCTTCTACTGTTTGCAGCACTGTTTTATCCAGATCAAGAGCCTCAGCCTTCAGAGACATAGATCAAACTCAGTTAGCATACCAATCATATAAATAATGAGTAAAATCAGTGAATAAGAGAAGTAGCAAACCTGATTTTGCTCAAAATAGTTGGGGAATACATTATGCTCCCCTAGTATGATTTCACCTGCACCTGGCTTCTCTAATCCCATGATAAGTTTCAGTAAAGTACTCTTCCCACATCCATTTGGGCCAATAATGGCGATCTTCTCACCTCTTTCGATTGTAAGATTTGACTTGTTAAAAAGCACCTGGCACAGGAACGGTGAAATGAGCAGAAAATCATTAGAGAGCAGACTTGAAAGCCGTTCCTGTGATGTAAGTACCTTGTCCTCATAACTGAATTCCAAATTCTTAATCACTGCAACAGTTCTTCCACTTCTTCCGCTTTCTGGAAACCTGATCTTCATTTGCTTTCTTTGAAATGGTTTCTCTATTTGATCCTCTTCCAGAAGTTTCTCCAGTTTCTGTTACAAGAAACATTTCAAACAAAAAGAAACATAATTGGTTATTTATCTATTGAAACAGAAAACATAAAAGAGCATATGCCATACCCCATAGATGAAACCTCTCATGATATGTCATTATCTTGATTCTTGTCTTAGAGTTTCCGAAAAATGTGGTTTTAGAAGACATTATTTATGACACGAAACTATTCAAGAATTAAAAGAGAATCAAGCCTATGACATCAAGATTATCGACACAATCACAAACCATTTACTATTACATAAATACATCATCCTGTAACAACCTAACCAGATCTTTCCTTTTTTTCAGGACATCAACTAATTCAGTCACAAAAGTGTAGAACATGTTCTGGAACATCAAGAATCAGACTTTCCATTCAGAATACTAGCCCACTAAATAACATTATATGATTAAATGACACAACAACAACATTACCCCAATGACTAACAAGGCTCCCGCACAAGCGGGGTAAGGGGTTCGGGTGTACGCAGCCTTACCCCTATAATTACAGAGAGGTTGTTTCCAATTGACCCTGAAGTGGAGTTGCAACAGCTATTCGTGAATTGTCAATAAAAAGAAGCTCCGACAATTTAATGAGTCATTTTGCTTCAGTTCAGTGTAATCTAAAGCCAAAGAATGGTGAATCTTCGGCCCCATCGAAATAATAGATGAATATGATTGAATGATACCCAAGGAAAAATATTTACCTTCTCAGCAGAAGAAGCACGGCCAGAATTCGCTCCTGCACCTAACCTACTTATTAAGTCCTTTGTATTCTCAATTTCCTTCTGCTGTTTCTCCCAGGCAGTATATTGAGATTCAATCCACGCTGCCTTAGACAGAAGGAACTGAGAATAGTTTCCCTCATAGGTCCTAGCAATACCCATTTCAGTCTCCACAATTTTCGTGCATAGTTGATCAAGAAATGCTCTGTCATGGGATATAACCACCATTGGCACATCTTGCTTCTGGA
The DNA here is from genome assembly GCA_947683365.1 of Euphorbia pulcherrima. Lineage (NCBI taxonomy): Eukaryota > Viridiplantae > Streptophyta > Magnoliopsida > Malpighiales > Euphorbiaceae > Euphorbia > Euphorbia pulcherrima. The sequence continues at coordinate 47,900,895 of CANTUS010000014.1, forward strand.
GGTAACCTTCAAGCCACTCAATTGTGTCAAGATCAAGGTGATTAGTAGGTTCATCAAGAAGCAACAGATCTGGATCCTGTAAATAATAGAGTCAACAATTAGTGTCAAACCTTAAAATTCAAGCCAATAGAAAGCAAACAATCCACCAAGATTTATATTTGTTCGGCCAAATACATTGCCTCTCTAACTTGTCTCTAACCGCCCTTGGCCACCCCGAACTTTCAAGTGTAACACTTTACCCCCTAAAATTGGCAAAACTGACGTGTCAACTTCTGGTTAGTTTGACCTTTCAAGATGCCATTTTTCCCTTTTTTTTTATCAACAATCAGCAATTGATATTCCAACTTCTTCACTTGGAATCTCAGGAGCTACTGTGCTGAATCATTCCAAATTAACCAATCAGAGATCAGAAAGTACTGCTTCTCAGGTAACACAATATCCTCCCGGCATTGAGGGCAAACTGTATCGGTTTTGCCAACTTTAAGGGGTAAAGTGTCACGGGGTGGCCAAGGGCAGTTAGAGCCAAGTTCGGGGTTCGGTAGGCAATGTATGCTATATGTTTCAAACCAACTAGTTATACAATGAGAATTAATATCAACAATCAGGAATAACAGTAAACAACTCAGATGCTTTATCATTTAATATTCATAAGGCTATACCTGAAGCAAAATCTTCCCAAGGGACATTCTCATCTGCCATCCACCACTGAAAGAAGCCACCAATCTATCAGAATCCTCAGGGGAAAACCCTAGCTCCGGCATTAATTTACTGATCTTGGCATCAACCATATCCAAATCCACAGCTTGAGCTCTTCTCTGTAACAAATCAAATTCATCCAATAACCTACCCATGAGCTCCAAATCGTCCACAGATCCTTCAATAGCCTGTTGCACTCTCTCCAACCTCCCAGCAATCTCCATTTCTTCTTCAAAAGCACTCATAAACTCCTCTTTCACAGTCCTGCTCAACGAAACCTCAAATTCCTGACTCAAAAACGCAATTTTCATATTAGGTTTAGCTTTAATCACATTTCCAGAATCCGATTCTTCCTGCCCAGTAATAATCCTCAACTGCGTCGTTTTCCCCGCTCCATTAACCCCAACCAATCCAACCTTCTCCCCTTTTTTCACCTCCCAACTCACATCCTTCAACACAGTCACGCCTTTATAGCTCTTAGTAATATTCTCGAGCTTAATACCCGATGTAACACCAGAAGCTCCGGTAAATTGCTTCTTAGCGCCTCTCTTATCGAATTCATCAGCGGAATTACTGGAAAACAATGACTCCACATCGGTATCAGGGTCAGCGACGGATGTTTCGACGGTGGCAGTAGATAAACGGGCGGCGATTTTAGTAGTTGTTCGACCAGAAGCGAAAGGGGCTGAAAAGTTAAGGGAATTTGGAATTGGAGGTGAATTAGGTTGGAATCGGGAAGAAAATGTTGATCGGCGAGTGGTAAGGAAAGGAGAATGGAGGTGTAGGCGGTGGAATCTAGTGGATAAGTCCATTTTTGGGGGAATTGAAGCTCAGAGCAGAGCCCACAAACAGAGATAGTAATTTGGTGAAGCAGGAAGTCTGGAGTTTCCCAAAATATGGAAATTTAAAAAATGTCCTTTAATACATTTTCTTCTTTTTATGATTTTTATTGATGCTTTTTTAATTACTTATGTGGAAATAAAAACTCCAATTTGCTTTTGTTTTTGTTTTGTGACTATCAAGTATGGACCTCTTTTACGAAACATTTTCACTTTTGCCATCAACTATTTTTTTATTGGGGACCTAGTTCTTACAAATAATTTACAGTTACAACTTCCTACCTTATAAGGTCATTTTTAAAATCTAATGTATTTGTGGTAAAGGTTTGGTTTAATGATTAAGGTTTAAAGTTATAATTTTAAGGGGTTGTAGGATCGAGTCCATATTTAAATAGAGTAGAATAAAATTTTTCTTTATTATTATTATAAGTACATATAAGATAAATTTTTTTTAAAAAAAATCCAATCTATTACCTATTAATAATTTCTTTAATTAATTTTAGTATATTAAATATGTCTTGATTAATATAAAAATATAAATGAGAAAGTTAATTGCAAATTTTTATATAAAAAATCACTTATATTGGCCTTGAATTTGAGTCACAGTCAAAATTACTAAAAATTAATTGTCTTGTCTTACCCACAGGGGAGGACTTTTAGGCTGTATTAGGTGAGTATTTAAATTTGTGAACATATCTTTTTTTTATAGTGGAATAATAGATTTCAAAAAAAAGTGAAAATAAGATTAATTAGGTCCATTATTTTAAAAAATTTCATTTAAACCCTCCTTAATTTTGCTACATGATTTTACGAATCTTGCATTTAATTAATTTATTATTGTCTAAGCATTACTTTATTCAATTTTTCTGCCTTTATAGTGCTTAAATACCTTTTTTAAGATAACTGCATAATAAAATTCATCTGAAACTGAGAAAAGATTTTATGATACTTTTTATATAAAGTATTTAACTAAAATTTATATATTTCACTTAATAAAAATATACATGATATTTATTTTTTATAACATTGTATTAATCTATAATACACATTAATTGAATTTATGATTTCGGTATACCTATGAAAATCAGAAAATAAAAATAAAAATTTATTAATGTCTTGTAAAGGTTCTCGACACACTCATCACATGTCAACTAGGGAAGTTGACATTCATACATGCGATGACATGAACGAAGTAAATATGGTAACTACTATAGTCAACTATTATATTATCTTTGCAAAAGATATCTTAAAATTTTGGAGTAATATTTCATACATCGTGACTTGTATAAAATTAAAGTATATCTTCTAACGACTAATAAAGTATAGCTCAATTGATAACGCAGGTTGAGTAAGTTAAAGAAGAATAAGGTTTGAATCCTACTAAATATACTTGTTGGAAGGGGTGGGGAGTCTTAACTGTGACCAAGCTCTAAACAAGATTATCTCATGTCATGTTCTTTTAGACTACAATTCAATGTAGTTCAGTTCAGTACAGTATAGTTCAGTACAGTTCAGTTCAGCTATGTGTAAATTTATACTGAAATAAGTTCAGTTCAGTTTAGTTCAGTCCACTTTAATTTAATTTAATTTAATTCAATCAAATTCAATACAATTCAGTTCAACTTTTAAAAATAAAAAAAATAAAACCTTAATAAAAATACTTATAAATATTACTAATAAAAAAATATATCTTGTCGTCGTTGGCCAAAGTCGTCCCTTTATTATTATTTTTTTTAAAGAATAAAATAAGTTGACCTTTAATTCGTATGCACTAATAATTACATCAATTTGCTTCCTGGTACTACCTAAAAAAGATTTTTCTTAATGCTATAAAAAAAAGTATTTTTCGTAATGGCATAGGTGTAATTTGTGGAGATATAAGGGTTATAGAATATATCTGTGATTTTGGTAGGCAATATATTTGTGGCCAGGAAAACCGATAATCACCCACTACGAAAATATAAGTTTTGTGGTGCATATTCTAATGCCCGAATTTCACGCAACTCGCTTTCCTCTCACTCAATGCCACGTGTTCGTAAGGCATGATTGTCATTGCGCCACGTGTTTTCTTTTATCTTTTGTAAAATTACTTATGGATAGAAATTTTTGTGTTAACCCTAACCCTAATCCTATTATAATATAACAGAACACAAAAATTTCAAATGCGCCTGATAAGATATCACGGATGAAGTTCAGTTTAGATTACTTTATATTTAGAAAGAGGTTGAATTTTTTTTCTCGTAATTTTATAAATTAAATTAAAATTGATTGAATTAAATTAAAATTAATTTAATTAAATTTATTTTTATATAAATTTATAATTATGTATAATTAAATTAAATTAAATTAAATTAAAATAATTTAAATTAAATTAAATTAAATTTCAGTTTAAAAGAACTAGACTAATTTACAATTGTTTTTCTAATGCTAAAAAGCGCCCTGCAAAAACTTTGTAATTAAGATGAACTTTTTTAGGACATCCGACAATTGGAAAAATAAAATTTCAACTCAATAATGTTATTGCTTATGGTTTAGCTAGAACAATTCTGTCACTTTGTATCAGTTTGAATATTGATTATCTAATATAAACTAAGGTATGTTTCCGTAAATTATAATTTAATATAATTCAGTTTGATTTAAATTACTTTAATTTAATTTATTCTAATTTATTTTAATTACGTATAATTATAAATTTATATTAAAATAAATTTAATACAATTCACTTTAATTTAATTCAATTCAGTTTAATTTAATTTTTAAAAATTAAAAACAACATAAACTAAGATAAAATATACATTATTGACCGAGTGTTTTCTGCAAATAAAAATCAAAACATAAATATCTTAATAAACGTAATTTTTTATATAAATTAGAAATATTTTCCTTAATGAATTTGTCTGCTTAAAAAAAGCACATAATTCAGCAGGATTAAACAATTCAAGTGCAGCATCTCTCCGCTCATCCCAAATTAATGGCCAAATATTTCCAAACTTACTGCAATAAGTGACTACTTCCTCTATCTAAAAATTATTATCTCTTTAGTCATTTTTTTTTAGTTATTAATTTAAATTATTAATGTATTTTATATAATTTTTTCTCTAATTTACCCTTGTATTAACTATGAGAGAGAAAATATATATTGTTAAAATTATAAGTAAATAATTAAGAAGAAAGAGAATTTAGTAAATGATAAATTAATTATTTTAGTTATGTAATAAATTTTTCATTAATTTTAATAATTCGATTAAATAGATAATATTTTATAGATGGTGGGAGTTGGATATTTTTATATGTTTAATTTACCAGACCATATGTGTTTGTAGCTGAAATCATGAAATTTAACAACATTTATTTGACTCTGTAAGAAAAACAACATTTATTTTACAATGTCCCCGTAAATTATAGAGAAAGAAAAACAATCCAACCGCGTGAATTATAGTAAATTTTGTTAGATTATAATAATATAGTGATATTCATGAAATTAATAATCCGTTCTAATTAAAGTTAATCCAATATAATGATGATTGAATTTAATGAATAATCGGATCGAGTGGATAGTTAAATAAAATCGGTTCAATTGGTTTAATTCTTCACTTGTCCTTATCCTTTCTAACATAATATTTCACATAACGTTATTAATTAAGATACGAAAGAGAGATGCAGAGAATTAAGTATGATTTCCTTTATTACAGTAAATATATTTTCTTTTCTCATCTTTAAATGGCTTTTTTTAATCATCAAAGAGAACACAAAAGATTCAAAGGACAAGAGAGAAGAAATCTACTTTATTTTAAGGGATTAAGGTACGCTTCCGATTACTAAATTTATTTATATTCTAGTTAATTAATTTCTAGAACAAATCAATTATAAGATTTGTCGAAATCCTGTAAATATTTTTACAATTGGTATCCGAGCGAATTGTTCTTGATTACTTTGAATTGTTTTGGTTTTACTAAATTGAAAGAGAGGGAAAATCGGTAATATATACAATTGGGTTCATTAAATAAAGTTTGTATGCGATTAGACTGGGTTTGAATAGGATTATCAATTATTAATGGTTTTGAATAAGAGTAATCAAAACAAAAGGTCTATATATGAATTCGCATAAAGAAGCAAAATCCAATTAATAGATTTTTTTATTTCAATTATGATGGATCATGTACAGTTCCCAATTTCTTTATTTATCGAATTCCATCTCTGTATCAATTGGTGTTTAATTGATTTGAAAATGGGCATTGTATTTTATTTGTTTTGGAATTATATTCCTCTTTGCAGTAACCAATTCATTTGTTTTGGAATTCTGATCATAATGTTTTGACCAAGTATGGAATCTTTCAAATAGAATCCTAATTGATTTATACGGTGTCCTCTACTGTTTTTCTATAATTTATTTTAAAGATTTAAGCACCACTCAATGTTACTGGTGGAATATTATAGGTTCAATATCCAACCTCTTTAAAATTCTTTAAAAAAAAGTATGATTTCAGATTATTATTTTATTGATTTTCATGTCGACTATGTGTTCTTTGAATCAATTTCACGATTAAAGCTTTAAGAGCTTGCTCTTAATGGAATTGAAAATATAAATCAGATTTTGATTCACCTCTTTAAGGATTTAGGTTGCATAAATTAAATATGTATGGTATAGAAAGCATGTTAGTCACTAAAGTGGTCTTGCTAGTTTATTTAAATATTTAATTATGTATATCAATTGTTCAAGTATGATAGAATGAAACTGAAAGAATCGATTGAACAAAATAATATTAATTCTATGTTATGAGATTACCCAAAGGTAAACCATTACTTATGAATTAATAACATAAAAGTGATTAATTGATATACCTAGTATGTACGCATCAATATCTAAAGATAACATGTATATATGTTACTATAATATTAATAATCTATTAAAGTTTTATTATTTGCTTTAGTCAAATTATGTTTTGAAGTATCACCCAAAGGGGGACTAAAATACATGTTTAAATATTTTTGAATCCATGATATATCTCAAAGCATTAATATATGTGGTTACATTGATTGTGATATTGTAGTTAATAATATGCCGGCATTGGGCACTAATGGATTACTCAAGTTCAATGGCTGAGCAAATGTATTGGTCTGAGCAAATTTATTTTCAATTGGGTATAATGAATCTGGATTTAGCCATTGTCACTGAAAAACCAGTAGACGTTACAGAGGCTAGTACAGATGTTGAATGGTCCCTCCATGAGGCTTGGGAAAAATCCAACAGGTTAGCATTGAGCTTGATGAAGATGATAATGGCAGAAAATATGAAGCCATCTATGCCTAAGATAGACAATGCAAAGCAATTTATGGCGGAGATTAAAGAATACTCCCATTCAGAAATTACTGACAAGTCTATTGTGGGAAGCTTAATGAGTGAGCTGACCACCAAGCAGTTTGAATGGTCACAACCTATTCACGAGCATGTCACAAGTATGCAAAACTTGGCAGTGAGATTGAAAGCCATGGGAATGGATGTAAGTGAGACCTTTCTGGTTCAGTTCATTATCAATTCTCTTCCTACAGAGTTTGGTCAGTTCTAAGTGAACTACAACACCTTGAAAGAAAAATGGAACATACATGAGATTAAGGCCATGCTTGTACAAGAGGAAGGGAGATCGAAGAAAAGGAACACACAACTAATCTTACATTTCATCCAGGGTCTAGCAGTAGTAGTGGAGAACTTGAAAAGGATATGAAAAAGGACAAAGGAAAGGAAAAAGTTCCTATGAAAGTAAATGCAAGGGAAAAATCAAGAAGGAGATAAGATGCTACTTATGTAAGGAGATTGGCCACCTTAAGAAAGAATGTCCGAAACAAAAGGCTTGGTATGAAAAGAAAGGGATTCCTTTCGATCCAAACTATAAACGGAACAAATGAGTTATTGTATATAGGAAATATAATGAAGGCGCAGATAGTAGGAATTGGGACGTATAGATTGATTTTAGACACTGGTTGTCAAATAGATCTAGAAAGGTGTCTTTATGTTCCTGAATGTGCTAGGAATTTAGTTTCTGTTTCCATGTTGGGTAGTGTAGGATTTAATTTTAAGATTGGACATGAAATGTTTTCTTTGTACAAACACAAGTACTATTATGGTTCTAGTACATTAGTTGATGGTTTGTATAAGTTTAATCTTGATGCTAATTTTCGTGAATCCCTTTTATTACATGTTGAACATAGCACAAGAACTAAACGTAGTGCATAAAATGAAAGTTCTGCTTATTTGTAGCATCAAAGATTAGGTCACATATCTAAAAGAAGGATAATGAGGTTATCAAAAATTAAAGTATTGTCTCAATTAGATTATGTTGACTGGGATGTATGTATAGATTGTATTAAAGGTAAACAAACTAAACATACATCAAAACATCCAGCCACAAGAAGTAGTAAACTACTTGAGTTGATACACATTGATATATGTGGTCCTTTCGACGTCCCATCATGGGGCAGGGAAAAATATTTCATTACTTTTATTGATGATTTCTCACGTTATTGTTACTTGTATGTTTTGCATGAAAAATCTCAATCAGTGGATGTCCTTAAAGTGTTCATTGATGAGGTAGAAAGGCAGCTTAACAGAAAAGTGAAAGTACTAAGATCAGATAGAGGTGGTGAATATTATGGAAAATACAACAAAAATGGGCAATGTCCAGGTCCATTTGCAAAGTTTCTTGAATGTCGAGGCATACATGCGGAATACACTATGCTCGATACACCGCAATAGAATGGTGTATCGGAAAGGCGGAATCGTACTCTTATGGGTATGGTTAGGAGTATGTTAAGTTATAGTACTGTACCTTTATCATTGTGGATGTATGCATTAAAGACTACCGTGTATTTGCTTAACCGAGTTCTAAGTGAAGCAGTTCCTGAAACGCCTTTATGAACTATAAACGGGAAGGAAACCAAGTTTGAGGCATGTACACATTTGGGATTGTCCTGTAGAAGCAAGGATATATAATCCACATGAAAGGAAACTAGATGCAAGAACCTGTAGTGGTTATTTCATCGGTTATCTAGAAAGGTCTAATGGATACAGATTCTATTGCTCTAATCATAATATGAGAATAGTTGAGTCTGGTAATGCCCGGTTCATTGACAATGGTGAATCTAGTAGGAGTGGGGAACCACATAAGGTGGATGTTCGAGAGATTCAAATAGAAAATAAAAAAACCTATGGAAAATGTATTACCTACAGTTGTTGTGCCAATAATTGTACCAAAGTTCAACAATGTAATTAAACAACAAACTAACATTCCAAACGCACATTCTGAAAATGTTAATAATGAACCGATTAACGATGAACAAGTGATAACACAAGAAGAAGCATTAAAAAGGTCTTCGAGACAGAAAAGATTAGCTATTTCAAATGATTATGTGATCTACTCACTTGAATATGAATGTGACTTAAGCATTGATAAGGATCCGGTCTCTTTCAAGCAAGCCATGGATTGTAGTAATTCTGAAAAGTGGTTTAATGCTATGAAAGAATAGATGAAATTGATGGATGACAATGATGTCTGGAATTTAGTTCGGTTACCTAAAGGGGCGAAACAAGTTGGTTGTAAATGGATATTTAAAACCAAGCATGACTCTAAAGGTAACATTGAAAGGTATAAAGCTAGACTAGTTGCCAAAGGTTACACTCAAAAAGATGGCATTGACTGCAAAGAGACCTTCTCTCCAGTTTCAAAGAAGGACTCTTTGAGAATTGTTATGGATTTGGAGGCTTATTATGATCTCGAGCTCCATCAAATGGATGTAAAGACCACCTTTCTTAATGGTGACTTAGAGGAAGAAGTTTATATAGATCAACCAAAAGGTTTTTCAACTACATGAAAAGAAAATTTGGTATGTAAGTTAAAGAAATTAATATATGGGCTAAAATAACCTTCTCGACAATGGTATCTTAAGTTTAATAATACCATACTGTCATATGGCTTTGTAGAGAACAATGTTGATACGTGTATCTATATGAAGATCAGTGGGAGCAAGTATGTTATATTAGTTCTATATGTTGATGACATTCTGCTTGCTGCGAATGACATTGGTTTACTACTTGATGTGAAGAAATTTCTTTCTAATAACTTTGAAATGAAAGATATGGGCAAGGCATCCTATGTGATAGGAATAGAAGTATTTCGTAATAGATCACAAGGATTATTGGGATTGTCTCAAAAGGCTTACATAGAAAAAGTATTAGAAAAATTTAAAATGGAAAAGTGTTCTGCTGGAGTGGTTCCAATTTAGAAGGGAGATAAATTTAGTCTCATGCAATGTCCTAAAAATGAATTGGAAGAAAAGAAATGGACACTATTCCATATGCATCAATAGTTGGGAGCCTAATGTATGCCATGACATGTACTAGACCGGATATTAGTTTTGCTGTCGAAATGTTGGGGCGCTATCAAAGTAATCCCGGAATGGATCATTGAAAAGCTGTAAAGAAAGTACTCAGATATTTACAAGGCACTAAGGATCACATACTCACATATAGAAAGTCAAGCAACCTTGAAGTAGTGGGTTACTCGGATTCAGACTATGCTGGATATGTAGATTCAAGAAAGTCTACATTTGGTTACTTGTTTTTAATGGCGGGAGGTGCAATTTCATGGAGAAGCGAAAAATAAATCGTTATTGCTACTTCTATAATGAAAGCTGAATTTGTAGCATGCTTTGAGGCTACTGTTCAAGCTTTGTGGCTACGGAACTTTATCTCAGGTCTTAGTATTGTTGACAATATATCTAGGCCATTGAGAATTCATCGTGACAATTCTATAGCTGTCTTCTTCTCTAAAATGATAGATACTCCAAGGGTGCAAAGCACATGGATTTGAAATACCTATCTGTGAAAGAAGTGCAAAACAAAAGGGTGTCAATTGAGCATATAGGTACAGATCTTATGGTAGCAGATTCGTTAACTAAAGGGTTACTGCCCAAAACTTTCATTGGCTATGTAAATAGTATGGGTGTTATAAATAAGTCCTTGTTAGCATGACGTAAGAAGCTTGTATATATACATTATGGTTATGTTTGCTCAAATTAAAGTTATGACATTTTGAATTCAATTAGAGTTATGTTTTGCTTATTAGTTTGTCATTTATATTGAATTTTTGTACAAGTATGGTTTGAATGAAATGACATAAATTTGGTGATTGCAATATTTCATCATTATTAAGATTATTTAGAGTTGAAATAATTATGTAGTATATGAAGGAATCTAGTATACTTATAACTTGTGATCGCAATAACCTAATTATTTTGATTCTAATTAAAGATGATATGAAAAATTCGAATTATTATATACTCATGAATCAAGTGGGAGATTGTTACATTATTTTAATAATCTAGTGTGATTCGTGAAATTAAATGGTCCGTTTTAATTAAAGTTAACCCAATGTGATAATGATTGGATTTAATGAATAACCGAATCGGGTGGATATTTTGACAAAATCGGTTCAACTAGTTTATCCTTTCCCTTGTCCTTATCCTTTTTAACAGGTATGACGTTTCACATAACGTTATTAATTAAGATATAAAAGAGAGAGATGCAGAGAATTAAGTGTGGCTTCCTTCATTATAGTAAATGTATTATCTTTTCTCATCTTCAGCTGGCCTTTCTTAATCATCAAACAGAGCATAAGAGATTCAAAGGACAAGATGGAAGAAATCTACTTCGTACGCTTCCAAATATTGAATTTATCTATGTTTTTATTAATCAATTTCTAGAACAAATCGATTCTAGGATTTATCGAAATCCTGTAAATATTCTTACAACTTTTAATAACATAACCAAAAAAGATAAACAACATAACATGTATCTCACTTGTGCTATATGAAATTTAAAAGTCTAATACATCTAGACCCCTCTATAGTTGTCCCCTAAAATCCTTCAGCCCCCTAAACTTATAAAAGTTTCACGTAACTCCCTGAACTTATTAAAGTGGACCTTACAGCCCCTTAAACTTGTTAAAAGTGAACCTCATAACCCTTTGAAGCTGATATGCCAAGTATTATTTTTCTAGAGATTGAATCTAAAATTGTTTCGTCAAAGATTGAATCGAATATTGATTACAAAACTAGGTATGTTAGCGCAAGGGGCCTTGAGGTTTACTTTTACTAAGTTTAGGGGGCTATAAAGTCCACTTTAACAAATTCAAAGGCTGAAAGACTTTTAGGGACACCTATAAGGGGTCCAAATATATTAAGCCAAATTTAAATTGACATATATTATTGATAATTGATATGTAGGATACATTACTAACCCACCATAGCTTATTACAACATACAGTGTATCTCACTAGAATTTTTTATTAGGTCTAATAGATTAATAACATTCTTAACTTGGCTCCAGAATCTCGCTGCCTCCCTAAATTTTAAAAGTGTCTCGCAGCTATCTCAACTTTCAAAAAGTGCATCACTTTGCTCCTTAAATGCCACGTGTCAGCTTTTGATTGGAGAGAGAAAATCTTAAAAAATAATATCTTTGTAAAGTCAAACCAACCAGAAGCTGACACGTGGCATTCAAGAAGCAAAGTGGTGCACTTTTTAAAATTTGAGGTAGCTGCGGGGACACTTTCAAAGTTTAGGGAGGCAACGGGATTTTGAGACCAAGTTAAAGATGTTGTTGATGCATCAAACCTTTTTATTACTACAATATATTCTCAACGAGAAATTACAGTAAGTCCAACCATATCCCCAAATTCTAATTTAGGAGATCCATAATATTGTTGTTCCAACTATCTTTCTTATTTTTCATTTCACATATTAAATTCCTAAAAAATAGTAATATTATATTATTATTATTATTATATTAATTTCTATACATCATTTCTATTCTAATCAAATAATAAAATAATAAAAATAATAAAAAAATAATAAATATAATAAATATTGATTAAGGAATCCTCATTTTGGAGAATAGTGGTTGGACTTAACCATTCCTCGTATTTATTTTCTGTTTTAGAGTATTTCTGTAATGGAGAATGGTTTGAGTTGCTCTTATAGGGATAAAGTTCTGTTCTCTTGGACTACAAATCAATTGAGTTGAGTTGAATTCAGTTCAGCTATGTGTAATTATAAATTTATACTAAAATAAGTTCATTTCAGCTATGTGTAATTATAAATTTACACTAAAATAAGTTTAATTCAATTCACTTTAATTTAATTTAATCTAATTAATTTTAATTCAACGTTTATAAGTTAAAAAAACAGATCCTAAATCTTATAATTCAAATAATGGACAAATTTGGAAAAAAGAACAAAACGAATTATTACTCTCCCATAAATATAAATAGCCTACTCATTCAAATTCTATGCATTTTCTCTGTCACAATTTGATAACAAAATACTAGAAATCATTTAATGGAATATTCCAGTTGACTTCTACCAATTTTTTTCTGTTAAACGAAAAATTGACCTTTTTATTATGCACAATTCTTTTGCTTATGAAAAATTATTTGGAACCCCACATATGTTTTTCAATTTTACTGTAATAAATTTTATATGGGATTGAGTATTTAATACGTCTCTCGTTGAATGCTTGACATATAAATAATATATATTATAATAATAAAAAATATTTATGTATCAAGCATCCAACGTAAAAGGTATGAAATTCTCGGTCCCTATAAAAAACCCCATCAATTATAATTCCACATATTAACCAATTAGTAAACATCACAATTAACAATTGGTTAAAAAAATTCGTAATTCGTACTTTGTAGTTTAGTATAAGCATTGATATTTTACTATTTAAAGGGAGATAGGAAAACGCAACTTAAGCCTTTGATATTTTACTAAATCACAATTGGTCACTCTCACAATTTTCTTACACATTATTTTTTTTTATCATTCATATATTTTTAGTCCAACTGATTGTAAATGGCATAATTGATTTTTATCTATTGAAACTAAGTTTTAGAATAGGGTAAACTAAAAAAAAGTATGATTTCACTCATTTGTAAAATAGAATATGAGAATTTTTTTTATAAAATGAGGCATGTGATTTCAAAAAATTGGTAAAAAGTGAATTTTCAATATTAAATAATATCACGAAAATGGATAATTTTATTCTTTTTTATCCAAAATTTTATAAATTGGTTAATAAAAATGCAATACATATCGGTGATAATTTTTAAAAATTTTTTTAATAGTGAAAATATTTGTTTTAATTAAAATACGGTGAAAAACATTAAAAAATCATAAAAATCTCTGGAACTTACTCAAATTATGACGTGGAAATTTTGAATAATAGGTTAAATTATGAGAATATTAAATTGATTGAAATATTTTTTGTAATATCATTATTAATAAAAAAATTTGTTATCCTCTTTATTTTAATTTTTGAAATCACATACTCCATTTTATAAATTTTTTTTTTCAAAACCCATTTTATATATGAGTGAAACCATACAGTACATTTTTTGAAGTTTGCCCTTAAGAATATAGCCGTGACAGTAAATTTAATTCCCGAATTTTGAAGTAGTTTGGGGGTAAAATAAAGAAAAAAGGGAAATGAAAGGATCGAAATTGGAATAAAAAGCTGTTAAACGTTCCTTATAATCATTACTCTTCTTCTTCTTTCTCCCATTCGCCATAGTTACTTTCTTTTGAATGAAAAAAAAAAATCCGGGAGATGAGGAAGCAGAACAAGAGGGATCCTTCAAGAGCTAGTCTTGGCAATGAAGAAGATTTCATTAACCCAACTGCTACGATTCCCAGTAATGATCATCATTACCACCACCACCACCACCACCACCACCACCGCCACCACCAGAGTGAACACCATTCTACCAGTGTAAGATTCTTTGTCTTTATCTTCTTTTCAAAGATGCATATCTGTTTTATGAATCAGATATTCCTTGATTAGTATGTTTTGGTGGGTAGTTGTCTTTGTTGTGTTAATTAAATTTAAACCTGGCGGGTCAATGTTGCAACACAGTTGTTACCAGTTGCATTCATTGAAAACCATATTCTATGGCTTACATTGAACTTATAATAGGAACCGAGCATACCAAAATCTGTGAACTTGGCTGTTTCTGTATATTGCTTAGTTTTATGAATGATCAGTCAGCTGGTCTAATTTTATAAATTTGTCAATCAGTAGGATAATATTTGATGTAACACTTTATTTTCTTGACAATATAAAATCATTAATGGACTTGGATTCCTTATTTCTGAAAAGCTTAGATGATCACGATAGCAATAGAAAGAAACAACATCAGTAATAAAAAAAAAGGAAGCCTGCCTTGATCCAATGAATCGAGCTAGGCACAGGAAATGTATCTGATTATATGTTTAGAAGAATAAATGTGTTAATGGAAAGCGGTGCTGAGTGGAATAATTCCAATTATATAAACTTAATTATGTTTATATAATAGCACCACCACTAATGTTCGGACTTGCATATATTATTTTTATTGTGTACATTTTCCAATAGAAAAGCAACCGAATATCTGTATGCAAACTAGAACGGTATATATTTATTTTATAGTAAGGCCATAATCAAATCAGAATTTATTTTTAGTATAAATTTTTGACTATGAAGAGCTGAATTGATCCAAGCTGTTTTAAATCTTTGATATAGATTTGAGGAGGTATATCAATGGCATCATGTGAAATTGTAGGATTTCAAATAGATATATTGATCACTGTAATACTTTTAAATTGTGGGGT
Organism: Euphorbia pulcherrima; assembly: GCA_947683365.1. Taxonomy (NCBI): domain Eukaryota; kingdom Viridiplantae; phylum Streptophyta; class Magnoliopsida; order Malpighiales; family Euphorbiaceae; genus Euphorbia; species Euphorbia pulcherrima. Next base: position 47,916,134 of record CANTUS010000014.1, read on the forward strand.
GGCTTTTAAGTACATCCTTTTATAGAGATGTGTGCCCAGGAGCATGCATAGGATACACGTAATTGTGTGTAAAAGAAGCTCAGGACCATTCAATTTGAGATCAGAGCTGTTTATTCTTTTGGATTTTTGCAGTCATTACAGCCCCTATAATATTAACATTTTTTGCTTAGGAATAAGTTGGAGTTGGGACCAAAATTTGTATTGGTAAACAACGGAAAATAAAATAATTCACTTATTCTTCAATCTTATGATTTTTCTGCTAAGATCCTAAGAAAATTTAATTGTGATTTGTTGATTTATGCAGACTAGGAGAAGCATTTTCAGCTGCCGTGTAAAAGCATAGTATCCTAGTTTGGAGTAGTCATCTTTTTCACATTTGTCGGCTTGTCTTAATTTCTGATGAAAGTATATGTTGTAAATTGGTGATGATTTATCTGTTCACAACACACTGAATAATTTTAATGGGGCAGCCAGTTTTTATACTTTGATTCATATTGTACAATGGTCCATGGTCTCTAGTTTTTTATGCAAAAGAACAGCATTGGATGTTCTTGTCAAATAAGCTCAAATTTTATTTTCTTTTCGTTTCCAATAAGAGCTAGATTCATACCTCAATCAGCTTTACAGGAACACAGGCTTGTTCAACTGACCTGTCCCATCCTTTGTGGGTCAAGCTTGGACAAATATACTGTGATAGAAGCTCAGCCCGATGATATATTAGGCTGGCTTGGGTTTCAAGCCCGACCCCACCTAAAAATATATATTTTAATTAAAATATATATATATATATATTTATTAATTATTAAATATAAATAATATATCGAAAGCAATGCATCTAAATCATTTTCAGAATAAAATAAAACGCTCCCACCTTGGGTTTCAAAACCAAAGGAAAAAACACCTCTGGACAACACATACCCCTTTGAACAAGGGTATAGCAGCTTCACATCTAAAATGTGAAAACAATGCACCCCTAAAATTTCAAAATTTGTTTCAATGTTTCTATCAGACTATCGTTGAGGATGTCATAACTGTCACAGCAAACAAACACTTAATCATCAGAATTTAGCTAAATTACATACAAAACTTGCCCCATCAATTGAACTTCTTCTCCCACTTAACTGCACAAAACTTGACATACCAGATTTGTATTGTGCAGTTATTTCAAACATAAGCTCTTTTCGTATCATACTTTCTTGATAATCTGGACCACATCTTCATCCTCAAGTTCATGCTCCTAAGATATCAAATGTATAATGTGGTTACTCAAAAATAATATATGTACATCAGGTGAGAAAATACAAAAGCAAGGAGCGTAATCGAACCTTGCCAACCCTCTGGGGCTTGTGTTTAGCGCTCGATCCCCAAACCAGTGCACTGAATTATATTATATCAAGAGGTAAGTACCCAAGACAGACAATGAGGCAAAAGGGCCTTTTTGTCCCCGTGGTATAACTCATTTCCTCATTTGGTCCCTCTACTATTCATGTTACCCATTTGGTCCTTGTCCTATGCAATATGTCATCCTTTTGACCTTGTGCCATGCAACCATTACCCTTTAATTCCCTATTTACCTTTTTAGCCCTGCATTGTAGAATATCACACTATATAACTATGCATGATATGCACTAAAGGGACCAAAAAGGTAATAGGTTGCATAGCACATAGACCAAATAGGTAACCTGAGTACCAGAAGGACTAAATGGATAATACCATAGGGTCCAAAAAGGTGGTTTTGCCGACAAAATGAGTAAATATGAAAATGATAAAGAAAACGATGCCCGATGCATTTTCCAGCATCTATTGCAATGATAAATGCAAATGAGGAACCACTAGCTCCTAAATATGCAAGTTGCTCAATTTGTGGCTAAGTGGTAAGTCTGATGAAATGGTAGCTTTATAAGTGATAAAGCACAAGAGACGAGATGCTTACTATTTGAATTGTTTCAGCATGTCTTTATGAATTCTGTTACAGAAATCCTCAACTGTCCGCTTCTTAGATGAAAGGATAACAGGGTCTTCATAATCTGGATTCATTCCTTTTGGCTTTGTGTATATGCGAGTCAAATCCAGATATTCCCATATCTTATCCAGCAATCCATCAAGATTCCATTCCAGGTGGGCACTGTGGACCACCCATAACAAATTTAATGCATAATCATACTTTTTTCCAGAAAAGACATGACATGAAATAACCTATAACTCATTAAACCGCAAAGCAAATAGTGATTGATCGTTAATGCCACAACAAAAGTACCTCAACTATGCATTTCAGAATGCAATATCAAATTTTACTGTGATATGTCATATCATATCAACCCACATCCAAGAAAATGCTTCCTTGATAAGAGCTCGCCGATCCATGGAAACATCAGTTTTCATGAGTGAGAATGTCTGTTTCCTTTAAAGAAAACAGACGAAACAAACAGAAAATAGATTGTCCAACTACTATAGTTACACCAGTCAAAAAATATGCAGAAGCAGGAGACATTTGGAACTGAATCAGATCTATAAATAGGCTGTGAAGTGAAAAGCAACACAACAGGGAGAGATTTTTTCAATAAATTCAAGTAAAGCTAAGAGTTCTGTGAGAAATTGACTAAAAATTATTGAATGAACAGTCACCGAGTAATTGTTAACGAACTACAATTCAAGGTTACAACAGGTTAACACCCTGTAATGACTCGGATTCAAAAGATGCAGGTTATTCTTCTCAGGCAAGACAAAAGTCGAAGCTGATAATGATAATGAAAAAGTTCGAACTATAATCAAATAAGACGGCACACCTGACTGGGCAGTAGTGAGGAAGGTTGTCCAAGACCTCGAGCTCTTCCAGTGTAATCTGGTCAATTTTGTTAACTACATAGATGCAAGGCATGTATACTCTACTGCCTTCAATCACATCGATAAGATCATCCGCAGTTGCGTCATATCTGAGCGTAACATCAGCATTATGAATTCTGTATTCACTACATATTGCCTTCACGGTATCAAGGTCAAGGTGGGTGTTTGTGACTGTTGAGGTGAAACTGATCCCACCCTTGTCTTTCTTCCTGAATGTCAGATTCGGTGGTTCTTTGTTTAACCTGTTCTCAAGAGGGAAAAAACAAGAGAGATTAAGAGATGTATAGAACGATTGAGAGTAGAAGGAAGCAAAATACAACCGTACTTTATACTTCATATAATTGAAATTTATAAGAAATTCAAAATGGGAAGAACAATTGGTTTTTACTCAATCAAGACTATGGAAACTTCAATTCAGATGACCACACTGTAAATACAATGATTGAGATAGTTGTTAAAGGCTCAAGGTGCACTAAGACATAAAGGGGGCGAGGCACAAAGCGAGGCAAGCATCCGAGTTACGCCAATCGCAAAAAAATAAACAAAAAATTATACCTTTGGTTATATTGTGATTCACGAAAATAATTTTATTAGATTTTTGAACTTTTTTTAAATTTTTTTATTAGCATTTAATTTAGAATTTATTAGATTTATATTAGTTTTCAATTGTATTTAGGAAGTTAAACATTAATTGAGCCACTAAAAGAGAAAAAAAAACAAGATTTCTTCTTTATTTCCATTCATTCCTAATTTCCCTTGCTTTTACCCAAGGAGAAAAGCCTAGACTGTCTAGCTTGTATCAGAGGTGCAGGCGAGGAGCACCTTTAAAAACTATGTGAATGCCTGAAGTGTATTATTTTAAGTCCTTAATAGTATAAAGCTTATTTAACATCACTTTTAGCAAGCCAAAATGCTTGACCTAATGAATAGTTTTCTACTTTTCTTGAATTCAGCGCTTTGATTTTTCTAGTTAAATAAAAAACATGACTTAATAGTATCATCATTTATAATATTCAACACCTAAAATTCATCGCTTAAGCAAGTATTCCCAAACATCACCTAAGAAAATCAAACTCCTCAAAACACTTTATATTTAGTTTCAAGCTAAGTCCTAATTGCCATTACTGAATTGTGGTAATTTTTTCTGTTCCAAAGAGAATAATTTATTTTCAATGCATTTGAGTGTACAATCAGAAACTAGAAGGACACCTTGCATATTAATGATTCATCAACAGTTCTATAAAAATTGCCAAGAATGCAAATATATGTTATAGGCTCCAAACTAGCCTCCAAGAAATCATAACATGACAATAGCACCAAAAAGTCATTATAGAATACATAGAAAATAGAGTATGCACATCCTCTTATTACCTTATGCCAAATCCCTCAAGCTCTTTCTCTATCAAACGCTTGTGAGTTATAGGCTTTATTGCATCAAGAACAATTAAGATACAATTGCAGGTCCTAGCAGTACTAATAACCTGAAATACAATGATATCACAATATGCTAAAATTGATTAAAAAAGGCTTACAACAATTATTTTAAAATATGAACAATAAATTACATATCTAATGAGAAACCATGAATCATGAACAATAAATTGCCTACATATACCTCTCAAAATCTTGTCTAATCATCATGATCACCTCTAATTCTTAATTTGTAAGTATTAATCCATGATGATCATCTATAAACATGTCCAGGGTGGTTTAGAAAAACTTGGCACTTTGGCAGTGGTTTATGAGTTCTCAAAGGCTCTAGCATTAATTCTTTAACGTGTGGCCAACATGTCTCTTAAATTAAGATAAAGCGGGAAAAAGTAGGCAAAATTTATCTCAGAAATGGCAAGTTCAAGAAAATATAACATGTTATTAACTATTTGAATATGCCATGCCCCATAACAGAAAAAATTAATAAAGAATTAAGCACCAGAATTTTCTACATCAGAATTTAACAGCAACAATGTCAACAAAAAGTCTTTACCTGCTTTCCTCGTCCCTTCCCATCCTTAGCACCCTCAATGATACCAGGAAGATCTAACAACTGTCAAAATGAAACAACAAAAACTGTGACTTCTCTTCATTTCAATGTATTGACGACAACATTTACGAAAATCGCAGAACAGTAAGTGGAAGTCTCTGTATATAGTGACACCTGAATTTTAGCTCCTCTGTAGATGATGACGCCAGGAATGCAAGTCAAGGTGGTAAATTCATAAGATGCAACCTATAAGCCACAATAATAAAAATCAATTTAGAGTACAAAAGATTATAACGCCTGCATTTGTTATGATTCATGAACTTTAAAATGAAATGAGCACATGAATTATGAATAGCAGTGGAAGGAATGCAAAAGTTGTTACAGAAAACATGAATTGAATCCATATACACTTCTTATTTTTATTAATCATCGCATCTTATTAAGATATCAAAATTTTCTGAAATCACAATATACAAATTATTCATACCTCTGAAAATGTCCCTGTTAATTTATTTAGCAGTGTAGATTTCCCAACTGAAGGAAAACCCACTAGGCCTACCCTGGCATCACCACTTTTAGTAACATCAAAACCTTGACCAGCAGCAGCACCACCTTTTGCTGAAGGCTCAAGAAGTTCTCGACGCAATTTTGCAAGCTTAGCCTGGGTTAAAACAGAATACATACACAAGGATTATCAGAGTTATTCATCTAAATAGATTGCACAATATGTTTACGATCTAGGCACGGACATGTCCCGAGTGTCCGACATGACACAGACACGGCAATTTGGAAAAAAATATGCATTTGTACATGGCTGGGACACGACAATTAAAATAATTTGTCAATCATAAATATTCGTATATAATAAAATCCATATCATCCATAGTCATTTCATCAATTACAAAACAACAAAAAAACAAATCCAAAATAGTTGCTAGGTCATGCCTTGTGATTTTATTGCACATGTCAATACCTTTACCAGCAATGTGCAATAAATGTGCTTTAACTCAATGTATGACCCTTACTTTTCTTGCCCACATTATTGCATTTAAATTCCATATTACCCCACCCCCACTACAATTTTATATTTTTGTCACATATTTCCACAAAGGAAAATCATTAACTTCTACGTGGAGTGTCCGAGGTGTGTCCACAGAGTGTCCGAGAAGTGTCCATCCTACGTGGAGTGTCCATTTGAAATTTGGAGTGTCGGACACGTGTCTGACGAGTGTCGGAAGAGTGTCAGTGTCCGGTGCATGTCCGACACGGAACACTCCAGGTTTTGGAGTGTCCATGCTTTATACTACTAGGTCGCACGGACATGCCCAGATGTCCAACAAGACAACTAAAATAAATTGTCAAACATAAATATTCATATATAATAAAATCCATATCATCTATAGTCATTTGATAAATTACAAAACAACTAAAAAAAATCCAAAATAGTTGCTATGTCATGTCTTGTGACTTTACTGCACATGCCAATACCTTTACCAGCTATGTGCAACAAATGTGCTATAATTCTAGTGCACAAACCTTACTTTTCTTGCCCATATTGTTGCATTTAAATGTCGTAATACCCCACCCCCACTACGACTTCCTATTTTTGTCACATATTTCCACAAAGGAGATTCATAAACTTCTACGTGGAGTGTCCGAGGTGTGTCCGCAGAGTGTCCGGAAAGTGTCCATCCTACGTGGAGTGTCAGACACATGTCCGGTGTCCGATGAGTGTCCTGAGAGTATAGGTGTCCGACACGGGGACACTCCATGTTTTGGAGTGTCCATGCTTCATAGTTTACGATTAGAGGAGGAAAGCAGTTTGACACAGAACATCTAGTGGTCTTTGAATGTAAAACAGCAGAAGAGATTTTTACAAACTACACACTAATAAGAGCATCCACAATGGGAACATAGTTGTACGCGCAGCGCCAATGGGTCATGCACGCTGAGCAGGTCACAAGGCGAGGCACGCACCCAAGGGACTTGAGGCGCATACGGAAAATAAGTGCAGTAAACTATGAGTTACTAACATTGACAAACCTAAAATGCAATAAAGAGTAAAAAGAATACAAAATCACACTCAATCTGACTAACCATATAAAGATAAGGATGGGGTTCAACCCCAACACTAAAAACTCAAGTCGCAGTGGCAGTCGCCGCCATTGCTAACGGCAAGGACAGAAGATCTTTGCATTTCAAGTAAAAGGTATGATTTACTATCCCAATTTCGGCTCCTCGCCTGAAAAAACGCACCAACGCACTGTCTGCAGGCGCCTATTGGCAGAGGCGTGTGTGTGACTGTACTCTGAAGCCGCATTGCTTCAGCCTGGCAGAGGAGCTGCCGGAGTTTTGTGCCTTGCCCGGTTGCCTAGTCGACCAGGCGAGCTTTAACAACACTTCTTAAAAAAATGGCTGATGGAACTTGTTCTTGATTCCAAAGTTCATAGGGCTCAAATGACCACAATAATAAACTAAGCTATATGCCTTTATCTCTACCTTTTAAACAAACCCATAGAGTTCCTTTCTTCAACCAAAATACAACGTTGAAAAATAAAATTATAAAAATATGGAAGAGTACATCATATAGGAAAAATGACCCCAAAAAGTAACAACATCTACACTCTAACAATGGTTGCAGCCTTGTAGATAGTTGCACATTCTTGAATTTTTAAAGGTAAATGTAGTTGACTAAATCATCATAGTCTCCTCCATGAAAGAAATAAAAATGCACACTCAATCAAGATGCACACTCACAAGTAATAGTAAAACAAGTGATCATCAAAAAGGATTTACATTTAAGGCCCCTTTGCAGAAAAATATTTTCACGGAAAATGTTTTCCAGATTTTCCAATGTTTGTTATAATTATAAAATAAGTCAAAGGAAAAGATCTAGTTAGTCAACTGAAAATCTCTTAATAAACAATGGAAAATGTTTTACCCAAAATAAAACTGGGAAAACATTTTCCATCTCTAAAAGACGTTCTCATCTTCATTCTCATCAGGGTCACTCCAGTAGAAACTCATTTTCATTTCTCACTCTGCCACCTCTCCACCTTTCCACAATGCCAGTGCTCTACTTTCTACCTCTCTAATATTTTGTTTATGTAATTTCATCTTTTTTATTTCTTTTTTCGTATCCATGTTCAGAATTTTAATTGGTTTTTAAATAATTTCTATGCATATGTTTTGTCAAATTAAGCTCTTTTATACAACTTTTTAATTGATTAACTAAATATTTATAGAGCTGTAATCTAGAATTAGTTGAGAAACACAACTATACATACAATTATACGTGGGTAATTTCAAATTTAGATCTTGTAATATGCCTTTTACATAATTATTTTTTTATTATCATGTCTTAAGACTATAGTTAATTTTTAATTTTTCACGTTACAGTTTGTGAGTATTTTATTAAATTATTTAAGTATAAACAAATATATGTATAATATATGTCAATTTGTGGTAGGAAAATGTTTTACATCATTGCAAACAAACATCAGAAAACATTTTTCAGTGTTGTAACCAAACACAGGAAAATTAAATTTTTTCCTGCAAAATATTTTCCCTGGCATAATATTTTCCTCTGCACAATATTTTCCTGCAAACAAACAGAGCCTAAGTAGCACACAACTAGGAAAAAATCATACGAAGATGTAAATAGATTAGTCAGTGTGAAGTCTGAAGCAACCAACACCAAAATGAACACATATAAATATAAAATCTAGGTAGATCCTAGAAACTAACGATTCCACGATTTGTTTCTGTTTTGAAAACCGAAATTCATGTAAATTGGTTAATAAAAGTTTCCAAGCCATTTCTGTGATTAATAAAAGTTGGAAACTCGTTTATCGTTTCCTTATGATTAGACAACCATTTCCGGCAAATCATCCTTTAATTTTTGTAACTACCACTCTTCTAAACTAAAGTTTCGTTCTCAATACTCTCAATCAATAGTTTGCAACTTTTTCATGCTTTCTTCTAGACTGCAATCATGTTTCTTTAAATATTGTGTTATTCCTCTACTTTGTAAGAGAAAAAAATCATGTGAATACATATTTATACTTTCTATATTTATATATACACCCTCTATTTCGTTTTTTTACACCTTTCCACACAGTTTCTAAGCATATACTTTTTAGAAGGGGCGTTTTTTGGTGTATGTTATCATTTGCATTTTGTTTTTGTTTCCGTACTACCTAATTTGTAATAAAGGAAAACAAGAAAATACTTATGAAGGACTGGCTTCAGTATTGGACCACACTAAAACAAGAAAAAGTACAGATTGTGCAGTAATTAATCAAAAGCAAAATTCAAAGTTCACTTAAACAGCTTAAAATGAAACAAATATTGAACTAGAAATGATACAGTATAATAGTTTTCATAATCTTATAAATATAAGATGGCTTTTCTTTTGCATTTTGTCTAATTGATTTATGAAACTTCAAAACTAAAAGAATTTTTTTTTAAAAAAAAAGCAGTTGAATCATCCTCTATTGATTCTTGCCATAGTTGTCAAAGGCGCACAAGGCTCCAGCCTCATCGCCTGGGCGCCTGTCAGGCTCCTCACATGCAAAAGGAATGCACCTAGGGGCACTAGGCTCCAGGCTCTAGGCACTATAGATGTGCACGTGACATCAATATTAGGTTTTTTAGGAATGTAATGATTTAGGTAAATTTAGATTTCAAAAAAGAGAAGAAATTATGAAAAAAAATTATAGAATTAGAGAAGTTGGAAAAGGAAATCATAGAAATTAGAAAATGAGTGAATTTACGAAAAAAGAACTGAAATTAGAAGAAAGATGAATTGAAGAGAGAAATAGGAACAAAAAGAAAGCAAAGACAGGTTATGCCAGGAGCCTAGCAGGCATAATTTCCAACAACAGCAAACAGTTATACCAGGAACCTAACAGGCATTATTGTTTCCATGTTTTAATAAGGAAAAAGCAATTCAACTATTGGCAGATAACAGAATAAAGGTCAAATACCTTGAGCAATCCCAGATGATGAGCTGTGGCCTTGTTTTTTTGAGTCCTTGCCATCTGAAAAATACTCAAAAAAGGGAACATGAGATTAACATTCCAATACAAACAAAAACAACAGAATAAAGAGCATTAACTAAAACCGTCAATAACATAAACTCAACAAAAAAAGAACACCTAATATTTTCAATTAATTCTTATTTCTTCAGAATAATCTAAACAAATCCCTAAAATTTCAAAAAGAGGCACTTATGTGAGTAGTATTGGCAAGAAATAGTCACATGATAGCTGAATTTTTCCTTATTCGATACAATTAGGAAAAGAGCCGAAATCACGGCGTTGGGAGGAACTTAGAGAAATAGATAACCTCATCTTCGATATCTTTAATTTTCTGCATGACCGTCGACATTGTTGCAGTTGAGAAGCAAAGAGGAGAGTTCCCAAAAAACCAGTGAAAGGAATTGGGGAAGGAGCAGAAGGTACCAGAAACTTGGAAGAGTTTTATACGAACCCTCTGTTGTTTTGGTTATCTCATCTGGGCTTTTGCCTTAGTTTGACCCTCTATCAATTTTTTTTTTTTGTCAAAGATAGTCGAAATTTATTTATTATAGTCCATATTTCTAGTTATATTTAAAATATTAATAAATTTTAGTGTAGAAAGGCGTTTTATGGAAACGTTCTCATCAGTGGAGAGGGCGTTTCCTAAGAACACCCTTCTAGTGGAAGGCGGCATTTCTTTTTTTAATTTTTTTGAGTTTTTTTAATTATTTTATTTATTTTAAATATTTTATTTATTAATTTTATATGATTAGAATTTGATTTGTTGATGGTTATTGATGTTTTTTGATGGTTATAGATGTTTTAAGGGTTTTTTAAATATAAGGGTGAAGTTATCTTTTACGCTAACTGTAATAAGTAATTTCTGAATATCTTTAACAACACCCATTTTTTTGTTCTATAAAAGTATAATTTCTTACAAATATTCCAAAATATAAGGAATATGATGTAAATTTTCATCATTTTTGTTATTATATGTAAGTGGCTTTCAAATGACACTGTAGCATGTACTATGGATGAAATAACACAAACAAATACATGTTTCTAATGAAAATAGTAATACACACGTTGAAAAGTATAGCTCGAATAACTGGTTCATTTGACACGAAAAAAGACATGTAATCAAGCAAGTAAATGATAAACATTATTCATACATAACGTAACAAGAATATTATCAAATACAAATTCAAACAATCATAAAGAAGAGTTAATCAACATAATAAACCGTTGGTCCTTGTTGTTGGAGATGTGTGGGTTATCCACGTGATAAATTAATAAAGACTATTAGTGGTAGATAAGTGATGTAGATTGAGCCTTAACATAAATTAATTGGTTTCGAGTTAGATGAGCTCAACCCAACTTGTGTGCTCACTCAAGCTATCAAGCTAAAGACTCTCCAGGTCTATAGATTCTCTACACATGTGAGGTGGGTGATATAGGAGTCAGACGGGGGTGATTGACTCCTTTTCGAATGTTGATCTGAAATAATAAACTTTTTGTTAAACAGATATAATTTAGAGTGTTGACACAAGTTTATTGATGAATTTTTAGTGTTTGATGTTCCTAATTTACTTAATAGCAGAATATAATCAATGTAAATTGCTCAAAGTAAATAAGTGCAAGGTTAAGAGAATCAAACACAAGATTTTTATACTGGTTTGACCCTACCTATATCCAGTCCCCAGAGTTTCCTCCTCGAGCTTAAATCCACTATATCACCCTTCAGAGGCGGAGAAGCCTTTATAATTCTGGAATGATGCTCGCATAGAGTACACCACTCTTGCAGCTTCTGATTCCTCAATCTAAGAGTACATTCCTCTTAGATTCTTCTACCTCACCCAACTTTGCCAAGTTGTGACCAGGGTTGAAGACCTCAACACTCTCGCTTAGTCTTGTTATGACTCAAAAGCCTCACCAAGTCCCCCTTACCTAGCTTTTGATCATCTCCTTCTTCAGTGGATTGAATGATGGTTTTGTGCTCTTGTACTTTGTTATCAAGTAGCACTTACAACAGATTTGAATTGAGTTGTTCTAATCAAACTTTTATATTACAAATAGATATGATAATGATTTGTTTGCTTTTGAGAGATTGCACTGATGAGTTATGCTGTGTGCACTTGTGATGTTGCTCAACACTTGAGTGTTGTGGATATGTGTGTATTTATACTCTCTTGTTGAAGATGACTGTTGATGTGCGCCTTGATGAATGAGAGTATTTTTTACCGTTGTAATAAGACAGATTCATTCCTCAAAACAGTTGCCTTCTGAGGGGTCTTCTTAGTCGTTGTCTCTAAACGTCTTCTTTCTTCTTGACCGTTAGATTTGTAGTTGAATTGAGATCAATCCTTCTGTTAGATAAGTCCAAACTTGGTCAGCTCTATCGATACTCTAACTTCTGCTCTTTTTACTGTTTTCATGCTTCTAGCTTTCCGTGTGTCAGGAATTAGGTGGCAGAAAGTTATTTTTTGCTCTTGCTAGTCAACTCACTTTTTCAGAGATGTATTGTCTCTTTTAGTGAAGGCCAGGTAGCTAGTCTTTTATGATTTGAAAAGTTTAAGACTGCTATTCTTGTAAAGGATGGCTTCACGTGAGTTGCATAGGGATTAATAATTTCTCAGACATATTATTTGGTTCTGACCCTATTGATATCGTTGTTAGGAAACAATGATCCAGAAGAATCATATCAAAAACATATCTGGATCAGGTTTGAAGCAAACAAAACCTCTAAGTCCAAGAAGAGCATCCAGACACATATTGAAGACAACAAATTCCCAAGTCTATGAAGAAAGCATCCGATTAGAGTTTAAAAAGGAAACAAACTTCTAACTCAGTAAAAACAGCATCCGGAGAAAGAGACTGATTGAAGAGCATCCAGTTAAGTTTGAATCTGAAGACATACGGAAGATTCAACTTACACGGTAAAAAGGGGAAAAGTTCAAATTAACTTTCCCTCCATATTGGTCTGAAGTCAAAGTTCTTTTTGCCTTGAAGAATGAAAAAGTGACAGCTTGCATGCTTTTCACAAAAGGACAAATATCTGACTTGGAAAGAGAAAAGGTCAACAACCCTTTTAACCTAGACCAATTAGATGGCGCGTGGAGCACACATAACTGTCAAAGCTTGCCTAGAATTTAGTAGTGCATAAAATTCCGAATAAACGCCAACTGACACCTTTGTCTCACCAATCCCCAAGAATTCAAACAGGTCAATTAATGAGTCTAACGGATCAATCAATGGCCCCAAAAGCGCCACCTCATACCTAATTAACGGTGAAGATTCAAGATCAACCTCTACGGTACACAATGACTATATTTATGATCAAAGCCTATAAAAGGGAAGCTTCACATGTTGAGAAAGTGCTGGTTGATTTCACAAAAAGCTATTACATTAAGAACTCAAGCAAATTCAATCAGTGAACCAAATCCCTCCAAGAACCATTAACTCAAATTAGTTTGTAAGAATTCGCAAGTGAAAGTTATAAACTTGTAGAATTCAAAACCCTCTTTTTACAAATTCAATTGTAAAATCTCATACTTGGGTGAGTATTGAGACTGAGACTTAGCTTAAACTAGGAAATTTTAAGTGGTATATCCCTGCAGGACTCAGCTTAAAATTGTGTAGAATATAAGTGGTATATCCCGCTAAAATGAAAGGACTCACCCAGAAGTTGGTGCTTTAGGTGGTATATCCTACATTCGGAAGAGAGGTCATCATCCGGAGACAGCGAGAAAGGACTTAGCTGAAGATTCATGTCTTTGACGGTATATCCTACATCCGAAGGAGGAAGCATCTCCGGAGACAACTGTAAAGGCTTGATTCCTGCCCGTTGAAAGGAATCTCACTAGTGGATAAAGCTCAAAGGAGGAAACTCCGGGAGAGCGGGTTCGTAGGTGGAGGATGAGCATTACGACTCGGAGGAGGGTTCCCCCTGACATGCCAGTTGGTGTTTTTTGGCCTCATCTTGTAGCTGCTGGCGCACAAGCCCAGCTTGTGGCAAGTCAATAGCCGCGATGGTAGTTCAACCACCGCCGTTGTAGCGGTTGACGCGCCACCGAGGTGGTTGAGCCGCTGAAGGTGGCACCGGTAGTTGGTGCCACAGTTGCCGCCCGCTGGGGAAGCCCGAAAAATTTTGAAGGACACATTCCTCCTCCATTTTATGCACTGAGTCCGATTTTAGGGTCAAAATTTGCATATGAGCTGGTCTTGATGCTGAAATTTGAGCTTTTCTCTGATTTTGCAAACTTTAACTAACAATATCTTATTTTCTGAATTTTCTTTTATAGCCGGTGGAAATTAAACCACTAGGATCACTTCAATGGTGTGCAGCTTGGTGGAGCGACATTAAAACCTGAGCTGAGTCGACATGAGATGACTCATTAGTTTGAGCTATCCGGGATACGGGGCTGGATCAAATATTGGAAGTGCTGTCGTTGAGCAGCCGACCAATGAGCCCGACTATTATGGCTTGCTTGGTTGAGTGGTGGAGCGAGACCACGCATACATTTCATTTTTTGGTCGGAGAGATGACCATTACCCCCTTGGACATAGTAGCCATGACCGAGCTGCCTTGGGAGGGTAGAGTTATCCACTTTAACATCTAATTAGAGCAGTTTCGCACTCAGCTGGCTGCTCTTACTTGGATAGAGAGTTTATTAGGAGTCCCAGTACTGGCCAACGGTATAGTGAGATACAGTCAGCTACACAGTTATTAGACTGGGGAGAGTGATATTGGCAAGGATCGCCTTTACCAGGATTTGTGGCCGCTCGTTCTGACATTGCTGACGTGCCTTTTCTTTCCTTCCTCTTTGAGCAGAGTCTCTCTAGGGTTGCTATTCATCTTGGAGGATCTGTCCGAGTTTAAGAAGCAGAATTGGCCGAGGGCCATCTTAGGGAAAATTTATTATGCACTTGACTGCTCGGCTCAAGGGAGAGTCACCGAGTTCAAGTCCGGGCAGCTGTGGGTTTTGTTAAGCAACCTTATCTCTTTAATATTAACCATGATGTCTGTTTGGCTTACTGATCTTATCATTTTTCTATCTTTGCAAATATGGACATTCGAGTATTTGATAGCCCCTCGGCCTCTTCTCGACACACGACCGAGGACATGTTCACACGCTATCGCTCGTTGGATGTGCGAGTGGTTAGAGCTAGAGATAGAGGATGGGCGCGTCCGGTATCGGGAGTATTTGAGGCAGCTTAGATGCCATCGGATAACATTATTTCTTGTGTTTTTTTAAACCACTAGTTTGAAACTGTATGGACAAATGAGAGGATACTTATAGTGATTTATTATGGTGTTTCTTTCAGCTTATTGCCGAGCCATGGAGGAGATTACAACATTACCGCCAGATCAAGAATGTCCAGTGCATAGTGGACGGATGTCGATTTATTATGGAGTGCCCTTTTTCCCAGGAGTGGTATTTTGGAGAGTGGGTTTATCGGTGGAGGACGAGCATTACGACTCAGAGGAGGGTTCCCCCTAACATGCCACTTGGCATTTTTTAGCCTCATCTCATGCCTGCCGGCGCACAAGCCCAGCTCGTGGTAGGTCAACCGCCGTGATCACAGTTCAAGCACCTCCGTTGTAGCAGTTGATGCACGGCCGGGGTGGTTGAGTCACTGTAGGAGGGGTCGGTGGCTGCTGCCACGGTTGACGGTAGTTGGGGAAGGCCGAAAAAATTTTGAAAGACACATTCCTACTCAGTTTTATACGTTAAGTCCAATTTTGGGACCAAATTTGCATATGAGCTTGTCTTGATGCTGATATTTGAGCTTTCCTCTGATTTTGCAAACTTTAACTAACAATATCTTATTTTTTGAGTTTTCTTTTACAGCCGGTGGAAATTAAACCACTAGGATCACTTCAATGGTGTACAGCTTGATGGAGCGACATTAAAACCCCAGTTGAGTCTACATGAGATGACTCATTAGTTCGAGCTATCCGGGATATGGGGCTGGATCGAATATTGGAGGCGCTGCCATTGAGCAGCAGACTGATGAGCCTAACTATTATGGGTTGCTTGGTTGAGTGGTGGAGCAAGACCACGCATACATTTCATTTTTCGGTCGGAGAGATGACCATTACCCCCTTGGACATAGTAGCCATGACCGAGCTACCTTGGGAGGGTAGAGTTATCTACTTTGACGTCTATTTGGAGCAATTTCGCACTCAGTCGGCTGCTCTCGCTCGGATAGAGAGTTTATTAGAAGTCCCAGTACCGGCCGACGGCATAGTGAGATACAGTTAGCTACACGATTATTGGACTAGGGAGAGTGATATTGGCGGGGATCGCCTTTACCAACATCTGCGGTCGCTCGTTCTGACATTGATGACATGCCTTTTCTTTCCTTCCTCTTCAAGCAGAGTCACTCTAGGGTTGCTATACATCTTGGAGGATTTGTCCGAGTTTAAGAAGTGGAATTTGCTGAGGGCCATCCTAGGGAAAATTTATTATGCACTTGACTGCTCGGCTCGTGGCAGAGTCGCCGAGTTCAAGTTTGGGTAGTTGTGGGTTTTGTTGGGCAACCTTATCTCTTTAATATTGACCATGATGTTTGTTTGCTTATTGATCTTATCATTTTTCTGTCTTTCCAGATGTGGGCATTCGAGCATTTGATAGTCCCTCAGACTATGCTCAACACACAACCGAGGCCCAGTTCATACACTATCGCTCATTGGATATGCGGGTGGTCAGAGCTAGAGATGGAGGATGCACACGTCCGGTACTGGGAGTATTTGAGGCAGCTTAGACGCCATTGGATAACATTATTTCCTGCACATTTTTAAACCATTAGTTTAAAACTGTATGGACAAATGAGAGGATACTTATAGTGATTTATTATGGTGTTTCTTTCAGCTTGTTACCGAGCCATGGAGGAGATAACCCATTATCACCAAATCAAGAATGTCCGGCACACGGTGGACGAATGTCAGTTTATTATGGAGTGCCCTTCTTTCCAGGAGTGGTATTTTGGAGAGCGGGTTCGTCGGTGGAGGACGGGCATTATGACTCAGAGGAGGGTTCCCCCTGACATGCCAGTTAGTGTTTTTTGGCCTCATCTCATGCCTGCTGATGCATGAGCCTAATTTATGGAGGGTGACCGCTTTAGGGTGGCTTTGGTCGGCCGATACTATAGCACTCATATGAGGCGTTTCATCCCAGATTGCCCAAGGAAGACGAGGGCTGATATACCTTGGGATTTTAAGTTCGGTGATGACGATGTCCTGACTGAGGGTAGCGATGGAGTCGAGAGTGGCGATGATGATAAGCCTCCTTCAGAGGATGATAGTGGTGGAGCCGCTATGGAGCATGGTGACATTGGTGTTACCGACTCGAGCTTCAATCCGACCATCCTTCATTTAGGTCGATGGAGGTGGGTATATCCCCCAGACCTTTCGCGAATTCAATTAATGCTTTCTGCCACTCTTATCACTTCTGGCTCACTTTGCTTATCTGATGTCACTTTTCCTTTTATGATTTTAAGGGAATTGCAAGAAGAGGAGAGGGGGGCCTACTAACAACACTGAGGTATGTGGAGAGTCCTCTCATTGATACACTACTAATCCGGAGACTATTTCTATGGGGCCTACTCTACCTATTCGGGTAGCCTCTTCACAGGGTAGAGTTGACAGGATTATGATGAATCTATTGGAGACCTCATTCTCACTGATGTGTCAATCGGGAGTTTGAGAGGAGAGACCTATTGGAGAGTTATGGGTGCCCCTATACTATATTCCGCCGGAGACCACACACATAAGAGTGCCAACCTTACTCACTTTGATAATCTTTATTTGCTGTTGTTCGATTTTGGTGATCGGTTGGTTTTGTCTTTGTGTTTGATCATACAGGTACCTATTTCAAAGATTGAGCGTATGGCTTGGGGATATTACGGTGTGAGAGACCTGCTAATTGCCCAGGATTCCATGAGCTGGGTAATAACTTTATCCTTTTGCCTGCAACAAATAGAAATAGGATATACAAAATATTTGTTAGAATTATGCATGTATGCATGAATACATGATTTATTAAGCCGATTCTTCCTTGGTTGCTCACACTTGTAGCCTTTCATTGCGATGGAGCAAGATAGATACCGTGCCAAGCACGAAGAACGGATGAGGGTCGACCGCGAGCTGGCAGATTATTGGAGCTAGGTGACACGAGAGATAGTAGGCTATCAGAGCCAAATAGCTCAAGATGGGGCATGATACATGGATCTACCCCGAGACATCGAGGGCCTACGCGATTTTGTCTGAGGGGTGGAGAGCCAGAGAGATCGACTCCAGACTCAGCTATGGGAGTATAACTATACGAGGATTGGCGACACACACGAGTCCAAGGATATCCTTTTTTATACGAGAGACCCTGGGTCTTATAGGCCTTCATTCGACATGCAGGACATCTTTATGGCGCAGCTTACGAGGGTAGCTCCTCCACTTTGCCAGATATCGGGAGGATGCCTATGCCTTAGTGCTAAGAAGAAGAGGATGACGACATCAATGCTTATCTCAATGCCGAGTGTAGAGAGCAGAGTTGATGATCATGAATAAGATAAAGCAAGATGATGATCACTCCATCATCTTGCTTTATCTTATTCATTTACTGCATTTAGTGTTCACCTGATACATTGGTGATTGGATATTTAGGTTGTTTTTATTTTGGCGTGACTGATGTGATTGCTTGCTTGATTACGCTGTTGATTTCTTTGCTTGCTCGCTAGATGAATGCTAGCCGCGGTAGATGCTTGACTAGGGACAATCTGCTTGATCTCTATACCCAACTGAATTTGTAAGAATTGACAATAGTGCAATCTTATATGACAGGCGATTAACAGATAGAGATTACTAATGGTGGTGCATAATGCTCAACTGAGGCACTTCTTGGGGACTTTAGAGAGCTCTGACTGGGAAAAGTTAGAGG
Source organism: Euphorbia pulcherrima (assembly GCA_947683365.1). Classification (NCBI taxonomy): domain Eukaryota; kingdom Viridiplantae; phylum Streptophyta; class Magnoliopsida; order Malpighiales; family Euphorbiaceae; genus Euphorbia; species Euphorbia pulcherrima. The sequence continues at coordinate 47,934,916 of CANTUS010000014.1, forward strand.
ATTTTAGATTGGCGGGGCTTCGATACATTGCTAGTAGGCCGTGAATGTGACCTTCCTTCATACGGCATTTTACTATTGGGACACGATGGATCACATGTTCTACTTTTTGGATTTCAAGCTATGTCCGATGGTGGAGGATTTTTATGCCGCCTAGGGGTGACTTGCCCTTGCGGGGTACGATTCGCTATGCTGGAGGTAATTTTTAGGGCCGATGATTGATTGACCGGGTTGTGTAACCTGGATGCCCCTGTGACATTCCTTTCTTAAATTCCCGGATCCTCGAGATTTGATCTCAGTAAGGTGCTCAACTGGTGCATAGCTGCCCATTGATCACAGATTTCTTATCCATTTACGGTGGCCTTGCTGCTGATGGCTGAGTTCGTTTACGGAGTCGGCGTAGGGCGTTGATTTTGATCATCGAACCTATCTCGGAGGGGATTTCTCTATTGTTTATAGGGCTAGCTGAGACCTTGCTTCATCTGGATAGGGTTGTTGGCAACCCTGATATCATCGGGGATCGTTTCTTTATACTATAGGTATTCTTCTAACTGAAATATGAATCTAAAGCTGAAATCGGCTGAATCTAAATCTGAATCCGAACCTGAACAAATCTGAAACTAAATCTAAAACTGAAACTGAATATGAATCTGAAACTGAAATCGAAATTGAATCTGACATGCAGGTCTGGCTCTTAGAGAAGCTATTTTTAATTTGGGAACCCCGAGGGGATCCGAGTAAATATCAGCCCAATAAGAGGACCCGTGTCATTACTAATCATGACATCTTGACATATGAGGCCGAGATAAGGGTCATAAATGGGCGAGCCGACACAGACATTCGCTGGGTCTGTCACTGGTAGAGGATCATTGACGTGCTGGTGGATATTAGTGGCGGCTGCGTTCAGCTCGCAGGGTTGTGGCAGTTTGCGCATTATTCCCCTTATCGCTTGTACCGGCAGTGGGGACGCCGACAGAGAGTCCCACTCCATTTGGATGAATTTGTGTCCGGGCCATTCACAGCCAACTTTCTTGATTATGCTAGAGAGGTGTGGGGATGCCGAGGGCGATATAATACTCTGGATTATGACCGATTGGGAGCTATCACTACTAATGGTACCTACCGAGGATGGCTTCGCGATATCTGTTGGTTATGGAGTCGAGGGGAGCATCAACATGCGTGGCATGTGTAGAGACGCAAGCAGGAGGGACTCAAGCCTTATCATTCCATAGTGGGGGAGAGGATGGCATGATATTACAATTCTGACTATGATGATGATGATGATGAGGGCGCAGGCCCCTCGAGGTGATTGGTGATTGGTGATGATCATACTATATTTACATTTATCTGTCTTTACTTTTGCATAGACCCAAACATTGTGTTAGGCCCATCAAATTTATTTATATTTTTCTTTTATGTGCTAATTTTTTCCTGGACCGCCCTTTTTGGGTTTTCAATCTAGCAGAGTTTTTGGATTTTGCATAGACCTTGATGTTTTCAGTCTATCAAAATTTATGCCTTTTTGTCATTATTATTTTTACCATTAAGCAAATATTTAAATTGGATAGCACGGTATCCCAAATTTAACTTATCTGCAATATTTCGCCTTTAGGGCCCAGTATATTCATTTGCACACAAACATAAGAGCTCCGTAAAAATGACATTTCAAATGATGATAACCATTTCTATCAACTCAAACTCTTGTGATAACTAACCTGAAAAGGTTTTCTAGCCAACACACTCTGGTGGCTCACTTTTACCCTAACTTTTGCCTAGACCGTCCTTTTTGGATTTTCAGTCTAGCGGGCTATTCTTGCACCGTAACTTTTGCCTGAATGGTTTGTAGAATACCAATCAGCAGGATACACCCTAATTTTTGCCCTAGTAGTAGATGACCACTCGATGGGTGATTTATAATATTTATTTTTCGTGTGCTGCTTTTTTGGATTTGATTCTTTTCAATTAAATATGATAACGCTTCAACCGATCCTAATTAATAGGGTTTATGAACTTGTTGCCATCCATATCCATAATTTTCATCCCACCTTTACCGAGAACTTTCTTAATAATATAAGGTCCTTCCCAATTCGACCGAAACTTCCCCCTTGGATCAGTGTTGGTAGGCTTCACTTGCTTCAGAACCAAGTCACCGGCCTTTAATGGACATCTGAGATGCTTGACCTGGCTATTGTAAGCTCTTGCCATGCGCTGCTGATACATTTAGAGACTGTCCAAGGCTTTTAGGTGCTTCTTGTCCATAGTGTTGAGTTGTTCAAACCTCGCCTTTGTCCATTCGATCTCTTCAAGTTTGGATTCAAGTGTAACTCACAAAGATTTCATCTCGATTTCGACCAGTAAGACCGCTTTCATGCCTTAAACCAAGGAGAAAGGAGTCTAACTTATGGGAGTTCTAATGCTTGTTTGGTAACCCTAAAGAGCGAATGGTAATTTATCGGCCCAATCTCGGTAACCAGCGATGGTTTTAGAAAGGATTTTCTTAATAGACTTGTTAGCCGCTTCGACTGCACCGTTGGCTTGAGGACGATAGGGCAAATATCTATGATGCTCAATACCATACTTTTTAATCAAATCGGTGGTTGTCCCTTAAAACTGAACCCTGTTGTCTGACACAGTGTGATGAGGTAGACAGTACTAAGCGAAGATGTGCTATTCTATGAACTTGGCCATTTTCTTGGTGGTAATACTGGTGAACGATTGGGCTTTCATCCATTTTGAGAAATAATCCACCGCCACAATGATGAAGCGGTGACCATTAGTTAAAAACGACCGAATCTCACCAATTATATCTATCCTCCACACCAAGAATGGCCAAAGAGTAGACAAATGGTGAAGCTCGATTGGCAGAAGGTGCTGGATATCGCCATAAATCTGACATCGATGACACCTCTAGACCTCAAAAACACAATCAACGATCAAAGTTAACCAAAAGTATCCCATTCACTGAGTCTTCTTGGCTAATGCTAATCCATTTATGTACGGGCCACAATAACCTGCATGAACCTGACTCACCACCTGATGGGCCTCAGATTTGGTCAAGCAATGGAGTAGTAAACCATCAGAAGTTTATTTGAAAAGATCATTGTTGACTATTTTGAACTGAAAGGCCAGCTTGCTTCGGGTAGTTTGATCGAAATCTGTAGCGTTCTCGGGGTACTAACCATGACGGAGAAAGTGCAAAGTGTCGGAATACCAGCAGGTTCATCACTAATAGCGAAGACTTGGGGAATATCGCGCGAATGGTAGGGAACCTTTGCAGAAACAAGGATCAGAGGGAAAATGGGTTGAAGCTGAGGACCTTCCCACATCGAAGCTAGTGTGGCTAATGAATCGGCCATCTGATTCTCATCTCAAGGAACATGTTGATAGAGACACGCCTTAAACTTAGCTGATAGATCCTAAACGACATTAACATAAGGCCGGAGCGATTCTTCCTTTATATCCCAACCCCCCACAAGCTAACGAATTACCAAAGTGGAATCCCTAATCACAGAAACGTGTTTCGCCCCAACGAGCAACAGGGCTTTAAGACCAAATAGGCAAGCTTCATATTCGGCCCTATTGTTGGTAGTAAAAAATTCCAACCTCTTAGAAAAAGGGATAGCTTTATTATCGGGGGGTGAAAATAATGAAGTTGAGGCCTGCCCTAAATTTTTTCACGGCGCCATCAAAGTACATAATCCTCACTGGCTTTGTGATATCAATCATGGCCAGCTGTTCATTGGGAAAGTCCAAGTTTTTGATATAGTCAGATTTGAGAGCTTGGTTGGCAAAAAAATCTGTAATTGGTCGGCCTTTGATAACTTTCTTGGTGATGTACTTAATATTGAACTCGAAAAGCAATAGTAACCATCTTGAAAGCTTATCGACTAAAGTTGGCGACCGACAGAGATATTTCATTGGGTCAACTTTAGCAACAACCAAAAGTTTGTATGACTGGAAGTAGTGGCGCAACTTCTTAGTTAACCATGCTATGGCAGCACACGTCTTTTCAATAATTGAATAACGTGTTTTGTAATCCAAAAATTTCTTACTTAAGTAATAGACCTCTTGCTCACGCTTGCTGTCATCTTCCTGAACCAGCATTACCCCTATGGCAGAATCATCAATTGCTAAGTATAGGATCAACGGCTTACCGGGGGTGGGAGGTCGAAGGACGGGCGGGTGGAGAAGATAGGCCTTGATTTTGTCGAAGGCAATCTGATAATGCTAATCCCACGTAATTGGTTGACGCTTCTTTAGTAGCTTGAAGATTGGCTCACAAACGATAGTGAGATAAGCGATGAATCACTGACATACTGAATAGATCCAAGGAAGGATCAAACTTCTTTTTCCCTCTTCGGAATGAGCATATCCCTGATCGCTTTAATCTTGTCTGGATCCATTTTGATTCCTCTCTGACTAACCACGTGACCCAAAAGCTTCCCTAATGTAACCCCAAATATGTACTTCTTCGGGTTAAGGTGTAAGTTGTATTTCTCGATGTGAGTCATAAACTTATCCAAAACCTCGGGGTGCTATTCCCTAGTAGCGGACTTAACCAATATGTCGTCCACATAGACTTCTACTTCCTTATAGATCATGTCACGCAAGAGAGTGATGACAACATGTTGATAGGTTGCCTTGATGTTCTTCAGACCGGATGGCATAACTCGATAGCATAAAACTCCCCATTCTGTGATGAAAGCTGTCTTGACCTTATCGATTATATTCAATAGAATCTAATTGTACCCTGAGAACCCATCCATAAATGAGTACATTGTGGCCCTGGCGGTGCTTTCAATTAGTACATCGATGTGAGGTAAAGGAAAGTCATCTTTTGACAAAGCCTTGTTCAGATCCCGATAATCTACACAAACCCTTACCTTCTGTCTTTCTTTGGAACCGAGACAATGTTTGATAACTAGGTCGGATACTCAACGATTTCAACATGCTTAGCTTCATTCATATTAGCAACCTCAGATCTAACCTTGTCAGCCCATTCTGGTCTCAATCGGTGGAACTTCTGCTTGACATGGTAGAATTTTGGATCAATTGGAATACAATGCTCGACAATGTGACGATCAAAACTAGGCATGTCCATATGCGACCAAGCAAAAGCGTTAACATGATCTTTTAGCACTTTAATTATCCCTCTTTTTATATCAGGGGTTAAGTCATTAGAAATGGTTATTATTTTGGGGTTATCATCTGTACTTAAGTTTATATCAATTAAAGAAACGTCTGAGAGCTAACAACCTTTTTCCCGCCCGCGAGGACCGTATGAGATGCATAGAACGGGGGGCAGAAAAATAACTAGGCGCTGTTAAGCGAGCTGAGGGATTGATCCTCATTTTTCAAACTTGATGGAAACATGGATTGATGTTGAATTTAAGTCTAATTTGCATGTTAAGGGATACGAGACTTGAAATCCCGTATTTTAAAATAGAGTCGCCACCCGATTAAGCTCCGTCGGGAATTTTAGGTACAATATTCCCACCAGATGGTTAGACCGTACCTTAAAACAGAGATCCCAAGTTCGAAGGATGTTATCTATTTTACATTAGGCCAAGTTAAAATACTTCATTCTTTCTTAATCGGTTTTAATCCGCCCTATTTATTGTGTTTTCGGTTTATATGTTGTTTTCGCGTATATCAAGCAATCAAAGTGATAAATAAATTATTATAGTCATCCAAAAATAAATGCAGAAATTAAAATTATTACAAGGCTTTCAAATTCTATACATTTTCTATGCGATAAATAAAATACCCAAAGGCCTAACATACATCTAACCTAAATCTACCTGCACGAAAAGGTTAGCACAGATACGACACGTTGTACGAGATACATCACATAAAGCGACGTCCTTGGTGGTAGGGTCGAGGGGCTGTAGCCCCTCGTGGGGGTCTGGGGGCAGCACCCCCGATGGTGGGTTCCAAGGGGCAGTGCCCCTGGCGGGGTCCAGGGGCAGAGCCCCTGGCTGGGGTTGAGCTACCAGGTTAGCTTGAAATTTTTTGATTTCTGAATATAAGTTCTCTTTGAAAAATTCATTTTCCGAATGAATTTTAGGGGAAAGTCCATTTTTGACATGATTATTATTTTAACCAAGTTATTAGTGAAAATGCCACATGTTATGGGGTTTGGACCATTTTCAGGGAATTCTGGATTCCCATTGTGATACTATACATACAAAACACGAAAAATGAGAAACTAGGTCAAAGGGCAACAACAAGGCTGCTGCCTAAAAACTCATGCCGCCAAAGGCATGGGTGATACCGCCAGTGGCATGGGTGATGTCACCGGCGGCTTCAGTGAGGCCGTCTGCGGCTTCACATACCGGCTATTACAGTAGAGCCGCCGGCGGTATGGATGATATCGCCGACGGTTTCGAAATCTGCAGAAACAGATTTAGAAGGCCTGAAATGACCGAAAACTCCAAAAATGAACCCGAAACACCAAATAGCACAACAAACCGCAAGAAATAATGCCAAAGAGCTCAAAAGACTCAGGAATTTACTTTGGGGCCGTGAATCCACCTCTTCGTGATCCAAATGACACCTCTGGGAAGCTCGAATGATGATTTGGATAGTGATTTAAAGATTGAACAGTGTTTGTATCTAAAAACCCTATTAGATTGATTTTAACCTAGGATTTCTACAAGTTTTAATGTTTTCCTAAGAGATTAAGAGAAGAAAAACCAAGAAAATATGATCCAAGAACACTTTTCTTACCTTTTCTCTACTTTCTCTCACTAAAACCCTCCCTTTATCTCTCCTAAAGCTCTCAATCCAAATTTCAGCCAAGAGTCCTCCCTTCTAACCCTAAATGTGGTCTTTTATAGAGCTGGAAATGAATCTGGGCGAGTTGGACAAAGTTTTCAATGAAATGGCAAAAAAATCAGTCAACAGGGAAAAAGGTGTAGACTGCCAACAAGGGCTCATATCGCCGATGGCATGGGTCAGGCTACTAGCAACCTGAGTGAAGTCCTCAGCGGCATGGTGATGCCACCAGCGGCTTTAGGCCCCTACTAGTAGACTGCCAAATGGGGCCCACAACCTGAAAAAGCTGAAAAAGGGATAAAACGAGTCAAAAGCTAATTTTTTTGACTTTTTTAAGCCACTTTAATATATTTAAGATATTTTAGGGTATTTTGGGTGAGAATTATCGGTTCGAGCTTCCATCGAATGCATAGTCGAACACGCCAAACTGAATACAAATGTTAATAAAAATTCAAAATGAGTTTTTAATGAGGATTAAAATTCAAATATACATCATCATCGTCTTACGAGAGGGACTGTAAAATCCCATGCTCACAGGCTACCCCTAGGGGGATCACTGTTGCCACATGTTAAGCAAGGGTTAGTATTGATACCTGATGGATGGCCGGTTTGCCCCTTGGTCGGGCTTGAGCTTTGCGGTTGAGTTGCCCCTTTATCGGGCTTGAGCTTTGTAGATTAAGGTTGCCCCTTTGGTCAGACTTATGCTTTACGGAGAGGTTGCCCCTTGGTCGGACTTATGCTTTGTAGATTGGTTGCCCCTTGGTCGGACTTATGCTTTGTGGAGAGGTTACCCCTTGGTCAGACTTATGCTTTGTGGATTGGTTGCCCCTTGGTTGGACTTGAGCTTCGCGGAGAGGTTGCCCCTTGGTCGGACTTATGCTTAGTGGATTGGTTGCACCTTGATTGGACTTATGCTTTGTGGATCGATTGCCCCTTGGTTGGACTTATGCTTTGTGGAAAGGTTGCCCCTTAGTCGGACTTATGCTTTGTGGAGAGGTTGCCCCTTGGTCGGACTTATGCTTTATGGGTTGGTTGCCCCTTGGTCGGACTTATGCTTTGTGGATTGGCTGCCCCTTGGTCGGACTTGAGCTTCACGGAGAGGTTGCCCCTTGGTCGGACTTATGCTTTGTAGATTTGGTTGAGTGTCGTTCCTGCAACAAGTGACAAGTAAAAGATTAGACCGTTTGTTAAATGAAGTTTTTACTGCTTGATCGATTTTATGAAACAAAAAATATTTTTGCCCCTTCGATCAACAGTAAAAATGTAATAATAAAAAGTACAAGGGTTTCAGAAGTCTTGGATGATAGGACGATGGTTGAAACCGAAAATGGCATGTACAGGGTCACGCTGTGATCTCGGAGGGGTGAACTCAAAGGTGATATGTATGGGGTCATGCTGGGACCTTCTGTTGGTGTTCCGGGGGTGAACTTGAAGATCAGAATGTACAGGGTTATTCCGGTATGTATAGGGTCATGCCGTAATGTCTGGGTTGGCATAATGAACGAGTATATTGGGTTTATGGCTGTGGTTGTACCTGCAAGGAGTAGTATGAGAACAAGATTAGACAGATTTTTAAATGACATTTTAACTGCTTGATTGACTTTGTGAAACAAAAAATTTTTTTTGCCCCTTTGATCAACAATAAAAATGTAATAATAAAAAGTACAAGGGTTTCAGAAGTCCTGGGATGTCGGATGGCGGTTGAAATTGAAAGCAATGTATACAGGGTCCACTATGATCTCGGAGGGGTGAACCTAAAGGTGACATGTACGGGGTCATACCGGGACATTCAGTTGGCATTCTAGGGGTGAACCCAATGGATGACATGTATAAAAACTGTATTAGGGACCTTCAGTTGGCGTTTCAGGAGTGAAACCAAAGGGTGACACATACGGAGACTGTATCAGGGACCTTTAGTTAGCATTCCAGGGGTGAACCCAAAGGGTGACACGTATGAAGACTATATCAGGGACCTTTAGTTGGCATTCCAGGGGTGAACACAAAGGGTGACACGTACAAAGACTGTATCAGGGGCCTTTAGTTGGCGTTCCAGGGGTGAACCCAAAGGGTGACATGCACAGAGACTATATCAAGGACCTTTAGTTGGCATTCTAGGGGTGAACCCAAAGGGTGACACGTACGGAGTCTATATTAGGGACCTTTAGTTGGCATTCCAAGGGGTGAACCCAAAGGGTGATACATACAGAGACTATATCAGAGACCTTTAGTTGGCATTCCGGGGGTGAACCCAAAGGGTGACACGTATAGAGACTATATCAGGGACTTTCAGTTGGCGTTTCAGGGGTGAACCTCAAAGGGTGACATGTACGAAGACTGTATTAGAGACCTTCAGTTGGCGTTCCAGGTGTGAACCTAAAGGGTGACACTTAGGAGACTATATTAGGGACCTTCAGTTGGCTTTCCAGGGGTGAACCCAAAGGGTGACATATACGGAGACTGTATCAGGGACCTAAAGTTGGCATTCCAAGGGTGAACCCAAAGGGTGATACTTACGGAGACTGTATCAGGGACCTTCAGTTGGCATTCTAAGGGTGAACCCAAAGGGTGACACATACAAAGACTATATCAGGGACCTTCAGTTGGCATTCTAGGGGTGAACCCAAAGGGTGAAACGTACGGAGACTGTATCAAGGACCTTCAGTTGGCGTTCCAGGGGTGAACCGAAAGGGTGACACATACGGAGACTGTATCGGGGACCTTTAATTGGCATTCTAGGGGTGAACCGAAAGGGTGACACGTACGGAGACTGTATCAGGACCTTCAGTTAACGTTCGGGGTAAACCCAAAGGGTGACATGTACGGAGACTATATTAGGACCTCCAGTTGATGTTCGGTGCAGGCGATGGCCTAAATGAGGATATTTAGCTTGCCCTTTGTGGTTGTACCTGTAATAGGTGATAATTGAAACAAGATTAGATAGAGTTTTAGATGACGTTTTTACTGCTTGATCGATTTTTTAAAACCAAAAAAAAAATTTTCCCCTTCGATCAACTGTAAAAATGTGATAATTAAAAATACAAGGGTCTTAGAAGTCCTGGAGTGCCGAGGGCTTAAAAATCCGGATTAGTGTTGTACCAAGAAGGGTTTTGAAGAGCCAGATTGGTCTTGTGTGGTTTGATATGATATTGAAAATGCGAAAGGTTTAGGAATCTCGGGTCGACAAGAAACCATTGCAAAAATTCATTGTATCTGGAAAAAGTTGTGAAGGCATTTGAAGTCATTGTCGGTAGTTTGATGCTGACGATATAGCCATAATATTATTGGCAAGGGATGCCACGCGTTTCTCTTGACCAGTTGACCCAGTCTAGATAGATGTGTAGCGAAGGTAGGATCGATGCCCCTTGTGAAGTTAAGGATGATGTCCCGAGCACAGGTGGGAAGCGTTATCCCAAGCGAAGGTGGGAATCAATATCTCGAGCAAAGATAGAAGTGATGTCCCGAGCAAAGATGGGATTAATACCCCTAGCAAAGGTGGGAAGTGATATCCCGAGGGCATGAGGGAACAATGTCCCCAGCAAAAATAGGAAGCATTATCCTAAGTGAATGTAGGAATGATGTCCCAGTTGAAGGTGGGGAATGATGATGGGAGTGATATCCCAGGAGATGGTGGGAGCAAGATCCCGACGGAGGATGGGAGCGGTTTCCTAAGCGATGATGTGAGCAATATCCTGAGGGAAGATAGGACTGATTTCCTGAGCGATAAAGGGAGTGATATCCTACGGGGAGATGGGACCGATTTCCCGAGCGAGGATGGAAGTGATATCTCGAAAAGAGATAAGAGTGATTTCCCGAGCAATGATGGGAGCGGTGCCCCTAGCGATGATGGAAGCAAAATCCCATTTCCTTTTTCATTGAGTAAGGGTTACTATTGCCGACAATCATTTAATGACCAGTTGACTTAACTTGATCGACGTTTGGTCAGCTGGTCAATCCTTGTGTTTGGGTATTTGCCCTTAGCTATCTTTTGATCGATAAATGATGCCATTAGACTTGAGTTACAGTCTGGGAAGAGCCTATAACTATCCTCAACCTACATTAAGACGACGTAGAGAAGTTAGCCCAAAGAGTGAATTGCATTTTTATTACTTAATTGAGTATATCGATGCAAAAAAATTTTGCCCTTTCAATTAACAACAAAAACAGAAGTATGAATCTTAAATTGAGTTAGAATTTTTGGGGGTCTGGAGGAGTTATTGCGGAGGTTTTGCTGGGTCGTCTAAACCATCTTGAGCGTGACCTTTGAGGTTTATTTTTGATTGGTAGATGACTTCGAGCAGTCGGAGAGAACTTTGCCCCTTCAAAGTGCTTCTTGTTGATTTGTAGGTAATCCCAACTGGTTGGAGGAAACTGTGCCCCTTCTAAATGCCCCTTATTAATCGATGGGTGTTGGATAATTGGTTGGTGCAGCTTGATTGACGTGTTTGGGATCTTGCCCCTAGCCTTCGTGCCTTGATATTTTTCCTTTGGATATTCTGAGAAACAGAGATTGCAAGAGTGTATGCATGAAATGTATGTATTAAAGATGCATGATTATGTGGTATTCCGTTGAATCACGTTGGATGAGCAAATGATGCCTTTTTAGTGACCAGGTAGGCTTGTGTGACAGGAGTGAGATTATTTAAGGATGATTACGACAAGAGCTTGATTCCGAGTTTGGGTCTAGTTTGAGGCTCGATCTTTTTGTGTGGAGTGCGAACGATGTTTGTCTTCTTCCCAGTGACGGTGTATTTTCATTTTTTCATTTTTTTTGGTTCTAAATTTTGCATAGACTGCCCCTAGGGGTTTTCAATCTATCGAACCTTGTCTTAACTTTTGCATGGACCGCCCTTTCAGGGTTTTAATCTAGCAGACATTTTTATTTTTCTTTTTTTTTTCTCTTTTTTTTTTGCCTTTTTGTCTTTATTTTTGTCTGGACCGCCCTTTTCGGGTTTTCAATCCAGCAGACTTATTTCCGACTTTTGTATAGACCTAGATGTTTTCAGTCTATCCGGATTTGTTTATCTTTTTCATGTTGAATTGTTGTGCACTTATACGGATGAGCTCTGAGTACTCTCCGTTAAGTTTACTTGTGATGTTTCCACCATTTGGCTGCCAGACATTCATACAGTCACAAGCATAAAGATTTCAGTACAAAAGACACTTTCAGTGAATGAATTTAATTGGACTACATGATGTTGGTAACCAGTTCCATTAATCAAACTCCCAGTGTTAACTAGTCTTTACAGATTTTCAAGTTAACATCTCACTATTTTTCTCTCGTTCCCTAATTTTTGCCTGAACCATCCTTTTCAGATTTTCAGTCCAACGGGCGATTTTTTTGAAGAGATACCCTAATTTTTATCCGGCTAGTTTGCAGAATACCAACCATCAGGTGTTACCCTAATTTTTGCCCGATCAGTGGAAGACCGAAAGATGGGTGATTATTATATCTATTCTTTTGTGTGCCGCTTTTTTGATTTATTTCTTTTATTTTAGATCTGATAACGCTTAAGCATGTCTTGGTAGATTAGGTTGATGAACTCGCTCTTGTCTATGATATTGATTGCCTCATTTATAGAGTACTTTTCTGATCGTATGGGGCTTCATTCTGATTTTAATTGGTGATACCGCGAGGGGTTGGTTTATAGGAGTTTTGATGCGTAAGAAGTGCCCTCTTGATTAGCTTATTCACCGTTTTGACTATTTCATAACCGTTGTTTGTGCGGAGGGGGTAGTGTTCAATTGCACACCTCTCGAACAATTTGGAAATTTCCCCTAAAATAGAACTCTTCCATCTGAGGCGATACAATGAAATCGGTCCTACCAAGCTAAAAGATATTACTTTACCTCGATTGTTTCGGAACTTGCCCTTTGAAATTGGATTTCGTTGTGCAAGGCAATGTGACAAGATGTATCATACCGAGCCAAGACATATTCCTTTACGAATTTGACCATCTTCTTGATGTTTAGACAGGTGTAGGATTTGGTTTTTAGCTGTCTTGAGGAGCACTCTACGACCATTTCAGTGAACTTGCATCCATGAGTTAGAGATGGTTGAATCATGTTGATCATATTTATCCTTTATGATGGCAATGGCCAGAGAGTGGAGAGACTGTGAAGCCCAATAGGAGGAAGGTGTAACAAATTCCCTCGAATCTATTATTGATGGCGCCTTTTCATCTTGGCGATGTAATGGGCCGTTTGGATTTTACAAGGTACAGACCATACGCTGAATCTTCTTTCTGAGGTTATCCGTGAGGTGGTCACAAATGGTGAAGCTCCTGTTTGATTGGCTTGCACTTGGTCTCATTGGGAAAGGGATGTTTGGAAGTTTGGTGGCCTATTCTAAGCGTATCTTCATATGACCAAGCGTAAGTGTTATCACGATCTTTAAGCACTTTTATTATCTCTCATTTTTTAACAGGAGTTAAATAATTGGAAGTGTTTATCACTTGAGAAATTCCATTTGTACTCGAATTAATTTCATGAAATGAAGTATCTTGAATACTGAAAACATCATGCGCATGCTCATATGAATGCGTGGATCATTTGGTCAAAACATGAAACAAACAAAACAAAGGCTGCTCATTAAGATGAAAGTTTCAAATGTGAAATTATTCAAAACAAAAGAAAATTACATATTTAGATAGGCATCCTCCGCATGCGGAGGGTCTTCATCTATCAATAGGGAGGTCGGACTCGATCTACTCATTGCTGAAATCTGGTAGGGGATTGTTCATTGTGTTGGGTGCCTTTTCTGGTTCGACCATCTTACCTTCCTCCACCAGTTGCTGGATGGAGAGAATCAAAGCCTGACATTCATTGGTACGGTGACTCGACTGGACGTGATACCCATAAAAATTCTTTCTTTTATCCTTCCCGGGGGGCTTATACTCTTAAAGGGGTTTGAGGAGGTTGACCTTTCTTAACTCGGTGAAGATCGCATTGAGTGGCAGCTTGCATGGACTTACACTGACCATGGGGTCCTTACCAGGTTGAACCGCGGAGATTGTGGGGGTGGCACTAGAGGCATCATTATTCTTCTTAAGCCAAGGTTTTTTGCCTTCCCAGATCGCTCGCGCTCATCCTCACATTAGACCTTTTCAGCCTTCTTAAAAATCGCCTTGTCTAAGGGGAATGAGTCAGCAGCCATCTCCTTTCTGAACAGAGGAAGGGATCCATCAATGAGCTTTACAATTATATCTTCCAAACTCAGCTTGGATTTCATCAACACCTGAGTGGCCATCCAACGGTGGAAGTATTGCTTAAAGGTCTCACCAGGCAACTGGCCGACAGCCTCAAGGTGTTGAATGGTTGTTTCCATCATGGTATTAAAACCATAGTGGTCAACTAAGGCCTCCAAGAGAAGCTTCCAATTGATGACCACGTGGTAAGGTTGGTTATTGTACCATTTGAGTGCTGGGCCTTGTAAATAGCATGGAAACATTTCAGCAAGGACCCTGTCGCTTAACGTTTTCACCCTCATGACCCTTTCATACATAATGATGTGAGAAGCCGGTGCACCAGAACCATCATAGTGTGCCATGCTAGGCATGGTGAAATTTTTGGGAACCCAATCCTTATCCCACTTAGGTTCTTTATCTCAGTTTGAGTTGGGGGACATTAATTAATTGATATTGGCTTGGATTTTGGGTGTCATGCTTGGAGGTTGCGTGACCTGGTCGTAGATTGGCTGGCTTACCAGTGTGTCGACTTTGGGTGTCAAGCCCAGAGGCTTCTTGACCTGGTCGTTGATTCAAGAGCTCATCATTTGCCACATGAAAGCCTCCAACTCAGGTGTCATGCCCGAAGGTTGCATGACCTAGTCGCGATTTGGAACCCGAGAGGATGGTGGAGAAATATCCAAGTGAGGGTGAGTAATCAGCTTATTGGCAAAAGGATTCTGGAGGTGAGTCGTTCCCCCGGGTGTTAAAGTTTGCAAAAAAGCAGAAGTTTGCTCAATCGAAATGGGCTTTTCATAGGTTGAGTTGAGGGTGTTGGGTGAGAAATAGTTACAACTGGCCTTGCCCTTACCGGACAGGACAACATCTGTGCTGAACCGTTCTAGGCTTGTATGTCAGACTCAGAAACTCGATCTAAATTCTTATCCTCAAGGGCTTGCTTGACGGCTGATTGGACAGTGGATTGGATTGAAGCTTGGAATGCATCTGAGTTCAAAAATTGGGCCATAGCACTAGTAAAGTCAAAGCTGGGAGGCGGCTGAGATCCTTCCCTTGAGGTGGGAGTAGGACTGACTTGCTCAGGTGGAGGATGGTTTCCTTCTTTGCTAGAAAAAGACATGACTGACTGAGAGAAATTCTGACCCAACTGAACCTGTTCTGAATCTGACTCCTCACTAGAATCGGTATACAGAACTCCCTCAACTTCCGTGGTGACAAACGGGGTGAGAGAACAATGAATTAGACGGTGCTCTGGCCTTTTCCGAACCAGGGTGTGATAATAACTCCGCCTTTTCCTAGCTGAAACGGTAGGCAGCGGATTAGACCATTCATGGGTTGTGTGATGCCATGGATGGGTGAATGGTCTTTATTTAATAACCCATACAGGGCATGTATGGCTGCACGTAGATATGGTTAGCGATGATGTGACGGCTTACCCCTCTAACATACGTGGGACGTTTGTACCTCGTGCCACATATAGTGACATGTGGTTAAGTAACGGAGGTACAAAAGAACTCCTAGGCATGTTGCTAGACTTCTTCCATGGGTGGAAGTAGCAAGGGTAAGTTGATTTATTTTTGGTCTTTGAGGCCGATGCATGGTGGATGGATGAGCAGGTAGCACATAGCATACAAAACGTCCCTCTTCTAACCTTATGACTCCCACGTAATGCCTCTTTAGAAGGATGGAGTTTTGGCTTCTTCACCAGTAATGGCGAGAGAAGTGCGTCCTAATTATATTGATTGTTTTGGTAATCCTAAGGGATGAAGTGCTAAGGCTTTTTCTAGCGCGGCTTTAGTTTAGGATTGTTGATGTAGAAGGTTCTCGTTTACCTTGATTCCACGTTACTCAACCACTCCCCAGATAGGTGCGATCATTGGAGTTCACGTGTTGGTTAAAATAAGTGATCCACCCGCTAGGCATCCTCAATTCCAAACAGGGCATGAGTGATACTTTTGCAAGCTTCTCAGGTAAAATGGGACACCTAAGAAAATTACCGATCTATCTGCAGGCGTGTTTAAGGATAAAATGTTATAAAAAAGAATGAAGCTTTAATTTGGCCAATGATTTCAATACATCATCAAAATCCTTTATACTCATTGAAAAATTCAAGTTCAAGTTTAAAGAGTTCAATCCCCAGCAGAGTCACCACTGTGAGCTGACGACCTTTTTACCGCCCACGAGGACCGCGTGAGATGCGTAGCACAGGGGGTGGAAAAATAACTAGGCGCTGTGAAGTGAGCCAAGGGATTGATCCTCATTTTTTTAACGTGATGGAAACATGGATTGATGTTAAATTTAAGTCTAATTTGCATGTTAAGGGATACGAGACTTGAAATCCCGTATTTTAAAATAGAGTCGACACCCCGGTTAAGCTCTACCAGGAATTTTAGGTACGATATTCCCACCGGGTGGTTAGACCGTACCTTAAAACAGAGATTCCAAGTTTGGATGATGTTATCTATTTTACATCAGGCCAAGTTAAAATACTCCATTCTTTCTTAATCGGTTTTAATCCACCCTATTTATTGTGTTTTCAGTTTATATGTTGTTTCTGCGTTTATCAAGCAATCAAAGCGATAAATAAATTATTACAGTCATCCAAAAATAAATGCAGAAATTAAAATTATTACAAGGCTTTCAAATTCTATACATTTTCTACGCGATAAGTAAAATACCCGTAGGCCTAACATACATCTAACCTAAATCTACCTGTAATAAAAGGTTAGCACAGATACTGTACATTGTACGAGATACATCACATAAAGTGGTGTCCTCGGTGGCGGGATTGAGGGGTGGCAGCCCCTCGCGAGGGTCTGGGAGTAGCACCCCCGATGGCAGGGTCCAAGGGGCAGCGCCCCTTGCGGGGTCGAAGGGCAGCGCCCCCGACGGGTAAAGGGGCAGTACCCCCTCACGGGGTCCAAGGGGCAGCGCCCTTGGCGGGTGCCAGGGGTAGAACCCCCGGCTGGGGTCGAAAATTTTTGATTTCTAAATATAAGTTCCCTTTGAAAAATTCATTTTTCGAACGAATTTTAGGGTAAAGTCCATTTTTGATACGATTATTATTTTAACCAAGTTACTAGTGAAAATGCCACATGTTATGGGGTTTGGACCATTTCCAGAGAATTATGGATTCCTGTCGTGATACTGTACATGCAAAACACAAAAAACAAGAAACTAGGTCAAAGGGCAACAACAAGGCTGCTACCCAAAAAATCATGTCGGCGGTGGCATGGGTGATACCGCCGGTGGCATGGGCGATACCGCCTGTAGCATGGGTGATGTTGCTGGCAGCCTGAGTGAGGCTGCCGACAGCTTCACATACTGGTGATTATAGCGGATCCGCTGGTGGTATGGATGATATCGCCGGCGGTTTTAAAATCTCTAGAAATAGATTCAAAAGGTCTAAAATGACCGAAAACTCCTAAAATGAACCTAAAACACCAAATAGCACAATAAATCGCAAGAAATAATGCCAAAGAGCTCAAGAGACTCAGGAATTTACCTCAGGGCCTTGAATACACCTCTTCGTGATCCAAATGACACCTCCGGGAAGCTCGAATGATGATTTGGACAATGATTTAAAGATTGAATAGTGTTTATCTCTAAAAACCCTATTAGATTGATTTTAACCTAGGATTTCTACAAGTTTTAATGTTTTCGTAAGAGATTAAGAGAAGAAAAACCAAGAAAATATGATCCAAGAACACTTTTCTTACCTTTTCTCTACTTTCTCTCACTAAAACCCTCCCTTTATCTCTCCTAAAGCTCTCAATCCAAAATTTAGCCAAGAATCCTCCCTTCTAACCCTAAATGTCGTCTTTTATAGAGCTGGAAATGAATCTGGGCGAGTTGGACAAAGTTTCCACCGAAATGGCAAAAAACTCAATCAACAGGGAAAAAGGTGTAGACTGCCCGCAAGGGCTCATATTGTCGACGACATGGATCAGGCCGGCGGCTGGCTGAGTGAAGTCCCGCGGCTTCATGCCCCTGCTGGCAGACAGCCAAATGGGGCCCACAGCCTAAAAAAGCTAAAAAAGGGGGAAAACGGGTCAAAAGCTAAATTTTTTTACTTTTTTTTAAAGCCACTTTAATATATTTGAGATATTTTAGGGTATTTTGGGTGAGAAACATCGGTTTGAGCTTCCACCAGATGCGTAGTTGGACACGCCGAACTGATTACAAACGTTAAGAAAAATTCGATATGATTTTTAATGAGGATTAAAATTTGAATATACGTCATCATAGTCTCACGAGAGGGACTGTAAAATCTCGTGCTCACAACGTCATGAATACTGAACACATTATGCTTATGATTAAATGAATGCATGGGCCCATCGGGTGAAACATCAAGCAAATAAGCGAAATCAGAATCTTTCATTGAATTAAAGGCTTTATAGGCTACATTGTTCTCATAAAAAACACTAGAAATATTAAAAGTTACATCATCAGAGATAAAGTCATCCTCCACATGCGGAGGGCCTTGAGTAGTGGCATCAGCAGAGTTGACACCCTCAGTAGGCTCCATGAGCAGGTTGTCCAGGATGAGACCCAAAGCTTTCTCTTGTTCGGCATTCAACTTGTCTCCTTCAGTCGCTAGAGACCCCGCGATCTTCTTCATAGCTTCGGCCAGAGGATTGGCTTCATCATTCTTCTTCTACTTCTTAAGCAGTGCAGACATGGACCTTGACATAGCGGCCACGACATCTTTGATCTCTTGGTAGATAGGCTTCTCTTTATCTGAATCTAGATACAACTTCTCTGTCTTTCTCATCCGATACAATAGGAGACACTAGCTTGACCGGGCTCTCCTCCTCCCGAATAAGGCAGCCTTTCTCAAAATCATACACATCTCAGAAAATCTTAAAACCAGGCCAAATCTGACCACATGCTCAACGGGCTTGGGCTCCCCCTTATAGGCTCTCTTTCCTTGGACTTCACAAACATTAATCACGCCATCGTACATGGGGTGAACACGCCTGTAAATCTTCCTTGGGGTGTATCCAAAACCAACTTGCTTTGGGTACCTCTTGATTGGGATAGGATCAACCATTCCTCTATATCCTTTGCTTAAGCCTTGACCCGGCACATGACCGTTCTTCTTCATCATCATTTTCCTAGCTACTGATGAATAGTGCTTATTGTAAAGGACTTTAGGCTTTTCATTATGGATGACAGCCACTCAGAATCAAAATTTCTCTTCGGCCTCCATAATAGCCATCATAGATGCTTGATCGGCCTCAATGAAATGGACCTCCCCGTCCTTCCGCCTAAGCTTGATCTTTTAATGGAGTGTTGAAGAAACACCCCCCCAAAGCATGGATTTAAGGGTGACCCAAGAGCAATAAATAAGAAACAGGAATATCCAAGATGATGAACTGCACTTTGCTAGTGACATCCCCCGCGGTCACCTCGACTTCAAACAAACTAATCACACTATGAGCACGGGGTTTTGCAGTCCCTCTCGCAAGATGATGATGACGTGTACCCGATTTTCATGCCTCAAAATAAAAGTTATCTTTAGAATTTTTATTACCAATATAATGTTCCTTGCAAACTTTATACTTGGTAGAATCCAGTTTGGTGTGGCCGATAATGCGTCCGGTAGGAGCTTGAGCCGATGATTTACACCCAAATCTCTAAATTCCTATTAAAATATCATTAAAATTCAAAAATCCCACTTTAACCCCTTTAACCCATGTTTGGCAGCTTTTTAGGCTTGTGGGCCCGCTAGCAGTCAGCTTTTTGAAATCTGATGCCGCTAGCGGCATCGCCCCATACCGCCGGGGTATCATCCATGTCACCGGCGGCATGGCCAAAGCGGGCTCTGCAGCCAGCTTTCATCTTCTTCCCTTGGGACAGTCTCTTTTTTGCCATTTCAGTGAAAATGGCTGAAAGTTCTCGAACACCACCCCAATTTGCCTATAAAAGCACACCTTAGGTTTCAGAAAAGGGGAGGAGAACACAAGAACAATACAAGAACACAAGAACAATCTGAAATTTGAGTTTACAGAATTCTGGAGTGAGAAAATAGATTTTAGTGAGATAAGAATTAGAAAAGGTAGGAAAAAGAATCTCAATCCAATTTTTCCTAGTTTTTCTTCTTTGAACTCTCTGATTGTAAGCTTAAAATCAGTAGATATTAAGTTAAAATCAATCTAAATAGGAACTTAAAGACTTAAGTTCCCAATTTACTACCAAATCATCATTACAATCTCCCTGGAGGTGTTCCTTGGTTCATGAAGAGGTGGATTCATGGCCCTGAGGTAAAAATCCTGAGTCTCAAAGCTCTTTGGCATTAATATTGCTGGTTTGTACTGATTCTTGTTGATTTGTGTTTATTCTCGGGGCTTTAGTCATTTTTCGACCATTACCTGCTACTGCTGCAAGAAATTGTAGTCGCTGGAGACATGTGATGTCGCCGGTGGTATTATTCATGTCGCTAGAGACATCGCTGATATCGCTAGTGACATCACATCCCCTATAGGGCTCACTTTCTTGTAGGACCCTTTGTTCGTGGTACTCAGAAAGCCATGCAACTTGCCTACAGACTGATGCCTCTAGCGACATCATTGATGTTGCCGGCGGCATTGCCGTGTCGCCGGCGGTGTGACCTTTTGGATAGCCATTTTATTTCATTCATTTTCGACCTAGTTTATTTTCCAAAGCTAGGATACACAGTGCAACGATGGAGGTCCAAAACCTTCTGAAAATAGACCCCACCCCATACCATGTGGCACTTTCACTAATAATTAGGATAAAATAACAATCGAGTCTAAAATTTGGTTAAAAGTGCAATTTCCCTCAAACGCCGCTCAAATCTCATTTTAGCGATCCAACTAGGCTTCACAATGATATAAACATTTATGCCATGTTCACGCTAACTCGGGTCTTGTTTGGTTTACCAGCTATGCATGATTTATGATATATCTCGTACGATGTGCCGTATCTGCGCTAACCATCTTCTACAGGTAGATTTAGGTTAGACGTATGTTAGGCCTTCGGGTATTTTATTTATCGCATAGAGAATGTATAGGATTTGAAAGCCGTGTAATAATTTCAATTCGTGCATTTACTTTTGGATGACTGTAATAATTTATTCGATGCTTGATAAACGCGATAACAATATAATAACTAAAAACATAAATAAATAGGATGGATTAAACCGATTAAGAAAGAATGAAATATCTTAACTTGGCCTAATGAAAAATAGATAACATCATCCGAACTCGGAATCTATACTTAAGGTATGGTCCACCACCTGGTAGGAAAATCATATCAAAATTTCTCAATTGAGCTGAACTGGGTGGCGACTCTATTTTAAGTACGGGATTTTGATCTTGTATCCTTTAACACCTAAATTGGACTTAAATCCAACTTCAACATCAGTGCTTTCATCATGCCCAAAATAAGGATCAATCCCTCGGCACGCTTTACAGCGCCAGTTGTTATTTCCCCCCGTGCGGTGCATCTTACGCGACCCTCGTGGGTGGGGAAAAGGTCGTCCGCTCTCAGTGGTGACTCTGCTGGAAAGCTATCTCTTTAAACTTGAACTTATCGTTTCATAAAGTTTAAAGGATTTTGATGATGTATTGAAATCATTGGCCAAGTTAAAACTTCATTCTTTTTATAATGTATTATCCTTAAACACGCGTGTAGATAGTTCGGTAATTTTTAGGTGCCCCATTTTACCCGAGAAGCTCACGAAAGTATCACTCATGCCCTGTTGGAATTGAGGATGCCTAATGGGTGGATCACTCTTTTTGACCAACACTTGAACTCGTACGATCGCACCTATTTAGGGAGTGGTTGAGTAACGTGGAATCAAGGTAAACAAGAACCTTCTACATCAACAACCCTATACCAAAGCTGTGCTAGAAAAAGCCTTAGCACATCATTCCTTTAGGATCACTAGAACAAATAAAATAATTGGGACACACTTCTTTAACCATTACCGGCGAAGGAGCCAAACTCCATCCTTCTAAAAAGGTGTTATGCAGCAGTCATAAGGTTGAGGGACGATTTGCGAGCTATGTACTCCATGATCATGCACCCCCATGCATCAGCTTCGAGAGCCAAAAATGAATCAACTTCCCCTTACCAATCTCCATTCCTGAAAGAGGTTTAGCAACATATATAGGACTTCTCTGATGCCTTCGTTGCATCACCACATATCACTGTGTATGACATGAGATACAAACGTCCTACATATGTTGGAGGGATAAGCCATCACATCATCTCTAACCACATCTACGTGCAACCATACATATCATGCACCGCTTCTAAAAGCAAAAAGCATGCATACCATCCATACCATTTACAACCCATTCATGGTCTGACCCACGGTTCATGATCCTAGACAGTCTTCCTCCCAAATTCGGACCTTCATAACTAGCCATGTCTCTTCCTCACAATGACAACTGTGCCTCGCCTAGAGAACAGATTGGTCCTACCCCCACCTCGGGAACAGCAGCTCACCCCCCGTCTCTTGGGTCAGAAATTGCCATCGCCATCATCCAATTTTTTAGCTTAGATCAATTCCAAAACATTATTCGGGAGCCAATTTAGACATCCATCAAAGAAGCCTTAGCAAACCAGAACTTTAACCTGGTCATGCAATATCCGGGCGTGACACCCACTACTATAGCTACCTTCCAAGAGTCATCCATCCCCCGAGCCAATGACCAGGTCATGCAATCTCCAGGCATGACATTCGATAGTGAAACACTCTAGCAATCACCGCCAATCGCTCACCTCGGACGAAGGGAAGAAGCCCAGAGTCCAATTCTTCCGTCATTCCCTAGCACCGTGCCTCCAACATTGGCCACTCCATCACAGTTTAGGCTCCTCACTACCCCAATGCCTCCTCAGTACAACCAGGTCATGCAACATCCGGGCATGACACCCGAAATTGAAACCCTCTTACATCAGTTGATCGCGGCTAATTATGATCAGAAAGAGTAGGTTCTCAAGAGCTCCGGCATGCGCTCATTGACTGGTGGTGATAGAGTAAGAGTATCCTTCTACCGGGTCGGGATGGGCAAGAAGACCTCTCAAAAGCCAACCTTAACCTCCGGTACCCTACTGAATAGCAGTCCTGCAGGTAGTATAAACCCATAGATTTTACCTCTCAATGCAATATTTGCCGGCCTAAGAAAGGACAGGCTTCTCGAATCTATCCGTGAGTACAAACCCCCCATGAGTGATGAAAGGAGAAACTTTTATGGATATCATGTCTTGCCAGGTCACCGTATTAATGAATGTAAGGCCCTACTCAGTGCCATACAATGTTTAATAAGGGATAAGAAGTTCATGGAACCCAAAAGGGCACCTAGCAACGTGAATTATCCCCTGCTAAGGTTTGATCACCAAACTGGGGTGATTAATCCTGAGTTATCTACGCAAGGGAATGGGCCACGGGAACTTATCAAGGCCATCTATTCCAAAGGAAAAGAAAAATCATGCTCCGGTGATGAGGACAAGGAGTCAATTAATGAAGAAGCCAGGGAGGCTATGGCCACCATGATCAAAGCCATGACAATTTTAGTAAAAACGCATGGTCAAATCAAAGCAAAGAACCTGATGGTCAAGGCCATGAGGTAGTTCACTGAGGTCCTCATCAGGGAGCCAAGTCAACCTCAACACCTTGCCTAGTACTAAGCAGAATGAGACTCAGCTTGCCACCGACATCAACACCGAAGACCCTCTGGCTGTAGAGGATGAAAAGACTTGATTTGTAATCTTTAGCTTTCTTTCAGTTTGAACTTTTTATGTACCAAACTTTGAGATCCATGAGAAACTTTTATTTTTCTTACTTATGTCATGTTTCTACCATCTGATCCACGCATTCATATGAGCACATGCATGATGCTTCTAGTATTCAGGATATTTTACTGTATGAAATTAATTTGAGTACAAATGAAGGCTCTTATGTGGTAATCGACTCCAATAATTTAACTCTTGTCAAACATATGTGAGATAATAAAGTGCTTAAAGACCGTGATAATGCTTTTGCTTGGTCCCTAGATCAATAGTTAGATTGTTGAACACTACGGGTCTCTTCCAAAATTAGCTTAGCAACCCCGTAACGGTACACCTTCAAGCTACCAAAGAAGTATCAACTAGTTCCCTGAAATGGAAAATCACAGCATGCATTTTCACCCACCCACCCCTTTCCCCTTTTTAAACCTTATCCAACACTTCTCCGCTCCTTGGTCATCCTTGGCATGGGGGCATACATGATTGATGAAACCCAACCTTCATCAAATAAACACCGTAGCCGAATCTTACACTGATGTCACCACCAAGGAAATGACCAAACTTGTAGAGAAACACGCCTTCACCTAGAACAAATTAACCCGCATCAAACCCCCTCGAGCAATAAAGATCAGGGGGCAACCACTGCCAAGAGCATAAAGTATGAGGGCAAGAATCTTTACCCCACAAGCCACAAAGATAAGAGCACAACTAAATTCATGATCAGCTTGCCAAGAAAACTAGCAAAATAAGCTACCTTTCAAAGGCACTAAGTAAAAGGCCCCCCGAACCAAATGTCACTTGATCAAAACCATCCACCACCGGTACAGAGGGCAAATTTATGCCTAACCAGGAAAGGCTGTACAAACTGCAAACTGAAGGAGCAATCAGAATAGCAATCAGAGCGGTGATCAAACCAACCAAGAAGGCTCTGTGTAAGCGCCAAAGCTCCCACAAATGAAACTCCTTGCAAGGTCAAAGCAAGGTTGCCCGATGTAACTATGAAGGTCAGAATGAATTGGGTGATCCAGGCAAAAGCCAAATGGACACTAAGAACCTTAGAGAATCTGCAAAGGCACAATCCAGTGCACAACAGCAAATTAGATACCTAATCCCCTCGCCAAAAGTCATAGACCCAACATTGAAGCAACTTGATCCTTTCGACACTGATGTTAATAAAAAGTTCAAATCAAATTGAGAAGGCCGTCGTATGGCTAAACATGATACCGAATGAGCAGGGTTGTCAAATTCATGAGCATGGACAAGAGCGAGTTCATCGATATAGTTAATTAGGACAGGCTTAAGTGTTATCAAGTCTAAACAAAAGAAATAAATTAGAAAAGTGACACACCAAAAAACATATATGATAATCACCCGCCTTTCGGTCTTTTACTAATCAAACAAAAATTAGGGTGACACCCGACGGTCGATATTCTGCAAATAGGCTGTGCAAAAATTAAGGTATAAGTCAATATCGCCTGCTAAACTGAAAACCTGAAAAGGGCGATCCAAACAAAAATTAGGGAATGAGAGAAAAACAGTGAGATGTTAACTTGTAAATCTGTAAAGGCTGGTTAACACCAGGAGTTCGATTAATGAAAATGATTGCCAACATCTTGTACTTAAATTAAATTCACTCGATAAAAGTGTCTTTCGTACTGAAACCTCTATGCTTGTGATTGTATGAATGTCTGGTGACCAAGTGAAGGAAACATCACAAGTAAGCTTAATCAAAGATGCTCCAAGCTCATCAGTGATTCAATTTAAAAATTTGGATAGACTGAAAACATCTAGGTCTATGCAAAAGTCAGAATAAGTCTACTGGGTTGAAAACCCCGAAAAGGGCGGTCTAGGAAAAAATTAAGACAAGGCTGGATAGATTGAAAACCCCTTGGGGCAGTCTTTGCAAAAGTTAGAGTAAAAAAAAGAAAAAAAGAAAGAAGAAGAAGTCCGATTTCTCCAGCTCCCTCCAATCTACATTTCTCAGACTTTGCAGAAAGCCCCGTAACTGTTGAGTGTGGCTTGCCATAGCATAATTTGAAGAAATGGCAAAAATTGTGTCTTTGGGAAGTTGATGCTGCCGACGATATGGGCGATGCCGCTGGTGATATGGGTTGATTTGGGCGATGTGAATGATGCCGCCAGCGGCATGGGTGTGGGTGGTTTTGAGGTGATGCACCTGGCGATATGAATGATTTCGCCAGTGGTATGGAATTAATTTTCCCAGTGGCATTAGAAGCAATTTCATCATTTTAGACCTATACAAAACCTGTAAACAACCCTGTAATCCATTTCCAATTCGTGTTCAACTGCAATCCATTTTATTCAAAGTAAAAAGCCCGAGGGCGCAAACCATTCAAATTTTCTGAATATTTAGCCTACTAAAGCAAAACCAAATGGCAATCCAGATTATTCAAACCCCAATGTATCGAGGGTGCAAACCAAAATTTGAAATAAAAAGCAAAATGAAGGTATAAATCTAAGCATGCCTGCCACTGCTGGGCGGGCGAGATGAAACATCCTCAGTGCTTGCTAGCTAATCATCAACCTCATCATCATCTTCCTCCCTACCTCCTATCATAGGCACGCTGCTTGACTCCTCAGTTACTATGGGTGGGCGCCGATGGGCTGACATCTTCACTCCTCTGCGACTGGTGCTACTAGGGTACCCATGATCCAAGTTTTGCTTGCTCCTCCACTCCTGAGCAGTAGCCTCCAATTGACCCTTAAGGTCGCTCATAGATCATCAGAGAGCTGCAATCGCCTCCTCATATCTCCATCGAGCCACATTGGTATCTGATAGGGAAAGGGCCAAGAAATCCTACAAACCAGGGAAATTCATAGTATCCATACATACATATTATCTTATTTTAGAGTGTTATAACAAGGAATGTACCTCAACAAGTAGCGATTGCCTAATAAGTGTGTCTCGAAGAGCAAAATTGTTCTTTGCTAATTGCTCTACATGACTCCATGCAACCTGAAAAATCCAAACGGCAAATCAATAAGCACCCGCATCCAAGGGTAAGCAAGAAAGCAATTATCAAGTTCTCAAGCCTTACATAAGTAGTGCTCTCTGGCATAAAGATCGGAGCATGCCGGCTCGGACCTATGTTCTTGGGTTGCAACTCATCTCGGGAATTCATCAGCAGGAATCGGGTCTCCATCGGGTTGACCAAATGCCCTTACATGAAATTTATCCCCTCCGGTACACCATAGTATTGCATCCCGCTTTGGTTGTCCTGACCTCTTTTTCTCGCAGGTTCCTGAAAAGCACGAAAAACACACGTAAGCAACATTCCTAACCTAAACAATTATAAATCATGCACATAAATGCAATCATACCTCAAAAGAGCAGTGCCCCCTAGGACATCGGCACACTCCCTCTAGCTGTATCTGCACCTATCTCGTCCTCTCCCTCAGGCTCGATCTCAACATTGTCTTCAACCTCCATATTAGCCTCATCTTCCTCTTCTGCTCCATCCTCCTCAACATCCACTATCCCTTTGAGCCACCTCTTCTCCTCCTCCGGCCTTTGCTCATTATGGTACTCGATTGTATCATTCCTATAGATGCGGGAGCATAGGGGGAGTAGGCGCTGCTGGTGCCACTCGTAGGAGCCCAAAACGCTCAAAATGACCCGACCATCCCCCTCGATATAATCGACTTAGTCAGCCACAGAGGTAATCACCAGATGGGGCCACCATAGGCCTTTAGGAGGATCAGCGGGCACCGATCTATCAATGATAGAGACAAACCTCTAGCCCCAGACGCGCTCCCTAAAGTACCACTGCTGGGACAAGGGGCACTCTATGACAAACAGACGGTCATCCACCTCCTTTCTAACCCTCACAACTTCCATCAGTTTCTCCACACCGTCAAATGGGTCCAGGATAAGCTACACCAATAATCAACTAAAACAACTGATGTAAGTACAATGTAAATTCATAAACGCTTTTTTATTTGTTCTAAGTGTGAAACAGGGACTAAATCAAAAGATCGTATACCAAGCTCAATCGCACACTCCTCAGGACCTCCCTGTACTTCATGGGGTACTTAGCCTTCTCACCAATACCACTGCACCAGCGGGCGAGAAAATGGGAACCCGGCAGCATGGTCTTCTTGAACTCGATCGGCAGAAGGATCTGGTGCTCAAAAGCCCAAGCCTGCACAAGTAATAATTAATCAGTTCAAAAAGCATCCACAATAAATGAGGCATGCATAATCAAGTAAAATGCTGCCAAGGAAGGTACACCTGAAGTAGCAGATGGCAGAGATAGAGGGCCTTCCCCTTCTTCCGAGCGCCCGCATCTAGCCCGTGATACATCTGTGCTAAGATAGCCCTCGGCCAGTTCTTCTTCTTGATGTCTGCCACATTCTCCACGGTGGAGATCAGCCCATAGTTGATCTTGCTCCTCAAAACTGGAAAAAACATCACGGTGAGCAAGGAAACCACGAAGGAGCAGACACATACATCCCTATCATATTCCGACAGCACATCTGCTCTAGTCCAGTATTGGTGAGTCACCATAGGATAGCTGCCCTAAGATGGGCTTCAAGCCAGATAGCTTCTTCACTCACCTCACCAGGGGCCTCTTAGTGTGATACTTGTCCATGTAGGCATTAAAATGGATGACCTCGTCCATCCATGGGAGCCCGATCATGGCCATAACATTAGAAGGCATGATTACCGCCTCCCCAAATGAGAAGTGAAAGGTATGGGTGGTTTTAGACCACCTCTCTGTAAGAGCCGTCACAGCCGGATGGGAGAGCTTTGGCATTAACATTGGCATAATTCGGGCCAAGTCCCTAAAGCCCCGTCTCATTGATGGCTAGCGCAAGTTCGGGATCGTTTTCCAAAATATGGTGCCACCACTCGCCAATGGTGCCCATACCTCCAGTGTAGGTCAGTCCGTGCGGCTGTAAAAATAAAAAACAATAGATAAGTTATTTCCTGCTACAAGGTTGCTGATGTTGCTTCTGCTGGAAGTGAAGTCACCAGTGACATCATCCATACGGCCGGCAGTATGGATGATGCCACTGGTGACATCACTACAAGTAGAAATGGCATCACACTTGCTTTGGCCTATTTTAATGCCTGATGCCACTGGCGACATCGCTCATGTTGTCGGTGACATCACAACCTGCGGGCAAAACCTGTTTTGCCCTAAAAATCGGACCCATTGTGCTAAAACCATAAAAATCACAATTAATCAAATCATAAGCCTAAAAACAGTAAAAATCAAACCTAAAACATGTAATATTAGTTTGTAATCAGTCTATTTCAAGCTTATAACTGCTATCATGGCACGATTTTGAGCCTAAGGCCGAATTGAAACTTAACCCAAAAAGAAGAACTTCGTGTTTTGCAGGATTACTTGGACATAGCAAAGGTGCTTCTCTTTGTCCGGGGTCAGGTTGGTGATGGGGGAATTGATCCCGTACCCATACATCTTGGACGTCTCCTTCAACTCGTAAGTAATATGAATCGAGAGAAGTTTCAGCCCCTCGACAGAGGAATTTGGTAGGCTCTCCCTAGCCTTAGTATATTTGCCCTTGATAGCCTTGGCAATTCTCTTCATGATTGGAATAGCGAAGAAAGCGAAAGATTTGGAGAAGAATGAAGCAAAACGGGGGGGGGGGGGGGGGGGGGGGTATGGTTTCTGCAGAATGAGGAAGGAACAGTGTTTCACTTCCTTTTAAACTGCCGTGTGGAATTCGAGGAGTTTTAATTTATCTGAAACTACCCGATTCATGCCGCCGGTGGCATCACTCCAACCCGTTAGCGACATCAGTCATACCGCCAGCGACATCACCTCATCCAATTTGAATTTTGAATTTATTTGACCAGTCAAAGCTGCCACGTGGCACTCATATCGCTGGTGACATCACCTTAAATCGCCAGGGACATCATTCATGTCGCCCGCAATATCAGCTCTCCCCATGCCTTTTTTCAGCTATCCTCAGTGAAATCCCGGCTCTAGCCCCGGCATCCCCAGACTTCTAAACCCTTGTACTTTTTATTATTAAGCTTTTACTATTGATCGAAGGGGCAAAAATATTTTTTATTTCATAAAATTGATCAAGCAGTAAAAAAGTCATCTAAAGTCTATCTAATCTTGTTCTCATTCTACTCTTCGCGGGAACAATCCACAAATGTAAAACCAATATGCTCATTTTGTATGCTACCCGGAGATTACGGCATGACCCGGTACATATCAATCTTTAGGTTCACCGCTAGAACACCAACTAAAGGTCCCTGATACAGTCTCTGTATGTATCGCCCTTTAGGTTCATCCCCAGGGCGCCCACTGAAGGTCCCTGATACAGACTCTGTACGTATCACCCTTTGGGTTCACCCCTAGAATGCCAATTGAAGGGCCCTGATACAGGCTCTATACGTATCACCCTTTGGGTTCACCCCTAGAATGCCAACTAAAGGTCCCTGATACAGACTCTGCACGTATCACCCTCTAGGTTCACCCCTAGAATGCCGACTGAAGGTCCCTGATACAGGCTCTGTACAGCCTCAGAACGCTAACTGAAGGTCCCTGATACAGGCTCTATACGTATCACCCTTTAGGTTCACTCCCAGAATGCCAACTGAAGGTCCTCGATATAGTCTCTATATGTATCACCCTTTGGGTTCACCCCCTCTTCACTAATCGGAGATTACGACATGACCCTATACATACCGATCTTTGAATTCATCCCCTGGAACACTATTGAAGATTATGGAATAACCTTGTACGTTCTAATTTTCAAGTTCACCCCTGGAATGTTGACTGAAGGTCCCAGTATGACCCTGTACATGTTGCCTTTGGGTCCACCCCTCCAAGATCACAGCGTGACCTCGTACATGCTTCTTTCAGTTTCAACCGTCGTCCTATCATCCAAGACTTCTGAAACCCTTGTACTTTTTTATTATTACATTTTTACTATTGATCGAAGGGGTAAAAATATTTTTGTTTCACAAAATCGATCAAGCAGTAAAAACGTCATTCAAGAATTGATATGATCTTTTACTTATTGCTTATTACAGGAGCTACACTCCACCTCTCCTCAAAGCATAAGCTTGACCAAGGGGCAATCTATCCACAAAGCGTGAGTCCGACCAAGGGGCAATCTATCCATAAAGCACAAGTCTGACCAAGGGGCAACCAATCCATAAAGCATAAGTCCGACCAAGGGGCAACCAATCCATAAAGCATAAGTCCAACCAAGGGGCAATCTCTGGGCGAAGCTTAAGTTCGACCAAAGGGCAACCGATCCACAAAGTATAAGTCCGACCAAGGGGCAATCCCTCTGTGAAGCATAAGTCCGACCAAAGGGCAACCAATCCACAAAGCATAAGTCTGACCAAAGGGCAATCTCTCCATGAAGCATAAGTCTGACCAAGGGGCAATCTCTCTGTGAAGAATAAGTCTAACGAGGGGGCAACCAATCTATAAAGCATAAGTCCGACCAAGGGGTAATCTCTCCGCGAAGCATAAGTCTGACCAAGGGGCAACCAATCCATAAAGCATAAGTCCGACCAAGGGGCAATCTCTCCACGAAGCATAAGTCCAACCAAGGGGCAACTAATCCACAAAGCATAAGTCCGACTAAGGGGCAATTTCTCTGCAAAGCACAAGTCCGACCAAGGGGCAATCTCTCTGCGAGACACAAGTCCGACCAAGGGGCAACCAATGTATAAAGCATAAGTCCGACCAAGGGGCAATATCTCCACGAAGCACAAGTCTGACGAAGGGGCAACCAATCCAGAAAGCCTAAGTCCAACCAAGGGGTAATTTCTCCGTGAAGCACAAGTCCGACCAAGGGGCAACCAATCCACAAAGCATAAGTCTGACTAAGGGGCAATCTCTCCGTAAAGCATAAGTCCGACCAAGGGGTAACCAATCCACAAAGTATAATTCCGACCAAGGGGTAATTCCTCTATGAAGCTCAAGTTCGACTAAAGGGCATCCTTTCAACAAAGCACAAGTCCGACCAAGGGGCAAACCAGCCATCCATCAGGTATCATTCCTATCCCTTGCTCTTTCGTGCGATCATACTGACATGTGGCAGTAGTGATCCCTCGAGGGGCAGCCTGTGAGCATAGGATTTTATAGTCCCTCTCGCGAGATGATGATGACGTGTACCTGATTTTAATGCCTCAAAATAAAAGTTCTCTTTAGAATTTTTATTACCAATATAATGTTCCTTGTAAACTTTATACTTGGTAGAATCCAGTTCGGCGTGGCTGATAACACGTCTAATAGGAGCTCGAACCGATGATTTACACCCAAATCTCTAAATCCTCATTAAAATATCATTAAAATTCAAAAATCCCGCTTTGCCCCCTTTGACCCGTGTTTGGCAGCTTTTCAGGCTTGTGGGCCCGCTGGCTATCAGCTTATTGAAAGTTGATACTGCAAGCGGCATTCTGCCATACCGCCAGCGGTATCATCCATGTTGTCGGTGGCATGGCCAAAGTGAGCTCTGCAGACAGCTTTCATCTTCTTCCCTTGGGACAGTCTCTTTAACCATTTCGATGAAAATGGCTGAAAGGTCTCAAAGACCACCCCAATTTGCCTATAAAAGCACACCTTAGGTTTTAGAAAAGGGGGGAGAACACAAGAACAACATAAGAACACAAGAACAATCTAAAATTTGAGTTTACAGAATTCTAGAGTGAGAAAATAGATTTTAGAGAGATAAGAATTAGAAGAGGTAGGAAAAAGGATCTCAATCCATTGTTTTTCCTGGTTTTTCTTCTTTGAACTCTCTGATTGTAAGCTTAAAATCAGTAGATATTAAGTTAAAATCAATCTAAATAGGAACTTAAAGACTTAAGTACCCAATTTACTACCAAATCATCATTACAAGCTCCCTGGAGGTGTTCCTTGGTTCATGAAGAGGTGGATTCACGGCCCCGAGGTAAAAATCCTGAGTCTTAAAGCTCTTTGGCATTAATATTACTGGTTTGTACTGATTCTTGTTAATTTGTGTTCGTTCTTGGGGCTTTGGTCATTTTTCGACTGTTACCTGCTGCTGCAAGAAATTAAAGTCACTGGAGATATGTGATGTCACTGGCGGTATCACTCATGTCGCCAAAGACATCACTGATGCCGCTAGTGATATCACATCCTCCAGAGGCCTCACTTTCTTGTAGGACCCTTTCTTCATGGTACTCAGAAAGCCATGGAACCTGCCTACAGACTGGTGCCTTTAAGGATATCATTGCTGACGCCAATGGTATAACCTTCTGGACAACTGTTTTATTTCATTCATTTCTGACCTAGTTTATTTAAAAGCTAGGATACACAGTACAACGATGGAGGTCTAAAACCTTTTGAAAATAGACCCTACCCCAAACCATGTGGCATTTTCAGTAATAATTCGGATAAAATAACAATCGAGTCTAAAATTTGGTTAAAAGCAAAATTTCCCTCCAACGCCGTTCAAATCACATTTTAGCCATCCAACTGGGCTTCACAACGATATAAACATTTATGCCATGTTCATGCTAACTCGGGTCTTGTTTGGTTTGCCAACTATACATGATTCGTGATATATCTTGTACGACGTGCCGTATCTGCGCTAACCATCTTCTACAGGTAGATTTAGGTTAGATGTATGTTAGGCCTTCAGGTATTTTATTTATCGCATAGAGAATGTATAGGATTTGAAAGCCGTGTAATAATTTCAATTCCAACACTCACTTTTGGATGATTGTAATAATTTATTCGATGCTTGATAAATGCGATAACAACATAATAACCGAAAACATAAATAAATAGGATGGATTAAACTGATTAAGAAAGAATGCAATATCTTAACTTGGCCTAATGAAAAATAGGTAACATCATCTGAACTCGAAATCGCTACATAAGGTCTGGTCTACCACCTGGTGGGAAAATCGTACCAAAATTTCCCGATTGAGCTGAACTGGGTGGTGACTCTATTTTAAGTGCAGGATTTTGATCTCGTATCCTTTAACACCTAAATTGGACTTAAATCCAACTTCAACATCAGTGCTTTCATCACGCCTAAAATAAGGATCAATCCCTTGGCACGCTTCACAGTGCTAGTTATTATTTCCCCCTATGCGGTGCATCTCACGCTGCCCTCACGAGCAAGGAAAAGGTCGTCCGCTCACACACACCCCTCTTTGAATAGTCATACGAGCGAATGATGGTGTTCGATTTTTCAAGCATGGCTTCAGAAAAACCCAAGTGAGGAATAATTTTTAACGGGCAGAGGTTCAAAGCAGACCCTTCATCGACCATGACATAAGGAATAATCCGATCTAGGATCTAGACATAGATAAATAGAGCACGATTATGGTCAATCCCCTCAGGTGGAAGGTCCCGATAAGAAAACACAACTCCATTCTTATCCCTCAGAACTGGAAGTCCCTTCCCTATCATACTACACATCTCGACTATTGATATGGTAGAGGTTACTTCAATTTCTAAAAGCCTTTTAATAAGGGCTCTATGGTAGGCATCAGAACTGAGGATAAGCTGTTAGATGATAAAACGATCTTGCGTAGTCTTTAGTTGAGTAATGAGAGGGTCAATGTCAGGGCTCATCTCAACCTGAGGAGGCGGGGACATCGGCTTAGGAATGGCTTTGACGAACTTTTTGATGGGATCATTCTCAATATGGAGTCAGTTATCTTGAGGCTGGTATACCCGAATGCTTTGAGTAACATTCGTAACTCTATCAATCTTAACGCTCTTAGTGGCCGGAGTTTAGAACAAGTAAGTGGGCTCCTTGTGAGCTTACATAATATCCTATAACTCATACTTATCTACATTGAAAGCCTTGAGTTCCTTATCAGAATACTCCCCTTTTAGCACATAATTATCCACATTGAATGGTGTTTCTTTAACCACTTCCAAATCTTTGACCTTTGTCTCATCTTCTTGCCTCATTTCTTTAATTTCCATGGAGCTTACCACAGGATTGGACTGTGAAATCATGTCAAACACAAACCTCAAAGGGAGACCAGAACTGATAACCATCATAGGCTCTTCAGAGATCTCTTTTAGAATAGATTCTTCACTAATACCAGAGTTGATCATAGTGACCTTGCCTTTGAAGTTAGAGAGAGGGTTTTCCATGGTGCTTGGCTTCCTAACTAGCTCCTCAATTTTCCCTTCCTTAACCATTCGAGGGATGGTGGAGGCCAAGTTTTGCACTGATTAGTTTGATGCCCTTTCTTCACGGGGGAACTTCCAAAAGTTCCCTTTTTCGCCGGGTCGAGGGGCCCTATAATCCCGTAGAGGCTTTAACTTACTAGCTTCATACATTTTAGCAAATATGGTGCCAAGAGGCAGCTTCCACGGGGATACGGATGCTAGTTGAGAAGGGGTGACTTGAACTATAGACACTTCTCCTTAGGCCACAGATTACACTGCAGGCAACTTACCCTTGGCAGGAGCGGGTGAAGCTTCACTAGAATCATTCTTCCTATACCATGGTCGGTTCCCACTTGGCTTATTTGCCTTCTCTTTCTCTTCACGATGCTCAATTTTCTTGGCTTTCTCAAAAACCTTTGCGTAAGATTTAAAAGAGTCAGTTTTCATTTCCTTACAAAGAACTGGGAGAGCCCCGTCGAGTAACTTTGGGATCATCTCCTTCAAGTTGAGCTTCTAGTTCAATAAAACTTGGGTGGCCATAAGTTGATTGAAGTAGGAATTAAAAGTCTCGCCTGGCTTTTGCTTAATGGCCTCGAGATGCTAGATAGTGGTTTCTATGGTCGAATTGAAACCATAGTGACCGATCAAGGCTTCTAAAAGGAGCTTTCAATCTCGGATTGTCGACTCAGGGAGGGTATTATACCATTCAAGCACCGACCCTGATATAGTACATGGAAACAACTTGGCAAGAAATTTATCCCCAATCTTTTGAACACACAAAATAAGCCCGTACATCACGATGTGGGATTTAGGAGGTCCCTCACTGGAGAAGGCTTCCATTCTTGGCATCAAAAAATTCTTCGCCACTTTAGGTGAAAAGCCCGAAGACTGCGTGACCTGGTCGATTGGTGTCACACCTGGAGGATGTGTTACCTGATCGCTATTCACGGAGGTAGCCTAGAATTGAAAAGGTGGAGAAGGAGTTGGGGTCTCAATTTAAGGATGAACAAAAGGGTTTTGAGGGTAAATAGTTCCACGTGGGGTAACCATAAAATTGGGAGGAGATGGTGCAAAGGATATCAGTAGTGTTGGAGGGAGGACAAAACTGCTAGAAGGAACGACCATTTGCAGAGTAAAATGTTGGTCTAGATTAAGGGTTTTAGCAAGTAAAACAGGCGCAGTGGAAATTCAAAGTTTAATCTAGAGTCGAAGATCTCCTAAGCATGGCATGATTGATAATAGTGCTAGTCTTAAATTATTCTAGGTCATAAACACTTATTAAAAAGACCTAATAATAATTTATAACCACTTACCAGTTGAAGCGTGAATCTTGTAGTCGATAGAAAGACCCCTCAGCTATGCGCACAGACTCTAAAGTAAAAGCCCTCTGTAAATAGTCCATAAGAGCACAACCGACCAAAACCTTCTAGAAAGGGAGTACCGATAAATAAGTGGAAGATAGATAGATCTTCCCTACTAATGTATTCTAGAAGAAATTCCCTTAGTTTTCTATTCTGAGTAAAAATGTCTTTCGACATATTGCTTTTAGGAACCAGAACAACTAAGAGAATAAGAGAGTAAGAAAAGGAATATGAAATTAAGGACGAAAGATAATTGAGGAGGTGGCCTTTATTTATAGTGGTTTGGAATTATTCAAAGGGCAATAAAGTTCCTAACCTCAACCAATCAGAAATAAAATAAAAAGGCAAATAGGTTATTTAATTAACTCTGGAAGAGTTAGAACATAACTCAAACACTGGGAGCTTGCTTTAGGAGCAAGCTCCCAGTTGGATAGGGAGACTGCTGGCCATTCGACCAGTAGTCCCTTGTGCGCTTGCGCAGGAGTACAAGCCCACAAGGCTCGTGCCATGCGCGTAGGCCTACATGTAATGCAGCCCATAATGGGCCACTCTACATGCTACACAGGCCCATAAGGGCTGCATGCCTGTACAGCCCTTTGGGATTGTGTTATGCACAAGCGAACTAGATCTTGCAGCCTATTTTTGCATACCCTATGGGCCATGCACAACACCATTCCAAATGGTGGTGTCGTTTGGCCTATGCACATGCCCTATATTTGTACTGTCCCACAGTAAATTTATAGGCCCACTCACGCAGATTTATCTAATATTAATAAATCTCGCTAAGTTCGAGTCCTAATTTTCCCTTTATTTATTTTATCCTCCTTATTATTTAACAAGTTCATTAGTCTAACCAATATTATGGTCTAACCATATTTCCTTGCCCTTCTAGATTAGACCAAGTCTAACGGTGCTTTACATAGCTCGATCGTCGCTCAAAGTGTGTGGCCTTATAGGATCCCATAATATCGAGCTGTCAAAAGTTTAACCTAGCTTAATTCCTCTTAGAAATTGACCAGCTTGAAGCTCCAGACCGTTATAGACTCTGATTAACTTGATTGGTCATAGTGGCTCTCTAGTGAAGGGCATATGACCCCTTAATATTTAGAATGTCACGTGCATTATAACTTAATCCCGATTCTGCAGTAGTATCATTACAATTCACTCCTTCTATCAACCGTTAAGTACCATCTGGTTTCTAGGACTCAGTATAAGTGTTAGTCTACTAGTAGCAATAATAGCTACCCTAGTGTTTAGTCTTGCTGCCAAAGTATACTACTAAACAATTTTAATGTGTTGATCAAGATCTCATCCTATCAAATCATACTATGATCAGAGGTTTATGAGTGTGTCACTTCTAACAAGTAGCTAAGGTACATCTCCCTTATATTACTATAATGGAGTGATAGATTCCATCTTGACTACTCAGCTTACCAACGTACAGACATCAACTATACCCGTAGTCATCCGTATCACCCAGTCTATAGAATGCTTAGGCATGACCCAAATTATAGCAACATCTGAACAAGGTAACTAGTATCTCAGGTCTAAGAATATTCGTATTGCTGTTGTAATGAGATAATTAAACACCAACACATAATATAGATTACCAAGTGTTATCTCTTAGCTTTCTCCAATGTATCTCCCTGAATACATTCATGTGTTAACCCAAGGTACCACCCTCTAGCACTGGAGATATGCTACTCTGAATCAAATTCAAGAGGTATGATGACACATGCTAGTCTATCCTTATCATCAATGTCCAGTCTTGATGATACTATGACTAGGGATATTTAGACAAATCATAATTGCATACGAACTAGTTCTCACCAACATAGTCCTACTA
Source organism: Euphorbia pulcherrima (assembly GCA_947683365.1). Lineage (NCBI taxonomy): Eukaryota > Viridiplantae > Streptophyta > Magnoliopsida > Malpighiales > Euphorbiaceae > Euphorbia > Euphorbia pulcherrima. The sequence goes on from CANTUS010000014.1 coordinate 47,972,963, forward strand.
TACCCTTGTAATATGTGCTATGCTTATATCATGGAATTTTGCAAACACATCAATGAATATATTCTAAACCAGTCATAATCATTCTGTCATACCAACTGGAATTAGTAGGTCCAACCTAGGGTCATGCTCAACAGGTAATTCATAATCATTCTATCATACTAAGACTCCACATAGAATGCAAAACAAATAAGGGGGGGTTCATTGTTCAAGTTCTTACACCTATGTCTATAAGTTTTAATTTAACAATTTAAACTTTCATTTGTAATACCATATCATGAATCCAATTCATTATACTAGAAATCAACTAATTCAAAAAGTCCCTTTGGTAATTAGTGTTGGGAACTGATAGTCAGATTGAGCATGCATAACAGGCATGGCAGAAATTCAAAATTTTATCCCTGTCCCCCGGAACTCCTATTAGTTGCATATAAATTAAATAAAGCCTTAACTGGATAATTCTCTACCTAGGTTAGCATGCAAAAGGACTAGGCATACCATAATTCCAAATTATATCCTAGCACATTTATTTTATACTAAGCATGTTATAACTCTAAGCTATAGCCTAAGCATAAAATAAATTAAGCATGCAAAATAACCTAAGCATAATTATTAAGTCTAAAAACACTTAAAGGAAAAGATTTAATAATTAAAAGAGAAAGAGAAAGAACTTACCAGTTGAAGCATGCCTTTGCAAAACCTTCTTGCACAAGCCTCCAATCGTAGGATAGCTTCTATCAGTATCCACATGAACCCCACCAACCAAAACCTCCCTGGGTGGAAGAACTAAGAAGCCTCAAGTAGTTGCTAGACCACTCCAGAAGCCTCACCCAAAAATATAAACTAGAGGTGCCCGAATAAATTCAGGCTCCTAAAAAATAACTTGCTCAATTACCCGAGAGATTAATTATCTCGCTTAGGATTTATGCTTTGAGCTTGGTGCACAAAATTGTGTATTTTGAAAGGAGAGGGGATAGCCTATTTATAGGCTTGGGGAGCAAAACTTTGCTCCCTATCAGCGATGTGGGATGGGAGTTTTACTCCTATCCCACACGGGTTGCACACGCGGGTCCAAAGGAACCGCCTGTGACCCGTATACATGCAGCGTGCTATGCACGCTGCATGTGGCAAGGCAAGCCCACCTTATGGGCTTGCCTTGCATGTGAGCTGGGCCTTGCGGCCCATGCCGCCAGCCCAGCTTGCGCTGCCCTTTTCATGGGCTGTCGTGAACACTGCCTAGCAGTGTTCGCGTACCTTTTGGTGCACTCCGTGCAACCGAACTTTGTACAAAATATTTCATACTTTTTGGTTTTAACTCGCCAATGCAAAATCCCCTTTAAATCCTTTCAAATAAATATTTATTTTTGACTCTAATAAATTAGTTACCAGTCAAAATAAATTTCTTGGTCCAACCAAAATTGATCTAATCAATTATAATTTATTTATGACTCTAATTAATTAGTTACCGGTCAAAATAAATTCCTTAGTCTATCCAAAAAAGATCTAATCAATTTTAACCAATCAAATAATAATCCAATTATTATTTATGTTATATTTTCGTAATAGAATAAATCTATTAGTTCTTTACTTAGTCCGATGAAGGTCCAATGTGTGTGACCTTATAGGATCCCGAAGCATTGAGCAGTTAAGGCTTAACCAACCCTTGTTCTAATGGAACCATTGCCTCGATGCTCTAAATCGTGAATAGAACTCGATTACCTTAAACGACTGTAGTATGCCTCTAGCAGGGGGCTACCATCCCCCATTACTCGGAACGTCATTTATGCTTATGACTTTATCTCGGTTAATGTAATAGTTATCCAGTGCAATAAATTCCTTCCATTCTTTAATTTTAGTACCATCTGGTTTATTGGGTTCGGTTAAAGTGTTAACCCACTAATAGCAAGGTTGCTCCAAGCTATCCTAGTTATTTACTTGTTACCGAAGTATATTGCCTTTTACTATAGTGTGTTTGACTAGAAACCATTTCTATCAAACACATACTCTGATTAGAGGTTTATGACAATTATCACTTTAACAAGTGGCCAGGTACAACTCCTTAATATATCCGGAGCGATGGATTCTTTCTGACTACTCAGCTTACCAACGTGCTGTCATCACTATACCCGTAATCACCCATAGCACCCTAAATTAATGAGTGCATAGTAATGACCTAAAGTATAGCAATAGTACCACACAAGGTAGCTAGCATCTTAAGTATGAGGACATTCGCAAAGCTTATTACATGAAGATAAACACTAACACACTGATATATATACCAAGTGTTTATCTTACTACGGTCTCCAATATATCTCACAGATATATCCATGTGTCAAACTTAAGGCACCACCTTCAGTCTTTTAGGAGATTAACTGCTTGGACCCTTTCCAAGAAAGTTGACCACATGCTAGTCTTTCCGTTTCATCAATATCCTTTCTTGATGAAACTATGACTAGGGATAGTTTAGACATAATCATAGTTGCACATGAAGCAGGTTCCACCAAATATAGTCCAACTATAATTTCTCTGACTTCATGCTATGATATGTCAAGGACTTTTGTATACATACATCAATGAGTATATTTTAACCAGCTATAATATATATATATATATATATATATATATATATATATATATATATATATATATATAGAAACACATTGATATAAACAAAAGAACAAATGCCTTTATTGATTAAATAAATTATTCGTACTATTACATAATTAAGATATATCGCCCTAATTGCCTTAAGGGCATACATCATATCCAACAATTAGAATCTAGAACCGATGAGAATTCCAGGTAGGAGAGGCCCCCTAGAAGTGAATGAGCAGCCTTGTCCAATCCTTGCCATAATAAACATGGGCCCTTCTGACTCAGTTAACCATAAACTAATTAAATTAAAGATTTCGTTCTTTTCTAGTTTAAGAATTATCCCATATAATTCAAAAATTAAAGCATTTACAATTTAGAGTAAAACAATGTTAATTTTTAGATAACTACCCTGACTAAGTTTAAGCAACACTTAATCTAGTTATCACAACATTTTCTATTACAAGAAATAAATTCCTAGGCATGGCATAACATACTTGAAAATATTCCATAGAAAATCAAACTATCATATTTCTAGTCAATCATACAATGGCAGTAGGCAGCCTTTGATACCACTATTGGTCTAGATTAAGGGTTTTAGCAAGTAAAATAGGTGCGGTGGAAATTCAAAATTTAATCCAGTGTCCAAGATCTCCTAAGCATGGCATGATTGATAATAATGCTAGTCTTAAATTATTCTAGGTCATTAACACTTATTAAAAAGACCTAATAATAATAATTTAACCACTTACCAGTTGAAGCGTGAATCCCATAGTCGGTAGAAAGACCCCTCAGTTACGTGCACAGACTCCAAAGTAGAAGCTGTCTATAAATAGTCCACATGAGCACCACTGACCAAAACCTTCTAGAAAGGGAGTACCGGTAAATAAGTGGAAGATAGCTAGAACTTCCCTACTAATTTATTCTAGAAGAAATTCCTTTAGTTTTCTATTCTAAGTAAATACGTCTTTCGATGGATTACTTTTAAGAACCAGAACAACTAAGAGAATAAGAGAGCAACAGAAGGAGTATGAAATTAAGGACAAAAAATAATGAAGTAGGAGGCCTCTATTTATAGTGGTTAGGAATTATTCAAAGGACAATAAAGTCCCTAACCTCAAACAATCAGAAATAAAATAAAAAGGGCAAATAGGTTATTTAATTCACCCTGGCAGAGTTGGAACACCACTTAAACATTGGGAGCTTGCTTAGGGAGCAAGCTCCTAGTTAGACTAGGAGAGTGCTGGCCATTCGGCCATCAGTCCCTTATATGCTTGTGCATGAGCGAAAGCTTACAAGGCTTGTGCCATGCTCGTAGGCTTGCATACCATGCACATGTCCACATGTAGTGCATCCATTTGGGCTTGCACAACGCACAAGCGGGCTACATCTTACAACCCGCTTTCACGACGCATAGCACCATTCCAAACGGTGCTATCGTATGGCCTTTGTGTAGGCCCTATATTTGTACTATCCCAAAATATGTTTGTAGGCCCAGTCGCACAGATTTATCTAATATTAATAAATCTCACTAAGTTTCAGTCATAATTTTCCCTTTATTTATTTTATCCTCCTTATTGTGTAACAGGTTCATTATTCTAACCAATGAATATTGGTCTAAGCAATATTATGGTCTAACCATATTTCCTTACTCTTCTAGATTAGACCTAGTCCAACGGTTCTTTACATAACACAATCGTAACTCAAAGTGTGTGACCTTATAGGATCCCATAATATCGAGCCGTCAAAAGTTTAACCTAGCTCAATTCCTTTTAGGAATTGACCAGCTCGGAGCTCCAGACCGTTATCGACTCTGATTACCTTGATCGGTCATAGTGGCTCTCTAGCAAAGGGTATATGACCTCTCAATATTCATAATGTCACATGCATTGTGACTTAATCCTGGTTCTGCAATAGTATCAATACAATTCACTCCTTCTATCAACAGTAAGTACCATCTGGTTTCTAGGACTTGGATTAAGTGTTAGTCCACTAGTAGCTATAATAGCTATCCCAGTATTTAGTCTTGCTGCCAAAGTACACTACTCAACCATTTTAATGTGTTGATCAGGATCTCATCCTATCAACTCATACTCTGATCAGAGGTTTACGAGTGTGTCACTTTTAACAAGTGGCCAAGGTACATCTCTCTTATATTGCTATAATGGAGTGATAGATTCCATCTTGACTACTCAGCTTACTAACGTACAGACATCAACTATACTCATAATCATCCGTATCACCCAGTCTATAGAATGCTTAGGTATGACCCAAAGTATAGCAACATCAGAATAAGGTAACTAGTATCTCAGGTCTAAGGATATTCATATTACTATTGTAATGAGACGATTAAACACAAACACATAATATAGATTACTGAGTGTTGTCTCATAGCGGTCTCCAATGTATCTCTCTGAGTACATTCATGTGTTAACCCAAGGCACCACCCTTTAGCACTGGAGATATGCTACTCTGAATCAAATTCAAGAAATATGATGACACATGCTAGTCTATCTGTATCATCATTATCTAGTCTTAATGATACTATGACTAGGGATATTTAGATAAATCATAATTACACACAAACCAGTTCTAAACAATATAGTCCCACTATGCCCTTGCAATACATGCTATGGTTGTATCATGGACTTTTACAAACACATCAATGAGTATATTCTAAACCAGTCATAATATATTTTCACAGTCATTGATATAACAAAATAATGCCTTTATTAATATAACTTTGTTTGTACAAATAAAATTAACTAAGATATATTGCCCTAATTTCCTGTAGGGCATACATCATATCTAACATAAAATGCCCTGAGAAAGCGGGGAAGATGGGAGTCTGAGAAATAGGTCTCAAGTGTGGAGGTGGAGGAAAAGTGAATGTCGGTGTAGGAAAAGATGGGGGAGGCTGAACTAGGGTCTGACCAAAATGAAACTGACTCAGTTGGACAGGCAGGAGCGGTGGACCCAAAAACTGATGCTGAATGGGTGGAGCCTGACTAGATCCATTTTGAGCGACTTTTAACTGTCCCTGAGCATGAAACACGAGCCTTGATGGCCTTTACGAATCCCTTTCTTCTCTCAGAGCTGATTGAACTTGCTCTTGGATGGAAATACGAAATAGATCAGACTATAAAAATATAGCCATAGCGTCGGCTATCTCGGCACCTAGCTGCGACTGATTCTGATTAGTTAGAGGAGGAGAAATAGAAGGAGGAGGAGTCAGACAGAATCCCACTAACTGGCGGAATATCAGATATGGTAGATAAAGCAGATTTTGGAACTGAAATGAAAATCACTGGCCGGTGAACCAAAAGATGATCAAGTCGGAGCTAAAGAAGACTATGACAGCGAGGATGACTCAACCTAACTGAGAAATTGGAGAATGATCAGCCCGAATTTAACCATGGATGAAGTGAATGATTACATAATTATCGAGTGATGAATGCCGTATATATAAGGGCGGTTTAGAGAGGTAGAGAACAGAAAAGCTTATGATGCGAAGCCTAACACCAAAATACGAGAGACGTGCAAATTCCTCACTATGCCTAGCAAACTCAAAATGGTTCCTTGGGACTCAAACAATCTCAGGCATTTTGTTAAATTCCCCCGTCAAGCAAGGGGAGAGTAGAGGTAAGCAAAAGAATAAAAAAGTCGGCCACAGCCGGCCTATGCATGAGGTACATATGCATGAGCACAACACAAATAGCATGCGAAAAGTGAACTTCTTCCAACCTTATAACTTAGGCACAATGCTGTTCATAAGATATGGGGCTTAACTCAAATGCCAACGAACGACCATTGAGTATGCGACCTAAATCTAAAATATGCGTTTTTTGGTAATTGCCTAAGGGGAAGTTGTTATGGCTTCATCTAACACGGTATCTGGTATCAAACTGCTGGTATTGTAGCAAAATATTGTAGAAGGGTCTCATTTACCTTGATTCCACTTAACTCAACCACTCCTCAAATGAGTGCTATCGCGGGAATTACATGTTGGTTAAGACGAGTGATCCACCCACAAATATCCCCAATTCCTGGCGGGCATGAGGTATACAAGCGAGCTTCACGGGGTGAGATAATAACCTAGTGTCTAACTATGCGATGGACTCAAAAGGCATAAGAAATAAAGCTTTGATAAAAAGATGATTTCAGCACATCATCAAAATCCTTTAACCAATTTTTAAAAATGAGAGCGATTTTTCAAATTTTAAGTTAAGAGGAAATCCCCAGCAGAGTCGCCAATCTGAGCGGGCGACCTTTTCCAAACCCTTAAGGGTGCAGAAAAAATAAAGCACGGCGAAGCGAGCGGAAGGATTGATCCTCTTTTAGGTGTGTGAGGGAAATATTGATGAAAATGATGTTCAAGTTGATATTTAGGTCAAATTTAAATGTTAAAAGATACGAGACCCAAAATCTTGTATTTTAAGATAGAGTCGCCACCCGGATAGCTCTACCGGGAATTTGGGTACGATATTCCCACCGGGTGGTTGGACCGTACCTTAAAATAGAGATTCCGAGTTCGGATGATGTTGCTTACTTTTTATTTATTAAATCAAATCATTTACATTCTAATAAAGGCGACTTTAAATCTTATCCGATTTAAATCCTCCTAATTAGAGTTTTCGGTTATAATATCCGTACATCACACATAGTGGCATGCAAAAAGCAGTAAATAAAGCAGATAAATTATTTATTAAATGGCTTTTCAAATACCTATACATTTTCTAATGCGGGAAAAGTAAAAGCGAATAAATAAAGCGAATAAAGAGAGACCGAAATCGAGTCTCAATCAGGCTTAACAACCTTGAAACAGCTCCAAATATAGCAAATCACAATCGAAGAATCACATATAATGCATAAATAAAATGAGGCAAAAAATTAAAACAAAAAGAGGAGAAAGCCATTTTTGGGAATTTTCGGGATTAAAAACGCGTTATTAAGGCATTAAATAAATATCTAAGCAACCTAATAATTAATTATATAAACTAAAACCCTAAAATCAATTAACATATTTATAGAATATTTTTGCAATTTTTATTTAGGATAAAAAGATTTTTAAGGATTTATTTGGTGAAAAAGGCAATTTTAAGCCATTAAATAGACATTTAACCAATTAAATAATTAATAAAATATTTTCAATAGATTAAAAATTATTTTAATTAATCCCAGATTATTTGTGATTTTTTAGAAATTTTTCGGGTGAAAATCGGGGTAAAAAACCAAGAAAATGATAAAACAGGGCCAAAAACACAAAATATGGACCTTTTGGCATTTTTGCCAGGCCAACCGCTAGAGTGGGCATCAAACCGCTGCTGATTACCGCCGGAGCAGTTCGACCAAAAAAATGCCAAACGGATAGAAATCGGTATTTTTACACCCGAAAACTCAAGGTTACCAAAATTTTAAGCCGATTCACACAATATTTCAGTAGATCTGGACTTAAAATGACGAAATAACTTTGATTTTTTGGCTTTGGAACAAAAAAGGAACCCAAAAATACCGAGAATGGTATTTTCAAAAATACCGAAAGAGAACGGGTAGAAGACCCCAAGAACAACCAAGAACAGCAAAATAATTAAATAAATGATTAAAAGAGATTAGAACTCAATTTTGTTACCTCTAGGTCGTGAATCGACATTTTGAGACTCAAATCGGACGTTTGGCAAGCTTTGTGACGAATTTGTGACGAAAATCCAGCGAAACAGTGACGAGAATAACGATGAACTTAGTGACGGATTTTAGTTATTTTATGATAAAAAGTCCCTAAATCCTATTTAAGCCCATTTTAACCTATGATTTCTACTTGATTTTAGGGTTTAGACTAAAAGATCAAGCCTAATAAAACTTAGGAACCCAAATTGATCAGATTTCCATGACTTTATGAAGCTTTCTCTCTCTAAAAAAGCTAAGAACCCCAAAACGAAATTTCAGTCTTTAATTTGGAAAAAAGGTCCTGAATTAGGTAATTTAATGGGTTTATACAGACTTCCCTCACTCCAAATAACCTAATTAGTCCCTAGAAATGTTTAATTTCCCGGAAGAAATTGAGTTCATCCGATTTAAAGAGAGAAAAGATGAATTAGAGACAAACCTAATAGCCCGTGCAGCGGTTGAATCTCAACCGCTATCACGGGCACGGTTAACCACGCCAATGGGGCGGTGAACCGTACAAGGGCGAGTCAAACCGCCCTAGGGGGTGGGGTTCACCACACCACAGGGGCAGCTCGGCGACGTGACCATATTATGGCCTCGTGCGCCGAGCCACTCGTGAGTGCGGTGAACTGCACCAAGGGGCGCGGTTCACCGTGCCACTGGGGCGGCTCGCCATGCACCGGTACAACAAATCGCCCTGCGGCGGCGGCTCCGGTGACGGGGGACTAGCATCTTTTTTATTATTTTTTTAACTTATCCTTTTTATCCTTTTGTTTTTTTTGAATTTTTATTAATTTTATATTTTAACTTGTGATGGAAAACGACGCGATTGAAGACCTAAATCGTCCTTTGAATACTTGCCAAGCGTAATTCAACTCAGAAAGAATAGAACAACAGGCCCACAAAAAGGTCAGAGCAAAAGTCATCATTGTTCCGTGGGACACTAAAAAGCCCGTGATCATACACTCGCGCTGAGACGCGCCACCGCGCGTGAACCGAGCCAAGGGGTGCGGTTCACCTTACCGCCGCCGGCGGCTCCGACGACGAGGCGACCTACCATTTTTCATTATTTTTTATGTATTTATTTTATTTATTTATTTTGAGTTTCATGAGTTTTTATTATTTTAACCGGTGAGGGAAAATGATGCGATTAAAGTCCTAAATCATCAAGAGAGTACTTACCAAACGCGATTTGACTTTGAAAGAACAGAACAACTGGCCCGCAAAAGGTCACCATTAGTCTATGGGACACCGAAAAGCCTCTACTCACATTAACATGTTGAGAAGGTGCTAGTTGATTTCACAAAAGTTATTACATTAAGAACTTAAGCAAATTCAATCAGTGAACTAAATCCCTCCAAGAATCGTTAACTCAAATTAGTTTGTAAGAATTTGTAAGTGAAAGTTGTAAACTTGTAGAATTCAAAACCCTCTTTTTACAAATTCAATTGTAAAATCTCATACTTGGGTGAGTATTGAGATTGGGACTTGGCTTAAACTAGGAAAGTTTAAGTGGTATATCCCTGTGGGACCTAGCTTAAAATTGAGTAGAATTTAAGTGGCATATCCCGCTGAAATAGAAGGACTCAGCTAGAAGTTGGTCCTTTAGGTGGTATATCCTCCATCCGGAAGAGAGGTAATCATCCGGAGACAGCGAGAAAGGACTCAGCTGATGATTGGTGTCTTTAGTGGTATATCCTACATCTGAAGGAGAAAACTGTTGGTCTAGATTAACGTGATTAAACATATAAAACAGGCGCAGCGGAAATATAAAAATTTAATCTAGAACCCCAGATCTCCTAAGCATGACATGATTGATAACATAAAATAGTCTATTATTATTTAGGTCTTAAACACTTATTAAAAAAACCTAATAATAATTTAACCACGTGCCAGTTGAGGCGTGAATCCCAATGTCGGCAGAATCACCCCATCAGCTGCGTGCACAGACTCCAAAGTAGAAGCCCTCTATAAATAGTCCACACAAACACTACCGACCAAAACCTTCTAGAAAGAGAGTACCGATAAATTAGTGGAAGATAGCTAGATTTTTCCCGACTATTTATTCTAGAAGAAATTCCCTTAGTTTTCTATTTTAAGTAAATAAGTCTTTCGACGGATTACTTTTAGGAACTTGAACAACTAAGAGAATAAAGAGAGAGAGGGAGAGCACGAAATTGGTGAGAAATAATGAGGGGAGGAGGCTTTTATTTATAGTGGGTAGGAAATATTCAAAGGGCATAAAGTCCCTAATCTCAACCAATCATAAATAAAATAAACATAACCTTTTAGTCATTTACTAAATAAGAAAGAGTTAGAATAAAATTCATCTTCCTTTATTATTATTATTATTATTCTATTCTATTCAATTAATTTAATTAATTAATTAATAGAATAAATAATTTCTATTTAATAGGAAATAAAGTTAGACTTGAATTACAACTCTTATTAAATAATTATCCAACTAATTAATAATCAATCAAATAATTTCATAATTGATTAATTAATTAAAGAATAATTAAAACTTATTTGAATAATACTAAATAATAGAAACAGAACTAAAACCGGACTCTAAGTCTAAGTGGGACACTGATGGCTTTTGGCCAGCAGTGTGCGCGGGCTCACAGCCCGCGCGTGGGCCTACGCCGATGCGCAGGCTCAGCCTATATTGTGTACAACCCTTATGGGCTATGCACGCTGCTCCAAGCAGCCCGCTATGTGCAAGGCCTGTGGGTCTTGCGCAATGCTTCTAGCATTGCCAAGGCCCACACGCAGGTCCGTCGCAAGTGCTATCCCACAGCACTTGCGCAGACCCACTTGTGCAGGTCCACACAGTACTTTACTGTGGACCCCCCTATGCGGTTCCTATTTCTCTTATGCCTTCTCATAATTTGTGGTACACTGGTCCAATTAGTAAAATTGGTCCAACCAATAAGATGGTTTAGCCATTTATTTCCCGGTGTACTGGTCCAACTAGTAAAAATTAGTCCAACCAATTAAAGTGGTCTAACCATTATTTCTCATCTAGAATAGACCTAGTCTAACAGTTCTTTAAATAGCTTGATCGTAACTCAAAGTGTGTGACCTTATAGGATTCCATAATATCGAGCCATCAAAGTTTGACCTAGCTCAAATTCCCTTTTAGGAATTTGACAGGCTCGAAGCTCCAGACCGTTGTGGACTCCAATTACTTTGATCAGTCATAGTGGCTGTCTAGCAAAGGGCATATGACCCCTTAATATTCAAAATGTCACGTGGTTGTGACTTAATCCCAGTTCTGCAATAGTTCAATACAATTCACTCCTTCTAACAAATGTTAAGTACCATCTGGTTTCTTAGACTCGGTTTAAGTGTCAGTCCACTAGTATCCATAGAGGCCACCCCAGTAATTTAGTCTTGCTACCAAAGTATACAACTCAACCATATTAATGTGTTGACTAGGATTCCATCCTATCAACCCATACTCTGCAGAGGTCTATAAGTGTGTCACTTCTAATAAGTGGGCAAGGTACAACTCCCTTATATTGCTATAGCGGAGTGATAGATTCCATCTTGACTACTCAGCTTACCAATGGACAGACATCAACTATACCCGTAATCATCCATATTACCCAATCTATAGAGTGTTTAGGTATGACCCGAAGTATAGCAACATCTAAACAAGGTAACTAGTATCTCAGGTCTAAGGATATTCGTATTGCTATTGCAATGAGACGATAAAACACCAACACATAATATAGACCACCGCGTGTTGTCTCATAGCGGTCTCCAATTTATTTCCATGAATACATTCATGTGTTAACCCAAGGTACCACCCTCTAGCACCGAAGATATGCTACTTGGAATCAAATTCAAGAGGTATGAAGACACATGTTTGTCTTTCTGTATTCATCAATGTCTAGTCTTAATGATACTATGACTAAGGACATTTAGACAAATCATAATTGCACACGAACTAGTTCTCACCAACATAGTCCTACTATGCCCTTGTAATACGTGCTATGATTATGTCATGGACTTTTGCAAACACATCAATGAATGTATTCTTAACTAGTCATAATATATTTTCGCGGTCATCGATATAACAAAAGAAATGCCTTTACATTCGTTCGTACAAATTTAACTAACTAAGATATATCATCCTAATTGCTCTAGGGCATACACCGTATCTAATAAAAACATCTCCGGAGACAACTGTAAAGGCTTGATTCCTACCCCATTTAAAGGAATCTCACTAGTGGATAAAACTCGGAGGAGGAAACTCCGGGACTGGACGTAGGCAGGGCCGAACCAGTATGAACCCCTTATGTTTGATTTTCTTTAACCCTTTATGTTATTGCATTATATTTCATATCTGCATCATTAGGACTTATTAACTTCAGACTAAAATCAAACATGCTACACAAGATTTTTATAAGTCTATAAACTCCGCGAAAAAGGATCACTCACCCCCTCTGACCCTAAATACATAGGCACAGGGACCAACAATCGTTGATCCCTTTTATTCTTAAAGTGATGTCTCTCTGAGGATGTGTCTTCTTAGTGAGAGAGAACAGCTTCAGGAGTGATATCTTAAGCCTCTGATGCATGTGATTCTGAAGAGTCCTTGGTGGTTCCCAGAATCAGCTTTCAAGTGTCCTTCGTTTAATTTGTTTCTTCTTTCGACGGATATTCTTATTGATTGATGATTTTCCTTGGATTGATGCTTTAGAGCTTTAGATAAGAGGTTCTTAACTCTATTTCATATCCTGTGAACTTATTACTTGAATGTATTCTTCTAGTGAGTGCTGAGTTCTGATGACTGATATAGTGGATTTGTCCTTTGAGTCTTTTGATTCTTATGCGATATTGTCTATACTTGTGAGTACTTCATCTTTTGTCTCAGAGTTGATACATTTTTTTATACTTTTGCCATCGATGATTTCTTTGCAGAGACTGAATGAGATCCTAGTGATCTTTGGGAGACTATCTTCTTTGATTTGTGAAGAGAGTGAGGATATGATATCAACTTGTGTTGACTTAGTCTCATATCTTTTTATGTTCCTCTGAGCTTGGCTTCCTTTTGAGCACAATCTTGTCTTTCTTTTATCTGATTGTGAGCATAGCTTAAGATTCTTCTTTAGTCTTTAGGTACTCTGAGATATTCTCCTTCCGAGCTTGGTTTTAGAGCTTTTATCTTATGTTATCTTCAAACCCTTTAGTTGTCTTCAACCTCTCTTGTTATCTTTAAACTCTTTTGTTATCTTCAAAAACATATTTGGATCTTCTTCTTTGTTCTAAGTTAGAACAATGTTTTCTTGATTCTGAGGAGTTCTTACTTTTGAGCTAGATCCAATATAAACATTGGATGAGAGTTTTGAAATTTCTTCCTCTTTACAATAGTTTAGCTTCTATTCTTGTTTTTCCCCTTTTGTCTTAGTGTATGTGTTGTTGCCATATCTTGATCAGATCCTCTCCAAACGGTTTTATATTTGTAATTTTTGCATCTATTACCCCTGCTCTTCGATGTATTTTCTATCAACTTCAGCGCACTAAACGAAAGTGGTATAGTTTTGCAAAGGTTAGAGCAGCCTACATTAACAAATCCACATATTTAATATTTTTGAAAAAGATCTTTTTGTATCTAATTGTTGGAAGGTTCTATGAGTCTATATTTTTTAGTTTATATAGATTTTCAAGAATTAGTTGCTTGCTTATGGATCTATTGACTTCAGTTTAAGATTTATGGATAAAAATGCTTGAGTGATGTTTGTTATTCTACTTCTTGGATAGACTTTCTTTTTATTCTTTATGGTCTTTCTATTTTCTTTGTGCGGATTTATCTGCCTTTTAGTTTGATATAATTGTTCGTCTTAGTTTATTCCACATGTGAAAATGGTTTATGTTCATAAAAAAAGTGGATGAATCACATGCTAAAACATACACCAAAATAGCACTTCTTTACATGTGGATTTCGTCATACAATTTGAACTTAGTTAGATGTGCCTTAAGATGAAGACAATTTAAAATTTGTGCAGAGAGACATTATGTTTCACATATATTTAACGAATATATTCAACTTGGACTACCTTAATAAATAGCAATGTATAAAAGAAAACATAAAATTAGTTTTGATAAATACGAATAAGATATTAATGTATTCACTTGAATCACAACTCCACACTCCTTACAACTTTTTCAAATTACAAACTATTCTAACCGGCTCAATAAAAATAACCCGAATATCACATTTGGTTTGAGTTAGGCTCATTAAAGAGAATAATTCTACAAATCTAATTTATTAAAATGGTTACACAACCACAGTCACTCATTCAACAAAAATGTAGTGCCATCAATTACAGGACATGTCTCTCTAATTTGCAATATCAAATGGTCTAAAACCGAATAAATAACTAATGTCTCGCAATGAGTGCTATCCCTTGCAATAAAACACGAATTTCATTTCGTTATTCTATCCAACTATACCCTCCTTCTTTCACAACCCCAACTAAATCCATTTTCTCCCTCACCTCTCTAACATCTCCCCACATCCCATTCAAATCGAATATACTCGATAGCATAGTATATGAACCACTATCATTTCCATCAATCGAAATTGCCATGTTAGCTGCATATTTCCCCACTTCAAAATTACCCAAATTTCGACACTCGCTCAATAAACTCCTCCATACCACTGCTTCTTTTTTTACCGATATATTCTCTATAAACTCTTTTACCTCATATATTTTACTAGCTCATCCTAAAAGCGAAACCACTCAGACATAACGTTTGGTCCCTGGCTTAATGCCAAACTTGTGCATTGATTTGAAATTACTAAGGCCCTCGTCTACAAGGCATGCATGGCTATAAGCCGAGAGCACGCCTATAAATGCCACATAATCAGGCTCTATTTTTTCGCCCATCATTTCTTTGAATATCATTAGCACTTCTCTGGCTAAACCATGATGAGCATATGCCGAAATTATCGAGTTATAACAGATAATGTCTTTTATAGCTAAGGAATTAAACTCCACACGGGCATCTTTAAAGCTTCCACATTTAGCATACATGTCAACAAGGGAATTTATAACGAATGGATCGAAATCAAAACCCATCTTGATTATTTCGCTATGGAGTTGTTGGCCAAGTTGAAGACTCAATAGGATACTAGCTACGGCAATTATTATAGCAAATGTGAAATTATTCGGCTTTTGTTCTGAATTCTATAATTCCAAGTAAAGTTTTAGAGCTTCTTCGTTTTTCGATCGATGGGTATATCCGAAAAGCATTGCATTCCACGCTATGATATCTTTCTGATTCATCTTATTGAATACAAGTCTCGCAGATTCAAGCCATGAACAATTGGAATAACCACCTATAAGAGCACTTCCAGCAAATAACTTGGAGGCAAAACCGAGTTGTATAACGAGTGCGTGAATTTGCTTGGTCAATTCCAAGGTTGACTCACCGAGAAGGCTAACAAATGTTAAAAGGCTCGGCTGTAATATATTGTGCCTTAACTTGTTGAAAAGATCGATAGCTTCATGAAATTGTTCACTCCTCGAGTATCCCACAATAAGGGTATTATAGGAAACTACGTTATAATTAGACATAACATCGAAAACCCATCTCACATCATTCAAGCAAGAATATTTCGTGTACATACATATTAAACTATTTCTCACAAAAAGATCACGAACAACACTTGACTTGATAGAGTAACCGTGTACTTGTTTACCGAGCTCTAAAGCCTCTAATGAGCCACACGATGTGAGGATGCTCGAGCAATTGAACCCATCTGGCATATAACTCAATTGAGCCGTCTCAATAAACAATTTCATAGCTTTACTGTCGAACGAGTTCTTCATATATCTAGCAATCATTGTAGTCTAGGAAATTACATTTCTGTCGTCCATCCCATCAAATACTTTCCTAGCAATTTCTACTTTACCACACTTGATATAAAAATCAATCAACACATTAACAAATGAAACATCCAATTCGATTCCTATCCTCATTACATAACCGTGAATTTCCTTACCGCTTTTAACAAACTGGACCATCGAACAGGCACACCGAGACGTACCGTAGCGCGGTGAACCGCGCCAAGGGGCACGGTTCACCTTGCCGCCACCGGCGGCTCCAGCGAGGAGGGGACCTACCATTTTTTATGTATTTATTTTATTTATTGTTTTTGAGTTTCATGAATTTTTATTATTTTAACCTGTGATGGAAAATGATGCGATGAAAGTCCAAAATCATCAAGAGAGTACTTGCCAAACGCAATTCGACTTCAAAAGAGTAGAACAACTGGCCCACAAAAGGTCATCATCATTCTGCAGGACACTGAAAAGCCTGTGCTCACATTAACAAGTTGAGAAGGTGCTAGTTGATTTCACAAAAAGTTATTACATTAAGAACTCAAGCAAATTCAATCAGTGAACTAAGTCCCTCCAAGAATCGTTAACTCAAATTAGTTTGTAAGAATTTGTAAGTGAAAGTTACAAACTTGTAGAATTCAAAACCCTCTTTTTACAAATTCAATTGTAAAACCTCATACTTGGGTGAGTATTGAGATTGGGACTTGGCTTAAACTAGGAAAGTTTAAGTGGTATATCCCTGTCGGACTTAGCTTAAAATTGAGTAGAGTTTAAGTGGTATATCACGCAAAAATGGAAGGACTCAGCCAGAAGTTGGTCCTTTAGGTGGTATATCCTACATCCGAAAGAGTGGTAATCATTCGGAGATAGCGAGAAAGGACACAGCTGAAGATTGGTGTCTTTGGTGGTATATCCTACATCCAAAGGAGAAAACTGTTGGTCTAGATTAACGTGATTGAACATATTAAACAAGCGCAGTGGAAATATATAAATTTAATCTAGATCCCCAAATCTCCTAAGCATGGTATGATTGATAATATAAAATAGTCTACTATTATTTAGGTCATAAACACTTATTAAAAAGACCTAATAATAATTTAACCACGTACCAGTTGAGGCGTGAATCCCAATATCGGCAGAATGACCCCATCAGCTGCGTGCACAGACTCCAAAGTAGAAGCCCTTTATAAATAGTCCACACAAACACTACCGACCAAAACCTTCTAGAAAGGGAGTACCGATAAATTAGTGGAAGATAGCTAGATTTTTCTCAACTATTTATTCTTGAAGAAATTCCCTTAGTTTTCTATTCTAAGTAAATAGGTCTTTCGACGGATTACTTTTAGGAACTTGAACAACTAAGAGAATAAAGAGAGAGAGGGAGAGCACAAGATTGGTGTGAAATAATGAGGAGAGGAGGCTTTTCTTTATAGTGGGTAGGAAATATTCAAAGGACATAAAGTCCCTAATCTCAACCAATCATAAATAAAATAAACATAACCTTTTAGTCATTTACTAAATAAGAAAGAGTTAGAATAAAATTCATCTTCCTTTATTATTATTCTATTCAATTAATTAATTCAATTAATTAATTAATAGAATAAACAATTCATATTTAATAGGAAACAAAGTTAGACTTGAATTACAACTCTTATTAATTATTTATCCAACTAATTAATAACCAATCAAATAATTTCATAATTGATTAATTAATTAAAGAATAATTAAAACTTATTTAAATAATACTAAACAATAGAAACAGAACTAAAACCGGACTCTAAATCCAAGTGGGACACTGATGGCTTTTGGCCAGCAGTGTGCGCGGGCTCACAGCCCGTGCATGGTCCTGCGCCGATGCGCAGGCTCAGCCCATGTGGTGTACAGCCCTTACGGGCTATGCACGCCATATAGCGCACAGGTTATGCCTGTGCGCTGGGTCTAGCGCAGGCTGCTCCAAGCAGCCCTCTATGCGCAAGGCCTGTGGGCCTTGCGTAATGCTTCTAGCATTGCTAAGGCCCATGCGCAGGTCTATCGCAAGGGCTGTCCCACAGCACTTGCACAGACCCACTTGTGCGGGTCCACACAGTACTTTATTGTGGACTTGCCTATACTATTTCTATTTCTCTTTTGCCTTCTCATTATTTGTGGTACACTGGTCCAAGTAGTAAAATTGGTCCAACTAATAAAATGGTCTAACCATTTATTTCCCGGTATACTGGTCCAATTAGTAAAAATTAGTCCAACCAATTAAAGTGGTCTAACCATTATTTATCTTCTAGATTAGACCTAGTCTAACAGTTCTTTACATAGCTCGGTCGTACCTCAAAGTGTGTGACCTTATAGGATTCCTTAATATCGAGCCATCAAAGTTTGACCTAGCTCAAATTCCTTTTCAAGAATTTGACTAGCTCGAAGCTCCAGACCGTTGTGGACTCCAATTACTTTGATCAGTCATAGTGGCTCTCTAGCAAAGGGCATATGACCTCTCAATATTCGAAATGTCACATGCTTGTGACTTAATCCCGATTCTGCAATAGTTTAATATAATTCACTCCTTCTATCAGCTGTTAAGTACCATCTAGTTTCTTGGACTCGATTTAAGTGTCAGTCCATTAGTATCCATAGAGGCTACCCCAGTAATTTAGTCTTGATACCAAAGTACACAACTCAACCATATTAATGTGTTGACTAGGATTCCATCCTATCAACCCATACTCTGCAGAGGTCTACGAGTGTGTCAGTTCTAACAAGTGGCCAAGGTACAACTACCTTATATTGCTATAGCGAAGTGATAGATTCCATCTTGACTACTCAGCTTACCAATGGACAAACATCAACTATACCCGTAATCATCCATATTACCCAATCTATAGAGTGTTTAGGTATGACCCGAAGTATAGCAACATCTAAACAAGGTAACTAGTATCTCAGGTCTAAGGATATTCGTATTGCTATTGCAATGAGACGATAAAACACCAATACATAATATATATTACCGCGTATTGTCTTATAGCGATCTCCAATGTATTTCCATGAATACATTCATGTGTTAACCCAAGGTACCACCCTCTAGCACCGGAGATATGCTACTTGGAATCAAATTCAAGAGGTATGATGACACATGCTTGTCTTTCCGTATTCATCAATGTCCAGTCTTGATGATACTATGACTAGGGACATTTAGACAAATCATAATTGCACACGAAATAGTTCTCACCAACATAGTCCCACTATGACCTTGCAATACGTGCTATGATTATGTCATGGACTTTTGCAACACATCAATGAATATATTCTCAACCAGTCATAATATATTTTTGCCATCATCGATGTAACAAAAGAAATGCCTTTACATTTGTTCGTATAAATTTAACTAACTAAGATATATCGCCCTAATTGCTCTAGGGCATACACCATATCTAACATAAACATCTCTAGAGACAACTGTAAAGGCTCGATTCCTGCCCGTTGAAAGAAATCTCACTAGTGGACAAAACTCAGAGGAGAAAACTCCGGGGACTAGACGTAGGCAGGGCCGAACCAGTATGAACCCCTTGTGTTTGATTTTCTTTAACCCTTTACGTTATTGCATTATACTTCATATCTTCATCATTCGGACTCATTGACTTCAGACTAAAATCAAACACGCCACACGAGACTCATTAACTATAGATTTTTATGAGTCTGTAAACTCTGTGAAAAAGGATCATTCACCCCCTCTGACCCTAAATACATAGGCACAGGGACCAACAATGGTTGATCCTTTTTATACTTGGAGTGATGTCTCTCTGAGGATGTTTCTTCTTAGTGAGAGAGAACAGCTTCAGGAGTGATATCTTAAGCCTCTAATGCATGTGATTCTGAGGAGTCCTTGGTGGTTATCAGAATCATCTTTCAAGTGTCCTTCGTTTAATTCATTTCTTCTTTCGACGTGTATTCTTCTTGATTGATGATTGTCCTTGGATTGATGCTTTAGAGCTTTAGATAAGAGGTTCTAAACTCTGTGCCTTCTTCATATCCTGTGAACTTATTACTTAAATGTATTCTTCTAGTGAGTGCTGATTTCTGATGATTGATATAGTGGATTTGTCTTTAAATCTTTTGATTCTGATGCAATATTGTCTACGCTTGTGAGTACTTCGTCTTTTATCTGAGAGCTGATACGTTTTCTGATACTTTTGCCATTGATGATTTCTTTGCAGAGACTGAATGAGATCCTAGTGATCTTTGGGAGAATTTCTTCTTTGATTATGAAGAGAGTGAGGATATGATATCAACTTGTGTTGACTTAGTCTCATATCTTTTTATGTTCCTCTTACCTTGGCTTCCTTGTGAGCACAATCTTATCTTTCTTTTATCTGATTGTGAGCACAACTTAAGATTCTTCTTCGGTCTTTGGGTACTCTGAGATATTCTCCTTCCGAGCTTGGTTTTAGAGCTTTTATCTTATGTTATCTTCAAACCCTTTAGTTGTCTTCAACCTCTCTTGTTATCTTCAAACTCTTTTGTTATCTTCAAAAACATCTTTGGATCTTCTTCTTTATTCTGAGTTAGAACAATGTTTTCTTGATTCTAAGGAGGTCTTGCTTTTCAGCTAGATCTAACATAAACATTGGATCAGAGTTTTGAAATTTCTTTCTCTTTACAATAGTTTAGCTTCTATTCTTGTTTTTCCCCTTTCGTCTTAGTGTATGTGTTATTGCCATATCTTGATCAGATCCTCTTCAAACAGTTTTATATTTATAACTTTTGCATCTATTACCCATGCTTTTCGATGTATTTTCTATCAACTTTAGCGCACTAAACGAAAGTGGTATATTTTTGCAAAGGTTAGACCAGTCTACATTAACAAATCCACATATTTAATATTTTCAAAAAACATCTTTTCGTATCTAATTGTTGGAAGGCTTTATGAGTCTATATTTTTTAGTTTATTTAGATTTTCAAGAATTAGTTGCTTGCTTATGGTTCTATTGACTTCAGTTTAAGATTTATGGATAAAAATGCTTGAGTCTTGTTTGTTATGCTACTTCTTGGATAGACTTTCTTTTTATTCTTTGTGGTCTTTCTATTTTCTTTGTGCGGATTTATCTGCCTTTTAGTTTGATATAATTGTTTGGCTTAGTTTATTGCACATGTGAAAATGGTTTATGCTTATAAAAAAAAGTGGATGAATTACATGCTAAAACATACACCAAAATAGCACTTCTTTACATGTGGATTTCGTCATACAATTCGAACTTAGTCAGATGTGCCTTAAGATGAAGACAATTTAAAATTTGTGCAAACAGAAATTGTGTTTCACATATATCTAACAAATATATTCAACTTGGACTAGCTTAATAAATAGCAATGTATAAAAGAAAACATAAAATTAGTTTTGATAAATACGAATAAGATATTAATGTATTCACTTGAATCACAACTCCACACTCTTTACAACTTATTCAAATTACAAACTATTCTAACCCACTCAATAAAAATAACCCGAATATCTCATTCGGTTTAAGTTAGTCTCATTAAAGAGAATAATTCTACAAATCTTATTTATTAAAATGGTTACACAATCACACTCACTCATTCAATTACATGGCATGTCTCTATAATTTGCAATATCAAATGGTCTAAAATCGAATAAATAACTAATGTCTCGCAATGAGTGCTATCCCTTGCAATAAAACACGAATTTCATTTCGTTATTCTATCCAACTACACCCTCCTTCTTTCACAACCCCAACTAAATCCATTTTCTCCCTCACCTCTCTAACATCTCCCCACATCCTATTCGAACCGAATATACTTGATAGCATAGTATACGAACCACTATCGTTTCCATCAATCGAAATCGCCATGTTAGCTGCATATTTCCCCACTTCAAAACTACCCAAATTTTAGCACTCGCTCAGTAAACTCTCCATACCACTACTTTTTTTACCGGCATATTCTCTATAAACTCCTTTGCCTCGTATATTTTACCAGCTTGTCCTAAAAGTGAAACCATATAGACATAATGTTCGGTCCCTAGCTTAATGCCAAACTTATGCATTGATTTGAAATTACTGAGGCCCTCGTCTACAAGGCTTGCATGGCTGCAAGATGAGAGCACGCCTATAAATGCTACATACTCAGGCTCTATTTTTTCGCCCATCATTTCTTCGAATATCATTAGCGCTTCTCTGGTTAAACCGTGATGAGCGTATGCCAAAATTATCGAGTTATAACAGACAATGTCTTTTATAGCTAAGGAATTAAACGCCACATGGGCATCTTTAAAGCTTTCACATTTAGCCTACATGTCAACAAGGGAATTTATAACGAATGGATCGAAATCAAAACCCATCTTGATTGTTTTGCTATGGAGTTGTTGGCCGAGTTTGAGACTCGATAGGTTACTACCTGCGGTAATTATTGTAGCAAAAGTGAAATTATTCAGCTTTTGTTCTGAATTTTGTAATTCCAAGTAAAGTTTTAGAGCTTCTTCATTTTCCAATCGATGGGTATATCCGAAAAGCATTGCATTCCATGCTACGATATCTTTCTGATTCATCTCATCGAATATAAGTCTCGCAGATTCAAGCCATGAACAATTGGAATAACTACCTATCAGAGAACTTCCAGCAAATAACTTGGAGGCAAAACCGAGTTGTATAATGAGTGCGTGAATTTGCTTGGTCAATTCTAAGGTTGACTCACTGAGAAGGCTAAGAAATGTTAAAAGGCTCGGCTGCAACATATTGTGCCTCATCTTGTTGAAAAGATCGATAGCTTCGTGAAATTGTTCACTCCTTGAGTATCCCTCAATAAGGGTATTGTAGGAAACTACATCATGATTGGACATAACATTGAAAACCCGTCTCGCATCATTCAAGCAAGAACATTTTGTGTACATACATATCAAACTATTTCTCTTAAAAAATCACGGTCAATACTTGACTTGATAGAGTAACTGTGTACTTGTTTACCGTGCTCTAGAGCCTCTAGTGAGCCACACGATGTGAGAATGCTCGAGCAACATCTGGCGTATAACTCAATTGAGCCATCTCAATAAATAATTTCACTGCTTTACTATCGAACAAATTCTGAATATATCCAGTAATCATTGTAGTCTAGGAAATTACATTTCTGTCGTCCATCCCATCGAATACTTTCCTAGCAATTTCTACTTTACCACACTTGACATAAAAATTAATCAACACATTAACAAATGAAACATCCAGTTTAATTCCTATCCTTATTACATAACCATGAATTCCCTTATCGCCTTTAACAAACTGGAGCATCGAACATGTGTTTAAGACACTAGACAGAACATATCTATCAGTCACAAAATCGGTTTCTCTAAACACCTGCAATGAAAAATCACTTTGCCCAATTTTAACATAGCCTGAGATTATTGTTGTTAATGTAAAAGTGTTTATCTCTGATAAACCCTTGAGCACCATTCAGGCTTCATCAATTTCGCCGTTCTTCGTGTACATTTCAACCAAAATGGGTACCTGTCGTTTGATAAAAACCAACCTTAAGAACAAAACTATGCATTTGTTTACAAACATCAGCATTATTGATAAGTTTCCCACAAGCACGGAAAACACTTACTAACATATACTCATTAGGACTCTTATAGCTAAGTCTTCTGAAATTCAAAAACACTAAAAACACTTAATAGTAAACCATGTCTGGAATACATAAAAACCATCGAAGACCAAGAAATTAAGTTTCTGTCCGACATTTTGTCGAACAGGGGGCATGCATTGATTAAAAGGTCAGACTTTGAGTAGTCAATCAGCAGTGAATTAATTAAAAAGGTATCGAATTGAAAGCCAAAAAGTATAATTTAGGCATGAATTTGGTTGAAATGCGGAAATGAACTGTGTTTAGAGAGAAATCGTAAGAGGTGAGACAATCGACTCCTCTTGAAGTGGAGTTGAAACGAAAGAGAAAATTCATGGAGTAAGGGAAGGAAAGGGGAGAAATTAGGGGATTGGGAGAGATTAAAGCGTTGAATGAATTGGTAGAAATTTCTCATTATGTAAAGATTGCATCTTGAAGAGGGAAATTCCCACTCAAACTGGAGGTTTCACTGCAATTTGGCAAATTCAATCAGCAAATTTCTCATTGTGATAGAATTGTTAGAATTTGTACAGATTCTAGAAATTGATTAACACCAAGGATTTTATAATTGTAAGTGTTGGTTGCAAATGAGAGAGAGTGTACTAGGTACTAGTTAGTAGCATAAGTCAAGTGCAAGTGTCATTTCCTTAGGGAGCAAGGGAGTTACTAAATCCAGTTGTAAATTAGATAGTTTTTACCGACACACAATTAAGAGGGGTTGATTTATATTGAAAGAAGACTAAAATACACAATTATAAAGTAAAAAGACAGTTTTGATTGCTTTGTTTAACTACTGCTAATAATATTATAAGGAAGCAGGCAAGTCTAGCAGTCGGACAGACACAGTTTAACTTCTCCCTTTTATTTCTAATCTTTCTAAGCACCAAAGATCTAGATTCACTTACTTAAGGTTTTCTAGGCTCAGCCACCGCTTTTTGCCTATAGTTCTTTGAAGTTTTAACTCCGGGAACCTCCTCTTGCAAGCTAATCTTTAAGCATTAACAATAAAGTAAGCTTCCTATTATTTTCTAACAAGAATTCCTAGCATTTTCAGTCAATAATCGTTTTTTCCAGAAATGAGTTATGTGTATAGATCCGTGTTACAATTACATGTTTACACTAATTATAAGTTTGGCCAAACTTGATAAGATTTTAGCACAATACATAACAATCTTTCCTAGTGAATTTAGAGATAAAAGATAAATATTTTAGACCGTGTTTACCTGTCCCCCTTGCTAGCTTTGCCTACCAATGCTTTAGTTACTCATAATTAAAGTAAAACACCAAAGGACAAAAATAGAAATGAACATAATTGACATAATATTAATACTGGAAATTTTTATAGAAAATAAGTGAAGTGAAGCCAATCAAAAGCTTGTTTCAAAACAATGGCCAATGGCCAAATTTACAGTGGTGAGAAGAATAGTCTAGATGCACCACTTTCAAAATAAAGATAATAAAAGATATTGTACTGAAAAGAAAAGAGCTTCTAGAAGGTGAATTCAACTCCAATAAGTCTCGTCCAAGTGGGTATAATAATATTACAAAAAGAAATCCACTAACTCCACCGCTTGAGGTGTCCTTGGCAAGCTATAAGAGGTCTTCTAGAAGCTTTCACAAAATCATATTTTCAGGTATTTCACTTAGCCACCTCATCTTGGCCACCACCTCCTTCTTCGGTCACTTCATTCTGCTTGCTTGGTCTACCTTCCTGCTTGCTCTGCTGTGCATCCTGCTTGCCTTGCTGCCCATCCTAGTTACTTGCTTCTGAAATATCCTTGCTTTGTATCAATTGTACAGCTTCAAGGAAGTATCTGAGATATGTATAAAAAGCACCTATTAGTCCCTTGTATTCAATTCAAATGGGCTATTTCTGAGGCTAAATCATTGATATTTTCATGGTATAAATTGTACTTATCAAATTCCCCCACACTTAAGCATTTGCTTATCCTCAAGTAAAGATAAAAGAAAGAACAGTTAAAAAGAGAAGAAAAGAGAATAAAACAAAAAAGGTAATCAACATGTATCCTTTTCCTTAGGAAAGCAAACAAGTCTATTTAAAATATAAGAGTTGGAGGTAAGGGATGAACATCCCCACATTTAACAAGAAAACTTGTTCCCAAAGACATGCCAAAATCACAAATTAAAGCTGTTTTTACAATAAACCTTCCTATAATGAACCAACTTCCTCACTAATGGATTTCACTCAATTCGCTCAATTTTTCTAGGGTGAGTTTTGAGAAATCACTCAGCAGCTTATACATAGGATTCAAAAGTCCATAGGCTTGATCCTAGGTCCCATCTCCACCACTAAAAAAAATCTGTTCACAAACACAATGAAAAGGACTTTCATCTCGGTTGTAATGTTGGCTAAGGGTAGGGTGTGTTAATTGAAGGCTTTTTGTGTGTGAAGTGATTCTACCAAGACAACATTAGAAAGAGTACAATAAGCTATTTGTCAGGCTACTAATTCAAAGATAATTTTATGCTCAAGGATAACTAAATGAGGAACAGAGCAATCAAAATTTTCAGATTTGAAGAGATTTTTTAGTAAGAAGGCAACATGCTATTTTCAACACTGAACAAGGAAGTTAAATTTGGATTTTAGAAGATTTGTGTTTGAGGATTCTTATCTCCTTGTTTCTTTTTTTCTTTTCTTCTTTGCCTCTTTTCTTTCTTTTCTTTCTTTTTGCTCTTTTTCAATTTTCATTTCTTTTTGCTTTTGATGAAGGGCATAGGCTAGAATAAGTTTGAAAAAAAAGGCCCACAAGTTTCCCTTGAAAAGATGTATTTTTAAAACAAACCAGAATATGAAAGCTTGCTGTTTTATGAAAATTTCCTTAGTAAAATCAAGGGTGAAAAAGAAGGATAAATAAAAAGGCTTATGGGTTTATGAGTGTGTTATAAAAGAAAATGGTTACAAGGCTCAAAGGGGCTCACTAGGGGATATTGTTGTCAAGGGTGGCTTTTTGGTTGAAAAGAGTGTGTTATCCTAGTGCCTTTATCAAGTTTTGTAGGTGATCAATGAATGTGGTCTTGAAAAGTACCCTGAATCAAGTTCTAGCCCTAGTATGCATGTATAAGGCCTCTCAAAAAAATTAAAATAGTGAGTTTATTGAGAGAAAGATGATTTCAGAATTTTAACGATTTATAAAAGATGAGTTTGGAAATTTAAGCATTGTTGTGACAAAAGATGTTTGAGAGCTTAAGAACATAAAAAGAAGATAGATTTTTGAAAATTTAAGAACATGAAGAGAAGAATTGATTTAATGATTCAATTAGAGAAATTTTGAAAAATTTTGGTTCAAATCCTCACTAAATAAGGGTTAATTTTCAGTTGGTTCATTCTAGTTGAGTCCATTGAAAAATAGTTCACCTTTATAGTTTATACTTGCTTAATTGATCAACTTTACTTGCTAAATGTCAGTCTATCATTACTAACCTAACTCAAGCATTTTATACAGACTATTTGTTGAAAAGAGCAAAGTTTCCATATTAATTACCTAAAAACAGATTTAAAAACTATTAAAAGGAGAAGTGAGATAAAAAAAACACATATACATTTAAAAGAGAAGTGAAGCTGGAAAAAAAAGTTAAAACCAAAACAGACGACAAAAACCTAAGTTCAAGTAAACGTTTAATTGGGGTGACTATCAAAGGCAAAATACTCCATTGAATACTAATAATCAGCAAGAAAATAGCATTTGTGCTCAAGGAATTAGCAACAATCATGATTTTCTAGCAGCAGTTAAAACTAATCAGCAGCATTTAAAATTAATAGCATAAATTAGCAGCAGTCAACATGTTCTGGCAGCAATTAAAAACAACAATTAAGCAATCAGCACTTAAAGCATGCAACTACCTATCCCACACTTAAACACTGCTTTGTCCTCAAAGTATGGAAAAAATTATCCTAAAAATAGCAATTGCAAAATTTTACCTCCTCATGGCATTTTGACAGAAAAATAAAGAGTAGAGGTAAGAAAGTTACTCTTCACGGCTGGAGGGGATTTGTCCCTCATCTTTTTCTGGAAGTTCCTTACTCTTCGATTGATGCTCTGATTCCTGAGTGGATGAGGCTGATAGGATATGGCTTGGACTGAATTTTCCTTCCATTTCTCTAGTAGGTATGCTTTTGATGAGCTAGGAAGGTTCAGATCTAGGTTGCATTCCTCTAACCTCTTGATTCTGCTATCAACCTCTATCTTGAAGGACAGATAGTCCTCCTTTGCTTCCCAGCACTACTCCACAACTCCCAACAGTTCCCTGAAGTTCATATTCTCGCGCTTCTCCAGAAATTCAGATTTTTTTGCCACTTTCTTCCCTTTTGTGGCAGTAGTAGTTTTGGGCACTTTTATCCTTTTAGAAATAGGAGTGGCTCTTCTCTCTTGATGTGAGCACATGCTTTTCGGTGTCGCCTTAGAACGATGATGATGTTTTGCTCGGACCCATAATAGGTCGATCGGGTTTATCTTTTGGGTTCGAACCATGTTTTGGAGTTACGCCTTCGATGATTTTTGTACTTAGCCCTACCTTTAGTCTCCATAAAAAATCTAAAATGCCCTAAAATATCTTGGAATAACATGATAAAAATTTAATATATCCCCTTTTTTTTGTTTTTCCTGTTGACCTCCCTCGCTGGTTGGAGCTACCATCCGCAGTGGTGGGCAGCTTTGGTGACGGCGGTGACCGCCATCCTTATGGCGGTCACTGTCATCCGTATGGTGGTCATCGCCGTTATAACGACGATGACCGCCATAAGGGGTGGCCACCCCCGTTGTGGCCACCCCCACCATTATAGCGGCGGTCTCCGCCGTTATGATGGCCGTCACCGCCATTGTTATGGCGGTCACCGCCGTAGCGGTTGCTGTCACCGCCATAGCTATGGCGGTGGCTGTGGCACGACCTATAACTTTGGGTGAGAAATCGGGTGAAAGTAAGTGGCCCAATCTAGAGAGAAGGTAGAAAACAAGTGGCACGACCTATCCCGATTTCTCACCCAAAGTTGGTGAATTCTGAGTGTGAGGCTATTCAAACCCTTAAAGAGAGAGATTTAAGGGACTTTTAGTTGTAATTCAAAGATTTTAGATCGAAAACCTAGAAAACTAGGAGCTTAAAGAGAGAAAGTTTAAGAAAGGAAAATAAATGTAAAGATAGGATGTGATCATCATCAATCACTCCGAAGGACCTGCTCCCTCATCATCATCATCATCATCATCATCATCATCATCATCATCATCATCATCATCATCATCATCATTGTAATTAGAATTAAAATCTTGAATCAGGCTCTCTTCCCTTGCCCAGGGATGAGGCTCGAGCCTCCACTGCCTGTGGTCCCACCTGCGCCACAAGGCCTGATGCTTCTCACAAATCCAAACTCTTTGTGCAGCTCGTAACCACCCTAGGTAGGTGCCATCAGTAGTGATAACGCCCAACCTGTCATAATCCAAAGTCCTATGCATGGCCTAGTACGCCCATACCTATTTAGCATGATCGAGATGGCCAGTGAATACTGCCAAGGATCAAAACTCCTCAGTCTCTGTGGTACTCCCTGTCCCTATCCCGTCTGTTAGCATAAGCAATAAGGTGCATAGTGGGTAAATAGCCTCAGTCCAACTAGTTGGACGCAACTGCCGCCGCCGCTGTCTATTAGCACATCCTTAATTCACCACCAATGAGATACCCAGCATATGTCGGTCTTAGCCAACCCCTCCATGACCTCTATGCATCCCTCTACTGTCAAATCGTGATAGACACGGGATCTCTCATGATAGTGTCGAGGACCATACCTACCCGAGTCCACCTATGGGTCCCGAATGAAAGATAGATTCTCCATAAGCCAAACCTATAGATTCAGTATCAGATTCAAGATTAGATTCAGTATCAGGTTCAGTATTAGATTCAATATTAGATTCAGTATCGGATTTAGTATTAGGTTCACTATCAGATTCAGTATTAGATTCAGTATCAAGTTTAGTATCAGATTCAGTATTAGATTTAGTATCAGATTTAGTATCAGATTTAGTATCAGATTCAATATCAGATTTAGTATCAGATTCAATATCAGATTCAGTTTTAGGTTCAATTTCTAGTTTTAGGGTTTAGTTAGAAGTATACGTTTAGGGTACAAAAATGGTCACTAATGAGATCAAGATCGCCGGTAGCCCTATCTAGATGTGTCAGTGTCTCAGCCAGCCTGATGAACAGTGGAGAAATACCCTCAGACATGCACTTGATGACCGAGACTAATTGAAAAGGAGCGATGGCACCGACCTTGCAAATAAACTCAGCCATCAGTAGTAGAGCCACCATGAATGGGAAAGAGATGTGCGACCTAGGGGCAACCAAGCACCAAATAAGCACCCTACCGAGGTCAAACCCTGGCAATCTTAGGGTCTGAGAGAGGAATGTCGTAGGAGAATCCAGGTTCCATAACCCGATCAGATCGTGCCCGTCCCCAAAAACCGCCTCTAGCATGGTAAACCGTATACCGCTCGGACAAGTCATCCCAAGAATAGCATGGAACTCCTCCACCAGTGGACATATCTCAAAACCTGGGAAGCAGAATACATGATCTATAGGGTCCTAGTACGTGAACATCGCATGAAGAATGGGCACGTCCACTGGCTGACAGGCAACATATTAGAGTCCCACCACTCCGAAAATCTCCAATCTCGTCCAATCAGGACCTCCCAAAGTCCTCAGAAACTGCCTCAGTCGAGTGTTGTGGGTCTCCATCAATAATCCCTACTCCCTAATCACCTGCCAAGAAATGCATGATTTTCGTTAGTTCCGATAATTTCTGGTGCACTCAAAGTCAAGTTGTTCCTAATTAATCATCTACCGCCCCTAGCATGCATCTAGCGGTCATATCAATCAATCAAATCAACCAAAACAATCAAGCAAGAAATCAATCATATCATCATCCAAGTCAAAGTAACAAGCATAAAAACATCCAACTATCTAAATGAGCAACTATCCTGAGCCTCACTCATCCTCGCTCTCCCTCGCTCTCCTCCTCTCTCACATAGGACACCAGATACTGCGACCCATTATCGTACTCATAATCATCCTCTGAATCCTCCTCTATGAGAGTAGGGTTTGATGTATGTCCAAATTCTAGTACAGAGGGAACTGCCGATCTAGTGGAGATCACCTTCAAATAGCCAACATTTGCATGGACAAGGCCAAAACCATCAGACTGCCTCGCGTCAGCCATGAATCCCTGTCACTACCCCTATCAGCCCGATCTCTGTCTTGCCTATGTCCCCTGAGCTATGCCTTATAGTCATCTCTCTTTATTTATAGCCTGCGGTCCTACTCGCTTAGCTGCGACACCTCCCAGGCATAGGTAGCTCTCTCCTCAGCATACCGGGATCTCTCCTTCGTATATCGGGCTCTCTCCAATACTACCTAGACCTAAAAATCTGCCAGCTCTATCTTATCCCAGATTTATCCCTCCTCGGTCACCCAAGCCTTATCCTGCTCTAGAGTAATGAAAGCCTGTGCAGATCAACACCGCCAAGGGAAACGATCAGCCCACTATACCATGCATCATGCATGCATTCATAATATATATATATACATGTTGTCATTTGTTTCAAAATTTTGTAGGAAATAAACAGGAACTCACCACAGATATGGAGTCCTGAGACACTACCAGATCTCTCATCGAAAAATATCCTCGAGCTATATGCTCGGCCTTAGAAACCAGTACCTGTAGTAAGGGTAATGTCACCACAATCACGCAACAAGAAGCAGCCTCATAATGGGTGGAAAGAGCATAATGTAAAAGGCACTCACATGGGTAGTGTCGTGAGGGGTAAGGAAGATGGGCACTGTGGTCTCCTCGATGTACTTCTCACCGAGCTCTCTTAGCTTGGTCATCACTCGCATCGCTCACTCCATGGGGTTCCCTATGACCCCCTCAACAACACCCTGGCGCGGGATCCCCAGAGAGAAAGGAACCTCAGGATGAATAGTCTCAGGTCCGGACCGCATCCCCTATGAAGACTCTCCTGGTCTGCTATAGCCAATACCAGCTGTCCATCTCTTCTTTCGGGTATTTTGAAATGAAACAAGTCAAAGATTCATTAGGCCAACTATGTAATGATCGATCACTAGAAAAGTAAAGCCAAAAAGTAAAGGTGGTCTAAGGGTATACCTTTCTCAGCCGCGGTAAGAATTCTCCCAAGCTAGCGTCACCTTAAGGATCCTCGGTGTTGAAAGGCATACTATCCTTGTCCATGCCACCACCATCATCGTCTAAGAGGGGCTCGTCGTCATCATTATCACCTTCTCTATATCCGTCAGAGCCCTTGATCACAGCACCGTCCTCCCTGAAATTGATAGGCATGTCCTCAATAGTCAACCTCGGGCAGAGAGGAATAAGTCGGTCTAAATGTGCGGCATAGTCTCTCCCGTCAGATGACACTCTCTCTTAATCGCCATTTATGAGCAGGGCCCGATTTCTACCAGTCATAAGGTGAGGCTAGAATGTATCGGTCGATACGTTAGGGAGAACTCTCCTCCGAGCAGTGGCACTCATCCTTCACCTCTGTATGTGCTCTCCAAAGAACCACTCCTGACTCCAGGGGCACTCCACTACGAATTGAAACCTATCTACTCTCTACTAGATCTCCATAACGTGGTTATAAATCGGTGCTCCTTTCCAGGGCTCCGTAATCAGCTAAAAATGAAACAAATCACTATAAGTATCTCTCCTTTGTCCATACAATTTTGAACTAATAGTTTGAAGTGAATGTACAGTGGGATAAGTTTATTACCTAATGTCGGTAAAGCTACCTCAGGTACTCTCGGTACCACTCAAGCCCCCGAGTGTCCTTGTCCTTCCAGCCTACTATCCACTAGGCTATGTAGTGAGAATCCTCCGAGGTGAGCTGTCTAATTCGGGGGGAGAGACAATCCTTGCGCGTATGCCCACACCTACAAAGATTAGCAATAGTTAGTATCACGAGTTCTTAGAATCAATCGTGGATATTTTTGTATAAGTTTGAATCGCTCACCTGAATCCATAAGGGTCTTGCCTTGAACTCCCTGATATCTCCATGGGCCGAGCAATCAAGAGCGTAATACATCTGTCCGAGAATGGCCTGAGCCCAATTCCACCCCTAGAAGGCAGACATGTCCTCCAGCACGCTAAGTAGAGCCATGCTAATAATGCTCGAAGAAGATGGGAAGAAGAGTGTGGTAAGCAATGTAATAATAAATGACCGGAGGTACTGAGTCAGCCTGTAGCCCTGTATATCCGTCTATTGAGTCCAATAAACCTCAAGTGTGGCATACTTAAGCTTTTCCTTTTGAGGTGGCTGAACCCCAAGGAGCTGCTCAATTTGGGCCTGAAAAACCATCTTGGACTGGAATTTATCTAGGTAGACATCGAAATGAATCACTCGGCCCTCCCATTAGGGCCCAGTCATAGCCACTACAACTGAGGGGGGCAATAGTCATCTCCCCTACCGGTAAATAGAATGTATGATTGGTCTCGCTCCATCTCTTAACTAAGCATGTCATAACGGTTAGGCTCATTGGCTTGTGCCCTATCGGCAAAGCCTCTAATAAAGGGACTAATCCTGTATCAGTGATCACGTTAAACAGTGCAGGATCCATGCTTCCCCGAGCTCTCACCTTAATCTTAGACTACCATTTGGCATAACGGTTCTGTGGTTCAAAGAACCCATTGTCTCGTAATGCTTAGTCTGCAACGAAGTCAAATGCAAGGGATTAGTGCTGAAAATAGCAAAATTTGAAATAAAGTATGCAAATTCAGAGTAAAGCTCAGTTTCAGCACCAAAGCCACTTTGAAATTGGATTTCAATGCTAAAATCAGAATCGGGGCAAAAAATCAATCAGATAGCATCTTTGGAAATTTTTTCCGGGCAGCCAGCAATCGCTGCCGTCATCGCTGCCGCCGCCATCATAGCGGCGGCAACTGCTATAAGGATGGCGGTGACCGTTATAGTGGTGGCGGTCACCGCCATCCCTATGGCGGTGGTAGTTCTCCATCCCAAATCTCCCCTTTTGGTCCTTTTTCCTCAAAGAATCCAAAATTCAAAGCCTAAATCTAGTCTAAATTCACCAAAATCAGTTTCTAAATGATCCTAAACACATCCTAAACGCAATTTGCCAATCAATTTTACCAAAATTTTTGCCTAAACACCCTAATAATTCGAAATCTAAGTTTAGGCATCAAGATCCAATTCAAGAAGCTTTTCGAGTTTAAATCGGTTTACCTGGCGTCTAGAGGCATGCATATCCAAAGCCATGTGCATCTCGAGTCTCGTGTAAGGGAGCATCCTAAATATATGTCCTCTCATCGTAACCCATAGGCCTCAGGAACCAAAAGGACTCGCAAGCCATGACTCCCATGAGGGAGAGAAGAGTGGTCAATCCCGTGGACAGTCTCTCCACGCGTTTTGTTGTACATCTTTAGATATGTGCTCGAGTCGGGCTCGAATCCGTTACTTATACAAAGAGAAATGGAAAATGGAGAAGTGAAGGAGGAAATGGAATGGAATGGTTTCTTTTTTTTTAAAATATAAAGGGACATGTCCTTTTATCTTCCTTTTATCTCAAGGGGCAAGGGCTGACCAAATGTGCTTCTCCTGGACTCCCGGGCTTTTCTAAACTCAATCTATAATTTATCCATGTTTTTATTGTTAATTGAAGGGGCAAAATTTTTTATCTCAACAAAATCAATTAAGCAATAAAAAACTTTTCTTATGATACCCAACTAAAAGTTCAAATTTTATTCTTAATAGGTGTGTCCGAAGTAACCCGAGTGAAGAATTTTCCGAAGAGCTTTTTTTTTTATCTATCCTCAAGGCACCATAGGTGGACAAGAGGTTATTCAAAGCTCATTCTCCGAGAGTCGTAGGTGGCTGGGAGATTATCTCAATTTTATTCTCAGGGTGTCGTAGGTGACCTGAAGAATCTCGAATTATCATTTTCGGAGAGTAGTAGGTGACCACGAAAATGATAAGGCATAAGCAAAAGGCAGGTTAGCGGTGCATCGTGGGTGAATTCTACTAACACCTTAGGTATGACACTCTATCCCTTGCTCCTTCATGAGATCACAATCGACTAAGTTAATTCGTAATCTCCCGAGGGGCAGCCTGTGAGCACGGGCTTTTCAATGTCGCCTTAGAATGATGATGATGTTTTGCTCGGACCTATTATAGGTCGATCGGGTTTATCTTTCAGGTTCGAACCATGTTTTGGAGTTACGCCTTCGATGATTTTCAGACTTAGCAATACCTTTAGTCTCTATTAAAAATCTAAAATGCCCTAAAATATCTTGGAATGACATGATAAAAATTTAATATATCCCCTTTTTTTTGTTTTTCACGTTGACCTCCCCCGTCGGCCGTCACCGCCGTTGCCTCTGCCATCCGCGGCTGTGGGCAGCTTTGGTGACAGCGGTGACCGCCATCCTTATAGCAGTCACCGCAGTCCGTGTGGCTGTCACCGCCGTTATAACGGTGATGACCGCCACATGGGGTGGCCATCGCCGCCATCATAACGGCGACAGCCACTATGATGGCCATCACCACCATTATTATGGCAGTGACCGCCATAAAGGTGGTGGTCACTGCCATAGCTACGACGGTGGCTGTGGCACGGCCAATCCCAAGTCGTGCCACTTGTTTTCTCCCTCCTCTCTAGATTGGGCCACGTATTTTCACCCGATTTCTCACTCATAGTCAGTGAATTTCTAGTGTGAGGCTATTTAAACCCTTGAAGAGAGAGATTTAAGGGACTTTTAGCTGAAATTCAAAGGTTTTAGATTAAAAACCTAGAAAACTAGGAGCTTAGAGAGAGAAAGTTTAAGAAAGGCAAAAATTTGGGTTTAATCACCTCCAATCTGGGATTTTTAGTTGTTCTTAGGCTTGATTTCTTAGTTAAATCACTAAAAATGATTAGAAATCTTAGGGAAAATGGATTAAATACATTTAGAGACTTTGTTTTCCAAATACTACCTAAATTTTATCGCTATTTATGTCGATTTCTATCACTGATTCATCTGAAAATCATTAAGGGACACCTCCCAAGGGTTGATTTGAGTCTCCAAAGATAGATTCGCGACCTAGAGGTGATAAAATTGAGTTCCCTTATCTATTTCTTTACTTTTATTGCGTTTCAGCTGCTGTTGTTCTTGTTTTTGGTTATTTTTCCTTTGGTGTTCTTGAGTAATCTCAGAAAAGGGGATGACCTCTATAAGGATTGCCTTCACCGCTATCCCTATAGCCTTGGCTGCTATCCCTATAGCAGTGAAGGCTATAGTTACAGTGGTGAAAGCTATCCTTGTAGAGATCTCACCATTTCTCAGATTTTTGGGTGTTTTCCATCCCAAACCCATAAAATCAATGTTATTTGTGCATTTTAAGTCCAGATCTATCTCATTGAAAATCCCAATAATTTCGAGTTTATAGGCTAAAGACACCCGAGAAGCTCCATGAAGCTGAAATCCGGCGTCAAGGCTGTGGTCACAGCCTTGACCGCCGCTGCTGTAGCGGAGGCCAACCCGGATCTTAGTTTTAGTTTGTTTTATTCCGTTTTCACCTGTTTTTCATGTTTTCCATTATGTTTTTGATCTGTAAACTATTTCATTGAATCTAGAATTTGATTTCGATGATCTTAAGACGTTAAATTGATCGTTTAACCAGTTAAATCGTGTAAACTTGGCTTAAATCGGGGTTTTCTCACCTAAAAACCACATTAATCGTTTCTCGATGTTTTAAATCCATTTTTGTGTATTTATTTTATGCCCTTTATTTATTCATGTTTTATTTGTGATTATCGGTATACATTTTGCCTCATTTGGCGTCGGATCTGAGTTGGTAAGCTCGGTCAAAACTCGGTTTCACCCATTTAATTATTTACTGCTTTATTTATTTTTTTCCGCATTAGAAAAATGTATAGTGAAGTAAAGGAAGCTTTGAAAAGGATGAAGGTAGGGAAAGCATGTGGGCTTGATAATATACGAATTGAGGCTTGGAAATGCCTTGGAGATGAGGGAATAGTTTGGTTAACCAAACTATTTAACTCTATATATAGGGAGAGGAAAATGCCGGATGAGTGGAGAAGAAGCACCCTTATACCTATATTTAAGAACAAAGGAGATATACAAGATTGCTCTAATTATCGAGGTATTAAACTGATGAGTCATATAATGAAACTTTGTGAGAGAGTGATCGAACACCGTCTTAGGATGATCGCTAAGGTTTCTGCTAACCAATTTGGTTTCATGCCTGGTAGGTCCACGACTGTAGCTATTTTTCTTCTGAGAAATCTAATGGAGATATATAAGGAGAAGAAGAAGGACATTCATATGGTTTTCATTGAGTTAGAAAAAGCATATGATAGAGTGCCGAGGAAAGTACTTTGGTGGGCACTGGAGAAAAAAGGTATTCACGTAAAGTACATAAACTTAATAAAGGACATGTATGAAGGGGCGGTAACAAGTGTTAAAATTGGACAAGGAGTGACAGCAAAGTTTCCCATCACGATTGGATTGCATCAAGGATCATCTCTAAGCCCATTTTTATTTGCCTTAGTCATGTATGAGTTGACCACCAAAATACAAGACGATATCCCATGGTGTATGTTTTTTGCGGACGACATTGTATTGGTTGATGAATCAAGGGAAGGGGTTAACAAGAAGCTAGAAGTGTGGAGAAATGCATTAGAGATAAAGGTTTTAAGTTAAGTAGAAGTAAGACGGAGTATTTGCACACCAAGTTCAGCTTATGGAAAGGAGGCGAAGGAGAAGTAAAATTAGGAGATACAATCGTACCAAAATGTAAACGATTTAGGTATTTGGGCTCTATCTTCCACGAGGAGGGGATGATTGATGATGATGTAACTCATAGAATTAATGTAGGATGGATGAAATGGAGTAGTGCTATCGGAGTCTTATGTGATAAAAAGATACCTTTGAGAGTGAAAGGTAAATTCTACAGAACGGTAGTTAGGCTAGCCATGACATATGGGAGTGAATGTTGGGCTATTAAGACGCAACATATTCAAAGGATGAATGTGGTAGAAATGAGGATACTTAGGTGGATGAGTGGGCATACAAGGATGGATCGAATTAGAAATGAGTGCATCCACCAAAAGACCGGTGTGGTACATATTGAGGATAAACTGAGAGAAGGACGACTAAGGTGGTATGGACATGTGCTACATAGACCAATAGATGCTCTAGTTAGAAAATGTGAGAACTTATGGACAAAGAGTAAGGGTAGAGGGAGAGGTAGACCTAAGATTACTTGGAGGGAAACTATTTCTAAGGATATGCGTTTACTCGGTATGGATGAAAATTTGGCTTTTGATAGAGCTTCATGGCGTCGAAAGATCCATATAGCCGACCCCACCTAGTATGGGATTTAGGGCTTGGTTGGTTGGTTGGTTGGTAGAAAAATATATTGGTATTTGTAAAGCCTTGTAATAATTATTTATTTGCTTTATTTACCACTTTCGTGTGATGTATGACATATAAACCGAAAACTCTAAACAACAATCAGATTTAAATCGCTTAAGAACTAAAGTTGAGTTTATTAAAATGTAAACAATTTAATTTAATAAAATGAAAAATAGGCAACATCATCCGGACTTGGAATCTCACATTTTACGGTATAGTCCAACCACCCGGTGGGAATATCGTACCCAAATTGCTAGTAGAGCTAAACCGGGTGGCGACTCTGTCTTAAAATATTGGATTTCAAGTCTCATATCTTTCAATATGTAAATTGGATCTAAATATCAACTTCAACATCATTTTCCATTATTATTCATCATGCCTAAAATAAGGATTATCCCTTAGCACACTTCACAACGCTCGTTATTTTTTGTCCCCCATGCTACCCATCTCATGCGGTCCTCGCGAGCAGGGAATTGGTCACCCATTCACACTTGATCCCTCTTTCTCTCTTCAGCTGTCTTCCTTTGCTCATCCAACATGGCCTTGGCAATGTGATCCAAGTAGTACACTTTATCTACCTTCCTACATACTCCAAATTTTCCCAAGTTATACAACTCAATGGCTTCAGGGTAGCATGCATGAGTGAGGCCATTGGTGGAGAAGGTTGTGATTAAGGACTGAGCAATTTTTATGACAAAATACCCAACCATGATCTTTTTGTTGTTCTTGTTTTCAAGCTTGAGGATGTAGTTGGCAAAGAAGCTACCCACATTGATTTTTATCCCCTTCTCTATACAATAGAGGACAAAAATATCATTTTCTGGCATAGTGGAATCTTTGCTTCTTACAAAAAGAGTGGAAGCAATCAATTTCTGGGCTATCTTATGTCTGTACTCCCTCAGCTGGCTGGCTACTTGTTGGTCTTTGTAATCATTCCTCCTAGTAATTTCTAGCCAAAATTCCTCCACATCAAAGTTAGAAGGTCTTTCCTTAGGGGCTAATGCATACTCTTCAGTCTCCATGTACTCCATTGAAATTCCCAAGCACTTGTTTAGCTCATTCAATGAAACAAACTTTTTCGTACCAAATAATTGAAATAAATATCTCCTAGGTTCATCGTTGGCTTCGATTTCCTTGTTCTCAGAGAAGGTGCAGAGAAACTCCATGGTGAGTTCCTTAAGGGCTGGATCTGGAGCATCCACAAACTCGAATAATACCCCAGCATTCAAAAATGTTTGAAAGTCCTCCTGCAACCTTAAGCTTGTTAGAGCCTCCCAATTAAGGATTCTGGATAGGAGAAACTCGTGGTTTGAAAATAGGTTGAACCTGTCCATCTCATACCCTTCCTTGAATGTTTGCTTTTTTTTGCAAAATAGAAGTAGAAATGGTTGAGGATATTCCGCCGGAAACATAAGTGGACGGAGGAGTGGATTTGGCCAGAGTGGATTTAGCAGGTGTGGCTCTTGAAGATTTTCTAGTGTTCACCATGGTTGATTATGGGATGGAAGTGGTGTGAGTTTGAAAGAGAAGGATGGACAGTGGCAATGATGTTTTTCACCGGGGAAACGGGAGAGAGAGAGAAATTGTTGGGGTGAAAAATGGAAAAGTGAGAGAGGCTTTTGGGTTTCTTTTTGGTTTAGAAAACTGTAGCATTAAGCGGGGGAGAGTTTGGGAGGTGGTTGAGTGCATGTAAGAGAGAGAAGGGCTAGATTCATAGGCTATGATTAAGGGTTAGTGGGAAGAGAGATAAAAACCCAATTTGATCTTTCCTATGCATTTATCAACTACCACCTATCCCTATACACGCCACCTTACCCCTCTTTCTTTTCTTTCTCTAGTAAACTTCCCCATGAAAAATCATCATTAAATTTTTAGGGATTAAATAATTGGGGCAGTCAAATGAAGCAGTCAAAATAATCCTTCCATATGTGAGGTAGAAATTTTACTCCTCCAATTTTTGCAAAGTTGGTGATATATCCAAGATATCTGAAATGGCCAGTGAAGAAGAATAAGTTCTGCAAGAATTACCAAGTGTATGTCACAACATAAGGATTAAATCTTGATGTTGCAATTAACACTTAGTCCATGAGTTCCTACAAATGCAAAAGATAAAGACATAAATAACTACTAAAAATAAAGGTATATACAGAGCTTAGAAAATGAGCTTGTGCTCAACAAAATTACTCCAATTGGTGTTTCGAGCAGACACCATTGCTTGTCTTGTTTTAGGGATGATGCAATTACTGCTCCTCCACAGCAATTTTCGTTTCTTCATTTGTCAGGTACGGCTTGAGCCTGACCATTGACTTTGTAGATTTGTCCCAAACTGTTCATGATTTCTATGGCTCCATGAGGGAAAATTTTATGGATTTGTATGGTCCAGTCCATCTTGACTTGAGTTTGCCCGGGAATAGCTTCAATATTGAGTTAAATAGGAGTACTTGCTACCCGGGGTAAAACTCCTTCTTTTGAATCCTTTGATCATGTCATTTCTTGGTCTTTTCTTTGTAATTCATGGCATTTTCATAGCTGAACAATCTGAACTCTTCTAATTCATTCAATTGCAATTTCCTTTGTTCTCCTGTTGCATTCCTGTTAAAATTTAGCAAAGTTAGTGCCCATAAAGCTTTAAATTCTAACTCAACAGGTAAATGACAAGCTTTTCTATAGAGCAATCTAAATGGGGACATTCCAATGGGGGTTTTGAATGATGTTCTATAAGCCCACAAAGCATTATCAAGTTTGATTGCCCAATCTTTTCTATAGTTGTTAACGGTTTTTTCTA
Source organism: Euphorbia pulcherrima (assembly GCA_947683365.1). NCBI lineage: Eukaryota > Viridiplantae > Streptophyta > Magnoliopsida > Malpighiales > Euphorbiaceae > Euphorbia > Euphorbia pulcherrima. Next base: position 48,013,917 of record CANTUS010000014.1, read on the forward strand.
AGATTCTTTTAACTTCCCTATTTGAAATTTCTGGTTGCCCACTTGTTTGGGGGTGATAGGGAGTGGCAATTCTATATGTGATCCCATATTTATTTAATAACTTTTCAAACTGGCTGTTACAAAAATGAGTCCCTTGATCACTTATGATTGCTCTAGGTACCCCAAATTAGGTAAAAAGCTTTTTCAGAAATTTTATAACTACCTTAGCATCATTTGTTGGGCTAGTAATGGCTTCAACTCATTTACTAACATAATCAATAGCTAAGAGTATATACCTATTACCATGTAAGTTATAAAATGGTCCCATGAAGTCAATGCCCCAAACATTAAAGATTCACATACCACAACATTGTTTAGGGGCATAACATTTTTGGCTGAGATGTTACCTGTTCTTTGGCATTCATTGCACTTTACAACAAACATTTGGCAGTCCTTACAGATATTTGGCCAATAAAAGCCACATTCAAACACTTTTGCTATAGTTCTGCTTGATCCAAAGTGCCCACCAGCTTCCTTGCTATGATACATGTTTAGAATGGCTGAAATTTCTTCCTCAGGAACACATCTTCTTATAATATGATCTGCACTCAATTTAAAAAGGAAAGGTTCCTTCCAAAAGTAATATTTCAAGTCAGCAAAGAATTTTTTCTTTTGTGTATAAGGCAAAATAGGTTTAACACCACATGTAAGGTAATTAGCAAAGTCAGCAAACCAAGGGAAAGATCTTACCATGAAAAGTTACTTATTTGGAAATGTATCAATATTTTCTTGTTGCTCCACTTGATTGCGTTCTGGAATTCTGGATAGATGATCAGCTGCTAGGTTTTTTAGCCCTTCTTATCTTGAATCTCCAAATCAAACTCTTGAAGAAGCAATAGCCACCTAATTAGCGTTAGTTTTGCATCCTTTTTGGCTAATAAGTACTTCAAAGTTGTGTGATCAGTAAAGACAGTGACTTTTGATAGCACCAAGTATGATCTAAACTTATTAAAGGCATACACCATAACAAGCAATTTTTTTTCAATCAATGTGTAGTTTTGTTGTGTTTCAGTGAGAGTTTTGCTTGCATAATAGATAGGCCAAAAATGCTTGTCAATTCTTTAGCCCAAAACAGCTCCAATGTAATTAAAAGGGGTGCTCCCAATCTAGAGCAATTAGAATGGGTGCATTGACAAGTTTTGCTTTTAGCTCATCAAATGCCTTCAAGCAAGCATCATCAAACTTGAATTTAGTGTCCTTGTAGAGTAGGGCTATTAATGGTTGGGCAATCTTTAAGAAATCTTTGATGAACCTTCTATAGAATCCTGCATGCCCAAGAAAGCTTCTAACTTCTTTGACTGATTTTAGGGCAGTCAAATTTGCAACAATCTCTTCTTTTGCTTGATCAACTTCAATCCCCTTCTCTGAAATCTTATGGCCAAGAACGATGCCTTCATTAACCATGAAATGGCACTTTTCCTAGTTTAGAACAAGATTGGTCTCCTAGCAACGAAGTAAAATAGCTTCAAGATTGTTCAAGCAAGATTGGAAGGTTGCTCCATAGAGTGAGAAATCATCCATGAAAATTTCCACTGTTTTCTCCACTGTATCATGGAAAATGGACATCATACACTTATAAAACGTGGCTGGAGCATTGCAAACTCCAAATGGCATCCTTCTGTAAGCAAAGACACCATAAGGGCAAGTACAAGTTTTCTTCTCTTGATCCAAGGGGTGGATCATAATCTGATTGTACCCTGAATAGCCATCAAGGAAATAATAGAATTTATAACCAGCCAATCTCTCCAACATTTGATCAATAAAAGGGAGTGGAAAGTGATCCTTCCTAGTTGCTTCATTCAGTTTGCGGTAGTCAATGCAAACACTCCACCCTGTGACTATTCTTGTAGGAATGAGCTCATATTTCTCATTAGTCACTACTATCATTCCTCCCTTCTTTGGCACAACTTGGACTGGACTAGTCCAAATACTATCTGAAATGGGGTAGATGATTCCAACATCAAGAAGTTTGATTACTTCCTTTCTCACAACTTCTTTCATGTTGGGATTAAGTCTTCTTTGGGGCTGTACCACTGGCTTGTGGTTTTCCTCCATGAGAATTTGGTGCACATAAATGGAAGCACTAATTCCTTTGATATCAGCAATTGTCCATGCTAGAGCCTCCTTATTTTTCCTCAATACATCAATCAATTGGCCTTTCTGGTCTGGGGTTAGTTTTGACAAAATAATCACAGGAAGTTTGTTAGGGGGGTCATCGAAAGCATATTCAAGGTAAGGAGGCAAATGTTTTAGCTCACGTGCTAGGGGTTCTTCAAGTGTGGTTTTTGTTGAAAGATTTGGTGTGTGATTTTGTGGCTCAACAGGTTGTTTTCTGTACATGGGTGGTTAACAGTTTGGTTACTCCACTGTCTATTTTGCCTGCTCTGCAGTTTTTGCTTCCTCCATAGTTTTTGGGGTAGTCAAATCTTCCACTTCAAAATCATTTTCTTCTAATTCCTGCATTAAAAAGGGATTCAAATTCACATTAGTAGCATCAAGAAAGTAGCATTGATCAACAAAAGTAGATGGATACTTCATTGCCTCATTCATTTTAAATACTACTTCTTCATCATGTATTTTCAGAATCAATTTTCCATCATTTACATCAATTAGAGCTCTTCCAGTAGCAAGGAATGGTCTACCTAAAATGATGTGCACATGAAAATCTTCATCCATATCCATTATAATGAAATCAACAGGCAAGATAAACTTTCGAACTTTAACTTAAACATCTTCTACAATGCCTCCAGGGTACCTAATAGTTCTATCAGCAAGTTGTATAGATACTTTAGTTGGTTGGGGTTCACCTAAGCCTAATCGCTTATAAATGTAATATGGCATCAGATTTATGCTTGCTCCTAAATCACAAAGTGCATTATCAATGTTTAAGCTACCAATAGAGCAAGGTATAGAGAAACTCCCTAGATCTTTGAGTTTCTTAGGCAAAGGTTGCCTACTTTGAAGGATAGAGGAACAATCTCTATTTAGTTGTACCATGGCCACATTCTCCAACTTCTTCTTATTTGCCAGCAAGTCTTTCAAAAACTTCACATACATAGGAATTTATGCAAGTGCTTCTACAAAAGGAATGTTAATATAAAGTTTCTTAAAGACTTCTAAAAACTTATCAAATTTCTTAGCCATTTTGTGCTATTTTGCTCTTTGAGGATATGGAATCCTTGGTTAGTAGGCCGGAATTGGTTGCTTTTCAGTATTGGGCTCCTTTTCAGCAGACATGGATGGATTCTATTTTGCTTGCTCTAAGTCAGAAACGGGTTCTGCTTGCTTCACTAGATTTTCTGACTACTTCACTGGATTTTAGTAACCCAATGCATTATAACTTCCAGAATGTTGCTCTTCCTCCTCAGTTCTCTTTCTTGCATTTTCATTAACAACAACATACCTTTTAGCTTTAAAATCATCCCAAGTCTTACCACACCTTAGAGTCGCTGCTTCGCATTCCTCCCTTGGGTTAGTTTCAGTGTTGCTCGGCATCCCTCCTTTGTTTTTGGGGGTCACAATGGTGGTAAGTTATTAGACTGAGTTTCCAGATTCTTCATGGATGCTTGAGTTTATTTCATGAATTACATCATCATTTCCTTCATTTCTTCCATCTCAGACTTCTTTGGTTGTTGAGATGGTCCTGCTTGCTGCATATTCTGTTGTGGTTGTTGAGGAAAACTATTTTGAGGCTGCTGGTAGGGAACCTGCTTGTTTTTATTCCTCCAGGAAAAATTTGGTTGGTTGTGCCAGCCTGGATTGTATGTATTTGAGAAAGGATTGTTCCTCTAGTTGTTCCTAACATAATCACACTGTTCTTGAGTGAGAGGAGTGTCACAATCAATATTTCTGTGGTTGCCACCATAAAAATCACAAGTTGCTTGCACATTTGAGATTGCAGAGACATTTTGCTTGACAAGTTGCTTCAAAATCAGGTCCATCTTCTCGAAAAGCTTTGTAGCAGGTTCTGACTCCTTACTCTTGCTTCTTTCTTCCTGAACTGAGTGCCATTTATAACTAGTGTTAACCAACCTTTCAATGAGCTCATAAAGTTCTTCGAGGGCAAGTTCTTCCAGATCTCCATTTGCAGCAGACTCAATCTGAATTTTGTGTTGATCATGCAAACCATTGTAAAAAATTTGCATTTGCATCATTAGTGGGATTTGATGATTTAGCACCCTTCTTAACAACTCCTTGTATCTTTCCCATGCTTTGGTAAGAGATTCATCTGGTTGCTGCATAAAATGAGTTACCTAATTTCTGAGTTTGATTGCTTTTCTCGGTCGAAAATATTTCGTGAGAAAAGCTTGTGCCGTTTGATCCCAAGTTCTTATGGATCCGAGCTGAAGATTTTTTAGCCAATTTTTAGCCTTATCCCGTAGAGAGAAGGGAAAACGCTTAAGTCTAATGACATCATTCGAGATTGCTCAATTTGTATGGAAAGTATCACACATGGTGATGAATTCTTGGATGTGTGCATTAGGATCTTCTCTAGGTAAACCTCCAAATTGAATGGCTGCCTGGAGCATTTGAATCATGAAGGCCTTGATCTCAAAGAGGTTGTTCCCCTTATTAGGTATCATAATAGAGGAAGAGTGTCCCTCGGATGAAGGTCTACTGTACTCTCTAAGAGTTTGCCTTGGTGGAGGTGGATTAATTTCACCGACACCTTCTTGTTGTCCATTGGAATTTTGGTGATTACCTTGATCAGCCATTCTTAGTTGCCTGCGCCTTCTTCTGGCTGCTTCACTCATCCTACGATAAGTTCTTTCAATCTCAGGGTCTATTGGAATAAGTGGCAATCCAGCTCTTCGCATACAACAACAAAAACAGCTTCAAAAAGAAGAAATCCTACAAAATGTCAATAAACAGATTAAACACACCAATTTACAGACAAAATTTAAAAACTACACACGTTGCTCCCCGACAATGGCACCAAAAACTTATTGGTTGCCGATTGAGAGTGTCTAGCAATTGTACTAGGTTGTGGTTAGTAGCATAAGTCAAGTACAAGTGTTGTAAATTAGTGAGTTTTTATAGTCACACAATTAAAAGGGGTTGATTTATATTGACAGAAGACTAAAATACACAACTATGAAGTAAACAGACATTTTTTATTGCTTTGCTTAACTACTGCTAACAATATTATAAGGAAGCAGGCAAGTCTAGTAGTCAAACAAACACAGTTTAACTTCTCCCTTATATTTCTAATCTTTCTAAGCACTAAAGATCTAGATCTTCTTACTTAAGGTCTTCTAGGCTCAACCACCGCCTTTTCCATACTTCTTTGAAGTTTTAACTCCAAGAACCTCCTCTTGCAAGCTAATCTTCAAGCATTAAGAATAAAGTAAAATTCCTATTATTTTCTAACAGGAATTCCTAGCATTTCCAGTCAATAACCGGTTTTTTTTCTAGAAATGAGTTATGTGTTTAGATCCATGTTACAATTACTTGTTTACACTAATTATAAGTTTGGCCGAACTTAATAAGATTTTAGCACAACACATAACAATCTTTCCTAGTGAATTTAGAGATAAAAGAGAACCTGTCCTCCTTGCTAGCTTTGCCTACCAATGCTTTAGTTACTCATAATTAAAGTAAAACACCAAAGGACAAATATAGAAATGAACATAATTGATATAATATTAATACTCGAATTTTTTACAAAAAATAAGTGAAGTGAAGCCAATTAAAAGCTTATTTCAAAAAATAGCCAATGGCTAAATTTATAGTGGTGAGAAGAATAGTCTATATGCACCACTTGCAAAATAATGATAATAAAAGATATTGCTCTGAAAAGAAAAGAGCTTCTAGAAGGTGAATTCAGCTCGAATAAGTCTTATCCAAGTGGGTATTATAATATTACAAAAAGAAACCCACTAACTCCACCGCTTGAGGCGTCCTTTGTAAGCTGTAAGAGGTCTTCTAGAAGCTTTTACAAAATCATATTTTCAGGTATTTCACTTGGCCACGTCATCTTGGCCACCACCTCCTTCTTGGTCACTTCATTCTGCTTGGTTAGGCTACCTTCCTGCTTGCTCTGCTGCGCATCCTGCTTGCCTTGCTGCTCTTCCTAGTTACTTCCTTCTGGAATGTCCTTGCTTTGCATCAATTGTACAGCTTCAAGGAAGTATCTGAAATATTTACAAAAAGCACCTATAAATCCCTTGTATTCACTTCAAATGGGCTATTTCGGAGGCTAAATCATTGATATTTTCATGGTATAAATTATACTTATCAGTAAGTGTACCTTAATTCTGTTTCTATTTTTTTTATTTTTAATTTTTAAATAATTTCTTAATGAAAAACTAAATAGTTACTCAATTTTATTTTTTTTAATCTTTATTTTTTAATTTTTAAATATTTTATTAATAAAAAACTAAATGAATTATCTTTTCATATATTATATAAATAATAAAAAAATAAGAATATAAATCATAGAAATTTATTATATGAAAATCACTAATAAGAATTTTTACATTTCGCTAATATATCACATATATTTGAATATTCCTATATATTTGCACTTTCCTTTATGAATATTTTCCTTTTTAGTGTTGTTTGAGCAACTAAAATACCAGATGTTTAAATATCAATTAAAACTAATTATAATATATTAAAAATATATAAATTTAATTTCAGATAACGCTTTTCTATTTTAAATAAAAAATAATATCAACCCTAAATAAATAAGAAATGCTTTATACGAGGAATTAGAAAAATAAAAAGGAAAGAAATGTCCAACCTAAAGAGCGAAAATAAGATAGGGATGCGGTATTTATTAATTTCCTATATTTTCTCATTAATTAATGTTAGTGTGGGTGGCTAAATTTATGGTTAAATTAAATAAAAGATGATTTTTTAAGGACAAAATTGACAATGACAAAGGCATTTTTGAGCAAAAAAAGGCGATAAATAATAACACCCAAACTCAGTGACGAACGCTCGGTTAGAACTAAAGACCAAGGAAGTGCATAATTTTTTATTATTTTTTTCCGCAAAGAAGATAATATTTTATATTCAAAATCTAATGAGATTCTAGCTTATAGAATTTTAACAGTTTTAATTAACCCAATAAATTTGATAAAATTGCATCAAATGTCACTTATCGATTTGTGTTTGATTTCAATTTTAAAAAATGTTATTTTTATTTAACGTATAAGAAACAATGAGATTTCAACTTTATAAAATGTTATTTTTGTTTGACATCCTTTATAGGAAACAAATGAAATAGAAAATTAAAAGAAAGAATTCAAAATTGAAAATACAAATCAATGAAACGGATAATTGATTGAAAATATGTACGAAAAACAAAAGAGATGATAGAATAAAAAAATTTACAGTAAAGAAACCTATAATTTACCCTTTATTTGTAATCTTAATATTTGAGAGAATTTAATTTAATTAAATTTTTTTATTTAATTTTATTATTTAGAATGAACACTCATTAGAAATTAATTCATTTTGTGAATATGTGAATTATAAATCATGCAAAAAAAATCGCAAGATTTTGAAAGAATTCATTTTAATTGAACTTTATCCCTTATATAGGGTTGATTATGACACATCATGATAAGAAACGAAAGTAATATATTTTAATTTCTGGATTGCTATTTATCTCCCTCTTTTTACATTTATTGCCCCTGTAATAACAAATATATCCTTATGAATAAATTTATTAAAATTATACATCACTCCTATTTATATTTACCATCCCAGAATTAAAAAAATGTACTTATAAATAAAATAAAAATAATATTTGATTTTTGATTAAATAAATATTATAATTAATTTTATAATAAATATTTAAATAATATAAGTTTAGAAAGATTTATCAAATTCGATATAAAAGAATTCAACAGACACAATTATTTGTTAGTAATTTAGTTCTTTATTTTGACTTATCTTTCTATTACTCACATTTGTAATTATAATTATTTTAGTATTTTATATATTTTACATATTAATTTTTTAAATTTAATTTAAACATTTTGGAGGTTGGGCAATTGGGTTCAATCAAATCTATGGTTGAGCTAAACTACATTTTGTCCAACCGATGTTTTGGGGAAAATGGATTTTGACTAAACCATTTAATTAAGTGAAATATAGTTGAAAATATTGTACCTGGATCCGATATTTCAGAATTGATCTACGACGAACTATCTTGTATCTATGAGCGAATTCCTACAAAATAATACACGCACTTGGGGGCGATCGGTGGTTACCCCGTGGGGGACCCTCCGATGCTTAAGTTAGTAACGGATTTTGAAGAGTATTATGAGTATTTGTGATAAAGTGAGTGTACCTGTTGAACCGACCTAAGAGCATCTTTAGTAGATAGTCCATTCCAACAATAGTTTTGCCACATAGGTAAGAATAGACAATGGATTGAAAAATTGTTCTACACTCACTATCTTGTCTATTTTCTCTTTCCTACATGATGTGGCACAATAAGTGTTGGACATTATCTATTTGATCTTCTACATGTAGACAATCAAATGGACTACCAACTCATCAAATTAATTAATATTTTAATCTTTAACATTGAACCAAGCTTGTAATTGGGTATTTTTATTATTTAATTATACAATTCTAGATGAAATAGACAATCTAGTGTTGTTCTATTTTTATACACATTGTCTATTTTAAAATTTTTTGGCGTATCATCAATGTGAGCTTCTATTTCACATGCCACATAATCATGAAATCCACTATCTACTACAGATGCTCTAAGGGCCTATATATAGGCGCATGACCTGTTCTACTCCTAATGGAATATGGAGTCCTAATTGAGATGGACTTATAACTCTTTGTACTTATCTGATCCTTGAGTCCCAAACAGATTAGGATAAGGTTTGAAGAGAGAATATAGGGACCGGAGTCAGACCTGGATTCTCTTTTCTTGTAGGGCACGGAGATGCCTTCAAGCGGATGTAGGTCGTCTAGAGATTGTAACTGGCTAGCACGGCTATCAAGTTTGTACGTCCTCCAATCAGATTAAGATTTCAGCCGGCTTTATGGGTCAGGTTCACTTAACTTTCCTGACCATATCTGTAAGATGAGCCAAACGGCTCTTGTTGACCTGATCTCATGGTCCGAGATGGGTGAGATGAATCTGGTAAGTTATCAGAAGCCCCCCCATTAAGTGTGAGAAGTTTTTTAGGGCTTCTAGCGGGGTGAGCCGGCTTGGATGTCAAACGGATCAGTATTTGGGCTATGTGGCCCATTTTTATCCAAGCACTCTCGAAGCTTCCTTGAGAAGCTAGAGTCTTTTCAGTGCCTTTTGCAATATTTCCAATTTTTGAAATTTCAAACCAACCAAAACCCATTTGCCATGTGGCTTACTGTTTTAGTCATTTAATCATGGTGACTCTTCATTTCATTTTCATCTCTTTTTTAAAGGCCATTAGAACCTATTTCACCACTTTTCCACCTTTGAACCTTTCTTCCCGATTCCGACAATTTCTACTCTCTCAATCCAGTTTTCGGGGACATCTACCTCTGCATACTCCTCTCTTTCTGCAAGTAAGTAACTCTTCTTCTATTTCCTGTGAATTTCAACTTTATCACTGCTATGCTTTGGAGTATATGCCACCATAATTGGAATTTCCATGCTTGACATTTCTTGTTATCGAGATTTGTTAGATTATTTCCTAGGCCATATTTGAGATTATGCCATGATTTATTTCTAATTTTTGGATTATCACATTTTTGGCTTTGTTAAACACACTTAAACACACACCACTTTATCTCATTAGATTGACTGTAAACATAAATCATCGTTGGCCAGAATCTGGGTATTTTTCCCCCAATTTCTGGGTTTGTATGAACCCGGATTCGTTTTTATAAGGTAGATGATAAACTTGATGAACGTGATAAAACACCAATTTCCATAAGCTCCCTCCCGGCTGAAAAGAGACCTTAGATTTTATAGAATAGTTTGATCCACTTCTAACCTGTTTTAGGGTTTTATTTCCTAGGCGGTCATGTATTCATCCTCATCTGTAAGCACCGGCTTGAGTGATATCCTCTTCAATGTTTTATGTAGAGAGCTCCCTGATTTAGTTTCTCATACTTCTATTTCAATGGACCATTCTAACTTTCATCCTACCCTTAGGGTTAAGAAGACAATCGGGAGGATGGACCCTATAGAGACTAATTTAAATAAGGAGAAGGCCGTGTCAAGCAAGAATGCCTTGAGTTCCTAAATCCATTTATCTGATCCCATTTGGAGGGGTGAAGAAGAGCCTGGTGCAGAGGTTAATCAGCCGTTCAAAGTGCCGGTCGTTACCCCTGCTCTCAAAGGGTATCGAATAAAAAGGTCTGCTACACAAAAACCCAACGTCAAGGGTAATGAGAAAGTGAATACCCTTGAGCTGGTAGAGAAGAAAGAGCACAAGTTAAAGCCCACATAGAGGATATGGTCTCCATCATCGATAAGGTAGATTTGGGGTTTGAACGAGTCGTTTTTAGATGGATACGAAGGTGCACCATCATGCTGTCGTCTAAGTCATAACGTATATATTCGCCTCCAAACAGTTTGTTCAACATTTATCTGAACCAAATTTGGTATGGTTTTGTTTACCTGCTCTCTGCCGGGATATGTGATTTGCTAAGATTCTGGAATATATGTCTGACACAAATTCACCCTCTCTGTTGGGGCGACATTGTGGGGCATTAGCGGCTGTGTGTTGACCTAGGCCTTCCATTTGATCTAGATTTTTTTTAACGGATCGCTTCTTGCAACCTTAACAAAGGAGTGGATCATCTTCATTTTGCTTCTAGGAAGGGTTAATACCATTTTGCTAGTCGCCCTGACTCTTTGAAGAATTTTAAACAATTCTTCATGTTCATAAAACTAGAGGAGGGAGTGCCTACTTTTTCGACTCACTGGTCACTAAAGGTTCCTCCCCCCTATTCAGCACCTAAAGATGATTATGACTTTAGGATTGAAGTCATCAGTGGTCTGTCGGTCAAAGTTTGGTCTTTAGCAAATGCGACCTATTCTTTTAATAACAACTATCAAATTTTGAAAATTGACCCATCCTTCGAGGGCAACTATGTTTTTTTATCCTGGTCTAAATCTTCCCAATAAGCATCTGCATTATCCTAACTTTGATTTTGTTCATTTTCAGTATGTCTCAAGTAGCTGATTTTTTGTCCGGCTTGCTAGAAAAGAGATCCAGGAACTTAACACAGGAAAACACTCATGTTGAGCCAGTGATGGTTCATGAAAATGCTGACCCTTCTACCGATGTAGTGTTTCTTGGTAAGGGGGATGGGTCAAAGAGGAAGAAGAAGACTAATCCCAAGGGGATGGTATGTGAGCCCCCGACCAAAAAGGCCAAGGATAATGAGGTAATTTTTTCCCTTCTTTGTTTTGTGCACTAAACACCCTTTTTAACTTGCTTTTTAATTTATCACAGACGGCTATAGAGAAAGCGGCTTCCCTCTGCCGAAATCATCCTTTACTGTGCGAATTGTGGAGATTAGCCCCTCAGGGTTAAAAGAATAGTTGATTGGATTGGCTGGTAAAAACAACTCGATTTTAGGGGTCCTGATTTAAGAAGCTTTATATCTAGCTCTGCCTCTTCCCCGCGAAGCTGCCAAGTATAAAACTGAGAAATTTCATCAGGCGGCTGCCCTTATGCTCAAGGCATCTTCTCAGATTAGTTGATTTTGATTTATTCCTTGCTTAAGAATATATGTCCGTTCTTTTTCCCTAAGTCTGATCATCAACTTCCTTCATCAGGTTATGCCTTGCTCAGTTGATTTGAGCAATAGGGCTAATGAAATTGAAGCAATGGAAGAGAAGAATGACTTGACTCAGACCCGGATCAAGCTACTACTAGATGAGAATAAGGCGCTCGAGGTGAAGGTAAAAAGGGCTGAGGTAGATCTGAAAGCTGCTCGTGATGAGACCCATTCCCTCAAGCTGGCTCATAACAAGGTAGTAGAGAAGAGTGGTCAAGCCAAGCAGGAGCTAGTAAAGGTTAAGGAAGACTTGGCGACTAGCTAAAATAGTACTAAGTAACATGTTGAACATGGGCCTCGCCTATGGATAATAAGTTTTCAATGCTTGTTCTGCTAACCATCCGGACTTATCACCTGAACTTCTTGCCAATGTGCCCTATCCTAAATTGGGTGAGCCTTTAATTGAGCTGGACCAAGAGAGGTCTCTAGAGAGTGGAGGAGGAAGTGGAGAGCTTGGCTAAGACGATTAAGCTAAAAGTGAAGATAAAGGGGGGGAACGAATCGATTCTGCCTGATGGCTCGGTCCTTCCCATCGCTTAGAATTTGTAATATATATCGTTGTAGCTAGCTTATAGTTGTAATTCTTGTTTATACAATGGTGATGTTTTAAGCCCTTTTGAGGCATTTTCTTAAGGTCTTATTTCTATGCCTTATTTTTTCAGCCGGTCTTATAAATTTGGCCGTTTTAGATGATTGTGTAGGCCTTATATTTAGCCTTGTATGTATTTTGCTCAAACATTTTATTTACACTGGTCTTACTTGGTTAGCCGATTTTTGTGTTTTAGGGGTAGTTTCCGCCTAAAAATAACTTGTCTTAGTTTAAACTTAGACTTGTGTGCGCGAGATATTAATTTTAGCAGGTCTAATAGTGTGCAGGATTTGTGCCGTAAAGTGTGATCAGTACTTGTTGAGGCAAATGTATGTGCAAAAAGTTGCTTTTATTAAATAGCAAATTAAATACAAGTCCGGGAATTCTATGCATCTAGATAACTACTTGAGGGGAGCCGCCTCGTTAAAAACTTCCTTAAGGGAAAGCCCAGTGGGAAAAATTCTTGAGGAAGGAAAAAGAGTGCGGCTACCAGAGTCCCTAAGTATATACTATATAATAGGGCCTAAGATTAGCAATGTTCCAAGTATGAGGAAGCTCTTTGCCTTTCATAGTCCCCAACTTGTATGTAGCCAGTCCAATGACTTTGAGGATTTTACAGGTGCCTTTCCGAGCTTCTGAAGTGGCTGAGTCTTTAAGGATTAGGTATCCTTCTTTGAGTCGGACTTCTCGAACTCGTCTATCATGGTATCTAGCAATTTTAGCTTTATAGGCCGCCATAAGGGTCCAGGCTCATTTTCTTCTTTCATCCAAGTTATCCAGGTGGTACTTCATATTGATGTCATTTTCTTTCTCGGTGTAATAAGCCACCCGGTCAGATGGTGCTCCAATTTCAACCGGTATAATTGCCTCAACTCCATAGACCAAAGAATAAGGAGTTTGTCCAGTAGTTCTGCAAGGAGTGGTCTGTAAGACCATAAAACTTTGATCAACTCATCTGACCATTTTCCTTTTCGATCAAGCACTCTCTTCTTCAATCCTTCTCCCAGGGTTCTGTTGGTAACTTTTGTCTAGCCAATCATTTGTGGGTGTGCTACAGATGAAAAGGCGTTCTTAATCTTCCAGTGTTTGCAAAAGTCTTTGAATATTTCTGAGATGAATTGAGATCCATTGTCTGCTATGATTCTTTTTGGCACTCCGAATAGGGTGGTTATATGCTTCTAAATAAAGTCAATGACTCTTTTAGCTGTGACGAAGCTAAGTTCTTTCGCCACAACCCACATGGAAAAATTGCCTATTTCCACGAGTATCCATTTCTTCTACCCGGATGCCTTCGGTATTGGGCCCACAATATCTATTCCCCATAAGACAAATGGCCATCTGGTCATTATTGGCTTTTGATTGGCCTTTAGAATGTGTGACTTTCTTGCATGGATTTGGCACTAGGGGCAAGTTCTTACGTAATCCTCCGATTCAGATTTGATGGTTTTCCAGTAGTAACTAGCTACAGTGATTCACCTGAGTAACGTCTCATTCGCCTGGTGAGATCCACAGTCTCCTTCATGGATTTCCTCTATAATAAGTTTTCCTAGCTCTAGGGTGATGCATTTAATCCATACGTCTGAGTAAGCTTTTTTGTACAATTCTTCGCCTACCATGGCAAATCGCATAGACTTCCTTGTTATCTTCTCCGCTTTAATTTTGTCTTCTGGCAACTTATTACAAGCTAGGTGGTCGTACAGAGTTTGCATACACCCAAGCAACTTCTTCTGAATCTAGAGATTCTCACCTTATTCTTCACATGTCTGCCAGGTTAAGACTTTGTAAGGGCAACTTAGCTCTTTCCACGAGTCTTTTCCTGCAGCCATTTTTGCTAACTCATCCGCGTTTTGGTTCTATGTTTGAGAAATATACTCAATCTTCCACTCGGTTCCCTTGGCCTCTAGTTTTTCTAACAGCTTTCCCACTTTGGCCAAGTATCTGACCATTTTGACTCGTTCATCTCGTATGTCCGATTGATTTAATTTACGATTAACCTGTAGTCGCTTTTGAGAATGACAATGTCGGGTGCTATTTCATTGGCTAACTCTAATCCTTTCATCACTACTTCATACTCAGTCGCGTTGTTGGTAGAAGGAAATGCCAACTTAGCGGCATATGATAATCTGATTCTTTCAGGCCCTTGAATGTAAACTCCAATTCTGGCTCCTTATGAGCAGGAGGAGATGTCCATATTTATTGTCCAAGTTTCTGATGGAATGGTGATTTCTGGTTTGATCCCCATAAATTCTATAGCAAAGTTTACGAGTACTTGAGCTTTCAAGGCTTTTTTGGCCTTGAATCTTATGTCATATTCTCCAAGCCTGATAGCCCACTCAATTAGATGGCCTAACGTATCTAGCCTCTGCAACACTTTCTTAAGAGGAATTCTAGTCCTCACCACGATCGTGTGAGCTTGAAAATATGGTCTCAGCTGGTCTGCTGAGTGGATTAATGCCAGGGCCAAATTTCAATTTTAGGGTACTTCAGTTCTGCATTCCTCAATACCTTACTTGTGCAGTAGATGAGATACTACTCTTATTCATCTTCTCGAATCAGGACGGTACCTACTGCCTCATCTGTTACGGATAGGTAGAGATAAAGGGTGTCCCCAACATTGGGACGGCTCATAAGTGGAGGTTTAGCTAGGAAGTCCTTCATTCGGTCGAAAGCTTCTTGGAAGTCTTCATCCCACTTGAAATCTCTATCATTTTTTATTGCCTTATAGAAAGGCATACATCTCTTTGCTGAGAATGAGATGAACTATCCTAGGGCATTAATCCTCCCATTGAGATGTTGAGCCTCATTCACTATTCAAGGTGGCTCCATCTGGATGATTACTTCTATCTTTTCTTGATTGACCACGATTCCTTTTTCTGAAATTATAAATCCCAAAAACTTTCCACTCTTGACAACGAAGACAAATTTCTCTGGATTGAGTTTTAGTCAGTAAGCTTGCAAGATTTTAGATACCTTTTCTAAGTCATCCGCATGCGTTTCTTCACTTTTGCTCTTCACTATCATATCATCTATATATACCTCGATTGTCTTACCGATCATGTCTTTAAACATTTTATTTACCAATCATCGGTAAGTTGCTCTAACATTCTTAAGTCCAAACGGTATGACCGTGTAGCAATATGTCCCTTTGTGAGTAATAAAGGATGTCTTTTCTTCATCTGCTAGGTTCATGAGGATTTGATGGTATCCAGCCTTTGCATCTAAAAAGGAATATACAAAAAAATCAGCTATAAAATCTACTAATTGATCAATGATTGGTAAAGGGTAGCTGTCCTTAGGGGTTGCTTTGTTCAAGTCCGAGACATCCATGCACATACGGTAGTTTTTGTTTGGTTTCTTAACCAACACAAAATTTGCTAGCCATCTGGGATAATTTACTTACCTGATTTGCTTGGCTTTGAGCAATTTTTCCACTTCTTCTTCAATGGCCTTTTGCCTTTCAGGAGCATGTTTTCTTTTCTTTTATACCACTAAAGCTGCTTCTGGGTCGAGGTTGAGGCTATGTTGTATGATTTTTGGCCGGACTCCCAATAAGTCCTCATGGCTCTAAGAAAATACATGTTGTTGCCTGACTAGAGCTGAGTTAATGCTTGCCTTTATGTCAAGTTTCAAATCTTTACCTACTTTTAATGCTCTACCCAGCCCTACCATGAGCACTTCCTGTTCACCGACGGGTTTGACTATTGAACTACTTTCACCCGAGCTGAAGTCATCCTGGTCTTCACTATCCTCTCCTGATTTCTCCTTTAAAGCCAATTTTCTGTCTCTTCTCAATGAGGCTATATATGTTTTGTGAGCCACCGAGGGGTTTCCTATTGCTACTGCCATCCCTGTTTTAGTTAGTATTTGTAATACTAAGTAAATAGGAGATATGGAGGCAAACGATTCGCACAAAAAGGGAGGTCCCAAAATTATGTTAAATCCAACTGAAATTTTGGCAATAGTAAAGTCAACCTCTGATCAATATATATGCTCTTTGTCTCTAATTTCCATATTTAGCTTGACTTCTCCCAGGGAGGCGGTGGAATGCCCACTCAGATCAGACATAGTGGCATAACCTGGTTGGATACGGCGATTATTTACTTTTAATTATTTAAATGTTGACCTTGTGATCCATTTCACGGAACTTACGGTATCTATAAGCACCCGGTATACCATACAATTTTCCACCATTGCCTCTATGACTAGCGAATTAGTGTGCGACTTAGTCACCATGGTTGCTTTTTTGTAGGCTTTGTTGGCTTCTGATCCATTATTTAGCGTGAGTGACCGACTAGAATCATATTTTGTCTTCTTGCGGGATGACTCTCTATCTTCGCCGCCATATATCATCAACACCTTTACTCCCTTTTTATCACCAGCCTTTTTTGGGTTTTTGTGCTTTTCATTTGAGTTGTTTGTCACACCCTTAGCAAATTGGCTAAACTTTCCTGCTTTTATGAGGGCGTAAACTTCTTTGGCCAAGACTCTGCAGTCATCCATATGGTGTCCTCTGGCCTTGTGGAACTCACAGTACTTGTCATAATCTCTACCTAACGTTTTTCCTTGAGGGAAATTTGGGAACCTAACATTCTTCCTCTTTGGGCCATTTTTAATTGCCTCTAGAATCTTGCTTAGTGAGGTATTCAGCTTTGGCTTATCTACTTCGCGGTCATACTAGCTGGAGATTTTGCTGCTACCTCATCTGCTTTTCTTTCCCTTCTTCTTATCTCGTGTGGATCGGTTATTATCATCTGAATTTCGCTTGTTGGGACAGCTCGTCTCATCTAATTCTACTAAATTCTGGGCCATCCCAATCATCTGAGGAAATTGGGTGGGTTTTCTTGTAATTATTTCTTGTCTGAGCCGGTCATTCTGAGTTCCTTTGATTAGGGCTTCCTTGGCCATCTCAAAGTTTAAGTCGGTTATGCCCGCACATGCCTCATTGAATCTCTTAACGTAGTCTCGCAATGATTCATCTGATCTTTTTATAATGCTGTGAAGGTCACGGCTAACGTTAGCCGGCTAGGTCGATAGCAGAAAGTGCTTCAAAAATTTCCCCCCAAATGTTTCAAAATCTTTAATTGAGTTACGGGCTAGTTAGAGGAACCACTGCTTAGCGGCTCTGATTAAAGTTATGGGGAAATACCTACATCTATAAGCTTTATGGGCATTTATCAGGTCCATCCAGTTGATGTAATCCGTCATGTGCGATCTTGGATCATTGGTGCTAGTGTATTTGTCTAGGACGAGAGGGAAGACACATTCTGAAAGTTTCTGACTCAGAATATCCTTCTTGAATGGGGAGAGTTTTCTCATTGATGGGCTCTTCAGACGCCTCTTAAACTTAGTGTCGAAGTCCTCTGAACTTCTCGAGTTGGAATAGGAAGAAGATGAGGAAGATTTAGAGGGAGAGGGAGTGGGTGATTTATGCTTCCTTCCTTTGCCTCTCTTTCCTTTCCACCGTAATTTGGCCTTAGGCGGGGAGTCGTCTTTCCCGTCTTTCTTGGTGGTTATAATCGTTGAGTCGGTCACCACTCCCTTTAACTTAACAGTTCTATTTTGCATCAATATTCCAGCTAGAATTTCCTTTCCTTCTTGCACCATCATGAGTACCCCTGGCAATATTACGAGATCCACGTTGGTGAAACCGCCTGGGGGTAGCTGAGTTGAAGTAGTTGCCTCCGCTGTTGGAGTCACTGGTTGAACGGATACCGGCTAGGACATTCCAAGGTTTTAGAATCCTTCTGTTATCGCGGACACGGATATTGGTATTCTAGTAACAGAATTGAGTTATGGGAAGAGGTTCCTAGTAATACTTATCTCAGGCGGAATCACCACATCTTCATGATTCTCTCCCTCGAGGTGGCCTATGGCCAAAAAGTGATTATAGGTGGACCTCATCATCTGAGTTTGATGCACCGGAGTGAGAGCCGTCTGACGAGCAATCTCGATGAATGGGTCTAGCTCCTTGTGAGGATGGGAGGGATGTTCCTCCATCTTTTTGGTTCCTGAACTTCCTGCCTTTGGCACCGTCGCCGACGTATCCACCGTGATTGGTGCTTTTCCTGTCGAGTTCGTATTTTCGGCATTGCCTTGGGTGTCTTCCACACCGGAGTTGATGATTGGATCTGAGTTTTCGTGCGACATGTTTGCAGCAAAAAACTCCTAAACATTGAATTGAATGTGTTCTTACTAATGAACAACAATTCTTACCTGAGCAAGTAAACAAAGTCCATGCTTACCGCACCATTGAAAATATCGTACCTAGATCCGATACTTCAGAATTGATCTACTATGAACTATCTTGAATCTACGAGTGAATCCCTACAAAATAATACACGCACTTGGGGGCGATCGGTGGTTACCCCATGGGGGACCCTCCAATGCTTAAGTCAGTAATAGGTTTTAAAGAGTATTATGAGTATTTTTGAGAAAGTGAATGTACCTGTTGAACTGACCTAAGGGCCTATTTATAGGCATATCACCTATTCTACTCCTAATGGAATAGGGAGTACTAACTGAGATGAACTTATAACTTTTTGTACTTATCGGATCCTTGAGTCCCAAACAGATTATGATAAGGTTTGAAGAGAAAATATAGGGACCAGAGTCAGACCTGGTTCTCCTTTCTTGTAGGGCACGGAGGTGCCTTCGAGCCGGTTGTAGGTCGTCTCTAGATTATATCCGGCTAGCGCGACTATCAGGTTTGTACGTCCTCCGGCCGGATTAAGATTTCAGCCGGCTTTATGAGTCAGTTCACTTGAGTTTCCTGACCACAACTGTGGGATGAGCAAAACAGCTCTTGTGGACCTGACCTCGTCGTCCAAGGCAGGCGAGATGAATCTGGTAAGTCATCAATAGTTTTTAATAAATAAATATAAATGGTATATCAATAATTTTGGAACGAAATTGTAAATTAGGGAAGTAAATATATAAATAATTTAAATTCAGAAAAATTTATCAAATTCAGTATAAAAAATTGAAGAGATACAATTATTTGTTATCAACCTAATTTTTCATTTTGACTTGTCTTTTTATTACTTACATGTATTAGTATAATTATTTAAGTAATTTTAAATAATTTATATATTAAATATTTATTTTAAAACTAATTTAACTTTTTTCAGGTTGGCCAATTGGTTTAGCCAAACATACGGTTGAGTTTAACCACGTTTTGTCCGGTCGATGCTTGTGCAATAACGGATTTTGACGAAATGTTTTAATTTGGTGAAATACGGTTTTTTAATTAACAAAAATAAATAGTGTATAAGTAATTTTGAGGGTGGAACTATAAATTAGGATGTAAATAACATTACTTATATTCTAATAAATAAATGGAGTGGGCGGCAAGTATCATCACCCTTTAATTTATATTTTAATCCATGTAAATCTATTAACGAAATGGAGCTTTCAAACAAAGAAAGTAAATTGACAAATAAATTCAATTGGTTTCTTATTCAGTTACATCCTTTACTTTGTCCTAAATGGATGGTTTCCAAACATAGCCAAAATTTAGTGAAATAGTTCAATTAGCTAAACCAAGAACAAAATTTTACATCAGAAGTAACTTAAAGTTTGCAACATAAGGAAATTCAACTAAACTGCGCATTTGGTGAATAATCAACAAAGAGTCGACTGGTTTGGGAAGTCATAGCATCAATGTGATAGGAGGCAGAAGGTGGTCATTGATGTGGTAGGATTTGCAGGTAGAGTAGGACTAGGAGACACAAATTGGAGAATAATAGTAGTAAAATTAGTAAAATTTGTGGTTTATGTTTGGGCTAATGGTTGAACCTGAAGTTGTAATCCTATATGTTGTAGGTTCGAGTACACATTCGGGCAGGATGGGATAAGGTTTTTTTTATGTTATTATTATAAGCCCATATGAGGCAACTTTTTTTTTAAAAAAAAGTGAAAGGAATAAGATGGCGTTTGGTTCACATAAGGGAATGCTAAGGAAAGGAATGCATTTCCCTTTGATTGTTTCGCGTATTTAAATATACTAAGAAAGGGATTGACTTTCATCTATTATTTTTATGCCCCTGGATCAGAAGTCATTTGTGTATGTTATAGAATATATTTCAAACCTTTAATGACTTTAAATCCACATTGTCAAATAATGGACAAACCATTAAATGAAACGATTCTAATAGAGTCAAATTATCATAGGTCTGAAATCACTACACGTAGACCTATTAAATGGGAGGAAATAATATTTCCTGATAATTGGATAATTGAGAAAGCAGTTCCTGCAGCCCCAATTACTCAAAATAATCCTACTAGGATTATTCAATCTCAAGATGGAGATATTTTAATAAATTTTGAAAAACAAAAATTCCTGGAACATATTCCTAGGTCCAGATCTTCAAGGTCTAGTTTCAATCGATTTCATATATCTCCAGTTCATAACTCTAGCAATTCAAACAGTATTCATAATACTGGTATTTCATGCCATTCAATATCAAATATTGAAGGAATTAATAATTCCAATAATTTCAATGACAGTATTCATAATACTGCAAACAAGAATCTAAGACATTCAATGTCTGACATAAATAGAATTAATAATTCTAAAAAGGAAATTAATAATTTTGATAATTCATCAAATGATTCAGATAGAGAATCAGAACTTAACCATGATAGGGTTAACAGAATTCATGTTGATAAAAACAACATAGCATCAGGAATTTATGAAATTCCTACACCGGCAGATATGACTGCCAGCGAAATGAATTTTAGCCATATTAAAATGTGTGTTAAAATTTCTTTTGCTATAGTAGCATAATTTTTCTGGCTATTATTCCATTTACCAGAATAAAATCTAACAAGGTATTCTTGTTTATCAATTGGTGATATTTGTTTTAAAATTCCACCAAAACCTAAATCTGAGGCATCTGTCTCAATGATTTTATCCCATTTGGGATTGGCTAGCATTAAACAAGGTAAGTTATGAACTTTTTGTTTAATTAACCTGACCGCTTCTGTATGACTATTAGTCCAAGGTTTAGGTTCCTTTTTTAGTCTATCATATAAGATAGCAGTATATTTAGACAAATCTTAGATGTCCTACCTTGACCTCTTTTAGGTGGTATAAAGACACCTTTTTAAGTAGAGTCATGGAATTACCTGAGTCAAATAGTGACCACTGGAAATCCAAATTTATAGATGGATTACCTCAGTTATTTGCTGAAAGGGTTAGAAAAAACCTAAGAAAAGGAAATGTACAAATTAATTACGCAAGTTATACTTACGGAAAATTAATTGGTACATGCATCCAAGAAGGTTTATCTTTATGCAATGAAATAAAGTTAAACCAACAAATTAAAAAGCATCATTTAAATGAAAAGATGCAACTTGGCCAATTTTGTGGTCAATTTGGGATTGATAATCCCTCTACCAGTAAACCCCACAAGCCTCATAGGCATCCTAAAAAGGAAAAATCCCTGTTGTTTATCCTTCATCATCCTCCTCTGAAAATAATTCAGAGCATGATCATGATGATTTTCTTTCTACCATAGAAGTAATGACTTCACAAAAATACAATATTATACTATATTAATATTAATTATTTTAAATATTAATATTAATTATTTTAAATAATTAGTTATAATATAATATTATTAATCATTAATGTTGAACCACCCACAAGTTTGACTGACTCAGTGGCTGACTCAGTAAGTGCTTAAGTTTTGATCATAATAATTAATTTCAATTTGAGTTAATTAAATCAATAATGATGTTAAAATAAATAGTTTATGGATATATGTGGGTTATTAAATTCAAGGGTAGAATTTTATGTCACCGCTGACCTAACTATTTAGTTTAACTCTGAGTTGTTCTGGGCTGAGTATGTATGTTAGTCGCTGACTAAATACTATTCACCCAACGCTCAATATTTAGATTGTGTTTCAGCTGTGTATAAGTTTATATCTTTTGCTGAGTTACTTTATGCCTGTCAATGACACTAACCTTTCCATTTGAGGAAAAATGAATCTTTGCTTTTAGTGTTGCTTTTTGCAGGACATTAACGAGACAAAGACAAAAAGAATTAATGCCTTGACAAGACTCAGATTAATGAAGAAAAGGACAAATCTTCCAGAATCAAGCTGCAAAAAGTCATTTGCCAATTTGGGTAATTCTGCAGATCAATGCACTCTGCAAAATGTCATATTACCAGAAGAAATGGGAAGATGACACGTAGCAAGTCAACGCGAGATCTCTCTAATGGAAGATTGGCATTAGATGACAAATGATTCAAATTTAAGCTCGAATTTTAATCTAATGGATTGATTTCTATCTCACAACGGTGTGATTCTATCTCTTAATGGATTGATTTGAAGAAGCAACGGATGAATGGATGAGGTGTCAATTTCAGAAGATGCCAAGGCAAGTTCAACGACTACTTTCTTAATTCCAACTATAAAAGGAGCAAGAAGGCAAACGTTAGAATTTGGTGACTACACCTGAATTTCTAAGAAGCTAAAACTCTACCAATTTACAAGCTTTAAAGAAGTTCAATCAAGGAAGCAACTACTCAGCAAAGATTCTGCTTTGAACAAATAGTTTATTTGAATTGTTATATCTGAGTGTCTGTAACTAGTTCATCATTTCTATAAGTTGATTCTAGCTCTTGTTTAGAATTTGTTGAGTTGCTAGTAGAAGGGGGTATTCTACCCAAAGGGTGAACGATTATAGTTTGGAGGGTACTTTCTATAATTGGGAAAATTTGTGAAAGGCTTCTTCGCCTAGGGTAAAGGAGTTAAGATTGGTGGATTAAAGCCAAAACAATCTCTTAGGACTGGATGTAAGCACAGGTTGCCGAACAAGTATGAAAATATCTATGTCCTTTACTTTGAAGTTTTTCAGATTTCCACTCAGCCAGTTGACCTACTTAGTAGAGTTCATATAATCGCGAAAAAGTTTCCTAAGTTATTAAAGTGAGTCATTCACCGCCCCCTCTGACTCATTTAGTGTATGCATATGGACCAACAAGTGGTATCAAAGCTGTTCTTATTCAAAAGATTTCACAATCTTGAGATAAAGACCATGGCTTACAAAGGAGGAGAATCCAGTGGAAGAGCCCAAGCCTATATTCTATTAGAAGACATATCAGTCACCAGGCCTCCCATGTTTAATGGGGAGCACTATACTTATTGGAAGAACACGATGAAGAATTTCATCCATTCTTAGAGCATTCATGCTTGGATGGCTATTATTGAAGGGCCATTTTTTACTACTATAGTGATGAATGGAGTACGTGTTGATAAGTACTCCAATGAGTGGGACAATCAGGACTTGGCCAGATTGAAAGAAAATGCAGCTGCTATCAACTATCTCCATTGCACTCTAGATGCAACTGAGTTCAACCGTGTTTCAGGCTGTGAAACTGCTCGAGAGATATGAAAGAAGTAGGAAGTAACTTATGAAGGCACTGATAAGGTCAAGGAGTTCAAGATCAATATCCTCATGTGGGATTATGAATGGTTCCATATGCAACCCAAGGAAGATATTTCCAACATGAACACTAGGGTCATGAATATTATCAATGAGCTGAAAAGACTTGGTAAGACCTTCACAGAAGAAGAGATAATCTTGCAAAGTTTGACACAAGAATGTGATGCAAAGAAGAGTGCTATTGAAGAAGCTCATAATTTGAAGACCTATAAGTTTGATGAGCTGATCAGAACCTTGTTGACTCATGAGATGTCTTTAAAGCAATATGAAGATGAGTTCAAGAAGAACAAGCAGAAGGAGAGAGAAAGCTCCAGCAGAGCTGCTGTCCTTAAAGCTGATAATGATAAAGATTCCTCTGAGGAAGATTATCCAGAGGATAGGAAGGAGGAGATAGCGCTGATGACCAAGAATTTCAACAAATTCTTGAAAAACGATAAGAATTTCCAAATGTTTAGAAGGCCAAGCAGGTACAAGAAAGGAGCAGATTAAAAACCACGGAAAGAATTCAACAAAGAGCATAACAAAGATATCAAATGCTTGAATGTGGTAAGAAAGGGCATATCCAGTCTAGCTGTCCCAAAGCTTAGAAAGACAGGTTCAAGAAGAGAAAGGATAAGAAGGCTCTTGCTGCTACCTGGAGTGAATCTGAACAAGAGTCATCATCCTCAGATGAAGAGGCACAAGATTCTTCAAATATGTGTCTCATGGCAAAGGATGATCAACCTAACTCAGAGTCAGCTGGCCAACCATCTACTTCAGCTGCCAATAAATGAACTGACCAGAGTTGAGACAAAGGAAAGGAAACTGAGGTAAATTCTGAACCCCCTTTATCTTCAGATGAACTTGCTGCAGTACTTAATGATGTTATTAATATGACTAAGAAGTCAATCAAATACATCAAAGTACTCCAGATGAGGTGTGATGATCTAGAAGATATCAATTCTTCTACCTTACTTGACATCTTATACCTTTTGGAAAAAGCTAAGTACCATGATCGATATAACAGCAAGCTCACTAAGAAAATGGATGAGTTAGATGCCAAATTAAAAGCTTTGAAAAAGGTGCGGGTCCCTCCTCAACCTAGCAGGAATACTCAAAGTAACCGCACTCACAACTCTGAGAAGGTTTCTCAAAAGAGTAAAGTGAGCAGGCCCAATCCTAAGGCCGTTTGTAATTTTTGTGGAAAGTCAGGACATGCAACTGTCATGTGTAGGCACAAAAATGGTTACTATGATAAGTATGACTGGTTAAGGATTACCACCACTAACAAGGGAGGACCCAGCCAGAAAAAGGCATGGGTACCTAAGAAAACTTAATTATTTTATAGGTGAACCTGAGATCCACTGATGATAGAAGAATATGGTATTTGGATAGTGGATGCTCGAGGCATATGATAGGTGCTGAAAAGAAATTCATCACATTAGAGTGAAGAAGGAATGGAAAGTGGATGCTCGAGGCATATGACAGGTGATGAAAAGCAATTCATCATATTGGAGCGAAGAAGGAATGGAAGTGTCAGTTTTGGAGACAACAAAAAGGGAAAGATTATTGGTAATGGCACTGTGGGAGTCAAGCCTTCAATTGATAATGTGTCTCTTGTGAAGGGCATGAAGTTCAAATTGCTAAGCATTGCTCAGCTGTGTGACAAAGGCAGGAAAGTGATATTTGACTCAACGGGCTGCTCAGTCAGTGATGGTAACTCTGACCAAATTATTCTTATGCTCCTAGAATTGATAATGCTTATATGATTGATTTATCCCTTGGCTCCAATGATATATGCTTAGTTTCTTAGGATGAAAACTCATGGTAATGGCACAGAAGGTTAGGACATATCAATAAGACCAATCTGTCCAAATTAGCCAGAAATGAACTTGTTGAGGGTTTACCTAATCTAGCCTTTGAAAAAGATAGACTCTGCTCAGCATGCCAACTTGGGAAACAATTTAGGAAGACCTTTAAATCCTTAGCTGATATATCTTCTTCTCATTCCCTTGATCTTCTACACATGGATTTGTTTGGGCTAGTAATTCCAATAAGTCTCGGTGGAATGAAATACACCCTTGTGATTGTAGATGATCTGACCAAGTTCACTTGGATTGTATTGCTAACAAGCAAGGATGAAGCATTTAAATCATTCTCTAGGTTGGCTACCCGGATTATGAATGAAAAAGACCTTAAAATTAATAGAATCTATAGTGACCATAGAAGAGAATTCGAAAACAGGCTGTTTGAGGAATTATATTCTAAGCATTATATTGACCATAATTTTTCTGCCCCTCATACACCTCAGTAGAATGGGGTTATTGAGAGAAAGAATCGCACTATTGCGGAGATGGGTCATTCTATGTTGAGTGATAACAATCTGCTAAAGTATTTCTGGGGAGAAGCTGTTAACACAGCTTGTTACATTCTAAATAGGATTTTAATTCGCCTAGTTTTGAACAAAACTCCTCATGAACTTTGGAAGGGGCGCAAGCCCAAGGTTAGTCATCTCAAGGCCTTTGGTTGTAAATGCTTCATATTTAACACTAAAGACTAATTGCCTAAATTTGACCCCAAGGCTGATGATGGAATCTTTTTGGGTTACTCAACACACAGTAGAGCATACAGAGTGTATGTGATGAGAACTAGCACTTTAGAGGAGTCCATGCATGTAGATTTTGATGAAACTAACAATGGAGGTAGAGAAGCCAGTGATGATGAAAAGGAGAGGGAGCAAGTCAACGGATCAGTCGGTCAACCCATTCTTATTCCTAATCCAGTTCTAGAAAAAGAAGATTATGAAGTTGAGTTTGATCAATCCATAAACTTTGTTGATGATATAGATGCTCAACCAATGACAATAGCTCAGTGAGTTGATCCCGATCTACCAAAAGAAGTCAAAGCAAGGAGAGATCACCAAGTTGAGAAGATTCTTGATAGTGTGCAAAATCCAGTGCTGACTAGAGGTCAACTGAATAGAATGATGAGTCATTTAATGTTTCTCTCAATGATTGAACCAAAGAAGTTTGAAGATGCTAATTTTGATGACAATTGGATGATTGCAATGCAAGAGGAGCTAGACCAATTTAGAAGAAATGAAGTTTGGGATCTGGTGGAGAAACCCGGAGGAAAGTCAATCATTGGCACCAAATGGGTTCTCAAGAACAAGCTAGATGAAGCTGGTAATGTTGTCAGAAATAAGGCCAGACTAGTTGCTCAAGGCTACAATCAACAAGAAGGCATTGACTATGGAGAAACCTTTGCACCAGCAGCAAGAATTGAAGCCATAAAAATTCTATGTGCTTTTGCATCTCATATGAACTTCAAATTATTTCAAATGGATGTTAAGAGTGTTGGGAACTGACAGTCTGATTGAATATGCATAACAGGCATGGCGGAAATTCAAAGTTTTGTCCATGTCCCTAAGAACTCCTATTAGTTGCATATAAATTAAATAAAGCCTTAACTTAATAATTCTCTACCTAGGTTAACATGCAAGAGCTACGCGTACCATAATTCTAAATTTTATCCTAACAATAATATTTATATTAAATATATTACAACTCTAAGTTATAATTTAAATATAAATAAATTAAGCATGCATTATAACCTAAACATAATTATTAAGTCTAAAAACACTTAAAAAGACTTAATAATTAAATAGAAATTAGAAGACTTACCAGTTGAAGGTTGCTTTACCAGAACTTCATTACACAAGCCTCCAAGGTAGGATAGCCTCTATGAGTATCCACAGAAACCCCACCAACTGAAACTTCCCGATGAGGAAGAACCAAAGAACCTTGAGCAATTGCTAGATCGCTCCAAAATTCCCACCCAAAAATATATATTCTAAAGATTCAAGATCCACTTGAATTTGGTGCACTAAACAATGGAGAAAGGGGGCACAAAATATAGGGGGAGCTAGGGCTCACCGCATTTAATACGGGATGGGGAAAAATCCCCATCCCGCCCTTGGCAACACGCGGATCCTATAGGATCCGTGTGCTGCCCACGCCGACTGACTTACTTCCCAAGTTAGGTCCTTGTCACATAAGGCAGGCTCTTGCGAGCCTGCCTTGTCCCTTGAGCTGGGCCTTGAGGGCTCTCTCACGAGCCCATCTTATTGGTTAGCAAGGGTTGCATAAGGAAGGCTCTTGTGAGCCTGCCTTGTCCCTCAAGCTGGACCTCTCGAGACTTCCAGCGAGCCCAGCTCGAGGGTGGCCTTACTGTAGGCTAGAGTAAGCCTAGCTTACGCTGCCTGCAGCCCACGAGTGCTCTTGAGCACTTGTGCAGGCTCGTGTAGGCCTGCAAAGCCTTCAGGCTTGCGAGTCCTATTAGCGAAGGGTCCAACCCTTAAATTTTAGAGTTCTAGCCTTTTCTCTAAATCAAATAAATATTTATTTTATGACTGTAATAAATTAGTTCCCGATCAAAAATAAATTCCTTGGTCTATCCAAAATGATCTAATTATTTTTAACCAATTAAATATTAATCCAATTATTAATATGTTATATTTTCGTAACAGAATGAATCTATTAATTCTTTACTCAGTCCGTTGAAGGTCCAATGTGTGTGACCTTATAGGATCCCGAAGTATTGAGCTGTGAAGGCTTAACCAACCCTTGTTCTAATAGAACCATTGGCTCAAGGTTTTAGACCATGAATAGAACTCAATTACCTTAAACGACTGTAGTATGCCTCTAGCAAGGGTCTACCATCCCCCATTACCCGAAATGTCATTTGTGCTTATGACTTAATCTCGGTTAATGCAATAGTTATCCAATGCGATAAGTTCCTTACATTCTTTAATATTAGTACCATCTGGTTTATAGGGCTCGGTTAAAGTTTATAGGGCTCGGTTAAAGTGTTAACCGGCTAATAGCGAGGTTGCTCCAAGCTATCCTAGTAATTTACTTGTTCTCAAAGTATATTGCCTTTTACCATAAAGTGTTTGACTTGAAACTATTTCTATCAAACACATACTCTGACCAAAGTATAGCAATAGTACCACACAAGGTAACTAGCATGTCAAGTATGAGGATATTCGCAAAGCTTATTGCATGAAGATAAACACTAACACATTGATATATTTACCAAGTGTTTATCTTACTGCGGTCACCAATATATCTCCCAGATATATCCATGTATCACACTTAAGGCACCGCCTGCAGTCCTAAGGAGATTGACTTCTTAGACCCGTTCTAAGAAAGTTGACCACATGCTAGTCTTTCCGCTTCATCAATTTCCCTTTTTGATGAAACTATGACTAGGGATAGTTTAGACATAATCATAATTGCACATGAAGCAGGTTCCACCAAATATAGTCCAACTATAATTTCTCTGACTTCATGCTATGATACGTCAAGGACTTTTGTATACATACATCAATGAATATATTTTAACCAGCTATAATATATATACAAACACATCGAAATAATCAAAAGATTAAATGCCTTTATTGATTGAACAAAATATTCATATTATTACATAATTAAGATATATCGCCTTAATTGCCTTAAGGGCATACATCATATCCAACAAACTCCCACTTGCACTAAGGCCAATTAGCTATATGTCTTAATCCATATGCTTTAACATGCTGGTCATGTTTGACTTGAGTCAATGGCTTTGTCAGACCATCCGCGAGGTTCTGATTAGTGGGTACATATTCTAGTCTTATTATCTTAGCATCAACAATCTCCCTGGTTATATGATACTTTCTGGATACATGTCTGTTTTTCTGATGAGACCTTGGTTCCTTTGCTTGAGCTATAGCACCATTGTTATCACAATACAAAGTAATTAGATCAACAGACTCAGGAAACACACCGAGATCACCAATAAATCCCTTTACCTAGACAGCTTCTTTTGCCACTTTGCATGCAGCAATGTATTTAGATTCTGTGGTTGAATCAACAGTAGTTTCTTGCTTGGAACTCTTCCAGCATACCGCCCCTCCATTTAACACATACACAAAACCTAACTAAGACTTAAAGTCATCCTTGTCATATTGAAAACTTGCGTTGGTGTAACCTCTGATTTTGAGTTCATGTTCTGCATAAATCAATAACTCATGCTTAGTCCTTCTCAAGTACTTAAGAATTGCCTTGACGGCAATCTAGTGCTTTTCACATGGATTTAACTGATAACTACTCGTAAAGGTTGAAGCCTGAGAGACATCTAGCCTAGTACATATCATAGAATACGTGATGGATCCTATCATGGATGCATAGGGTATATCCTTCATGCGCATTCTCTCTTGAGCTGTCTTCGGACACTCAACCTTAGACATGTTAATCCCCTTTGTCATTGGGAGATAACCTTTCTTAGAATGCTCAAGTTTGAACCTATTCAATATATATATATATATATATACTTTGAGAAAGACCTAATAGCCTCTTGGATATATCTATATAGATCTTTATACCTAGTATAAATGCTGCTTCACCAAGGTATTTCATGGAGAACTTTCTTGACAACCATACTTTTACATTTTGAAGAAGAGAAATGTCATTTCCTATTAGCAGAATGTCATCAACATACAATACTAGAAAAATGACTACACTCCCACTAACCTTCTTGTAAACACAAGGCTCATTAGCATTTGGGCAGAAATCCAGTTCTCGGATTATTTGATCAAACCTTATATTCTAACTCTTAGATGCCTGCTTAAGTCCATAAATGGATCATTGTAGTTTGCATACCTTTAAGCCATTCTGATATGTAAAACCCTCAGGCTGTGTCATATACACATCCCGGTCTAAATCCCCATTTAGGAATGCTATTTTAACATCCATTTGCCAGATCTCATAATCGTAATGAGCAGTAATGGCGAGCAGTATCCTTATGGATTTAAGCATGGCTACCCGTGAGAAAGTTTCATCATAGTCAATACCTTCCCGTTGACTATAACCTTTCATAACCAACCTTGCTTTATAGGTAATTACATTACTGTCCATGTCTGTCTTCTTCTTGAAGACCCACTTGCACCCAATCTGTCTAACCTCTTGCGGTGAATCAACCAAATCCTAAACTTGGTTCTCCTAAATGGAATCCATTTCTAATTTCATGGCTTTTAGCCATTTATTAGAATCTAAGCTTTTTATTGCCTCATCATATGTTCTTGGTCGTCATCCTCCATGAGATATAGTTCTTTATCATCTATAATGATAAACCATATCTATCGGGACCTTTATAACACGACCTGATCTTCGCAATGATTATGTTTCGACAAGTTGTTCTTGGATCACACTTTCTTGTGCATCTAGAATAGGGTCAATCAGTTGATTGTCTATTTCCTCCTCTTGAACTTCCAGTTCAATGTTGCTCCCACTGACTTTTGCAAGTAAGTGTTCTTTTTCTAAAAAGTGAGCATTCCGAGACACAAATACCTTTTGTGCTTCGGGTTAGTAAAACAGATATCAAATTATTTCCTTTGGATATCCAATGAACACACATTTGTCAGCTTTGGCATTCAGCTTATCTGACACTATCCTCTTTACCATAACAGGAAAACCCCATACTCTTAAGTGACTTAGAGATTGCTTCTTATTAAACCATCTTTCATAAGGTATAAAATCAACTGATTTAGAGGGCACTCTGTTTAATGCATAAACTGTGCTCTCTAGTGCATATCCCCAAAAGGATTTACT
This sequence comes from Euphorbia pulcherrima, assembly GCA_947683365.1. NCBI lineage: Eukaryota > Viridiplantae > Streptophyta > Magnoliopsida > Malpighiales > Euphorbiaceae > Euphorbia > Euphorbia pulcherrima. Next base: position 48,045,387 of record CANTUS010000014.1, read on the forward strand.
AAGATCTGCATGGCTCATCATGGACCAAACCATATCTAATAAAGTCTGATTCCTCCTTTCTAACACTCCATTGTGCTGGGGCATATAAGGAGGGGTACACTGGGAAACTATCCTATTTTCCTTTAGATAATCCTGAAACTCCTGACTTAAGTATTCTCCACCTTGATCTGATCGAAGTGTTTTAATACTTTTCTCAAGCTATTTCTCTACTTTAGCTCTGAATAGTTTAAACTTTTCAAAACTTTCAGACTTGTGCTTCATCAAGTACAAATAATCGGATCGTGAGTAATCATCAATTTTATGAAGTAGGAGTATCCTCCTAGTGCCTGAACACTCATTAGACCACACATATCAGTATGTATAAGTTCCAATGTACTTGTGGCCTGTTCACCCTTTCCTTTAAAGGGTAACTTTGACATTTTTTCTTTTAAATAAGGTTCGAAATCACCATAAGACTCTAAGTCTATTAGGACCAAGTCTCCACCATTATGCAACTTGGTTATGCGATCTTTATTTATATGGCCTAAATGACAATGCCATAAGTAGAAGGAATTCTCATTATCTAATTTAACTTTCTTCACATTGTTTATATTGAAAACTCATGTTTTAGTATCAAGAACATAAATGCCACCTTTCAACATTCCATAACAATAAAGAACATTATTCAAACGAATCTGACAATTATTATTCAAAAATAAAATTTTAAATCCCTCTGCTGCTAAATACGCAACAGATATAATATTCTTAGTAACACTTGGAATGTAGTAAAAATTATTCAAAACTAAAACAAGTCCACTTGGTAAAATAAGACTAAAACTCCCTACGGCTAATGCAGCAACTCTGGCTCCATTTCCCATGCGTAGGTCCATCTTCCCTTTTGCAAGTTTTCTACAGTTCCTTAGTCCCTGGATAGAAGTACAAATATGAGAACCATAACCAGTATCTAATACCCAAGTGGATTCACGAGGAAAAGAAGCAAAATTTTCAATTACAAACATACTTGAAGTAGATGCATCTGTAGACTTCTTCTTCAAATGCTCAGAAGTAGGAGCTTTGCAATCCTTCTTCCAATGTCCCGGTTTTCCACATTGGAAGCAGACATACTTAGATGCCTTCTTTTCTTTCTTCTTCTTACTAATTCTTTTCTTAGCACCCAGTGCCTGCTTCTTCTTTATAGAAGCCTTGCCTTTTTCAACCAACAGTAGAGGTTTCTGATCCTTCTGGATCTGAGGTTCTACTATTTTCAGCATGTTGATTAATTTAGGGATAGTAGAATTAATCTTGTTCATGTAATAGTTAGTCACAAAGCCTGAGTAACTATCTGTTAAGGACATCAACACAAGGTCAATGCTCAAATCATGATTCATCTCGAATCCCAATCGATTCAGCTTCTCAAGGTATCCCAAGAGTTTCAGTACATGCTGAGAGGTAGAGGTGCCAGCCTGCATCTTGGTCCCGAAAAGGAGCTTGGAGGTCTCATACCTCTCAGTCTTTCTCGCTCTAAAAAGAGCTCTTCAAGATGGAGAACCATGTCCTCCAAGGGCATGTTCTCATGTAGTTTCTGAAGCTCAGGATTCGTGGACCCCAACATGATGCACATGGCAGTCTAATGATCTTTTCTGTGCTTCAACCAGGCATCATGTTCCACATAATCCTTAACATTAGGTTCAACAGGGAAATTTTTACTTAGAACATAGGCAATTCCATCGAATTTGAGAACTATTCTCATAACTCGGAACCAATCAGAAAAGTTTGAGCCATTCAATTTGGTGTCAAGTAACGTACGGAGATTAACATTGGAAGTCATTTCAACCTAAGATATAAGAAAAGAAAAAGAGTTTAGATATTAGTTTAAGTACATGCATTTAATATAAGGTCTTTTAATTAAACACACGTGTCCTACTATTTTCTTTGATATTTACAATAGGCCATTCTATTGAATTCGAGAATTTTAGCCCAGCTAAATTTCCTAGTAGGTAGCGTATGTAACTAGTCTATTACAACCCCTAATTTTATGAGTCAAGTCATAATAGTAAGTCATAGTTGGAATCTCATTCCATTTGCATCGCATGCAATTGCTAATTCATTTAAGTTCCCTAATCCCAAGGGACGTGTGCTCTTATATTAGCATCTCCTTGAATATGTCTCAGATCTGGGCCTCGCGCCCAATTTTATGGTGGACTACCCCGGTTCTGTTAAGGTAGACCCTATCCCAAACTATACAACCAATCAATGTGGACTAGAAGGAACGCTTTGCGTAGCACTTTGATAGCCCAAAGATACAATATTATAAATTTGTGCTCTTATATTAGCATCTCCTTGAATATGTCTCAGATCTGGCCCTCGCCCCCAATTTTATGGTGGACTACCCCGGTTCTGTTAAGGTAGACCCTATCCCAAACTATATAACCAATCAATGTGGACTAGAAGGAACGCTTTGCATAGAACTTTGATAGCCCAAAGATACCATATTATAAATTTGAGTAAGCCTTAAAATATATACTTTGTGATTTTATTGGTGTTAAGCGCCTCAACCAATCTAGGATTTTATCAGATGGACAAAATAATAATAACTTGTATTAGTTTAGGGAATTTTAGAATTAATTTATAAGGTCTAATCTTAGGTGAGTTCAGCTCTTTATTATAATTATTCCATCAACCTAGATTATATGCAAATGAATTGACACTTTATTTGTTAAATTTATATTGCATTTCCTTTAAGCTTTTATTCAATAAATTAAATTTTTTTACATTGTTATAGAAACATATATAAGCACCATCTTATATACTAGAAATAAAAAAAGTTCATTTTAATCCCCCGGTTGGTCAATTCAAATTGCACCGATATAGGTTCCCAGGTAGGAGAGGTGACCTATAAGGAGTAGACACCAAGTCCAATCCTTAGCCAGAACAAATACGGGCACGAACCTGAAGACCAATGGATTCTCTTGAACTAATAAATTTCGTTCTTTCAATTCATGTAAATTGAAAGCATCTATAACCCTTGTAATTTAAATAAATTATTGACACTTGTATAATTTGAGTAAGTTGAGCATGCTTATTCAAAATTATTCATAACCATTTTCTAACCTTGGAATGAAAGGCACAAGTTCATATATATTGTTCCAAATAATTAAATAAATAAACCATTTCATATAGAAAATAATATTCGGTTCGCTTCTAACTTAATTATGCACTAAATAGGCAGGCTTTGATACCACTGTTGGGAACTGACAGTCAGATTGAACATGCATAACAGGCATGGCAAAAATTCAAAATTTTCTCCCTGTCCCCAGGAACTCCTATTAGTTGCATATAAATTAGATAAAGCCTTAACTAAATAATTCTCTACCTAGGTTAGCATGCAAGGGCTAGGCGTACCATAATTCTAAATTATATCCTAGCTATAATATTTATATTAAATATATTACAACTCTAAGTTATAATTTAAATATAAATAAATTAAGCATGCGTTATAACCTAAGCAAAATTATTAAGTCTAAAAACACTTAAAAAGACTTAATAATTAAAAGAGAAATTAGAAGACTTACCAGTTGAAGCGTGCTTTAGCAGAACTTCGTTACACAAGCCTCCAGGGTAGGATAGGCTCTATGAGTATCCACACGAACCCCACCAACCAAAACCTCCCAATGAGGAAGAACCGAAGAACCTTTAGCAATTGCTAGATCACTCCAAAATTCCCACCCAAAAATATATATTCTAAAGATTCAAGATCCACTTGAATTTGTTGTGCTGAACAATGGAGAAAGGGGGCACAATATATAGGGGAAGCTAGGGCTCCCCGCATTTAATGTGGGATTGGGAAAAATCCCCATCCTGCACTTGGCAACACGTGGATCCCATAGGATCTGCATACTGCCCATGCCGACCTGATTTGCTCTGTAAGTTGGGTCCTTGCCACATAAGACAGGCTCTTGCGAGCCTACCTTGTCCTGCGGGCTGAGCCTCGTGGGCTCTCCCGTGAGCCCAGCTTGTGCGTTGGCAAGGGCTGCAAAAGGCAGGCTCTTGTGAGCCTGCCATGTCAAGCTGGCTGGGCCTTGCGGGACTTCTCGTAGCCCAGCTCGCGAGTGGCCTTGCTATAGGCTAGCGCAAGCCTAGCTTACACTGCCTGCAGCCCACGAGTGCTCTTGCACTCGTGTGGGCTCGCGTAGGCCCGCAAAGCCTTTGGGCTTGCGAGTCCTATTATCAAAGGGTCCAACCCTTGAATTTTGCAGTTCTAGCCTTTTCTCCAAATCAAATAAATATTTATTTTATGACCCTAATAAATTAGTCACCGGTCAAAAATAAATTTCTTGGTCTATCCAAAATGATCTAATCATTTTTAACCAATTAAATAATAATCCAATTATTAATATGTTATATTGTTGTAACAGAATGAATCTATTAATTCTTTACTCAGTCCGATAAAGGTCCAATGTGTGTGACCTTATAGGATCTCGAAGTATTAAGCTATTAAGGCTTAACCAACCCTTGTTCTAACTGAACCATTGGCTCGAGGTTCTAGACCGTAAATAGAACTCGTTACCTTAAATGACTGTAGTATGCCTCTAGCAAGGGTCTACCATCCCCCATTATTCGGAACGTCATTTGTGGTTATGACTTAATCCTGGTTAATGCAATAGTTATCCAGTGCGTTAAATTCCTTCCATTCTTTAATATTAGTACCATCTGGTTTATAGGGTTCGGTTAAAGTGTTAACCCACTAATAACGAGGTTACTCCAAGCTATCCCAGTAATTTACTTGTTCCTGAAGTATATTGCCTTTTACCATAGTGTGTTTGACTAGAAACTATTTCTATCAAACACATACTCTGATCAGAGTTTTATGGCAATCATCACTTCAACAAGCGGCCAGGTACAACTCCTTAATATATCCGGAGCGATGGATTCTTTCTGACTACTCATCCTACCAACGTGCTATCATCACTGTACCCATAATCACCCGTGACACCCTAAAATAATGAGTGTATAGAAACGACCTAAAGTATAGCAACAGTACCACACAAGGTAACTATCATCTCAAGTATGAGGATATTCGCAAAGCTTACTGTATGAAGATAAACACTAATACATTGATATATTTACCAAGTGTTTATCTTACTACGGTCTCCAATATATCTCCTAAATATATCCATGTGTCAGAATTAAGGCACCACCTTCAGTTCTAAGGAGATTGACTGCTTGGACCCTTTCTAAGAAAGTTGACCACATGCTAGTCTTTCCGCTTCATCAATATCCCTTTTTGATGAAACTATGACTAAAAATAGTTTAGACATAATCATAATTGCACATAAAGCAAGTTCCACCAAATATAGTCCAACTATAATTTCTCTGACTTCATGCTATATTACGTCAAGAAATTTTGTATACATACATCAATGAATATATTTTAACCATCTATAATATATATTTAAACACATCGATATAAACAATATATTCGCACTATTACATAATTAAGATATATCGCCTTAATTGCCTTAAGGGCATACATCATATCTAACAAAGAGTGCATTTCTTGATGGTTATATTCAAGAGGAAGTCTATGTCAAACAACCCCTAGGCTTTGAAGACCCAAAGTATCCAGATCATGTCTTCATGCTGAAGAAGGCACTTTATGGACTGAAATAGGCTCCAAGAGCTTATTATGAAAGTCTGACTAACTTTTTACTCTATAAAGGTTATGTCAGAGGAAAAGCAGATACAACTTCATTTATCAAGAAGAAGCATCAAGATGTGTTGCTTGTCCAAATCTATATGGATAATATCATCCTTGGAGCAACTGATGAAAAGCTATGCAAAGAGTTCAGCTAGCAGATGAAAAAAGAGTTTGAAATGTTAATGATGGGATAGCTTAATATGTTTCTTGATTTGTAAATCAAGAAAGGTGATGTTGGGATCTTCATCAGCCAAGCTAAGTATGCCAAGGAAGTACTCAAGAAGTTTGACATGGATAAAGCCAAACCAATGTTAACTCCTATGGCCACTGATAAAATTCTAAGTAAAGATGAGGAAGGTAAACCTATAGAGAGTAAGCTTTACAGAGGCATTATTGGTTCTCTACTATACTTAACTGCTAGTAGGCTTGACATTAAATATGTTATATGTTATTGTGCAAGATATCAAGCTGACCTCAGAGAATCTCACTTATCTTCTGTTAAGAGAATTCTTAGGTATTTGCTAGGCTCTATTGATGCAGGTTTATGATATCCAAGTTATACAGATTTCACTTTGAGAGGATACACAGATGATCACTATGGAAGAGACAAACTTGAAAGGAAAAGCACCACATGAGGATGTAATTTCCTTAGTGACTATCTGGTAACATGGTATAGCAAGAAGTAAACTTCTGTGGCTCTGAATATAGTTGAGGCTGAGTACATGGCTGCATGAAGTTGTGTAGCACAACTACTATAGATCAAGCAGCAATTGGAGGATTGTGGTATAAAGTCTAAGTGTCTTAAAGTCATGTGTGACAACAAGAGCGCAGTTGATCTATCCAAGAATCCAATTCAACATAGCAGGATGAAGCAAGTCAATATTAGACATCACTTTGTGAGGGATCATGTGCTAAAAGGAGAAGTCAAGCTCACATACATTCCAACTGAAGAATAGCGAGCTGACATATTCACAAAGCCGATTGGAAAAGATCAATTTAACATTCTTAGGGAGTTAATCGGAATGTCCAATCCAATTTGAAGAAATACATTTCCCACTGACCAATTTCTGAGTTGACCAAGAATCTAGGGCACACTCTGAGCTTCTGAAAATTAGGTTACATATTTCTTCTTCATGCTTGAACTTTGGACACATCATTAAAACTTTCACAGGTTTCTTTTCAAATTCAAAACTGATAGAAATGGTAGCAAGTTTTAAAACAATCCATATTCAGGTGTTTTTATCCCGTGTTTTTTGCAATCATTAATCTCACAGTAAACTCTATTTAATCTTACCGTTGATTTATGACCATGGATTATGAGTCGTACATGGGATCCCCAAATTCTCTATCTTTTTTGAACCAATTTCTATGGCAATTTCTTTAATAAGATCATCTGAATCAAGATTTAAGGAATCCCTATTCGTGAGGGATGAAAAACATACATGTTGGGTTACTACCACAGATCATATGACATAAATAGCGATTAGAATCAACAAGAGGGAAGATATGATAATTCCAAAGGGAACTAAATATGCACCAACTGAGTGGTGTACAAAAGAAGGAACTTAAGTAGAAGAACCTATTACAGTTGATATGCTTAATTTTTCTAGTGACGAGCGGTTTGGGAAATGGATGTGCCAACATCATCTTAGAGGGTTTTTTGAGATACCCAGTGGGTTATATGAGCAAGTAGTGAAGAGATTCTTCCATGGCATTAACATGGTAGAAGCTTTCAAGGACTTATTTATTACTACCATGATGGGGTGGAAAGTCTATGTGACTCCAAAGTTGATAGCTGGGTTATTGGGTATGTAAGAAAGAGGGCTCAGAATGTGAGTTGTTAGGGATGAGGAGCATGTGGACATCCCCATTGACTATGAAGTTCCCACTGACTATAAGGTAGGAGAACTTATAGCCTCAATGTTCACGAAGGAAGGAAAGCAAGCACATGAATTGGTGACGAAGGTGTTGCTGCCTATGATTGCTTCTACAGGAAGTTGCTCAAAGTTTAAAAGAGTGTTTGTCTATGCTCTGACCAAAGGGATGTGCATCAACTGGCCCTTGGCAATTTTGTACAAATTTTTAAAGGTGTCCAGGCACATGGTCTATGGGCATCTTAGGATGGAGATCTGCAGGGCTTATGAGCTAGATTTGGAAGGACGGGCACAGAAAAGCAGAATCACTCTAAAGGTGATTGAATCAAGAATACTCAGCAACACACATTTTCATGGCTTGAGATGTGATGAGAAGCCAAATAACACCAAGTATATAAAGCTGAAGATAGGAGAGGTCAGAGTGAAAGACCCAAAAGCTATAATACCAATGAGACTCATTAAGCCAGAGGAGGAAGATCAGACTCTGATGCTTTTGTGGATAAGGAGCTTGAGAGAATTACCAAGCTAAGAGTAGAGAAAGGAGAAGAAAATGCTGAGAAGAAGGGAAGCAAGAAGGAGGCTAGGAGAGACTCCAAGAAAGTAGTAAAGAAGGGGAGCTCAGGTAGCTCTAATCCTATAGCTTCCCCTATCCCTAAAAAGACCAGATCTACTAAGGGAACTAAGGATGAGAAGCCTAAAGAGCTAACTGCTAAGGAGATTGAAGAAGAGAAGCAGGCAGGGGATGAGTTGTGAGAGGAGATGCATTTGAATAAAATGAAGAAGAGGAAGAGTGAAGAAGCTTAGCTGGATGTAGTGACTGCTGAAGGACAGGAAGCTACATCAGTTCCTGTGCCTAAAGTAGGTTAGCCTAAGAAAAAGCTGACGGTGAAGAAGCTGACTAGCATCATCCAGAATGTTGAAGAGGCTGAGAAGGTGAAGGTAGCTGAGGCTGAGAGAATTAAAAAAAGACAAGAGGATTTAGAAGAGGAAAAAAAAGAAGAGCTGAAGAGTCAGCAACTAAAACTAAGGCTTATACTTAAAAAGTGATTGAAACTGCTATAGCCAGTGTAGCTAATAAATCTATTCCAGAAGTAATGGAGGAGATGATAGGAGCTCTGGAGGGAATTGAAAATTAAGAGGAGCATGAAGATGATAATGTTGAAATAGTGGAAGCTGTGGAGTTTGATGTTAACAAAGAAGACCAACAAGTCAGCTTGACTGCTGAGGAAGCCAAGGAGGAGAAGAAGGAAAAGAAGAGAAGGTTGTTCAAAAGATGAAAGTTGTCTTTCGTGAAAATGAGGGAGACTTGGAGGATAAGGAGGAAGGAGAAGCTATAGTTGAGCAAGAAGCTCAGTTGACTAAGCAAACCTTAGCTCATGTCAGTGAGCAAACTGTTAAAGGTGCTGAAGTAGGAAAACCTGAAGAAAACCAAGACCCATTTCTTTTTCCCAACCTATCTACAAAAACACCCCTATCACCTACACCAATATCCATGCAACCTTCACCTGAGACCCAAATTTCATCCACATCTAAGTCTGACTAATCAAACACATCAAATTCGGACCAAACACCTGAAATGTTGGGAAATAATGATCTAGAAGAACAAATCCAAGAACAAATCCGGATCAAGTTTGAAAGAAACAAAAATATACAAATAAAAACATTTAGTCTCCTAATTCCAAGACAAGCCATCTAGACATATATTGAAGACTATAAATACCTAAGAACACAATGGAAGCATCCAGTTAAAGTTTGGAAAAGGAAACAAACTTTAAACCTCTCAAAAGTAGCATCCAGAAGAAGAACTGATTGAAGAAGCATCCGAATATATATTTGATCTGAAGACATCCGAAAGATCCAAATATCAAGACAAAGGAAAAAGTTCAAATTTATCTTTCCCTCTCTTTTTGGTCTAAAGTCAAAGATCCTTTTACCTTGAAGACGACAGCTAGCATGCACCCCAGAAAAGGACAAAAGGACTGACACAAGAAAGAGGAAAAGGTAACAACCTTTTTCACATTGACCAATGAGAATGGCGCATGGAGCGCACACCAAAGCAAATGATATAAAAGTTGGTGGCACACCAAAATAAAACTATCACTGACAACTTTTTGCCTCAATCCTAAGAATTTAAACGGGTCAAAATCTATGCCTTATAGATTAATCAATGGCTTCGGATGCACCACATCATACCTTATCAATAGTCTAGATTCAATTCAACCTCAACAGTATACAATGACTACATTAATGATAGAAGCCTATAAAAGGGAAGCTTCACAAGTTGAGAAGGTGTTGGTTGATTTCAAGAAAAGCTATTACAAGAGAATTCAAGCTATTGCAATCTGCAATCCCTCCAAGCACCAAACCATTCCAAATCAATTTATAAGAAATCTCAAGTAAAGAGGAGAGTTCAAAACCCTTTTAAAAGAAAAATCAGTTGTAAAGATCTCATACTTGAGTGAGTATTGAGATTGGGATCTAACTTAGAGTTGGTGCTTTAAGTAGAATCTCCCTGTAGGACTCAACTTAGGTTTGGGTAGAATCTAAGTGGTATATCCTGCTAAAGTGAAAGGACTCAGCTAGAAGTTGGTGCTTCTAGTGGTATATCCTACATCTGGAAGGGTTCACCATCCGAAGACTAGAGTACGCAAGGCCGAACCAGGATAAAAAAAATGTGTTTGATATTCTAACTCTTTATTTATTGAACATTATCTCATATTTGCATCATCCAGATCCATTATATTCATAACGTATCAAACACGCTACACAAGACTTTTTATAGTCAGTTAATTCATCACAAAGGGTCATTTGCCCCCCCTCTAACCTTATATTGACCCTCACATGGACCAATAAATTGTATCAGAGCAAGTGCTCACAACTAGAGACCTAACAATCTCGAGCTAAATGCCCATATTTTAATTTATAAAAAAAATGAGTTTTAGTAACTCACAACTCCTTCCGGAGGGTATGTCTATTACCCCGTCCTCCACTCTTCACTGGTGAACACTACACATTCTAGGAAAATTAGATGAAGAATTTCATGCAGGCACAAAGCATGATAGCATGGATGGCCATTAAGGATGGCCCATATATTCCTACTTATGAAATAGAGGGCTTGACAACCCGGAAGCCCTTGGATCTATGAGATGAGAATGACTACAAAATTTTTTGTGAAAAAGCAAATACTGTTAACATGCTTCATTGTGATCTTAGTATAGCTGAATTCAACAGAATATCTGGATGCAAAACTGCACAAGAGATATGGCAGAAACTTGAAGTTACCTATGAAGGAACCAATAAAGTCAAGGAAGTAAAGATCGATCTCGTACAACAAAAGCTGGAATCCTTCAAAATGGAGCCCAAAGAATCCATTAGTAGCATGAACACTAGATATACAAATCTAGTAAATGAGATGAAGATGATTGGAAAGGAGATCTCTGAAGTAGACATGGTGAAGAAGGTTCTCCGGAGTCTCACTAAAGGATGGGACAACAAAAAGACTGCCATTAAGAAGGCTCTTGACTTAAACTTCTATAGTTATGATGAGCTCATTAGTAATCTTCTAATTAGAGAATTATCCTTGGAGAGATATAGCCAACAAGAAAAGAAATCGGAAGAGAAGAAGAAAGCCATTGCACTCAAGGTTGAATCATCCGGATCAGCTTTTTTCGGATTGGAGAAGAAGTCAAAGGAATCCCAGTGCAATAAAGAACAAATGGCTATGCTAGTCAAACAGTTTGGGAAATTCCTGAAAAAGAAATAAAGAAGAAGCTCCAGAAGATATAATTCTAAAAGAATGAAGGAAGGATCTTCAAGGAAATATATGACCACAAAAGCTCCAGAAGGCAAGAAAGATCTAGAAATGGAATTAGCCTGCTTTGAATGAGGTGATAAAGGAAACTTCGGGTCCAGATGTCCCAAGCCAAAAAAGGAAAAGATATACAAGAAGAAGGCAATGGTGGCCACCAGGAGAAACAGTGAAGAAAGTAGTAGCTCATCTTCTATAGAGGAAGAGGGAACTACAAATTGTGCATTTATGGCACTAACGGATCCGAAAGCTCAACAATCTGGAAGAAATTCATCAAAGTAGACCATTGAGCAAATCAATGAATCAGAATCAGAATTAGTAAGTACTGAGGTAAATTCTAACTCTACGTATATACCTGACATTGAACTTGCTAGGGCTTTGGGAATCATAATAAAAAATGTGAGAAAGAATACAAAAGCCATTAAAGCGCACCAAAGACAAGTGATGGAACTTACTAAAGATGCTGAAGCCATGTCACAAGATATCAACTCAATCAGGGCCACTAAGCACATCGACATGGTTGAATAAAATTTCTTGAGAAGTCAAGTGCAAATATTGAGTGCAAATCTAATTGGCCTAGACAGGGAACTAGTTTTAATGAAGGAAGCTTTTGGAAGAAATGCAAAGGCAACCACAAGAAGGAAACTAGGTTTATCAAATTAAAAGAAGAATCCAGAACATTCTGAGTAGAAGAAAGTTTGGAAGGAACCCCAAGCATAGAGGCAAAATGCTCTACCAAATAAAAGACTCAGAGATTCACAGCTACTCTAAAGGGAAAGGCTAAAGCAGTGTATGATGATCAACCCATCAAGCAAAAGAAAAACTATAAGGTAGAAGTCACCCCTCCAGCTAACTACTGGATCTAGACAAAATAGTCAACTTCGGATTTAGCTAAAGCAGGATATTCTAGAGATTATAGGAAGAAGGATCTTTAAAATATTGAAGAGAAGCTTAAGAAGAACAGACCAGTTGCAGGGTGAGGTTTTGTGGAGCAAATAACCATATAACTAAGATGTGTAGATTTAAAAATGGTTATTATGATGCTAATCCTTAGCCAGAATCGGTTGATAACCCGAGAGGATCCAAATCTAATTGGGTACCCAAACCCACTTGATCTGTTTTGCTGGTATGCATTAGATCCATAGTAGATCAACAAAAATGGTACATTGATAGTGGATGCTCAAGGCACATGACTGGTGATGAGAAAGCCTTCATCACTTTAATCTGGAAGAAAGGTGGAAAAGTACGATTTGGAGATAATCAAAAGGGACAGATCATTGGACATGAAACCATTGGATTTGAGCTAAAGATCGAAGATGTCTCACTAGGTGATGAACTGAAGTTCAACTTGCTAGTCGTAGCACAACTTTGTGATAAAGGAAGAAAAGTCACTTTTCATTTCGGAGGCTGCTCAATCTTTGATAGTAAGTCAAATAAACTCATTCTTTATGCATCTAGAGTAAACAATGTCTATTGTGTTAACAATAAAAACGAGAAAAAGAATATATGCTTGGTGTCTGAAGAAGAAGAATCATTGCTTTGGCACAAGAGGTTGAGACATTTAAGTATGAACCTCCTGGCCAAATTAGCCAAAAAGGAATTGGTTGTGGGTTTGCCTAAGGTAGCTTTTGATAAGTATCATATATGCATTGCATGTCAATTAGGTAAAAAACATAGAAAAAGTTTCCCTTCCATCTCCTATATACCTTTCAAGAGAGTTCTTGAACTCTTACACATTGATCTCTTTGGTCCAATCAAACCAATGAGTTTAGGTAGAAGAGAATACATTATGGTTATAGTGGATGATCATTCTCGCTATACCTGGATTGCTTTCCTAGCTAGCAAAGCTAAAGCCTTTGACCACTTCTCAAAAATATTCATCCGGATAGAAGTAGAACAAGGCATAAGCATTGCATGCATTCGGAGTGATAATGGAGGAAAGTTCAAAAATAAGCATTTTGCTGAATTTTATGACTCCAAAGGCATTGAGCACAACTTTTCTACTCCTCGTACACCTTAACAAAATGGAGTTATTGAAAGGAAAAATAGAACAATAGTTGAGATGGCTCAAACAATGCTAAATGAGAATAGACTGGCTTAATACTTTTGGGGTGAGGCTGTAAACACAGCATGCTACATCTTAAATAGAGCTCTCATTAGAAAGACCATAGAAAAGACCCCATATGAAATCTGGAAGGGAAGGAAACCCAAAATTTGGTACTTTAAAGCCTTTAGATGTAAATGCTACATCCTGAATGATAGAGAGCAACTAGGAAAATTTGATCCTAAATCTGACGAAGTAATTTTCCTTAGTTACTCAACACATAGAAAAGCTTACAAAGTCTATAACAAATGAACCCAAACTATGGTAGAGTCTATATGTGTAGGTTTTGATGAGACTAACCATGCAGGAAAAGGATGTTCCAATACTAAAGATTTAACTCCAAAAGATGAAAATGCTAGAGAAAAAGAAGAATCATAGATCCCATGTTCCTTCAAAATCAAGAAGTACAAAGAAGAAGATGAAGGAATCATTCCCAACTCAGAAAAACCACAAGCTTATCTCAATCATCATGAGATAAACTTCATGGATAATTAAGAAGAAGGAGTTGAGGCAGTCGAGGAATAAGCTCCAGTGCAACATGAAGATCTGCAAACAGAGATCCGGACTCATAGGGATCATCCATTTGAAGCAATTTTGGATAATGTTCAGAATCCAGTCAAAATAAGGGGACAACTTAACCAAATGATGAGCCATGCTACATTTATTTCTCTCATTGAGCCAAAGAAATTTCAAGTTGGAGAAGGAGATAAAAGTTGGATGATGGCAATGCAAGAAGAGTTGGATCAGTTCACCAGAAATGATGTCTGGGATCTTGTTCCACTTCCTAAAGGAAAGTCAATTACTAGCACCAAATGGGTATTCCAGAACAAGCTAGATGAATCCGGAGTTGTGGTGAGAAATAAGGCAAGATTAGTGTCCCAAGGATACAATCAACAAGAAGGCATTGACTTTGAAGAAACCTTTGCACCAGTAGCAAGATTAGAAGCATTTCGGATTCTATGTGCTTTTGCATCATTCATGGGATTCACATTGTTCCAAATGGATGTCAAAAGTGCATTTCTAAATGGAGTAATCCAGGAAGAGGTCTATGTCAAGCAATTACCTGGATTTGAAGGCTCAAAACATCTGGATCATGTGTATAAACTGAAGAAGGCCCTCTATGGATTAAAGCAAGCACCAAGAGCCTTGTGTAAAAGACTTACTTCTTCTCTCATATCCAAAGGTTACATCCGGGGCAAAGCAGACACAACCCTCTTCATCAAGAAGAAAAAGGGGGATGTTATTCTAGTTCAGATCTTTGTGGATGACATTATCTTTGGAGCAACAGATGAGAACATGTGTGAAGAATTCATCACTCAAATGCAAAAGGAATTTGAGATATCCATGATGGGAGAACTGAATATCTTTCTTGGCCTACAAATCAAGCAGAGTCCGGATGGAATTTTCATCAATCAATCCAAGTATACCAAGGAGATTTTAAAGAAGTTTGAAATGGAAAAGAGCAAGCCTATGTCCACTCCAATGGGATCAGATTCAGTCCTTTCAAAGGATTGTGAAAGAGAAGATGTAGATTAGAAGCTTTATAGAGGAATGATTTGGTTCACTATTATACTTGACAGCTAGTAGACCTGATATATGCTATGCAGCCTGCTACTGTGCAAGATATTAACCCAATCCAAAGGATTCACATCTCAAGTTAGTGAAGAGAATTCTTAAATATCTTCTAGGAACCACTGATGTTGGGCTATAGTATCTTAATAATGGAGACTTCACACTACAGGGCTTCACTGATGCAGATTATGGCAGAGACACTCTTGAAAGAAAGAGTACATCTGGAGGCTGTAACTTTCTTGAAGATTGCATGGTATCATGGTATAGTAATAAGAAAACTTCAATTGCCTTATGAACAATAGAAGCAGAATATATGGTAGCTGGAAGTTGTGTTGCTCAAATCTTATGGATCAAGCAATGATTGGAAGATCATTGAGTTCAATCCAGATGTGTGGATATTATATGTGAGAACAAAAGCGCAATTGATGTGTCAAAGAATCCAGTGCTATATATCAGGATGAAACATGTCAGCATCAGACACCACTTCATCTGGGATCAGGTAATGAAGAAGGACGTTGCACTAGTCTACATTCCAATAAATGAGTAAAGGGCAGGCATCTTTACTAAGCCATTAAGTAAAGATCAGTATAGCAAGCTAAGAGAAGCAATCAGAATGTCAAATCTAATATGAAGAAGAATCTAGAGGACAATCATGGATTATCAATAAATCAGGAGCCAAGGAAAAGAGAAGAAGCTAAGTTAATTATGAATCCGGGAGAGAATAATGCCAACTCAGTAGACAAACTTGACAAATGGCAGTAAAAGAGAAAAAAGGTAACTGTCCACGTTTTGACTTTCAAACGTTTATTGGGCAGTTCGGGCGCGGCAAAAGCAATAGTTATTTTACAAAATAAACCATTCCAATTCTCTGGTTTAAATGCCATTTGCCTCTCTCCTTAAATTTAACTGCCACCTCATTGATCCAGTTAAGTCTAACAGAATTTAGATTGCAAAAATACCCTCACATTTCGGAATTCTATAAAAACCCCCCAAAATCCCTCTTCATCCTTACACGATCATCTACTCTACTGTTACTTTGCAAATTTTATTCCAGAAACCCTAAATTCCCAAATCCTTTTCATACTCCTCAAATGGCATCCAATCAAACCACTCCTCCTCCCCCAAGATACATCTCTAAAGTATCTGATCTTAAAGATGAAGAATTTATCCCTCTAAAGCTCAAAAGTACTGATTTAGACTTTCCCTCAGATTATTTAGGCGATAACTTCTTATTCAAAACTAAACCCTACTCATAACTCTTCAAACATCAACACCTTGAAGACTTTTTGAAAATAAACTATCCCACCTATTCGGACCTCGTTAGAGAATTTTATGATAATCTGATGATCCACTCCTATTATGATGCCATCCGAACCAAAGTCTAAGGAAAAGTAATCACTATCATGCTAGAGTTCTTTATAACGCATTTCCAGATGAAGAATGATATGGTTTTGTTACGAAATGATGATGATGAGCTCCTGGTCAAAGATCATCCCAGGATGTGGCTCCCAATCCGCTACTTTGGAGATAAATTCTCCACCTATAGGCTAGAAACTCCCTGGATACTCCAACACATCTTGGAAAAATTCATCCTGATCCAAAAAGGCTCTATCACCACCGCATCCTCTTTTGAACACTATGTCTTGCAACAGTGGGTGAAAAGCAGGGTTTGTTGGGAAACAATGATCCGGAAGACCAAATCTAAGAATAGATCCGGATCAAGTTTGAAGTAGTTTGAAGAAAACAAAAACTTAAGAAACAAAAACATGTAATCTCCTTAATCCAAAATAGAAGCAGCTGGTCCAAGTCAAGCTATCTAGACATACATTGAAGACTACAAATACCTAGGCATATAGTGGAAGCATCCAGTTAAAGTTTGGAAAGGAAAAAACTTTGAACCGTTCAAGATTAGCATCTAGAAGTAAACTGATTGAATAGCATCCAGATATATCAAGACTGAAGACATCCGAAAGACTAAATATCAAGACAAAGGGAATAATTTGAAAGTTGCATTTCCCTCCACCTTTTTGGTCTAGGAGTCAAAGATCTTTTTCCCTTGTGAAAGATAAAATAACATCTAGCACACTTTTCAGATAAGTACAGAAGGACTGACACAACAAAGAGAAAAGGTAACAACCTTTTATACCTTGACCAATAAGATAGGCGCGTAAAGCTCACACTCTAGACTACTGGCATAACAGTTGGTCTATCGCTAAAATACAAGGAAAATGATCACTGACAACTTTTTAGCCTCAATCCCAAGGATGCAAATGGAGTAATTACTCAGTCTAACGGATTGATCAACGACTCCGGAAGCACCTCATTATAACTGGTCAACGGTGAAGATTCAATTAAACACAATGGCTTTATTTATGATCTAAGGCTATAAAAAGGAAGCTTCACAAGTTGAAAAGGTGCTGGTTGTTCTAAGAAAGCATACACAAGAGAATTCGCTATTACAATCAGTGACTTAATGCCTTCAAGAGAGAAATCATTCTAAATTAGTTTGTAAGAATTCTTAAGTGAGTTATATACATGAGGAATTCAAAAACAAAACCCTTAAGAAAAACAAGTTGTAAGAATATCATATTTGGGTGAGTATTGAGATTAGGATATAGCTTAGAGTTGGTGCTTTAAGTGGGATCTCCCTGTAGGACTAAACTTAGGTTTGGGTAGAAATCTAAGTGGTATATCCTGCTAGAGACAAGAGGACTTAGCTAGGAGTTGGTGCTTCTAGTGTACATCCTACATCTGAAAGGGGCTACCATACGGAGATAAATTGGAAGGCTTGATTCCTGCCAGTTGGAAAGGAATCCACTAGTTGAAAAAGCTTGGAGTGAGGACACTCCAGGGACTGGAGTAGGTGGGGCCGAACCAGGATAAAACCCTGTGTTTGATATGTTAGGAAATAATGATCCGAAAGAACAAATCTAGAATCTAGTTTAAAAAAACAAAAACATGTAATCTCCTTAATCCAAAAATGGAAGCAAGAGGTCCAAGAAAATCATCAGGACAAACATTGAAGACTACAAGCATCTAAGCACATAATGGAAGCATCTGGTGAGAGTTTGGAAAGGAAACAAACTTTGAAACGTTCAGGATCAGCATCTGGAAGAAGAACTGGTTGAAATAACATCCAGATATATCCATTTGGAAGATAAAGATTAACAAGACAAAGGAAATATTTTAAAAATCATATTTCTCACCACCTCTTGGCCTAAGAGTCAAAGATCCTTTTCCCTTGAGCAAGACAAAATGACAGCTAGCACACTTTTCAGGAAAGAAGGACTGATATAGGAAAGAGAAAAGGTAACAATCTTTTCTACCTAGACCAACAGGAAAGGCGCATATTGATCAATGGATCCGAAAGTGCCACAATTTACCTGATCAACGGTGAAGATTTAATTCAACTTCAACAACTCACAACGGCTACATTTATGATAGAATCCTATGAAAGATAAGATTCACATGTTGAGAAGGTGCTGGTTGTTCTGAGAAAAGCATATACAAGAGCATCCACTATTACAATCAGTGACACAATCCCCCCCAAGAACCAAATCACTCCAAATCGGTTTGTAAGAATTCTCAAGTGAGTTATAAACTTGAGGAATTAAAAAAACACTTAAGAAAAATAAGTTGTAGAAATCTCATACTTGGGTGAGTATTGAGATTGGGATATAGCTTAGAGTTAGTGCTTTAAGTTGGATCTCCCTGTAGGACTCAGCCTAAGATTTGGGTAGAAATCTAAGTGGTATATCTTGCTAAAGATAAGAGAACTCAGCTAGGAGTTGGTGAATCTAGTGGTATATCCTACATCTGGAAGGGGTTACCATCCGAAGACAAATTATAAGGCTTGATTACTATCAGTTGGAAAGGAATTCACTGTGGAAAAAGCTCGGAGGAAGGAAACTCCGGGGACTAGAGTAGGCAGAGCCAAACTAGGATAAAATTAATGTGTTTGATTCTCTAACTCTTTACATTCTTGTATAACATTTCATATTTGCATCATCCGGATCCATCATATCTGGAACATAATCAAACACGCTACACAAGACTTTTTAAAGTCTACTCATTTCTGCAAAAAGGGTCATTCACCCCCCCTCTGACCTTGTTTAGACCCTCATAGGGACCAGTAATTGGTATCTGAACAAGTGCTCAAAACTAGAGATCTAACAATCTCGAGCTAAAGGTCCAAATTTGATCCAAGAATCAAAATGAGTTTCCAAAACTCACAACTCCTTCCTAAGGGTATGCCTATTACCCATCCTCCACTCTTCATCGATGAACACTATACACTCTGGAAGAACCAGATGAATAATTTCATTCAGGCAAAAAGCATGATGTCATGGATGGCTATTGAAGATGGCCCCTGTAATCCTACTCACGAAGTAGAGGGTATAACTACCCGAAAGCCCTCAAGTTTATAGGATGATAATGATTATAGGAGATTGCATGCAAATGAAAATGCTACTAATATGCTACATTATGATCTTAGTGCAGCTGAATTTAATAGAATATCCGGATGTGAAATTGGGAAAGAGATCTGGCAAAAGCTTGAAGTGACCTATGAAGGAACAAATAAGGTCTAGGAAGCTAAAATTGATCTACTACAGCAAAAACTAGAATCCTTCAAGATGAAGCCCAAAGAATCCATTAGCAGCATGAATAATGGATACACCAATCTAGTAAATGAGATGAAAAGGCTTGGGAAGGAGATATTAGAACTAGATATGGCCAAGAAAATACTCTAGAACCTCACCAAGGAATGAATCAACAAAAAGACTGTCATTAAGGAAGCTCATGACTTAAACATCTATAGTTATGATGAACTCATTGGTAATCTCCTAACTTAAGAGCTATCCTTAGAAAGATACATCCAACAGGAGAAAAAGCCTGAAGAAAAGAAGAAGGCCATTATGCTTAAGGCAGATTTCGCCGGATCAGCTTCCTTTGGATCAGACAAACAACTAAAGGAATCTCATTGCAACAAAGAAGATATGGCTATGCTAGCCAAATATTTTGATAGATTCCTAAAGAAGAAAGATAGGAGAAGATCTAGAAAGTATGATTCCAAGAGAGCAAAGGAAGGCACGTCAAGAAGGAATAACCCAAGAAAGGCTCCGGAAGAAAAGAAAGATCCAGAAAAAGATGCTGCCTGCTTTGAATGTGGAGAAAAAGGCCACTTCGGAACCAAATGCCCCAAGCTCAAAAGAGACAAGAAATATAAGAAGAAGGCTATGGTAGCAACATAGGGCAATAGTGAAGAAAGTAGTAGTTCATCTTCCACAGAGGAAGAAGAAATTGCTAATTGTGCATCCATGGCATTGATAGATCCGGAAGGAGAATAATCTGGAAGAAATCCATCTAAGCAAGACACTAAGAAATTGAAGGAATTAGAATTAGAGGAAGCCACCAATAAGGTAAAATCTCACTCTAATTTTGTTTCTAACCTTGGTCTTGCTAGAGCTTTTGGGGTTGTGATCCATAATGTGAGGAAAAACACCAAAGCCATAAAATCCCTACAAAGGCTAGTCCTGGAGCTTGCTGAAGATGCTGAAGCAATTACACAAGATATCAATCCGATAAGGACAACAAAGCACATTCATGTGATGGAAGAGAACTTCTTAACAAGCCAGTGTAGATGTTAAGTGAAAACTTAACAGGGCTAGATAGGGAGCTAACCCTAATGAAGAAAGCATCAGGAAAGAAATCAGATCCTCCATAATGAAGGAGAAATCCAAGGCAAGCAGCACCAAGAAATTCAAATTAAAAGAATCTGGTTCACCCAAATCAAAAAGAAAAGAAAGTTAGTAGGCAACCTCAAGCACAGAGATTCATAGCTGCTCAAAAAGGAAAGGCTAAGGCAGTGTATGATGAGCAACCTGTCAAGAAAGAAAGAACCACAGAGTAGAGATTACACCTCCAACCAGCTTTCGGATACAAACTGGACAGACAAGCATACAAGAAGCTGAATACATTGGAAATTATATAAAGGAGGATCTTAAGAAGATCTAGAAGAAGCATAAGTAGAGCATACCAATCTATAGGTGCAGGTTTTGTGGGTAAAACTAATCATATTACTAAATTATGTAGATTAAAAAATGGTTATTATGATGTTTATCCTTAGCCTGAAATGGTTAATAACCCGAGAGGACCCAAATCTGATTGGTTACCTAAACACACTTGATCTATTTTGCAAGTATGCCTTAGATCCATAGTCGATCAACACACATGGTACATTGATAGTGGATGCTCAAGGAACATGACTGGTGATGAGAAAGCCTTTATCACTTTAATCCAAAAGAAAGGTGGAAAAGTAAGCTTTGGAGACAACAAAAAGGGACAGATTATTGGACATGGAACCATTAGATCTGAGATAAAGATAGAAGATGTCTCACTAGCTGATGGACTGAAGTTAAACTTGCTTAGTGTAGCATAATTCTGTGACAAAGGGAGAAAAGCTACCTTTGATTCCGAAGGATGCTCAGTCTTTGATAGTAAGTCAAATCAACTCATTCTTTATGCACCTAGAGTAAATAATGTTTATTGTGTTAACATTAAAATTGAGAAAAAGAATATATGCTTAGTGTCTAAAGAAGAAGAATAATGGCTATGGCATCGAAGGTTAGGACGTGTAAGAATGAACCTCCTACCCAAATTAGCCAAATAGGAATTCATTGTGGGTTTGCCTAAGGTAGCTTTTGATAAGGATCACATATGCACTGCATGTCAATTAGGTAAACAACATAGAAAAAGCTTCCCTTCCATCTCAGACATACCTTCCAAAAGAGTTCTTGAACTTTTACATATTGATCTCTTTAGTCCAATCAAACTAATGAGTTTAGGTAGAAGAGAATACACCATGGTCATTATGAGCATTGGATTTTAAAGGTCCTTCTCATGAAATGATGATGAAAATAAAAACAGTTTTACACAGTGAATGTAATTTTTAATCAACTAAATGAGAACTAAGTGACTCGTCCGATACTCGAATCTCTAATCTAATATGTATGAGTCTCCCGCCCAAAGGGAATTGTACAAAAACTCTTTCCCAAGTAGACAACTTGGGTGGCGAGTCTATCATTTGTATCGAGATTTGGGTCTCGATTCTTTTATTCATTAAAATTGGCTTATTATGCAAACTTGAACTAAAAAATGTTTTGTCATGCCTAAATCCAACAAACCCCAGTGGGCCTCGCCTTTCATTCATGCGCTAAGGGAGACCCATACGTCATCGACACCTTACAGTGGCGACTCTACTATGGACATGATCTTTTAACTTGCAAAATTTTGGTTTGTTTTAAAAGCTTAAAAGATTAAGATGATTATCAAAAATCATTTACTTGATTTAACCCGTTTGCTTTTTTCATCATTTGGGAAAATTATCACACTCTATCTTCTCATCTCCTTCTCTTTTTAGTTAGATGCGCTCTTCTTATAGTGCTAGCTTAAGGTGACCTATTATTTTTGATACACTCACGAAAGTGTTACCCATGTCTGCCAGGAATTGGGGACACTCTAGTGGGTGGAGCACTCATTACTATCTCCCCCTAAAAGAGGATTGATGCAATGGGAAATTTCTACATCAAACTTTTGATTTGTCCCCATACCATTCTTATCAAAAGCCTTAGGATTTTACCTTCTAGGTACCTTCATTTTTGTGTGAGATTAGACTAAGGAAGAATACCCTTACACTCGGCAGGAGAAATAAGGACATAATCGATCGCTTTGCATGTGTTGTGTTACATTCCCCCGTAATTAACCCAGCCATACATTGTTGTAATTTGTGCATGCGTAACGCATCCCATGCATGCACTGTTCTTTTGGTTACCACCTCAGTTCAAGATTTGACAAGTTTCCTTTCTCTTAAAGTTCATCCATAGCTCAGCTCAATCGATTTATTCAGCCAGCGAACCTAACGCTCCTTACAGTCGGTAATGGGTCACATCTATTTCGTTATGAGGCCATGTTGCAAGTTTATCGTTGCAAGGATTTGAGTCATTTACCCAATTTTGTGGTTATGCCAAAGGGGACAATCCTCCGTTATTTCATGGGTTTACCCTATAGTATGACTCACGATCAAAAGGTTTATCCTATGACTTTCGATGATATCTCACCTTGAGCTACTCCTCTGCTGAGCCTTTTCAAGAAGCTGAAAACGTACAAGTTGATTGATCATCTCCAACCATATGTTCAGCCAAAGCTTGAGGAGAGGGGTAATTTTTGCATATATCATGTTAGTTCTGGTCACCCGACTAGAGCGTGTAAGGATCTCCTTAAAGCCATTACGGTACTCATTCATATAGGCAAAGTTTGGGAACCCCGAAGAAGGAGGGAGCAAGTAGACATGATCAATTAAGGATTAGAAGAAGAAGAGGTCTAGAAGCGTGTCATGGAAGTCAAGAAAGCCAGAGAAGAACCATCCATGCTTGAGCTTATATCAATTAGGCAGTGGAGTGGGGAACCTATATGTGACTACTTTAAGAGATGGTTGACAATCTTGGTAGCTATTAAGAGGAACCTCATGTGAAAGAACTAGCTGATTGATTCATCTTTGGGTTATCCCCTCACCTCTATAAGATAGCATTCATGGAATCTTACAAAACCATTGCTGAGAGTTATGAAGTAGCCATAGTAGCGGAAAAATGTTTCAAGAAAATGGAAGACAATGACCTCGTTAAAGATTGAAGTAGACAAAGCTATAGATACCCTCACTACTTCAATATACATCATATTATACTTCGGGGATAAGAAGAAGACACCTATTCGGGAAGCCCTGAAGACTTTGGCCTAAGTCACAAGAGAAACCATGGACGACGTACTGATAGAGAAGTAGTTGCAAGATCTGGATTGTGACCTAACTCATATCTTAATGAGTGACCAAGAAGGCCCTCCGCCTGTGGAGGATGATAATTCAATAATATGTAATGAAAATGTTGTAGTCTTCGGGCATCTTGATAATAATGATAATGATTTTGGTTACTTGTTTGATGTTTCACCTGACGGCACCATGCATTCATCTGACTATACGAATAACATTTTTAGCATTCATGATACTTCATTGCATGACATTAATTTGGGAACTAAGGAAAATCCAAAAATGGTAACAATATCCAATGACCTCATCTCGAAAAAAGAGAGATGATAAAAGTGCTTAGAAAACATGTCAGCGCTTTTGCCTGGTCCTACGAGGACATGCCCGGGGTAGATCGCCAAATCGCTGAGCATCGTATCCCAATCGACCCCAGGTTCAAACAAGTCAAATAGAAGTTGAGAAGATTGCATCCGGAATGGGCATATAAGATCAAAGTTGAAGTTTCTAGATTTTTGGAGGCCAAATTCGTCAAAGTAATTGAGTACCTGACATGGTTAGCCAATATTGTCCCGGTCCCCAAGAAAGATGGGAAAGTCAGAATGTGTGTCCATTTTTTCGCGACTTAAATAGAGCCTCTCCAAAAGATGATTTCCCACTGCCTCATATCGATGTATTGGTAGATAGTACTTCCAGGGATGAACCGTACTCATTCTCAGATGGGTTTTCCAAGTACAATTAGATCTTAATGGACATCATCGACAAGGTCAATATAGCCTTCATCACAGAATGGGGGGTCTATTGTTATAAGGTAATGCCTTTTTGGTTGAAGTATGCAGGCCAACTTATCAAAGAGCCATGATAGCTTTGATACACAACATGATCCATAAAGAGGTTAAGGTTTAACTAGATGATATGTTAGTAAAGTCAAACAACAGGAAAGAGCACCCTGAGATTTTGGAAAGGTTCTTAACCAGAATCGAGAAGTATAACCTGCATTTGAATTCAAAGAAGTGTGTATTTGGGGTAACTTCCAGGAAGCTTCTAGGCCATATCTTTTGTCAACGGGGGATTGAGGTTGACCTTGAAAAAGTTAAAGCCATTCAACAAATGCCTATTCCTAAAACCAAAAGGGAAGTCAGGTCATTTCTTGGATCGCTTCAGTAGTTGACCTATTTTATCGCCAAGTTAACAATAGTGTGTGAGACAATCTTTAAGTTATTGAGAAAGAAGCAGCCGATAGAATGGAATGAGCAATGTCAGATAGCATTCGATAAGATAAAGGCTTATCTCATAAACCCACCAGTTTTGAAACCTCCGATGCCTAGTAAACCACTAATCCTCTATTTAGCCATAGAAGAATCATCTGTAGGGGTAATGTTGGTTCAAGAGCAAGAGGATAAAAGCGAGTATGCCATCTACTATTTGAGTAAGAAGTTGTTAGAATATGAGAAAAAATACATGGTACTAGAAAAGACGTGTACAATAATGGTATGGTTAACCAAGAAGTTGAGGCATTACTTCCAGTCTTACAAAATCCAAGTAGTTGCAAAAGTGGAGCCAATGAAATATCTTTGTCAATCCCCTACATTGGCAGAGAAGCTCTCTCTTTGGCTCCTATTACTATCTGAATTTGATATTAAGTATATCACGAAGAAGGTCATTAAGGGGAGAGCAGTGGCTGAATTTTTGGCAAGTCAACCCATAGAGTCTGATTATGTGGAAAATCTACATTTAGCAGCAGTAAAGGTAGAGAAGGCAGAATGGATCATGTATTTTGATGGAGCTATGAATCAAAAAGGTGCAGGTTTTGGGGTAATCATCATTACACTGAAAGGTGAAGTTATCCCATTGAGCAAGTAATTGGAATTTCCAGTCACCAATAACGGGGCCGAATATGAAGCTTATCTCTTTGGTCTTGATGCTCTTTTAAAAGTAGGGGCAAGGGAAGTCAGGGTGATGGGAGATTTTGCGTTAGTGATAAAACATGTCATGGGAGAATGGGAAATCAGAGAAGAGTCGCTCAAGCCGTACGTGGAAGCAATTTGGGATTTGTCAGCATAGTTTAGTCAATGCTTCTTCCAATATATATGAAGGGATGAGAATCAGATGGCTGATTCTTTAGCTAACCTAGCCTCGATATGGAAGGGAGAAGAGGCTCAGCCCATCCATCCGCTTATAATAGAAATGGCTCGTTCTCCATTTCATGAGAAGATTGAAGTTATGATTATAGAGGCGTAAAAGGTTTGTTGGTACAACGATATTAAAAGGATCTTGAAAGAAGGGAAGTGCCCCGAAGGGTCATCTGGTTCCGATAACCTAACTCTCAAAAGGTTAGCAATATAGTTCAGACTAGTTAATAAGGATCTCTTCAAAAGGACAGCTGAAGGTTTATTATTGATATGTCTGACATAGAGGAAGCGAAAAGAGTAATGACTCAGGTACATTCAGGGGATTGCAGTCTGCATATGAATGGGATGGCTTTAGCTAGAAAAATTTAGAGAATATGAAACTTTTGGACCACATTGAATGCCAACTGCGTTGATAAGGTTAGAAAATGTCATGAGTGCCAGATTCATGGGGATATACAGCATTTAACCCCATCTGAGCTTCACAATTTGTCTACTCCTTCGGCGTAGGGGATAGACATAATCAGTGAAATTCTGCCATCATCAACCAATGGGCACTGATTCATCATAGCCGCAGTTGATTATTTTTCAAAATGGGTAGAGGCCAAATCCTACACCAGTATCACTGCCAAGAAAATGGCCAAGTTCATAGAAAAGCATATTTTTGCTCAGTATGGGGTTCTGCATCATGTGGTATCCGATAATGGAGTTTAGTTTAATGGGACCACAACAGAATTATTTGAGAAGTTCAATGTTGAGCATCACAGATCTTCTCCATATAGTCCATAAGATAATGGGGCAGTTGAGGCTACCAATAAGTCAATCAAAAGAATCTTATCAAATACAGTGGCTACCAATAGGGAATGGGCTGATAAACTTCCATTCATAGTTTGGGGGTATAGAACCAGCATAAGAACTCCCACCGGTCTGGTGCCATTCTCCTTGGTATATGGAATGGAAGCTGTGCTACTAGTTGAGACAGAAGTAAGATCTTTATAAGTGGCACTTGAAGCTTAGTTAAAAGAATTAGATTAGGCAAGGGCTAGGTACGAGTAGTTAAACGTAATAGATGAAAAGTGGCTCAAAGCACTTGACCACCTACAGATGTATTAGCAGTGCATGGCTCAAGCTTACAATAATAGAGTCAGATACTAGAAATAACCTCTCAAAGCGGATGATCTGGCACTCAAGCAACTACGCCAAGTCAACACTGATGCTATGGGCAAGTTCAGGCCTAATTGGGAAGGACCATTTGTACTGAAGAAAGTTATGGGAAAAGGAGGAATCAAGCTTATGGACATGGATGGAAATGAGTTCGTGAATCTTGGAAATCAAGATAGGCTTAAGCATTATCATGTCTAGGTCAAAAGAATTAAATCATAAAAAAGCAGTACAAAGAATAAAAGAAATAAAGATTAAATCACCCGGCCAATGGTCCTCTACTGCTCGGGCAAAAATTAGGGTACAGCCTGCTGATCGGTATTCTGCAAATCGGTCAGGTAAAAATTAGGGCACTCTAACGCAAATAAAGCCCGCTAAGCTGAAAGCCCAAAAAGGGCAGCTTAGGCAAAAGTTAGGGCATTCAGTGAAAAATGTTAGTTTCCTTCTAGAAAATCTGTAAAAGACCAGTAGGCAGTAGGGGTTAATCATTGGAATTTGTAACCATTGCCTATGTACTCAAATTAATTTCATCTATGAACATGTTATGATTTTGCTAAGAATCTTGGTCTTATGAATGCATGCATGTCTATAGGTGAAATAATTGCTGGTATGTGAACATCAAGTTTTCTCTACATGCCGAGCATGATTATTATTTATTCATTATACATGTAATCCAGTAGAGATAAAGGTACCAAAGAAATCAGGCATATGTAAATTCATAAAAAGTCTGCTGGATTGAGCCGCCAAGGACAATTTAGCAAAAAATTAAGACAGTTTGCTGGATTGAAAACCCAAAAGGGCGGTCCAAGCAAAAGTTAAGGTGGAACAAAAGAGAAAGCCTGCGGGATTAAAAACCTGAAGGGGCAGTCTCGGCAAAAATTAAGGTGAAAAGTAAAGAAAAAAGCTTGCTAGGTTGAAAACCCGAAAGGGCAGTTTAGGCAAAAGTTAAAGCTAAAAAGAGAAAGTGCGCTGGACTGAGCCGTCAAGGATAATTCAAGCAAAAATTAGGACAAAAAGAAAGGAAAATAAATGTTTGATAGGTCATCTCACATTGAATGGCCTATGTAAAAGTTAGAACATCACTCAGTCCCCTCACTATGAGATCATTGGATAAAAGTAATACGGTTTCGCAAAGCAGCAATACTCAATGAGCTTAGTTCAAGACAAATCCACACGCAAAAAAGTTAAATGTCAAAAGTATCAATCCAAAGTCTACAATCAATACAAGCCACGCAGAGCCCAAAAGTACCAATAACTTTAGAAAGTAATCATAATCTAAGCTGCCGGGGGATCCTATCCCTGACTACCCTCCTAAGTTTGATCCTGAGTATCTGGCAGCAGATAATCCACATCTATAGTCATATGATCCTTGGCCTAGTTAGTACCACTAACTGGTTGGGCAGGGTCTCTAGTCTCTAAGGTCCCTACAATAGCCCTAGCAGCATCCGCTCCCTCAGCAGACTGATCTCCACCCCTTTGAGTCACTCAGCATGCAGAAAGATCATCCTCAGACTCATCATCAGAAGGAACTAGTGTCTGCCTGTCCTCAGTCAACCTCACCAGCTAGCCCTACAGCAGCTCAATCTCGGCCCTCGATCGAGCAGTCTCGGCCCTAGCCTAGTCAGCCTCAGTAATAGCCACCCCCAGCTGCTCCTTCAAGAACCTGGCTCTCTCCTTCGAAGCATCCAAGTCCAGAGCGGACTTGCTGCGCTCTATGGCCAGCGGAGTCTACAATAGAAATCATAAGATTAGTACACATATATAAAGGTCATAGCATGCATCATGCATAGTTTATTAAATTTTGTAGGAAAAAGAAGCTTATCGAAGCTAGTGCATCCTGGGTCAGTAGCAAATCCCACACGTAAAAGTAGCCCCTATCAATCCTCTCGGCCTCAAAAATAGTCACCTAAAGGAAAAGGTAATATCAGGTTAGGACATTTTAAAATCACAGTATTGGATAAAAATTAAGGTAAGGGATTCCTTACATGAGTAAAGCTGAAAGGAGTGAAATCGATAGGCTGGACCGACTCTTTAAGCTCCTTAATAGCTCTCTTCCCCAAATGTTCAACGAGTCGAAAGAAAGTATCTAGCTCAGCTAGGAGGACTCCCTCCCTCAAAGATCCATAAGTGCGAGACCGCTTCATCGGTGGTTTAGGGATAACAGCAGTAGCAGCGGTAGGTATATTCCACGTGGAAGCAGAATGCTATAGCAATAAAGAATCATACTCAAGAACAAACTCAATTTCAGGAAACAACAAGGTATTCACAAATGTAGAGTTAAGAAAATACCTAAGAAGAAGGGGGAGGGATAAGATAAGGCCAAAAGATGCCCGCTGATATCGGGGGAGGGATAGGTCTCTCTACCATGGCACTGGTCCTCTACCTTCGGACCCGCTCACCGAAATACCACTCGTATGAGAGCGGTGACTCCAGGACAAAGCGGCATCCACGCCAGCTTGCATCCGATCAATAGCCCCATATGTGGCTAATCTCTCCCATGGGTCTCGAATAACCTGCACAAAATAAATGCAATGTGAGTTTGACAACCATGTAAATACAGTTTCTAGTAATGGTTTGTTGAAATGTAAAATGCAAGTTAGTAGGGAATACATTTACCCGATCTAAATGCAGTTGGC
This sequence comes from Euphorbia pulcherrima, assembly GCA_947683365.1. Lineage (NCBI taxonomy): Eukaryota > Viridiplantae > Streptophyta > Magnoliopsida > Malpighiales > Euphorbiaceae > Euphorbia > Euphorbia pulcherrima. The sequence goes on from CANTUS010000014.1 coordinate 48,075,160, forward strand.
ATAGAAACTCCCGGTACTGCGTTGTAGTTAAGGATTAACCCTACTAGAGTCCCATCCATCTGGATATAATATGCGGTGTCTTAGGCTTAAGGGTGAAGCTTGGCCTAGGAATTAACTGATGATCAAAAGTCTAAATCTGTATAACAAAGTAAGGATTAGTTGCGGCATAATTCGGACAAAAGGTTAAAATATAAGAGATCAGATTGGGATTTACCAATAGTATTAGATGACAGATCTTGAGCTCAGACTTCTCCTGAACTCCAATGTCTAACATATAGTATGTCTGTGCCAGAATGGTCAGGCACTAGTTCTTGTGAGGCACAGCGGCAAGGTTCTCTACAGCAGAGAGCAAGCCATAGTTGAGGTTGCTCGAATAGACTGGAAAGAAGACGGTGGTAAGTAACTTCAGTAGGAAAGACCAGGCGTACTGATCCCTCATGTCAGCCACCATAGGGCTCGGCTCCCCAAATCCAATAAGCATGCAAGTCACCATACTTGAGCTTGTTCATCCCGGCCAGATGAAGCCTATGTAATCTAGCAATATAGGCCTTTACATGACCCTGGGAATGCAATCAATAGGCGCAAACATCAAAGTGGACAATATCACCGCTCCACTCCAATCCAGTCACAGAACACACATCAGAGGGAGTGATGGTAACCTCCCCGATCAGTAGATGAAAGGTATGGGTTGTCTCCGACTATCTCTCTACTAAAGCTGAAATAGTGCCTGGGGCCAGCGTCTTAGGAACTAGAGAGATGGCCCTGATGATGTCACTAAACCTAAAAGAATCCATGCAGGTCAGTAGCTCTGTATCCCTCGTGGTATGGATCTCCTTGTACCATTTCCTACAGAAGCTTAGGGCTCCCACAATCTTGTGTTGAAACTACACAGACGGAATTACGGCTCAACAAGTTTAGCATACAGGGGAAAGGCTAAAAATTAGAAAAGGATTGCAGAAATACAAGTTTCAAACATTCTTTCCTGAGGTGAAGGACCCGTACGGGTCCACCCCACCAGTACGGGTTCACAAGGCATACCCGTATGAAAAATGGGACCCATACGAGTCCCCTATAAATAGTCTCTCAGCGAAAAACCTCCGAAAAATCTAAATCCATCCAAAGCTCATCTAAAACTATCCTAAAAGCATCCTAAGCTAAAGTTACATGCACCAGACTCTATTTTAAGGTCTAAACACCCTAATTCATGCCAAAATCCGAGAATTTTCAAAGGTTCGAAAATGAAATGGATAATTAAGCAAAATTGCCTAGAGTTTCGAAGAGTGGGTCTCAGGAAAAGGGATCAAGGGCACTTCAGAGATAGGAGTGAGCCCCAGGAATGAGTCTCCTTCGCGAAAGGCATACCCGTTGGAAACTGAGCATTCTTAAAGCCCCAAATCGCTCACCGGGGGAAAATCCTTGAGTCTAAGGGAGAAATGGCCGGTCTCTGGGATCTTTTTATACATTTTTGGTTGATTTTAAGAAGAAAATTACCGGAATTGCAAAATGGGAAGATTCTGTATAAAGCGGGATATGAGGGGACTGATCAGCCTTTTAAAACCCCCGTTGGGGACCCGTACGGGTCCCACCCCACCCTTATGGGTCCCAATATTCAAGGACTCCACCCGTACAGGTCCTAGCCCACCCATATGGGCTCTCACTTGCCATCTAGGGGTAAATTTTTGGACAAGTATTTCAAAAAGCACCAAAAATTCATCCAGTCCAAGTTCGGGGCCAACCCCACACCTCCTTAACCTTATGTTTTAGTTGTATTCGGGGCAAGCCCCTAGCTCACCTTGATCCTTGATTGAAGGGGAAAAAATATTTTTGTTTTCATAAAAGTCAATCAAGAATCAAGGTAAGCCATTTTCAAATTGATCACTAAACGGGAAAATTTTTGTGTACAGGACCAGCCTAGCACATGAATTCCTCCCCAAATCTCATTAGGAAGGACTTCCCAAGCAGAAGAAGTTTTAGTAAAGGATATCACTTTACTCCCTAGCAGCGGAATCAGCCAATCCAAGGGCATCTCCCCCATTCCCCAGTAGTGGAATCAGTCAATCTACGGGCATCCCCCTATTTCCCCACAGTGGAATTAGTCAATCTAGGGGCATAACCCCTATCTCCTAGCAATGGAATCAATCAAGGGGCATCCCCCTACCAATACATGTTGGAAACAATGATCCAGAACAACGTATAATCCGGATCAGGTTTGAAGTAAACAAAAAATCTAAGTGCAAAAAGACCTAAGTCATTGCATCTGGACATATAACCAAGACATCCAAAGTCCAAGACAAGTGAAGACAATTACCTAAGCATAAATATAAGCATCCGGTTAAAGTTTGTATAGGAAATAAACTTTAAACTACCCAAAACAGCATCCGAAAGAACTGACTACACTAGCATCCAGAAGAAGACAAGATCCAAAGATATTAAGTCTGAAGACATCTGGAAGACTAACATATTAAGACAAAGGGAATAATTAAAAATATTAATTCCATCCATTCCTTTGGTCTGCAAGTCAAAGATGCTTTACCCAAAAGCAAGCAAGAATGACAGCTAGCACTTTTTAGAGAAAGGACAAAGGACTGACACAGGAAAGAGTAAAGGGTAACAACCTTTTTCTCCTAGACCAATGAGAAAGGCGCGTGGAACTCACACCAAAAAGGTACTATCGTAAAAGTCTGTGAGTCACTAAAATACAAGGAAAATGACCACTGATAACTTTTCAGCCTCAATCCCAAGGATTTAAAAGGGTCAAAATCTTTGTCTAACGGATTGATCAACAAAACCTGAAGCACCATATATTGCCTGATCAAAAGATTTGATTACAGCCCAACAGCCCACAATGGCTACATTTATGATGAAATCCGATAAAGGGAAGCTTCACATGTTGAGAAGGTGCTGGTTGCTTTCAAGAAAGCATAAACAAGAGAATTCGCTAGAAAAGCAATCAGTTTATAAATCCATCCAAGAACTAAACCATTTAAAATCAGTTTGTAAGGATTCCCAAGTGAAACTATAAACTTGAGGAAGTCCAAAAGCAAAACCTTTGAGAAAACAAAGTGTAAAGGATCTCCTTCTTGGGTGAGTAGTGAGATTGGGATATAGCTTGAAGTAGGTGCTTTAAGAGGGATCTCCCTGTAGGACTCAGCTTAGGTTTGGGTAGAAATCTAAGTGGTATATCCTGCTAAAGACTAAAGGACTCAGCTAGGATTTGGTGCTTCTAGTGGTATATCCTACATCTACAAGGGGTTACCAACCAGACACAAATTGTAATGCTTGATTCCTACTAGTTGGAAAGGAATCCACTAGTGCTAAAGCTCGGAGGAAGGAAACTCCGGAGACTGGAGTAGGCGGGATTGAACTAGGCTAAAAATCCTTGTGCTTGATTTTCTAACTCTTTACTTTCTAGCATTAAATTATATATCTGCATCATCTAGATCCATCATCTAGAACATATACAAACACGCTACACAAAGACCTTCTAAAAGTCTATTCATTCCATGAAAAAGGGTCATTCACCCCCCTTGACCTTATTTAGACCCTCATAGGGACCAACAAGTTGTATTAGAGCTAGTGCTCAAAACTAGAGATCTAACAATCTTGAGCTAAAGGTCCTAATTTTAATCCAAGAATCAAAATGAGTTTCCAAACATAACTCCTTCCCCAGGGTATGTCCATTACCGTCCTCCACTCTTCACTGGTGAACACTACAAGTTCAGGAAAAATTGAATGAAGAACTTCATTCAAGCACAAAGCATGCAAACATGGTTGGTCATTAAAGATGTCCCATATGAGCCTACTCACGAAGTAGATGGGCTTACTACCCAAAAGCCCTCAAGTTTATGGGATGAGAATGATTTAAAAAAGTTGCGTGAAAATGCAAATCTATTAAAATGCTTCATTGTGCTCTTAGTGCAGTAGAATTTAACAGGATATTCGGATGTAAGATTGAACAAGAAATTTGGCAGAAGCTGGAAGTAATCTACAAAGGAACCAACAAAGTTAGAGAAGCGAAGCTTGATTTACTCTAGCAAAAGCTTGAATCCTTCAAGATGGAGCCAAAAGAATCAATCAGCAGCATGAACACTAGATACACCAATCTAGTGAATGAGATGAAAAGGCTCGGAAAGGAAATCTCTGAAGTAAAGATGGTAAAGAAGGTGCTCTGGAGTCTCACCAAAGAATGGGACAACAAGAAGATTGCCATTGAGGGAGATCATAACTTGAACTTCTATAGTTATGATGAGCTCATTGGTAATCTCATAACTCAAGAATTATCCTTGGAGAGATATAGTCAACAAGAAAGAAATTCGAAAGAAAAGAAAAGAAATTCGAAAGAAAAGAAGAAGGCCATTGTACTTAAGGCAAACTCTGCTGGATCAGCCTCTTCCGGATCAGAGAAAGCACAAAAAGAATCAAATTACAGTGAAGAAGATATGGCTATGCTGGCCAAGTACTTTGACAAATTCCTAAAGAAAAAGGATAGAAGGAGATCCAAAAGATTTGAATCAAGAAAGCCTAAGGAAGGCTCCTCAAGAAGGGATAGGCCAAGAAAGGCTCCGGAAGAAAAGAAAGATCCGGAAAAAGATGCCGTCTGCTTTGAATGCGGAGAAAAAGGGCACTTCAGAACCAAATGTCCCAAGCTAAAAAGAGAGAAGAAATATAAAAAAGAAAGCTATGGTGGCCACATAGAGTAATTGTGAGTGGACCACATTTTGTGCGGTGGCTGCGAGGCCGTGCCCGTAGGCTGGCCTCTAAAAAATGACAAGGGCTGTGTGATGTGATTAGAAATGGTTTTACATATTTTAATGCTTAAAAGATACGAGGTTAAAATCTTGTACTTAAAATAGAGTCGCCACCCGGTTCAGCTCAACTGGGAAATTTTTTGTACGATTTTCCCACTAGGTAGTTGGATCATACCTTAAGTAGAGATTTTGAGTTCGGATGATGTTATCTATTTTTCATTAGGCCAAGTTAAAATACCTCATTCTTTTCTTGATCGATTTTATCCAACCTATTTATTTGTGTTTTCAGTTATTGTATTGTTTTCGTGTTTATCAGGCAGTTGAGGCGATGAATAAATTTTTACAGTCATCCAAAAATAAGTGCTGAAAATAAAATTATTACAAGGCTTTCCAATCCTATACATTTGTCTATGCTATAAATGAAATACCTGAAGGCCTAATATACATCTACCTGTAGAAGATGGTTAGTAGAGATATGGCATATCGTACAAGATGTGTTACGAATCATATACAGTTACCAAACCAAATAAGACCTGAGTTAGCACGGATGTGACATAATTTATTTACAGTATTATAAAGCCCAGTTGGATGGCTAAAATGAGATTTGAACGACATTTGCAGGGAAATTCCATTTTTAACCAAATTTTAGATTCGATTGTTGTTTTAACCAGATTATTAGTGAAAATGCCGCATGTTATGGGGTGGGGTGTGTTTTTCGAAGGTTTTAGGCCTCCATCGTTGCACTGTGCGTCCTAATTTTAGAAAATAAATTAACTCAGAAATAAATGAAATGAAAATAGTTATCCAGAAAGTCATGTCACCGACGATACTACTGATGCTGCCGGCGACATGGATGATGTCACTAGCGACATGGCTGATGCCGCCGGTGATATCAATGATGTCGCTGGTGACATCAGTAAGTAGGTAGGCTACATGGCTTTCTGGGTACCATAAAGAAAGGGCCCCATATGAAAGTGAGGTCATTGGGGAATGTGATGCCACCTGCAGTATCAGTGATGTCTCTGGCGACATGGGTGATACCGTCGGTGACATCACATGTCTCCGATGGCCTCAATTTCTTGTAGCAGCAGCGGGCAGCAGTAAAAAATAATCGAAAACCCAAAGATGAATACAAATTAATAAGAATCAGCACAAATCAGTAATATTAATGTCAAAGAGCTATGAGACTCATAATTTTTACCTCAGGGTCATGAATCCACCTCTTCGTGAACCGAAAAGAAACACCTCCGAGGAGCTTGTAATGATGATTTAGTAGTCAATTTAAGAGTTCTAGGTCTCTAAATTCTATTAAGTTGATTTTAACTTGAAGACCTACTGATTTTAAGCTCACGATCAGAGAGTTCAAAGAAGTAAAACCAGGAAAAATGGATTAGAATCCTTTTTCCTACCTTTTCTAATTCTTATCTCACTAAAGTCTATTTTCTCATTCTAACCTTAAATTTTCCCAACAAAATCCCCTCTAATTTTAGCCTCCTTTCCTAATTTTAGCCCCCCTTCCCAGAAAAGCCTCAGATTTGCTTTTATAGGTAAATTAGGGTGGTTTTTTAGACCTTTTTGACCAATTCCACTGAAAAGTGGCCGAAAGGCTGTCTGTGCAGGGACCTGCTTCAGGTCATGCCGCTGGCGATATGGTGATGTTGTCGGTGGTATGGCTGATGTCACCGGCGACATAGTGATGCCACATGTGACATGGTGATATCGCCGACAATATAGCTGATGCCACTAGTGGCATCAGCCTCCGACAAACTAATAACAAATGGGCCCAGGAGCCTAAAAAGTCATAAAAAGCGGTCAAAAGTGGGTAAAAGTGGGTCAAAAGGCATCTTTTTGAATTTTAATGGGTATTTTTAATTTAGGTGTAAATCATCGGTTCAAGTTCCTACCGGACGCATTATCGGCCACGCCGAACTGGATTCTACCAAGTATAAAATTCCCAAGGAATATTATATTGGTAATAAAAATTTTAAAGAGAACTTTTATTATGAGGCATTAAAATCAGGTACACATCATCATTGTCTCGCAAGAGGGACTACAAAATCCCATGCTCATAAACTGACCCTCAAAGGATCACTGCTGCCACAGGTTAGTATGATCGCACGAAAGAGCAAGGGATAGGAATGATACCTGATCGATGACTTGTTTGCCCCTGGTCAAACTTGTGCTTTACGGAGAGATTGTCCCTTGGTCAGACTTGAGCTTTGTGGAGAGGTTGTCCCTTGGTCGGACTTATGCTTTGAGGAGTGGTTGTCCCTTGTTCGGACTTATGCTTTGCAGAGAGATTGTCCCTTGGTTAGACCTATGCTTTGCAGAGAGATTATCCCTTGGTCGAACTTATGCTTTACGGAGTGGTTATCCCTTGTTCGGACTTGTGCTTTGTGGAGAGGTCATCCCTTGGTCAGACTTGAGCTTTACGGAGTGGTTGTCCCTTGGTCGGACTTGTGCTTTGTGGAAAGGTTATCCCTTGGTTGGACTTGCACTTTATAGAGTGGTTGCCCCTCAGTCGGGCTTGTGCTTGGTGGAGTGATTGTACTTTAGTCAGACTTATACTTTGTGGAGTGGCTGTCCCCTGGTCGGACTTGCACTTTGTGGAGAGATTGTCCTTTGGTTGGACTTATGTTTTGTAGAGAGATTGTCCTTTGGTCAGACTTGTTCTTTGTGGAGAGTTTGTCCTTTGGTCAGACTTGTGCTTTGTGAAGAGTTTTTCCTATAGTCGTACTTGTGCTTTGTGGAGAGATTGTCCTTTGGTCGGACTTATGTTTTATAGAGAGTTTGTCCTTTGGTCAGACTTGTGCTTTGTGGATAAATTGCCCCTCAGTCGGGCTAGTGCTTTGTGGAGTGGTTGTCCTTTAGTCTGACTTGTGCTTTGTGGAGTGGCTGTCCCTTGGTCGAACTTGCACTTTATGGAGAGATTGTCCTTTAGTATGACTAATGCTTTGTGGAGAGTTTATCCTTTGGTCGGACTTGTGCTTTATAGATAGATTGCCCCTCGGTCGGGCTTGTGCTTTGTGGAGCGGTTGTCCTTTGGTCGGACTTATGCTTTATGGAGTGGTTGCCCCACGGTTGGGCTTGTGCTTGGTGGAGTGATTGTCCTTTGGTCAGACTTATGTTTTATGGAGAGATTGTCCTTTGGTTGGACTTGCACTTTGTGGATTATGGGGTGCAGTTCTGGGATATATTGCAATTTCGGAGGGGTGAACCCAAAGGTGACATGTAGAGGGTCATACCGGGACCTTCAGTTGGCATTCTAGGGTGAACCTGAAGGGTGATACATATAGAGACTGTATTAGAGACCTTCGGTTGGTGTCCTGGGGTGTACCCAAAGGGTGATACATGCAAAGACTATATCAGGGACCTTCAGTTGGTGTTCTGGGGTGAACCCGAAGGGTGATACATGCAGAGACTGTATCAGGGACCTTTAGTTAGCATTCTAGGGTGTACCCGAAGGGTGATACATGTAGAGACTGTATCAGGGACCTTCAGTTGGCATTCTAGGGTGAACCTGAAGGGTGATACGTACAGAGACTGTATCAGGGACCTTTGATGGGCATTCTGGGGTGAACCCAAAGGGTGATACGTGTAGAGATTATATTAGGGACCTTCAGTTGGCATTCTGAGGTGAACCCAAAGGGTGATAAGTTCAGAGACTATATCGGGGACTTTCAGTTGGTGTTTTAGGGATGAACCCAAAGATTGACATATAGCGAATCATGTCAGAATGTCTGGGTAGCGTACAGGATGAGTATAGCGGGTTTGCGAGTCGGGATTTCATCGAGTATGGCTAAAAAAAGGCATGGAGGGATCTGATGTCGTCGGCGTCATAACTTATATCACTGGCAGTACGGAACGATGCCGCTGGTGACATGGGTGGCATGCGGTAGCTTTGACTAGTCAAACAAGTTTAAAATTTAAGTTGAATGGGCTGATGTCGCCGGTGGCATGGGTGATGTTGCGGGCGGTATAGAGTGATGCTACCGGCGGCATGAGTGCCACACGGCAGCTTTAACTGGTCAAACAATTTCAAAATTTGAATTGAAGAAGGTGATATCGCCGGTGGCATGGGTGATGTTGTGCGCGGTATAGAGTGATACTGCCGGCAGCATGAATTGGCAGTTTCAGAAAAATTAAAACTCCTCGAATTCCACACAGTAGTTTAAAAGGAAGTAAAACTCCTTTCTCTTCCTCATTCTGCATATACAAAAATTGTACCCCCTTTGTCCCATTCTTCTCTAAATCTTTCATTTTCTCCGGCATTCCAATCATGAAGAGAATTGCCCAGGATTTCAAGGGAAAATCCGCTAACGCTAGGGAGAATCTACCTGACTCATCTGTCGAGGGGCTGAAACTTCTTTCGATTCCTATTGCTTATGGCTTAAAGGAGACGGCCAAGATGTATGGGTACGGGATCAATTCCCCCATCACTAATCTAACCTGGAGAAGGAAAAGCACCTCTGCTATGTCCAGGTATTCCTGCAAAACCCGAATTTCTTCTTTTTAGGTTGAGTTTTAATTCCGCCTTAGGCTTGAAATCGTGCTATGATAGGAGTTATAAGCACGAAATAGATTGATTACCAACTGATATTGAATGTTTTAGGTTCTATTTTTACTGCTTTTAGGCTTATGGTTTGATTGATTTGTGATTTTTATGGTTTTGGCACGATGGGTGTGATTTTTGGGGAAAACAGGTTCTACCCGTAGGTTACGATGTCACCGGCGATATAAGTGATGTCGCCAATGGCATCAGGCCTTGCCAAAAGGCCTAGGGAGGATTGATATCGCTTCTATTTAAAGTGATATCACCGGTAATATCATCCATGCCGCCAGTGGTATGGAGTGATGTCGCCGGTGACATCGCTTCTAGAAGAAGCGACATTAGCAGCCTTTATCAAGTTTCAGTGACGAGAAAATAAGGGACTTATCTATTTTGCCTCTGATTTTTATAGCCGCATGGACTAACTTATACCAGAGGTATAGGCACCATCAGCGAGAGGTGGCACCATAATTTAGAGGACCCTGAGCTTGTGTTTGCCATTAATGAGACGGGATTCGGGGACTTGGCCTGAATCATGCCAATGCTAATGGCCAAGCTCTCCCATCCGGCCTTGGTGACCCTTACAGAGAGGTGGTCTGAAACCACCCACACCTTTCACTTCTCATTTAGGGAAGTGATAATTACGCCTTCTAACACTTTAGCTATGATCGGGCTTCCCTGGACGGATGAGGTCATTCACTTTAATGCTTATATGGATAAATATCACATTAAGAGGCCTGTGGTGAGGCGGGTTAAGGAGCTGTTTGGTTTGAAGCCCACTTCAGGGCAGCTATCTTATGGTGAGCTGCACCAACACTAGACTAGGGTAGACGTGGTACCTGAGGATGAGAGAGACGCTTGCGTCCGCTCCTTCGTGATTTCTTTGCTCACCGTGCTATTTTTTCCAATCTTAGGGAGCAAGATCAATTATAGGTTGATAAGAATTGGCCGCGTGCCATCCTGGCACAGATGTATCATGGGCTGGATATGAGAGCCCGTAAGAAGGTGAAGGCCCTTCACCTCTGCCATCTGCTACTCCAGGTATATCTTCTTGGAAGCATTTTTCTTGATTGTGCACGTCTCATTTATTGTGAATGCTCTTTTTTTTAATTGATTGATTGTTACTTGTGTAGGCTTGGGCTTTTGAGCATCAGATTCTCCCACCGATTCAGTTCAAGAAGACCGTACCGCCGGGCTCCCATTTTCTCCCTCGCTGGTGCGGGCGTATTGGCAGGAAGGCCAAGTATCCTACTAAGTACAAGGAGGTTCTGAGTAATGTATGACTGAGCTCGGTATGCGATCTTTTGATTTAGTCCTTGTTTCTCATTTAGGACAAAACATTAGTAAACAAAATGCATTTATTAATTTGCATTATACTTACATCGATTGTTTTGGTTGGTCATCGATGTAGCTTGTCCTGAACCTGTTTGACAGGGTGGAGAACCTGCTGAAGGTTATGAGGGTTAAGAGGGAGGTGGACGATCATCGGTTTATCGTGGAGTACGCTTTATCCCAATAGTAGTACTTGGGGGAGCGTGTCTGAGGCTGGGGGTATGTCCCTATCTCCGACAGGCCGGTGCCCGCCGATCCTCCCAAGGGCTTATAGTGGCCCCACATGGTGATTACATCTGCAGCTGACCAAGCCAAATATATCGAGGGGGATGGCCGGGTTATTCCGAGTGTTCTGGGCTCCTATGGGCAGCATTAGCAGCGTCTACTCCCCTTGTGTCCCCGCATCCATAGGAACGATATGATTGAGTATTATAATGAGCAAAGGCTGGAGGAGGAGAAAAGGTGTCTCAAAGGTATTCTAGATGTCGAGGAGGAGGAGGAGGAATAGGAGGAAGAGGAAGAGATTGAAGGTGATGTTAGGATCGAGCCTAAGGGTGAGGATGAGGTAGGCGCGGATGTAGCTGGCGGGAGTGCACCAATGTCCTAAGGGGGGCAGTGCTCTTTTGAGGTATGATTGCATTTATGTGCATGACTTGCAATCGTTCAAGTTTAGGAATGTCGCTTATGTGTGTTTTTCGTGTTTTTTAGAAACCTGCAAGGAAGAGAGGACGGGATAACTAGAGTGGGACGTGGTATAATGGTGTACCCAAGGGGATAAATTTTATAAAAGGGCGGCTAGTCAACCCGACAGAGACCCGACTCCTGCTGATGAACTCGCGAGGTGAGTTCCAACCCAGGGACATAGGCTCAAGCCGGCATGCTCTGATCTTTATGCTAAAAGACACCACTTACGTAAGGCCTAATAATTGCTTTCTTGTTTACCCTTGGATGTGTGCGGTTAATGATTTGCCTTTTGGATTTTTTAGGTGGCACGGAGTCATATGGAGCAACTGGTAGAGAACAATTTTGCTCTTCGAGACATGCTTATAGGGCAATCACTGCTTGTTCAGGTACATTCCTTGTTTATGTCATGCCAATATAAGATAAGATGCATGTATGGATGTTGAGTGCATTATTGACGCCTTTTTTAGTTTGCAGGATTTCTTAACCCTTTCCTTATCAGACGCTGACGCGGCCCGGTGGAGATATAAGAAGGAGACTGGAAAACTCTGGCATCATGTGAATGACCTTGAGGGTCAGCGGAAGGCTACCATTCAGGAATGGAGGAGCAATCAAAATCTGGATTACGCGCACCCCGGTAGCACCAGTCGTAGGGGAGTGAAGATATCCATCGATCGACGCCCATTTATTGCGGTCGAGGAGTCCAGTAGTGTGCCTATGACAGAAGGTAGGGAGGAAGATAAGGATGAGGTTGGTGATTGGCTAGTGAGCCCCGAGGACATTTCATCCCACCCGGCCGGCAGTGGCGGGCATGCCTAGCTTTATATCTTTATTTTGTTTTTTGTTTCAGATTTCGGTTTGTACCCTTAATACATTAGGGTTTGAATAATTTGGATTTGTTGCTTGATTTTGGTTTGGTAGGCTAGATATTCGGGATTTTTGAATGATTTGTGCCCTCGGGCCTTTTTTACTTTGAATAAAATGAATTGCAATTGCTCAGGTAATTAGAGATGGATTACAGGATTGTTTACAGGTTTTGTATAGGTCTGTAATAAAGAATATGCTTCTGATGTCGCCAAAAAATTAATTCCATACCCCTGGCGGCATGATTCACATCGCTAGGAGAATCACCTCAAAACTGCATATACCCATCTCACTAGCGGCATCAAGTGATATCGCCTAAAATAATCCGTGTCGCCGGCGGCATCGCCCATATCACCAGCGACATCAACTTCCTAGAAACACAGATTCGGCCATTTCTTGAAATTCTGCTATGACGAGCCACACTTAACAGCTATGGGGCTTCCTGCAGAGCCTGGGGAACACATTTTGGAGGGAACTGGAGAGACTCAGGCTCCATTATGACTCTAACATTTGCATAGACTGCTGTTTTAGGTTTTTAGCCTATCAGACTTATTCTGACTTTTGCATAGACCTAGATGTTTTTAGTCTATCCGAATTTTTTTTAGACTGATGAGCTCGGAGCATCCTTGATTAAGCTTACTTGTGATGTTTCCATCACTTGGTCGCCAGACATTCATACAATCACAAACACAGAGGTTTCAATAGAAAAGACACTTTTATCGAGTGAATCTAATTTGAGTACAAGATGTTGGCAATAATTTCCATTAATGGAACCCCTGGTGTTAACCAGCCTTTATAGGTTTCCAGGTTAACATCTCATTATTTTTCTCTCGTGCCCTAATTTTTGTCTGAACTGCCCTTTTCGGGTTTTCATTTCAGCGGGCGATATTGACTTATCCCCTAATTTTTGTACGACCGGTTTACAGGATACCAACCATCAGGTGTCACCCTAATTTTTATCCAATCAGTAGAAGACCGAAAGGTGGGTGATTATCATATATATATTTTTTGGTGTGCCACTTTTCTAATTTATTTCTTTTGTTTAGACCTGATAATGCTTAAGCCTGTCCTGGTTGACTAGATCGATGAAATCGCTCTTGCCTATGCTCATGACTTTAATAGCCCTACTTATTCGGTACTATATTCAACCACATGACAGCCTTCTCAATTTAATCTGAACTTAACATCGGTATCGAAAGTTCTCAGATGCTTCAGTGCGGGGTCTATGACTCTTGGCAAGGGCATTGGGTATCTGATTTACTGTTATATTCTTGGTTGTGCCTTTGCAGATTCTCCAAGGTCCTTAGTGTTCGTTCAGTTTTTGCCTGGATTACCCAATTTATTCTGACCTTCAAAGTTACATCGGGTAACCTTGCTTTGATTCTGATTGGCCACATTACAAGGAGTTTAGTTTATGGGAGTTATAGCACTTACACAGAGCCTTCTTGATTGGTTTAATTATCGTTCTGATTGCTATTCTGAGTGCTCCTTCAGTCTACGGTTTGCAGAGCCCTTCCTGTTTGGGCCCAAGTTTGCTCCTTGTACCGGTGGTGGAGGGTTTTGACTAAGTGATATTTAGTTTAGGGGCTTTTACTTGGTGCCTTTGAAAGGTGAAGTGGTAGCTTGTTTTTTGGTTTACTTGGAAGCTGATCGTGACTTCAATTGTGTGCTTATCTTTGTGGTTCATAGGATGAAGGTGCCTGCCCTCATACTTGATGTTCTAGGCAGTGGTTACCCTCTGATCTTTGTCGGTCGAGGGGTTTGATGCGGGTTAATTTATGTTGGGTGAAGATATGTTTTTCTGCAAATTTAGTCATTTCCTTGGCGGTGATATAGGTCTGAGATTCGGCTATGGTGTTTTTTTTATGAAGGTTGGGTTTCATCAGTCGTTGGTGGGTGGCTGTATGCCTCGATTTTCCATTTCAGGGGGCCAGTTGATACTTCCTTGGTAGCTTGAAGGTGTACCATTGTGGGGTTGCTGAGTTAATTCTGGAGGAGACCCATGGTGTTCAACAATCAGACTATTGATCTAGGGACCAAGCAAAAGCGTTATCGCGGTCTTCAAGCACTTTATTATCTCACATGTGTTCCACAGGAGTTAAATTATTGGATTTGATTACCATATAAGAGCCTTCATCTGTACTGAGATTAATTTCATTTAGTAAAACATCCAGAATTCTAGAAGCATCGTGCGTATGCTCATATGAATGCGCGGATCAAATGGTAGAGACATGACATAAGTAAGGAAAACGGAAGTTGCTTATAGAGCCCAAAGTTTGGTACCTAAAAATTCTAAACTCTAAGGATTGTAAATCAAGGCTTTTCATCCTCCATAGGCAGAGGGTCCTCGGTGTTGATGTCGGTGGCGAGCTAAGGCTCATTGTGCTTGGTACTTGGACGAGGTGCCTCTCACTTGACTTGGCTCCCCGGTGAGGACCTCGGTGAACTGCCTCATGGCCTTGATTATCGGGTTCTTTGTTTCATTTTGACAATGCTTCTTTTCTAAGACTGTTATGGCTTTGATCATGATGGTCATAACCTCCTTGGCTTCTTCATTTATTGACTCTTCGTCCTTGCTGTTAGAGCGAGACTTTCCCTTACCATTGGAATAGATGGCCTTGATGAGATCTTATGGTGCATTCCCATAATTAGGAAAGCTAGGATTAATCGTCTGTGTCTGGTCGCCAAACTATGTAAGGAGCTGGATGCTTTTTCAGGGTCGATAATCTTCTTATCCTTTACCAAACGTTGGATGGTGTGAACTAAAGTTTTACATTGATTGGTGTAGTGACCTGACAGCATGTGATATCCATAAAAGCCTTTTCCTTCTTCTCTCGAGGGAGGATTGTACTCGCGAAGAGGTTTGAGAATGCCAGCTTCCCTTAATTCAGTGAAGATTACATTAAGCGGCAGTTTCCATTAATTTGTGCTACATTTAAGACTATTGTTTAGGTGAATAGTGGCAGCTAGTGCCAATTTCTGAGAGGTCTCTTAGTCCACCATGATTTAAGGTGGGGGTATCAGTGAGTCGATGTTTTGAAAGACCTAGTTCCCCTCTGGTTGGACCCTTCCCTCTTTCTGATTGCAGCCTGCTCACTAATTGACACGATAAGTCTTTAAATTTATGTTGCATGACCCGGTTGTACTGAGGAGGTGTTAGGGTAGTGGGGATCTTAAACTTTGATGGAGCGACCAACTTTGGAGGCAAGAATGATGGAAGAATTGGACTCTGGGCTCCTTCCCTTTGTCCGGGGTAAACAGTTGGCAGTGATTGCCATAGTGTATTACTATCGGGTGTTATGCCTTGGAGATCGCATGACCTGGTCAAAGTTCTGACTTTCTAGGGCTTTCTTGACGGTTACCTGTACTAGTTCCTGAATGATGTTTCAAAACTAATCTGAGTTCAGAAACTGGATGATAGCAGTGGTAATCTTTGACCCAAGAGACGAAGGGTGAACTGTCGCTCCTGAGGTGGGGGGAAGATAAGTATGTTCTCTGGGTGAGGTAGAGTTATCATTGTGAGGAAGAGACATGGCTAGTTGTGAAGGTCTCGGTTTAGGAGGAAGACTATTTAGGATCATGAACCGTGGGTCAGACCATGAATGGGTTGTGAATGGTATGGATGGTATGTATTTTTTTCTCTTTTTTTTAAAGCAGTGCATGATATGTATGGCTGCACGTACGTGTGGTTAGAGATGATGTGATGGCTTATCCCTCCAATATACGTGGGATGTTTGTATCTCATGCCACCATAGTGATATGTGGTGACGCAACAGAGGCACAAGAGAAGTCCTATATATGTTGCTAAACTTCTTCCACGGGGCGGGAGTAGTAAGGGTAAATTGATTCATTTTTGGCTCTTGAAGCCGATGCATGGGGGTGCATGATTATAGAGCACATAACACGCAAATTGTCCCTGTTCTAACCTTATGACTCCCGCGTAATGCTTCTTTGGAAGGATGGAGTTTTGGCTTCTTCACCGGTAATGGCGAAAAAAGGGCATCCCAATTATTTTATTTGTTCTGATGATCCTAAAGGAATGATGTGCTAAGGCTTTTTCTAGCGCGGCTTTGGTATAGGATTGTTGATGTGGAAGGTTCTCGTTTACCTTGATTCCATGTTACTCAAGCACTACCCAAATAGGTGCGATCGTAGGAATTTACGTGCTAGTTAAAATGAGTGATCCACCCACTAGGCATCCTCAATTCCAACAGGGCATGAGTGATACTTTTATGAGCTTCTCGAGTAAAATGGGGCACCTAAAAATTACCGAACTATCTACATATGTGAGGATAAAACATTATCAAAAAGAATGAAGTTTTAATTTGTCCAATGATTTCAATACATCATCAAAATCCTTTAAACTTTATGAAAGGATAAGTTTAAGTTTAGAGAGATCAGTCCCCAGTAGAGTCGCCACTGTGAGCGAACGACGTTTTGCGTGGCGGCTGCAAGGCCGTACCGGTAGGCTGGCCTCTAAAAAATGACGGGGGATGTGTGATGTGATTGGAAAATGGTTCTGCATATTTTAATGCTCAAAAGATACGAGATTGAAATCCCGTACTTAAAATAGAGTCGCCACCCAGTTCAGCTCAATCGGGAAATTTTTGGTACAATTTTCCCACTGGGTGGTTGGATCATACCTTAAGTAGAGATTCCGAGTTCGGTTGATGTTATCTATTTTTCATTAGGCCAAGTTAAAATACTTCATTCTTTTCTTGATCGTTTTAATCCATCCTATTTATTTGTGTTTTTAGTTATTATGTTGTTTTCGCGTTTATCAAGCAGTTGAGGCGATGAATAAATTATTACAGTCATCCAAAAATAAGTGTGAAAAATAAAATTATTATAAGGCTTCCCAATCCTATACATCTTTCTATGCGATAAATGAAATACCCCGAAGGCCTAATATACACCTACCTGTAAAAGATGGTTAGTAGAGAAACGGCACGTCGTACAAGATGTGCTACGAATCATGTATAGTTAGCAAACCCAACAAGACTTGAGTTAGCGCGGATGTGACATATTTTATTTAAAGTATTATAAAGCTCGGTTGGATGGCTAAAATGAGATTTGAATGGTATTTGCGGGGAAATTCCATTTTTAACCAAATTTTAGATTCGATCATTGTTTTAACCGGATTATTAGTGAAAATGCCGCATGTTATGGGGTGGGGTGTGTTTTTAGAAGGTTTTGGACCTCCATCGTTGCACTGTGTGTCCTGATTTCAGAAAATAGATTAAGTCGAAAATAAATGAAATGAAAATAGCTATCCAGAAAGTCATGCCGCCGACGATACTACTGATGCTGCCGGTGACATGGATGATGTCAATAGCGACATGGCTGATGCCACCGGCGACATCAATGATGTCACTGGTGACATCAGTAAGCAGGCAGGCTACATGGCTTTTAGGGTACCATAAAGAAAGGTTCCCACAAGAAAGTGAGGTCTCTGGGGAATGTGATGCCACCGACGGTATCAGTGATGTCTCTGGCGACATGGGTGATACCGCCGATGACATCATATGTCTCCGACGACCTCAATTTCTAGCAGCAGCAGCGGGCAGTAGTAAAAAATAACCAGAAACCCAAAGATGAATACAAATCAACAAGAATCGGCATAAATCAATAATATTAAAGCCAAAGAGCTATAAGACTCAGAATTTTTACCTCGGGGTCGTGAATTCACCTCTTCGTGAACCGAAAAGAAACACCTTCGGGGAGCTTGTAATGATGATTTAGTAATCAATTTAAGAGTTCTAGGTCTCTAAATCATATCAAGTTGATTTTAACTTAAAGACCCACTGATTTTAAGGTCACAATCAGAGAGTTCAAAGAAGAAAAACCAGGAAAAATGGATTAGAATCCTTTTTCCTACCTTTTCTAATTCTTATCTCACTAAAGTCTATTTTCTCATTCTAACCTTAAATTTTCCTAACAAAATCCCCTCTAATTTCAGCCTCCTTTCCCAATTTCAGCCCCCCTTCCCATACAAGCCTAAGATGTGCTTTTATAGGCAAATTGAGTAAGTTTTTCGAGACCTTTTTGACCAATTCCGCCAAAAGTGGCCGAAAGGCTGTCTGTGCAGGGACCTGCTTCAGGTCATACCGCCAGCAACATGGTGATGCTGCCGGTGGTATGGCAGATGCCGTCGGTGATATGGTGATGCCCCCGGCGGCATGGCTGATGCCGTTAGTGGCATCAGCCTTCAGCAAATCGACAGCCAGCGGGTCTATGAGCCTAAAAAGTCATAAAAAAGTGGCCAAAAGTGGGTAAAAGTGGGTCAAAAGGCATCTTTTTGAATTTTAATGATATTTTAATGGGTATTTTTAATTTAGGTGTAAATCATCGGTTCAAGCTCCTACCGGACGAGTTATCGGCCCCGCCGAACTGGATTCCACCAAGTATAAAATTCGCAAGGAATATTATATTGGTAATAAAAATTCTAAAGAGAACTTTTATTACGAGGCATTAAATCGGGTACACGTCATAATCGTCTCACGAGAGGGACTGTGAAATCCCGTGCTCACAGTAATAGTGAAGAAAGTAGCAGCTCATCCTCAATAGAAGAAGAAGTGACTGCTCATTATGCATCCATGGCATTGACGGATCCAGAAGCAGAGTAATCCAGAAGAAAGTCATCCAAGCAAGATACTGAGGAAATTGGGGATTCAGATTCAGAAACAGTAAATACTGAGGTAAACACTTATTCTAATTCTATTTCTAACATTGGTCTTGTTAGAGCTTTAAAGGTGGTAATCTATAATGTGAGAAAGAACACTAAAGCCATAAAATCCATACAATGACAAATTCTGGAATTGGCTGAAGATGCTGAAGCTATGTTACAAGACATCAACTTGATGAGAACCATAAAGCATATGGATGTGGTGTAAGAAAACTTCCTGAGAAGTCAAGTTCAGATCTTAAGTGCTAACTTGACAGGGCTAGAGAGGGAGCTAACCCTGATGAAGGATGCGTCCGGAAGGAAACTAGGTCCTTCACAACTAAGAAGGAATCTAACGCAGGGAACGCAAGGTAATCAAAACTCTGTGCTAAAAGGGATCCAGGACCCTCAAATCAAAAAGAGAAGAAACCTCAAAGGCAACCTCAAGCACAAAGATACACAGCTGCCCAAAAAGGAAAAGCTAAGGTAGTCTATAACAACCAACCTCCCAACCAAAGAAAAATCATGGAGTAGAAGTTGCACCCCAACAAGCTTCCGGATATACACCGGACCAACAACAGGCATACAAGAAGCTGGAAATAATGATAACTATAGGAAGGAGGATCTTAAAAAGATTAAAAGAAAGCAAGAGCAAAGTAGACCCATCTCAGGGTGTAGGTTTTGTGGGGAAAACAACCATGTTACTAAATTATGTAGATTAAAAAATGGTTATTATAATATTTATCCTTGGCCTGAAATGGTTGATAACCCGAGAGGACCCAAATCTGATAGGGTACCCAAATCCACTTGATCTATTTTGCAGGTATGCCTTAGATCCACAGAAGATCAACACACATGGTACATTAGTAGTGGATGCTCAAGGAACATGACAGGTGATGAGAAGGCCTTCACGACTTTAACCCGAAGAGAGGAGACAAAGTAAGATTTGGAGACAATCAAAAGGGATAGATAATTGGGCATGGAACCATTGGATCTGAAATACAAATAGAAGATGTCTCTCTGGTTAATGGACAGAGCTTTAACTTACTCAGTGTAGCACAACTCTATGATAAAGGAAGAAAAGTCACCTTTGACTCTGGAGGATGCTCAATCTATGATAGTAAGTCTAATCAACTAATTCTTTATGCACCTAGATTAAATAATGTTTATTGTGTTAACATTAAAAATGATAAAAAGAATATATGCTTAGTGTCTAAAGAAGAAGAATCATGGCTATGGCATAGGAGGTTGGGACATGTTAGCATGAACCTCCAATCCAAATTGGCCAAAAAGGAATTAGTTCTGGTTTTGCCTAAGGTAGCTTTTGATAAGGATCACATATGCACTGCATGTCAACTAGGTAAAAATCATAAGAAAAGCTTCCCTTCCATCTCATACATACCTTCCAAAACAGTTCTTGAACTCTTACATATTGATCTCTTTAGTCTAATCAAACCATTGAGTTTAGGTAGGAGAGTGTACACCATTGTGGATGATTATTCTTGCTATACTTGGGTCACTTTGCTAGCTAGCAAAGATGAAGCCTTTGACCAATTCTCAAAAATATTCATCTGGATAGAAGTAGAATAGGGCATAAACATTGCACGCATCCGGAGTGATAATGGTGGTGGGTTCAAAAATAAGCATTTTGCAGAATTTTGTGATTCTAAGGGCATTGAGCATAACTTCTCTGCCCCTTATACCCCTCAACAAAATGGAGTCGTTGAAAGGTAAAACAGGACCATAGTTAAGATTGCTAGAACAATGCTAAGTGAAAATTTTTTGCAAAAATATTTCCTAGGAGAGGCCGTAAACACAGCTTGGTACATTCTGAATAGTGCTCTTATTAGAAAGACTTTAGAAACAACCCCCTATGAAATCTGGAAGGGAAGGAAACCCAAAATTAGGTATTTCAAAGCCTTTGGATGTAAATTCTATATCCTAAATGATAGAAAGCAGCTAGGAAAATTTGATCCTAAATCTCATGAATCGATTTTCCTTGGCTACTCAACACATAGTAAAGCTTACAGAGTATACAATAAACGAACTCAAACTGTGGTAGAGTCAATACATGTAGATTTTTATGAGACTAACCATGCAGGAAAAAGAAGTTCCACTCTGGAAGACCTAATTCCGGAAGCTAAAAACTCTAGAAAAAAGAAGGAAATTCAGATTCCAGATTCCTTCCAAATTAAGAAATACAGAGAAGAAGATGAGGGGATATCTTTTGATCCAGAAGCACCACAAGCTGATCTTAACCCACATGAGATAAACTTCAATGATGAGCAAGGAGAAGTAGTTAAGGCAGAAGTAGAACGAGGCCCAATCCAGCATGAAGACCTACCAAGAGAAGTTTGGACTCACAAGGATCATTCGGTTACAGCCATTTTGGATAATGTCCAAAATCTAGTCAAAACTAGAGGACAACTCAACAGGATGATGAGCCATACTACCTTTGTCTCTCTTATTGAGCCAAAGAAATTCCAAGATGTAGAAGGAGATGAAAGCTGGATGATAGGCATGCAAGAAGAACTAGATTAATTCACTAGGAATGATGTATGGGATCTAGTGGCACCTCCAAAAGGAAAGTCAATAATTGGCACCGAATGGGCACTACGGAATAAGCTAGATGAATCCAGAGTAGTGGTGAGAAACAAGGCAAGATTGGTTGCGCAAGGTGTTAGCACAGGTCCGTTCCGGCCTGATGAGGAATAATGCCTATTTCGTTTAGCGATCAGACAAATGAGTCGAAAAGGACCGAATTGTCATCCAAAATCCAAAATTAAAAAATCCACATCCCAGGGAAGCTCCCATTTAGGATTTCCTACTGAAAAATCAAAAAGTCAAAGTTTGGTCAAACATAGGTAATAGGCCGTCGGCTATTTACCAATCCACAGTAAAAAAAATCAAATCTTACCTAGATTTAGCCTGGATTTGCAGGATCTGAAATAAAATCCAGTCAGAGTGGTAAGTAGCCCACCGGCTAATTACCAACCCATTATAAATACGGGATTCCCCCCCCCTCATTTCGGAGAAGGCACAAAAAATTTTAAATCCCAAAATTACCTTTGTATCCTTTTTCAGTTCCGGAAATTCCAAAAGCCCCGAAACTCTATCAAAACAATCCGAGATCCGAGTTCTGTCACCAACATTCGGTATAAACTCACATCACGGTCTTTTTGGATCAAGATCCAACAGTGATCTTTGGTCTAAAAACGACCTAAACTTCACATTTCCTATAGAAATAATCCAAGATTATAGCCATAACTCGGGCTAAATCTATTATCTAACTAAACCACATCTTTCTCTTCAACAACTTTGGTCTCGCACCGGCTCTCAAGTCATCCTGGGAAGACGAAAAGGTAAACTGAGGGTAATTGGCCCTAAAGCCCAACTTTAAAATTCATTTCATTACTTTATTATCAAACATTGCCTTTCGTTTCTCTAGTTAAGTGAGCCACTGGAGCCACTCAAAATATAATATATGTAAATGAGCTTGCAGGTACAGATGAAATGTCCAGAATGAGAGGGAACTATATCCGAGCTTCCGGGCCAAAACCCAAGCGCTGCTGTTACTCTGCCGAAATTTCAGAAGAAAAAGTCCTTTTATTAAGCCGTTATAATGCCTGTTTTATTTCTTGAATTTAATTCATAAATAAAGCCGTTGTAATACAGAAATTATCACAAATTCCAAAGTTTCAAAATTAATCCAAACAATTTGAACAATATGAGTTACTATTATGTCCGAACTCAGAATCTCACTTTCTTTTCGGTATAAAAATCCTATTTTGGATCAGTATACCACAATTCTCGGTGGAGCTGAACCTCGCGGAAACTCTATTTTATTTTTAAATAAAGTAAAAATACTTTATTTTAAAAATATCTTTTCTCAATAAAATGTGCAAATGTATTTCTTAACATAATCACATTTTTGGCTTATAAAAAGCCATGTTTCTTTTCACACTAAATAATTTATGTGAAAAAAATAACAACTAACTTTTTTTCTCTTTAATAAAACCCAACATTTAATTAAAAAAAGAGGCACACGCATTTAAGCGAACCGGATTTTCTCAAATCGAACCAAACTCAGCGGTTTCCTCAAACTGCACCGAATTGGAGCGGGCCTTGCATGCGAAGCCCCGACAACCCGTCCGCCCACTCACAGTGGCGACTCCCCTGGGGATAATTATTTTTATAAAAACCTGATTTTTTATAAAAATTCTTTTTGACGTAATAATTAAAATATTGCCCGAATTAGATTTTGGAACTAAGGAATTTGTGATAATTTCTGCATTACACAAATTTTAGGACTGCATAGCATCTGCATTCTTTACCCCTAAACCAATTTAGGTGTCTTTTGGTGAAGTATCTCCAAGTTCATTTAGGGCTTGAGGGATATGGATCTGATCACACCCCTTGCGTAACGTACGAGGACCTTATTCACTTAAGGGCAAGACTACCTACGTATATTATATGTGGAAAAGCTTCCTTTGGTTCGCTTAGGGCCATTGGGACTCGGTACACAAAGGTGCAGGGTACCCTAAATCACACCCGATCTTGAGACCAAAACCCACATATAGATGAACCATGGACACTTCCTCATAGGTCTACCTAAAAACCTTGAGTGTACGCAAGCAGACTTCGCTAAGCCCCCCGTTGACTTTAAAGTGAAGTAACCCAATGGAGTTAAATGGGCGGTACGCACAATCTAATCGTTTACTACCTGTGCAGGTTTATTAAATATAAATAAACTGAAAATGGACATCACAAACATCATGATTGTGTGAAAACTAACCACAACTTTGTGCAGCCACAACATTAACGTGTGCTATGCTATTTCATTAACCGAGACCAGTGAGTCCACCTAGGCTCAACTCGCGATCCAAAAGTAGTCGAGACTAGTAAGTCCACCTAGGCTTAGCCTGCGAGCCAAAGTTAATAGAGACTAGTAAGTCTGCCTAGGCTCAACTTGCAACCTAAAATCAACCAAAACCAATGAATCCACCTAGGCTCAACCTATGATCCAAAAGATAAAAACCATTCAAGTGACCATAGTGTCAACTCAACCATTAGACCAATGAGTCAAAACCTTTGAGTGACCCTAGTGTCAGCTCAGCCCTTGGACCAATGAGTCGAAACCCTTTGAGTGACCCTAGTGTTAGCTCGCCCCTTGGACCAATGAGTCAAAGCCTTTTTTAAGTGACCTGAGTGTCAGCTCAACCCTTGGACCAATGAGTCAAACCCTTTGAGTGACCCTGGTGTCAACTCAACCCTCAAACCAGTGAGTCAAAACCCTTTGAGTGACCCTGGTGTCAGCTCGACCCTTAGACTAGTGAGTCAAAAACCCTTTGAGTGATCCTAGTATCAGCTCAACCCTTGGACCAATGAGTCAAACCCTTTGAGTGACCCTAGTGTCAGCTCAAACCTTAGACCAGTGAGTCAAAACCCTATGAGTGACCCTAGTGTCAGCTCAACCCTTGGACCAACGAGTCGAAACCCTTTGATTGACCTTAGTGTCAGCTCAACCCTTGGACCAATGAGTCAAAACTCTTTTTGAGTGACCCTAGTGTCAGGTCAACCCTTAGACTAATGAGTCAAAACCCTTTTTGAGTGACCCTAGTGTTAGCTCAACCCTTGGACCAATGAGTCAAACCCTTTGAGAGACCCTAGTGTCAGGTTAACCCTTAGACTAGTGAGTTAAAACCCTTTGAGTGACCCTAGTGTCAGCTCAACTCTTGGACTAGTGAGTAAAAACCCTTTGAGTGACCTTATGTCATCTTACCCTTTGGACCAATAAGTCAACCCACCTTTAATCAGGGAGTCAATTCACCCTCGAGCTTTCGAGTCTGATCTGACTCATGCCCTTGGTCCTTGATCCGTGCATTTGCAATATTCCATGAATATCGCAGGTTGTCAATTATTCCTCGAGCAATAGGCATGTGCCCAAACATTTTTTTGATTTGATTATACATCTCAATCATTCATCCATGCATTCGATCACTCATACATTCATTCATCCACCCACAAACAAGGTGAGAAAGGCCCAGAGCCATGCCCGATGCACTTACAAACACTTGATCTCTTGCCTTTTCAGGTTGGAAGTGAGAGAGATGCAGGTTGAGGTGCGTTACGGGCAGTCCAAAAGTCACACCCCTACCACCAGTCAAATTTCTAGTTGGATCCTTCTCTGATCCAGAACCCGAAACTGTGATGGTAGATGATGATGCAGTTGGCCAGTCCCTTAGGAGGATTCTTGACGCCTCAGAATTTTATGATATTTAGGAAAGGGTGAGTATTGTTAATGCTCAGAAAACCCAAGAACAAGAAATTGAAATAACCGAACTCAAAGTAAAAATGGCAGACATGGAGAAACTATCTCAGGCGAAGGATAAATCTGTTGCCCCCTCTATTGAGTAGTATATGGATATTGATGGATTCCTTCCTAAGGAGTTAGAGGCCCTTCCGGCTAACTATGTGATGCCCTACATGGACCCATATGCTGGCAAAGGACCTCCCCAAGCGCATGTGGAGAGTTACCTCTAAATTATGACTAGCCTAAACATCCCTAAGGTTTATATAGTCAATCTATTTCAAGTAACTCTTTGTGGACCCGCCTTTGAGTGGTACATGGGAATGCCAATCGATGTAAAGTCTAATTAGAAGAAGTTGTGCTCGGCATTCCTTGAAAACTATGGCTTCAATCTGAAGGTCAAGACTACTCTGCTAGATCTTGAAAGAATTAAGCAACGGCCGAATGAGTTCTTCGAAGAGTTTTATCTAAGGTGGATGGTTGTTCGTGTTCTTGTAACCGGGGCACCTAACCAAGACGCCCTTATAGTAAAGGTTATCGAAGGCTCTATTGAGACGAAATGAAGATGAAAAGATTCGACACCTTCAACAATATGGTAGACTATGCCAAGAGGCTTGAAAAATATAAAGAAGAAGATTGAGCAAAGAAGTAGGAACGACAAGCTTACACTAAACCTTGATATTGGGAGAAGGGCGGTTCTTCCAAACAAGGCACCTCTGAATCCTCAAAAGCTGCATCAATTGCCCAAGTATAGACCCATCAGTCCATCTCTACATGGGTGGAATCACTATCCTAGATATCCACCAAACTAAGGAAGTCCAACCAACTCCAAAGCATTAAACCGTTTGCTCCTTCCATAGCGACATATAGAGACAATTTCTGTGCTTATCATGTGACCAAGGGGCACCGCATTAATGAATGTGCTTGGCTACTAAAAGATCTACAGCAGATGATAGCTGATAGGAGAATGAATAAGCCTGAGAAGAAGCCAAGCACTCAGACTAATCTGCTGCCAAACTTCCAAGCTATGGTGAACACCATTGGGATTCATGTAGAGGCTAACGAATATGGTATCGACGTAACAGATAACTTCTGACATGACCCAGGATAGGGAGACAATATGATCTTTGATAACATGGATATCATCTATATGGTTGACTAGTACCTTCTAAGGATGAGGAGAGAAGGGCTAGACCGATATCTTGTACCGCCACATCTCATATATCGCTGAGATTCAGATTCAAATGAACAATGGAGGAATTTCTCAATTTATGCATGAACAAGGAATAGCCATGATCGGTTTTGCATTGCAGTTTCCCCGATTTTTAGGAGGCCTGACCTTGGACTGGTATGACGTGATGCCACTAGAAGGACGTTGGAATTGGTACTTTATGAAGAGATATTTCCTCCACTACTTTAGGGCATATCAACCATAACCAGATGAGCTTTGCTGGTGGCTGGCACCACAGGTAGACTGACATAATACCAACTGGCAAGATATCCCTCCTCCATAACCTCCCATGTACACTCACCTGGATTACATGATTCCTAATTATATCGGAACAAATCTGTTTGAATGCAAGAGCTCTTCTGGGACAACACATCCAAAAATCCAAGAACTATATGATCCTGAATAGGCATGGAGTAATCATATAAATCAATAGAGGTACTTCGGATTGAATCTAGATGGAGATACACGAGGCCCATTTGGAGAAATCCACACCGACACTATATCATATGGCACCCATTTGAAGAAACATTTGCCAATATACAAACAATGGTATCCGAGTTCCATATAGCCACAGAAGGGGTCAAAGCCGAGCCATATGTGGTAGGAGAAAACCTAAAAGAGTATCCTGAGGAAGATCCTAAGGAAGATCCAAAGAAAATCCTGAGGATGACCCTAAAGTGGATCCGAAAGAAGATTTTGATAATGATATCCCAGCTCAGCACACGCTGAACTGGATCTTCGAGCCACAACCTTTCAAAGATTCGGATGAAGAATTGCAAGAATTTATGGACTCCAACGAATCCAATAGTGAGGATGAAGGTAAAGTGGATAACTTGGGGTATGAATCAGAGACTTTCTCAAGTGACGAGCTAAATCCCTTACTGGGAGATTTCGAGTACGGGGCTCCCTTCCCTAATGGCATGATGGTTGATTATGACAGTGCTGATAGCTACGCCTCTTCTCTAGAGCATGACTCCCCGGGTGCCTTATGGTCTGCAGACGATTTCGGAGACTTTATGGACTTCAAATCAAGCAGCGAACACATCATTAACATGATTTGAGATGAGGGGCAAGAACCTTCTCAGGAGTACATTATGGAGAGAATTCATGCAGAGAATGAACTAGCTCAAACCAGTTGTCGGATTTGGAGCCCCGACTTGAGTGAAGTTTACCCCATATTCTATGATTAGAGCACAAGGCCATGCCCTTACTTCCGTGAATTCATGTAAATGATGAACGATGGGTACATTCACTATACCTATTGGCCTGAGAGGTTCCGTTGGACTCTCTAAGAAAAGGCAGTTGTTTAGCATGAAGGGCTGACGTTTTACTAGAAGTCGTTCTGGAATGTTCTCTTCAAGAAATTCATTGACTAATTCACATGGGTTGAGACACAACACTCAAACTAGATAGCACGGGAACCCCTTGCTATACTAGGAATGGGAAGCCACTAATGTCCCATGCCCGACATCAATGGAATCGGCCAAGGAATACCCATGGTATATAAATAACTATCACGATGCACTAGTCCTTTACGATTTCATGATGGATCTATTTGGTGGAAACGAACCAACTAATGGAGCCTTCTCATCCATCCATATGGTCAGACAGGAATCCAATCCAGTCCTATGCCATATCCCACAAGAGAACCTCGTCATTCCAGAGAAGTAGTCTAAAAAGGTTCCTTTTATGCAGCAGCCCTTCGCCTCTAAGGCATGAATTTCTGTGAATAAACCGATTGACTTGGGAGATATACCCCTCGATGAGGATTTCAATGAGTTTGAGGTCTTCGAAACAACAAACTTGCCGATCTAGGTAGTCAGTCCTATCACCAGAGGAGGGAAAGTCACTGGATCAATAGCCCCAGCTGCACCAAGAACTGGGGCCTCTAATACCTCCTACTTTTGTTAAGTCCTTAGAGCAGATAGAAAGCCCAATTGTGGATCAACTAAAGGCCACTACAACCAAGATGAGTATCTGGGACCTACTCCTAGGATCTTAAGATCACAGGCTTGCTATTGTTAAAAAGCTGATGGAAATTGAAGTGTGCTACTCAGTAACGAGACTAGCACTATTATCCCCGACATTATCTTCTTAAGCTTAGATCTACCTAATGAAGGCATTCGCCATAATAAGGCTCTCTACTTGAAGGCTTGTGTCTTCAGGCACATCATGCCCTACATAATGTTCAATGATGGCTCATCACTAAATGTCTATCCCGAAGATATTCTGCCAATTCTAGGATTGACCGAGAAGGACCTAGAGAAGTCCACAACAGTCATCAAAGCTTACAACAATTCTAAAAGGACTGTTATCGACGCATTCGAGGCTGAAGTCACTATCGACGAATTCTCATCTATAGTACTCTTCACAGGCATAGATATCTCGGTGACTTTTTCTATGCTACTTGGGAGACCATGGTTCCATGCTTTGGGAGGAGTCCCATCCACCCTACACTAGAGGATCAAGATCCCATTCTGTTGAAAGATTGTTACCCTGGAAGCTGACGAAGCATCGGTGATCGCAGCACTAAAGATGGAAGAAAGCTACATGAAAGGGTTCACCACAGCCACGATCAGCCAGGAAGCGAACAAGTAATCAGAGGTGTACTAGGATCCATGGATTCAGGGATACATAAAGAAGCACAACACTCCTAGAAAAGGACTAGGTGCCCATGAACAGGGAATGCTAACCTTCAATATAGGAGCAGGAGAATGGAAGCCCGCGGGACTCGGTTATAGAGGCCCTCGAAGAATTCTTCATAAGAAAACCTTTCAAAAGAAGCTGCGACAGCCCTATAGAGGAACCCCCGAGCCTATTACTCATCAGGGAATGACCGTTCAGGGATTTGAGATTTTCTCAGACATAGTCAGCTATGGAAAAAATGGCAAAAGCTTCATAAACTGTGTAAAAAAGGCCAGTCGCCAGGTAAATGTAGGGGCAATCCCGGATTAGACCAAGAATGATGAATAGGTACACCCGAAGAAGGTCAAGAAGCTGAGTAGAGAGGAAGAAATCCTCGACACCCTAACCAAGCACCTTTAGGCACAACTCAAGCTAGTAGAGGCGGCGAGGAGCAAGGGAGGTAGCTTGAACCAAACCGTCATGGACATGGTCACGACCATGACAGGTAAGGCAAATGTACAGGAGGAAGACGGTGAGGACATCCTATTAAAGCCAGCTGACATGGGAGAATCATCCACAACAGAGCCAAACCCTATTGATCAGGATGAGTCTTTTATTTCTATTTCCACCTTCTTTTAAATGAATAATGTACTTTATGATGATAATAAGATGAAGAACTTTGCTTATTTGGATTGTATTTCTTATTACGATTCCATGCATCCATTCCAGCATTCATCTAGCATTTTTAACATCTATAATGATATTATAAAAGACATTAATTTAAACACGAAAGATGATCCAAAAATGGTATACATTTCCACTCAATTGCCCATTGAATAAGAGAGAGAATTGATAAAGGTATTGAAAAGTCACGTTTTAGCCTTTGCTTGGTCTCACGAGATTATGCCTAGACTTGATTAGCACATCATCGAGCACAAGATCCCCACGGACCCGAAAATTTAGCCAATGAAGCAAAAGATGAGAAGAATGCACCCTGAGTGGGCCGAAAAGGTCAAAGCATAGGTGGCAAAATAGATCATGGCAAATTTCGTCAAAGTCATCGAGTATCTCACTTGGCTAACCAATGTAGTACCCATACCCAAGATGAACGGTGATGTCCGAGTTTGCGTCGAGTTCAAGGACTTGAATAAGGCTACCCCTAAGGATGATTTCCCGCTACCACACATTGATTGGTAGACAGCGCAACAAGAGTGGCCATGTATTCCTTTATGGATGGATTCTTGGGATACCACCAGATCCTCATGAACATAATAGAGAAGTTTAAAACCACAATCATCTTAGAGTGGGGAAGTTATTATTTTAGAATAATGCCTTTTGGACTCAAGAACACAGGGGCAACCTACCAGTAAGCAGTCACGACTTTGGTACATGACTTGATCCATAAAGAAGTCGAAGTCTATGTGGACGACATGCTTGTGAAATCCGATGCAGCAGAAGAACACCCGACAGTGCTAGAATGATTCCTCACAAGGGTTAAGAAGTACAACCTCTGTTTGAACCTTAAAAGGTGCATATTCAGTGTCATATTAGGCAAATTATTGGGGCACGTGGTTAGCCAAAGAGGTATAAAAATGGACCCCGACAAGGCCAATGCTATTAGGGAAATGCCTGTGCTGAAGATCGAGAAAGAAGTGAGAAGTTTCTTTGGATCCATACAATATGTCAGTCACTTTTATAGCATGGTTGACTACCACATATGAGCCTATCTTCAAACTCTTGAGAAAACAGCAGCCGATAGAGTGGAATGACCAATGCCAGGAAGCCTTTGATAGAATTAAAGCTTACCTGATGAACCCTCCAGTACTAAAGCCGCTGATTCTTGGAAGGCCTCTCATTCTCTACTTGGCGATAGAAGAAATGTCTGTGAGGGTCATGCTAGTTCAAGAACATGAAGATAAGAGGGAACACGCAGTTTATTACCTCAGCAAGAAATTGATAGAGTATGAGACTCGATACACCATCGTGGAAAAGACTTGCTTCGCCATGGTTTGGCTCACCAAAAAACTCAGATATTACTTCCAATTATACAGAATCCGAGCAGCCGTGAAAGTGGATCCAATGAAGTACTTATGTCAGGCTCCCTCATTAACCAGAAAACTGGTAAGGTGGCTCTTATTGTTGTTAGAATTCGATATTGAGTACATAACAAAGAAGACCATCAAGGGTAGAGTAGTGGCCGAATTCCTAGCAAATCAACCACTCGAGGAAGGAGAACAAGAAAAACTAGAATTTCCCGACGAATGTCTAGCAGCCACCATAGAGAACCCAAGAAAATGGACCATGTTCTTTGATGGCACCGTCAATAAGCGGCAAGCCAGCTTGGGATTTATAATCTTTATGCCAGACGGAGCACTCATAACTCTATCAAAATGCTTAGAATTTTCTACCACGAATAACAGGGCAAAGTATGAAGCCTGTTTGTTCAGGATGTCTGCCCTGATCACTCTCAGAGCAAACAAGGTCAAAATTATTGGTGATTCAGCTTTAGTCATCAAGCATGTCATAGGGGACTGGGAACTAAAGGAGGAATCCCTCAGGCCTTACTTAGAAGCTGTATAGAGAAAAGCCATAATGTTCAGCGAATGTGAATTTATTCACATGCCCCGCGAGGAAAATCATATGGCAGATGCATTGGCCACTTTAGCCTCCATGTGGGAAGGGCACCAAAAGCAACCAATCAGACCCCTTATTATGGAAATAGCCCGATCTCCTAACTATGTCTGCATGATAAAAGACACTGGGGAAGAAGGAACCCCCTTGTATTTCGATATCGTCAAGTTCTAGGAAAATGACGAATTGCCAACTGAGGCTATGGATTTTGATAGAAATAAGCTAAAAAAGCTTGTTATACGATTCTACCTGGTTAAAGGAGATCTATTCAAGAGGACCTCTGACGGCCTGCTGCTAAAATTCTTGACACAGTGAGAAGCTGAAAAGATGGTGAAAGAAGTACATGTAGGAGACTACAGTCCATACATGAACGGTGTCCTAATGGCAAAGAAAATCCAAAGACTGGGATACTTTTGGCTAACCATGCTAGCTGATTGTATTCTAGAAGTAAAGACTTGCCACGCTTGTTAGATATACTGGGATGTGACCCACTTACCACCAATAACATTACAAATCTTAACAACGCCTTGGCCATTCTCGACCTGGGGCATCAATATCATTGGTGAAATAAGACCTTCTTCAACTAACAGTCATCACCTCATTATAGTAGCGGTTGATTACTTTTCCAAGTGGGTTGAAGCGGAATCATATACAAGCATCACGGCCAAGAAAATGGCTTAATTTATCCAATGACACATCTTCGCCATGTACAGCATTCCTCATCATGTGGTGAGTGACAATGGTGTGCAATTTCAAGGGGAAACAGCTGATCATATTGAGAAACATGGGATTGAGCATCATCGCTCTTCGCCTTATCACCCTCAAGCAAATGGAGCTGTAGAAGCATCTAATAAGGCAATCAAGAAAATCCTCTCCAAGATAATTTCCAACTACAAAGGTTGGGCCGATCATTTTCCCTATGCCTTATGGGGATATAGAGCCACTGTCAAGACTCCTACGGGTCAAGCTCCTTTTTCCCTTGCCTATGGGATGGAGGCAGTATTGCTTGTTAAAATGAAAATCAAGTCTTTTCGCATAGCCCTTGAAGCCAGACTTCCCAAATATAAATGGGCAAAAGCGAGGCATGAATAACTGACCTTGATTGACGAAAAGCGATTAGCCACTTTAGAAAATCTACAGTTACAGCAACAGCGCATGGCCAGGGCTTACAATTGCAAAGTCAAGGGGCAGAGACAACCTTTAAAGATGGGCGATTTAGTCCTAAAGCAATCTCATAAAACACACATAGATGCTTGAGGGAAGTTCCAGCCGAACTGGGAAGGACCATACGTGGTAAAGAAGACTCTCAATAAAGGGGCAGCAAAGATCTTAGATCTAGACAGCAGCGAATTCGTGAATCCAGTCAATCGTGATAAGCTGAAGCGCTATCTAAAGAGAAAAAAAGAGAGACAATAATAAAGTCTATTGAGAGCTTGTAAGGACTCTTGAGCAAAAATAAAGACTCCAAAATAAAAGAGTGGAGCCTTGGGTAAAATCTGTTTGGAGCCTTAGGCAACGGTTGGCATTTCTCAGAAAATAAATACCACTTGTCCTCCATGATAAATAATATCTTTTCTAGTAACATGTTCATATTAAAATTACTGCATGAGTCCATTAAATGGAAACTGCGAATTGTTTAATGAAACATGCATCCAAACAACATCATTTCATCTTTATTACACATAAAAGTACATTACAAACACTAAATAGAAGTGACAAAGATGAATGATGAGGCCTCAAGCCTTTATTCTCCTATAGGGAATAAAAGACACATAATGGCAAGCTTGTTAAATCCCAAGGAAGCTTCGAAGCCTCCTACTCTCATGGAGCCTCTCCTTAAGAGTAGCCAGTCCATGAACACTCGCAACCTAGATGCGTTAAGCCTTAGAAGGATGGAAGTTGAAGGGGGTAAAGTAGTTTATCTCCACCTGAGTGTGACTAATACATCTCAAGTCATGATGATAGACCCGAGTATAGGAAAGCTCTGGGTCAATAAGGGTGCACAGGGATGTAGGAAACCCCTAAGATCGACCGTACTGTCTGAGCAAATGACGAAGAGAATAAGTGATGATCTCAGAAAGGCCAATAAGGACCACACCATCTCTAGCAACCTCAGTGGTCAGATGAGTGATTCCCCACCAAGGGAAAACCCAATGGATATCCTCAGCAGCCCGGTTCCCTATAAACTCAACCCACTCTTCAAAGGTGAAATCTCTATAGGAACAATTACCGATGTAAACTATGGAGCATCGTCCCTAATAGGCCCTCAGATAATAATCCATGCTCGTAGGAATAAACATCATAGAAAGCTTGTCCCAGAGGCAGAGCTACATAAGAAAACAAAAAAAGAAGAAAAGTAACCAAAATGAAAATTGAAAACAATGAAAAAAGAGAAAAAGAGAAAAAAAGAAAATAGTTTGCTAGATTGAAAACCTGAAAAGGCGGTCTAGGCAAAAATTAAGGCAAGCTTGATGAATCGAAAACCCAAAAGGGTGGTTTCTACTAAAAGAAAGGCTCAAATAAAGGTTACCTGAAGAAGAAGCTTGCTGCCCCTGGTAGTAGCTTCAATCCCACTATGAGAAGCGCGCACGAAGACTAGCTTCTCAGCCAAACTAACCACAATAGGAGATTTTCCCTCTAGCATCTGGTCAATGATAGTCAGAAAGGTGAAACTGCAAACTATAGTGGGAACCTCGCAAAGAAAAACCCCCAATAGAAGCAAACATATGAGCAGCAACCAGCTTGCATCATTAGAACGAAGTCCCCTAACTATGTCAAAAGCCACATCCAACCTCAAGCCCTCATCACAGATCAATTGGCGCCTATCAAATCATTGAAGCTGAAAATGATTCATCAATAAATCAGAAAATTCAACCCGACGCACCGGGATAGCCGGAGGCATGTTGGTAGAGGACTGGAGAAGCCTACAGAACTCCTCGAATAAGGGGCATAGCACATGGTCCCCGAACCGAAACACACTATCAACAGGATCCCAAAACCTGACAGCAGCTTGGATCACATTGTCCTTAACAAAGATGCAGTAGTATTCCTTCATCTGCGCCAAACCACATACCCCAAGACGATCCCAACCATCAGAGATCTTCAGATGAACATTCAAATCAGCATGAAAACGGATGTAGCCCTCCATGGAAAAATTCACAAGAGTAACAGTTCACTATATATAGTTTATGCGGCAATCTACCAATATCTGGCAGATTACCCTGATAAACTCAACCAACAATGAAAAGAAAATACATAGGCAAGGGAATAAAGAAAATTTTATTTATGCAAAAGTGTGTTCATACGAAAGGAGGCACTGCAAATGGCCCAACAGAAAGCAAAGTGAAACAGAAAAACAAAAGAAACAAAAAATCCTATCTAATCGCCCTACGGGAAAAATTCGGGAGGATCACCTTGGCCCTACTGAGACTGCTGCTGCGGGTTATCTACCTGAAGCAACCCTAACTGAGCTTTGAGCCGTCGAATCTCCAGCTGCAATATTTCAACACAAATCATTCTTATGCATTTTATAACATGCCATACATCATCATTAAACAAAATAAGATAACAAACATACCGCCTTGTTTGAGTTTTGGGTCATAATGAAGTGATGCTGCCTATGAATATATCCCCAATCAGAGATACTATCAGCAATAGGCACCTGCAAGAATGAAAGATCAAAGCAAGTTAGGACAGTCGTAATCTAAAATCTAAAGGTAAAAGGAGACAAGATAGAGGAGACTAAGATGATTGGCGCCAGCAGGATGAAAAGTCACCGGACGCTCAGGATCTAGATAAGGCGGGATGACCAAAGTATAGGTGCTCAGGTCAGAGTGGTAGATCATGAATATAGGGGGTGAATACTCGAACCCCCGATGCCCCTTCACCATTGTCAGGCCCTGAGACTGGATAGATAATGTCGAGGAGCTACCCACGTGAGTGGAAGTAGTTGCGGTTCTCTTCCGACCCTAGTGATCCTATAAAGACAACATAATGAGGTCAAGTCAGTCTAACTAAGGCCCTGTTCTTTTCAACTTATAAGTAGCAGTACTGAACTTAACTGAACTTATCAGTACTTATTTTAGTGTAACTTTATATGTATGCAGTATTGATAAGTACTGAACAGTACTAAACTGAATTGAATATAAGTTGAAAAGAATAGGGCCTAAGTGCAATAATAAAAGAAAGAAGAACTCAAGCAAGTAAAAGGGGAAGTGCCATCATCCAGACAGCCTCAAGTGAGCCTGATCTGGCTTGCCCACTAGGGTAGAAGTCAAAGGGGCAGAGCCCTCAGAAGCAGAAGTCGAAGGATCGTCATCCCCAGGAGGATTGTGGATATCCCACCGAGGTGCAACAGGAACAGGATCCGTATTCGACCATCCGAGCAGCGGCAGATGGTAGAACTCCTCGTACCCCCCAACCCTCTCTGGGAAGGTGCTAGAGATACCCTCGGAGGCTAATCGTGAAAAATCAGGCAAGCAACTAGGCCAAAAGACCCATCGAGGCACCTTAGGGGAAATAGAGTGTGACCTGGGAGGAAGATGCCAGCCCTGAATGCGATCGCCCAAATACCACTCCAAAGAGAAGGGAGTCTCTATGATCAATCGGGTATCCATAAACTCCCCAGCTTGTCTCATGACCTCCGGCAAGTGAAGAGCATGCCCCCAAAGCTGTGTCCTAATCTGGAAAAGGGAAAGCCAGACATCGGTACAACTATTGCAGTAGATATAGCAATTAAAGGAAATCAAGCAATCATGAAGCATACCTGCTCCAAAGAAAGGGCACGGAGACAGACAAAAAGGGCATAACCAGACTCCATTTCCCAACCACAAAAATAGTGTGGTAGTAACGGGAAGCCACTACTAGGCACGAGCTTGGTCCTCCTAAGGATCCCTATCTTGAAGAACCAAATCTGTAAGCAGACAAGAAAAATATCATATCACCAAAAATGGACAAGATACTCATAAAGAAAAGAGATAAGGGTTAAGTCCTTATATAAACAATCTGGAGATAAGACTTGAACTTCTAAATCTTGTTCCTCATGCACTGGTCAAGGGCCCAATATAGGTGACCCAATACAGCTCAGCCCCATGCGTAATCGTCGAAGCGGGATGGATCTATCAAAGCTGGCAGAATATAGAGATTCACAATCGAATCCCCGGTAGGAAAGCACAACCATGACAAGGTAGCGGCCATGAAAACTCTAGCCTCACAGGCAGCAGTCAAATACCCTCTATCCCTAGAGGTCCAAAAAGTCATGAGTTTCTTGTAAGAAACTCGCCCTGGCTTATCCCCAGAGTATCCAATCAAAGCTTCAATAATCTTTGCATTGAAATTATCATAAGTGAAATAAGCATTGAAATGGATCACATTACTGTGGAAGGGTAGACCTGTGATGGAACAGTATTCCAGTGGAGTGATGGTATACTCCACGCAGTGAAAGTGGAAAGTGTGGGTAGTATCAGACCACCTGCACAAGATGTAGGTAGATGTACCGGCTGGGATGTATGGATACTTACGGTGCCTGACGTACTTGCAATTCCTGACCATCCTTCCTAAAAGACGTCCCATCATAAATGGCCTTGGCACTGGGGGATAGCACCTTATACCACATATGAAAGTGGGTAATGCTAGCGCCATTGTGCTTGGTAACCTAAACAATGCATACACATGTATCATACACCAGTTTTTGATAAATCACACGATTATCGAAAATAATAAATCATCACCCAATAATAAATCATTGTATTAAATAAATTTTTTACATAAAAATGAATAAATAAACAATAAAATGGATAGGTCTTTGCGCGAAATAAAAATAGCAGTAAGGCTTACCAAAATCCAAGAAAGATGGTCGGAAGGCTTCAAAGTAGGCGGAATAAAGTCCCCCGAAGCAATCCCGTGATACATCCAATTCGACGGGAGCCCATACAAAGCATTAGGCGGAACCTCAGAAAGTTCCACTTGTTTGCCATCAATAAGCACGTTCCGAGTAGTCACTTGAACGGCTGGCAGATCCAAGCTAGCAGATCCAAGCGGATGTAATAAATCTTGAACCACATCGAAACCCTGCAAAATCTGAAAGGAAGGGTCAGAAGAGGAAGGTAGACAAAAAAAATCATTGTAAAAAATAGCTCAAAAGCAGAAATTCTTGGAGAAAGAGGGAAAAACCCTCAAGAGAGAAGAAGAGAAAATTGTTAGTGTGAAGAAAATGGGAGCCAAGCTACTGTTTTTATAGGTGACCGACCTTTCCAGCTGTCACACGTTTATGCATCCCACGCATTTATGCTTTCCACGCAATAAAAGTTACCATTACATAGGTAATTAGCTCGCCGGCTAATTACGTGTATTTTCAAAATTTTCATAATTTTGCATTTTTCCTCCATTTTATGCATCGTTTTAAAATGAGTGGACCTAAAAGCTATTTTTACACAGTCACACATGCATCGAGCATCCAAAAATATTTTTTTCGACCCCCGGTCAATCCTTTAACCACTCGCAACTCATTAAAAAAATTTAATCGAAGGGGCAAAATATATTTTGTTTTAAAATTTATTGATTAAAAATATTTTAACTCATTGCATTCCACACACACTGTTTTTGTTTGTTTCACATACGACAAAATTTCTAGCACGAAATTTATGTATGCTAGGGGCAAACTGTTAACACAGGTCCGTTCCAGCCCGATGATGAATAATGCCTATTTCATTCAGCAATCATACAAATGAGTCAAAAAGGACAAAATTGACATCCAAAATCCGGAATTCAAAAATCCACATTCCAGGGAAGCTCCGATATAGCATTTTCTACTGAAAAATCAAAAAGTTAAAGTTTGGTCAAACATAGGTAATTAGCTCGCGGGCTATTTACTGATCCATAGTAAAAAAACTCAAATCTTACCGAGATTTGGCCTAGATTTACAGGATCTGAAATCAAATCGTGTCAGAGGGGTAACTAGCCCGCCGGCTAATTACCAACCCATTATAAATACGGGGTACCCCCCTCAAATTTAGAGAGGGGACAAAAAATTTTAAATCCTAAAATTACCTTTGTGTCCTTTTTCAGTTCTGAGATTCCCAAAAGCCCCGAAACTCTATCAAAATAATCCCATATCAGACTTCTATCACCAACATTCGGTATAAACTCACACCACGGTCTTTTTAGATCAAGATCCCACATTGATCTTCGGTCTAAAAATGACCTAAACTTCACATTTCCTATAGAAATAATCCAAGATTATAGCCATAACTCGGGTTAAATCCATTTTCCAACTAAACCACATATTTCTCTTTGCAACTTCAGTCCCGCACCGACTCTCAAGTTATCCTGGACAAACAAAAAGGTAAACAGAGGGTAATTGGCCCAAAAGCTCAACTTTAAAATTCATTTCATTACTTTATTATCGCATATTGCATTTCGTTTCTCTGGTTAAGTGAGCCACTGAATGAGCTTGCAGGTACAAATGAAACGTCCAGAATGAGAGGAAACTCTATTTGAGTTTCCAGGTCAAAACCCAAGTGCCGTCGTTACTCTGCCGAAATTTCGGTAGAAAAAGTCCTTTTATTAAGCCATTATAATGCTCGTTTTATTTTTTGAATTTAATTCTTAAATAAAGCCGTTGTAATGCAGAAATTATCACAAATTCCAAAGTTCCAAACTTAATCCAAACAATTTGAACAATATGAGTAACTATTATGTCTGAACTCAAAATCTCACTTTCTTTTTGGTATAAAAATCCCATTTTCGATCAGTATACCACTATTTCCGGTGGAGCTGAACCGAGTGGCAACTCTATTTTATTTTTAAATAAAGTAAAAATGTTTTATTTTAAAAATATCTTTTCTCAATAAAATGTGCAAATGTATTTCTTAACATAATCACATTTTTTGCTTATAAAAAGCCATGTTTCTTTTCACATCCAATAATTTATGTGAAAAAATAACAAATAACTTTTTTTTCTCTTTAATAAAATCAAGCATTTTATTAAAAAAAGAGGCACACACATTTAAGGAAACCAGATTTTCTCAAACCGAACCAAACTTCGCGATTTCCTTAAACTGCACCGAACCGAAGTGCGCCCCGCGCGCCGCACCCTGCATGCAAAGCCCGAAAATCTATCCGCCAGCTCACACAAGGCTATAATCAATAAGAAGGAATTGACTTTGATGAAACTTTTGCCCCTGTAGCAAGATTGGAGGCAATCCGGATTCTATGTACTTTTACATCATTCATGGGATTCACACTAATCTAAATGGATGTCAAAAGTGCATTCTTCTATGGAGTTATCCAGGAAGAAGTCTATGTGAAGCAGCCAACTAGATTTGAAGACCCAAAGCATCTGAATCATGTGTACAAATTGAAGAAGGCTCTCTATAGATGAAAGCAAGCACCAAGAGCTTGGTATGAGATACTCACTACATTTCTCATATCCAAGGGTTATATCCGGGGGAAGGTAGACACAACTTTTTCAACAAAAAGAAGAGGAATGATATCATTCTAGTCCAAATTTATGTTGATGACATCATCTTTGGAGCAATAGATGAGAAGATGTGCGAAGAATTCAGTACTCAAATGAAGAAGGAGTTTGAGATATCCATGATCAGAGAACTCAATTTCTTCCTTAATCTGCAGATCAACCAGAGCCGGATGGAGTTTTCATAAACTAATCAAGGTACACCGAGGAGATTTTGAAGAAGTTTGAAATGGACAAAAGCAAGCCCATGTCCACTTGAATGGGTTCAGATATAGTCCTATCCAAGGATTGTGAAGGAGAAAAGGTTGATCAGAAGCTACATAGAGGAATGGTTAGATCACTTCTATACTTGACAGCTAGTAGACCTGACATACACTATACAGTTTACTACTGTGTAAGATATCAAGCCAATCCTAAGGATTGACATCTAAAGGCAGTAAAGAGGATCCTTAGATACCTCCTAGTAACCACTGAAGTTGGGTTATGGTATCCTAGTAATGGAGAATTCACACTCCAAGCCTTCACTGATGCAGACTATGGCAGAGATACTCTTAAGAGAAAGAGTACATCCGGAGGCTATCACTTTGTTGAAGATTGCTTAGTGTCATGGTATAGCAAGAAGCAAACATCAGTTGCCTTATCAACCATAGAAGCAGAATATATGGTAGTAGGAACTTATGTATCTCAACTCCTTTGGATCAAGCAATAACTAAAAGATTATGAAATCCAATCCGATTGTGTAGATGTAATGAGTGACAACAAAAGTACCATTGATGTGTCAAAAAATCAAGTACTCCCTAATAGGATGAAACATGTCAACATCAGGCATCATTTCATCCGGGATCATATGATGAAGAAGGATGTTGCATCGGTCTACATACCAACCAATAAGCAAAGGGCAGACATCTTTACCAAGCCATTAAGTAAAGATCAATTTGGGAAGGTAAGTGAGTCAATTGGAATGTCTAATCTAATTTGAAGAAAATCTGGAAGACAGTATAAAGTTGAATTGAATTTTGGCAAGACAAGGAATCTGAAAGTAAATAAGAAATGAAGTTAACTCTACTCTGGAGAGAATATTACCACATCAGCAGACAAGAATGACGTGTGGTAGTAAAAGCGCGCAAAGATAACTATTCCTTTTTGAATTTCAAAAGTCTATTGGGAGTTATACGCACTATAAATTCAACAGCTAGTTTTAAAAATAAACCTTTCCAATTCTCTAGTTAAACAGAATTTACCTCTCTCCTAAAATTAAACCTACCATGTCATCAATCCAGCCAAAGTTAATGGCATCCGGATTACCATTAAATCCTCGCTTTAGAAAGTCTATATAAACCCCCCAAATTTCCCCTTCTTCCTCACGCGAGCAACCCAATACCGTTACTATACAAAAATCCTTTCTTAAACCCTAACTTCTTCAAAACCTTTCAAAAGGGAGCTATAATGCTAAATAGCCAATATGCTTCCTCAAAAGAACATCTTTGAAGAATCTGCTCTTAAAGATGAAGGCTTCACACCTATCAACCTAAAGCCCTCAAACTCAGTAGTTCCCACTGACTACTTGGGAGACAACTTCCTTTTTGAAACAGACCCTTTCTCCAAGCTAATTGAGGATCAACATCTAACTAATTTCCTTAAAATCACATGCCCGACTTATTCGAATTTAGTGCAGGAA
Organism: Euphorbia pulcherrima; assembly: GCA_947683365.1. Classification (NCBI taxonomy): domain Eukaryota; kingdom Viridiplantae; phylum Streptophyta; class Magnoliopsida; order Malpighiales; family Euphorbiaceae; genus Euphorbia; species Euphorbia pulcherrima. The sequence continues at coordinate 48,116,946 of CANTUS010000014.1, forward strand.
TACTACACCAATTTGAGAGTACACTCCGATCATGATGCTCTTAGAACCCAGGTTCAGGAATTTTTTGGAAAAATTTCTAAATGTAAAGAATGATGGTGTTTAATTGAGGAACGATGGGGATGAACTACAAGTAAAATATCACCCAAAGATGTGGCTGCATTTGAATTACTTTGGTGATAAATTCTTAACTTACTTCCCGGAAGTACCAAGATTTTTCCAGCATGCACTTGCAAAGTTGATTCTGATCCGAAAGGGCTCTCTAACCACCATCTCCTCCTTCCAACACTATGTGCTTCAACATTGGGTAGAGAGCAGAGTAATAAACATGCTGGTACTGATCATCCGTTATCTCAAGAAGCACAGAAACTCCCACGTTGCCCCTATCACCAGGATTCTAGTTGCCAATAAAGTAAGTTCTAGGTTGTCACTGGAAAGGAGATTCTAGAAAAGAATTTTAAGAAGCTGAATTTTGATAAAACTTGGAATAAAAAGCCAAGAAGCTAAGGGATGAGAAGAAGACAAGGGCTAGAAAGGCAGTGGATCTGGTTAAAGATGCTCCAGTTCTAAAGAAGGCTAGAACCACTAAACCAAAAGCAAAATCGGATCTTCCTTTGGCTTTGGTGGAAGAAGTTAATGAGGGCACTTAAACCCTCACTCATCTACTGAAGAAGAGCTCAGAGAAGCCTAAGCCGAGGGGGAGATTGATGAAACCTGTAGATAAAAAGAGGAAATCTGCAAAAAAATCCTAGAGGTTGTGGTGGAGGATGAGGAGACTGAGGAAGAAAATCCAGTACCTAAGAGAAGGAAATTCACCAGAAAGGGCTGCACATTTGATGAGGCAGTAGTAGCCCAAAAGAGTAAAACCAAGAAGCCTACCGAAATAACAATTGATGATGGAGCAGCAAAAAGGACTGAATAGGCAGAATTGGCTATGGATAGGAGAACAAAAGGCAAGAATGTGCCCGGATCAAATGAGAAAGTCACTCCGAATGACCCTTAATATAATGTAATAATGGAAGCCATAAAGGACAATGACAGGATCAATAAGCTCAGAACAGAAGGACCTGGATGGTCTTCTGATGCCTAGCAATACTTATTGATCTAGTAGATATAGCAACCATAGCCCAGGATCTAGAAGCTAACTTCTTTTCCTTCGTACCCAGAATCAGACCACTTCCGGACAATTTACGCAATCCAAAAGCTGAAACCATAAATAAAGAAGGGCCTGAAAAGGAACATGTAGAGGGTGTTAAGGACATCAACACGCCTGGAGGAGTACGTAAAAGTCCTAAAAAGGCATGTGAAGGGATGACTGAGGACATTTCCAGTTATCTAGGGGTTTTGGAGATGGAAAAAGTAATAATTCAGAAGGGCCAATAACTGAGGTAATTCCTAACTCAATTTCCTTTAATCTTAATGCTGATACTTCTACTATTGGTATTGAAACATTAGATACAAATGAGGACAACTTAGATACACATAATTAAAATGTATCTAAGGAACAAGAGTCCATCCCGGAATCAATCATTCTAGAGGAGGGACTTGGTCTGGGTTCCCAAGGGTACACTCCTAGAGTAGACTCCAAGGGCGAGGCTAGTCTGGGGGAACGATTGAAAGAAGAAGAAGAAAGGAGGAGTCCTCTGAAGAAGAAGAGACAAATGAGGGAGACTCATCCAGATCCGGTGAGACTGGAAGCAACTCCGGATCTGAAGCCCCCTATGCTAGTCCAACTACAAGTATCAATCAAACTAGAACCAAAAAGATAATAGCAGTGCTAAAAATGCTGTGAGAGGCTACCCATGAGGAGTATGAGGAAAGCTATATCAAACAGAGTCATTGGAACATCTGTAAGCATCTCAAATCTGTGGAGAAAGTATTGATTCAATAATTCTCACCTCCTAATTTGAAGACTAAAATAGGGGAGCTAAATGGAAGTGTCGAGAACATAGAGAATAAAGTGGAGGACTTCCCCACTGCTTAGTGGCTGAGTTCTCACTTGCCAAGGTTACTCCAGTACTGAATAAGATAAAAAAAAAGCCTTGCAATAGCAAATCATACTACAGATCAAGCCAATACTGGGGCTACAAAAAAATGTGCAACAATAATGGATAAGATCACCTCCTCCTCCTCTGAACGATCCATAGAAATAAACAAGTATTTGGATTCCAAGTTTGAAAACTTATCAAAATTCATTGCTGAAAAAGAAGAGAAATTTGTACTCCCCATCCTCAATGAAAATCAATTGGCAATACTGAATAAGCTGACAAAATTCATGGAAGAAGATTTGCCCAAACTGTTTGTAAAACAGATGGAGAACATTGCCCAAGAGGTTGCAGGCAAAATGAATGAGTAGGATGCAGTCATAAATAATGCTAAAGCAGAGCTTCATAAGGACATCATGACTATCAATGATAGTGTCCATAACTACAGAAGGGATATGGGGAAGGAAATTGAGAAAGTACTATCAAATCTATCAAATCTATCCATATCCGGATCTTCCTCACCTTCTATTCTAAAAAGTTAGCTCATCCCAGTACTTCAAGATCTCCTTCAACACATTGGGGATACTGGCTTCTTTGGATATAAGGGGATTGCTACTCTTCTCAAAGCCCTCTTACCCTATTTTGATGAAAAGGATCGTGATTTTATACTCCAAATGCATCCTTACATCACTAAGTCTTATACCCAGCTCCAGAAGGTCTGCCGGCCCCTATATCTAGCTCTAGCCATTGTGGATATAATCATTGATCGAAGAAGGAAAGGGAATGTAGATTAATCTATCTACTCCATGGCTCGGCATCAAAGCTGGGATGGTAAAACCTACATGGAAATAGACCCCCAAGCTGATGCAAATAAAATGGGGGAGAATAAAGAAGGGGAAGATACAGCTGAAAATAAAAAGGAGAAGTAGCAAGGCAAAGGAAAGGAGAAGAAGGGAGAAGCATCCGGGAAGAAAGAATTTGTATAATAGATATAGCTATGAGCAAAATGTAAAATCTGTAATAGCTAGTTTCATTTTTCACTTATATGTTTCTGTAATTGTAAGTCTGGAACTTCATTGATGATAACTATTGTTAACAGCATAAATATATATAGTGAAAAATTATTACAAAATATTGCTTCTAAAGTACAATCTGCAATTGTACTAGAAAAACCTTAGAACCTAAAATTGAAAAATGATGGGGGAGCAAGCGATGCTAAAATTATGGTGGAGTAAAAATTGTAAATGACTAAGTATCAAGAATCATACTTAGATCATAAAAACCCCCTTCCTCATACTTAGATGACTTAGGTTTTTATTTCAATCAAATGGGAGAGATTGTTGGAAACAATGATCCGCAACATCAAATAATTCGGATTAGGTTTGAAGTAAACAAAAAATCTAAGTGCAAAAAGACCTAAGTCATTGCATCCGGACATATAACCAAGACATCCAAAGTCCAAGACAAGTGAAGACAATCACCTAAGCATAAATGGAAGCATCCAGTTAAAGTTTGGAAAGGAAATAAACTTAAAACCGCCTCAAACAGCATCTGGAAGAACTGACTGCACTAGCATCCTAAAAAACTAACTGCACTAGTATTCGGAAGAGGACAAGATCCGAAGATATTAAGTCTGAAGATATCCGAAAGACTTATATATCAAGACAAAGGGAAAAATTCAAAATATTAATTCCCTCCATTCCTTTGGTCTGCAAGTTAAAGATCCTTTTCCCAAAAGCAAGAAAAAATGACAGCTAGTACTTTTCAGAGAAAGGACAAAGGACTGACACAGGAAATAGAAAAAGGTAACAACCTTTTTCACCTAGACCAATGAGAAAGGCGCGTGGAACTCACACCAAAAAGGTACTAGCGTAAAAGTTGGTGAGTCACTAAAATACAAGGAAAACGACCACTGACAACTTTTCAGTCTCAATCCCAAGGATTCAAATGGGTCAAAATCTCTGTCTAATAGATTGATCAACGATTCCAGAAGAGCCACATATTACCTAATCAATGGTGAAGATTTAATTACAGCTCAACAACCCACAATGGCTACATTTATAATGGAAGCCTATAAAAGGGAAGCTTCACATGTTGAGAAGGTGCTGGTTGATTTCAAGAAAGCATAAACAAGAAAATTCACTAGAAAAGCAATTAATTTATAAATCCCTCCAAGAACCAATTCAAAATCAGTTTGCAAGGATTCCCAAGTGAAACTATAAACTTGAGGAAGTCCAAAACCAAAACCTTTGAGAAAACAGAGTGTAAAGGATCTCCTACTTGGATGAGTAGTGAGATTAGGATATAGCTTGAAGTAGGTGCTTTGAGTGGGATCTCCCTATAGGACTCAACTTAGGTTTGGGTAGAAATCTAAGTGGTATATCCTGCTAAAGACTAAAGGACTCAGCTAGGAGTTGGTGCTTCTAGTGGTATATCCTACATCCGGAAGGGGTTACCATCCGAAGACAAATTGTAAGGCTTGATTCTTACCAGTTGGAAAGAAATCCACTAGTGAAAAAGCTCGGAGGAAGGAAACTTCGAGGACTGGAGTAGGTGGGGCCAAACTAGGATAAAAATCCTTGTGTTTGATTTTCTAACACTTTACTTTCCTTCATTAAATTATATATCTGCATCATCCGGATCCATCATCCGGAACATAATCAAACATGCCACATAAAGACTTTCTAAAAGTCTATTTACTCTGCGAAAAAGGATCATTCACCCCCCTTTGATCTTATTTAGACCCTCACAGGGACCAACAGTCCAGGGACATCCCCCCATCCTCCAGCGACGGAATCAGTCAAAGGGTACAACCAATCATCAAAAACCCTAGGGGCACCTACCCTAGAGGAATTCCCTAGCAGTTGAACCAGCTGCAATGCCAAACTCGACATTTCTCGCACTTAGTTTTTAGTTTATTTCAGGGGCTAAACCCCATCAACACATCTTTATTCTTAATTAAAGGGGCAAAAATATTTTTTGTTCATCACAAAGTCAATCAAGAATAAAGATGTATCTGCTTAGACAATGACTAAATTTGATTGTTATTTCTTTTCAGGTTATTCAAATTCCCCAGCATGAGAGTCATCTGCTTTAAGAAAGGGATACACCATCAGTCAGGAAATACGATCCGCCTTAGGAAAGAGATACACCATTAGTTAGGAAAGTCGATCCATCTTAAGAAAGGGATACACCAAGAGAGTTATCCACCTTAAGAAAGGGATACACCATCAGTCAGGAAAGTCAATCCACCTTAGGAAAGGGATACACCATCAGCCAGGAGAGTTGATCTGCCTTAGGAAAAGGATACACCATCAGTCAGGAAAGTCGATCCATCTTAAGAAAGGGATACACTAAGAGAGTCATCCCCTTTAAGAAGGGGATACACCATCAGTCAGGAAAGTCGATCCGCCTTAGGAAAGGGATACACCATCAGCTAGGAGAGTCGATCTGCCTTAGGAAAAGGATACATCATCTGTCAGGAAAGTCGATCCACCTTAAGAAAGGGATACACACACCTTCCTCAATAGAGTCACTAGGGATGCACAGTAGCAAAGGAAAGTCATCCGCCTCAAGAAAGGGATACACATCAGCAAGGAAAGTCATCTGTCTCAGGAAAGGAATACATAGTAGCAAAGGAAATTCATTCACCTCAAGAAAGGGATACGCATCGCCAAGGAAAGTCATCTACCTTAGGAAAGGGATACATAGTAGCAAAGGAAAGTCATCCGCCTCAAGAAAGGGATACACATTAGGAAAGGAGAGTCATCCACCTCAGGAAAGGGATACGCATTAGCAAAAGAAAATCATTTGCCTCAAGAAAGGGACCCCCGGGAATGGAGTTAGCTTCAAGAAAAGAACTTGCCCATATCATCACCTTAGTTATGGTTTCTAAACCCTCACTCATATCGTGAGATCATATTGATCTGTATCTGTAGTGATCCCAAGAGGGGCAGTCTATGAGCATTGGATTTTAATGATCCTTCTCACGAAATGATGATGAAAACAAAAACATTTTTAGGCGGTGAATGTAATTTTGAATCAACTAAATAAGAAATAAGTGACTCATCCGATACCCGAATCTCTGATCCAATAGGTATGACTCTCTCGCCTAGAGGGAACCGTACCAAAACTCTTTCCCAAGTAGACAACTTGGGTGGCGACTCTATCATTTGTATCGAGATTTGGGTCTCGATTCTTTTATTCATTAAAATTGGCTTATTGTGCAAACTTGAACTAAAAATGTTTTATCATGCCTAAATCAAACCAATCGTCCGTTGGCCCCACCTCTCACACAGACGCTAAGGGAGACCCATATGTCATCGACACCTCATAGTTATAGTGGATGATTATTCTCGATATACCTGGGTTGCTTTTTTAGCTAGCAAAGATGAAGCCTTTGACCAGTTCTAAAAAATATTCATCCGGATAAAAGTAGAACAAGGTATAAGCATTACACGCATTCAGAGTGATAATGGTGGTGAGTTCAAAAATAAGTATTTTGCTGAATTTCATGACTCCAAAGGTATTGAGCATAACGTTTTTGCTCCTCATACACCTCAACAAAATGGGGTTGTTGAAAGGAAAAATAGAACCTTAGTTGAGATGGCTCGGACAATGCTAAGTGAGAACAATTTTCCTAAGTATTTTTAGAGCAAGGCCGTAAACATAGCATGCTACATCATAAATAGAGCTCTCATTAGAAAGACTATAGAAAAGACCCCATATAAAATCTAGAAGGGAAGAAAACCCAAAATTGGGTACTTCAAAGCCTTTGGATGTAAATGCTACATCCTGAATGATAGAGAACAACTACGAAAATTTAATCCTAAATCTGATGAAGCAATTTTCCTTGGCTACTCAACATATAGCAAGGCTTACAGAGTCTATAACAAATGAACCCAAACTATGGTAGAGTCAATACATGTGGATTTTGATGAGACTAACCATGCAGGGAAAAGAACCTCCAATCCAAAAGACTTAACTCCGGAAGATGCAAATACTGAAAAAAAGGAAGTGCAAATTCCGGATTCCTTCCAAATCAAGAAATGCAAGGAAGAAGATGAAGGAATCAACTTCAATCTAGGAGCACCATAAGGGAATCTCAATCAACTTGCGATTAATTTAATGGATGATGAAGAAGTGAAAATTGAAGAAGAAGAGGAACAAGCTCCAGCACAACATGAAGACCTACAAAGAGAGATTCGGAATCATACGGATTATCCAGTAGAAGTAATCAGTCAGAATCAGAGGATAACTCAATAGAATGATTAGCCATGATACTTTTTTCTCTCTCATTGAGCCAAAGAAATTTCAAGATGTAGAAGGAGATGAAAGCTGGATGATGGCAATGCAAGAAGAACTGGATCAGTTCACCAGGAATAATGTTTTAGATCTAGTGCCACATTCGAAAGGAAAATCAATCATTGGCACGAAATGTGTATTCTAGAACAAGCTAGATGAATCGGGTGTTATGGTGAGAAATAAGGCAAGATTGGTTGCCCAAGGCTACAATCAATAAGAGGGAATTGACTTTGACGAAACCTTTGCACCAGTAGCAAGATTAGAGGCAATCCAGATCCTATATGCTTTTGCATCATTTATAGGATTCACACTATTCTAAATGGATGTCAAAAGTGCATTTCTCAATGGAGTTATTCAGGAAGAGGTCTATGTCAAGCAACCACTGGGATTTGAAGACTCAAGACATCCAGATCATGTGTAAAAGCTAAAGAAAGCTCTCTAGGGATTAAAGCAAGCACTAAGAGCTTGGTATGAAAGACTCACTTCATTCTTAATATCCAAGGGTTACATCCGGGGTAAAGCAGACACAAGCCTTTTTATCAAGAAGAAAAAGGGGGATGTCATTCTAGTTTAGATCTATATGGATGACATCATCTTTGGAACAATATATGAGAAGATGTGTGAATAATTTAGCACTCAAATGCAGAAGGAATTTGAGATATCCATGATGGGAGAATTGAATTTCTTCCTTGGTTTACAGATCAAGCAGAGTCTGAATGGGATTTTCAATAATCAGTCCAAGTACACCAAAGAGATTCTAAAGAAGTTTGAAATGGACAATAGCAAGCTTATAACCACTCCAATGGGATCAGATACAGTCCTCTTAAAAGATTGTGAAGGAGAAAATGTAAATTAGAAAGTCTATAGAGGAATGATTGGTTCACTTTTATACATGATAGCAAGCAGACCTGATATACACTATGCAGTTTGCTACTATGCAAGATATCAGCCAAATCTTAAGGATTCACATCTTAAGGCAGTAAAGAGAATCCTTAGATTTCTACTGGGAATAACTAAAGTTAGACTATAGTATCCTAGTAATGGAGATTTCACACTACATGGCTTCACAAATGCATACTATAGTAGAGATACTCTTGAAAGAAAGAGTACATCTGGAGGCTGCCACTTCCTTGGAGATTGCTTGGTATTATAGTATAGTAAGAAGCAAACTTCAGTTGCCTTATCGACCATAGAAGTAGAGTATATGGCAGCTGGAAGTTGTGTTGCTCAACTCTTATGGATTAAGCAACAGTCGGAAGACTATAGAGTTTAAACCGGATGTATGGATGTCATGTGTGACAATACAAGTGCAATTCATCCAATGCTACATTGCAGGATAAAGCATGTTAACATCAAACACCACTTTATCTGGGATCATGTGATGAAGAAGGATGTTGCACTAGTCTGCATTCCAAAAAATGAGCAAAGGGCAGATATCTTTACTAGGCCATTATGTAAAGATTAATTCAACAAGCTAAGAGAGTCAATTGGAATGTATAATCCAATTTGAAGGAATATTCGAAAGACAATCTGGGATTAATTTGGGCTTTTATAAAGGAATCCAGAAGAAAGAGGAAGTCCAAATTATTTCTGGATCTGGGAAAAGATTGCTAGATAAGTAGACAGAAAAGGCAAATGGCAGTAAAAGCACAGGAAAAGTAACTATACATGTATTGAATTTCAAACATTTATTGGGCATCAATGCACGGCAAAAGCAACTGTCGTTTTAGAAATAAACTATTCCAGTTCTCTGATTTTAATGCCATTCACCTCTACTCAAAATTGACTGCCACCTCATCAATCCGGTTAAATTTAACGGCATCCAGATTACCATTTTACCCTCACTTTGGGAATTCTATAAAACGCCCCAAAATCCTTCTCCTTCTTCACGCAAGTAATGCTCCTACTGTTACTCTACAAATTTCATCTCTCAAAACCCTAAATTCCCAGAAATTCTTTCAATCTCCCAAATGGCATCTAATCAAACCACTCCTCCTCCTCCAAGAAACAAATTTCCAGAGTCTAATCTTAAAGATGAGGATTTCTCCCCTCTAAAACTCAAAAGTCCAGATTTTGTAGTTCCCTCAGACTTTCTGGGAGATGATTTCATGTTCAGAATTGAGCCATATTCCCAGCTGATAAAAGATCAACATCTAGAAGATTTTCTGCAAGTCAATTATCCCATCTATCCGGATCTCATAAGAAAATTCTATGGTAACTTGATGACTCACTCTTACTATGATGCTCTCTGGACCAAAGTTCAAGGAAAGTTGATAACAATTACTCCAGAGTTCTTTGTAACTCAGTTCAAGATAAAGAATGACAAAGTTCAGTTGAGAAATGATGGAGATGAGCTACTGGTTAAATACCATCCAAGAATGTGGCTCCTAGTCCGCTAATTTGGAGATAAATTCTCCACATACTGGCCACAAACTCCTAGAATTCTTCAACATGTTCTAGCAAAGCTCGTCCTGATCTAGAAGGGATCTCTTGCCATAGTGTCCTTCTTTCAACACCATGTCCTACAACACTAGGTTGAGAGCAGAGTTGTAAATATGCCAGTCTTAATCATTCATTTTATAAGGTAGAATAGAAACTCCCATGGAGCCCTCATCACTAAGATTCTCCTAGAAAATGGAGTTAATCTATCCAAAGCTCAATCTATTCAAGGGAAGGAGATTCTAGAAAAGAACTTTAAGAAATTGAGCTTTGGAGAAGTCTGGAATGAAGAGAAAGCTATAAAGCAAAGAGAATAGAAAAAAGAAAAGAGAAAGATCCGAAAAATCGGAAGTTTACCTGAAAATGTTCTAGAAGCTAAGAAAGTCAGAATAGTTGAATCCTAGGCTTATAGAAAAACCAATCTCCGGATAGTCACTGAGGAAATAGATGAGGATAGACTACCCCTCACACAATTGATGAAGACTACCTCATCCCCAGCCAAGAAGCTAAGAAGGAGGCTTATTAAAGCTGCAGATAAAAAGAAAAGACCAATTTGTGAACTGGAAGCAAATGAGGACATTATAGTAACTGTTGCCGCGATCAGAGAGGGACAGTAAAAGGGGCAAAAAAGAAGTATTGAAAATATCCTGGCAGAGGATGATGGTTCAGATAGTAAGGAGACCAAGGATGGGGAACCTGTCCCCAAGAAGCAGTTCATCAAGAAGGGGTCTACCTTTAAAGAAGCCTAAAAGCCTAAAAATTGAAATTGACTAGTAAAAAGCCAACTACTGGGATCACCATTAAAGAGCCAACCCTTAAAGCCATAACACTAGCAGATTTAAGCAAAGGCAAAGAACTCATTGTTTTTACTAAGAAACCAGTCCTTCCTGATAACATTCATCCCGAGGACCCTCAGTATGAGGAAATGATGTCAGTTGTCCGGGATAACTTTAAAGAAAATAGACTGACAAAGGAAGGACCCGGAGGATCATCTGGAGTGGCAACCACTGATAGTTCTTCAATCCTAATAGCCTCAAAAGTCTAGTGCTTCTCAAAGAGGCTAAGTATCCGGATGAAGACATGTTCCTATTCAAAGCTAGAACAGAGCCCTTTCCGAATAACTTATTAAACACAGAAGTGAAGGTGAATGAGTTAGAAAGACCTATAGAGGCACTTGAAGGGAATGGTGAGGATAATTCCAGCATTCTGAATTTTGAAGAGGAAGTGATTTCTATAAGTCCTATTAAGGCAATACAAGGAAAGACTGAGGACATTTCCCATCTTCCAGAATCAGGAGCTAAAAAGCCATCAGACAATCCGGAGCAAACCTCTAAGGTAATCTTGGACTTAGTCTCCTTTATAGTCAGTACTTATATGCCTATCTTTGAAAACACAGAGGCTAAAAACAACGGCAACTTAGATACTAAAACCTAAACAACATCTAAGGATGACATGCCTAACCGGGAACAGAATAAACCGGAGGAGGGAAATGGTCTGGGATCCAATGAGCACACTTCTAAAGTGGACTCAAAGGGGAGGCCATTTCAGAGGAAAGGAAGGAAGAAGAGGAAGAGGACAAGGAGCAAAAAGAGAGCAGTCAAGAGAAGCAAGAAGAATCCTCAAGCTCTAAGGAGTCCAAAAAGTAGCTCTAGGTCAGAAGAAACATCTTCATCTGAAAGCACTCCCAAACCACCAATCCTTGAGAATAATCTTGGGAGAGTCGATAAACTTACCACTGCACTTAAGATGATCCAAGAAGTAGCAATTAAGAGGCAAGAAGAAAGCTATATTAGGAGGACTCTTCAGAATATATGTACTCAACTCAAGCACGTGGAGAGCATTATAAATGACAAGTCTTTAGCTTTGGAATTAAAGTCAGAATTAAGGGAAATCAAAGGGAGTTGTTTAGAATATTGAGAAGAAAATACAAGGATTTCCCTTAACTGATCTAATTGCACAAGCCTCACTTTCAAAAATCACTCTAGTGCTGAATCAATTGACTTCCAATATTGCATGGGTAAATCGCTCTGCAGATCAAGCTCTCACCGGAGCTGATAATAACTGTGCAACCCTCATGGGTCAAATAACCTCCTCCTCCACACAAATAACCAATGAGCTCAAAGAGTACCTAGATTGCAAGTTTGAAAACTTAGAAAAATTCATCCCGGAAGTAGTTGTAGAAGCGGGAAAGAGCATTACATCTGAGCTTACCGAGTTAAATGAAGAACTTCAGGCTGCCCAAGAGATGTTGTGTAATTTCCTATTTGAGGGACTCCCCAAACACTTAAAGAAGCTTATGGATGATATCAGTGATGATGTTGGGAGTCATGTCTCTAGAACAGAGCAGATTATTAACAATTTAAGAGAAGCATTTCATAAAGATCTCACAGCTCTTAACTCAAGTGTGCATAACATTCAGAGAGATATTATTGAGGAAATTGAGTCATAAAGTTAGGTATGGCAAATCTATCTATTAATGCTCCCTCTACCTTATCCGGATCATCATCTGCCAATCCGGATAGCCTTCTCCTCCCCATTTGTCAAGACCTGGTCCAATCAAATGGGGATATAGGATTTTTTTATTACAAATGCAACTTGACTATCCTCAAAGCTCTCTTCCCATTCTTTGAGGAAGCTGACTAAAAGCATGCTCTAAAAAGGATTCCGAATATGGTTAAATCATACAAGCACCTCAGAGAACAAGTCAAAGCCACTCCATCTCCTTTCGGCTATAGTTTAAACTATTCTGGAAAAGCGCCTGTAAGGAAATATGGATTATTCAGTTTATTTAGAAGCTTGGCAAAAGAATTAGGATGAAAGAACCTTTATGGTTACTGACCCGTAAGTTGATGAAAGCTAACCAAAAGGGGGAGAAAGGCAAAGGCAAAGGTAAAGAGGGAGAGTCATCTAAGAAAGGGGGAAAATGAAGAGTTGCTGATTATTTTAGAATAGCTATTTTTTCAATGTACAAATCTGTAATAGCTAGTTCTATTTTCACTTATATATATTTCTGTAATTGTAATCTAGAACTTCCTTGATGTTAACTATTGTTAACAGCAGAAGTATATATAGTGAAAAACATTTACAAAAGTGCTTGTTAGTACAACTATCAATTGTACTTCAAAAACTTAGAAGTTAGTATGCCAAAATGTTGGGGAGTTAGGATGCTTAGATTATAGGGGAGTAAAATTGTGAATAACTAAGTATCAAGAATAATACTTAGCTCATATAAATCCCCTTTACTTATGCTTCTCTGTGCTTAGTTTTTGTTTCCATCAAATGGGGGAGATTGTTGGAAAACAATGATTCGGAAGAATAAATTCTAGACAGATCTGAAATCTAGTTTGAAGAAAACAAAAACAAGAACAAAAAAAACATGTAATCTCCTTAATCAAAAAATGGAAGCATAAGGTCCAAGACAAATCATCATGATAAACATTGAAGACTAAAAGCACCTAAACACATAATGGAACCATCGGGTTAAATTTTGGATAGGAAACAAACTTTGAAATGTTTAGGATCAGCATTCGGAAGAAGAACTGGTTGAAATAACATCTGGATATATCCATCTAGAAGATAAAGATTAACAAGACAAAGGGAATAATTTCAAAAATCATATTTCCCTCCACCTCTTGGTCTAAGATTCAAAGATCCTTTTCCCTTGAGCAAGATAAAATGACAGGTAGCACACTTTTCAGAAAAGGATAAAAGGACTAACACAGGAAAGAGAAAAGGTAATAACCTTTTCTACCTAGACCAATAAGAACGGTGTGTGAGGCACACATCCGGATTTTTGTTATAAAGGTTAGTGGATCACTAAAATACAAGGAAAACAATCACTGACAACTTTTTAATCTCAATCCCAAGAATTCAATAGGACAATTAATCAGTCTAATGGATTGATCAACGGATCCAGAAGTGCCACATTTTACCTGATCAACGGTGAAGATTTAATTCAACTTCAACAACTCACAATGGCTACATTTATGATTGAAGCCTATAATGAGAAGCTTCATATGTTGAGAAGGTGGTAGTTATTCTGAGAAAAGCATATACAAGAAAATATGCTATTACAATCAGTGACCCAATCCCCCCAAGAACCAAATAACACTAAATCAGTTTGTAAGAATTCTCAACTGAGTTATAAACTTGAGGAATTCAAAAACAAAACACTTGAGAAAAACAAGTTGTAAAAATCTCATACTTGGGTGAGTATTGAGATTGGGATATAGCTTAGAGTTAGTGCTTTAAGTGGGATCTCCTTATAGGACTCAGCTTAGGATTTGGGTAGAAATCTAAGTGGTATATCTTGCTAAAGACAAGAGGACTCAGCTAGGAGTTGGTGCTTCTAGTGGTATATCCTACATCCGGAAGGGGTTACCATCCGGTGAGAAATTGTAAGGCTTGATTCCTGCCAGTTAGAAAGGAATTAACTACTAGAAAAAGCTCGGAGGAAGGAAACTCTAGGGACTGGAGTAGAAGGAGCCAAACCAGGATAAAATTATTATGTTTGATTCTATAACTCTTTACATTACTGCGTAACATTTCATATTTGCATCATCCGGACCCATCATATCCGGAATATAATCAAACACGCTACACAAGACTTTTTAAAGTCTTCTCATTTCCACAAAAAGGATCATTCACCCCCCCCTCTGACCTTATTTAGACCCTCACAGGAACCAATATGATATTCTAAATCTTTACTTCATTTGCATAGCATCTCATTTTTACATCATCCGGATCCAATATATCCGGAACATATCAAACACGCTACATAAGACTTTTTAAAAGTCTGCTAATTTCATGAAAAGGGTCATTCACCCCTCCCCCCTCTAACCTTATTTAGACCTTCACATGGACCAATAAGTGGTATCAGAGCAAGTTCTCACTACTAGAGATCTAAAAATCTCGAGTTAAAGGTCCAATTTTTCCAAGAATCAAAATGATTTTCCAAAATTCACAACTCCTTCCAGAGGGTATGTCTATTACCCATCCTCCACTCTTCACCGGTGAACACTACATGTTTTGGAAAAATTGAATGAAGAATTTCATTCAAACACAAAGAATGATGTAATGGATGGCCATTCAAGATGGCCCATATGATCCTACTTATGAACTAGAGGGTATAACAACCCACAAGCCCTCAAATCTATGGGATGAGAATATTACAAAAGATTGCACAAAAATACAAATGCTATTAATATGCTTCATTGTGCTCTTAGTGTAGCTGAGTTCAATAGGATATCCAGATATGAAACTATGCAAGAAATTTGGCAGAAGCTTGAAGTGACCTATGAAGGAAGAAACAAGGTGAAGGAAGCTAAAATTGATCTTCTACAGTAAAAGCTAGAGTCTTTCAAGATGGAGGCTAAATAATCCATCAGCAACATGAATACTAGATATACCAATCTAGTAAATGAGATGAAAAGGCTCAGAAAGGAGATATCAGAAGTAGACATGGTCAAGAAAATACTCTGAAGTCTCACCAAGGAATGGGACAACAAAAAGACTACCATTGAGGAAGCTCATGGCTTAAACTTCTATAGTTATGATGAGCTCATTGGTAAACTCCTAACTCAAGAGCTATCCTTGGAGAGATATAGCCAACAGGAGAAAAATCCTAAAGAAAAGAAGGCCATTGTGCTCAAGGCATATTCCACTAGATCAGCTTCCTCCTGATCAGACACGCAACTAAAGGAATCTCATTACAGCAAAGAAGATATGGCTATGCTAGCCAAATATTTTGATAGATTCCTAAATAAGAAAGATAGGAGGAGCTCTAGAAGGTATGAGTCCAAGAGATCAAAGGAAGTTACTTCTAGAATGGACAAGCTAATAAAAACTCCAAAAGAAAAGAAAGATCCGGAAAAAGATACTGCCTGCTTTGAATGTGGAGAAAAAGGCCACTTTATAACCAAATGCCCTAAGCTCAAAAGAGATAAGAAATACAGGATGAAGGCTATGGTGGCCACATAGAGCAATAGTGAAGAAAATAGCAGTTCATCTTCAATAGAGGAAGAAGAAACCGCTAATTATGCATTCATGGCACTGATAGATCTAAAAGGAGGACAATCCTGAAGAAACCCATCTAAGCAATATACTAAGCTAATTGAGGAATCAGAATTAGAGACAGACACAATTGAGGTATGCCTTAGGTCCATAGTAGATCAACATACTTGGTACATTTATAATGGATGCTCAAGGCACATGACTGGTGATGAGAAAACCTTCATCACTTTAACCCGAAAGAGAGGTGGAAAAGTAAACTTTGGAGACAACCAAAAGGGACATATCATTAGACATGGAACCATTGGATCTAAAATAAAGACAGAAGACATCTCACTAGTTGATGGATTGAAGTTCAACTTGCTAATTGTAGCACAACTCTGTGATAAAGGAAGGAAAGTAACCTTTGATTTTAGAGGCTACTTAATCTTTGATAGTTCCAACCCAGAAGATTTAACTCTAGAAGATGAAAATGCTAGAGAAAAAGAAGAATTATAGATCCCAGATTCCATCAAAGTCAAGAGGTACAAAGAAGAAGTTAAAGGAATCATTCTCAACTCAGGAGAACCACAAGCTTATCTCAATCATCATAAGATAAACTTTATGGATAATCAAGAAGAAGAAGTTAAGGTAATAGAGGAACAAAATCCAGTGCAGAATATAGATCTTCAAAAAGAAATCCAAACTCATTAGGATCATTCGGTTGAAGCCATTTTGGACAATGTTCAAAATCTAGTCAGGACCAGAGGATAACTCAACGGGATGATGAGCCATGCTGCTTTTTTCTCTCTCATTGACCTAAAGAAGTTTCAAGATGCTAAAGGAGATGAAATTTGGATGATGGAAATGCAAGAAGAACTAGTTTAGTTCACCAGAAATGATGTCTCGGATCTAGTGCCACCTCCGAAAGGAAAATCAGTCATTGGCACTAAATAGGTATTCCAGAAAAGGTTGATGAATTCAGAGTTATGGTGAGAAATAAGGCAAGGTTAGTTACTCATGGCTACAATCAGCAAGAAGGCATTGACTTTGAAGAAACCTTTGCACCTGTAGCAAGATTAGAGGCAATCCGTATTCTATATGCTTTTGCATCATTCATGGTATTCACATTGTTCCAAATAGATGTCAAAAGTGCATTTCTAAATGAAGTCATTCAGGAAGAAGTCTATGTCAAGCAACCACCTGGACTTGAAGACTCAAAACATCCAGATCATGTGTACAAACCGAAGAAGGCCCTCTATGGATGGAAGCAAGCACTAAGAGCCGGGTATGAAAGACTTACTTCTTTTCTCATATCCAAGGGTTACATTCGGGGTAAAGCAGACATAAGTCTCTTCATCAAGAAGAAAAAGGGTGATGTTATTCTAGTCCATAACTATGTGGATAACATCATCTTTGGAGCAACAGATGAGAAAATGTGTGAAGAATTTAGCACTCAAATGCAGAAGGAATTTGAGATGTCCATGATGGGAGAACTGAATTTCTTCCTTGGCCTACAAGTCAAGCAAAGTTCGGATGGAATTTTTATCAATCAGTCTGAGTATGGCAAGGAGATTTTGAAGAAGTTTGAAATGGATAAGAGCAAACCTATGTCCACTCCAATAGGATCAGATACATCCCTTTGAAAGGATTATAGAGGAGAAGATGTATATCAGAAGCTTTATAGAGAAATGATTGGTTCACTTTTATACTTGACAGCTAGTAGACCTTATGTACACTATGTAGTCTACTATAGTGCAAGATATAAAGCCAATCCAAAGGATTCACATCTCAAGGTAGTGAAGAGAATTCTTAGATACCTTCTAGGAACCACTAAAGTTAGGCTATGGTATCCTAATAATGGAAATTTCACACTTCAAGGCTTCACAGATGTAGATTATGGCAGGGACACTCTTAAAAAAAAGAGTACATCTGGAGGATACCACTTTCTTGGAGATTGCTTGGTGTTATGGTATAGTAAGAAGCAAACTTTAATTGCTTATCAACCATAGAAGCAGAATATATGGAAGTTGGAAGTTGTGTTGCTCAACTCTTATGGATCAAGCAACAATTGGAAGACTATGGAGTTTAATCCGGAAGTGTGAATATTGTGTGTGACAACAAAAGTTAAATTGATGTGTCAAAGAATCCAGTGCTACATAGCATGATGAAGCATGTCAACATCAGACACCATTTCATCTGGGATCATGTAATAAAAAAGGATGTTGCACTGGTCTACATTCTAATAAATAAGCAAAGGGCAGATATCTTTAGTAAGCCATTAAGTAAAGATCAATTCAACAAGCTAAGAGAGTTAATTGGAATGTCTAATCCAATTTGAAGATGAATCCGAAAGACATTCTGAAGTTAATTTGGACTTTTACAAGTCAAGGAATTAGGAAGAAAAGAGGAAGTAAAATTGACTCCGAATCCGGAGGGAATATTGTCGGCTCCGTATATAGAAGTGATAAATGGCAGTAAAAGCACGAAAATGTAACTGTACACATTTTGAATTTCAAACGTTTATTAGGCATCACACGTGTGGTAAAATCCACAACTGTCTTAAAAATTAAACCATTCTACTTCTCTGGTTTAAACGCCATCTGCCTCTCTCCAAAAGTTTACCTGCCATATCATCAATCCTGTCAAGTTTAATAGAATCCGGATTACAAAACTACTCTCACTTTGGGAATTCTATAAACCCCCCCCCCCCAAATTCTTCTTCATCCTTATGCAAGCAACAATCTTAGTGTTACTCTGCAATTTTTGATCCAAAACCCTAAATTCCCAAACTCTACTCATAATTCTTCAAATGGCATCTAATCAAACCACTCTTCCTCCTCCAAGATGCATCTCTAAAGAATCTGATCTTAAAGATGAAGACTTCACTCTTCTAAACCTCAAACGTTATGACTCAGTAATGCCATCAGATTATTTAGGAGATGAATTCTTATTCAAAACTGAACCCTATTCCTAGCTCTTAAAGGATCAAATCCTTGAAGACTTTCTACAAATCAACTACCCCACCTATCCAAACCTAGTCAGAGAGTTCTATGATAACTTAATGATCCACTCCTACTATGATACCATCCAGACCAAAGACCAAGAAATAGTAATCACTATCATGTCAGAGTTCTTTGTAACACATCTCCAAATGAAGAATGATGGAGTTCAGTTGTGAAATGATGGAGATGAGCTCCTTGTCAAATATCATCCAAAGATGTGGCTCCCAGTCCGCTACTTCAGAGATAAATTCTCCACCTACTGGCCACAAACTCCTAGAGTACTACAACATGTTCTAGCTAAATTCATCCTGATCTAGAAGGGATCTCTTACCACATTCTCCTCCTTTTAACACTGTGTTATGCAGCATTTTGTAGAAAGTAGAGTCATCAACATGCCTGTCTTGATCATCCACTTCAATAGACAGCATAGGAACTCCCACGATGCCCTCATCATAAAAATCCTCCTAGAAAATGAAGTTAATCTATCTAGAGCTCAATCCATATAGGGGAAGGAGATATTAGAAAAGAACTTCAAGAAACTAAGTTTTGGTAAAGTCTGGGATGAAGCAAAGGCTATTAAATAGAGGGAAGAAAAGAAAGAAAAGAGCAAGGTCTAGAAGGCCAGAAATTTGCCTGAAAATGCTCCGATGGCTAAGAAAGGAAGAACCACTAAGCCCAAGGCTCAAAGAAAGACTAACCTCAAGCCTGTAGTTGAGGAAAAGGATGAGGATGAAATAACCATCGCACAACTGTTGAAAATAACCCTTGAAAAGCCTAAGAGAAGAGGCAGGCTAATCAAGGCTGCCACAAATAAGCCTGTCTGCCAATTAGAAGCAACTAAAAAAATAGCAGTCATTGCTGCTGCTATAAGGAAGGGATGGGAGAAGGGGGAGAATAGGACTGTGGAGGACATCCTAGAATAGGAAGTTGATTCCAATAGTGAGGAGACTAGGGATGGGGAGCATGTCCTAAAGAAACAGTTCATCCGAAAGTGATCCACTTTTGATGAGGCACTGAAGGCAAGAAGGGCTAAACTATCTACAAAAAGAACTGTCACTGGCATCACTATTAGGGAGCTAAGTCCCAAAAGCACAGAAACTATAGATCTAAGTAAGGGAAAGGAGGTAGTAGTTACTATGAAACCAATCCTTCCGGATAATATCCATCTAAAGGATCCCTAGATTGCAAGT
The DNA here is from genome assembly GCA_947683365.1 of Euphorbia pulcherrima. NCBI lineage: Eukaryota > Viridiplantae > Streptophyta > Magnoliopsida > Malpighiales > Euphorbiaceae > Euphorbia > Euphorbia pulcherrima. Next base: position 48,136,854 of record CANTUS010000014.1, read on the forward strand.
TTGAAAGCTTGGAAAAATTCATCCCCGGAGCTGTAATAGAAGATGGGAAAGGAATTACATCCGGACTTACACTACTCAATGAGGAATATCAGGCTGCTCAAGAAATGCTATGCCATTTCCTTGATAAAGATCTCCCTAAGCTCTTGATAAAACATATAGAGGATGTAGTCAAGATTTCCAATTTCATCTCTCCAGAATAGAAAAAATCATCAATGATTGGAATGAAAATTTCACCAAGGAGGTCCGGCTTTAAAATGAAACTCTACACAACTGCCGAAGAGACATTGGGCTAGAATTTGAAAAGATCCTAGCTAGTATGTCTACCCTCTCACTCTCTACTCCCTCCACATCTGGAACCTCCCCTGTTATTCCGAAAAGTCTTCTTTTGCCTATTCTTCAGGATCTAATCAAGCACATAGGGAATACAGGATTCTTTGGCTACAAAAGCAACCTCACTCTGCTGAAAGCCCTATTCCCATACTTTTGATGAAAAAGATAGGCAACATATACTCACAATGCATTCGAACTTGTCAAATCCTACAAGAAACTCTGGAGCCTCATCAAAACCTTATATCTTATTCCTCCCACAATGGATGCTATTATTGAGAAGCGAGTGGAAGGTAACATAGATTATTCAGTTTACTCCGGAGCCTGGCAGAGGAACTGGGATGGCCGGACTTATATGATTGTTGACCCTTAAGTTGATGGGAACAAAAAGGGGGAGAAAGACAAAGACACTAAAATGGGGGAGATAGCGAAAGGGAAGAAGAGTTTAAAGAAGTAGCATGCGTAGAATAGCTATTTTTTACTTGTATATTTTGTAATAGCTAGTTCTATAAGGTTAACTATTGTTAACAACAGAAGTATATATATAGTGAAAAACATTACTCAGAATTACTTCTAAGTACAATCAATAATTATATTTCAAAAACTTAGTAGCTAGAATGCAAAACTGTTGGGGGAGTTAGGATGCTTAGATTATGGGGGAGTAAATATGTAAATGGCTAAGTATCAAGAAACATACTTAGCTCATAAAAACGCCTTTACTCATGCTTATATGTGCTTAGTTTTTATTTCCATAAAATGGGGGAGATTGTTAGGAAATAATGATTCGGAAGACCAAATCCAAGAACATATCCGAATCAAGTTTGAAGTAGTTTGAAGAAAATAAAAACTTAAGGAACAAAAACATGTAATCTCCTTAATCCAAAATAGAAGCATCTAGTCCAAGTTAAGCTATCTGGATATCCATTAAAGACTACAAACACCTAAGCACATAATGGAAGCATCCGGTTAAAGTTTGGAAAGGAAACAAACTTAGAATTGTTCAAGATCAGCATCTAAAAGTAAACTAATTGAATAGCATCCGGATTTATCAAGACTGGAGACATTAGGAAGACTAAATATCAAGACAAAGGGAGTAGTTTGAAAGTTACATTTCCCTCCACATTTTTAGTATAGGAGTCAAAGATCCTTTCCCCTAGTGAAAGATAAAATAATAGCTAGCACACTTTTCAGAAAAGTACATAAGGACTGAGAGGGGAAAGAAAAAAGGTAAAAACCTTTTATACCTAGACCAATAGGAAAGGCGTGTGAAGCTCACACTCCAGACTACTGGCATAAAAGTTGGTGTATCGCTAAAATACAAGGAAAACAATCACTAACAACTTTTTAGCCTCAATCCCAAGGATTCAAATGGGATAATTACTTAGTCTAACAGATTGATCAACGGCTTTGAAAGCGCCTTATCATACCTGATCAATGGTAAAGATTCTAAGCCTATAAAAATGAAGCTTTTCAAGTTGAGAAGGTGCTAGTTGTTTTAAGAAAGCATGCATAAGAGAATCCGCTATTACAATCAGTGACTTAACCCCTCCAAGAGACAAATCATTCCAAATCAGTTTATAAGAATTCTCAAGTGAGTTATATACTTGAGGAATTCAAAAAAAACCCTTGAGAAAATTAAGTTGTAAAAATCTCGTACTTGGGTTAGTATTGAGATTGGGATATAGCTTAGAGTTTGTGCTTTTAGTGGGATCTCCCTGTAGGACTCAGCTTAGGATTGGGTAGAAATTTAAGTGGTATATCCTGCTAAAGACAAGTGGACTCAGCTAGGAGTTGGTGCTTCTAGTGGTATATCCTACATCCGGAAGGGGTTACCATTCGGAGACAAATTGTAAGGCTTGATTCCCGCTAGTTGGAAAGGAAACCACTAGTTGAAAAAGCTTGGAGTAAGGACACTCTAGGGACTGGAGTAGGCGGGGCCGAACTAGGATAAAACCCTATGTTTGATATTCTAACTCCTTACTTTATTTGCACAACATCTCATTTTTGCATCATCTGAATCCAATATATCCGGAACATATCAAACACGCTACACAAGACTTTTTAAAAGTTTACTAATTCTGTAAAAAGGGTCATCCACCCCCCTCTGACCTTATTTAGACCTTCACAGGGACCAACAGAGTTATGAACATGCCAGTCTTGATTATACTTTTCATGAGGCAACACAGAAGCTCCCACAACGCTCTCATTACAAAAATTCTTCTTGAAAATTGAGTTAATCTATCTGGAGCTCAGTCCATCCAAGGAAAGGAAATTTTAGAAAAGAACTTTCAAAAGATAAGCTTTAGGGAGATATAGGATGTAGCAAAAGCCATAAGATAGAGAGAGGAAAAGAAAGAAAAGAGTAAAGTCCGAAAGGCCGGAACCTTGACTGAGAATGCTTCGAAGGCTAAGAAAGCTAGAACCACCAAGCCTAGAGCTCAATGAAAAATCAACTAAAGACCTGTGGTTGAGGAAGTAGATGAGGACACACTTCCCCTCACACAACTGATGAAAAATACCCCCGACAAGCCTAAGAAGAGAGGAGGGCTCATTAAAGCTGCCGACAAGAAAATAAAACCAATTTCTGAACTTGAGGCTACTGAGAAGGTTGTAGCAGCTGCTGCTATTAGTAGGGGTTGGAAGCAAGGAGAGAAGACCCCTGTCACAGATATCCTAGAATCAGGGGATGAATCCAATAGTGAGAAAACTAGGGATGGGGAGCCTATTCCAAAGAAATAGCTAACTCAGAAGGGATCTACTTTTAATGAAGCACTCAAAGCCAAGAGGACAGATGTGGTTGCCAAAAAGCCAACTGCTGGTATTCACATCCAAGAACCGATCCCTAAGGCCATTCAATCAACAGATACAGGAAACGGAAAGGAGATTGTTGTTGTTGCTGAAAAGCCAGTCATCCTGGATAATCTCAATCCTAAGGATCATCAATATGAAGAGTTAATGGCAGAAGTTAAAGTTAACATGAAATTCAATGAACTGACTAAGAAGGGACCCAGAGGCTCGTCTAGAGTAGTAACCACTGATAATCCACTAATCCTGGTAGCATCAACATACCTAGAGCTTCTTAAGGAGAGTGAGTATCCGGAGGAAGATTTAATCCTATTCAAAGCCAGAACTAAGCCCCTCGTGGATAACTTATTGACTCTAGTAGTTGAAGTAGTTGAGTTAGAAAGATCTGAAGAGGCAACCAGAGAGGATGGTAAGGATGATACCACCATTCCAGATACAGAAGATAGAGTATAAAGTCCTGTAAAGGCAATTGAAGGGGAGACTGAGGACAATTCTAGTCTTTTAGATACTTGGTTAGTGGAGCAGACTAAGGAAGAGACAACTAATCAACAACAGAACAATGAGGTATCTCCCATCTTACATTCTTCTACTATTAAAAATCTAGCTGATAATGCCATTGAGAGACAGGACAACTTAGGTGTAACCACCCAAACTGCATATAAGGATAACCAGTCTATCCCAAAGCTCAAAGCTTCGAAGGAGTGAACTGGTCTGGGACCCATTGAGCATGCTTATGAAGTGAACTCTAAGGGTGAGGCCATTCTGGAGGAAAGGGTGGTTGAAAGGAGAGAAGAAAAAAGATAGGATTAGACAAGTGAAACAAAATCTTCCAGATTAGGGGAATCCGAAAGCAGCTTAGGATCAGAAAGGACTTCTTTAGCTAAGAGCTAACCTAAAAGGCCATCTACCAAGATAAATCCTGGCAAAGTTGAAAAGCTAACCACTGCACTAAAATTTATACAAGAAGCTGCAGTTGAAAGGCACGAAGAGAGATACATCAAGCGTAGTCTCTGGAGTATTTGTGACCAACTTAAATCCGTGGAGAGTTTGGTAAATGATAAATCTATAACTCTGGATCTTAAAGCTAAACTAGGAGAGATAAAGGAATCTATGCAGAAAATTGAGAAGAAGATAGAAGATTCCCCTCCAGTGAATTGATTGTATAAACTTCCCTCTCCAAAATCACTCTAGTGCTAGAACAGCTAAAATATTGCAGGAGCAAATCACTACATAGATAAAGCACTCACTGGAGCTGACAACAATTGTGCAACACTCATGGGTCAGATCACTTCATCCTCCATCGATCTAAAAACTAAGATGCAAGAGTATATATATTGAAAGTTTGAAAGCTTGGAAAAATTCATCCCCGGAGCAGTAGTTGAAGCTAAAAAGGGAATAGCATCTGGGCTTACATCCTTAAATGAAGAACATCAAGTTGCCCAATAAATTTTGTGTAATTTCCTAGATGAAGGACTCCCCAAGCTACTGAAGAAGTAAATGGATGATATTAGAGATCATTTTAGGAGTCATCTCTCCAGAACTGAGTGGATAATTAACAACCTAAAGGAGGCACTTGATAAAGATCTCACAACTCTTAACTCTAGTGTTCATAATGTCTGAAGAGACATCATTCAGAAAGTTTAGTTCATAAAGTCAGGTATGGCTAATCTTTCTCTTAATGCTCCTTCTCCATCATCCGGATCACCTGCTAATCCGGACAGCCTTCTCCTCCCCATGTATCAGAACCTTGTCCAATCAATTGGGGACACAGGATTCTTTGGGTATAAGTGTAGCTTGACACTTCTCAAGGCACTCTTCCCATTTTTTAAAGAAGAAGACCGGAAGTATGCTCTAAAAATGATTCTAAATATGGTCAAATCTTACAAACACCTTAGAGAACAAATTAAGCCACTCCATCTCCTTCCGGCTACTATTGAAACCATCTTAGAAAAACTCTTAGAAGGGAATGCTAATTACTCAGTCTATTAAGAAAAATGACAAAAGAATTGGGACCAAAGAATATTGTGAGGTGTCGATGACGTGTGGGTCTCCCTTAGTGCCTGCGTGAGAGGTGGGGCCCACTAGGGGTTGGTTGGATTTAGGCGTGACAAAACATTTTTAGTTCAAGTTTGCACAATAAGCCAATTTTAATGAATAAAAGAATCGAAACCCAAATCTCGATATAAATGATAGAGTCGCCACCCAAGTTGTCTACTTGGGAAAGAGTTTTGGTACGGTTTGCTCTGGGCGGGGGACTCATACCTATTGGATCAGAGATTTGGGTATTGGATGAGTCACTTATTTTTTATTTAGTTAATTCAAAATTACATTCACCGCGTAAAACCATATTCATTTTCATCATTTAGGGAATTATCACAGAAATCCTATTTCTACACTCTTTTACACACGTTACATGCATTTACAGATTACAATAAAGCACAACCAATAAATGGGGGAATAAAAATTACAACCGAGGGAAAATGGGGGAATTGGAAGAGGACCTATACATTTATTCTAAGTCATAAAACAAAATAAAAATAAATTGCCCTGCATCCACGAAGATTAGCACAGTTTATAGCATCTCATAAGTCAGAATTTTATTAGGAAAAATGTGATTATGATAGCATGGCAATTTTGCGATCGATAGTGCCTAGGCGGCTTCTAGGATCGGAGAGAAATAACGGGTCTTTAAAAACTTTTGTTATGAAAACACATATTAACTTTTGTGGGTTGATTTACCGAATTATTATTGAAAGTGATCGCATGGCAAATGGTTAGTAGGATTGATTTTTAACCAATTTAAAATGAGTTTTGGATTCTGCCTGGGGCTGGTACCCATACTGGTGGGTGGGACCTATACGGCTACCAGGGAGGACCGGTACAGATATGGTGTACCCGTATGGGTCCTGTCTGGTGCAGGCAAAAACTTTGTTCAATTGAGTTTACAAATGAATAATTTAATGGATTGGTGGCAGAAAAATAAAATAGAAAGAGATTTCCCTCCGTATGAATATGGCGCACCGATCTAATATCTCGACAATTCAAGGTGCCAACAAGGCTTATGCGGGTTAGGACCTGACCTGAAATAGGAAGTAAAAAGAGTAGAAATAATAAAAAAAGGTAAAAAGTAATAATAATAATAATAAAACTGTAATATGAGTCTCTTTGAAACTCGAAAGTGTTACCTTTACAGCGTGAATCCACTTTGAGGTAATCCCTTTACTGTTGAGAGAGTCTGGCCAAAGTAGATGGTGAAATAGTACTATTTAGGTGATTATTTGTGCGGATAAAACCTCCCCTAAATCCTAATGAATGAAGTTAGGAATGAATAAAATGTGGACCAAACCTCAAATGATGGGTTTTCTCCCTATTTTATACCTCTTATACCCTCACTATACCTTTTCTATACCTATAGAAATTGCTAGAACTTTCACTATAATTTCTCTATAGTTTTCTTCTAATATGAATATCTCTTATGAAATGAAGGGAAAAGGCCTATTTAAAGGTGAAATTCAGGTATGAATGCAATAATCCGCATTTAAGACTTGCCTTTTCCCGAAAATGGTAAGAGATTACTTTTGAAAGAGGTTGATTAGGCAATCAAGGGATCTGTATGGATGGTGCCCCACCCGTACAAGTACTTGGGGACCCGTACGGGTCCCCTCCATACATATGGAAGGTAATCCCCATACGGGTCTGTCAGTGGATCTGTACTATTAAATAGAACCTATAAGGGTACCTAAGGGCAGACTAGGTCTCCGGACTTCGGCCAAACTCAACTCTACAGCAGTAGGAACACCTCTAATGGACAACACTTGAAAGACATCGCTTTATATACCTCTCATCATCATTTCATGAGAAGGATCATTAAAATCCAGCGCTCACAAACTGCCCCTCGAGGGATCACTATAGGTATGGATCTATATGATCTCACGATGTGAGCGAGGGTTTAGAAATTATACCTAAGCTGATGATATGGGCGATTTCCTTTATGGAGGCGAACTTCTTTCCTTTGCTAGTGTGTAGCCCTATCTTAAGGCGAATGCCTTTCCTTCGTGATGCATATCCCTTTCTTGAGGTGGATGACTTTCGTTTGCGATGCATATCCCTTTCTTGAGGCGGATGACTTTCCTTGCCAATGCGTATCCCTTTCCTGAGGCGGATGACTTTCCTTCGCTATTGCGCATCCCTAGTAAATCCACTAGGGAAGGTGTGTGTGTGCCTTTCTTAAGGCGGATGATTCTTCTGACTGACGTATCCCTTTCTTAAGGCGGATGACTTTTCTGGCTGGTGTATCCCATTCCTAAGGTGAATGACTCTCCTGGCTGGTATTGTATCCCTTTCCTAAGGCGGATGATTCTCTTGATGAACGTATCCCTTTCTTAAGGCGAATGACTTTCCTGGCTAGTGTATCCCTTTCCTAAGGCAGATGACTCTCCTGGCTGGTGATGTATCCCTTTCTTAAGGCGGACCGACTTTCCTAGCTGATGTATCCCTTTCTTAAGGCGGGTCGACTTTCCTTGACTGATGGTGTATCCCTTTCCTGAGGTGGATGACTCTCCTGACTGGCGTATCCCATTCTTAAGCTGGGGAATTTGAATAACCTGAAAAGAGACAATAATCAGACACTGAGTTAGTCATTGTCCAAGCAGATAACTCTTTATTCTTAATTGACTTTTGTGAAAACAAAAATATTTTTGCCCCTTCAATTAAGAATAAAGATGTATGGATGAAATAACTATGTGCGAGAAATATCGGCTTTGGTCCAATCACTGCTGGTTCCACCGCTGGGGAATGCTCCTAGGGTGGATGCCCCTAGGTTTTGATAATTCCATTACTAGGAAATTGGGGGATGCCCCTCAGTTGGTGGGGGTATACCCCTGGGATCTGACGATTCTGCTACTAGGAACTGGGGGGGTTGCCCCTGGATTGGTGGGGGAATGCCCATTCATTGACTGATTCCACTGCTAGGGAAAGAGGGGATGCCCCTGGTGTGAGGTATCGATGATGTGTGGGTCTCCCTTGGCACCTATTTGAGAGGCAAGACCCACTGGGGGTTGGTTGGATTTAGGAGTGACAAAACATTTTTAGTTAAAGTTTGTAGAATAAGCCAATTTTAATGAATAAAAGAATCGAGACCCAAATCTCAGTACAAATGATAGAGTTACCACCCAAGTTATCTACTTAGGAAAGAGTTTCGGTACGGTTCCCTCTAGGCAGGAGACTCATACCTATTGGATCAGAGATTCGGGTATCGGATGAGTCACTTATTTCTCATTTAGTTGATTCAAAATTACATTCATTGCGTAAAACTGTATTCATTTTCATCATTTAGGGAATTATCACAGAAATCCTATTTCTACACTCTTTCACACTCGTTACATGCCTTTACATATTACAATAAAGCACAAGCAATAAAAAGGGGGAATAAAAATTACAACCGGGGGAAAAATGAGGGAATTTCAAGAGAGCCTATACATTTGTTCTAAGTTATAAAACAAAATAAAAATAAATTCCCCTGCATCCACAAAGATTAGAATAGTTTATAGCACATCATAAGTAAGCATTTTATTAGGAAAATGGGATTATATTAGCGTGGCGGTTTTGCGATCGATAGTGCCCGGGCCGCTTCCATGATCGGAGTGAAATAACTGGTCTTCAATGTATTTTGCTATAAAAACACATTTTAGCTTTAGTGGGTTGATTTACCAGATTATTAGTAAAAGTGATCGCACGGCAAATGGTGAGTTAGATTGATTTTTAACCAGTTTAAAATGAGTTATGGAATCTGCCTGGGCTGGTACCCGTACAGTTGGGTGGGACCCGTACGATTACTAAGGAGGATGAATATGGGTATCGTGTACCCGTACATGTCCTATTTAGTCCAGGGAGAAACTTTGTTCAATTCAATTTATAGATTAATGGATAGGTGGTAGAAAAATAAAATAAAAAGGGTTTCCCTCCTAATGAGTATAGCGCACCAATCTAATATCTTGACGATACAAGGTGGCAACAAGGATCACACGGGTTAGGACCAAACCCGAAACAAGCAATTGAAAGAATAGATACAATAGCAGAGGCAAAAAGTAAGAAGAATAATAAAACTGAAATGTGGGTCTCTTTAAAACTTAGGAGCGTTACCTATGTCGCTTGAATCCACTTTGAGGTGATCCCTTTACTATTGAGAGAGCCCGGCCAAAGTAGATGGTGAAATAGAACTATTTAGGTGAGTATTTATTTGGACAAAACCTTCCCTAAATCCTAATGAATGAAGTTATGAATGAATAAAATGTGGACAAACCTCAAATGATAGGTTTTCTCCCTATTTTATACCTCCTATACCCCACTATACCTTTTCTATACCTATAGAAATTGCTAGAACTTTTACTATAATTTTTTTATAGTTTTCTTCTAATATTAATGTGTGTTATGAAATGAAGGGAAAGGCCGGAGGATGGGGGATGCCCCTGGATTGGTGGGGGGATGCCCCTTGATTGGTAGGAAAATGCCCCTTAATTGACTGACTCCACTACTGGGGAATAAGGGGATGTCCCTGGATTGGTGGGGGATACCCCTTGAATGATTCTACTATTAGGAGATAGGGGGTATGCCCCTTGACTGGTTCCACTACTAGGGAATAGGGGATATGCCCCTTGACTGGCTAATTGTGTTGTTGGGGAGTAGAGTGATATCCGCTGGTAAAACTTCTTCTGCTGGGGAAGTCCTTTCTCATAGGATTCGTTTATTGGAGGAAGGACTCATGTGCTGGGATGGTCCTGTACACAAAAAAAAATTCTAGTTAGTTATCAATTCGAAAATGGCCTACCTTGATTTTTGATTGACTTTTGTGGAAACGAAAATTTTTTTGCCCCTTCAATCAAGAATTAAGGTGGGCATAGGGACTTATCCCAAATATAACTAAAATATAGGGGTGAAGAAGAGCGGGGTTGGCACCTAGCTTGGACTTGATGAATTTCTGGTGCTTTGTGAAACATTGGTTCAGAAATTTATCCCTAGATGGTAAGAGAGGGCCTGCATAAGTGGGCCAGGACCTATACGAATGGGTGCTCAACCATTGGGACCCATACAAGTGGGGTGGGACCTGTACGGGCCACCGACGGGGGGTTCAAAAGTCTGATTAGTCCTCTCATATCCTGCCATATACCAAAATGTCCCTTTTTGCAATTCCAGTGATTTTCCTCCTAAAATCAACCAAAGATGTATAAGAAGATCCCACAGACCGGCTGCTTTTCCCTTAGACAAGCTAAAAAGTACTGATGTTACAACTTATTCAAGATATGCCTTATAAGCAGCATTGTTTGCATAAAAAATGTTTGCAACATTAAGAATTACATCATTTGAATCATCCTCCACGGACAGAGGGCCTTGTTGATCGGCTTTGGCAATACTGACAGCTGAACTAGTATTTACATGAGCTTCTTAGGCTACTGCTCTTACTAAGTCTTTGATAGCCTTACTGATGGGATTTCCCTTTTCACTCCCCTTCCAATTCTTCCTCATAAGTACTACTAGTGCTTTGGTGATGGACTCGATTGTGTCTTTTAATCATGCAGCCTTTCTCGAAATCGTATACATCATCGAAGATCTCAAAATTAGGGACCCTTTTACCCCATACCTCAATAGGTTCTTCCTCACCCATGAATACCTTTTGCTTGACCTTAGCCCCTACCATGAGGCAAGAATAGGGTCTAGATTTCTTAGCATCTAGGCGGTTCACCAAACCGAGCCTGAACGGCCATGGAAGAGGCAAAATGGGTTCCAACATACCCTGTAGATTCCTTCTGAGTCCATTACCTTTTACATAACCTTGCTTCATCATAATCTTTTCAATTTTAAGCGATATGTACTTCCTAATCAAAAATTTTGTATCCTAGTGAGCTGCAGCCACCCTAAATTCTTTTTCTTCGGCCTCCATAGCTACTATAATAGATGGTTCATCAACTTCAATGGTTACTAGCTTTCCATTATGGATAAGCTTAACTTTCTGATGGACTGTTGAAGGGATGGCTCTTAATGTATGAAGCCAAGGTCGACCCAACAATGATGAATAGGTATCGGGAATGTCGAGAATAGTGAATAAGACTTTGGATACTATAACTTTAGTTTCAAAGACCCCAATGACACTCCTCTTTGTATCATCATATGCTCTTATAATAGTATTGGATTTTTCCAGCATGGTTTCTTCCAGCCCTAAGTGAGGAAGGATCTTGGCAGGGCAGAGATTGAGGGTGGAACCATCATCCACCATAACACATGGGATAGAATGATCAAAGATTTGCACCTTAATGAAAGTGCCTTGTTATGCTTATTTCCTTTGACTGAGAGGTCTGATGGATAAAACTTAATGGGTTCAACTTGATCGGTAAAAAGATCCCCCGATAATTGAAAATACTTTAATTATGGTGGTAGAAGGTGTTGCCTTCATGCTCAATAACTTTTCTATCAGACCATTGTGATGATCTTTAGATTCAATGAGAAGCTTCCAAATGTTGTACTTAGGACGGGTAACTTGCAACTGCTGGATGAGAGGGGTAACTTTCTTCTCAGTACTGACCGGAATGTGAGTCTTAGTAGCAGCCGTAAAGATTGGACCATGATTGATATTTGGAATAACCTGGATATCCAGGTCACTGCCCCTTCTTCTTTTTGGGATAGAGTTAGGAGGGATCCTTCCACTTCGGGTAACATGCAGCACCCCTTTTTTCATATAGCTTCTCCCTTCGGAAGTTCCCACTAATAAGTCAGGTCCTTCGAGCTCATCACTTTCCAATACATAAGCATCGATATCAATTGGCTCCGGTTGAACCAACATAGCTTCCTCATCATGAATTCCTTCTAACTCAAATGCATCGATGTTAATGGAGACCAATTCATTAGGTAAAGCCACTATTGAGTAAACCATAGGATTAGCCTGTGAGATCATATTGAAGACATGGTAAGAGGGCAAAGCTGACTCCACAACTGTAACCTGTTTCTAAAAATTTAGCAGGGGGTTATTCATGGTGCTAGGCTTAAGCTCAGGTTCTTGTATCTTGTCGTCCCTAATCAAACCATGAATAGCCTTAAGTAGGTCTCTACATGCACCAGTGTGATGTCCCTTACTAACGTGATAAGCACAAAACTGATCCCTGTCTTCAGGCTTAGGTGGGATATAAGTTTTAATACTCTGAAGAAGGCCAAGCGCCCTCAACTTAGTGAAGATGGCAGGCAAAGATGCTTTCCAAGGGGATATGCCATCTTCGATGGTACAAACTGCAGCCACTTCTTCTAGAACTACCGCTGTTTTAGGATCGAAACCAGACTTTTATTTAGAAGCCTGGGCTGAGGCTGAAGGGTCACTCTTTTTGAACCAAGGTTTGCCCGGTACACTCGCCTTCTCTAACTCCTCGATTCTTTCCCATTTTTCAGCTTTTTTAAAGACCTCAACATAGCTAGAGAATTTATCCATACGGAGAACCTTATGATAAGCAGGCAAGGCACCATCCATCAGTTTTACAATCATCTCGGGGAGACTTAGCCTATCTTTTAACAGAACCTGAGTGGCTATCCATCTCTTGAAATAGGGATGAAATTTCTCATTGGGGGCTTGCTTAATAGCCTCCAAATTTTGTATAGTAGTTTTAATGGTGGCATTTAAACCATACTGCTTAATGAAAGCTTCAGACAAAGCTTTCCAATTTTTGGTCACCTCATCTGATAGAGTATTGTACCATTCGATAGCAGGACCTTCCAGGTTGCAAGGGAAAATTTTAGCTAGGACTTTATCACTTAACTTCTTGATTCTCATAACCCTCAGATAGGTGGTGATGCAAGATTATGGTGGACCAGTTCCCTTATACTTCGCTATTCTAGGACCCAGTCCTCCTCTCTAGTAGTTTGAACTAATAGTGATGATGGCTGAGAGCTAGGATTGGTAGCCAGTAATTTCTAAAGAAGATCACACATTTCTACGGACAAGGATGACCCCTCTAATTGAGTAACCGTACCCAAGGGTAAACCTGTTGATTAAGGAAAGGCTATCCCCTTATGTGTTACCACAAAATTAGGGGTTGGGCCAGATACCCCAAACTGAAATGGAGGCGGTACAAATCCCTGACTAGGCTGAGCAAATTGACTGACGGCTGGGAGAACCACTGTACCCACTGACTAGATTGATTGGCTAACTGAACCAAATGGACCCAAAGAACCAAACTGACTAAACTAATTGGAAGAATCCCCGCGAGTCCACATAGGTGGTAACTAAAACTGAGTGAATGGATTATGAGTAACCCTCAATACTTGTTCACTAATCACTGTATTTACTGTTAGAGCACTAATAAGCGCGCTATGGGGAGTATTGGCCATTCTCTCTTCAGCCAAGATTGCCTTGATGGAGGCCAACATCTTATCATTCATTCAGTCTAAGAACTGATCGCTTCCTAAGTACTGTGAGAAGGCATATGCGATCTCCTACCTAACCTCGACCCTTGATGCATTTGCCTCCTCACTAGTACCAACATTCTCAACCTCGACATCAATCTGGCCCTCTGGAGTCAGGATATGAGACATTTCCTTAGGATGGTAGGCAGAAAGATCAACCGGAATGAACTGACTACTGGATGAAATATACATAGACGGAGATGGAATAACCCTTAACTAAACTGGAGGAAGAGATGATGGTGAAGGAGCTGGAATGCAAATCAAACAGACCTGAGAACATCGATAAGCGCTTTCTCTTTGAGGTTTGGTTTTGCCTGAGGTGATAACCAAAAGATTAGTACATGCATGGGATATGTTATGCATGTACAAATTACAACGATGCATGGCTAGGTTAATTTTAGGGTATGTAACACAACACATGTAAAGTGATCGATTCCATCCTTATTTCTCCCACACAGTTTGAGGGTATTCTTCCCTAATCTAATCTCACACAGAAATTAGGTACCTATAAGGTAAAATTCTAAGGCTTTCGATAAGAATGGCATAGGTACATATCGTAAGTTTGATGTAGAAGGTTCCCATCATATCAAGCCTCTTTTGGAGGGAGATAGCAATGAGTGCTCCACCCACTATAGTGTCCCCAATTCCTAGCGAGCATGGGTAACACTTTCATGAGTGTCGTGGAAATAATAGGGCACCTTAACCTAGTGCTATAAGAAGAGTGCATCTAACTAAAGAGAAGGAGATGAGAAGATAGAGTGTAATAATATTCCCAAATGATAAAAAATAAAATAGGTTGAATTAAGTAAATGATTTTTGGTGCTCATCTTATTCTTTTAAGCTTTTGGATTCCCTCTGGGGGGAAGACTCATACCAATCGGATGAGTCATTTGTTTCTCATTCAGTTTATTCAAAATTACATTCACCGCATAAAACCGTATTTTTTTCATCATCTAGGGAATCATCATAGAAATCTTATTTCCACACTCTTTCACACTCATTACATGTGCTTACATATTACAATAAAGCACAAGCAATAAAAAAGGGAGGAATAAAAATTACAACCGGGGGAAAAGTGGGGGAATTTCAAAAGAGCCTATACATTTGTTCTAAGTTATAAAATAAAATAAAAATAAATTTCACTGCATCCATAAAGATTAGCATAGTTTATAGCACATCATAAGTTAGCATTTTATTAGGAGAATGTGATTATGTTAGTGTGGCAGTTTTGCAATTGATAGTGCCCGGGTGGCTTCTAGGATCGGAGAGAAATAACTAGTCTTCAAAGTATTTTGTTATAAAAACACATTTTAACTTTAGTGGGTTGATTTACCGAATTATTAGTGAAAGTGATTGCATGGCAAAAGGTGAGTTAGATTGATTTTTAATCAGTATAAAATGATTTCCAGAATCTTCCTGGACCTGGTACCAGTACGGGTGGGTGGGACCCGTATGGCTACCAGGGAGGAAAGGTACGGGTATGGTGTACCCCTGCGGGTCATGTCTGGTCCAGCTGAAAACTTTATTCAATTCAGTTTATAGATTAACAAATTAATGGATTGGTGGCAGAAAAATAAAATAAAAAGGGATTTCCCTCCGTATGAGTATGGCATACCGATCTAATATCTCAATGATACAAGGTGCCAACAAAGCTCATACGGATTAGGACCAGACCCGAAACAAGCAATTGAAAGAACAGATACAATAGGAGAGGCAGAAAGTAACAACAATAATAAAACTGAAATGTGAGTCTCTTTAAAACTCAGGAGTGTTACCTTTACAGCATGAATCCACTTTGAGGTGATCCCTTTACTGTTGAGAGAGTCGGCCAAAGTAGATGGTGAAATAGAACTATTTAGGTGAGTATTTGTGTGGCCAGAACCTCCCTTAAATCCTAATAAATGAAGTTAGGAATGAATAAAATGTGGACAAAACCTCAAATGATAGGTTTTCTCCCTATTTTATACCTCTTATACCCCCACTACACCTTTTCTATACCTATAGAAATTGCTAGAACTTATACTATAATTTTTCTATAATTTTCTTCTAATATCAATGTGTGTTATGAAATAAATGGAAAAAGCCCTATTTGTAGGGTGAAAGTCAGGTCTGAAAGCAATAATTCGTATTCAAGACCTGCCGTTTCCTGCAAATGGTAAGAGATTACTTCAAGAAGAGGCTGATTAGGCAATCAGAGGACCTCCACACGTATGGAAGGTAATCCTTGTACGGGTCTGTCAGTGGATTCGTACCACTAGACAAAACTCGTACGGGTACCTAATTACAGACTAGGTCTCTAGACTTCGGCCAAACTCAACTCTGCAGTAGTAGGAAAACCTCTGATGGACAACACTTGAAAGGCATTGCATTATATAGCTCTCATCATCATTTTGTGAGAAGGATTGTTAAAATCCAGTGCTCACACCAGTATTGGTTGATTCTACTACTTGAAGATAGGAGGATACCCCTGGATGGGTGGGGGGATGCCCCTTGAATGATTCTACTATTAGAGGATGGGGGATGCCCCTAAATTGGTTGATTCTGCTACTAGGAGATAGGGGGATGCCCCTTGAATGATTCTACTGCTGGAGGGTGAGGGGATGCCCCTAGATTGATTCCATTGCTGGGGTATAGGGTTATACTCCTTGGCTGGCTGATTCCACTACTGGATAGTAAGGTGATATCTTTTGGTAAGACTTCTTCTATCGGGGAAGTTCTTTCTGATAGGATTCATTTTCTGGGGAAGAACTCTTGGGCTAGGATGGTCCTGTACACAAAAATTTTCCTAATTAGTGCTCGATTTGAAATGCCTTACCTTGATTCTTGATTGACTTTAGTGAAAGCAAAAATGTTTTTTCCCATTTAATCAAAGATCAAGATAAGCATAGGGACTTGTCCCGAATATAACTGAAATATAGGGGTGAAGAAGAGCGGGTTGGCCATGAGCTTGGGCTTGATGAATTTCTGGTGCTTTGTGAAATATAAGTCTAAAAATCTACCCCTGGATGGCAAGATAGGGCCCATATGGGTGGGTGCTCGATCATTGGGACCCATATAGGTGGGTTCGGACCCGTACGGGTCCTTAATAGGAGGTTCAAAAGTTTGATCAGTCCCCTCATATCCCGCTATATACTAAAACTTCCTTTTTGCAACTTTAGTGATTTTCCTCCTAAAATTAACTAAAGATATATAAGAAGATCCCACAGGCCGACAAATTTTCCCTTAAACTTGAGGACTTACTCCTGATGGGCGATTTAGGACTTCGAGATTGCCCGATTTTCATTAGGTATAATTTTCATAAGGGAGACTCATTTCTGGGGCTTACTCCCTTCCCCTGAGACCCACGCTTCAACACTCCAGGTAATTTCACTCGATTCTCCATTTTCTATTTTTGACCCTTTGAAAATTTCTTGGATTTTGGCATGAATTAGGGTGTTTAAGACCTTAGAATAGAGTCTGATGCGTGTAACTTTAGCCTACGATGCTTCTTGGATAGTATTGGATGAGCTTTAGATGATTTTGGATTTTTGGGGAGATTTGCGCAAAGGGACTACTTACAGAGGACCCGTACGGGTGAGGGGGGACCCATACGGGTCCTATTTATGTTATAGGCGCCACTTATGGATCTGTATGGGTGGGGCTTACTCATACGGGTCCTGTCCTCAAGGACAGAATACTGTTTACTCTGATTTCTATAATCCTTTTCCAATTTTTAACTTATCTGCTGTATTTTAACCCTGATGAACTGTAATTCTATTTGTGCAGTTTTAATATAAGACTGTGGGGGTCCTGAGCTTCTATAGGAAATGGTACAAGGAGAATTGTGTAGTGGTGGATACGGAAGTTGCTGACCCGTATTGACTCCTTCGGCTTTAGTGACATTATCAAGGCCATCCCTCAGGCACCTAAGACATTGGCCCCAGGTGCCATCTTAACTCTGACAGAGAGGTGGTCAAAGACAACCCATACTTTTCACTTGCTTATTGGGGAGGTTACCATCATTGCCTCGAATGTGTGTGTTACGATAGGCGTAGAGTGGAGCAGCGATATTGTCCACTTCGATGTTTATGCTGATAGATGGC
Source organism: Euphorbia pulcherrima (assembly GCA_947683365.1). Classification (NCBI taxonomy): domain Eukaryota; kingdom Viridiplantae; phylum Streptophyta; class Magnoliopsida; order Malpighiales; family Euphorbiaceae; genus Euphorbia; species Euphorbia pulcherrima. The sequence continues at coordinate 48,154,508 of CANTUS010000014.1, forward strand.
CTTCTCAACCTGAGGTGAAGGCCTATATTGCCAGACTACTTGAGCTTATTCCAAGCGGGATGAGCAAGCTTAAGTATGGGGACTTACATGCTTATTAGATTAGATAGCCAAGTCCTATTGGGCTGATAGGAGGGACCAGTATGCCCGATCTTTTCTGCTGACATTTCTTACAACTGTCTTCTTTCCTATGTACTCAAGCAACCTCAACTATGGCTTGCTCGCTGTTGTGGAGAACCTTGCTGTTGTGCTAGGCAAGAACTGGTGCTGGGCCATTCTAGCACAGCTATACTATAGACTGGATGTCAGAGTCCAAGGTGAGCAGTCTAAGCTTAAGATTTGCCATCTAATACTACTGGTAAATCCCAAACTGATCTCTTGTGCTTTAACCTTCCACTTAGATCGTGCTATGACGGATCCTTATCTTGTTTTGTAGATTTAGGCCTTTAAGCACCTGTTCATCTCCAGGCCGGGTTTGCCCATGCAGCTTGAGATGCCACATATTATATCTAGATAGATGGGGCTCTGGCAGGGCCGGCCCTTGACTATAGTGTGGTACCAGGAGTTCCTACACCAGCAGCATTCAGATCAGGTAAACTTTTTCCCTATTAAACCTGTATTTTACATTTCAACAAACCATTAGCCAAAACTGTATTTACTAGGTTGTGATACTCACAGTACACTCATTCTATATAGGTTATTCGAGACCCATGGGAGAGATTAGCCATGCATGGGGCAATTGAGAGGATATGGACTGGCGTGGATGACCATTGCTTTATCCTAGAGTCACCACTCTCCTACAAGTGGTATTTCGACAAGCGGGTCCAAGGGTGGAGGACTAGTTCTATGGTGGAGAGACCAATTCCTCCCTTGATCCTAGCGGGTGTCTTTTGGCCTCACCTCATGTCAGGAACCGACCAGGGGTTGTACTTATTAGGTGAGGGGGCTCGCGTGATGTCTGTGGAGGGTTCTTATGCTGAGTTTGTTGATTCTTCTCTTCTTCCTCCATGTGGGAGGATCCACCACGAGGATGTCCCTCTTGAGTTTAACTATAGTGACAGGGAGGATGACGACGATGACGACGACGAGAAGGGTGGACTAAGGGGCGACCACGGGAGTCCATCCATAGTTCAGGGCACCAGGGGCTCGGCCAGGTCTGCTACCCCCTTCATTTCAGGTATGCCTCTAACTTATCCTTTGCGAATACTTTACTACTTTCTGAAATTGACTATGATTCTGAATCTTATTCTTTGTTGCTGCAGCCTCCCGCTTCCACACAGAAGAGATCTGCCGCTACTGCTGCTGTTGCCCCTAAGCCTTTGGTAAAGCGGTCTTGAGCTTCTAGATCTGTGAGGGAGGGTATCCTTCAAGCTAAGTTAGATACTTTCTTCCAACTCCTCGATCATTTGGGGAAGCTAGCTGTCAAGGAGCTCGAGGAGTCGATCCAGCCTATTGGTTTCACTTCTTCCAGCTCTACTCATTTAAGGAATTTCTGGCCTTAATCTTTACCCATTACTATAATTGCTTAAAATGTCCCATCTTGATATGACCTTTCCATTTTAGGTGACTATCGCTGAGGCTGAGAGGATTACTAGGGGCTACTTTTCAGTGCGGGATCTGTTATTGGCCTAGGATGCCTTAACTTTGGTAAGTTCCTTTTTCCTGTAAAATTTAACAAACTATGCATGCAGGCTATGACATTTATATATGTGTACTAATCTTATGATTTCTATTGCAGACCCTGCTGGCCATGGAGTGTAGCAAGTCTGCCCAGGACTTAGATACTTTAGAGGAGGAGCCAGGTTCTTAGAGGAGCAGCTGCGGGCAGCTACCACTGAGGCTGACCAGGCTATGGTTGAGACCGCTCAGGCAAGGGCCAAAATTGAGATGCTGAGGGGCCAGCTGGCTAGGATGACTAAGGATAGGCAAATGCCGGTTACTTTTGATGATGAGTCTCAGGATGATCTTTTTGCATACTGAATGACTCAGAGGGGCAGAGATCAGTCTATTAAAGGTATTGATGCTACTATAGCTGCTGTAGGGACTTCAGAGACCAGGGGCCCTGCTTAGCCAGCTGCTGATACTAAGGAGGCTGAGGATTACATGACTATAGATGTGGATTACTTACTGGCAGATACTCAGGACCAGGCTTAGGAGGGTCACCAGGGATAGGATCCCCTAGTAGCTTAGGTTATGATTACTTTCTGAATTGTTGGTACTTTTGGGCCATGTGTGGCTTGGTTTGATTATAAACTTTGGATTGGTACTTTTGACATTTGACTTGTATGCATGCTGATTTTCTTTGAACTGAGAGTATCTAGTATTGCTGCTTTGCGAACCCGTATTTTATCCAGTGATTTCATAGTGAGCAGATCGAGTGATGTTCTAACTTTTGCATAGGCCATTCGATGCGAGGTGACCTATCGAACATTTATTTTTCTTTCTTTTTGTCCTAATTTTTTCCTGAACTGCCCTTGACGGCTCAGTTCAGCGGACTTTTTCTTTTTAGCTTTAACTTTTGCCTAGACTGCCCTTTTGGGTTTTCAATTAGCAAGCTTTTTTTGCCTTAATTTTTGTTGAGATCGCCCTTTTGAGTTTTCAATCCCATAGGGTTTTCTTTTTTTCTATCTTAACTTTTGACTGGACCGATCATTTCGGGTTTTCAATCCAGTAGACTTTTTTTGAATTTACATATGCTTGATTTCTTTGGAACTTTTTATTTCTGTTGGATTACGTGTGGAAGGAATAAATAACAATGATGCATAACATGTAGAGAAAAAATTTATGTTCACATTTCACTCGATTATTTCACCGAAAGACATACATGCATTCATAAGACCAATATTCTTAGCAAAATCATAACATGTTCAATGATGAGATTAATTTGGGTATATAGGCAATGGTAACAATTTCCAATGGTCAAACCTTACTGTCTACTGGTCTTTTAAAGATTTTCCAGAAGGCAGCTGACATTTTTCTCTCGATGCCCTAACTTTTTCCTAAGCAGCCCTTTTTAGGTTTTCAGCTTAGCGGGCTTTATTGCGTTGGAGTGCCCTAATTTTTGCCAGACCAGTTTATGAAATACCGACTAACGGGCTGCACACTAATTTTTGCCCGAGCAGTAGAGGATCGCTCATCAGGTGATTTATTCTTTATTTCTTTTATTCTTTATGCTGCTTTTTTATGATTTAATTCTTTTGACCTAGACATGATAACGCTTAAGCCTATCTTGATTTAGTGGATTCACAAACTCATTTCCATCCATATCCATAAGCTTGATTCCTCCTTTACCAAGGATTTTCTTTACAACAAACAGCCCTTCTCAGTTGGGCCTGAACTTTCCCCTAGTGTCAGTGTTGACCTAGCGTAGCTACTTGAGAACCATATCACCCACTTTGAGAGGTTGTTTAGGGTGTTTAACCCTGTTGTTGTAAACTCGAGCCATGCACTACTAATACATCTGTAGGTGGTCAAGTGCCTTGAGCTGCTTTTTATCTATTGTGCTCAACTGTTCATACCTGGCCCTTGCCCAATTTGATTCTTTTAACTGACCTTCGAGTGCCACTCTTAGAGATCTTACTTCTGTTTCAACTGGTACCACAGCTTCCATTCCATATACCAAGGAGAATGGCGTTTGATCAGTGGGAGTTCTTATACTGGTTCTATAACCCCAAACTGCGAATGGAAGTTTATCAGCCTAGTCCCTATAGGTAGCCACTGTCTTTGACAAGATTCTCTTTATTGACTTGTTCACCAGCTACCCTTTGGAGCTTCTAAAGGATTTTGGGTATCTTTTGTGACCCAATATTATTTTCATAACCAGGGCCAGCCTGGTGTTGATGTTCTCATGAGTCTTTTTGGTGTACTTTTTGTGGCTTTTTCCCCCTCTGTGAAGAAAGATGAACTAAGACTTATGGTTATCATGTTTGCTAAGCATATTTATTATCTCTCTTTTATTTGCTAGGTTTTAACCATTAGATATTTATAATATTACGATGTATTTAAGGTCAGCTTCATTAATGAATATAATGATATTTTAAGAACGTTGTTGTTATAAATGAATGGTGTAATCAGGATGAAATACTCGAGTGAAATGTGAATGAGAGATGCATCAATTTATTCATAACATGCTAAAAAGTATCGATGTTACAACTTATTCATGATATGCCTTATAAGCGGCATTGTTTCCATCAAAAATATTTGCAATATTAAAAATTACATCATTGAATCATCCTCCATAGGTGGAGGGCCTTTCTGATCATCCTGAGCGATACTGGCAGCTGAACTGGTAGCTCTGGTGTGCAGGTTTGCATGTGCTTCTTTGGCTACCGCTCTTGCTAAGTCTTTGACAGCCTTACTAATGGGATTTCCCTTTTCACTTCCCTTCTAATTCTTCCTCATAAGTACTGCTAGTGCCTTGGTGCTGGACTCGATCGCTACTTTCATTTCATCTTCTTCAACATTCCCACATATTTCAGTAAAAACTGAGGCTTCAACCATGCAGCCCATTTTGAAATCGTATACACCATTGAAGATCTCAAAACCAGGGACCCTTTTGCCCTAAATCTTAACAGGTTCTTCCTCACCCGTGAATACCTTTTGCTTGACCTCAACCCCTATCATGAGGCAGGACTAGGGTTTAGATTTCTTAGCACATGGGTGGTTCCCCAAACTGAGCCTGAACGGCCATGGAAGAGGCAAAATGGGTTCCATCATACCCTGTAGATTCCTTCCGAGACACTTACCTTTCATATAACCTTGCTTTATCATGATCTTTTCGATTTTAAGCGATATGTACCTCCTAATCAAAAATTTTGTATCCTGGTGAGCGACAACCACCCTAGATTCTTTTTCTTCTGCTTCCATAGCTGCTATAATAGATGGGTAATCAGCTTCAATGGTTACTATCTTGCCATTGTGGATAAGCTTAACTTTCTTGTGGACTGTAGAAGGGACGGCTCCTAATGCATGGAGCTAAGGTCGACCCAACAATAATGAGTAGGTAACGGGAATGTCGTGAACAATGAATAAGACTTTGGATTTCACTCCCCCAACCATAACTTCAGCCTCAAAGACCCCAATGACACTCCTCTTCATATCGTCGTATGCCCTTATAATAGTATTGGATTTTTCCAACATGATTCATCCAGCCCAAAGTGAGGAAGGATCTTGGCATAACACATGGGATAGAATGATCAAAGATTTGCACCTTAATGAAAAGTGCCTCGTTATGCTTATTCCCTTCGGCTGGGAGGTCTGACGGATAAAACTTAATGGGTTCAACTTGATCGGGAGAAGATCCCTTAATAACCAAAAACACCTCTACTAGAGTGGTAGATGGCGTAGCTTCCAGGCTTAATAATTTTTCTATTAAACCCTTGCGATGATCTTTAGAGTTAATGAGAAGCTGCCAAATGCTATACTTAGCAGGGGTAACTTATAACTACTAGATGAGAGGGGTGACTTTCTCTTCAGTACCGATCAAAATGTGAGTCCTAGTAGCAGGCATAAAGATTGGACCTTGATTGATATTTGGAATGACCTGGATGTCCACATCTTTGCCCCTTCTTCTTTTTGGGAGAGAATTAGGAGGTATCCTCTCATTTTGGGTAACATGCAGCACCCCGTCTTTCATATAACTTCTCCCTTCGGAAGTTTCCACTAATAAGGCAGGTTCTTAGAGCTCATTATTTTCCAATACATAAGCATCAATATCGATTGGCTTTGGTTGAACCAACATAGCTTCCTCATCATAAATCCCTTCTAACTCGAATGCATCAAGGTTAATGGGGACTAGTTCATTGGGTGAAGCCACTACTGAGTGAACTATAGGATTAGCCAGTGAGAACATATTGAAGACATGGTAGGAGGGTAACCCTGACTTGACAGCTACAACTTGTTTCTCAAAATTTGGCAAGGGGGTTATTCATGATGCTAGGTTTAAGCTCAGGTTCTTGTATCTTCTTGTCCCTAATTAAGCCACGAATAGCCTCAAGTAGGTCTTTACAGGTATAGTGCAATGCCCCTTACTGATGTGATAAGCATAAAATTAATCTCTATCAACAGGCTTGGGTGGCATATAAGTTTTGATACTCTAAAGAAGGCCAAGTGCCCTCAACTTAGTGAAGATGGCGGGCAAAGATGCTTTCCAAGGAGAGATGCCATCTTCGATGGTACGGACTACAGCCACTTCTTCTTGCACCACCATTGTTTTAGGATAAGAACCAGGCTTTGATTTAGAAGCCTAGGCTGAGGCTGAAGGGTCACTCTTTTTGAACCAAGGTTTGGTCGATACACTCGACTTCTCCAATTCCTTGATTCTTTCCTATTTCTCAGCTTTTTCAAAGACCTCAAAATAACTAGAGAGCTTATCCATACCAAGAACCTTTTGATAAGCAGGCAGGGAACCATCCATCAGTTTCACAACCATCTCGGGGAGACTTAGCCTATCTTTTAACAAAACCTACATGGCCATCCATCTTTCGAAATAGGGTTTGAACTTCTCATTGGGAGCTTGCTTGATTGCCTCCAATTTTGAATGGAAGTTTTAATGGCGGCATTGAAACCATACTTCTCAATGAATTCTTCAGATAAAGCTTTCCAATTTTTGTTCACCTCATCTGATAGAATATTGTACCATTCAATAACAGGACCTTACAAGGTGCAAGGGAACATTTCAGCTAGGACTTTATCACTTAACTTTCTAATTCTCATAACCCTCTGATAGGTGGTGATATAGGATTGAGGCGGACTAGTCCCTTTATACTTCGCTATGCTAATCATACTAAAGTTTTTAGGGACCCAGTCCTCCTTTCTAACCGTTTCAACTAATAGTGATGATGGCTAAGTGCTAGGATTGGCAGCTAGCAATTTTTGAAGAACATCACGCAACTCCGTGGACAAGGATGACCCCTCTGATTGAGTAACTGCTATGAGCGGGCGGACATTTTTCTTCTTTTTCTAAAGCACACGGGGCGCGCTTCAGTTCGGTGTAGTTTAAGGAAACTGCGACTTTTGGTCTGGTTTGAGAAAATCCAGTTTGCTTAGATGCGGTGGCTTCGTAGGCCAAACATGTGATTATATTAAGAAATATATTTTCACATTTTAATAAGAATATTTTTAAAATAAAGCATTTTACTTTATTAAAAAATAAAATAGAGTCGCAACCCGGTTTAACTCCAACGGGAATTAAGGTATACTAATCCAGAAATGGGATTTTTATACCAAAAAGAAGACGAGATTCTGAGTTCGGACATAATAGTTACTCATATTGTTCAAATTGTTTGGATTAATTTTGGAATTTTGGAATTTTGGAATTTGTGGTGATTTCTGCATTACAACGGCTTTATTTAAGAATTAAATTCAAGAAATAAAACGGGCATTTTAACGGCTTAATAAATAGACTTTTTCTAACGAATTTTCGGTAGAGTAACGGCAGCACTTGGGTCTGGGCCCAAAAACTTGGATAGAGTTTCCTTACATTCTAGATGTTTGTCCGTACCTGCGAGCTTATTTACATACATTACAGTTTAAGTGGCTCCAACGGCTCACTTAGCCAGAAGAATGGAATGCAATATGTAATAATATAGTAAAAATGTGTTTTAACGAATTTGAAAGTTGGGCTTAGAGCCAGTTACCCTCAGTTTACCTTTTCGTATGTCCAAGATGACTTGAGAGTCGGTGCAGGACTGAAGTTGCCGAAGATTATGATTTTGCAGGAAAATAGATTTAACCCAAGTTATGGCTATAATCTTGGATTATTTCTACAGGAAATGTAAAATTTAGGTCATTTTTAGACTGAAGATCATTGTGGGATCTTGATCTAAAAAGGCCGGAGATTGAGCTTATACCGAGTAAGGGTGACAAACCTTGAATCTGGAAGTATTTTGACAGAGTTTCAGGACTTTTGGGACTCCCGGAACTGAAAAAGGATGCAAAGGTAATTTTAGAAATTTATAAAAGTTTTCGTCTCCTGTTTAAATGAGGGGGTAACCCCGTATTTATAATGGGTTGGTAATTAGTCGGCGGGCTAGTTACCACTCTAATAAGATTTGATTTTAGATCCTGTAAATCCTGGCCAAATTTCGGTAAGATTTGATTTTATTATTATAGATTGGTAAATAGCCGGCGGGCTAATTACCTATGTTTTACCAAACTTTACTTTTTGATTTTTCAGTAGGAAATGCTAAATCAGAGCTTCCCTAGAATGTGGATTTTTGAATTTCGGATTTTGGATGATAATTTGGCCCTTTTTGGCTCTTTTGTCTGATCACTGAACGAAATAGGCATTATTCCTCATCGGGCTAAGCGGACTGTGCTAACAGTTTGCCCCTTGCGTACAAAATTTTTACCGTAGAGGTAAACTTGCAAGCACGCGGATGAAAGAGCTACTGTTAAAACTAGTGTTCTAGTGTGATAAGGACATGAAAAACCTTTTTAGAAAGAATCAACATTTCTTAATCGATAATTTTGAAAAACAAAAATTTTGCCCCTTCGATTAAGAATGTTGATGAAAATCTTTAAACAAATATCCTCTAGGGAGTGAATGTAAAAAGAAAAGATGTCAGGGACATAAAAAAAAGCAGGTTTTGAAATATTTCATGTCCTTAACGGTGCATAGGAAATTTTAGTCCACCCATTTAAAAATAGGGTTTTGCATGATGCAGAAGATAAGTGAAGGATCATACTTACCTATAGTGTTGCATCCGTTGATCAGTTTCCTCTTCTGGGAAGATGGCATTGTCAGCCACATCTTGTTCAGTTTTCTCATTAGGGAGGATGGCACTGTCGACCACATCTTGATCAATTTTCTCTGCTAAGGAAATGTCAAATATGGTGATCAATCTCTCATCTAGGAGGAGTATTGTCGGCTAGCATTGAGCAGTTTTCTCATCAAGGAGTGTGGCACTGTCAGCCACCATTGAGCAGTTTTCCTCATTAGAGAGTTGGGCACTATCTGCCACTGTTGAGCAGTTTGTCTCACCATCGAGTTGGCACTATCTGCCACCATTGAGCAGTTTGTCTCACCATTAAGTTAGGCACTGTCAGCCACCATTGAGCAGTTTGTCTTACCATCGAGTTGGGCACTATCTAGCCATCATTGAGCGGTTTGTCTTACCATCGAGTAGGGCACTATCTCGCCACCATTGAGCAGTTTGTCTCACCATCGAGTTGGGCACTATCTTTCCACCATTGAGCAGTTTATCTCACCATCGAGTTGGGCACTATCAGCCACCATTGAGCAGTTTATCTCACCATCAAGTTGGGCACTATCTTGCCACTGTTGAGCAGTTTGTGTCACCATCGAGTTAGGCACTATCTTGCCATCATTGAGCAGTTTGTCTCACCATCGAGTTGGGCACTGTCAGCCACCATTGAGCAGTTTGTCTCACCATCGAGTTAGGCACTTTCAGCCACCATTGAGCAGTTTGTCTCACCATCGAGTGTGGCACTATCAACCACCATTGAGCTGCTATTGCAATTTCTTGCAAAATACAAGCTAACATGGCACTGCATGTCGCAAGCATAATACATGACACTACAAAACTTAATACTACTTAATTTGACATGGTGTTGCATGTTATTGAAACAAATCGACATGACACCACATGTCATCAACATAAATTATGAAGATCTCGCTGGATCTAAGTTTGGCTATGATGTGCTAGGCTAAAGATCTCACTGGATCTAAGGTTCGGTGATGATCTGTCGGGGTAAAGATCTCACTAGATCGAAGGTTCGGCTATGATGTGCCTGGGTAAAGATCTCACTAGATCAAAGGTTCAGCTATGATATGCATGTAGTTTAATTTTAAAGCATTCTTGTTTAATGATGCATGTGATGCAGTACATTTACTGAGGTATGATGAGTTGTACAAGTGCATGGCGCATTAAGTTGGCATTTGCCCCTAGTCAAATTCGGAGGATGCATCGCTTAGTAGCTTTTCACTGCTAAGGAAATGTCGAATGTGGTGATTAGGCTTCTTATCTGGGAGGAAGTACTGTCAAATAGGGTTATCAGTTCTCTCTATTAGGAGGAGAACTATTGGATTTGGTAATCAGTTCTCTATAATGGGAGGAAAACTATCGAATTTGGTGATCAATTCTCTCTATAGGGAGGAGAACTGTTGAATTTGGTGATCAATTCTCTCTATTGGGAGGAGAACTATTGAATTTGGTGATCAAATCTCTTTATTAGGAGGAGAACTATTGAATTTGGTGATCAATTCTCTCTTTTGAGAATTGTCGAATTTGTCTCGAATGATTGATTTGTTGTTTATATCATTGGGTAGCTAATATTTTGTTGACTTTGGAGTCTAGTACTACTGTGTTTTGATGTTGAAGCATTTTGTCAAATGCTTCTTAATCTTAGAAAGCGTTTAAGCTGATTTTGCATTATGTTGCATTTGTTTGTGAATATGAATATGATGCAAAATGCATGCATGATATGTGATGTTTATGCAATGCATTTTATCGTCATAGCATGGAATCGTGTAGCTGTAAGATGAGGCTTGCTTGGTTATCAATAGTATTCTATTATATCATTGGCTTCTTGGTTTCTGTCATTCTTAGTGATGATGAAAATTTAATTTCGGATTGGAGTCCTAGATGTAGGCTTCATAGCTTCAAGGGATAAGCTTGTCGTCTTCATTGTAGTTATGTGCGCTTTGCATCCATTTCATTGTAGTCGTTGGGCTGGCTGTGCACTTAACTACTTGAACAAGGAAAGCTTTTAGGTCCTTCTTAGCTCCAATGAATTCTCAAGTTGAAAAACTTTTTCCCCTTATGGCATATGGCATGAGATTGAGTAGGTAAACTCCAACTGCTTGTACTAACGAAGATTAGCTTTTATTCTTTTGACCTACCGTGCAGATAGTATGGCATGCATCAGTAGTTCTCAGAATTCTCGTGTAGCTGAGTGCAAGAAGATTGTCTTCTCACATTTTGGAGATGTGGGAGATTCATACGCTCATGTTGATGAAGATTATCGCTCCATTATGAAGGCTTTGGATTGAGCGATTGTGCTTATTGTCATCTGGTGAGTCATTGCAATGAGTGACTTTGATTGTGCTTGCATGTAGAGGTTATGCCCTAATTTTTGCCTGAACCGAAGCACATCAGGCTTTTTATTTTTCTTTCTCTTTTTATTTATTTTTTTTACCCTGAGTTTTGCATAAATAGCCTTTTCAGGTTTTCGATTTATCGGGTTGCCTTTACTTTTGTTTGGACCGCCCTTTCGGGTTTTCAATCCAGCAGGTTTTTTTTGAAATTTTTTAATGCATGCACTGTATGAACAAGATTTCTCATATGAATGTTTCATTTAACATTTCTGTGTATTCATTAAGTGCAGACATTTAACAATTCAGCAAAATGACACATCAGTGAAAAAAATATTTTTAGGCACAAAAGTTTGGTATCTATTCCAAAAACTTTCTCCTATTATCAATGGTCCTTTTCAGGTTTTATTGGTTGATTTCTCTCTTTCTTTCATCTTTATTTTTGCCTAAATTCCCTCACTAGCTTTTAGCAAATTGTTCGAGGGATTCATGAACTCATTTCATCTGATGTCCCAGATGCGTAGCATTCCCTCGATGAGAATCTATTTCACCATGTTGGTCCTTTTGATGGAATTTGCCCCTAGCATCAGCATGCACTACTTTCATTTAATATAGGATCAGTTTCCTTGATTTTGACCATGTCGGTTATTTTTGTTGTCCTGATCCTCTTTCATTGGCGCATTTTTTTTAGCTTTGACCTTTTTGCTTGGTTCATGTCAATTCTCTTTGGTAAAGGAAGGATATGTAATTTCAATGATGTCATGCCTCAAGTTGAGACATTTTCGTACAATTGTTTGGAGACATTCCATTCACTAGATACTTCTGCCTGATTTGACTTTATTCATATGTATTCTGCTAGATTCTTATCGACCTTTATGCTTCTCTTTGAGTAGCATGCATTAAGGAAAAGCAAATCTTTAAAGATTAGTCTCGTCGCATTTGTTGTTTTTGTTTTCATTATTGTTGTGTTATTGATGAGGTTCTTTGTACATCATGCTAGAGTTGCTTGGGTGTTTGCCATCTGATTTTTCCTGTGTGGCACAGAGTACATTTCGTCTAGATTGCTTTGACACATGGTTCAAGTGATTTTCTTTCTAGATTCTGTTTGGTGAATTATCTGCTGGCTTGAGTAGATTCTCTAATGATCTTTTCTCCATTTGGCCCTATGAGTAGTAAGGACATTTTATTGATTGGACATGCTTGATTGAACTAGGCAAAGGTAGCCACATGATTTTTTTTATTTTCTTTTTTTCTCTCTCTTTTTTAGGAGTCAAGTTACTTGAAATAGATACCAATTTCGGTTTTGTCAAACATGCCTAAATTTATTTCCGTAATTGGAGCATCATGAATGTTGAATATGCCAAATGTATGTTGGAATGAATACATGGAATCATTAGCAGAAACGTTGCATATGTAAGCATATTTATTCATAATATTATTTATTACATTGTTTAGTTCGAAAGCACTAGAGATAAAAGCAAAAGAGCAAAATTATTTAGCACAGCTCCCACTTCTTCTGAGTAGCTGCTGCCTACCATTCTATTCTCAATTTGAGATTTCATCTTGGTCTTTGATACTCAAACTCAGAGCCCAAACATCAATGTGTCCATTACGCCACGTTCCTATTGCAGTTCTTCTTGTATGTCACAGTTGTCTGGTATGCTCTCTTTTTTATCCTGAAGCCATAGACTATCTTCCGCCTCTTATGCATCATCCTCACTTTGACTAGCCCAGGAAACTTGTGTTGTTTCCATTTTTAGTGGCCTGACTGGGATTGAGATTCCAATTGCTTTTCCCTTTGCTTTACTTGACACCTTTTCTTTCTTAGCTTGGGCATAGTGGAGCTCTTTTGAAAGCGGAGCTTGTCTTGAGCACAGTTCTTCCATCTTTCCTTCGCATATCAATTGTTTGATATCATGAAGTGGGCAGCTACAATTATTAATTTCGTGCCCCTTGACGACATGATAGGTGCAGAAGTTATCCTTATAAATTTCATTTGGCTTCTTGTAAGGTTTCAAGCTCTGGAGTAGACCAGCAGTTCTACATTTGGAGAATAACATTGCCAATGGTTCTTCCCATGGGGATATGCCACGCGTGACTGGTTGATTATGAACCACTTTAGTTATTTTCATAACACCATCTTCAATAGGAAGTTTGTTTTCATTTTGGCTTCGATTGGATACAGGTATGTTGTAGACGGTTGAGTGTTCAAAGATTTCCGTACTCTTACTCTTCATCTGATCAACATGGTGAGGTAGGACGTGTTTCAATGTCGGAGTATGGACATTTGGTATCATGGAAAGTCTTTTTGCCATTGCATCATCAATCATTTCCAAGAATGTATCTGACTCCAGAAAGTCTTTCACGACTTTGGATACTGCTTCTGCAATGATTTTGTCTTGGTCATGATTATCCATTCTATTCATAGAGAAAATGCTGATCAACTCGATTGTCATTTCAAGAAATGTCGTTCTATGTGAACCACAAAACCCAATGATACAATGCCAATAGCAAACTGCTTTGGCTAACCATCTTGAGTGATAATAATTTTTTTAGCTATAGTTAGTAACAATTTTTTTAGAGTGATGCATGTAAAACATTAGGCACATATGATGCGGGATGGTTTAACTGATGATATGAATTATCTTTACATGTTTAGGTATGAGATTAATGATACGAGGGAAAGAGTAACTGGTCAAATGTGATGAACGAATTTACAAGAATGAGCTTTCAATGGATGAATGTAATGTGTGCATGCATCTGTGTATGATGAATTAAAGAGAAGTTAGATATTCGAGGGTGGTCTCTCTCTCTTTTAGGCCAAGTCCAATTGGGATAAACATAAGACTATGGTTAACATCCTGGAGATGCTAACATCCTGCATATTTTGTGTACCTACAGGATCGTGGCTAGCACCCTAATAAGCACTGTACAACATGACGTTGCATGTCGTAAGCATATCATAAGGTGACATGGCACTGCTGTGAGCGCTGGATTCCAAAGATCCTTCTCACAAAATGACAATGAGAGCTAGATAATGCATTCTTTTACTAGTGTTATCCATCAGAGGTGTTCCCACCACTGCAGAGTTAAGTTTGGCCATAGCACAGAGACCTAGACCGACCTTAGGTACCCGTACAGGTGCTGCCAAGTGGTACAGATCCACTGGCAGACCTATACGGGTGACTACCTTCCGTACGCTTAGGGGGACCCGTATGGGTCCCCTGGTACCCGTATGGATGGGACCCCACCCGTACGGGTATGCTTGTTTCCTATTCAGGCTCTTTCGGAAGTAGTCTCTTACCATAAAGGTAGGTTATGAATGCAGTGGGTCGCCGAATTCCGACCTAATTACACCCTATAAAAAGGGGCCTACTCCTCTAGTTTCAACACATTCATAACACAACATTAGATATACAACAAAATACCACAAAGAAATGGTAGTAAAGGTTCTAGCAATCTCTATAGGTATAGTTGAGGTATAGGAGGTATAAAATAGGGAGAAAACCCATTCTTTGAGGTTTTGTCCACATTTTATTCATTCCTAACTTCGTTAATTATAATTAGGGGAGATTCTGTCCACATAAATACTCACCCAAATAGTTCTAATTAAGCATATACTTTGGCCAGACTCTCTCTACAGTAAAGGGATCGCCTCAAAGTGGATTCACATCATAAAGGTAACACTCCTAAGTTTCAAAGAGACTCACATCTCCGTTATATTGTTGATTACTTGTTTTCTACCAATTGATTCAATTCTTATTTTGGGTCCGATCCTGACTAATACGGGCTTTGTTGGTACCTAATATATCATTTCGGTGATTGTACTGGTACGTCAAACTCGTATAAAGGGAATTCCTGCTTCCATTTTATCTCTTCTATAATTAATCTGATTAAAATAAATTAAACACAGGTTCTGTCAGATCTGACAGGACCTGTACGGGTCTCCCATACCTATACGGGTCCTCCCTGTTAGCTGTACGGGGTCCCACCTACCCATACGAGTATCGGCCTCCGGACATAATCCAAATTTTAGTTTTCATTGAATAAAAATCAACCAACTCACCATTTTTCCATATGGTCATTTTCCCTAATGATCCAGTAAGTCAACCCACAAAAGTTAAAATATGGCATTATCACATAAATCACATTTTTCTTAATAAAATGCTGATTCATGGTAAGCTACAGACTGTGCTAACCTTTGTGGATGCAGGTGAATTTATTTATATTTGTTTTATTACTTAGACCAAATTTATAGGTTCCTTTTCAATTTTCCCATTTTCCCCCGATTGTAATATTGCTCCCCTTTTTATTATTTATGTTTTGTTATAAACTGATAAACACATGCATTTTATATGAAAGAGTGTAGAAATAAGATTGATGTGATAATTCCCCAAATGATGAAAATAATGCGGTTTTACGTGGTGAATGTAATTTTGAATTAACTAAATGAGAAATAAGTGACTCATCCGATACCCGAATCTCTGATCCAAAAGGTATAAGTCTCCCGCCTAATGGGAACCATACCAAAACTCTTTCCCAAGTAGACAACTTGTGTGGCGACTCTATCATTTGTATCGAGATTTAGGACTCGATTCTTTTATTCATTAAAATTGGCTTATTGTGCAAACCTGAACTAAAATGGTTTTATCATGCTTAAACAAGAAAACAACCCTGAGTGGACCCCGCTGCAAGGCGCGGGAATTTCCATCCCCTCATAGTGGCGACTCTGTTGGGGATTATAATCTTTTAACTTGTAAAATTTTGGTTTGATTTTGAAAAGCTTAAAAGATTAAGATGAGCACCGAAAATGATTTAGTTAATTCGACCCGTTTCTTTTTCATCATTTAGGAAAATTATTACACTCTATCTTTGAATCTTAACCTTACCATGCATTTTTATACATGCCTCATACATAATTGAACCCATGCATGTATTGATCATTTGGTTCCTACCTGAGCAAGAGTCAAAGCTTGTTAGCAACCTCAAGTTCATTTGGTCGGCATTCCGGTTTTCTATACGACCAAATTCAGTTTAGTTAAGGGATGAATCACCGCCTCTGTCTCTCAGCGATCCATCATCCAGTCAGTACGAACAGTGGGGTTCCGTTAGTCCGTATGATTCAAGGGGTACGGCAGTCCAACCAGCCATCAGTCGGTTTATTCATCCTAGCCAAGGATATATGTTTCAGTTCAGGGGATCTAGCCAAGGTCTCAACTGTATAGCCACGTCTAAGGGGACGACCTTCCAACATACAACAGGTCTACCCTTCAGCGTGACTACAAGAGCTCAACCATCTTCTCCGTCGGTCCAAATCACGAAGAGGACTAGTGCCAAGACAAGTAGAAGCTTAGAATTCGGAGATTACCGATTCATCGATGGATCCTACCGGGATCGAAAATGAAGACCCTCCACATCAGGGGGCTGACTTCAAGGATGAGGTAACCTTTTAACGTTGCTATTGTTTTGATGCAAAATGATGCCACTTATAAAGAATGTCACGAATAATTGATACATTCACATTATGTTTGAGCATTTCACTCTTAAAGATATTGTTCACTCATAAAATCAACATTCTTAAAAAATTGCATCATGTTTATTAAAGAAATTGAATTTGAGTATATCGCAATGGCATAAGGTTCCAATGGTTAAAACTTGTCGCTAAAAAAAGAGAGAGATGATAAAAAGTGCTTAGCAAACATGATAGCCTTGGGTCATAGCTTATCCTTTCCATAAAGGGGGAAAGGTACACAGACAGATTGCACATCAAGAGCATCGTTGAAGGAAAAAGATCTTACAACACAAATCTGAAATCAATGCAAGCTTAAATCCAATGCTCTTCCAAAGCCTTCGAAAGGGTAAACTGTCACATCCAACAAATGGGAATTTTTTTTTATCAATGTAGGTACCTCCCTTAGACCTATATTCCCCTCAAAATGTCCCTCCAAAAATGCTTTCTCCATTTATTCAAAAGAAAGAAGATCCCTCACCCTACGTAATGATCCAAAGCCTCCATAACAACATGACCCCCTTATTTTACAAAAGAGAAGGACATGTTCATTCCAACACTAAATAGCCTAAGCTTACCTAAAGCAAACCCTCAAGGCAGGTAATCTGGTTCTCAAACAGCTACGCCTAGTCAACACTGATACTAGGGGCAAATTTAGGTACAATTGGGAAGCACCGTCCAAGATTATGAAAGTGCTTGGTAAAGGAGGAACCAAGCTTAAGGACATGGATGGAAATGAGTTCATGAATCCAGGGATCAAGACAGGCTTAAGCGCTATCATGTTTAGGTTAAAATAATTAAATCACAAAAAAGCAGCACAACGAATAAAAGAAATAAAGAATAAATCACCCGACAAGTGGTCCTCTACTGCTTGGGCAAAAATTAGGGTGCAACCCGCTGATCTGTACCCACAAACCGGTCAAGCAAAAGTTAGGGTACTCCAAATAAAGCCCACTGAGTTGAAAACCTGAAAAGGGTGGCTTAGGCAAAAGTTAGGGCATCGAAAGGAAAACATCAATTGCTTTCTAGAAAATCTGTAAAAGGACTAGAAAGCAGGTAAGGGTTAACCATTGGAAACTTATGCCATTACCTATGCACTCAAATTTAATATGATTGACAAACATGATATGATTTGCTAAGAATCTGGGTCTTATGAATGCATGCATGTCTTTAAGGTGAAATGATCACAAGTATGTGAACATCAGTTTCTTCTCTACATTTTGTACTCTTTATTATTATCTGTATTGTGCGTATCATCCAACAAAAGATAAAATACCGATAAGCCACAAAAAAATAATAAGGCTTATGCAAAAGTCGGAAAAAGTCTGCTAAACTAAGCCGCCAAGGATAGTTCAGGCAAAAGTTAAGACAAAAGAAAAATACAAAATTAGTTCGATAGATTGCATCACATCAAGCGATCTATGCAAAAGTTAGAACTCAATTCAAAAATGCCAGTATTTTGCACTTACTTTTGTTCTTCAAGCATCATTTGTAATAACAACATTTCACAGTTGGGGTCCCTCCAGCTTAGTTTTCCCACTGTGAATCTACTTGATAGCACACATCATCCGAAGTGCTAAGTGTTTCCACTAGCATCATCCAGCATTGCACCATGTTAAAGTTTGGACACCTCGAAGGCACATTCCCCTAATGTGCAAAGAATGAATCTCATCCAATCAAGTTGCTAGTACAAAGAAGTATAGGCATCCATACAAGCCTATACGAGTCTACAACAGGCATACAGATCTCATCCAAAATCTTGGTAATACCCATCGATCTCAATCTAGCCAGTCTCTTAATAATCTAAAGCTTTAAAAGTTTGGTTACTGGTCGAATTCACCAGTAAATTAAGCCTTTATCAAAGAAGGACAAGACAGCAATGTCCTCGAGGCAAAGGATCAATCAAAGGCTTAAACAAGTAAGAAAAAGCTTGCTAGATTGAAACCCGAAAGGGCTGTCCAGGCAAAAGTTAAAGCAAAGAAAAGAAAAGTCCGCTGAGTTAAGCTGTCAAGGACAGTTCAAGCAAAAATTAGGACAAATAAAAGTTTGATAGGTCATCTCACACCGAATGGCCTATGCAAAAATTAGAACATCATTCAGAGAATCAAAAGTTTAGCATACAATCCAAGTCACAACAAAATAAGCCACCTAAAAGTATTGAAGGTTCCGAAGACAATCTAGACTACTGGGGGATCCTGTCCCTGGCGATCCCCTAGAATCTGGTCATGTGCATCTACCAACAGATAGTCCATCATCCAGTACTAGTAGCTGGCTGAGTAGGGGCCCTAGTCTCTAAAGCCCCTATGATGGCCCTAACAGTACTAACTACCCCAGTACACTGATCCACCTCCTGCTCAGCTCTACCTCTCTAGGTAACAGTTGATGCCACTCGGTATAGAATCTAATGGCTCCAATGGCTGTCTATCCTAGGTCATCCATTCTAACTGACCCCGCAGTATCTCAATCTCAGCCCTCGCCCGAGTAGTCTCAGCCCTAGCCTGATCAGCCTCAGCAGTTATGACCTGTAACTACTCCTCTAAGAATGTAGCCTTCTCCTCAGTAGCATCCAAGTCCTGAGCGGACCTACCATGCTCCATAGCTAGTCGAGTTTGTAATGGAAATCATGAGATCGGTATACAGATAAATATCATGGCATGCATTATGCATAGTTTGTTGAGTTTTACAGGTAAAAGGAACTTACCAAGGCTAGTATGTCCCGAACCCCCCACCGATATCACTCAGACCCCCCTCATCCAACAGGCACATCCCTTGGTCCGTCTTAGGCACTAGGTGTGGCAAAAGACTCCCTCCAAAATAAGAGGAGGGATCGGTATCTCCACTACAGCACTGGTCCTCCACCCTCGGACCCTCTCACCGAAGTACCACTATAGGGAAAAAGGTGACTCCAAGATAAACCGACGGTGATCCATGCCCGCTCGCACCCTCTCGATGTCCTCATAGATGACCAACCTCTCCCACATCTCGAATGACCTGCATGAAGTAAATGCACTGTAAGTGTCACTACCACGTAAATACAGTTTCTACTAATGTTTAGTGGAAATGTGAGATACAGGTTTAGCATGAAAAATATTTACCTGATCAAAGTGCAGTTGACAGAGGAACTCTCGGTACTCCACTACAATCAAGGCCCGACATTGCCCAAGCCCTGTCCATAAAAAAAGGTTATGCAAAACCCAGTTTCGGACATTATGTCCCTGAAGAAAGAACCCAAACGGTCCATCCCCATCCATACGGGTCCTACCTTGGTAAAGCTCCACCTATACGAGTTCCACTCAACCCGTATGGGTCCCCTCGTCACACCTTTGGACAATTTTGCAAGTAGGCTCAGGATTCCTCAAACAGCAGGGACATGCAGAGGAACATGCCTCTTCACTATGAGGCTCATCCGCCAGTTATGAACCCACTCGCCTAGGTACCACTCAAAGGAGGGTGGTGATTCCAGAATGAACCAGCGGTCATCCACCCCATACCGCATGTCCTCGATCTCATCGTGGATAACCATGTGCACTCAAGGATCATGAATAATCTATACAAAATAAATGCACTGTAAGCATCTTAACTTTATACAGTTTTTACTGATGGTTTGTTGAAATGTAAATACAGTTTTAGCATGGAAGAAATGTACTCGATCAAGGCACACACGTCGAAAGGAGCCACGGTAACCTCCCTGATCATTCGATGGAAGGTATGCATCATCTTTAACCACCTCCCCGCCAAAGCTGAGATAGCACCAAGGACAAGCATCTCCAGCCCCTACAAAATGACCCTGACAATATCAGTAAACCCAAATGGGTCAATATAGGCCAACAGCTCTGTATCCCTGGTATCTCAAATCTCCTCATGCTACTTTCTACAAAAGCTCAGGGCTCCTATAGTCTTATACAAGAACTGCAAAGGCAAAACACAGTCCAATAGGGTCAAGATATAGCACAATAGTCAAAGATCAGAAAATAGGTGTGGAAAATCAAGTTCTGGACATTCTATCCATAAATAGGGACCCGTACAGGTTCCCAAGTCTTATTGGTATGGAAAATGGGACCCGTACGGTCCCCCCGCACCCGTATGGCCCCCCTACAAGCAGTAGCATCATAAAGATAATTATCAGGAATCCAAGCTCAACCAATTTTAACCAAAACTAATCCAAATCAGTTCCCAAAGCACCCTAGGCTAAAGTTACAGGCATCAGGCTCTAATCCGAGGTCTAGAACACCCTAAATCATAACAAGAATCAAGAAACTCCAAAAAAATCAAATGGGAAAATCGGGAAAATACCTAGAGTTTGGAAGCGTGAGTGCCAAGGAAAGAGCCAGGGGCACTTCAGAAGCAAGAGTGAGGCCCAGAAATGAGTCCCTCTCATGGAAAGCTTACCCAATAAAAACCGAGCATCCCTGAAACTCCGAATTACCTACCCACGGCTAGTTCTCGTGCCTAAGAGAGAAACAGTCAGCCTTAAGATCCTTTTTAGACATCTGGTCAATTTTTTGGAAGAAAATCGCTCGAATTTAGTAAAAGAGGAAGTTTTGGTGTGAGACGGGATATTAGAGGACTAATCGGTTTTTTTAAACCTCCTCATCGAGGACTCGTATGGGTCCCGCCTCAACCGTACGAGTCCCTCTTTTTAGATTCATCACCCGTACGGGTCCAGGCCATCCGTATGGGGTCCCTTCTTACCACCAGGAGGCAGTTTTTAAGTCAGAGCATCACCGGCATGCTCAGTCCAGATTAGAGGACCAACCCCACTTTTCTTAAACTCTATACTCCAGTTAAATATAGGGGCAAAACCCATAGCTCACCTTGATTCTTGATTGAAAGGAATAATGATCCTTGTCTCCTTTAAATCTTTTGAGAATCAAAGTAAGCTATTTTTGAATTGGTCACTAACTAAGGCGATTTTCATGTGTAGGTCTTTTTCCCAGCAGGCAAGCCTTACAAAGAAAAGCCTCTCCAATAGCAAGGAGCCTACCTAAGGACATTGGCCCATTCCACAGAAGTGGAATAAGCTAGGGGACACTCTCCACGTCAGTCATCAGGGGGCACCTTTTGCATCTCCAGCAGAGCACCTACGTCGTAATAGCACATTTTCCAGCAGCAAAACCAAATCAAGGGGCATCCCCCCATTTCCCGGTAGTAGGATCATTCAGCCAAGGTCCCCCCTAGAAGACACCATCAAGGGGCCACCCCACCCCCAGATAATTGGGACCAACCTAACATCTTTTCACTCAATCTTTACAGTTAATTAGGGGCAGAACCCCGGTACATCTTAGGTCAACTTCTAATAAAACTTATTTTTCCCATACAGTTCAGTTAAGACAAAACCTTAACGCCAACTAAAGGGGCACCACTTCCCCATCAGAGCATCCACATCTGGATAGTTCATCCCCCAACAGACAAAACATTCAAGGGGCATCCCCCTATCCCCACAAGAAGCCAATCTCCATCCCCGATGACTAGATGGTTAAAGGAACCATTCCCCCAGTCAAAGTAGTATTCGAGCGGCACCCCCCAACTAATTAGGCCTTCTCGAGATGGTTTTTAAGGATACTCCCCAGCAGCTAGGACGTTCCAGGAACACCTTCCTTTAAACAATTAGAATTGCCCTCGACCAGTTTCTCCCCAGCAGTCCAAAAGGACTAGCCATTCCAAGGCTCTCTCCTCAGCAGTCAACTCCCCCAGGGGCACCCCCCAAGGGGCATTCCAGCTCAAGACAGTTGGGACCAACCCAACGTTTCTAAACTCAGTCTTTTTGATTTGTTAGGGATACACCCCCAATACACATTGCTAGAATATGCATTAATATAACTTACTTTTCCCCTGTAGGTCAGATAAAGGAAGCGCCAGTAAAGAGGCACCATCTGAGGGGCATCTTCCCCAAAGAAGTATCCCCAACGATCAATACCATCAAAAGGATCTACTCCTCAACAATTAAATCATTCAAGGGGCATCTCCCCCCACCAGTCAAGCCACTCAAAGGCAATACCAAGGGGCACCCCTCCACTAGTTAAATCATCCGAGAGGCACACCTTGGCAATCCAAAATCATTTCGGGGATGACAGTCCCTAAAATCAGGCTACTTGAAAGCCATCGTCCCTAGCAAATAAACCCTCCAGAGGCACACCAATCCATGTTGAGGACAAACCTAACATATCTAAACTCAATTTGTATTTTGAGGACCAATACCTATTTCACACATCTTCATTCTTGATTAAAAGGGTAAAAATATTTTTGTTCATCATAAAGTCAATCAAGAATTAAGATATGTTTTTTCAGACAGTAACTAACTTAGTGTTTTTTATTGTCTCTTAACAGGTTATTCAAATACACCAGCTAGGAGAGTCATCCACCTTAGGAAAGGGATACACCAGCCAGAAGAGTCATCAGCCTTAGAAAAGGGATACGTCAGCCAGGAGAGTCATCCGCCTTAAGAAAGGGATACACATGGCAAAAGAAGGGGATTCACCTAGATAAAAGAGCAGAAAGGAAGGTCGTCCACCTCGAGGAAAGGACACCAACATCAGATACATATAGGGGCATCCGCCCACTTCCCAGTAGCAAAATTATTTAGGGACACCCCCCCCACTTCCCAGTAATGGGATCATCCTGGGGCATCCCCCCACTTCCTAGTAGTAGAATCAATCTAGGGGCATCCCCCCCCATTCCTCAACAACAGAATCATTAAGGGGCATCCCTCCACTTTCTAGTAGCGGAATCAATCTAGGGCCATCCCCCATAGTTCAGCCCTCCTAGGGGCATTCTCTGAGAGGCATCCTCCCAAGGGGCACTTCATTCCCGAGTAATTGGAGCCCACCTGACATTTCTTAAGCTCAGTTTACATTTCATTCACGGACTAATCCCTACTGGTATGTCTTCATCCTTGATTGAAGGGGCAAAATTATTTGTTCAAAAATAAGTCAATCAAGAATTAAGACGCTTTATACGAGGCAATAACTAACTCGATGCTTTTATTGTCTCTTGATAGGTTATTTAAATTCATCACCAGGAGAGTCATCCACCTTAGGAAAGGGATACGTCAGTCAGTAAAGTCGATCCGCCTTAGGAAAAGGATACGAGGAGAAGTCATTGGCCTTAGGAAAGGGATACATCAGACAGAAAAGTCATCCGCCTTAGGAAAGGGATACATCAGCCAAGAGAGTCATTCGCCTTAAGAAAGGGATACATCAGCTAGGAGAGTCATCCGTCTTAGGAAAGGGATACATCAGCTAGGAGAGTCATCTGCCTTAGGAAAGGGATACATCAGCCAGGAGAGTCGACTACCTTAGGAAAGAAATACATCAGCCAGGAAAGTCATTCGCCTTAGGAAAGGGATACATCACCAGGAGATTCATCCGCCTCAGGAAATGGATACATCAGTTAGGAAAGTCATCAGCCTTTTGAAAGGGATACACCCTCAGGAGAGTCATCCACCTCAAGAAAAGGATACACCATATCAGCCAGAAGAGTTGATTCATATCTTCCCTAGTAAAGTCACTAAGGGATACACTATCAGAAAGGAAAGTCATCCGCCTTAAAAAAGGATACGCACTGGCAAGAAAAAGCCACACACCTTTGGAAAAAGGCACCACCTAGGTAAAGAGTTAGCCTCGAGAAAGGAACCCATTCAAATTACCACCACCACCTTAGGTATCAATCCTAAACTCTCACTCATGTCGTGAGATCATACAGATCTATATCTGTAGTAATCCCATGAGGAGCACTCTATGAGCACTAGATTCCAACAATCTATCTCGTAAAATGATGATGAGAGCTAGATAATGCATTCTTTTACAGGTGTTATCCATCAAAGGTGTTCCCACTACTACAGAGTTAAGTTTAGCCTTAACACAAAGACCTAGACTGACCTTAGGTACCCCGTATGAGTGCTGCCAAGTGGTACAGATCCACTGGCAGACCCATATAGGGTGACTACCTTTTGTATGCCTAGGGGGGACCCGTACGGGTGGGGCCCCACCTGTACAAGTATGCTTGTTTCCTGTTCAAGCTTTTTCAAAAGTAGTCTCTTACCATTTTCGGGAAAAGGTAGGTTATGAATGCGGGATCACCGAATTTGGACCTAATTTCACCCTATAAAAAGGGGCCTTCTCCTCTTATTTCAACACATTCACAACACAACATTAGATATACAATAAAATACTACAAAGAAATGGTAGTAAAGGTTCTAGCAATCTCTATAGGTATAATTGAGGTATCAGAGGTATAAAATAGGGAGAAACCCATTCTTTGAGGTTTTGTCCACATTTTATTCATTCCTAACTTTATTTATTTGGATTAGGGGAGATTCTTTCCACACAAATACTCACCTGAATAGTTCTAATTAAGCATATACTTTGGCCAGACTCTCTCTACAATAAAGGGATCGCCTCAAAGTGGATTCACATCGTAAAGGTAACACTCTTGAGTTTCAAAGAGACTCACATCTCCATTATATTATTGATTACTTATTTTCTACCAATTGATTAAATTCTCATTTTAGGTCCAATCCTAACTAATACGGGCTTTGTTGGTACCTAATATATCATTTCGGTGATTGTACTAGTACGCCAAACTCGTATAAAGGGAATTCCCGTTTCCATTTTATCTCTTCTATAATCAATCTGATTAAAATAAATTAAGCACAAGTTTTATCGGATTCGATAGGACTCAGACAGGTCCCCCACACCCGTATGGGTCCTCCCCAATAGCAGTACAAGTGCCACCCACCCGAACGAGTACCAGCCTCCGGATAGAATCCAAATTTCAGTTTTCATTAAATAAAAATCAACCAACTCACCATTTTACCATGCGGTCATTTTCACTAAAAATCTGGTAAATCAACCCACAAAAGTTAAAATACGGCATTACCATATAAATCACATTTTTCTCAATAAAATGTTGATTCATGGCAAGCTACAAACTGCGCTAACCTTTGTGGATGCAGGTGAATTTATTTAAATTTGTTTTATTACTTAGAACAAATGTATAGGTTCTTTTACAATTCGTCCATTTTCCCCCGATTGTAATATTGCTCCCCTATTATTATTTATGCGTTTTTATAAACTAATAAACACATGCATTTCATATGATATAATGTAGAAATAAGATTAATGTGATAATTCCCCAAATGATGAAAATAATGCGGTTTTACGTGGTGAATGTAATTTTGAATTAACTAAATGAGAAATAAGTGACTCATTCGATATCCGAATCTCTGATCCAAAAGGTATGAGTCTCCCGCCTAATCGAAACCGTACCAAAACTCTTTCCTAAGTAGATAAGTTGAGTGGTGACTCTATCTTTTGTATCGAGATTTGGGTCTCGATTCTTTTATTCATTAAAATTGGCTTATTGTGCAAACCTGAACTAAAATGGTTTTATCACGCTTAAATAAGAAAACAACCCCGAGTGGACCCCACCCCAAGGTGCAGGAATTTTCATCCCCTCACAGCTGCATGTCGAAGCATGGCATGGCAAATCAAAATATGGCACGGCGATGCACGTCAAGAGCATAACTAAACCTGATATGACACTGCACGTCAAAACAAAAATATAATGTGACATAACACTGCATGTCAAAGCATTACATGGCACTACATGTCATAAACTCAGGGTTTACATGGTATTATCTGTCATACACATGGATACATGGCACTACATGTTATAAGTACAGAGTTATATGGCACTATATGTTATATTCATAGAATGCATATTATAGACTAAACTTAACATAACACAACGTGTTAGGTTATGAATATAACCCTAATAAATGAATACATGTGATTGTGTAGGATTTTAGAGGTACCAAAAAAGGGCGCCAAACGTTCATGGATCATTCAACTAGAGAGTGGTTTTAACATTCGTGGAGTATTTAACAATGGTTAGGTATTCGAGGATACTAAATAGGGTAATGAATCTCGATATTCAAGGAATATCAAATGAGATCGGGTGATCACATATAGCAATGAGGTCTAATTGGGTTATTTGCCACATTCATGAAATGCACAAATTCAAGTGTCTTTCAGGGAAAGTACAACTCAGTGAAGTGTCATTTTAGGAATGCACGAAGATTAAGATCATCTAGGATGCCCCTAGGGTAGGACTTATTTCGGCCATTCAAAGAATGCCAAAAAAGGCTATATCTTACTGGACATTGATTCGTCAATCGCTATGTTGCCTTAGAGTTAGGAAATTTTTGGTCATTCGGGGAATGCCAAAAAGGTAGTGTCTTAATGGACATCGATTCAGCAATCATAATGTTGCCTTGGTTCTGGATAAGATTTGGTCATTCAAGGAATGCCAACAAGGGTTGTACCTTAATGGGTATTATTTGAGCAATCATTGGGTTACCAAGGGTCAAATATTTATAGAATATTTGATAAGAGTTAAGCATTCGAGGAATGCATAACAAAAGGGGTAAGTCTTTGATACTCGTGGAATATCAAGCTTGGTCAAGCGATCACTTTAAGTGTCAAGGTTTGGATGAGTTTTCTTTCATGGAAAGCATAACTCAAAATTTTGTCATTCTTAGAATGCATAAAAGTTAGGGTCATGTAGAATGCCCCTAGGTACTTCAGCCAGGTCATTGCAAGAATGGCTTAGCTATTATGTCTCATTGGACAGCAATTGGCAATCACTATATTGCCTTAATTCTTGGAAAAGCCTTGGTCATTTAGGGAATGCCAAATAAGTCATGGTACTTAATTCGGCAATCATGGGATTGCCTTAGTTTTAGTCATTCAGGGAATGCCAAATAAGTCTGTGGTACTTAATTCGGCAATCATGGGATTGCC
This sequence comes from Euphorbia pulcherrima, assembly GCA_947683365.1. Taxonomy (NCBI): domain Eukaryota; kingdom Viridiplantae; phylum Streptophyta; class Magnoliopsida; order Malpighiales; family Euphorbiaceae; genus Euphorbia; species Euphorbia pulcherrima. The sequence goes on from CANTUS010000014.1 coordinate 48,181,872, forward strand.
TTGGTTTTAGTCATTCAGGGAATGCTAATAGGTTTGGGCTTTACAGTCGGGTTTAAGATCACTCGGTGGTCGGGATCAGATGACTCGCTGGTCAGGATTAGTTGACTCACTAGTCTGGGCTTAATGACTTACTAGTCAAATTTTTTTCAACTCATTGGTCAAGTTTGAATTGACTCAGGGATTAAAGGTGACTTTAATAGTCAGGTGACTCACTGGTTGAATTGACTCATTGGTCGATGATGATTTAAGTATTTAGGTGACTCATTGGTTGGGGTGACTTTAGTAGTTAGGTGACTCACTAGTCAGGTTTTGAAATGACTTTAATAGTTAGATGACTCACGGGTCAAGTTTTTGGGATGACTCCAATAGTTGGGTGACTCACTGGTTTGGTTTAGATTGGTCTTACGATTAGGTGGGTTAACTCACTGGTCACACGAAGGTTGACTCATTAGTCCAAGGTGAGCTAACTCGCTGGTCACTTAAAAGGTTGACTCATTGGTCCATAGGTGAGCTGACTATCGGGTTACTCGAAAGGTTTTGACTCATTGGTCTAAGGGATGAGCTGACTCTCGGGTCACTCAAAAGGTTTTGACTTATTGGTCCAAAGGATAAGCTGACTCTCAGGTCACTCAAAAGGTTTTGACTCATTAGTCCAAGGGTGAGTTGACTCTATGGTCATTTAAGAGGGTTTTAACTCATTGGTCTAAGGGGTGAGTTGACTCGATGGTCACTCGAGGTTAACTCGGTGGTCGGAGTTAAGTTGACTTATTAGTCAAAGGTGAGTTGACTTACTGGTCACTCGAGGGTTGACTCGGTGGTCGGAGTTGACTTGACTTGATGGTCACTTAGAGGGTTCACTCGATGGTATAAGGTGAGTTGACTCGCTTGTCACTCAGTGGTTGAATTGATGGTCTAAGGTGAGTTGACTCGCTGGTCACTCGGGGGTTTGTGTATTTCAACTTATGGGTTGAGCCTAGGTAGATTCATTGGTCTTGGTTTATTTTGACTCACGGGTTGAGCCTAAATGGACTCACTAGTCTCGATTATTTTGGCTCATAGGCTGAGCCTAAATGGGCTCACTAGTCTTGGTTGTTTCGGCTCATGGGTTGAGCCTAAATGGACTCACTAGTCTTGGTTGTTTCAACTCGTGGGTTGAGCCTAGGTTGACTTACTAGTCTTAGTTATTTAGGCACATGGGTTGAGCCTAGGTGGACTCACTGGTCTCGGCTATTTTGGCTCATGGGTTAAGCCTAAGCGGACTCACTGGTCTCAGTTATTTCAGTTTATGGGTCGAGCCTAGGTAGACTCACTAGTCTTGGTTATTTCGGCTCATGGGTTGATCTTAGGCGGACTCACTAGTCTCAGTTATTTCGGCTCATAGGTTGAGCCTAGGCGAACTCACTAGTCTCGATTATTTTAGCTCATGGGTTGAGCCTAGGCAGACTCACTGGTCTCGGTTAGTTTTGGCTCGCAGGTTGAGCCTAGGCGGACTTACTAGTTTTAGTTTATTTTGGCTCATGGGTTGAGCCTAGGTGGAATCACTAGTCTCAGTTTATTTTGGCTTAGGGGCTGAGCCTCGGTGGACTCACTAGTCTCAATTAGTTTTGGCTCACTGGTTGAGCCTAGGTGGACTCACTGGTCTCGGTTAATTTTGGCTCACAGGTTGAGCCTAGGCAGAGTCACTAGTCTCGGTTAATTTCGGCTCTCGAGTTGAGCCTAGGTGGACTCACTGGTCTCGGTTAATTTTGGCTCATGGGCTAAGCCAAGGTGGACTCACTGGTCTCGGTTAATTTTGGCTCATGGGTTGAGCCTAGGTGGACTCACTGGTCTCGATTAATTTAGCTCACGGGCTGAGACTAGGTGGACTCCCTAGTTAAGAAAATCCAGTTTGCTTAAATGCGGTGGCTTCGTAGGCCAAAAATGTGATTATATTAAGAAATATATTTTCACATTTTAATAAGAAAAGATATTTTTAAAATAAAGCATTTTACTTTATTCAAAAATAAAATAGAGTCGCCACCCGGTTCAGCTCCACCGGGAATTATGATAAACTGATCCAAAAATGGGATTTTCCTACCGAAAAGAAAATGAGATTCTGAGTTTAGACATAATAGTTACTCATATTGTTCAAATTCTTTAGATTAATTTTCAAATTTTGAAATTTCTGTTTATTTCTGCATTACAACGGCTTTATTTAAGAATTAAATTTAAGAAATAAAATGGGCATTATAAAGGCTTAATAAATAGACTTTTTCTACTGAATTTTAGCAGAGTAATGGCAGCACTTGGGCCTGGGCCCAGGCCCAAAAACTCGAATAGAGTTTCCTCACATTCTAGATGTTTGTCTGTACCTGCGAGCTTATTTACACATATTATAGTTTAAGTGGCGCCAACGGCTCACTTAACCAAAAGAATGGAATGCAATAAGTAATAATAAAGTAATAAAAATGTGTTTTAATGAATTTGAAAGTTGGGCTTAGACCCAATTACCCTCGGTTTACCTTTTTGTATGTCCAGGATGACTTAAGAGCCGGTGTAGGACCGAAGTTGCCGAAGATTGTGATTTTGCAGGAAAATAGATTTAACCCAAGTTATGGCTATAATCTTGGATTATTTCTACAGGAAATGTGAAATTTAGGTCGTTTTTAGAGCGAAGATCATTGTGGGATCTTGATCTAAAAAGACCGGAGACTGAGCTTATACCGAGTGTCGGTGATGAAGCTCAAATCTGGAAGTATTTTGATAGAGTTTTGAGACTTTTGGGACTCCCGGAACTGAAAAAGGATGTAAAGGTAATTTTGGAAATTTATGAAAGTTTTCGTCTCCTGTTGAAATGAGGGGGAGACCCCATATTTATAATGGCTTGGTAATTAGCCGGCGGGCTAATTACCACTCTGATAGGATTTGATTTCAGATCCTGTAAATCCTGCTCAAATCTTGGTAAGATTTGATTTTCTTACTAGAGATCGGTAAATAGCCGACGAGCTAATTACCTATATTTGACCAAACTTTGACTTTTTGATTTTTCAGTAGGAAATGCTAAATTAGAGCTTCCCTGGAATGTTGGTTTTTTGAATTTCGGATTTTGGATGACAATTCGATCCTTTTTTGCTCTTTTATCTGATCACTAAACGAAATAGGCATTATTCCTCATCGGGGCCAAGCGGACCGTGCTAACAATTGCATCCAAGGGTAAACCTGTTGATTGAGGAAAGGCTGTCCCCTTAGGTGTGACCACAAAATTGGGGGTTGGGCCAGATGCCCCAAACTGAAACGAAGGTGAAATAAATCCCTAACTAGGCTGAGCGAATTGACTGACGGCTGGCAGAAGCACTGCACCCACTGACTGGAATGACTAGCTAACTAAACCAAATGGACCCAAAGAACCCAACTGACCAAACTAACTGGAAGAATACCTGTGAGTCTGCACAGGTGGTAACTGAAACTGAGTGAATGGATTATGAGTGACCCTCGATACTTGCTCACTAATCACCACATTCACTTATGGAGCACTGACAGGTGCACTATAAGGAGCATTGGCCATTCTCTCTTAGGCCATGATCGTCCTAATGGAGGCCAACATCTTATCATTCATTCAGTCCAAGAACTGATCACTTCCCAAGTACTATTAGATGACATTTACTATCTCTGACCTAACCTCAGCCCTTGATGCATTTGCCTCCTTACCAGAAGCAACATTCTCAACCTCAACATCAATCTGGCCCTCTGGAGTTAGAGTACGAGACATTTCCTTAGGATGGTAGACAGAAAGATCAACCAGACTAAACTGACTGCTGGACAAAATAATCGAACATAGAAGCGGAGCAACCCTTAACTTAGCTAGAGGAGGAGAAGGAGCTAGAATTCGAACCAAATGGACCTGAGAACGTCGCCAAGTTTTAACCCTTTGAGCTTTGGCTGAGGTGTTAGCCAAAAGATCAATACATGCATGGGATGCGTTATGCATGCATAAATTATAACGATGCTTGGTGGGGTTAATTACAAGGGTATGTAACACAACACATGCGAAGAGATCGGTTCCGTCCTTATTTCTCCCCCCGAGTCTAAGGGTATTCTTCCTTATTCTAATATCATACAGAAATCACGGTACCTATAAGGTAAAATTCTAAGGCTTTCGATAAGAATGGCATAGGGACATATTGCAAGTTTGATGTAGAAGGTTCCCATCTTATCAAGCCTCTTTTGGCGGGAGATGACAATGAGTGCTCCACCCACTAGAGTGTCCCCAATTCCTAATAGGGCATGGGTGACACTTTCGTGAGTTTTGCGGAAAAATAGGGCACCTAGCTCTAGAAGAAGAGCGCATAATTAAAGATAGAAGGAGGTGAGAAGATAGAGTGTGATAATTTTCCCAAATGATGAAAAAGAGAGCGGGTTGAACCAAGTAAATAATTTTCGGTGCTCATCTTAATCTTTTAAGCTTTTAAAACAAACAAAAATTTTGCAAGTTAAAAGATTATTTCCCCAGCAGAGTACCACTATAAGGTGTTGATGACGTGTGGGTGTCCCTTGGCGCCTGCGTGAGAGGCGGGGCCTATTGGGGTTTGGTTGGATTTAGGCGTGACAAAACATTTTTAGTTCAAGTTTGCACAATAAGCCAATTTTAATGAATAAAAGAATCTAGACCCAAATCTCGATACAAATGATAGAGTGGTCACCCAAGTTGTCTACTTGGGAAAGAGTTTTGGTATGGTTCCCTCTGGGCGGGGGACTCATACGTATTGGATCAGAGATTCGGGTATCGGATGAGTCACTTATTTCTCATTTAGTTGATTTAAAATTACATTCACCGCTTAAAACCATATTCATTTTCACCATTTAGGGAATTATCACAGAAATCCTATTTCTACACGCTTTCACACTTGTTACATGCGTTTACAGATTACAATAAAGCATAAGCAATAAATGGGGTGATAAAAATTACAACCGGGGGAAAATGGGGGAATTGCAAGAGAACCTATACATTTGTTCTAAGTTATAAAACAAAATAAAAATAAATTTCCCTCCATCCACAAAGATTAGCATAGTTTATAGCATCTCATAAGTTAGCATTTTATTAAGGAAAAATGTAATTATGTTAGTGTGGCGATTTTGTGATCGATAGTGCCCGGGCGGCTTCTGGGATCGAAGAGAAATAACGGGTCTTCAACGTCTTTTGTTATGAAAACACATTTTAATTTTTGTGGGTTGATTTGCCGAATTATTACTGAAAGTGATCGCATGCCAAATGGTGAGTTAGATTGATTTTTAACCAATTTAAAATGAGTTCTAGGTTCTGCCTAGGGCTGGGACCCTACGGCTACTAGGGAGGACCGGTACGGGTATGGTGTATCCGTATGGGTCCTGTCTGGTGCAGGCAGAAACTTTGTTCAGTTCAATTTATAGATTAACAGTTAATCGATTGGTGGAAGAAAAATAAAATAAGGAGGGATTTCCCTCTGTAAGAGTATAGCGCACCGATCTAATATCTCGACGATACAAGATGCCACACAAGGGTCATAAGGGTTAGGACCTGACCTGAAACAAGAAACAAAAAGAGCAAAAATAATAGAAGAGGTAGAAAATAACAACAATAATAAAACTGAAATATGAGTCTCTTTGAAACTCGGGAGCGTTACCTTTACGGCGTGAATCCACTTTAAGGTGATCCCTTTACCGTTGAGAGAGTCTGACCAAAGTAGATGGTGAAATAGGACTATTTAGGTGAGTACTTGTGCGGGCAGAACCTCCCCTAAATCCTAATGAATGAAGTTAGGAATGAATAAAATGTGGACCAAACCTCAAATGATGGGTTTTCTCCCTATTTTATACCTCCTATACCCCCACTATACCTTTTCTATACCTATAGAAACTGCTAAAACTTTCACTATAATTTCTCTATAGTCTTATTCTAATATGAATGTCTCTTATAAAATGAAGGGAAAAAGCCCTATTTATAGGGTGAAAGTCAAGTCTGAATGCAATAATCAGCATTCAAGACCCACCCTTTCTCAAAAATGGTAAGAGATTACTTCCGAAAGAGGCTGATTAGGCAATCAGAGGACCCGTATGGGTGGGGCCTTACTCGAACGAGTACTAGGGGACCCTTATGGGTCCCCTTCACACGTATGGAAGGTAATCCCCATACGGGTCTGTTAATGGATCCTTACCACTAAATAGAACTCGTACGGGTACCTAAGGGCAGACTAGGTCTCCGGACTTCGGCCAAACTCAACTCTGCAGTAGTAGGAACACCTCTGATGGACAACACCTAAAAGACATTGCATCATATACCTCTCATCATCATTTTATGAAAAGGATCATTAAAATCCAGTGCTCACAAACATATATGGTTATCGACCCCCAATCTGATGCAAACAACAAGGAGGAGAAGAGCACGAGCAAAGAAGGTGAAGGTGATGCTATGGAAGAGTAGAGTAGTACATTTGTAGAATAGCTATTTTCCAATTGTAAAATCCTGTAATAGCCAGTTCTGTAAATTTTCTACTTATATATTTCTGTACCTGTAATCCAAAACTTCATGAGGTTAACTATTGTCAACAACAGAAGTATATATAGTGAAAATATTCTACTCAGAAATCACTTCTAAGTACAATCTATAATTGTACTTCAAAAACTTAAAAGCTAGAATGCAAAAATGTTAATAAACATGATCCGGATCTATTCCCAACAATCTCCCCAATTTGATGGAAACAAAAACCTAAGCACATCTAAGCATAAGGAAAAGGGGTTTTATGAGCTAAGTATGATTCTTGATACTTAGTCATTTACAAATTTACTCCCCATAATTTACGCCCCTTAACTCCCCGAACATGAAACTGCCATTATCCCATTTATATCTCTAGTTGGATCCCCAGCGCATGAACCATTGCTATTGGAAGGACCAGTTATCAGAGGTCCACCAATTATTGAAGAGATTCTAGAACCACAGCCTCAACCCCAATTCAACCCCTAAATTGAACTATTATGGGATATAAGGAGGTTTGGAAGAGCTAGATTTCCAGGATTGAGGACAGATGCAGAGATAGATGCTAAAAGTGCAAGATCATTGATGTATGAGGAAGTTCTGGGGAGGATTGCAAAGGCTGTTGAGCCAGTGCAAGGATTTTTGGTAGCTATTGAGGAGATGAAGGCTCACTTCAAATCTGTCCCTACACAGTTCTCTCTTGTCAAGGCTATAGTATCCCATACTTTGTCTTTGTTAAATATTGCAGGTAGGCAGGCTGAGCATTTGATGATGGAAGCTGAAGAGCTTACAAAGAAGATGGAGAAGATTTATGAGAGCAACTATCGAGTTCTGAATAAAGAAAGAGACTTCATGAATTCCATGGTTGATAAGTCAATCTTGTGTTGCAGGGAATGTAGGCGGTGATGAATGGTTATAGCATTCTAAGTAAAGAGAACGATCTCAATTCATCCAAGATAGATGCAATTATAGATGCCATTAATGCGATGATCACTGGAGTTACTAATCAAGGCAACTCCAATATGCTGAAGCAGATGAAGGGAGATATTTTGAAGGGAGTTAAGGACTCTGAGGAAAGAATTTTGACAGCGCTTAAGAGGCTCAATATATCTGACGCTCTAAGTAGCGACATTGTTATGTCAGAAGCTGACAACTAGAAATCGCACTTTTAGTGGCGAAAATTTGGTGGCGAATTTGTGTTTGCCACTAAAAGCAGTAAATTAGTGGCGAACGGATAATTCACCTCTAAAAGTAGCTCAATGGTGGTGAAATGAAATTTCGCCACAAAAAGTATGTTTTAGTGGCAAACATTCGAATTGCACCACAATACATTCATTCTATAGTGACGAATTAAAATATCGCCAACAAACCTACAGGTGACAAAGATGAATTTCGCCACTATTCATACTAAATAATATAATGGGGGCTTAAATTTCCCCACTAAAATATACAAGCTAGTTAATTTTTTATTTTTTTTTCAAATCTCCACTATAAAAAAAAGTTATTACTAAAAACTTATATTAATCGATCTTAACTCTCATAAAAAAATTTCAACGGAAAAATCGAATTTCAATGATTAATTTTTCATTATCAAGATTTAATATTGTCATTTTTACTCATTTTTTATATTTTTTCTTTCATAATTTTTTTTTGTTTCTTTGACCTGATATGATGAGTTTAATTAACTTAATTTGATCTAGCTAATATATATTTTTGTTTTTATTTATTTGTAAGTTTTATTTATTATTATGTAATTGAATTATAAAGATGTGAATGACTATCTAAAAAAGTATATTCATATAATATAAATTTGGTAGAGCTATATGTCATGTAATTATATTTTTTAATTCATTTTCTTTTTATTTGACTATTAAAAAACAAAAAAGAAAATTGTAATCAATTACTATAAAAAAATTTAAGTAATATTTATTATGAAAATTTTTTACTGTCACAAATTGATTTTAAAATAGACATTTTCTGACAATGTTATACATAAATTTAAGTATGTGAATGCCCGTTTTCAGGAAATAGAAAATATTCTAGCTTGAACTATTATTTTATACTTTTTTTTTGTTAGTCTTACTCTTAAAAATATGCAAAGAAAAGAAATATAAAAGATGTGGGTGTAAAAATGGGTATAGAATTCGTTAAAAAAATGGGTATAGAATCCGGGTCCAACCAAACCCGTACTATATATTCATGTTGTTCACATTCGCGTAACCCTATTCTCACTCTTCCATTTCAAATTGCAGCCGCAACCCACAACTGGTAGTTACCCCTGCTTCAAACACCGGCAAGAACCATCGTTCTTGATCGTTCGTGCTGAGATCCCTCCTCTACAAGTTATCATCTCATGGTTTTAGCATCCACTCAGCTCCTCTCCTGGTCTTTCATTTACGGTTTCAGAACACTGATCGGGAATGAGCTTGTTCCTCTTTTTACTATATTGTGCCATGTCCACCACTATGAACTTTTAGATGGCTTAATTTAGGGCTTATTACTCTGCTAGGTTTATATATATTGGTGAATTTGAATTCAGTAAATAAGAGGCCAAATCGTTGAACACGAGGTTTAATTTTATGTTTCTGTAGCTGGGTTTTTTTAGTAGTAAAGTAACTGTAGTAGTAGTTCACGCATAGAGATATCATTGTTTGGTACATGAATAGAACTCCTTGCTTATAAAATGGAAGGGGTTTTTAAAGGCGGTGGCAACGTTTTCTGCTTGCCTTTTCCCACTGTCAAAAAAAAAAAAAGAACAGAACTTCTTGCTTAAACTCTTTTTCCAAAATTTTAAATTAATTATTCAACCCATTTCATTCAGGGAAGCTTTTACTTGGACCTGTTCTGTATGCTATTGTATTGAGATATGTCTTTATTCGGTAAGCTGTTTGTTTAGCTATCCTCTTTTTGCGTCTTGTGTTTCTAAACTTGTAGCCCTCAATTCATGCACATTTGTTCAATTGTTTTTGTTACTTATTAGAATTTTTAAATTTATTCTGTCAGTATAAATATTTAAAAATGTTAGTAGAGAGCGATGTGGAATAGTGAAGCATACTGACCTAAAAGTATGTTTCAGTTATATACTTTAACGTGGTTTTAGATCGCAACTATTTTTATGATTAAATTGACAGAGTGTTAGATGGCATTTTGTTATTTCTTTTGCTTTTATAACTTTCTAAGACTACAATGACTGTGGCCCTTTGAAGAGATAACAAGTATTTCCTTATATTGTGGAAGCTTTAAAACTATGAAATTAGGCTTCAAACATTCATTTTGCATTGTAACTTTGATCTTTTGATTTGGAAGGGGATTTAGTTCTATGGTCTGATGAAGAGGTCATATAAATTTGTGTACATTTTCATTTTTTGTATTAATTGGCTAATAACATTGGTGTGCTTATCGTGTACATGATTATCATTAGTGTCTTTATTTATTTCATTTGATTGATTATTGCATTTTTATGGATCTATTGTAAATAAATTGCAGGCAATGTTTTGATTTTCTTGACACCATTTGAAGTTGTCTTTATGTTTTGGTTTGATGGTGGACTGAAATTGCTCTTTGTTATGGGCATATACGAATTTAGGTGATGCGTTCTCTCAAACATATTCACGTGGAGTGCATCATGTTGGTGCTCTTAGAGGTTGGTTTGGAGCACATTGATGGACTGCAAGAACCTGTCCTTTTCACAACACATATATGCCACTGCAACTACAACGGTATGCAATGTGTTAAATGCCCAAGTCCATATTTTTCTAACGTTTATAGTTCAATATTTGCTGGATGATGAGTTGCATATTCGAATGAAACCAACTGTTACTTCTATATTGAAATGCAATGTGACATCTATTTACCGATTCCCTTTATTATGTCTGTGCATTGTGTAAGCAACTCCTCTCTTATTCATTGAAGTTTAATGATTTAACATAGAAATATTGATGTTGTGATTGTTTATTGGTGTTAATATCTTTAAACTCTTTTTAGATGTAATGCAAGTTGATTATTTTTGTTATAATTTGGTCATGAAATCTTGAAGTATAAGTAAAACATAAGTGTTTCAAAAATTGAATTAGATTTTCTAACATTTGATCTACATGCATGTTGTTTGCATATATATTTGTGAGGAAGCATGTTTAGAGTAAATTGGTTTTTTACAATTGCATTTGTTTTTAGTCTTTTGAAAGTTATTTGCACATTTGTAACAAAATTATCTATATATTACTTTATGGTAGCTTCCTTCAATCCAAGTGATCAATTTAGTAGTGAAATCAAGATCCTATGGGGCAAAAATATTTTGCCACTAAAGCAAACAACTCTACTATAAAACACAGAATGTTGTGGGGAAATATATTGCCGCTAATTTAATTTAATGGGGATACTGTGCACCAGTAATACTTCTATTTAGTGGCGATAATGCTTTAGTGGCGATTATTTTTGCCACTGAAAACATGGTTCTAGTGACGCAAATAAGCGCCACTATAATAAGCAATTTAGTGGCGACTTATTTTCTGCCACAATGATATTACTTTTTGTGGCGAATTTATTTTTTCCCCACTAAACCTTTTAGAGGTGTAGTATTAGCCGCATTCCCCACTAAAAATTAAATTTCTTGTAGAGACAAGAACCATCTTTGCACTCTTGGTCACATTAGTGATCAAATCAAGACTGTTCATGCTAATGTCATTAATGATGGTCAAGCAATTAATCAGATTCACAAGCAAGTGTCATCGCATATCAGAAGCACTCCTATGCTAGAATGGATCTTAAGGGAGAATAATCAAGTCGAGGCTCTGGCAAGTCTCACCCAGATTTCGAAGGAAGGACTGAATGCTCAATACCGGGTCAATCAATCTCAATCTCGCGCTATAGTAGCACTCTTTGCTTTTCTCAAGGAGCAGGACTTTCTTTCATATGAGATCTATGAATTATTAGTTCAGAACTTTTCTGCTATCATTTATGGAAAACTCAAGCATTTTGATGCTTCTCTAGACTCGTTTGATCGTCAAGCTCAAGCCATTTTGGATGCATTGGCAATGGGAGAGAAGGATTGCAAGAAGCAAGAGCAAGATGAGAAAGAGAGAGATCAGAGGGTAGCTGAGTTTGCGTATGAATTGTCCAAGGATCTGGAGTGCATTGTAAAGCAATATATTGAGACTCGTAAGAGGAAAGAAAAGGAGATTGCATAGCCAAAGGAGAAGTCGTCGTCTAGGTGGGATCAACAGGTTTTTGAAGAGAGAAGAGCAAATCTTGGAGGACCACCTATGCCTAAGTAGAATAGAATGTTTTGTAATTTGTAGTGCTGATTATAAAGCTGAGTATAGATTAACTCTTTGTTATTTGTACTTGAGTTATCATTATATATAAAGATTACTTATTCTATTCTAAGTTAAGATCTTCTTAGCTTGTTGTATTTTCTGCTATATATATGTCTCTGATCCTCCAGAAAAATATGAGAAGTATTGAGGAATGATGACCTTATAAGAATCAAGGATTGTGGGGGATTTAGCTTATGCTGACCTTAGAAGAATCAAAGATGCTGAACACAGACATATCAAACATGTTTGTAAGGTATCCTTGATCTAAATATCTTATTGATTTAATTCTCGCTCAGTTAATTGCCATTGGTCAAAATGGGGGAGATTGTTGAACCAAGCACAAGTTTAACTGACTCGGTGGTTGACTCAGTAAGTGCTTAAGTTTTTATCATAACAATTAAGTTCAGTTTGAGTTAATTAAATCAATAATGATGTTAAAATAAATAGTCTATGGATACATGTGGCTTATTAAATTCAAGGGTAGAATTTTATGTCTCTATTGACCTAGCTATTTAGTTTAACTCTGAGTTGTTCAGAGCTGAGTATATACATTAGTCGCTGACTAAGTACTATTCACTCAGCGCTCGATATTTAGATTGTGTTTTAGCTGTGCATAAGTTTATATCTTTCGCTGAGTTACTTTATGTCTGTCAATGGAACTAACCTTTCCATTTGAGGAAAAATGGAATCTTTGCTTTTAGTGTTGCTTTTTACAGGACATTAATGAGACAAAGATAAAAAGAATTAATGCCTTGACAAGACTCAGATTAATGAAGAAAAGGACAAAGTCTTCTAGAATCAAGCTACAAAAAGTCATTTGCCAATTTGGGTAATTCTGCACATCCAATAACAGTGTATCGTGCACTCTGCAAAATGTCAGATTACCAGAAGGAATGGGAAGACAACACGTAGCAAGTCAGTGCGAGATTTCTCTAATGGAAGACTAGCATTAAACGACAAAGGATTCAAATTGAAGCTTGAATTTCAATCTAACGGATTGATTTCTATCTCACAACGGTGTGATTATATCTCTTAACGGATCGATTTGAAGAAGCAATGAGTGAATAGATGAGCTATCAATTTCAGAAGATGCCAAGGCAAGTTCAACGGCTACTTTCTTAATTCCAACTATGAAAGGAGCAAGAAGGCAAGCATTAGAATTTGGTGATTACACCTGAATTTCTGAGAAGCTAAAACTCTTACAATTTACAAGTTTTGAAGAAGTTCAATCAAGGAAGCAACTACTTAGCGAAGAATCTGCTTTGAACAAGAGAGATTAGAATAGATCATTTGAATTGTAATATTTGATTGCCTGTAACTGGTTCAACGTTTCTATAAGTTGATTCTAACTCTTGTTTAGAATTTGTTGAGTTGAAAGTAGAACAGGGTATTCTACTCAGCGACTGAGCGATTACAACTTGGAGGGTACTTTCTGTAATTGGGGAAATTTGTGAAAGGCTTCTCTGCCTAGGGTAAAGGAGTTGAGATTAGTGGATTAAAGCCAATACACTCTATTGGGACTAGATGTAAGCACATGTTATTGAACCAGTATAAAAATCTCTGTGTCCTTTGCATTGAAGTTTTTCAGATTTCCACTCAGCCAGCTGACTTACTTAGCGGAGTTCATATAATCACGAAAAAGTTTCCTAAGTAATTAAAGTGAGTCATTCACCCCCCTCTGACTCATTGAATGCACGTATAGAGATCAATAATTAATATTATATTTATAATAATTTTATTATTAATGAAATTAGTATTACAATGAATACATTAATTAACTATAATATGAATATAATATTAATTATTATAATGATTTAATTATGATTAATAATTATTATTTTAATTATTGTTATCAATAATAAAACTAATTAAATTAATATTATTATATTTATTTATAATTATTATTAAATATAACTATAGATGATAATATTAATATAATAATGAATATTATTATTTAATACTTATTCTTATTTCTTAATTTATAATAAGTATTGATAATAATTAAATATTACTATTGACTATTATTATTTTAATATTGAATATATGTGTTAATAGTAAATTTTTTTATATTTGTTCATTATTTATAATTATCTCAATTATATTTAAATTAAATAATATTAAATAATAATATTATTAATTATTATTTTTAATTATAAATAAGAATTAATATTTATATTAAAAAATATTATATATTTAATATATAATATTATTATATTTTATTAAATTTTTAATTATTACTCAATATTATCAATAAATATTATCATTATTATTAATTTTAATAGTTTTTAGAAATAATATAAGTAACAGAAATAAAGTAAGGGAATATGATTACCTATGTGAGTGGGGGAATGACATAGACGAGTTTGGGGTAATGAGATAAATGATTAAGGGTAATGAAAATTTAAGAAATGGGCAAACAAACACCAACAAAGGGAATAGACAGTTTTCATTCCCTTTCCCTTTCCTCATTCCCCCAATCCAAACGCCCCTAAGGATACAAATTCCACCTTAAAATGAAAATGGAATATCAAAATAAAATTTTACATTATTTTGTGTTTGTAAATGTCAGTATTTAGCTAAAGTGCCTTATTTTGTTATAAGTCCCTTTAAGCTAACATTTGGTTTTCTTAATGCCAATTAGCAAATCTAGTTAATTGATATATATAACATTAAAGAGGATGTTATTGCAATTATACTAAAAATCAAACAATTTTGCATCTCAAAAATTGATTTTAATTAACTATAAGATTATCAAAGTGTATATATTTTTGCATGTGATTCAATAAATTTGTAAGACAAGCTCTACCCTACTTTTAAATTTAGCCCAATTGGTGCAGTTGTTCCCTTAGCTGTAAACGGTTGATGATCACTTCTTGGTCTCTCAAAATAGCAAAAAAAGTAATAAGTATTTGCTTACAACTGTTATTTATTATTGAAAAAGAAAATAAACAATTGTTCATATTATTAGCGGAGGACATGTATGAAGGGCCAATAACAAGTAACAAGTGTACAAACTGGACAAGGAGTAACAGAGGAATTCCTCATCACAATTGGATTACATCAAGGATCATCTCTAAGCCCATTTTTGTTTGCTCTAGTTATGGATGAGTTGACCATCAAAATACAAGACGACATCCCATGGTGTATGTTGTTTGCGGATGACAACGTATTGATTGATGAATCAAGGGAAGGGGTGAACAAGAAGCTAGCGATGTGGAGAGATTCGTTAGGGAGTAAAGGTTTTAAGTTAAGTAGAAGTAAGACGAAGTATTTGCACATTAAGTTCAACCTACGGAAGGGAGATGAAGGAGAAGTAAAACTAGGAGATGCAATGATGCCAAAATGTAAATAATTTAGGTATTTGGGCTCTGTCTTCCACGAGGAGGATGCTTGATGATGATGTAAGTCATAGAATCAATGTAGGATGGATGAAATGGAGAAGTGCTACCAGAGTCTTATGTGACAAAAAGATACCTTTGAAAGTGAAAGATAAATTCTACAGAACTGTGGTTAGGCCAGCCATGACATATGGGAGTGAATGTTGGGCTATTAAGATGTTATATATGATGTATGCCCTTGAGTCAATTATGTCTTAGTTAGTTTTATTTGTATGAACAAAGTTATATTAACTAAGGCATTCTTTTGTTATATAAATGACTGAAAATATATTATGACTGGTTTAGAATATATTCATTGATGTGTTTGCAAAAGTCCATGACATAATCATAGCACGAATTGCAAGGGCATAGTGGGACTATGTTGGTGAGAACTGGTTTGTGTGCAATTATGATTTGTCTAAATATACCTAGCCATAGTATCATCAAGACTGGACATTGATGAATGCGGATAGACTAGCATATGTCATCATACATCTTGAATTTGATTCAGAGTAGCATATCTCCAATTCTAGAGGGTGGTACCTTAGGTTAACACATGAATGTATTCAGGGAGATACATTAAAGACCGCTATGAGAAAACACCCGGTAATCTATATTATGTGTTGGTGTTTTAATCGTCTCATTGCAATAGCAATACAAATATCCTTAGACCTAAGATACTAGTTACCTTGTTCAGATATTGCTGTACTTTGGATTATACCTATACATTCTATAGATTGGATGATACGCATAATTACGGGTATAGTTGATGTCTGTCCGTTGGTAAGCTGAGTACTCAAGATGGAATCTATCACTCCACTATACCAATATAAGGGAGATGTACCTTGGCCACTTGTTAGAAGTGACACACTCGTAAACCTCTGATCAGAGTATGAGTTGATAGGATGGGATCCTGATCAACACATTAAATGGTTGAGTAGTATACTTTGGCAACAAGACTAAACTATTGGGGTAGCTATTATAGCTATTAGTGAATAACACTTAAACCGAGTCCTAAAAACCATATGGTACTTAACAGTTGATAGAATGAGTGAATTGTATTGAAACTATTACAGAACCGGGATTAAGTCACAATGAACGTGATGTTCTGAATATTGAGGGGTCATATGCCTTTGCTAGAGTGCCACTATGACCGATGAAAGTAATTGGAGTCCATAACGGTCTGGAGCTCCGAGCCGGTCAATTCCTAAAAGGGATTGATCCAGGTTAAACTTTTGTTGGCTCAATATTACTGGATCTTATAAGGTCACACTTTGAGTTACGACCGAGCTATGTAAAGAATCGTTAGACTAGGTCTAATCTAGAAGAGCAAGGAAATATGGTTAGACCATAACATATTGGTTAGACCAATATTCATTGATTGGACCAATGGGCCTGATAAATAATGAGGATAAAATAAATAAAGGGAAGACTAGACTAAACTTAGCAGGATTTATTAATATTGGATGTTGGATGAATCTGCTCAAGTGGATCTAAAAATGTACTGTGGGACGGTACAAAAAAGACATGCTCATGGGCCATATAGAAGCACTGCTCGGAATAGTGTTGCGCATGGCCCATAGGACACGTGTAAGCGGGCTGCGTTTTGGCAGCCCACAGTACGCACATGCGCAGGCGCTCAGCCCTTATGGGCTTGCTGTGAGAACGAGATTTTGCAGTCCTTCTCACGAGACGATGATGACGTGTACCCGATTTTAATGCCTCAAAACAAAATTTCTCTTTAGAATTCTTATTACCAATATAGTATTCCTTGTGAACTTTATACTTGGTAGAATCCAATTTGGCGTGGCCGATAACGCGTCCAGTAGGAGCGTGAACCGATGATTTACACCTAAATTAAATAAACCTCTAGATACCCACTAAAATATCATTAAAATTCAAAAATCTCACTTTGACCCCTTTGACCCGTGTTTGGTAGCTTTTCAGGCTAGTGGGCCTGTTGGCAGTCAGCTTTTTGAAAGCTGATGCTGCCAGCGGCATCGTCCGATGCAGCCGGCGGTATCATCCATGTCGCTAGCGGCATGGCCAAATCGGGCTCTGCAGACAACTTTCTTCCTCCTCCTTGGGACAGTCTCTTTTTTGCCATTTTGGTGAAAATGGCTGAAAGGCCTAAAAAACCACCCCATTTTACCTATAAAAACACACCTTAGGCTTCAGAAAAAAAAGAGGAGAAGGGAGAACACAAGGAGAGGAATCTGAAATTAGGACTTACAAAATTCTAGAGTGAGAAACTAGTTATAGTGAGATATGAATTAGAAAAGGTAGGAAAAAGGATTTGAATCCATTTTTTCCTAGTTTTTCTTCTTTGAATTCTCTGATTGTGAGTTTAAAATCAGCAGACATTAGATTAAAATCAATCTAAATAGAAATTTAGAGACTCAAGTACCAAATTCACTACCAAATCATCACTAGAAGCTCTCCGGAGGTGTTCCTTGGTTCACGAAGAGGTGGATTCACGGCCCCGAGGTAAAAATCCTGAGTCTCAAAGCTCTTTGGCATTAATATTGCTGGTTTGTGCTGATTCTTGTTGATTTGTGTTCTTTTCGGGCTTTCTGTCATTTTTTGACCGTTACCTGCTGCTGCTACCAGAAATTGAAGTCGCTGGAGACATGCGATGTCACCGGTGGTATCACTCATGTCGCTAGAGACATCACTGATACCGCTAGTGACATCACATTCCCCAGAGGCCTCACTTTCTTGTAGGACCCTTTCTTTATGGTACTCAGAAAGCCATGCAACCTGCCTACAGACTGATGCCTCTAGCGACATCACTGATGTCGCTGGCGGCATGTTCTTCTGGACAACTATTTTATTTCTTTCTTTTCCGACCTAGTTTATTTTCCAAAGCTAGGATACACAGTGCAACGATGGAGGTCCAAAACCTTCTGAAAACAGACCCCACCACATACCGTGTGGCATTTTCACTAATAATCCGGATAAAATAACAATCAAGTCTAAAATTTGGTTAAAAACAGAATTTTCCTCAAACATCGTTCAAATCTCATTTTAGCCATCCAACCGGGCTTCATAACGATATAAATGTTTATGCCTCGGGTCTTATTTAGTTTACTAACTCTACATGGTTCGTGATATATCTCGTACGACGTGCCGTATCTATACTAACCATCTTCTGCAGGTAGATGCCTGTTAGGCCTTCGGGTATTTTATTTATCGTTTAGAGAATGTATAGGATTTGAAAGCCCTGTAATAATTTCAATTTCTGCATTTGCTTTTGGTTGACTGTAATAATTTACTCGATAAATGCAATAACAACATAATAACTGAAAACACAAATAAATAGGATGGATTAAACTGATTAAGAAAGAATGAAATGTTTTAACTTGGCCTAATGAAAAATAGATAACATCGTCCGAATTTGGAATCTCTACTTAAGGTACGGTCTACCACCAGGTGGGAAAATTGTACCAAAATTTCCCGGATGAGCTGAACCGGGTGGCGACTCTATTTTAAGTACGGGATTTCGATCTCTTATCCTTTAACACCTAAATTGAACTTAAATCCAACTTCGACATCAATGCTTTCATCACGCCTAAAATGAGGATCAATCCCTCGGCACGCTTCATAGCGCCAGTTGTTATTTCCCTCTGTGCAGCGCATCTCACGCGGCCCTTGAGGGTGGGGAAAAGATCGTCTGCTCACAGTGGCAAATCTACTGGGGATCAAACCTCTTTAAACTTGAAACTTAAAATTTTCAACAAGTTTAAAGGATTTTAATGATGTATTGAAATCATTGGCCAAATTAAAACTTCATTCTTTTTTTATAATGTTTTATCCTTAAACACGTGTGTAGATAGTTCGGTAATTTTTAGGTGCCCCATTTTACCCGAGAAGCTCATGAAAGTATCACTCATGGCCTGTTAGAATTAAGGATGCCTAGTGGGTGGATCACTCGTTTTAACTAACATGTAAACTCCTGCGATCGCACCTATTTGGGGAGTGGTTGAGTAATGTGGAATCAAGGTAAACGAGAACCTTCTACATCAACAACCCTATACCAAAGCCGCGCTAGAAAAAGCCTTCGCATATCATTCCTTTAGGATCACCAAAACAGATAAAACAATTGGGACACGCTTCTCCTGCCATTTTCGGTGAAGAAACCAAACTTCATCCTTCTAAAAACGTGTTGCGCGGGAGTTACAAGGTTGGAAGAGGGACGATTTGCGTACTATGTACTCCATGATCATGCACCCCCATGCATCGGCTTCAAGAGCCAAAAATGAATCAACTTACCCTTACTACTTCCGCCCATAGAACAAGTTTAGCAACATATGTAGGACTTCTCTTGTGCCTCCATTGCGTCACCATATATCACTATATATGACGTGAGATACAAACGTCCCATGTATGTTGGAGGGATAAGCCATCACATCATCTCTAACCATATCTACGTGTAGCCATACATATCCAAAAATAAAAAGCATGCATATCATCCATACCATTTACAACCCATTCATGGTCTAACCCACGGTTCATGATCCTAAACAGTCTTCCTCCCAAGATCTTTGCAACAAACCATGACTCTCCCTTATAATGATGACCTTGCCCTGATCGAGGACCAACCTAGTTCCACCCCTACCATAGGACCAGTTCTTCCGCCATCTCTTGGCATGGAAATTGCTGTCGCCATAACCTAATTTCTCTATTCAGATCTCTTCCACAACACTACTCATGAACAAATCCGGGCAACAGTGCAGTTATTTGTCAGGCAAGCCCTAGCAAATGAGAATGCCAGTTGGATTTCAGAATCAGGTCATCGGCCTCAGTATTAGGGTGGCTTCATTTGGGATGGCTCAGACCAAGTTCTATGTAGCCCACTAGGGGCACGGCCAGCTCGGTTCATTCAACCTCCTATCCAGTCAATTCCAACTCAGCCCCAGCCCAGTATATTCCAGCTTAATCAAACTCCCATGACTCAGCCAGCTTTCTCTTTCGTGCCTCTAAGCCCAAGGCATATAGCCCAAAACTCAATCCTCCTTCTATTTCCTAATGAACTCACCCAGCAGATCTCAGCTCTCCCTAAAGAATCGACCCGACCAGTAATGCCGCCACCACCTTTTGACACGGCACCTTGGGGGATGAATAATTAGCCAAACCTTTTTTATGATCTGATGGCTGGTCCCCGACTTGATCAACTGACTCCTTATTCCTATAGTCAGTTTAGAAGCCACAACCAGGTCACGCGATCTCCGGGCATGACACCTGAAGCCATGCATCAGCCAGCCAACGGCCAACTCGTACATCCTTAGGGCATGACACATGAGGTGGAAGCTTTTTTGCACCAGCTAGTGCCGGCATGTCAAAGGGAGAGGGAACCCCAAGGAAATAGCAGTCAGGTCTCCAAGGGTTCTAGTATACACTTGGCAGAAGGCTATAATGGGTCAAGAGCGTTGCCATCTTAGGCCGAGAGAAGTCGAAAAGCCTCTTAAGAGCCTATCCCGACTGCCATTATGAACCCCTGGGTCTTACCCCTCAATGTGATTTTCACAAGATTAAGAAGGGATGGTCTCATCGAACCCCTTTGTGAGTATAAAAACCCATCGGAAGGCGAGGAGGGAAACTTTTGTGGGTATCATATCCAGTGGGGACATCACACGAATGAGTGCCAAACCTTGGCCTGAGCTATACATCGTCTAGTAAAGGAAGGAAGGATAGTCGAGCCGGATAGAATGCCTGGGGTCACAAGGCTCGTCGACCGGGCAAGTATGACCATTTCTGGTATGCCTAAGCAAGCGAATGGGCCACATGAGCTCACTAGGGTTGTTGGTTCCAAGGATAAGGCCGGTGAAAAGAGGAAAATGTACCTTGACAACGAGATTAGGAGGGCCAGATATAAGTGAACTGGGAGGATGGAAAATATATGGCTTATAAAAGACGATGATGTCCAGGTAGCAGCCACCCAAGCTTTTCCGATAGTGGCTGCAGTACAGTCTAGCCACCCTCCTTTTGCCCTAGAGAAGGCCTCCAACACTTCACTCCCGATCAATTCCCACCTGAAGGCATGATCTTGCAAGGTCCTTCGCCTGTGGAGGTTGATGATTTTTAATATGTAATCATTAGATTTAGCTACTTTGTTTTGTTTTATGTACAAACTTTGAGCTCCATGAGCAACTTCTATTTTTCTTACTTATGTCATGTTTCTACCATTTGATCCACGTATTCATATGAGCATACGCATGATGCTTCCAGTATTCAGGATATTTTACTGTATGAAATTAGTTTGAGTACAAAGGAAGATCCTTATTTGATAATCAAATCCAATAACTTAACTCCTGTCAAACACATATGAGATAATAAAGTGCTTAAAGACTGCGACAATACTTATGCTTGGTCCCCAGATCAATAGTTAGATTATTGAACACCATCAAGCTACCAAAGAAGTATCAACTGGTTCCCTGAAATGGAAAATCATAGCATGCATTTTCACCCACCCACCCATTTCCCTTTTTTCAAACCTTCTCCAATGCTTCTCCGCTCCTTGGCCATTCTTGGCGTGGGGGCATAAACGATTGATAAAACCCAACCTCCATCAAATCAACACTGTAACCGAATCTTACACCAATGTCACTGCCAAGGAAATGACCAAACTCACAGAGAAACACATCTTCACCTAACACAAATTAACCCACATCAAACCCCTCGAGCAGCAAAGAGCAGAGGTCAACCACCGGCAAGAGCATAAAATATGAGGGCAAGCACCTTTACCCCCATACACCACAAAGATAAGACCACAATGGAAGTCGCGATCAGCTTGCCAAGTAAACCAGCAAAATGAGCTACAATTTCACCTTTCAAAGGCACCAAGTAAAAGGCCCCCGAGCTAAATGTCACTTGGTCAAAGCCCTCCACCATCGGTATATGGGGCAAATGCAGGCCTAACCAGGAAGGGCTGTATAAACTGCAGACTACAAGAGTAATCAGAATAGCAATCAAGATGGCAATCAAACTAACCAAGAAGGCTCTATATAAGTGCCAAAACTCCCACAGACTAAACTCCTTGCAATATGGCCAATCAAAATTAAAGCAAGGTTACCCGATGTAACTTTGAAGGTTAGAATGAATCGGGTGATCCAGGCGAAAACCAAACGGACACCAAGAACCTTAGAGAATATGCAAAGACACAGAATTAAAGCAAGGTTACTCGATGTAACTTTGAAGGTCAGAATGAATCGCGTGATCCAGGCAAAAATTGAACGGACACTAAGAACCTTGGAGAATCTGCAAAGGCACAACCGGGCGCACAATAGCAAATCAGATACCTAATACCCTCGCCAAAAGTCATAGACCCAACATTGAAACATCTGGAACCCTCTGACATCGATGTTATAAAAAGTTCAGATTAGATTGAGAAGGTTATCGTGTGGCCAAAGATGATACCGAATGAGCAGGGCTATCAAAGTCATGAGCACAGACAAGAGCGTGTTCATCGATGTAGTCAACCAGGACAGGCTTAAGCGTTATCAGGTCTAAACAAAAGAAATAAATCAGAAAAGCAGCACACCAAAAAATAAATATGATAATCACCCGCCTTTCGGTCTTTTACTGATCGGACAAAAGTTAGGGTAACGCCCGACAGTCGATATCCTGCAAACTGGCCGTGTAAAAATTAGGGGATAAGTCAATATCGCTCGCTGAACTGAAAACTTGAAAAGGGCGATTCAGACAAAAATTAGGGCACGAGAGAAAAGCAGTGAGATGTTAACTTGAAAATCCGTAAAGGCTAGTTAACACCAGGAGTTTAATTAATAGAAATGATTGCCAACATCTTGTACTCAAATTAAATTCACTCGATAAAAGTGTCTTTGTTGCTGAAACCTCTATGCTTGTGAGTGTATGAATACCTGACGACCAGGAGAAGGAAACATCACGAGTAAGCTTAATCAAAGATGCTCCGAGCTCATCAGTGTTTCTTTTCAAAAACAAATTCGGATAGACTGAAAACATCTAGGTCTACGCAAAAGTCAGAATAAGTCTGCTAGGTTAAAAACCTGAAAGGGCGGTCCAGGAAAAAGTTAAGACAAGGCTCGATAGATTGAAAATCCCTTAGGGCAGTCTATGCAAAAGTTAGAGTAAAAAAAATCCAGATAGACTGAAAACATCTAGGTCTATACAAAAGTTGGAATAAGTCTTGTGGGTTGAAAACTCGAAAGGCAGTCCAGGCAAAAATTAAGACAAGGCTCGATAGATTGAAAACCCCTTGGGGCAGTCTATGCAAAAGTTAGAGTAAAAAAAGCCCGAATTTCTCCAGTTCCCTCTAGTATAAGTTCCTCAGGCTTCGCAAGAAGCCCCATAGCTGTTGAGTGTGGCTTGCCATAGCAGAATTTGAAGAAATGGCAAAATCTGTGTTTTTGGGAAGATGATTCTGTCGGCGATATGGGTGATGCCACCGGCGACATAGAGTGATTTGGGCGATGTGAATGATGTCGCCAGCGGTATGGGTGTGGGTTTTTTTTAGGTGATGCACCCGACAATATGAATGATGCCACCAGCTGCATGGAATTAATTTTCTCAGCAACATCCGAGGCAATTTCATCATTTAAGACCTATACAAAACCTGTAAGCAGCCCTGTAATACATTTTTGAAATCTGGTGTGAGTGCCAATCAATATTATTCAATGAAAGCTCGAGGGTGCAAACCATTCAAATATTCATAACATCTGGCCTACCAAACCAAAACCAAACAACAGTCTAGATTATTCAAACCCCAATGTATCGAGGGTACAAACCAAAATCCGAAATAAAAGAGCAAAATGAAGATATAAATCTAGGCATGCCCGCCACTGCCAGCCTGGCGAGATAAAACGTCCTCGGGGCTCAATAGTCAATCATCAACTTCGTCCTCCTCTCTTCCCTCAGTCATCGGGACGCTGCTAGACTCCTCAACTGGCAAACACGCGTCAGTCGGCAGACATCTTTACTCCCCTGCGACTGGTGCTACCGGGGTGCGTGCGATCCAAGTTTTGCTTGCGCCTCTGCTCCTGGAGAGTAGCCTCCAGCTGATCCTCAAGGTCGCTCACATGACATCAGAGTTTTGCAGTCTCCTCCTCATATCTCCACCGGGCCACATCGGCATCCGATAGGGAAAGGGCCAAGAAATTCTACAAATCAGGGAAAATGTCAATAATGCACTTCATTCATAGCATCCATACATACATATTATTTTGATAGTCATAATAGGGAATGTACCTGAACAAGCAGTGATTGCATAATAAGTGTGTCCCGGATAGCGAAGTTGTTCTCTGCCAGTTGCTCTACATGGCTCCGCACAACCTGAAAAGCCCAAAAGGCAAATCAATAAGCACCTGCATC
Organism: Euphorbia pulcherrima; assembly: GCA_947683365.1. Classification (NCBI taxonomy): domain Eukaryota; kingdom Viridiplantae; phylum Streptophyta; class Magnoliopsida; order Malpighiales; family Euphorbiaceae; genus Euphorbia; species Euphorbia pulcherrima. The sequence continues at coordinate 48,206,399 of CANTUS010000014.1, forward strand.
CAAGGGTAAGCAAGGAGGCAATTATCATGTTATCAAGCCTTACGTAAGTAGTGCTCTCTGGAATAAAGATCGGAGCATGCCGGCTCGAGCCTATGTTCCTAGGGTGGAACTCGCCACGGGAATTCATCAGTAAGAATTGGGTTTCCATCGAGTTGACCAGACGCCCCTCCACAAAATTTATACCCTCCGGTACACTATAGTACTGCATCCCACTCTGGTTGTCTAGACCTCTCTTCTTCGTAGGTTCCTGAAGGTACTCGACTATATCATTCCTATGGATGCGGGGGCACAGAGGGAGTAGACGCTACTGGTGCCGCTCATAGGGGCTCGGGATGCTCGGAATGACCCGGCCATTCTCCTTGATATAATTGGCTTGGTCAGCCATGGATGTAATCACCAGATGGGGCCATCATAGGCCTTTGGGAGGATCGACGGGCACCGATCTATCGGTAATGGGGATAAACCGCCTGCCCCAGACGCGCTTCCCTAAGTATCAATGCTGGGACAAAGGGCACTCCACAACAAACCGCTAGTCATCCACCTCCCTCCTGACCCTCGCAACTTCCAGCAGGTTCTCCACCTAGTCAAATGGGTCTAGGATGAGCTGCACCGACAATCAACCAAGACAACCGATGTAAGTATAATGTAAATTCATAAATGCTTTTTATTTACTAATGTTTTGTTCTAAGTGTGAAACAGGGACCAAATCAAAAGATCACATATCGAACTCAATCGCATGCTCCTCAGGACCTCCCTGTACTTCGTGGGATACTTGGCCTTCCCGCCAATACCCCTGCACCAGCAGGTGAGAAAATGGGAGCCTGGCGATACAGTCTTCTTGAACTCAACCGGCGGAAGGATCTGGTGCTCAAAAGCCCATGCCTGCACAAGTAACAATTAATCAGTTCAAAAAAACATCTATAGTAAATGATACATGCGCAATCAAGTAAAATGCTTCCAAGGAAGGTATACTTGAAGTAGCAGATGGCAGAGATGGAGGGCCTTCCCCTTCTTTCGAGCGCCTGCATCTAGCGCATGATGCATCTGCGCTAGGATGGCCTACGGCCAGTTCTTCTTCCTGACACCTGCCACATCCTCTACGGTGGATATCAACCCATAGTTGATTTTGCTCCCCGAAATCGGGAAGAATAGCACTGTGAGCAGTGAAATTGTGAAGGAGCGGACACAAGAGTTCCTATCATCTTCCGGCACCATATCCTCCCTAGTCTAATGTTGGTGCAGCTCACCATAGGATAGCCGCCATGAGACGGGCTTCAGACCAAATAGCTCCTTCACTTGCCTCACCATGGGCCTCTCTGTGTGATATTTATCCATATAGGCGTCAAAATGAATGATCTCGTCTGTCCAGGGGAGCCCAGTCATAGCTACAACATCAGAGGGTGTGATTGTCACTTCCCCAAATGAGAAGTGAAAGGTATGAGTGGTTTCAGACCACCTCTCTATAAGAGCAGTCACAGCCGGATGGGAGAGCTTGGGCATTAACATCGGCATGATTTGGGCCAAATCCCCAAAGCTCGTCTTATTGATGGCTAGTGCAAGTTCAGGATCCTTCTCTAAAATATGGTGCCACCACTCGCCAATGGTGCCCATACCTCCAGTATAGGTCAGTCCGCGCGGCTGCAAAAATCAAAAGCAAAATAGATAAGTCCCTATTTATTTTCTCATCACTGATACCTGCTAGAAGGGTGCTGATGTCGCTGCTGCTAGAAGCAATGTCGCCGATGACATCATCTATACCACTGGCGGTATGGATGATATCGCTGGCGGCATCGCCTTAAGCAGAAACGGCATCACACCTTCCTAGGCCTTTTTGCAAGGCCTGATACAACCTGTAGGTAGAACCTGTTTTGCCCTAAAAATTGCACCCATTGCGCCAAAACCACAAAAATCACAATTAATCAAACCATAAGCCTAAAACAGTAAAAATCGAACCTAAAACATGCAACATCAGTTTGTAATCAATCTATTTCACGCTTATAACTCCTATCATAGTACGATTTCGAGCCTAAGGCTGAATTGAAACTCAACCCAAAAAGAAGAATTTTGAGTTTTGCAGGATTACCTGGACGTAGGAAAGATGTTTTCCCTTCTCAGGGGTTAGGTTGGTGATGGGGGAATTGATCCCATACCCATACATCTTGGTCATCTCCTTCAAGCCATAAGTAACAGGAACCGAGAGAAGTTTCAGCCCCTCGACGAAAGAATCAGGCAGGCTCTCCCTAGCCTTAGCGGACTTTCCCTTAAAAGCCTTGGCAATTCTCTTTATGGTTGGAATAACGGAGAAAATTGAAAGATTTGGAGAAGAATGGAGCAAAAGAGGGGTACAGTTTCTGCAGAATGAAGAAAGAAAGGATTTTTACTTCCTTTTAAACTACCGCACAGAATTCGAGGAGTTTTAATTTATTAGAAACTGCCTAACTCATGCCGCCAGCGGCATCACTCCATACCGCCAGCGATATCGCCTCCTCTAATTTGAATTTTGAATTTGTTTCACCAGTCAGAGCTTCCACGTGGCACTCACATCGCTGGCAACATCATCCCATATAACCAGTGACATCATCCATGTCACCAGCGATGTCAGCTCTCTCCATGCTTTTTTTCAGCCATCCTTGGTGAAATCCCGGCTCTAGCCCCGACATCCCAGGACTTCTAAACCCTTGTACTTTTTACGTTTTTACTCTTGATCGAAGGGGAAAAAATATTTTTGTTTCATAAAATCGATCAAGCAGTAAAAACATCATCTAAAATCTGTCTAATCTTGTTCTTATTCTACTTTTCATAAGAACAAAGCCACAACCGCAAACCCCATATGCTCATCCTGTACGCTACCTAGAGATTACGGCATGACCCGCTACATGTCAATCTTCGGGTTCACCCTTCGAACGCTAACTGAAGGTCCCTAATACAGTCTCTATACGTATCACCCTTTGGGTTCACTTCTAAAATGCCAACTGAAGGTCCCTAATACAGGCCCTGTACGTTCTTATTTTCAAGTTCACCCCTGGAACACCGATTGAAGGTCCCGGTATGACCCTATACATGTCACCTTTAGGTCCACCCCTCCAAGATCATAGCATGACCCTGTGCATGCTGCTTTTAGTTTCAACCATCATCCTATCATCCAAGACTTCTGAAACCCTTGTACTTTTTATTATTACGTTTTTACTATTGATTAAAGGGGCAAAAATATTTTTGTCAAGGGGCACCAATCCACAAAGCATGAGTCCGACAAAGGGGTAATTTCTCCGCGAAGCATAAGCCCAACCAAGGGGCACCAATCCATAAAGCATAAGTCCAACCAAGGGGCAATCTCTCCGCAAAGCATAAGCCTGACCAAGGGGCACCAATCCACAAAGCATAAGTCCGACCAAGGGGCAATCTCTCCACGAAGCATAAGTCCGACCAAGGGGCAACCAATTCACAAAGCATAAGTCCGACCAAGGGGCAATCTCTCTGCGAAGCATAAGTCCGACCAAGGGGCAACCAATCTACAAAGCATAAGTCTGACTAAGGGGCAATCTCTCCGTGAAGCATAAGTCCGACCAAGGGGCAACCAATTCACAAAGTATAAGTCTGACCAAGGGGCAATCTCTCTGTGAAGCATAAGTCCGACCAAGGGGCAACTAATTCACAAAGCATAAGTCTGACCTAGGGGCAATCTCTCCGCGAACCATAAGTCTGACCAAGGCGCAACTAATTCATAAAGCATAGGTCCGACCAAGGGGCAATCCCTCCGTGAAGCATAAGTCCGACCAAGGGGTAACCAATATACAAAGCATAAGTACTACTAAGGGGCAATCTCTCTGCGAAGCATAAGTCTGACCAAAGGGCAACCAATCCACAAAGCATAAGTCAGACCAAAGGCCAATCTCTCCGCGAAGCATAAGTCCGACCAAGGGGCAACCAATCCATAAAGCATAAGTTCGACCAAGGGGCAATCTTTTCGCGAGGATCAAGTCCGACCAAGGGGCATCCTTTCCACAAAGCACAAGTCCGACCAAGGGGCAAACCAGTCATCCATCAGGTACCATTCCTATCCCTTGCTCTTTCGTGCATCATACTGATATGTGGCAGTAGTGATCCCCCGAGGGGCAGCTTGTGAGCTTGGGATTTTGTAGTCCCTCTCACGAGACGATGATGATGTGTACCCGATTTTAATGCCTTAAAATGAAAGTTCTCTTTAGAATTTTTATTACCAATATAGTGTTCCTTGTGAACTTTATACTTGGTAGAATCTAATTCGGCTTGGCCGATAACACGTCTGGTAGGAGCTTGAACCGATGATTTACACCCAAATTAAATAAACCTCTAGATACCCATTAAAATATCATTAAAATTCAAAAATCCTACTTTGACCCCTTTTTCCCGTGTTTGGCAGCTTTTCAGGCTGGTGGGCCCGCTGGCAGTCAGCTTTTTGAAAGCTGATACCGCCAACAGCATTACCCTATGCCGCCAGTGATATCACTTATGTCGCTGGCACCATGGCCAAATCGGGCTCTGCAGACAACTTTCTTCTTCCTCCGTGGGACAGTCTCTTTTTTGCCATTTTGGTGAAAATAGCTATAAGGTCTCGAAGACCACCCCATTTTGCCTATAAAAACATACCTTAGGCTTCAGAAAAAAAGAGAAGGGAGAACACAAGGATAGGAATCTGAAATTAGGACTTACAAAATTCTAGAGTGAAAAACTAGTTCTAGTGAGATAAGAATTAAAAAAGGTAGGAAAAAGGATTTGAATCCATTTTTTCCTAGTTTTTCTTCTTTGAACTCTCTGATTATGAGTTTAAAATCAGTAGACATTAGATTAAAATCAATCTAAATAGGAATTTAGAGACTCAAGTACCAAATTCACTACCAAATCATCACTACAAGCTCCCCGGAGGTGTTCCTTGGTTCACGAAGAGGTGGATTCACGGCCCCGAGGTAAAAATCCTGAGTCTCAAAGCTCTTTGGCATTAATATTGCTGGTTTATGCTGATTCTTATTGATTTGTGTTCTTTTCAGGCTTTCGATCATTTTTTATCGTTACCTGCTGCTGCTGCCAGAAATTAAAGTCGCCAGAGACATGTGATGTCGCCGGCAACTCATATCGCTAGACACATCGCTGATACCGCTAGTGATATCACATTCCCTAGAGGCCTCACTTTGTTATAGGACCCTTTGTTTATGGTACTCAGAAAGCCATGCAACCTGCCTACAGACTGATGCCTCTAGCGATATCACTGATGTCGCCGGCGGCATAGCCTTCTAGACAACTGTTTTATTTCTTTCTTTTCTGACCTAGTTTATTTTCCAAAGCTAGGATACACAGTGCAATGATAGAGGTCCAAAACCTTCTGAAAACAGACCCTACCACATACCATGTGGCATTTTCACTAATAATTCGGATAAAATAACAATCAAGTCTAAAATTTGGTTAAAAATGGAATTTTCCTCAAACGCCATTCAAATCTCATTTTAGCCATCCAACCGGGCTTCATAACGATGTAAATGTTTACGCCATGTTCACGCTAACTCGGGTCTTGTTTGGTTTGCTAACTATACATGGTTTGTGATATATCTCGTACGACGTGCCATATCTGTACTAACCATCTTCTGTAGGTAGATGAATGTTAGGCCTTCGGGTATTTTATTTATCGCATAGAGAATGTATAGGATTTGAAAGCCCTGTAATAATTTCAATTTCTGCATTTGCTTTTGAATGACTGTAATAATTTACTCGATAAAAGCAATAACAACATAATAACTGAAAACACAAATAAATAGGATAGATTAAACCGATTAAGAAAGTATGAAATGTTTTAACTTGGCCTAATGAAAAATAGATAACATCATCCGAACTTGGAATCTCTATTTAAGGTACGGTCTACCACCAGTGGGAAAATTGTACCAAAATTTCCTGGTTGAGCTACTGGGTGGCGACTTTGTTTTAAGTACAGGATTTCGATCTCGTATCCTTGAACACCTAAATTGAACTTAAATCCAACTTCGACATCAATGCTTTCATCACGCCTAAAATGAGGATCAATCCCTCGGTACGCTTCACAGCGCCAGTTGTTATTTACCCCTGCGCGGAGCATCTCACATGGCCCCCACGGCCGAGGAATCGGTCATCCGCTCACACTTGCACTGTGGGTCACAGCTCGCAATGGAATGCAAGCTTCATAGAGAGCAGCCTATGGTGGGCTATGCTAGCTACGCAAGCCTTGTGGCCTTGTGCTCCTGCGCAAGCCCACAAGGGACTGCTGGCCTAATTGCCAACTGTCACCCAGTCAAACTGGGAGCTTGCTCCATAAGCAAGCTCCTATTATTTAAGTTGGTTTCCAACTCTTCCAAGGTTTAATTAAAATACAAGTTTTCCCTTTTTATTTTATTTCTGATTGGTTGAGGTTAGGGACTTTATTGTCCTTTGAATAATTCCTAGCCACAATAAATAGAAGCCTCCTCCATTATTTTTCTTCCTGAATTTCATAATCCCTCTCTTGCTCTCTTATTCTCTTATTCTCTTATTCTCTTAGTTGTTCTGATTCCTAAAAGTAATCTATCGAAAGACGTATTTACTTAGAATAGAAAACTAAGGGAATTTTTTCTAGAATAAATTAGTAGGGAAGATCTAGCTATCTTTCGCTTTTTTAGCAGTTCTTCCTTTCTAGAATGTTTTGGTTGGTGGTGCTCGTGTGGACTATTTATAGAGGGCTTCTACTTTGGAGTTTGTGCACGTAGCTGAGGGGTCTTTCTACCGACTACGGGATTCATGCTTCAACTGGTATGTGGTTAAATTATTATTAGGTCCTTTTAATAAATGTTTATGACATAGATTAATTTAAGACTAGCACTATTATCAATCATGCCATGCTTAGGAGATCCATGGAACTAGATTAAATTTTGAATTTCCGATGCACCTATTTTACTTGCTAAAACCCTTAATCTAGACCAACATAAGACGCAATATATTCAAAGCATGAATGTGGCAGAAATGAGGACGCTTATGTGGATGAGTGGGCATACGAAGATGGATCGAATTAGAAATGAGTGCATCCGCCAAAAGACCGGTGTGGCACATATTGAGGATAAACTGAGGGAATGATGACTAAGGTGGTATGGGCATGTGCTACGTAGACCAATAGATGGTCCAGTTAGAAATTATACGAACTTAAGGACATATGGTAAGGGTATAGGGAGAGGTAGACCTATGTTTACTTGGAGAGATACTATTTCTAAGGATATGTGTTTGCTAGGTATGAATGAAAGTTTGCCTTTTGATAGAGCTTCTGTTAGCACCGTCCACTCTAGCCTTATGATGATATAAACCTTATTCAACATAGCGATCAGATAAAGAGCTGGGAACAAAACTAAGGTTGTAAATTCTTTTTCCCTTAGCCTTGAATATCTCTCAATATGATGTCTTAGAACTTAAGACTCTGCTGACGCAAAAATTCTAAAAATAAAAAATCCTCGAGATGTCTCAAAAAGTCCTAATATCCCGATGACTCTTAAATTTGGCAAGGCTAGGTTCAGAAGTTTCCATCTATGACCTTATGGCCTTCATTGCCCTGAAAAATGTCAACTGTGAAAACTACTCGATCGGGTAGTTTCCCTCTAGTGGTAATTATCCATTCGGATAATTTACAAGCACTATTTTGGATTAGGCTGAAAATAACCGACCGGGTATTTTCCATAAAATTAACTAGCCGGATATTTTCCCAATTCACTATTTTGGATAATCGGATTAGGCAGAAACTATCCGATTGGGTATTTTATCCAAGAAAGTAGTCGATCGTATAGTTTCCACAGGCTATAAATAGGCATCTTGCCACCCCATTTCCAATAGTGAACAAAATCTACCCATAAGAAGAGACTCTAGAGAGAGAAATTCAAGCCTAGAGAGAGAAAGAAGGCCTTTAAGCCCTTCACTTATCCTTTGCCTATACCTTGTCTATACTCGGTAAAGAAATCTCCAGAAATACCCTGAAACTCTGCCGGATTTCTTCAAGCCACTTGAAGATCTCCCTAGAAAAATCCATACCTCGGTTCCCTAAACTAGGTATTCCTCGAAAATCTACACTATGACTAACACTTCGGTCCCCCGGACTAAGTGCTCCCTTTCAGATCTTTGCGGAAAAGTCAAAATTACTCCTCAAAAGTTTAGTATTTAGAACTCATAGTATCAAACTACTGCCGAAAATTCGATATTTCGAATTCATAGTATCGAGTTATAGCCGAAATGGTGCCAAAATCCACTCTCGAGTTTTTGATGTCCCTGATATCAAATTAAAGCCGAAATACTGTCAGAATTCACTTCCAGGTTTTCGATATCCCTGATATCAAATTAAAGCCGAAATATCATCAAAATTCCCCACAAATCAACATTTGGAATTCATAGTGTTGATTTAGTCATTCAATCCATCCAAGATCTCAAAACGACAATTACGGTTTCCAACCGGCTCTCACGTCATCCTGGATAAATGAAAAGGTAAACTGAGGGTAATATCGCTGAAAAGCCAACTTTCTCATTTCATTTTAATCTCTCTCATCTATGTTATTTTTCTTTTCGTTTTCTTTCTATTATTTTCATTTTAGTTTGTTTATTTACACATTTTCATTAAATTGCATTAACATAAAGATCAAGCATGTAGGAAAATAAGCAGGATCATATCGATGCCATTAAAGCTCAGAAACCCGCTGTAAAGTATTTCTATCTTTTCTCATTTACTTTATTTCAATTAAACCCATGATGCATTTATCAAATTTAATTTAGTCTTTAAATATAAAAAGTGTGATTAGTAACTATTTATTCGAACCCAGAATCTCATCTTTTGGTATTAAAATCTCATTTCCGATTGATATACCACAATTCTCGGTGGAGCTGAATCGGGTGGCGACTCTATTTTAATTAGAAAAAGGAATAAATATATTTTTGTTTTCTCAAAATGAACATTATTATTATTTATATAAGGTTGAATGCTCTCTGATACCCACAAAATGCGCATTTTTACCTTAGACATACCCAAACTTTAAAGTGGACCTCCTAGGTACCTAAACTTATAAGAAGTGGACCTCTGTGCTACCTCAATCTCACTTGTCCAGTCGCAGCCTGGAGAGTGAATTACACTCGCTACCAATGTGTAATATTTGGAAAAGTCAAACTAATGAGTGAATAACTCGTGGCATTGACTAAAAACTTATAAAAAAACCCTTGACAAAACTTGTTTTAAGTCCACGTAATTTTAATTCAACAAAAAAATACAAAAAAATTGAAAAAGCAAAACCAATGGCATAACGACATGTGACATAAACTACCAAAACATGACAAAACTTCTTTTACGTCCCTGTAATTTTAATTCAACCAAAAACACTGTCTTCCACAAATTGATATCAAAAAAAACTTTGATAAAATTCATTTAAGTCCCTATAACTTTTATTATATAAAAAAATGAATTTGGTGCATAAAATTTTTAGAAAATGTTTATGGAATGGCCTGAAAATGTGAAAATATGTTTTGGGGCCCGGTTTCGTCTAAATCAAAAAATTTCAAAAAATTATGAAATGTCCGGAAAATAAAGAAAATAAATTTGGTGCAAGAATTTTTCAGAAAATGTTTACGGAAGGGCCCAAAAATGTTATAATACATTTCGGGGCCCGGTTTTCTAAAAAATCAAAAAATCCCAAAAAATTATGAAATATCCTGAAAATAAAGAAAATAAATTTGGTGCAAGAATTTTTCAGAAAATGTTTCCGGAAGCGCCCGAAAATGTGAAAGTATGTTTCAGGGTCCGGTTTCGTAAAAAATTAAAAAATCCCAAAAATTATGAAATATCCGGAAAATAAATAAAATAAATTTGGTGCAAGAATTTTTCAGAAAATGTTTCCGAAGGGCCCGAAAATGTGAAAATACATTTCGACGCCCGGTTTCGTAAAAAATCAAAAAATCCCAAAAAATTATGAAATATCGAGAAAATAAAGAAAATAAATTTGGTGCAAGAATTTTTCAGAAAATGTTTTCGGAAGGGCCAAAAAATGTGAAAATACGTTTCGAGGCACGATTTCGTAATAAATCGAAAAATCCCAAAAAATTATAAAATATCTGAAAAATAAAGAAAATAAATTTGGTGCAACAATTTTTCAGAAAATGTTTCCGAATGGCCCAAAAATGTGAATAGATTTCGGGGCCCGGTTTCGTAAAAAATCAAAAAATTCCAAAAAATGATGAACTATCCGGAAAATAAAGAAAATAAATTTGGTGCAAGAAGTTTTCAGAAAATGTTTTCGAAACGGCCCGAAAATGTGAAAATACGTTTCGGGGCCCGGTTTCGTAAGAATTCAAAAAATCCCAAAAATTATGAAATATCCGAAAAATAAAGAAGATAAATTTGGTGTAAGAATTTTTCAGAAAATGTTTCCGGAATGGCCCGAAAATGTGAAAATACGTTTCGGGACCCGGATTCATAAGAAATCAAAAAATCCCAAAAAATTATGAAATATCCGAAAAATGAAGAAAATAAATTTGGTTAAAATCTTCAAAAAAATGTTTATGGAAGGGATCAAAAATGTGTAAATACGTTTCGGGGTCCGGTTTCGTAAAAAATTGAAAACTGCAAAAAAATTATGAAATATCTGGAAAATAAAGAAAATAAATTTAGTGAAAGAATTTTTCAGAAAATGTGGGCTTTTCAAACACACCCTAAAGTAGGAAGAGGGTCATTTTGCAATTAGAAAAGTATTTAAGGATTTTTTTGATTTTTTTTATTAATTATTGAATTTATAATAATTTTTTACTCATTTTTTATGTCAACATGCGCCCCCTTAGTCAAAGGGGTACACCTCACCTGCCACGTCAGCAACAGGTAGCACGGAGGTGCACTTTAAAGTTTGGGTATTTCTAGGGAAAAAGTGCGCAAGTTGAGGGGTATTAGAGAGCATTCGCCCTTTATATAATAATATTTTACAATATGGTTGCGGTATTTTTGGAATCTGAATTTAGTAAAATCCTACCTATTTTGGCAATTATTTTATCTTTCTATTTATGAAAATCAGTTGTCATGTATTTCCTTAAATTTGTTCCCATAAACTTGAATTTCCTATTAAACCTTTCTCAACCTAAATACGCTCGTTCCTTAGTGGCGACCCTGCTGGGGAAGTTTAAAAAAAGCTTTGTTTTAATTTATATTTTTATAAGAATTTTCACATTTTGTTTTTTTCCTTTATCGATAAAATAATGAACTCACATTTTGGTTGAAGACTATTGCAAATTTGATAATATCATCATATTGTACCAGGATTGCATGAGCATTTGCATTTGGACCACTTGAACACCCCCAGTGTCTTTCGGTGAACTATTCCTCCTACACGTATTAGGATTTGAGGGTATGGAACTGATCACACCACTTGTGATGCTTACTTTCGGTCTTTGACTCGCTTAGGGTCATTGTTCTGGGGTAAAGATTTAGAAAGGATCTCTTGGTTTGTTTTAGGGCCATTGGATCATAGTACATTGAGGCACAAGCTAATCCCTAAACTCCCCCTTGCGAGACTCGATACCGCGTATGTTAGATATGGTGTATGCCCTAGAGCAATTAGGGCAATATATCTTAGTTAGTTAAATTTGTACGAACAAGTATAAAGGCATTTCTTTTGTTACATCGATGACTGGGAAAATATATTATGACTGGTTTAGAATATATTAATTGATGTGTTTGCAAAAGTCCATGACATAATCATAGCACGTATTGCAAGGGCATAGTGGGACTATATTGGTGAGAACTGGTTCGTGTGCAATTATGATTTGTCTAAACATCCCTAGGCATAGTATCATCAAGACTGGACATTGATGAATACGGAAAGACTAGGATGTATCGGTATACCACTTGTATTTGATTCAGAGTAGCATATCTCCAGTGCTAGAGGGTGGTACCTTGGGTTAACAAGTGAATGTATTTAGGGAAATACATTGGATACTGCTATGAGACAACACTCGATAATCTATATTATGTGTTGGTGTTTGATTATCTCATTGTAATAGCAATACGAATATCCTTAGACCTGAGATACTAGTTACCTTGTTCAGATGTTGCTATACTTTGGATCATACCTATACACTCTATAGAATGGATGATACGGATGATTGCGGGTATAGTTGATGTCTGTCTGTTGGTAATCTGAGTAGTTGAGATGGAATCTATCACTCCATTATAGCAATATAAGGGAGATGTACCTTGGCCACTTGTTAGAAGTGACACACTCGTAAACCTCTACAGAGTATGGGTTGATAGGATGAGATCCTAGTCAACACATTAATATGGTTGAGTAGTGTACTTTGGTAGCAAGACTAAATTACTGGGTTAGCCTCTAAGGTTACTAGTGGACTAACACTTAAACCGAATCCAAGAATCCAGATGGTACTTAACATTTGCTAGAAGGAGTCACATGCACGTGACATTTCGAATATTGAGGGGTCATATGCCTTTGCTAGAGAGCCACTATGACCGATCAAAGTAATTGGAGTCCATAACGGTCTGGAGCTTTGAGCCAGGTTAAACTTTTGATGGCTCGATATAATTGGATCCTATAAGGTCACACACTTTGAGTTACGACCGAGCCATGTAAAGAACTATTAGACTAGGTCTAATCTAGAAAAGAAATAAATGGTTAGACCATTTTAATTGGTTGGACCAATTTTACTGGTTGGACCAGTGTAACGAAAATAAATGGTTAGACCACTTTATTCATTGGACCAATTTTACTGGATGGACGAGTGTACCAAAAATAATGAGAAGGCATAAAAGGAAAGAGAAACCGTGTAGTGGGGTCCATGGTAAGGTACTGTGTGGACTCGCACGAGTGGGCCTACGCAAGTGGTGTGGGACAGCACTTACGGCGGGCCTGCGCGTGGAATGAGCTTGTGCAAGCGAACTGCTATAGTAACCCGTTGTTTGCCACAGCTCGCAGGCAAAGGCATGCGTGCATATGCGGTGCGTACAACCCACATGCGGGCACTCTATCCCGCAATGCTGGCTTCGACAAGCAGTGTTTTAGTTGGACTGGAAGTTCGATTTATTTCTGTTTCCATTTTAATATTATTTATTAATTACATTTTAATTATTCTTAAATTAATTAATCAGCTATTAAATTAATTGATTGATTATTAATTTGTTGAATAATTATTTAATATGAGTTGTAATTCAAGTCTAACTTTGTTTCCTATTAAATAGGAAATGTTTATTCTATTAATTAATTAATTGAATAGAATAATAATAAAGGAAGATGAATTTGATTCTAAGTCTTTCTTATTTAGTAAATAACTAGAAGGTTATGTTTATTTTATTTATGATTGGTTGAGGTTAGGGACTTTATTGTCCTTTGAATATTTCCTAACCACTATAAATAGAAGCCTCCCCTTTCATTATTTTCCACTCCAATTTCGAAGCTCCATTTCTCTTTATTCTCTTAGTTTTTCTGGTTCCTAAAAGTAATCCATTGAAAGACGTATTTCATTAGAATAGAAAACTAAGGGAATTTCTTCTAGAATAAATTAGTAGGGAAGATCTAGCTATCTTCCACTTATTTATCGGTGCTCCCTTTCTAGAAGGTTTTGGTTGGTCGTGCTCGTGTGGACTATTTATAGAGGGCTTCTACTTTCGAGTCTGTGTACGTAGCTGATGGGGTCATTCTGCCGACATTGGGATTCACGCTTCAACTAGTACGTGGTTAAATTATTATTAGGTTCTTTTAATAAGTGTTTATGACCTAAATAATAATAGACTAGTTTATGTTGTCAATCATGTCATGCTTAGGAGATCCTTGGACTCTAGATTAAATTTTGAATTTCCACTGCACCTATTTTACTTGCTAAAACCCTTAATCTAGACCAACAGTGGTATCAAGAGCATGCCTAATGCGATTGTATGATTGACTAGAAACATGCTAGGTCTAATTTTCTATAAAATATTTTCGAGTATGTTATGCCATGCCTAGGAATTTATTTCTTGCAATAGAAAATGTTGTGTAACTAGATTAAGTGTTGCTCAAACTTAGTCAGGGTAGTTATCTAAGAATTAAAAATGTTTTACTTGAGGTTGTAAATGCTTTGATTTTTGAATTAAGTGGAATAATTCTTAAATTAGAAAAGAATGAAATCTTTAATTTTAAATAGTCTATGGTTAAGTGAGTTAGAAGGGCTCGTGTTTGTTCTAGCAAGGATTGGACTTGGCTGCTCATTTACTTTAAGGGGGCCTTTCCTACCTGGGAATTTGCATCGGTTCCGGATTCTAAGTACCAAAAGGACTGTTATAAATTAGTTGATTTCTAGTATAATGAATTAGATTCATTACATAGTTTTACAATGAAAGTTTAAATTGTTAAATTAAAACTTATAGACATAGGTGCAAGAACTTGAACAATGAACACCCTTGTTTGTTTTGCATGCTATATGGAGTCTTGGCATGATGGAATGATTATGAATTACCCGTTAAGCATGACCCATAGGTTGGACCTACTAATTCCTTATAGCCTATAATTAGTTATAGTTTCATAATCATCTCCATGCATAAGTCCTAGATTAGGTGAGACCTGTTGCACCAATAAATCTCCATTAAAATATTAAGACAAAATTGGCTTTCCTAAAAATCGAAGTGTGATTCTAGGGCTTTTTGCTGAATGAATTGTTCACGCACAATGTGCTTTCTTCTTTTAACATCATCTGTTCACATGATTCGAATTAGGCTTAAGTCTTAAACGGACTGGGTTAGTTGTCCGTAATATCGGAGCTAATGCCGGGCTGGAGGCATGATTTGAGGAGTCATATAATTGGTTATGCACGTACATTGGTTGGAACTTAAATGGATTAGCAATTGAATTAGATGCAAATGGACTAGATCCTCCTATAGCAGTTTAAGTCAACTTGACTCGTGATAGCGGGGGTTAGCTTAAATGAGTTATATATGCTACCTACTAAGGAGAATGGTTAGACCATGTTTCTCGAAAGACAATAGAAGGAATTATTATGTTTTTGAATAAACTTTAATAAAATAGTAGGAAAATGTATTTAATTTAAAGACCTTAAAAATTAAATGCATGTACAAAACTGAGTCTAAGCATTTATTCTATTTATTATATCTCGGTTTGAATTTTACTTCTTACATAAATTTTGTATGTATTGATAATTGTATTTGATTGACTCTAGCTTCAAAGGTTTTGTCCAGAATTGTGAGGATAGTCCTTAAAGCCTAGGGCTTGGCCCATATACGATATGAGCCCAATACTAAACAACATGATGCAAGTATTTCAACCTTGACTAGAAATGCGGAATCAAATGAAGAGACAAGGATACAACACCTTAGAGGTAGTTAAGATCCATGATACCTTATATAAGTAGCATGAAGGAAACAAGGATACAACACCTTGGAGGTTGTTAAGATCCATGTTACCTTATGTAAGTAGCTTGAAGGAAATAAGGATAAACATCAAGTCAGATGTTAGGATCTACGTTACCTTAAGTAATGGAAGCATCATGAAATCGTAGACTTAAAAGTCTATGTCTTTACATCTTAGAAAGGATTTTTCCAAGGAAGGAAAAATGATTCAAGGGTATTCTAAGGATGTAAAGGGACACGGGTTGTCCAACATAGAAGTAGAAAGAGCGAATTTAAAAGAAAAATGAAAGGATCTTGAGAGCTTTATTTTAGAAACAAAGTAATTGTTTCAATATGGGATATTGGAAACACAATCTTCACTTAAATATGAGATTGATAAGCTTTTGTCTCATAGCATGAGAAGAAGAGGTTTTGGAAACTTCCACTTCAAGTTGTTATAATTGAGAATGTTCTGAATCTCTTAGGGATTCAACATAGGTATGGGATATCGAGTGTGTGAATCACATATCTATACAAAAGTATAGGTATTGATGAGAAGTAGAGGATTAACAAAAGGAGAGTTATACCTATGAGATATCATTAGAGCTTGATACTTGCTATTGATGTAGGAACTTGAAATCTCCATTTGGCTATTTTGTAATAAGGACAAAATTATTGTTATACTTCTTTGAATATTGTTTCCTGCTTCACAGCAGATGGAATTAATTCCAATTTGATAATAGATGTTATCAAAAATTATGAAAAATATTCTGGATAGAAATGTAATGGAAGATATTTTGTGATTACAAAAGCGTATTCTCAATATTAACCATGCTAAGAGAAATTAGATAAAGACAATTCATCTTACTTATGGCATTGTCGTTTAGGCCATATAAATGAAACCCGCTTAACTAAGTTACACAAAGGTGATAACTTGGGCCTAATAGCCTGGGAGTCTTATAGGGCTTGCGAACCTTGTTTAAAAGGCAGAATGACAAAGAAGCCCTTTTAAGGAAAAAAGGGAACGTGCCATGAGTACATTGGAAATAATACACTTGGATGTATGTGGTCCAATGAATGTCTATGATAAATCAGGTAGTTTTGAAAGGTTCAAAGACTATAGGAATGAAGTTGAGAAACAACTTGGAAAGAATATTAAGGCAGTATGGTTAGACCAAGATGGAAAATATTTAAGCCAAGAGTTTCAAGATTATCTAAAGGATAATGAGATATTATCCCAGTGGACCCCTCCATATACTCCTCAACACAATGGAGTGTCTAAGAGGAGGAATCGAACTTTGTTAGACATAGTTCAGTCCATGATGAGCCAAGAAAGTCTTAGTAAAATCCTTTTGGGATATTCACTTGAGAGCACAATTTATATCCTAAATTATGTGCCTCAAAATTAGTTGATACTACACTATACAAAAGGTGGTATGGTAAGAAACCCACTCTTTCTCACCTGAGAGTTTGGGGTTGTCCTGCCTATGTTAAAAGCACAATATCAGATAAGCTGGAGTGAGATCTGACAAGTTCTTGTTCATTGGTTATCCTAAAGAGACAATAGGATATACCTTTTATGATCTTGAGGAATAAAAGGTGTTTGTTTTTAGGACCATTCATTTCCTTGAGAAGGAGCACGTACTTGCAAAAGCTAGTGGGAGCAACCTTAAACATGGAGTTCAGGTAGGCGAACAATACGATCAATTGATGATTCCTACGCCCGATACACAAGAAAGTGTGATCAAGGAACAACCTGTTATACAGCAGCCATTGCGTAGATCTGATAGGGTTCCTAACACTCCTAAAAGATATAGATTTTTCATCACAGATGATAAATAGATCTTTCTAATGGAGGATGATGAACCTAAGACCTACAAGGAAGCAATGGAGAGCTCAAACTCTGATAAATGGTTAAAAGCCATGAAGCCAGAAATGGATTCCATGTATGAAAACCAAGTATGGGAACTGGTCATTGCACCTGATGAGGTTATACCCATAGGTTACAACTGGGTTTTCAAGAAGAAAACCAACATGGATGGTAATGTAATTACCTATAAGGGAAGGTTAGTTGTAAAAGGTTATAGTCAGCGAGAAGGCATAGACTATGATAAATCCTTTTCACCAGTAGCCATGCTTAAATCCATTAGGATACTCTTAGCCATTACTGCTCATTAGGACAATGAGATCTGGCAGATGGATGTGAAAACCACTTTCCTTAATGGAAACTAAGATCGGGATTTATATATAGTACAACCTAAGGGTTTTACATCTCAAAATGGCTCGAAGCTATACAAACTACAAAGATCCATTTGTGGACTTAAGCAGGTATCCAGGATTTGGAATATAAGATTTGATGATTCGATCAAGGAGTTAGATTTTATATCAAACACTTATGAGCCCTGTGTATACAAGAAGGTTAGTCAGAGTGTAGTCATTTTCTTTATGTTGTATGGTGATGATATACTAATGATAGGAAATGACATTTCTCTTCTTCAAACAGTTAAATCATGATTTTCAAGAAAGTTCTCTATGAAGGACCTTGGAGAAGCAACATTTATACTAGGTATAAAGATCTTTAGAGATAGATCCTTGAGGCTGTTAGGTCTTTCGCAAGTTACAACAAGGTATTGACTAGGTTCAACCTTGAGCAATCAAGAAAGGGTTATCTTTCAATGTCTCATGGAATTAACCTTTCTAAATCTGAGTGTCTGGGGACATGAGAGGAGAGATTGCGCATGAATAGAATCGCCTATGCATCCGCAATAGGATCCATCATATATGCTATGGTATGTACACGGCTAGATATCTCATAACCATTAAGCATCACGAGCAAATTCCAATCTGATCCAGGTGAGAAGCACTGGATGGCCATTAAGAAAATCCTTAAGTACTTGAGAAGGACTAAGGATATGTTCTTGGTATGTGGAGAAGGTGATCTCTTAGTAAAGGGATACATTGATGCGATTTTCCAATCTGACAAAGATTATTACAAATCATAGTCAAGTTATTTATGTTAAATGAAGTGGTAGTTGTTTAGAAGAGTTCCAAACATGATACATCTATTGATTCAACCACAGAATCTGAGCACGCTGCTGCTTTAAAAGCAAGAAAACAAGCTGTCTGGATAATGAGATTTATTGGTGATCTCGATGTGGTGTCTAACAGTGAAGATCCAATAGTATTATATTATGATAACACTAGGGCTGTTGGTCAGGCATAAGAACCACGATTTCATCAGAGAAGTAGACATGTACACAGAAAATATCATATAAGATATGACAAGGAATACGGATGTAATAATGGAATACATTCCCACATATCAGAATTTTGCAAATGGTCTGATAAAGCCGTTAACACATATTAGGTATGACCAGCATGTTAGTAGTTATGGCATAAATGCACAAGGCTAATTAGCACTAGTGCAAGTAGGAGATTGTTAGATATGGTGTATGCCCTAGAGCAATTAGGGTGATATATCTTAGTTAGTTAAATTTGTACAAACAAGTGTAAAGCCATTTCTTTTGTTACATCGATGACTGCAAAAATATATTATGACCGGTTTAGAATATATTCATTGATGTGTTTGCAAAAGTCCATGACATAATCATAACATGTGATATAAGGGCATAGTGGGACTATATTTGTGAGAACTGGGCATAGTGGGACTATGTTGGTGTGCAATTATGATTTGTCTAAACATCCGTAGTCATAGTATCATCCAGACTGGGCATTGATGAATATGGAAAGACTAGAATGTGTCGTCATACCTCTTGAATTTGATTCAGAGTAGCATATCTCCGGTGCTAGAGGGTGGCACCTTGGGTTAACATATGAATGTATTCAAGGAAATACATTGGAGACTGCTATGAGACAACACTCGGTAATCTATATTATGTGTTGGTGTTTAATCATCTTATTGCAATAGCAGTACGAAAATCCTTAGACCTGAGATACTAGTTACCTTGTTTAGATGTTGCTATACTTTGGATCAAATCTATACACTCTATAGAATGCGTGATGCGGATGATTATGAGTATAGTTGATGTTTGTTCTTTGGTAATCTAAGTGGTCGAGATGGAATCTATCAGTCCATTATAGCAATATAAGGGAGATGTACCTTGACCACTTGTTAGAAGTGAAACACTCGTAAACCTTTGCAGAGTATGGGTTGATAAGATGAGATCCTAGTCAACACATTAATATGGTTGAGTAGTGTACTTTGTTAGCAAGACTAAATTACTAGGGTAGACTCTAAGGCTACTAGTGGACTAACTCTTAAACCGAGTCCAAGAAACTAGATGGTACTTAACAATTGATAGAAGGAGTGAATTGTATTGATACTATTGCAGAACTGGGATTAAGTCACATGTACGCGATGTTCCCAATATTGAGGGGTCATATGCTTTTGCTAGAGAGCTTGTGACGTGCCGATGATATGTGGGTCTCCATTGGCGCTTGTGTGAGAGGTGGGGCCCACTGGCGGTTGGATGGATTTAGGCTTGACAAAACATTTTTAGGTCAGGTTTACACAACCAATTTTAATGAATAAAAGAATTGAGACCTAAATCTCGATACAAATGATAGAGTCGCCATCCAATTTGTCTACATGGGAACGAGTTTTGGTAGAGTTCCCTCTGGGCGGGAGAATCATACCTATTAGATCAGAGATTTGGGTATCGGATGAGTCACTTATTTCTAATTTAGTTAATTCAAAATTACATTCACCTCTTAAAACCTTTTTTGCTTTCATCATTTAGGGAATTATCACAGAAATCCTATTTTTCCACACTCTTTCACACTCGTTACATGCATTTACATATTACAATAAAGCACAGGCAATAAATGGGGAATAAAAATTACAACCGAGGGAAAATGGGGAAATTGCAAGAGAACCTATACATTTGTTCTAAGTTGTAAAATAAAATAAAAATAAATTCCCCTGCATCCACACATATTAGCACAGTTTATGGCATATCATAAGTCAGCATTTCATTAAGAAAAATGTGATTATGTTAGCGTGGTGGTTTTACGATCGATAGTGCCGGGACGGCTTCTAGGATCGAAGAGAAATAACTGGTCTTCATCATATTTTGTTATAAAAACAAATTTTAACTTTTGTAGGTTGATTTACTGGATTATTACTGAAAATTATCGTATGGCAAATGGTGAGTTGGATTGATTTTAACCAGTTGAAATGGAAATCTGAGTTCTGCCTGGGAGCCGGTACCCGTATGGGTGGGTGGGACCCGTATGGCTATCGGGGAGGACCGGTACAGGTATGGAGGACCCGTGTAGGTCCTGTCTGGTCCCGGGCAGTAACTTAGTTTGATTTAATGAGCAGATTAATGGAGAAGAAATGAAATAAAAATGGATTTCCTTTCGTATGAGTATGGCACACCAGTTTAATATCTCTAAGGACATAAGTTGCCAACAAGGCTCATATGGGTTAGGAGCAGACCCATAACAGTAATAAAAGAACAGGCAGAAAAGAAGAGATAGAGAATAATAATAAAATAATTGATATATGAGTCTCTTTGAAACTCAGGAGCGTACCTTTAAGCGCTGAATCCACTTTAGAGTGATTCCAATGCCGAAAGGAAACTTTGTCAAAGTAGATGATGAAATGATGGATTTAGAATTGTTTAGGTGAGTATTTGTACGGATAGAATCTCCCCCATTCCTAAATATAAAGTTAGAAAGGAATAAAATGCGGGCAAAACCAATATGGAATGGTTTCCCCCCTATTTTATAACTTCTATACCTCTTCTATGCCCTTGGTATAACCTCAAGAACTTTGCTAGAATAATTTCCCTATAGTAGTATTTGCTTTCTATTATGATTTCTCAATTGTGTATGTTGTCTATTTTGAAATGAGGAAAATGACCTCTATTTATAGGGAAAAAGGTTTGAACGCATTAAATGGTTGATTTTATGAGTTTATGGTAAATTATCTTCTTTTATGGCAAATTATATTTTCTATATGGGAAATTGTATTTATTATATTGAATTATGTCCTTTTATGGCAGAATATGTTCACTAATGACAAATTATATTTGCTATATGACAAATTATATTTACTATATTGAATTATATTATTTTATGGCAGAAAATATTCGCTTATGGCAAATTATATTTGCTATATGGCAAATTATATTTACTATATCGAATTATATTCTTTTATGGCAGAATATATTCGTTTATGGCAAATTATATTTGCTATATGGCAAATTATATTTACTATATCGAATTATATTATTTTATGGCAGAATATATTTATTTATGGCAGATTTAGGCATTAAAACCGACTATTTGGGTGTCTGGGGGACCGGTACGGATGGAATGGACCCGTACGGGTCCAACCGGTCCACTCATATGGATCTAGGTTGACCCATACGGATCTGGGTCGACCAGTATTGATCCAGTCCGATTGGTTTTACCCGAAGCTTCCTAAAACTGCCGAAAAATGCCAGAAACTGATCGGTTTTGACCATTTTAGACCTTTTTAGACCTTTTAGGCTTAGGCGCTAGTTTTCTGAGTTTTAGGTTTGACAAAGCTTGTCCAAACTACATTGAAACCAATCCAAGTAGATAACACCTATAAAAGGATGCATTCTATAGCTCTCGTCATCGTTTTGTGAGAATGATCGTTAAAATCCAGTGATCACAGACTGCCTCTCATGGGATCATTGTAGCTACGGATTTGTATCATCTCATGATATGAGCGAGGATTTAGAAATTATACCTACGATGATGATATGGGCGAGTTCCTTTCTTAAGGTAAACTCCTTTCCCAGGGGGTCCCTTTCTTGAGGCGGACGACTTTCCTTTGCTGATGATATCCCTTTCTTGAGGCGGATGACTCTCCTTTGCTGATGCATATCCCTTTCTTGAGGCAGATGACTTTCCTTTGCTGATGCGTATCCCTTTCTTAATGCGGATGACTCTCCTTGCCAATGCATATCCCTTTCTTAAGGCAGATGACTTTTCTTTGCTAATGCATATCCCTAGTGATGCTACTAGGAAGGTGTGTGTATCCCTTTCTTAAGGCGGGTTAACTCTCGTGGCTGATGGTGTATCCCTTTCCTGAGGCGGATGACTTTCCTGAATGGTGATTTTGAATGACATGTAAAAAGACAACAATCAGGCATTAAGTTAGTCATTATCCAAGTAGACACATCTTTATTCTTGATTAACTTTTGGGAAAACAAAAATATTTTTCCCCTTCAATTAAATAAAGATGTGTGGATGGGGGTTAGCCCCTGAAATAAACTGAAAACTAAGTGCGAGAAATGTTGGCTTTGGCCCGATTGATTTAGGGATGGAATGCCCCTTGGAAGGGTGCCTCTCAAAGAATGCCCCTTAGAGGGCTCGAAGATGGGGGGTTACCCCTAGATTGACTAGTTCCGCTATTGGGAGATGGGGGGATGTCCCTTGATTGAATGATTCCGCTATTGGGAAATGGGGGGATGCCCCTTAAATCTAATTCCGCAGTTGGGGAGTATAGTAATGCTCTTTTTGGTGAATTCTTTTCTGCTAGGGAAATCTCTTCTTGTAAGATTTGTTTACTAGGGAAAATTTCCTTTACTAGCGATGGACCTGTACACAAAAATCATCTTTGTTAGTGATCAATTCAAAAATGGCTTACCTTGATTCTTGATTGACTTTTATGAAAACAAAAATATTTTTGCCCCTCCAATCAAGGATCAAGGTGAGCAAGGGGGCTTGCCCCGAATATAACTGAAATACAGAGTTTAGAAGAAGTGGAGTTGGCCCCGATTCCAGACTGGATGTTCCCCTGTAAAGGTATTTATAATGTTGTTATATGGGTGGGTTCCTTTCTTGAGGCAAACTCCTTTCATTGGTGTTCTTTTCTTAAGGCAAGCATCTCTCCTTTATTGTTCGTATCCCTTTCTTAAGGCGGATGGCTTTCCTTTAACTGATGCGGGTGTATCCCTTTCCTAAGGCAAATGACTTCTTGTTGTATCCCTTTCTTAAGGCGGATCGACTTTCCTGGTTGATATGGCATCCCTTTCCTAAGGTGGATTCTCCTGCTAATGGTGTATCCCTTTCTTAAGGTGGATAACTCTCATATTGCTGGTGTATCCCTTTCCTAAGGTGGATGACTCTCCTAATGCTGATGTATCCCTTTCCTAAGGTGGTTGACTCTCCTACTAATGGTGTATCCCTTTCTTAAGGCGGATGACTCTCCTGCTGGTGGTTTCAAGCTACCTACCAAAAAGACAATAGAAAAATGTTGCTTTAGTTACTGTCTAAAATGATACATCTTAATTCTTGATTGACTTTGTGATAAACAAAATTTTTTGCCTCCCCTTCAATCAAGATTGAAGATGTGAGGATATAGGTTAGCCCCTGAATAAACTATAAACTGAGTTTAGATATATCGGGTTTGGCCCGACTATTTTAAACTGGAACGTTCCTCGGGGGGTGCCCCTGAGGGAGCTGACTGCTGAGGATATAGCTGTTGGATGACTAGTCCATTTAGATTACTGGGGAAAAAAATACTTGGGCTCAATTTCACTTATTTATAGGAAGGTGTTCTTGGGACACCGTAGCTACTGTGGAGTGTCTTTGGATACCGTCTCAAAAAAGCTTGACTAGTTAGGGAGGTTCCCCTAGAACTTTTCCCTTAGGAGGCTTTGCAGTCGATGCCCCTCGGGTATTTTTCTGACTGAGAGAATGGTTTCTCTAACTTTCTGGCCATCGGAGATAAGGATTGACTCTTTGTGGGAATAGGGGAGATGCCCCTTGAATGTTCCGTCTGCTGGGGAACAAACTATCCTGATGTGGATGCTCTGCTGGAGAAGAGGTGCCCCTTTTATTGGTATTCAAGTTCTATCTTGTTTGACCTAAAAGGGAAAACAAGTTCTATCATAATATGACCAGGAATGGTGCATCTTAATTCTTGATTGATTTTGTGACGATAAAAAAGTTTTCCCCCTTCAATCAAGTAATAAGACGTACTGGGGTTCTGCCCCTAATTAACTATAAAGATTGAGTAAAGAGATATTGGGCTGGTCCCAATTTTGGTATGCCCCTGTAGTGGCCTGACTACTAGGGGAAAATAGCCTATTTGTGGCTTAACTTCTTGGGAGCCAGTCTTCTAGATGACTTAGATTGCTAGGGGGGTGACCCTTAGAAAGAGAAACTTAGCTATCGAGGGGTGCCCTTAGAAATTGCCTTGGATGGCTTGACCAATTGAGGGGATGCCCCTCAGATGGTTCTCTTATTAGGGAAATGATCCCCCTAATGGTCTAGTTGCTAGGAATGCTTCTTTGGAAGATGCCCCTCGGATGGCACCTTTATCGGTTATGTCCTTTGAGTGATGCCTCTCGGGTGTCAGTGTGGTAGGGGGAATTCCTTCTTTTCCTACAGATACCTCTCCTTGGGTTCCTGCACATGATAATAGAACTAGTCAGTAAAACTTTGATATATGCGGGTCAGGACTTACCCTGATTAAAAGAAAAGATTGAGTTTAGTGATGTTGGGTTCGTCCCAACTTAAATCGGGGTGCCCCTAGTATGCCCCTCCTACTGGCCGGCACTACTAGGGAGTGCCTCTAGGGTGCTTGATGATGGGGGGATACCCCTCGATTGTGACTTTGGGGACTGCCTCTAGGGTGGGTGCCCCTAGGGTGTTTGATGATAGGGAGATGCCCCTTGACTGTATCCACGGCTGGGGAATGGAAGGATGCCCCCTCCAATAGACTTCTTTGCTAGGAGGTGTCTTCCTAGATGATTTTTCTACTAGGGATTTCTTCTAGGATAACATTTCCTTGGTTTGAGTCAGAATCTCTTATCTTGTGGGGATTGTTACCCCTTGATGTTTTAACTGCTTGGGGATCCTCCCCTTGAATGAACCTGCACATAAAAAGGTATTCACGTTAGCAATTGGTTTGATATGGCTTACCTTGATTCTTGATCGACTTTATGTAAACAAAAATCTTTGTCCCTTCAATCAAGGATCAAGGTGAGCTAGGGGTTTAGCCCCTAATTAGTTAAAAGAAAGGGGTTTAAGAAGTGGGGTTTGCCCCGATTTAGATATGATGTGTCCCTACTACTGAGGAGTTCTAGTTTCACTTAGAAAATTGTTCTGAAATAGGAGGGAGGGCCCATATGGCTAGGTAGGAGCCGTACACCTGATGCTAACTCGTATGTCTAAAAAAGCTGTTGGATGAGATGAATACGCTTGCTGGAGACCTGTATGGCTGAGAACGAGTTAGGTGAAACCTAAGTTTGATCAGTGTGCCCCTATAATGGCATTTATGACATTGATGTGCTTCACCCTTATGAGAACTTTATCTTGACTCTGAAAATAGGACTCTTATGCCTCTCGTGAAATTGCACAAGTACGGATGGACAGTGTATGCCCAGATGAGACTTTTATTTCTCCTAGGTGTTGGATCTGATGTTTGTTCAGGATACTCTCATAGTAAGTTCAAACCTGCAAAACTCAAACCTAAACTATGCATGATGCATGATGTATGAACATTTACATATGTGCACTAATCCCTTGGTTTTTGTTGTAGACTCTGTTGGCTATAGAGCGTGAAAAGTCTGCTCGGGACTTGTATGCTTCTAAGGAGAGAGCTAGGTTCCTGGAGGAGCAGGTTCGAGTAGCCACTGCTGAGGCTGACCAAGTTAGGTCACTAGAGGAGAATCTAGAGAGGGCTAGAGCAGAGACTGTTCGGGCGACGGCCGAGGTTGAGGTGTTGCGGGGTCAGCTGGACCGGATGATCGAGGGTAAGCGAATACCTAAGCTGTATGATTCTATATCCAAGGATGACCTTTCTACCTATCGAATGGCATCGATAGTGACTCAGAGGGGTTGGAGTTGAACAAGAGGTAGACCGGCATGCTGGGGGAGCCGATGCTACTACTGAGGGTTCTGCAGGACTAAGGACCACGTGATGATTAACATGGGCGACCTGTTGGTGGATACATAGGATCAGAATTTAGAGGATCATCGGGGATAGGATCCCACAGTAGCTTAGATTGAGATGTACTTTTACTTTCTGGACTTTTAATACTTTTTGGCCCTGCATGGCTTACTTTGGTGTAAACTTGGATTGGTACTTTTGGCATTTAACTTTTTATGCATGCTAATTTTTCTTTTCCTGAACTGAGACCATTGAATATTGCCGCTTGTAGACTCGTATCACTGCTTGGTATAGGTGACAATGAGACCAAGTCTGGCTGGTTTGAAATTAACACTCTTATGGATATGTGCCCTAAAGTGATTTCATAGTGAGGGGACTAATTATGTTCTACCTTTTGCATAGGCCATTTGATGTGACATGACCTATTGAACATTTATTTTCATTTCTTTTTGTCCTAATTTTTGCCTGAACTGTCCTTGATGGCTCACTTCAGTGGACTTTTTCTTTTTTTTCTTTGCTTTAACTTTTGCCTGGATCGCCCTTTCGGGTTTTCAATCCAGTAAGCTTTTTATTTTGTTAGTGGAGGATAGTTTGGCTTATCGAGTGGCGCTGGTGGCCACTCAAGTGGTGGGAGATGAGCAGGAGGTAGAGCGGTGAGTAGAGGAGATCAGTATTACTGCTGGGAGTAAAGCAGGAGCTTCAAAGACCTGGGTTCCTGATCTGCCTATTGCGAATGCTGGTGGGGAAGAGGTTCATGTGACGATAGACAAGGATGGCCTACTGGCGGATACACAGGACCAGACTTAGGATGAGTACCAGGGATAGGACCCTCCAGTAGGTTAGGTTAGGCTATGCTTTTCTTGCTTGTATGGGTCCTTGATTGATCCTTTACCTCAAGGATATTGTTGTCTTGTCCTTCTTTGATAAAGGCTGAAATTGCTGGTGAATTGACTAGTAACCAAACTTTCAAATCTAGATTACTGAAAGACTGGCCCCGAAGATTCGTTAGCTAAGATTAGCACTTTGCACACTAGGGAGTGTGTTTTTGAGGTATCCAAACTGTAACATGGTGCAAGCTGGATGATGCTAGTGGAAGCACTTGGCTCTTTGGATGATGTGTGCTATCGAGTAGCTTCATAGTGGGAAAACTAAACTTAAGGGATCCCAACCGTGAAACATTGCTATTACAAATGATGCTTGAAGAACAAAAGTAAGTGCAAAATATTGGCGTTTTTTAATTGAGTTCTAACTTTTGCATAGACCATTTGATGTGATGCGATCTATCGAACTGATTTTGTATTTTTCTTGTACTAATTTTTTCCTGAATTGTCATTGGCGGCTCAACCCAGCAAACTTTCTCTTTCTTTTCTTTTGTCTTAACTTTTTCTTGAACTGTCCTTAGTGGCTCAGTTCAGCAGACTTTTTTTTACTTTTGCATAGGCCTTATTTTTTTGTAACCTATCGGTATTTTTGTCTTTTGTTGAATGATACGTGCAGTACAGATAATAACAAAGAGCACAAAATGTAGAGAAGAGACTGTTGTTCACATACTTGAGATTATTTCACCTAAAGACATGCATGCATTCATAAGACCAGGATTCTTAGCAAATCATAACATGTTCATCGATAAAATTAAATTTGAGTGCATAGGCAATGGCAATAGTTTCCAATGGTTAACCCTTACCCGCTTTTTGGTCTTTTTACAGATTTTCCAGAAAAGCAACTGACATTTTTTCTCTCGATGCCCTATCTTTTGCCTAAGCCGCCCTTCTCAGGTTTTCAACTTAGCGGGCTTCATTTTTGTTAGAGTACCCTAACTTTTGCCTGGCCGGTTTATGGAATACCGATCAGCGGGTTGCACCCTAATTTTTGTCCGAGCAGTAGAGGACCACTCACCGGGTGATTTATTCTATATTTCTTTTCTTTCATTGTGCTACTTTTTGTGATTTAGTTCTTTTAACCTAGACATGATAGCGCTTAAGCCTTTCTTGATTCATTGGATGCGCAAACTCATTTCCATCCACATCCGTGAGCTTAATTCCTCCCTTACCAAGGATTTTCTCAACCACGAACAGCCATTCCCAATTAGGCCTGAGCTTGCCCCGAGCACTAGTGTTAACTTGGTATAGCTGTTTGAGAACCAGATCACCTACCTTGAGGGGTTGTTTTGGGTATCTTACTTTATTGTTGTGAGCTTGGGCCATTTAGTGTTGGAATGGATAGGTTTTTTCTCTTTTGTGAAATAAGGAGGTCATGTCATTGTAGGGAAGGTTTGGGATCATTATGTAGGGTGAGGGATCTCCTTTCTTTGGAACAAATGGAGAAAGCATTTTTGGAGGGATATTTTAATGGGAATGTAGGTCCAAAGGAGGTACCTACATTGATAAGGAATGCCTATTTGTTGGGAGTGATGACTTACCCTTTTGAAGGTTTTGGAAGAGCATTGAATTTAAGCATCCCTTGATTTTAGATTTGTGATGTAAGATCTTTTCCTTCAATGGTGCTTTTGATGTGGAGTATATCTTCCTCTATTTTTCTCCCTTTTTTTGGCTTTCTTTCTTAGTGATGTGTATCTTCCTCTCCCTTTATGGAAAAAGATGAGCTAAGACCCAAGGCTATTAGGTTTTCTAAGCACTTTTCATCTCTCTTTTTTTGTGATAAGTTTTAACCATTGGAACCTTATACCATCGTGATGTACTCAAATTCAATTTATTTAATAAACATGATGAAATTTTTAAGAATATTGATTTTATAAGTGCACGATATCTTTAAGAATGAAATGCTTAAACATAATGTGAATGCATCAATTTATTTGTGATATGCTTTATAAGTGGCGTTGTTTGCATCAAAATACCAACAATGTTAAAAGGTTACCTCATCCTTAAAATCATCCTCCTGATGCAGAGGGTCTTCATCTTTAGTCTAGGTAGGATCCATCGGTGAATCGGTAGTCTCCCAATATTGAGCTTCTACTTGTATTGGCACTAGTCCTCTTTCTGTTTGATCAATGTACTCTAATTCCTTAAATATTTCCCACTTTTCAGCCTTTTCGGGAATCTAATCTTCCCTTCTTATGGTTAGACCGGAGGTGAAAGTTGTTGAGCATTTGTAGTCATGCCAAAGGGTCGACCTGTTGGAAGATGGAAGGTCGTCCCCTTAGGCGTGGCTACACAGTTGGGACCTTGGCTAGATCCCTAAAAATGAAACACTAAAACCATGAATCCTTAGCTAGGCTTAATATATCGACTGATGGCTGGCAGAACTATTGTACCCCCCGAATGATACGGACCAACTAAACCCAACTGTCCTAACTGACTAGAGGATGGATTGCTAGGAGATGGAGGCGGAGATTCAACCCTTAATTGAACTGAATTTAGTTGAGTAGAAGATCGAACGCAAACCAAATGAAGTTGAGATTGTTGCAAATCTTTGACTCTTGCTAAAGTGAGAACCAAACGATCAATGCATGCATAGGATGTGCTATGCATGCACAAATTGTAACGATGCATGGCTGGGTTAATTACCGGGGAATATAACACAACACACTCAAAGCGATCGATTCCGTCCTTATTTCTCCTGCCAATTCTGAGGGTATTCTTCCTTAGTCTAATCTCACAAAGAAATGGGTACCTAAAAGGTAAAGTTCTAAGGCTTTCAATAAGAATAGTATAGGGACATATCAAAATTTTGATGTAGAAGGTTCCCATTGCATCAAGCCTCTTTTGGAGGGAGAGAGCAATGAGTGCTCCACCCAATAGAGTGTCCCATATTCCTGGCACCCATGGGTGACACTTTTACAAGTGTTGTGGAATAATAGGGCACCTTAACCTAGTGCTAGAAGAAGAGCACATCTAACTAAAGAGAGAAGTAGATGAGAAGATAGAGTGTAATAATTTTCCCAAATGATGAAAAAGAAAATGGGTTGAATCAAGTAAATGATTTTTGGTGCTCATCTTAAGCTTTTAAGCTTTTAAAACAAACAAAAATTTTGCAAGTTAAAAGATTTATTCCCCAGCAGAGTTGCCACTGTGAGGTGTCGATGACGTGTAGGTCTCCCTTAGCGCCTGTGTGAGAGGCAGGGCCCACTAGGGGTTGGTTAGATTTAGGCGTGACAAAACATTTTTAGTTCAAGTTCGCACAAATAGCCAATTTTAATGAATAAAAGAATTGAGACCCAAATCTCGATACAAATGATAGAGTCGCCACCTAAGCTGTCTACTTGGGAAAGAGTTTTGGTATGGTTCCCTCTGGGCGAGAGACTCATACCTATTGGATCAGGGATTCGGGTATCGGATTAGTCACTTATTTCTCATTTAGTTAATTCAAAGTTACATTCACCGCGTAAAACTGTTTTTGTTTTCATCATTTGGGGAATTATCACAGAAATCCTATTTTTCTACACTCTTTCACACTCGTTACATGTTTTTACATATTACAATAAAGTACAAGCAATAAATGGGGAATAAAAATTACAACCGGGGGAAAATGGGGGAATTGCAAGAGAACCTATACATTTGTTCAAAGTTATAAAAAAAAATAAAAATAAATTCCCCTGCATCCACAAAGATTAGCATAGTTTATGGCATGTTATAAGTCAGCATTTCATTAGGAAAAATGTGATTATGTTAGCGTGGCGGTTTTACGATCGATAGTGCCCGGACGGCTTGTAGGATCAGAGAGAAATAACTCGTCTCCATCGTATTTTGTTATAAAAGCACATTTTAACTTTTATGGGTTGATTTAATGGATTATTAGTGAAAATGATCAAATGGCAAATGGCAAGTTGGATTGATTTTAACCAATTAAATAGAACTCTGGGTTGTGCTTGGGGGCCGGTACTCGTACAGGTGGGTGGGACTCGTACGGCTATCGAGGAGGACTGGTACTAGTATGGGGGACCCGTACGAGTCCTGTCTAGTCCCGGGTAG
Source organism: Euphorbia pulcherrima (assembly GCA_947683365.1). Lineage (NCBI taxonomy): Eukaryota > Viridiplantae > Streptophyta > Magnoliopsida > Malpighiales > Euphorbiaceae > Euphorbia > Euphorbia pulcherrima. Next base: position 48,237,594 of record CANTUS010000014.1, read on the forward strand.
AAACTTAGTTTGATTTAATGAGCAGATTAATGGAGAAGAAATTAAATAAAAATGGGATTTCCTTCCGTATGAGTATGGCGCACCAGTTTAATATCCCTAAGGACATAAGGTGCCAATAAGGCTCATATGGGTTAGGACCTGACCCAAAACAGGGATAAAAGAACAGGCAGAAAAGAAGAGACAAAGAATAATAATAAAATAACCGAGATGTGAGTCTCTTTGAAACTAAGGAGTGTACCTTTATGCGGTGAATCCACTTTAGAGCGATTCCATTGCCGAATGGAAACTTTGTCAAAGTAGATGATGAAATGATGGATTTAGAATTGTTTAGGTGAGTATTTGTATGGACAAAATCTCCCCCAATCCTAAATATGAAGTTAAAAAGGAATAAAATATGGGAAAAACCAATGTGGAATGGTTTTCCCCCTATTTTATAACTTCTATACCTCTTCTATGTCCTTGCTACAACCTCAAGAACTTTGCTAGAATAATTTCCCCATAGTAGTATTTGCTTTCTATTATGATTTCTCAGTTGTGTATGTTGACTATTTTGAAACGAGGAAAATGGCCTCTATTTATAGGGGAAAAAAGGTTTGAACGCATTAAATGGTTGATTTTATGCGTTTATGGTAAATTATCTTCGTTTATGGCAAATTATATTTGGTTATGGCAAATTATATTTACTATATCGAATTATATTCTTTTATGGCAGAATATATTCGCTTATGGCAAATTATATTCGCTTATGGCAAATTATATTTGCTATATGGCAAATTGTATTTACTATATCGAACTATATTCTTTTATGGCAAAATATATTCGCTTATGGCAAATTATATTTGCTATATAGAAAATTATATTTACTATATTAAATTATGTTCTTTTACAGTAGAATATATTCATTTATGGTAAATTATATTTGCTATATGGCAAATTATATTTAATATATCAAATTATATTCTTTTATGGCAGATTTGGGCATTAAAACCGACTGTTTGGGCATCTGGGGGACCGGTATGGTTGGCCTAGACCCGTACGGGTCCATTGGTACCTAATTGGGTAATTCGAGAAGTTTTCGGACCGATACGGATGGGATGGACCTGTACAGGTCTAGGGGACCCGTACGGATCCGGGTCGACCCATATGGATCTGTACGGACCGGTACAGATTCAGGTCAACCGGTATAGACTGGTCCAACCTATTTAACCCAAAACTTCCTAGAACTGCCCGAAATCGCCTGAAACTGACCAATTTTGACCGGTTTTGACTAAGGATAGGCGCAGGCCGGATCTGGACCGGATCCATAGAGATCCAAATACATATCATTTTTCACATATAATATCCATATCCGATCCAGATTCATTGGATCTATAAAATTAGGCCCCGTATCCATATCCCATGGATCTCACGGATCCGGGTCCAAAACGGGTCTAAAATGGATCTGTAAAAAATAAAATTAAAGAAATACAACATATGAAAATATCAACAACCAACCAAAAATTTATTCTTAATTTATAATATAAAGTAATAGGTTAACATGTAATTACAAGGTTAAAAACTTGAAATAAATATAATATAAATTAACATTCGTCCAAGTTCAAAATAGAGCTAGTGATAATTGGTAGAAAGTTGAGTGAGACGAATATATATATATATATGTTAGAGTTAGAGGAATTATAAGTCACTGTTATATATATAAATATAAATATAAACAAATTAGTACATATATATAAACGGATTCAGATCTGGATCCAGGTCTTTGAAAAAACCCGATACTGGATCCATTTTTTTTTAGTTTGATCCATATCCGGTCAAGATCGAATGGATCTAAAATAATAGGGTCCAGACCCTGAAAAACGGATACGGATCCACGGATTTGGGCCGTGCAAGATTCAGCCCCATCCCTAGTTTTGACCATTTTAGACCTTTTAGGGCTTAGGCGCTAGTTTTCTGAGGTTTAGGTTTCACAAGCTTGACCAAACTGCACTAAAACCAATCCAAGTAGATAACACCTGTAAAAGGATGCATTATATAGCTCTCATCATCATTTCATGAGAAGGATCATTAAAATCCAATGCTCACAGAGCCACTATAACCGATCAAAGTAATTGGAGTCTGTAACGATCTCTAGCTCCGAGCCGGTCAATTCCTAAATAGGACTGAATGAGGTTAAACTTTTGACGGCTTGATATTACGAGACCCTATAAGGTCACACACTTTGAGTTACGACTGAGCCATGTGAAGAACTGTCAGACTAGGTCTAATCTAGAAGAGAAATAAATGGTTAGACTATTTTAATTGGATGGACCAATTTATACTGGTTGGACCAGTATACCAGAAATAAATGGTTAGACCATTTTATTGGTTAGACCAATTTTACTGGTTGGACTAGTCTACTAAAAATAATGAGAAGGCATAAAAGGAAAAATAAACTGCGTAGTGGGGTCCACAGTAAGGTACTGTGTGGACTCGCACGAGTGTGTATACGTAAGTGTTGTAGGACAGCACTTGCGGCGAGCCTGCGTGTGGACCTTGTTAGTGCTGCTCAAGCAGCACTACTCAAGGCCCAATGGGCTTATGCAAGCGGTCTGCTAAAGCAGCCCGCTGTTTGTCGCAGCGCGCAGGCAAAGGCTTGCGTGCATATGCGGTGCACATAGCCCATAAGTGTGGGTTGTGCGCTAGCAGGCTGGGCCTGCGCATTGGCGCAGACCCATGCGGGCACTCAAGCCCGCATACTGCTGGCTTCGGCCAGCAGTGTTTCAGTTGGGCTGAAAGTCCGATTTATTTTTGTTTCTATTTTAATAGTATGTATTAATTAAGTTTTAATTATTCGTTAATTAATTAATCAGTTATTAAATTAATTGATTGATTATTAATTAAGTCTAACTTTGTTTCCTATTAAATAGGAATTGTTTATTCTATTAATTAATTAATTGGATTAATTAATTGAATAGAATATTAATAAAGGAAGATAAATTTGATTCTAACTATTTCTTATTTAGTAAATGACTAAAATGTTATGTTTATTTTATTTATGATTGGTTGAGGTTAGGGACTTTATTGTCCTTTGAATATATTCTAACAACTATAAATAGAAGCCTCCTCCTTCATTATTTTCCACTCCAATTTCAAAAACCTCTCTCACTTTCTCTTCATTCTCTTAGTTGTTCTGGTTCCTAAAAGTAATCCATCGAAAGACGTATTTACTTAGAATAGAAAACTAAGGGAATTTCTTCTAGAACAAATTAGTAGGGAAGATCTAGCTATCCTCCACTTATTTATTGGTTCTCCCTATCTAAACAGTTTTGGTTGGTGGTGCTTGTGTGGACTATTTATAGAGGGCTTCTACTTTGGAGTATGTGCACGTAGTTGATTTGGTCATTCTGTCGATATTGGGATTCACGCTTTAACTGGTACGTGGTTAAATTATTATTAGGTCATTTTAATAAGTGTTTATGACCTAAATAATAATAGACTAGTTTATGTTGTCAATCATGACATGCTTAGGAGATCCTTGGACTCTAGATTAAATTTTGAATTTTCGCTACACCTGTTTTACTTGCTAAAACCCTTAATCTAGACCAACAGCATATAGATATACCGTAGCAACTATCCACTAGGTTCCCTAAACCTGTGTGATACGTGAGTAGACTTTGCTGGTCCTTGGTTGGCTAAAAGCGAAGTAACCTTATCAAGGAGAAATAAGGTCGGAAGGCACGATCTAACCGTTTGTTCCTTATGCAACTTACATAATCCATTCATGAACATCATTTCGCATGATACAAACCACATTTTTATGCAGCTATATTATGTGAGCATATAGTTAGTCTACTATAAGTCTAAAAATAACAACAAAAAAGAATAGTGCCATGCATATAATCATATATAATCATGCATTTATGCATTAACTCACTATAACAATAAAAAGATAAAAAGAAGCTTTGAAAGGCCAAAAACCTCGTGTTAATCTTATTGGTCCCTGTGAGGGTCTATATAAGATCAAAGGGGGGTGAATGACCCTTTTTCGCGAAATTAACAGGCTTTAAAAAGTCTTGTGTAGCGTATTTGATGGCTTTCAGATGTTATGGATCCGGATGATGCAAATATAAAATATAATGCAAATAAAATAAAGAGTTAAAGAAACTCAAACACAATAATTTATACTGGTTCAGCCCTGCCTACGTCCAGTCCCCAAAGGTTCCTTCCTTTGAGCTTTTCCACTAGTGTGATTTCTTTCCAACTGGCAGAAATCAAGCCTTACAGTTTGTCTCCGGATGGTACGCCCTTCCGGATGTAGGATATACCACTAGAAGCACCAACTCCTAGCTAAGTCCTTTTATCTTTATCAGGATATACCACTTAGACTTCTACCCCGAGTTTAAGCTGAGTCCTACAGGGAGATCCCACTCAAAGCGCCTACTTCAAGCTATATCCCAATCTCACTACTCACCCAAGTAGGAGATCTTTTACACTTTAGTTTTTAACAAAGGTTTTGGTTTTGGACTTCCTTAAGTTTATAACTCACTTAAGAATCCTTACAAATTGATTTTGAATGAGGGATTTTTGAATATGATTGTTCTCTAGTAAGTTCTCTTATATATGCTTTTTATGAAATCAACGAGCACCTTCTCAATATGTGAAGCTTCCCTTTTATAGGCTTCCATCATAAATATAGCCATTGTGGGTTGGTAAGCTGTAATTAATCTCCATCTTTGATCAGGTGAAATGTGGCATTTTTGGAGTCGTTCATCAATCCGTAAGATAGTAATTTGGCCCATTTGAATCCTTGGGATTTAGGATAAAAAGATGTCAGTGATCGTTTTCCTTGTTTTTTAGTGTCACACCAATTTTTATACCATTAGCTTTTTAGTGTGATCTCCACGCACCTCCTTATTTATCTAGGTAAAAAAGGTTGTTAACTTTTTCTGTCCGGTGTCAATCCTTTTGTCCTTTTTCTAAAAGTGCAAGCTGTCTCTTTTGTCTTACTTATGGGGAAAGGATCTTTGACTTTGTAGACCAAAAAGGTGGAGTGAAAAGTTATCTTTGAAACTTTTCCCATTGTCTTGATATATGAGTCTTCTGGATGTCTTCATACTCAATATTTCCGGATCTGTCTTTATCCGGATGCTTAGCAATCAGTTCTTCTAGATGCTAACCTTGAATGGTTAGGAGTTTGTTTCCTTTCCAGACTTTAAACGGATACTTCCATTAATACTTAGGTGTTTGTCTTCACTTAGCTTGGATTCTGGATGATTTGTATTTGTGTTCGGATGCAATTACTTAGGTTCTTTTATACTTAGGTGTTTTGTTTTCTTCAACCTGATCCGGATTGATTGTGTTCAAGATTATTGTTTCCCAAAAAGCCCCCCAATTTGATGAAAACAAAAAACTTAAGACAACTAAGCATAAGGAAAGGAGTTTATATGAGCTAAGTATGATTCTTGATACTGAGTCATTTACAAATTTTACTCCCCCATAATCTGAGAATCATACTCCCCCAATATTTTTGCATTTTTTATTTCTATATTTTTTAAGTATAATTACATATTGCACTTAGAAGCATTTTTTATGTAAATGTGTTTCACTATATATATACTTCTACTGTTAACAATGGTTAACAACAATGAAGTCCGGAATTACAAATACAGAGTACTTATAAGTGAAAATTGGCTACGCTAGCTATTATAAAGTTTTTACATGAAATCAAAAGCTAACTACACATTTACCTATCTATATCCATATCTTCTCCTCCTTTGCCTTTGTTGGTTGAACTTTTCTCCCCCTTATTGTTTTCATTCTATTGGGGGTCAATTACCATGTATGATCGATAGTCCCAGCTTTTTTGCGATGCGTTACAGTAGCTTGAATAATCTACATTCCCTTGAGCACGCTTTCAAGGATTGTTTCTATAGTGGCTGAAAGAAGTTGATAGGGCTTTAGAAATACCAGGAGCTCTTTGTAGGACTTTGTCATATCCGAAATCATTCTGAGTGCATGGGCTTGATCTTCTTTGTCAAAATAGGGAAACATACATTTGAGGAGCATTAACATGCACTTGTACCAAAAAAATCTAGTGTCGCCTACATGTTTGACTAGATCATTAACCACTGGAAGGAAAAGGTGGTCTTGGGTGGAGGAGGAAGATCCGGAAGAGGAGGGTGAAAGATTACCCATACCTGACTGTAAGGCTTTAATATCATTGCTGATATCTCTCCGAACATTATGGATGCTTGAGTTGAGTGTAGTGAGATCCTTGTGGAAAGCCTCTTTGAGATCTTTGATCAAGTCAATAGTTCCAGAGGAGTGGTGTCCACTATCATCACTTATACCATCCACTTTCTTCTTTAAAAGTTCTGGAAGATCCTTATTAAGAAAATGTGTGAGCATTTCTTGTGTGGCTTGATGCTCTTCATTTTGTAGTTTAAGTGCAGAAGTAATGTCCTTTTCTCCTTGAGTAGCAACATCTGGAATGAATTTTTGCAAGCTTTTAAACTTGCTATCAGTGTATTCCTTAAGCTTAGTAGATAGGTCTGTGATAGAGGATGTGATCTTATCCAAGATTGTAGCACAGTTGTTTATAGCCATAGTGTTGGCCTGATCTGCAGATCTGTTGGCTCCGGCGATGTTTGCTTTTATTTGCTTAAGAGTTGGCTTCACCTTGGCAAGGGAGACTTCTACTAATAGATCAGTAGTGGGAAAGTCCTTCACTCTCTCAGCTACTTTCTTTACATCCGTGGATTTTCATTGATAGCAGGAATTCTGATTAGGCTTGCTAGAGAGGTTTCGGATTTAGAGCTACTTCCGGTCTTATCAGATCCGGATGTTTCCTCCTCAATAGATTTTTCATTTTCTCATTCCTGCTCTTCTTCTAGCCTAGCCTATGGACTAGCCTCGCCCTTTGAGTCTAGTCTAGGAGCGTTCTCATTGGATCTCAGATTATATCCCTCCTCCGGAGCTTTATGTTATGGGTTGGACTCCTGATCCTTAGATGCACTTGGAGAATGTGCATCTAAATTATCCCTATGTTTAACTTCTGTTCCAACACTAAAGTCAGCATTAATATTAAATGATACTGAGTTGGGAACTACCGTAGTAGATGGCAATTTGTTCAGATCAGCTGCTTCTATACTTTCTTCCTTAACCTCCACAACCCCAGGATGACTGGTAATGTCCTCAGTCACCCCTGCCAATGCCTATAGAGGACTTGCTACTATAATCATATCTTATCCCAGAATGGTGGAATTGTCCTCACCACTTCCTTTAATTGCCTTTTTAGGACTTTCCAGCTCTACCACTTCCATGTTCACATTCAGCAAGTTTTTAGGAAGAAGTCCGGATCTATCTTAGAAATTCACTAAATCCTCTTCCTGGTAATTTGCTTCTTCGATAAGCCCTAGATCCTTTGATGAAATGAGGACTAATGGGCTGTTTGATGATGTTGTACCGGATGAGCCTTCGGGTCCCTCCTTTGTCAAAAGATTGATCTTCTGATTGACTTTTATAGTTGACATCATTTCAGCAAATTAGGGTTCTTCCGGGAAGATATTATCTTCAAGTGTTGGTCTCTTACTGATTCTGACACTTTCCTTTCCTTTTGCTATTACTTTCAGAGTGGTGGTTTTGGGGGTTGGTTCCCTTATGGTTATACTGGAAGCAGGTTTTCGGATTGGAAGTTTGGCTCTGGCTCTTTCTACCTTCAAGGCTTCTGTAAATATCAACCCTCTCCTCTAGAGTTACTTTTTGGGGGTAGGTTTCCCATCCCTTGTTTCTTCACTATCAGATTCATTTTCTTCTATTAGTATGGCTCTTACATTCCATTTCTGGCCCTTCTGATACCATTCCCTAATTGTAACAGCAGCCACTACAATGGTTTCCCTTGCCTCCAGCTCACGTAACGGTTTCTTTACTCTATTTATGACTTTAATTAGCCTACCTCTTAGTCTTTTTACTGGAGATTTGCCCATCAATTGAGTTAAGGGCAGAGTATCCTCAATGATTTCCCCAGCTAGAACCAAGGCAAGTTCCTTCTTTGCCATTGGCTTGGATGTTCTTGCTTTCTTAAGAACTGGAGCTTCTTCCATCGGATCCACTGCCTTTTCAGCCCTGCTCTTCTTGTCATCCCATAGCTTTTTGGACTTTTCTTCATTCTAGGTTTCCCCAAAGCTTAACTTCTTGAAATTCTTTTCTAGAATTTCCTTTTCGATTACTGACTTGAATCCGGCTAAGTTCACTTCATTAGCGATTAAAATCCGAGTGATAAGAGCCCTATAAGAATTCCTATGCTGCTTGAGATAGTGGAGGATGAGAACTGGCATATTCACAACTCTGCTTTCCACCCAGTACTGTAGTACATAGTGCAGGAAGGATGACACTGTGGTGAGAGATCCTTTCCAGATGAGAATGAGCTTTGCGAGTACATGTTGTAGGAACTTAGGTACTTCCGAAAAGTATGTGGAGAACTTGTCTCCAAAATAATTTGGATACAGCCACATTTTTTATTCATATTTGACTTGTTGTTCATCCCCATCAACTCTGAGCAGTACTCCATCATTCTTCATGTTGAGGAATTTTTCAAAGAATCCAAGGGTGATGGTTATTACCTTTCCTTGAACTTGAGTTCTCAGAGCGTCTTGAAAGGAGTGGGCTCTGATATTGTCATAAAATTCTTTAACCAAATCCGGATATGTTGGCCATTTGATCGTGAGGAAATCAGTCAAGTGCTTATCCTCAATCAATTTAGAGTAGGGGTCCGTTTCAAATAGGAAGTTATCCCCCAGAAAGTCGGTGGGAATAATAGAGTCACTGGTTTTCATTTTGAGGAATTTGAATCTTTATCTTGCAGATCAGACTCTGCAAAGATATTTTTGGTTGGTAGCATTTTGGGTCCTTCGCTTGTCATGATAGCAGCCATTTAAGGGATTGAAAGAAATTAGGGTTTGAGATAGGGTTTTTGCAGAGTAACAATATATGATTGTTGCTTGCATGAAGAAGATAGGGTTTTTGGGGGTTTATATAGGATTTTCAAAGTGAGGGTATTTTGGTAATCCGAATGCCGTTAATTTTTCTGGATTGATGACATGGCAATTAGGATTTAAAGAGAGAGGTAATTTTAGTTTGACCGGAGAATAGGAACGGTTTACTTTGAAAGACAGTTATTGAATTTACCTAGCGTGTAACACCCAATAAACGTTTAAAATTCAAAAGGGAACAGTTACTTTTCAGCGCCTTTACTACCATGCGTCATGTCTCTTCTACTGACATGGCACTCTTTCCTCCGGAATAGATTTTTATTCAATTCTTCTTTTCTTCCGGATTTATTGTTTTGCCAAGGGTCCAAATTAATTTTGGATTATCTTTCGGATTCCCTTCAAATTGGATTAGACATACCAATTGATTCTCTAAGCTTGCCAAATTGATCTTACTTAGTGGCTTAGTAAAGATGTCTGCTCTTTGCTCATTGGTTGGAATGTATACCAAAGCAATATCCTTTTTCATCACATGCTCCCGGACGAAGTGATGACTGATGTTGACATGCTTCATCCTACTATAGAGTACTGGATTTTTTGACACATCAATGGCACTTTTGTTATCATACATAACATCCACACATCCAGATTGAACTCTATAATCTTCTAGTTGTTGCTTGATCCAAAGTAGTTGAACCACACAACTTCCAGCTGCCATATATTCTGCTTCTGTAGTAGATAAGGCAACTAAAGTTTGCTTCTTGCTGTACCATGATACTAGGTAATCTCCAAGGAAATGGTAACCTCCAGATGTACTCTTCCTTTCAAGAGTGTCTCTACCATAATCTGCATCAGTGAAGCCTTGGATGTGAAATCTCCATTACTAGGATACCATAGCCCAACTTTAGTGGTTCCTAGGGGATATCTAAGAATCCTCTTAACTGCCTTGAGATGAGAATCCTTAGGATTAGCTTGGTACCTTGCACAGTAACAGACTACATAATGTATGTTAGGCCTGCTTGCTATCAAGTACAGAAGGGAACCAATCATTCCTCTAAAGAGCTTTTGATCAACATACTCTCCTTTACAATCCTTGGATAGGACTGTATCTGACCCCATTGGAGTAGACATTGGCTTTCTCTTATTCATTTCAAACTTCTTCAAGATCTCATTGTTATACTTTCATTGGTTAATGAAAATTCCATCCGAACTTTGCTTGATTTGTAAACCAAGGAAGAAATTAAGTTCTCCCATCATGGACATCTCAAATTCTTTCTGCATTTGAGAACTGAATTCTTCACACATCCTTTCATCTGTTGCCCTAAATATGATGTCATCCATATAAATTTGGACCAGAATAATATCATTCTTCTTTTTCTTGATGAAGAGGGTTGTATCTGCTTTGCCCCGGATATATCCCTTGGATATGAGAAAGGTTGTGAGTCTCTCATACCAAGCCCTGGGTGCTTGCTTTAATCCATAGAGGGCCTTCTTCAAGTTATAGACATGATCCAAATGCTTTGAATCTTCAAATCCAGGTGGCTGCTTCACATAGACTTCTTCCTGGATAACTCCATTGAGAAATGCACTTTTTACATCCATTTGGAATAATGTGAATCCCATAAATGATGCAAAAGCACATAAAATTTGGATTTCCTCCAGTCTTGCTACAGGAGAAAATGTTTCTTCAAAATCAAACCCTTCCTGTTGATTATAGCCTTGGGCGACCAATCTTGCCTTGTTCCTTACAACTACTCCGGATTCATCTAGCTCATTCCTAAATACCCATTTGGTGCTTATGATTGATTTTCCCTTTGGGGGTGCCACTAGATCCCATACATCATTCCTGGTGAATTGATCTAGTTCTTCTTGCATTGCCATCATCCAGCTTTCATCTCCTTCAGCATCTTGAAATTTCTTTAGCTCAATGAGAGAGACAAAAGCAGCATGGCTCATCATCCTATTGAGTTGTCCTCTGGTTCTGACTGGATTTTAGACATTATCAAAAATAGCTTCTATTGGATGATTTCTATGCATCCGGATTTCCCTTTGTAAGCCTTCATGATGGATTGGAGCTTGTTCTACCTCTGTCTCAACTATTTCTTCTTAGCCTTCAGTCAATCTCTTATGGGTTGAGATTAACTTGTAGTACTTCTCGATCAAAGGATACTCCTTCATCTTCTTCTTTGTATTTCTTGATTTAGAATGAATCAGGAATTTCTACTTCCTTCCTTTCTCCGGATTTTTCAGATTGGATCTTCCGGAGTGGAACTTCACTTACCTGCATGGTTAGTCTCACCTAAGTCTACATATATATACTCTACCATGGTTTGGGTTCATTTGTTGAAGACTCTGTAAGCCTTACTATATGTTGAGTAGCCAAGGAAAATTGCTTCATCAGATTTAGGATCAAATTTTCCTAGTTGCTCCCTATCATTTAGGATGTAGCATTTACATCCAAATGCCTTAAAGTACCCAATTTTGGGTTTTCTTCCCTTCCAGATTTCATAGGGGGACTTTTCTATAGTCTTTCTAATGAGAGCTCTATTCAAAATATAGCATGATGTATTTACGACCTCACCCCTAAAATATTTTGGCGAACAATTTTCATTTAGCATTGTTCTAGCCATTTCAACCATGGTCCTGTTCTTTCTCTCAACAACTCCATTTTGTTGAGGGGTGTGAGGGGCAGAGAATTTATGTTCAATGCCCTTGGAGTCACAAAATTCAGGAAAATGCTTATTTTTTAACTCACAACCATTATCACTTCGGATGCGTGCAATGCTCATGCCCTTTTCTGCTTCTATCCAGATGAATGTTTTTGAGAATTGGTCAAAGGCTTCATCTTTGCTTGCTAGCAAGAGAACCTAGGTATATCAAGAATAATCATTCACAATGTCTATGGTGTATTCTCTTCTACCTAAACTCAATGGTTTAATTGGACCAAAGAGATGAATGTGTAAGAGCTCAAGTACTCTTTTGGAAGGAATGTAGGAGATGGAATGGAAACTTTTCTTATGCTGTTTACCTAATTGACATTCAGTGCATAGATGATCCTTATCAAAAGTAACCTTAGACAAACCCACTACCAATTCCTTTTTGGCTAGTTTGGATAGGGGGTTCATGCTAACATGTCCCAACCTCTAGTGTCATAGCCATGATTCTTCTTCTTTAGCCTCCAAGCAGATATTCTTTTTCTCATTTTTTTATGTTAATAGAGTAGACATTATTTACTCTAGGTGCATAAAGAATGAGTTGATTAGACTTACTATCATCGATTGAGCAGCCTCAGGAATCAAATGTGACTTTTCTTCCTTTGTCACAAAGTTGGGCTACACTTAGTAAGTTGAACTTTAGTCCATCAACTAGTGAGACATTCTCTATTTTTAATTCAGATCCAATGGTTCCATGTCCAATGATCTGTCCTTTTTAATTGTCTCCAAAGCTTACTTTTCCTCCCTTCTTCCAGGTTAATGTGATGAAGGCCTTCTCATCACCTATCATGTGCCTTGAGCATCCACTATCAATGTACCAAGTGTGTTGATCTACTATAGATCTAAGGCATACCTGCAAAACAAATCAAGTGGGTTTGGGTACCCAATCAAATTTGGGTCCTCTCGGATTAATAACCATCTCAGGCCAAGGATTGACATCATAATAACCATTTTTTAATCTAGATAATTTAGTAATATGATTGTTTTTTCCACAAAACCTGCACCCTGAGATGGATCTGCTCTGCTCCTGCTTCTTTTTAATCTTTTTAAGATCCTCCTTCCCATGGTTCCTTTTGTATCCAGCTTCTTATATACTTGTAGATGGTCCGGTGTGTATCCGGAAGCTGGCTGGAGGAGCAACTTCTGCTGCATTATTCCTTCTTTGTTTGGTAGGTTGTTGATTGTATATTGCCTTAGCCTTTCCTTTTTGTGCAGCAGTATATCTTTGCGCTTGTAGTTGCCCGCTAACCTCCCTCAACTTTTGATTTGAAGGCTTTGGATTTCCTTTGGTAGCTTGGTGTTTATTCCTTTGTGTATCCTGCCTTGGATTCCTTCTTAGTTGAGGAGGGTTTGATCTCCTTCTGGATGCTTCCTTTATTAGGGTTAGCTCCCTATCTAACCCCATCAAGTTAGCACTCAGCATCTGCACTTGATTTCTCAGGAAGTTTTCTTCAACCACATCAATGTGCTTGGCAGTTCTTATCAAGTTGACATCTTGTGCCAATGCTTCACCATCTTCAGCAAGCTCCATCACTTGTCTTCTCAAAGATTTGATAGCTTTTGTGCTCTTCTTCACACTCTTGATCATAATAGCTAAAGCACTAGCAAGGTCAAAGTTAGAAGCAAAATTAGAATAAGAATTTACCTCAGTATTTGCTGTTTCTGATTTTGATTCTTCGATTTGCATTGTATCTTGCTTAAAGACATCCTTTTCGGATTGCTCTGCTTCCAGATTAGCCAGTGCCATGAATGCACAGTTGGAAGTCTCTTCTTCTTCTATTGAAGATAAGCTACTACTTTCCTCACTGTTGCTCTAGGTGGCGACCATTTCTTTCTTCTTGTGCTTCTTGGTTCTTTTAAGCTTAGGGCATTTGGTTCTGAAGTGGCCCTTCTCCCCACATTCAAAACAAGCAGTTCTTTTTTTGGATCCTTCTTTTCTTCCGAATTCTTTCTAGGCCTATCTCTTCTGGATGCACCTTTCCTTGGTCATTGGGATTCATATCTTCCAGACTTCCTCCTTTCTTTCTTTTGTAGGAACCTGTTCTAGTTAATAGGGCTAGTTGCTCCTTGGTACTTTGAGATTCATTGACTTGCTCTTCCTCTTAGGATGAAGTTGGTCCGGTGGATTCTGCCTTGAGTGCTATAGCTTTCTTTTTCTCTTCAGGCTTCTTCTCTTGTTGGCTGTATCTTTCCAAGGATAATTCTTGAGTCAAGATATTACCAATGAGCTCATCATAGCTATAGAAATTCAAGTCATGAGCTTCCTCAATGGCAGTCTTCTTGTTGTCCCACTCCTTGCTGAGACTTCGGAGTACTTTCTTGACCATATCTACTTCAGAAATTTATTTTCCAAGTCTCTTCATTTCATTCACTAGATTTGTGTATCTAGTGTTCATACTATTGATTAATTCTTTTGGCTCCATCTTGAAGGTTTCAAGTTTCTGCTGGAGTACATCAAGCTTGGCCTCTCTTACTTTATTGGTTCCTTTGTAGGTGACTTCTAGTTTCTGCCAGATTTCTTGTGCAGTCTCACATCTGGATATCCTATTAAATTCTATTGCACCAAGAGCACAATGAAGCATGTTAATAGCATTTACGTTTTCATGCAATCTCTTATAATCATTTTCATCCCATAAGCTCGAAGGGTTGCGGGTGGTTAAACCATCTACCTCATGCATAGGCTCATATGGACCATCTTTGATGGCCATACATGCCATCAAGCTTTGAGCTTAAATGAAATTCTTCATTTGGTTTTTCCAGAATGTGTAGTGTTCACCGGTGAAGAGTGGAGGATGGGTAATAGACATACCCTCTGGAAGGAGCTGTGAGTTTTAGAAACTCATTTTAATTTTTAGATCAAAATATGTGGATCTTTTGCTCGAGATGGTTAGATCTCTAGTTTGAGCACTCACTCTGATACCACTTGTTGGTCCCTATGAGGGTCTATATAAGATAAGAGGGGGGTGAATGACCCTTTTTCGTTGAATTAACAGACTTTAAAAGTTCTTGTGTGGCGTGTTTGATGGCTTCCGGATGTTATGGATCCGGATGATGCAAATGTAAAATATAATGCAAATAAAATAAAGAGTTAAAGAAAATGAAACACAACAATTTATACTGGTTCGACCCTGCCTATGTCCAATCCCCAAAGGTTCCTTCCTTTGAGCTTTTCAACAAGTGTGATTTCTTTCCAATTGGCAGAAACCAAGCATTGTAGTTTGTCTCCGGATGGTACCCCCTTCCAGATGTAAGATATACCATTAGAAGCACCAACTCCTACATAAGTCCTTTTGTCTTTGTTGGGAAACAAGTGTCAAGAATCATACTTAGTTCATATACCCCTGACCTATGCTTAGTCATCTTAGGTTTTTGTTTCCATCAAATGAGGGAGATTGTTGGGAAACAATGATCCGAATAACAATCTAAAAATAAATCCGGATCAAGTTTGAATGAAACAAAAACAATGTATGTAAAACTCCTAAATCCAAATGGAAATATCCGGACAAAGCTCAAGATACAAGTCATCCATTGAATAAATTAAATACCTAAGCACTAGAGGAAATCATCCGGACAAAGTTTGGAAAGGAAACAAACTTCTGTCCTTTAAGACTAGCATCCAGAAGAAGTGATTGAAGCTATTTCCGGAAGAAGATAAGATCCGGAGAATATAGGTCTAAAAGACATTCGGAAGACCTATATTTCAAATATAACTTTCCTTTCACCTTTTTTTTCTATGAAAGTCAAAGATCCTTTCCCCAAGACAAAGACAAAATGAAAGCTTGCATATTTCAGAGAAAGGACAAAAGGTCTGACACCGGACAGAGAAAAGCTAACTACCTTTTTCTCCTAGACCAATAAAGACGTGCGTGGAGCTCACACCAAAGAGCAAACAGTATAAAAGTTGGTGCATCGTAAAATGATAAGCAAAACGATCATTGACAACTTTCTAGCATCAATCCCAAGATTTCAAATGGGTCAAAACACAGTCTAATGGATTGATCAACGGATCCGGAAGCTCTACATCATGACCTGATCCAGGGTGAAGATCGAATGATAACTCACCAATCACGAACGGCTACATTTATCATCAAAGCCTATAAAAGGAGCTCTTCTCAAAATGAGAAGGTCAACTGATTGACTTACAAAAGCAAGTAACAAAGAATACTCAAGCAATTAGTTTTCTAATCCCTCCAAGAATCAAAACCCTTTCATATCTGTTGTAAGGATTCCTAAGTGTGATATAAACTTAACGAACTCCAAAACAAAAACCTTTGATAAAAACCAAAGTGTAAAAGATCGCTAACTTAGGTGAGTTGAGAGATTAGGACACAACTCAAAGTTGGTGCTTTGAGCGGGATCTCCTTGTAGGACTCAGCTTAGATTCGGGGTAGAAGACTAAGTGGTATATCCTAATAAAGACAAGAGGACTCAGCTAGGAGTTGGTGCTTCTACTAGTATATCCTACTTCTGGAATGGGTTACCATCCGGAGATAAATCTGTAAGGCATGGTTCCTGTCAGTTGGAAAGGAATCCACTAGTGGATAAGCTCGAAGGAAGGAAACTCCGAGGACTGGGCATAGGTGGGGCTGAACAATTTAAATACTAGCATTTTATTTTTTCTTTTAATTTATTGCATATTATTGTAACATTTGTATCATCCGGATTCATCCTCCAGTTCATAATCAAACACGCTACACTAAGACTTTTCAAGTCTGTAAATTTTGCAAAAAAAAGGCCATTCACCCCACTCTATCCTTATAAATACTCTCACAGGGACCAACAAGTGGTATCAGAGCTAGTGCTCAAAACTAGAGATCTAACAATCTCGAGCTAAAGGTCCATATTTTAATCTATATATCAAAATGAGTTTCCAAAACTCACAGCTTCTTCCCGAGGGTATGTCTGTTACCCATCCTCTACTCTTCACCGATGAACACTACACGTTTTGGAAAAACTGGATAATGAACTTCATCCAGTCATAAAGTATGCAAGCATGGTTAGTTATTAAAGATGGCCCATATAAGCCTACTTATGAAGTAGAGGGTATGACTACTCGAAAGCCATCAAGCATGTGGGGTGAGAATGACTTTAAAAAGTTGCTTGAAAATGCAAATTCTATTAACATGCTTCATTGTGATCTTAGTGCAGCTGAATTCAATAGGATATCCGGATGTGAGATTGTAAAAGAAATATGGGATAAGTTGGAAGTAACCTATGAAGGAAACACCAAAGTAAGAGAGGCTAAGCTTGATCTACTCCAATAAAAGTTTGAATCCTTTAAGATGGAGCCTAAAGAATCAATCAGCAGCATGAATACTAGATACACAAATCTAGTGAATGAAATGAAAAGGCTGGGGAAGGAGATTCTAGAAATAGAAATGGTCAAGAAAGTACTCTAGAGTCTCACCAAGGAATGGGACAATAAAAAGACTGCCATTGAGGAAGCTCATGACTTAAATTTTTATAGTTATGATGAACTCATTAGTAATCTTCTAACCTAAGTATTGGCCTTGGAGAGATACAGCCAACAAGAAAAGAAGCCTGAGGAGAAAAAGAAGGCCATTTCTCTTAAGGCAGAATCCACCGAATCTGCTTCATCCGGAGAGGAAGAGCAAATCAATGAATCAATGAGCACCAATGATCAACTTGCTCTACTAACTAGAAGCTTGAATCAATTCATACAAAAGAAAGATAGAAGGAAATCAAAGAGGTATGAATCCCAAAGACCAAGAGAAGGCACCGTCAGAAGAGACAAGCCCAGAAGGAATTCAGAAGAAAAGAAGGATCCAGAGAAAGAAGCTGCTTATTTCAAATGTGGTGAAAAAGGCCACTTCAGAACAAAGTGCCTCAAGCTCAAAAGAACCAAGAAGTTTAAAAAGAAGGCAATGGTTGCTACCTAGAGCAACAGTGAAGAAAGTAGCAGCTTAAATTCAATAGTAGAAAAGGAGACTGTGAACTGTGCGTTCATGGCTCTGACTGACCCGGAAGCAGAGCAATCCGGAAGGAATGCCTCCAAGAAAAAAACAGTGCAAATCAAAGAATTAGAATTAAATACAGCAAATACTGAGGTAAATTCTTGCTCTAATTCTGCTTCTAACTTTGATCTTACAAAAGCTCTTTCTATTATTATCAAGGGGGTAAAGAAGAATGCAAAAGCCATCAAGTCTCTTAAAAGAGCAGTACTAGAATTGGCAGAAGATGCTGAAGCAATGGCACAAGACATCAATCTAGTTAGACCAACCAAGCATATTGATGTAGTAGAAGAAAACTTCCTAAGAAATCAAGTCCAGATCCTAAATGCAAATAAAATGGGACTGGAGAGAGAAATCAATCTATTAAAAGAAGTATCCAGGAAGAGGCCAGAGACAAAAGCTCCAAGAAGAGATAATCAGCCTTCTACTCAGAACAAATTCTAAAAGACCCCTAATCAAAGAATGAAGGAAGTTAGCAGGCAGCCACAAGCTCAAATATATACTGCTGCTCAAAAGGGAAAGCCTAAGGTAGCCTACAACCAACAGCCTATCAAACAAAGAAGAAATTATAGAGCTAAAGTAGGACCCCCCACCAACTTTCGGATTTATACCGGACTATCCACCAGTGTGTAAGAAGATGGGTACAAAGGCAACTATAGAAGGAAGGATTAGGAGAAGATCAGCGACAAGCAAAAGTAGAACATACCCATTTCAGGGTGTAGGTTTTGTGGGAAAAATAATCATGTTACTAAATCATGTAGATTAAAAAATGGTTATTATGATGTTTATCCTTGGCCTGAGATGGTTATTAACCCGAGAGGACCCAAATCTAATTGGGTACCCAAACCCACTTGATTTGTTTTATAGGTATGCCTTAGATCCACAGTAAATCAACACACATGGTATATTAATAGTGGATGCTTAAGGCACATGACAGGTGATGAAAAGGCCTTCATCACATTAACTCGGAAGAAGGGAGGCAAAGTAAGCTTTAGAGACAATCAAAAGGGACAGATCATTTGCCATGGAACCATTGGATCTGAATTAAAAATAGAAAATGTCTCATTGGTTGATGGACTGAATTTTAACTTGCTAAGTGTAGCCCAACTCTATGACAAAGGAAGAAAAGTCACATTTGATTCTGAAGGCTGATCAATCTATGATTTTAAGAAGAGCTACACTCCGGAAGATCAAGTTCCGAAAGCTGAGAAATATGGAGAAAATAAGGAAGCAGGAAATCCCGATTCATTTCAAATCAAAAAGTACAAAGAGGAAGATAAAGGAATATCCTTTGATCCAGAGGTACAACAAGTTAATCTCAACCCATAGGAGATTGACTTTAATGAAGGCCAAGAAGGAGTGGTTAAAACTGAAGTGGAGCAAGTCCAAGTTCAACATGAAGGTCTGCAAAGGGAGATCCGGACCTACAGAGATCATTCCATTGAAAATATTCTAGATGATGTTCAGAATCCAGTTAAAACCAGAGGTCAGCTCAATCAAATTATGATCCATGCTGCCTATGTCTCTCTGACAAAGCCAAAGAAATTTCAAGATGCTGAAGGCGATGAAAGCTAGATGATGGCGATGCAAGAAGAGCTAGATCAATTCACCAGGAATGATGTATATGGGATCTTGTGCCCTCTCCTAAAGGAAAATTGATCATTGGTACTAAATGGGTATTTCAAAATAAGCTTGATGAATCCGGAGTAGTATAAGAAACAAGGCAAGAGTAGTTGCCCAAGGCTACAACTAGCAAGAAGGAATTAATTTTGAAGAAACTTTTTCTCCTATAGCAAGGCTGGAAGCAATCCAGATCCTATGTGATTTTGCATCATTCATGGGGTTCACATTATACCAAATGGATGTCAAAAGTGCATTTCTAAATAGTGGCATCCAAGAAGAAGCCTATATTAAGCAACCACCCGGATTTGAAGACCCAAAGCATCCATATCATGTCTATAGGCTAAAGAAAGCTCTCTATGGATTAAAGCAAACTCCAAGAGCCTGGTATGAAATATTAACCTCATTCCTTATATCCAAGGGATATACTAGAGGCAAGGCAGATACCGCACTCTTCATCAAGAAAAAGAAGAACGATATTATTATAGTCCAGATCTATATGGATAATATCATTTTTAGAGCCATTGATGAAAAGATGTGCAAAGAATTTAGCTCTCAAATTCAGAAGGAATTTGAGATATCCATGATGGGAGATCTTAACTTCTTCCTTGGTCTACAGATTAGGCAAAGTCTGGATGGGATTTTCATTAATCAATCAAAGTACACCAAGGAGATCCTAAAGAAGTTTGAAATGGACAAAAGTAAACCTATGTCCACTCCTATGGGCTCAGATACAATCTTATCCAGGGACTGTGAAGGAGTAGATGTTGATCAGAAACTCTACAGAGGAATGATTGGCTCACTCCTATACTTGACAGCTAGCAGACCTGACATACACTATACAGTTTGCTACTGTGCAAGGTATCAAGCCAATCCCAAGGATTCTCATCTCAAGGCAGTCAAAAGGATCCTTAGATACCTCCTAGGAACCACTGAAGTTGGGTTATGGTATCCTAGTAATAGAGATTTCATATTCCAAGGGTTCATAAATATAGATTATAGTAGAGATACTCTTGAGAGAAAGAGTACATTCGGAGGCTGCCATTTTCTTAGAGATTGCTTAGTCTCATAGTATAGCAAGAAGCAAACTTCAGTTGCCTTATCCACTACAGAAGTGGAGTGTATGGTAGCTGAAGTTGTGTTGCTCAACTCCTATAGATCAAACAACAACTTGAAGACTATGGAGTGCAATACGAATGTGTGGATGCTATGTATGATAGCAAAAGTGCTATTGATGTGTCAAAGAATCCGGCGCTCCATATTAAGATGAAGCATGTCGACATAAGGCATCACTTCATCCGAGATCACGTGATGAAGAAGGATGTTGCATTGGTATATGTCCCAACCAATGAATAGAGAGCTGATATCTTTACTAAGGCTTTAAGTAAAGATCAATTTAGGAAGTTAAGGGAGGCTATTGGCATGTCAAATCCAATTTGATCCAGAAGTGAATCCATGGTTAATTAAGACTCATGTCAACCGGATCATCCGGAATAGAGGTCATTGCCAATACAAGCCAAATCTGGAGGAAAATATGCCACGTCAGTAGATAAGAAGGACAAATGGCAAAAAAAGCGCTTTAAAGGTACCTGTTACTTTTTGAATTTCAAAAGTCTATTGGTGGTTACATGCGCGGTAGATTGGACAGTTATTTTTAAAATAAACCGTCCACATTTTCCAGTTAAACTGAACTTACCTCTCTACTAAAAATCTAACTGCCATGTCATCAATCCAGTCAAAACAGCCGGAGTCCGGATTACCAAAATACCCTTAACTTGAAAATTCTATAAATAACCCTAAAATTCATCCTCCTCCTTACGCGAGCAACATACTCTTACTGTTACTCTGCAAAAATTCAAACCCAGAACCCTAGCTTTCAAAATCTCTCTTAAATGGCAGCCACAAACACCTCAAACACCCTCGAGATCTTACCTAGCAAAAATTTCTTTCAAGTATCTGATTTGAAGGATACCGATTTTGAACTCCTGAATTTTAAAACCTCCAAATCCGTTATCCCAACTGATCACTTAGGTGATGATTACTTATTCAAAACCCCTACTTTCTTCACCCTAATCAAAGATCAAAATCTGGGTGACTTCCTGAAAATAAATTGCCCTACCTACCCAAAGCTGGTGAAGGAATTTTTCAAAAACCTCAGCGCTCATAATGATTTCGATGCCTTACGCACTAAAGTCCAGGGGAAGGTCATAACTATCACTCCAAAATTCTTTGAGAAGAATCTGAACGTGAAGAACTCGGGTCTGTTGATGAGAAAAGATGGTGATGAAAATGGAGTTGACTATGATTCAAAATTGTGGCTTCACCGGAATTATTTTGGAGATAAATTCTCCACATACTTCCCCAGAATGCCCAGATTCTTACAGCACGCCTTAGCAAAACTCATCCTTATAAGGAAGGGATCATTGACTACAGTTTCTTCCCTCTAGCACTATATCCTGCAGCACTGGGTTGGCAGTGTAAAAGCAAACCGGCCAGTCTTGATCATTCACTATCGTAAGACATATATGAACTCCCATGATGCATTAATCATAAGAATTCTACAAGCAGCAGAAATAGATCTGACCGAGTTTAAAGGCATCTATGGCAAGCGTATCCTTGAGAAGAATTTTGTAAATCTTCGATATGATGAGGAGTGGGACAAAGAAAAGGCCAAATAGAAAAGGGATGAGAGAAGAATTAAGTCCCAGAAGATGGTGGATCTGGAAGAGCAAGTGTCTGTCCCCAAGAAGGCCAAAACCATTAAAAGCAAGTCACAAAAAAAATGGAAGCAACTCCAAAAAAAGAAATTGATGAAAACACCACTCCAATCAGCCAAATCCTAAAATCCAGCCCTAAGAAACCCAAAGTTAGGGGTAAGCTTATCAAGACCGCTGCTAAAAAGGGTCCAAATGTGCTTGATACAAATTTGCCACCATTTGCTGCAAAGCAATTGAGGCCAGAAAGAGGAAAGCCAAGAGAACATTGGTTGAAATGGAAGAGGAGGAAGAGGATGAGGAGATAGAGGATGAGGCTCCTCCTCAAAAGAAACTCAGAAGAAAGGGGCTAACTTATGATGAAGCCATTGCTGCCCAAGAAAACAAAGCTAGTGAAGGGAGGAGGCTAGCTGGAATAGTGTTGAATGAAGAAGCAAAGTAGTATAGGGAGAACGCTGCTTTGGAAAAAGCAAAATATAGCAAAGGGAAAAATATGCCCGGAGCAACAGATATTGTGGGGAGAGATGATGCACAATATGACATCATTCAAGCTGTGATAAAAGACAACATCAAAATCAACCGGCAGAGAACTGAAGGACATGGCTATTCATCTCAAATTCCTCCAATTCTTGTTGACCTACAAGATATGGATACACTATCAGAGTTTCTGGAAGCTAATAAATTCATCTTTGTTGATAGACCAAGAGCTCTTTTAAAAAATTTGCTTGGATCCGGCACTCCCATCATATATCTTGAAAGTCCTGAAAAGGCACTGAAGATGGGTGTTGAGGAAAATACCAACACACCTAGGGGAGAAGAGATAAGTCCTGTAAAGGAACCTATAGGGGTGGTTGAGGATAGTTTCAACCATCTGGAGGCTAGGCTGGAAGAAGAAAAGCAGGAAGTTGAAGACGATCAAAATTAGACGCTACAAACCAATGAGGTAACCCCTGCTCTACTTCCTCTTAATTCTGATCTTAATAAGAACAACTTAGCTATAGATTCTCATAATGTAGCTAAGGATATAGTGCTAAACCCGGATGCAATAACTCCGAAGGAGGGAGAGAGTCTGAGTTCCAAAGGGCACACTTCTGAAGTGGACCCTATGGGTGAGGCTCATCTGGAGGAACGGATGGAGGAGGAGAAAGATGAAAAAGCAAGTGATGATGATCAGAAAGAGGAAGGAGATGGGAAATAAGATAGTGAGGAAGATACCTCATCTAGCTCCTCTGATGAGGAATTCCCTCCCAAGGTTCCTGCTATATGAGTGCCTGCGAATAACACTGCAAACTCTAAAGTTACAACTACACTTCTGTTATTAAAAGAGGTTGCTAAGGAGGAAAGTGAAGATGGATTTGTGAAGTAGAGTCTTCGCACTATATACGCTTATCTTCGAGGAGTTGAGAAGGAATTGCTAAGGCATCAATCTGATACAGCTGTACAAACAAACTGGGGTGAGATCAAGGAGAGTTTGAAATGCCTCCCCAGAATTGAGCAACAAGTTATGTACTTTCCAACTCTAGGAGCTCTGGTAGTAGCTTCTCTCTCCAAAGTCCAACCACTTCTAAATGAGCTCAAAGAAAGCGCATCTACAGCTAACCGGAATGTCAGTCAAGCTAATACCTTAGCCTTTGATAACTGTGCAACTATTCTTGAAAGAATGTCCTCATCCGCCACTAATCTATCCATCGAGATAAAGGACTACATTGATTCCAAGTTTGAAAGCTTGACAAAATTAATGGAAAAAAGAGACCTTAAACCTGCTCTCTCTAACTTGGAAACTGATCAACAAGTGACCCAGGACATGCTTGCTCACTTCATATATAGAACCATCCCCAAACTCAAAGAAAAGATCCTTAATGATATGGGTGATGAGATGCAGTCCAGAAATTCCAGGATTTAACAGTTAATAAATGAATGGAAGAAGTCCGTCTTCAAGGTGCTAAAAGATTAGACGGAGTCACTCCACAATATTTAGAAGAGGATCTCAGAGGATATAACATTACTCCAAACTGGAATCAACAATTTGTCTATCTCCGGACCCTCTTATCCTCCAGCTATTCCAGAGAGTTAGCTCATTCCTATAATACACAATCTCGTCCAAGCAATAGGGGAATTCGGATCCTTAAGCTAAAAAGGTACAACTACTCTCATCAAGGCTATGTTCCCCTGTTTTGACCCCAAGGACCAAGAGCACATCCTGCGGATTCTTCCTCAAGTCTTACAATCTTATGATCAACTCCGGAGGTCTCTTCGCCCTCATTATTTGACTCCACCCATAGTAGATCATATCATTGATGAGCGAGCTAAAGGCAAAAAAGACTACTCTATCTACTCCTCTGCTTGGCAGTAGTCTTGGGACAAGCGAACCTACATGGTTATTGATTCCCTTGATGGAAGCAAAAAGGGGGAGGAAGATCCGAGTCATCAAGGTGAAGGAAGTGGCAAGGAAAAAACACTGCAAGTTAGGAAGAGTGGTCCTTCTAGAGAGACAGTTAAGTTAGCTAGATGATTTTGTAATACTTCTGTAATCGCTAGATTCACTTTATATGTATTTTTTGTATCTTGTAATTCTGAACTTCATGATGTTAACCATTGTTAACAGCAGAAGTATATATATGAAGTGAAAATTCTTAACTATCATAACAAATGCTTCTAAAGTACAATCTGTAATTGTACAACAAACTTAGAACCTAGAATCATAAAATTATGGGGGAGTAAGGAAGCTAAAATTATAGGGGAGCATTGTAAATGACTAAGTATCAAGAATCATACTTAGTTCATATACCCCTGACCTATGCTTAGTCGTCTTAGGTTTTTGTTTCCATCAAATGGGGGAGATTGTTGGGAAACAAGTATCAAGTATCATACTTAGTTCATATACCCCTGACCTATACTTAGTCGTCTTATGTTTTTGTTTCCATCAAATAGGGGAGATTGTGGGAAATAATGATCCGGATAACAATCTAAAAATAAATCCGGATAAAGTTTGAATGAAACAAAAACAATGTATGTAAAACTCCCAAATCCAAATGGAAATATCCGGACAAAGATCAAGATACAAGTCATCCATTAAACAAATTAAATACCTAAGCACTAGAGGAAATCATCCGGACAAAGTTTGGAAAGTAAAAAAATGTCTGTCCTTCAAGACTAGCATCCAGAAGAACTGATTGAAGCTATCTCAGGAAGAAGATAAGATCCGGAGAATATAGGTCTAAAAGACATCCGAAAGACCTTGGTCTAAAAGACATCCAGAAGACCTATATTTCAAACATAAGGAAATTTTCAAATATAACTTTCCTTTCACCTTTTTGGTCTATGAAAGTCAAAGATCATTTCCCCAAGACAAAGAAAAAATGAAAGCTTGCATATTTCAGAGAAAGGACAAAAGGTCTGACACCAAACAGAGAAAAGCTAACTACCTTTTTCTCCTAGACTAATAAAGACGCGCGGGGAGCTCACACCAAATAGCAAACAGTATAAAAGTTGGTGCATCACAAAATGACAAGAAAAACAATCATTGATAAATTTCTAACATTAATCCCAAGATTACAAACTGGTCAAAACACAGTTTAATGGATTGATCAACGAATATAGAAGCTCCACATCACGACTTGATCAAGGGTGAAGATTGAATGAGAACTCACCAATCACAAACGGCTACCTTTATGATCAAAGCCTATACAAGGAGCTCTTCTCCAAATGAGAAGGTCAACTGATTGACTTACAAAAGCAAGTAACAAAGAATACTCAAGCAATCAGTTTTCTAATCCCTCCAAGAATCAAAACCCTTTCATATCTATTGTAAGGTTCCTATGTGTGATATAAACTTAGAGAACTCTAAAACAAAAACCTTTGATAGAAACCAAAGTGTTAAAGATCTATAACTTGGGTGAGTTGAGAGATTAGGATACAACTCAAAGTTGGTACTTTGAGCGGGATCTCCTTGTAGGTCTCAAGCTTAGATTCAGGGTAGAAGGCTAAGTGGTATATCCTACTAAAGATAAGAAGATTCAGCTAGGAGTTGGTGCTTCTAGTGGTATATCCTACTTCCGGAAGGGGTTACCATCCGGAGATAAATCTATAAGGCTTGATTCCTACCAATTGGAAAGGAATCCACTAGTGGATAAGCTCGGAGGAAGGAAACTCCTGGGACTAGACATAGGCGGGGCTGAACCAGTATAAAAAACTTGTGTTTGATTTTCTCTTTTACTTTATTGCATATTATTATCATATATGCATCATCCGGATTCATCCTCCGGATCATAATCAAACACGCTACACCAAGACTTTTCAAGTTTGTAAATTCTGCGAAAAAGGGCCATTCACCCCCTCTGCCTGTATAAATACTCTCACAGTGACCAACAGTCTTTACCAGGATATACCACTTAGACTTCCACCTCGAGTTTAAGCTGATTCCTACAGGGAGATCCCACTCAAAGAGCCTACTTCAAGCTATATCTCAATCTCACTATTCACCCAAGTAGGAGATCTTTTACACTTTGGTTTTTAACAAAGGTATTGGTTTTGGACTTCCTTAATTTTATAACTCATATAGGAACCCTTCCAAACTGATTTTGAATGACTTAGTTCTTGGAGTGATTTTTGAATCTGATTGTTCTCTAGCAAGTTCTCCTGTCTATGCTTTTTGTAAAATCAATTAGCACCTTCTCAACATGTGAAGCTTCCCTTTCATAGGCTTCCATCATAAATGTAGCTATTGTGGTTTGGTAAGCTATAATTAATCTCCATCGTTGATCAGGTGAAATGTGGTATTTTCGGAGCTGTTGTTCAATCCATAAGACAGTAATTTGACCCATTTGAATCCTTAGGAATTAGGCTAAAAAGATGTCAGTGATCATTTTCCTTGTTTTCTAGTGTCACACCAACTTTTATACCATTAGCTTTTGGTGTAAGCTCCGCGCGCTTCCTTATTGGTCTAGGTGAAAAAGGTTGTTAACTTTTTCTGTCCGGTGTCAGTCCTTTTGTCCTTTTTTTTTAAAGTGCAAGTTGTCTCTTTTGTCTTACTTATGGGGAAAGGATCTTTGACTTTGTGGACCAAAAAGGTCGAGGGAAAAGTTATCTTTGAAACTTTTCTCATTGTCTTGATATATGAGTCTTCCAGATGTCTTCAGACTCAATATTTCCGGATTTGTCTTTATTCTGATGCTTAGAAATCAGTTCTTCCGGATGTTGATCTTGAATGGTTAAGAGTTTGTTTCCTTTCCAAACTTTAACCGGATACTTTCATTAATTCTTAGGTGTTTGTCTTCACTTATCTTAGATTATGGCTGATTTGGATTTGTGTTCGGATGCAATTACTTAGGTTCTTTTATACTTAGGTGTTTTGTTTTCTTCAAACCTGATCTGGATTGATTGTGTTTCGGATCATTGTTTCCCAATAAATCTCCTCAAGGATGCATTTTTAGGTTTGAAATGTAGTTGGAAACATAGTGAAGAACATTTGAGACAAATTCCCCTACCAAAAGAGTCTTCCGAGTCTAAGGTTGAGTATACCATGGCCGAAAAAGAAGCCGCAGCCTATGCCATGAGAGAGTTCATGAACTCTCCTGAATTCTTTCAAGCTATGCAAGCAAGCTTCGAGGGTTTCGAAACTACGACCTCCGATGGAGAATCTTTAGAAGTACCCGAGTGAAGGCAAAGATGGCCAACATTGACACTCTAATCCCCGAAGATTGAAAAGCTAACTGGTCCATCCCTGACGAAATACCTCAGTGTCTACAACTTTTCTCTTAAGGATTCTCATGCACTACCTGCGAATTTTATCATGCCCTATGTTGCCCCATATAGAGGAATGGGTTTCCCACAAGCTCATCTGGAGGCATACCTTAGAGTTATGACCAATATGGGAGTTCCTGAGGCCCATATCATTAATTTGTTCCAATCTAACCTTGCTAGATGCAGCGTCCAACTGGTATATGAGGATGACCCTAGAAGAGGAAGGAAATCGGGAAAAGTTGAGCGAGGCATTACTTAACAACTTTGCTTTCAACTTGAAAGTCGAGACCACTCTTCAAGATCTCAAGCGAGTTAAGAAGAAGCTGAATGAGTCCATTCAAGAGTATTATTTACGATGGATGGTAGTCTAAGTACTCGTAGATTGTGCTCTTAAGCTCGATGCACTAATTATTAAGCTAGTGGAAGGTTTGAGTCAGAAGTACCGAGATGTGATGAAGATGAAGAAATTCGAGTCATTCAATGAGGTGGTCGAGTACGCCAAGAGAATAGAAAAGTATGCTGAGAAGACCAACAAAAGAAAGAAGAACTTGAAGCCATTAACAAGGCTAATTCTCAGTTGAAGGGAGGTTATTTCAACCACAGTGCTTCGAAGTATTCAAAGATGAATCCGATTTCACAGAAACTGGTAGTGGCAGCAGCACAAATCTAACCCACTCAACTGGAGACGCCATGGGTAGCGTAAGCATGGGCTTTTTCGGTGACCTACCAAATGATGATGATGTTTTGCTCTAACCTATTTATGGGCATGTTGTTCTATTCTTTCGGAGTCAAATTGTGTTTGGTAAGTGGTTTCGTGACGAGATTGGGACTTTAATCGCACCGTTTCCCTTGACCTGTTAATTAATATAGATTCATTACATTACATATAAAGAATAAAAAAATAAACAACATAAAATACAAAATATAAAAATAATCAATAAATAATAATATCTCCCTTGCAGGCGGCAAGGCAAAACGCAGCCCCTAGAGAGGTGAGCCGCGCCCCCTGGGGCATTTCGCTGAGCTCTCGCACATCTCAGCGCACATGGCCACAATGTGGCCACGTAGCCAGATGCCCCTTGGGCATGGTGAGCCGCACCCCCGTGCTCGTTTCACCGCGCACTAGGGCATCTCGCTGTGCACCTGGGGCATTTCACCGTGCACTCACGCGGAGAAATGCCGTCATGGTAGCGGTTGAGTTTCAATCACTGCACGGGCTCCCGGGTTTGTTGCCAGTTCATTATTTTCTCTCTCTAAGTCGGGATAAACTTTTTTTTTGGGAAATTTACCATTTCTAAGGACAATTGGGTTATTTGGAGTGAGTAAAGCCTATATAAATCGATTAAATCATCTAATTCAAGACTTTTGCCAATTTAAAAGCTTAAATTTCACATTTAGGGTTATTAAGCCTTTAGAGAGAGAAAGCTTCATAAAACTGAGGAAACTTGATTAATTCGGGTTCGTAAGTGTTATTAGGCTTAATCTTTTAGTCTAATCTCTAAAATCAAGTAGAAATTATAGGTTAAAATGAGCTTAAATAGGATTTAGAGACTTTTTCTCACAAAAATCACTAAAATCCGTCACTAAGTTCGCTGCCTTTTTCGTCATTATTTTGTCGGATTTCGTCACAAATTCGTCATAAAGCTTGCCAAACGTCCAGTTCGAGTCTCAAAATGTGGATTCACAGCCTGGAGGTAACAAAACTGAGTTCCAATCTCTTTTAATTATTTATTTAATTGCTTTGCTGCTCTTGGTTGTTCTTGGGGTCTTCTACCCAATTTCTTTCAGTATTTTTGCAAATACTATTCCCGGTGTTTTTGGGTTCTTTTTTGTCCCAAAACCAAAAAAATCAAAGTTATTTCATTATTTTAAGTCCAGATCTACTGAAATATCATGGGAATCGGCTTAAAATTTTGATAATCTTGAGTTTTTGGGTGTAAAAGTACCGACCTTGGTCCGTTTGGCAATTTTTCTGGTCCAAATGCTCCGATGGGCATCTAAACCGCTATGGCGACGCATCAAATGATGCAATGGCAGCGTTTGGACTACCATGGCAGCGTTTCAGATGCCCGTCCCATCGTTTGGACTAGCAAAAATGCTAAAAGGTCCATGTTTTATGTTTTTGCCCCTGTTTTATCGTTTTCTTGCATTTTTTACCCCGATTTTCACCCGTAAAATTTCTGAAAAATGTCACATAATCTGAAATTAAATAATATATTTTTGTTAATCTATTTTTATAATTTATTTATTATTTAATTGGTTAAATCTTCACTTAATGGCTTAAAATTGGCTTTTCCACCAAATAAGTGCCTAAAAAATCCTTTTATCCCAAATAAAACCCCCAAAAATATTTCGTAAATATTTTAATTGATTTTAGGGTGTTGATTTTATTTAATTAATTGATAGGCTACTTAGATATTTATTTAATGCCATAATAATGCGTTTTTAATCCCGAAAATTACCAAAAAAATGGTTTTCTCCTCTTTATGATTTAATTTTCTACATTATATTTGCTTATGCATTATTTGTGATTGTTCGTCTGTGATTTGCTATCTTTGAAGTTGTTTTGGGTTTGGTAAGCCCAGTTGGGACCTAATTTTGATCTTGCTTTATTCGCTTTATTTATCCGATTTTACTTTTCCCGCATTAGAAAAATGTACAGGTATTTGAAAAGTCATTTAATAATTAATTTAACTACTTTATTTACTGCTTTCTGCATATTGCGCTGTACGGTGTATGGATATTATAACCGAAAACTCTAATTAGGAGGATTTAAATCGCATAAGGCCTAAAGTCGCCTTTATAAAAATGTAAAGGGTTTGATTTAATAAATGAAAAGTAAGCAACATCATCCGAGCTCGGAATCTCTGTTTTAAGGTATGGCCTAACCACCCGGTAGGAATATCGTACCCAAATTCCCGATAGAGCTAAAATGAGTGGCAACTCTATCTTAAAATACGGGATTTCGTGTCTCGTATCTCTTAATATTTAAATTGGAATAAAATTCAACTTCAACGTCTCTCTTATCAGTCTATTTTTCATCACGCCCTCTAAATGAGGATCAATCCTCCGGCTCCCTTCGCCATGCTTATATTTTTCCCTCGCCCTTTAACGGTCGGGGAAAAGGTCGCCCACTTACAGTGGCGACTCCGCTGGGGATTTCCTTATAACTTAAAACCTGAAAATTGCTCTCATTTTCAAAAAATGGTTAACGGATTTTGATGATGTGCCAAAATCATTTTTCAATCAAAGCTTTATTTCTTTCTTATGTCTTTTGAATCCATCATGTAGTTAGATACTAGGTGAAGGTGCCATTATCTCACCCCCGTGAAGCTCACTTGTATACCTCATGCCCGCCAGGAATTGGGGATATTTGTGGGTGGATCACTCATTTTAACCAACGCGTAATTCCCGTGATAGCACTCATTTGAGGAGTGGTTAAGTTATACGGAATCAAGGCAAACGAGAACCTTCTACAGTATTGTACTACAATACCAACAGTTTGAGACCGTATACCACGTTAGATAAAGCTATAGAAACTTCCCCTGAGGAAATCACCAAAACATGCATGTTTTAGATTTAGGTCGCACTCTTAATTTTCATTCATTGGCATTTGAGTTAAGCCCCAGATCTTCTAAACGGTGTTGTGCGGGAGTCATAAGGTTGGAAGAAGTTTTGATTTTAACATGCTATTGCGTTGTGCTCATGCATACGCACCTCATGCGTAGGTCGCCTGTGGCCAACTTTTATTTTATTATTTCGCTTACCTCTACTCTCCCCTAGCTTGAAGGGGGAATTTAACAAAATGCCTGAGATCGTTTGAGTCCTGAGGAATCGTATCTAGTTCGCTAGGCATAGCAAGGGGTTCACACGTCTTACGTATTTTAGGGTTAAGCTTCACATCATAAGCTATTCTGCTCTCTACCTCTCTAAACCACCCTTGCATATATGGTATTCATCACTCGAATAATTATGTAATCATTCACTTCATCCATGGTTCAATTCAGGCTGATTATCTTTTAGTTTCTCAGTTAGGTTAAGATGTCCTCATCATCATAGTCCTCTTTGGCTTTGACTCAATCATCGTTTGGTTCACCGGTCAGCGATTTTAGTTTCAGAATTCGACTCTCCTACTATGTATGATTTACCGCCAGTTAGTGGGGTTTCATCTGAGGGTACTTCTTCTCCTCCTCTCCTTCCGCCTGATCAGGGTCAGACCCCGTTGAGTACTGAGATGGCTAATGCTATGGCTATGTTTCTTCAGTCTGACTTGTTCCGAGCTTCTATCCAAGAGCAAGTCCATTCAATGTTAAGAGAAGAGAGGAATGATCAGAGGCTATCAAGGTCATTAATTCAAGCTCAGGGGCAGAAAGAAATTATTTAGAATGGGTTAGGTTATGTTTTACCACTTGCCATGTAAGCTTCAGTTCCCGTGATTCTGCCTTTGCTACCTATTCAGCCAAGTTAGTTTCAGTTCGGGCACACTTCAGTTTCGCCGCTTCCATCCTTTACTCCCTCGACCTTTGGTTTTCCCTCTCCAAATCTGAGGCCCGTGGAGCAAGCTACTATTTTCCCCGCTTTTATAGGGGGATTTACTTTGCAAATGACTGTAACTTTAAGTGGTTTTACCCTTCCTCCGACACCCCCAATGTCATTTACACCCTCTCCTCTTAGTTTTATGATCTCTCCAAGGGGGACTATTTATCCTCCAAACCCTTTCGCACCTATCTTGCAAGTTCATCCTCGAGTTGAGACCCCTTCTCCTCTGCCTTTTTAGTTTGGCGCCACTTCTGCTCCAAGTGACTAGATCACACATTCTCCGGGTGTGACATTAATTGACCAGGTCATACAATCTCCGGGCATGATGCCCAAAGTGGAGGCACTCCTTCATCAGCTATTGGCCGTAAACAAAAAGAAGGAAGACGAGAAGGGTGAGGATTGGGTCCCAAAGAACTTCTCGATGCCAATGATGGAAGCCTACACCGGTGAAGGTCCCCCCAAGTCCCACATTATCATGTATGAGCAAATCATGCAAGTTTAAAAGATCGGTGATAAAGTCCTTGCAAAGTTATTTCCATATACTTTGGTCGAGCTAGTACTTGAATGGTACAATACTCTCCCTGAGTCGATGATTCTCGATTGGAAACTCGTGTCTAAGGCTCTAATTGGTCACTATGTTTTCAATTTGATAATAGAAACCACCATTCAGCATCTTGAGGCAGTTAAGCAAAAGCAAGGCGAGACGTTCAAGTCCTACTTCAATCGATGGATGGCCACTCAAGTCCTGTTAAAGCAAAAGCTCAAACTTAAGGAAATGATCCCGAAGCTTATCAACGGAGCTCTCTCGGTTATCCATACGAAAATGGAAACCGATTCTTTCGAATCTTACATGAACGTGGTTGAGAAGGCCGAGAAAATTGAACGCCGAGAAGAAAAAGAGAAAGCGAATAAGCTGGATAACAAACCCTGGTTTAACAAGAGCAACATTTCTCGAGCTGCCAAAGTTACTCCTATCTCATCCGAAGAGAAGACACCCACGGTTCAATCATTCGCTCAAGAAGATGTCTATGTAGTTCAAGTTGCACCAGTTCAGACGCCTGCTCAGAAAGTGTTCATATCTCCGTGGAAACTACCTCTTAGTATCCTTTTTGCTAAGCTGCGAGAGAAGTGCATGCTTAGTTCTCTTCATGAGTATCATTCTCCTACGCCTGAGGAAAAAGGGAATTTTTATCGCTATCATGTTTAGGTAGGGCACAAAATAGACCAATGCAAACCTCTGGGCAGGGCCATTTGGCACTTAGTGAGAGAGGGAAAATGGAACAGCTGGCTAGGAAGACCAGTACTGAGGAGAAGCCATCACCGAGCTCGAGCGATGAGGTAGGTGCGATCAATTCATGTCTCCCTAAAGAAATTGTGTTGACTATGGTCTTTTCTAGTTCAACTGACACCATTAGGGAAGCCAATTCTACTACCAAAGCTAGCAAGAGCATCATGAGGTCTCTAGTGAATGAAGGAGACAAGTCATCAGCCGAACAAGTGAAAGTTCTAGATCTCGTCTTGGACAACGCACTAATGAAAGCTATCGAGGATGCTTAATCTCCTAGCGCCGCAACTAAAGACCCTCCGCCTGTGGAGGATGACTATCTATGATGTAATTTTCTTTTTCTAGTATTTTAGATGTGAACAATTTTGCCTTTCAGGCATTTTAGTTCAATCAAAGACTCTCATTTTGTTTACTCATTTAATGTTTCACCCTATGGGTCCATGCATTCGTTTTATCATAAATACGTTTAGTATTTATGACGTTTCTTTAACTGAAATAAATTTGAGTATGTGTGATAACCTAAAATGGTAACCATTTCTAATGACCTAACCTTTGAAAGAAAAAGAGAGATCAAAGTGCTTAAAGATCATGATAACGCTTTCGCCTGGGCATACCTAGTCACACCTAGGGTTCTTTGCTAGAAAACCGAGCATCACATTCCCACACCCAGAATAGAAAATGAAGCTCAATCCTACCTTGGATAGATCCAATATATCAATCGGTTCATCATCGACCTCACAACTATATGCTAACCTATTTTCAAGCTACCGAAGAAGCGTCAGCCAATCATAGAGGAGGAGCATCGCCGGGCCACCTTCGACAGAACTAAAGTTTACATTTCCTTCGCCCACCCATTCTCACAATTCCCACCCACAATACACCATTGATCCTTATCAATATCCATTCCCTTGCAATTACACATCTTCCACATTTCTCTCCTCACTAACCGTTCTTGGCGTGGGGGAAAATATGATTGGTGAAATCAGCCTTCATCAACCAATGGACACTGCTTCATCATCGTAGGGGCAGCTTACTTCTTGAAATTGTGGAAAGCCGAGCCTTGCTCCATCACTACCTCCAAGAGGATGGCAAAGTTCATCGAGAAATACATCTTCACCTAGTATAGATTACTTCATCACATTGTCTCAGACAATGAGTTTCAGTTCCAAGGGATTGATCAAGAAATATGGGTTTGAACACCACAGATCCTCACCGTGTGAACCACAGGCTAATGGGGCAACTAAAGCCACCAACCAGATTATCAGGAAGTTTATTTCCAAGACTAGCATAAGGATAATAGATTGAGCCAATGAGCTACCATTTGCCCTTTGAAGATGTCAAACAAGTGTCTGAATTCCCACAAATCCAATGCCTTTCTCCTTGGTCTATAGAATGAAAGTAGTACTCCCAGTTGGAACCGAGATGAAACCCTCAAGTGTCATGCCAGAATCCAAGTTGAACGGACCCCCATGGACTCAGGTGTAGTCCAAAACGCTTAAAGAGTCTTCAGATGTACCAACAGCCCATGGCAAGAGCATACGACAACATTCAGACATATCCGTTGAAAATCGATGGCTTAGTTGTAAAGCAAGTAAAGTCTACTAATGCCCATCCTAAGGGACAAAGTTCTGACTAAATTGAGAAGGACCTTCGTGATCAAAAGGTACTCGATACAAGGGGCATGATTATCGACGGTAATGAGCTTGTAAACCCTACCAATCAAAATAGGTTGAAGCATTATCATATAACAAAAAAGAATTAAATCCAAAAAAATGGCACATAAAAAATCTATAGAATTAATCACTCATCAAATGGTCCTCTACTACTCAAGCAAAAATTAGGGTGTATCCCGCTGATCGGTATTCTACAAACCAGTCAGGAAATAGTTAGGGTATAAAATAACCTGCTAGACTGAAAACCCGAAAAGAGTAGTCTTGGCAAAAGTTAGGGTAAAGTGAGCAACAAGAGTGTGTTGCCTAGAAAACCTGTATAGGCTAGTTAACACTGGAGTTTGGGTCAATAGAAATGGTTATCATCATTATGCACTCAAACTTAATTCATTTAATGGAAATGTCATTTTACTAAAGTCTTTATGTTTATGCTTGAATGAATATATTGGGCACTAAAGGAGAAATGTTGCAAGTAAGTCGGATGAAGGGTTCCATGCAGTCAACCCTATTCCTCAAAAGAAAAAGGCAAAATGATAATAAAACGCAAAAATCCTGATAGACTGAAAAAAGCGAGGTCTATTCAAAAGCCAGGAAACGTCTGCTAGACTGAAAACCCAAAAAGGACGATCCAGGCAAAAATTAGGAAATAAAAGTAAAACGGTAAACAAAGTCTGATAGGCCTGTCTCAATGTTCGGGTCTATGCAAAAATTAAGACAAAGAAAGATAAGAGGTAAATGACTGCCATCAATCGCATTGAGATACCCGCATCATTATCGTCAGAAATCATGGTACCGAAATATCCTCTGTAGCCTGTTGGACTCAAAAGGGCTAAAATCGATCCTCTACATGTGTCTACTCCAATTTTAACCGCGACTGAGCATTTTGAGTTTGCAATGTCCTAATCTCCCGAAGCCATCCTTGGTAGAGTTCATTGGTAGTGATAGCATCCAACTATTCTAGAATCTCAAGCTTTGCTTCGTGCTCCCCTTGTCTCTAATATATGCGACTCGGCAATGATCAGATGATTCGCTTCCTTTGTCAGCGAGCGATAAAGCATGTGGTAAATAACCTTTCTTAGCCTCAATTTCCGGCTACACGAACCTCGCGTGTACACCGAATCTTTCATGATTCTTTATCGGGGGCATTACCACCTGATTTGTGTGACAATGCATTTCCATATATCCTCCCTCCTAGCAAGAGGCCGGTCAGATAAGTCAGATCAAGAAAGTCTATCAAGCAAGCGATCGGTCACCCTCAAGATAACTAGTCTGAGCATCTCATGCATTCATGCATCCATGCACAATATTGATAAATATTTTATCCGTTATTCTATGCAAAATTCTACAGGGAATGAAGCACAGGAAAGTCTTCTCGAGCTATCGGTCAACCTTGGCGGTTCTCGGAACTCCCAAAAATCTCAACTTATATTTCATTCTTCCATTTTTATTGCTTAATTGAAGGGGCAAAAATATTTTTGTTTCCACAAAATCAATTAAGCAATAAAAATAAAACTCATGCCAATTAGTGATGTCTCAAAATTTTCTTGACAGGTGCGCCGTACGGCAATCCTGGTGGTCATCCATTAAGAGAACTCAAAATTCAGATCCTGACTCTCCAAGGGTACCTTGATGCAACCTTCTGACTCTCTAGGAGCACCTTGATGCAACCTTCCGACTCTCCAGGGGCACCTCGATGCAACCTTCCGACTCTCCAGGGGCACCTTGATGCAACATTCCAATCCCTAAGGAACACCTCAATGCACCCTTCTCGAACTTCCAAGGGCACCTTGATGCAGCTTACCGATCTAAGAATCCAAAGTTCAAAATCCAAAATTCAAAGCTTAAAATTCCAAAACCTCAAATGCCCTAGCCCGTACTTGGCAAACCTCAAAAGATCAAGCCCGTGCTTGGCAAACCTCAAAAGCCCATGCCTGCACTTAACAAACATCAAAAGTCCAAGCTCGTACTTGGCAAACCTCAAAAGCCCAAGCCCGCACTTGGCAAACCTCAAAATACCAAGCCCGTGCTTAGCAAACCTTAAAAGCCCAAGCCTACGCTTGGAAAACCTCAAAAGCCCAGGCCCGTGCTTAGAAAAATTCAAAAGCCCAAGGCCGCTCTTGGTAAACCTTAAAAGCCCAAGCCTGTGCTTGGCAAACCTCAAAAGCTAAAAGCCCACGCTTGGCAAACCTCAAAAGCCCAAGCTCGCCATTGGCAAACCTCAAAAGCCCAAGCCCGCTCTTGCCAAAATTCAAAAGCCCAAGCCCGTGCTTGGCAAACATTAAAGCCTAAGCTCGCTCTTGGCAAACCTTAAAAGCCTAAGCCTGCTCTTGGCACACCTTAAAAGCCCAAGCCCACTCTTGGCAAACCTCAAAAGCCCAAGCCCGCGCTTGGCAAACCTCAAAAGCCCAAGCCCGCGCTTGGCAAACCTCAAAAGCCCAAGCTCGCTCTTGGCAAACCGTAAAAGCCAAAGCCCGCACTTGGCAAACTTTGAAAGCCCAAGCCTGCGCTTGGCAAACCTTAAATCCCAAGCCCGCACTTGGCAAACCTTAAAGCCTAAGCCCGCGCGTGGCAAACCTTAAAAGCCTAAGCCCGTTCTTGGAAAACCTTAAAGCCCAAGCCCGTTCTTGGAAAACCTTAAAGCCCAAGCCCGCTCTTGGTGAACCTTAAAACCTAAGTCAAGGATCAACACGCTGAGCTGTCTATCCTGCCACAAATAGCAAGTTGTGGCCCGCCGCACAAAATAATCAACCCGTACAAATTACAAGTCATCTGTCAGTCAAATGGGGCAAAATCAACCGTGCATCGAATTCTTCCGGCTCCCAGATATTTCTAAACTCAGTTTATTTAATATTTCACCTTTTATTGTTAATTAAAGGGGCAAAAATATTTGTCTCGACAAAATTAATTAAGCAATAAAAAAGTGGACATGTTCGATACATGATAACTTCTTAAAATTTCATTCTTGACAGGCTTGTTGATGGCAATCCCAAAAAAGCAACCAGTCTAGAATTTCTCAATTCAAAACTCGATCCTGATTGGTCCATTGATGATGCGTCCCTGA
Organism: Euphorbia pulcherrima; assembly: GCA_947683365.1. NCBI lineage: Eukaryota > Viridiplantae > Streptophyta > Magnoliopsida > Malpighiales > Euphorbiaceae > Euphorbia > Euphorbia pulcherrima. The sequence continues at coordinate 48,275,877 of CANTUS010000014.1, forward strand.
ACTGCTAGTAGATAACAACCCAAGTCTTTGACTTTGATAGGTTTGTTGATGATGCATCTCTCGATCGTTCGTAGACAACCAACTCAAAGAATTATCCACCTCCGTTAGGTCCATTGATGATGCATCTCACGACCATCCATAGACAACTGACTCGAGGTTCCATTATCTCAGGCACAACCTCTTAATCCTCGCTCTTTCGTGAAATCACATTTGACCCGTCAAATGATAATCTCACGAGGGGCAGCCTGTGAGCATGGACTTTTTCGGTAACCCACGGCATGATGATGAGGTTTTGCTCTAACCTATTTATGGACATGTTGTTCTATTCTTTTAGAGTCAAATCGCATTTGGCAAGTATTTTCGTGATGAGATAGGGACTTTAATCGCGTCATTTTCCTTGACCAGTTAATTAATATAGATTCATCACATTACATATGAAGAATAAAAAAATATAAAAAATAAAAAATAATATCTCCCTTGTCGGGGACACCATCGACGGCGCCCCCGTTGTTGGAGCGGCGAGACGCCCCGGTGGCACAGTAAAACCCACCCCCTGGCATGGTGAGTCGCGCCCCCTTGCAAGTTTTGCTGCACTTTCGCGCATCTCGGCACACGTGGCCACAATGTGGCCACGTCAGTAGACCCCCCTTGGGCACCATGAGCCGCTCCCCCGTGTGAGTTCCACCGCGCACTAAGGCTTCTCGCCATGCACCTGGGGTGTTTCACCCCGCACTCGCGAGGTGAAATACGGTCGTGGCAGCGGTTGAGTTTCAACTGCTGTAGGGGCTTCCAGGTTTGTCGCCAATTCATTGTTTTCTCTCTCTAAGTCGGGATAAACTTGATTTTTTGGGAAATTTAACATTTCTAAGGACTAATTGGGTTATTTGGAGTGAGTAAAGCCTATATAAACCGATTAAATTATCTAATTTAGGACTTTTTCCAATTTAAAAGTTTGAATTTCACACTTAGGGTTCTTAAAGTCTTTAAAGAGAGAAAGCTCCATTAAACTGAGGAAACTTGATTAATTCGGGTTCCTAAGTGTTATTAGGCTTAATCTTCTAGTCTAATCTCTAAAATCAAGTAGAAGTCATAGGTTAAAACGAGCTTAAATAGGATTTCGAGACTTTTTCTCACAAAAATCACTGAAATTCGTCACTAAGTTCGTCGCCTTTGTCGTCACAGTTTTGTCGAATTTCGTCACAAATTTGTCATAAAGCTTGCCAAACGTCCGGTTCGAGCCTCAAAACGCGGATTCATGGCCTAGAGGTAACGAAACTGAGTTCCAATCTCTTTTAATTATCTATTTAATTACTTTGCTGCTCTTAGTTCTTCTTGGGGTCTTCTACCTGTTTTCTTTTGATATTTTTGCAAATACCATTCCCGGTGTTTTTGGGTTCCTTTTTGTCCCAAAACCAAAAAATCAAAGTTATTTCATCATTTTAAGTCCATATCTACTGAAATATTATGGAAATCGACTTAAAATTTTGGTAATCTTGAGTTTTTGGGTGTAAAAGTACCGATCTTGGTCCGTTTGGCATTTTTCCGGTCCAAATGCTCCGGTTGGCATCTGAACCGCTTCGGCGACGCATCCAATGCTGCAACAGCAGCATTTGGACTGCCATGGCAGCGTTTTAGATGCCTGTCCCAGCGTTTGGACTGGCAAAAATGCCAAAAGATCCATGTTTTATTTTTTTGCCCTGTTTTATTGTTTTCTTGCGTTTTTTACCATGACTTTCACCCGTAAAATTTCTGAAAAATGTCACATAATCTGAAATTAAATAATATATTTTTGTTAATGTGTTTTTATAATTTATTTATTATTTAATTGGTTAAATCTTTATTTAATGGCTTAAAATTGGCTTTTTCACCAAATAAATGCCTAAAAAGTCCTTTTATCCTAAATAAAAATCTCATAAATATTCCGTAAATATTTTAATTGATTTTAGGGTGTTTACTTTATTTAATTAATTATTAGGTTGCTTAGATATTTATTTAATGTCTTAATAACGCGTTTTTAATCTCAAAAATTCTCAAAAAAATGGTTTTCTCCTCTTTGTGATTTAATTTTCTGCCTTACATTTGCTTATGCATCATTTGGGATTGTTAGTCTGTGATTTGTTATATTTGGAGCTATTTTGAGGTTGGTAAGCCCGATTGGGACCTGATTTCGGTCTTGCTTTATTCGCTTTATGTATCCGCTTTTACTTTTTCCGCACTAGAAAAACGTATAGGTATTTGAAAAGCCATGTAATAATTAATTTATCTACTTTATTTACTGCTTTTTGCATGCTGCGCTGTGTGATGTATGGCTATTATAACCAAAAACTCTAACCAGGGGGATTTAAATCACATAAGAACTAAAGTCGCCTTTATTAAAATGTAAAGGGTTTGATTTAATAAATAAAAAGTAAGCGATATCATCTGAACTCAAAATCTCTGTTTTAAGGTACGGTCTAACCACCCGGTGGGAATATCGTACCCAAATTCTCGATTGAGCTAAACCGGGTGACGACTCTATCTTAAAATACAGGATTTTAGGTCTTGTATCTCTTAACATTTAACTTGGACTAAAATTCAACTTCAACATCACTCTTATCAGTCTATTTTTCATCACGCCCTCTAAATGGGGATCAATCCTCTAGCTTGCTTCGCCGCGCTTATGTTTTTCCCGCACCATTTAAGGGTCGGGGAAAAGGTCTTCCGCTCACAGGTAGAGTCGTTATCCCGAATTTTCACGAAGTTATGAAGGGCCAAGCTACTCGCTAGTTTAAGGGAATTTGAAGCTCCATCGCCTGAAGATAGTGATAACTTTTGGGCCTATCATGTCGAGAAAGGGCATAGAACCAGCAATAGTAAGAAGCTGATGAAAGACGTACAACAACTCGTCAAGGATAATAAGATTGAAGAGCCTGAGAGAAGTCGTCTAATTTCCAACCAATAGTCAATGTGATTCAAGGAGGAGAAGGTCCTCCTGAGCAGCCCAATTTTCAATACATCGTGGTAACTCAAACCAATGGTGAACAAGTGATGATCCACAACGTAGAGAAGTATAATTGCCTCATTCGATTTTAAAAGATAGATGAATATGAAGTTCAACCTGACATGATGTATTGGGGCAATATTCACCCTCAACAGTTATTGAATCTTTTCTACCAAGAGATGAAAAAATGAGGAATTCATGCGCTTGGATTCATGTCTCAATTCCCATGATTTTTGGGAGAACCTGTGCTGAACTGGTATTATGGCCTTACTTACCAATGTAACTAGGATTAGGATTTCTTGTAAACATGTTTCATGGAACGCTACTCATTCCAAGACTACTATCATTTTGGGACCCAATTTTGGGGACAACCGCAAAACCATGTCGGATGGAATTCGCAACCAGGCCCTGTCTCGTTCACCTTTGATTCCATGTGGGATGAGGTGTACGCCAAAGAAACCAAAAAGGCTCCTTTGATCGAGAAAGCATCGCCTGGGCCTGGAAGTTCGAGCAGTTCTGACCAAATCATAATCCATGACCAACATAGTCTAGAGTCAAGTTAGCAAACTCTTGGATATGCCAACCAGTATATTCTCGATTATAAAATGCCTCGGATGGATTCAATCTTTAAAGAACTGCTAAGACTCTGGAGTCCTTACGATTTCCATAACGACACTAGTTATCAACAGATGAACTTTAACTATTTGATAATCAATGGCACGTTGCAAGAATTCTTTAATTCATTCTTGGTACATAGTCCTGCACAGGCACAAATGACTGAACCAATTCCTAAGGAAGATCCAGAAGAAGATCTGAAGGAAGAGGAAGATCCAACAAAGTCTTTTTCATGCCAAATTATTCCCCATCATAAGAAGAAATGAAAGCAGATTTCAAATGCAACGTACCCATCAAAGGCAAAGTCAATAATCTCGAAGAAGTCAACTATGTGATGTATAATGAGACTGATTCAGACTCAATTGGACTAGCTGGAAGTAAGGATTTAGGAGAGATAACCAGAAAGAATGACGACGCTGTCATAAATAGGCGCATCTATATGCTCAGGATCCAAGCATAAGGACTATCTGAGGAACACATATGGGAGAGGATAAGGATCGAGAATGAACTTGCCCTTCTCAGTAAGCAGTTTAGAGAGCCTCAAGACAGAGATCTCACCATGTTGTACAATGGTGCTACTAGCCCGAGAACCCACTTGTATCGATTCATGAGATTGAAGAATAAGAGGTGTGTACACTACTCCTTTTGGCCTTAAATATTTTAACTAACTATCCTAGCCATAGCCCTAGTTTGGTTCAAAGGCTTGAAGCGTCATCAAAAGACATTCTGGAATGAGCTATATGACTAATTCATTGACTATTTTATGTGGATAGATCCCTCAGATGATCTACCTCTGGAGAAAGATGAACAAGGCAATCCCGTCCTATACTGGTACTAGGAAATGACCAAGCACTTGTATCCTTCGAGCTATGAGATATCCAAAGAATATCCTTGGTATGCCCCGAGAATCGGTGGAAGAAATGAAGAAATCATTCTATTGTCAATCCATGGTAATGAAGACCTTGACATGTTAGGTGGAAGAAAATCCATGCTTGGGGAATCATCATCATCATCGTTTTACATCAATATAATCAATGGGAGTAGCTCGGCTGAAGGAAGTACTTGAAAGCGCAAACAAGGTGATGACAACGGATCTATTCTTCAATAAGAACAAAGAGTCGAACAATACCTAGAAGAAGCTCGAATTTGGCGACAAATAGAGGAAGAACGACGTTCAGCGTTAGAATGGGAAAAGAGGCACGAGTTTAACCCTCTTCTTCTACTACCGCCAGCTCTTTTATACTACGGAATAGGATGCCCATACACTCACATAGACTAGTTTCTAGAAGTGATGTATGAAGAACAAATTCACTTTCACTATTCGCCTATGTTTTTCATCAGAACGCTCCGAGGAAAAGCTATAAAGTTGACTGAGAACTTGCCCTCTTCATAATGCATGATCTGGAACTTTCTAGTCAAAATGTTCCTAGAACGATTCTCAGAGATAGAACTAGTACAAGCTATAAGAAAGGTGACACCATGTACTGACAATATGGAAGCCAATGTAATCCATAATAAAGCTCTGATAGAAAGCCATGTTTGGGAAAAGATTAAGCACCAGAATCAGCTCAACAACACACTATGCCCTATCAAGAATAGCGGATCTAATCTAGAACGTTTAGAGATGGTGAATGTGCTTAGAAGTCCTGATTCTTGGGAAGAAGAAGTCTACGAGCAATGCAATTGTGAAAAAGAGTTGGCATTCGCTTGGAAAGAGAAACACCCATGGAAGGGATTTCCATATATTCCTCTTAAGCTTGCATATGATGGAGAAACTCATCCTCGACTCCATTTGGCCCATTTCACTAGTTTTATGAACTACACAAAAGTGCATTATCATTATTGGGCTTACCTCTTTATTGTCACCTTGAGAGGAAGGGCATGGAAGTGGTACTCAGACTTGACTTATCACTAAAAAATGATTTGGGATCCGTTCAGCCATGTCATCCTTCATCATTTCACAATGATATCACCTTTAAAAAGGATACGTAACTCTCCATCCATACTTTTCTTGCCTTATCCTACCTGAGAAAGAGCTACACGATTGTATCCTTGGTATACACCAGACCAGGAATCCTTTAAGGATGATGCCATCAAAGCACTATATAATGACAATTTTGGGGAATCCACCTCTAGAGTTCACATGATTCATCATGACAGTAGCACTGATCCTGTATACTCAGAAGTTATGAAGGCCAATCTAGCCAAAGGGTTTGTACCATTTACGCAGTGGCCATTCACCATTATTGACTCTCCCATTGCCACAACAAATGAGAAACTTGTTAATTTGGCAGACATCCCTTTGGAGGATAATTTTGACGAGTTTGAGATCTTTGAACATCCAACCTTCATAATCATAAGAGGAGGAAAGATCACTAGGGTAAATGAGCCAATTGTCCCCAGAAATGAGCCAATCCACAGGCTAAGCCCACACATAAAGGATTCTTTGATTGACGAACTTAGTGCAACGTCAACTAAGATGTCCATTTGGGAATTGCTTCTTACCTCACAATATCATAGGGCGACTATTGTTAAAAATCTCATGGACGTAGAAGCATCTTCCATAGCTTTGCCTACTCAAGTATGCCCTCTTATTGGTAATTAACAAACGACTATTATCCCCGATATAACTTTCACCAGCTCAGACCTACCAGATGTTAGCACTGATCACAATCTAGCCCTTTATCTAAAGGTTGAAGTGTTTGGATGTATCATGCCCTGCGTAATGGTTGATGATGCGTCTGCGCTCAATATCTATCCAAGAAAGGTACTTTTGATCTTAGGACTTAGCGAGGAAGCTCTGAAGAAGTCTTCCACATCATCAACGCTTATAATGATTCAAAAAAAACCTTCATTAGAACATTTGAAGTAGAAGTAATTATAGGGGAGATATCATCAATAGTGGTCTTTACCATCATCGACATTCCTATGACTTTCTCTCTTTTGCTTGCACCAAAAAGTGAAGATACCATTTTAAGGAAAGCTAGTAACTTTATAAGCAGATGGGGTATCCACTATAGCCGCACTAGAAGCCAAGAAGAGTAGTTTATGGTGATTTTTAGTGGCAACATTAGAAGGAAAAATGGGAGCAACACTAGAACATTGGGGACCATGGATTCAGAAATACATGGAGCGACATCACACTCCTGGTACGGGGCTAGAGGCACAAGGCTAAGGAATGATGACTATAAACATTGATAGAAGAACTTTAAAGCCGACAGGACTTGGTTACAAAGGAACTGATGCTAGATCTAAGTCAAGGAAGATAAGCTTCGTATAAGAATAAGAAAAGCCATACACCGGAATTCCTGAAGTAATTCAGCACCAAGGAAAGACAGTGCCTAGATTTGAGATTTTCTCTGACGTGGTAGACTATAAAAAGTTTAGACAAGGGCCAATTGTCAATATGTTTAAGAGTAAAGAAGAACCAATGGACATCACCATCACTCAGAAGGAGATACTTACAGAACTAAAAACAAAGAAAGATGACTCCAGCATACTTCTTGATAAACTTCTCAGAATGTTGCGAACTCTCTTGAAGATAAAGGAATCTAGTACAAAAGAAGAATAGCTGAACCAAGTGAAGACAGAGATGGCCAGGCTGATCAAAGGGAAAACCAAGATGCATGATAAGCCAACCCTGGATGAAACCAACGATCATGAAGAGACTTTCTCTAAAAAAGATGAGTCTTTTTTATATATCTCTAATAACTTTGATAATTTAATGTATGAATCATATGATAAAATGAAGAACTTTGCTTACTTGCGTGATGTTTCTGATAATTATTTCATACATCCATTCCAGTATACATCTTGCATTTTCAATATCAATGATGTTGTAACAAAGAAAATAAACTCAAACACAGAAGAAGATCTAAAAATGGTACTCATTGGAGAGTTGTCCATTGAACAAGAGAGAGAATTAGTAAAAATGTTAATGAACCAGGTTTCAGCATTGGCTTAGTCTTACAAAGACATGTAAGGAGTTAACCGTCACATTGCCAAACATAAGATCTCGACAGATCCAAAGATTCATCCAGTGAAGCAGAAATTGAGAAGAATGCGAGCTGAATAGCTGAAAAGGTGAAAGAAGAAATGACCAGCTACTTTAAGGCCGGTTTTCTAGAAGTTGTGGAATATCCCATATGATTGGCAAACATAATTCCAGTTCCCAAGAAGGATGGAAGGGTTAGAGTATGCGTTGACTTTTGAGATCTTAACAAAGGAACTCTAAAAGATGACTTCCCACTCCCACACATCGACATCCTTGTCATCAGTGCTGCTAGAGCTGCTATGTACTCTTTTATGGATGGATTCTTGGGATACAATCAAATACTCATGAACATAGATGATGGAATCAATACTCCTTTCATTATAGAATGAGGCACTTATTGTTACGAGGTAATGCCTTTTAGTTTGAAGAATGCTGGGGCAACTTACTAATAGGCAGTCATTGCTCTATTACATGACATGATTCATAATGAAGCTAAAGTCTACATAGATGACATGCTTGTAAAGTTAAAAACTCCAAAAGAACATCCAGTAGTCCTTGATAGATTCCTCAGAAGGATTGAGAAATGCAATCTTTGCCTTAATCCAAAGAAGTGTATATTTGGAGTAATATCTGGAAAGTTACTAGGTCATATAGTCAATCAAAGAGGTATCAAGATTGATCCCGACAAGGTCAAAGCTATCGTAAACATGCCAGTACCACAAACCGAGAAGGAATTAAGAAGTTTCCTTGGATCCTTGCAATACGTTTGCTGATTCATCGCGCAATTGACTATAATCTGTGAGCCAATCTTCAAGTTACTAAAAAACCAGCAACAAGTGGTATGGAATGAGCAATGTCAGGAAGCCTTTAATAGAATCAAGGCATATCTAGCAAATCCACCAGTACTAAGGCCACCAATACCGAGGAAACATCTAATCCTGTACTTGGCAATTGAAGAAGCTTCTGTAGGGGCAATGCTTGTCCAAGAGCATGAAGATAAGAAAGAGTGTGCAATCTACTATCTTAGTAAGAAGTTGCTAGATTATGAGACCCGTTACACCATAGTAGAAAAGACATGTGCAGTAATGGTCTAGCTAACCAAGAAGCTCATACATTACTTTCAGTCTTACCATGTACATGCCATAGTGAAAGTCGATCCAATAAAGTACCTTTGCCAAACTTCTTCACTTATAGGAAAGTTGTCTAGATGGCTGTTATTGCTATCTGAGTTCGACATCGAGCATGTCACCAAGAAAGTCATCAAAGGACAAGTAGTGGCTGAATTTCTAGCAAATCAACCAATAGACTCTGACCATGTCGAGAATCTAGAGTTTCCTGAAGAACAACTAGCATCGGTACTCGAATGACCCAAAGAACAGACAATGTTCTTCGATAGGCCAGTGAACAAAAAAGGGGTAGGACTTGGAGTTATTATTATCACACCAGGTGGTGAAATCATTCCTTTGTCCAAACAGCTAGAATTTGACACGACCAACCATGAAGATGAGTACGAAGCTTGTTCATTTGGGATGTCAACTCTTTTGACAATGAAAGGTAACCAAGTTAAGATCATCAATGATTCTGCTTTAGTCATTAAGCAAGTTATAGGTGATTGGGAATTCAAGGAAGGATCTCTGAGGCCTTATCTAGAAGCAGTATGGAAGGCAACAACGTTATTCGATCACTGCAAATTTTGCCATATGCCACGGGATGAGAATCAGATGGCTGATGCTTTAGCCACTTCAGCATCCATATGGGAAAGACATGATAGTCAACCCATCAAGCCTCTTGTTATGGAAACCACGAGGAAACTGTACTATCTCTCCACAGTAGAAATCTCAGAAGAAGACAGCAAGGAACCTTGGTATTCCAACATTCATCGATACTTGGAAGAAGGGGCATACCCTGTAGAAGCCACTAGCTTAGACAAAACCATGCTAAGAAGTTTAGCAATGCAATTCCTGCTATTGGACGGATAGCTATTCAAAAGGTCCATTGATGGTCTGTTGTTACGATGTCTGTCGTAATCAGAAGTGCAAGATATAATGAAACAGGTGCATTCTGGAGAGTGTGGTCCCCATATGAATGGTTCTACATTAGCTAAAAAGATTCAGCGGATGGGATACTTTTAGTCCACCATGCTCGCCAATTGTATTCAAGAAGCTAGGACTTGTCATGAATGCCAAATATGTGGTGATGTTAGCCATTTTCCACCAATAGAATTACAAGCCTTGACTACGCCCTAGCCTTTCTCAGCCTAGGCCATCGACATCATTGGTGAGATACAACCTTCATCCATAAATGGGCACCGATTCATAATAGTGGCAGTGGATTACTTTTCCAAGTGGGTAGAAGCTGAATCCTACAGTAGCATCAATGCTAAGAAGATGGAAAAATTCATTAGGAATTACATTTTTACTAGATTTAGGATCCCACACCATGTCATCTCAGATAATGGAGTTCAATTCCAAGGAGAAACCATAGACTTACTTGAACAATACAACATCAAGCACCATTACTCTTCTCCTTATAGACCACAAGATAACGGGGCTATTGAAGCCACAAACAAATCCATCAAGACGATTTTGTCCAAAATGGTTACCACATATAGAGATTGGGCAGACCATTTGCCCTATGCTCTATTGGGATACAGAACGAGTGTTAGAACTCTAATAGGACAAACTCCATTTTCTCTAGTGTATGGGATAGAAGCAGTGCTTCCCGCCAATATGTAAATCAAGTCCTTACGTGTGGTATTAGAGCCAAGGCTATCAAAAAGTGAATGGGCTTGAATAAGATACGAATAATTTAATCTCATTTATGAGAAGCATTTAGTAGCTCTCACTAATCTTCAAGCTTATCAGCAGCGAATGGCTAGGGCCTACAACCAGAAGGTGAAGTGGCAGAATTAACTGATCAAGACAGGAGACTTAGTGTTGAAACAATCTTGGAAAACCCACACGAATGCTCGAGGAAAGTTTCAACCTAATTAGGAAGGCCTATACATGGTGAAACAAACTCTCAGCAAAGGCGTAGTGAAGATAATGGATATGGACGGTAATGAATTCACAAATCCTATCAATTGGGATAACCTAAAGCGTTACTTCATCTGATAAAAAAAATGTATAATAAATAAGTCCACTAAGAGCTAGGGAGAGCTTTTAAGCAAAAATTATGACTAAAATAGCAAGTGTAGTCTTTGGTAAAATCCATCTCGGTACCTTAGACGACAATGGACAGTAATCCAGAAACTTGTACTATTTACTTCTTTGATTAATGAATTTTCATTTTTAATAGCATCATGGTAATGAAAATATGACATGTATGTGTTAAATGGACATAAATTGTTAAAGGAAATTCATACATAAGCATATCTCATTTATTATACATCTTACATTACATGAGATAGAGGCAAAGAAGAAAATAAAAAATAGAGGAAGACATTCTTCTTTTATTTCAAGCCAGACGGACAACTTAACGGGTGGTACTTGCCAGACGAGAGCAAAGGTGTTGGGTCATCTCCTTCTTCTCTTCAACAGTGGCTAACTCCCTGATGGAACTGAGCCAACGCCTATAAGCAGCATCCGGGAGGATATCAAAGGAAGCAGTGTAGTTCATGGGAACCTACACTCGGTTATTCCACCTTTCTAGATACTTGCACTATAAAGTATGAGTGAAGTCAAGATATCTGGCAGAATAAAATGATTCTGGGAACCTCTAAGGATGGCCATACTATCTACACAGATGGTCGAACGAATAGAAAGTACTATCATTCAAGCCCAAGAGCACCACGCCTCTAAAAGCGATAAATATTATGACATGAGAAATCTCCCACCAGGGACAGATCCAACGAATCACCATGATAGTGTTTGACTGCATCCTGTCAACCCACTCACCTGTCGTATAGTTAGCATAATCCTTATCATTCCCCATATCCTAAACCAAGGAGAATCGTGCCCAGAAGTCACTTGGATCAAATCTTGTCTCAGGAACGCTCAAGATACCTAGTTTGTCGAAGAGCCATAATTACAAAAGAAGTCTACTTCCCCCGCGAGCATTGTCTTCTCTATGATGAACACGTGGCATATAAATCATGGTCTCAGCTAAGACTACATTTATTGGAGAAGCACCTTCCAGTATTTCCTCAATCACGGGAACAAGGGCAAAACTACAAGTCCCAGTGCCAGTCATACATATATATTGACCTAACAGTAGTAGATACATGAGTGGCAGCCAGCTCACATTAGAAGAGATCAGTCTCTGACACACATTCAGAGCTTTTGAAAGACTCAGTCCAGAACCTTCAATCAACCTCTATCTGTTACAGCATGGAAGCTTGAAACAGTTCAACAATCTACCAAAGTAAGAGACATTTTGAGCAGGGGCTACGATCTTCTGATCGTAAGGAATTTTCAAAATAGGACAAAATTCTTCATACATAGGACAAAGCTCCTGATCCCCAAACCAAAAAACATTATCAATCGAATCCTAGAAGCTAATTGCAGCATCTAGCAGAGACTAACTAATGAATATTCAATGATAAATCCTTATGTGATGTAAGCCACACAGCATTAGCAGGTCCCACTTGGCCTTACTAAGATAATTGAAATAGCTTCTCAAGCTAATTTGAAATTCATCATAGTTATTCATGATGATGTCAGAAAATGGATTAAGAAAGCCTAAGATGTGACAATTTGCTATACATAGTTTACAGGGCAATCTGCCAAAATCTGAAAGATTACCCCAATAAACTCGAAATCATCCAAGAAGAGGAATATGCTAAATAGTGGATAATTGTTCAAATTGTTCAAGCATCAAAAAGTAGAAAAGAAAAGCAAACATGTAGCAATGTACTTAAAAGAAGGCCCCACATATGGCCAAGAATCCAATCTCTAACAGCTAAAAAAATATAGATATACATCTATTGCCCTTGATCACCAGGTCAAGGATATGCAAACGGATCAAAAGGGATAACCGCTCCAATCTGACTGCTATTAGCATTCTTGTACTCTACCACCTGTCGGTGCAGATTTTCATTCTCTAAAAGTAACATCTAGATGCGACCCTGGAAATAATAAAACATAAAAATTATCACATGCATTGCATTCATTCATTTATTTGCACTTTAGAGCAGAAAACATACCTTCCCCATGGCCTGATCCATAGAAAGGATCATTCTTCCGTCTCTGATGCTATCCTCTATTAAAACCTACAATTAAGATCTCACTTGTTAGACATGGTTCAATGGAAGTTGAATGTCTTAAAGTTTCTTACATGAGTAGTATTGGGAGAAGAATAAAGCATGTCAAACTCTTGACTCGGCTCTATCACGCGATCCTAAAGATTGCCATCAGTATTAAAGAGGGATATGCACATCTAGCTAAGGTCAAGAATCCTATGAATAGTCACCATGCCCTGATCTTACTAGTAGAGGAAGAAGATCTAGAGCTGCCAACACTGACACCTCTACCTCTCTTTCGACCTTGGTAGTCACCCTAAAATAAAAAAAGAGTAATTAGCATAACACTTTATGCTGTCATTTTTCCATAATTCATAAATGGTCAGCATTTTTACCTTTTCCCTTTGAGAAGAACCACCAAACCCATCACGTGCCTTGATTGGCATAGGATCAACAGCAGGCCATCCCAACAACCCCTTTTAGAACTCATTATATTGGTGAGTCACATTCGCCAATGTCACCTTAACTCCATTCCCATAAAGGGCATCATACCTAGGGGCACCACAATGAAAAAATAGCCAAGTAGTCAGGTAGAACTAATTGATAGTAAGTGTCGAGTTTACACCCGATGATATGCTTTCCCAAATACCACTCTTATGAGTGAGAACTCTCCATGATCAAGTGCTTATGGACAAAAGGCCTGGCATTCTTTATCTTATCGGTCCTCTCATCCTCTGAGATTTTCGCTGTAAGGCAAGGTGAAGTAATGATCTGCACAAGAAGAGACATAATCAGTTCACATGACACTTTTAATAAGGGAATGATAAACTAAACACAGGTGGTTACATCTGTAGTGTCAAGCTCCCGAAGATTAGTCAGAATCTTATCACAACCTTATTCATCCCAGCCTTAAAAAAGGTGAGGAAAACGAGGAAAATACGGATGATCCAATGTCCTGACCAACGAAGTCATCTCTAAGATATTTGTCTCATAGAACCAAATCTGCAAAAGGAAGCAAGAACCAGAAAATAGTTTAAACATAAAAGAGAAGCAAGGTTGAAATTTAGGATTATACCCCGAGCACAATTAAAGAAGACTTGAACTGTAGGATCCTATTCCTCACACATTGGTCGAGAGCAAAGTACATCTGTGCTAATGCAACTCTTCCCCAGGCATAAGAGTCAAAATTTTCTAGGCCAATCAGACTTGTCAATAGATTGAGGTTCACGGTTGATGTCCTAGTAGGAAAGAAGTACCATGATAGAACTGCAGTGAGAAAAGCCCTTGCTTCTTGCCTAGGCCGATCTTGAGGACTCGTATTGCTTGTCAAATATTTCATTAATTTAGGTGTCAAGATCTTGCCCTGTCTCTAAAGATCAGTAAAACCAATGAGTCTCTCAATAAAACCAGCATCGAAATTCGAGACCAAGAGACAGCAGTTAAAATGGATAATAGCCCTATCAATAGGAAGGCCAGTAATGGCGCAAATATCAACTAGAGTGATTGTAAACTCCCCACACTTGAAGTGAAAAGTGTGAGTTGTATCCGACCACCTACTCAACAAAGGCGATACAATCTCGTTCTCCAAATGCGGATAGCTGTATTTCTGGTGATAAGAAACTTTTTGCACCAGCCGACCGATGCAAGTTTGATCGATGATTGCTTTTGCGCCCGGTGTAAGCTTATCATACCATTTATGGGCAAATTGAAAGGGACCTCCATCATGTTTATGCACCTACAAAGATGAAATAAACAAACAAAGGAAGTACACTCCAGTTTAAGCACAAAAGGTGAAAATCAACCTTCTGTGGAAAATAGCCGATCGAATATTTTCCATGGGAAATTACCCGATCGGGTAGTTTCCATAAAAACTGTGTTTCTTCCCAGCCAATTGAAATTCCTGCACCAAGGTTCCCGAAATCACAGAATTCTAGCATACGGTAAGTTGCAGCATTCATCAAGGCCTAAAACAATCTACATTCATCGAGTTTCATAAGATTCATCAAGAATATCAAAATTCATTGAGTTTAATTCGAATCCTAAAGTTTTGATTCCTATCCCTAAAGCACATGAGTTCCAAATTGAAGTTTTATTCCTAAAGTCCTAGCATGGCATTCTAATTCAATTTTCGACAAAATTGAATATAAGAAGACGAAGCAACTTACCAAGATTTAAGAGAGGTGATTATCCGGGTCCAAAGCTAAAGGAATCGCTTGGCCTTCTTCGATTTTACGGTACCTCATGTTCATTAGGAGTCGGTAGTGAGTCTCGACCCAAACAATGTGAACATCAGTGTTCTCGCCATCGATTTGCTCTACCGCAAGCACTTGGTTAATCGGGAGCACTAATCGGGTGTTGTATAGCTTACAATACATGGAAACTCCGAAAAATTAAAGTAGGAGTGGAGAAAGAGTCAAGAAAGTGAAAGAAAGCATGGTTGATTGCAATTTGAAGGCTAAAAAATTGCAGAAAAATTAAAAGAGAAGAAGAAGAATTGGGGTTGTGAATGTCTCACTCCCGAATTGGATTTATATAGTCTGAGGAAATTAGCCGATCCACTATTTTCCAGAGAAATTACCCGACCGGGTGTTTTCTCCTTAATGCTCATTAGTCAGTTCATCTGACAAATAACGGATAGTCCTTATCCTAAGTAATTTCAAATTGACCTAGAAACTACCCGACTGGGTATTTTCCCCAGCATTTTGATTTTGTTGTTTTCTTTCTTTTCCACATTTTAAAACTGTTTTTTTAATGGGTGGACCACATAATGTTTTTGCACGCACTAGCATGCATTTTTCAGGCTTTATTGCACTTCAAAAATGATATCGGTTATATTATTTTTTATGTCCCCAACATGTTGTCTTTTATTTTCAAGAATTTTTGTAAAAGAATTTTCTCGTTGAATATTTTAATCGAAGGGGCAAAATATTTTGTTTTAAAATTTATCGATTGAAATATCAACTCATACAATTACACAACAGTTTTGGTTTGTTTCGCATATGACCATATTTCACATATGAAATTCATGTATGTGAGGAGCAAACTGTTAGCACGGTCCGCTCCAGCCTGATGATGATATAAACCTTATTCGTCACAGCGATCAAACAAAGAGCCGGGAATAGAACCAAGGTTTTAAATTCTTTTTCCCTTATGCTTGAATGTCTCTCAATATGATGTCTTAGAACTTAAGACTCTCCTGACGCAAAAGTTCTAAAAATCAAAAACCCTCGAGATGTCTCGAAAAGCCCAAATATCCTGATGACTCTTAAATTTGGCAATGCTAGGTTCAAAAGTTTCCATCTCTGACCATAGGGCTTTCATTGCCTTGAAAAATGTCATGGAAACTACCCGATTGGGTAGTTTCCCTCTAGTGGTAACTGTCCATTCAGATAATTTACAAGCACTATTTTGGATTAGGCTGAAAATAATCGATCGGGTATTTTCCATGAAATTAACCAATTGGATATTTTCCCAATTCACTATTTTGGATAATCGGATTAGGCAGAAACTAAGCGATTGGGTATTTTACCCAAGAAAGTAGCCTATCGGATAGTTTCCATAGGCTATATATAGGCATCTTGCCTCCCCATTTCCAACAATGAACAAAATCTACCCATAAGAAGAGACTCTAGAGAGAGAAATTCAAGCTTAGAGAGATAAAGAAGGCCTTTAAGCCCTTCACTTATCCTTTTCCTATACCTTGTCCATACTCGGTATAGAAATCTCAAGAAATACCCTGAAACTCTGCTGGATTCCTTCAAGCCACTTGAAGATCTCCCCAGAAAAATCCATACCTCAGTTCCCTGAACTAGGTATTCCTCAAAATTATGCACTAATACTGACACTTCGGTCCCCTGGACTAAGTGCTCCCTTTCAGATCTTTGCAAAAAAGTCAATATTACACTTTGGAAGTTTGGTATTTGGAACTCACAATATCAAACTACAGCCAAAATACTGCCGAAAATTCGATATTTGGAATTCATAGTACTGAGTTATAGCTAAAATGCTACAAAAATCCACTCTCGGGTTTTTTATGTCCCCGATATCGAATTAAAGATGAAATACTGCCAGAATTCACTTTTAGGTTTTTGATATCCCTAATATCGAATTAAAGCCAAAATATCATCAAAATTCCCCACAAATCAACATTTAGAATTTATAGTGTTGGTTTAGTCAGTCAATCCATCCAAGATCTCAAAACGATAATTACGGTTTCCAACCGGCTCTCACATCATCCTAGACAACGAAAAGGTAAACTGAGGGTAATATCGTTGAAAAGCCAACTTTCTCATTTCATTTTGATCTCTCTCATCTATGTTATTTTTGTTTTCATTTTCTTTCTTTTATTTTTAATTTAGTTTATTCATTTGCACATTTCCATTAAATTGCATTAACATAAAGATCAAGCTTGTAGGAAAATAAGCAGAATCATATCGGTGCCATTAAAGCTCAGAAACCCGCTGTAAAGTATTTCTATCTTTTCTCATTTACTTTATTTCAATTAAACCATGATGCATTTATCAAATTTAATTTAGTCTTCAAATATAAAAAGTGTGATTAGTAACTATTTTATCCGAATTCAGAATCTCATCTTTTAGTATTAAAATCTCATTTCGGATCGGTATACCACAGTTCTCGGTAGAGCTAAACCGGGTAGTGACTCTATTTATATTAGAAAAAGGAATAAATATATTTATTTTTTCTCAAAATGAACATTATTATTATTATTATATAATTATTTATATAATAATATTTTGCAATATGGTTGCGGTATTTTTAGAATCCAGATTTAGTAAAATCCTACCTATTTTGGCAATTATTTTATCTTTCTATTTATGAAAATCAATTGTCATGTATTTCCTTGAAATTTGTTCCCATAAACTTGAATTTCCGATTAAACCTTTCTCAACCTAAAAATGCAAGCTCCACAGCTACATGGCATCAGAAGATCCATATAGTCAACCCCACCTAGCGTGGGATTTAAGACTTAGTTGGTTGGTTGGCTTAGGAGGGGGCTCTACCGGATTCTCCAAACATTGAGAAAAATGGGTTTGTCCTGCAACAGACATCTGTCCATGTAAAAAATTAATTTAACGTATAAATAGTAAAAAAAATAAACCCACATATATATAGGGAAATTATATCAAATGATGTACATATGTAAAAAATAAAAAAACATGCGATTATAGGAAATTATACAAAGAACCAGATCATTTGATGTTAAAAGGCGACTCACAATACACATTTTAGTGGATCAAATTTATAATGCAACATACTTTATGTCAAATTATTGAAAGTTATTTTATGACATGGTGCAAAATCACTTTAAGTGATTAACATGAGTGGAAAATATTTTTCTTAATTTCGCCCCTAAAAAATCTTTCAATTAAAAAAAATTACCTCTCATGTACAAAATCAATTTTACATGAAAGGACAAAGAGGTAGGAAATAAAATTGCAATTTCAATGCAAAATCACCAATCACAGTTTGAATTAGGGGTATTTATAGAAGAAAAGTTTTTCCTAGGGGGTTGTTGCCACTAGGGTTTGTACCTTCCCTTCGGTTTTTTCTTCCAAACAGGTCTTATTCAATCTATTGTAATCATTGGATTTGATTCCCTTGAATCATGTGAGGTTTGTTCTCTTTCTTACGTTGTCTCTTTCCTTGGAATCTTCCAAATTTTCTGTTTCTTTTCCAATTTTATGGCAGATAAAATTAATGAATGATGTGCTAGAGTAAACCTGGTTGATGAATCTGAATGGGATGATGATGAGGGCTTTATGGTTGATGATGGTGATATCGTACCACCAGAATCCAATCACAGCTTATTTGTTCTAGCGTAAGTGATTTCTGATCAGCCTATTAAGTCTGGAATCTTTCTGAAAGTCATCTCAGGGGTGTGGTGGTCGGTTAAAAAGATACGAATAAAAGAACTAGAACCTAGACTCTTTTGCCTTCAATTCTTTCATAAACTGGATGTTGCTAGGGTTACGAATGAGGGACCATGGAACTTTGAACAACGGCTTATGGTGGTGAGCCGTTTCAATATGGGGGGAACCATCTATCTATTCTGATGTGGAATGTTGAATTTTGGGTGCATATCCTTCTCTAGTACAAAATACGCCTTTAGGGGCGCACATTTGCGGACGGTTAAGCCTAAAACAATCTAAAAAAGGGTTTAAAAAACACGGTGCTGTTTTAGTTAAGCAATATTAACAACCGTCCAGAAAGGTAGTTTAGAGCAATATGAATGGTTATTAATTAATAACCATCTGTATTGCTCTAACCGTTTGCTATAATTTTATTAATACTGACGATTATTAATTAATGACCGTCCGCATCTTCTCTATACCCTTTTAAAAATCACAGGCCACCCCCTCACTCTCCTCTTTCAAAATCGCAAGTAGCCCCTCACTCCTCTTTTAAAATCATAACCCCTTACATCGTCTCTTTCTATATCACCACCTCCATCTTCTCTCTTCGGTGATGCTTCCTTCTTCTCTCTGTCTGGCACCCCTCCTCCGTTACAAAAATCACAAGCCTCACCGCCTCTGTCTTCTCTTTCTCCTGCGCCCCTTCCGTCACCTTCATCTCTTTCTCCTACACCGCCTCTTTCAGCTTCATCTCTTTCTCCAGCGTCACCGTCATCTTCCCTCCATCTCTGTTGCTTTTCATTTGGATTTGAATTTTAAGGTAAATTTTATTTGTTTCTAGTTTATTTAGGTCCTCTCAATGGTTGTTTGGCTGATGGGTACATGTGCCTAAATTAGGGTTTAACATTGAAGTAAGGAAGGTGTTTAGTTGACAAATTAATTTGTTCCTCTAGAAATTAAAAAGTTTGGAACATCACTTCTTCAATGTTATATATAAATGTTAGCTTACTTTGCCATCTATCTTATTGACATCTTTTGAAATGGAAAACTTGTTCAATTTGCTCATTTAATTTTCGAATTGTGTTAATTGTGAATAAGAATTTGAGTTGAGTTTCCTTAACTTTTGCTTTTGAATGAACTGTTTGCTTATTTTGAAAGAATTTTAATTAAGTTTATGTGATGATGGTTTTGGATCTCTGATTTCTGATGGTTTTGGACATGGAGATGTTTGGTTGTTAACTTTGATAGTGATGAGGCGATTCTGTGTTCACTTTTAGTTGAATTTCGCTATAAAGTATCTATCCAGTGCTTTTAGTATAGTACTAGTTTGGTGTTGAATTATTCGTTTAGCCTAATTTGGGTTTGGCAATAAGGTGATATTATTTGGTGATGAATTCATCGTTTAGCCTAATTTGGGTTTAGTAAATAGGTTTTGTTGCAGTTTACCTTTGTAATCTAAAATGTATGGACACTATCAAGTTGTTAGCTTTTTTTGATTTTTTTTGTCAGTATATGTTTGTAATGTTTGCTTTTCAAATATTCCTATTGATATAAATGCTTTGTTGATTCATTAACCGTATGAAGTTGTAGTTTTTTTCTCTGATTTTCAACAATAAAATGTGTATTTCTTTGGTATTCGAAATTCGTAATCAGCTAGCTTCTATGGAATTGTCGTGATTTTCACAGCGAGAGATTAGAAAAGAGGCCTTGAAGCTGTTCAAATACTCAAAGATTCTGGACTCTCTGATTTTGTGCTTTTTCAACAACTTGATGTCACAGATTCTACTAGTATTGTTGTTCTTGCTAATTTTATCCACAATTTGGAAAGCTCGATATCTTGGTAATCTTCATTTCAATCTTCATTTCTTTCTTGATTTCAAACAAAATTCCTTCATTATGCTATATTTCGTTTCTTTTTTCCAATATGTGCAGAATTGGCTTTCATGGTTATTTGCACTACACTTCATGAACTAAAATCGATGATATCTTTTCAAAGTTTATTTGATACCTTCATGAATTAACTTTTTGTTGGGCATCGTATTGATTTGATGATGCCTCACATGAAAGTCAAACAATGTTAGCTTGTATAAATTGTAAACCACAGCACAGGTTCTATTTTCCCTATGTATAAGCTTTTAGTAGTATATTGCTCTTATTACTATGTAGTAATTCTTTGCAGGTAAATAATGCAGGAGTTAGTGGAGTTGAACTTGATGTTGATGCTTTCAAAGCCTATGATCCAAGTAAAAAGGTATGTGATACTACCTATTAGTCACATTGATGAGACAACTCCACTTTTGTTGGCTCCTCTTATTCTGTTTGAAGAATTATCCATTTTCATAAAAATTAAAATATGAATTATGGCTCATTAAGCATCAAATTAGTTACTGATTCTGTTTATTGTGTATTGCAGGTAAACAATTGCAAGCACGAGTATCACCTCCAGTGCATCCTTGAATGGTATGGAACAATACATCAATTTTTTGTGCCTTATTTTCATTATGATTGGAAATCGATGCTTGTATTGAGCTAAATAGAAGTAGAGAAAGTGATGCATGGTATCTCTTTTATTTCCATGAAAAAATGGATGTTGTTCAAGGATATTAGTTTAAGCTAAAAGAGCCTTCTAGTTTGAGACAATTTTGTAACTCATGTGTTCATATTCCCATGTTTTTCATCTGCAAAAAAATACATATGAGATATATTTTCATTTATGTTCCCTAGCTTGTCTATTTTATATATATGCTATGTATCATTTTTCATTTTTTTTGTTTAGATATGGCTGCTCAAAATGATGCTCATCTTCTCTCTAATTATTAAAATATTGCACTTGGTTTGTTGATATAGAAACTATAGATTAGTGGTAGGTTAGTATTGTTGTTGGCTCAATTGGATGCAATTTGATGCATCAATTGGATGAATCAATTCAGAAGGAGTTATTCTGCTCAAATTAATTTTTTTTAAATTATATTATTCTGGAACGTTCTTTCTAAGAATCGTCCGGAATAAAGACCATTGCGGACAGTTCTTATGTAAGAATCGTCTACATTGTTCGGACCGTGAAAGTAGAAAAATTGCCTGCCTTGTGTGCTCTACTGCCAATGGTTCTTACATAAGAACCATCCGTAATGCTCCTTATTGCGAACGGTTTCGAACTGTCCATAATAAGGCCTGAGAAATGTCATCACGGGCTATATGGACAATTAAAAACTGTCCGAAAAATCCCAAAAGAACCTTCCTTAAAACCCTTTTTTGCACTAGTGCTTGATTTGCAGCCTTATTTCTGGACGATGAAGGTGGCGGAGAATATCGGCAACTATATTGGCTCTTTTGTGTGTTCGAATAGAACTCTTTTGATGGCTCATGGAAGGCTTTCTTGAGAATTAAGGTTCTAATTGATATTCGTAAACCACTCAAAGCGAGAATGCGCTTAAAAAAGCTCAGAGGAGACTGGAATGTGATTACCTTCCAATATGAGAAACTACCGTATTTTTGCTTCTTTTACGGTGTTATCAGCCATTTGGATGATTTCTGTGAAGCAAAGTTTGACTCATCGGGTGGTGAAATGAAGCTGAAATTTGACTCATCCCTGAGGGTGAAGCAAAAACATGTTCTTCGTAACTTAGGGAATCAATGGCTATATTGTAGAGATGCGTTTGAATCCAGTTCGATTGGGGGAGATGAGGATGAAGTCTCTACTAGTCATGTGGAACAACCAGAACCTTCGCTTCAGGTTATGGCTCATGATAGAGTGAGTGAGGTGGAGCACAATGTTCATGTGGGGACTGGTGTAACTTTGGGTTCTTTGTCTGTCTATCCTCCTCGCCAACCCTCTTCTATGGCTGCTCCCTCTGTAAGGAAATTTTTTCTGCTTTATTAGCTTCGGTTGATCTATCAGTTGTTTCATGTTCAGATGAGATGGAATGTGTTATGGAATTGAAAAGGAAACGTGTTGAGAAGGTTGTTGACCAAACTAGTTTTTTTTCTGATGCATCTAGGATTTCAGGTAGCTCTTTTTCTCAGAAACAATACCGTGCAAAACACACTTCAAACGATTAGCAAGGATCTTAGAGATAATGCAGTAAAGGACATTGCATAGAGCAATCGGTCGAAACTGAGAAATACGAGTGGCATTCTTAACTTGAGGAATTAAAACAATGCACGTATCATATAAATTATCCTGCAAAATGCAGTGGACAAAATACCAGAAATATAATGAAAAATATCATCACCAATAAGATGCCAATAGGTTTGATAGAAACCTGGATTAAATCCGTATGGGCCTGGGGATTTATCGGGATGCATGGAAAAAACTGCAGACTTGACCTCATCAATGGTCATAGGCCGATCAAGATGAGAAATCTGCTCTGGAGTAACACAAGCAGAGATATGGTTTGCAAAAGAGAGATCCAAATCAAAAGAACTGGCAAAAAGCGTACTCTAGAATTCCTCAATAAGAGTATGCAACCTATTATTCCAATCACGTCTAACACCATTATCATCCACAAGAAAATCAATATTATTTTTAAGCCTACGAGTAGAAGCATACCGCTGAAAGAAACGAGAATTGCAATCACCAAGACTCAACCATTTAATCTTAGATCTATGTTTCCAATAAAGCTTATGTTCCCTATAAAGCCGATTCAGCTGAGACCGAACCTAGAGATAGCGAGTATTCACAGCCGAACTGAAATCGCGTTTACATAGAGCTAACTCATCCTGGCATTCCCGAATCTGCCTATTGAAATGGTCACGGTGGCCTTTACCCATTCTTTCAAAGAAATAGACACTTGCTCAAGCTTATGGGGGATGGATAATCCCTCATTTTTGTTCTATTTTGCATGAATCAAATCACGGCAGTCCTGACAAAGGCTCCAATCATTATCATAACAGAAAAAATAGTCACGCCTTCTATTATTTACTCGAACGAAAAGGAATAATGCATCATAATCACTAGAGGAAGTGATAATATGATGGATGGAGGATGAGGGGAAAGCTAACTACCACTCTTTATTAGCCACACCACGATCAAGTCTTTCACGAAGAACAACATGGCCATATCTCAAACGCTCCCATGTAAACTTACCACCAGTATACCCTATATCTGAAAGGCCACAATCTATTAGCGCGTTTTGAAAATTAAAAATCTGAGAAGATGAACGAGGTTGTCCACCCCATTTTCTCATGAGCTGCCAATAGCTCATTAAAGTCACCCATAACTACCTACAACACATTCCTATAAGAGGACGCTAGCTGTCTTAGAAGGTCCCAAGAGATATTTCATTCATGTTGACGAGGGTTTCCATAAAATCTAGTAAATCACCAAGACTCTTCATTCAAAGTGACACCCACATCAATATGGGATAAATTATAACTCCGCAAAACCACATCAATGGAAGAACTCCATAAAAGAGCTAAACCACCACTCGTACCATTACTAACTACTAGAAAAGAACGAACAAAGCCCACTTGTGAACCAAGATTTTCTAAATGTGATCTAGAGCAACGAATTTTAGATAAAAAAGACAATATTCGGACAAAGATTGGCCACCACCCTCTTAAATTCATGAAGTGTTGCAATGGGGCCCAAACTACAACAATTCCAATATAGGATACTCATTTCTGCAGGCGGGTCTATTCCTTGACAGATCTCGCCCCTGGTAATACCAAAGTGCCTCTCCCAGGGTGCCTTATCACCGATAATATCATGATTGCTTTTGAAGTTAACCATGCTTTACACAGGGAAACTAGAGGGAAAGATGGTTTTGTTGCTTTAAAATTGGACATGGATAAGGCTTATGGCCATATCGAGTGGCCTTATGTTGAGGCTATTCTTAGCCGTATGGGTTTTTCTAAGAATTAAATAGGGTGGATGATAATGTGAATCTCTTCTGTTAATTATTCTTTTACTTCTAGTGGTCATCGGTTTGGATCTATTAACCCTACTCGGGGTCTCTGGCAGGGGGATCCGTTATCTCCCTATTTGTTCATCCTATATGCCCAGGGTTTGTCTGCTACTTTGTCTTCCCTTGAACATGAGGGTTGAATACATGGTTGTTAGGTTGCTAGAAATGGACCGCTGATCTCTCACTTGCTTTTTGCGGATGATAGCCTTTTGTTCTTTTGCTCAAGTTTATCTGAATGTCAACACATTAAGGATTGCCTTAAAGACTATAAGAGGGCATCTGGCCAAATGATCAATTTCTCTAAATCTTCAATTTCTTTTAGCACTATTGTTGATTCTTTCCAACGTCAACTTATTTATCACTTTTTTGATGTGCGAGTATCCGATCCTTACTCTATGTACTTAGGGATGCCTTTGTCAGTTAGTAGAAGTAAAATAGCATCGTTGGGCTTTATTTGTGATAGAATATGGAAGCGTATTTATTTGAGGAGGTCCAAGTTTTTGAGTTGGGGTGGAAAGGAGATACTTATCAAATCGGTTCTCCAATCCATCCCTACATACTTAATGTTGTTATTCTGTATTCCTGGCCCTCTGTATAATTCGATTCATAAGATGCCAAACTCCTTTTGGTGGACGTCAAATGGTAGTGATATGGGGCATTCATTGGTATAGGTGGGAGACTCTTTGTAAGCCAAAGAAGTTCGGAGGGATGGCCTTTAGAAATGTTTATAAATTTAATAAGGCTATTCTTGGTCAGAAAATTTGGCGATTCCTATCTTATCCCAATAGCCCAGTGGCTCGTGTCTTTCGAGCTCGTTATTTTAAGAATGGTGATGTGCTTTCGGCTGTCCTCTCTGACTCCCCTAGCTATATTTGGCGTGGTATTTTTTCTGTTATGTCTTTCTTTAAAGAGTATTCGGTGGAGGGTTGGAAATGGTGAGAATAGAGGTATTGCAGATGTAGTGTAGGTTAATAGTGAGACACACGTTACCTTGTCTGGGAAGGGTGGCCGATTTTATTTCTGATGGTGTTTGGAATGTCCCTAAAGTCATTAATTCTTTGATGTTGTTGAGGCTGGTCTTAGTGCTCGCACACCTCTACCGATTATCCCTCAATCTGATTCGGCTTATTGGCCTTTCGAAACGGGTGGATCTTATTCTGTTAAATCGGCATATCGGGAACTTTTGGGACCCCCTAGCGATGGTAGTCTGGTTTCTCCTTCGATGTGGTCTCTCATTTGGGGCCTTAAAATACCATCTAAGATCCGAGTTTTTATGTGGCGTTTATTGAATAATATTATTCCCACCCGTAGTGCCTTGTTTGATCGGCATTGTGTTGCGGATGCCTATTGCTAGTCTTGCTTTTTAGGCGTGGAAGATATTTTTCATATTTTCTTCTATTGCTCATACGCTCGTGATGTGTGGCGTTTGTTTGATAATAATTTCTCCATCCCGAATACTTTTGTCGTTCATGATTTTATTTCAGGCTTGTTTTGTCGGTCAAATGTGATCTATGCTAAACGTGGTTGTTGTCTTTTATGGTCTCTTTAGTCTGCCAGGAATAAAAGAATCTTCCAACATGTCAATACCCAGGCGAGTGCTACGGTCCGTTTTGGAGCTATTTTGGCAGATCCCGTGGGTGTGGCTATCGCCGATCAGCCAGATATTCTCGGGGCTAATCTTGATGATGATGGCAGAGTTTCAGCTCTTCAACTGTCGAGTACTCCATGCCCTGCGGGGTGGTGAAATCCCCATGCCCCGTACCTCAAGTGTAATGTTGATTCGGCTATTTTTAATGGCGGAGATTGGGTTTGTTTTGGTGCCATTATTCGTAACTGTGGAGGACTCATTGTGGGTGCTAAAGCAGGCTCGTTAACTCCTCATGTATCCATTCTTGAGGCGGAAGCTCTATCAGTTAGAGAGGCATTGAAGTGGATTAAGACTCTTGATTCTTCACATATTATTGTCGAAACTGATAATAAAGTCGTGTTTAATTTCCTTTCGAAGTTTGATGACGACTTTTTCAATTTTTCTTCTATCGTTCAGGATTGTAAATTTATTTTCCGGCATTTTATCTCTGATTTGTTTTTTTAGACCATGCAGGATTCAAACATTATTGCTCATTCATTAGCTAGAGCTGTTTTCTTTAATGAGGTAACGAGGATTTGAACTAATGCTCCACGGACTTGTATTTCCCACCTCCTATGATCCTAATACATTCCTTTTACTTTAAAAAATCACAGAGCCACCAATCCCCACCCTCTCTATGACGTTAGACATATTCATTCATTTTTTGTGTATTTAATTCTCCTCTATCAAACCATTCCTATACTCTACTTCTTTTTTAATTAAAAAAAGTCTACTTTAAACTCATGCTATTTTTCATTTAATTTTTTTATTATACCGCAAACAAAATTTCACCACATTAAACTCATGTTCTTTTCACTTAATTTTATATTAGAGGCATCTTTATTACATTGAGGGTTATTTTAAGTTGCAATAATGTATTATTGGTTAGTTTTTTAAGTTGGTTTAATGGTTGAGCCTTGAAGTTGTAATTCTAAAAGTCATAATGCCGAATTCACGTTTGGGTGGGGTAGGATAAGATTTTTCTTTGAGGCAAATTTTTTTTAAAAAAGTTGTATGGTACCATTTAAACCATGTTGTTAAAATTGATTCTTACTATACATAGTAAACCTCCAACAAAAGACTTTAAAAAATACATGGACAACTTTGAATCTTCTTAATATCTCATTCTTCATAGTTATGAAGAATAAAGTAATTTATACTTGTCAATCATTATTCTATTGTGTCTTTATTAGACATGTTTAATGAGTAGATTGGAGTGGACTTGAGTTTC
This sequence comes from Euphorbia pulcherrima, assembly GCA_947683365.1. Classification (NCBI taxonomy): domain Eukaryota; kingdom Viridiplantae; phylum Streptophyta; class Magnoliopsida; order Malpighiales; family Euphorbiaceae; genus Euphorbia; species Euphorbia pulcherrima. The sequence continues at coordinate 48,303,282 of CANTUS010000014.1, forward strand.
TTCATTCTAAATCCACTTCCCGCAACAAATAAATACTAAATTTGAAAATTTTTTAAGCTAACATTCTATTAAGATAAAAATTAAACTTTCTTTAAAATGAATTGAAATGAAGATAAAAAAATTAAACTATGACTTGCTAATAGATCGATAGTGGATAAAACATTTGTTTTTTTTACGTTCTTCTTTTATTTTTTATTTATCTCATTAATTGTTAATTATTTAGAAATATCGCTCTAGAATATTTTCTTTGTCTTAATCTTACATTTGAAAGTAGATTGGTGATAATACAAGGTAAAAAACTATAAGAAAACTATAAGAGATCATGTTTCAAGATTTTTCTCTATTTCCGTTATAGTTTCCATTTCCATATAGTTCTTCTACATATTTTTTTTTGTCAAATTGATGTAATTGAATTATATTTTTATTAGAGTTTACTTATAGCATGTCAAATTGATAAGTTTGTTAGATTTATTTGAATTTAGTTAACTTTTTTTAATAATTTTATGAATACTATAATAGAGCTATAGAATTATCACACATTGTAGTTATCTTGTAGTTATTGTCAAATTGATGTAACTGTGTTATATTCTTAGGCCTTGTTTTCTTGGACTGTAAATTAATTCTGTTCAGTTTAGTTCAGATTCCTTCAGTTTAGTTCAGTCTACTTTAGTTCAGTTCAGCTATGCGTAGTTATAAATTTACACTGAAATAAGTTCATTCAGTTCAATTTAACTTACTTCAGTTCAGTTCAGTCGACTTCAATTCAGTCCAGTCTAGCTTTCAGAAGTTGAAAAGAACATGGTATTACTATGATTTTGTTATAGTTTACATTCACATCTATGTAGTTGTGTCATATTTATATGTATTTAGTTTAGTTTAGTTTTGTGTTATAGTTATGTTAGTGTAACAACATCGCATCCTATAGTTATCTTGTAGCATTGTCAAATTGACGTAGTTTTATTATATTTTATAGTTTTATCATAGTTTACTTGCACTATGTTTAATTCATGTAATTAGTTAATCACATTTTATAGTTATCTTTCAGTTGCATTTTGGAGTTGTTTAAATGCATATCGGTGAAAAAAGTTCGAAAAAAATATATCATCATGGATCTTATTTTAAAGGAAATCATAAGGATGGTAAAAATATTTTAAAGCGATATGTTGAAAAAATAAACGATTTAAATGAAAAATCAAATATAAGGATACAATAAGAGAGAAAATTGTGACAAACGTAAAAACGTAATTAAAAATTAAAAAATTAGTTGGTATGAATTTTAATTATCCGTCTAATTAGGTATGTTCCTTTATATTCAAATATATTTTTTAAATCCAGCCATGATAAGCGTCACATATCACTTAGACATCTCTAGTATTCATGTTGAAACTATTACACTTAATACATAAATTGTATAACAACTCTTAGAAATAACTCTATGGATTAATAGTGATTGATATCTTAGCTTAATGGTTGAGAGTGAAATTATGACTCTAAAAATCACAGCTTTAAAATTCATTTAGAGTAAATTAAAAAATTTATTTTGTATTTAATAATATTATGATCAATTTTTTTAAAAAACTTGATGGATCATTAAATTTCACTTAAAACGTGTTTGTAAAAAAGATTAATAATAACCACGTTATTTCCATTATAATAAAAAAAAAGTCCATTATTGTAACTCTTAATAATTTATAAAGAGTATAATCGGGAAAGTTGTCGGCTTAGGATTACTTTCTTAAGCTGCTTATTTTGAAAGTTTTATTTTTAAGTTTTTCTTATAAGTAATAAATTTGGTTTTGGAAAAAATAAGTCAGACAGTTCTTAATAATTAGTATGAATAACCAATATGTGTGGTTCAAAGTTAAAATATGTAGTTATATTTAAAGTTTGTAAAAGCTATTTATTTTGACAGTAGCTTAATAATTAATACCAAAGTGGGCCTTTATGTATTGGGAACCCAACTTATCACTAAACACCAGATTTTCTATTGGACTTTTAAAAGTTAAAAATGATTCATTTTGTTTTAGTTGCTCATCTGGTTCACCAGAGCTTAGCTCCAACTACATTTAAATTCGACCTGGGTTGTACAACTAGCTATGGTGGGTGATCTCTCAATAATTTTTTTTTACATTCACAAGATTTAAACCTAAGATTAGGGGTGTACGAATGGTTTGGTAACCGTATTACCGAACTGAACCAAACCTTTTCAATTCAAGTTTGGTGTGGAAAAACAAATATAAACGAACCGCAACATTATAATATATAATTAAAATTTTAAATGTTCTAGTAATGCTATTAGGGGTGAGCAAATGTCGGTGTGGTTTAAAAATCAGACCGACCCGACTTGAAACGAAAATCCTAATTAGTAAAAATTTAAGAACCGAAACCGAACCGAATATAGTTTGGTTCGGTATAAACCGAACCGAATATAATTTGGTTCAAATTCAGTTCGGATATAATCGAATCGCTCAAACTCTGCAATTTTTAAAATAGTTTGTAATTTATTTTTTTATTTTAGGGTTATATGAGAGATTTAAAGTAGTTTTATCTTAATATGTGTTACAACAATACATATTTATATTTATAACAACAAATATAAATAGTGATACATCAAAGATATTGATTCAAGTGGTTTTACATGCATATATAATGAATTGATGAATGAGTAAGATTACTTGGAGGGAAACTATTTCTAAGGATATGCGTTTACTCGGTATGGACGAAAATTTGGCTTTTGATAGAGCTTCATGGCGTCGGAAGATCCATATAGCCGACCCCACATAGCATGAGATTTAAGGCTTGGTTGGTTGGTTGGTTGGTAGGATTACTTAAATTAAAATTTCACATTTGTTATTATTATTTTATTAATTAGTGCGCTGCGTATCGTGAATATGATTAAGATATTAAATATAATATAAATATAAAATTTATTAATTTATTCAGTTTGGTTCGATTTTATTTCGGTTTTTGCTATGAAAACTGAAATCAAATGGAAACCCGATTTTTTAAAAATTTTAAAAACCGAAACTGAATCAAAATAAATTTAGTTCAGTTCAATTCAGCTATTTTTATTCAATTTCAGTTTGGGTTTCGGTTACGGTTCGATTCTGCACACTCCTAAATGCTATATACTAAATAATGCCACATATAACCTGAAAGTCCTTGTTTGGCTCATGGTTTTTTCATGATTTATTTTGGTACAATATGGTTCTAATTTAAAATTTCTTGTTTGGTTGCATGGTTCTTTTTTCCAAGTATGATTCTCCATGGTTTTTCATAGTTTAGAGAACCATGAAAATAAAACCACGGATTTGGCGGTTCACCATGGTTCTCTTTGAAATTAAACTAAAAATTTTAAAAAAGTATATCATACCATATCATCTATCTAAACAAAAACTTTTAAGAAACCATATTATATCATACCGTACCATACTATACTTTAATGAATCATGAGCCAAATAAGGCCTAAAACTCTAACTCCTCTTTTCTATGTTCTAAAATGAACCCTTATCTTCGAACTTTAAATTAAAGTTTGAGGATACGTGATTAAGTTATTCTTTAAAATGCATACAAATGGTAAATGAATTTTCAATTCAATTTTTAGCTGAAACGAATTATTTATTTCAATTTAGTTAATTCAATTCCAATTCTTATATTGGTTCGATTAATAAAAATTTTCTTATTTAATATTTAATTAATTCAATTTAATTTAATTAAATTTAAAACAAATACACACTCCTATATAAAATCTTATTTAAATGACATTACCTTATATAAAATAATATAATAATATAAGACCTTGCTCGAATGACATCCTGATCCGCTAGAATGCAGTCGAAGACATAAAAGAAGTAGAATATCTTATTCCAAATAACCTACCTACGTACCTACCACCAACGCACCGGCAGTGACTCTACATTGGAGTAGTAGAACAAGTCATGATATAACCATCAACCGCGCTATATTTCTTTTATAAACGATACATCAATCAAACAACTGGACGTGAACAATCATATCAAAATCTTGCTCAATCAGTAGCTGTTTCTGTTCTTCAAGATTTCTGCCTTGAGTTTTCTCCGGTAAGTCTTTCATTACAGATTACTCTTCATTTCTTCTCATTTTCTTTCATTAACCCAAATTTCTCTTTCAGCATAACCAATTAGGATCTGGGTCTCAAGGAATTCGCGAAAAGTTTTCAACTTTGTGTTGAATTTTGAAAAATTCGGTCTATTTCTGAACAAATGGATGCTAAACTTGCCCACGGATTTCAATGGGTCGATTCAGACCTATTCACGGAGAGACAGTCAGCTTCTAGGAATTTGAATTTAAGGAAAAATCCGAGGATTGAAATGGTTGTTTCAGCTCATTTTCAGCCCATAAACAGAAAAAATCAACCCCGATCCATCTCATTGGAGGTTTCATGTTACAATAACTTTCCAGGTAGTTGAAATAATCTAGTTTGGTGAAATTGATTGCAATATATATTGTTGGCAGGTGGATTTTGCTGTTTGGTGTGATTTTAGTATATTCAAAGTTGTTTTAATTTCTTGTTTATTTGAAAGGATCAGACACAATTATTATGTTAGGAACAAATGGTTATGTTGTGTGTAATATGAACTGACAGTTCAATTTTCTGCTTTTGTAGCTTCAGCTTTGAAATCTGGACAATTTTTTGCTTCTTCAGATGAATCTTTGATATTGAAGGTGTGAAGTATTGCTTTTTTCACAATAAATGAATGAAATTTGGGTTCTTTAGTACTGTCTCAATGTCATTTTTTTTAAATTAGGGTTCATTAGTAGAACATGGTTCCTTTTTCTGTCAATCTCAAGATTCTAACTAGACCTTAATAAAATTTGCAGAAGAAGTCTGAAAAGGTGGAGTCAAATTTAAATGGACGCTGTGTATATCTTGTTGGTCAGTTTCTATTTCTATACTTTATTAGAATACAGCACGAATTCTCTCAATAACTAAGCAAACGTGAATGAAATGCAGGAATGATGGGCTCGGGAAAGACCACAGTGGGAAATGTTCTTTCACAAGTGCTCGGTTATTCATTCTGTGACTGGTACATAGTATGGATTTAATTTTGACTTAAGTTTCTGTCTACTAAGTAAGAATACATACGGTGTTTCGTGTTTTTTTGACGCTTCAGTGATGCATTGATAGAGGAGGCTGTAGATGGAACTTCGGTAGCCGATATATTCAAGCTATATGGCGAGGGCTTTTTCAGAATGAAAGAGGTATATAATAGCTCGCATTGTTGATGTTGGATTTCAGTCTCCAAGGCGCAAGGTGCACTGAGGCACAAAGGGGCCAGGCACGCCCGAGGTACACTAGGCGCAAAATATTTGCAAAAAAATATTTGCTTGAGAAGTGAAGTTAATGCAATAACAATTTTAGAAAAATAACTAAGAATCGTTAGATGTACATATGTATGTAGAATTTGCATTTTACATTAGGAATATCTGGCCTTCAATTAATCTAAGCCTTAATAGGAATTGATTTAGGAATATCTAGCCTTGAATTGACCTTGCCTGAGGTATGGCGAGGCGTGCCTTTAACAACATTGGCTCTCCTTGTCGATATTTGAATCGAAAAACTGATACTTTAAGACTCATTATTATCAATTTTTGATTTTGGAATCATAACATAGTGGCTGCAAACTTGCATTTTAGACCGATGTCTTGAAGAAATTGTCTAGGATGCATAGAATTGTTGTTTCTACCGGTGGAGGTGCAGTTGTACGGCCTATTAACTGGTACACCGAATAGTTAAAACTTTTTTTCGTCAATTTATTCGGTTAGCCTCTATATGTATATATGTTTATGGCTTAAGTGGGTATGGTATTGGTTCGGTTATTAAGGGAATACATGCAAAAGGGAGTTAGTGTGTGGTTGGACGTGCCATTGGAAGCATTGGCACGAAGGATCGCAGCTGTAGGAACCGACTCTAGGCCCCTTCTTCATCAGGAACCGGGTGACGCCTACTCAAAGGTAGGATCTTTACAATCCTTCTCTTGTTTATCAATAGTATTGGATCTATATTCGTCTCATTTGCACCTCAAAAACATTATCGTAGGCTTTCAGCCGCCTGTCTACACTTCTCGAAGAGAGAGAAGGGTGTTATGAGAATGCTGATGCAAGGGTTTCTCTTGAAAGTACGTAAAGACTAAATTTGGTAATATTTGAAACCGAGCTCATTTGTGAAATTACAATCATCTGTTGTGTTACTTTGTTGTATAGAAATTGCAGCAAAACTAGGACAAAGAGATGTATCAAGCATCACACCAACTGCAATTGCAATTGAGGTCTCGCTCCCTCTCTTTTAATTGTTGAAATATGGTTTAATGGTGTTATAATTAGAACTAATTAGGGGTTATTAACAATTTGGTAGGCAATGGAACAAATTGAGAAATCCTTAAAGGATGAGGGGACTATGCTTTGGTGAAACTTGTGGATTGGGGGTTTTGTATGTTTTTAAGAGCCAATATATACATACATTGGTAGGGGTAGGTGAGCCACTGTGTTTAGAGACAGTTGCTTTTGTGGGTTCAAAAAGAAATTTCAAACTGATCCTGAGTGTAAGACGCTGTGTGTTGTTTAATTGTATATATGGTGATTTGACACCTTTTTATCCCTGATGTTGGTATGTTTATCAATTTTAAATTTTGTTGGATTTGAAGAGTTGGAATTCTAACAAATTGTACATTTTATCATATAGATTGTTTGGAAAGTTCCTTGTTATTTACAAATAAAGTTAGTTGGTTTCAAGTGAATTGTAAGTTACGTAGAATGCAGTAGAATATTGAATTAACATTTAGCAGACCTTTAAAAAATGTGTTAACAATTAAGTTCACTTCAGCTATCACAGCTTTAAAGAGAATACACAGATGCTACCGACCTTTAGGAATATCATTTTGGGACTCTATAGGTCCATTTGTTGTATGTTGTTTATATTCTTTCGTTATCCACTTGATTTTTTTACCAAAAAGTGACGCACAATTTTATTCAACATAAAACGAATTCGATACAAATGAAACCCATAATGTATACCACAAAAACAATACCCACAACTCACCATACAAAGCATTGAAATACAAGATTATTTAATCATCTTGCATAAATTAAAATTACAGAGCCAGGCCTGGATATACAACACAACAGATAACACCAAACATAAAGTTGCATATTATACACTGGCCATCATTTACAAGCCCCAAATTAGAATTGCTTCCAACCAATTGCCTCATAAATAAAGGCCACCTCTTGATAAAAGTCCTAAACTGAGACTAGAATCAAGGGGATATCAGCTTTACATTACTCCATATGGATTCCTGTCCTGCCGAGGAAGAACAAGTCAAAATGTATACCATTTTTCACTTCTTTTAATTAAGGCTTCCAACGAAATTAATGAGAAAGTAGTTTATATGGCCTAGACAAGGACTCAAAATATAAAAAAAGTCAACACACTCGCTAATGAATACCAGAACAGCCTTGAGGGGTGAATTATAGGCAATATGTGATTGCACATGTCGCTAGTTGATTACATAGCTCGATCGTGACTTGTTAGTCACATTGCTCAAAGGCTCCCATTCACAACAAAAGGGGGGGGGGCATAGAATGAATTATACAAATTAGAAATGCATTAGGATGATAATTTGAATAAAACAGAGACAGGATCTCCTCTAATGCTCAACATTCACACAACCAATAGGAAACCACAGAAAGTAAGATTATAATATAAAAAATTGACAAATAGATAAAAGTCCAAGGCCGGTATGCTTAAGCAAATCCAAGGACAGAAGCACACGTTCTTACCGCATCTCAAGCCAAACTAAATAAAGTTTTTACCTTACTATTTCAACAAAAATAACGTGCAAATCCTTGCAATAAATGCATTCATGTAGGGCATTTTAGCCATGTAGGTATATGGAGAGGTGTCATTTCTCACATTCTTGCCTACAGGTTAGGTTCAAGGGTTCATATATACAAGATGAATTACATGCATGACCCTTTCACCCTCTTGCCAGTAGCCACTTTAATTTTATATTCTAGCAGAAAACTGAGGCAACTTTTATAAACTGTAATGAAAATCTCAATTGATGGTATTGGTTCCACATTCGAAGGACTAAAAAATGTTGCTAACTTTAACTTGAACATAATTTGGATGCACTTTCAGATCGATATCAGCATACAATGAATAATATACTCATATAAGCATACCTCTCTGATGGTATCTTTATAAACTACCATTTGTGTTCTCTTGAAAAAGATCCAAAATATCATGAGCCTCTACTGAATTTCGATTCAATATGGTTATGTGGATCTAACATAACAACTTCATGGACTAAAGCTAAAACTGGAAAGTTCTTTAGCTATAAATGTGCTTAAGCTTGCAGCTTGAAAGTTCACGGTTGGTCTGAAAAGTTTTTTGAAAATCAGTGTTCATTTGAAAATTATTTAATAAACCTACTACATACTGTTTTTTCTTGTGGTTAGAAGGACTAACTGATGCAGCAAGGGCCACAAAAAAAGGGAACTGGAACAGCGCAAATTTCTTTTGCAGATTCATCTTGCGCGTGGCATTTGGCAGTTTTTAGAGAAGTGAAGTGTTGACAGGGAAGGGAATTGCTGTTTAAGGTAAGAATTAGAAGCTGGTATTTTGGTGTAGGTCAGTAATTTTGAGTGAATTGTGGCACTTTAAATTAGGGAGCTCTCACGACGTGACACTCAAACTTTCACAGTTTCAGGGTGTTGTCACAACCAATTTGCTACACGGTATACTATGACTGTTTGACCCTCGACCTTTCTTATTGTAACGTTGTGGAACTCTACTAGAGAACGGCCTATTTCCATTTGGTTCAAAAACTGGAACTGGCAACTTAATTGACATGAATATTCCAGTAGGGGTATATTGGGTATTCTGCACTCATATTTGGGGTAGGGGTGGGAATTGTTTTGGTTGAGCTTAGTGTCAATCCATTTTATCTTCTTTTCTTTCCCTATTTCTGGTGGTTCCTATACAGTGTCAGTAAGCTTGCTCGTTTTCTTGTTATGAGAGACGAACTAGCAATATAACCTACATTTCCTCTACTTCACTGTCTAAGTGTGTTTGTCTTATATCACAATTCACAATCCAAGAGTCCAAGTACATTACTATTACAATATAGCATTCCTATCCCTGGATGTGTAACCCTCTGTATTATGTAGCACGTTTAACATTATGGAAATTTTATTTTTTTCTCTATTTCGGCAGTTTCCTTCCACAAAACCACTGAGTAATGGTAAAACACGAGCACCAACATTCATATCCAGCAATGCAAGACAGATTCAATCTGCTATGGCTCAAGAAACAAAGTCTCAACTACTCCAAGCAATCACTAGCAATTGCAAATACATAACAACACATCTAAAATATTTTCAAAATTAAAGAATTGTAATTTTATTTTACCATCTATCTATCAAACATGAAAATCCAATGCTGGATATCAAAATATATAAATTCGTTGCCAAAAACAAATATCCAAGGTTTTTGGTTTCTATTTCAATCATAGCAGAAGTCTTAAGGCTAGTTTACTCATAATTTTCAGAAAGAATAATAATCAATATCAGTTAATAAGCAAACAACGATTCAATCTCTGAAAAAGGTTCATCAAGTGGAGAATCATAAGCAGCAGGACTAGAAAAACACAAATTGATATAAAGCTGAGAAAAAAGAAGCAAATTACGAAAGACGTACTTGGAATGGTGAACCAGAGCCTCGCACTCACAATCACAATGTAACCCCCAAACAGTGAACAATAGAGGACCCAGTAGGAACCTTGTAGACAATGTCACACCATTTGATATTGCCCCACAATTCATCCTCTTCCTTCTTCTTCTCCACTTGAATCTCAGCACACCATATCTCCACTTCCTTCCTAATCTCAACCCCAATTCCACTCCTTTTCATCTCCCAAACCACCACCAAATTCCCCCCTACATGCGCCATTGTAGCCCCTGCCAAGAACCTCGGCAAGTCCTTCTCAACCCCTTTCAATTCCTTCCACAAACCCTTTTCAACCTCAAAACCCCTAATTTTGCCTAAGAAATCATAGCAAAACAAAACCCCATCCACCACACACGCCCTCCCTCTCCATCCCAAATCCAATTCAGTCCCTACACTCTCCCATCTCATCGTTCTCGGCTCAAAAACCACCCCATTTCTGTCCGCCATTGCATACATCTTATCACCAACAACAGCGCTCGCGTGCATCCACTTCTCCCGAAGCACATAATCATGAGCACTATCAACAGCTTCCCATTTCTGAGTCACCGGGTCAAAAACCTCCGCCCAAAACTTCGATCGAGCAAATGTATCCACTACGCAGCCTCCGATCACGTAAATCTTCCCGTCCACCACGCCGGCGGCAGCGAATTCGCGAGCGATGTTCATATTCGAAATCAATTCCCATGTGTGAAACCTACAATCAAGCACCCAAACGCGAGGCGACGGGATATCCTTGCGACAACCCCCGATTACATAGATCTTAGGACCAAAAGCAGCAATGGCGGAACCAACCAGGGAAAAAGGGGTAGAAGGAAGAGGGAGCAAGAAATTTGGGAGTTTGAAGGAAAGGGGGGAATTCTGACAAAGAGTAAACCAATGGAGAGAGTTTGTCGAAGGTAATCGAATTGACAGGTAGAGAAAGGGCTGGGAAAAATGGAGGAGAGATCGGATTGAGTAAATTAGCGGGGATTTGAATACAGAGCGGAATGATTTGGAAACTAGAGAGAGATAGGGATGGTGAGAAGGAGGAAAACGGGCTAGGATGTTTAGAGATATATCGTACGGTAAGGATGGGATTAGATTTCCCGGCGGCTCATTTGGCCGGGTAGTGGAAGCCGGCGCTAAGGGGACAAGGGCGGTGCCGGAGGAAGCTGCTGAAGACATAACGGAATATTGGCCGCAGTCGGTAACACTAGTGACAACATTAAACGAAATGGTATCCATAATACGCTATTCTACCATACCTCCTAAATTTATCCTTGTGCTCGTATTATGTTTGTGCTGCGCTAATATCGCCCGGTTCTTTTTAATTTGAAGGTCCACCTGAGTTGAGGTTGGCTGAATTTTTTAAATTAGACTGAACTGAATTTATTTCAGTATAAATTTATAATTATGCATAATTAAATTGAATTGTATTGAACTGAACTATATTAAATTGTAGTCCAAGAAAATACGGCCTTAGAGTATTTTATTTCCGAAAAACTATTTTTTTTAATTTTTAGACTTATCTATATTTATTGATATGCGAATCATGCGCATATTTTTTTAACAAAAGCAGTTAATTCTTCGACATACAAGTATATTTGAATTTATGTTTTTCAACTTTAATTAGAGTAGTTATTACTTATGATTTTATTTTATATAATAAGTAAAAAAGATGTTACTCACAAGTTTAATACTTCTTTCATTTTTAAAAGTTTGACGTTATGATTTGTTTTGATTTTTTTGAAAGTTTGACATTTTTTTATCATATTTTTTTTAATTTACCTTTGTATTAATTAAAAGGTAGATAATTAATTATGTGTAGTAATTAAGAAGAAAGAGAATTTTTATATTATAAAATATAAAGGTAAATAAGTCATTTTAACAGTGTAATAAATATTTTATTAATTTTAATGATTGAGTTAGATCGTTAAATTTTTAAAAATGGAGGGAGTATTATCTTTCCAAATGAAATTATAACTTGAAACCTACGTAAAATGTCTTATTTATTGTAAAATGGTAAATTTTTGGCCGAAAACATTATAAGTCACAGCATTGATCGATTCTGTCTAAAAATTGCACGAAACAAATAGACTAAAAACTGAATAAAAAAAATTAGAAATCCACGGTCCGGTTGTTTGGTTCGTTGGATTAATAACCAAATTTCTTACCAATAAGGTGTAGCTCAGTTGGCTAAGTAGGTTGAGCAATTTGGAGGAGAATAAGGTTTAAATTCTACTAAATATATTTATTGGGAGGGGTGGGGAGCTTTAACTGTTACTAAACTCCGAACAAAATTATCTCAACAAAGATACTTGTAAATATTAAAAAATAAAACCAAATTTTCTTTTTAGATTCAAATAATCCAACTATTGTTTTATTTACATGTAAATTGTAATGGTCTAAATTTCCAAATTTAACTTTTAGCTCTTCAACTATTGTTTTATTTACTAAATTGAAAGGGTTAATATAGGTAGCACTTATCCAAGTTTACGTATAAAAATGTATTTGACCTAAAATTATAAAAACTGAGGAGCTTGCAATTCATTTTGTTTTATTTTTGAAGCAATGTAACAACGTGTGTAAAGCTCATCCTCCCGCCAATATACCTTATCCAAATAGGCTTTTAAGTCCTTTAACCTTTTTGTGAATCATTTGAATTTGAACATGGCAAGTTTAATGACATCATCATGCTTTTTCTCAAATCCTGCAATTTCTAAAACCAAATTGCCCAAACTCAGAGCTTCTTCTTCTTCGGCTGCGCCTGGTACCAACACCATTGATCTCAATACTCTTCAATCTGCTTTAGATAAGGTACACCATAATTAGCTACTAATTTCCTAATTACTCCTTAATTTCTAGTTGTTAATCTAACCCAAAACGATTAAATTGATAGAAAGACAGTAGTGCAGTAAAAGAGGCACTTGATCAACTCAAACAGCAAGGTTGGGCTAACAAATGGAGTAGCCAGCCTTATGTCTCTCGTCGTACGGTCGGTCTTAACTATCCCTCAACTATACCCCCTTTATTACCTTAATTGTTCATACTTTAAAAGTGCACAATTTATGTGATAGACATCGCTGCGGGAATTAACAACTCTTGGAATAAAAAATGCTGAGAATTTGGCCATTCCAAGTGTTAGAAATGATGTAAGTCTTATTCTTCTATTCTTGGTACTTGAATACCTTTTTGGATAACTTACACGTCCTTTTGTGCCTTACGTGTTGAAATTGCTAATCTGCTGTTTAATTTATTAAATTTTTGCCTATTTATTTATTCAATTTCAATACAACAACTTCACATATCATTGAGCATTTACAAGTCCATGCATGATTAGCAAAACATGTTTATAATCCAAATGCCGGAATTGATATTACACGTTGTTTACGTCGAAAATGTACATGAATAGGTCATACACCATATAAACGAAAATGGAATAGAACAAACACTAAAAAGGCAGAAATTGAATAGATTATAAATTAAAGAGGCATTTAAGTTATACAACACGACACAAAATGAATTTGAGTCCTTAGTTTGGATTATAATTGGGCTTAATATATTTTCAGTAATACAGGCAGCTTTTCTTTTCACAGTTGTTGGAACTACCGGATTCTTGGGAGTTCTAGCTGGCCAACTTCCTGGGGTATATCCATTAACTAACCTCTTTCTTCGATTTTGAATTTCGAAAAAATTACAAGTTTATGTTAATTTGTAGTTGGTTTTCAATGTGTAGGATTGGGGATTCTTTGTACCATATTTAATTGGAAGCATTTCTCTACTAGTGTTAGCTGCTGGCAGCATTTCTCCTGGGTAAGATCACTTCCCCCTTGTTTAGAATTAATATTATTTTGAAGGAATTCAATTTATTTTACTTAGAAGATTTGCGAATTTTCTACATAAATCGAATTCAAAAATTAGAGTTGGAATCGACACGAAATGTTTTTTTTATTGTTATGTGGGATGATAGGCTTCTTCAAGCTGCGATAAGCGGATTTTCGACATTTTTTCCGGATTATCAAGAAAGGATAGCTAGACATGAAGCAGCTCATTTTTTAAGTACACAACACTAGCCCTGCCCTCTTCATTTGTGCCATTACTTACACAAATGTTATAACTAAACAAAGGTTTTTTTGTTTAATATTGTCGGTAGCAGTTGCATATCTGATAGGGTATCCAATACTGGATTATTCCTTGGATATTGGAAAAGAACATGTTAACCTCATTGATGAAAAGCTACAGAAATTGATTTACAGTGGACAGCTTGATTCCAAGGAACTAGACAGGTAGCGCAAACACACATTGTTATGGCCTGACAGCTGATGTCCCAAAAAGCTCATCTCGTAAGCTTTTTCTAGGACAACTTATTTACTAGTAATAACGCAGGTTGGCAGTTGCAGCAATGGCTGGACTTGCTGCTGAGGGTTTACAGTATGACAAAGTTGTTGGCCAGTCTGCTGATCTTTTCACTCTCCAGGTACCTAATTATTCAACTGCCCTTATCCTATTTCCAGAGGCCTCTGTTCTTTTCAACTTATAAGTAGGTATATTGAACTAAAATGTATGTATTTCAGTGTAAATTCTATGTGTGCAATACTTATAAGCATAGTTGTTAGAGGCGTGCAACGCACACTAAGATGCAAGGGTTCAGGCATAAGCCCGAGGTATGCAAGGTGCAAAAAAATTGCAAAAAATATTTGTTGGAAAAGTGAATTTAAATGCAATAAAAGTGCCATAAAAAGAACTAAGAGAATCGTTACATTTATATATATGTATGTAAAATTTATATATTGCATTAGAAATTTCTAGCCTTAATAGGAATTGAAATAGAAAATCTCGCCTTGAATTATTATTGGAACTCTTAAAAATAGATGAAAAACACACATTAACCCCCTGAAAAATATAGGTGTCTGAGGCGCACGCCTCAAGGACACCACCTTGCCTGCGAGTCGCCGAGGGTCGCACCCTTCGTGAGGTGCACCTCAGACACGCCTTTAACAATTGTGCTTGTAAGTACTGAAATGAGCTGAATGAATTATAAGTTGAAAAGAACAGAGCCTAGGTCCATTTGGTATCAAACAATACCTCATGTGTATTCATTTTGTTATCCCTGTGGGCAAGTGCTAACATTTCGTTAAACTCACTTGTTGTTGACTAACGTTCTTGCAGAGATTTATAAACAGAACGAAACCACAACTAAGCAAAGACCAGCAACAGAATCTGACTAGATGGGCAGTAAGTAATTAGAAATTTAATTCAAGCTGATTGTCTTGTTTCTGTAAAATGGTAATGAAGAAAAAGAAAGTGGATTTTACAGGTATTATTTGGTGGATCTCTGATAAAGAACAATAAGGAAATTCATGAAGCCTTGTTGGGAGCTATGTCTAACAAGGCTACTGTTTTGGAATGCATCCAAGCTATTGAGAATGCTGCCTAATTTTACACATACTTTAATTCTTTTACCATTTTTGTAATTAGTTAAATGAGTTTTTACTCTTATTATATGGTTGGAGATTTACAAACTGATCAAATTCAAATGAATAACAATATTTTACAGTCACCAACAGGTTAATCCCTCGCTCAAAATACTAGAAAATATAAAAAAATTTCTCAACTAATTAGTTAATGAATTCTATTATTTAGATTCAAATGTAGTAGCATTACAATTTACCTTATATAAGCTTCTTCGATGCTTGCCTCTTTTCACTGAACCTTTCATTAATATTGCAAGTACGCTCTTCCACATACATACTTCCTAACAACAAAAATATTTCCATTAGCTTTCTAGAAGCTAGCTTTAAAATTCCGCGGATAACGTTCATCGACACATTCAGAAATTTCTGAACATGACCTTTTAGTCTTAAACTGAAAATTATTCTTTATTGCATAAAAACTCAAAACTTATTTTAAAGTATCTTTGTCTTTGAACAATTTACCAAGAACAATACATGAAATCGCTTTGTAACTCACATCTATCTTCATCCTCAATATATACATAATTGATTATCAACCAAATCATAACTAACGTCATGAGAAGCATTGGTGCATTGTTCTTCAACTTCAACATTAGAGAAAAAAAAGTAAAAAATATACCTTTAAACAGTTCGCTCGCAGAATATAAAATATACGATTGATCCTTGGTAGAATATACTCCCTCCATCTTTTTAAAATAAGCATTTTAGCCATTTTTTAAATATATTTTTACTTATCATTCTCAAATTTTTGGGCACTTTTTTGGATTTTTTTTTCAATTATACCCTTATTTGTCCCATTATCATTAATTGCAATGAAGTAAAAAATTAAACATTAATTAGAGGGCAAACTAGTATTTTTCTGCCTTAATTAATTAATTCCTTAAAAAGTGTGAAATGTGTTAGAAAATAAGAAAAAAAAGATGAAGGGGGTACAAAATAACATAACAAAATACCGTAAACACCTCAAAATGACATCAATAATATAGATCGAAGTATTTTAACTAATCTAAATATGAGCGATTAAAATAGTTCAAAAAGAATACCAAATCAACACCCTCATATCAACAACTATAGGATATTCTCCTTGACAGTATTAAAAAATTACCAAATATACCTATTATAACAAAACTAGAAAATATCTAAACCATGAAAACAAAACAACACAAAATTTATTGAATCTTAAATATGTTGACAAATTTCATAGACTAACAAATGATTACCTTGAGCATGAACTGCTTCTTTCAAAACCGAGTTTGTACAGAGAGGATATAGCAATATATTTTCAGTTTGAGATTTCAAACGCAAGTAAAATCGAAGAGACATATCATCAACAATGGCCATTGGAGTATATTTAGCCTTAAGTTGAAATTGAACTTGTAAATCCTCTCTCGATTGATCTAACTTGAGACGTTCATATGTACTACGTTTGAAATCATCAAAACTGAATTTTTTGGGAATAAAATTGTAACCAATGAATTCATGATCTGGATGGTATCGGTGCGTAAGAAGGCCTGACAACTAGTGATTCTGGGTTCGCATTTAAAGTTCTGGTGGAGTTTGGGCTAGCAGAAAAAGGCTAGACTCAGTGTTGACCTTGAGCCTCGGAGATGATAGGCCAAGGAATGTTGGCAAGTGGCAACTGGTCCAGGCTGAGTTGCACTTGAGGGGAGCGTTGGAGATGTGAGATGATATCCCACATTGGAAATATAATAGAATTATGAGTGATATATAAGTGGAGTAAATTGGGCCTTAATACAAGCCAATGGGTTTTGTGTTAGATGGGCTCAACCTCACTTGCATGCTCACTCAGCCTATCAAGCCCAACACTCTTGAGGCCCACAAATCCTCACACTGGACTCCACCAACCGTTGTGTTGAATAAGAATAACAATTTCATCCATCTCCAATGCTTTCGATAACAGAAAAGGAATATGGCGTGAATATTGAGAATTGAAGTAGATAGTGAAATATAAGAAGAAGCGTAAGTTGATAAGAGATAGAGAAAGTGGAATTATGAAAACTGATTTGCAAATCCCAAAAAACCAAATAATTAGGGGTGTAGTTAATGAGTTCATCTTAAAATAAAGATGATTTAATAAAATGATTTTTGTGCATAGAATGCAATTTCTTTTTTTAAGAAATTAGGGGCACAGAATCGAATTAAATTTGAGTTAATATTATTTTGGTGAAAAGTGTTCAACTGAGAAATATAACATCTTATACGGTTGGATACCGACCGGGTAAAAAATGGCTATATGTCAATCATCCAACGGAATGAAATTCTCCCCAATTGATACCGTCGACTAACTTCCATGCTGGGAAAAAAACACAATTGTACCCATTGTATACTGATCTGCTACATCTTCAACCCTAAAAGACTCCTCCAAAACTTTATAGCTGAATGGTTTGCCAAATTGAATGAACAAGTGAGTCATATGTATATTGTTAAGGTTGTTTTAAAATCCCGGGCGAGGCAAGACAACTCCTCAATATACTTACTGTTCATCTTACTAGTTTGAATCCAATTCCTTCTCAAAATTGAAGATCATCATCCTAGATGTTGTTCCAACTTCAGTCACACTAATTCAAAAAGCAGATAAAACTTACAGACAACAACTACTATTTCACATTGGAAACACCTAGCAACATTTTGATAACCATACCCAAACATTCAAAATTTGTTGTTTCAAGCATAAAAGAACAACAAAACAAGTTGTTTAAAGAAAAAACAAACCACCCACTATATATGAATATATAGCTTAAGATATAGTATGATTCATTTGATAGCATCACAAAGACCTCACTATCTCTTAACCGGATTGATTAATCCATCATTGTATTTGTATAAATATATAAACCTGGCTACCTAACTGTATATGCACCTATATACTACACATAGAGTAATACAACTAGTCCATGGATCTCATATTACTGATGCTTACAAGCTAATCAACGGATTAGCCGGTAATTATACGTGGGATTAATTCAAATGAGATCATTATCATCAAAATCATCAGCTTGGAAGAAGAACAAGCCATCAACGATATCGTCGATCAAGGAATCGATAAAAGAGTTGCAACTTGTAGTGAATAGAGTGCCAACTTTGTTGCGAGCACTCGAGAAATAAGCGAATAAAGCCGAACATAAAACACCAAGCAAGCAAGCCCCACCAGCTTCTTCTATTCCTTGTATTTCCATCTTTCCAAATATTGAATTTCCAGTTACTAATTCTGTTGCCACCGTTGCTGCAAACACCATCTGCGCATACCCATTTCATCATTTGGACGTCTACAATTTTACAACTTTGTTAATTAATTGAAATCATCATTCAATCTCCCTTTATATATTTCTAATTCCATTCATTTAGAAAAATTGGGCAAAACAAATGAAGTTGAGTTATAAATTTATGCTGAGATAAATGAACTTCGATTCAGTTGGTCACATACATCAATTACTCCCTAAACTTGGCTCAAATGGTACACTGCCCGTGAACTCTCTGAAGTTTATCTTAATTCATGAACTTGGCAAAAGTACATGCCCCTCTAAACGTCAACTTTTAATTGGAGGGAACATCTTTAAAAAGTCAAACCAAACAAAAGCTAAATCCTAGCATTCATGACGCAATTTGTTGCACCTTTGGGGGAAAAAATAAGTTATCCCCAACATTTGCGTCTCCAACGGTATCTCCCATTCAATTGTGCGCCAATTTGTATGAAAGACAATGTGAAAAAATAAGAGAGAACGAAAATTATAATACTAAATGAAAAAATTAACACATAGAGAAATATATGGGAGACACCATTGGGTAACACCGAATGGGGGACACATAATTTCCCCCCGATCTTGCCAAGTTCAGTAGTTCAAAAAGATAAGTGAAAAATCAGGGATAAAAGACCATTGAGCCAAGGGTGATTTATGTATTTGGGCTTTAAGCTATAAAGTTACATTAACTATAAAAGTGGATTTTCAATACCACAACTATAATATATCTAAACTTTGTAGAATGATAATCACATCACATGAATACTCTAGATCTCTTAAATTTAATACATCTAAAACGAGTGATCTCAGTATAATTAAACATGAAAGCACAAAAAAAAATCACTAAGAAAGATAGGTAGGATCATATAAGACTCACCATAGCAAGGCGGCCGGAGATGATTTCAAAGTATTGACTCTTCTTAGAGCTTTCAATATACTCCGACAACGTTTCAAAAAACCGCGAAACCTCATCTCCGCCGTCCTTTCGCGTCTTCACCACCGCAAAACGATCGTCGCCGTACGATCTGAGCGTACACAGCCTCGGCTGCAGCATAATCTTGGAGTTGGAGTTATCTACTTTACTAGACCCTGGCAATTGAATCGAAACAGCGGCGGAATCTCTCTTGAGAGCAGCCGGTTTTTGAGCATCGAGCTGGCAGTGAATAGCACGCGCCACCCTAGCCATGGACGGAAATTAGAGACTACGGAAAAAAATGAGATTCCTACAGAGAATAATGGGCCAAATGCTAAGGTTGGAAAGTGGTAAAGTGAGATTCCTATGAAACCACGTCTGTGTTTTTTTTGTGAGGAGGTCCAGAAGTGATGACGTGGATACTCTTTGGTCCTGTGATGTCGTTTTGTTAAGATCAAATTACGTGTCAGTAATTGTCCGATTGCCATGTCCAACGACTTGTCGCTTTGCCATAAAGTAGATAGCTTTGTTTTTTTTCTCTTTTACTAGTCACATGTATAATATGCGAAAAAAAATTGAAATGGTTAAAATTTAATTTTATTGTTTATATATACGTAATGCTCTAAATTTCAACTTTAGAAAATTTTACTCCATATAATAACATATCTCATTTCAAAAGCGTTTTTCTCTCTCATCTTTTCTCTAACTTCTCTTCACGAGTTTCTCTTTAAGGTTATAACGAGGCGGAAATTCTCTAAATTTAATGGAGATTCGTCTCGATGGGGATGAGGAATTCCTGATAAAATATTCGTGGATATTGATATGGGAAATTTTTCATCCCTAAAATCTTAATGGATATGAATATGGATATGAGAAATATGTATCAATACCCAAAAATCCCTGAACTTGACCCCAATAATTATCCATTGGATATCCCCGAATAATACTCGAAATATGAAATTAATTATAATATTTTATATCAATATTTAATATGTGATGTTGTTGGTGGCCATCTTAACATGAAATATGAAGTGTAAACAACATTCTCAATAGCAATTTTGCATTCATTAGCAAATTATATGATGTTGACAATAATATTTCATTAGTCATATCCTCATTCTATGAACATGTATTTCATATTTATCTTTCTTCTTTTATTTTAGAGATTTTACTTTCATTTATTTTACTTGTCATTTTAAAATATCAATGCAAGTTTTATAATTTTTTTCTCTAATTTGCCCTTGTATTAATTAGGAAAGAGTATATATTTTGATGAAATTATAAAGTGGTATTTAAGAAGAAAGAGAATTTAACCAAGGATGCATTAGTCATTTTAGTGGAGTATTAAGTTTTTATTGGTTTTGATGAAAAGTCTAAAAGCGGCTAGTTTTTGCAACTGGAGGGAGTAGTGAAAACCTTGGTCTTAAATAAATTTTGCAATTATTATCTTTATAAATTGTATTCATTAATTATTTAGTTTAGTCTTGTACTAAAAAAACTATTTTTATTGTTTGAAACTTTTTAAATATTACATATTATTTATTCTTAATGGGTAATGGGGAATACCCGATGAGTATTAGTAATGGAGAATATCCGATGGGAATGGGGAAAACTTTTTTCCCGAAACCTTGATGGATATGGATATGAGGATATTTTCTGTAACACCCCTTTTATTGGGAGTGCCACAGTAACTATAAACGCCCAATAAACAACTCTACTTCATTATATGAAGTTCAATACTTATAGATTACAAATGTACAAATACAAATATAATGTTTCCAACTCCAAATTATTTCTTAATGCTAATTATTCTCCAAATTTATCTCAATACCACTTTATATTTCTCACACTATCTAGTACATGCCATTGTTCTACAAACCATAATATTACATTAAAATGCAAATCCATCTCGAGTCTTTCCTTATATGCTCTTCAAGCTGATCCACTTATACCACTTTGGTCCAAGCTATCTACAAGTTCTCCACCTACGTGTAGAAAAAAATAACTACACGCTAAGCAATTTGCTTAGTGGTGTCCATAAAAGAAATACAACAACTTTAAACATTTTTTTAACACTTTAAAAATAGAAACAAAGTCAGTTCATAAGTCAAAAATAAATTTAAACAACTTTATAAAACCAAAACACAAAACTTATATTATAAACCTTTGAAAGTACAATCAAAATTATATCCAATTTTTCCAAACACATTAACCATATATTGCCCAAAGTAAACAAGTCATGAACAACGGTAAAATGGATACGGGAGCGGACAAGCCCAAAGCCGAAGCTTCAATATCAATGTAACGGGCAAGCCCGAAGCCGAAGCTTCAAAATCAATATATCGGTCAAGCCCGAAGCCGAAGCTTCAAAATCAATATATCAGTCAAGCCCGAAGCCGAAGCTTCAATATATATATATACCAGAATATCGGCCAAAGCCCGAAGCCAAAGCTTCAATTATTTGTACAGTACTGTACCCCCTTTATTGGCGTCAATCTACCCTGACCCGTATTCTACTCGTTTAATAAGGGCAATAATTCAAAGTAACATCTTAAAAATTTCAGTATAAACCATCAAACATAATTCAACATAACTTCAGTAATTAAGGGATTCAAATACTAAATTTTAAAGCATCAAACTTCAATTAAAACACAATAAAATCAACATTCATACTTTCCAGAAATTTCCAGATTTCGTGACCTGAATTCCCTTACATTTTTCACTATCAAAACAACATCCAATCGAAGAACTTTATTCTAAACATAATTAGCCACATGTCTCAGCTTTCCAAAGCCACCAGAATCATAGAAATCCAAATTGTATAACCAAAGTTATGATCAGAATACTAAACAGTGTACAAAGCTGAGATTTTCTAAAAACAGATTTCATGACTTAACTTCAAATGAAAATTTCACATTGAAAACGAACGAAATTCAACAAGGTTTCTTCTGAACATATATTCCTTACTTTCTATAGATATCAATAGAATCAAGAATCATTCAAATCGGATTTATATAACAAGAGAAAACATCAAAACAAAATAGGGAGACAAATCTGGAAATTTTTCTGAAAAACCGATAAATCGAAATTCGAGACACAAACCTTTTTCTAGGCTCTTTCTAGCTCTCTTCTACCTCTTTTGCCTTTGATTTGCTTGCACTAGCTTCCTCTACAACAGCCATATATAATTCTATCAAGATATTGTATAAATAAACTTCCTAATACCATAAATATGCTTAATCTACCATGAATTCTACTAATTAAGCTTTAATTTCATCAAAAATCACTCACCTCAAATTCGGGTTACTATTCATCCGAATCTTAAAATCTGAAATCCTCCTCTTCTAGTCTTGATTCACTAAAATTGATGATGATAGAGGGCTTAAGAATCGATTTCTAACAAGAATTTGAAGTTGAATCGAAGAAATCGAAAGTTTTTTTGTTAGGAAATTTTTGATAAAGAAAAAGAAGAAATGGAGAAGGAGAAGGAAATGAAGATGAATGGGATGAAGGGGATGAGGGATATGTATAGGATTTGATTTTTTTTTTTTTCAATTTTCAATAATGCCCTTGAACAAATAATTAAATGCCCAATTCATCCCTCTTACTTAATTAACTCTTATTTCCTCATTTCTTATATCCAATAATAATAATAATAACTACAAAAATAATTTCCATGATATTTTAATACCATAGTAATTTATTATAAGTAAATTTTAAAATTTCGGTTCGTTATAATTCTCCTCCTCTTTTGAATTTTCGTCCTCAAAAATTACCTGAAAACAGTTGCGGATATTGAGTTTTCATTGTATCCTCCAGTTCCCAAGTTGCTTTTTCAACCTTATGATTCTTTCAAAGTACTTTTACCAAAGGAATAGACTTGTTTCTCAATTGTTTAACCTCTCTCGCCAAGATTTATACCGGTTCCTCTTCATACGTCAGGTAAGGTTCGATTTCTACGACATCAGGAGCTAAGATATGTGATGGATCTGATCTGTATCTCCTTAACATTGACACATGGAACACATTATGAATTTTGTCGAGCATCGGGGGTAGTGCCAACCGATAAGCTACCGGTCCAACCTTCTCTGTAACCTCATATGGGCCAATAAATTTTGGACTGAGCTTGCCTTTCTTGCCAAATTGCAGGACTTTCTTCCAACGAGATACTTTGAGAAATACTTTATCCCCAACTTCATAAGTAATGTCTTTTCTTTTTAGATCAGCATAAGACTTTTGTCTATTCGATGCGGCCTTCAATCTTTCTTGAATAAGTTTTACCTTCTCCTTTGTCTCCTGAATCAAATCCACTCCCACAATCTTGTTCTCACTAAGCTCGGTCCAATATAATGGAGTTCGACATTTTCTTCCATATAATGCTTTATATGGCGCCATTTATATGCTTGAGTGATAGCTGTTATTATAGGCAAACTCCATGAGGGATAAATACTTATCCCAACTTTCTTCAAATTCAATGATACAACTTCTCATTAAGTCTTCCAACACTTAAATTACTCTTTCAGATTGACCATCTGTTTGAGCATGAAATGAAGTACTGAAATGAAGTTTACTACCTAAGGCTTCTTGTAACTTCTTCCAAAATCTCGAAGTAAATCTTGGATCTCAGTCAGAAATGATTGAAACAAGCACTCCGTGTAGCCGCACTATCTCGTCTATATATAACTGAGCCAATCTATCAAGTGAATAATCCATCATAACTGGAAGAAAGTGGGCAGACTTTGTTAATCTATCTACAACAACCCACACTGCATCATGTTTCTTTTGTGTAAGTGGTAAGGATGTCACGAAATCCATTGTGATTCTTTCCCATTTCCATTCTGGAATTGTTATTGGTTGCAACAATCCAGAAGGAACTTGATGTTCGGCTTTCACCTGTTGACAAGTTAGACATTGAGCAACATAGTTGGTAATGTCTTTCTTCATCCCATTCCACCAATAATGGCTCTTTAAATTTTAGTACATCTTGTTTGCTCTAGATGCATCGCATAAGGACTACTATACGCCTCATGTAAGATATTCTTCTTTAATTCTTCATTGTTTAGAACACATAGTCTATCTTTAAAATATAGACACCCATCTTCTCGAACCATATAGTTGTCTATGATACCCACTTGTGTCCTTGCTCGAATGACCTTGAAGTCATCATCTTTATTTTGTGCTTGCTTAACCTGTTATAGTAATACAGGTTGAATCTTCAATTCTGCAATTAAGGCTCCACCACTGGTAAGAGCTAACCCGTATTCATAGCCCTTAGTGCCATCATTGTCTTTCTACTGAGAGCATCTGCCACTACATTAGCCTTTCTTGGACGGTAATCAATAAGACAATCATAATCTTTAATGAATTCCATCCACCTTCTCTGTCTTAAATTCAACTCCTTCTATATTGGCAAATATTTCAAGCTTTTATGATCTGTATAAATATAACATTTTTCTCCATAAAGATAGTGTCGCCAAATTTTCAAGGCAAAGACTATTGCAACCATTTCCAAATCATGAGTAGGATAATTCCTTTCATGATTCTTCAGTTATCTGGAAGCATAGGCAACCACTTTCCCTTCTTGCATCAAAACACACCCAAGACCACTATGAGAAGCATCACTATAGATTATAAAGTCTTTTCCAGGCTCTGGTTGGTTAAGGATGGGTGCTTTCATTAACATCGCCTTCAATTTCTCAAAACTTTCTTGACACTTATCATTCCACTCAAATTTTGCATTCTTTTGAAGTAGTTTCGTTAGCGGGGCAGCAATGACTGAAAATTCCTTCACAAATCTTCTATAATACCCTGCTAAGCCAAGGAAACTTCTGACTTTCGTAGGGTTCTTTGGAGGTTTCCATTCGACAACTGCTGCTATCTTTTTAGGATCTACTTTAATTCCTTCTGTAGAAACAATATGGCCTAAGAAAGAAACTTCTTCAAGCCAAAATTCACATTTGCTAAGTTTGGCATACAATTTATTTTCCCTCAAAGTTTGGAAGACTATCCGCAAATGTTGATCATGCTTTTCCCGTGACTTAGAATACACCAAAATGTCATTAATGAAAACCACTACAAACCTGTCTAAATATAAGTAAAAGACATGGGTCCATAAATGCTGCTGGTGCATTAGTTAGACCAAATGGCATCACCAAAAATTCATAGTGCCCATATCTGGTTCAAAAAGCCTTCTTTGCAATATCATCATCTTTCACTCTTATTTGATAGTAACCTGATCTCAAATCAATCTTGGAGAAGTGTTTGGCACCCTTGAGTTGATCAAATAAGTCTTCAATCCTTGGCAATGGATACTTGTTCTTCACTGTCAATTTATTCAACTCCTGGTAATCAATACATAAT
Source organism: Euphorbia pulcherrima (assembly GCA_947683365.1). Taxonomy (NCBI): domain Eukaryota; kingdom Viridiplantae; phylum Streptophyta; class Magnoliopsida; order Malpighiales; family Euphorbiaceae; genus Euphorbia; species Euphorbia pulcherrima. The sequence continues at coordinate 48,329,037 of CANTUS010000014.1, forward strand.
CGGAGCGACCCATCTTTCTTCTTAACAAACAACACTGGTGCACCCCAAGGAGATATACTCGGGCGTATGAATCCTTTGTCTAACAATTCTTGCAACTAAATCTTCAACTCTTTCAGTTCAGCAGGCACCATTCTGTATGGTGCTTTAGATACTGGTATGGTACCCGGCAACACATCAATTGCGAATTCTACCTCTCTTTTTGTGGCAACCCTGGTAGTTCTTCTAGAAATACATCGGGAAAATCACATACCGTAGGAATATTCTGCAATTCTAACTCACCTTTCTTCGATTCTAGAGCAAAGATTAGGTAGGCCTGACATCCCTTCCTAACCAGCCTTTTAGTCTTCATAAAAGAAATTATGTTACATAGATAATCTGATCTTTCCCCCATGATAACTATTTCTTCTCCATCAGAAACTTGAAGTGACATTCTTTTGTTTTTGCAATCCATCATAGCTCAATGTTCAGATAACCAATCCATTCCCAAGATAACATCATAATCTCGGAAAGGTAACTCAATTAAATTTATAAGGAAAAGCTGATGTTGAATCATAATAGGGCAATTCATATACACTTTGCTTACTATCACACTATATCCTAAAGGATTAGTCACTTCAATATTTTCTCCTAATTCTTCTACATGCAACCCTTTCTCTTGTGCTAATGCGGTACATATATATGAATGAGATGAATCGGGATCTATCAAAGCATAAACATCGTGATTAAAGAATGAAAATTTACTGACAATAACTTCAGTAGATTCCCGAGTCTCAGGCCCTCAGATTGCATAACTTCGTGCCATTCCTCCTGGTCTACCACTCTACGGTGCTTATTGAGCCATATTAAGTCCACTTGCCTCACTAGCATTTCTTCTTCCCCTTCCTCTTCCACCTTTCATTGTAGGAGTAGGAACTACTGCAGGTGCAGATGTACTTATCGGTCTTTGAGGACAATTTTTAATCAAATGTTCCCTCGAGCCACGTTTAAAGCAGACTCTACCTTTTCCCCAACATTCCCATGTATGTATCCTTCCACAATTAGAACATTATGAAATATTTCCTCTGCCTTGACCTGAAGGTACACTAGCTGCTGACCCCGTACTTATGGTTTATCTTGATAAAAACCCTCTAAAATGAGATTGTGTTTGTTCTGATGTTCCTTTCTGTTTCTTACTTGGAGATTCTAAACTAGCTGGACCCTGCGATCCCTTTTGAAATCCAGACCTTTTTGCCATTCTTTATTGTCTATCTGAATTAATCTTCTCAATGCCCGGAGCAGCATCAACCAAGTCATTGAACACCCTAATCTTTTGTGCAAGTAAATGCACTCTAATTTCGTCATTTAGCCCATCCTCGAATCTCTTACATCGCTTTACTTCACTGTCAACGATATCACGAGCATACCTCTCGAGTTTTAGGAATTGAATTTCATATTCTGATACAGTCATTATCCCTGTCTGAAAGACAAGAACAATTTCCTCTGCTCATCTTTGAATCGTTCACTAACGTACTTCTTGTCAAATTGTTCTAAGAAAAGACCCCAAGTGATTTCTTCGGGTCGCCTTTCTCTCATAATATTATCCCACCACCTCCTAGCTTGTTCTTTGAGTAGACCTTGGACACAGTCTAATCTCTCTTTATCTGTAAAATGAAGCCTAGTCATACACCATTTAGTATGATCAAGCCAATCTTCTGTAAATGCTGGATTCACTGTGTCCCCTTTGAAGTCATCAGCCAGAAGCTTCTTAATTCTTTCAAGAGGAGTTCTCTCCTCTCTTCTTTCAATATGAGGTACTATAGGAACTTGAGGGATTTGTATATTTTGAAGTACTTGTGTGATTACTTCAGTAGTCATATGCTGAAGTAAAGCAGCTTGTGCTGGAGTAGGTTGTTCCGGAAAGCCATGAACTGGTGGAGGTTCATGTCTTTATTCATCCCCTTGTCTAATACAAACTGTACTATCACATCCTCTTCCTCATTCTGACTATAACTACTAGCCATAATTTATTCCTGAAAATTGGACCAAAGTGGATCAAACAACTAATATAACATATTTATATCCTAAATGGCATGTACATACTAGTCCTAGAATTGCCTAAACCTCGCTCTGATACCAACAAATGTAACATCCCCTTTATAAAGAGTGTCACGGTAACTATAAACACCCAATAAACAACTCTACTCCATTATATGAAGTTCAATACTTATAGATTACAAATGTACAAATACAAATATATTGTTTCCAACTCCAAGTTATTTCTTAATGCTAATTATTCTCCAAATATTTCTCAATACCACTTTATATTTCTCACACTATCTAGTACATGCCATTATTCTACAAACTATAATATTACATTAAAATGCAAATCCACCTCGAGTCTTTCCTTATATGCTCTTCAAGCTGATCCACTTATACCACTTTGGTCCAACCTATCTACAAGTTCTCCACCTACGTGTAGAAAAAAAACAACTACACGCTAAGCAATTTGCTTAGTGGTGTCCATAAAAGAAATACAACAGCTTCGAACATTTTTTTAACACTTTAAAAATAGCAACAAAGTCAGTTCATAAGTCAAAAACAAATTTAAACTACTTTATAAAACCAAAACACAAAACTTATATTATAAACCTTCCAAAGTACAATCAAATTTATATCCAATTTTTCCAAACACATTAACCATATATTGCCCAAAGTAAACAAGTCATGAATAACGGTAAAATGGATACGGGAGTGGACAAGCCCGAAGCCGAAGCTTCAATATCAATGTATCGGTCAAGCCCGAAGCCGAAGCTTCAAAATCAATATATCGGTCAAGCCCGAAGCCGAAGCTTCAAAATCAATATATCGGTCAACCCCAAAGCCGAAGCTTCAATATCAATATATATATATATATATATATATATATATATATATATATATATATATATATATATATATATATATATATATATATATATCAGAATATCGGCTAAAGCCCGAAGCCAAAGCTTCAATTATTTGTACAGTACTGTACCCCCCATTTATTGGCACCAATCTACCCTGACCCGTATTCTACTCGTTTAATAAGGGCAATAATTCAAAGTAACATCTTAAAAATTTCAGTATAAACCATCAAACATAATTTAACATAACTTCAGTAATTAAGGGATTCAAATACTAAATTTTAAAGCATCAAACTTTAATTAAAACACAATAAAATCAACATTTATACTTTCCAGAAATTTCCAGATTTTGTAACCTGACTTCCCTTACATTTTTCACTATAAAAACATCATCAAATCGAAGAACTTTCTTCTAAACATAATTAGCCACATGTCTCAGCTTTCCAAAGCCACCAGAATCACAGAAATCCAAATTGTATAACCAAAGTTATGATCAGAATACTAAACAGTATACAAAGCTGAGATTTTCCAAAAACAGATTTCATGACTCAACTTCAAACAAAAATTTCACATTGAAAACGAACGAAATTCAACAAGGTTTCTTCTGAACATATATTTTTTACTTTCTATAGATATCAATAGAGTCAAGAATCATTCAAATCAGATTTATATAACAAGAGAAAACATAAAAAAAAATAGGGAGACAAATCTGGAAATTTTTCCGAAAAATCGATAAATCGAAATTCGAGACACAAACCTTTTTCTAAGCTCTTTCTAGCTCTCTTCTACCTCTTTTACCTTTGATTTGCTTGCAATAGCTTCCTCTACAACAGCCATATATAATTCTATCAAGATATTGTATAAATAAACTTCCTAATACCATAAATATGCTTAATCTACCATGAATTCTACTAATTAAGCTTTAATTTCATCAAAAATCACTCACCTCAAATTCGGGTTACTATTTATCCGAATCTTAAAATCAGAAATCCTCCCCTTCTAGTCTTGATTCACTAAAATTGATGATGATAGAGGGCTTAAGGATCGATTTCTAACAAGAATTTGAAGTTAAATCGAAGAAATCGGAAGTTTTTAGGTTAGGAAATTTTTGATAAATGAAAGGAAGAAATGGAGAAGGAGAAGGAAATGAAGATGAATGGGATGAAGGGGATGATATAGGATTTGATTTTCTTTTCTTTTTTTTCAATTTTCAATAATGTCCTTGAACAAATATTTAAATGCCCAATTCATCCCTCTTACTTAACTAACTCTTATTTCCTCATGTCTTATATCCAATAACAATAATAATAACTACAAAAATATTTTTCATGATATTTTAATACCATAGTAATTTATTATAAGTAAATTTTGAAATTTCTGTTCGTTACATTTTCTTACATGAAATCTTAATAAATATGGATATCAGGAATGCAGTAACCAATTCAATAAGATCCGTTGACAACCTTAACCCTCTTTTCATAAAATCTCTCTTTTGGGAGGAAGAAAGGAAGCTAGAACTCCCTTCTTCCTCTTCACCACCATCTATTTTTCTTTCACTTTTGTTCTTTGTTTTCATTTCTCTTTGTTGTGGTGTTTTGTGCTTCTGTGTGCCATTTTCATATTCTTTTCAACCGGCCTCTCGTCTACACTAGCAACACATTATTTTTTCGATCTAATCTCTTTCAACTTTAACGCACAGTACGAAAACGACTTACTCTCACATATGCCTTTGGCAGAGATTGGTGAGGTGTAGATATTCAAATCTAAATAATTTTTGAAAGATCTTTTCAGATCTAAGTGTTGAAAAGGCTTTGAAGAAATTATATTGTCTAATTGCTGTAGATCTTTAAGAACGAGTTGTTTATTATTAGTTTCTTTTTAATGGTGTTATGTTTGCCCTTTGTTTTGTTTCCTTTGATTAGACTATTTTGCCCTTTGTTTTCTTTTAATTCCCTTAGCATAAATTTATCTACATTTTGAGTTGTTTTATTTCCTTGGATTATTACTTAGGATGTATTCTCATGTAATAAAATTGTTGTTTGTTGAATGAAAATATTAATAATATATCTCGTCTTTTTCTCCATATATTGCAATTTAGTCACTAGTTATAGATTATTACAGCATTTCAAAAATATTTGTTCAATACGGTTGATAATATTAATTTCAATATTGATATTGAACTATTCTTATATTAGATTATTTTTAATTAGTCTAAATTATGAATAATAACAGTACTTATAAATAATGGTAATTTAGAAAATTATTTACAATTAATTATATTTATGTAAATTTATTTCTTTCCTTTTTCTCATGGGTATTATACACCATAAATACTTTTGATATAATTGGTTATATGCAATGAGAACTATAGAATTCTATTCACCATTTTCTATTCTTATTCATTTTTCTCATGGTATCAGAGCATCGTCTTGTTACTCTTAATGATCACAAACTATCTATATTCACACCATGATTTATTTGACTCAACCATGTTCTTACTCTTGGAGATCATCGATTGTCTATATCATGGCTTATTTGACTCAGTCATGTTCTTACTCGATCATCGATTGTCTATATCAACATTATGACTTATTTGACTAGGCCATGTCTAATGGTAACACTAATGTTGTTACAAACGTAACATGTCTTTAACTCCTGATGTTCAATTATGCTTTCACATCTTAATTTGATTCATAAATAGTCTTATCAAATATGGCTATTAACATGTCAAATCATACTTCATAGTCATATCATATCAAATTTCCAAAATTCAGAATTAGGAAATTCAAAATTCAATGCATCAACGCATGACCAACTTGCAAACATTTTTATGATCAATTCTTAATATTGCGACACAAATAAGGAGTCCATGATATTCACTCACCAACTTGAGGGGGAGTATTGAGAATATTAATTCCAATATTGGTATTGGATTTTTCTTATATTAGATTATTCTTAATTAGTCTAAATTAGGAATAATATCAGTATTTATGAATAATGGTAATTTAGAAGATTATTTATAATTAATTATATTTATATACATTTATTTCTTTCTTTTTCTCACAGGTATTGTACATTATAAATACCTTTGATGTAATTGGTTATATACAATGAGAATCATACCATTTCATTCACCATTTTCTGTTCTTATTCATTTTTCATAAATACAACAAATAATATGGTCACAACTATTTTTTTTACCAGCAAAACTATTCGTGGCTATGCGGACTTTTAGTCAGAACACCTTGATAAATTTTTATCTTTCATTTTTTAGAGGCCAGGACCCTCCAGGTTTTATTGTATGAGTAATTTTCTCGTCCAATCAAGTTAACGTATACAAAAATTAGCTTTAGCATTTTAGTAGATCTTAGTTTAATGGTTAAGACTGAACTGAGGTCTCGGATTCGAATTACATGAAAATTTTTCTTGCTAAATATTTATGTAAGCACAATTATGAAAAAGAAATAGTTTATTAGCATTAATTTGGGTCCTTTGAGTATATATGTTTATTGTTGAGGATACATGCACATAGAGCTCGACTCTTCTGAAATTTGAACCACTTATGAGTTTTCTAATGGGCTAACTAATAAATGGATAAGATGAACGAAACAAGTAGTTTCTTCGGAAATTGTTAAAAATATATATGTTTTATAAAAATATTTATAAAATTTATCATTAAGTCAATTACATAAATACAAAAAAATATAAACAATCTATAAATTAATAAAAACAGGAGAAAATAATTACATACATACCATGTAGTAGTTATATGGTAAATATATAATAATCGTTTAGTAGTTATCTAGTAAATCATAAATCTAGTAGTTATCTGATAATTATCTAGTAATTGTCTATTTCTAATTTATGAAATTGTCATATGCACATCTATTATATATATGTTAGGTGTCATTAGATTACATAAAAAACTATCAAAATTAAGATTTATTAGATATCTACTACATATCTAACATCGATGTACTAGATGTTTATTAGATATCTATTAGATGTTATATGTTATAAATTTTTTTAGAAATCTATTTGAAGCTATGATTTACTAGATAACTACTAGACGATTACTAGATATTTACTAGATAACTACTACATGGTATTTTGTAATTATTTTATGCTATTTTCGTTAATTTATAAATAATTTATGTCATGCCCAAATTATTTTGATATTTTATAGTAATTGTGTAAGAAGCCCTAGTTTCTTGCAAGTGATTTTAAATGGTTCCAAGGTGCCAAAATATGAGAAACCAATATATTGATGATCACTTATTACTAAAAACGAATACAAACACATATACCTAAAACAATATACGTAAAAAAAATTAAATAAGGATGATATTTAGAATGTTCATGGCCCCTCTGACCAAAAAGTCCGACTAGATTCGGCTTGAATTCGGCATAACCGCCCGACATTGGTCCAATGATATTCAAAGGTAAGGAAACTACATATGCAACAACTATTGGATCAAAGATGTTCAAACTAACTAGTTTCTAATATGCGTGGCCCACACCTTTCGAAATCACTTATCAAATTTATCCATTTTGAGAAAAGCAAAATCCATATTAATAAAGATTTTTTGAATAAGAAGGATTTATATAGACTGAAAGAAGATAAAAGCAGGTGGTCTAGAATTCCAATTTTCGTTACTGCTGGGCAAATTTCGTACGATATTTGATAAATCCGAATTCGTGCTAAATACTGTTGGATTGAAATTTATTTGATAGTTTTATCAAATAATTCAATCGGATAAAAATAAAAAATAATAAAAATTTAAAATGATTGATTTGCTGTAAAAAAAATCGTGTATGTCTCAGTGCCTTGTCAATGCCCAGCCTCACATATATATAGAGAACTGTAAATAATCGTCTAAAGTTAACTGCTTTTGCAGTTATTTTCATCCAATTAACCCCGTGCCGCGGCCGCGACTCGGTTGTCTCGATTGTGGCTCGAAATGCCAAAACCATATGTTTCTCAGGTATTATTAACCACGAGCGTGAGCTTTTGTTGAGTGATGTCCCTCCTTATTGTAAGACCCACTGAATTAATTAATTAAAAAAAGAAAGAAAAAGAAGAAAGAAGAGGCTCCAAGTAATTCAAATAAAGAGGCATATTGGCAGAGGAGTTTTTCAAAAAGTGCACAGTAAAATTATTGTGCACAATTCGGCCATACGCGTTTTAAATCTCCTATAAATAGAAGAGGTTTTGCTCTTTATGTGCAGAGCAAAAGAGAGAAGAAACACAGATAAAAATGTAATCTGTGCAGAGAGACTTAGGACAAGGATTCCTAACAGTTGGGTACGAGAGAAAATAGTGAGGTTTTGGGAAACACTTGTGTGCCACTATTTTGTAATCCCTTTATGTACCTACTATTATTTTATACTGGAGAATTATTCAGAGTTTGTCCCGTAGTTTTTCCCTAATTCATTTGGGGTTTCCACGTAAAAATCTGCGTATTTTTTATTCTACTGCTATTATTTTTCTCGTAATTTATTACCGGGTCTAACCAGTGGTACCAGAGCCGAAGGTTATTTTATCAGTAGAATCCGTGGATATATTTTTCAAAAATAAATATACCACGACGCCGAGAAAATTACGGGGAATCCGGTGGTGCAATCCGTTCGAAAAACCGTCGCAGAAATGCAATTTGAGTGAATAGTAAAACAGTAACTTGAATAATACTATTCATATTTGGTCATTTTATAAATAGTGTTCCTATAGTTATTATTTAAACTGTTTCTATTACTATTTGAGTATACGACACTATTCACATACACGGTTACAACTCACATGAATAGTAAAATTCGTGAATAGTAAAATTTTGCCATTTTTAAGGTTTCAACATGGCGAACGACGGTGTGACGGATATGAATTATTCAATGTGGAAATCCAGAATGGAGGACTATCTCAATTGCAAAGATTTGTACGATCCAATTAAGGGTAATGACACAAAGTCGAAGGATATGAAAGAATAGCAGTGGATAAAGTTGAAGAAGCAGACATTGGGTACAATACGCCAATGGATAGATGCTAGTCTGTACAACCACGTGAGGAACGAAACAGATCCCAAAGTTCTCTGGAAGAAGCTAAAGGATATGTACGAGGCTAAAAATGCTCAAGGAAAAGTGTTCATGATTCGCAAAGTCATGAACTTGAAACTGACAGAGGGACGATCAATCACACAACACCTGAACGACTTTGAAGGATTCATAAGTGAATTAGCAGTCACCGGTATGTCCTTGGATGATGAGATGCAATCATGTCTTTTGATGGAAACTCTACCAGATAGCTGGGATACTCTTGTCGTATCATTGAGTAACTCAGCTCCAAATGGTGTGGTAACAATGTCTATGGTAAAGAACAGTCTACTTAATGAAGAGCTTCTTAGAAGGGATGTTGCCAGTACCAGTTAACATGCCCTTGTCATAGAGAATAGGGGCCGAAGCAAGAGTAGAGGTAGTGGGAATGGAAAATCGAAAGATAGATCCAAGTAGCAGGAGAAGAGGTCATGCTACCACTGTGGAAAGTAGGTCATCTCAAAAGGAACTGTGGTTTCTTTAAACAAGAGAAAGTAAACCGAAGTCATGATAATGACAAAAATACATCTGCTACAGTCACAATAGAAGATGGAGAGGTAGCTTGAGTATCTCATGATGCAGATTGTTGTCATGTTGGAGATGCAGATATCGAGTGGATTGTAGATTATGGTGCCTCATACCACTATGTTCCAAAAAGGGAATACTTCTCAACCTATAAAGCGGGCGATTTTGGTACTATTAAAATGGGAAATAATAGTGTCTCGCAAATGGTGGGAATCGATGATATCTGCGTGAAGATAAGTGTCGGATGCACATTAACACTTAAAAATGTGCGACACATTCCAGATCTCCGATTGAACCTATTGTCTGTTAGTGTATTGGACAAGGAAGATTATCACAATCATACAGGTGATGGAAATTGACAACTCACCAAAGGATTGTCGGTGGTGGCTAAAGGAAGATTGTGTTGCTCGCTATACAAAATGCACGCAACAATATGTGTGGGTCAACTAAATACAGTTGGAGATGATGCTTCACCAAATTTGTGGCATAGGTGACTAGCGCATGTGAGTGAGAAAGGGTTGAATATACTGGCTAAGAAGTCCCTCATCCCATTAGCCAAAGGAAAAATTAACCCGTGTGATCACTGTTTATTTGGGAAGTAACATCGAGTTTCATTTCAGAAAAGCTCTAGAAGGAGAAATAATAAGTTAGAGTTGGTACACTCTGACGTTTTTGGTCCCATGGATACAGAATCCATTGGAGGAAGAAGATACTTTCTTAACTTCATTGATGATTTCTCAAGGAAGACATGGATTTATTTGCTGCGCACAAAGGATCAAGTATTCAAGCACTTTCAGCAATTCCATGAAATGGTGGAAAGGGAGACTGGAGTGCCATTGAAGTGTTTGCGCACAGATAATGGTGGTGAGTATATCTCCAAGGAGTTCAAGGATTACTGTAGTCAACATGGTATCAGGCATGAAAAGACAGTTCCTAGTACACCTCAACACAATGGCATTGCTGAACGAATGAATCGCACCATTGTCGAAAGAGTTAGATCCATGCACAAAATGGCTAACTTACCTAAGTCATTTTGGGGAGAAGCTATCAATACTGCTGTCTATCTTATCAACCGACTACCTTCAGCACCTTTGGATTTTGATATTCCAGAGAGGCCCTGGACAGGTAGAAATATCTCATACTCTCACTCGAGGGTATTTGGCTGTAAGACATTTATGCATGTTCCTAAAGAGCAAAGGGTAAAGCTCGATGATAAATCAGTTCCTTGCACTTTTGTCGGTTATGGTGATGAAGAGTTTGGCTATAGATTACGGGATCCGGTGGAAAAGAAAATTTTACGGAGCCGAGATGTTGTATTTCATGAGAATGACATCATCGGTGAAAGATCTACAAGTGACGGTGTTATCGATATTATACCAGAGAGCATTCTATCAGATGATGCCAAGGAAAGAAGAATGCATCAATCAGAATAAGATGGAGAAGAAGAGCCAGTTGTGAGTGATCAAGATACGATTGTAGATGAAGATATGAATGAAGAGGGCATTGAGCAGGGGGAGCCAGAGAACCTCATTCTACCAAAAGAAGAACTTCAATTGAGGAGGTCAATCAGAGAACGCCAACCATCTACAAAATATTCTAGTTCTGATTATATTTTAATCACTGATGAGGGGGGGCCTGAAAGCTTCCAAGATGTTCAATCTTGTAAAGATAAAGATTATTAGATGAAGGCCATGCAGGAGGAGATGAATTCTTTGAAGAAGAATGACACATACGAGCTGGTGAAACTTCCTAAAGGGAAGAGTACACTCAAGAAAAAATGGGTGTACAAGCTGAAGAAAGATGATGGAAACCTAGTGAGATACAAAGCTCGGTTGGTCGTCAAAGGATTTACTCAAAAGAAAGGTATCGACTTTGACGAAATTTTTTCACCAGTTGTGAAAATGAGTTCCATTCGAGTTGTGCTAGGTCTTGTAGCGAGCTTGAATCTTAAGTTAGAATAGCTTGATGTAAAGACCGCGTTCTTGCATGGGGATTTAGAAGAAGAAATTTATATGGAACAACCAAAAGGCTTCAAGGTTAAGGAAAAGGAGGACATGGTTTGTCGCTAGAAGAAAAGTTTGTATAGGTTGAAACAAGCCCCGTGACAATGGTATAAAAAGTTTGATTCCTTCATGATGAATCAAGGATACAAGAGGACAGAAGCTGATCCATATGTATATGTCCAGAAATTCCCTGATGGAAAATTTATCATTCTTCTCTTATATGTTGATGATATGCTCATCGTTGGACCAGATGCCAAAATGATTAGTAAGTTGAAGTTGAGTTGTCTAAGGCGTTTGACATGAAGGATTTGGGACTGGCAAGGCGAATTCTTGGAATGGAGATTACCCTAGATCGAACGTCCAACAGGCTGTGGCTGTCACAAGAAAAATATATTGAACGAGTACTAGAAAGGTTCAATATGAAGAACGCTAAACCAGTTAGCGCTCTACTTGCCGATCATTTCAAGTTGAGTTAGAAATCCTACCGTTCAACAGAGAAAAATAAAGAAGACATGTCAAATGTTCCATATTCTTCAGCGGTCGGGAGTTCAATGTATGCAATGGTGTGTACGAGACCAAACATCGCTCATACAGTTGGAATTGTGAGTAGATTCCTGTCAAATCCCCAGAAGACACATTGGGAAGCAGTAAAATGGATCTTCAGATACCTGAGAGGAACTTCAAAGTTATGTTTGACTTTTGGAGTTGGAAAATCTGCACTTGTTGGTTACACAGATGCAGATATGGCTGGTGACCTTGATAAAAGAAAATCTACATCGGGTTATTTATTTACATTCTCAGGGAAAGCTATTTCATGGCAGTCACGGTTACAAAAATGTGTTTTGTTAGCAACAACCGAAGTAGAGTACGTTGCAGCAGCGGAAGCAGGAAAGGAAATATTTTGGTTAAAACGATTCTTTACCGAATTGGGTGTGCAACAAGAAGAATACGTAGTTTATTGTGATAGTCAAAGTATATTAGACTTGAGCAAGAATACTATATACCATGCACAGACGAAACTTATTGATGTAAGGTATCATTAGCTCAGACTTGCCATTGAAGAAAAAGAATTCAAGTTCCAAAAGATTCATTCCAACAACAATGATGCTGATGTGCTAACGAAGGTCATACCAAAAGAAAAGTTTGACCAGTGCGTTGAAGCAACCGGGATGGAGAGTCCCACAATGCAGTCGGGAGGGGGAGATTTGTTGAGTGGTGTCCCTCCTTATTATAGGACCCAGTGAATTAATTAATTAAAAAAGAAAGAAAAAGAAGAAAGAAGATGCTGTAAGTAATTCAAATAAAGAGGCATGTTGGAAGAGGAGTTTTTCAAAAAGTGCACAGTAAAATTACTGCGTACAATTCGGCCATACGCGTTTTAAATCTCCTATTAATAGAGGAGGTTTTGCTCATTTTATGTGCAGAGCAAAAGAGAGAAGAAACACAGATAAAAATAGAATCTGTGCAGACAGACTTAGGAAAAGGGTTCCTAAGAGTTGGGTAAGAGAGAAAATAGTGAGGTTTTGGGAAACACTTGTGTGCCACTATTTTGTAATCTCTTTGTGTACCTACTATTATTTTATAGTGGAGAATTATTTAGAGTTTGTCCCGTAGTTTTTCCCTAATTCATTTAGGGTTTCCACGTAAAAATCTGCGTGTTTTTTATTCTACTGCTATTATTGTTCTCGTAATTTATTATTGGGCCTAACAGCTTTATCGCGAGCGAGAGGGACAAATTCATTTGAAAACGAATTTTTATAAGGGAACTTTTATTCGGCCCCAGCCTAGGACGCTACCCCTGAACCCCGCGAGGGACTGCCGTCACTCTGACCCCACTTTCAGGGGCGTTGCCTCCAAAATTTAAATATCATATAGAATCTGGACAAGTACGCACTCCGCATTCTCTCGACTTGTTTAATAAAAAATTACGATCATATTGATCAACTAATCAATTCAACTACATTAAAATACTAACACTCACTTCATCTAAATGAGTAGTCATAGTCGTAGTATGGACCATAAATTGTCATCATCCACCAAACATTACAAGAAATAAATGTCTTGCTTGATTTTTGCAATAAAAAATAATAGCATCCACATAATAAAAGTCATCGTCCTAACTTTTATGGGGCAATACTATGTATTCCACAATTTTACTTGTGTGACTCTGTGAAAAAATAAAGTCGTCCTTCAACACATTTTCAATTTGAATTTTAGATTGTAATTTTTAACTCTAACTCTAATTTTAAACTTAAAATTTTATTTTTGAAATTTTAATTTTTCGGGACTGGCCGACCAGTCCCAATATATTCCGATCATCCACCGTGGACGCCGGCCATTTTCAGGCGATCGTCCAAGGTGGACGCCCACTGTGAAATGATAGGCGTCCCTGGTGGACCCCACCATTTTATGGCAGGCGTCTGGTGGGCATCCACCGTGGATGCCTGCCATTTCACGGTGGAAGTCTGTTATTTCAGGGTGGCCGCCCACTGTGAAATCGCAGGCATCCCAGTAGGACGCCCATTTGTATTTTAAGAAAAAAAATTCTTAAAAAACTAAAAATTTATTATCCGAATTAATGATTTGCCACGTCGTCCGTCCATTGAGCTTGTTTGAGTCGGAAATTGAAATTTATAAGATGTTATGTAGATAATTTGGAATTTAGAAGTTGAAAATTTTTAATTAATGTATTTATTGATGAGTTAATAAGATGAGTTGAGATAATTTAAAATTTAAAAGTTGAATTTTAAAATAAGTTAATGAGATGAGTTGGGATAATTTAAAATTTAAAAGTTTAATTTTACATTTATGATATTGGGGTTGTTTGATTATTTTTAATGAAAATAATAAAAAGGTAAAATTTAAGAACGACGCAAAATAAAATAGGACGACGCGTAATAATTCCGCTTTTATACCAGTATGACTTACATATAAAATTATTCTCATTTTCATTTTGTATTTTACTATGTTTATAATTTTCTCACCTTTCACTTTTTTTCTCATTCTACTAAGGATTACAATTATATTTTTTTGGTAAATACTAAGGATTACAATTATGTGTCAGTCTAAGTGGCGCATTTCATACCAAGGATTATAATTATTCATTACCGTTGAACTAGTGGTGAGAAATTTATTTCAATAGTAAAATTGGGCAAAGTAAGTTTATTTTGTAAGCTTGTCTATTTGTAATATTTGGAAAGCTGAAAATTGAATTATATTCAAATTTTCTTTTTTAAAACCTAATATTCCTACAATTCATTAGTATTTTAAAAATTGAACTAGACGAGATTTTTTAAAATATCGTCACGATTTTCTATAGCTTGGTGACTTAGGCGTTTTCCATATTTAGGCGGTCTTAGGCAGACTAGTGTTCCAAAAATTGGTTTAGGTGGTCGTCTAGACGGGATTTTTCATAATATTGAACTTTTTTATATAAAAATTAATTTAGTTATGTGTTTAATATTTTATTATATTATAATTTTTTATATATTAATAAATATTAAAAAATAAAAAATATAATCTACCTAAGCCTCGCGTAGGTCCTGCCTAGGCGCTAGAAGCCATCGGTTATCATGCCTAGGAAATGGGCTTTTATATATATCAAAGAACCTTTTCTTTTGTACTAGGCCGAGCCATGATGTTTGCTAACTCTCTACCATCATATACATTTCAGAAATTGTAAGGAACGTAGGAGTTAAGTAAAATAATTTAGTTAGTTTTTAAATTTGTTTTTTTGCATCATACGACCCTGCCCCCATGAATCACGAACGAAACCTTCCTCTTCTTTACTTTTTTTACTTTATTTTGCATTTATCTTGCAAACTGTTAATATTTTTGATACGTCACTTTAAAATTTTTTGTTTGTCTCGTTTTTATCCTCAAAACTAGATACATGATGATGTACTTTTTTTGAGTTTTTATTTTTGCAGATGGTGAGGAAAGTATAACCAAAGGTCGTATTTTAGGTATATGAAAGTAGAGAGGCGGCAATGAAGGATGATACTTGGTGTCTGAGAATTGGGGTATCTGCCTCTAGCCTAGGTTTAGAGGCCAAAGGTGTTTACATAGGTCTAAATATGGGTTATGGGCTTCTTAGGGGTTTCTGGTCATGAGCCACATATGTGGGCTTTATATATACTTATCATGATGTCCGCCCCTCAGTTGTTTAAATACATTTATATATCTTGTGAACTACTTATATGTTCATAGGAATGATAGGTTGTAAGAAAGATTTTTTCATCAGTGTCTCCATCATAAGTTTGCAACTACAATATTTGGAATGTTGATTCAAAATGTTTAGTCTGTGTGAGATGTGAATGATAAATCTGAAATATCACGTATTTAAACTTTGAAATATGTTGAGATGCAATTTTTTTATGTTGTGTTGATGCTATAGTCTTAAGATGGAAGTTTTGTAATAAGACATAGAATAAGTATGTGTTTTTTTATGTTGCATAGCCTTTATACAATATCATCTCATGACATATTGTTGTTGCCACCGCCTTTCTATTTCGTCTCTTAATCTTTCGCAATGTATTGAGTGTCATAAAAAGTGTACATGCAGTAAGATTGGGTACTCTTTGAAGGACGGGATTTTTTATTCTTTGGTAAAAGGAGTTCGTCATCCATATACTCTTATGAGCATCAATTAAAAGTAACTATGTTTTACCGTAAGATTGATCCCCTCATCGTATTCGGCTTCGTCATGCATCGATAAAAAGTTTATATTATCACGATAAAGTGTGAAATTGGCTTCCCTTATGTAAAAGGAATGGTTAAGGCCAAAATGAGAAGTTAGATTATGACAAATCTATTTCGATGAAGAAGTATTATGATAATGCTTCTTGTAAATTTCTATCTTACGAAAATTTTCACAAGGTGAGATAGCATGCTGATATAGTATTTTCAAAGCTAAGACAAAAAAATAAAAAAGCTTTAAAAATGAGGCGTTCATGATTTAAATCGTAGGGTACAAGGCATCATGAAGATTGTGATAACCATTGCCAAGTGTTTTAACTTGAGGCTTTAGTGAGGCTTTAGTATTAGAACTTTGTAACGCCATGGTAATTTCGAGAAGCATTTCTAAGGTGAGAAGTTTTATTACAACGATAAGCCATGTCCAAGAGTGCTTAGTTCTTTTTAAGACTATAACAAGAAGATCTAAACGCTTTTCTTAAGTTGAGCTTAACAATTCTAGGGATAAACGAGAAGCTTTTTGTACTTGTAAGCCTATGAAAATTAAGACGATAAAAATTCATCACTTGAGCTGATGAGGAGCTCCTAATATTTGTATGGCCTGCGAGAGGGTAAGATGAGAAGCCATTAGCACTAGGACCTACACGAGGATTAATATTTCCAAATTTTGCAATGTATCATGTGATAAAGTGAGGACATGATATGCTATTAACAAGGCTGTGGTATTCTTTGAAGAACATGTTTTTATAATCTCCTCTCTTATGAGTTAAGGAATCATCACATGTATTAATTTAAATAAAAGCGTTTGATTTCATTACTGTAAGATAGACCTTTGTAATCTTCGTCCACATTAGATGTATGATTGTACTTCTTTGTCATAACATATGCCTTTTTGTTCGTGGAACGAGGTGTTAAAAATTCTTCAACATTTTCTCGGAGTATTTTTGTTGTGCGAACAAAGGTAAAAAGACCTTATGTTTTTTTTTTCAAAAATTTGCCTTACAATAATAATAAAGGAAAACCTTATCCCACCGCACCCGAGTCTGGACTCGAACCTGCAACCTCTAGGATCACAGCTTCAAGGCTCAACCACTAGACCAAGACGTAAAAAGACCTTAAATGTTTGTAATGAAAGCTGATGAATCTTAAATCGTTTAACTAGGGCGACCAACATGATTAACTCTGTAAGCTGTTGTAAGTCATCGTTATAAAGAGGGTGTTTCTCGTAGCTTAGGCTTTTTGGCTTATATCTTAAAAGCTCTTTTTAGCTTAAAAATAAGATGTTGAAGTGTTTCTGAAAGCTACCTTATAAGCAGCTTATAAGTAGTTGAAGTGTGTAGCAAAAATTACTTATAAGTAGTTTATAAGTTGCAGAAATTATAAAATGACTAAAATGGACATGTAATATTTCTTACACAAAAATTGACTTATAAAGTTTGAAATAAACAAATTTATTTTACCATATATAAATTTTTAATCATAATAATAATTTTACTTCAATAAATAAATATATATATTTATAAATAATTTTTAAATATACTATACTATATATTAAAAGGTAATAAAATATATCAGTTCCTATGATAATAATAAAAGTAGTTTTATTTATACTAAACACTATTGGATTAAATATGATCTTACTCATTAGAAGGTGATGATGTGCAAAATCATTGATAACAGCCTAATGATTTCCCCAAACACACATGGCGAGTACCCATGTATATTTGATAGGTACTAATTTCAAATTGCTGAAAATCTTCACAAATATTTGTGATTGTATTTAAATGAAACAAAGGAAAACGAAACATGACGAAAAAAAATTGAAGAGAAAAGGGTTACGTAGAATAAATAAATCTTGTGGTCTGAGTTCCTGTACAAAAACGTCCAAAAAGCTGAGAAACAGAAACATCACTAATCTTTAACATAGTTAAATACAATATATTATATTTCTAATCTTTAACATAGTTAAATACAATATATTATATTTCTAATCTTTAACATAGTTAAAATATTGTTCATTTTAAGACAATACAATGCTTTGTCAAGCTGACTACATAACTTACAATGCTTTGACAAGATATCCAACATATTATAAAGCAAAAAATTTCATACATACATCAATTAATTTCATTTGCAATCATATCCAATAATGAGGGTCTTCTCCTTGATTGTAAATATCATCTTCTTCAATATCCTCTTGAGTATCTCCTGTATCATTCTCACTACCACCAGGTTGATAAGATTCATCCTCAACTTTCTCAAATAATTGTGTAACCCCATTGTTGCAACTACAACATCGACTTGCGTATCAAAGCTATAATTAGTATGAAAGGCTCTAAATATTGACCACCTTACTTTCTATATACCAAAAGTTCGTTCCACAATATTTCTACAAGATAAATGCAAAAAATAAAACTTGTCCTTTATATTTCGTGGCCTGCGAAATGAAGACGTATGTGCCTGGCGAAATTCTTGTAAATGATATCGAATATAAGGCGCCATGAAACCAAGTGTATGTGAAGCCGTGTAGAACGTCCAAGGCTTAAGTGAAGCCTTGTATGATGTCCAGAGGCCTTTTGAAGTCTTCTAGGCGTGTGTATTGAGTGGACTCCTGGTGGACTATCCCATTAGGATTGAAGAATTTTTTAAGGGGATTTCTGAAATTATTTATAAATTTAGGGTGGTTTTGAAACTAATGAAGGATATGGGGTGTTTTTTTTCATCCGACTTTCAAAAGATCGGACAAGCCAATTTTTTAAGTCTATCCGACTTTTAAAAAATCGGATAACTCCAGTCAAAGCGGATAGAATCTATCCGACTTTTACAAAGTCGGATAGATTCTTAAAGTAAAAAAAAAAAAGCAAACCATTCTACAGGCAAAAAGGGAACAGTTGAATAATTTTTTGGGTATCCGACTTTCTTAAAGTCGGTCTATACGAGATTTATAAAGTCGGATGAAAAAAAACACCCCAAACTCTTCATCAACATAACAAGAAAAACACAAATAAAAAAAGACAGACAAAATAATAATAGAGTTAGAAAAATGAAAAAAAATCAAATAATATAAATAAGGTGTTTTTCAAAAAAAAAATAATATAAATAAGGTAATTGAATTTTTATTAGATCCAAAAATTAAATAATTACATAATTTAGTAAAGGATTGAACTAAATTGATTATAATTATCTATCGGAAAAGAAGATGAGTTGAGATGAACACTAAGATTTTTTATATACGATTGTTGTAAATACTAAAATTAATATTAACAAAGTCATAAATATATACAATAAATTATAAATATTAGTAAAATATTAATGAAAAGGATGTTTGTTTTTTTTACTTTAAGAATTCTATCCGACTTTTATAATGTCGGATAACTTCTATCCGACTTTTACAAAGTCGGATAGCTTCTATCCTTGACTGGAGTTATCCGATTTTTTAAAAGTCGGATAGACTTAAAAAATTGGTTTATCCGGTCTTTTGAAAGTCGGATAAAAAAAACACCCCAAACTCTTCATTAATTTCAAAACCACCCCAAATTTATAAATAGTTTCAAAAATTCCCTCCATAAATTCTTTAATCCATCCCATTACTACCGGACATAATGCGAGATATTGCATGGATGACAAAATAACACGTGTCATTAAGCATAACCGTATAAGAATGGTTGATGGTGTGTAAGGTTAGGCTTCTTAAGTATACCATTCATGAAAAGTTATATTGATTAAAAGAACCTGATGGCTTTATGTGGTGGCTGCAACTTTGGTTCCCTAGTTGTACCTGCATTGCAACTTCCACTGCACTTAAACTTTGATGAACTTCTTTTAGGAAGTGACATCATTTGAATTCTGCCGTTGCACTCCAATTTGCCTGCTGATTCCCCATATTGTCCATAGTGAGTTTGTTTGAGGCTGGAAAAGCTTTGACAACTTGTTGTCTCATGTATCCGTGTTGTATGTGCAAGAGAAACGAAGAGGTGTGAGGTATCTTCTATTTTCCATCATTAAAAAACATAAAGCACAGTATAGTATGGTGGTTAAAAGCAAGTGTAACGCTTAGCTTCCAAATAGCAAGGCAAGCAACCAATGAGTATCATGAGTAAAAAATGAATTGATTAAATTTCACAGACAATGATGAGTTCCCATATCTGGCTAAAAACAAACAATTGAATTCGCGGTACATATTATTAGGATAGGGAAAATCTGTTGTAGTCTAACAATATTTGTTGTGACTAATCAAAACCTGAACATGGTTTCAATGATACTATACAAATATATATGTAATTATGCAAACAAGTTGCAGAAGAAAACAAGAGATACACTACTATAATCATATTCTGATGGACACAATATTCACACTAAGTAAATACCAAAGAAGCAAATTCCATATGAATTGTTAAGTCTCTCAAGAAGGATTGTTGTGGTATCATGTAATAATACCAAGCCCTTATACTTGTTCTCCATAAGATAACGTATAATTTATGACATTATCAACATATTAATAACAAGAACAACACTTACAGAAATATTAGTCACATATATAATTTCAAGTTACAGAAGTTAGTCACATATAATTTCAAGGCCAGACAGATTTTAATTTACTGTCATTTCTCATGACTTGTCCATGAGGATTCTATTTAATGTTATGTCCAACTTTTTTTAAAAAATAATATCAACAGCATAAATTAGTTCAATAATGTCAAAGAGTAATAGCATTTTAAATTGAGATTTGCCCTATTGGCATCAATCCATTTAAGCAAACTGAACATTCGATTGTTCAAAATCTACAGGTTCAAAGCTATATTTTAACAGTTAAATGTCCCTGACAAGTTTAAAAGATTTCTTTGAACAGCTGTGACCACAGGCTTTTCAACGATGATGGAAATTGCTCTTACCTGTTATAGACTAGTTGTCCTGTTTTTCTGGTTTGAATCACGCTTGGAAAGTTCTCTTTTTGACAATTCTGGACCGAAATCACGCCTAAAAGTCACCGAAGGATTAAAAAAATGCCTTAGAAATTCGATTTTCGGACTCCTCTCAATCCTCGCCGGCCGGTCGCCTAGCCCCGTCAGCGGCGGCCGCCGCCTCTGGCCGCCGTGGCCACCGTTGTGGCCACTGCTGCAAGCGCAGCGGCGGCCGCAGCGGTTGCTGTGGTGGCCACAGCCACCGTAACGGCCTGGCCATGCTGCAACACCAGTGGCCACAGCTTCACGGGTCCTGTAATTCCCAAACCTGGTCTTTTCTCTCTCTAAAATATTCGATCTAATCTAATTTTTTCCATTAATTCCAACCAATTGAGGGACTAATTAGGTTATTTAGAGTTCGGATGGTCAATAAAAGGCCTTGAATTGCCAAGATTTAAGGACTTTTGGCTAATTAAAATCTGGTTTAAAAGAATTAGAGCTAAGAATTTTTAGTGAGAGAAAGTTTAAGAAAGAGGTAGAAACTTAGATTAATATACATTAACTGAGTTTTTAATCACTTAATCTTTTAGTTAATCAATTAAAATTAATTAGAAATTTTAAGTTTAAAATAAATTAAATAGATTTTTTTAGAGACTTTTTCTCAAAACACTACCCAAATTCGTCATAAATCGTCAAAAAGAACTTGTCAAGGGTTGTTTCGAGTCTCAAAGAGTGGATTCATGACCTAGAGGTATAATTTTTGAGTTCTAATATTTTTCCTTTAATTTTTCTTGTTGTTTTCTTGCTGTTTTGCCTCGTTTTAGGGCAATTTGCCTGTTTCTTTCGGTATTTTTGCAAAATATTGACGAATCGTCGAAGGCCTCATTGACTAACCATTTGGAGGCTATAGTTACAGTGGTGGTCGTTGCAACTGCAGCGGCCACCACTGCGATTGCAGAGGCTAAAATGTCAATCATTGAGGCCATATGGTTCTTTAGTATTTTTGGGTCTTTTTCTCCATCGGTTCAAAAAATCAAAGTTATTTTGATATTTTAAGTCCCAATCCATTGAAATAATGTGAGAATCGACTTAAAATTTTGTCAATCTTGAGTTTTTGGGTGTAAAAATGCCTATTTCCCTCTATTTGGTAATTTTTTCCGAATGCCTCACTGACTGACATTCTGGCCCGTACGAGGACAACCACCACCACTACCACTACAATGGCCAAAATGCTCGTCATTGCGGCCTTTAGGTAAAAGTTGCCAAAAGGTCCATATTTTATTTTATTTTGCGTTTTTTTGCCCTGATTTATCTTTTTTCACGTTTTTAGTCTGTTTTATCACCCAAAAAATGCTCTAAATATTTTGGAATTAATGTTAAATAATTTTGACATGGTTTATTAATTAATTGATTAAATAACCAATGAAACCAATGAATTATCATATTTCGATCTGTATCCTTCAATTCTATAAATCTCTAGCCATCATCCAACCCCGAATCTCATTGCACATGTGTTGAAACCATGGATCCAAATAAAGCCAATCGGTCTAATTGGGGAACATGGTGGTAGACAAATACTCATTCAGGTGTAAAATGAACTTTGATCGGCCACTGCATATGGGTATTTCACCACCGCTTCACCTGGAAGACCAAAACCTCGCTAATCTGGGCCGCGAGTGTTATCAAAATAGTTCAGAAGGAAGATCTAAAGAGGACGCTTTATTTCGAGCCTCTCTCTCCCCACCAATTAGTGAGGGAAGTATAACCAAAGGTCGTATTTTAGGTATCTGAAAGTAGTGAGGCTGTAGTGAAGGGTGATACATGGTGTCTGAGAATTAGGGTATTTGCCTCCCTTCGGCCAAAGGTGTTTACATAGGTCTAAATATGGGTTATGGGCTTCTTATGGGTTTCTAGTCATCGGCCACATATGTGGGCTTTATATATACTTACCAGCAGATATGTAACAGATAATATACCAATTTATACCAGCATTTTACTAGCAATATACGAGGTGTGATCTACCAATTTATACTAGCATTATACCAGATGTGAATTACCAATTTATACTATCATTATACCAGCATTATACCAGGTGTGATATACCAATTTATACCATCATTATACTTGGTCTGCTATACATCTATTTTATTAAAAAAAAACCAAAGAAAAATCACATTATACCATCATTATACCAAGTTTATACCAGTTGTGATTAAACAAAATCATAATCAAACAAAAAAATCATTTATACCAGCATTACACAGGGTTTATATCAAGTGTGAAAAGCAAAACCATACATTAGCATCTATTTTATGGATGAAATCAAACAAAAATCACATTTATACAAGCATTATACCAGGTATGAAGAACCAAAATCATAAGCATCTATTTTATGAAAGAAATCAAACAAAAACCACTTTATACCAATATTATACTAGCATTATACTAGGTGTGTAGAACCAAGACCATAAGAATCTATTTTTTTTGAAAGAAATCAAACAAAAACCACATTTATACCAGCGTCATACCAACATTATACCATGGGTGATTAAACAAAATATTAAACATCTGTGTTATGAAAGAAATCAAACAAAAACCACTTTATATCAGTATTATACAAGGTGTGAAACACAATACCAAACATAAGCATCTATTTTATGAATGAAATTAAACAAAAGTCACATTTATACCATCATTTTACCGGCATTATACTAGTGGGAAGAACCCAAACCATAAGTATCTATTTTATGAAAGAAATCAAACAAAAATCACTTAGTACTAGTATTATACCAATATTATACCAGGCGTGAAAAACAATATAAAACACAAGTATCTATTTTATGAATGAAATCAAACAAAAACCACTTTATACCAACATTATACCATGTGCAAAAAAATAATACCAAACATAATCATCTATTTTATTAATGAAATCAAACAAAAGTCACATTTATACCATCATTTTACCGGTGTGAGCATGGGATTTTGCTCGGCCTCGATGATGAGATATATGTGGTTATTCTTTATTCGAGTTTCTACAGGTACCGGTCCAAGAAGTCAAATCAGATTTTAATGAGCCTTGAGTGAACCGAAATAACTACGAGACCACGTTCATTTGACCCGTGTTACTCGTTCTCCGAATGACTTGATAATCCCCTAATGCCTAATACCCTAATTATATTAAGTTGATAATTAGTAAAGCTAATTGAAAATAAAAAAATAAACAAAAAAAATACATACGTTTTTATCTTGAAAAGATTAAAGTAAAGGAGTAAAAGTGAAAAGGTAAAAGAAAAGTCATGCACTAAAAAGAAAATGAAAAAAAAATGAGGGATTTTTTTACCACAAAGGGAAAGGAAATCAAGGTTTCAAAAGACCTATAAAAGAACCATTCATAACAAAAAGGAGAAAAGGAGGTCTCATTTGAGAACTAGGAGGCGGCACAAAATTAAGAGAGAGAGAGGTCTCATTTTTCATTGAAAGTTGTCGGCACAAACAAGAAATAGAAAAGAGATGTTTTGGATTGAAGGGATCTCATTTGAGGCGGGTGGTGGCGCATCAAAAGAACAATAAAAGGGGAACTCATTTTCTTGTGGGAGCCGGGCACATTAAAGAATTTAAAGAGCTCATTTTGGGAGCTGGTGTGTGGCGGTACAAATCAGAATCAGAAGCATGAGACTTCAAGGGAGCTCGAACCAATAAACTGGGATTTTGATTTTCTATTCTCAATTTCTTTTGTTCATTTCACCAATTCATCCAACTAAAACACGTTTAAACATGATCAAGCCTATTTGATTTTCATTTAACCATACACCAAACACAAAATCAAAGTCATTTCAAATCTAACACCTAACACGGATATATGAGGTTTCGAAGGTTATTTCAGATAGATTTAACTTGATAAAATTCGAGGAAGACTTTAAAGATCGATTCTTAAAAATTTACCTAGATCCAAATATAAAAATTAAAGATAATTTTTAAAAAATATCAAATCCCTTTATTTTCATATTTTTATTCTCAAATTTGATCCACTTATTTTAATATGGTATTAGTACGAGATGTTAGTATTTTATTGGTATTCTTATTGTTTACTCGAAGTATTAGAGTAAGTTTTGTTTTTTTATTACTTCCATTTCTATCTAATATTTCCATTTTATTTACCCCCATTCGGCTACTGTTTTGTTTAGTTTATTATTATTATTATTATTATTATTATTATTATTATTATTTCTTGAGTGCCATATATATGTGTCTTTTTATTACTCATACTATTATTCTTACTTCTTATTATTATTATTATTATTATTATTATTATTATTATTATTATGGTTATTATGGTTATTACTGTTATTATTTTATTACTTGCTTTGGTTATATGTTATTACTAGCCTTATTATCATTATTATTTTTGACAATATTTAAGTGTACATATATGTGTTCCTAGTCCAATATCATTATTACCATTATTACGGTTACTATACTATATTGCTTGAGTCATTTAAATATGCTTTTCGGAGGCGTTATTTAGATTTTAAAGAGGTGGATTCACGGTATATGGGTAATCTTTTAAGTCTCTTAAGCTCATTTTGACATTTTTTTGTTGTTTGCTTTACTTGTCATTTTGTGTGCTCTGTTTGTGCTGCTGCAAGGAATTAATCTCGTTAGCAGAATACACGAGGTCGTTACCGATGTCATGATGCCTCTACCGCTATTAACGTCCTTGTAGGACTGTTTTAGTACCCGGAACGTCTTGCAGGTTACTGCTTAGATATGTGATATCGATGCCCCGTCACAGGATATCTGTACCGATATCATCATATAGGTAACGGCATGGCCTTCTAGGCAGCAACTTCATTTTCTTTCTTCCCTTTTGACCGTAGATTTATGTTTTGATATTTAGGATGAACCGCGAAACGACGGGAAACCTAGTTTTCCCCTAAAACAGTCCTCACTTTATTCACATGCGGCATTTTCACTAATAAACTGGTTAAAATAAGAAATCGAGTCTAAAAAATGAGTTTTTCATAAGACGCGTTTAAGATTCGTTGCTTATTATTTATCGCTCGGATTTTATCGATTGACTAATTTTCATGCTAATCGGATCTTGTCTTGTATCTAATTATGCATGTTAATGAGTGATATGCCATGCTACCTGCCGTATCTGTGCTAATCGGTATTTGGATGCAGGTAGATTAGATTTGATGAATGTTAGGCCTTCCGGTATTTTTCAATTCTTTCATAGAAAAATGTATAGGTATTTGTAAAGCCATGTAATAACTAATTTATCTGCTTTATTTACTACTTTCTGCATGCCGCGCTGTGTGATGTATGGATATTACAACCGAAAACACTAATTAGGAGGATTTAAATTGCATAAGAACTAAAGTCGCGTTTATTAAAATGTAAATGTCTTGATTTAATAAATGAAAAATAGGCAACATCATCCGACCTTGGAATCTCTGTTTTAAGGTACGGTCTAATCACCCGGTGGGAATATGGTATCCAAATTCCCGATAAAGCTAAACCGAGTGGCGACTCTGTCTTAAAATACGGGATTTTGGGTCTCGTATCTCTTAACGCTTAAATTGGACTAAAACATCAACTTCAACATCGATTTTATCAGTCTATCTTTTCATCACGCTAAAATGAGGATCAATCCTTTGGCTCGCTTCACAGCGCATGTTTGTTTTCCCCTTCCCCGCATCTCACGCGAGCTCGGGGCAAAAAGGGTTGTCCTCTCACAACTGGCATTATACCAATGGGAAGAACCAAAACCATAAGTGTTGGTCTATGTGTGTATGTTTATAAGGTCACAAGGGGTGAATGACCCTTTTTACGGAATTTACAAACTTTAAAAAGTCTTGTGTAGCGTGTTTAATATGTTGGTCCCTGTGAGGGTCTATATAAGGTCAGAGGGGGGGGGGGTGAATGACCCTTTTTCGCGGAATTAATAGACTTTAAAAAAATCTTGTGTAGCGTGTTTGATGGCTTCCAGATGTTATGGATCAAGATGATGCAAATATAAAATATGATGCAAATATAAATAAAGAGTTAAAGAAAATCAAACACGATGATTTATACTGGTTCGGCCCTGCCTACGTGCAGTCCCCAAAGGTTCCTTCCTTTGAGCTTTTCCACTAGTGTGATTTCTTTCCAACTGGCAGAAATCAAGCCTTACAATTTGTCTCCGGATGGTACGCCCTTCCAGATGTAGGATATACCACTAGAAGCACCGACTCCTAGCTGAGTCCTTTTGTCTTTAGCAGGATATACCACGTAGACTTCTACCCCGAATCTAAGTTGAGTCCTAAAGGGAGATCCCACTCAAAGCGCCTACTGCAAGCTATATCCCAATCTCACTACTCACCCAAGTAGAAGATCTTTTACACTTTGGTTTTAGACAAAGGTTTTGGTTTTGGACTTCCTTAAGTTTATAGCTCGCTTAGGAATCCTTACAAACTGATTTTGAACGACTTGGTTCTTAGAGGGATTTGTGAATCTGATTGTTCTCTAGCAAGTTCTCTTGTATATGCTTTTTTGTGAAATCAACCAGCACCGTCCCAACTTGTGAAGCTTCCCTTTTATAGGCTTGGATCATAAATGTATCCATTGTGGTTTGGTGAGCTGTAGCTCAATCTTCACCGTTGATCAGGTAAAATGTGACGCTTTCAGAGCCATTGATCAATCCGTTAGTTTGAATACTTGGGATTGAGGCTGAAAAGATGTCAGTGATCGTTTTCCTTGTTTTTTAGTGTCACACCAACTTTTATACCAGTTACCTTTTTGGTGTGAGCTCCACGCGCCTCCTTATTGGTCTAGGTGAAAAAGGTTGTTTCCTTTTTCTTTCTGATGTCAGTCCTTTTATCCTTTTTCTAAAAAGTGAGAGCTGTCTTTTTTGTCTTGCTCATGGGGAAAGGATCTTTGATTTTGTAGACCAAAAAGGTGGAGGGAAAAGTTATTTTTGAAGCTTTTCCCATTGTCTTGATATCTGAGTCTTCCGGATGTCTTTAGACTTAGTATCATCGGATCTATCTTTATTGGATGCTTAGCAATCAATTCTTCCAGATGCTAGTCTTGGAGGTATAAAGTTTGTTTCCTTTCCAAACTTTAACCTAATAATTCCAGTATATGCTTAGGTAATTGTAGTCTTCAATAGATGTCCTTGTATCTAGATCTTGACCGGATGGTTCCATTTGGATTTAGGAGATACTTGGTTTAAGTTTTTGTTTCTTTCAAATTTGATCCAGATATTTTAGTTTGATTCAGATTCCGGATCATTGTTTTCCAACAATCTCCCCTATTTGATGGAAACAAAAACTAAGCATATGGTAAAAGGAGTTATACGAACTAAGTATGATTCTTGATACTTAGTCATTTACAATTCTCACTCCCCCATAATTCTAGCATCCTAACTCTCCCAATAATTTTGAATTCTAGCTTCTAATGTTTTTATAGTACAATTACAGATTGTACTTTAGAAGCAATTTTGTAATAGATCTTTACTATATATATACTTCTGCTGTTAGTAATAGTTAACATCAATGAAGTGCAAGATTACAAATACAGAAATATATAAGTGAAAATGTGAAGTTAGCTATTATAGATTTTACATATGAATACCATAGCTAATCTATTATAAAACTAAATCATTTCTTTTCAGATGCACCAGACGCTCCTCCTTTCTTTTCTTTGCCTTTATCTTTCTCCCCCTTTTTGTTTTTAGCAGGGGGGTTAATCACCATATAAG
This sequence comes from Euphorbia pulcherrima, assembly GCA_947683365.1. NCBI lineage: Eukaryota > Viridiplantae > Streptophyta > Magnoliopsida > Malpighiales > Euphorbiaceae > Euphorbia > Euphorbia pulcherrima. Next base: position 48,357,874 of record CANTUS010000014.1, read on the forward strand.
TCATGTCGTCCCATTTTTCTTGCCAGGCTTGCGAATAAACTGAGTAATCCAAATTACCTTGCCTTCCTTGCTGCATGATATGATCTACAGTTGCCGGAGATAAATGTAGGGGGCGGAAGTGATTCTGGAGCTGTGTGTAGGATCTGGTGATGTAGGGATGCATCTGGAGCACATAATCTCTATCTTTCTCATCAAAGTATGGAAATAATGCTTTGAGAAGAGTAGTGATTCCCTTATGTCCAAACTGTACTGAACTAGATCCTGGAAGACCGGAAGAAGTTGGATTTCAGGAATTGCTAGAGAGGAGGAGGATCCAAAGATGGATAGGTTTGTTAGTCTAGACTATAGCTTTTCAATGTCTTTACCCAGATCTTTGCGGATATTATGAATGCTGGAGTTTATTGTTGTCAAATCTTTGGAAAGATCATCTCTTGCTCTTTCAATGATAGAGTCTTGTCCATTGAGTTGTCCACAAACCTATTGTGCTATAGCTACCAATTGTGTAGCAAATAGCTTTGGAAGATCTTCTTCTATGAACTTGGTCAACTTATTTAGAATGGTTTACAGTGATTCATTCAGACTTGGGACAGGGGATTTCTCTTCCTTTTCAGTTATGAATTTTATCAAGTTTTCAAACTTGGTATCTATATACTCCTTTATTTTAGTGGACAGGTCAGTAGATAAGGAAGTTATTTTATCCATGAGAGTTATATAGTTATTAGTAGCCCCTGTGTAGGCTTGATCTGTAGAATGATGTGCTTCTGTTATGCTGGCTTTGAGCTCATTAAGGACTAGAGTAACTTTAGCTAGAGAGACTTCTGCTACCAGATCAGCAGTGGGAAAGTCCTCCACCTTTTCTTCTATTTTCTGTATACTCCCTTTGATCACCCCAAGTTCTCCCTTCAAATACAGAGGCTGGAATTCTTGAAAGAGCACTTTTTCTATGGATTTCAAGTGCTTGCATATGTTCCGTAGGCTCTACTTGATATAGCTCTCCTCATATTCCTCATGAGTAGCCTTTTAAAGTATTTTAAGTGCAGTGGATATTCTCTTTGCTCTTGCAGGATTAACATTTGTACTTGGGATTCAGATTAGGCTAGCTAGTGGAGTCTCCGATCCGGAGCTGCTGCTAGTATCAGTTGATTCAGAAGATTCTGCCTCAATGAATTCCTCATTTTCTTCTCCCATCTCTTCTTCCAACTAATCCTCTAGGCTGGCCTCGCCCCTTAAGTCCACTCTAGGAGCATGCTCTTAGGAACCCAGACCAAAGCCCTCCTCCAGTATGGTTTCTTCTAGGTTGGACTCGTTTTCCTTGGATGCACTTTGAGATTGTGCATCCAAGTTATCCCTCGTAGTTTCAACAATAGTAACAGAGGAATTTTCATTAATATTGAATGAGACAATGTTGGGAATTACCTTATGAGTTGGCGTTTCCTTATGTACAGCTTCAGCTTCTCTTTCTTCTTCATTTGCTTCCACCTCAACCCCTGGATGATAGGAAATGTCCTCTGTCACCCCTACAAGTGCATTTTCAGGACTTTTAGTTTCTCTTCCAAGCGCATTGGTAATGTCCTCAATGCCCTCTTCATGTGCCTTGACAGGACTTTTCTCAGTAGTGGTTTCATCCTCCACCTATAGTAGATTATCTGGAAGGGGTCTGGGTCGGGGTAGAAAGGGGAAATTATCAGCTTTCGGTTCTTGAGCTATAGCTTCCATATCCACTGGATCAACAAATATGTGTTGAACACCGGAAGAGCCCCAGGGTCATTCTACAATTTCTTTATTGATCCTATCATTGTCCTTTGTAGCCTCCCTTATTGTATCATACTGTGGATCTTTCGGATTAATTTCTTTAGTGGATCCCGACATGTGCTTGCCCTTAGTAACTTTGGCCTTAGCCAATTCTTTTAGTACCACTCTCTTAGCTGCTTCCTCATCAATAACTATACCCGCAGGCTTCTTGGCCTTCTTTTTCTGATGTTTTTAAGGTATTTGTGCCTTCACAGCCTCATCATAAGCACACCCCTTCCGGGTGAATTGCTTCTTAGGTATTTGAGCCTCATCCTCTATTTCTTCCTCATTAGACCCATGCTCCTCTGTTAGCATATTTGTTGTCTTTCTTTTCTACCCCTTCTTGTACCCCTCTCTAATTGTAGTAGCAGCCACTATAATAGGTTCTGTTGCTTCCAGGTCACAGATAAGTTTCTTCAGCTTATTAGCTACTTTAATCAATCTTCCTCGTGGCTTAGTTTTCTCTGGAGATTTTGCCATCAGTTAGGTTAAGGATAAAGTATCCTTATCAACTTCCCCAGCAAGAATTAAGGCAAGTTTCTTCTGTGCCTTTGGCTTAGTAATTCTTGCTTTCTTGGGAATCGGAGCTTCTACTGGATTCACTGCTTTTCTAGCTCTGCTCTTCTTTTCATCTCTTTATTTATTTGCTTTTTCCTCATCCCACTTCTCACCAAAACTTAGCTTCCGAAAATTCTTTTCTAGAATTTCCTTTCCATTTATAGATTAAAATTCGGAGACATTTACTTTGTTAGCTATAAGGATTCTGGTGGTCGGGGCACCATGAGAGTTTCTGTGCTGTTTTAGATAGTGGATGATCAGCACCAGTATATTGGCTACCCTACTTTCTACCCAATATTGAAGCACACATTGTTGAAAAGCTGACATTATAGTGAGAGATCCTTTCCTGATTAAGACTAGTTTGGCCATAGCATGTTAGAGGAATCTTGGTACCTCTGGAAAGTAGGTGGAGAATTTATCCCCAAAATAATTTGGATGCAACCATTCCTTGGGGTTCATACTTGACTTCCAGTTCATCTTCATCACTTCTAAGCTGAACCCCTTCATTAAACATGTTGAGAAATATTTCAAAGAATCCCAAAGTTATAGCATTAACCTTCCCCTAGACTGTGGTTCTTAGAGCATCATGAAATGTGTGTGCCATGAGATTTGAGTAGAATTCCCTTACGAGATCCGGATAGGTTGGACATTTTATCTTGAGGAAATCTCCCAAGTGTTGGCCTTTTATAAGTGTTGAATAAGCATATGTCTCGATCAAGAAGTTATCTCTCAAATAGTCAGTGGGAATTACAGAGTCAGAGGGTTTATAATTTATAGAGATGAAGCCTTTGTCGTTAAGAGCAGATGCTTCAACGATATTCTTTTGGGGAAGCATCTTAATTCCTTTATGGTCATTATGGCAGCCATTTTAAGAAAGTGAAAGAAATTAGGGTTTGAAATTTGAGTTTTGATTTTTACAGAGTAACAGTATATGATTGTTGCTCATGTGAAGAAGAAAGGGATTTTTGGGAGGTTTATATAGATTTTTCGAGGTGAGGGTACTTTGGTAATCCGGACACCATTGATTTTGGCTTGATTGATGACATGGCAATCGGAATTTCAAGAGAGAGGTAAATTCAGTTTAATCAGAGAATGGCAATGGTTTATTTTAAAGATCAACTGTTGAATTTACCGCCCGTGTAACACCCAATAAACATTTGAAATTCAAATGGGAACAATTACTTTTCAGCGCCTTTATTGCCATGTATCCTGTCTTGTTTGCTGACATGGCACTCTTTCCTCTAGAATAGATTTTTCTTCAATTCTTCTATTCTTCCTGATTTTATTATTTTGCCAAGGGTCCAAACTAAAGTTAGACTGTCTTCTGGATTCCCTTCAAATTAGATTAGACATACCAATTGAATCTCTTAGCTTGCTAAATTGATCTTTACTTAGTGGCTTAGTAAAGATGTCTGCTCTTTGCTCATTGGTTAGAATGTATACCAAAGCAACATCCTTTTTCATCACATAATCCCGGATGAAGTGATGCCTGATGTTGATATGCTTCATCCTGCTATAGAGTACTGGATTCTTTGACACATCAATGGTACTTTTGTTGTCACACATTACATCCATACACCCGGATTAAACTCCATAATCTTCTAGTTGTTGCTTAATCTAAAGAAGTTGAGTTGCACAACTTCCATCTGCCATATATTCTGCTTCTATGGTGGATAAGGGAACTGAAGTTTGCTTCTTGCTGTACCATGATACCAAGCAATCTCCCAAGAAGTGACAGCCTCCGGATGTACTCTTTCTCTCAAGAGTATCTCTGCCATAATCTGTATTAGTGAAGCCTTGGAGTGTAAAATCTCCATTACTAGGATACCATAGTCCAACTTTAGTGGTTCCTAGGAGATATCTAAGAATCCTCTTAACTACCTTGATATGAGAATCCTTAGGATTCGCTTGGTACGTTGAACAGTAACAGACTGCATAAAGTATGTCAGGCCTACTTGTTATCAAGTACAGAAGTGGACCAATCATTCCTCTATAGAGCTTTTGATTAACATCCTCTCCTTCACAATCCTTGGATAGGACTGTATCTGACCACATTGGAGTAGACATTGGCTTGCTTTTATCCACCTCAAACTTCTTCAAGATCTCATTGGTATACTTTGACTGGTTAATGAAAATTCCATCCGGACTTTGCTTGATTTATAAACCAAGGAAGAAATTAAGTTCTCCAATCATGGACATCTCAAATTCTTTCTACATTTGAGAACTGAATTCTTCACACATCCTTTCATCCGCTGCCCCAAATATGATATAATCCACATAAATTTGGACCAGAATAATATCATTCTTCTTTTTCTTGATGAAGAGGGTCGTATTTGCTTTGCCCCGGATATATCCTTTGGATATGTGAAAGGTTGTGAGTCTCTCATACCAAGCCCTGGGTGCTTGCTTTAATCTATAGAGGGCCGTCTTTAACTTGTAGACATGATCTAGATGCTTTGAATCTTCAAATCTAGGTGGCTGCTTCACATAGACTTCTTCCTGGATAACTCCATTGAGAAATGCACTTTTGACATCCACTTAGAATAATGTGAATCCTATAAATGATGTAAAAACACATAAAATCCGGATTGCCTCCAGTCTTGCTACAGGGGCAAATGTTTCTTCAAAACTAATCCCTTCCTGTTGATTATAGCCTTGGGCGACCAATCTTGCTTTGTTCCTTACCACTACTCCGGATTCATCTAGCTTATTCCTGAATACCCATTTAGCGCCTATGATTGATTTTCCCTTTGGGGGTGCCACTAGATCCCACACATCATTCCTGGTGAATTGATCTAGTTCTTCTTGCATTGCCATCATCCAGCTTTCATCTCCTTCAGCATCTTGATGTTTCTTTAGCTCAATGAGAGAGACAAAAGTAGCATGGCTCATCATCCTATTGAGTTATCCTCTGTTTCTGACTGGATTTTGGACATTATCCAAAATAGCTTCTATCGGATGATTTCTGTGACTCCGGATTTCCCTTTGTAAGCCTTCATGCTGGATTAGAGCTTGTTCTACCTTTATCTCAACTACTCCTTCTTGGCCTTTAGTGAAGTTAATCTCTTGTGGGATGAGATTAACTTATAGTACTTCTGGATTAAAGGATATTCCTTCATCTTCTTCTTTGTATTTCTTGATTTGGAATGAATAAGGAATTTCTGCTTCTTTCCTTTCTCTGGATTTTTTAGCTTCTGAGTGGAACTTCTCTTACCTGCATGGTTAGTCTCATCAAAATCTACATGTATATACTCCACCATAGTTTGGGTTCGTTTGTTGAAGACTCTGTAAGCCTTACTATGTGTTGAGTAGCCAAGGAAAATTGCTTCATCAGATTTAGGATCAAATTTTCATAGTTGCTCTCTATCATTTAGGATGTAGCATTTACATCCAAATGCCTTAAAGTACCTAATTTTGGTTTTTCTCCCTTCCAGATTCATAGGGGGTCTTTTCTATGGTCTTTCTAATGAGAGCTCTATTCAAAATATAGCATGTTGTATTTACGGCCTCACCCCAAAATTATTTTGGCAAACAATTTTCATTTAGCATTGTTTCAGCCATTCTAACTATGGTCCTATTCTTTCTCTCAACAACTCCATTTTGTTGAGGGGTATGAGGGGAAGAAAAGTCATGTTCAATGCCCTTGGAGTCACAAAATTCAACAAAATGCTTATTTTTGAACTCACCACCATTATCACTCCGGATGCGTGCAATGCTTATACCTTGTTCTACTTCTATCCGGATGAATTTTTTTAGAATTTGTCAAAGGCTTCATCTTTGCTTGATAGCAAGAGAACCCAGGTATATCGAGAATAATCATCCATAATGACCATGGTGTATTCTCTTCTACCTAAACTCAATAGTTTAATTGGACCAAAGAGATCAATGTGTAAGAGTTCAAGTACTCTTTTGGAAGGAATGTTGGAGATGGAAGGGAAACTTTTCTTATGCTCTTTACCTAATTGACATGCAGTGCATAGATGATTCTTATCAAAATCAACCTTAGGCAAACCCACAACCAATTCCTTTTTGGCTAATTTGGATAGAAGGTTCATGCTAACATGTCCCAACCTCCGATGCCATAGCCATGACTCTTATTCTTTAGACACCAAGCAGATATTCTTTTTCTCATTTTTAATGTTGACAGAATAGACATTGTTTACTCTAGGTGCATAAAGAATGAGTTGATTAGACTTACTATCATATATTGATCAGCCTCCAAAATCAAAGGTGACTTTTCTTCCCTTATCACAAAGTTGGGCTACACTTAGCAAGTTGAACTTCAGTCTATCAACAAGTGAGACATCTTCTATCTTTAATTCAGATCCAATGGTCCCATGTCTAATGATCTGTCCTTTTTTATTGTCTCCAAAGCTTAGTTTACCTCCCTTCTTCTGGGTTAATCTGATGAAGGCCTTCTCATCACCTGTTATGTGCCTTGAGCATCCACTATCAATGTACCAAGTGTGTTGATCTACTGTGGATCTAAGGCATACCTGCAAAATAGATCAAGTGGGTTTGGGTACCCAATCAGATTTGGGTCCTCTCAGGTTAATAACCATTTCAGGCCAAGGATTGACATCATAATAACCATTTTTTAATGTACATAATTAGTAATATGATTGTTTTTCCCACAAAACCTACTCCCTCAGATGGGTTTGCTCTGCTCTGCTCCTACTTCTTTTTAATCTTTTCAAGATCCTCCTTCCCATAGTTCCCATTGTATCCAGCTTCTTGTACACTTGTAGATGATCTTGTGTGTATCCGGAAGCTAGCTGGAGGTGCAACTTCTGCTGCATAATTCCTTTTTTGTTTGGCAGGTTGCTGATTTTATACTACCTTAGCTTTTCCTTTTTGTACAGCAGCATATCTTTGGGCTTGTGGTTCCACGCTAACCTCCTTTAATATTTGATTGAAAGGCTTTGGATTTCCTTTCCCAGCTTGGTACTAATTTCTTTGTGTATTCTGCCTTGGGTCCCTTTTTGGTTGAGGAGGATTTGATCTCCTTCCAGATGCTTCCTTTATTAGGGTTACTCTCTATCTAACCCCATCAAGTTAGCATTCAGCATCTGCACTTGATTTCTTAGGAAGTTTTCTTCAACCACATCAATGTGCTTGGCAGTTCTTATCAAGTTGACATCTTGTGCCAATGCTTCACCATCTTTAACAAGCTCCATCACTTATCTTCTCAAAGATTTGACCGCTTTTGTGTTCTTCTTCACACTCTTGATCACAATAGCTAAAGCTCTAGCAAGGTCAAAGTTAGAAGCAGGATTAGAATAAGAATTTACCTCAGTATTTGCTGTTTTTATTTTTGATTCTTCGATTTACATTGTATCTTGCTTAGAGACATTCTTTTTGGATTGCTTTACTTTTGGATTAGTCAATGCCATGAATGCACAGTTGACAGTGTCTTCTTCTTCTGTTGAAGATGAGCTGCTATTTTCCTCACTATTGCTCCAGGTGGTCACCATTGCCTTCTTCTTGTGCTTCTTGGTTCTTTTAAGCTTAGGGCATTTGGTTCTAAAGTGGCCCCTCTCCCCACATTCAAAACATGCAGCTTCTTTTTTCGGATCCTTCTTTTCTTCCAGATTCTTTCTAGGCCTGTCTCTTCTAGATGTGCCTTCCCTTAATCTTCAGGATTTATATCTTCTGGACTTCTTCCTTTCTTTCTTTTGTAAGAACCTGTTGAGCTGTCTAGTTAATAGGGCTAGTTGCTTCTTGGTACTCTAAGATTCATTGACTTACTCTTGCTCTCCAGATGAAGTTGATCCGGTGGATTCTGCCTTGAGTGCAATAGCTTTCTTTTTCTCTTTAGGCTTCTTCTCTTGTTGGTTGTATCTCTCCAAGGATAATTCCTGAATCAAGAGATTACCAATGAGCTCATTATAACTATAGAAATTTAGGTCATGAGCTTCCTTAATGGCAGTCTTCTTGTTGTCCCACTCCTTGGTGAGACTCCGGAGTACTTTCTTGACCATATCTACTTCAGGAATTTCTTTTCCAAGCCTCTTCATTTCATTCACTAGATTTGTGTATCTAGTGTTCATACTACTGATTGATTCTTTTGGCTTCATCTTGAATGTCTCAAGTTTCTGCTGGAGAAGATCAAGCTTGGCCTCTCTTACTTTGTTGGTTCCTTCATAGGTGACTTCCAGTTTTTGCCAGATTTCTTGTGCAGTTTCACATTTGGATATCTTTTTAAATTCTATTACACTAAGAGCACAATGAAGCATGTTAATAGCATTTGCATTTTCATGCAATCTCTTATAATCATTTTCATCCCTTAAACTCGAGGGCTTACGGGTGGTTAAACCATCTACCTCATGCGTAGGCTCATATGGACCATCTTTAATGGCCATCCATGCCATCATGCTTTGAGCCTGAATGAAATTCTACATCCAATTTTTCCAAAACATGTAGTGTTCACCGGTGAAGAGTAGAGGACGGGTAATAGACATAGCCTCCGGAAGGATCTGTGAGTTTTGGAAACTCATTTTGATTCCTTGATTAATATATATGGACCTTTAGCTCAAGATGGTTAGATCTCTAGTTTGAGCACTCGCTCTGATACCACTTGTTGATCCCTGTGAGGATCTATATAAGGTCAGAGGGGGGTGAATAACCCTTTTTCACGAAATAATAGACTTTAAAAAATCTTGTGTAGCGTGTTTGATGGCTTCCGGATGTTATGGATCCGGAGGATGCAAATATAAAATATGGTGCAAATATAAATAAAGAGTTAAAGAAAATCAAACACGATGATTTATACTGGTTTGGCCCCACCAACATCTAGTCCCCAAAGGTTCCTTCCTTTGAGCTTTTCCACTAGTGTGATTTCTTTCCAACTGGTAGAAATCAAGCCTTACAATTTATCTCCGGATGGTACCTTCTGGATGTAGGATATATCACTAGAAGCACTGACTCCTAGCTGATTCCTTTTGTCTTTAGCAGGATATACCACTTAGACTTTTACCCCAAATCTAAGCTGAGTCATACAGGGAGATCCTACTCAAAGCGCCTACTTCAAGCTATATCCCAATCTCACTACTCATCCAAGTAGGAGATCTTTTACACTTTGGTTTTAGACAAAGGTTTTGGTTTTGGACTTCCTTAAGTTTATAGCTCACTTAGGAATCCTTACAAACTGATTTTAAATGACTTGGTTCTTGGAAGGATTTATGAATCTGATTGTTCTCTAGCAAGTTATCTTGTATGTGCTTTTTTTGTGAAATCAACTAACACCTTCCCAACTTGTGAAGCTTCCCTTTTATAGGCTTGGATTATAAATGTAGTCATTGTGGGTTGGTGAGCTGTAACTCAATCTTCAAAGTTGATCAGGTAAAATGTGGCACTTCTGAAGCCGTTGATCAATCCTTTAGACAGTAATTTGACCCTCTTGAATCCTTGGGATTGAGGCTCAAAAGATGTCAGTGATTGTTTTCCTTATTTTTTAGTGTCACACCAACTTTTGTTCCAGCTAGCTTTTTAGTGTGAGCTCCATGCTCCTCCTTATTGGTCTAGGTGAAAAAGGTTGTTTCCTTTTTATGTCCGGTGTCAGTCCTTTTGTCATTTTTCTGAAAAGTATGAGCTGTTTTTTTTGTCGTGCTCATGCGGAAAGGATCTTTGACTTTCTAGACCAAAAAGGTGGAGGAAAAGTTATTTTTGAAGATTTTCCCATTATCTTGATATCTGGGTCTTCCGGATGTCTTTAGACTTAGTATCACCGGATCTTTCTTTATTTGGATGCTTAGCAATCAGTTCTTCCCGATGCTAGTCTTGGAGGTTTAAAGTTTATTTCCTTTCCAAACTTTAACCTAATGATTCCAGTATATGCTTAGGTAATTGTAGTCTTCAATAGATGTCCTTGTATCTGGATCTTGATCGGATGCTTCCATTTGGATTTAGGAGATACTTGGTTTAAGTTTTTGTTTCTTTCAAACTTGATCCGGATATTTTAGTTTAATTCAGATTCCTGATCATTTTTTCCACCATGATATGTTCTAGATGTAATGGATCCAGATGATTCAAATATGAAATAACATGCAATAAAATAAAAAGTTAAAGAAAATCAAACACTATGAATTTATCCCGGTTCGGTCTCGCCTACTCTAGTCCCCAGAGTTTCCTTAGTGTAATTCCTTTCAACTGGCAGGAATCAAGCCTTATAATTGTCTCCGGAGATTTATTCTCCTACGGATGTAGGATATGCCACTAGAAGCACCAACTCCTAGCTGAGTCCTCTTGAGCTTGTCTCCAGATAGTAACCCCTCTTCCGGATGTAGGATATACCACTAGAAGCACCAACTCCTAGCTAAGTCCTTTTTTTAGTAGGATATACCACTTAGATTCTACCCAAACCTAAGCTGAGTCCTACAGGGATATACAACTTAAAGTACCAAATCTAAGTTGAGTCCCAATCTCAATACTCACCCAAGTATGAGATATTACAACTGATTTTATCAAGAGTTTGGTTTTTGAATTCTTCAAGTTTATAATACACTTAAGAATTCTTGCAAAAACAGATTTGGAATATTTCTAGTTCTTGGAGGGATTTTGTTCATTGATTGAATTAGCTTGAATTCTCATTGTAATAGCTTTTTTGTGAAATCAACCAGCACCTTCTCAACTTGTGAAGCTTCCCTTTTATAGGCTTTGATCATAAATGTAGCCGTTGAGTATTGTTTAGGTAGATCTTCAATCTTCACCGTTGATTAGGTATGATGTGACGCTTCCGGAGCAATTGATAAATCTGTTAGCTTGAATAAATGTCCCGTTTGAATTTTTTGAGATTGATGCTAAAAAGTTATCAGTGATTATTTTGTTTGTATTTTAGTAAATCACCAACTTTTATGCCGTTTGATTTTGTGTGAGCTCCACGCTCGATTCCTATTGGTCTATGTTGAAAAGGTTGTTACCTTTTTCTCTTTCCTCTATTAGTCCTTTTGACCTTTTCTGAAATGAGTGCTAGCTTTTTCTTTTTCAATCTTCAAGGTAAAAGGATCTTTGACTTCAGACAAAAATTGGAGGGAAATGAAATTTTTAGATAATTTCACTTTTCTTGATAATTGAGTTTTTCGGATGTCTTCAGTCTCAACTTATCTGGATGCTCTTCAATCAGTATTCTTATTCCGGATGTTGTTTTGAGAGGTTAAAAGTTTGTTTCCATTACAAACTTTAATCGGATGTTTTCCTTTTGGACTTAGGTGTTTGAAGTCTTCAATATGTGTTCGGATGACTTATCTTGAACACTTGTGTTTTTGTTTTCTTCAAACCTGATCCATATATGTTCTTGGATTGCTTTTTCTAGATCATTGTTTCCCAACAATAACCATCTATTTTATGAAAGAAATCAAACAAAAATCACTTAGTACTAGTATTATACCAACATTATACCAGGTGTGAAAAACAACACTAAACATAAGTATCTATTTTATGAATGAAATCAAACAAAAACCTCTTCATACTAGCATTATACCATGTGCGAAAAACAACACCAAAAATATGCATCTATTTTATGAATGAAATCAAACAAAAGTCGAATTATACCGGCATTATATCAGCATTATACTAAGTGTAAAGAACCAAAACCATAAGCATATATTTTATGAAAGAAATCAAATAAAAACCACTTTATACTATCATTATACTAGCATTTTACCAGGTGTGAAGAACCAAAACCATAAGAATTTGTTTTTTGGAAGAAATAAATAAAAACCACTTTTATACCAGCATTATACCAGGTGTGATTAAACAAAACATTAAACATATGTTATGAAAAAAATCAAACAAAAACCACTTCATACCACCATTATACCAGGCGCGAAAAATAATACCAAACATAAGCATCTATTTTATAAATGAAATAAAACAAAAGTCACATTTATATCAGCATTATACCAGGTGGGAAGAACCAAAACCGTAAGAATCTATTTTATAAAAGAAATCGAACAAAAACCACTTAGTATCAGCATGATACCGACATTATATTAGTTGTGAAAAATAATACCAAACATAATCATCTGTTTTATGAATGAAATCAAACAAAATCCACTTTATACCAGCATTATAACATGTGCGAAAAACAATATCAAACATAAGCATCTGATTTATAAATGAAATCAAACAAAAGTCACATTATACCAGGTGAAAAAAACAAAATCTAATATAAGCATATAATGTAGTAGAAGAAGAATGAGTTTGGTTTCCTTTTCTTTTTGGTGTCATTATCAACAATTTGAGTCAGTTTAGGTTTATATTACAAATAAAAGAATTACAAACTTGTTTATCAGTTTCGTACCTTCAACTTTTTTATTATCTTCTTAGATTTCTTGACTTCGAATGCGATTTTTGCTTCTCTTGTCAAATTTGAAATTGAAATTGAGAATAATGGCAATTTTGTTGAGATAAAAACTGAGATTGATAGTTATTAGAATTTGTTGAGACGGAGGAATACTGACTTTTCAACGTAGAGAGTTTGTTTAATATGAATGAAACGATAGAAATTGTCGAGGAGCATTGTTTTGGTTATGAAAATCGTGCCCTATAGTTCTTGCTGAAAGCCTTCATCACTATACATTTCATCACTTTTGTTTTTAGATTTACTTTGTACCATAATTACAAATTTCATAAATATGTGATTCTTTTTTTTCTTTTTCCCTTTTCTTTTAATTTATCCCTTCTTTATTTCCATCTTAAATTGACTTTGTCTAAATAATCGTTAATACTTTGTATTTTATTTTATTTTATTATCTTAAAAAATAGATCAATATTGAATAGCTTTAAAAGAAAGTTTCGCACTACAAAGTATACGTTTATATTGCTCTAGTACCATGTGCATTTGTAAGGACATAAGTGGTTGAGGGGATTCCTTACAAGTATAACCGATGTATAAGAGCGGTATAAAGAGCGCAATATGCACTTTATATCGCTCTTATACGAGATATAAAACACGTGACATTTATGTTTTATGCTCCATCCATATCATGTGTCTTTCCATGATGTGAGATTCCTTCCAAATATAAAAGCACGCTATGCAATGTCTCACATACTTCAAATTGCCCTTATACATGAATTATTAGTATTTAAAAATATATGAATATTTTTTAAAAAAATATTTACAAGTATCTTCATTGAGATAATTTTATTTGGGGCTTAGTAACAGTTAAGACTCCTCACCCCTCCCAACAAATGTATTTAGTGGAATTTGAACATTGTTCTCCTCTAACTTGCTCAACTTATTTAGCTAACTGAGCTACACTTGTTAGTAAAAAATATATCAATATGAAAGTAGTTTTATAAATAAAAAATAAAAATAAAATGAATAAATATTCTATAGCTTATATAAAAAGTAAATGATTTGAGAGAATCAATTTGATTGAAAATGAAAAATTCAAAAATTGGGAGAGAGAAAAAGGTATTCATGAAAATATGTATTTTTAAATATATTTTTATATTTTGAAACTTTAAAAAAGATTTGTATTTTAAAAAATCGTAAAAACATGATAACTAATATAAATCATGACATAATATAAATTATTTTTGTTGATATGAAATGGATAATCCTATAATATATTCCTTGTAAATTGATTTAGTTAACTAGTTAACAAATTTAAGATAATATCAAATTGAGTTTGAGATTCAATACAATGTCTAAATCAATAATTTAACACAGTTTTGAACTGAGATTTAACTATATATATTGATCCAACAAAATTAACAAAGTAAATTAGATCAGAAATTTATATGGTATAAAAGGGTGGTTCAATTCAAAATTTATATTCCTATTAAAATTTTGAATTATTTTAGATATTTATAAATAGTAAATCCTAATAAAATTAATCTAATTGAAAGTGACAATTCATAAGATCAAATTATCAAATATATGATGAATGAAGAACAAAAGGCGATGAAAAGAAAGTAAAGCAACCTGTTATAATTAGTAGATCCATAATGTATAAATAAAAATAATCAACGATTAATTTGTTAACTCTTACAAAATTTCTATTATTTAAAAAGAAAAAAAAAGACAGAAAAGCAAACCATTGATTGGACGCATTGGATTATGTACTCAACCCTTACTCTTTCCTTTAAAGTGAAAATGTCAAATTATGGGCTATTATAGACTGTAGTGCCTCAATTATAACCACTAGTTCATTCCACCTAATGATTCTTATATATCAATTATGCATACACCCAAAAAAAAAACAATTTAGCTCCTATACATTTGGGTTATTTGTTAATATCCCTTTATGAACTATTTCTCGCTACTTTCTTACAGTAGGGTATCTCCGACCCTTTTTATCTTTTTTTTTTTAAATTTTATAATTTATAACAGCTATAATTTTATTTTTCAATTTTATATTTTAAATTTTTACTTTAAAATATAAATATTATTATTTTATTTTTTTATACCTAATTTTTTTATTATTTTATTTCACTCTACCTAACTCAAACAAACATAAACTAAACTAAATAATAAATAAAAGAAGAAGTAAAAAAAATAATAAAATATTATTTGGGAGAGGAACAGTATTGCTCCAAATATGGAGCAACACGGTTGGTCTCTTTAATTTTAAGGCAAAGACTCCATTCTTCATCTTCAACTCCATTTTAGGTTGGATTGGAGATGCTCTTAACGATGTTCAATTACAACATTACTATTTCAAAAATCTTATCTACGCTTAATTTCGCTATGACACCCTAATTTTATCGATCAAGGCGGAATTAATTTTCTAACTGGTTTATTATTGTCTAGATGTCGCCTATGTCCCACATAGCCAGATTTTTCCGCCCAAAGATGACCCTATAGTAAAAGTCATTAATTAAGGCAGTAGTCTAAACCTTTAAAAATACGAGGGCCCAATAGATTTTTATCTTTAAGAATTTATTGCCATATTTTTTTTATTCTAAAGAACATATATCTCTACTAGACATGTTCACGACCAAGTTATCTACTTGGCCTGACCTAAGGCCGGTCAAATGGGTCGAATTTAGACACTCATTTTCTTTACAAAAGTTCAACCCGAGCCGCTAAACTTTGAAAGTTTATGGGTCATGCTTAATTTTATTATATAAGTACCTCGAGCCCAACCTAAATAATAATAATTTTATTTATTAAATATTTATATATTATATATAATAATTGTTTTGGATTTTTTATATTTTAATATATTAAACTTTTAAAATATCTCTTACTATTTATTAAATTATTGGGTAAACTTAAAAAACATACCATATGATTTGACTGTTTTGCAAAAAGGTTCTTGTAGAATTTTAGTTACTTGCACATCATATAGGTCGAAATGGGGTGCCATTTGACTACCGAGACAGGATGACCGACCACTACTCAAGGCCCTCCACGTAACGCAACGAGATAATCTCCCTTGGCTGAAAATCAATTGCTAGATAAAAGTCATTCGACAAGTCAATAAGTTCCATTGTCCATTCCTTTTGCCAACATTTGTAAAGCTTAGATGCAAGGAAGTTGAAACTCACTCTCCGCCTCAATACATTGTAGATGAGTGAATATCTCCAAGGCTTCCAAAAAGAAGCCTTCTATGTTGAGAATCTAACCCTAGGACGCCTCTCATCCTCCTCACCCTCGTCCTCATTATCTGATAAGGCTATGAATTCTTTCTCTGAGCTGAATTCGAATTCTGAGTAATATGAGTCTTCGTCCATTTCAACATCTCCACTTCTAACCGTACCTCATGAGATATCTCTATAATGAGATTTTTCCCTAGTCGGCATGCCAAAGGCATAAAAGCATCAACCTCAATAGATGCTTCTAGTACACCAGCCTTGTCGTCTACACCTTTGATCTTTTTACTACTTCTTTCAAGTTGATCGCATTCCTCGCCGAAGAGTTGGGGAGGGGGGGTTCTATGCACAGGGGTCCATGGACCCTATATTTTAAAAAATACATCTAAAATTATATTAGAAAATTTTTTTGGACTCTATTAAAATATATTAATGGACTCCATATTGGCTAATAAATAAACTTTTATACAAGTATGGTTGATTGATAATGAATTAGCTTTTTACCTCTATTTCTTAATTTCCTTATTTTTTAAACTTATATTATTCTATTTTTTTTATCTAACTATTCATTTATATCCATTTAAAATTAATTTTTTTTATATATTAATATTTGGACCCTATAAAAAATTAGTCCTGGAATCGCCACCGAAGACGTTGAAACAACCATGCCGGCATGTATTTGAAAGCTAGGTTATCCACAAACCAAAGAAGAATTTCAAACCAATGAAGAAGCAATTTTTCATTTCTACAAAAAGCTCATCATATATTTTCTTTCATACATCCATTATGTATTATCATATGAACTTACAATTTGTATATGTTTATTCATCCGTTTAGAGAGGAATAGATCCTAGGGGGATTTAACTATTTGGAATGTCTGCATGATAATATTATTTTTCCATTCGTACAGTTAACTATTTAATTAATAACATGTCATATACTTTAAATGTTTAACACGCAATTATCTTATTAATATCATAATGATTTGATATTAATTTAAGTCGTTCGAAAAGAAGGTCTCGCCACATTCTTGTTGGCTTGATATATAGGTAAAAAAAACTACTAGCTTTTAGACATAAATTTTGAAAAATATATTTAATTGGATAATTAACCAAAAAAAATCTTACCTTCAAAACAAAGGCAGCTTGAAAATGTAATGTGTTTATTTTATTGATGAATCATTATTTTTGTTTATATTTTCCGTCGAAGTAAAGCAGTCCACAGATTGAGAGAAAGAAAAACGAAAAGTGAATTCTGACGCGCACGAACAAAACACGCGTGGCGAGTGATAAAAATAAAACGTCAATTTTCATTTCCATTTCCCCATAGTCTGTTGGTCCAGTCGGTCCGCACCTAACCTTTCTTAGTTTCCTTTCTCTGAACCGAAAACCAGCTGTTTGTTTCTCGCGATTCTCTCCGTTTTCCCCCAAATCCCCGATTCCGATTCCTAATTCGTATCTCTCGACATGTTTGATTTAGACGACGGCCTCACAATCGAAAGCTACAGGATTCCATGGCTTTTTTGGATCCAAATCTTAATCTTCTTCCTCCTCATCTTCCTCCTCTGCTGTTCCAGTGTTTTCACTTCAGATCTCTTTGATAATAACGCTCGCAATTCCATCTCTGCGTCTCCGTCTTCTTCCGTTGACGGCCTTTCCATTTCCCCTACTTTTCGAAACAAGCGAGTTCTCAAGCACAATACGACCTCCATTCTCCAACACCGTAACCAGGTAAATATCCTCTTCCTTTTTTCTCTCTGTTTTTAGATTTTCCCGATTTTCTGCGCTTTGTGATTTAGATTCTTATCTCAATCCAATCTAACTGTTGCTTAGCTGTAAATTTCGCGTTAGAAATCGTATTTTTAGCCTTATATCTAGTAGTTGTGTGTACGGTTGATGAATTTGTGTTATAATTGCTGCCTAGATATTTATTTGCTTTATTCATATTGAAACAAAATTACAAGGAATCAAGAAATTCAGTGGCTGCCTTTTAAGGAAATATAATCAATTTGAGTACAAGGAAATTAAAATTGCGAAGTTTCCTGGTAAAGTCGTGAGAAAAATATAGTTGAAAAGAATTAGCATTAAAAAATTGGAAGTAAGTCCTTTTCCTTCTTAATGATTCAATATACCTTTATATGACCTTTCACTGAAACATATGGTGACGACAATTTTTTATTTATTTATGTCTTATGATAATGTAGTTAAATGTGTACATAAATCTTACATTTTTAACCCTAATGAAGGGCGTGGTCTAGTGGTAGGAACTAATGAACTAATTCATTGTTAAACATTTATTAAGGATCGAATTCTAGGATATGCATGGAGCAATCTTAAATCTTAGGGCCAACCATCTTGTGAATTGACGATCAGGGGTTAATCTGAATGTGGACATGGCTTGAAGGTGTCACCCACAGTTGAAACCCATTCAGAACCACCTCGTGGTGAAAATAAAAAAAATCTTACATTTTTGTCGTTATTTATTTATTTTGGTCTATTGGAGATAATGTATGTTACTTATTTTTGATAGGAAATAATGTATGTTACTTAGTTAATTAGAATAAATTTAAGCCTAACCTACGAATTTATTGATAGTGTGAAGTTGGATTAATAAATGAAGTTCCGAAGAAAACTTCTTAATAAACGAATCTGTTTGAAGTTCTGTTATAAAAGAACTCTTCTAATTAGATAAAAATATAGAGATTTTAAGACTTTTTTTTATTGTATAATATTTTCTTTGAATACTTTCATGAGAGAAAACTGTTGTTACCGGGAATATCTCTGTTTCTATATATGCAGCCACTAGATTTTGTAGTTTGTATATTTTATGTAGCCAAAAGAATTTGAAATTAATTTCACAGAGTTTCATAATTTCATGTTTTTTCAAGAATCCAAAATCTGAAATGATAACGTCAATGTAACATTGCCCGGGCCCAATGATTTGGACTGTTCCTAGTAAATACTTATCAGATCTTGGTGGCATCACATTTCATATCAATTGATCTGGACAAATATGTCCAGTTCTTATTATAATAGCTGCTTAATCTCTATTCTCTATTATATTCATGGACTATAAAGTTCCATTATAAGTATTTCTAATTCATATCATTATTATTCCATAAAAGTTAAAAGGAAGGACCTTTTCTATATTTCTTTATTCTTTATTATTTTTATTATTATTATTATTATTATTATTATTATGTTGAAACTTGTAGGGGATAGCAAATCTCGTTCAGTCCAAACTGAACTAAATTATTTTGATTTGGTTCTAACCAAAATGAATTATTTCAATCCTGGCCAAATCGATTAGGTTCTTGTTTAATTCAGTTTTTTTTACTTAGAACTGAAAACTGAAAATGAAAGTATATGAACCAAATGACATCGGCCGGGTTAGGTTTGTTTTTACGATGAAATGAAGATTAAAAAAAGTGAATGCAGGTAACAGGAAATCAAAGGATAAAGGGAGAGATAGCAGGAAGCACAAGTGGAAGGATAATAGTAGGAGAAGAAGAGAGAGAAAGTGAAGGGTTTTCAACAAACGCGATAAGTGATTTTCATCCCTGCAATTATTTTAGGATTGCAAAACTTGCATTTCTGAAATGTTTTGGTTTATATTCTGATTCCATAAACGAAAGATAGCTCCGGCTGCGAGCCGAGTGGACATTATATCTTATGTATAATGTAATTAATGAAGCAGCGGAATTTAACCCACAAAAGTTGATGAAATGGAAAAAACACCTATGTTGAGTCGTTGCAGTTTGGTGCAGGTTAAAATTATCCACGGTACATGAACTTTGTCTTTACTAAAATAATGATACATGGACTTTAAAATTTAACATAATGATATACGAACTTTATATTTTATTAACATAATGATCAAAATTACCTTTAACCACAAATATGACCTTTGACTTGCTCACGCGTGTAGGTAATCTTTTTTACTATATCTTAGTACTTTTCAATATCTTTTCATTTATTTTCTAATAATTTTTATAATGGCCTTTTTTCCGTCCTCTACTTCTTCGGGTCATCAAACCCATACACAGGTGCTTCTGGCGCTCCTGCATGCTAATTGCCAAACATATCTTATGATTCATCTACAGAAGTTCGCATTGTCTATCTGCTTCTTGAAGAGTTCATACCAAAAGTCTTTAAATATAAACTTTATCACCTCAAGATGTGTTCTCGCCATCGTATACCTAAATTTAATAAGCAAAATTATAATTTCTTATCCATTTCCAAACTTTTTGAACAACCAAACAATACATCAAAATTTGAACCCAAATAAGGACAAAAAACTTAGAATCCATATTTGAAGATCCAATCTGAAGAACAAGATAGGGTTAGGGTTAGGTAAGTAGAACTCAACATTAGAGGATTTGATTAGAAACGTATTTAAGGATTGTATTAGTAGCGTTAGGTGAGCTGGTCGCCGACGTAATAGCCAATAGCTTCAATACGATAGCCGGCGAGCTCAAACTTGTTGGCTTCGAATCAATCACAGTAGGAAGAAACTATCTCAGTGAGTAACCCAACCATGAAGCTCTTCGAAACTTGTCTTCTTTGAGAGAGTGTTGGGAATAGGAATGCTCTGTGATAGGCCGATTAAGAGGAGAGATGAAAGGTTGGAAAAGAAAGGTATTATATATTATAAATAAATAAATAAATAAATAAATAAATATTGAAAAGAAAGAAATAAAAAATGTTTACCTCCAAATAAGCAAGTCAAAGGTAATTCGTATGGTCAAAGGTAACTTTGATCACCATGTTAGTAATATATAAAGTTCGTGTATCATTATGTCAAATTTTAAAGTCTATGTACTATTATATTAGTAAAGATAGGTCTCGCACCGTGGATGATTTTAACCCGTGCTTTTGCTTTTCCAAATATACGCAGCCAATTGTTGGCTCACGTATGCATATACTGAATTGAGAGGGGTTAAGCTAATTAGGTGAAACCAGTTTCCATCCTTTTATTTTTGGACTATGATAGAATTGAAATATCTATCCTGTAGATAGCTTTAATTTCAAGTGAGATTGCATGAGCAGTTGAGGTTTCTAGATTTGTTCTCTGGGCGGGCGGAATCTCATCGGCTTTTGACTAAAAAACTTAAATTCAAGTCCAGCACGGTCCACGCTTTAAAACTTTCGATTCAAGTTGGATTTACGAAGGCATTTCTAAATTTGGTCCACGGCCCATAAATAGTTTTATTAAATTTGAGTGAATTAAATAGAAATGAAAAGATAAATTTAAACAAATGTCTAAATCTATCTGGTATATAATTGAATTCTTTATTTGAATTGTTGAACAAAAAGTATGACTTATTGTAGTTAATTTTGAAAATTCAATACATTAAATATAACAATCCAAAATAATTGTTTGATATAATATTTATATATAATAAACATAGTTATTATTGGTCGAATTGGGCTCGAGTATCAATATTAAAATTAAGTCCGGTCGATAGAACTTTAGGCTTTTATGAGTTCGGAATCGACTCTGACTTTATAAAAAATGAATGTCCAAATTTAATCCATTTAAATGAATTCGGGTCAGACGGGTGTTCTAGCCTATAAAATGTCTTAACAAATAAAATAATGTTGGCCAAATGTCACAAACATGATAAAAAAACTCCAAAAACACGATACCTTCATTAATTTTCTTCACCCCCTCTTCCATACAATGAACATGTTTATTTTTAATTTCTTTGATTTATTTTATATTTATCTTTTAAACTGTTCATTTTTTATATGTCGTTTTAGAATTTTTTTATTTTTTATCTGTTATATTTTATTTTTGAAATGACATCCACTGTGATATTTTTTTTTCATTTTTTTGAACTGTGAGATATCCAATAGATATCGAATAGAAATCAGTTTAACTAGAAGAATTTGGATTCAAAACGCTTAATAAATTTTTAATAGATCAGAGCTTTAAAACAGACTTTTACAGATGTCTAATATCAACTTAGATGTCCAATAAATATCTGATAGATATCTATTACTTATAATATATTATATAGAACAACAACAATAAAAGCTTATGTCAAATCAATTATAGGCTTTCCTATTTGGCTCTCCCCCCTTTCATGGCGAAGAGAGGGCGCCCTAAAGGGAAGCAATCCTTGTCAAAAGCAATCCCTGGTGTTGTTCTGCTGCTAGTGGCTGGATCTGGTGCCCTTGCTCTATCGGATTCAAGTAAGGTAACCTCTAACGAGAACACCTCTAGTTCTAAGGAGCCAGATCGGGAAATTGTTTCTAGCCTTCTTGAAGGGGGAAAAAAATCTACCGATTCTTCTCCCAGTTCTTCTCCAAAGGTTGATTATCTGGATCACACTATGAAGACTTGAGAGAAATTTAGGGATTCAACTTTGTCAGGTGAGATGCTTTCTTTTGTTCAACCAATCATTTAGGAAGGTCGGAAACTATGTGTGATCAATCCAGAAGATGTCTTATCCGAAGAAACAATTCGGAACGCCTTTGTAATATGTGCAGTTTTTAGTTATAGTTAGAATTTTGGAATTGAAAAGGTTCTTAGGCTCAAGAATAGTCAGTCATATTGTAGTCAAGTTTAATGATGCTAGCGCTAGGGACAGAGTAGTGGAACATAGAATCTAGTTCTTCGATCAGAAGCCACTAGTTATGTGCCCCTGGACTGGTGATTTCGATGCCTTAAAAGGTATCAAAAGTGTTCCTATTTGGGTGAAATTTCCCCACCTGCCTGTGGAGTATTGGAACGAGAAATCCCTTAGTGTGATTTATGACTTTCTTGGAACACCCATAATGTTAGATAAAGTCACTAAGGAGCGTTCATTCCTGAATTTTGCTAGATTTTTAATTAAAATGGAAATTGGAGTGGACCTGATTAAAGAAATCCAATTCATATATGAATATGGCCAAGTGGTAGCTCAGGAGGTTGATTATGGTTGGCAACCTTTTGTGTGCAAAAGTTGTCATACTATGGGGCATCAAGAGACATATTGCAAGCATAAGAAGAAAATGGTGTGGTAACCTAAACGAGCCCTTCCACAGTAGAATGTTCAGCCACCACAAAACAAACCTCCACAGATTGAAGTTCCTGCTCATCCATAATAGGCTGAGAAGCCAGCTGTCCTAGTGATTGAGAAGTCAGCTTTTGTGAAGCAGAAATCTGATTCAGCTATTATTAGACTTGTTGTTATTGTGCCTGATGATTCACCTTGGTTGACTCCTCGAAGGAAAAAATCTGGTGGCAACAAATCTGTAAGTGTCTTTAAAACAGGAAAAGGCAAATTAGTTGTTGATAGGGGTTTACTAGTGTGGAATGCCCGGGGCCTCAATAATTTCGCTAAACACCGTGAAGTTAAAGAGTTATGCTATGTGAATAAAATTAAGATGTGTGTGTTTTCGGAAACCAAGCTTAATAAGAACTCTGTTGATGTCTTTATTAATAAATTCTTTAATAGGTGACGGTATCTTAGTAATTTTGACTGCCTTAAAGGTGGTCGTATTCTACTTTTATGGCGCAAGGATATGTTTGATGTTAGCCTTAATTTTGCATATACTTAGGTGATTCATTATGAAGTGAGAATAGTTGGCAGTACTAGCCCTTTCTTTTTATCTATTATGTATGGCCTAAATAATGTTAATAAGAGAATGTCCTTATGGGAGCACCTTAGTTCCATCTCTCCCGGAGGTCCCTAGTTGGTTTGTGGAGATCTTAACGTTGTCTTCTCTACCAATGACAAGTTAGGGGGGAATCTGATTTTAAGTAGTGATATTTCTAATGGTGTTAATTGGGTTCAAAGTTCTCACTTGGAGGAAATTTCTTGCGGGGGCCCTAGGTATTCTTGGTCCAATAACCAAAGTGGTGCGGTTGGAATATATTCCAAATTGGATTGAGCTTTTGCTAATGAAGTCTAATCTGATGATTTTAACACTTGTTATGCCTCGTATCACTCTAGTCCTATCTCTGATCATTGCTTTTTTATCATCAAAAGTATTTGCCCGGATGATCAAGGGATTAGGCCATTTCGCTTCTTTAATATGTGGATTCAATATCCTCAATACAAGGGGCTAGTTAGTTGAACCAAACATAAGGTTAGGTTGACTCAGTTGGTGACTCAGTAGTGCTTAAGTTTTGATCATACCAATTAAGTTAAGATTGAGTAAATTAAATCAATAATGATGTTAAAATAAATAGTCTATGGTTATATGCGAGTAATTGAATTTGAGGGTAGAATTTTAAGTCTCCGCTGACCTAGCTATTTAGTTTTAACTCTGAGTTATTCTGAGCTAAGTATGTATCTTAGTCGCTGACTAAATACTATTCACTCAGCGCTTGATATTTAGATTTTGTTTTAGCTGTGTATATTGCTTTATCATTTCGCCAAGTTACTTTTTGTTAGTCAAAGGCATTGACCTTTCTATTTGAGGAAAAATGGAACTTTCTTTTCAGACCTACTTTTTTGCAGACATTAATGAAAGAAAGACAAAAGAAATTAATGCCTTGAAAAGACATCCGCTTTATGAAGAAAATGCCAAAGTTCTTCAAAGATCAAGCTACAAAAAGTAATTGCCAAATTCAGAAATACTGCAGATTTACCAACCTAGTATCTCGCGACTCTGCAAAGATGTTAGATTACTAGAGGAATGGGAAGATGACTCGTAGCAAGTCAATGCAAGATCTCTCTAACGGAAGACTGGAATCAAACGACAAAGGATTCAAATTGAAGCTTGAATTTCAATCTGTCACTAACGGATTGATTTTTATTTCACAGCGGTGTGATTCTATCTCCTAACGGATCAATTTGAAGAAGCAACGGGTGAATAGCTGAGCTGGAAATTTACAGAAGATGCCAAGATAAGTTCAACGGCTATATTCTTGATTTCAAGTATAAAATGAGCAAGAAGGCAAGCGTTAGAACTTAGTGAAAACACCTGAATTTCTAAGAGGCAAAAACTCTATTAATTTTCAAGCTTTAAAAGAAGTTCATTCAAGAAAGCATCTACTCAGCGAGAATCTGCTTTGCAACAAGAGAGTTTAGAATAGATCATTCGAATTGTAATATCTGATTAATTGTAACTGGATCAACATTTTTGTAAATTGAATCCAACTCTTGTTTAGACTCTATTGAGTTGTTGATAGAAGAGGGTATTCTACTCAGCGGGTGAGCGATTACAGTTTGAAAGGTACTACTGTAATTGGGAATTTCTGTGAAAGGCTTCTCCTCCTAGGGTGAAGGAGTTGAGATTAGTGGATTAAAGTCAAGACACTCTCTTGGGACTGGATGTAAGCATAGGTTGTCGAACCGATATAAAATCTTTGTGTCCTTTACTTTGAGTTCAAGTTTTTCAGGTTTTACTCACCCTGCTGACCTACTCAGTGCAGCTCATACTAATCACAAAAAAGCTACCTGTTTTATTCTAGTGAGTTAGCCACCCCTCTCTGACTCTCTGAGTGTATGCATAGGGACCAACAAGTGGTATCAGAGCAAGTTCTTAATCTAAAGATCTCACAAACTTGAGATAAAGACCATTGCGTACAAAGGAGGAGAATCTAGTGGAAAGGCCCAAGCCTACATTCTACCTGAAGGCATGCCAGTCACCAGGCCTCCCATGTTCAATGGAGAGTATTATACCTACTAGAAGAATAGGATGAAGAATTTCATCTAGTCACAGAGTATGTATGCTTGGATGGCTATTATTGAAGGGCCATATGTTCCTACTATTGTAAAGAATGAAGTGCGTGTTGATAAATACTCTAATGAGTGGGACATCTAAGACTTGGCCAGACTGAAGGAAAATGCAGCTGCTGTCAAATATCTTCATTGCGCTTTTGATGCAACTGAGTTCAGCCGTGTTTCAGAGGGTGAAACTGCACTAGAGATCTGGAAGAAGTTGGAAGTGACTTATGAAGGACTGACAAGGTCAAGGAGACTAAGATCAACATTCTCATAAGGGATTATGAGTGGTTTCATATGCAACCCAAGGACGACATTTCTAACATGAACACCAGATTCATGTACATTATCAATGAACTAAAGAGATTTAGCAAGAACTTCACTAAAGAAGAGACTATCAAAAAGATTCTGAGAAGTTTGACACAGGAATGAGATGCAAAGAAGAGTGCTATCGAAGAAGCTCATGATTTGAAGACCTACAAGTTTGATAAGCTGATAGGAACCGTGCTGACTCATGAAATGTCACTAAAATAGTATGAGGATGAGTCCAAGAACAAGAACAAAGAAAGAGAAAGTTCAAGCATAGCCGTTGTTCTCAAGGCTGATGAGGATTCCTCAGAGGAAGAATATCCTGAGGATTGAAAGGAAGAGATAACACTGATGACCAAGAACTTCAATAGGTTCTTGAACAAAGATAAGAACTTTCAGAGATTCAAAAAGCCTAGCAAGTACAAGAAGGGAGCAGATGATAGACCATGAAAAGAGTTCAACAAGGAGCATAACAAAGACATCAAGTGTTTTGAATATGATGAGAAAGGGCATATCTAGTCAAGCTGTCCTAAAGCTAAGAAGGACATGTTCAAGAAGAAAAGGGATAAGAAAGCTCTTGCTGCTACCTAGAGTGACTCTGAACAAGAGTCATCATCCTCAGATGAAGAGGCATAAGATTCAGTAAATGTATGTCTCATGGCAAAGGATGATCAACCTAACTTAGAGTTAGTTGACCAACCATCTACTTTCGCTGCGAATTAATTAGTGGACTAGATAAGAGACAAAGGAAAGAGAACTGAAGTAAATTAGAACCCCCTTTATCTTCAGATGAACTTGCTACGGTACTTAATGATGTTATTAACATGACTAAGAAGTCAACCAAATACATCAAAGTACTCCAGAGGAGGTGTGATGATCTTTAAGATGTCAATTCTTTGACCTCACTTGACATCTTAGACCTTATGGAAAAAGCTGAGTACCATGATGGATATAACAACAAGCTCACTAAGAAAATAAATGAGTTAGCTGCTGGATTAACAAGTTTGAAAAAGGTGCGAGGCCCTCCTCAACCAAGCAGGAATACTCAGAGTAACCACACTCACCACTCTGAGAAGGTTTCTCGAAAGAGTAAAGTGAGCAGTCCCAATCCTAAGGCCGTATGTAATTTTTATGGAAAGTCAGGACATGCCACAGTCATGTGTAGACATAAAAAATCGTTACTATGATGAGTATGACTGGTCAAGGATGACCACCACTAACAAAGGAGGACCCAGCTAGAAAAAGGCATGGGTACCTAAGAAAACTTAATTGTTTTGCGGGTGAGCCTGAGATCCACTGATGACAGAAGAATGCAGTATTTGGATAGTGGATGCTCGAGGCATATGATAGGTGATGAAAAGCAGTTCATCACATAGGAGCGAAAAAGGAATGGAAGTGTCAGTTTTGGAGACAACCAAAAGGGAAAGATTGTTGGCAATGGCACTGTGGGAGTCTAGCCTTCAATCGAAAATGTGTCTCTAGTGAAAGGCCTAAAGTTCAACCTGCTAAGCGTTGCTCAGCTTTGTTGCAAAGGTAGGAAAGTGATTTTTGACTCAGCGGGTTGCTCGGTCATTGATGGTAACTATGACCAAATTATTCTTTATGCTCCTAGAATGAATAATGTTTATATGATTATTTTATCCCTTGGCTCCAATGATATATGCTTAGTTTCTAAGGAGGAAAATTCATGGCTATGGCCCAGAAGGTTAGGACATATCAATATGACCAATCTGTCCAAATTAGCCAAAAATGAACTTGTTGAGGGATTACCCAATCTAGCCTTTGAAAAAGATAGACTCTACTCAGCATGCCAACTTGGGAAATAATTTAGGAAGACCTTTAAATCTTTAGCTGACATATCTTATTCTCGTCCCCTTGATCTTCTACACGTGGATTTATTTGGGTCAGTTTTGCCGACAAGTCTAGGTGGAATGAAATACACCCTTCTGGTTGTAGATGATATGACTAGGTTCACTTGGATAGTCTTGCTCTCAAGCAAGGATGAAACATTTGAATCATTATTTAGGTTGGCTACCTGGATTATGAATGAAAAAGGACTTAAAATTAATAGAATTCGCAGTGACCATGACAAAGAATTCGAAAATAGGCAGTTTAAGGAATTCTGTTCTAAGCATGGCATTGACTATAATTTTTCTGCCTCTCATACACTTCAGTATAATGGGGTTGTTGAGAGAAAGAATCACACTATTACGGACATGGGTCGTTCTATGCTGAGCGATAACAACCTGCCAAAGTATTTCCGGGGAGAAGCTGTTAACACAACTTGTTATATTCTAAATAGGGTTTTTATTTGCCCAGTTTTGAACAAAACTCATTATGAACTTTGGAAGGGGTGCAAGCCCAAGGTTGGTCATGTGAAGGCCTTTGGTTGTAAATGCTTCATATTAAATACTAAAGACCAATTGGCTAAATTTGACCCCAAGGTTGATGAAGGAATCTTTCTTGGTTACTCAACACACATACATAGTGAAGTATAAGGGAACTGGTCTACCTCAATCTCATATCACCAACTATCAAAGGGTTATGAGAATCAAGAAGCTAAGTGATAAAGTCCTCGCTGATATGTTCCCTTGCACCCTGAAAGGTCTTGCCATCGAAATGTACAATACTTTATTGGATGAGGTGACAGGAAATGAAAAAGCTTTCTCTAAAGCTTTCATTGAGCAGTATGGTTTCAATGCCACCTTTAAGACTACCATATAGAATTTAGAGGCAATCAAGCAGGTCCCTAATGAGAAATTCATGCCCTATTTTGAAAGATGGATGGCCACTCAAGTTTTATTGAAAGATAGACTAAGTCTCCCTAGATGGTCATAAAGTTAATGGATGGTGCCCTACCTGCTTATCGTAAGGTTCTTAGTATGGATAAATTCTCTAGCTACGTTGAGGTCTTCAAAAAAGCTGAGAAATGGGAAAGAATCAAGGAATATGAGAAGTCGAGTGTGTCGGCCATACCTTGGTTCAAAAAGAACGACCCTTCAGGCCTAGCCCAGGCTTCTAAACCAAAATTTGGCTCCGATCTTAAAACAGCAGTAGTGCAAGAAGAAGTGGTTGTAGTCCATACCATTAAAGATGACATTTCCCCATCTTCACTAAGTTGAGGGCTCTTGGTCTTATTCAGAGCATCAAGCCCTACGTCCTGCCCAAACCAGAAGATAGGGATCAGTTTTATTGTTATCACGTCAGTAAGGGTCATTGCACTGGTGCCTATAGAGATCTACTTGAGGCTATTCATAGTTTGATTAGGGAAAAGAAGATACATGAACCCGAGCTTAAGCCCAACACCATCAATAACCGCCCGCCAAATTTTAAGAAATGGGTTACAGCTGTTGAGTCAAGGTTGCCCTCCTACCATGTCTTTAATGTGATCTCATAAGCTAATCCCATGGTTAGTCAGTGGTGGCCTTACCTAACGAACCAATCCCCATTGACATCGATGTATACGAGTTAGAAGGAACTCATAATGAGGAGGCTATGTTGATTCAACCCGAACTAACTGATATCGATGCTTATGTATTGGAGAATGGTGAAATTTAAGGGCTAACCTTATTAGTGGAAACTTATGAGGGGAGAAGTTATGTAAAAAATGGGGTGTTGCATGTTACCCGAAGTGGAAGGTTTCCTCCTGATTCTCTCCCAAAAAGAAGAAGGGGCAGAGATGTAGATATTCAGGTAACTCCAAATATCAATCAAGGTCCAACTTTCACGCATGCTGTTAAGACTTAAACCCCTATTGGTACTGAAATGAAAGATTTAAAGTCACCCCTCTTATCCAGCAATTGCAAGTTACCCCTGCCAATTATAACATTTAGCAACTTCTCATTGACTCTGAAGATCATTGCAAGGGTCTAATAGAAAAGTTGTTAAGCATGGAGGCTACACCGTCTACTACCTTGGTTGAAGTATTTTCAGTTATTGGGGGATCCTCTCCCGATCAAGATAAACCCATTATGTTTTAACTGTCAGACCTCTCTGCCAAAGGAAACAAGCATAACAAGGCACTTTTCATTAAGGTGCAAATCTTTGATCGTTCTATCCCATGTTTTATGGTGGATGATGGTTTCGCCCTTAATCTCTGCCCTACCAAGATCCTTCCTTACTTAGGGCTGGATGAATCCATGTTGGAGAAGTCCAATACTGTTATAAGGGCATATGATGATACGAAGAGAAGTGTCTACGGGATCTTTAAAGTTGAAGTTACGGTTGGGGGAGTAAAGTCTAAAGTCTTATTCACTGTCCTTGACATTCCTATCACATACTTATTATTAATAGGATGACCTTGGCTCTATGCATTAGGGGTCGTCCCTTCCATAGTCCATCAGAAAGTTAAGCTAATCTATAATGTCAAGCTAGTGACCATTGAAGTTGATGAACCATCTGTTATACAGCTATGAAAGCCAAAGAAAAGGAATCCAGGGTGGCTGTAGCTCACCAGGGTATTAATTTTTTAGTTAAGGCGTACATATCGCTTAAAATTGAAAAGATCATGATGAAGCAAGGTTATGTGAAAGGTAAAGGGCTCAGAAAGAATCTTTAGGGTATGTTGGAACCCATTCTACCCCTTTCGTGGCATTCAGGCCTGGTTTTGGGAGTCGCCCAGGTGCTAAGAAGTCCAAACCCCTGTCCTACCTCATGATAGGGGCTGAGGTCAAGTAAAAGACATTCACAGGCGAGGAAGAACCTGTTAAGGTAAGGGGCAAAAAGGTCCCTGGTTTTGAGATCTTTAGCGATATGTATGATTTCAAGAAAGGCTACGTGATTGAAACCTCAATTTTTATGGAAGTATGCGGGAATGCTGAAGAAGATGAAATGAATGAAGCAATCGAGTCCATCACTAAGGCACTAGTAGTACTTATGAGGAAGAACTGGAAGGGAAGTGAGAAGGGAAATCCCATCAGCAAGGCTGTCAAAACTTGGCAAGAGCAGTGGCCAAAGAAACGTGTGCAAACCTGCACACTGGAGCTACCAGTCCCACTATTAATATGGCTAAAGCTGATCAATAAGGCCCTCCGCATGTGGAGGATGATTCAAATGATGTAATTTTTAATGTTGCAAATATTTTTAATGCAAACAATGCCGCTTATAAGGCATATCATAGATAAGTTGTAACCTTAATACTTTTTAAAGCATGTCATGAATAAATTGATGCACCTCTCATTTACATTTCACTCAAGTATTCCATTCTAATGACACCATGCACTCATAACAACAACATTCTTAAAAACATCATCATATTCAATAATAAAGTTGACTTCGAATACATCGCAATGGTATAAATATCCCATGGTTAAAACCTATCACCAAATAAAAGAGAGATAATAAAAGTGCTTAGCAAACATGATAACAACGAATCTTAATCCATCTTTCTTCACAAAAGGGGAAAAGGGTACAAGGATACATGTCGTCAAGAAAGAGAATAAAAAAGACTCATCAACAGCAGGCTGGCTCTAGTTTTGAAAAATGGAAAGAACATCTTAGGTCACAAAGAGATGCCCAAAATCCTGTAAAAACTTCAAAGGGAAACTGATTATTAATGCCAATAAGTCAATCAAAAAGATCTTGTTAAAGATAGTGGCTACTTACTCGGATTGGGCTGATAAACTTCAATTTGCAATTTGGGGGTATATAAATAGTATAAGAACTCCCACTGATCAGAAACCTTTCTCCTTGATATATGGAATAGAAGCTGTATTACCGATTGAAACAAAAGTAAGATCTCTAAGAGTGGCATTCAAAGCTCGGTTAAAAGCATCAGATTGGAAAAGGGCTAGGTATGAGCACTTGAATGCAATAGATGAAAAGCGGCTCAAAACACTTGACCATCTACAAATGTACCAGCATCATATGGCTCAAGCTTACAATAATAGAGTAAGATACCCGAAACAACCTCTAAAAGTGGGTGATCTAGTTCTCAAGCAGCTACGCCAGGTCAACACTAACGCCAAGGGCAAGTTCGGGCCTAATTTAGAAGGACCTTTTGTAGTTAGGAAAGTCCTTGGCAAAGGAGGAATCAAGCTTATGGATATGGTGCTAGTCTAGATTAAGGTTTTAGCAAGTAAAATAGGTGCAGTGGAAGTTCAAAAATTTAATCCAGTTCCCTGGATCTTCTAAGCATAGCATGATTGATAATAGTGCTAGTCTTAAATTATTCTAGGTCATAAACACTTATTAAAAGGACCTAATAATAATTTAATCACTTACCAGTTAAAGTGTGAATCCTAATGTCGGTAGAGTGACCCCTCAGCTACGTGCACAGACTTCAAAGTAGAAGCCCTCTATAAATAGTCCACACGAGCACCACCGATAAAAACCTTATAGAAAGGAAGAACCGATAAAAGAATGGAGAATGGCTAGCTTCTCCCTACTAATTTATTATAGAAGAAACTCCCTTGGTTTTCGATTCTAAGTAAATAAGTCTTTCGATGGATTACTTTTAGGTATAAGAACAACTAAGAGAATAAGAAAGCAAGAGAGAGATTAAAAAATTTAGGACGAAAAAAATGAAGGAGGAGGCTTCTATTTATAGTGTTTAGGAATTATTCAAAAGACAATAAAGTCCATAACCTCAACCAATCAAAAATAAAATAAAAAGGGAAAACTTGTATTTAATTAAAACTCTGAAGAGTTGGAAATTGACTCAAATACTGGGAACTTGCTTAGGGAGCAACCTCCTAGTCTCACTGAGAGACTGCTAGCCATTCGGCTAGCAGTCCCTTATGGGCTTGCGCAGGAGTGCAAGCCTTGGGCTTGTGCCTGCGCACCAGTACAGCCCGCCATGGGTTTCGCTCCACGCAGCACAAGCCCATGAGGGCTGCATGCCTGGGCAGCCCCTTGGGCTTACGCCGAGCCCAAGCAGATTGCTTCTTGCAACCCACTTCTACGTGCCCCCACGGGCCATGCACATCACTGTTCTAAATAGTGCTGCCATATGGCCCACATGCAGGTGTTTTATGTACTGTCTGACAGTACATTTTTAGACCCACTTGCACAGATTCATTCAACATCTAATATTAATAAATCCTGCTAAGTTCATTCCAGTCTACCCTTCATTTATTTTATCCTCATTATTTATCATGCTCATTGGTCCAACCAATGAATATTGGTCTAACCAATATGTTATGGTCTAACCACATTTTCTTGCTCTTCTAGATTAGACCTAGTTTAACGATTCTTTACTTAGCTCAGTCGTAACTCAAAGTGTGTGACTTTAATGGATCCCATAATATTGAGCCGCCAAAAGTTTAACCTGACTCAATCCCCTTTTAGGAATTGACCGCCTCGGAGCTCTAGACCATTATGGACACAAATTACTTTGATCAATCATAGTGGCCTCTAGCAAAGGCATATGACCCCTCAATATTCGGAACGTCACATGCATGTGACTTAATCCCGATTTTGCAATAGTATCAATATAATTCACTCCTTCTATCAACTGTTAAGTACCATTTGGTTTCTAGGACTCAGTTTAAGTGTTAGTCCACTAATATCTATAATAGCTACCCTAGTAGTTTAGTCTTGCTGCCAAAGTACACTACTTAACCATTTAATGTGTTGATCGGGATCCCATCCTATCAACTCATGCTCTGATTAAAGGTTTACAAGTGTGTCACTTCTAATAAGTGGCCAAGGTACATCTCCCTTATATTGCTATAATGGAGTGACAGATTCCATCTTGACTACTCAGCTTACCAACAGACGAACATTAACTATACCCGTAATTATCCGTGACATCCAATCTCATAAAATGTATAGGTATAATCCAAAGTATAGCAACATCTGAACAAGGTAACTAGTATCTCAGGTCTAAGGATATTTATACTGCTATTGCAAAAGGACGATTAAAACACCAACACGTAATATAGATTACCGAGTGTTGTCTTATAGTGGTCTCCAATGTATTTCCCTGAATACATTCACGTGTTAACCCAAGGTGCCACGCTCTAGCACTGGAGATATGTTACTCTGAATCATATTCAATAGGTATGACGACACATGCTAGTCTATCCGTATTCATCAATGTTCATTCTTGATGATATTATGACTAGGGATATTTAGACAAATCATAATTGCACACGAACCAGTTCTCACCAATATAGTCTCAATATGCCCTTGCAATACGTACTATGATTATGTCATGGACTTTTGCAAACACATCAATGAATATATTCCAAACCAGTCATAATATAATTTCACAGTCATTGATATAATAAAAGAGTGCCTTTATTAATATAACTTCGTTTGTACAAATAAAACTAAGATATATCGCCCCAATTGCTTCTAGGGCATACATCATGTCTAACCATCTCCCACTTGCACTAGAGCTAATTAGCTACGTATCGTAAGCCATAACTATTAACTTGCTGGTCATGCTTAATCTATGTCAAAGGCTTGGTCAGACCATCCGCCAGGTTCTTATCTGTGGGTACGTATTCCATCTATATATCCTTATCCTTTATCATATCTTGAACTATATGATATTTTCTGTGTACATGTCCATTTCTTTGACGAGACTATAGTTCTTTTGCCTGAGCAATAGCCCTAGTGTTATCACAATATATTACTATTGGATCCTCACCAATAAATCTCTTTATCCAGGTAACTTGTTTTGCTACTTCTGAAGCAGCAATGTACTCAGATTTAGTGGTAATATCAATAGTCGTATTCTATTTGGAAGTCTTCCAAATAACTACCTCTCCATTTAACATAAATAGGTAACCTGACTATGACTTGTAGTCATCTTTATCAGATTGAAAACTTAAATCAATGAATCCCTTTACTATGAGATAACCTCCTCCATATACTAAGAACATTTCCTTAGTCCTTCTCAAGTACTTAAGGATATTCTTAACGGCCTTCCAGTGCTTCTCACCGGATCAAATTGAAATCTGCTTGTGATGCTCAACACATGTTAGACATCAGGTCGTGTACATACCATAGCATACATGATAGATCCTATTGCGGATGCATAGGGTATTTCTTTCATGCACAATCTCTCCTATTATGTCCCCAGACACTCAGAATTAGAAAGGTTAATTCCATTAGACATTGGAAGATAACCTCTTCTTGATTGCTCAAGGTTGAACCTAGTCAATACCTTATCTATATATGTATCTTGTGAAAGACCTAGCAGCCTCTTGGATATATCTCTGTAGATCTTTATACCTAGTATAAATGCTGCTTCTCCGAGGTCCTTGATGGAGAACTTTCTTGACAACCGCGACTTTACCATTTGAAGAAGACAAATGTCATTTCCTATTCGCAGTATGTCATCAACATATAGCACAAGGAAAATGACTGCACTACCACTAACTTTCTTGTATACACAAGGCTCATAAGCATTTGATATAAAATCTAACTCTTTGATCGTACCATCGAACCTTATATTCCAACTTCTGGATGCTTGCTTAAGTCCATAAATGGATCTTTACAGCTTGCATACCTTCGAGCCATTCTGAGATGTAAAACCCTCAGGTTGTATCATATATACATCTCGATCCATGTTTCCATTTAGGAAAGCGGTTTTCACATCCATCTACCAGATCTCATAATCATAATGAGAAGCAATGGCCAAGAGTATCCTTATGGATTTAAGCATGGCTACTGGTGAAAAGGTTTCATCATATTCAATTCTTTCTTTTTGACTATAACCCTTTGCCACCAACCTTGCCTTATAGGTAATTACATTACCATCCATGTCGGTTTTCTTCTTGAAAACCCCTTTGCAACCTATGGGTGTAACCTCATCAGGTGCATCGACCAATTCCCATACTTGGTCTTCATACATGGAATCCATTTCTGATTTCATGGCTTTTAACCATTTATCAGAGTCTGAGCACTCCATTGTTTCCTTGTAGGTCTTAGGTTCATCATCCTCTATTAGAAAGATTCGTTTATCATCCATGATGAAAAATACATATCTTATAGGAGCATTGGGAACCCTACCAGATCTATATAATGGTTGTTGTGTAACAGGTTGTTCCTCGATCATACTTTGTTGTGTATCAGGCATAGGAATTACCAGTCGATTATCTTGTTCACCTACTTGAACCTTAAATTCAAGGTCGCTCCTACTAGCTTTTGCAAGCATGTGTTCCTTTTCAAGGAATTGAGCAGTCCTAGAAACAAATACCTTTTGTTCCTTAGGTTCACAAAAGGTATATCCTACTATCTCTTTAGGATAACCTATGAACAAGCATTTATTAGCCCTAGCTCCCAGCTTGTCTGACATTATCCTTTTAACATAGGCAGGACATCTCCAAACTCCCAAGTGGGAAAGAGAGGGTTTCTTACCACACCACCTTTCGTATGGTGTTATATCAACTGATTTTGAGGGCACACAGTTTAGTATATAAACAGCGCTCTTAAGTGCGTATCCCCAAAATGATTTGTTGAGACTTGCTTGGCTCATCATAGACCGAACCATGTCTAAAAAAGTTCTATTCCTCCTCTCAAATACACCATTGTGCTGAGGAGTATATAGAGGGGTCCATTAGGGTAATATTCCATTATCCCTTAGATAATCTTGAAAATCTTGGCTTAAATATTCTCCACCTCGGTCTGACCGTGGTGCCTTAATATTCTTTCCAAGCTGTTTCTCAACTTCATTCTTGTAGTCTTTGAACTTTTCAAAACTATTTAATTTATACCTCATAAAGTACAAATACCCGTATCGTGAGTAATCATCGATAAAAGATATGAAGTAGACGAATCCTCCATGTGTAGACACATTAATTGGACCACATAGATCTATGTGTATTATTTCCAATGTACTTGTGGCACGTTCTCCTTTTCCTTTAAAGGGTTTCTTTATCATTTGGCCTAATAAATAAGGTTCACATGCCCTATAAGACTCCCAATCTATTGGGCCCAAGTCACCTCCTTTGTGTAACTTAGTTAAGCGGGATTCATTTATATGGCCCAAACGACAATGCTATAAGTAGGATAATTTGTCTTTATCTAACTTCAATCTCTTAGCATCATTCATATTAAAAAATTTAGCTTTAGTATTTAAAACATATTTGCCATCAATCAAAACTCCATTGCCATAAAGAACACTATTTTTACGAATTTGACAATCTTTATTATTAAATAACACTTCAAATCCGTCTGCTGCCAAACTAGCAACATAAATAATATTCTTAGTAACAACTGGAATATAATAACATTTATTTAATTCTACAAATAGGCTACTTGGCAATTTGAGACTATATGTTCCTACGACTGATGCAGTAACCCATGCTCCGTTTCCAACTCGTAGGTCCAACTCTCCTTTAGCCAGCCTTCTATAGTTCCGCAACCCCTACACAGAAGTACATATATGAGTACCACATCCAGTATCTAATACCCATGTATACTCATTAGGAACTGTAGTGAAATTTTGAATCATGAACATACCTAAAGTAGTTCCCTTCTTAGGGCTCTTCTTCACATGCTCAGAGACATGTGCCTTGCAATCCCTTTTCCAGTGTCCTTGTTTTCCACACTGGAAACATGCAGCTCCTTACTTATTTTTCTTCTTCTTACTGATCTTCTTCTTAGCCTTCAGCCCCTTCTTTTTATGGGTCTTACCCTTTGAAGGTTTGGTTTTCTTAACCATCAATAGATTTATCTGATCCTGCTTGATCTTAGGTTCTACTATTTTCAGCATGTTGATCAATTCTGGGATTATCGTATCAATCTTGTTCATGTAATAATTAGTCACAAACTGTGAATAAATACCATTGAGCGAAGTTAAAATGAGATCCATGCTCAACTCATGATCCATGAAAAAACCTAATCAACCAAGCTTCTTGACATAGCCAAGAAGTTTTAAAACATGATGAGATGCTAAAGTATAGTATGCATCTTAGTACCAAACAAAAGTCTCAAGGTCTCAAACCTCTCAGTCTTTGCTTGCTCAGAAAAGAGTTCCTGAAGATGGAGAATTATGGTATTGAGATCCATATTCTCGTGTTGTTTCTGAAACTCAGGATTCATGGTTCCCAAAATTAAACATGTTGCAAATTCACAATCTTTCCTATGCTTCTTCCACGCTATATGTTCCTCATGATCGCCAGCATCAGGTTCATCAGGAAAGGGCTCATCTAAAACATAAGCCATGCTTTAGCCTCTGAGGACTATTGTCACCGTCTTGAACCGATAAGTAAAATTGGTACCATCCAATTTGTTTTCATGAATAGCACGAAAGTTTATATTTGTAGTCATATTCAACCTATATATAAGAAAAGAATTATTGCTTTAGAGTTAGTTCTTGTACATGCATTTGATTTAAGGTCTTTTAATTAAATACATATTCCTACTATTTTATCAAGGTTCAATTCGAAATCATAATAGCCCCTTCTATTGTCTTTCGGGAAACATGGTCCAACCATTTTCCTTAGTAGGTAGCATCTACAACTCATTTAAGCTAACTTAAATAGCTATAGGAGGATCTAGTCCATTTGCATCTAATGCAATTGATAGTCCATTTGAGTTCCAACCAATGGACGTGCATAACCAATTATATGACTCCTCAAATGATGCCTCCTACCCAGCATTAGCTCCGTTATTACAGATAACTAACCTAGTCCGGTTAAGACTTAACCCTAATTTGAATCATGTGAACAGATGATGTTAAAGAAGAAGGCGTGCTATGTGTGAGCAATTCATTCGATGACAAGGCCCAGAAGCACATATTCGATTATTCAGGAAGGCTAATTTGGTCTTAATAATTTAATATTGGTGCAACCGGTCTCACCTAGTCTAGGACTTATACATGGACATGATTATGAAACTATAACTAATTATGGGCTAAAAGGAATTAGTAGGTCCAACCTAGGGGTCATGCTCAACTGGTAATTCATAATCATTCCATCATGACAAGACTCCACATAGCATACAAACAAACAAGGGGGTTCATTGTTCAAGTTCTTGCACCTATGTCTATAAGTTTTAATTTAATAATTTAAACTTTCAATTGTAAAACCATATAATGAATCCAATTCATTATACTAGAAATTGACTAATTCAAAAAGTCCCTTTGGTAATTAGAATCTAGAACCGATGAAAATTCCAAGGTAGGAGAGGCCCCTTTGAAGTGAATGAGCAGCCTTGTTCAATCCTTACTAGAATAAACACGGGTATTTCTGACTCAGTTAACCATAGACTAATTAAATTAAAGACTTCGTTCTTTTCTAATTTAAGAATTATTCCAAA
Source organism: Euphorbia pulcherrima (assembly GCA_947683365.1). Taxonomy (NCBI): domain Eukaryota; kingdom Viridiplantae; phylum Streptophyta; class Magnoliopsida; order Malpighiales; family Euphorbiaceae; genus Euphorbia; species Euphorbia pulcherrima. The sequence goes on from CANTUS010000014.1 coordinate 48,396,950, forward strand.
TAATTCAAAATTTAAAGCATTTATAATTTCAAGTAAACCATTGTCAATTATTAGATAACTACCCTAACTAAGTTTGAGCAACACTTAATGTAGTTATCACAACATTTTCTATTGCAAGAAATAAATTCTTAGTCATGGCATAACATACTCGAAAATATTTCATAGAAAATCAGACCTAGCATATGTCTAGTCAATTATACAATCGCATTAGGCAGGCTCATGATACCATAGTTGGTCTAGATTAAGGTTTTAACAAGTAAAACAGGTGCAGCGAAAGTTCAAATATTTAATCTAGTTCCCTGAATCTTCTAACCATAGCGTGATTGATAATAGTGCTAGTCTTAAATTATTGTAGATCATAAACACTTATTAAAAGCACCTAATAATAATTTAACCACTTACCAATTGAGGTGTGAATTCCAATCTCGACAAAGTGACCCCTCAGCTACGTGCACAGACTCCAAAGTAGAAGCCCTCTATAAATAGTCCATACGAGCACCACCAACAAAAACCTTCTAGAAAGGAAGAACTGATAAAAGAGTGGAGAATGGCTAGCTTCTCCTTACTAATTTGTTCTACATGAAATTCCCTTAGTTTTCTATTTTAAGTTAATATATCTTTCGATGGATTACTTTGAGGAATCAGGACAACTAAGAGAATAAGAAAGCAAGAGAGGGATTATAAAATTGAGGACGAAAAATAATGAAGGGGGAGGCTTCTATTTATAGTGGTTAAGAATTATTCAAAAGACAATAAAGTCCCTAACCTCAACCAATCAGAAATAAAATAAGAAGGGCAAACTTGTATTTAATTAAAACCACCAGAAAAGTTGGACACCAACTCAAACCAGTCTGACTGGGAGACTGCTGGCCGTTCGATTGACAGTCCCTTGTCAGGTTGTATAGGAGGCTTGCACTTGCCACTTATGGGTCAGTGCTAGTGCACAGGCCTGCGGGCAAAGCAACCCTCCATAGGCTGCGCTCCATGCAATGCGCACTCAAGTGTGCACTACGGTCTGCAACCTAAGCCTATGAGGGTTGCGTACGTGCCCAGCCCCTTGGGCTGGCGCAGTGTGCAAGCGAGCTGCTTGTTGCAGCCAGTTTCTGTGTGCCCCTATAGGCCATGGGCAACACTGTTCCAAATAGCCCTGCCATGTGGCCCATGCACAGGTCTTTTATGTACTATCCCACAATACATTTTCAGACCCACTTACGCAGATTTATTCAACATCTAATATTATTAAATCCCGTTAAGTTCAGTCTAGTCTTCCCTTTATTTATTATATCCTCCTTATTATTTATTAGGCTCATTGGTCCAAGCAATGAATATTGGTCTTACCAATATGTTATGGTCTAACCATATTTTCTTGCTCTTCTAGATTAGACCTAGTCTAACAAATCTTTACTTAGCTCGGTTGTAACTCGAAGCGTGTGACCTTATAGGATCTTATAATATCGAGCCACTAAAAGTTTAACCTAGCTCAATCCCCTTTTAAGAATTCATCGGGTCGTAGCTCCAAACCGTTATGGGCTGCAATTACTTTGATCGGTCATAGTGGCCTTTAGCAAAGGCATATGGCCCCTCAATATTCGAAACGTCATGTGCATGTGAGTTAATCCCGGTTCAGTAATAGTGTTAATACAGTTCATTCCTTCTATCAACTGTTAAGTAACACACCATTTTTAGGACTCGGTTCAAGTGTTAGTCCACTAGTAGTTATAATAGCTCCCCCAGTAGTTTAGTCTTGCTGCCGAAGTACACTACTCAACCATTTAATGTGTTGATCAGGATCCCATCCTATCATCTCATACTCTGATAAGAGGTTTACGAGTGTGTCACTTCTAACAAGTGGTCAAGGTACGTCTCCCTTATATTGCTATCATGGAGTGATAGGTTCCATCTTGACTACTCAGCTTACTAACAGACAGACATCAACTATACCCGTAATTATCCGTGACATCCAATCTCCTAGAATGTATAGGTATAATCTAAGTTATAGCAACATCTAAACAAGGTAACTAGTATCTCAGGTCTAAGGATATTTGTACTACTATTGCAATGAGATGATTAAAACACCAACACATAATGTAGATTATCGAGTGTTGTCTCATAGCGGTCTCTAATTTATTTCCCTGAATACATTCATGTGTTAACCCAAGGTACCACCCTCTAGCACGGGAGATGTGCTACTCTGAATCATATTCAAGAGGTATGACGACACGTGCTAGTCTATCCATATTCATCAATGTCCAGTCTTGATGATACTATGACTAGGGATATTTAGACAAATCATAATTGCACAGGAACGAGTTCTCACCAACATGTCTCACTATGCCCTTACAATATGTGCTATGATTATATCACGGACTTTTGCAAACACATCAATGAATATATTCCAAACCAGTCATAATTTATTTTCACAGTAATTGATATAACAGAAGAGTGCCTTTATTAATAAAACTTTGTTCGTATAAATAAAACTAAGATATATCACCCTAGTTGCCTCTAGGGCATACATCATATCCAACATGTAGATGGGAATGAGTTCATGAATCCAGTAAATCGAGATATGCTTAAGCGTTATCATGTCTAGGTCAAAAGAATTAAATCATAAAAAGCAGCACAAAGAATAAAAGAAATAAAGAATAAAAGAAATAAAGAATAAATCACCCATGAGTGGTCCTCTACTGCTCGGGCAAAAATTAGGGTGCTGCCTGCTGGTCAATGTTCCGTAAAATGGTGAGGCAAGAATTAGGGCACTCAAATGCAACTAAAGCTCGCTAAGCTGAAAACCCGAAAAGGGTGGCTTAGGCTAAAGTTACAGCATCGAGAGAAAAATGTCAGTTGCCTACTGGAAATCTGTAAAAGACTACTAGGCAGTAAGGGTTAACCATTGGAAATTGTTACCATTGCCTATGTACTCAAAGTAATCTCATCAATGAACATGTTATGATGTTGGTAAGAATCGTGGTCTTATTATTGCATGCATGTCTTTAGGTGAAATAATCGCAGATGTGTGAACATCAATTTTTCTCTACATGTTATGCATCATTATTATTCCTTTCACTATACATGTAATCCAATAGAGATAAAAGTACCAAAGAAATCAGTCATATACTATGTTAAAAAAAAGTCTACTGGATTGAACTGCCAAGGACAATCCAGGTAGAATTTAAGACATTCTGCTGATTGAAAACCTGAAAGGGCGGTCCAGGAAAAGTTAAGACACCACAAAAAGAGAAAGAAAAAGCTTGCAGGGTCAAAAACCCAAAAGGGCGGTCTTGGCAAAAATTAAGGCAAAGAAAAAACAAGAAAGAAAAGCTTGTTGGATTGAAAACCTGAAAGGGCGGTCCAGGCAAAAATTAAGGCAAAAAATAAAGAAAATGCTTGCTAGATTGAAAAACTGAAAGGGTGGCCTAGGCAAAAGTTAAAGCTAAAAAGAAAAAGTCCACTGGACTGAGCCATAAAGGATTGTTTAGCAAAAAATTAGGACTAAAAGAAAGAAAAAATAAAGGTTCTATAGGTCATCTGACATCGAATGGCGTATGCAAAAGTTAGAACATCACTTGGTCCCCTCGCTACGAAATCACTAGATAAAAGTAATATGGGTTCTCAAAGTAGCAATACTTAATGATCTCTGTTCAGAAAAAGAAAAATCAGCATGCATAAAAGTTGAATGTCAAAAGTACCAATCCAAGTTTACATTCAAAACAAGCCACGCAGGGCCCAAAAGTATTAACAGTTCAGAAAGTAATAAAAGCACATCATGATTTAAGCGGCTGAGGGATCTTGTCCCTAATGATCCTTCAGAGTCTGATACTGTTTATCCGGCAGTAAATATTCCACATCTATCATCATATGATCCTCGGCTTCCCCATTACTAGCACCTGGCTAGGTAGAGGCCCTAGTCTCTAAAGTCCCTACAGCAGCCCTAGCAGCATCAACTCCTTCAGCATGCTATCTCCACCCATGTGAATCACTCTATATGCAGAAAGATCATCCTCAAACTTGAAATCAGATGGATCTGGCATCTTTTTATCCTTAGTCATCCTTCCTAGCTGGCCATGCAGCATATCAATCTCGGCCCTCGCCCGAGCAGTCTCAGCACTAGCCTAGTCAGCCTCAGTAGTGGCTGCTCGTAACTTCTCCTCTAAGAATCTGGCTCTCTACTCTGAAGCATTCAAGTCTCGAGTGGACTTACTGCACTCCATGGCCAGTAAAGTCTGCAATAGAATCATAAGATTAGTACATGTACATGAATGTCATGGCATGCATCATGCATAGTTTGTTAAATTTTGTAGGTAAAACTTACCGAGGCTAGCACATCCTGGGCTAATAGCAGATCCCACACGGAGAAGTAGCCCCTGGCAATCCTCTTAACCTTAGAAATGGTCACCTAAAAGAGAAAGTCACATCAGAATAGGACATTCTAAGCAGTCACGATGAAGGGTAAAATTAAAGTAGACAATTCCTTACATGGGTAGAGCTAGAAGGAGTGAAACTGATGGGCTGGACCATTTCCTTGAGCTACTTGATAGCTCGCTTCCCTAAATGATCAAGGAATCGAAAGAAAGTATCTAGCTCTGCTTGGAGAACTCCCTCTCGTATAGACCCAGAAGCCCGTGATCGCTTTGTTGGTGGCTCAGTAGCAGCAGCAGGCCTCTTCCATGTGGAAACAAGAGGCTATAACAATAAAAGATTAAACTCATGATCACAATCAATTTCAAGAAATAGTAAGGTATTCACAAGGATTAAGTTATGAAAATACCTGAGAAGAGAGGGTAGAAGACCTAGCCGAACCCTCAGTCCTCCGGACTATGGATGGACCTCCACGGTCGCCCCTCGACCACCCTCATCATCGCCATCATCATCATCATCATCCTCACTGTCACTCCAGTAGAACTCGAGAGGGATATCCTCGTGGTGAATCCTCTAGCAAGGAGGAAGAAGTGAGGAATCGATGAACTCTTTGTATGAACCCTCTAACAATAGCACGCGAGCCCCCTCGCCCAATAGGTACAACCTCTAGTCAGAACCCAACATCAGATGCATCCAGAAGATGCTTGTTGGGATTGGGGGAGGGATCGATCTCTTTACCACAACACTGGTCCTCCACCCTCTGGCTCACCGAAATACCACTCAAAGGAGAGTGGTGACTCTAGGATGAAGCGGCGGTCATCCACGCCGGCCCGCATATGCTCAATAGCCCTATGTATATCCAATCTCTCCCATGGGTTTTGGATGACCTGCATGAAATAAACACACTATAAGTATCACAACCTTGTGGATATAGTTTCTACTAATGGTCTAGTGAAATGTAAAATATAGGTTTAGTACGGAAGAAGTCTACCCGATCTAAGCGCAACTGGCGAAGGAACTCTCTTTACTGCACTGCGGTGAAGGGCTAACCATATTAAAGCCCTATCCACTTGGATATAATGTGCAGTGTCTCAGGCTGCATGGGCAAGTCCGACCTAGGGATAAACTGTAAGTTAAAGGCTCAAATCTGCAAGGCAAAATAAGGATTAGTCGTGGCATAATTTGAATAAAAGGTTAAAGCACAAAAGATTAGTCTAGGATTTACCAGTAGTATCAGGTGGAAGATCTTGAGCTCGGACTGCTCAGCCTAAACTCTGACGTCCAATCCATAATATAACTGCACCAGAATTGCCTGGCACTAGTTCTTGCTTTGCACAGTAGCAAGATCCTCTACAGCAGAGAGCAAATTGTAGTTGAGGTTGCTCAAATATTTTGAAAAGAAGACGGTAGTAAGGAATGTCAATAGGAAAGATCGGGCATACTGATCCCTCTACTTGAACTTGTTTGTCCCCCCGGACAAAGCCCAAGAAATCTCGTTATATAGGCCTTCACCTTAGGTCGGGAATTCCACCTATCAGCATAAACATCAAAATGGATGATATCCCCGCTCCAGTCCAATCCCGTCATAGTGCACACATATGAGGGAGTGATAGTAACCTCCCTAATTGGTAGATGGAATGTATGGGTAATCTCTGACCACCTCTCTGCCAAGACTAAAATGGCACTTGGGGCCGGCGTCTATGGAGCTTGAGGGATGGCCCTGATTACATCACTAAAGCTAAAAGAATCTATGTGGGTTAGTAGCTTAGTTTCCCCTATAGTACGAATCTCTTCATACCACTTCCTGCAGAAGCTCAGGGCTCCCACAGTCTTGTACTGAAACTGCAAAGACAAAATTACAGCTCAATAGGGTTAGAATAAAGCAGATAAGTCAGAAATTAGAAAAGAATTGCAGAAATAAAAAAACTTAGCATTTTGTCCTAGGGGACAGGACCCATACAGGTATGCCCCTCCCGTACGGGTCCTCTCAAGGCTCTCGTACTAAAAATAGGACCCGTACGGGTCCCTTACGAATAGTCCCTACACAAAAACTTCCTAAAAAATCCAAAATCATCCAAATGCAACCAAAGCTCATCCAAAACTATCCTAAAAGCATCCTAGACTAAAGTTACATGCATCAGGCTCTATTCCAAGGTTTGAAACACCCTAATTCATGCAAAAAATCGAGAAATTCTCAAAGAGTTCAAAAATGGAAAATTGAGAATCAAGCAAAATTACCTGAACTTTGGAAGCATGAGTATCAAGAGAGGCAATCAGGGGCACTTCAGAGATAGGAGTGAGCCCCAAAAATGAGTCCTCTTCGCGAAAGGAGTACCTTATAGAAATCAGGCATTCTCGAAGCCCCGAATTGCCCGTCGGGGGTAAATCCTCACATCTAATAGAGAAACAGCCGGTCTTTGGGATCTTTTTATACATTTTGATTGGTTCTAGGAAGAAAATTGCCGGAGAATGCAAAATGGGAAGATTTTGTATAAGGCGGGATATGAGGAGTTGAATCAGCTTTTGAAACCCCTGACAGGGACTCTTACGGGTCCCACCCCACTTATATGGGTCCTAACTCTTAAGTTCCCCACCCGTATGGGTGCTGGCCCACCTATACGGGCCTTCTCTTGCCATCTATGGATAGATTTTGAAACAGTATTTCAGAAAGCATTAGAAATTCATCCCGTCCAAGTTCGGGGCCAACCCCACTTCTCCTCAACCCTATATTTCAGTTATATTCGGGGCAAGCCCCCTAGCTCACCTTGATCCTTGATTGAAGGGGAAAAATTATTTTTGTTTTCATAAAAGTCAATCAAGATTCAAGGTAAGCCATTTTCGAATTGATCACTAATAAGGATGATTTTTGTGCATAGGTCCATCCTAGCATAGTAACTCTTCCCCATCAAACAAATCTTACCAGGGAAGATTTCCCCAGCAAAAGATGTTTTCCCAAAGGATATTACTTTTCTCCCCAGCAACGGAGTCAACCAAGGGGCTTCTCCTCACCAATCAAGGGGCATCCCCCCATCTCCCAGCAGCGAAATCAGCTAATCCAGGGTTGTCCTCCCATTCCCCAGCAGTGGAATCAATCAATGGGCACACCCCCATCATCAAAGACCTTAGGGGAACCCACCCTATAGAGCATTCCCAGTAGTGGAATCAGTCAAGGGGCATACCCCCATCATCAAAAACCTTAGGGGCACACCCCCATCATCAAAAACCTTAAAGGAACCCACCCTAGGGGCATTCCCTAGCAGCGAAACCAGCGAGGGGCACCCCCAATCATTAAATGCCCTAGGCGCACTCACCCTAGAGACATCCTCAGTTATAGGACCAATCAAGGGGTACTCCTCTGAGGGGCACTCTCTAAGGAGCATTCCATCCCTAAAGTAATCGGGCCAAACCCGACATTTCTTGCACTTAGTTTTCAGTTTATTTCAGGGGCTAACCCCCATCCACCATCTTCATTCTTAATTGAAGGGGCAAAAATATTTTTGTCATCCTAAAGTCAATAAGGAATAAAGATGTGTCTGGTTGGACAATTACTAACTCAGTGTTTGATTGTTGTCTCTTTTCAGGTCATTTGAAACCATTAACCAGGAAAGTCGATCCGCCTTAGGAAAGGGATACATCACCAGTCACGAAAGTTGATTCGCCTCAAGAAAGGGATACATCAGTTAGGAGAGTAATCCGCCTTAGGAAAGGGATACACCATCAGCCAAGAAAGTCGATTTGCCTTAGGAAAGGGATACATTACTAGCCAGGAAAGTCGATTTGCCTCAAGAAAGTGATACATCAGTCAGGAGAGTCATCTGCCTTAGGAAAGGGATACACCATCAGCTATGAAAGTCGACATGACTTAGGTAAGGGATACATCACTAGTCAAGAAAGTCGATCCACCTCAAGAAAGGGATACATCAGTCAGGAGAGTCATCCACCTCAGGAAAGGGATACACCATTAGCCAAGAGAGTTGATCCACCTTAAGAAAGAGATACACACACCTTCCCTAATTGAGTCACTAGGGATGCAGAGTAGTAAATGAAATTTATCCACCTCAAGAAAGGGATACACATTGATAAGGATAGTCATCCACCTCAGGAAAGGGATAAGCATTGGCAAGGAAAGTCATCCGCCTTAGGGAAGGGATATACATTGGCAAAGGAAAGTCATCCACCTTAAGAAAGGGATAGGAACTTAACCATATCATCACCTCAGTTATGATTTCTAAACCCTCGCTCACATCGTGAGATCATATAGATTAGTATCTGCAGTGATCCTACGAGGGGTAGTCTGTGAGCACTGAATTTTAACAATCTTTCTTGTGAAACGATGATGAGAGCTATATGATGCATTATCTTGTAGGTGTTATCCATCAGAGTTGTTCCTACTACTATAGAGTTGAGTTTGGCCAAAGTTTGGAGGCCTAGTCTGCCCTTAAGGACCTGTACGGATGCTGCCTGGTGGTACGGATACACTGGCGGACCAGTACGGTTCATTCCTTCCATATGCCTGGCGTGGGACCCGTATGGGTCCTCTTATTACTTAATTAGGCTCTTTCGAAAGTTGTCCCTTACCTATTACGAGAATAGGCAGGTCATGAATGCGATTTATTACATTCAGACCTCATTTCCCCCATATATAGGGCCCTTTCCTCAAACTTTCATAATATACAACTCATATACAACACAGTAAGTATACTATACACAAATTCTAGCAGTTTCTATAGGTATAGAAAGGGTATAATGGAGGTATAGGAGGTATAAAATAGGGAGAAAACCCATTCATTGAGGTTTTTTCCACACAAACACTCGCCTAAATAGTCCTATTTCATTTACTTTGGCCAGACTCTCTCAATATCAAAGGGATCACCTCAAAGTGGATTCAAGCTGTAAAGGTAATGCTCTTGAGTTTTAAAGAGACTCACATCTCAGCTATTTTATTGTTATTCTTAGCCTCCTCTATTATATCTCTTCTTTTATTTCTGCTTTGGGTCTGATCCTAACCCCTTTGAGCCTTGTTGGCACCATATGTCCTTAGGGATATTAAATCGGTGCGTCATACTCATAAGGAAGAAAATCTCATTTTTATTTCAATTCTCCTCCATTAATTTGTCTATTTCGAATTGAGTTTCTGCCTAGGACCAGACAGGACCCGTACAAGTCCCCCATACCCGTACTAATCCTCCCCGATACCCGTATGGGTCCCACCCACCTACCCGTACAGGTACCAGTCCCCAAGCAGAACCCAGAATTCATTTTAATTCGATTAAAAATCAATCAAACTCACCATTTGCCATCCGATCATTTTCACTAATAATCTAGTAAATCACTTGCAAAAGTTGAGTAAAAGCTTTCCTGTTTGGCTTTCCTTCTCTCATGGCAAAAAGAGGGCGCCCTAAACGGAAGCTGTCATTGCCAAAAGCTATTCTCAGTGTTGCTTCGCCTTTGGTGGTTATTTTCAATGCCTCTACTTTGCTTGACTCTAGCAAGGTAATTTCTAACGAGATTAACTCTAGTTCTAATGAGGGAGATTGGGAAATTATTTCTAGCCCTTCTAAAGGGGAAAAAACAATCTACCAATTCTAATCCTGAATCATCTACAAAGACTGATTTTCTAGATCCTACTAAGAAAGCCTTTAGGGATTCAACTATGTCTAGTGAGAAACTTTTGTTTATTCAGGCTATTATTAAAGAAGGTAAAAAGTTGTGTGTTATCAATCCTGAAGATGACATATCTGAAGAAACAATTTGAAATGCTTTTGTAATTTGTGCAGTTTTCAGTTCTAAACCTCCTCTTTAGGTCTTTGAAGGTTTTATCCGATAGATCTGGTCAGACTTTGGGGTTGAGAAGGTTCTTAGGTTAGAAAATAACCATTTTGCTATAAAATTTCAGGATGTTTGCGCTAGGGACAAAGTAGTGGAACATGGAATCTGGTTTTTTTTAACTATAAACTCATTGTTGTGCTCCCTTGGACCAGTGATTTTGACTCCCTAAAAGTATTAAAACTGTTCCTATATGGGTGAAATTTCCCTGCTTGCCTATGAGGTATTGGAATAAGAAGTCTCTTAGTGCGGGAACACCAATAATGTCGAATAGAGTCAGTAAGGATTGCTCATTTCTGAATTTTGCAAGAGTTTTAATCGAAATAGGGATTGGTGAGGATTTAATCAGTGAAGTTTAGTTTATAAATGAGTATGGCCAAGTTGTATCTGAGGAGGTTGATTATGATTGGCAACCAGTTGTGTGTAAAAATTGTCGTAGTATGGGGCACCAAGAGAAGGATTGTAAACATGTGAAGAAAATGGTGTGGCAACCTAAACAATTTCTTCCACAGCTGGTTGACCCTCCACTGCAAAGCGAACAACCATAGAAGAATATACTTGTTTAGTGACAACAAACAAAGAAACCAGTAACTAATAAGAAAACTAAAGTGGTTGTCAATGAACCTAGCTGATGAGTCTCCATGGCTAACCCAACACAGGAAAAAATCAGGGTGGCAACAAATTTGTAAATGTCTCTAAAACAGCAAAAGGAAAAGCGAAAATAATTGTTGATGGGGGGTCAACTAGAGTGGAATGTTTGGGGCCTAAATAGGTCCTCTAATCAACATGCAGTTAAAGAGCTTTGCTCTGTTAATAAATTTGAGATGTGTGCATTTTTGGAAACTAAGCTAAGCAAGAATTCTGTTGATGTCTTTATTAATAAATTCTTTAATGGGTGGCAGTATCTCAATAATTTTAATTTCCATGTAGGTGGTCGCATTCTGCTTTTATAGCGTGGGGATATGTTTGATGTTAGCCTTAAGTTTGCTTCTTCTCAAATAATGCATTGTGAAGTGAGAATAGTTGGTAGTGCTAATCCCTTCTTTTTCTCTATTGTTTATGGCCTAAATACTGCTAATCAGAGAGCGACATTATGGGAGCATCTTAGTTCCATCTCTTCCACTAGTCCTTGGTTGGTCTGTGGAGATTTTAATACTGTCTTTTCTGCTAATGACAAACTAGGGGGGAATCCGATTGTGAGTATTGATATTTCTGATGGTGTTGATTGGGTCTAGAACTCTCATTTGGAGGAAATTTATTGTATGGGTCCAAGGTACCCTTCGTTAAATAATTAAGATCATGCGGCTAGAATCTATTCAAAACTGGAATGGGCTTTTTGCTAATGAAGCTTGGTCTGATTTGTTTAATACCTATTATACCTCTTACCATTCCAGCCCTATTTTTGACCATTGTTTTTTATCATTAAAAGTATTTGCCAAAATGACCAAGGGGTTAGACCATTTCAATTCTTTAATATATGGACTCAACATCCTGGGTATAGGGAACTGGTTGCTAATACATGAGAGACCAAATTTGATGGTTCAGCAGCTATGAGGCTTGTCCTTAAACTCTCTAAACTTCGTACCAAGTTGAGGCAGTTTAAAAAGCATAGATTTGGCGATGTTACACTGGATTTTCAGATAGCTGGTCAGCGGGTTGAGACTATTAGATTGGAACTTCAAGGGAATCCATAGAACCATGACTTATTAATTAAAGAGAAAGAAGCATTACTTACTTATACTACAACCAGTCAAGCTTATGAAATGTATCTCCCGCAACAAAGTAAAGTTACTTTGCTAAAATTGGGGGATAGTGGCACTGGTTATTTCCATGCCTCAATGAAGAGTAGGGGAAATCAAAATAGAATTTTATCATTTATAGAGAGTGGGATGAGAAACGAGGACTTTGATGCTGTGAAAGCCCACTTCTTAGATCACTTTAAGAAGTTCATGGGCACCACTAGTATGACTACTAAGAAGTTGGATAAAAAGCTTATTACTCAAGGACCTTTGCTTAGTGTGAGTTAGTAATTAACTCTCATTAACCCGTTTCAAGAAAAGAGATTAAAGAGTCCATGTTTGAGATTGATAGCAATAAAAGTCCCGAAATTGATGGATTTGGGGCTGGGTTTTTAAGAATTCTTGGGACCTTGTTGAAAACGATATTGTGGTAGTTATCAATAAATTTCTTGTCACTTGCAATCTGCCTAAATCTCTTACGTCGGCCACCTTGGTTCTAATTCCAAAAGTTGAACACTCTTCTAATACGGGGAATTATCGTCCTATAGTGTGTTGTAGTACGATATACAAATGCATCTCCAAGCTTCTATATAAGTGATTGAGTTCAGTTTTACCTATGTTGGTCAATGCCAATCAAGGTGCATTTGTTAAGGGCCTGTTGTTGGCTCATAATGTTTTAATTCTCCAAGATTTACTTCATCTCTATGGTAGAACTAATGTATCCCCTAGGTGCATGATTAAAATAGACCTGAGTAAAGCCTACGATTCATTTGCGATTTGATGCACTCTCTCATGTTCCCTGCTAAATTCATTGACTGGGTGTTTGCTAGTCTTCAGAGTGCCACTTATGTCCTATTCCTTAATGGACGCATTCATGGTTAAGTTAAAGGTAATAAAGGTCTACGGCAAGGAGATCCAATGTCCCCACTCTTGTTTGTATTGGTGATGGAGTATTTCACTCGCATTCTACATTAGTATTCTTTAAATTTCTGAGCTTCAGTTCTACACAGGCTGCAAAAGGGTGAATTTGAATACTCTTTATTTTGTGGATGATTTGATATTGTTATATAAAGCCAAGGAAAAGTCTCTTCAGGCCTTGCTTGAGGGATTTGAAATATTTTCTACTACCATGGGGTTGATTATCAATAAAACAAAATCATGTTTATATGTTAGAGGGGTTTGAGGCCGTGGAAAGTAGGCTGTTGCATTTGGCAGGTGTTGCAAAGGGTATTTTCCCCATGAAATATCTTGGTGTTTTGTTAAAGCCCACTAAATGGGACTGCTCTTGTATTGTAGAAAAATTCAACAAGGCTGTGTCCATCTGGGGTTCTCGGCATCTATCTTTTGCAGGGTCTGCCCAGCTCATGTCTTCTGTACTCTTTGGCATTCTAAATTACTGGATGAGCATCTTTCTCCTTCCGCAATATGTGATTAAGAATATTGACCAAATTTGTAGGCGCTTCCTTTGTGATGATGAAGATTGAAAACACAAAATCCACACTATGGCTTGGGATAAGATTTGCTTACCCAAAGCCTATGGAGGCATTGGATTTACTGAAGGATCTAAGTGGAATAAAGCTTCTTTAGGCAAGTTCCTGTGGGCCATTGCTTTCAAAAAAGACTCTTTATGGCTGAAATGGGTTAATAGCTTTTGTATTAAGTCTAAAGATTTTTGGATGGACCCTTTGAATGGAGACTCTGGCTGGTACTGATAAAAGTTGTTAAAGCTTCGATCTGCTCTATCAGTGAACTCCTTACAACGCTATACTGTTAGTGGCCATTTTTGCTTAAATAAATGTTATTTGCTACTGGAGGGACCTGTCATTAAATTCAACCTTTGTAAGCATGCTTGGTGCCCCATGGCGTTATCAAAGTACCGCTTTATTTTTTGGCTTGCTTTACACCAAAAACTTCTGTCAAGAGATTGTCTAGCACAGTTCATAACTAGTATGGATCAATGTTGCCCTGTTTGTGAGCTTGGTATTGAAGATCATGCCCATTTGTTCTTTAATTGCCCCTTCTCCAGAATGTTAATTGGTTTTGTTCATAATTGGTTGGGTCTTAATTTTGCGCCCATTGATTTCCAGGTCTTTCAATTATGGCCGCATAATGTGAAAACCTCATCTTTTTCTTGTATGTTAACTATCTCTGTAGTACAAGCTATGGTTTATGCTGTGTGGTTGAATAGCAATAAATGTGTTTTTTTTAAATTCTGCCAAACTGAAGAGTTTTGGTTCAACCAAATCCGGTTTACTATTAGATGTCATTTCTCTTTGTAAAGAAAAAGAGCTAAAATAGTAGCAGATAGGAACATTTGTGACAAACTGTTGATATAAAGTCTTGTTCACATTGTAAAGTCTTTTTGCTTATAGTTAATGGGCTCAGCTTTCCGTAAAAAAATCATAAAATTTAAAATGTGTTTCCATAACAAAATACGTTGAAGACTTGTTATTTCTCTCTGATCCTAGAAGCCTTCCGGGATCTATCGATCGTAAAACCACCACACTAACATAATTACATTTTCCCTATTAAAATGTTGACTTATGATTTGTATCGAGATTTGGGTCTCGATTCTTTTATTCATTAAAATTAGCTATTTGTGCAAACTTGAACTAAAAAGGTTTTATCATGCCTAAATCCAACCAACCCTCCAGTGGGCCCTACCTCTGATACAGGCGCCAAGGGAGACTCACAAGTCATAGACACCTCTTAGTCCTGTAAGTACCTGTACATCCCACCTGGTACTTTAACCTGTATCTTGAGTAGATGGTCTGACACCTCCCACACTTTTCACTTCCACTGTGGAGAGTATACCATCCTTGCGCTGGATTGCTGTGCCATCACAGGTCTTCCTTTTCATGGTAATGTGATCCACTTCAATGCTTGCTTTACTTATGATCACTTTGATGTGGAGGCTATAGAATCTCCACATTTTGCCACTTTGATCGATCCGACCCGTTTTGACGAGTATGCTTGGGGCCAACCCGTGCTGGGTCATTTGTATTAGGCCCTTGATCAGTGTGTGAGGAACAAGATTGGCAAGTTCAAGTCTTATCTTCAGATTGTCTATATGAGAACCTGACTCTCTCTTCTCCTTTTATGTGCATTTTCACTTGTCTTTGGGTGTTCTGATCTTTTTGACTTTTTGTAGATCTGATTTTTCGAGATGGGGATTCTTCCTATGACTAATCTGGTACAGAATGGCTATCCGTTCTATCCCTATTTGCCATACTATTAGCGCGGTTGGGAGATTGAGCCCCATTCTGCCCTTTCTACTAATCTATGTACTCTGTCTTCGGAGTAGGTACAGTTTCATAGCCTTTTTGACTTGCTGCAATTGCTATATCTGCTACAATTATTGCATCAATGCCGGATTTCTTTTCCTCTTTTTAGATCAAGACATAACCTTGGGGGCATGAGCTTTAATGGCCGAAGCCTATGAGATTAACTGGGGAGGCTGTTCATTCCCAGTTGATTTTAAAGAATCCCTTTTCTTTAGAGTGGTACCTTGGAGAGCATGTCCAGGGTTGGCATCTTCCTCCTAAGTCACGCTCTATCCCTCTTGATGTGCCTCGATGGATCTTCTAGCCTTATAGTTCACCTGACTTTATGCAACTGGCATTCGATGGCTTACCTAGTGCCTTCTTGGAGCGGATTAGGGGGTATGAGGAGTTTTGCTACTCGCAGCTACTTGGATGGCTAAAAATAGAACTTGTTCCCATCGCGCCTCAGCCAGACATTCATAATCCCTTGGAGGGTGATGCGCCTTCGACTTCTGCCCCAAGCGAGCGAACTAGATTAGGTTCGCCTAGAACTATCCAGATGATGGTATCTTTGTTTTCATTGACTTAAATTCCTTCTTCGCCTTTCCATTTTATGCTTAGTTGGCCTAATTTTCCTCCGCTTGGAGCTCCTCGGCCTTATCGGTCCCGCCTTAGAGTCTAGTGATGGTGGAGGGACATCCAGGATTTCAGTATCAGCCTCCCATGTTTCTAATGTACCATCCTGACCTAAGTACGTATAAACCGGTGGTTCAGCCTTATCTAGATCCTAAGCATTCGGTGAATTTCCATCCTGTCGACGTCACTCATGTGAGTTCTTTTTGCCCCTTTTCTTATTTATCGGATCATATGGGTTCTTACTCATCTTGATCCCTTATCTCTCTTTATAAATGCCCATTTCCGATAGCATCCCCGACTGGGGGTACATCCAGGGGTAGCTGCGGTTCATAATGAACCAAAATTATAAGATGGCAGTATGTTTATTATTTTGTGGTTCTAATGATGATGCATGATATGTCATGAAATTCATATGAATGATTTATGTTAAAATGTGATAGTTGGAGATTTGGCGGCTCCAGGCTCAGTTGGGGACGCTCTAGGTGGATGATCAGCACTAGCAGCCTCAGCACGGCCAGGGCAATCCTTTATAGTTCTTTCCACAGGGCATCCGTCGTCTCTTAATACTAGTCATCCGGGTTCCAGTAGCGGATAGTATATAGGATTTTCTTCTTTTATTGTTTGCTTTTATTTCGGGCTATTTGTAAGGCCTTCTCTTTTTTGTATGAACTCATTTTTATTAATGAAAGAATCTTACATCATTCTTGCGCCTCGTGTTTCCTTTCTTTTTTTGATCATCGAGTTTATCGGGGTAATTTGCTAGATATTGGCAGATTTACCCATAAACTATTTATAGCGAACCACTACTCTTTTAAAATTTTGCCATGGAGGGCTGTATCTATTTTTGTGCCGATTTGAATGTGTATCTGAAAAACTCTGATGGTTGGGACCATCTCGAGGTCTATGATTAATTGCATACGAAGGAATATTGTTGCAAATTTATCACGGACAATGTGATCTTGGCTGCTGTCAGGTTCTGGGATCCTATTGATAATGTGTTCTAATTTGGAGATCACAACGAGCTATGCCCCTTGTATGAGGAAGTTTGCGGGCTTGTGAGATCTTCGGCTGATATGCCTCCAACTATTCTGATGCATCACTTAGAGTTTTCTGATCCATTGATGAATTACTTCCATCTGCAATTATTTGATAGGCGCCGAATGATTTGCAAGAAGGGCTTGAGGTTGGATGTGGCATTCAAGATAGTTAGGAGCCTTTCCCCGGATGATGCGAGCTGGCTTCTGCTTATTTTCTTACTCTTCTTAGGGGTTTTTCTTTATGAGGCCCCAACTTTGGTCTGCAGCTTCACCTTTTTTACCATCGTTGATATGATGTTAGAGGGGAATCTCCCATTGTAGTGAGCTTAGCCGAGACACTGATCTTCGTGTGCTCTTCCCATAATGGGACTGAAGTTACTACTAGGGGTAGCATGCTTCTCCTTTAGGTCAATTTTAGCTGAGCCTTTCTTTTTGCATGAACCGCCCTTTTGGGTTTTTAATTCATCAGGCTTGCCTTAATTTTTTCCTAGACCGCCCTTTCAGGTTTTCAATCCATTAGGCTTTCCTCTTTTCTTTTTTTCTTCTTTTTTTATTTCACTCTTTTTTTTACTCTCTTTTTTGTGTGTTGCTTTTGTAGCTTTGGCTTTGGGACAAGCTTTCTGTATTATTAATTCCCACGAGCATGGATTATCATCTGAAGGCCTACCAGGCACGGGGTTCCGTAGTTCTCATCGACAATCATCCCTATAGAGACTTTACTATCGAGGAGTGGGTCGAGTTTATGGGGAGCTAAGCTGTTGAGGATATTTACTGGGTTTGCCCTTCGTAGGGAATCATGTATGTGACCACTAATGTTGCTAGAGATGGTGTGGTCCTTATTGGCCTTTCCGAGATTATCACCTATTCTCCTAGTCGCTTGTGCAGGCAGTATGGTCGCCCTTAGGGGTTCTCAGCATCATTGTGCACCCTTATTGGCTCTGAGCTTTCTTACACTCGGGATTATCATCCTGACATGAGGTGGATCAATCACTCTTGAGTGGAGGTGAACTATTTCGTGCCTTTTGACATCCACCCTTTTGAGGCTTATCGTGTCTGGGTTACGAGTACTCGAGAGTTCGCCACTCTTGAGGAGAGACTCATTGAGACTAGGAGGCTTCATAGTTTCCTTGGAGATCACTAAGCTTGCCACTATGTGTCTTTCATCTTTATAGGAAAATAAAGGCTTTAGGCCTCGTTGTTTTCCTTTTGTTGTTTCCATTTCCCGTTTGTAATGCATTTTATGTGTAATAAAGGTAAAAAGATGCTATTTGAATGCGTGTTTTATTAAACAATTCGTAGTTTCCATTTAATGCACTCATGCAGTATTTTTAACACGAATACATTATTATAAAAGATATTACTTAAATTGGAAGGACACATGGTATTTATTTCCAAGAAATGCCCATCGTTGCCTAAGGTTCTGAACATATTTTACTTAAGGCTTTGTTCTTTTATTTTGGGGCCTTTATCTTTGCTCAAGAACCCTCACTGACTCTTAATATACCTTTATATTTTCTTCTTTGTTTCTTGTTTTTACACGAGATAGCACTTAAGCTTGTCACAATTTACTGGATTTACAAATTTTTTGCCATCCAAATCTGAGATTTTGACTGCCTCTTTACTGAGAGTCTTCTTTACTACGTATGGCCCTTCCCAGTTTGGTTGGAATTTTCCTCAAGCATCCATGTGCATCCTGTGAGATTGTTTTAAGGCCAGATCACCTATTTGCATGGGTTGATCTTGCCTTCTCACTTTACGATTGTAAGCTCTTACCATGCGTTGTTGATACAACTGCATGTTTTCTAATGCGGTTAATCACTTCTTATTGATCAAAGTAAATTCTTCGTGCTTCACCTTTGCCCATTCATCCTCTGAAAGTGTTGCTTCGAGAGCTACGCGCAAAGACTTAATCTCTATTTCAACGGGTAATACTGCCTCCATCCCATAGATGAGAGAGTAAGGAGTCTGGCTCGTTGGAGTTTTGACACTGGTTCTAAAACCCCACAAGGCATAAGGTAAATGGTCGGCCCATTCTCAATAATTAGTGATCATTTTAGAGAGGATCTTTTTAATGGCCTTATTAGCTGCTTCTACGGCTCCATTAGCTTGAGGGTGATAGGGTGAAGAGCGATGGCACTCTATCCTGTGCTTCTCAATAAGATCAGCTACTTCCACTTAGAATTGCACACCATTGTCACTCACTATGTGATGAGGAATGCTGTATCTGGCAAAGATATGTCGCTAGATAAATCAAGCCATTTTCTTGGCTGTGATGCTCGTATATGATTCTGTTTCAACCCATTTGGAGAAGTAATCAACTGCCACTATTATGAAGCAATAGCCATTGGTCAAAGAAGGTCTTATCTCCCTGATGATGTCGATGCCCTAATTCGAGAATGGTGAAGGCGTTGTCAAATTTTGCAAGGTCATTGGGGGTAAATGACTCATATCCCCATATATATGACAAGCATTGAAAGTCTTCTCTTCTTGAATATAGTCAGCTAACATGGTTAAGCAAAAGTGTCCCATTCTCTGAATTTTCTTAGCCATCATGATTCTGTTCATGTATAGGCCGCAGTCTTCTGAATGTACATCCTTCATCACCTTTTCTAATTCTTGTTAGGTCAGGCATTTTAATAGCGAACCGTTAGATGATATTCTGAACAAATCTCCCTTGATTAGGTAGAACTGCACAACGAGCTTTCTTGGCATATTTCTGTCGGAATATGTAGCTTCGACCAAGAATCCACCGCTTTCGAGGAACTTGACAATGTTAGAGTACTAAGGTTCTTCCTTATCCATGACGCCTTCTATTATACGGACATAGTACAGGGATCGGGTCGTCTCCATAACAAGGGGTTTGATTGGTTGTCTCTGAGGTCCTTCCCACATGGAGGCTAGAGTGGCCAATGCATCTGCCATATGGTTCTCCTCTCGCGGCATATGACAAAATTTGCATTCACTGAATACCATGGCATTCCTCCATATAGCTTCTAAGTAAGGTCAAAGGGATTCTTCCTTCAGTTCCTAATCTCCTGTGACGTGCTTGATGACTAAAGTTGAATCACTGATAATTTGTACTTTATCTGCTCTGAGAGTGATTCAGGCAGACATTCTAAATAGACAAGCTTCATACTCTACCCCATTATTCGTGGTGAGAAATTCCAATCGCTTTGACAGAGGTATTAGTGCTCCATCTGGGGTCATGATGATAACTCCCAAGCTAGCTCCTTGCTTGTTAATAGCACCATCAAAGAACATGGTCCAATTTCCAGGTTTTTCCTTAGTCATTGCAAAACATTCATCAGGGAACTCCAGGTTTTCTAGTTCTCCTTCCTTGAGTGGTTGATTTGCTAAGAATTTAGCCACCACTCTTCCTTTGATGGTCTTCTTGGTGACGTATTTGATATCGAACTCGAACAGTAATAAGAGCCATCTTGCCAGTTTTCTTATTAGCAAGGGTGCCTGGCACAAGTACTTCATTAGATCCACCTTGATGACTGCTTGATTCGATAGGATTGGAAGTAATGCCTGAGCTTCTTGGTAAGCCAGACCATGGCAGCACATTTTTCTCCAAGATGGTATATCGAGTCTCGTACTCTACTAATTTCTTACTGAGATAATAGACTGCATGTTCCTTTTTATCTTCGTGCTCCTGAACCAACGTGGCCCCCACAGATGTTTCTTCTACGTCCAAGTAGAGAATGAGCAAAATTCTGAGGATCGGTGGCTTTAGCATAGGCAGGTTCATTAGGTAGGTCTTGATTCTATCAAAGGCTTCTTGACATTGTTCATTCCATTCTATTGGTTGCTGCTTCCTCAAGATCTTGAAGATGGGTTCGCATGTGGTGGTCAACCGTGCTATAAAGCTTCTGACGTACTATATTGACCCTAAAAAGCTCCTTACTTCTTTCTCGGTCTTCGGTATGGGCATTTCTTTGATAGTATTAGCCTTATCGGGGTCCATCTGTATGTCTCTCTTGCTAACTACATGCCCCAGCAATTTACCTGATGTGACATCGAATATACACTTCTTCAAGTTGAGATAGAGATTATAGTTGTCAATTCTTGTAAGTAATCATTATAACACTGCTGGGTGTTCTTCTGGTGTGGCGGACATTACAAGCATGTCGTCCACATAGACTTCCACTTCTTTGTGGATCAAGTCATGTAGTAGTGTGGTGACTGCTCACTAGTAGGTTGACCCTTCTTTTTTTAGTCTAAAAGGCATCACTCTAAAATAATACATTCCCCATTCTAAGATAAATGCAGTCTTGAACTTGTCTATTACATTCATGAGGATCTGGTGGTAGCTGGAGAACCCATCTATGAAAGAATACATGGTAGCCTTTGTCGCGCAGTCAACCAGAACATCAATATGCGATAGCAAAAAATCATCCTTAGGGGTAGCCTTATTCAAGTCCCTGAAGTCGACCCACACTTTGATGTCACCATTTTTCTTGGGCACAGGAACTACGTTGGATAGCCAAGTAGGATACTCGACGACCTCCACGAAGTTGGCATTGATCTGTTTGGCTAAAACGTGATTTTTTAGTACTTTTATTAATTCTCTCTCTTATTTGATGGGCAATTGATTGGAAATGTATACCATTTTTGAATCATCTCCTGTATTTAAGTTAATATCTTTTTTAATATCATTATTAATATTAAAGATGCTAGATGAATGTTGGAATGGATGCATGGAATTGTAATCAGAAAAACAATCCAAATAAGCAAAGTAATTCATCTTATTATCATCATAAAGTACATTATTCAACTCGAACATATTGGAAATAGAAATGAAAGACTCATCCTGATCAGTGTGGTCTAGATCTGCAGCAAATGATTCTTCTATGGTAGTCGGCTTTAGCAGGATGTCCTCATCGTCTTTCTCTTCTACCTTTACTTTGCCCTTCATGGTTTTAACCATGTCTATGAAAGCCTGGCTTAAGCGGCCTCCTTTGCTCCTTGCTTCCTCCACTATCTTAAGTTGTGCTTGGAGGTGTTTGGTCAGAGTGTCGAGGATTTCCTCTTCTTTGCTCTTCTTCTTGACTTTCTTTGGGTGCACTTGTTCATCAAGCTTGGTCTGATTGGGAAGTTTCCTAGCATTTGGCTAATGATCTACTTTCTCCATCATATTGGCAATGGAGCGTTTTTCGTGCTTGCCATAGTTGACTACATCTGAGAAAATCTCAAATCCCAGAACTGTCCTCCCTTGGTGAGTAATGGGTTCAGGTGTTCCATTGTAGGGCTGCTCTGATTTCTTTCAAAAGACCATCTTGTTGGTGATTCCTCTGATGCCTTTATAGACTAGTCCTGCAGGTTTCCACTCTCCTGCCCCTATATTAAAAGTCGGCATTCCCTGCTCATGGGCACCTAGTCCTCACCTCGGAGTATGATACTTCTGCATGTAGCCTTGAATCTAAGGGCCCCAATGTACTTCTGGTTGCTTGCTTAATTCTTGACTAATCATGCATGTGGTAAAGCCTTTCATATGGCTTTTTTCTATCTTCAATGCTGCCACCACTAATGCTTCATCGGCCTCTAAAGTGATGATCTTTCCATGGAATGAGATATTGATTTTCTGGTGAAGAGTGGACGGGGCTCCTTCCAGAGAATGAAACCATGGTCGTCCTAGCAGTATAGAGAAAGTCACTGGAATGTCTGTGACTGTAAATAGCACGATAGACGAGATTTCTCTGATAGTGAATTTGGCTTCAAGTGTGCCGATAACGGTTCTCTTTGAATTGTCATAGGTCTTGATGACTGTTATGGATCTCTTTAAGTCCATCTCGGTTAGTCCAGGATTAGAATAATATCCTTCGACAGACATTCAGCGATGATCCGTTGTTAACCATTATATATGGCATGATGCACCCAAAAAGACTTGCCTTAAAGTGGAGAGCCTTATCATGGTGAATGCCTTCATTGGGTAAATCTAAGCTCAAGAAAATAATATCAGGGATAACAGAGATGGTTTCAGCTTTAAGTAGTGCACAAACTTATTCTGGTGATGCCAAGTGTAGGCACTGGATTTTAACGATCCTTCTCACAAAACAATGATGAGAGCTATATGATACATTCTCTTACGGGTGTTATCCATCAGAGGTGTTCCCACTGCTGCAGAGTTGAGTTTAGCTAAAGTTTGGAGACCTAGTCTGCCCTTAGGGACCCATACGGGTGCTGCTTGGTGGTACGAATCCACTGGCAAACCCCGTATGGGTCATTACTTTTATATGCCTAGGGAGGACCCGTATGGATCCCCCAAGAACCGTATGGGTGGGGCACCACCCATACAGGCCCTCTTGTTGCCTAAACAGGCTCTTTTGGAAGGGAATCCTTTCCTATTTCGGGAAAAGGCAGGTAATGAACGTGATTTATTGCATCCAGACCTCCTTTCCCCTATAAATTGGGCCCTTTTCTTCACTTTTTTCAGACACAACTCATATACAAAAATAGTTAGTATACTATACACAAATTCTAGCAATTTCTATAGGTATAGAAAGGGTATAGTGTAGGTATAGGAGGTATAAAATAGAGACAAAACCCATTCCTTTAGGTTTTGTCCACATTTTATTCATTCCTAGCTTCATTCATTAGGATTTAGGGGAGGTTTTGTCCACACAAACACTCACCTAGATAGTCATGTTTCATCTTCTTTGGCTAGACTCTCTCAACAGCAAAGGGATTGCCTCAACGTGGATTCATGCCGCAAAGGTAATGCTCCTGAGTTTCAAAGAGACTCACATTTCAGTTATTTTATTATTATTGTTCTCTGCCTCCTTTATTATATCTGCTCTATTTATTTCCAGTTTTGAGTTTGGTCCTAACCCATGTGAGCCTTGTTGGCACCTTGTGTCCTTGGGGGTATTAAATTGGTGTGCCATACTCATACGGTAGGAAATCCCATTTTTAACTTTTTTTTCAACCATTAATCTGCATATTAAACCAAACAAAGCTTCTGCCTTGACCAAACAAGACCCGTACGGGTACACCATACCCATACTGGTCCTCCCTGGTAGTCGTACGGGGTCCCACCCACCCGTATGGGTGCCAGCCCTAGGCATAATCTAGAATTCATGTTTCAATCAGTTAAAATCAACCTGACTTATCAATTTCCATGCGATCAGTTTCACTAATAATCTGGTAAATCAACCCACAAAAGTTAAAATGTGTTTTCATAACTAAATACATTGAAGACTCGTTATTTATCTCCGACTCTAGAAGTCGCCTGGGCACTATCGATCTTAAAACCACCAGGCTAACATAATCACATTTTTCCTAATGAAATGCCGAATTCTGACTTGCTATAAACTGTGTTAATCTTTGTGGATGGAGGGAAATTTATTTTTATTTTGTTTTATAACTTAGAACAAATGTATAGGTTCTCTTGTGATTCCTCCATTTTCCCCTGGTTGTAATTTTTGTCCCCCGATTTATTGTTTGTTCTTTATTATAATCTGTAAATGCATGGAATGAGTTTGAAAGATTGTAGAAAAAAAGGATTTCTGTGATAATTGGCCAAATGATGAAAACAAAAAACAGTTTTACGCGGTGAGTGTAATTTTTAATTAACTAAATGGGAAATAAGTAACTCATCCAATACCCGAATCTCTAATCCAATTGGTATAAGTCTCCTGCCCAATGGGAACCGTACCAAAACTCTTTTCCAAGTAGACAACTTTGGTGGCGACTCTATCATTTGTATCGAGATTTTGGTCCCTTTTCTTTTATTCATTAAAATTGGCTATTTGTACAAACTTGAATTAAAAATGTTTTATCACGCCAAAATCCAACCAACCCCCAGTGGGCCCCACCTCTCACCTAGGCACCAAGGGAGATCCACACATTATCGACTCCTCATAGTGGTGACTCTACTGGGGATATAATCTTTTAACTTGCAAAATTTTGGTTTCTTTTAAAAGTTTAAAAGATTAAGGTGAGCACCAAAAATTATTTACTTAATTCAACCCGTTTTCTTTTTCATCATTTAGGAAAATTAGCACACTCTATCTTCTCAGCTCCTTCTCTCTTTAGTTAGATGCACTCTTCTTCTAGTGCTAAGTTAAGGTGTCCTATTATTTTTGTGAAAGTTACAAAAGCGTCACCCATGCCTACCAAGAATTGGGGACACTCTAGTGAATGGAGTACTCATTGCTATCTCCCTCCAAAGGAGGCTTGATACGATGGGAACCTTCTACAACAAACTTCTGATATATCCCTATGCCATTCTTATCGAAAGCCTTAAAATTTACCTTCTAGGTACCCCTTTCTATATGAGATTAAACTAAGGAAGAATACCGTCAGAACTGGCAGGAGAAATAAGGATGGAATTGATCGCTTCGCATGTTTTGTGTTACATTCCCCTTTAATTTACCCAACCATGCATCGTTATAATTTGTGCATGTATAACGCATCCCATGCATGTACTGATCTTTTGGTTATCACCTTAGCCAAAGCTCAAAGGGTTAAAACTTAGCAACATTCTCATGTCCGTTTGACTTAAATTTTGATTCCTCCACCTCCTCCTCTTCCAGCTTAGTTAGAGGTTGCTCTACCTCCGTCTATGGGTATTTCGTCCAGTGGTCAGTTTGGTCTAGTTGATCTTGATTCTGCCTATCATCCTGAGAAAATGTCTCACATCCTGACTCCACACGGCTAGATTGATGTTGAGGTTGAGAATGTTGCTACTGATGAAGAGGAAAATGCATCAAGGGCCGAGGTTAGATCAGAGATTGCAAATTCCTTCTCACAGTACTTGGGAAGTGATCAATTCTTTGACTGAATGAATGATAAGATGTTAGCCTCCATCAGGTCAATCTTGGCCAAAGAGAGAATAGTCAATGCTTCTTATAGAGAACCAATCAGTGCTCCAGCATTGAATGTAGTAGTTAGTGAGCAAGTATCAAGAGTTACTCACAGTCCATTCACTCAATTTTAGTTGCCACCTATGCGGACTCACGGGGATTCTTCCAGTCAATTTGGTAAGTTGGGTTCTATTGGTCCATTTGGTTCAGTTAGCCAGTCATTGTAGTTAGTGGGTACAATGGTTCCACCAACCGTCAATCAGTTCGCTTAGCCTAGTCAAGGGTTTGTACCACCTCCATTTCAGATTGGGGCATCTAGCCCAACCCTTAATTTTTTGGTCACACCTAAGAGGATGACCTTCCCTTAATGAACAGGTTTACCATTGGGTGCGATTACTCAATCGGAGGGATCATCCTTGATTGTGGAATTACGTGATCTACTTCAAAAATTGCTTGCTACCAATCCCAGATCTCAGCCATCGTTACTATCAGTTCAAACCGCTAGAGAGGAGGATTGGATCGCTAAAAACTTTAGTATGCCTAGCATAACAAAGTATAAGGGAACTGGTCCACCTCAATCCCATATCACCACCTCTCAGAGGGTTATGAGAATCAGAAAGCTAAGTGATAAAGTCCTACCTGAAATGTTCCCTTGCACCATAGAAGGTCCTGCTATTGAGTGGTACAATACCCTATCAAATGAGGTGATCGAAAACTGGAAAGCTTTATCTGAGGCTTTCATTGAGCAGTATGGTTTCAGTGCCACCATTAAAACTACCATACATAATTTTAAGGCAATCAAGCAGGCCCCCAATGAGAAATTCAAGCCCTATTTCAAAAGATGGATGGCCACTCAAGTTTTATTGAAAGATAGATTAAGTCTCCCTGAGATGATTGTAAAGTTGATGGATGGTGCCCTACCTGCTTATCTTAAGGTTCTTGGTATCGATAAATTCTCTAGCTACGTTGAGGTCTTCGAAAAAGCTAAGAAATGCAAAAGAATTGAGGAATTCGAGAAGGCAAGTGTACTGACCAAACCATGGTTCAAAAATAATGAAACTTTAGCCCCAGTCTAGGTTTCTAATCCAAAGTCTGGCTCCGATCCTAAAGTAGTGCTAGTGCAAGAAGAAGTGGCTGCAGTCCACACCATTGAAGACCACATTTCCCCTTGGAAAAGCATCACTGCCTGCCATCTTCACTAAGTTGGGGGCACTTGGTCTTCTTCCGAGTATTAAGCCCTATATCCTGCCCAAAACCTAAAGACAGAGATTTGTTTTGTGCTTATCACATTAGTAAGGGTCAGTGCACTGGTGCTTGTAGAGATCTACTTGAGGCTATTCATTATTTGCTAAGGGAAAAGAAGATTCACGAACCTGAGATTAAGCCCAACACCATGAACAACACCCTACCAAATTTCAATAAACAGGTTGCTGGTGTCGAGTCAGGGTTGCCCTCTTACGATGTCTTAATATGATCTCACAAGCTAATCCTATGGTTCACTCAGTAGTGGCTTTACCTGATGAACCAATCCCCATTGTCATCGATGTGTACAAATTAGAAGGAACTCATGATGAGGAGGTGTTAGTTTAACCAGAACCAATTAATGTCGATGCTTACGTATTGGAGAATGATGAGCTCGAAGGACCAACCTTGTTGGTAGAAACTTCTGAAGGAGGAAGTTATTTGAAAAATCGGGTGTTGTATGTTACCCAAAGTGGAAGGATTCCTCTTAATCCTCTCCTAAAAAGAAGAAGGGGTATATATGTAGATATCCAGGTCATTCTAAATATCAATCAGGGTCCAACCTTTATGCCTGCTATTGAGACTCAAACTCTGGTTGGTGCTGAAAAGAAAGATTTAAAAGTCACCCCTCTTATCCAACAATTGTAAGTTACCCCTGCCAAGTACAGCATTTGGCAGATTCTCATTGACTCTAAAGATCATCGCAAGGGTCTGATAGAAAAACTGTTAAGTATAGAGGCTACACCAGCTATGACTTTGGTTGAAGTGTTTTCAGTTATTGGAGGATCTTCTCCCAGTCAAGTTGAACCCATTAAGTTTTATCCGGCAAATAGCAATCAAAGATTTGCACCTTAATGAAAAGTTGAACCCATTAAGTTTTATCCGTCAAACCTCTCGGCCGAAGGGAACAGGCATAACAAGGAACTTTTCATTAAGGTGAAAATCTGTGATTGCTATCCCATGTGTTATGGTGGATGATGGTTCCACCCTTAATCTCTACCCTACTAAGGTTATTCCTCACTTAGGGCTGGATGAATCCATGTTGGAGAAGTCCAATACTGTTATATGGTCATATGATGATACAAAGAGAGGCATCATTAGGGTCTTTGAAGCTACAGTTACAGTTGAGGGAGTGAAGTCTAAAGTCTTATTCATTGTCCTTGATATTCTTATCACCTACTCATTATTGTTCGGTCGACCTTGGCTCTATGCATTAGGGTCCTTCCCTTCCACAGTCCATCAGAAGGTTAAGCTCATCCACAATGGCAAGCTAGTGACCATTAAAGCTGATGAACCATCAGTTATAGCAGCTATGAAGGTCGAAGAAAAGGAATCTAGGGTGGCTATAGCTCACCAGGGTACAAAGCTTTGGTTAAGGGGTATATATTGCTTAAAATTGAAAAGATCATGATGAAGCAAGGTTACGTGAAAGGTAAGGGGCTTAGAAAGAATCTGCAGGGAATGCTGGAACCCATTTTACCTCTTCTATAGCCATTCAGACTTGGTTTGGGGAATTGCCCAGGTGCCAAAAAGTCCAAACCCCAGTCCAGCTTCATGATAGGGGCTGAAGTTAATCAAAAGATATTCCCAGGTGAGGAAGAACCTGTCGAAGTAAGGGGCAAGAAGGTACCTGGTTTTGAGATCTTCAATGATGTATATGATTTCAAGAAAGGCTGCATGATCAAAACCTCAGTCTCTGTGGAAGTATGTGGGAATGCTAAAGAAGATGAAATGAAGGAAGTAATTGAGTCCATCACTAAGGCACTAGCAGTACTTATGAGGAAAAACTGGAAGGGAAGTGAGAAATGAAATCCCATCAGTAAGGCTATCAAAAACTTTGCAAGAGTAGTGGCCAAAGAACCGCATGTAAACCTACACATGGGAGCTACCAGTTCTATTGTCAATCAACAAGGCCCTCCCCCTGTGGAGAATGATTCAAATGGTGTAATTTTTAATGTTACAAATATTTTTGATGCAAACAATGCCACTTGTAAGGCATATCATGGATAAGTTGTAACATTAGTACTTTTTAAAGCATGTCATGAATAAATTGATCCATCTCTCATTCACATTTCACTCTAGTATTCCATTCTAATGACACCATGCACTCATAACAACAACATTCTTAAAAATATCATCATTTTCACTAATGAAGTTGACTTTGAATAGATCGCAATAGTATAAATTTCCAATGGTTAAAACATATCACCAAATAAAAGAGAGATAATAAAAGTGCTTAGCAAACATGATAATGGCAAATCTTAGTCCATCTTTCTTCACAAAGGGGGAAAAGGGTACAAGGGTACACGTCATCAAGAAAGAAGTCTAAAAAGACTCAACACAAAGAACATCAACAATAGGCTGGTTCTGGTTATGAAAAATGGAGAGAACATCTTGGGTAACATAAAGATTCCCTAAATCCTTCAGAAACCCTAAAGGGAAGCTAATAATCAATGCCAATAAGTCAATGAAAAAGATCTCGTCAAAAAACAGTAGCTACTTACAGGGACTGGGCTGATAAACTTCCTTTTACGATTTGGAGGTATGGAACCAGTATAAGAACACCCACTAATTAGACACCTTTCTTCTTAGCATATGGACCGATTGAAACATAAGTAAGATCTGTAAGAGTGGTACTCGAAGCTTAGCTAAAAGTGTCAGATTGGGCAAGAGCTAGATTTGAGCAATTAAACACAATAGATGAAAAGTAGCTCAAAGCACTTGACCATCTACAGATGTACCAATAGTGTATGGCTCGAGCTTACAACAACAGAGTTAAATACCTAAAATAACCTCTCAAAGCGGGTGATATGGTTCTTAAGTAGCTACATTAAGTCAACACTGACGCTAGGGGCAAGTTCAGGCCTAATTGGGAAGGACCATTTGTAGTTAAGAAAGTCCTTGGCAAAGGAGGAATCAAGCTTATGGATATGGATGGAAATGAGTTCATAAATCCAGTAAATTGAGATAAGCTCAAGCGTTATCATGTCTAGGTCAAAAGAATTAAATCATAAAAAAAGTAGCACAAAGAATAAAAGAAATAAAGAATAAATCACCTAACGAGTTATCCTCTACTGCTCGGGCAAAAATTAGCGTGCAGCACATTGATCGGTATTCCGTAAATCTATCAGGAAAAAGTTAGGGCACTCTAATGTAAATAAAGCCCGCTAATTCAAAAACCCGAAAAGGGCGACTTAGGCAAAAGTTAAGGCATTGAGAGAAAAACGTCAGTTGCTTTCTAGAAAATCTGTAAAAGACCAGTAGGCAGTAGGGGTTAACCATTGAAAATTATTACCATTGCTTATGTACTCAAATTAATCTCACTAATGAACATGTTGTGATTTTGCTAAGAATCTTGGTCTTATGAATGCATGCATGTCTTTAGGTGAAATAATCGCACGTGTGTGAACATCAATTGTTCTTTACATGTTGTGCGTCATTGTTATTCATTTCCCTGTACATGTAATCCAACAGAAATAAAAGTACCAAAAAAATCAGGCATATGCAAAATTTAGAAAAAGTCTACTGGATTGAGCTGCTAAGGAAAATTCAGGAAAAAATTAAGACATTCTACTAGATTGAAAACCCGAAAGGGCGATCCAGGAAAAAGTTAAGACAAAACAAAAGGAAAAGAAAAAAAGGCCTACGGGGTCAAAAACCCAAATGGGCAGTCTCAACAAAAATTATGGAAAAGAAAAAAATGAAAGCCTACTAGATTGAAAAACCGAAAGGGTGGTCCAGGCAAAAATTAATGTGAAAAAGAAAAAAAAAGCTTGCTAGATTAAAAACCTGAAAGGGCGGTCTAGGCAGAAGTTAAAGCTAAAAAGAAAAAGTCCGCTGGACTGAGCCGTCAAGGACAGTTTAGACAAAAATTAGGACAAAAGAAAGAGAAATAAAGGTTCAATAGGTCATCTCACATCAAATGGCCCATAAAAAAGTTAGAACATCACTCAGTCCTCTCGCTATGAAATTCAGGTTCACAAAGTAGCAATACTCAATTATCTCCGTTTAGAAAAGGAAAAATCAGCAGGCATAAAAGTTAAATGTCAAAAGTACCAAATCAAGTTTACATTCAAAACAAGCCATGCAGGGCCAAAAAGTATTAATAGTTTAGAAAGTAATAAAAGCACATCATAATCTAAGCTATCGGGGGATTCTTTCCCTGGCGACCCTCTGGAGCCAGATCCTATGAATCTGCCAGTAGATAATCTACATCCATAGTCATATGATCCCCGACTTCACTAATACTAGTAGCTGGCTGGGCAAAGGCCTTAGTCTCTGATGTCCCTATAGCAGCCCTATTAAGATCAGCTCCCTTAGCACACTGATCTTCACCCCTTTGAGTCACTTGGTATGCAGAAAGATCATCCTCGGACTCAAAATTGGATGGATTGGGTGTTTGTCTATCCTCGGTCATCCATGCCAATTGACCCCTCATCATCTCAATCTCGGACCTCGCTCAAGCAGTCTCAGCCCTAGCCTAGTCAGCCTTAGCAGTGGCTACCCGCAGCTACTCCTCTAAGAATCTGGCTCTCTCCTTAGAAGCATACAAATCCCTAGTAGACTTGCTGGGCTACATGGCTAGCAGAGTCTGCAACAGAATCATAAGATAAGTACACATACATGAATGTCATGGCATGCATCATGCATAGTTTGCTAAATTTTACAGGTAAAACTTACCGAGGCTAGCAAATCTAGGGCCAGTAACAGATCCTGCACGAAGAAGTAGCCCTTGGCGATCCTCTCAGCCTCAGAAATGGTCACCTAAAAGGAAAAGGTCACATCAGGATAGGACATTATAAGCAATCACTATAATGGACAAGGTTAAAAGTAAGGGATTTGTTACATGAGTAGAGCTGGAAGGAGTAAAACCGATGGGTTGGACTTACTCCTCGAGCTCCTTGATAGATCACTTCCCCGAATGCTTGAGGAGCTGGAAGAAAGTATACAGCTCAGCTCAGAGGGCTCACTCTCTCACGGACCCAGAAGCACGAGACCGCTTTATCGGCGGCTCAGGGGCAGTAGCAGCAGCGGTGGCATGCCTCTTCCGTGCAGAAACAGAAGGCTGTAGCAATAAAGGATCATACTCAGGATCACAATCAATTTTAGGAAACAGCAAGGTATTCACAAGGGTTAAGTTAATAAAATACCTAAGAAGAAGGGGTAGCAGACCTAGCCGAGCCCCCGGTGCCCTGAACTATGGATGGACCCCCGTAGTCGCCCCTCGGTCCACTCTTATCATCGTTGTCATCATCATCATCCTCACTATCGCTTTAGTGGAAATCAAGAGTGACATCCTCATGGTGAATCCTCTTGCAAGGAGGAAAAAGCGAGGAATTGATGAACTCTGTGTAGGAACCCTCTACCAATAGCACACGAGCCCCCTCGCCCAATAGGTATAGCCCATGGTCAGTAACCAGCATAAGGTGCGGCCAAAAGATGCCTACTGGGATAAGGGAAGGGATCGGTGTCTTTACCACAGCACTGGTCCTCCACCCTCTGACCCGCTCACCAAAATACGACTTGAAGGAGAGTGGTGACTCCAGGATGAAGCGGCGGTCATCCATGCCAGCCTGCATCCACTAAATAGCCCTATGTATATCCAATTTCTCCCATGGGTCTCGGATGACCAACACAAAACAAATGCACTGTGAGTATCACAACCTTGTAAGTATAGTTTCTACGAATGGTTTGTTGAAATGTAAAATACAGGTTTCGTAGGGAAGAAGTTTACTCGATCTAAGCACAGCTGGCGTAAGAACTCTTTATACTGTGCTATGATAAAGGGATGACCCTACCAAAGCCCCATCCTCTTAGATATAATATGCGGCGTCTCAGGCTGTATGGCCAAACCTGACCTAGAGATAAACTGGTGCTCAAAGGCCCAAATTTGCAAGCTAAAATAAAAATTAGTTGCAACATAATTTGAATGAAAGGTTAAAGCACAAGAGATCAGTCTAGGATTTACCACTAGTATTAGGTGGTAGATCATGAGCTCGGACTACTCACCCTAATCTCTGACGTCCAATCCATAATATAATTGTGCCAGGATGGCCCGACACCAGTTCTTGTCGGGCACAATGGCAAGATCCTCTATAATAGAGAGCAAACCATAGTTGAGGTTGCTCTACTAAACCAATAACAAAACGGTGGTAAGGAACATCAGCAAGAAAGACTGGGCGTAATAATCCCTCCTATCAGCTGCAACAGGGCTCAGCTACTCGATCTATTAAGCATGCAGGTCCCCGTACTTGAGCTTGTTAGTCCCGCATGGACAGAGCCTAAGTAATCTAGCAATATAGGCCTTCACCTCAGGCTGGGAATGCCACCTATCGGCATAAACATTAAAGTGGACAATATCCCCGCTCCACTCCAATCCTGTCACGGCACACACATTTGAGGGAGTGATAGTTACCTCCCCAATCAACAGATGGAAAGTATGGGTCATCTCCGACCACCTCTATGCTAAGTCAGAAATGGCACCCGGAGCCAGCGTCTTTGGAGCCTGAGGGATCACCCCAATAACATTGGTGAAGCCTAAATAATCAATGTGAGCCAGCAACTCAATATCTCCCGCGGTACGGATCTCCTTGTAACATTTCCTGTAGAAGCTCTGGGCTCCTACAGTCTTGTATTAAAACTGCAAATTAGAATATAGCAGACAAGTAAAAAATTAGAAAAGAATTACAGAAATCATAGAAATCAACATTTTGTCCCTGAAAATAGGGCATGCATGGGTTTGCTCCACCCATACGGGTCCTCTAGTTGCTTTCATACCAAAAATGGGACCCTTACGGGACCTCCTTTACCCGTACGGGTCCCCTACAAATAGTCCTTAAGTGAAAAATTTCCCAAAAAACCTTAAATCGTCCAAATGCAACCAAAGCTCATCCAAAACTATCCTAAAAGCATCCTAGACTAAAGTTACATGCGTTAGGCTCTATTCTAGGTACTAAAAGACCCTAATTCATGCCAAAATTCAAGGAATTCTCAAAGAGTTTGAAAATGGAAAATGGAGAATCAAGCAAAATTACCTAGAGTTTTAAAGAGTGGGTATCATGAGAAGGAATTAGAGGCACTTCAGAAGTGTGAGTGAGTCTCAGAAAAGTGTACCCGACAAAAACCGGGCATTCTCAAAGCCTCAAATCGTCCACCAAGGCAAATCCTTGAGTCTAATAGAGAAACGACTAGTCTTTGGGATCTTTTTATACATTTTGATTGGTTCTAGGAAGAAAATTGCTGGAAAATGCAAAATGGGACGATTTTGTATATGGCGGGATATAAAGAGTCTGATCAGCCTTTTAAAACCCATGACGGGGACTCGTACGGGTCCCACCCCACCCATACGGGTCCTAACTCTCAAGGACCCCACCCATATGGGTCCTGGCCCACCCCGTACAGGTCCTGGCTCAACTGTATGGGCCTTCTCTTGCCATCCAGGGGCAAATTTTGAACTAGTATTTCAGAAAGCACCAAAAATTTATCCATTCCAAATTCGGGGCAACTCCACTTCTCCTCAACCCTATATTTTAGTTATGTTTGGGGTAAACCCCCTAGCTCACCTTGATCCTTGATTGAAGGGGCAAAAATATTTTTTTGTTATCACAAAAGTATATCAAGAATCAAGGTAAGCCATTTTCATGTTGATCACTAACAAGAATGATTTTTGTGTACAGGTCTATCCTAGCACATGAATTCTTCTTGAGTAAGCAAATCTTATCAGGAAAGACTTCCCCAGCAGAAGAGGTTTTACCAAAGGATATTACTTTGCTCCCAAATAGTGAAGTAAACCAAGGGGCAGCTCCCCACCAATCCAAGGGGCGTCCCCCCATCTCCCAGCAGCAAAATCAGCCAATTAAGGGGCATCCCCCCATCTCCCAACAGTGGAATCCGTAAGGGGCATATACCCATCATCAAGAGCTCTAGAGGAACCCATCCTAGGGGCATTCCTCAGTAGTGGAATCAGCTAAGGGCATATCTCTATCATCAAAGACCCTTTGGGCACTCACTCTAGGGGCATCCTCGGCAATATAATCAGAAAATGGCATTACACCTCTAAAAGCAATTGGGCCAAACCCAACATATCTCGCACTTAGTTTTTAGTTTATTTCGGAGGCCAACCCTCATCCAAACGTCTTTATTCTTAATTGAAGGGGCAAAAATATTTTTGTTTTCACAAAAGTGAGTTAAAAGTAAAGATGTGTCTGCTTAGACAATGACTAACTCGATATTTAATTGCTGTCTCTTTCTAGGTTATTCAAATTCCCCAGTCAGGAGAGTCATCCGCCTTAGGAAAGGGATACAACATCAATCAGGAAAGTCGATCTGCCTTAGGAAAGAGATACATCGGTCAGGAAAATCAATCTGCCTTGGGAAAGGGAATCACCCCTAATAGGAAAAGTCGATCCACCTCAAGAAAGGGATACATCAGTGAGGAAAGTTGATCTACCTTAAGAAAGAGATACACACACCTTCCTTAGTTGAGCCACTAGGGATGCATAGTAGTGAAGGAAAGTCATCCGCCTCAGGAAAGGGATAAGTATTGGCAAGGAAAGTCATCCGCCTCAGGATAGGGATACGCATTGGTAAGGAAAGTCATCTGTCTCAAGAAAGTGATATGCATTGGTAAGGAAAGTCATCCGCCTTAGGAGAGGAATATGCACTGGCAAGGAAAGTCATCCGCCTCAGGAAAGGGATACACATTGGCAAGGAAAGTCATCCGCCTCAATAAAGGGATATGCATTGGCAAGAAAAGTCATCCGCCTCAAGCAAGGGGCACCCAGGATAGAAGTTCACCTCAAGAAATGAACTCACCCATGTCATCACCTCAGGTATAATTTCTAAACCCACTCTTACTTCATGAGATCATACATATCCGTATCTTTAATGATCCACGAGGGGCGGTCTGTGAGCACTAGATTTTAACAACCCTTCTCATGATACGATGATGAGAGCTATATAACGCATTCTCTTGTAGGTGTTATTCATTAGAGGTGTTTCTACTACTGCAGAGTTGAGTTTGACCAAAGTTTTGAGACCTAGTGTACCCTTAGGGATCCAAACGGGTGATTTCTGGTGGTACAGATCCACTGGTGGACCTGTATGGGTCATTCCTTACACCTTAGAGGGGACCCGTACGGGTATGGTTGGGGCCCCACCTGTATGGGTCCTCTTATTGCCTAAACATGCTCTTTTGGAAGGGAATCCTTTCCTTTTTTGGGAAAAGGTAGGTAATGAATGCGATTTATTGCGTCCAGACCTCCTTTCCCCTATAAATAGGGCCTTTTCTTCACATTTTGACAGTCACAACTCATATACCAAAATAGTAAGTATACTATGCTCAAATTCTATCAATTTCTATAGGTATAGAAAAGGTATGGTGGAGGTATAGGAGGTATAAAATAGGGAGAAAACCAATTTCTTAAGGTTTTGTCCATATTTTATTCATTCCCAGCTTCGTTTATTAGGATTTAGGGGAGGTTCTGTCCACACAAACACTCGCCTAGATAGTCATGTTTCGTCTAGTTTAGCTAGACACTCTAAACAACAAAGGGATTGCCTCAAAGTGGATTCACTCTGCAAAGGCAACGCTCCTGAGTTTTAAAGAGATGCACATTTTAGTTATTTTATTGTTATTATTCTCTGCCTCCTCTATTATATCTGCTCTTTTTATTTCCTGTTTCGGTTCTGGTCCTAACCATTATAGCCTTGTTAGCACCTTGTGTCTTTGGGGGTATTAAATTGGTGCGCCATTCTCATATAGAAGGAAATCCCATTTTTTATTTTTTTCATCCACTAATCTGCGTAGTAAATCGAACAAAGCTTTTACTTGGACTAGACATGACTCATACGGGTACACTATACCTATACCGGCCCTCCCTAGTAGTCATACGGGTCCCACCCACTCGTACGGGTGCCAGCCCCATGCAAAATCTAGAATTCATGTTTCAATCAGTTAAAATCAACCCAACTCACCATTTGCGATGCGATCACTTTCACTAATAATCTGGTAAATCAACACACAAAAGTTAAAATTATTTTCATAACAAAATACGTTGAGGACTAGTTATTTCTCTCCGATCTTAGAAGCCGCCCGGGCACTATAGATTGTAAAACCACCGTGCTAACATAATCACATTTTTCCTAATGAAATGCTGACTTATGACGTGCTATAAACTGTGCTAATCTTTGTGTGTGCAGGGGAATTTATTTTTATTTTATTTTATAACTTAGAACAAATGTATAGGTTCTCTTGCAATTCCCTCATTTTCCCTTAGTTGTAATTTTTATTTTCCCATTTATTGCTTGTGCTTTATTGTAATTTATAAACGCATGTAACGAGTGTGAAATAGTGTAGAAAAATAGGATTTTTGTGATAATCCCTCAAATGATGAAAACAAAAATGGTTTTACATAGTGAATGTAATTTTGAATCAATTAAATTAGAAATAAGTGACTCTTCTGATGCCTGAATTTTTGATCCAATAGGTATGAGTCTCCCGCCCAATGGGAATCGTACCAAAATAATTTCCTAAGTGGACAACTTGGGTGGCTACTCTATCATTTGTGTTGAGATTTGGGTCTCGATTCTTTTATTCATTAAAATTGGCTATTTGTGCAAACTTGAACTAAAATGGTTTTTTCATGCCTAAATCCAACCAACCCCTAGTGGGACCCACCTCTTACCCAGGCACCAATGGACATCCACACATCATTGATACCTCACACCAGGGGAGATGTTTTGATATCCATCAGTTTTTTCATAATAGCAAGCCTATAATCTTGGGAGCCGAGGAGACGGTCCCAA
This sequence comes from Euphorbia pulcherrima, assembly GCA_947683365.1. Taxonomy (NCBI): domain Eukaryota; kingdom Viridiplantae; phylum Streptophyta; class Magnoliopsida; order Malpighiales; family Euphorbiaceae; genus Euphorbia; species Euphorbia pulcherrima. Next base: position 48,434,665 of record CANTUS010000014.1, read on the forward strand.
ATGCTCATCTTGGAAGTGGTGGCCTTTAACTTCTCCACAATCAGACTTTCTAACTATTCTAAGGATTTGACAAAAGTAGAAGGTGTTGGAGTCTCCATTTCTAGCATAGGAGAGGCTATTGACCTAGTGATTTTCCCTCCTCTAGTGACCGGGCTGGCAACCTGGGTGGACGAGTTTGTTGTTTTGAAGACTTTAAACTCGTCAAAATCTTCTTCAAGTGATATTTCCCCCAAGTCAATTGGCTTATTTGCGGAGGATGGTGCTTTGGTGTTAAATGACCACTATATGGAAGGAGCCTTTTTCTGGCTATCTTTTTGGAACTCCAGGGTTCTCCTGTAGGATTTGGCATAGAATGGGGTTAGAGTCTTGCCCAATCATGTGAATGGACGAGGAAGCTTCATCAGCTGAATCCTGACCATTATCGTATATGACTTATTCTTTTGGATCATCAGAGTGCTTATTCATAAACTAAGGACATTCTTTGGCTGACTTTATTGAGGTTGGTCAGGCGGAGCCTCTCAGGCCAATGGGCGTAGTGAATGTACCCATCATTCATCATTTGTACAAAAGCACGGATGTGAGGGCATAGCCTTATGTTTCCATTGTAGAATATGGGATAAACTTCCCTTAAGTCCAGACTTTGGATCTGATAACTGGCTTGAGCTAATTCATTTTTTGCATGGATCCTTTCTATGATGTACTCCTAAGAAGGCTCCTGCCCCTCATCTCGAATCAAATTAATGATGTGCTCACTGCTTGAGTTGAAGTCCGTAAAGTCTCCTGAATCATCATTAACCGCAGACCATAAGGTGCCTGGGGAGTCATGCTCTAAAGATGAGGCATAACTCTCAGCACCATTATAGTCAACTATCATGCCCTTAGGGAAAGGAGCTTTATATTTGAAATCCCCTAGCAAGTGGTTTAGCTCGTCATTAGAAAAGATCTCTGGTTCATACCCCAAGTTATTCACTTCACTTTTATCTTTATGATCCAACTTGTCGGAGTCCTCGAATTCTTCTACCTCTTCATCTGAATCATTAAAATGCGGTGGTCCAAAGACCCAATTTAGCATGTGTTAAATTGGCACATTGTTATTAGAATCTTCCTCGGGATTTTCCTTGAGATTTTCCTCGGGATCTTCCTCAGGATCTTCCTCGGGATCTTCCTCAAGATCTACCTCAGGATCTTCCTTAGGATCTTCCTCGGGATCTTCCTTGGGGTCTTCCTTAGGATTTTCCTTGAGATCTTCCTCTATTGCATTCCCTACTACATTTACTTTAGCCTCAACTCCTGCAATGGTCGTACGAAGATCAAAAACCATGCCTTGCATACTGGCGAATGTCTGATCTACATGGGTACCATATTCTGTAATGTTCACACGGACCCCTTTAAATGTGACGCATAGCTCGATGTTCACTTAGTTTATGCGGTTCATTTCTGATGCTATATTTGCATGGAGTTCAGCAAGCGGGTCTGGTGTCACCTCATTTAGGTTATTGCCGAGGTGCCTTTGTTAGTCCCTATGATCATTCCAAGCTTGTTTAGGATTATACAACTCTTGATTTTCTAGGTGTGCTGCCCTAAAAGATCTCCCAAACTCGAACAAACTTGTTCCAACGTAATTTGGACTCATGTAATCTAGGGGAGTATACATGGGGGGTTGTGGACAAGGAACATCTTGACAACCAGTGTCGCGATAATCTACTTGAGGTGCCAACCACCAGTAAAGCATATTCGAGTATGGTTAATAAGCCACAAAATAGTGGAGGAAAGATCTCTTCACAAAGTACGAGTTCCAACGTCCTTCGAACGGCAGTCCATGGTTGGACCTTCCAAGAAGTAGGTGAATTGAGGTAAAAATCCCATCATGGCAATCTCCTGTTCATGCATAAATTAGATGAATTCTTCTACATGCTCATTTAGGCCAAAATCCCCTCAAAATACGAGGTATGGTGGCACTCGATACTGGTCTATCCCTTCTCTCCTCATCCTCAATACATATTGATCAACCATATAGATGATGTCCATTTTATCGAAAATCATATTATCTCCCCATCCTGGATCATGTCGTAAGTTATCCACTATATCAATACCGTACTCGTTGGCCTCCACCTGAACATTGATGGCATTTACTGTAGCCTTAAAGTTTGGCAAGGGATTAGTCTGCGTGCTTGCTTTCTTCTTAGGCTCTTTCATCCTCCCATCGGCTATCATCTGCTGTAAATCTTTTAGTAGCTGGGTGCATTCATTAGTGCGATGCCCCTTGGTGATAAGATAGGCACAAAAGTTATCTATGTCTGCTACAGTAGGTGGAACGAATGGTTTGATGCTCTGAAGCTGGCTAGACTTCCTTAACTTGGTAAATATTTATGATAGTGACTCTACCTATGGGGAGATAAATTGATGAGTCTACACCTGAGTGTTACCATAACTTTAAGTGGAGCTTTTGAGGACTCAGAGCTGCCTTATTTGGAAGACCCGCCCTTCTCGCAATATCTGGGCTTAGTGTAAGCCTGCTGCTCTTAATTCTTTGTTCGATCTTCCTCCTCATACTTTTCTAATCATTTAGCATAGTCTACCATGTCATTAAAGGTATCAAACCTTTTCATCTTCATGTCGTCTCGGTTCTTTTGGTCAGATCCTTTGACAAGCTTTACTATCAAAGCTCTTGGTCAGGTTCCCCGATCACAAGTATATGGATGGCCATCCATCTTAGATAGTATTCTTCAAAGGATTCATTCAGGCACTGCTTGACCCTTTCAAGATCTTGAAGAGTAGTTTTAACCTTCAGATTGAAGGCATAATTTTCCAAAAAGGCAGAGCATAGCTTCTTCCAATCAAATTTTATGTTTGTCGACATCCTTATATACCATTCAGAAGCTGGTCCACAAAGTGTAGCTTGAAATAGATTGACTATATGTACCTTAGGAATATTCATACTAGTCATGATTCAAAGATAACTCTCCATATATGCATGAGGAGGTCTAGTGCAGTTATATGGGGCTATGAAAGGCATCATAAAGCTATCCAAGAGGGCTTCCAATTCACTTGGCAAGAACTAGTCAGTGTCTACATATTGCTCAATAAAGGGAGCAATAATCTTGTCTTTTATTAGAGACAACTTCTCCATATCTGCCACATTTACCTTCAATGTTGTTGTTTCCACCTATTGTTCTTAAGCTTTCTGAGCATTAGAAGAGCTCAGCCTTTCCCAAACATCACGAAATTCCAAAGCATCTAGGATCCTTCTGAGGGACTATCCCACTGCATCATTGTCTACCGTTACAGTTTGGATTCTGGGTTAGAGAAAAATCTGGCCAAAAATTTGACTCGTGGTGGGGGTTTAGCTTTTGTACTACACGTAATATGTCTTAGCATCCTTTTCTCTTGCTTCCAACCTAAAAATGCAAGAGATCAAGTGTTAGTAAGTGTATCGGTCATGGCTCTGAGCCTTACTTACCTTATTTATCAGTATGAATGAGTGAATGAATGAATGAATGAATGAATGAGTAGGTATAAATAGTAGCAGGTTGGGTGTATGTCAACTAATTGGCAAAGGCAACCTATAATATTTATGGAATACAATAGACACACGGTGTAAAGGCCAGGGTTTTGAACTAAATATGGTTCGACTCAATGGTCTAAGGTGAGTTGACTCGCTGGTCACTCAAGGGATTGACTCTATGGTCCAAGGTGAGCTTACTTGCTGGTCACTTGAGAGGATTGACTCTATGGTCCAAGGTGAGCTAACTCGTTGGTCACTTGAAAGGATTGACTCTATGGTCCAAGGTAAGCTGACTTGCTGGTCACTCGATAGGTTGACTCGATGATCCAAGGTAAGCTAACTTGGCGGTCACTCGAGGGATTGACTCTATGGTCAAAGGTGAGATGACTCGCTGGTCACTCGATGATTTGGCTCTGTGGTCCAAAGTGAGCTGACTCGCTGGTCACTCGAGGTATTGACTCTATGGTTCAAGGTGAGCTGACTCACTGGTCACTTAATGATTTGACTCTATGGTCCAAAGTGAGCTGACTTATTGGTCACTCGAGGGATTGACTTTATGGTCCAATGTGAGCTGACTCACTAGTCACTCGACAATTTGACTCTATGGTCTAAAGTGAGCTAACTCATTGGTCACTCGATGATTTGACTATGTGGTCCAAAGTGAGATAACTCACAGGTCACTCGATGATTTGACTCTATGGTCCAAAGTGAGCTACCTCGCTGGTCACTTGATGATTTGACTCTATGATCTAGAGTGAACTGACTCACTGGTCACTCAAGGGATTGACTCTATAGTCCAAGGTGAGCTGAGTCACTCGTTACTCGATGATTTGACTCTATGGTCCAAAGTGAGCTAACTCGCTGGTCACTCAAGGGATTGACTCTATGGTCCAAGGTGAGCTGACTCGCTGGTCACTCGGGGGTTTGCCTCTTTTGGCTCATGGGTTGAGTCTAGGTGGACTTACTAGTCTCGGTTTATTTTAGCTCATGGGCTGATCCTAGGTGGACACACTGCTCTCGATTTATTTTAGCTCATGGGCTGAGCCTATATGGACACACTGGTCTCAGTTTATTTTGGCTCATGGGTTGAGCCTAGGTGGATACACTAGTCTCGGTTTATTTTGGCTCATTGGCTGAGCCTAGGTGGACTCATTGGTCTCAATTTATTTCAGCTCATGGGCTAAGCCTAGGTGGATACACTGGTCTTGGTTTATTTCTGCTCATGGGCTGAGCCTAGGTGGACTCACCGGTCTCGGTTTATCTTAGGTTTCTATGGCTTAAGGAAACAAAATGGTATGTCACACATTAATGTCATGGCTGCATAAATGATGTGGTTAATTTTCACACAACCATGATACTTATGGTGTCCATTTTTGGTTTACTTATATTTAATAAACCTGCATAGGTAGCAAACGATTAGATCGTGCCTACCACCCTTTTTACTCTAATGGGTTACTTCACTTTAAAGCAAACAGGGAACTTAGCAAAGTCTGCTCGCTGTGCTCCAGGTTTTTGGGTAAACCTATGGGGAAATGTCTATGGTTTATCTATATGCGGGTTTCAGTCTTAGGATTGGGTGCGATTGGGGACCCTGCACCTTTGTGTACCAAGTTTTAATGGCCCTAAGCAAACCAAAGGAAACTGTTCCACATATAATATACTCGGGTAATCCTTCCCTTAAGTCAGAAAGGCCCTGTTCGTTATGCAAAGAGTGTGATCAGATCTATACCCCTCAAGCCCTAAGCAAACTTGGAGATACTTCACCAAAAGACACCTAAATTGGTTTAGGGGGTAAAGAATGCAGATGCTATGCAATCCTTGAATTGTGTAATGCCTGAAATTACCACATATTCCATAATTTCAAGATTTAATTTGAACAATATTTTAATTATCATGTCTCAAAAAGGAATTTTTATAAAAATTGGGTTTTTATAAAAATAATAGATCCCTATCAGAGTTGCCACTGTGAGCGGGGGAGGGTTTCAATGGGAGGATTGCACGCGGTGCGCGGAGCGAGATTCAGTGCAGTTTGTGAAAACCGCGACGTTTGGTTTGGTTTGAGAAAATTCGATTCGCTTAAATGCATGTGCCTCTTTTTATAATAAAATGTTGGTATTATCAAAGAGAAAATTATTTTATTATTTTTCACGTGAAAAACATGGCTTTTTGTAACCAAAAAATGTGATTATATTAGGAAATATGTTTACACATTTTGTTAAGAAAAGATATTTTTAAAATAAAGCATTTTTACTTTATTTAAAAATAAGATAGAGTCACCATCAGGTTCAGCTCCACCGGGAATTGTGGTATACTGATCCGAAATGAGATTTTTATACCAAAAAGAATGAGATTCTGAGTTTGGACATGATAGTTACTCATATTGTTCAAATTGTTTGAATTAATTTTAAAAATTTGGAATTTGTGTAATTTTGGTATTATAATGGCTTTTTTTAAGAAATAAATTCAAGAAATAAAACAGACATTGTAACGGCTTAATAAGTAGATATTGGCTACCGAAATTTTAGCAGAGTAACGGCAACGCTTGGGTTTTGGCCTGAAAACTCGGATAGAATTTCCTCACATTCTGGATGTTTGTCCATACCTGTGAGCTTATTTACACATTATATCTTAAGTGGCACTAGTGGTTCACTTAACAAGAGAAATTGAATGCCATGTGCAATAATAAAAGTAATAAAAATGGATTTTAAAGTTGGGCTTAGAGCCAATTACCCTCAGTTCACCTTTCTGTCTGTCCAGGATGACTTGAGAACCGGTGGGGGACCAAAGTTGTCAGAGATTGTGATTTGGTTAGAAAATAGGTTTAACCCAAGTTATGGCGATAATCTTTGATTATTCCTAAAGAAAATGCACGGTTTTTTTAGAAATTGAGTCGTTTTTAGACCCAAGATCACTGCGAGATCTTAATCTAAAAAGATCGAAAAATGAGTTTATACCGAATGTCGGTGCTAAAACTCAGATTTGAGGATGTTTTAATAGAGTTTCGGGGCTTTTGGGACTCCTGGAACAAAAGGGGACGTTTGAGATTTTTTGGATTTCACCCCGTCTGTTGAAATGAGGGGGGGTTGTGAGTAGGGGATTTTGCAGTCCCTCTCGTGAGACGATGATGATGTGTCCCCAATTTTATTCCTCATGATAAAAATTCTTTGGAGTTTTTATTACCGATATAAAATTCCCCACGAATTTTATTTCTCGTAAGAATTCAGTTCGGCATGTCCTGTAACGCGTCCAGTAGGAGGTTGACCCGATGATTTGCACCAAAAACTAAAATAATCTCTAAATACCCATTAAAATGCCCATTAAAATTCAAAAATCCCGCTTTAACCCGTGTTTGGTAGCTTTTCAGGCTTGTGGGCTCACTGGAAGTCATCTTTTTGAAAGCTGATGCCGCCAGCGGTATCGCCCTATGCCGCCGGCGGCATGGCCAAATCGGGCTTCTGCTGTCAGCTTTCTTCTTCTTCCTTAGGCAGCTCTATTTTGCCATTTCGGTGAAAATGGCTGAAAGGTCTTGAAGACCACCCCAATTTGCCTATAAAAACACAGCCTTAGGGTTCCAAATAAAGGGGGAGGAGAAACCCAACAACAACCTACAACTTGAATTTGGGAAATTTAGAGAGAGAAAGTAGTTCTAGTGAGATAAGAATTAGAAAAGGTAAGAAAAAAGGATCTCAATCCATTTTTTTCCTGGTTTTTCTTCTTTGGACTGTCTGATTGTGAGCTTAAAATCAGTAGACATTAAGTTAAAATCAATCTAAATAGGAACTTAGAGACTTAAGTACGCAATTTACTGCCAAATCATCATTATAAGCTCCCCGGAGGTGTTCCTTGGTTCACGAAGAGGTGGATTCACGGCCCCGAGGTAAAAATACTGAGTCTCAAAGCTCTTTGGCATTATTATTGCCTGTTTGGGCTGATTCTTATTGATTTATGTTTGTTTTCGGGTTTTCGGTCATTTTTTGACCGTTACCTACTACTGCTGCAAGAAATTAAAGTCACCGTAGACATGTGATGTCGTCGGCGGTATCACTCATATCGGCAGTGACATCTCTGCTACCGCTAGCGACATCACATTCCCCAGAGGCCTCACTTTCTTGTAGGACCCTTTCTTTATAGTACTCAGAAAGCCATGTAACCTGCCTACAGACTGATGCCTCTAGTAACATCATTGATGTCGCCTGTGGCATCAGCCATGTCGCCGAAGACATAACCTTCTGGGCAACTGTTTTATTTTGTTCATTTCCAACCTAGTTTATTTCCCGAAGGTAGGATACAAAGTGCAATGATGGAGCTCCAAAACCTTCTGAAAACAGACCCCACCCCATACCATGTGGCATTTTCACTAATAATCTAGATAAAATAACAATCGAGTCTAAAAGTTGGTTAAAAATGGAATTTTCTTCGTACACCGTTCAAATATCATTTTAGCCATCCAACTGGGATTTGTAACGATATAAATATTTATGCCATGATCATGCTAACTCGGGCCTTATTTGGTTTACTAACTATGCATGATTCGTGATATATCTCGTACAACGTCCCGTATTTCTGCTAACTGTTTCGTGCAGGTAGATTTAGGTTAGATGCATGTCTAGGCTTTCGGGTATTTCATTCATCGCATAGAAAAATGTATAGGATTTGGAAGCCTTGTAATAATTTTATTTTTCGCATTTATTTTTGGATGACTGTAATAATTTTTATCGCTTTGATTGCTTGATCAGCGCAATAACAACGTAATAACCGAAAACACAAATAAATAGGATGGATTAAACCGATTAAGAAAGAATGAAATATGTTAACTTGGCCTAATGAAAAATAGATAACATCATCCGAACTCAGAATCTCTACTTGAGGTACAGTCTACAACCTGGTGGGAAAATCATACCAAAATTTCCCGATTGAGCTGAACCGGGTGGCGACTCTATTTTAAGTTCGGGATTTCAATCCTGTATTCTTTAACACCTAAATTGGATTTAAATCCAACTTCAACAGCAGTGCTCTCATCACGCCTAAAATAAGGATCAATCCTTCGGCACGCTTCACAGCGCTAGTTATATTTCCCCCATGCAACGCATCTCATACGGCCGCCGTGGGTGGGAAAAAGGTCATCCGCTCATAGTGGCGACTCTGCTGGGGATCACTCCTTTTAAACTTGAACTTATCTTTTTAATAATTTTAAACGATTTTGATGATGTATTGAAATCATTAGCCAAATTAAAACTTTATTCTGTTTTATAGTGTTTTATCCTTAAACACGTATGTAGATAGTTCGGTAATTTTAGGTGCCCCATTTTACCCGAGAAGCTCACGAAAGTATCACTCATGCCCTGTTGGAATTGAGGATACCTAGCGGGTGGCTCAATCATTTTAACCAACCCGTAAACTCCTATGATCGCACCTATTTGGGGTGTGGTTGAGTAACATGGAATCAAGTTAAATTAGGACCTTCTATATCAACCACCCTATACCAAAGCCTTGTTAGAAAAAGCCTTAGCACTTCATCCCTTTAGGGTTACTAAAATAATAAAAAAATAATTGGGACACACTTCTTTCGCCATTACCGGTGAAGAGGCCAAACGCCATCCTTCCAAAGAGGCGTTATATGGGAGTCATAAGGTCGGAAGAGGGACGTTTCATGTACTATGTGCTACCTGGTCATGCATCCACCATGCATCGGCTTTAAGGGATGAAAAGTAAATCAACTTACCCTTACTACTTTCGCCCAAGGAAGAAGTTTAGCAACATACATAGGACTTTTTTTGTGCCTCCATTGTGTCACCACGTATCATATGTATGACGTGAGATACAAACATTCTACATATGTTGGAGGGATAAGCCATCGCATCATCTCTAACCACATCTACATGCAGTGATACATGTCATACATCGCTTCCCGGAAACAAAAAGCAAGCATACCATCCATACCATTTACAACCCATTCATGGTCTGACCCACGGTTCATGATCCTAATCAGCCTCCCTCCGAAGTCATGACCTTTGCCACCAACCATGGGTCTCCCTCATGATGATGACCTTGCCCTGATCAAGGACCAAGCTAGTTCCACCCCTACCGTGGGACCAGTTCCATCGCTATCCCTTAGCACAAAAATTGCCGCCGCCATGACCTAATTTATCTGTTCAGATCTCTTCCACAACACTATTCATGAACAAATCCAGACTACAGTGTAGTTATTTGTCAAGCAAGCCCTAGCAAGTGAGAATGCTAGTTGGATTTCAAAATCAGAATGTTAGCCCCAGTATCAGAATAAATTTATTCAAAATGGTTCAAATCATGTTTTATTAAACCCAACAGGGGCACAACTAGTTCAATTTACTCAACCCTCTATCCAGTCAGTTCCAACTCGGCCCCAGCCCAGTCTATTCTAACTTGATCAGACTTCTATGACTTAGCCAACTTTCTCTTTCTTACCTCTAAGCCCAAGGCATATGGCTCAAAACTCAATCCTCCTTCCATTTCCTGATAAAATCACCCAGCAAATCTCAGCTCTCCTTAGAGAATAGGCCCGACCAGTAATGCCGCAATCGTCTTTTAGCACGGCACCTCGGGGGGTGACCTACTAGCAAAACCTTTTTGGCAATAATCTGATGGCTGGTTCCCAACTTGATCATCGACTCCTTATCCCTATAGTAGTTCGGAAACCACGACCAGGTCACGCAATCTCTGGGCGTTATGCCTAAAGCCATGCATCAACCAGCTAACAGCTAACTCGTGCAACCTCTGGGCATGAAACATGAGGTGGAAGTTTTTTTATGCCAACTAGTGTCGGCATGTTAAAAGGAAAGGGAACCCTAAGGAAATAGCAGTCGGGTCTCCAAGGGTTCTAGTATGGGCTAGGAAGAAGGCTATAATGGGTCAGGACGTTGCCATCTTAAGTCGAGGGGAGCCAAAAAGCCTCTTAAGAACGTATCCCAGTTGACATTGTAAACCCCTAGGTTTTACCCCTCAATGCGATTTTCAGTAAATTAAGAAGAGATGGTCTCATCGAACCCCTTCATGAGTACAAATACCCAACGGAAGGCGAGAAGGGAAACTTTTGTGGGTATCATGTCCAGTAGGGACATTGCACAAATGAGTGCTAAACCTTGGCTCGAGCTATACATCATCTGGTGAAGGAAGGAAAGATAGCCGAGCCAGATAGAATGCATGGGGTCATAAAGCTCGTCGACTAGGAAAGTATGACCATTTCTAGTACGTCTAAACAAGCGAATGGGCCACATAAGCTCACTGGGGTTATCGGTTCCAAGGATAAGGCTGGTAGAAAGAGGAAAATGTACCTTGACAATAAGGCTAGGAGGGCCAGATTTAAGTGAACTGGGAGGATGGAAAATATATGGCTTAGAAAAGATGATGTTGTCAAGGCAACAACCACCTAAGCTTTTCTGACAGTGGCTACAGCCCAGTCTGACAGCCCTCCTTTTGCCCTTGAGAAGGCCCCCAACACTTCACTCCCAATTAATTCCTGCCCAAAGGCATGATCTTGCAAGGCCCTCTGCCTGTGGAGGTTGATGATTTTTAATATGTAATCATTAGGTATGTTTGCTTTGTTTTTATTAAACTTTTTATGTACCAACTTTGAGCTCCATGAGCAACTTCTATTTTTATTACTTATGTCATGTTTCTACAATTTGATCCATGCATTCATATGAGCACACATTTGATGCTTTCAGTATTCAGGATATTTTACTATATGAAATTAATTTGAGTACAAATGAAGGCTCTTATGTGGTAATCAACTCCAATAATTTAACTCCTGTCAAACACATGTGAGATAATAAATTGCTTAAAGGCCACGATAATGCTTTTGTTAGTCGACAGATCAATAGTCAAATTGTTGAACACCATAGGTCTCTTTCAAAATTAACTCAATAACCCCACAATGGTACACCTTCAAGCTACCAAAGAAGTATCAACTGGTTCCCTGAAACGGAAAATCATCGCATTTTTACCCACCCACCCCTTTACCTTTTTTTCAAACCTTAACCAACACTTCTCGGCTCCTTGGCCATCCTTGGTGTAGGGGAATAAACTACTGATGAAACCCAACCTCAATCAAATAAACATCATAGCCGGATCTTACACCAATGTCACTACCAAGGAAATGACCAAACTCACAGAGAAACATATCTTCACCTAGCATAAATTAACCCGTATCAAACCCCTCGAGCAATAAAGATCAGTGGGCAACCACTGCCAAGAGCATAAAGTATGAGAGTATGCACCTTTACCCCCATAAGTCGTAAAGATAAGTGCACAACTAAAGTCGCGATCAGCTTACCAAGTAAACCATCAAAACAAGCTACCATTTCACCTTTCAAAGGCACCAAGTAAAAGGCCCCCTTGGTCAAAACCCTCCAACATCGGTACAAGGGGAAAATTCAGGCCTAACCAGGAAGGGTTGTACAAACCGTAGACTGAAGGAGCAATCAGAATAGCAATTAGAACGGCAATCGAACCAACCAAGAAGGTTCTGTGTAAGCGCGAAAACTCCCACAAACTAAACTCCTTGCAATGTGGCCACTTAAAATCAAACCAAGGTTACCTGATGTAACTTTGAAAGTTATAATAAATCGGGTGATCAAGGCAAAAATCGAACGAACACTAAGAACCTTAGAGAATCTGCAAAGGCACAACTGAGTGCACAATAGCATGTCAAATACCTAATACCCTCGTCGAAAGTCATAGACACAGCATTGAAGCATCTAGAACCCTCCGACAACGACATTGATAAAAAGTTTAGATCAAGTTGAGAAGGCTGTCTTGTGGCCAAAGATGATACCAAATGAGCAGGGCTCTCAAAGTCATGAGCACAAACAAGAGCGAGTTCATTAACCTAGTCAATCAGGAAAGGCATAAGCGTTATCAGGTCTAAACAAAAGAAATAAATTAGAAAAGCGGCACACTAAAAAAATAAATATGAAAATCACCTGCCTTTTGGTCTTTTACTAATCGGACAAAAATTAGAGTGACACCCAACGGTCAGTATCCTGCAAATCGGCCATCCAAAAACTAAGGGATAAGTCAGTGTCGCTTGCTGAACTGAAAACCCAAAAAGGGCGGTTTAGACACAAATTAGGGCACGAGAGAAAAAAGTGAGATGTTAACTTGAAAATCTATAAAGGCTGGTTAACACCAGTAGTTCGATTAATGGAAATGATTGGCAACATCTTGTACTCAAATTAAATTGACTCGATAAAAGTGTCTTTTGTACTGAAACCTCTATGCTTGTGATTGTATGAATGCCTGGCAACCAAGAGAAGGAAACATCACAAGTAATCTTAATTGAAGATACTCCGAGCTCATTAGTGTTTCTTTTCAAAAATCCGGATAGACCGAAAACATCTACGGCTATGCAAAAGTCAGAATAAGTCTACTGGGTTGAAAACCCGAAAAGGGCTGTCCAGGCAAAAATTAAGACAAGGCTCGATAGATTGAAAACCACTTGGGGCAGTCTATGCAAAAGTAAGAGTAAAAAAACAAAAAAACGAAGCCCGAATTTCTCCAGTTCCCTCCAATCTACGTTCCCCAGGCTGTAGGAAGCCCCGTAGCTGTTGAGTATGGCTTGCCAAAGTAGAATTTGAAGAAATGGCCGAATCTGGGTTTCTAGACATTCGATGCTGCCAGCATTATGGGTTGATTTGGGCGATATCAGTTGATGCCGCTAGCAGCAAGTTTGTGTTTTTGAGGTGATGCACCCGGTGATATGAATAATGCCACCAGCGACATGGAATTAATTTTTGGCCATATCAGAAGCATGTTTATCATTTCGGACCTATGGAAAACCTATAAATAGCCTTGTAATCCATTTTTGAAATCTGGTGCGAGGGTAAATCCATTTTATTCAATAAAAGCCCGAGGGCCCAAACCATTCAAATATTCTGAATATCTAGCCTACAAAAGCAAAAGCAAACAACAATCCAGGTTATTCAAACACAATGTATCAAGGGGTAACAAATAGAAATATAAAGAGTCCTAAGAATCATAAAATCTATAGCATTCCCCCATCACTAGGTGGGTAAGAGGTGACATCTGGGTCATCCAAGAGCCATCGATTAGTCACATCCTCATCTTCCTTCCTTCCTTCTATCATAGGCACGCTACTTGACTCCTCAATTACTGTGGGTGGGTGCCGATGGGCTGACATCTTTACTCCTCTCCGGTTGGTGGTCCTAAGGTGTCCATGGTCTAAATTTTACCTACTCCCCCTCTCCTGGACAATAGCCTCCAATTGACCTTCAAGCTCGCCCACTTAACGCTATAGTGCTGTCGTCTCCTCCTTATACCTCCGCTGAGCTGCACCAGCATCCGCCATGGAAAGGGCTAAGAAGTCCTACAGACAAAAGAAATAAGAATATCCTATATCATTCATTTCATTCATAGCATGCATTTCACTTCTTATAAATATGTCATAATAGGAAATGTACCTGAACAAGCAGCAATTTCCCAATAAGTGTGTCCTGAAGAGTGAAATTATTCTCTACCAATTACTCTACATGGCCCCAAGCAACCTAAAAAATTGAAAAAGCAAATCAATAAGCACCCGCATCCAAGGGTAAGTAAGAAAGCAATTATCATGTTCTCAAACCTTACATAAGTAGTGCTCTCTAGCATGAAGATCGGAGCATGCCGGCTCAGGCCTATATTCCTGGGATGGAACTCGCTTAGGGAATTCATCAGTAGGAACTAGTTCTCTATATGGTTGACTAGGTGCCCTTTAACAAAATTTATCCCCTCCAGTACTCCACAGTATTGCATTCCACTCTAGTTGTCCTGACCTCTTTTCCTCGCAGGTTCCTGAAAAGCACAAAAAACACACATAAGCAACATTCCTAACCCAAACAATTACAAATCGTTCACATAAATGCTATCATACCTCAAAAGAGCAGTGCCTCCCTGGGACATCGGTACACTCATGCCAGCCACATCTGCACCTCTCCCTTGGGCTCAATCTCAACATTTTCCTCAACCTCCATCTCAGCCTCCTCTTTCTCTTCTTCTTCCTCCTCCTCAACATCAACTATCCCTTTGAGCTTCCTCTTCTCCTCATCCATCTTCTTCTTGTTGTGGAACTCGATCGTATCATTATCCTTGATTCAAGGGCAAATAGGCAAGAGGCGCTGCTGGTGCTGCTCGTAGAGACCAGGGACACTAGGGATCACTCAACCATTCCCCTTGATATAGTTAGCTTTATCAGCCTCAGATGTAATCACTAAATAGGGTCACCATAAACCCTTGAAAGGATCAGCGGGCACCGGCTTAGCAGCGATAAGGATAAATCTCTAATCCCTAACCCGCTCTCTTAAGTACCACTGTTGCGATAGAGGGCACTCAATCACAAACTGACAGTCATCCACCTCCTTCTTGACCCTTAAAACTTCTAGCAGGTTCTTCACCCCATCAAATGGGTCCAGGATAAGCTGTACCAACAATCAACCAAATAACCGATATAAGTATATTGTAAATATATAAATGCATTTTGTTTACTAATATTTTGCTTTCAGTGTGAAACAGGAGTCTAAGCTAAAGCATCATGTACCGAACTAAACCATACAAACCTCAATGACTCTCGGTAGCTAGTGGGGTACTTGGCCGTCCCACTAATGCCACCTCACCATCGGGCAAGAAAATGGGAACCCGGGGTACGATAGTAAAGAACCTGATTGGCGGGAGGATCTGATGCTCGAACGCTCAAGCCTAAACAAGTAAACAACCAAGCATTCCAAAATAGCCACGGAAAATAAAGTGTTCACACTAAATAGGTAAAGTCAGTCAAAGTGCTTTCAGCGAAGGTATACCTGTAATAACAAATGGCTTGCTCGGAGAGCCTTTACATTCTTCCAGGCACCCGCATCCAGCTCATGATACATCTGTGCTAAGATGGCCGTTGGGCAATTCTTCTTCTTGATGCTCACCACATCCTCCATGGCAGAAATCAGGCTGTAGTTGATCTTAGACCCCGAGACTGGGAAGAATAATATGGTGAGTAGAGAGATTACAAAGGAGCGGACACATACATGCCTACCATCTTTAGACACCACATCCTCCTTAGTCCAGCACTCGTGCAGATTGCCATAAGATAGCCGCCCTGAAGTGGGCTTCAAACTAAACAATGCCTTCACACGCTGCACCATGGGCCTCTACTTATGGTACTTATCCATGTAAACGTCGAAATAGATAACCTCCTTAGTCCACGGTAATTCAATCATTGCCACCACATTTGAAGGAGTGATGGTCGGCTCCCTAAATAGGAAGTGGAAAGTATGTATGGTTTCAAACCACTTCTCTGTCGAAGCGATTACAGCCAAGTAGGATAGCTTTAGCCTCAGCATGGGCATAATCCAAGCCAGATCACCAAAACCCGTATTATTGATGGCAAGTGCGAGTTCGTGGTCCTTTTCTGAAATGTGGTGCCACCACTCACTGATGGTGCCTATACCTCCGGTGTAAGTCAACCCATGTGGCTACAAAAATCAGATACAAACAGATAAGTCTCGGGTCATTTTCTAGCTCTTAGTTTCGGCTACAAAGTTGTTGATGCCATTTCTGTTGGAAGTGATATCGTAGGCGACA
Organism: Euphorbia pulcherrima; assembly: GCA_947683365.1. NCBI lineage: Eukaryota > Viridiplantae > Streptophyta > Magnoliopsida > Malpighiales > Euphorbiaceae > Euphorbia > Euphorbia pulcherrima. The sequence continues at coordinate 48,450,773 of CANTUS010000014.1, forward strand.
TCACCGCAAGTAGAAATGCCATCACACTTACTTTGGCCTGCTATAAGGCCTGATGCCATCGCTCATGCTGCCGGTGACATAGATATCTACGGGCAGAAACCAGTTTTGCCCTAAAAATTGTACCTATCCCGCTAAAACAACCAAAATTAAAATTCATCAAATCCTAGGCCTACAGACAACAAAAATCCGAACCTAAGCATGCAATATCAGTTTGTAGTCAATCTATTTTGCATTTATAACTCCTATCATGGCATAATTTTGAGCCTAGAGTCGAAATCAAAAGTTAAAACAAAAGAAGGATTTTGGGTTTTGTAGGGTTACCTGGATGTAGGAAAGATGTTTCTTCTTCTCCGGGGTCAGATTGAAGATGGAGAGTTAATCATATAGCCATACATCTCATTCATCTTCTTCAAGCCATAAGCCGCGGGAAACAGAAGGAGCTTTAACCCATCCACGGTTGAATCGGGCAAGCTTTCCCTCGCCTTTGCTGCCTTTCCCTTGATAGCTTTTGCGATTCTCTTCATGATCGAAATTAAAAGAAAAACTATGGAAGGAATTTGAGAAAAGAAGAAGAAAATGGGAAGAATGAAACAAATGGCTGTTTCTTTAAAGGAATAAAGATGAGAGTTTTACTCTCTTAAAACTACAGCGCAGAATTCAAGGAGTTTCAATTTATCTGAAATTATAGCTCGATGCCGGCGGCGACATCATCCCATATTGCCAGCGACATCAATCATATCGCTGGTGATATCACCTCCACCGATTTGAATTTTAAATGTGTTTTACTGGTCAAAGCTGCCATGTGGCAATTTCATCGCTGGCGACATCACCTCAAATCACCACTGACATCTTCCATGTCACCGGCCATATCAACTCGTCTCTATGGCTTTTTTTCAGCCATCCTCGGTGAAATCCTGGCTCTAGCCCCAACATCCCAGGACTTCTAAAATCCTTGTACTTTTTATTATTACATTTTTACTGTTGATCGAAGGGACAAATTTTTTTTTTTGTTTCGCAAAATCGATCAAGTAGTTAAAACGTCATCTAAATATGTCTAATCTTGTTCTCATTCTACTCTTCATAGGCACAAACCCACAACTTCAAACCTAATATGCTCATTACGTATGCTACTCGGAGATTATGGTATGACCTGGTACATGTCAATCTTTGGATTCACCCTTTGAACGCCAACTGAAGGTCCCTGATACAGTCCCTGTATGTATCACCCTTTGGGTTCACCCCTAAAATGTCAACTGAAGGTATCTGATACAGTCTCTATACGTATCACCCTTTGGGTTCACCCCTAGAATACCATCTGAAGGTCCCTGATACAGTCTCTAAATGTATCACCCTCTGGGTGCTCCCCCAGAACACCAACTGAAGGTCCCTGATATAGTCTCTGTAAGTATCACCCTTTTGGTTCACCCCTAGAATGCTAACTTAAAGTCTCGGTATGACCCCGTATATGTAACCTTTGGGTTCACCCCTCCAAGATCACAGCATGACCCTAGACATGCTTCTTTCAGTTTTAACCGTCATCCTATCATCCAAGACTTCTGAAACCCTTGTACCTTTTATTATTACATTTTTACTATTGATCGAAGGGGCCAAAATATTTTTGTTTCACAAAATTGATCAGGTAGTAAAAACATCATTCAAGAATAGGTCTGATCTTTTACTTGTTGCTTATTGGAGGAACTACACTCCACCAACCTACAAAGCATAAGTCCGATCAAGGGGCAACCAATCTGCAAAGCATAAGTCCGACCAAGCGGCAATCTCTCTGCAAAGCATAAGTCCGACCAAGCGGTAACCAATCCACTAAGCATAAGTCCGATCAAGGGGCAACCAATTTATAAAGCATAAGTCTGACCAAGGGGCAACTAATCCACAAAGCAAAAGTCTGACTAAGGGGCAATCTCTCCGCGAAGTTCAAGTCCGACAAAAGGGCAACCAATCCACAAAGCAAAAGTTCGACTAAGGGGCAGCCTTTCTATAAAGCATAAGTTTGACTAAGGGGCAAACTAGTCATCCATCAGGTATCATTCCTATCCCTTGTCTTTCAGTCCCTCTCGCGAGACGATGATGACGTGTCCCCGATTTTATTCCTCATGATAAAAATTCTTTGGAGTTTTTATTACCGCGTGAATTTTATTTCTCGTAACAATTTAGTTCGGCGTGTCCTATAACGTGTCCGATAGGAGCTTGAACCGATGATTTGCACCAAAAACTAAAATAATCTCTAAATACCCATTAAAATGCCCTTTAAAATTCAAAAATTTGGCTTTGACCCCTTTGACTCATGTTTGGCAGCTTTTTAGGCTTGTGGGCCAACTAGCAATCAGCTTTTTAAAAGCTGATGCCGCCAGCAGGATCGCCCCATACAGCCGGCAGTATCATCCATGTCGCTAGTGGCGTTGCCAAATTGGGCTTCTAGTGTCAGCTTTCTTCTTCTTTCTTTGGCAGACTCTTTGTTGCCATTTTCGTGAAAATGGCTGAAAGGTCTCAAAGACCACCCCAATGTGCCTATAAAAACACAGCCTTAGGGTTCCAAATAAAGGGGGAGGAGAAACACAATAACAACCTGCAACTTGAATATGGGAAATTTTAGAGAGAGAAAGTAGTTCTAGTGAGATAAGAATTAGAAAAGTAGGAAAAAAGGATCATTTTTCCTAGTTTTTCTTCTTTGAACTCTCTAATTGTGAGCTTAAAATCAGTAGACATTAAGTTAAAATCAATCTAAATAGGAACTTAGAGACACAAGTACCCAATTTACTACCAAATCATCATTACAAGCTCCCCGGAGGTGTTCCTTGGTTCACGAAGAGGTGGATTCACGGCCGTGAGGTAAAAATACTGAGTCTTAAAGCTCTTTGGCATTAGTATTGCTTGTTTCTGCTGATTCTTGTTGATTTGCGTTTGTTTTTGGCTTTTCGGTCATTTTTGGACCGTTACCTGCTACTACTGTAGGAAATTGAAGTCGCCGAAGACATGTGATGTTGCCGGCGGTATCACTCATGTCGCCAGTGACATCTCTCATACCACTAGCAACATCACGTTCCTCGGAGGCCTCACTTTCTTGTAGGACCCTTTCTTTATAGTACTCAGAAAGCCATGTAACCTGCCTACAGACTGATGCCTCTAGCAACATCATTGATGTTACCGGTGGCATCAGCCATGTGGCCAATGGCATGGCCTTCTAGACAGCTATTTTATTTCATTCATTTTCGACCTAGTTTATTTCCTGAAGCTAGGATACACAATGGAACGATGGAGGTCCAAAACCTTCTGAAAATAGACCCCACCCCATACCATGTGGCATTTTCACTAATAATCCGTATAAAATAACAATCGAGTCTAAATTTTGGTTAAAAATGAAATTTTCCTCAAACGCAGTTCAAATCTCATTTTAGCCATCCAACCGGGCTTCATAACGATATAAATATTTATGCCATGATCATGCTTACTCGTGTTTTATTTGGTTTACTAACTATGCATGATTTGTGATAAATCTCGTACGACATGCAGTATTTTTGCTAACCATTGTATGTAAGTAGATTTAGGTTAGATGCATGTCTAGGCCTTCGGGTATTTCATTCATTAGATAGAAAAATGTATAGGTTTTGGAAGCCTTGTAATAATTTTATTTTCTGCATTTATTTTTGGATGACTGTAATAATTTTTATTGCTTTGATTGCTTGATAAACGCGATAACAACATAATAACCCAAAACATAAATAAATAGGATGGATTAAACCGATTAAGAAAGAATGAAATATCTTAACTTGGCCTAATGAAAAATAGATAATATCATCCGAACTCAGAATCTCTACTTAAGGTACGGTCTACCACCTGGTGGGAAAATTGTTCCAAAATTTCCCAGTTGAGCTGAACTGGGTGGCGACTCTATTTTAAGTACGGGATTTCGATCTCTTATTCTTTAACACCTAGATTGGACTTAAATCCAACTTCAACATCAGTGCTCTCATCACGCCTAAAATAAGGATCAATCCCTTAGTATGCTTCACAACGCCAGTTATATTTCCCCCCGTGCGATGCATCTCATGTGGCCGCCGTAGGTGGGGAAAAGGTCGTCCGATCACAGGGGTGAGCCCTTATTTATAGAGGGGAGGTAATTAGCTGGCGGGGTAATTACCTAGGGAATTAGCAGGCATGCTAATTACCTATCTGACAAGATTTTACTTTAAATCCAGTAAAATCTTTCTAGATCTCGGTAAGATTTGATTTTTTTTAAGTAGCTAGGTAATTAGCCGGCAGGCTGATTACCTATGTTTGACCAAATTTTAACTTTTTGATTTTTTAGTAGGAAATACTAAATCAAAGCTTCCTTGGAATATGGATTTTTGAATTTCGGATTTTAGATGACAATTAGGTACCGTTTGGCTCTTTTATCTGATCGTTGAACGAAATAGGCATAATTCCTCATTGGGCCAGAACAGACCTGTGCTAATAACACCTCAAGGAGAGGTTGTCCCATTGAGGAAATGCCTAGAGTTCCCAGTCACCAATAATGGAGCTGAATATGAAGCTTGTCTCATTAGCCTTGACGCTCTACTGAAAGTAGGGGTAAAAGAAGCAAAGGTGATTGGTGATTCCGCGCTAGTGATAAAACAAGTAGTCAGGGAGTGGGAAATCAAAGAAGAATCACTTAGGCCATCTGTGGAAGCAGTTTGGAATTTGTCGGGTACAATTTGGTCTGTGCTTCTTTCAATATGTACCAAGAGATGAGAATCAGATGGCCGACTCATTAGCTACCTTGGCCTCTATGTGGGAGGAAGAGAGACCCAACCCATTCACCCTTTGGTAATGGAAACCTCTCATTCTCTATTTCATGAGAAAATTCGAGTTATGACCGTTGAAGAGCAAAATGCTTGCTGGTATGACGACATTAGGAGTTCCTAAGAAGAGGAAAATGCCCTAAAGGGGCATCCAGTTCAGATTGTATGACTGTAAGAAGGCTAGCCATGCAATTCAAGCTTATAGATGAAGATCTCTTCAACCGAACCGCACAAGGGTTATTTTTGAGATGTTTGACAAAAAAAAATCCGGAAAAGGTCATGATCTAGGATCACGTAGGGGATTGTGGGTTGTAGATGAATGGAATGGCTCTGGCTAGGAAGATTCAAAGAATAGGGTTCTTTTAGACCAAAATGAACGCCGACTGCATCGATAAAGTCAGAAAATGTCATGAATGCCAGATTCATGGGGATACACAACATTTACCTCTGAACGAATATTACAATTTGTCTACTCCTTAGCCTTTCTCGGCAAAGGGTATAGATATAATTGGCAAAATTTGACCTTCGTCTACCAATGGACACCGATTTATCATGGTTGTGGTTGATTGTTTCTCAAAATGGGTGGAGGTTGAATCCTACACTAGTATCACCGCTAAGAAGATGGCCAAGTTTATAGAGAGGCACATTTTTGCTTGATATGGGATTCTTCATCATGTGGTCTCTAATAATGGGGTACAATTTAAAGGTGCCATAGCTGAGTTGTTAGAAAAATTCAACATTGAGCATCATAGATCCTCGCCATACAGACCATAGGGTAACAAAGCAGTTAAAGCTGCTAACAAGTCAATCAAGAGGGTTCTATCCAAAACGGTGGCTACCTATAGGGATTGGGCAGATAAACTTCCATTTGCAGTTTGGGGGTATAGAACCAGCTTAATAATAGCCACAAATCAGACACCCTTATCCCTAGTACATGGAATGGAAGCCTTTTTTCCTATTGAGACCAAAGTAAGATCTTTACGAGTGGCACTTGAAGCCTAGTTAAAAGAGTCAAATTAGGCAAGGGCTTTGTATGAGCAATTGAATATGATAGACGAGAAGTGGATTAAGGAACTTGACCACCTACAGATGTACTAGCAATGCATGGCCCGAGCCTACAATAATAGAGTCAGATACCCAAAGCAACATCTCAAGGCAGGTGATCTAGTTATCAAACTACTTCACTAAGTTAGCACAGATGCTAGGGGCAAGTTTAGGCCTAATTGGGAAGGGCCGTTTGTGGTTAAGAAAGTCCTTGGCAAGGGAGGAATCAAACTCATAGATATGGATGGAAATGAGTTCGTGAATCTAGTAAATCAAGACATGCTTAAGCATTATCATGTCTAGGAAAAAAGAACTAAATCACAGAATAGTGGCACAAGGAATAAAAGAAGCAAAGAATAAATCACCAGATGAGTGGTCCTCTATTACTCGCACAAAAATTAGGGTGCAACCTGCTGATTGGTGTTCCATAAATTGGTCAGGCAAAAGTTAGAGTACTCAAACACAAATAAAGCCCGCTAAGTTGAAAACCCAAAAAGGGCGACTTAGACAAAATTTACGGCATTGAGAGAAAGATGTCAGTTGCTTTCTGGAAAATCTGTAAAAAGACCTGTAGGCACTAGGAGTTAGCCATTGGAAATTATTACCATTGCATATGTACTCGAAATTAACCTAACCAATGAACATGTTATGATTTTATAAGAATCTTGGTCTTATGAATGCATGCATGTCGTTAGGTGAAATAATCACAAGTATGTGAACATTAGTTTTTCCCTACATTTTGTACTCTATGTTGTTATCCTTATTGCGGGTACAAAGAAAAAATACCGATAAGCCATAAAAGAAATAAGGTTTATGAAAAAGTCAAAAGCAGCTGCTAAATTGAAAACCCAAAAGGGCAGTCCGTGCAAAAGTTAAGATGAAATAAAAAGAAAGAAAAAGCCTCCTGAATTGAAAGCCCGAAAGGGCAGTCACAAAAGTTAAGGCAAAGAAAAAAAATTGCGATAAGCCACAAAAGAAATAAGGTTTATGCAAAAGTCGGAAGTGTCTGCTGGATTGAAAACCCAAAAAGGAAGTCTAGGAAAAAGTTAAGATGAAAGAAAGAGAAAGAGAAAGAGAAAGCCTGCTGGATCAAAAACCAGAAAAGGGCGGTCTAGGTAAAAGCTAAGGCAAAGAGAAGAAAAAGAGGAAGTCCGCTGAATTGAGCCTCCAACGACAATTTAGGCAAAAATTAAGAATCAATTTAAAAGTGCCAAGTTTGTTATTGCATTTGCTCTTATTTGTTAGAACATCATTTGTAATGACAATGTCTCACAACTAGGATCTCTTGGACTCAGTTCTCCCACTGTGAAATAACATGATATCATGAATCCCTAGAAGTGTTAATTTCAACTAGCCAGCCTTGGTAATATTTGTTAGTCTAGATTTGGTCAGTTCATTGTGATTAGGAACTTCTAGTGTTCAATGGCTAACTCACTTGCTCTTAGTACACTTTAAAAAGGTTTCATTTTTAGTTGTGCTAAGGGGCAATATAAGTTTACAAGCAACAATATTTAAATAGTCTCAGTGCAGAAAGGAAAAGTTCAGCATGCACAAAGTCAAACATAAACAGTATCAGTGTGAATGACATCCAAGTTTACATCAAAATAAGCCAGGCACGGCCAAAAATGTCAAATGTCCACAAAGTAAAAATTGAATCCTAGTCTAAATGGCTGGATGATCCTATCCCTGGTGCCCGTCCTGAGTTTGATCCTAGGTATCCACTAATAAGTCATCCATGTTGATCATCACATGGTCCCCAGCCCTCCTAGAATCCTCCGCAGGAAGACTAAGAACTCCGACCCTCGAGCTCCTCGCAGTACCCCTAGCAGCAGTATTAGCCATCTTAACCTGCTGCTCCACCTCCTACTCGCCTCCACCTCCCTTGGCCATTACTGGTACCACCCAGTGGGCAAAGCAATCGTCCTCTTAAGATGAGTTGGATGGCTCCAGTGTCTGCCTGCTCTCAGTCATCTAGGTTAGCTGTGCTTGCAATACCTTAGCCTGGGCATGAGGCACCTCTCTCTTAGCTCTCTCCAGAATTGCCTTTGAGACCAAGATCCTGACTAGCTCCGTGGTAGCTGCCCACAGCTGCTCCTCCATGAAGCTAGCCCAATCATCAGTAGTATCCAGGTCTCGGGCAGACCTATCCCAGTCCATTGCCAGCAAAGTCTGCAAGAAAATTGAGGGATCAGTATACATATGTAAATATCATAACATGCATGCTTAGTTTGTTAAATTTTATACAATAATTGGGGGACTATTTGTCTTTTAAAACTGCCCTGACTCCTCCCATACGGGACCCTACCGCCCGTACGGGTCCTCCTAAAGCACAAATCCCACTCGTACGGGTCTTCCGCACCTGTATGACTCCCATTTGTAGGGGCAAATTAGTTTTTCAAGGGAATTAGTTCCCCCAGTAGCATGGATACATCAAATCAAAACTTGGCCCCAACCCCACTTTTCTCATACCCTGTACTTCAATTAATTTATTGGCTAAACCCCTAGCCCACCTTGATCCTTTATTGAAGGGGAAAAATTTTTTGTTCACCAAAAAGTCAATCAAGAATAAAGCTACGCTATTTCAGGTCCATTACTGACATAAACAATTTTCATGTGCATGGAAGAAGTCCCCAGCAGACAAATCATCTAGGAAGACATCTCCCTAGCAAGGAAGTCAACCAAGGGGCATACCCCAACTCCCCAGCAATGGAGCCAGTCAAGGGGTATACCCCCATCATCAAATAACCTAGGGGGCAACAACCCTTATGGCATTCCCTAGCAGCAAAATCGGTCAAGGGGCATCCCCTCCATCATTAAACACCCTAGGGGCATTCCCCAATAGCAGAACCTATCAAGGGGAAATTAACCATCATCAAACACCCTAGGGGAATACACCCTAGAGTCATTCCCCAGCAGCAGAACTGGTCAAGGGGCATACCCCCATCATCAAGCACCCTAGGGGCATCCACCTTATGGGCATTCCCCAATAATAGAACTGATCAAGGGGCATCTCCCCTAATGGGCATTCCCCCGAGAGGCGCCCACTAAGGGGCACTCCATCCCTAAGTAATCGTGCCATACCCGACATTTCTCACAGTCAATTTATAGCTTATTCAAGGGCCAAACCCTATCCACATATCTTTATTCTTGATTGAAGGGGCAAAAAAATTTTATTCACCACAAAGTCAATCAAGAATCAAGACGTGTCATTTTAGGCAGTAACTAACTCAATGTTTTTATTATCTCTTAACAGATTTTTCAAATTCCCCAACAAGAGAGTTATTCGCCTTAGGAAAGGGATACACCACCATCATCAGTCAGGAAAGTCAATCTGCCTTAAGAAAGGGATACAAGGACAGTCATCCGCCTTAGGAAAGAGATACACCATCATCAGCTAGGATAGTCAATCCGCCTTAAGAAAGGGATACGAGGAGAGTCATCTGCCTTAGAAAAAGACCTTCATTAGTTAGAAAAGTCGATCTACCTTAAGAACGGGATACACATACATTCCCCAGTGAGGTTGCCATGGATATATATTAGCAAAGGAAAGTCATTCGCCTTAGTAAAGGGATATTAATTAGTAAAGGAATGTCATCCGCCTTAGGAAAGGGATACGCATTGGCAAATAAAAGTCATCCGCCTCAAGAAAGAGATACACATCAGCAAAGGAAACTCATCCACCTCAAGAAAGGGATATGCATCAGCAAAGGAAAGTTGCCTGCCTTAAGAAAGGGACGCTAAGGAAAGGGGTTTGAGTCAAGAAAGGGACCTGCCCATATCATCACCTCAGGTATGATTTCTAAACCCTTGATCATGTTGTGAGATCATACATATTTGTATCTACAGTGAACCTACAATGGGCAGTCTCTGAGCACTGGATTTTAATGATCCTTCTCATGAAATGATGATGAGAGATAGATAATGCAATTCCTTATAGGTTTTATCCATTAGAGATGTTCCTACTACTGCAGAGTTGAGTTTGGCCAAATTTAGGAGACCTAGACTGTCTTTAGGGACCAGTACGAGTCACACCTTGGGGGTACAGGTCCATGGGTTGACCCGTAAGACTCTATAGTACCATACGGGTGGGAGGGACCTGTACGAGTCCTGCTAGGAATAGTACGGGTCCTTTGCACCCGTACGGGTGCCATTTTTGCCCAAATAGGCAGAATGGTACGTAAATCATACCTTATTCGGGAGAAATCAGTCATGAATGCAATTTATTGTGTTCAAACTTGATTTACCCTATAAATAGGGGCTTTTTGCCTCATTTCAAAAAGAGAGAAAAATAAAAATCATATCAAACAATTTATACAGAAGTTCTAGCAATTTAATTAGGTATAGAAAGGGTATAGTTGAGGTATAGAAGGTATAAAACAGGGATACAACCCATTCCTTGAGGTTTTGTCCACATTTTATGCATTTCTAGCTTCATTTATTAGGATTTGGGGGAGGTTCTGTCCATATAAATAGTCGCCTAAATAGTCCTTAAATCACCATTTCATCATCTACTTTGGCTAGACTCTTTCTCAACACAGGGATCGCTTCAAAGTGGATTCATGACGTAAAAGTAGGCCCCTGAGTTTCAAAGAGACTCACATCTTATTAGTTTTATCCTTCATTCCTACATTTCTACAAATCTTTTTTGTTCTAAACTTAAATAAGGTTCTATTTGAGTCTAAATAGGACCCGTATGGGTCCCCTACACCCGTATAGGTCCCACAAGTAGCCGTATGGAAACTGGCACACAGGCATAATCCTTACTTTTCTTTTAAACCTGTAAAATCAATCTGACATTACCATTTTCCATGCGATCATTTTCACTAATAATCTCGTAAATCAACCCACAAAAAGTTAAATGTGTTTTCATAACAAAATATGTTAAAGACCCGTTATTTCCTTTCGGTCCTAGAAGCCGCCCGGGCACTATCAATCGTTAAACCGCCACACTAATACAATCACATTTTTCCTAATAAAATGCTGACTTATGATGTGTCAAAAACTGTGCTAATCTTTATGGAGGCGAATTTATTTATTTTGTTTTATAACTTAGAACAAATGTATAGGTTCCCTTGTAATTCCGCCATTTTCCCCCCATTCTAATTTTTATCCCCCCTCTATTACTTGTGCTATATTATGAACTATTGAATGCATGAATAGAGTGTGAAAGAGTGTAGAAAAATAGGATTTCTGCAATAATTCCCTAAATGATGAAAAGATAACGATTTTATGCGGTGAACGTAATTCTAAATTAACTAAATGAGAAATAAGTGACTCATCCGATACCCGAATCTCTGATCCAAAAGGTATGAGTCTCCCACCTAATGGGAACTATAATAGATCTCTTTCCCAAGTAGACAACTTGGGTGGCGACTCTATCATTTGTATTGAGATTTGGGTCTCGATTCTTTCATTCATTAAAATTGGTTAAATTGTGTAAACTTGATTTAAATGGTTCTATCATGCCTAAATCAACCAACCCCCAGTGGACCCCGCTGCAAGGTGCCAAGGGAGATCCACATATCTTCGACCACCGAGAGTTCACATGTAATAGGCAAGATAGAACCGTTTTCTACCTGTGTAGGTTTATTAAATATAAATAAACTAAAAAGCAGACATCTTAAACATCATGATAGTGTGAAAACTAACCACATCTCTGTCCAGCCATAACATTAATGTGTCTCATCCATTCTATTTCCTTAAGTTTGTAGGAACCTAGAAAAAAACCAAGACCAGTGAGTCTACCTTGGCTCAGACCATGAGCCAGAACAAACCAAGACCATTGAGTCCACCCATGCTTAACTCTTGAGCCAAAATACGCAAGCCCAAGAGTGACCAGCGAGTTAAGTCACCTTTGACCACCGCGTCAACTCCCAAGTGACCAGCGAGTCAACCCACCCTTGACCACCAAGTCAACCCCCGAGTGACAAACGAGTCAACCCACCTTCAAACCACCGAGTCAACCCCCGAGTGACTAGTGAATCAACTCACCTTTGACCACTGAGTCAACCCTCGAGTGACCTGCAAGTCACTCACCCTTGTCCAACTCCTAAGTGACCATCGAGTCGACTCGCCCTTGACCACCGAGTCAACCCCCGAGCGACCATCTAGTCAACTCACCCTCAACCACCATGTCAAACCCCTCGGGATGTGTTGATGACGTGTGGCTTTCCCTTAGCGCTTGTGTGAGGTGGGGCCCACTGGGGGTTTGGTTGGATTTAGGCATGATAAAACATTTTTAGATAAAGTTTGCACAACAAGCCAATTTTTATGAATAAAAGAATCGAGACATAAATCTCAATATAATTGATAGATTCACCACCCAAGTTATCTACTTGGGAAAGAGTTTTGGTACGGTTCCTTCTGGGCGGGAGACTCATACCTATTGGATCAGAGATTCGGGTATCGGATGAGTCACTTATTTCTCATTTAGTTGATTCAAAATTACATTCACCACGTAAAACCAGTTTAGTTTTCATCATTTAGGGAATTACCACAGAAATCCTATTTCTACACTCTTTCACACTCATTACATGCGTTTACATATTACAATGAAGCACAAGTAATGAATGGGGTAATAAAAACTACAATCGGGGGAAATATGGGGGAATTGCAAAGAGAACCTATATATTTGTTCTAAGTTATAAAACAAAATAAAAATAAATTCCCCTGCATTGACAGACGTTAGTACAGTTTATAGCACATCATAAATCAGCACTTCAGCGTATTTTATTGTGAAAACATATTTTAACTTTTATGGGTTGATTTACCAGATTATTAGTGAAAATGATTGTATGGCAAAAGGTGTATTGATTTTTAACTAGTTAAAATGAGTTTTGGAATCTGCCTGGGGCTGGTATCATACCAGTGAGGATCGGTACGGGTATAGTGTACACGTATGGATCTTATCTAGTCCAAGAAGAAACTTTGTTCAATTCAGTTTATAGATTAGCAGATTGGTTGTAGAAAAATAAAATAAAAAGGGATTTCCTTCCGTATGAATATGGCACAATGATTTGATATCTTTAAGGATATATGGTACCAACAAGGCTCATACGGGTTAGGACCAGACCCAAAATAAGAAATGAAAGGAATAGATATAATAGGATAAACAGAGATTAATAACAATGAAATAACTGAAATATGAGTCTCTTTGAAACTCAGGAGCGTTACCTTTGCAACGTGAATCCACTTTGAGATGATCCCTTTACTATTGAGAGAGTCCGGCCAAAGTAGATGATAAAATAGGACTATTTAGGTGAGCATTTGTGTGGATAGAACCTCCCCTTAAATCCTAATAAAAGAAGCTAGGAATGAATAAAATGTGGACAAAATATTAAAGGAAGGGTTTTCTCCCTATTTTATACCTCCTATACCCCCACTATACCTTTTCTATACCTATAGAAATTGCTAGACTTTTAGCATAATTTTCATATGAGATGTGTCTGTGTGTTAAATGTCAAGAGAAGGGCTCTATTTATAGGGGAAACAAGTTTTGAATGTAATAAATCGCATTCATGACGTGCCTTTTCCCGAAATGGGAAAGGATTCCTTTCCAAAAGAGCCTGTTTAGGCAATAAGAGGACCCATATGGGTGGGGCCCCTCCTATATGGGTCCCCCTCAGGCATATGGAAGGGATGACCCGTACAGGTTTGCCAGTGGATCCGTACCACTAGGCAGCACCCGTACGGGTCCGTAAGGGCAAACTAGGTCTCTAAACTTTGGCCAAACTTAGCTCTACAGCAGTAGGAACACCTCTGATGGACAACACCTGAAAGCTATTGCATCATATAGCTCTCATAATAGTTTTGTGAGAAGGATCGCTAAAATCTAGTGCTCACAGACTGCCCCTCGTTGGATCATTGTAGATACGAATCTGTATGATCTCACGATGTGAGCGAGGGTTTAGAAATTATACCTGTGGTGATGATATGGATTAGTTCCTTTCTTAAGATGAACTTATTTCCTTTACTGATGTGTACCCCTTATAACTCTACTAGGGAATGTGTATCCCTTTCCTGAGGTGGATGACTTTCTTTGCCAATGCGTATCCCTTTCTTGAGCCAGATGACTTTCCTTTTGCTACCGTGCATATCCCTTTCTTGAGGTAGATGACTTTCCTTTTGCTACTATGCATATCCCTTTCCTAAGGTGGGTGACCTTCCTTGCCAATGCGTATCCCTTTCCTGAGGTGGATGACTTTCCTTTTGCTACTGTGCATATCCCTTTAATGAGGCGGATGACCTTCCTTACTAATGCGTATCCCTTTCCTGAGGCGGATGCCTTTCCTAGCTGATGGTGTGTCCCTTTCCTAAGGCGGATTAACTTTCCTGTTTAATCCTTTCCTAAGATGGATCACTCTCCTTTTGTTGTTGACTTCTTTGGGGAAGATGTGTATATCCCTTTCTTAAGGCGGATTGACTTTCTTGGCTGCTGGTGTATCCCTTTCCTAAGGCGAATCAACTTTCCTAACTAGTGTATCCCTTTCCTAAGGTGGATCAACTTTCCTGATTGGTGTATCCCTTTCCTTAGGCTGATCGACTTTCCTAATTAGTGATGTATCCCTTTCCTAAGGTGGATGACTCTCCTGCTGGGGAATTTGAATAACCTGAAAAGAGATAACAATCAAACACCGAGTTAGTCATTGTCCAAGTAGACACCGCTTTATTCTTGATTGACTTTTGTGAAAAAAGAATATTTTTACCCCTTCAATTAAGAATAAAGATGTGTGGATGAAATGTACTAAAAGCTAAGTGTGAGAAATGTCGTGTTTGGCCCGATCACTGCTTAATTTGTTGCTTGGGAATATCCTTTAGGTTTGACAGTTGCGCCATTAGGAAATGGGGGGGGTGCCCCTGGGACCTGATTCCTCTATTAAAGGAAAGGGGGAATTCCCTTGGGATCTGATGATTTTGCTACTGGGAAATGGGGGATGCCCCTGGGTTGGTGAGGGGGTGCCCTTGGGACCTGAGTTCTCTATTGGGGAATGACCCTATAGTGGGGTGCCCCTAGGGTTATTGATGATTCCTCTACTGGGAAGTGGGGGGATGCCTCTGTGATCTGGTGATTCCTCAACTGGGGAGGGAAGTGATATCCTTTGAGTAAAGTCTCTTCTGCTAGGGAGGCCGCTTTCTTGTGAAACTTGTTTGCTGGGGAAGAACTACTGTGCTAGGATGGACCTATGCATAAAAAATTTTCCTGATTAGTGCTCAATTCAAAAATGGCTTACCTTGATCCTTGATTAACTTTTGTGAAAATAAAAAATATTTTTCCCCTTCAATCAAGGATTAAAGTGAGCAAATATAGCTAAAATATAGGAGTGCAGATGGGTGAGGTTGGCCCCAAACTTGGACTAGATGAATTTCTGGTGCTTGCTGAAATACTGATAAAAAATCTGTCCTTAGATGGTAAGAGGGGGCCCGTATGAGTGAGCCAGACCCGTATGAGCATGATTAATGAAAGCTAGTACCATACGGGTGGGGTGAACCCGTACGGGTCCTCGACGGGGGTTTCAAAAGGCAGATGAGCCCCCTCGTATCCTGCTCATACCAAAATTTCCTATTTCATAACTCCAACAATTTTTCCCTTAAAATCAATTGAAGATGTATGAAAGATCCCACAAACTTGCCGTTTCTCTCTTAGACTAGAGGACTTGCCCCCGGTGGGTGATTCAGGCCTTCGAGAATGCCCGGTTTCCATCAGGAATGCATTTTGCGAAGGAGACCCATTCCTGGGGCTTACTCCTATCTCTGAAGTGCCACTAATCCCTTCTCCTGAGACCCACGCCTCAAAACTCTAGGTAATTTTGCTTAATTCTCCATTTTCCAATTTTGAACCTTTGGCAATTTCTAAAATTTTGGCATAAATTAGGGTGTTTTAGGCCTTGGAATAGAGCATGATGGATGTAACTTTAGCCTAGGATTATTTTAGGATAGTTTTGGATGAACTTCGGTTAAAATTGGATGATTTTGGATTTTTAGGAGATTTCTCGCAGAAAGACTATTTATAGGGGACCCGTACAGGTGAGGGGGGACCCGTACGTGTCCAATTTTTGGTACGGGTACTCCTCGAGGACCTATACGGGTGGAGTTTACTCGTACAGGTCATGTCCTTAAGGATAGAATGTTGGCTACTCTACCTTCTGCAATCCTTTTTCAATTTCAGACTTTTCTGCTATGTTCTAACCCTGTTGATCTATTATTTTGTCTTTGTAGTTTTAATATAAGACCATAAGAGCCTCGACCTACTACAGAAAGTGGTACGAGGAGATCGCATTATGGGAGATACGGAGTTATTAAGCCTCATCAATTCCTTTGGGTTCAGCGACATTATTAGGGCCATCGCTCAGGCTCCCAAGACACTAGCCCCGGGTGCTATTTCAGCTCTAATAAAGAGGTGGTTGGAGATTACCTATACTTTTCAATTGCCCATCGAGGAGGTCACTATCACTCCCTTAGATGTGTGTGCTACTACGGGCCTAGAGTGGAGTGGGGATTGGTCTACTTTGATATATACGCCGACCAGTGGCATTCTTGGCTTGAGGTGAAGGCTCACATTGCTAGATTACTTGGGCTTCATCCAGGTGGGACGAATAAGCTCAAGTACAGGGACCTGCATGCTTATTGGGTCAGGCAACTGAGTCCTATTGTGATTGACAGGAGGGATCAGTACGCTCTATCTTTCCTGCTGACGTTTCTTACCACCATCTTCTTCCTAGTCTACTCGAGCAACCTCACCTGTGGTTTACTCTCTACTATGGAGAAACTTACAGCTATGCCAAGAAAGAACTGGTGTCGGGCTATCCTGGTATAGCTACACTATGGACTGGACATCGGAGTTTGGGGTGAGCAGTCTGAGCTCAAGATCTGCCATCTAATACTACTAGTAAATCCCAAACTGATCTTTTATGCTTTAACTTTTATTTAAACTTGTGTTGCAATTAATCCTTACTTTGTCTTTCAGATTTGGGCCTTTGAGCACCGGTTGATTCCTAGACTAGGCTTGCCCCTACAGCCTGAGAAGCCACACATCATATCTAGCTAGATGGGGCCTTGGCTGAATCAGCCCCTGACCATAGCGCAGTATCGAGAGTTCTTACGCCAGCTGCGCTCAGATTGGGTAAACTTGCATTTTACACTTCAACAAACCATTAGTAGAAACTGTATTTACTGGGTTGGGTTACTCATAGTGCATTTATTTCATATAGGTTATTCGAGACCCTTGGGAGAGATTGGTCACCTATAGAGCCATTGAGCGGATGTGAGTCAGCTTGGATGACCGCTGCTTTATTTTGGAGTCACCATTCTCCTATAAGTGGTATTTTGGTGAGCGGGCCAAAGGTGGAGGACCAGTGCTATGGTGGAGAGACCAATTCCTCCCCCAATCCCAGCAGGCATCTTTTGGCCTCATCTCATGTCAGGGATCGATCAGGGGCTGTACTTATTGGGCGAGGGAGCTCGCGTTATGTCGGTAGAGGGCCCTTATATTGAGTTTGTTGATTCCTCCCTTCTTCCACCTTGTGAGAGGATTCATCATGAGGACCGACCTCTAAAGTTCCACTGGAGCGATAGTTAGGATGATGATGATGATGATTATGAGGATGGATTGAAGGGCAACCACATGGGTCCATCTATAGTCTGGGGTATTGAGGACTCGGCCTAGACTGCTACCCCCTCTTCTCAAGTATGCTTCTAACTTGGCCTTTGTGAATACTTTGTTGCTTTTTGAAATTGATTATGATGCAGAATTTGATTCTTTTTTACTACAACCTCCTGCTTTCATGAGGAAGAGATTTGCGGTTGCTGTTGTTGTTGCCCTTGAGCCACCGGCCAAGCGGTCTTAGGATTCTAGATCTATGAGGGAGGGCGGCCTTCTAGCTGAGCTAGATACTTTCTTCTAACTCTTTGACCATTTGGGGAAGCAAGTTGTCAAGGAGCTTGAGGAGTTGGTTCAGCCTATTGGTTTCACTCCTTCTAGCTCTACTCATGTAAGGAATCCTTTACCTTTGACTTTATCCATTACTATAATTGTTTAGGATGCCTTATCCTGATGTGACCTTTTTCTTTCAGGTGGCCATTTTTGAGGCTAAAAGGATAGCCAGGGGTTATTTTTCTATTCGGGATCTACTGTTGGCTCAGGGTGCACTAGCTTTAGTAAGTTTCTTTTACCTACAAAATTTCAATTAACTATGCACAATGATTTACTATGATATTTATATATGTGTACTGATCTTATGATTTGGATTACAGACCTTGCTGTCCATGGCGCATGGCAAGTCCACTCGAGATTTTGATGCTTCCGAGGAGAGAACCAGATTTTTAGAGGAACAGCTGTCGGCAGGCACTACTGAGGCTAACCAAGCTAGGGCCGAGACTGCTTGGGCGAGGGCCGAGATTAAGACACTGAGGCGTCAGCTAGCAAGGATGACTGATGATAGGTAGACATCGATTCCTTCTAATGACGAGTCCGGGGATGATCTTTCTACATATCTAGTGACTCAGAGGGGCGTGGATCAGTATGTTCAGGGGAGTGATGCTACTAGGGCTACTGCAGGGACCTTGGAGACTAGGGCCCTCACCCAGCTAGCTATTGATACTGGTGAGGCTGATTACCACAGGACCTAAGATATGGATTATCTACTGGCGGATACTCAGGACCAGACTCAGGAGGTTTGCCAGGGATAGGATCCCCCGACAGCTTAGGTTATGATTGTCTTTCTGAACTATTTGATAAGATTGGAACTGCGTGGCTTGTTTTGATTGTGAACTTTGGATAGGTACTTTTGATATTCGACTATTATGCATATTGACTTTTCTTAAATTGAGATTGTCGAGTATCATTACCTTGTGAACTCATATTTTATCGAGTGATGTCATAGTGAAGGGACCGAGTGACGTTCTAACTTTTGCATAGGCCACTCGATGTGAAGTGACCTATCAAACATTTATTTTTCTTTCTTTTTGTCCTAATTTTTTCCTGAACTGCCCTTGATAACTCGGCCTAGCGGAAATTTTCTTTTTAGCTTTAATTTTTACCTACACCGCCCTTTTGGGCTTTCGCCCTAGCAAGCTTTTTCTTTTACTTTTTGCCTTAATTTTTGCCAAGACTGCCCTTTCATGTTTTCAATCTCGCATGCTTTTCTTTTCTCCTGTCTTAACTTTTGCCTGGACCACCCTTTCGGGTTTTCAATCCAGCAGACCTGTCTTAATTTTTGCCTGAATTGTCCTTGGCGGCTCAATCCAGCTGACTTTTTCTGAATTTACATATACTTGATTTCTTTAGAACTTTTTATCTCTATTGGATTACATGTGGAAGGAATAAATAACAATGATGTGTAACATATGGAGAAAAATTGATGTTCATATATCAGCGATTATTTCACCTAAAGACATGCATGCATTCATAAGACCAAGATTCTTAGGAAAATCATAACAATAATTTGAGTACATAGGCAATGGTAACAATTTCCAACGGTTAACCCATACAGCCTACTGGTCTTTTACAGATTTTCTAGAAAAGCAACTGAAATTTTTCTCTCGATGCCCTAACTTTTGCCTAAGCCGTCCTTTCCGGGTTTTCAGTTTAGCGGGCTTTATTACGTTGGAGTGCCCTAATTTTTGCCTAATCGATTTGTGGAATACCGATCAGCTGGCTACACCCTAATTTTTTCCCAAGCAGTAGAGGACCGCTCGCTGGGTGTTTTATTCTTTATTTTTTTTATTTTTTATGCTGCATTTTTATGATTTAATTCTTTCAACCTAAACATGATAACGCTTGAGCCTATCTTGATTTACTAGATTCATGAACTCATTTCCATCCATATCTATAAGCTTGATTCGTCCCTGACCACAGACTTTCTTTACAACAAATGACCCTTCCTAGTTAGGCCAGAACTTGCCCCTAGTGTTAGTATTGACCTGGTGTAGCTGCTTAAGAACCAGATCACCCGCTTTGAGAGGTTGCTTCGACTATCTGACTTTATTATTGTAAGCTCGAGCCATGCGCTGTTGGTACATCTGTAGGTGGTCAAGTGCCTTGAGCCGCTTTTCATCTATTTCGTTTAGCTATTCATACCTGGCTCTTGCCCAATCTGATTCTTTTAACTAAGATTCAAGTGCCACTCTTAGAGATCTTACTTCTATTTCAATCGGTAACTCGGCTTCCATTCTATATATCAAGGAGAAAGGTGTTTAATTGGTGGGAGTTCTTACACTGGTTCTATACCCCTAAACAGCGAATGGAAGCTTATTAGCCCAGTCCCTGTGGGTAACCATTGTCTTTGACAAAATCTTCTTGATTGACTTAATGATCAGCTTCCCTTTAGAGCTTCTGAAGAAATCATTTCTTGACTCAAGATGTTCTTTTCATTTTTCCCGACCAGAGTCGGCCTGCTATTGGTGCTTCTATGAGCCTTTTTGGTTTTCTTTCTTGATGATGTGTGCTCTTATACCCTCTTCCCCCTCATGAAGAGAGAAGGACTTAGGCTAATTTCTATCATGTTTGCTAAGCACCTTACATTATCTCTCTTTTGATGATAGGTTTTAACCATTGGACGTTTATACCATTGCATTATACTCATATTGAACTTCATTAATGAATACGATGATATTTTAAGAATGTTGTTGTTATGAGTGAGTGACGTCATTAGAATTAATTACTCTAGTGAAATGTTAGTGACAGGTGCATCAATTTATTCATGACCTGTTAAAAATAAAACACCGATGCTACAACTGATTCATGATATGCTTTATAAGCGAAATTGTTTTCATAAAAAATGTTTGCAATATTAAAAATTACATCATTCGAATCATCCTCCATAGGCGAAGGGCGTTATTGATTGACAGCTAAACTGGTAGCCCTAGTGTGCAAGTCTGCTTGCGTTTCTTCGGCCACTGCTTTTGCTAAGTTCTTGACAGCCTTGCTGATAGGATTTCCTTTCTCATTTCTTTTCCAATTCTTCCTCATAAGTATCGCTAGTGCTTTAGTGATGGACTTGATTTCCTCATTCATTTCATTTTCTTCAGCATTCCCACATACTTTCACAAAAACCGAGGTTTCAATTAGGTAGCCCTTCTAAAAATCATACATTGAAGATATCAAAACTGGGGACCTTTTTACCACTTAATTTGATAAATTCCTCTTCACCTGTGAAATCCACTTGCTTGACTTCAGCTTCTATCGTGAGGCAGGATTGAGGCTTGGACTTTTTGGGAAATGGAAGATTCCCTAGACTAAGTCTAAATGGCCATTGAAGAGGCAAGAGGGGCTCCAACATTCCCTCTAGATTCTTTCCGAGTCCCTTAACCTTTACATAACCCTTTTCATCATAATCTTCTCAATCTTAAGTGATATGTACACCTTAACCGAAAACTTCGTACCTTGGTTAGATATAGCCACCCTAGATTCCTTTTCTCTGGTTTCCATAACTGCTATAACGGATGATTAGTCCGCATCAATGGTCACCAGCTTGGCGTTGTGGATGAGCTTAACTTTCTGATGGACTATGGAAGGGATAGCCCCTAAAGCATGGAGCCAAGGTCGTCCCAACAGTAATGAGTAGGTGATGAGAATATCAAGAATAGTGAACAAGACATTGGACTTCACTCCCCCAACTATAACCTCATCTTCGAAGACCCCAATGACACTCCTATTCATATCATCATATGCCCTTATAACAGTATTGGACTTTTCCGTCATGGATTCATCCAACCCTAAATGAGGAAGGATCTTGGAAGGATATAGATTAAGGGTGGAACCATCTTCCACCATAACACATGGCATAGAATGATCAAAGATTTGCACCCTAATGAAAACTGCTTTATTATGTTTATTCCCCTCGGTTGGGAGATCTGATGGATGGAATTTGATGGGTTCAACCTGATTAGGAGGAGATCCCCCGATTACTAAGAATACCTCAACCAGAGTAGTAGAGGGCATAACTTTCATACTTAATAACTTTTCTATTAGACCCTTGCAATGTTCTTCAGAGTCAATAAGGAGCTGCCAGATGCTGCACTTAGCTAGGGTGACTTGCAATTGCTAGATGAGAGGGGTGACTTTCTTTTCAGTACTGACCGAAATGTGGGTCTTGGTAGCGGGTGTAAAGATTGGACTATGATTGATATTTAGAATGACTTAGATATCCACATCTCTGCCCCCTTCTTCTTTTTAGGATAGGGTTAGGAGGGATCCTTCCGCTTCGGGTAACATGCAACACCCCGTTTTCATATAATATCTCCCTTTAGAAGTTTCCACTAACAAGGCGGGTCCTTCAAGCTCATCACTTTCCAATACATAAGCATCGATATCAATTAGCTCTGGTTGAACCAATATATCTTCCTCATCATGAATTCCTTCTAATTCAAATTCATTGATGTCAATGGGGACTTGTTCATTGGGTAAAACCACTACTGAGTGAACCATAGGATTAGCTAGCAAGATCATATTGATGACATGGTAGGAGGGCAACCCAGACTCGATAGCCATAACCTATTTCTCAAAATTTGGTAGGGGGTTATTCATGGTGCTAGGCTTAAGCTCAGGTTCTTATATCTCCTTGTTCCTAATCAAACAATGAATGGCCTCAAGTAGATCCCTACAGGCACCACTGCGATGCCCCTTGCAGACATGGTAAGCATAAAACTGATCCCTGTCTTCAAGTTTAGGTGGGACATAGGGCATGATACTCTGAAGAAGGCCGAGTGCTCTTAACTTAGTCAAGATGGCATGAAAAATGCTTTCTAAGGGGAAATGTTGTCTTCGTTGGTACCGACTGCAGCCACTTCTTCTTGCACTATCGCTGCTTTAGTATGGGAGCATGACTTTGACTTTGAACCTGGAATGGGGCTGAAGGGTCGTTCCTTTTGAACCAAGGTTTGGTCGGTACACTTGCCTTTTCTAATTCCTCAATTCTTTCCCGCTTCTTAGCTTTTTCAAAGACCTCAACATAGCTAGAGAAATTATTCATTCCAAGGACCTTACGATAAGCAGGCAGGGCACAATCCATCAACTTTATGATCATTTTTTGGAGACTTAGCCTATCTTTCTATAGAACTTGGCTAGCCATCCATCTATTGAAATAAGGCTTAAATTTCTCATTAGGAGCCTGCTTGATAGCCTCCAAATTTATGGTCGTTTTAATGGTGGCGTTGAAACCATACTGCTTAATAAAAGCCTCCGGTAAAGCTTTCCAGTTTTCGGTCTCTTCATTAGATAGAGTGTTGTACCATTCGTTAGTAGGACCTACCAAGGTGCAGGGGAACATTTTAGCCAGGACCTTATCACTTAACTTTCTGATTATCATAACCGTCTAATAGGTGGTGATGTGAGATTGCGGTGGTCCAGTTCCCTTATACTTCGCTATACTAGGTATACTAAAGTTTTCAGGGACCCAGTCCTCCTCTCTAGCAGTTCGAACTAATAGTGACAAAGAATGAGAGCTGGGATTGGTAGCCAGGAATTTTTTAAGAACATTATGCAATTCTACGGACAAGGATGACACTTTCGATTGAGTAATCGCACCCAAGAGTAACCCTGTTTATTGAGGAAAGGTTGTCCCCTTAAATGTGACCACCACAAAATTAGTGGTTGGACCAGATGATCCAAACTGAAATGAAGGCAGTATAAATCCCTGACTAGGCTGAGCAAACTAACTGATAACTGGCAGAACCACTGTACCCACTGATTGGAATGACTAGCTAACTGAACCAAATCGATCCAAAGAACCCAACTGACCAAACTGATTGGAAGAAATCCCGTGAGTTCGCACAAGTGGCAATTGAAATTGAGTGAATGGATTATGATTGACCCCTGATACTTGTTCACTAATCACTACATTCATTGCTGGAGTACTAACAGATGCACTATAAGGAGCATTGGCCATTCTCTCTTTGACCGCAATCGCCCTGTTGGAGGCCGACATCTTATCATTCATTCAGTCTAGGAACTGATCACTTCCCAAGTACTGTGAGATGGCATTTATGATCTCCGACCTAACCTCGACCCATGATGCATTTGCCTCCTCACCAGTAGTAACATTCTCAACCTCAACATCAATCTGGCCCTATGGAGTCAAGATACAAGACATTTCCTCTGAATGGTAGGTAGAAAGATCAACCAGACTAAACTGACTGCTGGATGAAATACCCGTAGATGGAGATGGAGTAACCCTTAATAGAATTGGAGGAGCCAGAATGGAGTTAAACGGATCTGAGAACATCTCTAAGCTCTTTCTCTTTGATGTTTGGTTTTTACTGAGATGATAACTAAATGGTGGGATTAATCACAGGGGTATGTAACACAATACATATGAATCAATCGGTTTCGTCCTTATTTCTTCCACCGTGTCTGAGGGTATTCTTCCTTAGTCTAATCTCATATAGAAATCAGGGTACCTAGAAGGTAAAATTCTAAGGCTTTTGATAAGAATGGCATAGGGACATAGTAGAAGTTGATGTAGAATGTTCCCATTACATCAAGCCTCTTTTAGAGGGAGATAGCAATGAGTGCACCACCCACTAGAGTGTCCTAAATTCCTAGCGGGCATGAGTGACACTTTTACGAGTGTTGCGGAAATAATAGGGCACCTTAACCTAGCACTAGAAGAAGAGCGCATCTAACTAAAGAGAGAAGGAGATGAGAAGATAGGGTGTGATAATTTTTCCAAATGATGAAAAGGAAAATGGGTTGAACCAAGTAAATGATTTTCGGTGCTCATCTTAATCTTTTAAGCTTTTAAAACAAACCAAAATTTTGCATGTTGAATGATTATAATCCCTAGTAGAGTCGGCACTATAAGGTGTTGATGATGTGTAGGTCTCCTTTGGAGCCCGTGTGAGAGTCGGGGCCCACTGAGGGTTTTGTTGGATTTAGGGGCAAAACATTTTTAGTTAAAATTTGCACAATAAGCCAATTTTAATTAATAAAAGAATCGAGACCCAAATCTTGATACAATTGATAGAGTCGCGACCCAAGTTGTCTACTTAGGAAAGAGTTTTGGTACGGTTCCTTCTGGGTGGGAGACTCATACCATTTGGATCAGAGATTCGGGTATCGGATGAGTCACTTATTTCTCATTTAGTTGGTTCAAAATTACATTCACCGCCTAAAACCGTTTTTATTTTAATCATTTGGGGAATTATCACAGAAATCCTATTGATACACTCTTTCACACTCGTTACATGCATTTACATATTACAGTATAGCATAAACAATAAATGAGGGAATAAAAATTATAACTCAGGGAAAAATGGGGGAATTGCAAAGAGAACCTATACATTTATTCTAAGTTATAAAACAAAATAAAAAATAAATTCCCCTGCATCCACATACGTTAGCACAGGTTATAGCACATCATAAGTCAGCACTTTAGCTTATTTTATTGTGAAAACATATTTTAACTTTTGTGGGTTGATTCACCAGATTAGTAGTGAAAATGATTGCATTGTAAATAGTGAGTTGGATTGATTTTTAACCAGTTAAAATGAGTTATGGAATCTACCTGGGGCTGGTACCCATATGGGTGGGTGGGACCCATACGGCTACCAAGGAGGACCGGTACGAGTACGGTGTGCCCATACGGGTCTTTTTTGGTCATGGTAGAAACTTTGTTCATTTTAGTTTATAGATTAGCAGATTAACATATTGGTGGCAGAAAAATAAAATAAAAAGGGATTTCCTTCTGTATGAGTATGCACACCGATTTGATATCTTTGGGGATATATGGTACTAACAAGGCTCATGCGGGTTAGGACCCGACCCAAAATAAGAAATGAAAGGAACAGATATAATAGGAGAAATAGAGAATAATAATAACGAAATAGCTAAGATGTGAGTCTCTTTGAAACTCAGAAGCATTACCTTTGCTGCGTGAATCCACTTTGAGATGATCCCTTTACTGTTGAGAGAGTCCGGCCAAAGTAGATGTTAAAATAGGACTATTTAAGTGAGTATTTGTGTGGAAAGAACTTCCCCTTAAATCCTAATAAAAGAAGTTAGGAATGAATAAAATGTGGACAAAACCTCAAAGGAAGGGCTTTCTTTCTATTTTATACCTCCTATACCCCCACTATACTTTTTCTATACCTATAGAAATTGCTAGAGTTTTAGTATAATTTTCATTTGAGATATGTATGTGTGTTAAATGTGAAGAGAAGGGCCCTATTTATAGGGGAAAGGAGGTCTGAACGCAATAAATCGTGTTCATGAGCTGCCTTTTCCCGAAATAGGAAAGGATTCCCTTCCAAAAGAGCCTGTTTAGGCAACAAGAGGACTCATACGGGTGGGGCCCAACCCTATGGTACCACCAGGCAGCACTTGTATGGGTATCTAAGGGCTGACTAGGTCTCCAAACTTTAGCCAAACTCAACTTTGCAGTAGTAGGAACACCTCTGATGGATAACACCTGAAAGACATTTCATCATATAGCTCTCATCATAGTTTCTTGAGAAGGATCACTAAAATCCAATGCTCACACCCCAAGTGACCAGTGAGTTAACTCGACCTCGACCACTAAGTCAACCACCGAGTGACCAGCGAGTCAACTTACCTTTGACCATCCAGTCAACTCACCCTCGACCACTGAGTCAACCACCGAGTGACCAATGAGTCAACTCACCCTAGACTAGTGAGTTAACTCACCTAGTCATCCAGATTAACTAAACCCAACCAATGAGGTACCCGACTATTAAAGTCATCCTAAATCCAACTGACCTTTGAGTTAAACCCGATTTGATTCGAAACCATGGCCTTCAAACCCGTGTGAGTAACATTCCATGAATGTTACAAACAAACCCTTGCTAAATGTTCCTTGAACAGTTAACGCACACTCAACACCTTAAAATTTGTATACCCCCACCCATCCATCGATCCATCCATTCGTTCATTCATTTCACTCATTCATTTCAGCAAAAGAGGTAAGTACGGCTCAAAAACACAACCAAAACACTTACTAACACTTGATATCTTGCATTTTAGGTTGGAAGCGAGAGAAAAGGAGATTGAGATGTATCACGAGAGACCAAAAGTCTCCACTAGATGAATCACTAGCCAGATTTTTCTCTAATCTAGAGCCTGAAACCATGACGGCAAATGATGATGCAGTCAATCAATCTCTTAGAAGGATCCTAGATGCTCCAGAATTTCATGACATTTAGGAAAGATTAAGTGCTCCTGGCTCATTTAGGGTACAAGAACAAGAAGCAAGATAGCGACCCTAAAGGCAAAGATGGAAGACATGGAAATGTTATCTCCGACGAAAGACAAGTCCATTGCCTCCTCTATTGAACAATATGTGGACATTGATAAGTTCTCACCAACAGAATCTGAAGCCCTCCCGGCTAACTTTGTGATGCCTTATGTAGCCCCGTATACTGGCACTAGGTCTTCTCATGCGCATCAAAAGTTATCTTTGTATTATGACTAGTATGGTAATCCCTAAAGTCCATATAGTCAATCTATTTCAAGCCACTATCTGTGGTCTAGATTTTGATTGGTATATGGGGTATTCGACGGATGTAAAATCATATTGGAAAAAGCTGTGGTATGCATTTCTTGAAAATTATGCTTTCAATCTAAAGGTCTAGACTACCCTGCAGGATATTGAAAGGGTAAAACAACGCCTAAATGAGTCTTTTGAAGAGTATTACTTAAGATGGATGGTTGTTCGCATACTTTTGACTGGGACACCTCACTAAGAGGCCTTAATAGTGATACTTGTTGAAGGATCCAGGCAGAGATACCGGGATGAGATGTAAATGAAAAGTTTTGACACTTTTAATGATGTAGTAGACTATGCCAAAAAGCTGGAGAAATATGAGGAAGAAGACCGATTGAAGAAATAGGAACAACAGGCTCATACTAAGCCTAGGTATTGGGAAAAAGGGGGATCTTTCAAATAGGTATCTCTGAATCATCCAAAGTTTCGTCTAAGGTCGTTGCTGCAACTCAGGTACAAACTCGTCAATCCATCACTCCATGGGTGGAATCATTGTCATAAATATTTACCAAATTGAGGAAATCTAATCAACTATAGAGCATCAGGACATTTATCCCACCTGTTGTGGTTGATAGGGATAATTTCGGTGCCTACCATATGACCAAAGGGCATCGTACTATTGAATGCACTTGGTAATTGAAAGATTTATAGTAAATGATAGCCGATGAGTGAATGAAGGAATCTGAAAAGAAATCCAGCATGCAGATTAATCCCTTGCTTGACTTCAAGGCCACGGTGGAAGCCACCAATGTTCATGTAGAGGCCGACGATTTTGGTATCAACGTTATGGATAATTTCTGACATAACTCGGGATGGGGGGATAACATGATCTTTAATGATATGGACATCATCTATGTGGTTGACCAGTATGTCTTAAGAATGAGAAGAGAGGGATTGGACCAATATCATATACCGCCATACCTCATATTCTGAGGTGATTCTGACCCAAATGAGCATGTAGAGGGATTCCTCTAATTTATGCATGAACGAGGGATTGCTATGATGGGCTTTGCACCTCAATCCCCTCGCTTCTTAGAAGTTCCAGCCATAGACTAGTAAAATGCAATGCTAAAAGAGGGGCACTAGAACTGGTATTATATGGAAAGATCCTTCACTCATTACTTCATGGCTGCTTAGTCTCATCTAGATACGCTTTTCTGGTGGTTGGCACCTCAAGTAGACTAATGCAATGCTGGTTGGGAGGAAATTCCTTCTCCTCAGCCCCCTGTTTATACTCCTCTAGATTACATAGGCCCTAACTACATTGGGACGAATCGATTCAAATTTGGAAGTCCTTATGGGATGACACATCTTCAAGAATAGGAGCTATATGGCCCTGAGCAAGGTTGGAGTAACCATGAGGACTCGAAAAGATACCTTAGCATGAACCTGAATGAAGTAGTGCAAGATCCAATTGCCGAACTTTGCACTAATGTGGCACCGGAAGTAGATCAGAGGAACTAAATAAGCATTGAACAGTGGGCCCATTTGAAGGAATTTGTACGGATCTTACAATATATAGTGCTCACATAGAATAAACATTCGCTAATAGACAAGGCATGATCTCTGATTTTTGCATAGATATCAAAGGGATAGAGGCCGGAGTAAACATGATGGAAAATGCAATAGAAGAGGATCCCGAGGAGGATCCAGAAGAAGACCTAAAAGAGGATCCTGAGGAAGCTCCTGAAGAGGTCCCTATGGAGGATCCAGAGGAAGATTCTGATGAATAAACTGATGACGATGTGCCTATACAACAAGTACCAAGTTGGCTTTTTGAGCCAATGAATGAACAACAACCCTTCGCAGGTTTAGATGAAGAAGTCGAGGAATTCGAGAACTCCAGTGAATCAAACGATTAAGATGAAAGAAAAGTGGATAGTCTAGGGTACGAATCTAAAGTGTTCATAGATGATGAGCTAAACCGTTTACCAGGTTATTTTGAGTATGAAGCCCCTTTCCTAATGGAATGATAGTTGACTATAATGGTGCCAAAAGCTATGCCTCGTCTGTGGAGCATGATTTGCCAGGTGCTCTATGGTCTGGAGTAGGTGATGATTTTAGAGATTTTACAGACTTTAACTCGGCAATGAGCACTTCATTAAAATGATCCAAGAGGAGGGGCAAGAACCTTCTTAGGATTACATCATGGAGAGAATCAGAGCTAAGAATGAACTAGCTTAGGACAGCTACCGCATTTGAAATTTGGATTTGAGTGAAGTCTACCCTATATACTATGACTGGACTAGAAGACCCTGTACCCGCATCTACGAGATGATGAGCAATGGGCACTTTCACTATGCTTATTGGCCTAAACGATATAAGCTGATGCTCAAGGGAAAGGATAGGATCTGGTATGAGGGAATCACGCTCTACCATAAATCATTCTGGAATGTTCTCGCTAAAAAGTTCATCAAGCATTACACTTGGGTAGACCCACTAAGGGATCCTACTCCTAAAAGAGATAGAGACAAATAGTTTCCACCAAATTGGTGGTGGGAAATCAATGAAGAATGCCCATCATACATGAAAAAGCTCTGTGAGAAAACTGCGAACTTACCCCTAAGCAAGAATAGTAGAAGACTAACTAATGGAGCTTCCTCATCCATCCACATGATCCGGCAAGATTCCAATCCTATTTTTTGTCAGATCCTTCAGGAGAATCCATCTACCCCAGGAAGATAGTATAGAAGGCACCCTTTATGCAATGCCCTTTTGTCACTAGGGGACCATCCATAGTGAATAAACCAATTAACTTGGGGGAAATACCACTTGATGAAGATTTCGATGAATTCAAAGTCTTTAAAACAACAAACCCGCATAATCAAATTATTAATACAGTTACTAGAGGAGGGAAGATCATTGGGTCAATAGCCCCTACCATGCCAAGGGCAGAACCCTCGATGCCCCCAACTTTTGTTAAGTCTTCAGAACAGATAGAAAGCCCAATCGTAGATCAGTTAAAGGTCGCCACCACCAATATGGGCATTTGGGATCTCCTCCTTAGTTCTCAAGATCACAGGCTTGCCATTGTCAAGAAGCTCATGGAACACAAGAAATCTCCTTTAGCATCGCCAGAACAGGTTTGGACAATGCTTAATGCTGAAACAAGCACAGTCATCCATGACATTATCTTCTCCAGCTCCGATTTACCAGATCAGGGGATTCGACACAACAAGGCTCTTTATCTGAAGGCAAGTGTTTTCAGAGACATTATGTCATGTGTGATGGTGGACGACGGATCAGCTTTGAATGTCTGCCATAAAGAAATTTTGCCAATCTTGGGATTTACTGAGAAGGACTTAAAAAGGTTCGCAATAGTCATACAAGCCTATGACAATTCCAAAAGAACTGTCATCGGTACATTTGAAGTCGAAGTAACTATTGGGGAGATCTCTTCTATCATGCTTTTTTATAGTCATAGACATTCTAGTGACTTTCCCTATGCTACTCGGGCGACAATGATTCCACACTCTGGGAGGGGTTCCATCTACTCTTCACCAAAAGGTCAAGGTTCCATCCAAAGGAAAGATTGTCACTTTGGAAGTAGATGAATCAGTTGTGGCCGCTCTGAAAATGGAGGAAAGCTATATGAAAGGGTTTACCATAGCCACAACAACCTTCAAGGGTCGAATAGGCAACTGGAAGTGCATTGGGACCCTTGGATTCAAAGTTACATGCAGAAACACTATACTCCTGGGAAAGGACTAGGTGCCTATGAGCAGGGAATTCTAACTTTCAATATAGGACTGAGAGAATGAAAACTTGCAGGACTCAGTTATACAGGAGTAAGGAGAGCCATTAATAAAATAGATTTTTAGAGGCAGTCCGAGTAACCATACAATGGATCCCCTGAAGCTATTACTCATTAGGGGAGGACTGTTCTAGGTTTTGAGATATTTTCGAACGTGGTTGACTATAATAAATATATTAAAGGCCATGTTTCCTGTGTGATGAAAAAGACAAATTCTCGATAAGATGCTGGGGCAAGTCTCTACTAGATTAAGCCCACTCAATAAATATGTCCAAAGAAGATCAAGAAGCTGAGCAAAGAAGAAGAAATCCTTGACACTTTGACTAAGCACTTCCAAGCCCAACTCAAGATAGTGGAGGAAACAAAGAGCAAGGGAGGTTGCTTAAGCCCAACTATCATGGACATGGTCAAAGTCATGAAAGGAAAAGCAAAATAGAAGAGGAAGATGGTGAGGACATCCTGCTAAAGCTAACTGTTAAGGAAGGAACATCTAGTGTAGAACCGATGCCTATTGATCAGGATGAGTCTTTCATTTCCGTTTCCAATATCTTTGAAATAAATAATGTATTTTATGATGATAATAAGATAAAGAACTTTGCTTATTTGGATTGTGTTTCTGATTACGATTCCATGCATCCATTCTAGCATTCATCTAGTGTTTTTAACATTAGTGATGGTATTACAAAAGAAATTAACTTAAATACGATGGATGATTAAAAAATGGTATACATTTCCAATCAACTGCCCATTGAACAAGAGAGAGAATTAGTAAAAAAATTAAAAATAACGTTTTAGCCTTCTCTTGGTGTCATAGAGGACATGCCCTGACTTGATCGGCACATCGGCAAACACAAGATCCCTACGGACCCAAGGATCTGTCTGTAAAAGCAAAAGATGAGAAGAATGCATCCGGAATGGGCAGAGAAAGTCAAAGCAGAAGTAGCCAAACAGATCAAGGCCAATTTCATGGAGGTCATTGAGTATCCCACTTGGTTAACCAATGTAGTTCCTATACCTAAGAAAAATGGTGACGTTAGAGTCTATGTCGACTTTAAAGATCTAAACTAGGCCACCCCTAAGGCTGATTTTCAATTACAACATATCGAAGTTCTAGCAGATAGCGCCACCAGAGGATCCACATACTCCTTTATGGATGGGTTCTCCAGATACCACCAAATCCTTATGAACGTGATAGACAAATTCAAAACTGCATTCATCTTAGAATGGGGAACATATTATTTCAGAGTAATGCCTTTCGAACTCAAGAATGCAGGGACAACCTATCAGTGGACAGTCACAATGCTACTACATGATTTGATCCACAAAGAGGTTGAGGTTTATGTGGATGACATACTTGTAAAATCTGCCACACTGGAAGAGCATCCAGTGGTGTTGGAACAATTCCTCACAAGGATTGAGAAGTATAATCTCCGCTTCAACCCAAAGAAGTGCATATTTGCTATCATGTCGGGCAAGTTGTTGGGGGTACGAGGTTAGCCAAAGAGGCATAGAAATAGACCCTAATAAAGCTAGTGCTATCAAGAACTGAGAAAGAAGTAAGAATTTTCTTGGTTTCCATACAGTATGTCAGCCGCTTTATAGCTCGATGGACTGCCAAATGTGAGCCCATCTTTAAGATCTTAAGAAAGCAGCAACCGATAGAGTGGAACGAGCAATGCCAAGAAGCTTTCAATAGAATTAAGGCCTATCTATTAAATCCTCCTATGCTGAAACCACTAATTCTCAGAAAGCCATTGATTCTCTATCTACCAATTGAAGAAACATCTGTAGGGGCCATGCTAGATCAAGAACACGGAGATAAAAAAAAATATGCAGTCTACTATCTTAGCAAGAAATTGCTAGAATATCAGACTTGGTACACCATCGTGGAAAAAACTTGTGCTGCAATGGTCTGGCTCACTAAGAAACTCAGATATTATGTCCTATCTTACCAAATATAAGAAGTTGCAAAGGTGGATCCGATGAAGTATCTATGTCAGGCTCCTTTGCTAACTAGAAAACTGGAAAGGTGGATTTTATTACTATCAGAATTTAATATTGAATATGTCACTAAGACTACCATTAGGGTAGAGCAGTAGGTGAGTTTATAACAAATAAACCACTCAAAGATGGAGAACCATTAAACCTAGAATTCCCTGATGAATGTTTTGCAACGGCAACAAAGAATCTGGGAAAATGGATCATGTTCTTCGACAGTGCTATTAACAAAGAGGGGCTAGTTTGGGAGTTATCATCATTACATCAGACAGAGCACTCATACCTCTGTCAAAATGATTAGAATTCCCCACCATGAATAACAGGCCAGAGTATGAGGCATGTTTATTCAGAATGTCTGCACTAGTTACTCTCAGAGCAGATAAAGTCAAGATTATTGGTGATTCAAATTCGGTCATCAAGCGTGTCATAAGAGACAAAGAATTGTAGGAAGAGTCTCTAAGACCTTACCATGAAGCCCTATGGAGAAAAGCCACTACGTTCAGTGAATGTGAGTTTTGCCATTTGCCTCAAGAAGAGAATCAGATGGCAGATGCATTGGCCACTCTAGCCTCAATGTGGGAAGGACCTTAAAGGTAGCCAATCAAGCCCCTTATTATGGAAACAACCTGATCTCTGTGCTATATCCATGTGATAGAAAACTCTGTAGTGAAGAAGAACCTTAGTACTCTACATCGTTAAGTTCCTTGAAAATGGTGTATTCCCAGCTAAAGCTATAGATTTTGACAGGAACACACTATGGAAGCTTGCTGTATTGCTCTGCTTAATCAAGGGACATCTGTTCAAAGGGTCATCTAACGGTCTACAACTAAAATGTCTAACTCATTAAGAGGCAAAGAAAGTAATGAAAAAAGTGCATTCGGGAGACTTTGGTCCACATATGAATGGTGTCATGATAGTGAAGAAGATTCAAAGAATGAGATACTTTTGGCTAACTATGCTGGCCGATTGTGTTTAAGAAGTGAGGATTTGCCATGCCTATCAGATATATAGGGATATGAGCCATTTAACCCCTATGACGTTATAGAGCTTTATGATACCTTGGCCGTTCTTAGTCCGGGGCATCAAAATCATTGGTGAAATAAGACCATCTTTGACTAACGACCATCGCTTCATTATAGTAGCCATCGATTACTTCTCCAAATAGCTCAAATCATAGTAATATACACGCATCATGGCTAAGAAAATGGCTAGATTTATTCAGGGACACATCTTTGCCAGATATGGCATCCCTCATCATATAGTAACTGACAATGTTGTGCAGTTCCAAGGGGAGATGATCGATCTTATTGAGAAACATAGGGTCAATCATCATCGCTTTTCATCGTATTGACCTCAAGCTAACGGAGAAATATAAGCATCTAATAAGGCAATAAGGAAGATCCTCTCTAAAATGATCACTAATTATCGAGACTGGTCAGATCATTTCCCTTATGCTTTGTGGGGGTACAGAACGAGCGTCAAAATTCCCACGGGTCATACCCCTTTCTCTCTTGCCTATAGGATGGAGGTGGTATTGCATGTGGAAGTAAAGATCAAATCATTGTGTGTACCCCTTGAAGAAAAACTTCATGAAGATGAATGGGCAAGGGTGAGGCACACGGAGTTGACCTTGATTGATGAGAAAGATTAGCCGCATTGGAGAATCTACAATTATACCAATAGCGTATGGCTAGGGCTTACAATCGCAAAGTAAAATGGCAAGATCAACCTCTAACAGCTGGTGATCTGGTCTTAAAGCAATCTCATAAGATGCAAATGGAGGCTCAAGAAAAATTCCAACCAAACTGGGAAGGATCTTATATGGTGAAGAAGGCTCTCAGTAAAGGGGCAGTCAAAATCTCAGATCTAGACGATAATTAATTTATGAATCTAGTCAAACATGAGAAGCTGAAGTGCTATCTTGTGTAGTAAAAAAAGAGAAGAAAATAATAATACAAGTCTGCCAAGATCTAGCGAGGGCACTTGAGCAAAAATAAAGACTCTGAAAATAAAAGAGTGAGGCCTTAGGTGTAAAATCCATTCGGAACCTTAGGCGACAATGGACATTTCTAGGGAATAAATACCATTTATCCTTCCTGTTTAAATAATATCTTTTACAATAACATATTCAAGTTAAAAATATAGTATGAGTGCATTAAATGGAAATTGTGAATCATTTGATAAAACATGCATGCAAATAGCATTTTTGTCTTTATTTCACATAAAGTGCATTACAAATACGAAATGGAAATAAAAAGGGCAAACAACGAGGCTTAAAGCCTTTATTCTTCGACGAAAATGAAAAATAACTGATGATAAGCTTAGTGACCTCCGAGAAAGCTACGAAGCCTATTAGTCTCAGCGACCCTTTCTTTAAGAGTAGCAAGTCCACGGGTGCTAACAACCCAGTTACAATAAGCCTCACTCGGTTGAATGTCAAAAGCTCAGAATATTTCACCTCAACTCGAGTGCGGTTGCTCCACCTCACGTCATGTTGATAGACCTAAGTATAAGAAATCTTAGAGCCTAGAAGGGTGCACAAAGATGTCAGAAACCCGCTGAGAATGGCAATATTGCCTACGCAAGTGATCAGGAGAGTAGGTGATAATCTCAGAAAGACCAATGAGAACCACACCTCCTCTAGCAACATCTATAGTCACATGAGTAATCCACCACCAGCTGCTAATCTAATGAATATCGTCAGTAGTTTGACTCCCCATGAACTTAGTCCACTCCTTAACTATAAAGTCTCTATGAGACTGATCACCAAAATGAACTAGGGAGCTCCGAGCCCAATAAACCTTCGGTCGATAATCCATATTCGTGGGGACAGACAGTACATAAAGCTTATCCTAGAGCCAAAGTTGTAGCAAATGTGTAAAAAGAAATAAAAAATAATGATAAATAAATATAGCCTGCTCGATTGAAAACCTAAAAAGGCGATTCAAGCAAAAATTAAGGCAAGCCTGATAAATTGAAAACCCATAAGGGCGGTTTATACAAAAAGAAAGGCCAGAATAAGTTTACCTAGAGAACAAGTCTGCTACCCATGGAAGTAACTTCGGTACCATTTTAGGTAGAACACATGAAAATTAGTGTTTCAGCCATACTCACTGTGATAGGAGACTTGCCCTCTAACATCTGATCAACGATGGTCAAGTAAGCGAAGCTGTAAACCATAGTTGGGGCCTCACAAAGAAACACTCCCAATAAAAGCAGACAGATAAGCGGAAGCCAACTTGCATTGAATTACGGGGCACGTACCATAACTCGCACTGTACCCTATGAACTAGAGCCAGCCTATATGCTAGGGGCATTGGCAGGTGCGGATGGCTCACCCTTGCTAGGAGGATTATAGACGTCTGCCATCGGAGCCACAAGAATGGGATCCACATCCAGCCAATCAAGAACTCCGGCAAAAATCCTCACAGCCCTTAGGGCACTCAATAAAAGAAGCATCTACTCCAACACTACCCGGATGAGTAAGATCAGTCGAGCTCTCATGCCAAAAGACCCAACGCAGTATAGGTGGTGGAATCGAGTGAGTCCTAGGTGTAAGATGATAACCTTGAATCTGATCTCCAAGATACCACTAAAGGGAAAAGGGAGTCTCTAGGATCAGGTGAGAACTCATTAACTACCCAGCAAAATGCATGTAATCAGGCCATTGAGCCTAAGATTCCCAAGGGGAAGTCCTAATCTGAAAATGATAAAGGCAAAAATAAGGAACTAAATGACACAGTGAAACATTAAAGAAATTAAGAAATCACATGACTTACAGACACAGAGGTCAATCGTCGAAGCTGGGTAGCAATAACCCCAGGGACATCAATCTCCCATTTGCACTAATAGTGAGGCAGTCTTGGAAATGTGGAAGATTTTAGGTCACCACGAGCAGCAGACTCCTTAAGTTTCGAGTCTCGAAGAAACAAACCTACAAAGATGCAAAGGAAAGCGTAAGAGTACGAAATCAAAAATCCGAAAGATAGCCATAAAGATCTCAGGTGCTTATGAAAATAACTTGGAGATAAGACTTGAACTTCCCATTTTGGTTCCTCACACACTGATCAAGAGCCTAGTAGATGTGGTCGAGAGTAGCCCGTCCCTAAGCATATCGGTAAAACTCATGAATATTAATTAAGCTCGAAAGAATATTGAGATTCACCACGAAAACCCTTGTATCAAAACACAACCAGGAAAGAGTCACAACCACAAAGGCCCTAGCTTAGCACTCCACAGGCAAACCGGCACCCTTGCCAGAAGTCTAGAGCTTCATGAGCTTATCATAGGAAATCTCTCTATGGTCCTCAACATATCCGATCAGAGCCTCGATAACCTGATCATTAAAATGATGGGGGGAGAAATAGGCATTGAAGTGAAAAGCCTGATCCTCAAATGACAAACCAGTGATAGTACAATAATCCACAGGAGTGATAGTATACTCACCGCAGCCAAAATGGAAAGTGTGAGTAGTATCCGACCACCTGCTCAGGAGGTATGTCGAGACACCTTCAGGAATGTAAGGATATCTTCTCGATTTCTTATACTTGAGGTTGGCAATCATCCTACCCAAAGAGGTTCCCTCTATCAAAGCCTTGAAACCCATTATGAGAGAGATAGGACACCCGGTCCAAGGCAGCGGGAATTTTCTTGCAGGCTTGACCCCGTGAAATCCCCAATTAGGAAGCAACCCGTATAAAGCTTCGATGGGTACCCAAGCCAACTCGACTTGTTGACCCTCGATGTTAACATTATAAGTTTGTGCTGGGAGATTTGGAAGAGCTAACTTGACATTATACACCTTGAACCACATAAAAACTCCAAAAAATGGAACAAAAGTGGAAAAATTGGAAGAAGAAATAAGGACAACATCTTTAAATTTCAAAAATTGCAGAAAGATTGCGAGAAATCTGAAATTGGAGAAGAAAAGAATTGTTCGTGTGAAGAAAATAGAGAATCATATCTATTTTTATAGCCAGCAGACGATGAGCCTGCGGGCTTATCACCTAGGTAATTAGCCCATGGGGTGATTACCCTTCCACGAGGAAAGCATTTCCGCGTTGATTCCGCCTTTTGACTGTTAGACGCATAATAGCGAGAAAAGATACCGGCTGATAGGATTTGAGCCCGCGGGCTCATTACCTATTTTTAGCTTTTTTTTGCATTTTTCATGCATTTTCTGCATTGTTTACAAAATGAGCAGACCTAAAAGCTATTTTTGCATAACATCTACTGCATTTCGGTATAAAAATAATTCTAAAATTATTTTTGACCCCCGGTCAATTTTCATATCATCATTTTCATTCATTTAAACATTTTTGATCGAGGGGCAAAAATATTTTTGTTTCAAAATTAGTCGATTAAACTATTTCAACTCATTCTGCATCACACACGAATTTGTTTGTTTCACATACAAAAAAGATTCTAGCACGAAATGTATGTATGCGAGGGGCGAATTGTTAGAACATGTCTGTTCCAACCCGATGAGGAGTTATGCCTATTTCAATCAGCGATTCGACAAGAGATTCAAAAAGGAGTGAATTGTCATCAATAAATCAGAAATTCAAAAATCCACATTCTAGGGAAGCCTCGATTTAGCATTTTCTAAACAAAAAACCAAAACTTTAAATTTTGGTCAAAGTAGGCCTGAGCCCGGGGGCTCATTACCCATGAAGAATTAAAAAAAACAGATCTCAGTAAATCTTCGAAGATTTACTAACAGATTTAAAAAGATTTGCAATCAAGTGTGTGACGAGCCCGTGGGCTCTTTACCTAAGCTTTGAGCCCGCAGGCTCATTGCCTCTTTCTATAAATACCAGCTCACCCCTTTCCATTTTGCAGCAGATTGAAAAATAACGTAAAATTATTCTTTCCATTTTTGTTTTGGGCGTTCGAAAAGCCCTGAAACTCTGCCAAAATACTTCCAAATCCGAGCTTTATCACCTACATTAGGTATAAATTCGATTTTCTATCTATTGAGATCTAGATCTTATAGTGATCTTCGATCTTAAAATGACTCAATTTCTCAAAAAACCCGCATTTTCATTAGAAATAATCCAAGATTAGAGTCATAACTTGGGTTAAATCTATTTTCCAACCAAATCACAATCTCTGACAAATTTGATCCTGCACCAGCTCTTAAGTCATGATGAACAGACAAAAAGGTAAACTAAGGGTAATTGGCTCTAAGGCCAAATTTAAAATCCATTAAAATTCATTATTATTATTTCTATTATTGCACATTGCATTTACATTTGACTAGTTAAGTGAGCTGCTTGACATGTGTAAATAAACTCGCAGATGTGGACAAACATCCAGATTGTGAGGAAACTCTATCCGAGTTTCCAGGCAAAAACCCAAGCGTTGCCATTACTCTGCCGGAATTTTGATGGAAAATATAAATTTATTATGCCGTTATAATGCCCGTTTTATTTCTTGAATTTATTTCTTAAAAAAAGCCGTTGTAATGCAGAAATTACCATAAACTCCAAGATTCTATAATTCATCCGAATAATTTGAACAATATGAGTAACTATTATGTCCAAACTCAGAATCTCATTTTCTTTTCAGTATAAAAATCCCATTTTGGATCAGTATGCCACAATTCCCGGTGGAGCTGAACTGGGTGGCAACTCTATTTAATTTTTAAATAAAGTAAAAATGCTTTATTTTAGAAAAGATATTTTATTAATAAAATGTGTAAATATATTTCTTGATATAATCATATTTTTGGCTTATAAAAAGCCATGTTTTTCACACTCAATAAGTTTATGTGAGAAATAACAAAATGAGTTTTCTCTTTAATAAAACCATCCGTTTTATTATAAAAAGAGGCACACGCCTTTAAGAGAACTAGACTTTCTCAAGCATAACCAAACATTGCGGTTTCCTTAAACTGCATAGAATCGCCCCATGTACAACCATTCATCGCCAAAAAGATCATCAGTTTATAGTAATAATTGAGGCCGACGCTGCCTCGATAGTGGCTATCATGGAAGCTAAAGCCAAGCTGGATGAGGGAGTTCGCATTGCTGTAGTTTGCTAGGCAAAATCAACCCCCCTATGGCATGACTATCTCCACCCTACCACAGGTAAATTGATGAAAAAAGTGGGTTCAAGCTTGGAAAGGGTTGTGGCATGTATGAATAGGGGATTATTGAGGCTTTAGAATCGAAGGTGCTAGTTTGTCTCACAGGGTTAGGATACAAACCTAGAAACGCCTATCTCTGTGTCCACCCTAATTACAGTCGCATGGTGATCGTCTATGAAATCCAGGGAAAGAAGCCCTACAAGGGGGAAACTAAACCTGTGGAATACAATGGGAAGATATGGCCTGACTTTGAAATCTTTAAAGACATTATGACTTTGAGGCTGACTACATGGTTGTTTCTGCAACCTCGGCTATACTTAAGATCAAGCCTGTTACTGGGCATGCTGCACCGGTGAATGTCATCAGTGACAAGGTTAAAGGAAAGGAAGATGTACCCCGAGGATGAGGATGAGGGGGATGATGACGAAAAGCCTATGAACCCAGATGTTGAGGATGTCATGGCTACTATGACTAAGGCTGTGGCATTTTAAAGGGAAAGGGCTAGAAGGGTGAGAGGAATAAAGGAGAGGACCCCATGACTAAGATCGTGAAGAAGCTCACCAAGGCCCTGACCGAGAAGGCTAGTTTATTGAAGGAATTGCCACTCATTATACTGTCAAACAAAAGGAAGCTCTAGACCGTGACTTAGACACCATTCTAATGGAGATTATATAGGATGCTCCACCTACTACCAGCATCACCACTGAAGTCCCTCTGCTACTAGAAGATGAAAACATGGATGATGTAATATTTACCATTTTTAATGTATTCGATGTAAACAATGTTGCTTATAAGGCTTTCAATTCAATGAATGACTCTTCTTTCGATTACTTGTTTGATGTTTTACCTGATAGATCCATACATTCATATGACCATATGCATAATGTTTTCAATATTCACGATATTTCTTTGCATGAAATAAATTTAAGTACTGATGAGAACCCTGAAATGGTAACTATTTCCAATGATTTAACTACCGAAGAAAGAAGTGAGATAATAAAGTGCTCAAAGATCATGTTAATGCTTTTGCCTGGTCATACAAAGACATGTGAGGAGTGGACCACCACATTACTAAACACATAATTCCAACCAATCCTAAGTTGAAACCTGTCAGTCAGAAACTCCATCGATTGAGGCTAGAGTGGATAGAATAAGTTAAGGTAGAGGTGTCAAAGGTAATCGAGGCTCAGTTTATTAAACTGGTTAAATATCTGACTTGGTTGTCTAACATCATCCCAGTTTCGAAGAAGGATGGTCGGGGTTCGAGTTTGCGTCAATTTTTAGGATCTCAATAAAGTGTTGGAATTTAATCATTTAGAAGACATAGCAAAAACCTCAAGATAAGCATACGAATCAACGTTTTAAAGAAAACAAAACCCAAAAGTCCAAGAAGACCTCATCCGATTCAAAGATAAAAGAAAACAAAACCTAAAGAATCATAAACGTAGAGTTCGAAAGGAAACAAACTACTAAGCCCAAAAAGGCAGCATTCGGAGAATATCACATAAGTAATAGCATCTGGTTAGATTAAGTCTGAAGACATTTGGAAGACTTAATTCCCAAGACAAAGGGAATATTTTAATATTCAATTTCCCTTCAATTTGGTCTGAAGTTAAACAATGCTTTTTGCCTTGGAAAGAGAAAAAGCAACAACTTTCACAAATTTAGGAAAGGATAAAAAGGCTAAAAATGGAAAGAGAAAAAGGTAAAAACCTTTTTAACCTAGACCAATAGCAAGGCTCGTGGATCCCAAACAAGGACAAATTTTGCATGGAATTTCGCAGAGCACAAAAAGCTAAATAAATGCCAATTGACATGTTTGCCACACCAATCGCAACAAATTTAAATGGGACATTTGTTAGGTCTAATAGAAAGATTAATGGCTCTGGATGCGCCAACTCATATCTGATCAATGATGAAGATTCAACATCAAGCAATGGCTACATTTATCATCCAAGCCTACAAAAGGGAAGCATAACAAGTTAAGAAGATGCTGGCTGATTCAAGAAAGTAATACATTAAGAAAACTGCTATTTAATTGGAGATTAAATCCCTTCAAGAACCTTACACTCAAATCTGTTGTAAGAATTCTCAAGTCAAGTTATAAACTTGAAGAATTCAAAAACCCGTCTTTGAAAAAGACATACTATAAAATCTCATACCTGGGTGAGTATTGAGATTGGGACTTAGCTTAAACTACGAAAGTTTAAGTGGTATATCCCTATGGTACTTAGCTTGAACTTGGGTAAAGTTTGAGTGGTATATCCTACTAAAGAGAGAGGACTTAGCCAAGCCAAGAGTTTGTTTGGTTGTATATCCTACATTCGAAGAAGGAGATCTTTGGAGATAAAATGCAAAGGACTTAGCCAATCTAGGAGTAGCTGTTGCGCTATATCCTACTTTCGGAGGAGAATAAATCTCTGGAGACAACTGTAATGACTTGACTTCTGCCCGTAAAAGAAATCTCACTAGTGGTTTAAGCTTAGAGGAGAAAACTTTGGGGACTGGACGTAGGTAGGGCCGAACTAGTATAAATCACTGTATTTGATTTCTTTTACTCTAAGTTTTTATTTATATTGCACATTATTCCATATCTGCATCTTTTGGATACACTAACTCTAGAATAAATCAAACACGCTACACAAGACTTTTAAAAAGTCTAATATTCCGCATAAAGGGTCATTCACCCCCCTTTGACCCTAATTATACAAGCACAAGGATCAACAAGTGGTATCAGAGAAAGTGCTCCTAACTAGAGATCTAATAATCTCGAGTTAAAGGTCCAAAAACCAAAATGAGTTACAATAACTCACAGCTTCTCTTGGAGGATATGTCTATTACCTATCCTCCACTTTTCACCGGTGAACACTATATGTTCTGGAAAAATCAGATGAAGAACTTCATTCAAGCTCAAAGTATTCAAGGATGTATGACCATTAAGGATGGCCCTTATATTCCAACCATTGAGATGGAAGGTTTAACCACCAGAAAACCATCGAATCAATGAGATGATAATGACTACAAAAAGTAGTGTGAAAATGCAAATGATATTAA
Organism: Euphorbia pulcherrima; assembly: GCA_947683365.1. Lineage (NCBI taxonomy): Eukaryota > Viridiplantae > Streptophyta > Magnoliopsida > Malpighiales > Euphorbiaceae > Euphorbia > Euphorbia pulcherrima. The sequence continues at coordinate 48,494,006 of CANTUS010000014.1, forward strand.
TATTCTTTATTGTGCTTTGAGTGCTGAAAAATTTAACAGGATCTCAGGCTGTAAAACTGCTCAAGAAATCTAGCAAAAACTTGAGGTAATCTATAAATGGACCAACAAGTTCTGGGAAGCTAAGATTGACCTCCTCCAGTAAAAACTAGAAAACTTCAAGATGGAGCCTTAAGAGTCAATCTATAGCATGAACACTAGATGCACAAATCTAGTGAATGAAATGAAGATGCTAGGAAAGGAGGTTACAGAAGAAGAAATGGTGAAGAAAATTCTCTGGAGTCTTACCAAAGAATGGGATAGCAAGAAGACTGCCATTGAGGAAGCTAAATGACTTAAAATTCTATAGTTATGATGAGCCCACTAGTAATCTACTAACTGAAGAGTTGTCTCTGGAAAGATGTATCCACCAAGAAAAGAGGCCAAAAAAGAAGAAGAAAGGAATTGTTATTAAAGCAGATTCCTTCGAATTAGCTTCTTCTGGAATACAAAAGCAGTCAAGGGAATCTTCTCTTAGAAAGGAAGAAATGGCCATGCTGGCTAGACAATTCAAGAGATTCTCAAGGAAGGAAGAAAAAGGAGCATGAAGGAGTTCCAGAAGGTATGACTCGAAAAGAAGAAATGAAAGAAGTTCCAGAAGGGAGAAGTATAGAAAAGATCTAGAAGATAAAAAAGTATCAAGAAAAAGAAATGGCATGTTTCAAATGTGGAGAGAAATGGCATTTCAAATCAAAATGTCCTAATCTCAAGAAGGAAAAGAAACACAAGAAGAAGGCAATGATGGCCACATGGAGCAATAGTGAGGAAAGCACTAGCTTATCATCATCAGATGAAGAGTAGACTACCAACTGTGCATTCATGGCATTAACTGATCAGGAAGTAGGACATTTTGGATGAGGAACAACTCAATCGATCACCAAACAAATCGGTGAATCAGAGTCTAAGTCTGCCAGTATAGAGGTAAACTCTCACTCTAATCTTATTTCTAACAATGATATTGCTAGAGATCTAGGGATTGTGATAAAAAAATCTAAGGAAGACCACCAAAGCCATCAAGCTTCTTCAAAGATAAGTAATGGAGCCAAAAGAGGATGCTAAAGCAATGGGACAAGACATCAATCTCATAAGGGCTATAAAGAACTGTGAGAATATGGAAGAAAACTCCATAAGGTCCCAAGTTCAAATACTCAGTGCAAGTCTTTTTGGGTTGGAAATAGAACTAGCCTTAATGAAGGAAGTTACCGGAAGAAATCTAAAGCCAGCTCCTAAAAGAAAACCAGGACTTTAAATCAAAGAAGGAATCTAGAATCTCTAAAGCTAAAGAAAGTCAGCAGACAGCCCCAAGCATAGAAGTATGAGGCTCCTCAAAAAGGAAAACCACAAGTGCAGAGATATACAACTGCTAAAAAAGGGAAAGCTGTAATGATATATAATGAACAACCACTCAAACAAAGAAAGAATCACAGAGTGGAAATAGCTCCTCCAGTTAACTACTGGATATAATCTAGAGAATCAGATCCTGATCTATCCAAAGCAGGGTACTCCAGAGATTATGGAAAGAAAGATCTTTAAAAGATTGAAGAGAAGCTTAAATAGAACAAACCAATCACATGATGCAGGCTTTATGGTAGAAATAACCATGTTACTAAAATGTGTATATTTAAAAATTGTTATTATGATGTGAGTCCATGGCCTAAAATGATTTTTAACCCGAGAGGACCCAAATCTGATTGGGTACCCAAACCCACTTGATTTATTTTGTAGGTATGCCTAAATTCCATAAAGGTTCAATAAACATGGTATATTGATAGTGGATGTTTAGGCATATGATTGGTGATGAAAGAGCCTCATATTAACTCGAAAGAAGGGAGAAAAAGTATACTTTGGAGATAATCAAAAGGGATAGATCATTTGTCAAGGAATCATTGGATCTGAATTAAAGATAGAAGTTATCTCTCTAGTTGATGGACTAAAGTCCAACCTACTTAGTGTTGCTCAGCATTGTGACAAAGGAAGAAAAGTAATATTTGACTCCAAAGGCTGGTCAATCATTGATAGTAAGTCCAATAAACTCATTCTTTATGAACCTAGAGTACATAATGTTTATTCGATTACCATTAAAATGAGAAAAAGAATATATGATTGGTGTTTATGGAAGAAGAATCATGGCTATGGCACTGGAGGTTGGGACATGTTAGCATGAACCTCCTGTCCAAACTAGCCAAAAAGGAACTAGTTATGGGTTTGTCTAATGTTGCTTTTGATAAGATCATATATGTACTGCATGTCAACTAGGTAAACAAACTAGAAAAAGTTTCCCTTCCATCTCCTATATACCTTCTAAATGAGTTCTTGAACTCTTGCATATTGATCTCTTTGGTCCAATCAAGCCAATGCGTTTAGGTAGAATAGAAAACACTATGGTTATAGTGGATGATTATTCTCGCTATACTTGGGTTGCTTTGGTAGCCAGTAAGGATGAAGCCTTTGAAAGTTTCACAAGAATATTCATTAAAATAAAAGTAGAACAATGCATAAGCATTACACGCATCCGGAGTGATAATGGAAGGAAATTAAAAAATAAGCATTTTGCTGAATTCTGTGAATCCAAAGGCATTGAACATAACTTCCCTACTCCTTATACACCTCAACAAAAAGGGGTTGTAGAAGGAAAAAATAAAACCATAGTTGAAATGGCTCAAACAATGCCAAATGATAATAGATTGCCTAAGTATTTTTAAGTAAAGGCCGTAAACATTACATGTTATATTTTAAATAGAGCTCTCACTAGAAAAAGCATGGACAAGACCCCATATGAAATTTGGAAGGGAAAGAAACCCAAAATTGGGTACTTTAAAGCCTTTGGATGTAAGTGTTACATCCTAAATGATAGAGCGCAACTAGGAAAATTTGATCCTAAATTTGATGAAGCAATTTTCCTTGGCTACTTAATACATAGCAAAGCTTACAGAATATATAACAAAAGAACTCAAATTATAGTAGAGTGAATACATGTAGATTTTGATGAGACTAACCATGCAAGAAAGAAAAGTCAAGATCCAGATGACTCAGTTCCGGATGAAGCAGAAATAGTGAAGGTTCAAGATCCTTTTCAAGTAAAGAAGTACAAAGAGGAGGGTGAAGAAATCAACTTCAATTTGGATCAATTTCCAAATAATCCCCATAATACTAAAATTGATTTCAATAATGAAGAAGGAGCAAATGAAGGGGTTGGAGATGATATAGAACAAGCTCTAGTGCAATATGGAGATCTTCAAAGGGAAACCAGGACTCAAAAGAATCATCCTGTCAAAGCCATTTTGGATAATATCCAAAATCCAATCAGAACTAGAGGACAAATCAATAGAATGATGAGCCATATTACATTTGTTTCACTCATTGGGCCAAAGAAGTTCTAAGATGTAGAAGGAGATGAAAGCTAGATGATGGCCATGCAAGAAGAACAAGATCAATTCACAAGGAATGATGTTTGGGATCTAGTACCACTTCCTAAAGGAAAATCACCTATTGGCACAAAGTGGGCATTCTGGAACAAGCTAAATGAATCTGGAGTGGGAGTGAGAAATAAAGCAAGGCTGGTTGCCCAAGGGTAAAATCAACAAAAAGGCATAAACTTTGAAGAAACCTTTTCTCCTGTGGCAAGGTTAGAAGAAACCAGGATCTTATGTGCTTTTGCTATTGGTAATAATGATCCAAAATAATAAATAATCCTGATCAGGTTTGAAGTAAACAAAACACCTAAGTACAAAAAGACCTAAGTCACTCAATCTGGACATATAACCAAAACATTCAAAGTCCAAGACAAGTGAAGACAATTACCTAAGCTTTGAATCATCCAGTTAAAGTTTGGAAAGGAAACAAACTTTAAACTGCCTAAAATATCACCCGGAAGAACTGATTGCACTAGCATTTGGAAGAAGACTGATTTGGAGATATTAAGTCCGAAAAGATTGGAAGACTTAAGTATCAAGACAAAGGGATTAATTCAAAGTATTAAATTCCCTCCATCTTTTTGGTCTGCAAGTTAAAGATCCTTTTTCCCTAAAGCAAGATAAAAATGACAGCTACCACTTTTCAGAGAAAGGACAAAGGACTGACACAGGAAAGAGAAAAAGGTAACAACCTTTTTCACCTAGACCAATGAGAAAGGCTCGTGGAACTCACACTAAAAAGGCAATTGTGTAAAAGTTGATGAGTCACTAGAATACAAGGAAAACGATCACTGATAACTTTTCAGCCTCAATCCTAAGGATTCAAACGGGTCAAAATCTCCATCTAACGGATTGATCAATAGTTCTAAAAGCGCCACATATTACCTAATCAACGGTGAAGATTTAATTACATCTCAACAACCCACAATGGCTACATTTATGATGGATGCCTATAAAAGGGAAGCTCCATAAGTTGAGAAGGTGCTGGTTGATTTTGAGAAAGCATACACAAGAGAATTTGCTAGAAGCAGTCAGTTACTTAATCCCTCCAAGAATTAAATCATTCAAAATCTGTTTTTAAGGATTCCCTAGTGAAGTTATAAACTTGAGGAAGTCCCAAACCAAAACCTTTGAGAGAACCAAAGTGTGAAAGATCTCCTACTTGGGTGGGTAGTGAGATTGGGATATAGCTTAAAGTAGGTGTTATGAGTGGGATTTCCCTATAGGGCTCAGCTTAGGTTTGGGTAGAAATCTAAGTGGTATATCCTGCTAAAGACAAAAGGACTCAGGTAGGAGTTAGTGCTTCTAGTTGTATATCCTACATTGGAAGGGGGTACCATACGGAGATAAATTTTAAGGCTTGATTCCTGCCAGTTGGAAAGGAATCCACTAGTGGAAAAGCTCGGAGGAAGGAAACTCCGGGGATTGGAGTAGGCGAGGCTGAACCATGATAGAATCCTTGTGTTTGATTTTCTAACTCTTTACTTATTTGCATCATATTTTATATCTGCATTTTCCAGATTCATAACTTTCGGAACATAATCAAACACGCCACATAAAGACTTTTTAAAGTCTGTTAATTCCATGAAAAAGGGTCATTCACCCCCTCTGACATTATTTAGACCCTCACAGGGACCAACATTTGCATCTTATATGGGTTTTACCCTATTTTAAATGGATGTCAAAAGTGCTTTCCTGGATGGATTTATTCAAGAGGAAGTCTATGTTAAGCAACCACTAGGATTTGAAGACTCAAAGCATCCCGAGCATGTCTACAAGCTAAAGAAAGCTCTCTATGGATTGAAGCAAGCACCAAGAGCTTGGTATGAGAGGCTCACCTCATTTCTCATATCTAAGGGATACATCAGGATGAAAGCAGATACAACACTCTTTATCAAGAAGAAAAAGGGTGATGTCATTCTTGTCCAAATCTACGTGGATGATATCATCTTTAGCTACTAATGAAAAAATGTGTGAAGAGTTCAACAATAAAATGAAGAAGGAATTTGAGATGTCAATGATGCAGGAACTCAATTTCTTCCTTGGTCTTTAAATCAAGCAGATTCTAATTGGATTCTTCATCAACCAATCTAAATATACCAAAGAGATTCTCAAAAAGTTTGATATGGACAAAAGCAGGCTAATGTCCACTCCTATAGGATTAGAAACACTCCTTTAAAAGTATTGTGATGGAGAAGAAGTAGACCAAAAGCTGTATAAAGGGATGATTGGTTCACTCCTATATCTAACTATAAGTAGACTAGACACACATTATGTTGTATGCTATTGTTTAAGATATCAGGCCAATCCTAGAGAATCACATCTAAAGGCTATCAAAAGAATTCTTAGATACTTGCTAGGAACAATATAAGTTGGATTATAGTATCCTAGAAATAGGAATATACTTTAAAAGGATACACTGATGCTGATTATGGTAGAGATATGCTTGAGAAAAAAATAAAATATGGATGTGAGATGTTGATAACGTGTGGGTCTCCCTTAGCATCGATCGGTGGGGCCCACTGGGGTGGTTGATAAATTTAGGCGTGATGAAACCATTTAGTTCAAGTTTCCACATTTTAACCAATTTTATGAATAAAAGAATCGAGACCCAAATCTCGATAAAAATGATAGTGTCGCCACCCAAGTTGTCTACTTGGGAAATAGTTTTGGTATGGTTCCCATTGGGTAGGAGACTCATACCTTTTGGATCCAAGATTCGGATATCGGATGAGTCACTTATTTGTCTTTTAGTTGATTCAAAATTACATTCACCGTGTAAAACCATTTTATTTTCATCATTTGGGGAATTATTATGGAAATCCTATTTTTCTACACTCTTGCACACTCGTTACATGCGTTTACAAATTACAATAAAAGCACAAACAATAAATGGGTGGATAAAAATTACAATAGGGGAAAAATAGGGGAATTGTAAAAGAACCTATACATTTGTTTTAAGTTATAAAATAAAATGAAATAAATTCCCCTGCAGCCACAAAGATTAGCATAGTAAAAATGTGATTATATTAGCGTGGTAGTTTTGCAATTGATAGTGCCCAGACGGCTTTTAGAATCAAAGAGAAACAATGGGTCTTCAGCGTATTTTGTTGTGAAAACACATTTTAATTTTTGTGGGTTGATTTACCGAATTATTAGTGAAAATGATTGCATGGCAAATGGTGATGTTGGATTTATTTTACTAATTAGAATAGGAGTTTTGGGTTCTGCCTAGGGGCTAGTACCTGTACGGGTGGGATGGGATTCGTACGGGTGCTGGGGAGGAGCCATACGGGTATGGGGGGACTCGTACGGGTCCTATCAAGACTGGACAATACTGTAGCTTAATAATTCGCAGAAACTTATAAAGATGGAGTAGAACAGGGGAAATGATGATAAAATAAATGAGATGTGAGTCTCTTTGAAACTTAGGAGCGCACCTTTACGAGGTGAATCCACTTTAAGGCGATCCCTTTGCTGTGAGAGAGTCTAGTCAAAGTAGATGATGAAATAATTATTTTAGGACTATTTAGGTGAGTATTTTGGTGGATAGAACATCCCCAAATCCTAATAAATGAAGCTAGAAATGAATAAAATATGGACAAAAACTCGAGGGATGAGTTGTCTCCTTATTTAATACCTTCTATACGTCAACTATACCCTTTCTATACCTATAAAAATCTGCTGGAATTTTATAAACTATTTTCTATAATTTCTTGTATGTCATTCTCTAGATGTGTTGTGTCTCTTGAAATGAGGTGCAAAGGCCTCTATTTATAGGGGGAAATTAGCTTGAACGTAATAAATTGCATTCATGACCTGATTTCTCCCAAAAATAGCATAATAGATCACTTGCCATAAAAACCTGAATAGGAAAGTACACGACCCATACGGGTCCCCTCCAGGAGTGTGGGGGATGTGACTCGTACGGGTCCATCGATGGATTTGTACTACCATGCATGACTTGTATGTGTCCCTAAGGGTAGACTAGGTCCAAACTTGGCCAAACTCAACTCTACAATAGTAGGAACACCTCTGATGGATAATACCTATAAAAGATTGCATTATCTAGCTCTTATCATCATTTTTAAGAAGGACCGTTAAAATCCAGTGCTCATAGACTTCCCCTCACAGAATCACTGTAGATATGGATTTGTACGATCTCATGATAAGAGTGATTAGAAACCATACCTGAGGTCATGACATGGGCGAGTTCCTTTCTTATGGTGAACACCTTTCCTGGGTGTCCCTTTCTTGAGACCACTTTCCTTTGCTGACCCGTATCCCTTTCTTCAGGCGGATGACTCTCCTTGCCAATGTGTATCCCTAGTGACTCTACTGGGGAAGGTGTGTGTATCCCTTTCCTAAGGCGGATTGACTTTCCTAACTGATGACATATCCCTTTCATAAGGTGGATCGACTTTCCTAACTATTGTATCCCTTTTCTAAGGTGGATCGACTTTCCTAACTGATGTATCCCTTTCTTAAGGTGAATCGACTATCCTGACTGATGGTGTATCATTTTCCTAAGTTAGATGACTTTCCAGACTAATGGTGTATCCCTTTCCTAAGGCAGATGACTCTCCTAACTGATGGTGTAACCCTTTCCTAAGGCGGATGACTCTCCTGATTGATATATTTTGAATGATATGTTAATAGACAACAATCATATTTTGAGTTAGTTATTGTCTAAGCATACACATCTTAATTCTTGATTGACTTTATGATGAACAAAAATTTTTGTTCAATCAAGAATGAAGATATGTGGATGGGGGTTGGCCCTTGAATAAGCTGTAAGCTAAGTGTAAGAAATGTCGGGTTCAGTCCGATCGCTTTGGGACGGAGTGCCCCTTGTAGGGAGATGCCCTTTGATTGGCTGATTCCGCTGCAGGGAATGGGAAGTGCCCCAAAGATGCTCGATGGAGGGGGAATGCCCCTTGACTGATTCCACTACTAGGGAATGGGGGGTGCCCCTAGAATGACTGATTCCGCTACTGGGGGATTAGAGTAATGTCCTTTGGTGAACTCTTTTCTGCTGGGGAATTGTTTCCTTGCAAGACTCACTTGTTGGGGAAATTTTCCTATATTTGAGTGGACCTATACACAAAAATTATCCTTGTTAGTGATCAATTTAAAAAAAGGCTTACCTTGATTCTTGATTAACTTTTGCGAAGAAAATTTTTTTCCCCTTTAATCAAGTATCAAGGTGAGCTAAGGGTTTTGCCCCTAATTTAACCTAAGTACGGAGTTTAGGAGAAGTGGGGTAGGCCTTGAGTCTGGATTGGATGTCCCCCTACCCTTTAAAGGAAAAAGGGGACCTGTATAGGTCGGCTAGGACCCCATATGGGTGATGATTTGAAGAGAAGGGACCCGTATTAGTGGGGTGGGACCCGTACAGGTCCTAATCGGGGGGTTTCAAAACGGAAATAGACTCCTCACATCCCACCTTACGCCAAATTCTACTATATTGCAATCTAACGGTTTTCTACCAAAAATTGATCATGCTATATAAAAAGGTTCCAAAGACTGGTCATTTCTCCATTGGGTGCGAGGATTTGCCCCAAGTAGGTGGTTTAGAGTTTCGAGAATGCCAGGTTTCGATCAGGTATGCTTTTCACGAGGGGGGGGACTCATTTCTTGGCCTTACTTCCACTTTTGAAGCACCTCTGATTCCCTCCACTGACACCCATTTCTCTAAACTCTAGGTATTTGTCTTGATTTTTCACTTTTCCATTTTTTGAGATTTTTGGAATTTCTCAATTTTTGGCATGATTTAGGGTGTTTTAGATCCTGAAATAGAGCCCAATGCATGTAACTTTCATCTAGGATGCTTTTGGTACTGATTTGAATGAGCCATGGTTGAATTTGGTTGAATTTGGATTTTTGGGAATTTATCTCGCATAGGGACTACTTACAAGGGACCCATACGGGTCCCGTTTTCGGTATGGGTTCCACAATGGGACCCGTACGGGCTCAGGGACAGAATCTCGAAAACCTAGTTTTCTATAATTCTTTTCTATTTTTGACTTATCCACTGTATTCTAACCCTGTTGAGCTGTGTTTTTGTCCTTGCAGTTCTAGTACAAGACTATATGAGCCCTGAGCTTTTGTAGGAAGTGGTATGAGAAGATTCAACCTACCGGGGATACTGAGCTACTGAACCCCAATTACTTACTCAGGTTTACCGACATCGTTCGGGCAATTCCACAGAGGTTAAAGACACTTGCCCCTGGCGCCATATCGGCACTTACTAAGAGATGGTCCGAGATGATGCACACTTTCTGCCTACTGATCGGGGAGGTCAATGTTACTCCCTCAAACATGTGCACACTAACAGGACTAGATTAGAGCGAAGATGTCATCCACTTTGATGTCTATGCCGACTGATGGCACTCTTGGCCTGAGGTCAAGGCTTATGTAGAGAGACTAGTTAGGCTTTGTCCTTGAGGTACAGACAAGCTCAAGTACGGGGAGCTCCATGCTAATTGGATTGGGCAGCCGTGCCTTATTGCTGTAGAGAGGAGGGACCAGTATACCCAGTCTTTCTTACTAATATTATTACCACCATCTTCTTCCCGGTCTACTCGATCAACCTCAAATATGGTTTGCTCTCAGCTGTCAAGGATCTTGCTGTTGTACCAGGCAAGAATTGGCATTGGGCCATCCTAGCACAGTTGTACTATGGGCTAAATTTTGGAGTTTGAGGCTAGCAGTCTGAGCTCAAGATCTTCCATCTGATCTTACTAGTAATTCTTGAACCGATATCTTATGCTTCAACCTTTTATTCAAACTGTGTTGCAACTAATCTTTACTTTGTCTTGTAGATTTGGGTATTCGAGCGTCGATTTATTCCTAGTCTAGGTTTGCCCATGCAGCTTGAGACACCTCACTTTATTTCCAGGTGGATGGGGCCTTGGTAGGGTTAGGCCCTGACTACAACATAGTATAGGGAGTTCCTTCACCAGCTACGCTCTGATTAGGTAAACTTCTTTCATGTTGAACTTGTATTTTAGATTTTGACAACCATTAGTAGAAACTATATTTACAAAGTTATGATACATACAGTGCATTTACTTTGTGCAGGTCGTTTGAGACCCGTGGAAGAGGATGGACATGCACAGGGACATTAAGTGAATGCGGGCTGGCTTGGATGAACGCCGCTTCATACTAGAGTCCCCACTCTCCCTAGAGTGGTACTTTAGTGAGAGTCTGAGATTAGAGGACTAGTGTTATAGTAGAGAGACCGATCCCTCCCTCGATCCCAATGGGAGTGTTCTGGTCGTATTTGATGGTTGGGACAGACTAGGGGCTGTACCTACTGGGTGAAGGAGCCCGAGTACTGTGCGTAGGAGGCTCCTATATTGAGTTCATTAATTCTTCAATCCCTCTTCCTTGCGGGAGGATTCATTTCAAGGATGTCCCTCTCGAGTTCCACTTGAGCGATAGTGATGGTGATGACGACAATGATGATGATGAGGGTGAACCAAGGGTCAATCGTGGCGGTCCTTCCATGGTTTAGAGTATTGATGGATAAGCTAGGTATGCTACACCTTCTTCTCAAGTATCCTCTTAACTTAGCCATTGTGAATACCTTATTGCTTCTCAAAATGGATTGTGATCTTGAGTGTAAATGTCTATTGTCATAGCCTCCTACCTCCACTCAGAAGATGTCCACTACTGCTGCTCCTGCTAACCCAGAGCAGCCGACAAAGCCGTCCCGTGCTTTAGTGAGTGTTAGAGAGGGGGTTCTTTGGGCAGAGTTGATTACTTTCTTTTAGCTCCTCGATCATTCAAGGAAGCGAGTTGTTAAGGATCTAGAGGAGTCGGTCTAGCCTATTCGCTTTACCCCATCCAGCTCCACTCATATGAGGAATTCTCTGCTTTAATCTTGTCCTTATAATAACTGCTTTAGGATGTTCCTATTTTGATATGGTTTTCTCTTCCAGGTGATCATGATTGAGGCAGAGCGGATTGCTAGGGGTTTCTTTTCTATCTGGGACTTACTCCTAGCTCAGGATGCACTAGCTCCGGTAAGTTTCTTTTACCTATAAAATTTAACAAGTTATGCATGATGCATGCCATAATATTTATATATGCGTACTGATCTTATGATTTCTATTGTAGACTCTGCTAGCTATAGAGAATAGTAGGTCTGCTCAAGACTTGGATGCTTCAGAGGAGTAAGCTAGATTCCTGGAGGAGCAGCTATGAGCAACCACTACTGAGACTGATCGGGCTAGAGCCAGGACTGCTTGGCCAAGGGCCGAGATTGAGGTATTGCAAGGCCTACTAGCCCGGATGACCAAGAACAGACACCTGAGCCATCTAATTCTGCATCCGAGGATGACCTTTCTGCCCATCAGGTAACACTTGCAGTGACTCAAGGGGGTAGGATCGAGCAGGAAGTGGATCAGCATATTGGGGTAGCTGGTGTTGCGGCTGAGGATGGTGCTAGAGGAGGGGACTAGGTGATGATCATCATGTATGACATACTGGCCGATACCCAGGACAAGACACAGGGCGCGCCCCAGGGACATGATCCCCCTGTAACTTAGACTATACCGTAACTATTATTTTGTGGATACTTGATAGTTTTGGCCCTGCGTGGCTTATTTTGATGTAAACCTAGATTGATACTTTTGCCATTTAAATTTTTATGCATGCTGAACTTTTCTCTTTCTGAATTGGATTCTTTGTGCAATATTGTCTGTAAACCCTTATTGCCCCTTTGACATAACTAATAATGAAGCCCATTTAGCATGTACTATGAGCGAGTAAGTTAACCGTTGAATGCTTCAATCTCCTTATAGTAGTGAACTGACCCAATACAACTAACAATAATTACCAAGGCTAGTTGGTTGAAATTAGCACTTCTAGGGATACGTGCTATCCTATTATTTCACAATATGAGAACTTAGTTCAAGGAATCATTGTTGTGAGACATAGCAATTACAAATGATGCTCTAATTATTACAAATGTCATCACTAGCGCTTTTGAATTGAGTTCTAACTTTCGCATATGCTACTCAATGTGAGATGACCTATCCAACCTTTATCTTCATTTCTTTTTGTCCTGACTTTTGCTTGAACTGTCCTTGACGGCTCAGTTCAGCAAACTTTTCCTTTCTTCTTTTCTTTGCCTTAATTTTTTCCTAGAATGCCCTTTCGGGTTTTCGACCTAGCAGGCTTTTCCTTTCTTCTTTTTTGCCTTAATTTTTGCCTGGAACCCCCTTTTGGGTTTTCAATCTAATAGACACTTTCTTTCTTTTTCTTTCATCTTAACTTTTGCCTAGATAGCCCTGTCGAGTTTTCAATCCAGTAGACATTTTCTTTCTTTTTCTTTTGTCTTAACTTTTTCCTAGACCACCTTTTTGGGTTTTCAGTCCAGTGAACATTTTCTTTCGTTTTCTTTTCATCTTAAATTTTGCCTGGACCGCCCTTTCGGGTTTTCAATCTAGCAGACATTTTTAGAATTTTGCACAGGTCTGATTTCTTTTGTGGCCTATTCTTACCTTTTGTTGAGTAATGTACGTGCAGTAAAGTTGAGAAAAAACTGGTTTTCACATACCTGCGATTATCTCACCTGAAGACATGCATGCATTCATAAGACAAAAATTCTTAACATATTATAAAATATTCATTGATGAGATTAATTTCAGTACATAGGCAATGGTAACAATTTCCCATGGTTAACCCCTACTGCCTACTATCTTTTACAGATTTTCTAGAAAGCAATTGACGTTTTTCTCTCGATGCCCTAACTTTTTCCTAAGCCGCCCTTTTTAGGTTTTCAACTTAGCGGGCTTCATTTGCATTGGAGTACCCTAACTTATTCCTGATCGGTTTGCAAAATACCGATCAGCAAGTTACACCTTAATTTTTTCCTGAGCAGTATAGGACCACTCATCGGGTGATTTATTCTTTTTATTCTTTGTGCTGCTCTTTTGTGATTTAATTCTTTTGACCCAGACATGATAATGCTTAAGCCCATCTTGATTCACTGGATTCACGAACTCTTTTCAGTCCATATCTATAAGCTTGATTCCTCCTTTGCTAAGGACTTTATTAATAATAAATAGTCCTCCCCAATTAGGCCTGAACTTTCCCTTAGCGTCAATGTTGACTTGGTATAGCTGTTTGAGAACCAGATCACCTGCCTTGAGAGATTTTTTAGGTATCTATCTCTATTATTGTAAGCTCGAGCCATGCACTGCTGGTACATCTGTAGGTGGTCAAGTGCCTTGAGCCGCTTTTCATAAATTGTGTTTAACTATTCATACATAGCCCCTGCCCAATCTGATTCTTTTAGCCGAGCTTCAAGTACCACTCGTAGATATCTTACTTCTTTTTTGACAGGTAATAAGGCTTTCATTCCATATACCGAGGAGAAAGGTTTCTGATCAGTGGGTGTCCTTACACTGGTTTTATACCCCCAAACTGCAAATGGAAGTTTATCAGCCTAATCCCTGTAGGTAGTTACTTTCTTAGATAAAATCTTTTTGATCGACTTATTAACATTAATGATCAGCTTCCTTTTAGAGCTCCTAAGGGATTTAAGTATAGACTTATAACCCATGGTGTACTTTCCAATCTTTATAACAAGAGCCAACCTACTGTTGATGCTCTCGTGAGGGGTTACTCCTTTACTTTCCACTTTCCATAGCCAGAGTCAACCTGCTGTTGATGCTCTCATGAGTATTTTTGGTCTTCTTTCTTTATGATGTGACCCCCCTTCTCCCCCTCATGAAGAAAGATGGATCAAGACTAATTGGTATCATGTTTACTAAGCACTTTTGTCATCTCTCTTTTTGTTGGTAAGTTTTAACCATTGCATATTTATGCCATTACGATATACTCAAAGTCAACTTCATTCACAAATAAGTTGATATTTTAAGAATGTTTTCGTTATGAAGGCATGATGTCATTAGAATGAAATACTAGAGTGAAATATGAATGAGAGATACATCAATTTATTCATGGCATGCTTTAGACAAAGGATATTGATGCCATAACTTATTCGTGATATACCTCGTAAGCAGCATTGTTTGCATCAAAAATGTTTTCCACATTAAAAATTACATCATTTGAATCATCCTCCACAGGTGGAGGGCCTTGTTGGTCAGCCTTGGCACCACTGGCAGGTGAACTGGTAGTCTTAGTGTGCAACTTTGCATGAGCTTCTTCGGCCACTGCTCTTACTAAGTTCTTGATGGCCTTGCTTATAGGGTTGCCTTTCTCATCTCCCTTCCAATTTTTCTTCATGAGTAAGGCCAGGGATTTGATGATAGCTTCGATTGCTTCACTCACCTCACCGCCTTTAGCCTTCCCACATACTTCCATAAAAACCAAGGTCTCAATCATGCAGGCATTCTTGAAGTCATACAGATCATTGAAGATTTCAAAACCAGGGACCTTCTTTCCTCCTATCTCGATAGGTTCCTCCTCACTTGTGAACACTTTCTTCTTAACCTTAACCCCTATCAAATGGCAGGACTGGGGCTTGGATTTCTTAGCACTTGGACAATTCCCCAAACCAAGTCTGAATGGCCACAGTAGAGGCATAATGGGCTCCAACATGCCCTCAAGATATTTCCCAAGCCCTTTTCCTTTCACGTAACCCTGCTTCATCATAATCTTTTTGATTTTAAGGAATATGTATCCCCTAACTGAAAAATTCGAACCCTGGTGAGCAACAGCCACCCTAGATTCTTGCTCTTTGGCTTCTATAGCTGCTATAACTGATCATTCATCGACCTCAATGGTTACTAGTTTGCCATTGTGGATGAGCTTGAATTTTTAGTAGACCATGGAAGGGATAACCCCTAATGCATGGAGCCAAGGGCGGCCTAACAATAATGAGTAATTGACTGGGATGTCAAGGACGGTGAACATGTTTTTGGATTTTACTTCCCTAATTGTTACCTTAGCTTCAAAAACCCGATGACACGCCTCTTCGTATCATCATATGCCCTTATAATAGTATTGGATTTCTCCAACTTGGATTCATCTAACCCCAAGTGAGGAAGGATCTTGGCAGGGTAGAGATTAAGGGCGGAACCATCATCCACCATAACACATAGGATAGAACGATCAAAGATTTGCACCTTGATAAAAAGTGCTCGTTATGATTGTTCTCTTCGGTTGGGAGATTCTATGGATAAAACATGATGGGTTCAACTTGATTAGAAGGACATCCTCCAATAACTGAAAACACCTCAACCAAGGTATTGGACGGAGTAGCCTCCATGCTTATTAGCTTTTCTATCATACCTCTACGATGATCCTTAGAGTCGATGAGAAGCTGCCAAATGCTGTACTTGGAAGGGGTAACTTGCAACTATTAGATAAGAGGGGCAACCTTTCAATCTATCTTTCTAGCACTAAGAGGAGATTGAGTCTCGATATTAGGTGTAAAGGTTGGCCTCTGACTGGCACTTGGGATGATTTGAATGTCAACATCTCTACCTCTTCTTCTTTTTGAGGGGACACTAGAGCCTACTCTCCCACTTTGAGTGACATGCGACACCCTATCTTTCATATAACTCCTCACCTCAGAGGTTTCCACTAATAAGGTCGGCCCTTCAAGATCATTGTTCTCCAATACATATACATCAATGTCAATCGGTTTAGGTTGAACCAATATAGCTTCCTCATCATAAGCATCTTCTAACTCATATGTATAAATGTCAATAGGGACTGATTCATCGGGTAAAGCCACTATTGAGTGAGCCACATGATTAGCTTGCATGATCATATTGAAGACGTGATGGGAAGATAATCTTGACCCAATAGCCATAACCTATTTCTCAAAATTTGGCAGGGGGTTATTCATGGTACTTGGTTTAAGCTAGGGTTCTTGGATCTTCTTTTCGCTAATCAGGCCACAAATAGCCTCAAGTAAATCCCTACAGGCTTCGGTGTAATGACCCTTCTTAACCTGATAAGCACAAAACTGATCCCTATCCTCAAGCTTGGGCGGGATATAGGCTTGATACTCTGAAGAAGCCCAAGCGCCATCAACTTACTAAAGATAGCAGCCAACGATGCTTTTCACAGAGAAATACCATCCTCAATGGTACGGACTGGAGCCACTTCTTCTAGCACTACTATAGCTTTGGGATCGGAACTAGACCTCAGCTTAGAAGCCTTGGCTGGGGCTGATGGATCATTTTTCTTGAACCACGGTTTAGCCGGCACACTCTCCTTCTCCAATTCCTTGATCCTTTCCTACTTCTTGGCTTTTTCAAATACCTACACATAGCTAGAGAATTTAACCATACCGAGAACCTTATGATAAGTGGACAGGGCACCATCCATCAACTTTACAATCATCTCGGGGAGACTCAATCAATCTTTCAACAAAACTGGGGTGGCTATCCACCTTTCAAAATAGGCTAGAATTTCTTATTGGGGGCTCGCTTAATAGCCTCCAAATTTTGAATGGTAGTCTTCATAGTGGCATTGAAACCATACTGCTTGATAAAAGCCTCAGATAAAGCCTTCCAATTTCTAGTCACCTTATCTAACAAAGTGTTATACCAATCGATGGTAGGACCTTCCAAGATGCAAGGGAACATCTCGGCAAAGACCTTATCACTTAGCTTCCTTATCCTCAAAACCCTCTGATAAGTGGTGATGTGAGATTACGGTGGACCAGTTCCCTTATACTTCACTACACTAGGTATACTAAAGTTTTTAGGGACCCAATCCTCCTCCCTAGTGGCTTGAGCTGACAGTGTTGATGGCTGAATGTTAGAATTGGTAGCTAGCAACTTATGTAACAGATAACACAATTCCATAGATTAGGGTGATCCATCTGACTAAGATATCGCATCTAAAGGTACACCTGTTGATTGAGGACAGGTTATCCCCTTAGGTGTGACCACAAATTTAGGGGCTAGGCTAGATGCCTCGAATTGAAATGCTGGTGGTACGAACACCTGGATAAGCTGACGAACTGACTAACGGCCGGCAAAATGACTTTACCTATTGAATGTAATGGCTAACTACCTGAACCAAATGGACCAATTGAACCTAACTGGCCGAAAGATTCTCTACGGATCGGAAGAGGTAGTAGTTGTGTCTGAGTGAATCGATTATGAGCAACCTTTGAGAGGGGAGGCTGCTTACTAGCCACTACGTGAACTGCTAGAGCCATGATGGCTCCACTTTGAGAAACATTAGCCATTCTTTCTTCGGACAAGATTCCCATGATGGAAGCTAGCATCTTATCATTCATTCGATCGAGGAGGTGATCACTTCCCAGATACTATGAGTTAGCATTTGCTATCTCCGGCCTAACATCGGCCCCTGATGCATTTGCCTCCTCGCCAGTAGCAACATCCTCAACCTTGACATCTATCTAGCCCTCTAAAGTTAGGATACGAGACATCTCCTCAAGCTGATAGGTAGTATCAGAATTAAATAGACCAAACTGATTGTCAGATGAAAAATTCAAAGATGGAGGCGGAGTAACCCTTAATTGAACTAGAGGAGGAGGTGGCGGTAGAACTGAAATTCGAATCGAACGGACTTGATATTGTTGCCAAGCTTTAACTCTTTGAACTTTGGCTGAGGTGGTAACTAAAATATCAGTACATGCATGGGATGGTATATGCATGAATGATGCAGAACAATGCATGATGGGGTTAATCATTAGGGATTATATAACACAACACATGTGAAGCATGTCCTCTAACCTTATTCCCCCTACCAATTCTAAAGGTATTTTCCTTTGATTACCACAAGGATAATAAAGGGAAACCTAGTCTAATCTCACCAGAAAAGGGTACCTAAAAGGATAATATTCTATGGCTTTTGATAAGAATGTGTAGGGACGTAACAGAAGTTGAAGTAGTAGGTTCCCATCGCACCAAGCCTCTTTTGGAGGGAGATGATAATGACTACTCCACCTGCTCAAGTGTCCTCAATTCCTGGCAGGCTTGGGTAACACCTTCGTGAGTTCCGTGGAAAAAATTAGGGCACCTTAACCTATCGCTAGAAGAAGATCACATCTAGCTAGAGAGAATGAGATAAGAAGATAGAGTGTAATAATTTTCTCAAATGACAAAGAAGAAAATGGGTTGAATTAAGTAAAAGATTTTTGGTACTCATCTTAAACTTTTAAGCTTTTAAAATCAAAATTTTACAAGTTAAAAGATTATATCTATAAGCGGGAGACCTTTTCCACGACCCTTAATGGCGCATGAAAAATGAGTGCAGTGAAGCGAGCTGGATGATTGATCCTCATTTTGGAGGGCGCGTTGGAAAAATAGACTGATAAAATCAATGTTGAAGTTGATGTTTTAGTCCAATTTAAGTGTTAAGAGATACGAGACTCAAAATCCCATATTTTAAGATAGAGTCGCAATCCGGTTTAGCTCTACTGGGAATTGGGTACGATATTCCCACCGGGTGGTTAGACTGTATCCTAAAACAGAGATTCCGAGTTCGGATGATGTTGCTTACTTTTCATTTATTAAATTAAACCATTTTTGACTTAATAAAGGTGACTTTAGATCTTATGCAATTTAAATCCTCCTAATTATAGTTTTGGGTTACAATATCCACACATCACACAGCGTGGCATGTAGAAAGCATTAAATAAAGCAGATAAATTAATTATTACATGGCTTTTCAAATACATATATGTTTTTCTAAGCGGGAAATGAAAAATACCCGAAGGCCTAACATTCATCTAGCCTAATCTACCTGCACTGAAAACATTAGCACAGATACCACAAATAGCATGGCACATCACCCATTAACATGCATAATTAGATACAAGACAAGACTCGGTTAGCGTGAAAATTAGTCAATCAATAAAATCCAAGCGATAAATAAAAAGCAACGAATCTTAAACCTGTCTTGTGAAAAACCCATTTTTTAGACTCGATTTCTTAGTTTAACCAGCTTATTAGTGAAAATGCCACATGGTAAATGGTTGAGACTGTATGTAGGGAAATCTGGGTTTCCCGTCGTTGCACTGTTCATCCTAAATATAAAAATGAAATCTAGGTCAAAAGAAAAGAAAGAAAACAAAGCTACTGCCCGGAAGGAATGTCGTTACCGATATGATGACATCGGTACAGATATCTTGGTGATGGGACACCGATATCGCATAGCTAAACAGTAACTCTACAACATTCCGAGTACTAAAACAATCCTACAAGGATGTCAATACCGGTAGCGGCATCATGACATCTATAACGACATCATGTTTACTACTAACGAGATCAATTGCTTGCAGCAGCACAAGCAAAACACACAAATCAACAAGTAAAGCCAAAAAGAGTTTAACAGGCTTAAGGATTTACCTCTATGCCGTGAATCCACCTCTTCAAGATTCAATAACGCCTCCGGGTATATGTAGCATTAGTAAAATAATAAAAGGAGTAATATTAGTTAGGGGTACATGTAATAAATATAACAAAAAGCAAAACGATTAAGGGCAGATTTTAGTAAAATCTCGTTTAACTTCCAAAAACCATAACTTTCTCTACGGTTATCCATTTTAACTGATTCTTAACATTTTAGAAACCTCAGAGAGTCTAGAGTCTAGAAAAATTAACGAAACTTGCAGAAAAAGATTGGGTTTAAGGGAAAAAAAGCGAAACAGTAGGCAGACGCATGGAAAAGAAACATATTTTCATAAAACTTGTAAAATACATTACTTTTACTGTACTTAACCAATTTTAGTGATTTATATCATTTTACAGAGCTCAAGATGGGAAGAATCTACTGGTATAAAGTTAAAACCGAAAACAGCCTCGTATTAAGCTCATTTACACGAAAACGTTTACTGCAACAAAGAGAAAATAACCGAAAACTACCACTTCATTTTCAAAGGCATTTTTTCTTAATTCCAACACTTGATTCTTAAACATTTAACATGAGGATAGTAAACAATGACTCATAAAACATATTTCTAGCCATGGAATGCAACATAAACTAAATCTTGAAGAGATTTTTAAGGCCTCTCAGAGGCTGCCTTTGGTTTTTTATGGTCGAATCTAGATGACTTTTCGAGGACCGATCCTTGAAGCCCTTGACCGGATTTTACCGAGCCGGATCTACCCAAAATGAACCATCAAAACCACGTATACCCGTGTTAGGTGTAGGATTTAGAATGGTTTTGGTTTTTGTGTTTTTGTTTGGTTGAATGAGATTTGGTTGAGTCGGATTTTATTGAGTGAGATGGTGTTTGGTTGAATGAAATTTTGTTTGAGATTTGTATTAGAAGATGATTGAAAATGGGTTTTTGTTCAATGGTTTGATGAAAACAACCAAAGAAATGATATGAGGATCAAAGAAAAGGGAATAAGGGTTAAGGAAAATGCTATTGATTCTAAATAAAATCCCTCTTAATTTCCTGTGCCGACATCTCCTTGAAAAAAATCAGCTCTCCAACCTAATGTCAGCCTCCCTCTCTACTCTATAAAGGTCCCTTTTTATACCCAAAAAGCAAACCCTAAGCTACCCCACTAATGACCGGTTTCCTCTCTTTGGATTTCCTTTATATTTTCGAACCATTTTTTTTTTTTTCTTGTGTTGACCAAACATTGCTCATTACTTGATTTTTTTTCTAATTTATTTAACTCATTTCATTTCTTCTTTTTTTTTTATCTTTTGTATTATTATCACTTTTTAAGTTAGCTCTATTAGTTACCAACATAATATAATTGGGCTTATTAGGCATTAGGAGGTTATGAAGTCATTCAGAGAACGAGTAGCACGTGCCAAATGAACGTGGTTTCGCAGTTATTTTGATTGACTCAAGGCTCATTAAAATTCAATTTGACTTTTTGGACCGGTAGCTGTAGAAACTCAAATAAAGGATAACCACATATATCTCATCATCGAGGCCGAACAAAATCTCATGCTCACAGGCTGCCCCTTGTGGGATCACTGCTGACACAGGTCAGTATGATCGTACGAAAAGAGCAAGGGATAAAAAGTTATACCTGGGTCGAAGATTCTTGAACCGGTTGTCTACTGGGGCTGCCAACAACAGACCTATCAAGAACAAGGTTGACTAAGAGATTGGCTTGGTATCACCTTTGAGTTCCCCTCAAACTTGAGGTAGACAGCCGATTTGCAGAAACCCGGGTTCTGGACTCTTGAATATGTTGTCCATCGGGGTTGTCATATGGCGCACCTGCCAAGAAAACTTTGAGATATTAGGAAGCATTGTGAACTTTTTGTTTTTATTACTTAATTGATTTTATCGAGACAAAAAATTTTGCCCCTTTAATTAATAATAAAAACAAGGTGACATAAATTGAGTTTAGAAATATCCGGGAGTCCGGAAGAATCCGATGCTCAATTGATTTTGCCCCATTCGGTTGATAGATGGCTTGTGATTCTTACGGGTTGATCGTAAATGAGGTGTAGCTGGCTTAGGTTTTGAGGTTCGCCAAGCATGGGCTTGGGCTTTCGAGGTTTTCCAAGCGTGGGCTTGGGCTTTTGAGGTGTGCCAAGCCTAGGCTTGCACTTTTAAGGTTTGCCAAGTGTTGGCTTGCGCTTTTGAGGTTTTCCAAGCGTGGGCTCCGGCTTTGAGGTTTGCCAAGTGCGGGCTTGGGCTTTTGAGGCTTGCCAAGCGCGGGCTTGGGCTTTGAGGATTACAAAGCGCGGGCTTGGGCTTTTAAGTTTTGCCAAGTACGGGCTTGGGCTTTTAAGGGTTCCCAAGTGCAGGCTTGGACTTTGGGGTTTGCCAATCGCGGGCTTAGGCTTTTGAGGCTTGCCAAGAGTGGGCTTGGGCTTTTGAGGCTTGCCAAGTGCGGGCTTGGGCTTTCAAGGTTTCCCAAGTGCGGGCTTGGGCTTTTGTGATTTGCCAAATGTGGGCTTGGGCTTTAAAGGTTTGCCAAGCATGGACTTAGGGTATTGAGGCTTGCCAAGTGAGCTCTTGGGCTTTTGAGGCTTGCCAAGCGGGATCTTGGGCTTTTGAGGCTTGCCAAGCGCGGGCTTAGGCTTTTATAGTTTGCCAAGCATATGGTTGGGCTTTTAAGGCTTGCCAAGTGCGGGCTTGGGCTTTTGAGGCTTGTCAAGCAAGGGCTCCAGATTTAAGGCTTGCCAAGAGAGGGCTTAGGATTTTGAGGTTTGCCAGGCTTGGGCTTGGGCTTTTGAGGATTTCCAAGTGTGGGTTGGGCTTTCGAGGCTTGCTAAGCGCTAACTTGGGCTTTAAGGCTTGATAAGCGCGGGCTTGGGCTTTTTGAGGTTTGCCAAGCGAGGGCTTGGGCTTTTGAGGTTTACAAAGCACGGCTTGGGCTTTTAAGGTTTGCCAAGCACGTGCATGGGCTTTTGAGGGATTGGAATATTACATCGAGGTTTCCCTGAAGAGTCGGGATCGAAATTTTGAATTCTCTTATCGGATGACCACCAGGATTGCCATATAGTGTACCTGTAAAGAAAAGTTTTGAGATATCAGTAATTGGCATGAGTTGCATTTTTATTCATTAATTGATTTTGCGGAAACAAAATTATTTTTTGCCCCTTCAATTAAGCGATAAAAATGGAAGAAAGAAATATATGTTGAGATAAGATTTCTGGGAGTACGGAGAAACTTTTGAGGTGTCCATTGGGTCTAGCTGATATTCCCCTTGAACGCAGCTTAGAATATATGATTGAAAACAATTCTGAGATGCCCCTTGATAAGGGTGTTTGCTTGGAGGTCGAGTGTATAGCTCAAGGATACTTTTATTTGTTTTATTCTTGTAGAATTTAGCATAGAAAATTAGAGAGGATATTCATTAATATTATGCATGAATGTATGAATGCATGAGCTGCTTGGGTCGATCATCCTCCACATCTGAGCTACATAATTGCTTGCCTGATTGATTTTGCTCAATTCAGTTGCTTGCTCGATTGACTTATCTGACCCGACCTCTTATTAGGAGAGAGGATATATGGAAATGCTTTGTGACATAGACAAGACAAGAATGCTCCTTGCGGGGGATTAGGGATGTTCTACAGATTAGGTTGGAATGCCCCTGGTGGAGAACTATGGAAGTTGTGGTGTACATGCGAGGCCCGTATGACCGGATATTGAGGCTAAGGATCGACATGCGAATTCTGTGTTGCTAGTATGACATAGAGCTCCTCATGAGCTATTCAAAGCGGTGAGTTGACTATCACTACCATTGAATTCTACCAAGGATAGCTTTAGGAGATAAGACGTTGCGAACTCGAGACACTTGGTCATGGTCGAGATTGGAGTGGACACGTGAATAGGATGGATTCTAAATAAAATCCCTCTTAATTTCCTTTAAGAAATGATATAAGGATCAAAGAAATGGGAATAAGGGTTAAGGAAAATGCTACTGATTCTAAATAAAATCCCTCTTAATTTCCTGTGCCGACATCTCCTTGAAAAAATTAGCTGTCTAACCTAATATCAGCCTCCCTCTCTACAATATACATGTCCCTTTTTATACCCAAAAAGAAAACCTAAGCTACCCCACTAATGACCGAGCCTACCCATTCCTTTCTTTCTATTTCCTTTATGTTTTCAAGCCACTTTTTTTCTTTTTCTTGTGTTGACCCAACATTGCCCATTGCTTGATTTTTTCTCTAATTTATTTAACTCATTTCATTTCTTCTTTTTTTTTTTTTATCTTTTGTATTATTATCTATTTTTAAATTAGCTCTATTAGTTACCAACATAATATAACTGGGCTTATTTGGCATTAGGAGGTTATGAAGTCATTCGGAGAACGAGTAACATGGGTCAAATGAACGTGGTCTTGCAGTTATTTTGATTGACTCAAGGCTCATTAAAATTTGATTTGGCTTCCTCGACCGGTATTATAGAAACTCGATTAAAGGATAACCACATATATCTCATCATCGAGGCCGAGCAAAATCTCATACTCATAGGCTGCCCCTTGTGGGATCACTACTGACACAGGTCAGTATGATCGCACAAAAAGAGCAAGGGATAAAAAGTAATACCTGGGTCAAAGATTCTTGAACTAGTTATCTACTGGGCCTGCCATCAACAAACCTATCAAGAACTAGGTTGAATAAGAGATTGGCTCGGTATCACCTTTGACTTCCCCTCAAACTTGAGGTAGACTACTAATTTGTAGAAACCTGGGTTCTAGACACTTGAATATGTTGTCCATCAGGGTTGTCATATGGCGCACCTGCCAAGAAAACTTTCAGATATTAGGAAGCATTGTGAAATTTTTGTTTTTATTACTTAATTGATTTTATTGAGACAAAAATTTTTGCCCCTTCAGTTAACAATAAAAATAAGGTGACCATAAATTGAGTTTAGAAATATCCGGGAGTCTGGAAGAATATGATGCTCAGTTGATTTTGCCCCATTCAATTGATAGATGGCTTGCGATTCATATGAGTTGATTGTAAATGAGGTGTAGCTGGCTTAGGTTTTGTGGTTTGCCAAGCGTGGGCTTTGGCTTTTGAGGTTTTCCAAGCGTATGTTTGGGATTTTGAGGTTTGCCATGCGAGGGCTTGCGCTTTTGAGGTTTGCCAAGTGTTGGCTTGAGGGCTTTTGAGGTTTGCCAAGTATGGGCTCGGGCTTTGAGGTTTGCTAAGTGCAGGCTTGGGCTTTTAAGGCTTGCCAAATGCCGGCTTGGGCATTTAAGGTTTGCCAAGCACGGGCTTGGGCTTTTGATGGTTCCCAAGTGCAGGTTTGGGCTTTGAGGTTTGCCAAGCACATGCTTAGGCTTTTGAGGCTTGCCAAGCATGGGCTTGGGCTTTTGAGGCTTGCCAAGTGCGAGCTTGGGCTTTCAAGGTTTCCCAAGTGTGGGCTTGGGCTTTTGTCATTTCCCAAACACGGGCTTAGGCTTTTGAGGTTTGCCAAGCGCGAGCTTGGGCTTTTAAGGCTTGCCAAGTGCGGGCTTGGGCTTTTAAGGCCTTCCAAGCGCGGGCTTCGGCTTTTGAGGCTTGCCAAGCGCGGGGTCGGGCTTTGAGGCTTGCTAAGCGCAGGCTTGGGCTTTTGAGGGTTGCCAAGGGTGGGCTTAGGCTTTAGACAGTTGCCAAGCATAGGCTTGGGCTTGGGGTTTGAGGCTTGCCAACCGTGGGCTTGGGATTTTGAGGCTTGCCAAATGCGAGCTTGGGTTTTTAAGGCTTGCCAAGCATGGGCTTGGGCTTTGAGGCTTCCCAAGTGCGGGCTTAGGATTTTGAGGTTTTCCAAGTGTGAGCTTGGGCTTTTAAGGCTTACCAAGCGTGGGCTTGGGGTTTTGAGGCTTGGCAAGCGCTGACTTAGGCTTTGAGGCTTGCTAAGCACGGGCTTGGGCTTTCCAGGTTTGCCAAGCGCAGGCTTGGGCCTTTGAAGGTTGCCAAGCATGGGCTTAGGCTTTTGAGGGACTGGAATGTTGCATCGAGGTGCGCCTTAAGAGTCGGGATCGAAATTTTGAATTCTCTTATCGGATGACCACCAGGATTGCCATATGGTGTACTTGTCAAGAAAATTTTTTAGATATCAGTAATTAGCATGAGTTGCATTTTTATTGCTTAATTGATTTTGTGGACACAAAAATATTTTTTGCCCCTTCAATTAAGCAATAAAAATGAAAGAATTAAATATATGTTGAGATAAGATTTCTGTGAGTCTTGAGAAACTGTCAAGGTGTCCATCGGGTCTATCTGATATGCCCCTTGAACGCAGCTTAGAATATATGATTGAAAATAATTCTGAGATGCCCCTCGATACGGGTGTTTGCTTGGACGTCAAGCGTATAGCTCGAGGATACTTTTATTTGTTTTGTTCTTGTAGAATTCAGCATAGAAAAACAGACAGGATATTCATCAATATTATGCATGAATGTATTAATGCATGAGCCACTTGGGCCGATCATCCCCACATCTGAGCTACATGACTGCTCCCCCACATTTGAGTCTACTGCAAATTGATTGCTGATCGAGCATGTTGAAGACGAGGGGGTACACGAAGCGAAGTTCAAGATTCTAGATAACGAACTACTGGATGCTATCACTACTAGTGAATTCTACCAATGATAGTTTCAGGAGATAAGACGTTGCGCACTCGAGACACTTGGTAGCGGTCGAGATTGGAGTGGACATGCAAAGAGGAAAGATTCTAAATAAAATCCCTCTTAATTTCCTTTAAGAAATGCTATGAGGATCAAAGAAATGGGCAGAAGGGTGAAGGAAAATGCTATTGATTTCAAATAAAATCCCTCTTAATTTCCTGTGCAGACATCTCCTTGAAAAAAATCACCTCTCTAACCTAATGTCAGCCTCCCTCTCTACAGTATAAATGCCCCTTTTTATACCCTAAAAGCAAACCCCACTAATGACCGAGCCTACCCTTTCCTTTCTTTCTATTTCCTTTATATTTTCAAACCATTTTTTCCTTTTTCTTGTGTTGAACGAACATTGCCCATTGCTTGATTTTTTTCTAATTTATTTAACTCATTTCATTTCTTCTTTTTTTTATCTTATGTATTATTATCTCTTTTTAAATCAGCTCTATTAGTTACCAACATAATATAATTGGGCTTATTAGGCATTAGGAGGTTATGAAGTCATTCGAAGAACGAGTAACACGAGTCAAATGAACGTGGTCTCGCAGTTATTTTGATTGACTCAAGGCTCATTAAAATCCGATTTGGCTTCTTAGACCGGTACATGTAGAAACTCAAATAAAGGATAACCACATATATCTTATCATCGAGGCCGAGCAAAATCTCATGCTCACAATATCCTCAATAGAGTCGCCATTGTGAGGTTTCGATGACGTATGGGTCTCCTTTAGGGCCTACCAGTGTGGCCCACTAGGGTGGTTGATTAATTTAGGCGTGATGAAACCTTTAAGTTCAAGTTTGCACATTTTAACTAGTTTTATGAATAAAAGAATCAAGACCCAAATCTCGATCCAAATGATAGAGTCACTACCCAAGTTGTCTAATTTGGAAAGAGTTTTGGAACGGTTCCTATTAGGCGGGAGACTCATACCTTTTGGATCAGAGATTTGGGTATCAGATGAGTCACTTATTTCTTATTTAGTTAATTAAAAATTACATTCGCCGCGTAAAACCATTTTATTTTCATCATTTGGGGAATTATTACAGAAATCCTATTTTTCTACACTTTTTCACACTCGTTACATGCGTTTACAAATTACAATAAAGCACAAACAATAAATGGGGGAATAAAAATTACAATCGGGGAAAAATGGGGGAATTGCAAAAGAAACTATTATTTGTTATAAGTTATAAAAGAAAATGAAATAAATTTCCTACATCCACAAAGATTAGCTCATTTTATAGCACATCATAAGTTAGCATTTTGTTAGGAAAAATGTTATCATATTAGCGTGGTGGTTTGTGATCGATAGTGCCCAGACGGCTTCTAGGATCGGATAGAAATAACTGGTCTTCAGCGTATTTTATTGTGAAAACACATTTAACTTTTATGGGTTGATTTACTAGATTATTAGTGAAAATGATTGCATGGCAAATGGTGATGTTGGATTGATTTTACTGATCAAAATAGGAGTTTTGGGTTTCTGCTTGGGGGTTGGTACCCATACGGTTGGGATAGGACCCGTATGAGTGCTGGGAAGGACCCGTACGGGTATAGGGGGACTTGTACGGGTCCTGTCAGGCCCGGACAGAACCTTAGTTTAATAATTCATAGAAACTTATATAGATGGAGCAGAACAGGGGAAATGATGATAAAATAAATGAAATGTGAGCCTCTTTAAAACTCAGGAGCGTACCTTTGCAACGTGAATCCACTTTAAGGCGATCCCTTCGCTGTGAGAGAGTCTAGCCAAAGTAGATGATGAAATGGTGATTTTAAGAATATTTAGATAAGTATTTGTGTGGATAGAACCTCCCCCATATCCTAATAAACGAAGCTAAAAAAGAATAAAATATGGACAAAACCTCGAGAAATGGGTTTTCTCCTTATTTTATACCTTCTATACCTCAACTATACCATTTTTATACGTATAAAAATCTGCTAGAATTTCATAAACTATTTTCTATAATTTCTTGTATGTCGTTCTCTAGATGTGTTATATCTCTTGAAATGAGGTGCAAAGGCCTTTATTTATAGGGGGATATTTTGTTTGAACGTAATAAATTGCATTCATGACCTGATTTCTCCCAAAAATAGCATAGATCACTTGCCATAAAACCTGAATAGGCAAGTATAGGACCCGTACGGGTCTAGGGGATCCGTACGGGTCCCCTCCAAGCCAATGGGGGATATGACCTGTATAAGTCCACCAGTGGATCTGTACCACCAGGCATGACCGTATGGGTCCCTAAGGGCAGGCTAGGTCTCCGAACTTGGCCAAACTCAACTCTGTAGCAGTAAGAACACCTATGATGGAAAACACCAATAAAAGATTGCATTATCTAGCTCTCATCATTGTTTCGTGAGAAGGATCCTTAAAATCCACACTAGAGGCTGTCATTTTCTTGCAGATTGCCTAGTATCCTTGTATAGCAAGAAGCAAACATCAGTGGCAATATCAACTACTTAGGCAGAGTATATGGTTGTAGGAAGTTATGTTGCTCAACTCCTATGGATCAAACAATAGTAAGAAGAATATGGAGTTCAAGAAGGATGCGTTGATGTGATGTGTGACAATAAGAGTGCAATTGATGTGTCCTAATGATGGCTTGGTGGTGTTTGGATGGATGTTTGTAAGGGAAAAAGGGAAGAAAAATGTTACATTGTGACTGGTTTAGGTGATGCACAAAATTTATGAGTAAGGTAAGGCAAAATGGCTTATTTTATGAGAAAAGGGATGTGTTTAAGTTTCTTTGAATGTGTTTAAAGGTGGAATTTCAGAAGATAAAATGGCTGGTTGTAAAACAAGGGAATATATAACAAGTTGAGTGTTTTTGGATCACACACAAAGCCCCATTAGTTTTTGGAAACTAAAACCCAAATGTGTTTAAACACACAATTTCACTCAAAATATGATCTACCTTATTTGAATTTCTTCGCCCCTTTTAATAAGGAAACAACAAAGAGTTACAAAGCTGAAATAAAAGCTATTTAAGTCGAATATCTTTCTACTTAAAACCTACTTTGAATTATCATTTAAACAACAACTTTATTGATAATTTAGCATAAAAACAACTAAAAAAACTCCTCCAAATGTCCAAAGTTGTGTGAGCGAGAATACTTGAGCATAAATCAAGGTTTGGGCATATTATATTAGGCTTCAGGTTGGTCTTCAAATATTAGGGCATGAAACAACCCAAATGGCTTCAAAATGAGTTGGATCTTCATCCTACACATGGATTTAAAGTTGGATACTTTATATGGGTCCACATCATCAACTTCATCTTCTAAAAGAGTACAAAGGCCCATGTCAAGAGTATCTCAAATTGCAAGAACGGATGTGTTGGATATGATGTATGCCCTTAAGGCAATTAGGGCGATATATCTTAATTATGTAATAGTACGAATAATTTATTTAATCAATAAAGGCATTTGTTCTTTTGTTTATATCAATGTGTTTCTATACATATATATTATAGCTGGTTAAAATATATTCATTGATGTATGTATACAAAAGTCCTTGACATATCATAGCATGAAGTCAGAGAAATTATAGTTGGACTATATTTGGTGGAACCTGCTTCATGTGCAATTATGATTATGTCCAAACTATCCCCAGTCACAGTTTCATCAAGAAAGGATATTGTTGAAACAGAAAGACTAGCATGTGGTCAACTTTCTTGGAAAGGGTCAAAGTAGTTAATCTCCTAAAGACTGAAGGTTGTGCCCTAAGCTTGACATATGGATATATCTGGGAGATATATTAGAGGCCGCAGCAGGATAAACACTTGGTATTGATCAAGAAAGGATATTGATGAAATGGAAAGACTAGCATGTGGTCAACTTTCTTGGAAAGGGTCCAAGCAGTCAATCTCCTAGGGACTGAAGGTGGTGCCTTAAGCTTGACACATGGATATATCTGGGAGATATATTGGAGACCGCAGCAAGATAAACACTTGGTATAAATATCAATGTGTTAGTGTTTATCTTCATGCAATAAGCTTTGCGATTGTCCTCATACTTGAGATGCTAGTTGCCTTGTGTGAGACTATTGCTATACTTTGGTTCATTGCCATGCACTCATTAATTTAGGGTGCTACGGGTGATTACGGGTATAGTGATGACAGCACGTTGGTAGGCTGAGTAGTCAGAAAGAATCCATCGCTCCGGATATATTAAGGAGTTGTACCTGGCCACTTGTTGAAGTGATGATTGCCATAAACCTCTGATCAGAGTATGTGTTTGATAGAAATGCTTTCTAGTCAAACACACTATGGTAAAAGGCAATATACTTCGGTAACAAGTAAATAACTGGGATAGCTTGGAGCAACCTTGCTATTAGTGGGTTAACACTTTAACCGAACCCAATAAACCAGATGGTACTAATATTAAAGAATGGAAGGAATTTATCGCACTGGATAACTATTGCATTAACCGGGATTAAGTCATAAGCATAAATGACGTTCCGAGTAATGGGGGATGGTAGACCCTTGCTAGAGGCGTACTACAGTCGTTTAAGGTAATCAAGTTCTATTCACGGTCTAGAACATCTAGCCAATGGTTCCATTATAACAAGGGTTGGTTAAGCCTTAACAGCTTAATACTTCGGGATCCTATAAGGTCACACACATTGGACCTTCATCGAACTAAGTAAAGAACTAATAGATTTATTCTATTACAAAATATAATATAAATAACAATTGGATTATTATTTGATTGGTTAAAATTGATTAGATCAATTTTGGATAGGCCAAGGAATTTATTTTGACCTGTAACTAATTAATTATAGTCGTAAATAAATTATAATTGATTAGATCAATTTTGGTTGGACCAAGAAATTTATTTTGAATGATGACTAATTTATTAGGGTCAAAAAATAAATAATTGAAAAAGGATTAAAAAGGGGAATTTTGCATTGACGAGTTTAATTGGACCGAGAGTATAAAAATATTTTATACAAACTCGAGTGCGCGGGAGTACACCGAAAGGTGTGCAAGCAATGCTGGGCATTGCTCGCGGCATCCCATAAAAATGGGCTGCACATGCGCAGCCCAAAAGCAAGGCAAAGCCCACAAGGGCTTTGCCTTGCCAATGCACAGCGTGTGACACGCTGTGCATATGGGATGGGAGTAATTACTCCCATCCCACATTGCTTATAAGGGGGAGCAAAATGCTCCCCCAAGCCTATATATAGGCTTTCCCCTTTCCTTTCAAATTGTATCAAGCTCAAAGCATAAATCCTAAGTGAGATAATTAATCTCTCGGGTACTTGAGCAAGTTATTTTTGTGGAGCCTGAATTTATTCGGGCACCGCTAGTTTATATTTTGGTGAGGCTTCTAGAGTGGTCTACCAACTACTTGAGGCTTCTTAGTTTTTCCTCCTGGGGAGGTTTTGGTTGGTGGGGTTCGTGTGGATATTGATAGAGGCTATGCTACGACTAGAGGCTTGTGCAAGAAGGTCCTGCAAAAGCACGCTTCAACTAGTAAGTTCTTTTCTTTTCTCTTTTAATTATTAAGTCTTTTTCTTTAAGTGTTTTTAGACTTAATAATTATGCTTAGGTTATTTTTGAATTCTTAGTTTATTTTATGCTTAGGTTATAACTTAGAGTTATAACATGCTTAGTATAAAATAAATATGCTAGGATATAATTTGGAATTATGGTATGCCTAGTCCTTTAGCATGCTAACCTAGGTAGAGAATTATTTAGTTAAGGCTTTATTTAATTTATATGCAACTAATAGGAGTTCCTGGGATAGGGACAAAATTTTGAATTTCCGTCATGCCTCTTATGCATGTTCAATTGGACTGTCAGTTCCCAACAGTGGTATCAGAGCCTGCCTATTTAGTGCATAATTAAGTTAGAAGCAAACTAAATAATATTTTCTAAATGAAATAATTTATTTATTTAATTGTTTGGAACAATATTTATAAACTTCTGCCTTTCATTTCAAGGTTAGAAATTAGTTATGAATAATTTTGAATAAGCTTGCTCAACTTACTCAAATTATACAAGTGTGAATAATTTATTTAAATTGCATGAGTTATATATACTCCCAATTTACATGAATTGGAAGAACGAAATTTGTTAGTTCAAGAGAATCCATTGGTCTTCAAGTTTGTGCCCGTATTTGTTCTGGCTAAGGATTGGACATGGTGTCTACTCCTTATAAGGCACCTCTCCTACCTGGGAACCTATATCGATGCAATTTGAATTGACCAATCGGGGGATTAATATGAACTAATTTATTTCTAGTATATAAGATGATGCTTATATATGTTTTTATAACAAAGTAAAAAATTAAAATTATTGAATAAAAGCTTAAAGGAAATGCAATATAAATATAATAAATAAAAGCGTTAATTATTTTACATATAATCTAGGTTGATGGAATAATTATAATAAAGAGTTGAACCCACCTAAGGTTAGACCTTATAAATTAATTCTAAAATTCCCTGAATTAATACAAGTCATTATAATTTTGTCCATCTGATAAAATCCTAGATTGGGTGAGACGTTTAACACCAATAAAATCCCAAAGTAAATATATTAAGGCAAGTTATAGTCTTCCTTACTCAAATTTATAATACGGTCTTTTTGGGCTATCAAAGTGCTACTCAAAGCGTTCCTTCTAGTCCACATTGATTGGTTGTAAAGTTTGAGATAGGGTCTGCCTTAACAGAGCTGGGGTAGTCCACCATAAAATTGGGGGCTAGGCCTAGATCTGAGACATATTCAAGGAGATGCTAATATAAGAGCACACGTCCCTTGGGATTAGGGAACTTGAATGAATTAGCAATTGTATGCGATGCAAATGGAATTGGATTCCAACTATGACTGACTATTATGACTTGACTCATAAAATTGGGGGTTGTAATAGACTAGTTATAGATGCTACCTACTAGGAAATTTAGCTGGGCTAAAATTCACGAATTTAATAGAATGGGCTATTGTAAATTTCGAAGAAAATAGTAGGAAAATGTATTTAATTAAAAGCCCTCATATTAAATACATGTACTTAAACTAATATCTAAACATTTTTCTTTTCTTATGTCTTAGGTTGAAAATGGCTTCCAATTTTAATCTCCGTATGTTACTTGACAACAAATTGAATGGCTCGAACTTTTCTGATTGGTTCCGAGCAGTGAGAATAGTTCTCAGATCTAAGGGAATTGCCTATGTCCTAAGTGAAATTTTCCCTGTAGAACCTGATGTTGAGGATCATGTGGAACATGAAGCCTGGTTGAAGCACAGGAAAGATCGTGAGACTGCCATGTGTATTCTGTTGGGGTCCATGAATTCTGAGCTTTAGAAACAACATGAGAACATGCCCTTGGAGGATATGGTTCTCCATCTTGAAGAACTCTTTTCAGAGAGGGAGAGGACAGAGAGGTATGAGACCTCCAAGCTCCTTTTCGGGACCAAGATGCAGGCTGGCACCTCTGCCTCTCAGCATGTACTGAAACTCTTAGGATACCTTGAGAAGCTGAATCGATTGGGATTCGAGATGAATCATGACTTGAGCATTGACCTTGTGTTGATGTCCTTGACAGATAGTTACTCAGGCTTCGTAACTAACTATTACATGAACATGATTAATTCAACTATCCCTGAATTAATTAACATGCTGAAAACAGTAGAACCTCAGATCAAGAAAGATCAAAAACCTCTACTGTTGGTTGAAAAAGGCAAGGCTTCTAAGAAGAAGAAGCAGGCACTGGGTGCCAAGAAAAGAATCAGTAAGAAGAAGAATGAAAATAAGGCATCTAAGTATGTCTGCTTCCAATGTGGGAACCCGGGACATTGGAAGAGGGATTGCAAAGCTCCTGCTTCTGAGCATTTGAAGAAGAAGCCTACAGAGGCATCTACTTCAGGTATATTTGTAATTGAAAACTTTGCTACTTTTCTGCAAGAATCCATTTGGGTATTAGATACTGGTTGTGGTTCTCATATCTGTACTTCTGTGCAGGGACTAAGGAACTGTAGAAAACTTGCAAAAGGGGAGATGGACCTACGTGTGGGAAATGGAGCCAGAGTTGCTGCATTAGCCGTAGGGAGCTTTAGTCTTGTTTTGCCAAGTGGACTTGTTTTAGTTTTGAATAATTGTTATTACATTCCAAGTGTTACTAAGAATATTGTATATGTTGCGTGTTTAGCAATAGAGGGATTTGAAATTTTATTTTCGAATAATAATTGTCAGATTCGTTTGAATAATATTCTTTATGGTTATGGAATGTTGAAAGGTGGCATTTATATTCTTGATACTAAAACAGAAGTTTTCAATATAAATAATATGAAGAAAGTTAAATTAGGTAATGAGAATTCCTTCTACTTATGGCATTGCCATTTAGGCCACATAAACAAAGATCGCTTCCCAATAGACTTGGAGTCTTATGGTGATTGCGAACCTTGTTTAAAAGGAAAAATGACAAAGTTACCCTTTAAAGGAAAGGGTGAACGAGCCACGAGTACATTGGAACTTATACACACTAATGTGTGTGGTCCAATGAGTGTTAAGGCACTAGGAGGATACTCCTACTTCGTAACCTTTATTGATAATTACTCACGATACGGTTATTTGTACTTAATGAAGCACAAGTCTGAAATTTTTGAAAAATTCAAACTATTTAGAGCTGAAGTAGAGAAACAGCTTGAGAAAAGTATTAAAACACTTCGATTGGATCAAGGTGGAGAATACTTAAGTCAGGAGTTTCAAGATTATCTAAAGGAAAATGGGATAGTTCCCCAGTGGACCCCTCCTTATACACCCCAACACAATAAAGTGTCAGAAAGGAGGAATTAGACTTTATTAGATATGGTCAGGTCCATGATGAGCCATGCAATTCTTAGTAAATCCTTTTGGGGATATGCACTTGAGAGCGCGGTTTATGTCTTAAACAGAGTGCCCTCTAAATCAGTTGATTTTACACCTTATGAAAGATGGTGTAACAAAAAGCCATCTCTAAATCACTTAAGAGTATGGGGTTGTCCTTCTATGGCAAAGAGGATAGCGTCAGATAAGCTAAATGCCAAGGCTGATAAATGTCTGTTCATTGGATATCCAAAGGAAACAATTGGATATCTGTTTTACCAACCCGAAGCACAAAAGGTATTTGTGTCTCGCAATGCTCACTTTTTGGAAAAGGAACACTTACTTAAAAAGGTCAGTGGGAGCAATATTGAACTGGAAGTTCAAGAGGAAGAAATAGACGATCAATTGATTGACCCCGTTCTAGATACACAAGAGAGTGTGATCCAAGAACAAACTGTCGAAACACAATCATTGCGAAGATCAGGTCGTGTTTATAAGGGTCCCGATAGATATGGGTTTATCATCACTAATGATAAGGAACTATATCTTGTGGAGGATGATGAATTGTGGAGGATGATGAGGCAATGAAAAGCTCAGATTCTGATGAATGGCAATAGGCCATGAAATCAGAAATGGATTCCATGTACGAGAACCAAGTTTGGAATTTGGTTGAAGCACCGCAAGAGGTTAGACTAATTGGGTACAATTGGGTCTTCAAGAAGAAGACAGACATGGACAGTAATGTAATTACCTATAAAGCAAGGTTGGTTGCGAAAGGTTATAGTCAACGGGAAGGTATTGACTATGATGAAACCTTCTCACCGGTAGCCATGGTCAAATCCATAAGGATACTCCTCGCCATTGCTGCTCATTACGATTATGAGATCTGGCAAATAGATGTAAAAACAACATTCCTGAATGGGGATTTAGACAGGGATGTGTATATGACACAACCTGAGGGTTTTACATCTCAGAATGGCTCGAAGGTATGCAAGCTATAAAGATCCATTTATGGACTTAAGCAGGCATCCAGGAGTTGGAATATAAGGTTTGATCAGACAATCCAGGAACTGGATTTCTACCTAAATGCAAATGAGCCATGTGTTTACAAGAAGGTTAGTGGGAGTGCAGTCGTTTTTCTAGTATTGTATGTTGATGACATTCTGCTAATAGGAAAATGACATTTCTCTTCTTCAAAATGTTAAAGTATGGTTATCAAGAAAGTTCTCCATGAAAGACCTTGGTGAGGAAGCATTTATACTAGGTATAAAGATCTGCAGGGATAGATCCAAAAGGCTGTTAGGTCTTTCTCAAAGTACATATATAGACAAGCTGTTGAATAGGTTCAACCTTGAGCATTCTAAGAAAGGTTATCTCCCGATGACAAAGGGGATTAACCTATCTAAAGCTGAGTGTCCGAAGACAGCTCAAGAGAGAATGCACATGAAAGATATACCCTATGCATCCGAGATAGGATCCATCATGTATGCTATGATATGTACTAGGCCAGATGTCTCTCAGGCTTTGAGCTTTACGAGCAGATATCAGTCAGATCCAGGTGAAAAGCACTGGATGGCCATCAAGGCAATCCTTAACTACTTGAGAAGGACTAAGGATGAGTTCTTGATTTATGGAGAAGGTGATCTCACTGTCAAAGGTTACACTGACGCAAGCTTTCAATCTGACAAGGATGACTTTAAGTCTCAGTCAGGTTTTGTGTATGTGTTAAATGGAGGGGCAATATGTTGGAAGAGTTCCAAGTAAGAAACTACTACTAATTCAACCATGGAATCTGAATACATTGCTGCATGCGAAGCAGCAAAAGAAGCTGTCTGGTTAAAGGGATTTATTGGTGATCTCGGTGTGGTGCCTAAGGCTATTGATACAATTACTTTATATTGTGATAACAATGGTGCCATAGCTCAGGCAAAGGAACCACGATCTCATCAGAAAAATAGACATGTATGCAGAAAGTATCATATAATCAGGAAGATTGTTGATGCTAAGATAATAAGATTAGAATATGTACCCACTGATCAGAACCTCGCGGATGGTCTGACAAAGCCATTGACTCAAGTCAAACATGACCAGCATGTTAAAGCATATGGATTAAAACATATGGCTAATTGGCCTCAGTGCAAGTGGGAGTTTGTTGGATATGATGTATGCCCTTAAGGCAATTAGGGCGATATATCTTAATTATGTAATAGTACGAATAATTTATTTAATCAATAAAGGCATTTGTTCTTTTGTTTATATCAATGTGTTTCTATACATATATATTATAGCTGGTTAAAATATATTCATTGATGTATGTATACAAAAGTCTTTGATATATTATAGCATGAAGTCAGAGAAATTATAGTTGGACTATATTTGGTAGAACCTGCTTCATGTGAAATTATGATTATGTCTAAACTATCCCTAGCCATAGTTTCATCAAGAAAGGATATTGATGAAACGGAAAGACTAGCATGTGGTCAACTTTCTTGGAAAGGGTCCAAGTAGTCAATCTCCTAAGGACTGAAGGTGGTGCCTTAATCTTGACACATGGATATATCTGGGAGATATACAGGAGACCGCAGCAAGATAAACACTTGGTATAAATATCAATGTGTTAGTGTTTATCTTCATGCAATAAGCTTTGCGAATGTCCTCATACTTGAGATGCTAGTTGCCTTGTGTGATACTATTGCTATACTTTGGGTCATTGCTATGCACTCATTAATTTAGGGAGCTACGGGTGATTACGGGTATAGTGATGACAGCACGTTGGTAGGCTGAGTAGTCAGAAAGAGTCCATCGCTCTGGATATATTAAGGAGTTGTACCTGGCCACTTGTTGAAGTGAGGATTGCCATAAACCTCTGATCAGAGTATGTGTTTGATAGAAATGGTTTCTAGTCAAACACACTATAGTAAAAGGCAATATACTTCGGTAATAAGTAAATAACTGGGATAGCTTGGAGCAACCTTGCTATTAGTGGGTTAACACTTTAACCGAACCCAATAAACTAAATGGTACTAATATTAAAGAATGGAAGGAATTTATCGCACTGGATAACTATTGCATTAACCGGGATTAAGTCATAAGCATAAATGACGTTCCGAGTAATGGGGGATGGTAGACCCTTGCTAGAGGCGTACTACAGTCGTTTAAGGTAATCAAGTTCTATTCATGGTCTAGAACATCGAGCCAATGGTTCCATTAGAACAAGCGTTGGTTAAGCCTTAACAGCTCAATACTTCAGGATCCTATAAGGTCACACACATTGGACTTTCGTCGGACTAAGTAAAGAACTAATAGATTTATTCTATTACAAAATATAATATAAATAATAATTGAATTATTATTTGATTGGTTAAAATTGATTAGATCAATTTTGGATAGACCAAGGAATTTATTTTGACCTCTAACTAATTAATTATAGTCATAAATAAATTATAACTGATTAGATCAATTTTGGTTCGACCAAGAAATTTATTTTGAATGATGACTAATTTATTAGGGTCAAAAAATAAATAATTGAAAAAGGATTAAAAAGGGGAACTTTGCATTGGCGAGTTAAATTGGACTGAGAGTATAAAAATATTTTATACAAACTCGAGTGCGCGGGAGTACACCGAAAGGTATGCAAGCAATGCTGGGCATTGCTTGCGGCAGCCTATAAAAATGGGCTGCACATGAGCAGCTTGCCAATGCACAGCGTGTGACACGCTGTGCATATGGGATGGGAGTAATTACTCCCATCCCACATTGCTTATAAGGGGGAGCAAAATGCTCCCCCAAGCCTATATATAGGCTTTCCCCTTTCCTTTCAAATTGTACCAAGCTCAAAGCATAAATCCTAAGCGAGATAATTAATCTCTCGGGTACTTGAGCAAGTTATTTTTGTGGAGCCTGAATTTATTCGGGCACCGCTAGTTTATATGTTGGGTGAGGCTTCTAGAGTGGTCTACCAACTACTTGAGGCTTCTTAGTTTTTCCTCCTGGGGAGGGTTTGGTTGGTGGGGTTCGTGTGGATACTGATAGAGGCTATCCTACGACTGGAGGCTTGTGCAAGAAGGTCCTGCAAAAGTACGCTTCAACTGGTAAGTTCATTTCTTTTCTCTTTTAATTATTAAGTCTTTTTCTTTAAGTGTTTTTAGACTTAATAATTATGCTTAGGTTATTTTTGCATGCTTGGTTTATTTTATGCTTAGGTTATAACTTAGAGTTATAACATGCTTAGTATAAAATAAATATGCTAGGATATAATTTGGAATTATGGTATGCCTAGTCCTTTATCATGCTAACCTAGGTAGAGAATTATTTAGTTAAGGCTTTATTTAATTTATATGCAACTAATAGGAGTTCCTGGGACAGGGACAAAATTTTGAATTTCCGTCATGCCTCTTATGCATGTTCAATTTGACTGTCAGTTCCCAACAGGATGGACCTCCATCATTCCCCCCTTCTTGGGAAGTTTCCCCTTCAATAGAGACTTGCGTAGAATCTTTAACATACTTTGAGAGATCGCTTAAATTGAATGTGTTTGAAATCTTGGATGATGGTGGTTGCTCTATATTGTAGGCATTCTGATTTATCTTCTTTTGCATTTTGTATGGACCTTCGACTTTAGGCATGAGCTTATTCTTTCTTCTTGATAGAAATCTGGACTTCCTCAAGTAAACCCAAACAAGATCACCTTCTTTGAATTCAACAATTAATTTCAGCTTGGATTGACACTTGTAAGTTTCATTCTTCCTCTCGATGTGTTCTTTGGCCTTGACATGAAGTTTGATTATTTCAGCAGCCCTCTCTTCAACCTTTAAGTTAAATGGAACACTAGCATTTGTCTTAGAATTGTTATAAGCAAACTCTGCATGTGCCAACATAGCATCTCAATTCTTCACCTTTCCCTTCAACAAACTTCTCAAAATGTTACCAAAGCTTCGATTGACTACCTCAATTTGTCCATCATTTTAAGGATGAAATCCCATGCTAAACTTCAAAGTTGTACCAAATCTTGCCCACAATTGTCTCAAAAAATGACTCAAGAACTTTACATCCCTATCACTTACAAT
The DNA here is from genome assembly GCA_947683365.1 of Euphorbia pulcherrima. Taxonomy (NCBI): domain Eukaryota; kingdom Viridiplantae; phylum Streptophyta; class Magnoliopsida; order Malpighiales; family Euphorbiaceae; genus Euphorbia; species Euphorbia pulcherrima. The sequence continues at coordinate 48,534,345 of CANTUS010000014.1, forward strand.
ACTCCTTGGCATTCCATGGAGTTTTACAATGTTTTCAAAATACAAGTTCAGAATATGAGATGCATCATTAGTTTTTTTTCAAGCAACAAAATGAGCCATTTTAGAAAATCTATCAACAATAACAATAATAGAGTCATGGTTTCTTCTTGTTCTTGGCAAGCCAACTATGAAATCAATACTTACATCCTCCCATGGAGCATTTGGAACCGGCAAAGGCATGTATGGACCATATGTTACAACCCTCAACAAGTCCTGAAACATCTTTCCACATCTTTGGCCAATAGAAATTTCTACTAGCCATTTTATAGATCTTGTCTCTTCCAAAGTGACCAGCTAGGCCTCCACCATGGACCTCCTTCAGAATTGATTTTCTTAAAGAACTTTGAGGAACACAAAGAGCATCAAGCTTGAAAAGATAATCATTATGAATTCTGAAATCCCTAAATGCACCTTCTTTCCTAACTCTCTCCCAAATCTGACCAAAATCCTCATCATTCTCATACAAAGCTCTCACATCATCAAATCCTATTACATGATCATGCATGGTACTAAGAACCTTAAATCTCCTAGATAATGCATCAGCCAAAACATTACTTGGACCATCCCTATACTTAACCATAAAATCAAACAATTGCATATATTTAACCCAAGATGCATGTCTTCTACTCAAATTAGATTGGCTTTGAATGTATTTAAGTGCTTGGTGGTCAGTATAAAGGATGAATGAATTTGCCAACAAATACGCACTCCAATGTCTAAGTGCACGCACCAAAGCATAAAACTCAGGGTCATAGGTAGAATACTTCTTCCTAACTTCATTCAATTTTTCACTAAAAAATGCAATAAGCTTACCTTCTTGACTCAAAATAGCCCCAATTCCTACCCCACTTGCATCACACTCCAAAGAAAAAGGTATGGTGAAATTAGGTAAGGATAAAACAAGAGCTTTTATCATGGCATTTTTTAGTGTGTTAAAAGCAATGGTGGCTTGGGGGGCCCATTTAAACAATCCTTTCTTCATGCAATCTGTTATTGGGCTTGTTATAGTGCTAAAATTTCTAATGAATCCTCTATAAAATAAACAAAATCCATGAAAACTTCTAACTTGAAATAGATTACTAGGAATTGGCCATTCAATTATAGCTTTAACCTTTTTCGGATCCATACTAATTCCATCTCTATACACATTATGTCCCAAAAAACTAATGGTGCTATCATAAAAATGACACTTCTCCACATTAGCATATAATGATTCGCGGTCCAAAACCTCAAAGACAAGTCTCAAATGCCTATAATGCTCATTTAAACTACGACTAAAGATTAGAATATCATCAAAATAACAAAACCACAAATTTGTTGAGAAAAGGTTTAAGTACCTCATTCATAAGTTGCATGAAAGTGGAAGGTGAATTAGATAGTCCCATTGGCGTAACTAACCATTCATACAGCCCCAAATTGGTTTTGAAGCCTATTTTCCACTCATCCCCTTCCCTGACATGAATTTTATAGAAACCATTTGCAAGATCAATCCTCGAGAACACCGAAGCTCCATGTAATCGATCAAGCATGTCATCAAGCCTCAAAATTGGAAATCGATACTCGATTGTGATTTTATTAACAGCTCTAGAATCAATCACCATTCTCCATTTCCCATTCTTTTTGGGTACCACGAATGCCGAAACAACACAAGGAGACACACTCTCCCTAATGTATTTGCTTTTCAATAACTCATCAACCTACTTCTGTAACTCATCACTCTCCTTTGGGCTCATTCTATAGGACTGCTTGTTAGGAATTTAGGCTCCTAGAACAAAACTTATTTAATGTTGTATGCTTCTAAGAGGGGGTAAACATGAGGGTAATGTGTTTGGAAATACTCTCTCAAACTCACTAATTAAAGATTGTACCTCATTTGGAATAATATGGTTTTGTTTAGGCTCATCTTCCACATCCATCGCGACAAAACTAGGCAAGCCCTCTATGATCTCACTCTTCTCATCACTGACAATAACCCAACAACTCCAACCTCTTTCTTCTTCTTCTTTCTCTTTTTGGGCGACATAGGCTTGGGCAATATCTTTTGCCCATTATGGAACAAGGTATAAGTATTGGTTGTCCCTTGATGATGAACATCTTTATAATACAACCATGGCCTTCCAAGTAACAAATGACAAGTGGTCATGGGAATAACACGGCAGCTCACCTCATTAACATATTTTCCTATAGAAAAAGGAACAAGCCACTTCTTAGTCACTTTTATTTGATGCGTAGAATCTAGCCAAGTCAATTTGTAAGGAGTGTTGATTGGCTCAGTTTTAAGACCCAGCTTATTCATCATCTCATTGGAAACAACATTCTTGCAAGCTCCACTATCAATAACAACTTCACATAGCTTGTTATTTGTCAAGCATCTACTATGGAAAAAAATTTCCTCCTCTAATCCTCCTCACTTCTATCTAAGTTCAGAACCCTCATCATAACTAAACATTCCCCATTCGCCATAGCTTCACATTCAAGAACCCCTTCCTTGTCATAACATAAGCCTGAATCTACCTCATTAGAAACAGCAAGCAACAAACCTTCCTCAATCTCTTCAATTTCCCTTATGGTCATTATCTGTTTTGTGGGGCATTCATAATTAAAATGACCATAACCTTGGCATTTAAAACATTTCAGGGAATTTTTAGAGGAACTTTTGGTTGGTGTGGTAGTTTGATTAGCTTTTATTGGGGTGGATGTGTTTTAGGTGTTTAATGGACTTTTTGGTGGTGGTGTAAAGGTAGTTTTTGGAGGGGCTGATTGTGGAGTGCTTGAACTTGATTTGTAAGGTGAAGAAAAGTTTGATGGTTTGGAAAAGCTTCGAGAAGGTCGATCATGAGATAAGCTAGCCTCACTTCTTAGAGCTAATTTCTTCAATTTAATAAGGGGAGTCATAAGGGTAAAAACTCACCATGTCTTGAATATCAAGAAGTAGTCCTTGGAGAAAACACCCCATGAGCAGCTCCTCAATTTCCTCCACTTCACATTTCATAAAAAAATTCATCAAATTCCATGGTATATTGTTCCATAGATTTTGTGCCTTGTTTGACACTTAAAATCTTCGCAATCATCTTTTTCCTATAATAGGATGATAAAAACACCACATCCATTTCCTCCTTCATTCAATCCCATTGAGTGATTTGAGGTCTCCCTTCTCTAGCCCTTTGCTTCTATAAATTCTCCCACCAAAGGGAAGTATAACCTTTCAACCTCATGGCAGCAAGCTTCAACTACTTTTCCTCCGACACTTCCTTTAAATCAAAAGCTTTCTCAATGGAATATATCCATTCTAAATAGGCATCGACATCAATTTTACCATGAAATTCAGCTAATTCAATCTTGTAATTGAAAAATTCCTCTTGCCTTCCACCAGCCCGGGGAGGGGAAAATTCTGTTCACCTCTGCAAAAGCTCTTCTTCTTCCTCAGTCAAATATAGGTGGTTGTTCATCATCATTAGATTCTTCATCAAATTGCTCATCATCATTTGGATTTCAAAAATTCAATGGTGAATTTTAAACAATCATTTCAAGAGCATCATTCTTCGTTTTAAGCATCTCAATCTCCAACTTCATTTCTCAACTTTAGCCGCTAATTCTTGTGGGTAAGTCATCACATTTTTATCTTTTTTCCGGCAATAGACATGGTATATAGGCTAGGAATGAGGCAACACTTTGCTCTGATACCAACTGATGGCGTGGTGGTGTTTGGTTGGCTGTTTGCAAGGGAAAAAGACAAGAAAAATGTTACTTTGTGATTGGTTTAGGTGATGCACAAAAATTATGAGTAAGGTAAGCTGAAATGGCTTGTTTTTATGAGAAAAGGGATGTGTTTAAGTTTCTTTGAATGTGTTAAAAGGTGGAATTTCAGAATATAAAATGGTTGGCTATAAAACAAAGGAAAATGTGACAAGTTGAGTGTATTTGGTTCACACACAAAACCCCATTAGTTTTTGGAAACTAATAAAACCCAAATGTGTTTAAACACACAATTTCACTCAAAATATGATATGCCTTGTTTGAATATCATTGCCCCTTTAAATAAGGAAACAACAAAGAGTTACAAAGCTGAAATAAAAGCTATTTAAGTCAAATATTTCCTACTTAAAACCTACTTTGAATTATCAATTAAGCAACAACTTTATTGATAATTAAGAACAAAAAGCAGCTAAAAAACTCCTCCAAAAGTCCAAAGTTTTCTCAGCTAGAATACTTAAGCATAAATCAAGGTTTGGGTGTATTATACTGGGCTTCAGGTTGGTCTTCAAATATTAGGGCTTGAAACAGACCATATGGCTTCATAATTAGTTGGATCTTTATGCTATATATGGATTCAAAGTTGGATACTTCGTATGGGTCCACATCATTATCTTCATCTTCTAAAAGAGTACAAAGGCCCATGTCAAAAGTATCTCGAATTGTAAGAATGGATGGATCTCAATCACTAAAAATCTGGTGCTATATAGCAGGATGAAACATGTCAACATAAAGCATAACTTCATCCAGGATCCTGTAATTAAAATGGATGTAATTCTGGTCTACATTGCAACAAATGAGCAAAGAGTTGATATCTTTACTAAACCACTAAGTAAAGATCAATTCAACAAGTTCATGGAGGCAATTGGAATGTCCAATCCAATTTAAAGAAGGTTCCAGAAGACAAATATGAAGTTATTCAAGTCTTCAATAGTCAAGGAATCAAGGAGGAAAAGAGAAGTGAATTAATTCTGGATCCGAAAGGAAACATTGCGAGCTCAATAGAGAAGAAATGACAAATGGCAGTAAAAGCACAAAAAATAATTGTACACGTTTTTTAATTTCAAACATTTATTGGACAACCCACGCACGGTAACATACAATAGATACAAATAGAATAAACTATTCCCATTCTTCGATGATCACGCCATTAACCTCTCTCCTCAAAATTAATTCCCACTTCATTGATTAAGTTAGATTTAATTACTTCTGGATTACCAAAATGCCCTCACCAACGAAACTCTATAAAAGCCCCTAAAATCACTGTCTTCTTCATACGAGCAACTACTCCTTGTTACTCTGCAAAATTTCTTCCAAAACCCCTCAAATTCTTAAAACTCCTTTCTAAAAAACTCTCAAATGACCAACACCAATAATCAAACACCCCCTCCTCCAAGGAATATATTTCTAGAAGCAAACCTCAAAAATGAGGATTTCATCCCCATCAAACTCAAAAGCTTAGATACTATTATTCCCTCTAATTATTTGGGTGATGAGTTCTTGTTTACAGCCGAACCCTACTCCTAACTCCTCTTAAAAGACCAACAACTTAAGGTCTTCCTCTGGACGAAAAATCTTACTTACCCCATCCTTATAAAGGAGTTCTAAGAAAATCTCAAAGTTCACTTCTATTTTGTTGCACTCTGGACTAAGGTGCAGGGGAAGGTAATCACAGTCACTCCGGAGTTCTTCGTGACTCATTTCAATATGAAAAAATGAGAGGTTAATCATGAGGAATGATGGAGATACGCTCACAGTCAACTATGATCCAAAACTATAACTTCCTATAAGATATTTTGGGCATAAATTCTTCATGCATTGGCCAGAAACTCTCAGGGTGCTCTAATTTGTACTTGCCAGGTATGTGCTGATCCGGAAGGGCTCCCTTAACACTGCTTTAGCTTTTTAACATTGCGTACTCTAGCATTGGGTGGAAAGTAGAGAACTCAATATGCATGTCCTACTCATCCACTACATCAAGCAGCATAAGTATTCTCATGGGGCCTAACCACTAAAATCCTATCGAAGAACCAAGTTAATCTATTCGGAGTAGAGCAAGTTGAAGGGAAGGCTATTCTGGAGAAACACTTCCTTAAATTGACCCATGATAAAAATGGGATGAGGCTAATGTTGGTCCCTGTGCGTATGTATATAAGGTCAGGGGAGAGGTGAATGATCCATTTTACGGAATTTACAAACTTTAAAAAGTCTTTTGTAATATGTTTGATATGTTCTGGATATAATGGATCCGGATGATGCAAATACGAAATAATGTGCAATAAAGTAAACAGTAAAAGAAAATCAAACCAAATAATTTTATCCTGGTTTGGCCTAGCCTATTCAATCCCTAGAGTTTCCTTCCTCTAAGCTTTTATTCACTAGTGTGATTCCTTTCCAAATGGCAAGAATCAAGCCTTACAATTGTCTTCGGAGATTTATTCTCCTCTAGATGTAGGATACACCACTAAAAGCACCAACTCCTAGCTGAGTCCTTCCTGAGCTTGTCTCTGAATGGTAACCCCTCTTTCCGATGTAGGATATACTACTAGAAGCACAAACTCCTAGCTTAGTCCTTTTTTAGTAGGATATACCACTTAGATTCTATTGAAACCTAACCTGAGTCCTATGAGGATATACCACTTAAAGCACCAACTCTAAGCTAAGTCTCAATCTCAATACTCACCCAAGTATGATATATTACAACTGATTTTATCAAGGGTTTAGTTTTTTAATTCTTCAACTTTATAACACACTTGAGAATTCTTACAAAATAGATTTGGAATTGTTTGGTTCTTGGAGGGATTTTGTTCAATGACTGAATTAGCTTGAGTTTTCTTTGAAATAGCTTCTTGTGAAATTAACCAGCACCTTCTCAATGTGTGAGATTTCCTTTTATAGGCTTTGATCATAAATGTAGCCATTGTGTAGCATTGAGGTTAATCTTGAATCTTTACCATTGATTAGGTATAATATGGCGCATCTGGAGCCATTGATCAATGTGTTAGAGATATATTTTGACCCATTTAAATTTTTGGGATTGATGCAAAAAGCTATCAGTAGTCGTTTGTTTGGCTTTATGCGCACTACCAAATTCTGTGCGTGCTTTATTGGTTGAGTGAGCTCCACGCGCTATACAATTAGTCTAGGTTAAAAAGGTGGTTGCCTTTTCTCTTTCTAAGTCATATATTTTTCCTTTTATGAAATGCATGCAAGTTGTCACTTTTCCATTCATCAAGGTAAAAAGGATCTTTCACTTCAGATAAAAAGTGGAGGGAAATATGATTTTTAATTAATTTCCCTTCGCGCGTATAATTAAGTCTTCTGGATGTCTTTACACTCAGCTTATCCGGATGCTCTTCAATCAGTCTTTCTCCGATTGCTAACTTTTAGGGGTTAGAAGTTTGTTTCCTTTCCAATCTCTAACTGAATGCTGTCAATATGGACTTAGGTGTTTGAAGTCTTTAATGTGTGTCCGAATGACTTGTCTTGGACTTCTGTGTTTTTAGTTTTCTTCAAACCCGGTCTAGATATGTCTTTGAATTAATTTTTTTAGATCATTGTTTCCCAACAATCTCCCCCATTTGATGGAAACAAAAAACTAACTACATTTAAGCATAAGCATAGGGGTTTTATAAGCTAAGTATGATTCTTGATACTTAGTCATTTACGTATTTACTGCCTCATAATTCTAGCATCCTAACTCCCCCAATATTTTTGCATTCTAGCTTCTAAGTTTTTGAACTACGATTGATAGTTGTACTTAGAAGCAATTTTTAAGTAGAATGATTTAATATATGTACTTTTGCTGTTAATAATAATTAACATCAATGAAGTTCTGGATTACAAATTACAGAGTATATAAGTGAAAAATATTCAGAACTAGCTATTACAAAATTTTACATTGAAAAATAGCTATTCTATACATAATAATCTACTTCCTCTTCCTAGATGCTTCACCTTCCTTGCTTGTGTTCTTCTCTTGTAGTTTTGTGCTCTTCTTCCCCTTTTTGCTTGCATCATCAGCTTAGGGGTCAATTACCATTTATGTCCTTTGATTGCAACTCTTCTACCAAGCTCCGGAGTACACAGAATAGTCGACATTGCCTTCAATGTGCTTCTCAATGATGGTGTCCAAAGTTGGAGGAAGAAGATTTAGTGGTTTGATGAACTTTCAGAGCTGCGTGTTGGACTTGACAAGATCTGGATGCATCTTAAGAGCGTGTTGTCTATCTTCTTCTTCAAAGAATAGGAAGAGTGCCTTGAGAAGAGTAAGATTGCACTTGTACCCAAAGAATCCTATATCCGTAATATGTTGGATAAGGTTTTGAATAATTGGGAGGAGGAGACTTTCCAGAATGACAGGTGAAGTTTCAGATGAAGAAGGAGCAGAGAGCGATAGGTAAGACATGCTAGATTTAAGTTGCTCAACCTCCTAAATTATGTCTCGACGACAATTATGAAGACTAGTATTTAGAAGATGGAGTTCCTTGTTAAAATTTTCCTTCCAAGTGTTAATGAGCTTTTCTATTTTGGAAAGATGGCATTTGAAGTCATCGCTCACATCATTTGTATGCTTTTTCAGGAGTTTGGGGAGTGCCTCATCAAGAAAGTTACACATCATTTCCTAAGATGCTTGATGTTCCTCATTAAGAAAGGTTAATCTGGATGAAACATCCTTGGAGGATTCTGTGATTACTTTAGGAATGAATCTTTCCAAGCTTTCAAAATTGCTATTAATGTACTCCGTTAGCTCTGCTTTTAGATCAGTGGATGAGGATGTGATTTGGCCCAAGATTTTAGAACAATTATTGTCTACTCTTATTGTAGCTTGAGTTTTTGCTCAATTGGCAGTTGTGATGGCAGAGGAGAGTTGGGTCAGTGTTGGACAAATTTTAGAGAGAGAAGTATCAGCGACTTGCTCAGCTGTGGGGAATAGATAAATTTTCTACTCATTGCTTTTTGCCGTTGTCTTTATTTCTCCCAACTCTTCTTTCACATCTGGAGTCATGGATTGTTCTTGTATGAGCTTTTCCACTGACATCAACTTGGTGCATGCACCCCAGAATGTTTTTGTGATCTCATCCTCTTTATGCCCTTCAACAGTAGCTTCCTCTATCAATTTTAGGGCAATTCTGATTTTCTCAGCTCTAGTGGGCTTTGGATTTATGGTTTTCTACTTGAGTAACCCATCTGAAGAGGATTCATCTTCAGAGCTAGAATTGCTTCCAGTTTCTTCAGATCTGGAGGTTTCTTCTTCACTACTTTTCTCATATTGCTTTTGTGCTTCCTTCCTCTCTTCTAAAATTACCTCCAGAGTGGCCTCACCCTTTGAGTCCACTTTAAAAGTGTTCTTAGTGGATTCCATACCATCTCTCTCCTCTAAAGCATCACGCTCTAGGATAGGCTTATTTCCCCTAGATGCGCTTTGAGGTTCAGTTACACACAAGTTGCCTTAGTTTTCATCATATACAACATCAGCAACATAAATAGTGGAATTAAGTTTAGGGATACCTCAGGGCTTGGATGTTCGGTGGGCTCTACTGCCTTATCTGCTTCTCCATCTACCTCAAGCTCGTCTCCCAGAAGATTGGAATTGTCCTCATTCTCCTCTACTTTTTAGGACTTATAACTCTTACTTCCTTACATTGGTCCATAATATTGGTACTGTCCTCAACATTCTCTCCAGATGCCTTTTCAGGACTTTAAACTTCAATCATTACAACTTCTATACTAAAGAGGCTATCCGGGAGCGGTTAAGTTCATGCCTTAAAAATATACAATTCTTTCTCGCTATACTGACTCTCTTTGAGAAGTGCCAGATCTTTTGGAGAGATGACTATTGGTGGAGTGATAGTAGGTGCAGTTCTAGAAGAACATTTAGGACCCTCCTTTTTGAGTTGGTTTACTTTTATATTGTCCCTCACAGCTTCCATCATCTCAGCAAATTGAGGATCCTCCGGATGAAGATTGTCCGGAATGACGGGCTTTGTGGTGACTGCTATTTGCTTCCCCTTTGATTTTTGGCCTTGAGCAATTTCCTCTATTGTTGATGATTTTGGTGCTAGCTCCTGAATGGCAATACCTGGAGCAGGCTTCCTGGGTGTTAGTTTGGCTCTTTTTGCCTTAAGAGCCTTACTAAATGTGGGTCCCTTCTTGATGAATTGCTTCTTGGGAGCAGGTTCTCCATCTTCGGTTGCCTCACTATCAGAATTACTACCCTCTTCTAAGATATCCTCAATGGTGGTATTAGCACCATTCAACCACCCCTTTCTAATAGCAGCAGTAGCTACAAGGATGGTTTCAGTTGCTTTTAGTTCAAAAACTGGTTTCATTTTCTTTGCTACAGCTTTGATAAGCCTTCTTCCCCTTTTAGGCCTTTCTAGAGTTGTCTTCATTAACTGAGTGAGCGTAAGGGTGTCTTCATTTACCTCCTCAACCTGTTCCACTACAGGCTTCCAATTTACTTCTTTTGAGTTCTAGGCTTAGTAGTTCTAGCCTTTTTTGCTTATGGAGCAAGTTCCACAGAACTTTCAGCTTTTCGGACCTTGCTTTTTTCCTGCTATCCCCTCATTTATTTCTGAGCTTTCTCCTTATCCCAGACTTCTCCAAAAGACAACGTCTTAAAGTTTTTCTCTAGGATTTCCTTTGCTTGAACTGATTGGACTCCGAATAGATCTATCCCATTTTCAAGTAGGATTTTAGTGTTGAGCGCGCCATGGGTGTTCCTATGCTACTTCATAAATTGCATAATTAGGACATGCATGTTTATGACTCCACTCTCCACCTAATGTTGAAGAACGCAGTGTTGAAGGGAAGATGCAGTGGTGAGAGAGCCTTTCCAAATCAGGACAAAGTTTGCTAGATGAATTGTAGCACCCTGTAGGTTTCTGGCCAGTACGTAGAGAATTTATCTCCAAAATAGCATATGAGAAGCCATATTTTGGGATTATACTTGACCTTAAGCTTGTTGCCATCGTTTCTCAAAAGAACCCCATCATTTTCAATCTGGAAGCGAGTTACAAAGAACTCCAAAGTGATTGTTATGACCTCTACTTGCACCTTTGTCCGAAGGGCATTAAAATAGAAGTGGACCATTAGGTTATCATAAAATTCCCTTACAATATTTAGATAGGTAGGGTGGTTCATCATGAGGAAGACCTCAAGATGTTGGTCTTTTAGAAGTTGGGAGTAGGGTTCAGTACTAAGCAAGAAGTTATCACCGAGATAGTCTGAGGGAACTACCGTATCCGGCCTTTTGAGTTTGAGAGGGATAAAATCCCCATTATTGAGATCAGTATCCTTGAAGATGTTTCTAGGAGGAGGTGGAATGGTTTGGGCTTGGGTGCTTGCCATTCGAGAATTTGCGAAAGGTTTTGAGATTATAGGGTTTCTATAAATAAAATTATAGAGTAATAGTAGATTATAGGCTCGTGTGAAGATGAAAGATTTTTATAGAGTTTTCAACGTGAGGGTAGAATGGTAATCCGAAAGCAGTTAGATTTAACTAGATCAGTGATGTGGCAGTAAAAAATGAGGAGAGATGTAAATTACATTTAAATTTGAGAATTGGTATAGTTTAATTTGTAAAGCAACTATAATTTTTACCGCACGTGAACTGTCCAATAAATGTTTGAAATTCAAAATGTGTACAATTACCTTTTTGCATTTTTATTCCCATATGTTACTCTTGTCTGCTGAGTTGGCAATATGCCTTCCAAATCTAGAGTCAAATAATTTCTTCTTCATTTTCTTGACTTTTTGACTTGAGATGATCAAGATTAACTGTTATTTTTTTCCAGATCTTTCTTCAAATTGGATTTGACATTCCAATTGCCTCTCTAGCTTGTTGAATTGATCTGTACTTAATGGCTTAGTAAAGATATCTGCCCTTTGCTCATTTATTGGAATGTAAACCAAGGTTTCTTCCTTCTTCATAACATGATCTCTAATGAAATGGTGCCTGATATTGGCATGCTTCTTTCTAATATGTAGCACTGGATTTTTGGACACATCAATTGCACTTTTGTTGTCACACATAATGTCCACGCATCCATATTAAACTCTATAGTCTTCAAGTTGCTGTTTGATCTATGAGAGTTGAGAAACACAATTTCCTGTAGCCATGTATTCTGCTTCAGTGGTTGATCATGCTACTGAAGTTTGGTTATTGCTATACCAAGATACTAAGCAATCTCTAAGGAAATGACATCTTCTGGATGTGCTTTTTCTCTCAAGCATGTCTCTTCGATAGTCTGCATTTGTGTACCCTTGTAGAGTGAAATTTCCATTGCTGGGATACCATAATCAAACTTAAGTTGTCCCCAGCAAGTATCTGAGCACTCTTTTTATAGCCTTAAGATGAGAGTCTTTTGGATTGGCTTAATACCTTGCATAGTAGCAAACTGCATAGTGTATGTCAGGTCTGCTAGATGTCAAGTATAGAAGTGATCCAATCATTCATCTGTAGATTTTTGGAATAATTTCTTCTCCTTTACAATCCCTTGAAAGGACTATATCTGAACCCATTGGAGTGGACATTGGCTTGCTTTTGTCCATCTCAAACTTCTTTAGAATCTCCTTGGTGTATTTGGATTGGTTTATGAAAATCCCATCCGAACTCTGTTTGATTTGAAGTCCGAGGAAGAAATTGAGTTCCCCCATCATTGACATCTCAAATTCCTTTGGCATTTGAGAGTTGAATTCTTAACACATTCTTTCATCAGTTGCTCCAAAACTAATGTCATCTACGTAGATTTGGACATGAATGACATTATCTTTCTTCTTCTTGATCAAGAGTACTGTATCTACTTTACCATGGATGCACCATTTAGATACGAGAAAGGTAGTAAGTCTCTCATACCAAGCTCTTGGTGCTTTCTTTAATCCATAAAGAGCCTTCTTTAGCTTGTATACATGCTCCAAATGCTTCGAATCTTCAAATCCAGGTGGTTGCTTGACATACACTTCCTCTTGGATGACTCCATTTTGAAATGCACTTTTGAAATCCATTTAGAATAGGGTGAATCCCATGAATGATGCAAAAGCACATAATATTTGGATTACCTCTAGTCTTGTTACTGGAGCAAATATTTCCTCAAAGACAATTCCTTCTTGCTGGTTGTAGCCTTGAGCAACCGGTCTTGCTTTGTTTCTCACCACAACCCCGAATTCATCTAGCTTGTTCTAGAATACCAATTTGGTGCCAATTATTGACTTTCCTTCTGATAGAGTTACGATATCCCAGACATCATTTCTGGTGAACTGATCCAGCTCTTCTTGCATAGACAACATCCAACTTTCATCTCCTTCTGCACCTTGAAACTTGTTTGGTTCTATGAGTGAGATAAAAGCAGCATGGTTCATCATCCGGTTGAGTTATCCTCTAGTTCTAACTGAGTTTTGGACATTGTCCAAAATAGCTTCCACTAGATGATTCCTTTGTATCCTCGTTTCCTTTTGAAAATCTTCATGCAATTTAAAGCTTGCTCTACTGCTGCATCCAATTCCTCATCTTCTTCTTGTCCATCATTGAAATCAATTTCAGCATTCAGGGGAATCTTTGGAATATGATCTTGGTTAAAGTTGATTGACTCATCCTCTTCCTTGTACTTCTTAATCTGAAAGGGATCTTGAGCCTTCAATGGTTCTGCTTCATCCAGAGTTATCTCATCAGGATCTTGGCTTTTCTTTCCTGCATGGTTAGTCTCATTAAAATATACATGTTTTGACTCTACCATAGTTTGGATTCGTTCGTTATAGACTCTGTAAGCTTTGCTATGTGTTGAGTAGCCAAGGAAAATTGCTTCATTAGATTTAGGATCAAACTTTCTTAGTTGCTCTCTATCATTTAGGATGTAGCATTTACATTGAAAGGCTTTGAAGTACCCAATCTTGGGTTTCCTCCATTCTCACCCTAAAAGTATTTAGGCAAACTATTCTCATTTAGCATTGTTCGAGCCATTTCAACTATTGTTCTACTTTTCCTTTCAACAACCCCATTCCGGTGAGGTGTATGAGGAGCAAAAAAGTTTTGCTCAAAGCCCTTAGATTAACAAAATTCTGCAAAATGCTTATTTTTGAATTCTCCTCCATCATTATTCCGTATGCGTGCAATGCTTATGCCCTATTCTACTTTTATTCGGATGAATATTTTTGAGAAATGGTCAAAGGCTTCATTTTTCTAGCTAGCAAAGCAACCTATGTATAGCAAGAATAATCATCCACTATGACCATGGTGTATTCTTTTCTACCTAAATTGATTTGTTTAATTAGACCAAAGAGATCAATGTCCAAGAGTTCAAGAACTCTCTTAGAGGGTATATAGGAGATGGAAGGGAAAATTTTTTTGCACCTTGACATGCAGTGAATATATGATCCTTCTGCACCTTGACATCATCCAACTTTCATCTTCTTCTGCACCTTGACATATAGTTCATATATGATCCTTATCAAAAGCAGCCTTAGGCAAACCCAAATCCAATTCCTTTTTGGCTAATTTGGACAGGAGGTGTTCATGCTTACATATCCCAACCTCTGGTGCCAAGGCCGTGATTCTTCTTCTTTAGACACCAAGCATATATTCCTTTTTCCATTTTTAATGTTAATAGAATAGACATTATTTACTTTAGATGCTTAAGGAATGAGTTGATTTTACTTACTATCAGTGATTAAGTAGCCTCCAGAGTCAAAGGTGACTTTCCTCCCTTTGTCACAGAGATGTGCAACACTTAGCAGGTTAAACTTCAGTCCATTAACTATTGAGACATCTTCTATTTTTAATTCAGATCCAATGGTTCCATACCTAATGATTTGTCCCTTTTGATTGTCTCCAAAGCTTACTTTTCCACCTTCCTTTTGGATTAAAGTGATGAAGGATTTCTCATCGACAGTTATGTGCCTTGAGCATCCACTATCAATGTGCCATGTTTGTTGACCTTGTGTGGATCTAAGGCATACATGCAAAATAGATCAAGTAGGTTTGGGTACCCAATCAGATTTGGGTCCTCTCAGGTTATCAACCATTTCAGGCAGAGGATAAATATCATAATAACCCTTTTCAAATCTACACATTTTAGTCATATGGTTATTTGCTCCACAAAACCTACACCCAGTGACTAGTTTGTTTTGCTTAAGCTTCTCCTTAATCTTTTAGAGATCCTTCTTCCCATAATCTCTGGAATATCCTAATTTAGCCAGATATGGATTGTAGTGTTTGGTTTTGATCCGGTAGTTAACTGGAGGGGCAACTTCTACTTTATAGTTTCTCTTTTACTTGATGGGTTGATCATTATAAACTAGCTTAGCCTATCCCTTTTGAGCAGCTGTGTATCTCTATGTTTGAGTTCTTCATCCTAATGGAGCATTTTATTTTTGAGCTTGAGGCTACTTCTAGAATTTCTTCTATTTTGGGTGTTTTGGATTCCTTCTGAAAGACGGGTTTGAGTTTCTTCTTTTCTTTGAAGATTTCAGTTTCCTTCTAGATGCGTACTTTATAAGAGCTAGCTCCATATCTAGCCTAGTTACATTTGTGCTTAGTATATGCACTTGATTTCTTAGGAAGTTTTCTTCAACAAGATTGATGTGTTTTATAGCTCTTATTTAATTGACATCATGTGCCAATGCTTCAGTATCTTTTGCTAGTTCTATCACTGGTCTTTGGAGGGATTTGATAGCTTTTATGTTCTTCCTCACATTGTTGATTACAATCCCTAAAGGTCTAGTAAGATCAAGGTTAGATACATAATTTGAATAAGAATTTACCTCAACACTTGTTGTCTCAGATTCTGACTCTTCAATTTGCTCAGTGACTTGCTTTGATGGATTTCTTCCAGATTACTCTGCTTTTGGATCAATTAGGGCCATAAATGCACAATTTGTAGTTTCTTCTTCTTCTGTTGAAGAGGAGCTATTTCTTTCTTCACTAGTACTCCATATGGCCACCATTGCCTTATTCTTATATCTCTTTTCCTTTTTAAGCTTAGGACATTTATATCTGAAATGTCCTTTATCTCCGCATTCAAAGTAGGCTAATTCTTTTTTCGGATCTTTCTTGTCTTTTAGAGCATTTCTTAGCATGTTCCTTCTGGATGAGCCTTCCTTTATTCTTATGGAATCACACTTTCTTGAACTCCTCTTTTCTTTCTTTCTTAGGAATCTACCGAACTGTTTGGCTAGCATAGCCATTTCCTCTTTATTATAGTGAGATTCCTTTAAATACTTTTCTGCTCTGGTGGAGGCTGATCTAGATGAGTCTGCTTTGAGAGCAATAACTTTCCTCTTTTCTTTAGGCTTCTTTCTTCTTTTCTTCAGGATTCTTCTCTTGTTGGTTGTATCTCTCCAAGGATAATTCTTGAGTTAAGATAGTACTAATGAGTTCATCATAACTATAGAATTTTAAGTCATGAGCTTCCTCAATGGTAATCTTCTTGTTGTCCCATTCCTTATTGAGACTTCGGAGGATCTTCTTTACCATTTCTTCCTCGGTGATCTCTTTTTTGATCCTCTTCATCTCATTTACTAGATTTGTGTATCTAGTATTCATGCTATTGATGGATTCTTTGGGCACCATCTTGAAAGATTCCAGCTTTTATTATAGGAGATCGATTTTAGCTTCTTTGACCTTATTTGTTCCTTCATAGGACACTTTAAGTTTTTGCCTAATTTATTGTGCAGTCTCACATCTGGATATTCTGTTAAATTCTATTGCACTAAGAGCATAATGAAGCATGTTAATATCATTAGCATTTTCATGCAACTTTTTATAATCATTCTCATCCCACTGATTTGAGGGCTTTTGGGTAGTTATACCCTCTACTTCACAAGTATAAACAGAAGGGCCATCCTTAATGGCCATCCATCCTAACATGCTTTCAGCCTGAATGAAATTCTTCATCCGATTTTTCCAAAATGTGTGGTGTTCACCGGTGAAGAGTGGAGGACGGGTAATAGACACACCCTCTTAAAGAAGCTATGAGTTATTAAAACTCATTTTGATTTATGAATCAAAATACGGACCTTTAGATCTAGATTGTTAGATCTCTAGTTGTGAGCACTTGCTCTGATACCAATTGTTGGTCCTTGTGCATATGTATATAAGGTCAGATGGGGTAAATGACCCGTTTTGTAGAATTTATAGACTTTAAAATGTCTTGTGTAGCGTGTTTGATATGTTCCGGATATAATGGATCCGGATGATGCAAATATGAAATAATATGCAATAAAGTAAAGAGTTAAAGAAAATCAAACATAATAATTTTATCTAGGTTCAGCCCCACTTACTCCAGTCCCCAGAGTTTCCTTCCTCTGAGCTTTATCCACTAGTGTGATTGCTTTCCAACTGGCAAGAATCAAGCCTTACAATTTTCTCCAGAGATTCGTTCTCCTCCGAATGTAGGATATACCACTAGAAGCACTAACTCCTAGCTAAGTCCTCTTGAGCTTATCTCCGGACGGTAACCCCTCTTCCTAATGTAGGATATATTACTAGAAGCATAAACTTCTAGCTGAGTCCTTTCGTACATATTTGGGTGAGTATTAAGTTTATGACTCAGCTTAAAGTTGGGTAGGATATACCCTTAGATTCTACCTAAACCTAAGTTGAGTCCTGTAGGGGTATACCACTTAAAGCACCAACTGTAAGCTGAGTCCCAATCTCAATACACACCCAAGTATGAGATATTACAACTGATTTTATCAAGGGTTTGGTTTTTGAATTCTTCAAGTTTATAACACACTTGAGAATTCTTATAAAACAAATTTGGAATTGTTTGGTTTTTTGGGGGATTTTGTCTCTGATTGAATTAGCTTGGGTTTTCCTTGTAATAGGTTCTTGTGAAAATAACCAGAACCTTCCCAATGTGTGAAGATCTCCTTTTATAGGCTTTGATCATAAATGTAGCCACTGTGTACCATTGAGGTCAATCTTAAATCTTCACCGTTGATTAGGTACGATGTGGCACGTCCAGAGCCATTGATCTATCCATTACAGACATATTTTGGCTTGTTTGAATTTTTGGTATTGATGCAAAAAGCTGTCAATAGTCTTTTGTTTGGCTTTTTGCACACTGCTAAATTCTATGCGTGCTTTGTCAGTTGAGTGAGCTCCATGCCCCATAGAATTGGACTAGCTTAAAAAGGTGGTTGCCTTTTTCTCTTTCAAACTCAGATATTTATCCTTTTGCAAATGCCTGTAAACTATCACTTTTCCATTCTTCAAGGTAAAAAGGATCTTTGACTTTAGACCAAAAGTGGAGGGAAATTTGATTTTTAATTAATTTCTCTTTTCCATGATAACTAAGTCTTCTGAATGTCTTCAAACTCAACTTATCTAGATGCTCTTCAATCAGTCATTCTCAGGATGCTAACTTTGAGGGGTTAGAAGTTTGTTTCCTTTCCAAACCCTAATCAGATGCTTTCAAAATGGACTTAGGTGTTTGAAGTCAATGTGTGTATAGATGACTTGTCTTGGGCTTATATGTTTTTGTTTTCTTTAAACCTGATCCGGATTTGTCTTTGAATTAGTTCTTCCAGATCATTGTTTCCTAATAGCTAAGGCACTTGAGCAAAAGAAGTTGAAGCATGAGAACATCGGGGTGAGAAAAGCTGGAGGAACTGTTGAGAAAGCTCTGGTGGTAAAAAGGGCTAGGACCACCAAGCCTAGAGCCTAGAAGAAGATAGATTTGGATCTAGTAGAGGAGGATGTTGAGGAAGTAAATGAGGATAAACTCACTTTTACCTAGATCCACAAGTAAACTCCGCCTAAGCCTAGAAAAAGGCTGGTAAAAGTAGGAGCCAAGAAGGGCAAGAAAGAAGATGATTTAGAGGTAACTAAAAAAATTATAGTTGTTGTTGCTGCTATCACGGACCAAAGAAAAAGAAGGGGATCTCAAACCCTTGAGGAAATTATTGAAGGAGATAGTGCATCCAGCAGTGCCACTGAGGAAGATAAGCATGACCCAAAGAAGAAGATGACCAAAAAGCGACCAACCTTCACTCAGGCCCTAAGCGCAAAGAAGCTGATAAAAGCTTTAAAGAAACTTGCTATAGGAATCACCATAAATGAGCTTGTCCTTAAACAATCTAAAGCAGAATTAATGGCTCAAGCCCGAAGGGAAAAGGAGAAGCAGGTGGAGCTAACTACCAAAAATTTGCATCTGAAGGATCCGAAATATGATGATATGATGGCTGCAATCCGTGAAATCCAAAAAGCTAATTAGCCTATCCTTTTAATTGAAGGACCGGGGGCTCATCTGGAGCATTTAGCCAAGTAGTCCCTTCGGCAGCACCTACTCCACCAATCTTTATATCTCCATTAGATCTAATACATCTCAGAGAAGAGTATAGTGCTGAGGAAGTAAGAAGTCTAAATCTCCAACCTCGCACTACTCATATTTTAGAATCTCTACTTATCCCTAAAAGAATTAAGGAAGAAAATGAAGCATTAAATATTGAAAGTCCAGTAAAGGCACAAGTTGAGGGAGCAGATAATCTAGATCAGTAACATGAAGAGGTAACTTTTTGTCTTAATGAAAATAATGTTAAAACTGCTGAGTTAGATATAAATAAATGCAACTTGGATGCAATATAATCTCCCATTCATCAAGGTAGGTGAGCCTAACCTCGTGTCAAAGACACTAGAGGAGGGAAATGATCTGTGTCCCAATGAGTATGCCATATTGGCTACCTCAATGGGCGAGTTCATTCCGGAGGTTCTGGTGGTGGAGAAGGAGAACCAAGAAGGCAATAGGGAGGAAAATGAGAATAATGCTACTGTGGATGCCTAGAAGGATTGAGCAAAGGATCAAGAGAAAAGGGGGAGAATAAGGAAGAAAAGGAGGAAAATAAGGGTGATGGCTCCTCCAGTTCTGAGGAATCCGGAAGTGAATCTGAGAGTGGTTTTGTATCTAAGTATGAGACTGATAGCTCTAGTGAAGAGGTAAAAAAGGCAAAAGCTCCACCAAATCCCTCCACTAATTCTAAAGCTTCAAAGGTACAAATGACATTGAAATTGTTAAAGGAAGCGACTACAGATGGGAAGAAGGATGATGATATTCTCAAAGAACTGCTTAAGGAAATTTGCCTAAGATTGATTGCAATGGAATCCTTGGTCAAGAATAAGTCCATCTCTGTGGATCTGAAAGCTGAATTGGATAGGATCAAGACCAAGCTAACCAGCATTGAGAGACAAGTTAACCAATTCCAAAGTGTTGAACAAGTTACTGAAATAGCATTATCTAAAGTCACTCTGATTTTAGAGCAAATCTATTAAGCAATCACTGAAACCAAAAAAGCTACTACAAAAGCTTAGACCGGAGTTGATAATAGTAGTGCTACTATATTGGGTCATGTCACTTCATCCTTTACCAAATTTAAAATGGAGCTCAAAGAATGCATGGATCAGAAGTTTGAAAACTTGCTAAAATTTATCCCAAATGCCGTTACTAAATCCACAAAGGATGTATCTTCTAGAATGACTTCTCTCTCCACTACCCAGAGCGCTATAAAGGAGCAGCTGACAAAATTTCTTAAAGAAGAATTGCTAACTCTTCTAGAAAAGATAGGTGAGGATATAGGGAGTGATTGCCATACATATTGGCCTTTTCACAATGGATAAAACTGTTGGGAATTGGAGAGAAAAATTCAATATTGAGCTCCTGCACTTGAAAGAATCCATCCACAACAATGGCAAATCAATCAAGGAAGAAATACAACAACTTGCCTCCTTACTATCTTAATTAAGCTTAATTGCTCCATCCACTTCTAGCCAATCCGGATATATACATGAGAGCCTGGTACTCCCCCTCTTCCAATAATTGTGTTCCCTTCAATCAAGTATTAAGATGTACTAGTGTCCTACCCCTAACTAACTATAAATATTGAGTGAAGAGATGTTGGGTTAGTCCCAATTCTCCTTTAGTATGCCCCTAGAGTTGTCTGACTACTGGGGGAAAATAGCATATGAGTGGCTTGATTGCTTAGGAGCAAGTCTCCTAGATGACTTAGATTACTGGGGGGTGCCACTTGAAAGAGAAACTTAGTGGCTGGGGGGCCCTGAAATCCCCTTAGGTGGCTTGACCAATTAGCGGGATGCCTCTTGAATGAGAAACTTAGCTGTTGGGGGGTAACCCTAGAAATTGCCTTGGGTTGATTGACCAGTTGGGGGATGCCCCTTGGATGGTTCACTTGCTGGGGGAATGATCCCTCTAATGATCTAGTTGCAGAGGATGCTTCTTGGGAAGATGCCCCTCGGATGGTGCCCCTTAGATAGCACCTTTATTGGGTATGTCCTTTCAACGATGCCCCTTAGGTGGTAGTGTGGCTGGGAGAATACCTTCTTTTCCTATAGATACCTCTCCTTGGGTTCCTGCACATGATAATGTAATTGGTCAGTAAAACTTTGAGCTGAGTTTAGTGATGTTGGGTTAGTCCCAACTTGAACTGGGTGTCCCTGGTATGCCACTTTCATTGGCTGGCACTATTAGGGAGTTCCCCTAGGATGCTTGATAATGGGGGAATACCCCTCAATTGTGTCACTTTGGGGAGTGCCTCTAGGGTGGGTGCCCTTAGGGTGTTCGATCATGGGGGGATGCCCCTCGACTGACTTATTTGCTAGGGAGGTATCTTCCTAGATGATTTTTCTACTGAGGATTTCTTCTAGCTGAACACTTCCTAGGTTCAGGCCAGAATATCCTATCTTGTAGGGATCATTGCCCCTTGATGTTTTGACTGCTTGAGGATCCTCCCCACGAATGAACCTGCACATGAAAAGGTATTCATGTTAGCAATGGTTTGCCCTTTCAATGGCTTACCTTGATTCTTGATTGACTTTGTGTAAACAAAAAAAATTTGCTCCTTCAATCAAGGATCAAGAATGGTTTAGCCCCTAATTAGTTGAAAGAAAGGGGTTTGAGAAGTAAGGTTTACCCCAATTTAGATCTAATGTGCCCTTGTTGCTGAGGAGTTCTGGTTTCTCTTGGAAAACTGTTATGAAATAGGAGGGAGGACCCGCATGGCTAGGTAGGAGCCATACGCCTGATATTGACCCGTATGGCTGAAGAAGTTGTTGGATGGGATGCTTGCGCCTGCTGTTTAAGGAATCCTATTCCTATTTGAAAAATGTCTCGAGGTGTGAGGAAGGACCCATACAGGTGGTGTTTTATTGAGGTGAGACCCTATTACGGGTGGGGATGGACCCGTACGGGTCCCTTCTTCAGTGATAGAATATTCGAAACTGGGTTTTTTGCAACGTTTTTCCGATGGATGGGGGCTTTGGTAGCGTTAGGCCTTGAATACTGCGAAGTATAGAGAGTTCCTTTATCAACTACACTCCAATTAGGTAAATTTCTTTTATGTTGAACCTGCATCTTACATTTCAACCAACCATTAGTAGAAACTATATTTACGAGGTTGTGATACTTATAGTGCCTTTGCTTTGTACAAGTCATTCGAGACCTATGGGGGCAGATGGTTATACATGGAGACATCAAGAGGATGTGGGTAAGTGTGGATGATTGCCACTTCATGCTGGAGTCTCCGCTCTCCCTAGAGTGGTACTTTGGCGAGAGGGTCCGAGACTGGAGGACCAGTGCTATTTTGGAGAGACCGATCCTTCCCCCTGGCCCAGTGGGAGTCTTCTGACCTTATCCAATGCCTAAAATGGATAAGGGCCGTACCTGTTGGGTGATGAGGCCCAAGTGATGTCGGTGGGGGCCTCCTATGCTGATCTCATTGATCCTTTGATTCTTCCTCCTTGTAAGAGGATTCATTTTAAGGACATCCCCCTCAAGTTCCACTAGAGTGATAGCTGAGGCAAAGAGGATCGCTAGGGGTTTCTTCTCCATCTAGGACTTGCTGCTAGCTCATGAGGTACTAGCCTTAGTAAGTTCCTTTTACCTGCAAAATATAACAAGCTATGCATGCCATGATATTTATATACGTGTATATGATTTCCATTGGAGAATCTATTGGCCATGGGGTATGGTAGGTCCGCCCAGGACCTGGAGGCTGCCGAGGAGAGGGCTAGATTCTTAGAGGAGTAGATGCGGGCTGTGACTACTGAGGCTAATCAGGCTAGGGCTGACACTACTCGAGTGAGGGCCGAGATTAAGATGTTGTGGGGTCTATTGGCATGGATGACTGAGGATAAAAGAACACTGGAGCTGTCTGATCTTGTGTCCGAGGAGGATCTTTTTACCTACTGAGTGGCACTGGCCTTGGCCTAGATGGGTGGAGCCGAGTAGGAGGTGGATCAGTGTGCTGGGGTAGTTGTTGCTGCGGTTGGGGGTACCGTACGGACCGATGACCATGTGATGATCAACATGGATGACATGGTGGCGAACTCGCAAGACCACACTCTAGAGGGGCACTCGAGACAGGATCCCCCAGTAGCTTAGACCATGATATATCCTTTTCCATATGTTTGATACTTATGGGTCTTGTGTGGCATACTTTACTGTGAACTTGGGTTGATGCATGTTGAACCTTTCTTTCTCTAAATGATGTTCTAATTTTTGCATAGGCCATTCGGTGTGAGATGACCTATCAAACTTTTATTTGTCCTAATTTTTTCCTCAACTGTCCTTGACGGCTCAGCTCAGTGGACTTTTCTCTTTTTTTTTGCTTTAACTCTTGCTTGGACTGCCGTTTTGGGTTTTTAGTCCAGCAAGCTTTTTCTTACTTGTCTAAGCTATTGATTGATCCTTTGCCTCGAGGATATTTTTGTCTTGTCCTCTCTTTGATAAAGGCTTAATTTGCTGGTGAATTTGACTAGTAACCAAACTTTTGAAGCTCTAGATTACTGAGAGACTAGCCTGATTGAGACCGATGAGTATTACTAAGATTATGGATGAGATCCGTATGCCTATTGTAGACTCATATAGGCTTGTATGGATGCCTATACTTCTTCATACTGGGGACTTGATTGGATGAGATTCATTCTTTGCACATGAGGGGAATGTGTCCTTGAGGTGTCCAAAATATAATATGGTGCAAGCTGGATGACGCTAGTGGAAGCACTTGGCACTTCGAATGATGTGTGCGGTCGAGTAGCTTCATAGTGGGAAAACTAAACTTGAGGGATCCCAACTGTGAAACATTGCTATTACAAATGATGCTTGAAGAACAAAAGTAAGTGCAAAATACTAGCTTTTTTTAATTAAGTTCTAATTTTTGAATAGACTGCTTGATGTGATGCGATCTGTCGAACTGATTTTGTATTTTTCTTGTCCTAATTTTTGCCTGAATTATCTTTGGCGGCTCAACTCAGTGGACTATCTCTTTCTTTTCTTTTGTCTTAATTTTTGGTTGACTTGTCCTTGGCGGCTTAGTTCAGCAGACTTTTTCTGACTTTTGCACAGACCTCTTTTTTTGTGACCTATCGGTATTTTGTCTTTTATTAAATGGTACGCACAGTACAGAAAATAACAAAGAGTACCAAATGTAGAGAAGAAACTGATGTTCACATACTTGCATGCATTCATAAGACCAGGATTCTTAGCAAATCATAACATGTTTATCTACGAAATTAAATTTGAGTACGTTGGCAATGGCAATTGTTTCCAATCATTAACCCTTACCTACTTTTTGGTCCTTTTACAGATTTTCCAGAAAGCAACTAAAGTTTTTTCTCTTGATGCCCTAACTTTTGCCTAAGCCACCCTTTTTGTGTTTTCAACTTAGCGGGCTTTATTTTTGTTGGAGTACCCTAACTTTTGCATGACTGATTTATGGAATACCGATTAGCGGGTTGCACCCTAATTTTTTCCCCGAGTAGCAGAGGACCACTTGCTAGGGGATTTATTCTTTATTTCTTTTTTTTATTGTGCTACTTTTTTGTGATTTAGTTTTTTTAACCTAGACATGATAACGCTTGAGCCTGTCTTGATTCATTGGAATCACCATCTGTATCCTTGAGCTTAATTCCTTCCTTACCCAGGATTTTCTCAACCACGAACGGCTCTTCCCAATTAGTCCTGAACTTGCCCTTAGCATTAGTGTTAACTTGGTGTAGCTGTTTGAGAATTAGATCACCCACCCTGAGGGGTTGCTTTGGGTAAGCTTGGGCCATTTAGTGTTAGAATGAGCAGGTTCCTCTCTTTTATGAAAGAAAGAGGTCAAGTTATTGTGGGGAAGGTTTGGGGTCATTATGTAGGGTGAGGGGTCTTCTTTCTTTTTAAAAAAATGAAGAAAGCATTTTTTTGTGAGGGATATTTTGATAGGAATATATGTACAAGGGAGGCATCTACATTGATAAGAAATTCCCATTTGGTGGGTGTGATGGTTTACCCTTTTGAAGGCTTTGGAAGAGCATTGAATTTAAGCTTGCCTTGATTTTGGATTTGTGTTGTAAGATCTTTTCCTTCAATGGTGCTTTTGATGTGGAGTATATCTTCCTCTATTTTTTTTATCCTTTTTTTTGGCTTTCTTTCTTAGTGATATGTATCTTCCTCCCCCCTCAAGGAAAAAGATGAGCTAAGACCCAAGGCTATCATGTTTTCTAAGACTTTTCATCTCTCTTTTTTTTGATAAGTCTTAACCATTGGAACCTTATTCCATTGTGATGTACTCAAACTCAATTTCTTTAATAAACATGATGAAATTTTTAAGAATATTGATTTTATGAGTGCCCGATATCTTTAAGAATGAAATGCTCAAGCATAATGTGAATGCATCAATTTCTTTGTGATATACTTTATAAGTGGCGTCATTTTGCAACAAAACACTAGCAACGTTAAGAGGTTACCTCATCCTTGAAGTCATCCCCCAAATATGGAGGGTCTTTATTTTTTATCTTGGTAGGATCCATCGGTGAATCAGTAGTCTCCCAATTCTGAGCTTCTACTTATCTTAGCACTAATCTTCTAGGTGGTTTGGACTGAAGGAGAAGATCATTGAGCATTTGTAGTCACACCAAAGGGTAGACCTACTGGATGATAGAAGGTTGTCAACTTAGGCATGGCTACGCGGTTAGGACCCTAGCTAGATCCCCCTAACTAAAACATTACTACTAGGCTAAATAGACCGACTGAAGGCTAGCGAAACTGTTGTATCCCCTAAATTATATGGACCAACTAAACCCCACTATCCAAATTGGTTGGATGATGGATCGCTGAGAGACAGAAGTGGTGATTCATCCCTTACCTGAACTGAATTTGGTCAAATCGAAACTGAAATGCGGACCAAATGAACTTGAGATTATTGTCAAACTTTGAATCTTTCTCATGTGAGAACTAAATGATCAATATATGCATGGGTTTGATTTATTCATGCATAATTACAATGATTCATGGCTGGGTTAATTACAAGGATACACAACACATTCGAATAAATCGATTTTGTCCTTATTTCTCCCGCTGAGTCTGAGGGCATTCTTCCTTAGTCTAATCTCACACGGAAATCAAGGTACTTAGAAGGTAAAATACTATGGCTTTTAATAAGAATGGCATAGGGATATATCAGAAGTTTGATGTAGAAGGTTCCAATTGCATCAAGCCTCTTTTGGAGGGAGATGGCAATGAGTGCTCCACCCACTAAGGTATACCCAATATCCCTAGCGGTCATAGGTATCACCGTTGCGAGTGTTTTGGAAATAATAGGGCACCCTATCTTACTGCTAGAAGAAGAGTGCATCTAGCCAGAGAGAAGAAGGTGAGAAGATGGAGTGTGATAATTTTCCCAAATGATGAAAACAAAAACGGGTTGAATCAAGTAATTGATTTTCAGTGCTTATCTTAATCTTTTAAGCATTTAAAAAAGACCAACATTTTGCAAGTTAAAAGTTTACATCCCCAGCAGAGTCACCACTGTGAGGTGTCAATGACATGTGGGTCTCCTTTATAGCCTAGGTGAGAGGCGGGGCTGACTGGTGGTTTGGTTAGATTTAGGTGTGATAAAACATTCTTTAGTTAAAGTTTGCATAATAAGCCAATTTTGATGAATAAAAGAACCAAGACCCAAATCTTGATACAATTGGTAGAGTCGCCATCCAAGTTATCTACTTCGGAAAGAGTTTGGTATGTTTCCCTCTTGGTGGGAGACTCACACCTATTGGATCAGAGATTTGGGTGTCAGATGAGTCAGTTATTTCTCATTTAGTTGATTCAAAATTACATTCACCGAGTAAAATTATTTTAGTTTTCATCATTTAGGGCATTAGCACAAAAATCCTATTTCTATACTCTTTCACAGTCGTTACATGCGTTTACATATTACAACAAAGCATAAACAGTAGATGGGGGATAAAAAAATTACAACTGGGGGAAAAATTGGCGAAATTACAAAGAGAACCTATACATTTGTTCTAAGTTATAAAACAAAATGAAAATAAATTCCCCTGCATCCACAGATGTTAGCACAGTATATAGCATGCCATAAATAAGCACTTTAACACATTTTGTTGTGAAAACATATTTTAACTTTTGTGGGTTGATTTACCAGATTATTAATGAAAATGATCGCATGGCAAATGGTGAGTTGGGTTGATTTTAACTAATAAAAAAATGAGTTCAGGGTTCTGCCTGGAGGCTGGTACGCGTACGGATGGGGAGTACCCGTACGGGTACCAGGGAGGGCCAATACGGGTATAGGGTACCCGTATGGGTCCTATCTAGTCCCAGGCAGAAACTTGGTTCAAGTAAGTTACAGATTACAGATCAGAATATTGGTGACAGAAAAGTAAAATAAAAAGGGATTTCCTTTCGTATGAGTATGGCGCACCAAATTGATATCCTTGAGGATATATGGTGCCAACAAGGCTCGTATAGGTTAGGACCAGACCGTAAACAAGAAATGAAAGCAACAGATATAGTAGAAGCAACAAGCGATAATAATAACAAAATAACTAAGATGTGAGTCTCTTTGAAACTCAGAAACGTTTCCTTTTTGACATGTTTCCACTTTGAGGTGATCCCTTTACTATTGAGAGGGCCTGGACGAAGTAGATAGAATAGGATGATTTAGGAGAGTATTTCTGTGGGCAGAATATCCCCTAAACCCTAATAAAAGAAGCTAGGAATGAATAAAATATGGAGAAAACCTCAAATGAAAAGTTTTCTCCCTATTTTATACCTCCTATACCCCCCACTATACCTTTTCTATACCTATAGAAACTGCTAGAAATTTAGTATAATTCTTTTATATGGAGAGTGTGTGTGTGTAAAATGTGAAGGGAAGGCCCCGTTTTATAGGGGAGAGTAGGTCTGAACGTAATAAATCACGTTTAAGACCTGCCTTTTCTCGAAATAGGTAAGTAAATCCTTCCAAAAGAGGCTGTTTAGGCAACAATGGTACCCATACCATTGTTGCCTAAACAGCCTCTTTTAAGGCCCCACCCATATGGGTACTCTCCTAGGCGTATGGAGGGAATGACCCATACGGGGTCTGCAAGTGGTTCCGTACCACCGAGCAACACCCGTACGGGTCCCTAAGGGCCAACTAGTTCTCCAAACTTTGGCCAAACTCAACTCTACAGTAGTAGGAACATCTCTGATTGACAACACCTGAAAGACATTGCATCATATAGCTCTCATCATAATTTTGTGGGAAGGATTGTTAAAATCCAGTGCTCACAAACATCTACTTTAGCTAGACTCTCTCATAGAAAAGGGATATCCTCAAAGTGGATTCACGCAGTAAAGGTACGCTCTTGAGTTTTAAAGAGACTAACATCTCAGTCATTTTATCATTATTCTCTGCCTCTTCTATTATATCTATTCTTTTATTCCGGTTTTGGGTCTGGTCCTAACCCTTATGAGCCTTGTTATTACCTTTTATCCTTAAGGATATTAAACTGGTGTTCCATACTCATATGGAAGGAAATCGTATTTTTATTTAATTTTTCCTCCATAATTCTACTTGTTAAATTAAACAGAGTTTCTGCCCGAGACCAGACAGGATGGGTATAGGTCCCTCATAATAGTATCGGTCCTCTCTAGTAGTCGTACGGGCCCTACCCTACCCATACGGGTACTAACCCCCAGGCAAAATCCACAGTTCCCCTATTTAATTAGTAAAATCAATAAACTCACCACTTACCACGCGATCATTTTCATAAATAATCCGGTAAATCAATCCACGACAGTCAAAATGTGTTTTTATAACAAAATACGTTGAAGACTCGTTATAAAGCCATCCGGGCACTATCAATCGCAAAACCGTCACTCTAAAATAATCATATTTTTCATAATAAAATGCTAACTTATGAGGTGCTATAAACTGTGCTAATTGTTGTGGATGCAGGGGAATTTACTTTTATTTTGTTTCATAACTTAGAACAAATGTATAGGTTCTCTTGCAATTCCCCCATTTTCCCTCAGTTGTAATTTTTATTCCCTCATTTTTTGCTTATGCTTTGTTATAAACTATTGAATGCATGAATCAAGTGTGAAAGAGTGTAGAAAAATAAGATTTCTATGGTAATTCCCCAAATGATGAAAACAAAACGGTTTTACATGGCAGATGTAATTTTGAATTAACTAAATGAGAAATAAGTGACTCATCCGATGTCCGAATCTCTGATCCAAAAGGTATGAGTCTCCTACCCAATGGGAACCATAGCAAAACTCTTTCCCAAGTAGACAACTTGGGTGGCAACTCTATTATTTTTATCGAGATTTGGGTCTCGATTCTTTTATTGATTAAAATTGTCTAAAATGCGCAAACTTGAACTAAATGGTTTCATCTAGCCTAAATCCAACCAAACCCTAATGGGCCCTGCCTCTAACCAAGGTGCCAAGGGAGACCCACACGACATCGAAACCTTACAATGGTGTATCCCTTTCTTAAGGCGGACAACTTCTCCTCATATCCCTTTCTTAAGGCGAATGACTCTCCTGCTGGGGATTTTGAATAACCTGCTAAGAGACAATAAAAAAACATTGAGTTAGTTACTGCCTAAGATGATACGTCTTTATTCTTGATTGACTTTGTGGTGAACAAAACTTTTTTACTCCTTCAATCAAGAATGAAGATGTATGGGTAGGGATTGGTCCCAAAATGAGTGGTAAATTGAGTTTAGGAATGTATTGTTTGGCCTGATTGTTTAGGGATGGAATGCCCCTTGGAAGGTGCCTTTCGGGGGAATGCCCCTTGGGAGGAATGCCCCTTGAATGCCTTTTGAGAGCTTTATGATGGGGGGATGCCCCTAGATTGACCGATTTCAGTGCTAGGAAATGGAGGGATTCCCCTAGATTGACTAATTTCGTTGCTGGAGAATGGGGGGATGCCCCACAATTGGCTTCCTTACTGAGGAATTGTTTTGTTTGAATGACGAGTACGTTGGGGAAATTCCCTATACTTTAGGTGAATCTGCACATGAAAAATTGTCACTGTTAATAGTCGTTTTAAAATGGCTTACCTTGATTCTTGATTGACTTTATGAAAACAAAAATTTTTGCCTCTTCAATCAAGGATCAAGGTGAGCTAGGGGTTTTTCCCCTAATTTAATTGAATTAAGGAGATTAAGAGAAACAGGGTTTAGGCCCCAATCCTGAATCTGAGGTGCCCCTGCCACCAAGAAATCTTCATTTTGACTTGAAGCAAGAAAAATGTCATGGGTGCAAGGAGAGAACTCATACGAGTAGGGTAGGACCTGCACAGGTGCCTATTTACGAAAGTGGGACCCATACGAGTGGAGAGGGACCCATACGGGTCGGAGTCAAGATCTTTTAAATAACAGCCGACTCCTCCATTTCCCTCTTTTGCCAAATTTTCGATTTCCTCCCAAATTTCAACGAATTTCTTCCAAAATGTATAAAAAGATTCCAAGGACCAGTCGTTTCCCCATTAGGTGCGAGGACTTGCCCAGAATAAGCGATTCGAAACTTTGGGAATGCCGGTTTTGGTCAGGTATGCTTTTAGTGAGGGGGACTCATTTCTTAGACTCACTCCTACTTCTGATGTACCTCTGATTCCCTCCGTTAATACCCATGCCTCAAAACTCCATTAGGAACTGACAGTCACATTGAACATGCATAACAGGCATGGTAGAAATTAAAAAATTTTGTCCCTATCCCCAGGAACTCCTATTAGTTGCATATGAATTAGATAAAGCCTTAACTAAACAATTCTCTACCTAGGTTAGCATGCATAGGCTAGGCATATCATAATTCTAAATTATATCCTAGCATAAATATTTTATACTAAGCATGTTATAACTCTACGTTATAACCTAAGAATGTTATAACTCTAAGCTATAACCTAAGCATGTTATAACTTTAAGCTAAAACCTAAGCATAAAATAAACTAAGCATACAAAACAACCTAAGCATAATTATTAAGTCTAAAAACGCTTAAAGAAAAAGACCTAATAATTAAAAGAGAAAGAAAGAAAACTTACCAGTTGAAGCGTGCTTTAGCAGAACCTCCTTGCATAAGCCTCCAAGCCTAAGATAGCCTCTATGAGTATCCACAAAAACCCCGCCAACCAAAACCTTCCTGTGAGCACTGGATTTAAACGATCCTTCTCATGAAACGATGATGAGAGCTATATTATGCATCCTTCTACAGGTGTTATCTACTTGGAGTGGTTTCAATGTAGTTTAGTCAAGATTTATCAAACCTAAACCTTAGAAAACTAGCGCCTAAGCCCTAAAAGGTCTAAAATGGTCTAAAATGGTCAAAACTGGTCAAAATCAGTGAAAACCGATTGATTTCGGGCAGTTTCGGGCAGTTTTAGGAAGTTTCAGGCAAAACCGGCCGGATCGGTCCATACCAGTCTGTATAGATCCATACGGGTCGACCTAGATCCGTACCGGTCCGTATGGATCAGTATAGGTTGACCCGAATCCGTACGGGGTGGATTGGGTTGACCCATACGGGTCCATCCCATCTATAATGGTCTAAAAACTTCCCGAATTGCCACATTAGGTACCAACGGGACCCATATGGGTCTTGGCCACCCGTACCGGTCCCCCAGATGCCCAAACAGTTGGTTTTAATGCCCAAATCTGGCATAAACGATTATATTCTTCCATAAAAGAATATAGTTCGATATAGTAAATATAATTTGCCATATAGCAAATATAATTTATCATAAGCAAATATATTCTACCCTAAAAGAATATAATTCGATATACTAAATATAATTTTCCATATAACAAATAAAATTTGACATAAAAAAATATAGTTCGATATAGTAAATATAATTTGCCATATAGCAAATGTAATTTGCCATATGCGAATATATTTATCCATGAAAGAGTATAATTCGATATAGTAAATATAATTTGTCATATAGCAAATATAATTTGTCATAAACAAATATATTCTACCATAAAAGAATATATTTCAATATAGTAAATATAATTTGCCATATAGCGAATATAATTTGCCGTAAGCGAGTATAATTTGACATAAAAGAATATAATTTACCGTAAACGCATAAATCAGCCATTTAATGCGTTCAACCTATTTTTTCCCTATAAATAGAGGTCTTTCCTCACCTATTCAGCACAAAACATACACAACTGAGAAATTATAATAGAAAGAAAATAATACTATAGGGAAATTATTCTAGCAAAGTTCTTGAGGTTATAGTAAGGGCATAGAAGAGGTATAGCAGTTATAAAATAGGGGGAAAGCCATTCCACATTAGTTTTGCCCACGTTTTATTCGTTTCTAACTTCATATTTAGGATTGGGGGAGATTTTGTCCACACAAATACTCACCTAAACAATTCTAAATCCATCCTTTCATCATATACTTTGACAAAGTTTTCATTCGGCATTGGAATCGCTCTAAAGTGGATTCACCGTGTAAAGGTACACTCCTGAGTTTCAAAGAGACTCACATCTTAGTTATTTTATTATTATTCTATGTCTCTTCTTTTCTGCCTGTTCTTTTATTCATGTTTTGGGTCTGGTCCTAACCCATATGAGCCTTGTTAGCACCCTATATCCTTAAGGATATTAATCTGGTGCACCATACTCATACGGAAGGAAATCCAATTTTATTTCATTTCTCCTCTATTAATTTTCTTTTTAAAACATACTAAGTTTCGGTTTGGAACCAGACAGGACCCGTACGGGTCCCTCATACACGTAGTGATCCTCCCTGGTAGCCGTACAAGTGCCGGCCCCCAGGCAGAACCCAGAATTCACTTTTAAACTAGTTAAAAGCAATCAACTCAACATTTGCCATGCGATCATTTTCACTAATAATCTAGTAAATAAACCCACAAAAGTTAAAATGTGTTTTCATAACAAAATACACTGAAGACTAGTTATTTCTCTCCGATCCTAGAAACCGTCCAGGCACTATTGATCGTAAAACCGCCACGCTAGCATAATCACATTTTTCCTAATAAAATGCTGACTTATGACATGTTATTAACTATTCTAATCTTCGTGGATACAGGGGAATTTATTTTTATTTTGTTTTATAACTTAGAACAAATGTATAGGTTCTCTTGCGATTCCCCCATTTTCCCCTGGTTGTAATTTTTATTCCCCCATTTATTGTTTCTGCTTTATTGTAATCTGTGAACACATGTAATGAGTGAGAAAGAGTGTAGAAAAATAGGATTTCTGTGACAATTCCCCAAATGATGAAAACAAAAACGGTTTTTCGCGGTGAATGTAATTTTGAATCAACTAAGTGAGAAATAAGTGACTCATCCGAAACCCGAATCTCTGATCCAATAGGTATGAGTCTCCTGTCTCAAGGGAACCGTACCAAAACTCTTTCCTAAGTAGATAACTTTTGTGGCAACTCTATCATTTGTATCGAGATTTGGGTCTTGATTATTTTATTCACTAAAATTGGCTTATTGTACAAACTTTAGCTAAAAAATGTTTTATCATGCCTAAATCCAACCAAACCCCAGTGGGCCTCGCCTCTCACACAAGCGCCAAGGGAGACCCACATGTCATCGACACCTCATAGTGGTGACTCTACTGGGGAATTAATCTTTTAACTTGCAAAATTTTGTTTTTTTAAAGGCTTGAGAGATTAAGATGAGCACCGAAAATCATT
Organism: Euphorbia pulcherrima; assembly: GCA_947683365.1. Lineage (NCBI taxonomy): Eukaryota > Viridiplantae > Streptophyta > Magnoliopsida > Malpighiales > Euphorbiaceae > Euphorbia > Euphorbia pulcherrima. The sequence continues at coordinate 48,568,104 of CANTUS010000014.1, forward strand.
TACTTTATTTAACCCATTCTCTTTTTCATCATTTGGGAAAATTATCACACTCTATCTTCTCATCTCCTTCTCTCTTTAGTTAGATGCGCTCTTCTTCTAGCGCTAGGTTAAGGTGCCCTATTATTTTTGCAGCACTCGTGAAAGTGTCACCCATGCCCACAAGAAATTGTGGACACTCTAGTGGGTGGAGTACTCATTGCTATCTCCCTACAAAAGAGGCTTGATGCAATGGCAAACTTCTACATCAAACTTTTGATATATCCCTATGCCATTCTTATCGAAGGCCTTAGAATTTTAACTTTTAGGTACCCATTTCTGTGTGAGATTAGACTAAGGAAGAATACCCTCAGACTTGGCAGGAGAAATAAGGACGGAATCAATCGATTCATATGTGTTATGTTACATTCCCTTGTGATTAACCTCACCATACATCATTATACATGCCTCATGCATAATCGAACCCATGCATGTATTGATCATTTAGTTCTCACTTGAGAAAGAATCAAAGTTTGGCAACCATCTCAAGTTCATTTGGTCTACCTTCGAGTTTCTACTCAACCAAATTTAGTTCAGTTAAGGGATTAATCTCCGCCTCCATCTCCTAGTAATCCATCATCCAATCGGTTAAGACAGTTGGGTTTGGTTAGTCCGTATGATTCATGGGGGTATAGGAGTATCATCAGCCATCAGTTAGTCTATTCAACCTAGCTGAAGATTTGTGCTGCTAATGTTTCAGATTGGGAGATATAGCCAAGGTCCCAACTGCATAGCCACACCTAAGGGGACAACCTTCCATCTTCCAACAGGTCTACCCTTTGGAGTGACTACAAATGCTCAACAACCTTCACCTACAGTCTAAGCCATAAGAGGGGAAGATTGGATCCCCAAAAGGCTGAAGAGTGGGAAATATTTGAGGAATTGGGGTACATTGATGAAGCAGAAAGAGGACTAGTGCCAATACAAGTAGAAGCTCAGTATTGGGAGACTACCGATTCATCGATGGATCCTATTGAGATTAAAGATGAAGACCCTCTGCATCAGGAGGATGATTTCAATGATGAGGTAACCTTTTAATGTTGTTGGTATTTTGATGCAAACAACGCCACTTATAAAGCATACACAACTAAATTGATGCATTCACATTATGTTTGAGCATTTCATTTGTAAAGATATCGTGCACTCATAAAATCAATATTCTTTAAAATTTCATCATGATTATTAAAGAAATTGAATTTGAGTACATCGCAATGGTATAAGATTCCAATAGTTAAAACTTACCACTAAAAAAAGAGAGAGATAAAAAGTGCTTAGCTAACATGATAGCCTTGGGTCTTAGGTCATCTCATTCTATAAGAGGGGGGGCGAAGATACACATCACTAATAAAGAAAGCCAAGAGCCCAATTCAAAAGGGGGGGGGGAAGACATACTCCACATCAAAAATTGAAGGAAAAGATCTTACAACACAAATCCGAAATCAAGGCAAGCTTAAACCTAATGCTCTTCCAAAACCTTTAAAAGGGTAAACCGTCACATCCAACAAATGGGAATTTCTTATCAATGTAGGTACCTCCCTTAGACCTATATTCCCATCAAAATATCCCTCCAAAAATGCTTTCTTCATTTGTTCAAAAGAAAGAAGACCCCTCACCCTACAAAATGATCCCAAGCCACTATAATAACATGACCTCCATTCACAAAAGAGAAAAACATGTCCATTCCAACACTAAATGGCCCAAGCTTGCCAAAAATAAAGTAGAGTACCCAAAGCAACCCTCAAGGCAGTTAATCTGGATCTCAAATAACTACAACAAGTTAACACTAATGTTAGGGACAGGCTCAGGCCTAATTGGGAAGAATCGTTCGTGGTTGAGAAAATCTTGGGTAAGGAAGGAATTAAGCTCAGGGATATAGATGGTGAATCCAGTGAATCAAGATAGGCTTAAGCGCTATTAGGTCTAGGATAAAAGAAATAAATCACAAAAAAGTAGCACAAAGAATAAAAAAGAAATAAATAATAAATAACTTGACGAGTGGGCCTCTACTGCTCGGGCAAAAATAAGAGTGCAACCCGCTGATCGGTATCCCACAAATTAGTTAGGCAAAAGTTAGGGTACTCTAAAACAAAAATAAAGCCCGCTAAGTTGAAAACCCGTTAAGGGCAGCTTAGGAAAAATTTAGGGCATCGAGAGAAAAAACGTCAGTTGCTTTTTGGAAAATCTGTAAAAAGACCAAAACGTAGGAAAGAGTTAACCATTGGAAACTATTGCCATTGCCTATGCACTCAAATTTAATTTTATTGATGAACATGTTATGATTTGGTAAGAATCCTGGTCTTATGAATGCATGCATGTCTTTAGGTGAAATAATCGCAAGTATGTGAACATCAGTTTCTTCTCTACATTTTGTGCCCTTTGTTATTATCTGTACTGCGCGTATAATTCAATAAAAAATAAAAATACCGATAGGCCACAAAAAAGGCCTATGCAAAAGTCAAAAAAAGTCTGTTGAACTGCGCCGCCAAGGACTGTTCGGGCAAAAGTTAAGACAAAAGAAAAGAAGGAGAAAGTCAGCTGGGTTGAGCCACTAAGGACAATTCAGGCAAAAATTAGGACCAAAAAATACAAAATCGGTTTGATAGATCGAATCGCATCAAGCAGTCTATTCAAAAGCTCAAAATCAATTAAAATATGCCATTATTTTGCACTTACTTTTGTTCTTCAAGCATCATTTGTGATAGCAATGTTTCACAGTTGGGATCTCTCAAGTTTAGTTTTCCCACTGTGAAGCCACTCGATAGCACACATCATCCAAAGCCCCAAGTGCTTCCACTAGAATCATCCAGGTTGCCCCGTGTTACAATTTAGAAGCCTAAAAAAACACACTCCCCTAGTGTACAAAGTGTGAATCTCAGCTAACGAATCTCGGTAGTACTCGTCGGTCTCAATCGAGCCAGTCTTTCAGTAATATAGAGCTTTGAAAGTTTGGTTACTAGTCAATTCACCAGAAGTTTAACCATTTATCAAAGAAGGAAAAGACAACGATATCCTCGAGGTAAAGGATCAATCAAGGACCCAGATAAGCAAGAAAAGCACAGCCTAATCTAAGCTACTGGGGGTCTTATCCCTGGTACTCATCCTGAGTCTGGTCCTATACATCCTCCAGTAGGTCATCCTTATCTATCATCATATGATTCTCTGCCCCACCAGCATCCGCAGCAGGCAGATCAGGAACCCTGGCCTTCAAAGCTCCTACTATAGTCCTAGTGGCAATATCAATCTGCTCTACTTCCTACTCAGCTTCCACCACCTGAGTGGCCATCGGTGCCACTAGGCAAGCCGAACTATCCTCCTCTAAAGAAAGAAAAAGCCTGCTAGATCAAAAACTCGGAAGGGTGGTCCTGGCAAAAATTAAGGCAAAGAAAAATAAAAGAAAAAGCTTGCTGGATTGAAAACTCGAAAGGGCGGTCCAAGCAAAAGTTAAAGCAAAGAAAAAAGATTTGCTGAACGGAGTAGTCAAGGAAAGTTCAGGGAAAATTTAGTACAAAGAGAAATGAAAACAAATGTTCGATAGGTCATCTCACATCAAATGGCCTATATAAAAGTTAGAACATTAATCAGTCCCCTCACTAAAATCACTTGATGGCACATATCCCTAAGAGTGTTAATTTCAAACCAGCCAGACTTGGTCTCATTGTTAGCTATACCAAGTAATAAGACGGGTCTACAAGTGGCAATATTCAATGATCTCAATTCAGGAAAAGAAAAATTAGCATGTATAGAAATTTAAATGCCGAAAGTACCAATCTAAGTTTATACCAAAGTAAGCCACGTAGGGCCGAAAAATATCAAACATCCAGAGAGTTAAAGTAAATCTCAATCTAAGCTACTGAGGGATCCTATCCCTAGCGATCCTCTAAAGTGTGGTCATGTATATCCGCCAACAGGTCATCCATGTTAATCACTATATGGTCCTTGGTCCCTGCAGCACCCTCAGTAGAAGCATCGGCTCCCCTAGCATGCTGGTCTACCACCTACTTAGCTCCGCCCCTCTGGGTCACTATCGGCACCACTCAATAGGCAAATAGGCCATTCTCGGACACAGAATTAAATGGCTTTAGCGTGGGTCTATCCTTGATCATTCGCGCTAGCTAGCCCCACAACATCTCAATCTCAGCCCTCGCTTGATCAATCTCCGCTCTAGCCCGATCGGCCTCAGTAGTGGCTACTCATAATTATTCCTCCAGGAACCTTACTTGTTCCTCACAGACATCCAAATCCTGAGGGAACTTATCACACTCCATAGCCAATAGAGTCTGCATTGAAAACTAGGGTATCTGTACATATATGTAAATGTCCGTACATCATGCAAAATTTAGCTTTGAGTTTTGCAGGTTTGAACATACCACGAGGGTATCCTAAACCAACGTCAGATCCAACACAAGGGGAAACATAAGCCTCATTTAGGCATATATGTTCCATCCATACTTGTACAAGTTCACGAAAGGCATACGAATCCTATTTTCAGATTCAAGACAAAGTCTCACAAGGGTAAAGCACAAAAATTTCACAAATGATATTACTGGGGCATACTAGTCAAACTCGAGTTCCACTTAAACCAATCCTCAGCTATACGGGTCCCAATCAGGTGTATGCATCCCATCGAATAGCTTCCTTACGGGTCATTATCAGGCGTACGGCTCATGCCTAACAATAGGGGTCCTCCCTCCTATTTTAGAATGGTTTTCCAAGCAAAACTAGAACTCCTTGGCAGCAAGGGCACATTAGATCCAAATTGGGGCCCCACTTCTTAAACCCCATTCTTTCAGCTAATTAAAGGTTAAACCCCTAGCTCACCTTGATCCTTGATTAAAGGGCAAAATTTTTATCTACACAAATTCAATCAAGAATCAAGTTAAGCCATGTCAAAGTAATTGCTAACATGAATACCTTTTCATGTGTAGGTTTATTCAAGGGGAGGATCCCCAAGCTGTCAAAACATCAAAGGGCAACAATCTACACAAGACAAGAGATTCTGGCCCAAACCAAGGAAGTGTTAACCTAGAAGAAACCCTCCACAAAAAAATCATCTAGGAAGACACCTCCCTAGCAAAGAAGTCAATAGGGGGCATCCCTCCACTCCCCAGTAGTGGATACCATCAAGGGGATCCCCCCACCATCTAACACCCTAGGGACACCCACCCCAGAGGCACTCCCCAAAGTGACACAAGCGAGGGGTATCCCCCATCATCAAGCACCCAAGGGGAACTCCCTAATAGTGCCAACCAGTAAAAAGGGTATACCAGGGGCACCCCGGTTTAAGTTGGGACCAGCATAACATCACTAAACTCAGTCTTATCTTTTAATCAGGGCAAGTCCTGATCCGCATATCTTAAAGTTTTACTAATGAATTCCATTATCATGTATAGGAACCCAATGAGAGGTATCTATAGGAAAAGAAGGAATTCCCCTCGCCACACTACCACCCAAGGGGCATCATTTAAAGGACGTATCTAACAAAGGTGTCATCCGAGGGGCACCAGCCAAGGGGCATCTTCCCGAGAAGCATTCCCAACAACCAGACCGTTAGAGGGGTCATTTCCCTAATAAGTGAACCATCTAAGGGGCATCCCCCTAACCAGTCAAGCCACCTGAGGCAATTTCTAGGGGCACCCACTAGTAGCTAAGTTTTTCTTTCAAGAGGCCCCCTAGTAATCCAATTCATCTAGGAGACTTACTCCCAAGTAATTAGGCCACTCACAGACTATTTTCCCCTAGTAGTTAGGTAACTCTAGGGGCATACTAAAGAAGAATTTAGACCAACCTAACATCTCTTCACTCACTCTTTATAGTTAATTAGGGACATAACCCTAGCACGTCTTGGGTCATATTCTGATAAAACTTATTTTCCCCTACAGGTTAGACAAGATAAAACCTAAATGCTAATTAAAGGGGCACCTTTTCTCCAACAAAGCATCCTCATCAGGATAGTTCGTTCCTCAGTAGACGAAACATTCAAGGGGCATTCCCCCTATGCCCATAAAGAATCAATCCCTATTCCTGATGGCTAGGCGATTAGAAAAACTATTCCCCCAATCAGAAGAATACCCGAGGGGCATCAACCCCATAGCCTCCTAAGGGCAAAGTTCTAGGGGCACCTCCCTAACTAGTCAAACCTTTCTTGCGATAGTTTCTAAAGACACTCTACAGTAGCTATGATGTCCTAGGAACAACTTCCTCTAAATAAGTGAAATTGCCCCCAAGCCATTTTTCCCCAACAATCCAAATAGACTAGCCATCCAACGGCTATATCCCCAGTAGTCAGCTCCCCCAGGGGCAGCCCCCAAGGAGCATTCTAGCTTAAAACTGTTGGGCTAAACCCAACATATCTAAACTCAGTTTACAGTTTTTTTAGGGGCTAACCCCCATCCCCACATCTTCAATCTTGATTGGAGGGGCAACAATTTTTTGTTTACCATATAGTCAATCAAGAATTAAGATGTATCATTTCAGACAATAACTAATGCAATGATTTTATTGTCTATTTGGTAGGTAGTTCAACACCAGCATCAGGAGAGTCATCCGCCTTAGGAAAGGGATACACCTTTAGTCAGGAGAGTCATCCGCCTTAAGAAAGGGATACACCATCAACAGGAGAACTATCCGCCTTAGGAAAGGGATACAATATCAACCAGAAGAGTGATTCGCCTTAGGAAAGGGATACATCAACATCAGGAGAGTCATCCACCTTAGGAAAGGGATACACTAGTAGCAGGAAAGTCAATCCGCCTTAGGAAAGGGATACATCACCAGTGGGAGAGTCATCCGCCTTAGGAAAGGGATACACTATTAGTAAGAGAATCATCCGCCTTAGGAAAGGGATGTAATAGCAACCATAAATGTTAATCCACCTTAAGAAAGGGATACGAGGAGAAGTCATCCGCCTTAGGAAAGGGATACACCAGCATCAGTTAGAGGAAAGTCATCTGCCTTAAGAAAAGGATACACACAGCAAAGGAGAGACTTTCACCTTAAGAAAAGAACACCAAGGAAAGGAGTTCGCCTCAGGAAAAGAACCCGCCTATATCATAACATTATAAGGATCTTTACAGGGTCACATCCAGTCCAAAATCGGGACCAACCCCACTTCTCCTAAACTCTATATTTCAGTTATATTCAGGGCAAAACCCCTAGATCACCTTGATCCTTGATTAAAGGGGTAAAAATATTTTTGTTTTCATAAAAGTCAATCAAGATTCAAGGTAAGCCATTTTTTAAATGAATAATAACAAGGATGATTTTTGTGTACAGGTTCATCCAGAGCACAAGAAATTCTCCCTAGCAAACAAATCTTACAAGAAGAGATTTCCCTAGCAGAAAAGAATTCACCAAAAGAGCATTATACTCCCCAATCATGGAACTAATAGAGGGGCATCCCCCCATTTCCCATTAGCGGAATCATCTAATCAAGGGGCACTCCCCCAATTCCCCAGTAGGGGAACCAGTCAATCAAGGGGTATCCCCCCCATCGTTAAGCCCTCCAAGGGGTATTCTTTGAGAAGAGTCCTTCTAAGGGGCATTCCATCCTAAGGCAATAGGCCAAAACCCGACATTTCTCGCACTTAGCTTTCGATTTATTTCTGGGGCTTACCTCTATCAACACAGCTTTATTCTTAATTGAAGGGTCAAAAATATTTAGAAAAGTCATTTAAGAATAAAGATGTTTCTACTTAGATAATGACTTACTCGGTGTTTGATTGTTGTCTCTTTTTAGGTTATTCAAATTCCCCAGCAGGAGAGTCATCCGCCTTAGGAAAAGGATACACCACCAGCAGGAAAGTCAATCCACCTCACGAAAGTGATACATCAGTCAGGAAAGTTATCCGCCTTAGGAAAGGGATACACCAATAATCAAGAAAGTCGATCCGCCTTAAGAAAGGGATTCACTATTAATCAGGAAAGTCAATTTGCCTTAGGAAAGGGATACACCAACCAGGAAAATTGATCTGCCTTAAGAAAGGGATACACACACTTCCCCACTAGAGTCACTAGGGATGCACAATAGTAAAGGAAAGTCATCCGCCTTAATAAAGGGATACACATCAATAAAGGAAAAGTCATCCACCTCAAGAAAGGGATATGCATTGGCAAAGGAAAGTCATCTGCCTTAAGAAAGGGATACACACCGGTAAAGGAAAGTCATCCACCTCAAGAAAGGGATACACATCAACAAAGTAAAGTCATCCACATTAAGAAAGGGATACACATTAGCAAAGGAAACTCATCCACCTTAAGAAAGGGATACACATTAGCAAACAAAAGTTGTCTGCCTCAAGAAAGGGACCCCTGGGAAAGGAGTTCACCTCAAGAAGGAAACTCACCCATGTCATCACCTCAGGTATAGTTTCTAAACCCTTATTCACATCGTGAGATCATACAAATCCGTATCTGTAATGATCCCACGAGGGACAGTCTGTGAGCATTGGATTTTAATGATCCTTCTCACGAAACGATGATGAGAGCTATATTATGCATCTATCTATAGATGTTATCTACTTGGAGCGGTTTAATTGCAGTTCAGTCAAGCTTTGTCAAACTTAAACCTCAGAAAACTAACGCCTAAGCCCTAAAAGGTCTAAAATGGTTAAAACTAGTCAAAATCGATCGATTTCGAGCAGTTTTAGGAAGTGTCAGGCAAAATCGGTTGGACTAGTCCATACCGGTCCGTACGGATCCGTATAGGTCGACTCAGATCCATATCAGTCCAAACGGATCTGTATGGGTCAACCCATATCTATATGGATGGACCGGTTAGACCCAACCATCCCATCAGTATCGGTCTGAAAACTTCTCCAATTACCTAATTAGGTACCAACGGGACCCCTATAGGTCTAGGCCACCCATACCGGTCCCCCAAACGCCCAAACAATCGGTTTTAATGCCCAAATCTGCCATAAATGAATATATTCTGCCATAAAAGAATATAATTCGATATAGTAAATATAATTTTTCATATAGGAAATATAATTTGCCATATGCGAGTATAGTCTGCCATAAAAGAATATAATTTGATATAGTAAATATAATTTGCCATATAACAAATATAATTTGACATAAAAGAATATAATTTGATATAGTTAATAAAATATATAGCAAATGTAATTTGCCATAAGCAAATATAATTTTCCATAAGCGAATATATCCTGCCATAAAAGATAATAATTCGATATATTAAATATAATTTGCCATATAGCAAATATAATTTGTCATAAACGAATATATTCTGCCACAAAAGAATATAATTCAATATAGTAAATATAATTTGCGATATAGCAAATATAATTTTCCATAAGCGAATATAATTTGACATAAAAGAATATAATTTACCATAAACGCATAAATCAGCCATTTAATGCGTTCAGACCTATTTTTTCCCTATAAATAGAGGCTTTTCCTCACCTATTCAACACACAACATACACAACATACACAACTGAGAAATCATAATAGAAAGCAAATACTACTATAGGGAAATTATTCTAGCAAAGTTCTTGAGGTTATAGCAAGGGCATAGAAGAGGAATAGAAGTTATAAAATAGGGGGGAAACCATTCCACATTGGTTTTGCCCACATTTTATTCCTTTCTAACTTCATATTTAGGATTGGGGGAGATTCTGTCCACACAAATACTAACCTAAAGAGTTCTAAATCCATCATTTCATAATCTATTTTGACAAAGTTTTCATTCGGCATTGGAATCGCTCTAAAGTAGATTCACAGCATAAAGGTATGCTCCCGAGTTTCAAAGAGACTCAGATCTCAGTTATTTTATAATTATTTTCTATCTATTCTTTTCTGCATGTTCGTTTATTCATGTTTTGGGTCTGGTCCTAACCCATATGAGCCTTGTTGGCACCCTATGTCCTTAAAGTTATTAAACTGTTGCGCCATACTTATATGGAAGGAAATCTCATTTTTATTTCATTTCTCCTCCATTAATTTTCTTTTTAAATCAAACTGAGTTTCTACCTGAGACTATACAGGACCCGTACGGGTCCCCCATACCCGTATCGGTCCTCCCCGGTAGCCGTATGGGTACCGGCCCCTAGGCAGAACCCATAATTCACTTTTATACAAGTTAAAATCAATCAACTCACCATTTGCCATGCAACCATTTTCACTAATAATCTGGTAAATCAACCCACAAAAGTTAAAATGTGTTTTCATGACAAAATACATTAAAGACTGGTTATTTCTCTCCGATCCTAGAAGCCATTCGGGCACTATCAATCGTAAAACCGCTACGCTAACATAATCACATTATTCCTAATAAAATGCTAACTTATAAGATGCTATAAACTGTGGTAATCTTTGTGGATGCATGGGAATTTATTTTTATTTAGTTTTTTTAACTTAGAACAAATGTATATGTTCTCTTGCAATTCCCATATTTTCCACCAGTTGTAATTTTTATTCCCCCATTTATTGCTTGTGCTTTATTGTAATCTGTAAATGCATGTAATAAGTGTGAAAGAGTGTAGAAAAATAGGATTTCTATGACAATTTACGAAATGATGAAAACAAAAATGGTCTTTTACGGTGAATGTAATTTTGAATCAACTAAATGAGAAATAAGTGACTCATCCGATACCCAAATCTCTGACCCAATAGGTATGAGTTCCCGCCCAGAGGGAACCGTACCAAAACTCTTTCCTAAGTAGACAACTTGGGTTGAGTTTCTATCATTTGTATCGAGATTTGGGTCTCGATTCTTTTATTCATTAAAATTGGCTTATTGTGCAAACTTTAACTAAAAAACATTTTGTCACGCCTAAATCCAACCAAACCCCAGTGGTCCCCGACACTCACACAGGCGCCAAAGGATACCCACACATCATCAACAGCTTACGAACTAAGGAGTCTTGAGTAGTTGCTACACCACTCCAAAAGCCCCACCTGAAAATATAAACTAGAGGTTCCTCAAAATATTTGAGGCCCCTCAAAATATAAACTTGCTCAAAGAACGCGGGAGATTTTTCTTTATGAATCTCTACTTAGGATTTATGCTTGGACTTGGTGCACAATTAAATGGGAGAAGGAGGTGTCTATTTATAGGCTTAGGGAGCAAAATTGCTCCCTCTTTTCCGATTTGGAACGTGCGAATTGCACATCCCACAAGTGGGTTTAACCCACGGGGCTTGTAGTCCCGGTTGTGAGATCTCGCAAGTGCCATATTACAACACTTGTGAGATCATGGTGTGGGATTTCGTACACCGAATGTGTCGTGAATCCTACAGCTCCTTTTGTAGTAAAAATGTCTAACATTTTTACTGGGTCTAACCATTCGAAAAAATCCTTCTATTCCCTTCTTCAAATAATTAATTTATTTTATGACCATAATAAAATTGGTTACCGGTTAAAATAAATTCTTGGCTCATCCAAAATGATCCAATCATTTTTAACCAATTAAATAATAATCCAATTATTATTATGTTACATTTTCGTAATAGAATAAATCTATTAGTTCTTTACTTAGTCCGATGGAGGGCCAATGTATGTGACCTTATAGGATTCTGAAGTATTGAGTTGTTAAGGCTTAACCATCCCTTGTTCTATTGGAACCTTTGGCTCAAGGTTCTAGACCGTGAATAGAACTCAATTACCTTAAACAACTGTAGTATGCCTCTAGCAAGGGTCTACCATCCCCCATTACTCGAAATGTCATTTGTGCTTATGACTTAATCCCGTTTAATACAATAGTTGTCCAATGCCATGAACTCCTTCCATTCTTTTTCATTAGTACCATCTGGTTTATAGGGTTCGGTTAAAGTGTTAACCCAATAATAGCAAGGTTGCTCCAAGCTATTCCAGTTATTAACTTGTTACCAAAGTATGTTACCTTTTACTATAGTATGTTTTACTAGAAACTATTTCTATCAAACGCATACTCTGATAAGAGGTTTATAGCAATCATAACTACAACAAGCAGACAGGTACAACTCCTTAATATATCTGGAGTGATGGATTCTTTCTGACTACATAGCTTACCAACGTGCTGTCATCACTAAACCCGTAACCACCTGTGACATCCTAAATTAAATAGTATATGGGAATGACCCAAAGTATAGTGATGGTACCACACAAGGTAACTAGCATCTCAAGTATGAGCATATTTGCAAAGCTTATTGCATGAAGATAAACACTAACACATTGATATATAGACTAAGTGTTTACCTTACGGCAGTCTCTAATATATCTCCTAAACATATCCATGTGTCAAACTTAAGACACCACCTTCAGTCCTTGGGAGATTGACTACTTGGACCCTTTCTAAGAAAGTTGACCACATGCTAGTCTTATCACTTCATCAATATCCTTTCTTAATTAAACCAGGATAAGGGATAGTTTAGACATAATCATAATTGCACATGAAGCAGGTCTCACCAAATGTAGTCTAACTATAATTTCTCTGACTTTACTCTATGATACATCAAGGACTTTTGTATACATACATCAATGAATATATTTTAATCAGCCATAATATATTTATAAGCACAACGATATAGATAAAAGATTAAATGCCTTTATTAATTAAATAATTATTCGTACCATTATATAATTAAGTTATATTGCCCTAATTGCCTTAAGGGCATACATCATATCTAACAAACTCCCACTTGCACTAAGGCTAATTAGTCATATGTCTTAATCCATATGCTTTAACATGATGGTCATGTTTGACTTGAGTCAATGGCTTCATTAGACCATCTGCGAGGTTCTGATCAGTGGGTACATATTCTAGCCTTATTATCTTAGCACCAACAATCGTCCTGATTATATGATATTTTTTGGATACATGTCTCTTTTTCTGGTCAGACTGTGGTTCCTTTGCCTAAGCTATAGCACCATTCTTATCACAACATAAAGTAATTAGATCAACAGTCTCAGGCACCACACCGAGATCACCAATAAATCCCTTTAACTAGACAGCTTCTTTTGTTACTTTCCATGCAATAATGTATTCAGATTCTATTGTTGAATCAGTAGTAGTTTCTTGCTTAGAACTCTTCCAACATACTGCCCCTCCATTTAACACATACACAAAGCCCGACATCATCCCTGTCAGATTGAAAACTCATTTTAGTATAACCTCTAATTGTGAGGTCAGTATCTCCATATATCAAGAACTCATCTTTAGTCCTTCTCAAGTACTTAAGAATTGCCTTGACTGCCATCCTGTGCTTTTCACCTGGATCTAATTGATATCTTCTAATAAAGCTCAAAGCCTGAGAGACATCAGGCCTAATACATATCCTTCATGCACATTCTTCCTTGAGCTATCTTTGGACACTCAACCTTAGATAGGTTAACCCCCTTAGTCATCGAGAGATAACCTTTGTTTGAATGCTCAAGGTTGAACCTATTCAATGCCTTGTCTATATATGTACTTTATGAAAGACCTAGCAGCCTCTTGGATCTATCCCTATAGATCTTTATACCTAGTATAAATGCTACTTCACCAAGATCTTTCATGTAGAACTTTCTTGACAACCATTCTTTAACATTTTGAAGAAGAGAAATATCGTTTCCTATTAGTGAAATGTCATCGACATACAATACCAAGAAAATGAATGCACTCCCACTAACCTTTTAATAAACACAAGGCTCATTAATGTTTGGACAGAAATCCAGTTCATGGATTATCTTATGAAACCTTATATAACAACTCTTGGATGCCTGCTTAAGTCCATAAATGGACCTTTGCAGCTTGCATACCTTCGAGCCATTCTGAGATGTAAAACCCTCAAGCTGTGTCATATACACATCCCGGTCTAAATCCCCATTCAAGAATGTTGTTTTAACATCCATCTGCTAGATCTCATAATCGTAATGAGTAGCAATGGTGAGGAGTATCCTTATGGATTTAAGCAATGCCACCAGTGAGAAAGTTTCATCATAATCAATGCCTTCATGTTGACCATAACCTTTAGCAACTAACCTTACCTTATAGGTAATCACATTACCATCCATGTCAGTCTTCCTCTTGAAGACCCATTTGCACCCAATTGGTTTGACTTTTTGTGGCACATCAACCAAATTCCAAACTTGATTCTCATACATGGAATCCATTTCTGATATCATGGCTTTTAGCCATTTATCAGAATCTAAGCTTCTCATTGCTGCATCATAGGTTCTTGTTTCATCATTCTCTATGAGATATAGTTCGTTATCATCAGTGATGATAAAACCATATCTGTCGGGACCTTTTTGAACACGACCTAATCTTTGAAATGTTTGTGTTTCAGCAGGTTGTTCTCGGATAAAACTTTCTTATGTATCTAGAACGAGGTCAATCAGCTGATTATTTATTTCTTCCTCTTAAACCTCTAGTTTAATATTTCTGCCACTGACTTTTGCAAGTAAGTGTTCGCTTTCCAAAAAGTGAGCACTCCAAAACATAAATACCTTCTATGCTTTGGGTTGGTAAAATAAATATCCAATAGTTTCCTTTGGATATCCAATGAATAAAAACTTGACAGATTTGGTGCTTAGCTTATCTGATGCTATCCTCTTTACCATAGCAGGATAGCCCTATACTCTAAGGTGACTTAGAGATGGCCTTTCATTACACCATCTTTCGTAAGGTGTAAAATCAACTTAGAGGGCACTCTGTTTAATACATAAACCGCGCTCTCTAATGCATATCCCCAAAAAGATTTATTGAGATCTGCTTGGCTCATCATTGACCAAACCATATTTAATAAAGTTTGATTCCTCCTTTCAGATACTCCATTGTGTTGGGGTGTATAAGGAGGGGTCCACTGGGGAACTATCCCGTTTTCCTTTAGATAATCTTGAAACTCCTAACTTAAGTATTCTCCACCTCGATCCAATCAAAGTGCTTTAATAACTTTCTCAAGTTATTTCTCTACTTCAGTTTCAAATATTTTAAATTTTTCCAAACTTTCAGATTTGTGCTTCATTAAGTACAGATAACTATATCGTGAATAATCATCAATAAAGGTCATGAAGTAGGAGTATCCTCCTAATGCCTTAACACTCATTGAATCAGATACATCTGTATGTATTAGTTCTAATGTACTGTGGCTCATTTACCCTTTCCCTTAAAGGGTAACTTTGTCATTTTTTCCTTTTAAACAAGGTTCGCAATCAACATAAGACTCCAAGTCTATTGGGCCAAAGTCTCCACACTTATGCAACTTGGTTAAGCGATCTTTGTTTATATGGCCCAAACAACAATGCCATAAGTAGAAAGATTTCTCATTATCTAAATTTCTCTCTCAGCAATGTTTATATTTGAGAATATGTTTTGTAATTATGAAATATCATTTATCATATTACAATAAAATATCATTCATAGCTTTGATAATACCTTTTATCAAATTGGAATAAAATTCCATCTGCTGTGAAGCAGGAAACAATATTTTATAATGATAATTGAATTTTGTCCTTACACAAATTTTAGCAAAATAGAAATTCCAAGTTCCTACAACAATAGTAGCCATCAAGCTCTAATGATTTTCTATATGTACAACTCTCCTTTTTGCCAAAACTCTACTTCTCAACAATATCTATACTATCGTATGAATATACGATTCTAATTAGACATTCCATACCAATTTAGAATTTCCTTGAGAAGCCTCCTCTTTATGCTATGAGATTTCAACCATTTTGATCTTATTTCCAATATCCCATATTGAAATGAAGATCTTGTTTCCAATATTTCATATTGAAAATAATCATTTTATCTCCTAGACAAAATTCTCAATATTCTTTTTTCTTTTCTCTTCACTCTGCTCTATCCTGCTTCAAAAATAGATAGAATGTCTCCCTTAACTTCTTTGAGATATGAACCATTTAAATTTCTGACTAATTGGTCCTACCAATTTCTATCAAAATATTTTGGTTCAAAATTTCCACCATGAAAAATCCTTTCTCTAAGATATAAAGACATAGACTTTCAAGTCCATGATTTTATGATGCCCTTGTAACTAAGGTAACTTGAATCCTAACATCTGACTTGATGTTTGACCTTGTCTCCAGCCAGCTACTTACATAAGGTTACAGGGATGTTAACAACCTCCAAGGTGTTGTATCCTAGTTTCCTTCATGTATTTCATGCATGTCTGTTTTAAGCAGAAATGCTTGCATCATGTTGTTTAGATTTGGGCTTACACAATATACACGCTAAGCCTAAGGCTTTAAGGACTATCCTCACATTTCTAAATAAACCCTTTGAAGCTAGAGCCAATCAAAATTAGTTATCAACATGAATGTTTGTATTTAAATAAAGATTTCAACCAAGATATAAAAAAGAATTATTGTTTAGGTATTAGTTTTAATACAGGCATTTAATATAAGATCTTTTGATTAAATACATTTATCCTACTATTTTCTTCAAAATTTACAATAGCCCATTCTATTGAATTCGGGACTTTAGCCTAGCTAAATTTCCTAGTAGTTAGCATCTATAACTAGTCTGTTATGACCCCCAATTTTATGAGTCAAGTCATATTAGTAAGTTATAGTTGGAATCTCATTCTATTTACATCGAATGCAATTGCTAATTCATTCAACTTCCCTAAGCCCGATGGACGTGTGTTCTTATTTTAGCATCTCCTTGAATATGTCTCAGCCCTACGGCTAGCCCCCAATTATATGATGAACTACCCAGTTCTGTTAAGGTAGACCCTATCTCAATTTTTATAACCGATCAATGTGAACTAAAAGGAATGCTTTATGCAGTACTTTTGTAACCCAAAGAGATCGTATTATAAATTTAGGTAAGGAAGACTATAACTCGCCTCAATATATTTACTTTAGGATTTTATTGGTGTTAAACGTCTCACCCAATCTAGGATTTTATCAGATGGGATATTTATAAAAATTTATATTAATTCAATGAATTTCATAATTAATTTATAAGGTCCAACCTTAGGTGGGTTCAAGCTCTTTATTATAATTATTCCATCAACCTAGACTATATGCAAAATAATTAACATTTTATTTGTTGTATTTATATTGCATTTCCTTTAAGCTTTTATTGAATAAATTTAATTTTTACTTTGTTATAGAAATATATATAAGAACCATCTTATATACTAGAAATAAATTAGTCCATATTTAATCCCCTCGTTGGTCAATTTAAGATGCACCGATATAAGTTCCCATGTAGGAGAGGTGCCCTAGGAGAAGTAGACACCAAGTCCAATCCTTAGCTAGAATAAATATGGGCACAAACTCGAAGACCAATGGATGGATCCTCTTAACTAATAAATTTCGTTCTTTCAATTCATGTAAATTGGAAGCATCTGTAACCCATGTAACTTATATAAATTATTGAAACTTTGATAATTTTGAGTGAGTTGAGTATGCTTATTCAAAAAAAAATCTACAACCATTTTCTAATCTTGAAATGAAAACACAAGTTCATCTATCATTCCAAATAATTTAATAATCTTTAAAACATTTCATATATAAAATAAAATTCAGTTCGCTTCTAACTTAATTATGCACTAAATAGGCAAGCTTTGATACCGTTATTGGGAACTGACAGTCACATTTTGTTGGATATGATGTATGCCCTTAACGCAATTAGGGCAATATATCTTAATTATGTAATAGTATGAATATTTTGTTTAATCAATAAAGGCATTTAATCTTTTCTTTATATCAATATGCTTGTGTGTGTGTGTGTGTCTATATATATATATATATATATATATATATATATATATATATATATATATATATATATATATATATATATATATATATATATATATATATATACGCTAGTTAAATATATATTCATTAATGAATGCAAAAGTCCTTGACATATCATAGCATGAAGTCAAAGAAATTATAGTTGGACTATATTTGGTGGAACCTGCTTCATGTGCAATTATGATTATGTCTAAACTATCCCTAGTCATAGTTTCATCAAGAACCGATATTGATGAAATGGAAAGACTAGCATGTGGTCAACTATCTTGGAAATCATCCAAGCAGTTAGTCTCTTAAAGACTGAAGGTGGTGCCTTAAGATTGACACATAGATATATCTTGGAGATATATTGGAGACCACAACAAGATAAACACTTGGTATATATATCAATGTGTTAGTGTTTATCTTCATGCAATAAGCTTTGCGAATGTCCTCATACTTGAGATGCTAGCTACCTTATGTGGTACTATTGCTATACTTTGGGTCATCACTATACACTCGTTAATTTAGGGTGCTATGGGTGATTACGGGTATAGTGTTGACAGCATGTTGATAGGCTGAGTAGTCGGAAAGAATCCATTGCTCCGGATATATTAAGGAGTTGTACCTAGCCACTTGTTGAAGTGATGATTGCCATAAACCTCTGATCAGAGTATGTGTTTGATAGAAATGGTTTCTAGTCAAACACACTTTGGTAAAAGGCAATATACTTCGGTAACAAGTAAATAACTGGGATAGCTTGGAGCAACCTCGCTATTAGTGGGTTAACGCTTTAACCGAACCCAATAAACTAGATGGTAGTAATATAAAAGAATGGAAGGAATTTATCGCGATGGATAACTATTGCATTAACTGGGATTAAGACATAAGCATAAATGACGTTCCGAGTAATGGGGGATGGTAGACCCTTGCTAGAGGCTTACTACAGTCGTTTAAGGTAATCGAGTTCTATTCATGGTCTAGAGCATCGAGCCAATGGTTCCGTTAGAACAAGGGTTGGTTAAGCCTTAACAGCTCAATACTTCGAGATCCTACAAGGTCGCACACATTGGACCTCCATCGGACTAAGTAAAGAACTAATAGATTTATTCTATTGCGAAAATATAACATAAATAATAATTGGATTATTATTTGATTGGTTAAAATTGATTAGATCAATTTTGGATAGACCAAGGAATTTATTTTGACCGGTAACTAATTAATTAGAGTTATAAATAAATTAGATCAATTTTGGTTGGACCAAGAAATGTATTTTGACTGATGACTAATTCATTAGGGTCAGAAAATAAATATTTGAAAAAGGATTAAAAGGGGAATTTTGTATTGGCGAGTTTAATTGGACCGAGAATACAAAAGTATTTTGTACAGTCTCGAGTGCGCGGGAGTACACCGAAAGGTGTGCGAGCAATGCTAGGCATTACTCGCGGGAGCCCATAAAAATAGGCTGCACGTGCGCAGATCAACACTAAGTAAAGAACTAATAGATTTATTCTATTGCGAAAATATAACATAAATAATAATTGGATTATTATTTGATTGGTTAAAATTGATTAGATCAATTTTGGATAGACCAAGGAATTTATTTTGACCGGTAACTAATTAATTAGAGTTATAAATAAATTAGATCAATTTTGGTTGGACCAAGAAATGTATTTTGACTGATGACTAATTCATTAGGGTCAGAAAATAAATATTTGAAAAAGGATTAAAAGGGGAATTTTGTATTGGCGAGTTTAATTGGACCGAGAATACAAAAGTATTTTGTACAGTCTCGAGTGCGCGGGAGTACACCGAAAGGTGTGCGAGCAATGCTAGGCATTACTCGCGGGAGCCCATAAAAATAGGCTGCACATGCGCAGCAAGATAAACACTTGGTATATATCAATATGTTAGTGTTTATCTTCATGCAATAAGCTTTGCGAATGTCCTCATACTTGAGATGCTAGCTACCTTATGTGGTACTATTGCTATACTTTGGGTCATTACTATGCACTCATTGATTTAGGGAGCTACGGGTGATTACGGGTGTAGTGATGACAACACATTGGTAGGCTGAGTAGTCTGAAAGAATCCATCGCTCTAGGTATATTTAGGAGTTGTACCTCGCCACTTGTTGAAGTGATGATTGCCTTAAACCTCTGATCAAAGTATATGTTTGATAGAAATGGTTTCTAGTCAAACACACTATGGTAAAAGGCAATATACTTCAGTAACAAGTAAATAACTGGGATAGCTCGGAGCAACCTCGCTATTAGTGGGTTAACGCTTTAACCGAACCCAATAAACTAGATGGTAGTAATATAAAAGAATGGAAGGAATTTGTCGCGATGGATAACTATTGCATTAACTGGGATTAAGACATAAGCATAAATGACGTTCCGAGTAATGGGGGATGGTAGACCCTTGCTAGAGGCTTACTACAGTCGTTTAAGGTAATCGAGTTCTATTCATGGTCTAGAGCATCGAGCCAATGGTTCCGTTAGAACAAGGGTTGGTTAAGCCTTAACAGCTCAATACTTCGAGATCCTACAAGGTCGCACACATTGGACCTCCATCGGACTAAGTAAAGAACTAATAGATTTATTCTATTGCGAAAATATAACATAAATAATAATTGGATTATTATTTGATTGGTTAAAATTGTTTAGATCAATTTTGGATAGACCAAGGAATTTGTTTTTACCGATAACTAATTAATTAGTCATAAATAAATTATAATTGATTAGATCAATTTTGGTTGGACCAAGGAATTTATTTTGCCTCGTGACTAATTTATTAGGGTCAGAAAATAAATATTTGAAAAAGAATTAAAAAGGGGAATTTCGCATTGGCGAGTTTAATTGGACCGAGAGTACAAACGTATTTTGTACAGGCTTGAGTGCGCGGGAGTAAACCGAAAGGTGTGCGAGCAATGCTGGGCATTGCTCGCGGTAGCCCATAAAAATGGGCTGCACATGCATAGCCCACAAGCAAGGCAAAGCCCATAAGGGCTTTGCCTTGCATGTGCACACAGCGTGATGGATGGGAGTAATTACTCGCATCCTACATCGCTCACAATGGGAGCAAAATGCTCCCCCAAGCCTATATATAGGCTGTCCCCTTTCCTTTCAAATTGTATTAAGCTCAAAGCATAAATCCTAAGCGAGATAATTAATCTCTTGGGTAATTGAGCAAGTTATTTTTGTGGAGCCTTATTTTTGTGGAGCCTGAATTTATTTAGGCACCACTAGTTTATATTTTGGGTGAGGCTTCTAGAGAGGTCTAGCAACTACTCGAGGCTTCTTGGTTCTTCCTCCTGGGGAGGTTTTGGTTGGTGGGGTTCATGTTGATACTGATAGAGGCTATCCTACGATTGGAGGCTTGTGCAAAAAGGTTCGGCAAAAGCACGCTTCAACTGGTAAGTTCTTTTTCTTTCTCTTTTAATTATTAAGTCTTTTTCTTTAAGTGTTTTTAGACTTAATAATTATGCTTAGGTTATTTTTGCATGCTTAATTTATTTTATGATTAGGTTATAACTTAGAGTTATAACATGCTTAGTATAAAATAAATATGCTAGGATATAATTTGGAATTATGGTACTCCTAGTCCTCTAGCATGCTAACCTAGGTAAAGAATTATTTAGTTAAGGCTTTATTTAATTTATATACAACTAATAGGAGTTCCTGGGGACATGAATAAAATTTTGAATTTCTACCATGCCACTTATGAATGTTCAATCTGACTGTCAGTTCCCAACAGTGCTATTAGAGCCTGCCTATTTAGTGCATAATTAAGTTGGAAGCAAACTAATTTTTATTTTCTAAATGAAATGATTTATTTATTTAATTGTTTGGAACAATATATATAAACTTATGCCTTTCAATAATTTATTTAAATTACATGGGTTATAGATGCTCCCAATTTACATGAATTGGAAGAACGAAATTTATTAGTTTAAGAGAATCCATTGGTCTTTAAGTTTGTGCCCGTATTTGTTCTGGCTAAGGATTGGACTTGGTGTCTACTCCTCATAGGGCACCTCTCCTACCTGGAAACCTATATCGGTGCAATTTGAATTGATCAACCGGGGGATTAATATGAACTAATTTATTTCTAGTATATAAGATTGTGCTTATATTTGTTTCTATGACTAAGTAAAAAAATTAAATTTATTGAATAAAAGCTTAAAGGAAATGCAATATAAATATAACAAATAAAAGTGTTACTTATTTTGCATATAATCTAGGTTGATGGAATAATTATAATAAAGAGCTGAACCCACCTAAGGTTGGACCTTATAAATTAATTCTAAAATTCCCTAAATTAATACAAGTTATTATAATTTTGACCATCTAATGAAATCCTAGATTGGGTGAGACGTTTAACACCAATAAAATTCTAAAGTAAATATATTAAGGCAAGTTGTAGTCTTCCTTACTCAAATTTATAATACGGTCTCTTTGGGCTATCAAAGTGCTACGCGAAGCATTCCTTCTAGCCAACATTGATTGGTTGAAAAGTTTGAGATAGGGTCTGCCTTAATAGAACTGGGGTAGTCTACCATAAAATTGGGGGCTAGGCCTAGATCTAAGACATATTCAAGGAGATGCTAATATAAGAACATATGTCCCATTGGATTAGGGAACTTGAATGAATTAGCAATTGCATGCGATGCAAATGGAATGGGATTCCGACTACGACTTACTATTATGACTTGACTCATAAAATTGGGGGTTGTAATAGACTAGTTATAGATGCTACCCACTATGAAATTTAGCTGGACTAAAATTCACGAATTTAATAGAATATGCTATTGTAAATTTTAAAGAAAATAGTAGGAAAATGTATTTAATTAAAAGTCCTTATATTAAATACATGTACTTAAACTAATATCTAAACATTTTTCTTTTCTTGTATCTTAGGTTGAAATCTTTATTTAAATGCAAACGTTCGCATTGATAACTAATTTTGATTGGCTCTGGTTTCAAAGGGTTTGTTTAGAAATGTGGGTATAGTCCTGAAAGCCTTGGGCTTGGCATGTACTTTATATAAGCTTGAATCTAAACAACATGATGCAAGCAGTTCTGCTTGAAACAAATATGCATTAAATACATAAGGAAAACTAGGATACAACACCTTGGAGGCTGTTTACATCCCTGTTACCTTATATGAGTAGCTGGCAGGAGACAGGGATAAACATCAAGTCAGATGATAGGATCCATATTACCTTAGCTACAAGGGCATAATAAAATCATGGACTTGAAAGTCTGTGTCTTTACAACTTTGAGAAAGGATTTTCCCTGGTGGAAAATTTGAACCAAAATATTTTTGATGGAAAATTGGTTGACCAATTAGTCAGAAAATTAATTGGTTCATATCTCAAAGAAGTAAAGGGTCACATGGTGTCTAGTTTTGAAGTAGGATGGAGCAGAGCAATGGGAAAAGTAAAAAGAATACTGAGAATTTTATTTCGGAGACAAAATGATTGTTTTCAACATGAAATATTGGAAACAGGATCTTCATTTCAATATGGGATATTGGAAATAAGATCAAAATGGTTAAAATCTTATAACATAAGAAGATGAGGCCTGAAGCTTCCACTTCAAGATGTTTGATATTGAGAAATTCTATATCTCAAGGAAATTCTAAATTGGTATGGAATACCTATTGAGAATCACATGTCTGTACGAAGGTATAGATATTATTGAGAAGTAGAGGGTTGGCAAAAAGGAGAGTTATACCTATAGAAAATCATTAGAGCTTGATGGCTGCTATTGATGTAGGAACTTGAAATTTCCATTTCGCTAAAATTTGTAAAAGAATGAAATTCAATTGTCATTACAAAATATTGTTTCCTTCCTCACAGCAGATGAAATTTTTTTCCAATTTGATAAAAGGTATTATCAAAGTTGTGAATGATATTTTATTGTAATATGACAAATGATATTTCGTAATTACAAAATCATATTCTCAAATATAAACATTGCTAAGAGAAAATTAGATAATGAGAATTCCTTCTACTTATGGCATTGTCGTTTAGGCCACATAAATAAAGATCACTTAACCAAGCTACATAAGCGTGGAGACTTGGGCCTAATAGACTTGGAGTCTTAATGGTGATTGTGAACCTTGTTTAAAAGGAAAAATGATAAAGTTACCCTTTCAAGGAAAGGATGATCGGCCACAAGTACATTGGAACTTATACATACTGATGTGAGTGGTCCAATGAGTGTTCAGGCACTAAGAGGATACTCTTACTTCATAACCTTTATTGATGATTAATCATGATACGGTTATTTGTACTTGATGAAGCACAAGTCTAAAAGTTTTGAAAAATTTAAACTATTCAGAGCTGAAGTAGAGAAACAACTTAAGAAAAGTATTAAAACACTTTGATCGGATCGAGGTGGAGAATACTTAAGTCAGGAGTTTCAGTATTATCTAAAGGAAAAAGGAGGAATTAAACTTTATTATATATGGTTAGGTCCATGATGAGCCTTACAGTTCTTAGTAAATCCTTTTAAGGATATACACTAGAGAGCGCGGTTTATATCTTAAACAGAGTGCCCTCTAAATCAGTTGATTTTACACCTTATGAAATATGGTGTAACAAAAAGCCATCTCTAAGTCACTTAAGAGTATGGGGTTGTCCTGCTATGGTAAAGAGGATAGCATCGGATAAGCTAAATGCTAAGGTTGACAAATGACTATTCATTGGTTATCCAAAGGAAACAATTGGATATTTGTTTTACCAACACGAAGCATAAAAGGCATTTGTGTCTCAGAATGCTCACTTTTTGGAAAAGGAACACTCACTTGAAAAAGTCAGTGGGAGCAATATCGAATTAGAAGTTCAAGAGAAAGAAACTGATAATCAACTGATTGACCCCGTTCTAGATACACAAGAGAGTGTGATCCAAGAATAACCTGTCGACACACATTCATTGCGAAGATCAGGTCGTGTTCATAAAGGTCCTAATAGATATGGGTTTACCAACACTAATGATAAGGAACTATATCTTATGGAGGATGATGAACCAAAGACCTATGACGAGGCAATGAAAAGCTCAGATTATGATAAATGGCAAAAGGCCATAAAATCAGAAATGGATTCCATGTACGAGAACCAAGTTTAGAATTTGGTTGATGCACCGCAAGAGGTTAGACAAATTGGGTGCAAATGGATCTTCAAGAAGAATATAGACATGGATGGTAATGTAATTATCTATAAAGCAAGGTTGGCTGTGAAAGGTTATAGTCAGCGGGAAGGTATTGACTATGATGAAACCTTCTCACTGGTAGCCATGCTTAAATCCATAAGGATACTCCTCACCATTGCTGCTCATTATGATTATGACATCTCGCAGATGGATGTAAAAACAACATTCCTGAATGGGGATTTAGACTAGGATATGTATGTATATGACACAATTTGAGGGTTTTACATCTTAGAATCGCTCGAAGGTATGCAAGCTACAAAGATCCATTTATGGACTTAAGCAGGCATCCAAGAGTTGGGATATAAGGTTTAATCGGACAATCTAGGAACTGAATTTCTGCCTAAATGCAAATGAGCCTTGTGTTTACAAGAAGGTTAGTGGGAATGAAGTCTTTTTTCTAGTATTATATGTTGATGACATTCTGCTAATAGAAAACGACATTTCTCTTCTTTAAAGCGTTAAAGTATGGTTGTGAAGAAAGTTCTCCATGAAAGACCTTAGTGAAGCAGCATTTATACTAGGTATAAAGATCTATAGGGATAGATCTAAGAGGCTGTTAAGTCTTTCTCAAAGTACATATATAGACAAGGGGTTGAATAGGTTCAACCTTGAGCATTCTAAGAAAGGTTATCTCCCGATGACAAAGGGGATTAACCTATCTAAGGCTAAGTGTCCAAAGACAGCTCAGGAGAGAATACGCATGAAGGATATACCCTATACATCTGTGATAGGATCCATCATGTATGCTATGATATGTACTAGGCCGAATGTCTCTCAGGCTTTGAGCTTTATGAGCAGATATTAGTCAGATCCAGGTGAAAAGCACTAGATGGCCATCAAGGCAATCCTTAAGTACTCGAGAAGGACTAAGGATGAGTTCTTGATTTATGGAGAAGGTGACCTCACTATCAAAGGTTACACTAATGTGAGCTTTCAATCTGACAAGGATGACTTTAAGTCTCAGTCAGGTTTTGTGTATGTGTTAAATGGAGGGGCAGTATCCTGGAAGAGTTCCAAGTAAGAAACTACTGCTGATTCAACCATAGAATCTGAATACATTGCTGCATGCAAAGCAACAAAAGTAGTTGTCTAGTTAAAGGGATTTATTGGTGATCTCCGTGTGGTGCCTGAGGTTATTGATCTAATTACTTTATATTGTGATAACAATGGTGCTATAGCTCTGGCAAAGGAACCACAGTCTCATCAGAAAAATAGACATGTATCCATAATGTACCATATAATCAGGGAGATTGTTGATGCTAAGATAATAAGATTAGAATATGTTCCCACTGATCCGAACCTTGCGGATGGTCTAATAAAGCCATTGACTTAAGTCAAACATGACCAGCATGTTAAAGCATACGGATTAAACATATGGCAAATTGGCCTTAGTGCAAGTGGGAATTTGTTGGATATGATGTATGCCCTTAAGGCAATTAGGGCGACATATCTTAATTATGTAATAGTACGAATAATTTGTTTAATCAATAAAGGCATTTAATCTTCTGTTTATATCAATATGCTTGTATATATATATATACATACATATATATATATATATACATACATATATATATATACATACATATATATATATATACATACATATATATATATATATACATACATATATATATATATATATACATACATATATATATATATATATATATATATATATATATATATTAAAGCTGGTTAAATATATATTCATTAATGTATGCAAAAGTCCTTGACATATCATAGCATGAAGTCAAAGAAATTGTAGTTGGACTATATTTGGTGGAACTTGCTTCTTGTGCAATTATGATTATGTCTAAACTATCCCTAGTCATAGTTTCATCAAGAAAGGATATTGATAAAATGGAAAGACTAGCATGTGGTCAACTTTCTTGGAAAGGGTCCAAGCAGTTAATCCCCTAAAGACTGAAGGTGGTGCCTTAAGTTTGTCACATGGATATATCTAGGAGATATATTGGAGACCGCAGCAATATAAACACTTGGTATATATATCAATGTGTTAGTGTTTATCTTCATGCAATAAGCTTTGCGAATGTCCTCATCCTTGAGATGCTAGCTACCTTGTGTGGTACTATTGCTATACTTTGGGTCATTACTATACGCTCATTAATTTAGGGTGCTACGGGGGATTGCGACTGTAGTGATGATAGCACGTTGGTAGGCTGAGTAGTCAAAAAGAATCCATCGCTTTGGATATATTAAGGAGTTGTACCTGGCCACTTGTTGGAGTGATGATTGCCATAAACCTCTGCTCAGAGTATGTGTTTGATAGAAATGGTTTCTAATCAAACACACTATGGTAAAAGGCAATATACTTCGATAACAAGTAAATAACTAGGATAGCTTGGAGCAACCTCGCTATTAGTGGGTTAACACTTTAACCGAACCCAATAAACTAGATGGTACCAATATTAAAGAATGGAAGGAATTTATCGCACTGGATAACTATTGCATTAACCGAGATAAAGTCATAAGCATAAATGACATTCCGAGTATAGGGGGATGGTAGACCCTTGCTAGAGGCGTACTACAGTCGTTTAAGGTAATTGAGTTCTATTCACGGTCTAGAGCATCGAGCCAATGGTTCCTTGGAACAAGGGTTGGTTAAGCCTTAACAGCTCAATACTTCAGGATCCTATAAGGTCACACACATTGGACCTTCATCGGACTAAGTAAAGAACTAATAGATTTATTCTATTATGTAAATATAACATAAATAATAATTAGATTATTATTTGATTGGTTAAAATTGATTAGATCAATTTTGGATAGACCAAGGAATTTATTTTGACCGGTAACTAATTAATTAGATCATAAATAAATTATAATTTATTAGATCAATTTTGGTTGGACCAAGAAATTTATTTTGACTGGTGACTAATTTATTAGGGTTAGAAAATAAATATTTGAAAAAGGATTAAAAAGGGGAATTTTGCATTGGCGAGTTAATTGGACCAAGAGTACAAAAGTATTTTGTACAGGCTCAAGTGCATGGGAGTACACCGAAAGGTGTGCGAGCAATGCTGGGCATTGCTCACGGCAGCCCACAAGCAAGGGAAAGCCTACAAGGGCTTTGCCTTGCATGTGCGCATAGCGTGACGCTGTGTGCACATGGGTGGGGAGTAATTACTCCCATCCCACATCGATCACAAGGGGAGCACAATGCTCCCCCAAGCCTCAATATAGGCTGTCCCCTTTCCTTTCAAATTGTACCAAGCTCAAAGCATAAATCCTAAGCGAGATAATTAATCTCTTGGGTAATTGAGCAAGATATTTTTGTGGAGCCTGAATTTATTCGGGCACCGCTAGTTTATATTTTGGGTGAGGCTTCTAGAGTGGTCTAGCAACTACTCGAGGGTTCTTAGTTCTTCCTCCTGGGGAGGTTTTGGTTGGTGGGGTTCGGGTGGATACTGATAGAGGCTATCCTACGATTGGAGGCTTGTGCAAAAAGGTTCTGCAAAAGCATGCTTCAACTGGTAAGTTCTTTTTCTTTCTCTTTTAATTATCAAGTCTTTTTCTTTAAGTGTTTTTAGACTTAATAATTATGCTTAGGTTATTTTTGCATGCTTAGTTTATTTTATGCTTAGGTTATAACTTAGAGTTATAACATGCTTAGTATAAAATAAATATGCTAGGATATAATTTGAAATTATGGTATGCCTAGTCCTTTAGCATGCTAACCTAGGTAGAAAATTATTTAGTTAAGGCTTTAATTAATTTATATGCAACTAATAGGAGTTCATGGGGACAGGGACAAAATTTTGAATTTCTGCCATGCCTCTTATGCATGTTCAATCTGACTGTCAGTTCCCAACACATTGAACATGTATAACAGGCATGGCGGAATTTCAAAATTTTTGTCCATGTCCCTAGGAACTCCTATTAGTTGCATACGAATTAAATAAAGTCTTAACTAAACAATTCTCTACCTCGGTTAGCGTGCATAGGCTAGGCATACCCTAATTCTAAATTATATCCTAGCATAAATATTTTATACTAAGCATGTTATAACTCTAAGTTATAACCTAAGCATGTTATAACTCTAAGCTACAACTTAAGCATGTTATAACTCTAAGCTATAACCTAAACATAAAATAAACTAAGCATGCAAAACAACCTAATTATAACTATTAAGTCTAAAAATGCTTTAAAAAAAGGACCTAATAATTAGGAGAGAAAGAAAGAAAACTCACGAGTTGAAGCGTGCTTTAGCACAACCTCCTTGCACAAGCCTCCAAGCCTAGGATAGCCTCTATGAGTATTCACACGAACCCCACCAACCAAAACCTCCCCAAGAGAAAGAACTAAGGAGCCTTGAGTAGTTGCTAGACCACTCCAAAAGCCCCACCCAAAAAATATAAACTAGAGGTTCGTCAAAATATTCGAGGCCCCTCAAAATATAAATTTGCTCAAGCAACTCAGGAGATTTTTCTTTATAAATCTCTACTTAGGATTTATGCTTGAACTTGGTGCATTGAAATGGGAGAAGGAGGTGCCTATTTATAGGCTTGGGGGATCAAAATTGCTCCCCCTTTTCCAATGTGCGAACTGCACATCCCATAAGCGGGTTTGACCCCCGGGGGCTTGCACAGTATGCTCTGCACGTTGTACATTTTGCTAGCCAGGCTTGCGAGATTTCTAGCAAGCCCGGCTTGCCAGGAATCCCTCGCGAGGCTTAGCCTAACACTGCAAAGGCAGCGATGGTGAGCCCATCCTTGCAGGCTCTCGCAAATGCCACATTGTGGCACTTATGAGCCCACAGTACGGGATTTGGTGCGCCGAATGTGTCGTGAATCTCGCAGCCCCTTTTGTAGTAAAAAATGCCTAACATTTTTACTAGCTCCAACCATTCAAAAAATTCCCTTTTAATCTCTTCTTCAAATAATTAATTTATTTTATGACCCTAATAAAATTAGTTACCGGTCAAAATAAGTTCTTGGCTCATCCAAAATGATCCAATCATTTTTAACCAATTAAATAATAATCCAATTATTAGTACGTTATATTTTGGTAATAGAATAAATCTATTAGTTCTTTACTCAGTCTAATGGAGGTCCAATGTGTGTGACCTTATAGGATCCTGAAGTATTTAGTTGTTAAGGGTTAACCAACCCTTGTTCTATTGGAACCATTGGCTCGAGGTTCTAGACCGTGAATAGAACATGATTATCTTAAACGGCTATAGTACACCTCTAGCAGGGGTCTACCATCCCCCATTACTCGGAACGTCATCTGTGCTTATTACTTAATCCTGGTTAATGCAATAGTTATCCAATGCGATGAACTCCTTCCATTCTTTAATATTAGTACTATCTGGTTTATAGGGTTCGGTTAAAGTGTTAACCCACTAATAGCAAGGTTGCTCCAAGCTATCACAGTTATTAACTTGTTATTGAAATATGTTGCTTTTTACTATAGTGTGTTTGACTAGAAACTATTTCCATCAAACATATACTTTGACAAGAGGTTTATAGCAATCATCACTTCAACAAGCTGCTGGGTACAACTCCTTAATATATTTGGAGCGGTGGATTCTTTTCGACTACATAGCTTACCAACCTGCTGCCATCACTAGACCTGTAACCACCTGTGACATCCTAAATTAATGAGTGTATGGGAATGACCCAAAGTATAGCGATGGTACCACATAAGGTAACTAGCATCTCAAGTATTAGGATATTCTCAACGCTTATTGCATGAAGATAAACACTAACACATTGATATGTAGACCAAGTGTTTACTTTACGACGGTCTCCAATATATCTCCCAGATATATCCATGTGTCAAACTTAAGGCACCACCTTCAGTCCTTAGGAGATTGACTGCTTGGACCCTATCCAAGAAAGTTGACCACATGCTAGTCTTACCGCTTCATCAATATCCTTTCTTGATGAAACTATGACTAGGGATAGTTTAGACATAATCATAATTGCACATGAAGCAAGTCTCACCAAATATAGTCTAACTATAATTTCTCTGACTTCATGCTATGATACATCAAGGACTTTTGTATACATACATCAATGAATATATTTTAGCTAGCTATAATATATTTATAAGCACATCGATATAAGTAAAAGATTAAATGCCTTTATGAATTAAATAATTATTCGTACCATTATATAATTAAGATATATCACCCTAATTGCCTTAAGGGCATACATCATATCTAATAAACTCCAGGTTTTTCACTCGATTCCCCACTTTTCCACTTTCTTGATTTTTAGAATTTCTCAAATTTTGGCATGATTTAGGGTGTTGTAGATCCTAAAATGGAGCCTAATGCATGTAACTTTAGTCTAGGATACTTTTGGGACTGATTTGAATGAGTTTTGGTTGAGATTGGTTGAAAATTGGCTCTTTGGGAATTTTTAAGCAAGGACTTCTTTGCAGGGACCCGTGCGGGTGGGGTGGGACCTGTACGTGTCCTGTTTTTTATACGGGAGGCTTAATGGGACCTGTATAGGTGGGGCGGACCTATACTAGTTTTGTCTTTTGGGACCAAATGTCCAATTCTTTATTTTCTCCAATTTTTCCTAAATTTTAATTTACCCACTGCGTTCTAACCTTGTTGAACTGTGTTTTTGTGTTTTTGTGTTTGCAGTTCCCGTACAAGACTGTGGGAGCCCTGAGATTTTGCAGGAAGTGGTAAGAGGATATCCAAGCTACCGAGTACATTGAGCTGCATACCCATATTAACTCATTCGAGTTCATTGATATCTTCAAGGCCATCCCTAGGCCCTGAAGATGCTGGCTCCTGATGCTATATCGGCCTTGATAGAGAGATGGTCCAAGATGATACACACTTTCCACTTGCCTATCAAGGAGGGAATTGTTACTCCCTTAGATGTGTGTGCATTGACAGGATTGGATTGGAGTGGGGACGTCAGCCACTTCTATGTCTACACCATCCGATGGCACTCGCGGCCTGAGGTGAAGGCCTATGTAGAGAGACTACTTGGGCTTTGTCCTAGGGGGACGGACAAGCTCAAGTGTGGAGAGCTCCATAATTACTGGATTGAGCAGCCGAGCCCTGTTGCTATGAGGAGTAGGGACCAGTATACCGATCTTTCCTAGTGGCCTTCCTCAACACTGTCTTCTTCCCAACCTACTTGAGCAAGCTTAACTACAGTTTGCTCTCAGCCGTCGAGGATCTTGCCATTGTGCCGGGCAAGAATTGGTGTCGGGCCATCCTAGCGCAGTTGTACTATGGCCTGGATGTTAGAGTTCAGAGCTAGCAGTCTAAGCTTAAGATCTACCATCTAATCCTACTAGTGATTCCTAAACTGATCTCTTATGCTTTATCCTTTTATTTGAACTTCTTTGCAACTAACTTTACCTTATTTTATAGATTTAGGCCTTTGACCATTAGTTCATCCCTAGGCCTGGCTTATCCACACAGTCAGAGATGCCTCATATTATCTCTAGGTGGATGGGGCCTTAGCAGCATCAAGCCCTAACCACAATAGAATATTGGGAGCTACGCTTTGATCGGGGTAAACTTCTTTCATGCTGAACAAGTATTTCACATTTTGATAAACATTGGTAAAAACTGCATTTAAAATGTTATGATACTTATAGTGCATTTACTTTATATAGGTCATTCGAGACCTGTGGGAGAGGATGGTCATACACGGAGACATTGAGTGGATGCAAGCTGGCGCGGATGATCGTTGTTTTGTGCTAGAGTCCACACTCTCCCTAGAGTGGTATTTCGGTGAGAGGGTCCGAGATTGGAGGACCAGTGCTAATGTGGAGAGACTGATCCCTCCCGCTATCTCAGTGGGAGTCTTTTGGTTGCATCTAATGCCTGAGACAGATCAGGGGTTATACCTCTTAGGCAAGGGGGCCCGAGTGATGTATGTGGGGGGCTCTTACACTACATTCATCGACCCTTCCCTCCTTCCTCCCTGTGAGAGGATTGATTTCAAGTACACCCCCCTTGTATTCCACTGGATCGATAGTGATTGTGATGATGATGATGATGATGATGATGATAATGATGATAAGGGTGGGCTAAGGGGTGGCCGCGGGGGTCCTTCCGTGGTTTAGAGTACTAAGGGCCCAACTAGGTCTGCTACACCTTCTTCTCATGTATTTTTTCTAACTTACCCTTTGTTAGTTCCTTATTGCTTCTCAAAATTGATTGTGACCCTGAGAGTAATCGTTTATAGTCAGAGCCACTTGCCTCTACGTGGAAGAGGTCTTCTGCTACTGCTGACCCAAAGCCGCCGACGAAGCGGTCTCGCGCTATAGGGAGTGTAAGAGAAGGGGTCCTCTGGGCAGAGTTAGATACTTTCTTCCAACTCCTCGATCATTTAGGGAAGTGATCTGTTAAGGAGGTCAAGCAGTCGGTTCATCCTATCTGCTTTTACCCTATCTAGCTACACTCATATGAGGCTCTCTAATTTAATCTCGTCCTTATAATAACTATTTTAGGATGTTCTTGTTCTGGTATAATTTTCTCTTTCAGGTGACCGTATCTGAGGTAGAGAGGATTGCTAGCGGTTTCTTCTCTATCTCAGACCTACTGCTAGCTCAGGGCGCATTAGGCTTAGTAATTTTTTTACCTATAAAATTTAACAAACTATACATGATGCATGCCATGATATTTACATGTGTATACTAATCTTATAATTTCCATTGCAGACTCTTTTGGCTATGGAGCATGGTAAGTCCACTCAGGACTTGGATGCCTTTAAAGAGCAAGCTAGGTTCCTAGAGGAGCAGTTGCAAGCAACCACTACTGTAGCCGATAAAGCTAGAGTAGAGGCTGCTCAACCGAGGGCCGAGTTTAATGTGTTGCGGTGCCAGTTAGCTCGGATGACTGAGGATAGACAGACACCTAAGTCATCTGATTCCTTATCTGATGATGATAGCTCGGCATATCAAGTGGTATCGATGGTGACTCAGGTGGCTAGAGCTAAGGAATGAGTAAAGGAGACCGATATTACTGTTGGGAGTGTAGTAGGAGCTTCGGAGGTCAGGGTTCCCGATTTTCCTACTACGGATGCTGGTGGGGTAGAGAATCGAGTGATGATAGACATGTACGATCTGCTGGCGGATACACAAGACCAGACACATGAGGAGCGCTAGGGACAGGACCCCTAAAAGCTTAGATTAGACTACAACTACTACTTTCTGGACATTCGATACCTTTGGCCTTGCATGGCTTATCTTGATGCAAACTTAGATTTATACTTTTGCCATTTATCTTTTATGCATGCTGAGCTTTTCTTTTTCTGAACTAAAATCGTTGAATTTTATAATCTACAAACCCTTGTTGCATCTTGACATAATTAACAATAAAGCCCATATAGCGTGTACTACGAGTGAACAAGCTAACTATTGAACACTCAAAGTTCCTGATCATAGTGAACTTGCCCAAAGCAACTGACAAGAATCACCAAGGTTGGCCAGTTAGAACTAGCACTTCTAGGGATACTGTTGGATATGCCCTTAAGGGAAGTAGGGCGATATATCTTAATTATGTAATAGTGTGAATAATTTATTTAATCAATAAAGGCATTTAATCTTTCGTTTATATCAATATGCTGGTATATATATACATTAAAGCTGGTTAAATATATATACATTGATGTATGCAAAAGTTCTTAACATATCATAGAATGAAGTCAGAGAAATTATAGTTGGACTATATTTGGTGGAACCTGCTTTATGTGCAGTTATGATTATGTCTAAACTATCCCTAGTCATAGTTTCATCAAGAAAGGATATTGATGAAACGGAAAGACTAGCATAAGGTCAACTTTCTTGGAAAGGGTCCAAGCATGTAATCTCCTAAAGACTGAAGGTGGGGCCTTAAGTTTGACACACGGATATATCTGGGAGATATATTGGAGACCGCAGCAAGATAAACACTTGGTATATATCAATATGTTAGTGTTTATCTTCATGCAATAAGCTTTGCGAATGTCCTCCTACTTGAGATACTAGCTACCTTATGTGGTACTATTGCTATACTTTGGGTCATTACTATGCACTCATTGATTTAGGGAGCTACGGGTGATTACGGGTGTAGTGATGACAACACATTGGTAGGCTGAGTAGTCTGAAAGAATCCATCGCTCTAGGTATATTTAGGAGTTGTACCTCGCCACTTGTTGAAGTGATGATTGCCTTAAACCTCTGATCAAAGTATATGTTTGATAGAAATGGTTTCTAGTCAAACACACTATGGTAAAAGGCAATATACTTCAGTAACAAGTAAATAACTGGGATAGCTTGGAGCAACCTCGCTATTAGTGGGTTAACGCTTTAACCGAACCCAATAAACTAGATGGTAGTAATATAAAAGAATGGAAGGAATTTATCGCGATGGATAACTATTGCATTAACTGGGATTAAGACATAAGCATAAATGACGTTCCGAGTAATGGGGGATGGTAGACCCTTGCTAGAGGCTTACTACAGTCGTTTAAGGTAATCGAGTTCTATTCATGGTCTAGAGCATCGAGCCAATGGTTCCGTTAGAACAAGGGTTGGTTAAGCCTTAACAGCTCAATACTTCGAGATCCTACAAGGTCGCACACATTGGACCTCCATCGGACTAAGTAAAGAACTAATAGATTTATTCTATTGCGAAAATATAACATAAATAATAATTGGATTATTATTTGATTGGTTAAAATTGATTAGATCAATTTTGGATAGACCAAGGAATTTATTTTGACCGGTAACTAATTAATTAGAGTTATAAATAAATTAGATCAATTTTGGTTGGACCAAGAAATGTATTTTGACTGATGACTAATTCATTAGGGTTAGAAAATAAATATTTGAAAAAGGATTAAAAGGGGAATTTTGTATTGGCGAGTTTAATTGGACCGAGAATACAAAAGTATTTTGTACAGTCTCGAGTGCGTGGGAGTACACCGAAAGGTGTGCGAGCAATGCTAGGCATTACTCGCGGGAGCCCATAAAAATAGGCTGCACATGCGCAGATCACAAGGGCTTTGCCTTGCATGTGCACACAACGTGCACACGCTGCGTGAACATGGGATGGGAGTAATTACTCCCATCCCATATCGCTCACAGGGGGAGTAAAATGCCCCCCCATGCCTATATATAGGCTATCCCTTTTCCTTTCAAATTGTACCAGGCTCAAAGCATAAATCCTATGCGAGATAATTAATCTCTCGGGTAATTGAGCAAGTTATTTTTGCAGAGCCTGAATTTATTCGGGCACCGCTAGTTTATATTTTTGGGTAAGGCTTCTAGAGTGGTCTAGCAACTAATCGAGGTTTCTTAGTTCTTCCTCCTGGGGAGATTTTGGTTGGTGGGGTTCATGTGGATACTGATAGAGGCTATCCTACGATTGGAGGCTTGTGCAAGAAGGTCCTGCAAAAGCACGCTTCAACTGGTAAGTTCTTTTTCTTTCCCTTTTAATTATTAAGTCTTTTTCTTTAAGTGTTTTTAGACTTAATAATTATGCTTAGGTTATTTTTGCATGCTTAGTTTATTTTATACTTAGGTTATAACTTAGAGTTATAACATGCTTAGTATAAAACAAATATTCTAGGATATAATTTGGAATTATGGCATGCCTAGTCCTTTAGCATGCTAACCTAGGTAGAGAATTATCTAGTTAATGCTTTATTTAATTTATATGCAACTAATAGCAGTTCTTGGGGACAGGGACAAATTTTGAATTTCTGCCATGCCTCTTATGTATGTTCAATTTGACTGTCAGTTCACAATAGATACTTGCTATCCTGTTATTTCACAATAGGAGAACTAAGTTCAAGGGATCCTAGTTAAGAGGCATAGTAATTACAAATGATGTTCTAATTATTACAAATGATAAAACTGGCACTTTTGATTTGAGTTCTAATTTTTGCATAGGCCCCTCGGTGTGAGATGACCTATCGAACATTTATCTTCATTTCTTTTTGTTCTGATTTTTGCCTGCACTATCCTTGACGGTTTAGTTCAACAGAATTTTCTTTTTCTTTTCTTTTCCTTCACTTTTTCCTTGATAGCCCTTTCGGGTTTTCAATCCGGAAAGCTTTTTCTTTCTTTTTCTTTTGTCTTAACTTTTTCCTAGACCGCCCTTTCGGGTTTTCAATCCAGTAGACATTTTCCGAATTTTACATAGGTCCTATTTCTTTTATGCCCTATCGGTATTTTTTGTCTTTTTATTGAGTAATGTACGCGCAGTGAAGATAACAACAAAGATGCACAAATTGCAGAGAAAAACTGATATTCACATACCTGAGATTAATTCACCTAAAGATATGCATTCATTCATAAGAGCAAAATTCTTAGCAAATCATAACATGTTCATTGATGAGATTAATTTCAGTACATAGGCAATGGTAAAAATTTCCAATGGTTAACCCCTACTGCCTACTGGTCTTTTACAGCTTTTCTAGAAAGCAACTGGCATTTTTCTCTCAATGCCCTAACTTTTGTATAAGCCGCCCTTTTCGGGTTTTCGACTTAGAGGGCTTTATTTGTGTTGGAGTACCCTAACTTTTGCCTGACTGGTTTATGGAATACCGATCAGCGGGTCGCACCCTAATTTTTGCCCGAGCAGTAGAGGACCACTCGTCGGGTGATTTATCCCTTTATTTTTTTATGCTGCTTTTCAATGATTTAATTCTTTTGACCTACACATGATAACGCTTAAGCCTATCTTGACTGGATTCACGAACTCATTTCCATCCATAACCATAAGCTTGATTCCTCCCTTGCAAAGGACTTGATTAGCTACAAAATGTCTTTCCCAATTAGGCCAGAACTTGCCCCTAGCATTGGTGTTGACCTAGCGTAGTTGTTTGAGAACCAGATGATCTGCCTTTAGAGGCTGCTTTAGGTATCTAACTCTGTTGTTGTAAGCTCGAGCCATGCATTGCTGATACATCTATAGGTGGTCAAGTGCCTTGAGTCTCTTCTCATCTATTTTGTTCAACTATTCAAAACTAGCCCTAACCTAATCTGACTCTTTCAGCCAAACTTCAAGTGCCACTCGTAAAGATCTCACTTCTATTTTGATAGGTAACACGGCTTCCATTCCATATACCAAGGAGAAAGGTGTCTGATCAGTGGGTGTCCTTACACTAGTTCTATACCCCCAAACTATAAATGGAAGTTTATCAGTCCAATCCCTGCAGGTAGCCACTATCTTAGACAATATCCTCTTGATCGATTTATTGGCAGCCTCAACTGCCTATTAGATTATCGCCTATATGGAGAAGATCTGTGATGCTAACCATTGAACTTCTCAAATAATTCAGTCATGGCCCTTTGAAACTGAACCCCATTATCGGATACCACATGGTGCAGAACCCCATATCAAGCAAAAATATGCTTCTTTACGAACTTGACCGTTTTCTTGGTAGTGATACTGGTGTAAGATTCGGCCGCTACCCATTTTGAAAAATAATCAAGTACGACCTAAGTATGACTATGATTATCCACACAGTCGGCATTCATTATGGTCCAAAAGTATCCCATTCTCTGAATCTTCCTAGCCAAAGCCATCCCATTCATATGTGAGCCGCAATCCCCTGAGTGCACTGGGTCGTTACTCTTCTGCCTCTTCTTCTGTTAAACATCTCAACAATAAAACCTTCAGTTGTCCTTTTGAAGAGATCCTCATCAACTAGTCTAAACTGTGTTGCTAACCTCTTGAGGGTCATGCAATCAGAACTTGATAACCTTTCAGGACATTCCACTTCTTTCAAAAACCTCTTAATGTCATTGTTAGCACGGTCTGCTCAGCCTGATGAGGAATAATGCCTATTTCGTTCAGTGATCAGACAAATGAGGCAAAACGGACCGAATTATCATCCAAAATCTGAAATTAAAAAATCCACAGGAAGCTCCGATTTAGCATTTCCTACTGAAAAATCAAAAAGTCAAAGTTTGGTCAAACATAGGAAATTAGCCCGCCAACTATTTATCGATCTACAGTTAAAAAATCAAATCTTACCACGATCCGGCCAAGATTTACGGGATCTGATATCAAATCCTGTTATAGTGGTAGTGAGCTCACCAGCTATTTACCTATGTAAATAGCCTGCCGGCTATTTACCAACCCTCTATATAAAGGGGTGCACCCCCATCATTTCTCAATGGATACGCAAATTTAGTAAAATCCCAAAATTACCTTTGTGTCATTTTTCTATTTCGGGAATCTCAAAAGCCCTGAAACTCTGTCAAAATACTCCCAGATCCCAGCTCTACGACCGACACTCGGTATAAACTCAGTCTTCGGTCTTTTTAGACCAAGATCCCACAGTGATCTTTAGTCTAAAAATGACTTAAACTTTACATTTCTTTCAGAAATAATCCAAGATTATAGTCATATCTTGGATTAAATCTATTTTCCAACCAAATCAAAATCCCTAATAACTTTGGTCCTGTACCGGCTCTCAAGTCATTCTGGATAGACAAAAGGTAAACTGAGGGTAATTGGCTATAAGCCCAACTTTCAAATTCATTAAAATACATTTTTATTGCTTTTATTATTACATATTGCATTCCATTTCTCTGGTTAAATTAGCCACCGGTGCCACTTAAATTATAATATGTGTAAATAAGCTCACAGGTATAGACATATATCCAGAATGTGAGGAAACTCTATCCGAGTTTTCGGGCCCAGACCCGAGTGCTACCGTTACTCTGCCAAAAATTTGGTAGAAAATGTCTATTTATTGAGCCGTTATAATGCTCGTTTTATTTCTCGAATTTAATTCTTAAATAAAGCCGTTATAATGCCCATTTTATTTCTTAAATTTAATTCTTAAATAAAGCCGTTATAATGCCCGTTTTATTTCTTGAATTTAATTCTTAAATAAAGCCGTTATAATGCAGAAACCACCGCAAATTCCAAAATTCCAAAATTAATCCAAATAATTTGAACAATATGATAAACTATCATGTCCGAACTCAGAATATCATTTTCTTTTCGGTATAAAAATCCCTTTTAGGATCAGCATACCACAATTCCCGGTGGAGCTAAACCGAGAGGCGACTCTATTTTATTTTTAAACAAATTAAAAAGTGCTTTATCTTAAAAATATCTTTTATCAATAAAATGTGCGAATATATTTCTCAATATAATCACATTTTAGCCTACAAAGACACCGCATTTAAGCAAATTGGATTTTCTCAAACCGTTTGCTACCTATGCAGGTTTATTAAATATAAATAAACTAAAAATGGACATCATAAACATCACGATTGTTTGTAAACTAACCACATCTTTATGCAGCCATGAGATTTGCGTGTGGCATCTCATTTTATCTCTCGAGGCCAGCGGGTCCACAAAGGCTCAACCCGTGCACTGAATTTGACCGAGACTAGCGAGTCCACCTAGGCTCAGCCCATGAGCCAAAATTGATCGAGACTAGTGAGTCCACCTAGGCTCAGCCCATGAGCCGAAATTAATCGAGACTAGTGAGTCTACCTAGGCTCAGCCCATGAGCCAAAATTAACCGACCGAGACTAGTAAGTCCACCTAGGCTCAACCAGTGAGCTGAAAGATGCCAAAACCCTTTGAGTGACCCTGGTGTCAACTCACCCTTTGGACCAATGAGTCGAAATCCTTTGAGTGACCCTAGAGTCAGCTCGCCCCTTGGACCAATGAGTCAAAATCGTTTGAGTGACCCTAGAGTCATCTCGCCCCTTGGACCATTGAGTCAAAACCCTTTGAGTGACCCTAGGCCCCTTGGACCAATGAGTGAAAACCCTTTGAGTAACCCTAGAGTCAGCTTAACCCTTGGACCTATAAGTCAAAACCCATTGAGTGACCCTAGAGTCAGCTCAACCCTTAGACCAGTAAGTCAAAACCATTTGAGTGACCCCAAAGTCAGCTCAGCCCTTGGACCAATGAGTCAAAACCCTTTAAGTGACCCCAGTGTCAGCTCAACCCTTGGACTAGAGAGTCAAAACCCTTTGAGTGACCCTAGTATCAGCTCAACCCTTGGACCAGTGAGTCATAACCCATCAAGTTACCCTAGCATCAACTCAACCCTTGGACTAGTGAGTCAAAACCCTTTAAGTGACCGTGTCAGCTCAACCCTTGGACTAATGAGTCAAAACCCTTTTAAGTGACGCTAGTGTCAGCTCAACCCTTGGACCAGTGAGTCAAAACCATTTGAGTGACCCTAGTTTCAGCTCAACCCTTAAACTAGTGAGTCAAAACACTTTGAGTGACCCTAGTGTCAGCTCACCCCTTTGGACTAGTGAGTCAAAACCCTTTGAGTGACCCTAGAGTCAACCCACCTATGACCAGCAAGTCAACTCACCCGGCTATCGAGTCAAATCTGACTCAAACCCTTGGTCTTTGATCCACGCATTTATGATATTTCGCAAATATTACAGACTCCTCTTACCGATTGCTCCTTTTTAATTGGCATGCACTCTACGCCCTATTATTTGGTCATATCCCTTCATTCACACATTCATTAATTCACCCATTCATTCAATCATTAGAAAAACCATTAGGACCCTTGAAACGTGGGAGGCCCGAATTTTTTTTTTTGGAAAAGGAACGAAACGAGGTAAAATTCAACTAAGGCGTGTATCACATACCCGAAAGTCGGAACCCCAATCGATAATTAAGTTGAACGAGCCTAAAGAAACCATGGTAGATGATGATGCTATTAAGCAGTCCCTTATGAGGATTATGATCACTCAAGAATTTTAAAACACTTAGGAGAGCCTGAACGCATCTAACTCTAGAAAGATGGAGCAAAAAGAAGCTGAATTGACTAAACTAAGAGCTAAGATGGCCGGATTGGAAGCCATGGTGCCAGAAGTTGAGAAGATTACGAGCCTGTCTACTGACCAATACATGGACATAGAAAAGTTTGCTCTCTCTATAATAGAGCCCTTACCTGCTAACTTTGTGATGCCCTACATCGCACCATATGATGGAACTGATTCACCAACAGCCTATGTTGAAGGTTACCTTAGAGTCATGACAAGCATGAGAGTTCCTAAAGTTTATATTATCAATCTCTTGCAGACCATTCTCTGTGGGTTAGCGACTGATTGGTATATGAGAATGCCGACCAATGTTAAGTCTGAATGGAAGTTGCTTTGCTCAGCTTTCATTGAGAACTTTGCATTTAATATGAAGATTAAGAACTCTCTAAGACCTTAAATGAGCAAGGCAATTCCCGAATGAAACCTTTGAAGCTTATTATCTAAGGTGGATGTCAATCCGAGTTCTAGTAAGCAGAGCTCCTGATTAGGAAGCATTGATTGTCAAGCTAGAGGAAGGTTCCAACCGCGATGAGATAAAAATGTTGCAATTCAAGACTGTCAGTGAGATAATTGAATATGCCAAGAAAATAGAAAAGTATGATGAAGAGGACCGACTAAGGGAAGATGAGCTCGGTCAAATGGTGTAAAATTATTGCACGGAAGATGACCAACCAGATCTTGTGGACCCAGAGATCGAATATCATTCAGATGAAGAAACTCTGGAAGACTAAGATGAAAGACCAAATTAGAAATAGTATGGCAGGCAACGGCATCTCAGAAGAAGTGGGAGATACGCTAAATAATGAAGATTGCTCTTCTATTTTTATCTCTAGTGCTTTTGAAATAAACATTGTTATAAACAATATTATGAATAAATATGCTTGCATATGCAATGTTTCTGCTAATGATTCCATGTATTCATTCCAGCATACATTTGACATATTTAACATTCATGATGCTCCAATTAAGGAAATAAATTTAGGCACATTTGAAAAACCCATAAATGGTATCTATTTCAAATAACTTGACTACTACAAAAGAGAGAGAAAAAAAAGAAAATAATAAAATCATGTGGTTGGCTTTGCCTGGTTCAATCAAGCACATCCAATCAATAAAATGTCCTTACTACTCGTAAGGGCAAATGAAGAATAGATCATTAAAGAATCTTCTCAAGTCAATAGACAAGTCACTAGACAAAATCGAGAGAAGAAAATCACTCGAACCATGCCTCAAATAAATTTAGATGAAATTTACTCTGTGCCAAACGATAAAAATCAGATGGCAAACACCCAAGCAACTCTAGCATGATGTACAAAGGACCTCATCAACAATACAACAATAATGAAAACCAAACCAACAAATCCAATGAGACTAATCTCAAAAGATTTGTTTTTCCTTATCGCGTATTACTCGACAAGGAGCATAAAGGTCGATAAGGATCTCACACATGAAAAAAAGTCAAATCAACTAGAAGTATCTAGCAAATGGAATGTCTTCGAACAATTGTATGAAAATGTCTCAACCTGAGACATGACATCATTGAAATGACATATCCTTCCTCTACCAAGGAGAACCACCATGAACCGAATGAATAGGTCAAAGTCGATTCTCGTAAAGGTCCGTGAACAAAGGATGACCAGGACAACAAAAATAACTGACAAAGTCAAAATCAAGGGAATCGATACTAAAGCAAATGAAAGTAGTGCATGGTAATGCTAGGGGCAAATTCCCCCTAAGAGACCCAACATGGTGAAATAGGTTCTCATCAAGGGAATGCTACACATCTGGGACATCAAAGGAAATAAGTTCACGAACCCCTCAAATAAGAATAGGCTCATGCAATACCACGAAAACTAAAAAAAAAATAGAAGAAAAAAGGGCCTGCTAAAATCTAGTGATGGCTTTTAGGCAAAAATAAAGATGAAAAAAAGAGAGGAATCAACTGGTAAAACCTGAAAAGTACCGTTGATAACAGGAGAAAAAGTTTTTGGTAATAGATACTAAACTTTTGTGCCTAAAAATATTTCTTTGACAGATGTGTCGTTTTGCTGAATTGTTAAATGTCTGCACTTAATGAATACACATAATTGTTAAAAGAAACATTCATGTAACCGCTCTAGTTTATACAGTGCATGCATATAAAAAATTTCAAAAAGGAAATAAGAGCCTGCTGGATTGAAAACCCAAATGGGCAGTCCAAGCAAAAGTTAAGGCAAACTGATAAATTGAAAACCTGAAAATGGCGGTTTATACAAAAATTAGGGTTAAAAAAGGAAAGAAAAAAAAGCCCGTTGTGCTTCGATTTAGGAAAAAATTAGGGCATAACCTCTGCATGTAAGAATAATCAAAGTCATTCATTGCAATGACTTACCAAACGACAACAAGCACAGTCACTCAATCCAAAGCCTTTGCAAAGGAGCAATATTCGTCATCAACACGAGCATATGAATCTCCCATATCTCCAAAATGTGAGCAGACAATCTTCTTGCACTCAGCTACACAAGAATTCTGAGAACTGCTGATGCATGCCATACTATCTGCACGATCAATCAAAAGAATAAAATCTAACCTTTGTCAGTCCAAGCAACTGGAGTTTACCTGCTTAGTCTCATGCTATATGCCATAAGAAGCAAAAGGTTTTCAACCCGGGAATTCATTGGAGCTGTGAAGGAACCGAGAGCTTTCCTTATTCAAGAAGTCCAGTGCACAGCCAGCCCAATGACTAAAGTGAAATGGATCCAAAGCGCACACAACAACAATAAAAATGACAAGCTCATCCCATGAATCTATGAAGCCTACATCTAGGACTCTAACCTAAAATCAAATTTTCATCATCACTGAGAATGATAGAAACCAAGAAGCCAATGATACAATAGAATACTATTGATAACCAAGCAGGCCTCATCTTACAACTGAACAATTCCATCCTATGATGATAAAATGCATTGCATAAACATTAAAAATCATGCATTATGCAAAACATTTGTATTTATAGGTGCAAATGCAACAAGTCACGAAGTAGACATTGTTAGTCACCAACAAATGCAACGTAAT
Organism: Euphorbia pulcherrima; assembly: GCA_947683365.1. Classification (NCBI taxonomy): domain Eukaryota; kingdom Viridiplantae; phylum Streptophyta; class Magnoliopsida; order Malpighiales; family Euphorbiaceae; genus Euphorbia; species Euphorbia pulcherrima. The sequence continues at coordinate 48,612,862 of CANTUS010000014.1, forward strand.
GCAAAATACGCTCAGACGCTCTCTAAGATTAAGAGGCATATGAGAAAATGCTTCAACATCATAACATAATAGCAATAAACTCCAAAGTCACAAAAAAAATTGACTACCTAATGACATAGACAACAAATCAATCATTCAAGACAAATCCGACAGTTCTCTAAAGAGAGAATCGATCACCAAATTGGATAGTTCTCCTCCTAATAGAGAGAACTGATCACCAAAGTCAATAGTTCTCCTTCCAGTAGAGAGAACTGATCACTAAATTCGATAATTCTCCTCCTAAAAGGGAGAACTGATCACCAAATTCAATAGGTCTCCTCCCAGTAGAGAGAACTGATCACTAAATTCAACAATTCTCCTCCCAATAAAGAGAGCTAATCACCAATCTGACAGTTCTCCTCCCAGTAGAGAGAAATGATCACCAAATTCAACAGTTCTCCTCCCAAAAGAGAGAACTGATCACCTTATTTGACAATAGTTACTCCCAGATGATAAGCTTGATCACCACATTTGACATTTCCTCAGCAGGGAAAAGCTACTGAGTGATGCATCCTCCCAATTTGATTAAGGGCAAATGCAAAATTAATGCATCATGCACTTACACAACTCATCATACATCAGTAAATGTACTACATCACATGCATCATTGAATAAGAATGCATAAAACTCTTCCAAAAGACTAAGCTTCATCATCTTAATCCAGTGAGATCTTTACCTAGCACATCATAGCTAAACCTTAGATCCAGTGAGATCTTTACCCCGATACATCATAGCCGAACCTTAGATCTAGTGAGATCTTTACCCCAGCATATCATAGCCGTACCTTAGATCCAGTGAGATCTTTTACTCAATACATTATAGTCTAACCTTTGATCTAGTGAGGTCTTTACCCTGACACATTATAGTCGAACCTTAGATCCAATGAGATCTTCCCAATTTATGTTAATGACATGTAGTGTCATCTCAAATTATGTCAATAACATGCAGCGCTATGTCAAGTCAAGTAGAATTAAGTTTTGTAGGGTCATGTATTGTGCTTGCCACATGCAGTGCCATGTCGGCTTATATTTTGCAGGAAATCTCAATGATAAGTGGTAGATAGTGACTAAATCCCTAGTAAGAAAAACTACTCAATGGCGACAGACAGTGCCCTACTTGATGGTGAGACAAACTGCTCAATGGAGGCAGATAGTGCCCAGCTCGATGGTGAGATAAACTGCTCAACAATGGTGGATAGTGCCTAACTTGATGGTGAGACAAACTGCTCAATCGTGGCTGATAGTGCCTAACTCGATAGTGAGACAAATTGCTCAATGGTGGCGGACAGTGCCTAACTCGATGGTGAGATAAACTGCTCAATGGTGGCGGACATTGCCTAACTCGATGGTGAGATAAACTGCTCAATGGTGGTAGACAGTGCCCAACTCAATGGTGAGACAAACTGATCAACGGTGGTGGATAGTGCCCAACCTGATGGTGTGACAAACTGCTCAATGGTAGCAGATAGTGCCAACCTAGATGGTGAGACAAATTGCTCAATGGTGGTGGACAATGCCCAACTCGATGGTGAGATAAATTGCTCAATGGTGGCGGACAGTGCCCAACTCATTGGTAAGACAAACTACTCAACGGTGGCAGATAGTGCCAAACTTGATAGTGAGACAAACTGCTCAATGGTGGTAGACACTGCTTAACTCGATGGTGAGACAAACTGCTCAATAGTGGCAAGACAATGCCCAACACTATGGTGTGGAAAACTGCTCAATCGTGGCTGACAGTGCCACACTCCCTAGTCAGAAAACTACTCGACAGTTGTGGATAGTGCAGCACTCCCTAAGAAGAAAAATGCTCAATGATAGCCGACATTACTTCTCCCAAATGAGAGGTTGATTACTAAATATGTCAATACTTCCTCCATATGAGAAGGCTAAACACTATATTTGACCTTTCCTTAGTAGAGAAAACTGATCAAGGCATGGCTAACAGTGCCATTTTCCTAGAAGAGAAAATAGATCTTCTGCATCATGCAAAACCGAGTTTTAAAATGGGTGGACCAAAATTTTCTGTACACCGTTAAGGACATTAAAATTTTTCCAAACCTGCATTTTCTTATATCCCCGACCTCTTTTCTTTTTACATTTACTCCCCACCGGATTCTTGTTTAAAGATTTTCATCAACATTCTTAATCGAAGGGGAAAAATTTTTTGTTTTTCAAAATTATCGATTAAGAAATGTTGATTGTTTCTAAAAAGGTTTTTCATATCCTTATCACACAAGAACACTGGTTTTGACAGTAGCTCTTTCATCTGTGTACATGTAATTTTACCTCCACGGTAAAAATTTTGTATGCGAGGGGCAAACTGTTAGCACTGTCTGCTCAGCCCAATGAGGAATAATACCTATTTCGTTTAGTGATCAGATAAATGAGCCAAAAACGACCGAATTGTCATCCAAAATCCAAAATTCAAAAATCCACATTCTAAGGAAGCTCCGATTTAGCATTTCCTACTGAAAAATCAAAAGGTCAAAGTTTGATCAAACATAGGTAATTAGCCCGCTGGCTATTTACTGATCTATACTAACAAAAATCAAATCGTACCAAGATCCGATTAGGATTTACGGGATCTGATATCAAATCCTGTCAGAGTGGTAACTAGCCCACTGATTATTTACCAACCCTCTATATAACGGGGTGCACCCCCCCTCATTTCTCAACAGAGACGCAAATTTGGTAAAATTCCAAAATTACCTTTGTGTCCTTTTTCAGTTCCGAGATTCCCAAAAGCCCAAAACTTAATCAAAATACTCCCAGATCCGAGCTCTATCACGGACACTCGGTATAAGCTCAGTCTCTAGTCTTTTTAGATCAAGATCCCACATTGATCTTCGGTCTAAAAATGATTTAAACTTTATATTTCTTTCAGAAATAATCTAAGATTATAGTCATAACTTGGGTTAAATCTATTTTCCAACCAAATCACAATCCCTAATAACTTCGATCCCGCACAGGCTCTCAAGTCATCCTGGACAGACAAAAAGGTAAACTGAGGGTAATTGGCTCTAAGCCCAGCTTTCAAATTCATTAAAATACATTTTTATTGCTTTATTATTACATATTGCATTCCATTTCTCTGGTTAAGTGAGCCACTAGTGCCACTTAAATTATAATATGTATAAATAAGCTCGCAGGTACGAACAAACATCCAGAATGTGAGGAAACTCTATCCGAGTTTTCGGGCCCAGACCCGAGTTCTGCCATTACTCTGCCAAAAATTCGGTAGAAAATGTCTATTTATTAAGCCATTATAATGCCCGTTTTATTTCTCGAATTTATTCTTAAATAAAGCCGTTATAATGGCCGTTTTATTTCTTGAATTTAATTCTTAAATAAAGCCGTTGTAATGCAGAAATCACCACAAATTCCAAAATTCGAAAATTAATACAAGCAATTTGAACAATATGAGTAACTATTTTGTCCGAACTCAGAATCTCATTTTCTTTTCAATATAAATATTCCCTTGAGGATCAGTATACCACAATTTCCGGTGGAGCTAAATCGGGTGGCGACTCTATTTTATTTTTAAATAGACTAAAAAATGCTTTATCTTAAAAATATTATTTCTCAATAAAATGTGCAAATATATTTCTCAATATACTCACATTTTTAGCCTACAAAGCCACCACATTTAAGCAAACTGGGTTTTCTCAAACCAAACCAAACACCGCAGTAACCGCATCAAACCAAATCGCACCCCGCACACAGCACTCCGAGCGCAACCAGACCCATAAAATGTTCGCCCACTCATAGTCGTCAAACCAACGAGTCTTTTGCTCCTCTACAATCATAACTCAAACCTTCTCGTGAAATAGTGAACGATCCATTTTATTATCAGTAAACGAATGGGTTGAGCCTCTTCTCCTTTCCACATTGAGGCTAAGGTAGCCAAAGATTCGGCCATCTGATTCTCATCCCTCGGTATATATTGGAAGAAGCATTGATTGAACTGTACTAACAAATCCCAAACCGCTTCCACATATGGCCTGAGTGACTCTTCTTTGATTTCCCACACCCATACAACAAGCTTTATCACTGGTGCGAAATCTCCCATCACCCTTGCTTCTTTTGCTCCTACTTTTAATAGAGCGTCAAGATTGACAAGACAAGCTTCATATTTGGCTCCATTATTGATGACTGGGAATTCTAATCATTTGCTCAGTAGGATAACCTCACCTTGAGGTATAATGATGATTACCCCAAGACCAGCATACTTTTGATTCATAGCCCTAAGACCAGCACCCTTTTGATTCATGATCCAATTATCCTTCTTTACTTCCACTGCTGCTAACTGCTCATCGGGAAAATCTAGGTTTTTGACATAATCGGACTCTATGGGTTGGCTAGCTAAAAATTCAGCAACTACTCTCCCTTTGATGACCTTTTCTGTGACATACTCAATATAAAATTTGGATAGCAAAAGAAGCCAACAAGAGAGTTTTACTGCCAATGTAGGGGATTGACAAAGATACTTCATTGGGCCTACCTTTGCAACTGTTTGAATTCTGTAAGATTGGAAGTAATGCCTCAACTTCTTGGTCAACCATACCATCACAGTACACGTTTTCTCCACTACTATGTATTTTGTCTCATATTCCAATAACTTCTTACTCAAATAGTAGACGGCGTGTTTGCTCTTATCTTCCTATTATTAGACTAACATAGCACCCACAGATGAATCTTCTATGGTAAATAGAGAACTAATGGCTTACCAGGCATGGGAGGTTTTAGGACTGGGGGACTCATAAGGTAAGCTTTTATCTTATCAAAGGCTATCTGGTATTGTTCGTTCCACACTATCAGTTGCTTCTTTCTCAACTATTTGAAGATTGGCTCACACACTGTCGTTAACTTGGCAATAAAATGACTTATGTACTTAAGTGATCCAAGAAATGACCTGGCTTCTCTTTCTGTTTTAGGAATATGCATTTCTTGAATAGCTCTAACCTTATCAAGGTTAACCTCAATTCCCCTCTGACTGATAATGTGGCCCAAGAGTTTCCCTGATGTAACCCCAAACACATACTTTTCAGATTCAAACGAAAGTTATATTTCTCAATTCTTGTTAAGAACCTATCTAAAATCTTGGGAAGCTCTTCCCTCGTGTTAGACTTTATTAACATGTCATATACATAAACCTCAACCTCTTTGTGGATCATGGCGTGTATTAAGGCTGTCACGGCTCTCTGATAAGTTGCCCCTGCATTTTTCAACTACCTTATAACAATAGACCCCCTACTCTTTGATGAAAGATGTCTTGACCTTGTTGATCAGGTCCATTAGGATCTGATTGTACCCAGAAAACCTATCTAAGAATGAGTACATCACAGCTCTAGCGGCACTATCTACTATCACATTGATATGTGGCAATGGGAAATCATCTTTTGGAGATGCCTTATTTAAGTCGCGAAAGTCGACGCACATAAGTCTAACCTTTGGTAACTATATCGAATACTTGATTACCTCAATCAATTTAGCCTCTAATAATCTAGCGACTTTAGCTTTGATTTTGTCGGCCCATTCCGGAAGCAATCTTCTTAACTTTTATAACTGGTTTAAACTTAGGATCGGTTGGGATGTGATGTTCAACAATTTGGCGATATATCACAGGCATGTCTTTGTAAGACCAGGCGAAGGCCTTAACATGTTCTCTAAGAACTTTTATCATCTCTCTTTTTTTGATAGGGGTCAAGTCATTGGATATTGTTACCATTTTTGGAGTTTCCTTAGTACCTAAATTAATGTGATGCAATGAAACATCACGAATGCTAAAAATGTCATGCATGTAGTCAGATGAATGCATGGTACCATCAGGCGAAACATCACACAAGTAAGCAAAATCATTATCCTTATCATTAGGATGCCCGAAGGCTACATCATTTTCATTACACAAGATTGCATAGTCATCCTCCACAGGCGGAGGGCCATCTTGGTCATCCATCAGGATGTGAGTCGGGTTGGGGTCCGAATCTTGCAATTTTTTTCTCGATCAACACATCATCCACAGTTTTTCTCGTGACTTGGGCAAGGTTCATCAAGGCTTTCTAAATAGGTGTCTGCTACTTATCCCCCAAGCATAGTATGGTGTATATCAAAGTAGTGAGGGCATCGATAGCTTTTTCCACTTCAATCTTTGATGGTCACTGTCCTTCATTTTCTTGGAACGCTTTTCTACTTCTATGGCTGCTTCATAACATTCAAGAATAGTCTTGTATGCTTTCAGAAATGCTATCTTGCGGAAGTAAGGAGATAACCTAAAGATGAATTGATCAGCTAATTCCTTCTCATGAGGCTTCCTTTTAAGAGCTACCAAGACCATTAACCACCTTTGAAAATAATCATAGATGGGTTCCCCACCCCACTGCCTGATAGCTATAAGATCGAATATGGATGGTTCTTCCCTTGCTTTCTTGGTCTCTAGGACGCGCTTACTTATATCATCCTCTTCGTACCTGAGTTGATCATAGCTATTACCTCTCCTCTTCTCCTGGGTTCATAAATCTTCTTTTTGCTAGTTAGTTTTGTGATAACCTTGAGGAGAGCTTCACATACTTTTATCGGATGACCTGAGCTGACATGGTACATTCAGAAGTTGCCCCTTTCTTCAAGCTTTGGCCGAACATATGGCTGGAGGTGATTAATCAACCCATACTTCTTTGGCTTCTTGAAGAGCTTCAAAAGAGGAGTTTTCCAAGGTGAGATATCATCGAGAGTCATAGGGTGAATCTTTTAATCGTGAGCTATACCATAGGGTAAACCCATGAAATAAGGAAGGGTCGTCCCCTTTGGCATAAACACAAAATTGGGAAACTAACTCAGTTCCTTGCTACGGCGAACTTGTGAAATGGCCTCTTGATGAAGTAGGTGAGACCCAATACTAGCTACAAGGAGCATTGGGTTCGCTGGCTGGATGGATCCACCAAATTGAGCCATAAGATGAACTGGGAGTAAGGGAGTTTGCCAAATCTTGAAGTGAGGTAGTAACCAAAAGATCAATACATGCATAGGATGGGATATGCATTAATGATGCACAACAATGCGTGGTGGGGTTAATTACAAGGGAATGTAACACAATACATGTGAACCAATCAATTCCGCCCTTATTTCTCCCGCCAATTCTGAGGGCATTCTTCCTTAGTTTAATCTCACATAGAAAAAGGATACCTTGAAGGAAAAATTCTAAGGCTTTCGATAAGAATGGTGTAGGGACATATTGAAAGTTGATGTAGAAGGTTCCCATCGCATGAAGCCTCAAAGAGGGAGATGACAATAAGTGCTCCACCCCTTGGGTGTACCCATACTCTAAGCTGGTATGGTTGACACCTTCGTGAGTTTCGCAGAATAATAGGGCACCCTAACCTTGCGCTAGAAGAAGAGCGCATCTAATTCTAGAGAGAGAAGGAGATGAGAAGATAAAGTGTGATAGTTTTCCCAAATGATGAAGAAGAAAACGGGTTGAATTAAGTAAATGATTTTCGTTGATGATCTTAATCTTTTAAGATTTTGAAATAAACCAAAATTTTACAAGTAGATTATAATCCCCAGCAGAGTCGCCATTATGAGGTGTCGATGACGTGAGGGTCTCCCTTCGCGCCTTGTGGTGGGGCCCACTAGGGTGATTGGTTAATTAATTTAGGCGTGATGAAACCATTTAGTTCAAGTTTGCACATTTTAACCAATTTTATGAATAAAAGAATCGAGACCCAAATCTTGATACAAATGATAGAGTCGCCACCCAAGTTGTGTACTTGGGAAAGAGTTTTAGTACGGTTCCCATTGGACGGTATACTCATACCTTTTGGATCAAAGATTCAGGTATTAGATGAGTCACTTATTTCTCAATTAGTTAATTCAAAATTACATTCGCCGTATAAAACCGTTTTATTTTCATCATTTGGGGAATTATTATGGAAAGCCTATTTTTCTGCACTCTTTCACACTCAATCCATGCGTTTATAATTTACAATAAAGTACAAGCAAAAACTAGGGGAATAAAAATTACAACGGGGGAAAATGGGGAAATTGCAAAAGAACCTATATATTTGTTTTAAGTTGTAAAACAAAATAAAATAAATTCCCCTGACTCCACAAAGATTAACACAGTTTATAACACATCATAAGTCAGCATTTTATTAAGAAAATGTGATTATGTTAGCATGGCGGTTTTGCGATCGATAGTGCCTGGACGGCTTCTAGGAATGGAAAAAAAATAACGGGTCTTCAGCATATTTTGTTGTGAAAACACATTTTAACTTTTGGGGATTGATTTACCAGATTATTAGTGAAACTAATCGCATGGCAAATGGTGATGTTAGATTGATTTTACATATTAAAAAGGGAATTTTGGGTCCTGCCTGGAGGCCACTACCCGTACGCGGTGGGGTGGGACCCCGTACGGGTGCTGGTGGGGGCCCCGTACGGCTATGGGGGGACCCGTAGAGGTCCTGTCTGGTCCAGACAGAACCTCAGTTCGGCAAATATGACAGATTCAAATAGATGGAGCAAAATATGAGCAATAACGATAAAATAAATGAGATGTGAGTCTCTTTGAAACTCAAGAGCGTACCTTTGCGACGTGAATCCACTTTGAAGCGATCCCTGTGCTGAGAGAGAGTCTAGCCAAAGTAGATGATGAAATGGGGATTTTAGGATTGTTTAGGTGTGGACAGAACCTCCCCCAAACCCTAATAAACGAAGCTTGAAATGAATAAAATATGGACAAAACCTCAAGGAATGGGTTTTCTCCCTATTGTATACCTTCTATACCTCAACTATACCCTTTCTATACCTAGGGGTGTTCATCGGTCGGTTCGGTTGAATAAGAACCAAACCAAAGAAACCGAAAACCGAATAAGGTAAACCGAACCATTAATCTAGTTCGGTCGGTTATTTCGGTTTTCATTTAAATATTTTTGTCCGATTTAACATCTTTTCATTTTTACATTAAGAAATTGTTGTACATTTAAAACATCTATAATCTGCTTGTGTTTTGTGTAATAAAGCCAAAATGCTATCTAAGTCAATGACATCCAGATTAGAGTGCTAGACTGGTTCACCACTAGGCATTGGGTATTCCTTCATAACAAAGGGATAGAGAGAGTTCACGTCGTAGTAATAGGGTCTTCGTTTATGTTAATTTCATGTTACTTATATATTATGTATTTAGTAATGTTTACTATTACATAAAAGCCATTGAATTTGATCAAAATTCTATTCTGTATCCAACAATAGAGAAAGCGAAAAGTTTTGGTGAATTGTTTATAAGTCTATTGGACGGCTAGATTGTAGAGCTTAGGTCAATGAATACTTGGTAAATGCTCATTGTGTGCTACTAGTACATGCACAGTAGAATTAACTAATTTTAAATTAAAATTGATATATAATTACATTTTTTTAAGATATATATAAATTCATCGGTCGGTTCGATTATATCGATTTTTTCTCATTTAGAACCAAACCGACCTAACTAATCAAAAATATATAAAATCTATAACCGACACCAAACCATTTAAACCAAAAACCGAATCGAAAAAACCGAATTACATCGGTTCGGTCGGTAATTTTGGTTCGGTTCAATTTTTGAATACCCCTATCTATACCTATAAAAACTGCTGGAATTTCATAAACTATATGCTATAATTTCTTTTCTAACTACCTCTTTTCTTGTATATGTTGTCCCCCTTTGAAATGAGGTAAAAAGCCTCTATTTATAGGGGAAATCGAGTCTGAACACGATAAATTGCATTCATGACTTGATTTCTCCCGAAATGGGCATGATCTGCATGCCATAAAGCCTGTTTAGGCAAATACAGGACCCGTACGGGTCCACCGGTGGATCTGTACCACCAGGTATGACCTGTACGGGTCCCTAAGGGCAGATTAGGTCTCCAGACTTGGCTAAACTCTTCTCTGCAGCAGTAGGATCACCTCTGATGAATAACTTCTGTAAAAGATTGCATGATCTAGCTCTCATTATCATTTCATGGGAAGGATCGTTAAAATCCAGCGTTCACAGCATGATATCCTTGCTCTGGGGAATGTTTCCCTTCTTTGAAGAGGAATATAGAAACTACACCCTCTCCATGCACCCCAACCTGACAAAATCTTATGTTCAGCTCTAAAAGCTGATAAAGCCAGTTCATCTCATTCCTACAACTGTAGAGAAGATTATTGAGCAGCAATTTGTAGGGAATGAAGATTACACTATCTTATTGAAAGCCTGACAGAATAAGTGGGAACAAAGGACTTATATGGTTATAGACCCCCACTAATGCAAACAAAAAGGGGGAGAAAGAGCAGCAGATGGAGGTTAAGGAGAAGGAGTAGCTATAGCTTAGCTGAAAATTACTTTGTAAATCATTTGTAATAGCTAGCTATGTAACTGTTTTCCACTTATAACTTTCTGTATTTGTAATCATGTGCTTCATTGGTGTTAACACTTGTTAACAATAGAAGTTATATAGTGAAAACAAATTATCAAAAAACTTCTTCTAAGTACAACCATCAATTGTATTAGAAAAACTTGGAAGCTAATATGCAAAAAACTTGGGGGAGTTAGGATGCTAGATTATGGGGGAGAAAACTTATAAATGACTAAGTATCAAAAATCATACTTAGATCATATTCAAAAATATAGATGCTTCTATTATTAGGTTTTTGTTTCCATAAAATGGGGGAGATTGTTGGAATTCAATCATCCGGAAGACTTAGCAAAACCCTCAAGATAAGCATCCACAAGGTTTTGAAGAAAACAAAAACTACAAGTCCAAGAAGACCTCATCCGGTTCATAGATAAAAGAAAACAATCCCTAAAGAAGCATCTAATTAAAGTTTGGAAGGAAACAAACTACTAAGCCCAAAAAGACAGCATCCAAAGAAGATCACATCATGAATAGCATCTGGTTAGATTAGGTCAGAAGACATCCGAAAGACTTAATTCCCAAGACAAAGGGAATATTCAAATATTCAATTTCCCTCCAATTTGGTTTGAAGTCAAACAATGCCTTTTGCCTTGGAAAAAGAAAGCAACAGCTTCACGAATTTAGGAAAGGACAAAAAGGCTGACAATGGAAAGAGAAAAAGGTAACAACCTTTTTAACCTAGACCAATAGCTAGGCGCGTGGAGCCCAAGTAAGGACAAATTTTGCGTGGAATTTGGTAGAGCACAAAAAGCCAACTAAATGCCAACTGACATCTTTGTCGCACCAATCCCAACAAATTCAAACGGGACATTTATTGGGTCTAACAGAAAGATCAATGGCTCCGGATGCGCCGACTGATATCTGATCAACATTGAAGATTCAACATCAAGCAACGGCTACATTTATTATCCAAGCCTATAAAAGGGAAGCTTTACAAGTTGAGAAGATGCCTGTTGATTCAAGAAAGCAATACATTAAGAACACTGCTATTCAATCAGAGATTAAATCTGTGAGCATGAGATTTTGCAGTCCCTCTCACGAGACAATGATGACGTATATTCGAATTTTAATCTGCGTCAAAAATTCTTTTTGAATTTTTACTACGGAAAAATTTTGTTCAGCCTATCCGACTACGCATCCACTGGAAGCTTGAACCGATGATTCTCGCCTAAAAAAATCCCTAATACCTTAAAATATCTCAAAATATCCCAAAATATTTTTAAATACCCAAAAAAATTCAAAAATCTACTTTTAGACTCGCTTTTGGCCCTTTTTCAACTTTTTAGGCTAGTGGGCCCCAATTGGAAGACTGCCAACAGGGGCCTAAAGCCGCCGGTAACTTCACTTAGGCCATCAGCGGCCTGAGCTATGCCCCCGACGGTATGGCCCCTGCGGCAATCTGCCAGCTTTTGCCACTTTTCTTGAACCCCGTTGGTTAATCGAAAAAAGTCATTTTTTAGCTCGTTTTTTACCCTTAAAGCATCAGAACAAGGGGCTTGAGGAAAGAAGAACATCTAGAAACATTGAGAGAGATTTTACGAATGAGAAAATGGATTTTTAGTGAGGGAAAGTGAAGAAAAGGTAAGAAAAGGGTTCTAATCCATCTTTTCTTGGTTTTTCTTTACCAAATCTGTTATATTAAACTTAAAATCACTAGAAACCCTATGTTAGAATCAATCTAATAGATTTGTAGAGACAAACATTGTTGAATCCGCAAATCACTACCCAAATCATCATTTCGAGCTTTTCAAAGGTGTCATTGGAACACGAAGAGGTGAATTCCTGAGCCTCTTGAGCTCTTTGGCATTATTTCTTGCTGTTTGTTGTGTTATTTCATGTTTCGGGTTTGTTTTTTGAGTTTTCGGGCATTTTTTCTCGAGTTTCTACTGTCTCTACAGATTCCAAAACTGCAAGTGATTTTACAAAATTACCGGTAGCTCCATCAAACCCGCCGGCCTGTGAAGCCGCCGGCTGCCTCACTCGGACTGCCGACAACGTCCCCACACCGCCGGCGAGATCACCATTCCGCCAGCGGCATAGAGTTTTGGGCAGCAGCCCCGTTTGCTGCCCCTTTAACCTAGTTTCTCATTTTTTTTATATTTGCATGTATAGTATCATGATGGGAATCCAGAATTCCCTAAAAATGGTTCAATCCCCATAACATGTAGCATTATCACAAATAATTCGATTAAAATAATAATCGGGTCCAAAATGGAGTTTTCCCTAAAATTCGTTTGGAAAATGAATTTTTAATGGGAACTTATATTCGAAAATAAAAAAATTTTCAATAGCTCGACTCGGACCCCACCCAGGGCGCTACCCCGGAACCTCGCGAGGGGCTACCGCCACTTGACCCCTTAAAAGGTGCTACCCCTTGGACCCCGCGAGGGGTTGCTGCACCTCGGACCCCGCTACCGAGGGTGCCGTTATGTGTGATATATCTTGTATACGTGCTGTATCTGTGCTAACATTTGTAGACGTAGGTAGATTTAGGTAGATTTATGATTAGGCCTTCGGGTATTTTATTTCCTATTTTAGACAGATGTATAGGATTTTAAAGCCATGTAATTATTCTTTTAATTTCTGCATTTTATTTATGATGACTATAATAGTTTATTTATTGCTTTTAAATGCTTGCTGAATAATGCGCTAACACAAAATATAAATCAATAATACTAAATAGGGTGGATTAAAACCAAATAAGAAAGACTAATACTTTTAAATTAGCTAATGTAGAATAGATAGCATCATTTGAACTCAGAATCTCTACTTAAGGTATGGTCTACCACCCGGTAGGAAAATCGTACCTCAATTTCCCGATTGAACTGAACTGGGTGGTGACTCTTTCTTAAATACGGGATTTTGATCTCGAATCTTTTGAGCATTAAAATATGCAAAACCATCATCACATCACGCTCACTTATATATTTTTCGAGGTTAGTCCTCTAGCCCACTTCGCAGCCTTCCGAAATGTCATCCATTCACAGTGGTGTCTCTACTAGGGATCAATCTCTTTAAACTTGAAACTTAAAATTTTCAATAACTTTAAAAGATTTAGATGATGCATTGAAATCATTGGCCAAATTAAAACTTCATTTCTTACAATGTTTTATCCAACATATGTAGATTGGATTATTAGGTTAAGGTACTCCACTTTACCTGAGAATCTCGCTAAAGTATCACTCATGCCCTACGGGAATTGAGGATGCCTAGTAGGTGTATCACTCGTTTCAACCAACATGTAAACTCCCGCGATAGCACTCATTTGAGGAGCGGTTGAGTAATGTGGAATCAGGGTAAATGAGACCTTCTACATCAACAACCCTATACCAAGCCATGCTAGTAAAGCCATCATAGTTGTTTTCCCTTAGGAACCCAAAAATAAATAAAAAAATAAAAGGATGCACTTCTTGGCTGTTTTGTTGGCGTTAAAGTTAACCTCCATCTATTTTTGAATGGTGTTACGCGGGAGTCATAAGGTTGGAAGTGGGACATTTTGTGTGATATGTGCTATTTGCTCATTCATCACCCATGCATAGGCTTCCAGGGCTAACCGTCTTAATCAACTTATCTTTACCGATTTGCATTCGTGGAAGAGCTTCAAAAACATCCATAAGACGTCTATTGTATCTCCATTGAGTCACGCCAAATTACCATGTGTGGGGAGAGGTGCAAAAGTCCCCCGTATGTTGGAGGGATAAGACTTCACATCATAACGTTGACCCTTTATATCGCAACCATCCTTGCGAGCATATCATGCATCGCTTCCCGAAAAGGCATGCATACCATGCATACCATTTACAACCCACTCATGGTCTAACCTTTGATTCATTGATCCGAGCAATCTTCCTTCTAATCCGATTCTTCGCATCAAGCCATGTCTCTTCCTGATAATGATGACGATGTTGCCCTGCCCAAGGAGCAGACCAATCCTACCCCTACCCTAGGGATAGCTCATCTATTATCTCCTAGCTCCAAAATCGCCGCTACCATGGCCTAGTTTATTAGTTTGGATCTCTTCTGAAACACTATCCAAGAATAGGTTCAGGCATCTATTAGAAAGGCCCTGAAAGACAAGAGCTGAGACCGAGTTTTAGAATCAGATATTCAGACTCAGAATCCAAATAGGTTGTTTCAGAATGGTTCAGCTTAGGTTCTATCCGGTTCGACAGGGGCACAACCGGTTCGCTCAGCTTTCGATTTATTCAGCTCTGACCCGACCTCAGTCTAGCTTATTCCAATTCGGTCCAACCACAACCCATCTTCAAATTTCAATAGCCCAACTAGTTTTCTCTTTCTCAACCCAAAACCTGAGACCTATAGCCAAACGCTTAATTCTCCCCCCATTTTCCAATGATTTTACTCACGAATTCTCAACTTCCTCTAGTGGATTGGCCAAGCCTATACTGCCTCCACCGCTTTTCACTCCCTGTGATCCTCAGTTTAATGTAATACCTCAAGTAATGACTTACCCTCAAAACTCTTTCAATACCAAACTAGTATCTAGTCCCCGACTTGGTTTGCCACCTCCTTATCCATATGGCCAATTTGGAAATCACAACCAGGTCACGCAATCTCCGGGCATGACACCTACAGTTGAGGCACTCACCTATCAGCTGACAGTCCTCTAATCTAGCGAATAGGTCATGCAATCTCCAGGCATTACACCTGATGTGAAAGATCTCCTGCAACTGTCTTTATCTACTAACTCTGAATAAGGGAAAGAAGCCCAAGATTTAGTTCTTCCCTAGTTTTCCCATGGCTTGTCCCAGACATTGGTCACTCCATCACAACTCGCGCTACCTGCATCCATGACGCCTCCCTATTTTGGTGTTACACCTAAAGGGGCTACCTACACCCAAGACTAGTTTATTTCCTAGCCGAACCTTTATGAAGGAGCTATACTATCTCAGCCACTTGCAACACAAGGAAACATTTCTCCTCATATAACCAGGTCATGCAACCTCTAGGCATGACACCCAAAGTTCAAACCTTCTAACGTCAATTGGGGGTAGCTAATTATGATTAGAAGGAGGGGTAACTCCAAAGAAATGAAGGTTGGGTTTACCAGAACTCCAGCATGTGTTGGTTAGCATTCTATGATAGATCAGGCACGTCCCCATCTCAAGTCGAGATGAACAAAAGGGCCTCTCTAAAACCGACCCCATCTATCACTATCCAACCAAGCATCAGTCCTATGGTAGCATAAGCCTATGGATTTTACCCCTGAATGTAATCTTTGCCAGATTAAGAGAGGCCGACCTTCTCAAATCCCTTCGTAAGTATAGACCCCCACAAGATACGAGAGAAAAAGCTTTTGCAGATATCGTGTCCTGCTGGGTCACCGCACTAATAAATGTATGACTCTGGTTTGCACCATTAGCCATTTAGTGATCGAAAAGAAAATTGTTTAACCCAAAAGAGCGCCTAGCATTATAAATTTCCCCTTATCGGAGTTCGGCAACTAGATAGGAATGACTAATTCTAGCTTACCTAAACAAGGAAATGGGCTATAGGAACTCATCAAGGTCATCTACTCCAAAGGCAAGGTTAAAGGAAAGGGAAAGTTATGCTCTAATGGTGCGGCTAAAGACAAGAAATTGAGCAATGAAGAAGTCAAGGAGGCTATCACCGCAATATGTAAGGCCATGATAGGTTTAACAAAGAAAGGGTGGAAACACAAAAATGGTGAAATGATTAACCCATTAACTGAAACCATAGGATAGCTCACAAAGGTCATGAACAAGGGGGCAAGTCTTATGGAGGACATTTTGCTAACCACCGAGTAAAATGAGACTCTAGCTTTCGATCGGGATGACACATTGATGGAACCTATCGAGGATGGTCTCACCCCCGACGTTAACAATGAAGACCCTCCGCATGTGGAGGATGACAAATTTAATGTGTGAAATTTTCTATCTTGAACAATTCTACCTTTGAAACTTTCAGCTTGAAGGACCAACTTTTATTTTGTTTACTTGTTTCATGTTTTTCCTAATTGATCCACGCATTCATATGAACATACGCATAACATTTTCAGTATTTGAGACACTCCATTTCATGAAATTAATTTGAGTACAAATGGAATTTCTGAAGTTGTAACCATTTCCAATAATTTAACTCATGTTGAAAATAAATGTGACATAATAAAAGTACTTAAAGGTCGTGATAACACTTACGCCTGGTCATACGAAGATATGCTCATAATAGGCCAGCAAATTTCCAAGCCTCCCATCCCCGAGGGTACCATGTGCAAGCCAATCAAACAGAAGCTTCACCATTTGCGACCACCGTACGGACTATCTCAAAAAGAAGATCCAGCGGGTGGTCTGTACCTTACAAAACCCAAAATAGCAATCGCATCGCCAAGACGAAAAGGCGCCATTAATATCAAATTCATGGAAATGTGTGGTACCTTCCTCCTATTGAAATCCATAGTTTCCTTACTCTTTGACCATCCTCGTAGCCAAGGATAAGTAGGAATGACTAGATTCGACCATCATTGACTCATGGAGACATGTTCATTGAAGTGGACGTGGGATACTTTTCAAAATAGCCTAGAGTTCAATCAAATACTGATCTAACTAAGAAGAAGATGGCTGAATTAACAAGGGGGCATCTCCTTGGCTCGGTATGACACATCTCGTCACATCACCTCATTTAGCAAAGTTCAATTTAAAGGGGCAAATTCTAAATTAATTAGGAGATGTGTGATTGGACACTATCCTCTCCACAGAAACCCTAGGCAAAAGATGCTTTCCAAGCATCAGAGCTCTCTGGAAACAACTTATGATGCGGCCAACAGAAATTAAAGTGAGATTACCCGATGTCACCCTGAAGGTCAAAATGGATCAAACAATTCAATGTGATAGTCAAATAGACACTAAGAGCCTTAGACAATCTATAAAGGCATGACTGAGCATACAAAAGTAAGGCAGATGTCTAAAATTGGAGATCCAACATTGAGGTAGTTGAAACTTTTGAAGACCAAGTCAAAAAGAATTTCAAATCGAAATCGGAGTGAAGACCCCGTATAATCAAGAAGGTATTTAATAACAAGGCAATCAAGATCATGAGCTAGGACAAGAGCAAGTTCTTCGACCTAGTCAACCAAGACAGGCTTAAGCGTTATCAAATCTGAATGAAAAGAAATAAATCGAAAAAGCAGCACAACAAAAAATATATGTGTAATATATCACCTACCTTTTAGTCTTCTACTGATCGGGCAAAAATCAGGGTGACACCCGACGGTTGGTATTCTACAAACACACCGAGCAAAAATTAGGATATCTCTTTAGAAAATCGCCTGCTAAATTAAAAACTTGAAAAGGACGGTTCAGGTAAAAATTAGGGCATGAGAGAAAAACAGTAAGATGTTAACTTGAAAATCTATAAAGACTAGTTAACACCTGGAGTTTGATTAATGGAAATGGTTACCAATATCTTGTACTTCGATTAAATTGAACTGATGAAAGTATCTTTTGTACTAAAATCTTTATGCTTGTGATTGTATGAATGCCTCGAACCCAAATGGTAGAAACATTGCGAGTAAACTAAATGGAGGGTACTCAAAGCTCATCTATATAAGTGCACAATAAATCAACATCTAAAAGACAAATAAATCCGGATAGACTGAAAACATCCAAGTCTATGCAAAAGTCGTAAATAAGTCTGTTGGGTTGAAAACCCGGAGAGGGCGGTCCAGGCAAAAAGAAAGAAAAAAATTAATAATACAAAAAAAGAAGAGAGATAGGCTGAAAATTCAAAAGGACGGTCTATGCAAGAAACATGTCTGCTAGATTGAAAACCTGAAGTGGTGGTCCAGGCAAAAGTTAAGCTAAGGTTCAATAGGCCCATCACACCGAGCTGGTCTATGCAAAAATTAGAACCACTAACAAGTTAGACAAACGCACATGTTACACTAAATTCAGTCACCGTCATACAAATGCACATGAAGAAATTTCTAAGACTTTCCTCACCGGATGCCCACTCCAGCATTGCCTATGAATGCTCCTCACAAGCATACGAAGGCCCAACTTCTACCAATCATCCTTGGTAGGATCCATTAGTAGTGATAGCATCCTCAGTGTCGTAATCTAGGGTGGCAAATGAAGTACATTATCCTCATCCCTCTTTGACTTGGTTTGGCCAGCAAATGTCGAGCATTAGAAATCAACGGCTCAATCCACTCAAAGTCGGATACTGACCGTGAATTGTATCTTGATTGAAACTCAAATTTGAGCGCAGAATCAGACCTAAGTCCTACATATTAGTTGTCTTTGAGGAGTTGCACTTCTATCACACGAACTTACCTGGTCACTACATAGGCATCATTTCCCATCCAACATGAGTCAACGGAATACCGCATAATCATGCATCTCTAATACATGCATTTCATGCATACACTCTTGCAATCTCTATTTCCTAGAATATCCAAAGGAAAATTATCGAGGCATGAAGGCTAAGAGCATAACCCCGAGCTTATTAAACAAGCTCGACCTCCCAATAATCCAACAATTATAGGCAAATAAGAGGCATTTGGAATTGGTACAGTGCTGTCTAACTACTTGGGTTCATCTACAGATCAACAGGAGGCACTTGGAAGGGGCATAGTTCTCTCCAACCACTTGGGTCATCCACTGATCAATAAGAGGCACTTGGAAGGGGTATAGTTCTCTCCAACCTCTTGGCATCATTTATTGATCAACAAGAGGCACTTGGAAAGGGCACAGCTCTCTCCAACTGCTTGAAGTCATATACCTATCAAAAATAAACCTCGAGGGGTACGCTTAAGATGGTTCAGATGGCTTGTCAGACCTACCATAATGACTCCTCCGGTCCCCCGAAAATTCCTAACTCGGTCTACAAGTTTATACTTTTGTTTTTACTATTGATTGAAGGGGTAAAAAATTTTGTTCCCACAAAATCGATCAAGCAGTAAAAGCATTGTTTATACTTTAACAAAATTGATATTCTCTAATTCTTGATGCAGGGGCTCCTCATGCGATTTATAGGCGGCACTTAATGCAAAACAAGTGGCACTTGATGCAAAACAAAGGGCATCATCTACCTATCAACAAGATGGCCAAGGGAAAATACCCTAATATAAGGGATGAGCAGCCGATTAAATGTATATGAAGCTCGGTCAACCATTGATTGAACGATTGCCGGCAATAGTCACCCTTACTCAATGCAGAAGGCAGTAAGGGACATCGTTCCCACCTTCTCTAGGGACATCATTCCCACCTTCGCTTGGGACATCACTCCCATCATTGCTAGGGGCGTTGTTCCAACATTCACTTGGGACATTGTTCCCACCTTCTTTGGGGACAAAACTCCCATCTTCGTTGTGGATATCACTCCCATCATCGCTAGGGACATCACTCCCACTTTTACTAGGGATATCTCTCCCATCATCGATAGGGACATCAAACCTATCTTCTCTAGCGACATCATTGCCTCCTTCACTTGGGACATCACTCCCATCATTGCTAGGGGCATTGATCCCACCTTCGCTCGAGACATCGTTCCCACCTTCTTTGGGTACATCACTTCCACCTTCACTTGGGACATCACTCCCATCATCGCTAGAGGCATAGATCCCACCTTGGCAGGGACATCGCTCCAACCTCCCAAGGGTCATCATTTCCATCATCGCTAGAGGCATTGATCCCACCTTCACTTGGGACATCACTTCCATCATCGCTAAGGGCATTATCCCCACCTTCAATAGAGACATCATTCCTACCTTCGCAAGTGGCATTGTTTCCACCTTGGCTAGGGATATCGATCCCACCCTCACCAAGGACATTGATCCGACCTTCATTGGGGACATCTCTCCCGTTTTAGCTCTGGGCATCGCTCCCACCTTCGCCAAGGGAACCTCCCAACTTTACAAGGGGCATCGTTCCCACCATTGGCCATACCATTGACAGCTCTAGAATACGGTTGACAAGTCAAAAGTACCACATGGCATTGCATTCCATACTGTGACCAGCTTTATCATCATCAGTGGTATCATGAGATCTTTGACGGTGGATTGAAATGCCCTTACACCCCTTTCCTCATTCAGACGATCCAATGGAGCTTCATCACTAATCCCTAATGACCTAGGACTCCTAAAAAAAGTGTTTTCAACATCGTGTTTTTACTATTGATCGAAGTGGAAAAATTTTTTGTCTCAGCAAAATCGATCAAGAAATTAAAATATTATTTAAAAGCCTATCTAATCCCGTTTTTCTCATCGCTCATTGCAGCTACAACAGCAAGGGGCAAGCAAAATACTATTAAAAATAAATAGAACGTCATGATGTAGTCAGTGTACATGTCATCCTTTGGGTTCACACCCGCTCAAAATTAATAGGAGATCATGATGTAGTCAGTGTACACATAATCTTTTGGGTCCATACCAACTCAAAATCAATAGAAGGTCATGATTTAGTCAGTGTACACATCATCCTTTGGGTCCACACCCATTCAAAATGAACCAGAAGGTCAGGATGTAGTCAGTGTACATGTCATCCTTTGGGTCTATACCCATTCAAAATCAATAGAAGGTTGTGATGTAGTCAGTGTACACATCATCCTTTGGGTCCACACCTATTCAAAATCAACAGAAGGTTGTGATGTAGTCAGTGTACACATCATCCTTTGGGTCCACGCCCGTTCAAAATCAATAGAAGGTCTTGATTTAGTCAATGTATATATCATGCTTTGGGTCCACACCCATTCAAAATCAATAGAAGTTCGTGATGTAGTTAGTGTACACATCATCTTTTGGGTCCACACCTAAACAAAATCAACCAAAAGGTCATGATGTAGTCAGTATACATGTCATCCTTTGGGTCCACACCATTCAAGATCAATAGAAGGTCATGATGTGGTTTGTGTACATCTAATCCTTTGCATCTACACCCATTCAAAATCAATAGAAGGTCGTAATGTGGTCAGTGTACACATCATCCCTTGGGTC
This sequence comes from Euphorbia pulcherrima, assembly GCA_947683365.1. NCBI lineage: Eukaryota > Viridiplantae > Streptophyta > Magnoliopsida > Malpighiales > Euphorbiaceae > Euphorbia > Euphorbia pulcherrima. The sequence continues at coordinate 48,634,311 of CANTUS010000014.1, forward strand.
CACACCCATTTAAAATCAACAGATATTCATAATGTAGTTAGTGTACACATCATCCTTTAGGTCCACACCCATTCAAAATGAACAGAAGGTTGTGATGTGGTCAGTGTACACATCATCCTTTGGGTCCACACCCATTCAAAATAACCTAGAAGGTCGTGATGTAGTTAGTGTACACGTCATCCTTTAGGCCCACACCTATTTAAAATCAACCAGAAGGTCTTGATGTAGTCAGTGTACACATCATCCTTTAGGTCCACACCCCATTCAAAATTAACCAGAAGGTCATGATGTAGTCAGTGTACATGTCATCCTTTGGGTCAGCACCCGTTCAAAATCAACCAAAAGTTCATGATGTAGTTAGTGTACATGTTATCCTTTAGGTCCGCACTAGTTTAGAATCAACTAGAGGTCATGATGGAGTCAATGCACGGGTCATCCTTTGGGTCTCCACCCACCAAACGTCGATCAAACACTTTAATGAAGTCAATGTACCCATCGTCCTTTGAGCCTGACACACCACCTATCAGGTACAATTTCTAAACCCTTGCTCATTTTAGGAGATCATACTGACCTTTGGCAGTAGTGATCTCCTAAGGGGCACCCTGTGAGCATAGGATTTTACAGTCACTCTCATGAGACGTTGATGACGTATATTAAAATTTTAATCCTCGTTAAAAATTCTTTTCAAATTTTTATTACGGAAAAATTCAATTTAGCACGTCCAACTACGCGTCTAGTGGAAGCTTGAACCGATGATTCTCACCCAAAATATCCCTAATACCTTAAAATATCCTAAATTACCCAAAATATAATAAAATACCCAAAAAATTTCAAAAATCTGCTTTTTGACCCGCTTTTGGCCCTTTATCAGCTTTTTATGCTAGTGGGCCCCAGTAAGCAGACTGCCAGCTGGGGCTTGAAGCGACTGGCGACTTCACTCAAGCCATTGGTGGCCTGAGCCAGTTGCTGATGCGATGGGCCCATGCAGAAGTCTGCTAGCTTTTGCCACTTTTCTTGAACCCCGTTAGTTAATTGGAAAAAGTCAATTTTTAGCTCGTGTTTTGCCCTTAAAGCATCAGGACAAGGGGTTTGAGGAAAGTAGAACATCTGGAAACATTGAGAGAGACTTTAAGAGTGAGAAAATGGGTTTTTAGTGAGAGGAAGTGAACAAAAGGGTTCCAATCCATCTTTTCTTGGTTTTTCGTTAGCAAATCTCTTAGATTAAACTTAAAATCAGTAGAAACCCTCCGTCAAAATCAATCTAATAGGATTTGTAGAGACAAACAATTTTAATCTATAAATCACTACCCAAATCGTCATTTCAAGCTTATTAGAGGTGTCATTTGGTCATGAAGAGGTGGATTCATGACCCCGAGGCAAATTCCTGAGTCTCTTGAGCTCTTTGGCATTATTTTTATTTTTTTGTGTTATTTGGTGTTTTAGTTTTTTTTTTAAGTTTTCGGGCATTTTTGCTTGAGTTTCTGCTGTCTCTGTAGATTCTAAAACCGCCAGAGACATCACCATATCGTCACTAGCATCACCCATGCTGCCACCGGTATGGAGTTTAGGGCAGTAATCTCGTTTGCTGCCCCATTGACCTAGTTTCACATTTTTTATACTTGCATGTACAGTATCATGACAGGAATCTAGAATTCCCTAAAAATGGTCCAAACCCACAACATGTGGCATTATCACTAATAACTCGGTTAAAATAATAATTGTGTCCACAATGGACTTTTCCTTAAAATTCATTTAGAAAATGAATTTTTCAAAGCTCAACCCCAGCCTGGGCGTCTACCCCCGGACCTCTCCCGGGGTGCTAACCCGGAACCCCGAGAGGGCCTACTGCCCCTCGACCCCATAAGGGGCGCTGCCCCTTGGACCCTACAAGGCGCTGCTGCCCCTCGGACCCTGCTGTCAGGGGCGCCGTTATATGTGATAAATCTTGTATACGTGTCGTATTTGTGCTAACCTTTGCAGATGCAGGTTGATTTAGGTTAGATGTATGATTAGGCCTTCGGGTATTTTATTTCCTATTTTAGACAGATGTATAGGATTTGAAAGCCATGTAATTATTCTTTTAATTTCTCCACTTTATTTGGGATGAATGTAATAATTTATTTATCTCTTTTGGATGCTCGCTAAATAATGCGCTAACACAATATATTAATTGAAAATACTAAATAGAGTGGATTAAAACCGAATAAGAAAGACTGATACTTTTAAATTAGACAATGTAGAATAGATAGTATCATTCGAACTCAGAATCTCTACTTAAGGTATAGTCTACCACCCAGTGGGAAAATCGTACCTCAATTTCTCAATTGAACTAAACCAGGTGGCGGCTGTGAGCACGGTCTGTCCTAGGCCTGATGATGTCCGAGACCTTTTTCAGGAGATGGCTAAATGGTACTGATGAAGATCGCATTTCAACCAAAAGTCCTAAGAACCCTCCAAATAACAAAAATAGGCAACACGAAAAGTTGCATTGATCAACACTTGTTGGCCCCCAACTTGCATCGATTGACGCTTCATATTGCAACAATTGACGGGGACTCATGTCAATCCCCCTTGATGACTCATCACGTCTACAATTATGACTCAGCGGGGCTACCGCTGCCAAAGTTGCATTGATCGACACGACCTATATGTGTCAATCGATGCTCATAGGGAATCTTGGCGTGATTATAGCGCAAGCCCATTCTAACACATTTGCGTCGATCGACACTCCCACATGTGTCTATCGATGTTCCCAAAATTCTGATAAAAGGAAACCTTTCCCCAGCCATCAGGGGCAAGCGATTGGCAAAGATTAAAAAAGATAACAAATTCGAGCAATACCCCTCTTAAAAACGTCCCCCAAAGTATCAAGCCTATACCAAAAATATCCCACAACTATACCAAGGTATAGACACCTCTTCCAAAGCTAAATTTTAGCTAAAAAGCTATATGTGCTCCTCCTAACAATCAAATAAACCCACTAAAAAAATCCCTAGATTATCTCCACAGAAATCTTATAGAAATCCGAAGCAAATGCGGTTCTAGTCAATACCAGGCCTTTTAGTCGCCTAGAAGCAAACAAAAGGTAACTGAGGGTCAAATATTATTTTCAACCATGCAATCTTAATCACCACATGAGATAATCCAACCACACTGAGCCCACACTCCAAGGGCTAGGCCCGCAAAGCTCGTATCTCTCCAATTCACCTCTTTAGTTTATTGAAATAACAAAAGATTTCTCCAAAATACGATTTATCCAAATTCAAATGGCAAGTAACTATTTCACCTGGGACTAGAATCTCTCTTTTATCGATATAGGAATCCTATCTAGATCAGCTATACCACCTACTTCCCGGAAGAACTGATCCAGGTGGCGACTCTAATATTGTATAAAATAGGGACCCTACTCCCTCCATAAAAAGGCTAACCCCAAAGGAGTCCTTGATCCCTTTGTCCAGTTGGGAATGTCAAGTATTTTCACACATACAATGAGCCCCACGCTCTAGCGGTGACTCCCTACATTAAAACCTGGGAGTCCCATATTGGTCATGCCAATCCAATTGATGATCCGAAAGAGCCATGAAAAAGTTCACCTACTCACAGTGGCGACTCTGCTGGGGAAGATTGTTTTTATAATTGATTTTTCCAAAAATCAATTCAAGATGAAATAATGAAAGTCATTTGAATTTAGAATTATTAGGGTTTACTATATAGCATTTGCATATATCTCTACCCAAACCCAGGTGTTCTAAATGGCATGTCTCTAAAACTTGGCTCGAGTTCGTATAGAGGCACGAAGTTAGGACACACCAACCATGCATACTATAATATAATCTAGTCGGCTTGAGTAAGGCCGCTAGGTTTGAGTATATTAAATGTGGAAAATGGGCTCCTAAACTCGATTAGGGTTCTTAAGCTTAAGTACATAATGCACGGTTACCATCAATTATGACCCTATCGGACTTAGCCCATCATATAGCAATGTAGCCCTAGAAACTTCCCCTAGGGATACCCAATGATTTTCTTAAAATCACAAAATGAGAATTAGTCCTTGCCCACCCCAGGTTGGTAATAGAGAAAATGCCCCCCAACAAGGAAAGATACTCACCATGATGGAGTAATAAGGTCAGAAGGGAGAGTTAAAAAAAATACGTGTTTGCCTACTCAAACATTGGATCACACATACACCACTAATAACAATTTGCGTATAGCCATAACATAAAATAGTTATGCCATACAAATGGATCATCACATATGCCCCGAGTATTAAGCGATGCAAAACCCTAGAAAAGCCGCTCCTAGAGTACACCATCGCGCATACCCCTGGTATCAAGTGATACAACCCTAGAAAATTTGATCCTAGAGTGCACCATCATGCATACCCCTAGTATCAAGCGATACAACTTTATAAAAGCCGCTCCCAGAGCGCACTATCATGCATACCCCAGGTATTAAGTGATATGACCCTAGAAAAGCTGCTCCTATAGTGCACCGTTGCGCATAACCCCCGTATTAAGCAATATAATCCTATAAAAGTTGCTCCTAGAGCGCACCATTATGAATACCCCCGATATTAAGCGATATAATCCTAGAAAAGCCGCTCCTAGAGCACACCATGGTACATACGCCCGGTATTAAGCGATTTGACACTAGAAAAACTGCTCCTAGAGAGCACAATTGCCCGTGCCCCTGTCTAAGTGACATAACACAGCACTGCACAAGACTCACACATCATGGAAAATACGCATGCACGCATTTCATGAATCATGCTAGATATGTCTGTAGGCTCATGCATCATGCGTAAGGGCATGCACTAATCTTTTTCCATTTCAGCCTATAAGACTAGAGTTGCCTGTGGTACTATCCTAGGTAGCACCCAAAAAGAAACAGCCTCAAAGAAAGGTGCCCGAAGAGGCAGATTCAGACAAACTCACACTCATAGAGCAAGTTGACGAAATGGCAGATCACCAAAAGGCAACGCTTGAGGAAGTCTAGGACATGATCCTCTTTGAGGATTTTGTAAAAAAGTTTGAACCTGTCATAAATAATATGAGGGCCACCAGAGTTTTGGGCTCTGGTTCGGATGATAAAGTCATAAAAACTGAGAAAAAATTCTTAGATTTTGAAGAAATGCTCCCTAAGCTAAAATGCATTATGGGCCCTCTGGTGCCAAGTACATAGAACTGCAAAAATTCGAGCTCACTATATCGGAGCCATTACCCACTAACTTTGTTATGCCCTATATCCCACCGTTCAACTGTACAAGTTCTCCTGAAGCTCACATTGAGGGGTACCAGCACATTATGATGAGTATGGGCATTCCTGAAGTCCATCGGGTGAATTTGTTTCAGACAACATTGCAAGGTCCTGCTATAGATTGATATATGAGGATGTCCAGCCAGGTAAAATCAAGCTAGAAGTTGCTCAGTACCACCTTCATAAAAAATTATGCCTACAACATCCGGGTGGAAACCACCTTGCAAGACCTAGATAGGGTCTGGTAGGGTATCAAAGAACCCTTTGAAGCTTACTACCCCAGGTGGGTCTCCATATAATCACTAGTGGAATACGCCTTAATGGATGCCCTGGTTATCAAATTGGTGGAAGGATGTAATGCCAAGTTCTGAGAAGAGATGAAAGTGTAAGTTCCACACTTTTGGTAATGTTGTGGAATACGCTAAAAGAATTAAAAAATACGATCAAGAAGAGCGCATTAGGCAAGAGGAAGCAACATATTGCACTAAAAATAAATGATACGACAGAGTGGCTCCACTAAAATCCTACCGGCCAAAACCTTCCTATACCAAAAGGGAAGAAAAGAAAACAGAAGTTGCCACCGCCGCAATTGCCCCAACACATCCTCAATCGATCTCTCCATAGATTGAATCACTATACCAGATATTCACTAAACTATGGAAGTTCGGGGTCATGCAGTGTTTAAAACCTTTTGTGCCCCCATCTCAAACCGAGAGGGACAACTTTTATGCATATCACATAGTAAGGGACACAACCAACGAATGTGTTCGATTTCTACGAGATCTCCAAAAGATGGTTCGGGAAGGGAACCTAGAAGAGCTAAAACGGAAGCCGAATACTCAAACTAACCCACTTCCGAACTTTGAATCTCCCATTAATGCTATTCTCCTTCATGAAGATGTTAACAGTGGAAAAGATAACTCCTAGTTTGACCCTAGTTTTGGGATAAATGACATTGAGTGGGAACTCACAAAAATAGATAGGGTAGACACCTGTGCTAGATAGTTATAGGAATCTGAGAAGCTTATAGCTCTAGCACTGGAGGATCCCAGATATGAAGGAAATACTAACATAGTCACATTCTTGGAGCACTTTTACGGCCTCCTAGTAAAGTACGATATTTTGCCTTACGGGGTCACCGCCCTTCCCGTAGTCCTCTCGGGAGATGTGATGGACTGGTATCTTTCCCTATCACCTAGGCAGTTATGGGACTGGGTGCAGCTAAGAGCACCAACTTTTGGAAACTTTCCCTAGTGATAAGATTAGGATCTTTAAAGAATCCCTCGCTAGGGGAAAATCATGCAATATATCTCATCGAACATGAAGAGGCCCCTACACGCGAATGGTGGCGGTCAAGCAATACCACAGTATGCTTGGCACACCTAAGGGCAACAAGACTCATAGCTATTAAGGATGATGGAATAGAGGTCATACCAGATCTTGTAAGCCTCCTTAATTCATTCCGCCACCTCAGCCATACCATATCATCGATCATGCTGGATACCCTCATTGATGATAAAATCGCCAATTGGTACAACGGTATACCAATTGAACGATATTGGGATCTTGCCGATGTAGGCGCCATTCTAGCATGCACCTTTACAACACGCGACTCATTGGACTTGGTACTAAGCTAAGAATTGGCCACTAAAAGCACAACCTTATCCATGCGATAAGAAAAAGACATTGAATCAATGCCTTGCGAGATATTATTCATTAATGCCATCTCACTCAATGAAGAAGAGGTATGGGGACTGGATCACCAAGATGAGGACCCTGGTTTTGATAACAACCCTATATTTGACGAAATGCATATGATCGAAAGAGTGTCGGCTTACCAAGATGAACTTATGTCATGGGGTCTCCTCTATATAGTTGTTTAGGAAGGGAACGAGACTAGATTTTCAGGGGAATCTGACCCGATTAAATTCTTGAGATGGTTTCTCCGAACTTTGGAGTTATACAACAATAGAATCCTAGGAGCACTAGCCCTTTTTCCTACGTTCCTGGTCGCTCAGGCCCAAGTCTGGCATTTGCGGATCCTCCCCCATCAATGATGGGATTGGCCTCTAATGTGCCAGAAGTTCATCCAAAAATTTGCTCCTCACATGCCATTCTTCAGGAATGATGACGGCTCCTATTCTTGGGTCCTTTCAACTTCCCCCGAGTGCATTTGCTTTGTGCTCATTTATGAGATATATTTAAGCATGCTCGAGGACGGTACTATGTACATAATCCGCCGCACCATCATCACTATGCTCACATGATGTAAAGAGATACCATGCCCCCACAGGTTCGAGGAATATGCGCCTCACTTAAATCCTTACTTTGAGGTGGGGGAGAGTAGTAGAAATCCTGATGAGAAGGAAAAGTCACACGATGAGGCTGGCCCATCAAATGAAAGAGTTACACCTCCCGAGCCACCTCATGCAATAGAACCTACCTATCTGCAACCAAAAAATGACTATAAAAATATTCAACCAGCTCTGCATCCTCTAGTAGGAATGGAGTTTGCTCATTTTAGATTAGAAGGTACCTTAAGCGATAGTGTATAGGCCCAGGAACTAGGAGGTATCGTGAATCCTAGCCCAATGCCAAGTAGGCCAGTGCCATATTGTGCAACTACCATAGAACCGCGACAGGATGGCGACCCTAATCATCCGAGCAATGATGAATACACGCAGATGTTAAACGGGTATGTTAGAGGAATCCCTATTGATCCTCAATTATGGGCACCCGAACTAGCATATTTCTGGGATCCACCACTGGAAGGAATTATAAATGCTCAAGTTGTGCCAGATCTTGAATCCCCACATTCTTATCTAATAAGTGAAGAATTGCAAGGGATTATGGATGAAAGCCTCACAAAACTCAATGCAATTGGGACTAAAAATCTAATAAAAAGGCTGGTTTTCTTGAGAATCCAACAAGAAAATAGGGGACCTTCACGGCAAAGGAGGCCTCAATCCAGCACTGATGTCAACCTAACAACATTCACAAGCATTCGAGATGACCGAAGGTTCTACAAGCGACTGAATGTAGCCTATCAATCGGCCGTTGCTTGGGAAGCCACCCATGAACTGCCACTAGAGCTCGGGCATAATGGAAGTGGACACCCTCAGATCTACCTCTCCATATTCACCGAGGTAATGAATTAAAGAAATGAACATTACCATTGTTGGCCCAAAATTTTTAGCATGACCCTTAATGGGAGGGCACTGGAATGGTATAATCAAACTTGGAATAACCTAGCCACACATCGCTATTGCTTCTTCTGGGGTATCCTACGTCAAGCATTCCTTTATCAATTTACCATGGAAGAACCAGATGAAGGCTAAGAGGAGATCAACAATGAATGGAGCCATACGCCAGAGATGGACCTGCGGCCTGGGCTTATCCATTCTTTATGATAATAGCCCGACTAGAGTTCATAAAAATATTAGATGGGTTAATATTGGCTTAGTCCGACATTGTCAATATGATCAGGGGAAATGAGCCACAAGCGCATGTAATAGATGAGATCCTTCTAGCAAATCCTACTATAGCTTTGCTAACAGACGTTTACTGCAAGCTAAGAGGCATGAAACCCCTAGCTCTACAGCCTACTGAGCCTATATAGCTAAAGGACATTCCCTTGGAGGAAGATTTTGATGATTTATAGTGTTTGAGCATGAGGACACTTCTAAAGCCTGGCCAGAGCACATTAACCACGTCATACGAAGCCAAAGGATTTACCAACCACAAATCTAAGTCAATCCTAACCTCATAAATTCTCCACTGGTAGGCCTCTCGATAAAGGAAATTGGCACCCCTGTAGTCGAACAACTGATAAATACGCTTGTCAAAATGAGTGTTTGGGATCTCCTATGGGGATCTTAGGTCCATAGAAGGGCCATCATCCAGAAATTAATGGATATAGAGGCACCATTGTTGGCTTCACCAGCAGAAGTATGCGCTCTGATTGGACATAGGACCCTCGTCGAGTCCCTCAACATTGTCTTTTTTACCATTGATCTGCCAAATGACGGACCACACCATAATCGAGCCTTGTACTTGAAAATTGAGATCCTGGACCAAGTAATGCCTTGCATCGTGATAGACGATGGTTCCATACTCAACGTCTATCCATGAAAGATCCTATCAATCCTAGGACTGAATGAAAGCATGCTTAAAAGATCTGAGATGGTTATTAAGGCCTCTGACAACTTAAAAAGATCTGTCATAGGAACCTTTGAAGCAAAAGTAAAGGTAGGAGAAGTTGAATCCCTCATGACTTTCACCGTCATTGACATTCCTGTTACATTTTCCCTGCTGCTTGGCCAACCGTGGTTCCATGCGTTGGGGGGTGTTCCATCCATCTTACATCAGAAGGTAAAGATCCCCTATAAAGGGAAAATAGTAACCCTTAAGGCAGATAAAGAATCCACCATGGCAGCCATATGTGCCACCCCAAAATATGTGGGTTGGTTTCTCACAACCACTATAAGGAAGGATGAGAAACCAACCCAATGATCTGAATGGGTGAAGAATTACATGGGTCAACACTTAGCTCCAGGAGCCGGTCTAGGGGCACAAGAATAGGGTCCTCCTAAATTTAAATTTACAGTAGGCTCCTATAACCATTTTGGACTCGATTATCGAGGTAAGGGCCGGTAGAGGTCATAGTTCACAAGATGAAAAATGTCTAAAATCTTCATTCATTCCAGGGAGGTCCTATACTAAGGTGAACCACAACCGGTCAAAACTAAAGAAGGAGAGGTACCCATCTTTGAGATATTCTCCGATGTCGTGGATTTCAAAGATCCTAACCCTAGAAGGCAAGCTGAGAAAAGGAAAGCCTCGTCTAAGGAAAAAACCCCTAAAATGCAAAAAACTGTAAGTCTGCCACAACATTCAAGAGTCGAAGAACTGATAATAAGATTGGCCAAATTGATGGAGACCCATCTCGAGGACAAGAAGGCCGAATTGAAGCTACGGGGAGAAGAATCAATAGAAGAGGGAATGGACAACATAATCTCCAAACTAGCTTAGCTCATGATTAAAGGGAAGTCCAAGATCGGAGACACAACTGCCAGCAACAGCGTGAAAATTCAAACGAGGAAGCTCATGTTCCGAAAGTTGATAATGATCTTTCGGTCTATGATATTTTTGAATTAAACAACTTGTTTGACGAAACTGATAATGGCAATAAAATGAATAACTTTGCTTATTTTTATGGTGCTTTCGATTACATGCATTCATCTCATCATACATCAAACATTTTTAGTATTCATGATACTCTCATAAAAGAAACAAATTTGGGAACCGAATATGACCCTAAAATGATATCAGCTTCCAATGACCTTAGTCCCAAACTTGAGACAGAATTGGTAAAAGTACTCGGATCATATGTAAAGGCATTTGCTTTGTCCTCGGATGACATGCCTGGGGTTGACAGGACCATTGTGGATCACAAAATTCCCATCGACCCGAAAATCCGATGAGTTAAACAAAAACTGCGAAGATTGAGGCCTTAATGGGCTGAGAAAGTCAAAGAAGAAATAACCAAACAAATCAAGGACAAATTCCTAGAAGTCGTAGAATACCCAAAATGGTTAGCCAATGTAGTACCTGTTGCGAAGAAAGACGGGAGCGTCCGGGCTCATGTCGATTTCCGAGATCTCAACATTTCTTCACCAAAAGATTACTTTCCCTTACCCTACATAGATAAACTAATCGATAGCACCGCTAGAGCAGCCATGTATTCCTTCATGGATGGCTTCTCAGGATACAACCAAATATTAATGAATGTTATCAACGAATTCAATATAGCCTTCATCACAGAATGAGGGGTGTAATGCTATAAAATCATGTCGGTCGGGCTGAAGAACGCAGGGGCAACTTATCAAAGGGCAGTCACCACTTTACTTCATAACCTAATCTATAAAGAGGTCGAAGTATATGTAGATGATATGATGGTAAAATCACCAACCCCTAAAGAATACCTAGTTGTGCTCAATCACTTTCTCACCTGAGTAGAGAAATATAACTTGCGACTAAACCCAAAGAAGTGCGTCTTCAGAGTAACCTCCAGAAAATTATTGGGCATTATCGTCAACCAACAAGGCATAGAAATTGACCTAGATAAATTTAAATTAATTCTGGATAGGCCTGCACCTAAAACCAAAAAGGAGGTTAGAAGCTTCTTAGGGTCACTACAATACGTCAGCAGATCCATCGCCAAACTAACCACTGTCTGCAAACCCGTATTCAAAATCCTCAGGAAGCAACAACTAGTCACCTAGAGTCCATAATGTCAGGAAGCCTTTAGTAAAATCAAGACATACTTATCCAACCTATAGGTACTAAAACCACAAAAGCTGGGTAAACCTCTCACCTAGTACCTAGCCATTGAAGAAACCTCCTACGAGCACGGGCTTTTCGGTGACCCTTGGAACGATGATGACTTGTTGCTCTGACCTCATACAATCTAGTTATTTTATTCTTGGAAGGTCGAATCACATTTAGCAAGCACATTTTTTTATGATTTCGAACCTTGGCGGTGCTTAAATATCATTTGCATGCATTTAGAATTAGTCGTTTCCTTTAGCTCATATGGAGTAATTTGTTTCATGATTTTCTATAAGATTCAAAATTTTTAGTGAGCCTAGTTTATATTGTTGGATTCTTGACTCTCTGAGCTTTCCGGAATGTCAAGAATCACCTTAATTTAATAACCATAGTGAAAGATATAAGCGCTGGAAGTAGAAACCCTAGGTCTGCCCTAATTGCCCTATTAAAACCCTAATCAACCAAAACCTACCTAAACCCTAACGACCAAAACCCTAATGAAACCCTACCTAAACCCTAATCAACCTACACCAAACCTTAACCCTAATTCCAAAAACCCTAGCCCCCCTAGCCCCTTTTGCTGACACCACTGCAGCGGTGGCAGCCTACCCTCTGGCGACGGTGACCGCCACTCTTGGGGCGATCACCGCCACTATGGTGGCATTCACTGCCACACTTTATAGCGGTGAACGCTACCAAGGTGGCCACACTCGTTATGGCCACCCCCGCCATTATGGCAGCCACCACTGCCACCATAGTGGCAGTGGAGGGTGCTATCATGGTGGTGACCGCCGCCCCTATGGCGGTCACCGCCGTGATGGTAGCGTTGGGCTTGGCATGGCCTATTTCATACCATGCCACTTCGTTCTCTCTCTCCTCTTGCAATTCAGCCACGTATTTTTCCCGAAAATTTACCTGAGTTGGTGGATTTTTGTGTGTGTGAGTATTTAAACCAATCCAAGAGAGAGGTTAGAGAACTTTTTCTCCAAATTTAGAATTTAGAAAGGATTTTTATGAGAAAATCAAGAATAAGAGAGAGAAAGGGAAGAACTAGAGAGAGAAAGCTTAAAAAAAGAATAGAATCCGTGTTTAGTCCTCTCTAATCTCGATTCTTAGTTGTTCTTAGGCTTGATCTTGTAGCTTAAACACTAAAATCAATTAGAAATCATAGGTTAAAATGGATTAAATAGGGTTTTAGAGACTTCGCCTCAAATACCACCCAAATAATCTGTCACTATTTTTGTCACTGTTTCTGTTGCCATTCTGTCAGAAAATCATCAAAAGCTTGCCAAACGTCCGATTCGAGTCTCTTGAGTTAGATTCACGCCTAGAGGTAACAAAACTGAGTTCCCTTGAACTTTTACTTCATGTATTGTCTTTTGTAGCTGTTCTTGCTGCTTTTGGTGTTTTTTCTTGGTTTTTTCCTTGGTGTTCTTGGAAAACCATTGGAAAATAATCTGACCTCTATATAGCCTTCACCTCTACTCCTATAGCCTTGGTCGTTACTATTATAGCGGTGAAGGCTATAGCTGTGGAGGTGAACTCCACCCCTATAGAGGTCCCGTTATTTCTTACGATTTTTGGATATTTACTTACCCAAATCCATAAAATCAACATTATTTGAGTGTTTTAAGTCTAGATATATTGACATATAGTTGATTACGACTTAAAACTTCAACCATTTTGAGTTTATGGATGCAAAAATACCGATATCCCCCTAAGAATGGTTTAGCGCGGCCAAGGCTATAATGACAGCCTTGACCACCGCTGCTATAGCCTTCACCGCTGCCACTATAGCGGCCAAGGCTATAGCAGTGGCAGTCAGGGTTGTCACCAAAGCCCTTTAGTGCTAAAAGCTATTTTTAGCCCTTTTTCACCGTTTTCTTGCATTTTTTATCCCGATTTCAACCCAAAAAATTTCCAAAAGTTTATGACTAATCTAAAATTGTTTTTTATTTATTTTATTCTATTCTTAGATTTTTTTTATTTGATTTAATATGTATTTTAATGGCTTAAAAATAGTGTTTTTAACTAAATAAATCTAAATAAATCGTTTTCCCCCAACTAAAAATCCCAAAAATATTCTGAATATATTAAATCTGATCTTAGGATGTTTAGTTAATTTATTTCACCTTTTTAGGTTGTTAGATAATTAATTAAAGCCCAAAAATTATGTTTTTTATCCCGAAAAATTCAAAAATCATTTTCTTCATGCTATGTGTTTATTTTCCGTATTTATTTATTCATGCTTTATTTGTGATTAATCCCGTATATTTCTTGCCTCATTCGGAGCCGGGTCCGAGTCGGTTATCTCAGTTAAAACCCGGTTTCGCCCGTTTATTTATTTATCGCTTTGTTTATTTTCGTGCATTAGAAAAATGTATAGGTATTCGTAAAGCCTTGTAATAATTTTATTTTCTTGCTTTGTTTATTTATCGCTTTCCGTGTGATGTATGACATATAAACCGAAAACACCGAACAATAATCAGATTAAATTGCATAAGAACTAAGGTCACGTTTATTAAAATATAATCGGCTTGATTTAAAAATTAAAAATTAAGCAACATCATCCGAACCTAGATTCTCTATTTTAAGGTACGGTCCAACTACCCGGTGGGAATATCGTACCCAAATTCCTAGTGGAGCTTAACCAGGTGGCGACTCTATCTTAAAATATGGGATTCTAAGTCTCGTTCCCTTAACCCATTAATCGGACTAAATTTCAACTTCAACATCGCTTCTATTATCCATTTTCATCATGTTAAAATAAGGATTATCCCTTAGCACGCTTCACAGCGCTCGTTGTTTCTCCGCCCCACCCCGAAGAGTATTAAAGCTTACCTTGCAGGGGGGGATTGAGGGTCGTCGGCTCACACCTCCATAGGTTCAATGCTTGTACAAGAGCATAAAGATAATAAGGAACATGTCATTTATTACCTTATCAAGAAACTCCTGGTGTACGAAACCCGATACACCATAGTTGAGACAACTTGTCCTGCCATGGTATGGTTAACCAAAAAGCTCAGACATTACTTTCAATCCTATAAGATCCAAGCTGTTGCAAAGGTGGACCCCATGAAATACCTTTATCAAGCACACTCTTTGGCTGAGAAGCTATCCCGATGGTTGTTGCTTCTATCAGATTTTAATATCGAATACATCACTAGGAAAGTAATCCAGGGATGGGCTATGGTGGAATTTCTAGCCAACCGACCTTTAGAATTTGACTATGTCGAGAACCTCAAATTCCCAGATAACCAGCTAGCAACGCTATCAAAAGAACCCTGGAGGTGGACCATATTCTTCGACGGAGCGGTAAATCACAAGGGAGCGAGTTTAGGTGTCATAATTGTATCCTCCGAAGGAGGATTAATCCCGCTCTCTAAAAGATTAGAGTTTCCAGTAACCAACAATGGTGCCAAACATAAGGCATGTCTGTTCGGCCCAAGTTCACTACTCACACTAGGGGGCAGATTAAGTAGAAGTTATTGGATACTTCGCCCTTGTAATTAGATAAGTAGTAGCTGACTGGGAGGTGAGAGAGGAGTCACTCTGCCCATACCTTGAATCTGTTTGGACAAAGGCATCTCTCTTCAGGAAAAGCAAATTTTGGCATATGTTTGTTAGATATGATGTATGCAGTTAAGGCAATTAGGGTGATATATCTTAATAATGTAATGGTGTGAATAATTTGTTTCATTAATATAGGCATTTAATCTTTTGTTTATATCGATGTGTTTATAAATATATTATGACTGGTTAAAATATATTCATTGATATACGTATACAAAAGTCCTTGACATATCATAGTATTAAGTCAGAGAAATTATAGTTGGACTATACTTAGAGAGATCTGCTTCATGTGCAATTATGATTATGTCTAAACTATCCCAAGTCATAGTTTCATCAAGAAAGGATATTGATGAAGCAGGAAGACTAGAATGTGGTCAAATTTCTTGGAATGGGTCCAAGCAGTTAGTCTCCTATAGCTGAAGGTGGTGCCTTAAGATTGACATATGGATATATCTGGTGGATCTATTGGAGACCGTAATAAGATAAACTCTTAGCATATATATTAAGGTGTTAGTGTCTATCTTTATGTAGTAGCTGTGAGAATATCCTCACACTTGAGATACTAGTTACCTTGTGTGGTACTATCACTGTACTTTAGGTCATTCCTATATACTCATTAGTTTAGGGTGTCACGTGTGATTATGGTATGGTGATGACAGCACATTGGTAAGCTATATAATCGAAAAGAATTCATCACTCCAGATATATTGAGGAGTTGTACCTGGCCAATTGTTGAAGTGATGATTGCTATAAACCTTTGATCAGAGTATGTGTTTGATAGAAATAGTTTCTAGTCAAACATATTATGGTAAAAACAATATACTTCGGTAAATAAGTAAATAACTGGGATAGCTTGGAGCAAATCTCCACTGAGCAAATACCATGGTACAACGACTTATCTTAATATCTCAAGGATGGCACCCTCCCCACTGGGGCTACTGATACCGACAGGACCACCTTACGAAAATTGGCAATTTAATTTAGACTTATCAAGGGGTAATTGTTTTGGATATCCTCTGACAGAATCCTTCTTAAGTGCTTAGGACAAGAAGAAGTTGACAAAGTCATGCGGGAGATACATGCAGGAACATGTGGTCCCATATGAACTGGGTAATGCTGGCCAAGAAAATACAATGAATCGATTACTTTTGGCTAACCATGATAGTTGATTGCATGAGCCTAGTCAAGAAGTGCCATGAGTGCCAAATTCATGGTAACATCAGTCACCTGCCGCCAGTCAAGCTGCAGCACTTGGCTACACCCTGGCCTTTTTTGGCCTAGGTTATCGACATCATAGGATAAATTAGGTCGTCCTTAACCAACGGCCACAAGTTCATTATAGTAACCGTGGACTACTTTTCAAAATGGGTTGAGGCTGAATCCTACATAGGAATTACCGCTAAGAAAATGGGAAGATTCATTCAAAGGCATATCGTTGCATGATATGATGAGCCTCATCACGTGGTATCTAACAACGGAGTACAATTCTAGGGCAAAACCGTAGACCTACTAGAACAATACAACATCGAACACCACCGCTCATCGCCATATCACCTTTAGGCCAAATAGGGCAGTTGAAGTAGCCAATAAAGCTATGAAAAAGATTCTGTCTAAAATGGTAGTTACCCATCGAGATTGGGCCGATCATCTCCCTTACACTCTTTGGGACTATCGAACCAGCTTCAAGACCCCAACAGGGCAAACACCATTCTCTTTAGTATACAGAATGGAAGCAGTTCTTCCTATAGAAATTGAAATTAAACCACTCCATGTAGCACTCGAGCCAAAGTTAATTGAAAGATGAATGGGCCAGATCTCGTTACAAAATGCTCAACACTATCGACGAAAGGCGTTTACAATCTCTTGATAGCTTAAGAATGTACCAACAATAGATGGCTCTAGCCTACAATAATTTAGTGAGAAGACTTGACGCACCTCTCAAATTCGGCACCCCTCATGTTAAAAGAGGTCAAAGCCACTCATACCGACCTTAGAGGAAAATATTGCCCAAATTGGGAAGGTCCATGAGTGATAAAATGATTTCTTAGTAAAAGAGCCATAAAAATCATGGATATGGATGGAAATGAGTTCACGAATCCTATCAATTGGGACAAGCTCATGTTGTATTACGTTTGAAGGCCCTTTCGAGATAAAGGAAAATCATGTTGAAAAGTCACTGGAAAGGAGATATCATCCCATAATTTGTATCTTTGTAAAATCATGAAAGCTAAAAATGAAAGTTGTAAGATGAAATGAGATGCATTAAAAAAGAAGTATGCATACATTAAAGCAAAACATTCATGCCTAAAGTAAATTCAACGCTTAATTATAAAACTCATAACATAACTTAATGGCTAGGACCTGCCGCCTGATGACTGTAGCGGCGAGTAATCACAAGCCTATTTGCTTCGGTAGCCTCTTACCTTGATGGTAGAAACCCACTCCAAATATGTCTCATCGAGTGACTCATTAAATGGCAGCTCATAATTCATAGCAACCAACGTGTGACTCTCCCACTTGGTGCAAACGTGGACCAGCCACAAGGGCCCCTAGGATTTCACAAACAAAGCAGGAACATACTCGAGCATAAATTAGGGATGACCTTACTATCGCCTTACACGCTCTAGGAAATAATAAGACACTCGCTTGAAGACTAACAACTAGACGCCCTTGAGTATGGTCTGGGTAGTCGCCCCATCAATCTTCCACTAAGGGTAGACCCACCTAATATCCGTCTCTGTTAACCTCTACAAAAAGTACAACCATTTATGCAAAGATTGATTCTTGTATAGCTCGAGTTGCATCCCTCGGCTCCAGAAAGCCTTTGGAGCGTAAGAACCCAAGTGGCCCAGCTAGATCCCGTGTAACTCCCAAATGTTCCACTAGCCATATCCGCCATAAAGTAAATTCATCAGTGAGCCATTGCAAACAAAAATCCATAACAATGACAAAGGAAAAGAATGGTTAATATACCTGAAGGAGAAGCCTACTTCCTCTCACTATTGCATCTTTACCAAGGTGAATGGAGTCCATGTATATGAAAGTTTTGGCCAGAACCATGGCCATGGGGGATGATCCCTCTAGAGTTTTTCAAATCACAGAAACCAAGCGAGGGCTACAGACTCTGTTATATAATTCACACAAAAAAATTGCCCTTGAGTAGCGTAGTCATAATAGGTACCCAACTCCGATGGTTCGTAGGGATAGATGAACATATCTCTAATGCCACTCCTAGAATTAATCTAGGGTGTTCAGGGTTGGTAGACATGATTCAATTCCTCTAATAGTTGGAAAGCTCGAGAAAACTCACATCATACTGCTCCATAGTGGCACCATAAATAAGCACCGTGATGTCCAGACTATAAGGGATGTCTATAATGGCATAATTTTTTTTCATAAAGTGGATAAAACTCTTGATTATTGAAGCAAAACCCGTGATCGAGAGGATCCCACTAGCTTAGTGCGCTTTGCAGAAATGCATCATCCAAAGTAAAGTTGTAATAATGTTATAAGTTGAAGAGACAACCATCTTGGAGCTTGTTCCAATGAGGCATACCCAGAGTCTGAAGGTAGTCCACTAGTTGCGCTTTAAAGCTATCCATGTCAACTTGATTGTTGCTCAACAAAGGCGATGATGGATTGCAAAATCAATACCAACTGCATAAGAAAAAGTTCATTTTTAGAGCAAATCAACAAGGTAATGAAGCTAGCATGTCAAGGCAGTAAAGGAAGTCATTCGTCAGAAATAAATAAGGCGTCAAAGAACCCACCAATCCATAAAAAGAAAAATAATAAAGGGGGAAAAGCACGCCCAATCTAACCAATAAGCGTACTGGATAATATAGCTACGTAGGGCCCACAAAAAATATATGTATATGCAAAACTAGTACCTTACTATCAAATCCTCCTAAATTGCTAAATAAATGGGATCTTCTGGATGTACTCGTGGTACTGCGCTGCTATCTCTGACTCCCTCTTAAGTTCCTAGACTCGGCACGGCCTGAAGTAGCTGTACGAGTAGGGGAATGGACATGAACGGTGGAGTCTGTGGGAACTATGAAGTCATCCCTACAAAGCCGGCCTGATTAGGATAACCAGGCAAATAATCCTGCACCCTATAGCCAGATGGATATTGCGCGTAGGCCATAGGGGGAGTCTGTCCATACTGGCCATAGCCTAAAGTCCCTATCGGTGGAGGTGCCCGATAACCAGCTCTAAGATGATCTGCTTCCACCTGCAGCGCCTAAATCTTCCCCTGCAAATATTCTATACATACATAAGCACACATCCGAGCATCTTCATTAAGTAGGTATTATCAGATCTTACCGCTATTTTGAAGTTGTTCCCGAGCATATTATTCTAAAAATCAAAGAGCAGATGTTCGTCTCTCTCACTATCTTCTCTTGGTACCCGTCAAAGGGAATAAGCAATATCAAAAAAAGCAAAATAAGGCACAAATCATAATGATAGACTCACATGGGTTACATTAAGAGGCATAAAAGTCATGGCTACCCTGGTCAAATCATCCGCCCCAAAGGGAGGGAAGAAAAATTACAAATAAGGCCGATAAATGTGGAATCTCATAGGGACATAGTAATCTCGGTGCCCTTTTACATGGGAAGGGGTATTGCCCAACATGTGTGGACCCCTCACCCTTTTACCCTATGAAATAATACAAGATCAGTACCTGAAAAGTGGAAGAAGCATATATAGGAAAGCAAAGATGTACCTCTTGAGATGCGACGTGATCCTCGGGAGGCCAGTCAAGAAAGCACTCGATCACAAAACTAGGATACAAGCCCTTCTCACCATACAGCGCCATGGTCTCACCATCCTACTTCAAAATATCAAGATCCTGGCCAGCTTTGGCTAGAATAGCCACCTCGGAAGCTCAGGCAACACCAGTCTCTCCTTTGGAGGCTCATCGCATTGCACTACTCGCTCCCCTAGATACCATTCCATAAAAGAGGGGCTTTCTAGAATTAGTTGTTTCGGCACCATCTCTCTATCGGCTGCCATAACTCCACTAAAACCAAAGGGATCCCCCCACAGAGTGTGGATGATCTACAAGCATACGCATCATTAGTGAACATCGTAAAAAAAAGTATAACCAGAAAATGTTATACGAAGGCTCACCTCATCAACGGCGAGGTTCTTAATCTTCTTCTCAATATCAAAAGAATTAAGGTTCCCCTAAGGAACCAACTAGGCCAGGAAGTGAGGAAAGTAAGAAATATCTTTTCAAACCTTAGCCTTCTTTGGCTGGGGAAGAATCCCCTTCTCAAAACCCTAAATCTGTAAAAAGATAAAATGGAAGTTAGCACATGATAAGAACATGAAGGAATATACGATAAATTACTCAAAATTACCTCAAGAACAAGTTTTGAGGATTTTAGCTCCAAAGTGTGCTTCCTCGCACAATGGTCCAAGGTCAAGTATAGTTGCCCCAGCGTAGCTCTACCCCAAGCCATTCCCTTGAACTTTTCTAATTTTACCAAAGAGACCAGTTGAGGGTTAAATTACCAACAAGGAATAAAGTGTTGTTCAAGGCATACAGCATAAAGGAACGGGCTCATTGATCCCAGGCTTCAGCATCAACCGAGGCCTTATTTTCTAGAGCCGATCAGAAAAGGTACAAATCATTGGCAGGAATTTCCTTATTTTCACTGGTAAACCCCAATAACTTTAGAACGAGCGCAGAATCATAATTGCCCATGTTCTTGGAATAGTTAAAATGAATAATCTCCCCATCAAAATGTAAGCCCATGATGGCAGGGAAATCTAACGGCGTGATGGTATACTCCCCGTATGGTAAATGGAAGGTGTGGGTTGAATCGGACCATCTCCTCAAATTCGGTGCCAAGGCTGTACGTGAAAACCAAATAAGCTTCATCGGAATGAGCTTTTCAATGAATGCGCTAAAACCTGAGCGCTTCAAAATACCCTTCACCTCAGTAGAAAGTACTCCCCATCAAGCAACAAGGTCTGAAAAGTTGCCCAAGCCGCGACGATCGAGTTTCTGCAAGATAAGAATAATATCATATCAAAAAAAGGTCTCTTATAGTGATTAAGCATCTAAAATTCACCTTCCTACCTAAAATCATGCTTATAGTCGTAAAGCGAATTTCATAAAGCTTATCGTCATTAAGCACAAAACTACCAAAAATTCACGAAAATACCCGCTTACAGTTATTAAGCAAAGACCATGAAAGTCCACATCCCACCATGTCAAAACCCCAAGCTTATAGTCACTAAGCTAGCCATCTCATTAAAAGTATAAATAGTCATTGAAGACGCTTATAGTCACTAAGCACGAATCAAATAAGCTTATAGCTATTACGTTCTAACCAAGATATAGGAATTCCTAAGGTGTCACAAGGCTTATAATTCTAAAGTTATCCTAAAATTCCCAGAAAATCATAATAACACCGAATCAACAGCACATTCAACAGAGCATAAATCATCACAAAGTCGCTAAAGTATGCCAATTATGAAAAGGGAAAGAAGCATCAAGGTACTCACCAGAACATGAGAAAGATGATGCTTGAGCTTGAGAACAAGGGGAATAGCCTCACCCTTACTCACATCGGGAAATCTCTAGTTCACATGAAGTTCATAGTTATCCTCCATACCAGCGAACAAAACTCAGACTATCTCTCCATGAATGTCTACCTCCATCACAGGTGTAGGAATGCCAGTCCGATCTCGGGACGTTATAATCTTCATCCACATCATAACAGATGAGAATCAGATGAAAAAAGGGAGAAAAGAGAGGGCTATAAGACCCAACATTTCTACTATTTTTCAGAAGAAAAATGCAGGAATGAGTGATTTGATGCACAAGGCGCTCTATTTGGAGAGGAACTATGGAAATGTATAGGACTCAAAATTGCGTCGATCAACGCATCCCAGATGTGTCGATCGATGCATATCTTGGCACACCTTATAATGTCAGTAATTGCTTGAAATTCAAGATTTAAAATTCAAAAGGTTGCGTCAATCGATGCACCCCCCTATGTGTCGATCGACGCATATGAGAAAAAATGCTTATTTTCTATCTTTTCAGGGTAAAATTGTAGTGTCAATTGAGTCCTAATTTTGAAAATTGCATTTTTCACATCATGAAAATCATTTTTAAAAAATATTGGCAGACCTAAAAAAGCTTTCATATGACACAACGTTGGAATCCCAATGATTTTCCTAAATATTTTCAAAACCCGTCAAACATTAATTGATCGAAGGGGTAAAAATATTTTTTTTCTTTTACAAAATTTAGCCAATCAAATAATGTTCACTAATTCCCATAAAATCACGTGCACTCTTTTTACTCACCGCGTTCACTTTGCGTATGCAAAAACTTTACCTCAATGGTGTAAGTTGTTGTACTTGAGGGGTAGCCTATGAGCACGGTCCGTCCCAGGCGTGATGATGTCCAACACCATTTTCAAGAGATGGCTAACAGGTACTGACGAAGATCGCATTTCACCCTAAAGTCCTAAGAACCCTCCAAAGAATAAAAAATACGACACCAAGAAAAGTTGTGTCGATCGACACTTGTTGGCCTCCAATTTGAGTCGAACGACGCTTCCTATTACGATAATTGATGGGGATACGTGTCAATCCCCCTTGATGAATCATCAAGCCTACAATCATGACTCACCAAGGCTACCACCGCTATAGTTGCGTCGATCGACTCAAGCCATATGTGTCGATTGACGCTCATGGGGAATCTAGGCCTGATGACGGCTTAAGCCTATTATGGCACATTTGCGTCGATCAACACTCCCATATGTGTTGATCAACATTCCCAAAATTCCTATAAAAGGAAACCATTCCCTAGCCATCAGGGGCAAGCAATTAGCAAAGATTAAAAAAGATAGCAAATTCAAGCAATCCCCTCTGCAAAAGGTCCCTCATAGTATCAAGCCTGTACTAAAAATAACCCATAACTATACCAAGGTGTAGACACCTCTTCCAAAGCTAACTTTTAGCTAAAAAGCTATCTGTACTCCTCCAAACACTCAAATAAACCCACTATAAAATTCCCGAGATTATCTCCATAAAAAGCTTGAAGAAATCCAAAGCAAACACGATTCTAGTCAGTACCAGGCCTTCCAGTCATCTTCAAGTAAATAAAAGGTAACTAAGGGTCAAATATTATTTTCAACCATGCATTCTTAATCACCACATGAGTTAATCCAACCACATATATCCCACACTTCAAGGGTTAGGCCCGCAGAGGTCATATCTCTCTAGCTCACCTCTTTTGTTTATTGAAATAACAAAGGATTTCTCCAAAATGCGATTTATATCAAGGACTAGAATCTCTCTTTTATCGGTATAGGAATCTTTATCTAGATCAGTTATACCACCAATTTCCCAAAAGAGCTGATCTAGGTATTGACTCTAATATTGTGTAAAATAGGGACCCTACTCCTGCAATAAAAAGTCTAACCCCCAAAGGAGTCTTCGATTCCTTTGTCTAGTTAAAAATGCCAAGTATGTTCACACATACAATAAGCCTTGCGATCTAGCGGTGACTCCCCTTATTAAAACCCAGGAGTCCCATATTGGTTGTGCCAATCCAATCGATTATCCAAAAGAGCATGAAAAAGTTTGCCCGCTCACAGCGACTGTATATTAAATATGGGATTTCGATCTCGTATCTTTTGAGCATTAAAATGTGCAAAAAAATCATCACATCATGCTCACTTATGTATTTTAGTTTGGTGGTATATACTACTAAAGAAAGATGACTTAGCCAAGCTAATATTTAGTTTGGTGGTATATACTACATCCTTAGAAGGAGATCTTTGGAGACAATGCGTAAAGGACTTAACCAAGCCAGGAGTAGCTGTGGTGGTGTATCCTATTTCCGGAGGAGAATAAATCTTTGGAGACAACTGTAAAGGCTTAATTTCTGTTCGTGAAAGAAATCTCGCTAGTGGATTAAGCTTGGAGGAGGAAACTCTAGGGAATGGACATCGGTAGGGCCGAACCAGTATAACTTGCCATGTTTGATTTCTTTTACTCTAAGTTTCTATTTATATTGCACATTATTCTATATCTGCATCTTCTAGATACACTAGCTCCAGAATAAATCAAACGTGCTACACAAACTTTTAAAAAGTCTAATATTACGCAAAAAGAGTCATTCACCCCCCCTCTGACCCTAATTATATAAGCACATAAACCAACACAAAGCCTCACGTAAAGATAACTTCCCGCTCCATCACATTGATGTCCTAATTGATAGTGCCTCTAGTGCAGCCATATACTCATTTATGGATTGGTTCTTAGGGTACAATCAGATCTTGATGGACATTATCGATAATGTTAAGAGAGAATTCATCATAGAATTGGGGGTTTGCTATTATTAGGTTATGCCATTTAGGTTGAAGAATGTCGGGGCTACATACTAATAAGATGTGATTGCTCTCTTACATGACATGATCCATAAGGAGGTAGAGGTGTATATAGATGATATGATAGTGAAGTCTCCTACCCAAGAAGAGCACCTCGCTGTTCTCGACAAATTCATGACTCGTATTGAGAAGTACAATCTCCGCCTAAATCTGAAGAAATGTGTGTTTAGGGTAACTTCAGGTAAATTGCTAGGGCATGTGGTCAGTCAAAAGGGAGTTAAAATGGACCCTGATAAAGCCAAAGTCATCAGGGACATGCCTCCGCCAAAAAAAAGAAGTTTGATCATTTTAGGGTTGCTATAGTACGTCAGTCGATTCATCACCCATCTCACTACCGTATGCAAACCTATCTTTAAGCTGTTAAGGAAGCAATAGTCTATTGTATGGAACGACCAATTCTAAGTGGCATTTGATAGAATTAAAGATTACTTGGTCGATCCACCCATTCTAAAATCCCCCACCCCTAGGAAACCCTTGATCCTATACTTGGCTATCAAGGAGTCTTTTGTAGGGGCAGTGCTTGTCCAAGAACACAATGATAAATGGGAACATGCGATCTACTATTTGAGTAAGAAATTATTGGATTATAAAACACAGTACTCGATTATGGAAAAGACTTGCACCACCATGGTTTGGCTCATCAAGAAGTTGTGCCACTACTTTCAATCCTACCAAGTTCAAGCAGTGGCTAAGATTGACCTGATGAAATATCTCTATCACCTACTCTGGATGGCAAGCTCTCTCGATGGTTGTTGCTCCTTTCAAAATTCAACATTAAATATGTAACGAAGAAGGTTATCAAGGGGAGGGCAGTTGCAGAATTTTTGGCCAATTAAGCTCTTGACTCTGATTATGTCGAGAACTTGGAGTTTCTCGATGAGCATCTGCCAATACCACCATCCCCGGGCGTGTATGCACTATGTACTATGGTGGTGCTATGAAGAGAAGGGGGGGCAGGCCTTAGAGTTATCATAGTCACACCAGATAAAAAAATCATTCCGTTGTCCAATCGCTTGGAATTTTATATCCCTAATAATGGCGCCAAGTATAAAGCCTCTTCGTTTAGTCTGGACGCTATGCTACAAGTTAGAGCTAAAACCGTATTCATCATTCGGGATTCTGCTCTTATCATTTATCAGGTGGTTAGTGATTAGGAAATTAAAGAGGAGTCTGTTCACCCTTTTGTGGAAGTTATTCAGAGTTTATCCAAGAAGTCATGCTCCTATTTGTACCAACACATACCCCAAGAAGAGAACCAAATGGCTGACTCTCTTGCCACCTTGGCTTTGTTATAGGAAGGACCCCAATGATAACTTATATGTCCTTTGGTGCTACTGTCAACCAAAGTCCCTTACCATGCTCAGAATATTTAGCAGGTCCTCGCTATCTCTAGCGAGCCTTCTTAGTATTCTGACATCGCCCTCTTTCTCTGACATGGACAATATCCTCCAGAATCTTCCAACTCGGATCATACACCTCTGAGATGCCTCACGGTCTAATTCTATATAGTCAATAATGATCTATTCAAACACTGGCAATGGGTTATTATTACATTGCCTAACAGAGTCAGAAGCTCAGCAAGTTATCGACCAAGTCCACGCTCATGACTGCGGCCCTCACATGAATGCTCTCGCTCTCGCAAAGAAAATTCAGTGATTAGGATATTTTTTGCTCACCTTAACGGCTAATTTTATGGCCTAAGTGAAATTGTGCTATCAATTTCATATTTATGGGGATATGCAACACTTGCCACCCACTGAGATCCATCACTTATCTACCCCTTGGCCATTCTCGGCATGGGGGATAGACATAATTGGTGAAATTCGGCCTTCATCAACAAACGGGCATAATTTTATCACGGTAGCCATGGAATATTTCTCTAAGTGGGTAGAAGCCGAATCCTACACCAACATCACCGCCAAGAAGATGGCCAAGTTTATAGAGAAGCACATATTCGCTCGGTATGAATTGCCATATCACATTGTCTCAGACAATGGGGTACTATTCCAAGGAGAAACTGCCAACCCGATTAAAAATATGGGATCGAGCACCATAGATCTTCTCCATATAGACCACAAGCCAATGGGGTCATTGAGGCGATAAACAAATTAGTAAAGAAGATCCTCTCTAAGATGGTAGCTAGATATAGAGATTAGGCTGACAAGCTACCCTTCGCCATTTAGGGCTATCACACAAGGGTCTGAACCCCGACCAGTCAAACTTTGTTCTCTTTGGTCTATGGAATAAAGGCAGTTCTACCAATCAAAACCCAGGTGAGTTCGCTCAGAGTTGCGCTGGAAAGCCAAGCCAGACAAATCTGAATGGACTAGGGTAAGGTTTGAATAGTTGAACATGATGGACGAGTAGAGGCTTAGAGCTCTAGATAACTTTCAAATGTACCAACAATGCATGGCTCCAGCCTACAATAGTAAAGTTAGGCACCAGAGGTTCTTGTGAAAAGTAGTAGATTTGGTTTTTAAATAGTTGAAACCTTCCACCACCAATGCAAGGGGAAGTTCTGGCCTGATTTGGAGGGTCCGTATGTGATCAAAAGGATGCTTAGAAAAGGGGTAGTTAAGATCATGGACATGGATGGTAATGAATTTGGGAATCCCGAGAACCAGGATAGGCTTAAGCGTTACCATATCTAAACAAAAGAAATAAATCAAAAAAGTGGCACGACAAAAAATATATATAATAAATCACCCACCTTTTGGTCTTCTACCGAGTGGGCAAAAATTAGGGTGACACCAGATAATTAGTATTCTGCGAACTAGCCGGGCAAAAATTAGGGCATCATTTTTAATAGCCCGCTAGACTGAAAATCTAAGCGGTTTAGGCAAAAGTTAGGGTGGTAAGGAAAGAGAAAGTGCCTACTAGAAAAATGGTGTAGGCTGGTTGGCACTAGAAGTTAGATTGAGGGAAATGGTTACCAACATCATGTACTTTAATTTACTTCATCTAATAAAAGTATTTATTTGTATAATTTTGAATGCTTGTGTTTATACGAATGCATGCATCTAAAAAGCCAAAACATCTCAAGTAAACATAATGTAGGGCTCACGTTATTCCAATTAATGCATAATAAAGAAAAGAAAAGAAAATAATAATAAATAAAAGACATATAGTTCTGATAGATTGAAAAGAGCAAGGTTTATGTAAAGGTCAGAAATAAGTCTGCTAAATTGAAAACCAGAATAGGGCGGTCCAGGAAAAAATAAAGATAGAAAGATAATTTAAGTTCGATAGGTCCATCACCATGAGTGGCCTATGCAAGATAGAACTAATAAAAACTAATAAATGTGCATCTCACAACAAACTCCCTGCAGCATCATCGTAAAACCTTGCAATCCTCCGTAAAGTGGTCAAGTGAAAGGGCTCAAAAACTTGCTCTGCATTCTCCCCCTCCAAATGAGCCCACAACCGCTCATCTAGAGTGGACCTGCATCTGGTCTCATCAAGCCATCCCCTATGGTGCTCATCAGTATCATTGGTCTCCACGTGACCGTCATCCAAGGTCTCAATGATGGCCTCCCTCTCCCAGTTCTTCTAAATGTGTATCACCCAGTCGGCATTATAGAAACCGTTTTGCTCTTCAGGAAGCTTACATGGAACCCTCTATCATCAGCCATATTGGCGGCGGAGGTGGTATGGAGTGTAGAAAGTAAGTCTTTGCAGACCTAATAGCTAAACACAAGACCCCTAAGACTCAACCACCATATCTCGAATCTACCACCATGGGCTAACCCACTGTATCTATGAGTTGTCGTATCGTCTCATGATCAATACCCAACTATCAGCTATCAGCAGATCAAAATCCTCTCGAATAATCCCCCCCTCACTAAGGTGGATCAACAAATATCTCTTCGGGTTCCCTCGAGGCTCCTGCTTTAACTTAAGTTTCTCTATGAACCATACCTATGAAATGGTTTTGGGTAAGCATGGGCGTTGATGAATAACATGGGTCAGTGGAGAAGTTACATGTAATAAGGTAAAGTGATCACTAATGAGGGTCAGATCGGTAAAGGAGGCATCTATGTTCAGCAGTGTCTCAGCCATCCCCACAGCTATGGGAGAGGCCCTTGCAGATATTGGCACAATAATAGATACTAGCCTGAATGGCGCAATAGATCCAACACCGCACATGAACTCGGATATAAGCAGCAGAGCAACCATAAATGGCCAAGTTATGTGAGCCCTAGGGGCACCCCTACACTAATCCAATACCGCACTAAGCTGAAATCCTAGCAAGCCGAGTAAGTGAGAAAGAAATGAGGTCCACCGAGTCTAAATTCCACAATCCTTTTAGCCCATCTTCCGCACCCAGTATGAGCTCCAGAATCGCTAAAGGCACATGCTTGGGACATGGAATCCCTAAAATGGCACGGAACTCCTCAAACAAGGTGTATAACTTGAAAGACGAGAAGCGGAATACATGGTCCATTCAGTCCTAAAAAGTCAGTGTCACGTGCAAGAACTCTAGGCTTACTCACCATTGGGTCATGTATCGGAACCCCCATAGACCAAACTTTTGCAACTTCTTCCAATCTAAATCTTCCAGGGTCTTTAGAAAGCTCCTTAACTTCTGATTTAGGGTTGCCATGGGTTGAACTAGGAAAATGATGGAATCTGCAAATTTGGGAAATGAAGCCAGTGGAGGTATGGTTAATGCCGGTAGCAATAAGAAGTAAAACTGCTGGTGATATCGGTTGCTGGCTGTGTTGTCTATATTAGTTAGCAAATTGGGCTTTTCATGCGAGTGGCAAGATCAGCAAAATCACCGGCTATATGACAATATTTTCTATGAATTTCAAACTTTTTTTGATCAATTCAAACCTATTCATAACTTATAATTTGTCCCAAGCACAATTTAAGCCAACAATCAATTTATTCCAAACATGAAAGCCTGAAGATGCAAATGTACCAAACATACTATCCTAATCAAGTCAAACCACAATCCGAACAAAGAAAAATGATCCAAACCCCAATGTATCGAGGCCACAAACCAAAAATTTTAAAGAAAATCCATCAAAAAGCAAATAAACAAATCTAAGGCTGGGCGCCGCCATCGGCCGGGAGAGATGTATACTCCATGTCATCTGCAAAATACTAATTTACGTCCTAATCCTCATCTCTTCCTTCGGTTAGTTGAATTCTCCATGAGTCCTTGATCTTATTGGGAAGGCATCGACGAGCAGCTTTCTTCACTCCGTTATGGCTTGGTTGGGGTAGAGGTGTTCGATCCAAATTATGGTTGCTCCTCCTCTCATTTAATGTGGCATCCAACTGTTGCTCTAGCTCGCCCACCCGACGTCAAAGTTCTTGATTGGTGGCGACATCCTCTCGATACGTTGCATGGACCGCATTAGCATATGAGAGTGATAATGCCATAAATTCCTACAAAAGAGACAATAACAATCCATATCATTTATAATATTCATGCATGCATTAATTATTTTAAGTTCAAGCATCATCATTTAAGCAGGGAATGTACATGAGCAAATAAGGTCTGAGAGATAAGGGTGTCCTAGAGGGATAAGGAATGGCATGCCAACTGCTTCGCCTCCTCACGACGAACCTGGAAAGTCTACAAAACAATCAAAGAAAGCCAGAAAGGGTCCCAACAAAAGAGTAAGATGTGAATCACGATGGACTTGCATGGGTGGTATTCTATGGCATGAAATCCACCAAATGGTAGCTCGAGGTTATGTCTCTCTCCTATAAGTCGCCCCTCGGTCCCATAAGCAGAAAGGAAGTGTTCAGGGCCATCTGGAGACGTCCCTCTACTATGCCTGCATACTTGGGTCTACCTCGACCATGTACTCCACTTGTCTTAGACCTATTCCTCTTCCTAGCAGGTGATTGAAAAACATGAAAACAAGAAACAAAAACATAAGTATCAACCCTAGGTCGAATAAGTGAAAATATAAGAAAGGCACGGTCTTGCCTCAAAAGAGTAATACTCCTCATGAACCATCGGCACCTCATCACCGGCTCTACCACCCATGTGCTCATCGCCACCATGGCCATCGTCATTCTTATCATCATTCTTATCATCGACATCCTAATCGTCATCATTCTCCTTGTCAGCACTATCCTCCCCCCCACTTGAGGCTTGTGATCCCTTCATCTGCTTGGTGTGGAAAGAGACCGTATCATCAGAATGGATGCAGCAGCAAAGGGGGAGCAAACATGACATATGGCCATTGTAGGGGCCAAGAACGCTATCCACCACGCGACCATTCCCCTCCAAAAATCAGCCTTGTTGGCCTCAACAGTGATAGTCAAATAAGGCCACCAGAGGCCCGTAGGAGGTGCCGAGGGCACGAG
The DNA here is from genome assembly GCA_947683365.1 of Euphorbia pulcherrima. Taxonomy (NCBI): domain Eukaryota; kingdom Viridiplantae; phylum Streptophyta; class Magnoliopsida; order Malpighiales; family Euphorbiaceae; genus Euphorbia; species Euphorbia pulcherrima. The sequence goes on from CANTUS010000014.1 coordinate 48,665,225, forward strand.
TCTAGAAGCAGGCATACCGTCCCTCTAACTATGCACTCTCTCCCCTAAGTACAACTTCAAAGACAATGGGCACTCCATCACCAACCTACGGTCATCCACATCCTTTCGTACTGCGAGGACATCCAGTTAAACACCTTATCATAAGGATCCCTGATAACCTGTCCATACAATCGAAAAGGCCAATGTAAGTACAGCTGTTAGCACAGTTCGCTTGGCCCAATGAGGATTTATACCTATTTGAATCACTGATTAGACAAGGAGTCCAGAAGGACCGAATTGTCACCTAAAAAAATTAAAAAATCCTAAAAATTCCCATTCATCATAATATTCCAAGTTGCATCTTTAAAATCCATTTTGAACAGTCAAAACAATAAAGCAGTCAAGCAGTAAAATTATCCTAAAAACACAATAATGCCATTTTGAGGGCTTAAACGATCAAATTTGGATAAAATAAGGCAAAATAGAAGACTAAAGGCCTTTTGTATTCACCGTCGGGCCATTTCAGTCAAAAAATGGCCAAATAGGTAATTAGCATGCCCCTTAATTACCTATGAACAAGAAAAAAACCGTATCTGACCGAGATTTTGCAAGATTTGCAGAGATTTTGGATAAGATTTTGTCAGATAGGTAATTAGCCTGCTGGTTAATTACCTGTCTTCTATAAATAGAGGACTTCCCCCCTCATTTTCTACAGATCAAAAAACGCATACGAAATCCTATTACGTCTAAATTTGCTCTGGGAGTCCTAAAAGCTCCAAAACTCTACCAAAACACTTCCAAATCTGAGCTTTATCACTGACATTCGGTATAAACTCATTTTCCAGTCTTTCAGATCTAGATCTCACAGTGATCTTTGGTCTAAAGATGACTCCATCTCTCAAAAAGTCCCGTATTTTCTATAGAAATAATCCAAGATTATAGCCATAACTTGGGTTAAATCTATTTTCCAACCAAACCACATTTTTCTCTTGACAACTTCGGTCCCGTACCGGCTCTCAAGTCATCCTGAACAGACAAAAAGGTAACTGAGGGTAATTGGCTATAAGCCCACCTTTAAATTCATTAAAATTCATTTCAATTATTTTTTTTATTGCATATTGCGTTTTCATTTATCTGGTTAAGTGAGTTATTGGAGCCACTTAAACTATAATTGGTGTAAATAAGCTCGCAGGTACAGGCAAAAACCCAGAATGTGAGGAAACTCTATTCGAGTTTTTCGGGCCAAAACCCAAGTACTGCCGTTGCTCTGCTGAAATTTTGGTAGAAAATATCTATTCATTAAGCCGTTATAATGCCCGTTTTATTTCTTGAATTTATTTCTTAAATAAAGTCATTGTAATGCAGAAATTATCACAAATTCTAATATTCCAAAATTAACCCAAACAATTTGAATAATATGAGTAACTATTGTGTCCAAACTCAATCTCATTTTCTTGTTGGTATAAAAATCCCATTCTGGATCAGTATACCACAATTCTCGGTGGAGCTGAACCGGGTGGCAACTCTATTTTTATTTTTAAATATAGTAAAATACTTTATTTTAAAAATATCTTTTCTTAATAAAATGTGAAAATATATTTCTTAATATAATCTCATTTTTTGCCTACAAAAAGCTATGTTTTTCACACTCAATAAGTTTACGTGAAAAATGATAAAATCATTCACTTCAATAAAATCCAGCATTTTATTGTAAAAGATGCACACACATTTAAGCGAACAGGATTTTTTCAAACCGGAACAAAGGCGCCCCGCACTTCGCACCCCGCATGCATGCCCAAATTCTCGCCCCGTTCGTAGTGACGACTCTGTTGGGGACGTTATTTTTATAAAAAGCCGATTTTTATAAAAAATTCTTTTTTGACACAATAATTAAAATATTGTTCAAATTTAATTTTGGAATCATGGAATATGTGGTAATTTCGACATTACACAATTTTAGGATTGTATAGCATCTCCATTCTTTACACCTAAACCAATTTAGGTGTCTTTTGGTGAAGTATCTCCAAGTATCCTTAGGGCTTGAGGGGTATGGATCTGATCACACCCCTTATGTAACACACGAGGGCCTTGCTTGCTTAAGGGCAAGACTACCCGAGTATATTATACGTGGAAAATTTTCCTTTGGTTCACTTAGGGCCACTGGGACTGGGTACACAAAGGCTCAGGGTACCCGATCGCACATGATCCTGCGACCAAAACCGACATATAGCTGAACCACAGACACTTTCCTATAGGTTTACCCAAAAACCATGAGTGCACACGAGCAGACTCCGCTAAGTCCCCCATTGACTTCAAAGCAAAGTAACCAAATGGAGTTAAAAGGGCGGTAGGCGCGATCTAACCGTTTGCTACCTGTGCAGGTTTATTAAATATAAATAAACCTAAAAACATCATAAACATCACGATTGTGTGAAAACTAACCACATCTTTATGTAACCATGACATTGATGTGTGATATACCATTTTATTTCCTTAGCCATAGGAACTTAAAACCAACCAAGACTAGTGAATCAACCTAGGCTCAACCCATGAGCCAAAATGAACCAAGTCCAACGAGTCAACCTAGGCTTAACCCATGAATCGAAATAGCCTGAGACCAGTGAGTCCACCAAAGCTCAACCCATGAGCCAAAATAATCGAGACCAGTAAGTCCACCTAGGTTCAACCCATGAACCAAAATAACTAAGACTAGTGAGTCCACCTAGGCTCAACCCATAAGTCGAAATAACCGAGACCGGTGAGTCCACCTAGACTTAACCCATGAGCCGAAAAGAACTGAGACTAGTGATTCCACCCAGGCTCAACCCATGAGCCAAAATAACCAAGACCAATGAGAATACCTAGGCTCAGCCTATGAGCTAAAACACATAAACCCTCTAGTGACCAGCGAGTCAACTCACCCTTGACCATCAAGTCAACCATCGAGTGACTAGTGAGTCAACTCACCTTTAACCACCGAGTCAACCCTCGAGTGATCGGCGAGTCAACTCACCCTTGACCACCGAGTCTTCATCGAGTGGCTAATGAGTCAACTCACCCTTGACCACCGAGTCAGCCGCCGAGTGGCCATCAAGCCATCTCACCTTGGACTGATGAGTCAACCCTGAGTGACCATCGAGTCAACCCTTTGAGTGACTAGCGTGTCATCTCACTTCCAATCGATGAGTCAACCCTTTGGGTGACTCATGAGTCAACTCACCCTTGACCACTGAGTCAACCTTTCGAGTGACCAGCGAGTCATCTCACCCTTGACAACTGAGTCAACCGTTCGAGTGACCAGCGGGTCATCTCACTTTAGACCAATGATTCAACCATTGAGTGGCCATCGAGTCATCTCACCTTGGACCAATGAGTCAACCATCTACTAGCCATTGAGTCATCTCACCTTAGACTAGTGAGTCAACCTTCGAGTGACCGTCGAGTAAACTCACCTTTGACCAATGATTCAACCCTTTGAGTGATCATCGAGTAGACTCACCTTAAACCAGTGAATCATACGACTATTGGAGTCATCTCAAAAACCTGACCAGTGAGTCACCAGACTATTAAAGTCATTCCAAAACCTAACTAGTGAGTCACCCGACTATTAAAGTCATTCTAGAACAAGTGAGTCACCTGACTATTTGTGTCATCTAAAAAACATGAAAAGTGAGTCACCCGACTATTAAAGTCATTTCAAAACCTAACCATTGAGTCACTCGACTAATGAAGTCATTCCAAAACCTTACCAGCGAGTCAATTTGACTAGTGAGTCACCTGACTAATAAAGTTACCTTCAATCCCCGAGTTAATTCAAGCTAGACCAATGAGTTGATAAAATTTTGACTGATAAGTCATCTAGCCCTGACGAGCGAGTCATCTAATCCCGACCATCAAGCCATCTATTCGCGACCAATGAGTCATCTAATCCCGACCAGCGAGTCAGCTGATCCTGACCACTGAGTAATCTTAAACTCAATTGTGAGGCTCAAACCTTTTGGCATTCCCCAAATGACTAAAATAAAGGCAACCCCATGATTGCTGAATTAAATCCCACTTACTTCTTTAGCATTCCCCAAATGACCAAAGCTTTTCTAAGAATTAAGGCAACATAGTGATTACTAAATTAATGTCCAACGACACACGATAGCTAACTCAATCCTACAATGACTTGACCAAAATACCTAGGGGCATTCTACATGACCCTGACTTTTGTATGTTCCTATAATGACACACTTTTTGAGTTATGCTTTCCATGAAAGAAAACTCAACCAAACCTTAACACTTAAAGTGATTATTTGACCAAGCTTGATATTCCACGAGTATCAAAGACTTACCCTTTTTGTTACATATTTCTCGAATGCTTAACTTTTATAAAAAAATTCCATGAATATTTGACCCCTAGGTAACCCGATGGTTGCTGAAATGATACTTGCCAAGGTATAAAACTTTTTGGCATTCCTTGAATGATCAAATTGTACCAAACCAAGGCAACATAGTGATTGCCAAATCAATGTCCAGTGAGGCACACCCTTTTTAACGTTCCCCGAATGACCAAAACTTTACCAACTCTAAGGCAACATAGTGATTGTCAAATCAATGTCCAGTGAGATACAACCTATTTGGCATTCCTTGAATGACCAAAATAAGTTCTACCCTAAGGACATCCTAATTGATACCAATCTTAGCGCATTCTTTAAATGACACTTCTATGAGTTGTACTTTCCCTGAAAGACGCTCAAATTTGCGCATTCCATGGATGTGGCAAATAACCCAATTAAAACCCTTCACTATATATGACCACCTGATCTCATTTGATATTCCTTGAATATTGAGATTCATAACCCTATTTGGTATCCCTGAATACCTGACCTTTGTCAAATATTCCCTGAATGTTTGACCAAAACCTATTCAATGTTCCATGAATATTGAATTTCACATATATAAATTCATTTATGTATGTACATATAATTCATACATTTATAACATCCATTCATTCAATCATTAGAAAAACCATTAGGATCCTTGCAACGTGGGAAGCCCTAATTTTATTTTTTATGAAAACGTAGGAAACGAGAAAGAAGCAAGCTGACACGTATCTCAAGGACTCCAAAGTTTAGACCCCCATAACTAGTTGAGTCACTCACCGGATTTTTCTCCAATTCTAAACCTGAGAATAAGACGGCAGATGATGATGCTATTATGTGCTCCTTGAAGAGAATCTTGGATACTCTAGAGTTTCGCAGTATCTTGGAGAACTTGAACTCTCAAAAGTTGCAAGAACAAGAGGCTGAATTTGCAGCATTGAAGGCAAAGATCAGTGACCTGGAGAACTCTTCCCCAAAGATAGGGAAATCCACGGCTTCCTCTATCGAGCAATATATGGATATTGACAAGTTCGTACCTAGCAAGTCTAAAGCACTCCCAGCTAACTTCGTGATGCCATACGTAGCTCCATACAAAGGCATAGGATCCCCACATACACATGTCGAGGGATATCTCCGAATCATGACTAGTATGGAGATTCCCAAAGTTTGCATCGTCAATCTGTTCCAAGCCACTCTCTGTGGTTTGACTTCTAAATGGTATATGAGGATGCCGATAGATGTAAAGTCTAATTGGAAGAAGTTATGTTCTACCTTCATAGAGAACTACCCCTTTAATTTGAAGGTAAAGACCACTCTACAGGATCTAGAAAGGATAAACCAATGTCCAAATGAGTCCTTTGAGGATTACTATTTGAGATGGATGGCGTTCTGAGTGCTAGTAAGCGGGGCACCTGACCAAGAAGCCTTGATTGTTAAACTAGTAGAGGGTTCTAGTCAAAGGTATAAAGATGAGATGAAGATAGAAAGGTTCAACACCTTTAATGATGCGGTAGATACTGCCAAGATGCTAGAGAAGTATGATGAAGAAGATCAGCTGAAAGATGATGAGATCCATGGGATGATGAGAAATGAAAACCCAGATTATGAACGACTTGATCTTGAGGACCCAGAGTTTGAATATCATTCAGATGAAGAAACACTCGAAGACCAAAATGAAAGCCCCAATTAGGAATAGTATGGCCAACACCAGCTGCTCGGAAAAAGTGGGAGCTAGGCTAAATAATGAAGATTGCTCTTTTGCTTTTGTCTCTAGTGCTTTGAAACTAAATCAATGTAATAGATAATATTATGAATAAATCTGCTTACATAGGCAATGTTTCCGATAATGATTGCATGTTCTAGCATGCATTTGATATATTCAACATTCATGATGCTACAATTAAAGAAATAAATTTAGGCACATTTGACAAACCCAGAAATGATATCTATTTCAAATAACTTAACTCCTAACAAAGAGAGAAAAAAATAATAATAAAATCATGTGGCTGCCATTGCCTAGTTCAATCAAGCATGTCCGTTAATCAATAAAATGTCCTTACTACTCGTAGGAGAAAATGAAGAAAAGATCATCAAAGAATCTACTCAAGTCAACAAATAATTCACCAAACAGAATTGAGAAACAAAATCACTTGAACCATGCCTCAAAGAAATCTAGACAAAATCTACAATGTGCCATACAAGAAAAATCAGATGGCAGACTCCCAAGCAACTCTAGCATGATGTAGAAAGGACCTCATCAACAATACAATCATAATGAAAACAAAACCAAAAAATCCAGTGAGACTAATAGCTAAAGATTTCATGGTGTGCTACTCAACAAGAAGCATAAAGGTCGATAAGGATCTTATAAAACACACATGAATAAAATCAAATCAACCAGAAATATCTAGCAAATGGAATGTCTCCGCATAATTGTACAAAAATATCTCAACTTGAGGCATAACATCATTGAAATGATGCATCCTTCCATTACCAAAGAGAACCGTCATGAACCAAAAAAATAGGTCAAAGTTGAATCACGTAAAGGTGCATGAACAAAGGACAACCAGAATAAAAAAAATAACCGATAAAGTCAAAATTAGGGGAATTGATCCTAAAGCAAATAAAAGTAGTGCATACTAATACTAGGGGCAAATTCCACCCAAGAGACCCAATATGGTGAAATAGATTCTCGTCAAGGGAATGCTACACATTAAGGACATCAAAGGAAAGAAGTTTATGAACCCCTCAAACACGAATAGGCTCAGGCAATACCACATCAACTAAAAAAAATGTGTGTGCTAAAAGCTAGTGAGGGCTTTTAGGAAAAAATAAAGACAAAAGAAAGAGAAAAATCAATCGGTAAAACCTGAAAAGGACCATTGATAACCGGAGGAAAAGTTCTTAATAATAGATACCAAACCTTTGTGCTTAAAAATATTTCTTTCACTAATGTGTGATTTTGCTAAATTGTTAAATGTTTGCACTTAATGAATACCCATAAATGTTAAAAGAAACATTCATGTGAATGCTCTTGTTCAAAATAGTGCATACACACACAAAAATTAAAAAAAAAGCCTACTAGATTGATAACCAAAAACAGCGGTCCGGGGAAAAGTTAAGGCAACCGGATAAATCAAAAACCTAAAAAGGCGGTTTATGCAAAAATCAGGGTTAAAATAAGGGAAGAGAAAAGCCCGATGTGCTTTGGTTCAGCCAAAAATTAGGGCATAACCTCTGTATGCAAGTACGATCATAGTAACACATCATGATAACTCACCAAATGACAACAAGCATGGACACTAAATCTAAAGCCTTTGCAAAGGAGCAATATTCTTCATCAATATGAGCGTATGAATCTCCCACATCTCCAAAATTTAAGAAGACAATCTTCTTGCACTCAGCTACATAAAGATTCTGAGTACTGCTGATACATGCCATACTGTCAACACAGTCAATCAAAAGAATAAAATCTAACCTCTGTCAGTCCAAGCAACTGGAGTTTAGCTGCTCATAATCATGCTATGTGCCACTAGGGGAAAAAGTTTTGCAACTCAGGAATTCATTGGATCTGAGAAGGACCCGAAAAATTACCTTGTTCAAATAGCCAAGTATAAAGTAGAGTGCACGGCCAACCCTACTACCAGAGTGAAATGGATACACAGTGCACACAACTACAATGAAAACAACAAAGCCCATCCCTTGAAGCTATAATAGCCTACATCTAGGACTCAAACTCAAAGTCATAATTTTCATCATCATAGAGAATCTTGGAAACTGAGAAGCCAACAATATAGAAGAGTACTATTGAGAATGAACAAGTAGGCCACATCTTACAACTACACGATTCAATGCATTATATAAACATGACATACATTACACATTACATGCATATTACAGTTTTACAGTTGCCATGCAGACATCATTAGTCACAAATAGATGCCAACTAAATGCATCATGTGCTTGCATGACTCATCATATATTAATAGATGTACTACATCACATGCATCATTAAACAAGAATGCATAAAACTCTTCCAAAAGACTAAGCTTCATCATCCTGATCCAAAGTTAAACTATAGGCACATCATAGCCAAACCTTAGATCCAGTGAGATCTATTCCTCGGTACATCATAGCCAAACCTTAGATCTAGTGAGATCTTTACCCAGGCACATCATAGCCAAACCTTAGATCTAGTGAGATTTTTACCCTGGCATATCATAGCCAAACCTTAGATCTAGTGAGATCTATACCTCAGTACATCATAGCCAAACCTTAGATCCAATGAGATCTTTACCCCGGCACATCATAGCCAAACCTTAGATCCAATTAGATCTTTACCCCAGTACATTATAGCCATACCTTAGATCTAGTGAGATCTTTACCCCTACACATCATAGCCAAGCCTTAGATCCAGTGAGATCTATACCCCGATACATCTTAGCTGAACCTTAGATTTAGTGAGATCTATAGCCCGGCACATCATAGCCAAACCATAGATCTAGAGAGATCTTTACCCCAGCACAACATAGCCAAACCTTAGATCTAGTGAGATCTTTACCCTGACACATCCTAGCCAAACCTTAGATCTAGTAAGATCTTTACCTCGGCACATCATAGCTAAACCTTAGATCCAATGAGATCTTTTCCCTGACACATCATAGCCAAACTTTAGGTCCAATGAGATCTTTACCATAACCCATCCATGGCATGCAGTGTCATGTCTAGTTATGTGATCACATGCAGTTTTATGTCAAGTTTTTCTAATAACATGAAGTTTTATGTCGAGTTACTCTAATAACATGCAGTGTGATATGATGCCATGTTATGTTCTATAGTGTCGTATCACGCTTGCGACATGTAGTACCATGTCATATTGTATTTTTGCAGGAAATCACAACAGCAGCTCAACAGCAGTAGATAGTGCCCAACTCCTTAGTGAGATAAACTGGTTAATGGTGGCTGATAATGCCCGACTCCTTGATGAGACAAACTGGTCAATGGTGGCAGATAGTGCCCGACTCCTTATTGAGGTAAGCCTATCAATGATGGATGACAGTGCCACACTCCCCGAGGAGAAAATTGCTCAATGATAGCTAACAATACTCCTCCTAGATGAGAGATTGATCACCAAATTTGACAATACTTCTGACATATGATAAGGCTAATCACCATATTTGACATTTCCTCTGAAGAGAAAACTGATCAAGACGTGGCTAACAGTGCCCCACTTCCTGAAGAGAAAACTAATCAACGGATGCAACACCTAAGGTAAGTATGACCCTTCACTTATCTTCTACATCATGCAAAATAGTGTTTTAAAATGGGTCGACTAAAATTTTCTATGCACCATTAAGGACATGAAATTTTTCCAACCTTCATTTTCTTTTATCCCCAATATATTTTTCTTTTTACATTTACTCCTCAATGGATTTTTGTTCAAAGATTTTCATCAACATTCTTAATTGAAGGGGCAAAAAATTTTGTTTTTCAAAATTATTGATTAAGAAGTGTTGATTCTTTCTAAAAAAGTTTTCATGTCCTTATCACAGAAAAGCAGTTATTTTGCCAGTCACTCTTTCATCCGCATGCGTGCAATTTTACCTTCGTAGTAAAAATTTTGTACACGAGGTGAAAACTATTAGCACAGTCTGATCGGCCCGATGAGGATTTATATCTATTTCAATCAGTGAATAGATAAGGAGCGAAGATGGACCGAATTGTCACCCAAAAAAATTCAAAAATTCCAAAAATTCCCATTCGTCATAATATTCCAAGTTGCATCCTTGAAATCTAATTTTGAATAGTCAAAACAGTCAACCAGTGAAATAGTAAAACTATCCTGAAAACACAAAAAATGCCATTTAGAGGGCTTAAACGATCAAATTTAGCTAAAATAAGGCAATATAGAGGCACAAAGGCCTCTTGTTTTGACCGTTGGGCCGCTTTAGTCAAAAAAAAGGGTCAAAAAGGTAATTAGTCGGCTAGCTAATTACCTATGAACAGTAAAAAATCGTATCTGATCGAGATTTTGCAAGATTTGCAGAGATTTTGGATAAGATTTTATCAGATAGGCAATTAGCCTGCCGGCTAATTACTAGCCTTCTATAAATAGAGGAGTTCCCTCCTCATTTTCCACAGATCAAAAAACGCATACGAAATCCTATTACGCCCAAATTCATTCCGAAAGTCCTAAAAGCCCCGAAACTCTGCCAAAATGCTTCTAAATCCGAGCTTTATCACCAACATTCGGTATAAACTCATTTTTTGGTCTTTTTAGATCTAGATCTCACAGTGATCTTCGGTCTAAAAATGACTCAATCTCTCAAAAAGTCCCATATTTTCTATAGAAATAATCCAAGATTGTAGTCATAACTTGGGTTAAATCTATTTTCCTACCAAACCACATTTTTCTCTTGACAACTTTGGTCCCGCACCGGCACTCAAGTCATCCTGAACAGACAAAAAGGTAACTGAGGGTAATTGGCTCTAAGCCCACCTTTAAATTCATTAAAATTCATTTCAATTATTTTTTTATTGCACATTGCATTTTTATTTATTTGGTTAAGTGAGTCATTGGAGCAACTTAAACTATAATTTGTGTAGATAAGCTCGCTGGTACAGGCAAAAAACCTAAAATGTGAGGAAACTCTATCTGAGTTTTTCGAGCCAAAACCCAAGTACTGTCGTTACTCTGCCAAAATTTCAGTAGAAATTATCTATTTATTAAGCTGTTATAATGCGCATTTTATTTCTTGAATTTATTTCCTAAATAAAGTCGTTGTAATGCAGAAACTATCACCAATTCAAATATTCCAAAATTAACCCAAACAATTTGAATAATATGAGTAACCATTGTATCCGAACTCAGAATCTCATTTTCTTTTCTGTAGAAAAATCTTGTTCTAGATCAGTATACCATAAATCCCAGTGGAGCTTAACCAGGTGGCGACGCTATTTTTATTTTTAAATAAAGTTAAAATGCTTTATTTTAAAAATATCTTTTCTTAATAAAATGTGTAAATATATTTCTTAATATAATCACATTTTTGCCTATAAAAAGCCATGTTTTTCACACTCAATAAGTTTACGTGAAAAATGATAAAAAAAATTATTTTCTCTTTAGTAAAATCCAGCATTTTATTGTAAAAGAGGCACATGCATTTAAGCGAACTGGATTTTCTCAAACCTCGCACTCCGCACCCAGCGTGCATGCCCAAATTCTTGCCCGTCCACAACAACATCAATTAACAAAGCTTATTTTGACTAACGCTTTGTTCATTGTGAGACAGGTACAAAAGTTAGTCTCTTATCAAGCCTATCTTCAAGCACTATAGAACCTCTATATAGTCGGTCTTATAGCTATAGATTCCCTCGACGCTCCCACACCAATGACCAAGGAAATCCAAACCACCTGGCATATTAGTATTAAACGTCACCGCGTGAAGAATCTCATGCTCGGAAGCCCATGCCTGCACAATCAAAAGCCAATCAATCCGAATGAACAAATAAATAAAGAAAAGGGAAAACAAAAATGGAGAAAATGAAGCAAAAATCAAAACGATGAAACACTCGTTAAATGCCATACCTGAAGAAGCAAGTGACTCAACCTGAGAGCCTTATCCTTTTTCCTAGCTCCCACATCCAACCCGTAATACATATGGGTGAGAATAGCCCTGGGTCGATTCTTCTGCTTAATCTTCTTGACATCCTCGAGCAGAGAGATCAACCCACAATTCACCTTGTTACCAGAAATCCGGAAGAATAGCATGGTCAATAAGGAGACAATAAAAGAGCAAACACAAGTATCTCTTTGAGCCTCAAGAATAACCCTTTTCTTCTTCCAATGCTTGTAAAGCTCTTATACGATAAACACCCCACTTTAGGCTTCAAACCAAAGAGCTCGGTCACCGTTTTCACCACAGACCCCTTAATGAAGAATTTCTCCATGTAAACATTGAAGGGGACGACCTTATTGGTCCAAGAGAGCCCAGTCATCGCAACAACGTCAGAGGGAGTGACAGTAACCTCATCAATAGGAAGATGGAAGGTATGGGTGGTCTCCGACCACCTCTCGGTCTGCGTGGTCAATGTAGAGTGGGAGAGTTTCTACATCTTTAAAGGCAGGATCTGAGCTAAGTCCCTAAAACCTGTGGCATCAATAGTTGCATAAAGCTCGATGTCGTACTTATCAATATGCCTACACCACTTACCAATCATCCCTATCCCTCCAATGTAAGTGATGAAATGCGGCTACAAAAATCACAATAAAAAAAATAGATTAGACAAGCCAATTGCATTGCATAATAACATAACCTAAACCTATTGGAACCTCACTAATATCACTATTAAAGCAGTGGTCCAGCGACATCAGGCATACTGCTAGTGGTGTGACTAAAGCCGCTAGCGATATCAGTGATATCACCAGGGACTTAGCAAGGTCCTTTAGGCCTTTGAAAGGCCTAAAGCCATAGGCAGAATGGGTGATATCACCGGCGATATCATCAACTGCAGGTGGCCTCGTTCTCTATGAACAAAATCCCCTAAAACGAACTAAAATTAACCGAAATGCAATAAATCATTTCTAAGGCATGAAATCAAACAAAAATGATCCTATAACATGCATTCTATGTCCTTTACGTCTACCTATTCCCTTTTTTGTGCATTATCCTGGCCAAATTTTGAGTTTAGGCCAAAATCTTAAAAAACAGAATGAAGAGTTTTGATTTTATAGGATTACCTGAGTAAAAGAAAGGTGCTCCTCCTTCTTCAGGGTTAGATTGTCAAAAAGACCCGCAATTCCATACCCAAACATGAAATCGGAATCCTTTAGGCCACAGGCAACGTGGACTGTGAAAAGTTTCAGCCCTTAGATGGACAAGTCGGACAGCTTGCTCACATCCATGGCGACTGGTTCACGTTGGGGAATTTTTTTTGGTGGGAGGAACTAATGTTCTGCCTTTGTTACATCATAGGAGTAAAGGGGAGTTGTAATTCATATTAAACACCAGTGTGGAAATCAAGGAATTTTATTAAATTCGAAAATGAGGCTCCATACTGCCAGCGGTGTCACCCAGGTTACCGGTGGCATCACTTAAATCGTCAGCGGATACAACATCCTCAGGTCAGTTTTTTTTAAATTTCTTTGACAAGTCAAAGATTCCATGTGACGCCTTATATCGCTAGTGGTTTTAACCAAGTCGGTGGTGATATCAAGCCCAAAGGGCGGCTTCAAATGCCTTTACCCCTTTTGTTCCTCACATCAACAATCCAACGGAACTCTAACACGAACCATCAACAACCCAGGACTTCTAAGACTTTTATATCTTTAATTATTATGTTTTTACTATTGATCAAAGGGGCAAAAATATTTTTGTCTCACAAAATCGATCAAGTGGTAAAAACACCATTTGAGAATTTGACTAATCTTTTTTCACTCATTGCTCGTTACAGGTACGACCTCTTAGAACCCTAAAGGGCAGCCAAAATACATCATTCTCGGATCTAACCCACTAAATATCAGATAGTGGTACTGGCAAAATCAACATCTTATCATCCTTCGAGGCAAACCCACCAAATATCGAATGGAGGTACTGACGGAATTAACATCTTGTTATCCTTCGGGGCCAAACCATCAAATATCAAATAGAGGTACTAACAGAAACAACATCTTATTATCTTTTAGGGCTAACCCACCAAATGTTGAATGGATGTACTGACGGAATCAACATCTTATCATCCTTCGGGTCCAACCCACCAAATATCGAGTGGAGGTACTAATGGAATCAATGTCCTATCATCCTTTGGGTCAAGCCCACCAACTTTGAGGTATGATTTCTAAACCCTTGCTCTTTTTATGGGACCATGCTAAATTATGTCAACTGTGATACCCTGGGAGTAGCCTGTGAGCATGAGATTCTGTAGTCCCTCTCGCGAGATGATGATGACATATATTCGTATTTCAATCCTCATTAAAAATTCAATTCAAATTTTTATCATCATTTGAATTCAGTTTGGCATGTGTTAGCGCGGTTCGATCAGCCAAATGATGATTAATACCTATTCATATAGGTGCTTGAATGTCGAAAATACTATGAATCAAATGTCTCTTTCCTTGTCCAAAATCCCTTGAATAATCCTCAAATTTATCCTATAGGAAAAAACCTTAAATGAGCGATAACCTATCTAAACTTCTTCCTTAGACAGAATCTTCTCTAGAATGCCAACTAAAATTTCCGATGCTCAAAAGTTAGCCTTGTGTGTTAGGAACCATCTTTCAAAATTTTAGAATGATCCAACGGTTGTATGAGCATCGATCGACGTTTCTTGTATCGATCATCACTTATTGCTGCTGACACGTGTCAAGTCTAGCAACGACTCAAGAAACCTAAACATATGCGATGATCGACAGTCATATGTGATGATCAACATTCTTGGACACATGTCGAGTCTAGTGATGCCTCAGAGAAGCTATAACCGCCTAAGATGAATCAATCAATGCTCCTAGATGCGTCAATCGATGGTTCTAAAATTCCTATAAAAAGAAAGCGATCCCTACTCATTTTCAACAACTTTCAATGGAGAAAAACATCCAAGACTCTTAGAAAATTTCCTTTTCAAGGGTTCCCCGAATCTATATCAAAATTCCCTTCCTTTATCCTAAAACTATATTCAGGTATAAAACCCTTCCCTCAGCAAGTTTTAGTTACAAACTAGCCTAGCCTTATTTCCTAAATACCATCCTAGTACTATAGTTCAATATCGTTGACGGGCTTTAGCTATAAACCTTCCTCATATTGTCCTTTAAACACCAACTATACCAAGGTATAGTCCATTATTCTTGATGGGCTTTAGTTATAAACCATCTCCGCAAATCCCAAGGTTCTCAACCCTAACCTTTCAATCATTCGATTCTAGCATGTACCGGCCTTCAGGACACTCGAAAGGTAACTGAGGGTAATTAGATTCTATCCCAATTTGATTGCATTCATCTTAATTTCATAAGCATTTGTATTTATTAAATCGACCGGAGCACCCGAAGAAGAGGAATCCATTGCCAAGGTATAAATACTTATCCCTTCATTTTTATTTATTTTAATTGTTATATATTCCTAAGTTTTACAAGCAAAACGGCATAGGGAAATTATTTTTAATAAACTAATTAAACATATATATCTTGAATCGAATATACAAGTAACTGTTTTATCCGACTCAAAATCACTATTTTATAGGTATAGGAATCCAACCCAGATTAGCTATACCATTATTTCCCGGAAGAGCTAATCCAGGAGGCGACTCTTATATTTATAAAATGGGGTTTTTGACTCTATTTTAACTTGAAAGTTTTCATCAAAACAATTCTCTAAAGACCAGTCACTAGAAGGGTCCCACGGTCCCTATTGCCAAGAAACCCCAAAATGTAAACGAGCCCCGCAATCGAATCCCAGGGGTTCCCCATATAAAAACCTAGGAGCACGCACCCGCTATCACTAGTAAAAGTCTGCCCGCTCACAGTGGCACGTATGTTGGGGAATGGTCTTACCAGAATTAGTTTTTATAAAATTTTAAACCAGTTTCAGATAAAATAATGAAAGTATATTTGATTCAAGAATTAATGTTTAAAATGTTTATTTACGAACTTTATTTTGGATTTACTGCATAGCATTTGCATCTATCCTACCCAAAACCCCAGTGTTCTTAATGATGTGTCTCTAGAACTTGACTCAATTTCGTTTAGGGGCACGAAGTTGGGAGGCACCAGCCATGCATAGTATAATATAATCTAGTTGGCTTGACTATGGCCACTAGGTTTGAGTATATTAAGTGTGGAAAATAGGCTCCTGAACTCGACTAGGGTTCTTGGGCTTAAGTACATAAGGCACAGTTACCCTTTTTCAAACCCTTATCGGACTCAGCCCAGCATATAGCAAAATAACCGTAGAAACCATCCCTAGGGGCACCCCTAGTTTTTCAAAAAAACACAAAAGAGTGTAATCCTCACCTACCTCCAGTTCGTAATAGAGGAAAAAACCCCTACCTAGGAAAGATCCTCACCACGAGGGAGTAACAAGGTCGGAAGGGAGAGATTTCAAAGTACAAGATCTAACGATTTTCTTATTTTAATGTACATAAACCATTTATCCTAATCATGGTTTGTTTGCAGCCATGACATTAACCATGAATACAACATATGCACACCATATGTTTCATGACTATGCCATGATCACATCATGATAACCACAATTATATCCTGCTTATGATATGGTATGCTCATAGAATGTATACCATGCCTAAGACAATAAGCCTTACTTATTTCTAAATGCCCCATTATGTGTTTCATATGTATAACATAACATGTTGTGAAATGTCATACCATATAAATGCCAATGAGTGTAAGATGATATGCCATGCGATGTTGTTTTATACCATATTCCATGTGAATGACATGTATTCTTTGCCATGCTCTACGATAAGTTTCATATGTATAACATGATATGTCATGCGATATTATGTTTATCCCTTGTATTACCATACTTACAACATGTAGTGCCATGTAATTTCATTCTTACAACATGCAGTGCCATGTAATTATGTTCTTACAACATGCAATGCCATGTAATCCCATTCTTATAACATGAAGTACCATGTATTGCCATGCTTAAAACATGCAGTTCCATGTAATTTTGTTCTTACAACATGCAATGCCATGTATTCTCATGCTTACAACATGTAGCGCCATGTGTTTCCATGCCTACAACGTGTAGTACCATATATTGCCATTCTTACAACATGTAGTGCCATGTATTACCATGCCTATAACATGTAGCATCATGTATTTCCGTGCTTATAACATGTCATGCCATATAATTCCATTCCTCTAACATGAAGTGACATGTAATCTCATTCTTATAACATGTAGTGCCATGTAATTTTATTCTTACAACATGTAGTGTCATGTAGTCTCATTCTTATATCATGCAGTGCCATGTGATCCTATTAGTTCCATGTAATTTCGTGCTTATATCAAGTAGTACCATGTATTACCATGCAGTGCCATGTAATTTCTTCTTAGGGTATGTAGTGCCATGCAATTCTGTTAGTCCCATATAATTGTTGTGAGCACTAGATTTTAACGATCCTTCTCACAAAATAATGATGAGAGTTAGATAATGCAATCTCTTACATGTATTATCCATCAGAGGTGTTCCTAGTGCTACAGAGTTAACTTTGGTAAGAGTTTAGAGACCTAGTCTGCCGTTAGGGACCCGTACGGGTGCTGCTTAGTGGTATGGAACCACTAGCGGACTCGTACGAGTCATTTCCTTGTATATGCCTAGAGGGGACCCATACGGGTCCCCTGGTTCCCATATAGGTGGGGCCCTACCCTTACGGGCCCTCTTGTTGCCTAATCAGGCTTTATGGAAGGAGATCCTTACCTATTTCGGGAGAAGGTAGGTCATGAATGTGATTTATTGCACTCAGAGCTCATTTCCCCTATAAATAGGGGCCTTTCCTCACCTTTTCAAAGGATAACAACACATAACACATATACAACATTATCATAGGCAAATTTTAGCAGTTTCTATAGGAATAGAATGGGTATAGTTGAGGTATAGGAGGTATAGGGAGAAAACCAATCTTTTGAGGTTCTGTCCATATTTTATTCATTCCTAGATTTGTTTATTAGGATTTGGGGGAGGCTCTGTCCTCAGAAATACTCACCCAAATAGTCCTGAAATCTCCATTTCATCATCTACTTTGGCTAGACTCTCTCAACAACAAAGGGATCACCTCACCTCAAAGTTGATTCACGCCTTAAAGGTAGCGCTCCTGAGTTTCAAAGAGACTCATATCTCAGTTATTTTATTGTTATCCTTTACCTCTTCTATTCTATTTATTCTTTTATTCATGTTATGGGTCTGGTCCTAACCTATGTGAGCCTTGTTGGTACCCTATGTCCTTAGGGATAATAAGCTGGTGTGCCATGCTCATACAGAAGGAAATCCCATTTTTATTTCATTTTTTCTCCATTTATTTGCTCACTAAATTGAACTGCATTTCTGCCCTAGACCTTACAGGGCCCATACTAGTCCTCCCTGGTAGCTGTATAGGTCTCACC
Source organism: Euphorbia pulcherrima (assembly GCA_947683365.1). Lineage (NCBI taxonomy): Eukaryota > Viridiplantae > Streptophyta > Magnoliopsida > Malpighiales > Euphorbiaceae > Euphorbia > Euphorbia pulcherrima. Next base: position 48,683,690 of record CANTUS010000014.1, read on the forward strand.
AACCTGTACGGGGACCAACCCCTGGGCAGAACCTAGAATTCATTTTTAATCAGTCAAAATCAATCAACTGACCATTTTCCATGCGATCATTTTCACTAATAATCTAATAAATCAACTCACAAAAGTTAAAATGTGTTTTTATAACAAAATATGTTAGAGACTCATTATTTCTCTCTGATCCTAGAAGCCATCTGGGCACTATCGAGCGTAAAACCACCACGCTAACATAATCACATTTTTCCTAATAAAATGTTGACTTATGAGATGCTATAAACTATGCTAATCTTTATGGATGTAGGGGAATTTATTTTCATTTTATTTTATAACTTAGAACAAATGTATAGGTTCTCTTGCAATTCCCCAATTTTTCCCCAGTTGTAATTTTTACTCCCCCATTTATTGCTTGTGCTTTATTGTAATCTGTAAATGTATGTAATGAGTATGAAAGAGTGTAGAAAAATAGGATTTCTATTATTATTGCCCAAATGATGGAAACAAAACTGTTTTACATGGTGAATGTAATTTTGAATTAACTAAATGAGAAATAAGTGACTCGTCCGATACCCGAATCTCTGATCCAAAAGGTATGAGTCTCTCACCTAGTGGGAATCATACCAAAACTCTTTCTGAAGTAGAGAACTTGGGTGGCGACTCTATCTTTTGTATCGAGATTTTGGTCTCAATTCTTCTATTCATTAAAATTGGCTAATTGTGGAAACTTGACCTAAAATGGTTTCACTATGCCTAAATCCAACCAACCCCTAGTAGGCCCCGCCTCTGACCAAGGCACCAAGGGAGACCCACACGTCATCAACACCTCATAGTGGCGACTCTGGTAAGGAAAGTAATCTTTCAACTTGTGAAATTTTGGTTTGTTTCAAAAGCTTAAAAGATTAAGATGAGCACCGAAAATCATTTACTTAATTTAACCCGTTTTCTTCTTCATCATTTGGGAAAATTATTACACTCTATCTTCCACCTCCATCTTTCTTTAGCTAGATGCACTCTTCTTCTAGTGATAGGTTCAGGTGCCCTATTTTTTCGTGAAACTTATGAAAGTGTCATCCATGCCCGCCAGGAATTGGGGACACTCTAGCGGGTGGAGCACTCATTGCCATCTCCCTTCAAAAGAGGCTTGATGCGATGGGAACCTTCTACATTAAATTTTTGATATGTCCCTATGCCATTCTTATCAAACGCCTTAGAGTTTTGCCTTCTAGGTACCCATTTCTATGTAAGATTAGACTAAGGAAGAATACCCCCAGAACTGGTGGGAGAAATAAGGATGAAATCGATCGCTTCGCATGTGTTATGTTACACTCCCTTGTAATTAACCTAGTCATACATCATTATAATTTTTGAATGCATAACGCATCCCATGCATGTACTGATCTTTTGGTTATCACCTAAGCCAAAGCTCAAAGGGTTAAAACTTGGTAACATTTTCAGGTCCGTTCGACTCGAATTTTGGCTCCACCACTACCTCCTACTCCTCCAACTTAGTTTAGGGTTGCTCCACTTTCGTCTATGGGTATTTCATCTAGCAATCTGTTTGGTCTAGTTGATTTTGGACTGAATGAATGATAAGAAGCTAGCTTCCATCAGGACAATCTTGGCTGAAGAGAGAATGGCCAATGCTTCTCATAACGCACCCATCAGTGCTCCAACAGTGAATGTAGTGATTAGTGTGCAGTTGCCCCTCTCAAGAGTTACTCATAATCCATTCACTCAGTTTTAGTTACCACCTATTCGAATCCATAGAGATTACTCTAGCCAGTTGGATCAGTTAGGTTTAGTTGGTCCATTTAGTTCAGTTAGCTAGCTATTGCAATCAGTGGGTATAATGGTTCCACCAGCCGTTAGTCAGTTCGCTCAGCCTAGTTAAGGGTTTGTACCACCACCATTTTAGTTTGGGGCATCCAGTCCAACCCCTAATTTTATGGTCACACCTAAGGGGATGACCTTCCCTCAATAACCAGGTTTATCCTTATGTGTGGTTACTCAGTCAGAGGAATCACCCTTATCTGTAGAATTGTGTGATCTACTACAGAAATTACTTGCTACCAATCCCACCATTCAACCATCATCATTGTCATTTCAAACCACTAGGGAGGAGGATTGGGTCCCTAGCATAAGATAACTAGTCCACCTCAATCTCACATCACCACCTATCAGAGGGTTATAAGAATAAGGAAGTTAAGTGATAAAGTCCTTGTTGAGATGTTCCCGTACACCCTGGAAGGTCCTGCTATCGAATGGTACAATACTTTGTCAGATGAGGTGACCGAAAACTAAAAAGCTTTATCTGAGGCTTTCATTGAGCAGTACGGTTTCAATACCACTATTAAGACTACCGTACAAAATTTGGAGGTGATCAAAAAGGTCCTAAATGAGAAATTCAAGCCCTATTTTGAAAGGTGGATGGCCACTCAAGTTTTATTAAAAGATAGACTAAGTCTCCCCGAGATGATCGTAAAGTTAATGGATGGGGCCCTGACCGCTTATTGTAAGGATCTTGGTACGGATAAATTCTCTAGCTATGTGGAAGTCTTTGAAAAGGCTGAGAAATGGGAAGGGATCGAGGAGTTAGAGAAGGCGAGTGTATCGGCCAAACCTTGGTTCAAGAAGAACGACCCATTAGCCCCAAGCCAGGCTTCTGAGCTGAGGTCTAGCTCTGATCCTAAAGAAGCGGCAATGCAATAAGAAGTGGCTGCAGTTAGCACTATCGAGAATGTTATTTCCCCATGGAAGGCACCATTACCTGTAATCTTTTATAAGTTAAGAGCGCTCGATCTTCTTCAGAGTGTCAAGCCCTATGTTCCACCCAAACATGAAGATAGGGATAAGTTTTGTGCTTATCATGCTAGCAAAGGTGATCGCCTTAGTGCTTGTAAATATCTACTTTAGACTATTCGTGGTCTGATTAGGGAAAAGAGGATCCAAGGACCCAAGCTTAAACCCATCACCATGAATAACCCCCTGCCAAATATTAAGAAATAGGTTGCAGCTGTCGAGTTAGGGTTGCCCTCCTACCATGTCTTCAATATGATCTCGCAAGCTAATCCTATGGTTGACTTAGTAGTGGCTTTACCTAATGAAATGGTCCCCATTAACATTGATGCATATGAGTTAGAAGGTACTTATAATGAGGAGGCTATGTTGGTTCAACCAGAACCAATTAATATTGATGCTTATATGTCGGAGAATGATGAACTCAAAGGGCCAACCTTATTGGTGGAAACTTCCGAGGGGAGAAGTTATTTGAAAAATGGGGAGTTGCATATTACCTAAAGTGGAAGGGTTCCTCTTAATCCTCTCCCAAAAAGAAGAAGGGGTAGAGATATGGATATCTAGGTCATCACAAATGTCAATCAAGGTTCTTCCTTTACACCTACTATTGAGACTCAAACCCAATTGGTACTGAAAAGAAAGACTCAAAAGTCACCCCTCTCATCCAGTAATTACAAGTTACCACTGCCAAGTACAGCATTTGGTGGCAGCTTCTCATTGACTCTAAAGATCATCATAAGGTCCTGATAGAAAAGTTATTAAGCGTAGAGGCTACACCTTCCACCATCTTGGTCAAAGTGTTTTCAGTTTTTGGAGGATCTTCTCCTAGTCAAGTTGAACCCATTATATTTTATCCGTCAGACCTGCTCGTCGAAGGAAACAAGCAAAATAAGGCACTCGTCATCAAAGTGTAGATCTTTGATCGTTTTATCCCATATGTTATGGTAGATGATGGTTCTGCCCTTAATCTCTGCCCTGCCAAAATCCTGCCTCACTTAGGGCTAGATGAATCCATGTTGGAGAAATCCAATACTATTATAAGGGCATATTAAGATACAAAGAGAAGTGTCATTGGGGTCTTTGAAGCTAAAGTTACAGTTGGGGGAGTGAAGTCTAAAGTCTTATTCGCTATCCTTGCTATTCTCGTCACTTACTCTTTATTGTTTGGCCGTCCTTGGCTCCATGCATTAGGGGTTATCCCTTCCACAGTCTACTAAAAAGTCAAGCTCATCCACAATGGTAAGCTAGTGACCAATGAAGCCGATGAGATGTCTATTGTAGCAGCTATGGAAGCCAGGGAAAAGGAATCTAGGGTGGCTGTAGCTCACCAGGGTATGAAGTTTTTGGCTAAGGGATACATAAATCTTAAAATAAAAAATATTATGATAAAGTAAGGTTATATGAAAGGAAAGGGGCTCAGAAAGAATCTGCAGGGAATGCTGGAACCTATTTTGCCTCTTCCGTGGCCATTTAGAATTAGTTTAGGGAATCATCTAGGTGCTAAGAAATCCAAACCCCAGTCCTGCATTATGATAGGGGCCAAAGTCAAACAAAAGATATTCACAGGTGAGGAAGAACCTGTCGAAGTGAAGGGCAAGAAGGTCCCCAATTTTGAGATCTTCAATGATGTATATGACTTCAAGAAAGGCTGCATGATTGAAACCTCAGTTTTTATAGAAGTATATGGGAATGCCGAAGAAGATGAAATGAACTAAGTAATTGAGTCCATCATTAAGGCCTTAGTAGTACTTATGAGGAAGAATTGGAAGGGAAGTGAGAAAGGAAATCCCATCAGCAAGGCTATCAAAAACTTAGCAAAAGCAGTGGCTGAAGAAACACATGCAAACTTACATATCGGAGCTACCAGTTCAGCCGTCAGTATTGCCAAAGTTGATCAACAAGGCCCTCCGCCTGTGGAAGATGATTCAAATGATGTAATTTTTAATGTTGCAAACATTTTTTATGCAAACAATGCCGCTAATAAGGCATATCATGGATAAGTTGTAACATCAGTACTTTTTAAAGCATGTCATGAATAAATTGATGCATCCCTCATTCACACTTCACTCAAGTATTCCATTTTAATGACATCATGCACTCATAACAATAACATTCTTAAAATATCATCATATTTATTAATGAAGTTGACTTTGAATATATCGCAATGGTATAAATATCCAATGGTTAAAACCTATCACCAAATAAAAGAGAGATAATAAAAGTGCTTAGAAAACATGATAACAATAAGTCTCAGTCCATCTTTCTTCACGAAGGGGAAAAAGGTACAAAGGTATACGTCATCAAGAAAGAAGACCAAAAAGACTCATGAGAACATCAACAGCAGGCTGGCTCTAGTTATAAAAAATGGAAAGAACATCTTGGGTCACAAAAAGATGCCCAAACCTTTCCGACACTCTAAAGGAAAGCTGATCATTAATACCAATAAGTCAATCAAGAAAATCTTGTCAAAGACAGTGGCTACTTATAGGGACTGGGCTGATAAACTTCCATTTGCCATTTAGGGGTATAGAAAAAGCATAAGAACCCCCATTGATCAAACACCTTTTTCCTTGTTATATGGAATGGAAGCTGTGTTACCGGTCAAAATAGAAGTAAGATCTTTCAGAGTGGCACTCAGAGTCCAGTTAAAAAAGTCAGATTGGGCAAGGGCTAAGTATGAGTAGTTAAACACGATAGATGAAAAGTGACTCAAAGCACTTGACCACCTACAGATGTACCAGTAGCATATGGCTCAATCTTACGATAGTAGAGTCAGATACCCAAAGCAACCTCTCATAGTGGGTGATTTGGTTCTCAAGTAGATATGCCAGGTCAACACTGACGCTAGGGGCAAGTTCAGCCCTAATTGGGAAGGACCGTTCATTGTTAAGAAAGTCCTTAGCAAAGGAGGAATTAAGCTTATAGATATGGATGGAAATGAGTTCATGAATCCAGTGAATCAAGATAGGCTTAACCGTTATCATTTCTAGGTTAAAAGAATTAAATCACAAAAAAGTAGCACAAAGAATAAAAAGAAATAAAGAAAAAATCACCCAACGAGTGGTCCTCTACTGCTCGGGCAAAAATTAGGGTGCAACCCGTTGATCGATATTCTGCAAACCGGTCAGGCAAAAATTAGGGTACTCCAACCCAAATAAAGCCCGCTAAGTTAAAAGCTTGAAAAGGGTGGCTTAGCCAAAAGTTAGCGCATTGAGAGAAAAATGTCAGTTACTTTCTAGAAAATCTGTAAAAGTCCAGTAGGAAGTAGGAGTTAACCATTGGAAATTATTACCATTACCTATGTACTCAAATTAATCTCATCAATGAACAGGTTATTATTTTGCTAAGAATCTTGGTCTTATGAATGCATGCATGTCTTTAGATGAAAAAATCGCAGGTGTGTGAACATCAATTTTTCTCTACATGTTATGCATCATTGTTATTCTTTTCACTATACATGTTGTCCAACAAGGGATAAAAGTACCGATAAGTCACAAGAAATCAGGCACATGCAAAGTTCAGAAAAGTCTGTAGGATTGCGCCGTCAAGGACAATTGAGGCAAAAATTAAGACAGTATGCTGGATTGAAAACCCGTAAGGGTGGTCCAGGCAAAAGTTAAGGTGCAATAAAAAAAGAGCCTGCGGGATCGAAACCCCAAAAGGGCGGTCCCGGCAAAAATTAAGGCAAAGAAAAAGAAAGAAAAAGCCTGTTGGATTGAAGGACATATGGGCGAATGACCTTTCTCCCACAAGGACATGTGAGATGAGTAGCTCGAGGGGAAATAACGAGCGCTATGAAGCAAACCGAGGGATTGATCCTCATTTTAGCATGATAAAAAGATGGATTCATTAAATTGATGTTGTTGTTGAATTTAAGTCCAATTTGCATGTCCAAAGGATAGGAGAATAAAATCTCGTACTTAAAATAGAGTCGCCACCCGGTTCAGCTCAACTAGGAAATTTTTGGTATGATTTTCCAACCAGGTGGTAGACCATACCTTAAGTAGAGATTCCGAGTTCTGATGATGTTATCTATTTTACATTGGACCAAGTTAAAAGGTTTCATTCATTCTTAATTGGTTTTAATCCACCCTATTTATTGTGTTTTCGGTTTATATATTGTTTTCGCGTTTATCAAGCATTCAAAGTGATAAATAAATTATTGTTACAGTCATCCAAAAATAAATGCAGAAATTAAAATTATTACAAGGCTTTTTCAAATCTTAAACATTTTTCTAAATAATAAGTAAAAATACCCAAAGGCCTAACATACATCTAACCTAAATCTACCTACACAAAATGGTTAGCACAGATACGACACATATATAGGATATATCACACAAAATAGCGCACCGGCAGTGGGGTCGGGGGGCGGCAGCCCCTTGAGGGATCTAGCGGCAGCGCCCCCGAAAACGGTCTAAACCCCATAACATGAGTTCCCTTTGAAAATTTCATTTTTCGAATGAATTTTAGGGAAAAGTCCATTTTGGACACGATTGTTATTTTAACCAAATTATTAGTGAAAAGGCCACATGTTATGGGGTTTGGACCGTTTTCAGGGAGTTTTGGACTCCCATCGTTGCACTGTACATCCTAGCTTTCGAACTTAAACTAGGTCGAAAATAAAATGAAAACTAACCTATTGTCCAGAACTCCATACTACTAGCGGAATGAATGAGGCCACCCATGGCATCAATGATGCTACTGGCGGTATCATTTACACAGGAAGCTGCATGGCATTTTGGATACCATAAAGAAAGGGTCCTGTAAGAAAATGAGGCCGTTGGGGGCAAATGAGGCCACTGGAGGTATAAACGATACTACTGGTGGCATGGTTGATACCGCTGGGGGTTCAAATGCCTTCGGTGGCTTCAGTTTCTTGCAGCAGCTATTTTTGGCTGAAAAGCGACCAAAACCCAAAACTAAGCACAAATAGTAACTAAAACACAACAAACAAGTAAAATGAAAGCTAAAGAGCTATAAGACTCAAAATTTTTACCTCAGGGCTGTGAATCCACCTCTTCGTGATCCATATGACACCTCCGGGGAGCTCAAATGATGATTTTGGGAAGTGAGGAGTGATTTAGGGCTCTAAATCCTATTTTTGGTGATTCTAAACCTAAAAATCTACTTAATATCAGGGAGTTTAGTAGGGAAAAAACAAAAAAAGATGGATTGAATCCCCTTTTCTTACCTTTTCTAAACTTTAGCCCACTAAATCTAGCTAAATAATCAAAATCTCTATATGATTTCAAGTCTCAAGTGTTGAACCCCCTTCAAATGGCTGAGAAATACTGCTTATTTAGGCTAAAATCCGTTGGAAACTACCTGTAATCAATTATCCATCGGATATCGAGCAAAAAAGGCAGATAGCTATTCTACTGAGGAAATGATGCCGCCGACGGCATGGATGATACCGTCAGCGGTATCGATGAGGTTACCGACAGCCCCACCTTCTTGACAAGTCTGACAAGCAAACATGATTCGTGCCCGATATCGGGAAAGGGAGAGGAAATCCTGCAAAAGATAATTTTGACGGAAAAACTGAAATATTGGGGTTTACTTTTTACTTTTAATGGGTACTTTGGACTAAATTATTTTCTAGGAGTAAATCATCAGTCTGAGCTACCATCGGACGCATTTTCGGACTTGCCGAACTGAATTTTTCTGAAAAAAAGATTCGGAGAGAATTTTACATCGGTAATAAAAATTTCAAAAAAGAATTTTTATCATGAGGAATAAAATCGGGCATACGTCATCATCGTCTCGCGAGAGGAACTGTAAACTCACGTGCTTAAAAACTGGAAAGGGCAGTCCTGGCAAAGTTAAGGCAAAAAATATAAAAAAAGCTTGCTAGATTGAAAACCTAAAAGGGCGGTCTGGGTAGAAGTTAAAGATAAGAAAAAGGAAAAGTCCGTTGAATTGAGCCGTCAAGGATAGTTCAGGCAAATATTAGGACAAAAAGAAAGGAAAGTAAATGTTCGATAGGTTATCTCACATCGAATGGCGTATGCAAAAGTTAGAACATCGGTTAGTCCCCTCATAATGGAATCACTTGATGGCTTGTATCCCCGAGAGAGTTAATTTCAAACCAGCCAGACCTAGTCTTATTGTTAGCTATTCCAAGAAGTAATATCGGTCTACAAGCAGCAATGTTCAACGATCTTAATTCAGGAAAAGAAAAATCAGCATGCATGAAAAGTTAAATGTCAAAAGCACCAATCCAAGTTTACACCAAAGTAAGCCACATAGGGCCCAAAAGCATCAAACGTCCAAAAAAGTAAAAGTGAATATCAATCTAAGCTACTAGGGTATCCTGTCCTTGGCGATCCTCTGAAGCCTGGTCCTGCGTATCTTCTAGTAAGTCATCCATGTTAATCATCACATGGTCCTTAGCACCTGCGATACCCTTAGCAACAGCATCAGCTCCCTCAACATGCTAATCCACCTCTTACTCAGCTCCGACCCTCTACATCATTTTCGGTACCACTCATTAAGTAGAAAGATCATCCTTGGACTCAAAATCAGATGGATCCGGTGTCTGTCTATTCTCGATCATCCTCACCAGCTAGCTTTACAACATCTTTATCTTGGCCCTCGCCCCGGCAGTCTCCGCTCTAGCCTGGTCAGTCTCAGTAGTGGCTTCCCGTAGCTGCTCCTCTAGAAACCTAGCTCTCTCTTCATAAGCATCCAAGTCCCAAGCGAACTTACTGCACTCCATGGCCAACATAGTCTGCAATAGAAATCATAAGATCAGTATACATATATAAATGTCATGTCATGCATCATGGTTTATTAAATTTTATAGGTAAAAGAAACTTACCGAGGCTAGCGCATCTCGGGCTAATATAGGTCCTGCACAGAGAAGTAGCCCCTAGTAATCCTCTCGGCCTAAAAAATGGTCACCTAAAAGAGAAAATCACATCAAGATGGGATATTCTAAGCAGTCACTATAACAGATAAGGTTAAAATGGGAAATTCCTAATATGGGTAGAGCTGGAAGGATTAAAACCAATGGGCTGGACCGACTCCTTGAGCTCCTTGATAGCTTGCTTCCCCGAATGATCGAGGAGCTAAAAGAAGGTATCCAGCTCTACTTAGAGGACTCCCCGCGGGACTTCTTTCTCGGCAACTTAGGGGTAGCAGTAGGAAGAGTAGCTGGCCTTTTCCGTGTGGAAGTGTGCAGCTGTAACAATAAAGGATCACACTCAGGACCATAATCAATATCAAGAAATAACAAAGTATTCACAAAGGCAAAGTTAGAAAGATACCTAAGAAGAAGGGGTAGTGGACCTAGCTGCGGTCAGTGCCCCGAGCTATGGATGGACCCCCATGGTCACCCCTTGATCCGCCCTCGTCGTCATCATTGTCATCATCACCATCACTATCGCTCCAATAGAACTCAAGAGGGACATCCCCATAATGGATCCTCTCACAAGGAGGAAGGAGCAAGGAGCAAGGAGTCAATAAACTCGGTGTAGGAGCCCTTTACCGATAGCACTCAAGCTCCCTGCCTAGCAGGTATAGCCCCTGGTCTATCCCTGGCATCAGATGCGTCCAGAGGACACCCGCTGGGATCAGAGGAGGGATTAGCCTCTCTACCATAGCACTGGTCCTCCACCCCCAAACCCGCTTGCCAAAATACCACTCGAAGAAGAGTGGCAACTCTAGGACAAAGCAGCGGTCATCCACGCTAGTCCACATCCTCTCAATATCACCATAAGTATCCAACTTTTCCCATGGGTATCGGATGACCTGCATAAAATAAATGCATTATAAGTATCAAAACCTCATAAATGCAGTTTCTACTAATGGTTGGTTGAGATGTAAGTACAGGTTTAGCATAAAAGAAGTTTACTCCATTAGAGCGCAGCTAGTGAAGGAACTCCCTATACTGCACTATAGTCAAGGCTTGGCCCTGCCAAGGCCCCATCTACCTAGATATAATGTGAGGCATCTCAAACTGCATGGGCAAGTCTGGCTTGGGGATAAACCAGTGCTCAAAGGCCCAAATCTAAAAGATAAAGTAAAGATTAGCCGTAGCACAGTTCAAATAAAAGGTTAAAGCAAAAGATCAGTTCGAGAATTATGAGTAAAATAAGATGGCAGATCTTGAGCTCAGACTACTGGCCTCGAACCCCAACATCTAGCCTATAGTACAGTTGTGCCTAGGTGGCCTGGCACCAATTTTTCCTAGCACAATGGCAAGATCCTTCACAGGTGAGAGCAAACCGTGGTTGAGGTTGCTCGAATAGACTGGAAAGAAGATAGTAGTGAGGAATGTCAGTAGAAAGGACCAGGTGTACTGATACCTCCTCTCTACAGCAATGATGTATGGCTGCCCGATCCAATAGTCATACAGGTCCCCATACTTGAGCTCGTTTGTTCCACCTATCAGTGTAGACATCAAAAAGGTTGATGTCCCCTCTCTAGTCTAATCCCATTAGAGCACATATATCCAAGGGAGTGACGGTGACCTCCCCGATTGGTAGATGAAAAGTATGGGTCATCTCCAACCACCTCTCTGCTAAAGCTAAATGGCACCTAGGGCCAATGTCATTGGAGCCTAAGGGATGGCCCTGATAATGTCACTAAACCCAAAAGAATCAATGCAGGCTAGTAGCTTGATATCCCCCATGATATAGATCTCCTCGTACCATTTCCTGTAGAAGGTCAAGGCTCCCACTGTCTTATACTGAAACTACTAAGACAGAATTACAATTTAATAGGGTTAGGATACAGCGAGAAAATTAGAAATCAGAAAAGAATTGCAGAAAGTAAAGAAATTAGCATTATGTCCCTAAGGACATGACCCGTACGGGTCTCTCGTATGGGTCTCCCGCACCCCTATGGGTCCTCATACAGCTCTTGTACTAAAAATGGGACCCGTACAGGTCCCTCCTCACCCGTATGGTTCCCTGCTAATAGTGGCATTGCAAAAAAACTTCCTAAAAATCCCAAATCATCCAAATTCATTCAAAGCTCATCCAAAACTATCCTAAAAGCATCTTAGGCTGAAGCTACATGCATCAGGCTCTATTTCAAGGTCTAAAGCACCCTAGATCATGCCAAAAATCAAGAAATTCCCAAAGAACTCAAACATGGAAAAGTGGGGATTGAATGAAATACTTGGAGTTTTGAAGCGTGGGTACCAAAAGAAGGGATCAAAGCGACTTTAGAAGTGGGATTGAGCCCGAGAAATGAGTCCCCCTCACAAAAAGCATACCTGACAAAAATCAGGAATTCTCAAAGCTCTAAATTGCCCACCCGGGTCAAATCCTCACGCCTAACAAAGAAATAGCTAGTCTTTGGGATCTTTTTATACATTTTGACCGGTTTTAGGAAGAAAATTGTCGGAGATTGCAAAATGGGAAATTTTTATATAAGGCAGGATAGGTCTGATCAGCTTTTGAACCCCTGCGACAAGGACCCGTACATGTCCTACCCCACCCGTACGGGTCTTGTTCTTCAAGCTTGCCACCTGTACGGGTCCGGGCCCACCTATGTGGGCCTTCTTTTGCCCTTCAGGGGTAAATTTTGAACCAATCCTTCATGTAGCACTAGAGATGCATCTAGTCCAAACTCGGGGCCAACCCCACTTCTCCTGAACTCTATATTTTAGTTATATTAGGGGTAAACCCCCCAGCTCACCTTGATCCTTGATTGAAGGGGCGAAAATTTTTGTCTTCGCCAAATTCAATTAGGAATCAAGGTAAGCCATTTTTTAATTGATCGCTAACGAGGAAAATTTTTGTGTACAGGTCCATCCTATTGTAGAAATTTTTCCCTATTAAGTAAGTCTTGTAAGGGAACAATTCCCCATCAAAAGGAAAAAAGTTCATCAAAGAGCATTACTCTACTCCCCAACAGCGGAGTCAATCGAGGGGCATCCCCCCACCAATCCAGGGGCATCCCCCCATTCCCCAGCAGCGGAATCAACCAATTAAGGGGCATCCCCCCATTATCGAGCCCTCCAAGGGGCATTCTTTGAGAGGCCCCCTTCCAAGGGGCATCCCATTCCAAAGTGATCGGGCCAAACTCGACATTTCTCACACTTCATTTACAGTTTATTCAGGGGCGAATCCCCATCCACACATCTTTATTCTTAATTAAAGGGGCAAAAATTTTTGTTCATCACAAAGTCAATCAAGAATAAAGATGTGTTTTCTTAGACAATGACTAGTTCGGTGTTTGATTATTGTCTCTTTACAGGTCGTTTAAAATCCCTAATAGGAGAGTCATCTGCCTTAAGAAAGGGATACATCAGCCAGGAAAGTCAATCTACCTTAGGAAAGGGATACATTTGTCAACAAAGTCGATCCATCTTAGGAAAGGGATACACCATCAATCATGAGAGTCATCCGCCTTAGGAAAGGGATACATCACCAGCAAGAGAGTCATTCGCCTTAAGAAAGGGATACATCATCAGCAAGAGAGTCATTCACCTTAGGAAAGGGATATATTAGCCAGGAAAGTTGATCTGCCTTAAGAAAGGGATACGCATTAGTCAGGAAAGTCGTTCGCCTTAAGAAAGGGATACGCTTTGGCAAGGAAATTCGTCTGCCTCAGGAAAGGGACACCAAGGAAAGAAGTTTGTCTCAAGAAAGGAACTCACCCATGTCATCACCTCAGGTATGATTTCTAAACCCTCGCTCACATCGTGAGATCATATAGATATGTATCTGCAGTGATCCCACGAGGGCAGTCTGTGAGTACAGGATTAACGATCCTTCTCACAAAATGATTATAAGAGTTAGATAATGCAATCTCTTATAGGTATTATCCATCAAAGGTGTTCCTACTACTGCAGAGTTAAGTTTGGCCAGAGTTTGGAGACCTAGTCTGCCCTTAGGGACCTGTATAGGTGCTGCCTGTTGGTACAGATTCACTGGAGGACCTATACGGGTCATTTCCTTTCGTACGCTTGAAGGGACCCGTATGGGTCCCCTTGGACCTGTATGGGTGGGGGCCCACCCGTATAGGTCATCTTGTTGCATGATTAGGCTTTATGGAAGGAGATCCTTACCTATTTCGGGAGAAGGCATGTCATGAATGTGATTTATTGCATTTGGACCTCATTTCCCCTTAAAAATAGGGGCCTTTCCTCACTTTTTCAAAGGAGAACAACACACAACCCATATACAATATATATTATAGGCAAATTCTAGCAATTTCTATAGGAATAGAAAGGGTATAGTTGAGATATGGGAGGTATAAAATAGGGAGAAAATCCATCTTTTGTGGTTTTATCCACATTTTATTCATTCCTAGCTTCATTTATTAGCATTTGGAGGAGGCTATGTCTACACAAATACTCACCAAAATAGTCCTGAAATCTCCATTTCATCATCTACTTTTGCTAGATTCTCTCAACAGCAAAGGGATCGCCTCAAAGTGAATTCACGGCGTAAAGGTAACACTCCTAAGTTTTAAAGAGACTCATATTTCAGTTATTTTATCATTATTCTCTGCATCTTCTATTCCATCGATTCTTTTATTCCTATTTTGGGTCTGGTCCTAACCCATATGAGCCTTGTTACCACCCTATGTCCTTAGGGATATTAAGCTGGTGCGCCATACTCACACGGAAGGAAATCCCATTTTTATTTCATTTTTTCTCCATTAATCTACTCACTAAATCAAACTGAGTTTCTGCCCAGGACCAAACAGGACCCATATAGGTCCTTCAGACCTATAGTGGTCCTCCCTGGTAGCCGTACGGGTCCCAACCACTCATACGGGCATCGGCCCCCAGGCAGAACCCAGAATTCATTTTTTGATCGGTTAAAATCAATCAATTCACTAGTTTCCATGCAATCATTTTCACTAATAATCTAGTAAATCAACCCACAAAAGTTAAAATGTGTTTTTAAAACAAAATATGTGAATGACTTATTATTTCTTTCCGATCCTAGAAGTTGTCTAGGCACTATCGATCGCAAAACCACCATGCTAACATACTCACAATTTTCCTAATAAAATGCTGACTTATGAGATGCTATAAACTGTGCTAATCTTTGTAGATGTAGGGGAATTTATTTTTATTTTGTTTTATAACTTAGAACAAATGTATAAGTTCTCTTGCAATTCCCCCATTTTCCCCCGGTTGTAATTTTTATTCTCTCATTTATTTCTTGTGCTTTATTGTAATATGTAAATGCATGTGACGAGTGTGAAAGGGTGTGGAAAAATAGGATTTCAATGATAATTCCCTAAATGATGAAAACAAAATGGTTTTACGCGGCGAATGTAATTTTGAATTAATTAAATGAGAAATAAGTGACTCATCCGATACCCGAATCTTTGATCCAAAACTCTTTCCCAAGTAGATAATTTAGGTGGCGACTATATCATTTGTATCGAGATTTGGGTCTCGATTCTTTTATTCATTAAAATTGTCTAATTGTACAAACTTGAACTAAAATGGTTTCATCACGCCTAAATCCAACCAACCTCCAGTGGGCCCCACCTCTCACTAAGGTGCCAAGGTAGACCCACACACCATTGACACATCATAATTTTGTTCTTGCAACACGCAGTGCCATGTAGTTCCATTCTTATAACACTTAATGTCATGCTTTAACATGCAGTGTCATGTCAGGTTTTGTTATGCTTTCAACATGTAGTGACATGTTATGTTTTTATTTGCTATTCGATGCTTCGACATTTAGTGTCATGTCATCTTATGCCTTCCTTACGATATGCAGCATCATGTTATCTTGCGTTTTGCTAGCGACATGCAACATCATGTCATCTTGTGTTTTGTTTGTGACATACAGCTTCATGTCACCCTATGTTGTACTTATACGATACGCAGCATCATGTTATATTATGTTATACTAACAACATGCAATGTCATGTTATATTATGTTATGCTTGCAACATGCAGCATCATGTTACCCTATATTGTACTTATACGACAAGCAGCGTCATGTTATATTATGTTATGCTTACGACATGCTGCATCATGTTATATTATGTTATGCTTATGGCATGCAGCATCATGTTATATTATGTTATACTTACAACATGCAGCGTCATGTTATATTATTTTATGCTTACGACATACAGCGGCATGTCATCCTATGTTGTACTTATACAACATGCAGCATCATGTAATATGATGTTATCCTTATTAGGATGCTAACCCCGATCCTATAGGTACCTGGAATACATGAATCATTAACATCTCTACGATGTTAACCATAATCTTGTATTTACCCAGAGTGGACCAAAAAAAAGTAAAATATGAAAATGCATGCATACATTACATTCATTCACCCAAAGCTCATTCGTATAAATTCATTCATTGCATCTTACCAATCACTTCACCTCATAATATAAATACTTCCCCTTATATCATTAATCTCATATCGATCAACAACTAAAGATAGTTCATCTCATCAGTTAAACCATCCCGTATCATATGTGCCTAATGTTTGACATGCATCATTCTAAAAACATTTGTGACGAAAGACCACTCTATAATGTCTAAAGATGGTTAGCTGAAACACTTTGTTCTGGGCATTGTAGTATTGTGTTTCATGGTTCATAAGGGATCACTTTGGTCAACTTCAAGGCAAAGAACAATCCAGTTGATCATAAGTTTCTACATAAACATGATAGATAATCATAACCAAGACGAGATCATTGCAGCAACAGTATCCAAAGCCATGTCAAACTTTTTAAAATCAGTTGCATTCTCAGAAATGGTCAATGATGCGGTAGCAAAAATACTTTCTGCAATACCAAAGGTCCTTGCTCCAATAAGACAACGCATCCAATCTCACCATGCCGACTAGACAAAGAGTTAAAATGTTAAAAATATTGGACGTTCAACCATCTACAACATACCTCCATCTAATCAAAGGCGAAACAGAAATGATGTGCCTATTGGGGATGATGTTCCGAAAATAATTGAAGTTGTTCCTAATCAACAAGTCACATGTGGTATATCCCCATAGGAAGAATCATTGGCAATGCTATTTTCCAAGTGTAGAACTATTGGTCTTCTTCAAAGCTTGAAACCTTTCAAGAGGCCAAATAAAATATATAAGGATGACTTCTGCACCTACCATGTCATCAAAGGGCAATGAACTAATGAGTGCACCAGCCTACTGTATGATATCAAAAAATTAATAGACAAGGGCATGATGGAGGAAACTTAAAGACTCATCTCTTCATCCCATTCACGATGAGCTCCGCTTTCAACAGAGAGAGAAATTCAAGCCTCAACTCAAGTATCCCAAGTTGATCCAATCAAGATTAATGATCAAGAGATAGAAGATATTTTGTGGATTTATAGTAAAAAACAGAGCATACCCGAGGACTATAACATCCAGAAAGAACTACAAGAGGAATGTGAAGCAGTTGACAAGCTAATGTTTGGACTCTACGTTCCACATTTTGACTTATCAATCATATGCATCCTTGATGTTGTGAACAATCATGTCATAGTTTGCTTTGAATGAATACACTTATTTTGTTTGTTTAAATGTTTTCCACATGACTATGCACACACATTTAAGCATTCATCAAATATGTTTAACATACATAATGTTTCATAACATGGAATTAACTTGGAAACAATTTGAAGTCTTGAATGATAGCTATCTGAAGTGACACTACTCCTGTAGAAAAAGAGAGAAAAAAATGCACTTGATGACATTTACCCGGCTCATGTACGCAAATTATCATAAAATGTTACTCTGTGAGAACATTACGAATGATAGAAAAATTCTATACATTGAAGCTGTAAACAAAAGCCAGAAAAACAAAGCCAACATCTTTGCAGCCTTTCCAATATAAAAACACCTGCCATTAAGAAGAGGAAAGGAGCTAAATCCTTAGTCGATGTTATCCCGAAGAAATAATCGATCTTGAAGCATTACAAAAGCTCAATGAAATCAATGATATGTGATGTAATCCAATCCACATCCAAATGCCAAATACAAGGGGCATGATTTATCCAAAAAGCCACAATGCCAGGGCAACAACAGATCTTCAATTAAGCTCTGAAGCGCGCATTGGGGCAAATCCAAGCCAAGGCTTAACCTTAGTCATCTATGTCGAAGAAAACTAAAAATGGTCTACTAAATTAAAAACCAAAAGGTAGCTAAGGGAAAAGTTAAGACCATAAGATGAGAGATATCAGCTAGAAAACCTATCACGGCTAGTCGATAGCAGGAGTGAATCACTTGAGATAACTATCATTCCTCGATTATTTCCACTTTAAATTTCAGTAAGTGAAACGATTGCCCGTTAGATAATTTTATAAATACTCTAATGCATGTGCAAATTCATTCAAAAAATGGCTAAATAATTATAACATTCAAACCATCATATGCATGAATCATCGCAGCAATGTCCAGTCAAAGACAAACGCACATATAAATCAAACTTGTGGATAAATAGATCCAGAATTTTTCATCTTCTCTTGTAAACTAAGGCAAGATGAGAAAGGCAAAAGTCAACAAAACGTCTCTCAAAAAATAAATGACAAAAGAAAGAAAGAGACTGCTGGATTGAAAACCTGAAAAGGTGGTCCAGGAAAAAATTAAGGCGATCCAATAGATCGAAAACCCAAAAGGGCGGTCTATGCAAAAATTAGGATCAGACAAGCAAATCCACTAAAAGATGCATTCCCTCCAATTGGATAAGGGGTAATGCCAACTTAATGCATCATGCATTCGCACAACTCATCATATAGTAATGACAATAAATGTGTTACATCACATGCATCATGATACAAGAGTGCATAAACCTCTTCCAAATAAGTTCTACCTCGATCCAGAATTAAAGACACAAAAACCTTAGATCCAGCGAGATCTTCACCTCGGCACATCATAGCCAAACCATAGATCCAGTGAGGTCTTCACCTAGGCACATCATAGCCAAACCTTAGATCCAGCAAGATCTTCACCTAGGCACATCATAGCCAAACCTTAGATCAAGCGAGATCTTCACCTCGGCACATTATAGCCAAACCTTAGAAGCAGCGAGATTTTCACCAAAGCACATCATAGCCAAACCTTAGATCCAGTGAGATCTTCACCTAGGCACATCATAACTAAATCTTAGATCCAATGACATCTTCACAATACACATAATATGACTTTAGATCAAGCAAGATCTTTACCACAACCCATCCATGATATGTAGTATCATGTAATGCCATATTATGTTTCACAGTATCATGTTATATTTATGACATGTAGTGCCATCTCAGGTTCTATTTTATAAGAAATCATAATGGCAGCTCAATAGTGGCAGACAGTGCCTAACTCAATGGTGAGACAAACTGGTTAGTGGTGGCAGACATTGCCCAACTCAATAGGGAGAAAAATTGGTCAATGGTGGTAGACAGTGCCCAACTCGATGGTGAGACAAACTAGTCAATGGTGGCAGATAGTGCCTAACTCAATGGTGAGATAAACTAGTCAATGATGGTAGAGAGTGCCCAACTCGATGGTGAGATAAACTGGTCAGTGGTGGCAAACATTGCCCAACTCGATGGTGAGATAAACTGGTCAATGGTGGCAGATAGAGCCCAACTCAATGGTGAGACAAACTGGTCAATGGTGGCAGATAGAGCCTAACTCAATGGTGAGATAAACTGGTCAATGGTGGTAAAAGGATGCCTAACTTGATGGTGAGACAAACTTCTCAATGGTGGCAAGACGGTGCCCAACTAGATGGTGAGGCAAACTGCTCAATGGTGGCAGACAGTGCCAAACTCGATGGTAAGACAAACTGGTTAATGGTAGCTGATAGTGCCCAACTCCTTGATGAGATAAAAGGCTCAAGGGTGGTCGGTGCCTCCTCAAAGGTTAGAAAGATGATCAACGTACGCAATGTCCTTACTATTAGCAACACCAGAAGCTGGTATAACTCTTTACTCGCTCTTTGCATCATCTTAAAACTGTTTTGAAATTGGAGGACACAAATTTTGTAAAACTATGATACATCACTAAGGGAACAAAACCTTTTGAAATGCTCATAATTTTCATTTTCCGCAACGAATTTTTTCCTTTCATTACCTTCTTAGATATTCGTTTTCATCCCCAACAGTATTTTAAGCTAAAAAGATTTTCGTCAACATTCTTGATCGAAGGGGCAAAAAAATTTTTTTCAAAATTATCGATCAAGTAATGTCGACTCTTTTTAAACCCTTGTCTCCTTGTGACTTACCACACACAAAAACACCTATTTTATTCACCGCGCTCACTTCGCGTATGCAAAAATTCCTATACAGCCGAAACTTTTAAAAAACGAGGGGTAGCCTATGAGCACGGTCCGCCCGGCCTGATGATGATTAATACCTATTCACATAGGTTCCCAAATGTCGAGAGTGCTATGAATTGAATGTCTCTTTCCTTGTCCAAAATCCCTTGAATAATCCTTAAATTTATCCTAAAGGGAAAACCCACAAATGAGCGATAACCTTTCTGAACTTATGCCTTAGATAGAATCTTCTTTTGGAACTCCAAATAAAATTTTCAACGGTCAAAACTTAGCCCTATGCGTTAGGAACAATATGTCAAAATTTTAGAATGATCCAATGGTTGGATAAGCGTCGACCGATGTTTCTTGTGTTGATCATCACTTATTACTGCTGACACTTGTCAAGTCTAGCAATGACTTAGCAAACCTACACATATACAATGATCAACGGTCATATGCGATGATGGACAGTTCTTGGACACGTGTCGAGTCTAGTGATGACTCAGTAAAGCTATAACTACCCAAGATGTGTCGATCGACGCTCCTAGATGCTTTGATCGACAGTTCCAAAATTCCTATAAAAAGAGCATGATCCTTGCTCATTTTCAACAACTTTAACGAAGAAAAACATCCAAGACTCTTGGAAAATTTCCTTTTCAGGGGTTCCCCGAATCCATACCAAAATTCCTTTCCTTTATCCCAAAACTATACTCAGGTATAGAACCCTTCCCTCGGCAAGTTCTAGCTATAAACTGGCCTAGCCTTATTTCCTAAATACCATCTCGATACTGTAGTTCAATATCGTCGATGCGTTTTAGCTACAAACCTTCCTCATATTGTCCTTTAAACACCAACTATACCAAGGCTTAGTCCATTATTATCGATGGGATGTAGTTATAAACCATCTCCGTAAATCTCAAGGTTCTCACCCCTAACCTTTCAATCATTCGGTTCTAACACGTACCGGCCTTCAGGACACTCGAAAGGTAACTGAGGGTAATTGGATTCTATCCCAATTTGATTACTTTCATCTTTATTTCATGAGCATTTATATTTATTAAATCGACTGGAGCACCCAAAGTAGAGAAATCCATCGCCAAGGTATGAATACTTATCCCTTCATTTTTATTTATTTTAATTGTTATTTATTCCCAAGTATTACAAGAAAAACAACATAGGGAAATTATTTTTAATAAAATAATTAGATATATATATCTCGAATCAAATATACAAGTAACTATTTTATCCGACTCAGAATCTCTACTTTATAGGTATAGGAATCCAACCCAGATTGGCTATACCATTATTTCCCGAAAAATCTGATCCTAGTGGCAAATCTTATATTTTATTAAATAGGGCTTTTGACTCTATTTTAATTTGAACGTTTTCATTAAAACAATTCTCTAAAGACCAGTCACAATAAGGGTCCCACGGTCCCTATTGCCAAGCAACCCCATAATGTAAATGAGCACCATGCTCCAACCGCAGCAGCTCCCTGCATAAAAACCTATGAGCGCACGCCCACCGCAGCAAGTAAAAGTCTGCCCGCTCACAGTGTGTCCATCTATACGTTCGATAGAAGCTCAAACCAATGATTTTCACCCAAAATATCCTAAAATATCTCAAAATATCATGAAAAATATCTTCAAAATTCAAGATATGATTTTTGACCTACTTTAACCACATTTTGTTAGCTTTTTGGGCTTGTGGGCCCGCTAGTAGTCAACATACAGGAACTTGAAGCCGCCAATGACAATGCGATACCGCCAGTGGTATCATTCGTGCTGCTAGTGGCATGGCCCTAAACGGGCATCCGTGCAGATAGCTCCTTCTTTTTCCTTTAACAAGCTCTTTTTTGCCATTTTGGTGAAACTGGCCTAATCACATCGGTTTTGCCCCATTTTCCTCTATAAAAAGCATGCATTAGGTTTAGAAAAAGTGGACTTTTCAGCTGAAATTTGAATTCAAAGATTTTAGAGTGAGAAAGTCACATTTTAGTGAGATAAGGAGTAGAAAAGGCAAGAAAAGGGATTTTCATCCATTCTTCTTGGTTTTTCTTCTTTGATTCTCTTAGTTAAAACTTAAAATCAGTAAAAAAAATTAGGTTTAAAACTAACTTAATAGGATTTCAGAGACATAAATCTTTAAATCCACTACCTAAATCATCATTTGAGCTTCCCGGAGGTGTCTTTGGATTGCGAAGAGGTGGATTCACGGCCTTGAGGTAAAATCCTGAGTCTCTTTAGCTCTTTGGCATAATTTCTGGTTGTTTTTGTTTGTTTGTTTGTTTTTGAAATTTTTAGGGTTTTAGGTCGTTATTTGACCGTTACCCTGTTGTTGTTGCAAGCAGACAAAACCGCCAGTGACACATGAAGCCACCGGCGGTATCATTCATGTTGCCAATGACATCAATAATACCACCGACAGTATCACTTATCACCAACGGCTTCACTCTACTTGTAAGACCCTTTCTTTATGGTATCCAAAAGGTTAACCCACGAGCCTATATATGTGAGCCGCCAGCGACATCAGTGACACCGCCAACAGTATCCTCATATCGCCGGCGACACAACCTTCTGGACAACAGATTTATTTTCGACCCTTTTTCGACCTAGATTTAATTTCAGAAGCTAGGATAAACAGTACCACGATGGGTAACTCAGTTTACCCTAAAAACAGTCCCCACCCCATAACATGCGGCATTTTTGCTAATAATCCGGTTGAATAATTATCGAGTCTAAAATAAATGGGTTTTACACAAGAATGCTTAAGTTGTTGTTTTGGCCATTCATCGGGCTTCGAATCGACTAACTATCATGCTAACAATCTAACTTGTGTCTTAATTGGTTCACTAATTATGCATGCTATATGAGATATATCCCGTATACATGTCGTATTTGTGCTAACCCTTTCGTGCAGGTAGATCTAGGTTAGTTAATTATTAAGCCTTCGGTTATTTTACTTTTCCGCTTAGAAAAATGTACAGGATTTGAAAGCCATGTAATTATTCTTTTAATTTCTGCATTTTTAGTTCGGATGACTATAATAACCTATTTATTTATCGCTTTTGAATTCTTGCTAAAACGAGCGAACACAACATATAAATCGAAAAGGCTAACTAGGGTGGATTAAAACCACATAAGAAAGTTTGATACTTTTATCACGATAAATAATTTAATTTGGCTAATGTAGAATAGACAGCATCATCCAAGCTCGGAATCTCTCCTTAAGGTATAGTCTACCGTCCGATGGGAAAATCTTACCTAAATTTCCCGATTGAGCTGAATTGGATGGCGACTCTCTCTTAAACGCGAGATTTCAATCTCGTATCTTTTGAGCATTAAAATATGCAAAACCATTTTCTACCATCACACATTATTTTTCGAGGTTGGTCCTCCAGCGCGCTTCGTTGCCGTCTGAAATGTCGTCCGCTCACATGGATATCATTACAAATATAAAAATAATACGAATAAAAACTTCTAAAGAGGTATGCTGAAAAAATAAACAGTTTGAGAGATAAATAAAAAATAAGAAAAAAAATTTAAAAAAACGAGCAACATGTTAATTATGTAAATAGATTTGAAAAAGGGGAAGTTAAGAATCATTTTCGTGTCATAGTATTCATTGAAAAAAGTTGTCAAATCCAATATTTATGTTTCTTGTAGTTTTTGCTTCTGACTCCTTTTAGATGTCTCTATTTGTTACGTATATAAATCAAAATGAACCCTATTTATTTCATTCAATATAGTTTCACTTGGATTTAGGGTCCGATCGATTTTATAGCACAATTATATAGCAATGCTGTATCCTGTAAGATATAAAAATATTTATTTATAACTGCTGGTATATATGCTCTGGAAGTGTCATAAAATATTTGAAACGAAATAATTCAATAAATATAACATTTACAGTGTCAACAATACACAACCGATTTTCTCATACCAAAGGATTAAGATTTTTTAAAGTTGAAAAATAACTTTAGAGAACATTTAAGGATATCCTACCCCTCCATTTTATTTTGGAAGGCTAGGATTTAATGTACACTTCCCTAAAATAATTTTCTCTCACTTCCTCATATCCTATATCTCTCTAACTTTACTCTAAAGTTACTTTAGAGAATCCTGATCCCAACCAAATGAGATGCTTCATTTATGACAGAAAAAAGCTCTCGGTTACAAGGGTCAATGTTACTATATATTTGATCATGATGTAGTTTAAACCTATGACATCTAGATTAAAAATTCAGTTTAAACCATTTGGCTAAGACACCAACTACCGAAGATCAATATTAAAAGATCATGTCATAATAAAAATCATTGTATTGTTCTACTGTAATTAGGTCAATTTTCCATTGGCCTATCACGCCTATAAAAAGTTGAGATCAATCATGAAAATGTACATTATTCTCGCATAATGTTCACCTCTTTTATGTTGGTATTTTAGTGTAGTTGAATTGACTAGTTGACCAATGCGATCGTGGTATTTCATCGAATAAGTTGGGAGAGTGAGGAATGCGCGCTTTGTTTGAGTCCTATTGCGATATTTTACCCGTGTCGTGTTAGCGACAAGGCTGGCGCTCGCGTTTGTGTTCAAGTGAGCAACAATAAGTTAAGTTTGATGAAGTCACGGTCGCAACTAATGAGTCGCGGTCGTGACAAGCAACCAACCAAGAAATAGTTTGTTTGGACCTGTGAAGTCACGGTCGCGACACGCAAATACTAAAGAAACAGTTTGTTTGTTTCTTTGGAGCCACGGCCGTGACTTTTGAGTCGTGGTCACGACACGCTGCAATAGGACGAAAATAACTGCAAAAACAATTATTTTGGATGGTTATTTCGGTTCTCTATATATAGAGATGACCGGGCATTGGCATGCACACGATTTTCTAATCGGAGATTCATACATGGTTCATTATCTTCACAACTAACAATCATTCTAAGTTCTTGTTGAATTCTGATTTTATCCTATTGATCTATTTGGTAGAATCGCCAAATAAGATTCAATCTGAAAGTGTTCGTCACAACTTCAGAATTATCCAGGCATCATTCTACCAGTTTTCAGATATTCAAAGCTTCATTCTATTAGAATTCCCCAACATTTTATTCTCAAAGCTATTATAATGACTTGGCAACAAAAAGTTTCCCAAGGGACCTAATCCAAACTATCATTGTTTTGTAGGTTGTTAACCAAAAAAACAAGTCGATTATGAAGTTTGACACTTAAGTTTACTTCCAGCATCCAATCTCTCGGAAACTATAACAATTGAGGAACAATTCTTACGTTGTTCTTGTACCACTCTTATAAGTGGAGGTTTCCGAAATATTTTATCATGAAGATGGATAAGAAGAAGAATAAATACAAAGAAGGGTATATTTAAAGACATTGTAATATGTAGTACTGCTTTAAAAATCCCCGCCTAGGCAATGCTTTGGAGTTTATCATCCGACTTTTTCTTTTTAGGGCGTTATTAGTCGGTACCGATATATTTCCGTCTAGGAACCGCCTTGTCCGATTTTTCCTGCCTAGGCTTCATCTAAACTTAATTTCTCAAGATATCAATAATAATAATTATAGTTTAATTTTTTTACCTATAAAAAGTAGATTAGTTGGTAAAACTAAAGTATATTAAAGTGATTAGAACAGAAATTGATAAAGCTTCTACTTTTGTTATTAAGAACACTTCAACAACAGATTAAAAATTGATTGTTCTAAGCTTTCTGGATGATGACAAACTGAGTAATTTAAGAGAGTTATTTGCTTTTGAAATTTTTGCAGATTAGAATGAGAGATTACAATTGTTAAATAAAGCTTCGACACATTTCTTATTGTTGGCAAAAGCCTTTTTATAGACAGTCTTCAAAATCTTTCCATTGTGACTCTTCCTCAGAATCTCAATCTTTGCCGTTGTCTCACAATAGATATTTTCCTAAATAGTCGTTGGATCTTCCATTAGACTCATCTTCTGTTCCGTTAGGTACATTGGTGGGAGTCAACTCTACCAACTGCTGCAACATATCAGTCTTTAACACCTTTTAGTCTCATACAGCTCGCTTGTGTCAGTTTGTCAGGTGGCTAAAAGTGTTTCTTCTCTCTTGAGTCAACTCACTTTTTATAATGCTTATTACAACTTTTTATAGAAGATAGATCACCTATCTTTTTGGATCATAAAAAGTAAGAGCCTATTTTTAGTGTCTGCTTCACGTGAGTTGTTGCTTAGGATTTGAGCCTAGTTTGCGGAAGATACTTACTTTCTTTGATACACCTTGATAGTCTTCCGAGAATGCCATTATCTTTGCCTTCTGAGATTGCCTTCAGATCTTTCAGTCTTTTGTCTTGCTTCTGAGATTATTTGTCTTCCGAGCATGATCCTTATCCGAGTGTGTAGTTGCTGATGTTTTGTTATCTTCAAAACTTTGGCTTCTGAGTTTTTAACCTTAGCTTCTGAGAATTCTTCTAAGAGCTAAGTTCAACAATCTCCCCCATTTTAATGATAACAAAAATCCGCAAGACAAAGGTTAGCTCCCCCATAATTCATGCCGATTATAAGATATATATATATATTGTACAATTTGAATATTGTACTCAGAATCACAGATAATGCTTTATTATATATCTTTAAGTGTTAACAATGTGTTATCTTCTATGAAGTTCAGGTGCGATGGTCAAGCAAGGAACAACTTCAAGAACGACTTTGAGTTCGGAGACATCGGGACCGGATATAGCTAATGGAAATAGAGTTATTACCCGATCAAAAGTGAGACTGTCGAGCATATCGGAAAATAGGGAGACCTTTGAGGTAGGGAAGAAATTTGGGGTTTTTAAAGACAAGCACGCCAAGGTTATTTTACAGGCTTTGGCATCACACAAGGCTTAAACGGTCACGATTCAAGGTATTTTATGATTAATGTCGTTTAATTTTTTGAGTTGGAATTGTCGAGGGGGCATCCATAATGGGGGGAAACAGGTGTTAGTAAAATCTTTGGCTAGGAAATGGAACTTGCATGCATTTGTTTTATTAGAAACAAAGTCTGTAGGGGTGTCGGACCAGGTAATTAGGCAATTCTGGGGGCATAATGATTTCAGATCTCATTGTGTATCGGCCATTGGCCTTTCGAGGGGAATTATAGTTTCATGGAATTCTGTATTATTTCAAAGCCTAGTTATACAGGAGTCTAAGAGATGGGTTATCATTCGGTTGAGCTCATCTCAGATTGAAGTCCATCTTGTTTGTGTTTACGCTTATAATGATTAGGAAAATAGAAGACAATTGTGGCAGGATTTAGCTGATAGTATCATGGGCTTGAATTCGGTTATTTTGTATGGGGACTTTAATGTGGTTTTGCATGCTTCTGAGAGGTTTGGGGGGGATTCAACGAATTCGATGATGGAATTTTGAGATTTTATAGATAATTGTGCTCTCTATGATCTACCTCTTAATGGGAGAGATTACACGTGGGTGAATTCTCTACCTTTTTCGAGAATAGACCGGGTTCTTGTTTCGTGTGTGATATTAGATCTCTGGCCGTATATGCGCATCTCCACCATGGATTCGACACTTTCGAATCACTTTCCTCTCATTTTCACGTCACATTCAGCTGGAGTTAGGAGGAGGAGACCGTTCTATTCTCTTAATGTATGGTGGGATAATAATGCCTTCTTGTCGTTCTTAAGAAAAAAATGGGCCCTTCTTAGCTCGACTTTCCCAGACCATGACATTCATTTCAAATTGTGTAAGTTGAAAGACTTCATTCGGCCATGGCACATTGATAATTTTGGACGACTAGAAGAAAGAATTTAGGAACTTGAGGGATGTGTAATTATTCTTACGTTGAGCTCAGCTATTCGGCTAGTGGATGGGGTAATAGGATTGGATCTTCAAGTTGTAAGGGCTGATTTATGCACCATGAGGAAGATTTTGGAGAATGTTAAACATCAGCAATTGAGAGTCTCATGGGTATTATTGGGAGATGAAAACACATGATATTTTCATAGGATAGTTTTGGCAAGAGCTAGAAATAATGCTATAAATCAACTTGAAGTGGATGGGGAATTGGTGAGCGACCCGGGAGTGATTGTTAATAAAATTAGGGGCTTCTATTCGGATTTATTTAGTGAATGGCAGGTGGTACCATTTTTGTTGAGTTTGTTGAACTTTAGAGCGGTGGATATTGCCTCGAACAATCATTTGACGGCGAATTTTTCAGAAGGAGAAATTTGGGGTGAGCTTTGTTCTTGTGATGAGAACAAGGCTCCAGGTCCGGAGGGGTTTAACTTTTATTTTTGTAAGAGGTTTTGGGCTGATCTTAGAAGGGATATATTATGGTTGTTTGAGAATTTTTACACGTCCAATAGGCTGCCCGAAGCTATTAAGATGTCGTACACGGTGTTAATCCCAAAAGTACCCGGGTCGTGTTCTATATCTAATTATCGGCCGATTGTACTAATCCATGGGATGTATAAACTTGTAGTGAAAGTGCTAGCTAGCCGATTACAACCCTGATTGTTAGAACTTGTTTCGGAATCACAATTTGGTTTCATCAAGGGAAAGAAGATTCACGAGTGCTCATTTATTGCCTCAGAAGTGTTACACACAATTCATTATCGGAGGCAATCTTGCTTGGTTTTGAAACTAGACTTTTATAAAGCTTATGATAGTGTATCCTGGACTTATATTGATGAGGTAATGAAAAGAATGAGGTTCGATGCTCAGTGGATTTTGTGGCTGAGGAATTGCAGAAGACAGTCATCTACTTTGATTCTTATTAATGGGATGCCGACTGATCAAATTAGTATTCGGAGAGGAGTTAAACAAGGAGACCCATTATCTCCTTTTATCTTTCTGTTGGCTGTTGAGGGACTGAAACAGCTGCTAGATGCGATGTTAGGGATGGCCTACTGCCTGGGTTCAGGGTTGACGGCTCTTCAAGGGATATTTTGGTATTGCAATTCGCCGATGATACTATATGTTTCTTGCCTTCTGATGTGGATATTTTGCCTGTGTTCATTAGAGTACTTCGATGCTTCAAAATAATTTTGGGTCTAAGGATTAATTATGGTAAGAGTTTGATAATGGGGTTAATGTCCAGGATTACGTGTTATAGGCGTGTGCTAATTTTGTTGGTTGTAAAGTTGAGTAGTTTCCAATCACGTATCTGGGAGCCCCTATCAGTTGGAAGAGATTACCGGTCTCGTCTTGGAATCCTGTAGTGGTGAAATTTTAGAATAGACTAGCGGGTTGGAAGGGGAACTGCTTGTCGTATGGAGGCCGACTTGTGTTGATTAAATAAGTGTTGTCATCACTTCCAATTTATCTTTTGGCCTTATATAAAATGTCGGGATCCATCATCGGCAGGCTGAATTGTTTAATAAGGAACTTCCTGTAGAAGGGAGATGCGTGCACAAAAGGCTTGTGTAAGGTTGCTTGGAGCACGGTTGTGTTGCCTAAGGAATTGGGGGCTTATATATTAGGGACTTGAGGCTCGTTAATTGCAGTTTATTATTGAAGTGGCTTTGGAGACTACGAGAGTTGAACCACTACTCGTTATGGTACGATGTTTGTGTACGGTGTTAAGGTTTTGACTCGTGGATGGCTTTTGAAAGGGCTGAATTGCGAAATCTACCCCCTATTTGGAAAGGTGTGTATTCGGTATGCGTGAAGGAGGGATCTTTTTGGACCCTCTTAAAAAATAACTCAAGGGTCGTTATGGGCAACGGGACTATGACATCCTTTTGGCATGATAACTGGACCTCGGATCGTCCCCTTTACGTTCTTTTTTCGGATATCTATTCTCTTTGTAATAGGAAGTCTTGCACGGTGCAACAAGGTTGTCAATACTTGCTAGGGGTAGATCCTTTCGGTAGACCATTTTGGAAAAGGAATCTACTAGTCACAGCTAGGGATCGTTGTCGGCAACTGAGAATGTGGATGTGTAAGGCGTGTCCATCTCTTTTCCGAGTGATTAGTTCGAGTTCAACGGGAGATATCAGCTTGGCGTGTAATTTTCCATGAGTGGCGGATAGACTAACGTGGGAGTGTGAGACTAATAATGGTTATTCAACGAGATCCTTTTATCGTGCGTATTATCGCTTACCAAGGTGGGACGCACCCCCTCTCAAATTTAGAAGAATTTGGGAATCTACCATCATACCAAAGATTCGATTTTTTTGTTGGCTATTGTTCCATAATAGCTTACCAACAAAAATAATGTTGCTTATAAGGGGAAGTAGGGCTGTGGAGAATGATTTA
The DNA here is from genome assembly GCA_947683365.1 of Euphorbia pulcherrima. Lineage (NCBI taxonomy): Eukaryota > Viridiplantae > Streptophyta > Magnoliopsida > Malpighiales > Euphorbiaceae > Euphorbia > Euphorbia pulcherrima. Next base: position 48,713,949 of record CANTUS010000014.1, read on the forward strand.
TGTCCCTTTTACACGGATAACGAGACGATAGCACATGCTAATTCTTTTGTCCGCGAAGTCTTAGTATTTGGCACCAGCTTTTTCGTTTATTCGAGATTCCGCTACCTATTCCGTCTTCGCCATGGGAGTTTTTGGAACTATAGAGTTCGTATTTGTTGCGGGTCCGAAACGTGAATTTGCTATAGCACTGTGGTTCCTGATTTCATGGTCTATTTGGAAACAACAGAACAAGATAGTCTTTGAAGGTGTCGACACATCGGAGGATATACTTGTTACAAGTATCTATTATAGCTGGTTTTTATTTACTTGTAAGCGGCGTAATATAAGCTTCGTTATTTCCGATGTATTTACTTACTCGCAATTGCTACTCTCATGTACTTGATTTGGTTGATCACATCTTGTGATTAGCATTATTTATTTAATAAACGCCCGAACCAACCGCATTGACTGCGTTTAGGGTGTATTCATTCAAAAAAAAGTTCAGATTACAAGTACATTGAATATTATAGCAAAAATCAAAAGATAATTGTAGCTAACTATAAACTATCACTAGTTGTTGCTTCATTTGGCTTCTGATTCATTATATGAGAGAGAGTCCTCGTGTTATCATCATCTTTATCATCCACTTTGTCATTTTCATTATTATATTTATGATTTATTTTTTTATATATATTAATTTTAAATAATATTTTAATTAATTATGATAAATGCTTGGTTTAGTGCTTGAGTCTTGATGCTGTGATTTTAGAGGTCGTAGGTTCGAGTCCACACTCGGGCGTGGTGGGATAAGGTTATCCTTTATTATTATTATAAGCCCATATGAGGTAAATTTAAAAAAATAATATTTTAATTAATTATTACTTATTATTATTTTTTATAATTGCTTATTAATGTGTATTATAATATTTATTAATATTGTTTATACTCTATATATATTGTTTAATTGTTAAGCATTAAATAGTTTATTATTTTTAATATTAATTGTATTCGTTATTATTTTAATAATTATTTATTATTTTTTTAATAATAATTATCTATAATTATTAATACGTATTATTAATAGTTTCAATTCAATATGCAATCTAATTCAGTCAATTTTAAAAGAGCATAAATTTTAAATAAAATATATTGTATATTTAAATATTTAAAAATACATATTTATTATTTACTTAGATATTTTTTATACAAAATATAAAATAGAAAATGATAAATAAGAACTTGATTATTTTAAATTATTAAACCAATTTACCATTGTATTGTATATTTTGACATTGTAAACAGCTGCAATAATCTAACTATGAATAATTAGTTATTTTTGGTAAACAATTATGAATAATTAGTTGAAATAAAAAAAACATATAATTAGCATATAAGAGAATTTTCAAGTAAATAATATGTTTATTTAAGATTATTTAAGAAAAAGTAAACTGTTGTTCAACAAAATTTCAAAGATACAATTTCTTATTGGTAACTTGGAGTACATGAATTCCACCTATTTTTACCTAGTTTCGAAGATTTTTTTCAATTCCGAACTATTTTTCCAAAGAAAAACTTAGAATTAAATTACATTAAATTCGGGTGGCATGAGCAAATTTAGATTTTGAAAGAAGAAAACTAATAAAAATTCATTTCCAAATATATTCTATTTTTCTAAATATACCGTGAGTGAAATCTTTTATTATTAAAAAATGTTATTTGTAAGTCATGAGGTTATTGTTAAAACATCGTGCATATATTAGAGTGTTTTTATTCGAAAGGTGTTAGTTTCAAGCCTCAAACTCTACAATAAACATTTGGAAACTTGTAAGAAAAAATAGCATCAAGGTATATTCTCCGAATAAACATAAAATACTTGTAAGATTTTTATTATTTACAAAACTAATTAAAACATATATCAAGCTCGGAAACAAGATGTGGAACATAAGTAACTTCAATGTTTATGTGCTTCAAACAATTTTTACTTATAAATATTTGAAGGAAAAAAAATTATAAATTGATCATTTACTAGTTACACACAAAGAAAAAACATAAGGAAAATGAGTGGTAAGAGAAAATTAACATCGCAAAATTCAAAAACAATAAACATAAGAAAACCACTCAAATGAAGCTTATCACTAAAAGTGAAGGAAAGTACCACATAACATAAGATTTCACATAGATATGATTATATACTAATTAGACAGAAAAACAAACATAATTTATTTTAGTGAATCGTTTAAAAAACTGATAAGAGAAAATTAACATCACAAAATTCATCAACAAACATAAGAAAATTACTCATAGAATATATGCATATTTTTCACATAACATAATATTTAACATAGCTGCTCTCTTTTTTGGCTTTGCAGCTCATATTTTTTTGGGTTGCCCATATAGCTTTGTGTTGGAGATATGTGGAGATATCCCACGTGGAAAATGAACAAGTAAAAAGAGTACAATATAAGTGGTGTAGATTGTGCCTTAACAAAATCCAACTGTTTTTGTGTTAGATTGGCTCAACTCCACTTGTATGCTCACTCACCTATCGAGCTCAACACTCTCTAGACCCATGGGTTCTCTAAACTTTGATCCGACTATATCTAGATCCGACCCGAATCATGCACCTGACTGTGGTGGGTGAGTTTTTGTAGCTCATATAATATGTGCAAATGTAGCCATGCTTTCAGGAGTTGTTGATGATACCACCGAAAGGACAATAGATAGGAGGAAGATGAGAAAAGAAAGAAAATGATTGCAGTTGAACACCATATTTTGATGTGGAAGATGAATAAATGTCAAGTATCCCTATTAGACTATTTATATATATAAACAAAAATTATCTGGATTAGTTGACCCTGCCTATGTACAAAACTTTATTATTTATTATATATATTCATACAATCCATTCGTAAGATATTAAATTTAGGGAAATTTCTAATTAAATCCAGGAAAAAAACTCTTACCCACTTTAGATAATGATCATATTGACTTTTTTTATATTATATAGAAAATATAAAAACAATTGTGGCGGTATAAAATTATCAAATATATGAATATGGTATTCAACTTGTACTTCACGGTGAAGACGAAATGGCATGTAATATTGTTCTATGAATTGGTAAAAGTGGCAAAATCGTGTACTAATTAAGTATGGAAAAACCCTTATTAATAGGGTAATGACATGTGGTGCGGAATTTAGAAGTAAGTGTTCAGAAATTGTAGAATGATATCCTGAAACTAAATTACAAATCACGCGGCAAAATTATTCCTTAATCTATATAATTAGGTTTTTTTTATAAGATATATAATTGGGTTTGGATGAGTTATCCTTTTCATTGTTTGTTTCTGGGATTATCTCTAACACTTTCTCATTATTTGCCAAAATAAATTCATGGACACTCAATAATTGCGATTAAAATCACTTGTCTTTAAATTGGTATTTTATTTATGTCTCTCATTCATATTTCGACATGTTTCAGTATATATTTTTATATTCGCACCCAATAAACTTGACATATGACGAGAAATAAATGAGATACATGTGATTTTTTTCCCAAATAACCATTGTAATTTATAACCAAAATTGAGCTTGATGAATTGCATTCAACATTCATGAGGTGAGAAAATAAATCCATGAGATTAATTACTACACACCAAGATAAAATTAAAAAAATTATGCTACGGGTGTCAGGAATCGGGAGCTTTCAGCTTGGGTGAACAATGAGCACCCAAGTGAATGATATACTTCATGGGCTTGACACCACATCCAATCCAAAACCCTAAGGTAGTGGGTTTATGTGGTGTCAAGCCCATAAAGTATATCATTCACTTGGGTGCTCATTGTTCCTCTAGACCAAAAGCTCCTAAATCCTCACAAGTGGTATCAGAGCCGGTGTGGCTAGTTTGAACGGTGTTTGCTAAAGGTGGAGCACGGTCTTAACCAAGATGTGGTTATTGGATGATTTATAAGTATAGACAATATCCTCAATAGTATAAGGCATTTTGCGGAAAAGCCCAAGAGTGAAAATATAAGGGGCTTAGGCCCAAAGTGGACAATATCATATCATGAGTGGGGATATTGGATGTCCATGTGTTTCCGCGAGCTGCAATAATTGGCATCAGAGCCATGCTCTAGTGTTAGCCATATGGATGAATCCTCGGAGTGTCGAACAAATGTGGTTCGCCTAGTTGATCACCAATAATCTGTTAAATCGATGGTTCTCTATGTAAGGCGTGCCCTCCATAGCATTAGAGTGGAATAAATATCAGTTTGCAGAGAATTTATAGATGAATGATCATTTGAGGGGAGGCTCGACGGTACTTTGTTCGAGAGGATGATTGTTGGGGTGCGAATAATGTCCCACATTGGTTAACAAGGAGGGGATTAAGTGGTTTATAAGTGTGGACAATATCTCCAATGGTATATGGCATTTTAGGGTAAAGCCCAAAAGCAAATCCATGAGGGTTGAGGCTTAAAGTGGACAATATCATACCATGTGTGCGGATATGGGGTGTCCAAGTACTTCTGCATGCCACAACAATAGTGGAGGATTGTTAGGGGCAAACAATATCTCACATTTCTAAGAAAGAAGGAGATGCAATAGTTTATAACTGGTTAGGATCAGGAGCTTTCGGCCTGGGGAACAATGAGCACCCAAGTGAATGATATACCTCATGGGCTTGACACCACATCCAACCCAAAAACCCTAAGGTGATGGGTTAATGAGTCAATCTCAATTATATATCATTCATTTAACTCATTAACTTTTCATGTGGGATTCTCAACACACACTTACTGATAAGTAAAAAATTAGTAGAGGATTTTGGCTTAATATTATGCATAAATCATGAAAAGAAATAAGCTTTTACCTTGTTTTAAGGCAATCTCAGGCTTTTCAGCAGATTGTGGGGAAGTTTCCCACAGACCAGGAAAAGGTTGCAGGAAATCAGCAAGTTTTAAGGAAGGCTTTCCCGTCAGAAATAGTCTGTTGCTGATCTGGCATGAAAGATGGAGTTAAATATGGAAAAAAGTAAAAGTTGGTGAGAGTGGGGCTGATATACCAGATGGTTAGGAGAGTAGTTGACTAGATAATTATTGATTGTGCCACTAGCTTCCCATGAAAGCCTTACTTTACGTGTTACTTTACTTTACGTGTTTTGGACAAATGTGGGTATATAAACTCATCTTCTCCATTTGGAGAACTACCCTTGGAGGCCATTAAAGCTTTCTTTCTGTATTTTCTTTACTTTCATCAATGTAGTTCTTCATTTTCTTTATTTGTGAGTAGTTCTTGAGCAGGCACAACCTGTCCCTAACAGGCAGTCTAAGCCTTCCTCCAACTCAATGTATGTATTTAATGCTTGTATTTTTGATTGATTGTGTGGTTGAATATTTATTGCTTATTGACTCAAAGATCTAGCTCATATAAAATCATTGTGAGCACGGGATTTTTCAGTCCCTCTTGCGAGATAATGATGACATGTACCCAATTTTAATGCCTCAAAATAAAAGTTCTCTTTAGAATTTTTATTACTAATATAGTGTTCCTTGTGAACTTTATACTTGGTAGAATCCAATTCGGCGTGGCCGATAACGCGTCCGGTAGGAACTTGAACCGATGATTTACACCAAAATTAAATAAACCTCTATATACCCATTAAAATATCATTAAAATTCAAAAATCCCGCTTTAACTGACCCATTTTGGGCAACTTTTCAGGCTTATGGGCCCGCTAGCAGTCAGCTTTTTAAAAGCTGATGCCGCCAGCGATATCGCCCCATATCTCCAGCCGTATCATCCATGTCGCTGGCAACATGGCCAAATCAGGCTCTGCAGACAGCTTTCTTCTTCCTCCTTGGAACAGTCTCTTTTTTGACATTTTAGTGAAAATGCTTGAAAGGTCTCGAAGACCACCCCAATTTGACTATAAAAACACACCTTAGGTTTCAGAAAAAAGGGGGAGAAAAAATGAGAACATAGGAGATTAATCTGAAATTAGAACCTACAGAATTCTGAAGTGAGAAACTAGCTCTAGTGAGATAAGAATTAGAAAAGGTAGGAAAAAGGATTTGAATCCATTTTTCCTGGTTTTACTTCTTTGAACTCTCTGATTGTGAGTTTAAAATCAGTAGACATTAGATGAAAATCAATCTAAATAGGAATGTAGAGACCTAAGTACCAAATTTACTACCAAATCATCACTACAAGCTCCCCAGAGGTGTTCCTTGGTTCACAAAGAGGTGGATTCACGGCCCTGAGGTAAAAATCCTGAGTCTCAAAGCTCTTTGGCATAAATATTGCTGATTTGTGCTGATTCTTATTAATTTGTGTTCTTTTCGGGCTTTCGATCATTTTTCGACCGTTACCTGCTCCTGCTGCAAGAAATTGAAGTCGCCGGAGACATGTGATGTCGCCGGCGGTATCACTCACGTTGCTAGAGATATCACTGATACCGTTAGTGACATCACATTCCCCAGAGGACTCACTTTCTTGTAGGACCCTTTCTTTATTGTACTCAGAAAGCCATGCAACCTGCCTATAGACTAATGCCTCTAGCGACATCATTGATATCACCGGCGGCATCAGCCATGTCGCCTGCGGCATGGCCTTCTGGACAGCTATTTTATTTCTTTCTTTTTCGACCTAGTTTATTTTCCGAAGCTTGGATACATAGTGCAACGATAGAGGTCTAAAACCTTCTGAAAATAGACCCCACCATATACCATGTGGCATTTTCACTAATAATCCGGATAAAATAACAATCGAGTCTAAAATTTGGTTTAAAATGGAAATTTCCTCAAATGTCGTTCAATTCTAGTTTTAGCCATCCAACTGAGCTTCATAACGATATGAATGTTTACGTCTTGTTCACGCTAACTCGGGTCTTGTTTGGTTTGCTAACTATACATGATTCGTGATATATCTTGTACGACGTGCCATACCTGTACTAACCATCTTCTGCAGGTAGATGTATGTTAGGCCTTCGGGTATTTTATTTATCATATAGAAAAATGTATAGGACTTGAAAGCCTTGTAATAATTTTAATTTCTGCATTTACTTTTGGATGACTGTAATAATTCGATGCTTGATAAACGCGATAATAACATAATAACCAAAAATACAAATAAATAGGATAGATTAAATCGATTAAGAAAGAATGAAATATCTTAACTTGGCCTAATGAAAAATAGATAACATCATCCGAAGTCAGAAACTCTACTTAAGGTACGGTCTACCACCTAGTGGGAAAATCGTACCAAAATTTCTCGGTTGAGCTAAACCGGGTGGCGACTCTATTTTAAGTACGGTGTTTCGATCTTGTATCCTTTAAACACCTAAATTAGACTTAAATCCAACTTCAACATCAGCGCTTTCATCACGCCTAAAATAAGAATCAATCCCTTGGCACGCTTCACAGCGCCAGTTGTTATTTCCCCCCGTACGGCACATCTCAAGCGACCCACGCGGGCGGGGAAAAGGTCGTCCGCTCATAGTGGCTACTCTATTGGGGAGATGATCTCTTTAAACTTAAACTTATCTTTTCATAAAGTTTAAAGGATTTTTGATGATGTATTAAAATCATTGGCCAAAATAAAACTTCATTCTTTTTTATAACGTTTATCCTCAAACACGCGTGTAGATAGTTCAGTAATTTTTAGGTGCCCCATTTTACCCGAGAAGCTCACAAAAGTATCACTCATGCCTTGTTGGAATTAAGGATGCCTAATGGGTGGATCACTCATTTTAATCAACACATAAACTCCTGCAATTGCACCTATTTGGGGAGTGGTTGAGTAACGTGGAATCAAGGTAAATGAGAGCCTTCTACATCAACAACCCTATACTAAAGCCGCGCTAGAAAAATCCTTAGCACTTCATCCCTTTAGGATCACCAGAATAAATAAAAATTGGGACGCACTTCTCTGGCCATTTTCGGTGAAGAAGTCAAACTCCATCCTTCCAAAAAGGTGTTACGCGGGAGTCATAAGGTTGGAAGAGGGACGATTTGTGTGCTATGTACTCCGTGATCATGCACCCCCATGCATCGGCTTCAAGAGCCAAAATAAATCAATTTACCCTTACTACTTCCACCCATGGAAGAAGTTTAGCAACACAAGTAGGACTTCTCTTGTGCCTCCGTTGTGTCACCACATATCACTATATATGATGCGAGATACAAACGTCCCACGTATGTTGGAGGGATAAGCCATCACATCATCTCTAACCACATCTACGTGTAGCCATACATATCACGCATCGCTTCAAAAAACAAAAAGCATGCATACCATCCATACCATTTACAACCCATTCATGGTCTGATCTACGGTTCGTGATCCTAGACAGCCATCCTCCCAAATCCGGACCTTCCCAACTAGCTATGTCTCTTCCTTGCAATGACAACTCTGCCTCACCTAGAGAACAAACTACTCCTACCCCCACCTCGGGGATAGCAGCTCACCCCCCGTCTTTTGGGTCAGAAATTGCCACCGCTATCATCCAATTTTTAAGCTCGAATCAATTTTAAAACAACATTCGGGAAGTGATTCAGACATCCGTCAAAGAAGCCTTAGCAAACCAGAACTTTGACCAGGTCACGTAATATCTGGGCATGACACCCACTACTATGGCTACCCTGCAAGAGTCATCCATCCCCCGAGCTAGTGACCAGGCCATGCAATCTCCGGGCATGACATCTGCTAGTGAAACACTCTGGCAATCACAGCCAACCGCTTACCCTAGACAAAGGAAAGGAACCCAGAATCCAATTCTTCTGCCATTCCCTGGCACCTTGCCTCCAACATTGGTCACTCTATCGCAGCTTAGTCTCCCCGCTACCCCGACGCCTCCTCAGTACGACCAGGTCATGCAACATCCGGGCATGACACCCGAAGTCAAAGCCCTCTTACAGCAGTTGATAGCTGCTAATTATGATCAGAAAGAGCAGGTTCCCAAGAGCTCTGACATGCGCTCATTGGCTAGCGGTGATAGAGCAAGCGCATCCTTCTCCCGGGTCGAGAAGGGCAAAAAGACCTCTCAAAAGGCAACCTTAACCTCCAGTACCCCACCGAATAGTAGTCCTATAGGTAGCATAAACCTATGGATTTAACCTCTCAATGCAATATTTGCCAGCCAAAGAAAGGACGGGCTTCTCGAATCTATCCACGAGAGATGAAAGGAAAAACTTTTACGGATATCATGTCTTGCTAGGTCGCCGCACTAATAAATGTAAAGCCCTACTCAGTGCCATACAGTGTTTGATAAGGGATAAGAAGTTCATGGAACCCGAAAGGGCACCTAGCAATGCGAATTCTCCCCTGTCAAGGTTTGACGACCAAACTGGGGTGATTAATCCTGAGTTACCTAAGCAAGGGAATGGGCTACAGGAACTTATCAAGGCCACCTATTCCAAAGAAAAAGAAAAATCATGCTCCGACGATGAGGACAAGGAGTCAATCAATGAAGAAGCTAGGGAGGCTATGGTCACCATGATCAAAGCCATGACAATTTTAGTAAAAAAGCATGGTCAAAGCAAAGCAGAAAACCCGATGATCAAGGCCATGATACAGTTCATCGAGGTCCTCACCAGGGAGCCAAGTCAAGTGAGAGACACCTCGCATAGAACCAAGCAGAATGAGACTCAGCTCACCACCGACATCAACACTAAAGACCCCCCCCCCCCCACCTGTGGAGGATGAAAAGCCTTGATTTGTAATCTTTAGATCTCTTTCAGTTTAAAATTTTTATATACCAAACTTTGAGCTCCATGAGCAACTTTTATTTTTCTTACTTATGTCATGTTTCTACCATTTGATCCACGCATTCATATGAGCATACGCATGATGCTTCCAGTATTCAGGATATTTTATTGTATGAAATTAGTTTGAGTACAAATGAAGATTCTTATTTGATAATCAAATCCAATAACTTAACTCCTATCAAACATATGTGAGATAATAAAGTGCTTAAAGATCGTGATAATGCTTTTGCTTGGTCCCCAGATCAATAGTCAGATTGTTAAACACCATGGGTCTCTTCCAGAATTAAGTCAGCAACCCCGCAATGGTGTACCTTTAAGCTACCAAAGAAGTATCAACTGGTTCTCTAAAATGGAAAATCACAAGATACATTTTCACCCACCCACCCCTTTCCCTATTTTCAAACCTTCTCCAATGCTCCTCCGCTCCTTGGCCATTCTTGGCGTGGGGGCATAAACAATTGATGAAACCAAACCTCCTTCAAATAAACATAGTAGCCGAATCTTACACCAATGTCACCGCCAAGGAAATGACCAAACCCACAGAGAAAAACATCTTCACCTAGCACAAATTAACCTGCATCAAACCCCCGTGGGCAACAAAGATCAGTCCCAAGGGGGCAACCACCGCCAAGAGCATAAAGTATGAGAGTAAGCACCTTTACACCACAAGCTACAAAGATAAGCGCATAACCAAAGTCACGATCAACTTGCTAAGTAAAATAGCAAAACAACCTACCATTTCACCTTTCAAAGGAACCACGTAAAAGGCCCCCTGAACCAAATGTTACTTGGTCAAAACCCTCCACCACCGGTACGAGGGGCAAATTTAAGAAGGGCTGTACAAACCATAGACTGAAGAAGCAATCAGAGTAGCAATCAGAATGGCAATCGAACCAACCAAGAAGGCGCTATGTAAGCACCAAAGCTCCCGCAAATAAAACTCCTAGCAAGGTCAAAACAAGGTTGCCCGATGTAACTTTGAAGGTCAGAATGAATCGGGTGATCTAGGCAAAAACCGAACAGACACTAGAACCTCAGACAATCTGTAAAGGCATAGAATTAAACCAAGGTTACCCATTGTAACTTTAAAGGTTAGAATGAATCGGGTGATCCAGGAGGAAACCGAAGGGACACTAAGAACCTTGGAGAATCTGTAAAGGCGCAATCAAATAGGCAACAGCTAGTCAGATACCTAATACCCTCGCCAAAAGTCAAAGACCCGACATTGAAGCAACTGAAACCCTCCAACACCGATGTTAATAAAAAGTTTAGATCAGATTGAGAAGGCTATCATGTGGCCAAAGATGATACCGAATTAGTAGGGCTATCAAAGTCATGAGCACGGATAAGAGCGAGTTCATCGATGTAGTCAACTAGGACAGGCTTAAGCGCTATCAGGTCTAAACAAAAGAAATAAATCAGAAAAGAGGCACACCAAAAAATAAATATGATAATCACCTGCCTTTCAGTCTTTTACTGATCGGATAAAAATTACGGTAACGTTCATCGATTGGTATCCTACAAACCGGTCGTGCAAAAATTAGGGAATAAGTCGATATTGCCTCCTGAATTGAAAACCCAAAAAGTGCAGTTCAGACAAAAATTAGGGCACGAGAGAAAAGCAGTGAGATGTTAACTTGAAAATCTATAAAGGCTGGTTAACACCAGAAGTTCGATTAATGGAAATGATTGCCAACATCTTGTACTCAAATTAAATTCACTCGATAAAAGTGTCTTTTGTACTGAAACTCTATGCTTGTGAGTGTATGAATGCCTGATGATCAGAAGAAGGAAACACCACGAGTAGGCTTAATCGAAGATGCTCCGAGCTCATCAGTGTTTCTTTTTTAAAAAAATCTGGATAGACTGAAAACATCTAGGTCTATACAAAAGTCGGAATAAGTCTGCTGAGTTGAAAACCCAAAAGGATAGTGCAGGTAAAAATTAAGACAAGGCTCGATAAATTGAAAACCCCTTGGGGTAGTCTATGCAAAAGTTAGAGTCAAAAAAAAGAAAAAGCCCGAATTTCTCCAGTTCCCTCCAGTTTGCATTCCTTAGGCTTCACAAGAAGCCCTGTAGCTGTTGAGTATGGCTTGCCATAGCAGAAATTGAAGAAATGGACAAAACTATCTTTTTAGGAAGTTAATGCCGCCGGCAATATAAGCGATGCCGCCGGCAATATGAGCGATGCCGCCAGCGACATGGAGTGATTTGGCGATGTCAATTGATGCCGCTAGCGGCATGCGTGTGGGCGATTTTGAGGTGATGCACTTGGCAATATGAATGATGCCGCCAGCGGCATGGAATTAATTTTCCCAGCAGCATCAGAAGTAATTTCATCATTTCAGACCTATACAAAACCTGTAAACAATCCTATAATCCATTTCCAATACCTATTCAAACTGCAATCCATTTTATTCAAAGTAAAAAGCCCGAGGGCGCAAACCATTCAAATATCCTAGATATCTAGGCTACCAAAGCAAAAAGAAACAACAATCCAAATTATTCAAACCCCAATGTATCGAGGGTACAAAATAAGATTCGATATGAACAGCAAAATGAAAGTATAAACCTAGGCATGCCCGCCACTATAGGCCAGGCGAGATGAAAAATCCTTAGGGCTCACCAACCAATCATCAACTTTGTCCTCCTCTCTTCCCTCAGTCACCAGGACGCTGGTAGAATCCTCAACCACGGCAAACACGTGTCGACCGGCGGACATCTTTACTCCCCTGCAACTAGTGCTATAGGGGTGCCTACGATCCAAGTTTTACTTGCTCCGCTACTCCTGAACAGTAGCCTCCAGCCAACCCTCAAGGTCGGTTATGCAACATCGGAGTTCTGCAGTCTCCTCCTCGTATCTCCAATGGACCGCATCAGCATCTGATAGGGAAAGGGACAAGAAATCCTACAAACTAGGGACAACGTCAATAATGCACTTCATTTATAGCTTCCATACATACATCTTACTTTTATATGTCATAATAGGGAATGTACCTGAACAAGCAGCGATTACCCAATAAGTGTGTCCTGGAGAGTGAAGTTATTCTCTGCCAGTTGCTCTACATGGCTCCACACAATCTGAAAAATCCAAAAGGCAAATTAATAAGCACCCGCATCCAAGGGTAAGCAAGGAGGCAATTATCACGTTCTCAAGCCTTACATAAGTAGTGCTCTCTAGCAAAAAGATTGGAGCATGCTGGCTCGGACCTATGTTCTTTGGTTAGAACTCACCTCAGGAATTCATCAGCAGGAACTGGGTTTCCATCGGGTTAACCAGACGCCCTTCCATAAAAATTATCCCCTCCGGTACACCATAGTACTGCATCCCACTCTGGTTGTCCCGACCTCTCTTCCACGTAGGTTCCTGAAAACATGAAAAAAACAAATAAGCGACATGCCTAAACCCAAACAATTACAAATCATGCACATAAATGCAATTATACCTCAAAAGAGCGGTGCCTCCCCTAGGACATCAGCACACTCCTATCAGCCACATCCGCACCTATCTCATCCTCTCCCTCGGGCTCGATGTTGACATTTTCATCAACCTCTATCTCAACCTCCTCTTCCTCTTCTTCTTCCTCCTCCTTAACATCGACTATCCCTTTGAGCTTCCTCTTCTCCTCCTCCATCTTCTTTTTATTGTGAAACTCGATCGTATAATTATCCTTGATTCGAGGGCAAACGGGGCAAGAGGCACTGCTGGTGATGCTTGTAGAGACTGGGGACGCTAGGGGTTACTTAGCTGTTCCCCTCGATATAGTCAACTTTGCCAGCCTCGAACGTGATCACCAAATGGGGCCACCATAAGCCCTTGGGAGGATCAGTGGGCATCAGCCTGGCGGTAATCGGGACAGTCCTCTAGTCCCGGATGCGCTCCCCTAAGTACCATTAATGGGATAAGGAGCACCCCATGATAAATCGACGGCCATCCACCTCTTTCCTAACCCTCGCAACTTCCAACAGGTTCTCCAACCCATCAAACGGGTCCAGGATAAGCTGCACGAACAACCAACCAAAACAAGCAATGCAAGTATAATGTAAGTTCATAAATGCATTTTGTTTACTAATGTTTCACTTTAAGTACAAGAGTCTAAGCCAAAGCATCACATACCGAGCTAAACCGCGCAAACCTCAATGACTCTCGATAGCTAGTAAAGTACTTGGCCTTCCCGTTAATGCCACCTTGCCCCCGAGCGAGAAAATGGGAGCTCGGGGGCAAGGTGGTTAAGAACCCAACTGGCGGGAGGATCTGATGCTCGAACGCCCAAGCCTACACAAGTAAACAACCAATTAGTCCAAAATGGCCACAACAGATAAAGTGTTCATACCAAATAGGGAAAATCAAGTAAAATGCTTCCAAGAAAGGTATACCTGCAATAGCAAATGGCTGACTCGGAGAGCCTTCAACTTCTTCTGGTCTCCCGTATCTAGCCCATGATGAATCTACGCCAGGATGGCACGTGGTTAATTCTTCTTGTTGATGTCCGCAACATCCTCCACGGCAGATTTTTGGCCGTAATTAATCTTGCTCCCCGAAACCGGGAAAAATAAAACGGTGAGCAAGAAAATCATGAAGGAGCGAACGCAAGCGTCTCTCTCATCCTTGGGCACCATATCTGCTCTAGTCCAGTGTTGGTGCAGCTCACCATAAGATAGCCGTCCTGAGATGGGTTTCAAACTAAATAGCTCCTTCACTCGCCTCACCACGGGCCTCTCAGTGTGATATTTGTCCATGTAGGCATCAAAATGGATGACCTCGTCCATCTAGAGGAGCTCAGTCATGGCTACAACATTAGAGGGCGTGATTATCACTTCCCCAAATGAGAAGTGAATGGTATGAGTGGTTTCAGACCACCTCTTTATAAGAGCCTTCACAGCCGAATTAGAGAGCTTTAGCATTAACATCGGCATGATTCAGGCTAAGTCCCCGAAGCTCGTCTCATTGATGGCTAGTTCAAGCTCCGGATCATTCTCTGAAATATGGTGCCACCACTCGCTAATGGTGCCCATACTGCTAGTATAGGTCAGTCCGTGCGGCTATAAAAATTGGAAACAACAGATAAGTCTCAAGTCATTTTCCAAGTCTTATTTCCTGCTGCAAGGTTGCTGATGACGCTTCTGCTGAAAGTGATATCCCTAGCGACATCATCCATACCGCCGGCGGTATGGATGATGCCATTGGCGGCATCACCTTAAGCAGAAATGGCATCACATGGATGATGCCTCTGGCGGCATCACCTTAAGCAAAAACAGCATTACACCTTCCTAGGCCTTTTTACATGGCCTAATGCCACTGGCGATATCACTCATATCACCGGTGACATCTCAACCTGGGGGTAGAACCTATTTTGCCCAAAAAATCGCACCCATCACGCCAAAACTACAAAAATCAAAATTAATCAAACCACAAGCCTAAAAGCAGTAAAAAATCAAACCTAAAACATGCAACATCCGTTTGTAATCAATCTATTTCATGCTCATAACTCCTATCATGGCACGATTTTGAGCCTAAGGCCGAATCGAAACTCAACCCAAAAAGAAGAATTTCGGTTTTTATAGGATTACCTAGACGTAGGAAAGATGTTTTTCCTTCTCAGGGGTCAGGTTGGTGATGGGGGAATTGGTCCCATACCCATACATCTTGGCTGTCTCCTTCAAGCCATAAGCAACAGGAACTGAGAGAAGTTTCAGCCCCTCGACGGAAGAATCAGGCAGGCTCTCCCTAGCCTTAGCGGATTTTCCCTAAAAAGCCTTGCCAATTCTCTTCATGGTTGGAATAATGGAGAAAATTGAAAGATTTGGAGAAGAATGGAGCAAAAGATGGGTATAGTTTCTGCAAAATGAAGAAAGAAAGGATTTTTACTTCCTTTTAAGCTGCCGCACAGAATTCGAGGAGTTTTAATTTATCTGAAACTGCCCAACTCATGCCGCCGACGGCATCACTCCATACCGCCAGTGACATCACTCATCCCGCCAGAAACATCGCATCCTCTAATTTGAATTTTGAATTTGTTTGACCAGTCAAAGCTGCCACTTGGTACTCACATCGCTGGAGACATCATCCCATATCGCCACCAACATCATCCATGTCACCAATGATGTCAGCTCTCTCCATGTCTTTTTTTCAGCCATCCTTGGCGAAATCCCCGCTCTAGCCCCGACATCCCAGGACTTCTAAACCCTTGTACTTTTTATGTTTTTACTATTGATCAAAGGGGCAAAAATATTTTTGTTTCACAAAATCGATCAAGCAGTAAAAACGTCATCTAAGATCTGTCAAATCTTGTTCTTATTCTACTTTTCATAGGAATAAAGCCATAACTGTAAACCCAATATGCTCATCCTATATGCTATCCAGAGATTACGGCATGACCCGCTACATGTCAATCTTCGGGTTCACCCTTTGAATGCTAACTAAAGGTCCCTTATATAGTCTCTATACGTATCACCCTTTGGGTTCACTCCCAGAACACCAACTGAAGGTCTCTGATACAGGCCCTATACATTCTCATTTTTAAGTACACCCCTAGAACTCCGACTGAAGGTCCCGGCATGACCTTGTACATGTCGCCTTTAGGTCCACCCTTCCAAGATCACAGCATGACCCTATGCATGCTGCTTTCAGTTTCAATCAAGCTACACTCCATCTCTCTGTGAAGCATAAGCCCATCCAAGGGGCACCAATCCATAAAGCATAAGTCCAACCAAGGGGCGATTTCTCTATGAAGCATAAGCGCGACCAAGGGGCACCAATCCATAAAGCATAAGTCAAACCAAAGGGCAATCTCTCACGAAGCATAAGCCCGACCAAGGGGCACCAATCCATAAAGCATAAGTCTGACCAAGGGGCAATCTCTCCGCAAAGCATAAGTCCGACCAAGGGGCAACCAATTCACAAAGCATAAGTCCGACCAAGGGGCAATCTCTCTGCGAAGCATAAGTCCAACCAAAGGGCACCAATCTATAAAGCATAAGTTTGACCAAGGGGCGATCTCTCCGTAAAGCATAAGTGCGACCAAGGGGCAACCAATTCACAAAGCATAAGTTCGACCAAGGGGCAATCTCACTGTGAAGCATAAGTTCGACCAAGGGGCAACCAATCCACAAAGCATAAGTCCAACCAAGGGGCAATCTCTCCGCGAAGCATAAGCCCGACCAAGGGGCACCAATCCATAAAGCATAAGTCCGACCAAGGGGCAATCTCTCCGCAAAGCATAAGTCCAACCAAGGGGCAATCTCTCTGTGAAGCATAAGTTCGACAAAGGGGCAACCAATCCACAAAGCATAAGTCCAACCAAGGGGCAATATCTTCACAAAGCATAAGTCCGACCAAGGGGCAACCAATTCATAAAGCATAAGTCCGACCAAGGGGCAATCTCTCTGTAAAGCATAAGTCTGACCAACGGGCAACTAATTCATGAAGCATAAGTCCGACCAAGGCGCTATCTCTCCGTGAAGCATATGTCTGACCAAGGGGTAACCAATTCATAAAGCATAAGTCCGACCAAGGGGCACTCTCTCCACCAAGCATAAGTTCGACCAAGGGGCAACCAATTCACAAAGCATAAGTCCGACCAAGGGGCAATCTCTCCGCAAACCATAAGTCTGACCAAGGGGCAACCAATTTACAAAGCATAAGTCTGACCAAGGGGCAATCTCTCTACGAAGAATAAGTCCGACCAAAGGGCAACCAATCCACAAAGCATAAGTCTGACCAAAGGGTAATCTCTTCGTGAAGCATAAGTCCGACCAAGGGGTAACCAATCCACAAAGCATAAGTCTGACCAAGGTGCAATCTCTCCGCAAGGATCAAGTCCGACCAAGGGGCATCCTTTCCACAAAGCATAAGTCGGACCAAGGGGCAAACCAGTCATCCATCAAGTACCATTCATATCCCTTACTCTTTCATGCGATCATACTAATATGTGGCAGCAGTGATCCCCCGAGGGGTAGCCTATGAGCTCAGGATTTTACAGTCCCTCTCGCGAGATGATGATTACGTGTACCTGATTTTAATGTCTCAAAATAAAAGTTCTCTTTTGAATTTTTATTACCAATATAGTGTTCCTTGTTAACTTTATACTTAGTAGAATCCAATTCGGTGTGGCCGATAAAGCGTCCGATAGGAGCTTGAACCGATGATTTACACCCAAATTAAATAAACCTCCAGATACCTATTAAAATATCATTAAAATTCAAAAATCCCGCTTTGACCCCTTTGACCCATATTTGGCAGCTTTTCAGGCTCGTGGGCCCGCTAGCAGTTTGGTTTTTAAAAGCTAATGCCACTAGTGGGATCGCCTCATGCCACCGGCGGTATCATCCATGTCGCTGGTGACATGGCTAAATCGGGCTCTATATATAGCTTTCTTCTTCCTCCTTGGGACAGTCTCTTTTTTGCCATTTTGGTGAAAATGCCTGAAAGGTCTCGAAGACCACCCCAATTTGCCTATAAAAACACACCTTAGGTTTCAGAAAAAAGGGGAGAAAAAAAGGAGAACACAAGAGATTAATCTAAAATTAGAACTTACAGAATTCTAGAGTGAGAAACTAGCTCTAGTGAGATAAGAATTAGAAAAGGTAGGAAAAAGGATTTGAATCCATTTTTCCTAGTTTTTCTTCTTTGAACTCTCTGATTATGAGTTTAAAATCAGTAGACATTAGATTAAAATCAATCTAAATAGGAATTTAGAGACCCAAGTACCAAATTTACTACCAAATCATCACTACAAGCTCCCTAAAGGTGTTCCTTGGTTTATAAAGAGGTGGATTCACGGCCCCGAGGTAAAAATCCTGAGTCTCAAAGCTCTTTAGCATTAATATTGTTAGTTTATGCTGATTCTTATTGACTTGTGTTCCTTTTGGGCTTTCGATCTTTTTTCGACCGTTACCTGCTCCTACTGCAAGAAATTAAAGTCGTCGGAGACATGTGATGTCGCCGGCGGTATCACTCATGTTGCTAGAGACATTGCTGATACTGCTAATGACATCACATTCCCCAGAGGCCTCACTTTCTTATAGGACCCTTTCTTTATGGTATTCAGAAAGCCATGCAACGTGCCTACAGACTAATGCCTCTAGCGACATCACTGATGTTGCCGACAACATCAGCCATGTCACCAGCAGCATGGCCTTCTAGACAGCTATTTTATTTCTTTCTTTTCCGACCTAGTTTATTTTCCAAAGCTAGGATACACAGTGCAACGATGGAGGTCTAAAACCTTCTAAAAAAATACCCCACCACATACCATGTGGCGTTTTCACTAATAATCTGGATAAAATAACAATCGAGTCTAAAATTTAGTTAAAAACAGAATTTTCCTCAAACACCATTCAAATCTCATTTTAGCCTTCCAGTTGGGCTTCATAACGATATAAATATTTACGTCATATTCACGCTAACTCGGGTCTTGTTTGGTTTGCTAACTATACATGATTCGTGATATATCTCGTACAATGTGTCGTATCTGCACTAACCATCTTCTGCAGGTAGATGTATGTTAGGCCTTCGGGTATTTTATTTATCATATAGAAAAATGTATAGGACTTGAAAGCCCTGTAATAATTTCAATTTCTGCATTCACTTTCGGATGATTGTAATAATTCGATGCTTGATAAACGTGATAATAATATAATAACCGAAAATACAAATAAATAGGATGGATTAAATCGATTAAGAAAGAATGAAATATCTTAACTTGGCCTATTGAAAAATAGATAACATCATCCGAACTCGGAATCTCTACTTAAGGTATGGTCTACCACCTGGTGGGAAAATCGTACCAAAATTTCCCGGTTGAGCTGAACCGGGTGGCAACTCTATTTTAACTACAGGATTTTGATCTCATATCCTTTAGACACCTAAATTGGACTTAAATCCAAATTTAACATCAGTGCTTTCATCATGCCTAAAATGAGGATCAATCCCTCGACATGCTTCACAGCGCCTGTTGTTATTTCACCCCTGCGGTGCATCTTCCGAGGCCCGCGCGCGTGGGGAAAAGGTCGTCCGCTCACAATCATGTTATTAAGACTGAGAGGAGATTTAACATGGTAGAAACACAATCACACACATACACAATGCATGACACCTAGGGAGATTTAAATCAATAGCCTTATAAACCGGGTGAGGCCGAGAGGTAAATTCGGGGAAAATTGGTTAAAAGACCTAAGATTCATGTTCTTAACACAGGTTGTCTGCAACTTAAGTGGAGGAAAGGCTTAGATAGCTTTAGGTATAGGTGATGCTTGTGCTTTTCATAAATGTTTGTTTATATATTTTAGTTCACAATATTTATTTTCATGCATTTGTAGTTTTAGATTAACAACAACAGTAATTAAAAAGAAAATCTTTTAGCAACAATCTACTAGGGGAATTTCAGACTGTATGTGCTTGCTCCATGTAGAATATGACACTTATGCTTGCCTCTATATATAACCTGACCCTAGTATACTTGCTAGGTAGTACCGTTTGGGCGTAACAAGTTTTTGGTGGCATTGTCGAGGAGCAACGCTGAAAGTTTGATTATTTAGCTATGTATTAGTGCTCTTAACCTTGTTTATTAAGCTTGTGTAGTTATTTTGTTCAAGAAAACCTGATGATAAAGGCTGGAAGAATTTTCCATTAATCTCTTGAGCAAGCAACAAGGTAAGCCGACAACCTAAGGTTTTCCCTAATGGCACATTGCGATGCTTTCTAGCCACAAAAGACTCTCAAGGAGTATGCAAGAACTCGTTCATCAAAACACATGTCATGCATTGTGATACCGAATGAAGGAGAAGACTATGTTAAAATTAAACCCTCCATGATTAAATTGGTGCAATTAAATGTTCAATTTAAAGGATTGTCGGAAGAGAACCCAAATGATCACCTTTATGATTTTCTTGATATATGCAATCTTTTTGAATCTAATCATGGTCTTTCTTATGATGTGGTTAGGTTAAAGTTGTTCCCTTTCTCTTTGCAATAAAAGGTAAAATATTGGTTTAAATCTTTGCAATCGGGTTCAATCACAACTTGGAAAGAGATGGCCGAGACATTCTTGACAAAATATTTTCCACGTTCCAAGGTTGTCCGATTGAGAAATGAAATTTCTAGGTTTTCCCAATTTGAGAATGAGACTTTCCAGCAAGCTTGGGAAAGATTCAAGGAGTCATTAAGAAGGGTACCAAACTATGGATTACCTTTATGGATGCAAGTACAAACCGATGAGCATAAAATTCGTCTAGAAATCCTTGCAAATGGAGACCTAGAAGATTTAGCACCCAAAGAAGCCTTTTCCCTCATTGAGAAAGTGGTAAAGATAAGTTACAAATGGCATTTAGGGAAAAGCTCACATTTTCCAGAATCTAAGGTTGTCCAGCAATTTTTAGGACAACTTTAAGTTTCATCTCGACAATTCTAACCCCACAACCTCAAATGTCATTCTAAAAACCTCAGTCCCTTTTCCTTGAACCTCAGATTGTCTTACTCCAACTCCAAACTCAAAGTGCTACCTATGAACCTCGACAATCTTAAATTCCATTCCAGCAACCTCATCAACCTTTCCAAAAACATCACATTTCCTCTAGTAAGTTTCCCTAGAATTAATACAACCTAGTTTGGAAGTAATGATGATGGAGTTTATGAAGCAAACTCAAATGTCAATTAAGAACTTGGGGACCAAAACCACTATGGTGATTGCAAACGATGAGAAAGTCTTCCCAAGTAACAATGTGATCAACTCCTTTGAAGGATTTCAAAGGAATGATAAAGTTGTGATTTTTCTAATGAGATGATTGTGGGTGATTTTCATAATGCAAGTGGACAATCTAATATTTTGACTGAGAAACTTGATCACAACTGGAACTTTTCGACAAAATACCATAACAAACTTTTGGATAATAGTGGAAACCTCAAGAGAAACCAGAGATTGCCCCAACTTCAAAACCAGAGAAGCCTTCCCTAGAGGAAATGGTTCCAATAGAAAGACCACTTCAAGTCTAACAACCAAAGATATAATTCCCAACAAGAGTAAGGCAACTTCAAATGTTGGAAGAAGTTGGGAAAAGATTGCAAGAGCATGATTAAAAAACATTTAAAGACAAAGGAAAGCCTTTCAAGGTAGATGTGAAAGGGAAACCTCAAAGGAAGCCTGTCCTCACACAATCCTTGGTTAAAGATCAATTGGAAAGAAAGTCATGGGGAGGTGTGAACGCACTTCAACAACAACATCAATACATTAGTTCACCATTTTCAACATTCATATATGAGCCTCCTTGAACAACCTCAATATCGTGTCCGCTTTAAACACCAATAGAAGCAACCTGCTGGGAAAACCCCTACTTTTCTGTCTTGTACATGTTTTGTTAGTTTTTTTTAGCTTGTAGTATCTTATAGTGTTTTGTTGGCTTTTTGTAGGGACAGTCAAAGGAGTTTTCTTGAGTATACATAGTTAATAACCTTGATATTGATGACAAATCCAACAATCTGACGAGACTGTCCCTCTGGAAATGATAGTAGTTTCCTTGCTTCCAATGAGAGGAAAACCTTATGGACGAGGAAGTCTCATCCCTGGATAGTTAAAATATTTAGTTTTCCTCTCTTCTCTCTCCCTCTGGCGTACAGTACACTAAAAGTCTTTCTCTACCTTTGTCATTATTTAAGTTTATCTTCCTTTTCATGTTAGTTGTCTTTCCCTATTTGTTTTTCATTTTAATGCTTTAGGGACAAAGAATGTTTTAAGTATGGGGGAGGGAACATACTGTCTTTCCTAAATGATTGTTGATTATTTGATTGTCCTCTACTTGTTTATGCTAAATTGGTATAATTTTTTCAATTTTTGCTCAAAAATTTTCCATGATTGAACTTACTTGCCTGAGACAACCTAATTCAGTGCATTCATTGAGTGTCTTATTGATTATGAACCATGAAAGTCAGTGTGAATTGGAAGTTTAGTAGTTACTTGTGAATATGCAGAATGCTATTTGAGGATTTTAAAAGTTTTAGTTAAATAATTTTTTAAGGCCCAATAAGATGTTTAAGATGTCCTAATTTCAAACTTTACCTCAAAATGATAGCCTAAATCAAATATATAACCCACATCTTAGTGAGAATTTGAGTCTGGAGATTGGATGATAAATTATTTGCTTGATTTTCTTATTGAGGGGGCAACCTTTTCATTGTCTAGCTAGAACTTGCCTTGGGAAATTCATGTGATAGATGTTGTTGTGTGCTAGTACTTGTCATGACCACCATTGAATGTTCATACTAAATGATTAAGGCATTAGGTTTCCCCCTTCTTAGCCAAAAGCCTACCCTTTCACAACATTACCAATAGATAACACACTTTGAGCCTTGAAACTTTTTCTTTCTTATACACACTACAAACCCCATAACCTTTCACTTCGAATTCCTAAAAAAAGCACCCAGAGTTTTCCACTAGAGAGTGTCATCATTTAAGAAATGCAGCAACACTATCAACAGTGGAAGACTTCCCCAAGCAGAACAATAAAGGAAACAACACCAAAAGTCCTGAAGACAACATCATTTTGGTACAACCTTGTTAATTTTTGTAATTTGGTTTTATTAAAAAAAGGAAATGAAAAAAAAAGAAAAGAAAAAAATAATAAAAAAATATGTATAGTTTTATTTTATCATTTTTTGATGAATAAAAAAATTCAAAAAGGTTGTATACTTTCAAGGAAAAGCATCTACAATCATAAAACTTTAAGGTTTCCTCTGCTCAACACAAACAATCTGCTCTTAGACTAGGTTTTCACAGAATATCAGAAAGGTTGCATGGTCATCAACTTAATATCTTTTGGAAACTCTTTTACACTAAATTATCTTTTTTCCATACCCCTGACCTAAGCCCAATATTATAACCCTTTAAAGACCTTTTGATGGTGTGAACATTCAATAACGTAGTGGTGGAGATTGTTAGATATGATGTATGCCCTTAAGGTCATTAGGGCGATGTATCTTAATTATGTATTAGTAGGAATAATTTATTTAATTAATAAAGGCATTTAATCTTTTGTTTATATCGATGTGTTAATATATATATATATATATATATATATAATATGACTGGTTAAAATATATTCATTGATATCTATGTACAAAAGTCCTTGACATATCATAGCGTGAAGTGAGAGAAATTATAATGGTATTATACTTAGTGAGACTTGCTTCATATGTAATTATGATTATGTCTAAACTATCCCTAGTCAAAGTTTCATCAAGAAATGATATTGATGAGACAGTAAGACTAGCATGTGGTCAACTTTGTTAGAAGGGGTCGAAGCAATCAAACTCCTATGACTGAAGGTGGTGCCTTAAGTTTGACATATGGATATATCTGGAAGATATACTAGAGACCGCAATAAGATAAATACTTGGTAAATATATCATAGTGCTAGTATTTATCTTTAAGCAGTAGGCTTGCGAATATCCTCATACTTGAGATACTAGTTGCCTTCTATGGTACTGTCACTATGTTTTGGGTCATACCTATGCACTCATTAATTTAGGGTGTCACGGGTGATTGTGGGTATGCTGATGAAAGCACGGTTGTAAGCTATGTAGTCTGAAAGAATCCATCGCTCCGGATATATTAAGGAGTTGTACCAGGCCACTTGTTGAAGTAATGATTGCTATAAACCTATGATCAAAGTATTTGTTTGATAGAAATAGTTTCTAGCCAAACACATTATGGTAAAAAAAGCAATATATTTGAGTAACAAGAAAATAACTAGGATAGCTTGGAGCGACCTCGCTATTAGTGGGTTAACACTTTAACCAAACCCAATAAATCAGATGCTACTAATATTAAGTTGGAAGGAGTTCATCAACTATTGTATTAACCAGGATTAAGTCATTAGCACAAATGACGTTCCGAGTAAAGGGGTATGGTGGACCCTTGCTAGTGGCATACTACTGTCATTTAAGGTAATCAAGTTCTATTCACGGTCTTGAACCTCGAACCAATAGTTCCAATAGAATAAAGATTGGTCAAACCTTAACAGCTCAATACTACAGGATCCTATAAGGTCACACACATTGAACTGTCATCGGACTGAGTAAAGAATTAATAGACTTGATCTATATAGAAAATATTAGAGGGATGGTTGAATTATTACCTGGTTAGACCAAAGATTTTATTTATTGACTAGTAACTAATTTTCTAAGGGTTATAAATAAATTAAAGTACTGATTAAAATGATTAAATCATTTTATGTTTAAACCAAGAATTTATTTTGACCGATAACTAATTTTATTAGGGTCATAAAATAAATTAAAAGAGATGAGAATTAAATTAAATCATGTATTTAAATTGGTATTTAATCCAGCAATTATATCGTGTATTTAAATTGGGATTTAATCCAGCAATTAAATCATGTATTTAAATTGACATTTAATCCATCAATTAAATCTTGTATTTAAATTAGAATTTAATCCAGTAATTAAATCATGTATTTAAATTGGCATTTAATCGAGGAATTAAATCTTGTATTTAAATTGAGATTTAATCCAGCAATCAAATCGTGTATTTAAATTGCATTTAATCCAGCAATTAAATCTTGTATTTAAATTGGGTTTTAATGTAGTAATTAAATCTTGTATTTAAGGTGGCATTTAATTCTGCAATTAATCTTGTGTTTAAATTGATATTTAATCACACATTTAATCTCGCATTAATTCAGCATTAAATCCACAATAAATTCAGGGAGTCTTTGCTCCCACTATATAAACCAAGTCTCTCTTCTTCATTCTTTGCACCATATATCTTCCTATTAGCTAATGTCAAATTAGAAGATAAAATTAAGAAGTCCTTTTGGTTAATATTTCGGGTGGGTTTTTGAGTGGTCTAGCAGCTACTCAAAACTCTGCGATGCTTCCTTACGGGGAGGTTTCGATTGGTGGGGTTCGTATGGATACTGGTAGAGGCTATCCTACACTTAGAGGCTTGTGCAAGGAGGTTCTGCTAAAGCACACTTCAACTGGTATGTTTTATTTTTCTCTTTTAATTATTAGGTCTTTTTCTTTAAGCATTTTAGACTTAATAATTACTATGCTTAGGTTGTTATGCATGCTTAATCTATTTTATATTTAACTTATAGCTTAGAGTTATAACATGCTTAATATAAAATATTTATGATAGGATATAAGATAGAATTATGGTACACCTAGCTTATGCATACTAATCTAAGTTGAGAATTTATTTAGTTAAGGCTTTAATTAATTTATATGCAACTAATAGGAGTTCCTAGGACAAGGGACAAAATTTTGAATTTCCGCCATGCTTGTTATATATGTTCAAAGTGACTGTCAGTCCTCAACAGTGGTATCGGAGCCTGCCTATTTAGTGCATAATTAAGTTAAAAGCAAACTGAATTTTATTTTCTATATGAAATAATTTAAAGTTTATTAAATTGTTTAGAACAATAGATGAACTTAGACTCTTATTTCAAAGGTTAGAAAATGGATATTAATAATTTCGAACAAATCTGCTCAACTTACTCAAAATTATCAAAGACTCAATAAATTATATAAATTATATGGGTTATAAATGCTTTCAATTTACATGAATTGAAAGAACGAAATTTATCAATACAAGAGAATCCATGTTTTTTCAAGCTAGTGCCCGTATATGTTCTGGCAAGGATTGGACTTGGTGTCTACTCCTCATAGGGCACCTCTCCTACCTGGGAATATATATCAGTGCAGCTTGAGTTAACAAAGAGGGGATTAAATATGGACTGATTTATTTCTAGTATATAAGATGGTTCTTATATATGTTTCTATAACAAAGTAAATATTAAATTATTGAATAAAAGCTTAAATGAAATGCAATATAAATATAACAAATAAAATGTTAATTATTTTGCATATAATCTAGGTTGATGGAATAATTATAATAAAGAGCTTGAACCCACCTAAGGTTAGACCTTATAAATTAATTCTAAAACTCCCTAAATTAATATAAATTATTATAAATATGTCCATCCAATAAATCCTAGATTGGGTGAGACGTCTAACACCAATAAAATCTCAAAGTAAATATATTAAGGCAAGTTATAGTCTTCCTTACTCAAATTTATAATACAGTCTTTTCTTGCCATGAAAGTGTTGCGCAAAGCGTTCCTTTTTTTCTACATCAACCGATTAAAAAATTGAGAAAGGGTCTACCTTAACAAGACTGGGTACTCCACCATAAAATTGGGGGCTAGCCACAAAACTGAGACACATTCAAGGAGATGTTAATATAAGAGCACACGTCCCTTAGAGTTAGGGAACTTGAACAAATTAGCAATTGCATGCGATGCAAATGGAATGGAGTTCCAACTACAACTTACTAGTATGGCTTGACTCATAAAATTGGGGGTCATGTTAGACTAGTTGTAGATGATGCCTACTTGGAAATTTAGCTAGGCTAGACTTCCCGAATTAAATAGAATGAGCTATAGTAAATTTTGAAAAATGGTAGGATAAATGTATTTAATTAAAAGTCTTTATATTAAATACATGTACTATATACTAAAGTTAAAACAATTTTTCTTTCTTATGTCATGGTTGAAATCTTTATTTTAATACATACGTTCAGATTGATAACTACTTTTTATTTGCTCTAGCTTCAAAGGGTTTGTTTAGAAATGTGAGGATAGTCCTCAAAGCCTTGGGATTGGCATGTACATTTTATAAGCTCTAATCTAAACAACATGATGCAAGCAATTCTGCTTAAAATAGATATGCATGACATACATGAAGGAAACCAGGATACAACACCTTGGAGGTTGTTTACATCCCTATTACCTTATGTAAGTAGCTGGCAGAAGACAAGGTTAAAAATCAAGTCAGATGATAGGATCCATGTTACCTTAGCTACAAGGGCATCATAAAATCATGGACTTGAAAGTCTATGTGTTTATATCTTAGAGAAAGGGTTTTTCATGGTGGAAAATTTGAACCAAAATATTTTGATATAAATTGGTAGGACCAATTAGTCAGAAATTTAAATGGTTCATATTTCAAAGAAGTAAAGGGACACATGGTGTCTAGTTTTGAAGTAGGATGGAGTAGAGTAAAGAGAAAAGTAAAAGGAATATTGAAAATTTTGTTTAGGAAATAAAATGACTGTTTTCAATATGAAATATTGGAAACCAGATCTTCATTTTAATATGAAGTATTGGAAATAAGATCAAAATGGCTAAAGTCTCATAGCCTGAGAAGAGGAGGCCGGAAGCTTCCACTTCAAGATGTTTGATATTAAAAATTTCTACAACTCAAGGGAATTCAAAATTGGCATGGAATACCTACGAGCGGACGACCTTTCCCTGACCCGGACCGCGTGAGATGCGTAGCACGGGAGATATAACGAGCCCTGTGAAGTGAGCCGAGGGATTGATCCTCACTTTAGCATGATAAAAAAATTGATAAAATCGATGTTTATGTTGAGTTTAAGTCCAATTTGCATGTTAAGGGATACAAGACTTGAAATCCCATATTTTAAGCTAGAGTTGCCATCCAATTTAGCTCCATCGGGAATTTGGGTACGATATTCCCACCGGGTGGTTAGACCGTACCTTAAAACAGAGATTTCAAGTTCGGATGATAATGCTTACTTTTCAATTTTTAAGTCAAACCGTTTATACTTTAATAAACACAACTTCAGTTCTTATGCTATTTAAATCTGGTTAATGTTTGGAGTTTTCGGTTTATATTACCATACATCACACAAAATCAGTAAATAAAGCAAGAACATAAATTATTACATGGCTTTACAAATACCTATACATTTTTCTAATGCGGAAAAGTAAATAAAGCGGATAAATAAATAAAAGGGTGAAATCGGGTCCGAACCGAGCTTACCAAATTGGACCCGGCTCCAAATGAGGCAAAATATATGTGTGAATAATCACAAACAATACGAGAATATATAAATACAAAAAATAAAGCAATCAAAAGATAAAAGCATATTTTTAGATTTTTCGGGGCTAAAACACAATTATCGGACATTTAAATAAGCATCAAAACAACCTAATAATCAATAAAATAAACTAAACAACCTAAAATAAATAAAGAAAATTACAGAAAATATTTTGGGATTTTTAGTCGTGATAAAAAAATTTATTTAGATTTATTTGGTGAAAACCCCATTTTTAAGCCATTTAAATGAAGATTTAACCAATTAAATAATTAATAAAATTTAAAAATTAATTAAAAATTAATTTAAATTAATTTAAGATTATATAAATTTTTTGGGTAGAAATCGGGGTCAAAAACACGAGGAAATGATAAAAAAAAAGGATAAAAAATACAAAACATGGGCTATTTGGCATTTTTGCCAGTCCAGATGCTGTAGTGGGACTTGAGATGCTATAGTGGCAGTGTGAGATGTTGCCGTTGCAGCATCTCAAACTACGCTGGAGCATCTCAAGACTCACCTGAGCATCTGGCTCGGAAAAACTTCAAAAAGTCTAAAATAATAACCAAGAATAGCCGAATATTGAACAATATTGAACAAAAAGTAGATTGGAACTCAGTTTTGTTACCTAGAGGTCATGAATCCACGTTTTGAGACTCGAATCGGTCGCTTGGCAAGCTTTGTGATAAATTTGTGATGAAATCCGAAAAAACTGTGACAAAAATAGTGACGAACTTAGTGACGGAATTTAGTGATTTTATGAGAAAAAGTCTCTAAATCCTATTTAAGCCCATTTTAACTAAAGATTTCTAATTGTTTTTAATGATTAAGCTAGAAGATTAAGCTAAATAACCCTTAAGAATTAGGATTAATCAAATTTCTCAAGTTTTATATGGTTTTCTCTCTCTAAGACCTAAAATATGCTAAATGAGAATTTAAATGTTAAATTTGGCAAAAAGTCCTGAATCAGGTCATTAAATGAGTTTATACAGGACTAACTCACTCCAAATAACTCAATTAGTCCCTCAAAAATCCAAAGATTCCCAAAAAAAATCAAGTAAATTTGAATTTAGAGAGAGAAAGATGGATTGGCGATGGAAAGCCATAGCCCGCACAGCGTCTCAGACCGAGATGATGCAGCGGCAGCGTCTCACCATGCTTTGGCGCGGTGAGACATCACGCGCCGCCGTGAGATGCTGCCAATACAGCGTTCATGGCACAACACCGCGTCTCGGTAATGTGGCCACGCACGTCGACACTCGGGAGCAAGGCGAGAGACGCACATTAGGGCTCATCTCGGGCGCCCCCCGACGTCTGGCTACCCGCCAGAGCATCTCAGTGCTCCGGCGGTGCTAGCGAGGGCAGCTTTTTTATTATTTTTATTTTTATTATTATTATTATTGACAATTTAAAGCACCAATTTTAATTAACTGGTTAAAGGGAATGATGCGATTAATATCCCAACTTCGTCCCGAGAATACTTGCCAAATGCAGCGTGACTCTGAAATAATAGAATAACAGGCCAAATATTAGGTCAGAGCAAAACATTATCACCGTTTCATGAGTCACTGAAAAAGCTCGTGCTCATAGGCCACCCCTCAAGAGATTACCATTTGACGGGTCAAATGTGATTTCACGAAAGTGCGAGGGATAGGAGGTTATGCCTGAATTGCGAATTCCTGAGCCGATTGTCTACT
The DNA here is from genome assembly GCA_947683365.1 of Euphorbia pulcherrima. Lineage (NCBI taxonomy): Eukaryota > Viridiplantae > Streptophyta > Magnoliopsida > Malpighiales > Euphorbiaceae > Euphorbia > Euphorbia pulcherrima. Next base: position 48,744,298 of record CANTUS010000014.1, read on the forward strand.
GGAATTGCCATCAACAGATCTTTAAGGAGGAACAAAACAGGGATGAGGGGAAATTCTCAAAATGGTTGTTTATGGATGGTATAGGGACATGTCATCAATAGACAAGTCGAGGACAGAAAATTCTTTGAGTCAGTTGTCTACGGATGGTACGGGGATGCATCCTCAATAGACCTCTCAAAGTCAAAAATCTTGAGTTAGTTGTTTACTGTGGTTTTGAGAATGCACCAATAACAGACTTATCAAGATGAAATTCTTCTAAGTTGTGAAATTCTGAATTAGTCTTTTTCTGGGTTAGCCATCGACAGACCTATCAAGAATAAAAGTCGAGGAGTTAGCGTGTGACAAAAATCTCCACTTTTTATTTCTTAATTGATTTTATAGAAACAAAAATTTTTGCCCCTTGAATTAACAATAAAAAGGTGGAATATAAAATAACTAAGTTTTAGAGATATCCGAGAGCCGGAAAGAAATAACCGATCAGAAGATTCTGCCCCTTGCTGAAGGGAATATTCTAGAGAATATGCCAAAGAAAAAGAATATATTCCTTTTTCTACTTTCTTCTTTATAAATATTCTTTTCTTTCTCTTTTTATCCACTCCATATTTCACTAAAGAAAAGATGCATGCTAAGAGAGGAGACAAGAAGCCTTATGTGATCGTCCAGGATTCACTACCAGGAGGTCGACATGGATTACGAGCATGCCAGATTCCTTGGGCATATGGCCTCAGAGACACTGATACCTACATGGTTACACAATGACCTCCCAAGTCCGGATATTTACCCAACAAGGAAAACATGCTTATGTGTTCTAGGCAAACTACCAAAACCCTAGTTTTCTTCATTTTTCTTTAAAAAAAACTATTATTGTGCCATAAACCCGAACTTGAATTTTGTGGATTTTTTAGGCCCAAATACTTTCTGAAATTGGGTGTATAAATACACGTAGGATGTGTTAATCGGTGTTTTACAACTAAATTGGTTAAATTTTGGATCAAACTTGGACTGAAATGGGGCTAAGACTGCCTTTTTTGGATTTTAGGGAAGATCCGGCCACCGGCACCGATCGGAGTAGCGAGATGCTACGGTGGCCGGTGAGACGCTACAGTGGCATCTCAGACGCTGCCGTCGCAGCTTCTTGCCTGCCACTGGAGCGTCTCGCCACTGGCGGTTGGCGATGATGGCTAGCTACTGGGGAGGCCCAGAAACAAACTTAGGGAGTGCATTCCCGCTCCATTTTTTGCATTAATTCCAATTTTGCGGTCAAAAATTGCATTTGAGACTGTCTGCATGCTAAAATTTGAACTTTTCCTTGATTTTGCAAACTTTGACTGATAGAAATTATTCTTGGACTTATTTTGCAGCCGGTCGAGGTTAAGCCATGGGGGTTGCTTTAACAATGCGCGGATCGGTGGTGTGACATTTAGACCCAAGCCATGGCATTGCATGATGATTTGATTATTCAAGCCATTCGGGACCTAGGATTAGACAGGATGTTGGATGCACTGTCAACAAATAATCGGCCTATGAGCCCTACTATCTTAGTTAACTTGGTTGAGCGCTGGAGCGAGACCATGGATGCCTTTCATCTGCCGGTGGGCGAGGTGATGATCACTCCGTCGAATATAGTTGCTATGATTGAGCTACCTTGGAAGGGCCAAGCCATACACTTTGACGTTATTTAGAGCAGTTCCACATGGAGCCGGCTGCCCTTACCCAGATATCAAGCTTACTTGGGGTCCCTGTGGCAGATGATGGAGTGGTTGGGTATAGTCAGCTGCAGGATCATTGGATTAAGGTGACTGACATTAGCGAGGACCACTTTGACCAGTATTTACGGTCATTCCTTGCAACATTACTAACATGCCTCTTTTTTTCCTTTCGGTGCAAGTTGAGTCACTCTCGGATTGCTATGTGCCTTGGAGAGATCGATTAGTTTCAAGATGTGGAACTAGCTTAGAGCCATCCTCGGGCAGATATATTGTGCACTTGACTGCTCGACCCAAGGGGGGTCCAATGCATTTAAGGCCTCGTAGCTGTTGGTTCTGGTGAGTGGCTTTATCTTTTGATATTATCCATATCGCTTATTTTGTTTACAGATGCTTTCATTTTTATGTCTTTACAGATGTGGGCATATGAGCACTTGATAGTTCCTCCCCCTGCACTAAACGCACGACCACCCCTGGGGTCGTAAGCTATTGCTCGCTGGATGTACAAGTTGTCTAAAGTGGAGCTAGTAGATGCACGCGCATGGTATCTAGAGTATTTGCGGCAGCTCAGACGCCATCGGGTAATATTATTTCCTATGAATTTTTACCCAATAGTGCAAAACTGTATAGATAAATGAGAGGTTACTTACAGTGATGTATTGTGATGTTTCTTTCAGCTTTTTGCCAAACCATAGAAGAGATTGTCCTACTTTTGAGACATCAAGAATATCTGACGCACAGTGGATGGGTGTCGGTTCATCATAGAGTGCCCCTCCTCCTAGGAGTGGTACTTTAGGGAGTGAGTCCGTCGATGGAGGATGAGTACCGTGGCTCAGAGGAGAGTTCCCCCTGATGTGCTAGTCGGTGTTTTCTGGCCCATCTCATGCCTACGGGTTTACAAGCCTAGTTTCTGAACGGCGACAGCTATAGGGTGCCTTTGGTCAGCCGAGATTACATTAATTGTTAGAGACACCTCATTCTAGAATGTCCGAGGAAGTCCAGGACCGACATTCTTTGGGACTTAAAATTCAAGGACAATGACGTCGTGACTGAGGGTAGTGAGGGATTTGATAGCGGTGATGATGATGACGATGAGCTTCCCTTAGAGGATGATGGGGGAGGAGACGTTGCGTGATATGATGATGCTGGAGATGCTAATTCAAGCTTTAACCCGACTGTCCTTTACCAGGGGCGACGGAGTAGGGTAATCCTTAAATCCCCCATAAACTTAGCAAATATCTCTGCAATTTCTGTCCTGCTTTGCTTATCTAATGTTATGCTTCCTTTTTATGATTTTAGGGGGCCTATAAGAAGAGGAGGGGCGGTCCTGCTGCTAGCACTGAGTGACTTGGAGAGCCTTCCCAGCGATACACTACCGACCCTTAGACCATTTCCATAGAGCCGATCCCGACTACCAGGGTAGCTCCTTCACTAGGTAGAGTCGATGGGATCATGATAAACCAGCTGGAGACTTCATTCTCACTAATGTGTTGGCCAGGGGTCCGTGAGAAGATTCCTATTAGGGATTCAAGGGTGCCCCTGTACTATGTTCTACAGGACACTACACATGTAAGAATGCTAATTTACATACTTTGCTAGACCTTGCTTGCTGATGTCTGACCGTACTGATCGATTGGTTCTGTCTTTATATTAGATCTTGTAGGTACCCATTTCTGAGATCGAGCGTATGGCACGAGGATATTATGGCACAAGGGACCTACTACTTGCACAGGATTCTATGAGCTGGATAATGACTTCCTCTTCACACTTACAATAAAATAGAGAAAGATATACGAAATATTTGTTAGAATTATGCATGTATAAATGAATGCATGATTTATCGGGCTGATTCTCCTTTTAATTGTCCATTTTTGCAGGCTTTTGTCACGATGGATTAAGATAGATACCATGTTGAGCATGAGGAGTGGGTGACGGTGGAGTACGAGTTAGCAGGTTATCGAAGATAGATAGCCGGCTACCAAAGTTAGGGAGCCCAGGATGAGGCATGACTCACAGCCCTAACCTAAGACATGGATAGCTTGCATAATTGCCTTCATGTTGTAGAGGGCCAGAGGGATCCATTTTAGGCCCAGATCTGGGATTATAAGCGTACAAGGAGCGGAGATACGCCCTAGCTCGATGATATCTTTACTGATACGGGAGTCGCCGAGCCTTTTAGACCTACAGCCGCCATGCTGGAGGATTCTATGGAGTAGTTTGCTGGGGCACTCTTCCTACCAGTGCCAGGCATTAGGAGGATGCCTACACCTCCATGTGGCAAAGAGGTGGATGACGATATCAGCCGCTACCTTAATACCGAGCACGGAGATCAAATCCGATGACCACTAACTCATCTTGCTTTATTTTGCTTATTTGCTTTATATTGCTGACTTTGATGATTACCTGACTCATGACTTGATACTTTGGCTATTTATTTGGTGTGACTGATGTGATTTCTTTGATTGCCTTGCTTGCTCGCTAGATGGATGCTAGGTGCGATAGATGCTTGACTAGGAACAAACTGATTAATATCTATAATCATTTGAATTAATAATAGTGATCCTATTTGTCAAGCGATTTGCAGATAGAGATCACTGATGGCAACACATAGTGCTAGGCTAGCAGTTTTTGCACACTTTAGTGAACCCTGATTGGGAGAGGTTGGAGGTTTTTGGACTGGCAGGGCTTCGATATATTGCTAGCAGGCCGGTGAACATAGCCTTCCTTCATGTAGCATTCCTCTACTGGGACTCGATGGACCATGTGTTCCACTTCTCAAACTTTGAGTTGTGACCAATGGTAGAGGAGTCTTGTGCTATTCTCGGGGTGATCTATACTCGCGGGCTGCAATTTGCTATGTCAGAGGTGCATTTTGGGGCTGAGGATCAGTTGATCGGTTTATGGAACTTGGATGCCCATACTACCTCCCTTTCCCAGATTCGTAGATCACTGAGATTTGATCTCAGTAGGGTACTTGATTGGTGTAAAGCCACCCCCAGATCGTATATTTCGTACCCTTATATGGTAGCTCTACTACTTATGGCTGAGTTTATCTATGGAGTCAGAACCGTTGCCCCATTCTGGCTGGTTTCAATCATTAGATAGGCCTCGAAGGGCATCTCTCCATTGTTCATAGGGTTAGCTGAGACCCTATTTCATTTGGAGAGAGCTGCCGGTGATCTCAATCTCATCGGGGATCACTTCTCAGTACTACAGGTATTTTGCGAACTGACTCTTAACCTAAAACTGATACTAAATTTGAATCTAAGTCCAAAACAGAATCTGAATCTGAATCTAAAATTGAATCTGAAACTGAAACTGAGTCTAAAAGTGAATTTGAAACTGAATCTGATGCACAGGTTTGGCTCTTAGAGAAGCTAGCTTTGCTTTAGGATCCTTGGGGCGATCCGAGACAATATGGGCCCAAGAACTATCACGAGAGGGCTCACATCACTGCTAACCACAATACCCTGATAGTTAACAGTTAGACGGCGATCATGGAGGGTCTATTCACTGTAGAAATTCACTAGGTCTGCCACTGGTGGAAGATCTCTGATGTTCTGGTGGATACCGGTGGTGGTAAGGTTTAGGTTGTAGGGTTACGGTACTTTGTACATTACTTGCCTTACGCTTATACTAATAGTGGAGACAACGATAGAGGGTCCTACTTCACTTGGATGAGTTTATTGTCGACTCATTCTCAGGCCATCTTCTTGATCATAGTAGAGAGGTTTGGGCACACCGAGTGAGCTATGATGCTCTGGATTATGATCGACTGAACGTTATCACTACTGTTGGATTCTACCAAGGATGGCTTCGATAGATTGGGAGATTGTGGAGCCGGGCGAGGCACCTGCATTTGTGGTTCGAGTGGAGGGACAGGCAGGTGAGATGCGAGCCCTTGATAATAGAGGAGAGGCTGGTTTGAGCTTTTGATTCTGACTATGATGATGATGATGATGATGATGATGACGAGGGTGTAGGCCCTTCTGGATGATTAATTATGACCATGCTAGCTTTATTTTCATTTGTCTTTACTTTTGCATAGGTCCAAACATTGTGTTAGGCCCATCAGACTTCTATTTATTGCTTTTATGTCCTAACTTTAACCTAGGCCTCCCTTTTTGGGTTTTCAATCTAGCGGACTTTCCGGCTTTTGCATAGACCTAGATGTTTTCAGCCTATTGGAATTTATGCCTCTTTATTATTATTTTTGTATTATTATTTCTATTTGGTGTGCAAAAATTTTAGTTAACTGGCATCCCAAATTTAACTTATCTGTAACATTTCGCCTTTAGAACCAATATATTCATTTGCACACAAACATAAGAGCTCTGTAAAAGTGACATTTCCATTAATTGAATTAAGCTTGAGTATATAGTGATGATAACCATTTCTACTGACTCAAACTCTGGTGTTAACTAGCCTATGAAGGTTTTCTAGCCAACAAACTCTCACAGCTCACTTTTACCCTAATTTTTGCCTAGACCTTCCTTTTTGGATTTTCAGTCTAGTGGGCTATTCTTACACCTTAACCTTTGCTTGACCGATTTGTAGAATACCAATCAACGGGATACACCCTAATTTTTTCCCGAGCAATAGAAGACCACTCATCGGGTGATTTATTTTATTTATTTTTTATGTACCGCTTTTCTGGATTTGATTCTTTTAATTTAGATATGATAAAGCTTTACCCGATCCTGATTGATGGGGTTTATGAACTCATTACCATCCATCTCCACAATTTTCTTTCCACCTTTACCGAAAACTTTCTTAATCACATAAGGTCCCTCCCAATTCGGCCAAAATTTCCCCCTTGGATCAGCGTTGGTAGGCTTTACTTGCTTCGAAACCAAGTCACCGGCTTTCATCGGGCATCAAAGATGCTTGACCCGACTATTGTAAGCTCTTGCCATACGCTGCTGATACATTTGGAAGCTATCCAAGGCTCTCAAGCGCTGCTCGTCCATGGTATTCAGTTGTTCGAACCTTGCTCTTATCCATTTGGTCTCTTCTAACTTGGATTCGAGCGCCACTTGCAAAGACTTCATCTCAATTTCAACTAGTAAAACTACTTCTATGCCGTAACGAAAGAGAAGGGGGTTTGACTTGTAGGAGTTCTGATGCTTATTCGGTCCCCCTAAAGGGCAAATGGTAACTTATCAGCCCAATCTCAATAACCAGAGATGGTCTTAGAAAGGATCTTCTTTATAGACTTATTACCTGCCTCTCCCACACTGTTTGCTTGAGGACAGTAGGGTGAAGATCTATGATGCTTAATACTATATTTCTCGTTCAATTCCACGGTTTCCCCTTAGAACTAAACCCTATTATCTGATACAATGTGATCAGGGAGACCATACAGAGCAAAAATATGCTTTTTAATGAATTTGGCCATCTTTTTGGCGGTAATACTGGTGTACGATTTAGCTTCCACCCATTTTGAGAAATAATCCATCGCCACAATGATGAAGCGATGACCATTAGTTGAAGATGGCCGAATCTTATAAATTATATCTATCCCCCATGCTGAGAATGGCCAAGGAGTTGATAAACTATGGAGCTCGGTAGGTTGAAGATGCTGAATATCTCCATAAATTTGATGTTAGTGACACCTCTTAACCTCGGAGACACAATCGACGATCAGAGTTAGCCAAAAGTACCCTATTAGCTAAATTTTCTTAGCTAAGGCCAGTCCATTCATGTGCGGTCTACAATCACCCACATGAACTGCCCCCACAACCCAACCCACTTTGAATTCAGTCAAGCACCGGAGCAATAAACCATCAGAGGTCAGCTTAAAGAGATCGTTGTCGATGATTCTGAATTAAAAGGCTAACTTTCACAGAGTAGTTCAATCGGATTCTGTAGCATTCTTAGGATACTGACCGTGATATAGAAATTGTACAATGTCTGAGTACCAGTAGGGTTCATCACCGATGGTGAAGACTTGGGCAATGTCACGCAAATGGTAAGGAACCTTCTCGAAAACTAAGATTAGAGGGCAAATGAGTTGGTGTTGAGGATCTTCCCACATCGAAGCCAGTGTGGCTAATGAATCGGCCATCTGATTTTCATCTCTAGGGATATGCTGATCTAGACATGTTTCAAACTTAGCTGATAAATCCTAAATGGCATTGACATAAGGACAGAGAGATTCTTCTTTGATATCCTAATCCCCCATAACCTGACGGATTACGAAAGCCAAATCCGCAATTACATGAATGTGCTTTGCCCCTACGAGCAACAGGGCTTGAAGACCAAATAAGCAAGCTTCGTATTCAACCCCATTATTAGTAGTGGGAAACTCCAATCGCTTAGAAAAAGGGATAACTTTATTGTCAGGTGTGAATAAGATAACTCTGAGGCCCACTCTGAATCTGTTCATGGCACCATCGAAATACATAGTCCACATAGGTTTTGCAACATCAACCACTGCCAATTGCTCGTCTAGAAAGTCCAAGTTCACGACATACTCGAAATCGAGAGCTTGGTTCACCAACAATTAGGCAACTGCTCTACCTTTGATAACCTTTATCGTGACATACTCAATATTGAATTTAAAAAGTAATAGTAACCATCTTGACAACTTACCGGTTAAGGTTGGCGACTGATAAAGATATTTCATCAAGTTAACCTTAGCAACGGCCTGAGCCTTGTATGACTGGAAGTAGTGGCGCAACTTCTTAGCTAACCAAACCATGGCAGCACACAACTTTTCAACAGTCAAATAATGAGTTTCGTAATCCAAAAGCTTTTTACTTTAGTACACCGCGTGCTCCCTCTTACTATCATCTTCCTTAACCAACATTGCCCCTATGGCAGACTCATCAATCACTAAGTTCAAGATCAATAGCTTACCCAGGGTAGGAGGACGAAGGACAGGTGGGCGAAGAAGGTAAGCCTTGAATTTGTCGAAGGCGATCTGATAATGCTCATCCCACCCAATCGGCTGATGCTTCCTTAGCAAGTCAAAGATTGGCTCACAAACAGTAGTGGGGCGAGAAATGAACCTACTGACATACTGAATTGAACCAAGGAAGGATTGAACTTCTCTTTCCGTCTTCATAGCGGGTATATCCCTAATTGCCTTAATCTTTTCTGGATCCATTTTAATCCCTCTCCAACTGACCACGTGACCCAAAAGCTTTCCCGACATAACCCTAAAAATCCACTTCTTTAGATTAAGGCGTAAGTTGTGTTTCTCAATACGAGTCATAAACTTATCCAAAATCGCGGGGTACTCCTCTTTGGTAGTAGACTTAACCAACATGTCATCCACATAGACTTCTACTTCCTTATGGATCATGTTGTGCAAGAGTGTGGTGACAGCGCGCTGAAAGGTTGCCCCGGCATTTTTCAGACCAAACGGCATAACTCGATAGCAGAATATTCCCCATTCTGTGATAAAAGCTATTTTCACTTTATCGATTATGTCTAAAAGAATCTGATTATATCCCGAGAACCCGTCCATAAATGAGTACATTACGGACCTGGCAGTGCTATCAATTAACATATCGATGTGGGGCAAAGGAAAGTCATCTTTCGGTGAATCCATGTTTGGATCTTGGTAATCCACACAAACCCTTACCCTTCCATCCTTCTTTAGAACCGGGACAATATTCAACAACCAAGTCGTATATTCAACGACTTCAATATGCTTAGCTTCAATCATATTAACAACTTTCGCTCTAACCTTGTCGGCCCACTCCGGTCTCATTCTTTGGAATTTCTGCTTGATAGGATGGAATCTAGGATTGGTTGGAATGCGATGCTTGGCGAGGTTGTGATCTACACCAGGCATGTCCATATGTGACCAAGCAAAAGCATTAACATGATCTTTTAGCAATTTGATTATCTCTCTTTTTATCTCAGGGGTTAAGTCATTAGAAAGGGTTACCATTTTTGGGTTATCATCTGTACTCAAGTTTATTTCAGTTAAATAAACGTCATGAATACGGCACACGTAATGCTTATGATTAAATGAATACATGGGCTCGTTGGGTGAAACATCAAGAAAATAAGTGAAATCAGAATCTTTTAATGAATTAAAGGCCTTACAGGCTACATTATTCTCATAAAAAACACTGGAAATATTAAAAGTTACATCATCATAGATTGAGTCATCCTCTACAGGCTGAGGGTCTTGAGCAGCAGCATCAGCAGAGCTGACACCCTTGGTAGGTTCCATGAGCCGGTTGTCCAGGTCGAGACCTAGAGCTTTCTCTTATTCGGCATTCAACTTATCTCCTTCAGTAGTAAGAGATCAGGCAAGCTTCTTCACGAATTTAGCTAAAGGATTGGCTTCATCATTCTTCTTCCACTTCTTCTTAAGTAGAACAGACATGGCCTTAGACATGGCAGCCACAGCATCTTTAATCTCTTAATCAACAGGCTTTTCTTCATCTGAATCGGGATACAGCTTCCCCTTATCTTTCTTATCGGATGCAACAACAGATACAGGCTTGATCAGGCTCTCCTCCCCATCAATAACGCAGCCCTTCTCAAAGTCATACACATCCTTGAAGATCTCAAAACATGGCTAAATCTGACCATCATGCTCGATGGGTTCTAGTTCCCCTTTGTAGACCCACTTTCCTTGAACTTCACAAACATTAATCATACCACAATACATGGGGTGAAGATGCTTGTAAATCTTCTTCAGGGTATATCCAAAACTAGCTTTCTTCGGATGCTTCTTGATTGGGATAGGACCAATCATTCCTCCATGGCGCTTTCCTAGCCCTTGACCCGGAACATGGTCATGTTTTTTCATCATTTTCCTAGTAGCAGATGAATAGCACTTATAGCAAGGGACCTTAGGCTTATCATCACAGACAATAGCCACTCAAAATCCAGACTTCTCTTTGGTCTCTATAACGGCCATCTCAGATGCTTGGTCAGCTGCTATGACAAAGAGCCTTCCATCGTTCTTTCTAAGCTTAATTTTCTGATGGAGCATTGAAGAAACCACCCTAAAAGCATGGATCTAAGGACAACCTAATAGCAATGAATAAGTAACAAGAATGTCCAAAATAGTAAATTGCATCTTGCTAGTGTCTTCCCCTGCAATCACCTCGGCTTCGAATACACCAATCACACCTCTCTTCGAATCATCATAAGCACGGATAATGGTGTTGGATTTTTCAAGCATGTCTTCGAACAAACCCAAGTGAGGAAGAACTTTTAATGGACAAACATTCAAGATCGACCCATTGTCAACCATGACACATGGAATGGTCCGATCCAAAATCTAAACACAAATGAAAAGAGCACGGTTATGGTCAATTCCTTCAGGCGAGAGATCCCTGTAGGAAAATACTACGCCATCTTCACTTCTCAAAATTGGGAGGCCCACCCTTATCATACTGCACATTTTAACTGCTGAAGTAGTAGGCTTTGCTTCAATTTCCAAAAGCCTCTTGATGAGAGCCCAGCGATATCTATTGGAACCAAGGACTAGCTGCCAGATAGTAAAACGGGGATTGAGTAGTCTTTAACTAGGTGATAAGAGGATCAATGTCGGGGCTAGTTTTGACTTCAGGAGGCAGTGCCCTTGACTTAGCTATGGTCTTAATAGGGTTTAGGACCGAATCATCCTCATTGTGGAGACGATTGTCCTTAGGTTGGTACACTCGACCGCTATGAGTGATATACAGAATTCCATCAATTGACACACTCTTGGTGGTCGGGGTCTCAAATGGAAAGGGCGGCCCCTCATAAACCAATGACGAGTCTTAAAGCTCATAATCATCTACAATGAAAGCCTAAAACTCTTCATCAAAATACTCTCCTTTCAGAACATAATCGTCAACATTAAACAAGGCCTTTTTGACCATTTCCACATCTTTGGTCTTGGTCTCATCTTCTTGCCCCATTTCTCCAATTTCCATGGAACTTACCACAGGGTTAGACTGTGAGATCATATCGAATACAAAGTTCAAAGGGAGACCAGAGCTGATAACCATTACGAACTCCTCGGAGATCATTTTTAGGATAGACGCTTCCTTAAGACCAGAACTGATCATAGATTCCTTGCCCCTAAAATTAGGCAAAGGGTTTTCTATAGTGCTTGGCTTCTTGGCTACCTCAGCCATCTTTTCTTCCTTGACGATACGAGCAAGAGTGGAAGCTAGAGTCCTGCACTGATCAGTGCGATGCCCTTTCTGTACATGAAACTTACAAAAATTTCCCTTTTCATCCAGCCGAGGAGTCCTAACATCACATAGAGGTTTCAACTGGCCTGCTTCATACATCTTAGCAAATATGATTCCAAGAGGCAATTTCCATAGAAATACAAATGGTTGTTGAGGAGGAGGAGCGACCTGAACTACGAATACTTCCTCTTAAGTGACGATTTGCACCGCAGGCGATTTACCTTTGGTAGGAGCTGGCACAATTTCATTTGATTCATTCTTCTTAAACCACGGCTGGTTCCCAGTCGGCTTGCTTGCCTTCTCTTTCTCCTCCCAACGCTTGATTTTCTTGGATTTTTCAAAAACTTTCTAATAGGATTCAAAAGAGTTAGTTTCCATTTCCGTACGGAGAACCGGGAGAGCCCGGTCGAGCAAATTTGGGACCATTTCCTTTAAACTGAGCTTCTATTTCAATAGGACTTGAGTGGCCATCCACCTATTGAAGTACGACTTAAAAGGTTTGCTTGGCTTTTGCTTGATCATCTCAAGGTGCTGAATAATGGTTTCCATTGTGGAATTAAAATTATAGTGGGCAATTAAGGCTTTAGACAGAAGTTTCTAATCTAGGATTGTTGACTCCGGGAGAGTATTGTACCACTCGAGAGCAGGTCCTGATAGGGTACATGGAAATAACTTAGTCAGAACATGGTCCTAAATTTTTTGAACACGTATAATCCACTCATACATTACAATATGGGATTTAGAAGGTCCCTCACTGGAGTAGGCTTCAATTCGGGGCATCAAAAAGTTCTTGCGTACCCAATCATCATCCCTTACCTCTTCCTTATCTTTCTTCTTATTCAAAAGTTGATTAAGGAATGCCACCATTTCGGGTGTCATGCCCGGAGGCTACGTGGTCTGGTCATTGTGCACTGAGGATGATTCGAATTAAAATAGCGGAGGAGCAAGGATCTCAATCTAAGGGCAAGGAAAGGGGTTCTGAGGGTAAGCAGTTCTGCATGGAGAAACCACAAAATTAGTAGGCAAAAGGCATTGGCAGCGTTGAAGAGATGACGAAACTACTGGAAGGAACAGCCATTTGTAGAGTAAAACCCTCTGAGAAAGCGGGGAATATGGGAGGTTTGCTGATAGGTCTTGAAGGTACTGGAGGAGGAAAGGCAAATACCGATGGAATAAAAGATGGGGGAGGCTGAACAGAGGAACTCTGACCAAATTGAATCGGTCAGACAGGTGGGAGCGGTGGAGCCGAAGACTGAGGCTGAATAGTGGAGACTGACTAGACACATTCTGAACGATCTCTCCCTGAGCTTAAAATATAGGCCTCACTGGCCTATAAATCTCTCTTTCTTCCCTGAGAGCTGATCAGAGTTGCTCTTGGATGGTGAATTGAAATAGATCATACTATAAGAACATGGCCATGGCACTGGCTAACTTGGAACCCAACTGAGACTGACCTTGACCCTAATTCTGATGAGGTAAGAGGACTGCGGCGATGAGGACGTCTTGGCCAAACTAGAGAAACTGGAAGATGATCAGCTCGAATCGAACCATGAATGAGATGGATGACTACATAATAATCTGAGTGATGAATGTCATATATACGGGGGGTTTAGAGAGGTAGAGTACAGAAAGGCTTATGATGCAAAGCTTAACCCTAAAATACTTGAGACGTGCAAACTCCTCACCATGCCTAGCAAACTAGATATGGGTCATCGGGACTCAAATGATCTCAGGAATTTTGTTAAATTCCCCCTTCAAGCGAGGGGAGAGTAGAGGTAAGCGAAGATATAAAATTAAAGCCGGCCACAGGCGGCCTATGCATGCAGTGTGTATGAATGAGCACAACACAAGTAGCACACGAAAGTGAATAAATTTATTCCAACCTTATGACTCCCGCGCAACCCCAATTAGGAATCTGGGGTTAACTCTAGCACTAGGGAACTGCAAGAGAGTACGTGACCTTAATCTTAATTGTTTTGGTGGACCTAAGGTGAAGTTGCTATGACTAGATTTATCGCGGTTCATAGACTCAAACTACTAGTGTCGTGGAATGGCACTATAGAAGGGTCTCATTTACCTTGATTTTGTGTAACTCAACCACTCCTCAAATGAGTGCGACGGCGGGAATTACACGTTGGTTAAAACGAGTGATCCACCCACTAATATCCCCAATTCCTAGCGGGTATGAGGTATAAAAGTGAGCTTCATGGGGGTGAAATAATGGCACTTTAAACTTAGAATCTAACTAAGCGGTAGATTCAAAAGACATAAGAAATAAAGCTTTAATTTAAAAATGATTTAGGCACATCATTAAAATCCTTTAACCAATTTTCGAAAATGAGAGCGATTTTCAAATTTAAAGTTAAAAGGAGCTCCCCAGCGGAGTCGCCACTGTAAGCGGACGACCTTTTCCCGACCTAAACCGCGTGAGATAGGTAGTATGGGGGAAATAACGAGCACTGTGAAGAGAGCCGAGGGATTGATACTCATTTTAGCGTGATAAAAAGAATGATAAAATTGATGTTGATGTTGAGTTTAAGTCCAATTTGCATGTTCAGGGATACGAGACTTGAAATCGTGTATTTTAAGATAGAGTCGCCACCCGGTTCAGCTCCATTGGGAATTTAGGTACGATATTCCCACTGGGTACAGAGATTCCAAGTTTGGATGATGTTGCTTACTTTTCAATTTATAAGTTAAACTGTTTACTTTAATAAACACAACTTCAGTTCTTACTGGATTTAAATCCAGTTTTGGAGTTTTTGGTTTATATTACCATACATCACACAAAAGCAGTAAATAAAGCAAGAAAATAAATTATTACATGGCTTTCCAAATACCTATACATTTTTCTAATGCGGAAAAGTAAATAAAGCGGATAAATAAATAAAAGGGCGAAACCGGGTCCTAACCGAGCTTACCAAATCAAACCCGGCTCTAAATGAGGCAAAATATATGTGCAAATAATCACAAATAATACGAGAATAAATAAATGCAGAAAATAAAGCAAACAAAAGATAAAAGCATATTTTTGGATTTTTCGGGGCTAAAACACAATTATCGAGCTTTTAAGTGTGCATCTAAACAACCTAATAATCAACAAAATAAGCTAAACAACCTAAAATAAATAAAGAAAATTACAGAAAATATTTTGAGATTTTCAATTGTGATAAAAAAAATATTTATTTAGATTTATTTGGTGAAAACCCCATTTTTAAGCCATTTAAATGAAGATTTAACCAATTAAATAATTAATAAAATCCAAAAATAGATTAAAAATTAATTTAAATTAATTTAAGATTATATAAAAAAATTTGAAAATTTTTCGGGTAGAAATTGGGGTCAAAAACGCAAGAAAATGATTAAAAAAAAGACAAATAACATAAAATAGGGGCTTTTGGCATTTTTGCCAATCCAGATGCTGTAGTGGGACTTGAGATGCTATAGTGGCAGCCTGAGATATTTCCGTTGCAGCATCTAAAACTACGCCGGAGCATCTCAAGACTCACTGGAGCATCTGGCTCGGAAAAACGTCAAAAAGTCCTAAATAATAACCAAGAACAGCCGAATATGAACAATATTGAATAAAAAGTAGATTGGAACTCAGTTTTGTTGCCTAGAGGCCATGAATGCACGTTTTGAGACTCGAACTGGTCGTTTGGCAATCTTTGTGACGAATTTGTAATAAAATCCGACGGAACAGTGACAAAAATAGCGACGAACTTAGTGACGGAATCTTGTGATTTTATGAGAAAGTCTCTAAATCCTATTTAAGCCCGTTTTAACTTAAGATTTCTAATTGTTTTTAATGATTAAGCTAAATAACCCTTAACAATCATGACTAATCAGATTTCTCTAGTTTTATTTGGTTTTCTCTCTCTAAAACCTAAAATATGCTAAATGAGAATTTAAATGTTGAATTTGACAAAAAAGTCCTGAATCAGGTCATTAAATGGGTTTATATAGGCCTAACTCACTCCAAAAAAACTCAATTAGTCCCTGAAAATCCGAAGATTCCCAGAAAAAATCAAGTAAATAAAAATTTAGAGCGAGAAAGACGGACTGGCGAAAGAAAGCCAGAGCCCGCGCAGCATCTCGGGCCGAGATGCTGCAACGGCAGCTTCTCACCGTGCTCCGGCGCAGTGAGATGCCGCGCACCACCGCGAGTTGCTGCCAATGCAGTAACTCATAGCACAATGCCGCGTCTCGGCAACGTGGCCACTCTGTGGGCATGAGCGCCGAGGTGCGGGAGCGCGGCGTGAGACAATCACGGGGGCGCGTCTCGCGCGTCCCCCCGGTGTCTCGCCGCCCGACAAAGCATCTCGACACTTCGGCACCGCCGACGAGGGCAGATTATTTTTTTATTTTTTTATTTTTATTATTATTTTTTTTGACAATTTAAAGCACCTATTTTAATTAACCGGTTAAAGGGAATGACGAGGTTAAAATCCTAACTTTGTCACGAGAATACTTGCCAAATGCAGCTCGACTCTGAAATAATAGAATAACAGGCCAAATATTAGGTCAAAGCAAAACGTCATCATCGTTTTATGGGTCACCAAAAAGCCCGTGCTCACAATACCTAATTAGAATCATATATCCATACAAAGGTATAGGTATTGTTGAGAAGTAGAGTTTTGGCAAAAAGGAGAGTTGTACCTAAGGAAAATCATTAGAGCTTGATGGCTGCTATTGATGTAGGAGCTCGAAATCTCCATTTTGCTAAAATTTGTAATAAGACAAAGTGATAATCAAATCTTATTATAAAATATTATTTCCTGCTTCACAGCAGATGGAATTTTATTCTAATTTGATGAAAGGTATTATCAAAGTTGTGAGTGATATTTTATTGTAATATGATAAATGATATTTTGTAATTACAAAATCATATTCTCAAGTACAAACATTGCTAATAGGAAAAATAGATAATGAGAAATCTTTCTACTTATTGCATTGTCGTTTAGCCCATATAAACAAAGATCTCTTAACTAAGTTATACAAACGTGGATACTCATGCCTAATAGACGTTTAGTGTTATGGTGATTGTGAACCTTGTTTAAAAGGGAAAATGACAAAGTTACCCTTTAAAGAAAGGGTGAATGAGCCACGAGTATGTTGGAACTTACACATACTAATGTGTGTGGTCCAATGAGTGTTCAGGCACTAGGAGGATACTCCTACTTCATAGCTTTTATCAATGATTACTCACGATTTGGTTATTTGTACTTAATAAAGCATAAGTCTAAGTTTTGATAAATTCAAAATATTCAGAAATAAAGTAGAGAAATGGCTTGAGAAATGTATTAAAGCACTCTGATCTAATCGAGGTGGAGAATACTTGAGTCAGGAGTTTCAGGATTATCTAAAAGAAAATAGGATAGTTCCCCAGTGGACCCCTACTTATACACCCCAACACAATGGATTGTCTGAAAGGAGGAATCAAACTTTATTAGATATGGTTCGGTCCATGATGAGCCAAGTAGATCTCAATAAATCCTTTTAGGGATATGCACTAGAGAGTGTGATTTATGTATTAAACAGAGTGCCCTCTAAATCAGTTGATTTTACACCTTACGAAAGATGGTGTAATAAAAGGCCATCGCTATATCACCTAAGATTATGGGGCTGTCCCGCTATAGTAAAGAGGTTACCGTCTGTGAGCACTGGATTTTAATGACCTTCTCACGAAACGATGATGAGAGCTAGATAATACAATCTCTTACAGGTGTTATCCATCAGAGTTGTTCCTACAGCTGCAGAGTTGAGTTTGGCCCAAGTTTGGAGACCTAGTCTACCCTTAAGGACCCATACGGGTGTTGCCTAGTGGTACAAATCCACTGGAAGACGCGTACGCATCATTTCCTTCTGTACGCCTGGAGGGGACCCCGTACGGATGGGACCGCACCTATACGGGTCCTTTTGTTGCCTTATCAGGCTTTATGGAAGGAGATGCTTACCTATTTTAGGAGAAGGCAGGTCATGAATGCGATTTATTGCATTCAGACCTCATTTCCCCAATAAATAGGGGCATCTCCTCACCTTTTCACAATACACAACACATATACAACCTACATTATAGATAAATTCTAGCAGTTTCTATAGGTATAGAAAGGGTATAGTTGAGGTATAGGAGGTATAAAATAGGGAGAAAACCCATCCCTTGAGGTTTTGTCCGCATTTTATTCATTCCTAGCTTCATTTATTAGATTTGGGGGAGGTTTTTTCCACACAAATACTCACCCAAATGGTCCTGAAATCTCCATTTCATCATCTGCTTTGGCTAGACTCTCTCAACAGCAAAACGATCTCCTCAAAGTGGATTTAAGCCGTAAAGGTAACACTCTTGAGTTTCAAAGAGACTCACACCTCAGTTACTTTATCATTATTCTCCGCCTCTTCTATTATATTTGTTCTTTTATTCCTGTTTTGGGTGTGGTCCTAACCCATATGAGCCTTGTTGGCACCCTATGTCCTTAGGGATATTGAGCTGGCGTGCCATACTCATACGGATGGAAATCCCATTTTTATTTCATTTCTCCTCCATTAATCTGTTTTTTAGATCAAACTTAGTTTCTGCCCCGAACCAGACAGGACTCGTACGGGTCCCCCATACCCATACCAATCCTCCCCGGTAGCCGTACAGGTCCCACCCACCTGCACAGGTACCAGCCCCCAGACAGAACCTAGAATTCATTTTTAACTGGTTAAAATCAATCAACTCACCATTTGCCATGCGATAATTTTCACTAATAATCACATAAATCAACCCACAAAAGTTAAAATGTTTTTTTATAACAAAATGCGTTGAAGATTCGTTATTTCTCTCTAATCCTATAAGTTGTCCGGCATTGTCGATCGTAAAACCACCATGCTAAAATAATCACATTTTTCCTAATAAAATGCTGACTTATGAGATGCTATAAACTGTGCTAATCTTTGTGGATGCAGGGGAATTTATTTTTTTGTTGTTTTATAAATTAGAACAAATGTATAGGTTCTCTTACAATTTCTCCTATTTTCCCTCGGTTGAAATTTTTATTCCCCAGTTTATTGCTCGTGCTTTATTGTAGTGTGAAAGTGTAGAAAAATAGGATTTCTACGATATTTCCCCAAATGATGAAAACAAAACGTTTTTATGCGGCGAATGTAATTTTGAATTAACTAAATGAGAAATAAGTGACTCATCTTATACCCGAATCTCTGATTCAAAAGGTATGAGTCTCCCGCACAATGGGAACCGTACCAAAACTCTTTCCCAAGTAGACAACTTGGGTGATGACTCTATCATTTGTATCAGGATTTGGGTCTTGATTCTTTTATTCATTAAAATTAGCTAATTGTGCAAACTTGAACTAAAAAAGGTTTCATGACGCCTAAATCCAACCAACCCCCAATGGGCCCCGCCTTTCACCCAGGTGTCAAGGGAGACCCATACATCATCGACACCACATAGTGGCGACTCCACTGGGGATATAATCTTTTAACTTGTAGAATTTTGGTTTATTTTAAAAGCTTAAAAGATTAACATGAGAAAATCATTTACTTAATTCAACCCATTTTCTTCTTCGCCATTTAGGAAAATTATTACACGTTATCTTCTCATCTCCTTCTCTCTTTAGCTAGATGCACTCTACTTCTAGCACTAGGTTAGGGTGCCCTATTTTTTGCAAAACTTAAGAAAGTGTAACCCATGCCCGTCAGGATTTGGGTAGTTGGTGGAGCACTCATTGCCATCTCCCTCCAAAAGAGGCTTGATGTAATGGGAACCTTCTACATCAAACTTCTGATATATCACTACACCATTCTTATCAAAAGCCTTAGAATTTTACCTTATAGGTACCCATTTCTATGTGAGATTAGACTAAGGAAGAATATTCACAAAACCGGCGGGAGAAATAAGGATGGAATTGATTGCCTCGCTTGTGTTGTGTTACGTTCCCTTGTAATTAACCCAGCCATGCATTGTTGTAATTGGTGCATGCACAACGCATCCCATGCATGTACTGATCTTTTGGTTACCACCTCAGTTCAAGAATTGACGGGTTTCCTCACTCCCAATTCATCTTATAGCGTAATTTAGTCAGTCTATTCAGCTAGCGAACCCAATGCTCCGCACAGCTAGTAATGGGTCCCACTTGCTCCATCAAGAGGCCATGTTGCAAGTTCATCGTAGCAAGGATTCGAGTCAGTTTCCCAACTTTGTGGTTATGCCAAAGGGGACAATCCTCCCTTATTTCATGGGTTCATCTTATGGTATGACTCACGACCAGAAGATTCATCCTATGACTATCGATGACATCTCGCCTTAGGGTACTCCTCTCTTGAGCCCTTTTAAGAAGCTAAAGTAGTACAAGTTGATTGATCATCTCCACCCATATGTTCAGCCAAAGCCTGATGAGAGGGGCAATTTCTATGTATATCATATTAGTTCTGATCACCCAACTAAAGTATATGAGGATCTTCTCAAAGCCATCACAATACTAATTGACAAAGGGAAAGTTTGTGAACCCGGCAGAAGAGGGGAGGAAGTAGACATGATCAACTCAGGATTAGAGAAAGATGAGGTATGGAAGCGCATCATAGAATCCAAGAAAGCAAGGGAAGAACCATCCATACTTTATCTTATAGCTATCAGGCAATGGAGTGGGGAACATGTCCATGATTACTTCTAGAAATGGTTAACAGTCTTGATAGCTTTTAAAAGGAAACCTCAAGAAAGGGAATTAGCTGACCGATTCATCTTCAGGCTATCTCCTCACCACCGTAAGATAGCATTTGGGAGAGCTTACAAGACCATTTCTGAGAGCTATGAAGCCTCCATAGAAGTAGAAAAATCCTTCAAGAAAATGGAAGACAGCAACCCATCAAAGATTGAAGTGGACAACGTATAGATAACCTCACCACTTCAATATACACCATATTATGCTTAGGGGATAAGAAGAAGACACCTATTTAGGATGCCTTGACCAACCTGGCCCTAGTAATAAAAGAAACTATGGACGGTGTATTGATAGAGAAACAGTTGTAAGATCTGGATCGTGACCTGACTCATATCCTGATGAGCGACCAAGAAGACCCTCCGCTTGTGGAGGATGATAATGCATCATATGTAATGAAAATGATGTAGCCTTCGGGCATCCCAATAATAATGATAGTGATTTTGCTTACTTGTTTGATGTTTTTCCTAACGGTACCATGCATTCATCTGACCATACACATAACATTTTTAGGATCCATGATACTTCATTGCATGACATTAATTTGGGCACTAAGGAAAATCCAAAAATGGTAACTATATCCAACGACTTAACTCCTATTAAAAAAAGTGAGATAATAATTACAAGACATGTTAACGCTTTCGCTTGGTCCTACGAGGACATGCCCAGGGTAGATCACCACATCACTGAGCATCATATCCCAACCGACCCCAGGTTTAAACCAGTCAAACAAAAGTTAAGAAGGTTATGTCCAGAATGGGCTGATAAAATCAAAGCTGAAGTTGCTAGGTTCTTAGAAACTAAATTTATTTAAGTAATCGAGTATCCAACATGGTTAGAAAATGTCATCCTAGTCCCTAAGAAAGATGGAAGAGTTAGAATGTGT
The DNA here is from genome assembly GCA_947683365.1 of Euphorbia pulcherrima. Taxonomy (NCBI): domain Eukaryota; kingdom Viridiplantae; phylum Streptophyta; class Magnoliopsida; order Malpighiales; family Euphorbiaceae; genus Euphorbia; species Euphorbia pulcherrima. Next base: position 48,765,764 of record CANTUS010000014.1, read on the forward strand.
GTCAATTTTTATGATTTAAATAAGGCCTCCCAAAAAGATGACTTCCCATTGCCACACATCGATGTATTGGTAGACAGTGCTGCTAGAGCCGTAATGTACTCCTTCTTAGATGGGTTTTCTGGGTACAATCAGATCTTAATGGACCTTATCGACAAGGTCAAGACAGCCTTCATCATAGAATGGGGGTGGATTGCTATAAGGTAATGCCTTTTGGGTTGAACACTGCAGGGGCAACTTATCAAAGATCCATCACAGCCTTACTACGCGACATGATCCACAAAGAGGTTGAGGTTTATTTAGATGACATGTTAGTAAAGTCAAATACTAGGGAAGAGAACTATGAGATTTTGGAAAGTTTCTTGACCATAATTGAGATTTTGGAAGGGGAAGAAGACCTAGCTGGGCCCTCGGCGCTCCGAACTATGAAGGGACCCTCGCAGTCACCCCTCGATCTGCTACCATCATCATCATCATCGTCACTATCGCTCTAATGGAACTCGAGAGGGTCGTCCCCGTAATAGATCCTCTCACAAGGGGGAAGGAGTGAGGAATCAATAAACTCAGTGTAGGAGCCCTCTACTGATAACACTTGAGCTCCCTTGCCTAGAAGTTATAACCCCATGCAGCCAGAAGACACCCACTAGGATTGCGGGAGGGATCGATCTCTCTACTATAGCACTAGTCCTCCACCCTCAGACCCGCTCATCAAAATACCACTCGAAGGAGAGTGGCGACTCTAAGACAAAGCGGTGGTCATCCACGCCAGCCTGCATCTACTCAATGTCCCTTTAAGCATCAAACCTATCCCACGGGTCTCAGATGACCTGCACAAAACAAATTCACTATATCATAACCTCGTAAATACAATTTCTATTAATGGTTTGTTGAAATGTAAGAAATAGGTTTAGTATGAGAGAAGTTTATTCGATCGAAGCGCGACTGGCGAAGGAAGTCCTTATACTGCATTATAGTCAAGGCCTGGCCCTGCCAAGGTCATATCCACCTATATATAATGTCCGATATCTCAAGCTGTATGGGCAAACTTGGCCTGGGGATAAACCGGTGCTCAAAGGCCCAAATCTAATAGATAAAGCAAAGATTGGCTGCAACACAGTTCAAATAAAAGGTTAAAGCACAAAAGATCAACTCAAGAATTACCAGCAGAATAAGATAGCATATCTTAAGGTCAGACTGCTAACCTTAAACCCCAACATCTAACCCATAGTGCAACTGTGCTAGGATGGCCCCACACCGATTCTTACTTAGCATAGCGGCAAGATCCTCTACAGTAGAGAGAAAACCATAGTTGAGGTTGCTCGAGTAAACAGGGAAGAAGACAGTGGTAAGGAATGTCAACAAGAAAGACCGAGTGTACTAATCCCTCCTCTCTGCAGCAACGGGGCGTGGCTACCCGATCCACTAATCATACAAGTCCCCATACTTGAGCTTGTCCATTCCTCCCGAACGGAGCCCAAGTAATCTTGTTATATAGGCCTTCACCTTAGGCTGAGAATGCCACCTATCGGCATAGACAACAAAATGGACGATGTCCCCACTCCAGTCCAGTCCCGTCAAGGCACATATATCCGAGGGAGTGATGGTGACCTCCTCGATCAGTAGATGGAAAGTATGGGTCATCTCTGACCACCTCTCTGCTAGAGCCAAAATAGCACTAGGGGCCTATATCTTTAGAGCCTGAGGGATGGCCCTAATAATGTCACTAAACCCAAAAGAATCTATGTGGGCCAGTAGCTCAGTATCCCCTACAGTACGGATCTCCTCATACCATTTCCTATAGAAGCTCAAGGCTCCCACGGTCTTGTACTAAAAATGTAAAGATAAAATTACAGTTCAATAGGGTTAGGATACAGTGGATAAATTAAAAATCAGAAAAGAATTGCAGAAAGCAAAGAATTCAGCATTTTATCCCTGAGGACAGGACCAGTATGGGTCAACCCCACCCGTACGGGTCTCTATAAGGCTCCCATACCAAAATAGGACTCGTATAGGTCCTCCCTCTCACTGCAAATAGTAGTATTATAAAAAAACTTCCTAAAAATCTAAAATCATCCAAATTCAACCAAAGCTCATCCAAAATTATCCTAAAAGCATCCTAGGCTAAAGTTACATGCATCAGCCTCTATTTCAAGGTCTAAAGCACCCTAAATCATGCCAAAAATCAAGAAATTCATAAAGAACTAAAAAATGGAGAATTATGGGAAATACATGGAGTTTGGAGGCATGAGTGTCAAGGGAAGCGATTATAGGCACCCCAGAAGTGGGAATGAGTCCCAGAAACAAATCTCCCTCACGAAAAGCATACCCGACCAAAACCGAGCATTCCCAAAGCTCTAAATCACCCACCTAGGGCAAATCCTCGCGCCTGATGGAGAAACGGCCAGGCTTTGGGATCTTTTATACATTTTGACTAGTTTTAGGGAGAAATTTACTAGATATTTTAAAAGGGGAAAATTTTGTGTAAGGCGGAATATGAGGGGTCTAATCAACTTTTGAACCCCCCCCCCGACAAGGACCCATACAGGTCCCACCCTACCCGTACGAGTCCCATTCTTCGAGCTTCCCACCCGTACGGGCCTTCTTTTACCATTTAGGGGCAGATTTTGATTTAATGATTCATGTAGTACCAGATATACATCCAGCCAAAACTCATGGCCAACCCTGCTTCTCTTAAACTCTTTATTTCAGTTAAATTAGGGGCAAACCTCTAGCTAACCTTGATCCTTGACTAAAGGGGCAAAAAATTTTGTTTTCATAAAAGTCAATCAAGAATCAACGTAAGCCATTTTTTAATTAATCACTAACAGGGATAATTTTTGTATACAGGTCCACTCAAGTATAGGAAATTCTCCCCAACAAGTGAGTCTTATAAGGAAACAATCCCCCAGTAGAAAAGAGTTCACCTGAGAACATTACTCTACTCCTTAGTAGTAGAATCAACCAAGGGGCACCCCCCCCACCCCACCAATCCAGGGGCATCCCCTCATTCCACAGTAGTAGAATCAGCCAATCCAAGGGCATCCTCCCATTCCCTCATAGTAGAATCAGCCAATCTAAGGGCATCCCCCCGTTATCAAACCTTCAAAGGGGCCTTCATAGAGAGGCGCTCTTCCAAGGGGCATTCCATGAAAGAGTGATCAGGCCAAACCCGACATTTCTTGCACTTTATTTATAGTTTAATAGGGGCTAACCCCTATCCATTCATCTTTATTCTTATATGAAGGGGCAAAACTTTTTGTTCATTATAAAGTCAATCAAGATTAAAGATGTGTCTGCTTTAACAATGACTAATATGGTGTTTGATTGTTGTCTCTTTATAGGTCATTCAAAATCACTAGCCAAGAGAGTCAGCCTGCCTTAAGAAAGGGATACATCAGCCAAGAGAGTCATCTGCCTCAGGAAAGGGATACATCAGCCAGGAAAGTCGATCAGCCATAGGAAAGGGACACATCATCCAGGAAAGTTAATCCTCCTTAGGAAAGGGATACATCAGCCAGGAAAGTCGATCCGCCTTAGGAAAGGGATACATCAGCCAGGAAAGTCAATCTGCCTTAGGAAAGGAATACATCAGCAAGGAAAGTCAATTCACCTTAGGAAAGGGATACACCACCAACTAGGAGAGTCATCCTCCTTTGGAAAGGGATACACTATCAGCCAAGAGAGTATCCGCCTCAAGAAAGGGATACGTCAGCCAGGAAAGTCAATCCACCTTAGGAAAGCGATACACCGTCAAAGGGAAGTCATTCGCCTTAAGAAAGGGATATGCATTGGGAAGGAAAGCCATTCGCCTTAAGAAAGGGACATCCAAGAAAGAAGTTCGCCTCAAGGAAGGAAATCACCCATGTCATCACCTCAGGTATGATTTATAGGCCCTCGCTGATATCGTGAGATCATACAGATCTACATCTATAGTGATCCCATGAGGGACAGTCTGTGAGTATAGGATTTTAATGATCCTCCTTATAAAACAATGATGAGAGCTAGATAATGCAATCTCTTACAGGTGTTATCTATCAGAGGTGTTCCTACTACTATAGAGTTGATTTTGGCTAAAGTTTGGAGACCTAGTCTGCCCTTAGGGACCCACACGGGTGCTGCCTGGTGGTACGGATCCACTGGCAAACTCGTACGGGTCATTTCCTTTTGTACGCCTGGAGGGGACCTGTATGGGTAGGGGCCCACCCTTACTTTTATTGCCTGATCAGGCTTTGTGGGAGGAGATCCTTACCTATTTCAGGAGAAGGCATGTCATGAATGCGATTTATTACATTCTGACCTCATTTCTCCTATAAATAGGGGCCTTTCCTCACCTTTTCGCAATACACAACACATATACAACATACATTATAGACAAATTCTAGCAGTTTCTATAGGTATAGAAAGGGTATAGTTGAGGTATAAGAGGTATAAATTAGGGAGAACACCCATCCCTTGAGGTTTTATCTGTATTTTATTCATTCCTAGCTTTGTTTATTAGGATTTGGGGGAGGTTTTATCCACAAAAATACTCACCCAATTAGTCTTGAAATCTCCATTTCATGATCTACTTTGGCTAGACTCTCTCAAAAGCAAAGGAATCACCTCAAATGGGATTCAAGCCGTAAAGGTAACGCTCCTGAGTTTCAAAGAGACTCAAACCTCAGTTATTTTATCACTATTCTCTGCCTCTTCTATTATATCTATTCTTTTATTCCTATTTTGGGTCTGGTCCTAGCCCATATGAGCCTTGTTGGCACCTTATGTCCTTAGGGATATTGAGATGGTGCGCCATCCTCATATGGAAGGAAATCCCATTTGTATTACATTTCTCTTCCATTAATCTGTTTATTAAATCAAACTAAGTTTCTACCCGAGACTAGACAGGACCCGTACGGGTCCTCCATACCCATACCGATCCTCCTCGGTAGCCGTACGGGTCCCACTCACCCGTATGGGTATCTGCCCCTAGACAGAACCCAGAATTCATTTTTAACTGGTTAAAATTAATCAACTCACCATTTGCCATGTGATGATTTTCACTAATAATTCAGTAAATCAACCCAGAAAAGTGAAAATGTGTTTTTGTAACAAAATGCGTTGAAGATTCGTTATTTCTCTCGATCCTAGAAGCCGTCTGGGCACTATCGATCGCAAAACCACCACGCTAACATAATCACATTTTTCCTAGTAAAATGTTGACTTATGAGATGCTATAAACTATGCTAATCTTTGTGGATGGAGGGGAATTTATTTTTGTTTTGTTTTATAACTTAGAACAAATGTATAGCTTCTTTTGCAATTTCCTCCATTTTCCCCCGGTTGTAATTTTTATTCCCCAGTTTATTACTTGTGGTTTATTATAATCTGTAAACACATGTAATGAGTGTGAAAGTGTGTAGAAAAATAGGATTTCTGTGATAGTTCCCCCAAATGATGAAAATAAAATGGTTTTACACGGCGAATGTAATTTTGAATTGACTAAATGAGAAATAAGTGACTCATCCGATACCCGAATCTCTAATCCAAATGGTATGAGTCTCCCGCCCAATGGGAACCATACCAAAACTCTTTCCCAAGTAGACAACTTCGGTGGTGACTCTATCATTTATATTAGGATTTAGGTCTCGATTATTTTATTCACTAAAAATTGCTAATTGCGCAAACTTGAACTAAAAAAGGTTTCATCACGCCTACATCCAACCAACCCCCAGTGGGCCCCGCCTCTCACCCATGCACTAAGGGAGACCCACACGTCATCGACACCTCACAGCATCAGATAAGCTAAGCGCTAAATCTGATAAGTGTCTATTCATTAGATATCCAAAGGAAACTATTGGATATTTATTTTAACAACCCGAGGCACGAAAGGTATTTGTATCTCGGAGTGCTCACTTTCATGAAAAAGAACACTTACTTACAAAGGTCAGTAGGAGCAATTTTGAACCGGAAGTTAAAGATAAAAAAAACAGATAATCAACTGTGTGACCCTGTTCTAGATATACAAAAGGGTATGATCCAAGAACAACCTGTAGAAACACTATCATTACGAAGATTAAGTCGTGTTCATAAGGGTCCCGAAAGATATGGTTTTATCATCATAGATGATAGGGAACTATATCTCATGGAGGATGATGAACCAAGAACCTATGATGAGGCAATGAAAAGCTCAAATTTTGATAAATGGATTAAGGCCATGAAATCAGAAATGGATTCCATGTAGGAAAGCTAAGTTTGGAATTTGGTCGATGCACCAGAAGAGGTTAGACCTATCGGGTGCAAATGGGTCTTCAAGAAGAAGACTGTCATGGATGGTAATGTTGGTTGTGAAAGGTTATATTCAACGTGAAGGTATTGACCATGATGAAACTTTCTCACCGGTAGCCATGCTTAAATCCATAAGGATACTCCTCGCCATTGCTACTTATTATGATTATGAGATCTAGCATATGGATGTTAAAATAGCATTCTTGAATGGGGATTTGGATCGAGATGTGTATATGACACAGCCTAAGGGTTTTACATCTTAGAATGGCTCGAAGGTATGTAAACTACAAAAGTCTATTTATGGACTTAAGCAAGCATCCAGGAGTTGGAATATTAGGTTTGATCAGATAATCCGTGAACTGGATTTCTGTCCAAACATTAATGAGCCTTGTGTTTATAAGAAGGTTAGTGGGAGTGCAATCATTTTCTCAGTATTGTATGTTGATGTCATTGTACTAATAAGAAATGACATTTCTCTTCTTCAAAGTATCAAAATATGGTTGTCAAGAAAGTTCTCCATGAAAGACCTTGGTAAAGTAGCATTTATACTAGGTATAAGGATCTATAGAGATAGATCCAAGAGGCTGTTAGGTCTTTCTCAAAGTACGTATATAGACAAGGTACTAAAAAGGTTCAACCTTGAGCATTCGAAGAAAGGTTATCTCCCAATGGTAAAGGGGATTAACCTATCTAAGGCTGAGTGTCTGAAGACAATTCATGAAAAAATACGCATGAAGGATATACCCTATGCATCTGTGATAGGATCCATTAAGTATGCTATGATATGTACTAGGCCAGATGTCTCTCAAGCTTTAAGCTTTACGAGGATATCAATCAGATCCAGGTGAAAAAATTGGATGGCCATCAAACCAATTCTTAAGTACTTAAGAAGGACTAAAGATGAGTTCTTGATATATGGAGATGGTGACTTCACAATTAGAGGTTACATTGATGCGAGTTTTCAATCTGACAAGGATGACTTTAAGTCTCAATCGAATTTTATAAATGTGTTAAATGGAGGGGCAGTATGCTGGAAAAGTTCCAAGCAAGAAACTACTATTGATTCAACCACATAATCTGAATAAATTATTGCTTGTGAAGCAGCAAAGGAAGATGTTTAGTCAAAGGGATTCATTAGTGATCTCGGTGTGGTGCCTGAGATTGTTAATCCAATTGCTTTGTATTACAATAACAATGGTACTATAGCTTAGGCAAAAGAACAAAAATCTCACCAAAAAAATAGACATGTATCTAAAAAGTATTATATAATTAGGGAGATTATTGACGCTAAGGTGATAAGACTAGAATATGTCCTCACTGATCAGAACCTTGTGGATGGTCTGATGAAGCCATTAACTCAAGTCAAACATGACCAGTATGTTAAAGCATATGGATTAAGACATATGGCTAATTGTCCTTAGTGCAAGTGGGAGTTTATTAGATACGATGTATGCCCTTAAGGCAAATAGGGCGATGTATCTTAATTATGTATTAGTATTTATAATTTGTTTAATTAATAAAGTCATTTAACCTTTTATTTGTATCGATATGTTAATATATATATATTATGACTGATTAAAATATATTCATTGATATCTATGTACAAAAGACCTTAACATATCATAGCGTGAAGTGAGAGAAATTATAATGGCATTATACTTAGTGAGACCTGCTTCATATGTAATTATGATTATGTCTAAACTATTCATAGTCATAGTTTCATCTAGAAAGGATATTGATGAGACCGTAAGACTAGGATGTGGTCAACTTTCTTGGAATGGATCCAAGCAGTCAAACTCCTATGACTGAAGGTGGTGTCTTAAGTTTGACACATGGATATATATGGAAGATATATTGTAGACCGCAATAAGATAAATACTTGGTAAATATATCATAGTATTAGTATTTGTCTTTATGCAGCAGCCTTGTGAATATCCTCATACTTGAGATACTAGTTGCCTTGTGTAGTACTGTCACTATATTTTGGGTCATACCTATGCACTCATTAATTTAGGGTGTCATGGGTGATTACGGGTATGGTGATGATAGCACATTGGTAAGCTATGTAGTCGTAAAGAATCCATCGCTCTAGATATATTAAGGAGTTGTACCTAGCCACTTGTTGAAGTGATGATTGCTATAAACCTCTGACTAGAGTATGTGTTTGATAGAAATAGTTTCTAGTTAAACACATTATTGTAAAAAAGCTATATACTTCAGTAACAAGTAAATAACTGGAATAGCTTGGAGCAACCTCGCTATTAGTGGGTTAACACTTTAACCGAACCCAACAAACTAGGTGGTACTAATATTAAAGAATGGAAGGAGTTCATCACATTAGGAAACTGTTGCATTAGCCAAGATTAAGTCATAAGCACAAATGGTGTTCTGACTAATGGGGGATGGTGGAGCCTTGCTAGGCGTACTACAGTCGTTTAAGGTAATCAAGTTCTATTCACCTTCTAGAACCTTAAACCAATAGTTCCTATAGAACAAAGATTGTTCAAACCTTAATAGCCCAATACTACGGGATTCTATAAGGTCATACACATTGAACTTTCATCGGACTGAGTAAAGAATTAATAGACTTGATCTATTACGAAAATATTAAAGGGATGGTTGAACTATTACTTGGTTAGACCAGAGTTTTTATTTATTGACCAGTAACTAATTTTATTAAGGTCATGAATAAATTAAAGTGATGATTAAAATGATTAAATCATTTTACAGTTAAGCCAAGAATTTATTTTGAACGGTAACTAATTTTATTAGGGTCATAAATCAAATTAAAAGAGAGGGAGGTCAAATTAAATCATGTATTTAAATTGGAATTTAATCTAGCAATTAAATAATGTATTTAAATTGGCATTTAACCCAGCAATTAAATCTTGTATTAAATTGAGATTTAATCTAGCAATTAAATCATATATTTAAATTGGCATTTAATCCAATAATTAAATCTTATATTTAAATTGGGATTTAATCTAGCAATTAAATCGTGTATTTAAATTGGCATTTAATCTAGTAATTAAATCTTGTATTTAAATTGGGATTTAATCTAGCAATTAAATCGTGTATTTAAATTGGCATTTAATCTAGCAATTAAATCTTGTATTTAAATTGGGTTTTAATCAAGCAATTAAATCTTTTTTTAAACTGGCATTTAATCCCGCAGTTAATCTTGTGTTTAAATTGGAATTTAATCTTGCATTAAATCCACATTAAATTCAAGGAGCCCTTGCTCCCACTATATAAACGAAGCTTCTTGTATTCATTCTTTGCACCATATATCTTCCTATAAGCTAATGTCAAATTAGAAGATAAAATTAAGGAGTCCCTTTGGTTAATATTTCGGGTGGGTTTTGGAGTAGTCTAGCTCAAAACTCTGCGATTGTTCCTCATTGGGAGGTTTCGGTTGGTGTGGTTCGTATGGATACTCATAGAGGCTATCCTACACTTGTAGGCTTGTGCAAGGAGGTTCTGCTAAAGCACGCTTCAACTGGTATGTTTTATTTTTCTCTTTTAATTATTAGGTCTTTTTCTTTAAGCATTTTAGACTTAATAATTATTATGCTTACGTTGTTATGCATGCTTAATTTATTTTATATTTAAGTTATAGCTTAGAGTTATAACATGCTTAATATAAAATATTTATGTTAGGACATAATTTAGAATTATGGTACGCCTAGCCTATGCATGCTAATCTAAGTTGAGAATTTATTTAGTTAAGGCTTTAATTAATTTATATGCAACTAATAGGAGTTTCTGGGATAAGGGACAAAATTTTGAAAATTCTGCCATGCTTGTTATACACGTGCAAAGTGACTGTCAGTTCCCAACAAAGATTAAACCGAGGGGCAAGCATATGGTCTAGACTGTGATAGGTTTGTTGAATGAGGGAATTGTTGAAAATCACCCTAAACATCGAGAGTGAGTGCATCCTTGGTGAGGTATTTTGATTTATGTACTATTTATTGAAGTAAGGATTTTAATTTTTTCACTTTGCATGTTATATGTTGAAATTCGAAATTACTTGGCTAAGACTTTCCTTATCATGAAATTAAGTTCTGACTTTCCTCTTAACTGCTAGATCTTCCAAATTATATTTGAGTTTCTTTTTATCACATAAAGTAGATACTTCTCTTTGCCTTAAGTAGATTGCTTGAGGGCAAGAAAAGTTCAAGTATGGGGGAATTCGATAAGTAAAAATTAGTAGAGGATTTTGGGCTTAATATTATGCATAAATTATGAAAAGAAATCTGCTTTTACCTAGTTTTAAGGCAATCTCAGGATTTCCAGCAGATTTTGGGGAAGCCTCCCACAGACCAGGGAAAGGTTGTAGGAAATCAGCAGGTTTTAAGGAAGGCTTTCTATGAGCGGACGACCTTTTTCGCCCCGATCCGCATGAGATGCGAGAAGGGGGAAAATAAATGTGGCAAAGCGAGCAAAAGGATAGATTATCATTTTAGCGTGATGAAAAAGATAAATTGATGTTGATGTTGAATTTAAGTCCAATTTGCATGTTAAGAGATACGAGACTTGAAATCCCATATTTTAAGATAGAGTCGCCACCCGGTTAAGCTCCACCGGGAATTTAGGTATGATATTCCCACCGAGTGGTTGGACCGTACCTTAAAACAGAGATTCCAAGTTCGGATGATGTTGTTAACTTTTCAATTTTTAAATCAAATCGTTTACATGTTAATAAGCGCGACTTTAGTTCTTATGCAATTTAAATCCGATTAATGTTTGGAGTTTTTGGTTTATATAGCCATACATCACACAAAAGCAGTAAAAAAAGCAAGAAAAATAATTGTTACATGGCTTTACAAATACCTATACATTTTTCTAATGCGGAAAAGTAAATAAAGGGGATAAATAAATAAAAGGGCGAAACCAGGTCCTAACCGAGCTTACCAAATCGGACCCAGCTCCAAACGAGGCAAAATATATACGCGAATAATCACAAATAATACGAGAATAAATAAATGCAAAAAATAAAGCACATAAGGGAGAAAAACATATTTTTGGATTTTTCGGGACTAAAACACAATTTTCGGTCATTTAAATAAGCATCTAAACAACCTAATAGTTAATAAAATAAACTAAGCAACCTAAAATGAATAAAGAAAATTACATAAAATATTTTGGGATTTTTAATTATTATAAAAAATATATTTAGATTTATTTGGTGAAAATCCCATTTTTAAGTCATTATATGAAGATTTAACCAATTAAATAATTAATGAAATCCGAAATATGTTAAAGATTAATTAAATTAATTATAGATTATATAAAAAATTTTGGGAATTTTTCGTGTAGAAATAGGGGTCAAAACGCAAGAAAATGATAAAAAGGAGTAAAAACATAAAATAGGGGCATTTTGGCATTTTTGCCAGTCCAAATGTTGTAGTGGGACTTGAGATACTACAGTGGTAGCCTAAGACGCTGCCATTGCAGCATCTCAAGCTATGCCGGAGCATCTCAAGACTCACTAGAGCATCTGGCCCGAAAAAACGTCAAAAAGTCCAAAATAACAACCAAGAATAGCTAAATAATAAACTATATTGAATAAAAAGTAGATTGGAACTCAGTTTTGTTACCTAGAGGCCGTGAATCCACGTTTTGAGACTCCAATCGGTCATTTGGCAAGCTTTATGACGAATTTGTGACGAAATCCGATGAAACAATGACGAAAATAGTGACGAACTTAGCGACAGAACTTAGTGATTTTTGTGAAAAAGTCTCTAGATCCTATTCAAGCCCGTTTTAACTTAAGATTTCTAATTGTTTTTAATGATTAAGCTAAGAGATCAAGCTAAATAACCCTTTAGAATCCAGATTAATCAGATTTCTCAAGTTTTATATGGCTTTCTCTCTCTAAAACCTAAAATACTCTAAATGATGAATTAGGTGTTCAATTTGGCAAAAAGTCCTGAATCAGGTCATCAAAGGGGTTTATATAGGCCTAACTCACTCTAAATAACTCAAATAGTCCCTAGAAATCCAAAGATTCCCTAAAAAATCAAGTAAATTTGAATTTAGAGAGAGGAAGCCGAACTGGCAACAGAAGGACAAAGCCCGCGCAGCGTCTCAGGCCCAGACGCCGCAGCGGCAGTGTCTTACCACGCTCCGGCTCGGTGACACATCGCGCACCGCCGTGAGACGCTGTGATTGAAGAATCTCGCGGTAGACCACCGCGTCTCGGCAACATGGCCACGAGTGCCGAGATGCGGGAGCGCAGCGCGAGACTCGTACGCCAGCCGGAGCATCTCGGCGCTCCGGCGGCGAGGGCAGGAAAGCAAAATCTTCTCTTTTTATTTTTTACTTTTTACTTTTTATTTTTTATTTTTTTAATAATATTTAAAGCACCTGTGAGCACAGGATTTTGCTGTCCCTCTCGCGAGACGATGATGACGTGCTCTCGATTTTATTCCTCATAATAAAAATTCTTTGGAGTTTTTATTACTGAAATAAATTTCCTCGCGAATTTTATTTCTCGTAAGAATTTAGTTCGGTGTATCCGATAACGCGTCCAGTAAGAGCTTGAACCGATGGTTTGCACCCAAAATTAAATTAATCTCTAAATACCCATTAAAATATCATTAAAATTCAGAAAGATGCCTTTTGACCCCTTTTGGCAGCTTTTTGGGCTTGTGGGCCCGTTGGCTGTTAGCTTGCAGGAAGATGATGCCGCTGGCGGCATCACCCATACCGCTGGCGGCATCACCCATACCGCTGGCGGTATCACTATATCGTCGGTGGCATGGCCTGAAATGGGCTTCTGCATAGTCAGCTTATTCTTCTTCCTTTGACCAGCTCTTTTTTGCCATTTCGGTGAAACTGACCAAAAGGTCTCGAAGACCACCCCCCCCCCCCATTTTTGCCTATATAAACATGCATTAGGGTTCCAAACCAAAACAACAACACGTCTGAATTTACTTGAGAATTTTAGAGTGAGAAAATCAATTTTAGTGAGATAAGAAGTAGAAAAGGTAAGAAAAGGGATTCCAATCCATTTTTCTTCTTTGAATTCTCTTAGTTAATGCTTAAAATTAGTAGACTTTAGGTTAAAATCAATTTAATAGGAATTTAGAGACATAAATCCTTAAATTTACTACCCAAATCATCTCTGCAAGCTCCCTAGAGGTGTTCCTTGGATCACAAAGAGGTGGATTCAGGGCGCTGAGGTAAAATTCTGAGTCTTATAGCTCCTTGGCTTCATTCTTACCTGTTTTTGCTATTTTGTGCTATTTTATGCTTGTTTTTGGGTTTTCGGTCGTTTTTTACCATTACCTGCTGCTGCTGTAAGAAGCTGAAGCTGCCAAAGGAAAGTGAAACCGTGGCATTGTTGATACCGCCGGTAACATCACTTGCCTCTAGAGGCCTTATCTTATTGTAGGACCCTTTCTTTATGGTATCCAGAAAGTCATGTATCCTGCCTGTGTGACTGATATAGCTAGTGACATCACTGATGTCATCGGCGGTATCAACCATGCCAACGGTGACATGACCTTCTGGACAGCTGTTTTATTTCATTTATTTCTGACCTAGTTATATTCCCGAAGCTAGGGTGTACAGTGCAACGATGAAGATCCAAAACCTTCTGAAAACAGACCCCACCTCATACCATGTGGCATTTTCACTAATAATCTGGTTAAAACAATGATCGAGTCTAAAATTTGGTCAAACAGAATCTTCCCGCAAACACCGTTCAAATCTCATTTTTAGCCGTCCAACCGGGCTTTATAACATAACAAATAAATATGCCATGTTCACTCTAACTCGAGTCTTGTTTTGTCCACTAACTATGCATGCTAAGTGATATACCTCGTACGACGTGTTGTATCTGTGCTAACCGTCTTCTATAGGTAGATTTAGGTTACATGTATATTAGGCCTTCGGGTATTTTATTTATCGTATAGAAAATGTATAGGATTTGAAAGCCTTGTAATAATTTCAATTTCTGCATTTGTTTTTGGATGACTGTAATAATTTATTTATCGCTTTGATCGCTTGACATATGCGAAAACAACATATAAACCAAAAACACAATAAATAGGGTGGATTAAAACTGATTAAGAAAGAATGAAATTTTTTAACTTGGCCCAATGAAGAATAGATAACATCATCCGAACTCGAAATCTCTACTTAAGGTATGGTCTACCACCTGATTGGAAAATTGTACCAAAATTTCTCAATTGAGCTGAACCGGGTGGCAACTCTATTTTAAGTACGGGATTTCGATCTCGTATCCTTTAACACTGAAATTGGACTTAAATTCAACATCAACTTCAATATTTCCATCACGCTAAAATGAGGATCAATCCTTTAGCATGCCTCACGGTGCTTGTTACTTTTCTGCCCCACGTGTGACGCTTCTCATGCAGTCCTCACCGGCGGGAAAAAGGTCGTCCGCTTATAATGGCGACTCTGCTGGGGAATTGTCCTTAAACTTAAAGTTATCTTTTCATAAAGTTTAAAGGATTTTGATGATGTATTGAAATCATTGTCCAAATTAAAACTTCATTCTTTTTCATGACGTTTTATCCATAAAACAAGCATGTAGATAGTTCATTTATTTTCTAGGTGCCCCATTTTACTCGAGAAGCTCGAAAAAGTATCACTCATGCCCTTTTTGGAATTAAGGATGCCTAGCGGGTGGATCACTCATTTTAACCAACACGTACACTCCTACGATCGCACCTATTTGGGGAGTGGTTGAGTAACATGGAATCAAGGTAAAGGAGAACCTTCTACATCAACATCCCTGTACCAAAGCCTCACTAGAGAAAGCCTTAGTACATTCCTTTAGGGCTACCAGAATAAATAAAACATTTGGGATGCACTTCTTTCACCAGTACCGGTGAAGAAGCCGAACTCTATTCCTTCTAAGAGGCGTTACACAGGAGTCATAAGGTTGGAAGAGGGACATTTTTTTATGCTACGTGCTATATGCTCATACATCACCCATGCATCGGCTTCAAGAGCTAAAATAAACCAACTCATCCTTACTACTTCCACTCATTGAAGAAGTTTAACAACATGCATAGGACTTCTCTTGTACCTCCGTTGCATCACCACATATCGCTATGTATGGCGTGAGGCATAAACGTCCCATGTATGTTGGAGGGATAAGTTATCACATCATCATTAACCATATCTACGTGCAGCCATATACGCCACGCATTGGTTATTGCATAATACCATTTACCCATCCATGGCATCACACTACCCATGCATGGTCTGATCTGCTGCCCACCATTTTAGCTAGGAGGAGGCAGAATTATCATCGCACCCAGGTTTGGAAAAGGCTAGAGCACCGTCTGATTCGTCGTTCTCTTACCTTGGTAGTCACCACAGAAGTCGAAGGGGTTCTTTACACCAATTTTAGTGGGGAGTCAGATTCAGAACAAGTTCAGTTGGGTCAGAATTCCTCTCAGCCAGCCATGTCTTTTCCAAGCAAAGAAGGAACCCCTCCTCCTGAGGAGCCCGTCGGCCTTACACCCACCTCAGGGGCAGGATCCCGTTCACCTCCCGGCTTTGACTTTGCTAGTGCTATAGCACAATTACTAAACTCGGATGATTTTCAGGCTTCTATCCATACCACTATTTAGGCAGCCGTTAAGCAAGCCCTTCAGGATAAGAATTTAGATCAGGTTTCTAGGTCTGATATGCAAGCCCAGAACGGTTCAGCATAGATGTTGGCCAGTCCGATAAGGACAAGACTTGTTGCACCTGTCTTTCATTCAACCCAGCCTATGGCAAGCCCATTCCAGTTTGGGCAAACTTCTGCTTTTCTGTTAACTTTGACTACTCCATCGATTGTGCCTTTCAATTTAAGACCTTTTGCTCAGAGCTCGATTCCTCTAGTATTTACTCATCAGTGCCCAGCTTCTCAGCCACTGCCATCTTTTACTGCTCCATAGTTTATTGTAACTCTTAAGGGTACCACCTACCCCTAGAATCCTTTTACTAGCCAGCTAACCATTCATCCTCCGCCATCTCCGCTAGCCAAGTGATGCAACCACCGGGTGTGACACCTAAAGTAGCCGCTTTTGTCCGACAGATGATGGCTTTTCAGACTATCAATGACCAGGTCGCGCATTCTTCGGGATTGACACCTGAAGCCCTAGCTCTTTCTTATAAGCCAATCAACGACTAGGTCACGCAGCCTCCAAGCGTTACACCCGAGATCCAAGCCTACACCAACCGCCTCATTGCTGCTAAAGAACCTGAAAGAGATGAAGACTGGGTCCCCTACAATTTCACCATGTCGAATATGGCTCATTATGATGGTTCTAGAGCATCTGCCTCTCACATTATAATGTATGAAAGAATTATGCTCGTAAAGAAAGTAAGTGATAAAGTGCTTACTGAAATGTTTCCTTGCTCCCTTCAGGGCCCTGCTCTTGAAAGGTATCACACTTTACCGCAGCATATTGTCACTGATTGGAAACTTCTATCTAAAGTGCTGAAAGTGCATTATAGTTTTAATACTATGATGGAGACAACCCTCCAGTACCTTGAGGGAGTCGGCCAAATGCCTAATGAAACCTTCAAGCAGTACTTCAACTGGTGGATGTCGACCCAGGTCTTGATGAAATCCAAGCTAAGCCTCAAGGGGATGATTGTCAAACTGATTGAAGGATCTCTTCCTCTATTCTATAAAGAGATGGCTACTGATTCATTCCTCTCCTACAAGGCTGTATTCAAAAAAGCCGAGAAAATCGAGCATGAGGCATAGCTCAAAAAGGCTAAAAAAGTGGGAAAGCCATGGTTCAGAAAGAATAATGAAGCTCATCCCTTAGCTTCAGCACCAGCTAAGCCTAAAGCCCCAGCTGTAGTTCAAGCCATTTCTCAAGCTCCTCCTGCACCCCTAGCAATCGCTTTGGCTCTGTCGGCAGTTGCTGTAATCCAACCTCCTCACCCCCTTTTTATTTTGGCCAATTCTTACAAGTTGCCTCTACGAGTCATCTTTAAGTGTTTGAGGGAAGCAGGTTTCATCCAGTCCCTTCAGGAATACAAACCGCCTAGACCCAAGGATAAGAACAACTTTTATAACTACCATGTTTAGGTAGGACACCAAACCAACAATTACAAAGCCCTGCTCTAGGCAATTTAGCATCTGGTTAGTGAAGCAAAGATTGCTGAACCTGATAAAATTCCAAGCACTATGAGTAATCCTTTGCCAAATTTTAGGAACAAGGTTGAAATGATCCAGTCTAGCTTATCTGAAGCACAATCTTTGATCTCCTTGCTCGAGGGCCGAAAAATAGTAACTCTCTTCTAGTCATCAAGTCAGGCTTTCAGTCTAACTCGGTTTTTTATCTAATCAATCAAGCCAACTCGGGGGTCAACTCAGTCTAGGGGATGGAAGTTGATGCAAATCCGGCCAATCAAGAATGCCGCAGGTCACAGCCATTCATGGCAAAAAGAATAAAAGTTGAGAAAAAGCCGCTATTCAGCATAGATTCCTTTGTTTCGAAGGATGACTACTCTAATGATGAGGGAGTAGCCCAAGAGGCTAAGGCCGTAAGCATTGAGTTATTCAGGGTTGATTCACCTGCCAATGAGAAACCAAGTGGATTGTTCAAGGTTGATGAGAATGAGCTTTTCAGCGTAGACAGGTATGAGTAGCAGAACCCAGATTCAGACTCGGAGGAACAGCAGTATCTGTTTGAAACATGAGCCACTAAGAGTGTCTTGCTCGATAATGTTCTTAACATTACTCAGAGTGGCCATGTGTATCAGCCTAAAGATCGATATCTACGCTTGCACAAAGACCCGGTTCCTAATAGGGTTGGGACTACCGCAAGACCCCCTTCTCCACCTTCGGCTACTTCGGCCAGTCTCGAGGTTGACCCTCTCATTACTCAACTGAAAAACACTCAAGCCCGATATAGTATTTTGCAGCTGGTAATTGACTCTGAAGGGCATCGCAAGTGGTTGATTAAGGGACTTCTCAATTTGGAAGCTAATCCGACCACTTCAGTTGTTGAGACATGCGCTATGGTTAGAGAAGGCATTCCCCCGAGGAAAGGGCCTTAGATTATGTTTGACCATTTTGATCTTCTGCTCAAAGGTAAGAATCACAATAGGGCCTTGTTCATCCAAATCTAGATCCTCGATAAGGTTATCCCCTATGTCATGGTGGATGATGGCTCCGCTCTTAATCTGTGCCCTATGAAAGTCCTTCCTCATCTGGGACTATCGGAGGAAATGCTTGAGAAATCCAGCACTATTATTAGAGCTTATGATGATTTAAAGCACAGTGTAATTGGGACCTTTGAGGCAGAAGTCACTATAGAAGGTGTTACGAGCAATGTACACTTCACTGCACTTGATATTCCTGCTACTTATTCTCTGTTGCTCGGGCGACCATGGCTCCATGCCTTAGGTGCAGTTCCCTCCACTTTACACCAAAAACTCAAGCTTATTCATAAAGACAAACTGGTGACTATTAAGGCCGACCCTGCTTTCGCTATGGCCGTTATTGAAGTCGAAGCTAGTTTGGAAGGAGGTCTTCAGATTGTCGTGGTTAGTAAGGCTCAGAAATCTCCTCCCCTTTGGCACAGTTATCTCCACGCTGGTATGGGCAAATTAATGAAAAAATCTAGCTACAAGCCTGGCAGAGGTGGCAGAATATATGAGTAGGGAATTGTTGAAGCCTTAGAGCTGAAAATGCTGGCCCACCTAGTCGGATTGGGATATAAGCCTAGAAAAGCCTATCACTGTGTTCCCTCCTATTGCTGCCGCATGGTCACTATTTGTAAAATCTAGGGTAAGAGGCCCTATATGGGAGAACTTAAGCCAATCGAGCATAATGGAAAAATGTGGCCGGGGTTTATAACTTCATGGCCGGCTGCATGATGGTTTTTACTGAACCCAAACCCACTGAGTTTATTGCACCTATCAACGTTGTTTCTGATAAGGCTAAGGGAAAGGGTAAGATACATCTCAAGGATGAGTCTGGGGGAAGTAATGAGGAACCTGTCGATCCAAAGATTGAAAATGTTGTGGAAACTATGACCGAAGCTATGATGTTGTTAATGAAGAAAGGCTGGAAGGGTGAGAGAACCAGGGAAGAAGATGCTATGACAGAGATAATAAGGAAGCTTGCTAGGGCCCTCATTGAGAAAGCTAACCTATCTAGGGAACCGTCACTCAACACTGCCCAGAAAGACACTCTAGAACATGACCTGGATGCCATTCTAATAGACACTAGAGTGGATGCTCCTCCTATTGCTGTTGTTGTTATTGTTGAAGCCCCTCTGCCTATGGAAGAGGATATGGATGATGTAATTTTTAACATTTTTGATGTATTTGATGCGAACAATGTTGCCTGTAAGGCTTTTAATGCAATGAATGACTCTTATTTTGCTTACTTGTTTGATGTCTTTCCTGATGGATCCATGCATTCACATAACAATATGCATAACATTTTTGGCATTAGCGATATGTCTTTAAGTGAAATAAACCTAGGTACAGATGATAACCCTAAAATGGTAACCATTTCTAAAGATTTAACTCCCAAGGAAAAATGTAAGATCATAAAAGTGCTTAAAGATCATGTTAGCACTTCTGCCTGGGGTTGATCGATAAATTATCGAACACAGAATCCCAACCGATCCTAAATTCAGGCCTGTCAAGTAGAAGCTCCACTGGTTAAGACCAGAATAGGCAGATCAGGTTAAGGCAGAGGTTTTGAGGTTGATTGAATCTTGATTCGTCAAAGTTGTGGAGTACCCAACTTGGTTGTCCAACATAGTCCCAGTTCTGAAGAAGGATGGTAGGGTTCGAGTCTATGTAGATTTCCGAGATCTCAATAAAGCTTCACCGAAGTACTATTTCTCGCTCAAGTACATCGATGTACTGATTGATAGTACCGGCAGGGCAGCTATATATTCATTCATGGATGGATTCTCGAGTTATAATCAGATCCTGGTCTACATTATCGATAAAGTCAAACAGCGTTCATCACTGAA
The DNA here is from genome assembly GCA_947683365.1 of Euphorbia pulcherrima. Lineage (NCBI taxonomy): Eukaryota > Viridiplantae > Streptophyta > Magnoliopsida > Malpighiales > Euphorbiaceae > Euphorbia > Euphorbia pulcherrima. The sequence continues at coordinate 48,786,013 of CANTUS010000014.1, forward strand.
TGGGGGGTGTATTGCTACAAGGTAATGTTGTTCTGGTTAAAAAAATGCCAAAGCCACTTATCAGCACGCCGTGATTGCCCTCTTACATGACATGATCCATAAAGAAGTGGAGGTTTATATGGATGATATGATTGTAAAGTCTGTTACTTGAGAAGAGTACCCTGCTATTCACGATAGGTTCACGACTCATATTGAAAAGTATAACCTCTGCTTGAATCTGAAGAAGTGCGTGTTTGGGGTTACTTCAGGAAAATTGTTGGGGCACATGGTTAGTTAGAAAGGAATCAAAATGGATCCAAAAAAAGCCAAAGCCATCAGGGACATGCCTCCACCCAAGACAAAGAAAGAAGTCCGATCATTTTTTAGGTCCTTGCAGTATGTTAGTCGGTTCATTGCCCACCTCACTACTGTGTGTGAACCCATCTTTAAGCTATTGAGAAAGCAACAACCTATAGTATGGAATGATCAGTGCCAAGTGGCATTTGACAGAATCAAGGCGTATCTTATTGACCCACCCATTTTAAAACATCCCATCCCAGGCAAATCGTTGATCCTTTACCTGGCTATCGAAGAATCTTCTGTCGGGGCTATGCTTATCTAGGAGCATGATGATAAATGAGAACATGTTATCTACTACTTGAGTAAGAAGTTATTGGATTATGAAACCTGATATTCGATTGTGGAAAAGGCCTGCACCGCCATGGTTTGGCTCACTAAAAAGTTGCCCCATTATTTCCAGTCTTACCAAGTCCAAGTTGTAGCCAAGATTGACCCAATGAAGTATCTTTATCAATCCCCCACTCTAGCCAGTAAATTGTCCCGATGTTTGCTTCTCCTATCTGAGTTTGACATTGAGTATGTGACCCAAAAGGTCATTAAGGGGCAGGCCGTAGCTGAATTCCTGGCTAATCAACCCCTTGACTCTAACTATGTAGAAGACTTGGAGTTTCCTGATGAGTAGCTCGCCTCCATTACAATCCTCGAGCATGTCTGGACTATGTACTTCGATGGTACTATGAACCGATGGGGAATCGGCCACGGAGTCATTATAGTCACACCGGATAAAGAAATAATCTCGTTGTCCAAACGCTTGGAATTCACTATCACCAACAATGGTGCTAAGTATGAAGCTTGTCTGTTTGGTCTTGAGGCTCTTCTCTAGGTTGGGGCCCACCACGTATCTATCATCTGGGATTCAGCTCTTGCCGTAAGTCAAGTTATCGGAGTTTGGGAAATTAAAGAAGAATCCCTCTGTCCTTATGTCAAAGCGGTCCATGAATTATCTGAGAAGTTCACCTCGTGCGTATACTGCCATGTCAATCAGGACAAGAACAAAATGGCCGACGCTCACGCCACTCTCACATCCTTATGGGAAGGGCCTCAGCAGTAGCCTATCCGTCATTAGGTTCTATTGTCCATTAAGACCCCTTACTATGCTCATTTGGTTCCTCCGATCCTTGCCATCTCATCCGAACCTTGTTGGTATTCTAACATTGTCATATTCCTCTAAATCGGCCAATATCCTGCGGATTCCTCTAACTCGGACTGTACCACCCTAAGGCGGCTGGCTATCCGATTTTGTATTATGGATAATGATCTGTTCAACCAAACCAGTGATGGTCTGCTTCTCTATTGCTTAACTGAATTCAAGGCTCAGAAAGTAATGGACCAAGTCTATGACGGTGATTGTGGCCCTCATATGGATGGTGTTGCTCTCGCAAAGAAAATTTAGTAGTTAGGATATTTTTGGCTCACTCTCTCAGCCAATTGCATCACCTAAGTCAAAAGGTACCACCAATGCCAGGTTTACAGTGATATGCAACATCTATTGCCCATCGAACTTTATCATTTATCTACTCCTTGGCCATTCTCGGTGTGGGGGATAGACATAATTGGTGAAATTTGCCCCTTTTCAATAAATGGGCATAGATTCATTATGGTAATAGTAGATTACTTCTCGAAATGGGTGGAGGCCGAATCCTACACCAATGTCACCGCTAAGCAGATGGCCAAGTTCATAGAGAAGCATACTTTTGCTCGGTATGGACTTTCGCACCATATAGTCTCAGACAATAGGGTACAGTTTTAGGGAGCAACCATCGATCTAATTGAGAAATACGGGATTGAACACCACAGATTTTCCCCATACAGACTGCAAGCTAATGAAGCTATTGAGGTAGCTAACAAATTGGTAAAGAAGATTCTTTCTAAGATGATAGCCAGTTACAGGGATTGGGTAGATAAGCTACCTTTTCCTATTTTGGGATATCGCACTAGCATTCATACCCCGATCGGCCAAACTCCATTTTCCTGGGTCTACGGGATGGAAGTGGTCTTGCTAGTTGAAACTCAGGTGACCTCTCTAAGATTCACCCTGGAGGCTAAGTTAAAAGAATCTGAATGGACCCAGAAGAGATTTGAACAGCTAAACATAATGGATGAACAGAGGTTAAGGGCTCTTGACAACCTCCAGATGTACCAGCAATGCATGGCTCGAGCATATAATAATAGGGTAAGACACCAGAAGTTCCCCCTGAAAGCTGGTGATCTAGTCCTCAAGCAACTGAAACCTTCTAACACTAACACGAGGGGCAAATTCAGGCCAAACTGGGAAGGACCCCATGTAATAAAGAAGATGCTTAGTAAAGGAATGGTTAAGCTTATGGACATGGATGGGAACGAGCTTGTGAACCCCGTAAACTAAGACAGGCTTGAGCGTTATCATATCTAATTCAAAAGAAATAAATCAAGAAAAGCAGCATGCAAAAAAATAGATAAAATAAATCACCCGCCTTTTGGTCTTTTACTGATCGGGCAAAAATTAGGGTGACACCCGACGGGTCGATATTCTGCAAATTGGCCGCACAAAAATTAGGGGATGAGTCAAACCCGCTAGATCAAAAACCCGAAAAGAGTGATCTAGGCAAAAATTAGGGTACATGAGTAATGAGAGAGTGCCTTCTAGAAAACCGATCTAGGCTGGTTGGCACCGGGAGTTAAATCAATGGGAATGTTAACCAAACATCATCTACTTTGTTTACTTCAATTAATGAAAATATCTTACTTCAATTAATGAAAATATCTCTTTTGCTCAATCTTGAATTCTTATGCTTATATGAATTTTATATCCATATGGTCAAGACAACTCAAGCAAGCCTAATGCAGAGTTCATGTTATTCCAAATCAAATGCGCAGTAAATAAAATAATTCTAATAGACTGAAAAGAGCGAGGTCTATGCAAAAGTTGAAATAAGTCTGCTGGATTGAAAACCCAAAAAGGGTAGTCCAGGGAAAAATTAAGACAAGGTTCGATAGGTTGAAAACCCCACAGGGCAGTCTATGCAAAAGTTAGAACCAAATAAAATACTAAAATAAAATAAAGTTCGATAAGTCCGTCACCCTGACTGGCCTATGCAAAAGATAGAACTAAGGAAAGCGCATCTAAAGCCAAACTCCCTATATCACCGTCATAATATCAAGAAATCCTCCTCAAGATGGTAGTGGAAGAGGGCTCATGCCCCTGCTTCGCTTGCTTTCCCTCAAAACTGGCCCACGATCGCTCAGATTGAGTCGTCATGCGTCTAATCTCGGCGAGCCATCCTCTGTAGTGTATATCTGTCTTAAGGGTCTCCACGTGGTCGTAGTCTAGAGTCTCAAAGATGGTCTCCCTGGTCCACTTCTCCTGGATATGGTTCACCCATCTAGCCTTATATATTCCAATTTGGTTATAAGGTAGCTTGATCGGAACTCTTTGTCATTTGCCATACTGGTGGCACAACTAATAGGGGGTATAAAATAAAGATCTCTCCAAACCTATCAACTGAACGTAGGATCCCTAGGACTCCACAACCACATCTTGGATCCTCCACCATGGGCTAACCCACTGAATCTGTGCATCTGTGTATCCCCTCAGAATGGGCATCCAGTAATCAAATGTCAGCCAATCAAAATTAGCTTGCATAAGCCCCCTCTCCCTTAAATGGACAGGTAAGTACTTCTTCGGGTTCCCTCATGGTGCCTCTCTCAGCTTCAGCTTCTCCATTAACCATACCTATAAACCAATTTTAGATGAGGCAGAAAGAAATGTATAAAGCGTAGACCTATAAGAAAATGAATACTTGTAGTAGTACGAGGTGGTCAACGATAAGCATTGGATCGGCAGAAGCAGCACTTGTATTTAGCAAAACTTTGGCTAGTCCTACAGCTATGGGAGAAGCCCCTATAGACATGGGCCTCATAAGTGAGATCATCCTGAGTGGAGCAACTGGCCCCACTCCTCACATAAACTCTGCCATAAGAAGTAGTACCACCATGGATGGCCAAGTGAGATAGGATCTGGGCGCCCCTCGGCACCACTCTAGAACTATGCTAAGCTGAAAGTCGGGTTTATCAAATAGTCGGGACAGAAATGGATCTACAGAATCCAAATTCTACAGTCCTCGGGGAATGCCGTCCGCGCTAAAATGGAACTCTAGGAGTGCCAAGGGCACACGCTTAGGACATGGTACCCCCAATATAGCATGGAATTCCTTGAGCAATGGGCATAGCTCGAATAATGAGAATCGGAAAATGTGGTCCATTTGATCCCAAAAAGATAATGCCGCGCGAAGGAACTCTGGGCTTACGGGCCACGCCATGATATTTCAAAACCCCCAAAGACCGAACTTTTCCCATTTCTTCCAGTCAGCGTTCCCCAGGCTTTGTAGAAAACCCCATAGTTACTGGTTGTGGCTTGCCATGGCAGAATTTGGAAAAATGGCTGAAATTGGATTTCTGGGCAAGTGAGATCGCCGGCGATGTTGTTAATGCCACCGGCGATATGGGCTAAAGTGGGGTGGTATCGATTGATGCCGCCGGCGGTACAGATTGTGGCCGACTTTATCTATATCATTTAGCAAGGTGAAGTGGGGCGATATTAGTGATGTCGTCGGTGGCATGGGGTTATTTCCTGGTGACATCGGAACTGTTTTCACCAGTTCGACCTATGCAAAAACCTGTAAACAAGTCCCATAATCTATTTTCAAAACCTATTTGATCACAAATTAGCATTTTATTCAAAATAAAAACCATCACATCCAAAATCTAAAATTATTCAAACCCATTGTATCGAGGGCGTACAAACCAAAGCAAGATTCATAAAAAGGTAAAAAAAGCTATCTAGAGCATCCTGTCACCACTAGAATGGTGAGAGGAGACGTCCGAGTCATCCACGAGCCAACGGTTAGCCACATCTTTTTCTTCTTCCCTATCCTCCATCATCGGAACACTACTTGACTTCGCCGGTATAGTAGGTGGATGTCGGCCGGCTGCCATCTTCACTCCCCTTTAGCTTATATCACCAGGGTGTGCACGGTCCATATTTTGCTTACTCCTCCTCTCACGAATAGTAGTATCCAATTGGTTCTCTAGATCGCTCACGCGGTGCTGTAGCAATGCATTCTCGTCCTCGTGCCTCCGCCGAGCCGCATCGGCATTCGATAGGGAAAGGGCTAGGAAATCTTGCAAACAAGGAAAACAATAAATATGCATATCATTCATAGCATCCATACATGCATCTTATCTTATTTTAACATGTCATAGTAGGGAATCTACCTGAACAAGCAAGGATTAACCAATGAGAGTGTCCCTAAGAATGGAAGCATTCCTGGCCAACCGCTCCACCTCGCTCCGAGCAACCTGAAAAATCCAAGGGGCAGTCAAAAGAAGTCCACAAAAGGGTTATCACAGGAATATGTTCAGAATTGTGTAGAGCTTATATAGGTAGTGTTCTCTGGTACAAAGTTCAGCGGCTGGTAGCTCAAGCCTATATCTCTTGGCCAAAAATCACCCCTTGAATTCATCAGCAAGAATTGGGTCTCTAGAGGATTTGACAGGCGCCCCTCCATGAACTCAATACCCTCAGGCACACTATAGTACCATGTCCTGCTATTGTCATCGTGGCCTCTCTTCCTGGGGGGTTCCTGAAAAGCATAAAAAGCAAACATAACCAACCATTTTCAACCCATACAATTGCCATACATGTATAAAAACACAATCATACCTCAAAAGAGCGATACTCCCCGTGAGACATCGGTACGCTCCCACCGGCCGCTCCTTCATCTACCTCATCCTCTCCCTCGGGTTTGCCCTCCTCTTCTTCACCTTCTCCCTCCTCTTCCTCCTCTTCTTCCTCAACATCGCCCATTATGCCCTTGAGCTGCATACTTTACTCCTCCCTTAGCTTTATGTTATGATACTACATCGTGTCATCCTTCTTGATGCGAGGGCAGACGGGAAGTAGGCATTACTGGTGCTGCTCGTACGAACCTGGAATGCTTGGAATGACCCGACCGTTCCCCTCTAGGTAGTCGGCCTTATCAACTATAGAAGTGATCACTAAGTGAGGCCACCATAAGCCCGTAGGAGGATCCGCAGGCACTAGTCTCGTAGAGGTAGCAATGAACCTCTAATCCTAAATGTGCTCCCCAAGGTACCACTCTAGAGATAGGGGGCATTCCATCACGAATCGGTGATCGGCCACCTCCTTATGGACTCTAGCCACCTCCATCAGGTTCTCCACCCTGTCAAAAGGGTCACGATTAATCTGAACAAACAACCAAGTAAACAATCAATGTAAGTGCAATGTAAATTCATAAACGCATTTTGTCTACTAATGCTTCATTTAAGTGTGAAATAGGAATCCAGGTTAAAAGTTCGCCTACCGAGCTTAATCGCACGCTTATCAAAGACTCTCAATAGCTCATAGGGTTCTTGCTTTTCCCCCTGATGCCTCAACACCACCGAGCAAGGACGTAAGAACCTGGCAGCACAGTCACTTTGAACTCGACTAGCGGAAGGATTTGATGTTCAAAATCCTAGGCATGTAAAAGTGAACAATTAATCAGTCCAAAACATCTAAAATAAGGAAAATCATGTGAATCAAGCAAAGAATCAGTTGAATATTTTTGAGAAGGGTGTACCTGTAGGAGCAGATGGCTGAGCCGGAGGGCTTTCCCTTTTTTCCTGGCACCCGCGTCCAGTCTACAGTAAAGATGTGCCAAGATGGCCTTAGGCCAATTCTTCTTACTGATGCTAGCCACATCCTCGACAGCAGATATCAGCCCATAATTAATTTTGCTGCCCAAAACTGGGAAGAACATTATGGTGAGCAAAGAAATCACAAAAGAATGGACACAAGTAGCCCAATTCTCCTTGGGAACCACACCAACTCCTACTCAATGCTTGTGCAGCACTCCATATGATAGTTGCCCTAAGATAGGCTTCAAGCTGAATAGCTCCTTCGCTCGCCTCACCATAGGCTTCTCAATGTGGTACTTATCCATATACACATCGAAATGGATGACCTCGTTCTTCTATGGGATCCCGATTATAGCCACCACGTCAGAAGGTGTGATGGTCACCTCCCTGAATAAGAAGTGAAAGGTGTGAATGGTTTTGGACCACTTTTCGGTCAAAGCCATCACCGCTGAATGGGAGTGATTCGGCATCAAAAGGGGCATAATACGGGCTAGATCACCGAAACCTGTCTCATTAATGGCCAATGCGAGCTCCGGATCCTCCTCCAAAATATGGTACCACCACTCGCCGATCGTACCCATACCCCCGATATAGGTCAGACCATGCGGCTGTAAAAATAAAAAAAAATAGATAAGTCCCGGTTTATTTTCTTATCGTTGTTATCTACTGGAAGGCTGCTGATGTCGCTTCTGCTAGAAGTGAAGCGGTATGGATGATATCGCCGGCTGCATCACTATAATCAGAAATGGCATCACATCTTCCTAGGCCTTTTTACAAGGCCTGATGTCAATGACGGTATCACTCATGTCGCCGGCGACATTATAACCTACGGGCAGAACTCAGTTTTGCCCCAAAAATTGAACCCATCATGCCCAAACCACAAAAATCGCAATTAATCAAATCCAAAGCCTAAAAATAATAAAAAATCAAGCCTAAAGTCAATCAATTTCATGTTTAAAACCCCTATCATGGCAAAATTTTGATCCTAAGGTCGAAATTGAAACTTAACGTAAACAAAGAAATCCAAGTTTGTAGGTTTACCTGGATGTAGCAGAGATGTTTCTCCTTATCCGGGGTCAAGTTGGTGATAGGAGAATCGATTCTATAGCCATACATCTTGTCCTTTGCCTTCAAGCCATACCCAGAGGGAATCGAGCAAAGTTTTAGCCCTTCAATGGAGGAGTCAGCCAAGCCTTCCCTAACGGTCGATTTTCCCTTGAGAGCCCTTGAAATCCTCTTCATGGTTAAGATTGAAGAAAGGTTGAAAGATTTGGCTTGCTAGAGCGGAAGTATAGAGATAATGGGGTTGTTTCGATTTTTGTATAGGAAAGAGGAAGAGTTTTACTCTTTTAAAACCCCCCGCATAGAATTCGAGGAGTTTTAATTTATCTAAAAATGTCTGTCCATGCCGCCAGTGGCATCACTTTATACCGTCAGCATCAATCATACCGCTGGCGACATCACCTTCCCCAGTTTGAATTTTGAATTCTTTTGACTGGTCAAAGATGCCACGTGGTAGCTATACCGCCAGCAGTATAAATTCATATTGCCAGCTGCATCAACCAAGCCACCAGCGATATTAAGGCATCCATCAGTAAATCTAGTGGAATCTCGGCTCCAAGCCTGACATCCCAAGACTCCTGAAACCCTTGTACTTTTTATTATTACATTTTTACTATTGATTGAAGGGCAAAAATATTTTTATTTCGCAAAATCGATCAAGCAATAAAAATGTTATTAAAAAATCTGTCTAATCTTGTTCTCATTCTAATCCTTGCAAGTACAACCACAGCCACAAACCCAATGTACTCATTCACTATCCCAATAGAAGATTACGGCATAACCCTATACAGACCGATCTCTTGATCCATCCCTTGGAATTATTCCATACATGCTGCCTTTGGGTTCACCCCTTCGAGATCGCAGCATGACCCTGTACATGCCGCTTTCGGTTTCAACCGTCGTCCTATCATCCAAGACTTCTGAAACCTTTGTACTTTTTATTATTACGTTTTTACTGTTGATCGAAGGGGCAAAAAAAAATTTTTGTTTCACAAAGTCGATCAAGCAGTAAAAATGTCATTTAAAGATTGGTCTAATCTTTTACTTGTCGCTTGTTACAAGCACTACACTCCACCGAATCTATAAAGCATAAGTCCGACCAAGGGGCGATCTCTTCACAAAGCTCAAGCCCGACCAAGGGGCAACCAATCTACAAAACATAAGTCCGACCAAGGGGCAATCTCTCCGCGAAGCTTAAGCTCGATGAAGGGGCAACCAATCCATAAAGCACAAGCCCGACCAAGGGGAAACCAATCCATAAAGCACAAGTCCGACCAAGGGGCAACCAATCCATAAAGCATAAGCCTGACCAAGGGGCAACCAATCCACAAAGCATAAGCCCGACCAAGGGGCAACCAATCCATAAAGCACAAGCCTGACCAAGGGGCAACCAATCCACAAAGCATAAGCCCGACCAAGGGGCAACCAATCCATAAAGCACAAGTCTGACCAAGGGGCAACCAATCCGCAAAGCTCAAGTCTGACCAAGGGCCAAACCAATCATCCATCAGGTATCATTCCTATCCCTTGCTCTTTCGTGCGATCATACTGACATGTGGCAGCAGTGATCCCCCGAGAGGCAACCTATAAGCACGGGATTTTGTAGTCCCTCTCGCGAGACGATGATGATGTGTTCCCAATTTTATTCCTCATAATAAAAATTCTTTGGAGTTTTTATTACCGATATAAAATTCCCCGTGAATTTTATTTCTCGTAAAAATTCAGTTCGGTGTATCCGATAACGCGTCCGGTAGGAGATTGAATCGATGATTTGCACCCAAAATTAAATTAATCTCTAAATACCTATTAAAATATCATTAAAATTTAGAAAGATGCCTTTTGACTCGCTTTTAACCTCTTTTGGCAGCTCTTTGGGCTTGTGGGCCCGCTGGCTATCAGCTTGCAGGAAGATGATGTCGTTGGCAGCATCACCCATACCGCCAGCGGCATCACCATGTCGCCAGCGGCATGGTCCGAAATGGGCTTCTATACAGTCAGCTTCTTCTTCTTCCTATGACCAGATCTTTTTTGCCATTTCGTTGAAACTAGCCAAAAGGTCTCAATGACCCCCCCCCCCCCATTTTTGCCTATATAAACATGCATTAGGGTTCCAAACTAAAACAACAATACGTCTGAATTTTACTTGAGAATTTTAGAGTGAGAAAATTAATTTTAGTGAGATAAGAAGTAGAAAAGTTAAGAAAAGGGATTCCAATCCATTTTTCTTATTTTTTTCTTCTTTGAATTCTCTTAGTTAATGCTTAAAATCAGTAGACTTTAGGTTAAAATCAATTTAATAGGAATTTAGAGACATAAATCCTTAAATTTACTACCCCAATCATCTTTGCAAGCTCCCCAGATGTGTTCCTTGGATCACGAAGAGGTGGATTCACAGCCCCGAGGTAAAATTCTGAGTCTCATAGCTCTTTGGCTTCATTCTTAGTTGTTTGTGCTATTTTGTGCTATTTTGTGCTTGTTTTGGTCATTTTTTATCGTTACCTGCTGCTGCTGCAAGAAGCTGTTGCCGCCGGAGGAAAGTGAAGCCGCTGGAGGTATCAACCATGCCACTAGCGGCATCATTGATACCACCAGTGACATCACTTGCCTCTAAAGGCCTCTTCTTCTTATAGGGACCCTTTCTTTATGGTATCTAGAAAGTAATGTAGCCTTCCAGTATGATTGATACAACTAGCGACATCACTGATGTCGCCGGCGGTATCAACCATGTTGCCGGCGACATGACCTTCTAGATAGCTTTTTTATTTTATTTATTTTTTACCTAGTTATATTCCCGAAGCTAGGGTGTATGGTGCAACGATGAAGGTCCAAAACCTTCTGAAAATAGACCCCACCTCATTCCATGTAGAATTTTCACTAATAATCTGATTAAAACAACGATCGAGTCTAAAATTTGGTCAAAACAGAATTTTCCCGCAAAACGTCATTCAAATCTCATTTTTAGCCATCCAACCGGGCTTTATAACATAACAAATGAATATGCCATGTTCACGCTAACTACAGTCTTGTTTTATCCACTAACTATGCATGCTAAGTGATACACCTCGTACGACGTGTCGTATCTGTGCTAACCATCTTTTATAGGTAGATTTAGGTTAGATGTATGTTAGGCCTTTGGGTATATTATTTATCGCATAGAAAATGTATAGGATTTGAAAGCCTTGTAATAATTTCAATTTTTGAATTTATTTTTGGATGACTGTAATAATTTATCTATCGCTTCGATTGCTTGACAAACGCGAAAACAACATATAAACCGAAAACACAATAAATAGGGTGGATTAAAACAAATTAAGAATGAATGAAATATTTTAACTTGGCCCAATGAAGAATAGATAACATCATCCGAACTCGGAATCTCTACTTAAGGTATGGTCTACCACCTGGTGGGAAAATCGTACTAAAATTTCTTGGTTGAGCTGAACTAGGTGGCGGCTCTATTTTAAGTACGAGATTTCGATCTCGTATCCTTTAACACCTAAATTGGACTTAAATTCAACATCAACTTCAATGTTTCTATCACGCTAAAATAAGGATCAATCCTTTGGCACGCCTCACAGTGCTTGTTACTTGTGCGACGCTTCTCATACGGTCCTCACGGGCAGGAAAAAGGTCATTCACTCACAGCACCTATTTAAATTAATTGGTTAAGGGGACTGATGCGGTTAAAATCCTAACTTCATTACGAGAATACTTGCCAAATGTAGTTTGACTCTAAAATAATAGAATAACAGGCCAAATATTAGGTCAGAGCAAAACGTCATCATCGTTCCATGGGTCACCGAAAAGGCCGTGCTCACAGGCTGTCCCTGGTGAGATTACCATTTGGTGGTCAAATGTGATCTCATGAAAGAGTAAGGGTTAGAAAGTTATTCCTAACGTGTGGATTCTCGAATCGGTTGTCTTCTGGGATTGCCATAAACAGACCTATCAAGAACCAGGTTGACTTAGAAATTTTGATTTAGTATTGCCTTCATTGCCCCTAAAGGATTTGAGGTAGATTGTTGGTTTCCTAAGGACACTTTGACAAGAACTACTGGTGGCCTTATGTCACCATAACAAGAATCAAGGATTAAATGCCCGGTCGAATGGCATTGCGCCGCTCCATTACAGAAACGCCGATATAGACTGATGGTTGCCTTACATCACCATAACATAATCAATGATTAAACGCTCGGTTGAATGGCATTGCACTGCTCCATTATAGAAACTCTGATATAAACTGCTTTCTTAAATCGATTGTTTTACTAGGGTTGCCATCAACAAATATTTAACTTGGGAAATTCTGAGCTGATTGTCTACTGGCAGTTCGGGGACACACCATCAATAGACCTATCATAAATAAAATTTGAGAAATTAGTAGTTACCGAGATTTATGTTTCTGTTGCTTAATTGATTTTGGTAAAACAAAAATTTTTGCCCTTTAATTAAGCAATAAAAACAAAAGCAAGAAATATAAATTGAGTTGGAAATTCTCAGGTATCTGAAGAAGTTCTTTGCTCAGTCGGTCTTTGAAATTGAATCGACGTGCCCCTGAAGGATTGAAAGCTGCATCGCGGTGCCCCGAAAGGATTGAAAACTGCATCAAGGTGCCCCTAAATAGTTGAAACCTGCATAGCGGTGCCCCAAAAGGATTGAAAGTAGCATAGCGGTGCCCAAAAGGATTGAAAGCTGCATAGCAATGCCCTAAAAGGATTGAAAGTTGTATAGCGGTGCCCCTAAATGATTGAAAGTTGCATAGCGGTGCCCCTAAATGATTGAAATTTGCATAGCGGTGCCCCTAAATGATTCACATCTGCATAGCGGTGCCCCTAAATGATTGACATTTGCATAGCGGTGCCCATAAATGATTTTTGAGTTTTGAATTTTGGATCCTCAAGTCGGTTGTCCATCGGGATTACCATATGGTGTACTTGTCAAGGAAGTTTGAGATATCAGTAATTGACAAGAGTTACATTTTTATTGCTTAATTGATTTAGTTGAAAAAAAAATATTTTTGCCCCTTCAATTAAGCAATAAAAATAGAAGAATGAAATATAACTTGAGTTAAGGTTTTCAGGAGTCCAGAGAAACTGTCAGGCCAAGCGTCGAGCCTAGCTAATATGACCCTTAGATTTTCTATCACTAAATGTAGGTTAGAAGATAATCCGAGATGCCCCTTGATATGGGTGTCTACTTGGAGGTCGAGCGTATAGCTCGAGGATACTTTTCTTTGCTTTATTTCCTACAGAATTTAGTATAGAATAATAGATAGGACACTTACGAATATTATACGTGGATGTATGAATGCATGAGCTACTTAGACTAATCATCTTCGGGGTGACTGATCGATTTTGCTTAATTTGGTTACTTGTTAGGAGAAAGAATATATAGAATTATACTACGGCATGAACAAGATAAGAATGTCCCTAGAGGATAATTAGGGGCGTCGCATAAATTAGGTGGGGATGCCTCTGGTGGAGAACTATGGAAGCTATGGCGTACATATGAGGCATATGTGTTTAGATACCATGGCTGAGAAAGGATCTATGAATTCTATGCCACTAGTATGACAAGTGACAGGGGGCTCTTTAAGAGCTATTTAAAGCAGCGAGTTGACTGCAAATTGATTGACGGATCAAGCATGTCAAAGATAAAGGGGTGCACAAAGCGAAGTTTAAGATTATGGATAACGAACGATTGGACGCTATCACTACCAATGAATTCTACCAAGGATGGTTTGAGGAGTTTACAGACTCAATATGCCTGGTTGTGGTCGAGATTGGAGTGGACACGAGCAGAGGGCGGATTTGAGCCCTTCGAAGCCACTAAACCGGAGAATGTACTCAGGCACTCTGATGATGGTGACGATAATGCAGATATCTTGATGTGAGCGATGGCAGTCATTTATTTTTTTTTATTGTCTTAATTTTCACATAGACTAGAACATTGTGTTGAGCCCATCAGACTTGTTTATTTTGCTTTTATGTCCTAATTTTTGCGTGGACCGCCCTTTTTGGGTTTTCAATCCAGTGGACTTTTCTTGGCTTTTGCATAGACCTCACTATTTTTCAGTCTATTAGGACTTTTGCCTTTTAACTTTTGTTTTCTTTTGAGGAGTTGGGCTAACTGCGCGGAACCCTACATTCGACTTACTTGCAACATTTTGCCTTTTAGGCCCAATCTATTCATTCAAGCACAAGCATAAAGGATTCAGTAAAATGACATTTCCATTAAATGAAGTTTGAGTACATGATGATGATAACCATTTCTATTGATCCAAACTTTGGTGTTAACTAGCCTATGTAGGTTTTCTAGCCAACACACTCTATTAACTCACTTTTACCCTGACTTTTGCCTAGACCGCCCTATTCGGGTTTTCAGTCTAGTAGGTTATTTTTCACCCTAACTTTTGCCTGACCAGTTTGTAGAATATTGATCAGCGGGATATACCCTAATTTTTACCCGAGTAGTAGAGGACCACTCGTCAGGTGACTTATTTCATTTATTTTTCTTATGTGCCGCTTTTCTGAATTTGATTCTTTTGGTTAGATATGATAACGCTTTGACCTATTTCATTTGGTAGGGCTTACAAATTTACTACCGTCCAAAATCTCCATGCCCCTTGTACTGAGACCTTTTTGGTTACATAAGGTCTTTCCCAATCCGGATTGAAATTCCCCCTTAGGTCGGTGGGGGTAGGCTTCGCTTGCTTTGGAACTAGATCTTTGGCCTTTGATGGGAACTTTTTGATGCTTGGCAAGGTTGTTGTATGCTCTTGTTATGCATTGATGGTGTATCTGAGTGATTGTTCAAGCTGTTTGAGCTGCGCCTGAGTGATTGTTCAAGCTATTTGAGGTACACCTGAGTCCATGGTGGTCCCTTTGACCTGGGTTCTATGCAACTCTCAAGGATTCTTGGCATTGGTTGATAGTACGGCTTTCATTTTATAGACAAAGGAGATAGGTGTTCGGTTTATAAGAATTTGGACATTTGATTGACATTTTTGAAGGGTGAATGGAGGCTAATTGACTCAATCTTTGATCTTTGCGGTAGCCTTGGAAATAAACTTCTTGATAAGCTGTCTTGTGGCTTCGATTGCCCTATTACCTCATGGTCTACATTGTGAGGACCTACGGTGCTCGAACCTAAATTTATTGATCAAACAAGGGTTGCCCCTTAGGACTGAAACCCCATTAACTGAGATGATGTGATGAGGTAGGCCACACCGAGTGAAGATGTGTTTCTTGATGAACTTAGCCATCTTCTCGGTGGTGATGTTGGTGAAAGACTCAGCTTCCCCCTATTTTGAGAAGTGATCTAGCCCTATGATGATGAAGCAGTGTTCATTTGTTGATGTGGGTCGAATCTCGTCGATCATTTGTGTCCCCCTCACCGAGAATGGCCAAAGAGGAGAGAAATAAGGAAGGTTTGTGGTTGTAAGGGAATGGATATTGGGAAGAGTCAATGTTGTATTGGGGTGGGAAGTTTAAGAACGAGTGGGCGAAGAAAAGGTAAGCCATAATTCTGTCGAAGATGACTTAGTGATGCTCCTTCCCCATAATAGGCCGACATTTCTTTGATAGCTTGAAAATAGGCTTGCCCACAGTCGTGAGGTCGGCGATGAACCGATTCACATATTGGGTCTATCCAAGGAAGGATTAAGCTTCTTTTTCTGTTTTAGTTATGAAGATGTACTATTCAGAAATTTGACGATGAACCCTAGGTATGTCGAGGTATGACCATGCAAAAGCATTATCATGATCTTAAAGCACTTGTTATCTCTCATTTTCTTTCAGAGGTTAGGTCATTAGAAAATAGTTACCATTTTAGGTTATCATCTGTACTCAAATTTATTTCAGTTAAAGAAATGTCATGGATATTGAACACGTTATGCTTATGATAAGATGAATGCATGTACCCATTGGGCGAAACATCAAACGAGTAAACAAAATGAGAGTCTTTGATTGAATAAAAATGCATTAAAGGCAGAGTTGTTCACATCTAAATACAAGAAAAAGAAAATTACATCATAGATAGTCATCCTCCACAGGCAAAGGGTCTTGATTGGTAGATTTGGTAGATTAGGCATCCTCAGTATCTTCCATCGGTATGTCATCTAGGACAAGATCCAGAACTTTCACTTGTTCGACTGATGACTGGTCTCCTTCTTTTACTAGAGACCTCAAGAGATTCTTGTTAGCTTTGGCGATAGAATTGGCTTCCACAATGGTGTCGACTGAACTGGAGAAGACCATGGCCAACATAATTTCTTCAGGGAGATCGGAATTGGTCGCACCTATTTCGCCATCTGAGCTCGGTGATGGTTTCTCCTCAGTACTAGTCTTTCTAGCCGGCTCATCGATCTTTCCATCCCTTACCAAATGGTAGATAGCAGCAGCTAAAGCTCTACATTAATTGGTTTGATGTCCTTGTTGCACATGGTACTTACAGAAGTTCACTTTTTCTTCAAGGGTCGGGGCCCTACACATTTGGAGATGATCAAGCTCGTCGGCTTGACGCAGTTTGGCAAATATCACACTCAATGGTAACTTCCAAGGGGAAATAAAAGGGTTCTAATTGGGTGATTAGTAAGGATTTCTCTGAACAGCCGAAACCTCTTCTTGAGCCACCACTTATATTGCGGGTGTTTCCTCCTCGACCGGGACAGAAATAACTTCGGAGTATCCAAAATTATAGCTCTTGTAAAACCAAGGTTTACAGCGACTCGGCTTGTTAGCTTTCTCTTTCTCTTCTCGGCACTCGATCTTCTCGGCCTTCTCAAAAACCTTCGTGTATGACTCAAAAGAATCGATTTCCATCTCTTTACGGAGAACTGGGAGAGCCTCGTTGAGAAGCTTTAGGATCATCTCTTTTAAACTGAGCTTCTATTTTAATAATACCTGAGTGGTCATCCACCTATTGAAGTAGGACTTAAAAGCCTCACCTTGTTTCTACTTAATGGCCTTGAGATGCTGGATAGTGGTTTCCATGGTGGAATTGAAGCCATAGTGGGCGATTAGAGCCTCAGAGAAAAGCTTCCAATTTAGGATTATTGACTTAGGGAGGGTATTATACCATTCAAGCACGGGCCCTGATAGAGTGCATGGGAATAACTTAGTAAGAACCTTATCACCAATCTTCTGAACATGCATGATCCGCTCGTACATTACAATGTGGGATTTAGGAGGTCCCTCGCCGGAGTAAGCTTCCATTCTAGGCATTGAAAAGTTCTTGGGTACCCAATCTTCATTCCTCACTTCTTCCTTATCTTTGTTCTTATTCAAAAGCTGCTTAAAGAATGTTGCCATTTCTGGTGTCATGCCCGGAGGCTGCGTGACCTGGTTGCATGGTGTCACACCCGGAGGCTGTGTGACCTGGTCGTTGTGCACTGAGGATGCTCTGAATTTGAATGGTGGAGGAGCAGGGATCTCAATCTAAGGGCAAGCAAAAGGACTCTGGGGGTAAGAGGTTTCGCGTGGAGTGGCCATAAAATTGGGAGGAGATGGTGCAAAAGGTGTTGGTGGTGTCGGAGAAATGACAATATTGCTAGAGGGAACAGCCATTTACTGAGTAAAACCCCCTGAGAAAGTAGGGAATATGGGAGCCTGAGGGGAAGGCCTCGAGGGTATAGGAGGAGGAAAAGCAAATATCGGTAGAGCAAAAGATGGAGGAGACTGAACCGAGGTCTGACCGAACTAAAACTGGCCCGGTTGGACATTTGGTAGAGATGGGGTTGAAAACTAATGCCAAATAGGGGGAGCTTAACTGGACCCATTCTGAGCAATCTCTCTCTCTTCCCTAAGAGTCGATCGGACTTGCTCTTAGATGGTGACATGAAATAGATCAGATTGAAAGAACATGGCCATAGCATTAGCTAACTCAGAACCTAACTGTGATGGATTTTGATCAGTCGGAGGTGAAGAAACAGGAGGAGGAGAAACCTCGGATGGAACCTCACTAGCTAGCAGAATAACAGACATGGTAGAAAGAACAGATTCTGACACTGAACTCACTGGTCGGCGAACTAAACGGTGATCAAGTCAGAGCCAAAGAGGACTACAGTGACGAGGATGTCTTGACCTAGCTAACAAAATCGGAAGATTCTCAGCCTAAATTGAACCATGAATGAAATGGATGATTACATAATGATCCGAGCGATGAATGCCATATATACGGGGGTGGTTTAGAGAGGTAGAGAGCAAAAGGGCTTATGATGCGAACCTTAACCCCAAAATACGTGATACATACGAACCCCTCGCTATGCCTAGCAAACTAGATACGGGTCGTCGGGACTCAAACGATCTTAGGCATTGTGTGAAATTCCCCCTTCAAGCAAAGGGGAGAGTAAAGGTAAGCGAAATAAAAATAAAAGTTGGCCATAGGAGGCCTATGCATGAGGTGCATATGCATGAGCACAACACAAGTAGCACACAAAAAGCGATTAAACCTCTTCCAACCTTATGACTCCCGCGCAACGCCGTTCAAAAGATCTGGGGGTAACTCTAGCGCCAACAAACGGCAAGAGAGTGTGGGACCTAAATTTAAATTATTTTGGTGAACCTAAGGGGAAGTTACTGTGGCTAGATTTATCACGGTTCATAGTCTCAAACTGCTGGTGTCATGGAACGACACTGTAGAAGGGTCTCGTTTACCTTGATTCCGTGTAACTTAACCACTCCTCAAATGAGTGCGATCGCGGGAATTACAGGTTGGTTGAAACGAGTGATCTACCCACAAACATCTCCAATTCCTGGCGGGCATGAGGTATAAAAGTGAGCTTCACGGGGGTGAAATAATAATGGCACCTTAAACTTAAAATCTAACTAACCAGTGGATTTAAAAGACATAAGAAATAAAGTGTTGATTTAAAAAAACCATTTAGGCACATCATCAAAATCATTTAACCAAATTTGAAAATGAAAGCGATTTTCAAGTTTTAAGTTAAAAGGAAATCCCCAGCGGAGTCACCACTGTGAGCGGACGACCTTTTTCGCCCCGACCTGCGTGATATGCGGGAAGGGAGAAAACAAAAGCGGCAAAGCGAGCCGGAGGATAGATCCTCATTTTAGCGTGATGAAAAAGATAAATTGATGTTGATGTTGAATTTAAGTCCAATTTGCATGTTAAGGGATACGAGACTTGAAATCCTATAATTTAAGATAGAGTCACCACCCCGGTTAAGCTCCACCGGGAATTTGGGTATGATATTCCCACCGAGTGTTGGACCGTACCTTAAAACAGAGATTCCAAGTTCAGATGATGTTGCTTACTTTTCAATTTCTAAATCAAACCGTTTACATTTTAATAAGCGTGACTTTAATTCTTATGCGATTTAAATTCGGTTAATGTTTAGAGTTTTTGATTTATATAGCCATACATCAAACAAAAGCAGTAAAACAAAGCAAGAAAAATAATTATTACATGGCTTTACAAATACCTGTACATTTTTCTAATGCGGAAAAGTAAATAAAGCGGATAAATAAATAAAAGGGTCAAACCGGGTCCTAACCGAGCTTACCAAATCGGACCCGGCTCCAAACGAGGCAAAATATATACGCGAATAATCACAAATAATACGACAATAAATAAATGCAGAAAATAAAGCACATAAGGGAGAAAAACATATTTTTGGATTTTTCGGGACTAAAACACAATTTTCGGGCATTTAAATAAGCATCTAAACAATCTAATAATCAATAAAATAAACTAAGACCTAAAATGAATAAAGAAAATTACAGAAAATATTTTGGGATTTTTATTATTATAAAAAGATATATTTAAATTTATTTGGTGAAAACCCCATTTTTAAGTCATTAAATGAAGATTTAACCAATTAAATAATTAATAAAATCCAAAAATAGGTTAAACATTAATTAAAATTAATCACAGATTATATAAAAATTTTTGAGAATTTTTCGGGTAGAAATCGGGGTCAAAAACACAAGAAAATGATAAAAAAAAAGGACCAAAAACACAAAACATGGGCTTTTGGCATTTTTGCCAGTCCAGATGTTGTAGTGGGACTTGAGATGCTACAGTGGTAGCCTAAGACGCTCCCATTGCAGCATCTCAAGCTACGTCGGAGCATCTCAAGACTCACCAGAGCATCTGACCCGGAAAAACATCAAAAAGTCCAAAATAACAACCAATAACAGTTAAATAATAAACTATATTGAATAAAAAGTAAATTGGAACTCTGCTTTGTTACCTAGAGGCCGTGAATCCACATTTTGAGACTCAAACCGGTCGTTTGGCAAGCTTTATGACGAAATCCGATGAAACAGCGACGAACTTAGCGACGGAATTTAGTGATTTTTGTGAAAAAGTCTTTAAATGCTATTTAAGTCCATTTTAACTTAATATTTCTAATTGTTTTTAATGATTAAGCTAAGAGATTAAGCTAAATAACCCTTCAGAATCCGGATTAATCAGATTTCTCAAGTTTTATATGGCTCTCTCTCTAAAACCTAAAATACTCTAAATGATGAATTAGGTGTTCAATTTGGCAAAAAGTACTGAATCAGGTCATCAAAGGGGTTTATATAGGCCTAACTCACTCTAAATAACTCAACTAGTCCCTAGAAATCTAAAGATTCCCGAAAAAAATTAAGAAAATTCGAATTTAGAGAGAGAAAGATGAACTGGCGACTAAAGGCCAGAGCCCGCGTAGCGTCTCAGGTCGAGACGCCGCAGCGGCAGTGTCTCACCGCGCTCTGACGCGGTGAGAAGTGGCGCACCGCCGCGAGACGCTGCGATTGTAGCGTCTCACGGCAGACCACCGCGTCTCGGTGATGTGGCCGCGGGAGCGAGGCGCGAGACTCGAACGGGGGCGCGTCTCGCCGCGCCTCCCGATGTCTCGCCTCCCGCCGGAGTGTCTCAGCGCTCCAGCGCCGGCGAGGGCAAGAAAGCAAAATCTTCTCTTTTTTTTTTAATTAATTTTTAATTTTTTAATAATATTTAAAGCTCCTATTTAAATTAATCGGTTAAGGGGAGCGAAGCGGTTAAAATCTCAACTTCGTCACGAGAATACTTGCCAAACGCAGTTCGACTCCGAAACAATAGAATAACAGGCCAAATATTAGGTTAAAGCAAAACGTCATCATCGTTCCGCGGGTCACCGAAAAGCCCGTGCTCACACTTTCCCGTCAGAAACAATCTACTGCTGATGTGGCATGAAAGATGGAGTTAAATATGGAAACAAAGTCAAAGTTGGTGAGAGTGGGGGCTGATATGACTTGTACCAGATGGTTAGGAGAGTAATTGACTAGATAATTACTGATTGTGCCACTAGCTTCCCTTGAAAACCTTATTTTATGTATTTTGTTGTTTTAATTATCTTTTGAACAAATGTGGGTATATAAACTCATCTTCTCCATTTAGAGAACTGCTCCTGGATGCCATTAAAGCTTTCTTTCTGTATTTTCTTTACTTTTATCAATGGAGTTCTTTGTTTTTTTTATTTGTGAGTAGTTCTTTAGCAGACACAGCCTGTCCCGAACAGGCAGTCTAAGCCTTCCTCCAACTCAATGTATGTATTTAATGCTTTTATTTTTTGTTGATTGAGTGGTTGAATATTTATTGCTTATTGAGCCAAAGATCTAGCTCATATAAAATCATGTTATTGAGACCGAGAGGAGATTTAACATGGTAGAAATACAATCACACACATACACAATGCATGAGACTGAGAGGGGATTGCGTGTATGCTTCGGGTTTCAAATTTACGTTTGAATGCTTAACTGAACTTAAAACAAAGTTGGAACTTTAATGAGACCGAGAGGAGATTTAAATCATTAGCCTTAGAAACCGGCTGAGGTCGAGAGGTAAATTCGGGGAAACTTGATTGAGAGACCTAAGATCCATGTTCTTAACACAGACTGTCTGCAACTTGAGTGGAGGAAAAGCTTAAATAGCTTTAAGAATAGGTGATACTTGTGCTTTTTATAATTGTTTGTTTATGTATTTTAGTTCACAATATTTATGTTCATGCATTTGTAGTTTTAGATTAACAACAGCCTTAATTAAAAAGAAAATCTTTTAACAACAATGGAAATTTCAAACTGTCTGTACTTGCTCCCTATAGAATACAACACTTGTGCTTGCCTCTATATACAATCCGACCCTAATATACTTACTAAATAATACCATTTGGGCGTAACACTTACCTCTAACAATATCTTTTCAAGTGTAAATTATCACCACATCAGAATTAGAATCGTTGTCCCCTTGAAAGCAATATAGAAAATATAGCAGTGATCCTCGTGGCTGTATATAACTATCAATATATGATCATTAAAAAAAACTATCAATATATAAATATAGTATTTAACTTGTATTTCACATTATGAGGAACAGTAATACAATAATGTTCTATGAATTGGTACCTATGAAGTACGAAAACTTTGGTGACATATTGTTCCGGCATTTTGAAAATGAAAACTCTCGGAAACCCTTACGAGACGTTTCTGGGACAGTTTCTACTATTAAAGAAAGTTGGAATCTCGTTTCTTCATATTCCGAAAACCGTTTCTAGAAATTTCTTCAACCTTATGACTCAATTCATTTCATTCTAAAACTAAACTTCATATGCACTTATTGTGTAAGTCTCTAAATGTATATATTATTTCCGAATTAGAATTTTTCAAATACTAAGTGACCTTAATAAGATGAATGTGGTTTGATATGTGTCTATTTATAAATACTTACGGTAAAATTATTTTTCAATAACTAATAAATATATTTGAAGTGTAGAGTATTTTAGTATTTCATTATTTTATAAATGAATTAAATTATATTTCTAAAAATTTATATTTTTTATATTTATACATATACCCCTATATTTTTATTATTTACACGTTTTCTCATAATTTCTAAACCTATATCATTTTAGAAATGACATTTCTCAATTTTTATTTCCGTATCAATTTTTATTTCCGTGCTATATAAATTAATACAAGTGGCTAGATAAATATTATATAGTCATGTATATCCACTTCATCCTATATGACACAACTAATTTAAAACTAGTTTCTTTGAGTGACCACGAAGTGCGGCCCGGTCTATTTATGGTGGGGAGTGTCAAAAGCGAATCGCAAGATTGAGGTCGCGAAATTAAATTATAAAGATGTCACCGAGATTATGGATTAGCTTAATCGGAAAATTCTCATACACTTTTTTAGTAAGCGGCAAAGCTATTCCTTAGAGCATATCCTAAAATAAGGAATGAATTCAACCATTTTTTATATGGTATACCCCTAAAATAGGGATCTTTATATATAGGAATCCTATTTTAGGAGATAGATATTAAATTATGGGTAAATTTTAAAAAGTACCTTGTGGTTTCACTCATTTGTAAAATGGGGTCTGAGGAATTTTTTTTATAAAATGGGGTCTGTAGTTTTAAAAAATTTATAAAAAAGGGCCTTTGACTTCAAAATAATAGTGTTACATTGAAAAGTTTAAACAATTTAACATTCTAATAATTTAACCTTATTATTTTAAAAATATACCTTAGAGTTTGTGTAATTTTTGAAGATTTTTTTTATTTTTTATGATTTTTTATAGTTTGTCATTATAATTTAATTAAAAAAATATTTGCACTAGTCAAAAAAATTCAAATTTTTCACTGATATGTATTGTATTTTTAATAACCATCCGGCAAAAATTCAGATAAAAACGAACAAGATTACCCATTTTCGAGGCATAATTTAATATTGAGGATTCTTTATTTGCAAATTTTTTAAAACCACATACCCCGTTTTACAAAAAAAATTCCTCATACCCTGTTTTACAAATGAGTGAAACTATAAGGTACTTTTTTTAAGTTTACCCTTAAATTATTATTTGTTTTTACTTTTTGTTTCTTTAATTGTTTTGTTGGTTGATTAGAATAGAAGTGATGTAAAAGAATTAATATAATAATAATAGAATGTTATTATTTTTAGAGAATGTAATATAGGGAATGAAAAATAGGAAAAATGGTTGGAGCAAAAATACTGTAGATAGTATAAAATAGGGTTTAGGTTAATCCTGCTATTTAGATTAAGCTATAAGTTACTTTCTTTATATGCCCTAAAAAATTAATGGGTTTTAATCAAAATTCAAACATTCACTAACTCTAACAAAGTTCAGCTCAATATGAATTGCATTTAACATTCACGAGCTGGGAGAAAATAAATCATTTAAGTTAATTATTAAGACCGAAATAAAATTATAAAAAAAACATATGCTAAGGGGAAACTAATATACATTTAGTGGTAGGTAAAATCGAATAAAATATATGAGTTCTGATATTTGTTAAATGGTTAAATAATTATAACCTCCTTCAGGTTTGACATAATATACTATTACCTCCATGTGTTTTAAAAACTCAATTTATACCTCCTTATGTTTTGCATTTTCTCATTACTACCTCCCTCTATTAATTGTTAAGCATTTTCATTCAAAATTATTGATGTTCCATACATTTTTTACAATATTTGCTTAACCTGTGATCATATGTACTGATTTTTAAAGATATTTCATAAATAAGATGTTTGTTTTGCTTATTTTCTGACATTTTATACATTCCAGTCTTATGATTGCGTTAGAAAAAACATACATAAAATGGACAAATAAAAGGAAAATTGAATATGAAAATATCACAATAATAATAGTTTTGTTATAAATGTATATTTCGGTTAATTTTTCGTAAAATAATGACATAATAACATATAAAAGGACCTAACAATATAATAAAAGTAAAGTATAGGGAGGTAGTAATGAGAACGCAAAATATAGGAAAGTATAGATTAGGATTTTAAAACCTAGAGAGATAGTAGTGGATTATGTCAAATTTGAGGGAGGTTGTAATTATTTACCCTTGTTAAATTAATAGAAGAATTAAATACATAAAATTGAACAATAAACCTAACATTCATGTAGAGCTGCAGAATAAAAGTCGGACCGAAAAATTACGATACAGGTTTAGTATCGCAAGGATTTGGACAATACAAGACAACACAAGATTTTGGAGCTGGGATCAAGCGTTAGGGGGTAGGGCTGTAAATGATCCGAGCCGTTCATGAAAAACTTGGTGTTCGGCTTGATAAAAGTTCAACTCTGTTCGATTTGTCGATGAACTATTTGTAAACATAATTTTTGGATCCGGCCTGTAAAATAAATCGAACATGAACAAGCCTAAACTCAGCTCCAAAGCTCATGAACAAGCTTGATTATAGGCTCGTGAATAAGTTCATGTGCTAAGAGTAAAATTGCAAACATGACTACTACCGAGAAAGTTGTATAGATTAGTCACAAATATTTTCAAAATTGGCTTAATGCATCATCAGCCACGTCAACTTGTCCCCAAAAACTCGCTGTCTCCTTGAACTTTCAAAATGAATCCGTAGCTACTTTGAAAAAGTACACCACTTTGCTCCCATAACAACACGTTTCAACTTCTGATTGGAGAGAGAGAATCTTAAAAATGACATCTTTGAAAAGTCAAACCAACAAGAAGCATTCAAGAAGTAAAGTGGTGCTTTTTATTTATAATTGAGGGAGCTGCATGATCACTTTAAATGTTGGGAGAGGCAACAGATTTTTTGGAACAAGTTTCAGATAGCTAACAATGCATTTCAAAATTTGAAGTTTTTGAGTTGGGAAAACCAATTAGAACATACATGAAAGTTTGTATAATGATAACTTTTAGAGACCACTAATTTGTTGCCAAAAGATTCGGTTATCTAATATTAAGTGGCCCTAGGTACATATGCCAATATGTGTCATACAAATGTTAAATAAAAATTATTTCTACTAAATAGGCTAACCAAAAAC
The DNA here is from genome assembly GCA_947683365.1 of Euphorbia pulcherrima. Taxonomy (NCBI): domain Eukaryota; kingdom Viridiplantae; phylum Streptophyta; class Magnoliopsida; order Malpighiales; family Euphorbiaceae; genus Euphorbia; species Euphorbia pulcherrima. The sequence continues at coordinate 48,811,909 of CANTUS010000014.1, forward strand.
GTGAACCAGGCACCACACCAGCTTATGGACAAGGGTAGCCTTGGAGCGTGTACAGCGTTCCGCTATTTGCACCAGCTTGTAATTCTTGCCAGCTTGGCTTTGGACATTTCAACTTTGAGGTGCCTGCCTGCCTCTCTTTCACTAATCTAAATAATATTCAACTTTAAAACAAACCCAACATATTTCGCCTTTGAAGGCGAAAACTCGCTTTAGTCGTCTCTACTTTGCCTCTCAATAAAAAGGATCTGCAATTACTCACACAAAAACCCATCATTAGAGTATCCCTGCCCTGCCCTATGTTTTGTACATCATAATACAATACAATACAATGCAACAAAAAAAAGCACAGAATTGGCTTGTAATTGTAGGATGAGACTATATAAAGTTATCTCAAGAAATGAAATATATGTTAGCAGATATTGAAATTAAATGTGAGTTACGATTTAGATTCATACAATGAAATCAAAATTCTTCTACCTTCCTCAAAGACAAGTGTCATGAACTAGTTAGCAGATATTGTTATCTTACGCAAAAAAAAAAAATAATGCCAAGTTCGGTATAATATACCCAGATAATTTATGTGGTGTCAATTGCGAAAACCAAGGAAGTTCACTTCGACTAATGGCAGATAAATAATATCATACGCCTACTAGCGACAGTAGAGCACTAACTTACCGGTTTGTTAAGCAGTTCCTGTAATCAACTTCTCCTGCTGATCTAACTTTTTGACCTTTAGAATGCCAAATAGAACTTGGAAGCTGAAGAATGCACAAAAGACATATGCTGCAGTGGCTGGGACCTGCAAAGAATTGTCATTTAATTAAACAGTCAACACAAAACATTATAACTGATGACTGCAAAAAAAAGTGCAAAGCTTACTCGGATCGAATTGAGATACAAAATTGTCGCAAGGTTTATCAAACTTCCAGCAGCAACAGCCTGTTTATTGGTAACGACAGAAAAATTAATCAACTACAAAAACAATCATACTCGGAAAGCATTAAAATAAGCAAAGTTAAGTGCAATAACAATACTAGAAAAAGAACTAAGAGAATTGTTAGATGTACATATGTATGTAAAATTTACATATTGCATTAGGATAATCTAGCCTTGAGTTAATCTAGCCTTAATAGAAATTGAATTAGGAATATCTAGCCTTGAATTATTGTTAAAACTCTTAAAAATAGACGGACAACACATATTAAAGTTAAGACCTTGAAAAATAAAAGTGTCTCTGAGGCGCACCTAGGCACACACCAAAAGGCGCGTGCTCGAGGCGCAGGACCCTAAGCCTTGAGGGAGGCGCGCCTTTAACAACTATGCTAAATACATGTTTATATAGTCAGATTACATTTGGTAATTTATCATGTTTTATTATTTTTAGGTCAACACGCAGCAAACTGAAGTATTGGGACAAAAACAAACTCAACATTTATCACCTGAAATATATAGTAATGTATTGATGAAATTTTTTGTTAGGCTTGTAAGACAAACTTACACTTCCTATTGTCTTCTGAACAGCTGCAACACGCAGGAATGCCCTTTCAGACTCCAGAGCCCTAACTCTCAGTTTCAAATCACCTTGCTCCTGTAAAATAGTGTCGAATGTTAAGTATATTTGGAACCAACAAGATATGGCAACGAAAGAACCACTCAAATTGAAACAAAAAAATCATTACCAGTCGTTGGATAATTAAGGCAAGCTTTTCAACTCTATCAGCCTGTCTAAATAAATTGTAGAATGCCTGTGACTGCCTGTCCCATCTCTTTCTGAAGTCCTGAAATATTGACATATTCACTGTCAGACTTGCAGAGTGATTAAATTGACTTCTCCAAAGCAGCGCAAGTTCAAATTTTATTATCTTCAACAAATAGAAAGAAATATTATACCTTCAGGACAACTTCGACTCCAGCTTCCCGAAACTTTAGTAACTCGAGTGCATAACTACATAGGTCAAGTATGCAGAATATGTGAGATAAAGCAGTGGCAACCAAGTTCTAGAACTTCAGATTTAAATTCTTATGAAAGAAATGAAGGAAAATGGTGCATACGGCTTGGCAATCTCTGTGATATCAAACCGAGGATCAAGGCCTTTCCCAATACCATCTAATACTGCAAAAGAAATGAACTATATGTCAGGGACAAACATTGAAAAAATACATAGCAAATATTAGAAGTCAGAAAGTGCTATTAACATACCTGAAAATGCTCTAACAACAAATGTGAATGTGGCAGGAAATCTAAAAGGTTGATCTGCTGCAATAGCTAATAAATCTTCCCCTGTTAACAAAAACAAAAAAATAGCATTCAAATGGTTTTAAAAATCAATGAAGTACCGAATAGCTTTATCCATGAAAGAAAAACCAGAAACTTAACAACCAAGTACAAAATTAGCATGACACAGGGCTATAAACCTTGTGATAAGCTAATCAAGACAACTTGATTAAACAAATCTAAACAATCAAGACATAAAGCTAATAAAGGCAACTTAACAGAACAATTACAAGAAATGAAGACCTGTAATTAGGAAATAAGTGTGCCTTTCAATGCCATTATTTAAGCAGAAATATGAAATGTTAATCACAAATGACGACGGAGACGAACTGGACCAATAGAATATATCATATTTGGATTTATCAACAATATTATCTCATAAATTGTCATCTTCTAAGAAAAAGTATTGAACAGACAAATTTGATTATCCCTACTCATAACTCCCGTTAACAAATAAAACATCCTTTCTCAAATCTAGAACTGTCACCAAGAAAATTACCAATTGCAGCCAAGCGTTGCTTTTTCTTCTCGATCTTTTCCTCCTTGCTCAGTGACTTCTTAAATCCAAGTTCTGCTGTTGCCATTTCTCTCTCTTTTCTTTGTGCAGCTAGACGCTCCTCGAAACTGCCAAATTTTGTAATTATAAATTACAGTAACAATTATGCTTTAAAAATATGCATAGCATTTAAGTCCCAGTTTATCTAGGTGAATTGTGATGATTTTCATGTCCCACCATATCACAATAAAGACCAGCCTCAACATAAACCAGCACTTAAGGATTTCATATCAAATGGATTTTTTTCATCGTAAATAAAAAGTGAATTCATACAAGGGTAGTAATGAAAAACGGAAGGTAGAATAATTATCATTCACTTAAGGCACCTATTGAGGAAGAACTTTGCAGTTCGTCTGACAGCAGTCATGTCTCCAGTAGGCACAAGCACACCCATTTGTATCATCGCCTGAAGGACCTGTAATAAAAAAAAAATAAAACTAATTACACTAGTCTACTCAAACTTTCCAAAGCACAATATCATTAAAACTATAATAGTAACAGTCTCTCAATGGAGAAATCTGGCCTGAAGGCAGGCCCCATTAATTTAAATGTATTCACCTTATCAGGATCCTTCTCATAAATTCCATAAAATGCTTCAAGCAGCCCTTCTCTGATATTTTGACTGATACTGTGGCATCCAAAGACAAAGATCACTTCAAACGACTTAAAAAATTGACTCGGTCTAACACTCTATTTCAGATAGCTGTGGGGTGTAGAATATACCTTCCCATCATTCCAAAATCATAAAAGATCAACCTTCCACCATTTACGTCATCAACAGCAATATTTCCTGGATGCTACATAGGAAAAGCAAACGATTTCATTGTGTGTAGGAGAACTTGATAAGAAAAGAGAAACAAAAAAGGTCCAAGATGATAAATTATAACAAATGATGAAATTTTTTTGCAAAATAACAATAAATTGAGTGTTTGATCATCCAAAAAGGGCTATTCAAGAATTATATAAACAGGCCATGGACAAAAACACTTCCTTGGAGTTTTTTTCAATATGTAAGCAAGAATATGGAAATGGAGCAATCTGATTGAACATTAAATGTGGAGCATTAATAACTGGTGCCAACTCGTTTACACTTAGGCTGAAGTTTGATTATGAGTCAAATGGTGAAAGTTAAAACCAGGTGCCAATACATTAAATACTTGCTACAAATACTCAATAAATTGCTGTTGCTTCCTCATTCTACATTGAAGCTGAAGCTAAATAGCATCAACCTGTCCTAAACACACCATGAGTGAAGTGCATCATGCAATTCTAAATATACCTTCAATGCTAACCAAAAGCAAAAAAACACAACAATAATTCAATACAGAAAAAATAAAACACTGATATAGATCATAGAAAGCTTGATTGTATCTACTCTTTGTATCATTGTATGAAAACAATACACAAAGAAGTAACAAGAAACAAAGAACTAGTGAATTAATAAACAAACTCTATGCCAGAGGCACAGCCATTGATTTCCTCCCTCCTCTATAGTCTATTCAGAGAGTAGTGATCCAAATTTCTAAAGGGGATCCATATAGAATGATACTCAAAAGCTGCCTCCCTTTAGCTCCTAAACCTATATATACACTATCTCTAAATCTCCTTCCAACACTAACTCCAGCTAAGTGCCCAAACCCTCATGTATCCATTTATTCCCTTTTTTTATCCTTAATCCCCATCATCCCATACTCTATCAACAAGCCATGCATGTGCAACAATTACTTGATGGTTTCTAAAAGAAGTTTCACAATTTATATGCAGAACATTCACAAAGTCAACATAACTAGCTATATTATTGAAAGCCACAAAATTCAAGAATCAGTATCAAAGGCGCATGAGATCAATACCCCCAAAGCCCAGTAAAGAAATCTAATGTCCAATCACAACTTGAAAAAATAAAAATGCTGAACTGCACTTCTTGCTCCTTAAAATTTATAGCAACAAGCCTGAAATTACTAGAGACAACAAAAATTACTTTCATTTCTTTTCGACAAGCAAAACAATCGCTTCTCAAAACAGTTGTTATGAACCACAGACTCAACCATAAACCACATCAAAATGGAAAGCATAGTAGCATTTGCTTTAGACATTCGAGTATTGTCACCTACAGGATGGTAATGTCATGTGGAAATGAAATTTTGGGTGAGGATTTGAGATGAAAAATGAATTAGAATTAACTAATTTGAACTCAGTATATATGTATGTTACACTGATCCGTTCAATAAAGATTAAGCATATTAATGTCAATAGAGGCTTGTTTGACAGAGAAACTTAAATATTCATAGAAAATTCAATTTCAAACCGTTCAAAAATTTGGAACAATTAATGCACGTCAAACTCAACCTTACGAACTTAAGCACGAGAGACAAAGAAGAGCAAGACTTACAGGGTCAGCATGAAAAAATCCATGAGAGAGAATCTGTTCCAAGTAAGATTCAACAGCATATCGACCCAACCTACAGATTATATTACAAAAATAAGAATTGTTTATATAATGAATTGTCCAGATTTTCGGGCAAGCTTCAACAGCATTATATCAGAGGATAATAACGCCTCGTTATTCTAACCTTTTCCTGTCAACACCCAACTGATCCAAAGCCTGTATTTTGTTAATTTTGATCCCTGGAACATATTCCATTGTGAGAATCTGCATAGAAGTAAATCAGTATCCAAGAGGCTTAAACAACTTATTTGAATAGTTTAGATAGCATTCCTGTATACAAATTAATGACCATTGATACAAACCTGCGGCGTTGTGTAGTCCCACAATACTGTTGGGACTTTCACGTAATCCATTTCTTTGAAATTACTCGCAAATAGTTCTGCATTAGCAGCTTCTTTGGTGTAATCAATCTCCTGCAAATGTCAAGTATCACGGCTATCATCGTTGAACCCCAATCCATCATTCATGATTTCATGGAGAAACATTATCAGGAGTAAAATCTATCAATGCAAGCGATCCGTTAACAACTTCCGAAAATACTGAGTCTCATATTTATGCTCAAATTAATGTCTCATCTTCAGGAATTATAAGCTATAAAGGTCCTGTACATCATTTCAGTCTACTAGACTACATATATTATTTAAAGCCACGACAACCACAATTACCCTCAGAACAACCAACATTTATTACATCTTTCAGTTGCTTACCCATACAGATACTAACATTCAATTTTTAGCAGGAACTAAAGTCACTTCATGAAGCAAGAACCATCTCGTCATTTAATTTACAAAAGTTTATCAAGAAACTCAAATAAATGGATTTACAATATTGACTTTGAGGGAATAGTCGACTACATAAAAAAGATATAGTCTCAGAGAGCAAAGCACTAACAGTCCCTTAACTTTTCAAAGTCACAAAAGTTCAATTCATGTCATAAGACTCTCAACTCCAAATTAATATTGAAAGAAGCAGTTTAAGCCAGACTCCGATTGCTAAGCCACAGAAAATGCCACTGAATACTATATTAAAATGTCACTAGAAAAATCCCACACACATTTTTTGACAATTTACTCGACTCTTTTTAATTTAACCTGTTATACGCAGCCCGCTTCAGCATATAATGCTCTTCTAACGGTTTTGGTTATTGATCATCGAATTCTGTTTACAAAAGTCTGAGTTGTTTCATGACACAAACTGAACTTTTGTGACATTTTCGAAACTAATTGACAAGTTTACAGATGGAATATGCATTTTCTATAGCTTCAACTGAAAAATTTCTGAACCAAGACTCCGAGAGTAAAATACACTGTTTCTTTTTCCTAAGCAACAAGGAGGAAGAAGGAAAGAAGTACGGCATTACCTGATACAAGACTGAGGCACATTCATCATAAATTGCAACCCAATCCCGTTTCGCACCATCGGACTTCGGATCCACTTTTTGAAGATACTCAGCTATTACCTAAAACAACAGTCAGTATGACATGTTACTATGTTAGAAGTTACAGCCCTATAATCAATGCGAATGAACAAAGTTTGGAGAAGCAAGAATCCCACCCTCAGGTTTTTAAGATCAATATCAAAAAGATCTTTAAGACCAGGCCTTTGGACTTTGACAACAACTTCTTCTCCCTTCAATCTAGCACGGTGAACCTGACCTGTTTTGAAAAAGTATAGACACACATGCATAACATGATAAGAAAGATAAATAGACTAAATATAATATAAATTGGTTTAAAGGGACAATTGACCAGCAATAACATTACCAAGACTTGCTGCAGCAATAGGTTCATAGTCGAAACGGTCAAATACATCACTCAATGGGGCTCCAAGCTCTTCTTCAACTATGGACATAGCAGTCTCTGAAGGGAAGGGTGGAACTTGGTCCTGGACAAGAATATCAATTCAGTTTTTCCTAAAGACTCACCAATTCAGACATTGTGACTAAACCTAATTGGAAAACAAACCACTCCGTGGAAAATAAATTTCCACAATAAATATAATTTTCCTTTTAACTAGTATGCTATTAAACAAGACAACAATATTGGGATCAGATTGTATACATTCAAAAATAAAGGTGTATCACCTGAAGTTCAGACAGCTGATCAACGTACTCCTGAGCCAGAATGTCAACTCTAGTGGAGAACTGCTGCCCAATTTTGATGAAAGTTGGACCTAATCTCAAAATATTTTCTTTTAACCACTTGGCAAGGGCTTTTCGCCTTAGAACTTTTTTCTCCTCGGTCATTCCTCCTGCAATAATAATATATGTAGAGAGAGAAAGAAGCAATGTTACGATTGAATCATAACCAAAAGGATGAACAAGATAGCTAAGTTGATCTAGATGACAATACATAGTAGTTAGAGTGAAAAAGTTAATGCCTAAAAGCATGAATTTTTGTTTAGGCATAGCAATATCAACAGCAGAACTGTATGACAGTTAAAAAAATGTACAATCAATTTCAAAAGGAGGAATACATCGCGAAACCAACTACTCAAACGTTGTTGGAACTTGTGGCAAAATCAACAGCAAGAACATCACAGGCTCAACCCTATCCAGAAAGAAGTGGCTAACCTTTATAAGAGAACTTTTGGTTGTTCAACCAAGCTCTGAACGCAAACGTAATAACAAATCCCCAGATTTCCAAGGTCCTTTGTATAGTCGAGTAAGTTTTAAATCTATTCCAACGGCCCCCAGGTGCAACAGAAACCTGCGAAATTCATATTTTGTAAAAGAACAGAAGTGTTCAAAAACACATATGTTACACTAAGAGCACGCCTACCAATATATACATGCATAAAAATGATTCTGCTTGATAAATAAATAACAGCATATATGTGCAACTGCTAATGCATTCCTTATAAACCATCTTAAGATACGATATATATATACAACATCAAAAACAAAATCCTACTGCTACTCGTAGGATAATGAGGAAGTAACTAAAGCAAAATTTCTTAATTCTTGAGCAATATTCAACCAATTGGAATTCCCAACATCACGAACACAAATCAATAAATAACGAAAGGTACCTCAACTGGTTGATCTCCCCCACTCTTAAACCAGGCGTCTTCTTTCCCAATCTCTTCTATCCTCTTTTTCCGGCCATCCTCAGACAAAACCTCCTTTTCTTTCTCCTTCTTATTCTTCTCGACGGCTACTTGGGCAGCAGCAACGCTGCTGCCATTAACATACTTCACCAAGCTACCATTACTCACTTCTTTTTCAACATCAACCACATTCGCAGACGCAGCACCGTTAGTATAACCCCTGATCGATGATCCATTAAATTCATAGTCATCTCCGCCACTAGTAGAAGGAGCAGCGCCATTTCCATTCAGTTGTTTCAAAATTTCCTTCTCCCTCTCTTCAATTACCAAACTATCCTCGCGAATTGCACGAACTGTACGGCGAAAACGTAGACCAGAACCGTATGGATTAGTAGAAAAAGTAAGTTTAGGGCGAGAGCGTCTAGGGAGAGAAAAGCGGCGTCTATGAGTGATTTGCGGGGATAGGAAAGAGAGGTCTGGTAGATACAAAGAAGAAGCCATCAATGGAGATTTTCAGAAAGCTGATGAAATCGAAGGACCAAAATTCATGGCTTCATTGAGTTGGGGAAGAAGACAAAGATACAATTAGAGACTGAGAATTGAAACGGAAAAATAATAATCAATTAATTAAAAGGAGGGAAAATAAGGGGGTGGATATGAAGAGGACACGTGGCGAACCAAAGGATGAACAAACGGGGATTTCGCGGATTTTAATTGGATGTACAAGTAAAGTTACAAGTAGACATGCCCGTGTGCGTGATGTATTGATTGAATTTAGAGGATAATTTTTTGAATTTCGTTTCGTTTGGTTTGAGTCCATTAAAGGTGTAAAGTATAAGGGATGAGTTTGGGAATTATATTAAATTTTATTGGCGGTTTGATTCATATTCTTTATATAAAAAAATAATTTTTTATATTTATAATATATTATTTATAATTATTGTGTTAAAAAATATAAATGTTACTCCCTTTATTTTTTATTATTTATCTTCTGATACATTTCACATTTTTTAAGGAATTAATTAATTAAGGTAAAAAAATATTATTTTACCCTTTAATTAATGTTTAATTTTTCACTCCATCGCAATTTATGATAATGAGACAAATGAGGGTATAATTAAAAAAATAATCCAAAAAGTGCCTAAATATTTGAGAATGATAAGTAAAAAAATATTTGAAAAAGTGACTAGAATGCCTATTTTAAAAAGATGGAGGGAGTATTAGTTAAAAAAATATTTTGTATCATTATAATTTATAAAAGTTTTATATAATATTATTGGGATAGAAAAATATTTATATTAAATATTTATAATTTAACATATTTTATAATAAAATATATATGTATATTTTTTTTTAAATAAACCCGAACTCAATACAGCCTAAGTCCAACTCAGTTCAGCCCAAAAAATATTTTAAATGGGTTTGAGATAGATTTGAAATGAGTTTTAATAAATAAAAATCTATCAAATTCAACTTAAACTCGTTCGCAAACTAGCCCATAAACAGCTATATTTACAAGTAGTTTTTCTTTTTTTTTAAAGTTGTCCAGTTCGGCCACAAAGATTTATTTGTCTGTGTTGGAATTTGTATGGGCTATTAGGCACTCGTACAACTTTCACATACTTTGATGTAAATTTATGCCGTATAAAAATTTAATTAACTTTTTTTTTATCTTAAATTCATGAGAATGTCCTCGATTTATGTCTCTTTTTCGAGATAAAATTAACACACTATACTCCCTCAGTAAAAGTTAGTATCGTTTTGAGTAATCTTATTAATATCAAGACAATATAAATTAAGATAATATAAGTAGTATCAATATTTAACATTAATAATTATTTTAAAAGATGATTAATTTGTATTATATTATGTCATTTATAATATTTGTATTAAGTAATGTCAAAATAAGAAAGATGTTCATAACTACATTGGAATTTAAAAGTGACGTTTATTTTAAAAAATTTGTTAGGCTCCAGAACAACACTTAATAAAATACAAAGGGAGTATTTTCATTTTACAAGGATAGTTTGGCTAATACTTTTTTCAGCTATTTTTCTGAAAAGTTCTATTTTCAAGCATTTCCTAAAAATAGCAGATTTGATTTTAGAAAAAACATATCAGACAGTTTCTAATTAATTCATACGATACGAAAGATAAAAAAATGTGTTATTGAAAGCCAAAATATGTGCTCTATTAAAAGTTTGTAAGAGCAACTTATTGAGATAATGGTTTAAAAAATAATACCAAAGAGACCCTAAATCATGGCTATTGTCGTGTTTAGAATTTGGTTAAAGTTTAAAGTTTTCATTCATCTCAAACGAATATAATGCGACAGAACTTAAATTTTTTTCATTGCCATGACTTGCAATTTCAAGATAATGTTTAAGTTAATTATACATTATTATGGTCCTTCGTCTTTGCGGAACCACAATCACTTGTGTAAGTTAAAAGGACAAAAGCTATTCTTAGATTGTGTATGGATAATGTAACGTGCAACATGTACTATATAATTGTATGTCACTCTATCTTTGAAATATACGTATGCTAACAAGTGTATATGTTAACAAGAAATGAAAGCAATGAATAAGGATAAGAAGATAAAAATTGACCCTCAAAAAACAATAAATTTCAATATATATAATGTAAATTTATAATTAAAAAATAGGTTGAAAAAGAATAGGGTTTATTACTATACATCTACCTAGAGAAGAGCCAACCCGAGTTAAAGATGAGACTCAATGTGTCCCTTGGGGAAATATGAGCCCATTGTTGATGGCAAAATCTCCTTAACCAAGTTAAAGTAACATATAAAAAAATTGAATAGGATCGGATAATTTTATTGAACAATGAATCAGTATTTAAATATAAATTACAACAACAAACTGACTCCTTAAAGAGTGGACATGACTAACAATATAAACATAGCAGCAGAATAAAATCTCATAAAACAAGGGATGACACTAACAGCTAATTGACCAGGTAAATATACCCCCCCCCCCCCCCCCCCCCCCCATCTCTCAAGGTAACCTAGCTTGACTAAGTGAAGATGAAAAGTTGAGCGAGGGAGTGCCTTTGTTAGAGTGTCAGCCAATAGATCAGCCCCATGAATATGAACAACCTTCACCAGCCCTTATTGAACTTGATTTCGTACATAATGAAAATCAACAGCAATATGTTTCATTCGGCTATGAAAGGCTGGATATTCGCAGAGATATGTGGCGCCAACATTACCACAATAGATAGCAGGAACTTGGGTCAATGGGATATGCAATTCGAGTAGCAAATTCTTCACCCAAGTTACTTAGCAAGAGTAGAAGCTACAGCCCTGTATTCCGCTTCGGTGGAGGATGTGGCTATAGTTTTTTTGCTTTTTAGATGACCACCTGATTGGTGTCTGACCAAGAAACAAGAAAAATCCTGAAGTAGAAGCTCGATCAGTAATATCGCCAGCCCAGTCTGCGTCTAAATACATGTGGAGATCAAACATAAAGCCATGTGTTAGATTCCGTCCTAAGTGAACAGTACCTTTGAGATACCTCAAAACACGCTTAACGGCTTTCCAATGATCTTCTGATGGAGAATGCATAAATTGTGATAATTTGTTAACTGAGAAACAAATGTCCGACCTTGTAAAAGAGAGATACTGAAGCTTTCCAAGGACTTTACGATATCGACTAGCATCTATGGGTTGAGCTTCATCATTTAAATGAAGATTATGAGTTGAACTCATTTGTGTAGAGACTGAATTATATGTAACATGTTTTCATCCCGTAGAATTTCATTAATTTAGCTAGATTGTGACAAAACAATACCCGTATAGTTGCGATGAACCTCAATCCCTAAAAAATAGTGAGGATTACCCAAATCTTTAATTGAAAATCGGGCAGCAAGGGAAGAGATTACTTGATCAACGACTTTGATGTTGTTGCCAGTGGCAACGATGTCATCCACATAAACCAAAACATAGATCATGGCTGCATTTGTATTGCGGATGAAAAGTGAGTTGTCTGAATCGGATTTGGAAAAACCATTTTAAAAGAGATGATCCTTCAATTCATTATACCAAGCCCGAGGTGCATGTTGAAGACCGTAAATGACCTTTTTAAGGGGACAAATGTGATTGGGATGAGATTTATCTTCATAACCAGGAGGTTGCATCATGTAGACCTCTTTAGAAAGGTGCCCTTGAAGGAAAGCATTGTTGACGTCGAGCTATCGAAGAGGCCATTTAAACTGAACAACAATTGATAATATGATTCGAACCATTGTTGGTTTTATAACCGGACTGAAGGTCGAATGAAAATCCACTCCCAGCTGTTGAGTAAATCCTTTCGCTATTAGACGAGCCTTGTAGCGATCAATTGTGCCATCTGCATTCCTTTTAATCATGTACAACCACTTACAAAAGACAATACTTTTAGTAGGATCATATGGTGCCGATTCCCATGTCTGATTTTTCACCAATGCATCAAATTCAGCCTTCATAGTTTCCTCCATTCGGGTATTTGAGTTGTTTGTTTAAGGGTGGTTGGGGCGATGGTAGTAGAAGTATGTGCAAGGTAGTCAAAAAAATTTTGGTTTGACTATATGGTGATGGGAACGAGTTATAATTTTGCCTCGAATCTTTTGTAGGGATGAAGAGGAGGGTTTAGCATAGGAAGGTGGTGGAGGTGTCATGGGTTGATTTGTTTCAGGAGGTGGAGATGATGTAGGGAGAAGTTCAAAAGTGGGACTTGATTCATTGTGTGTTGGAGGAGACCTGAGATTGTTGGACTGTGAATTAGTGAATTGTGGTGGTTGTTTTTTATTATGTAGTGGAGAGTGATGTGGAATAAGGATAGGTTGAGGTAGTTGAGAGTTGGTAGGTAATTGTGGAGCAATTGGATTTAGAGAAGGGCTGATCAAAGAATCGTCCCATTCTAAATTAAAATTGTGAATTTGAGAAAACAGAGTTTTGTACGGGAATATATCCTCTTGAAATCGAACATCACGTGATAAAAATATTTTTGAGGATTTTGGGTCAAAACATTGATGACACTGGTAAACAACTGAAAAACTCAAATAGACACATAGTAAGACCGAGGCTCAAGTTTATTTTTTGAATATGGCTTAAGCCAAGGGTAACACAAAATGCCAAAAGTTTTTAATGACTTATAATCTGGGGGTTCTCCGAACAGTTTTTGAAAAGGTTTAAAAATGGTGTTGGCATGCGATTGATAAGATAAACAACATGATGACAAGCAAACGACCAAAAATTAGATGGTAGAGATGCCTCGTGTAGTAGTGTTCTTGTCGTTTCAACAATGTGTCGATGACGACATTCAGCAAGAGCAACTCGTTGAGGTGTGTATGGAGGACTTAGTAGATGTTCAATGCCGTTAGAGTTGAGATAGGAATCAAGGCTTTTGTATTCAATACCACCATCTGTATAAATGGATAAAAAAATTTGGTTAAAGTGTTTTTCCATTAAAGGATGAAATTTGTGAAAAACATTTTTGACATCACTTTTATTTGTCAATGTATACAGCCAAATATATCGAGTAAATTGATGAACAAAGACGCAATAATATAACTTTTATCTATATATAAAACCGGAGATGGACCCCATAAATCACTAAAAATGATTTGCAAAGGTTTAGTCCTAGATAGAGTAAAATTTTGAAATGGTTGATGATGAGATTTATTTGATGAATAAGAATTACAAAAGCTGAAAATACTACGCTTGGTATGAGGTAGAGAAAATTTATTCAAAATAAATTGCAATGTTCGAAAATGTGGATGACCCAAACGGCGGTGCCACATATCAGTAGACACAAAAGAGGATATAAGATGAGCTTTAGGAGTACTTGAAGATGAGATTTTGGGCCACTCATACAGTCCATCTTTACTCCGGTCTCGTACCAATGGTCTGCGAGTTTTCAAATCCTTCACCAAAAAATAAAATGGAAAGAACTCAACAGATGTTAGATTATCTTGGCAGAATTTAGAAACAGAGAGCATATTACGTTTGATAGTAGGTGCAAATAAAGTATTAGACAACTTAAAGACTTAAAGACCTTATTTGATGCATGCATGTAACTGAGTTAAACCAGTATAAGTTATAGGAATTTTATTACCATCACCCATCGGGACATCCTGATTGTCGTGGTACTTGTGCAAATTTTGTGCATCCGTAGTGATGTGATGAGTTGCACCCGAGTCTACAACCCAAGGGTCTGAATGTGACTTCAATCCATAGATATAGTTGGCCTTAGCTTCAAGATGATTATGGGATCGAGATCGACACATGTCTACGGTATGGCTAAGTTTGTTGCAGAGTTGACACCGAAGAGAGTTATTGTTCTGAGAATGCCATTGGGGTGAGTGGTTGATGCGATTATTATTGCACCATGGTTGGATGGTGGTGGAATAAGTGTTGGTTGATGCGATTATCGTTGCGCTATGATTATTGTTGCTCTTATGCCATAAAGGAATACACAATAAATTGAATAGAATCGGATAATTTTATTGAACAATGAATGAGTATTTAAATATAAATTACAGCAACAAACTAACTCCTTAAAGAGTGGACATAACTAATAATAAGCAGCAGAATAAAATCCCATAAAACAAGGGAGGACACTAACAACTAATTGACCAAATAAATATAGCACATTCTAATACTAGTTAGGGATTGATAAGAGACTCCTAACAAAATTAAACTCTTCATATTTCAAGTGTAAAAACATAATTATCTAGCCTTCTATGGATGTTTTCAACCAACTAATTTAGCATATTCTTCCTAAAAGAATAATAAAAGTCATGTGGATCATGAATAACATTTAAATAGGTTTTAGTTCTAAAAGTGGGAGCATATGTAATTATTTTTTGTTGGGTTTTTTAAGATAGGAAAACCTTATTATTTATATACAAAATATTCTTTCATTAGCATCTAAAACATATAGAAAATTCAAATTCGTCAAATTATTTTGGCCAAATAATCACTTATTCTCCGAACATTTGAATCAATGGTGTTTAATAAT
The DNA here is from genome assembly GCA_947683365.1 of Euphorbia pulcherrima. Taxonomy (NCBI): domain Eukaryota; kingdom Viridiplantae; phylum Streptophyta; class Magnoliopsida; order Malpighiales; family Euphorbiaceae; genus Euphorbia; species Euphorbia pulcherrima. Next base: position 48,827,256 of record CANTUS010000014.1, read on the forward strand.
TTTTTAAAAAATTTGCATAACTACAGAGCACTTTGCATGCGATTCAAAGTTTGGTTCATTGAATAATCATACTTCTACTCTATGAAAGTGGTGAGATATCCTAAATTCAATACCTAACATTTTCAAAATTCCATTAATTTCAAAAGAAATACAAAGAAAAAGTATCACCACGTTTCCCCGTTTATTTGAAAGACCTGTCCAACCAACCCGAGGCCGCCCTTTGTGGGTTGGGCTTGGGCAACATATTATGTAAAGAGCCCAGTCCGACCCAAGCCCACCGAAGCATGAAGATATGATGGGTTGGGCCTGAATTTAGTATGAAAACTCAAGCTTGACACGATCGAATTTATATATTTTAATAAAAAAATATATATTTATTAATCATATATATATATATATAATTTTAAATAAAATATATATATTTATATAATATCTATTAATTAATGGGTGGGTTGGACCCGGCTTGGGAATGAAGTTCAAAAGTTATGCCCAGCCCGACCCATGTATATTTTTATATGAGCTGAACTAGACTGAGACATAGCTAGTTTTTTATGGCTCGCGCCCGACCCGGCCCACCCATTGAACAGGTCATTCAAACCCATAACCTCGTTTGTGAAGAACTTGCAACCTATATAAGAACTTCAGAAATTATACAAAGGACCTTGTCTTGTTGACATTTGCTAATGTAATACCAACGCATAAACAACATTAGCCATGGAAAAGCAAAATTTCATTTAAAAGAATATGTCTAGGAGAAAAAAATTTTCATTTTTCATTTTCAGTTTTTTATTTATTTTCTAAATTTTTTAGTTTTTGATTTTTTAAATATTCGGTTTCTGCTTTTTATTTTTAAAAAATAATTAGTATAATAGTTTAAATTTTATTTGTTGAAAACATTATAAGTATAATAGAAAAATATTACAAATTAAAGTAAAGCATCCATTTTATAAAAGATTTTAACTTTTTTAAATAAAATTTGCCTTATAGACTTGCAATAACAATAAAGAAAAACCCTACCCTACCCGAATGTGGACTCGAACCTATGACATCTAGGATCACAACTTCACGCTCAACCACTAGGCCTTAACCTTTGCCACTCTAAGCTAACCAATAATAAAATGATAAAAATATAATTTGATTCATCTATGTAGTGTTTAAATTATAAAAATTATTTTTTGTCTACATTATAATAAATTTTGCCTTTAACACTCTAAAAGCTTATTCTATCACATTATGCAATTAAAGATGAATGCTTCAAGTTCGCCAATGTATAGTTTCTCCTAATTCGTATGTTTCCACGAGAATCCTTTAATTGATTTTTCTTACACTAAGGAGCTAAGTCCAAGAATGTTAAAGTATGTTTAAGTTTTATTGATTAAAAAATAATATCGATTAATTTAAAACAAATTTATATAAATTAGATCATATTAAATGGAAAAGATATGCAGTAAAAAATTACCAAGTAAATAATAAAAATAACTAAATAAATAAACTAAAATGTTGATAATAAAAAAATGATTTTTTTATTATCAACAAGTAATTATACAAGTGTGTGTGTATATATGTATATATATATATATATATATAGTGTGTGTGAGAGAGACAAATATAAATTAAATCAGTAAAGTATTACATTGGAGATATAAGTCGTGTGAACTGAATTTGAAAAATTTCAGAAAACATAAAAAAATGTTTCCTGTTGTAAAGCATAATTTAGAAATTTCTAAAAAGTCTTTTCTAATTTTTTAATTTGAAAATTCCTGCAACTAAACAACAGTTTCCATTTTCCAGTTTCATTAGAAAAAATTTCTGAAAAATAGGTCTACTTTTCTACAACTAAAGTGTTCGTGTTGTGACTGAATACTCTGTGATTTTTCCAACAAAGGCAACAAATAGAACCAGAAAGGTCAAATGCATACGTTGTACCTCGAACCGAACACAAAAGGTCTTGTGACACCTCAACTTTCAAGCATTAGAGTGTTGCACTGTACCCCTAAAGTTAGCAAAACTAATACATTTTGCTCCCTTAATGCCACATATCAGCTCCTGATTCGACAGCGAAACATCAGAAAAATGACATTTAAAAAATCAAACCACCCAAAAACTGATACGTGACATTGAAGGGACAAACTATATCAATTTTATCAACTCTAGAGGATAAAATGTAACACCTGAAAGTTAGGGGTGTCACGTAACGATTAGTGCCGAATTCGGGGGCAATGATTGTATTCAACAAGAAATGAAAAACGGGGGCAAAGATTAGTCTTTTCTCAAGCAGTCATACAATTTTTTTCTGTCCAAGTCTGAAATATCTATTTTACAAAATTAATAACTGGCAGAATTAATATGCACAAACTATAAGTTAAGCCTCAACCAGGGTCTACAACGGCTTCTGTAGATACCCAAAGTGCAGGTAAAAAAACAAATCCAGAAGATAACAAAAATAGTAAATGAAACGTTTCTTATATGCGAAACCCGAAGATGTCATCTGGGACCCGACAATTCGACGGCATGTAGATTCTCGGTGGAGTCAAGGATCCATTCGGAACTTCGAGAAGGAGCCAACTCGAGCTCTTGCCTGACCACCTCTACCTTTTGCCACTCCTCCCATCTTTCGGCCAGCCCATCACCTTCAAGCATTCTCACAACCTCCGACATCTTAGGCCGTTCCATTGGCGAGCTTTGCGTGCATAGCAACGCCACTTGGATCAGTTGTTCTACTTCTGTGTCCACGTAATTGCTCTGCAGGTCCGGATCTACCAGCATTTCTAGCTTCTTCTCTTTCAAAAGCGCTTTCACCTGCAAAATTGAATTGAATTCCTTAAAAAATGGAACATACATACAACATGAAAGAGAGGCGATACTTAAGGTATCATCCAAGTTTGGACACTCAGTATTAACCATCAATCAATCAAGGCTAAATACATCAGCAGCTCCTCCAAGTAGGCACGTTCCACCTACTGTCCCCTGAATCTTTAGCCCCCTCAACTTCCAAAAAATGCACAAGTTCCTGATATATTTGCCCATCAAATGAAAAACGCCCATCAAGCGTGTCTTTCAATATAGTAACCCAATAAGTAAGGTCTCCCTCTCCCTCTACACTTACTTTTTATACTTCAATCAATCAGTCAACCAAGCCTTAAATCCCACGCTGGGTGGGGTCAACTATATGGATCTTCTGACGTCATAAAGCTCTATCAAAAGCCAAATGTTCAGATAGATTCCCCCACATAATCCCAGGTCTACCTCTCTAAACTTTCTATCCTTAAGTTCAGATAATCAGTACTAATCATGCAAAAAAGATAAAGACATGCTTTAGGAAGCAGAAAAAATGCACGAGACATTACCCAATCGAGTAGCATAACATCGTCATCATTTGCGAGCCTTGCAAGATCGAATGCTCTTTGCCCAGTTATAAGCTCCAAAAGCATGATCCCATAGCCGAAGACATCGGTCTTCTCTGATGACTTTCCTGTAGAGAGATACTCGGGCGCTATATGCCCAATGGTTCCTCTTACAGCAGTTGTAACATGAGTATCTTTGTAATCCATTAGTTTAGCTAGCCCGAAATCACCAACAACAGCCTCGAATTCCTCGTCCAATAATATGTTTGCTGCCTTCACATCGCGGTGAATAATCTTCGGATCACAATGATCGTGCAAGTAAGAAAGACCCCTGGCTGACCCCAATGCTATTCTCTTTCTCGTCGGCCAATCAAGGGGAGCTTCTGAAGGCGGGCGTTCTGCAGGAATATTGCAACATTAATACACACAACATATACCTATATATTCGATATTAAACCATGGTCCATGGCAATTTATCAGTTTTCCGCCAACCATTAACTAAAAAGGCTTTTCTTATCATATGTATCTAATTCATCCATTATCCCTAGACATATTCTCTTCAAACTAGGTGTCCAAATAATAAAGAACCCTTTGTTCCCCGCCCTTTCATTCATTTATTTGAATTAGCAGCAATGGATCGCTAGTCTCTATATTCATTCCAGCCAAGTTTATTAAAAAAATAATCTTTTCTTTTACTTTTGAAGCTTATTTTGTACATAACTATTTTAATAAAAACTCCAGTTAAACAGGTTTTTTTAACCTTACTTTGTTTTTTTTAGTGAAGCTTACTTTGCTCACTACCACCATAGGATTAGTGGTGTGCAAATTGATCCAATGGTGTTAATGGGCAAAGTAACCTCTACTTTGAACAAAACAAAGGATAGAATGCACCCAGTTAAACATATCTTATTCATTTCGAGAATATTATCCTTATTAATTTGGTTGAAATATTTATATATGAGCAATTACTAATATAATCATAATGAATGTACACATGACAATTGAATTAACATGTTAGAATACATGAACTTCGAAAAATATACGCATATATATAATATAACACTATGGAACAGCAGACTAGAGTAAAGCCAAAATATATAATTCCAAGTAAAAAGTCCAACACGCTATACTATTGACAATGTTGGTCCAGAATATACCCATTGGCAAGCAATCTGATGCAAACAAACCGAAAATAAAAAGTCTAGGATAGACAAGTAGAGCTAAAACAAGAAAAACCAAAGATGCAATACCTCTTAGACAAGATGCAACACTTCCATTAGCCATATATGGATAAACAAGCAGCCGTTCAGTTGGTGTCATACAAAAACCACGTAGTCTTAGAAGATTCCGATGCACAGCCATGCTTATCATCTCTACTTCTGTTTGAAACTGTAATTCTCCGCCAGGTGTCCTCTCTTCTTTAAGTCTTTTTACTGCCACTAAAGTGCCATCAGCCAACCGTCCCTTGTACACCTTACCGAACCCACCCCTGCCCAGTATGTTCTTGTTGCTAAAACTATCTGTTGCAACTTGCAGCTCTCGCAAAGAGAATCTTTTGAGCTGTCCTAGGTGGACCTCGGGATCTTCCTCGCCTGAAAAAAAAGTATAAAATGAAATGCATATTCTATCGATATATCAAGTTAATGAACTTTGATTGGGAAAGTGAAATACGAACCAGGTACATCAAAGAAAAGTTCGGGTGGTTTCCTCCGTTTCCAATATGCAAACCATATAGCAGGAGCAGCAAATAGTAAAGCAGCACCAGCAGCCACTCCTCCAGCAATTGCTCCAGTAGGACTACTTACAGCTGAAATGGTAATACTAATATATTTGAGTCATCCCTTTGTAAACGTTGTAACAAATTTTGCAGTAATGTTAGGGTTTCTAACTTTCAACAGTAAAGAAATATACGATTGCAATAGTGAATTGTTAGAGATGTGGTTATGGTTAGGGGTAGAATAGTAATTAAATAAGTAGATATGGGTTAAGGGTTTTAGGGGATATATAAAGAGAATTAAGGGAGGGTAAAAAAGGCAGCTTTGGTATATTTGACATTTGGGGTTCTCACCAATTTGGGTTGGGAAAGGCTATGGGAACAAAGAGATTGTTCTTTGTTCATCATCTTCCTTTACTTCTTGTTTAGTGTTTGTTCTTAGTCTCTTTTTAATTCCTCTTTTAATTATCTAATTTCAGTATTAAAGTTCTATTTGTGTTTTGTCTTGTTCATATATCCATTTTCTATCATGAATTCTCTTGCAAATTATGCAATTAGCCTAACTAGGAAAAGGAAGCTTCATAGCCATGTACTAATTATTAGATAGCATGGAAACACACACTGGGAAACACCTAATATAACGTGAACTTGGGTTTACAACACAGAAACGGAAATGGGAAACGCCAGTGTCTAAGAGTTTCCGTGCTCCATTTAGTTATGCAGAAACTAGAGTAAAGCGGGACATAGAATGTTATGAATTAAGCTCGTATTGTGAAAATATCAATAATGCATCCTTGTAAGATATAAAGCGACATATAACTGTATTAATTCAAACCTACTGCAAAATAGATCTCTCCTTGAAAATTGTGGCATATGAGAAATTACCAGGATAAGGAGCAGTGGTAGTGGGAACAAATGGAGGAGGTGGCGCAAATGGTGGAGATCCAGGGCAAGGCTTTCCGGTAACTGGCCCACATAGATCCAGATTATTCGCAAAACTGTAAAAGTAATCGACATATAAATGATTGTTCCATACAGTTAGAGAAGCCACTTTTAGTTGCAAACAAGAAAAACCTGATGGGTGTAAACAGTGAAAAGGAACCGTTGTCTGGTACAGGTCCTGATAGGCGATTGTTTGATAAGTCCCTAACGACCAACATTGCAAAATTCAATGTCATATGATTGAAACTCATGATGGATGAAGAGTAATAAGAAGAAGAAAGTACTTACAGGACTTGTAAAGCTGTAATATTGATCAAGGACATGGGAATTGAACCTGACAAGCTGTTGTTGTTAAGACGACTATCCTTACATAGACATACCAAGAAAATAATGTTAAGTTCCACAAGCATCATTTCATATTTAATTCCAAAAATGTTATGGAATGACAAACGCAATGGCTATTAAATAAAAAAAACTTAAGTACAGGGCATCAGGTTGAACCTTTTTGCATAAGGTTCTACATGATCATAGTGGTTGTATGTATCCAAACAATGAGTAAAGATTCCCCAAAACTTATTTTTTAGATAGCTAATGAATTTGGAAACAAAATGAAAAATTAAACGAAATAAAGAATTAAAGGTAAAAGATAGACATCCGTACAGGAAACGTAGTTTGGTCAGTTTGCCCAATGATTCTGGAATAGGACCAGTGAAACTGTTGAGGTATAGATCCAAGCTCACCAAATTCGTTAGATTCCCAAGGTCACTTGGAATAGGTCCGCTTATGTTGTTTCCATAGAGTTCCCTGACACAAGGCAAAATGCCAATCATCTTTCACATGATTCCATAAAATTGGTACAAAGAATATAAAAGAAAGTGATAAAGTTTCCTTCTTTATTAATTCATCACTGGCAGCATGTTTGGACACTAAGAACCACGGATGGCTATTATATTTGAATGAACCACGAGATATCATAACACAAGCCCAAAATGAAAAACTTAATTGAACTGTAGTAGAGCAATGAGTTAAGTCACAATTTAATAACAAGTCATAGTTTATTTTTCTCTTTAACTTATACCAGAATATAGAACAACTGCTGTGGAACACTCATGCGACAAAATCCTGTATAATGAATAACTATACAAAGCGCTCAGACTCGGAAAAATAGAAACGGACTCATGAGTTTCTTTTTCACAATGTTTGATTGTCAAATAATCAAAATTTTATGGCATGGTTTTACACAATTATGAATCTCAGAATGTACAAAGATAGAATATATGGAGTCCATAAATTTTCTCCCATTGGTATGCCCAATTCAGATTGAAAGCATAGCAACGTTGAATAGTTGATTTGTTGTTGACTACCTTTAGGGGTAAACATTTGAAAAGCCTGAATTTCTAACCTTATATGTACATTAATCCATTGACAAGCTTATTTCAGACTTCAAAATGAAATCTTCAACCTATTGATCGCCTTTTTCCATTATTTTTCCCCTTTTTTCCTCTTTATTGGGAACAAAGAATTACCAGCAGATTGATGAGTAACACAATAATACAAAGTGCAAATTAGGAAAACTGAAAAAGAGGAAATCAGGAACACAGAACACTAATAATAAACATGGTATAGTTTTTCAAAGGGAACAGTTAAAGAAACATAGTGATCTAGTTAGAAATGACTTACAAATACTGTAAATTCTTAAGCTGCCCAAGTTGTGGGACTAATTGGCCAGATAGTGCAGCATTCCCAAGGTCACTGCACAATATTATAACAAAGTCATAGTTCAATTTTATTTGAAGTACGATTCGAAACTGGGCAAAAATATACGGACAAATGGAATAGTTTCTTACACTCTAATAACACTATTTTCATTGTTACAAGTAACGTGAAACCATGTACATGGGTTAACAAGGGTAGGATCCCAGCTCTGCAATACATTATTAGGATCTCGTAAATTTGTGCGGAGGTTGTGCAAAGCATCACCTGCATTCACACAAAAACATCATCAATGCCGTTAAAAAAACATTTAGATCAACTAAACAAAAATAAATCGAAAATTCTAAAGTACTATTAGTCTAGACAATTACAGTTTAGTACAATACTAAAATTTCTGCCACTCAAATCAAATGATTTGTCGCACTACCAAAGTTTAAATCAAACTTTAACTGCCAATTTGATGCGTTTACATTGCATTAGGGATAACCAAAGTTCCGAAAAAAGACTACATTTACAAATTCAGAATAGAAGTTGACTTGTTTTCTCAGTCGAATTTGTCAAAACCAAAGTAAGAACAAGAATAATTAACACAATTTGCTTGCTTACTATGGTTGGAACATGACAATTTTATTTTTATCAGTGCAAAAAGCTAATCTAATCATATATATAGAAATCATTTTCACAAAACATTTATAATATATGCATATAAAATGCAACAAATTCACTCAAAGTTAGTAATTGCGCACAAAAACAAGACAACATTGCAGTCCAAACCCAGTCAATACATTTCAAATTATACCTAATTCATCAGTCAACATCACAGAAGCTAAAAAAACTAAATTCAAAATTCCACACACTACACTAGACTAAAAGGAGGGGAAACCCCAGAAATTAGAAAAAAGAAACGAAAAAAAAAGTTAGAACCTTCCATATTCGCAGAGATCCTTGAAACAGGAGACACGAGAGAGACGATCCAAACAAGAAGCAAAAATCGAATCTTGATGTCCATGGAGGCCGAGAAATTTAAGACCCATACAAACCCACATCAGAAAAAGCCCCAACTCCTCAACTCATTCAAGCTACCAGCGAAGAACACATAATTAGAAGAGCATAAAATCAAATGGGTAGCTTTGAAAACAAAGTCTAATGTCAAAAGAAGTGCAGAGATGGGATGGGATTATGAGAAGGGTGAAGAATCTTGAAAATCTAGGCAAAATGGCTAACTTTTTTATGTAGGTGAAGTTGAAAATGGGGTTTAATTTGGTTATCTTTAAACAGAATAGGAATGAATAATGATTAATTATGGTTATTTGGTTTAGCTTTATTGAGAGAGCGAGAGAGAGAGAGAGGGGTGGCGTGCAGTGGTGCAGTGAGTTGGCGCAGTGATTAGGTCCCAGTCAAAGCACGCATACAAAAGGCCCATAAAGGTACACTTCGTTTTGTTTTTGGAGGACTTTACATATAATTTCCCCTTTCTAGGGTTTCATTTCATCTAATTCTATACCATTGAATTTAGTAATTTAATTTTTTTGCAAACAAAATTGACGGACGATTGATTAAGGGGACTTTAAGTTTAGTTGTTGTTCTTGGTTGTTGCCACTCTTATTAGTAGTTGTTAATGGTTGTTTTTTTTATTGTTGCTAGTAATATTTATATTTAAAATAGCTAAAAACAGCTCTAATTAAACACGTAGTTAATGTTAAAAAAAGTAAAGACAGTTGTTGAATAAGTTGTCAAACACATAAATGTTAAAAAATATAATGTTGTCCTTATTACCATGGTTTTCAAATTCGGACTGGTTATCAAACCAGTGAATGGAGTAAGTCATGAATTTAAGGTTTAATTAAAATAAATCGGTGGTCGAACCGAATTCTTATATAACATGTTAAAATAATAATATTAATAATAAATTAAAATAAAAGCATATGATTCAATGGTGCATTTTATGGTTACTTTATTTTTTATAAAGTAGTCATTACTTTCTACTTTTCCACCATAAAATGAGTGGTGATTATTTTGATTCAATAATAAAAAAGATAAAATAATGATTAAATAAAGTAACCATAAAATATACCCGATTCAAGATATATTACACTAATAATATATAATATTTAATTTGAATACTTAATAATTCAAAATTTATACTTTGAATAACAATAAAATGCAATATATTAACATCATAATTGGTGAAAAGCAAATAATTTCAATATTGCATCGAATTATTTGAATTAATCAACATTTTCAAAATTAGAAAAAAATATTCAATAAATTTATTTATATTATATAATAATTTAAAAATTTTAAATGTTGTGTTATATAAAATAAATATTAAATTATATTTTGAAATTTTAGTACATTTCTCAAAGAATATAGTATGACACAGATTTAGTCGACACATAAAATAAAATATCTTTATTAAAATTTTATAAAAATTAAAATATTAATTCTATTTAAAAAACTATTAATAGTAGAAATAAGTATAGTAGTATGAAAGATTATAATATAAGAAATAGACGTATTAAGTTATCATTAATAAAATGTTGTTGGTTAATATTTGTTTCAAAGTTAAAGATTTTGAGTTCAAAACTCAACACCTAAAAAAAAAAATTATTTCAATTTATTGATTTGGTTGAATTGATTTCTAGTTGAAGTGGCCAGTTTTTAACCAAATCAAAAACCATTCGACTGGACCAGTGGTCGATTCCGGTTGAACCTGATTCGATCGGATGATTCGGTTCGATTTTTAAAATCATGCTTGTTATTATTGAATTAAAGGATTTCCTATAATTACTTGAAATAACCATTACTTTATCTCCATCACCATAAATGAGTGAATGGTATTTTCTATCCAATGATGATCAGAAGCAAATTACTTTATAAAAAAAATAAAGTAACTATAATTAATTAACACCTTAGAGTTAAATTCATAACATTCATCCACTCTATAAAAGAATTAGTAATAAATTTTCCTTAAATGACTGTGACTTGCATAATGTTTCATTTTATCGAGACTCCATTTGTGGCAACATGAGTCGGGTCTAGATTGGAGTTCTCAAAAATTATTTATTTTATAATTATATGCAACAGTTTGTGAATAGCTAAATTTTATTAAAAGTTAAATATATAATAAAATGAAGTAAATGAAATTGCCTAACAAATTATACGTACTAAAATGTAATCATATTGAAATACAAGATGAACTTGACAAACAGAACAAAATTATGGGTCAAAGTTGTATTTTGTTTCGCTTTTCTAGAGTTAAAAGAGATCTTGGAAACTGGGGGTAGAAAATCAGAATTATAGGATTGTGTGACATATAAAATAGAAGTTTATATTGATAATATGTTAATGATTTTAAAAATATATAACGTCTATAACAAAAAGAGCTACACTAAATTATCTATTTCATTTAAAATTATATTATTAAATAATAAAAATAATTCAATTACAACTTATTTTAATATTCAATATTAAAATATTAAAATATTAATTAATTTAATAATTTACCTTTATATTTAATTATCTATACATAAAACATCAAATAAATAAATAATATGTAATATTTATTATATCAAATAAATGGACAAAATTATTATTGAAATTGAATCTAACCGATATCTTTAATATGTGCTATTTCATTTTCCTCAAGTTTTACCACGTGTCAATTTTCTACCCTTTTCATTTACTGGAAACTTTTAAATAATTTTTGTATTGCTACAAGTATAACCAGTACACACTTGTCAAATATTTAGTGGAGTTATATTTATGCCAATTACGATCCAGTCAACCACTTTAATATAATTTATATTTTATCCCCCTATTATTGTCCATTGTCATGTTTGAGATTATTATTAAAGTTATTATTATAAAATATTTTATTTATAAATTTTTAATAAAATAATATATTTTAATATTAAATAAAGAATTTTATATTTAATATTAATTAATTAAGAAATATTTATAATTAATTTTTAGAAATTTTTGAGACAATAATTTAAAAAAGTTTGAAAATTAAACCTTTGAGGAAAATAGTATGAGAAAGTAATTCAAATTGATCCATAATTTCTTTTTTTTTTGCTTTGGATACAATTTTATATAAATTTATTTATATTGATACTCCCTTCATCTTTTTAAAATAGGCATTTTAGTCTAAAATTAGTTTGCTAAAATATTTGTTATTTACACTTTTATAGGTATTTTTTTCATTATTCTTTCAACTCTACCCTTATACTATTAATTACATTTGGTTGAAAATTTATGGCATTACCATAAGGGTAAACTAGTGTTTTTATACCCTTAAATATTTAGCTTATTAAGAAGTATGAAATTTACAGAAAAATAAATAAAAAAATGGAAGGAATGTCTGCTATGGATTATATGTTCTTTCACTGTAATAATATTTCAAAATCTATTTATCCCAAAGAACAATATTGTGGTTGATCTAAATTTTAATTTTTGGTTTCATATTTTTTCCTCTGGTGAACTTGTTTTGCCCCTTTGTGATCTTTTTTCCTTTTGTAGAATATAACTTCCATTTACCTTGTGTTGATGTATTATTTCCTTTGTTGAAATATATATGTTTTATTATAAAAAGAGAAGAATCTTATTATTCAAAAATTTATTTGACTATATTTGAAAATTAATATATATAAAAGAGAAGCCTAAGTTGTCACAAATACTAATTTTTGTATGAAAGTTGTCACAGATATTAAATGATATTGGCAGGTACGACCGTACAAACAAACAAATAGTCCCTAATTGCCATCTATAATTAGTTAATCCCAAACAATTGCTTAATTATCAATAATTAATTACTATTTTAAACAAAATTAGTTGTCAAGTAGTCAACATCACGGTAATTATTATGTAAGTGCTTTGTGGTAATGGGATTTGCCGACAAAGATTATTTTAGGTGACTATTTAATTACTAGTAGCTTTTTAGCCTAAAGAAACATTACAGAAAATTAAAATAAGGATTAGTTCACTCCATTGGCCATTCTCTATTGCAATTCATCACATTATTTCAGTCCGATTTTCTTTTATTAATAAAAAATATCTGTCCAATTTTTAAAATTTGGTCAGATTAAAAACATGCGAGCATAATAATATTGTTTCTAAAACTAGAAAATGTTATTTAAACTTTTAAATTAAGTCAAATACAATCAATTGTGATATGTTAAACAGTGAATAAGCAAATTTATAGCTCACATGTACATGAGTGACACATTTAGGGTAAATGGATGCGAAAAGGCCATTTTTCATGTATTTATACTTGAAAAGTTAGTAAAAATTTTAAGACAACACAATTGTTTAAAAGGAACTGAAATATAATTTACTTACAGAAACTCAACAACAAATAAAGACTGAATTGAATCTAGAGGACAGTACCACAATAATCCTTTCATTACCAAGCCATGTGGACTCTACCTGCCCCAGCCCGTAACGTACATGTTGATTTCTAAAAATGATTTTATGAAATTTGCTCTCTTCGGTCCCAACACACTAATGCCCACAATAGATATGGGATAAGTTTGAAATTAGATTAAAATCTCATGGGCTAACCTCACATTATTTTTATATAAAATGATTATATATATATATATATATTATTTTTTATTTATTAAGTTTGGAAATGCAAATATTACTAGTTAGAAAAAACTTTTGTTACAATTCTATTTGTAAAATTTAATGTTATATATATATATAATATTTACATTTATAGGGTTAGGCAAGCCTTAACAATAAACTTGTTCTTTTGGGCCTGTTTTGGGCTAAGCCTCGTAGGATTTTTTACTAAAAAAAATCAACCTATGTCCAGCCTGTCCCACGCTAAAAAACTTCGGCTCATGCTGGGTTTAAGAGGTTATTTACAAACCCGTCCAAGGCCCATAAACATTTTCTTTGGGTAAACTAAAAAGAGTAAATATAAATTTTATACAAATATCTACATCCCACATATAATTGCATTTTTTACTTGAATAATATAAAAAATATAATAAATAATAGGACAAACTTAAAAAAAGCACATTGTGATTTCACTCATTTGCAAAATGGGATCTAAGAAATTTTATTTTGCAAAATAAGGTCTGTATTTTAAAAAATTTGTTAAAAAGAGAATAAAATTATTCTTTTGTTTAGAACAATGGTGTTACAGAATATATTTTGATCAATTCAACATTATCAAAATTTAACCTTATTATTTAAAATATATACGTCACAATGAGTAAGTTTCCGATACTTTTTTCAATTTTTATGATTTTTTAAAGTTTATAATCATATTTTAATTAAAAAAAATTCAAAAATTATCAATGTGTATTGCATTTTTATTAACCAATCTACAAAATTTCGATTAAAGTGATATAATTTAATATTAAAAATCCTCTGTTTGCCAATTTTTTGAGAACACATCTCATTTTACAAAAAAAAATTTTCTCGGACCCTATTTTGCAAATTAGTGAAACCACAGATTAATTTTTTAAAATTTACCCTAAATAATCATATTGTAAAAGTTCAAAAAATTAAAATATAAAAATCTAAAATAATTATTATATAACATATAAATACTTAATACTAAAATATTATTTATCGGTCCAGGGTTAGGGATTTATGGGCAGACCGTTAGGAGCTTCAGATTGATGCTTAACTGGTTGAAACTATAACTGAGTTCTTAAAATAATGCCTATAACCAGTTGAAATGTGCATTGCTAATTCAAGACAAAACAATCAAAAGCACAGAAGCAGTTTCTCAATGGGAATCTACGACTGTAATAGATGATTCGATTTTCAATTATATGGTACAAAATCTAATTTCGATCGATACAGTTGATATACAGTTGCAATTACAATACAAGTTTACAAAAGGAATCAAAATATTGGCATCCCAATAACAAACAATGATAGGATAAACTGCAAAATTCTGATTTGAGAGCTTAAAATATGTAAGATACATACATGGGTACCAGTGATATAAAATCAGCATTTGGTGAGTATTTCAGCGCCGTCTTTAGTGACGAGAAGAGTGTGCTCAAACTGTGCGGATAAGCTACCATCTTCCGTGACAACTGTCCAGTTATCGGCCCACATTACCGGTTTACTGCTACCGAGAGTCAGCATTGGCTCTGTAAGTGCCCCAACAAATGACACAGGCTTGGTTATTCAGCATTAATCTCAGAGCATTAAAGTTAGGTTACGTACCAATAGTGAAGGTTTGATTCAACATCATGCGTCCATCTTCCTTGTTACCTGAATATCATAGCCTGTGTTATTATTTTGACCGCGAACGAATAACAAGTGGACAATGTAAACAAGAAAACTTTGTGCCTTTTTTAAGTCAGAATCAATCAACTAGCTGCTGCTGCTTTAAGTAGGCGTCATGATCATTGAATCTAGGCTTAATGCATCAATAGCTGAACTTGTTCCTGAAACGTACAAGCCCCCTAAACTTTCAAAGCAACCCCGTAGCTCCCTCAACTTTCAAAAAGTGCACCGCTTTGCTCCGTGTCAGCTTTTGATTGGGTTGTCTTTTCTAAGATGTCATTTTTCTGATTTTTTCTCTCCAATCAGAAGCTGACACGTGGCATTCAAGTGCACTTTTTTGGAAGTTGAGGGAGTTGCGGGTCACTTTGAAAGTTCAGGAGGGCAGTAGGTTTTTTGGAACAAGTTCAGGTACTTGGAGGTGCATTAGGCCTTGAATCCAACATTTCGAACCCAAATTATGATAGCATGATAAGCAGGCCATAGTTGTCAAGGTGCTAGGCGCAACCCAGGCACCAGGGGGACAGGCGCGCCTCAAGGCGAGGCGCCAAAAAGGCGCGTGCCTGAGGTACGCTACCTGCACAAAATTTGCAAAAAAAATTTCTTGAAAAGTGAAGTTAAATGCAATAACAATACAAGAAAAAGAACTAAGAGATTGTTGGTAATGTGTTCATTTCTCTAACGAGGGTCACATTGCTAAAGCACAGACTTTATAGATATATGATATATCTATAAAGAAAAAGATCATATAAGGAGAACGAGGAAAGATTCTATAGAAAAATAGTAATAGTGAATCTTTATGCCCCATGCCCGTGTCACGAGTTGGAGTTGGACCAACTTGGAATGTCTATTCCAATCCCAAAAGAACATTCCCTTGTTCGCGACTTTGGTCACCAGGCTAAAGCCCCTTTCTGAGCTTTCAATTAGATGTACATATGCATGTAAAATTTACATATTGCATTAAGAATATCTAGCCTTGAACTAACCTAGCCTTAATAGAAATTGAATTAGGAATATCTAGCCTTAAATTATCGTTAAAACTCCTAAAAATAGATGGACAATACATATTAAAGCTAACGCCTTGAAAAATAAAAGTGTACCTCAGGCGCTCCTAAGGCGCACGAGGCGCACACCAAAAGGCCCGCGCCGGAGGTACGCCACCTCGCCTTAGGTTGGGCGAGGCGCAGGACCTGCTTGAGGCGCGCCTTTAACAACTATGAAGCAGGCCACCGCAGATCAATGTATTATTCCACGCAACAAAAGAAAACAAAATTCGAAAGGAGAAAGAATAAGAAGCGTACGGAAGTGTAGAACAACTGGATCAGAATGGAAAACCCGTCCTACACCATGTCCCACAAACTCTCTTACAACACCACATCGATGTTTATCTGCAATCTCACTGCCAAACAAAACAATAAGTGGTGGTCAGAAATTAAAAAAGTGTAAAACAAAGAAAACCACATTGGCAATATTAGGATTCCATCTTGTCTGACATATTATTTCCATAATAGAAAATGAAGAAGCCGTCAAGGATAGCTAATAGATATAAAACAAGAGGTCTTACTGTATCGTTTGACCGATTTTCTTGAGTTCTACTCCTGGCCCGCATATTGATATTGCTTTGTCAAGGCATTCTTTGGTTACCTGAATAAACAACCAACAAGTATAGTATAGGTGATAAGTACACCCCATCCCACACTGTACGTTTTCAAAGTGCATCTACCTTACACAAGACAATATTCTCAACTCCAAATAAATAAACTTAACTCGGCTTTGTTCTTTTCAACTTATAAGAAGGTGTACTGAACTTGACTTATTTTAGTGTAAATTTGTAACTATACGGTACCGAACTGAATGTAAAACTTGAAAAGAACAAAACTCTACTTGGGAGAGTTTACGGAAGTTTAATAAGTCACAACTTCTGTGTATAAAGAAAACTCATAGTAACGGAATTACCTCAACCAAGTTTCGTGCTTCGTCCTCAACCTCTCCACAAAAGAACGTTGCCGATGTATCCCCATGATAGCCCTGATACCGTAGTCAACCAAAGCATATACACAGTAAAACATCGATTTGAAATGGTCAAGCTACAACGATATGGAAAAGATTAAGCAATCTTTATATCACATGCGATGATATTGAAATTGAAAAGAAAGAAGGCCTGATGCATCTCCATATACCTAAACTTGTCCAAAGAAACATACTGCCCCCTGACTTTCAAAGTGACCTCGTAGCTACTTCGACTTTCAAAAAGTGTGCCACTTTGCTCCTTCAACGCCACATGTCAGCTTCTGATTGAAGAAAATCAGAAAAATGACATCTTTGAAAAGTCAAACCAATCAGAAGATGGCACGTGACGCTCAGGGAGCAAAGTGGTGCACTTTTTGAAAGTTGAGGGAGCTACGAGGCCACTTTGAAAGTCCTGGGGCAGTAGGTTTTCTAGAACAAGTTTAGGTACCTGGAGATGCATTAAACCAAGAAAGAATCTTACATTTAGATAAACTGTCACATCAATATTGATGATGTCCCCTTCCTGGAAATAAATACAAGTAGTTACACGCTGAACATAAAATTTCTAAGCGTAAATGAACAGGAAGATACCTCAAGAGCTCGGGAATCTGGTATCCCATGGCAAATGCATTGATTTACGGATGTGCAGACACTCTTAGGAAACCCCCCATAGCCAAGAGGAGAGGGATATGCTCCATTGTCAATTATCATTCGGTGAACTGCTTCGTCGATTTCATCTGTCTTTACACCTGGCTGCCAATAGAAGCAATCATCAAAAGACCGATTAATAAATGACTTATCTATAAGTTGTTTTTTCTAGCCCAATTCTATACTAATAAGAATATATGCACAATTAGCATTGTTGTCAAGGAGCTAGGGGACCAGGCGTGCCTGAGGTATGCTAGGTGCAAAAAATAATTGCTTTAAATGTGGAGTTAAATGCAACAACAATATCAGAAAAAAGAACTAAGAGAGCTGTTAAACGTGCATATATATGTAAAATTTACATATTGCATTAATAATATATACACTTAATTAATCATGCAATAATAGGAATTGATTTAGGAATATCTAGCCTTGAATTGTTATTAAAAACTCTTAAAAATAGCTGAACAATACATATTAGAGCAATTTAAAACCCGGGAAAAATGTCCTTGAGGCGCACACCAAAAGGCACGCCTAGGTGCGGTTTGCGGTATGGTGAGGCGCAGGACCCTACGCGCTGCGTGAGGCGCGCCTTTAACAACACCGACAATTAGTTAACATATAATAGAGATATTTTTTCTCAATGAAGAGTGGAATTGTGGTTGGTAAAGATACAATATGTCTCCTAAAGCCTATGTGTTCCATATCACTCGCTAATTTTGGAAGGGCAAGAATAAATTTAGTTTTACCTTGACCAAAGTTCCAGCATATTGAAGAACTTGTGCTGCAAGTCTTCCAGAAGCTTGCATGCATTCTATCCCCTTCTCATCGTGCACTTGTGGTCCACTTGCAATTCCAGGAGCTTGCCAAGAGTTTACGTAGGGAGGTCTTACTATATGATCAGGAACTGGTCGACGAGGAGATACTTTACCAGGCCTTAGACGCTTACGATTGCTGTTTGACACTTCTACATTTCTACTCATTCAAACAGTGTATCAGTCAAACATACCGAAATGTCATAGTTTGATCTCCTATATGTACTTTAAAGTTTAAACATGCAAGTGGTAAAAGCAACTGAATGAGAAGTTTCTTCATTCCACCAGGTTTAGTCAATGTTATAAAAAGCACTAGTCGGGCGGTCAGGGCCTCCGAGGCCTAGGCGGATTTGTATGTTTGTAATCTTTTATATTTATTGATACATAAAAATATAAATTCAACTAAAAAACAAATTATAATATAGTAAAATATTAAAAAAATAGTTTTGTGTATGAAAACAAAAGTATTAATCAATTCTTAAATAAAAACACAATTTTTTTGTGGATTAGAGTGCACTATTTCTCGTTTTGAGACTTAAAATGAAACTTCTATGGTGAGAATACTTTGATTGCACATTAGTTTTACCAACCGAGCTACTTTTAGTGGATTAAAAAATTGAGCTATAATTATTGTGTGTATATCGATATCTGAAAAATTGCGTTTAGGCACCGCCTAGGCAAAAAAATTGGACTAAGCGGTGTCTGGGCGGAAAAAATGGGACTATGCGGCAATAAATCTGTTAAGCGCCTAATAGCGCCCTAAACACGAAAAGTCAAGCGGCAACCAGCAAAATGAGGCCGGATATTTAAAACACTGGTTTTTGTAGGTGTAGTCTACAAGCTCAGTTTCATATCGGCAGACTGACATTGGAAGATCAAAAGCACAAAATATCAATGCAGGGGTTATGAAAACATTCTATGCAGCATGGATGATGCACCTAGTGAATCATGCATAACAGACACAAAATAGGAGTTCCATTCCAATGACTTTGATAGAGAATGTGATGGATGATACTTTATGAAAATTAAGGGAAATAAGGAATAAAAGGAACATGTGGCTATCTGAACATTAGTCGGTTATATCAGGGGTTCAGTATGAACGGGGTTATGTAAATGCTGTATGAAAGCAAAAATAGTTTTGGTATTAGCACTTGGGTCTCTTAGTACTTGGCCAGGAGAAGAAGGGAGAAACCCTTAACATTGATTTTGTTTTTTCAGTTCATATGTATTCTAATCTCTTTGAGTTGGACTGAGAATTGTAAATACTAGTCTATTATTCCATATCTCTGTAAGCCCATCTGCATTTCTGTGTCTATTTGTATATATTTGGGTGTGTTGTTGTGATTTTTTAGTATATTAGGTGCATGCCAGTGCAGATAATGATGTGTACCAAACCATACCTTTTGTTGAACAGAAAATCGGCTAAATCATAAAGTCCCCTTGATGATTGCATTGAAATACGGCTGCTACCTACTGATTTTAAAACAAAAAAAATAACCATTGATAAATCGAAGAATTAAAAGCAAAATTCCAAAAGGAACTTTAAGCATTTAGTTCAAGAACAGGAATATATTTTTGTTTATTTATTTGTTTACATATTCCAATAGTTGCATTCCTGGCACTAGTCCATAGTTTTCCACTTCCAGAATTTAATATCTTTAATTGTTGGACTTTGTTGCAAACCTCGAGAATTGCTTGTGGTGCATAAGAATATCAAAACCTTAAACTATAATCCACAAAAAAGAACAAATTTACAAACCACTAACTAGTGTACTAAAATGCCACTTCACTGCAACCAAAAAGTGCCAAACCTGAAACCATTGCACATTGAGGGAAAAAAGGCGAAGAGACAATACAAATCATGGAATAATGGCTCATTTACAGACCTGGGTTGTACTGAAATAGCCGAGAAAAATGATGTCTGGATAGAATAATGTGATCTCCTACAAAAGAAGAGAGGAGTCTTGGTTGCAGCGTACAGGCGCCAACCATTTTTGCCTCTGTTCCTGACCCCTTCTAGCCCTGGAAACTACCCTATCACTTGTAATATCCGTCTATTGCTTGAATCTGTTCAAATACCCATTTAATACTAAAGGTAAAAAATTAATCACAAAACAAAGTTTGCACATATGCAAATTAACACAAACAAATAAAAACAAAACAGAAATACGCCAAATTATTCAATACACCAAAGTTCCAAGATACCATTCACAATCTATGTAAGCAAGGAAACTTCGGTGACATGCCGTTTCAGCATTTCTCACCCGTTTTGGAGACAAAAACTTTAGGAAACTCCTCCGAGACGTTTCCGGGGTAGTTTCCGCAATTAAAGAAAGATGGAAACTCAATTCTTCAATCTTATGACTCAATTTTGGTTAATTCCAAATCTAGACTTCCTATTTATACGTTGTGTAAGTCCCAAATATATATATTATGTTTGAATTAGAATTTTTGAATACCAGATGACCTTAATTAGATGAATATGATTTGATAGGTGTCAATTTATAAATATTTACTGTAGAATTGTACTATTGTTAATAAAATATATTTTAAGTGTACCTTATTATAGTATTTCATTATTTAAGAAATTACATGCAAGGAAATTTTTTATCTTATTATATTTATAAATATAACCTTATATTTTTATTATTTACACATTTCCTCGCAGTTTCTAAACCTATATTTTTTCAAAAATGGCGTTTCTCGGTGTCTGTTTCCTCGTCTGTTATCACCAATCAATAGCAAAAAGAAAAACAATGCATGAACCGAAGAATTAGGACAGTTTAATCCGTAAATGCAATTCACTGTTCAATGGCCATTCACTAGCAAACTAATGCTTAGATATTTTCGAATTTATGACAATATGAAAGGAACACAATAAAGTCACTGCACTTTAGGGTTTATGACCAAAATAAAACACAGAGTAGTAAACAAATTTCCAATTCCAATGATTTATGAGGTAGAGAGATATTGGCAGCGAAATTAACTTTCAGGGCATAACTAAAACCAACAATTCTGTAAGAATCAAATCAAAACTTTCATAAATCCCTAACTGCTACTGAATCAATGTGTTAAAATAGAAATAGCGGCAAAAGAAAGAAACCTGAAGAGGAGATTCAAAGGAAGGAAACAGAGAGCAAGAACGGTTCCTTGAAAAGCTGCAACCTTGAGGCTCGAGACAGATTGAAGCAGAAAAAGATAAGACAAACGACAACCCAACTTGAGAGGCCACAGTTCTCTCCCTTAAACCTTTTCTGGGTTCTACCACCTCCAAAAATATGTCGTTTTGATCTCCTATTTTTCTAAATATTTTTTTTAGGGTTAATGCGTCTCCGGCTGCTGAACTTTTAAAGTAGCTGTATAGCTTGATCAATTTAGTATATTATTTTACTATTAAATATTATGGGTTAACTTTTGATTTGACCTTAAAAATTAAAAAAATTATATTTTTAAAAAGTTAAAGTAACTAAAAACTGACACGTAATATTTCAAAAGCTAAATAGTATACTTTTAAAATTGAGGGAAATAAGGAATTACTGTAGAAATTCAGATAGTAGTAAAAGACAACATATAGATGCTCATCATAATTTACAAAGTTAGGCTCTGTTATTTTCAACTTCTAAAAGTTGAACTGAACTGAATCGAATTAAATTAAAATAAAATGAGTTAAAGTAAATTAAACTGAACTTATTTCAGTGTAAATTTATAAATACGTATAACTAAACTGAATTAAATTACACTAAACTATACTAAATTAAATCACATTAAATTATAATAAAAAAACACGCCTTCGTCTAACTATACCCCGGCATCAAAACTCCGAAACTAATGTTACATGTTATTATTAGTTCAAGTGGGCCATTAATTTCTTTACAAAATAATTTAGATGTAAAATACATTAGAATCAATATATTTGTAAAACATGTATACAATTAGTTTCTTACATTTTATATCAATATATTTTTCTCGTATAAATTTAGTTTGGATTATTTTTATCATTTTTTACATTTTAAATTGATTATATTCATGATTTTTTTATATCACTATTTTTAATTTACTGTACTAAAGTTAAGAATGGTATGAGGTTTTATCGGTTGAATTGAATGATACGATACGGTATAATAACATTCATAATTTATAATTTTTCTTAATGGAATGGTCCTATGTTGCTTATGGACAGAACAAGAAACTGAAACTGAAAATGCCACTTTGTAAAGAATAGCGTGTCATATGGTTAGTTTTTTTCACTCTATATGTTGTGGTGGTGGTGAGCAAAGTAATAATATATTACTTCGTAAATTATAAAGTAACCAAATAAAAACTCTTAAAAGATGAGAAACGAAGAAAAAAATGAAAAAATTGTAAATTACTAATTAAAAACTTTTAAGTGAATAAACAATTTAGTTTCAAGTAGTTGTATTTGGAAAATTTAAAGCTAATATGCTGAAACTAAGTTTCCAGTTTTTATTATTCACGGAATAATTGGCTACTTGCATTTTATTCTGGTTTATATTCACAACTTGTCTAGTTTCAGAAAATATTTTCATTTTTATTTTTACACTAAACTTTATAGTTTTCAGTTTTAAATAGAAAATAGAAAATTAGTAAATAACAAATTTTCATATTACTTAGGCGTTGCCGATAGTAGAGATTGGGTGGAAGACATGGTGTAAGTAAGGGTGGAGATGGTGGAAGTGGTTACAACTGTAAGGTGTTGATGATGTGTGGGTTTCTATTAGTGCCTTAATGAAAGACGGGTCCACTAGAGGTTGGTTAGATTTAGGCGTGATGAAATCATTTAGTTCAAGTTTGTACATTTTAGCCGATTTTATGAATAAAAGATCAAGACCTAAATTTCGATACAAATGATAGAGTCGCCACCCAAGTTGTCTACTTGGGAAAGAGTTTTGGTACGGTTTTCATTGGGCAGGAGACTCATACCTTTTGGATCAGAGATTCGGGTATCGGACGAGTCACTTATTTCTCATTTAGTTAATTCAAAATTACATTCGTCGCGTAAAACCGTTTTGTTTTCATTATTTGGGGAATTATCACAGAAAGTCTATTTTTCTACACTCTTTCATGCATTCAACAATTTATAATAAAGCACAAGCAGTAAAAAGGGGAATAAAATTCCAACGGGGGAAAATGGGGGGTTGCGAGTGAACCTATACATTTATTTTTAAAGTTATAAAATAAAATAAAAATAAATTCCCATGCACCACAAAGATTAACACAGTTTATAGCACATCATAAGTCAACATTTTGTCAGGAAAAATGTGATTATGTTAGCATGGCGGTTTTACAATCGACAGTGCCCGGACGGCTTCTAGGATCGAAGAGAAATAACTGGTCTTCAGCATATTTTGTTATGAAAATACATTTTAACTTTTGTGGGTTGATTTACCGGATTATTAGTGAAAATAATCGCATGATAAATGGTGAGTTGATTGATTTTACTGATTAAAAAAGGAATTGTGGGTTCTGCCTGGGGGCCAGTACCCTTACGACTACTGGGGAGGACCAATGCGGGTATGAGGGACTCGTACGGGTCCTGTCTGGTCCTGAGCAGAAACTCAGTTTAGTTTAACAAGCATATTAATCGAGGAGAAACGAAATAAAAATGAGATTTCCTTCTGTATGAGTGTGGCACACCAGTTTAATATCCCTAAGGACATAAGGTGCCAATAAGGTTCGTATGGGTTAGGACCAGACCTAAAACAGGAATAAAAGAGCAGATAGATTTGAATAGATGGAGAGCGATAAATAAATAATTGAGATGTGAGTCTCTTTGAAACTCGGGAGCGTTACCTTTACGCTGTGAATCCACTTTAGAGCGATTCCAATGCCGAATGGAAACTTTGTCAAAGTAGATGGTGAAATGATGGATTTAGAACTGTTTAGGTGAGTGTTTGTGTAGATAGAACCTCCCCCCAATCCTAAATTTGAAGATAGAGAGGAATAAAATGTGGGCAAAACTAATTACGAATGGTTTTTCCCCTATTTTATAACTTCTATACCTTTACTATAACCTCAAGAACTTGCTAGAATTATTTCCCTATAGTAGTATTTGCTTTCTCTTATGTTTTCCCAATTGTATATGTTGTGTGTTAAAGAGGTGAGGAAAGGCCTCTATTTATACGGGGAAATCAGGTCTGAACGCATTAAATGACTGATTTTATGCGTTTATGGTAGATTATATTCCTTTATGGCAAGTTTGGGGTATTAAAACTGACTGTTTGGGCATTTGGGGGATCGGTATGGGTGGCCTAGACCCGTACGGGTCCCGTTAGAACCAAATTAGGCAATTCTAAAAGTTTTTAGACTGGTACAAATTGGTTGGACCCGAACGGGTCCGACTGGTGAACCTGTACAGATCCGTACAGACTAGTCCAACCGATTTTGCCTGAAACTACCCGAAACTGCCCGAAATCGATTGATTTTGACTGGTTTTGACCATTTTAGACCTTTTAGGGCTTAGGCACTAGTTTTCTGAGGTTTAGGTTTGACAAAGCTTGAGCAATCAACATTGAAACCACTCCAAGTAGATAACACCTGTAGAAGGATGCATTTTATAGCTCTCATCATCATTTCATGAGAAGGATCGTTAAAATTCAGTGCTCACAGCAGCGGTAGTAGAGGTAAAGAAGGAGGTGAAAGTCAATGTAAAGCAAGAAGTAATGGCAACCATATCGGAGGTATACTAGGCGCTATTTGTTGGGAGAGAATATGGAGAGAGTGTGTTTACAAGAGAGATAAGTGGCTGAATATTATTCTGGTATATATTTAACCTTGAAAATGATTACATACTTATAGTTTTACAAAAGTGACTATTTAAATAACAAAATAAATGCAAACATAAATACGAAACTAAATGACTCTTTAAAACAAACATAACTCTTGTAACCGTTGTGACTCTTGAGACTTGTAATCACCGAATGCATTGAACATGCTGTAACTCCTCATAATGATGACATTAAGTTTATTTTCAACACCCCTCCTAAACTTATGTCTTTGTAACTCCCAAGAGCGATCTCAATTGACTAAAGTCAACAAACTTTAGAGCCTTTGTGAACATGTCCGCAACTTGATCCTTGGATGAAACATGATTCAACTCAACTTCCTAATTATTGACACACTCCCGGATGTAATGATACTTTATGTCAATGTGCTTGCTCCTCTCATGAAAGATCAGATTCTTCGCCAATGCAATTGCGGATTTGTTGTCAACAAACATTTCCATAGCTTCTTCTTGAGCAAAATTGAGACTTTTTAACAATCTCCTCAACCATATAGCATGACAAACACAAGATGCTGCTGCAATATACTCAGCTTCACATGTAGACAATGTGATAATTGCTTACTTCTTCAACTCCAAGCGAAAACTGCACTTCCCATAAAGAACACAAAACCGATTATGCTTTTTTGATCATCAATATCTCCTCTTTAATCGCTATCACTGAATCCATATAGCTTGCTATTGTTTTGATACGAATAGAACAAACCATAAGAAAACAGTACCTTTAACATAACGGAGGATTCTTTTCGCAGCATTCATGTGAGTTAAAGTTGGACACTCCATATAACGACTCACTAGTCCAACACCATACAAGATATCTGGTCTTGTACATGTCAAAAAATGCAGCCTTCCAACCAATCTTTTAAACATAGTTTGATTAACTTTCTCTTTATTGTCATGCCTCGAAACCTTAATTCCGCATTCCACAGGAGTAGAGACTGAGTTGAACTTATCCATTTTGAACTCCTTAAAAAAAGCTTCCGCATATGTTCTTTGAGAAAGAAATATGCCTTCATCATTCTGTTGACCTCAATGCCTAAATAATTAGACATCAGCCCCAAATCAGTCATATCAAAGTTCTTTGCCATCAACTTCTTGAACTCCTTAATCATCTTCTCATCAACTCCTATAAATATTAAATCATCAACATACAAGCACACAAACATCATTTTTTCACTTGTGCTCTTCTTTACTTACAAAGCATGCTCATAAGGACATCTTGTGAAACCATTCTTCTAAAAATAATCATCAATACATGAGTACCAAGCTCTTGGAGCTTGTTTGAGACCATACAAAGCTTTCTTCAACTTAAAAACTTTGTCTTCTTGACCTTTGACAACATAGCCCAAAGGTTGTTCAACATAAACCTCTTCTTCAAGAGTTCTATTCAAGAAAGCCAATTTCTCCATCCTTGTTGTGCCGCGAAGGATATAATTAGTCGGATTGTTTCTATTCGAGCCACCGGTGTAAACACCTCTTCATAATCACTTCCAACCTTTTAAGAATAGCCTTATAAATCCACTTGACACCTACTGCTTGCTTTCCATTTAGCAATAAGGCCAGCTCCCATGTTTGATTCTTTCAAATGGAATTTATCTCCTCATCCATTGCAAATTGCCACTTTCCATTTCCCATTTTCCATAGCTTCTTCAAAATTGACATGTTCTGTATCAGCAAACAAATAGAACAATGTGGTGTTATCTACTCCTATTGTTTCTGCATAAATATCATCTAAATTCCTCATGCAAGGTTGCCTTTCAGATGAGCTTGGCGAAGCCACATCTGTAGCAACCTGTTCATCATTAGTCGCATTATGTCGTTCTTGTCTATCATAAGTTGCATTTTGTCTGTTTAAGTCGTATTCACCTGCAATTACATCATTTTTAAAGAAAGGAAGAAAATCATAATTCTCATTATCTGAAATATTCTAGTTCCAACAACTTCCTTCATCAAATTCCACATCTCGGCTAGTGACACTTCTTCTAGTTTGAGGATTATAGAACTTATAATGCTTTGAACTTGGTGAATAACCAATGAACACCATCTTCTCACTCTTATCATCAAGCTTTTTTCTCAACTCATCACCTACATACACATAAGCAAGACAACCAAATACTTTTAATCTGGGCTAGTGACACTTCTTCTAGTTTGAGGATTATAGAACTTATAATGCTTTGAACTTGGTGAATAACCAATGAACACCATCTTCTCACTCTTATCATCAAGCTTTTTTCTCAACTCATCACCTACATACACATAAGCAAGACAACCAAATACTTTTAAATGAGAAATATTTGGTTTCTTACCACTCCACGTTTTTTGAGGGGTCATATTCATCAACTTCTTCGCTGGAATTCTATTGTTTAAATACACCGCACAAGCCATAACTTCTACTGAAAACTCCTTTGGCAAGGCTTTACTCTTCAACACACTTCTGGCCATATTCATAATGGTCTTGTTTTTTTACTCTACCACACCATTCTGCTGCGGTGATCTAAGAGCTGTAAGGAAATATCGAATGCCTGAATACTCGTAAAATTGATTAAAATTTTTGAGGTAAACTCTCCTACTCCGTCAGTTCTGAATGACAGAATCTTTAATCCATTCTCATTCTCAACTTGAGCCTTAAACTTCTTAAAGACTTCAAATGCTTTACCTTTCTCCTTCAGAAAATAAACCCAAGTTTTGTGAGTATAATCATCAATAAACAACAACATATACCTGCTTCCACCATGAGAACTTGGATTTATGGGACCACAAATATCAGCATATACCAACTCCAACGGCTGAGATGATCTAGAAAAGGATTCTTTTGGAAAACTCCTTCTCGATTGCTTCCCCGTACATACAACCACAAATCTGTTTAGGATGATTTATGAAAGGTAATTCGCTACCATCCTCTTTCTAGACATATGCTCCAAGCCTCCAAATTTCAAGTGACCCATTCTGAGATGTCACTACCATGCTGACTCTGAAAAAGAAGCTTTCAAGCATTTTGGTCTGTCGTTGTCGATCTTCATTTTAAACATCTTATTCTGTGACATTGGAACTCTAGCAATCATTCTCCTTCCCTTACCAATAACTAGCCCACTTCTTTTGTTCATCTCCACATGATAACCTTTCTCATCAAGCTGTCAATGCTTAAAATGTTGGACTTTAAAGCCGGAACATAATAAACATTAGAGATAAACTTATGATATCCATTTTTTAGCTTGATAAGAATTTCTCCACTACCCATGACTGGAACTTTTGATTCATCACCAAAAGTAATATTCCCTTTCGAGAATTCATCAAGATTACAAAATAGATTTTTATTACCAGTTATGTGATTGCTAGCTCCTGTATCAAGATAACAGGACTCTGTGGCTTTCTCCGAATCTCCACTGCAAGATAGCAATAATGGTGCAATCTCACCATCTTCAATCTCCACAAAATTTACTTCATCACCACGGCTTTCATTGAAAGTGCATTCTACTGCATAATGTCCATATCCTTCATAATTATAGCACTGAGCATTAGATTTATCACGACTACCAAATCTATCTTCTCTGCCTTATCTTTTAGAATTCCATTAAGGATTTCTACCTCCTAGACCTCGAGTTGAGTTTTGTTATACCCAACCAAAACCTCTACCTCTTCCTTTTGACCAACCTCAACCACCACGACCACGACCTCTTCCGTGACCCCGTCCTCTACTACTTTCCGCTTGGGCAACTTGCAACTTGTTCTCTTCTTTATTAGACAATTTCAATTTTGTTTGTAACATCTGAGTGATTGGCTCTTCTCTCTTCTTTAACCTTTCCTCATGGGCTTTTAGAGAACCCAAGAGTTGATCTAACATCATAATCTCCAAGTCTTTCAACTCTTCGATTGCATCCACCACATAATTAAATTTTACCGTTAATGAACACAAAATCTTCTCGATCACTCGAACATCTTCCAACGTCTCTCTATATCTCTTCATTTGATTGACAATCAACTGAACTTTATTAAAGGATTCCTTGATCGATTTAGAATCTTTCATCTTTAAATTCTCATAATCACTCCTCAGAGTTTGCAAATGAACTTTAATCACCTTATCTTTCCCCTTGAAGCGTTCTCCGGGATCTCCCATGCTTCTTTCGGTTTAGAAGGAGTAGCAACTTTCACAAACATATTCTCATCCAAACACATATGAATAATAGAGAGTGCTTGCCGGTCCTTCTTCTTCTTCTTCTTCTTCTTCTTCTTCAAAGACTCCATCTGTTGAGCATTCAATTGCTCTTCATTATCAGGCTATTGATAGCCTATCTTGACCATATCCTAAACATCTTGGGAACCCAGTAATGTCTTCACTCTGATGCACCAAGCATCATAATTATCTTTGGCTAGTTAGGTAAATTTTATCATATTGTTCATCATGATTCTGAAATTTTTTGTTTTTTGCTCTAAGTCGCTCTCTGTCGCTCACTAGTTTTTTTAGTCGCTCACTAGCATTCTTAGTCGCTCCTTGACGCTGTGATACCACTTTATTGGGAGAGAATATGGAGAGAGCGTATTTACAAGAGAGATAAGTGGTTGAATATTATTCTGGTATATATTTAACCTTGAAAATTATTACATACTTATAGTCTTACAAAAGTGACTATTCAAATAACAAAATAAATGCAAACATAAATACAAAACTAAATGACTCTTTAAAACAAACATAACTCTTGTAAACGTTATGACTCTTGAGACTTGTAACCATCGAATGCATTGAACCTATTGTAACTCCTCATAATGCTGGCATTAAGTTTATTTTCAACAATAGTATTGGTGAAGGCCGTGGTCGTGGTCGTGGTTGTGAATGTGAATGTGAATGTGAGTGGTGTAGGTAGTTGTGGCGGATGTGAAAGTAAGGGATAAGGTCATGATAATCGTTATGGCGGAGGCGGAATGCAAATGATGGTGGCGGCAGATATGCAGGTTTTTAAACAAAACACATTTTTAAGCCCTCAGGATCACGTATATATGATAAAAATAAAATTTGATGCCAAAGTGCAAATATTAATACATATGATGGCAATTAGTTTGTAAACTCTAAGTTGATATGT
This sequence comes from Euphorbia pulcherrima, assembly GCA_947683365.1. Classification (NCBI taxonomy): domain Eukaryota; kingdom Viridiplantae; phylum Streptophyta; class Magnoliopsida; order Malpighiales; family Euphorbiaceae; genus Euphorbia; species Euphorbia pulcherrima. The sequence continues at coordinate 48,857,567 of CANTUS010000014.1, forward strand.
TTAATTTTATCAAGAGGGGATTGTACATCAAAGGACTTAGGCCTAATACATCTAGACCACCTATAGTTGTCCCTAAAAACCCCTCAGCCCCCTGAACTTACAAAAGGTCCCCTTAACCCCCTGAACTTGTTAAAGTGGACCTCATAGCCCCATGAACTTGTTAAAAGTGAACCCATAGCCCCTTGATGTTGATATGTCAAGTGTTATTTTTCTAGAGATTAAATCTAAGATTGTTTTGCCAAAGATTGAATAAAAAATTGATTTACCGGAACAAAACTGAGCATGTTATCGTAAAAGGGCTTTAAAGTTCACTTTTACCAAGTTCAAGGGGCCTAAAAGGTCCACCTTAACAAGTTCAAGGGGCTATAAGGTCCACTTTTACAAGTTCAGGGGGTTAAGCGAACCTTTTATAAGTTCAGGGGGCTGAGAGGTTTTTAGGGATGACTATAGGGGGTCTAGATGTATTAGGCCAAGGACTTGTATTTTTTTTGAATAAATATGGATTTTGTAGAGGTTGGGTATTGAACCCAAGACATCCCACCTCCTCTTCTTTTTTTGGGAGATGTCCCAATTGAGCTACACCCAATTGGTAAAGACTTGTCTTTATACTCCAAAGAAGAATGAAGTTGTTGAAAGAATGCACATGCAAGAATTAAATGTTCCTCGATCAATGTCATTTTAGACAAAAATTCTTATTGATTATTTGAGAGAATCCATTATTAAGCTGACATTGCTTTCAATGTTTTACCAACAAAATTATTTCACTGACAGTCACCCTTAATATCAAGTGTGTTGGACTTTATGTCCCTTGCCAAATGTCCAAGCCCATAAGCTCAAGGTGGCCCATTTTCTTTCATCAGTTCAAGCCTTAAACTCTGTATTTTGTTGAACTTGGCTATATAAGCCCTGTTTCGAGCAAACCCTAACTCACTCCCTTTACTCCACCGATTTCTTTCCCCTCTCTAACCCTTTACCTACTCTGTGATCTAATCCCTCTGATTCTCGGTGATCTTGATCAACGATGATGATTTTCAGGCTGTTAGTAAGGCAGTTTCCTTCTCAGAAGCCTATATAAGTTGCTCCTATGTGAAGGAGTGTGCTAGAGTTAATTTCTATTTTTGGTGATTTAGGGTTTATTTAGTGTTTTCTGGGTTTTAAGGCTTGTATATGATCTGGGATTTTCCTTTTACTTTCTCTTGGGTGATTTGACTTGTAATTGGATTCTTGTATCTTTGCCGGTCTTGGGTGCCACCGTCTGAATAAAGCATTCTCTTCTTCATCGGCAAACGTACCCTAAGAATTGGTCCTTCGGATAAACGAAATAATTGAGGGGAACTATCTTAAAAATTTCTCTGTGTTCTTTATTTTTCCGTAATCTTTAATTTTATCTTTTGCATGTCTGTTCTTGCAATTTATAATGCCTGGTGTTGATCCCTATGTGTACACTCACTGATTCAGAGAGGGGGGGTGAGTGACTCACTCAAGAACTTATGAAACTTTTTCGCGATAATTAATGGCTCCGTTGAGTGAGGTCAGCTGGCTGAGTGAAATTTTGGAAAATGCAATAAAGTAAAGGACACAAAGATTTTTATACTGGTTCGACAACCTGTGCTTACATCCAGTCCTAAGAGAATGTCTCGGCTTTAATTCACTAATCTCAACTCCTTTACCCTGGGCAGAGAAGCCTTTCACAAATTCCCTAATTACAGTAAGTACCCTCCAAAATATAATCGCTCACCCGTTGAGTAGAATACCCTCTTCTATCAGCAACTCTCTAAGAGTTTAAACAAGAGCTGGATTCAGCTTATAAACACGTTGATCTAGTTACAATAATCAGATATTACAATTGAATGACCTATTCTATTCTCTCTTGTTCTAAAGCAGATTTCTAGCTGAGTTGTGCTTTCTTGCTTGAACTTCTTTAAAGCTTGTATTTTGACAGAGATTTAGCTTCTGAGAAATTCAAGTATCATCACCAAGTTCTAATGCTTGCCTTCTTTCTCCTTTTATAGTTGGATTAAGAAAGTAGCCATTGAACTTACTTTGGCATCTTCTAAAATTGACAACTCATCTATCCACCCGTTGCTTCTTAAAATCAATCCGTTAAGAGATAGAATTGCACCATTGTGAGATAGAAAATCAATCCGTTAGATTAATATTTGAGCTTCAACTTGAATCCTTTGTTGTTTGATGCCAGTCTTCCGTTAGAGAGAACTCACGCTGACTTGCCACATGTCTTCTTCCCATTCCCTCTAGTATACTGACATGTTGCGGAGTGCGCGATACTATGTTGTTGATGTGCAGAATTGCCCAAATTGGCAAATGACTTTTTGCAGCTTGAATATGGAAGACTTTGTCTTTTTCTTCATTAATTTGAGTCTTGTCAAGACATTAATTCTTTTTGTCTTTGTCTCATTAATTTCCTACAAAAAGCAACAGTAAAAGCAAAGATCCTTTTTTACCTTAAATGGTAAAGTCAGCAGCTTTGACAGACTTAAAGCAACTTAGCGAAATATATCATCATAAAGCACACAGCTGAAACAAAATCGATATATCAAGTGCTGAATGAATATTACTAAGTCAGTGACTAAAGTAGATACTCAGCCCAGAACACTCAGAGTTAAACTAAATAGCTAGGTCAGTGGAGACTCAAAATTCTACCCTTGAATTCACTAACTCCTCAACCAACCATAAGCTATTTATTTTAACATCATTATTGATTTAATTTACTCAGTCTAAACTTGTTTGTTATGATCAAAATTGAAGCACTATTAAGTTAGTCCACTGAGTCAGTCAAACTCATACTTGGTTCAACAAGCTCCCCCATTTTGATAAATGACAATTAACTTGAGCGAGAATTAAATCAATAAGATATCTAGATCAGAGTTACCTTATAATTATGCTTGATATGACTTTTGTTCAGCATCTTCAAATTGCTCAGAGTGAATGCTAACTCCCCTATAATCCTTGACTTCTCTGAGTTCAGCATTCCTCAATATTTCTCTTATAATTCTGCAAAAAGATCAACACATATATATGCAGTAGAAAATATAAGAAGTTAAGAAGATCTTAACTTGGAACAGAATATGTAATCTTTCAATAAAAAATAACTTGAGTACAGACAATAATGAGTAAATCTATACTAAGTTTTACAATAAGCTCTAATGATTATAAAATTCTATTCTATTTTGGCAAAGGTGGCCCTCCAAGATTTGCTCTTCTTTCCTCATAGACCTGTTGATCCCATCTGGATTTCTTCCCTTTGGGCAGTGCTATATCCTTGCCTTTCCTCTTCCTTGTCTCATGATATTCTCTCTAAATGCACTCAAGATCCTTGGATAGATTGTAAGAGAATTCAGCTATCCTCTGATCTCTCTCCCTTTCCTCCTGCTCATGCTTCTCGCGATCTCTCCACTCATTGCCATTGCATTCAAAATGGCTTGGTCTCGGTGATCAAACAAGCTTAGAGACTTTTCAAATGATTCTAGCTGACTATAGACATTTGTTGGAATATGTTGCACAAGCAGCTCATAGATTTCCTGAGATATTGCATCATGTTCTCTGAGAAAGTCAAACAAGCCTACTAAAGCTCGAGATTGAGATAGATGGACCTGATACTGAGCGCTGAGTCCTTCTTTGGAAATCTAGGTGAGCCTTGCCAGAGCCTTTGCTTGATAGCTCTCTCTAAGTATCCGCTCTAGCATGGGAGTACTCTTAATATGAGTAGTGACTTCTTCATGAATCTTATCAAGTGCTTCTCCATCATTAATGACATTAGCGTGAACATGTTTGATTTGATCCCTAATGTGACCAAGCTTCTGATGAAGTGTAGGCTCTAGTGCAGCATCTGTCATAATGATATCACTATTCAGAGCATCAGAAATATTGAGCCTTTTTAAGGCTTTAAGCACTTTTCCCTCTGAGTCCTGGACTCCTTTCAAAATATCTCCTCTCATCTGGGTTAGCTTATTTAAGTTGCCTTGTATAGAGACTACTGTAATTAGAGCATTGATACCTTCAATAACTGCATTTAACTTGGAAGTATTTGCCTAATTCTCCTTGCTTAGAATGCTGTATCCATCCAGAACTACTTACATAGCCTCAAAGAGGGGATTAAACTTGTCTATCATAGAATTTCTAAAATCCCTCTCATCATTCAGCACCTTGCAGTTACTCTCATAAATTTTCTCCATCTTTTTCTTGAGTTTTGCAACTTCCATCTTTAAATAGTCAGCTTTCCTACCTGTAACAGATAATAAAGGCAATACATGTGATACAATTGCCTTTACTAATAAGAACTGAGTAGGGACTGATTTGAAATAGGCTTTCAACAGCTTTTAAAAATCCTTGCACTGGCTCCACAGCCTTTGCAATTCTCCTCAAGACATCCTCAGACAATAATGATTTTACTATCTCAGCATCAATTTGAGCATCTGTCCTTAGTCCTGGAAATCCTTCTCTCCCCATCCTTCTTATGTCTCCCAACAGTTCTGCTTAGGGGTTAAGTTGGGGTTGTGGTTATTAAGGTGGTTATGGTTGTTCTGGAATCTCTTCAATAATTGGAGGCCCTCTAACAATAGGTCCTTCCAATAGCAACGGTTCATGAACTGGAGATCCAATTGGTGAAAGGTATGGAATGATGGCTATTTGGTTAGAGTCTAGGTTAGGTGTTTGGTTAGAGGTGGATGTGGATGGTTTTTGGTTTTCAGGTAATGGCATGGATGAAATAGGTGTAGGTGAGAGTGGTGTTTCAGTAGATGGGTTTTGGAAAAAGAATGGCTTAGCGTTCTACTCCTCCTCCTCTCATCAGCACCTTCAACAGCGGACTTACTGACCTGAGTTTGAGATTCTCAGTCAACTGAGCTCTGTGCTCAACTACAGCTTCTTCCTCCTTATCCTCTAAATCATCCTTATCTTCATCTATTACTACCTTCATCCTCTTCAACAAACCTCTCTTCTTCTTCTTTCTAACTTTTTTCACTTCTTCAGCAGTTAAAGTGACCTGTTGGTCAGAGTTAAACGCATTGAATTCGACATCATCAACCTCCACTACATCATCTTCCTCATGCTCCTCCTAGTCTTCAATTCCTTCTAGGGAACTAATCATCTCCTCTATGACTTCATAAACTTCCTTCTCAGCTAAGCTGGCTATTGCAGATTGCAGAATTTTTTCAATGTTAGTCTTAGCTCTAGCTGCTGCTTCCTCAGCATTTCTCCTGATTTCAGCTTTAATTTCCTCCTGCCTTTTCCTTATTCTTTTTTCCTCAGCGGCCTTTACTCTCTCAGCTTCCTCAAGATCTTGGACATTACGAGTCCCTTTCTTTACCATCAGCTTCTTCTTGGGCTGACCTACTTGGGGTATAGGAACTGATGTAGCTTACTTACCCTTAGTAGTCACCTCATCTAGCTGAGCTTCAATAACTTTCCTCTTCTTCTCCCTCTTTAGGGGCATTTCTTCTCTTAACTCCTCTTTAACCTACTTTTCTTCCTTAATCTCCTTTAGAGTCAGCTCACGGGGCTTTTCTTCCTTAGTTCCCTTTGATGATATAGTCTTTTTAGGAACTGGGGCAACTACAAGAATAGAGCTCTATGAGCTCCTTTTCTTTGCTTCCTTCTTGGAGTCTCTCATGTCCTCCTTCTTCATTACCTTCTTTTCAGTCATATCTTCCCCTTTCTCAGCTCTGAGCTTGGTGATTCTCTCAAGCTTACTTGCCACGAAGGCATCCAAGGTCAAGTCGTCCTCATTGGACTGAATAGGCTTCATCTCCATTATGGCCTTGGGATCTTTTACTCTGACTTCTCCCTTCTTCAGCTTAATAGATTTAGTGTTGGAAGGTCGCTCATTGGCTCTTAATCCATGAAAGTAAGCATTGCTTAAAATTCTGGATTTTATTATCTTCAGCTAAATGTTACTCTTAGCCGCCCAGCCTTCCAAATCAAGCTCATAAGACCTGCATATATCCATCACCAATTGTTCATACACCATATGCTTGGTGACCTTCAAAAATCTGTACAGAATAACCATGGGGCAATTAATGCTCATGCCATGGGTCAGACCATAGATAAGTACCCTTTCAAACTTAGAGCAGCTTTCAGTAGAGCCAGTCTTGGGCAGTAAAACCTTAGTAACAAGCTCATGCACCTGCTTCCCTTCCTTAGTGAACACAGAAGCTATGAGTTCTCCTGCTTTGTAATCATCATGGACCTCATAGTCTATGGGGATATCCACATGGTCTCCATCAATTATCACTCGCATTCTGAGCCCTCTCTTGCGCACCCCTAGTAGTCCTGTAATCAGCTTGGGGGTAACATCAACTTTCCTCCCCATCATAGTGGTAATAAATAGATCCTTCTGACCTTCTACCATATGGATTCCATGGTAGAATCTCTTCATCACCTGTCTATAGCACCCACTAGGAATCTCAAAGAATCCTTTGAGATGATGTTGTCGAGTCCATTTGCAAATCTCTCATCGCTTGAAAAACTCAACATATCTACAGTCATTGGCTCCTTCACTTCAACTCCTTCGATAGTACACCATTTGGTAGGAGTGTATTTGGTTCCTACTAGAATATTCAGTTCTTCGATCTTGTTGATTCCTACTGCTATCTAAGAAGTATGATCTATTTAGTAACCCAGCAAGTATCCTTCTTATCCCTCACAGATAGATCATGATTTCTTCCTAATGTACTCGTCATTGAAGTAACTTGAAAAAGAATTAGAGAATTGGTTATTTAGAGAAGGAAATTGCAGAAGAAGAAATTTGGTAAAGTAACCTTTCCTCTTTCAAAATTTCTCCTTAAATAGCCAAAAACTCTTGGTTAATCCCTACAAAGCTACGTGTACAACTCATAATCCATGGTCTTAAAATAAACGATGAGATTGCACAGAGTTTACTATAGGATTAATGAAAGCGAGAAACACGAAATAACTATTATTGAATATGGATCATTTCATAACTTTCTACCATTTCTACCAAGTTTGATTTTGAAAAGAAACCGGTGATAATTTAATGACGTGTCCAAAATTCAAGCGCTAAAAGAAATACTTAACCTAATTCACAAAAGCTCAGAGTGTGCCCTAATTTGGTCAGCTTCAGAATAGGTCAGAGTGAAATGCATTTCTTCAAATTAGATTGGACATTCCGATTAGCTGTCTTAGAGTATTGGATTAATTTTTTCCAATGGGCTTTGTGAATATGTCAGCTCGCTATTCTTCAGTAGGAATGTATGTTAGCTTGACTTCTCCTTTTAGCACATGATCCCTTATGAAGTGATGTCTAATATTGACATGGTTTATCCTGCCATGTGGAACTGGATTGTTGGATAGGTCAATTACACTCTTGTTGTCACACATGACCTCAAGACACTTAGATTTATACCATAATCCTGCAACTACTGCTTGATCCATAGCAGTTATGCTACACAACTTGCTGCAGCTATGTACTCCGCCTCAGCTGTACTCAGAGCCACATAAGTCTACTTCTTGCTATACCATGTTTGTAGAAAATCACCAAGGAAATGACAACCTCTTGTGGTGCTTTTCCTTTCAAGTTTATCTCTTCCATAGTCAGCATCTGTGTATCCTCTTATAGTAAAATTTGCATTACTTGGATACCATAATCCTGCATCAATAGAGCCTAGCAAATACCTGAGAATTCTCTTAACAGCAGCTAAGTGAGATTCTCTGGGGTCAGCTTGATATCTTGCACAATAACATACAACATACTGAATGTCAGGCCTACTAGCAGTTAAGTAAAGTAGAGAACCAATAACACCTATATAGAGCTTACTCTCTACAGGTTTACCTTCCTCATCTTTACTCAGAATAGTATCAGAGGCCATGGGTGTTGACATTGGCTTGGCTTTATCCATGTCAAACTTCTTTAGAACTTCCTTGGCATACTTAGCTTGGCTGATAAAGATTCCATATTTGCCTTGCTTGATTTGCAAACCAAGAAAGAAATTAAGCTCTCCCATCATTGACATTTCAAACTCTTTCTTCATCTGTTGGCTGAACTCTTTGCATAGCTTTTCATTAGTGGCTCCAAATATAATATCATCAATATATATTTGGACCAACAACACATCTTGATGCTTCTTCCTGATAAACAAAGTTGTATCTACTTTTCCTCTGACATACCTTTGTTGAGCAGAAAGTCAGTCAGTCTCTCATACCAAGCTCTTGGAGCCTATTTCAGTCCATATAGAGCCTTCTTCAGCTTAAAGACATGATCTGGAAAATTTGGATCTTCAAAGCCTGGGGGCTGTCTGACATAGACTTCCTCTTGAATATAACAATTAAGAAATGCACTCTTAACATCCATTTGAAACAACTTGAAGTTCATATGGGATGCAAAAGCACAGAGAATTCTTATGGCTTCAAGTCTTGCTACTTGTGCAAAGGTTTCTCCATAGTTAATGTCTTCTTGTTGATTGTAGCCTTGAGCAACTAATCTGGCCTTATTTCTGACAACATTTCCAGCTTCATATAGCTTGTTCTTTAAAACCCATTTGGTGCCAATTATTGACTTACCTTTGGGTTTTTCCACCAAATCCTAAACTTCATTTCTTCTGAATTGGTCTAGCTCCTCTTGCATTACAATCATCCAGTTGTCATCAAACTTAGCATCTTCAAACTTCTTTGGTTCAATCAATGAGACAAATGCTGAATGACTCATCATTCTGTTCAGCTGACCTCTAGTAAGCACTGGATTTTGAACACTATCAAGATTCTTCTCAACTGAGTGATCTCTCCTTGCTCTGACTTTTTTTGGTAGATTAGGATCAGCTCGCTGAGCTACTGTCATTGGTTGAGCATCTACATCATCACCAAAGTTGATTGATTGGTCCAAGTCAACTTCTTCATCTTCTTTTTTTGGTACTGGATCCACTGACTTATTCCTTTTCTCTTTCATCATCACTGGATTCTTTACCTGCATCGTTAGTTTCATCAAAATCTGCATGTATGGACTTCTCTAAGATACCAGTTCTCTTGACATACACTCTGTATGCCCTACTATATGTTGAGTAACCTAGAAAGATTCCTTCTTCAGCCTTGGAGTCAAATTTAGCCAATTTATCTTTAGTGTTTAATATGAAGCATTTACAACCAAAGGCCTTGAGATGACCAACCTTGGGCTTGCGCCCCTTCCAAAGTTTATAAGGAGTTTTGTTTAAAACTGGGAGAATTAAAACCCTGTTTAGAATATAACAAGCTGTGTTAACAGCCTCTCCCTCGAAGTACTTTGGTAGATTATTATCACTCAGCATAGAACGTCCCATCTCCGCAATAGTGCAATTCTTTCTCTCAACAACCCCATTCTGCTGAGGTGTATGAGGGGTAGAAAAATTGGGGTCAATACCATGCTTAGAACAGAATTCCTCAAACTGCATGTTTTCGAATTCCCTTCCATGGTCACTACAGATTCTATTAATTTTAAAATCTTTTTCATTCATGATCCGAGTAGCCAACCTAGAGAATGATTCAAATGTTTCATCTTTGCTTGCTAGCAAGACAATCTAAGTGAACCTGGTCAGATCATCTACAACCACAAGGGTGTATTTCATTCCACCTAGACATGTTTGTACAATAGGCCCAAACAAATCCATGTGTAGAAGATCAAAGGGACGAGAAGAAGATATATCAGCTAATGATTTAAAGGTCTTCCTAAATTATTTCCCAAGTTGGCATGCTGAGTTGAGTCTATCTTTTTCAAAGGCTAGATTGGGTAATCCCTCAATAAGTTCATTTCTGGCTAATTCAAACAGATTAGTCTTATTGATATGTCCTAACCTTCTGTGCCATAGCCATGAGATTTCCTCCTTTGAAACTAAGCATATATCATTGGAGCTGGGGGATAAATAAAACATATAAACATTATTAATTCTAGGAGCATAAAGAATAGTTTGGTCAGAGTTACCATTGATGACTGAGTAGCCCGCTGAGTCAAAAACAACTTTCCTACCTTTGTCACACAGTTAAGCAATGCTTAGTAAGTTGAACTTTAGGCCTCTCACCAGAGACACATTATCAATTGAAGGCTTTACTCCTACAGTGCCATTGCCAACAATCTTTCCCTTTTCGTTGTGTCCAAAACTGACACTTCCATTCCTTCTTCGCTCCAATGTGATGAATTGCTTTTCATCACCTCTCATATGCCTCGAGCAACCACTATCTAAATACCACATTCTTCTATCATCAATAGATCTCAGGCTCAACTATAAAACAGTTAAGTTTTCTTAGGTACCCATGCCTTTTTCTGGCTGGGTCCTCCCTTATTAGTGGTGGTCATCCTTGACCAGTCATACTCATTATAGTAACCATTTTTATGTCTACACATGACTATAGCATGTCCTAATTTTTTTATAAAAATTACATGTGGCCTTATGATTAGGCCTGCTCACTTTACCCTTTTGAGAAACCTTCTCAGAGTGGTGAGTGCGGTTACTCTAAGTATTCCAGCTAGGTTAAGGAGGGACTCGTACCTTTTTCAAAGCTGTGAATTCAGCAGCTATCTCATCCAATTTCTTAGTGAGTTTGCTGTTATATCCATTTTGGTACTCAGCTTTTTCCATCAGGTATAGGATGTCAAGTGAGGTAGAAGAATTGACATCTTCTCGATCATCACACCTCCTTTAAAGTACTTTGATGTATTTGGTTGACTTCTTAGTCACATTAATAACATCATTGAGTATTGTGTCAAGCTCATATGAAGACAAAGTGGGTTTAAAAATTACCTCAGTGTGATTTCCTTTGTTTCTGCTCTGATTAGCTGATTGATTGGCATCAAAACAAGATAGTAGGTCAGCTGACTCTGAGTTTGGCAGATCGTCCTTAGCTATAAGAAACACATTGGCAGAGTCTTGTGCCTCTTCATCTAAGGATGAAGACTCTTGTTCAGAGTCCCGCCCGGTAGCAGCAAGGGCTTTCTTACTCTTCTTCTTTTTGAACTTATCCTTCTTAGCTTTAGGACAGCTAGACTGAATATGCCCTTTCTCACCAAATTCAAAGCATTTGATAACTTTGTTATGCTCTTTGTTAAACTCTTTTCGTGGTCTATCATCTGCTCCCTTCTTATACTTGCTCGTCTTTCTGAACTTTTGGAACTTCTTATCTTTTCCTAAGTATCTTCTGAAATTCTTGGTCATTAGAGCTATTTCTTATTTTCTGTCCTCTGGATATCCTTCCTCAAAGGAATCTTCTTCATCATCATCAACTCTTAGAACAACTGCTCTGCTTGAGCTCTCTTTTTCCTTGTGCTTGTGCTTCTTGTACTCATCTTTATATTGCTTTAAGGACATCTTATGAGTCAGAAAGGTTCCCATCATCTCTTCAAACTTATAGGTCTTTAAATCATGAGCATCTTCAATAGCACTCTTCTTAGCTTCCTATTCTTGAGTCAAGCTTCTAAGGATCTTCTTGATATTCTTCTCTTCTGTGAAGGTCTTGCCAAGTCTTTTAAGCTCATTGCCTATATTCATAAACCTGGTGTTCATATTGGAAATATCCTCCTTAGGTTTTACATGAAACCACTCATAGTCCCTCATAAGGATATTGATCTTGGACTCTTTCACCTTGTCAATACCTTCATAATTCACTTCTAACTTCTTCCATATCTCTTTGGCAGTCCTCTATCCTGAAACGTGATTGAACTCAATTGCATCAAGAGCGCAATGAAGATAGTTGATAGCAGCTGCATTTTCTTTCAGTCTGATCAAGTCCTGACTGTCCCACTCATCAGAGTACTAAGTTATGATCAAAATACTAAAAAGTGTACAAAGCCGAGATTTTCCAAAAACAGATTTCATGACTCAACTTCAAACGAAAATTTCACATTGAAAATGAACGAAACTCAATAAGATTTCGTCTGAACATATATTCCTTAGTTTCTGTAGATATCAAAAGAATTAAGAATCATTCAAATCGGATTTATATAACAAGAGAAAATATCAAAATAAAACAGGGATACAAATCTAGAAATTTTCAGAAAAATCGAGAAATCGAAATTAGAGACACAAACCTTTTTCTAAACTCGTTCTAGTTCTCTTCTACCTCTTTTGCCTTTAATTTTCTTGCACTAGCTTCCTCTACAATAGCCATATATAATTATATCAAGATATTGTATAAATAAACTTTATAATACCATAAATATGCTTAATCTACCATGAATTCTACTAATTAAGCTTTAATGTCATAAAAAATCACTCACCTCAAATTCGGGTTACTATTCATCCGATCCTTAAAAATTGAAATCCTCTTCTTCTAACCTTGATTCACTGAAATTGATGATGATAGAAGGATTGAAGATTGATTTCTAACAAGAATTTGAAGTTGAATCGAAGAAATTGGAAGCTTTTAGGTTAGGGAAATTTTTGAATATGGTAGAGATGAAGAACTTGAAGATGAAGGAGAGAAGGAGAGGATTATACGTATAGGATTAAGATTAGGATTATATGATATTTTTTTCCCAATAATGCCCTTGAACAAATAATTAAATGCCTAAATCATCCCTCTAACTTAACTAACTCTTATTTCTTATCTAATGACATAAAAAATGTTAAAAAATGGAAATTCATAATATCCATATTATTTTATACTTTTATACCTCAATAAAATTTAGTTTAAAAATTTCGGGTCGATACACTTATTGCATGCAAGTTTTTTTGGTTTTTTCTCTTTAAAATCTACTTGTTAAAGTTTCGATTTTAAATCTTGTGTTAAAACCATGGTTTTCAGAATCGGACCGGCCACCAAACCGGTGAGGGCAGTGGTTCATGGATTTAAGGTTCAACCGGATTAAATCGGTGGTCGAACCGGATTTTCTTAAAACATGTAAAAATACTAAATATTTTATATAATTTGATATTAAACATGTAATATAAGTTATACTCATATAAAAATTAATAATATTAAATAAAATATTCTATAATTTAAAGTTATATTTCAAATAAAAATAAAACACAAGATAATAACTAATATAATCTAATGAAAGAATTCAAACCGAATTCTATATTGTATAGATTGGATAAAAAAAGTTAATAAATTTAATTTATGATATATAAAAATTACGCATTAAAAGAATTAAAATTTATACACAATATGTTAAATAAAAAAATATATATCCATTTAATATAAATTTAATCAAAAAACTTAGAGTAAGGTTATTTAAAAAATTTATATGTTATTTCGTTATGAAAAATATTCAAAGCTGTTATTGAAAGAAATATTTTAAATTTAATAAAATGTGTAGTATATGAAATAAAAAAATATTTATTATAATTTTTTTATAATAAAATATTATTAAAACAATTTAAAAATTAACAATATATAATATAAAAGTATATAAGGAGAAAATGTTACCACTTGTGTGTGGTAGCTCAGTTGGTAGAGCATGTATTGAAACATATGTTGGAGGTTTTGTGTTCAATTCCCACTACCAACAATTTTTTTAAAAACATGATTTAAGAGAACCGAAAATCGGACATCGGTTGAACCGGCCGGTTCCTGATCGAACTGGCCGGTTCAACTGGTCCTTGACCGAGTTAAGAATCCAGTCAAACTGGACCGGACCAGGCACCGATTCCGATCGAACCTGGTCCGACCGGCCGGTCCAGTCCGGTTTTCAAAACCATGGTTAAAACCCTATTTTTTCTTTGAGTTATAGTATAATGTTGCATTAAATTGGTCTATTTTCTACTCTGGATCATAGTGAGTTCTCCTTTAGAATTGATATATTCTTGAGATTAGATATATGATTACTTGTGCTTTCATGTCTTTGAGGATCTCTTATGGAATTGCTTAAAGAAGCTATGTCTAGTAAAGATTTGCCTAAAGCTCCAAAGGTAACCTCTTATCTTGCTCAATTTATTTTTTGATATATCACTGTCAAAGGAAGACTCCTGTAAGTGGAGTATAAAATAACATTCCTCTGTAAGTTGACCTTTTTCTTTCTATTTTTTTTAAAAAATTAGCATGCTGGTGTACTTTGTTGGTAGAATATCTAGTTTGATTTATCTGCTGATTGTCTTTGCATGCATCTTGTTTGATTCATTGAAGTTCTTGGATTTTTTTTGGGTGATTTATTGCCTGTTTAGTCTTTATTAGTAATCTTGTTTAGGTTCTTCTAGGATCTTCCTTTCTCTTTATCTTCTGTGTGGAGATTAAGGTTGATTGCTATCTTGTTTGTTTGTCCTATCTTCCTTCAATCCCTTGTTTGGTTCTCTAAGCTTGATTTAGTCAATATGTCTATTGCTAAAGTCACCTTAGAGAAAGTTTGATGGTAAATCCGATTATACCATCTGGAAAGATAAACTCACTGCTGTTTTAATGCAATAAAAATGTCATAAAGCTTTACTTGGTATTAATAATTTGTCTGATAGATTAACTCAAGATGAAAAAGAGGGGGCAATAGACACTGCCTACTCTACTATTGTCCTTAACCTAACTGATAATGTTCTTAGAAGAGTTAGGGGTTTTAAAACTGCACCTGCTTTAATAGATAAACTTGATGAGTTATACGTGACTGTTAATACTGCTAGGGTAGCTTTTTTAAAGGAACAGTTGTTCAGTTTTAAAATGAACCCTTCTAAACATATGGATGAAAACTATGATGAATTTCAAAAATTAATCATAAGTACTTGAAAGTGCCGATGTCAGATAATCAAACTATTTTGCTTTTAAATGCTATTCCTAATAAGTTTAAAGGTGTAGAAGAAGCTTTAAAATATGGTAGGGATAGTCTTGAAGTTGATGATATAATTTCTGCTTTAAAAATGAAAGACTTGAAAATTAAGGCCGTGCTCTTTTTAACTTATTTTCTGTTCAGTTCAGTTCATTTCAGTACCAATCAGTTCAGTTCAGTTTCAGTATTCAGTATTCAGTTTCAGCATTCAGTATTCAGAATTCAATATTAGGCTTCAGTTTATGCATTATATCAATATTATTAATGTATATTATTATTCGTAAATATTAAAAGCAATGAATATTAATGATAATATGATTTCAATTTCAATTTTAGTTCATTTCTATTTATATATTATATAAATATTATTAATTAATATCAGTAATCACAAGTAACAACAAAGAAAAAGAAACAATAATAATATTTTTAACATTATCAATTATTATTTCTACGATAAATAATTTTGTAGGAAAAATAAATAAATAAATAAATAAAAGTAATAATGTTTATAAATATTGATAATAATTAAAATAATAAGGTAATACTCATAATAATAATTATAATAAAATATAATAATAATAATAATAATAATTTATAATGATATATTTAATTATTATATGTAACAATTAATAAATATTAGAATGTATAGTATTATTTAAAGTGTTATTAATTATTATTTATTTTAATATTTTTAAAATATTATTTATATTATTAATTATAATACAGTTTCAGTATTGTTTAGTTTTAGTATTTTCAGTTTCAGCATCATTCAGTTCAATTTCAGTACAGTTCAGTTCAGTACCAATCAATTCAGTTCAGTTCAGTACACCTACTTATCAGTTGAAAAGAATAGGGCCTAAATCTGAAATAAAGGTAAAGGTTAAAATGGTGAAGGTCTCTTTGTTAAGGGCAAAAGTAAGGGTAAAGGTAAAAAGTCCAAAGCTAACTCACCTCAGGCAAATAACCAAGTTAACCCATCTAATTCTAATACTACACAAACTAAGAGTGGTGGCTCTAAGCATAAGAAGGAATTTATATATTTTATTGTAATAAGAAGGGCCACACTTCTAGGTTTTGTGGAATTAGAATTAATGGGGAACCTAGACCTAATGATAACAAGAATGAGTCTGTTATTAATAACATAGCTGAGAGTGGTGAAATTAAAGCTTTAACCATTAGTCAAGTTAGGAATTCTGAATCCTGGACTTTGGATTCAGGTTGTACATTTCATTTGAAACCTAGAAGGGACTGGTTTATTGAGTTTGAAACAGTCCAAGGTGGTCAAGTTCTCATGGGGAATGACTCCTCATGTGAAATACTTGGCATATGAAATGTTTTGATTTTGCGTGATGTTGGTTTTAAAGTTAGTCTTACTAATGTTAGGTATGTGCTTAATATTAAGAGGAATTTGATTTCACTCAGCTATCTTAATAATAAAGACTTGGTTTATAAAGCTCAAGGTAGAGTCCTTGGAGTTTATAAAGATAACAAATGTGCAATAAAAGGGCAATTGTTTAACAGTCTTTATTATCTTTTAGGTTCTATTATCACTGAGTCTACTGCTTATGTTTCTAATGTTGATAAAACTATTTTGTGGCATAGAAGGTTAGGTCAAGTTGGTGAAAAAGGTCTTAAAGCCTTAAGAGGCAATGAGACTCTTAATTTGTCTACTTCTGTGTCTGTGCCTGCTTGTGAAATATGTTCTATGGGCAAAGATCATAAACAGAGTTTAACTCTGCTAATTGTATGTCTAAAGTGCATTTAGAATACATTCACAGTGATTTGTGGGGTTCTTCTTTTGTTCCCTATTCTTTGTCTAATGCCCAATATTTTGTCACATTCATTGATAATTTTTCAAGGAAAGTCTAGATTTCCTTTCTTAAAATTAAAAATGATGTGTTTGAGAAATTCATTATTTAGAAATTATTAGTTAAATATCAGGTTGACTTTAAAGTTAAAACCTTAAGGACTGATAATGGTTTAGAATTTGTGAATAATCAATTTAATAAATTTTGTTCTAAAAATGGGATCATTAGACATAGAACCTGTACCTAGACACCTCAGCAAAAATGGCATTGCTGAGAGGTATAACAAGACCATTCTAAACAAGGTAAGGTGCATTTTGTTAGAATTTGGTCCTAGTCACTATTTTTGGGCTGAAGCAGCAGCCACTGCTTGTTACTTAATCAATAGGACACCTAGCTTAACTATTAATTTTAAGTGTCCTAATGAATTATGGTACAATAAACCAGTCAGTTATAGTAATCTTAGAACTTTTGGATGTTTGGCCTATGTTTTAAATAAAGAAACTAAACTTGACCTTAGGGCTAAGAAGTGTGTCTTTCTATAAAGGTTATAAGTTGTAGTCTATTACTGATAATAAGATTGTTATTAGTAGGGATGTAACCTTTAATGAAAATATTTTTCCTAAGATTACTACTGATGTTAAAAACTCTGTTCAACATGATAATTCTCTGTTTGAGGTGGAGCTTGATAAGCTTGAGCAAAATACTTTAAATCCTGACTTTGTTGATAATGAAAATGTTAGTGATAATCAGTTTGTTAATGATAATGATAATATTGATCAAACTAAGAATGTTGTGATTAATCCTATCCAAGATATCAATGATAATGTGCTTGATAATAGTACAAACATAAGACCTAGGAGAGAGACTAGATTTCCATCTAAGTTCAAGGGCTATGTTGTGTATGATTGTAATTATACTAGTATACTTGATTTTGCTGTTTTAAATGCTGAATGTATTGAGTTTGATGAGCCTAAAACCTTTCTTGATGCTAAATCTGGCAAGGACTGTGATAAATGGCTGCAAGCTATGAAAGAGGAGCTTGAGTCACTATCCAAAAACAACACTTGGGTGTTGGTTCCTAAACCAGAAGGCAAAAGGGTTATAAGCTATAAGTGGATCTTTAAGAGAAAACCTACTTTACCTGGTGTTGCAATGGAAAGATTTAAAGCCAGGTTAGTTGCCAAGGGTTATTATCAAATTAAGGGAATTGACTATAAAGAAATTTTTTCTCCTGGTGTTAAGCATGTCTCTATCAGGCTTATTTTATCCCTGGTTGCTTTACATGACTTACAATAGAACAAATGGATGTTAAAACTGATTTCTTGCATGGTAATCTGGATGATGAATTGTTTATGTCTCAACCAGAAGGTTTTACTACAAAAGGTCTAGAAAATCATGTATGTTTGCTAAATAAATCCCTGTATGGTCTTAAGCAGTCCCCTAGGCGATGGTTTTTAAAGTTTGATCAGTTTATGCTTAGTCTCAAATTCACTAGAAGTAATTATGATGCATGTGTTTACTATAACAAGTTGCCTAAGAATAATTGCATCTATTTGTTGTTATATGTGGATGACATGTTAATTGCTTGCAAAGATAAATTTGAGATTGATAAACTAAAAAAGAAATTAAATACTATGTTTAAAATGCAAGTCTTAGGTCCTGCTAGAAGAATACTAGGGATAGATATTTTCAGAGATAGAAATAAGGGTGTTTTAAAGTTAACTCGAAAAGATTATATTGAGAAAGTTTTAAATAATTTGGAGTTAAATAAAAACAAGTCTGTGAGTAGTCCCATTGGTGCTCAGTTTAAGCTTCCTGCCAATAATGAGTTATTTGTTGATGAGTCTGAGTTTATGCATTATGTGCCTTATCAAAATGTTGTAGGTTCATTTATGTATCCTATAGTTTGTATTAGACCTGATATTGCATATGTTGTTAACCTTGTTAGCAGATTCATGTCTAATCCTAATAAAAGTCATTGTAATGCTGTTAAATGGTTAGGGAGATATTTGTTTGGTAATTCCTCTCTACGTTTGTTGTATGGTAAGTGTGCTAATATTAAGATTGAAGGTTTCTGTGATTCTGATTATGCTGCTGATTTAGATAAGAGGAGGTATATTCCATCGTATTGTTTTACTATTGGTAATAATCTCATAAACTGGAAATCTTGTCTTCAGCATATTGTTGCCCTTTCTACTACTGAAGCAGAGTACATTTCTCTCACAGAAGTTGTGAAAGAAGCTTTGTGGTTAAAGGGCATTGCATCTGAACTTGGTGTGATACAGGATGCTGTTAATATTCATTGTGATTCTCAATCTGCTATTCATCTCTATAAAAATGCTATTTATCATGAGAGAACTAAGCATATTTATATTAAGCTACATTTTGTTAGGGATATTGTTGCTTCTGGTGCTGTTTCTATTGTTAAGATTCACACCAGTGTTAATCCTGCTGATTTATTAACTAAGATTATTCCTGTTGACAAGTTTCAAGTAGCTTTAAAGAGGCTAGGAGTTGTGCAGTTTTGACTTTGTGTCAAAATTGTGCCCCTAAGTCCTATGGTGATTTCCCTATTTATTAATGGTGATTAAGGAAGATTGAAGTGGCATTATTCAGATTAGACGTGTCAAGGTCCAAGGTGGAGATTGTTGGACTTTATGTCACTTGCCAATTTCCCAAGCCAATAAGCTCAAGGTGGCCTATTTGCTTTCATCAGTTTAGGCCTTAAACTTTGCGTTTTGTTGACCTTGGCTATATAAGCCCTATATCGAGCAAACCCTAACTCACTCCCTTTACTGCGCAATTTCTTTCCCCTCTCTAACCCTTTACCTGCTCTATGATCTCATCCCTCTGATTTTCGGTGATCTTGATCAACGACGATGATTTTCAGGCCGTTAGTGAGGCAGTTTCCTTCTCAAAAGCCTATATAAGTTGCTCCTCTCCTCTGTGAAGGCGTGCGCTAGAGTTAAGTTCTATTTTTGGTGATTTAGGGTTTATTCAGTGTTTTCTGGGTTTTAAGGCTTGTATATGTTTGATCTGGGATTTTCCTTTTACCTTCTCTTGAGTGATTTGGCTAGTAATTGGATTCTAGTATCTTTGCCGGTCTTGAGCGCCACCGTCTGAATAAATCATTCTCTTCTTCACCGGCAGATGTACCCTAAGAATGTGTCCTTCAGATAAATGTATCAATCGGAGGGAACTCCCTTAAAAATTTCTCTGTGTACTTTATTTTTCCACAATCTTTAATTTTAACTTTTATATGTCTGTTCTTGTAATTTATAATGCCTGAAAATTCATGTTTAAAGTGTAACAAAGTATTCTACGACAATATTGCATATTATGATAAATTTCATACTTTTGATTGTTTATGTTACTATACCAACAATCAACCTCACAAAAAGATGAGTTTCTCTTCTAGAGAACATACAATAGTATTCATTAATTTTCTAAAGGACAAAATGGTTATAATTATTGGGTCTTGTAATAAAATACATTTATGGTTTCTAGAAATTTGTCATCAAAGAGAGAGGTTTTCCTTTAAACAATAGCACTACTATTGTTGCCGATAACTCTCTTAATACTGATGATCCTCATGTTTCGTTTCCTCATTATCAACAACTTATCACATGAAGGGATTCTTCTACTAAGCAATGCAATAAACCAGTTGCATGGATTGCACACCAATGTTTTAATAATAAAATAGTTTTTTCTTCAATTATTTTTTTTAGTTTGCGCAAATAAAGTATAAAGGAAAGGTTTTCTCAATTAAGCGGACCGAGCAAGTTGGACCCACTAAATATATTTATTGGGAGATGTGAGGAGCCTTAGCTGGGATTAAGTCCGAACAAGATTATCTCAATGAAAATACTTGTAAATATTACCAAAAAATAAAGCAAAGCTTTTCTTCAATTATTTGACTGCTACTAAGCCCCGAACAAAGTTCTTATTTACACTATTTTTGGAAACAGCTAAAAGAAAAGAAAAAATGAATTGATAAATTTCATTGATGGAATTTAAATAAATTCATTTTATCAAATCAATTTCTTTGTTTAAAAACTTTTTTCATATAAAAGAATAAATATCATATAAAATGTGTTTTCTGAAATTTAAAGAGAAATTAAGAAGCTATATGTGAGGTTATCATAGTAAAGATTGATTTTCAAGCTCAATCCAACTGAATTCTCAAATATATCATGCCACTTTTGGGATTATTTTAAATTCAACGATGTTAATATATCTTTTATTTTGTATTAAAAAATTGTACAATTTAAAATTTCTAAAATTTGTGTAATTTTTAAATATCAAAACTAAATAAGAACCATAAAAATTGTATAATGTTTAATGTTTAAATATATATATATATATATAAAGAAATTAATATTATAAAATTATGATATGTGTTACCAAACACATATAAGGAAATAAATTTAATTAATCAAATATATATGTAAACATTAACAAAAAGACCTAATAAGAGAATTAAAAAATCAAAAAATACAAACAAAATATTTTGGTTTTTCAAAAAGGAGTTCCATATGAGATAATTGGCCCCGTTTGATAAAATTGTTTCTGTTTTGATTATTATTGCTGTTTGCTGTTGTTATTTTTAGTTGGGGTTTAATATTGCTATTAGTAACTGATTTGTGCTTAGTATTTGATAAAAATATAATTCATGATTGCTGTTAGAAATATAAATTACCAAATTAGACATTTTTTAAATAAATTAGTTAACTAATAATAATTCATAAAATTTTAAAACAAAATAAAAAAGTAGCGTAAATTAATCAATTCCATGTTAGCAGTCATTAACATATAATACACATGTATAATAATATAAAATACGCAACTGAAAATAAAAACTCATACTGGAATATAGAACCCATAGGCATAGGCTTGTAACTAGAGTTTGAATTCAATAACTGAGTTCATCAAATAAAAAAAGAATTCAATAACTAAGAAGTGAGAACTCACAAAAATATTAATTTGTGAGTAGCTTCCAGTATTTAGATATTATTGAAAAGGGTATATTTAGGATAAATTAATTAAAATCAGAAAAGGATCCTATAAAAGTAATATTTTAGTGAGGTTTGAAAAAATAGATAGTTTTAAATATATTTTACATCCTACTAAATACTTTTTAATCTCCTGTTACTTTTTAAAAAGGAAAATGACATATTTTTTAAACTATCAAAAGGCCTCAATATATGGGAATGGTTAAATACTCCGCCTCTTCGAAAATCTATAACTATAAAAAAAAATAGGAGGAATGGTTGAATAACAAAATTTCTATATAAACTCCTGTTTTTGCCAAACTTCACGGAACCATTGGACTTGTTCTTATAATTAAGTACTTAACTAGCTCAAATCTTGAAGGAATTGATTTCTTTTACCCCACATTATTTCAAAACACGAGATTTAGATAAAAGAACTCAATTGTTGTTGGTTCAAACATAGAGTTTAAAGATTCTTTGAGATATTTATTATTAGGTACCCAAAGGTGTATATTGCTAATTAATAAGGGTTGATTCAAGTGGTAAGTGATTTGGTATCGTTTAACTAAGATCTTGAGTTTGATAACTATTGAATGCAGAAAATCCTTATAGGGAGACTCACCCACCACAGCCAGGTACACAATCTAGGTCGGATCTGGATATAATCGGAATAAAACTCCGATAAATTAAATGACCAATAAAAAAAAAAGTTGTGTATTGCTTACGCAAAATCTGAAAATTTTATTCGGATTTCATAATAACTTTAAGATATTATGTGGTAGTGATAGCTTTGTAGTTGTGGATATCCAATATTAGTGGCGAAGCTTCAAAAACTTAAGATGGAAAAAATTTAAGTTTTATGATAACCAAGCAATGTATGTTCACTATTGCTTTATTTTGTTGATATTTTGAGAGAAAATAAACATACAACCAATTACCTATATAGTTGGGACATACTTTAGATGAAGCTATTTAAATTAGTTCATGTAATTATGTGTTTGGAATTACACGTTGCTTAGCTATCAGCATGAAATACATCTTATATTGAAGCAATTTCAACCTCATAGATTTACCTTCTGAGGTTACATATAAATGCTTACATAGTAGAAGAGCCAGATGTGCAATGTTATTTGATTAATCTGATAGTGATTTACATCATGTAAGACTTTATTGTGAGAGACTCGTAAGGTGTGTTGGAATTTTATATTGTTTTGCTATGAGCATTAAAATGCTCCTTATATTGATGAAGCACTTTCAACTCCTTTTCAAATTACATATGAATGCTTAGAACAAATTCTTATGTTATTTTTTTATGGCGCAATTGCCCTTTTATCAAATACAATGAAAAATTCATTTCCACCCCGAATGCGAATCATACCTGAAACCTTTGGAGATCATAAATTCAATCTTAACCAATAAGGTAATTTATTATAACGAGGGGCTTAAATGAGAAAGGGTGTTAGTTTATGCGTGGAATATGAATAGATAACTGTAAGTGTTGTTTCTAAGGTTAATGCAAATATTAAGATTGTCTTAAATGATAAGTATGTTTCGTTTGGATGTTTTTGTTCTGACATATATTTCGGTTGGGGTTTATGCCTATACATGCAGGCTTATGTCATCACTAACTAATTAATCATAGTATAAATTACTAGAACTTCCTATATATGTCATCCTAAAATTTACTTCAACCTTATAGAACTAATTTTCAAAATTGATTAACTTCAGCATTGATTACAATAATGTTTGAAATTAACTTTTGGATTTTATAAACTGGACAGCAAGTTGGAGACAGTTGAGTTACTAATATAATTTGTCTAATCTTTTAGTCAGTGTTGGAATAATAGGTAAAGGATGTTGCTAAAGTAGCCACTTGTCGTGTTTCTGTTTCAAGTTTTTTGGGGCCTTTTTTTTTATAATTTTGTTTCTGTAATTTGATGAATTGGCAAGCTGGCCAGCAAATAATCATTAAAAGAAAATTAGCATCACTAATTAATTATATATATATATATATATATATATATATATATATATATATATATATATATATATTCAATTTCTGAGATTGAGACCTTCCCCCATCACTGGAATTGCCTCGTCAAGTATATATCTTATAATTTTGGAATTATTTTGTTATGTTCTTTTGTATTTTTTT
Organism: Euphorbia pulcherrima; assembly: GCA_947683365.1. Taxonomy (NCBI): domain Eukaryota; kingdom Viridiplantae; phylum Streptophyta; class Magnoliopsida; order Malpighiales; family Euphorbiaceae; genus Euphorbia; species Euphorbia pulcherrima. The sequence continues at coordinate 48,881,204 of CANTUS010000014.1, forward strand.
TATAGATATATTGATTAAGAAAATGTGTACAAAATATAAGTTTTCTAAATTTAATACATATTCATTTAATGATAAATTATATAATATTTATTTATCTGTAAATTTAGAATCCGTGAAATCATATATATTGATCTTAAATTAATTTGTTAATTGAGGTTTTACCTCGCAAAAACGTATTCTTAACTAGTACAGGATTTCATTCTTTTCATATAATTAATCAATATAATTATAAAAATTTAAAAAGACAGTTAGGGTACAATTATAAATTTTATTATTATGTGTGATACTCTATCACATACAAATATTTTGAGCTTAAAGTACAACTTACTATGCCATACGTTGAAATATAATTAATCAATGATATGTTAAAATATAAACCTTTGAGCTCTAGGTTTCTATGACTTAAAAAAGTAATAATTACATGTTATGAAAAGACTAATTAATTAAAATAAAAATAAAAATAATATAAAATTTGATGAATCAAATAAGAAAAAAAAATAATTAAAATAAAAATAATAAAAAAAGTTAATATATTGCCAAGATTGGAATAATTATTCCTTTGGTTTCATAAAGAATATGTATTCCTTAGTTTCTTGAAACATGTATTTGTTGAAAAATAATGATTCGAATAAAAAATTTAAAATTCGGATCAAGTTTGAAAGAGATAAAAATAATGTATGTAGTTCTGTCAAATTCAAATGGAATTATTCGGACAAAGATCAAGACACAAGTCATCTATTGAACAAATTAAAAATTCAAGCACAAGGGGAAATCATCTGGACATAGTTTGAAAAGAAAACAAACTTCTGACCCTCCAAAATTAGCATCCGGAAAAACTGATTGAAGTTATCACCGGAAGAAACATTCGGAGCATATAGGACCAAAAGACATCCGGAAGGCCTATATTTAAAATCTAGGGAAAGTTATCAAATATACTTTTCCTTTTAACTTGTTGGTCTACGGAAGTCAAAGATCCTTTCTCCAAGACAAAGAAAAAAATGACAGCTTGCACAATTTAGAGAAAAGTCAAAAGGGTCTGACACCGAACAGAAAAAAGCTAACTACTTTTTCTCCTAGACCAATAAAGGCGCGCGTGGAGCTCACATCATAAATCAATTGGTATGAAAGTTAGTGCATCACAAAATGACAAGCAAAACGATCACCGACAACTTTCTAGCCTCAATCCCAAGATTTCAAACGGATCAAAATACAGTCTAACGGATTGATCAACGGATCCGGAAGCTCCACATCACAACCTGATCAAGGGTGAAGATTGAATAAAAGCTCACCAACCACAAACGGCTATATTTATGATCAAAGTCTATAAAAGGAGCTCTTCACCAAATGAGAAGGTTAACTGATTGATTTACAAAAGCAATTAACAAAGCAACACATATACAATCAGTTGATATAATCCCTCCAAGAACCCTTGATTCAAAATCTGTTCGTAAGGATTCCCAAGTGAAACTATAAACTTGAGGAACTCCATAATCCAACCTTTTGTTAAAAACCAAAGTGTAAGAATCTCCAACTTGGGAAAGTTGGGAGATTGGAATATAGCTTGAAGTAGGTGCTTTGAGTGAGATCTCCCTGTAGGACTCAACTTAGATTCAAGGTAGAAGGCTAAGTGGTATATCCTACTAAAGATAAGAGGACTCAGCTAGGAGTTGGTGCTTCTAGTGGTATATCCTACTTCCGGAAGGGGTTACCATCCAAAGACAAATTTGTAAGGCTTGATTCCTGCCAGTTTGAAAGGAATCCACTAGTGGACAAGCTCGGAGGAAGGAAACTCTGGGGACTGGACGTAGGTGGGGCCGAACCTGTATAAAATATTTGGGTTTGTTTTTCTTTCTCTTTTACTTAATTGCACACATTTGCATCATCTGGATCCATCTTCAGGATCATAATCAAACACGCTACTTTTCTAAGTCTGCTAATTCCGCAAAAAAGGGCCATTCACCCCCCTCTGCCCTTATAAATATTCTCACAGGGGCCAATAAGTTGTATCAGAGCAATTGCTCAAACTAGAGATCTAATAATCTCGAGCTAAAGGTCTATATATTTTGGTTCACATACAAAATGAGTTTCCAAAACTCACAACGCCTTCCTGAGGGTATGTCTGTTAACCGTCCTCCACTCTTCACCAGTGAACACTACACGTTTTGAAAAAATCGGATGAAGAACTTCATCCAGTCACAAAGTATGCAAGCATGGTTAGTTATTAAAGATGACCCATATAAACCTACTTACGAAGTAGAGGGTATGACTACCCGAAAGCCATCAAGCATGTGGGATGACAATGACTTTAAAAAATTGCTTGAAAACGCAAATGCTATTAATATGCTTCATTGTGCTCTTAGTGCAGCTGAATTCATCGAGATATCTGGATGTGAGACTGCAAAAGAGATATGGAAGAAGCTGGAGGTAACCTATAAAGGAACTTCCAAAGTAAGAGAGGCCAAGCTTGATCTACTTCAACAGAAGCTTGAATCCTTTAAGATGGAGCCTAAAGAATCAATTAGTAGCACGAACACTAGATACACAAATCTAGTGAATGAAATGAAAAGGCTGGGGAAGGAGATTCCAGAAGTAGAAATGGTTAAGAAAGTGCTCCGGAGTCTCACTAAGGAATGGGACAATAAAAAGACTGCCATTGGGGAAGCTCATGACTTAAATTTTTACAATTATGATGAACTCATTAGCAATCCTCTAACCCAAGAATTGTCGTTCGAGAGATACAGTCAATAAGAAAAGAAACCTGAGGAGAAAAAGAAGGCCATTGCTCTTAAGGCAGAATCCACCGGATCGGCCTCATTCGGAGAAGAGGAGCAAATTGATGAGTCAATGAGCACCAAAGATCAACTTGCTTTACTGACCAAAAGGCTAAATCGATTCATAAAAAAGAAAGACAGAAGGAAATCAAAGAGGTATGAATCTCGGAGAACAAGAGAAGGCACCTCCGAAAGAAGTAAGCCCAGAAGGAATCCTGAAGAAAAGAAGGATCCGGAGAAGGACGCTGCCTGTTTTGAAAGTGGCAAAAAAGGCCATTTCAGAACAAAGTGCCCTAAGCTCAGAAGAACTAAGAAGTTTAAAAAGAAGGCAATGGTTGTAATCTGGAGCAACAGTAAAGAAAGCTGCAGCTCATCTTCAACAGAAGAAGAGGAGACTGGTAATTGTGCATTCATGGTTCTAACTGAACCAGAAGCAGAGCAATCCGGAAGGAACGCCTCTAAGCAAGAAATAGTCCAAATTGAAAAAACAGAATCGGATATAGTAAACACTGAGGTAAACTCTTGCTCTAATTCTGCCTCTAACTTTGATCTTGCAAAAGCTCTTTCTTTTGTTATCAAGGGAGTGAAGAAGAATGCGAAAGCCATCAAGTCCCTGAAAAGAGCAATACTAGAATTGGCCGAAGATGCTGAGGTAATGGCACAAGACATCAATCTGGTTAGAGCAACCAAGCATATTGATGTAGTAGAAGAAAACTTCCTGAGGAATCAAGTCCAGATTGTGAATGCAAATGTAATGGGACTGGATAGAGAAGTCAATCTATTAAAGGAAGCATCCAGGAAGAAACTTGAAACGAAGAATCCAAGAAGAGATAATCCTCCTCCTCCTCAGAACAGGGTTCAAAGGAACTCAAATCAAAGGACAAATGGAGTAAGCAGATAGCCATAAGCTCAAAGATACACTGCTGCTAAAAAAGGAAAGGCTAAGGTGGCTTATAAGCAATAACCTATCAAGCAAAGAAGAAATTACATAGCTGCAGTTGCACCTCCAACCAACTTCTGGATTTATACCGGACCATCTACTAGTGTGCAAGGAACTGGGTATAAAGGCAACTATAGAAGAGAGGATCTGGAGAAGATTAGCAAGAAGTAAAAGCAAAACATACCTATTTCAGGGTACAGGTTTTGTGGGAAAACTAATCATATGACTAAATTGTGCAGATTAAAAAATAGTTATTATGATGTTTATCCTTGACCTGAAATGGTTATTAACCTGAGAGGACCTAAATCTGATTGGGTACCCAAACCCACTTAATTTGTTTTGTAGGTATACCTTAGATCCAGAGTAGGTATATTGATAGTCGATGCTCAAGGCATATGACAGGTGATGAGAAGGCCTTCATCACACTAACTCGAAAGAAGGGAGGCAAAGTAAGCTTTGGAGACAATCAAAAGGGATAGATCATTGGTCATGGGATCATTGGATCTAGATTCAAGATTGAAGATGTCTCACTGGTTGATGTACTGAAGTTCAACCTGCTAAGTGTGCCCAATTATGTGATAAAGGAAGAAAAGTCACATCTGACTCCGGAGGGTGCTCAATATATGACAGTAAGTCTGATCAACTTATTCTCTACGCACCTAGAGTAAACAATGTCTATTCTATAAACATTAAAAACGATGAGAAGAATATATGCTTGGTATCTAAAGAAGAAGAGTCATGGTTATGGCACCGGAGGTTGGGACATGTAATCATGAACCTCCTATCCAAATTAGCCAAAAAGGAATTAGTTGTGGGTTTGCCTAAGATTGCTTTTGATAAGGATCATCTATGCACTGCATGCCAACTAGAAAAACAGCATAAGAAAATTTTCCCTTCCATCTCATACATTCCTTACAAAAGAGTACTTGAACTCTTACATATTGATCTCTTTGGTCCAATTAAGCCACTGAGTTTAGGTAGAAGAGAATACACTATGGTCATTATAGATGACTATTCTTGATATACTTGGGTTCTCCGGCTAACAAGCAAGGATGAAGCCTTTAACCAATTCTCCAAAACATTCATTTGGATAGAAGTAGAACAGGATATACGCATTGCACGCATCTGGAGTGATAACGGTGGAGAGTTCAAAAATAAGCATTTTGCTGACTTTTTTTGACTCCAAGGGTATTGAACAAAATTTCTTTACCCCCACACTCCTCAACAGAATGGAGTAGTTGAGAGAAAGAATAGGACCATTGTAGAAATGGCTAGAACAATGGTTAGTGAAAATTGTTTGCCAAAATATTTCTGGGGTGAGGCCATAAACAAAGCATGCTACATCTTAAATAGAGCTCCCATTAGAAAAATCATAGAAAAGACCCTATATGAAATCTGGAAGGGAAGAAAATCCAAAATTGGGTACTTCAAAGCATTCCGGTGTAGATGCTACATCCTTAATGATAGAGAGCAATTAGGAAAATTTGATCCTAAGTCTGATGAAGCAGTTTTCCTCGGCTACTCAACATATAGTAAGGCTTACAGAGTCTTCAATAAATGAACCCAAACTGTGGTAGAGTCTATACATATAGATTTCAATGAGACTAACACTGCAGGAAAGAAAAGCTACACTCCGGAAGATCAAGTTTCGGAAGCTGAAAAATCTGTAGAAAAGGAGGAAGCAGGAATTCCTAATTCATTTCAAATCAAGAAGTACAAAGAGGAAGATGAAGGAATATCATTTGATCCAGAAATACAACAAGTCAATCTCAATCCATAAGGGATTGACTTTAATGAAGGAGTAGTTGAAACTGAAGTGGAGCAAGTCCAAGTTCAACATGAAGGCCTGGAAAGGGAGATCCGGACCCACAGAGATCATTCCATAGAAAATATTCTGGATGATGTTTAGAATCCAGTTAGAACCAAAGGTCAGCTCAATCGGATTATGGGCCATGTTGCTTTTGTCTCTCTCATAGAGCTAAAGAAATTTCAAGAAGCTGAAGGGGGATGAAAGCTAGATGATGGCGATGCAGGAAGAGCTAGATCAATTCACCAAAAATTATGTATGGGATCTTGTGCCCTCTCCTAAAGAAAAATCAATTATAGGCACTAAATGGGTATTCCAGAATAAACTTGATGAATCTAGAGTAGTAGTAAGAAACAAGGCAAGACTAGTCGCTCAAGGCTACAACCAGCAAGAAGGAATTGATTTCGAAGAAACTTTTGCCCCTGTAGCAAGACTGAAAGCAATCTGAATCCTATGTGCTTTTGCATCATTCATGGGGTTCACATTATACTAAATGGATGTCAAAAGTGCATTTCTAATTGGTGTCATTCAAGAAGAAGTATATGTCAAGCAATCACCCGGATTTGAAGATCCAAAGCATCCGGATCATGTCTACAGTCTGAAGAAAACTCTCTATGGATTAAAGCAAGCACCAAGAGCCTGGTATGAAAGATTAACCTTATTCCTTATATCCAAGGAATATACTAGAGGAAGGGCAGATACCACACTCTTCATCAAAAAGAAGAAAAATGATATCATTCTAGTCCAGATCTATATGGATGATATCATTTTTGGCGCCACTAATGAAGAGATGTGCAAAGAATTCAGCTCTCAAATGCAGAAAGAATTTGAGATGTCCATGATGGGAGAGCTCAACTTTTTTCTTGGTCGATAAATTAAGCAAATTCCAGATGAGATCTTCATCAATCAATCAAAATATACTAAGGAGATCCTAAAGAAGTTTGAAATGGACAACAATAAACCAATGTCCACTCCAATAGGCTCAGACATAATCCTATCCAGGGACTGTGAAGGAGAAGATGTTTATCAGAAGCTCTATAGAGGAATGATTGGCTCACTCCTATACTTAACAGCTAGCAGACCTGATATACACTATACAGTATGCTACTGTGCAAGGTATCAAGCCAATCCCAAGGATTCTCATCTCAAGGCTATCAAAAGGATACTTAGATATCTCCTAGGAACCACTGAAGTTGGGTTGTGGTATAATAGTAATGGAGACTTCACACTCTAGGGGTTCACAGATGAAGACTATGGAAGAGATACTCTTAAGAGAAAAAGTACATCCGGAGGATGCCATTTCCTCGGGGATTGCTTAGTCTTATGGTATAGCAAGAAGCAAACTTCAGTTGCCTTATCCACTACAGAAGCAGAATAAATGGCAGCTAGAAGTTGTATTGCTCAACTCCTATGGATCAAACAATAACTTGAAGATTATGGAGTGCAATCCGGATGTGTGGATGTATTGTGTGACAACAAAAGTGCTATTGATGTGTTAAAGAATCCGGTGCTTCATAGCAGGATGAAGCATGTCAACATAAGGCATCATTTCATCCGGGATCATGTAATGAAGAAGAATGTTGCATTGGTATATATTCCAACCAATGAATAGAGAGCTGATATCTTTACTAAACCACTAAGTAAAGATCAGTTTGGGAAATTAAGAGAATCAATTAGGATGTCAAATCCAATTTAGAAAAACTCCAGAGGTCAGGTTTTAAATCAAGCTAGATTCTGAGGGTAAAAACTTACTCCGGAAGATAAGAATTAAGTTGGAAGATCCATTCCGGAAGATTGCCACATCAGCCGACAACAATGACATATGGCAGTAAAAGCTCATAATGGTAACTGTTACTTTTTGAATTTCAAAAGTCCATTGGCTGTTACACGTGCGGTAAATACATCAGTTAATTCAAAAATAAACTGTTCCCATTCTCTTGTTAAACTGAATTCACCTCTCTCCTAAAAATCTGACTGACATGTCATCAATCTAGTCAAAATAGCCAGAGTTCAGATTACTAATATACCCTCACTTCAGAAAATCTATATAAACCCTCAAAATCCCTTCTCTTCTTCACGCGAGCAACTACTATACTATTACTCTGCAAAAATTCAAACCTAAAACTCTATCTTTCAAAATCTCTCTAAAATGGCATCCATAAACACCTCCAACACCCTTGAAATCCTACCAAGCAAAAATATCTTTTAAGTATCTGACTTGAAGGATACTGATTTTAAACCCCTAAATCTCAAAACCTCCGATTTCGTCATACCCACTAATCACTTGGGTGATGATTACCTATTCAGAACCCCTCCTTTCTTCACTCTAATTGAAGATCAAAATCTGGGTGATCTTCTAAAGATAAATTGCCCAACCTACCCCAAGTTAGTGAAAGAGTTCTTCTCAAATCTCAGTGCTAACAACCATTTTGATGCCTTACGCACTGAGATACAGGGGAAGGTCATAATTCTCACTCTAGAATTCTTTGAGAAGAATCTAAACATGAAAAACTCCGAAATAATATTGAGGAAAGATGGGAATGAGACTAGAGTTGAGTATGAGTCCAAACTATGGCTCCACAGGAACTACTTCGGCGATAAATTCTCAACGTACTTCCCCAGAACGCCTAGATTCCTGCAGCACGCTCTAGCCAAGCTCATCCTGATAAGGAAAGGGTCATTGACTACAGTTTCTTCCCGATTTGCATCCTGCAGCACTGGGTTGGCAGTGTGGAAGTAAACTAGCCAGTCTTGATCATTCACTATCTCAAGACCCATGTAAACTCACATGGCGCCTTGATCACAAGAATTTTACAAGCGACGGAAGTAGATCTGACTGGATTTAAAGGGATTTATGGAAAGCCCATCCTAGAGAAGAATTTCCTCAATCTCCGCTTTGATGAGGAATGGGATGAAGAAAAGGCAAAACTGAAGAGGGATGAGTGAATAATTAAATCCCGAAAGATAGTTGATCCGGAAGAGGAGGCTCCTGTTCCTAAAAGGCCCAGAACCACCAAAGCCAAGGCCAAAAAGCAAGTTGAAATGGTTTCAGAAGAAATTAATGAGGACACTCTGCCCCTCACTCAAATCCTGAGCTCCGAAAAGCCAAGACCTAGGGGCAGACTGATTAAAGCTGTAGCTAATAAGGGACAGCTTGCGCTTGCTGGGGGTCTACCTCATATTGCTATAAAAGCAATTGAGGACTGGAGGAGAAAATCCAAAAGAACATTGGCTGAGATGAAAGAAGAGGTAGATGATGAGAAGACAGAGGATGAGGCTCCTCTTCAAAAGCATCTCAAGAGAAAAGGACTCACTTTTGATGAAGCCCTCACTGCCCAAGAAAAGAAAGCCAGTGAAGGCAGGAGGCTCGCTGGAATAATCTTGAATGAAGAAGAAAGGCAGTATAGGGAGAGAGCCGCTTTAGGGAAAGCAAAGTCCAGCAAAGGGAAATATGTTCCCGGTTCTCCAGAAATTGTGGGGCAAGATGACGAGCAATACGATGTCATTCAATCAGAAATAAAAGAAAACACTCAAATAAATAAGGGGAGAACAACCGAAGGACCCGGAGAATCATCTCTAGTTCCTCCAATTCTTGTAGATCCACAAGATATGGATGCATTGTCTAAAATCCCAGAAGCTGATGAATTCATTTTTGCTGAAAGAACAGAACCACTTTTGGAGAATCTGCTTGGATCCAGCACTGCCATCATAAATCTCAAAAGTCCTGAAAAGGCATTGGAGAAGGCTATTGAGGAAAATGCCAACATGCCTGAGGGAGAAAAATAAAGTCCTGAAAAGGCAATTGTAGGGGTGATTGAGGACAGTTCCAACCATCCAGAGGCAAGGTTGGAAAAGGAACAGAAGGATGAGGATCAGACACTACTAACCACTGAGGTAACCCCCAATCTCCTTCATCTCAATTCTAATTGTAAAGAGCATAACTTTGCTACAATCTCTTATAATGTAGTTAAGGATATAGTGCCAAACCCGGATGCAACAGCTCAGGAGGGGGAAAGTCTGAGTTCCAAAGGGAATACTTCTAAAGTGGATCCTGTGGGGGGGAGGATACTCCAGAGGAAAGGGAGATGGAAAAGCATAGAGAAAAGAAAAGAGTAGTTAGAGGCTCAAGTTTGGAAGATGATAACCCCTCAGAAAGCAGTTCTAGCTCTGGAGATGAATCCAGATCATCCGATGGTGACTCATTCGGACCCTCCAACAAAAGCTTTCTCCCTCGCACAAAATCAGTGACTCTTCCTAATGAAAACTCCAAGGAATCCAAAGTCAGTGCCTCTCTTAAAATTCTTCAGGAGGCAACTCTTAAGCATCATGAAGAGGGATTCATCAAGAAGAGTCTCCTGACAATATGCACTCATCTAAAACCTGTTGAGAAGGAGTTGCTCAGGCAAAAATCTAATAAAGTAGTCCAAAAGGATTTGGGTGAGATCAAAGAAAGGTTGAAGTGCCTTCCCAAAATTGAGCAACAAGTCATGAACTTCCCAACTCCCGGAACTCTAGCGGCAACTTCCCTTTTTGAAATCTCTCTTCTGAATGAGCTAAAGGAAAGCGCCTCTAAAGCAAATCAAAATGCTACTTAAGCTAATACTTTAGCCTTTGATAACTGTATAATTATCCTGGATAGAATGTCCTCATCCACCACCGATCTATCCACAGAGATCAAGGATTATATTGACTCCAAGTTTGAAAACTTGATAAAATTCATGGAGGACAGAGACCTGAAACCTACTCTGCTGAGCCTGGAAACTGATCAGCTAGTAACTCAGGAAATGCTTGCCAACTTCATAGAAAAAACCATTCCCAAGCTAAAAGAAAAAATCTTAGATGATATGGGTGATGAGATGCAAGCTCGTAACTTCGACATTGAGCAAACAATAAATGACTGGAAGAAGACTGTCTCCAAAGAGCTAAAGGATCAAATAAATTCTATCCACAATATCTGGAAGGGCCTCAGTGAAGAAATCACCCTCTTTCAAGCCGAAATAAATAAATTATTTATCTCCGGATCTTCCTCGTCTCCGGCCATTCCAGACAGTCAGCTCATTCCTGTGCTGCACAATCTTGTTCAAGCTATAGGGGACTCAAGGTTCATAAGCCAAAAAGGTTTGACTACTCTAATTAAGGCCATGTTTCCCTATTTTGACTCCAAGGACCAAGAGCACATTCTGTACATTCTTCCTCAAGTCTCTCAATCCTATGATCAACTCCGGAGGTCCCTTTGCCCTTATTATTTGACTCTGCCTACAGTGGATCATATTAATGATGAGCGGGCAAAAAGGAACAAAGACTACTCTATCTACTCCTCTGCCTGGTAGCAATCTTGGTACAAGCATACCTATATAGTTATTGATCCCCTTGATGGAAGCAAAAAGGGGGAGGAAGATCACAGTCATCAAGGAGAAGGAAGCAGGAAAGGAAAGACACTGCAAGTTCGAAACAGTGGTCCATCCGGAGATATAGTTAAGCTAGCTAGATAATCATGTAATACCTATGTAACAGCTAGATTCACTTTATATGTATTTCTGTAACTTGTAATACTGAACTTCATGATGTTAACCATTGTTAACAGCAGAAGTATGTATGAAGTGAAAAATTCTTAACTATCAAAACAATCGCTTCTAAGGTACAATCTGTAATTGTAATAAAACAAACTTAGCAGCAGGAATCATAAAATTATGGGGGAGTGAGGATTCTAAAATTATGGGGGAGCATTGTAAAAGACTAAGTAATAAAAAATTACAATTAGTAGATACACCCATACTTAGATGACTTAGGTTTTTGTTTCCATCAAATGGGGGAGATTGTTGGAAAATAATGATCCGGATAAAAAATCTAAAATCCGGATCAAGTTTTAAAGAAACAAAAATAATGTATATAGTTCTGCCAAATCCAAATGGAATTATCCGGACAAAGATCAATACACAAGTCATCCATTGAACAAATTAAAAACCCAAGCACAAGAGGAAATCATCCGGATAGAGTTTGCAAAGGAAACAAACTTCTGACCCTAAAAAATCAGCGTCCTGAAAAACTGATTGAAGTTATCTTCGGAAGAAACATCCGGGGCATATAGGTCCAAAAGACATTCAGAAGACCTATATTTAAAATCTAGGGAAAGTTATCAAATATACTACTCCCTTTACCCTGTTGGTCTACAGAAGTCAAAGATCCTTTCCGTAAGATAAAGACAAAAATGACAGCCTGCGCATTTCAGAGAAAAGTCAAAAGGTCTAACACCGAACAGAGAAAAGCTAACTACTTTTTCTCCTAGACCAATAAAGGCGCCCGTGGAGCTCACATCATAAAGCAATTGGTATGAAAGTTGGTGCATCACAAAATGACAAGCAAAACGATCACTGACAACTTTCTAGCCTCAATCCCAAGATTTCAAATGGATCAAAATATAGTCTAACGGATTGATCAACGGATTCGGAAGCTCCACATCACAACCTGATCAAGGGTGAAGATTGAATAAAAGCTCACCAACCACAAACGGCTACATTTATAATCAAAGCCTATAAAAGGAGCTCTTCACCAGATGAGAAGGTTAACTGATTGATTTACAAAAGCAAGTAACAAACCAACACATATACAATCAGTTGATATAATCCCTTCAAGAACCCTTGATTCAAAATCTGTTTGTAAGAATTCCCAAGTGAAACTATAAACTTGAGGAACTCCAAAATCCAACCCTTTGTTAAAAACCAAAGTGTAAGAATCTCCAACTTAGGTAAGTTGGGAGATTGGGATATAGCTTGAAGTAGGTGCTTTGAGTGAGATCTCCCTGTAGGACTCAGCTTAGATTCAAGGTAGAAGGCTAAGTCGTATATCCTACTAAAAATAAGAGGACTCAGCTAGGAGTTGGTGCTTGTAGTGGTATATCCTACTTCCGAAAGGGGTTACCATTCGGAGATAAATTTGTAAGGCTTGATTCCTGCCAGTTGGAAAGGAATCTACTAGTGGACAAGCTCGGAGGAAGGAAACTCTGGGGACTGGACGTAGGTGGGGCCGAACCAGTATAAAATATTTGGGTTTGTTTTTCTTTCTCTTTTACTTAATTGCACACATTTGCATCATCCAGATCCATCTTCCGGATTGTAATCAAACATGCTACACTAAATAATTTTCTAAGTCTGCTAATTCCGCGAAAAAGGGCCATTCACCCCCCTCTACCCTTATAAATATTCTCACAGGGACCAACGGTATTCAATGGAATTGTTAATCAATTGCAAAATTTTGAATCAAACATTGGAATAGTTATTCATGAAGAAAAGTTATTCTTCATATTTCATGAATTAAATGTAGCATAAAAGATACTACCTCATTAAGTTAGGAATACTTCATCAATATAAAGAGCATTTATGCTCATAGACAAGCTATTTGAGATTCTAATACACCCACTCAAACTCAAATATGATGGAGCTTGAATTATTATCAGATGTTTCATTATCGTGCTGACAACAATATTGCCAAGTGGATTTATTACCATGTAAATATCCATATATAACATAAAAAATACTCGATGGAGTATTTTATGTTTATATTCAAACGATGAGGAATTGCAAGTCACTACGTCGAGTATCTCCGATATATGTTCTAATATATTATTATTCTTGACACATGAGCAGAATTAGACATTGAATTAAAAAGTAATCTTTCAATATCTTCTAAGCTATCTTTCCAATATGATATGTCATCTTAAATTTTGGAACTATCTATTTTTTTAGATAAAGAAAGTTACATAAAGATTAAGTAATGCCGAATCTCTAGAAAGAAACTCCTGCAGTGTCCTGATGAATTATCTCGAGCAACTCATTATCCGAGTCTTCAAACAGATGGAAGCCGACTAGTAGAGATGCTGCTAAGTTTGCCAATCTGTCCGCACAACGGTTCCCCTCTCTATAGACATGACGAATAACCACTTCCCACTCCCTTTCCAACAACTTTATAACGGACCATACCACATTATGATAATCACTCCCCACAACATCCATCCTCTTTATAACCTCAATAGCGAACTGACTATCAACCTCAAGAATTAGTTTCTTAAACCCCCGATTCCATCCCAAAGCTAACCCATTCAATACACCCCACAACTCAACTTGAGCGATAGAACAAATTCCGATATTCCTCCCATATCCAACTAACTAGCGGCCTGATTCATCTAGTAATAAAACCCCTGCCGACATCTTATAAAAATTACCACAAACCGAACCATCCGTATTAAGCTTCACCCAACTCCTAGGCGGCAATGACAACCCAATATCCATCCACCCCGTGCTGGTCTAGCCATAACATCCACAAATAGACTAAAAAAGAATGTTGAATCATTAATTCAATAATAGTTTAATGATGATATGTTATTTATTAAATTATTTAATCTTTTTGTTATTATTTAATTTTAAAAAAATAAAATTCAAAAGCAAAGAGACAATTCCCTGCGGTGGCTTTAGTTCAATAAAATATTATGTTTATTACCTTATTAAAGTGAATATCGATTCTATATGTCATATAATTCTAAATTGACCTAATATATATCTGGACCTCTATAGTTGTTCCTAAAACCCCTTCAGCCCCTTGAACTTACAAAAGTTTCACATAACCTTTTGAACTTGTTAAAATAGACTTTTAACCCCCTAAACTTGTTAAGATGGACCTTATAGCCCCTTAAACTTGGTAAAAGTAAACCTCATAGCCCCTTGATACTGACATGCGAAGTTTTGTTCCAGTAAATCAATCTTCGATTCAATCTTTGACGAAACAATTTTAGATTCAATCTCTAGAAAAATAATACTTGTCATAACTGCATCAAGTGACTATGAGGTTCACTTTTAACAAGTTCAGGGGGCTATAAGGTCAACTTTAACAAATTCAGGGGGTTATGTGAAACTTTTGTAAGTTCAGGGGGGCTGAGAGACTTTTAGAAACAACTATAGGGAGATCCAGATGTATTAAGCCTTCTGAATTTCACGAAACGATGCATGTAAGGTCGGTCGGATCAAGTAGTAGATATTGTGTACGTAGCATATAAATACGGAAGTGATAAGGGAATATTGAGAGACAAAAGAAGAGAAGAAAGAGAGGGAAAGTAAAGCATATGTGCTATAGTTTCCACTCTTTTTTTTACAAGTCACTAATTGAAAGATACCCTGTTTATTATATATGGCCATGCATCCCATTTCAACTCATTGCTTGGTTCTCTAATTCAATTATTCAAAGTTTGTAAATTTCTTTTATGTTTGTACTAATCAATTTACAATCAAAGATTGGCATGTTCTTGCACACATTATCAAATAATCATTGGGATCTATTCCATTTTTTACTTTGCCATTTCATTTACATCTAAAAAACTAAATTTGAGAGCAAAGGTTTTTTTATATGTTGTTATACAATTAATCCTCCTAATGTATTTACATTATAATTTGATTTGTTCATGTAAAAATAACAACTTCGTTTAGTCAACTCCACTTAATGTTAGATGGACTCAACCCCACTTATTAGTTCCTATTATACCTTGAATATTTCCGCGGCCCCTCTTACCACCAATTTTTCATTTGGATGAATTGTACCCACAAAGGTTGAAAACAACCGACAAATTTATTTCTAATTCCGAGTATAAAACGAGGTTGCTTTGCTACAGTAATCTCCATAAACAAAAGAAAAGCAAAGTTGGAAGTTGCTACCTTCTTTGACTTCCCTTTTTCTAATTTTTTTCCTTTTTTTTTCTAATTAACTTTTCAATCCTTCAATTTCCTCACAAAAAATGTACATTAACGATGGAGAACGAATGACACCGGAGTTGTGGCCTTCTCTAATGATGTAACATTTTAGATCTTGGATCGTCACAAGATAGCCAATTTTTTATTGGTCAATTAGTTATAACTCAATTGATATACATTCGAATGTAAAGACACAAGATTTTGAATTTGATATTCCATCTCTACAAAATTAAATATGTGAAAAATTATTTAATAATTAATTATTTACATATAAATTATGTCGTATTTGTTGGTGAGAGACTTTAAATAGTGGAGGAAGAAACTTTGAAAAGTTTACTTTTACTCGCTTAATATTTAAATATCTCAAGTGAAAATCCTTTTTGCTCATGACCATGATTTATTACATCTGAAAAAACTCATTGGCTATATGAATATGACAAAAAATTTGAACCAGGCCCCTCTCTTATCCTTAATACCAATTTAACATTGATTTCTCAAACTCTAAAGTTATTGTGTTGTGTCAATCCTAGTGTTTAAAAACTTTTTCAATGTAGTATATCATTTTTTTTTTCATTTTAACTACGGATGATTTCAAAAATTTTAGAGACAAAAGTTTATTGAAGCCAACAAACATCTATCGACAACAACTAATTACAGAGATCACGTTAACAGGACAAAATAAATTGTCTCTAAACTTACGATTTTGCATAATTTTCATTTTTCAAATACAAGTTTGACCAATATTCCATACTTCCCAAACCATCCATTGCAATATTGAATGCGATCTCCCAAATGATTTTGTTATGTTTTTATTTATGTCCACATCGAACCGCCTTGCAACTTTTTTCATATATTTCTACCCCATTTTACCCTTCTTTCTCTCAGCATAAAACCCCCCTCCCACTCCATCAAATTCCACCCAAAATTCAATGGCCGGAAAAAAGAGCAGCCCCGTCGGAAGCCCGACCTCCGGCAACATCTCCGACGGCTACTTATCAAAAGAGCAAGACCGTTTCCTCCCTATTGCAAACGTGAGCCGTATAATGAAGAAATCACTCCCAGCAAATGCAAAAATATCTAAAGAAGCTAAAGAAACCGTCCAAGAATGTGTGTCGGAGTTCATCAGCTTCATCACCGGCGAAGCCTCTGATAAGTGCCAAAGAGAAAAGAGGAAGACAATTAACGGCGATGATCTTTTGTGGGCTATGACCACCCTTGGATTTGAGAATTATGTTGGCCCTTTGAAGCTCTATCTTAACAAGTATAGAGAGATTGAAGGAGACAAAAATTTCTTGCCTAAACAAGATCAAGATCAAGACCAGGATCATCCTCAAATTGTTAATAATAATGCTGGTTCTTTATTTTCCGATCATAACCCGGTGGAATTGCCGTCTGGGTTTTATGCTGTTGGAAGTGGAAAACTCGTCGGAGACAATATAAGGTTCACGGGATTTGGAGATAATTTGGTCGGAATTGGAGATTCCGATGGAGGTAGAGCCATGGCAGCTCAACTTCATCAATGGTAGTTTTTCAAAGTGTTATTATAACTTCATATTTATGTTATGTAATTCAACTTAAGTTTCTTTCTTAATTACTATTTTTTTACTAATTATTCTTGGTTTTGAATAAATAGGTTTATAATTGCTATATATATATATATATATATATATATATATATATATATATATATATATATATATATATATTCATTAATATGTTTATACTATGTCAAATATATATAGTGGTTTCCAACTTGTAATTTGTCCCTTGGGAAATAAACTAGTTAGTCTCTTCAGTATTGTCATAGAACCAAAAGTAACTCAAAAACTTGAGTTGATGAGCAAGGCAGAAGATTAGTATAATATCATTTTGTACAAATAAGGATTTTTTAGAGGCTGAGGTCAAATTTTAGAATAAATCTAGATCTATCCAAACCTTTCATTTCATAATCGAAGGTAGAGATTAAAAATATTTATTTTACATTTTTTCATGTGACTAGGAGATAGATGTAATAATTATACTCTAACGTTTAATTAGAAAATTATTTTTCATTTTCGACACACTTCCATTTACAAATGCCACCATTATGTCTTGAAACGTGTGCTACAGAAGTCACTTTATTTTGCCTTGAAATTTCATTACAAGCAATGTTTTAAAAGTCGCTAGTAGTTAGTCGGGCGGTCACAGCTTTAAAATGTTTAGATAAAGTTTGAGTGGGGTCTAAATGGAACTTATTTAAATTTAAATTTTTTATTTTTAAATATCTATTAAATATGTAAAAATATAAATTTAACTAAAAAATAAATTATCATAATATAACTATCAAAAAATATAATTTTGACCATATTTTAAAAATCAGTAAGTGCTAATTAAACGGTAGAGATATCCTTGTTAGTGGTATAGAACATATTAAATGACAATTTTGTTATGAGAACACTTTAATATACTATAGTTTTACCAACTAAACTACTTTTTGTTGGTAAACTATAATTATTATAAATAATGATAGTTTAAAAAATCAAAATTAGGCGTCGCCTAAGCGGTAAAAATCAGCCTAGGCGGTGCCTAGTCGACAATAAATCGGTCAAGTGTCTGACATCACCCTAGGAATGAAAACTTGGACGGCAAGCTTCAAAATAACGCCTAGGTGGGGCATAGGCGAGACTAGGCGGGGATTTTTAAAACAATGATTACAAGTGGCATACAGCCGATGTTATCAAAACTGTACCAGGTGCCATACCGATGGTATGCGGTAATATCGGCTTTTTATTTTTAAAACAATATATATTACTTAGGGTTTCCAGTGACAATTGCAATTCCAGTGGCAATTGCAACGCTTTTTGGGTCTTTTGCAAAGCTTTTGCGTGTTGTTAGAGGGGTTTTGGAAAGAAAAATATATATTTTTAGGATTTTCGGTGGCTATTGCAACACTTTTTTAGTCTTTCGCATCACTTTACTTGTTGTCAGAGGAGTTTTCAAAAATCGGGTTTGAACCAATTCACCGATTTTCTAATTTTTTCTAGTTTTTTAATCAAACCATACCGTAATCATGACTGATTTATGATAAAATCAATTAAATCGATAGATACGGTACGATTTTAATAACACTCCACTTAATCCAAACTATTTAGCTGATGTGTAAGGAATAAAAATAAAAGTCAATATTTTCATACAATTTTTTAAAATATATTATAGCCTTCTTTTGTACCCTCCACCCCAATTATTTGAAAGGTTTTGTTTGATAGAGCTAGAACTTTGTCAAAATGATGGTAAAGTTCATGATCCTAGTGCATAAAGGCATTTGTCTCCTCCAAAAATAGATGTTCGGACTACAACCAATCAATCAATTAAGTCTTTAATCATACGTTAGGTAGCGAGAGTTGGCTCAAAAAACAAAACAATTGAAATGATTGAAGTTTCTCTTTGGAATAATGTTGGAGCTAATTCCTATTACTTTAGCGGGATTATTTGAAATATAGACGTGGATTCTTTAATACCCTGAATCTCTTTCTAAAGCTAACTGCAAAAGATTCATATTGGAGGTAATAGTTTTTTCGCGGTGGCTATCAAATTACTATGCAACCCTCCTATTCTGGACCACCAATGCACGAGTGCAGAGTTACGGAGTTGGCAAAAAATACTTTCAAGGAGTGTTGCCTGTTTTGACATCTAGATAGCAATAGCAATTACTTATTTGTTAAAATTATCAGTGCAAATGTCTTACAAGCTGCATGGTTTGCGGCTATGGATAATAGGTGAAAATAACGTACCTGAATTCGATATCTCAGAATTGATTTACTAAAAACTATCTTGAATCTACGAACAAATTCCTACACAACAGTACACGAACTTGGGGGCAATCAGTGGTTACCCCGTGGGGGACCCTCCGATGCTTAAGTCAGTAAAGGGTTCTGAGGAAATAATAAAGAATAGTATCAAAATGTGAATGTACCTGTTGAACTGACCTAAGGGCCTATTTATAGGCGCATGACCTGTTCTACTCCTGATGGAATAGGAAGTCCTAATTGAGATAAACTTATAACTCTTTGTACTTATCTGATCCTTGAATCCCAAACTGATTAGGATAAGGTCGGATGAGAAAACATAGGGACTAGAGTCAGACCTGGATTCTCCTTTCTTGTAGGGTACGGAAGTGCCTTCTAGCAGGTTGTGGATTGTCTCAAGATTATAGCCGGCTAAGGTACTGACACGGTTATCGGGTTTGTACGTCCTCAGGCTGGATTAAGATTTCAGATCACTTTGTGGGTCAGGTTCACTTGGCTTTCTTGACCTTAACTGTGAGACAAACCAAACGGCTCTTGTTGACCCGATCTCGTGGTCCGAGACGGGCGAGATGAATTGGGTAAGTTATCAGAAGTCGCCCCACAAGTGTGAGAAGTTCTTTAGGGCTTCTGGCGGTGTGAGTCAGCTTGGATTTCAAACGGATCGGTATTAGGGCTATGTGACTCGCTTTTATCCCAATATTCTTGGAGCTTCCTTGAGAAGCTAGAGTCTTTTCAGTGCCTGGGGCAGTATTCCCAATTTTTGAAATTTGGAACCACCTAAAGTCCATTTGCCATGTGGCGTACCGTTTCAGACATTTAATCATGGCGACTCTTCATTTCATTTTTATCTCTTATTTAAACGCCACTAGAACCCGTTTCACCACTTTTGCACCTTTGCGTCTCTTCCTTATTTCGGCGATTTATGCTCTTTCAGTCCTATTTCTAGCGACGCTTACGTCTACCTAATTCTCTCTTTTTGCAAGTAAGTAATTCTTCCTTCGTTTCTCTTACATCATGCTAATATGATTGGACATGTGTGGTATTCTATGCTTTTCATTTCTTCTTAGCATGTTTGATGCCATATCAGAATTTATGCCGTGTTATGACCGAAGTTTGTTAGACTAGGGGTACTCACATCTTTGATCTTGCTAAATGCGCTTAATCGTACATCATTTATCTTATTACATTGACTGTCAAAATAAATCACCGTTGGCCGGAATCTGGGTTATTTTCACCTAATTTTGGGTTTTCATGAACAAGACACACATTTTTTATGAGGTAGATGATGAACTTGATGAATGTGTTGAACACCATTTGTCTTAGGCTTCCTTCTGGCTGAAAATTGGCCTTGGATTTTTTAGGATAGTCTAATCTAATTCTAACATGTTTTAGGGTTTTATTTCCTAGGCGATCATCTATTCGTCTTCATCTATAAGCACCGGCTCCAGTGATAGCCTCTTCACTATTTTATATAGAGAGATCTCTGATTTAGTTTCTCATACTTTTATTTCAATGGACCGGTCTAACTGTCATCCCACCCCTAGGATTAAGAAGAAAGCCGGGAGGATGGACCCTATAGAGACTAATTTAAATAAGGAGAGGGCCGTGTCAAGCAAAAACACTTCGAGTTCCTAAATCCAATCGTCTGATCCAGTTTGGAGGGGTGAAGAAGAGCCTGGTGTAGAGGTTAATCAGCCGTACAGAGAGCTAGTCGTTACCCCTGCTCCTAAAGGGTACTGTATGAAAAGGTTAGCCACGAGAAAACCCAACACCAAGGGAAAGGCAAACGTCGATACCATTGGGCCGACGGAAAAGAAAGAGCGCAAGTTAATGCCCCGCATTAAGGATATTGTTCCCATCGTCGATAAGGTAGATTTGGAGTTTGAACGAGTGGTTTTTAGATGGATACGGAGGTCCACCATTATGCTGCCGTCTTAATCATAACGCGTATATTCGCCTCTAAATGATTGGTTCAGCATTTATTTAGACCAAATTTGGTATGGTTTTATTTACCCGCTCCTCACCGGTATATGTGATTTGTTGAGATTCTAGAATGTTTGTCCAGTACAAATTCACCCTCTCTGTTGGAGCAATATTGTGGGGCATCACCGGCTGTGTGTTGATCTAGGCCTTTTATTCGATCTAGATTTTTTTAAGCGGATCGCTTCTTGCAAGCTTAACAAAGGGGAGGATCATCTTCACTTTGCTTCTAGGAAGGGTTTCTACCATTTTGCTAGTCGCCCTGACTCTTTGAAGAATTTTAAACAATTCTTAGTGCTCATAAAATTAGAGGAGGGAGTGCCTGCATTCCCGACTCGCTGGTCACTGAAGGTTCCTCCCCCCTATTCAGCCCCTAAGGATGTTTATAAATTTAGGATTAAAGTTATCAGTGGTCTGCTGGCCAAAATTTGGTCTTTAGCCAATGCGGCCTATGCTTTTACTAACAACTGTCAAATTTTGGAAATTAACCCATCCGTTGAGGGCAACTATGTTTTCATCCTGGTCCAAATCTTCCTGGTAAGCCTCTGCATTGTCCTAACTTTGATTTTTTTTATTTTAAGTATGTCGAAAGCGGCTGACATTTTTTCCGGCTTGTTAGAAAAGAGATCCAGAAACTTGACACAGGAAAACACTCGTGTTGAGCCTGTAATAGTTCATGAAAATGCTGACCCTTCTGCCAATGCAGAGTTACTTGGTAAGGGGGACGGATCAAAGAGGAAGAAGAAGACCAACCCCAAGAGCTAATAGGCGACCCCCCGACCAAGAAGGCTAAAGATAGTGAGGTAATTTCTTCCCTTCTCTGTTTTGTTCACTAAACATGCTTTTTAACTTGCTTTTGTTGGAAACAATGATCCGGAACAACAAATAGTCCGGATCAGGTTTGAAGTAAACAAAACACCTAAGTACAAAAAGACCTAAGTCATTACATCTAAACACATAACCAAGACATTTAAAGTCTAAGACAATTAAAGATAAGTACGTAAGCGTAAATGGAAGCATCCAGTTAAAGTTTAGAAAGGAAACGAACTTTGAACCGCCCAAAACAGCATCCAGAAGAACTGAATGCACTAGCATCCAGAAGAACTGAATGCACTAGCATCCAGAAGAACTGAATGCACTAGCATCCAGAAGAAGACGAATCCGGGGATATTAAGTCTGAAGACATCCAGAAGACTTAAATATCAAGACAAAGGGAATAATTCAAAGTATGAAATTCCCTCCATTCTTTTGTTCTATAAGTCAAAGATTCCTTTCCTTAAAGCAAAATGATAAGTAGCACTTTTCAGAGAAAGGATAAAGGACTGACACAGGAAAGAGAAAAAGGTAATAACCTTTTTCACCTAGACTAATTAGAAGACGCGTGGAGCTCACATCAAAAAGAATCTGGCATAAAAGTTGGCAAGACACTAAAATACAAGAAAATGATTACTGATAACTTTTCAGCCTCAATCCTAAGGGTTCAAACAGGTCAAAATCTCTGTCTAACGGATTGATCAATAGATCCGGAAGCGCCACATATTACCTAATGAATGGTGAAGATTAAATACAAGTTCAACAATGCACAACGGCTACATTTATGATCAAAGCCTATAAAAGGGAAGCTTCACAAGTTGAGAAGGTACTGGTTGATTTTAAGAAAGCTATATACAAGAGAATTCGCTAAAAGAAATCAGTTTACAAATCCATCCAAGAACCAATCCATTTAAAATTTGTTGTAAGGATTCCCAATTTAAGTTATAAACTTGAGGAAGTCCAAAAACCAAAATCTTTGAGAAGACAAAGTGTAAAGATCTCCTACTTGGGTGAGTAGTGAGATTGGGATATAGCTTGAAGTAGGTGCTTTGGGTGGGATCTCCCTGTAGGACTCATCTTAGGTTTGGGTAGAAATCTAGGTGGTATATCCTACTAAAGATAAAAGGACTCAGCTAGGAATTGAGATTTTTAGTGGTATATCCTACATCCAAAAAGGGGTACCATCCGGAGATAAGCTGTAAGGCTTGATTCCTGCTAGTTAGAAAGGAATCCACTAGTGGAAAAGCTCGGAGGAAAGAAACTCCGGGGACTGGAGTAGGCGGGGCTGAACCAGGATAAAGTACTTGTGTTTGAATTTCTAACCCTTTATTTATTTGCATTACTATTTTCATAACTACATCATCCGGATCCATCCCCCGGATCATATTCAAACACGCTACATAAAGACTTCTCAAAGTCTATTTATTCTGCGAAAAAAGGTCATTCACCCCCTCTAACCTTATTTAGACCCCCCATAAGGACCAACAAGTGGTATCAGAGCAAGTGCTCAAACTAAAGATCTAACAATCTCGAGCTAAAGGTCCATATATTTTGATTCAAGAATCAAAATGAGTTTCCAAAACTCATAGCTCCTTCTAAAGGGTATGTCTATTACCCGACCTCCACTCTTCACCTGTGAACACTATACATTCTGGAAAAACCAAATGAAGAAATTCATTCAGGCTCAAAGCATGATGGCATGGATGGTAATTAAAGATGGTCCATATGAGACTACTCATGAAGTAGATGGTTTAACTATCTGCAAGCCCTCAAGTCTATGGGATGAAAATGATTATAAGAGATTGCGTGAAAATGCAAATGCTATTAACATGCTTCATTGTGCTCTTAGTACAGCTAAATTCGATAGGATATCAGGATATGAAACAGTATAAGAAATATGGCAGAAGCTGGAAGTGACCTATAAAGGAACAAATAAGGTTAAAGAAGCCAAAATTGACCTACTACGACAGAAGCTTGAATCCTTCAAGATGGAGCCCAAAGAATCCATCAACAGTATGAATACTAGATACACCAATCTAATAAATGAATTGAAGAGGCTAGGGAAGGAAATATCAGAAGTTGACATGGTTAAGAAAATACTCCAGAGTCTCACCAAGGAATGGGACAACAAGACGACTACCATTAAGGAAGCTCATGACTTAAACTTCTATAGTTATGATGAGCTCATTGGTAATCTCTTGAATCAAGTGCTATCTCTAGAAAGATACAGCTACCAAGAAAAAAGGATGAAAGAAAAGAAGAAGGCCATTGCACTTAAGGCAGACTCTGCCAGATCAGCCTCTTTCGGATCAGAAAAGCAGCCAAAAGAATCAAAGTATAGTGAAGAAGATATAGCTATGCTAGCCAAGTACTTTGACAAATTCATGAAGAAAAAGGATAGAAGGAGATCCAGAAGATTTGAATTAAGAAGGCCTAAGAAAGGGACATGAAGAAGGGATAAGCCAAGTTAGGCTCCGGAAGAAAAGAAAGGTCCGAAAAAAGATGCTGCCTGCTTTGAATGCGAGGAAAAAGGGCACTTCAGAACCAAATGCCCCAAGCTAAGGAAGGAAAAGAAGTGTAAGAAGAAAGCTATGGTAGCCATATGGAGCAATAGTGAAGAAAGTAGTAGTTCATCTTTAATATAAGAGGAAGAGACTGCTCACTGTGCATTCATGGCATTGACGGATCCGGAGGCAGAGCAATCCGGAAGAAAGTCATGCAAGCAAGACACTGAACCAATTGGGGATTCAGAATCAGAATCAACAAACACTGAGGTATGCCTTAGATCCACAGAAGATCAACATACATGGTATATTAATAGTGGATGCTCAAGGCACATGACAGGTTATGAGAAGGCCTTCATCACCTTAATCCGGAAGAGAAGAGGAAAAGTAAGCTTTGGAGACAATCAAAAGGGACAGATCATTGGGCATAGAACCATTGGATCTGAAATACAAATAGAAGATGTCTCTCTAGTTGATTGACTAAAGTTTAACTTACTCAGTGTAGCATAACTCTGTGCTAAAGGAAGAAAAGTCACCTTTAACTCCGGAGGATGCTCACTCTATGATAGTAAGTCTAATCAACTCATTATTTATGCACCAGAGTAAATAATATTTATTATGTTAACATTAAAAATGATAAAAAAAATATACGCTTGGTGCCTAAAGAAGAAGAATCATTGCTATGGCACCAGAGGTTGGGATATGTTAGCATGAACCTCCAGTCCAAACTGGCCAAAAAGGAATTGGTAGTGGGTTTGCCTAAGGTTGCTTTTGATAAGGATCATCTATGCACTGCATGTCAGTTAGGTAAACAACATAAGAAAAGTTTCCCTTCCATCTCCTACATTCCTTCCAAAAGAGCACTTGAGCTCTTGCACATTGATCTCTTCGGTCCAATCAAACCATTAAGTTTAGGTAGAAGAGAGTATACCATGGTCATTGTGGATGATTATTCTTGATATACATGGGTCATCTTGCTAGCAAGCAAAGATGAAGCCTTTGACCTATTCTAAAAAACATTCATCCGGATAGAAGTAGAACAAGGCATAAGCATTGCACGAATCTAGAGTGATAATGGTGGTGAGTTAAAAAATAAGCACTTTGCTGAATTTTGTGACTCCAAGGGCATTGAATATAACTTCTCCGCCCCTCATACTCCTCAACAGAACTGATTTGTTGAGAGAAAAAATAGGACCATAGTTGAGATGGCTAGAACAATGCTCAGTGAAAATTGTTTGCCAAAATATTTTTGGGGTGAGGCCGTAAACACAGCATGTTATATTTTGAATAGAACTCTCATTAGAAAAACCATAAAAAAGACCCCCTATAAAATTTGGAAGGGAAGGAAACCCAAAATTGGGTATTTCAAAGCCTTTGGATGTAAATGCTACATCCTTAATGATAGAATGCAGCTAGGAAAATTTGATCCTAAGTTTGATGAAGCAATTTTCCTTGGCTACTTAACACATAGTAAAGCTTACAGAGTATATAACAAATGAACTCAAACTGTGGTAGAGTCTATACATGTAGATTTCGATGAGACTAACCATGCAGGCAAAGGAAGTTCCACTCTGAAAGATCCAATTCCGGAAGCTAAAAACTTTAGAAAAGAGAAGGAAGCCAAAGTTCCTGATTCCTTCCAAATTAAGAAGTACAAAGAAGAAGATGAAGGAATATCTTTCGATCCAGAAGTACTAGAAGTTAATCTCAATCCACATGAGATAAACTTCAATGATGGTTAAGAAGAGGAAGCTGAGACAGAAACGGAACAAGTTCAGGTCCAACATGAAGATCTACCAAGGGAAGTCTAGACTCACAGGGATCATCTGGTTGCTGCCATTTTGGATAATGTCCAAAATCTAGTTAGAACCAGGGGACAACTTAACAGAATGATGAGCCATGCTGCCTTTGTCTCTTTCATTGAGCCAAAGAAGTTTCTAGAGGCTGAAGGAGATGAAAGCTGAATGATGGCCGTGCAAGAAGAACTATTTCAATTCACCAGGAATGATGTATGGGATCTAGTAGCACCTCTAAAAGGAAAGTCAATAATTGGCACCAAATGGGTATTCTGGAATAACCTAGATGAATCCGGAGTAGTGGTGAGAAACAAGGCAAGATTGGTTGCCCAAGACTACAATCAACAGGAAGGGACTTTAAAGAAAAATTTTCCCCTGTAGAAAGATTGGAGGCAATCCGGATTCTATGTGCTTTTGCATCATTCATGGGATTTATATTGTTCCAAATGGATGTCAAAAGTGCATTCCTCAATGGAGTTATCTAGGAAGAAGTCTATGTAAATTAGCCACCTAGATTTGAAGACCCAAAGCATCTGAGTCATGTGTATAAACTGAAGAAGGCTCTCTATGGATTAAAGCAAGCACCAAGAGCTTGGTTTGAGAGACTCACCACATTTCTCATATCCAAATGGTATATCCGGGACAAGGCATATACAACCCTCTTTATTAAGAAGAAGAAAGATGATATTATCCAGTCCAAATTTATGTGGATGACATCATCTTTGGTGTAATAAATGAAATATGTGTGAAGAATTTAGCTCTCAAATGTAGAAGGAGTTTGAGATGTCCATGAGGGGAGAACTCAATTACTTCCTTGGTCTGCAAATCAAGTAAAGTCCAGATGGGATTTTTATAAACCAATCTAAGTATACTAAGGAGATTTTGAAGAAGTTTGAAATGGACAAAAGTAAGCCTATGTCCACTCTAATGGGTTCAGATACAGTCCTATCCAAGGATTATGAAGGAGAAGAGGTTGATCATAAGCTATATAGAGGAATGATTAGATCACTTCTATACTTGATAGCTAGCAGAACTGACATACACTATGTAGTATACTATTTTGCAAGATATCAAGCCAATCCTAAGGATTCACATCTCAAGAAAGTAAAGAAGATCCTTAGGTACCTACTAGGAACCACTGAAGTTGGATTATAGTATCCTAGTAATGGAGAATTCACACTCTAAGGCTTCACTGATGCAGATTATGGCCGAAATACTCTTGAGAGGAAGAGTACATCCAAAGGTTGTCATTGCCTTGGAGATTACATAGTCTCATGGTATAGCAAAAAGCAAACTTCAGTTGCCTTATTAACCATAGAAGCAGAATATATGGCAGCAGGAAGTTGTGTAGCTCAACTTCTTTTGATCAAGCAACAATTAGAAGATTATAGAGTCCAATCCAGATTTGTGGATGTAACGTGTGACAACAAAAGTGCTATTGATGTGTCAAAAAATCCAGTACTGCACAGCATGATGAAACATGTCAACATAAGACATCATTTCATCCGGGATCATGTAATGAAGAACGATGTTGCACTGGTGTACATTCCAACCAATGAACAAAGATCATATATTTTTACTAAGCCATTGAGTAAAGATTAATTTGGCAAGCTAAGGGAGTCAATTGGAATGTCTAATCCAATTTGAAGAAAATTTGGAAGACTGTATAAAGTTAACTTGGATTTTTAACAAGACAAAGAATCCGGAAGAGAAAGAGAAATGAAGTTAACTCTACTCCGGAGGGAATATTGCCATTTCAGCAGACGAGAATGATATATAGCAGTAAAAGCGAATAAAGGTAACTGTTCCCTTTTAAATTTCAAATGTTTATTGGGAGTTACACACGCGGTAAATTCAACAGCTATTTTTAAAAATAAACCATTCCAATTCTCCGGTTAAACGGAATTTACCTCTCTCCTAAAATTTAACCTACCATGTCATCAATCCAGCCAAAGTTAACAACGTTTGAAATACCAAAACACCCTCACCTTGAAAATTCTATACAAACCCCTCCAAATTTCCTCTTCTTCCTCACGCGAGCAACTCAATACTGTTACTCTACAAAAATCCAACCTCAAACCCTAAATTCTTCAAACTCTCTAAAATGGCAGCCATAATGACAAGCGAAGGAATCAAAATGCTCCCTTAAAGAAACATCGTTAAAGAATATGCTCTTAACGATAAAGATTTCACACCCATCAACCTAAAACCCTCTAACTCAGTAGTTTCCACTGACTGCTTAGGAGACGATTTCCTTTTTAAAACAGACCCTTACTCCAAACTAATTGAGGATCAACATCTAAATAATTTCCTCAAAATCCATTGCCCAACCTATCTAGATTTAGTGAGGGAATTCTACTCCAATCTAAGAGTACACTCTTTCTATGACGCAGTGAGAACCAAGGTTCAAGGAAAGGTAATAACCATCACGCCGGAATTCTTTGAAAAATACTTAAACATGAAAAATGACAATGTTCAGCTTAGAATTGATGGGGATGAACAACAAGTAAAGTATGAACCCAAGATGTGGTTGCATTCGAATTACTTTGGGGATAAATTCTCAATATACTTTCCGAAAGTGCGAAGATTTCTGCAGCACGCACTTGCCAAGCTAGTTCTAATCCAGAAGGGCTCTCTCACCATAGTATCTTCTTTCTATCACTGCGTATTAAAACACCGGGTGGAGAGTAGAGTTGTAAACATGCTAGTGCTAATCATCCACTACCTAAGGCAGTACAAGAACTCCTATGGTGACCTTATCACCAGGATTCTTGTTGTAAATGACGTAAAATTATCCGGGTTCCAAGCTATAAATGGAAAGGAAATTCTCGAGCTGAGCTTCGAAGAGAAATGGAATGAAGAGAAAGCCAAGAAATTGAGGGATGAGAAAAGGAGCAAGGCCCGGAAGGTAGTTGATCCGGCTGAAGATGCTCTGGTTCCTAAGAAGGCCAGAACCACCAAACCACAAGCATAAAAGCAAGTTGCCTTGGTTTTGGTGGAAGAAATCAATGAGGACACTCAAACCCTCACTTAATTGCTGAAAAAGAGCCCGGAGAAGCCTAAGCCAAGGGGAAGACTAATAAAAGTAGCAGACAAGAAAAGAAAAGCTGGAAAAATCCCTAAGGTGATAGTAGAGGATGTTGAAAAAGAGGATGAGGCTCTGAAATAGAAAAGAAGGCAGTTCACAAGAAAAGGGTGCACATTTGTTGAGGCAGTTGCAGCCTAAAAGAGCAAAGCTAAGAAGCCTGCAAGAATAGTGATAAATGAGGAAGCTGTAAAAAGGGCAGAAGATGAAAAATTAAATGAAGCCAAGAAAACAAAGGGCAAAAATTTGCCCAGCTCCATTGAGGAAGTCATACCGGAAGACCCTTAATACAATGAAATAAGGGAAGCCATTAAAGATAATGATCGGATCAATAACCTTACAACAGAAGGACCCAGAGGCTCTTTTGGCGCCAAGGCCATTCTAGTTGATCTAATAGATATGGCAACTCTAGCCCAAGATCTAGAAGCTGATAATTTTCCATTCATGCCCAGAACTGGCCACTCCCTAAAAACTTGCTATATGTTGAAGTTGAGAAAGTCATTGATAAAAGTCCTGAAAAGGTACATAAAGAGGGTGTTAAGGACATTGCCAACATGCTTGGGGGAGAAATTAAAAGTCCTAAAAAGGCATCTAAAGGGAAGAATGAGGACATTTCCTGTCATCTGGGGGTTGTGGAGTTGGAAGAAGAAAGAGCAGTTATAAACAATTCAGCTATGCCTGCTAATGAGGTAATTCCGGACTCAGTCTTATTTAATATTAATCCTAATGTCGCTGTTGCTGTTGAAATAGTAGATGATGAAGAGGATAAATTAGATACACACACTCCAAGTGTATCTAAGGAATAAGAGTCCAACCCAGAAGACACTATTCTGAGGAGGGACTTGGTCTAGGTTCCTAAGGGCACACTCCTAGAGTGGACTCAAGGGGTGAGGCTAGTCTGGGGGAACGGTTGGAAGAGAAGAAAGGAGAAGAAGAAGAATCCATCGGAGAAGAATCATCTAGCTCTGATGAGATTGGAAGCAGCTCCGGATTATAATCTCCTCCTCTTACTAGTCTAATCAGAATACCAACCTCTAGCGTCAATCAAACTAGAGATAAAAAGATCACAACAGCCCTAAAAATCCTATTAGAGGCTACCCATGAGGAACATGAGGAGAGATACATCAAGCAAAGTCTTCGTAACATCTGCAAGCATCTCAAATTCCATTGAAAAAGTATTGATTGAACAATTCTCACCTCTGGATTTGAAGACTAAAATAGGGGAGATAAAGGGGTGCATGAAGAAGATAGAGCAGAAAGTCAAAGACTTCCCCACTATAGATTTAGTGGCTGAGGTATCCCTTGCAAAAGTCACCCCGGTGCTGAATGAGCTGAAAATAAGTGTAGAAGTAGCCAATTGTTCTGCTGATCAGGCTAACATCGGAGCCATAAACAACTGTGCTACTATATTGGACAAGATCACCTCCTCCTCTTCTGAATTGTCCACTGAAATAAAAGAGTACCTGGACTCCAAGTTTGAAAACTTGTCAAAATTCATTGCTGAAAAAGAAGAGAAGTCTGTACTTCCTTGCCTCAATCAACAACATCAGGATATTTTAAATAAACTCACAAAGTTCATTAAGGAAGACTTGCTAAACTATTAGCAAAACAAATGGAGAACATTGCTAAAGAGGTTGCAGGCCAATTGAATGGGCAGGATGCAGTCATAAATAACACCAAAGCAGAGCTGCATAAGGAATTTATGACAGTCAATGATAGTATTCATAACCGCAGAAGGGGTATGGGGCAAGAAATTGAAAAGGTGGTCTAAAATTTATCTAATCTTTCCATCTCCCGATCTTCCATACCTTCTATTCCGAAAAGTCCGCTCAACTCAGTCCTTCAAGACCTTATCCAGCACATTAGGGACACTGGCTTCTTCTGACACAAAGGTATTGCCACTCTCATCAAAGCCCTCTTCCCCTGCTTTGATGAGAAGGATCGTGAATATGTTATCCAAATGCATCATTACCTTACAAAGTCCTATACTCAACTTTAGAGGGTATTCCGGCCCCTGCATCTAGCTCCTGCTACAGTTGATAAAATCATTGAGCAAAGAAAAGAAGGTAATATGGATTACTCCATTTACTCCATAGCGTGGTAAGAAAGTTGGGACGGTAAAACCTACATGGTTATTGACCCCTTAGCTAATGCAAACGAAATGGGGGAGAAGAAAAAGAAGGATGATAGAATTGATGCACAAGGAAAAGGCAAGGAAAAGAAGGGAGAAGCATCTACATCCAGAAAGAAATAATTTTGTAATAGATATAGCTATAAGCAAAATGTAATATCTGTAATAGCTAGTTTCATTTTTCACTTATATAATTCTGTAATTGTAACTCTAGAACTTCATTGATGTTAACTATTGTTAACAACAGAAGTATATATAGTGAAAATCCATTATAAAAAATTGCTTCTAAGGTACAATATGTAATTGTACTATAAAACATTAAAAGCTAGATTTGAAAAATATTAGGGGAGTAACGGATGCTAAAATTATGGGGGAGTAAAAATTGTAAATGACTAAGTATCAAGAATCATACTTGGATTATAAAAACCTCTTTTCCTTATGCTTAGATGTCTTAGGTTTTTGTTTCCATCAAATGGGGGAGATTGTTAGAAACAATGATCCAGAATAACAAATAATCCGGATCGGGTTTGAAGTAAACAAAACACCTAAGTACAAAAAGACTTAAGTCATTTCATCGGGACACATAACCAAGACATTCAAAGTCCAAGACAAGTGAAGACAAGTTCCTTAGCATAAATGGAAGCATCCGGTTGAAGTTTGGAAATGAAACAAACTTTGAACTGCCCAAAACAGCATCCGGAAGAACTGACTACACTAGCATCCGGAAGAAGACAAATCCGGGGATATTAAGTTTGAAGACATTTGAAAGACTTAAATATCAAGAAAAAGGGAATAATTCAAAGTATAAAATTCCCTCCATTCTTTTGGTCTCTAAGTCAAAGATCCCTTTCCTTAAAGCAAGAAAAAAATGACAGCTAGCACTTTTCAGAGAAAGGACAAAGGACTAACACAAGAAAGAGAAAAAGGTAACAACCTTTTTCACCTAGACCAATAAGAAGGCACGTGAAGCTCACATGAAAAAGCCACTGGCATAAAAGTTGGCAAGACACTAAAATACAAGAAAGTAATCACTGACAACTTTTCAGCCTCAATCCCAAGGATTCAAACGGGTTAAAATCTCTATCTAACGAATTGATCAATAACTCCAGAAGTGCCACATATTACCTTATCAACGGCGAAGATTAAATACAAGTTCAACAACCCCAACAAATACATTTATTATCAAATCCTATAAAAGGGAAGCTTCACAAGTTGAGAAGGTGATAGTTGATTTCAAGAAAGCTATATATAAGAGAATTTGCTAGAAAACAATCAGTATACAAATCCCTCCAAGAACCAATCCATTTAAAATCTGTTGTAAGGATTCCCAAGTGAAGTTATAAACTTGAGGAAGTCCAAAAACCAAAATCTTTGAGAAGACAAACTGTAAAGATCTCCTACATGGGTGAGTAGTGAGATTGAGATATAGCTTGAAGTAGGTACTTTGAGTGGGATCTCCCTATAGGACTCAACTTAGGTTTAGTTGGAAATCTAAGTAGTATATTCTACTAAAGACAAATGGACTCAGCTAGGAATTAGGATTTCTAATGATATATCCTACATCCAGAAGGGGGTACCATCCGAAGATAAACTGTAAGGCTTGATTCCTGCCAGTTGGAAAGAAATCCACTAGTGGAAAAGCTCGAAGGAAGGAAACTCCGGGGACTGGAGTAAGTGGGGTCGAACTAAGATAAAATACTTGTGTTTGAATTTCTAACCCTTTATTTTTTTTGCATTACTATTGTCAGAACTGTGTCATCTGGATCCATTCCCCGGATCATATTCAAACACGCTACACAAAGACTTCTTAAAGTCTATTTATTCCTCGAAAAAGGGTCATTTAGCCCCTCTGACCTTATTTAAACCCCCACAGGGACCAACATCTTTTAATTTATCATAGACGACTATAGAGAAAGTGGCTTCTCCCCCACCGGAATTGTCCTCCACCTTGCGAACTGTGGAGATTACCCCCTCGAGATTAAAAGAGCAGTTGATTGGTTTGGCCAGTAAAAATAGCTCAATTTCTAGAGTTCAAATTCAAGAAGCTTTACGCCTACCTCTACCTCTTCCCTGTAAAGTTGCCAAGTATAAAATTGAGAAATTTTGTCAGGCGGCTGCCCTTTTGCTTAAGGCGTCTTCTCAGGTTGGTTGATTGGATTTATTCCTTGCTTAAGAATATATATCCTTTCTTTTTCCCTGAGCCTGATCTTCAACTATTTTTGTTAGCTTATGTCTCGCTCAGCTGATATGAATAATAGGGCTAACAAAATTAAGGCAATAGAGGAGAAGAATGCCTTGGCTCACACCCAGATTAAGCTTTTACTGGATGCAAATAAGGCGCTCGAGGCGAAGGTAAAAAATGCTGAGGCGGATATAAAAGTTGCTCACGATGAGACCCGTTCCCTCAAGCTGGCTCATGACGAGGCAAGAGAGAAGGGTGGTCAAGCCAAGAGGAGCTAGCAAAGGTTAAAGAAGACTTGGTGGCTAGCTAAAATAGCATCGAGAAATTTAAAGATGCTCTGGCTGGCATGCTGAACATAGGCCTCGCCTATAGACAAAGAATTTTCAGTGCTTGTTCGGCTAGCCACACAGACTTATCACATAGACTTCTTGCTGGCGTTCCCTATCCTAAATTGGGTGAGCCTTTACCTGAGCTGGACCAAGAGAGGTCTCTAGAGAGCAGAGGAAGAAGTGGAGAGCTTGGCGAAGATGATCAAGCTAAAAATGAAGATAAGGGGGAAATAAATTAATTCTGCATGATGGCTCGGTCCTTCCCACCGCTTAGAATTTGTTATATATATCATTGTAGCTACTTTAGCTTATAGTTGTAATTCTTGTTTCGTACAATGATGATATTTTAAGCCCTTTTGAGGCGTTTTCTTAAGGTTTTATTTCTATGCCTTATTTTTATAGCTGGTCTCATATTTCTAGCCGTTTTAGATGATTGAGTAGGTCTTATGTTTAGGCATATATTTTTTGCTTAAGTCGAGCATTTTACTTGCACCGATCTTACTTGGTTAGTGAATTTTTTGTGTTTTAGGGGTGGTTTCTGTTAGATATGATGTATGTCCTAGAGGCAATTAGGGCAATATATCTCAGTTAGTTTTATTTGTACGAACAAAGTTATATTAATAAAGACATTCTTTTGTTATATCAATGATTGTGAAAATATATTATGACTGGTTTAGAATATATTTATTGTTTTATTTGTAAATATCCATGACATAATTATAACACGAATTGCAAGGGCATACTAAGACTATGTTGGTGAGAAATATTGGCAAACAATGATCCGGATCACAAAATTAAATCAATCCGGATCAGGTTTGAAAGAAACAAAAACTGTTCCAAGAAACAAAAACTTAAACTATGTAAATCCTTAATCCAAATGGAAACATTCGGATAAAGATCCAGCTACAAAGCTGAGCATATGGAATCATCAGAATAAAGCTTGGAAAGGAAATAAACTTTAATCCCTCAAGAATAGTATCTGGAAGAGCTGAATGCTATATCTTCAGAAGAAGGTACATCCGGAGAATAAGAGTCTAAAGACATCTGGAAGACTCATCCTTGAAGACAATGGGAAAAGTTTCAAAGTTAGATTTTCCCTCCACCTTTTGGTTTATAAAGTCAAAGATCCTTAAGACAAAGACAAAATGATAGCTTGGATTTTTTAGAGAAAGGACCAAAGGACTGATACCAGACTGAGAAAATTGAAAACCTTTTTCACCTTGACCAATAAGGAGGCGCATGGAGCTTACACCAAAAAGCTAATGGTGTAAAAGTTGGTGCATCATAAAATGCCAAGTAAAACAAACACTTACCACTTTTCAGCATCAATCCCTAGGATTCAAACGGGTCAAATTACAGTCTAACGGATTGATCAATGGTTCTAGAAGTGCCACCTATAACCTGATCAAGGGTGAAGATTTATGACAAGTTCAACAACCCACAATGGCTACATTTATGATGGAAGCTTATAAAAGGGAAACTTCACCAAATAAGAAGGTTGGCTATTTGATTGACGAAAATAAGTAACAAAGAACAAGCATTCAATCAGCTTACAAATCCCTCCAAGAATCAATTAAATTCCACATCTATTGTAAGGATTCCTAAGTGAACTATAAAGTTAAGAAAATCCAAAAACCAAAACCTTTGTGAAAAATAAGAGTGTAAGAATCTCTAACTTGGGTGAGTTGTGAGATTGGGATACAACTTAAAGTTGGTGCTTTGAGTGAGAAATCCTTATAGGACTCAGCTTAGATTTAGGGTAGAAGTCTAAGTGGTATACCAACTAAAGACTAAAGGACTCAGCTAGGAGTTGGTGCTTCTAGTGGTATATCCTACATCCGGAAGGGGTTACCATCCGAAGACAAATTGTAAGGCTTGATTCCTGCCAGTTGGAAAGGAATACACTAGTGGAATAGCTCAGAGGAAGGAAAATCCGGGGACTAGAGTAGGCGGGGCTGAACCAGGATAAAAACCTTCTGTGTTTGATTTCTTTAGCTTTTATCTATTGCATTATATTGTCATAATTGCATCATCCAGATCCATCATCCGGATTATATTCAAACACGCTACACAAAGACTTTTTATAGTCTTTTAATTCCATGAAAAAGGGGTCAATCACCCCCTCTGACCCTATATAGACCCTCATAGGGACCAACAAGTGGTATCAGAGCCCGTGCTCAAACTACAGATCTAACAATCTCGAGCTAAAGGTCCATATATTTTGATTCACATATCAAAATGAGTTTCTAAAACTCACAACTCCTTCCTGAGGGTATGTCTGTTACCTGGCCTCCACTCTTCACCGGTGAACACTACATGTTCTAAAAAAACTAGATGAAGAACTTTATCCAGTCACAAAGCAAGCAAGCATGGTTAGTTATTAAAGATGGTCCATATGAGCTTACTTATGAAGTAGAGGGTATGACTACCCGAAAGCCATCAAGTATATGGGATGAGAATGATATTAAAAAGTTATATGAAAACTCAAATGCTATTAACATGCTTTATTGTGCTCTTAGTGCAGCTGAATTCAATAGGATATCTAGATGCGAGACTGTAAAAGAGATTTGGAAAAAGCTGGAGGTAGCCTATGAAGGAACCACAAAAGTAAGAGAAGCTAAGGTTGATCTACTCTAACAAAAGTTTGAATCCTTCAAGATGGAGCCTGAAGAATCAATCAGCAGCATGAACACTGGATACACCAATCTAGTGAATGAAATGAAGAGGTTGGGAAAGGAGATTCCAGAAGTAGAAATGGTCAAGAAAGTGCTCCGGAGTCTCAACAAGGAATGGGACAATAAAAAGACTGCCATTGAGGAAGCTCATGTCTTAAACTTTTATAGTTATGATGAACTCATTGGTAATCTTCTAACCCATGAATTGTCCTTGGAGAGATATAGCCAACAAGAAAAGAAGCATGAGGAGAAAAAGAAGGCCATTGCACTTAAGGCAGAATCCACCTGATCAGCTTCATCCGGAGAGGAAGAGCAAATCAATGAATCAATGAGCACCGAAGATCAACTTGCTCTACCAACCAGAAGGCTCAATTGATTCATACAAAAGAAAGATAAAAGGAAATCAAGAAAGTATGAATCCCAAAAACTAAGAGAAGGAACTTCCAGAAGAGAAAGGCCTAGAAGAAGTCCGGAAGAAAAGAAGGATCCAGAGAAAGAAACTGCATGTTTTGAATGTGGTGAGAAAGGCCATTTCAGAACAAAATGTCCCAAGCTTAAGAGAACCAAAAAGTTTAAAAAGAAGGCAATGGTTGCTACTTGGAGCAACAGTGAAGAAAGTAGCAGCTCATCTTCAACAGAAAAAGAAGAGACTGCCAATTGTTTATTCATGGCTCTGACTGATCCAGAAGCAGAGCAATCCGGAAGGAGTGCTCCAAGCAAGAAATAGTGCAAATCAAAGAATCAGAATTAGATACAGCAAACATTGAGGTAAATTCTTGTTCTAATTTTGCTTCTAATCTTGACCTTGCTAGAGATCTATCTATTGTAATTAAGGGTGTAAAGAAGAATTCAAAAGTAATCAAGTCCCTTAAAAGAGCAGTAATGGAGTTAGCAGAAGATGCTGAAGTAATGGCACAAGACATCAATTTGGTTAGAGCAACCAAGCATATTGATGTTGTGGAGGAGAACTTCCTGAGGAATCAAGTCTAGATCCTAAATGCAAATGTAATGGGACTGGAGAGAGAAATCAATCTATTAAAGGAAGTATCCAGGCCTGCTTAAAACAGATTCCAAAAGACCCCTAATCAAAGGATAAAGGAAGTTAGTAGGCAACCACAAGCTCAAAGATATACTACTGCTCAAAAGGGAAAGGCTAAGGTAGCCTACAACTAACAAACTATCAAAAAAAGAAGAAATTGTGGAGGTGAAGTTGCACCTCCAACCAACTTTCGGATTTATACTTGACCATCCACCAGTGTGTTAAAAGCTGGGTAAAAAGGCAACTATGGGAGGAAGGATCTGGAGAAGATCAGCGAGAAGAAAAAGCAAAACATGCCCATTTCGGGGTGCAGGTTTTGTGAGCAAAATAATCATAATACTAAATCATGTAGATTAAAAAATGGTTATTATAATGTTTACCCTTGGCCTGAGATGGTTATTAACCCGAGAGAACCCAAATCTGATTGGGCACCCAAACCCACTTGATTTATTTTATAGGTATACCTTAGATCCACAGTAGATCAACACATATGGTATATTGATAGTGGATGCTCAAGGCACATGATAGGTGATGAGAAGGCCTTCATCACATTAACCTAGTAGAAAGGAGGCAAAGTGAGCTTTGGAGACAATAAAAAAGGACAGATCATTGGATATGGAAACATTGGATATGAATTAAAAATCGAAGATGTCTCATTGGTTGATGGACTGAAGTTCAACTTATTAAGTGTGGCCCAACTCTGTGACAAAGGAAGAAAAGTCACATTTGATTCCGAAGGCTACTCAATTTATGATAGTAAGTCCAATCAACTCACTCTTTATGCACCTAGAGTAAACGATGTCTATTCTGTAAACATTAAAAATAATAAAAAGAATATCTGCTTGGTGTCTAAAGCAGAAGAATCATGGCTATGGCACCGGAGGTTATGACATATCAGCATGAACTCCTATCTAAACTAGCCAAAAAGGAATTAGTAGTGGGTTTGCCTAAGGTTGCTTTTGATAAGGATCATCTATGCACCGCATGTTAATTAGGTAAATAGCATAAGAAACATTTCCTTTTCATCACATATATTCCTTCTAAAAGAGTACTTGAGCTCCTGCATGTTGATCTCTTTGCCATTGAGTTTAGGTAGAAGAGAATACACCATGGTCATTGTGGATGATTATTCTCGATATACCTGGGTTCTCCTGCTAGCAAGCAAGGATGAAGCCTATAACCAATTTTCAAAAACATTCATCTGGATAGAAGTAGAATAGGGAATAAGCATTGCATGCATCCGGAGTGATAATGGTGGAGAGTTAAAAAAATAAGCATTTTGCTGATTTTTGTGACTCCAAGGGCATTAAACACAACTTCTCTGCCCCTCACACTCCTTAACAGAATGGAGTTGTTGAGAGAAAGAACAGGACCATAGTTGAGATGGCTAGAACAATTCTTAGTGAAAATTGTTTGCCAAAATATTTTTAGGGTGAGGGCATGAATACAGCATGCTGCATATTGAATAGAGCTCTCATTAGAAAGAAAATAGAAAAGACCCCATATGAAATCCGGAAGGGAAGAAAACCCAAAATTGGGTATTTCAAAGCATTTGGATGTAAATGCTACATCCTTAATGATAGAGAGCAACTAGGAAAATTTGATCCTAAATCTGATGAAGCAATTTTCCTTGGCTACTCAACACATAGTAAGGCTTACAGAGGTGGAATATAACCCAAAACTGGCTGCATCCTAATTATTTCGGGGATAAATTCTTCACTTATTTCCCAAAAACCCCTAGACTCCTACAGCATGCAATGGCAAAACTCATCCTGATCCGGAAGGGATCCTTGACCACTGTGTCTTCTCTACAACACTGCATCCTTCAACACTGGGTGGGCTATGTAGAAATCAATTGGCCAATACTGATCATCAGCTACCTCAAGAGCCATATTAATATCCGTAGGGCTTTAATCACCCGTATCCTTCAAGCTAATGAGGTAAATCTAAATGGGTTCCATATTGAAAATGCAAAGGAAATTCTGGAGAAGAATTTTAGAAGACTGACATTTGGAGAAGAATGGAATGAGGAGAAAGTGAAGAAGCTAAGGGATGATAGAAGGAACAAGGCCCGAAATATTGCTAATCCGGATGCTATAGCCCCTACTCCTAAAAAGCCTAGGACCAAGGTCCAAAAGAGAGTGGTAGTGGTTCCGGTTGAAGTGGAGGATGAGGATACCTAGACCATTTCCCAACTGCTAAAGAATTCCCCAGTAAAGCCAAAGCCAAGGGGAAGGCTAATCAAAACTGCTGATCTCCTGAAGAAACCGATATGTGATTCAGAGGCCAGGGAAACCATTACAGTCACCGTTGTTGTGATCAGAAAGGGATACCAAAAGGGGCAGAAGAGGAAAGCCTCTAAGTTATTGAAGGGGGGAGATGGGTCGGAAGAAGAGACAGAGGATGAAATGCCTGCTCCCAAGAAGCAGCTCACCCGGAAGGGGTGTACCTTTGATGAGGCAGTAACGGCCCAAAAGCACCAAAAGAAGCCTGCTAAAAAGCCAACCTCTATAGTAATTGATGAGAAGGCTGTGAAAAGGGTTGTGATAAAGGAACTTGCTAGAGCTAGGGCATCAAAGGGGAAGAATGTGCCCGAAAGCAATGAGTCAATTCTCTCGGAGGATCCTCAATATGAGGAAATGATGGCCTTTATGGAAGATTACTACAAGGCCAACAATATAGCCATTGAAGAACCCGGAGGATCATCAAACACTCCAATTCATGTTGATGAGGCTGACTTGGCTGAACTACCAAAACTTTTAAAAGTCGAATCATTCAATTTCATGCTTATCACAGAATCTCTTCCGGAGAACCTGCTACTTCCAAAAGCTGAGTATCTTTCAGAAATAAGACCAGAAAAGGTAGCTGGAGAGGGCATTAAGGACATTACCAATGCGCCTAAGGAAGATATTCTAAAACCTTACAAGGCAATTGTAGGGATGACTGAGGACAGTTCCAATCATCCGAGGGTTATGGTGGAAGATGAAGTAATAGTAGAAGCAACAAATGATCAAGTTTAGCTACCATCCGCTGAGGTAAATTCTGTCTCAAAAAATATTCTCATTAATACTGATGATGTTGCTGCTATTAAAACAGAAATTGCTACAAAGGACACCTTGGATATACAAGTATCTAAGGAAAATGTGCCTAACCCGGATAATGCAATTTCGGAGGAGGGACACGATTTAGGACCTAATAAGCACACTCCTAGAGTGGACTCAACAGGTGAGGCAAGTTTGGAGGATAGGTTGGAGGAAAGGGAAGAAGCTAGAGAGGAGAATGAAAAGGAATCAAAACCTGAACCCTTTGGAAGCAGCTCAAGCTCTGGAGAGGAATCTTCCAG
Organism: Euphorbia pulcherrima; assembly: GCA_947683365.1. Classification (NCBI taxonomy): domain Eukaryota; kingdom Viridiplantae; phylum Streptophyta; class Magnoliopsida; order Malpighiales; family Euphorbiaceae; genus Euphorbia; species Euphorbia pulcherrima. The sequence goes on from CANTUS010000014.1 coordinate 48,922,118, forward strand.
TTCATCTGATGAAGAGGACTTCCCTCCTAAGGTTAGCCCAATGAGAGTGCATGCAAACAATACAGTGAAATCTAAAGTATCTACAGTACTCCATCTCCTCAAGAAAGCCGCTCAAGAAGAAAATAAAGAGGGATATATAAAACAGAGTCTCCGGACCATCCGTGCCCATCTTCGGAGAGTTGAGAAAGATCTGCTAAGACAAGCACATGATCTGGAGTTAAAGCAGGAGCTGGGAGAAATCACGGTATCTCTTAACACCATAAAGGAAAAGGCCTTAGATTTCCCTACTCCCGAAGCCATAGCTGAAGCCTCTCTCTCCCATGTAACTCTAATCCTCAACCAGCTCAAGGAGTGTGGTTCCACAGCAAATAGAATAGCTGATCAAGCTAACACCTTGGCATCCAATAACTATGGAACCATGCTTGATAAGATAACATCCTCATCCTCCGAGCAAATAGAGGAAATAAAAGCCTATCTGGATTCCAAGTTTGAAATCTTTGTCAAAATTCTTAACAGAAAAAGATCCATCTCTAGCAATAAAAGACTTGGGGGTAGATCAACAAGTCATCTAAGAGATGTTTGTGTACTTCATCAAGAAATTCTTCCCCAAGCTCAAGGAGAAAATGTTCGATGAAATAGGGGATGAGCTCTATAATCACATATCCAAACTAGAAAAGCAAATAAGTGAATGGAAGGCCTCCATCTCCAAGGAACTCTCTCTCTCCAGTCTGAGTCTCTACATAATGTCCGGTAAGGGCTTAGTGAAGAAATAACCCTTCTCCAAACCGGAATAAATAATCTCTCCTCATCCGGATCTTCCTCCTCCCAGCCATTCCAGAAAGCCAGCTCCTTTCGGTCTTCCACAATCTCATACAAGCAATTAGGGACTCCAGATTCTTCGGCCAAAAAGGTATGACAACTCTTTTAAAGGTACTCTTCCCTTATTATGATCCAAAAGATCAAGAGCTTGTACAACGCATTCATCCTTCTATAAAGCAGTCATATGATAATTTGAAGAAGACCATCCGGCCCTACTATCTCGCTCCTCCAATAGTTGACAAAATCATTGAAGAAAGGTCTAAGAGGAGTGCTAATTATGCAATCTATTAAAATGCTTGGCAAGCAGCTTGGGACAATAAAGTCATACATGGAAATAGACCCCTAATTTGGAAACAAAAAGGGGGAGAAAAGCATACAAGAGCATGAATCCGGCAAAGGAAAGGAGAAGGAGGGAAGTTTGTCTGGAGGAGACCAGAATTAGACTAGCTATCTTTTGTAATTGTAAAACCTTATAATAGCTAGACTATTGTATTTCTGTAATTTGTAATCTGAACTTCATTGATGTTAACTATTGTTAACATCAGAAGTATATGTAGTGAATATATCTAATTCTCAAAATAATGCTTCTAAAAGTACAATCTGCAATTGTACTAAAACAAACTTAGAAGCTAGAATTGAAAAATATTGGGGGAGCTACGATGCTAGAATTATGGGGGAGTAAAATCTATAAATGTTTAAGTATCAAAAATCATACTTAGTACATATATACTCCATTCCCTTATGCTTAGTTTTTGTTTCCACCAAATGGGGGAGATAGTTGGGAAACAATGATCCGGATCACAAAATTAAATCAATCCGGATTAGGTTTGAAAGAAATAAAAACTGTTCCAAGAAACAAAAACTTAAACTCTATAAATCCCTAATCCAAACGAAAACATCCGGACAAAGATCCACCTACAAAGTTGTCCATTGAAGACATCAAATACATAAGAACATGGAATCATCAGAATAAAGCTTGGAAAGGAAACAAGCTTTAATCCCTCAAGAACAGCATTCGGAAGAGCTAATTGTTATATCTTCAGAAGAAGGCAGATCCAAAGAATAAAAGTCTAAAGACATCCGAAAGACCTAAGCTTGAAGACAATGGGAAAAGTTTCAAAGATAGCTTTCCCTCCACATTTTGGCCTATAAAGTCAAAGATCCTTTCCCAAGATAAAGACAAAATGATAGCTTGCATTTTTCAGAGAAAGGACAAAAGGACTGATATTGAATTAAAAAAGCATAAAGCCTTTTTCACCTAGACCAATAAGGAGGCGCATGGAGCTCACACTAAAAAGCTAATGGTGTAAAAGTTGGTGCATCACAAAATGCCAAGTAAAACGATCACTGACCACTTTTGAACATCAATCCCTAGGATTCAAATAGGTCAAATTATAGTCTAACGGATTGATCAACAGTTTCAGAAGTACTACCTATAACCTGATCAAGGGCGAAGATTTATGACAAGTTCAATAACCCACAATGGCTACATTTATGATGGAAGCCTATAAAAGGAAAACTTCACCAAATGAGAAGCTTGGCTGTTTGATTGATAAAAATAATTAACAAAGAACAAGCATTCAATCAGCTTACAAATCCCTCCAAGAATTAATTAAATTCCACATCTGTTGTAAGGATTCTTAAGTGAACTATAAACTCAAGGAAATCTAAAAACCAAAACCTTTGTGAAAAATAAGAGTGTAAGAATCTCCAACTTGGTGAGTTATGAGATTAGGATACAACTTAAAGTTAGTGCTTTGAGTGAGAACTCCTTATAGGACTCAGCTTAGATTTGGGGTAGAAGTCTAAGTGGTATATCCTACTAAATACTAAAGGACTCAGTTAGGATTTGGTGCTTCTAGTGGTATATCCTACATCCGGAAGGGGTTACCATCCGAAGACAAATTGCAAGGCTTGATTCCTACTAGTTGGAAAGGAAACCAATAGTGGAAAAGCTCGGAGGAAGGAAACTCCAAGGAATGGAGTAGGCGGGGCCGAACTAGGATAAAAACCTTATGTGTTTGATTTCTTTAGCTTTTATCTATTGCATTATATTATCACAACTGCATCATCCGGATCCATTATCTGGATCATATTCAAACACGCGACATTAAGACTTTTTATAGTCTTTTAATTTCGTAAAAAAGGGGTCATTCAGCCCCCTCTGACCCTATATAGACCCTCACAGGGACCAGCAAGAACTGGTTCGTGTGCGATTATATTTTGTCTAAATATCCCTAGCCGTAGACTGGACATTGATGAATACGGGTAGACTAGCATGTGTCATCATACCTCTTGAATTTGATTTAGAGTAGCATATCTCCAGTGCTAGAGAGTGGTACCTTGGGTTAACACATGAATGTATTCAGGGAGATACATTGGAGGCCGCTATAAGATAACACTCAGTAATCTATATTATGTGTTGGTCTTTCAATCGTCTCATTGCAATAGCAATACACATATCCTTAGACCTGAGATACTAGTTACCTTGTTCAGATATTGCTATACTTTGGATTATACCTATTCATTCTATAGATTGGATGATATGAATAATTACGGGTATAGTTGATATCTGTCCGTTGGTAAGTTAAGTAGTCAAGGTGGAATCTATCACTCCACTATAGCAATATAAGAGAGATGTACCTTGGCCACTTGTTAGAAGTGACACACTCATAAACCTTTGATCAGAGTACAAGTTGATAGGATGGGATCCTGATCAACACATTAAATGGTTGAGTAGTGTACTTTGGTAGCAAAACTAAACTACTGGGGTAGCTATTACAACTACTAGTGGACTAACACTTAAACCAAGTCCTAGAAACCAGATAGTACTTAACAGTTGATAGAAGGAGTGAATTATTTTAATACTATTGCAAAATTGAGATTAAGTCACAATGTACGTAACGTTCTGAATATTAAGGGATCATATGCCTTTGCTAGAGTGCCACTATAACCGATCAAAGTAATTAGAGTCCATAACGATCTAGAGCTCCGAGCTGGTTAATTTCTAAAAGGAATTGAGCCAGGTTAAACTTTTGACGGCTCGATATTATGGGATCCTATAAGGTCACACACTTTGAGTTACGACCAAGCTATGTAAAGAACCGTTAGACTAGGTCTAATCTAGAAGATCATGGAAATATGGTTAGTCCAAAATATATTGGTTAGACCAATATTCATTGGTTAGACCAATGAACTTGATAAATAATAAGGAGGATAAAATAAAAAAAAGAAGACTGGACTGGAACTTAGAGGGATTTATTAATATTAGATGTCAAATAAATATGCTCGAGTGGGCCTATTAATGTACTCTGGGATAATACATAGAGAGGCCTTGACACGGGCCACATGACAGTACTATTTGGAACAGTGCTGCACATGGCCCATAGAGCACGTACTAGCGGGCTACATTTTTATAGCCTGCAATGCGCACATGCACAAGCCTAAAGGGCTACGTAGGTGCTCAACCCTTATGGGCTTGCACCGCGGGTCGCAACGCGCAATGGTTTGTGCGCTACATCGAGCGCATCCCATGATGGGTTGCGCAGCCCGCGGGCATGCGGACCAGCGCAGGCCAATGCCCAACTGTTCAAGCCTTGTGGACTTGCGCTCCTACGCAAGCCCACTAGGGACTGCTGGCCGAATGGCCAGCAGTCTCCCAGTCAAACTAGGAGCTTGCTCCCTAAGCAAGCTCCCAGTATTTGAGTTGGTTTCCAACTCTGCCAGGGTTAATCAAAATACGTGTTTGCCCTTTTTATTTTATTTCTATTTGGTGGAGGTTAGGGACTTTATTGTCCTTTGAATAATTCCTAACCACTATAAATAGAAGCCTCCTCCTTTATTACTTTTCGTCCTGAATTTTATAATCCCTCTTTTGCTATCTTATTCTCTTAGTTGTTCTGATTCCTAAAATTAATCCATCGAAAGACGTATTTACTTAGAATAGAAAACTAAGGAAATTTCTTCTAGAATAAATTAGTAGGGAAGATCTAGTTATCTTCCACTTATTTATTGGCTCACCCTTTCTAGAAGGTTTTGGTCGGTGGTGCTCGTGTGGACTATTTATAGAGGGCTTTTACTTTGGAGTCTGTGCATGTAGCTGAGGGGTCTTTCTACCAACTACGGGATTCACGCTTCAACTTGTAAGTGGTTAAATTATTTTTAGGTCCTTATAATAAGTGTTTATGACCTAGAATAATTAATACTAGCACTATTATTAATCATGACATGCTTAGGAGATCCAGGGAACTAGATTAAATTTTTAAATTTCCGCTACGCCTATTTACTTGCTGAAACCCTTAATCTAGACCAATAGTGGTATGATTGACTAGAAATATGCTAGGTCTTATTTTCTTCAAAATATTTTCGAGTATGCTATGCCATGCCTAGGAATATATTTCTTGCAATAGAAAATGTTGTGATAACTAGATTAAGTGTTGCTCAAACTTGGTCAGGGCAGTTATCTAAGAATTAACAATGTTATACTTGAAATTGTAAATGCTTTAATTTTCAAATTATATGGAATAATTCTTTAATTTGAAAAGAATGAAATCTTTGACTTAATTAGTCTATGGTTAACTGAGACAGAAGGCCCCGTGTTTATTCTGGCAAGGATTGGACTTGGGTGCTCAACCACTTCAAGGGGGCATCTCCTACCTGGGAATTCTCATCGGTTCTAGATTCTAATTACCAAAGGGACCTTTTGAATTAGTTAATTTCTAGTATAATGAATTGGATTCATTATATGTTTTTACAAATGACAGTTTGAATTGTCAAATTAAAACTTATAGACATAGGTGCAAGAACTTGAACAATAAACCCCCTTGTTTGTTTTGCATGCTATGTGGAGTCTTTGCATGATGGAATGATTATGAATTACCAGTTGAGCTTAACCCCTAGGTTAGACCTACTAATTCCTTTAAGCCCGGAATTAGTTATAGTTTCATTGAATTACCGGTTGCACCAATAAATCCCCATTAAAAATTAAGACAAAAATAGCCTTCCTAAAAAAATCGAAGTGTGATTCTAGGCCGTTTCATTGAATGAATTGCTCATGCAAAGTGTGCCTTCTCCTTTAACATCGTCTGTTCACATGATTCGAGTTAGGGTTAAGTCTTAACCAGACTAGGTTGGTTGTCTGTAATATCGGAGCTAATGCTGGGCTGGAGGCATCATTTAAGGAGTCATATAATTGGTTATGCAGGTCCATTGGTTGGAACTCAAATGGATTAGCAATTGCATTAGATGCAAATGGACTAGATCCTCCTATAGCTATTTAAGTTAGCTTGACTCGTGATAGCAGGGGTTAGCTTAAATGAATTATAGATGCTACCTACTAAGGAGAATGGTTAGACCATGTTTCCCGAAAAACAATAGAAGGGGCTATTATGTTTTTGAATTAAACCTTGATAAAATAGTAGGAATATGTATTTAATTAAAAGACCTTAAATTAAATGCATGTACTAGAACTAAGTCTAAAGCATAATTCTTTTCTTATATCTAGGTTCAATATGACTATGAACATAAACCTTCGCCCTATTCTTGAAAAGAAATTAAATGGATGTAATTTTGACACTTGGTTTAATGCTCTCAAAGAAGAATTAAAGAAAAATGACCTAGATTAGGTTTTGGATCATCCCAAACCAATTAAGCCAAATGTTGATGCATCCAATGAGCAAAAGGAAGCATATGAAAAGCACAGGAAGGACATGTATGTAGTAGCTCTAGTGATACTCGAGACCATTTTGGACATGGACTTAGAGTCTATATTGATTCATCCCAAAGCATACAGAGAAAGCATTAACCTTAAGATAGCTCAGATTATAAAATTCTTTGGAATTGCTGATGGATCAAGTGATGACATCTTGGCATCTAAATATCGTGCAAAATACTTGGAGTATTCTAAATGCATGGTCCAAATAGGAGTCAAGGAGGACTCTGCATTGGAAATCGATTTTATGATAGACCAACTATCAGAGAAGTATTCACCTTTCGTGAATGACTATCGAATGTCCAGAAAATCTCTAAAAACTTCAGAGTTTATGAGCAAACTTAGAAATTTTGTAAGAGAGCCTCTTGTAAAGAATTCCAAAAGTCCTAAAGAAAGGATGAAAGGGAATTTAAAAGTCCACAAGAAAAGTGTCAAAAGAAAAATCAGAAAAGAGAAAGCAATTGTTGAGAATGTCTATTTTCAATGTGGTAGGATCGGTTATTGGAAGAAAGATTGTGTGGCTACATTTTCTGAGCATGAGAAGACAAAGCTGAAAGATGCTCATACTTCAGGTATGTTCATGATTGAAAATTTCACTACCGTTCCTTATGAGTCTACATGGGTATTAGATATTGGATGTGGTACTCATATACGTACTTTTGTGCAGGGGTTGCGAATCCGTAGAAGGTTGGCTAAAGGAGAGTTGGACCTATGAGTTGGAAATAGAACACGGGCTGCATCAGCTGTAGGAACATATAGTCTCAAATTGCCAAGTGGCCTAGTTTCAGAATTAAATATACGTTATTATATAAAAGTTGTTACTAAGAATATTATTTATGTTGCCTGTTTAGCAGCAGAAGGATTTAAAGTTTTATTTAATAATAAAGATTGTCAAATTCATAAAAATAGTATTCTTTATGGCAATGGAGTTTTGATTGGTGGCATATATGTTTTAAATACTAAAGCTGAAAATTTTACTATGAATGATGCTAAGAGATTGAAGTTAGATAAAGATAAATCATCCTACTTATGACATTTTCGTTTGGGCCATATAAAAGAAGCCCGCTTAACTAAGTTACCCAAAGGAGGTGACTTGGGGTCAATAGACTGGGAGTCTTATGGGGCATGCGAACCTTGTTTATTAGGCAAAATGACAAAGCAACCCTTTAAAGGTAAAGGACAACGTGCCACAAGTACATTGGAAATAATACATACAGATGTATATGGTTCAATAAATGTGCAAGCACATGGAGGATTCATCTACTTCATATCTTTTATCGATGATTACTCACGATATGGGTATTTGTACCTTATGAGGCACAAATCAGATAGTTTTGAAAAGTTTAAAGACTATAAGAATGAAGTTGAGAAACAACTTGGAAAGAATATTAAGGCACTACGGTCAGACTGAGGTGGAGAATATTTAAGCTAAGAGTTTCATGATTATTTAAGGATAATGGAATATTACCCCAATGGACCCCTCCTTATACTCCTCAGCACAATGGTGTGTTTGAGAGGAGGAATAGAACTTTGTTAGACATGGTTTGGTCCATGATGAGCCAAGCAAGTCCTAGCAAATCCTTTTGGGGATATGCACTTAAGAGCGTTGTTTATATGCTAAACCGTGTGCCCTTAAAATTAGTTGATACAACACCATATGAAAGTTGATGTGGTAAGAAACCCTCTCTTTCTCACCTAAGAGTTTGGGGATGTACTACCTATGTTAAAAGGACAATGTCATACAAGCTGGGAGCTAGGGCTGACAAATGCTTGTTCTTAGGTTATCCTAAAGAGACACTAGGATATACCTTTTATAATCCTAAGGAATAAAAGGTGTTTATTTCTAGGAGCACTCAGTTCCCTGAGAAACAACACATGCTTGCAAAAGATAGTGGAAGCAACCTAGAATTTGAGGTTCAATGCCTGATACACAATAGAGTGTGATCGAGGAACAACCTGTTACACAACAACCATTGTGTAGATCTGGTAGGGTTCCCAATGCTCCTGAAAAATATGGATTTTTCATCACGGATGATAAACAAATCTTTCTAATGGAGGATGATGAACCCAAGACCTACAAGGAAGCAATGAAGTGCTTAGATTCAGATAAATGGTTAAAAGATATGAAATCAGAAATGGATTCCATGTATGAAGACCAAGTATGGATTCCATGTATGAAGACCAAGTATGGGAATTGGTAGATGCACCCGATGAGGTTAGACCTATAGGTTGCAAGTGGGTTTTTAAGAAGAAAACCGACATGGATGGTAATGTAATTACTTATAAGGCAAGGTTGGTGACAAAGGGCTATAGTCAAAGAGAAGGAATTGACTATGACGAAACCTGTTCACCAGTAGCCATGCTTAAATCCATAAGGATACTCTTGGCCATTGATGCTCATTATGATTATGAGATCTGGCAGATGGATGTGAAAACCACTTTCCTAAATGGAAACTTGGATCGGGATATGTATATGATACAACCTGAGGGTATTACATCTCAGAATGGCTCGAAGGCATGCAAGCTGTAAAGATCCATTTATGGACTTAAGCAAGCATCCAGGAGTTGGAATATATGGTATGATGATACGATCAAAGAGTTAGATTTTATATCAAATGCTTATGAGCCTTGGGTATATAGGAAAGTTAATGGGAGTGCAGCCATTTTTCTTGTGCTGTATGTTGATGACATACTGCTAATAGGAAATAATATTTTTCTTCTTCAAATGGTTAAGTCGTGGTTGTTAAGAAGGTTCTCCATGAAAGACCTTAGAGAAGCAGCATTTATACTAGCTATGAAGATCTATGGAGATAGATCCAAGAGGCTGCGAGGTCTTTCACAAGATATATACATAGACAAGGTATTGACTAGGTTCAACCTTGAGCAATCAAGAAGGGGTTATCTTTTAATGTCTCATGGAATTAACCTTTCTAAATCTGAGTGTCCGGGGACACAAGAGGAGAGATTACGCATGATTGAAATACCCTATGCATCTGTAATAGGATCTATCATATATGCTATGGTATGTACATGGCCTGATGTCTCACATGCTTTGAGCATCACAGGCAAATATCAATCCGATCTAGGTGAGAAGCACTGGAAGGCCATTAAGAATATCCTTAAGTACTTGAGAAGGACTAAGGGAATGTTCTTAAAGTATAGAGGAGGTGATCTCATAGTAAAGGGATTCACTGATGTGAGTTTTCAATCTGATAGAGATGACTACAAGTCACAATCAGGTTACCTATTTATGTTAAATGGAGGTACAATTGTTTAGAAGAGTTCTAAATAGGATATAACTGCCCATTCAACCACTGAATTTGATTACATTGTTCCTTCAGAAGCAGCAAAATAAGCTGTCTGGATAAAGGGATTTATTGGTGATCTCGGCATGGTGTCTAATAGTAAGGATATAATAGTAATATATTGCGATAACACTGGGGCTATTGCTCAGGCAAAAGAACCACGATCTCGTTAGAGAAACAGACATGTACACAGAAAATATCATATAGTTCAAGATATGATAAGAGATAAGGTCATACAGATGGAATATGTACCCACTGATCAGAACCTAGCAGATGGTCTGACCAAGCCTTTAACACAGATTAAGCATGACCATCATTTAATAGTTATCTCTTACGGCATGTAGCTAATTGGCTCTAGTGCAAGTGGGAGATTGTTAGATATGATGTACGCCCTAGAGGTAATTAGGGTGATATATCTTAGTTAGTTTTATTTGTACGAACAAAGTTATATTAATAAAGGCATTCTTTTGGTATAGCAATGACTATGAAAATATATTATGACTGGTTTAGAATATATTCATTGATGAGTTTATAAAAATCCATGACATAATCATAGCATGAATTGCAAGGGCATAGTGAGACTATGTTGGTGAGAACTGGTTCGTTTGCAATTATGATTTGCCTAAATATCCCTAGTCATAAGACTAGACATTGATGAATACGGATAGACTCGCATGTGTCGTCATACCTCTTAAATTTGATTCAGAGTAGCATATCTCCAGTGCTAGAGGGTGGTATCTTAGGTCAACTCTTGAATGTATTCAGGGAGATACATTGGAAATCACTTTGAGACAACACTTGGTAATCTATACTATGTGCTGGTGTTTTAATCATCTCATTGCAATAGCAATACAAATATCCTTAGACTTGAGATATTAGTTACCATGTTTAGATGTTGCTATACTTTGGATTATACCTATTCATTCTATAGATTGGATGATACAAATAATTACGGGTATAGTTGATGTCTGTCCATTGGTAAGCTTAGTAGTCAAGATGGAATCTATCACTCCACTATAGCAATATAGGGGAGATGTACCTTGGCCACTTGTTAGAAGTGACACACTCGTAAACCTCTGACCAGAGTATGAGTTAATAGGATGGGATCCTAATCAAGACATTAAATGGTTGAGTAGTGTACCTTGGCAGCAAGACTAAACTACTGGGGTAGCTATTATAGCTACTAGTGGACTAATGCTGAAACCGAGTCCTAGAAACCAGATGGTACTTAATAGTTGATAGAAGGAGTGACTTGTTTTGATAGTATTACAAAACTGGGATTAAGTCACAATGCATGTGATGTTCTAAAAATTTAAGGGTCATATGCCTTTATTAGAGTGCCACTATGACCGATCAAAGTAATTGAAGTCCATAATGGTCTGGAGCTCCAAGCCGGTCAATTCCTAAAATGCATTGAGCCAGGTAAAAATTTTGACTGCTCGATATTACGGGATCCTATAAGGTCACACACTTTGAGTTACGACCGAGCTATATAAAGAACCGTTAGACTAGGTCTAATCTAGAAGAGCATGGAAATATGGTTAGACCATAACATATTGGTTAGACCAATATTCATTGGTTGGAACAATGAACTTGATAAATAATAAGGAGGATAAAATAAATACAGGGAAGACTGGACTGGAACTTAGCGGGATTTATTAATATTAGATGTTGAATAAATCTACATGAGTGGCCTTTAAATGTACTGTGGGACAGTAAATAGAGAGGCCTGCACATGGGCCATATGGCAGCACTGTTTGGAATAGTGTTGCACATAGACCATAGGGCAAGCGCAAGTGGGCTGCATTTTGGCAGCCCACAATGCGCTCAGGGGCAAGCCCAAAGGGATACTCCGGCGCACAACCCCTATAGGCTTGCGCTGCAAGCCGCAGTGAGCAATGGTTTGCACGCTGCATGGAGCGCAGCCCATCATGGGTTGCACTTCCCACGGGCGCGCAGGATGCATAGATGCGCAAGTCTTATGGGCTTGCGCTCCTATGCAAGCCCGTGTTCGGCCAACAGTCTTTCAGTCAAACTGGGAGCTTGCTCCCTAAGCAAGCTCCCAGTATTTGAGTGGTTTCCAACTCTGCCTGGGTTAATTAAAATACATGTTTACCCTTTTTATTTTATTTCTAATTGGTTGAGGTTAGGGACTTTATTACCATTTGAATAATTCCTAACCACTATAAATGGAAGCCTCCTCCTTCATTATTTTTCATCGTGAATTTTATAATGCCTCTCTTGCTCTCTTATTTTCTTAGTTGTTCTGATTCCTAAAAGTAATCCGTCTAAAGACGTATTTAATTAGAATAGAAAACTAAGGGAATTTCTTCTAGAATAAATTAGTAGGGAAGATATAGCTATCTTCCACTTATTTATCGGCTCTCCCTTTCTAGAAGGTTTTGGTCGGTGGTGTGTGGACTATTTATAGGGGGCTCCTCCTTTGGAGTCTTTGCAAGTAGATGAGGGGTCTTTCTACTGACTTTGGGATTCATGCTTCAACTGGTAAGTGGTTAAATTATTATTAGGTCCTTTTAATAAGTGTTTATAACCTACAATAATTTAAGACTAGAATTATTATCAATCATGCCATGCTTAGGAGATCCAGGGAACTAGATTAAATTTTTAAATTTCCACTTCGCCTGTTTTACTTGCTAAAACCTTTAATCTAGACCAACAGTTTCCGCATGAAAACAATTCATCTTAGTTTTAACTTAGACTCGTGCGCGCGAGATATTAATTTTAGCCGGTCTAATAGTGTACTGGGTTCGTGCCGTAAAGTGTGATCAGTACTTGTTGAGGTAAATGTATGAATAAAAAGTTGCGTTTATTAATAGCGAATTAAATAAAAGCCGGGAATTCTACACATCCGAATAACTACTTGAGGGGAGCCGCCTCGTTAAAAACTTCTTTAAGGGAAAATCCAGCGGGAAAAGTCCTCAAGGAAGGAAAAAGAGTGCGGCTGCTAGAGTCCCTAAGTATCTACTGTGTAACAGAGCCTAAGATTAGCAATGTTCCAAGTATGACGAAGTTTTTTGTCTTTCATAGTCCCTAACTTGTATGTAGCCGGTCCGATGACTTTGAGGATTTTGTAGGGGCCTTCCTAATTAGCGCCCATCTTCCCTTTGCCTTCTCGATCCTGTGTAGCGGTTAAGTCTTTAAGAATTAGGTCTCCTTCTTTGAGTCGGACTTCTCGAACTCGTCTATGATGGTTGTGAGCGAGCAAGGTTTTAAAACGGGATAGCACACGGGGTGCGGTGCAGTTTGAGGAAACTGCGGTGTTTGGTTTGGTTTGAGAAAATCCGATTCTCTTAAATGCGTGTACCTCTTTTATAATAAAATGCTGGATTTTATTAAAGAGAAAATTTATTTTTACTATTTTTCATGTAAACTTATTGAATGTGAAAACATGGCTTTTTATAAGCCAAAAATGTGATTATATTGAGAAATACATTTACACATTTTATTAAAAAAAGATATTTTTAAAATAAAGCATTTTTACTTTATTTAAAAATAAAATAGAGTCATCTCCTAGTTCAGCTCCATTAGGAATTGTGGTATACTGATCCAAAATGGGATTTTTATATCGAAAAGAATGAGATTCTGAGTTCGGACATGATAGTTACTCATATTGTTCAAACTGTTTAAATTAATTTCGGAATTTTAGAATTTGTGGTAATTTTGGCATTACAACTGCTTTATTTTAGAAATAAATTCAAGAAATAAAATAGGCATTATAACGGCTAAATAAATAGATATTTGCTACTAAAATTTTGGAAGAGTCACGGCAGCGCTTGGGTTTTGGCCCTGAAACTTGGATAGAGTTTCCTCACATTTTGGATGTTTGTTCGTATGTGCAAGCTTATTTAAACATATTATAGCTTTAGTGGCACCAGTGGCTCACTTAACCAGAGCAATGGAATGCAATGTGTAATAATAAAAGGAATAAAAATGGATTTTAAAGTTGGGCTTAGAGCCAATTACTCTCAATTTACCTTTCCATCTGTCCAGGATGACTTGAGAATCGGTGTAGGACCGAAGTTATTAGAGATTATGATTTTGTTGGGAAATAGGTTTAACCAAAGTTATGGCTATAATCTTAGATTATTCCTAATGAAAATGCATGGCTTTTGAGAAATTGAGTCGTGTTTAGACCAAAGATCACTATGAGATCTTGATCTAAAAAGACAGAAAAATGAGTTTATTCCGAATGTCGATTATAAAGCTCGGATTTAGGGGTGTTTTGATAGTCTCGGTGCTTTTGGGACTCCCGTAACAAAAGGGGACGTATGGGATTTTTTTGGATTTCACCATCTATTGAAATGAGGGGGGGGGGGGGGGGAGCCCTTATTTATAGAAGGAAATCCCGTAAAATCTTGCCAGATCTCGGTAATATTTGATTTTTTTACTGTAGATAAGTAATCAGGCAGCGGGGTGATTACCTATGTTTGACCAAATTTTGACTCTTTGATTTTTCAGTAGGAAATGCTGAATCGAAGCTTCCCTGGAATGTGAATTTTTGAATTTCGGATTTCGGATGATAATTCGGTCCCTTTTGGCTCTTTTGTCTGATCATTGAACGAAATAGACATAATTCCTCATCTGGTCGGAACGGACCCATGCTAACAGTTTTCCCCTCGCATACATAAATTTCATGCCAGAAATTATGTCGTGTACGAAACAAACAAAACAGCGTGTGTATGGAATGCAATGAATTAATATATTTTTAATCAAAATATTTTGAAACAAAATATATTTTGGCCCTTTCTATTAAAAATTTATTAATAAGTTGCATGAGATTAAAATTGATCGAGGGTCGAAATAAATATTTTGGGTGCTTAATCCATGAGTGACTGTGTGAAAACAGCTTTTAGGTCCGCTCGTTTTATAAACAATGCAGAAAATGGATGAAATGTGCAAAATTACAAAAATTTTCAAAATATAGGTAATTAGTCGGCGGGCTAATTACCTATGTAACGGTAACTTTTATAGCTGTTACTGTGAGCACAGGATTTTTAAGTCCCTCTCACGAGACGATGATGATGTGTTCCCGATTTTAATGCCTCAAAATAGAAGTTCTCTTTAGAATTTTTATTACCAATATAGTGTTCCTTGTGAACTTTATACTTGGTAGAATCCAATTCGGTGTGGCCAATAACGCGTCCGATAGGAGCTTGAACTGATGATTTACACC
Source organism: Euphorbia pulcherrima (assembly GCA_947683365.1). Classification (NCBI taxonomy): domain Eukaryota; kingdom Viridiplantae; phylum Streptophyta; class Magnoliopsida; order Malpighiales; family Euphorbiaceae; genus Euphorbia; species Euphorbia pulcherrima. The sequence goes on from CANTUS010000014.1 coordinate 48,937,146, forward strand.
TAAATTAAAAACCTCTAGATACCCATTAAAATATCATTAAAATTCAAAAAAATCTCGCTTTGACCCCTTTGACCCATGTTTGGCAGCTTTTCAGGCTGGTGAGCCCACTGGCAGTTAGCTTTTTGAAAGCTGGTGCCGCCAGTGACATCGCCCCATCCCGCCGGCGGTATCATCCATGTCGCCGGCGGCATGGCTAAATCGGGCTCTACAGACAGCTTTCTTCTTCCTCCTTGGGATAGTCTCTTTTTTGCCATTTTGATGAAAATGGCTGAAAGGTCTCGAAGACCACCCCAATTTGCCTATAAAAACATGCCTTAGGCTTTAGAAAAGGGGGAGATTAATCTGAAATTAGAACTTATAGGATTCTAGTGGGAGAAACTAGTTCTAGTGAGATAAGAATTGGAAAAGATAGGAAAAAGGATTTGAATCCATTTTTCTTGGTTTTTCTTCTTTGAACTCTCTGATTGTGAGTTTAAAATCAGTATACATTAGAATAAAATCAATCTAAATAGGAATTTAGAGAACAAAATTTACTACCAAATCATCACTACATGCTCCCCGGAGGTGTTCCTTGGTTCACGAAGAGGTGGATTCACGGCCCTGAGGTAAAAATCCTGAGTCTCAAAGCTCTTTGGCATTAATATTACTAGTTTGTGCTGATTCTTGTTGATTTGTGTTCTTTTCAGGCTTTCGGTCGTTTTTCAACCATTACCTGCTGTTGCTGCAAGAAATTGAAGTCGTCGGAGGCATGTGATGTCGCCGGCGGTATCACTCATGTCGCTAGAGATGTCGCTGATACCGCTAGTGACATCACATTCCCCAGAGGCCTCACTTTCTTGTAGGACCCTTTTTTATGGAACTCAGAAAGCCATACAAGTTGCCTGCAGACTGATGCCTCTAGCGACATCATTAATGTCGCCGGTGGCATCAGCCATATCGCCGGCGGCATGGCCTTCTAGACAGCTATTTTATTTCTTTCTTTTCTGACCTAGTTTATTTTCCAAAGCTAGGATACATAGCGCAACGATGGAGGTCCAAAACCTTCTGAAAACATACCCACCACATACCATGTGGCATTTTCACTAATAATCCGGATAAAATAACAATCGAGTCTAAAATTTGGTTAAAAATGGAATTTTCCTCAAACGCCGTTCAAACCTCATTTTAGCCATCCAACCAGGCTTCATAATGATATAAATGTTTATGCCATGTTCACGCTAACTCGGGTCTTATTTGGTTTGGTAACTACACATGATTCGTGATATATCTCGTATGACATGCCGTATCTGTACTAACCATCTTCTGCAAGTAGATGTATGTTAGGCCTTCGGGTATTTTATTTATTGCATAGAGAATGTATAGGATTTAAAAACCCTGTAATAATTTCAATTTCTGCACTTACTTTTGGATGACTGTAATAATTTACTCAATAAACGCGATAACAATATAATAACTGAAAACACAAATAAATAGGATGGATTAAACCAATTAAGAAAGAATGAAATGTTTTAACTTGGCCTAATGAAAAATAGATATCATCATCCGAACTCGGAATCTCTACTTAAGGTATGGTCTACCACCTGGTGGAAAAATTGTACCAAAATTTCCCGGTTGAGCTGAACCGGGTGGCGACTCTATTTTAAGTACGGGATTTCGATCTCGTATCCTTTAACACCTAAATTGAACTTAAACCCAACTTCGACATCAGTGCTTTCATCACGCCTAAAATGAGGATCAATCCCTTAGTAAGCTTCACAGCGCCAGTTGTTATTTCCCCCATGCGGCGCATCTCACGCAGCAACCCCGGGGGGGGGGGGGGTGGATCGTCCGCTCACAATGGCAGTTGGGGAATAATCTCTTTAAGCTTGAAACTTAAAATTTTCAACAAGTTTAAAGGATTTTGATGATGTATTGAAATCATTGGCCAAATTAAAACTTCATTCTTTTTTATAACATTTTATCCTTAAACACACGTGTAGATAGTTCGGTAATTTTTAGGTGCCCCATCTTACCCGAGAAGCTCATGAAAGTATCACTCATGCCCTGTTGGAATTGAGGATACCTAGTAGATGGATCATTTGTTTTAACCAACACGTAAACTTCTGCAATCGCACCTATTTGGGGAGTGGTTGAGTAATGTGGAATCAAGGTAAACGAGAACCTTCTACATCAACAACCCTATACCAAAGCCGCGCTAGAAAAAAAACCTTAGCATATCATTCCTTTAGTATCACCAGAATAAATAAAACATTTGGGACACACTTCTCTCACCATTACCAGTGGAGAAACCAAACTTCATCCTTCCAAAAAGGTGTTATGTGGGAGTCATAAGGTTAGAAGATGGATGATTTGCGTGCTATGTACTCCGTGATCATGCACCCACATACATCGGCTTCAAAAGTTAAAAATGAATCAACTTACCCTTACTACTTCCGCCCATGGAAGAAGTTTAGCAACATATGTAGGACTTCTCTTGTGCCTTCATTGTGTCACCATATATCACTATGTATGAGGTGAGATACAAACGTCCCACGTATGTTGGAGGGATAAGTCATCGCATCATCTCTAACCACATCTACGTGCAGCCATACATATCACGCACCGCTTTTAAATACAAAAAGCATGCATACCGTCCATACCATTTATAACCCTTCATAGTCTGACCCACTGTTCTTGATCCTAAACAGTCTTCCTCCCAAGATCTTTGCAACAAGCCATGACTCTCCCTTATGATGATGACCTTGCCCTGATTGAGGACCAAGCTAGTTCCACCCCTACCGTGGGACCGGTTCTTTTGCCATCTCTTAGCACGGAAATCGCCACTGCCATGACCCAATTTATCTGTTTAGATCTCTTCCACAACACTATTTGGGAATAACTCTAGGCAACAATGCAGTTATTTGTTAGGCAAGCCCTAGCAAATGAGAATGCCAGTTGGATTTCAAAATCAGGTCATTAGCCTTAGTATCAGAATGGTTTCATTTGGGATGGCTCAAACTAGGTTCTAGGTAGCCCACTAGGGGCACGGCTAGCTCGGTTCATTTAACCTCCTATCCAGTCAGCTCCAACTCGGCCCCAACCTAATTTATTCCAGCAGCCAGCTTTCTCTTTCTTACCTCCAAGCCCAAGGCATATGGCCCTAAACTCAATCCTCCTTCCTTTTCCTGACGAACTCACCCAGTAAATCTCAGCTCTCCCTAGAGAATCGGCCCGACCAGCAAGGTCGCCACCGCCTTTTGACATGACACCTCGGGGGATGACCTACAGCCAAACCTTTTTGGCGATGATCTGATGGTTAGTCCCCGACTTGATCAACCGACTCCTTATTCCTACAGTCAGTTCAAAAGCCACGACCAGGTCACGTGATCTCTGGGCGTGAGACCTGAAGCCATGCATCAGCCAGCCGACGGCTAGCTTGTACAGCCTTGGGGCATGACATATGAGGTGGAAGCTTTTTTACACCAGCTAGTGCCGGCATGCGAAAGGGAGAGGGAACCCTAAGGAAATAGCGGTCGAGTCTCCAAGGGTTCTAGTATACGCCTGGTAAAAGGCTATAATGGGTTAAGAGCGTTGCCATCTTGGGCCGAGAGGAGCCGAAAAGCCTCTTAAGACCCTATCCAGACTGCCATTACAAACCTCTGAGTTTTACCCCTCAATGTGATTTTCACCAGATTAAGAAGGGATGGTCTCATCGAACCCCTTCGTGAGTATAAAAACCCACCAGAAGACGAGAAGGGAAACTTTTGTGGGTATCATGTCCAGTAGGGACATCGCACAAATGAGTGCTAAACCTTAGCCCGAGCTATACATCGTCTGGTGAAGGAAGGAAGGATAGTCGAGCCGGATAGAATGCCTGGGGTCCCACGGCTCGTCGATCGGGCAAGCATGACTGTTTTTAGCATGCCTAAGCAATCGAATGGGCCACATGAGCTCACTGGGGTTGTCAGCTTAAAGGATAAGGCCTGTGGAAAGAGAAAAATGTACCTTGACAACGAGGATAGGAGGGCCAGATTTAAGCAAACTAGGAGGATGGAAAATGTATGGCTTAGAAAAGACGATGTTGTCCTGGCAGCAGCCACCCAAGCTTTTCCGACAATGGCTGCAGCTTAGTCTAGCCACCCTCCTTTTGCCCTAGAGAAGGCCTCCAACACTTCACTCCCGATCAATTCCCACCCGAGGGCATGATCTTGCAAGGCCCTCCGCCTGTGGAGGTTGATGATTTTTAATATGTAATCGTTAGATTTAGTTGCTTTGTTTTATTTTATGTACAAACTTTGAGCTCCATGAGCAACTTCTATTTTACTTACTTATGTCATGTTTCTACCATTTGATCCATGCATTCATATGAGCATACGCATGTTACTTCTAGTATTCAAGATATTTTACTATATAAAATTAGTTTGAGTTCAAATGAAGATTCTTATTTGATAATCAAATCCAATAACTTAACTCTTGTCAAACACATGTGAGATTAGAGACTGCAATAAAGCTTTTCCTTGGTCCCCAGATCAAGAGTCAGATTGTTGAACACTATGGGTCTCTTCCAGAATTAACTTAGCAACCCCGCAATGGTGCACCTTCAAGCTACCAAAGAAGTATCAACTAGTTCCCTAAAATGGAAAATTACGGCATACATTTTTAACCACCCACCCGTTTCCCTTTTTCAAGCCCTATCCAACACTTCTCCTCTCCTTGGCCATCCTTGGCGTGGGGGCATACACGATTGATGAGACCTAACCTCCATCAAATAAACACCGTAGCTGAATCTTACACCAATGTCACCGCCAAGGAAATGACCAAACTCACAGAGAAACACATCTTCACCTAGCACAAATTAACCCGCATTAAACCCCTAGAGCAGCAAAGATCAGAGGGTAACCACCGCCAAGAGCATAAAATATGAGGGCAAGCACCTTTACCCCCATAAACCACAAAGATAAGCACACAACAGAAGTCGCAATCAGTTTGCCAAGTAAACTAACAAAACGAGCTACAATTTCACCATTCAAAGGAACCAAGTAAAAGGCCCCCGAACCAAATGTCATATGGTTAAAACCCTCCACCAACATTACAAGGGGCAAATGCAGGCCTAACCACAAAGGGCTGTACAAACTGCAGAATGAAGGAGCAATCAGAATAGCAATCAGGACGGCAATCAAGATAACCAAGAAGGCTCTGTGTAAGTGCCAAAACTCCCACAAACTAAACTCCTTGCAATGTGGCCAATCAGAATTAAAGCAAGGTTACCCAATGTAACTTTGAAGGTTAGAATGAATCGAATGATCCAGGCGAAAACCAAACGAACACTAAGAACCTTGGAGAATCTGCAAAGGCACAATATAGTGTATAACAGCAAATCAGATACCTCATGCCCTCGCCAAAAGTCATAGACCCGGTATTGAAGCATCTGGAACCTTCCGACACAGATGTTAATAAAAAGTTCAGATCTGATTGAGAAGGCCGTCATGTGGCCAAAGATGATACCGAATGAGTAGGGCTATCAAAGTCATGGGCACAAATAAAAGCGAGTTCATTGACCTAGTCAACTAGGATAGGCTTAAGCGTTATTAGGTCTAAATAAAAGAAATAAATCAGAAAACCGGCACACCAAAAAATATATATGATTATCACCCGCCTTTCGGTCTTTTACTAATTAGAAAAAAATTAGGGTGACACCCGACGGTCGGTATCCTGCAAATTGGCCATGTAAAAATTAAGGGATAAGTCAATATCACCCACTGAACTGAAAAACCGAAAAGAGCGGTTCAGAAAAAAATTAGGGCACGAGAGAAAAATAGTGAGAAGTTAACTTGAAAATCTGTAAAGGCTGGTTAACACCAGGAGTTTGATTAATGGAAATGATTGCCAACATCTTGTCTCAAAATTAAATTCACTCGATAAAAGTGTCTTTCGTACTGAAACCTCTATGGTTGTGATTGTATGAATGCCTGGCGACCAAGTGAAGGAAACATCGCAAGTAAGCTTAATCGAAGATGCTCCGAGCTCATCAGTGTTTCAATTTAAAAATCCGAATAGACTGAAAACATCTAGGTCTATGCAAAAGTCGTAATAAGTCTGCTAGGTTGAAAACCCAAAAGGGCAGTCCAGGCAAAAATTAAGATAAGGCTCGATAGATTGAAAACCCCTTGGGGCAGTCTATGCAAAAGTTAGAGTAAAAAAATAATAAAGATAATAAAAAAGTAGTAGAAGAAGAAGAAGTCTGATTTCTCCAGCTCCCTCCAAATCTTCATTTCCCAGACTTTGCAGAAAGCCCCGTAGCTGCTGAGTGTGTCTTGCCATAGCAGAATTTGAAGAAATGGTCGAAACTGTGTTTTGGGAAGTTAATGCCGCCGGCGATATGGGCGATGCCTCTGACGACATGGGTTGATTTGGGTGATGTGAATGATGCCGCCATCGGCATGGGTGTGGGCGGTTTTGAGGTGATGCACTTGGTGATATGAATGATGCCGCCAGCAGCATAGAATTAATTTTTGGTGGCATCAGAAGCAATTTCATCATTTCAGACCTATACAAAACCTGTAAACAACCTTGTAATCCATTTCCAATTCGTGTTCAACTGCAATCCATTTTATTCAAAGTAAAAAGCCCGAGGGCGCAAACCATTCAAATATTTTGAATGTCTAACCTACCAAACCAAAGCCAAACAACAATTCAAATTATCGAGGGTACAAACCAAAATCCGAAATAAAAAGCAAAATGAAGATATAAATCTAGGCATGCCCGCCACTACCGGGCGGGCAAGATGAAACATCCTCGGGGCTTACTAGCCAATCATCGACCTCATCTTCATCCTAATCTTCCTCCCTGCCTTCTGTCATAGGCATGCTGCTAGACTCCTCAACTGCGGCAAACACGCATCGGCCGGCGGACATCTTCCCTCCCCTGCGACTGGTGCTACCGGGGTGCTTGCGATCGAAGTTTTGCTTGCTCCTCCGCTCCTGTACAGCAGCCTCCAACTGACCCTCAAGGTCGGTTACGTGATGTCAAAGTTCTGCAGTCTCCTCCTTGTATCTCCGTTGGGACACATCGGCATCCGATAGGGAAAGGGCCAAGAAATCCTGCAAATCAGCGAAAATGTCAATAATGCACTTCATTCATAGCATCTATACATACATCTCATTTCGATATGTCATAACAAGGAATGTACCTAAATAAGCAGTGATTGCCCAATAAGTGTGTCCCGGAGAGTGAAATTATTCTCTACCAATTGCCCCACATGGCTCCGCGTAACCTGAAAAATCCAAAAGGCAAGTCAATAAGCACCCGCATCCAAGGGTAAGTAAGGAGGCAATTATCATGTTCTCAAGCCTTACGTAAGTAGTGCTCTCTGGCATAAAGATCAAAGCATGCCGGATCAAGCCTATGTTCCTGGGGTGGAACTCGCCTCGGGAATTCATCAGCAAGAACTAGGTTTCCATCGGGTTGACCAGACGCCCCTCCATAAAATTTACATCCTCCGGTACACTATAGTACTGCATCCCACTCTGGTTGTCCTGACCTCTCTTCCTCGCGGGTTCCTGAAAAGCATGAAAAACACACATAAGGACATTCCTAAACCCAAACAATTATAAATCATACACATAAGTGCAATCATACCTCAAAAGAGCGGTGCCCCCCTGGGACATCGGCACACTCCAGCCAGCTACATCCGCACCTATCTCGTCCTCTCCGTCAGGCTCGATATCTAATGTTGTCTTCAACCTCCATCTCAGCCCCCTCTTCTTCTTCTTCAACATCCACAATACCTTTGAGCCGCCTCTTCTCCTCCTTCAGCCTTTGCTCATTATGATACTCGATTGTATCATTCCAATGGATGTAGGGGCACAGGGGGAGTAAGCACTGCTGGTGCCGCTTGTAAGAGCCCAGTACGCTCGTAATGACTCGATCATTCCCCTCAATATAATCGGCTTCATCAGTCGTGGACGTAATTACCAGATGGGTCCACCATAAGCCTTTTGGAGGATCAGCGGGCATCGGTCTATCGGCGATGGGGATAAACCTCCAGCCTCAGATGCACTCCTCCAAGTACCACTGCAGGGACAAAGGGCACTCCATGATAAATTGCTGGTCATCCACCTCCCTCCTGACCCTCGTGACTTCCAGCAGGTTCTCCACCCCGTCAAACGGGTCTAAGATAAGCTGCACCAACAATCAACCAAAACAACCGATGTAAGTATAATGTAAATTTATAAATGCTTTTTGTTTACTAATGTTTTGTTCTAAGTGTGGAACAGGGACCAAATCAAAAGATCGCATACCTAGCTCAATCGCATGCTCCTCAGGACCTCCCTGTACTTTGTGGGGTACTTTGCCTTCCCACCAATACCCCCGCACCAACGGGTGAGAAAATGGGAGCCAGGCAGTACGGTATTCTTGAACTCAACCGACGGGGCGATCTGGTGCTCAAAAGCCCAGGTCTGTACAAGTAACAATGAATCAGTTCAAAAAAATCCTCAACAAATCAGACATGTGCAATCACGTGAAATACTTCCAAGGAAGGTATACCTGAAGTAGCAGATGGTAAAGATGGAGGGCCTTCCCCTTCTTCCAAGCGCCTACATCTAGTGCATGATACATCCACGCCAGGATGGCCTGCGGCCAATTCTTCTTCCTGACGCCCACCATATCCTTCATGGCTGATATCAGCCCGTAATTGATCTTGCTCCCTGAAATTAGGAAAAATAGCACGGTGAGCAAGGAAATCATAAAGGAGCAGATGCATACATCTCTATCATCTTTCGATACCACATCCGCTTTAGTCCAGTGTTAGTGCAGCTCACCATAAGATAGCGGCCCTGAGACAGGCTTCAAACCATATAACTCCTTCACTCGCCTCACTACGGGCCTCTCGGTGTGATATTTGTCCATATAGGCATCAAAATGAATGACCTCGTCCATCTAGGGGAGCTCGATCATAGCTACAACATCAGAGGGCATGATCATCACTTCCCCAAATGAGAAGTGAAAGGTATAAGTGGTTTCAGACCACCTCTCTGTAAGAGCCATCATAGCCGAATGGAAGAGCTTTCACATTAACATTGACATGATTCGGGCCAAATCCCCGAAGCCCGTCTCGTTCATGGCTAGCACAAGTTCAGGATCCTTTTCCAAAATTTGGTGCCACCACTCGACAATGGTGCCTATACCTCCAATATAGGTCAGTCCGTGCGGCTGTAAAAATCAGAAGCAAAATAGATAAGTCCCTGATTATTTTCTCATCACTAATACCTGCTGGAAGGCTGCTGATGTCTCTTCTACTAGAAGCGATGTCGCCGGCGACATCATCTATACTGCTAGCGGTATGGATGATATCGTTGGCGGTATCGGCTTTAGCAGAAATGGCATCACACCCTCCTAGGCCTTTTTACAAGGCCTGATGCCATTAGTGACATTGTTCATGTCATCGGTGATATCACAACCTGCTGGCAGGACCTGTTTTGCCCTAAAAATCGTACCCATCACGCCAAAACCACAAAAATCATAATTAATCAAACCATAAGCCTAAAAAACAATAAAAATTGAACCTAAAAACATGCAATATCGGTTTGTAATCGATCTATTTCACGCTTATAACTCCTATCTAGCACAATTTTGAGCCTAAGGCCAAATCGGAACTCAATCCAAAAAGAAGAATTTTGAATTTTACAGGATTACCTGGATGTATTATAGATGTTTTTCCTTCTCAGAGGTCAGGTTGGTGATGGGGGGAATTGATCCCATACCCATACATCTTGGCCGTCTCCTTCAAGCTGTAAGCAATAAGAACCGAGAAAAGTTTCAGCTCCTCGATGGAGGAATCAGGCAGGCTCTCCCTAGCCTTAGCGGATTTTCCCTTGAGAGCCTTGGCAATTCTCTTCATGATTGAAATAGCAAAGAAAGCGTAAGATTTAGAGAAGAATGGAGCGAAAGGGAGGTACAGTTTCTGCAAAATGAGGAAGGAAGAGCGTTTTACTTCCTTTTAAACAGCCGTGCGGAATTTGACGAGTTTTAATTTATCTAAAGCTGTCCAATTCATGCCGCCGGCGGCATCATTCTATACCGCCAGCGACATCGCCTCCTCCGATTTGAATTTTGAACTTGTTTGACCAGTCAAAGCTACCATGTGGCACTCACATCGCCGGTGACATCAGCCTATATCGCCAGTGACGTCATCTATATCGCCGGTGACATCAGCTCTCTCCATGCCTTTTTTTCAGCCATCCTTGATGGAATCCCGGCTCTAGCCCCGACATCCCAGGACTTCTAAACCCTTGTATTTTTTTGATGATTATGTTTTTACTATTGATTGAAGGGGCAAAAATATTTTTGTTTCACAAAATCGATCAAGCAGTAAAAATGTCATCTAAAATCTGTCTAATCTTGTTCTCACTCTACTATTCATAGGTATAATCCACAAACAAAAGCCCAATATTCTCATTCTGTACGCTACCCGGAGATTATAGCATGACCTAGAACTACACTCCACCAATCCACAAAGCATAAGTCCGACCAAGGGGAAATCTCTCCGCGAAGCATAAGTCCGACCAAAAGCAACCAATCTACAAAGCATAAGTCCAACCAAGGGCCAATCTCTCTGCAAAACATAAGTCCGACCAAGGGGCAATAATCCACAAAACATAAGTCCGACCAAGGGGCAATCTCTCTGTGAAGCATAAGCTCGACCAAGGGGCAACCAATCCATAAAGCATAAGTCCAACTAAGGGGCAATCTCTTCGTGAAGCATAAGTCTGACCAAAGGACAACCAATCTACAAAGCATAAATTCGACCAAAGGGCAATCTCTCCGTGAAGCATAAGTCTGACCAAGGGGCAACCAATCCACAAAGCATAAGTCCAACCAAGGGGCAACCACTCTACAAACCATAAGTCCGACCAAGGGGCAACCAATCTACAAAGCATAAGTCCGACCAAAGGGCAACCAATCCATAAAGGATAAGTCTGACCAAAGGGCAATCTTTCCATGAAGCATAAGTCAGACCAAGGGGCAACCAATATACAAAGATACCACTTTACAAAGCATAACTCTGACCAAGGGGCAACCAATCTATAAAGCATAAGTCCGACCAAAGGGAAACCAATCCACAAAGCATAAGTCCGACCAAGGGGCAATCTCTCTACGAAGCACAAGTCTGACCAAAGGGCAACTAATCTACAAAGCATAAGTCCGACCAAAGGGCAACCAATCTATAAAGCATAAGTCCGAATAAGGGGCAATCTCTCCACAAGGATCAAGTCCGACCAAGGGGCACCCTTTCCATAAAGCACAAGTCCGACCAAGGGGCAAACCAATCATCCATCAGGTATCATTCCTATCCCTTGCTCTTTCATATGATCATACTAATATATGGCAGTAGTGATCCCCCGAGGGCAGCCTGTGATCACGGGATTTTATAGTCCCTCTTACAAGATGATGATGACGTGTACCTGATTTTAATACCTCAAAATAAAAGTTCTCTTTAGAATTTTTACTACCAAATCATCACTACAAGCTCCTCGGAGGTGTTCCTTGGTTCAGGAAGAGGTGGATTCACGGCCCTGAGGTAAAAATCCTGAGTCTCAAAGCTCTTTAGCATTAATATTAATGGTTTGTGTTGATTCTTGTTGATTTGTGTTCTTTTCGAGCTTTCGGTCATTTTCAACTGTTACCTGCTGCTGCTGTAAGAAATGAAAGTCACTGGAGACATTTGATGTCGCCGGCAGTATCACTCATGTTGTTAGAGACATTGCTGATATCGCTAGTGACATCACATTCCCTAGAGGCCTCACTTTCTTATAGGACCCTTTCTTTATAGAAATCAGAAAGCCATACAAGCTGCCTGCAGACTGATGCCTCTAGCGATATCACTGATGTCGCCGATGGCATCAGTCATATCGCCAGAGGCATGGCCTTCTGGACAGCTATTTTATTTCTTTCTTTTCTGACCTAGTTTATTTTTCGAAGCTAGGATACACAGCGCAACGATGGAGGTCCAAAACCTTCTGAAAATAGACCCCACCACATACCATGTGGTATTTTCACTAATAATCCAGATAAAATAACAATCGAGTCTAAAATTTGGTTTAAAACAGAATTTTCCTGAAATGCCATTCGAACCTCATTTTAGGCATCCAATCGGGCTTCATAATGATATAAATGTTTACACCATGTTCACGCTAACTCGGGTCTTGTTTGGTTTGCTAACTATACATGATTCATGATATATCTTGTACGACGTGCCGTATCTGTACTAACCATCTTCTACAGGTAGATGTATGTTAGGCCTTTGGGTATTTTATTTATCGCATAGAGAATGTATAGGATTTGACAGCCCTGTAATAATTTTAATTTCTGCACTTACTTTTGGATGACTGTAATAATTTACTCAATAAATGCGATAACAACATAATAACTAAAAACACAAATAAATAGGATGGATTAAACCGATTAAGAAAGAATGAAATGTTTTAACTTGGCTAATGAAAAATAGATAACATCATCCGAACTCCGAATCTCTACTTAAGGTATGGTCTACACCTAGTCCGAAAATTGCACCAAAATTTCCCGGTTATGCTGAACCGGGTGGCGGCTCTATTTTAAGTACATGATTTCAATCTCGTATCCTTTAGCACCTAAATTAAACTTAAACCCAACTTTGACATTAGTGCTTTCATCACGCCTAAAATGAGGATCAATCCCTCAGCACACTTCACAGTGCCAGTTATTATTTCCCACGTGCGGTGCATCTCACGCAGCAGCCCTCGAGGGAGGGGAAAAGGTCGTCTGCTCATAGTTACGCGTAAACGCGTGACAGCTAGATTGGTAATTAGTCAGCGGGCTAATTATATAAGTAATTAGTCGGTGGGCTAATTACCTATGGGCTATAAAAATAGTAGGTTGGCTCCCATTTCTCCACACTAACAATTTCTCTTCTTCCTCTCTTGCGAGTTTTGCTGCTTTGCTTCGAAATTTTTTTGGCTCATGGCTATTTTTGAAGATGATTTCTCTTGTCTTTTTCCCTTTTCTGCTCCTCCTCCTTAGATTTTGTGGGGTCTCCATGTGGTTCAAGCTTTACAACATCCGTTTAGATTTGTCGGTCATTCAAGTGACTACTCGCAATGTGGTTATTGACGACCAATAAATGGAACTTTTTGAGATTCCTACCGAAGCTTTGTATGGGCTCCCGCCAAACTGGATATATCACAGGATCACCCCGGGGGATTTTATTCCGCCTTCTTTGAAGCCTTTTGATCATCTTTCCCAGATTTTGGTAAGCCTTATTGCCGTTTTTTATTTTATTATCATGATTATTTGTGTATATTCTTGATTATGCTTTTATCATGCTTTCATTTGCTATTTATTTATTTATTGTCATTATCTGTTCTATTGCTTTTTAATCATGACATGAATTTATTAAATGTAATGATATTTCAATAATCGTGTGATTTATCGAAAACTGGTGTGTGATTGGTGCACATACATTATTTTCGCAGGTCACCTATCATAAGGGTGCCAGCATTCCTCACTTTTATAAGTGGTATGAGGTACTATCCCCTGGTGCCAAGACCATTCTTGATAGGACATCCTTGGGGAGGATGGTGAGGAATTGCAAGTACGAGGCTCCCGCAAGTACCCATACATCCCACGTGGTACTTCCACCTATATCTTGAGCAGATGGTCTGACACCACCCACACATTTCACTTCCGATGTGGAGAGTATACCATCACTCCACTGGATTTCTGTGCCATCACAGGTCTTCCTTTTCAAGGTAATGTGATCCACTTCAACGCTTGCTTTACATATGATCACTTTGATGTGGAGACTATAAAAGCTTTGATCAACTACTCTAGGGATAAGCCTAGGTGAGTTTCTTTCAAGAGACTCATGACCTTTTGGACTAAGGGGGATAGAAGAAATTTGACTTCTGCCAATGAGGCTAGAGCTTTCATGGCCGCTACCTTGTCCTAGCTATGTTTTCCTATCGGGGGTTCAATCGTGAATCTCCACATTCTGCCCACTTTGATCGATCTGACCCATTTTGATGAGTATGCTTGGGGTTGAGCCATGTTAGGTCATTTATATTGGGCCCTTGATCAGTGTATGAGGAATAAGATTGGCAAGTTCAAGTCTTATCTTTAGATTGTCTATGTGAGGACCTGACTCCCTCTTCTATTTTTATGTGTGTTTTCAATTATCTTTGGCTGTTCTGATCTTTTTGACTTTTTACAAATCTAGTTTTTTGAGATGGGGATTCTTTCTAAGACTAATCTAGGGTGGAACAGCTATCCGTTCTATCCCCGTTTGCCACACTATTTGTGCGGTTGGGAGATCGACCCCTATTCTGCCCTTTCTACTCACCTCTGCACTCTATCTTCAGAACAGGTACACTTTTATAGCCTTTTTAACTTGTTGCAATCACTATATCTGCTACAATTATTGCATCAATTCTTGGTTTCTTTTCCTCTTTTCAAATTAAGACTCAGCCTTGGGGGCACGAGATTTATTGGCCGGAGCCTATGAGGTTAGCTGGGGAGGTTGTTCATACCCAGTTAATTTTAGAGACTCCCTTTTCTTTAGAGTGGTACCTTAAGAAGCATATCCAGGGTTGGCATCTTTCTCCAAGATCGTGCTCTATCCTCCTGATGTCCGTTGATGGATCTTCTGGCCTCGCAATCACCTAACGTTGCACAACTAGCTTCTAATGGCTTACACAACACCTTATTGGAAAGGATTAGGGGGTACGAGGACTTTTGCCATTCGCAGCTGCTCAGATTGCTGGAGATACACCCTATTCCTATCACACCTCAGCCAGACATGCACAACCCCTCCGAGGGTGATGCCCCTTCGACTTCTGTCCCTAGCGGGCAATCTAGATCGGGTTCGCCTGAGGATGTCTGGATGAGATATCTTTTTCCTCATTGACTCGAATTCCTTCTTCGCCTTTCCATTTTATTCTTACTTGGCCTAATTTTCCTTTGCTTTGAAAGTTCTATAGGATCATCAATGTAGGAAGAGGCTTGCATCCACCTCTTTCCATGTTGGGAGCTCCTCAGTCTCATTGGTCCCGTCGAGGATTTTAGTATCAGCCTCCCATATTCTTGCTATACCATCTTGACTTGAGCACGTATACATCGGTGGTTCAGCCTTACTTAAATCCTAAGCATCCGGTGACTCTCCATCCTGGCGACGCCACTCATGTGAGTTCTTTTTGCCCTTTTTCTTCTTTATCAGATCATGCCAGTTCTAGCTCATCTTGATCCCTTATCTTTCTTTGTAGGTGCCCATTGCCAATAGCAACTCTGATTGGGGGTACATCCAAGGGCAGCAGCTATTCATGATGAACTAAAATTTTGAGATGGTGGTATGTTAATTATTTTCTGGTTTTAATGATGATGCATGATATGTCATCAAATGCATATGAATGATTTATTTTAAAATGTGACAGTTGAAGATTCGGCGGCTCTAGGCTTAGTTGGGGATGCTACAGGGGGATAATCAGCAGCAGCAGCCTCATCACGGCCAGAGTGATCCTTCATAGTTCTTTTCATAGGGTGGCCATCCTCCTCCTCTGTCATCTCTTGAACTCAGTCATCCGAGTTCCAGTAGCGGACAGTAGATAGGCTTTTCTTCTTTTATTGTTTGCTTTTCTTTCGGGCCGTTTGTAGAGCCTTCTCTTTTTTTGTATGAACTCATTTTTATTTATGAAAGAATTTTGCCCCATTCTTGTGCCTCATGATTCCTTTCTTTTATTAATCATCAAGTTTATCGGGGTAATATGTCAGATATTGGTAGATTGCCCCATAAACTATATATAGCGAACTGCTACTCTTTTAAAAATTTTCCATGGAGGGCTACATCCATTTTCATGTAGATTTGAATTTGTATCTGAAAAACTCCGATGGCTGGGACCATCTCGAGGTCTGCGGTTTATCACATATGAAGGAATATTGTTGCATCTTTGTTAAGGACAATGTGATCCAGGCTGCTGTCAGGTTCTGGGATCCTATTGATAATGTGTTTCGATTTAGAGATCACGAGTTATGCCCCTTGTATGAGGAATTCTGCGGACTTTTGAGATCTTTGGCTGATTGCCACCAGCTATTTTGATGCATCACCCAGAGTTTTTTTCTCCCATTAATAAGTCACTTCCAGCTACAACGATTTGATAGGTGTTGAGTAATTTACAACGAGGTCTTGAGGTTGGATGTGGTGTTCGATATAGTTATGAGCCTTTCCCTTGATGATGTGAGTTGGCTTCCACTCATTTCCTTACTCTAGTTCGGGGCCTTTCTTTGTGAGGCCCCAAATTTGGTCTGTAACTTTGCCTTTTTTACCATAGTTGATCAGATGTTAGAGGGGAACCTCCTGTTGTAGTGAGCTTAGCCGAGACACTGATCTTTGTGTGCTCTTCTCAAAATGGGGCTGAAGCTACTACTAGGGGTAGCAGGCTTCTCCTTCAGGTAAATTTTATTTGAGCCTTT
This sequence comes from Euphorbia pulcherrima, assembly GCA_947683365.1. Taxonomy (NCBI): domain Eukaryota; kingdom Viridiplantae; phylum Streptophyta; class Magnoliopsida; order Malpighiales; family Euphorbiaceae; genus Euphorbia; species Euphorbia pulcherrima. Next base: position 48,953,625 of record CANTUS010000014.1, read on the forward strand.
CTTTTCGCATGAATCGCCCTTTCGGGTTTTCGACTCATCAGGCTTGCCTTAACTTTTGCCTGGACCTCTCTTTTAGGTTTTAAATCTAGCAGGCTTTCCTCTTTTCTTTTCTTTTTTTCTTTTTTTGTGTGTTGCTTTTGTAGCTTTGGATTTGGGACAAGCTTTCTATATTATCAATTCCTATGAGCATGGGTTATTATCCAAAGGCCTACTGGGCACGGGGTTCTACAGTTCACATCGGCAATCGTCCCTATAGAGACTTTATTATCAAGGAGTGGGTCGAGTTTATGGGGAGCCAAGCTGCTAAGGATATTTGTTGGGTTTGCCCTTGGTGGGGAATCACGCATGTGACCACCGATGTTGCTAGAGATGGCGTAGTACATATTGGCTTTCCAAAATTATCACCTATTCTCTTGGTAGCTTGTGAAGGTAGTATGGTCGCCCTCAGGGTTTCCCGACATACCTGTGCACCTTGATTGGCTCTAAGCTTTCTTATACTCAAGTCTATCGTCATATTGTGAGGTGGATCAGTCGCTCTCAGGTGGAGATAAACTATTCCATGCCTTTCGACATCCACCCTTCCGAGGCTTATCGTGTCTGGGTCACGAGTACTCGCGGGTTTGCCACTCTTAAGGAGAGACTCATCGATACTATGAGGCTTCATAGTTTCCTTGGAGATCACTAAGCTCGCCACTATGTATCTTTCATCTTTGTTGGAAAATAAAGGCTTCAGGCCTCGTTGTTTGCCTTTGTCATTTCCATTTCCTATCTTTAACGCATCTTATGTGTAATAATGATAAAATAATGCTATTTAAGTGCGTGTTTTATTCAAACAATTCACAATTTCCATTTAATGCACTCATGCAGTATTTTTAACATGAATATGTTATTATAAAAGACATTACTTAAATTGGAAGGACAAATGGTACTTATTTCCAAGAAATGCCCATCGTTGCCTAGGTTTCTGAACAGATTTTACCTAAGGCTTCGCTCTTTTATTTTGGGGTCTTTATTTTTGCTCAAGAGCCCTCACTAGCTCTTGACAGACCTTTATATCTTCTTCTTTATTTCTTTTTTTTTACACGAGATAGCGCTTTAGCTTGTCACGATTTACTGGATTCACAAATTTGTTGCCATCCAGATATGAGATTTTGATTGCCACTTTACTGAGAGTCTTCTTTTCTACGTGTGGCCCTTCCTAGTTCATTTAGAATTTGCATTGAGCAACTGTGTGCGTCTTACGAGAATTTTTTTAAGACCAGATCACCTATTTACAAGGGTTGATCTTGCCTTCTGACTTTGCGATTGTAAGCTCTTGCCATGCGCTGTTGGTACATCTGCAGGTTTTCCAATGTGGTTAATTGCTTCTTGTTGATCAAAGTCAATTCTTCGTGCCTTGCCTTCTCCCATTCATCCTCATAAAGTCTTACTTCAAGAGCTACGCACAAAGGCTTGATCTATATTTCAATGGGTAATACTGCCTACATCCCATTGACGAGAGAGAAAGGAGTCTGGCCTGTAGAAGTTTTGACATTAGTTCTATATCCCCACAAGGCATAAGGCAAATGGTCGGCCCAATCTTAATAATTGGCGATCAGTTTAGAGAGGATCTTTTTAATGGCCTTATTAGCTGCTTCTACGGCTCTATTGGCTTAAGGGCGATAGGGTGAAGAGCGATGGTGCTCTATTCCGTTCTTCTCAATAAGATCAGTCATTTCCCCTTGGAATTGTACACCATTGTTACTCACTGTGTCATAAGGAATGTTGTATCTAGCAAAGATATGTCGCTGGATAAATCGAGCCATTTTCTTGTCTATGATGCTCATATATGATTCTACTTCAACCCATTTAAAAAAGTAATCGACTGCCACTATTACAAAGCGATGGCCATTGGTCGAAGATGGTCTTATCTTACCGATGATGTCGATGCCCCAAGCCGAGAATGGCCAAGACATTTGCAAGGTCGTTAGGGGAAAATGACTCACATCCCTGTATATCTGACAAGTATGGTAAGTCTTCGCTTCTTGGATACGATCAGCTAACATGATTAACCAAAAGTATCCCATTCTCTGAATTTTCTTAGCCATCAAGATTCCATTCATGTATGGACCGTAGTCTCCCGAAAGTACCTCCTTCATCACCTTTTTTGCTTCTTGTTGGGTCAGGCATTTTAACAGTAAACCGTCAAATGATCTTCTGAACAGATCTCCCTTGATTAGGTATAATTGCACAGCGAGCTTTCTTAGTATTTTTTTTGTCAAAATCTGTAGCTTCGACTAAGAATTTACCGCTTTTGAGGAACTTGACGATGTCAGATAACCAAGGTTCTTCCTTATCCATGACACCTTCTATTACACAGAAATAGTATGGGGATCGATTTGTCTCTATAATAAGGGGTTTGATTGGTTGTCTCCGAGGTCCTTCCCACATGGAGGCTAGAGTGGCCAATGTATCCGCCATCTAGTTCTCCTCTCGGGGCATATGACAAAATTTGCATTCGCTTAATATTGTGGCTTTCCTCCATATAGCCTCTAGGTAAGGTTGGAGGGATTCTTCCTTCAGTTCCCAATCTCCTGTGAAGTGCTTGATGACCAAAGCCGAATCACCGATAATTTTTACTTTATCTTTTCTAAGAGTGTTCAAAGTAGACATTCCAAATAGACATGCTTTATACTATGCCCCGTTATTCGTGGTGACAAATTCCAATCCCTTTGATAGAGTTATTAGTGCCCCATTCGGTGTGGTGATGATAACTCCTAAGCCAGCTCATGGCTTATTAACAGCCTTCAAAGAACATGATCCACTTTCCAGGTTTTTCTTTAGTCATTGCAAAACATTCATCGGGAAATTCCATATTTTCCAGTTCTCCTTTTTTGAGTGGTTGATTTGCTAGGCATTCAGCCACTGCTCTTCCCTTGATGGTCTTCCTAGTGACATATTCAATATCGAATTCTGATAGTAATAAGAGCCATCTTACTAGTTTTCTAGTCAGCGAGGGGGCCTGGCACGAGTACTTCACTGGATCCACCTTGGCAACTACTTGGATTTGGTAAGATTGGAAGTAATGCCTAAGTTTCTTGGTGAGCCAGACCATGCCAGCATAAGTTTTCTCCATGATGGTATATCGAGTCTCATACTCTAATAATTTCTTGCTGAGATAATAGACTGCGTGTTCCTTCTTATCTTCATGCTCTTGAACCAGCATGGCACCTACAAATGTTTCTTCTACTACCAAGTAGAGAATGAGTGGCTTTTTGAGGATCCATAGCTTTAGCACAGGCGGGTTCATTAGGTAGGTCCTGATTCTATCAATGGCTTCCTGCCATTGGTCGTTCAATTCTATTAGTTGCTACTTCTTTAAGAGCTTGAAGATGGGTTCTTATGTGGTGGTTAATCGTGCTATAAAGCAGCTGATGTACTGTATTGACCCTAAGAAGCTCTCTACTTCTTTCTCGATCTTTGGTACGGGCATTTCTCTAATAGTGTTAGCTTTATTAGCATCCATCTCTATGCCTCTCTTGCTAACCACATGCCCCAGTAATTTGCCTGACGTGACACCGCCATTTTTCTTGGGCACATAAACACATTGGATAGCTAATTGGGATACTTGATGACCTCCACGAAGTTGGCCTTGATCTATTTGGCCACTTCTGCTTTGACCTTTTTTGCCCATTCAGGGCATATCCACCCTATCTTTTACTTCACTGGTTGAATTTTTGGGTCTATAAGGATCTTATGCTCGGTGATGTGCCAGTCAAGTCCTGGCATGTCTTTGTGAGATGAAATGAAGGGTAAAATGTGACTTTTTAGTACTTTTATTAAATCTCCCTCTTGTTCGATGGGCAATTGAATGGAAATGTATACCATTTTTGGATCATTTTCCTATTTAAGTTAATTTCTTTTGTAATATCATTATTAATGTTAAAGATGCTAGATGAATGCTGGAATGGATGCATGGAATCATAATCAGAAACATAATACAAATGAGGAAAGTTCTTTATCTTATTATCATCATAAAGTACATTATTCATTTCAAACATATTGGAAATGGAAAAGAAAGACTCATCCTAATCAGTAGGGTCTGCCTTTGAAGCAAATGATTCTTTCATAGCAGCCGGCTTCAGCAAGATATCCTCATCATCTTTCTCTTCTTCCTTCGCCTTGCCCTTCATGGTTTTTACCATTTCCATGACAGCCTGGCTTAAGCGACCTCTTTTGCTCCTTGCTTCCTCCGCTATCTTGAGTTGTGCTTGGAGGTGTTTGGTCAGAGTGTCAAGGATTTCCTCTTCTTTGCTCAGCTTCTTGACTTTCTTTGGGTGTACCTGTTCATCGAGCTTGGTCTAATCAGGAATTGCCCTAGCATCTGGATGATGATCTGCTTTTTCCATCACATAGGCAATGGAGCTTTTTCCGTTCTTGCCATAGTTGACTATATCTGAGAAAATCTCAAATCTCGAAATTGTCCTTCCTTGGTGAGTAATAGGTTTAGGTGTTCCATTATAGGGATGCTCTAATTTCTTTCAAAAGACCATCTTGTTGGTGATTCCTCTAATGCCTTTATAGCCTAGTCCTATAGGTTTCCACTCTCTTGCCCCTATATTGAAAGTCGACATTCCCTGCTCATGGGCACGTAGTCCTCTCCCTGGAGTATGATACTTCTGCATGTAGCCTTGAATCCAAGGGCTCCAATGTACTTCTGGTTTTTTACTTAATTCTTGACTAATGGTGGCTGTGGTAAACCCTTTCATACGGCTTTCTTCTATCTTTAATGTTGCCACCACCGATGATTTATCAGCCTCTAAAGCAACGATCTTTCTATGGAACGGGATCTTGATTTTTTGGTGAAGAGTAGACGAAACCCCTCCCAGAGCATGAAACCATAGTCATCCGAGCAGCATAGAGAAAGTCACTGGAATGTCTATAACTGTAAATAACATGATAGACGAGATTTCTTCAACAGTGACTTTAACTTCAAATGTACCAATGACGGTTCTCTTAGAATTTTTGTAGGCCTTAATGACTGTTATGGAACTCTTATTGTCCCTCTCGATTAGTCCTAGGATTGGCAGAATATCCTTGGGACAAACATTCAGCGATGAGCCATCGTCAACCATTATACATGGCATGATGCACCTAAAAATACTTTCCTTTCAGTAGAGAGCCTTATTATGGCGAATGCCTTCATCGATAAATCCAAGCTCGAGAAAATAATATCAAGGATAACAATGCTGGTTTCAGTATTAAGTAGCGCACAAACTTGTTCTGGTGATGCCAGAGGAGATGTTTCGATATCCATCAATTTTTTCACAATAGAAAGCCTATGATCTTGGGAGCCAAGGAGAAGGTCCCAAATGATCATCTTGGTAGTGGTGGCCTTTAACTGCTCCACAATCAAACTTTTTATCTATTCTAAGGGCTTGATAAAAGTAGGAGGTGCTAGAGGCTCTGTCTTTGGCATAGTAGGGGCTACTGGCCCAGTGATTTTCCCTCCTCTGGTGATAGGGCAGACAACCTGAGTAGATGAGTTTATTGTTTCAAAGACTTTGAACTCATCAAAATCTTCATCAAGCGATATTCCCCCCAAGTTAATTGGCTTGTTCACGGAAGATGGCGCTTTGGTGGTAAAGGGCCACTAAATAAAGGGGACTTTTTCAGGCTGTCTTTTCGGGATAACAAGGTTCTCCTATAGGATTTGGCATAGAATGGGGTCTTGCCCAATCATGTGAATGGATGAGGAAGCCCCATCAATTAGATCTTGATCATTGTCATATATGACCGATTCTTCTGGTTCATCAGAGTGCTTATTCATGTACCAAGGATATTCCTTGGTGGACTTTATCAATGTCGGGTAAACTGCGTTAGTTACTTTCCATTCCTAATATAACAACGGGTTTCCATATTTATCCAGCTCGAGGGTTGTATCCTCTGGTGGGTCTATCCACGTGAAGTAGTCGATGAATTGTCTAACCAAAGTATTCTAGAATGACTTTTGGTAGACTGTCAACCCCTCATACCAAATGACTGCTTTCTCTCGGAGGGTCAGGCAGAACCTCTCGGGCTAATGGGTGTAGTGAATGTACCCATCAATCATCATCTGTACAAATTCATGGATGTGAGGGTATTGCATTGTGTTTCCATTGTAGAGTATGGGTTAAACTTCCCTTAAGTCTGGACTTTGGATCTGATTACTAGCTCGATCTAATTCTTTTTTAGCACGGATCCTCTCCATAATGTACTCTTGAGAAGGCCCTTGCCCCTCGTCTCGAATCATATTAATGATGTGCTTGTTAGACATGATGTATGTCCTATAGGTAATTAGGTCGATATGTTATAGTTAGTTTTATTTGTACGAACAAAGTTATATTAATAAAGGCATTCTTTTGTTATATCAACTACTATAAAAATATATTATGAATGGTTTAGAATATATTCATTCATGTGTTTGCAAAAGTCCATGACATAACTATAGCATATATTACAAGGGCATAGTGAGACTATGTTGGTAAGAACTGGTTCGTGTGCAATTATAATTTGTCTAAATATCCCTAGTTGTATTATCATCAAGACTGGATATTGATGAATGCGGATAGCCTAGCATGTGTCATCATACATCTTGAATTTGATTAGGAGTAGCATATCTCTAAAGCTAGAGGGTGGTACCTTTGGTTAACACATGAATGTATTCAGGGAGATACATTGGAGACCGCTATAAGACAACACTCGGTAATCTATATTATGTGTTAGTATTTTAATCGTCTCATTGCAAAAGCAATACAAATATCCTTAGACCTGAGATACTAGTTACCTTGTTCAGATGTTGCTATACTTTGGATTATACCTACACATTCTATAGATTGGATGATACAGATAATTACGGGTATAGTTGATGTCTGTCCGTTCATAAGCTGAGTAGTCAAGATGGAATCTATCACTCCACTATAGCAATATAAGCGAGATGTACATTGGCCACTTGTTAGAAGTGACACACTCATAAACCTCTAATCAGGGTATGAGTTAATAGGATGCGATCCTGATCAACATATTAAATGGTTGAGGGGTGTACTTTGGCAGCAAGACTAAACTAATGGGGTAGCTATTATAGCTATTAGTGGACTAACACTTAAATCGAGTCCTAAAAACCAGATGGTACTTAACAGTTGATAGAAGGAGTGAATTGTATTGATACTATTGCAAAACCGGGATTAAGTAACAATCCACGTGACATTTTGAATATTGAGGGGTCATATGCCTTTGCTAGAGTGCCACTATAACCGATAAAAGTAATTGGAGTCCCTAACAGTCTAGAGCACCGAGACGATCAATTCCTAAAAGGGATTGAGCCAGGTTAAACTTTTGACGGCTCGATATTATGGGATCCTATAAGGTCACACACATTGAGTTACGACCGAGCTATGTAAAGAACCGTTAGATTAGGTCTAATCTAGAAGCAGCAAGGAAATATGGTTAGACCATAACACATTGGTTAGACCAATATTCATTGGCTGGACCACTGAACGTGATAAATAATAAGGAAGATAAAGTAAATAAAAGGAAGACTGGACTGAACTTAGCGGGATTTATTAATATTGGATGTTGAATAAATATGAGCAAGTGGGTCTGTAAATGTATTGGGGGACAGTACATAAAAGACCTACGCATGGGCCATATGGCAGCACTATTTAGAATAGTGTTGCGTGTGGCCCATAGGGCACGTAAAAGCGGGCTGCAAGTTGTAGCCCGCTTACGCGCTGCGTAGGCGCGCAGCCCTTATGGGCTTGCACTGCTCGCGGGCATGCGCACCAGCACAGACCCATCCACAGCTGCTCAAGCCCACAAGGGACTGCTGGCCGAATGGCCAGCAGTCTCCCACTCAAACTGGAAGCTTGCTCCCTAAGCAAGCTCCTAGTATTTGAGTTGTATTCCAACTCTTCCAGGGTTTAATTAAAATACATGTTTGCCCTTTTATTTTATTTCTTATTGGTTGAGGTTAGGGACTTTATTGTCCTTTGAATAATTCCTAACCACTATAAATAGAAGCATCCTCCTTCATTATTTTTGTCTTGAATTTCATAATCCCTCTCTTGCTCTCTTATTCTCTTAGTTGTGTTGATTCCTAAAAGTAATCCGTCAAAATACATATTTACTTAGAATAGAAAACTAAGGGAATTTCTTCTAGAATAAATTAGTAGGGAAGATCTAGCTATCTTCCGCTTATTTATCGGTTCTTCCTTTCTACAAGGTTTTGGTCGGTGGTGCTTGTGTGGACTATTTATAGAGGGCTTCTACTTTGGAGTCTGTGCACGTAGCTTAGGGGTCTTTTTACCGACTACAGGATTCACGCTTCAACTGGTAAGTGGTTAAATTATTATTAGGTCATTTTAATAAGTGTTTATGACCTAGAATAATTTAAGACTAGCACTATTATCAATCATGCCATGCTTAGGAAATCCAAGGAACTAGATTAAAATTTTAAAATTCCGCTGCACATGTTTTACTTGCTAAAATCCATAATCTAGACCAACAGTGGTATCAGAGCCATCCTAATGCGATTGTATGATTGACTATAAATATGTTAGGTATAATTTTCTATGAAATATCTAAAGTATACTATACCATGCCTAGGAATTTATTTCTTGCAATAGAAAATGTTGTGACAATGTTTTACTTGAAATTGTAAATGCTTTAATTTTTGAATTATATGGAATAATTCTTAAATAAGAAAAGAATGAAATCTTTAACTTAATTAGTTTAAGGTCAACTGAGTCAGAAGGGCCCGTGTTTATTCTATCAGGGATTGGACTTAACTCCTCATTCACTTCAAGGGGCCTCTCCTACCTGGGAATTCTCATTGATTCTAGATTCTAATTACCAAAGGGACTTTTTGAATTAGTTGATTTCTAGTATAATGAATTGGATTCATTATATGGTTTTACAAATGAAAGTTTAAATTGTTAAATTAAAATTTATAGACATAGGTACAAGAACTTGAACAATGAACCCCCTTGTTTGTTTTGCATGCTATGTGGAGTTTTGGCATGATGGAATGATTATGAATTACCAGTTAAGCATGACCCCTAGGTTGGATCTACTAATTCCTTTTAGTCTAAAATTAGTTATAGTTTCATAATTATGTCCATGTATAAGTCCTAGATTAGGCGAGACCAGTTGCACCAATAAATCCCTATTAAAATATTAAGACAAAATTAGCCTTCCTAAAAATTGAAATGTGATTCTAGGCCTTTTTATTGAATGAATTGCTCGGAAAAGTGTGCCTTCTTCTTTAACATTGTCTGTTTACATGATTTGAGTTAGGGTTAAGTCTTAACCGGACTAGGTTAGTTGTCCATAAAATCAGAGCTAATGCTGGGCTAGAGGCATCATTTGAGGAGTCATATAATTTGTTATGCATGTCCATTGGTTGGAACTCAAATGGATTAGTAATTGCATTAGATGTAAATGGACTAGATCCTCCTATAGCTATTTAAGTTAGCTTGACCCGTGATAGCGGGGGTTAGCTTAAATGAGTTATAGATGCCACCTACTAAGGAAAATGGTTAGACCATGTTTCCCTAAAAAACAACAGAAGGGGCTATTATATTTTCAAATTGAACCTTGATAAAATAGTAGGAATATGTATTTAATTAAAAGACCTTAAATTAAATGCATGTACAAGAACTAAGTCTAAAGCAATAATTATTTTCTTATATCAAGGTTGAATAAGTATCCTCTTAACAAAAAAATCAATAATCATCCGCTTGACAAAATCAAATTTAAAGGCTGGAACTTCATGGAGAGGTTCGAGGTGGTAAAGGTGGTTCTTGAGAACAATGCTTTGAGTTATGTTCTTAATAACCCACACCCTGAACATCCCGGTGCAAATGCCATTGCTTGAGAAATTGATGAGTATAGGAAGCATCAAAGAGACTGTAAGTTAGTGAAATACTTGATGGTCGATGGAATGCTACCTAAATATTAGAATTTGTACCTAGAAGCAGGCTTGGAGTTATTGCTTCAGAATCTCCCAAAACTTGGTGAACTGGAAAGTTTCATGCATTTTGTGGGAATGGGGAAAGACTCTTTAGCAGCTGAACTTGTTATACGCATGTATGACACTTCAGAGGAGCTAAAGAAATTTAGAATTAACTATAGCCTGGATGACTTAAAAGGAATAGTTCTAAAAGGTCTGCCTGAGAGGTACGATGCATTTAAAGCAGAATTTGCCTTTAAAAGATGTGACTGTGGGTTATCTCAAATGATCGATATGCTTGAGCTGGTTGATATTCAATATCAAAATGATTTAGAGGATCGACTTATTGCTGAATACCTCAAGATCAAAAGGATGAGAGGTTTAAAAGTCAAGAGAAAACTCATGAAGGAGGCAGAATGTAAGAGAATTCATGGTGAGCTTAAGTCCTTCTCTGAAGTGAGAGTGTAACGGCTGATGGCTGCATTTTCTGAGCATGAGAAGATAAAATTGAAAGATGCTTATACTCCAAGTATGTTCATTATTGAAACTTTCACTACAGTTCCTTATAAGTCTATATGGGTATTAGATATTGGATGTGGTACTCATATCTGTACTTCTGTACAGGGGTTGCGAACCATAGAAGGCTGGCTAAAGGAGAGTTGGACCTTCGAGTTGGAAATGGAGCATGGGTTGCTGCATTAGCTGTAGGAACATATAGTCTCAAATTGCCAAGTGGCCTAGTTTTAGAATTAAATAAATGCTATTATATTCCGGTTGTTACTAAGAATATTATTTCTATTGCATGTTTAGCAGCAGAAGGATTTGAAGTTTTATTTAATAATAAAGATTGTCAAATTCATAAAAGTAGTGTTCTTTATGGCAACGGAGTTTTGATTGATGGCATATATGTTTTAAATACTAAAGCTGAAAATTTTAATATGAATGATGCTAAGAGATCGAAATTAGATAAAGACAAATCATCCTACTTATGGCATTGTCATTTGGGCCATATAAACGAAGCCCACTTAACTAAGTTACATAAAGGAGGTGACTTGGACCCAATAGACTGGGAGTCTTATGGGGCATGAGAACCTTGTTTATTAGGCAAAATGACAAAGAAACCCTTTAAAGGTAAAGGGCAACGTGCCACAAGTACATTGGAAATAATATACACAGATGTATATGGTCCAATGAATGTGCAAGCACATGGAGGATTCATCTACTTCATATATTTTATCGATGATTACTCATGATATGGGTATTTGTACCTTATAAGGCACAAATCAGATAGTTTTGAAAAGTTCAAAGACTATAAGAATGAAGATGAGAGATAACTTGGAAAGAATATTAAGGCACTATGGTCAGACCAAGGTGGAGAATATTTAAGCCAAGAGTTTCAAGATTATCTAAGGGATAATGGAATATTACCCCAATGGACCCCTTCTTATACTCCTCAGCACAATGGTGTGTCTGAGAGGAGGAATAGAACTTTGTTATACGTGGTTTAGTCCATGATGAGCCAAGCAACTCTCAGCAAATCCTTTTAGGGATACACACTTGAGAGAGCAGTTTATATACTAAACCGTGTGCCATCAAAATCAGTTGATACAACACTATACAAAAGGTGGTGTGGTAAGAAACCCTCTCTTTCTCACCTGAGAGTTAGGGGATGTCCTATCAATGTTAAAAGGACAATGTCAGACAAGCTGAGAGCTAGGGCTGACAAATGCTTGTTCATAGGTTATCCTAAAGAGATAGTAGGATATACCTTTTATGATCCTAATGAACAAAAGTTGTTTGTTTCTAGGACCGCTTAGTTCCTTGAGAAGGAACACATAACCTGTTACACAATAACCATTGCGTAGATCTGGTAGGGTTCCCAACGCTCCTGAAAGATATGGATTTTTCATCATGGATGATAAACAAATCTTTCTAATAGAGAATGATGAACCTAAGACCTACAAGGAAGCAATGAGGTGCTCAGACTCTGATAAATGGCTAAAAGCCGAAATTAGAAATGGATTCCATGTATGAAAACTAAGTATGGGAATTCATCGATGCACCTGATGAGGTTAGACCCATAGGTTGCAAATGGATTTTCAAGAAGAAAACCGATATGGATGGTAATATAATTACCTATAAGGCAAAGTTGGTGGCAAAGGGATATAGTCAAAGAGAAGGAATTGACTATGACGAAACCTTTTCACCAGTAGCCATGCTTAAATCCATAAGGATACTCTTGACCATTGATGCTTATTATGATTATGAGATCTGGCAGATGGATATGAAAACTGCTTACCTAAATAAAAACTTGTATCGAGATGTGTATATGATACAACCTGAGGGTTTTACATCTCAGAATGGCTCAGAGGTATGCAAGCTGTAAAGATCCATTTATGGATTTAAGCAAGCATCCAGGAGTTGGAATATAAGGTTTGATGATATGATCAAAGAGTTAGATTTTATATCAAACACTTATGAGCCTTGTGTATATAAGAAAGTCAGTGGGAGTGCAGTCATTTTTCTTATGCTATATGTTGATGACACACTGCTAATAGGAAATGACATTTCTCTTCTTCAAATGATTAAATCGTGGTTGTCAAGAAAGTTCTCCATGAAAGACCTTGGAGAAGTAGCATTTATACTAGGTCTGAAGATCTATAGAGATAGATATAAGAGGCTGTTGGGTCTTTCACAAGATACATACATAGACAAGGTATGGACTAGGTTCAACCTTGAGCAATCAAGAAAGGGTTATCTTCCAATGTCTCATGGAATTAACCTTTCTAAATCTGAGTGTCGGGGGACACAAGAGGAGAGATTGCACATGAATGAAATACCTTATGCATCCGCAATAGGATCTATCATGTATGCTATGGAATGTACACGACCCGACGTCTCACACGCGTTGACCATCACAAGCAGACTTCAATCTGATCCAGGTGAGAAACACTGGAAGGCCGTTAAGAATATCCTTAATTACTTGAGAAGGACTAAGGAAATGTTCTTAGTATATGGAGGAGATGGTCTCACAGTAAAGGGATTCACTGATGCGATTTTTTGATCTAACAGAGATGACTACAAGTCACAGTCAGGTTACTTGTTTATGTTAAATGGAGGGGTGGTTATTTGGAAGAGTTCCAAACAGGATACAACTGCTAATTCAATCACTGAATCTAAGTACATTGGTACTTAAAAAGCAGCAAAATAAGCTGTCTGGATAAAGAGATTTATTGGTGATCTCGGCGTGGTGTCTAACAGTGAGGATCCAATAGTATTATATTGCGATAACACTGGGGCTATTACTCAAGCAAAAGAACCATGGTCTTGTCAGAGAAATGGACATGTCCATAGAAAATATCATATAGTTCAAGATATGATAAGAGATAAGGATATATAGATGGAATATATACCCACAGATGAGAACCTAGCGGATGGTCTGACCAAGCCTTTGACACAGATTATGCATGACCAGCATGTTAATAGTTATGGCTTATAGTACGTAGCTAATTGGCTCTAGTACAAGTGAGAGATTGTTAGACGTGAGGCATACCCTAGAGGCAATTCGGGCGATATGTCTTAGTTAGTTTTATTTGTACGAACAAAGTTATATTAATAAAGGCATTCTTTTTTTATATCAATGAATGTGAAAATATATTATGACTAGTTTAGAATATATATTCATTGATGTGTTTGCAAAAGTTCATGATATAATCCTAGCACGAATTGTAAGGGCATAGTGAGACTATGTTGGTGAGAACTGGTTCGTGCGCAATCATTATTTGTCTAAATATCCCTAGTCATAGTATCATCAAGATTGGACATTGATGAATGCGGATAGACTGGCATGTGCCGTCATACCTCTTGAATTTGATTCAGAGTAGCATATCTCTAGTGCTAGAGGGCAGTACCTTGGGTTAACATATGAATGTATTCAGGGAGATACATTGGAGACGACTATGAGACAACACTTGGTAATCTATATTATGCATTAGTGTTTTAATTATCTCATTGAAATAGCAATACAAATATCCTTAGTACAAATATACTTAGACCCGAGATACTAGTTACCTTGTTTAGATGTTGCTATACTTTGGATTATACCTATTATGAGCACTGGATTTTAACGATCCTTCTCACAAAACTATGATGAGAGCTATATAATGCAATGTCTTTCAGGTGTTGTCCATCAAAGGTGTTCCTACTACTGCATAGTTGAGTTTGGTCAAAGTCCGGAGACCTAGTCTGCCCTTAGGTACCCGTACAGGTTCTATCTAGTGGTACAGATTCACTAGTAGACCCATATAGGTCCTCTAGTACCCATACGGATGGGGCCCTACCCGTACGGGTCCTCTGATTTCCTAATCAGCCTCTTTCGGAAGCTATCTCTTACCTTTTTCAAGAAAAGGCAGGTCTTGAATTGAATTTATTGCATTCAGACCTGACCCTCATCCTATAAATAGGGCATTTTCCCTTTATTTCATGACAAACACATCTCATATGAAAAAATATACTAAAACTCTAGCAATTTCTATAGGTATAGAAAAGGTATAGTGGGGTATAGGAGGTATAAAATAGGGAGAAAACCCTTTCTTTGAGGTTTTGTCCACATTTTATTCATTCCTAGCTTCTCTTATTAGGATTTAGGAGAGGTTTTATCCACACAAATACTCACATAAATAGTCCTATTTCACCATCTACTTTGGCCGAACTCTCTCAACAGTAAAGGGAACACCTCAAAGTGGATTCACGTAGCAAAGGTAACGCTCTTGTGTTTTAATGAGACTCACATTTTGGTTTTATCATTGTTGTTACTTTCTGCCTCTTCTATTATTTTTGATCTTTATATTTCTTATTTTGGGTCTAGTCCTAACCCGTATGAGCCTTACTCATAAGGAGGGAAATCCCTTTTTGTTTTATTTTTCTATCACCAATCAATTAATCTGTTAATCTGTAAATTAAATTGAACAAAGTTTCTGCCTGGACCAGATAGGACCCGTACTGGTACGCCATACCTGTACCGGTCCTCGCTGGTAGCCGTAAGGGTCCCACCCACCCATACGGGTACCAGCCCTAGGTAGATTCCAGAACTCATTTTAAAGTAGTTAAAAATCAATCCAACTCACCATTTGCCATGCGATCATTTTCACTAATAATTCGTTAAATCAACCCACAAAAGTTAAAATATGTTTTTATAACAAAATACGTCGAAGACTAGTATTTCTCTCCGATCCTAGAAGCCGCCCGGGCACTATTGATCGCAAAACCGCCACGCTAACATAATCACACTTTCCTAATGAGATGCTGACTTATGAAGTACTATAAACTGTGCTAATCTTTGTCGATGCAGGGGAATTGATTTTTATTTTGTTTTATAACTTAGAACAAATGTATAGGTTCTCTTGCAATTCCCCTATTTTTCCCCTGGTTGTAATTTTTATCCCCCCATTTATTGTTTGTGCTTTATTGTAATATGTAAACTCATGTAACGAGTGTGAAAGAGTGTAGAAATAGGATTTCTGTGATAATTCTCCAAATGATGAAAACAAAATGGTTTTTCACGGTGAATGTAATTTGAATTAACTAAATGAGAAATAAGTGACTCATATGATGCCCGAATCTCTGATCTAATAGGTATAAGTCTCCCACCCAGAGGGAACCGTACCAAAACTCTTTCCCAAGTAGACAACTTGGGTGGTGACTCTATCATTTATATCGAGATTCGGGTATTGATTCTTTTATTCGTTAAAATTGGCTTATTTTGCAAAGTTGAACAAAAAAATATTTTGTCACTCCTAAATCCAACCAACCTCCACTAGACCTCGCCTCTCACACAGGCGCCAAGGGAGACCCATACGTCATTGAAACCTTATAGTGATGACTCTGTTGGGGAGATAATCTTTTAACTCACAAAATTTTGATTTGTTTTAAAAGCTTAAAAGATTTAGATGAGCACCGAAAATCATTTACTTAATTCAACCCGTTTTCTTTTTTATCATTTGGGAAAATTATCACACTCTATCTTCTCATCTCCTTCTCTCTTTAGTTAGATGCGCTCTTCTTCTAGCACTAGCTTAAGGTGCCCTATTATTTCCGTGAAACTATGCCCGCCAGGAATCAGGGACACCCTAGTGGGTGGAGCACTCATTGTCATCTCCCTCTAAAAGAGGCTTAATACGATGGGAACCTTCTACATCAACTTCCGATATGTCCCTACACCATTCTTATCGAAAGCCTTAGAATTTTACCTTCTAGGTACCCTAATTTCTGTGTGATATTAGATTAAAGAAGAATACCCTTAGACTCGACAGAAGAAATAAGGATGGAATCGATCACTTCGCATATGTTGTGTTACATACCCTTGTGATTAACCCCGCTATGCATCATCATAATTTATGCATACATATCACATCCCATGCATGTACTGATCTCTTGGTTGCTGCCTCAGTCAAAACTAAACCTCAAAGAGAAAAGGCTTGGCGACGTTCTCAAGTCCATTTGATTTGCATTCTGGCTCCACCATCGTCATCTCTTCCTCCAGTTTAGTTAAGGGTTGCTCCTTCTCCGTCTACGGTTATTTCGTCCAACAGTCAGTTTAGTTCGGTCGATCGTTTTGTCTACCATCCTGAGGAAATGCCTCATATACTAACTCCAGAGGGCTAGATTGGTGTTGAGGTTGAGAATATTGCTACTGGTGAGGAGGCAAATGCATCAAGGGCCGAGGTTAGGTCGGAGATCGTAAATGTCGTCTCACAGTACTTGGGAAGTGTTTAGTTCTTGAATCGAATGAATGATAAGATGTTGGCCTCCATTAGGGCGATCATGGCTAAAGAGAGGATGGCCAATGCTCCTCAGAGCATGCCTGTCAGTGCTCTAGTAATGAATGTAGTGATTAGTGAACAAGTATCAAGGGTTACTCATAATCCATTCACTCAATTTCAGTTGCCACCTGTGAGGACTCTCGGGGATTCTTCTAGTTAGTTTGGTCAGTTGAATTCTTTGGGTCCATTTGGTTTAGTTAGTCAATCATTCCAGTCTGTGGGTATTATGGTTCTGCCAGCCATTAGTCAATTTGCTCAGCCTAGTCAGGGATTTATACTGCCTTTATTTTAGTTTAGGGCATCTGGCCTAACCCCCAATTTTGTGGTCACACTAAAGGGGATAACTTTTCCTCAATCAACAAGTTTACCCTTGGGCATGGTTACTCAATTAGAGGGGTCATCCTTGTCCATGGAATTGTGTGATCTTATTTAGAAATTAGTAGCTGCTAATCCCAACTCTCACCCATTATCACTATCAGTTCAAACAGCTAGAGAGGAGGACTGGGTCCCTGAAAATGTTAGTATGCCTAGTATAGTGAAGTATAAGAGAACTGGTCCGCCTTAATCTCACATCACCACATATCAGAGGGTTATGAGAATTAGAAAGTTGAGTGATAAAGTCCTAGCCAAAATGTTCCCCTGCACCCTGGAAGGTCCTACTATCGAATTTACAATACCCTATCAGATTAGGTGACCCAAAATTGGAAAGCTTTATCTGAAGCTTTCATTAAGCAATATGGTTTCAATGCCACCATTAAGACTACCATATAGAATTTGGAGGCCATCAAGCAGGCTCCTAATGAGAAATTTAAGCCTTATTTCAAAAGATGGATGGCCACTCAAGTTCTATTGAAAGATAGGCTAAGTCTCCTAGAGATGATCTGCTTATCATAAGGTTCTTGGTATGGATAAATTCTCTAGCTACATTGAGGTCTTTGAAAAAGATGAGAAGTGGGAAAGAATCGAGGAATTAGAAAAAAGCAAGTGCACTGGCCAAACCTTGGTTCAAAAAGAATGACCCTTCAACCCCAGCCTAGGCTTCTAAGTCAAAGTCTAGCTACGATCCTAAAGCAGCTACAGTACAAGAAGAAGTAGCTACAGTTCACTCCATCGAAGATGTTATCTCCCCTGGAAAGCATCTATGCCTTCCATCTTCACTAAGTTGAGGGCACTCGGCCTTCTTTAGAGTATCAAGCCCTATGTCCCACCCTAACCTGAAGACAGGGATCAGTTTTATGCTTGTCATGTCAGTAAGGGGAATCACACTAGTGCTTGTAGGGACCTACTCAAGGCTATTTACGGTTTAATCAGGGAAAAGAAGATTCAGGAACCCGAGCTTAAGCCTAGTACCATCAATAACCCCCTGCCAAATTTTGAGAAACAGGTTACATCTGTCAAATCAGGCTTGCCCTCCTATTATATCTTTAACATGATCTCGCAAGCTAATCCTATGGTTCACTCGGTAGTGGCCTTGCTTGATGAACTAGTCCCCATTGACATCAATGCATTTGAATTAGAAGGAGTTCATGATTAGGAAGCTATGTTGGTTCAACCATGACCAATTGATAGCGATGCTTATGTATTGGAAAATTATGAGCTCGAAGGACTGGCCTTGTTAGTGGAAACTTCTGAATGGAGAAGTTATATGAAAAATGAGGTGTTGCATGTTACCCGAAGTGGGAGGATTTCTCCTGATCCTATCTAAAAAAGAAGAAGGGCCAGAAACGTGGATATCCAGGTCATTCCAAATATCAATCAGGCTCCAATCTTTACGCCTGCTACTAAGACTCACATTTCGATCAGTACTGAAATGAAAGTCATCCCTCTCATCCAGCAATTGCAGGTTACGCCTGCAAGTACATTATTTAGCAGCTTTTTCACAAAGTTTCGATAGAAAAGTTATTGAGCATGGAGGCTACACCTTCTACCACTCTGGTTGAAGTATTTTCAGTTATTGGGGGATCTTCTCCTGATCAAGTTGAACCCATTAAGTTCTATCCGTCAAACCTCGCGGTCGAAGGGAATAAGCATAATAGGGCACTTTTCATTAAGGTGCAAATCTTTGATCATTCTATCCCATGTGTTATGGTGGATGATGGTTCCGCCCTCAATCTCTGCCCTGTCAAAATACTTCCTCACTTATGCCTGGATGAATCCATGATGGAAAAATCCAATACTGTTATAAGGGCATGTGACAATATGAAGAGGAGGTTATTGGGGTCTTTGAAGCTGAGGTTACAGTTGGGGGAGTGAAGTCCAAGGTTTTATTCACTGTCATCGATATTCCCGTCACCTACTCATTACTGTTGGGTCGACCTTAGCTCCATACATTAGGGGCTGTCCTTTCCACGGTCCACCAAAAAGTTAAGCTTATCCATAATGGCAAGCTAGTAACCATTGAAGCTAACTAACCATCTGTCATAGCAGCTATGGAAGCCAAAGAAAAAGAATCTAGGGTGACTGTAGCTCACTAGGATACAAAGTTCTCGATCAGAAAGTACATATCACTTAAAATTAAAAAGATTATAATGAAGCAAGCTTATATAAAAGGTAAGGGGCTCAGAAAGAATCTGCAAGGTGTGCTAGACCCTATTTTACCTCTTCCATGGCCATTCAGACTTGGTTTAGGGAACCGTCCAGATGCTAAAAAATCTAAACCCCAGTCCTGCCTTATGATAGGGGCTGAAGTCAAGCAAAAGGTATTCACAGGTGAGGAAGAACCTATTGAAGTATGGGGCAAAAGGGTCCCTAGTTTTGAGATCTTCAATGATGTATATGATTTCAAGAAAGGCTGACTGATTGAAACCTCAGTTTCTGTGGAAGTATGTGGGAATGTTGAAGAAGATGAAATGAATGAGGCAATCAAGTCCATCACCAAAATAGCGGTACTTATGAGGAAGAATTGGAAAAGAAATGAGAAAGGAAATCCTATTAGCAAGGCTATCAAGAACTTAGCAAGAGTAGTGGCCAAAGAAACTCAGGCAAACTTGCACACCCGAGCTACCAGTTCAGCTGCCAATCAATAAGGCCCTCCACCTGTAGAGGATGACTCAAATGATATAATTTTTAATGTTGCAAACATTTTTTATTTAAACAATGTCGCTTATAAGGCATATCATGAATAAGTTATAACATCAGTACTCTTTTTTAGCATGTCATGAATAAATTGGTGTATCTCTCATTCACGTTTCACTTGAGTATTTCATCCTGATTACACCATGCACTCATAACAACAACATTCTTGAAATATCATCATATTTATTAATGAAGTTGACTTTGAATATATCGCAATAGTATAAAAATCCAATGGTTAAAACCTACCAAATAAAAGAGAGATAATAAATGTGTTTAGAGAATATGATAATGACAAGTCTTAGCTCATCTTTCTTCATAAAAAGGGGGAAAGAGTACAAAGGTACATTTTGCCAAGAAAGAAGACCACAAAGAATCATTAGAATAGCAATAGCAGGCCAGCCCAAGTTACAAAACATAGAAGGCACATATTGGGTCACAAAAGATGCCCAAAATCCCTCAGAAGCTCTAAAGGGAAGTTGACCATTGATAAATCAAGAGGATTCTATCCAAAAAATAATGGCCACCTATAAGGACTGGGCTGATAAGCTTCCATTCGCAGTTTGGGGGTATAGAACCAGTATAAGACCTCCCACCGATCAGACACTATTCTCCTTGGTATATGGAATGGAAGCTATGCTACTATTATAAATAGAAGTAAGATCTCTAAGGGTGGCACTCGAAGCTCGGTTAAAAGAATCAGATTTGGTAAGGGCCAAGTGTGAACAGTTGAACACAATACATGAAAAGTGGCTCAAGGCACTTGACCACCTACAAATGTGCCAGCAGCGCATGGCTCGAGCTTATAACAACAGAATCAGATACCCAAAACAACCTCTCAAAACGGGTGATCTGGTCATCAAGCAGCTACGCCAGGTCAACACTGACACTAGGGGCAAGTTTAGGCCTAATTGGAAAGGACCATTCATTATGAAGAAAGTCCTTAGTAAAGGAGGAATCAAGCTTATGGACATGGATGGAAATGAGTTCGTGAATCCAGTAAATCAAGATAGGCTTAAATGTTATCATGTCTAGGTCAAAAGAATTAAATCATAAAAAAAGCAGCACAAAGAATAAAAGAAATAAAGAAGAAAACACTCGGTGAGTGGTCCTCTACTGCTCAGGCAAAAATTAGGGTGCAGCCCATTAATTGGTATCCCGCAAATCAGTCAGGAAAAAATTAGGGCACTCCAACGCAAATGAAGCCTGTTAAGTTGAAAACCCGAAAAGGGCTGCTTAGGCAAAAGTTATAGCATCGAGAGAAAAATGTCAGTTGCTTTTTGGAAAATCTGTAAAAGACCAGTAGGCAGTAGGGGTTAACCATTGGAAATTGTTACCATTGCCTATATACTCAAATTAATCTCATCAATGAACGTTATGATTTTGCTAAGAATCTTGGTCTTATGAATGCATGCATGTCTTTAGGTGAAATAATTGCTAGTATGTGAACATCAATTTTTCTCTACATGTTACTCATCATTGTTATTTATTTCTTTCACATGTAATCTGACAGAATTGAAAGGTTCCTAAGAAATCAAACATATATAAATTCAGAAAAAGTCTGCTGGACTGAAAACCCAAAAGGGTGGTCCAGGCAAAAGTTAAGACAAGAATAAAAGAAAAGCTTGCTGGATTGAAAACCCAAAAGGGCGGTCTCTGCAAAAATTAAGGCAAAAAGAAAAGAAAAGAAAGCTTGCTAGGTTGAAAACCAGAAAGGGCGGTCTAGGCAAAAGTTAAAGCTAAAAAGAAAAGTCCATTGGGCTGAGCCGTCAAGGATAGTTCAGGCAAAAATTAGGACAAAAATAATAATAATAATAATAATAATAATAGTAATAATAATAATAAATGTTCGATACGTCACCTCGCATCAAATGGCCTATGCAAAAGTTAGAACATCACTCGATCCCCTCACTATGAAAACACTGGATAAAATACGGGTTCGTAAAGCAGTAATACTCGGTACTCTCAGTTCAAAGAAAGTCAACATGCATAATAGTCAAACATCAAAAGTACCAATCCAAAGTTCACAATCAAAACAAGCCACGCAGGGCCTAAAAGTATCAAACAGTTCAGAAGACAATCGTAATCTAAGCTACCGGGGGATCCTATCCCTGGCGACCCTCCTGAGTTTGGTCTCGAGTATCTGCCAGCAGATTCTCCACATCTATGGTTATGTGGTCATCAGCCCCACCGGTATCTATAGCTGGCTGGGTGGGGCCCTAGTCTCCGAGGTCCCTACAGTAGCCCCAGCAGCATCACTCCCCTCAATATGTTGATCTCCTCTCCTCTAGGTCACTCAATATGCATAAAGATCATTCTTGGACTCATCATTATAAGGATCTGGCATCTTCCTATCCTCAGTCATACTTGCTAGCTAACCCCTCAGTGTATCAATCTCGGCTCACGCCCTAGTAGTCTCGGCTCTAGCCTGATCAGCCTCAGCAGTGGTTGCCTGCAACTGCTCCTCTAAAAATCTAGTACTCTCCTCAGAAGCGTCCAAATCCTAGGCAGACCTACTCCGCTCCATAGCCAGCAAAGTCTGCAATAGAAACCATAAGATCAGTACACATGTATAAATGTCATAGCATGTATCATGTATAGTTTGTTAAAATTTCACAGGTAAAAGAAACTTACTAAAGCTAGTGCATCTTGGGCCAACAGCAGATCTCGAATAGAAAAATAATCCATGGCTATCCTCTCAGCCTTGGAAATGGTCACCTAAAAGGAAAGTGTCACATCAGGATAAGACATCCTAAGTAATTACAGTAATGGACAAAGTTAAACGTAAAGGATTCCTTATATGAGTAGAGCTAGAAGGGGTAAAACCGATAGACTGAACCGACTCTTCAAGCTCCTTGATAGCTCATTTCCCTGAATAATTGAGGAATCGGAAGAAAGTATCTAGCTCAGCTTAAAGAACGCCCTCCCTCACAGATCCAAAAGCTCGGGATCACTTCACTAGTGGCTCAGGGGCAGCAGTAGCAGTAGTAGCAGACCTCTTCCGTGTAGAGGTGGGAGGCTATATCAACAAAGAATTAGATGATCATAGTCAATTTTAAAAAGTAGTAAGGTATTCACAAAGACCAAATTAGAAGCATACCTGAGAAGAAGGGGTAGCTGACCTAGCCGAACCCCTGGTACCTCGAAATATGGACGGACCTCCACGGCCACCCCTTGGTCCTCCCTCCTCGTCATCATCATCATCATCCTCTCTATCACTCCAGTGAAACTCCAGGGGCTCATCCTTATGGTGAATCCTATCGCAGGGCGGAAGAAGGGAGGAATCAACAAACTCAACATAAAGGCCCTCTATAGACAACACGCAAGCACCCTCACCTAACAAGTACAGCCCTTGATCGGCCCCCAGCATAATATGAGGCTAGAAGACACCTATCGGGATCGGTCTCTCCACCATGGCACTGGTCCTCCACCCTCGAACCTGCTCATTAAAATACCACTCATAGGAGAGTGGGATTCCAGGATAAAGTGGCGGTCATCCACGTCGGCCTGCATCCGCTCGATAGCTCCATATGTGACCAACCTCTCCTACAGATCTTAAATAAGCTATATAGAATAAATGCACTATGAGTATCAAAACCTAGTAAACACAGTTTCTACTAATGGTTTGAATGTAAAATGCAGGTTTACCCGATCTGAGTACAGCTGGCATAAGAACTCTTGATACTGTGCTCTGGTCAAGGGCTGCTTCTGCCAAAGCCCCATCTATATAGATATGATATACGGCATCTTAGGCTACAGGGGCAAACCTGGTCTAGGTATCAATCGATGCTTGAAAGCCCAAATCTGCGAGATAAAGTAAGGATTAGTTGTAATACAATTCAGACAAAATGTTAAAATACAAGAGATCAGTTTGGGATTTACCAGTAGTATCAGATGGCAGTTCTTGAGCTCAAAATACTCACCTCGGACCCCAACATCCAACCCATAGTGCAGTTGTGCCAGAATGGCCTAGCACTAGTTCTTGCAAGACACAACCGTAAGATCCTCCATAGCAGATAGCAAACCATAGTTAAGGTTGCTCGAGTAAATAGGAAAGAAGACGGTGGTAAGGAACATCAGCAAGAAAGATCGGGAGTACTGGTCCCTTCTATCAGTCGTAATAGGACTAGGCTATGCGATCTAGTGAGCATGCAGGTTACAGTACTTGAGCTTGTTTTTCCCACCTAGACGAAGCCCAAGTAACCTAGCAATGTAGGCCTTCACCTTAGGCCGAGAGTGCCACCGGTTGGCATAAACATCAAAGTGGATAACCTCCCTACTCCACTCTAAGCCTGTTGTAGCGCACACATCTGAGTGATAGGGACCTCCCTAATAGGCAAGTGGAAAGTATGGGTTGTTGGGAAACTATGATCCGGACCACAAAATAAACTAAACTATTTGGATCAGGTTTGAAAGAAACAAAAACTTAAACTATGTAAATCCCAAATCCAAATGGAAACATCCGGACAAGATCCAACTACCAGTTTATCCATTAAAGGTATCAAATACCTAAGCATGGAATCATTAGAATAAAGCTTGGAAAGGAAATAAGCTTTAGTCCCTCAAGAACAGTATCCGGAAGAACTGATTGTCCTAGCTCCGAAAGCATAGAGATCCGGAGACAATGAGTCTAAAGACATCCGAAAGACTCATGCTTGAAGATAATGGGTAAAGGTTCAAAGACAACTTTTCCCTCCACCTTTTGGTCTATAAAGTCAAAGATCCTTTCCCTAAGACAAAGACAAAAATGACAGCTTGTATTTTTCCCAGAAAGGACAAAAGGACTAACACCGGACTGAAAAAGCTAACAAGCTTTTTCACCTAGACCAATAAGGAAGCGCGTGGAGCTCACACCAAAAACGCTAATTGTGTTAAAGTTAGTGCATCATAAAAAGCTAAGTAAAACGATCACTGACAACTTTTCAGCATCAATCCCTAGAATTTAAATGGGTCAAATTACAGTCTAACGGATTGATCAACGGCTCTGGAAGTGCCACCTATAACTTGATCAAGCGCGAAGATTTATTACAAGTTCAACTACCCACAACAGATACATTTATGATGGAAGCCTATAAAAGAAAACTTCACCAAATGAGAAGGTTAGCTGTTTGATTGACAAAAATAAGTAACAAAGAACAAGCATTCAATCAGCTTACAAATCCCTCCAAGAATCAATTAATTCCAAACCTATTGTGTTATAAACTTAAGGAAATCCGAAAACCAAAACCTTTGTTAAAACAAGAGTGTAAGGATCTCCAACTTGGGTGAGTTGGGAGATTGGGATATAACTTGAAGTTGGTGCTTTGAGTGGGAACTCCCTATAGGACTCAATTTAGATTCAGGGTAGAAGTCTAAGTGGTATATCCTACTAAAGACTAAAGGACTCAGCTAGGATTTGGTGCTTCTAGTGGTATATCTTACATCTAGAAGGGGTTACCATCTGGAGATAAATTGTAGGGCTTGATTCCTGCCAGTTGGAAAGGAATCAACTAGTGGAAAAGCTCGGAGGAAGGAAACTCCGGGGACTGGAGTAGGCGGAGCCGAACCAGGATAAAATCCTGTGTTTGATCTCTTTAACTTTTTACTTATTGTATTTTACTGTCATAACTGCATTATCCGGATCCATCATCCAGATCATAATCAAACACACTACACTAAGACTTTTTTAAGTCTGTATATTCCACAAAAAAGGGTCATTCACCCCCCGCTGACCTTATATAGACCCTCATAGGGACCAACAAGTGGTATCAGAGCAAGTTCTCAAAACTAGAGATCTAACAATCTCGAGCTGAAGGTCTAATATTTTGATCCATACATCAAAATGAGTTTCCAAAACTCACAACTCCTTCCTGAGGGTATGTCCATTACCCGTCCTCCACTCTTCACCAATGAACATTATACTTTTTAGGAGAATTGGATGAAGAATTTCATACAATCATAAAGCATGCAAGCATGGTTAGTCATTAAAGATGGCCTATATAAGCCTACTTATGAAGTAGAGGGTATGACTACCCGAAAGCCCTCAAGTATGTGGGATGAGAATGACTTTAAGAAGTTACGTGAAAATGCAAATGCTATTAACATACTTCATTGTGCTCTTAGTGTAGCTAAATTCAATAGAATATCCAGATGTGAGACTGCAAAAGAGATTTGAGAGAAGCTGGAGGTAACCTATGAAGGAACCACCAAAGTAAGAGAAGCTAAGCTTGATCTACTCCAGCAGAAGTTTGAAGCCTTCAAAATGGAGCCAAAAGAATCCATCAGTAATATGAACAGTAGATACACCAATCTAGTGAATGAGATGAAGAGGCTCAGAAAGGAAATTCCTGAAGTAGAGATGGTGAAGAAAGTGCTCCGGGGTCTCACTAAGAAATGGGATAACAAGAAGACTGTCATTGAGGAAGCTCATGACCTAAACTTCTATAGTCATGATGAGCTCATTGGCAATCTCTTAACTTAAGAGCTATCCTTGGAGAGATATAGCCAACAAGAAAAGAAGCCTGAAGAGAAAAAGAAAGCCATTGCACTAAAGGTAGAATCTACCGGATCAGCTTCATCCGGAGAAGAAGGACAAGCCACGGAACCTCAAAGTACTAAGGAGCAACTAGCTCTAAGAACCAGAAGGCTCAACAGATTCCTACAAAATAAAGAAGGAAAGCCAGAAAATATGAATTGCAAAAATCAAGAGAAGGAACTTCCAGAAGGGACAGGTCCAAAAGAAATCCTGAAGAAAAGAAGGATCTGAAAAAAGATGCTGCCTATTTTGAATGTGGAAAAAAAGGCCATTTCATAACAAAATATCCCAAGCTTAAGAGAACTAAGAAGTTCAAAAATAAGGCAATGGTAGCAACCTAGAGCAACAGTGGAGAAAGCAGTAGCTCATCTTCAATAGAAAAAGAGGAGAGTGCAAATTGCGCATTCATTGCACTGACTGATTTGAAAGCAGAGCAATCTGGAAGGAATGCTTCTAAGCAAGAAATAGTGCAAATCAAAGAATCAGAATCAGAAACAGAAGACACTAAGGTAAACTCTTGTTCTAACTCTGCTTCTAATTTTGACCTTGCTAGAGCTCTATCAATTGTAATCAAAGGTGTAAAGAAGAATACAAAAGCAATCAAGTCTCTCAAAAGAGTAGCAATGGAGTTAGCAGAAGATGCTGAAGTAATGGCACAAGACATTAATCTGGTTAAAGCAACCAAGGATATTGATGT
Organism: Euphorbia pulcherrima; assembly: GCA_947683365.1. Lineage (NCBI taxonomy): Eukaryota > Viridiplantae > Streptophyta > Magnoliopsida > Malpighiales > Euphorbiaceae > Euphorbia > Euphorbia pulcherrima. The sequence continues at coordinate 48,980,696 of CANTUS010000014.1, forward strand.
TGTGGAGGAAAACTTCCTGAGAAATCAAGTCTAGATCCTAAATGCAAATGTGATGGGACTGGATAGAGAAATCAATCTACTAAAGGAAGCATCCAGGAAGATGCCAGAGATAAAAGCTCCAAGAAGAGATAATCATCCTCCTACTCAGAACAGATGCTAAAAGATCCCTAATCAAAGGATGAAGGAAGTTAGCAGGCAACCACAAGCCCAAAGATATACTACATCTCAAAAGGGAAAGGCTAAGGTGGCTTACAACCAATAGCCTATCAAACAAAAAAGAAATTATGGAGCAGAAGTTGCACCTCCAACCAGTTTCTGGATTCACACCGGACCATCCACCAGTATGCAAAAGGCTAGATAAAAAGGGAACTATGGGAAGGAGGATCTGAAGAAGATCAATGAAAACCAAAAGCAGAACAGACCCATCTCAGGGTGCAGGTTTTGTGGGAAAAACAACCATATCCTTAATCATGTAGAATAAAAATTGGTTATTATGATGTTTACCCTTGGCCTGAGGCCTGAGATGGTTATTAACCCGAGAGGACCCAAATCTGATTGGGTACCCAAACCCACTTGATCTATTTTACAGGCATGCCTTAGATCCACAATTGATCAACACACTTGGTACATTGATAGTGGATGCTTAAGGCACATGACAGGTGATGAGAAGGCCTTCATCACATTGACCCGGAAGAAGGGAGGTAAAGTAATCTTTGAAGACAATCAAAAGGGGCAGATCATTAGTCATGGAACCATTGGATCTGAGTTAAAGATAGAGGATGTCTCATTGGTTGATGGACTGAAATTCAACTTGCTAAGTGTGGTCCAACTCTATAACAAAGGAAGAAAAGTCACATTTGATTCCGGAGGCTGCTTAATCTATGATAGTAAGTCCAATCAACCCATTCTTTATGTACCTAGAGTAAATAATATCTATTCTATATACATTAAAAATAAAAAAAATATCTGCTTGGTGTCTAAAGAAGAAGAATCATGGCTAAGGCACCGGAGGTTAGGACATGTCAGCATAAACCTCCTGTCCAAACAAGCCAAAAAGGAATTAGTAGTGGGTTTGCCTAAGGCTGCTTTTAATAAGGATCATCTATGCACTACATGTCAATTAGGTAAACAGCATAAGAAAAGTTTCCCTTCCATCTCATACATTCCTTCTAAAAGAGTACTTGAGCTCTCGCATATTAATCTCTTTGGTCCAATCAAACCATTGAGTTTAGGTAGAAGAGAATACACCATGGTCATTGTGGATGATTATTCTCGATGTACCTAGGTTCTCCTACTAGCAAACAAGGATGAAGCCTTTGACCAATTCTCTAAAACATTCATCCAGATAGAAGTAGAACAAGGGATAAGCATTGCACTCATCCAGAGTGATAATGGTAGAGAATTCAAAAATAAGCATTTTGTTGACTTTTGTGACTCCAAGGGCATTGAAATTAACTTCTCTGCCCCTCACACTCCTCAATAAAATGGAGTTGTTGGGAGAAAGAATAGGACCATAGTTAAGATGGCTAGAATAATGCTCAATGAAAATTATTTGCCAAAATACTTCTGGGGAGAGGCCGTGAATAGAGCATGTTATATTCTAAATAGAGCTCTCATTAGAAAAACCATAAAAAAAAAGACCCCATATGAAATCTGGAAGGGAAGAAAACCCAAAATTGGGTATTTCAAAGCATTTGGATGTAAATGTTACATCCTAAAGGATAGAGAGAGCAACTAGGAAAATTTGATCCTAAATCTGATGAAGCAGTTTTCCTTGGCTACTCAACACATAGTAAGGCCTATAGAGTCTTCAATAAATGAACCCAAACTATGGTAGAGTCAATACATGTAGATTTCGATGAGACTAACACTGCAGGAAAGAAAAGCTACACTCTAAAAGATCCAGCTCCGGAAGCTAAAAAATCTGGGGAAAAGAAGGAAGCAGAAGTCCCTGATTCACTTCGTATCAAGAAGTACAAAGAGGAAGATGAAGGAATATCCTTTGATCCAGAAGTACAATAAGCCAATCTCAATCCATAAGAGATTGAGTTCAATGAAGGCTAAGAAGGAATAATTGAAGCTGAAGTAGAGCAAGCTCCAGTTCAGCATGAAGGCTTACAAAGGGAGATTCGGACTCACAGAAATCAAGCCATTTTGGATGATGTCTAAAATCCAGTCAGAACTAGAGGATAGCTCAATAGGATGATGAGTCATGTTGCTTTTGTATCTCTCATAGAGCCAAAGAAATTTCAAGACACTGAAGGAGATGAAAGTTGGATGATGGCAATGCAGGAAGAGCTAGATCAATTCACCAAGAATGATGTATAGAATCTAGGATCGCCTCCTAAAGCAAAATCAATCATTGGCACCAAGTGGGTGTTTCAGAACAAGTTTGATCAATCCGGAGTGGTAGTAAGAAACAAGGCAAGATTAGTTGCCCAAGGCTACAACTAGTAAGAAGGAATTGATTTTGAAGAAACCTTTGCTCCCGTAGCAAGGCTAGAAGCAATCTGGATTCTGTGTGCTTTTGCATCATTCATGGGGTTCACACTATACTAAATGGATGTCAAGAGTGTATTCCTTAATGGTGTTATCCAAGAAGAGGCCTATGTTAAGCAACCACCTGGATTTGAAGACCCAAAGCATCCGAATCATGTCTATAAGCTGAAGAAGGCTCTCTATGGATTAAAGCATGCACCTAGAGCTTGGTATGAAAGATTATCTCATTTCTTATACCCAAAGGTTATATCAGAGGTAAAGTAGACACCACACTGTTCATCAAAAAGAAGAAAAATGATATCATTCTAGTCCAAATTTTTGTGGATGATATCATATTTGGAGCAACTGATGAAACGATGTGTGAAGAATTTAGCTCTCAAATGCAGAAGGAATTTGAAATGTCCATGATGGGAGAACTCAATTTCTTCCTTGGTTTACAAATCAAGCAAAGTTCGGATGGGATTTTCATTAATCAATCAAAGTACACCAAGGAGATCTTGAAGAAGTTTGAAATGGACAAGAGCAAGCCTATGTCTACTCCAATGGGATCAGATACAATCCTATCCTAGGATTGTGAAGGATAAGATGTTGATCAAAATCTCTATAGAGGGATGATTGGGTCACTTCTATACTTTACAGGTAGCAAACCTGACATACACTATGCAGTTTGCTACTGTGCAAGGTATCAAACCAATCCTAAGGATTCTCATCTTAAGGCAGTATAAAGAATCCTTAGATACCTCTTAGGAACCACTGAAGTTCGATTGTGGTATCCTAGTAATAGATATTTCACACTCCAAGGGTTCACTGATGCAGACTATGGAAGAGATACTCTTAAAAGAAAGAGTACATCCGGAGGATGCCACTTCCTTGGAGATTGTTTGGTGTCATGGTATAGCAAGAAGGAAACTTCGGTTGCTTTATCTACTACTGAAGTAGAATATATGGCATCTCGAAGTTGTGTGGCTCAACTCCCATGGATCAAGCAATAGCTAGAAGATTATGGAGTTCAATCTGGATGTGTTGATGTCATGCATGATAACAAAAGTGCTATTGATGTCATGCATGACAACAAAAGTGCTATTGATGTCTCAAAGAATCCAGTACTCCATAGCCGGATGAAGCATGTCAATATAAGGCATCATTTCATTAGAGATCATGTGATGAAGAAAGATGTTGCATTGGTATATATTCCAACCAATGAGCAAATAGCATATATCTTTACCAAGCCATTAGGTAAAGATCAATTTGGGAAGCTAAGGGAGTCAATTGGTATGTCCAATCCAATTTAGAAAACTCAATCTAGAAGAGAAGAAGTATTGGGAAAAATTAATTTCGGAAGGGTGCCACGTCAGCAGATAAGAAGGACAAATGGCAGTAAAAGCGCATAAAGATGACAGTTACTTTTTGAATTTTAAAAGTTTATTGGGTGTTACACGTGTGGTAAATTCGACAGTTATCATTCAAAATAAACCATTCCCATTCTCTGATTAAACTGAATTTACCTATCTCTCTCAAAATTCGATTGCCAAACTACCCTCACTTTGAAAATTCTATATAAATCCCTTAAATTCACTCTTCTTCCTCATGCAAGCAACTACTCTACTATTACTCTACAAAAATCAAAACCTAGAACCCTAATTCCTTCAAGTTTCTCTCAAAAATGGTCGCACTTATGACTAGCGAAGGCCCCATAAAGCTCCCTAACATCTTTATAATCTTTGATCTCAAAGATGAAGACTTCACACCCATTACCCTGAAAGAAAGTGACTCTGTAGTACCCACAGACTATCTAGCTGATAGATTCCTATTCAAAACGGACCCCTATTCCAAGTTAATTGAGGATCAAAACCTCAAATAGTTTCTCCAGATCAATTTTCCAACTTATCCTGAGTTGGTAAGAGAATTCTATGATAACCTACGTGTTCACAAGAAACTGGATGCTCTACCCACAAAGGTCCAAGGCAAAGAAATTACAATAACTCTGGACTTCTTTGAACACTACCTTCACATGAAGAATAGTGGAGTGCAAATGAGGGTGGATGGAGATGAAGCAAACGTGAAGTATGATCCAGAGATATGGCTTCCGGAGAGATATTTTGGGGATAAATTCTTCACTTACTGGCCTCAGGCACCTCGGATCTTACAGCATATATTGGCAAGGCTAATCCTCATCTAGAAAGGATCTTTAACCATAGTGTCAACATTCTAACATTACATGCTGTAGCACTAGGTGAAATGCAGTGAAGTGAATTTCCCAGTCCTAATAATCCACTTCCTAAGGCATCATAGGAACTCACATGGTGCTTTGATCACTCGGATCCTCTAGGCATTTGAAGTCAACCTCACCGGATTCCAGGGTGTTAATGGAAAGGCTATCCTCCAGAAGAATTTTCTGAACCTAAGGTTCAATGAAACATGGGATGAAGCCAAGGCTATAAGGCAACGTGATGAGAAGAAGAACAGAAGTAGGAAAGCTATCAATCCCGATGCAACTGCCTTAGTTCCCAAAAAGGCTAGAACCCAAAAACCAAAGGCAGTGAAATAATTAGCTCTAGTTCTGCTAGAAGAGGATGAAGAAGTGGATGAGGATACCCAGACCATCACCCAGCTGCTACACAAATCCCCTGAAAAGCCAAAACCAAGGGGAAGGCTGATCAAAATGGCTGATTTATTGAAGAGACCAGTGTGTGATCCAGAAGTGAGGGAAGCCATTGCAGTAGCATCTGCTATAATAAGAAAGGGCTATTAGAAAGGCCAAAAAAGAAAAGCATTAGAACTGCTAAAAGGGGGAAATAGGTCTGATGAAGGGGAAACTGAAGACGAAATGCCTCTGCCAAAGAAGCAATTTACCCAGAAGGGTTGTACCTTTAATGAGGTTGTAGAGGCTCAGAAGCACCAAAAGAACATTGCAAAGAGGCCAATTGTTATAATCATTGATGAGGAGGCAGCAAAGAGGGTAGTTGTGGAAGAGTTGGCTAAGGCCAAAAGGTCGAAGGGCAAGAATGTGCCCGGATCTAATGAGGACATCCTTCCGGAAGATCCTCAGTATGAAGAGATGATGGCTTCCATGGCAGATAACTATAGAATCAACAATCTTTCCATAGAAGGACCAGGACGATCCTTAGCTACCCTAATCCTCATAGATCAAGCTACTTTGGCTGAGGTCTCAAAGATTCCAGAATCTGGATCATTCAACTTCATGTCCATCACAGAACCTCTTTTAGAGAACCTGCTGATTCTGAAAGCTGAGATCCCTACAAAAATAAGTCCTATAAAGGCAACAGTAAAGGGCATTGAGGACATTTCCAATGTGCCTAAGGGATGTATAATAAGCCCTGAAAAGGAAATTGGAGGGATGACTGAGGACAGTTCCAGTCATCCGGAGGTAGAGGTAGAGAAAAGGAATGAAGAAGTAGCCGTTTAGAATATCTTGCCATCAACTGAGGTAATCTCAATCCCAATAAATCCTCTTACTAATAATGATGCTGCTGCTAGTGATGAAACAGTAATTAAAATAAGGGACAACTTGGATACACATGTCCTAAATGTATCCAAGGAGGGTGTGCCCAACATGGATAATCTCCCTTTGAACGAGGGACATTGTCTGGGATCCAATGAGAACACTCCTAGAGTGGACTCAATGTATGAGGCAAGTCCCGAGGATAGGTTAAAAGAGAGGGAAGAAGAACAAGATCTAGAGGAGAGTGACAAACAAACAGATATTGAACCCTTCGGAAGTAGCTCCAGTTTCAGAGATGACACATCAAGCTCCTCTGAAGAAGAATTCCCTCCGAAGGTTAGCCCTATGAGAGTGCCTGCAAACAACACTATCAAATCCAAAGTTTCAGTAGCACTTCATTTGCTCAAGGAGGCTACCTAAGAAGAAAATGAAGAAGGGTATGTCAAGCAGAGCCTCTGGACTATATGCTCACATCTTTGAGGAGTTGAAAAAGAGTTGCTCAGACAAGCCAATGATCCGAAAGTAAAGAGGGAGCTGGGTGGAATCAAGCAATCTGTAAAGATAATCAAAGAAAAGGTCTTGGATTTTCCCACTCCAAGAGCCATAGCTCAAGCCTCTCTCTTTGATCAAGCCAACATTGAATGGGCTTAAGGAAAATGGTTCCACAGCCAATCGGACTATTGATCAAGCCAAAACCTCAGCTTTAAATTACTATAGAACTGTACTAGACAAGATCACATCATCCTCCTCCGAGTAAATAGAAGAAATAAAGGCTTATCTGGACTCCAAGTTTGAAAACCTTTCAAAATTTATGGCTGAAAAAGACCCCACTCCTGCAATAAAAGATCTGGGAGTAGATCAGCAAGTCACCCAAGAAATGCTGGTGCACTTCCTAGAGAAACTATTCCTAAAATCTAAGAGAAAATATTAGATGATATGGGTGAGGAAATGGGGTGTCGCCTATCTGGTTTAGGGCAAATAATAACTAACTGGAAGACATCCATCACCAAGGAAATCTCTCTTCAAACAAAGTCTTTCCATAATATCTGGAAAGGGATTAGTGAAGAAATGACTCTTCTCTAGACCGGAATCAATAAAATTTTAATATCCAGATCCTCTTTCTCTCCTGCTATTCTGGAAAGCCAGTTCCTTTCGGTCTTCCATAACCTTATACAAGCAATTGGAGATTCTGGTTTCTTCGGTCAGAAAGGGATGACATCTCTCCTAAAGGTCCTTTTCCCTTACTATGACCCAAAGGATCAAGGGTTTGTCTTGTGCATTCATCCATCCATAAAGCAGTCCTATAACAATTTGAAGAAGACCATCTTATCTTACTCCTCCTATCGTTGATCGGACTATTACCGAAAGATCCAAAGGTAATCCCAATTACTCAATCTACTCAAATGCTTGGCAAGAGGCCTAGAATAACAAGACATATATGGTAATTGATCCCCAAGCTGGCAACAAAAAGGGGGAGATAAGCTTACAAGGGGAAGGAGCAAGCAAAGGGAAAGAAAACGTAGAAGGTCCATCCTGAGGGAATTAGACTAGCTATGTAAGTATCTTGTAAAATCCTGTAATAGCTAGATTCACTATTATATATTTCTATAATTTTTAATCTAAACTTCATCGATGTTAACGATTGTTAACAGCAGAAGTATATATAGTGAATATATCTAATTCTCAAAATATTGCTTCTAAAGTGCAATCTGCAATTGTACTAAAACAAACTTAGAAGCTAAAATTGAAAAATATTGGGGGAGTTAGGATGCTAGAATTATGAAGGAGTAAAATCTGCAAATGTCTAAGTATCATGAATCATACTTAGTACATATATACTCCATTCCCTTGCACTTAGTTTTTTTTTCCATTAAATGGGGGAGATTGTTGGGAAACTATGATCCAGACCACAAACTAAACTAAACTATCTAGATAAGGTTTAAAAGAAACAAAAACTTAAACTATGTAAATCCTAAACTCAAATGGAAACATCCGGACAAGATTCAACTACAAGGTTGTCCATTGAAGATATCAAATACCTAAGCATGGAATCATCATAATAAAGCTTGGAAAGGAAACAAGCTTTAGTCCCTCGAGAACAGCATCCAGAAGAACTACTTGTCCTAGCTCCGGAAGCATAGACATCCGGAGATAGTGAGTCTACAGACATCCGGAAGACTCATGCTTGAAGACAATGGGAAAAAGTTCAAAGACAACTTTTCCCTCCACCTTTTGGTCTATGAAGTAAAAGATCCTTTCCCCAAGACAAAGACAAAAATGACAGCTTGCATTTTTCAGAGAAAGGACAAAAGGACTAACATCGGACTGAAAAAGCTAACAAACTTTTTCACCTAGACCAATAAAGAAGCGCGTCGAGCTCACACCAAAAAGGCTAATGGGTTTAAAGTTGGTGAATCACAAAAAGCCAAGTAAAATGATCACTGACAACTTTTTAGCATCAATCCCTAGAATTCAAACGGGTCAAATTACAGTCTAACGGATTGATCAACGGCTCCGGAAGCACCACCTATAACCTGATCAAGGGTGAAGATTTATTACAAGTTCAACTACCCACAACGGCTATATTTATGATGGAAGCCTATAAAAGAGAAGCTTCACCAAATGAGAAGGTTGGCTGTTTGATTGACAAAAATAAGTAACAAAGAACAAGCATTCAATCAGCTTACAAATCCCTCCAAAAATAAATTAATTCCAAATATGTTGTGAGGATTCCTAAGTGAGTTATAAACTTAAGGAAATCCAAAAACTAAAACCTTTATGAAAACAAGAGTGCAAGGATCTCTAACTTGGGTGAGTTGGGAGATTGGGATACAACTTGAAGTTGGTGCTTTAAGTGGGAACTCCCTGTAGGACTCAGCTTAGATTCGGGGTAGAAGTCTAAGTGGTATATCCTACTAAAGACTAAAGGACTCAGCTAGGAGTTGGTGCTTCTAGTGGTATATCCTACATCTGGAAGGGGTTACCATCTGGAGACAAATTGTAAGGCTTGATTCCTGCTAGTTGGAAAGGAATCCACTAGTCAAAAAACTTGGAGGAAGGAAACTCTGGGGACTGGAGTAGGCGGGGCTGAACCAGGATAAAATCCTTTGTGTTTGATCTCTTTAACTTTTTACTTATTGCATTTCATTGTCATAACTGCATCATCCGGATCCATCATCCAGATCACAATCAAACACACTACACTAAGACTTTTTAAAGTCTGTATATTCCGTGAAAAAGGCTCATTCACCCCCCTATGACCTTATATAGACCCTCATAGGGACCAACATGGGTCATCTCCGAACACCTCTCAGTCAAAGCTGAAATAGCACCAGGGGCTAACGTTTTAGAGGCCTGAGGGATGGCCCCGATAGTGTCGCTGAAGCCCAAGGAATCAATACGGGTCAGCAACTCCGTATCCCTCGTAACACAAATCTCCTCGTACCATTTCCTACAGAAGCTCAAAGCCCCTATAGTTTTGTATTAGAACTATAAAGATAAAAATTACAATTTAGTAGGGTTAAAAATACAGCATACAAGTCATAAATTAGAAAAGGATTGCAGAAAGCAAAGTAGCCAACATTCTGTCCTTGAGGACATGACCCGTATGGGTCCCCGGGGAGTACCCGTATCAAAAATGGGACCCGTACGGGTCCCCTATAAGCAGTCCCTCTGCAAAAAATATCACAAAAATCCAAAACCGTCTAAATTCATCCAAAGCTCATCCAAAACTATCCTAAAAGCATCATAGGCTAAAGTTACATGCATCAGGCTCTATTCCAAGGTCTAAAACACCTTAATTCATGCCAAAATTTGAGAGATTACCAAAGGTTCAAAATTGGAAAATGGAGAATCAAGTGAAATTACCTGGAGTTTTGAAGCATGGGTCTCAGGAGAAAGGATCAGTGGCACTTCAGAGACATGAGTAAGCCCCAGAAATGAGTCTCCTCCATGGAACACATACCCGATGGAAACCAGGTATTCTCGAAGCACTGAATCACCCACCGAGGGCAAGTCCTTGAGTCTAAGGGAGAAACGGCAGGTCTGTGGGATCTTTTTATACATCTTTAGTTGATTTTAAGAGGAAAAATAGCCGGAGTTACAAAATAGGAAATTTTGGTATGAGGCAGGATATGAGGGGGCTCGTCTGCCTTTTGAAACCCCCATCGGGGACCCGTACGTATCTCATCCTACCCGTACGGCTCCCAGCTCATAAGAATCCTACTTATACGGGTCGGGCCCACCCGTACAGGTCCTCTCTTTCCATCCAGGGCAGATTTTTGAGCTAGTGTCTCACAAAGCACCAAAAATTCGTCAAGTCCAAGCTCGGGGCCAACCCCATTCTTCCTCAACCCTATATTTTAGTTGTTCAGGACCAGTCCCTATGCTCACCTTGATCCTTAATTGAAGGGGCAAAAATATTTTTGTTTTCACAAAAGTCAATCAAGAATCAAGGTAAGCCATTCTTGAATTGACTAATGAAGAAATTTTTTATGTATAGGACCATCATAGCATAGGAAGGACTTCCCCAGCAAAAGAAATTCACTTTGCTTCCCAGCAGAAGAAGTTTTACAAAAGGATGTTGCTTTATTCCCCAGTAATGGAATCGGTCAGTCAAGGGGCATTCCCCCACCCATTTCCCAGTAGCGGAATCATCAGGTCCCAGGGGCATCCCTTATTCCCCAATAAAAGAATCAATTAATCTAGGGGCATCCCCCAGCAGCGGAATCAATCAGTCTAGGGGCATCCCCCCATTCCCCAGAAGTGGAATCATCAGATCCTAGGGGCAACACCCCATTTCCCAGAAGTGGAATCAGTCCCCCTAGGGGCATCCCTCCATTTCCCAGTAATGGAGATGTCAGACCTTAGGGGCACCTACCCTAGGAGCATTCCCCAATGGTAAAATAAGCAGCGATTGGGCCAAACCCGACGTTTCTTGTATATAGTCTTCAGTTTATTTCATCCAAACATCTCTATTCTTAATTGAAGGGGCAAAAATATTCTTGTCTTCACAAAAGTCAATTAAGAATAAAGACGTGTCTGCTTAAACAATTACTAACTCGGTGTTTGATTATTTTCTCTTTTTAGGTTATTCAAATTCCCCAGTCAGGAGAGTCATCCGCCTTAAGAAAGGGATACATCATCAGTCAGAAGAGTCATCCGCCTCATGAAAGGGGTACACTATCAGTAGGAAAGTCAATCCACCTTAAGAAAGGGATACGCTATCAGCCAAGAGAGTCAATCTGCCTTAAGAAAGGGATACACACACTTTCCCCTGTTGAGTCACTAGGGATGCAAAGTAGCAAAAGGAAAGACATCTGCCGCAAGAAAGGGATATGCATAGTAGCAAAAGGAGAGTCATCCGCCTTAGGAAAGGGATACATTAACTAGGAAAGTCAATCCGCCTCAAGAAAGGGATACATCGGCAAGGAAATTCATCCTCCTCAGGAAGGGGATACTCATGGACAAGGAAAGTCATCCGCCTTAGGAAAGGGATATGCATTAGCAAGGAAAGTCATCCACCTCAGGAAAGGGATATTCATTGGCAAAGGAAAGTTGTCCGCCTTAATAAAGGGACATCGATGAAAAGAGTTTGCCTCAAGAAAGGAACTCACCCATATCATCACTTCAGGTATAATTTCTAAACCCTTGCTCACAATGTGAGATCATACAGATCCGTGTCTGCGATGATCCCACGAGGGGCAGTCTGTGAGCACTAGATTTTAATCATCCTTCTCACGAAACTATGATGAGAGCTATATGATGCAATATCTTTCAAGTGTTTTCCATCAAAGGTGTTCCTACTACTGCAGAGTTGAGTTTGGCCAAAGTCCGAAGACCTAGTCTACCCTCAGGTACCCATACGAGTTCTACCTGGTGGTATGGATCCACTGGCAGACCCGTACGGGCATATTCCTTCCATACATGTGGAGAGGACTCGTACAGGTCCCCTAGTACCTGTATAGGTCCCCTAGTACCTGTATGGGTCCTCTGATTTCCTAATCAACCTCTTTCGGAAGCTATCTCTTGCCTTTCTCGGGAAAAGGCAGGTCTTGAATACGGTTTATTGCATTCAGACCTGACCCTTACCCTATAAATAGGGCCTTTTCCCTTCATTTCATAATAGACACATCTCATATGAAAAATATACTAAAACTCTAGCAATTTCTATAGGTATAGAAAAGGTATAGTGGGGGTATAGGAGCTATAAAATAGGGAGAAAACCCTTCCTTTGAGGTCTTGCCACATTTTATTCATTCCTAGCTTCTCTTATTAGGATTTAGGGGAGGTTCTGTCCACACAAATACTCACCTAAATAGTCCTATTTCACCATCTACTTTTGCCAGACTCTCTCAATAGTAAAGGGATCATCTCAAAGTGGATTCATGCCACAAAGGTAACGCCCCTGAGTTTCAATGAGACTCACATTTTAGTTTATCATTGTTGTTACTTTCTGCCTCTCCTATTATTTCTGCTCTTTATATTTCTTATTTCGGGTCTGGCCCCAACCCGTATGAGCCTTGTTGGCACCTTATATCATCGAGATATTAGATTAGTGCGCCATACTCATACGGAGGGAAATCCCTTTTATTTTTTTCTGTCACCAATCCATTAATCTGTTAATCTGTAAATTGAAATGAACAAAGTTTTTACCTGGACCAGACAGGACCTGTATGGGTACACCATACCCGTACCGGTCCTCCCTGGTAGCCGTACGGGTACCAGCCCTAGGCAGATTCCAGAACTCATTTTAAACTAGTTAAAAATCAATCCAACTCACCATTTGCCATGCAATCATTTTCACTAATAATCCGGTAAATCAACCCACAAAAGTTAAAATATGTTTTTATAACAAAATACGTTGAAGACCAGTTATTTCTCTCCAATCCTAGAAGCCGCCCGGGCACTATCGATCTCAAAACTGCCATGCTAGCATAATCACATTTTCCTAATGAGATGCTGACTTATGAAGTACTATAAACTGTGCTAACCTTTGTGGATGCAAGGGAATTTTTTTTTTATTTTTTTATAACTTAGAACAAATGCATAGGTTCTCTTGTAATTTCCCCATTTTTCCCCTTGTTGTAATTTTTATTTCCCCATTTTTTGCCTATGCTTTATTGTAATATGTCAACGCATGTAACGAGTGTGAAAAGTGTAGAAATAGGATTTCTATGATAATTCCCCAAATGATGAAAACAAAATGGTTTTTCGCGGTTAATGTAGTTTGAATTAACTAAATAAGAACTAAGTGACTCATCCGATACCCGAATCTCTAATCCAATAGGTATAAGTCTCCTACCCAGAGGGAACCGTACCAAAACTTTTTCCTAAGTAGACAACTTGGGTGGCGACTCTATCATTTGTATCGAGATTCGGGTCTCGATTCTTTTGTTCTTTAAAATTAGCTTATTGTGCAAATTTGAACTAAAAAATGTTTTGTCATGCCTAAATCCAACCAACCCCCAGTGGGCCCTGCCTTTCATACTGGCATGAAGGGATACCGACACATCATCGACACCTCACACCTATACATTCTATAGATTGGATGATATAGATAATTATTGGTATAGTTGATGTCTGTCTGTTGGTAAGCTGAGTAGTCAAGATGGAATCTATCACTCCACTATAGCAATATAAGGATGATGTACCTTGGCCACTTGTTAGAAGTGATGCAATCGTAAACCTCTGATCAAAGTATGAGTTGATAGGATGAAATCCTGATCAACACATTAAATGATTGAGTGGTGTACTTTGGCAGCAAGACTAAACTACTGGGGTAGTTATTATAGCTACTAGTGGACTAACACTTAAACTGATTCCTAGAAACTAGATGGTACTTAATAGTTGATAGAAGGAGTGAATTGTATTGATACTATTGCAGAACCGGGATTAAGTCATAATGCTCATGATGTTCCAAATATTAAGGGGTCATAAGCCTTTGCTAGAGTGCCACTATGACTGATTGAAGTAATTGGAGTCCATAACGGTCTGGAGCTCCGACCGGTTAATTCTTAAAAGGGATTGAGCCAGGTTAAACTTTTAACAGCTCAATATTACGGGATCCTATAAGGTCACACACTTTGAGTTACGACTGAGCTATATAAAGAACTGTTAGACTAGGTCTAATCTAGAAGAGCAAGGAAATATGGTTAGACCATAACATATTGGTTAGACCAATATTCATTGGTTGGACCAATGAACCTGATAAATAATAAGGAGGATAAAATAAATAAAGGGAAGACTGGAATGAACTTAGCAGGATTTATTAATATTGGATGTTGAATAAATATGTGCAAATGGGTCTGTAAATGTAATGTGGGACAGTACATAAAAGACCAGCGCATGGGCCACATGGTAGCACTATTTGGAACAGTGTTGCACGTGGCCTATAGGGCACACAAAAGCGGGATGCGATGCAGCCCACTTGCACTACTAGCTGTAGTGCGCAATGGATTGCGCGCTGCATGGACCGCAACCCATGATGGGTTGTGCTGCCTGCGGGTGCGCAGGCCCATGCACAGCTGCGCATAACTTATGGGCTTGCGCTACTACGCAAGCCCACAAGGGACTGCTGGCCGAATGGCCAGCAGTTTCCCAGTATTTGAGTTGTATTCCAACTCTTCCAGGGTTTAATTAAAATACATGTTTCCCTTTTTATTTTATTTCTGATTGGTTGAGGTTAGGGACTTTATTGTCCTTTGAATAATTCCTAACCATTATAAATAGAAGCATCCTCCTTCATTATTTTTTGTCCTAAATTTCATAATCCCTCTCTTCCTCTTTTATTCTTTTAGTTGTTCTGATTCCTAAATGTAATCCGTCGAAAGACGTATTTACTAAAAATAGAAAACTAAGAGAATTTCTTCTAGAATAAATTAGTAGGGAATATCTAGCTATCTTCCGCTTATTTATCAGTTCTTCCTTTCTACAAGGTTTTGGTTGGTGGTGCTCATGTGGACTATTTATAGAGGGCTTCTACTTTGGAGTCTGTGCACATAGCTGAGGGGTCTTTCTACCGATTACAGGACTCATGCTTTAACTAGTAAGTGGTTTAATTATTATTAGGTCCTTTTAATAAGTGTTTATAACCTAGAATAATTTAAGACTAGCACTATTATCAATCATGCCATGCTTAGGAAATCCAAGGAACTAGATTAAAATTTTAAAATTCCGCTGCACATGTTTTACTTGCTAAAACCCTTAATCTAGACCAATAGTGCTCACTACCTGAGTCGAAGTCCATAAAGGCTCATAAATCATCACTTGTCACAGACCATAAGGTGCTTGGGGAGTCATGCTCTAAAGACAAGGCATAACTCTCAGAGCCATCATAGTCGACTGTCATACCATTAGGAAAAGGAGCTTCATATTCAAAATCCCTTGGCAAGTGGTTTAGCTCGTCATTAGAAAAGATCTCTGGTTTGTTGGGAAACAATGATCCGGATCATAAAATTAAACTAAAATATCCAGATCAAGTTTGAAAGAAACAAAAACTTAATCTCCTAAATCCAAATGGAAACATCCGGACAAGATCCAACCACATGGTCATCCATTGAAGAAATCAAATACCTAAGAATATACTGGAATCATCAGGATAAGGTTTGGAAAGGAAACAAACTTTAATCCTTCAACAACAGCATCTGAAAGAACTGACTGCACTAGCTCTAAAAGAAGACAGATCCAGAGACTCGAGTCAAAGAGCATCTGAATGACTCAGATATCAAGAAAATGGGAAAAGTTTCAAAGATAGCTTTTCCCTCCACCTTTTTAGTCTACATAGTCAAAGATCCTTTCCCCATGAACAAGAGAAAAGTGATAGCTTGCACTTTTTAGATAAAAGGACAGAAGTACTGATACCGGACTGAAAAAGTTAACAAACTTTTTCACCTAGACCAATAAGGAGGCGCGTGGAGCTTACACCAAAAAGTTACTGGTATAAAAGTTGGTGTAACACTATAATACAAGGAAAACGATCACTGACATCTTTTCAGCCTCAATCCCAAGAAATCAAATGGATTAAATTATTGTCTAACGGATTGATCAACGGCTCCGGAAGCGCCATATACAACCTGATCAAGGGTGAAGATTTAATACAATTTCAACAACCCACAATAGCTACATTTATGACAGAAGCCTATAAAAGGGAAGCTTCACACATTGAGAAGGTTGGCTGGTTGATTTGAAAAAGCTATTCATAAGAACATTTTGCTCAGGCAATCATTAATCACAATCCCTCCGAGAATCAAACAAATCCAAATCTGTTGTAAGGATTCCTAAGTGAGTTATAAACTTAAGGAAATCCAAAACCAACACCTTTGTGAAAACAAGTGTGTAAGGATCTCCAACTTGTATGAGTTATGAGATTAGGATGCAACTTAAAGTAGGTGCTTTGAGTAGGATCTCTAAGTAGGACTCAGCTTAGATTTGGGGTAGAAGTCTAAGTGGTATATCCTACTAAAGACTAAAGGACTCAGCTAGGAGTTGGTGCTTCTAGTGGTATATCCTACATCCAGAAGGGGTTACCATCCGTAGACAAATTGTAAGGCTTGATTCCTGCAAGTTGGAAAGGAATCCACTAGTGGATAAGCTCGGAGGAAGGAAACTCCGGGGACTGGAAGTAGGCAGGGCCGAACAAGTATAAAATCACTGTGTTTGATTTTCTTTCCTTTACTTATTGCATTATATTATCATACTTGCATTATTCGAATCCATCCTCTGGATCATAATCAAACACGGTACACTAGGACTTTTCAAAGTCTGTTTATTCCGCAAAAAAGGGGCATTCACCCCCCTCTACGCTTATAAAGACCCTCACAAGGACCAACAAGTGGTATCAAAGCTAGTGCTCAAACTAGAGATCTAACAATCTCGAGCTAAAGGTCCATTTATTTTGATTCAAATATCAAAATGAGTTTCCAAAACTCATAACTCCTTCCCAAGGGTATGTCCATTACCCATCCTCCACTCTTCATCGGTGAACACTACACATTCTGGAAAAACTGGATGAAGAACTTCATTCAAGCACAAAGCATGCAAGCATGGTTAGTTATCAAAGATGACCCATATAAGCCTACTCATGACGTACAGGGTATGATCACCAGAAAGCCATCACATTTATGGGATGAGAATGATTTTAAAAAGTTATGTGAGAACGCAAATGCTATTAACATGCTTCATTGTACTCTAGTGCAACAGATTTCAACAGGATATTCGGATGTAAGACTGTAAAGGAGATCTGGGAGAAGCTGGAGGTAACCTATAAAGGAACAAGTAAAGTGAAAGAAGCAAAGATTGATCTACTCTAGCAAAAACTCGAATCCTTCAAAATGGAGCCAAAAGAATCCATCAGTAGCATGAACACTAGATATACCAATCCAGTGAACGAAATGGAAAGGCATGGAAAGGAAGTTTCTAAAGTTGAAATGGTGAAAAAGGTGCTCCAGAGTCTCACCAAGGAGTGGGATAATAAAAAAAACTGCTATTGAGGAAGCTCATGAATTAAATGTTTATAGTTATGGGAATCTCTTGACTTAAGAGCTGTCTCTGGAAAGATATAGTTAGCAGGAGAAAAAGTCAGAAGAAAAGAAGAAAGCTATTGCACTAAAGGCAGAATCCACCAGATCAGCTTCATCCGGAGAAGAAGGGCAAATCACTGAATCACTGAGCACCAAAGATCAACTTGCTCTATTGACCAGAAAACTCAACAGATTCATACAAAAGAAAGATAGAAGGAAATCAAGAAAGTATGAATCTTGGAAATCAAAAGAAGGCACATCTAAAAGAGACAGGCCTAGAAAGAATCCAGAAGAAAAGAAGGATCCAGAAAAAGAAGCTGTTTATTTTAAATGTGGAGAAAAAGGTCATTTCAAAAAAAAATTCCCAAGCTTAAGAGAACTAAGAAGTTCAAAAAGAAGGCAATGGTGGCAATTTGGAGCAACTGTGAAGAAAGTAGCAGCTCATCTTTAATAGAAGAAGAAGAGACTGCCAATTGTACATTCATGCCACTGACTGATCCGGAAGCAGAGCAATTCAGAAGGAATGCCTCTAAGCAAGATACAGTGTAAATCGAAGAATCAGAAACAGCAAACACTGAGGTAAACTCTTATTCTAATTCTGCTTCTAATCTTGACCTTGCTAGAGCTTTATGTATTGTGATCAAGAGTGTGAAGAAGAATGCAAAAGCAATCAAATCCTTAAGAAGATAAGTATTGGAGATTGCTGAGGATAATGAAGCCTTGGCACAAGATGTCAACTTGATAAGAACAATAAAGCACATTGATGAAGTTGAGGAGAACTACCTGAAGAATCAAGTGCAAATGCTAAGTGCCAATCTGATTGGGCTGGATAGAGAAGTAGCCCTGATTAAGGAGGCATCTGGATGGAAATCCAATTCTCCACAAAGAAGGAGAAAGTTAGTAAAACCTACATCAAAGAATCCATATCATGCTCCCAAAGGAATTCAAAAGCCCTCTAACCAAAAGGTGAAAGAAGTTAGCAGACAATCACAAGCCCAAAGATATACCGCTACTCAAAAGGGAAAGGCTAAGGTGAATTACAGCCAACAACCTGCCAACTAGAAGAGGAATTATGCGGCAGAAATTGCACCTCCAACTAGCTTTCGGGCACATTTTGGACCATCCACAAGTTTGCAAGAATCTGGATATAAAGGAAACTAAGGGAAGGAGGATCTAGAAAAGATCAAGAAGAAGCAAAAGCATAACAGACCCATCTCAGGGTGCAGGTTTTATGGGGAAAACAATTATATTCCTAAATTATGTAGATTAAAAAATGGTTATTATGATGTTAATCCTTGGGCTGAGATGGTTATTAACCTAAGAGTACTTAAATCTGATTAGGTACCCAAACCCACTTGATCTATTTTGCAGGTATGCCTTAGATCCATAGTAGATCAACACACTTGGTACATTGATAGTGGATGCTCAAGGCATATGAAAGGTGATGAGAAGGCCTTCATCTCATTAACCCGGAAGAAAGGAGGCAAAGTGAGCTTTAGAGACAATCAAAAAGGACAGATCATTGGACATGGAACCATTGGATATGAATTAAAAATTGAAGATGTCTTATTGGTTAATGGACTGAAGTTCAACTTCTTAAGTGTAGCCCAACTCTGTGACAAATGAAGAAGAGTCACATTTGATTCTGGAGGCTGCTCAATCCATGATGGTAAGTGTAATCAACTTATTCTTTATACACCTAGAGTAAACAATGTCTATTCTATTAATATTAAAAATGAGAAAAAGAATATCTTCTCGGTGTCTAAAGAAGAAGAGTCATGGATATGGCACCGGAGGTTGGGACATGTTAGCATGAACCTCCTGTCCAAACTAGCCAAAAAAGAATTAGTAGTGGGTTTGCCTAAGGTTGATTTTGATAAGGATCATCTATGCACTGCATGTCAATTAGGTAAACAGCATATGAAAAGTTTCCCTTCCATCTCCTACATTCCTTCTAAAAGAGTACTTGAGCTCTTGCATCTTGATCTCTTTGGTCCAATCAAACCATTGAGTTTAGGTAGAAGAGAATACACCATGGTCATTGTGGATGATTATTCTCGATATACCTGGGTGCTCTTGCTGGCAAGGAAAGATGAGGCCTTTGACTAATTCTCAAAAACATTCATCCGAATAGAAGTAGAACAGGGCATAAGCATTGCACGCATCTGGAGTGATAATGGTGAAGAGTTCAAAAATAGGCAGTTTGATGAATTTTATGACTCCAAGAGCATTGAGCATAACTTATCTTCCCCTCACACTCCTCAAAAGAATGGAGTTGTTGAGAAAAATAATAGGGCCATAGTTGAAATGGCTAAAAAAATGCTGAATGAAAATTGTGCGCCAAAATACTTTTGGGGAGAGGCCGTAAATATAGCATATTATATCTTGAATAGAGCTCTCATTATAAAAATCATAGAAAAGACCCCCTATGAAATTTGGAATGGAAAAAAACCCAAAATTGGTTACTTTAAGGCATTTGGATGTAAATGCTACATCCTAAATGATAGAGATCAACTAGGAAAATTTGATCCTAAATCTAATGAAGCAATTTTCCTTTCCTACTCAACACATAGTAAGGTTTACAGAGTCTTCAATAAACGAACCCAAACTGTGGTAGAGTAATTACATATAGATTTCGATCAGACTAACCATACAGGTAAAAAAAGTTCAACTCCGGAAGATCCGATTTCGGAAGCTAAAAAATATGGAGAAAAGAAGGAAGAAGGAATTCCTGATTCATTCCAAATCAAGAAGTACAAAGAGGAAGATGAAGGAATATCTTTTGATCTAGAAGTACAACAAGTTAATCTCAACCCACAGGATATTGACTTCAATGAAGGCCAAGAAGGAATGGTTGAAGCTGAAGTAGAGCAAGTCCTAGTTCAGCATGAAGGCTTACAAAAGGAGATCTGGACTTGCAGAAATCATCTAGTATAAGCCATTTTAGATAATGTCCAAAATCTAGTCAGAACCAGAGGACAACTCAATAGGATGATGAGTCATGATGCTTTTGTCTCTCTCATTGAGCCAAAGAAATTTCAAGATGCTGAAGGAGATAAAAGCTAGATGATGGCAATGCAGGAAGAACTAGATCAATTCACCAGGAATGATGTATGGGATCTAGTGGCACAACCAAAGGGAGAGTCAATCATTGGTACTAAATGGGTATTCAGAAACAAGCTTGATGAATCCGGAATCGTGGTAAGGAAGAAGGCAAGATTGGTTGCCCAAGGTTACAATCAACAGGAAGGGATTGACTTTGAAGAAACCTTTTCCCCTGTAGCAAGACTGGAAGTAATTCGGATTTTATGTGCTTTTGCATCATTCATGGGATTCATATTATTCCAAATGGATATTAAAAGTGCATTTCTCAATGGAGTTATCTAAGAAGAAGTCTATGTAAAGAAACCACCTCTGTTTGAGGACTCAAAGCATCTGGATCATGTCTACAAACTAAAGAAAGCTCTCTATGGACTGAAGTAAGCACCAAGAGCTTGGTATGAGAGACTCACCTCATTCCTTATATCCAAGGGTTTTATCAGAGGCAAGGTAGATACCACACTCTTCATCAAAAAGAAGAAAAATGATATTATTCTAGTCTAAATTTATGTGTATCATATCATATTTGGAGCAACTGATGAAAGAATGTGCGAGGAATTCAGCTCTCAAATGCAGAAGTAGTTTGAGATGTCCATGATGGGAGAACTCAATTTCTTCCTTGGTTTACAGATCAAGCAAAGTCCAAATGGGATTTTCATTAACCAATCAAAGTACACCAAGGAGATCTTGAAGAAGTTTAAAATGGACAAGAGTAATCCTATGTCCACTCCAATGGGATCAGATACAGTCCTATCCAAGGATAGCAAAAGAGAAGATGTTCATCAGAAGCTTTATAGAGGGATAATTAGCTCACTCCTATACTTGACAGCTAGCAGGCCTGACATATATTATGCAGTCTATTATATGCAAGATATCAAGCCAACCCCAAGGACTCTCATCTCAAATCTGTAAAAAGGATCCTTAGATACCTAATAGGAACCACTGAAGTTGGGCTATGGTATCCTAGTAATGGAGATTTCACACTCCAAGGGTTCACTGGTGCAGATTATGGCAGATATACTCTTGAGAGAAAGAGTACATCCGGAGGTTGCCATTTCCTAGAAGATTGCTTAGTGTCATGGTACAGCAAGAAGCAAACTAAAGTTGCCTTATCTACTACAAAAGCAGAATATATGGCAACTGGAAGTTGTGCGGCTCAACTCCTTTGGATCAAGCAATAACTTGAAGACTATGGAGTTCAATCCGGATGTGTGAATGTTATGTGTGACAATAAAAGTGTTATTGATGTGTCAAAGACTCCAGTACTCCATAGAAGGATAAAGCATGTGAACATAATGCATCATTTCATCTGGGATCATGTGATGGAAAAGGATGCTGCCTTGGTATACATTCCAACAAATGAGCAGCGAGCAGACATCTTTACTAAGCCACTAAGTAAAGATCAATTTGGGAAGCTAAGGGAATCAATTGGTATGTCAAATCCAACTTTGAAGTTAATCCGGAAGACAATCCAAAATCAATTTGAATCCTTAGGAAGACAAATCCAGAAGAGAAGAAGCATCGGAGAGAAATATATTCCGGAAGAAACACTACCATGTAAGCAGACAGTAATGACATATGGAAGTAAAAGTGCTTAAGGGTAACTGTCACTTTTTGAATTTCAAACGTCTATTAGGGGTTACACGCGCGGTAAATTCAATAATTATCATTTAAAATAAATCATTCCCCTTCCCCGGTTAAACTGAAATTACCTCTCTCTTAAAAATCTAATTGCCATGTCATCAATCCAGCAAAATTACCGGCGTTCGAATTACCAAACTGCCCTCACTTTGAAAATTCTATATAAACCCCTCTTCTCTATGCGAGCAACTAAGTGCTGTTACTCTGCAAATATAAAAACCCAGAACCCTAATTTCTTCATTTTCTCTAAAATGGCAGCAATTATGATAAAATTTGGTCCCGTGATGCTTCCAACCAAGAACATCTTTACAGAATTCGATCTAAAAGATGAAGACTTCAAACCCCTTAAACTCAAAAACAACGATTCAGTCGTACCCATTGACTATCTGGGTGACAAATTCCTATTCAAAATGGATCCCCATTCCAAATTGATCGAGGATCAATATTTGAAAGAATTTCTCCAGATCAACTGCCCAACTTATCTGGAGTTGGTAAATGAATTCTACGATAACCTCCGTGCCCACAAAAAGTTTGATGCACTGTAAACTAAGGTTCAGAATAAGGAAATCACAATAACGCTTGATTTCTTCAAAAAATATCTCCACATGAAAAATAGTGGAGTTCAGATGTGAGTGGATGGCGATGAATTGAAGGCAAAGTATGAGCCAGAGTTATGGCTTCTGGAGAGGTATTTTGGAGAAAAAATCTCCACCTACTGGCCACAAGGACCAAGAATTCTACAACATGTGCTTGCCTAGTTAGTACTCATTCGGAAGGGATCTCTAACAACAGTGTCCTGCTTTCAACACTATGTACTCTAGCACTGGGCAGAATCAAGAGAAGTCAATATGCCAGTACTCATTATCCACTATCTGAAGCACCATAGGAATTCCTATGGGGCTCTTATCACCCGGATTCGTCAAGCAAATGAGGTAAATCTCGCCGAATTCCAGGCCATAAATGGCAAAGCAATTCTGAAAAAGAACTTCCTAAACCCGAGATTTAATGAGGAGTGGGATGAATCCAAGGCCCTATGACATAAAAAGGAAAAGAAGAATAAGGTAAGAAAGGCCGTTAATCCGGTAAGAGAGGCCCCTGTTCCTAAAAAACATAGAACCACCAATCCAAGTGCTCAAATCAATTGGTTATTATTCTAGAAGAGGAAGAAGTGGATGACAATGCGCTCACGCTAAACCAATTTTTGAAGGGTAGTCTAGAAAAGCCAAAGTCAAGGGGACGGTTGATCAACACAACTGATAAGTTAAAGAGACCGGTTTGTGATCCAGAAGCAAGGGAGACCATCGCAGTAGCTGCTGCTGTGATCAGGAAAGGTTATTAAAAGGGATAGAAGAGAAACATAACAGAAATGCTAATAGAGGGGAATGGGTCTGTTGAGGAGAAAACAGAGGATGAGGCCCCTATGCCAAAGAAGCAATTCACCCGAAAGGGGTGTAAATTTGATGAAGTATTCCAAGCTCAAAAGCATCAAAAGAAGAAGGCTAAAAAGCCTGATGCTATTGTTATTAATGAGGAAGTAGCCACCAAAGTAGTGATGGAGGAATTGGCTATGGCCAGGATTGCAAAAGGCAAGAATGTGCCTGGATCCACTAAAGTGACAAAACTGGATGATCCGCAGTTTGAGGAGATAAGGCAAGCAATAAAATAAAACACTGCCATCAATAAAAAGCTCACAATTGAGGGACCCGGAGGATCCTCTGCCACACCCATTCTTATAGATAAAACTGCCATGGCTGAACTGTCAAAGATTCTGAAATCAGAGTCATTTAATTTCCAAGTAATCACAGAACCTCTTTCGGAGAACCTGCTAAATTCAAAAGCTGAAATCCAAGCTGAACTAAGTCCTGTGAAGGCAATTGTAGAGGGTGTTGAGGACATTTCCAACACACTTGGGGGAGGTATTAAAAGTCCTGAAAAGGCACTTGAAGGGGTGACAGAGGACATTTCCTATCATTCGGGGGTTGAGGTAGAAGGAAATGAAGTAATCATAGAAGATGCAACCATCCTGTCCTAAGCACTAATCAATGAGGTAACTCCTACCATAGCTATATTAAATATTAATATTGATCCTATTGTTGGTGATGTCACAGCAGATAACATCACGGACAAATTAGACACTGAAAATCAAAATGTCTCTAAGGAACCAGTGCCTAACCCGGATAATAATATTCCAGAGGAGGGACTTGGTCTAAGTTCCCCCGAGCACACTTCTAAAGTGGACTCAAGGGGCGAGGCCGGTCTGGGGGAATGGTCGGATGAAAGAAGAGAAGAAGAAGATCACTCAAGCTCAGAAGAGAGCGACAAGGAAGAAGATGATGAGCCCTCCGAAAGCAGTTCTAGTTCCAGAGATGACTCTTCATGCCTATTCAAAAATAAACCTCTTCAAGCTGCTAGCCCTATAAAAATTCTTGCCGGTAGTACCAAACAAGCTAAAGTCTCAGCCGCGCTTAAACTCTTACAAGAAGCTACTCTTGAAGAGAGTGAGGAAGGGTATGTGAATCAGAGTCTCCGGAACATCTGCAGACATTTACAAACAGTTGAAAAATTGCTTCTGGATGAATTCCAATCTCTGGACTTAAAGCAGGGGTTGGGAGAAATAAAGCACTCAGTGAAGAAGATAGAAGAAAAAGTTCTAGATTTTCCCACTCCCGGAGCAATTGCTCCAGCCTCCTTATCTCAAATAAATCCAATCATAAATGAGCTTAAAGAAAATGTTACCATAGCCAACCGAACTGCAAATCAAGCCAACATCTTGGCATCAAATAATTGTGGCTCAGTCTTGGACAAAATTACATCCTCATCTTCTGAGCTCTCAATAGAGATCAAGGAGTACATAGATACCAAGTTTGAAAACTTGTCAAAATTCATGGCAGAAAGGGATCCTAGCCGGCCATCATGGAACTTGGAATAGATCAGCAAGTAGTCCAGGAAATGCTTGAAAAATTTCTGGATGAATCTCTCCCCCAGATCAAGAAAAAATGCTAGATAAGATGGGTAAAGAAATGGGAAGCAGTTTGGCTAGATTAGAGAAAATAATCAATGACTGGAAAGCCTCCGTCACCAAGGAAGTCAAGCTCCAAACGGAATCCATTCATAACATTCGGAGAGGAATCAGTGAAGAAATAACTCTGCTCCATACTGGACTAAACAAGGTTTCAATATCCAGATCTTCTTCCTCTCCTGCAATTTCGAAAAGCCAACTTTTTCTAGTCTTTCACAATCTTGTTCAAGCCATTGGGGATTCCGGATTCTTTGGTCAAAAAGGAGTGACAACTCTGCTAAAGGTCCTCTTCCCCTACTTTGATAAAAAGGATCAAGAGTTTGTGCTCCACATCCATCCTGCAATCAAACAGGCCTATACTCAACTTAAGAAAACCATCCGACCTACTACCTTACTCCAGCAATAGTTGATCACATTATTATAGAAAGGAGCACTTCTTGTTCACCGACGGGTTTGGCTATTGAACTACTTTCACTCGGGCTGAATTCATCTCGGTCTTCACTGTCCTCTCCTGATTTCTCCTTTAGAGCTGGCTTTTTGTCTTTTATTAATGAGGCCATATATGTTTCGTGAGCCACTGAGGGGTTTCCTATTGCCATTGTCGTCCCTTTTTTAGTTGGTATTTGTAATACTAAGTAAATAGGAGATATGGAGAGGAATGATTCGCACAAGAAAGGACGTCCCAAAATGATGTTGAATCCAACTGAAATTTTGGCAATAGTAAAGTTAACCTCTGCTCGATATATATGCTCTCTATCACCAATTTCCATATTCAGCTTGACTTTTCCCAGGGAGACGGTGGAATGCCCACTCAAATCAGACATAGTGGCATAACCTGGTTGGACACAGTGATTGTTTACCTTTAACTATTCGAATGATGACCTTGTGATAAAATTCACGGAACTTTCGATATCTACAAGCACCCGATACACTGTACAATTTTCCACTATTGCCTCTATGACTAGTAGATCAGTGTGCGGCTTAGTCACCATTATTGCTTTTCTATAGGCTTTGTTGGCTTCCGATCCGTCGCTCAGCATAAGTGACCGACTGGAATCATATTTTTTCTTCTTATGGGGCGGCTCTCTATCTTCGCCACCATATATCACCAATACTTTTACTCCGTTTTCATCACCAGCCTTTTTTGGGTTTTTGTGCTTTTCTTTTGAGTCGTCTGAATCATCTTGCTTATCGGATCTTCTTGCCACACCCTTAACAAACTGGCTGAATTTTCCTGATTCTATGAGGGTGTGAACTTCTTCGACTAAGACTCTGCAGTCAACCGTGTGGTGTCCCCTAGCCTTGTGAAATTCATAATACTTGTCATAATCTCTACCTAATGTTTTTCCTTCAGGGACGTTTGGGAACCTAACATTCTTCCTCTCTGGCCCATTTTTAATTGCCTCCAGAATCCTGCTTAGTGAGGTATTCAGCTTTGGCTTATCTTCTTCACGGTCATACCGGTTGGAGCTTCTGCTGCTAATGCCTTTACTTTTCTTTCCCTTCTTCTCATCCCATCTAGATCGGTCGTTATCATCTGAATTCCTCTTATTGGGATGGCTCACCTCATCTACTTCTACCAAATTCTGGGCCATCCCAATCATCTAAGGGAATTGAGTGGGCTTTCTTGTAATTATTTCTTTTCTGAGCCGGTCATTCTAAGTTCCTTTGATTAGGGCTTCCTTGCTCGTCCAGAAGTCCAAGTCGGCTATGCCCTCGCAGGCTTCATTGAATCTTTTGAGGTAGTCTCGCAATGATTCATCTGAACTTTATATGATGTTGTACAGGTCATGGCTAACGTTAGCCGGCCGGCCTGATCCCAGAAAGTGCTTCACAAACTTCCCCCTCAATGTTTTGAAATCTTTAATTGAGTTTGGGGTTAATCGGAGGAACCACTACTTAGCGGCTCCGGTTAAAGTTGTGGGCAAATACCTGCACCTGTAAGCTTTAAGGGAATTTATCAAATCCATCTGGTCGACATAATCCATCATGTGTGATCTTGGATCGTCAGTGCCAGTGTATTTGTCTAGGACAGGAGGGAAGACATATTCTGGAAGTTTCTGACTCAAAATATTCTTCTTGAATGGGGAGAGAGTTTTCTCACTAATTGGTTCTTGAAACGAAATAGTGTACTTCTTCAATCACCTCTTGAACTTAGTATCAAAGTCCTCTGAACTTTCCAACTCGGAATGGGAAAAATATGAGGAAGATTCAGAGGGAGAGGGAGTGGGTGACTTATGCTTCCTTCCTTTGCTTTTCTTTCCTTTACGCCGTGATCTGGCCTTAGGCGGGGAGTCATCTTTCCTATCTGTCCGATGGTTACAACCATTGAGTCTGTCGCCACTCCCTTTAGCTTAGCAGTTCTGTTCTGCATCGATAATCCAGCCAAAATTTCTTTTCCTTCTTGCACCATTATGAGCACACCTCGCAACATTACGAGATCCGTGTCGGTGAAACCGCCTGGGGGTGGCTGAGTTGAAATAGATGCGTCTATTGTGGGAGTTACCGGCTGAACGGATACCGACTGAGATATTCCAAGGTTTGGAATCCTTCTGTCACTGCAGATACAGATGTTGGTATTCTAGTGACAGAATTGAATTATGGGAGGAGGTTCCTATTAATGCTTATCTCAGGCAGAATTACAATGTCTTCATGAACCTCTCCCCTGAGGTGGCCTACAGCCAAAAAGTGATTATAGGCAGACCTCATCATCTGACTTTGCTGCTCCGGAGTGAGAGCCGCCTGACGAGCGATCTCGATGAATGGATCTAGTTCCTTGTAAGGATGGGAGGAACGTTCCTCCATCTCTTTCGGTCCTGAACTTCCTGCCTTCGGCGCCTTCGCCGAAGCATCCGCCGTGATCGATGCTTTTCCTATCGAGTTGGTGTTTTTGGCACCGTGTTAGGTGTCTTCCACACCGGAGTTGATGCTTGGATCGGAGTTTTTTGTGCAACATATTCACAGCAGAAAACCCCTGGACTTTGAATTGAATGTGTTCTTACCGATGAACAACAATTCTTGCCTGAACAAGTAAACGAAATCCACGCTCACCGCACCACTGAAAATATTGTACCTGAATCCGATATCTCAGAATTGATTTACTATGAACTATCTTGAATCTACGAACAAATTCCTACAAAACAGTACACGAACTTGGGGGCGATCGGTGGCTACCCTATGGGGGACCCTCCGATGCTTAAGTCAGTAAAGGGTTCTGAGAAAATAATAAAGAATAGTATCAGAATGTGAATGTACCTATTGAACTGACCTAAGGGCCTATTTATAGGTGCAGGACATGTTCTACTCCTGATGGAATAGGAAGTCTTAATTGAGATGAACTTATAACTCTTTGTACTTATCTGATCCTTGAATCCCAAATCGATTAGGATAAGGTCGGATGAGAAAACATAGGGATTAGAGTCAGACTTGGATTCTCCTTTCTTGTAGAGCACGGAGGTGCCTTCGAGCCGGTTGTAAACCGTCTCGAGATTATAACCGGCTAAGGTGCTGGCGCGGTTATCGAGTTCGTACGTCCTCCAGCTAGATTAAGATTTCAACCGGCTTTATGGGTCAGGTTCACTTGACTTTCCTGACCTTAATTGTGAGACGAACCAAACGGCTCTTGTTGACCCGATCTCGTGGTCAAGAGACAGGCAAGATGAATTGGGTAAGTTATCAATAGGTATTTATGTAAGCAATTTGTTTCACTAATTATCAGTTGTTTTTAAGTTAGCAACGAAATTGTTGCATAATGTAATTACAGAAATGAGATTGTCATTACTTTTTTGTGTTAAACGGACAGCCCAAAAGTTCTAATGTTGTTACACAATCAAGATTCAAAAGCATTTTATTTGAGGAAGTGTAAATAAATTAAAGTTTTATAATATATTTTCAGGTTATAAATAATTATAGCCTCTTCAGGTTTGATATAATAAACTACTACCTTCATGTGTTTTAAAAATTTAATTTATACCTCTCTATATTTTTCATTTTCTCATCACTACCTCCCTGTACTTTATTTTTATTATACTATTAAGTCCCTTCATATTTTATTATGTCATTATTTTTCGAAAATTTAGCAAGATATACATTTATAACACGTCTATTATTGCTTGTGATACTTTGAAAGTCAATTTTCTTTTTATTTTATTTTTTCTAATGCAATCATAAGATTAGAATGTAATAAAATGTCAAAAAATACGTAGATCAGACAATTTATTTATGAAATATGTTTTTAAAAAGTCAGTACTTATGATCATTGGTTAAACAAATATTATAAAAAAAATATATGCAAGATCAATAAATTTGAATGAAAAGACTTAACAATTGATAGAGGAATGTATTAATGAGATAATGCAAAATATAGGGAGGTACAAATTAAGATTTTCAAAACACAAAGAGATAATAGTGTATTATGTCAAATCTGAGGAATGTTATAATTATTTACCCTATTTTTCATGACTTGTTTGTTACAAATATATATACAAGAGAACACATTCATGTAATGTTCCCTCGAACCCAACATAATTGATTTTCATGTGGTTTAAATATTTCATCCTTGTATAACTATGGAAAGAGAGGAGCATTAACTAATAGTACATTTTTATGAACGTAACGAGAGAATATTTATTATTCAGTGCAGTTTGTGGCACTTATAATCATGTTCATATATCATGATTAGGTGTTCTTTTGAGTGATATACGCGCATTAGCTTATTAACTCATTAGGTTATTAACTCAGGATTAGGAATTGTTAAAAATATATCTCATTAAAATATTTATAAAATTTATCATTAAATTAAATTAATTACATGTATAAAAAAAATATAAATAATTCATAAATTAATAAAAATATGAGAAAATAATTACATAAATATCATGTAAAAGTTATATAGTAGATATCTAGTAATCGATCTACTAGATATCTACTACGTATCTAATACCGATCTATTACATATTTACTAGATATCTACTATATATCTAATACTAATCTATTATATGTTTATTAAATATCTACTAAACAATTACTAGATATTTACCAAATAACTACTACATAATATTTTTAAAATTATTTTCTATAATTTTTATTAATTTATAAATAGCTTATAGCATACCCAAAATATTTTGATTTTTATGAACACATGGAAACCCCGAAAACCACATGTGTACAAAAATAAGTAGATTAACAAAAAAAAAAGGGTTGACGTACGTAGTAATTTAAGCGCCAACACATTCCCAACTATATAACACCGTCCCATTCCCAACCATATCTAAGTCTAACTACAAGAAAACAAAACAATATTTAAGTAATTTGTTTACGAGAATCCTCTCTATATTTAGCAATTTCCGAATTGCATTCATTATTGATCTTGTTTCATAAAGATTCATTTTGGTAATACAGAACCAGTGCTTAATATCTCAAACTCAACCACCTGTAAAATCGAGGCAAAAATCCATCTAAGCAACAGAGATTAATTTTATCACCCCCGAAGCTCAACAAGACATTGAAAAGTCTTCTACTACAGCACCTCAATAATACATCTTACAAATATATCCTAGGTTAACCTGAGTTGCTTATCTAATGCTACCTGTGTCCATCTCTCTTTAGATGCCGAAACTTCTTCGAGGTAATTGAAATGTTGAAACCCAACTGTTTTTCGTTTCCAAGTGAATAATCCATCGTTACACCAATCACTTCAGAACACCTCATGAGCTCTACCGTAATACCTGTTTATATAATTTGCCTGCAATTACACAAAAAAATTACTTTTGTAGAACATAACAAGTTGAACTAACAATACTATGAAAGATTTAAGCTGGAGTTACAATAATTCCATGTTGATATTCCAATTTCTGCAATTTCCTGTCCCATTATATACCGGTGTGAATTTAAGCATTTTAAGGACAACATTCTCACCAAAATTGACAAGGGATAGAACTATAAATTTTGTGACAACACAATGCCTATCATAAGGACACAAAAATCGTACAGGACATGAGTCAAGTTGATTTGTATGCACCCAAGTATACATATATTAAAAAGAGTTGAACTAAAATGCACAGCTCCACAACATTTCAACACCATGTCTCAATATGCCAATTCGGGAATCAGAAATTACCAAAAACTTGTTTCTTTTGCAGGAAAATAAGTACTTGTGATATTCAATACTCTCCCAGTAGTATTTACTATTTACAATTCAAAACAATCTGCTTTTGATTGTTAAATTTATGCAAGGAGCATATGGATGAACTAGAAATAAGGAATTATATCACTTGTCCAATTTCTAGAAAGCCATTCAGGCAAAGCTCCAAAAACTTGTGTTGATAATAAAATCTAGATTCACAATTATTTTATTAGAATGTATACTAAGCAATAATTTCCAAAATCTTACTTTCACATTTGATACGTCAGGTGCATCTTGCGTTTTCACTGGATAGAATTTGTAAAATCTCATGCTCTCAAATGCCTTTCTGGTGTCCTCGCTCATTCCCTCCACAGCCCTCTTCCTGGCCTCCCTTGCCTGTGAGAAAATAAAATTTATTACCAAGAGCAAAAATATAGTCATACTCATAAAAGAGAGAAACCAATGCATAGCTGTATATTACCTCTTTGTTAGCTTTCTTTGCTTCTCGAACTTTCTCTTTAACAAATTCCTGAAAATCAGAAAAAAAGATTGAGTTAAAATATCATACAATTGTAAAAATAACATATAAATTAATTGGACACAAGTTTGTTATTTAAGACTCACCTTGAAGGCATCTTTCTGATCTTCAGATAATACCTCATCAGTGATTAAATTATTGGTGAATTCCTGTAGATTGTATATAATTTCAGCACAAAATAATGGCCTCTCACTTTCAGCTATGTCTTTCTTCTTTTTTTAGAGGTCCACGTTTAATAAATAGCAGCACAACTAAGCAAATAGTGCCTAGAACTCATTATAATTGTACCAATCAACTTCAGTGAGAGCTCACAAATCAGATGTAAACACAAAACTGCAGGGTATTACAGCCATGTTTGAACTAACTCTTATAGTTTCACAACACTATTCTCACAAATCCTGACTGAAAGTTTGAAGTGGCAAGTGACTTTATAACAGGATTTACTCATGTCAACTAGGACTCAGCATCATACGATAGGTTTTATACCTCAAGGTCATCCATTTCCCAATCAAATTCACAAAATACCTGCATGCATCAAGAATTCATCACTAATTCGCTGTATAAAATAACCAAACTCAATCAAAGCCATCCATGCAATCAAAGTTTTGACTTACCGGCTTTGGTTCAGAGGGAAAGAGAATTTGGACTTCAGTACTCTGTTCAAGTTCATCTTGCTTCAATGGATTGTAAAAGTCTGTCAATCAATAATATAATGTCATTACTCACATACTGATAATTTCGAGCAATTACAATTGGTAAAATGTTACCAGTTTTCGTTCAAAATCAAAATTTATTAGATAAAGTGATAAACGTAGGTTTTCTAACTGCCTCCAGCAGCACCACCCTCTATTTTTTCACAACTCAGAAGTCAAAAGTCAATGTATAATTTTTATATTAACTTTTTAATGAATCTGTCTTCTTTCGCAACATTAGTTTTTATATAATCTTCTTATTATATGCAAGAATAACTACACAAACCAAACACTGTTTCAGAACTTACGAGGCAGACAATACTCAAATTTCTTAATACGTTCTATCTTTAGAAGCCTCAGAGCAGACCTGCACGTAAATCATGTGGTAAGTTAAGTAAGAAATGATAGAACACATCACATGTGTTCACGGAATGAAAACCAGAAACGAAGAACAAATTCAACCAAAATAATACATTATATTCCTTCATTTTATTCATGCGACATGGTCCATCAAGACTATATCTTAGCACTAATAGTGCCTAAAGGCTAGAAGTTTCAGGAAAAGGTTTTCATTGATGAATCTTTGTGGAAGGGGTGCCAGGGAGGTACGGAGAGAGAGACAGGAGAGGACTTTTAAATAAAAAGACTATGCTTAGAATTCAACTGATTGCAAAAGAAGCAGAACCTAATCATGATGTGTATATAATTTTGAATATCATAATCGAAGTAGCATTTAAAACTATGATACCTATAGGCCAAACCCGTCTTAGCACACATCACCCTGGGTTCTACCATCTCATTTCAGATTTTATTCTTGTTACTATAAATCATATCCAAAAACCAAATGAAGCCTGAACTAATAGAATTCTATGCATAATCTTATAACACTACAGGTTCAGACCTCTTGTGTAGTACATCATCCTGAGTTCAGCGAGAAGTTCCATCTCATTTCTGATTTAATTCTTGTAACTATAAGTCATCTCCAAAACCAAACTAAGCCTGGACTAACAGAATTCCAAGCATGTCTTGAAACACTTCAGGTTCTGACCTAATCTAATATAGAGTCAAAATTAGATTGTTTTACAATTCCATGTTAAGAACTTGTGCATTTCTGAATGCTGAACAGATCATCCACTTTTAGTACTCATTTTGCACTAACTGAAACTAATTTGTATTAACTAGAATATTTTGTTGCTAATGTAATTTGGTATGCAGCTCAAGAAACTTGCAATAGATAGCAGTAACTTCGCACAAACAGCAATAAAACAGCACATCTGCCAATAGTACAACGTAAGGGAATTAAAAGCAAAACAATAAAGATTGAGACAGAAAGCAGTACTTCCTCTGAGTGCAGCTCAAAATAAAAATTTGAGATTTCAGTCTGTCAACCTGGCTGTCCCTGTAGAAGCATTAAAAAAAGATATAGGGAAAAAACTTCAGCAGCAAAACAACTTAAAATAGATAAAGATAGCATGAAATCCAATCGAAAAATCAGATACCTATTCTCCAAAGGAATATATGGAACCCAGTCCATTTTCATTTTTTTCATGGGAACTATCTCTTCAACCTCCATCTGAACAGAGTTAATCCCCATTTTGTCAGAAGGAGGGAAAGGAGATACAATCTGAAACAAAAAGAAAAACTTTTTCAGTGCCTTGTTCAAAAAAGAAACAATAGACCAAACAAATACCTTCACTAAGTATATTAAGAAAATGAATGTAAGATGTTTGCCTATAGTTTGATGGAGGGTTTCCATTTTATATATCTCAAATTCATCAATTGCAATTTGCAACTGATTAGAGAGAGAAGAGACAATCAGATGGACAAAGCAAGTTTAACGAATAGTCATAGTTGTTAAAGGCGCACCTCACATAAGGGGCGCAGGGTCCTGCGCCTCGCCATACCTTAGAGGTGGCGTACGTCAGGCGCGCGCCTTTTCGTGTGCGCCTATCGCGCCTCAGAGACACTTTTATTTTCCAAGGTTTTAACTTACTATAATATGTGTTGTCCATCTATTTTGAAGAGTTTTAACAATAATTCAAGGCTAGATATTCCTAATTCAGTTTCTATTTAGGCTAGATTAACTCAAGGCTAGATATTCCTAATGCAATATGGAAATTTTACATATGTACATCTAACAATTCTCATAGTTCTTTTTCTAGTATTGTTATTGCATTTAAACTTCACTTTCAAGACAATATTTTTTGAAATTTTTTTGCACCTAGCGTACCTCAGGCTTGCGCCTCGTCTTGAGAGGCGCCTGGCCCCATAGCACTTGGGCTGCGCCTAGCACCTTGAAAACTATGAGAATAGTATTGTTCAACTTGACGGTAACTTACTCATCCATGAAAATAATCAAGTACTAGGTCTGTGACATACGGGAGTAGCACAAGAAACGTATTGGTAGAAACATGAAAATGGTAGATAAAAGTATAACTTAATCATAAATAGGCAGACCATTGAATTTAGATCTGACCACAGTTTATATGGTAACGTAGTAACAGTCTAAAGGGCACGATGAAAATCAATATGCATGAAAACAGCAGTAATGTAATTGTTCTTTCAAGAATAAACGTATTTAAGAATGCACACAATGGAATCAGGAAAATCAACTTGTAGTTGCTTTTCATGGGAAATCATTGAAGAGAGAGCTTACCGCTACCACTACAGGTATACAGATTACTTTCTGCTCATTTCTGAAAGGGACCAATTGAGCTGCAAAAGACGAGGAAATATTTCACATGGGAGAATTATATGACTACATAGGTAACACGAACGAGCTGGTCTTCATAATGCGATTTTTTTTTGAGAAATGCAATTAAGTCAGCAAGTCACTTACGCTCTGTGCAACCAAACAAATACACTTTCTTTCCATGCAAAACTCCTCCCTCTTCAAATGCATCCTGATAAGTATTATACAATAAGTATCAATTCTAATAGTTTCTACACCTAATCATATTGGATATGGAACTCGGGAGACAGGTACACAAGGACATAAATGAACTATTATAAGAAAATAACAAAAACATCAACTAGCCTGTTACTCACTTCCAGATTTGAGAAATTCCAGTTGAATTGATAGACAGATTCCAATTGATCCCACTGAAGAAATGTATGGCATCATATAAGTAGCACAACTCAATCAATCAAATGATCCAAAACGTAAAAAAGCCTCATTACATAAGAGAAAAAAGAGGCTCTAACAATACCTCTGTCCCAACAGGAAACACTTCTTTCCAAAGATCCTCCTACAAGACATATTGTAAAAGCATTTGTTACTAACAGTAATCTGATTACCAGCTAGAATAACATGTCAATAAATCATGTCCAGACAAGCTCTACTCAATCTTAGCTACATAAACTCCTATGGCTTGCAATAGTGCTAATCGAATAATTTTATCTCTAATTCCAAAAGCAAAAAGCAATAACTAAATATTAAGCTTACTTTAAGCTTTCGAACTTCACAAGTCTGACGTTTGAAATTTGCGACCTGCTTGAGGAGCAAAATCACTGACTCGATTTAAACAACAACTACTTACCATGAAATTGAACCAATGTTGACGAAATCAAGCATTGAAATATCCCAAATCTTGTAAGTGATGCGATAATTAAACAGAAGCAAACAAGAAAAAGCAGAAAACAAATTCAAAATAGAGGCTAAAAAGCACACCAAGTTTCTCTTGTCCTCGAAGTATTCAGGCTCCGTCTCAGGTTTGGAGGCAACACGTTTAGCTTGAGCAGGTGCTTTGGTGGACTTCTGAGGCTGCGAAGATGAAGAAGCTTTAGCTTCGGCTTCTTCTTTCTCTTTTTGCGCTCTGGTTCTCTTCTTTCCTCTCCTCATTGATTATCGGATAAGGACAAAAATGAAAAGAATCGGAAAGATAGGGTTAGGAGCTTTGGATCGAAGGCGGTAGATCCGGATTCAAATTACGCAGAGAGAAAATAGGAAGAAGAAATTGTTAAGCAAAAAGGGTGATTTTGAAAAGCGTTAAATGAACGCGGGGCTGGTAGGGTTTCTAGAGAGAGGCTCACATATTTGAAATTTTGGATGCTTTGAATTGAAATTGGAAATGGTAGACGGTCACCAATTTTTCAATTTTATAAATATTAATTTATCATTTTTCAAATTTTACCATAAAAATTTATTTTTTTTAATTATCTGAACTCTTTCTTAATTATAATATTTTAATTTTTAAATTTTATTTTTACATAAATATAAAAACTCTCATTATAACAACTTTCTCTCATAATTAATTTGATTTTTGTAACTTAAAAACGATTATATCTTATAAACAGTTAATCTTTTCGACACGAGCCTCTAGAATTTTTTGTTCGTCTTATCTTTGTCTTTAAAACAAAATCCATATTGAATATTTTTTAGCAAAAAAATTTTTTTCGCATCTTATACCAATTTTACCAATATTTCGTAAATTCTTATATATGGTATAAGAGTGGTATAATGTATTTATAGCACCAGTTTTTCATTTATTTCCACGTAGATAACATAAAACATTAGCAACATTGTTCTATTTAAAGCAAAAAAAAACTTATACCTAGTATAAAGGTAGTAAAAAAACTGGTTTAAAACTGCGAATTTTTTTTTCTCCAAAAATATTCAATAAGGATTTTGTTTTAAAGATAAAAATAAGACAAACAAAATATTCTAAAGGCTCATGTCGAAAAAAATAATGATTTGTGAGATATAGTCATTTTAAGTTGTGAAAATCAAATTAAATATGAGAGAGTGGTTGTGGTAAAGAAAAAAATAATAACCTTAAAAGTGATAGACTGCTAAAGAAAAAGAAAGTTAGATGTATAAAAAAAATATCCTTCCTTGCATTTCCCCTAAAAATAATGTTCAAATTTTTAAACATGATTATATAATTTGGGAAAATGATTTTATTAAAGTACTTTAAATTGAGGCTTAATATATCGTTTGCAACTTGACACGAAAAGTCAAATGTCACCCTTAACTTTTAAAAGTTTTAACTTGCCCCCTAAATTTGGTAAAAGTGAACCAGTTTGTCCTCTAAACTTGGCAAAAATACACAAGTTTGCCCCTCATTGCCATATGTCAGCTCTTGATGGGTTTGACTTTTTAAATATGTTATTTTTCTTTTTTTTCTGTAATTGGAAGCTGATATGTGGCAATAATGCACCAAATTGGAGTACTTTTGTCAAGTTAAGGGGGTAAACTGGTTCATTTTGCCAAGTTTAGGGGCAAGTTGGAACCTTTTGAAAGTTTAAGGTGACATCTGATTTTTTGTGTCAAGTTTGGGGTCAAATGATGTATGTGACCTTAAATTAAAGTTAAAGAGATATATGGCATGAGGAAGTATGAAAATTTTGTTTGGAGAATTGTATGTTGAATCATACCCTTCCAAAATGAATTGAAAAGTTAGGATTTGCCAAGATGTTCTCTATAGTTGAAACATTAACTTCAGAGAATCTTCATCCTATAATGTGTGTAAAAATATATTTAATTATGAAAACTCCGGAAACAATGCTCGAGTTCAAGTTTGGAAGACATTTCTCAGAAGATAGATATCATGACTACCTTTGAAGACAACTAAGAAGACTTAGGCCTTGTTCTCTTGGACTGCAATTCAATGCAGTTCAGTTCAGATCACTTTAGTTCAGTTCAGTCCAGTTCAGTTCTGTTCAGTCAGTTCAGCTATGCGTAGTTATAATTTTACACTGAAATATGTTCAGTTCAGCTCACTTTAGTTTAGTTCAGTTCAGTTCAGCTTTCAGAAGTTGAAAAGAACAGGACCTTACTCGGAAGTAAAGCATCTAAGTAATTCAAAAGTTAGAAAGCTCAGATCTTAATGCAACTTACGTGAAGACAGCCTGCTAAAAATAAACTCCTACTTTTTATGAACCAAAAAGTTAGGTCATATGTCATACACAAAAGGAGAAAAAGGACTTTTAAAAAGTGAGTTGACAACTCGGAGATAATGATCATTTTCAACCACCTAACGTGCGCCAATCTGTAAGGAACTAAAAGGTGCAAAAAATATTTGAAAATTACAAAAGTTTGTAGAATTGACCTCCATTGATCAGCATAATTGAAGGATTTGTAAACCTAACAGATGATCAAATGGCTCTCAAATAAAATAGTTGTTGTGAAACAACAACTGGGATTATGACTTTGAGTTGAGTTATAATCGGAACAATATGAAGACATGTTATATAAAATATATCTACCACTATTGAATAACCTATCGAAACCTTCATACATTACAACCATCATTTACTCTCTCTCTCTCAAGCAAACACTCATCTTAAAAATGTTTGCAATTCTTGAAAAGTTAGAAAAACTCATTTCAGATCTGTTGTGAAAGTTATCATTGAAAAAAAGCTTTATTTTTCCTTCACAAATTATTGTAAGGAACTTGGTACTTGGTAGGCTTAGTGATAAGGTTTCCGTATTTAATATAAGAGAAAGGTACATTTAGAGTTGGGAATTAGAGAGCAAGAGGAGGGCACTTTGTGTCGTAAAGATTTTATTTATAAAGGTTTCTCCGCCTCAGAATGAGTCGAACACTAATGGATTAAAATTTGAAGGAGGGTACTTCAAGAACTGGATGTAGGTAGGTGTCTGAACCAATATAAAACACTCATGTTTGATTTTCTATCCTAGACTCTATAGTCTAGATTTTTACATACTTGAGTTTATTAACTATGCAACATCATATTATTTTATATCTAATATTTGCTCGATTTTCTAAAAAGTACACACTTGACATATTTCCGTGAAAAAGCGTCAATCACCCCGTCTTACTACTAATCAGATTTGACAAAACTACATAATAACTATTAGATGTGATGTTGTTATACTAAACATAATTATAACAAAACTCAACAAAATACACATAACTACTACATAATCGCATTAATTAGACAGATTGTTGTAAACACTTGTGGAACTCTATATTAATTGTAATGGGTGTACACATATACAAGAGGGGTTTGCCTATTCTAGAGTTACCATCTAGGAAGGATTTAAATTAACAAGGAATATACATAATAAAGGAATCCTTCCTTGACTAGGAAACATATACAAGATATACTCCAATATACTTCCTCAAGTTGTGCACGAAGACGAACGAATGCATAACTTGTCTCGAAATGGAATGAACCGGCCTTTAGATAGCGGTTTGGTTAGCAAATCTGCTACTTGATCTTGCATTGGAATGTAAGAGACTCGAAGCAGACCCTTGGAAATACGGTCATGAATAAAGTGAAAATCAACCTCGAGATGTTTGTTGCGTTGATGATAAATAGGATTGGATGTGAGATAAGTGGTAGATAAGTTATCACACCACAGGTGGGGGGCTGAGTTAAGGAAATTCCGAGCTCACGTAATAGTATGTCCAACCAACCTATTTCTGAAGCACCTGTTGCTAACGCTCTAAACTCAGCTTGGGTCAAGGAACGAGAGATCAACTTTTTTTCCTTGAGCTCCATGAAATTAGATTTTGGCCTCAGAAGATAAAGTAACCCGTTGTTGACTTGTGATCATCGATACTACCGGCTCAATCCGCTTCTGCAACCCATGCAACACAAGAGAAGACTCTTTATATATGAAGAGTCCATGATGCAAAGTACTATTAAGATACTGAAGAAGTCGCTTAATACCTTGCCAATGGATGACGTTGGAGCGTGCATAAATTATGACAATTTAATGAATGCAAAGGCTATGCCAAGTCGGGTAAGTGAGAGATATTTAAGACTACCCATTACAGACCGGTAGGTAGTAATATTAGGATACGGATCACCATGTCCAAGGATGAATTTCTCCTTAAAACACATAGGCGTGGAAATCGATTTAGCACCACTCATTTGATATCGTTGAAGAAGATCCCAAATGTACTTGGATTAACATAAAAAAAATCCATTATCACGCCATGTAGCTTGAATTCCAAGAAAATATTCAAGCTTGCCCATGTCTTGAATGGAAAACTCAAAATCATTCCCCATGAGGAGAATGTCATCAATATAGATGAGCAAAAAATATGACAGACTTATGCCGAAACTAGTAAAAAGAAACATCAGATTTTGAACTATGAAACCTGAGCTGAAGAAGAAAGTTCGCTAAACGATGATGTCATATACCAGGAGCTTGTTTAAGACCATAAAGAGATTTCTTTAGTCTACATACATAATCAGGATGAAGAGGGTCTATAAATCCCTGAGGTTGTGCCATAAACACTTTTTCATCCAAGTTGCCATGCAGAAAGGCATTAGAGACATCCAACAAAGTAACTCTCCAATTAAGAGAAACTACAACAGAAAGCAACAGCCTTATCATTGCCTGCTTAATTACCAGGTTGTATGCCTGTAAGGTGTCGATGACGTGTGGGTCTCCCTTGGTGCCTGTGTGAGAGATGAGGCCCACTGGGGTTGGTTGGATTTAGGCGTGACAAAACATTTTTAGTTCAAGTTTGCACAAATAGCCAATTTTAATGAATAAAAGAATTGAGACCCAAATCTCGATACGAATGATAGAGTCACCACCCAAGTTGTCTACTTGGGAAAGAGTTTTCGTACGGTTCCCATTAGGTGGGAGACTCATACCTATTGGATCAGAGATTCGGGTATCGGATGAGTCACTTATTTCTCATTTAGTTAATTCAAAATTACATTCACTGCATAAAATCATTTTTGTTTTCATCATTTGGGGAATTATCATAGAAATCCTATTTTTCTACACTCTTTCACACTCGTTACATTCGTTTACAAATTACAATAATGTACAAGCAATAAATGGGGGGATAAAAATTACAACCGGGGGAAAATGGGGGAATTGCAAGAGAACCTATACATTTGTTCTAAGTTATAAAACAAAATAAAGATAAATTCCCCTCATCCACAAAGGTTAGCACAGTTTATAGCACGTCATAAGTTAGCAGTTCATTAGGAAAAATGTGATTATGTTAGCATGACAGTTTTACAATCGATAGTGCCCGGGCGGCTTTTAGGATCGGAGAGAAATAACTAGTCTTCAATGTATTTTGTTATGA
The DNA here is from genome assembly GCA_947683365.1 of Euphorbia pulcherrima. Taxonomy (NCBI): domain Eukaryota; kingdom Viridiplantae; phylum Streptophyta; class Magnoliopsida; order Malpighiales; family Euphorbiaceae; genus Euphorbia; species Euphorbia pulcherrima. The sequence goes on from CANTUS010000014.1 coordinate 49,022,316, forward strand.
AAACACATTTTAACTTTTGTGGGTTGATTTACCAGATTATTAGTGAAAATGATCGCCTGGCAAATGGTGAGTTGAATTGATTTTAAACTCGTTGAAATGAATTTTGGATTCTGCCTGGGCTAGTACCCGTACAGGTGGGTAGGAACTATACGGCTACCAAGGAGGATCGATGCGGGTATGGTGTACCCGTATGGTTCCTGTCTGGTCCAAGTAAAAGCTTTGTTCAGTTTTAATGCGCAGATTAATGGATGAAAAAAAATTAAAAATGCGATTTCCATCCGTATGAGTATGGCGCACCAATCTAATATCCCTAGGGACACAAGGTGTAAATAAGGCTCATACGAGTTAGGACCAGACCCAAAATAGGAAATAAAAAGCGCAGATATAATAGAGGAGGCAGAGAATAATAACAATAAAATAACTGAGATGTGAGTCTCTTTGAAACTCAAGAGCATTACCTTTGCGGCGTGAATCCACTTTGAGGAGATCTCTTTACTGTTGAGAGAGTCTAACCAAAGTAGATGAAATAGAACTATTTAGGTGAGTGTTTGCGTGGATACAACCTCCTTTAAATCCTAATAAACGAAGCTAGGAATGAATAAAATGTGGACAAAACCTCAAGGAATGAGTTTTCTCCTTGTTTTATTCCTCCTATACCTCAACTATAACCTTTCTATCCCTATAGAAACTACTAGAATTTGTATATAGTATGCTTACTATGTTGTCTTACGAATTGTGTTTTATATTGTAAAGAAAAAGGCCCTATTTATAGGGGAAAGGAGGTTTGAACACAATAATTCATGTTCATGACCTGCCTTTTCCCAAAATACTAAAGGATTCCCTTCCAAAAGAGCCTATTCAGGCAACAAGAGGCCCCATATGGGTGGGGCCCCAGGCGTATGGAAGGAATGACCCTTATGGGTCTGCCAGTGGATCCGTACCACTAGCGAGCACCCATATGGGTCCCTAAGGGCAGACTAGGTCTCCAAACCTTGGCCAAACTAAACTCTACGGTAGTAGGAACACCTCTGATGGATAACACCTGTAAGAGAATGCATCATATAGCTCTCATCATTGTTTTGTGAGAAGGATCGTTAAAATCTAGTGCTCACAGACTACCCCTCATGGGATCACTACAGATACGGATCTGTATGACCTTATGATGTGAGCAAGGGTTTAGAAATCATACCTGAGGTGATGATATGGGTGCGTTCCTTTCTTGAGGCAAACTTCTTTCCTAGGTGCCCCTTGCTTGAGGCGGACGACTTTCCTTTAACAATGCGTATCCCTTTCCTGAGGTAGATGGCTTTCCTTTGCCAATGCTTATCCTTTTCCTAAGGCGGATTACTTTCCTTTGCCTATGCGTATCCCTTTCCTGAGGCGGATGACCTTCCTTGCCAATGTGTATCCCTTTCTTGAGGCGGATGACTTTCCTTTGCTGATGTGTATCCCTTTCGTAAGGTGGATGACTTTCCTTTACTAATGTACATCCCTAGTGACTATATTGGGGAATGTGTGTGTCCCTTTCTTAAGGCAGATTGACTCTCCTACTGGAGGTGTATCCCTTTCCTGAGGCGGATGACTTCTCCTCGTATCCCTTTCTTAAGGCGGATCGACTCTCTTACTGATGATGATGTATCCCTTTCCTAAGGCAGATGACTCTCCTACTGGTGGTGTATCCCTTTTGTAAGGCAGATGACTTCTCCTTGTATCCCTTTCTTAAGGCGAATCGACTCTCCTACTGGTGGTGTATCCCTTTCCTAAGGCGGATGACTTCTCCTCGCCCTTTCTTAAGGTGGATCGACTCTCCTATTGATAATGATGTATCCCTTTCCTAAGGCGGATGACTTTCCTACTGGGGAATTCAAATAACCTAAAAAAGAGACAACAATCAAACACCGAGTTAGTCATTATCTAAGTAGATACATCTTTATTCTTAATTGGCTTTTGTGGAAACAAAAATATTTTTGCCCCTTCAATTAAGAATAAAGATGTATGGATGGGGGTTAGCCTCTGAAATAAACTGAAAACTAAGTACGAGAAATGCGGGGTTTGAACCGATTGCTTTAGGGATGGAATGCCCCTCGCTGGTTCCGCTGCTGAGGAGTGCCCTTAGGGTGGGTTCCCCCAGGGATTTTAATGATGCGGGTGTTCCCCTTGACTGGCTGATTCCACTGCTGGGAGATGGGGGGATGCCCTTGGATTGATGGGGAGATGCCCCTTGGTTGACTCCACTGCTGGGGAATAAAGTAATATCCTTTGGTAAAACCTCTTCTACTGGGAAAGTCTTTCCTGGTAAGATTTGTTTGCTGGGGAAGAATTCTTGTGCTAGGATGGACCTATGCATAAAAATTTCCTTGTTAGTGATCAACTCAAAAATGGCTTACCTTGATTCTTGATTGACCTTTGTGAAAACAAAAATATTTTTGCCCCTTCAATCAAGGATCAAGGTGAGCTAGGGGACTTGCCCCGAATATAACTAAAATATAGGATTGAGTAAAAGTGGATTTAGCCCCAAACTCGGACTGGAAGAATTTCTGGTGCTTTTTGAAATACTAGTTCAAAATCTACCCCTAGATGACAAGAGAAGGCCCGTATAGGTGGGCCAGGACCCCCTTGAGAGTTGGGACTTATACGGGTAGGTTGGGACCTGTACGGGTCCCCATCGGGGGTTTCAAAAGGCTGCTCAAACTCTTTATATCTCGCCTTATACAAAATTTCCCATTTTGCATTTTCCAATGATTTTCTTCCTAGAACCGATCAAAATGTATAAAAAGATCCCAAAGACTGGCCGTTTCTCCGTTAGACTCAAGGATTTGCACCCGGTGGGCGATTCGGGGCTTTGAGAATGCCAGGTTTTCATCGGGTATACTTTTCGCGAGGGGGACTAGTTTCTGGGACTCACTCCCACTTCTGAAGTGCCTCTAATCTCTTATCCTGATACTCATGCTTTAAAACTCCAAGTAATTTTACTTGATTCTCCATTTTCTATTTTTGAACTCTTTAAGAATTTCTTGAATTTAGCATAAATTAGGGTGTTTTAGACCTTGGAATAGAGGCTGATGCATGTAACTTTAGTCTAAGAAGCTTTTAGGATAGTTTTGGATGAGCTTTAGTTGCATTTGGATGATTTTGGATTTTTTGGGAAACTCTTCGTGAAGCCACTATTTGCAGGGACTTGTACGGGTGAGGGAGGACTCGTATGGGTCCCATTTTTGGTACGGGAGCCACTAGAGGACCCGTACGGGTGGGGTGGACCCATACGGGTCCTATCCTTAGGGATAGAATGTTGATTTCTTTAATTTCTGTAATTCTTTTCTGATTTCTGACATGTCTGTTGTATTTTAACCCTGTTGAGCTGTGATTCTATCTTTGAAGTTTCAATACAAGACTGTAGGAGCCCTGAGCTTCTATAGGAAATGGTATGAGGAGATCCATACTGTGGGGGACAACGGGTTGTTGGCCTGCATTGATTCCTTTGGCTTCAGTGACATTATTGTGGTCATTCCTTAGGCTCCGAAGACGCTGGCCCTGGGGGCTATTTCAGCCTTAGCAGAGAGATGGTCGGAGATGACCCATAACTTTCATCTACCAATTGGGGAAGTCACTATCACTCCCTTAGATGTGTACACCACGACGGGATTGGAGCGGAGCGGGGATATTGTCCACTTTGATGTTTATACCGATAGGTGGCATTTCTATCCTGAGGTGAAGGCCTATTGCGACTAATCCTTATTTTGTCTTATAGATTTAGACCTTTAAGCACCGGTTTATCCCTAGGCCAAGTTTGCCCATGCAGCCTTAGACACCGCATATTATATCCAGGTGGATGGGGCTTTGGCAGGGTCAGCCTTTGACCACAACGCAGTACAGAGAGTTCCTACGCCAGCTATGCTTAGATCGGGTAAACTTCTTCCCTATTAAACCTCCATTTTACATTTCAACAAACCATTAGTAAAAACTGCATTTACGAGGTTGTGATACTCACAGTGCATTTATTTTGTGCAGGTCATCCGAGACCCGTGGGAGAGATTGGATATCCATAAGGCTATTAATCGGATATGGGCCGGCGTGGATGACCACTGCTTTGTCCTGGAGTTACCACTCTCCTTCGAGTGGTATTTCGGTGAGCGGGTTTGAGGGTGAAGGACCAGTGCGTGGTAGAGAGGCCGATCCCTCCCTCGATTCCAGCGGGCGTCTTTTGGCCGCATCTGATGCCAGGTACTAACTAGGGGTTGTATCTGTTGAGCAAGGGGGCTCGCATGCTGTCGGTATAGGTTTCCTATATAGAGTTCATCGACTCCTTGCTTCTTCCTCCTTGAGAGAGGATTCACCATGAGGATGTCCCTCTCGAGTTCTACTGGGGCGATAGTGAGGATGATGATGATGAGGGTAGAACGAGGGGCGATCGTAGGGGTCCATCCATAGTTTAGGGCACTAAGGGTTTGGCTAGGGCCGCTACCCCTTCTTCTCAGGTATTTTCTCAACTTAACCTTCGTGAATACTTTAATGTTTCTTAAAATTGGTTGTGATCATGAGTCTGATCCTTTATTGCTACAGCCTTCCGCTTCCATATGGAAGAGACCTGCCGCTACTACTGCTGATGCCCCTGGGCCGCCGGCGAAGCGGTCTTGCCCTTATGGGTTTATGAGAGAGGGGGTCCTCCGAGATGAGCTAGATAATTTCTTCCGCCTCCTCTATCATTCGGGGAAGTGAGTTGTCAAAGAGCCTGAGGGATCGGTCCAGCCCATTGGTTTTACTCCATCCAACTCTGCCCATATAAGGAATTGCTTGCTTTTAACCTTGTCTATTACAGTGATTACTTAGAATGTCCTATCCTAATGTGACCTTTTCTCTTTTAGGTGACTATTTATGAGGCTAAGAGGATTGCCAGGGGCTACTTCTCCGTACGGGATCTACTACTGGCCTAGGATACGCTAGCCTCGATAAGTTTCTATTACCTGCAAAATTTAACAAAATATGCATGATGCATATCATGACATTCATGTATGTATACTGATCTTATAATTTTATTGCAGACTCTGTCGGCCATGGAGCACAGCAAGTCCGCTCAGGACTTGGATGCTTCTGAGGAGTGAGCCAGGTTCTTAGAGGAGCAGTTGCGGGCAGCCACTACTGAGGCTGACCAGGCTAGGGCTGAGACTGCTCGGGCGAGGGCCGAGAATGAGACGTTGAGGGGCCAGTTGGCGACAAAGACTAAGGACAGGCAGACGCCAGATCCTTCCGATGATGAGTCCGAGGACGATCTTTCTGCATACTGAGTGACTTAGAGGGGTGGAGGTCATCATGGTGAAGGAGCGAATGCTGCTAGGGCTGCTGCAGGGACATTAAAGACTAGGGCCCCTGCCCAGCCAGCTGCTAGTACCAATGAAGCCGAGGACCACATGAAGATAGATGTGGATTATTTACTGGCGGATACATAGGATCTGGCTTTAGAGGGTCGCCAGGGACAGGATCCCCCGACAGCTTAGATTATGATTACTTTCTGAACTGTTGATACTTCTGGGCCCTGCACAGCTTGTTTTAAGTGTAAACTTGGATTGGTACTTTAGACATTCAACTTTATGCATGCTGATTTTTGTTTTTCTGAACTGATATCATTGAATATTGCTGCTTTGCCAACCCATATTACTTCTATATAGTGATTTCGTAGCTAGGGGATTGAGTGATGTTCTAACTTTTGCATAGGCCATTCGATGTGAGATGACCTATCAAACATTTATTTTTCTTTCTTTTTGTCCTAATTTTTGCCTGAACTGTCCTTGACGGCTCAGTCCAGCAGACTTTTTCTTTTTGGCTTTAACTTTTGCCTAGACTGACCTTTCAGGTTTTCAATCTAGCAAGCTTTTTCTTTACTTTTCACCTTAATTTTTGCCTGGACTGCTCTTTCGGGTTTTCAATCCAGCAAGCTTTTCTTTTTTTTATTTGCCTTAATTTTTGCTGAGACCTCCCTTTCGGGATTTTGACCCCACAGGCCTTTTGTTTTCCTTTTGATTCATCTTAACTTTTGCCTGGACCGCCCTTTCGGGTTTTCAATCTAGCAGAATGTCTTAATTTTTGTCTAAATTGTCCTTGACGGCTCAATCCAGCAGACTTTTCCTGAACTTTGCATATGTCCGATTTCTTTGGTACTTTTATCTCTGTTGGATTACATGTATAATGAAAGGAATAACAATGATGTATAACATGTAGAGAAAAATTGATTTTCACACACCTGCGATTATTTCACCTAAAGACATGCATGCATTCATAAGACCAATATTCTTAGCAAAATCATAACATGTTCATTGATGAGATTAATTTGAGTACATAGGCAATGGTAACAATTTCCAATGGTTAACCCCTACTGCCTATTGGTCTTTTACAGATTTTTTAGAAAGTAACTGACATTTTTCTCTCGATGCCTTAACTTTTACCTAAGCCGCCCTTTTTGGGTTTTTAGCTTAGCAGGCTTTATTTGCGTTGGAATGCCCTAATATTTGCCTGACCGGTTCGTAGAATACCGATCTGCGGGCTATACCCTAATAGGGGCCCGAGCAGTAGAGGACCACTCATCAGGTGATTTATTCTTTATTTCTTTAATTCTTTGTGCTTCATTTTTATGATTTAATTCTTTTGACCTAGACATGATAACGCTTAAGCCTATCTTGATTTACTGGATTCACGAACTCATTTCCATCCATATCCATAAGCTTGATTCCTCCGTTGGCAAGGACTTTTTTAACCACGAATGGTCCTTCCCAATTAGGCCTGAACTTTCCCCTAGCGTTAGTGTCGACCTGCTATAGCTGCTTGAGAACCAGATCACCTACTTTGAGAGGTTATTTCGGGTATCTGACTCTTTTGTTATAAGCTCAAGCCATACGTTGTTGGTACATCTATAGATGGTCAAGTGCCTTGAGCCGCTTGTCATCTATTGCATTTAACTGCTCATATCTAGCCCTTGCCCATTTTGAATCTTTTAACTGAGCTTCAAGTGCCACTCATAGAGATCTTACCTCTATTTCAATCGGTAACACAGCTTCCATTCCATATACCAAGGAGAAAGGTGTTTGATCAGTGGGAGTTCTTATACTAGTTCTATACCCTCAAATCGTGAAAGAAAGTTTATCAGCCCAGTCCCTATAAGTAGCCACTGTCTTTGACAAAATCCTCTTGATTGAATTATTGGCAAGCTCAACTGCCCCGTTAGCTTGTGGCCTATATGGAGAAGATCTGTGATGCTCGATATTGAACTTCTCAAACAGTTCTGTTGTGGCCCCTTGAAACTGAACCCCATTATCGGATACCACTTGATGCGGAACCCCATACCGAGCAAAAATATGCTTCTCTATAAACTTAGCCATTTTTTTGGCGGTGATATTGGTGTAGGATTCGGCCTCTACGTATTTTAAAAAATAATCAACTATAACTATAATGAATCGGTGCCCATTGGTTGATGATGGCCGAATTTCACCGATTATATCTATCCCTCACACCGAGAATGGCCAAGGAGTAGACAACTTATAAAGTTCAGATGGGGGTAAATGCTGTATATCTCCATGAATCTGGCACTCGTGACATTTCCTAACCTTGTCGACACAGTCGGCGTTCATTTTGGTCCAAAACTACCCCATTCTCTGAATTTTTCTAGCTAAAGCCATCCCATTCATGTGCGGGCCGCAATCCCCTAAATGTACTTGAGTCATTATCCTTTCTACTTCATGTTCTGTTAAACATCTCAACAATAATCCTTCAGTAGTCCTCTTGAAGAGATCTTCATTAACTAGTCTGAATTGTGTCGTTTCTTTCAGGATCCGTTTGATGTCATTGTACCAATAAACCTTTTACTCCTCTATAATTATAACCCGAATCTTCTCATGAAATGGAGAATGAGCCGTTTCTATTATAAGCGGACGGATGGGTTATGCCTCTTCTCCCTTCCACATCGAGGCTAAGGTAGCCAAAGAATCGGACATCTGATTCTTATCCTTTGGTATATATTAGAAAAAGCATTGACTGAACTGTGCTGGCAAGTTTGAGACTGATTCCACATATGGCTTGAGTGACTCTTCTCCAATTTCCCATTCCCCTACAACATGCTTTATCACTAACGCGGAATCACTCATCACCCTGACTTCCCTTGGCCATACTTTTGAAAGAGCATCAAGACCGGAGAGACAAGCTTCATATTCAGCCCCGTTATTGGTGACTGGAAATTCTAATTGCTTGCTCAATGGGATAACCTCACCTTACGCTGTGATGATGATTACCCTAAGACCAGCACCTTTTCGATTCATAGCCCTATTGAAATACATGATCCATTTGGCCTTCTCCACCTTTAATGCTGCTAACTTCTCATCAGGGAAATCCAGATTTTCAACATAATCAGACTCTATGGGTTGACTTGCAAAAAATTCAGCCACGACTCTCCCCTTAATAACCTTCTTTGTGACATACTCGATATCAAATTCAGATAATAACAGGAGCCAACTACCAATGTGGGGGATTGACAGAGATACTTCATTGGGTCCACTTTTGCAACTGGTTAGATTTTGTAAGACTGGAAGTAATGCCTCAACTTCTTGGTTAACCACACTATTGTTGTGCACGTCTTCTCTACTACTGTATATTTTGTCTCATATTCTAATAACTTCTTACTTAAATAGTAGATGGCATGTTCGCTTTTATTCTCTTGCTCTTGGACCAACATTGCCACTACGGATGACTCCTCTATGGCTAAATAGAGAATTAACAGCTTGCTGGGCATCGGGGGCTTCAAAACTAGAGGGTTCATGAGATAAGCCTTTATCTTATCAAAGGCTATCTAACATTGCTCATTCCACTCTATCGGATTTTTTTTCTCAACAACTTAAAGATTGGCTCACACACTGTTGTTAACTTGGCAATAAAATGGCTCACATACTAAAGCGATCCAAGAAACGACCTGACTTCCCTTTTAGTTTTAGGAATAGGCATTTCTTGAATGGCTTTAACTTTGTAAGGGTCAACTTCGATCCCCTGCTGATTGACAATATAGCCTAGGAGCTTCCCGGAAGTTACCCTAAATACACACTTCTTTGGATTCAAACACAGGTTATATTTCTCAATTCTGGTCAAGAACCTTTCTAAAATCTCAAGGTGCTCTTCCCTGGTATTTGACTTTACTAGCATATCATCTACATAAACCTCAACCTCTTTGTGGATCATGTCATGTAGCAAGGCTTTCACTGCTCTCTAATAAGTTACCCCTGCATTCTTTAACATAAAAGGCATTACCTTGTAACAATACACCCCCCATTATGTGATGAAGGTTATCTTGACCTTGTCGATAATGTCCATTAAGATTTGATTGTACCTAGAAAAACCATCTTAGAATGAGTACATTGTAGCTCTGGCAGCACTATCCACCAGTACATCAATGTGAGGCAATGGAAAATCATCTTTTAAGGAGGCCTTATTCAAATTACGAAAGTCGACACATAAATTAACTTTTCCATTTTCTTGGGGACTGGTACATCGTTTGCTAACCATGTCGGATACTCAATTACTTTGATGAATTTGGCCTCCAATAATCTGGTGACTTCAGATTTGATTTTATCTACCCATTCTAGATGCAGTCTTCTTAACTTTTACTGACTGGTTTGAACCTGGGGTCGGTTGGGATACGATGCTCAGCGATTTGACGATCTACCCAGGGCATGTCCTCGTAGGGCCAGGCAAAAGCGCTAACATGTTTTCTAAGCACTTTTATCATCTCTCTTTTTTTGATAGGATTTAAGTCATTGGATATTATTACCATTTTTGGATTTTCCTTAGTGCCCAAATTAATGTCATGCAATAAAGTATCATGAATGCTAAAAATGTTATGCTTATGGTCAGAAAAATGCATGGTGCCGTCAGGCAAAACATCAAACAAGTAAGCAAAATCATTATCATTATTATCAGGATGCCTGAAGACTACATCATTTTCATTATATATCATTGCATTATCATCCTCCACGGGCGGAGGGTCTTCTTGGTCGCTCATCAAGATATGAGTCAGGTTGCTATCCAGATCTTGCAACTGCTTCTGTGTCAACACGTCGTCTACAGTTTCTCTTGTGACTCGGGCCAGGTTTTTCAAGGCTTCCTGAATAGGTGTCTTCTTCTTATCCCCCAAGCATGATATGGTGTATATCGAAGTAGTAAGGGTATTTATAGCTTTATTTACTTCAATCTTTGACTTGTCACCAACAGAGTCGCCACTATGAGGTGTCGATGACGTGTGGGTCTCCTTTGGCGCCTGTGTGAGAGGTGGGGCCCACTGGGGGTTGGTTGGATTTAGGCGTGCAAAACATTTTTAGTTCAAGTTTGCACAAATAGCCAATTTTAATGAATAAACGAATCAAGACCCAAATCTCGATACAAATGATAGAGTCGCCATCCAAGTTATCTACTTGGGAAAGAGTTCTGGTATGGTTCCCATTGGGTGGGAGACTCATACCTATTGGATAAGAGATTCAGGTATCGGATAAGTCACTTATTTCTCATTTAGTTGATTCAAAATTACATTCACCGTGTAAAACCATTTGTTTTCATCATTTGGGGAATTATCATAGAAATCCTATTTTTCTACACTCTTTCACACTCCTTACATGCATTTATAGATTACAATAAAGTACAAGCAATAAATGGGGGAATAAAAATTATAACCTGGGGAAAATTGGGGAATTGCAAGGAACCTATACATTTGTTCTAAGTTATAAAACAAAATAAAAATAAATTCCCCTGCATCCACAAAGGTTAGCACAGTTTATAGCACGTCATATGTCAGCATTTCATTAGGGAAAATGTGATTATGTTAGTGTGGCGGTTTTACGATCGATAATGCCCGGGCGGCTTCTAGGATCAGAGAGAAATAACCAGTCTTCAATGTATTTTGTTATGAAAACACATTTTAACTTTTGTGGGTTGATTTACCAGATTATTAGTGAAAATTATCGCATGGCAAATGGTGAGTTGGATTTATTTTAAACTGATTGAAATGAATTCTAGATTCTGCCTGGGGCTGGTACCTGTACGGGTGGATGGGACCTGTACGGCTACCAGGGAGGACCTGTATGGGTATGGTGTACCCATATGGGTCCTGTCTGGTCCAGGCAGAAGCTTTGTTCAGTTTTAATGCGCAGATTAATGGATGAAAAAGAAATTAAAAAGGGATTTCCCTCCGTATGAGTATGGCGCACCAATCTAATATCCCCAGGGATACAAGGTGCCAACAAGGCTCATACGGGTTAGGACCAAACCCAAAACAGGAAATAAAAAGAGCAGATATAATAGAGGAGGTAGAGAATAATAACAATAAAATAACTGAGATGTGAGTCTCTTTAAAACTCAAGAGCATTACCTTTACGGCGTGAATCCACTTTGAGGCGATCCTTTTACTATTAAGAGAGTCTAGCTAAAGTAGATGAAACAGAACTATTTAGGAGGGTGTTTGCGTGGACAGAACCTCCCCTAAATCCTAATAAACAAAGCTAAGAATGACTAAAATATGGACAAAACCTCAAGGAATGAGTTTTCTCCCTATTTTATACCTCCTATACCTCAACTATAACCTTTTTATCCCTATAGAAACTACTAGAATTTGTGTATAGTATGCTTACTATGTAGTCTTATGAATTGTGTTTTAAAATGTGAAGAAAATGGCCCTATTTATAGGGGAAAGGAGGCCTGAACGCAATAAATTGCGTTCATGACCTGCTTTTTCCTAAAATAGGAAAGGATTCCCTTCCAAAAGAGCTTATTCAGGCAACAAGAGGACTCGTACGGGTAAGGCCCCACCCATACGGGTCCTGTACGGGTTCCCCCCAGGTGTATGGAATGAATAACCCATACGGGTTCGCCAGTGGATCCGTACCACTAGGAAATACCTGTACGGGTCCCTAAGGGTAGACTAGGTCTCCAAACCTTGGCCAAACTCAACTCTGTAGCAGTAGGAACACCTTTGATGGATAACACCTGCAAGAGAATACATCATATAGCTCTCATCATCGTTTTGTGTGAAGGATCGTTAAAATCCAGTGCTCACAATGCCCCAAAGTAATCAACACCAAGATGTTAATAAAATCCTTTGGCAGCCAAACGTACCTTATTCGGTCAATGGTACCATTAGGTTTTTGTTTAACATGATACACCCATTTACAACCAACAATGTTTTGAGAAAGAGGACGAGGTATAATTTCCAAGTGCCATTTTGAATGAGATCATTATATTCCTCAGTCATGACAGGTCATCACTAAGGATCTTTGGTCGTCTATGTGTAAGAAATTGGCAGCTCCATAACATGTAACAAGTCAAATGGAACACGCGGTTGAAGAGAACATAGTCAATAGCCTAGTGGTCATTCGCTTTTGGTTTAGGGGTGGGTAGATGTGGGGTTTGCTGTAACGTTTGGGTAGGAGGAGAGGTCAACTTGTAGATTAATTGTGGGAGGGTCAGGTTAATGTGAGTTTGGTAATGAGTTTTGTGATGGGTTAGAAAGTTGGGTTGGCAAGGAGGCAGTTGCGAATTGTCTGGTTAGAGGTGGCGGGATTTGAGGTATTATGGTTGGTGGTGGCGAGCATTGTAGGTGTAATTGGCCAAGGAGTAGGTTGGCATCAGTTTTGGTGAACGAGTGTGATATATGGTGTTTTGATTGATTCGAGAGGATGTAGCGGTCTAGGGAATCGGACGTGCAAAGGTGGAATTATCGAGGACAGGATTCCAATCGTTTCTCATCACATACGCTTGAGAATGGGAATACCTGCTCATCAAATAAAACATTACGTGAGACGAAGAATTTGTAAGACACGGGATCATACCATTTGTACCTTTTATGTAGTTTACCATAACTTAGAAAGGTGCAAGGTCGATATGTAGGGTCAAATTTATTTTTTTAACACGGATAACAGAGACACCCAAAGACACAAAGAAAATGAGGATCAAAGGATTTACCAAATTGAGTTTGAAAAGGAGTGGCTAATTTATGCTGATGAATGGGAGTGTGGTTAATGATGTAATTTGCAATATCAAGGGCATAAGTCTAGTGTTCAAGCGGAACATGAGCTCGATGCATGAGAACAAGGCCACGTTCAACAATATGTCTATGTTTGCGTTTGACAGATCCATTTTGTTCAGGGTGTAAGGGCAAGATATGTGATGTGAAATACCATTTGTTAAGAAATGATCTCTAAATGCAAAAAATTCACCACCACCATCTGATTGAAAAGTGGTGATAGAAGCGCAAAAATGTTTTAAAACAACGGTCTTAAACTGGATAAAAACTTATTGAACATCAGATTTTCTTTTTAAAAAATAAACCCATGAATACTTGCTGAAGTGATATAAAAAGACAACACAATAACGAAAACCATCAACAAAGACAACCGGGGATGGCCCCCAAACATCAACACATATTAACTCTAATGGATGCGAACAAACATTAGTAAAAGTAAATGGCAACTTGTGACTATTCGAAACACAACAAGATGAACACAAAGAATGATTTTTATTAGAATAGCTAATTTTATTATAATTCAAAATCTATATAATATAAAAGCAATGAAGTTCTAAATGAGTTCTTTACCCATATACCTTTTAAAAGAAATATTTCTTTTAAGTATTTAAAATTGGTTAATATTCATACTAATCATAACAATACCAAAATATAATTTTGTTGATTATAAAATTAAAATAACAACAACAATAATAATAATAATAATCTATATATTATATAAAAGCAATGAAGTCCTAAATAACTTTTTTACCCTTATACCTTTTAAAAAAAATATTTCAATTTTATTATTAAATTTGTTTTATTTTATTACCATATTATTTCAATTTATATTACTATAATAATGATATTTAAAATTGATTAATATCCATACTAATCATAACAATACCAAAATATTAAACTAAAATATTAATAACAACAAAATATTTGATAAGTATTTAAAATTGGTTAATATTCATTCTAATCATAACAATTCCAAAATATGAAATTAAAATAAAATTCAAATAACAACAACAACAATGGTAATAATAAAATATTTGATGAGTATTTAAAATTGGTTAATATTCAAACTAATCATAACAATATAAATAATATATAAGAGCAATGAAGTCCTAAATGACTTCTTTACCCCTATACCTTTCAAAAAAAATATTTCATTTGATAAATATTTAAAATTTGTTAATATTCATACTAGTCATAACAATACCAAAATATAATTTTTTTATTATAAAAATAAAATAAAATTAAAATAATAACAACAATAATAATAACAATAATAAAATATTTGATGAGGCAAAAGGAGTCAGATTAATTCTTATAGAGTCACATTAATTTTAAATTATAAACATGTTTAAGAATAAATTATATATTATATATGTCAGAAAATCCATGTATTTAATTAATTGCATATTAAAACTAAAAAATATGGAATTTTTTCTTAAATAAAATTATAATCAACAAAATTATATTTTGGTATTGTTATGAGTATTATGAATATTAACCAATTTTAAATACCATTATTATAGAAACAAATTAAAGTAAACGTACAACCAATTGAAGCAATAATTATACTGTAAAATAATCCATAATTGCTGATAAGAATTATAATGCAAAACTGTTATACTCCATCCATCTAGATATATGTGACTTTTTAACTAATTCACGGTATTTAATAAAACTATAAACTAATATATAGTTTAATAATTTATCCTTTGATGAAGTCATGCAATTAATATGATGATTCATATTTATCTTGAAAGTTGTACAATTAATAAGGGTATGACTCAAATAATTGCATGACTTCATCAAAGGATAAAAGGGTAGGACTGGAATAATTGAGCAAAAAACCAGTTGTACTACACTAAAAATTTATCCTTATACCCTTTACATATATAAATTTCTAATTAATATTACTTACCATAAATATTACATGATGAAACCGAAGTCCTAAAAGACTCTTTTACCCTTATACCTTTTAAAAAAAATTTATCCTTATACCTTTTACATATATAGCTTACTAATTAATGTTACTTACCATGAATAATAAATGATGAAATTAACTACAAGCAGTATTAATAATAAATAAAATATTAATTACTTTTTAATGAATAAAATCACAAAAACAAATCTATATATAAAAACAATAAAAATTATATTTCAGTTATATTCATAATAATCATAACAATCTCAAAATGTAAAATTGAAAAAAAATTAAAATAATAATAACAACAACAATAATAATAATAATAATAAAATATTTAATGAGGAAAAAAAGAGTCACGTTAGTTCTTAAATAAGATTATAATTAATAGAGTCATATTTTTGAAATTTTAATTTATTGTTCATATTGTCCAATTGTTTGAAATTTTTTTTACAAGTTGATTTTTATTTTTTTTACCAGTGTGAATATTTGATATGTTATTGCTAACTTTCCAATTATTTGTTGACATATAAGAGCTTTCTTTACTTTAATTGATTTTACACTATATATGAGCAGATTTTACTGTCGTCTATAATAATTATTAAATTGGATATTTTTTTCATAAATTTAAATCAATATTAAATTAATGCTTCTTCAATCGAAATTTTAGGAAATTGATTTTAATATATTTTCCTAATAGGTTTAATTTAAAAAAGTGATAATAATTAATAGCAATAACTACTTTTTATAGGGAAATAATTAATTAGGGTGAATTATAGTTATTATTATACACTTATAAATTGTGGCTTATTTTTGCAATCAATATAAACATTTGTATCAAAACATATATACCGAAAATGATAGACTACGCGAGTTTGATAAGCACGGAAGCTATCGAGATAAAAGTATATACTTATTATAATAAACAAAATTATATTTTAGTATTGTTATGATTATTATAAATATTAACCAATTTTAAATACCATTATTACATAAACAAATCAAAGTAAACGTACAACCAATTAAAGCAATAATTATACTGTGAAATAATTCATAATTGCTAATAAGAATTATACTGCAAAACTGGTATACTCCCTCCATCTAGATATATATGACTTTTTAACTAATTCAAGGTATTTAATAAAACTATAAACTAATGTACAATTTACCAGTTTATCCTTTGATGAAGTCATGTAATTAATATGATGATTCATATTTATCTTGAAAGTTATACAATTAATATGGGTAGGACTAAAATAATTGAGCAAAAAACCAGCTGTACTACACTAAAAATTTATCCGTATACCTTTTACATATATAGATTACTAATTAAAGTTACTTACCATAAATAATAAATAATGAAACTGAAGTCTTAAACGAATTTTTTACCCTCATACCTTTTAAAAAAATTTATCCTTATACCTTTTACATATATAGATTACTAATTAATGTTACTTACCATGGATAATAAATGATGAAACTAACTACAAGCAGTATTAATAACAAATAAAATATTAATTATTTTTTAATGAATAAAATCAAAAAACAAATCTATATATAAAAACAATAAAAATTATATTTCAGTTATATTTATAATAATCATAACAATCTCAAAATATAAAATTAAAAAAAATTAAAACAACAACAACAACAATAATAGTAATAATAATAATAAAATATTTGATGAGGAAAAAAAGAGTCACATTAGTTCTTAAATAGGATTATAATCAATAGAGCCATATTTTTTAAATTTTAATTTGTTGTTCATATTGTCCAATTGTTTGAAATTTTTTTTTATAAGTTGATTCTTATTTTTTTTACCAATGTTAATTTTTGATATGTTATTGCTAACTTTTTCAATTATTTGTTGACATATAAGAACTTTCTTTAATTTAATTGATTTTACACTATATATAAACAGGTTTTACTGCCATGTATAGTAATTATTAAATTGGATATTTTTTTTATAAATTTAAATCAATATTAAATCAATGCTTCTTCAATCGGAATTTTAGGACATTGATTTTGATATATTTTCCTAATAGGTTTGATTTAGAAAAGCGATAATGATTAATAACAATAAATACTTTTTATAAGGAAATAATTAATTAGGGTGAATTATAGTTATTGTTATACACTTATAAATTGTGGCTAATTTTCGTAATCAATATAAACATATGTATAAAACACACATATAGTGAAAATGAAAGACTACACGAGTTTCATAAGCACAGAAGCTATCGAGATAAAAGTTTATTCTTTAATATTTGTCGTTATGGATTCATAAAGGTTAGTCTTTTTTTCAACTGAATACAAAATATCTATTTTACACACTTGAAAGTTGAAATGAATCAACACAAAAATTATAAAATATAATTGTATTTTTAATTTAAATATACGTTGATTTTGAAATTTTGTGCGTTATTTTGGTTTTTTAGGAATAGATGTATACTATCGCTACTTGACATGTGGAATAATACAGTCAGTTCCTACTTTAACGAAATGAAATATGTACTATGAAACAAATTTTTTGAAGTTTGGACTTACTTATCATTGATATGCGTATTACGAATGACCTATCCGTGCATGGCACGGGTACTACACTAGTTTGTTTAACAAGAATGAAAGAGGCTTGTCCTAAACGATCATGCCATGTAGATAACGACTCTAAATTTGCTGACACTTTATTTTAAGCAGATACACAAAGAGAATAATGTCCATGATTACTCCGGCCCTTTAACTTGGTTCGCCCAGTTTCCAAATCTTTAATAGCAAAAGAATTAGAGAAAAATTCAACAAAAATAGAGTTAGAATTCGCTAATGCATAAAGAGATAATAAATTATGCGACAAAGTAGGAACAAAAAGAATATCACGAAAAGAGTAATGACAGTTACCAAGTTTGAAACGCACGAACCAATATGAGAAATAGAAATTTTAGAACCATTACCAATAGTGACTTCTTTAGGACTGGTGTACTCAGAGTGAAGATTGAGGTTTCCCAAGTCTGATGGTAAGGTGATGAGATGTGCCGGAATCCATGGTCCAAGACTGATGGTTGGTGGTAGTGGTAGCAATGTTGGATGATGGGGTGCGAGTGAGCTTTGGGGAGGAGCAATTGCGGGCGATATGACCTAGGCCTTGACAATTATGACACACGGTGTGTTGGGGATATGACTCGTGGTTGCTCGATGGTAAAATAGGCTGCTGGAATCGGGGAGGTTGGTGACCTGTTTGAGAGAAAGGAGGAATAGTAGGCTGCTAAAATTGACCAAAGAATGGTCCTCGACTTGATGCACGGTCTCCACGGCCACCCTAAAAACCTGACCTTCACCTCAAAATTTACAACCAACAGTAGATTGGGACGTATTCATAGCGGATGGAGGAATAAATAGAGCAGCAGATCTGCGAGTTAACTGTCTTTCAGTAGTGAGAAGTAATCGATTCATGTTTAGCCTCCATAACATATTTGAACGTTTCATATTGTTCTCCAAGACCCACGATAATAGCGTCAACAAGATCTCTCCACTCATTTAATAACCCAATGAGCACAATTTATCATAAAAACCCTTCGCTTTAAGCATATAAGTAGTAATATCATCCGTACCTCGTTGTATGTTAAGAAGCTGATTACAGATTTGAGATCGTGAGCCACAAGAATAGGCTTGGGAAAGTCTGGTCCAAGTTTCAGACGCAAACTCTCAGAAACGTTGTGAGGATCCAACTAAGCACTTGTTGGTCCTTTTGATCCCAAACATAAAAACTGGGTTAATAGAACTGTCAGACAAAAATTTTGTGGGAACCAATATAGTAGAAACAAGGTCATACGCAAGTCGGCAACCCTTCAGTAAACTCAAAAATTGCGCTTTTCCAAATCATGAAATTACCTAAGGTTAGTTCGTTGTTGATCATACCAGTGAGATTGGGAGTGATCATTGAACATGCACTGAATGGTAAGGCGGCCAGATCGGATTTGTTGACGGCGGCAATGGTGACCATCGACGGTGAGAAGGTGGAGGTTGAATTGTTGCTTGATAACCCTAGATGTTGAGATTAAGCATGGCCCTAGAAGGATTAAACAGGGGGAGAGATGTGACCGGCAGATTGAATAATGGAAAAGATGTGGCCGACGGTGTAAGAGGGACCGACTGAGATGCCGAATTAGGCACCGACGATAAATCACTACAGGACATAACAGAAGAGGAGTCGCCAATGGTGAAAAAAAAATTAATTAGGGGTTGACCCTAATACTATGTAAACATTTATGAAACTCTATATTAATTATAACGGGTATACACATAAACAAGAGGGTTTACCTATTCTAGAGTTGCCGCTATGGAGGATTCAAACTAATAAGGAATATATATTATAAAGAAATCCTTCCTTAACTACAAATATACAAGATATATAAGTAAATTATAACAAAAATTACCATAAACGGTATAACTACAACATTGTAGTTATGAAACAACTGTTCTATAGTTTCAAAAAACTGAAAAAATTATTAACATGGGTCTTATTTTGAATGAAAACATAAGATGACAATTATTTCAAAATAATTAACGGTTTGTAAAATAAATAAAAAATAAGAATAAAATAAAAAAAATGTAAGAAATCTTTACGAGGTAGGAAAGAAATCCTAAGTATAAGAAAGTGATTTTTCGTAACATGTTTAACTGTTTTACACCAAATCAAAAATTATACTATATTTCCCCTAATTCGATGATGACATTAGTCCAACCTTATAATTTTACCCATCTCTAAACTTTAAAGAGTTTTGATTGAATTTACCAAAAAAAAGTTTTGATTGAAAGATTTGGATTATCACTATTACATTCAAATATACTGTCTTTCTCGTTACTTATGACTTTTATTTTTTAAATTAAAAAATTATTATAAGAAGATTTTAACTTATAAATTATACAATTAAGTATTTCTCATTCTTTTTTTAACTAAAACTTTTAACTTTTCTCCTTAAGGCAAGTCCAATCCCATACCCTTTCTTACATACAAAATCTCATTTGCCTCTATAATATTATTATTTTATTACTTTCTATCTAACTTTTAACTTTTCTCCTTAGGGCAAGTCTAATTATTCACTCCAAATTTTTACACCAAACTACAATATTATTATTTTATTACTTTCTATCTAACTTTATTATTATTATTATTATTATTATTATTATTATTATTATTATTATTATTATCTTTCTAACCCAAAACAAAATTTAACTAAGATAAAATAAAAATTAAAAAGAAAAAAAATATAAAATATTTTTGGAGGAGCTACAGTACCCACTGTAGCTCCTCAATGTTCGGTGTGGATTTACAGTGCTCCCCACATTTGGCGTGGGGTTGGAGACATCCTAAAGAGCTTTTAACTTAAAGTTAAGTTTACAGAAATACTTCTATAATTTACCTTTATTTTTTTTATTGATTTGATTCTCAAATCTAAACTTTAGATATTGGATTTGGATTCTCTAAAGTTCAAATTTTTTAAAGTTGTATATTTCGCTAAATCTCAACCATTCATTGAGTTTTAACGATTCGGATTTAATCTGAACCATTAAAATTCAATGGATAGTTGAGATTGTGAAATGTATAATTTTAGAGAGTTTAAATTTCAGAAAATCCAAATCTATATATATTAATGATTGAAATTTTTATATACGAATGCATACGGCCACGATGTGCTGTACCTCAAATATCTAAACTTAATATCTGTTTTAAAAATTTCCGCTTAGTCCCAAGCGTTATTTTGGAGCTTTTTATTCGATTTTTTATTTTTAGGGCACTATCAGGCGTTCGATCGATTTATTGCCGCCTAAGCACTGCCTACTCCGATTTTTTCCGCCTTGGCGGCACCTAATTTTAATTTTTTATGATACCATTAGCTATAATAATCATAGTTTAACAATAAAAAAATAGTTTAGTTGGTAAACCTAAAGTACATTAAAATGTTCTGACAATAAAATTGTCATTGTGAGTCTCAAACCGAGAAATAATATGTTCTATACCATTAATAAGGAGGTCCCTAATATTCAAATAGCACTTAGTGATTTTTAAAATATAGTCTAAATTATATTTTCTGCTATTTAATAATATTATAATTTACTTTTTAATTAAATTTATATTTTATATATATAATAAATATTTAAAAATAAAAAATATAAATTCGTATAAATTTCATCTAAATTTTACCTAAATTCCATCTAAATATCTTAAAACTTTAACCGTCCAACTAGTACGTGCGCTTTTTAAAATAGTGAACTTAATGAACGGTTGGAAATGTTTAAATTGTACAGTTTTACGGATGTAATTTTTGTTGAGTAAATAAACTGTATTGAACTCCCGAGTCCGGACTGTCAAGTTCGCGAAAACCCATCTACAGCGTGTTGTTCCTACTATCTTCAACGGCAACTCCCTGGCGCAACCCCTTTGCCCAATCTTCGACAGCGTAATGAGTTAATCTCTCACATTGAAGCTTTCTAAGTCAGTAAGTTTTCGCGAATTATCCTCCATTTTCAAGTATGCAGGTATTTAACTTAATTTGTTTTCTTGGCGAATCAGTTGGATGCGTTATTGCATTTACTCGGTGATTTTGTTCAAATTCTCCGATGGTATGTACTCTACCTGTTTCTCTAGTCTCATTTCTTTCTATGTCGTGGCTAAATTTTCAGCATTTGTGTTCTGTTTATAGGATCAGTGGACTGAAGCAGTGCCGCAGTATGAGCATATTCGACAAAATGACTTTTCATACCGAAAGTAAGGCTGTTTGTTCGTTCGAATTTACTCTACTTTGGATCTTTTGATGGTAATTGCATGAATCAAATTGATATGCCACAATTTTTTTTATATTTTGTTTGATTTTGAAATTATTCTAGGCACAAGAAGCAAAAGGAAGAGGATATTGCTGTTTGCGAATGCAAATTTGATGCCAATGATCCTGAGAGCGCATGTGGGGAGAGGTGCTTGAATTTCTTAACTAGCACTGAGTGCACCCCTGGTTATTGTCCTTGTGGTGTATATTGCAGAAATCAGGTGAAATTATGCTGCTAATCTTTGTCTAGTTGAAGACAACTTCATAACGTTCTTAGCAGATGATTAGTGTTATAAAATCTGTGTTATTTTTATAAATTATGTCTTGTTATGCTATGATGTTATATGAATGTCCTTCATTTATACATTGTAAGAGAGTGAGACTGAATGATATGTGTGGATATTGTGAGCAGTCATCTCGACAAGTGTTTTGGTATTGGTACTAATAAATTATCTGATCTTTTGTACTCCTTTTTGAGGCTGGCTTTCTGATTTTAGCTTTTTAAACTTTCTTGTATAGCTAGAAGAGATGCATGATATTGGGTTTTGTCATTTGTGCAAAATTTTCTAACGAACCTTGGAACAAGAAAGACTTTAATTGAAAATTCTCACTCTAGAAGCATAAATATATGCTTTCTCATAATCTGATGACATATGTCGAATTGTCTACCAACCAACCAACTAAGCCTTAAATCCCATGCTAGGTGGGTCGGCTATATGGATCTTCCGACGCCATGATGCTCTATCAAAAGCCAAATTTTCGTCCATACCGAGCAAACGCATATCCTTAGAAATAGTTTCCCTCCAAGTAATCTTAGGTCTACCTCTCCCTCTACCCTTACTCTCTGTCCATAAGTTCTCACATTTTCTAACTGGAGCATCTATTGGTCTACGTAGCACATGTCCATACCACCTTAGCCGTCCTTCTCTCAGTTTATCCTCAATATGTGCCACACCGGTCTTTTGGCGGATGCACTCATTTCTAATTCGATCCATCCTTGTATGCCCACTCATCCACCTAAGCATCCTCATTTCCGCCACATTCATCCTTTGAATATGTTGCGTCTTAATAGCCCAACATTCACTCCCATATGTCATGGCTGGCCTAACCACCGTTCTATAGAATTTACCTTTCACTTCAAAGGTATCTTTTTGTCACATAAGA
This sequence comes from Euphorbia pulcherrima, assembly GCA_947683365.1. Lineage (NCBI taxonomy): Eukaryota > Viridiplantae > Streptophyta > Magnoliopsida > Malpighiales > Euphorbiaceae > Euphorbia > Euphorbia pulcherrima. The sequence continues at coordinate 49,045,255 of CANTUS010000014.1, forward strand.
CTCCGGTAGCACTTCTCCATTTCATCCATCCTACATTAATTCTATGAGTTACATCATCATCAATCATCCCCTCCTCGTGGAAGATAGAGCCCAAATACCTAAATCGTTTGCATTTTGGCACAATTGTATCTCCCAGTTTTACTTCTCCTTCGTCTCCCTTCCGTAAGCTAAACTTGGTGTGCAAATACTCCGTCTTACTTCTACTTAACTTAAAACCTTTACTCTCTAACGCATTTCTCCAACCTCTAGTTTCTTGTTAACCCCTTCCCTTGATTCATCAACCAATACGATGTCATCTGCAAACAACATACACCATGGGATGTCGTCTTGTATTTTGGTGGTCAACTCATCCATAACTAGGGCAAATAAAAATGGGCTTAGAGATGATCCTTGATGCAATCCAATCGTGATGGGAAACTCCTCTGTCACTCCTTGTCCAGTTTGAACACTTGTTACTGCTCCTTCATACATGTCCTTTATTAAATTTATGTACTTTACATGAATACCTTTTTTCTCTAGTGCCCACCAAAGTACTTTCCTCGACACTCTATCATATGCTTTCTCTAAGTCAATGAAAACCATATGAATGTCCTTCTTCTCCCTATATATCTCCATTAGATTTCTCAGAAGAAAAGTAGCTTCAGTCGTGGACCTACCATGCATGAAATCAAATTGGTTTGCGGAAACCTTAGTGATCATCCTAAGACGGTTTTCAATCACTCTCCCAAAGTTTCATTGTATGACTCATCAGTTTAATACCTCGGTAATTAGAGCAGTCTTGTATATCTCCTTTGTTCTTAAATATAGGTATAAGGGTGCTTCTTCTCCACTCGTCCGGCATTTTCCTCTCCCTATATATAGAGTTAAATAGTTTGGTTAACCAAACTATTCCCTCATCTCCAAGGCATTTCCATGGCTCAATCGGTATGTTATCTGGCCCACATGCTTTACCTACCTTCATCCTTTTCAGAGCTTCCTTCACTTCATTATGCGTAATTCTTCTTGTGTAATTTAGGTTTTTCTCAACTCCGCTTACCTCCAATCCTGCAATGTCATCTTCCTTTCCATCATTGAATAACCGATCAAAGTAGTTTCTCCATCTCTCTTTGATCTCTCTATCTCCTAACAAGACTTTTTGTGTTTCATCTTTAATGCATTTGACTCCATTCAAATCCTTTGTCTTCTTATCCCTCAATCGGGCTAGCTTGTATACGTCTCTCTCTCCTTCACGTGTTCCTAGCTTTTGGTACAAGCCTTCAAAGTATTTACCTTGTGCTTGACTAACAGCCTTCTTAGCTTCTTTCTTAGCCCTCTTGTATTTCTCAAAAGCCTCACCATTAGTTGCTTTTGGTAACATCTTATACCAATACCTCTTCTCCTTTATAACATTTTGAACCTCCTCATTCCACCACCATGCATCCTGAGGGCGAGGTCCTTGTCCCTTAGGAAATCCCTAACACTTCACCTGCTACTTTCCTTACACGTTCTCCCATTACTTTCCATATTGAGTTTGTGTCGATTTCCATATCTCCAAATCCTCCATCTAATACCTTTTTCTTAAACTCCAACATCTTGATACCCTTAAGGGCCCACCATCTAATCTTGGGTTCCCTATATTCTTTTCTCTTTCTCCAAATAACCATTTTCTTGATGTCCAAGACTAATAGCCTATGTTGAGATGTTAGCGCTTCTCCCGGAATAACCTTACAGTCTTTGCACAAAGCCTTATTTCTACTTCTAGTAAGCAGAAAATCTATTTGGCTTTGGTTACCCCCACTCTTATAGGTAATCAAATGAGAATCTCGCTTTTTGAACCAAGTGTTGGCTATAACCAAATCATGAGCTAGTGCAAAATCCAAAATTGTATTGCCTTCCTCGTTCCTAGTGCCGTACCCAAAGCCTCCATGCACTCGCTCATAGTCATCCCTATTATTCCCCACATGTCCATTTAGATCTCCACCAATGACAAACTCATGTTCATGTGGTACATGTTGAGTCACTACATCCATGTCCTCCCAAAACTTGTCCTTTATACTTCTATCTAATCCAACTTGGGGGGCATACACACTAACTACATTCAAGGTAGCTTTTCCAAGTACGAGTCTTAACATAATAATCCTATCTCCAAATCTCTTAACTTCTACCACATTATCCTTTATACTTGGTGCTACCATCATTCCAACTCCGCTCAAACCTTTATTTCCTCCAGAATACCATAGTTTATAACCAGTATTACCTATTTCTCTCGCCTTATCTCCTGTCCATCTAGTTTCCTGCAAGCAAACTATCTCCACCTTTCTTCTCTTCATAGTATCTGCTAACTCCATAGTCTTTCCTGTAAGGGACCCAATATTCCAACTCCCTATCCTGATCTTCTCATGATGGACTAGCTTCTTTACTCGCACCCGTCCATGATGTGAGAACCCTTTCCTATCTAACACCACATCCGGGCGCCGATGTGGAGGGACTAACTTCTTTACCCACACCCGTCCATGATGCGGGAACCCTTGCTCATACTTCATCTTATCCAGGCGGCGATGAGATGGAGCCCCTTGCCCATTTGTCACTACACCCGGGTGCCGATGTAGTGCGTGCCTAGGTGGGCACGTCCCAACGTTATACTTTAATTGTCGAAGATCCATAATGAAAGAATGACATGACTATAAACAAGTTATAGCTGTTTTATGCGTTGGCTGTCAACCTACCACACAACCTTCCTCCTTTACCCGGGCTTAGGACCGGCAATGCGCAAAAACGCACAGGCGGAGTTATATGTCGAATTGTCTACCACACAATTTTTTTAACCACATCTTTCTAATATGTTTTCTTTCCTTAGAGTAGTCAAATAAAATTTTTCAGAAGTATATGATATGAAACTTAAAGCATTCTTGTTATATTGAAGAACTGATGAAATTGAAATTTAACTTTTTGTTATGTAACTTGTCTTTTGCTAACAGAGATTTCAGAAATGCGAGTATGCTAAAACAAGGTTATATAAAACTGAAAGCTGTGGGTGGGGTCTTCTTGCTGATGAAGACATAAAGGTATCAATAATCCTTATATCATGAACTTTTGTGATTATATTGAATATTTATTAGTTGAATGGAATTTTTGATAACACTATGCACCATTAAGTTGATTTCGGATTAAGGCCCTGTTTTCTTGGACTACAATTTAGTTCAGTCCAGTCCACTACAGTTCAGTTCAGATATGCGAAGTTATAAGGACCAGTTTGACATTGCTGTTTGAGCTGCTTTCAAAATAAGTTGTTCTCACAAACTTTTAATATTTTCAAAATAAGTTGTTCTCACAAACTTTTAATACTTCTAACATATTTTGGCTTTGAACAACATATTTGACTTTTCATACTAATTAATTAAGAACTGTTTGAATTGTTTTTTCCAAAATCAAATCTACAACTTTCAAAACAAGCTTGAAAATGGAGCTTTTCAGAAAAGCTGCTAATAAAAGCTGCGAAAACTCACTGCCAAACTGGCCCTAAGTTTACTCTGAAATAAGTTCAGTTCAGTTCAGCCAACTTTAGTTCAGTTCAGTTCAACTTTCAGAAGTTGAAAAGAACATGGCCTAACTATACTTTTTTTAATGGTACATGTGACTTCCATGAGACTAGGCCCATCAACCGTGGTTAAACACAGGTCTGTAGGAGAAATTAGTAGTTGGGTTGTTTAATAAAGAATAAATATAATTATAATTTATTTGGATTTAATTAGTTAGTTTCAATAACTAGATTCCTATTTGGATTACGATTTCCTTTGGTTTGTTTTTTAAGTTTAATTTTCTTTTTGCCTTGCAAGCTTATGGCTATAGTAAGAGATAAAAGATAATTAGAATAACTAATCATCAGGTTGAAAAATCCAAACATTGTGTTATGAGGTGAGGGCTCTAAAGAGTTATAAATATTTTTCCTATAAAATAGACAACGTTATGAAGATTCCTAGGAAGCCAGAAAGTAAGGGTATTTAGGGTACATTTGTTAAAGGAGCTTAACATGGTACTAATCCCAGATATGCGACTTTAACATAAATAAGATGTTTAATATGTAGCATTGCAACATTTAAGTATGTGAGTTAAGACAAATGGCTCTCAATATGCTATCATCATATATGCCTTTGTGGAGTATCTGTTCGTATTCTAACTTTTAAGTTATCAATCCTTCTCCATATTATGCAGGCTGGACAATTTGTTATTGAGTACTGTGGAGAAGTAATTTCACGGAAAAAAGCTAGGAGAAGATCACATACGTACGAAAAGCAAGGTATTATTTGTTATACCATGCATACAACTGTACTCCCTTTTGATGAAAATAAGTTTTATTGTTCATCATGGATTTGTACAGGTCTCACAGATGCATATATCATTTCTCTTAACTCCTCTGAATCTATTGATGCCACAAAAAGGGGCAGCCTAGCTAGATTTATAAATCATTCATGGTGAGCCGTTGAAATTTTTGGGATTTTCAACTTGCTCGTTTATTTGTGTTTGTTGACTATTCTTTTATAAAAAATTTTAGCCAGCCTAATTGCGAGACAAGAAAGTGGAATGCTTTGGGGGAAATAAGAGTTGGCATATTTGCCAAGCAAGATATTTCCGTTGGAACTGAGTTGTTATATAATTATAATTTTGAATGGTATGGTGGTGCCAAGGTTCGTTGCCTATGTGGTGCAGCTAGCTGTTCTGGGTTTCTGGGGGCAAAATCTCGTGGTTTTCAGGTAATTTTGAACAGCTATAGTTGTTCTCTGAATTTGAATAAATGCATAAACGTGTTTCAATGAAATGACTTGAAATCTACAGTTCGAATATTATGATGCAGATTTTAGAGAAATATCCATGCATTCCTATATCATTCTTAGTTGGCGTTCCATTGTTTTTTGTCTTATTCTTGTTCATTTTTTGTACCAATTCCCTTGTTAGTTGTTAAAATTATATTGAAGTAGTTATCATTTTTCTTTTTTTACAATGTTTTCTATAGGAGAATACATATCTATGGGAAGACGATGATGACAGGTAAAGTTTAACCTTTGTTATGCATAATGCTAAAGCTTTCAATTCATATTTGATAGATTACCATTGTAATGTTCAGTGATAAATAATTGCATTGATTATGAGATTTGATTGTTAGAAAAATATTAGCCATGATCACATGGATTAGAGTAATTATGTTTCGTTATTTAAATATTGTAATCCCTATATTTGTACCTCTCTATCAATACAATACTTGAAATATTAGCAGACTATAGTCTTTTTTTTTGACATGGTATCTGAGCCCAGATAAATGTCTGGGTTTTGTTTTCTCTGTTTTCTTCATTTCATCATTTTCTCTCTACTCCTCTCTTTTCTTTGCCCCTTGCTTTTCATCTTCCTTTTATCAAATCAGATTTGTCCATACTTCTCCCTTATCTTTGCCCGTTGCTCATTTTCTTTTCTCAAATCAGATTTGTCATTCCTCTACAAAATAATTTTCTTCAGTTGCTTGAACAAAAAAAAGTTCTCTTCCTCTTCTTGGAATGCTTCTTCTTCTCATATTTTTTGCTCTTTAAATCGAGGTTGAGATTATAGAATTTGGAATGCTTCGAGCACTATGTGCAGTGTTATTTGTGGCAATTGTTTGGATAAGAATTAGAAGTCTTCCAAGGAGTGCAACACTTGTGGATCTCAGTTTTGGATCTAGTTTCTGCTGGTGGTTTCTCAGATGCTTATTTGCTTCTAAAAGCGTCACCTCTTTTATTGATGAAATTTAGTACGTTTTGGTTATTTTTCGGGTTTATTGTCTTTAGATTTGTACCAAGCTTGAGCATGTATGCTCCAGCTTGAGGGGAGTGTTAGGAAAGAAATAAATGCAGTAATTAGGAGATTCAATTGTTAGAGAAATATTAGCCACGATCATAGGGATTAGATTAATAGTGTTTTCTTATTTAAATATTGTCCTAAGAGTGATTTTAAGGTCAATGTTTAAAAATTTCGTCACGATATACTAACTCGTGTTTTTTCCATAAGTAAAGACCGATGTTTTTGACACATGCGTTTTTTGTCAAAACATGACAATCACACTTTGAAATGGTCCTAAGAGTGATTTTAAGGTCAACATTTAAAAATTTCATCTTTTTTTGCCTTAGCATCTTGACGAGGCCTCACCCAAGGAATTGTTAGGTGCCCTTATCTCGTCTTGTTTAGGTGCTTCGGTGAGTGCCTTAATCACTTTTAAGAGTGTCACTCGTAAATTACAGTTTTATGTTTGGATATTTGGTATTAAAGATAACCATGCCTAATTGTTGACTAGTATACTGGCATTTGGATTCTAGCCTCCGAATACCCGTTTTCTTAATTGCGTGTTCAATAGGTTTGTACTCATTCATGGGAAAACATAGAAATACTTGGGTTTTGGTCTTTTATTTGGAGTTTTGGACCATACCACCAACCCTTAACATAAACACCTCATTTTATGTTCTTAATTTCGTTACTCATGCTTCATATTCTTTTATGTCTCGTTCTTTCCTTTTTTTTACATTCCTTTTCACTGTACCATTCCAATGTGATCGATCAATTTTTCTAATTTCTCCAGGATTCAAGCATTTCCCACTTCCTTTCACTCAACAAGTGATAGTTTGTACAATTCCAATTTTCGATGTTCATTTCACCCAGAAACCATCGACATATGTTCTCGCCTTTCTCATTCTACAGAAATTAAGGCTTCACAAAGTTCTCAAGGTGCTCCAACGAAGGTATTTTTGCTATGCATTGTGATTTTTATTTGAAAAGTATAAGAAATAATGTAAATGTGGTAGTATAAGGCATAATGATGTATATGTGAGGAATATGTACATGTAAATATGCAATAAACATGGTATAAGTGAGATTTTAGCATATACTTTTATTAATTATACTGTAGTTAATTGTACGTTAAAACATTAATATAATGAAAGTATGAAGATGTAGCACAAATGAAGTAAAGTACAAGTGATTTGTAAAAATATTAGAAGCCCTAACAATGGACAAGTGAGGTAAATGTGATTGATGGTGCCATTAGTATCCCTGTTGTATAGGTTGGACTTATTTATATGTTTAAATATGGCTTTAACATGGTATAAGTGAGGAATAAGTTATAATTTTTTAGTTGTTTATTTACTTGTACCCACTTATACCATTCGTATCAAGCTTGAGCATATATGCACCAGCTTGAGGGTAGTGTTGGAAAATAAATATAGAAATATACTCAAATAGGAAATTTGACTAATTGTGAAATAAAGGACAAATCATATCACTTGGGTTGATTATGTTTCCTTTAATGTATATTTTAATATATATATACCCTATTTTTCTAAAATACAAGTAGAAATTATCAAAATGTATTAGTCTATAGTCTTCTACATACTTGTACACGTTTTATAGCTTACTTAAACTTTGTGGCTTGCTGATACAGTAAAATTGAACTGTATAAGCAAAGGTTAATATATAGAAGTGATATATTAAAGTATAAAAATGTATAGTAAGTTATATATGACATATATAGGTTATACCTTATGATACGCTGGGTTCTCTTTGTTGCTTCCATTATTTTTTCTTATTTCTCTTCTTATCGTTTTAGTTGGATTTGAAAAAATAGATGCTACTGCCAAGGAAATTGAGAGACTTTATCTGCAACAATACTTTCCTTTTCGTGATCCATTACAGATGGAACATCAAGTTTTTTATGACCTTGGAAAAGATGATGAGCTGTCATCTTCTTCTGATACTCAGGCTAACAGTCAAGATGTTATCTTGAAAACTATTCCACTTTCTAGTGCACAAATGCAAGAAGAATTTCATGTTGTCAATGAGAAAACTGACAAGATGTATTCACTTCTTGGTGATTTGGAAAAAACTTCAGAAAAGTACTATAAATTGGTATGCTTGTGTTTTTGTAATTTAGTATCCGTTATCGTCATTTTGTTTGCTCGTGTACTTTTTTGTTAAATGATCCTAATATATAGTTTGTGCTTTACATCTTTAGAAGATGGCTGCTAAAGACGAAAATAAAAAGAAGAATGTTCAAGAACAGCCAGAGACGATATACATGGATGAGGAGATTGATAATAGCACCAGGCTTGAAGATGAAATTGGTCAAATTAGTTTTACATTTGACCATGAAAATACCGAAAGAAGTTCAGTTGTGTGCAAACCTCCTACTCTTCATCCCCAGAAAATTAAAGACCCTGATTTTGATTCAGTTGTGAGGTTCAATTTTCACAAGGATCCTAAGGAACTGGTAGATGCTGTTGAAAACCAATTTGTTGCTGATGAGGCTAAATCTGATGTAAATGAAAATAATTCTGATGAATTGAATGTTTCGATGGTTGAAGAAAGAGAGCGTGAAGTTATTTCCTCTCTCAAAAAGTTGAAAAATACGGTATGTTTTACTAATTTAAGACCTTTAGTTTTTTCAGTAAATATGTTTTTCTGTGATATGTTTTATGTTTCACTTGTATTTAAACATCATTTATACATCTCTTATTTTCCGTGATATGATTTAGTGTTTGGCATCTTATGTTTTGTTTTAAGCCCAATTAAAATTTTGGGTTTTTTTAGTAGCGTTCCTTGTTTTTATGTTGGATTTTGGTTTTGGATATTAATTTGGGTTTAAGTCCTAATGTTTTGTTGTGTGAATTGTTTGAGTGTTACTTGACACAAATTTGGTTTCTGCCTGAGTGTACAACATTGTTGGGATGGCAATTTCCTGTTTGGATTGTCGTTTGTGTTCTACCAAAGAGTGCATCGTTTGTGGGTCTCGGTTTTGGATCCAATTTCAGAATTAGATCAGTGGTTTCTTTTATATTTATTTGCTTCTTAAAAGTCACCTGCCTCATTATTGATTCTCGTCTTCTCAAGTTTGAAGTGATGTATTTTATTTTATTTGAAATTATGGTATTATGCTTGTATCAAGCTTGAGCATGTAACCTCCAGGTTAGGGACAGGGTTAGTACTGAAAAACAAATAAAGAATTGTACTTAAGTAGGATATTTGACTGATAAAGAAATCAAGGGCAAATTATAGGAATTAGGTCGATTATGTTTCCTTTTAAGTATATATATATATATATATATATATATATATATATATATATATATATATATATATATATATATATATATATATATACATGCATATGTATATGTATACATCTATCTTTCTATCAATGAAATACAAGTACAAGTTATCAAAATGTAGTCTGTAGACTCTGTAGTCTTCCAGTCTTCCTCATAGTTGTACATTTTTTATATCTTACTAATGCTTTGTGTCTTGCTGATGCAATAAAATAAATTGTTTATACAAAGGTTAAAATATACAAGAAATATATAGTAAGGTATGCTTAAGATATATGTAGGTTTATATTTGGTATAAATATAGAACACGATTAGTTTAAATTTTTAATTCTAGTTGTTTTTTTACTTGTATGTTGAGCCACACTTATACCTCAATTATAGGACGCTTATACCTTATGCTACACTGTGTTCTCTTTGTTAGTTTAATTATATTTTTTTGTTCTCTGGTTTGTCTTCATATTTTTTGTTGGATTTGAAGAAAATTGATGCTTAATGACAAGAAGATTGATAGATTTTATTTGCAACTACTTTCCTTTCTGTGATATGTTACAGATGGACTATCAAGATGTGTATGACCATGGAAATGATAATAGGCTTGCATGTTCTCCAGAATCTCAGGCTAACAGTCAAGATGTTATTTTGAAAACTGTTGCATCTTTTAGTGTACAAATGCAAGAAAGTTTTCATGTTGTCAATGGGAAAATTGATAAGACTTGTACACTTCTTGGTGATTTGGAGAAAACTTCAGAAAAGTACTATTCAATGGTATGTTTGTTTTTATATTTTTTCATACATTTTCGTCGTTTTGTTTAGTTGTACTTTTTTGGTAAATGATCCTGATATATTTTTTATACTCTACATATCTAGAAGTTGGCTGCTAAAGATGAAAATAAAAAGAATGTTGAAGAACAGCCAGAGACAATATACAAGGATGAGAACATTGATAATATCATCGGGCTGGAAGATGAAATTTGTCAAGTTAGTTTTTCATTTGCCCATGAAAATACCGAAAGAAGTTCGATTGTGTACAAGCCTCCTAGTCTTCCTCCCCAAAAATTAAAAGATCCTGATTTTGATTCATCTGTGAGGTTCAATTTCCACAAGGATACTAAGGAAATGGCAGGTGTTCTTGAAAACCAATTTGTTGCTGATAAGGGTAACTCCGATGTAAATGAAAATAAGTTTGATGAACTCAATGTTTCTATGGTTGAAAAAAGAGAGCACAAAATTATTTCCTCTGGCGAAGAGCTAAAAAATATGGTATGTTTTACTATTTTAAACAGTGATTAGGTTTCTCCGTAATATGAATTATGTTTCACTTGTAATTAAACATCTCTTATTTTCCGTCACCTTGACCTTATTTTTGTCATACCTATCTGCTTCGTCCCTGCGTGTCTGATGTAAAGTGGGGGGTTAACAAGAAGTTAAAAGTGTGGAGTCGGTCTTTAGAGGGTAAAGGTTCTGAGTTAAAGTGGAAGTAAAATAGAGTACATGCACATCAAATTTAGCCTAGGCAAGGGAGATGAGGGAGAGAAGTAAAACTAGGTGATACGACTGTGCCAACGTGAAAACGCTTCGGAATTCTTGGTTCTATTTTTCAAGAGAATGTGATGATTGATGATGATGTAACTCATAGGATTAATATAGTATGGCTAAGATGGAGAGGTGCTATTGAAGCTTTGTGTGACAAAAAGATACATTTAGACGTGGAAAGTTTTTGAGAACCGTGGTTCGGCTCATCATTCTATGTGGGAGTGAATGTTAGGCAATTATAACGCAATATATATAAAGGGTGAGTGTGGCCGAAATGAGAATACATAGGTGGATGAGAGACCATATGAGAATGGATCAAATTAAAAATGAGTGTATTCGCCAAAAGACAGGTGTGACTCATGTTGAGGATAAATTGATAATAGAATGACGACTAAGATGATATAGACATGAGCTACAAAGACCAATAGATGCTCCAGTTAGGAAGTGTGAGAACTTAAGAATAGAAAATAAGCGGAGAAAGGGGGGGGGGGGGGGGGGGGGGCGGTAAACCTAAGATTACTTGGAGAGAAACTATTTTGAAATATATCTTTATTGTGTATGGCGCTTGATAGAAGTACATACTTTAGAAGATCCATATAGCCGACCCTACACCCTACATAGCGTGAGCCATAGGTTTGGTTGATTGATTTTTCTTGTACATCATTTATACAACATTTAGAGAAATGGATTTAATTGTCCATTTTCTATAGAATGTATAATTTGATATAATATACAAGCATCTTCCAGATGTTGCACTAATTTTTTTTTATGTTTTATGATTTCTCTTCAAATTTTTATTTGAATTTTGAGAAAATTGATGCTACTGACAAGGAAATTAAGAGACTTCATCAACAAAACTTTCCTTCCCGTGATCCGTTAGGGATGGATCATCAAGATGCTTATGACCATGGAAAAGATGAGCAGCTGTCATCTTCTTCTGAATCTCAAGCTAACAGTCAAGATGTTATCTTGAAAACCGTTGCATTTTTTAGTGCGCAAATGCAAGAAGAATTTAATGTTGTCAATGAGAAAGTTGATAAGACGTATACACGTCTTGGTGATTTGGAAAAAACTTCAAATACGTACTATACAATGGTATGCTTATTTTTTGTTTTATTATACTTTTTCCTCATTTTGTTCACTTGTACTTTTTTGTTAAATGTTCCTAATCTATAGTTTATACTTCACATATCTGGAAGATGGCTGCTAAAGATGAAAATATAAAGAAGAATGTTCAAGAACAGCTAGAGACAGTACACAAGGATGAGGAGATTAATAATAACACCGGGCTGGAAGATAAATTTGGTCAAGTCAGTCTTTCATTTGACTATGAAAATTCCAAAAGAAGTTCGGTAGTGAACAAACCTCCTACTCTTCCTATCCTAAAAGTCAAAGATCCTGATTTTGATTCATTTCCGAGGTTAAATTTCCACAAGGATTCTAATGAAATGGCAGATGTTGAAAACCAATCCGTTGTTGATGAGGGTAAATCTCATGTAGATGAAAATAAGTTTGATGAACTCAATTTTGCCATTGTTGAAAAAAGAGAGTGTGAAGTTATTTCCTCTCGGGAAAAGCTGGTATGTTTTACTAATTTAAAACCTTAAGTTTATTTGACAGTAAATAGGTTTCTCCCTAATATGAATTATGTTTGAGTTTATATTTAAACAACACTTACATGATTTTCATCGACTGAGAGAAAACATATAATAGATTGTCGAGAAAAGTCCTGTAGTGGGCACTGGAGAGAAAAAGTATTCATGTCAAGTATATTTAATTGATAAAGGACATGTATTAATGGGCATTAACAAGTACAAATCGGACGAGGAGCGACTAAGGAGCTCCTTATAACAGTAGGGTTACATCAAGGTTCCCATATTTGTTTGCTTTACCTTTGGTTATAGATGAATAGCCATCAAGATACAAGATAACATCCCATGGTGTATGTTGTTTTCGGATGACATTATATTGTTTGATGAGACGAGAAATGGTAACCAAGAAGTTAGAAGTATGGAGTGAGGCTTTAGAGAGTAAAAGTTTTTAGTTAAGTAGAAGTAAAACAGAATACATTCACATCAAATTAGCCTACGCAAGGGAGATGAGGAAGAAATAAATCTAGGTGATACGACTGTGCCAAAGTGCAAACGCTTTAATTATCTTGGTTCTAGGTCATACAAGAATGAATCAAAGAAATGGGTGTATGAGCCAAAAGACTGGTGTGACACATGTTGAAGATAAATTAAGAGAAGGACGACTAAGGTGGTATAGACATGTTATACGAAGACCAATAAATGGTCTTTTTAGCAAGTGTGAGAACTTAAGGATAGCAAATAAGAGTAGAATGAGGGGTAAACGTAAGATTACTTGAGGAAAAACTATTTGGAAAAATATGCATTTATTAGGTATTGATGAGCATATGACATTTTACAGAGGTCCATGGCGTCAGAAGATCTATATGGGCTGTAGATGACCCCATCTTGCATGGGACAAAAGCTTGGTTGATTGATTAACTTTTACTTGTACCACACTTATACCTCATTAATAGGACACTTGTACTTGTGCTAAATTGTGTTCTCTTTGCTTCTTTGCTTACTTTTTTATTTTGTCTCTTCTTTATTTTTAGTTGGATTTGAAGAAAATCAATGCTACTGACAAGGAAATTGAGAGACTTCAGCTGCAACAAAACTTTCCTTTCTGTGACCAGTTACAGATGGATCATCAAGATGCTAATGACCGTGGAAAAAATGATGAGCTGGCATCTTCTTCTGAATCACAAGCTAACAGTCAAGATGTGATCTTGAAAACTGTTGCATTTTTTAGTGTACAAGTGCAAGAAGAATTCAATGTTGTCAATGAGAAAATTGATAAGACGTATGCATGTCTTGGTGATTTGGAAAAAACTTCAGAAAAGTACTATACCATGGTATGCTTGTTTGTCTAATTTACTATACTTTTCATCGTTTTGTTTTCTAGTACTTCTTTGTTAAATAATCCTAAGATATTGTTTATTTTGTACTATCCAGAAGATGGCTGCTAAAGATGGAAATAAAAAGAAGAATGGTCAAGAACAGCAAGAGAGGATATACATGAATGAGGAGGTTGACAAAAACACTGGGCTGGAAGGTGAAATTGGTCAAGTTAATTTTGAAAATAAGTCTGATGAATCGAATGTTGCCATGGTTGAAAAAAGAGAGCGCGAAAAGCTGAAAAATATGGTATTCCTTACTAATTTAAAACCTTTAGTTTATTTAATGTCAAATATGTTTGTATTATGTTATATTTTTTACATGTACGTAAACATCACGTGTACCTCTCTAATTTCCTTTTTTTTAGCAAGAAGATGTTGAGATCCTTGTTGAAGACCATAAACGGAGGAAAGTTACTACTTCACTTGTCTTCCCGCTATACTGACAAGAAGTTTGGTTCTATTGCCACGTAATCTGAAAAGCGTGCTGTATGTGGGAAGTACGTTTTAGATGATTATGTGCAAAATATTGAAGATGTTAAATTGATGAAATATTTTTTTTAATCAAAAACGACAATTTTGCAGCAAAAGAGTGAAAATATTATCAAATTTCCTTTCAACTCTTTGTTTCTTCCTCATATTTATCTTATAATTAACACTGATTTTTTGAAAAATGAATCCTTTTCAATCCCAAAGGGAATTGGTAATCACCCCAAAGTGATAAGCTTTCATATTCATTGAGCTATAATATTCTGTGCAACCATAACAGGTATTGTGTTGAAGAAATTTCGTAGAGGATGAGCCCTCTGCCATATTGCTGCAATATCTGATGATTTTGCAGTATCTGGACTGGACACCATGTGGATTCTGTTCCTGTTATTGTTAAACCACTTGGTTCACAGTTTCGACAGAAGGTGGTGTTGTGAATCCAGAAAAAAACATAAAGAAACGAATTTGTATCTCAAAGATGCTGAAAAGAGCGCAATGTTCCCTCTCATTGGAGGTAATAGTGCAGGCAGGAATTACCATGTGGGACAAGGCTGAAAACCAAAGAAGCAGTTGCCTATATGAGGTATCTTTAATTCTCTGTATCATATGTAAATGTTTGTCAACTTGTGTGGTCGAGTATCAGCTTGCGGGTATAACATGAAGATAATGAGCCCATAAATGATCCTCAGTATAATCTATATGAAATATTTTTTTCTATGGTTTATTTAATTATCATCATGCTGCTATCTGAAACAAAGATATTTTTGTATCTGGTGGAAATGGAGCTAAACTTTCCGTTCTTTTGTGGTGAAGTACTTGGGACCTTGAGAATTACAAGTCATTTAGAAATTTATGTAAACATTAATTTGATGACTTAAACACCTTTTGGATCCTGTTCTATAACTCAAATGCCCTTTTGCTGTCTGACCTATAGAAAATGTCTATTTAATGCATGATGTATTCATTTTTTCTCCTATTTGGTACCCTACATATTCAATGTTTGCCTATTTGGTGCATGACCTATCTACTATTAGTACATTAAGCAATCATATAACAACACAAAAAAACGTGAATACATAAATCGTTATTTGGAGCATGAATATTGTTTGCTAATCATGCATTGAATTGTTGACCCTCAGTGATCCCTTGAGTTATTGTACTAAAATTTTGACGTTAGATACCAAATAGGCAGAAAATGAATATGATAGACACCAAATATGTAATTTCAATATGCCAGACACCAAAAAGGCATTTGAGTTATAGAACAAGACCCAAAAAGTTATTTAAGTCTTAATTTGATGAGGAGATTCATTTAATATACAGTTCTTGCTTCACAAACGCTGTTATAATATTCATTCAGGTTCTTGTTATTACTATATTTCATTTGGCTAAACTTGTACTTTAGTTTCCGCTAATTCGAGTACTTAGGCACATATTCAAGGGCTACGTTTTGGTCACTTTAGGTTGTTCATTTTATTACTCAATTCAGGTTGTTCTTAGATTACAATCTCTGAACAGGAAGGGAAAAGGCAGTTTAGTGCAATCTGTTTCTTTCATGGGTTTACATGTTCATGATTGTATTTTTTTATTATGTGACGAATGTCTTGGCGTAGTGGTTGAGACTGAATTTGCGACTCCATACGTCACATGTTCGTGTCACATCCAAGGTGAGATGGATATTTTTCTTTCTATTTAATGTAAGCGCAACTGCGAAAAATTATGTTCCAAGTTAGATTTAGAGAAAAAATAGAAAGTCTTAATTGGGAGTAAAATTAAAAAAAAGTGTCTTGAACTGATTAATAGACATTTTTTTTTATAAAACAGTGATTTGATTCATAGGTGCTTTTGTTCTATAAAATTAGATATTTCATTTTTAAATAATGATGATGTTGCAACAAGGCATTTGTATGAAAGCTCTTTTTGATAGATGTAAAAGAGATTCATTTCAATTTTCCTTTTTATGAAATATATTGTTTGGAGATGATTACATTCATTATTTGAATTGATTTACTGTTGACAAACTCGGTATAAATTGATTGCTTTTGTTTACAAAAGAAAATACATTCGGTATCACATTATGGAATTAATTCATGAGCTTGCTGCTTGGTTCAGCTGGTTGAGGTGGGAAGAGATACTTTTATTACTCAGGTTCTATTGGGCATGATTGTTAGATGTTATTTTTTGTTCCTGTTCAGTACTAAGGCCCTGTTATTTTGAAAAAGCAGAATTGAATTAAACTGAACTGAACTTATTTTAGTATAAATTTAACTACGCATAGTTAAATTGAATCGAACTGAATGGAAATGAACTGAATTAAAGTGGTTTGAACTGAACTGCATTGAATTGTAGTTAAAAGAACAAGTTCTAAATATTCACAATTTAGCGTTGGTAAAATATTATATGTTCCTGGTTGGTAGAACGTAAAATTACATGTGTATAGGGGTTTTCAGAATTGAATCGGAACCGAAATTCAAACCGAAACCGAAGAAAAAAAATTAAATTGAACTGAACTGAATTTATTTCGGTTCTATTTTGGTTCTTAAAATTCTTAAAAATCGGGTTTCGGTTCGGTTTCGGTTTTTGTAATAGAAATCGAAATAAAATTGAATCGAACCGAATACATTAATAAATATTATATTTAAATATATATTTATATTATATCTAAAATTCTATTTATATTTACGACATGTGACACTCTAATTAGTAGAAAATAATAATAAATAGGTGATTTTAACTCAAAGTAATCTTAAGTAAGAAAGAATTGATGTACTTTATAACTTGAAAATCCTAATCCTATTAGGAATATAATTCATTCACTAATTCATTATATATACATGTTATACCACTAATATTAGTATTTATATTTATTGTTGAAAATATAAATTTAAATGTCTAATTGCCATTAAATTTAACACATCGAAATAAAATTAGTTTAAATCTATAAAAAAAATAAACTACAAATTATTTGTAAATATAGAGTTTGAGAAATTCGGTCATAACCGAACCGAACTAAATCTGAACTTCATTTATTTATTAATTCGGGTTTCGGTTCGGATTGGGTCGGTTCGATTTTTTGACCAAACCGATATTTGCTCAGCCCTTACATGTGTACATGATTGAATATTACTAAAATAGGCTTAAATTAATTTTGTTTAATAATCAACAATTGTTATTGTTAAGATTTAATTCGTTCATTTCTAACTTCTTTCAATCACAATTGGAATTGGAATTCAATATATTTATCTATCTTTTTGAGAATTTGGATGTTAGGATGACAAATCTCATTCACCCTTTTCTACTTTTACGGGTAAAAAAATAATAGAAACTTCCAATAAATGATGATGATTTATTTTGTGTATTTAAAATCACATCAGATCCTATGTGTATAGCCTTCATTTATTTACAATTGTTCCTTTATAGTCTTACAGTTGTTCCTTTTATAGTCCCTTTCCTCATTCAAAGCCAAATACCCTATCACTGAGCTAGCACTTTCATCATCATTAGACGCAAAGAACACCAATTTGAATCCATAATTTATTCTTACATCCATTTTATCACTAAATATGATTTGATATCCCTATTGTTTTTCTCCTTCAATATGAAGTTAATATAACTGTCATTTTTCTTTTTCTTTTTTATTTTTTTAAAATAATTTGTAAAATGTTTGTTGGTCCTCTTAAGAATGATTATGACTCAGAGGAGGGTCATTAACTCATTTTGGTGTATTATATAATAACGTGTCGGAAGTAGGAATGCAATTTGATTCAAATGTTAAATGCCAAACAATAATAACTCAATATAAATAAATAAAAGGAGTTTGAGGAAAGAGAAATCAAGCACATGCATTTTACATTAGTTCAGCCTCTTGTCTACAAACAATCACTCTCCTTCTAGTTTTAATCTATTAGTGTTTATAACTCATCCCGAGGCGGAAAAACTTTGACAATAGAATCCTCACACAAAGAGTCTTCTAACCAAGCTAGACCAAATACGAAACCTAGCTTGACAATAACATAACCAAACTTTTACATTTAATAAAGGAAGGCTTTGAGATCTTGATCTTTATTTCAATGATGTCTTACAACATGTTTAAAATGATTTGTTCTAATCTTTTTAGGGATAATCAAACAAGTAAGAATTTGATGTTTGCTTTTGAGATTGTGAAATGACAGAATGTTTGCACTTGGTTGAAAGCTTATGAGCTTATTCAATGGTGGTAGAGGTCTTTATATAGGCAGTCTTGATTTGTAGTTGTTGTCTCTTCTTTATCGTTTTCTCACAACTCTTTCCCTGGTTGTTGAATTTTCTGTTGGACTCAATAATATTTCTGTTTAGAGAGAAGACGGAAGTCAACTTTACCAACCTCTGCAATTTATGTCAGCTTTCAATTCTTCCTTGCACAGTTTTGAATTTGCAAGTTGGCGCGTGTAGGTGGCAAGTGGCAGAAAGTAGTCCTTATCTACAAGTTGTCAACTCACTTTTTGAATGTATTATCTCTTTTTGTGTTTGTGAGATATCTGATCTTTTTTAAAGACAAAACGTAAAACTCTATTCCTAGCTACTTGTTTTCAAATGAGTTGCAATGTCTTGCTTCTGAACACTTAGATCGGCTTTACTTTAGAATGAGATTTTTTTGTTGATTCAAAGTCTTCAACTATCTTCAAAATCTTGATTCTGCTTGTGAGTGACTTTGAGCTTTTAAAACTTTAATAGTTTTTTTTGAGAAACACTAGTCTTCCAGAACTTTGATGAAATTTTGCTATATTTTAAAACCATCTTCCGAAACATTATATGAGGTTAGGTTCCAACAAATTTAATAATACCTTTTCAAATTAAAAATATGGTAATACACCATAACATATAAAATTTAAGATTTTATTTGGAGGTAATACTTTCTATTATTTAACAAGCAGTATTTTGTTTTTTATTCTTTTTCTTACTCTTTTTTTCTTTTCTTTTTCACGTTTTCTTTTTTCTTTTGACATATTTTTTTCTTCCTTTTCCATATTTTAATCTTACAAATTGTTAATTTTGTGGTTTTAGAAATTTTTATTAATTTTTTTTATCTTTAAAACTCATATTGGCACATTTTTAAATATATATATTTTTGCACACTTATATTGAAAATATAAATGCGGTATAAAGTAGAAGATGTGCATTTTATCCCATTCTTATATTAATATTGCACACCATGTGAGAATTTCTTGCAAGTATGACCACTTTGTAAGAGTGATACAAAGCGCATGATGTGCGCCTTATATCGGTATAAGCAAGGTATAAAACACGTGAGGTGTGTGCTTTATCTCGGTCTTATAGTGCGTGTGATATGGAGATTCATTGCAAGTATAAGCATTGTGTAGGAGAATATAAAGCACTCAATGTCCGCCTTATATGGGTATAAACGAGGTATAAGACAAGACGTGTGAGATGTACACTTTATAGCTGAGATTAGTGATAGCTTTTTAATCTCTGTATCAGTCACTTATATTAATTATATACAAGCTAGCTTTCGCCACCTTATAATTCTTCCTACAAGAAGTAGAGCTGGCATTTGTTCAACAATCATCATAAAGGAAAAAACCGGGTTTTGCATTATATTTCCTTCTCAATTGAGAAAACCTATCCTTAAACTATACACAACAATCCTCAAACTATACCTACATATCAATTCCCAAAAAAATAATAATAATATTGTTGATATGAATGGATTAAAAAACTCCCCTCTGTGGATAATCAAAAGGAGTCTCAACAACTCTATTAGTATCACTCAAATCAGGATGAACAAATCCATAATTTCTAAGAATCTGATTATCAGCAAAATTCAAAGCCCTAATCATCCCATTCAAGCAACTATCCCCTTTATACATCGGATTACGCGCCCCGTTACAGGGTTGACATCCTGTAAAATGAGTTACAAACGGTCTCCGCCAATCCCCACGTCCAATCCCGGCATCCTTCAAGTACGGCTCCCAAAACTCCCCGTATTGCTCGCTCACCTTCTCTGCATGCCTCCTCCGAAGCTTCGCCACATCCCTCTCGGTGTCCACGTACATTTCCGAAACATTATGGAATGTTTTTACCGTCCCTAGCCAATAACTCTCTAAGAGATACTCGCCTTCTAAATATATCTTTTCCAATAACCTCTTGTCTTTATACAAGAGGTAAATCAACGCGGTCTGATCGTCAGATTCAGGGAACATCTTGTCCTTGAATAACGACTTCTGGACCTGGCCCCACTTGTGGTAGTCCGGGTTTATGGGGCCCATATTGGCCCACTTGTATAGGAAATCCATCGACCACTGGCAGTTTCTGATCAGGAAAACCCCGGAGTTCAGCGCCGTCCAGCTTTTATCCTCGTAGATCAAGTGGGCCCACCCATGGACCACCATGTTGTGGTGTTTATAATCGTAACGCCTTAACGGTAGTTTGAAATCCATATCAGTGAATATAGCATCGGAGTCTACCCACCAGATCCACTCGGCCTCCGGGTGGGCCAACATCGCCGCCTTGACCACCGGAATTTTATCCCAAAAACGGTTCATTTTAGGGTGGAGTAATACGTTGTTGTAAAAAATGTCGTAGCCGTGGATTCGGCAGTAATCGACTTTGTTCTTGAAGAATCGCAAGAGTAAATGGTCGCCTTTTGGATTCTCACAAGGAGTTGGCTGAGATCCGGTGACCACCACCACTCGATCTTTTGTTCCAGTGATGAAGGAAGGGTGGTGTCTGAGCCATTGTTTCCTCTTCTGATCCCAGTTTTTGATCGCCTTCTCTATTGAATAGCTCAGCTGTGGATCGTCGTAGAAGGTCTGGTTTGGGGGATCATGGCGGAGATTGATGGCCGGATTTGGGGTGCAAATCGGAGAAGTGAGGTTTGATCGGAGTTTGTTGGTGGGTTGATCGGGATTTTGGATTTTGGTGGAGGTGGTGATCGGAGAATAGAAGAAAATAGAGCAGAAAAGTATTAATCCGAAAATGATAGCACAAAAATAGACGAATCCATCAGTGAAACAGCAAAAAGGTTTGATTCGAAACCCTAATTTGGCCATTGAAGCAGCAAGGAGAAAGATAGAGAGCGAAAAAAATGTGTAATGATTAAGTTATTAGATGTGTGCATAACGAACGAATCTAAATTTCTATTTTTGGAATGTTTTTGAGAGTATGGATTCATATAATGTTAGGTCTGTTGGAGATTTTGAGGTACCTGATGGATGACGTTTGTCATCACTGTGACAATCAAGTGTGATGTTTAAAAATTGCTAAATAACTATATAAAGGCACCAATAAATCAAGGAAATATCAAATTTTATAAATTATTCATAACTGCGCAATCAAAACTGTACCAAAAGAAATCTGGCGCTTTAATGATAATTGGTGCACTTAGTTTTATCCTCAAATTAGTGTCTTCTTTCATGTCTCTTTATTTATTATTTGCATATATTATATTTATAAGAGAGATGGATTAAAAAATATTAAAATAATAATAAAAACATACACTCGTCAATATTTGAATGGAAAACAAAAGGAGACACCAATTTGAGGACACTAGATTTAAATCCAATTTTATAAAGCAACAAAATCGAATAATCTATGTTAGAAGGTTTTAATAAATTTCTAAGAAATCATAATCTATTTCCTTACAAAAAATTTCTAAATTATCAATTTTATAAGTTCCTAAATCACATACGAATAAGGGTTGGTCCAAGTGATAAGCGACTTAATATCGCTTAAGCAAGGTTTCGAGTTTGAGTCCTAGTGAATGCAGAAAATCCTTATTGAAAGACTCACCCACCACAACCAGGTACGCGATCCGGGTCGGATCTGGACATTGTCGGAGTAAAGCTCCAATGAACCAGATGGACAACAAAAAAAAAAAAGTTCCTAAATCACATAAACTATATAAAGCTATGTGTATTCATAACCAAAGTAATGTATGTTTTAAGGTAATAAATCTAAATCTAAGGCCTAATGCATTAAGAACCCCTTGAACTTGTCCCTAATCGCCCTCGCCCCCTGAACTTTCAAAAGTTCCTCTTGCCCCTCTGAACTTGTCCAAAGTGTACCTCATGACCGCTTTTGGCTGACTTAGCCCAGAAGAAGAATTCTCAGAAGTTAAGGTTCAAAATCCAGAAGTCAAGTTTTGAAGATAACTAAAAATCAGAAACTGTGCACTTAGAAGATGATCAAGCTCAGAAGACTCTGAATCTCAGAAGCAAGACAAAAGACTAGAAGGTCAGAAGCTAAAGATCTCGGAAGACTATTATGGCTTACAAGAGAAGGAAAACATCTTCTATAGTCGAGCTCAAATCCCAATGCATAAACTCATGTGAAGACAAATACTAAAAATAGGCCTATACTTCTTATGATCCAAAAAGATAGGTGATCATAATTGCATAAAAAGTAGTAAGAGGATTTTCAAAAAGTGAATTGTGATAAGTGTTAAAACTACACTTATCAATTGGCTAATCACTTGAGTTTTACTATTTCATTTATAAGATTTCACATGGTATGTTGTTGTCTTAGATGCATTTTCAGGAATTAGTTGAATCTTATAAGGAATTTGCTCGAAAATGGATTTTGGACTAAAAATACGAAAATTTCGCAGCAATGGACTTATTTTAATGCAAATTTGGCTAAGTGTTGGATGCATGGAATGAAGTCAAAGTCAACGTGAAGATTCAAGCAAAACGACTATTTGCGGGCGCGACACATGATTTACGATCGTGAGATGAGAAACTTCAAAGATAGTTTATTTTGCAAGATCAAGACATGAGCGCGACATAAAGTCATGGTCGCGGCACACCCAAACTTTGGCTGCACAAATTTCTTTCCAATGGCCATTCAACCTCCATTAACTACCAAACGGATAAGGCACCTCTTCATCAACCAATTACATGAAGAGATATAACTATTCACCATCTATGTATAGGGTATTTCGGCTTCTTCATAGGGGGGATGTCTAATTCATAATTGCCAGTCATTTAATCATAGATAGAGAGAAAAATGAGAGAGAGAAATCTACATTGTTCTTAGGTTTGTATGTTATTCTCGAGAGTGTTGTTTTAAAGTGTACTTGCAAAACACTTAAAAATAAAATTCATTGTTCTTCATCAATTATTTTGTTTTATTATCAATAATTTGTCCTACTCAAAAGATTAGTGCATTTGGAGATTCAAGTAGAAGAAAGGCCACAATCGAGGATTGACAACCTATCTAAGAAGGCGGATTGATCTAACTTAATTCTTTAATTTCATTTACTGCATCATACTTAATTCTTATTTATTCATATCACCTTTCCTCTCTACTTGTTCTTAATAAGTTTTATGATTGAAGTTTATGATATGCAGTGCTTTTTATATTGAGTTCGTTTATCGTTGTGTTTGTGAATTATAATAGAATTTGTGGTGTTTATCTTGCATTACAAGTGGGGGCAATCTATTCTAAATTTGTATTTTTCTAAATCGATATTTTATCATAATCTTGTCTAGTCTAGTTCGGCTATAGTCCTAACCGAATATATTCATCTTTTCTTGCATGATTATAGTTTATGCGAGACATCCTTACTAAGCATAAACATAAGGAATTTAGGTTTACATGCACAATTATAGATTAACTATAGATCGTAAAATAGAACATATATGCTATTTTTGCATGCGTTAATAAAGCAAATAAAAGTTGAACCAGAATAACTTAGTTTCCTAATTGCTTTGTGATTCTCTATTCGTTGTCATTTCCATCTCTAATCTATCCCCAAAACCTACCTACCATTCATCTATTTTATCCATATGAATTTTGGTCGAATCAAGTTCGTTTCTTTCCTCGTCGGATCAATATCTTTTAAAACTACACTGCAACTGTATACTTGCAGTTACCACTTTTCTGCTTTTGTACTAGTGGCACCACCAATGCCTATTTATTCAAAGAACTTATTTCTAGTGTGTAGAAAAGTGTGGGACAAGTTAACAACAAGAGAGAAGAAACACTTTTAGCCACCTAACAAGCTTATAGAAGCAAGTTGTATGGGACTAAAAGGTGTAAAAGACTGAAAGTTACAGAAAATTGGTAGAGTTGACTCCCATCAATGTGACTAATGGAATAGAAGATGTGTCTAATGGAAGATCCAATGGCTCTCAAGGAAAAGAGCTATTGTGAGACAATGACCAAGATTGTGACTCAGAGGATGAGTCACAATGATAAGATTTTAAAGACTTCCTATAAAAAGGCATCTACCAGCAATGAGAAAATCATCGAAGCTTTCATTAACAATTGCAAATCTCTCATTCCAATATGCAAAATCTCAATAGCAAACAATCATCTCAAATCAGTTTGTCATCATCTAGAAAGCTTTAGAACAACTAACTTCAAATCTGTTGTAAAAAGTGATTCTTGATAATTCAAAGTACAAGATCGCTAAAATCCTTTTTAATCCACTCTCAAGACTAAGCCAGGTGCATGCTGAGGTCTTATTGTAACTTAAATACAACTTGGGGATAAGTTGTGATATGGAAGAATTCAGGAGGAGGGTACTCTTGAATTAGGAAATTAAAAATAGAAAGAATAGGTACTCTTGGCTGTAAGAATTCCGATTGTAAAAGCTTCTTCGCCTTGGAAGGAGTTCATGACTATAGTGGATTAAAGCTCAAAAGTGGAAGCTTTAGAGATTGGAGGTAGGCAGTGTCTGAACCAATATAAAATCATAGAGTTTGATTCTCTAACTTTCTCATTCTTAATTTATATCACTACTTTAGAAGCGTAAAATTCATTATTTTCTTATTCGAGAATAGGAGTCAATCACCCCCCTTTCTCTGACTCAAATCACCCCTTTGGGACTAACAAGTGGTATCAAAGAAGACTCTATTATTTGTGAATTAAAAATCTAAGAGTATAAAGATCACAATGGGTGATAGAAGGATGAAATAGCTTCTTAGAGGAGACATGCAAACTACCCAGACCCTCCTCGAGGGACTCTCTGTTACTAGACCTCCCCTATTCTATGGTCAGAACTACACCTTCTAGAAAAACCATATGAAGAATTTCATACAGTCTTAGGACTACTATACGTGGAAAGCCATTGTAAATTACCCTTTTAGTGCCACTACAATTGTTAATAACCAACTGCAGCCCTAAGACAAATTCTATTAATATGTTTCCATGCGCTTTAGACACAGATGA
This sequence comes from Euphorbia pulcherrima, assembly GCA_947683365.1. NCBI lineage: Eukaryota > Viridiplantae > Streptophyta > Magnoliopsida > Malpighiales > Euphorbiaceae > Euphorbia > Euphorbia pulcherrima. The sequence goes on from CANTUS010000014.1 coordinate 49,070,512, forward strand.
GTTTAACAAAATTTTAGGTTATGAGATGACGCAAGAGATAAGGAGAAAGCTAGAGGTAACCTATGAAGGAACCAACAAGGTTAAAGGATCTAAGATCAATCAAAATCTTAGATATTATGAGCTTTTTGAAATGGAAGAAAACAAATCTATTTCAAGAATGAATGCCAGATTCACAAACATCGTGAATGAACTAAAGAGACTGGGTAAGGATTCTTAAAAGAGGAACAAGTCAAGAAAATCCTCAAAAGCCTGACTAGAGACTGGCAAGCCAAGAAGAATGCCATTGAGGAAGCTCAAGATCTCACTACTTGCAGATATGATGAGTTTATTAGATCTCTAATTACTTATGAGATCTCTATGCAAACCTTTGAGAAAAAGGAGAAATGAAAATCTAAAGGAAAGAAAGCCAACATTCTCGACTCCTTAGAAGGAAATTGCTCAAAGGATGAGGAAATGGAAATGTTCACTAGTAACTTTAAAAAGATGATGAGGAGAGGAACCAGATATCCTCAAAAGAACTCTAAAAAGTATGACTCCTTCCAAAAGAAGGATTATCAGAAGAGAAACGCATCTAGAAGGGACTTTACCTAAAAGTCCTTAGAAGATAAAGAAAAGCAACAATACAACAAGAACATGAACTGCTTTAAATGCAATCAACCAAGACACATTAAAGTTCAATGTCTAAGGTTGAGAAAGGACAAGAAGAAAGCCTTAGCTGCCACCTGGAGCAATAGTGAAGGGGAAAACTCTTCTGAAGATGAAAAGAAGTAGGAAATAACTCAAATATGTTTCATGGCAATTAATACTCCAAACACAAAACCAGAATGCTCAAATAGCTAAGGGATGCAGAGCACTAAAATACAGACATAATCAGAATTTTAAGATGAGATAAGCCTGCGATCTGTGGACAAAGAGAAGATGTGATACATTGATAGTGGATGCTCAAGGCACATGGCTGGTGGTGAAAAGTCATTCATCACATTAAACTTAAAGAAAGGAGGAAGTATTAGCTTCAGAGATAACAAGAAGGAAAAAATCCTTGGAAGCGGAACCATAAGTTCTGAGATTATTATAAAAGAGGTATCACTTGTAGATGGACTAAAGTTCAACCTTTTGAGCGTTGCTCAGCTTTGTGACAAAGGCAGAAAGGTAGTATTTGATTCTAATGGTTGTTCAATCATTGAATGTAAGTCCAATTCTACTCTTCTCTATGCACCAAGATCAAACAATGTGTATATCTTTGATGTATCATGTAAAACATATAAAAATATTTTCTTAGTGTCAAAAGAGGAGGAATCATAGTCGAGATGGCTCAAACTATTCTTAGTGACAACAATCTCCCAATATATTTTTAGGGAGAAGCTGTCAACACCACTTGCTATATTATAAACCGAGCTCTCATCAGACTGAAGTTAGATAAAACTTCTTATGAGCTCTGGAAAGGCAAAAGGCCAAAAATAAGATATTTTAGAGCATTTGGATGCAAATGTTTCATACTCAACACTAAAGAATATCTTAGTAAATTTGATCCTAAATTTGATGAAGCAATTTTCTTGGGCTACTCAACACATAGCAAAGCTTATAGAGTCTTTAACGAAAGAACAAACACATTAGAAGAATTTGTACATACAGACTTTGATGAGACTAACCATGCAGGAAACCAAAGAAATTCCTCAGAAGATAATGAAGTCATACCTCAGAAGGAAAACTGCCCAGAAGCAATAACTGGAAATAGTGATCAAACTATCTCTTTTGGAAATCCAGAAGAAAGATTTGAGCAAAATCAAGAACTAACTCCCAATCACAACATCCAAAAGGAGATTAGAACTCACAGAGCTCATACCCTGGATCATGTGATAGATAATTTCTATAATCCAGTCTTGACAAGAGGGTAACTCAACAAGATGACAAGCCATCTAGCATTTGTGTCAATCATGGAGCTAAAGAAGTTTGAAGATGTAAAACATGATGAAAATTGGATGATGGAAATGCATGAAGAACTAGATCAATTTGCCCGGAATGATGTGTGGGACTTAGTCCCTCTTCCCAAAAGCAAGTATGCTATTAGAACCAAATGGGTGTTCCAAAATAAGCCAGATGAAGAAGGGAATGTTATCAGAAACAAGGCAAGGCTCATTTATTAAGGCTATAATTAGCAAGAAAGGATTGACTATGATGAATCTTTTGCCCCCTGTTGCCAGACTTAAAGCAATCGGAATCTTATGTGCCTTTGCATCCTATATGAATTTCAAACTATTTCAGATGGGTGTCAAAAGTGCATTTCTCAATGGAGTGATCTAAAAAGAAGTATATGTGAAGTAGCCACCTGGATTTGAAGACCTAAAATACCCTACTCATGTTTTCAAATTGAAGAAGGCACTCTATGGATTGAAGTAGGCTCCGAGAGCTTGGTATGAAAGATTAACCAACTTTCTCATATCCAAGGGATACATTAGAGGCAAGGCTGACACCACTCTATTCATCAAAAGGAGAATCAAGGATATTATTCTTGTTAAAATCTATGTGGATGACATCATCTTTGGAGAAAGAAATGAAGATCTATACAAGGAGTTCAACAACCAGATGAAGAGTGAATTTGAGATGTCTATGATGGGAGAACTCACTTTCTTTCTTAGACTTCAGATCAAGTAGAGCTCAGAAGGAATCTTTATAAGTCAAGCCAAATATGCCAGAGAGGTTATGAAGAAATTTAATATGGACAAGAGCAAGTCTATGTCAACACCTATGGCATCCAACACTATCCTATGCAAAGATTCTAAAGGAAAATCTGTAGAACAAAAGCTCTACAGATGGATTATTAGCTCATTACTTTATCTAACTACCAGTAGACCAGATATCTATTATGTTGTGCGCTACTATGCCAGATTTCAAGCAGATCTAAGGGAGTCTCACCTCAAATAGTTAAGAGGATTTTAAGATATCTTATTAGAACTATTGATGTAGGACTATCGTATCCTAACAATGGAGATTTTATGCTCAAAGGATATGCATATGCTGATTATGGAAGGGACAAGCTTGAATGGAAGAGCACCACCGTAGGATGTCACTTTCTTAGAGATTGTGTAGTCTCATGGTATAGTAAGAAGTAGACATTTGTAGCTTTTTCCACAATAGAAGCAGAATACATGGCTGTCGGAAGTCGTGTGGCTCAAATCTTGTGGATCAAGCAACAACTTGAAGACTATGGAGTGAAGACTGAATGTATAGACGCTATGTGTAATAAAAAAGTGCAATTAATCTTAAAAAAATCCAATTCATCATAGCATGATGAAGCATGCCAACATCAGGCATCACTTTATCAAAGACCATGTCTTGAAAAAGGATGTGAAGTTAGTATACATTCCAATAGATGAACAACGTGCTGACATTTTCACCAAGCCTCTAAGCAAAGAATAATTCAATAGCCTTCGAGAAGCAATTGGAATGTCAAATCCTATATGATTGACTGTTTTGATCATTGAAAGTTGATGGTTTGTTCCCAAACCATTACATAAAGACCTAAATACCCCTAGATCAGATCAAGGGTTCTTAAAAACCCCAAATATTCATCTTCAACCTTACGCTTTTAAAAAAACCCAGAAGCAAACCTCTGCAAAAAAAATCTTCATCTCTTACTTACAAAAACTTCCTAATGACACCCAAAAGGTCTTATACAAACCAAAATACCAATAAATCATCTATTGGGCTTAAGAAATTCAATGCAAAAAAATGATCTGCCAAAATTGAACCACAATCCATATTTGATGATGACTATCTCATAGTCACTTCTCCTCATGCTGAAATAATGAAGGAATTATAGCTGACAAAGTGGATCTTTATGAAAGAACAAACCTGTCTAGGACTAGTGCTAGAATTCTATGCAAATCTGGAATTGCAAGGGGACAACTTAAGAACCTATGTTGAAGGGGTAAGCATAACCATCACTCCTAAGCTTCGAAGAGAAATTCTTGGAGTTCTAACATAGGGACTCATTCTAAGAAGGCAAGTGGACGTAAAACAAAAAGAGATTGGCTATGAAGAGGAGTTTGGAATGCCACCAAACTTTATTGGAGAAAAGATCTACATCTATATGAATGCAGACTATAGAAGGCTACACTATGCCATGGCCAAATTTCTGCTGTATAAGCTGAACCCACCAAATTCAATGTTAGATCTTAAACATAACATGCTTCAATACATGGTTAAGAAGAAGTTAGTCAACTTTCCCATCATTATCATCCACCACATTATCAAGCACCCATGGAGAATGAAAGGCTTCATCACTGCAATTCTCAAGCATCAGAAAGTTGAAATTGCGGATGCTGACTTTAAGGATGCACTCAAAATCACCAAAAACACTTTCTTAACTCTGGCTTATGATAGAGAGTTTGATAGAAAGATTGCAGAAGAAGATATTGCCATAAAAAGGTAAAGGAATAAGAGAGAGGAACTACAAAGAAGGCTGGTGAAAACACAACCATTAAAGCTATTGGTGTTGAGGCACCTCATCCATAAAAAAAACAAAGAAAAGAAAGTTGTCTTCTGAGCTACCCAAGAAGGAGACTAAAAAGGTCAAATTTAGACAAGCCAGAGGTTATCACAAAACTAGGCTCTGAGAAAGTATCAACGAAACTAGCGACAGAAAAAGCTGCTTCTAGGGAGATGGCTGTTCCCAAGCCACCTCGGAAGCAGAGAACCAAGAAAGCTCGTGAAGAGTTTCCTGCACCTTCTGGGGGATTAAAGTTGAGAAAGATCAACCCCTCCTACATGGAAGTAGTTTTAGGAATTCCACCCTCCTCATCCGCTACCCAAACCACCACTTTTTCCATCACTCTTATCCAAAACATCAACACTTCTTCTTCTACCCCATCACCCAAAGCCATAAACACCTCACCCTCTAAAACTCCATCACCAACAAAGTCTCATTCTTGAGCAAAAGTCAATGCATCATCACCTAAAAAATCAAACCTTTCTCCATCTTCACCTACCAAATCACCCACCATGCGAATAGCTAAGGATGTACATACCCCATCCGATGATGCAAATGCTGACATTCAGTAGGAAGCCAATGATGCCCATAAGGGAGTTGGGGCTAATATTTCTAAGAAGGTAAATGATGCCATTCTAGCAGAGACATTCATTGCTGAAAATGTTGATGATTCAACAGTGCCAACTGTTACGGAAATAGAAAATTAATGTAACTTGGATGGTGAGAAACTGCCATCTAATGAAGTAGAGGAGAACCTACATCTATCAAATTCTCAGAATCTCCAAACATCTGAGAAGGTTGTAGAGATAACTCAAAAGGACCTTATGAACTCTAATAATGAAGGTTTGAAAAAGCCTTCTGAAGATGATGAGGAAGAAGAAATGAGCTTAGAACATGACTATTCTAGCTCTGAAGAAGAGGAGTCCTCCTTAAAATCTGATCATCAACCTAAACCAAAGGAAGATAATGCTATCTCACTCAGAACCAATCAAACTAGTCAAAGACAACAATAAGATTCTGAGTGCAAGGAAGATGATGTTGAGTCCCTTAACAATGTTGTTAGGTAACAAGCATAGATTATCAGGATGCTTCTAATGATAAATAACTCTGTTTTCACCCCAACACTTCTCCAATAGCGGTGCAGCTTTCTAGAATTGATCAAAAACTGCTATTAAAGCCTATATCCGCCTTCTTCCGAGCTCCTTTACTAATGCCATCTTATCTCTGATGGAAGATAGGCTTGTTGAGAACAAGGCAATGACCTCAACACTTATGGAGCTAAATAAGAAGATAGTTGAGAATGAGCAACAACTAGTGGGAAGCCAAAAGGCCATTCTTAATAATCTGGAGAAGCTCTTTGTGCAACAGGGAGAGATTCACAAAACTCTCAACTCCTCTTCCAAAACTAATCTTGCAGCACTAAAAATCAAAACTAAAGGGGGAGATACAAAATATAGCATATGTTATAGCAAAAAATCATGCTGCTAAGGAAAAGGAGAGGAAAGAAAACACTGAGAGTATTAAAACTTTGCAGTCTGATCACCATACTTCAGTGACGACCATCATTGAAGCTTTAAAGAAGCTTGATCAGGACATGAAGGATGAACTTCAAGGAGTCCATATTGGAAAAACAGCACCTAGAAGCAACTGCAAAGAATCAAGAAGACTGCATCCAGATCACAGTTTTGAAAGGAAACAAAATCCAAAGTCCAAATCAACCATCTGGATATCTTTGCTAGAATCAAGAAGAATGCATCCTAATCAAAGGTCTAGAAGGAACAACACTCCAAAGCTTAAATAGATCATCCGGATTGTGGTTTGAAGGAAACAAACAATCAAGTACAAAAGGATTGCATCCGGACTTAGCATAAAATATAAACAAGTCACTTATGTCCGAGGAAATATGCATCCGGGTTCAAAAACAAAAGATAGTATGCCCTAAGTATAAGGAGGCAGTATCTAGAGAAGTCAACTGATTGAAGTAGTCAACTGATTAAAGTATCATTCGAACATATTAAAATATGGAGATATCTTGATGATTCAAAAGATAGACAAAGGGAAAATATTTGAATAATAAATTTCCCTCTAATATTGGTCTCAATCAAAGTTCCTATTTGCCTTAGAGATTGAAAAAGTAATAGCTTGCACAAATTCAGAAAAAGCATAAAAGGACTGATATAGAAAGAGAAAAAGGTAACAACTTTTTTACATAGACCAATAGCAAGGCGTGTGGAGTCCAAACAGAAGAAAAATTTGCCTAGAATTTGGCAAAACACAAAATGCCAAACAAAAGACTACTGATAACTTTTTTCTGAAAATCCCATCAATCCAATGGATCATTTAATGGGTCTAACGGACAAATCATTGGCTCCGGAAGCGCCACCTCATATCTAATCAACGGTGAAGATTTAAGATCATTCCAACGGATCACAATGGATACATTCTTATCCAAGCCTATAAGAGTTAAGCTTCACAAGTTGAAAAGATGCTGATTAATTCTAGAGTTTCAATATCTTAAGAAATCCACTACTTAATTAGTTACATTAATCCCTCCTAGAACTAAACAGTTCCATATCTATTTGTAAGGATTCCCAAGTAAGATTATAAACTTGAGGAATTCAAAACCTACCCTTTGAGAAAACAAAGAGAGAAGAATCTCATACTTGGGTAAGTATTGAGATTGAGACTCAGCTAGAAGTAGTGCTTTTAGTGGTATATCCCTATGAGACTTAGCTTAGACTAAGGGAGAGTTTAAGTGGTATATCTTACTAAAGAGAAAGGACTCAGCTAGGAGTTGGGGCTTCTAGTGGTATATCATATATCTGGAGAAGGAGATCTTCTTCTAACAAGCTTAAGAGGACTCAGCCATAAGTTGGTGCTTTTTGTGGTATATCTTGAGGGTGTCGAAGCTCAAGAGCAATGTGCCTGTTCTTTCATGCTGTATGCCCTAACCAACACCTGCTTTCCTATCTGCAATTTGGCCCTCAACTTGAATCTCTTGGGCTCTTTGGTGAATTTGGGGAGGTTTAAGGAGATGGCTCGGGGTAGAGCTACATTGGGACAACTGCACTTGGCCCTGGATCACTGTGCTAGGAAGCATAATTTAGAGGTAAAATCTTTGAAGCTCATTCTTAAGGTAATTTGTTGAGGAATATTTTACATATGCATTCGTGTTATGTATTGACTTTTGTTTCCTTTTCTTCCAGATTTGGGGCTTCGAGAAAGGAATTCTCCCTTGGCCGAAGAAGGCCAAGGTCTGAAAAGATATCTCTTACTTTCCCCATCTCCCAACTTCGTTGATGGCCTGGGGGAACCTGGATTCTGCTAAAGCTGAAAGGAGGATTAGGAATCTTACTTTCAGTGAGGTAAGTTTTGCAACATTTCGACCTTATCTCTTCCATGCGATGTTTACTAATGAGGCACATATTCGCAGATCATTCATGTTTTGTGGGGGGATGCTTCCAACTAGAACGAGGTAATGGCGGCTGCTGGAGAGTTGGTGCTAAAGCGGCTAATCATGGAAATTCCTTCCTCTCTTGAGTGGTATTTAGGGGAAAGGATAGTTGAATGTGACACGCCTCTAGAGGACAGAATGGTACTGCTTGAGCTCCCGAGGTGGTTATTCTGGTCGGAGTTGGCCTAGAATCTTGACATTCTGAAAGGGGGTGGTGAGACTATAGAGTTTTTTGGAGAGGCCGGCCTATATCCTAACTTTATGACCGAGTGTTTACTTGGCTGTCCTTCAGAGGACCACACCACATCTCAGGGGTGCGTCTCTAAATATTCGCTCTCTCCTTTTTTATCCATTTATTTATTTATTTTCTAAGAGCTAATCCCCTTCCGTTTTGCAAGGCAAAAGGGTAAGGGGTCCACATGCATTGAGTGATGCCCCCTCCTATATCACAGGTCATTCAGATAATCAGGTTCCCTTGGGGTTACACATTTATCAACCCGACCTGTCGCTCTACTTTCCTCCCTTTGGTGCGGATGACTCAACCAAGGTGGACATGAGTTTTATGCCTCACCATGCGACCCATGTGAGTTTATTGTGTATATTGCTATTATCCTTGGATTGTGCTAAATGTGATTTACTTTTCTTATCAGGTGCTAAGAGAAGACAAAGAGAGGGATGTACGTCTGCTTTTTGCTTTCTAGAATATCATGCTGGGGAACAACTTTGCGATGGCGATAAGATCGGACAAGTTCGTTTATCCCCCCCTTTTTTTTCCTTTAGTAGCTACACACAGATGAATGCTTATACATGCACATGGTATTTGCAGGGTAGGATTTGGGCGCTAAACGTAAAAGTGGACCAACTTAGTGCTGGTTACAGGGTGCCTCCACCGACATAGCCTTCAGGCTATAGCCAGTATGGGTAGGCTCATCCAGCGGCATATGCCCAGCATCCGTTTGGTTATGGAGCGTAGGGTTACATGCCTGGTTATTCAGCCTAGGCTGGTTTTATAGGGATGCCTTCTCAATTTCCACCAGCTCTGCCGTCTGCACCTATTCCTTCACTCGTATAGCCTCTTCAACCCTTGCCGGGCCTAGGGGGCCAAGAGGGAGTCGGAGATAGCAGCGAGGTACCACTAGCGGACTTAGAGGCAACCATTCATTCGAGCAAATTAGGATATGATACTTAGGCCTTAGTTTAGCGTATATTTTTTTATTGTGGGCCCTGCGTGGCAATTTTATCCAGTACATTTGAGGGTTGGATTAGGCGTGTTTTTCCCCCTTTATTATTTCCTTTTTGTGGATTGGTGGGTCTTTCTAGGCCCTATTTATTTTTGGATGGATGATTTATTTTACTATCTTGATACACTAGCCTCATTATTTTGTTGCTTTTTCACTAAAATGAGCCTCTTCTTGTGCAGTTGGTATTAATCTTACGATCCATCATCACCTTTGTTGAGCGATGATCAAATCGACATGGATATATTTAAGACATAACTAGCGGACCATCTTCGAACACTGAGTCCGGCTGATTGGAATCTACTCCAGGCCGAGCACCTTTTTAATATATGGCACTATTATAATGTCACTCTGGATTATGCACTTTTGCAAAGCACAATAAGTTTATGGGATCCACTTAACCACGTGTTCCGCTTCAACAACCAAGAGTTGTGTTCGCTTTATGAAGAGTTCTGTGCTATAATGGACATTTCTTGCAACTAGGATGTTGTGATGCCTTATTACGACAACGCTATGGAGTAGCATGATGTGGATTTCCTAAGACTTTTTGATCTTTGGAGGAATAGAATTGTGTCTACCAACCCCAAGCAACCTGGATTGATTTTAGGAGTGGATTTAGAAATATGTTCTTCCATTCCTTCCAGTCGCCGAAGTTGGGTTCCTCTCATGGTCGTACTGTTGATGGGAGGTTTTCTGTGTGAGTCTGATAACGTGTTCTGTAGCCCTAGGTTAGTTTTCGTGATTTAAAAAACTCTAGAGGGATCATCACCCATGGCTGTGGTCCTAGCTAAGACCTTTATTTACATGGACTCTGTTCATCAAGACGAGGACGTAATGGTGAGAGGAAGTAGGTTCCTCCTTCAGGTATACTAACCATCTTATTGTTATTGTGATGGACTTTTTACTAGCAATGGTTTGCTGACGGGTTTATATCATGGCAGATATGGCTAACAGAGCATTTGAAGGTCATTAGAGTACCAGATGGGTTGCTAGATTCCTATGCCTCTAAGGACTTTTGGGGTTGAGGAATGCAACCCGGGTATTGTAGGAATCAATCCTCATGCGAATGGTTGTATTTTCTACAGAGGCTAACTGAAAGGGACATTAGGTGGATCTGCCGCTGGTGGAAAATTGATAAGGTGACCACCCAAACTATTCCCTAAGGCATTCAGTTGCTGGGCCTAGAGAAAATATCATATTACTTCCCCAAAATGCATGAGGCGACAATACGACCATCCTCAGTTCATGCCTGAATACATTCATGCTCTACCTATGAGATCCTGGAGGCCTTTATTATCGGTCCACGTTCGTACCAAGTGGCAAAGTTGCACCTTGGTTGTCATGAATCACAAGCTGCCATTTAACAAGTCTCTTGATGAGACCTATTTGGGGAGGCTCTCTGCCATCAAGGTAGCACTTATTGGAGTGGATAGATTGGCAATTTCTCGCCGCTATAGTCATTACGTGGCAGATGCTAGCCACGAAGTTATATTTTTGGGCTTTTGTAATAAAGCCTTGACTTTGTTTTAGGCATAAATGTAATGTACGCGTGCTTCTCTTTAATGTATTTTGTTTCATCTTATAACCTTCACGTTTAATGCTCATGACTTAATGAAAGAAAACACAGAGTGTGGGATGGTGACTTTTCGACGTGATTTTCTTTCATCTCGAATCGGTCTCACAAATGTAATATGCTTTGAGCTTGTCCTGATTGATAGGATTTGTGAACTTATTTCCATCCATATCTATAATTTTGATAACTCCTATACTAAGAATTCATTTTACAACGTATGGGCCTTCCCAATTTGGACGAAATTTTCCTCTGGGGTCGGTATGAGTGGCTTTAAACTATTTTAACACAAGGTCACAGACTTTAAGGGGCGTCTCAATCTTCTTTATTTGGTTATTATAGGCTCGGGCCATTCATTGTTGGTACATTCTCAGACTATCAAGGGCTTCTAGGCGCCTTTCATAGATGGTGTTACGCATTTTGTAATATGATCTGGACCACTCATCTTTGCGTAATTTTAGCTTGAGTGCCATATGGAGTGACTTGAATTTAATTTCCACAGGAAGTACTGCTTCCATCCCATATACCAAAGAGAACGGCATTTGCCCAGTTGGGGTTTTGATGCTAGTTCGATAGCCCTAGAGGGCGTAAGGGAGATGATCGGCCCAATCTCGATGGGTAACTACCATTTTGGATAGAATCTTCTTCACAGCTTTATTAGTCGCTTCCACTGCCCCATTGGCTTGAGGGCGGTATAGTGATGATCGATGATGTTTGATGTTGTGTCGTTCCAGTAGGTCCACGGTTTCCCCCTGGAATTGTACTCTATTATCAAATACCACATGATGAGGTATGCCGTATCATGCAAAGATTTGCTTCTGAATGAATTTCACCATCTTTTTGGCACTGATTCCAGTGTAGGATTCAGCTTCAACCCACTTTAAGAAGTAGTCCACAGCTACTATAATGAACTTGTGGCAGTTGGTCGATGATGGTCTGATTTCTCCTATGATGTCAATGCCCCAGGCCGAGAAAGGCCAAGGAGTGGCTATGTGTTATAGCTTGATTGGTGGCAAGTGACTAATGTTACCATGAATTTGGAATTCATGACATTTCTTGACTAGTCGCGTGCAGTTAGCTATCACGGTTAGCTAGAAGTAACCCATTCGTTGTATCTTCTTGGCTAACATTACTCCATTCATATGAGGACCATATGTTCCTGCGTGTATTTCTCGCATGACCTTGTTCGCTTTCGTTTGTCCCAAGCACTTGAGGAGGATTTTGTCGGAGGATATCCAAAATAATTGCCCTTTGATGAGCCTAAAATGAACTGCCAACTTCCATAGGATGGTCTTGTTAGCATCCGTAGCTTCTGTAAGAAAGGTCCTATTTTTGAGGTATTGAAATATGTCACCATACTAGTGCTCTTGTTCGATGGAGACTTACATGATTAAAGTGAGATAGTATGGAGCGTATGCAACTTCTGCCATTATTGGTTTCATATGTTGTTGTTTAGGGTTTTCCCACATGGAGGCCAAGGTGGCTAGTGAGTTTGCTATTTGATTATCCTCCCTTAATAGATGTTGAAATTTGCATTTCCCAAAGAGGGATGCCTTTGTCCATACGGATTCAAGGTACGGTCAAAGTGATTCTTCCTTCACTTCCCAGTTGCCTATTACTTGCTTGATGATCAGAGCGGAGTCTCCTATAACTTTTGCTTCTTCTAATCCTAATGTGAGTAGCGAGCTCAGGCCAAATAGACATGCCTCATATCCGGCGCCATTGTTAGTTACTAGGAACTCTAAACTTTTGGAAAGCGGGATCAATCCTCTTTCAGAGGATATAATTATGGCTCTTAGGCCGATTCCCTTGCGATTCACTGCCCCGTCAAAGAACATGGTATACCTCCGGGGTTCATTTGCTATCGTGGCTAGCTGTTTGTCTGAGAACTCAAGGTTCTCAATGTAATCGAAATCCAAAGGTTGGTTGGCCAAAAATTCTGCCCCAGCCCATCCTTTGATCACTTTTCTAGTGACGTACTCGATGTCGAACTCTGATAAGAGTAACAACCATCAGGCTAATTTCCTGACCAAGGAGGGTGCTTGATAAAGGTACTTCATGGGATCTACCTTTGCAAGCCTAGATTTTATAGGACTGAAAGTAATGTCTGAGTTTCTTGGTTAACCATACCATGGCGGCACAGGTTTTCTCAACTATAGTGTATCGGGTTTTGTAATCCAAAAGTTTCTTGCTGAGGTAGTAAATGGCATGTTGTTTCTTATCCTCGTGCTCTTGTACTAGCATGGCCCCTATGGAGGTTTCTTTAATGGCTAGGTACAGGGTAAGCGATTTACCTGACATAGGCAGCTTCAGTACCGACGGGCCGTGATCTTTTTGAAGGCTTCTTGGCATTATGGATTGCAAACGATCGGTTGATGTTTCTTGAGGAGTTTGAATATGGGTTCACAAACAGTGGTCAATCTTGCGATAAACCTGCTGACATACTGTAGGGATCTAAGAAAACTTTGGACTTCCTTTTCGGTCTTAGGTAGAGGTATATTGAGGATTGCCTTCACCTTGTCGGGATCAAGTTCTATACCTCATTGGCTGACAAAGTGACCTAGCAATTTCCCAGAGGTCACTCCAAAGACACATTTCTTTGGGTCGAGTCGCGAATTACATTTTTCTACCCGGGTGAGGAAGCGATTGAGCACAGCCAGGTGCTCTTCAGGGGTTGGTGATTTTACTAGCATATCATCCACATATACTTTGACCTATTTATGGATCAGGTCATGGAGTAAAGTGGTGACTGCCCTTTGATAGGTTGCCCCTATATTCTTGAGTCCGAATGGCATGACTTTATAATAGTAGACCCCCCATTTTATGATGAAGGCTGCCTTAAATTTGTCAATAACATTCATCAATATCTGGTTTTATCCTGAGAAGCTGTCCATGAAGGAATACGTGGTCGCCCTGGCTGCACCGTCAATTAGTACAATCTATGTGAGGTAAAGGGAAGTGATCATTTGGTGAAGCTCTATTGAGATCGCAGTCGACACAGACTCAGACTCTCCCGTCCTTCTTTGCAACTGGTACTATATTGGCCTACCATTTTGGGTATTCCACAAATTCTAGGAATTTAGCTTTGATTTGCTTGGTTAGATCTTTCTTGACCTTTTTGGCTCACTCGGGTCTTAACCTTCACAGCTTTTGTTTAACCAGCCGGATTTTCAGATCAGTGGGAATTTTGTGTTCTGCAATGGTCCTATCGACTCCGGGCATGTCATCATAGGACTAGGCGAATGCTTTTACATGCAATTTGAGTACTCTTACTAATTCTGTCTCAAGTTTGGGACTATGGTCATTAGAAATTAATATCATCTTGGGGTCATCTTTGGTACCCAAATTTATTCCTATTGTAAGAGTGTCGTGAATACTAAAAATGCTTAGCGTATGGTGCATGAAATCGAAAGCATGACACAAATAAGTGTAGTCGTTCATTTTATTGTCATTATCACTTTCATAATACAAGTTGTTAAGCTCAAAGACATCAGAAACTGAAGCATCATTATCGACTTCTAGAATGGTAGTTTCCTCTTTTGAAATCTCTGCGCTGCCGTTGGTGTTTGTATCTTCAACCTTGGACTTTCCCTTGATCATGAGTTGGGCCAGCTCAACGATTATTTTGTCCATTCCTTCCTCAGATTCTTCTTTTTATGATTTTGACTCGATCTTCTTGTCTTCAAGGTAGGCTTCCATCAGCTTAGCCAACCTTACTGCTAGTTCTTTGACACTTGACTGGTTCGTTGTCTTTTGCCTCTTGGGGGCTTCTTCCTCTAACAAGGTCTCCTTTTCTCAATTTGCTTCTTGTAATTAGCTAAGCGAGTGGGGCCTTCAAAGCATACAACGTCTGAGAATATCTAAAAGCTGGGCACTTCTCCTTCTTCAGTCTTGATTGGCTCGTGCTCACCTTGGTAAAGGATCTCTTCGGGATGAATGAAGATTTCTGACATTTGGCGCCTTCTAGACCATTCCCTTCATCAGTTCCTGCCCTTATAACCTAGCCCAAAGGGGCTATGGGAGCCTATTGTGAATTTAAATTCTAGGGGGCCTTGTTCTTGTGCCCCGAGGCTAGCTCCTAGAGTTAAGTGCCGGTCTATATAGTTTTTTTACCCATTCGGACCATTGGGTTGGTTTCTCATCCTTCCCTATGGTTGCTATTAGAAATCTGCCTACGTATTCTGGGATCGCGCGTATGGTAGCTATAGTGGATTCCTCATCAGCCTCGAGGGTTACTATCTTCCCCTTGTAAGGGATTTTCACCTTTTGGTGCAAGGTGGAAGGGACGCCTCCCAGTGCATGAAACCACGGTTGACTGAGTAGCAAGTAGAACGTGACCGGGATATCGATGATGGTGAAAATTATGAGGGAATCGACTTCCCCTGACTTCACTGTTGCCTCAAAAGTCCCTAGGAAGGACCTCTTCGAGTTATCATATGCTTTGATAACTGTCCTTGACTTCTTGAGCATCCCTTTGTTCAACCCCAAGATTGGTAGGATCTTTCGAGGGTAGACGTTGAGTACAAAGCCATCATCCACCATGACACAGAGCATTACTCGATCTAGTATCTCAATTTTCAAGTACAAATCCTGATTGTGGCATAGCCTATCATTTTGTAGCTCCACCTCAGAGAAGATAATCTCAGAAGATTCGACGGGGATCCCGCATCCGATCAAGGCACACACTTCTGCCAGTGAGGCTAGTGATGGTGCCTCCATTTCTATCAAAATTTTCATTATAGCCCTCCTATGTATCTGGGATCCCCGTAAGAGATCCCAAATACTCATCCTAATAGGGGTGTTTATTAATTGTTCAACTATTAAAATGCTGACTCCCTTCATCGGGTTATCTGTCGGTGGAATCTGTACAGGGCTAGGATTAACTTGGACCTAAGGCTGATAAATTCTCCCACTTCTGGGAACATGGTTGATGCGCTCCTATCATTCTTGGGGAGTACCCTCGGGCTCAAACACTGTGAACTTATCAAAATCTTCTTCAAAAGGGATGTCTTTTAGCCGTATGGGCCTATCAATGCATGGGGCCAGGGTCTTCGCGCCTTTTGGCCTGCAGTGTACATTCGTTAGTAATGTTATAGCAGGGATTGCTCGAAAGATTTCATCTATCACATGTGCTTGTGGTTCAATCCCCTTGATCATGTTAACAACATTAGAACGAGCTAGGACCAATTCATCTAGTATTTCCATGATCTTCGGATGGGGTGCCGTTGTGAAGAACGGGTATGCCCAGGCTGCGGGCACGTCTCTGGGGTACAACTCCATCCTGGGCGGGTCTCCCCTTGGTCCCTCATCAGGCTCTTCCATGGTGAAGTGATAGAGAAAGGCTTGACTTAAGATGCCCTAAAAGAAGCAATAGCGGTGCGTGGCTGAATTATTCCAAGTCCGATTGTACCATTGTAATGCACTCCCTTCAAGAGTGGTGGAAACGATTTCCGGCCAATGGTGATAATGTTCATCCATTAAATTTATTACTTTGGTGAATATTGTGAGGTAGATCCGAGGATACCCGCTCCTATCATATTCGAGTTCTGGTGGCAACTAGGGGAATAGCATGGTCCCGTGAGTATCTTCCCAGGCTGTTGTAGACTCATGGGCTGCGTTAAGCCTTCTGTAGAATCTTGGGTCATCTTGGATACTTGTGAGTGCTATTGGATTAATTACGGCATCAGATTGATGTCTCCTCCACCGCGGGGGTCTCCTATTCTCTTATTGGATTCTTTGGATAACTAGTCTTTCGATAAGGCGTCCAACCCCGATTACGTTGATTTCTATAGGTGAACCATCCATGATTCCCCGTAACACTTCTCTTATTAATCAAGAGTGTGGGGACTCAAGTTCAGGTGATGGTTGAGGGTTTGCAATCCCTTCCGGTGGTAGATCCCAGAAGAGTACTAGCTCTGGTGCCTATAATTGAGGATTAGCGGGGATTATCCTGACGTGTCCACTTGGATAATCAAGATCGTTATGCCGTTGCGATTCTATGGTAGTCACACCATATGACATTGGTCTGCTTGTCATAAAGTCAGGGTATGCCATGCTCTCTGGTCCTAGGGCTAATTTATCATTGCTTAACGCACCCCTAAATTCTGTTCCTCTTTTAGGGCTTGGGGTCAACTGGGCATGCCCCCTCGGAACGTAGGTGGACTCTTTATTGCCGAAGTATCCATGGTCACCTTTAGGATGAGGATGAGTATATTAAGGTGGCTCTTCCTTCGAAGGACCTATTTCACTAGGATATCTGCTGCTTTCCCCTACCTCAAAGTGGGGGCTCTGGTGGGAAGCCTACTCTCTGAATTTATGCTGATTTAGCATTTCCTCACACCATGAGAGCATGGTGATAGTGGTGCGATGGATCATATGTATCGTCTTATCTTTAGGTATGCTTACATATCTTTCGTATATGGGTTCGAAATGTATGCACTTAGGGGAGGGTGGAAGGACCTAAGAGTAGGATCCATCGTCATTTCTGAAGAACGGCATGTGAGGAGTGAATGCCTGGATGAACTTCTGATACATTAGTGGCCAGTCCCACTGCCTGTGGGGCAAGATTCAGAAATACCAAGCTTGGGCTTGACCAACCAAGAATGTGGGAAATAAGGATGGTGCCCCTATGACACTTATGTCATATAATTCCAAAGTTCAGAGGAACCACCTCAAGATTTCAATTCGGTCAGAATCCCCAGAAAACTTGATTTCATTCCCTTTCCAATTGGCTATGGTAAGGAGTTTGCATGCCCTAAGCTCGTCTTCATAGGCTGAGACTCTCTCAATCATATGCATCTCATCAAATATGGGATTGTCGTCAAAGCATGGATCCTCATCTTGGCTATCCAATCCCCATTCTTCTTCTTTCGTCAAGTGAGATGGCGTTGATGAATAGCACTTTATAGAGATCTGACTCAGCTTTATCTTCTTGGGGCCGAGATGTATAGTCGACTCCTAGCTTAATACTACATATAAAGAGTCACGACTTGAAAAGGTACGTGCTAGGCTTGCATTTAAGGGGGAAAGATCCCAATAACGTTCGATTGGCAACCCATTGTACCAATCGAAAACCTTATCATCGAGGAATATGGCTCACAAAGGTGGCACCGTGGTGCTACTGAGCTGTCAGAATAAATCAAGGAGGCTAACCAGATCAGGTCCTACCTCGATCCCATCATCTTTGACACTTATAAGGCCGGCAGTCCTTAAGTCTGCCAGTCATACTGCAACATTGCTTGGTTGCCACCAATCGGGTATGGTAGCCCCTTCGTGTTCTACAAGATATATTGCCTAATTGCCCTCATCAAGGGACTCTTGGAGTATTTTGAGTCTGTTTCTAGGGAAGATTTCTAAGAATTGGTGTTCTAGCTCTACCCGGTCCCACAATTGTCTAGGCGACATAGAAAGGTACCAATCTATTACATCCCCTGTGAGAAGTATGGGAAACACGGTGACCATACCGTAGGATGGGAAGTCATATTTTTCCAGGAGGTCATAGAATTGCTCCAAGAAAGTTACTTCATCAGTGTCCCCATTGTACTAGAGTCTTTCCACCGCCAAAGCCGCGAGTTTCCCTTAATCAGACAATTCTTTTGCACAGGTGTCAACCCTATCTATTTTTGTGAGTTGCCACTTGATATCACTTATCCAGAAGCTAGGATCAAACTGGGTTTTATTTCTCCCATCGTTATTGTCCTCATGGTGAAGGATAGCATTGACAAGGGATTCGAAGCTTAGAAGCGGGTTACTTTGGGTACTCGGCTTCCATTCTGGCTCCTCTAAATTCCCTTCTTGGATCATCTTTTGTAGATCCTACAGTAGTCGAACACATTCATTAGTCCTGTGCCCTTTTACCATGTGATATGCACAAAAGTTGTCTCTATCGGCCAGGGATAGTAGTACAAAGGGTTTTAAGCTTTGCATTCCCCCATATTTTCTTAGCTTAGTGAATATCTGAGACAGTGACTCGGTCCATCGTGAGATTGGTTGGGGCGGTGTCGGAGCGATTGCTGCACTAACAGCCTCAGTTTTCTTTTCTTCCCTCTTGGTATAGGAAGGTTTTGGCTGGTAGGATTTTAGGGGAGCTACCCTATCATACGGTTTATTTTTCGCATAATAGGCTGCCTCTTCCTGCCTGATGCGCTCTTCTTCATCATACTCAATTCTTTTGGCATATTCCACAACATTACCGAAAGTGTGGAATTTCTTCATTTTCATTTCTTCACAAAATTTGGGATTACACCCCTCCACCAGTTTGATGACTAGGGCATCCATCTTCGGGGCACCATCCACCAGTGATTGAACCATGACCAATCTATGATAGTAGTCTTTAAAGGGTTCTTTAATACCCTGTTGGACCCTCTCTAGGTCCTACAAGGTTATTTATACTCTGACATTGTAGGCATAATTCTTAATGAAGGCGGTACTAAGCAACTTTCAGCTTGACTTTCTTGGCTGGACACCCTCATATACCAATCAGTAGCTGGACCTCGAAGTGTTCTCTGAAATAGGTTTACCCGATGGACTTCCAGAACGCCCATACTCATCATAATGTGTAGGTATCCCTCAATGTGGGCTTTAGGGGAGCCTGTGCCATCGAATGGAGGGATGCAGGGCATGATGAAATTAGTGGGTAGTGGCTCTAGAATGAAGAGCTCAAACTTTTGCAGATCCATGTATTTAGTGCTGGAACATCCGGTAATGCATTTTAGCTTGGAGAGCATTTCTTCTAAATCAGAGAATTTCTTCTGAATCTCTGTAACTTTATCACCCAAATCGGAACCCAAAATTCTGGTTGCTCTCATATTACTGAAGACGACTTTAAATTTCTTGACAAAATCCTTAGAAAGGATCATGTCCTATACGGCTTTAAGCATTGCCTTGTGGTCGTCGGCCATTTCGTCGCTTTGTTTTGCGAGAGTGAGATCATCGGAATTTGCTTCCTCAGGGGCTCTTCTCTGAGGTTGTTTCTTTTTGGGTGCCAGCATAGGCAATTTTTAGTGAGATGAAATGAAAATAAATGAGTACATGACCATGCGTATGATGCACAAGCCTACAGGCACTTCTAACATGGTTTATATGGTGCATGCATATTTATACGATGTATGCGTATTGCCTATAATATGGGGTGGTGTTATTTTTTGTGTATTACTTAATACCAGAGGTATACATGATGGTATGCTCTAGGAGCGGGTTTTCTATGGTTGTATCGCTTAATACCAAGGGTATGCGCGATGGTGTGCTCTAGGAGTGACTTTTCTAGGGTCGTATCACTTCATACCAGGGGTATACATGATGGTGCACTCTGGGAGCGGCTTTTCTAGGGTCGTATCACTTAATACCAAGGGTATGCGTGATGGTGCACTCTGGGAGCAACTTTTCTAGGGTCGTATCGCTTCATACCAAGGGTATGCACGATGGTGCGCTCTAAGAGCAGTTTTCTAGGGTTGTATCTCTTAATACCAAGGGTATACGCGATGGTGCGCTCTAGGAGCAGCTTTTCTAGGGTCTTATCACTTAATACCAAGGGTATGCGTGATAGTTTACTTGCATGGTATGATTATTTCATGTTATGGCTGCAAGTAAATCGTGGTTAGCGGGTCATGCATGATACAATGTTTGAGCAGGCCAACATGTACCTTTTTAAACTCTCCCTTCCAACCTTATTACTCCATCATGGCGAGTATCTTTCCTAGGTGGGGGGGCTTTTTCCTCTATTACAAACCTGGGGTAGGCGAGGACGTGCTCTCTTTTTGTGATTTTAAGAAAATCGTTAGGTATCCCAAGGGAAAGTTTCTAGAACTGTATTTCCTATGTGCTAGGATAAGTCCAATAGGGTTATAGTTGATGGTAACCATACATTATGTACTTAAGCCCAAGAGCCCTAATCAAGTTCAGGAGCCCATTTTCCACGTTTAATATACTCATACCTAGTGGCCTTAATCAAGCCTACTAGATTACATTATACTACGCACGGTTGGTGTGTCCTAATTTCGTGTCCCTACACGAACTCGAGTCAAGTTCTAAAGACACGTCATTGAGAACACCGGGGTTTTGGGTGTAGACATATGCAGATGCTATGCAGTAAACCCTAATAATTTCAAATTGAAATGACTTTCATTATTTCATCTTAAATTGATTTTGTGGGAAATCAATTATAAAAGAGTATAATCCCTAGCAGGGTCACCACTGTGAGCGGGCGAACTTTTCATGGACCCTTTAGGGTCATAAATTGGATTGGCACGGCCAACGCAGGACTCCCGGGTTTTAATGCGGGGAGTTGCTGCTAGAGCGCGGGGCTCATTGTATATGTGAACATACTTGGCATTTCCAACTCGAAAAAGGGGTCGAGGACTCCTTTAGGGATTAGCCTTTTTATTGTAGGAGTAGGGTCCCTATTTTACACAATATTAGAGTCACCACCAGAATCAGCTCTTCTGATAAATTGGTGGTATAGCTGATCTGAGCAGGATTCTCATACCGATGAAAGAGAGATTCTGGTTCTGGATGAAATAGTTACTTGCCATTTGAATTTAGATAAATCAAATTTTTATTATGAAAATACTTTCATTATTTTAATAAGCAAAAGAAATGAGTTAGGGAGATACGACCTTTACGGGCCTAGCCCTTGGAACGTGGGCTCGGCTTGATTTGGATTACCTCATGAGGTGGTTAAGAATGCATGATTGAAAATAACACTTTGACCCTCAGTTACCTTTTGTTATTTGCAGGATGACTGGAAGGCCCGGTACTGACTAAGACCTCGTTTGCTTTGGATTTCTTCAAGATTTCTGTGGAGATAATCTTAAGGAATTTTGTAGTGGGTTTATTTGAGTGTTTGGGAATGAGTGGGTA
This sequence comes from Euphorbia pulcherrima, assembly GCA_947683365.1. Lineage (NCBI taxonomy): Eukaryota > Viridiplantae > Streptophyta > Magnoliopsida > Malpighiales > Euphorbiaceae > Euphorbia > Euphorbia pulcherrima. The sequence goes on from CANTUS010000014.1 coordinate 49,092,120, forward strand.
GCTCTTTAGCTAAAAGCTATTTTAAGGAAGGGTGTCTATACCTTGGTATAACTTTGGGATATTTTTGGTATAGGCTCAATACTATACGGTATTTTAAGGAGGGGACTGCTTTAATTTTGCTTGTGCTTACTATTTCTGTTGATTGCCTCCCTTTAGAAATGATGGGAACGATTTCCTTTTATAGAAATTTTGCGAGCATCGATCGACACATATGGCAGTGTCGATCAACACAATGGATGTCAGAATAGCTTCGCTGAGTCATCAGGTCTAGATTTCCTTATGAGCGTCGATCGACACAATAGGGAAGCATCGATTAACACAATTTGGGTGGTGATAGCCTTGCTGAGTCATGGTTGTAAGCTTGATAAGTCAGCAGAGAAATTGACATGTGGCAGCATTGATCATCACAATAGAATAGGATCAATCGACGCAATGTGTGGTGTAATTAGTGTCGATCGACACTCAGGCTTAGGATGTCAGATTCCTATTTCCTTAGAGGGGTTTGTAGTTTAGGTGAAACATGGTCCTTTATTAGTACTGGCTTGCCATCTCCTGAAAAGGTCTTGGACATCATCAGGCCTGGGATGGATCGTGCTCACAAGGGTACAAAGCGCATTAATACTACTCAAGCAAATCACTTGAAGAATCAAGTACAGATGTTAAGTGCCAAACTATTTAGGATAAGTAGAGAACTAGCCTTGTTGAAGGAAGCATTCGAAAGTCAGAGCCCACAAATCAAAGAAGAAATCCGGATCCTTCACAACAAAGAAGAAGAAATGATTGCAAACAATCATAAGGGCAAAAACATGCAGTAAATCACAAACAAAAAGGGTTTATGATAAAACCACCTCAAGAATAGAGATTCTTTGATATTTAAAAAGAAAAAGGGGTAATCATCACCTGCAAGTCAAGCTAAGAGAGAAGCTGGAACAAACAATACATGTCCTCGGATGCACTTACTGTGGTAAGAACAATCATACAGCTTAAGTATATAGATTCAAAAATAATCATAACACTCTTCCATAACCTGAAAAGGTGACTAACCCGAGAGGATCTAAGTCTGATTGGGGACCCAAAATCACGTAATCTATTTTGTAGGTATGTCTTGAATCCACACAAAGATTAACAAACCTAACAAATTAATAGTGGAGGATCAAGGTAGATGACTTATGGTGAAATACCTTTATCACACTAACCCGGATGAGAAAATAAGTCAAAATCAGGAAGATATATCTGAGGAGGAAGAGAAGCTTTCAGAAACTAATCCAGTGCTATCTCCAAAATCAATATTGGCATAAGATAATCTCTACATTCATGAAGATAAGGAGATGAAGGCAAGAAGTTGATCATATCAGAAAAACCAGATTAACCCTCAAAATTATGCATTTTTAAGGAGCCATTCAAGAAGAAATTAGTGCTAAAGCAAATCATCCAGTTTTAAAGACTAAAAGCATCAGGATCATGTTCACAAGATTCTCTAAAGGATTCTGGCAACACACTATACCAAGTTAACAAAACTTAAATATGGACACTACAGTGTTAAAGCCAAGAATTAAAAGGGGTTCCGGAAAAGGAAAAGTAAGATTTACTCTAAAAGCAATCTCTAGAAGAGAAAGTCAATGAAGAAAGGAGATGTGCACAAATGCTTAGTTCGGAAGAAGAATCTTGCCAGCTCAGCAGACAGATATGATAAATAGTAGTAAAGGCGCTGAAAAGTAACTGTGAGTACCTGTACATTTTTGAATTTCAAACGTTTCTTGTACAGTTATTGGGCGGTAAAATCCAATAGTTGGAAATTAAATAAATCGTTCCCATTCTTCGATTTAGTCGCCATTAACCTCCCTCAAAATTAACTGTCATCAATCCAGTTAGTTTTAATTGCCTCCGAATTACCAAAATTCCCTCACCTTTAAAACTCTATAAAAAGCCCCAAAATTTCTCTTCATCTTCATCGAGCAACAAATCTGTAGTTACTGTGCTATTTTACTTTCAAAAACACCAAAATTTATAAAATCCTTTCTAAAATGGAAAGAACTAAAAATCAAGCCGTCTTCTTCCTAAGAACCTGGCTCTAGTGGACTCTCTAAAAAATGAGGACTTTATCCCCATCAGATTCAAAGACACAGACACTATTACTCCATCTGATTACTTGGATGATGAGTACCTCTTTACCACAGAACCTTACTCTAAACTCCTTCTAAAGGACCAACATTTGGAGATCTTTCTTCGGATGAAAAACCCAACCCAGCCAGTTCTAGTCAAAGAATTCTACAAAAACCTAAAAGTTCACAAGCACTATGACGCACTCCGGACTATAGTGTAAGGGAATGAAATCACAATCACCCCTAAATTCTTTGCCACTCATTTTAGGATAAAGCATAGTGGAGTAATCATAAAGAATGATGGAGATGAGCTCACTATTAAATATGATCCTCAGATATGGCTTCCGAAAAGGTTCTTTGGGGACAAAACAGCCATACACTGGCCAAAAATGCCAAGGACTCTTCACTTTGTAATGGCAAGACTCATCTTAGTCCAAAAGGGATATCTTAACACTACCTCAACCTTCTAGCACTATATTATTTAACATTGGGTTGAGAGCAGAGAAGTCAATATGCCAGTCTTGTTCATTCACTATATGAAGTAACACATGTACTCCCATGGGGCACTCATCACTAAAAATCCTGCACAATATCAGGTGGATCTGTCTAAAGCTAAATCGGATCAAGGAAAGTCCATCCTTGAAAAGAATTTTAAGAAACTTACTTTGTATGAGAAGTAGGATGAGGAGAAGGCCTTAAGACAAAAGAGGGAAAAATAAGAAAAGAGCAGAGTCCGAAAAATTGGAGATACAGTTGAAAAAGCTCCAACAATAAAAGAGCCAAGAACCACCAGACCCGAGGCTCAAAAGAAAATTGATTTAGAGCTTGTGGTGGAAGAAGATTTGGAAGAAGAAAATAAGGATAATTTGACTCCTACACTAATCCTGGAGCAGACTTCGGAGAAAACTAAGAAGAGATTAACCAAAGCCACGACATCTAAAGTGGGAAGAAATAGAGGTGCTACTCAAATCTTTGATGTGGCTGAAGAAGAAGTTGCCCCCAAAAGAAAGTTAACCAAAAAGGGACAAACCTTTTCTAAAGCCATGAAAGCGAAAAGGACATGGGAAGCCACTACTGAAACTCAGCTTTCGGAGTATCTGAAATTCAATGAGATCATGCAAATTGTATAAGCAAACCAAAAGGGGAGTGAGCCCATTCCAAATATGGAAGGACTCGGAGGCTCATTCGAAGCAGTCAATATAGCAATACCTCTAGAACTAAAAAGCTCTAACTCTCAAGCAAATCTTCCAGAATCTCATCTTACTCCAGAAGTTGGAAACACTGAAAGTCCTAGAAAGGCACAAGTTAACAAAATTGAAAACATTGCCAACTTTCCTAAGGATCAAGCTCAAGTAGCTACAATTATCCCAGCTCAGCTACTTGAGGAGGTAAACATTGACTTAAACACTGTCTATACTAAAACTGAGCTTGAAGAAAATAAAGGCAACTTAAATGCAAATGCATTTAAAGAATTTGAGCCTAGCCTAGAATCAAATATTCCAGAGGAGGGAACTAATATGAGATCTGAAGAGAATGCCACATTAGCTAACTCAGAGGATGAGGTCATTCTAGAGAAACCGAAGGAACAAGGAGAAAGGAAAAATGATGGAGAAGATGAGAAATCTAATGATAGTGGTGAGGATGATGAGGATGATGAAGAGGAGAAGAATGAGGAAGAGGATAAGGATGAAAGCTCATTCACTCCATGCTTTGAGCTCAAGCCTAGATCAAACACTCCAAACACTGAAAGTCCTAAAAAATTGAGAATGGGTTGGGAACTAATATAGGAAGCAGCTACTGAGGACAAGAAGGGGCAACAAGCAGAAATTGAGCCAATCCTCCGAGACATATAGGCAAGACTGGGAAAGATTGATTCATCCACTCAAAATATATCAATTTCCTAGGACTTGAAGTCTGAACTAGAAGGAGTAAGGAGGAAACTATCTGATATTGAACAAAAGGTGTGTAATTCTCAAGATGCTAAAAATGTAGCTGAAAAAGCTGTATCTAAAGTTACTCCAGCTTTGGAAAAAATATCTAGTGAGGTTGCAGAAGTAAATCAGTATGCACTACAAACATCATTTGAAGTGGAATCAAGCAAAGGTACCATTCTTAAACATGTAACCTTCTCCTCAAATAGACTAAAAGAATACATGGATCAGAAGTTTGGAGACTTACTTAGGTACTAATTGTCAAATAGGCCTCTTTTCAATGGAGAATACTCTTGCCAACTTGAGAGATATGTTTAATATTGAGCTCCGGCATCTCAACGAAGGCATCCACAACAACGTCAAAACTTTAATAGATGAAATTCAACAACTAGGATCCTCACTATTAATTGAGTTTAATAGCTCCATCCAGATTAGCGCTATCCATATTTAACTCCATCCGGATATATACATAAGAGTCTTCTACTCCCATTCTTCCAGCAACTTATTCAGCACATAGGAGAGACAATCTATGGGGGCTCTAAATGCATGTTATCTCTGATTTGAGGAATGCTCCCATATTTTGAAGAAGAAGACAGAGAATATGCTCTTAAGCATCATCCTTATCTCACAAGATCCTATGTTGAACTCCAAAAATCGCTTAAGCCTATCTACATTGTGACCTCAACCATAAATTGTCGAGCAAAAACTGGCTGGGAATCCGGATTATATGCTTCTTTTCGAAGCTTGGGAAAGACAGTGGAATAAGAGGAGAGTGATTGAAATCGTTCCTCCAATTGATGCCAACAAAAAGGGGGAGAAGGGAAAATAGAAAGAAGCAATTGCAGAAGCAAAGAAGGGCAAAAATCCTCAGCCATAGCTAGATTTATAGTACAATTTTATAATAGCTAGCTATGTACTTAATTTCACATATAACCTTCTATAATTGTAATACTGCACTTCAATGATGTTAACTATTGTTAGCAGTAGAAGTTATATAGTGAAATCATCATTCAAAATTGCTTCTAAGTATAACTATCAATTATATTTCAAAAACTAGCTAATATGTAAAAATATTGGGGGAGTTAGGATGCTAGAATTATGGGGGAGAAAATCATGTAAATGACTAAGTATCAAGAATCATACTTAGTCATATATCCCTTCTGTATACTTCTGTCCGTAGGTTTTTATTTCCATCAAAACGGGGGAGATTGTTGGAAAGACAACATCCGAAAGCAACTGCAAAGAATCAAGAAGATTGCATTCGGATCATAGTTTTGAAAGGAAACAAAATCCAAAGTCTAAATTAACCATTCGGATGTCATTACTAGAATCAAGAAGAATGCGTCCTAATTAAAGGTCTAGAAGGAACAAAACTCCAAAGCTCAAATGGATCATCCGAATTATGGTTTGAAGGAAACAAACCATCAAGTACAAAAGGATTGCATTCGGACTTAGCATCAAATATAAACAAGTCAATTAAGTTCGAGGAAATATGCATCTGGTTTAAAAAATAGAAGATAACATCCCCAAGTATAAGAATGCAATATTTGGAGAAGTCAATTGATTGAATAAGTCAACTGATTAAAGTATCATCCAGACATATTGAAATATGGAGATATCCGGATGATTCAAAAGACAGACAAAGGGAAAATATTTGAATAATAGTTTTCCCTCCAATATTGGTCTTAGTCAAAGTTCCTATTTGCCTTGGAGACTGAAAAAGTAACAGCTTGCACAGATTCAGAAAAAGGATAAAAGGACAGACACAGAAAGAGAAAAAGGTAACAACCTTTTTACATAGACCAATAGCAAGGTGCATAGAGTCCAAAAAGAAGAAAAAGTTGCCTAGAATCTGGCAAAACACGAAATGCCAAACAAGTTTAAGGGGTTGTTTGAGATACTTTAAAGTGCAGAGGGTAAATAGGGGTTTTGGGACAAGTTCAGGGGGGTCTTGATGTATTAAGCCAATTATGTATAAATAAAGGATAAATAATTATAACCTCCCTTAGTTTTGACATAATATACTACTACCTCCCTGTGTTTTAAAAACCTAATTTATACCTCCATTTGTTTTGCATTTTCTTATTACTACCCCCTCTAACAAATTTTAAGACTTTCATTCAAAATTATTGACGTTGCATATATATTTTTCATAGTATTTGCTTAACATGTGATCAGAACTATTGGTTTTTGAAGATATTTTTTGTTTGTTCACTTATTTTTTTGAAATTTTATTACATTCTAGTGTTACGATTGCATTAGAACAAACAAGCATAAAATGGACAAATTAAAAGAAAATTGGAAATAAAAATATCACAAACAATAGTAATTTTGATATAAATGTATATCTTGGTAAATTTTAGTGAAATAATGACATAATAATATATAAAGGGACCTAACAATATAATAAAAGTAAAGTATAGGGAGGTTGTAATGAGAAAATGCAAAACACAGAGATGTAAAAATTAGGTTTTAAAAACAAAGTAATGTAGTAGTGTACTATGTCAAACCTAAGGGAGGTTATAATTATTTACCCAAAATAAAATAAGAGTTGTTCTATGGTGACTTTGTTTTTTCCTTACTTTGCCACTATCAACATTGAATTTGACTTCACCCTACTATTCACTAATCAAATGGTGATGAAAGATAAAGTAACTTTTACTTTATAAAAAACAAAGTCATCATAGCCTTCACTATAAAGTAGTTTTTAGAAATATATACTTGTCTTCTTAAACTTAAACAAATAGTTACCGATAGTTATTATTGGTCCCTATGAGGGGTGATATATGAGTCAAAGGGGGGGGGGGTGATTGACTCATTTTTTATTTGATGTGAAATAATAGACTTATAGATCAAATGTTTTAATACTTGTGTTTGGCTCAAATTCTATTGCTGAATGGAGTTTTGATTTTAAGTTAATTCTATGATGGTTATTTACTCTTTGGCAAAAATATAAATGATATTAACAGCTCAAAGTAAATGAATGCAATGTAAATTAAATCAAACATAAAATTTTTATGCTGGTTCGGCCCTGTCAACATCCAGTCCCTGGAGTTTCCTCATGCGAGCTTAAATCTACTATCAATCACTCCTTCTAAGGCGGAGAAGCCTTTACAATTTGGAATCCTGTTGCCCGCACAAAGTACCCTCTTCTTGCTGCTTTTGATTCCCCAATCTAAGAGTACCATTCTTTTAAATTCTTCTAAAGCTCCAACTTCTCCTAGTTGTGTTTAAGATGGAAGACCTCATCACCCGCCTAGTCTTGTATGTGTATCAAAGACCTCACCAAGTCACACTTGCCTAGTCTTTGACTACCTTCTTATGGTTGTAAAGAGATTGAGTGATCATGTACTTTGTTATCAAGAATCACTTTAACAACAGATATGAGTTCTTTTGTTCTAGCGAGCTTTTGATTTACAAACTAATATTGGAAGAGATTTATTTTCTTGTTGGTTTGCAGTATATAGATGAAATGGAGTGTGATTTTTTTAGAATTACTAGACAATATGTTTGAGGTGGATACATGTGTTAGATATGATGTATGCCCTTAAGGCAATTAGGGCGATATATCTTCATTATGTAATGGTACGAATAATTTATTTTATTAATAAAAGCAGTTAACCTTTTATTTATATCAATGTGTTCATATATATTATGACTAGTTAAAATATATTCATTGAAATCTGTGTATAAAAGTCCTTGACATATTATAACATGAAGTGGGAGATCATAGTTGGACCATGCTTAGTGAGATCTGCTTCATGTGCAACTATGATTATGTCTAAACTATCCCTAGTCATAGCTTCATCAAGAAAGGATATTGATGAAGCATCAAGACTAGCATGTGGTCAACTTTCTTGGAATGGTTACAAGCAGTTAATCTCCTATAACTGAAGGTGGTACCTTAAGAATGACACATGGATACATATGGTAGATATATTGGAGACCATGATAAGATAAACACTTGGTATATATATCAAAGTGTTAGTGTTTATCTTTATGCAGTAGCTTTGCGAATATCCTCATACATGCGATACTAGTTGCCTTGTGTAGTACTATTGCTATACATTGGGTCATACCTATTCACTCGTTAATTTAGGGTGCCATGAGTGATTATAGGTATAGTGATGACATAACTTTGGTAAGCTATGTAGTCGGAAAGAATCCATCGCTCTAGATATATTAAGGAGTTGTACCTAGCCACTAATTGAAGTGATGATTGCTATAAACCTCTAATCAGAGTATGTGTTTGATAGAATAGTTTCCAGTCAAACACATTATGGTAAAAATAAATATACTTCGTTAATAAGTAAATAACTAGGATAGCTTGGAGCAACCTTGCTATTAGTGTATTAACACTTTAACCGAACCCAATAAACCAGATGGTACTAATATTAAATAATGGAAGGAGTTCATCGTACTGGGCAACTATTGCATTAACCAGGATTAAGTCATAAGCACAAATGACATTCTAAGTAATGGGGGATGGTGGACCCTTGCTAGAGGTATACTACAGTCATTTAAGATAATCAAGTTCTAATCACGGGGCTAGAACCTCGAGCCAATTGTTCTTATAGAACAAGGATTGATTAACCTTTAACAGCTCCATACTTCGGGATCGTATAAGGTCATACACATTGGACTTTAATCGGACCGAGTAAAGAATTAATAGACCTGGTCTATTACCAGAATATTAAATGTAGACTAGTTAGACCATTACCTGGTTAGACAAAAGATTTTATTTATTGACCGGTAACTAATTTATTAGGGTCATAAAATAAATTATAAATATTTGAATTGTATAAAAGGGAATTTTTTCGAACGGGTTAGACCCAGAAAAATTTGGACTGCAAATGGGATGTAGGACTCACGACACGTTGCATCGCAACGTGCATGAAAGCCCGCACCCTGGGCTTGCAAGTGCCGCAAGCGGCACTTGCGAAGGCTCGCATGACTAGGCTCGCCAGCACTACCATAACAGCGCTGGAAGCCCAGCACAGGATTCCTTAAAAACCCAACTTACGATACGTACAGTGTGCCAAGCACGTTGTGTGTGCGGGCTAACACGTGTGTGGGATGTGCTTTGGGGGAAGCCAAATGGCTACCCTAAGCCTATAAATAGGCACTCCCTTCCCCTTTTTAACACAACATCTAGCTCTTCTTCTAAGTCTTGACTTGAGCTTCTTGAGTTGACTTAAAGGAATATTTTGAGGTGCCTCGAATATTTTGAGACACCTCTAGTTAATATTTTCGGGTTGGGTTTTTGAAGTGGCCTAACAGCTACTCAAAGCTCTGCAGTTCTTCCTCATTGGGAGGTTTCAGTTGGTGGGGTTCGTGTGGATACTCATAGAGGCTATCCTACACTTGGAGGTTTGTGCAAGGAGGTTCTGCCAGAGCACGCTTTAACTGGTAAGTTTCTCTTTTAATTATTAAGTCTTTTTCTTTAAGCATTTTTAGACTTAATAATTATGCTTAGGTTATTATTTGCATGCTTAGTTTATTTTATTCTTAGGTTATAGCTTAGAGTTATAACATGCTAGGTATAGAATATTTATGCTAGGATATAACTTAGAGTTATGGTATGCTTAGCCTATGCATGATAACCTAGGTAGAGAATTAATTTAGTTAAGGCTTTTATTAATTATATGCAACTAATAGGAGTTCCTAGGGACAAGGGACAAAATTTATAATTTCCGCCATGCCTGTTGTTAGCACAGGTCCGTTCTAGCCCCGAAGAGGAATTATGCCTATTTCAATCAGTGATCAGACAAGAGAGCCAAAAGGACCGAATTGTCATCCAAAAATCCAAAATTCAAAAATTCACATTCTAGTGAAGCTTCAATTTAGCATTTCCTACCAAAAATCAAAAAGTCAAAATTTTGGTCAAAACAAGCGATGAGCCCACGAGCTAATTACCTAGGCAATGAGCCCTCCGGCTCATTACCTCCGTCCTATAAATGGCAGGCCAAACATTCAGTTTAAGGCAGTAGTTAAAATTTACATAAAATCATCCTTTCCATCGTAGTTTCAGGAGTCCTAAAAGCCCTAAAACCCTGCCAAAACACTTGCAAATCCGAGCTTTATCACCGACATTTGGTATAAACTCATTTTCTGGTCTTTTTAGATCAAGAACTCATAGTGATCTTCAGTCTAAAAACGACTCAATTCTTAAAAGTCCCCACGATTTTCTTTAGGAATAATCCAAGATTATACCCATAACTTGGGTTAGATCTATTTTCCAACCAAATCATGATCTTTGACAACTTCGGTCCCGCACCGGCTCTCAAGTCATCCTGGATAGACGAAAAGGTAAACCGAAGGTAATTGGCTCTACACCAAAATTTAAAATTCATTTTTACTATTTCCATTATTGCATATTGTATTCCATTTGACTGGTTAAGTAAGCCACTGGTGCCACTTAAATTATAATGTGTAAATAAGTGTACTGGTACGGATAAAATATCTAGAATGTGAAGAAACTCTATCTGAGTTTCCTGGCCAAAACCCAAGTGCTACCGTTACTCTGCCAAAATTTTGGTAGAAATTATCAATTTATTATGCTGTTATAATGCCTATTTTATTTTTGAATTTATTTTTTAAATAAAGCCATTGTAATGCCAAAATTACCACATAAAACAAAATTCCAAAATTAATCCACTTAATTTGAACAACATTAGTACCTATTATGTCCGAACTCATAATCTCATTTTCTTTTTGGTATAAAAATCCCATCATGGATCAGTATACCACAATTCCCGATGGAGCTGAACTGGGTGGCGACTCTATTTTATTTTTAAATAAAGTAAAAATGCTTTATTTTAAAAATATTTTTTTTATTAAAATGTGTAAATATATTTCTCAATATAATCATATTTTGACTTATAAAATGCCATAATTTTCACACTCAATAAATTTACGTGAAAAATAATGAAATAATTTTCTCTTTAATAAAATCAGACATTTTATTATAAAAGAGGCACGCGAATTAAAGCGAACCGAATTTTCTCAAACCAAACCAAACAATGCGGTTTCCTCAAACTATACCAAAATGCGCTCCGGGCACCGCACTCTGCGTGCAAAACCCCTCCAAAACCCCTCGCCCGCTCACAGTGGCGACTCCGCTGGGGAAATTATTTTTTTATAAAAACCTATTTTTTATAAAAATTCTTTTTTTGACATAATAATTAAAATATTATTCAAATTAAATTTAGAATTACAAAATATGTGGTAATTTCAGCACTACACAAGGTTTAGGGTTGCATAGCATCTGCATATGATACCCTTAAACCAATTTAGGTGTCTTTTGGTGAAGTATCTCCAAGTTCTCTTAGGGCTTGAGGGCTATGGATCTGATCACACCCCTTGCATAACGTACAAGGACCTTTCTCGCTTAAGGGCAAGACTACCCGAGTATATTATATGTGGAAAGGATTCCTTTGGTTCGCTTAGCGCCACTAGATCTCGGTACACAAAGGCGTAGGGTGCTCAATCTCACCCAGTCTTGAGACCAAAACCCACATATAGATGAACCGTAGACACTTTCCCATAGGTTTACCCAAAAAAACCAAGAGTGCATGCGAGAAGACTCGACTAAGTCCCCTGTTGACTTTAAAGTGAAGTAACCCATTAGAGTGAAAAGGGCGATAGGCACGATCTAACCGTTTGCTACATGTGTAACTTTATTAAATATAAATAAACTAAAAATGAACATCATGAACATTATGATTGTGTGAAAACTAACCATATCTTTGTGCAGCCATGGCATTGATGTGTGACATACCATTTTGTTTCCTTAGCCATAGGAACCTAAGATAAACCAAGACCAATAAGTCTACCTAGGCTTAACCCATAAGCCAAAACCTAAAACTAATCGAGACCAGTTAGTCCATCTAGGCTCAACCCATGAGCCAAAATAAAATAATACCAGTGAGTCCACCTAGGCTTAACCCATGAGCCAAAATAGACCGAGACTAGTGAGCCCACCCAGGCTCAACCCATGAGTCAAAACATGCAAACCCATCGAGTGACCAGCGAGTCAACTCACCTTTAACCATCGAGACAGCCTTTCGAGTGACCAGCGAGTCAACTCACCTATGACCATAGAGCTAAACCCATTGAGTGACCAGCTAGTCAACTCACCTTTGACCATCAAGATAATCTTTCGAGTGACCATCGAGTCATCTCACCTTTGACCATCAAGACAGACTTTCGAGTGACTAACGAGTTAACTCACCTTTGACCATAGAGCCAAGCATTTTGAGTGATAAGTAAGTTAACTCACCTTGGACCATCGAGTCAACCTTTGAGTGACCAGCGAGTCAACTCACCCATGACCATCGAGTCAGCCCTTGAGTGACCAGCGAGTCAACTCACCTTTGACCATCGAGTTAGCCTTTTGAGTGACCAAAGAGTCAACTCACCTTGACCATTAAGTCAGCCCTCGAGCAACCAGCGAGTCAACTCACCTTTAACCATCGAGATAACTCACCTTTGACCATAGGGTCAAGCCTTTTGAGTGACCAGCAAGTCAAGTCACCCTTGACCATCAAGTCAGCCTTTGAGTGACCAGCGAGTCAAGTCATCCTTAACCATCGAGTCAGCCCTCGAGTGACCAGCAAGTCAACTCACCTTTGACCACCGAGTCAGCCCTCGAGTGACTAGCGAGTCAACTCACCTCTAATTATAGAGTCAACCCCCAAGTGTCCAGTGAGTTGAGTCACCTTGGACCATCGAGTCAAGCCTAATTTGATTCGAAACCCCGGTCTTTGAACCATGTGTGATTAATATTCCATGAATATTATAAACCCTAGCCTAAACAATTGGCACACACCCAACACCCAACAAAAACTTGTATATATGACCATATACCCATTCATTCATGTTAGATATGATGTATGCCCTTAAGGCAATTAGGGCGATATATCTTAATTATGTATTGGTATGAATTATTTATTTAATTAATAAAGGCATTTAATCTTTTATTTATATTGATGTGTTCATATATATTATGACTGGTTAAAATATATTCATTGATATCTTTATACAAAGGTCCTTGACATAATACATAGCATGAAGTGAGAGATATTATAGTGGGGCTATGTTTAGTGAGACCTGCTTTATGTGCAGTTATGATTATATCTAAACTATCCCTAGTTATAGTTTCATCAAGAAAGGATATTGATGGAACAATAAGACTAACATGTGGTCAACTTTCTTGGAAAGGGTCCAAGAAGTTAACCTCCTAAAAACTGAAGGTGGTGCCTTGAGTTTGACACATGGATATATCTGGAAGATATATTGGAGACCGTAGTAAGATAAACACTCAGTATATATATCAATGTGTTATTGTTTATCTTCACGCAGTAGCTGTGCGAATATCCTCATACTTGAGATGCTAGTTACCTTGTGTGGTATATACTATACTTCGGGTCATACTTATTCACTCATTAATTTAGGGTGCCACTGGTGATTACGGGTATAGTGATGACAACACATTGGTAAGCTATGTAGTTAAAATTAATCCATCGCTTCGGATATATTAAGGAGTTGTACCTGGTCGCTTTTTGAAGTGATGGTTACTATAAACCTCTGATCAGAGTATGTGATTGATAGAAATAGTTTCTAGTCAAAAAACATTATGGTAAAAAGCAATATACTTCGATAACAAGTAAATTATTGGGATAACTTGGAGCAACCTCGCTATTGGTGGGTTAACACTTTAATCAGACCTAATAAATTAGATGGTACTAATATTAAAGAATGGAAGGAGTTCATCGCATTGGACAACTATTGCATAAATTGAGATTAAGTCATAAGCACAAATGACGCTCGGAGTAATGGAGGATGGTGGACCCTTGCTAGAGGAGTACTATAGTCATTTAAGGTAATCAAGTTCTATTCACGGTCTAGAACCTCGAGCTAATAGTTCATATAGAACAAGGATTGGTTAAGCCTTAATAGCTCAATACTTCGGGATCCTATAAGGTCACACACATTGGACCTTCATCGGACTGAGTAAAATAGATTTATTCTATTATGAAAATATAATATAATAATAATTGGATTATTTTTTGGTTAGACCAAGAATTTATTTTGACCGGTAACTAATTTTATTAGGGTTATAAATAAATTAAAGTGTTGATTACAATGATTAAATCATTTTTTGGTTAAGCCAGGAATTTATTTTAACCGGCAACTAATTTTATTAGGGTCATAAATAAATTAAAATAATTAAATTATTTTTTTTGTTAAACCAGTAATTTATTTTGGCCGGTAACTAATTTTATTAGGGTCATAAATAAATAAATTGAAAGGAGTATTAAAGGGAATTCTGCCATGGACCTAAGAATTTATTCATAGGGTCCATATATGCAAAGAGGCCAGCCCATAGGGGCTTATGGCATGAGCCACAAGCCTAAGCTTGCGGCCAAGGGCTTGCCTTGAGACAAGCATGGGTGGCAAGCCATGCTTGTGCTTGCCACTCAAATGGAGGGTGGGATGGGTATTTTACCCATCTCACATTTAAGAGGGGAGCTCTCCCCTCTCCCTATATAAAGCCCTATTCTTCTACTTTCTCAAATGCGCCACAAGCTCATTTGAGTCTTGATTTGAGATTCCAACGCGACATCTCTCAAGTCAACTCAAGAGCAAATACTTTTCTTTTTGGGTGGGTTTTGAAGTGGTCTAGCAGCTACTCAAAGCTCTGCGGTTCTTCCTTATTGGGAGGTTTCGGTTGGTGGGGTTCATGTGGATACTCATAGAGGCTATCCTATACTCGGAGGTTTGTGTAAGAAGGTTCTGCTAAAACACGCTTCAACTGGTAACTCTTCTAATTCTCTTTTAATTATTAAGTCCTTTTCTATAAGAGTTTTAAGACTTAATAATTATTATGCTCAGATTGTTTTGCATGCTAATTTATTTTACACTTAGACTATTACTTAGAGTTATAACATGTTTAAAATAAAATATTTTTATGCTAGGATATAATTCAGAATTATAGTACGCCTAGCCTATGCAGGCTAATCTAAGTAAAGAATTAATTTAGTTAAGTCTTTAATAAATTTATACGGAACTAATAGGAGTTCCTAGGGACAAGGGACACAATTTTGAATTTCCGCCGTGCCTGTTATGTATGTTTAAAGTGACTTTTAGTTCCTAATAATTCATTCATTCATGTTGACAAATAAAGGTAAGTAAGGCTCAGAACCATACCCGGTATACGTACTAACACTTGATCTCCTGCATTTCAGGTTGGAAGCGAGAGATAAGAAGGATGCAACCGGTGTCCCAAGAGTTAGGCCCCTACCACCAGTTTAATCATTAGCTGGATTATTCTCCAACTCAAAACTTAAAATGGCGATGGCAAACAATGACATAGTCGGTCAATCTCTCAGAAGAATCTTAGATGCCCCATAATTCCACTATTTTATGGAAAGATTGAGCACTCCAAGCTCACTCAGGGTTCAAGAATGAGAAGCATAAATAGCAACCCTAAAGGCAAAGATGGAAGACATGGAAAAGTTGTCCTAAACTAAAGACAAGTCCATCGAGCAATATGTGGACATTGACAAATTCTCACCAAAGGAATCTGAAGAGCTTCCGGCTAATTTTGTGATGCCTTATATAGCTCCGTACACCAATACTGGGTCTCCTCATGCACATGTGGAGAGTTATCTTCGTATCATGACTAGTATGTCAATCCCCTAAGTCCATATAGTCAATCTATTTTAGGCCACTCTCCGTGGTCCAGCTTCCGAATGGTAAATGAGGATGCCGATAGATGTGAAATCCGATTGGAAAAAGCTGTTCTCTGTATTTTTAGAGAACTATGTCTTTAATATGAAGGTTAAAACCACCTTACAAGATCTCAACAAGGTCAAGAAATGCCCAAACGAGTCTTTTGAGGAATACTATCTAAGATGGATGGCTGTTCGTGTGTTTGTAACTGGGGCACCTGACCAGGGCCTTCATAGTGAAGCTTGTTGAGGGGTCCGGTCAGAGGTACCTAGATGAAATAAAGATGAAGAGATTCAACACTTTTAAGGATGTGGTTGACTACACGAAGAAGCTAAAAAAGTACGATGAGGAACAACAAGCTTACACTACGCCTAGATATTGGGAAAAGGGGGGGATCCTCCAAAGCAGATCTGAATCCTTAAAAGCTCCATCCAAGGTCATTGCAACAACTCAAGTGCAAGCTCATCAATCCATCTCCCTGTGGGTAGAACCCTTACCTCAATTATTCACCAAATTAGGGAAGTCTAATCAGCTTCAGAGTACCAAGCCATTTGTCCCACCTGTTGCGGCTGATAGGGATAATTTATGTGCCTATCATGTCACCAAGGGGCATCACACTAATGAATGCACGCGGTTGTTGAAAGATTTACGGTAAATGATAGTCGATGGGAGAATGAAAGAACCGAAAAAGAAGCCGAGCATGCAGACTAATCCCTTACCTAACTTTAAGGCCGCGGTAAATGCTATCAATGTTCATGTAGAGGCCAACGACTATGATATCGATGTAACGGATAACTTCCGACATGACCTAGGATGGGGGGATAACATGATCTTCGATAACATGGACATTATTTACATGGTCAATCAATACATACTAACAATGAGGAGGGAAGGACTTGACCAATATCAAGTACCACTACATCTTATATTTTGAGGTGATTCTAACTCGAATGAACACATGGAGAGATTCCTTCAATTTATGCATGAATAAGGGATTACAATGATGGGGTTCGTGCCTCAATTTCTCCGCTTCTTAGAAGGACCAGCTATGGATTGGTATAATTTAATGCCAGTGGAAGGGCGCTGGAATTGGTATTTTATAGAAAGGACCTTTACACATTACTTCATGCATACATATCCAGCTACGACTGGACTTTTCTGATGGTTGGCACCTCAAGTTGACCAAGACAATGCTAGTTGGGGGGAAATTCCTCCTCCTTAGCCCCCTGTCTATACTTCTCCAGATTACATGAGCCCTAATTATGTTGGCGGGAATCTATTTGAATTTGAAAGTTCTTTTAGAATGGCCCATCTCAAGGATTAAGAGTTGTATGATCTGAGCAAGCATAGAGTGATCACGAGGACTGGCAAAGATACCTCGATATGAACCTAAATGGAATGATGCAAGACCCTTTTGTGGAGCTTTGTGCCGATGTGGCAGTAGAAGTAAATCAAAGGAACAAAATAAGCATTAAACAACGAGACCCTTTTGAAGGAATTCGTGCGGACCATATAACGTATGGTGCTCGGATGGAGCAGACATTTGCCAATATATAGGGAATGATCTATGATTTCTGCTTAGCCATTGAGGGAATAGAAGCTAAAATAAACTTGGCAAAAAATGCCATCGAGGAAGATCCTGAGGAAGACCCTGAGGAAGAAACTGATGATGATATGCCAGCTCATCACGCACCAAATTGGGTTTTTAAGGCAATGAATGAACAACAACCTTTCACGAATTCAGATGAAGTGGTTAAGGAATTCAAAGACTCTAGTGAGTCAGAAAAGGAAGATAAAAGCAACGTGGATAATCTAGGGTACGAATCTAAAGTCTCCACAGATGGCGACCTAAACCACTTACTTAGAGAGTTTGAGTATAGCCCCTCATATGTTCCTTAGGGAATGACAATTAATTATGACGGAGCTGAAAGCTACACGTCATCCCTCAAACCTAACTCATCAGAAGCTTGGCAGACTATAGCGAGCGATGATTTCAGAGATTTTATGGACTTTAACTTGGGTAATAAGCACTTTATCAATATGATCAAGGACGAGGGGCAAGAACCTTCTTAATAATACATCATGGAGAGAATCACATTAGAAAATGAATTAGCTTAGGCTAGTTATAAAATTCAAAACACTGACTTAGGAGAAGTCTATCCCATATACTATAATGAGACTATAAGGCCTTATGCCCATGTTTATGAATTTGTGCATATGATGAACAATGGGCACATTCGCTATACTCATTGTCCAGAATGGTTCAACATAATAATGGTTCAACGTAATGCTCAAAGTAAGGCTAAAGTCTGGTACAAGGGACTTGCACTCTACCAGAAATCATTCTGGAATATTCTCGCCAAAGAATTCATCAAACATTACACTTGGGTGGACCCACCAAGGGACCCAACTTCTGAAAGAGATAGAGGTGAATAGCTTCTGCCAGATTGGCTATGGGAAATCAATGAAGATGCCCCCCGTACATGACAAAGCATGACAAGAAAACTACAAACTTACCCCCAAGTAGTAATAGCAGAAAATCAACTGAAGGAGAACCCCATTGTCATGGGAGGGCAATGCGAAAAGGCACCCTTTATGCGATGTCTCTTTGTCACCAAAGAACCATCCTCAGTGAAGAAGCTGATTGACTTGGGAGAAATACCCCTGGATGAAGATTTCGATGAGTTTGAGGTCTTCAAAGTAACAAACTCACATACTTAGGCATTTAGTCCGATTACTAAAGGTAGGAAAATTACTGGACTTGTAACTCCTGCAATACCAAGGGTGAAGCCACCGGCACCCCCAACATTTGTTAAGTCCTCAAAATAGATAAAAATCTAATTTGTGGACCAGCTAAAGGCCACCACCACGAAGATGAGCATCTGGGATCTCCTTCTTGGTTCTCAAGATCATTGACTTGCCATTGTCAAGAAACTCATGGAAGTTGAGACATCTCCTTTAGCATCCCCCAAACAGTTTTGCGCACTACTCAACACTAAGACTAGAATAGTCATCCCTGATATTATCTTCTCCAGATCTGATGTCGGATGAGGGGATTTGACATAACAAAGCTCTATATCTGAAGGAAAGTGTCTTCGGATGTTGTGTCTAATGGTAGACGACGACTCAGCCCTAAATGTCTGTCCTAAGGATATTCTACCAATCCTGGGATTAACTAAGAAGGACCTAAAGAAGTCGGGAATGGTTATAAAAGCCTATGACAACTCCAAGAGAACTATCATCGATACATTTGAAGTAGAGGTCACCACTGGGGAAATCTCTTCCATTGTACTCTTCGGACACATCATGCCATGTCTAATGGTAGACGACGACTCAGCCCTAAATATCTATCCTAAGGATATTCTACCAATCTTGGGATTAGCTGAGAAGGACCTAAAGAAGTCGGCAGGGTTATAAAAGCCTATGACAACTCGAAAAGAACTATCATCGATACATTTGAAGTAGAGGTCACCAATGGAGAAATCTCTTCCATTGTACTCTTCACAGTTCTTGATATCACAGTAACTTTCTCTATGTTACTAGGACAACTATGGCTCCATGCCCTAGAAGGAGTCCCATCTACCCTCAACCAAAAGGTCAAAATTTCATTCCATGGAAAGATTGTTACCGTAGAAGTAGATGAGGCATCCGTTGTTGCTACTTTAAGGATGGAAGAAACCCACATAAAAGGATTCACCACAGCCACAATCAGTCAATGATCAAACAAGCAATCAGAGTTACATTGGGGCCCTTGGATTCAAGGTTACATGTAGAAATACCATACTCCTAAAAAAGGACTAGGTACGCATGAGCAGGGAATGCTAACCTTCAATATTAGGGCAGGAGAATGGAAACCTATAGGACTCAATTATACAGGCACCAGAAGAACCACCAATAAAATGATCTTTCAAAAACAGGCATAGTGACCATATAGCAGAACCCCTGAACCTGTCACTCATCAGGGGATGATTATTCTAGGATTCGAGATCTTCTCAGATGTGGTTGACTATGGCAAATAAGGTAAAGGACCTGTCGCTTGTATGATAAAGGAAAAGGTAGATTCTTAACAAGATGCTGGGGCAGTTCTTGATTAGATCAAACCCGCTAAACATGCATGTCCAAAGAAAGTCAAGAAGCTAAGCAAAAAAGAAGAAATCCTTGACACTTTGACTAAGCACTCCTAAGCTCAACTCAAGATAGTGGAGGAGGTGAAGAGCAAGGGAGGTTTTCTGAGCCCAACTATCATGGACATGGTCAAAGTCATGAAAGGCAATGCAAAAATAGAAGAGGAAGATGGTAAGGACATCCTGCTAAAGCCAGCTGCTATACGAGAATCATCCACTACAAAACCAATACCTACTAATCAGGATGGGTCTTTCATTTCAATTTCCAATATGTTTGAAATAAATAATGTATTTTATGATGATAATAAGATGAAGAACTTTGCTTATTTGGATTTTGTTTCTGATTACGATTCCGTGCATCCATTCCAGCATTCATCTACCATTTTTAATGATGCTATTACAAAAGAAGTTAACTTAAACATGGAGGATAATCCTAAAATGGTATACATTTACAATCAATTTCCCACTGAATAAGATAGAGAATTAATAAAAAATTAAAAAATCATGTTTTAGCCTTCGCTTGGTCTTACAAAGACATGCCTCGGCTTGATCAACACATCACTGAGCACAAGATCCCCACGGACCCAAGGATCTGTCCTGTGAAGCAAAAGATGAGGAGTATCCCACTTGGCTATCCAATATGGTCCCAGAAACTCAAAGAAGAAGTAGCCAAGCAAATCAAGGCCAACTTCATGGAAGTTGTCGAGTATCCCACTTGGCTGTCCAATATGGTTCCAGTGCCTAAGAAGAACGGTGATGTGAGAGTCTGTGTCGACTTCAGGGATCTGAACAAAGCTACCCCTAAGGATGATTTCCCCTTACCACAGATTGATGTCTTGGTGGATAGCGCGGCACGGGCCGCCATGTACTCCTTTATGGACGGATTCTCTAGATATCATCAAATCCTCATAAATGTGGTGGACAAGTTCAAAACTACATTAATCTCAGAATGGGGAACATATTGTTTTAGGGTAATGCCTTTCAGACTCAAGAACGCAGTGGCAACCTACTAATGAGAAGTCATAACATTATTACATGATCTGATCCATAAAGAGGTCGAGGTCTACATAGATGACATGTTTGTGAAATCTGCTATGCCAGAAGAGCATCCGGTAGAGCTAGAATGATTCCTCACAAGGATTGAGAAGTACAATGTTTATCCCAACCTAAAGAAGTGCATATTCGGTGTCACGTTGAGAAAATTATTAGGGCACATAGTTAGAAAAAGAGGCATAGAGATAGACCCTGATAAAGCCAAGGCTATTAGAGAAATGCCTATACCGAAGGCTGAGAAGAAGTGAGAAGTTTCTTGCTATCCATATAGTACGTCAGCCATTTTTTAGCTTGATTGACCACCACGTGTTAGCCCATCTTCAAGCTCTTAATAAAGTAGCAACCGATAGAGTGGAATGATCAATGTCGGGAAGCTTTTGATAGAATTAAGGCTTATCTAATAAATCCCCCAGTGCTGAAACCTTTAATCCTCAGGAAGCCATTAATACTCTATTTGGCAATTGAAGAGATATCTATAGAAGCTATGCCGGTTCAAGAAAATGAAGACAAAAGAGAACATACCGTCTATTATCTCAGTAAGAAGTTGCTAGAGTACGAGACTCGATACACCATCATAGAGAAAACTTGTACCACAATGGTCTGGCTCACCAAGAAGCTCAGACATTACTTCTAATACCGAATCTAGGCAGTTGTGAACGTAGATCCAATGAAGTATCTATGTCAAACTTCGTCGCTAACTGGAAAACTGGCAAGGTGGTTCTTGTTACTATCAGAATTTAACATTAAATATGGGAATAAAAAGACCATCAAAGGGAGAGCAGTGGCTAAATTCCTAGCAAACCAACCGCTAGAAGATAGAGAATCAAAAAACCTGAAGTTCCCTAATGAATGCCTTGTAATGATAATAGAGGATCTAAAGAAGAGAACAATGCTCTTTGATGGCATCATTAACAAAAGAGGGGCTGTTTTAGGGGTTATCATCATTACACCGGATGGAGCACTCATACCTCTGTCAAAGCGACTAGAATATCCCATAATGAATAAAGGAGTAGAGTATGAAGCTTATTTATTTGGAATTTGCACTCTAGTTACTCTCAGGGCAGATAAAGTTAAAATTGTTGGTGATTTGGCTTTAGCCATCAAACATGTCACAGGTGACTGGGAGTTGAAGTAAAAATCTCTCAGACCTTACTTGGAAGCCATATGGAGAAAAGCCGCTATGTTCAATGAATGCAAATTTTATCACATGCCTCGAGAAGAGAATCAGATGGCAGATGTATTGGACACTCTAGCCTTAGTGTGGGAAGGACCTCAAAGCCAACCGATCAAGCAACTTATTATAGAGATAACTCCATCCCCATATTATGTCCTTGTGATAGGAGACTCTATTAACAAAGAGGAACCCTGGTGCTCTGATATCGTCAAGTACCTTAAAGATGGTGAATTCCCAACTGAAGCTACAAATTATGATAGGAACACACTGTAGAAGCTCGTTGTGCAATTCTACTTGATCAAGGGAGATATGTTTAAAAGATCACCCGAAGATCTACAACCAAAGTGTCTAACTCAGCAAAGAAGCAAAGAAAGTAATAAAAGAAGTGCATTCAAGCGACTGTGGTCCGCATATGATTGGCATCATGACGGCAAAGAAAATCCAAAGAATAGGATGCTTTTGGCTAACCATGCTGGCCGATTATATTCAAGAACCGAAGACTTGCCATACCTATCAAATATATGGAGATGTGAGCCATTTGCCTCCGACGGCATTACAAAGTTTAACGACTCCTTGGCCATTCTCAGCCTAGAGCATCGACATTATCGGTATAATAATGCCATCCATGACAAACGGTCATCGCTTCATTATAGTGGCCATAGATTAATTTTCCAAATGGGTTAAAGTAGAGTAATATACGAGCATCACAGCTAAGAAAATTACTCAATTTATCCAACAACACATCTTTGCCAGATACTGCACCCCTCACAATATAGTGAGTGACAACGGTGTACAATCCCAAGGAGAATCAACTGATCTTATTGAGAAATACATGATTGAGCATCATCGCTCTTTGCCTTATCGGCCTCAAGCTAATGGAGCTGTAGAAGTAGCTAATGAGTCAATCAAGAAGATCCTTTCAAAAATGGTTGCCAATTATCGAGACTGAGCTGATCAATTGCCCTATGCCTTATAGGGGTACAGAACTAGTGTCAAAACTCCCACAGGATAAACTCCTTTCTCTTTAGTATATGGGATGGAAGTGGTATTGCCTGTGGAGGTGGAGATCAAGTCCTTTCATGTCGGCCTTGAGGCAAAACTTCCTGAGGATGAATGGGAAAAAGTGAGGTACTAGGAATTGAATCTGATTGATGAGAAATGGTTGGTAGCATTGGAAAGCCTACAATTGTATCAATAGCGTATGAGTAGGGCTTACAATTGCAAAGTCAAATGGCAAGATCAACCTCTAAAAGTAGGTGATCTGGTCTTGGAAATAAAAATATCACAAACAATAGTAATTTTGATATAAATGTATATCTTGGTAAATTTTAGTGAAATAATGACATAATAATATATAAAGGGACCTAACAATATAATAAAAGTAAAGTATAGGGAGGTTGTAATGAGAAAATGCAAAACACAGAGATGTAAAAATTAGGTTTTAAAAACAAAGTGATGTAGTAGTGTACTATGTCAAACCTAAGGGAGGTTATAATTATTTACCCAAAATAAAATAAGAGTTGTTCTATGGTGACTTTGTTTTTTCCTTACTTTGCCACTATCAACATTGAATTTGACTTCACCCTACTATTCACTAATCAAATGGTGATGAAAGATAAAGTAACTTTTACTTTATAAAAAACAAAGTCATCATAGCCTTCACTATAAAGTAGTTTTTAGAAATATATACTTGTCTTCTTAAACTTAAACAAATAGTTACCGATAGTTATTATTGGTCCCTATGAGGGGTGATATATGAGTCAAAGGGGGGGGGGTGATTGACTCATTTTTTATTTGATGTGAAATAATAGACTTATAGATCAAATGTTTTAATACTTGTGTTTGGCTCAAATTCTATTGCTGAATGGAGTTTTGATTTTAAGTTAATTCTATGATGGTTATTTACTCTTTGGCAAAAATATAAATGATATTAACAGCTCAAAGTAAATGAATGCAATGTAAATTAAATCAAACATAAAATTTTTATGCTGGTTCGGCCCTGTCAACATCCAGTCCCTGGAGTTTCCTCATGCGAGCTTAAATCTACTATCAATCACTCCTTCTAAGGCGGAGAAGCCTTTACAATTTGGAATCCTGTTGCCCGCACAAAGTACCCTCTTCTTGCTGCTTTTGATTCCCCAATCTAAGAGTACCATTCTTTTAAATTCTTCTAAAGCTCCAACTTCTCCTAGTTGTGTTTAAGATGGAAGACCTCATCACCCGCCTAGTCTTGTATGTGTATCAAAGACCTCACCAAGTCACACTTGCCTAGTCTTTGACTACCTTCTTATGGTTGTAAAGAGATTGAGTGATCATGTACTTTGTTATCAAGAATCACTTTAACAACAGATATGAGTTCTTTTGTTCTAGCGAGCTTTTGATTTACAAACTAATATTGGAAGAGATTTATTTTCTTGTTGGTTTGCAGTATATAGATGAAATGGAGTGTGATTTTTTTAGAATTACTAGACAATATGTTTGAGGTGGATACATGTGTTAGATATGATGTATGCCCTTAAGGCAATTAGGGCGATATATCTTCATTATGTAATGGTACGAATAATTTATTTTATTAATAAAAGCAGTTAACCTTTTATTTATATCAATGTGTTCATATATATTATGACTAGTTAAAATATATTCATTGAAATCTGTGTATAAAAGTCCTTGACATATTATAACATGAAGTGGGAGATCATAGTTGGACCATGCTTAGTGAGATCTGCTTCATGTGCAACTATGATTATGTCTAAACTATCCCTAGTCATAGCTTCATCAAGAAAGGATATTGATGAAGCATCAAGACTAGCATGTGGTCAACTTTCTTGGAATGGTTACAAGCAGTTAATCTCCTATAACTGAAGGTGGTACCTTAAGAATGACACATGGATACATATGGTAGATATATTGGAGACCATGATAAGATAAACACTTGGTATATATATCAAAGTGTTAGTGTTTATCTTTATGCAGTAGCTTTGCGAATATCCTCATACATGCGATACTAGTTGCCTTGTGTAGTACTATTGCTATACATTAGGTCATACCTATTCACTCGTTAATTTAGGGTGCCATGAGTGATTATAGGTATAGTGATGACATAACTTTGGTAAGCTATGTAGTCGGAAAGAATCCATCGCTCTAGATATATTAAGGAGTTGTACCTAGCCACTAATTGAAGTGATGATTGCTATAAACCTCTAATCAGAGTATGTGTTTGATAGAATAGTTTCCAGTCAAACACATTATGGTAAAAATAAATATACTTCGTTAATAAGTAAATAACTAGGATAGCTTGGAGCAACCTTGCTATTAGTGTATTAACACTTTAACCGAACCCAATAAACCAGATGGTACTAATATTAAATAATGGAAGGAGTTCATCGTACTGGGCAACTATTGCATTAACCAGGATTAAGTCATAAGCACAAATGACATTCTAAGTAATGGGGGATGGTGGACCCTTGCTAGAGGTATACTACAGTCATTTAAGATAATCAAGTTCTAATCACGGGGCTAGAACCTCGAGCCAATTGTTCTTATAGAACAAGGATTGATTAACCTTTAACAGCTCCATACTTCGGGATCGTATAAGGTCATACACATTGGACTTTAATCGGACCGAGTAAAGAATTAATAGACCTGGTCTATTACCAGAATATTAAATGTAGACTAGTTAGACCATTACCTGGTTAGACAAAAGATTTTATTTATTGACCGGTAACTAATTTATTAGGGTCATAAAATAAATTATAAATATTTGAATTGTATAAAAGGGAATTTTTTCGAACGGGTTAGACCCAGAAAAATTTGGACTGCAAATGGGATGTAGGACTCACGACACGTTGCATCGCAACGTGCATGAAAGCCCGCACCCTGGGCTTGCAAGTGCCGCAAGCGGCACTTGCGAAGGCTCGCATGACTAGGCTCGCCAGCACTACCATAACAGCGCTGGAAGCCCAGCACAGGATTCCTTAAAAACCCAACTTACGATACGTACAGTGTGCCAAGCACGTTGTGTGTGCGGGCTAACACGTGTGTGGGATGTGCTTTGGGGGAAGCCAAATGGCTACCCTAAGCCTATAAATAGGCACCCCCTTCCCCTTTTTAACACAACATCTAGCTCTTCTTCTAAGTCTTGACTTGAGCTTCTTGAGTTGACTTAAAGGAATATTTTGAGGTGCCTCGAATATTTTGAGACACCTCTAGTTAATATTTTCGGGTTGGGTTTTTGAAGTGGCCTAACAGCTACTCAAAGCTCTGCAGTTCTTCCTCATTGGGAGGTTTCAGTTGGTGGGGTTCGTGTGGATACTCATAGAGGCTATCCTACACTTGGAGGTTTGTGCAAGGAGGTTCTGCCAGAGCACGCTTTAACTGGTAAGTTTCTCTTTTAATTATTAAGTCTTTTTCTTTAAGCATTTTTAGACTTAATAATTATGCTTAGGTTATTATTTGCATGCTTAGTTTATTTTATTCTTAGGTTATAGCTTAGAGTTATAACATGCTAGGTATAGAATATTTATGCTAGGATATAACTTAGAGTTATGGTATGCTTAGCCTATGCATGATAACCTAGGTAGAGAATTAATTTAGTTAAGGCTTTTATTAATTATATGCAACTAATAGGAGTTCCTAGGGACAAGGGACAAAATTTATAATTTCCGCCATGCCTGTTGTTAGCACAGGTCCGTTCTAGCCCCGAAGAGGAATTATGCCTATTTCAATCAGTGATCAGACAAGAGAGCCAAAAGGACCGAATTGTCATCCAAAAATCCAAAATTCAAAAATTCACATTCTAGTGAAGCTTCAATTTAGCATTTCCTACCAAAAATCAAAAAGTCAAAATTTTGGTCAAAACAAGCGATGAGCCCACGAGCTAATTACCTAGGCAATGAGCCCTCCGGCTCATTACCTCCGTCCTATAAATGGCAGGCCAAACATTCAGTTTAAGGCAGTAGTTAAAATTTACATAAAATCATCCTTTCCATCGTAGTTTCAGGAGTCCTAAAAGCCCTAAAACCCTGCCAAAACACTTGCAAATCCGAGCTTTATCACCGACATTTGGTATAAACTCATTTTCTGGTCTTTTTAGATCAAGAACTCATAGTGATCTTCAGTCTAAAAACGACTCAATTCTTAAAAGTCCCCACGATTTTCTTTAGGAATAATCCAAGATTATAGCCATAACTTGGGTTAGATCTATTTTCCAACCAAATCATGATCTTTGACAACTTCTGTCCCGCACCGGCTCTCAAGTCATCCTGGATAGACGAAAAGGTAAACCGAAGGTAATTGGCTCTACACCAAAATTTAAAATTCATTTTTACTATTTCCATTATTGCATATTGTATTCCATTTGACTGGTTAAGTAAGCCACTGGTGCCACTTAAATTATAATGTGTAAATAAGTGTACTGGTACGGATAAAATATCTAGAATGTGAAGAAACTCTATCTGAGTTTCCTGGCCAAAACCCAAGTGCTACCGTTACTCTGCCAAAATTTTGGTAGAAATTATCAATTTATTATGCTGTTATAATGCCTATTTTATTTTTGAATTTATTTTTTAAATAAAGCCATTGTAATGCCAAAATTACCACATAAAACAAAATTCCAAAATTAATCCACTTAATTTGAACAACATTAGTACCTATTATGTCCGAACTCATAATCTCATTTTCTTTTTGGTATAAAAATCCCATCATGGATCAGTATACCACAATTCCCGATGGAGCTGAACTGGGTGGCGACTCTATTTTATTTTTAAATAAAGTAAAAATGCTTTATTTTAAAAATATTTTTTTTATTAAAATGTGTAAAGATATTTCTCAATATAATCATATTTTGACTTATAAAATGCCATAATTTTCACACTCAATAAATTTACGTGAAAAATAATGAAATAATTTTCTCTTTAATAAAATCAGACATTTTATTATAAAAGAGGCACGCGAATTAAAGCGAACCGAATTTTCTCAAACCAAACCAAACAATGCGGTTTCCTCAAACTATACCAAAATGCGCTCCGGGCACCGCACTCTGCGTGCAAAACCCCTCCAAAACCCCTCGCCCGCTCACAGTGGCGACTCCGCTGGGGAAATTATTTTTTTATAAAAACCTATTTTTTATAAAAATTCTTTTTTTGACATAATAATTAAAATATTATTCAAATTAAATTTAGAATTACAAAATATGTGGTAATTTCAGCACTACACAAGGTTTAGGGTTGCATAGCATCTGCATATGATACCCTTAAACCAATTTAGGTGTCTTTTGGTGAAGTATCTCCAAGTTCTCTTAGGGCTTGAGGGCTATGGATCTGATCACACCCCTTGCATAACGTACAAGGACCTTTCTCGCTTAAGGGCAAGACTACCCGAGTATATTATATGTGGAAAGGATTCCTTTGGTTCGCTTAGCGCCACTAGATCTCGGTACACAAAGGCGTAGGGTGCTCAATCTCACCCAGTCTTGAGACCAAAACCCACATATAGATGAACCGTAGACACTTTCCCATAGGTTTACCCAAAAAAACCAAGAGTGCATGCGAGAAGACTCGACTAAGTCCCCTGTTGACTTTAAAGTGAAGTAACCCATTAGAGTGAAAAGGGCGATAGGCACGATCTAACCGTTTGCTACATGTGTAACTTTATTAAATATAAATAAACTAAAAATGAACATCATGAACATTATGATTGTGTGAAAACTAACCATATCTTTGTGCAGCCATGGCATTGATGTGTGACATACCATTTTGTTTCCTTAGCCATAGGAACCTAAGATAAACCAAGACCAATAAGTCTACCTAGGCTTAACCCATAAGCCAAAACCTAAAACTAATCGAGACCAGTTAGTCCATCTAGGCTCAACCCATGAGCCAAAATAAAATAATACCAGTGAGTCCACCTAGGCTTAACCCATGAGCCAAAATAGACCGAGACTAGTGAGCCCACCCAGGCTCAACCCATGAGTCAAAACATGCAAACCCATCGAGTGACCAGCGAGTCAACTCACCTTTAACCATCGAGACAGCCTTTCGAGTGACCAGCGAGTCAACTCACCTATGACCATAGAGCTAAACCCATTGAGTGACCAGCTAGTCAACTCACCTTTGACCATCAAGATAATCTTTCGAGTGACCATCGAGTCATCTCACCTTTGACCATCAAGACAGACTTTCGAGTGACTAACGAGTTAACTCACCTTTGACCATAGAGCCAAGCATTTTGAGTGATAAGTAAGTTAACTCACCTTGGACCATCGAGTCAACCTTTGAGTGACCAGCGAGTCAACTCACCCATGACCATCGAGTCAGCCCTTGAGTGACCAGCGAGTCAACTCACCTTTGACCATCGAGTTAGCCTTTTGAGTGACCAAAGAGTCAACTCACCTTGACCATTAAGTCAGCCCTCGAGCAACCAGCGAGTCAACTCACCTTTAACCATCGAGATAACTCACCTTTGACCATAGGGTCAAGCCTTTTGAGTGACCAGCAAGTCAAGTCACCCTTGACCATCAAGTCAGTCTTTGAGTGACCAGCGAGTCAAGTCATCCTTAACCATCGAGTCAGCCCTCGAGTGACCAGCAAGTCAAGTCACCTTTGACCACCGAGTCAGCCCTCGAGTGACTAGCGAGTCAACTCACCTCTAATTATAGAGTCAACCCCCAAGTGTCCAGTGAGTTGAGTCACCTTGGACCATCGAGTCAAGCCTAATTTGATTCGAAACCCCGGTCTTTGAACCATGTGTGATTAATATTCCATGAATATTATAAACCCTAGCCTAAACAATTGGCACACACCCAACACCCAACAAAAACTTGTATATATGACCATATACCCATTCATTCATGTTAGATATGATGTATGCCCTTAAGGCAATTAGGGCGATATATCTTAATTATGTATTGGTATGAATTATTTATTTAATTAATAAAGGCATTTAATCTTTTATTTATATTGATGTGTTCATATATATTATGACTGGTTAAAATATATTCATTGATATCTTTATACAAAGGTCCTTGACATAATACATAGCATGAAGTGAGAGATATTATAGTGGGGCTATGTTTAGTGAGACCTGCTTTATGTGCAGTTATGATTATATCTAAACTATCCCTAGTTATAGTTTCATCAAGAAAGGATATTGATGGAACAATAAGACTAACATGTGGTCAACTTTCTTGGAAAGGGTCCAAGAAGTTAACCTCCTAAAAACTGAAGGTGGTGCCTTGAGTTTGACACATGGATATATCTGGAAGATATATTGGAGACCGTAGTAAGATAAACACTCAGTATATATATCAATGTGTTATTGTTTATCTTCATGCAGTAGCTGTGCGAATATCCTCATACTTGAGATGCTAGTTACCTTGTGTGGTATATACTATACTTCGGGTCATACTTATTCACTCATTAATTTAGGGTGCCACTGGTGATTACGGGTATAGTGATGACAACACATTGGTAAGCTATGTAGTTAAAATGAATCCATCGCTCCGGATATATTAAGGAGTTGTACCTGGTCGCTTTTTGAAGTGATGGTTACTATAAACCTCTGATCAGAGTATGTGATTGATAGAAATAGTTTCTAGTCAAAAAACATTATGGTAAAAAGCAATATACTTCGATAACAAGTAAATTATTGGGATAACTTGGAGCAACCTCGCTATTGGTGGGTTAACACTTTAATCAGACCTAATAAATTAGATGGTACTAATATTAAAGAATGGAAGGAGTTCATCGCATTGGACAACTATTGCATAAATTGAGATTAAGTCATAAGCACAAATGACGCTCGGAGTAATGGAGGATGGTGGACCCTTGCTAGAGGAGTACTATAGTCATTTAAGGTAATCAAGTTCTATTCACGGTCTAGAACCTCGAGCTAATAGTTCATATAGAACAAGGATTGGTTAAGCCTTAATAGCTCAATACTTCGGGATCCTATAAGGTCACACACATTGGACCTTCATCGGACTGAGTAAAATAGATTTATTCTATTATGAAAATATAATATAATAATAATTGGATTATTTTTTGGTTAGACCAAGAATTTATTTTGACCGGTAACTAATTTTATTAGGGTTATAAATAAATTAAAGTGTTGATTACAATGATTAAATCATTTTTTGGTTAAGCCAGGAATTTATTTTAACCGGCAACTAATTTTATTAGGGTCATAAATAAATTAAAATAATTAAATTATTTTTTTTGTTAAACCAGTAATTTATTTTGGCCGGTAACTAATTTTATTAGGGTCATAAATAAATAAATTGAAAGGAGTATTAAAGGGAATTCTGCCATGGACCTAAGAATTTATTCATAGGGTCCATATATGCAAAGAGGCCAGCCCATAGGGGCTTATGGCATGAGCCACAAGCCTAAGCTTGCGGCCAAGGGCTTGCCTTGAGACAAGCATGGGTGGCAAGCCATGCTTGTGCTTGCCACTCAAATGGAGGGTGGGATGGGTATTTTACCCATCTCACATTTAAGAGGGGAGCTCTCCCCTCTCCCTATATAAAGCCCTATTCTTCTACTTTCTCAAATGCGCCACAAGCTCATTTGAGTCTTGATTTGAGATTCCAACGCGACATCTCTCAAGTCAACTCAAGAGCAAATACTTTTCTTTTTGGGTGGGTTTTGAAGTGGTCTAGCAGCTACTCAAAGCTCTGCGGTTCTTCCTTATTGGAAGGTTTCGGTTGGTGGGGTTCATGTGGATACTCATAGAGGCTATCCTATACTCGGAGGTTTGTGTAAGAAGGTTCTGCTAAAACACGCTTCAACTGGTAACTCTTCTAATTCTCTTTTAATTATTAAGTCCTTTTCTATAAGAGTTTTAAGACTTAATAATTATTATGCTCAGATTGTTTTGCATGCTAATTTATTTTACACTTAGACTATTACTTAGAGTTATAACATGTTTAAAATAAAATATTTTTATGCTAGGATATAATTCAGAATTATAGTACGCCTAGCCTATGCAGGCTAATCTAAGTAAAGAATTAATTTAGTTAAGTCTTTAATAAATTTATACGGAACTAATAGGAGTTCCTAGGGACAAGGGACACAATTTTGAATTTCCGCCGTGCCTGTTATGTATGTTTAAAGTGACTTTTAGTTCCTAATAATTCATTCATTCATTCATTCATGTTGACAAATAAAGGTAAGTAAGGCTCAGAACCATACCCGGTATACGTACTAACACTTGATCTCCTGCATTTCAGGTTGGAAGCGAGAGATAAGAAGGATGCAACCGGTGTCCCAAGAGTTAGGCCCCTACCACCAGTTTAATCATTAGCTGGATTATTCTCCAACTCAAAACTTAAAATGGCGATGGCAAACAATGACATAGTCGGTCAATCTCTCAAAAGAATCTTAGATGCCCCATAATTCCACTATTTTATGGAAAGATTGAGCACTCCAAGCTCACTCAGGGTTCAAGAATGAGAAGCATAAATAGCAACCCTAAAGGCAAAGATGGAAGACATGGAAAAGTTGTCCTAAACTAAAGACAAGTCCATCGAGCAATATGTGGACATTGACAAATTCTCACCAAAGGAATCTGAAGAGCTTCCGGCTAATTTTGTGATGCCTTATATAGCTCCGTACACCAATACTGGGTCTCCTCATGCACATGTGGAGAGTTATCTTCGTATCATGACTAGTATGTCAATCCCCTAAGTCCATATAGTCAATCTATTTCAGGCCACTCTCCGTGGTCCAGCTTCCGAATGGTAAATGAGGATGCCGATAGATGTGAAATCCGATTGGAAAAAGCTGTTCTCTGTATTTTTAGAGAACTATGTCTTTAATATGAAGGTTAAAACCACCTTACAAGATCTCAACAAGGTCAAGAAATGCCCAAACGAGTCTTTTGAGGAATACTATCTAAGATGGATGGCTGTTCGTGTGTTTGTAACTGGGGCACCTGACCAGGGCCTTCATAGTGAAGCTTGTTGAGGGGTCCGGTCAGAGGTACCTAGATGAAATAAAGATGAAGAGATTCAACACTTTTAAGGATGTGGTTGACTACACGAAGAAGCTAAAAAAGTACGATGAGGAACAACAAGCTTACACTACGCCTAGATATTGGGAAAAGGGGGGGATCCTCCAAAGCAGATCTGAATCCTTAAAAGCTCCATCCAAGGTCATTGCAACAACTCAAGTGCAAGCTCATCAATCCATCTCCCTGTGGGTAGAACCCTTACCTCAATTATTCACCAAATTAGGGAAGTCTAATCAGCTTCAGAGTACCAAGCCATTTGTCCCACCTGTTGCGGCTGATAGGGATAATTTATGTGCCTATCATGTCACCAAGGGGCATCACACTAATGAATGCACGTGGTTGTTGAAAGATTTACGGTAAATGATAGTCGATGGGAGAATGAAAGAACCGAAAAAGAAGCCGAGCATGCAGACTAATCCCTTACCTAACTTTAAGGCCGCGGTAAATGCTATCAATGTTCATGTAGAGGCCAACGACTATGATATCGATGTAACGGATAACTTCCGACATGACCTAGGATGGGGGGATAACATGATCTTCGATAACATGGACATTATTTACATGGTCAATCAATACATACTAACAATGAGGAGGAAAGGACTTGACCAATATCAAGTACCACTACATCTTATATTTTGAGGTGATTCTAACTCGAATGAACACATGGAGAGATTCCTTCAATTTATGCATGAATAAGGGATTACAATGATGGGGTTCGTGCCTCAATTTCTCCGCTTCTTAGAAGGACCAGCTATGGATTGGTATAATTTAATGCCAGTGGAAGGGCGCTGGAATTGGTATTTTATAGAAAGGACCTTTACACATTACTTCATGCATACATATCCAGCTACGACTGGACTTTTCTGATGGTTGGCACCTCAAGTTGACCAAGACAATGCTAGTTGGGGGGAAATTCCTCCTCCTTAGCCCCCTGTCTATACTTCTCCAGATTACATGAGCCCTAATTATGTTGGCGGGAATCTATTTGAATTTGAAAGTTCTTTTAGAATGGCCCATCTCAAGGATTAAGAGTTGTATGATCTGAGCAAGCATAGAGTGATCACGAGGACTGGCAAAGATACCTCGATATGAACCTAAATGGAATGATGCAAGACCCTTTTGTGGAGCTTTGTGCCGATGTGGCAGTAGAAGTAAATCAAAGGAACAAAATAAGCATTAAACAACGAGACCCTTTTGAAGGAATTCGTGCGGACCATATAACGTATGGTGCTCGGATGGAGCAGACATTTGCCAATATATAGGGAATGATCTATGATTTCTGCTTAGCCATTGAGGGAATAGAAGCTAAAATAAACTTGGCAAAAAATGCCATCGAGGAAGATCCTGAGGAAGACCCTGAGGAAGAAACTGATGATGATATGCCAGCTCATCACGCACCAAATTGGGTTTTTAAGGCAATGAATGAACAACAACCTTTCACGAATTCAGATGAAGTGGTTAAGGAATTCAAAGACTCTAGTGAGTCAGAAAAGGAAGATAAAAGCAACGTGGATAATCTAGGGTACGAATCTGAAGTCTCCACAGATGGTGACCTAAACCACTTACTTAGAGAGTTTGAGTATAGCCCCTCATATGTTCCTTAGGGAATGACAATTAATTATGACGGAGCTGAAAGCTACACCTCATCCCTCAAACCTAACTCATCAGAAGCTTGGCAGACTATAGCGAGCGATGATTTCAGAGATTTTATGGACTTTAACTTGGGTAATAAGCACTTTATCAATATGATCAAGGACGAGGGGCAAGAACCTTCTTAATAATACATCATGGAGAGAATCACATTAGAAAATGAATTAGCTTAGGCTAGTTATAAAATTCAAAACACTGACTTAGGAGAAGTCTATCCCATATACTATAATGAGACTATAAGGCCTTATGCCCATGTTTATGAATTTGTGCATATGATGAACAATGGGCACATTCGCTATACTCATTGTCCAGAATGGTTCAACATAATAATGGTTCAACGTAATGCTCAAAGTAAGGCTAAAGTCTGGTACAAGGGACTTGCACTCTACCAGAAATCATTCTGGAATGTTCTCGCCAAAGAATTCATCAAACATTACACTTGGGTGGACCCACCAAGGGACCCAACTTCTGAAAGAGATAGAGGTGAATAGCTTCTGCCAGATTGGCTATGGGAAATCAATGAAGATGCCCCCCGTACATGACAAAGCATGACAAGAAAACTACAAACTTACCCCCAAGTAGTAATAGCAGAAAATCAACTGAAGGAGAACCCCATTGTCATGGGAGGGCAATGCGAAAAGGCACCCTTTATGCGATGTCTCTTTGTCACCAAAGAACCATCCTCAGTGAAGAAGCTGATTGACTTGGGAGAAATACCCCTGGATGAAGATTTCGATGAGTTTGAGGTCTTCAAAGTAACAAACTCACATACTTAGGCATTTAGTCCGATTACTAAAGGTAGGAAAATTACTGGACTTGTAACTCCTGCAATACCAAGGGTGAAGCCACCGGCACCCCCAACATTTGTTAAGTCCTCAAAATAGATAAAAATCTAATTTGTGGACCAGCTAAAGGCCACCACCACGAAGATGAGCATCTGGGATCTCCTTCTTGGTTCTCAAGATCATTGACTTGCCATTGTCAAGAAACTCATGGAAGTTGAGACATCTCCTTTAGCATCCCCCAAACAGTTTTGCGCACTACTCAACACTAAGACTAGAATAGTCATCCCTGATATTATCTTCTCCAGATCTGATGTCGGATGAGGGGATTTGACATAACAAAGCTCTATATCTGAAGGAAAGTGTCTTCGGATGTTGTGTCTAATGGTAGACGACGACTCAGCCCTAAATGTCTGTCCTAAGGATATTCTACCAATCCTGGGATTAACTAAGAAGGACCTAAAGAAGTCGGGAATGGTTATAAAAGCCTATGACAACTCCAAGAGAACTATCATCGATACATTTGAAGTAGAGGTCACCACTGGGGAAATCTCTTCCATTGTACTCTTCGGACACATCATGCCATGTCTAATGGTAGACGACGACTCAGCCCTAAATATCTATCCTAAGGATATTCTACCAATCTTGGGATTAGCTGAGAAGGACCTAAAGAAGTCGGCAGGGTTATAAAAGCCTATGACAACTCGAAAAGAACTATCATCGATACATTTGAAGTAGAGGTCACCAATGGAGAAATCTCTTCCATTGTACTCTTCACAGTTCTTGATATCACAGTAACTTTCTCTATGTTACTAGGACAACTATGGCTCCATGCCCTAGAAGGAGTCCCATCTACCCTCAACCAAAAGGTCAAAATTTCATTCCATGGAAAGATTGTTACCGTAGAAGTAGATGAGGCATCCGTTGTTGCTACTTTAAGGATGGAAGAAACCCACATAAAAGGATTCACCACAGCCACAATCAGTCAATGATCAAACAAGCAATCAGAGTTACATTGGGGCCCTTGGATTCAAGGTTACATGTAGAAATACCATACTCCTAAAAAAGGACTAGGTACGCATGAGCAGGGAATGCTAACCTTCAATATTAGGGCAGGAGAATGGAAACCTATAGGACTCAATTATACAGGCACCAGAAGAACCACCAATAAAATGATCTTTCAAAAACAGGCATAGTGACCATATAGCAGAACCCCTGAACCTGTCACTCATCAGGGGATGATTATTCTAGGATTCGAGATCTTCTCAGATGTGGTTGACTATGGCAAATAAGGTAAAGGACCTGTCGCTTGTATGATAAAGGAAAAGGTAGATTCTTAACAAGATGCTGGGGCAGTTCTTGATTAGATCAAACCCGCTAAACATGCATGTCCAAAGAAAGTCAAGAAGCTAAGCAAAAAAGAAGAAATCCTTGACACTTTGACTAAGCACTCCTAAGCTCAACTCAAGATAGTGGAGGAGGTGAAGAGCAAGGGAGGTTTTCTGAGCCCAACTATCATGGACATGGTCAAAGTCATGAAAGGCAATGCAAAAATAGAAGAGGAAGATGGTAAGGACATCCTGCTAAAGCCAGCTGCTATACGAGAATCATCCACTACAAAACCAATACCTACTAATCAGGATGGGTCTTTCATTCCAATTTCCAATATGTTTGAAATAAATAATGTATTTTATGATGATAATAAGATGAAGAACTTTGCTTATTTGGATTTTGTTTCTGATTACGATTCCGTGCATCCATTCCAGCATTCATCTACCATTTTTAATGATGCTATTACAAAAGAAGTTAACTTAAACATGGAGGATAATCCTAAAATGGTATACATTTACAATCAATTTCCCACTGAATAAGATAGAGAATTAGTAAAAAATTAAAAAATCATGTTTTAGCCTTCGCTTGGTCTTACAAAGACATGCCTCGGCTTGATCAACACATCACTGAGCACAAGATCCCCACGGACCCAAGGATCTGTCCTGTGAAGCAAAAGATGAGGAGTATCCCACTTGGCTATCCAATATGGTCCCAGAAACTCAAAGAAGAAGTAGCCAAGCAAATCAAGGCCAACTTCATGGAAGTTGTCGAGTATCCCACTTGGCTGTCCAATATGGTTCCAGTGCCTAAGAAGAACGGTGATGTGAGAGTCTGTGTCGACTTCAGGGATCTGAACAAAGCTACCCCTAAGGATGATTTCCCCTTACCACAGATTGATGTCTTAGTGGATAGCGCGGCACGGGCCGCCATGTACTCATTTATAGACGGATTCTCTAGATATCATCAAATCCTCATAAATGTGGTGGACAAGTTCAAAACTACATTAATCTCAGAATGGGGAACATATTGTTTTAGGGTAATGCCTTTCAAGCTCAAGAACGCAGTGGCAACCTACTAATGAGAAGTCATAACATTATTACATGATCTGATCCACAAAGAGGTCGAGGTCTACATAGATGACATATTTGTGAAATCTGCTATGCCAGAAGAGCATCCGGTAGAGCTAGAATGATTCCTCACAAGGATTGAGAAGTACAATGTTTATCCCAACCTAAAGAAGTGCATATTCGGTGTCACGTTGAGAAAATTATTAGGGCACATAGTTAGAAAAAGAGGCATAGAGATAGACCCTGATAAAGCCAAGGCTATTAGGGAAATGCCTATACCGAAGGCTGAGAAGAAGTGAGAAGTTTCTTGCTATCCATATAGTACGTCAGCCATTTTTTAGCTTGATTGACCACCACGTGTTAGCCCATCTTCAAGCTCTTAATAAAGTAGCAACCGATAGAGTGGAATGATCAATGTCGGGAAGCTTTTGATAGAATTAAGGCTTATCTAATAAATCCCCCAGTGCTGAAACCTTTAATCCTTAGGAAGCCATTAATACTCTATTTGGCAATTGAAGAGATATCTATAGAAGCTATGCCGGTTCAAGAAAATGAAGACAAAAGAGAACATACCGTCTATTATCTCAGTAAGAAGTTGCTAGAGTACGAGACTCGATACACCATCATAGAGAAAACTTGTACCACAATGGTCTGGCTCACCAAGAAGCTCAGACATTACTTCTAATACCGAATCTAGGCAGTTGTGAACGTAGATCCAATGAAGTATCTATGTCAAACTTCGTCGCTAACTGGAAAACTGGCAAGGTGGTTCTTGTTACTATCAGAATTTAACATTAAATATGGGAATAAAAAGACCATCAAAGGGAGAGCAGTGGCTAAATTCCTAGCAAACCAACCGCTAGAAGATAGAGAATCAAAAAACCTGAAGTTCCCTAATGAATGCCTTGTAATGATAATAGAGGATCTAAAGAAGAGAACAATGCTCTTTGATGGCATCGTTAACAAAAGAGGGGCTGTTTTAGGGGTTACCATCATTACACCGGATGGAGCACTCATACCTCTGTCAAAGCGACTAGAATATCCCATAATGAATAAAGGAGTAGAGTATGAAGCTTATTTATTTAGAATTTGCACTCTAGTTACTCTCAGGGCAGATAAAGTTAAAATTGTTGGTGATTTGGCTTTAGCCATCAAACATGTCACAGGTGACTGGGAGTTGAAGTAAAAATCTCTCAGACCTTACTTGGAAGCCATATGGAGAAAAGCCGCTATGTTCAATGAATGCAAATTTTATCACATGCCTCGAGAAGAGAATCAGATGGCAGATGTATTGGACACTCTAGCCTTAGTGTGGGAAGGACCTCAAAGCCAACCGATCAAGCAACTTATTATAGAGATAACTCCATCCCCATATTATGTCCTTGTGATAGGAGACTCTATTAACAAAGAGGAACCCTGGTGCTCTGATATCGTCAAGTACCTTAAAGATGGTGAATTCCCAACTGAAGCTACAAATTATGATAGGAACACACTGTAGAAGCTCGTTGTGCAATTCTACTTGATCAAGGGAGATATGTTTAAAAGATCACCCGAAGATCTACAACCAAAGTGTCTAACTCAGCAAAGAAGCAAAGAAAGTAATAAAAGAAGTGCATTCAAGCGACTGTGGTCCGCATATGATTGGCATCATGACGGCAAAGAAAATCCAAAGAATAGGATGCTTTTGGCTAACCATGCTGGCCGATTATATTCAAGAACCGAAGACTTGCCATACCTATCAAATATATGGAGATGTGAGCC
Organism: Euphorbia pulcherrima; assembly: GCA_947683365.1. Classification (NCBI taxonomy): domain Eukaryota; kingdom Viridiplantae; phylum Streptophyta; class Magnoliopsida; order Malpighiales; family Euphorbiaceae; genus Euphorbia; species Euphorbia pulcherrima. The sequence goes on from CANTUS010000014.1 coordinate 49,131,839, forward strand.
ATTTGCCTCCGACGGCATTACAAAGTTTAACGACTCCTTGGCCATTCTCAGCCTAGAGCATCGACATTATCGGTATAATAATGCCATCCATGACAAACGGTCATCGCTTCATTATAGTGGCCATAGATTAATTTTCCAAATGGGTTAAAGTAGAGTAATATACGAGCATCACAGCTAAGAAAATTACTCAATTTATCCAACAACACATCTTTGCCAGATACTGCACCCCTCACAATATAGTGAGTGACAACGGTGTACAATCCCAAGGAGAATCAACTGATCTTATTGAGAAATACATGATTGAGCATCATCGCTCTTTGCCTTATCGGCCTCAAGCTAATGGAGCTGTAGAAGTAGCTAATGAGTCAATCAAGAAGATCCTTTCAAAAATGGTTGCCAATTATCGAGACTGAGCTGATCAATTGCCCTATGCCTTATAGGGGTACAGAACTAGTGTCAAAACTCCCACAGGATAAACTCCTTTCTCTTTAGTATATGGGATGGAAGTGGTATTGCCTGTGGAGGTGGAGATCAAGTCCTTTCATGTCGGCCTTGAGGTAAAACTTCCTGAGGATGAATGGGAAAAAGTGAGGTACTAGGAATTGAATCTGATTGATGAGAAATGGTTGGTAGCATTGGAAAGCCTACAATTGTATCAATAGCGTATGAGTAGGGCTTACAATTGCAAAGTCAAATGGCAAGATCAACCTCTAAAAGTAGGTGATCTGGTCTTGAAGCAATTGCGCAACACACATACGGATGCTTGAGGAAAACTCCAGCCAAACTAGGAAGGTCCTTATGCGGTAAAGAAAATTCTTAATAAAGGCAATTAAAATCATAGATCTAGATGGTAACGAATTTATGAATTTAGTCAACCCCGACAAGCTGAAGCGCTATCTTGTGTAGTAAAAATAATAATAAAAAGTCTGTCAAGAGCTAGTGAGGGCCCTTGAGCAAAAATAAAGACTAAAAATAAAAGAGTGAAGTCTTAGGTAAAATCCATTCGGTGCCTTAGCTGACAGTGAACATTTCTTGCGAATAAATGCTATTTATCCTCCATGATTAATAATGTCTTTTATAATAACATGTTCATGTTGAAAGTACTACATGAGTGCATTATATGGAAACTGTGAATTGTTTAATAAAACATGCATTCGAATAACATTTCTGTCTTTATTACACATAAAGTGCATTACAAATAGGAAATAGGAATAAAAAGACAAATGATGAGGTCTGAAGCCTTTATTCTCCCACAAAAATAGAAAGAATCATGATAGCAAGCTCAATGGCCTCCAAGGAAGCTACGGAGTTTGTTAGTCTCGGCGAACCTTTCCTCGAGTGTGGCAAGTCCACGGGTGCTCGCAACCTAGATACGATGAGCCTCACTTGGGTGAATGTCGAAAGGCATAAAATAATTCACCTCCACCTGAGTACAGTTAATCCATCTTATGTCATGATGGTACACCTGGGTGTAAGAAAGCCTAGAACTAAGGAGGGTGCATAGAGATGTCAGAAATCCCTGAGAATGGCCATATTGCCTGCACAAGCAACCAGGAGAATAAGTAACAACCTATGAGAGACCGATAAGAACTACACCTCCTCTAGCAACATCCGTAGTCACGTGAGTAATTCCCCACTAGGGATAAAGCTAGTGGATATCCTCAGCGGTGCGACTTCCCATGAACTCGACCCACTCCTCGATAATGAAGTCTCTATAGGAACGATCGCTGATCTGAACTAGGAAGCCCCATGCCCAATAAGCCTTTGGTTGACAAGCCATGCTCATAGGGACAGAAAGTATGGAAAGCCTATTCCAAAGCCAAAGCTACAAAATAAAATAATATATATATATATATATATATATATATATATATATATATATATATATATATATATATATATATATATATATGGGCGGTTTATGCAAAAAGAAAGGCTAATTTGAAAATTTACCTAAAGGAGACAGATGAGTGGAAGCCAACTTGCATCATCAGATGAAAGGTTTCTGACCATGTCAAAGGCTACGTCTTGTCTCAAGCCTTCATTCCCATAAGCATTGTTAATCAAATGATGCCTCCCACTACAACTGGAACCGATTCATCAGTAAGTCAAAAACCTAGGGCGGTGCATCGGAATGGCAGGGGGCATGTTGATTAAAGACCTCAAGAGTCCACAGAATTTCTCATACAAGGGGTATAGTCGTGATCTCCAAAATGGAAAACATTGTCGATGGGGTCCTAGAACCTGATGGTAGCCTGAATCACATTGACATTGAAAATAATATGACAATATTCCTTTATGTAAGACAAACCACAAACCCTAAGGCGGTCCCAACCATCAGAGTTCTTGAGATAAATGTTCAGATCTGTGCAAAAGCAGATGTAGTCCTACATGGTGAAGAAATTTTAAAAAAGGGAAAGTATCAGTTTGCTATACATACCGATAAACTCGATTATCAATAAGAAGAAAGCATGAAGCACGAGAATGATGCAAAATTTTGACATTAAAAAAATGTGTTCATACAAAAAGGGCCCCATAAACGGCCTAATAAGAAAAAAAACAACAAAAAAGAAAGCCTATCTACTGTCCGCCGCTCGAACCCGGCTGGTTAGGGTTGAAAGATGATGGAGGAGGAGGAGGAGGATAACCGCCCTGTGAAAAGAATCCGGGAAGGTCACCTTGTCTTTGCTGAAGCTGCTGCTGGTCATCCACTTGAGCCATCCCCAACTGCACTCAAAGTCATCGAATCTCCATATGCAAATTTTTAACATAAATCATTCATATGAATTTCATTGCATACAAATAACAACAATCATACAACTATATCAGAATTCTGCTCCATCATGTACCGCTGCTATCTCTAAAGGAAGCTCTAGTCAGTAACGCTGTCAGCTATAGGCACCTGAAAGATTGAAGTCAAAATAAGTCAGAACCATTGTGATCTAAGAAAGAGAAAAAGAAAAGATTGAGAAGAGCTCACATGAGAAGCTCCAATCCAGTGAAAAGTCACTAGATGCTAGGGATCCAAGTAAGGGTGGATCACTCGAGTATAAGTACTCAGATCAGGGTGATATATCAAGAACATGGACTACTGGTACTAAAATCCTTGTGTCCCTCTATCATCACTGGACTTTGGGATGGAGTTGAAGAGGCAGAAGAACTCCCGATAGGCCTAGATACCTTCATACCACGGTGATCCTATGAAAGATAAAAGGAAAAAAAGAACTTAAACTAATGTTGAAAGATGAAAAAGGAAAGCCAAGGGATGTGTACTGTAACTCAGACTATATGCCATGAACCAGAGCTAACCTATGTGCTAGGGGCAGCAGCAGGTATGGACAAGCTGCCCCCGCTAGGCTTATTATGAATATCCAACCTCAGAGGTAAAAGAATAAGATCTACATCCAACCAACCAAGAAGTTCCTTGCGGCAAAACTCCTTGTAGCCTCTAGGGCAATCAATAAAGGAAGCATCTACTCTAGCACTACCCACACGAGCGACATTAGCTAATTTTTTAGGCCAAAACACCCATCGCGGTATCGATGGTGGAATGGAATGAGTCTTGGGTGTAAGGTGACAGCCCTAAATCCGATCTCTGAGATAAAACTCAAGAGAGAAAGGAGTCTCTAGAATCATATGAGAATTAGTGAATTCTCTAGCAAAATGCATTTAATCAGGCCACTGAGCCTGGTGACACCAAGGAGAATTCCTAATCTGAAAATGACAAAAGAAATAATGAGGAACCAAGCTACACAATGAAGAGTGAAAAGAAGGAAAGATCACCTTGCTTACTGACTCAAAAGTCAATCTGTGAAGTTGGGCGGCAATGACCCCAAGGGCATTGATCTCCCACTTACGCTAGAGATTCCCAGTCATTATGAGCAGCGGACCTCATATGATCTGAGTCTCAAAAAACTGAAACTGCAAAGATACAAAAGAAAAGCATAAGCATTTGAAACCCAAAATTGAAGAGAAGAGAAAAAAGCCATAAGGATCTCAGATTCTTACAAAAACTACTTAAAGGCAATACTTGAACTTTCTGATCCAATTCCTTGCACACTAGTCGAGAGCCCAGTACATATGGCCCAGAGCAGCTCATCCTCAGGCATACTAGTCAAACTCCTAAATATTAATCAGGCTTGGAAGAATGTAGAGGTTCACCACAGAACCCCCTATGTTAAAACACAACCAAGAAAGAGTCACAACAATGAAGGTCATAGCCTTGCACTCCACAGGCAAACCCGCTCTTGTGCTAGAAGTCCAGAACTTCATGAGCTTGTCATAAGATATCCCTCTACGATCCCTGGAGTATCCAATTAAAGACTCAATAAGGCGATCATCAAAATGGCGATGAGAAAAACAGGCATTGAAAAGAAAAACCTGACCCTCGAACGATAAACCGGTAATGGCATAATAATCCACGAGAGTGATAGGGTACTCACCGCAACTGAAGTGAAAAGTATGAGTAATGTCTAACCATCTGCTCAGAAGGTATGTTGAGATGCCAATAGAAATGTAAGGATATCTTCTCGCTTTCTTATACTTGAGGTTGACGATCATCCTACCCAGAGAGGTTCCCTCAACCAAAGCCTGGTACCCAGGGAAAGAGACTTGTACAAGGTCTTAAAATGAGTAATGTTGGCACCGTCATGGTCGGTAACCTAATCATAATGAAACATGCATTGCATAAATTCTGAAAATTCATCCAAAAAATATATACAAAAAATGCCTATGCATGTAATCAATAATCTTAGATCATATTTTGCATAAAGATCTAATTTATTTTTGCGCCAATCCTAATTTCGCAAAGGCATTATTTTTGAATAGGTTTTTTCTCCAATATATATATATATATATATAGGTATCAACTCTATCATGCATCATATTTCACATATTGTGCATTTTCTAATAAAGCATAGCATAACCAAGAACAATCAAAATAAATTGACATCAAAATAATAAACTCAAAGAGTGTAAAAATAAAAAATAATAAAAAAAGAAAGAAAGAAGAGAAAAAAGGTAAAACTAACCAGGTTTCGAGAAAGATGGGATCCGCACCCTATGGTAATGGAATTTCCTGACTAGGCTCGACCCCGTGAAATCCCCAGTTAGGAGGCAATTCGTGTAAAGCTTCAAGGGGTACCCAAGACAGCTCCACTTGTTGGCCCGTGATGTTGACATGATAAGTTTGCACTGGAAGGTTCGAAAGAGCGACCCAGACATTGGTAAGTATGAACCACATAGAAACTCTGAAAAATCGGACTAGAAATGGAAAAATTGGGTAGAAAAGCAGAGAAAACATCTTGAAAATCCTAAAAAATTATAGAGAAAGACCAAGAAATCTGAATGAGAGAAGAAAATAGTTGTTGGTGTGAAGAAAAATGGAGAATCAAATCTGTTTTCATAGCCAGCAGTCAATGAGCCTGCTGGCTCATTAACTAGGTAATTAGCCCACCGGCTAATTACCTATCGACGTGACTCGTATTTACGCGTCGATTCTGCGTTTTAACCGTGTAACGGCTAGAAAAGTTACCATTAGATAGGTGATGAGCCCGCAGACTCATTGCACGTTTTTAGCTTTTTGCATTTTTTTCATGCATTTTCTGTAATTTTTTACAAAATGAGCGGACCTAAAAGCTATTTTCACACAGCATGTGCTGCATTTCTGCATTAAGATAGTTATAAAATTATTTTCGACCCTCAGTAAATTTTAATTTAATCATTTTCATTCGTTTAAACATTTTTAATCGAAGGGGCAAAAATATTTTTGTTCTAAAATTAGTCGATTAAAAATAATTTAACTCATTTTGTATCACATGCTGTTTTGTATTCGAGGGGCAAACTGTTAGCATAGGTTCGTTCCGACCCAATGAGGAATTATGCCTATTTCAATCAGTGATTAGACAAGAGAGCCAAAAGGATCGAATTGTCATCTGAAAATCCAAAATTCAAAAATCCACATTCTGGGGAAGCTTCGATTTAGCATTTCCTACCGAAAATCAAAAAGTCAAAATTTTGGTCAAAATAGGCGATGAGCCCGCAGGCTCAATACCTCTCTACAGTAAAAAAAATTAAATCTCGGTAATGATTCGTGAAATTTACTAACACATTTGCAAGATTTGCACTCAAGTGGGCAATGAGCCCGCCGATTCATTACCTCTTTGCTATCAAAAGCAGGCCAAACTTTCCATTTAAGGCATCAGTTAAAATTTACGTGAAATCATCCTTTCCATTTTTATTTCGAGAGTCCTAAAAGCCTCAAAAATCTACCAAAACACTTCCATATCTGAGCTTTATCACCGACATTCAGTATAAACTCATTTTATGATCTTTTTAGATCAAGATCTCACAGTGATCTTCGGTCTAAAAACTACTCAATTCTAAAAAATCTCCGCGATTTTCTTTAGGAATAATCCAAGATTATAGCCATAACTTGGGTTAGATCTATTTTCCAACCAAATCACGATCTTAGACAACTTGGTCCCACACTGGCTCTCAAGTCCTCCTGGACAGACGAAAAGGTAAATGAGGGTAATTAGCTCTAAGCCCAAATTCAAAATTCATTTTTTACTATTTACATTATTACACGTTGCATTCAATTTAACTAGTTAAGTGAGCCACCGGTGCCACTTAAATCATAATATGTGTAAATAAGCGTGCAGTTATAAATCATCCAGAATGTGAGGAAACTCTATCCGAGTTTCCGGGATAAAACTCAAATGCTGCCGTTACTCTGCCGAAATTTCGGTAGAAAATATCAATTTATTATGCTGTTATAATGTTCGTTTTATTTCTTGAATTTATTTCTTAATTAAAGCCATTATAATGCAAAAATTACCACATAAAACAAAATTCCAAAATTAATCCAATTAATTTGAACAATATGAATAGCTATTATGTCTGAACTCACAATCTCATTTTCTTTTCGGTATAAAAATCCCATCATTAATCAGTATACCATAATTCCTCGGTGGAGCTGAACCGGGTGGCGACTCTATTTTATTTTTAAATAAAGTAAAAATATTTATTTTAAAAATATTTTCTTTTATTAAAATGTGTAAATATATTTATCAATATAATCACATTTTTTGCTTATGAAAAGCCATATTTTTCACACTCAATAAGTTTACATGAAAAATAATAAAATAATTTTCTCTTTAATAAAATCAGACATTTTATTATAAAAGAGGCACATGCATTCAACCGAACCGAATTTTCTCAAACCAAACCAAACGCTGTTGTTTCCTCAAACTACACTAAAATGTGCTCCATGCACCGCACCCCGCGTGCAAAACCCCTCCAAAACCCCTCGCCCACTCACACCTGTTATGCATGTTCAAAGTGAATCTCAGTTCCTAACAGTGGTATCAGAGCTTGCCTATTTAGTGCATAACTAAGTTAGAAGCAAACTAAATTTTATAGTCTATATGAAATGATATAAGTTTTATTAATTATTTAGAACAATAGATGAACTTAGGCTTTCATTTCAGGGTTAGAAAATGGATATTGATAATTGGAATAAGCTTTGCTCAACTTACTCAAAAATTATCAAATATTCAATAAATCATATAAGTTACAAGAGTTATAGATGCTTTCAATTTACATGAATTGAAAGAATGAAATTTATTGGTTCAAGATGATCCATGGTCTTCGAGTTTGTGCCCCGTGTTTGTTCTAGCAAGGATTGGACTTGGTGTCTACTTCTCATAGGGCACCTCTCCTACCTGGGAACCTATATTGGTGCAGCTTGAATTGACCAAAGAGGGGATTAAATATGGACTGATTTATTTATAGTATATAAGATTGTTCTTATATATGTTTCTATAATAAAGTAAAAATTAAATTATTGAATAAAAGCTTGAAGGAAATGCAAAATATATAACAAACAACGAATGTTAACAAGTTTGCATATAATCTAGGTTGATGAAATAATTATAATAAAGAGCATGAACCCCTTAAGGTTAGACCTTTTAAATTAATTCTAAAATTCCTTGAATTAATATAAATTATTATAAATATGTCCATCTAATAAATCCTAGATTGGGTGAGACGTTTAACACTCATACAAAATTGCAAAGTAAATATATTAAAGGCAAGTCATAGTCTTCCTTAAATTTATAATATGGTCTTTTTTGGCCAAAAAGTGCTGCACAAAGCGTTCATTTCATCTACATCAATCGGTTATAAAAATTGAGATAGGGTCTACCTTTACAGGACTGGTGTAGTCCAACATAAAATTAGGGCATAGCTGCAGGACTAAGACATATTCAAGGAGATGCTAATATAAGAGCACATGTCCCTTAAGGGAAAGGGAACTTGAATAAATTAGCAATTTCATATGATGCAAATGGAATGGGATTCCAACTACAATTTACTAGTATGGCTTATCTCATTAAATTGGGGGTCATATCAGACTAGTTGTAGATGCTACCTAGTTGGAAATTTAGCTAGGCTAAACTTCCCAAATTTAATAGAATGAGCTATTGTAAATTTCAAAAAAATGGTAGGACAAATGTATTTAATTAAAAGTCCTTAAATTAAATACATGTACTATATACGAAAGTCTAAACAATTTTCCTTTCTTACATCTTAGGTTGAAAATGCTCCCTTATACAAACTATCTTATTGACACTTGAATTCTTGAAAGGAACTTGTTTAATGGAAGAAATTACCATGAGTGGTTTGGGATACTGCGAGGAGTCCTTAAGGATTCTAAACTGGATTATGTATTGGATGATCCTAACCCCGAGTACTCGGGTGCAGAGAGATTCACAAGTGAATTAGATGATTTCGATTGGTATAAAAATGACTGTAAGTTTGTTAAGAACTTGATGGTGAGGTTTATGGATCCAAATCAACAATCTTTGAATGAAGAGATGGATTCGGAATTCATGCTCGTCCATCTTAAGGAAGCTAACTATCTCAAAGAGATTCTGTTTGATCTTAAGATGCCAGATGACGCCTCAACAATTGAATATGGTCTAAAGGTATTTGATATCTCTACTACACTAAGACATCTTGGAATACATTTTATTCATAATGTTCTTAAAGGCATTGTTTTGAAGCATCTACCTTCTAGGTATGATAAATTCAAACAAGATTTTGCCCTTATAGGGGATGAATTTAAGCTGTCAGAAATGATAAACTTGCTGGAACATTATGAAATACAACATAGAAATGAGTTAGAGAAATAATTCATTGTTGAAGATATTAAAGTCGAAAGAGTAAAAGGTTTTACAGTCAAGAGAATGCTCATGGAAATTGAAGAAAATAATAATGGTACTAGATTTGAAGCTTGGAATGAATCTGGAAAGGATGAGGCTTTTAAACATAAGAAGATAAAGCTGAAAGAGGCTTACAATTCAGGCATGTTTGTAATTGAAAGCTATGCTATTATTCCTTGTGAGTTAACTTGGGTATTGGATACTGGTTGTTCTTCTCACATTTGTACTTCTGTGTAGGGGCTAACGAACAATAGGAGGTTAGCAAAAGGGGAGATGGACCTACATGTGGGAAATGGAGCCCGAGTTGCTGCATTAGTCGTAGGAATCCTTAGTCATGTTTTGCCGAGTGACCTAGTTTTAGTTTTGAATAAATTCTACTATATTCAAATGTTACCAAAAATATTACCTTTATTGGGCGTTTAGCAGCAGCGGGATTTGAAATTTTATTTCCAAATAATAATTGTAAGATTCTTTTAAATAATGTTATTTATTACTATGGAATGTTGAATGGTGGAATTTATATTCTTGATACTAAAATAGAAGTTTTAATATAAACAATGTAATGAAAGTTAAATTAGATAATGAGAAATCTTTCTACGTATGGCACTATTGTTTAGGCCATATAAGCAAAGATCGCTTAACTAAGTTACACAAGAGTGGAGACTTAGGCCCAATAGACGTGGAGTTTTATGGTGATTGTGGACCTTATTTAAAAGGAAAAATGATGAAGTTACCCTTTAAAGGTAAGGGTGAATGAGCCATGAGTACATTGGAGCTTTTACATACTGACATATGTGGTCCAATGATTTTTCAGGCACTTAGAGGATACTCCTACTTCATTACCTTTATCAATAGTTACTCATGATACGGTTATCTATACTTAATAAAGCACAACTCTGAGAGTTTTGATAAATTCAAAATAATAAAAAAATGAAGTAGAGAAGTAACTTAGGAAAAGTATTAAACCACTTCGATCTGATCGAGGTGGTGAATACATGACCCAAGAGTTTTAGGATTATCTAAAGGATAATGGGATAGTTCCCTAGTGGACCCCTCCTTACACACCACAACACAATAGAGTTTCTCAAAAGAAAGAATCAAACTTTATTAGATATGGTTAGGTCCATGATGAGCCAGAAAAATCTTAGTAAATCCTTTTAGGGATATGCACAAGAGAGTGTAGTTTATATACTAAATAGGGTGCCCTCTAAATCAGTTGATTTTATGCCTTACGAAAGATGGTGTAATTAAAAACCATCTTTGAGTCACCTAAGAGTATGGGGATGTTCTGCTATGGTAAAGAGGATAACATCAGATAATCTTGACGCTAAATCTGACAAATGTCTATTCATTGAATATCCAAAGGAAACTATCGGATATTTATTTTACCAACTTGAGGCACAAAAGGTATCTATATCTTGGAGTGGTCATTTTCTCAAAAGAGAACACTTACTTGTAAAAGTCAGTAGGAGCAATCTTGAACTGGAGATTCAAGAAGAAGAAATAGACAGTCAACTTGTTGACCCCATTCTAGATACATAAGAAGGTGTGATCAAGGAACAACATGTTAAAACACAATCATTATGAAGATCAAGTCTTATTCATAAAGGCCCCGAAAGATATGGTTTCATCATCACTGATGATAGGGAACTATATATCGTGGAGGATGATGAATCAAGAACCTAATATAAAGCAATGAAGAGCTCGAATTCTGATAAATAACTCAAAGCCATGAAGTCAAAAATAGATTCCATGTACAAAAACCAAGTTTGGAATGTGGTCGATGCACCTGAAGAGGTTAGACCTATAGAGTGCAATGGGTCTTCAAGAAGAAGACTGGCAAGGACGGTAATGTAATTACCTATAAGGCAAAGTTGGTTGCAAAAGGTTATAGTCAATGAGAAGGTATTGACTATGATGAAACTTTCTCACCGTAGCCATGCTTTGATCTACAAGAATATTCCTCGCCATTACTGCTCATTATGATTTTACGATCTGGCAGATGGATTTTAAAACAACATTCCTAAATATGGATTTGGACTGAGATGTGTATATGGCACAACCTGAGGGTTTTACATCTCAGAATAGCTCAAAGGTATGCAAATTGCAAAAGTCTATTTGTGGACTTAAGCAAGCATCTAGGAGTTGGAATATTAGGTTTGATCAGATAATCCGTGAACTGGATTTCTTTCCAAACATTAATGAGCCATGTGTTTACAAGAAGGTTAGTGGGAGTGCAATCATTTTCTTAGTATTATATGTTGATGACATATTACTAATAGGAATCAGTTAGATATTTTGTATACCCTAAATGCAATTAGGGCGATATATCTTGGCTAGTTTATTTGTACGAACAAAGTTATATTAATAAAGGCATTCTTTTGTTACGTCAATGACTGTGAAAATATATTATAATTAGTTTAGAATATATTCATTAATGTGTTTGCAAAAGTCCATGACATAATAATAGCACATATTGCAAGGGCATAGTAGGACTATGTTGGTGAGAACTGGTTCGTGTGCAATTATGATTTATCTAAATATCCCTAGTCATAATATCCTCAAGACTGGACATTAATAAATACAGAAAGACTAGCATGTGTCATCATACCTCTTGAATCTGATTCAGAGTAGCATATCTCTAATGCTAGAGGGTGGTAGCTTGGGTTAACACATGGATGTATTCAAGGAAATACATTGGAGACTGCTATAAGACAACACTCGGTAATCTATATTATGTGTTTGTGTTTTATCGTCTCATTGCAATAGCAATACGAATATCCTTAGACCTGAGAAACTAGTTACCTTGTTTAGATGTTGCAATACTTTGGGTCATACCTAAGCATTCTATAGACTAGATGATACGGATGATTACGGGTATAGTTGATGTCTGTCTATTGGTAAGCTGAGTAGTCAAGATGGAATCTAGCGCTCCATTATAGCAATATAAAGGAGATGTACCTTGGCCACTTGTTGGAAGTGACACACCCATAAACCTCTGATCAGAGTATGAGTTGACAGGATAAGATCCTAATCAACACATTAAAATGGTTGTGTGGTGTACTTTTATAGCAAGACTAAATACTGGGGTAGCCATTATGGCTACTAGTGGACTAACACTTAGACCGGGTCCTAGAAACCAGATGGTACTTAACCACTGATAGAAGGAGTGAATTGTATTGATGCTATTGCAGAACCGAGATTAAGTCATAACACACGTGATGTTTTGAATATTGAGGGGTTATATGCCCTATACTAGAGAGCCACTATGATCGATCAAAGTGATCGGAGTCCACAACGGTCTGGATCTATGAGCCAGTCGATTCCTAAAAGGAATTGGGCTAGGTCAAATTTTTGGCAGCTTGATATTATAGGATCCTATAAGGTCATACATTTTGAGTTACGACCGAGCCATGTAAAGAACCGCTTGACTAGGTCTGATCTAGAAGAGCAAAATATATGGTTAAACCAATATTCACTAGTTGGATCAGTGAACTTGATAAATAATAAGTAGGTTAAAATAAATAAAGGGGATTTAGAATTGAAACTTAGCGAGATTTATTAATAGTTGATATTAAATAAATCTGGGTAAGTGGGCCTATAAATGTATTGTGAGACAGTACATATATAGGCCTGTGCATGGGCCACACTGTAGCACTATTTGGAACAGTGTTGCAGATGTCCCATGGGGCACGCGTAAGCAGGCTGCATAGGCATGCAGCTCTTATGGGCTTGCCACCATGCGCGCAAGCCGCGTGTAGTGCAGCCCATAATGGGCTATGCTACACGCTGCTTGCGAGCATTGTGTAGGCTAAGGTCATACATGGTATCAAAGGCTGCCTAATGCGATTGTATGATTGACTAAAAACATGCTAGTCTGATTTTCTATGAAATATTTTTGAGTATGCTATGCCATGCCTAGGAATTTATTTCTTGCAATAGAAAATGTTGTGATAACTAGATTAAGTGTTGCTCAAACTTAGTCAGGGTAGTTATCTAAGAATTAACAATGTTTTACTTGAAATTGTAAATACTTTAATTTTTGAATTAAGTAGAATAATTCTTAAATTAGAAAAGAACAAAATATTTAATTTAATTAGTCTATGGTTAACTGATTCATAAGGGCCCACGGTTGTTTTAGCGAGGATTGGACTTGACTGCTCATCTACTTCAAGGGGGCCTCTCCTACCTCGAAATTTCCATCGGTTCTAGATTTTAAATACGAAAGGGACTATTTTGAATAAGTTGATTTCTAGTATAATGAATTGGATTCATTATATGGTTTTACGTTGAAAGTTTAAGTTGTTAAATTAAAACTTATAGACATAGGTGCAAGAACTTAAACAATGAACCCCCTTGTTTGTTTGTTTTGTATGCTATGTGGAGTCTTGGCATGATGGAATGATTATGAATTACCAGTTGAGCATGACCCCTAGGTTGGACTTACTAATTCCTTTTAGCTCAGAATTAGTTATAGTTTCATAATCATGTCCACGTATAAGTCCTAGATTAGGCGAGACCTGTTGCACCAATAAATCCCCATTAAAATATTAAGACAAAGTTAGCTTTCCTAAAAATTGAATATATGATTTTAGGCCTTTTTATTGAATGAATGGCTTCATGCACTGTATGCCTTCTTCTTTAACATCATCAATTCATTAGATTCGAATTAGGGTTAAATCTTAATAGGACTGGGTTAGTTGTCCATAGTATCGAAGCTAATGCCAGGCTAGAGGCATCATTTTAGGAGTCATATATTTGGTTATGCACGTCCATTGGTTGGAATTCAAATGGATTATGCATTAGATGCAAATGGACTAGAAACTCCTATAGCTGTTTAGCTTAGCTTGACTCGTGATAGCGGGTGTTAGCTTAAATGAGTTATGGATGCTACCTACTAAGGAGAATGATTAGACCATGTTTCCTGAAAGAGAATAGAAGGGGCTATTATGTTTCGAATAAACCTTAATAAAATAGTAGGAAATTGTATTTAAATAAAAGACCTTAAATTAAATGCATGTATAAGAACTAAGTCTAAAGCAATAATTCTTTTCTTATATCTAGGTTGAATATGACTGCAAACATAAAGTTTCGCGCTATTCTTGAGAACAAATTGGATGGTACCAATTTTACTGATTGGTTCAGGATGGTGAGGATAGTCCTCAAAGGCGAAGGCCTGACTTATGTTTTGGATGAGCGCCTTCCTAATGAACCTGATGTTGGCCCTCATGAGGAACATGAGGTGTGGAAGAAACATAGGAAACATTGTGGATCTATGACATGTTTAATGTTGGGAACCATGAATCCAGAGTTTTAAAAATAGTATGAGAATATAGATCTCGATACCTTGATTCTCCATCTTCAGGAACTCTTTTCTGAGCAAGCAAGGACTGAGAGGTTTGAGACCTCGAGAGTTTTCTTTGGGACTAAGATGCAGGCTGGTACTTTGGCTTCTAAGCATGTTTTAAAGCTTCTTGGCTATGTCGAGAAGCTTGGTCGATTGGGATTTTTCATGGATCATGAGTTGAGCATAGATCTCATTTTGACTTCGCTCACTAATATTTATTCATAGGTTGTGACTAATTATTACATGAACAAGATTGATACAACAATCCAAGAATTGATCAACATGTTGAAAACAGTAGAACCTAAGATCAAGTAGGATTAGAAAGTCTACTAATGGTTGAGAAAACCAAACCTTCGAAGGGTAAGCCCCAAAAAAAGAAGAGGCTGAAGGCTAAGAAGAAGATCAATAAGAAGAAGAAAAATAGGAAAAGAAGCTGCAAATGTATGTTTCCAGTGTGGAAAACAAGGACACTAGAAAAGGGATTGCAAGGCACCTGTCTCTGAGCATATAAAGAAGAGCCTTGAAAAGGGAACTGCTTCAGGTATGTTCCTGATTGAAAATTTCACTATAGTTCCTTATGAGTCTACATGGGTATTAGATACTAGATGTGGTACTCATATATGTACTTCTGTGTAGGGGTTACAGAACCGTAGAAGGCTGGCTAAAGTATAGTTGGACCTACGAGTTGAAAATGGAGCACGAGTTGCTGCATCAGCTGTAGGAACATATATTCTCAAGTTGCCAAGGGGCCTAGTTTTAGAATTAAATAAGTTTTATTATATTTTAGTTGTGACTAAGAATATTATTCTGTTGCATGTTTAGCAGCAGAAGGATTTGAAGTTTAGTTTAATAATAAAGATTGTCAAATTCACAAAAATAGTATTCTTTATGGCAATGGAATTTTGATTGATGGCATATATGTTTTAATTACTAAAGCTGAAATTTTTAATATGAATGATGCTAAGAGATTGAAATTAAATAAGGATAAATCATCCTACTTATGGCATTGTTGTTTAGGCCATATAAACGAAACCCACTTAACTAAGTTACACAAAGGTGGAGACTTGGGCCCAATAGACTGGGAGTCTTACGGGGCATGTGAACCTTGTTTATTAGGTAAAATGACAAAGAAACCCTTCAAAGGAAAAGGGCAACGTGCCATAAGTACATTGGAAACAATACACACAGATGTATATGGTCCAATAAATGTGCAAGCACATGGACGATTCGTCTACTTAATATCCTTTATCGATGACTGCTCACAATATGGATATTTGTACTTAATGAGGCATAAATCTAATAATTTTAAGAGATTCAAAGACTACAAGAATGAAGTTAAGGAACAGATTGGAAAGAATATTAAGGCACTGTGGTCAGACCGAGGTGGAGAATATTCAAGCCTAGAGTTTCAAGATTATCTAAGGGATAATGGAATATTAACCCTATGGACCCCTCCGTATACCCCTCGGCACAATGGTGCATATGAGAGGAGGAATAGAACTTTATTAGACATGGTTCAATCCATGATGAGCTAAGCAAGTCTTAGCAAATCCTTTTGGGGATATACACTTGAGACTGTAGTTTATATAATAAATCGTGTGCCCTCAAAATCAGTTGATACAACACCATGTGAAAGGTGGTGTGGTAAGAAACCCTCTCTTTCTCACCTGAGAGTTTGGGGATGTCCTTCCTATGTTAAAAGGATAATGTTAGATAAGTTGGGAGCTAGAGCTGATAGATGCTTGTTCATAGGTTATCCTAAAGAGATAATATAATATACCTTTTATGAACCTGAAGAACAAAAAGTGTTTGTTTCTAGGACCGCTTAGTGTCTTGAGAAGGAACACTTTATTTCAAAAGCTAGTGGGAGAGACCTTGAACTTGAGGTTCAAGTAGGTGGATAAGATGATTCCTACACCTGATACACAAGAGAATATGATCGAGGTACAACCTGTTATACGACAACCAATGTATAGATCTGGTAGGGTTCCTAATGCTCTTGAAAGATACGAATTTTTCATCATGGATGATAAAAAAATCTTTTTAATGGAGGATGCTAAACCTAATACCTACAAGGAAGCAATGGGGAACTCAGACTCTGATAAATGGTTAAAATCCATGAAATCAGAAATGGAATCCATGTATGAAAACCAAGTATGGGAATTGGTAGATGCAACAGATGAGGTTAGACCTATAGGTTGCAAATTGGTTTTCAAGGAGAAAACCGACATGGATGGTAATATAATCACCTATAAGGCAAGGTTGGTGGCAAAGGGTTATAGTCAAAGAGAAGGTATTGACTATGATAAAACCTTACCACTAGTAGCCATGCTTAAATCCATGAGGATACTCTTGGCCATCACTGCTCATTATGATTATGAGATCTAGTAGATGGATGTGAAAACCACTTTCATAAATGGGAACTTGGATTGGGATGTATATATGATATAACCTGAGGGTTTTTCATCTCAGAATGGCTCGAAGGTATGCAAACTATAAAGATGCATCCATGGACTTAAGCAGACATCCATGAGTTGGAATATAAGGTTTGATGATACAATCAAAGAGTTAGATTTTATATCAAACACTTATGAGCCTTGTGTTTATAAGAAGGTAATTGGGAGTGCAGTCATTCTCCTTGTGCTATATGTTGATGACATACTGCTAATAGGAAATGACATTTCTCTTCTTTAAATGGTTAAGTGGTGGTTATTGTGAGCACGAGATTTTACTGTCCCTCTCGTAAGACGATGATGACGTATATTCAATTTTAATCCTCAATTTCAAATCTTTATTACCGATAAAAAATTCTTTATCAATTTTATTTTCAGAAAAATTCAGTTTGTCGTGTCCGATAATGCGTTCGGTGGGAGCTCAAACCGATGATTTGCACCAAAAAATTAATTTAGTCCTAAATACCCTTAAAAATTAAAAAATAACCCTAATTATATAAAAAATCCTGCTCAAACACCTTTTTAGGCAGATTTGACCCACCTTTTCACCATTTTAGGCTAGGCCATGCCTTGCTTTTCAGATCTAGTAGAGGCTGAAGCCGCCCGCGGCTTCAGCGATACTGCCAGCGGCATCATCCATACCGCCGATGACCTGACTTCTGCAGGCAGACAATGTTTTGCCATGCTTGCTCGATACCCACCAGATAATAAAAAAGGTCAGCTCTATCCAATTTTTACCCTATATAAGGACCCATTTGCAGCCATTTGAGAGGTTGGTAACTTAAAACTTGGATTTTTGAGAGGAATTTTAGTGAGATATAGTAGTTCTAGTGGGATAAGGTGAAGAAAAGGTAACAAAAGAGGAATCACTCCATCTTTTCTTAGTTTTTCTTCATTGAACTCTCTGATATTTAACTTAAAATTAGTAGACTTTAGGCTTAAAATCAATCTAATTGGTTTTAGAGACTTAAATCCCTTATTCATAACCCAAATCATCATTTTGAGCTCTCTGGAGGTGTCATTTAGTTCACGAAGAGGTGGATTCACGGCCCCGAGGAAAAAGTTTTGAGTCTCATAGCTCTTTGGCTTTTACTTTAGTTGTTTGTTGTGATTATTTGCTATTTTGTGCTTAGTTTTGGGTTTTTGGTCATTTTTTGACAGTTAACTGCTGTTGCTACAAGAAATTGAAGCCGACGGAGACAAGCGAAGCCACCGACGGTATCACTCATGTCGCTAGCGACATCAGTGATACCGCTAGAGGCTTCCTTTATCACCAAAGACTATTTTCTTGTGGGACCTTTTCTTTATGGTACATAAAATGTTATTCTCTCAGCCTGTGTAAGTGAAATCGCTAGCGACATCAATGATACTGTCTGCGGCTTCACTCATACCGCAGGTGATATGACATTCTAGATAGTAGGTTTATTTTCATTTTATTTTAAACCTAGCTTAATTTCCAAAGCTAGGGCGTATAGTGCAATAACAAGATTCCAAAACTCCCTGAAAACAGTCCTCACCCCATAACATGTGGCATTTTCACTAATAATCCGATTAAAACAACAAATCGAGTCTAAAATGTAAATAAAATGAGATTTTCTCACAAACGCCGTCCAAACACCATTTTTAGCCATCCAACTGGGCTCCATAAATTGTACAATAAATATGCCATGCTCATGCTAACTCAAGTCTTGTTTGGTCCACTAATTATGCATGTTACGTGATATACCTCGTACAACGTGCCGTATTTGTGCTTACCGTTTTGTGCAGATACATTTAGGATAGATGTATGTTAGGCCTTTGGGTATTTTATTTATTTTTTAGACAAATGTATAGGATTTGAAAAGCCATGTAATTAATTCTTTCAATTTCCGCACTTATTTTGGATGACTGTAATAATTTATTTACCGCTTTGAATGCTTGTTAAACAACGCGCGAACACAACATATAAATAAAAAATACAATAAATAGAGTGGATTAAACCGATTAAGAAATAATGAAACTCTTAACTTAGTCATTGTAAAATAGATAACATCATCCGAACTCAGAATCTTTACTTAAGGTATGGTCTACCACTCGGTGGGAAATCGTACCTAAATTTCTCGGTTGAGCTGAGCTGGGTGGCAACTTTATTTCATGTACGAGATTTTGATCTCATATCTTTTAAACATTAAAAATATGTAAAACCATTTTCTATCATCATCACACTTATATATATATATATATATTTTTAAGGGGTCCGTCCTCCGGCCCGGCTTCGCGGACCGTCCGAAATGTCATCCGCTTAAAGTGGCGACTTTGCTGGGGACCGATCCCTTTAAACTTGAACTTAAAATTTTCAATAAGTTTAAAAGATTTAGATGATGTATTGAAATCATTGACCAAATTAAAACTTCATTCGTTCTTGTAATGTTTTATCCTGACGCCTATAGTTTAGATTCATATGGTTAGGGTGCCCCCTTTTATCCGAGAAGCTCATGAAAGTATCAATCATGCCCTGTTCAGAATTGAGGATGCCTAGTGGGTGGATCACTTGTTTTAACCAACACGTGAACTCCTGCGATGGCACCTATTTAGGAAGTGGTTGATTAACGTTGAATCAAGGTAAGCGAGAACCTTCTACATCAACATCCCTATACTAAGCCGCGATAGTGAAGCCATCATAGTCATTTCCCTTTAGGAACCAAAATAATAAAATAATAAATGGGACATCATTTATTGGTGTTGAAGTTAACCTCCATCCTTTTTAAATGGTTTTACGCGGGAGTCATAAGGTCAGAAGAGGGACACTTTGTGTGCTATGTGCTACGTGCTTATGCATTACTCATGCATTGATTTCAAGGGCTAGCTATCCTAATCAACTTACCCTTACTAATATCCACTCGTGGAAGAGGTTTAGCAACCTCTGTAGGACTTCTTTTGTATCTCTATTGAGTCACAACAAATCACCATGTGTGACGAGAGCTACAAACATCCTCCGTATATTGGAGGGATAAGCCTTCGCATCATCACTAACCACATCTATATGCAGCCATACAAATAAGCATGTCACACATCAATTATTAGCTAAAAATCATTCACATCATCCATGGCATTAGACAATACATGCATGATCTGATCCGCTACCTGCCCTTTCAGCTCGGAGGAGGTGAAATTATCATCGCACCCCAATTTGGAGAAGGCCTAAGTAACATTTAATTTGTTATTCTCCAACCCCTGTAGTCATCACAGAGATTGAAGGGGTTCTGTATACCAATTATAGTGGGGAGTCAGATTTAGAATAGATTCAGTTGGGTCAGAATTCCTCTCAGCCAGCCATATCTTTCCCGAATAACAAAGAGAACATCTTTATGCCTAAGGATTAGTTAGGTCCAACTCCCACCTCGGGATCAGGATCTCAGCCACCCATTGGTTTTGACTTCGCCAGTGCTATGGATCAATTTCTGAATTCGAATGCATTCTAGGATAGGCTTCAAGCCTCCATGCAATCTACTGTTCAAGCTTCCATGCAAGATACTATTCAGGTAGTCATCAAGCAAACCTTGGAAGATAAGAACTCAGATCGGGTTTCTGAATCTAATATGCAAGCTTAGACTCAGAATTGTTCAGCTCAGAATCTATCCGGCCCGACAGGGGCAAGATCAGTTCCACCTGCTTTTCACCCATCACCGTCAACTCAGCCCATGGCAAGCCTATTTCAGTTCGGGCAAGCTTTTGCTTTTCTGCAAACCTCAACAACCCCGTCAATCATCCCTTACATTTCTTAGAATCTGAGGCCCCTAGCTCAGAGCTTGGTTCCTCCTGTGTTTAACCACCAATATTGGGCTTCTTTTAGTGGATTGATCCAGCCTCCACCATCTTTCACTCCTCCTCAGTTTGTTGTAGCTCCGAGAGGCACAACCTACCCCTAAAATCCTTTTAGTGGCCAGCTAGTTGCTCATCCTCACTTGGACATGCCCCCACCACCTCTGCCTATCCCAAACCATGACTAGGTCATGTATTCTTCGGGCTTGACACTCGAGGCTAAAGCTCTCACTCAATAGTCAATCAACGACTAGGTCACGCAACCTCTGGGCGTGATACTCAAGATTCAAGCCTATATCCATCAAGTGCTGACTGCCAACTCAAGCTTAGGAAAGGAACCTAAGTGGGGCAAAGATTGGGTCCCCAACAACTTGACTATGCCCAATATGGCACATTATAATAGGTCAGGTGCTCCTGCCTCCCATATTATTATGTATGAACGTGTAATACGAGTAAAGAAGGTGAGTGATAAAATTCTTGCTAAAACGTTTCCTTGCTCCCTTCGAGGTCCCACTCTTGAATGGTATCACACCCTGCCCTATCACATTGTCACCAATTGGAAACTTCTCTCAGAAACTCTAATTAAGCATTATGGCTTTAATACTATGATGGAGATAACCCTCCAACACCTTGAAGGAGTCTGCCAACTGCCCAATGAGACCTTTAAACTGTATTTCAACTATTAGATGGCAACTCAAGTTCTAATGAAGTCTAAGCTCAGTCTTGAGGAGATGATTGTTAATCTATTAGAAAGAGCGCTTCCTGTGCTTTCAAAGGATATGGCAACTAACTTCTTCCTATCTTATAAGGCTGTCTATGAAAAAGCTGAGAAGATTTAGCATGAAATTGAGCGTGAGCGAGTAGAAAGGGCCGGAAAGCCTTGGTACAGAAAGAATAATGACACTCAGCTTGTAGGTCCAGCACCTACTAACCCCAAAGCCCAATTTGCAATTTAAGAAGTCACTCAAGCCTCTACTGTAGCCCCTCCTACAGTCACTCAAGCTCCACCAGCAGTCATCGCAGTCCAACCTCCTCATCCTCCTTTTGTCTTGGGCAACCCATACAAGTTGCCACTCTAGATCATTTACAGTCGCTTGAGGAAGCCGGTTATATCCAGTCCCTTCATAAGTATAATTCGCCCAAACCCAGGGATAAAGATAACTTTTGCTCGGATCATGTGCAAGTGGGTCATAAAACTAACAACTGTATAACCCTACTTTCGACCATTCAACGTCTCATAAGTGAGGGAAAGATCACTGAACCAGAAAAGGTCCTGAGTACCATGAGCAACCCCTTGCTAAACTTTAGGAATAAGGTGGACGCGATCAATTTCGGCTTACCTAAAGCCACAATCTTTGAACTAATCACCCTGGGGTAAGAGAATAGTGATTCGATTCTGGTTATCGATTTCGGCCTACCATCTAACTCAGTCTTTGATCTAATTAGCCAAGCTAATCCGAGAGTTAATTTTGTTCAGGGTATGGAAGTAGACCTAACTCCTACTAAGAAGGAAAGTCATAGAGCCCAGCCCATTGTGGTTAAGAGAATAAAAACCGTAAAGGAACCCCTCTTCAGCGTCGATGCCTTTGTTCCACAGGGTAATTATTCTGATGAGGAAGATGGAATGGTCAAGGAGGTCAAGGCAGCACCAAATTGTTCAAGGTGGATGATCCTATGGTTAAGAAGCCGACTGAGCTATTTAAGGTCAATCGGGATGAGCCTTTCAGTGTTGACAAGTATGTGTTACAGGACCTGGCCTTATATTTCGATGAACCTCCCTATCTTTTTGAGACGTGAGCCACTCATAGCGTCTTGCTCAATAATGTCCTCAACATCACTAGGAGTGGCCGCGTATACCAGCTTGAGGACTGTTATCTTCGCTTGAATTAGGATCCGATCCCTGTGAGGGTAGGTACCTCTACAAGACCTCCTTCTCTACCTTCTCCTATTTTGACAAGCCTCGAGGTTGGTCCCCTTATTACTCCACTCAAGCACACCCAAGCCACTATAGCATCTACCAGCTGGTCATTGATTCAGATGGGCATCGCAAGGGTCTGATTAAGCGGTTGCTTGATCTTAAAGCAGCTCCGACCACCTCTGTTGTTGAAATGTGTGCTAGGGTCAGGGAGGCTATCCCTCTGAGAAAGACACTACAGATTGTATTCAACGATTTTGATCTTCTGATTGAGGTTAAGGACCATAATAGGGCTCTATTTATCCGTATATAGATTCTCGATAATACTATACCTTATGACATGGTGGATGATGGCTCCGCCTTGAACCTCTGTCCCTTGAAATCCTTCCTCACTTGGGTATGTTGGAGGAAATGCTTGAGAAATCCAACACTATAATCTGGGTTTATGATGACTCGAAGCACAGTGTAATTGGGGTATTTGAAGTCGAAGTTACTATCGAAGGAATTACAAGCAAAGTGCAATTCACCGTCCTTGACATTCCTGTCACCTACTCTTTAATGCTTGGTCAACTTTAAGTTCTGACATGGGAATAGGCTTATGACTATCGAGGCTAACGTCACTTCTATTGTGCCTATCATGGAAGCTGAGGCTAAGTTGGATGAAGGCCTCCATGTCGCTGTGGTTTGCAAGGTCAAGAAATCAGCTCCCGATTGGCTTAGTTATCTCCACCCTGGTGCGCAGAAACAAATGAAGCGAGAAAAGGTAGTGGAATGTATGAGCAAGGGATCATTGAGGCCTTGGAACCGGTGGTGCTTGTCCGACTCGCAGGATTAGGGTATAACCCTAAGAAGATCTACCATCATGTTCCCTCTAGCTACTGTCGCATATGTTGGGAACTAACAGTCACTTTGAACATGATAACAAGCATGGCGAAAAATCAAAATTTTGTCCCTTGTCCCAGGAACTCCTATTAGTTGCATATAAATTAATTAAAGCCTTAACTAAATAAATTCTCAACTTAGATTAGCATGCATAGGCTAGGCATACCATAATTCTAAATTATATCATAGCATAAATATTTTATATTAAGCATGTTATAACTCTAAGCTATAACTTAAATATAAAATAAATTAATCATACATAGCAACCTAAATATAATAATTATTAAGTCTAAGATGCTTAATGAAAAAGACCTAATAATTAAAAGAGAAAAATAAAGCATACTAGTTGAAGTGTGCTTTAGAAGAACTTTCTTGCACAAGCCTCTAAGTGTAGGATAGCCTCTATGAGTATCCACACGAACCCCACCAACCGAAACCTCCTAATGAGGACGAACCGCAGAGTTTTGAGTAGCTACTAGACCACTCCAAAACCCACCTAAAAATATGAACTAGAGGTCCCCAAATTAAAATATAATTTGGGATCCTCAAATTATGATCTCGAGGATCAAAAAGTTCTTCTATGTTGGCTCGAGAATCCTCATTGAAGACTCTCAAAAAATGCCACAAAGATGTGAACTTAAAGTGTGAATAGAAAGAAGGAAGGAGAAGCCTATATGTAGGCTTGGGGAAGTAAAATGCTTCTCCATTATATATATATATATATATATATATATATATATATATATATATATATATATCTTTTAATTCTCCTTTCTTTTAATTTATTCATGACCCTGATAAAATTAGTTACCGGTCAAAATAAATTCCTGGCTTAACCAAAAAATGATCTAATAATTTTAATCAACATTTTAATTTATTTTCTAGCCATAATAAAATTAGTTACCGGTCAAAACAAATTTCTGGCTTAACCGAAAATGATCTAATCATTTTAATCAACACTTTACTTTATTTGTGACCCTAATAAAATTAGTTACTGGTCAAAATAAATTATTGGTTTAACCAAACAATAATCCAATTATTATGTTTATTTTTCGTAATATAATAAATCTATTAGTTCTTTACTCCGTCCAATGAAAGTTCTATGTGTGTGACCTTATAGGATCGCGAAGTATTAGGCTGTTGAGGTTTGACTAATCCTTGTTCTATAGGAACTATTGGCTCAAGGTTCTTGATCGTGAATAGAATTTGATTACCTTAAACGACTGTAGTACACCTCTAGCAAGGGTCTACCATCCCCCATTACTCGGAACATCATTTTTGCTTATGACTTAATCCTAGTTAATGCGATTGTTGCCCTATGCGATGAACTCCTTCCATTCTTTAATATTAGTACAATCTAATTTGTTGGGCTTGGTTAAAGCGTTAACCTACTAATAGCGAGGTTACTCCAAGCTATCCTAGTTATTTATTTATTACCGAAGTATATTGCTTTTTACTATAATGTGTTTAACTAGAAACTATTCCTATCAAACACATACTCTAATCAGAGGTTTATAGCAATCATCACTTTAAGAAGTGGTCAGGTACAACTCCTTAATATATCCAAAGCCAGGGATTCTTTTTGATTACATAGCTTACCAACGTGTTATCATCACCATACCCGTAATCACCCGTGACACCCTAAATTAATGAGTGCATAGGTATGACCCAAAACATAGTGACAATACCACACAAGGCAACTAGTATCTCAAGTATAAGGATATTTGCAAAGCTATTGCATAAAGATAATTACTAACACTACGATATATTTACCAAGTATTTATCTTATTGCGGTCTCCAATATATCTTCCAGAGATATCCATGTGTCAAACTTAAGGCACCACCTTCAGTCATAGGAGTTTGACTGCTTGGACCCATTCCAAGAAAGTTGACCATATGATAGTCTTACTATCTCATTAATATCCTTTCTTGATGAAGCTATGACTAGGGATAGTTTAGACACAATCCTAATTACACATGAAGCAGGTCTCACTAAGTATAATTCCATTATAATTTCTCTCACTTCACGCTATGATATGTCAAGGACTTTTGTACATAGATATCAATGAATATATTTTAACCAGTCATAATTAACACATTGATATAAACGAAAGATTAAATACCTTTATTAATTAAAAAAATTATTGGTACTGATACATAATTAAGATACATTGCCCTAATTGCCTTAAGGGCATACATCATATCTAACAAACTCCCACTTGCACTAAGGCCAATTAGCCATATGTCTTAATCCACATGCTTTAACATGCTGGTCATGTTTGACTTGAGTCAATGGCTTCATTAGACCATCCGCAAGGTTCTGATCAGTGGGAACATATTCTAGCCTTATCACCTTAGCATCAACAATCTCTCTGATTATATGACACTCTCTAGATACATGTCTATTTTTTTGGTGAGACCATGGCTCTTTTGCCTGAGCTATAACACTATTGTTATCGCAATACAAAGCAATTGTATTAATAATCTCAGGTACCACACCGAGATCATCAATGAATCCCTTTAACCAGACAGCTTCCTTTGTTGCTTTACAGGAAGAACATATTCAGATTTCATGGTTGAATCAGCAGTAGTTTCTTACTTGGAACTTTTCTAGCATACTGCTCCTCCATTTAACATATACACAAAACCCTACTGAGACTTAAAGTCATCCTTATCAGATTGAAAACTCGCATCAGTGTAGCCTATAATTATGAGGTCACCATCTCCATTTATCAAGAATTCATCTTTAGTCCTTCTCAAGTACTTAAGAATTACCTTGACGGCTATCTAGTGCTTTTCACCTAGATCCACTTGATATCTGCTCGTAAAGATTAAAGCTTGAGAGACATCTGGCCTAGTACATATTATAGCATAAATGATGGATCCTATCGCGGATGCATAGGGTATATCCTTCATGCTCATTCTTTCCTGAACTGTCTTCAGACACTCAACCTTAGATAGGTTAATCCCTTTTGTCATCAGGAGATAACCTTTCTTTGAATGCTCAAGGTTGAACCTATTCAGTACCTTGCCTATATATGTACTTTGAGAAAGACCTAACAACCTTTTGGATCTATCTCTATAGATCCTTATACCTAGTATAAATGCTGCTTCCCCAAGGTCTTTCATGGAGAACTTTCTTGACAACCATATTTTAATACTTTGAAGAAGAGAAATATCGTTTCCTATTAGTAGAATGTCATCAAGATACAATACTAAGAAAATGATTGCACTCTCACTAACCTTCTTGTAAACACAAGGCTCATTAATGTTTGGATAGAAATCCAGTTCACAGATTGTCTAATCAAACCTAATATTCCAACTCCTGGATGCCTCCTTAAGTCCATGAATAGACCTTTGCAGTTTGCATACCTTTGAGCCATTCTAAGATGTAAAATCCTCAAGCTGTGTCATATACACATCCCGGTCCAAATCCCCATTACGAAATGCTATTTTAACATCCATCTTCCAAATCTTATAATTATAATGAGTAGAAATGGCGAGGAGTATCCTTATGGATTTAAGCATGGCTACCGGTGAGACAGTTTCTTCATAGTCAATACCTTCACGTTGACTATAACCTTCGCAACCAACCTTGCTTTATAGGTAATTACGTTACCATCCATGTCTATCTTCTTCTTGAAGACCCATTTACACACGATAGGTCTAACCTCTTCTAGTGCATCGACCAAATTCCAAACTTGGTTTTCATACATAGAATCCATTTCTAATTTCATGGCCTTAAGCCATTTATCAGAATTTGAGCTTTTTATTGCTTCATCATAGGTTGTTGGTTCATCAACCTCTATGAGATATAGTTTCCTATCATTAGTGATGATAAAACCATATCTTCCAAGACCCTTATGAACACGATTTGATCTTCACAATGGTTATATTTTGACAGGTTATTCTTGGATCACACCTTCTTATGTATATAGAAGGTGGTCAATCAGTTGATTGCTTGTTTCTTCCTCTTGAACTTCTAGTTTAAAATTGCTCCCACTGACTTTTGCAAGTAAGTGTTCTTTTTCAAGAAAGTGAGCACTCTGAGATACAAATACCTTTTATGCCTCGGGTTGGTGAAATAAATATCCAATAGTTTCCTTTAGATATCCAATGAACAAAAATTTGTTAGATTTAGCACTTAGCTTATCTGATGCTATCCTCTTTACCATAATAGGACAACCACATACTCTTAGGTTACTTAGAGATGGCCTTTTATTACAACGTCTTTTGTAAGGTGTAAAATCAACTGATTTAGAGGGAACTTTGTTTAATACATAAACCGCGCTCTCTAGTATATATTCCTAAAAGGATTTACTGAGATCTACTTGGCTTATCGTGGAACGAATAATATCTAATAAAGTTTGATTCCTCCTTTCAGACACTCCATTGTGTTGGGGTGTATAAGGAGGGGTCCAATGGGGGTACTATCCCATTTTCTTTTAGATAATCTTGAAATTCCTGACTCAAGTATTCTCCACCTCGATCAGATTGAAGTGCTTTAATACTTTTTAGTTCTGAATATCTTGAATTTATCAAAACTTTTAGACTTATGCTTCATTAAGTACATATAACCATATCGTGAGTAATCATCGATAAAAGGTATAAAGTAGGAGTATCCTCCTAGTGGTTGAACACTCATTGGACCACACACATCAGTATGTATAATCTTCAATGTACTTGTAGTTTGTTCACCCTTTCTGTTAAAGGCTAACTTCATCATTTTTCCTTTTGAACAAGGTTCGCAATCACCATAAGACTCTACGTCTATTGGGCCCAAGCCTCCCCGCTTATGCAACTTGCTTAAGCGATCTTCTTTTACATGGCCTAAATAATAATGCCATAATAGAAAGATTTCTCACTATCTAATTTTTCTCTTAGCAATGTTTGTATTTGAAAATATGATTTTGTAATTACAAGATATCATTTGTCATATTACAATGTAACTTTGATAATACCTTTTATCAAATTGGAATAAAATTCCATCTGCTGTGAAGCAGGAAATAATATTTTATAATTACAATTGATTATCACTTTGTCTTATTACAAATTTAGCCAAATGGAGATTTTAAATTCCTACGTCATTAGTAGCCTCCAAGCTTGATTGATTTTCTATAGGTAAACTCTCCTTTTGCCAAACCTATACTTCTCATTTATATGTGTACCTTCTTATGGATATGTGGTTCTCATTAGGTATTCCATACAAATATAGAATTCCCTTGAGATGTAGAAATTCTCAATAACAAACACCTTGAAGTGGAAGTGTGAGCATAAGATTTTACAATCCTTCTCGCGAGACGATGATGACGTATACTCGATTTTTATTCCTCATGATAAAAATTCTTTTAGGAATTTTTATTACCTTTAAAAATTCTTTGTGAATTTTATTTTCGAAAAATTCATTTCGGCGTGTCCGATAACACGTCCGATGGGAGCTCGAGCCGATGATTTGCACCAAAAAAATAATTTAGTCCCAAATACCCTAAAATATTCAAAAATAACCCTAATTACCCAAAAATCCTACGTAAATCACTTTTTAAGGGGAAGTCAAACCTTTTTTAACTTTTTAGGCTAGGCCATGCTTACTTTTCAAACCTAGCAGAAGCTGAGGCCACCGATGGCCTCAACAATACCGCCGGCGACCTGAATTCTGTAGCTATCAGCTTTTTTGCTCGGTATCCGCCGGATAATTAATCAAAGTCAATTTCCACTGGATTTTAGCCTATATAAGCAACCATTTGCAGCTGAAATAAGTGTGGAACACTTCATACTTGAAGTCTAATAGAGATTTTGAGTAATTTTAGCTAGTTCTAGTGGGATAAAGTGTAGAAAAGGTAAGAAAAGAAGGTTTAATCCATCTTTTCTTGGTTTTTCTTAACTGAACTCTCTGATATTTAGGTAGATTTTAGGACTAGAATCATCAAAAATAGGATTTAGAGACTAAATACACGACTTACTACCCAAAACATCACTTGAGCTCCCCGAAGGTGTCATTTGGATCACTAAGAAGTGGATTCACGACCCCGAGGTAAAAATTCTGAGTCTCATAGCTCTTTAGCTTTTATTTTAGTCATTTATTATGATCACTTGCTGATTTGTGCTTAGTTTTAGGTTTTCAGTCGCTTTTTGGCCGTAAACTACTATTGCTATAAGAAAGTGAAGCCAGTGGAGACAGTTGAAGCCGCCGGCGATATCACTGATGTCACTAGTGACATCAGTGATACCGTTAGGGGCGGCATTTGTCCCCAATAGCTCTATTTTCTTGCAGGACCCTTTCTTTATGGTATCCTGAATGTCATATAGCCTACTCGTGTAAATGAAATCACCAACGGCATTAGTGAGACTGCCGGATGCCTCATTCATATCGCCGGCAGTATAGGGTTCTAGACAGGTTATTTATCTTCATTTTTGTTTTTGATATAGTTTAATTTCCAAAGCTAGGATGTAGAGGGCAACGACGAGGGTCCAGAACCTCTGGAAAATAGACCTCACCCCATAACATGTGGCATTTTCACTAATAATCCAGTTAAATAACAATCGAGTCTAAAATATGGATAAAATGGAATTTTCCCGCAAACATTGTTCAAATACCATTTTTATCCATCCAACCGGGCTCCATAAATTGTAAAACGAATATGCCATGTTCACACTAACTCGGGTCTTATTTGGTCCACTAACTTTGCATATTACGTGATATACTTTGTACAATGTGCAGTATTTGTGCTAAACATTTTTTTATGCAGGTAGATTTAGGATAGATGTATATTAGGCCTTCGGGCATTTTACTTATTGTATAGATAAATGTATAGGATTTGGAAAACCTTGTAATTATTCTTTAATTTCCACATTTTATTTGTAATGACTGTAATAATTTATTTATTTACCGCTTTGAATGCTTGATAATGCGTTAACAATTATAAACCAAAAACACAATAAATAGTGTGAGCATTGGATTTTAACGGTCCTTCTTATGAAACGATGATGAGAGCTATATGATGCAATGTCTTATAGGTGTTGTCCATTAGAGGTGTTCCTACTACTGCAGAGTTGATTTTGCTGAAGTTCGGAGACCTAGTGTACCCTTAGGGACCCGTACGGGTGTTGCCTAGTGGTACAGATCCACTGGTAGACCCCGTACGGGTTGATTCCTTCCATACGCATGGAGGGGACCTATACGGGTCCCTTTGTACCCTTATGGGTAGGGCCCTACCCTTACGGGTCCTCTGATTGCCTAATCAGCCTCTTTCAAAAGTAATCTCTTGCCTTTTTTGGGAAAAGGCAAGGTCTTGAATGCGGGTTATTGCATTCAAACCTGACTCCCACCCTATAAATAGGGCCTTTTCCCCTCATTTCATAACACACATTTAGATTAGAAGAAAACTATAGAAAAATTATAGTAAAAGTTCTAGCAATTTCTATAGGTATAGAAAAGGTATAGTGGAGGTATAAAATAGGGAGAAAACCCATTCCTTGAGGTTTTGTCCCCATTTTATTCATTCCTAATTTCGTTTATTAGGATTTAGGGGAGGTTTTATCCACACAAATGCTCACCTAAATAGTCTTATTTCACCATCTACTTTGGTCAGACTCTCTCAGTAGTATGGGGATCACCTCATAGTGGATTCATGCCGCAAAGGTAATGCTCCTGAGTTTCAAAGAGACTCACATTTCAGTTTTATTATTGTTGTTACTTTATGCCTCTTCTATTATATATGCTCTTTATTTTGGGTCTGGTCCTAACCCGTATGAGCCTTGTTGGCACCTTGTATCGTCGAGATATTAGATCGGTGCACCATACTCATAAAGAGGGAACTCCCTTTTTATTTTATTTTTCTGCCACTAATCCATTTATCTGTTAATCTATAAACTGAATTGAACAAAGTATCTGCCTGGACCAGATAATACCTGTATGGTTACACCATACCCATACCGGTCCTCCCTGGTAGCTGTATGGGTCCCACCTACCCGTACGGGTACCAGCCACAGGCAGAATCCAGAACTCATTTAAAACTGGTTAAAAATCAATCCAACTCACCATTTGCCATGCGATCACTTTCACTAATAATCTGGTAAATCAACCCATAAAAGTTAAAATGTGTTTTCATAATAAAATACGTTGAAGACCCTTTATTTCTTTCCAATCCTAGAAGCTGCCCTGACACTATCGACCGTAAAACTGCCATGCTAACATAATCACATTTTTCCCAATGAAATGTTGACTTATGGTATGCTACAAACTGTGCTAATCTTTGTGGATGTAGGGGAATTTATTTTTATTTTGTTTTATAACTTAGAACAAATGTATAGGTCCCCTTGTAATTCCCCCATTTTCCCCCAGTTGTAATTTTTAAACCCCCATTTATTGCTTGTACTTTATTATAACATGTAAACGCATGTAACGAGTGTGAAATAGTGTAGAAAAATAGGATTTCTGTGATAATTCCCCAAATGATGAAAAAAATGGTTTTACGCGGTGAATGTAATTTTGAATCAACTAAATGAGAAATAAGTGACTCATCTGATACCCGAATCTCTGATCCAATAGGTATGATTCTCCCGCCTAGAGGGAACCGTACCAAAACTCTTTCCTAATCATTGTATCGAGATTTGGGTCTCGATTCTTTCATTCATTAAAATTGGCTTATTGTGCAAACTTTAACTAAAAATGTTTTGTCATGCCTAAATCTAACCAACCCCTAGTGGCCCCGCCTCTCACCCAGCCACTAAGGGAGACCCATACGTCATCGACACCTCACAGTGGCGACTCTGCTGGAGAAATAATCTTTTAACTTGCAAAATTTTGGTTTGTTTTAAAAGCTTAAAAGATTAAGATGAGCACCGAAAATCATTTAGTTAATTCAACCCATTTTCTTTTTCATCATTTGAGAAAATTATCACACTCTATCTTCTCATCTCCTTCTCTCTTTAGTTAGATACGCTCTTTCATAGCGCTAGGCTAAGGTGCCCTATTATTTCCATAACACTCGCGAAAGTGTCACCCATGCTCGCCAAGAATTGGGGACACTCTAATGGGTGGAGCACTCATTGCTCCCTCCCTCCCTCCAAAAGAGGCTTGATGAGATGGGAAACTTCTACATCAAACTATAGATATGTCCCTATGCCATTCTTATTGAAAGCTTTAGAATTTTACCTTTTAGGTACCCATTTCTTTGTGAGATTAGACTAAGCAAGAATACCCTCAGAACTGGTGGGAGAAATAAGGACGGAATCGATCGCTTCACATGTGTATTGTTACATTCCCCAGTAATTAACCCAGCCATGCATCATTGTAATTTATGCATGCATAACACATCCCATGCATGTATTGATCATTTGGTTCCCACCTGAGCAAGAATCAAAGCTTGGCAACCATCTCAAGTTCATTTGGTCTGCATTCCGGTTTCTACACAACCAAATTCAGTTTAGGATTGAATCTTTGCCTCTATCTCTTGGTAATCCATTTCCAGTCAGTTCAGGCAGTTGGGTTCAGTTGGATAGTATGATTTAGGGGTTACAGCAGCTTTGCCAGTCGTCAGTCAATCTATTTAGCCTAGCAAGGATTTATGCCACTAGTGTTTTAGCTTGGGGGATATAGCCAAGGTCCCAACTGCGTAGCAACACCGAAGGGGATAGCCTTCCATCATCCAACAGGCCTACCCTTTGGTGTGACAACAAATTCTCAACAACCTTTACCTCCAGTCCAAGCTGCAAGAGGGGAATATTGGATTCCTGAAAAGGCTAAAAAGTGGGAAATATTTGAGGAATTAGAGTATATTAATAAAGCAGAAAGTAGACTAGTCCCAATACAAGTACAAGCTCAGTATTAGGAGACTACCGATTCATTGATGGATCCTACCAAAATTAAAGATGAAGACCCTCCACATCAGGAGGGTGATTTCAAGGATGAGGTAACCTTTTAATGTTATTGGTATTTCAATGCAAAAAATGCCACTTATAAAGCATATCATAAATAAATTGATGCATTCACATTACGTTTGAGCATTTCATTCTTAAAGATACTGTGCCCTCATAAAATCAATGTTCTTAAAAATTTCTTCATGTTTAATAAAGAAATTGAATTTGAGTACATCTCAATGGCATAAGGTTCCAATGGTTAAAACTTACCACAAAAAAGAGAGATAAAAAGTGCTTAGTAAACATGATAGCCTTGGGTCTTAGCTCATTTTTTCATAAGGGGGGGGGGGAGGAAGATACACATCACTAAGAAAGAAAGCTAAGAGCAAAAAAAAGGGGATGACATATCAAAAGCACCGTTGAAGGAAAAGATCTTACACCACAAATCACAAATCAATGGAAGCTTAAATCCAATGCTCTTCCAAAACCTTCAAAGGGGTAAACCATCCCATCCAACAAATGGGCATTTCTTATCAACATAAGTACCTCCCTTAGACCTATATTCCCAACAAAATATCCCTCACAAAAAAGCTTTCTTCATTTGTTCAAAAAGAAAGAACACCCCTCACCCTACATAATGACCCCAAACCTTCTCCACAATAACTTGACCTCTTTCTTTCACAAAAGAGAGGAACCTAATCATTCCAACACTAAATGGCCCAAGCTTACCAAAAATAAAGTTAGATACCCAAAGTAACCCCTCAAGGTGGGTAATTTGGTTCTCAAATAGCTACGCCCAGTCAACATTGATACAAGGGCCAAATTCAGGCCTAATTGGGAAAGGTCGTTTGTGGTTGAGAAAATCTTGGTAAGGGAGGAATTAGCCTCAGAGATATGGACAGAAATGAGTTCGTGAATCCAGTGAATCAAGATAAGTGTGAGCATGGGCTTTTCAGTGACCCTGAGAATGATCATGACTTTTTGCTCTAAACCTTTATCGGTCTATTTGTCCCATCTTTTTAGAATCGAATCGCATTTAGCAAGTGCTTTGTTGACGATTTTGTGACCTTTGACCCTAATTAAAAATAATTGAATCGCGTTTAAAATGTTAACCGCTTCCTTTCCCCTCGCGTGCAGTAATTTGTTTTGTAATTTTTTCCTTAAAATTCGGACATTTTCAGCGAGTCTCGTTTGCATCATTGGATTTTTTGCTCTCTAGGCTTTCGAGAATATCAAGAATTGCCCCATTTAGATGCCCGTAGTGTAGGTTGTTTGCGTGCTAGGCCCCTTGGCCTTCCCCCCCCGATGCCCTCGATCTGGTGGCGGTGGCCGACGCCACCGCCGGAATGCAGGACCGTGTGGACCATGCGGCAGGTCATGTCATATGATGTGGCCTCGGCCCGGCTACGTCACAAACGCGGCCTTCGGGCGGGGTTTCTTTAGTCGGCATTTTTCCGGGTGTTTCTTGGCCACCAAGTCGGGTTTTAGGATTTTTTGCGTCAAATTTTGACATTTGGGGGATTAAATCTGAGGTTTTGCACTTGGAAAGTCTATAAAAACCTATTAAAAATATGATTTAAGGTGTTTTTTTTTTGGTTGGTTTTCAATAAAATTAAAACTCTTAGAATTTCGAAAGTTTTAGGGAGAAAGAGCTTAATAATATGGTGAAATCTAAATCAACACACTTGGTTCTTGATTTCTAAATCTTATTAGGCCTAATCTCCTAGGTTAAATCACTAAAATCTACTAGAAATCTTAGGTAAAAATTGGTTTAAATAGGATTTAGGGACTTTTTCCTCACAAATCACTAAATCCCTTGCTAAATCGGTTGTTTCGTTAGGTTTTCATCTCAAATCCATCACAAAGCTTGCCAAGCATCCGATTCCAGTCTTGAGAGTGGATTCATGACCTTTAGGTAACTTTCTGAGTTCCAATCTATTTCTTTTTGTTATTTATTTCAGCTACTGCGTTTTTGGTTGTTTTTCGGGCGTTTGGCCCTTTTCTTTGTCTTTTTTATGATTTTCTGTCAAAACTTCGGCTGACCATTCCAGCAAATGTCAGGCTGGCCGAACGTTTCCTAGGCCACCTCGCTGAGTCGACCTACCACCTCGATCAGTGGGCCTACAGTTCGCTCAAGCGGCCAATCGTTGTTTTGTCAGATTTTCTGAGTTCTTTTCCCCCAAGCTGAAAACCAAAGTTATTTAAGCATTTTAAGTCCGAATCTACTGTAACAATGTAGGAAATAGACTTGAAATTTTAGTAATCTTGGGTTTTCAGGCGCAAAAATGTCGATTTCGGCTTGTTTAGACACTTTTTCCGCAGGCAGCTTCAGTGGGACGAAGGCCGACTGCGTGTCATCTAGGCCATCTCGTTGAGTCGGCCTACCATGTCACTGAGTCAGCCTACCACCGCACTGAGTCGGCCTACTGGTAAAATTATCCAAATGGTCCCTGTTTGCTTTATTCTGTTGTTTTTGGCCCTGTTTCTGTGGTTTTTGACCCGATTTTTGGCATTTTAATGTGTTTTCAGTCCCGATTTTTACCCGAAAAATCTCTAAAAATCACAAATAATCTAAAATTAATTAAATTAATTTTTATAGGTGCTGGAAATTATTTTATCTATTGCTTAATGGGTTAAAGGACTATTTAACGGCTTAAAATGGTGTTTTTAACTAAATAAATCTAAATAAATTATTTTCCACCAACTAAAAATCCCAAAAATTTCTGGAAATACCGAATCTGATTTTAGGATGTTTGGTTAATTTATTTCACCCTTTTTAGGTTGTTAGATAATTAATTAATGCTCAAAAACTACATTTTTGTCCCGAAAAATCCAAAAATATGTTTTCCTTATGCTATGTGTTTATTTTCCGTATTTATTTATTCATGCTTTATTTATGTTTATTTCCGTATATCTATTACCTCGTTTGGAGCCAGGTCCGAGTCGGTAAGCTCGGTTAAAACCCAGTTTCACCCGTTTATTTATTTACATTTTATTTATTTTCTTGCATTAGAAAAATGTATAGGTATTTGTAAAGCCCTGTAATAATTTTTATTTACTTGCTTTATTTGTTTATCGCTTTTCATGTGATGAATGGCATATAAACCGAAAACACCAAACAATAATCGGATTAAATTGCATAAGAACTAAGGTCACGTTTATTAAAATATAATCTGCTTGATTTAAAAATTGAAAAGTAAGCAACATCATCCAGACTTAGAATCTCTATTTTAAGGTACGGTCCAACCACCAGTGGGAATATCGTACCCAAATTCTCGGTGGAGCTTAACTGGGTGGTGACTCTATCTTAAAATAGGGGATTCTAAGTCTCGTATCCCTTAACAAATAAATCGGACTAAATTTCAACTTCAACATCGCTTTTATTATCCATTTTCATCACGCTAAAATAAGGACTATCCCTTAGCACTCCGAAGAGCATTAAAGCTTACATTGCGGGTGGGGGATTCAGGTCGTTAGCTCACAGTGGCGACTCTGCTGGGGATTTTTCCTTTAACTTAAAACTTGAAAATCACTCTCATTTTTCAACCTCTGGTTAAAGGATTTTGATGATGAGCCTAAATCATTTTTTAAATCAACCCTTTGTTTCTTATGCATTTTAACCGCCGCTTAGTTGGATTCTAAGTTTTAAGGTGCCATTTTTATCAACCCCATGAAGCTCACTTATATACCTCATGCTTGCCAGGAATTAGGGATATTTGTGGATGGAACACTCGTTTCAACCGTGTAATCCCCGCGGTTGCACTCATTTGAGGAGTGGTTGAGTTACACGGAATCAAGGTAAACGAGACCCTTCTACAGTATCATTCCACGATACCAGCAGTTTGAGACTATGAACAGCAATAAATCTAGCTGTAGTAAATTCCCCTTATGCTCACTAAAATAATTTATTTAGGTCGCATACTCTCTTGCCGTTTCCTGGTGCTAGATTTAACCCCAGAATCCAAATTGACATTGCGTGGGAGTCACAAGGTTGGAAGAGGTTTATTTACCTTCGTATGCTATTTGTGTTGTGCTCATACATACGCACTTCATGCATAGGCCGCCTGTGGCCGACCTTTATTTTCAGTTTTCGCTTACCTCTATTCTCCCCTAGCTTGAAGGGGGAATTTAACAAAATGCCTGAGATCGTTTGAGTCTCGATGACCCGTACCTAGTTTGCTAGACATAGCGAGGAATTTGTACGTCTCATATATTTTGGGGTTAAGCTTTGCATCATAAGCTCTTTTGCTCTCTACCTCTCTAAACCACCCCCGATATGTATGGCATTCATCACTCAAATATTTATGTTATCATCCATTTCATTCATGGTTCGATTTGGGATGATCATCTTCCAGTTTAATCAGTTAGGTCAAGAAGTCCTCATCGCCGAAGCCCTCTTTGGTTGCAACTCAACCGCCGTTTAGTTCGCCGTTTAGTGTCAGAATCAGTTATTCCTACCATATCTGATATTCCTCCATCTAGCAGGTTTTTGGCCGAGGGCACTCCTCTACCTGTCTCTTCTCCGCCAGTTAATCAGTGGCAATCTCAGTTGGGTTCAGAGTTGGCTAATACTATGGCTATGTTCCTCTAATCAGGTATGTTTCGGGCCACTATTCAAGACCAAGTTAGACCCACTCTCAAGGAGGAAAGAGAGTTTCAGAGGCCAGTGGGCCCTATATTTCAAGCTCCAAGAGAAATAGTTCAATCCTTGCGAGTTCAAAATTAGTTTTCGGTCTCACCGCTTCCTCCTATCCGTCCTGTCTAATAAAGTCAATTTCAATTTGGTTAGAGTTCTTCTCAGCCAACCTTGTCATTCGCTGCACCGACCTTTTATTTTCCTCCCCCTATACACTCAAGGCCTGCTCTCTAGTCTCATATTCCCCCACTTCCTCAGGGGGATTTACTCCTCAAATAACAGCCCCCCGAGCGGCTTTGTTGTTCCTCCTATACAACCAACTATTTTCACACCCTCTCCTTCGAGCTTCATGGTAACTCCCTGCGAGACTGCTTACCCTCAAAATCCTTTTTCTTACCCCTAGATCGAAAACCCGGCTCCTCTTCCTTTTCAGTTTGGGTCATCTCCATGCGACCAGGTCACGCAGCCTCCAGGCGTGACGCCCGAAATGGCAGCTTTCTTCGGGCAATTTCTCAATAGGAGCGAGGATAAGGAAGAAGTAAGAGATGCTAA
The DNA here is from genome assembly GCA_947683365.1 of Euphorbia pulcherrima. NCBI lineage: Eukaryota > Viridiplantae > Streptophyta > Magnoliopsida > Malpighiales > Euphorbiaceae > Euphorbia > Euphorbia pulcherrima. The sequence continues at coordinate 49,170,507 of CANTUS010000014.1, forward strand.
TTGGGTGCCTAAAAATTTCTCAATCCCCAAATGGAAGCTTATTCAGGGAAGGGACCTCCCAAGTCCTATATAGTGATGTATGAGCGGATCATGCATGTCTAAAAGATTAGGGATAAAGTGCTAGCTAAGTTATTTGCGTGTACTCTTTTAGGTCCTGCTCTCGAGTGGTACAATACTCTTCCAAAGTCCATATTCCTGGATTGAAAACTCCTATCTGAAGCTTTGATAGCCCATTATGGATTTAATTCTATAATAGAGTCTACTATCCAGCATCTTGAAGCTGTTAAACAGAAGCCCGGTGAAGCTTTCAAATCTTATTTGAATCGGTGGATGGCCACTCAGGTCCTTTTAAAATAAAAGCTCAGTTTAAAGGAAATGATTCTGAAGTTGCTCGACGGGGCTCTCACGATGCTCCGCAAAGAGATAAAGACCGACTCTTTCGAGTCCTATCAAAAAGTTTTTGAAAAGCTAAGAATATTGAGCTCCGAGAAGAGAAGGAAAGGGCCATCAGGCCAAGTGGCAAACCCTGGTTCAGCAGGAGCAACAATTCTCAATCTTTTCAAGTTACTCCAACCCCGACTGAGGGGAAGACATCTGTAGTTCAAGTTATCGATCAAGAGAGTGTTTTTGCAGTTCAAACCGCACTTGCTCGAGCTCCTTGTCAGAAGGCATTTGTGTCTCCGTGGAAGCTCCCTCTTCATATCCTATTTGCTAAATTGCAAGAGAAAGGCATGCTTAGCCCTCTTTGTGAATACCGTTCTCCTACGCCCGAAGAGAAAGGGAATTTTTATCGCTATCATGTTCAAAAGGGACAGACAATAGATCAATGTAAACCTTTAGGCATGGCTATTTGGCGCTTGGTAAAAGAAGGAAAAATGGATGAACCAGCCAGGAAAATAAATACTGCGGGGAAACCATCACCGAACTCTAATGATGGAGTGAGCGCCATTAATTTCGGTCTCCCTAAAGATGCTATGTTGGCAATGGTCTTCTCTGATTCAGCCAACTCCGTTATGGAAGACAATTCTATCACCAGCTCTAGGAAGAATCTCGCGAGGTCTCTAGCAAGTGAAGGAGACAAGTCATCAGCCGAACAAGGGAAAGTTCTAGATCTCGTCCTGGATGACATGCCAATGGGAGCTACCGAGGATGCTTAATCTACCAACTCTACCAACCAAGACCCTCCGCTTGTGGAGGACGACTATCTATTATATAATTTTCTTTTTCCCAGTATTTAGATGTGAACAATTCTGTCTTTAAGACATTTTTTAATTCAATAAAAGACTCTTTTTGCTTATCTACTTGATGTTTCGCCCGATGGGTCCATACATTCATTTTTGTCATAAGCATAATGTATTCAGTATTCATGATGTTTCTTTAACTAAAATAAATTTGAGTAAAAATGATAACCTAAAATGGTAACCATTTTCTAATGGCCTAACCTTTGAAAGAAAATGAGAGATCACAAGTGCCTAAGAATCATGATAACGCTTTCGCCTGGTCATACTTCGACATGACTAGGATTCATCATCAGATTATCGAACATCCCATCTTCACACCTAAAACAGAAAAAGGAGCTCAGTTCATCCTTGGATAGGTTCAATATGTCAGTCGGTTCATCACAGGCCACTATATGCAAACTAATTTTCAAGCTACCGAAGAAGCGTCGGCCATTTATGGAGAAATAGCATCGCCAGATCATCTTTGATAGAATAAAGGCTTACCTTTTATTTGCCCACCCATTCTCCAAATTTTCACCCCAATAACCATTTATTCTTACCCGTATCCCAGTCCATTCTAACTCCTCAAACCTTCCCTATTTCTCTCATCATTGGTCATTCTCGACGAGGGGGATACATATGATTGGTGAGATTTAACCCTCATCAACAAATGAACACTACTTCATCAAGAGAGGGGCAGGTTACTTCTCAAAATAGGGGGAAGCCGAGTCTTTCGCCAAAATCACCATCAAGAAGATGGCCAAGTTCATCGAGAAGCACATCTTCACTCGTTGTGATGCCTCTTCACATCATTTCAGAGAATGGATCTCAGTCCCAAGGGGAAACCTTTGATTTGGTCAAGAGACACAAATTTTTTTACAAATGTTAGAATTCTTGCAAATCGAACACCTTTTTCATTCACCTATAAAATGGAAACCATGCCACCCTCCAATATTGAGATGAAGTTCTTGAGATTTGCACTGAATACAAGTCAAAGGGATCCCCATAGACTAAAGTGAAGTTCAAATAGCTTGAACAGTCTTCAGATGTATCAAAAGATATATCAAAAGTATGGAGAAGGCACCCAACAACCGAGCCAAGCGTCAGAGACACCGTCAAAGGCCAATGATCTGATTCCAAAACAAGCAAAGCCTGCCAATGTCGATCCAAGGAGAAAGTTCCAACCAGATTGGGTAAGACTTTATGTATTCAGAAAAGCGCTTCATGCAAGGGGCATGATTATAATTGCTAATGAGCTCGTAAACCCTAGCACTCAAAGCAGGTTAAAGCGTTATCGCATCTAACCAAAAGAATCAAATCTAGAATAGTGGCACATAAAGAAAAATAAATGAAATAAATCACCTGACAAGTGGTCCTCTACTACTCGGGAAAAAATTAGGGTGTATCCTACTGTTTGGTATTCTACAAAACCATTCAAGCAAAAGTTAGGGTACAAAATAGCCCGCTTGACTGAAAACCCGAGAAAGGTGGTCTAGGCAAAAGTCAGGGTAAAGTGAGCCATGAGAGTATGTTGACTAGAAAGCCTTCATAGCCTAGTTAACTTCAGAGTTTGAGTTGGTAGAAATGGTTATCATCATCATGTACTCAAACTTACTTCATTTAATGGAAATGTCATTTTACTAAATCCTTTATGTTTGTGCTTGAATGAATTTATTGGGCCCAGAAGATGAAATCCAACAGATGAGTCCAACATAGGGTTCTGTGCAGTCAACCCAATACCTCAAAAGAAAAGAAAAGCAAATATAAAAGGCAAAAAACATTATGATAGACTGAAAAGAAGCGAGGTCTATGCAAAAGCCAGGGAACGTCCACTAGATTGAAAACCTGAAAAAGGCGGTCGGTCCAGGCAAAAATTAGGACCTGAAAGAATAAATGAGTCTAATGGGCCCAACACAATGTTCAGGTCTATGCAAAAATTGAGACACTCAAAACAAAGATAAATGGCTGCCATCGATCACATCGAAGTGCTCTTATTATCGTCATCATCAGAGTGCCTGAATACATTCTCCGGTCTAGTGGATGCGAAGGACTCAAATCCATCCTCTACTCATGTCTACTATGATTCCAACCACGACTGAGGATCTCCAGTTCATTAGGTTCGAATCCTCCGAAACCATCCTTTGTAGAACTCATTGGTAATGATAGCATCCAGCAGTTTGTCATCCAGAATCTCAAATTTTGCTTTGTGCTCCCACTTGTCTTTGATATGCTTAATTCAATAATCATTTATGCAAGTGAGGGTATGTAGAAAAGGACAATCCTCAGCCTCAATGTCCGGCCACACAAGCCTGGTGTGTGCACTGTAGCTTCTATAGTTCTCCACTCGGGGCATCCCTTCCTAATCTGTGCGACATCCCTAATCCTTCGCCAGGGGCATTCTTACCTTATTTATGCCACTATACAATTCCATACATCCTCTCTCTTAGCAAGAGGCTGGGTCGGATAAGTCAATCGAGCAAGCAACAAAATTGAGCAAAATCGATCAGGCCAGCAGTCATGTAGCTCAGATGTAGAGGATGATCAGTTCGAGCAGCTCATGCATTCATACATTCATGCATAATATTCATAAATGTCATATCTATTATTCCATGCTAAACTCTCTAGGAAACAAAATTACAAAAAAGTATCCTTGAGCCATACGCTCGACTTCCAAGCAAGCACCTATATTAAAGGGCATCTCAGAATTGTTCTCCATCCTATATTCTAGGCCGTGCCCAAAGGGCATGTCAACTAATGTCTTTGAGCTCTACATTCAACCTCAGCAGTTTCTCCGGACTCTAGGAAATCTCATCTCAATTTATATTTCACTCTTCCATTTTTTATTGCTTAATTGAAGGGGCAAAAATTTTTATTCCACAAAATCAATTAAGCAATAAAAAATGCAGCTCATGGCAATTGCTGATATCTCAAATTTTTTTCTTGATAGGTACACTATATAGCAATCCTGGAGGTCATCTGATAAGAAAATCCAAAATCTGGATCACCAGGGGCACCTCAACGCAACCTTTCGAATCTCTAGGGGCACCTCAATGCAACCTTCTAAATCTCCAGGGGCATCTCACCATAACCTCTTGAATCTCTAGGGGCACCTCGATACAACCTACCAATCCGAGAATCAAACCTCAAAAGCCCAAGCCCATGCTTAATAAACCTCAAAAGCCCAAGCCCATGCTTGGCAAACCTCAAAAGCCTAAGCCCATGCTTGACAAACCTCAAAAGCCCAATCCCATGCCTGGAAAAACCTCAAAAGCCCAAGCTCATGCTTGGCAAACCTAAAAAATCCATGCCCATGCTTGGAAAAACCTCAAAGCCCAAGCCCATGCTTGGCAAACCTTAAAAGCCCAAGCCTATGATTGGCAAAACCTCAAAAGCCCAAGCCTATGCTTGGCAAGCTTTAAAAGCCTAAACCCATGCTTGGCAAAGCTTCAAAAACCCGAGCACATGCTTAGTAAAACCTCAAAAGCCCAAGCCCATGCTTGGCAAAGCTTCAAAAGCCCAAGCCCATGCTTGGCAAAACCTCCAAAGCCCAAGCACGCGCTTGGCAACCCTCAAGAGCCCCAGCCCGCGCTTGGCAAACCTCAAGTCTCTCTTAGCAGGTATATGAAATCAAAGCATCCAAGTCAGAATCTTATTCCTAAAAGATCTATTGATGGAAACCCCAGTAGTTAATCGGCTTAAGAATTCACAAGTCAGATATAACCTCCTATCCCTGCTCTATCGTGAGATCACATTTGACCCGTCAAATGATAATTTCACGAGGGGCAGCCTGTGAGCATGGGCTTTTCGGTGACCCTCAAAATGATGATGACTTTTTGCTCTAACCTTTTATCAGTCTAGTTGTCCCATCTTTTTAGAATCGAATTGCGTTTGGCAAGTTCTTTGTTGACGATTTTCTGACCTTTGACCCTGATTAAAAATAATTGAATCGCGTTTAAAATGTTAACCGCTTCCATTCCCCTCGAGCATAGTAATTTGTTTCACAATTTTTTCCTTAAAATCCAAACATTTTTAGCAAGTCTTGTTTGCATCGTTGGATTCTTTGCTCTCCAAGCTTTCCGAAATGTCAAGAATTGCCTCGTTCGAATGCCTGCAGTGTAGGTTGTTCGAGTTTCGGGCCTGGCACTCGCTGGGCCCCTCGGCCTTCCCCCTCGATGCGCTCGATCCAACTACGGCGACCGGCGTCATCTCCAGAATGCGAGGCTGCATGGACCATGCGACAGGCCATGTCACTTGACGCGACCTAGATTTGGTCACATCATGTGATGCGGACGCGGCCTTCGCGCGGGGTTTCTTCAGTTGGCATTTTTTCGAGTTATTCTTGGCCACCAAGTCATGTTTGGAATTTTTTTCCATCAAATTTTGATATTTGGGGGATTAATTCTGAGATTTTGCACTTGGAAAGTCTATAAAAACCCATTAAAATCTGATTTAAGGGGGTTTTTTTGGCTGGTTTTCAACAAAATTAGGACTCTTAGAATTTTGAAAGTTTTAGGGAGAAAGAGCTTAATAATATGGTGAAATCTAAATCAAAACACTTGGTTCTTGATTTCTAAACCTTATTAGGCTTAATCTCCTAGGTTAAATCACTAAAATCTATTAGAAATCTTAGGTAAAAATTTGTTTAAATAGGATTTAGGGACTTTTTCTTGACAAATCACTAAATCCCTTGCTAAATTGGTTGTTTCGTCGGGTTTTCATCTCAGATTCATTACAAAGCTTGCCAAGGATCCGGTTTGAGTCTCGAGAGTGGATTCATAGCCTTTAGGTAACTTTCTGAGTTCCGATCTATTTCTTTGTGTTATTTATTTCTATTGCTGCGTTTTGGTTATTTTTTAGGCGTTTGGTCCTTTTCTTCGTCTTTTTTTGTGATTTTCTGTCAAAACTCTGACTGACCATTTTAGCGAATGTCAGGCCGACTGAATGTCACCTTGGCCACCTCGCTGAGTCGGCCGACCACCTCGTTCAGTCAGCCTACGGGTCGCTCAAGCGGCCAATCATTGTTTTGTCTGATTTTCTGGGTTCTTTTCCCCCAAACTAAAAAACCAAAGTTATTCAAGCATTTTAAGTCACAATCTACTGTAACATTGTAGGAAACGACTTGAAATTTTAGTGATATTGGGTTTTCAGGAGTAAAAATGTCTATTTTGGCTTGTTTAGACACTTTTTCTGGCAAGCAACTTCAATGGGACGAAGGCCGACTTAGTGTCATCTAGGCCATCTCGTTGAGTCAGCCTACCATGTCACTGAGTCAGCCTACCACCCCACTGTGTCGGCCTACAGGCAAAATTGTCCAAATGGTCCCTGTTTGCTTTATTTTGTTTTTTTTGGCCCTATTTCTATCGTTTTTGACAAGATTTTTGTCATTTTAATGCGTTTTCAGTCCCAATTTTTACCCAAAAAATCTCTAAAAATCACAAATAACCTAAAATTAATTAAATTAATTTTTATAGCTGTTGTAAATTATTTTATCTATTGCTTAATGGGTTAAATGACTATTTAATGGCTAAAAAATGGTTTTTTTAACTAAATAAATCTAAATAAATTATTTTCCATCAAATAAAAATCCCAAAAATATTATGGAAATACTAAATCCGATTTTAGGATGTTTCGCTAATTTATTTTACCCTTTTTAGGTTGTTAGATAATTAATTAATGCCCAAAAATTATGTTTTTGTCCCGAAAAATTCAAAAATATGTTTTTCTCATGCTATGTGTTTATTTTCCGCATTTATTTGTTCATGCTTTATTTAGGTTTATTCCCGTATACCTATGGCCTCGTTTGGAGCCAGATCTGAGTTGGTAAGCTCGATTAAAACCCGGTTTCGCCCATTTATTTATTTATTGCTTTATTTATTTTCTTGCATTAGAAAAATGTATAGGTTTTTGTGAAGCCCTATAATAATTTTTATTTACTTGCTTTATATGTTTATCGCTTTTCGTGTGATGAATGGTATATAAACCCAAAACACCACACAATAATCGAATTAAATCGCATAAGAACTAAGGTCACGTTTATTAAAACATAATCGGCTTGATTTAAAAATTGAAAAGTAAGCAACAACATCCGGACTTAGAATCTCTATTTTAAGGTACGGTCCAAACACTCGGTGGGAATATTGTACCCAAATTCTCGAAGGAGCTTAACCGGGAAGCGAATCTATCTTAAAATATGGGATTCTAAGTCTCGTATCCCTTAACACATAAATCGGACTAAATTTCAACTTCAACATCGCTTTCATTATCCATTTTCATCACGCTAAAATACGGACTATCCCTTAGCATGCTTCACAGCGCTCGTTGTTTCTATGCCCCACGCCGAATAGCATTAAAGCTTACATTGTAGGTGGGGGATTTGGGTCGTCGGCTCACAACAGGCTTAAGCGCTATCATTTCTAGGTTAAAAGAACTAAATCACAAAAAGCATCACAATAAAAAAATAACGAATAAATCACCTGGCTAGTGGTGCTCCAATACTCGGGCAAAATTAGGGTGCAAGCCCCTGATTGGTATTCCTCAAATCGGTCAGGCAAAAGTTAGGGTACTCCAACAAAAATAAAGCCCGCTAAGTTGAAAACCTGAAAAGGGCGGCTTAGGCAAAAGTTAGGGCATCGAGAGAAAAATGTTAGTTGCTTTCTGGAAAATCTGTAAAAGGACAAAAAAGCAGGTAAGGGTTAACCATTGGAAACTATTACCATTGCCTATGCACTCAAATTTAATTTCATTGATGAACATGTTATGATTTGCTAAGAATCCTAGTCTTATGAATGCATGCATGTGTTTAGGTGAAATAATCGTAAGTATGTGAACATCAATTTCTTCTCTACATTTTGCGCTCTTTGTAATTATCTGTACTGTGCGTATCATTCAACAAAAGACAAAAATACTGATAGGTCACAAAAAAAATAAGGCCTATGCAAAAGACGGAAAAAGTCTACTGAACTGAGCCATAAGGACAGTTCAGGCAAAAGTTAAGACAAAAGAGAAGAAAGAGAAAGTCCACTGGTTGAGCCGCCAAGGACAATTTAGGCAAAAATTAGTACAAGAAAAATACAAAATCAGTTCTATAGATCGCATCACATCAAGCGGTCTATGCAAAATTTAGAAATCAATTCAAAGACGTCAGTATTTTGCTCTTACTTTTGTTCTTCAAGCATCATTTGCAATAGCAATGTTTCACTGTTTGGATCCCTCAAGTTTAATTTTCCCATTGTGAAGCTACTCGATAGCGTACATCAAGGATCCTAATAGTGCTTCCACTAGCGTCAACCAGCTTGCACCGTGTTACAGTTTGGACACCTCAAGGACACATTCCCCTAATATGCAAAGAATGAATCTCATCCGATCAAATCAAAGAAGTATAGGAATCTATACAAACCTGTACAAGTCTATAACAAGTATACGTATTCATCTAAATCTTGGTAGTACTCATTAGTTTTAGTCGGGCCAGTCTCTCAGTAATCTAGAGCTTCAAAAGTTTGGTTACTAGTCAATTCACCAGTAATTTAACGCCTTTATCAAAGGGGAAGATAAGGCAAAGGATCAATCAAGGACCCAAACAAGTAAGAAAAGCACAAGCTAATCTAAGCTACTGGGGGGTCTGTCCCTAGTGCTCATCCTGAGTCCGATCCTGTGCATCTGTCAGCAGGTCATCCCTATCTATCATCACATGATCCCCTACCCCACCGGCATCCACAGCAGGCAGATTAGGAACCCTAACACTTTGGATAATATGTAGCACCCTATTTTTTTTATATAACTTCTCCCTTCAGAAGTTTCCACCAATAGGGCAGGTCCTTCGAGTTCATCAATCTCCAATACATAAGCATCGATATCAATTACCTTTAGTTGAACCAACATAGTTTCCTCATCATGAATTCCTGCTAATTTAATTGCATCAATGTCAATGGGGACCTATTCATCAGGCAAAGCCAGTACTGAGTGAACCATAGGATTGGCTTGCGAGATTATATAAAAGACATGGTAGGAGGGAAACACTGACTCGACAGTTGCAACCTGCTTCTAAAAATTTGGCAGGGAGTTATTCATGGAGCTAGGCTTTAGCTCTAGTTCTTATATCTTCTTATCCCTAATAAAACCATAAATAGCCTCAAGTATATCTCTACAGGCACCAGTGCGATGGCCCTTACTAATGTGATAAGCACAAAACTATTCCTTGTCTTCAGGTTTGGGCGGGATATATGACTTGATACTTTAATAAAGGCCAAGGGCCCTGAACTTAGTGAAGATGGTAGGCAGAGATGCTTTCCAAGGGGAAATGTCATCTTTGATAGTACGGATCGCATGCACTTCTTCTTGCCCTACCGTTGCTTTAGGATCGGAGCTAGACTTTGGCTTAGAAGCCTGGGCTAGGGCTGAAGGGTCATTATTTTGGAACTAAGGTTTGGCTGGCACACTCACGTTTTCTAATTCCCCAATTCTTTCCCATTTCTTAGCTTTTTCAAATGACTTCATCATAACTAGAGAACTTATCCATACCAAGAACTTTACGATAAGCGGGTAGGGCACCATCCATTAATTTTACGATCATCTTGGAGAGACTTAGCCTGTCTTTTAACAAGACCTGAGTGGCCATCCATCTTTTAAAATAGGGCTTGAATTTCTCATTGGGAGCTTGCTTGCTTGCCTCTAAATTTTGAATGGTAGTTTTAATGGTGGCATTGAAACCATACTGCTCAATGAAAGCTTCAGACAAAGCTTTCCAATTTTTGGTCACCTCATCTGATAAAGTATTGTACCATTTGATAGCAGCACCTTCCAGGGTGTAAGGGAACATTTCAGCTAGGACTTTATCAGTTAATTTTTAGATTCTCATAACCCTCTGATAGGTGGTGTTGTGAGATTGAGGTGGACCAGTTCCCTTATACTTCGCTATGCTAGGCATACTAAAGTTTTCAGGGACCCGGTCCTCCTCTCTAGCGATTTGAACTGATAGTGATGACGGTTGAGAGCTAGGATTGGCAGCCAATAATTTCTGAAGAAGATCACGCAATTCCTCAGACAAGGATGACCTCTCTGATTGAGTAACCACACCCAAGGGTAAACCTGTGGATTGAGGAAAGGCTATCCCCTTAGGTGTGACCACAAAATTGGGGGTTAGGACAGATGCCCCAAACTAAAATGGAGGTAGAACAAGCCCCTGACTAGGCTGAGTGAACTGACTGATGGCTGGTAAAACCACTGCACCCACTAACTAGATTGAGTAGCTAACTAAACTAAATAGAGCCACAGAACCCAATTGACCAAACTGACTAGAAAAATCCCTGCGAGTCCGTATAGGTGGCAACTAAAATTGAGTGAAAGGATTATGAGTAACTCAATACTTGCTCACTAATCATTGCATTCACTGCTGGGGCACTGATAGGTGCGCTATGAGGAGCATTGACCATTCTCTCTTCAGCCATGATCGCCCTGATGGAGCCCAACATCTTATCATTCATTCGGTCCAAGAACTGATCAATTTCTAAGTACTATGAGATGACATTAGCAATCTCTGATGTAACCTCAGCCCTCGACGCATTTGCCTCTTCACCAGTATTAACATTCTCAACCTCAACATCAATCTGGCCCTCTGGAGTAAGGATACGAGACATTCCCTCAGGATGGTAGATAGAAAGATCAACCAGACTATACTGACTGCTGGATAAAATACCCGTAGATGGAAGCAGAGTAAACCTTAATTGAGCTGGAAGAGGAGGAGGAGGAGGAGGAGCCAGAATTCAAACCAAATGGACCTGAGAACGTTGCCAAGTTTTAACCCTTTAAGCTTTGGCTGAGGTAATAACTAAAAGATCAGTACATGCATGGGATGCATTATACATGCACAAACTACAACCATGCATGGCTGGGTTAATCACAAGGGTATGTAACACAACACATACAAAGCGATCGATTCCGTCCTTATTTCTCCCACCGAGCTTGAGGGTATTCTTCCTTAGTCTAATCTCACACAGAAATAAGGGTACCTACAAGGTAAAATTCTAAGGCTTTCGATAAGAATGGTGTAGGGACATATCAGAAGTTTGATGTAGAAGGTTCCCATTATATCAAGCCTCTTTTAAAGGGAGATAGCAATGAGTGATCCACCCACTAGAGTGCCCTAATTCCTGGCAGGCATGGGTAACAATTTCACGAGTGTTGCAAAACTAATAGGGCACCTGAAGCTAGCGCTAGAAGAAGAGCGCATCTAACTAAAGAGAGAAGGAGATAAGAAGATATAGTGTGATAATTATCCCAAATGATGAAAAAGAAAATGGGTTGAATCAAGTAAATGATTTTCGGTGCTCATCTTAATCTTTTAAGCTTTTAAAACAAAGAAAAATTTTGCTAGTTAAAAGATTTATTCCCCAATGGAGTCGTCACTGTGAGATGTTGATGATGTATGGGTCTCCCTTGGCACCTATGTGAGACGTGGGTCCCACTGGGGGTTGGTTGGATTTAGGCATGACAAAACATTTTTAGTTCAAGTTTGCATAATAAGCCAATTTTAATGAATAAGAAAATCGAGACCCAAATCTCGATACAAAAGATAGAGTCGCCGCCTAAGTTGTCTACTTGGGAAAGAGTTTTGGTATGGTCCCATTGGGTGGGAGACTCATACCTATTGGATCAGAGATTCGGGTATCGGATGAGTCACTTATTTCCCATTTAGTTGATTCAAAATTACACTCACCGTGTAAAACCATTTTTATTTTCATCATTCGGGGAATTATCATAGAAATCCTATTTTTCTACACTCTTTCACACTTGTTACATACGTTTACAGATTACAATAAAGCACAAGTAATAAATGGGGGAATAAAAATTTCAATCGGGGGAAAAAGGGGGAATTACAAGAGAACTTATACATTTGTTCTAAGTTATAAAACAAAACAAAAATAAATTCCCCTGCATCCACGAAGATTAGTATAGTTTATAGCACATCAGAAGCCATCATTTCATTAGGAAAAATGTGATTATGTTAACTAGGTGGTTTTACGATCAATAGTGCCCTAAGCGGCTTCTAGGACAAGAGAGAAATAACTGGTCTTCAACGTATTTTGTTATGAAAACACATTTTAACTTTAGTGGGTTAATTTACCAGATTATTAGTGAAAGTGATGGCATGGCATATGGTGAGTTGGGTTGATTTTTAATCGAATTAAAATGAGTTCTGGATTCTACCCTGGTCTGTTACCCATACGGGTGGATAGGACCCGTACGACTACTAGGGAGGACCGGTATGGGTATAGTGTACTATTATGGGTCCTGTCCGGTCTAGGCAAAAACTTTGTATAGAATAATTTTCAAATTAACAGATTGATGGTAGAAGAATAAAATAAAAAGGGATTTCCCTCCGTATGAGTATGGCACACTGATCTTAATATATCAATGATACAAGGTGCCAACAAGGCTCATACAGGATAGGACCAGACGTAAAACAAGAAATGAAAAGAGCAAAAATAATAGAAGAGACAAAAAATAACAATAATGAAATAATTGAAATGTGAGTCTCTTTGAAACTCAAGAGCATTACCTTTATAGCGTGAATCCACTTTGAGGTGATCCCTTTACTCTTAAAAGAGTTTGGCCAAAGTAGATGGTGGAATAGGACTATTTAGGTAAGTATTTGTATGGACAGAACCTCCCCTAAATCATAATAAACGAAGTTAGGAATGAATAAGATGTGGACAAAACCTCAAGGAATGGGTTTTCTCCCTATTTTATACCTCCTATACCTCTACTAAACCTTTTCTATACCTATAGAAATTGCTAGCACTTTACTATAATTTTCCTATAGCTTTCTTCTATTCTGTTGTTGTGTTGTTAAAATGAAGGGGAAAAGGCCCTATTTATAGGGTGAGAATCAGGTATGAATGCAATAACCAGAATTTAAGACTTGCCTTTTCCCAAAAAGGCAAGAGATTACTTTCGAAAGAGGATGATTAGGCAATCAAAGGACCTATACGGGTACAAGGGGATGTGTATGGGTCCCCTCCACGCATATGGAAGGAATTAACCCTTACGGGTCTGCCAGTGGATCCGTACCACCAAGCAGCACCTGTATAGGTTCCTAAGGGTAGACTAGGTCTCCGGACTTTGGCCAAACTCAACTCTGCAGTAATAGGAACAACTCTGATGGACAATACCTATAAGACATTGCATCATATAGCTCTTATCATCATTTCATGAGAAGGATCGTTAAAATCTAGTGCTCACATATGGCAATAAAGCGGTGCTCGAATGCCCACATCGGTAAAAAGAAACCAAAGTTAGTGGCCAGACAATCAAAATTAGAGTAAAAGCACAACGGAGTTTAGAATTTACCAAAAGAAGTAAGTGGCTGATCTTTAGCTCAGCCTATTGACCTCAAACACCAACATCTAGGCCGTAGTATAGCTAAGCCAGAATAGCCTGACACTAGTTCTTGCTAGGCATTGCTGGTAAGATCCTCCATGGTAGAGAGTAGCCCGTAGTTGAGGCCGCTCGAGTAGGTGGGGAAGAAAACGGTCAACAAAAGTGTCAGAAGAAAGGAGCTGGCACACTGGTACCTTCTACCCTCAACAATTGGGCTCGCTTGTCCCTTCTAGTAGGCATGAAGATCTCCATACTTGAGCTTGTCCTTCCCGCTAGGACGAACCCCAAGAAGTCACTCTATATAGTCCTTCACCTCAGCTCGTAAATGCCAGTAGTCGGTATACACGTTGAAGTGAATGATCTCTCCATCCCAAGCTAGTCTTATCAGTGCACACATATCTAAGGGAGTACCGGTAACCTCCCCGATGGTGAAGTGAAAGGTATAGGTCATCTCTGACCAGCTCATGGCTAGAGCAGAAATGACAGCCAGCGGTAGCATCCTCAGAACCATGGGAATGGCCTGAATAATATCAGTAAAGCCCAAAGCGTCAATGTGGGCCAGCAGCTCAATATCCCCCACTAAACGTAACTCCTCGTACCACTTCCTAAAGAAGCTCAGGGCTCTGATGCTCTTAAAAGGGAACTATAAAGAACAAATAGTAGTACAATAGGGGTTAGAATGTAGTGGTTAAGTTAGAAATTAGAAAAGAATTGCAGGAAATAGAGAAGTAGGCATTATGTCCCCGAAAATAGGACCTGTACGGGTCCGCCCCACCCATACGGGTCCTGTTAATCCACCCGTATGAAAAACAAAGTCCCCTCTAAATAGTCCCCATTGCCAAAAATTCCTAAACGATCCAAAACCATCCAAGCTCAATCAAAACTATCCTAAAGGCTTCCTAGACTAAAGTTGGATGCATTAGGCTCCATTCAAGGCTCTAAAACACCATAATTCCATTCAAAATCAAAGAAATTTTAAAAGTGGGAAAAGTGGAAAAAATGGGAAATCAAGCAACTTACTTAGAGTGAAGAAGGGTGAGCACTAGGAGAAGGGACCAAAGGCACCTCAGAAGAGGGTGTAAAACCCAAGAAATCCTCCTCCTCATGGAATGCACATCCCACGGCCACGAAACATCATTAGAGCTTCGAATTTCCAATCCGAGGTAATTCCTTCAGGTTGAGATTGAAACGACCGGCGTTTGGAATTTTCTTGTGCATTTTCGGTTAGGTTTGGAAGAAATTCGCCAAAGGTTGATTGGAAGAGGAAGTTTTATAAAAGGAGAGAAGGGAGGGACTCTTTGGTTTTTAAAACCTATCCCGATGCTCCCATACCACACCACAGGACCCGTAAGGGTCATTTAAGGGCACAAGGTCACCCATATAGGTCCTCCCTACCCGTACGGGTACCAACCTTTAGGGACAAACTAGCTTTTCAATGGAATTAATTCCCCCAGTAGCAGGGATACATCAAATCAAAATTTGGGGATGACCCCATTCCTCTCGAACCCTGTACTTTAATTAATCCAGGAGTAAAACCCCTAGCTCACCTTAATCTTTGATTGAAGGGGCAAAATTTTTTTGTTCACCATAAAGTCAATCAAGGATCAAGGTAAGTTGTTTCAGGTTCATTATTGGCATAAACAATTTTTCATGCCCCAGTTCATTTAAGGGAAGGATCCCCAAGTGATCAAAACATCAAGGGGCAACAATCCCCAACGAACAAGAGTTTCTGGTCTGAACTAAGGAAGATTAACCTAGAAGAATTCTACAGCAGGCAAATCATCCAAGAAGACACCTCCCTAACAATAAAGTCAATTAAGGGGCATCCCTCCACTCCCCAGCAATGGAACCGGTCAGGGGGTGTCCCACCGTCATCAAATACCCTAGGGGCACCCTCCCTAGGAGCACCCTCCCTAGGAGCATTCCCCAACAACGGGATATCTCCAGTGAAACTAGTCAAAGGACATCCCCCCCCATCATCAAATACCCTAGGGACATTCCCCAGTAATAGAACCGATCAAGGGGCATCTCCCCCCAAGGGACAATCCCCCGAAAGGCACCTTTCGAGGGGCATTCCACCGCTAAGTAATCAGGCTAAACCCAACATTTCTCATACTCATTTTATAGCTTATTCAGGGGCCAACCCCCATCCACTCATCTTTATTCTTGATTGAAGGGGCAAAAAATTTTTATCCACCACAAAGTCAATCCAGAATCATGATATGTCATCTTAGGTAGTAACTAACTCAATGACTTTATTGTCCCTTAACAGGTTATTCAAATTCCCCAGCAGGAAAGTCATCCGCCTTAGCAAAGGGATACACATGAAGGAAAGTCATCCGCCTTAAGAAATGGATATGAGGAGATTCATTTGCCTTACGAAAGGGATACACCATCATCGGTTAGGAAAGTCGATCCACCTTAAGAAAGGGATACACACACCTTCCCTAGTGAAGTCAGTAGGGATACATGATCAGCTAGGAAAGTCATCCGCCTTAGGAAAGGGATATGCATTGGCAAAGGAAAGTCATCCCCCTTAAGAAAAGGATACACATCAGCTAGGAAAGTCATCCGCCTTAGGAAAGGGATACTCAATAGCAAAGGAAAGTCGTCTGCCTCTAGAAAGGGACACACAGGAAAAAATTTCGCCTCAAGAAAGGAATCTATCCATGTTATCTCTCAGGTATAATTTTTAAACCCTCGCTCATATCATGAGATCATACAGATCCGTATCTGTAGTGATCCTATGAGGGCATTCTGTGAGCATTCAATTTTATCAGTCATTCTCACAAATGATGGTGAGAGCTATATAATTCAATTCCTTATAGGAGTTATCCATTAGAGGTGTTCCTAGTACTGCAAAGTTGAGTTTGGCTAAGTTCAAGGACCCGTACGAGTCACTCCTTAGGGGTAGGGGTCCATGGGTTGACCAGTACGGCCCCACAGCCCCATAAGGATGTAAGGGACCTGTACGGGTCCTGCTAGGACCCGTACAGGTCTTCCACACCCGTACGAGTGCCATTCTTGCCCCAAACAGGTAGAATTATGGGTAAATCATACCTTATTCAGTAAAAATAAGTCATGAATGCAAGTTATTGTATTCAGGCCCAATTTCCTCCTATAAATAGGGGCTTTTTGCCTCATTTCAAAAGAGGGGACAAAAATAAAAATAAGATCAAACAATTCGTATAGTGCCAACTATTTTTATAGTGATAGTAAGGGTATAGTTGAGGTATAGAAGGTATAAAATAGGGAGAAAACCCATTCCTTAAGGTTTTGTCCATATTTTATTCATTTTTAGCTTTGTTTATTAGGACTTGGGAGAGGTTTTGTCCACAAAAATACTCGCCTAAATAGTCCTAATGTCATCATTTCATGATCTACTTTGGCTAGACTCTCCTCTCAATATAGGGGTCGCTTCAAAGTGGATTCACGACGTAAAGGTACGCTCCTGAGTTTCAAAGAGACTCACATCTTTTTAATTTTATCCTTCATTTCTACTTTTCTATAAATCTTCTCTATTCTAAACTGAAATAAGGTTTTGTTTAAGACCAAACAGGACCCGTACGGGTCCCCCCACACCTGTACGAGTCCCACTAGTAGCCGTACGGGTGCACCTCACCCGTACGGGTACTGGCTCCTAAGCAGAATCCATATTTCTCTTTTAAACCTATAAAATAAATCAACATCACCGTTATCCATGTGATTATTTTCACTGATAATCTGGTGTATCAACCCATTAATAGTTAAAATGTGTTTTCATAATAAAATACGTTGTAGACTTGTTATTTCCTTTCGATTTTAGAAGCCATTCGGGCACTATCAATTGCAAAACTGCCACGCTAACATAATCACATTTTTCCTAACAAAATGTTGACTTATGATTTACCGTAAACTGTGCTAATCTTTATAGATACATGGGAATTTACTTATTTTGTTTTATAACTTAGAACAAATGTATTGGTTCCTTTGCAATTTCCCCATTTTCCCCCGTTTGTAATTTTTATTCCCTATTTTATTGCTTGTGCTTTATTGTAAATTGTGAATGGATAAATCATGTGTGAAAGAGTGTAGAAAAATAGGATTTCTATAATAATTCCCTAAATGATGAAAAGAAAACGGTTTTACATGGTGAATATAATTTTGAATTAACTAAATGAAAAATACATGACTCATCCGACACCCGAATCTCTGATCCAAAAGGTATGAGTCTCTCGCCCATTGGGAACTGTATCAAAACTCTTTCCTAAGTAGACAACTTGGGTGGCGACTCTATCATTTATATCAAGATTTGTGTCTCAATCTTTTATTCATTAAAATTGGTTAAAATGTGCAAACTTAAACTAAATGGTTCTATCACGCCTAAATCAATCGACCCCCAGTGGACCCCGTCGTAAGGAGCCAAGGGAGATCCATATATCTTCAACCACCGAGAGTTTACACACATATTGGATTTTCGTTGGACTGAGTGAGGAATTAATAGACCTTATCTATTTAGAGAATATTAAATGTAGAATGATTTGACCATTACTTGGTTAGACCAGAGATTTTATTTATTGACTGTAACTAATTTATTAGGGTCATAAAATAAAATATAAATATTTGAAAAGGATCAAAACAAAATTTTTCTAAACAGGCTATAGGACGCGCGACACGTTGCATCACAACCGGCACTTGTGAAGGCTCACATAACTGGGCTCTCCAGCGCTGCCATAGCAGTGCTGGAAGCCTAGCGTAGGATTCCTTGCAAGCTGGGCTTGTAAGAAATCTTGCAAGCCCAACTTGCGAGGCACGCTATGTGTGCGGGGCAACCCGCAGGGCTCTAACCACTGTGGGTCAAACCCGCATGTGGGATGTGTGTGTGTGGGCAAGGGGTTTTATAGGGATGCATGTAGGGTGCAGTGCACAGGGTGCAATTCGATGCAGTTTGAGGAAACCATGGCATTTGGTTTGGTTTGAGAAAATCTGGTTCGCTTAAATGCGTGTGCCTCTTTCATAATAAAATGTTGGTTTTATTAAAGAGAAAATTATTTTATTATTTTTCACATAAACTTATTGAGTGTGAAAAACATGGCTTTTTATAAGCCAAAAATATGATTATATTGAGAAATATATTTACACATTTTAATAAAAGGAAATATTTTTAAAATAAAGCATTTTTACTTTATTTAAAAATAAAATAGACTCGCCACCCGATTCAGCTCCACCGGGAATTGTGGTATACTAATCCGAAATGGGATTTTTCATACTCAAAAGAAAGTGAGATTCTGAGTTCGGATATAATAGTTACTCATGTTGTTCAAATTATTTGGATTAATTTTGAAATTTATGAATGTGTGGTAATTTCTGCATTATAATTTCAAGAAATAAAATGGGCATTATAACAGCATAAATAAATAGATACTTGCTACCGAAATTTCGGCAGAATAACGACAACATTTGGGTTCTGGCCTAGAAACTCGGATAGAGTTTCCTCACATTCTGGATGTTTCATCCGTACCTGCGAGCTTATTACACATTACTGTTTAAGTGGCTCCAATGGCTCACTACCAAAGAAATGAAATGCAATGTGCAATAATATAATAATGAAAATGAGTTTAAATGAATTTTTAAAGTTGGGCTTAGAGCTAATTACCCTCAGTTTACATTTTTGTCTGTCTAGGATGACCTAAGAGCCGGTGCAGGACCGAAGTTGTCAGAGGTTGTTATTTTGTTGGAAAACAAGTTTAACCCAAGTTATGGCTATAATCTTGGATTATTCCTATAGAAAATGTGGGTTTTTTTAGAGATTAAGTCTTATTTAGACCGAAGATCACTGTGAGATCTTGATCTAAGAAGATAGGAGAGTGAACTTATATTGGATGCCGGTGATGAAGCTCGGATTTAGGAATGTTTTGATAGTGTTTTGGGGCCTTTAGGACTCCCGGAACTGAAAAGGGACACAATGGGAATTTTTGGATTTATGGAATTTTTCATCTCTAGTGAAATGAGGGGGGTGGGGGGGCGGGGGTGAGCCCTTATTTATATAAGGTAGATAATTAGCCGGAGGGTTAGTTACCTATCTGACAAGATTTAAGTTTAAATCCTGTAAAATCTTGCCAGATCTCAGTAAGATTTGACTTTTTTTTACCGTAGACGGGTAATTAGCCGGTAGGCTGATTACCTATGTTTGACCAAATTTTGACTTTTTGATTTTTCAGTAGGAAATGCTAGATCAAAGCTTCCCTAGGATGTCGAGTTTTGAATTTCGAATTTTGGATGACAATTCAGTCCTTTTTGGCTCTTTTGTCTGAACGCTGAACGAAATATGCATAATTCCTCATCGGGCCGGAACAGACCTGTGCTAATAGTTTGCCCCTCGCATACATAAATTTTGTGCTAGAAATTTCGTCGTATGCGAAATAAATAAAATAGTTTTTGTGTGGAATGTAATGAGTTAAAATATTTTTAATCGACAAATTTTGAAACAAAATATATATTTTGCTCCTTCGATTAAAAATTTATTAATGAGTTGCATAAGGTTTAAATTGGTCGGGGGTCGAAATAAATATCCTTGGGTGCTTAATGCATGAATGATTGTGTAAAAACATCTTTTAGGTACGCTCGTTTTGTAAACAACGCAGAAATGGATGAAATATGCAAAATTGCAAAAATTTCCAAAACATACGTAAGTAGCCGGCGGGCTAATTACCTATGTAATGGTAACTTTTATAGCCATTACGTGTAAACGCATGCAACGCACAAATGCGTGACAGTTGGCATAGGTAATTAGTCGGCGGGCTTATTACCTGCTGGCTATAAAACAGCAGCTTGGCACCCATTTTCACCACACCAAAAAATTTCTCTTCTTCTCTCTTACGGGTTTAGCTCTTTCTCTTTAAACATTTTCATTTTCGAGCCATCTTTGACAATGATTTCTCTCATTTTCTTTCCTTTTCTACCCCTTTTATTTGGATTTTGTGAGATTTCTATGTGGTTCAAGCTTTACAATATCTTCTTGGATTTGCCAGCCGTCCAAGTGACTACTCAGAATGTGATCTTTAACGGCAAGCAAGTGGAACTCTCTGAGGTTCCTGCTGAGGCTTTATGCGGGCTTCCGCCAAATTAGATGTACCATGAGATCCGTCCTAGGGATTTTGTTCCACCAGCTTTAAAGCCTTCCGACCACCTTTCTCGGATTCTGGTAAGCCTTACTGCCTTCACCGCATTTGTTACCATGTTATTATTATTATGATTATTATTTATGATATTATTATTTATTTGTTATGTACATGTATTTTTTGTTCTTTATTTATGGCATGAATGCAATGACCTTTGATAATCATGTGATTTATCGAAGACTGGCGTATGATTAGTGTACATCCATTACTTATGCAGGTCATCAGTCATGAGGGCGATAGTATTACCCATTTTTACAAGTGGTACAAGGTGCTATCTCCTGGTGCTTAAACTATTGTCGATGGGACATCCTTGGGGAGGATGGTGAGGAATTGCAAGTACATTAGGCACCTTAAGTATCCGTATATCCCAGTCGGTACTTCTACTCACATCTTGAGTAGGTGGCTAGATACTACCACACTTCCACTTCCAGTGCGGGGAATACACCCTTTTTTCGGTGGATTACTACATCATCACAAGTCTTCCATTCTACGGTAATGTGATCCACCTCAATTCTTGCTTTACTTATGACAACTTTAATGTAGAGACCATTGAGGCTCTGATTGGCTATTCTGGGGACAAGCCTGGGCAAGTTTCTTGCGAAAAACTTATAACCTTTTGGACTACCGGTGATAGGAGTCACTTAACTTCCGCCTATGAGGCTAGAGCTTTTGTGGCTGCTACTTTATCATGGATGTGCTTTCCTACTAGGGGTTCGATCATGAATCTCCATATTCTGCCTACTCTAATTGATCCGACCCACTTTGATGAGTATGCCTGGGGTCGAGCCGCAGTGGGTCATCTGTATTGGGCCCTTGATCAGTGAGGAACATGATTGGAAAGTTCAAATCTTGTCTTCAGATTATCTATGTAAGGATTTAACTCCTTTTCTTCCTTTATGAGCATTTTTGTATATCTTTTGGCATCCTAATTTCTTTTGACTACTTATAGATACAGATTTTTGAGATGGGGATTCTTTCGAGGACCAAGCTCATACGAGACGGTACTTATCCATTCTATCCTCGTCTGCCACACTACTAGTGCGGTTGGGAGATGGAGTCTTGTTCCGTTTTTTTCGCTTGCCTCCATGCTATCTTCAGAGCAGGAATACTCTATAGCTCCCTTAATTTGGTTTGATCACTATATCTGCTACAATCATTGTATTAATGCTTGGTTCCTCTTTCATTTCTCAGATAAAGACGCAGCCTTGGGGGCATGCTCTCCACTGGCCAAAGGTTATGAGATTAGTTAGGAAATTTTTGAACACCCTGCTAATTATAGACTCCCTTCTCCTTGGAGTGGTACCTTGGAGAGTGCATTCAGGATTGGCATCCTCATCCCAAGTTGCATTCTATTCCTTCTGAGGTGCCTCAGTGGATTTTTTAGCAATATAACTCACCTAACATTACGCGACTGGCCTCCAATGGCTTACTCAGTGCCTTCTCAGAGTGGGTTGGGGGTTATGGGAGTTCTACCATTTACAGTTGCTTGGATGGCTAGAGACAGACCCTTTTCCCATCATTCTTCAGCCAGACATTCACAACCCTTATGAGGGTGATGCCTCTTTGACTTCTGCCCCTGGTGGTCAAGCTAGATTGGGTTCACCTGGGACTATTCGGATGATGGTGCCTTCTCTTTTATTGACTCGAGTTTCTTCCTTATCTTTTCATTATCACATTTAGTTGGACTGATTCGCCCTTCCTTCGATGTCTTTGTAGGATCACAAAGGTAGGAAAAGGCTTGCGTCAACTTTCGCTCATGTGGGTAGTTCTTCAGCATCATTTGTCCTGCCTCAGAGTTTGCTAATGGTAGAGGGACATTGGGGGTTTCAGCATCAATCGCCCATGTCTCTGATGTACCGTCCTAACCTGAGTACTTATACGCCTGTGATTTCATCTTATCTGGATCCTAAGCATCCAGTGACCTTCTATCTGGCCGATACCACTCATGTGAACCTTCTCTATTTTTTCTCTCCTTTTTTATGATCTCAGATTGTGATGGTTTTGACTCATCCTGATCTCTTATTATTGCATGTGCCCATTGCTGATAAGATCTCTGATTGGGGATATATCCAAGGACAGTAGCGGTTCATGATGAACCAAAACTCTAATATGGCGATACTTTTACTATTTTATTACTTTAGTGATGATGCATAGCATGTAATGAAAAGCACATGAATGATTTGTGTTAAAATATTACAGCTGGAGATCCGACGGCTTTGAGGTCTATTGGGGATGCTCCAGGTAGATGACCTATAGCAGCAGCTACAATGGGGATAGGACAATATTTCTGGATTCTTTCCTTATGGCGATTATCCTCCCCCTCCGTTGTCTTATGATCCTAGCCACTTGAGTTCCAGGGGGCAGTAGATAGGCCTTTTTTTATGTTGTTTTCTTTTCATTGGGCCATTTGCAGTGCCTCTTTTTTGTATGAACACATAAAAGAACTTTGCATTATTCCTTCACTTTGTGCTTTCTTTTGTCATTGATCGAGTTTATTGGGGTAATCTGCCATATATTGGCAGATTGCCCCATAAACTATATATAGCAAACTGCTACTCTTTGAGATTTTACCATGGAGAAATACATCTGTTTTTGTGCAGATTTGAATGTTTATCTGAAGAACTATGATGGTTGGGACTACCTCAAGGTCTGTAATCTAGCATATATGAAGGAATACTGTGGCATATTTGTTAAGGATAACGTGATCCAGTTTGCAATCAGATTTTGGGATCCCATTGACAACGTGTTTTATTTTGAAGAGCACGAGTTATGCCCCTTGTACGCGGAATTCTTTGGGCTCTTGAGATCTTCAGCTGACATGCCCCCGGCCATTTCAATGCATCATTTTGAGTTTTCTGACCAATTGATGAACCATTTTTAGTTGCAATGATTTGACTGACGTTGACTGATTTGTGATAAGGGCTTGAGGTTGGATGTGGCTTTTGACATAGTTAGGAACCTTTCTCCTAATGATGCGAGCAGGCTTTTGCTCATTTGCTTACTCTTACTGGAAGTCTTCCTTTGCGAGGTTCCCACTATAGTTTACAGCTTTGCCTTCCTGATTATCATTGATGGGATGACAGAGGGGAAATCTCCCATTATAGTGAGCTTGGCTGATACTCTGATTTTTGTGCGCTCTTCCTAGAATGGGACTGAAGCTACTACTAGGGGTAGCATGCTTCTTCTTTAGGTAAATTTTATTTGAGCCTTTCTTTTTGCATGAACCGCCCTTTTAGGTTTTTGATTCATCAGGCTTGCCTTAATTTTTGCTTGGACTGCCTTTTCAGGTTTTCAATCCAGCAGGCTATCTTTTCCTTTTTTCTTTTTTTTTCTTTATTTCTTTTCCTTTTTCCATTTTTTTCTTATTTTTTTCCTTGTGCTTTTATGTTGCTTTTACAGCTTTGGCATTGGGACAAGCTTTCTGTGTTGTCTATCCCTACGAGAATGGATTATTATTCGAAGGCCTACTAGGCACGAGGTTCCATAGTTCGCATCGATAACCGCCCTCATAGAGATTTTACCGTCGAGGAGTGGGTTGAGTTTATGGGGAGTCGAGCTATCGAGGATATTTATTGGGTTTGCCCTTTGTGGGGAATCACACATGTTACTACTGATGTTGGTAGAGATGGCATGGTCCTCATTAGCCTTTCTGAGATTATCACCTACTCTCCGGGTCACTTGTGTAGGTAGTATGGTCGCCCCCAGGGGTTCCCAACATCCTTGTGCTCCCTGATCGGCTTTGAGCTTTCTTATACTCGAGTTTATCATCATGATAAGAGGTGAAAAGGCTGCTCTTGGAGGAGATGAACTATTCAATGCCTTTTGACGTCCATCCCTCCTAGGCATATCACGTTTGAGTTGCGAGTACGCGTAGGCTTTCTACCCTTGGAGAAAGGTTCATCGGGATGCAGAGACTCCATAGTTTCCTTAGGGGTCATTGAGCTTGTCATCATGTGTCTTTTATTCCCGTGGGAAAATAAGGCTTCAGTTCTTGTTGTTTGCCTTTGTCGTTTTAATTTCCTGTTTGTAATGCATTTTATGTGTAATAAAGATGAAAAGATGCTTTTTGAATGCGTGTTTTATTTAAATAATTCGCAGTTTCCTTTTAATGCACTTATTTAGTATGTTTAACATGAATATGCTACTACAAAAAGACATCATTTAAATAGGAAGGACAAATGGTATTTATTCCCAAGAAATGCCCATCGTAGCCTAAGGTTCCGAGAGGATTTTACCCAAGGCTTCGCTCTTTTATTTTGGTGTCTTTATTTTTGCTCAAGAACCCTCACTAGCTCTTGAAAGGCCTTTATATTTCTTTTTTTTCTTTTTTTTCTTTTCTTTTTCACATGAAATAGCGCTTCGGCTTGTCACGATTTACTAGATTCATAAACTTATTGCCGTCCAAGTTTGAGATTTTGACTGCCCCTTTACTAAAAGTCTTTCTTACTACGTATGACACTTCCCAGTTTGGCTAAAACTTCCCTCGAGCATCTATATGCATTTTATGATATTGCTTTAGGACTAGATTGCCCATTCTCAATGGTTGATCTTGCCCCTTGACTTTACGGTTGTAAGCCCTGGCCATATGCTGTTTGTAGAACTATAGATTCTCCAACGCGATTAATTGTTTTTCATCGATCAAAGTCAGTTCCTCGTGTCTTGCCCTTTCCCATTCATCTTCAAGCCTTCTTGATTCAAGGGCTATGCATAAAGATTTGATTTGCATTTCAACAAGCAATACCGCCTCCATCCTATAGATGAGAGAAAAAGGAGTTTGACCTGTGGGAGTTTTGACAATGGTCCTGTATCCCCACAAGGCATAGGGCAAATGATCGGTCCAATCTTGGTAGTCAGATATCATCTTGGAGAGGATTTTCTTAATCTCTTTATTAGCCACTTCTACAGCTTTGTTGGCTTGAGGGCGATAAGGCGAAGAGCGATGATGCTCAAACCCTTGCTTCTCAATAAGATCGGTTGTTTCCCCTTGGAATTGCACACTATTATCACTTACTATATGAAGAGGAATGTCGTATCTGGCGAAGATATGTCACTGAATAAACTGGGCCATTTTCTTAGCCATGATGCTCGTGTATGATTCTGCTTCCACCCATTTGGAAAAGTAATCGATGGCTACTATAATGAAGTGATGGCCGTTAGTCAAAGATGGTCTTATCTCTATGATGATAGCGATGCCCCAGGCTGAGAATGGCTAAGGCGTCGTCAAGTTTCATAATTTTGTTGGGGGCAAGTGGCTCACATCTCCCTATATCTGACAAGCATGGAAAGTCTTCATTTCTTGAATACAGTTAGCTATCATGGTTAGCCAAAAGTATCACATTCTTTAGATTTTCTTTGCCATCACGATGTCATTCATGTGTTGACCACAGTCTCCTGAATGTACCTCCTTCATCACCCTCTCAGCTTCTTGTTAGGTTAGGCACTTCAATAGTAAGCCGTCAGAGGACCTCTTGAATAGATCCCCTTTAATTAGGCAGAACTGCACAGTGAGTCTCATTAGCGTATTTCTTTCGGAATCCATAGCCTCAGCTAGAAATTCACCATTTTCGAGGAACTTGATGATGTCAAAGTACTAGCATTCTTTTTTATCCACAATGTCATTTATTAGGAGGATGTAGTATGGAAATTAAGTCATTTCCATAACAAGGGGTTTGATTGGCTGCTTTTGGGGCCCTTCCCATATGGAGGCTAAAGTGGTTAATGCATCTGCCATCTGGTTCTCTTCCTAGAGCCTATGGCAAAATTTGCATTCATTAAACATCGCGGCTTTTCTCTATATAGCCTCTAGGTAAGGTCTGAGGGATTCTTCCTTTAGTTCCTAATTTCCTATAACGTGCTTGATGACCAAAGCCGAATCACCAACAATTTTTACCTTGTCTCCTATAAGAGTGACTAGGTCAGACATCCTGAATAAATAGGCTTGATATTCTGTCCCATTATTTATGGTGAGAAATTCCAATCATTTTGACAGAGGTATGAGTGCTCCATCTGGCGTAATGATAATGACTCCCAAGCTAGCCCCTCACTTGGTAACGGCGCCATCGAAGAACATGGTCCATTTTCTAGAACTTTTTATAGCGTTTGCAAAGCATTCTTTAGAGAATTTAAGGTTTTCCTATTCTCCTACTTTGGGTAGTTGATTTGCTAGAAATTCGGCCACTGCTCTTCCCTTGATGGTTTTCTTAGTGACATACACGATATCTAATTCCGACAATAACAAGAGCCACCTTGCTAACTTTCCAGTTTGCGAAGGAGCCTGATATAAATACTTTATTGGATCCACTTTTGCGACTGCATAAATTCTATAAGATTGGAAGTAATGTCTGAGTTTCTTGGTGAGCCAGACCATGGCAGCACAAGTTTTCTCCACGATGGTATACCGAGTCTCATATTCTAGCACCCCTTGCTGAGATAATAAATCGCGTGCTCCTTCTTATCTTTATGCTCCTGAACCAACATAGCCCCTATAGATGTCTCTTCTATTGCCAAATAGAGAATGGGTGGCTTCCTGAGAATCGATGGCTTCAGTACAAGAGGGTTCATCAAGTAAGCCTTGATCCTATCGAAGGCTTCCTAACGTTGGTCATTCCATTATATTAGTTATTGTTTCCTTAAGAGTTTGAAGATAGGCTCGCATGTGGTGGCTAATCATGCTATAAAGTGGCTGATATACTGTATGGACCCCAAGAAACTTCTAACTTCTTTCTCAGTTTTTGGCACAGGCTTTTCCCTAATAGCATTGGCCTTATCGGGATCCATCTCTACGCCTTGTTTGCTAACCACATATCCTAGTAGCTTTCTCGATGTGACACCTAATATAAACTTTTTCAGTTAAGATGGAGATTGTATTTCTCTATTCTCCTGAGGAATCGCTCTAATACTATCGGGTGCTCTTCTTACGTAGACTTTGACTTCTCTATGGATCAAGTCATGCAGTAATGTCTTGACTGCTCATTGGTAGGTTGCCCTTACATTTTTTAGTCCGAAAGGCATCACTTTGAAATAATAGGTTCCCCACTCTGAGATTAACGTGGTTTTAAACTTGTCTATTATATTCATGAGTATCTAGTGATATCCAGAGAATCCATCCACAAAGGAATGCATGGCTGCTCTTATCGCACTGTCTACTAGAACATAGATGTGTGGTAGCAGGAAATCATCCTTAGGGGGTAGCTTTGTTCAAGTCTCTGAAGTCAATACAAACTCGGACGTCACCATTTTTCTTGGGTACAGGAACTACATTGGATAGCCAGGTGGGATACTTGATGACCTCTACAAATTTAGCCTTGATTTGTTTAGCCACTTCTGCTTTGACCTTTTCTGTCCATTCTAGATGCATTCTTCTCATCTTTTACTTTACTGGCCAAATTTTTGGGTTTATGGGGATCTTAAGCTTGGTAATGTGCCAACCAAGTCCTGGCATGTCTTTGTATGACCAAGCGAAGGCTAAAACATGATTGTTTAGTACTTTTATTGACCCTCTCTCTTGTTCGATGGGCAATTAATTGGAAATGTATACCATTTTTGGATCATCTTCCATATTTAAGTTAATTTCTTTTGTAATATCATTATTGATGTTAAAGATGCTAGATGAATGCTGGAATGGATGCATGGAATCGTAATCAGAAACACAATCCAAATAAGCAAAGTTCTTCATCTTATTATCATCATAAAGTACATTATTCATTTCAAACATGTTGGAAATTGAAATAAAAGACTCATCCAGATTGGTAGTGTCTTGCTTTGCAATAGATGATTCTTCTATAGCAGCTGGCTTCAACAGGACATCCTCGTTGTCTTCCTCTTCTACTTTTGCCTTGCCCTTCATGATCTTGACCATGTCTATGATAGCTCGACTTAAGCTACCTCCCTTGTTCCTGGCTTCTTCCACTATTTTGAGTTGTGCTTGATGGTGCTTGGTTAGAGTGTCGAGGATTTCCTCCTCTTTACTAGGCTTCTTAATCCTCTTTGGGTGTACCTGTTCATCGAGCTAGGTCTGATTCGGAATTGCCCCAACATCTAGCTGATGGCCTATTGTCCTCATTACACAAGTCATAGAGCTTTTACCTCATGTACCATAGTCAACTATATCCAAGAAAATCTCAAATCTCGAAACTGTCCTTCCCTGGTGAGTGACGGGTTTAGGGGTTCTGTTGTAGGGTTACTGTGACTTCTTCTGAGAGACTACCTTGTGGGTGATTCTCTTGGATCCTGTATAATCGAGTCATGTGGGCTTCCATTCTCCTACCCCTATATTGAAGGTCCGCATTCCCTGTTCATGGGCACCTAGTCCTTTCCTGATAGTGTGGTGTTTCTGCATGTAACCATGAATCCAAAGGCCCCAATGCACCTTTGGCTACTTGTTTGATTCTAGGCCAATCTTGTCCATTTTCAGTGCTGCCACCATTGAGGCTTCATCAGCCTCTAGAGTAACAATCTTTTCGTGGAATGGGGATTTTGATTTTCTGGTGAAGAGTGGACAGAACTCTTCCTAGAGCATAAAACCATGGCCATCCCAGCAGCATAGAGAAGGTTACTCGGATTTGTATGACCGTGAAAAGTACTATAGGTAAGGTTTCACTGATTGTAACTTCGACCTCAAACATGCCAATGATGGTCCTCTTTGAGTTATTGTAGGATTGGTAGAATTTCCTTAGTACAGACATTCAGTGATGAACCATAGTTGACCATTACATAGGGCATGATGCGCCCAAAAACACTAGACTTCAAGTAGAGAGCCTTATTATGGTGAATGCCTTTATCGGGTAGATCCAAGCTTGAGAAGAAAATGTTAGGGATGACAGTGCTAGTCTCATTGTTAAGTAGTGCGCAGACCTTTTCGGGCGATGCCAAGGGAGATGTTTTGATCTCCATTAGCTTTTTAACAATATCAAGCCTGTGATCTTGAGAACCAAGGAGGAGGTCCCAAATGCTCATCTTAGTAGTGGTAGCCTTCAATTGATCCACAATCATACTTTCTATCAGTTCTGAGGATTTGACAAAAGTAGGAGGTGCTGGGGGCTCAGCTCTTGGCGCAAGTGGGGCTACTAAGCATGTGATTTTCCCTCCTCTGGTGATAGGACTAATAACTTGGGTTAGCGAGTTTATTGTTTCGAAGACTTCAAATTCGTCAAATTCCTGATTAAGTGGTATCTCTCCCAAGTCAATAAACTTGTTTACGGAAGATGGCGCTTTGGTGACGAAGGGCCATTGCATAAAGGGAACCTTTTCAGGCTGTCTTTTTGGGATGACAAGGTTCTTTTGTAGGATCTAACACAAGACTAGATTGGAGTCTTTCCTGATCATGTGGATGGATGAGGAGGCCTTCCCATTTGCATTCTGCTCATTATCGCATATGACAGCCTCTTCTGGTTCATCATCATACTTGTTCATATACCATGGATATTCCTTGGCGGATTCCATCAATGTTAGGCACCTAGCATTAGTCACCTTCAATTCCTAGTACAATAAAGGGTTTTTGTGGTTGTCTAGCTTGGGAGTTGTGCCCTCCAGTGGGTCTACCCACATGAAGTAATTAATGAATTGTCTAGCTGAAGTGTTCTAAAATGACTTCTGGTATAATGTTAGCTCCTCATACGAGATAATTGTTTTTTCTTGGAGAGTCAGACGAAACCTCTCTGGCCAATGGGCATAGTGAATGTACCCATTGTTCATCAATTGGACAAATTCATGGATGTGGGGGTGTGGCCTTGTGTTTCCATTGTAGAATATGGGATAAACTTCCCTCAAATTGGGCTTTAGATCTGATAACTTGCTCAAGCTAATTCATTTTTGTCATGAATCCTCTCCATGATATACTGCTAAGAAGGTTCTTTTCCCTCATCTTGAATTATATTAATGATGTGTTCACTACCTGAATCAAAGTTTGTAAAGTCCCCTGAACCATCACTTGCTGTAGAGCATAAGGTGCCTAGGGAGTCATGCTCTAAAGATGAGGCATAGCTCTCAGCGCCATTATGAACACTGGATTTTAACAATCCTTCTGATGAAATGATGATGAGAGCTATATGATGTAATGTCTTATAGGTGTTGTCCATCAGAGGTGTTCATACTGCTGTAAAGTTGAGTTTGGTTGAAGTTCGGAGACCTAGTCTGACCTTAGGTACTCGTATAGGTTCTGTCTAGTGGTACGGATCCACAGTCAGACTCGTATGGGTGATTACCTTCTATACATGTGGAAGGGACCTACACGGGTCCCCTTGTACCCGTACTGGTAGGGACCCACCCATACAGGTCCTCTGATTGCCTAATCAGCCTCTTTTGGAAGTAATATCTTACCTGACTCTCACCCTATAAATTGGGCCTTTTCCCCTCATTTCATAACACACAACTAAAAGGAGAAGCAAACTATAGAGAAATTATAGCAAAGTTCTAGCAATTTCTATAGGTATAGAATAGGTATAGTTGAGGTATAGGAGGTATAAAATAGAGAGAAAACACATTCCTTGAGGTTTCACCCACATTTTATTCATTCCTAACTTCGTTTATTAGGATCTAGGGGAGGATCTGTCCACACAAATACTCACCTAAATAGTCCTCTTTCACCACCTACTTTGGCCAGAATATCTCAACAGTAAAAGGATCACCTCAAAGTGGATTCACGCTGCAAAGGTAACGCTCCTAAGTTTCAAAGAGACTGACATTTCAATTATTTCATTATTGTTATTTTTTTCCTCCTCTATCATTTATGCTTTTTCTATTTCTTGTTTTGGGTCTGGCCTCAACCCGTATGACCCTTATTGGCACCTTGTATCGTCGAGATATTAGATCAGTGCGCCACACTCACACAGAGGGAAATCCCTTTTTAATTTATTTTTCTGCCATTAATCTGTTAATCTATAAGTTAAACTGAACAAAGTTTCTGCCCAGACCAAACAGGACCTGTACGGGTACACCATACCCGTATCGGTCCTCCCTGGTAGCCATACGGGTACCAGCCTTAGGCAGAATCAAGAACTTATTTTAATTCGGTTAAATATCAATCCAACTCACCATTTACCATGCAATCAGTTTCACTAATTAATAATCTGTTAAATCAATCCACAAAAGTTAAAATGTGTTTTCATAACAAAATACGTTGAAGACCCGTTATTTCTTTCCAATCCTAGAAGCCGCTCGGGCACTATCAATCGTAAAACTGCCATGCTATCATAATCACATTTTTCCTAATGAAATGCTGACTTATGATGTGCTATAAACTGTGGTAATCTTTGTGGATGCAGGGGAATTTATTTATCTTTATTTTGTTTTATAACTTAGAACAAATGTATAGGTTCTCTTGCAATTCCCCCATTTTCCCCCGGTTGTAATTTTTATTCCCCTATTTATTGCTTGTGTTGTATTGTAATATGTAAATGCATGTAATGTGTGTGAAAGAGTGTAGAAATAGGATTTCTTTGATAATTCCCCAAATGATGAAAATAAAAACAGTTTTTCACGGTGAATGTAATTTGAATTAACTGAATGAGAAATAAGTGACTCATCCGATACCTAAATCTCTGACCTAATAGGTATGAGTCTCCTGCCCAGAGGGACCTATACCAAAACTCTTTCCTAAGTAGACAACTTGGGTGGCAACTCTATCACTTATATCGAGATTTCGGTCTTGATTCTTTTATTCATTAAAATTGGCTTGTTGTTCAAACTTGAAAAAAAAATATCTTATCACACCTAAATTGAACCAACCCCCAGTGGGCCTCGCCTCTCACACAGGTGCCAAGGAAGACCCATACTTCATCGACAGCTCACAGTGGTGACTCTGCCGGGGATATAATCTTTTTACTTGCAAAATTTTGGTTTATTTTAAAAGATTAAAAGATTAAGATGAGCAGCGAAAATCATTTACTTGATTCAACCCATTTTCTTTTTCATCATTTGGGAAAATTATCACACTCTATCTTCTCATCTCCTTCTCTCTTTAGTTAGATGCGCTCTTCTTCTAGCGCTAGCTTAAGGTGCCCTATTATTTCCGCAACACTCATAAAATTGTTACCTATGACCACCAGGAATTGGGGACACTCTAGTGGGTGGAGTACTCATTGCTATCTCCCTCTAAAAGAGGCTTGATGCTATAGGAACCTTCTACATAACACTTCCAATATGTCCCTAAGCCATTCTTATCGAAAGCCTTAGAATTTTACCTTTTAGGTACCCTAATTTTTGTGTAAGATTAGACTAAGGAAGAATACCCTCATACTCAGCCAGAGAAATAAGGACGGAATTGATCGCTTCGCATGAGTTATGTTACATTCCGTTGTGATTAACCCCATCTGTGCATCATTGTAATTTGTACATGCATAATGCATCCCATGCAGGTACTGATCTTTTGGTTATCACCTCAGCCAAAGCTCAAAGGGTTAAAACTTGGCAACGTTCTCATGTCCATTTGGTTCGAATTCTGGCTCCTCCTCCTCCTCCTCTTCCTCCTCTTCCAGCTCAGTTAAGGGTTGCTCCACTTCTATCTACGAGGATTTTGTCCAGCAGTTAGTTTAGTCTAGTTAATCTTTCTACCTACCATCCTAAAGAAATGTCTCGTATCCTGACTCTGGAGGGCTAGATTGATGTTGAGGTTGAGAATGTTGCTACTGGTGAGGAGATAAATGCATCAAGGGCTGAGGTAAGGTTAGAGAACGCAAATGCCATCTCACAGTACTTAGGAAGTGATCAGTTCTTAAATCGAATGAATGATAAGATGTTGGCATCTATTAGGTCCATCGTGGCCAAAGAAAGAATGGTCAATGCTTCTCATAGCACACTTGTTAGTGCTCCAGTAGTGAATGCAGTGATTAGTGAGCAAGTATCGAGGGTTACTCATAATCCATCCACTAAGTTTTAGTTGCCACCTATGCAGACTCGCGGGGATTCTTCCAGTCAGTTGGGTCAGTTAGGTTTGGTGGGTCTATTTGGTTTAGTTAGCCAGTCATTCCAATCATTGGGTACAGTAGTTC
This sequence comes from Euphorbia pulcherrima, assembly GCA_947683365.1. Lineage (NCBI taxonomy): Eukaryota > Viridiplantae > Streptophyta > Magnoliopsida > Malpighiales > Euphorbiaceae > Euphorbia > Euphorbia pulcherrima. Next base: position 49,204,248 of record CANTUS010000014.1, read on the forward strand.
CGCCAGCCATCAGTCTATTTGCTCAGTCTAGTCAGGGGTTTGTACGCCTTCATTTTAGTTTAGGGCATTTGGCCCAACCCCAATTTTGTGGTCACACCAAAGAGGACAACCTTTCCTCAATCAGTAGGTTTACCTTGGGTGCGGTTACTCAATCAGAGGGGTCATCCCTATCTGTGGAGTTGCATGATCTTCTTAAAAAATTACTAGCTGCCAATCCCAATTCTCAGCCGTCCTCACTATCATTTCAAACCTCTAGAGATGAGGACTGGGTCCTTGAAAACTTTAGTATGCCTAGCATAGTGAAGTATAAGGGAACTAGTTCACCTCAATCTCACATTACCACCTATCAGAGGGTTATGAGAATCAAAAAATTAAGTGATAAAGTCTGAGCTAAAATGTTCCCTTGCACCCTAGAAGGTCTTGTTTTTAAATGGTACAATACTCTATCAGATGAGGTGACCAAAAATTGGAAAGATTTATCTTAAGCTTTCATTGAGCAATATGGTTTCAATGCCATCATTAAAACTACTATACAAAATTTGGAGGCAATCAAGCAGGCTCCCAATGAGAAATTCTAGCCCTATTTCAAAAGATGGATGGCCACTCAAGTTCTATTGAAAGATAGGCTAAGTCTCCCCGATATGATCGTGAAGTTGATGGATTGTGCCCTACCTGCTTATCATAAGGTTCTTGGTATGGATAAATTCTCTAGCTTTGTTGAGGTATTTGAGAAAGCTGAGAAATGGGAAAGAATTGAGGAATTGGAGAAGGCAAGTATACTGGCCAAACCTTGGTTTAAAAAGAATGATCCTTCAGCCCCAGCCCAAGCTTCTAAATCAAAGTCTAGCTCCGATCCTAAAGCAGCGGTAGTATAAGAAGAAGTGGTTGTAGTCTGTACCATCAAAGACAGTATTTCCCCCTGGAAACCATCTCTGCCCGCCATCTTTACTAAGTTGAGGGCACTTGGTTTTCTTCAGAGTATCAAGCCTTATGTCCCGCCTAAACCTGAGGACATGGATCAGTTTCATACTTATCACGTCAGTGACGGTCATCGCACTAGTGCATGTAGAGATCTACTTGAGGCAATTTATGGTTTGATTAAGGACAAGAAGATACAAGAACCTAAGCTTAAGCCTAACACCATGAATAAACCCCTGCCAAATTTTGAGAAATAGGTTGCAGCTGTCAAGTCAGGGTTACCCTCCTACCATGTCTTCAATATAATCTCGCAAGGAAATCCTTTGGTTCACTCAGTTGTAGCTTTACCTGATGAATTGGTCCCCATTAACATCGATCCATTTGAGTTAGAAGGAATTCATGATGAGGAGGCCATGTTAGTTCAACCAGGGCCAATTGATATCCATGCTTATGTATTAAAGAGTGATGAGCTTGAAGGACCTACCTTGTTAGTGGAAACTTCCGAAAGGAGAAGTTATATGAAAAATAGGGTATTGCATGTTACCCAAAGTGGAAGGATTCCTCTTAATCCTCTCCCAAAAAGAAGAAGGGGCAGAGATATAGATATCCAGGTCATTCAAAATATCAATCAGGGTCCAATCTTTACGCCTACTATTGAAACTCAAACCTCAATTGATAATGAAAAGAAAGATTCAAAGATCACCCCTCTCATCCAGCAGTTCCAAGTTACCCCTGCTAAGTACAACATTTGGCAGCTTCTCATTGACTCTAAAGATCATCATAAGGGTCTGATAGAAAAGTTATTAAGCATGAAGGCTACACCTTCCACCACTTTGGTCGAAGTGTTTTCAGTAATTGGGGGATCTCCTCCTGATCAGGTTGAACTCATTAAGTTCTATCCATCAGTCCTCCCGGTCGAAGGGAATAAGCATAACAAGGCACTTTTCATTAGGGTGCAAATCATTGATTGTTCTATCCCATGTGTTATCGTAGATGATGGTTTCGCCCTCAATCTTTGCCTTGCTAAAATCCTTCCTCACCTAGGGCTGGATGAATCCATGTTGGAAAAGTCCAATACCGTTATAAAGGCATATAATGATATGAAGAGTAGTGTCATTGGGGACTTTGAAGGTGAAGTTACAGTTGGGGGAGTGAAATCTAAAGTCTTATTCATTGTTCTAGACGTTCCCGTTACCTACTCATTATTATTGTATCGGCCTTGGCTCCATGCATTGGGAGCTATCGCTTCCACAGTCCATCAAAAAATCAAGCTTATTCATAATGGCAAGCTAGTGACCGTTGAAGCTAACAAACCATCTATTATAGCAGCTATGGAGGCTGAAGAAAAAGAATCTAGGGTAGGCGTAGCTCACCAGGGAATAAAGTTTTCGATTAGGAGGTATATATTGCTTAAAATAAAAAAGATCATGATCAAGCAATGTTATATGAAAGGTAAGGGGCTCGGAAAGAATCTGTAGGGTATGATGGAACCTATTTTCCCTCTTCCATGGCCATTCAGACTTGGTTTGTGGAATCGCTCATGTGCTAAGAAATCTAAACCCCAGTCCTGCCTCATGATAGGGGCTGAGCAAATGATATTCACGGGTGAGGAAGAACCTATTGTGGTAGAGGGCAAAAGGGTCCCTGGTTTTGAGATCTTCAATGATGTATATGATTTCAAGAAAGGCTGCATGATTGAAACCTCAATGGAAGTATGCAGGAATGCAAAAGACAATAAAATGAAAGAAGCAATCGAATTCATCACCAAGACACTAGCGGTACTTATGAGAAAGGATTAGAAGGGAAACGAGAAGGGAAATCCCATCAGCAAGGCTGTCAAAGATTTAGCAAGAGCTGTAGCTGAAGAAGCACATGTAAACCTGCACATCGAAGCTACCAATTCAGCTGCTAGTATTGCCCAGTTTGACAAACAAGGCCCTCTACCTGTGGAGGATGATTCAAATGATGTAATTTTTAATGTTGCAAATATTTTTCATGCAAACAATGCCGCTTATAAGGCATATCATGGATAAGTTGTAACATCAGTACTTTTTAGCATGTCATGAATAAATTGATGTATCTCTCATTCACATTTCACTCAAGTACTTCATTCTAATTACACCACGAACTCATAACAACAACATTCTTAAAATATCATCATATTCATTAATGAAGTTGACTTTGAATACATCGCAATGGTATAAATATCCAATGGTTAAAACCTGCCAAATAAGAGAGAGATAATAAATGTGCTTATCCAACATGATAACAATAAGTCTTAATTCATCACGAAGGGGGAAAAAGGCGCAAAAGTACATGTCGCCAAGAAAGAAGACCAAAAAGACTCACGAGAACATCAATAGCAAGCTGGCCCTACTTATGAAAAAAATAGAAAGCACATATTGTGTCACAAAAGATGCCCAAAATCCTTCATAAGCTCTAAAGGGAATCTGATCATTAATAAATCAAGAAGATTTTGTCCAAAATGGTAGCCACTTATAGGGTCTACGCTGATCAACTTCCTTTCACGATTTGGGGATATAGAACCAGTATAAGAACTCCCACTGATAAGATGCCATTCTCCTTGGTATATGGAATGGAAGCTATACTACTAGTTGAAACAGAAGTAAGATCTCTAAGAATGGCACTTGAAGCTCAGTTATAAGAGTCAGACTGGGCAAAAGCTAGATACGAACATTTGAATGCAATAGATGAAAAGAGGCTCAAAGCACTTGACAACCTACAGATGTATCGGCAGTGTATAGCTTGAGCTTATAGTAAAAGAGGTAGGTACCCAAAGCAACCTCTCAAAGTGGGTGATCTGGTTCTCAAGTAGCTACTCCAAGTCAATATTGATGCTAGGGGCAAGTTTAGGCCTAATTGGGTAGGATCATTTGTGATAAGGAAAGTCTTGGGAAAAGGAGGAATCAAGCTTATGGATAAGGATGGAAATGATTTCATGAATCAAGTAAATCAAGATAGGCTTAAGCATTATCATGTCTAGGTTAAAAGAATTAAATCATAAAAAAAGCAGCGCAAAGAATAAAAGAACTAAAGAATAAATTACCCGACAAGCAGACCTTTACTGCTTGGGCAAAAATTAGGGTGCAGCCCGCTGATCAGTATTTCGTAAACCGGTTAGGCAAAAATTAGGGCACTCCAACGAAAATAAAGCCTGCTAAGCTAAAAACTCAAAAAGGGCGGCTTAGGCAAAAGTTAGGGCATCGAGAGAAAAATATCAGTTGCCTTCTAGAAAATCTATAAAAGACTAGTGGGCAGTAGGGGTTAACCATTGCCTATGTACTCAAATTAATCTCATCAATGAACATGTTATGATTTTTCTAAGAATATTGGTCTTATGAATACATGCATGTCTTTGGGTGAAATAATCGCAGGTGTGTGAACATCAATTTTTCTCTACATGTTAAACACCATTGTTATTTCTTTCATTATACATGTAATCCAACAGAAATAAAAGTTCCAAAGAAATCAAGCATATGTAAATTCAAAACAAGTTTGCTGGATTGAGTCGGCAAGAATAATTCAGGCAAAAATTAAGACAGTCTGCTGGATTGAAAACCGAAAGGGCGGTCCAGGAAAAAGTTAAGACAGAACAAAAGAAAAGTCTGTGGGATTGATAACCTAAAAGGGCGATCTCGGCAAAAATTAAGGTGAAAAGTAAAGAAAAAGCTTGCTAGGGTGAAAACTCGAAAGGGCAGTCTAGGCAAAAGTTAGAGCTAAAAAGAAAAAGTTCGATGGACTAAGCCGCCAAGAACAATTCAAGAAAAAATTAGAATAAAAAGAAATGAAAATAAATGTTCGATAGGTCATCTCACATCAAATGACCTATGCAAAAGTTAGAAGATCACTCGGTCCCCTCACTACGAAATCACTGGATAAAATATGGGTGTTCGCGAAGGAGCAATACTCAATGATCTTAGTCAAAGAAAAATCCACATGCATGAAAGTTAAATCTTAAAAGTATCAATCTAAAGTTTACATCCAAAGTAAGCCGCACAGGGCCCAAAAAGTACCAACAGTTTAAAAAGTAGTCATATTTTAAGCCGTCCGGGGATCCTTTCCCTGGCAACCCTCTGGCATCTGATCCTGAGTATCCACTAGCAGATAATCTACATTTATAGTCATATGATCCTTAATCTCACCAGTATCAACATCTGGTTAGGTGGGGGCCTTAGTCTCTAAGGTCCCTACAGCACCCCCAGCAGCATCAACCCCCTCAATAGACTGATCTTCGCCCCTCTAAGTCACTCAATATGCAGAAAGATCATCCTCAGACTCATCATCAGAAGGAGCCGGCATCTACCTATCCTTAGTCATCCTCTCAAGCTAACCCCTCAGCATATCTATCTCGGCCCTCGTTCAAGCGGTCTTGGCCCTAGCCTGGTAAGCCACACCGGTAGCTGCCCGCAGTTACTCCTCCAAGAACTGGGCTCTCTCCTCCGAAGCATCCAAGTCTTGAGCAGACTTGCTATGCTCTATAGCCATCAGGGTTTGTAATAGAAATCATAAAATCAATGCACATATATAAGTGTCATAGCATGCATGCATAGTTTATTAAATTTTGCAGGAAAAAGAAACTTGCGAAGCTAGGCATCCTAGGCCAATAGCAAATCCCGCAGAGAAAAGTAGCCCCTAGCAATCCTCTCAGCCTCACAGATGGTCACCTATAATGAAAATGTCACATCAGGATAGGATATTCTAAGCAATCACAATAATGGATAAAGATTAAGGCAAGGGATTCCTTACATGAGTAGAGCTCGAAGGAGTGAAACCGATAGGCTAGACCGACTCCTCGAGCTCCTTGATAGCTCACTTCCTTGAATGATTGAGGAGCTTAAAGAAAGTATCTAGATCAACTTGGAGGATCCCCTCTCTCACAGATCCAGAAGTGCGAGACCGCTTTGTCAACGGCTCAAGGGTAATGACGACAGCAGCAATATGTCTCTTCCACGTAGAAGCGGAAGGCTATAGCAATAAAGGATCATACTTAGGATCCCAATCAAATTCAAGAAATAGTAAGATATTCACAAAGGTTAAGTTAAGAAAATACCTAAGAAGAAGGGGTAGCAGACCTAGCCGAGCCCCGGGCACCCTAAACTATAGATGGCCCCCTGCGGTCGCCCCTCGATCCATCCTCATCATCGTTGTAATCATCATCCTTACCATCACTCTAGTGGAACTCAAGGGGATCATCCTTATGTTGAATCCTCTCATAAGGAGGAAGAAGTGAGGAATCAACAAACTTGGCATAAAAACCCTCTACAGACAGCACGCGAGCCCCCTTGCCCAATAAGTATAGCCCTGATCAGTCCCTGGCATAATGTGAGGCCAAAAGATGCTCACTAGGAACAGAGGAGGGATTGATCTCTCCACCATGGCACTGGTCCTCCACCCTCGGACCAACTCGCTGAAATACCAGTCGTAGGAGAGTGGTGACTCTACGACAAAGTAGTGGTCTTCCACGCCAGCCCACATCCGCTCAGTAGCCCCGTACATATCTGGTCTCTCCCATGGGTCTCGGATAACCTACACAAAATGAATTCACCGTGAGTATTGCAACCTCATAAATACAGTTCTGACTAATGGTTTATTGAAATGTAAAATGTGGGTTTAGTAGGGAAGAAGTTTACCCAATCTGAGCGTAGCTGGCGTATGAACTCTCTGTATTGTGCTATAGTCAAGGGTTATCCCTGCTAAAGCCCGATCCACCTAGAAATGATATACGACATCTCGGGCTGTATGGGCAAACCCAGCCTAGAAATGAATCAGTGTTCAAAGGCCCAGATCTACAAAACAAAATAAGGATAAGTCACAGAACAATCTAAGTAAAGGGCTAAAGCACAAGAGATCAGTTCATGGTTTACTAGTAGTATTAGGTGGAAGATCTTGAGCTCAGACTGGTCACCCTTGACTCCCACATCCAGTCCATAATATAGCTGCGCCAGAATGGCCCAGCACCAGTTCTTTCCCGGTATAGCAGCAAGATCCTCCACAATGGAGAGGAAACCATAGTTGTGGTTGCTCAAGTAGACTGGGAAAAAGATAGTAGTAAGGAACGTTAGCAGGAAAGACCGGGCATACTGATCCCTCCTATAAGCTGCCACAGGACTCGGCTGCTTGATCCAATAAGTAAGCAGGTCCCTGTACTTAAGCTTATTCGTCCCCCCCGGATGAAGCCCAAGTAATCTAGCAATGTATGCCTTCACCTTAGGCTGGGAATGCTAACGGTCGGCATAGGTCCCCGCTCCACTCTAACCCTATTGCTACGCACACATTAGAAGGACTGACAGTAACCTCCCCAATTGGTGGATGGAAGGTATGGGTCATCTCCGACCATCCCTCTGCTAATGCTGAAATGGCCCCCGGGGCCAACATCTTTGGAGCCTGAGGAATGGCCCCAATAGTGTCACCAAAGCTAAAGGAGTTGAAAAGGGCCAATAGCTCAGTATCCCCCATGGTATGGATCTCTTTATACTATTTCCTATAGAAGCTCAGGGCTCCCACAGTCTTGTATTGAAACTACACAAATAGAATTACAGTTGAGCAAGGTTATAATACAGTGGAAAGGTTGAAAATTAGAAAAGGATTACAAGAATACGGGTTTTAAACATTATGTCCTGAGGAGAAGGACTCGTACGGGTCCCCTGCAAATAGTCCCTCCACGGATAAATCTCCCAAAAATCCAAATTCATCCAAAGCTCATCCAAAATTATTCTAAAAGCATCTTAGGCTAAAGTTACATGCATCAGGCTCTATTCCAAAGTCTAAAACACCCAACTCATGCTAAAATTCAAGAAATTTTCAAAGGTTCGAAAATGGAAAATGGAGAATCAAGAAAAATTACTTGTATTTTGAAGCATGGGTCTCAGGAGAAGAGATTAAGGGAACTTCAGAGATAAGGGTGAGCCCTAGAAATGAGTCCCCTTCGTGAAAGGCATACCCGACAAAAATCGAGCATTCTTAGAGCCCTGAATCACCTATCGGGGGAAAATCCTCGAGTCTAAGGGAGAAACGGCTGGTCTTTAGGATCCTTTTATGCATTTTTTATTGATTTTAGAAAGATAATAGCTAGAGTTGCAAAGTGGGAAGATTTTATATAAGGCAGGATATGAAGGGACTGATCAGCCTTTTAAAACCCCTATCGGGGACTTGTGTAGGTCCCACCCCACCCGTACGGGTCCTAATGTTTAAAGACCTCACCCGTATGGGTCATGGCCCACCCATACAGGCTCTTTCTTGCCATCCAGGGGCAGATTTTGACCCATTATTTCATAAAGGCCCCAGAAATCCATCCAGTTTGAGTTCGGGGCCAACCCCACTCCTCCTCTACCCTATATTTCAGTTATATTAGGGGTAAGCCCCATGTTCACCTTGATCATTGATTGAAGGGGCAAAAAATTTTTTTTTCTCACAAAAGTCAATCGAGAATCAAGGTAAGCCATTTTTAAATTGATCATTAACCAGGAAATTGTTTGTGTACACGTCCACCCTAGCACAGGAATTCCTCCCTAAATCTTATAAAGAAGGATTTCCCCAGCAGAAGAGGTTTTATCAAAGGATATTACCTTACTCCCCAGCAGCAAAACCAATTAAGGGGCATCCCTCTACCAACCCAGAGGCACCCCCATATTCCCTAACAGTGGACTCAAGTCAAGGGGCAAACCCCACATCATCAAAAATCCTAGGGGCACTCACCCTAGGGGCATTTCTAGTAGAGGAATTAGATCCTAAAAGCATCCCCCCAGCCAATCCAGGGGCATCCCCCTATCTCCTAACAAGGAAATCAATCAAGGGGCAACCCCCCACCAACCCTGGGGCATCCCCCCATCATCTAGCTGTAGAATCAATTAAGGGGTGCACCCCCATGATCAGAAACCCTAGGGATACCCACCCAAGAGGCATTACCTAATAGTGGAACCAGCGATAATTGGTCCAAGCTTGGCATTTCTTGCACTTATTTTTTAGTTTATTTCAGGGGCTAACCCCCCATCCACACATCTTTATTCATAATTGAAGGGGAAAAAATATTTTTGTTTTCGAAAAAGTCAATTAAGAATAAAGACGTGTCTGTTTGGACAGTGGCTAACTCGGTGTTTGATTGTTGTCTCTTTTCAGGTTATTAAAATTCCCCAACAGGAGAGTCATCTGCCTTAAGAAAGGGATACACCATAAGTCAGGAAAGGCAATCCGCCTAAGGAAAGGGATACACTATCAGCACTAGGAGAGTCGATCCGCCTTAAGAAAGGGATACACCATAAGTCAGGAAAGTTGATCCGCCTTAGGAAAGGGATACACTATCAGCAGCCGGAGAGTCGATCCACCTTAAGAAAGGTATACACCATCAGTAGCAGGAGGGTCAATCCGCCTTAGGAAAGGGATGCATCATCAGTCAAGAGAGTCATCGGCCTTGAGAGAGGGATACATCATCAGTCAGGAAAGTTGATTTGCCTTAAGAAAGGGATACATCAGCAGCAGGAAAGTCAACCCACCTTAAGAAAGGGATACATTAGTTAGGATAGTTGATCCGCCTTAAGATACGAATACACACACCTTCCCTAGTAGAGTCACTAGGGGTGCGCAGTAGCAAAGGAAAGTCATCCGCCTTGGGAAAGGGATGCGCAGTAGCAAAGGAAAGTCATTCACCTCAGGAAAGGGATACACAATAGCAAAGGAAATTCATCCGGCTTGGGAAAGGGATATGCAGTAGCAAACAAAAGTCATCCGCCTTAGTAAAGGGATACACAGTAGCAAAGGAAAGTCATCTGCCTCAGTAAAAGGATACACAGTAGCAAAGGAAAGTCATTCACCTCAGGAATAGGATACATATCGGCAAAAGATAGTCATCTACCTTAGGCAATAGGGCACCCAGGGCAAGAGCTAGCCTCAAGAAAGGAACTCGCCCATGTCATCACCTCAAGTATAATTTCTAAACTCTCGCTCACATCATAAGATCATACAGATCCGTATCTGTAGTGATCCCATGAGGGGCAGTCTGCGAGCACTGGATTTTAACAATCCTTCTTATAAAATGATGATGAGAGCTATTTGATGCAATGTCTTACAGGTGTTGTCCATAAGAGGTTTTCCTACTACTGCAAAGTTGAGTTTGGCAAAAGTTCAGAGACTTAGCCTGACCTTAGGTACCCGTACGGGGTTCTATCTAGTGGTATGGATCCATTGTCAGACCCGTACGAGTGATTACCTTCTACATGCATGAAGGGGACCCGTACAAGTAGGGCCCCACCCGTACGGGTCCTTAAATTGCCTAAATAGCCTCTTTTGGAAGTAATCTTTTACCTTTTTCAGGAAAAGGCACGTCTTGAATGCGGTTTATTGCATTCAGACCTGACTCTCACGCTATAAGTAGGGCCTTTTCCCCTCATTTCATAACACACAACTAAAAGGAGAAGTAAACTATAGAGAAATTAAAGTAAAGTTCTAGCAATTTCTATAGGTATAGAATAGGTATAGTGGAGGTGTAGGAGGTATAAAATAGGGAGAAAATGCATTCCTTGAGGTTTTGTCCATATTTTATTCATTCCTAACTTCATTTATTAGGATTTAGGGGAGGTTCTGTCCATACAAATACTCACCTAAATAGTCCTATTTCACCACATACTTTGGCCGAACTCTCTCAACAGTAAAGGGATATATCAAAATGGATTCACGCCGTAAAGGTAACGCTCCTGAGTTTTAAAGAGACTCATATTTCAGTTATTTTATTATTGTTATTTTCTGCCTTCTCTATCATTTCTGCTCTTTCTATTTCTTATTTCAGGTATTGTCCCATCTCGTATGAGCCTTGTTGGCACCTTGTATTATCGAGATATTAGATCAGTGCACCATACTCATACGGAGGGAAATCCCTTTTGATTTTATTTTTCTACCATTAATCTATTAATCTACAAGTTAAACTGAACAAAGTTTCTGCCTAGACTAGACTGGACCTGTACGGGTACACCATACCCGTACCAATCATCCCTGGTAGATGTACTGGTCCCACCCACTTGTATAGGTAGCAGCCCTAAGTAAAATCCAGAATTCATTTTAATTCAGTTAAAAATCAATCTAACTCACCATTTGCCATGCGATCACTTTCACTAATAATCCGGTAAATTAACCCAAAAAAGTTAAAATGTGTTTTCATAATAAAATATGTTGAAGAGCCGTTATTTCTTTCTGATCCTAGAAGCTGCCTGGGCATAATCAATTTTAAAACCGCCATGCTAACATAATCACATTTTTCCTAATAAAATGCTGACTTATGATGTGCTATAAACTATGCTAATCTTTGAGGATGCAGGGGAATTTATTTATCTTTATTTTATTTTATAACTTTGAACAAATGTATAGGTTCTCATACAATTCTCGCATTTTCCCCCCGTTGTAATTTTTATTCCCCCATTTATTGCTTGTGCTTTATTGTAATATGTAAATGCATGTAACGAGTGTGAAAGGGTGTAAAAATAGGATTTCTGTGATAATTCCCCAAATGATGAAAATAAAAATGGTTTTTCATGGTGAATGTAATTTGAATTAACTAAATGAGAAAGAAGTGACTCATCCGATACCTGAATCTCTGATTCAATAGGTATGAGTCTACCGCCCAGAGGGAACCTTACCAAAACTCTTTCCCAAGTAGATAACTTGGGTGGTGACTCTATCACTTATATTGGGATTTGGGTATCGATTCTTTTATTCATTAAAATTGGCTTATTATGCGAAATTAAACTAAAAATGTTTTGTCACGCCTTAATTCAACCAACCCCAGTGGGCCCCACCTCTTACACATGCGCTAAGGGAGACCCACACATCATCGATACCTCACAACCATCATGATTGACCATTATGCCATTGGGGAAGGGTGCCTCGTACTCAAAATCTCCAGGCAAGTGATTTAGCTCTTCGTCAGAAAAGACCTCTGATTTGTACCCCAAGTTATCTATCTCACTTTTATCTTCGTGATCCGATTCGCTAGAGTCCACAAATTCTTCTACTTCCTTATCATAATCCCCGAAATGTTATTGCCCATCCCATTGTTCAAAGACCCAATTTAATGCATGTTGAACTGGGATATTATCATCAGAATTTCCTTCCGGGTCCTCTTCAGGATCTTCCTCGGGATCTTCTTTGAGATCTTCCTCGGGGTCTTCCTTAGGATTTTCCTCGGGGTCTTCCTTGGGATCTTCCTCAGGATCTTTTTCTACATTCATTCCAGCCTTATCACTCACAATAGTTATGCAAACGTCGGAGACCATGTCCCGTTTGCTGGCGAGTGTTTCCCTTACATGGGCACCATATGCTATGATGTCAGCATGGATCCCTTCAAATGGGTCTCCCAATTTGATGCTCACTTAGTTTTTATGGTTCATTTCTAATTCTACATTTGCACAAAGTTTGGCATGTGGATCTGGTGTCACCTTATTTAGGTTGATGTTGAGGTACCTTTATTGGTCCCTGTGATCACTCCAAGCTTGTTCAGGATCATACAAATCTTGATTTTCTTGGTGTGTTGCTCTGTAAGAGCTCCCAAATTCGAACAAACTTGTTCTGATGTAGTTTAGACTCATGTAATCCAGGGGAGTATTCATGAGGGGTTGTGGAGAAGGAATATCCTGCTAGCCAGCATTGTGTTGGTCTACTTGTGGTGCCAATAACCAGCAAGGCATGTCCGAGTATGGCTGAGAAGCTACGAAGTAGTGGAGGAAAGAGCTCTCCATAAAGTACAAGTTCCAACGTCCTTCGAGTGGCAATGTGTTATACCAATCCATAGTTGGACCTTCTAAGAAGTGGGGGAACTAAGGTGCAAATCCCCTCATGGCAATTTCTCGTTCATGCATGAATCGGACAAATTCTTCTACATGCTTATTTAGGTCGGAATCCCCTCAAAACATAAGGTACGATGGCACTTGATACTGGTCTATCCCTTCTCTCTCCATTCCCAAGACATATTGATCGACCATGTAGATGATGTCTATGTTATCAAAAATCATATTGTCCCCTCACCCTGGGTCATTTCAAAATTTATCCGTCATGTCAATACCATACTCATCGGCTTCCACCTGAACATTGATGGCATTTACTGTGGCCTCAAAGTTTGGTAGGGAATTAGTCTATGTGCTCGATTTCTTCTCAGCATCTTTCATTCTCCTGCCGGTTGTCATCTACTATAGATCTTTTAGTAGACAGGTGCATTCATTGGTGCAGTGTCCCTTGGTGCAATGATATGCACAAAAGTTATCTCTGTCTGCCATAGCAAGTGGAATAAATGATTTAAAGTTCTAGAGCTGGTCAAACTTCCTCAGCTGGGTAAATATTTGTGACAATGATTCCACCTATAGGGAGATAGATTGGTGAGTCTAGACCTAAGTGGCTGCTACAACTTTGGTCGGACCCTTTTAGGACTTGGAACTACCTTGTTTGGAGGATCCACCCCTTTCCTAGTATCTAGGTTTAGTATAAGCTTATTGCTCTTGCTTCTTTTCTTGATCTTCTTCCTCATACTTTTCCAGTCTCTTGGTATAGTCCACCACATCGTTAAAGGTGTTAAATCTCTTCATTTTCATTTTGTCATGGTATTTCAGGCTAGATCCTTTGACAAGCTTCACTTTTAGGGCATCTTGGTAGGGTGCCCAGTTACAAGTTCACGAAAGGCCATCCACCTCAGGTAAAACTCTTCAAAGGACTCATTTGGCTGTTGTTTGATCCTTTTAAGGTCTTGCAAAGTAGTTTTGACCTTCAGATTGAAGGCATAATTTTCCAAAAATGTAGAGCATAGCTTCTTCGAATTAGATTTCACGTCTGTTGGCATCCTCATGTACCATTCAGAGGCTGGCCCACGTAGAGTAGCTTGAAATAGGTTGACTATATGAACCTTAGGATGTTCATACTAGTTATAATTCAAAGATAACTTTCCACATGTACATGAGGTGGCCCAGTGCCAGCATATAGGGCCATATAAGGCATCATAAAGTTAGCTTGAAGGGCTTCTGATTCCTTTAGCAAGAATCAATCAGTGCCCATCTATTGTTCAATGGAAGGAGCAATAGATTTATCTTTTATGGGAGACAGCTTCTCCATATCTGCCATCTTTGCCTTTAGTGCTGTTATCTCATCCTCTTGCTCTTGGGCTCTCGGAGCATTAGAAGTGCTCAGCCTTTCCCAAACATCACGTAATTCTGGGGCATCCAAAATCTTTCTAATGGACTGTTTAACTACATCATTGTCTGCCATTGCAGTTTTAGGTTTTGGATCGGAGAAAAATTTAGCTAGAGATTCGACTGGTGGTGGGGGTGAGACTTTAAGGCTTCCTGTAATATGTCTTAACCTACTTTTCTCTCGCTTCTAACCTAAAAATGCAAGAGATCAGGTGTTAGTAAGTGTATCGGGTGCGGCTCTGAGCCCTACTTACCTCGACCCATCATGGTGCATGAGTGGATGAATAAGTGAATGAGCAAGTGAATGAATGGATGAATATGTATAAATAATAAGGGGTAAGGTGTATGCCAATTGTTCATAGAGCAATCAACAAGGATAGTCTGTAATATTTATAGAATAACACAAACACGTGGTTCAAAGACTAGGGCATTAAATCTAAATTAAATTTGACTCGATAGTTAAAGGTGAGATGACTTGTTGGTCACTCAGGGGTTGACTCTATGGTCCGAGGTGAACTAACTCGCTAGTCACTCGGGGGTTGAGTCTATGGTTCAAGGTGAGCTGACTCGCTGGTCACTCGGGGTAATGACTCTATGGTCCAATGTGAGCTGACTCATTGGTCACTCGAAGGTTGACTGCATAGTCCAAGGTGAGACGACTCACTGGTCACTCGAAGGTTGACTCTATGGTCCAAGGTGAGTTGACTCATTAGTCATTCAAAGCTTGACTATATGGTCCAAGGTAAGATGTCTCGCTGGTCACTTAGGGGTTGACTATATGGTCCGAGGTGAGCTAAATCGTTGGTCACTTTAAGCTTAACCCTATGGTCCAAGGTAAGCTGACTCACTGGTCACTCAGGGTTTGACTCTATGGTCCAAGGTGAGCTGACTCGCTAGTCATTCGAAGGTTGACTCTGTGGTCTAGGGTGAGTTGACTCACTGGTCACTCGGGGGTTGACCCTATGGTCCAAGGGTTAAGCCTAGATAGGCTGACTGGTCTTGATTTGTTCTAGCTCATGGGTTGAGCTTGGGTGGACTCACTGGTCTTGGTTTATTTCTGCTCATGGGTTGAGCCTAGGCGGACTCACTAGTCTTGGTTATTTCAGGTCATGGGTTGAGCCTAGGCAAACTCACTAGTCTTGGTTTATTTTGGCCCATGGGTTGAGCCTGGGCGGACTCACTGGTCTTGGTTTATCTAAGGTTCCTATAGCTAAGGAAATAGAATGGTATGCCACACATCAATGTCATGGTTGCTCAAAGATGTGGTTAGTTTTCACACAATTATGATGCTTTTGATGTTTGCTTTTAGTTTTTTTAGGTTTATTTATATTTAATAAACCTATACATGTAGCAAATGGTTAGATAGTGCCTACCGCCTATTAACTCCATTTGGTTACTTCGCTTTAGAGCTAATCGGGGATTTAGCGAAGTCTGCTCGCGTGCACTTAAGGTTTTTGGTTAAACCTATAGGGAGTGTCTACTATTCATCAATATGTGGGTTTTGATCTCAGGATCTGGTGTAATTAGGTACCCTGCGCCTTTGTGTACCGAGTCCTAGTGGCCCTAAGCAAACCAAAGGAAACTTTTCCACATATAATATACTTCGGTAGTCTTGCCCATAAGTGAGCAAGGCCCCTGTACGTTACACAAGGGGAGTGATCAGATCCATACCCCTCAAGCCCTAAGTGAACTTGGAGATACTTCACTAAAAGACACCCAAGGGGTGAAGAATGAAGATGCTATGCAATCCTAAAATTTGTGTAATGCCGAAATTACCACATATTCCGTAATTCCAAAATTTAATTTGAATAATATTTTAATTATTATGTCAAAAATAATTGTTGTAAAAATAATTTATTCCCCAGTAGAGTCGCCACTGTGAGCAGGCGAGGGGTTTTATAGGGATGCACATGGGGTGCGGGGTGCGGGGCGCGATTTGGTGTAGTTTGAGGAAACTGCGGCATTTGGTTAGGTTTGGTTTGAGAAAATCCGCTTCGCTTAAATGGGTGTGCCTCTTTTATAATAAAACGTTGGTTTTATTAAAGAGAAAAATATTTTATTATTTTTCACATAAACTTATTGAGTGTGAAAAACATGGTTTTTTATAATCCAAAAATGTGATTATATTGAGAAATATATTTACACATTTTAATAAAAGGAAATATTTTTAAGATAAAGCATTTTTACTTTATTTGAAAATAAAATAGAGTCGCTGTGAGGTGTCAATGACGTATGGGTCCCCCTTGGCGCCTGCATGAGAGAGGTGGGGCCCACTGGGGGTTTGATTGGATTTAGACGTGATAAAACATTTTTAGTTAAAGTTTGCACAATAAGCCAATTTTATTGAATAAAAGAATCGAGACCCAAATCTCGATGCAATTGATAGAGTCACCACCCAAGTTGTCTACTTGGGAAACAGTTTTGGTACGGTTCCCTTTGGGTGGGAGCGGGAGACTCATACCTATTGGATCATAGATTTGGGTATCGGATGAGTCACTTATTTCTCATTTAATTGATTCAAAACTACATTCACCGTGTAAACCGTTTTAGTTTTCATCATTTAGGGAATTATCACAAAAATCCTATTTCGACACTCTTTCACACTCATTACATGAGTTTACAAATTACAATAAAGCACAAGCAATAAATGGGGGGATAAAAATTACAAACGGGGAAAAATGGGGGAAATTGCAAAGAGAACCTATACATTTATTCTAAGTTATAAAACAAAATGAAAATAAATTCCCCTACATCCATAAATGTTAGCACAGTTTATAGCACACCATAAATCAATACTTCAATGCATTTTGTTGTGAAAACACATCTTAACTCTTATGGGTTGATTTACCGGATTATTAGTGAAAATGATAGCATCGCATGTGGTGATTTGGATTGATTTTTAACCAATTGAAATTGACTTCTGGGTTTTATCTGGGAGCTGGTACCCATACGGGTACCAGGGAGGACCAGTATGGGTATGGCGTACCCGTAAGGGTCCTGTCTGGTCCCAGACAGAAACTCAGTTCAGTTAAGTTATGGATTATAGATTAATAGATTAGTGACAGAAGAATAAAAAGGGATTTCCTTTCGTATGAGTATGGCGCACCATATTAATATTCTTGGGGATATATGGTGCCAATAAGGCTCAGACAAATTAGGACCAAACCTGAAATAAGAAATGAAAGCAACATATATAATAGAAATAAAAGGCGATAATAATAATAAAATGACTAAGATGTGAGTCACTTTGAAACTCAAGAGTGTTACCTTTGCAGCGTGAATCCACTTTGAGGTGATCCCTTTACTTTTGAGAGAGCCCGACAAAGTAGATGGAATAAGACTATTTAGGAGAGTATTCGTATGGACAGAACCTCCCCTAAATCCTACTGAATGAAGTTAGGAATGAATAAAATGTGGACAAAACCTTAAATGATGAGTTTTCTCCCTATTTTATACCTCCTATACCTCTACTATAACTTTTCTATACCTATAGAAACTGCTAGAATTTTAGTATAATTTTTGTATGAAATGTGTGTCTTGAAAATGAGAAGAGAAGGGCCCTATTTATTAGGGAAAGGAGGTCTGAACGCAATAAATCACGTTCATGACCTGCCTTTTCCCAAAATAGGAAAGGATTCCCTTCCAAAAGAGCATGTTTAGGCAATAAGAGCACCTGTACGGGGTGGGGCCCCACCTTTATAGGTACTAGGGGATCTATATGGGTCCCCCCTAGGTGTATGGAAGGGATGACCTGTACTGGTCTGCCAGTGGATTCGTACCACCAAGCAACACCCATACGGGTCCCTAAGGGCAGACTAGGTCTCCTAACTTCAGCCAAACTCAACCCTGCAGTAGTAGGAACACCTCTGATGGATAACACCTGAAAGATATTGCAACACATAGCTCTTATCATTTTTTCGTGAGAAGGATCATTAAAATCCAGTGCTCCTAGACTTCCCCTCGTGGGATCACTGTAGATACGGATCTGTATGATCTCATGATGTGAGCGAGGGTTTAGAAATTATACCTGAGGTGATGGCATGGGCGAGTTCCTTTCTTGAGGTGAACTCTTTTCCTAGGGGGTCCCTTTCCTAAAGCGGATGAATTTCCTTTGCGGATGTGTATCCCTTTCTTGAGGCGGATGACTTTCCTTTATTGATGCGTACCCCTTTCTTGAGGCGAATGACTTTCCTTTGCTAATGCGTATCCCTTTTTTGAGGCGGATGACTTTCTTGACTGGTGTATCCCTTTCCTAAGATGGATCGACTTTCCTTACCAATTTGTATCCCTTTCTTGAGGTGGATGACTTTCCATTTACTACTGTGCATATCCCTAATAACTCTACTTGGGGAAGGTGTGTATCCTTTTCTTAAGGCGGATCGACTTTCCTGACTGATGATGGTGTGTCTCTTTCTTTAGGCGGATGACTTCTCTTCGTATCCCTTTCCTAAGGTGGATAGACTTTCCTGACTAATGATTTTTCTGGGGAAGATATGTGTATCCCTTTCTTAAGGCGAATGACTCTCCTGGCTAATGGTGTATCCCTTTCCTAAGGCAGATGACTCTCCTAACTGATGGTGTATACCTTTCCTAAGGCTGATGACTCTCCTACTAGGGATTTTGAATAACCTTAAAAGAGATAACAATCAAACACTGAGTTAGTCATTGTTTAAGCAGACACCTTTTTGTTCTTAATTAACTTTTGTGAGAACAAAAAATATTTTTGCCCCTTCAATTAAGAATAAATAAGTGTGGATGCGATAAACTAAGAATTTAGTGTGGGAAATGTCGGGTTTGGCCCGATCGATGCTATGCTTATTTTGCCGTTGAGGGAATGCTCCTAGGGTGAGTGCCCCTAGGGTCTACCAAATCTGCTACTGGGAAGTGGGGGATGCCCCTAAGACTTGATGATTCCATTGCTGGGAAGTGGGGGTGCCCTTGGATCTAATTCTCCTACTGGGAAGTGAGGGGATGCCTTTGGATCTGATTCCACTACTAGGAGGTGGGGGATGCTCTTGGGACCCAATTCTTTCACCGGGGAATGAACCTAGGGTGGGGTGCCCCTAGGGTTCTTGATGATGGGGATATGCCCCTGGCTAATTCTGCTGCTAGGGAGTGAAGTAATGTCTTTTGGTAAAACCTCTTCTGCTGGGGCAGAATTTCCCAATACGATTTATTTGCTGGGGAAGAATTCTTGATTGACTTTTGTGAAAACAAAAATATTTGTGCCCCTTCAATCAAGGATCACGGTGAGCTAAGGGACTTGTCCCAAATATAATGGAAATATAAGGTTGAGAGGGAGTGGGGTTCGCCCCGAGCTTGAACTGGATGAACTCCTGGTGCTTATTGAAACACTGATGCAAAAATCTGCCCCTAAATGTTGAGAGAGGGCCCGTACGGGTCCTTGACGGGGGTTTTAAAAGGCAGATTAGCCCCTTCACATCCTGCCTCACACCAAAACTTCCTATTTTGCATTTTCCGGTGATTTTTCTCCTAAAATCAATTAAACATGTATAAAAAGATCCCAAAGACAGGCCGTTTCTTCCTTAGACTGGAGGATTTGCCCCCGGTGGATGATTCAGGGCTTTAACAATGCCCAATTTCTGTCGGGTATACGTTTTACGGGGGAGACTCGTTTTTGGGACTTACTCCCACTTCTGAAGTGCCAGTGATCCCTTCTCCTAAGACCCATACCTCGAAATTCCAGGTAATTTCATTTGATTCTCCGTTTTCCAATTTGAACTTTTGGCAATTTCTTGGATTTTGGCATGATTTAGGATGTTTTAGACCTTGGAATAGAGCCTGATGCATGTAACTTTATCCTTGGATGCTTTTAGGATAGTTTTGGATGAACTTTGGTTGAGATTGTGCGATTTTGGATTTTTGGGGAGTTTGCCCGCATAGGGACTGTTTGCAGGGGACCCGTACGGGTGATGGGGGACCTGTAAGGGTCCTATTTTTATATACAGGCTCTACTCAAGGACCCATACAGGTGGGTCCTACCCGTACGGGTCTTATCCTTAGGGACAGAATATTGCTTTCTTTAATTTCTGTAACCTTTTTCTAATTTCTGACTTATCCGCTGTATTCAACCCTGTTAATCTATAATTCTATCTTTACAGTTCCAATATAAGACTATAGGGGCTTTGAGCTTCTGTAGGAAATGGTACGAGAAAATTCATGCCGCGGGAGATATGGGGCTGCTGACCCGCACCGATTCATTCAAGTTTAGCAATATTATCAGGGCCATCCCTCAGGCGCCTAAGATACTAGCCCCTAGTGTCATTTCAGCTCTGACATAGAGACGGTCAGAGACAACCCATACCTTCCATTTACCTATAGGGGAGGTCACCATTTCTCCCTCAGATGTGTGCACCACCACAGGCTTGCAGTGGAGCGGGGACGTGGTCCATTTTGACGTTTATGCCGACCGGTGAAGGCCTACATTTTTATATTACTTGGGCCTCGTCCGGGCAGGATGAATAAGCTCAAGTATGGGGACCTATACTCTTACTAGATCAGGCAGCTGAGTCCTATTGCAGCTGATAGGAGGGACCAGTATGCCTGGTTTTTCTTGCTAACATTCCTTACCACCATCTTTTTACCCTCTACTCTAGCAACCTAAACTATGGTTTGCTCTCTACTGCAGAGGATCTTACGGTTGTGCCTCATAAGAACTGGTGTCGAGCCATCCTGGCACAACTGTACTATAGATTAGACGTAGGGGTCCTGGGTGAGTAGTCTGAGCTCAAGAACTACCATTTGATACTATTGGTAAATTCCCAACCGATCTCTCATGTTTTATCCTTTTGTCTAAACTATGTTGCAACTAATCCTTGCTTTGTCTTGCATATTTAGGCTTTCAAGCACCGGTTCATTCCTAGGCCAGGATTGCCCTTATAGCCTCATACGCCGCATATCATATCCAGATGGATGGGGCTTTGGCAGAATCAACTCTTGACTACAGCGCAGTACCGAGAGTTCTTACGCTAGTTGCACTTAGATCGGGTAAGCTTCTTCCCTATTAAACATGCATTTTACATTTTGACAAACCATTAGTAGAAACTGTATTTATTGGGTTGTGATAATCATAGTGCTTTCATTCTATGTAGATTATCCGAGACCTATGGGAGAGATTGGCCACCTACGGAGCCAACGAGCCGATGCAGATCGGTATGGACGACCGTTGCTTTATCTTGGAGTCACCACTTTCCTATGTGTGGTATTTCAGTGAGCGGGTCTAAGGGTGGAGGACCAGTGCTATGGTGGATAGACTGATCCCTCCCCCAATCCCGGTGGGCATCTTCTGGGCTCATCTCATATCGAGGACAGATCAGGGATTGTACTTGCTAGGTGAGGGAGCTTGCATGTTGTCTGTTGAGGGTCGTTATACTGAGTCTATTGATTGCTCCCTCCTGCCACCCTACGACAGGATCTATCAAGAGGATGAGCCCCTAGATTTTCACTAGAGCAATAGTAAGGATGATGATGAGGAGGAGGATAAGGAGGGCGGACCAAGGGGTGACCGCAGGGTTCCATCTATAGTTTAGAGTACTAAGGGCTCAGCTAGGTCTGCTACTGCTTCTTCTTAGGTATGCCTCTCGCTTGGCCTTCATGAATACTTGGTTGCTTTTTGAAATTGATTGTGAATTTAAGTCTGATTCTTTATTACCACAGCCTTTTACTTCCAAGCAGAAGAGGTCTGCTGGTACCGCTGCTACTGCTGCTCCTAAGACACCGGTGAAGCGGTCTTGAGCCTCCGGATCTATAAGGGGGGCATCCTATAGGCTGAGTTGGATACTTTCTTCCGGCTCCTCGACCATTCAGGCAATCGAGCTATTAAGAAACTCAAGGAGCCGGTCCAGCCTATTGGTTTCACTCCTTCTAGCTCCACCCATGTAAGGAATCCTTTACCTTGGCCTTTGTCCATTACTGCTTATGATGTCTTATTCTAATGTGACCCTTTCATTTTAGGTGACCATTTTTTAGGCCGAGAGGATAGCCCATGATTATTTTTCAGTGCAGGATTTGCTGTTGGCCTGGGATGCTTTAGCTTCAGTAAGTTCTTTTTACCTGCAAAATTTTAACAAACTATAAATGCATGACATGTCATTTATATATGTGTACTGATCTTATGATTTCCATTGCAAACTATGTTGGCCATGGAGTGGGGCAGGTCCACCCAAGATTTGGATGCTTTGGAGGAGAGAGCCTGATTTTTAGAGGAGCAGCTATAGCGCCACTGCTGAGGCTGATCAGGCTAGGGCCGAGACTGCTCGGGCGAGGGCCGAGATTGAGTCACTAAGGGGTCAGCTAGCGAGGATGGCTGAGGATAGGCAGATGCTAGTCCCCTCTAATGATGAGTTTGAGGATGATTTTTCCTTATATCTAGTGACTTAGAGAGGCATGGATTGACATGTTGAGGGGAGTGATGCTGCCGAGACTACTATAGGGACCTCAGAGACTAGGGCCCCCGCCTAGCCGACTACCGATACTGGTGATGCTGAGGACCGTATGACCATAGACATGGATGATTTACTTGCGGATACCCAGGATTAGACTCACGAGGGATGCCAGGGACAGGATCCCCCGGCCGCTTAGATTATGATTATGAACTGTTAGTACTTTTCTAGCCCTGCGTGGCTTGTTTTGATTGTGAACTTTTGGATAGGTACCTTCGATACTTCTTTTACGCTTGCATATTTTTCTTAAACTAAGACTGTTTGAATATTATTGCTTTGAGAACCCGTATTCTGTCCAGCGATTTTATAGTGAGAGGATTGGGTGACGTTCTAATTTTTGCATAGGACAATCATGTGAGAGGACCTATCGAACATTTTATTTTTTCTTTTCTTTTTATCCTAATTTTTGCCTGTGCTATCCTTGATGGCTTAGCCCAGCGGACATTTTGCTTTTTACCTTTAACTTTTGCCTAGACCGCCCTCTCGGGCATTCAACCTAGCAAGCTTTTCCCTTAATTTTTGCCAAGACTGCCTTTTCAGGTTTTCAATCCCGTAGGCTGTATTAATTTTCACTTGAATTATCCTTAACGGTAAATCTAGCAGACTTTTCTTTTTGTCTTAACTTTTTCCTAGACCGCCCTTTCAGGTTTTCAATCCAGTAGGCTTTTCTGAATAAATGTGAATGTGCGATAAAGAAGAATACAATGATACATAACATGTAGAGAAAAATTGATGTTTGCATACCAGCGATTATTTCACCTAAAGTCATGCATGCATTCATAAGAACAAGATTCTTAGCAAAATCATAACATGTTCATTGATGAGATTAATTTGAGTACATAGGCAATGGTAACAATTTCCAATGGTTAACCCCTACTACCTACTGGTCTTTTACAGATTTTCCAAAAAGCAACTGACATTTTTCTCTTGATGCCCTAGCTTTTGCCTAAGTCATCCTTTTTGGGTTTTCAGCTTAGCGGGCTTTATTGGAGTGCCCTAATTTTTGCTTGATCAGTTTGTAGGATACCAATCAACAGGGTGCACCCTAATTTATGCCCGAGCAGTAGAGGACCGCTCACCGAGTGTTTTATTCTTTATTTTTTTTATATTTTGTGCAGCTTTTTTATGATTTAATTCTTTTGACCTAGACTTGATAATGCTTGAGCCTATCTTGATTTACTGGATTCACGAGGTCATTTCCATCCATATCTATAAGCTTGATTCCTCCTTTACCAAGGACTTTCTTCACGATGAATGGTACTTCCCAATTGGCTTGAACTTGCCCCTAGCGTCAGTGTTGACCTGGCGCAGTTGCTTAAGAACCAGATCAGTCGCTTTGAGAGATATTTTTGGGATTCTGATTCTGATGTTATAATCTCATGCCATGCGCTGTTAGTACATTTGGAGATGGTCAAGTGCCCTGACCCACTTTTCATCTATTGCATCCAACTGTTCATGCCTAGCTCTTACCCAATCTGATTCTTTTAACTGAGGTTCAAGTGCCACTCTTAGAGATCTTACTTCTGTTTTGACCGGTAACACGACTTCCATTCCATATACCAAGAAGAAGGTGTTTAAGCTGTGGGAGCTCTTATACTAGTTCTATACCCCCAAACTACGAATGGAAGTTTATTAGCCCAATCTCTGTAGGTAGCCACAATTTTGGATAAAATCTTCTTGATTGACTTATGATCAGCTTCCCTTTAGAGCTTCTAAAGGACTTGGGCAATTTGTGCCCAAATATGTACTCTCTATCTTTTTAGAGCTCGTCTGTTGTCGGTGTTTTTATGAGTCTTCTTGGTCTTCTTTCTTGATGATGCATGTTTTTGTACTCTCCCCCTCGTAAAGAAAGAGGGACCTAGGCTAATTGTTATCATGTTTTCTAAGCACTTTTATTTATCCCTCTTTTGATGATAGGCTTTAACCATTGGACGTTTATACCATTATGTTATACTCAAGGTAAACTTCATTAATGAATTGATGATATTTTTAAGAATGTTGTTGTTATGAGTGCATGGTGTACTTAGAATAAAGTACTTGAGTGAAATGTGAATGAAAGATGCATCAATTTATTCAGTACATGTTAAAAATAAAGATGATGATTCTTACAACTTATTCATTATATGCCTTATAAATGGCATGGTTTGCATAAAAAATGTTTGCAACATTAAAAATTACATTATTTGAACCATCCTCCACAGGCGGAGGGCATTATTGATTGACAGCTGAAATGGTAGCCCTGGCATGCAAGCCTGCTTCTATTTCTTTGGCCACTGCTCTTGCTAGGTTTTTGACAGCCTTATTGATGGGATTTCCTTTCTTATTTCTTTTCCAATTCTTCCTCATAAGTACCACTAGTGCTTTTGTGATGGACTCGATTGCCTCATTCATTTCATCTTCTTCAGCATTCCCACATACTTCCATAGAAACTGAGGTTTCAATTAGGCAACCTTTCTTGAAATCATATACATCATTGAAGATCTCAAAACTAGAGACCCTCTTGCCACTAAATTCAATAGGTTCCTCTTCACATGTGAACTCCCCTTGCTTGATTTCAGATCCTATCATGAGGCAGGACTGAGGCTTGGATTTTTTTGCACCTAGGCAGTTCCCTAAATCATATCTGAATGGCCCTGGAAGAGGTAAGAGGGGTTCCAATATTCCCTATAGATTATTTTCGAGTCCTCTACCCTTTACATAGCCCTGCTTCATTATAATTTTCTCGATCTTGAGTGATATGTACCCTTTAACCGAAAATTTCATACCTTAGTGAGCTACAACCGCTCTGGATTCTTTTTTATGACAAATGGTTCATTTGCATCAATTGTCACCAGCTTGCCATTGTGGATAAGCTTAACTTTCTGATGAACTGTGGAAGGGACAACCTCTAATGTATGGAGCCAAGGTTGATCCAACAGTAACAAGTAGGTGACGGGAATATCGAGAATAGTTAACATGACCTTGGACTTCACTTCCCCAACTACAACTTTAGCTTCGAAGACCCCAATGACACTCGTCTTTGTATCATCATATGCCCTTATAATTGTATTGGACTTCTCCAACATGGATTCATCTAGCCCTAAGTGAGGAAGAATCTTGGTAGGGCAGAGATTGAGGGCGGAATCATTATCCACCATAACTCTCAGGATAGAACGATCAAAGATTTATACCCTAATGAAGAGTGCCTTATTATGCTTGTTTCCTTGGGCTGGGAGGTCTGATGGATAGAACTTGATGGGTTCAATCTGATCAGGAGGAGACCCCCTGATAACTGAGAATACCTTAACTGGAGTAGTAGATGGTGTAGCTTCCATACTCAACAATTTTTCTATCTGACCCTTGCGATGATCCTTAGAGTCAATGAGAAGCTGCCAGATGCTGTACTTAGTAGGTATAGTTTGTAGTTGCTGGATGAGAGGGGTGACTTTTGAATCTCTCTTCTCATTACTGGCTGAAGTTTGGGTTTCAATTGCAGGAGTGAAGACAATACCCTAATTGATACTTGGAATGACTTAGATATCTACATCTCTATACCTTCTTCTTCTTGGAAGAGGATCAGGAGGATTCCTTCCACTTCAAGTGACATACAACACTCCATCTTTCATATAACTTCTCCCTTCGAAAGTTTCTACCACCAAGGCTAGTCCTTCGAGCTCCTCATTCTCTAATACATAAGCATCGATATCAATTGGTATAGGTTGCACTAATATAACATCCTTGTCACGTACTCCTTCTACCTCGAATGCGTCGATGTCAATGGGGATTGGTTCATTAGGTAAGGCCACTACTGAGTGAACCATAGGATTAGCTTGTGAGATCATATTAAAGATATGAGAGGAGGGTAAGCCTGATTTGACAGCTGTAACTTATTTCTCAAAATTTGGCAGGGGATTATTTATGGCACTGGGAATAAGCTTAGGTTCTTGAATCTTCTTATCCCTAATCAGATCGTGAATAGCCTCAAGTAGATCCCTCCAGGTACCGGTGTGATGCCCCTTAGTGACGTGATAAGCATAAAACTGATCTTCAAGTTTGGGTGGGACATATGGCTTTATACTCTAAAGGAGGCCAAGTGCTGTTAACTTAGGGAAGATGGTAGGCAGGGATGCTTTCTAGGGGAAATCCCAACTTCGATTGTATGGATTGCGGCGACTTCTTCTTATACTACCGTTGTTTTAGGATCGAAACTTGATTTTAACTTAGAAGCCTAGGCTGGGGCTGAAGGGTCACTCTTTTGGAACCAAGGTTTAGCCGGGAAACTCGCCCTTTCTATTTCCTTGATACTTTCCCACTTCTTAGCTTTTTCAAAGACCTCAATGTAGCTAGAGAATTTATCCATACCAAGAACCTTACAATAAGTAGGTAGGGCACCATCCATCAATTTTACGATCATCTTAAGGAGACTTAGCCTATCCTTCAATAGAACTTGAGTGGCCATCCACCTTTTGTAGTAGGGTTTGAACTTCTCATTAGGGGCTTGCTTGATAGCCTCTAAATTCTATATGGTAGTTTTAATGGTGGCATTAAAACCCTACTGCTCGATGAAAGCCTCCGATAAAGCTTTCTAGTTCCTGGTCACTTTGTCTGATAGAGTGTTGTACCATTCGATAGTAAGACCTTTCAAGGTGCAGAGGAACATTTTGGCTAGGACCTTGTCACTTTACTTTCTGATTCTCATAACCCTCTGATAGGTGGTGATGTGAGATTAAGGTGGACCAGTTCCCTTATACTTCACTATGCTAGGCATACTAAAGTTTTCAGGGACCTAATCCTTCTCTCTAGCTGCTTGGATCGATGGTTGGGAGCCAGGATTTGTAGCAAGCAATTTCTGAAGTAGGTCATGCAATTTTGAGGATAAAGATGATCCTTCTGACTGAGTGATTGCACCCAAGGGTAAACCCATAGATTGAGGAAAGGTTGTTCCCTTAGGTATGACAACAAAATTTAGGATCGGACTAGATGCCCCAAACTAAAATGGCAGTGGCACAAACCCCTATTTAGGTTGAGTAAACTGACTGATGATAGGAGGGGCCACTGTACCCACTAATTGGAATGGCAAGCTTGTTGAACCAAATGGATCTACAGAACTTAACTGACCAAACTAACTGGAAGAATCCCCATGAGTTTGCACTAGCGGTAATTGAAACTGAGTGAATGGATTATGAGAAATTCGTGATACCGACTCACTAATTGTTGCATTTACTCTTGGAGCACTGACAGGAGCATTAGCCATTCTCTCCTCGGTCATGATTGTCCTGATGGCGGCTAACATCTTATCATTCATTCAATCCAAGAACTGATCACTTCCCTAGTACTGTGAGATAGCATTTGCAATCTCTGACCTAATCTCAGTCCTTCATCCATTTGCCTCCTCCCCAGTAGCAACATTCTCAACCTCAACATCAATCTGGCCATCTAAAGTTAGGATGCGAGACATCTCCTCAGGATGATAGGCAAAAAGATCAACTAGACTAAGCTAATTGCTAGACAAAATACCCGGGGACTGACCTGGATCAACCCTTAACTTCACAATAGGAGCCGGGATGCGAGTCAAATCGACCTAAGATTGCCGCCAAGCTTTTTCCCTTTGAGGTTTGGTTTTGGCTGAGGTGATAACCAAGAGATGAGTTAATGCATGAGATGTGGTATGCATGCATAAATTCCAACGGTGCATGGGGGGTTAATCACAACACATGTAAAGCGATCGATTCCTTCCTTATTTCTACCGATGAGTCTGAGGGTATTCTTCCTTGTTCTAATCTCACATAGAAATCATGGTACCTAGAGGGCAAAATTCTATGGCTTTTGATAAGAATGGTGTAGGGACATACTAGAAGTTGATGTAAAAGTTTACCATCCCATCAAGCCTCTTTCGGAGGAAGATGGCAATGAGTGCTCCACCCACTAAGGTGTACCCAATATCCCTAGCAGTCATAGGTATCATCATTGCGAGTGTTGCAAAAATAATAGGGCACCCTATCCTAGCACTAGAAGAAGAGTGCATCTAACTAAAGAGAGAAGGAGATGAGAAGATAGAGTATGATAATTTTCCCAAATGATGAAAACAAAAGTGGGTTGAATCAATTAAACGATTTTCGGTTCTCATCTTAATCTTTTAAGCTTTTAAAACAAACCAACATTTTGCAAGTTAAAAGATTATTTCCCCAGCAGAGTCGCCACTATAAGGTGTCGATGACATTTTGGTCTCCATTGGCACCTATGTGAGAGAGGTGGGGCCCATTGGGGGTTTGGTTGGATTTAGGCGTGACAAAATATTTTTAGTTAAAGTTTGCACCATAAGCTAATTTTACTAAATAAAAGAATCGAGACCCAAATCTCGATACAATTGATAGAGTAACCACCCAAGTTGTCTACTTGGGAAAGAGTTTTGGTACGGTTCCCTCTGGGCGGGTGACTCATACCTATTGGAACAAAGATTTGGGTATCGGATGAGTCACTTATTTCTCATTTAATTGATTCAAAACTACATTCACCGCGTAAAACCATTTTAGTTTTCATCATTTAGGGAAGTATCATAGAAATCCTATTTCTACACTCTTTCACACTCGTTACATGCGTTTACAAATTATAATAAAGCATAACCAATATATGGGGGGATAAGAATTACAACCGGGGAAAAATAGGGAAATTGTAAAGAGAACCTATACATTTGTTCTAAGTTATTAAACAAAATGAAAATAAATTCCCCTGCATCCATAGATGTTAGCACAGTTTATAGCACACCATAAATTAGTACTTCAGCTCATTTTATTGTGAAAACACATCTTAACTCTTGTGGGTTAATTTATCGGATTAATCATGAAAATGATCGCATGGCATGTGGTGAGTTGGATTGCTTTTTAACCAATTAAAAATGAGTTCGGGTTCTGTCTGGGGGTTGGTACCTGTACGGATGGGGAGGGTACCCGTACAGGTACTAGGGAGGATTAGTATAGGTATGGTGTACCCATACGGGTCCTGTTTGGTCCTAAAAAGAAACTCAGTTTAGTCAAATTACAGATTATAGATTAATAGATTGGTGGCAGAAAAATAAAAAGGGATTTCCTTCCTTATGAGTATGGCTCACCACATTAATATCCTTGGGCATATATGGTGCCAGCAAGGCTCATACAGATTAGGACCAGACCCGAAACAAGAAATTAAAACAACAGATATAATAGAAGTAACAAGTAATAATAATAATGAAATAACTGAGATGTGAGTCTCTTTGAAAATCAAGAGCATTACCTTTGTGGCATGAATCCACTTTAAGGTGATCCCTTTACTGTTGAGAGAGCCCAACCAAAGTAGATGGAATAGGACTATTTAGGTGAGTATTCGTATGTACAAAACCTCCCCTAAATCCTAGCGAATGAAGTTAGGAATGAATAAAATGTGGACACAACGTCAAAGGATGAGTTTTCTCCCTATTTTATACCTCCTATACCTCTACTATAACTTTTCTATGCCTATAGAAACTGCTAGAATTTTAGTATAATTTTTGTATGAAATGTGTGTCTTGAAATGTGAAGAGAAGGGCCCTATATTTAGGGGAAAGGAGGTCTGAACGTAATAAATCGCGTTCATGACCTGCCTTTTCCCAAAATAGGAAAGGATTCCCTTCCAAAAGAGCATGTTTAGGTAATAAGAGTACCCATACGGGTGGCACTCCACCCGTATGGGTACTAGGGGACCCTTACGGTCCCCCCCCAGGCATATGGAAGGGATGACTCGTACGGGTCTGTCAATGGATCCGTACCACCAAGTAGCACCCATACGGGTCCCTAAGGGCAGACTAGGTCTCCTAACTTCAACCAAACTCAACTCGACAGTAGTAGGAACACCTCTGATGGACAACGCCTGAAAGACATTGCATTATATAGATCTCATCATTATTTCATGAGAAGGATCGTTAAAATCTAGTGCTCACAGTCGCCACCCGGTTCAGCTCAATCGGGAATTATGGTATACTAACCCAAAACGAGATTTTTTATACCAAAAAGAAAGTGAGATTCTAGGTTTGGACATAATAGTTACTCATATTATTCAAATTGTTTGGATTAATTTTGGAATTTAGGAATGTATGGTAATTTCTGCATTACAATGGCTTTATTTAAGAATTAAATTCAAGAAATTAAACGGGCATTATAACGGCATAAATAAATAGATACTTGCTATCGAAATTTTGGCAGAGTAACAGCAGCTTTTGGGTTCTAGCCTGGAAACTCGAATAGAGTTTCTTCACATTCTGGATGTTTCATCCGTACCTACGAGCTTATTTACACATATTATAGTTTAAGTGGCTCTAGTGGCTCACTTAACCAGAGAAACAAAATGTAATGTGCAATAATAGAATAATGAAAATGAGTTTAAATGAGTTTTTAAAGTTGGGTTTAGAGCCAATTACCCTCGGTTTACCTTTTTATCTGTCCAGGATGACCGGAGAGCTGGTGCAGGACCGAAGTTCTCAGAGGTTGTGATTTTGTTGGAAAAAAGGTTTTACCCAAGTTATGGCTATAATCTGGGATTATTCCTATAGAAAATGCGGGTCTTTTAGAGAATGGGTCTTTTTAGACGGAAGATCACTGTGAGATCTTGATCTAAAAAGATAAGAGAGTGAACTTATATCGGATACTGGTGATAAAACTCAGATTTCGGAGTTTTTTGACAGAGTTTCGGGGCTTTTGGGACTCCTAGAACTAAAAAGGGACACAATGGGAATTTTGGGATTTATGGAAATTTTTGTCTCTGTTGAAATGAGGGGAGGTGAGCCCTTATTTATAGAATGTAGGTAATTAGCCGGCGGGCTAATTACCTATCTGATAAGATTTTACTTTAAATCCCGTAAAATCTTGCCAGATCTCGGTAAGATTTGATTTTTTTACTATAGATGGGTAGTTAGTAGGCGGGCTGATTACCTATGTTT
Organism: Euphorbia pulcherrima; assembly: GCA_947683365.1. NCBI lineage: Eukaryota > Viridiplantae > Streptophyta > Magnoliopsida > Malpighiales > Euphorbiaceae > Euphorbia > Euphorbia pulcherrima. The sequence goes on from CANTUS010000014.1 coordinate 49,235,732, forward strand.
GACCAAATTTTGACTTTTTGATTTTTCAGTAGAAAATGCTAAATCAAAGCTTCCCTGAAATGTGGATTTTTGAATTTCGGATTTTGGATGACAATTCAGTCCTTTTTAGCCCTTTTGTCTTATCACTGAATGAAATAGGCATAATTCCTCACCGGGCCGGAACGAACCTGTGCTAACAATGTGCTTTTAGCACATCCCACCTCGAAAATAGGGAAGCCAAATGGCTTCTCCAAGCCTATAAATAGGCACCCCCTTACCCATTTTCAACGCAACATCTAGCTCTTCTTCTGACTCGTGACTTGAGCTTTCTTGAGTTGACTTAGAGGTATAGTTTGAGGACCCTCAAATGTTTTGAGGCGTCTCTAGTTAATATTTTCAGGTGGGTTTTTGGAGTGGCCTAGCATCTACTCAAATCTCAACAGTTCTTCCTCATTGGGAGGTTTTGGTTGGTGGGGTTCGTTTGGATACTCATAAAGGCTATCCTACATTTAGAGGCTCGTGCAAGGAGGTTCTGCCAAAGCACGCTTCAACTGCTAAGTTTCTCTTTTAATTATTATGTCTTTTTCTTTAAGGATTTTTAGACTTAATAATTATGCTTGGGTTATTATTTGCATGCTTAGTTTATTTTATTCTTAGGTTATAACTTAGAGTTATAACATGCTAGGTATAGAATATTTATGCTAGGATATAACTTAGAGTTATGGAACGCCTAGCCTATGCATGATAACCTAGGTACAAAATTAATTTAGTTAAGGCTTTAATTAATTATATGCAACTAAAAAGAATTCCTAGGGACAAGGGACAAAATTTTGAATTTCTGCCATGCCCATTATTCATGTTCAAAGTGACTGTTAGTTCCCAACAAGAGGCATATTTATACTCTTGTCTTGAATATGACTGTTGTTGCGCACCTTATGAGAATGTCTTCTTTTTTACCATTGTTGTGAAATGTACATTCCTTAGATTGGCTCTATTCTGAGAATCACATTACTATTATCTCTAAACAGCTCCATTCTTGATGACCGTTGGATTTAATGACAGGTTGTAGTCAATCTTCCTATTAGATGAATCCAAAACTAATCCACTTTATCGTATGTTGTTTGACTTTTATCAATTACACCTTTTCGGTACTTTTGCTTTTCGTGTGTTAGGTGGCTAAAGGTAACTTTTTGCCCTAATTTATGAACTCACTGTGTTATATCCTTTAGTGAAATTCAGATGTCCAACTTTATAAGATCACGGGAGTTGCCTAGGGATCTTCTCTATCTCAGAGACATTTGATGTTTCTGCGAAACTTGATACTTTTGAGAATCTTGATGTTAGAGCTTTCCTATTTCTCAGAGTGATGTCTTTCTTGGCTTGACTATTATTTAGTTAGGTGAGATAGCCTCTAAGACAAGATATAGTGTGTTAAGCTCCTTCCAGCATGATTTATTCTAAGAAGAAAATTGTTTCTTTCTGATGTGAGTTTTGTGCACTGTCCTTTGAGATTTTCCTCTTCTGACTGATTTCTTTGATCATTGAGATTGTCTTTGGTATCATGGTTCAAGAGTTAAGATATTTGATGATCATGCTTTTTCTTGAGAGTTTTGAGTTCTTTGGATGCTTGCATTGCTGGTCTTTGTGAGTCTTGGATCTTCTTAAGTTAGTGTCACATTTTTCTGATTTTATCCTTCTTACATAGAGATCTTCTTTTATCTTTTGGGTGATAGCTTATCAATCCTTTCTTCTGGAATGGGTTTGATGATTTGAGATTTGTATGGTTCTGAGAGATAGCTTCACTTTTTATTGATCTAATGGTTATTCTTAATAACTCTTTTATTTAGAGTTGTACTTCTGAGCTTCTTTGTCCTTTTAGCTTTGCATGTGTTCTGAGTGTGTAGCGCATTCTTCATCTTTTTGTTATCTTTAAAACTTTTAGCTTTTTGCTTAGATACCTTATCTCCTGAGAGACTTCCTCTGAGCTAGGTCTAACAGTTATGTTTTTAGTGGATAAGACAGTAGACATATTCAAGGGCTAGGCTAGCCACCGGGCCCGGCCCAAGCCCGACCACCACTACAAAAAATGACATTTGAAGATAATTGAATTTGTCCTAAAAAATATGAAAAATCATCTCCTATACTTTTATGGATAATATTTTTTATCCTTAATGACCGTTGCAAATTCCTCCATCCCTAATTCTTTAGGGGACAAAAAATTGTGTCCCTAATTTTGAAGACTGATGTCATTTCTTAGAATAGAGACAAATTTTGTCTCTATCGGAAGAGAAGAATGTCATCCCAAGAAAATAAAGACGAATTTTTTCCAAAAAATAGAAGACAGATAATTGTCCTTAATAAGAGGGACTGTTGTTTTCTCCAAAAAATGGGGACAGCTTTTGTCCTTTCAACAGAGGACAACTACATGTCCCAAGATAAAGGGACAATTGTCATCCCTAAAAAAGGAGACGATTTTTGTCCAAAAAATAGAAGACGATTAATTGTCCTTAATAACAGGGCCAATTGTTGTCTCTAAAAAATAGAAACAATATTTGTCCCTGCATTCGAGGACAATTATGTGTCCCTAAACAAGGGGACGGTTAATGACCCTAAAAAAGGAGACGATTTTTTTCTAAAATAGAGGATAATTATTTATCTTTAATTAGTGGGACAAGTGTAATATCTATAAAAGGAAGCAACTTGCGGCCCTATATTAGTGGACAATTAGTTATCTTCAATGAAAGGGACAATTATCGTCTCAAGTCAAAGTAGACAACTTTTGTCTCAAGAGTTGAGGACAACTATATGTCTTCAATGAAGTAAACAAATGTTATATATATATATATATATATATATATATATATATATATATATATATATATATATATATATATATATATTAAAAGCAAAATGAATAACCAAAAGAATTTTTTTTATATTTAAACACTAATACAAAAGTACTTTATGGTATGAAAAGCCAATAATATTAATAGACAAATCCAAATAATAAAGTACTCCAAAAGAGATCAAGTATAAAGAATTCCAATCTAACTTCTAATCTTCAATTTTAAATTTGTCTGTCAACTACAGTAAGAACATAAGTAGAGCTCAGATGGAGATATTACTTTGACATACACATCAATTTATTTGTTCCTCACATACTTGAAGTTGGATTTAGTGAGTTGTAATTAACAAGAAAAGAAAAAAGCATAGGTTACCAAGTTATTAACCAATAACTATCAATATATACCAAATTATTCAAACTAAATCACTTGAATGTCTTACTCCAATGTTTTAGTCTTGTATACAAACAATACTACATGCAATCAGTATCGGTGAACAATGATTAAAGGCATACCTGAATCAATGAAATCTTTGGACCTAGAGCCGCTAGTGCTCAATAGAGAAGTCAATCTATCATGTTGAATGAATTCTACTCACCGCTTTTAAAAGCAGAGGCTAAAAGTCGTGTTTCGTACCTAGGGGTCGATTGAGGGTAAGAGTGAGAGCAGTGATAGCAGGTTGGGGAGGAATCAGATTCCAAGATGAATCAAGGTAAAATTGGTAGTGTGATGTGTCAAAGTGATATTAGGGATTCAAACTGAATCAATACATGAAGATTTTTATGTGAGGGTGAGACTAGGGTTTTACTGATATGATGAATGTGAAGCAAGAAACGTTTCACTACAAAAGGAAATATTGGGGAAGATGAGAAAAACTTGTAATTAATATCATTAATTTTCATGATTGTATAAGATATTTGTGCTTATAATAATATATATCAAAACATATTAACTCACTAAGAAAGGAGTCTGCTCAAATAATTCAAAACAAACATTGGCTTAAGAACATTAACTCAGATACCAATGATATCAAATCCATTACAATCCATGGGCATCCTCCTTTTATTCCACATCAAATAAATATATATTAAAACTGTTTCTAGAAAAAACAAAAACTAGATCTAGAAATAATCCATTTAAAACAGCACCGCAAGGGTGAGGGCGACTAGAATATCGATGTGGCCTCCTACTTCTTTTGGCCTTGTTCACACCTGTTATGCTCTATTCAATTAAATCTGCCTTTTTTTATGGTCCTTTTCTTTCTTTTGTGTTCCTAACATGAAAATGTATGGGTATAAGATATATATTATTGTTATAAAAGAACATATACTCATTCACAGAAATGGAAGCAAAGTTTTGTGATATTTAGCGATCCTAATCTTCTCTTTTCTTTTCTTTTTATTATTTCTTATTTTAATGTTTTTCAATCTTACTTACCATCCCTATTTATTTTAGTTTCTTTATTTCTTATTAAAAGTTTTAAGCCATTTTTTTCACAAAGGGCAACTTAAGATTAAATAGCATTATATTGTATGAAAATTCAAAAACTGAACCTGATAGAAGGAGAACCCAACAACAAAAACAGAGTAAATCAAAGAATGAATGGAATTGAAATTGAAATGCCCAATTTATATACTTACCATGCATTAGGAGTTAGTTGAAGTCTATGCGTGTTGTTCAATTTCTAGTTCAAGCCAATCTAAGTTAACCCCATTTTCAATTGGCAACCCACAAATAGAGGCGGAGACTTAGAGGAGTTAAGAGAGTGGAAGCTAAATTTGGAGTTCAAACAAATATTGATTCAGTAATTGTTATTGCACTCTTTTTCAGTCTAAATTAAGAAGAATGAAATTTAGGTCAGTTGGTGATGGAAATGAACAGAGCTTATAGATGGCAATGTAGAAAGAAGGGATGGGAATCGGGAAGAAGTAGAATATGAAGGCGAGAGACGGTGAAGGGCATGAATGTTGAAGTTTTAAGGAGATTAGCGTGACATTATAGGAGACGAATTGAGCAACAATGAGACACATAGAAGATGGGTAGAAGTTGATACGAGAATTTATATAAAGAGCCTGGTGTTTTGCACCCTCCTCCCATTCAACGGTTACGGATTTATGATGGAGTATTTAATTAAAATGAAAAAAATATTTAATTAAGTGTTGATAAATCCGCAATCGTTAGATTCGATGAGGGTGCAAAACACCGAGCTCTTTGTATAAAATCTCAGATGATACACATAACATATAGGTAGTCAATGAATAGCCATGTGAAGTTGTCCTCAATTCTTTATAAAATTATGTATTATTATATTTGAAAGCAAATGGCCTACTATTTCAAGTGGAAATTAAATTTGGGCACGGTAAATACAATGGTCATCTATATCACTCTTTCTATTACAATCAAAAACAATATTAGTAAGTTGTCGTATTCCTTTTGCCTTCTTATATCATTTTTTTGCAGTGCAAATGGTCGAGCTTGGACACTCACTATTTAGGAAAATTGTAAGGAATGTAGGGCTTGGCACAAATATTTACATATTTACCCCCTACTTTTACAAATAAATGTTTTGTTAGTTTTCAAACTTTTCCTTTTCAAATCATACATTCCTCTTTTTCTTCTTCTTTGGTTGTGTTTCTCTTTTTCCTTCTGCTATTCAAACATCTTCCACTAATTGGAATCAACTTGATTTCATTCTTCTTAGTCATTTTTTGCTCTTTCTACTTCTTCTTGCTTTGATTTCATTTTTGTTGGTCATTTTTTCTCCCTGTTTTCATTCTTCTTTTGATTTTGATATTCTATCTGCGGATTTTGAGTGAGATCAATGGAAGACATTCATGTTTTTGTTCATTACAATTGACCTTGCACAGAGGATTTCAAATATATTATTTATAAGGTGTCTAGGGTTGTTCTTTTAGGTTCCAAGAGTTTTTTTGGATTGTAAGCGGATTTTGAAGGAGAGCTTAAAGATAGATGAGAAGTTTGAAGATGTTATCATTCAATTCCAGGCTTCTCTTGGATATCCTGCAAGGATATCAATTGCGATATGTTCCTAAGATATTTCATGGTAGTAAAATCTCGCAATTTGATGATGAATGAATATCCTCTATGCATTACTAAATTTCTTCTAGTTCCTGTAATTGATCAAAGTAATCATTGTTTTGTTCATTTTTTTTAATTCTGAATTTTAGTTACCTCTTTCATCTGATAGATATCTGGTCTATTACTGGTATATTGGCTGTATAGATGTTGTTTTCTTTGATTTTGTTGGTAAACAATGATCCGGAAGAAGTTAACTCAAACCAACCATCCGAACAATAAGTTTAAAGAAAATAAAATGCCTAAGTCCAAGGAAGGATCCGGATAAAATATTGAAGACCACAAATCCCTAAGTCCAAGAAGAGAGCATCTGGTTAAAGTTTAGAAAGGAAACAAACTTCTAACCCCATGAAGACATCATCTGGAATAGATCATCATTGAATAGCATCCAAAATAAGATTAAGTCTGAAGACATCCAAAAGACTCAATTATCAAGACAAAGGAATTTTCAAATATTCAAATTCCCTCCAACATTGGTCTGAAGTCAGCAACCTCCTATTTGCCTTGGAAAGAGAGAAAGTGACAACTTGCACGCAAATTATAAAAGGTTAAAAGGACTGACATGGAGAGAGAGAGAGAAACGAAATAACCTTTTTAACCTAGACCAATGGTATGGTGCGTGAAGCTCAAACAACTCACAAAGCTACCTAAAATTTGGCAGTACTAAAAAATCCCAAATAAACGATGACTAACACCTATGTCTTGATAATCCTAGTAATTCAAACGGGCCAATTAATGAGTCTAACAGACAAATCAACAACTCTGGAAGCGCCATCTTGTATATGATCAACGGTGAAGATCAAACACTATTCTAATGGTACACAACGGCTACATTTATGATCAAAGCCTATAAAAGGGAGGCTTCATAAGTTGAGAAGATTCTGGGTGATTTCACACAAGCTACTACATTGAGAATTCAAGCTATTCAATCAGTGACTTTAATCCCTCTAAGAACCAAAAATTCAAATCTGTTTATAAGGATTCTCAAGTGACATTATAAACTTGAAGAATCCAAAACCCCAACCCTTTGATAAAACAAAGTATAAAGAATCTCCTACTTGGGTGGGTAGTGAGATTGTGACTAAACTTAAACAAGAGAATTTGCATGGTATACCCCTTTAGGATTCAGCTTAGACTTGGGTAGTTTAAGTGGTATATCCTACTAAAGAGAGAGGACATCCAGAAGTCTATGCTTTTAGTGGTATATCCTACTTTCGAAAGAAAGGTCATCTTCTGGAGACAACGCGAAAGGACTCAACTGAAGATCGGTGTCTTTAGTTGTATATCCTACATCCGGAGGAGAATTAATCTTTGGAGACAACTATAAAGGCTTGAATTCCTGTCCGTGAAAGGAATTTCATTAGTGGACTTAAGCTCGGAGGAGGATACTTCGGGGAATGGATGCAAGCGGGGCCGAACTAGTATAAAATCCTTGTGTTTGATTTTCTTTAACCTTTTTACTTAATTGCATTATATTTCATATTTGCATCATCGGGGATCAATCCGAAAGTAAATCAAACACGCTACACAAGACTTTTTAAAGTCTAAATATTCCACAAAAAGGGTCATTCACCCCCCTCTGACCTTTAATACATATGCACAGGGATAAACAAGTGGTATCAAAGCAAGTGCTTACAATCAGATATCTAACAATCTCAAGCAAAAGGTCTATTTTTTATTCAAGAATCAAAATGATTTTTAATAACTCACAGCTTCTTTCGGAGGGTATGTCTCTTACCCGACCTCCACTTTTCACCGGTGAACACTACACGTTCTAGAAAAACAGGATGAAGAATTTCATTTAGGCCCAAAGCATGCTTGCATGGATGGCCATTAAAGATGGCCGTTATGTCCCTACCTATGAAGTTGAGGGTATCACCACCAAGAAACCCTCTAATCAACGGGATGAGAATGATTATAAGAAATTGTATAAAAATGCAAATGATATTAACATGCTTCACTATACTCTTAGTGCAGTAGAATTTAACAGGATATTCGAATGCAAAACTACATAAGAGATATAGGAGAAGCTTGAAGTGACCTATGAAGGAACCAACAAGGTCAAGGAAGCAAGGATTGATCTCCTACAACAAAAACTAGAAACTTTAAAGATTGAACCAAAGAATTTAATCAGTGATACACCAATCTGGTTAATAAAATGAAAAGGCCAGGAAAGGAGATCATTAAAGAGGAAATGGTGAAGAAGATCCTCCAGAGTCTCACCAAGGAATGTGATAACAAGAAGACTGCCATTGAGGAAGCTCATGACTTAAAATTTTACACTTATAATGATCTCATTGGTAATCTCCTAACACAAGAGCTATCCTTAGAGAGATACATCCAACAAGAGAAGAGGTCTGAGGAAAAGAAGAAAGTAATTGCACTAAAGGCATATTCATCTAGAACAGAGTCCTCTGAATCAGAAAAACAATCAAAGTCTTCTTCCTGCAAAAAATGATGACATGGCTATACTGGCCAAAAGATTTGATAAATTCCTTAGAAAGGAAGAAAGGAGGTCAAGAAGAAGGTTTAGAAAGCTTGACTCCAGAAAATGGAAAGAAAGTAGCCCCAAGAAAGACAAGTACAAAAAGGGTCCAAAAGAAAAGAAATATCAAGAAAAAGATATTGGCTACTTATAATATGGAGAAAAAGTACACTTCAAAGTAAAATGTCCTAAGCTAAAAAAGGAGAGGAGACACAAAAAGAAGGCAATGGTGGCAACGTGGAGCAATTGTGAAAATAGCAGTAGCTCATCTTCTTCAGAAGGAGAGGAAACTACTAATTGTGCATTCATGCACTAACAAAGCCGAAAGTAGAACCATCCGAAAGAGGAACAACTGAGAAGACCATTGAGCAAGCATGTGAATCAAAGTCAAAGTCAGCCAGTACTGACGTAAACTCTCACTCTAATCATTTTTCTAACAATGATCTTGCTAGAGCTCTAGGCATTGTCATCAATAATGTAAGGAAGAACACCAAGGCAATAAAATGCCTTCAAAGGCAAGTGATGGAGCTGATAGAAGATGCTGAAGTAATGGCATAAGACATCAATTTCATGAGAAGCATAAAGCACATGGACACTATTGAAGAAAACTTCTTGAAAAACTAAGTCCAAAACTTAAGTGCAAATGTGTTTGGGCTAGATAGAGAACTGACCCTAATGAAGGAAGCTACCGAAAGAAATCCAAGACCAACTCCTGGAAGAAAACAAAGATCCTCAAATCAAAGAAAGAATCGGGAATCTTGAAAACCAAAGAAAGTTTGGAAGCAGCCTAAAAAATACAATACTCCACCTGGTGGGAAAACTCAATGATACACAGCTACTCAAAAGGGGAAATCTTTAATAATCTATGATGATTAACCTACCAAGAAAAAAGAAAAACTACAGAGCATAAGTTGCTCCTCCAGTCGACTACCGGATACAAACCAAACAATCAAGTCCGGATCTATCCCAAGTAGGATACTTTGGAGACTACGGGAAGAAGGATCTTCAAAAGATTAAGGAGAAGCTCAAGCAGAACAAACCAATTATTGGGTGCAGGTTTTGTGGGGCAAATAACCATATTACTAAACTTTGTAGATTTAAAAAATGGTTATTATGATATGCTTGGCTTGAAATGGTCGATAACCCGAGAAGACCTAAATCTTATTAGGTACCCAAAAGGTCTACTAAAGATCAATAAACATGGTACATTGATAATGGATGCTCAAGGCACGTGACTGGTGATAAATAAGGCTTCATCACTTTAACCCAAAGGAAAGGTGGAAAAGTAAGCTTTGGAGACAATCAAAGGGGACTAATCATTGGGCATGGAACCATTAGATCTGAATTAAAGATAGAAGATGTTTCATTAGTTGATGGACTAAAGTTCAACCTGCTCAATGTAGCATAACTCTGAGACAAAGGGAGAAAAGTCACCTTTGACTCCGGAGGATGCTCAATCATTGATATTAAGTCAAATCAACTTATTCTTTATGCATCTAGAGTAAACAATGTCTATTCTATCAATATTAAAAATAAGAAAAAGAATATATGCTTGGTGTCTAAAGAATAAGAATCATGGCTATGGCACCGGAGGTTGGGACATGTTAGCATGAACCTCCTGTCCAAACTAGCCAAAAAGGAATTGGTTGTGGCTTTGCCCAAGGTTGCTTTTGACAAGGATCATATTTGCACTGCATGTCAATTGGGTAAACAAACTAGAAAAAGTTTCCCTTCCATCTTCTATATAGCTTCCAAGAGAGTTCTTGAACTCTTGCATATTGATCTCTTTGGGCCAATCAGGCCATTGAGTTTAGGTAGAAGAGAATACACTATAGTCATAGTGGATGATTATTCTCGCTATACCTGGGTTGCTTTGCTAGCTATAAAAGATAAAGCTTTTGACAATTTCTTAAAAATATTTATCCGAATAAAAGTTGAATAAGGCATAAGCATTGTATGCATCACAGAGTGATAATGGAGGAGAATTAAAAAAATAAGCATTTTGCTAAATTCTATGAATCCAAAGGCATTGAGCACAACTTTTTTGCTCCTCATACACTTCAACAAAATGGGGTTGTAGAAAGGAAAAATAGAACTATAGGTTAAATGGCTTGAACAATGCTAAATGAGAATAGATTGCCTAAATACTTTTGGCGTGAGGCCGTAAACACTACATGTTACTTTCTAAATAGAGCTCTCATTAGAAAGACCATAGGCAAAACTCCATATAAAATCTGGAACGGAAGAAAACCTAAGATTGGGCACTTCAAAGCCTTGGGATGTAAATGTTACATCCTAAATGATAGAGAGCAACTAGGTAATTTGATCCTAAGTCTTATGAAGCAATTTCCCTTGGCTACTCAGTACATAGCAAAGCTTACAGAGTATACAACAAAAGGACTCAAACTATGGTAGAGTTAGTACATGTAGATTCTGATGAGACTAACTATGCAGGAAAGAAAAGCAAAAATCTGGACAATATAGTTCTGGATGAAGCAGAACCGGCAAAAGCTCAAGATCCTTTTCAAATAAAGAAGTATAAAGAAAAGGATGATCAAATCAACTTAAATGAAGAACCATTACCAGAAAACCTCCATATCGAAGAGATTGACTTTAATGATGGACAAGGACGAGAAGAAGAAATTGATGTAAATGAAGAATAAGTTCAACAACCTCATGAAGGACTTCTAAGAGAAATCCAGACTCGCAGGGACCATCCAATTGAAGCCATTTTGGATAATGTCCAAAATCCAGTCAGAATTAGAGGATAACTCAATAGAATGATGAGCCATGTTGCTTTTGTCTCATTTATTGAGCCAAAGAAATACCAAAATACTGAGAAATAACAAGATGAGATCTAGATGATGGCCATGCAAGAAGAGCAGATGAATACACAAGGAATGATGTATGGGTTCTTGTCCCACTACCAAAGGGAAAATCTGTCATTGGAACAAAATGGGTATTTCAAAACAAACTTGATGAATTCAGAGTGGTAGTGAGAAATTAGGCAAGGCTATTTGCTCAAGGATATAATAAGCAAGAAGGCATTAATTATGAAGGAATTTTTGCTCCGGTAGCAAAAGTAGAAGCAATAAGGATCCTATGTGCTTTTGCATCCTACATAGGATTTACCTTGTTCCAAATGGACGTCAAGACTGCCTTTCTAAATGGAGTCATTCAAGAAGAGGTCTATATCAAGCAACCCCCAGGATTTGAAGACTTAAAGCATCCAGAGCATGTTTATAAGCTGAAGAAGGCTCTCTATGGATTGAAGCAAGCCCCAAGAGCTTGGTATAAGAGGCTAACCTCATTTCTTATATCCAAGGAATACATCTAGGGAAAGCAGATGTGAGCATCAGATTTTAATGATCCTTCTCACAAAGCTATATGATGCAATGTCTTTCAGGTATTGTCCATCAGAGGTGTTCCTACTACTGCAGAGTTGAGTTTGGCCATAGTCCGGAGACCTAGTCTACCCTTAGGTACCCGTACGGGTTCTATCTGGTGGTATGGATCCACTGGCAGACCTGTACGGGCAGATTCCTTCCATACACATGGAGGGGACCCGTATACCTGTACAAGTGGGGCTCCACCTGTGTGAGTCCTCTGATTTCCTAATCAGCCTCTTTCAGAAGCTATCTCTTACCATATTCAGGAAAAGGCAGGTCTTGAATGCGGTTTACTGCACTCAGACCTGACCCTCACCTATAAATAGGGCCTTTTCCCCTCATCTCATACCACACACTTCTCATATAAAAATTATACTAAAACTCTAGCAATTTCTATAGGTATAGAAAAGGTATAGTTGGGGTATAGGAGGTCTAAAATAGGGAGAAAACCCATTCTTTGAGGTTTTGTCCACATTTTATTCATTCCTAACTTCATTTATTAGGATTTAGGGGAGGTTCCATCCACATAAATACTCACCTAAATAGTCCTATTTCATCATCTACTTTGGCCGGACTCTCTCAATAGTAAAGGTATCATCTCAAAGTTGATTCACGCCATAAAGGTAATGCTCCTAAGTTTCAAAGAGACTCACATCTCAGTTATTTCATCATTATTATTCTCTGTTTCTTCTATTATATCTATTCCTTTCATTTTTAGTTTTGGATCTGGTCCTAACCCCGTATGAGGCTTGTTGGCACCATATATCCCCAAAGATATCAAATCAGTGTGCCATACTCACATGGAGGGAAATCCCTTTTATTTTATTTTCGTGCCATAAATCTAGTAATCTATAAACTGAACTGAGTTTCTGCCTGGGACCAGATAGGACCTATACGGGCCCCCTTACTCCCATACCGGTCCTCCATAGCACCCGTATGGGTACCCCCCATTTGTACGGGTACCAGCCCCTAGATAAAACCCAGAATTCACTTTAATCGGGCAAAAATCAATCCAAATCACCATATTACATGTGATCATTTTCACTAATAATCTGGTAAATCAACCCACAAAAGTTAAAATGTATTTTCACAACAAAACACGTTGAAGACCTATTATTTCTCTCTGACCCTGGAAACTGCCCAGGTACTATTGATTGTAAAATCGCCACGCTGATATAATCACATTTTTCTCAATGATTGGTGACTTATGATGTGCTATAAACTGTTCTAACATATGTGGATGCAAGGGAATTTATTTTCATTTTATTTTATAACTTAGAACTAATGTATAGGTTCTCTTTGCAATTGACCCCATTTATCCCCCAGTTGTAATTTTTATTCCCCCATTTATTAATTATGCTTTATTGTAATATGTAAACGCATGTAATGAGTGTAAAAGAGTGTAGAAATAGGATTTCCTTGATAATTCCCTAAATGATGAAAACTAAAACGGTTGTACGCGGTGAATGTAATTTTAAATCAACTAAAAGTGAAATAAGTGACTCATCCGATACCTGAATCTCTGATCCAATAGGTATGAGTCTCCCACCCAGAGGGAACCATACCAAAACTCTTTCCCAAGTAGACAACTTGGGTGGCAACTCTATCAATTGTATTGAGTTTGGGTCTCGATTCTTTCATTCATTAGAATTGGCCTATTGTGCAAACTTTAACTAAAAATGTTTTATCACGCCTAAATCCAACAAAACCCCCAGTAGGCCCTACCTCTCACTCAGGCCCTAAGGGAGACCCACACATCATCGTCACCTCACAATGGCGACTCTGCTGGGGATATAATCTTTTAACTTGAAAATTTTTGGTTTATTTTAAAAGCTTAAAAGATTAAGATGAGCACCGAAAATCGATTACTTGATTCAACCCATTTTCTTTTTCATCATTTGGGAAAATTACCACACTTTATCTTCTCGTCTCATTCTCTCTTTAGTTAGATGCGCTCTTCTTCTAGCGCTAGGTTTATTTCTACAAGAGTTGCAAAAGTGTCACATATGCCCGCCAGGAATAGGGGACACTCTAGTGGGTGTAGCACTCATTGCTATCTCCCTCTAAAAGAGGCTTGATGTGATGGGAACCTTCTACATCAAACTTCCATTATGTCCCTATGCCATTCTTATCGAAAGCCTTAGAATTTTACCTTTTAAGTACCTATTTCTTTGTGAGATTAGACTAAGGAAGAATACCCTCAAACTTGGCAAGAGAAATAAGGATGGAATCGATCACTTTACATGTGATGTGTTATATACCCTTGTGATTAACCCCACCATGCATCATTGTAATTTATGCATGCATACCACATCCCATGCATGTACTGATCTCTTAGTTATCACCTCAATTCAAGACAAAAATCGGCAATCCCATCCAACACTTATCCTGGTCCCTATCATGGCTCAACTTGGTGAGTCACTTCAACCAGTGAACCCAACGCTCCGCATAGTCAGTAATGGGACTCATTCATTCCGTCAAGAGGCCATTCTATAGTTTTGCCCAGTAACGATTCGAGTCCGCTGCCGAACTTCATGGATATGCTAAAGGGGATAACCTTCCCTTATTTCATGGGTTTACCCTATGGCATGACCCATGACCAAGTGGTTCATCCTATGACTCTTGATAATATCTCACCTTGGGTACTCCTCTATTGAGCCTTTTTAAGTAGCTGAAGAAATACCTATTGATTGATAATCTCCAACCGTATATTCCGCCAAAACCTGAGGAGATGGGCAACTTCTGCATATATCATGTTAGTCCTGATCATCCAACTAGGACATGTAAGGATCTCCTCAAAGCCATCACAACACTAATTGATAAAGGAAAACTCTGTGAGCCTAAAAGAAGAGGGGATAAAGTAGCCATGATCAACTCGGGATTAGAAGAAAGAGAGGTATAGAAACGCATCATGGAGACCAAGAAAGCAAGAGAAGAGCCATCCATATTTAATCTTATAGCTATCAGACAGTGGAGTGGGGAACCTAACCAAGGCTACTTTTAGAGGTGGTTAACGATCGTGGTATCCTTTAAAAGGAAACCTCAGGAGAAGCAATTAGCTGACCGGTTCATATTCGGGTTATCTCCTCTCCCTTGCAAGATAGCATTTATGAGTGCATACAAAACTATCCCTAAGAGCTATAAAGCAGCTATAGAAGCAAAAAAATGTGCCAAATAAATCGAAGATAGTGATCCATCAAAGATTGAAGTAGACAAGGCCATTAATACTCTTACAACTTCAATATACACCATCTTATGCTTGGAGGGATAAGAAGAAGATACCGATTCAAGAAGCCTTGAGAAACCTAGCCCAAGCCATGAGGGAAGCTGTGGACGATGTGTTGACTGAGAAACAATTGCAAGGCCTAGATCACGACCTGACTCACATTCTGATGAGTGACCAAAAAGACCCTCCGCTTGTGGAGGATGACTATGCAATTATATGTAATGAAAATGATGTAGCCTTTGGGCATCCTAATGATAATAATAGTGGTTTTGCTTACTTGTTTGATGTTTTACCTAATAGCACCATGCATTCATTTGACCATATGTATAGCATTTTTAGCATTCATGACACTTCATTACATGACATTAACTTGGGTACTAAAGAAAATCCAAAAATTGTAACTATTTCTAGTGGTTTGACCCCTACCGAAAAAAGAGAGATAATAAAAGTGCTTAGAAAACATGTTAACACCTTTGCTTGGTCCTACGAAGACATACCCGAGGTAGATCACTAAATTACTGAGCATCGCATCCCGACTAATCCCAGGTTCAAACCAGTTAAACAAAAGTTAAGAAGGTTACATCCAAAAGGGGCCGATAAGATCAAAGCTGAAGTTACTAGATTATTGGAAGCTAAATTTATTGAAGTAATTGAGTACCCGACATGGTTAGCAAATGTTGTCCTAGTTCCTAAGAAAGATGGAATCGTCAGAATGTGTGTCAACTTTCACAATTTGAACAAAGCATCTCCCAAGGATGACTTCCCATTACCACATATCGATGTGCTGGTAAACAGCGCTACCAGGGCCTCAATGTTCTCATTCTTAGATGGGTTCTCTAGGTATAATTAGATTCTAATGGACATTGTCGACAAGGTAAGGACGACCTTCATCATAGAATGGGGAGTGTATTGTTATAAGGTAATGCCTTTCGGGTTAAAGAATGCAGGGGCTACTTATCAAAGTGCTGTGACAGCTTTACTACACGACATGATCCATAAAGACGTTGATTTATGTAGATGACATGCTAGTGAAGTCTAATACAAGGGAAGAACACCCTGAGATTTTGGAAAGGTTCTTAACTAGAATCGAGAAGTACAATTTGCGCTTGAATCTAAATAAGTGTGTGTTTGGAGCGACATCAGGAAAACTCTTGGGCCACATCGTTAGTCAAAGGGGAATCAAGGTTGACCCTGATAAGGTTAGAGTTATTCAACAAATGCCTATTCCTAGAACCGAAAGGGAACCCAGGTCATTCCTTGGATCGCTTCAGTATGTAAGTCATTTTATTGCCAAGCTAACAACTGTATGTGAGCCAATCTTTAAGTTGTTAAGAAGGAAGCAGCCGATAGAGTGGAATGACCAATGCCATATAGCATTTGATAAGATAAAGGCTTATCTATTGAGCCCCTTAGTTTTAAAGCCTCTGATGCCCGGCAAGCCACTTATTCTATACTTGGCCATAGAAGAGTCATCTTTAGGGGCAATGCTGGTTCAAGAGTAAGAGGATATGAGCGAGCATGCCATCTACTATTTAAGTAAGAATTTATTGGAATATGAGACAAAATACACGATAGTAGAAAAGACATGTACAACGATGGTTTGGTTGACTAAGAAGTTAAGGCACTACTGCCAGTCATACAAAATTCAAGTAGTTGCAAAGGTTGATCCGATGAAGTACCTTTGTCAATCCCCCACATTGGTAGGGAAACTCTCTTATTGGTTTCTGTTATTGTCAGAATTTAATATCGAGTATGCCACGAACAAGGTCATTAAAGGGAGAGCAGTGGGTGAGTTTTTGGCAAGTTAGCCCCTTGAATCGAACTATATTAAAAATTTGGATTTCCCTGATGAGCAATTAGCAGAAGTGAAGGCTGAAAAGGCCAAATGGACCATGTATTTTGATGGGGCTATGAATCAAAAAGGCGTGGGTCTTGGAGTAATCATTGTTACACCACAAGATGAGTTTATTCCACTAAGCAAACGATTGGAGTTTTCGATCACCAATTATGGGGCCGTGTATAAAGCTTGTCTCTTTGGACTTGATGCTCTCTTAAAGAGAGGAGAAAGGGATGTCAGGGTGATGGGGGACTCTGCGTTAGTGATAAAGCATATCGTGGGAGAGTGGGAAATCAGGAAAGATTCACGCCGACCATATGTGGAAGTAGTTTGGGATTTGTCAATACAGTTCAACCAATGGCTCTTCTAGTAAATATCGAGGGTTGAGAATCAGATGGCTAATTCCTTGGCTACCCTAGCTTCAATGTTGGAGGGAGAAGAGACTCAACCCATCCGTCTGATTATAGTAGAAATGGCTCATTTTCCATTTCATGTGAAGAGTCAAGTTATGGTTGTAGAGGAGCAAAAGGTCAGTTGGTATAATGACATTAAAAGGATTTTGAAAGAAGGGAAGTGCCCTGAAGGGTCATCAAGTTCAAACCATCTGATTCTCAAAAGGTTGGCAACCCAGTTCAGACTAGTCGGTGAAGATCTCTTCAAAAGTAACTCTAATGGTTTATTGTTGAGGTGTTTGATAGAAGAAGAAGCATAAAGGGTAATGACTAAGGTACATTCAGGGGATTGTGGTCCGCATATGAATAGGATGGCTTTAGCTAGAAAGATTCAGAG
This sequence comes from Euphorbia pulcherrima, assembly GCA_947683365.1. Lineage (NCBI taxonomy): Eukaryota > Viridiplantae > Streptophyta > Magnoliopsida > Malpighiales > Euphorbiaceae > Euphorbia > Euphorbia pulcherrima. The sequence goes on from CANTUS010000014.1 coordinate 49,253,376, forward strand.
AATGGGGTACCAGTGGACCACAATGAACACTGACTGCGTCGACAAGGTCAGGAATGTCATGAATGTCAGATCCACGGGGACATACAACATTTTCCTTTATTCAAAATTCACAATTTGTTTACTCCTTGGCCTTCCTCGGCATAGGGGATAGATATAATCGATGAAATTCGGCCATCATCAACCAACGGTCATCGATTCATCATAGTCGCAGTTGATTATTTTTCAAAATGGGTAGAGGCCAAATCTTACACTAATATTACCGCCAAGAAAATGGCCAAGTTCATAGAGAGGCATATTTTTGCAAGATATAGAATTCCGCACCATGTAGTTTCTAACAACTAAGTTCAATTTCAAGGGGCCACGACTGAATTCTTTGAGAAATTCAACATTGAGCATCATAGATCTTCTCCATATAGGCCACAAGCTAAAGGGGCAGTTGAGGCTGCCAATAAGTCAACCAAAAAGATTTTGTTAAAGATGTGGCCACCTAGAGAGATTGGGCTGATAAGCTGCCATTCGCAGTTTAGAGGTATAGAACCAGTGTAAGAACTTTCATCGATCAAACACCTTTCTCCTTGGTATATGGAATGGAAGCTGTGTTACCGGTTGAAACATAAGTAAGATCACTAAGAGTGGCACTTGAATTGCAATTGAAAGAGTCGTATTGGACAAAAGACAGGTATGAACAGTTGAATGTGATAGATTAAAAATAGCTCAAGGCACTTCACTATCTCCAGATGTACCAACAACACATGGCTCGAGCTTACAATAATAGAATCAGATACCCAAAATAGCCTCTCAAAGCAGGTGATATAATCCTCAAGCAGCTACGCCAGGCCAACATTGATGTTAGGGGCAAGTTCAGGCCTAATTGGGAAGGATTATTCATTGTGAAGAAAGTCCTTGGTAAAGGGGGAATTAAGCTTATGGATATGGATGGAAATGAGTTCATGAATCTAGTGAATTGAGATAGGCTCAAGCGTTATCATGTCTAGGTCAAAAGAATTAAATCATAAAAAGTAGCACAAAGAATAAAAGAAATAAAGAATAAAACACTCGGCGAGCAGTCCTCTACTGCTCGTGCAAAAATTAGGGTGCAGCCCGCTGATCAGTATCCCAAAAACCGATCAGGCAAACGCAATAAAGCCTGCTAAGCTAAAAACCTGAAAAGGGCAGCTTAGGCAAAAGTTAGGGCATTGAGAGAAAAATGTCAGTTGCCTTCTAGAAAATCTATAAAAGACCAGTAGGCAGTAGGGGTTGACCATTAGAAATTGTTACCACTTCCTATGTACTTAAATTAATCTCATCAATGAACATGTTATAATTTTGCTAAGAATCTTGGTCTTATGAATGCATACATGTCTTTAGGTGAAATAATCACCGGTATGTGAACATCAATTTTTCTCTACATGTTACGCATCATTATTATTTATTCCTTTCACATGTAATCCAACAGAAATAAAAAGTTCCAAAGAAATCAAGCATATGTAAATTCAGAAAAAGTCTGCTGGATTGAGCCGCTAAGGACAATTCAGGCAAAAATTAAGACAGTCTGCTGCATTGAAAACCCAAAAGGGCGGTCCAAGCAAAAGTTAAGATAGAAGAAAAGAAAAGACTGTGGGATTGGAAACCTGGAAGGGCGGTCTCGGCAAGAATTAAGGCAAAAAGTAAAGAAAAAGCTTGCTAGGGTGAAAACCCGAAAGGGCGGTCTAGGCAAAAGTTAAAGCTAAAAAGAAAAAGTCCACTGGGCTGAGCCATCTAGGACAGTTCAGGCAAAAATTAGGATAAAAATAAAAAAAATATAAATGTTCGATAGGTCACCTTGCATGAAATGGCTTATGCAAAATTTAGAACATAACTCCTTCCCCTCACTATGACATCACTGGATAAAATACGAGTTCACAAAACAACGATACTCGCAATCTCAGTTCAGGAACAGTCAACATGCATAATAGTCAAATATCAAAAGTACCAATCTAAAGTTCACAATCAAAACAAGCCACGCAGGGCCTAAAAGTATCAAACAGTTCAAAAAGGCACTCATAACCTAAGCTGCTGAGGGATCCTGTCCCTAGCGACCCTCCTGAGTCTGGTCCTGAGTATCTGCTAGTAGATAATCTATGTCTATGGTCATATGGTCCTCGGCATCATCAGCACCAGTAGCCGGCTAGGTGGGATCCCTAATCTATAAAGTCCCTATAGCGGTCCTAGCATCATCAGCTACCTCAACATGCTAATCTACGCCCCTCTAAGTTACTCGATATGCAGAAAGATCATCCTCGGACTCATCATTAGAAAGAACCGGCATCTGCCTATCCTCTGTCACCCTCGTTAGCTGACCCCTTAGTGTCTCAATCTCAACCCTCGCCCGAGAAGTCTCGACCCTAGCTTGATCAACCACAGCAGTGGCTGCCCACAGCTGCTCCTCTAAAAATCTGGCTCTCTCCTCAGAAGCATCCAAATCTTGGGCGGACCGGCTACACTCCATGGCCAGCAAAGTCTGTAATGGAAATTATGAGATCAGTACATATATATAAATGTCATAGCATACATCATGCATAGTTTGTTGAGATTTTGTAGGTAGAAGAAACTTACTGAAGCTAGTGCATCTTGGGCCAATAGCAGATCCTGGATAGAAAAATAACCCCCGACCTATCCTCTCAGCCTCAAAAATAGTCACATGAAAGGAAAGGGTCACATCAGCATAAGACATCCTAAGTAATTACAATAATGGACAAAGTCAAAGGTAAAGGATTCCTTATATGAGTGGAGCTGGAAGAGGTAAAACTGATAGGCCAAACTGACTCATTAAGCTCCTTGATAGCTCACTTCCTCAAATGATCAAGGAGTTAGAAGAAAGTATTTAGCTCAGCTCGGAGGATGACCTCCCTCATAGATCCGAAAACTCAAGTCCGCTTCGCCGGCCGCTTAAGGGCAACAGCTGCAGCAATGGCAGATCTCTTCAACGTGGAAGTGAGAGGCTGTAGCAACAAAAATCAAACTTAAGATCACAGTTAATTTTAGAAAGCAGTAAGATATTCACAAAGGCCAAGTTAGAAACATACCTGAGAAAAACGGGTAGCAGACCTGGCCGAGTCCGCAGTACCACGGACTATAGATGGACCCCCACAGTTGCCCCTCGGTCCACCCTCCTCCTCGTCATCATCATCATTATCATCCTCACTGTCACTCTAGTGAAACTCCAGAGGCCTGTCCTCGTGATTATGTTGGATATGATGTATGCCCTTAAGGCAATTAGTGCGATATATCTTAATTATCTAATAGTATGAATAATTTGTTTAATGAATAAAGGCATTTAATCTTTTGTTTATATCAATGTGTTTTTATATATATTATAGCTTGTCAACTATATATTCATTGATGTATGTATGCAAAAGTCCTTGACGTATCATAGCATGAAGTCAGAGAAATTATAGTTGGACTATATTTAGTGGAACCTGCTTCATGTGCAATTATGATTATGTCCAAACTATCCCTAGTCATAGTTTCATCAAGAAAGGATATTGATAAAGCGAAAAGACTAGCATGTGGTCAACTTTCTTAGAAAGGGTCCAAGTAGTTAATCTCCTAAGGACTGAAGGCGGTGCCATAAGTTTGACACATGGATATATCTAGGAGATATATTGGAGACCGCAGTAAGATAAACACTTGGTATATATATCAATGTGTTAGTGTTTATCTTCATGCAATAAGCTTTGCGAATGTCCTTATACTTGAGATACTAGTTACCTTGTGTGGTACTATTGCTATACTTTGGGTCATTACTATGCACTCATTAATTTAGGGTGTTACGGGTGATTATAGGTATAGTGATGACAGCACATTGGTAAGCTGAGTAGTCGGAAAGAATCCATCGCTCCGGATATATTAAGGAGTTGTACCTGGCCACTTGTTGAAGTAATGATTGCCATAAACCTCCGATCAGAGTATGTGTTTGATATAAATGGTTTCTAGTCAAACACACTATGGTAAAAGGCAATATACTTTGGTAACAAGTAAACTACTGGGATAGCTTGGAGCAACCTCGCTATAAGTGGGTTAACACTTTAACCAAACCCTAAAACCAGATGGTACTAGTATTAAAGAATGGAAGGAATTTATCGCACTGGATAACTGTTACATTCATCGGGATTAAGTCATAAGCATAAATGACGTCGCGAGTAATGGGGGATGATAACCCTTGCTAGAGGCGTACTACAGTCGTTTAAGGTAATCGGGTTCTGTTCATGGTCTAGAACCTCGAGTCAATGGTTCCATTAGAACAAGGATTGGTTAAGCCTTAACAGCTCAATACTTTGGGATCCTATAAGGTCAAACACATTGGACCTTCATCGGACTAAGTAAAGAACTAATAGAATTATTCTATTACAAAAATATAACATGATAATAATTAGATTATTATTTGGTTGGACGAAGGATTTATTTTTGACATGTGACTAATTTAATTAGGGTCATAAATATATTGGCTAGATTGATTATATCAATTTTATAAGCCAAGGAATTTATCTTTGATCGGCAATTAATTTATTAGGGTCAAAAAATAAATATTTATTTAAAGAGGATTAAAAGTGGAATTTTGCCAGGGCGAGTTAAATTAAACCAAGAGTGCAAAATATGTTTTGTACAGGCTCGGGCGCACGAAAATACGTCGAAAGGTGCGCGAGCAATGCTAGGCATTGCTCGCAGCAGCCCATGGAAATGGGCTACCCAAACGCGCAGCCCATTGAGTGCGCCGCGAGCTGGGCTCGCGGCATGGGCCACGAGGCCCAGCTCATGCACAAGGCAGGCTTGCGAGAGCCTGCCTTGTGGCTGCATATGTAGTGTGCATTGCACGCTGCATATGGGGTGAAGCCCGTGGATCCACGGGCATGACCCGCATGGGATGGGAGTTTTTCTCCCATCCCACATTACTTTTTGGGGAGCAAATTTTTGCTCCCCAAGCCTATATATAGGATTCCCCTCTCCTCTTTTAAAAGTGCACCAACCTCAAAGCATAAATCCTAAGCGAGATATTTTTCTCTCAGGTAATTGAGCAAGTTATTTTATAGGAGCCTGAATTTATTCGGGGCACCTCTAGTTTATATTTTCGGGTAAGGCTTCTAGAGTGGTCTATCAACTACTCGAGGCTTCTTAGTTTTTCCTCTCGGGGAGGTTTTTGTTGGTGGGGTTCATGTGGATACTCATAGAGGCTATCCTACGCTTGGAAGCTTATGCAATAGGGTTCTGCTAAAGCACGCTTCAACTGGTAAGTTTTCTTTCTTTCTCTTTTATTATTAGGTCTTTTTCTTTAAGCGTTTTTAGACTTAATAATACGCTTAGGTTTTTTTGCACGCTTAGTTTATTTTATGCTTAGGTTATAGCTTAGACTTATAACATGTTTAGGTTATAGCTTAGAGTTATAACATGCTTAGTATAAAAAAAGGGTGCTAGCATATAATTTACAATTATGGTATGCCTAGCCCTTTTGCATGCTAACCTAGGTAGAGAATTATTTAGTTAAGGCTTTATTTAATTTATATACAACTTATGGGAGTTTCTGGGGACAGGGATAAAATTTTGAACTTCCACCATACCTGTTATGAATGTTGAATCTGACTGTCAGTTCCCAACAGATGAGTCCTATCACAAGGTGGAAGAAGGGAGGAATCAACAAACTCTGCATAAGGGCCCTCTTGAGACAGCACGCAATCTCCCTTGCCCAACAAGTACAGCAATGAGATGAGGCCAGAAGATGCCCACTGGGATCGGGGGAGGAATTAGTCTCTCCACCATGGCACTGGTCCTCCACCCCTAGACCCGCTCACCAAATACCACTCGTAGGAGAGTGGTGACTCTAAGACAAAGCGGCGATCATCCACACCAGCCCACATCCGCTCAATAGCTCCATGTATGACCAATCTCTCCCATGAGTCTCGAATAACATGTACAAAATAAATTCAATATGAGTATCGCGACCTAGTAAATACAGTTTATACTAATGGTTTATTGAAGTGTAAAATGCACGTTTACCATATCTGAGCGCAGCTGGCATAAGAACTCTTGGTACTACACTGTAGTTCAGGGCTGATTCTGCCAAGGCCCCATCCAACTAGATATGATGTGTGACGTCTCAGGCTACAGGGGTAAACCTGATCTAGGAATCAATTGGTACTTGAAAGCCCAGATCTATGAGACAAAGTAAGGATTAGTTGCAACACAAGTTCAGATAAAAGGTTAAAGCACAAGAGATCAATTTAGGATTTACCAATAGTATCAAATGGCAGATCTTAAGCTCAAACTGTATTTATGCTAGGATGGCCCGACACCAGTTGTTGCCTGATAGAGCGGTAAGGTTCTCCACAGTAGAGAGCAAACCATAGTTGAGGTTGCTCGAGTAAACTGGGAAGAAAACGATGGTAAGGAACGTCAGCAGGAAGGATCGAGCGTATTGGTCCCTCCTATCAGCTGTAATAGGATTAGGTTTTACAATCTAGTGAGCATACAGGTCCCTGTACTTGAGCTTGTTCATATCTCCCGGATAAAGCCCAAGTAATCTAGCAATGTAGGCCTTAACCACGGCCCAAGAATGCCATCGATTGGCTTAAACATCAAAGTGGACCACATCCCCGCTCCACTCTAGGCCTATAGTGGTGCACACATCCAAGGTAGTGATAGTGACCTCCCTGATGGGCAAGTGGAAAGTATGCATCTTCTCTAACCACCTCTCTATCAGAGTTGAAATGGCACCTGGGGCCACTGTCTTAGGTGCTTGAGGGATGGCCGTATTAATGTCACTGAACCCAAAGGAATCGATGAGGGTCAATAACTTTATATCCCCCGTAGGTCGGATCTCCTCGTACAACTTTCTATAGAAGTTCAAGGCTCCCACAGTCTTATATTGAAACTATAAAGATAGAATTACAATTTAATAGGGTTAGAACACAACAGAAAAGTAAGAAATCAAAAAAGGATTGCAGAAGGCAGAGTAGCAAACATTCTGTTCCTGAGGACAGGATCTGTAAGGTTAAGCTCCACCCGTACGGGTCCTAGAAGAGCACTTGTATCAAAAACGAGACCCGTACAGGTCCCCCCTCACTCGTACGGGTACCCTACAAGCAGTCCCTCTGTGAAAAATCTCCTAAAAATCCAAAATCATCCAATTTCAACCAAAGTTCATCCAAAACTATCCTAAAAGCATCCTAGGTTAAAGTTACATGCATCAGGCTCTATTCCAAGGTCTAAAACACCCTAATTCATGCCAAAATTCTAGAAATTGCTAAAGGATCAAAATTAGAAAATGGAGAATCAAGCAAAATTACCTGAAGTTTTGAGGCGTGGGTCTTGGGAGAAGGGATCAGTGGCACTTTAGAGACAGGAGTAAGCCCCAGTAATGAGTCTCCTCCATAAAATGCATACTCGATGGAAACCGAGCATTCTTGAAGCCCCGAACCGCCCACCAGGGGCAAGTTCTCGAGTCTAAGGGAGAAACGGCCGGCCTTTGGGATCTTTTTGTACATGTTTGGTTGATCGTAGGAAGAAAATTACCGGAATTATGAAATGGGAAATTTTGGTATGAGGCGGGATATGAGGGGGCTCATCTCCCTTTTAAAACCCTCGTCGGGGACCCATACTGGTCCCATCCCACTTGTACGGATCCCCACTTTTGAGAACCTTAATCGTATGGGTCTAGCCCACCCGTACGGGCCCTCTCTTGCCATCCAGGTATATATTTTTGCATCAGTATTTCAGCAAGCACCAGAAATTCATCCAGTCCAAGTTCGGGGCCAACCCCACTCTCCTTCAACCTTACATTTTTGTTATATTCGGGACAAGTCCCTTTGCTCACCTTGATCCTTGATTGAAGGGGCAAAATTATTTTTTGTTTTCACAAAAGTCAATCAAGAATCAAGGTAAGTCATTTTTTAATTGAGCACTAATCAGGAAAAAAAATTTTGTGTATAGGTCCATCCTAGCACAGGAGTTCTTCCCCAGCAAATGAGTTTTACAAGAAAGGGCCTCCTGAACAGAAGAGGCTTTACTCAAAGGATATCACTTCCCTCCCCAGCCGAGGAATCATTCAAGAGGCATACCCCCATTGTCAAGAATCCTAGGGGCACCTTACCCTAGGGTCATTCCCCAGCAGAGTCATCAGGTCGCAGGGGCATCCCCCCACTTCCCAGTAGTGGAATCATCAGGTCCTAGAGGGCATCTCCCCACAGACCTAGGGGCATTCCCCACTTCCTAGTATCGGAATCATTAGGTCCTAGGGGCATCCCCCCACAGACCTAGGGGCATCCCCCCATAGACCTAAGGGCATCCGCCCACTTCCCAGTAGCTGAATCATCAGGTCCCAAGGGCATCCCCCTATAGACCTGGGGTATTCCCCCCATTTCCCAGTAATGAAGTTGTCAAACCCTAAGGGCACCCACCCTAAGAGCATTCCCCAGAGGCAAAATAAGCATCTATCGGGCCAAACCCAACATTCCTCCACATAGTTTATAGTCTATCTTATCCACACATTATTATTCTTAATTGAAGGGGGAAAAATATTTTTTTTTCATAAAAGTCAATTAAGAATAAAGAGGTGTTTGCTTAGGCAATGACTAACTCAATGTTTGGTTACTACCTCTTTTCAGGTCATTCAAAATTCCTCTGTCAGGAGAGTCGATCCGCCTTAAGAAAGGGATACGAGGAGAAGTCATCCTCCTTAAGAAAGGGATATATCATCAGCCAAGAAAGTCATCCCCCTCGGGAAAGGGATAAGCCAGTTAGGAGAATCGATCGGCCTTAAGAAAGGAATACGAGGAGAAGTCATTCGCCTTAAGAAAAGGATATATCATCGTTTAGGAAATTCATCCGCCTTAGGAAAGGGATACGCTAGTCAGGAGAGTCAATCCGCCTTAAGAAAGGGATACTCACACCTTACCTAATAGAGTCACTAGGGATGAACAGTAGCAAAGGAAAGTCATCCGCCTCAAGACAAGGATATGCATTGGCAAAGGAAAGTCATCCACCTCAAGAAAGGGATACGTGTCGGTAAAGGAAAGTCATCCGCCTCAAGAAAGGGATACACACCCATAAAGGAAAGTCATCCTCCTCAGAAAAGGGATACACGCACTGGCAAGGAAAGTCATCCACCTCAGGAAAGGGATATGCATTGGCAAGGAAAGTTGATCTGCCTTAAGAAAGGGATACGCATTCGCAAAGGAAAGCCATCCGCCTCAAGAAAGGACACCCGAGAAAGTAGTTCACCTAAAGAAAGGAACTCGCCCCTATCATCACCTCAGGTATGATTTATCCTTGCTCACATCGTGAGATCATATAGATCCATATCTATAGTGATCCTGTGAGGGTCAGTCTATAAGCACTGGATTTTAATGACCCTTCTCACGAAACTATGATGAGAGCTATATGATGCAATGGCTTTCAAGTGTTGTCTATCAGAGGTCTTCCTACTGCTGCAGAGTTGAGTTTGGCCGAAGTCCGGAGACCTAATCTGCCCTAAAGTACCAATACGGGTTCTGTCTGGTGGTACGGATCCACTGGCAGACCTGTATGGGTAGATTCCTCTATACATATAGAGGGGGCCCAGTATGGGTCCCCTAGTACCCGTACAGGTAGGGTCTCACCCGTACGGGTCCTCTGATTTCCTAAATAGCCTCTTTTGGAAGCTATCTCTTACTATTTTCAAGAAAAGGCAGGTCTTGAATGCAGTTTATTGCATTCAGACCTGACTCTCACCCTATAAATAGGGCCTTTTCCCCTCATTTTATAACACACACATCTCATATGAAATTTATACTAAAACTCTAGCAATTTCTATAGGTATAGAAAAGGTATAGTGGGGGTATATGAAGTATAAAATAGGGACAAAACCCATTCTTTGAGGTTTTGTCCACATTTTGTTCATTCCTAACTTCGTTTATTAGATTTAGGGGAGATTCTATCCATACAAATACTCACCTAAATAGTCCTACTTCATCATCTACTTTGGCTGAACTCTCTCAACAGTAAAGGGATCATCTCAAAGTGGATTCACGCTGCAAAGGTAATGCTCCTGAGTTTCAAAGAGACTCACATCTCAGTTATTTCATTATTAATATTCTCTCTTTGTTCTATTATATCTGTTCCTTTCGTTGCCTTTTCGGGTCTGGTCCTAACCCATATGAGCCTTATTGGCACAATATCTCCCGAAAGATATGAAATCGGTGCGCTATACTCATATAGAGGGAAATCCCTTTTATTTTATTTTTATGTCATTAATCTATTAATGTGCAAACTAAACTAAACTGAGTTTCTGCCTGGGACCAGATAGGACCCGTACGGGTACCCCCCATCCGTATGGGTACCAGCCCTAGATAAAACCTAGAATTCACTTTTAATAGGGTAAAAATCAATCAGACCCACCATATGCCATGCAATCATTTTCACTAATAATCTGGTAAATCGACCCATAAAAGTTAAAATGTGTTTTCACAACAAAACACGTTGAAGACCTATTATTTCTCCCCAATCCTAGAAACCGCCCGGGTAGTATTGATCGTAAAACCACCATGCTGACATAATCACATTTTTATCAACGATATGCTGAACTTATGATATGCTATAAACTGTGCTAACATATGTGGATGTAGGGGAATTTATTTCATTTTGTTTTATAACTTAGAACAAATGTATAGGTTCTCTTTGCAATTTTTCCCATTTTTCCCCCGGTTGTAATTTTAATTCCCCCATTTATTGTTTGTACTTTATTATAATATGTAAATGCATGTAATGAGTGTGAAAGAGTGTAGAAATAGGATTTCTATGATAATTCCCTAAATGATGAAAACTAAAACGGTTGTACGCGGTGAATGTAATTTTGAATCAACTAAATAAGAAATAAGTGACTCATCCGATACCCGAAACCATACCAAAACTCTTTCCCAAGTAGATAACTTGGGTGGCGACTCTATCAATTGTATCGAGATTTATATCTCGATTCTTTTATTTATTAAAATTGCCTTATTGTGCAAACATTAACTAAACATGTTTTGTCATGCCTAAATCCAACCAAACTGCAAGTAGGCCCTGCCTTTCACTCAAGCACCAAGGGAGACCCATACATCATCGACACCTCATAGCAGATATAACCCTCTTTATCAGGAAGAAAAGGATGATGTCATTCTCATCTAAATATATGTTGATGACATTATCTTTAGAGCAACTGATGAGAGGATGTGTGAAGAATTAAGCTCACAAATGAAGAAAGAATTTGAGATATCTATAGTGGGAGAACTCAACTTCTTCCTTAGTCTTTAAATTAAGTAGAGTTTGAATGGGATTTCATAAATTAGTCCAAGTACACTAAGGAGATACTGAAGAAGTGTTAAATGGACAAGAGCGAGCCAATGTCCGCTCCAATAGGATCATATACAGTCCTGTCAAAGGATTGTGATGGTGGAGAGGTTGATTTAAAGCTCTATAGGGGAATGATTGGATCACTTCTATACCTAATTGTAAGTAGACCAGATATATATTATGTTGTGTGCTACTGTGCAAGGTATCAAGCCAATCCAAAAGACTCACACCTTAAAGCAGTCAAGAGGATACTGAGATACTTAATAGGATCTATAGAAGTAGGCCTATGGTATCCTAGTAATTGGAATTTTACATTGCAAGGGTATACAGATGCTGATTATGGCAGAGATATTCTTGAAAGAAAAAGTACATCCAGAGGATGCCACTTTCTTGTAGATTGCTTGGTGACATGGTATAGCAAGAAGCAAACCTCAGTAGCATTGTCAACTACTGAAGATGAATACATGGTTGCCAGAAACTATATTGCTCAACTCGTATAGATCAAACAATAATTAGAGGATTATGGAGTTCAAGCAAGATGTGTGGATGTAATGTGTGACAACAAAAGTGCAATTAATGTGTCAAAAAATCCATTCCTACATAGCAGGATGAAGCATGTCAACATTAGGCATCATTTCATCAGAGATCATGTCATGAAGAAGGATGTAATGTTGGTCTATATTCCAACAAATGAGAAAAGGGAAGATATCTTTTCTAAGACACTAAGTAAAGATCAATTCAACAAGCTAAGAGAGGCTATTGGAATGTCAAATCCAATTTAAAGAAGGATCCAGAAGACAAAGAGCAGTTATTTCAGTCTTCAACTAATTAAGAAATCAAGGAAGAAAAGAGAAGTGAGTCAATTCTAGATCCAGAAGGAAATATTGCCAACTCCGCAGATAAGAAAGACAAATGGCAGTAAAAGCGCGAAAAAGTAACTATACACGTTTTGAATTGCAAAAGTTTATTGGGCAAAGCACGCGTGGTAAAATTACAATAGTTATGAGAGGATAAACCGTTCCAATTCTCTGGTTTAAACACCATTAGTCTCTTTCCTCAAATTTTAACTACCACCTCATTGATCCAACTAAATATAATTACATCTGGATTACCATATTACCCTCACTTTGAAAATCTATAAAAAAAAGTCTCCAAAATCCATCTTCTTCTTCACACAAGTAATCAATCTACTAATACTCTATAGAAAAATTTCTAAAACCTTAAAACTCTCAAAGTTTCTTTCAAAACCACACAAATGGCAAATACCCAAGCTAAAACCACCCCTCCTTCAAAGAATGCCTTCCAAGTAGAGAATCTCCTAGATACAGACTTCATTCTAGTGAAACGTATAACTTCAGACACAATTGTCCCCTTTAATTATCTGGGTGATAATTTCCTATTCTCAACTAAACCACACGCCCAACTTATAAAAGACCAACATCTAGAGGTCTTCCTCCAAATGAAAACCGCAACCTATCCAATCCCTATAAAGGAGTTTTACAATTAAAACCCACACTTACTATAATGCACTCCGAACGACGATGCAAGGAAAAGTGATCACTTTAACTCTGGAATTCTTTACAACTCACCTCGATATGAAGAATGAAGGAGTGATAATGAGGACGGATGATGACGAGCAGACAATAAAATATGATCCAAATCCCTGGGTCCCGAAGAGATTTTTTAGAGATAAATGTTCAACTCACTAGTCAGAAACACCAAGGCTTCTCCAAATCTTTTTAACCAAGTTTTTTTATCCGAAAGGGGTCACTAACTACTACTTCCTCCTTTCAACACTGTGTTCTTCAACACTAGGTAGAAAGCAGGGTCCTTAACGTGCCATGGAGCCCTAATCACCCAAATCCTCACAGTCAATGGGATTGACTTTACTGAAGAAGAGGCTATTGAAGGAAAAGCAATTTTGGAAAATAATTTCCTAAATCTGACCCATGGAGAGAAATGGGATGAAGAAAAGGCAATTAGGCAGAGAAGATAGAAGCAAGAAAAAAAGCAGGGTCTAGAAAGCTAGAGGAACAATTGAGAAGGCTCTGGTTGCAAAAGGGCAAGAACCACAAAGCCCAAGGCTTAGAGAAAGATTAATCTGAAGCCTATGGTGGAGGAACTGGTAGATGAGGATAACTTAACTCCTACCCAAATCATGACACAAGCTCTGGAGCAATCTAAGCCTTGAAGGAGACTCATTAAGGTTGTTGCAAAGAAGGGAAAGAGTATTGAGACACCGAAGGCGATTATAAAGCACCAACTTTCGGAGATAGCAGACTCTATTATTGCTGGAAGAAAGAAGAGGGCTGGTCAAACTCTATAAGATATCCTTGAGGAGGATGCTATCGTTGAAAGGAGTGCCACTGAGGAAGAATAACCATTACAAAAGAGAAAGCAGTTGTTAAGGGGCTAACTTTCACTCAGGCTCTAAGATCAAAAAGAGCCAAACTGGAACTAAAGAAGCTAGCATCCAGAATCTCCATCAAGGAACCTTCCCCTAAACCTACCACAACAGAAATAATGGCTCAGGGAAAGCTAAGCAAGGAAAAGAATGTGGAGATAACAGCCAGAACCCTTCATCTAGTGGATTTAAAATATAATGAGATGATGGCAGCTATTAAATAAAATCTCAAGGCCAATCAGCTTACAAAAGATGGACTCGGAGGCTCATCCGGAGCATCAAGCCAAGCCATTCTTCCAGTAATACCTACTCCACCAATTATGGTTTCTCCTCTAGATCTCCAACATCTACATGAGGACTATACTTAAGAAGACCTAGATAATATTAACTTCCAAGCATGAACAGAACCTCTTCCAGAATCCTTACTAAACCCAGAGATTGCTGATATTGAAGTTATTGAGCTTGAAAGTCTTGAAAAGGCACCTGCAGGGGAGATTGAGGACACTACCAATCTTCCGGAGAATACAAAAAAGAAGGAAGTTATTGAGCAAACAAAGGTAACACTTGATCCTATAATTAATAATGTTGTTGAATTGGTCATTGAAACTAGGAACGTTGAAAAATAAACCAACTTAGATGCAAACTCTCAAAATGCATCTAAGGAAGTTGAGCTAAGCCCGGAGCTAAATGCACCAGAGAAGGGAGATAGTCTATGATCCAATGATACACTACTATAGTAGACTCGAAGGGCGAGGCCACTCCAGAGGATAGGATGGAAGAAAAAGGAGAAGAAAAGAAGGGATCTCAAGAAAAAAAATCCTCTAGCGCCAAAGAATCCAGTAGTGAATTCAGAAATGAAAATGGCTCAAGCTCAAGTAGTGAAGAAACTTTAACAAATAGTAAAGACAGGAGAAAAGTAACCAAGGCAAAGATTCCCCCAAATTTTTCTGTCACAAGACCAGAAAAGGTAAGAATGGCTCTAAAACATTTAGAGGAAGCTGCCCTGGAGGGAAAGCAAAAAGCTGATACTCTCTAGCCACTAATCTGGGAGATGTGCCAAAGGTTTCTTGCCATTGAAAACCTGATCAAAAGTCAATCACTCTCCCTGAATATGAAATCTGATATTGAGGGCATATAGACTAAGCTAAATAACCTTAAGGAGAAAGTCAACCAGTTCCCTCCTATTAAGCAAGTAGCAAAGACATCACTTTCTAAAATTACTCATGTAATAAATCAGCTTTCCTCAGCAATCACAACTTCTAACAGATCTGCAGCTCAAGCTGCCACCGTAGTAGAAAACAATTGTGCTACAATTCTAGGGCATATTACCTCCACCTCAACTGGCCTCAAGACTGAGCTAAAGGAGTACATTGATACCAAATTTAAAAACTTGCAAAAATTCATTCCCTATACTCTCACTAAATCCCTAAAGGAAACTTCCTCCAAACTTACCTCACTCACTGAAGAGCAGCAAGCTTTCAAGGAACAGCTCAAGAAGTTTCTCAAAGAAGAACTCCGAAAGCTCCTTGAGAAAGTTGTGGATGATATGAGCAGCGATTGTCGAAACTAACTCACCTTTATTTCTGAACTCATTGGCATATAGAAGCAAACCTTTGATATTAAGCTCCGGCACCTCAACTCAAGCATCCACAATAGAACTAAAACCGTACAGATTAAATAAAGCTACTCAATACTGGTATGACTATTTTAAGTATCACTACTCCTTCTTCATCTACTTCAACTCCTACTTTGGCTATTCCAGAGAGCCTACTTCTTCCTTTCATTCAAGAAAACATCCAATGCATTCGGGACATGGGCTTCAACGGATATTAATGCTCCCTTACTTTACTCTGGGGTATGTTTCCATTTATGGATAAGGAATATCGGGAGTATGCTCTTTCCTTGCATCTGAATCTAACAAAGCCATATGCCCAACTCCGGAAGCTTATTAAGCCAGTGCACCTCAATCTTGCAATAATAGACAAAGTACTTGAGCAGCGCTTAGCAGGTAATGAAGATTACTCTATTTACTCAGCAACTTGGTAGAAGAAATGGGATAAACACACCTACATGGTAATAGACCCCCTCGAAAGATGCAAACAAAAAGGGGGAGAAGGAAGTCACAGAGCAAGGATGAGTAGTTAGCTAATTTAATTTTAAAATACCATATAATAGCTAGCTACTATATTTTTCACTTATAATTTTAGTATCTACAATCCGGCACTTCATTGATGTTAACTATTGTTAACTGTAGAAGTTATATAGTGAAACATGTTATTCAAAATTTATGCTTCTAAGTACAACTATCAACTGTACTAGTAACACTTAGAAGCTATAAAGCAAAAATTTTGAGGAGCTAGGATGCTAGATTATGGCGGAGTTAATCAGTAAATGACTAACTATCAAGAATCATACTTAGCTCATATTCCTTAGTTAATGCTCATTGTACTTAGGTTTTTGTTTCCATCAAATGGGGGATATTGTTAGGAAACAATGATCTGGATGAAGTCAACTTAAACCAACAATCTAGAAAATAAGTTTGAAGAAAACAAAATGCCCAAGTCCAAGGACGGATCTGGACAAAATATTGAAGACCACAAATCCTTAAGTCCAAGAAGAGAGCATCTGATTAAAGTTTGGAAAGGAAACAACTTCAAACCCCTTAAAGAGAGCATCCGAAATAGATCATCATTGAATAGCATCCGGAATAAGATTGAGTCTGAAGACATCTGGAAGACTCATTTCTCAAGCAAAAGGAAATTTTCAAATATTCAAATTCCCTCCAACATTGGTCTGAAGTCAACAACCTCCTTTTTACCTGGGATAGGGAAAAAGTGACATCTTGCATGCAAATTATATAAGGATAAAAGGACTGACATGGAGAGAGAAAAAGGCAATAACCTTTTTAACCTAGACCAATGGTATGGCGCGTGGAGCTCAAACAATTGACAAAGCTACCTAAAATTTAGTAGTACATAAAATGCCAAATAAATGACGGCTGACACCTATGTCTCGCTAATCCCAATAATTCAAATGGGCCAATCAATGAGTCTAATGGACAAATCAATGCTCCGGAAGTGCCATCTCATATCTGATCAATGGTGAAGATCTAACACTATTTCAATGGTACACAATGGCTACATTTATAATCAAAGCCGATAAAAGGGAAGCGTCACAAGTTGAGAAGATGCTGGTTGATTTCACATAAGCTATTACATTGAGAATTCGAGTTATTCAATCAGTGACTTTAATCCCTCCAAGAACCAAAAAATCAAATCTTTTTGTAAGAATTCTTAAGTGACATTATAAACTTGAAGAATCCAAAATCCCAAACCTTTGATAAAACAAAGTGTAAAGAATCTCCCACTTGGGTGAGTAGTAAGATGGGACTCAACTTGAACAAGAGAGTTTGAGTGGTATATCCCTGTAGGACTCAGCTTAGACTTGGATAATTTAAGTGGTATATCCTGTTAAAGAGAGAGGACTCAGCCAGAATTTGGTGCTTTGGTGGTATATCCTACTTCCGGAAGAAAGGTTATCTTCTGGAGATTATGGGAAAGGACTTAGCTGAAGATCGGTGTCTTTAGTGGTATATCCTACATCCGAAGGAGAATAAATCTCCGAAGACAACTGTAAAGGCTTGAATTCTTGCCCATGAAAGGAATTCCACTAATGGACTTAAGCTCGGAGGAGGATACTCCGGGGACTGGATGTAGGTGAGGCTGAAACAGTATAAAATCCTTGTGTTTGATTTTCTTTAACCTTTTTATTTTATTGCATTATATCTCATATCTGCATCATCCAGATCCATTTAATCTGGAATTAAATCAAACACGCTACACAAGACTTTTTAAAGTCTAAATATTCTGCAAAAAAGGGTCATTCGCCCCCTCTAACCTTTAATACATACGCACATGGACCAACAAATTTATTTCACAAAATAGATATATATGGTATTATGTTGGTATATTGCTGGTATTCTAGTTGTTTGGATGTTGTTTTATTTGATTTCTTTTACAAATTAGACTGCAATTGCTCTATTGAATAAGTTCTAGTATAAAATTGTTACAATCTTGTTTGTTTTGCTTGGTATAATGGATTTCAATAGTTTTGGAACTTGTCACATGGTACATTGCTGGTAAAATGCTAGTATTAAGTGGATTTTGGTTCATTACTTACATAAAACTTATGCTTATGATTTTTTTCATCACACCAGGTGTAATGCTTGTATAATGCTGGTATAATGTTGTTTTAACTTGAATTCTTTCACAAAATTAATAATTATAGCTTTGTTTACTTGTATCTAGTATAATGCTGGTATATTACTGGTATAATGATTGTATAATTGCAGTTTTTTCATTTTCTCTCACAAAATAGATGTATCTAGTTTCGTTTAATTATATCTGGTATATGCTGGTATAATGATTGTATAAATGGCAACTTTGATTTAGTTTTCTTTTACATATTGCTCCTTGAGTTTTTTTTCGTTTATCTTGTATACTGCTGGTATAATGCTACTATAAATCTTCTTTTTGGTTTACTTATCTCACAATATAGATACTTGTAGTTTTTTTTGTCCATCCAGTATAATGCTAGTATTATGCCGGTATATATGCTTATGTTGATTATTTTTTGTGATTACTCTAGTTTATTGTTTTGTTTTATCACACCCAGTATATATCTAATATAATTCTGGTATAAACGATGTTTTTGACTGATTTGTTCTTAAATAGGTACTTTAATTATATTTTATGATCAATGCCTATCATAAAAACTGATTTTTCTACTTTTCTCATGTTTTATTAGGTTCGGCAATAGATGAAGAACTTGATACTCCTGTCGTAAATGGTGAGCAGGTCGACTCTCGCCTTGAACTAGAACTTGATCCATCAAGCTCAATTTGCCTACAATCGTCTAAGGATGATCATTTTGCTTATATTCAAAATATTACAAATATTATGATGGATGAGATAAAAAAAAAACTTTGAAGATCAAGAGTTGATTGATGATGGATTAGAAGGCAATGAGATTTTTGATCCTATGATTGATTACGTAAAGGTTGGCTAGATATTAGCAGGAATTCTCCTAGACCAAATAACAAATTCCCCCCCCCCCCCAACGCTTATCTATATTTCATTTCTATTTGGCTGATAGATCTCTCTCATCCGTAGGTTGTGGATGACACTCTGTTGGACCTTTATTGTTGTTCTTTTGAGGAATTCACTAAAAATTGATTCCTCTAGTCTTTTCATCACATTTGTAGGAACATTTTGTTGTAGGAATGTAATTGCTTTGTATTTTGATGTCACTTGAACACTAGTAGGCCAGATTAAATCTTCTGGGAATATAGGCTTGTATGCTGCATTGCTATTAAGCAAATTGTTAAGAAAAGATTATTCAAAAATACCATGATACCAGGTTTGTACCAGTTGTGTAGATCATTCAAAAGCATAATCATCTATTCTACCAAAGAAAACACAGTTTATGCCAATATTATACCAAATTTGTATAATGTATGTGTTAGATATGATGTATACCCTTAAGGCAATTAAGGCGATGTATCTTAATTATATATTGGTACGAAAAAAAAAATTTAATTAATAAAGGCATTTATTCTTTTATTTATATTGATGTGTTCATATATATTATAAATGGTTAAAATATATTCATTGATATCTTTGTACAAAAGTCCTTGACATAAACATAGCATGAAGTGAGAGATATCATAGTGGGACTATGTTTGGTGAGACCTGCTTCATGTGCAATTATGATTATGTCTAAACTATCCCTAGTCATAGTTTCATCAAGAAACGATATTGATGAAACAGCAAGGCTAGAAGGGTCCAAGCCGTTAACCTCCTAAAACTAAAGGTGGTGCCTTGAGTTTGACACATGGATATATCTGGAAGATATATTGGAGAATTTAGTAAGATAAACACTTGGTATATATATCAATGTGTTAGTGTTTATCTTCATGCGGTAGGTTTGCAAATATCCTCATACTTGAGATATTAATTACCTTATGTGGTACTATCGATATACTTTGGGTCATACCTATTCACTTATTAATTTAGGGTGTCACCGGTGATTATGGGTATAGTGATGACAACACGTTGATAAGCTATGTAGTCGGAAAGAATCCATCGCTCCGGACATATTAAGGAGTTGTACCTGGCCGCTTGTTGAAGTGATGATTACTATAAACCTCTGATCAGAGTATGTGATTGATAGAAAGAGTTTCTAGTTAAAACACATTATGGTAAAAAGTAATATACTTCAGTAACAAGTAAATAACTAGGATAGCTTGGAGCAACCTCGCTACTAGTGGGTTAACACTTTAACCAAACCCAATGAACCAGATGGTACTAATATTAAAGAATGGAAGGAGTTCATCGCATTGGACAACTATTGCATAAACTAGGATTAAGTCATAAGCACAAATGACGTTCCGAGTAATGGGGGATGGTGGACCCTTGCTAGAGGCGTACTACAGTCATTTAACGTAATCGAGTTATATTCACGGTCTAGAACCTGGAACCAATAGTGCCTATAGAACGAGGATTGGTCAAACCATAACAGCTCAATACTTTGGGATCCTATAAGGTCACACACATAGAACTTTCATCGGACCGAGTAAAGAATTAATAGACTTAGTCTATTAGGAGAATATTAAATGTGGGATGGTTAGATTATTACCTGGTTAGACCAGAGAATTTATTTTGACCGGTAACTAATTTTATTACGGTCATAAATAAATTAAAGTGTTGATTAAATGATTACATCATTTTCTTATTAAGCCGAGAATTTATTTTGACCGGTAACTAATTTTATTTGAGTCATAAATAAATTAAAGTGTTGATTAAAATGATTAAATCATTTTCTAGTTAAACTAGGAATTTATTTTGACTAGGAACTAATTTTACTAGTGTCATAAATAAATTAAAATGAATAAATTATTTTTTTAGTAAAGATAGTAATTTATTTTGCCCGATAAGTAATTTTAGTAGGGTCATATATAAATTAAAAGAAAGGAAGATTAAAAGAGAATTTTGTCATGGACGTATAAATTTATTTATAGGATTCAAACATGCAAAAGGGTCAGCCCAAAAGAGGGGGGCTTGTGGCATGGGCCGCAAGCCGACAAGGAGCTTGCCTCGCAAGTGGCTTAGGCGGCAAGCCAAGCATAAGCTTGCCGCCCAAGTTAAGGAGTAGGATGGGGTTTTTCCCCATCTAAGAATTTAATGAGGGGAGCTCCCCCTCTCCCTAAAAAAGGAGCTCTCCTCCACCTCATTTCAACACACCAACATCTTTTTCTCCTCTCTCTAGTTTTGTATTTGAGATTCTTTAAATAGTTTTCACAACTAACTAAGAGGGATTTCTTTGTTAATATTTTTGGGTGGGCTTTTGGAGTGGTCTAGCAGCTACTTAAAGCTATGCGGTTTTTCTTCATTTGGAGGTTTCGGTTGGTAGGGTTCATGTGGATACTCATAGAGACTATCCTACACTTGGAGGCTTGTGCAAGAAGGTTCTGCTAAAGCACGCTTCAACTGGTAAGTCTTCTAATTCTTCTTTAATTATTAAGTTATTTTCTTTAAGCATTTTTAGACTTAATAATTATTATGCTTAGGTTATTTTGCATGCTTAATTTATTTTATGCTTAAACTATAACTTAGAGTTATAACATGCTTAGTAAAATATATATTTATGCTAGGATATAATTTAGAATTATGGTACGCCTAGCCTATGCATGCTAACCTAAGTAGAGAATTTATTTAGTTAAGGCTTTAATTAATTTATATGCAACTGATAGGAGAACCTAGGGACAAGGGACAAAATTTTGAATTTCTGCATGCCTGTTATGCATGTTCAAAGTGACTGTCAATTCCTAATAGTATGAAGAATAAAAATCTTAATAATTTATTTTATGAAAGAAACCAAAGAAAAACTACTTTATCCCAGCATTATACAAGGTGTGAAGAAAACAAAACCATAATCATCTGTCTTATGAATTAAATCAAACAAAACTTACTTTATACCAGCCTTATACAAGGTTTAAAAAATAGAACCAAACATAATCATAATGTTTTATAAATGAAATCAAACTAAAACTACATTTATACCAGCATTTTATCAAGTGTAAACAACCAGAACCTTAAGCATCCATTTGATAAATGAAATCAAACAAAAACAACTTTATACTAGCACTTTACAAGCATTTTAATAGGTGTGATTAAAGAATACCTTAAGCATCCATTTTATGAAGGAAACAAAACAAAAATCACTTTATACCAGCGTTTTACCAGCAATATACAAGGTGTTATTAAATAAAACATTAAACATTTATTTTATGAAAGAAACTTAACAAAAATCACATTATACCAGCATTTTAAGAGCAATATACAAGGTGTGATTAAAGAATACCTTAAGCTCCATTTATTGAAAGAAACAAAACAAAAACCACATTATACCAGCATTTTACCAGCAATATAAAGGTGTGATCAAAGAATACCTTAAGCATCTATTTTATGAAAGAAACAAAACAAATATCACATTGTACCAGGATTTTATTAGCAATATACAAGGTGTGTTAAAGAATACCTCAAGCATTCATTTTATGAAAGAAACAAAACAAAGATCTCATTATACCAGCATTTTACCAGCAATATATAAGGTGTGATTAAACAAAATATTAAACATTCAATTTATGAAAGAAACAAAACAAAAATCGCATTATGCCAGCATTTTACCAGCAATTTACAAGGTGTGATTAAAGAATACCTTAAGCATCCATTTTATGAAAGAAACAAAACAAAAATCACATTATACCAGCATTTTACTAGCAATAAAAGGTGTGATTAAACAAAATATTAAACGTTTATTTTATGAAAGAAACTTAACAAAAACCACATTATACCAGCAATATACAAGGTGTGATTGAAGAATACCTTAAGCATCTATTTTATGAAAGAAACAAAACAAAAAAAAGCATTTTACCAGCAATATGCAAGGTGTGATTAAAGAATGTCTTAAGCATCCATTTTATGAAAGAAACAAAACAAAAATCACATTATACCAACATTTTACCAGCAATATACAAGGTGTGATTAAAGAATACCTTAAGCATCCATTTTATGAAAGAAACAAAAAAATCACATTATACCAGCATTTTACCAGCAATATTAAACATTCATTTTATGAAAGAAACAAAACAAAAATCACATTGTACCAGCATTTTACCCGCAATATACAAGGTGTGATTAAAGAATACCTTAAGCATTCATTTTATGAAAGAAACAAAACAGAAATCACATTTTACCAATAATATACAAGGTGTGATTAAATAAAATATTAAATACTTATTTTATGAAAGAAACTTAACAAAAATCACATTATACCAGCAATATACTAGCAGTATACCAGATGCGATTAAACATAACATTAAATATCTATTTTACGAAAGAAATCAAACAAAAAACAGCTTCATACCAGCATTATACCAGCATTATACTAGCAACATACTATGTCTGATTAAACATAGCAGTAAACATCTATTTTATGAAAGAAATCACACAAAACAACTTTATATCAGCATTATACAAATAATTTACCAGATGTGATCAAACAAAACATTAAACATCTATTTTATGAATGAAATCAAGCAAAAATAGTTTCATACCGGCATTTTACAGGCATTGTACAAGATGTGTATCAACTAAACCTTAATTTATGATAGAAATCAAATGAAAACCATTTTATATTAGGATTATACCAGTATGATAGAAATATTAATCAATAAAAGCTATTCAATTGTACTTTATACCTCTCTTTTTTCTAAAACATTTGTTTCTTCTCCACTCTCTTGTTGTCCTACATTTTGGCTTGTGATAGTTTGTCTCTTTGTTGTTTTTTATGGAGAAGGTGAAGGATTTTGGTTTGCTTTTCTCTTTGATGCCATTTCCTTCATATTATCAACAATTTGAATTAGTTAAGATTTAGAATTTAATTACAAGAATTACAATTTTGTTTGTCAGTTACGTACCTTTGATTTGCCGATTGTATTCTTCGATTATAGTTTTATAACTGAAATGTAGAGTGATGTGCGATTTTGAAGGGTTTGAAATTGATTTTAACGTTTTTAGATCGTGTTGTGGAGGAGAAGGGCGTTTGAATTTCAGTGAACGTAAGGAAGCTGTTGAATTTTGGTGGAACATATGAAAGTTGTTGAGAGCCCTGTTTTTTGTTATGAAAGTTGTGGCCCAAAATTCTACTAAAAATTCTTAATGGGCTTTAGTCAAGATGTGTACTTTTTCTCATTATTTACTATAGCCCAGCCCGAGCCTGCCAAAATCTGGAGATTTATGGGCCATACTGAATTTTCTACAAAATACCTGAGCCCAACTCAATGAACTATGTTTATCTTTATTACATATTTATATATTATTTTTAATAATTATTTTCCACTTCTATATTTTATACGTAATGGATTTTTTTACTTCAAAAATCCAGTAGCATTAGAGTAGTTCATAGGGCAATAATTTAAAAATGTTCAAGAAAATGCGTTCACTCAGTAAAATAATACAACTAAATAAACAGCCAGGTGCTGCCATAAATGGAAAACTATTGGGAACTGGTGAACACATCGCAAGACTGTTCAGAGGTATAACCATCTCTACATGTATGTTATATCACCATATAAATCAAAAACCCAATTCTAGCATACATAAGGCTGACGGTCACATATGAAGTGAAAAATGATGCAATAGGTCCTACTATGTATTAAAAATTTCAAGAAAATATGTAATTATAGATAACATTTAGACTTATTTATATAATATTTATTTTTTTATTTTTTATATAGCTGATTTAAAATTTGAAAAGAAAAAATTATTTATGGGTCGGACTTGAGAATGACCTTATAAATTCGGTTCAAACCCAACCTAAATTTAAAGTTTTAAAATATGAACTAGATCAAATTTGGATTGATAATTCTACTAAGAAATTCAATAAAATCCGACTTAAATCCGGCTCGGTCAATCTAATGAACAGGTCTATAAGATACTTGACTAGCGAATAGAGAAGATGGGCTGGGTTATTATTGTTTTAGAATCTCAATGGGAAATTAATATTTAGGTGACAAGACTTTCCATAAAATTAATATTTAGGTGTCATCCTGGAATAACTATTTTGTATGAATCTAATACAAATAAATGAAAAATAATAGGCAAACATATTTATGGTCCCCTTTAAATTTAGTATATTTTATTATATGTCAATTTTAACTATTAAGTAAATCACTTTACTCCCTAAAATTGGTAAAATTGATACAGTTTGCGTCCTTAGTATCATGTGTCAGTTTTTGATTGGTTTGACTTTTCAAAGATGTCATTTTTTAGATTTTTCCCCTCCAATCAGAAGTTGACACGTGACATTGAGGGAGCAAACTGTATTAGTTTTACCAATTTTAGGGGGTAAAGTGATTCACTTAATAGTTAGAAATAGCATGTAACAAAACGTATCAAATTTAGGGGATAATGAATACATTAAGCCAAAATAATATGAAATGTGATAGACATGTTTTAAAGGTGGAACAAAAATTCTTTTCATTTTAGTTAATTAGGAATAGCCATTCTATGAGAGACGAAGTAAAAATTCTTTTTATTCCGACAATGATGAATTCAAGACAATAAATTTTTGAAATAATAAAGAATGTTTTTTTCTTTTTTTTTTTTTTTTGAGAAAAGGAGTGTATTAAGATTGAATAAGATGGGTAATACATCAGGCGGTGTATTCATCCAAGTCCCTATTTCCTTATTAAAATGCACTCCTCGTATTAAGTATGAGCTAAAACATTAGCTTCTCTAGGCACGAGAATTGAGATCGAACAGTGTAGGTCTCGACTCGATTCGTGAAAGAAAATAATCCGGCTCAGCTCGGCAAGCTTAGAAAATTAGGGCTCGGCTCGAGCTCGCAAGTTCGCGAGCATAAATGAGCCCACCGGATGTGCCCTATTACAACGAAAAACAAGAGTGTTGCCTCGTAAGTGTTTCAATTTTGATGATTAAAACTGATTTATAGCAACTCTAATTAAAAAATAGTTGCATCAATAACACTATATTTTGCTACATGTTTTAAAAAAGTCTCAAAAAAATATATTTTAAAAAAAATTGAGAAATAAATAATTTTAAAAATTAAAACTAACATCATAATATTTTTTTTTCTTAATCACTAATCAGTCATGACTCTCATTCCGTCTCATTCTATTATTTTTTCCTATGCATTTCCATATTCATCATCACTATTACAAAGAAGTAGGAAACGATATTAAAATCACTATTTTACAAATAATTATTGTACATGAATAATTATTACTCACTAATCATATACAATTTATTTTTCTCTAATTTATTAAGTAGAAAAATTATACGAACTTGTTTACGAGCTTCTGAGCCGAACCTTAGAAGACTTGGTTTGGCTGGTTAATATCTCGAGTCGATATCAAACTCGAGTCGAGCTCTATCGAGTTGAACTCTAACCGAGCTTTAACCGAGCCGAATCTCAAAATATTTGTGAGCTACTAGGCTTGTTAACACTCCTATACGAGACTAAAAACACATGAAGTAAAAAGTTGAGATAAATCTTCACACTACGTAACAATAGAATCAAAATATAAAAAGCCATCATCTTGCTCTTTTAGAGCGTTTGTGAGCGGATGACATTTCAGACGGCTGTGAAGAGGCCGGAGGACTGACCCTTAAAAATATTTACGAGTGTGGTAATGATAGAAAATGGTTTTGCACATTTTAATGCTCAAAAGATATGAGATCGAAGTCCCGTATTTAAGACAGAGTCGCCACCCGATTCAGCTCAAACGAGAAATTTGGGTACGATTTTCCCACCGGGTGGTAGACCATACCTTAAATAGAGATTTCAAGTTCGGATGATGCTATTCTACATTTGCCAAATTAAAAGTATCAATCTTTCTTATTCGGTTTTAATCCACCCTATTTAATGTTTTCTATTTATATATTTTTTCGCGCGTTTTAGCAAACATTCAAAAGCGGTAAATAAATAAATTATTACAGTCATCTAACGAATAAAAAAGCGGAAATTAAAATTATTACAAGGCTTTCAAATCCTATACATCTGTCTAAAGCGAAAAATAAAATACCCGAAGGCCTAAACATACATTTAACCTAAGTCTACCTACATCGGCAAAGGTTAGCATAGATACGACACGTATACAAGATATATCACCCATAGCGGCGCCCCGGACAGTAGGGTTTGAGGGGCGGCAGCCCCTCGCGGGGTTCCGGGGCAACGCCCCGGGCACCGTCTGGGGACAAAGCCCCATGCTGGGGTTGAGCTACCAGATTAGCTCGAAAAATTTTAATTTTTGAATAAAGGTTCCCTTTGAAAAATTCATTTCTTGAATGAATTTCCGAGAAAAGCTTATCTTGGATTCGATTATTATTTTAACCAAATTATTAGTGAAAATGCCAGATGTTATGGGATTTGGACCGTTTTTGAGGAATTCTGGATTTCCGTTGTCATATTGTATATATATATAAAAAAAAGAAAAACGCAAAACTAGGTCAAAGGGGTAGCAAGATGAGCTGCCGCCTAGAGGCTCATGACGCCGGTGGTATGTGTGATGCCGCCGACGGTATGGTAATGTCTTCGGCGGCCTAAGTGAGGCCGCCGGCAGCTTCACACGTCCGGCAGTTTCAGTGAAGCCGCCGACACTTTGGTGAAATCGCCGGCGGTTTTGGAATCTGCAAAAACAACTAAAAATTGGGCAAAAATGCCCGAATGCTCAAAAAATAAAACTGAAACGCCAAATAACACAACAAATAGCAAGAAATAATGCCAAAGAGCTCTTGAGACTCAGAAATTTACCTTAGGGTCGTAAATCCACCTCTTCATGATCCAATGGCACCTCCGAGAAGCTCGAAATGATGATTTGGGTAGTGATTTGAAGATTAAATAATGTTTGTCTCTAAAAATCCTATTAGATTGATTTTAACCTAGGATTTCTACCGATTTTAAGTTTATCCTAAGAGATTAGATGAAAAAAACCAAGAAAACATAATTAAATTCATTTTCTTACCTTTTCTTCCCTTTCACTCTCTAAAATCGCCCTATCTCACTCCTAAAGCTCTCTAATTTTTCTCCTGATGTTCCTCCCCTCTTCTCCAACCCTTGTTTTATTGTTGTAAGTATGAAAAACGAGCTAAAAACCGACTTTTGCGATTATCTAGCGGGTTTCAAGACAAAAAGCGAAAGCTGACATACTGCCTCAGGGGCTCAGGTCGTCGGCGATATGGTGATGCCGCTGACGGCTTTCAGGCCCCTGTTGGCAGTTTGCCAACTAGGGCCTACTAGCCTAAAAAGCTGAAAAAGGGGAAAAGCGGGTCTAAAAGCATATTTTTGAGTTTTTTAAAAATTGTTTTAAGATATTTTAGGATATTTTAGGTGAGAATCATCAGTTCGAGCTTCCACCGGACGCGTAGTCGGACACGCTGAACTGAATTTAAATGTTAATAAAAATTCGAAACAAATTTTTTAATGAGGATTAAAATTCGAATATTCGCCGTTATTATCTCGCGAGAGGGATTGCAAAATCCCGTGCTCACAGCGTTGAATAGGATAGAGTTGTCGGTCTCAACAATCACTTGAAGATAGCCTAAATTCTTTACCCAAGACAAAGCTTCTCGCATAGAAATGATTTCCGCTTCAGTAATTGAAATATGTGGTGTTAAAAGTCCTGCCTTGGCACAAATGAAAAGCCCTCCCGCATTCCTCACTACTAAGGAAAATTGAGAAAATGGATGGAGATGGTCACGAGTCAGGTGTAATTAGACTAGTTAAAAATTTAGAAGGCAAGATTAATCCCAGCTTATACAGAATAATCGAGTTAATTTCGCGTTTCCGTCTTAATCCCTTATGCTTAAATTAGCTTTTAAAGAATAATATGATTATTCTCTTGTGAAGTATCCAATGGTAATTATACCTAATTAAGTACATGATACTACTAACGATGATAGCTGAAATATTGTAATGTAATTGTCTTTGCAATAATCTACAATATATCTCATTTGGAAGCAATTGCATGATTAGTTATTCAATAACGACAATATAACTACAATATGACAAATGAATTCTACGCATGTCAATACAATTATTATATTTTTTACTAAAATATTTATAAAATGTATTATTAAGTTAAATTAATTATATATATATATAAAAAAATATAAATAATTTATGAATTAATAAAAATAGAAGAAAATATTTATATAAATACGGTCTGGTATTTATTCGGTAAATATCTAATATTTATCTAGTAATTGTCTAGTAGTTATCTTGATAAATATTGTTATGAAATTATCGTATATTATGTATATGTTATGTGTCATTAGATTCATAAAAATTGTCAAAATTAAGACATACTAAATAAATAATTAAATATCTAACAGTGATATATTAGATAAATAATAAATAAATACTAGATGTAAATATTATTATGAAATTGTTATATGTTATAAGATAACTTAGCAGAATAACGATATATCTTAAATACGAACACCATATTTTTTAAGCCCAACCTTTACTTTTCACCCTTCTTATTTACGGAAAAATTAAGTTTGAAATTTTAAAATTAAGTAAAAAGGCAGTTACATCTCTTATATACGAAACTAACGTTTTCAAATCCCCATTTCTCATCGTTCAACCCATTTTCTCCATAGTTCCCCGCTCTCATCCTCCTTCATCTTGGTTTTCACTTCCATTGATTCAGATTCAACGACCAAAATTCATCCACTTCATTTCTCATATTTAATGCTTTGATACAAGAATTCCAATTTAAGAACTCTCAGATTTCGTGCTCGCTTGAGTTTCGTTGGTTTCAACGGTATACAAAATTCTGATTGCTTTCTCTTCGGTTATGAAAGGCGGATCCCAGTCACTCTAAATGATTTCTCCTGATGACGAATCTGCTCTTCTCTCCCGTCGTTTGGCTCTAACTATTCTTATTGGCACTGTCGCCATCCACTGTTCTCGCATTTCAGGAGAATTATAAGAATTTGTGATCACAACTGCAGATCTGACAAACTTGGTTCTCAGTTTCCTCCCAATAATCAGGTTTAGGATGATATGTACTTGCAATTATATTTCACGTTTGACAATTTTTCAATTTCTTCAATTTGATACCAAATTTGGTGACCAATTAACATATGACATGTAGATTAGCAAAGAAGAGATTCACACAGATGTCGTATTTAAATGAGATGAATACAAGCACTTAATTATTATTTTTGTACGAAAAAACTTGGGTTCACAATCAGCTTTTGAAGCAATGGGTATATGCTTTTTTTTTCTATTTCGCAAAATGTGCATAGATTTGTGTTGGTTAAATCTGAAAGCAAATTATCAAATGGAATAGTGTATACTTGCATAAACTTGTAATTGGTTCAAAGTTCATTATTTTATTGGTTACATTTGATAAAATACATAGAAATGGAATGTTTTAGTTGGGTAAATTTAACATATAAAGACATTATATCACTCTTATACCATATATAAGTCCTACAAACTATGGTTTTTGTTGGGCAAATGAGTATTGTTGTAAACATAGAGGATAAATTGACTATATAAATGTATTATACGACTCTTATACTAGATATAAAGCTTTCAACATATGATTTTTTCACTAGTAGTTTGATATATATTACGAAAAATAATTAAGAATGAGAGGCATAAAGATATTATATCACTTTTTATACCGGGTGTAAGACCTTCCTAATATTAATTTTGCTGGCAAATTGATTATTGTTGTTATTATGAAGGAGCAATAAAGTGTATAACTGCATATGTGGGGTATAAGAGCTACTGATACAATAACTTTTTTATCAGAATTTTTTTTTGCTAAAAAAATATTCAATGTGGATTTCATTTTAAAGATAAATAAGACGAACAAAATATTATAGAGGCTCGTGTCGAAAAAATTAACAGTTTGTGAGAAATCCATATTGAATATTTTCTTAGCAGAAAAATAATTTGGCAGTCTTATACATGTTTTTACCACTTCTGAAAGTGTTTTGTACCTGTTATAAGTGTGGTATAATACCTTTATATCACCAATTTTTAATTTATTTTCACAATAAATTTTAAAATGTCAATTGAAACTATGATATGGAGGTTTTATACCAAATATATAAGCTTTGTACATGGTATATGAGTGATATAATGCATTTATACGGTGCATTTTTCTTTATGTTCAGAACGATACTAATTTTTTCAGGAAAAAATATGTTATGCAGATCTTATACTTGTTATGGATGATATAAGGCCTTCGTGTCATGAATCTTGCTGTAAAAAAAAACAGTTATGGACATACAAATATAAGTTTCATCAAAGTTTAAGAATGAGTCTTATATATGGTATAAGAGTTGTAAATGAGCTCTTACACAAATATAAGAGTTGCTATGAACATATAAATATATGATTCATTAAAGTTTAAAAATAATTCATATACCAAATATGAGAGTGGTAAAAGAGCTCATGTACTAATCAGTTAAACAAAAATGTTTTATTAGAGGTATAAAAGAGCTATAAAAGAGGTTTCATGTCAAGTATAAGAGTGGTAAAAGAGCTCTTATATCATGTTAAATAGTTGAATCTCAGAGTTGATGATGATAACATTTCAATTGGTGTTGACACTACTGTACATTTCGTACTAACATGATATGATATATAACAACTTCCTACACAAGAAAGTATATCAGATGTTACAAAAATGAATGTTCACTGCACACCCTAAATAAGGAAATGTGAGCACGGGATCTCGCAGTCCCTCCCGCGAGATGATGATGACGTATATTCGATTTTATTCCTTATTATGAAAATTCTTTTTTGGAATTTTCATTACCGATAAAAAAAATTACGAATTTTATTTTCGGAAAAATTCAGTCGGCGTGTTCAATAACACGTCCTATGGGAGCTCAAACCGATGATTTGTACCCAAAGATTAATTTAGTCCTAAATACCCTTAAAAATTAAAAAATAACCCTAATTATATCAAAATCCCGCCTAATCACCTTTTTTAAGCGGATTATGACACCTTTTCACCTTTTTAGGCTAGGCCATGCCTAACTTTTCAGACCTGGCAGAGGTTGAAGCCACCAACGACTTCAGCTATATTGTCGGAGGTATCATCCATGCCGCCGGCACCTTGACTTTCTGTAGCAGATAGCTTTTTGCCATGCTTGCTCGATACCCGCTGGATAATCGAGAAAAGTCAGCTCTACCCAGATTTTAGCCTATGTAAGGCCTCTTTCTAGCCATTGAAAGGGGTTAGCAGCTCCCAACTTGAATTTGAGAGAAAATTTAATGAGTTTTAGTGGGATAAGGTGTAGAAAAGGTAAGAAAAGGGGATTTAATCCATCTTTTCTTAGTTTTTCTTCATTGAACTCTCTGATATTTAACTCGAGATTAGTAGATTTTAGGTTAAAAATTAACATAATAGGATTTAGAGACTTAAATCCCTATTTACTATACAAATCATCATTTTGAGCTCCCCAGAGGTGTTATTTAGATCACGAAGAGGTGGATTCACAGACCCGAGGTAAAAATTCTGAGTCTCATAGCTCTTTGGATTCCATTTTAGTTGTTTGTTATGTTTATTTATTGTTTCATGCTTAGTTTTGGGTTTTCGGTCATTTTTTGACCGTTAACTGCTGCTGCTGCAAGAAAGTGAAGCCGCCGGAGACATTTGATGCTGCCGGCGGTATAACCCATGTCGCCAGTGACATTAGTGATATCCCCAAGGGCTTTCTTTATCCCCAATGGCTCTATTTTCTTGTGGGACCCTTACTTTATGGTACCCAAATGTTATTCTGCCTGCCTGTGTAAATGAAATCACCAGCGACATCATTTTCAATAAGTTTAAAAGATTTAGATGATGTATTGAAATCATTGGCCAAATTAAAACTTCATTCTTCCTTATAAAGTTTTATCCTTACCCATGTAGATAGTTTTGCAAAATTAGGATGCCCCTTTTTACCGGAGAAGCACACAAAAGTATCACTTATGCCCTGCTCGGAAATGAGGATGCCAAGTGGGTGGATCACTCGTTTCAACCAACACGTGAACTCTTGAGATAGCACCTATTTGGGGAGTTGTTGAGTAACGTGGAATCAAGGTAAATGAGAACCTTCTACATCAACAACCCTATACCAAGCTGCGATAGTAAAGCCATAGTCATTTCCCTGTAGGAACCAAAATAATAAATAAAAAATAAATGGGACGCACTTCTTTGCAGTTTATTGGCGTTAAAGTTAACCTCCATCCTTTTTGAATGGCGTTACGTGGGAGTCATAATGTTAGAATAGGGACGCTTCGTGTGCTATGTGCTACATGCTCATGCATTACCCATGCATCAGTTTCAAGGAACAACCGTCCTAATAAATTTACACTAACCAATCTCCCCTCGTGGAAGAGGTTTAGCAACATCTGTAGGACTTCTTTTATATCTCCATTGAGTCACAATAAATCATCGTGTATGACGAGAGGTAGAAACTTCCTCCATATATTGGAGTGATAAGCCTTTGCATCATTGCTAACCACGTCTACGTGCAACCATATGAATAAGCATGTCGCGCATAAAAAATCATCCACTCCATCCATGGCATCACACAATCCATGCATGATCTAATATGCTACCTGCCATTTTAGATAGGAGGAGGCAAAGTTATCATTGCACCCCGATTTGGAGAAGGTCTGAGAACCATTTAATTCGTCATTCTCTCACCCCGATAGTCGCCATGGAAGTTGAATGGGTTCCTTATACTAATTCCAATGGGGAGTTAGATTCACAGCAGATTCTGTTAGGTCAGAATTCCTCTCAACTAGCCATGTCTTTCCCAAACAATAAAGGAAACCTCCCTCAGCCTAAGGATCAGTTAGACCCTACTCCCACCTCGAAAGCAGGATCTCAGCCACCTCCTGGTTTTGACTTCGCCAGTGCTATGGCCCAATTTCTGAATTCGGATGCATTCTAGGATAAGCTCCAGGCCTCCATATAAGATACTATTTAGGCCTCCATACAAGCCACTGTCTAAGCAGTGATCAGGAAAGCCCTTAAGGATAAGAACTCAAACCGGGTTTCTAAATCTGACATGCAAGCTCAAAATTTGTCCAGCTCGGTAGGGGCGAGATCAACTATACCCGTTTTTCACCCAACACCCTCAACTCAACCTATGACAAGCCCGTTCCAATTTGGGCAAGCTTGTACTTTTCTACAAACTTTAACAACCCCATCGATCATTCCTTATAATCTGAGGCCTTTAGCTCAAAGCTCGGTTCCTCCTGTGTTTACTAACCAACATCTGGCTTCCTCCAGCAGATTAGCCCAGCCTCATCCATCCTTCACCCCTCCTTAATTTATTGTAACTCCTCGAGGCACTACCTACCCCCAGAATCCTTTCAGCAACCAACTGATTGCTTATCCTCGCTTGGACATACCTCCACCATCTCCCCCTGTCTCGAACCATGACCAGGTCATAGCCTCCGGGTGTGACACCCAAAGTAGCAACTTTCGTACGCCAAATGATGGCCTCTAAAACCAACGACTAAGCCACGCATTCTCCAGGTTTGACACCCAAGGCTGAAGCTCTCACTCTACAATCGATCAATGACTAGGTCTCGTAGCCTCAGGGCATGACACCTGAGATTCAAGATTACATCGATAGTCTAATGGCCGCTGAGGAACCCGAGTAGGACAAAGATTGGGTCCTTGATAATTTCACCATGCCCAACCTGGCGCATTATGAAGGGTCGGGTGCCCTTGCCTCCCACATTATCATATATGAACGAATTATGCAAGTTAAAAAGTTGAGTGATAAGATTCTCACTGAAATGTTTCCTTGTTCTCTTCGGGACTCTACTCTTGAATGGTACCACACCTTGCCCCAACACATTATCACCGATTAGAAGCTTCTCTTTTAGGCTTTGAAAGTGCACTATGGTTTCAATACCATGATGGAAACAACCCTCCAACACCTTGAGGGAGTTCGCCAGCTGCCTACCAAAACTTTTAAATAGTATTTTAACTATTGGATGTCAACCCAGGTTCTGATGAAATCAAAGCTTATCCTAGAGGAGATGATTGTTAAACTGTTAGAAGGGGGTTTTCGGTACTCTAAAAGGAAATGGCAACCGACTTATTTTTATCCTATAAGGCTATTTATGAGAAAGCTCAGTGAGACTATTTAGAAAGAACAACGATACTCAGCCCATAGCTCCAGCATATGCTAAGCCCAAAGCCCCGACTCTAGTTCAGGCAGTCTCTCAAGCCCCTGCTACAGTCCCAACAATCACTCAAGCTCCTCCGATAGTCACCGCAGTCCAACCTTCTCATCCTCCTTTTTATCCTGGCTAATCTATACAAGCTGCCACTCCAGGTTATCTTTAAGCACTTAAGGGAAGCAGGTTATATTCAGTCTTCATGAGTACAAATCACCAAAACCCGAGGATAAGAACAATTTCTGTAGTTGCCACGTTTAAGTGGGCCATCAAACTAACAACTATAAGGGCTTACTTTCTGCTATGCAGCTCCTTATAAGTGAAGGAAAGATTACCGAACTAGAAAAGGTCTCGAGTACCATGAATAACTCCATACCGAATTCTAGGAACAAGGTGCGCATGATCCATTTTGGCTTACCTGAAGCCGTAATCTTTGAACTACTTACCCTAGGGCAAGGGAATAGCAACTCAGTTCTGGTTATCAGTTCTGGCCTACCATCCAACTCAGTCTTTGATCTGATCAGCCAAGCTAATTCAGGGATTAATTCAGTTCAGGGTATGGAAGTAGATCCAACTAAGCCTAAGAAAGAAAACCGCAAAACCTAGCCTTTTATGGCCAAGAGAATGAAAACTATGAAAAAGCCACTTTTCAGTGTCGATTCCTTTGTTTTGAAGGAAGATTACTCCAATGAAGATGATGGATCAGTTGAAGAAACCAAAATAGTGAGCACCGAATTATTTAAGGTTGATGCACCTATAGTCGTTAAGCCAAACGAAGTGTTCAAGGTTGACCAGAATGAACTTTTCAATGTGGACGGGTATGAATCGCTAGACCCGAATTTGGAGCCTGATGAACTACATTATCTTTTCAAAATGCAAGGCACTCAAAGTTTCCTTCTCGATAATGTCCTTAACATCACCAGGAGTGGCCCCCGTATACCAGCTTAAGGACCATTATCTCCGTCTGGATAAGGATCTCATCCCGAAGAGGGTAGGTGCCTCTCCCAGGCCTCCTTCTCTGGCTCCACCTATTCCGACAAGCCTCAAGGTTGATCCCCTCATCACTCAACTCAAGAATACCCAAGCCCGCTATAGCATCTAGCAGTTGGTCATTGATTTCAATGGGCATCACATGGGTCTGATTAAGCAACTTCTCTATCTCAAAGCCACTCCGACCACCTCTGTTATGGAAATGTATGCCAGGAATGGGGAGGCTATCCCTTTAAGAAAGACACTATAGATCACATTAGATGATTTTGATCTTCCTATCAAAGGTAAAGACCACAATAGGGCTTTATTTATCCGTATTCAGATTCTCGATAAGACCATACCCTGTTTCATGGTAGATGATGGCTCCACCTTAAATCTCTGCCCTCTGAAAGTACTTTCTCACTTGGGCATGTTAGAGGAATTGTTGGAGAAATCCAACACTATAATCCGTGCTTATGATGATTTAAAGTGCAGTGTGATCGGGGTCTTCGAAGTAGAAGTTACTGTCGAAGGGATTAAAAGCAAAGTGCAGTTCATCGTCCTTGACATTCCAGCCACCTATCTGTATTACTTAGCCAACCTTAGCTCTATGCCTTGGGCGCATTTCCCTCCACCCTCCATCAGAAATTTAAGTTCATCTGTAAGAATTGGCTTGTGATTATTGAGTCTAACACTGCTTCTGTTGTTGCTGCTATGGAAGCCAAGGCTAAGTTGGATGAAGGCCTCCATATCACTGTGATTCTCAGAGCTAAGAAATTAGCTCCCCTTTGGCATAGTTATCTCCATGCTGGTGTTGGGAAACTGATAAAGTGAGTTAATTTCAAGCCCGGAGAGGTTGTGGGATGTATGAGCAGGGAATTATCGAGGCCTTAGAACCAAAGGTGTTGGTTTGCTAAGCTGGATTAGGATATAAACCTAAGAAAACCTACCACTGTATTCTTTCTGGCTACTGTCGCATGGTGATTATCTGCGAAATTCAAGGCAAGAGGCCTTACAAAGGGGAACTTGAGCCTGTCGAGCATAATAGGAAGATGTGGCATGGTTTTGAGATCTTTAAGGATATGTATGATTTTAAAGCCGATTTTCTGGTTATTTCTGCTGAACTCAAACCCACTGAGCTTATTGCGCATGTTAATGTCATTTATGATAAGATGAAGGGGAAAGGAAAGATGTATTCTGAGGATGAGACCACGGGGAAGTGATGAAGAACCTATGGATCAGGAAGTTGAAGACATTGTGGCTGTTATGACCAAGGCTATGGTCTTTTTATGAAGAAAGGTTGGAAGGGTGAGAGAACCAGGGAAGATGACTCCATGACCGAGATCGTGAAGAAGCTCGCCAGGGACCTGACCAAGAAAGTCAATCTGTCCAAGAAACCACTCACTGTTGACCAGAAGACAGCTTTGGAATATGACCTGGATGTAATTCTGATGAAGACTACAAAGGATGCTCCACCTGCTGCTGACATCGCCACTAAAGCCCCTCCACCTGTGGGGGATGGATATATGGATGATGTAATTTTTAATATTTTTGATGTATTTAATACAAATAATGTCGCCTATAAGGCTTTCAATTAAATGAATAACTCTCATTTCTCTTAATTGTTTGATGTTTTTCCTGATGGAACTATGCATTCACATAACCATACGCATAATGTTTTCGTTATTAGCGATACTTCTTTAAATGAAATAAACCTAAGTACTGATGACAGCCCTAAAATGGTAACCATTTCCAACGACTTAACTCCCGAAGAAAAAAGTGAGATAATAAAAGTGCTTAAAAGACATGTTAACACTTTCACCAAGTCGTACGAAGATATGCCTGGGGTTGATCATCATATTTTTGAGCTTAGAATCCCAACCAATCTTAAGTTCAAACATGTTAAATAGAAGCTCCGTCGATTAAGACTAGAATAGGCATATTAGGATAAGGCAGCGGTTTTGAGGTTAATCGAGGCTCATTTTGTCAAAGTTGTAGAATACTCGACTTGGTTGTCCAACATTGTTATGATTTCGAAGAAGGATGGTAGGGTCCGGGTTTGTGTTGACTTCCGGGATCTCAATAAAGCTTTACCTAAAGATAACTTCTCGCTTCCTCGCATTGATGTCCTAATTGACAATGCCTCTAGGGCAGCTATGTACTCGTTTATGGATGGGTTCTTGGGTTACAATCAGATTCTGGTGGATATCATCTATAAAGTTAAGACAACATTCATTACTGAATAGGGGTTTATTGCTATAAAGTAATACCGTTTGGGTTGAAGAATGCCAGGGCTACTTATCAGCACACCATAACTGGTCTCTTGCATAACATGATCCATAAAGAGGTAGAGGTATATGTGGATGATATGATTATAAAATCTGCTACCTGAGAAGAGCACCCTGCTATTCTTAACAGATTCATGACTTGTATTGAGAAGTATAATCTCCTTCTGAATTCGAAGGAGTGTGTGTTTGGGGTTACTTCAGGCAAGTTACTAGGATACATAGTCGGCCAGAAAAGAATCAAAATGGATCCCAATAAGGCCAAAGACATCATGGATATGCCCCCACCGAGAATAGAGAAAGAAGTCCAATCATTTCTAGGCTCCTTATAGTACATCAGTCAGTTTATTGCCCACCTCACTACCATGTGCGAACCCATCTTTAAACTATTAAGAAAGTAGTAGCCAGTAGTATGGAATGATCAGTGCCAAGTTGCGTTTGACAGAATCAAAGCTTACCTCATCGACCCACCCATTTGATCCTATACCTGGCCATCGAGGAGTCTTCTGTAGGGGCAATGCTTGTCCAAGAACATGATGATAAATGGGAACATAAGATCCACTACTTGAGTAAGAAGTTATTGGATTATGAAACCCGATACTTGATTATGGAGAAAACTTGTACCACCATGGTTTGGCTCACCAAGAAATTGCGCCACTACTTCCAATCCTACAGAGTCCAAGCCATGGCTAAGATTGACCATATAAAGTATCTTTGTTAATCCCGTACTCTGGCTGGTAAACTGTCTTGATGGCTACTACTCCTTTTTGAGTTCAATATTGAATATGTAATGAAGAAGGTTATTAAGGGGTGGGTCATGGCAGAATTCTTAGCTAATCAACCTCTTAACTCCGATTATGTTGAGAACTTAGACTTTCCTGACGAATAGCTCATAACTATTACCATCATCGAGCATATGTGTACTATGTACTTTAATGGTGCTATGAATAGATGGGGAGTAGGCCTTGGATTCATCATAGTCACATCGGATAATAAAATCATCCCATTGTTTAAATGCTTAGAGTTTGCTGTAACCAATAATGGTGTGGAATATGAGGCCTGTCTGTTTGATCTTGAACCTCTCTTACAGGTCATGGCCCACATGGTGTCTGTAATTGGATACTTAGCTCTTATGATCCGTCAGGTTATCGGGGATAGGGAAATCAAGGAGGACTCTCTTCACCCTTATATC
Source organism: Euphorbia pulcherrima (assembly GCA_947683365.1). Lineage (NCBI taxonomy): Eukaryota > Viridiplantae > Streptophyta > Magnoliopsida > Malpighiales > Euphorbiaceae > Euphorbia > Euphorbia pulcherrima. The sequence goes on from CANTUS010000014.1 coordinate 49,292,866, forward strand.
GAGTTAGTCCGAGGCTTATCCGAGAAGCTCACCTCTTGTTTGTATCACATGTCCCTCAGGATGAGAATTAAATGGCTGACTCTCTAGTTACCCTGGCCTCCTTGAGGGAAGGACCCCAGCAGCAACTTATCCGTCCGTTGGTTCTATTGTCAACTAAGATCCCCTACCATGCTCAGTCGGTTCAGTAGGTCCTTGCTATCTCAACCGAACCCTATTGGTACTCTAACATCATCCTATTTCTCAAATTGGACAATATCCCCCCGTCCTCTGACTCGGACCATACCACTCTACGGCGGCTCGCTGTTCTATTCCGGATTATCCATAATGATCTATTCAAGCACACTAGTGATGGTTTATTAATTCGTTGCTTAACTAAACTAGAGGCTCAGAAGGTGATTGATCAGGTCCATGCCTATGACTGTGGCCCTTATATGAATGGTCTCGCTCTCGCAAAGAAGATTCAGCGGTTGGGCTATTTTTGGCTCACTCTAACGGTCGATTGCATCACCCAAGTCAAACGGTGCCATCAATGCCAGATTTATGGAGATATATAGCATCTGCCACCCACCGAGCTCCATCATTTATCTACTCCTTGGCCATTATCGGTGTGGGGGATAGACATAATCGGTGAAATTCGTCCTTCATTAACAAATGGACACAGATTCATTGTGGTAGCAGTGGACTATTTTTCTAAGTGGGTAGAGGCTGAATCCTACACTAATGTCACCACCAAGAAGATGGCCAAGTTCATAAAAAGGCACATATTCGCTCAGTATGGACTTCCGCACCACATAGTCTCAGATAATGGGGTACGATTCTAAGGGGCAACCGCTAAGCTGATTGAAAAATATAGGATTGAACACCATGGATCTTTTCCATATAGACCATAAGCCAATGGTGCTATTGAGGCAGCTAATAAATTGGTAAAGAAGATCCTCTCCAAGATGATAGATGCTTACAGGGATTGGGCAAACAAGCTACCTTTCGCTATTTAGGGATATCGCACTAGTGTCTGCACCCCGATCGGTCAAACTTCGTTCTCCCTGGTCTATGGAATGGAGGTGGTTTTGCCAATAGAAACTCAAGTAAGCTCACTGAGAGTTGCATTAGAAGCTAAACTGAAAGAATCTGAATGGACTCAGGCAAGGTTTGAACAGCTGAACATGATGGATGAGCAGAAGTTGAGGGCTCAGCAGCACATGACTCAAGCTTATAACAGCAGGGTGAAACACCAGAAATTCCCACTGAAAGCTGGAGATCTAGTCCTTAAGCAACTGAAACCTTCCACCATCGATGTAAGGGCAAATTCAGGCCAATTGGGAAGGAACTTTCGTGATCAAGAAGATGCTCAGTAAAGGGGTAGTTAAGCTTATGGATATGGATGGGAATGAATTTTTGAACCCCTTAAATCAAGAAAGGCTTAAGCATTACCATATCTAATGAAAAGAAATAAATTAGAAAAAGCAGCATGAAAAGAAAAATATATAATAAATCACCCGCCTTTTGGTCCTTTACTGATCGAGCAAAAATTAGGGTGACACCTGACGATCGTTATTCTGTAAACTGGTCGTGCAAAAAATAAGGGATATGACAACTCGCTAGATTGAAAACCTGAAAAGGGCAATCTAGGCAAAAATCAGGGTAGGTGAGCAAAAAGAGAGAGCTTTCTAGAAAAACGATATAGGCTAGTTGGCATCGGGAGTTAAATCAATGGGAATGGTTACCAAACATCAAGTACTTCATTTTGCTTCACTTAATAAAAGTAACTTTTTGTTAAATTCTGAATGCTTATGCCTATGTGAATGTTGTACCCATACAGTTAAAACAGCTCAAGTAAACATAATACAAAGTTCACATTATCCTAAATCAATGTGCAATAAAAAATAATAAATAAAAGACAAATACTTCTGATAGACTAAAAAGAGCAAGTTCTATGCAAAAGTCAGAAAAAGTCTGTTGGATTGAAAACCTAAAAGGGCAGTCCAGGCAAAAATTAAGACAAGGTTTGATAGATTGAAAACCCCTAAGGGCAGTCTATGCAAAAATTAGAACCAAATAAAAATACAAATAATAAAGTTCGATAGGTTTATCACCACGACTAGCCTATGCAAAAGATAGAACTAATGAAAGTGCATCTCAAGCTGAACTCCCTGCATCATCATAATATCTCAAAATCCTCCGCAAGGTGGTAGTACAAAAAGGCTCAAATCCCTGCTCATCTTGCTCTCCCTCTAAGTGGGCCTATGATCACTCGAATCAAGTCGATAGACGCCTAGTCTCAATAAGCCATCCTCTGTAGTGCTCATCAGTCTCAATGGTCTCCACATGAGAATAGTCTAGAGACTCAAACATAGCCTCTCCTACCCATTTCTCCTGAATGTGGCTCACCCATTTGACCTTGTAAACACTGCTATAGTTTTTGGGTACTCTGGTCAGAACACTCTGCTACTTGTCGTACTGACGACAGAGCTGGTATGGAGCATAGCAAGTAATCCTCTCTAGACCTAACAACTGAATGCAGGATCCCCAAGACTCTACAACAACGTCTTGGATCTTTCACCAAGGGCTAACCCACTGAATTTGTGAGTCGTCATATCCCCACATGATCGACACTCAACTATCAGCAGTCAACTGATTAAAGTCCCCTAGGATGAACCCTCTCTCCCTGAGATGGATAGGCAAATACTTCTTCAGGTTCCCTCATAGTTCTTATTTTACCTTGAGCTTCTTTATCAGCCACACCTATAAATCGACTTTAGATAAGAGCAGGAAGAAGTAGGTAGCTAAGGTTTGATGAGAAAGATACCTATAGTAGCTTAAGGTGATGATAAGAGTCAGATCGACAGAAGCAGCGTTGACATTCAGCAAGGTCTTTGCTAACCCCACAGTTATAGGTGAAGCCCTTACCGACATGAGCCTGATAAGCGAGATCAACCTGAATGGGGAAACTGGACCCATGCTATACATAAACTCAGCCATAAGTAATAGTACAACCATGGAAGGCTAAGCAAGATGAGATCTAGGAGCCCTATGGCACCACTCCAATACAATGCTAAGTTGGAATCCTAGTTCGTTAGGCAGTCGGGATAGAAAGGGGTCTATAGAGTCTAAATTCCACAGCCTTCTTAGCATGCCATCAGTACTGAAGTGAAACTCCAGGATCGCCGGGGGCACGTGTTTGGGGCACGGGACCCCCAATATGGCATGAAACTCTTCGAACAAGGGGCATAACTCAAATGAGGAAAAGCGAAACACATGGTCCATCCGGTCCCAAAAAGTCAATGCTACTGTGAGCACTGGATTTCATCGATCCACCTCACGAAACGATTATGAGAGCTATATACTGCATTCTTTTACAGGTATTGTCCATTAAAGGTGTTCCTACTGCTACAGAGTATAGTTTGGCTAATATTAGGAGACCTAGTCTACCCTCATAGACTCGTACTAGTGTTGCCTGGTGGTACAGATCCACTAGCAATACTTGTACTGGTATCAACTTCCATACGACTGGAGAGGACCCATACGGGGTCCCCAGTATCCGTATGGGTATGGTCCCACCCGTATGGGTCAAGTTATTGCCTATTTAGGCTCGCTTGGAAGGTAAGCCTAACCTATTTTAGAAATGGCAGGTTATGAATGCTGGTTAATGCGTTCAGACCCCATTTTCCCTATAAATAGGGCCTTTCCCTTTCATTTCAATAAAAAGAACACAACTCTTAAGCATAAAAACTATAGAGAAATTGTAGTTCTAAAGGTATAGAAAAGGTATAGTGGGGGTATAGGAAGTATAATTTAGGGAGAAAACCCATTCCTTGAGGTTTTGTCCACATTGTATTCATTCCTGACTTCATTCCGTGCACTTTAGCCAAGCTCTCTCAATAGTAAAGGGATCACCTCAAAGTGGATTCACACGTTAAAGGCAATGCTCCTGAGTTTCAAAGAAACTCACACCTCTTTTATTTCATTATTATTCTCTACTTCTGTCATTTCTATTTCTACTGTTATTTCGAGTTTGGTCCTATCCCTTATAAGTATTGTTGGCACCATACATCCATAGGGATATTATATCGGTGTGCCAAACTCATAAGGAGGGAAATCCTACTTGGTTATACTGTTATTTCTACTATTGGTATTATTACTTGTTATATTTGCCTTATTATTCTTTTGGGTCTGGTCCCGATTAATATGAGCCTTGTTCGTACCTAATATGCCAATTTAGTGGTTATCTTGGTACGCCATACTCATATAAAGGGAAATCCTATCTCTTCCTCTCTTGTCCTTTTTGCTATCTATGTCTCAGCCTTCCCATGCCCCGTACGGGTAATACGGGTACCCCATTGGCCGTACTGGTATAGGCCCCAAAGGCAGATTCCGGGTTTTCTTTATTTTTTTCCTATTTTCTATATAGAATACCTGAAATCACCATTTGCCATGCGGTCATTTTCACTAATAATCTGGTAAATCAACTCACATAAATAAATCAAGTTCTTTTCAATAGAATGATTGTTTATGGTGTGCTATAAGCTGTGCTAACGTCTGGGGATGCAGGGGAATTTATTTTTATTTTGTTTTATAACTTAGAACAAATGTATAGGTTCTCTTTGCAATTTCCCCCATTTTTCCCCTGGTTGTAATTTTTATTCCCCATTTATTGCTTGAGCTTTATTATAATATGTAAATGCATGTAATGAGTGTGAAAGAGTGTAGAAATAGGATTTCTGTGATAATTCTCTAAATGGTGAAAACTAAAATGGTTTTACGCGGTGAATGTAATTTTGAATCACTAAATGAGAAATAAGTTACTCAACCGATACCCGAATCTCTGATCCAATAGGTATGAGTCTCTCGCCCAGAGGGAACCGTACCAAAACTTTTTCCCAAGTAGACAACTTGGGTGGCGACTCTATCAATTGTATCAATTTTTGGGTCTCGATTCTTTTATTCATTAAAATTGGCTTATTGTGCAAACTTTAACTAAAAATGTTTTTTCATGCCTAAATCCAACCAAACTCCTCCAGTGGGCCCTGCCTCTCTCATAAAGGTGCCAAGGAAGACCCACACGTCATCGACACCTCACAGTGGTGACTCTTCTGGGGATATAATCTTTTAACTTGCAAAATGTTGGTTTGTTTTAAAAGCTTAAAAGATTAAGATGAGCACCAAAAATCATTTACTTGATTCAACCCGTTTTTGTTTTCATCATTTAGGAAAATTATCACACTTTATCTTCTCATCTCATTCTCACTTTAGTTAGATGTGCTCCTCGTCTATCGCTAGGATAGGGTGCCCTATTATTTCTGCAACACTCGCGAAACTGTTACCCATGCCCGCCAGGAATTTGGGCCACTCTAGTGGGTGGACCACTCATTACTATCTCCCTACAAAAGAGGCTTGGTATGATGGGAACCTTCTACATCAAACTTTCGATATGTCCCTACACCATTCGTATCGAAAGCCATAGAATTTTATCCTCTAGGGTACCTTTTTTTGGTGAGATTAGACTAAGGAAGAATGCCCTCAGACTCAGCGGGGAGAAATAAGGACGGAAGCGATCGCTTCACATATGTTGTGTTACCTACTCTTATAATTAACCCCATCATGCATCACTATAATTTATGCGTGCATAACACATACCATGCATAACATATCCCATGCATGTACGGATCTCTTGGTTATCACCTCAACCAAAACCAAACCTCAAAGGGAAAGAGCTTAGCAATGATCTCACATCCGTTTGACTCGCATTCTGATTTCTCCAGTATAGTTAATGGTTGATCTGTGTCAGTCTCTGGGTATTTCATCTAGTAGTTAATTTAATTCGGTTGATCTTTCTACTTATCATCATGAGGAGATGTCTAACATTCTGACTCCGGGTGGCCAGATTGATGTTGAGGTTGAGGATGTTGCCACTGGAGAGAAGGCAAATGCATCGAGGACCAAGTTTAGGTTGGAGGTTGCAAATGCCATCTCTCAATACTTAGGAAGTGATCAGTTCTTAGACTGAATGAACAAAAAGATGTTGATCACCATCAAGGCAATCACGATTGGGGAAAGAAGGGCAAATGCTCCTATTAGTGCTCCAACAGTGAATGCAGTGGCTAATGCGCCAGTATTGGGAATCACTCATAATCTATTCACTTAGTTTCGATTGCCGCCAGTACAGACTCAGAGGGATGCTTTTAGTCCATTTGATCAGTTAGGTTCTGTGGGTCTACTCAAATCGGCTAGCTTATCATTCCAGTCAGCGAGCACAGTGGCCCCTCCAGTTTTTAGTCAATTTGCTCAGTCTAGTGAGGGACTCATACCATTACCATTTAGGGCATCTAGTCCGATCCTAAATTTTATGGCCATGCCTAAGGGGACAACCTTTCCTTAATCAACGGGTCTACCCTTAGGTGCGACTACCCAACCAGAAGGGTCATCTCTATCTGTGGAATTGCATGACTTGCTTTAGAAATTACTTGCTACTAATCCTGGATTCCAACCATCCGTCCAAGTAACTAAAGAGGAAGATTGGGTCCCTGAAAACTTTAGTATGCCTAGCATAGCGAAGTATAAGAGAACCAGTCCACCTCAATCTCATATCACCACCTATCAGAGGGTTATGAGGATTAGGATGTTAAGTGATAAGATCATAGCTGAAATGTTCCTATACACCTTGGAAGGTCCTGCTATTGAATGGTACAACACTTTGTCAGACGAGGTGACCAAAGATTGGAAGGCTTTATCAGAGGCTTTTATCGAGCAGTATGGTTTCAATGCTACCACTAAAACTACCATACAAAATTTATAGGCTATCAAGCAGGCCCCCAATAAGAAGTTCAAACCTTACTTCGAAAGGTGGATGGGCACTCAAGTTCTATTGAAGGATAGGCTAAGTCTCCCGAAAATGATCGTGAAATTAATGGATGGTGCCCTCCCCGCTTATCGTAAGATCCTTGGCATGGATAAATTCTCTAGTTGTATTGAAGTGTTTGAGAAGGTTGAGAAATGGGAAAGAATTGAGGAATTGGAGAAGGCTAGTATACTAGCCAAACCGTGGTTCAAGAAGGGTGACTCGACCTCAACCTAGGCTTCTAAGCCAAGGTCTAGCTTAGATCCCAAGATCGCAGCCGTACAAGAAGAAGTTACCATGGTGCATGTCTTAGAAGATGGTATTTCCCCTTGGAAGGCTTCCTTGCCAACCATCTTCACAAAGCTAAGGGCTCTTGGCCACCTTCAATGCATCAAACCCTATGTTCCCCCAAAGCTTGAGGATAAGGATCAGTTTTGTGCCTATCATATCTGTAAGGGTCATCGCACAAGTGCTTGTAGAGATTTGCTGGAAGCCATATGTGGCCTGATTAAGGATAAGAAAATCCAGGAACCCAAACTTAAACCAAGTACCTTGAATAACCCCCTACCGAGATTTAAGAGGCAAGTCGCAGTTATTGAGTCGAGGCTCCCCTCCCGTCATATCTTCAATATGATCATGCAAGCTAACCCAATAGTTCACTCAGTGGTCGCCATACCCCATGAATCTGTCCCTACTGATATTGATGCATACGATTTAGGAGATGCTTATGACGAGGGAGCAATGCTATTCCAACCCAAACCAATTAACATTGATGCTTACGACCTTAAAGAGTCAATGCTACTAGTTAAAACTCCTAAGGGGAGAACCAATATGGAAGACTGGGTCTTAAATTTGACCCACAGTGGAAGGGGGCTCCTGCCGCCCTCTCGAAAAAGAGAAGGGGCAGAGAAGCCGACATTCAAATCCTCCTAAATACCAGTATGGGACCTACTTTTGTGCCTACTGCTGCGACCCAGGTTCTAATGGATATAGATTTGAAAGTTAATCCCCTCATCCAATAATTACTAGTTACCCTAGCCAAGTATAGCATTTGGCAACTTCTCATTGATTTTGAGGATCATTGCAGGGTTCTGATAGGAAAGTTATTAAGCATGGAAGCTACACCTACCACCTCTCTCGTGGAAGTATTCTCAATTATGGGGGGGTTCCTCCCAGCCATAAGGAACCCATCTTATTTTACCCGTTAAATCTTCCGGCTGAAGGAAATAAACACAATAAAGCACTTTTCATTAAGGTACAGATCTTTGATTGTTCTATTCCGTGCATCATGGCGGATGATGGTTCCGCTCTCAACCTTTGCCCTTCCAAAATTCTCCCACTTAGGATTGGATGAATCAATGCTTGAAAAATATGATATCATCATAAGGGCCTATGATGATACGAAGAGGAGTGTGGTTGGGGTGTTTGAAGCTGAGGTCATAATAGAGGAAGTGACATCCAAGGTCTTGTTCACTATACTAGAAATCCCTGTCTCTTACTCACTATTGTTCTAGCTCCATGCACTAGGGGCAGTTCCTTCTACGATCCATAAAAATATTAAACTCATTGACGATGGCAAGTTAGTGACCATAGAAGTCGATGAGCCATCAGTTATAGCGGCTATGGAAATGGAAGAGAAGGAATCTAGGGTGGCTGTTGCTCACCAAAATAAGGTTAAGAGGATGCTGTCTCTAAAAGTTGAGAGAATCATGACGAAACAAGGTTATTGAAAGGGAAAATGACTCAGGAAAAATCTTCAAGGCATGTTAGAACCTATCATACCTCTTCCTTGGCCGTTCAGATTTGGTTTAAGATATCGTCCAAGAGCAAGGAAATCCAAGATACAGTCAAGTCTCATGGTAGAGGCTGGAGTAAAAAAGAAAGCATTTTCAAGCGAGGACGAACCCGTCGAGGTTAGGGGTAAAAGGGTCCCTGGTTTCGAGATCTTTAATGATGTGTTTGATTTTTAGAAGGGATGCATGGTTGAAGCCTTGATTTCTATGGAAATATGTAGTAGTACTGAGGGGGAGGAGATGGGTAAGGCAGTTGAATCCATCACCAAGGCTCTAGCGGTACTCATGAAGGAGAATTGGAAGGGGGATGAGAAAGGAAATCCTATAAGTAAGGCTGTCAAGAATTTGGCAAAGGCAGTAGCTAAAGAAGCTCAAGCCAATTTACGTGCCGCCGCCTCAGCTAAACTCGGTCAACAAGGCCCTCCACCTGTGGAGGATGATTCAAACAATGTAATTTTTAATATTGCCAACATTTTTAATGCAAACAATGGCACTTATAAGGCATATCATGAGTAGTTATAGCATAAGTTTCCTTATTACGTCATGAATAAATTGATGCATTTTCCATTCACATTCCATGAGAGCATTTCATTTTAAAGACTTCATACACTCATAACACCAACGTTCTTAACCCAATGATAAGATTTTATTGATAAAATTGACTTTGAGTATATCGCAATGATACCAAGATCCAATGGTTAAAACTTATCACAAAAAAAGAGATAAAAAGTGCTTAGCAAACATGATAGTAATAGGCCTTGGTTCATCTTTATTCATAACCGGGGGGGGGGGGGGGGGGAGGACATAAAAATACACATCATCAAAGAAAGAAGAACCAAAGAAATTCAAACAAAAACAAAAAGGGTCAAGTTCATATAGAGGCATATTTTTGCTCGATATGGGATTCCGCACCATGTGGTCTCCGACAACGGGGTTCAATTCCAAGGGGTAACTAGTGAGTTACTTGAGAAGTTTAATGTTGAACATCACAGATCTTAACTATATAGGCCACAAGCTAACGCGAGATTAGAAGCTGCTAACAAGTCTATTAAGAAAAGCTTATCCAAGATAGTAGCCACTTACAGGGATTGGGCTGCCAAACTTCCATTTACAGTTTAGGGGTATAGAACCAGTGTGAGGGTGCCCACTGGCCAGACACCTTTCTCTTTTATATATGGGATGGAAGTAGTATTACCTGTTGAAATAGAAGTGAGATCGTTACGTGTAGCACTCGAGGCTCAGTTAAACGAGTCAGATTGGGCGGAGGCTAGGTATGAACAATTGAATGCGATAGACAAGAAATGTCTTAAGGCACTCGACAACTTGCAGACATACCAACAATGCATGGATCACGCTTACAATAATAGAGTTAGATACCTGAAACAACCTCTCAAGATGGGGGATCTAGTCCTCAAGCAGTTGTACCCGGTCCACACTAATGTTAGGGGCAAGTTCAGACCTAACTGGGAAGGACCGTTCGTAGTTGAGAAAGTCCTTGGCAAAGGAGGAATCAAGCTTATAGATATGGATGGAAATGAATTCATGAATCCAGTAAATCAAGATAGGCTCAAGCGCTATCATGTCTAGGTCAAAAGAAATAAATCACAAAAAGTAGCACAAAGAATAAAACAAATAAAACACCCGACAAGTAGTCCTTTTCTGCTTGGGTAGAAATTAAGGTGCAACCTACTGATCGGTATTCTGTAAATTGGTCAGGCAAAAGTTAGGGAACTCAAAATAAGGCCCGCTAAGTTGAAAACCCGAAAAGGGCGGATTAGGTAAAAGTTAGGGCATCGAGAGAAAACACATCAGTTGCTTTCTGAAAAATCTGCAAAAGACTAGTAGGCAGTAGGGGTTAACCATTGGAAATTGTTACCATTGCCTATGTACTCAAATTAATCTTATCAATAAACATGTTATGATTTGCTAAGAATCCTGGTCTTATGAATGCATGCATGTCTTTAGGTGAAATAATTACAGGTATGTCAAAATCAATTTTTCAGTATCTTGTTATGCATCTTTGTTAAAATTCTTTGTATTGCGCCCACCATTCAATAAAAGACAAAAAAATACCGATGGCTCACAAAAGAAATTGGATCCATGCAAAAGTCGAAAAAGCCTGCTGGGCTGAAAACCCGAAAGGGAAGCCCAGATAAAAGTTAAGGCAAAAAGCCTGTTGGATTGAAAACCCCAAAAAGGGCGGTCTAAGCAAAAGTTAAGGCGAAAGGTCTGTTGGATTGAAAACCCAAAAGGGCGGTATAAGCAAAAATTAAGGTAAAAGAAAAAGAAAAGAAAAAGAAAAAACCCATTGAGTTAAGCCGTCTAGGACATCCCGGGCAAAAATTAGGACACAAAAAATAAATGTTTGGTGGGTCATCTCACATCAGGTGGCCTAGGCAAAAACTAGAACATAACCTAATCCCTTCGCTATAGAATAATCAGGAAGTAAGTAACTTGGGTTCTCAAAACGGCAATATCCAATGGTCTCGATTCAGAAAAGTCACATGCATAAAAGTAAAAGTCAAAAGTAGCAGTTCAAAGTTCACATTCAAAAGAGGCCACGTAGGGCCCCAAAAGTATCAAAAAGCTACCAAAGTAATCAAATATAAAATGTCGTGGGATCCCGTCCCTGGCCACCCTCTTGATCCAAATCTTAGGTATCCGCTAGCAGGTCATCCATATCTATGGTCCTATGCTCCTCGGCCCTATCAGCACCAGCGGCTGGCTAAATAGAGTCCCTAATCCTTAATGCCTCCGCACCTATAGTAGCATCCTCACCATCAGTAGGCTGACCCGTTCCCCTCTGAGTCACTTGGTATGCAGAAAGATCATCCTCGGACTCAAAATTGGAAGGGGTCCACATCTGCCTCTCCTCAGTCAACATCGCCAGGTGGCCCCTCAACATCTCTATCTCGGCCCTCGCCCGAGTAGTCTGAGCCCTAGCTTGATCAGCTTCGACAGTGGCCACCCTCAGCTGCTCCTCCAGGAATCTAGCACTCTCCTCTATAGCATCCAAGTACCGGGCGGATCTTCTAATCTCCATGGCCAGCAGGGTCTGCATTAGAATCATGAGATCAGTATACATATATGTCATGGCATGCATCATGCATTTTTTTGTCCAATTTTATAGGTAAAACTTACCAAGGCTAGTGCATCCTGTGCAAGAAGCAAGTCTCTCACCAAAAAGTACTCCCTAGCAATCCTCTCCGCCTTAGCAATAGTAACCTGGAAACATAGGGCCACATCAGGATGGAACATTCCAGGCAATCACTATAATGGACAAGGGTAAAAGCAAGAAACTCCTTACGTGGGTAGAGTTGGAAAGAGTGAAACCAATGGGCTAGACCGACTCCTTAACCTCCCTAACGGCTCATTTTCCAAAATGGTCAAGGAGTCAAAAGAAGGTATCTAGCTCAACTTGGAGGATCCCCACTGTCATGGACCCAGAAGTTTGATACTGCTTCACCAGTGGCTCAGGGGAAACAGCAGCAGTAGAAGCAGGTCTCTTCCGCGTAGGGGCGGGAGGCTGTAATAATAGGACATCATACTTAGAATACCAGGCAATTACAAGAAATCATAAAGTATTCACAAAGCCTTGAGTCAAGAAAATACCTGAGAAGAAGGGGTAGCAGACCTAAGCGAGCCCCCAGTACCCTGAGCCACGAATGGGCCCGTATGGTCATCCCCCGGCCCATTCTCATCATTATCACCCCCATCATCATCCTCATCATCACTCTAGTGAAACTTAAAGGGGATGTCCTCATGATGAATCCTCTCACAAGGAGGGAGAAGCAAGAAATTGATGAAGTCTCTATTAAAACCCTCCTCAGATAGCACTTGGGCCCCCTCGCCTAATAGATAGAGTCCCTGATGGGTCCCTGGCATAAGGTAAGGTCAGAATATACCCGCTGGGATCGGAGGAGGGATCAGTCTCTCCACAACTACGCTGGTCCTCCACTCTCAGACCCGCTCGCCAAAGTACTACTCGTAGGAGAGTGGTGACTACAAGATAAAGCGGTAGTCATCAACACCAGCTCACATTCGCTCAATAGCCCCATACGTGGGTAATCTCTCCCATGGGTCTCAGATAACCTGCTCGGTATAGTGCACTATAAGTATCCCAACCTAGTAAATACAGTTTTTACTAATGGTTTGATGAAATGTAAAATGCAAGATTAATAGGGAAGAAGTTTACTCGATCTGAGTGCAGTTGGTGTAGGAACTCTCTATACTATGCCATACTCAAGGGCTGGTCTTGTAAAAATCCCTTCCATCGAGAGATGATATGCGGTGTCTCGGGCTGTATAGGCAATCCCGGCCTAGGGATGAATTGGTGCTCAAAAGCCTAAATCTAAAAGGCAAAATAAAGGATTAGTCGCAACACATTTTGAATGAAAAGAAAAATCACTAGAGATCAGCTTTCAGAATTACCATCAAGATCAGGTGGTAGATCTTGAGCTCGGACTGTCGGCCCCAAACTACAACATCCAATCTATGGTATAGCTGCGCCAGGATGGCCCAGCACTAGTTCTTGCCAGGCACAGCAACAAGATCCACTACAGCAGTGAGCAAACCATAGTTGAGGTTTCTAGAGAAGATTAGGAAGAAGATGGTAGTGAGGAACGTCAGCAGGAAAGACCTAGTATACTGATCCCTCTTATCAGTAGCAACAGGCCTTAGCCGCCCAATCTAGTAAGAATGGAGATCCCCGTACTTGAGCTTTTTTGCCCCGCCTAGATAAAGCCCAAGTAATCCAGCTATATAGGCCTTGACCTCGGGCCAGGAGTGTCACCTATCAGCGAACACATTAAAGTGGATGATCTCCCCGGTCCACTCTAGCCCCATTGCAGCACAGATATTGGAAGGAGTAATAGTGACCTCCTTGATCAGCAAGTGAAGGTATAAGTCATCTCCGACCACCTCTCAGTCAGAGCAGAAATAGCCCCCAAAGCCAGCATCTTCAGAGCCTGTCGGATGGCCCTGATGATATCACTAAAGCCCAAAGAGTCGATGCGGGCCAGCAACACGGTATCCCCTACAGTGCGTATCTCCTTATACCATTTCCTACAGAAGCTTAGGGCTCCTATAGTCCTATACTGAAAATACAAAAATAGAGTTACAGTTCAACAGGGTTAGAACACAGCAAACATATCAGAAATCAGAAAAGCATGGTAGAAATCAAGGAAATGTACATTCTATCCCTGGGATCAGGACCCCGTACGGGCAAGCCCCTCCCGTACAGGTAAGGCATTGGTACCAGTATCAAGAATGGGACCCGTACGGGTACCCCTTCACCCGTATGGGTCCCCTACAAATAGTAGCTCCACGAAAAGATTTCCCAAAAATCCAAAATCATCCGAATACAATCAAAGCTCATCTAAAGCTATCCTAATAGCATCCTAGGCTAAAGCTACATGCATTAAGCTCTATCTCAAGGTCTAAAACGCCCTAGATCATGCTAAATTTTGAAGAATTTCGAAAAGTTCAAAAATAGAAAATGGGGAATTAAGTGAAATTACCTGGGCTCTAGAAGTGTGAGTCTTAGGGGAAGGGATTAGAGGCACTTCAGAAGTCGGTGTGAGCACCAGAAAGGAATCCTATCATGTAAAGCGTACCCGACAGAAATCAGGCATTCTCGGAGCCCCAAATCACCCACCAGGGACAAATCTTCGAGCTTAAGGGGGAAACGACCAGTTTGGGGGATCTTTTTATACATTTTGGTTGGATTTTGGATGAAAATTGCTTAGAATTGCAAAAATCGAAGTTTTTTGTGTGAGGCAAGATGTTAGGGGTCTGGTCAATTTTTGAAACCCCCTGACTAGGACCCATACGGGTCCTGCCCACCCATACGGGTGCCAGTCCCCTAAAATCCCACCCATACGGGTCCCACCCACCCGTACGGGTTCTTTATTGCCACTCAAAGGAAGATCTCTATCTCAGCAAGTACTAGCGACTCATCCAGTCCGAGTCCGGGGCCAACCATACTCTCTCTCCACTTTATCTTAAATCAACTAGGAGTAAAGACCCTTAGTCAATTAAAAATTGTTACTAATGAAAATAGTTCTTTTCATAGGTTTACATAAATACAGGGAAACACTTTCCCCAGTAAGAAGGAATTTTCCAAAGGACTTTGCCCCATTCCCCAGTAACAGAACCGGTTAAGGGGCATTATCTATATATCCTATAGGCATTCCCCCGAGGGCGCTTCCCAGCCACTGGATCAAATCTAGGGGCATCCCCCTATTCCCCAGCAGTGGAATCAGTCAATCCAAGGGCACCCCCCCTATTCCCCAATAGCGGAATCAGTCAATCCAAGGGCATCCCCCCATTTCCCAATAGTAGAATCAGATCTAGGGGCATCCCCCCATTCCCCAGCAATGGAATTAGTCATTCCAGGGGCATTCCCCCATAGTCCAGCCCTCCTAGAGGCATTCTTTGGGAGGCACCCTTCCAAGGGGCACTTCATTCCAGAGTAATCGGGATAAACCCGACATTTCTCGCACTTAGTTCATAGTCTACTCAGGGGCCAACCCCCCATCCACACATCTTTATTCTTAATTGAAGGGGCAAAAATATTTTTCTTTCCACAAATCAATTAAATATAAAGATGTGTCAGCTTAGACAATGATTAACTCGGTGTTTGATTGTTGTCTCTTTTCACAGTTTATGCAAAATCATCAGTCAGGAAAGTCGATCCGCCTTAGGAAAGGGATACGAGGAGAAGTCATCCTTCTTAGGAAAGGGGTACATCAGTCAGGAAAGTCGATCCACCTTAGGAAAGGGATACATCATTCAGGAAAGCTATGCGCCTCAGGAAAGGAATGCACAAGAGAGTTGATCCACCTTAGGAAAAGGATACACCAGTCAGGAGAGTCTATCTGCCTTAGGAAAGGGATACATCATTCAGGAAACCTGTTCCCCTTAGGAAAGGAATGCATAGGAGAGTCGATCTGCTTTAGGAAAGGGATATGAGGAGAAGTCATCCACCTTAAAAAGGGATACACCAGCCAGGATAGTCATCTGCCTTAGGAAAGGGATACACCAATCAAGAGAGTCATCCACCTTAGGAAAGGCATACATCATTTAGGAAAGTCGATACGCCTTAAGAAAGGGATACGTGCTTCTTCCTAACTGAAGTTGCTAATTACAGGAGAGTTGTTCGCCTCAGGAAAAGAACGCAAAAGGGAAAGAGTTTGCCCCAAGAAAAGGAACTTATTCAAATCACCATCAATAACTCAGGTATAATTCCCAAACCCTCGCTCATATCATGAGATCATACAGATCTCCATCTGTAATGATCCCATGAGGGGCACTCTGTGAGCACTAGATTTCAGTGATCCACCTCATAAAATGGTAAGGAGAGCTATATACTACATTCTTTTACAAGTATTGTCCATCAGATTTGTTCCTATTGCTGCAGAGTTGAGTTTGGCCAAATTATGAGACCTAGTCTGCCCTTGGGGACCTGTACGAGTGTTGCCTGGTGGTTAAGACCAACTAGTAGTATCTATACGGGTATTAACTTCCATACGGCTGAAGAGGACCCGTACGGGTCCCCAGTACGTATGGATGGGGCCCCACCTATACGGGTCCAATTATTGCCTGTGTAGACTTGCTTGGAAGGTAAGCCTTACCTATTTTAGAAATGGCAAGTTATAAATGCTGGTTAATGCGTTCAGACCCATTTTCCCTATAAATAGGCCCTTTCCCCTTCATTTCAAAAAAAAGAACACAACTCTTAAGCATAAAAACTATAGAGAAATTATAGTTCTAAAGGTATAGAAAAGGTATAGTGGGGGTATATGAGGTATAAAATAGGGAGAAAACCCATTCCTTGAGGTTTTATCCACATTTTATTCATTCTTGACTTCATTCCGTGCACTTTGGCCAAGCTCTCTCAACAGTAAAGGGATCACCTCAAAGTGGATTCACGCCGTAATGCTAACGCTCCTGAGTTTCAAAGAAACTCACACCTCTTTTATTTCATTATTATTTTCTGCTTCTGTCATTTCTATTTCTACTATTATTTTGGGTCTGGTCCTATCCTTTATAAGTATTATTGGCTCCATACATCCCTGGGGATATTATATCGGTGCGCCAAACTCATAAGGAGGGAAATCCTGCCTTGCTATACTGTTATTTCTACTATTGGTATTATTACTTGTTATATTTGCCTTATTATTCTTTTGGGTCTTGTCCGTATTAATATGAGCCGTGTTGGTACCTAACATGCCGTTTTAGTGGTTATCTTGGTATGCCATACTCATATAAAGGGAAATCCCACCTCTTCCTCTCTTGTCCTTTTTGCTGTTTCTGTCTCGGCCTTCCCAGGCCTGTACGGCTCCCTTATACCCGTACGGGTACCCCATTGGCCATACGGGTATAGGCTCCAGAGGTATATTCCGGGGTTTTCTTTATTTTTTCCAATTTTCTTTATGGAATGAACCTGAAATAACCATTTGCCATGCGGTCATTTTCACTAATAATCCGGTACATCAACTCATATAAATAAATCAAGTTCTTTTCAGTAGAATGATTGTTTATGGTGTGCTATAAGCTGTGCTAACGTCTGTGGATGCAAGGGAATTTATTTTTATTTTGTTTTATAACATAGAATAAATGTATAGGTTCTCTTTGCAATTTCCCCCATTTTTCCCCTGATTGTAATTTTTATCCGCCATTTATTGCTTATGCTTTATTGTAATATGTAAATGCATATAACGAGTGTGAAAGAGTGTAGAAATAAGATTTCTGTGATAATTCCCTAAATGATGAAAACTAAAACGGTTTTACGCGGTGAATGTAATTTTAAATCAACTAAATGAGAAAGAAGTGACTCATCCGATACCCGAATCTCTGATCCAATACGTATAAGTCTCCCACCCAGAGGGAACCGTACCAAAACTCTTTCCCAAGTAGACAATTTGGGTGGCGACTCTATCAATTATATCGAGATTTAGGTCTCAATTCTTTTATTCATTAAAATTGGCTTATTGTGCAAACTTTTAACTAAAAATGTTTTGTCATGCCTAAATCTAACCAAACTCCCCTAATGGGCCCCGCCTCTCTCACAAAGGCACCAAGGGAGACCCACACGTCATCGATACCTCACAGCTACGCTGAGAAACTCAGGATTAACCGGCTAAGAGGCCACATAACAGAATCCCCAAGGTTTGAATTTTTATAGTAGATTCCAATCCACCTCCCCCAGTGTTTTCAGAAAGCTCCTAAGCTACTGGTTGTGGTTCTCCATGGGTAAAATCTAGAAAATGATAGAAATCTGAGTTTCTAGAGATTGAAGCCGCCGGCGTTAAGGATGAAGCCACCGGTGGTATGTGTGAAATTGATGGCGGTTTAGGGTTGAAGCCATCGGCGGAATGGGTTGCAGGCGGTGTTGTCTATATTATTTAGTAGATTGACTTTTCTCATAAACATAGCAATATTAGTGAAACCGCCGGTGGCATGACACTATTTTCAGCAAATTTCAGGCCTATTTTAGACAGTGCAAACTTGTATATAACCTGTAAAAGACCTGTAATCTGTTTCTAAGAGCAATTAAAGCCTAAAATCTAATTTTATTCAAACCAAAGTCCCAAAGGCACAAATGGACCAAGCATCCAATCCTAAGCCTAAACAAATCAGAAACAAAAATTTGAAATCTTCCAAATAAAGCCAAACCACAAATTGAAACCCAAATTATCCAAACCCCAATGTAATAGAGGTACAAACCAAACATAAAAGCAGAAAATGAGATATAAAAGCTAAGGCATCTCGCCACCTTCCGACGGGTATGATGTAAACTCTAACTCGTCCATAAGGTATTGGTTGATGACATCATCATCCTCCTCTCTATCCTCAGTCATTGGAACACTGCTTGATTTAGCATGCTCAGTGGTAGGGCACCGACCCTCTATCATCTTCCTTCCTCTATGATTGGTCTCGACTAAAGGTGTGCGATCCATGTTGCGCTTGCTCCTCCTCTCTTGCACAGTAGCATCCAACTGCTTCTCTAGCTCACCAACCCGGAGCCTAAGCTCTTGGTTTACAGCTACCTCCTCTCGATACATTGCTTGAGCTTGGTCGACATCGGAAAGGGAAATTGCCATAAACTCCTGCAAAAGAAGCAATAACATTTCATATCATTCATAACATTCATACTTGCATTTTTAAGAATTACAACATCATTCAAACATACATGTACCTTGGAAAACAGAGTCTGGGAAACTAGAGTATCCCAAAGTGCAGAGGCATTCCCTGCTATTCGCTCTACTTCCCGGTAGGTAACCTAAAAAATCTAAAAAAAGATGGGGGGTCAAAGACTGATCCCGAATGGGAAATCGTATGCATGAAGGATTGGATTCAAATTTTCCCTAAGCTTACATGTTTAGTATCCGAAGTCATAAAGTCCATGGAATGAGCACTCCGGGTTATATTCCTTATGCTGAAATTGCCGTTTGGGCCCAATAGTGGGAAGGACTCCTCTAAAGTTGATGAAAGGCGCCCTAGCACTATACAAATATCCTCGGGCCTATCCTAGCCCCGCACTCCACTGCTCTCAGGCCTGTTCCTTTTCCTCAGAGGTGCCTAAAAAACAAAAAATAACACAAAAGGCAAACATAAGCAACCATTTCAGACCAAACAATATGATACATATGCAAACGAACACAATCTTACATCGAAAGAATGGAGCTCCTTGTAGGCCATCGGCACCTCCTCATAGGCCATCTGTACCTCCTCATAGGCCATCGGCACATCCTCGCTGACCTCATCCTCCCCCTTGGGATCACCCTCACTGGCACCCTCTTCTTCCTCCTCCTCCTCATCACTGCTCACATGGCCACCAACTAGCTATTTCAGCTCATCCCGCTTTTTCTTTGCGTGGAACTCAAGCGTGTCGTCTTTATGAATGCGCGAGCATATAGGAAGTAAGCGCTGCATATGCCTATCATAAGAATCGGGAACACTCTCTGCAACACGACCATTCCCATCTAGATAAGTGGCTTTATCAGCCTTAGTAGTGATAGTCAGACAAGGCCACTAGAGGCCCATGGAAGGCGCTGGAGGCACTGGCCTAGTAGAAAGGGTAGTATCTCTTCAGCTGTATACTCGCTCCCCTAAATACCACTCTAAGGACAGAGGGCACTCACTCACAAATCTCTGATCATCCACCTCATTTCGACCCGTAGCCACCTCTACAACGTTGGACACCTCATCTGATGGGTCCTAGATAACTTAACCAAGCAACCAGCCAAACAACCAAGTAAGCACAATGTAAATTCATAAATATATTTTGTTTACTAATGGTTTATTGAGTATGAAACAGGGATAAGAGTCAAAGTTACATACCGAGTTGATCTGCAAGCTCCTCAGTGTGTCCCTATAGCTCGTAAAATACTTGCTAAACCCCCCAACACTCCCACACCAGCAAGCAATAAAATGTGAACCTATCGGCGCCTTGGTCTTGAATTTCACCGGCGAAAGAATGTGCTCGAAGGCCCAAGCCTGGACAATCAATAGCTAATTAGTCCAAAACATCCAAAAGAGGAAAGTGAGAAAAAGCAAGTAAAGGCATAAAGGAGAATAATTAAATGCTTTTTGAAAAAGCATACCTGTATGAGTAAGTGACTCAGCCAAAGGACCTTGCCCTTCTTCCTAGCCCCCATATCCAGCCCGCAGTAAATTTATGCGAGAATGGCCCTGGGCCAATTCTTCTCCTTAATCTTTTTCACATCCTCAACAGTGGAAATCAACCCGTAGTTAATCTTGCTACTTGAGATGGGAAAGAACAGCACCGTTAGTAGTGAGATCATAAAAGAATGGACACCGGCATCCCACCGGGTCTCAGGAACTACCCAAACTTCCATCTAGTGCTATTGTAGTTCTCCGTACGATAGCCACCTATAGATAGGCTTCAAACTAAAGAGTTCGGTCACTCTCTTGATCACAGGCTTTTGAAGTTAATATTTCTCCATATAAACGTCAAAATGGATGACATGCGCAATCCACAACAGCCCAGTCATAGCCACCACATCAGAAGGAGTTATGGTCACCTCACTGATCAAAAGGTGGAAAGTGTGAGTGGTCTCCGACCACTTCTCAGTCAATGTAGTTAAGGCCCAATAGGAGAGTTTGGCCATCCTCTTGGGTAGGATCCTAGCCAGGTCCCCAAAACCCTTAGCATCTATAGCCTCTTAAAGCATAGTATCCTTCTCATCAATGTGAGTCCACCACTCACTAGTAGTCCCTACGCCTTTGGTGTACGTAAGCTCGTGCAGCTGGAAGAATAGAATCAAGCAGAAAGCAGATAAGTGATTGGTTTTTTCTTTTTTCCTTATTGTTGGAACTGGATGATATCGTTGCTGATGTAGCGATGTCGCTGGTGGCATCACCCATACCGCTGGAAGTATGGACGATGCCGCCGGTCACATTACCATAAGCAGCGGCTATGGCAAGTTTTAGGCCTTTCTAGAAGGCTTGAAGCTACTGGCACCGTGAGTGAAGCCGCTAGCGGCATCACTTCTGCGGGCAGAATTGCAGTTTTGCCCAAAATTGCACCAAAAATTAACAAGACGCCATTAATCAATTCCAAAGCATAAAATTAATAAAAATCGACCCTATATAAATTTCAGTTTGTATACTCTTAATTTTGTGTTTATAACCTATATTATGGCATATTTTGAGTCTAAGGCCGAAATCAAAAAATTGACAAAATAAAGAGATTCGAGTTTTGCAGGATTACCTAGACCTAAGAGAAGTGTTTGGTCTTCTCGAGGGTTAGATTCGTTATGGGAGAAGCAATCCCATAACTATACATCTTGTCAGTTTACTTCAAATCATATGCCACATGCACTGGGCAAACTTTTAGCCCTTCGACAAATAAAGCGGATAAATCTTCAAGTCTCATGCTTTTAGATTTTCGCCCAAATACTTTCTTCAACATTATGAATGGAAGGAGAAGAAGATATAAGGATTTTGAAAGGAAGGAGAAGAGTTTGCCCCGTATTATGCCGTCCAAATAGGAAGAAATAAAGTTTTAATTCGTATTAAACACCCACACAAAAATTGGTGAGTTTAACTAAGTCTGAAACTGTCCCTCCATGCCACCAACGGTATCACTTCATGTCGCCGGCGATATTACCCAAGCTGCCATCGGCTTCACTCTCACAAGGGGAAACTTTGAATCTCTTTGACTAGTCAAAGATGCCACGTGGCACTCCATACGGCTAGCGGTATCAACCAAGCTGCCCGCAGCTTAAAAAATCCTCCAGGGTTATTTCAGATGTCCTTTTAATAATTCAACGGGATCTCAGCTCAAGCCTCGACATTCCAGAACTTCTAAAACCATTGTACTTTTAATTATCGCATTTTTACTATTGATCGAAGGGGCAAAAATATTTTTGTTTCACAAAATTGATCAAGTAGTAAAACATCATCTAAAAATCTATCTAATCTTGTTTCACTTATCACTCATTATAGGTGCAACAGCAAGGGGCAAACTAAAAATCCTCATCCTTTGGGCCACCGGCCGCACCGAATGCCAACTGAAGGTCTTGATATAGTCTTCATACATTTCATCCTTTGGGTTTACCCCTAGAATGCCAACTAAAGGTCTTGATATAGTCTCTGCAAGTGTCATCCGTTGGGTTCACCCCTAGAATGCAACCTGAAGGTCCTGATATAGTCTCCATACATGTCATCCTTTGGGTTCACCCCCTGGAATACTAATTAAAGGTCATGATATAGTCTTCGTATGTATCATCCTTTGGGTTCACCCCTGGAACTCCAACTAAAGGTCTTGATATAGTCTCCACATGTGTCACCCTTTGGGTTCACCCTTGGAACACCAATTGAAGGTCATGATATAGTCTCTGTATGTATCATCCTTTGGGTTCCTCTTGAAACACCAACTGAAGGTCCTAATATAGTCTCCGCATGTATCATCCTTTGGGTTCACCCTTGGAATACCAACTGAAGGTCCTGATATAGTTTTTGCACATGTCATGCTTTGGGTTCGCCCCTAAATGCGAACTGATGGTCCTGATATAGTCTTCGTACATGTCATCCTTCAGGTTCACCCCTAGAATGCCAGTTGAAGGTCCTGATATAGTCTCCGAACATGTCATCCTTTAGGTTCACCATTCGAATGCCAACTGAAGCACCTGATACAGTCTCCGTACATGTCATCCTTTAGGTTCACCATTGGAACTCCAACTGAAGGTCCTGATACAGTATTCAGACGTGTCATCCTTTAGGTTTACCCTGACCGTCAACTGAAGATCACGGTATAGTCTCTGTACATGCTGTCCTCTAGGTTCAACCACCGAATGTAAATTGAAGATCACGGTATAGTCTCCGTACATGCCGCCCTTTGGGCTCACCCCGAATGCCAACTGAAGGATGTGATATAGTCTCCACACATGTCATCCTTTGGGTTCAACGACCCCCATCATCCCTTGCACCTAGCACACCATCTGTCAGATATAATTTCTAAACCCTTGCTCTTCTCGTGCGATCATACTGACCTATGGCAGCTATAATCCCCTGAGGGCTAACCTGTGAGCATGGGATCTTGCAGTCCCTCTCGCGAGATGATGATGGTTTATATTCGATTTTACTCCTCATTATAATAATTCTTTTTTGCAATATTACCGATAAAAAATTCTTTACGAATTTTGTTTTCAGAAGAATTTAATTCGGCATTTCCGATAACACGTCCAGTGGGAGCTCAAACAAATTATTTAAACCCAAAGATTAATTTAGTCCTAAATACCCTTAAAAATTCAAAAATAACCCTAATTATATAAAAAAAATCCTGCCTAATCACCTTTTTTTGCAGATTGTGATACATTTTCATCTTTTTAGGCTAGGCCATCCCTAAATTTTCAGATCTGGCAGAGGCTGAAGCTGCCAGTGGCTTGAGCAATACCGCCAATGGTATCATCCATGCCGCCGGTGGTCTTACTTCCAGCAGCAGATAGCTTTTTGCCATGCTTGCTCGATACCCGTTGGATAATCGAGAAACGTTAGCTCTACTTGGATTTTAGCCTATATAAGACCTCTTTCCCGCCATTGAAAGGGGTTAGCAACTCCTAACTTGAATTTGAGAGAAAATTTAGAGAGTTTTAGTTAGTTTTAGTGGGATAAGGTGTAGAAAAGGTAAGAAAAGGGGATTTAATCTATCTTTTCTTGGTTTTTCTTCATCGAACTCTCTGATATTTAGCTCAAGATCAGTAGATTTTAGGTTAAAAATCAACATAATAGGATTTAGAGACTAAAATCCCTCATTTACTACCCAAACCATCATTTTAAGCTCCTCGGAGGTGTCATTTAGATCACGAAGTGGTGGATTCACGGCCCCGAGGTAAAAATTCTTAGCTCATAGCTCTTTGGCTTCCATTATAGTTGTTTGTTGTGTTTATTTGCTATTTTGCGCTTAGTTTTTGGTTTTTGGTCATTTTTCGACCATTAACTACTGTTGCTGCAAGAAAGTGAAGCCGCCGGCGGTATCACCCATGTTGCCAGCAACATCAGTGATATCGCCAAAGGCTTCCTTTATCCCCAACGGCTCTATTTTCTTGTGGGAACCTTTCTTTGTAGTACCCAAAATGTCATTATGCCTGCTTGTGTAAATGAAATTGCCAGCAGAATCATTGATGCCGCCGGCTGTTTCATTCATATTGCCGGCGGTATGAGGTTCTGGGCAGCAAGTTTATTTTTATTTTTGTTTTTGTTTTCAACATAGTTTAATTTCTGAAGCTAGGATGTACAGTTCAACGACGGGAGTCCAGAACTCCTCAAAAATAGTTGATACCCCATAACATGTGGCATTTTCACTAATAATCTGGTTAAAATAATGAATCAAGTCTAAAATATGGATAAAACAAGATTTTCTCACAAACATCATTCAAACACCATTTTTAGCCATCCAACCATGCTCCATAATTCGTAAAATAAATATGCCATACTCACGCTAACTCGGGCCTTGTTTGGTCTGCTAATTATGCATGTTACGTGATATACCTCATACAACGTATCATATCGGTTGTGCAGGTAGATTTAGGTTAGATGTATGTTAGGCCTTTGGGTATTTTATTTTTTGTATAGACAAATGTATGGGAGTTGAAAAGCCATGTAATTATTCTTTATTTTTCTACACTTTTACTTGGGATGACTGTAATAATTTATTTATTGCTTTGAATGCTTGATGACGGTCTAACATAATATATAAATCAAAAATACAATAAATAGGGTGAATTAAACCGATTAAGAAAGAATGAAACTTTTAACTTGGCCAATGTAAAATAGATATCATCATCTGAACTCGGAATCTCTACTTAAGGTATGGTGTACCACCCGGTGGGAAAATCACACCTAAATTTCCCGATTGAGCTGAACCGGGTGGCGACTCTATTTTAAGTACGGGATTTTGATCTCATATCTTTTAAACATAAACACATGCAAAACCATTTTTACGATCACACCTACCACCAACATATTTTTAAGGGATCGGTCAACCGGCTCAGCTTCGCAACCCGTTTGTCCGCTGACATAAAAGGACAAAAAAAATAAAAAAGTCTAATTCATTGCATAGTGAGAGTTTGATTGAATATTTGCAGCATCAATTGTTCTTCAATAAGTGATTCTTCATAAGAACCACAGCATCAGTCAATTTCCTCTTCAAATTTGTAGTAAATGTCTCAGGAATTTCCCGCAATTCAACCCTGAGTTAACAAGAGCATGCACACATATGGACAAACAAACTGAAGCAAATTTTGTTAAGCAATTCAACCACTATATCATTTGAAACCGGTGATCCAAATTATAACTATCAAGTGTCTCCTAATCACACATGAAATCATATTTGAGTCGGAAATGATTGAGCAAAAAGCTAAAAATCCATAAAATTCCGGCCGATGAAAATTATTTGTCAAATTCCCAATATGCGAAATATTCCATAAACAATCTGAATCTCCAAAAACAAAACGAGTTAGATTCGCAAAATACAAATCTCAAATACGAAAGGAGAAACTATAAATTGAAGACAAAAGAATAACAAAATCACACATATCAGAAAACACAAACTCACAGTAACAAAAAAACCAGAAAAATGAAACAAAAGGAAGAAAAACTAGAAGAAGAAACAAAAAATCGAATAGAATCGGAGTAGATTAAGATGAAAAACGCCAAACAAAATCAGAGTAGATTAAAATGAAAAATGCAATAATAGTAAAGAGAGGATGAAAGAAGAGAGAAGATGAATGACGAGATCAGTAGAAGAAGAATGAGAGAGCATCGTGAAAAGAAAAACAAATACCTAATAAATGCTAAATAACTAAGGAAAAAGAAACTTACGTAATTAACTAAAAATTCCTAAAAAGCCAGTATTTCCTTTAATTTCCCTATATTATAAATATGTTAAGTGTAATTAGATCCATAAAAAACTATCAAAATTAAGATATATTAGTTATCTAATAGTGATCTACTAGATAAATACTAGATATCATCTGTTATGTATGTTTTAGAAATTTATTTGAAATTATGATTTACTAGATAACTAATAGACTATTACTAGATATTTACCAGATAAATACTACACCGTGTTTATGTAAATATTTTCCCATGTTTTTGTAAACTGCCAAATTATTTTAGTTTTTCGAAGAATTTTTGTAACAACCCCGTTATTAGAACGATATTATACTCATTTGCCAGTCAAGTAGACTACTGGGCCTCGTAGGGAACAGTGTTTTAAAAATAAATAGTCGTGAGTCGAGCGGCTGGATCTTTTAAAATCTAAATAAAGATACTTGGAGATCTAAAGAAAGGAATAATCGGGTTCATATATTATTCATATTAAATATATAAAATTATAAATCAATGAATATGAATTATATTATAGTAGCATTACCATGTAACATACAAACTTGTTAATGTTTATATAATGTAAAATTTGTTTAAAAATACAGAAGTATTGTTATAAGTAATTTTTTTTAATCCAAAGTATCTCTCTGGCTTAGACTAAATTTCTTTAATCGCTTTACAAGTACACTTATTGAGTTTGAATATCAAAACTTATACTTTTCATACCGATAACACTTTGAGGTTGTGAGCACAGGATTTTGCAGTCCTTCTCACGAGACGATGTTTACGTGTATTTGTATTTTAATCCTCAATTAAAAAAAATTTATGAATTTTTATCTCGAGAAAAATTCAGTTTGGCGTATCCGGCTACGCGTCTGGTAGAAGCTCGAACCGATGACTTACACCCAAAAATAAATTTAGTCCTAAATATCTTAAAAATATCCTAAATATCTCGAATATTTCAAAAAATCCCGCTTTAAACCTTTTTAGGGCAGATTTGACCCTTATCCATTTTTTAGGCTAGGCCATACCTACTTTTGAGACTTGTGCAGGGTTGTGAAACTGCCACCGACGTCATGATACCGCTGGTGGTATCACCCAAGCCACCGGCAGTCTGACTTTGTGCAGGCAGCCAGCTTTTTGTCATGCCTTCGCTCGATACCCGTTGGACAATCGGAAAAAGTCAGCTCTTTCACTTATTCGTCCAAAAGAGGCCCCAAATCTGATGAAAAAGGGGTTGGCAACTAAAACTTGGATTTCGAGAGAGAATTCTAGTGAGATAGAGTGACTTTAGTGGGATAAAGTGAAGAAAAGGTAAGAAAAGAAGGACTACTCCATCATTTTTTGGTTTTTCTTTATTGATTCTCTTAGAATTTAACTTAAAATCAGTAGAACTTAGGTTTAAAATCAATCTAATAGGATTTAGAGACTTGGATCTTTAGTTCACTACCCAAATCGTCATTTCGAGCTTCTCGAAGGTGTCATTGGATCACGAAGAGGTGGATTCACGGCCCCGAGGTAAAATCCTGAGTCTCATAAGCTCTTTAGCTTTATTCTTGCTGTTTGTTGTGATTACTTGGGGTATTGTGCTTAGTTTTGGGTTTTCGGTCATTATTCGACTATTAACTACTGCTGCTGCAAGTGAAACCGTTGGTGACATATTAAGCCACCTACAGTACGATTCATATCGCCAGCGACATCAATGATACCGCCAGTGGCCTCGATTGTCACCAATAGCTTTATTTTCTTGTGGGACCCTTTCTTTATGGTACCCAGAATGTCAGTTTGTGACTGTGTAGGTGAAGCCACCAGCGACATCACTGATATCGCCAGCGGCCTCACCTATACCACTAGCAACCTGATATTCTGCACAGCAGATTTATTTTCATTTTATAATGACTTAGTTTAATTTCTGAAGTTCGGATGAACAGTAGAACGATGGGTAACTCAAATTGCCCTGAAAATAGTCCTCACCTCATAACATGTGGCATTTTCACTAATAATCCAGTCAAAACACAATCGAGTCTAACTGTAAAAATGGGATTTTTTCCGCATAAAGTTGTCCAAGAATCATTCTTAGCCATCCAATTGGGCTTCATGAATTATGCAATAACCACGCTAACAATCTAACTCGAGTCTTGTTTGGTTCACTAATTATGCATGCTATATGTGATATACCTCGTATACGTGTCGTATTTGTGCTAACCTTTTTTACGCAGGTAGATTTAGGATAGATGTTAGTTAGGTCTTGGGGTATTTTACTATATAGAAAGATGTATAGGATTTGAAAGCCACATAATTATTCTTTTAATTTTCCGCATTTTATTTTGGATTGTAATAATTTATTTACCGCTTTTGAATGCTTGCTAAATAACGTGCGAACACAACATATAAATCAAAAACATTAAAAATAGGGTGGATTAAAATCAAATAAGGAAGATCGATAATTTAATTCGGCCAATGTAGAATAGATAGCATCATCCGAATCCGAAATCTCTATTTAAGGTATGGTCTACCAACCGATGGGAAAATCGTACCTAAATTTCCCAGTTGAGATGAAATGGGTGGCGACTCTATCTTAAATATGGGATTTCGATCTTGTATCTTTTGAACATTAAAGTATGCAAACCCATTTTCTATCATCACATCATCACGCGTATATGTTTCAAGGTTGGTCCTCCGGCCAGCTTCGCAGCCATCTGAAATGTCACCCGCTCATAGTGGCGACTCCACTGGGGACTGATCTCTTTAAACTTGAAACTTAAAATTTTCAATAAGTTTAGAAGATTTAGATGATGTATTGAAATCATTAGCCAAATTAAAACTTCATTCTTTCTTATAACGTTTTATCCTTACGCATGTAGATTAGATTGCAAAGTTAGGATGCCTCATTTACCCGAGAAGCTCTTTAAAGTATCACTTATTCCCTGATGGAATTGAGGATACCTAGTGGGTGGATCACTCATTTCAACCAACACATATACTCCTGCGATAGCACTCATTTGAGGAGTGGTTGAGTAATATGGAATCAAGGTAAACGAGAACCTTCTACATCAACAACCCTATATCAAGCTACGCTAGTAAAAGCCAGCATAG
Organism: Euphorbia pulcherrima; assembly: GCA_947683365.1. NCBI lineage: Eukaryota > Viridiplantae > Streptophyta > Magnoliopsida > Malpighiales > Euphorbiaceae > Euphorbia > Euphorbia pulcherrima. The sequence goes on from CANTUS010000014.1 coordinate 49,321,948, forward strand.
TTATTTTTCCTTAGGAACCCAAAAACATGTAAATAAAATAAAGGGACGCACTTCTTTGTCATTTATTGGCGTTGAAGTTAACCTCCATCCATTTTTGAGCCGCGTTATGCGGGAGTCATATGGTGGGAAGAGGGACGTTTTATGTACTATGTGCTACAAGCCCATTCATCACCCATGCATTGGCTTCAAGGGCCAACAATTTTGATTAGCTTACCCTTATCGATTTCCACTCGTGGAGGAGGTTTATCAACATCCATGGGATGTCTATTACATCTTTGTTGAGTCACACCAAATTACCATATGTAATAAAATGTGCAAACGTACCCCGTATGTTGGAGGGATAAGATGCCGCATCATGACATCGCCCCTTTCCATTGAAACCATCCTTGCGAGCATATCATGCATTGCTCTCCCAAACCGAAAGGCAGTCATACCATCCATAGCATTACAAAATCCACTCATGGTCTGATTCGCTACCCTAATTTTAGCTAAGAGGAGGCGAAGTTATCATTGAACCCCGGTTTGGAGAAGTCTTGAGCACCATTTAATCCATCGTTCTCTCAGCCCGATAGTCACCATGGAGATTGAAGGATGTCCATACACTGATTCTAGGGGGGAGTCAGATTCAGAGTAGATTCATTTAAGTCAGAATTCCTCTCACCTAGCCATGTCTTTCCCGAACAACGAAGATAATGTCCCATCACCTGAAGAGCACTCAGGCCCTACTCCCACCTCTAGGGCAGGACCTCACCCTTACCTTAGCTCTAAAATTGCTAATGCTATGGCACTATTTTTGAACTACGGTGCATTTCTCAATAGCATGCAAGAATGACTTCAAGCCTCTGTTTAAGCCACTGTCCAAGCAGCGGTAAGGTAAGCCTTAGAGGATAAGAATTCAGACCGGGTTTCTAAATTGGATACACAAGCTCAGACCTAGAATGGTTCAACTCTAAATTTACCTGGCCTAACGGGGATAAGGCCGGTTCTTCCTATTTTCCACCTAAATCCATCAACTCAGCCTCTATCAATCGCATTCCAATTGGACAGGCTTAGTCTTTTCTGTAAACTTTAACACCCCCATCAGTTCTCTCTTATGTGGCTCTAAATCTAAGGCCCTTAGCTCAGAGCTCTGTTCCAACTGTGTTCACTCACCAATATCCGACTTCCTCTAATGGATTAGCCTAACCTCTGCCATCTTTTAGCCTTTCTTAATTTGCCGTAACACCTAAGGGAACAACCTACCCCCAGAATCCTTTCCGCAGCCAATAGATTTCTCATCCTCATTTGGAAATGCCTCCACCATCTCCACTTATCTCGAACCGCGACCAGATCACGTAACCTCTGGGTGTGACACTTGAGGTTGAAGCTTTTGTGCGTCAAATGATGGCCTCCTAAACCAATGACCAGGTCATGCAATCTTCGGGCGTGATATGTAAGGCTGAAGTACTCATTTGCCAGCCGATTAATGACGAGGTCACACAACCTCCGGGCGTGACACGCGATATCCAAGCCTATATCCATCAAGTAATGGCTGCCAACTCAGGCCAAGATAAGGAACCAGAATGAGATGAGGATTGGGTCTCCAATAACTTCACTATGCCTAACATGGCACATTATGATGGGATGGGTGCCTCTGCCTCCCATATAATTATGTATGAGTAAATAATGCGACTGAAGAAGTTGAGCGATAAAGTCCTAGCCAAAATGTTTCCCTGCTCCCTTTGAGGCCCCTCTCTTGAATTGTATCACACCTTACCTTACCACATTGTCACCAATTGAAAGCTTATTTTTGAAGCCCTAATTGAACACTATGGTTTCAATACCATGATGGAAACAACCCTCTAACATCTCGAAGGAGTCCACCAGCTGCTTAGTGAGACTTTCAAGTAGTGTTTCAACCGGTGAATGGCAACCCAAGTTCTTATGAAGTCTAAGATCAGCCTTGAGGAAAGGATTTTCAAACTCTTAGAGGGGGCTCTTCTCATATTTTGAAAGGAGATAGCAACCAACTCTTTCTTGTCTCATAAGGCCGTTTACTAGAAAGCTGAGAAAATTAAACACAAGGTTGAGCGCGAGTAAGCCAAAAAGGCCGGTAAACCCTAGTTTAGAAAGAATAATGATACTCCTGCTGTAGCCCTGGTGCCTGCTAAACCCAAAGCTCTTGCTATAGTTCAGGCAGTCATTCAAACCCCACTAGTAGTTTTCACAGTCTAGCCTACTTGACTTCCTTTTGTTTTGGCCAACCCTTACAAATTATCACTCAGAATCATCTTCAACTGGTTGAGGGAGGCAGGATATCTCCAATCCCTCCATGAATACAAACAGCCCAAACCTAAGGATAAGGACAACTTTGGTACGTATCATGTTCAGATAGGCCATCACATTGATAACTATAGAACCATACTTTCAGCCATCCAACGTTCGGTAAGTGAAGGGAAGGTCACTGAACTAGATAAGGCCCCAAGCACCATGAAGAACCCCCTGTCAAATTTTGGTAATAAAGTGGCATGATTAGTTTTCAGTGTATCTAAGGTCGTGATCTTTGAGCTAATTACCTAGGGGAAAGGGAGAAATAATTCAGTCTTAGTTCTGTCCAACTCAGTCTTTGATCTAATTAGCCAAGCCAATCTAGGGGTAACTCAGTTCAAGGTATGGAAGTGGATTCGGTCCAACCTAAGAAAAAGAGCCACCAATCCCAACCTCTCTTTGACTAGTGAGTGAAAACCATAAAAGAATTGCTCTTTAGTGTTGACACTTATGTTCCACAGGGAGACTATTCTGATAAAGATAAGGGAATGGCTAAGGAGGCCAAGGCAGTGAACATCAAACTATTTAAGGTTGACGCTTATGCACCTATTGTCGGTGAATCAAGTAGACTGCATAGGGTTGATTGTGATGAGCCATTTAGTGTGGATGGGTATGAGTTACAAGACCTTTCTTCAGATTTTGATGAGCCTCCCTAACCTTTTGAAACACGAGCCATCCATAGTGTCCTGCTTAACAATGTTCTCAACATCACTAGGAGTGGTCGTTTCTATCAACCCAAAGATCGTTACCTTCATCTCGATAAGACCCAATCCCCAAAAGGGTAGGCACTAATGCAAGACCTCCATCTCCTCCTCCGTTGGTTCCAACCAGCCTAGAGGTCGACCCCCTTATCATCCAACTTAAGAACACTCAAGCCTACTATAGCATCTTACAACTAGTCATTGATTATAATGGGCATCGCAGGGGTCTAATTAAGTGACTACTTGAACTATAAGCTACTTATAAGCGGGCAAAATTTGGGCAGGATGCACGCAGAGTGCGACGCATGGGGCGCGTTCTCGTTCGGTTTGAGGAAATCCGATTCGCTTAAATGCGTGTGCCTCTTTTATAATGAAATACTGAATTTTATTAGAGACAAGACGATTTTATTATTTTTCACATAAACTTATTGAGTGTGAAAAACGTTGCTTTTTATAAGCAAAAAATTTGATTATATTGAGAAATATATTTACACATTTTATTAAGAAAAGATATTTTTAAAATAAAGCATTTTTACTTTATTTAAAAATAAAATAGAGTCGCCTCCCGGTTCAGCTCCACCAAAAATTATGGTATACCGATCCAAAATGGGATTTTTATACCGAAGATAAAAATGAGATTCTGAGTTCAGACATGATAGTTACTCATATTGTTCAAATTGTTTGCGTTAATTTCAAAATTTTGGAATTCGTGGAAATTTCTGCATTATAACAGCTTTATTTAAGAAATAAATTCAAGAAATAAAACAGGCATTATAACGGCATAATAAATTGATATTTTCTACCAAAATTTTAGCAGAGTAACGACAGCGTTTGGGTCTTGGCTCAGAAAGGGTTTCCTCACGTTCTTGATGTTTATCCGTACCTGCGAGCTTATTTACACATATTATAGTTTAAGTGGCACTAGTGGCTCACTTAACCAAAGAAATGGAATGCAATGTGCAATAATAGAATAATGAAAATGAATTTTAATGAATTTGAAAGTTGGGCTTAGAGCCAATTACCCTCAGTTTACCTTTTCGTCTGTCCAGGATGACTTGAGAGCCGGTACAGGACCGAAGTTATAGGAGAGAGTGATTCGTTTGGAAAATAGATTTAACCCAAGTTATGATTATAATCTTGGATTATTTTTGAAGAAAATATAAAGTTTAAGTCATTTTTAGACTAAAGATCACTGTGGATCTTGATCTAAAAGGACTGGAAACTGAGTTTATATCGAGTGTCCGTGATAAAGCTTAAACCTAGAAGTATTTTGACAGAGTTTCGGGCCTTTTAGGACTCCCGGAACTAAAAAAGGACACAAAGGTAATTTTTGGATTTTTCAAAATTTGCGTCCCCTGCAAATGGGGGGGGTGACCCCGTATTTATAATAGGGAGGTAATTAGCCAGCGGGCTAATTACCTATCCGATAAGATTTTACATCAGATCCTGTAAAATCTTGCCAGATCTCGATAAGATTTGATTTTTTACTGTCGATAGGTAATTATCCAGCGGGAGGATTACCTACATTTGACCAAATTTTGACTTTTTTTATTTTTCAGTAGAAAATGCTAAATCGGAGCTTCCCTGGATTGTGGATTTTTGAATTTCGGATTCTGGATGATAATTCAGTCCTTTTTGGCTCTTTTTTCTTATCACTGAACGAAATAGGCATTATTCCTCATCGGCCCGAAACGGACCTGTGCTAACTGTTTGCCCCTTGCATACATAAATTTCGTGCTAGAAATTTTGTCGTATGCGAAACAAACAAAATAGTGTTTATGGAATGCAATGAGTTAAAATATTTTTAATCGATAAATTTTAAAATAAAATATATTTTGCCTCTTTGATTAAAAATTTATTAATGAGTTGCATGAGGTTAAAATTGACCGGGATTCAAATTTAATATTTTTGGATGCTTAATGCATGAGTGACTGTGTGAAAACATCTTTTAGGTCTGCTCGTTTTACAAACAATGCAGAAAATGGATGAAAATGCAAAATTAAAAAAATTTTCAAAATATACGTAATTAGCTGGTGGGCTAATTACCTACGTAAAGGTAATAGTTATAGCCATAACACGTAAACGCGTGACAGTTGGATAGGTATTAGTCGGCGAGCTAATTAAATATGTAATTAGCCGGTGGGCTAGTTACCTGCGGTCTATAAAAGCAGCAGCTTTGCTCCCATTTTCACCACACAAAAAATTCTCTCTTCTCTCTTTGCGTTGTCTGCTCTTCTTCAAAAATTTCTTCCTCCGAGCTATTTTTGAAAATGATTTCCTTAATCTTTTTCCTTTTTCTACCCCTTCTTTTCAGATTTTTCGGGGTTTCTATATGGTTCAAGCTTTATAATATCCGCTTGGATCTGCCAGCCGTTCAAGTGACTACTTAAAACGTGCTCATTGATGGTCAGCATGTGGAATTATCTGACGTTCCCGCTGATGCTTTATACAGGCTCCTGCTGAATTAGATGTACCATGGGATTCGTTCGGGGAATTTTATTCCGCCTGCCTTGAAGCCTTTTGATCATCTTTCTCGGATTTTGGTAAGCCTTACTACCGCTTTTATTTTATGCAATAACTTATCCATTTTATTGCTTATTTATTTTATGCAATGACTTTTCGATAATAGTGTGATTCATCGAGAGCTGGTATTTGATATGTGTGCATGCATTGAATCAGGTAACCAAGCATGAGGGTGCTAGCATTACCCACTTTTATAAGTGGTATAAGGTGCTATCTCCTGGTGCTAAGGCCATTGTCAATGAGACGTCTTTGGGGAGGATGGTGAGGAACTGCAGGTATTCGAGATCTCACAAGTACCCATTCATCCCAGCCGGCACTTCTACCCATATCCTAAGCAGGTGGTTCAACACTACCCATACTTTCCACTTCAGTTGTGGGGAATATACCATCAATTTGTTGGATTACTGCGCCATCACATGCCTTGCCTTCCACGGTAATATGATCCACTTCAACGCTTGCTTTACTTACCACCACTTCAATGTAGAGACCATCGAGGCTTTGATCGGCTATTCTAAGGACAAGCCTGGCCAAATTTCTTGTAAGAAACTCATGACCTTTTGGACTACTGAGGATAGAAGGCATTTGACTTTCGTCTGTGTGGCTAGAGCTTTTATGGCCGCTACTATATCATTGTTGAGTCTCCCACTAGGGGTTCAATCATGAACCTCCATATCTTGTCGGCTTTGATTGACCCATCTCATTTTGATGAGTAAGCTTGGGGTCGAGCCACATTGGGTCATCTGTATTAGGCCCTAGATCAGTGTGCAAGGGACAGGATTGGCAAGTTCAAATCTTGCCTCCAGATTGTCTACGTAAGGACTTAGCTCTTTTCCTTCATTTTATGAGTATTCTTAGCTTGTCTTTTAGCGGTTTGATTTCTTTTATCTTCTCGCAGATCTAGTTTTTTGAGATGGGGATCCTCCCAGCGACCAATCTAGTGCGAGATGGTAGCTACCCGTTTTGTCCTCGGCTGCCGCATTCTGCCATGGCTGGGAGATGGAGTCTTGATCTGTGCTTTCTGCTCACCTCCGCAATCTGTCCTTGGAGAGGGTATATTTTAGGATTCCCTAACCTACTTTAATTGCTATATCTTCTACAATTATTGTATCATTGTTTGGTCTTTTCTTTCTTGCAGATCAAGACGCAGCCCTGGGGTCATGCTCTTCAACCACCAAAGGTCATGAGGCGAGCTAGGGAGTTTGTGAACACTCGACCAATCATAGAGACTCCTTTCTCTTTGGAGTGGTATTTGGGAGATCGCATCCAGGGTTAGCATCTTCCTCCCAGGCCACATTCCATCCCTTTGAAGGTGCCTCGGTTGATTTTCTGGCCCCATAGCTTGCCAGACTTTGCGCGATTGGCCTCCGACAGCTTTTCTAGTGCCTTCCCGGTGCGGGTTGGGGGATACAAGGAGTTTTGCCATTCACAGTAGCTCAGATGGCCAGAGACGGATCCCATTCCCATGGAGCTTGAGCCAGACATTCATAATCCTTATTAGGGTGATGGACCTTCAACTTCTGCCCCTAGCGGTTAGGCGAGATTAGGATTGCCTGAGACTGTTTGGATCACGGTACCTCCTTTTCATCGGCTTGAATCTCTTCCTTGTTTTTTTTATTATTGTGTTGATTTTTCCTTGTTGTCTTTGTAGGATCACCAAGTTAGGAAGAGACCTACGACTAATTCTGCTCACATGGGTGGCTCTTTGGCATCATCTGTCCCACCTCAGGGCTAGGCAATGGTAGATGGACATCGAGGGTTTTAGTATCAGCCGTCCATATCTCTAATGTACCGCCCCGACTTGAGTACCTATGCTCTAGTGATTCCTCCTTATCTAGACCCTGAGCATCCGGTGGCTTTCCATCCGGCCGATACCACTCATATGAGCTTCTTTTGCCTTCTCTTCTATTTTTCCTTAGAATCTCGGATTATGATGGTTTTGACTTGTCCCCGATCTTTCATTCCTGCAGGTGCCCATTGCTTATAGCATCTCCGATTGGGGATACATTCTAGGGCAGCAGTGGTTCATAATGAACCGTAACTCTAATATCATGATATGTTCATTATTTTATATTTTAATGATTATGCATGGTATGTCATGAAATGCATATAAATGATCTGTATCAAAATGTTATAGCTGGAGATCCAACAGCTCCGAGGTCTTTTAGGGATGCTCTAGATGGATGACCCGTAGCAGCAGCCGTTGCATAAATAGGGTGATACCCCAGATTCTTTTCACAGGGTTGTTACCCTCCTTTCGATCCTAGCCACCCGAGCTCCAGCAGGCAGTAGGTAGGCTTTCTCTTTGTTTGCTTTTTTTTCGTTTGGGACTTTTAGAGTGCCTTTTCTTGTATAAACACTTTTTTATATATAAATATGAATGTTTCCTTTATTCCTTTGCTTTGTGCTTTCTTTTTGGCGTTGATCGAATTTATCCGGGCAATCTGTCAGCAGATTACCCCCATAAACTACTTATAGTGAACTACTACTCTTGTGAAATTTTGCCATGGAGGGCGATATCCATTTTTGTGCAGATCTGAATGTTTATATGAAGAACTCTGATGGTTGGGACCACCTCAGGGTCTACGATCTAGCGCATATGAAGGAATACTATCACATCTTTGTCAAGGATAATATGATTCAAGCTGCTGTCAAGTTTTAGGACCCTGTTGATAATGTGTTCTATTTTGGAGAGCATGAGTTATGCCCCTTGCATGAGGAATTCTATGGGCATCTAAAATCTTCAGCTGACATAGCCCCAGCCATTTCGATGCACCGTCCTGAGTTCTCCGATCTACTGATGAATCATTTTCAGCTATAATAATTTAATAGGCGTTTATTGATTTATGATGAGGGTTTAAGGTTGGATGTGGCTTTTGACATAGTTAGGGGCCCTCCTCCTAACGATGCGAGTTGTCTTCGGCCCATTTGCTTACTCTTGTTAGGGGGTCTTCCTTTGTGAGGTTCCCACTATGGTTTACAGCTTTACCTTCCTGACCATTGTTGATCAGATGTTAGAGGGGAAATCTCTCATTGTGGTGAGTTTGGCTGAGACACTGATCTTTGCACATTCTTCTCGAAATGGGATTGAGGCAACTACCAGGGGCAGCAGGGTTCTCCTTCAGGAAAATTTTATCTGAGCCCTTATTTTTGCATGAACCACCCTCTTGGGTTTTCAATTCATCAGGCTTGCCTTAATTTTTGCCTGGACTGCCTTTTCAAGTTTTCAATCCAGCAGGCCATATATATTTTATATTTTATATTTTTTTTCTCTTTTTTTTACCTTTTTTAATTTTGTTTTTTTTGTTTCCCCTTGTAGCTTTAGCTTTGGGATAAGCTTTCCTTGTTGTCTATTCCCACAAGCATGGATTATCATCCGAGGGCCTACTGGACAGGGGTCTCTATAGTTCACATCGGCAATCATCCTCACAGAGATTTCACCGTCGAGGAGTGGGTTGATTTCATGGGTAACCGGGCTGCTGAGGATATCCATTGGGTTTGCCCTTAGTGGGGTACCACGCATGTGACTACTGATGTCACTATAGGTGGCGTGGTCCTCATCAGCCTTTCCGAGATCATTACTTACTCTCCTGATTGCTTGTGTAGGCAATACAACCGTTCTCAGGGATTCCCTACATTCCTGTGCACCCTGATTGGCTCAGCGCTTTCCTATACCCGGGTCTATCGTCATGATGTGAGGTGAATTAGTCGCACTCAGGTAGAGATGAACTTCTTCGTCCCCTCTGACGTCCATCCTTCTGAGGCTTATCGTATCTGAGTTGCGAGTACTTACGGGCTTCCTACCCTTGGAGAGAGACTCATTGAGATGCAAAGACTCCGCAACTTCCTTAAGAGTCCTTGAGCTTGCCATCAGGTGTCTTTCATTCTCATGGGAGAATAAAGGTTTTAAGCCTTGTCGTTTGTCTTTGTCGCTTCTATTTCCTATTTGTAATGTACTTTTATGTGTAATAAAGATGAAATGATGTTGTTTGGATGCATGTTTCATTAAACAATTCATAGTTTCCATTTAATGCGCTCATTTAGTATTTTTTAACATAAACATGCTACTACTAAAGATATTATTTAAATAAAAGGGCAAATAGTATTCATTCCCAAGAAATGCCCAACATTGCCTAAGGCTCTGAATGGATTTTACCTAAGGCTTAACTCCTTTATTTTGGGGTCTTTATTTTTGCCCAAGAGCCCACACTAGCTCTTGACATACCTTCACATTTTATCATTTTTCCTTTTACAGGAGATAGTGCTTTAACTTGTCATGATTTACTGGATTTATGAACTTATTGCCATCTAGGTCTGAGATTTCCATTGCCCTTTTACTAAGAGTTTTTCTCACTACGTATGGGCCTTCCCAGCTTGGCTAGAATTTCCTTTAAGCATCTATATGTGTTTTACGAGACTACTTTAGGACCAGATCATCCGTTCTCAGAGGTTGGTCTTGCCCTTTGACTTTTCGGTTGTAAGCCATGGCCATGCATTATTAGTATAATTATAGATTTTCTAAGGCAGTTAATCATTTTTCATCGATTGGAGCCAGTTCCTCATGTCTTGCTTTCGCCCATTCATCTTCGGGAAGTCTGGCTTCGAGAGCTATGCGCAAGGATTTGAATTCCATTTCAATGGGAAATACCGCCTCCATCCCATAGATGAGAGAAAAAGGAGTTTGGCCCATACAGGTTTTGACACTAGTTCTGTATCCCAATAGGGCATAGGGAAAATGATTGGCCTAATCCCGGTAGTTCGAGATCATATTGGAGAGGATTTTCTTAATTACCTTATTAGCCGCTTCTACAGCTACATTGGCTTGAGGGCGACAGGATGAAGAGCGATGGTGCTCAATCTTATGCATCTCAATAAGGTCGGCTATTTCTCCTTGGAATTATACGTCGTTATCACTCACTATATGGTGAGAAATGTTATATCTGGTGAAGATGTGTCAGTAAATGAACCGGGCCATCTTCTTAGCCGTGATGCTTGTGTATGATTCTGTTTTAACCCATTTGGAAAAGTAATTCACAGCCACTATAGTGAAGCAATGGCCATTAGTTGAAGATGGTCTTATTTTGCCAATGATGTCGATGCCCCATGCTGAGAATGGCCAAGGTGTTATCAAGCTTTGCAAGGTTGTCTGAGGTAAGTGGCTCACATCCTCATATATCTGACAAGCATGGCAATTCTTTTCTTCTTGAATACAGTCAGCTAGCATGGTTAACCAAAAGTATCCCATTCTTTGGATCTTCTTTGCCATCATGACACCGTTCATGTGTGGACAGCAGTCTTCTAAATTCACCTCTTTCATTACCCTTTTAGCTTCCTGCTGAGCCAGACACTTTAACAATAAGCCATCAGAGGACCTTTTGAATAGATCTCCTTTAATTAGGTAGAATTGTACAGTGAGCTTCCTTAGTGTATTTCTATCTGAATCCATGGCCTCAGTCGAGAATTCACCATTCTCGAGGAACTTGACAATGTTAAAGTATCATGATTCTTCCTAACTTCTGGTGTCATTTATCGTATGGACGTAACACAGAGATTGGGTCATCTCCATATTAGGAGGCTTAATTGGCTGCTTTTGGGGCCCTTCCCATGTGGAGGCTGAAGTGGCCAATGCATCTGCCATTTGATTTTCCTCACGGTGCATGTGGCAAAATTCGTATTCGCTGAACATTGCGACTTTTCTCCATGCAGCCTCTAATTAAGTTTTGGGGGATTCCTTCTTTAATTCCTAGTAGAATGTGGCGTGCTTGATGACCAAAGCCAAATCGCCAATGATCTTTACCTTGTCTGCTCTGAGAGTGATTAGGGCAGACATCCCAAATAAATAGGCTTCATACTCTGCCCCTTTATTAGTGGTGAGAAACTCTAGTAGCTTTGATAGAGGTGTGAGTGCTCCATCCAGTGTCATGATGATGACCTTGAAACATGCCCCTCGCTTGTTAACGACGCCATCAAAGAACATGGTCTATTTTCTGAGATTCCCTATAGTGGTTGTGAAACATTCGTCAGGAAATTCTGGGTTTTCCTGTTCTCTTTCCTCGAGTGGATGATTTACTAGGAATTCAGCTAGTGCCCTACCCTTGATGGTCTTCTTAGTGATGTACAGTACCCTACCCTTGATGGTCTTCTTAGTGATGTACTCAATATCGAATTTTGATAGTAATAAGAGCCACCTGGAGAGTTTTTCGATTAGCAAGGGAGCATGGCATAAATACTTTATTGGATCCACCATTGCGACTGATTGGATTCTGTATGATTGGAAGTAGTGTCTGAGCTTCTTGGTAATCTAGACCATGGCGGAACAAGTTTTCTCCATGATGGTGTATCAGGTTTCATATTCTAGCAATTTCTTGTTGAGGTAATAAACTTCATGTTCCTTCTTATCTTCGTGTTCTTGAACCAACATAGCTCCTACAAACGTCTCTTCTATCGCTAAGTAGAGGATGAGTGGCTTTCTGAGAATTGGTGGCTTCAACACTGGAGGGTTCAACAGGTAAGCTTTAATTCTATCAAAGGCTTCCTGACATTGGTCATTCCATTCTATTAGTTGTTATTTCCTCAAGAGCTTGAAGATAGGCTCCCATGTTATGGTCAATCGTGCTATAAAGCAATTAACGTATTGTATGGACCCCAAGAAACTTCTCACTTCTTTCTCGGTTTTTTATACGGGCATTTCCCTAATGGCGTTAGCTTTGTCAGGATCCATCTCTATGCCTTTCTTGCTAACCACATGCCCCAGAAACTTGCCTGATGTGACACCGAATATACATTTCTTCAGGTTGAGGCAAAGATTGTATTTCTCTATCCTGGTGAGGAATCGCTCTAACACTGTTAAGTGTTCTTCTAGCGTGGCAGATTTTACAAGCATATCGTCTACATAGACCTCAACTTCTTTATGGATCAGGTCATGTAACAATGTTGTGGCTACTCATTGGTAAGTTACCCCTGCATTTTTGAGTCTGAAAGGCATCACCCTAAAACAGTAGGTTCCCCTTTCTGAGATGAATGCAGTTTTGAACTTGTCTGTTACATTTATAAGGATCTGGTGATATCTTGAGAATCCATCCATAAAGGAACACATGGCTGCTCTTGCTCCATTGTCTACTCGAACATCGATGTGCAGTAGCAGGAAATTGTCCTTAGGGGTGGCCTTATTCAAGCCCTTAAAGTCAGTGCAAACTCAGATGTCACTATTCTTCATGGATACAGGAATTACATTGGACAGCCAAGTGGGGGTATTCGAAAACCTTGATAAAATTGGCCTTGATCTATTTGGCCACTTTTGCTTTGACCTTTTCAGCCCATTTTGGGCGCATTCTCCTTATCTTTAGCTTTATCGGCCGAATTTTAGGGTCTGTGGGAATCTTATGCTCGGTGATGTGCCGATCAAGTCCTGGCATATCTTTATGAGACCAAGCGAAGGCTAAAATATGATTTTTTTAATACTTTTATCAATTCTCTCTCTTGTTCGATGGGAAATTGATTGGAAATATAAACCATTTTTGTATCATCTTCCATATTTAAGTTTATTTCTTTTGTAATATCATTATTGATGTTAAAGATGCTAGATGAATGCTGGAATGGATGCATGGAATTGTAATCAGAAACGCAATCCAAATAAGCAAAGTTCTTCATCTTATTATCATTATAAAGTACATTATTCATTTCAAACAAACTGGAAACAAAAACAAAAGACTCATCCTGATCGGTAGGGTCTAGCTCCGCATCAGATGATTCTCTTATGGCAGCCGGCTTCAATAGGATGTCCTCATCGTCTTCCTCATATACCTTTGCCTTGCCTCTCATGGTTGTGACCATGTCTATGATGGTCTGGCTTAAGTCATCTCCCTTGCTTTTTACTTCCTCCACTATCTTGAGTTGCACTTGAAGGTGTTTTACTAGGGTGTTGAGGATTTCCTCCTCTCTACTCAATTTTTTGACTTTCTTCATATGTACCTATTTGTCAAACTTGATCTGATCTGGGATTACCCTTGCATCTGGCTGATGACTTGCTCTTTATAGCATACAGGTTATGGAGCTTCCACCATGCTTGCCGTAGTTGACTATGTCTGAGAAAATCTCAAATCTTGAAACCATCTTTCCTTGGTGAGTAACAGGCTCCAGTGCCCTATTGTAGGGCTATTGTGACTTTCTTTGAAATATCGACTTGAGGGCGGTTCTTCTAGGGCTTGTGTAACAAAGTCTTGTGGGTCTCTACTCTTCTGCCCCTATATTGAAGGTTGGCATTCCCTGCTCATGGGCACCTAGTCCCTTGCCAGGAGTGTGGTGTTTTGGCATGTATCCCTGAATCCATGGGCCCCAATTCACCTCTGATTGCTTGTCTGATTCTTGCCCAATTATGGTTATGGTAAATCCTTTCATGTGGCTTTCTTCCATTTTTAGTGCTGCCACCACTGATGCCTCATCGGCCCCTAAAGTAACGATCTTTCCACGGAATGGGATCTTGATCTTCTAGTGAAGGGTGGATGGAACTCCTCCTAGAGCATGGAACCATGATCGTCTAAAAAGTATAGAGAAAGTTACTTGGATATATATAACCGTGAAAAGTACTATAGATGAGATCTAACCAATGGTAACCTCAGCTTTAAACTTGCCAATGACGATCCTCTTGAAGTTGTCATAGGCCTTGATGAGCATTGTGGATCTCTTTAAGTCCTTTTCAGTTAGTCCTAGGATTGGTAGAATATCCTTAGGATAGACATTCAGTGATGAACCATCATCGACCATTATACAGGGCATGATGCGCCCGAAGACCCTAGCTTTCAAGTAGAGAGCCTTATTATGGCAAATGCCTTTATCGGGCAGATCTAAGCTTGAAAAGATAATGTCGGGGATAATAGTGCTAGTCTTATTGTTAAGTAGTGCACAGACCTATTCTGGTGTTGCCAAGGGAGATGTTTTAATTTCCATTAGCTTTTTAACAATAGCAAGCCTATGATCTTCGGAGCCGAGGAGGTCCCAAATGCTCATCTTGGTAGTGGTAGCCTTCAATTGATCCATAATTGGACTTTCTATCTATTCTGAGGACTTAACAAAAGTAGGAGGTGTCGGGGGTTCTGACCTTGGCAAAGTTGGGGCTACTGACCCAGTGACTTTTCCTCCTCTGGTGATAGGACTAACAACCTAGGGTGGCGAGTTTGTTGTTTCAAAGACCTTGAATTCATCAAAGTCTTCATCAAGTGGTATTTCTCCCAAGTTAATTAGCTTGTTTACACGAGTTGGCACCTTGGTGGCGAAGGGCCATTGCATGAAAGGAACCTTTTTAGGATGCTTTTCTGGGAAGATGGGGTTCTCCTGCATAATTTATCACATGACAGGGTTGGATTCCTGTTTGATCATGTGGATGGATAAGGAGGCTCTGTCAGTTGGCTCCCCTTCATCAACCATATTTGACGCATCATCATAGATGATCTGCTTGTCATTATATTTATTCATATACCATGGGTATTCTTTGGCTGATTCTATTGACGTTGGACAGATAGCGTTGGTTGATTCCCACTATCAGTACTATAAAGGGTTCCTGTGTCTGTCTAACTCTGGGGTTGATTTTTCTGGTGGATCGACCCATATGAAGTAGTCAATGAATTTCTTAGCTAAAATATTCCAGAATTATTTCTGGAAAAATGTCAGCCCTTCATACCAAACGATTGCCTTTTCTCAGAGAGTCCAAGGGAACCTTCCGGGCCAATGGGTATAGTGAATATACTTGCCGTTCATCATTTGCACAAATTCATGGATGTAAGGGTATGGCCTTGTACTTTCATCATAGAATATGGGGTAAACTTCCCTCAAGTTCAGACTCCAGATCTGACAACTGGCTCAGGCTAACTCATTTTTGATATAGATCCTCTCCATGATGTACTCTCGAGAGGGTTCTTGCCCCTTGTCTCAAATCATATTAATGATATGTTTGCTACCTGAGTCAAAGTCTGTAAAGTCTCCGGAATCGTCACTTGTTGCAAACCATAAGGCACCCGGGGAGTCATCCTCTAAAGAGGAGGCATAGCTCTCGGCACCGTCGTAATCAACTATCATGCCATTGGGGAAGGGAGCCTCATACTCGAAATCTCCCAGTAAGTGATTTAGCTCATCGTTTGAAAAGGTCTCTGATTTGTACCCTAAGTTATCCACTTCACTTTCGTCTTTATGATCCGATTCACTAGAATCCACAAATTTTTCCACTTCCTCATCCGAATCCTCGAAAGGCTGCTGCCCATTCCATGGTTCAAAGACCCAATTTAGTGCGTGTTGAGCTTGGATATCATCATCAGAATCTTTTCCAGGATCCTCCTCGGGGCCTTCTTCTAGATATTCCTCGGGATCTTCTTTAGGTTCCTCCTTAGGACCTTCCTCGGGATCTTCCTTCGAATCTTCCTCAGGATCTTCCTCAGGATCTTCCTCTGGATCTTCCTCGAGATCTTCCTTGGGATCTTCCTTAAGGTCTATTCTGGCCTCGATTCTTGTGATAGCTACACAAAATTTAGACACCATGGTTCGTATGCTGGTGAATGTTTCCTCTACACGGGTACCATATGCTGTAATGTCAACACTGCTTCCTCCAAATGGGTCTCATGTATCCTCATCTAGATTTAGTTCGAGATACCTTTGTTGGTCCTGGTCCTCGTGGCTGTTCCACACTTACTCAGGATCATATAGTTCTTGGGTTTCTCGATGTGCTTCTCTAGAGGAGCTCCTAAAGTCGAATAAACTTGTTCCGATATAGTTTGGACTCATGTAATCCGGAGGAGTATGCATAGGAGGTTATGGAGGAGGGATATCCTGCCAGCTGATATTATGTTGGTCTACTTGTGGTGCTAACCACCAGTAGAGTTCATCCGGGTATGGATAAGATGCTCTAAAGAAGTGGAGGAAAGATCTCTCCATAAAGTACCAGTTCCCCCGTCCTTCGAGTGGCATCGTGTTGTATCAGTCCATAGCTGGGCCTACCAAGAACCTAGGGAATTGAGGTGCAAAAACCATTATAGCTATTCCTTATTCGTGTATAAATTGAAGGAATTCCTCTATATGTTCATTCGGGCCAGAGTCTCCTTGCCATATGAGGTGTGGTGGCACTTAGTATTGATCCAGCCCTTCTCTCCTCATACTCAAGACGTACTGGTCAACCATGTAGATGATATCCATGTTATCAAAGATCATATTATCCCCCCATCTTGGGTCAGGTCAATACCGTATACATCGGCTTCCATATGAATATCGATGGCGTTCATCGTAGCTTGAAAGTTTGGCAGAGGATTAGTCTGAGTGTTGGGTTTCTTCTCAGGCTCTTTCATTCTCCTGTTGGCTATCATTTATTGTAGATCTTTTAGTAGCCGGGCGCATTCATTGGTGCAATGCCCCTTAGTCATATGATAACCACAGAAGTTGTCTCTATCTGCCGTAGCGGGAGGAGCGAATGGCTTAATGCTCTGGAGTTGGTCAAACTATCTCAATTTGGTGAATATATGTGACAGTGATTCTACCTATGGGGAGATAGAATTGTGTGCCTACACCTGAGTGGCTGTTACAACTTTGGCTGGAGCCTTTGGGGACTCAGAACTGCCTTGCTTGGAGGATCCACTCTTTTCCCAGTATCTAGGTTTAGCATATGCTTGCTGCTCTTGCTTCTTTGCTCGATCATCTTCCTCATACTTTTCAAGTTCCTTAACATAGTCTACCATATTGTTGAAGGTGTCAAATCTTTTCATTTTCATTTTACCCCTGTATTTTGGGCTAGAGCCTTCGACAAGCTTCTCTATAAAGGCATCTTGGTTAGGTGCCCTTGTTACAAGTACGCGAACAGACATCCACCTCAGGTAAAATTCTTTAAAGGACTCATTTGGCCATTGTTTGATCCTTTCAAGGTCTTGCAAAGTATTCTTGACCTTCAGATTGAAGGCATAATTCTCCAAAAATACCGAGCATAGCTTTCTCCATTCAGATTTCACATCCATTGGCATCCTCATGTACCATTCAGAGGTGGGTCCTCGTAAAGTAACTTGGAACAGATTGACTATATGAACTTTGGGGATGTTTAAGCTAGTCATAATCCGAAGATAACCCTCCATGTGTGCGTGAGGGGGCTCAGTGCTAGCATATGGGGCTATGTAAGGCATCACAAAGTTGGCTAGAAGGGCTTCAAACTCCTTTGGAAAGAACTGATCAATATCCACATACAGCTCGACGGAGGGAGCAATAGATTTATCTTTAGTGGGGCATATCTTCTCCATGTCTGCCATCTTTGCCTTTAATGCGGCTATCTCGGTCTCCTACTTTTGGGTTTTTTAAGCATTAGAAGCGTCAAGAATCCTTCTAAGGGACTGTCTAATTGCATCATCGTCTGCTATTACGGTTTCAGGTTCTGTATCAGAGAAAAATCCTGCCAGAGATTCAATTGGTGGTGGGGTTGTGACTTTTGGGTTTTCCAAAATACGTCTTAAACTTGGTGAAAATGCAAGAGATCAAGTGTTAGTAAGTGTGCCAGGTGTGGCTTTAAGTCCTTCTTACCTCAGCCCATCAGGATGCATGAATGAGTGAGCAAATAAATGAGTAGGTATGTACAAATAGTTAGGGAATTAGCCATATGCCAATTATTTGAGGGGCAATTGGCAAGGGAAGCCTACTACATTTATGGAATATCGCAAATGCATGGTCCAAAGACTAAGGGTTTGAGTCAGATTAGACTCGATAGCCCCGGGGTGAATTGACTTGCTGGTCAAAGGTGGGTCGACACATTGGTCCAAGGGTGAGTTGACTCCCTGGTCACTCGAAGGGTTTGATTCATTTTTCTAAGGGTGAGCTGACTCTAGGGTTACTCGAAGGGTTTGACTCATTGGTCCAAGGGGTGAGCTGACTCTAGGGTCACTCAAAGGGTTTGACTCATTGGTCCAAGGGGTGAGCTGACTCTAGGGTCACCCAAAGGGTTTTAACTCATTGGTCTAAGGGGTGAGCTGACTCTAGGATCACTCAAAGGGTTTTTTGCTCATTGGTCCAAGGGTGAGCTGACTGTAGGATCACTCAAAGGGTTTTTTGCTCATTGGTCCAAGGGTAAGCTGACTCTAGGGACACTCGAAGGGTTTTCGACTCATTGGTCCAAGGGGTGAGCTAACTCTAGGGTCACTCGAAGGGTTTTGACTCATTGGTCCAAGGGGTGAGCTGACTCTCGGGTCACTCAAAGGGTTTTGACTCATTGGTCCAAGGGGTGAGCTGACTCTAGGGTCACCTAAAGGGTTTTAACTCATTGGTCCAAGGGGTGAGCTGACTCTAGGATCACTCAAAGGGTTTTTTGCTCATTGGTCCAAGGGTGACCTGACTGTAGGATCACTCAAAGGGTTTTTTGCTCATTGGTCCAAGGGTAAGCTGACTCTAGGGACACTCGAAGGGTTTTTGACTCATTGGTCCAAGGGGTGAGCTAACTCTAGGGTCACTCGAAGGGTTTTGACTCATTGGTCCAAGGGGTGAGCTGACTCTCGGGTCACTCAAAGGGTTTTGACTCATTGGTCCAAGGGGTGAGCTGACTCTAGGGTCACTCAAAGGGTTTTAACTCATTAGTCCAACGGGTGAGCTGACTTTAGGGTCACTCGAAGGATTTTGACTCATTGCTCCAAGGGGTGAGCAGACTCTAGGGTCACTCAAAGGGTTTTGACTCTTTGGTCCAAGGGTGAGCTGACTCTAGGTCACTCAAAGGGTTGGTGTATTTCGGCTCATGGGTTGAGCCTAGGTGGAATCACTAGTCTTGGTTTATTTTGGCTCATAAGTTGAGTCTAGGTGGACTCACTAGTCTCGGTCAATTTTAGGTTCATATAACTAAGGAAATAAAATGGTATGGCACACATCAATGTTATGCCTGCACAAAGATGTGGTTAGTTTTTACACAATCATGATGTTTATGATGTTCGTTTTAGTTTATTTATATTTAATAAACATGCACATGTAGCAAACGGTTAGATCGCGCCTACCACCCTTTTAACTCCAATGGGTTACTTTGCTTCAAAGTCAACGGGGGACTTAGTAAGTCTGCTCTCGTGCACTCAAGGTTTCTTGGGTAAACCTATGAGAAAGTGTCTATGGTTCATCTATATGCGGGTTTTGGTCTCAGGATTAGGTACGATTTGGGGTACCCTGCGCCTTTGTGTACTGAGTCCCAATAGCCCTAAGCGAACCAAAGGAAACTTTTCCACATGTAATATACGCAGGTTTTCTTGCCCTTAAGCGAGCAAGGTCCTCGTACGTTATGCAAGGGGTGTGATCAGATCCATACCCCTCAAGCCCTAAGTGAACTTGGAGATACTTCACCAAAAGACACCTAAATTGGTTTAGGGGTAAAGAATGCAGATGCTATGCAGTCCTAAAATTTGTGTAACGTAGAAATTATCACAAATTCCATAATTCCAAAATTCAATTTGAACAATATTTTAATTATCATGTCAAAAAATGAATTTTTATAAAAATTAGGTTTTTATAAAAATTAGGTTTTTATAAAAATATCAAGTCCCCAGCGGAGTCGCCACTGTGAGCGGGCGAAATTCAGGTAGGATGCACGTAGGATGCGACGCACGGGGCCCGTTCTGGCTCAGTTTGAGGAAATTCGGTTCGCTTAAATGCGTGTGCCTCGTTTATAATAAAATACTGGCTTTTATTAGAGACAAGACGATTTTATTATTTTTCACGTAAACTTATTGAGTGTGAAAAAAGTGGCTTTTTATAAGACAAAAACGTGATTATATTGAGAAATATATTTACACATTTTATTAAGAAAAGATATTTTAAAATAAAGCATTTTTACTTTATTTAAAAATAAAATAGAGTCGCCACCCGGTTCAACTCCACCTGGAATTGTGGTATACCAATCCGAAATGGGATTTTTGTATCGAAGAGAAAATGAGATTCTGAGTTTGGACATGATAGTTACTCATACTGTTCGAATTGTTTGATTTAATTTGAAAATTTTAGAATTTGTGGAAATTTCTGCATTATAATGGTTTTATTTAAGAAATAAATTCAAGAAATAAAATAGGCATGATAACGTCATAATAAATTGATATTTTCTACCAAAATTTTGGCAGAGTAACGGCAGTGTTTGGGTTTTGGCCCGAAAATTTGGATAGAGTTTCCTAACATTCTTGATGTTTATCTATACTTGCAAGCTTATTTACACATATGATAGTTTAAGTGACACTAGTGGCTCACTTAACCAAAGAAATGGAATGCAATGTGCAATAATAGAATGATGAAAATGAATTTTAATGAATTTGAAAGTTGGGCTCAGAGCCAATTACCCTCAGTTTACCTTTTCGTCTGTCTAGGATGACTTGAGAGCCGGTACAAGACCAAAGTTATTGGAGAGCGTGATTCGTTTGGAAAATAGATTTAACCCAAGCTATGATTATAAACTTGGATTATTTCTGAAGAAAATATAAAGTTTAAGTCATTTTTAAACCGAAGATCACTGTAGGATCTTGATCTAAAGAGACTGGAAACTGAGTTTATACCAAGTGTCGGTGATAAAGCTCGAACCTGGAAGCGTTTTGACAGAGTTTTGGGGCTTTTGGGAATCCTGGAACTGAAAAAGGATACAACGATAATTTTTGGATTTTTCAAAATTTGCGTCCCGTGCAAATGAGGGGGGGTGACCCCGTATTTATAATAGAGAGGTAATTAGCCGGCGGGCTGAGTATATAGGTGATTAGCCAGTGGGATAATTACCTAGCTGACAAGATTTTACATTAGATTCCGTAAAATCTTGCTAGATCTCGGTAAGATTTGATTTTTTTTTACTGTAGATAGGTAATTACCCGATGGGAGGATATGTTTGACCAAATTTTGACTTTTTGATTTTTCAGTAGAAAATGCTAAATTAGAGCTTCCCTGGAATGTGGATTTTTAAATTTTGGATTCTGGATGACAATCCGGTCCTTATTTGCTCTTTTGTCTGATCATGAAATGAAATAGGCATTATTCCTCATCGGCCCGGAACGGACCTATGCTAACACTGCTCCAACAACCTCTATTGTTGAGATGTGTGCCAGGGTTAAGGAAGCTATTCCTCCCAAAAGAGAACCGCAGATTGTGTTTGACCATTTTGATCTCCCACTTGATGGTAAGGATCATAAGAGGGCTCTATTCATCCGAATCCAGCTACTTGATAATACTATTCCTTGTATCATGGTAGACGATGACTCTGCCTTGAATCTTTGCCCTGTAAAGGTCCTTCCTCACTTGGGCATGTTAGAGGAAATGCTAGAAAAATCCTATATTGTCATCTGTACTTATGACGACTCGAAACACAATGTAATTGGGGTCTTTGAAGCAGAAGTTACTGCCGGAGGGGTCACGAACAAAGTATAGTTTATTGTGCTTGACATTCCAATCACTTACTCCTTATTGCTTGGTAGACCTTGGCTCCATTCCCTAGGAGCATTCCTATCCACCCTCCATAAAAAAATTTAAATTCATCCATGAGAATAGGCCGGTAATGATTGAGGCTTACGCTGCCTCAGTAGTGGCTGTCATGGAGGCCGAAGCTAAGGCAGATAAGGGAATCCGCATTGCTGTAATTTATAAGGTCTGATTAGCCCCCATTTGGCATGACTATTTCCACCCTGCCGGAGCAAAATTGATGAAGCAAAGTGGGTTCAAGCCTAGAAAGGGTTATGGAATGTATGAGCAAGGAATTGTGGAGGCTTTAGAACCGAAGGTGTCGATCTGTCTCGCAGGTCTAGGATACAAGCCTAAGAAGACCTATCACAATGTTCATGCTGGCTATTGTCACATTGTAACTATGTATAAAATTCAAGGTAAGAGGCCTTGCGAGGGGGAACCCGAGCCCGTTGAGCATAGTGGGAAGATGTGGCCCGTTTTTCATATCTTTAAGGATGTTTATGACTTTGAAGCCGGCTGTGGTTTACTCTAAATATTCTATTGAGGTCAAACTCATGGTTGCACCTGCCATTGACCCCATTGCACCTGTGAATGTCATCGGGGACAAGGCTAAGGGAAAGGGGAAGATATACCCTGAGAATGAGGTAGAGGTAAGTGACGAAGAGCCCATAGACCAAGATGTTGAAGACGGTGTAGCTACTATGACTAAGGCTATAGTATTTTTGATGGAAAAAGGCTGGAAGGGTAAGAGGACCGAGGAAGAGGATCCCACGACCGAGATTGTGAAAAAGCTCGCCAAGGCCCTAACCGAGAAGGCTAGCCTGCCAAAGGAACCACCACTCACTGTTGAACGGAAAGAGACTCTGGAATGTGACCTGGACACCATTCCAATGAAGACTACAAAGGATACTCCACTTGCTGCTGACATCACCATCGAAACCCCTCTGCTTGTGAAGGATGAAACCATGGATAATGCAATCTTTAACATTTTTTATGTATTTGATGCAAACAATGTTGCCTATGAGGCTATCAATTCAATGAATGAATCTCGTTTTGCTTACTTGTTTGATGTTTTACCGGATGGATCCATGCATTCATATCACCATACGCATAATGTTTTTAGTATTCACGATACTTCTTTACATGAAATAAATATAAGTATCGATGAAAATCCCAAAATGGTAACCATTTCCAATGACTTAACTCCCAAGGAAAAAAGTGAGATAATAAAAGTGCTTAAAAGACATATTAACACTTTTGCCTGGTCATATAAAGACATGCCAAGGGTAGACCGTCACATTACTGAACATAGAATCCTAACCGATCCTAAGTTCAAACCTGTCAAATAAAAGCTCCATCGGTTAAGGCCAGAATTGGCAGAACAAGTTAAGGTAGAGGTTTTGAGGTTGATCGAGGCTCGTTTCATTAAAGTAGTTGAATATCCGACTTGACTGTCTAACATTGTCCCGATTACGAAGAAGGATGGTAGGGTCCGAGTTTGTGTGTCGATTTTTAGGATCTTAATAAAGCTTCACCTAAGGACGACTTCCCACTCCCCCACATAGATGTCCTAATTGATAATGCCGCTAGAGCAGCGATGTACGCATTTATGAATGGGTTCTCGGGGTATAATTTGATCTTGATGGACATTATTGACAAGGTTAAGACAGTATTCATCGCCGAATGGGGGGTTTACTATTACAAGGTTATTCCATTTGGTTGAAGAATGTAGGGGCTACTTACCAACGTGCTGTAACTACTCTCTTACATAACATGATCCATAACGAGGTAGAGGTGTATGTAGATGATATGATCGTGAAGTCTGCTACCCGAGAAGAGCACCCCTCTATTCTCGATGGATTTATGACTCGTATTAAGAAGTACAATCTCCACCTAAATCCAAAGAAGTATGTGTTTGGGGTCACTTTAGGCAAATTACTGAGACATGTGGTCAGCCAGAAGGTAATTGAAATGGACCCTGATAAAGCTAAAGCCATCAGGGACATGACTCCGCCAAAAATACAAAAAGAAGTCTAATCATTTCTAAGCTCCCTATAGTACTCAATTGGTTCATCACTTATCTCACTACCGTATGCAAACCTATCTTTAAACTGATAAGGAAGCAACAGCTAGTTGTATGGAATGATCAATTCCAAGTGGTGTTTGACAAAATCAAAGCTTACCTGGTCGACCCACCCATTCCGAAACCGCCCACCCCTAGGAAACCTTTGATCTTGTACTTAGCCATCAAAAAGTCGTCTATAGGGACAATTCTTATCCAAGAACATGATGATAAGCGGGAACACGCAAGCTACTACTTGAGCAAGAAGTTGTTGGATTATGAAACCCCGATACTCGACTGTGGAAAAAACTTGCACTGCCATGGTTTGGCTCACCAATAATCTGCGTCACTACTTTCAATCCTACCGAGTTCATGCCATAGCTAAGATAGACCCGAAGAAGTATCTTTGTCAGTCACCTACTCTGGTCGGCAAGCTCTCTCGATTATTATTGCTTCTTTTAGAATTTGATATTGAATACATGACGAAGAAGGTTATCAAAGGGAAGGCTATTGTAGAATTTTTTGCTAATTAAGCTCTCGACTCCGATTATGTTGAGAACTTTAACTTTCCTAATGAACAGCTTACCGCTATCATGATTCCCAAGCATATATGGACTATGTACTTTGACGGTGCTATGAACAAAAGGTGAGCATGCCTTGGAGCCATCATAGTCACACCAGATAATGAAATCATTCTATTGTTTAAACGCTTAGAGCTTGCTATCACTAATAATGGCGCCCAGTATGAAGCCTATTTGTTTGGTCTTGAGGCTTTGCTATAGTCAGGGCCAGAACCGTATCTGTAATTGGTGATTCCGCTCTTGTCATTCGTCAAGTCGTTGGTGACTAGGAAATAAAGGAAGAGTCTCTTTGCCCTTACATCAAATTCATTTAGAACCTATCCAAGAAGTTCCAATCTTATTTATACCGCCACGTACCCGAGATGAGAACCAAATTGCTGATTCTCTTGCTACTCTGGCCACGTTATGGAAGGGACCCCAACAACAACCTATCCATCCTTTGGTTCTGCCGTCAACCAAAGTCCCCTACAATGATCAGCGTGCTAAACAGGTCCTCACCATCTCCATCGAGCCCCGTTAGTACTTCAACATCATCCTATTTCTCCAACATGGCTAATATCCTTCAGAATCCTCTAATTTGGATTGTACCACTCTGCGAGGCTCGCGGTCCAATTCTGAATAATCGATAATGCTTTTTTTAAGCGTACTAATGATGGTTTGTTACTTTATTTCTTAATAGAGGTAGAAGCTCAATGGGTAATTGATCAAGTCCATGCCGACAACTGTAGCCCCCACATGAATGGTCTTGCTCTAGCCAAGAAGATATAACGGTTAGGCTACTTTTGGTTTATCTTGACAGCCGATTGCATCGCCCAAATCAAACGGTGCCACCAATGCCAGATTTATGGGAATATGCAGCATTTACCACCTACTGAGCTTCATCACTTATCTACTCCTTTGCCATTCTAAGCATGGGGGATAGAAATAATCAGTGAAATTCGGCCGTCATTAACAAATGGGCACAAATTCATTATGCTGGCTGTAGACTTTTTCTCTAAATAGGTAGAGTCTGAATCCTACACCAATATCACCACTAAGAAGATGGCTAATGTGAGCGGGCAAAATTTATGGGAGCACGCGGGGTGCGGTGCGCGAGGCGTGTTCGATTCGATTTTAGAAAATTCGATTTGCTTGAATTCAATGATTTTATATAAGCCAAAAATGTAATAATATTGAGAAATATTTTAACACATTTTATTTAGAAAAGAAATTCTTTAAATAAAACATTTTTTACTTTATTTAAAAATAATATATATTAATTAGAGTCGCCACCCGGTTCAGCTCCACCGAGAATTGTGGTGTACTGATCCAAAATGGGATTTTTATACCAAAAAGAAAGTGGGATTCTGAGTTCGAACATAATAGTTACTCATATTTTTCAAATTGTCTAGATTAATTTTAGACATTATATTTTATGTGGTAATTTTGGCATTACAATGACTTTATTTAAGAAATAAATTCAGGAAATAAAACGGGCATTATAACGACATAATAAATTGATATTTTCTACTAAAAGTTTGGCAGAGTAACGGCAGTACTTAGGTTTTGGCCTAGAAAACTTGGATAGAGTTTCTCACATTCTAGATGTTTTGCCTGTACCTGCGAGGTTATTGCACTAATTATAGTTTAAGTGGCTCTAATGGCTCACTTAACCAGATAAATGAAAATGCAATGTGTAATAATAAAAATGGTTGAAATTAATTTCAATGAATTTAAACGTGGGCTTAGAGCCAATTACCCTCAATTACCTTTTCGTCTGTTCAAGATGACTTGAAAGCCAGTGCAGGACCGAAGTTGTCAAGAGAAAAATGTGGTTTGGTTGGAAAATAGATTTAACCCAAGTTATGACTATAATCTTGGATTATTTCTATAGAAAATATAGGACTTTTTAAAAGATTAAGTCATTTTTAGAACGTAGATCACTGTAAGATCTTGATCTAAAAAGATAGGAAAACGAGTCTATACCGGATGCCGGTAGTAATGCTCAGATTTAGAAGTGTTTTAGCAGAGTTTTGGGGCTTTTAGGACTCTCGAAACAAATTAGGCATAAAGGATTTTACGTATGGTTTTCAGGTTTGTCGAAAATGAGGGGGCAACACCTCTATTTATAGAAGGTAGGTAATTAGTCGGCTGGCTAATTACCTATCTAACAAAATCTTAACAAAATCTCCGCAAATCCTGGTAAATCTCGATAAGATTTGATTTTTTTACTGATCATAGGTAATTAGCCGGCCGGCTAATTACCTATTTGAGCATTTTTTAACTGAAATGGCTCAACGGTCAAACCTAAAGGCCTTTAGGCCTCTAATTTGCCTTATTTTAGCCAAATTTAATCGTTTAAGCCCTTAAAATGGCTTTTTTGTGTTTTCAAGATGATTTTACTATTTGACTGGTTAACTGTTTTGACTGTTCCGAAATGGATTTCAAGGATGCAACTTGGAATATTATGATGAATGGGAATTTTTACGATTTTTAGATTTTTTGGGTGACAATTCGATCCTTCTTGGCACCTTGTCTAATCATTGATTGAAATAGGTATAAATCCTCATTATGCCGAGAATAGTTTGCCCCCATGTTCAAAAAATTTTACCGTTAAGGTAAAATTGCACGTACGCTGATGAAACAGGGATTGTCAAAATCAATGTTCTTGTGTGATAAGGACATGAAAACTTTTTAGAAAGAATCAACATTTCTTAATCGATAATTTTGAAAAACAAAAATTTTTACCCCTTCGATTAAGAATGTTGATGAAAATCTTTAAACAAAAATCCGTTGGGGAGTAAATGTAAAAAGAAAAGATGTTGGGGATAAAAGAAAGGCAGGTTGGAAAAACTTCATGTCCTTAACGGTGCATAGAAAATTTTGGTCCACCCATTTTAAAACAGGGTTTTGCATGATGCAGAAGATAAGTGAATGGTCATACTTACCTGCGATGTTGGTCATAGTCAAGATATTACATCTGGTGATCAGTTTTTTCTTCTGGGAAAATGGCACTATCAGTTACATCTTGATCAGTTTTCTCTGTTGAGGTAATGTCAAATATGGTGATTAGCCTTCTCATATGGAGGAAGTATTGCCAGATTTGGTGATCAATCTCTCATCTGGAAGGAGTGTTATCGGCTATCATCGTATAGTTTTCTCATCAGGGAGTGTGGCACTGTGAGCCACCATTGTCTATTTTATCTCATCAAGGAGTTAGGCACTGTCTGCCACCATTGACCAGTTTGCCTCATCAAGGAGTTAGGCACTGTCTGCCACCATTAACTAGATTGTGTCATTAAGGATTTGGGCACTATTTACCACCATTGACCAGTTTGCCTCATCCAGGAGTTGGGCCCTGTCTGCCACCATTGACCAATTTATCTCACCAGGGAGTTGGGCACTATCTGCCACCATTGACCAGTTTGCCTCATTAAGGAGTTGGGCACTGTCTGCCACCATTGATCAGTTTATCTCATCAGGGAGTTGGGCACTATATGCCGCCATTGACCAGTTTGCCTCATCAGGGAGTTGGGCACTATCTACCACCATTGACCAATTTGTCTCACTAGGGAGTTGGGCAATGTCTGCCGCTATTAACCAGTTTATCTCATCAAGAAGTTGGGCACTAGATGCCGCCATTGAATAGTTTGTCTCACTAGGGAGTTGGGCACTGTCTGCCGCCATTAAGTAGTTTATCTCATAAGGAGTTGGGCATTATCTGCCACCATTGACCAGTTTGTCTCACAGGGAGTTGGGCATTGTCTATCGCTATTGAGTAGCTTGTCACACTAGGGACTTAGGCACTGTCTACCACCATTGACCAATTTTTCTCATCTAGGAGTGTGGTACTGTCAGCCACCGTGGATTTCTTATTGAAATTTCCTACAAAATACAGGCTGACATTGCACTACATGCCATAAGCATAATACATGACGCTACAAAACTTAATACTAGTTGACTTGACATGGTGTTGCATGTCATTGAAATAAATCAACATGACACTATATGTCATCAACATAAATTGTGAAGATCTCATTGGATCTACGGTTAGGCTATGATGTTCTGGGGTAAAGATCTCACTAGATCTAAGGTTCGACTATGATGTGCCGGTGTAAAGATCTCACTTAATCTAAGGTTTGGCTATGGTGTGCTGGGGTAAAGATCTCACTGGATCTAAGGTTTGGCTATAATGTGTCGGGGTAAAGATCTCATTGGATCAAAGTTTTGGCTATGATGTGTCGGGCTAAATATCTCACTAGATTAAAGGTTTGGCTATGATGTATCAGGGTAAAGATCTCACTAGATCAAAGGTTCGGCTATGATGTGCCTGGGTAAAGATCTCACTGGATCTAAGGTTTGGCTATGATATGCCTGTAGTTTAATTTTGGATCAAGATGATGAAGCTTAGTCTTTTGGAAGTATTTTATGCATTCTTGTTTAATGATGCATGTGATGTAGTACATTTACTGATGTATGATGAGTTATGTAAGTGTATGATGGATTAAGTTGGCATTTGCCCCTATTCAAATTGGGAGGATGTATCACTCAATAGCTTTTCTCTACTGAGGAAATGTTGAATATGGTGATCAGCCTTCTCGTCTAGGAGGAAGTACTGTCAAATAGGGTGATCATTCTCTAATTTAGGAGAACTATCAACTTTAGTGATTAGTTCTCTCTTTTAGGAGGAGAATCATCAAATTTGGCCATCAGTTCCCTCTATTAGGGGGAGAACTATAGAATTTGGTGATTAGTTCTCTCTACTGGGAGGAGAATTATCGAATTTGGTGATCAATTCTTTCAATTGGAAGAAGAACTATCAAATTTGGTGATCGATTCTCTCTTTTGAAAACTATCAAATTTGTCTTAAATGATCGATTTGTTGTCTATATCATTGGGTAGCCAATATTCTGGTGACTTTGGAGTCTAGTACTATTGTGTATTGTCAAAGCATTTTCTTAGATGCCTCATGATCTTAGAAAGCATCTGACTTGATTTTGCATTATGTTGCATTTGTTGGTGACTAACAATGTCTGCTTGTCGACTTGTTGCCTTTACACCTATAAATATGAATGTGATGTGTAATACATGATATGTGATGTTTATGTAATGTATTTTATTATCATAGGATGGAATTGTGCAGCTGTAAGATGGGCCCGCTTGCTTTGTTCTTAGCAGAATTCTCTTAGATTGTGGGCTTCTCAGTTTCTATCATTCTCGATGATGACGAAAATTTGATTTTTGGTTGGTGTCCTAGATGTAAGCTTTATAGCTTCAAGGATTGAGCTCGTCGTTTTTTATTGTAGTTGTGTGCGCCTTGTATTTGTTACACTCTAATTGTCAGGCTGACCGT
This sequence comes from Euphorbia pulcherrima, assembly GCA_947683365.1. Lineage (NCBI taxonomy): Eukaryota > Viridiplantae > Streptophyta > Magnoliopsida > Malpighiales > Euphorbiaceae > Euphorbia > Euphorbia pulcherrima. The sequence continues at coordinate 49,351,864 of CANTUS010000014.1, forward strand.
ACATTTGCTTTGTACTTGACTATTTGAATAATATGGGTTGTCAGGTCCTTCTCGGATCCAATGAATTCCCAAGTTGCAAAAATTTTTCCCCTAGTGACATATAGCATGAAACTGGGTAGGTAAACTACAGTTACTTAGACTGATGAAGATTAGATTTTATTCTTTTGATTAATTATGTAGACAATATGGCATGCATCAGCAGTTCTTATCATTCTTGTGTAGCTGAGTGCAAGAAGATTGTCTTCTCACATTTTGGAGATGTGGGAGATTCATGCGCTCATGTTGATGAGCAATATTTCTCCTTTACAAAGGCTTTGGATTGAGTGATATGCTTATTGTCATTTGGAGAATCATCATGATGAGTGACTTTGATTATGCTTGCATGCAGAGCTTATGGCCTAATTTTTGCCTGAACTAAAGCACAACGGGCTTTGTATATTATTCTCTTTTTTTAACCTTGATTTCTGCATAAACTGCCTTTTAAGGTTTTCGGTTTATCTGGTTTCCTTAACTTTTGCCTGGACCGCCCTTTTGGGTTTTCAATCCAACAGGTTCTTTTTTTGAAATTTTTTATGTATGCATGCATTGTATGAATAAGAGCCATTACATGAATGTTTCTTTTAACATTTCCGTGTATTCATTAAGTGCAAGCATTTAACAATTCAGCAAAATGACAAATCGATCAAAGAAATATTTTTAGGCACAAAAGTTTGGTATCTATTCCTAAGAACTTTTCCTGTTATCAATGGTCCTTTTCAGGTTTTACTGATTGATTTCACTCTTTCTTTTGTCTTTATTTTTGCCTATAAGCCCTCACTAGCTTTTGGCAGACAAATTTTTTTAATTGATGTGGTATTGCCTGAGCCTATTTTTATTTGAGGGGTTAATGAACTTGTGTCCTTTGATGTCCTTGATGTGTAGCATTCCCTTGATGAGAATTTGTTTCATCATGTTGGGTCTCTTAGAAGGAATGTGCCCCTAGCATCAACATGTAATGATTTCATTTGATTTAGGATCAATTTTCTCGACTTTGACTTCTTAGTTATTTTGTTATCTTGGTCATCCTTTGTTGATGCATCTTTATAAGACATGACTGTGAGGTGTCGACGATGTGGGGGTCTCCCTTAATGCCTGTGTGAGAGGCGGGGCACACTGGGGGTTTGGTTGGATTTAGGCGTGACAAAACATTTTTTAGTCAAAGTTTGCACAATAAGCCAATTTTAATGAATAAAAGAATCGAGACCCGAATCTCGATACAATTGATAGAGTTGCCACCCAAGTTGTCTACTTAGGAAAGAGTTTTGGTATGGCTCCCTCTGGGCAGGAGACTCATACCTACTAGATCAGAGATTCGGGTATCGGATGATTCACTTATTTCTCATTTAGTTGATTCAAAATTACAATCTCCGCGTAGATCCATTTTAGTTTTCATCATTTAGGGAATTATCACAGAAATCCTATTTCTACACTCTTTCACACTCGTTACATGAGTTTACATATTACAATAAAGCATAAGCAATAAATAGGGGGATAAAAATTACAACTGGGGGAAAAATGGGGAAAATTGCAAAGAGAACCTATACATTTGTTCTAAGTTATAAAATAAAATGAAAATAAATTCCCCTGCATCCACTGATGTTAGCACAGTTTATAGTACACCATAAATCATTTAGCGTATTTTGTTGTGAAAACTCATCTTAACTCTTGTGGATTGATTTACCGGATTATTAGTGAAAATGATCTCATGGCATATGGTGAGTTGGATTGATTTTTAACCAATTAAAAATGAGTTCTGGGTTCTATCTGGGGGCTGGTATCGGTACGGATAGGGGGTACCCGTATGGGTACCAAGGAGGACTGATACGGGTACGATGGACCCGTACGGGTCCTGTTTGGTCCTAGACAGAAACTCAGTTTAGTTAAGTTACATATTACATATTAATAGATTGGTGCCAGAAAAATAATATAAAAAGGGATTTCCTTCCATAGGAGTATGGCGCACCGATTTGATATGTTTGGAGATATGTTATGCCAACAAGGCTCATACGGGTTAGGACCAGACCCGAAAAAAGAAATGAAAGAAACAGATATAATAGAAGGAACAGGCAATAATAATAAGGAAATATTTGAGATGTGAGTCTCTTTGAAACTCAGGAGCGGTACCTTTACGACGTGAATCCACTCTGGGGTGATCCCTTTACTGTTGAGAGAGCTCGTCCAAAGTAGATGGAATAAGACTATTTAGGTGAGTATTCGTGTGGACACAACCTCCCCTAAATCCTAGTGAATGAAGTTAAGAATGAATAAAATGTGGACAAAACCCTAAAGGATGAGTTTTCTCCCTATTTTATACCCCTATACCTCTGCTATACCTTTTCTACACCTATAGAAACTGCTAGAATTTTAGTATCTTTTTTATATGAAGAATATGTGTGTAAAATGTGAAGGGAAGGGCCCTTTTTATAAGGGAGAGGAGGTCTGAACGCAATAAATTGCATTCATGACCTGCCTTTTCCCGAAATATGAAAGGATTTCCTTCCAAAAATGCCTATTTAGGTAATAAGAGTATTCGTATGGGTAGGGCCCCACCTGTATAGGTACTAGGGGACCCGTATGGGTCCCGACTAGGTGTATGGAAGGGATGACCCGTACGGGTCCCCTGGTGGATTTATACCACCAGGATGTGCCCGTACGGGTCCCTAAAGGCAGACTAGGTCTCCAAACCTTGTCCAAACTCAAATCTGCAGTAGTGGAACACCCCTGATAGACAACACTTGAAAGACATTGCATCATATAGCTCTCATCATAGTTTCGTGAGAAGGATCGTTAAAATCTAGTGCTCAAAAATTGCCCCTCATGGGATCCTTGCAGATATATGGATCTATATGATCTCACGATGTGAGCAAGAGTTTAGAAATTATACCTGAGGCGATTCCTTTCTTATGGCGAACTTCTTTCCTTTGCTGATGTGTATCCTTCATAACTCTATTATGGAAGGTATGTGTATCCTTTTCTTTAAGGCAGATGACTTTCTTGGCTGGCGTATCACTTTCCTAAGGCAGATGACTTTCCTTCTGCTATCGTGCATATCCCTCGTAACTCTACTGGGGAACATGTATCCCTTTCCTGAGGCCGATGACTTTCCCGACTACTGTATCCCTTTCTTAACGCGGATCGACTTTCCTACCAATGCGTATCCCTTTTCTGAGGTGGATGATTTTCCTTGCCAATGCGTATCCCTTTCCCAAGACGGATGACTTTCCCGGCTACTATATCCCTTTCTTAAGGCAGATGACTTTTCTTTTACTCTTGTGCCTATCCCTAGTGACTCTGCTTGGGGAAAGTGTGTATCCCTTTCTTAAGGCGGATCAACTTTCCTAGCAACTGTATCCCTTTCTTAAGGCGGATGACTCTCCTGGCTGGTGGTGTATCCCTTTCCTAAGGTGGATGACTTTCCTTGCTGATGATTTTGAATAACATGTAAAAGAGACAACAATCAAACACCGAGTTAGTCATTATCTTAGCAGACACCTTTTTATTCTTAATTGAATTTTATGAGAAAAAAATATTTTTGCCCCTTCAATTAAGAATAAATAAGTGTGGATGCGATAAACTGCAAATTATGTGTGGGAAATGTTGGGTTTAGCCAGATCAATGTTATGCTTATTTTGCCGTTGGGGAATGCTCCTAGGGTGAGTGCCCCTAGGGTCTACCAAATCCGCTACTAGAAAGTGGGGGGACACCCCTAAGACCTGAGGATTCCATTGTTGGAGGAGTGGGGGGATGCCCCTAGATCTGATTCCGCTACTGGGAAGTGGGGGGATGCCCCTGGCTCTGATTCTGCTACTAGGACTTGGGGGGAAGCCCTTGGATCTGATTCTGTTACTGAGAAGTGAGGGGATACCCCTAGATTTGATTCTGCTACTAGAAAGTGGGGGGATGCCCCTAGATCTAATTTTGTTGCTGGGAAGTAAGGGGATGCCCCTGGATCTGATTTAGCTACTAAGAAGTGGGGGGTGCCCCTAGATTGGTGGGGGGATGCCCCTGGATCTGATTTCGCTACTAGGAAGTTGAGGGATGCCCTTAAATATGATTCTATAATTAGGAAGTGGGAGGATGCCCCTGGATATGATTTTGCTACTAGGGAATGACCCCGGAGTGGGGTGCCCCTAGGGTTCTTGCTAATTCCATTGTTATGGAGTGGGGGATGCTCCTAGATCTAATTCTGTTTCTGGGAAGTAAGGGTGCCCCTAGATTGGTGGGGGGATGCCCCTGGATCTAATTTCGTGACTGGGAAGTGGAGGGATGCCCCTGGATCTGATTTCACTATTGGAAAGTGAGGGGATGCCCCTGGATCTGATTCTGCTACTAGGAAGTGGGGCAATGCCCCTAGATCTGATTTTGCTACTAGGAAGTGGGGGATACCCCTGGATTTGATTCCGCTACTGGGGAATGACCCTAGAGTGGGGTGCCCCTAGGGTTCTTGATGATTCTGCTGCTGGGGAGTGAAGTAATACCCTTTGGCAAATCTCTTCTGCTGGGGAAGAATTTCCTGGTAAGATTTGCTTACTGGGGGAAGAATTCTTATGCTAGTACGGACTTGGATTGGATGAATTCTTGGTGCTTGCTATAATATTGATGCAAAAATCTGCCTTTAGATGGTAAGAAGGGGCCCGTACGAGTGGGCCAGACCCGTACAGGTAGGGGTCTTAGAAAAAGGGACCAATACGGGTAGGGTGGGACCCATAAGGGTCCCTCACGGATAGGTTTAAAAGGCAAACAGCCCCCTCGTCTCCCGCCTCACACCAAAACTTCCCACTTTGTGTTTTCCGGTGATTTCTCCTAAAACTCAACTGAAGATGTATAAAGAGATCCCTCAGATCGGTCGTTTCTCCCTCAGGCTTGAGAACTTACCCCCAGTTGGCGATTTGGGACTTTAGGAATGCCTGGTTTCTGTTGGGTATGCTTTTCCTGAGAGAGACTCATTTTTTGGGCTTACTCCTATCTCTGAAGTCCTTTTGATCCCTTCTCCCGAAACCCATGCCTCAAAACTCCAGGTAATTTCATTCGATCCTTCATTTTTTCAACTTTGAACTTTTGATGATCCCTTGGATTTTGGCATGATTTAGGGTGTTTTAGATTTTAGAATAGAGCCCGATGCATGTAACTTTAGTCGAGGATGCTTTTAGGATAGTTTCGAATGAACTTTGGTTAAGATTGTGCGATTTTGGATTTTTAGGAATTTTACCCATATAGGGACTACTTATGGGGGACCCATACAGGTCCCCTTTTTTATACGGGTCTGGTTTGTGGACCCATATGGGTGGGGCTTACCCGTACAGGTCCTGTCCATAGGGACAGAACCTTGTTTCATTTGATTTCTGCAATCCTTTTCTAATTTTTGATTTATCCATTGTATTCTAACCCTATTAAACTATAATTTTGTCTTTGTAGTTATAGTATAAGACCGTGGGGCTTTGAGCTTCTGTAGGAAATGGTATGAGAAGATTCGTGCCGTAGGAGACACGGAGCTGCTGACCCGTATCGATTCCTTCGGGTTTAGCGACATTATTAGGGCAATCCCCCAGACCCTCAAGACACTGGCTCCTAGTGTCATTTCATCTTTGACGGAGAGGTAGTCAAAGACGACCCATACTTTCCACTTGCCTATTAGGGAGGTCACCATTACTCCCTCGGATGTGTACGCCACCACCGGCTTGGAGTGGAGTGGAGACGTGGTCCATTTTGATGTATATGCTGACCAGTGGCACTCTTAGCCTAAGGTGAAGGCCTATATTACTAGATTACTTTGACTTCATCCAGGCGGGATGAAAAAGCTCAAGTACAGGGACTTGCATGCTCACTAGATTACATAGCCGAGGCCCATTACGGCTGATAGGAGGGACTAGTATGCTCGATCTTTCCTGCTGGAATTCCTTACCACCGTCTTCTTTCCAGTCTACTCGGGCCATTCTAGCATAACTATACTATGGATTGGACATAGGGGTCCAGGGTGAGCAGTCTTAGATCAAGACCTATCATCTGATACTGCTGGTAAATCACCAACTGGTCTCTTGTGAGTTAATCCTTTGTCTAAACTGTGTTGCAACTAATCCTTACTTTGTCTTACAGATTTGGGCTTTTGAGCACCGGTTGATCTCTTGGCAAGGATTGCCCATGCAGCCTGATAAATTGCACATCATATCCAGATGGATGGGCTTTGGCAGAATCATCCCTTGACTATGGTGCAGTACCAAGAGTTCTTACGCCAGCTGTGCTCAGATCGGGTAAGCTTCTTCCCTATGGAACCTGCATTGTACATTTTAACTAACCATTAGTAGAAACTATATTTACTAGGTTGTGATACTCACAGTGCATTCATTCTGTGCAGGCTGTCCGAGATCGATGGGAGAGATTAGCCACCTACAGAGCCATCGATCGGATACGGGCCGGTGTGGATTACCACTGCAGTGTCCTGTAGTCACCACTTTCTTATAAGTGGTATTTCAACGAGTGGGTCCGGGGGTGGAGGGCCAGTGCTATAGTGGAGAGACTGATTCCTTCCACCATCCCAGCGAGCATCTTTTGGCCTCATCTCATGCCAGGGACCGATCAGAGGTTTTATTTGCTGGGCGAGGGGGCTCGCATTCTATCTATAGAGGGCTCCTATACTGAGTTTATTGATTCTTCCCTCTTACCACCCTGTGACAGGATCCATCATAAGGATGAGGCCCTAGAGTTTCACTGGGGCTATGGTGAGGATGATGATGATGATGAGGGCGAACCGAGGGATGACTGCGGAGGTCTATCTATAGTCGGGGGTGCCCGAGGTTCGGCTAGGTCAGCTACTCCTTCTTCTCAGGTACCCTTCTAACTTGGTCTTTGTGAATACTTTATTGCTTTTTATAATTGATTGTGATTTCGAACTTGATTCTTCATTGCTTACAACCTCCCATTTCTATATAGAAGAGGTCCACTGCTGCCACTACTACTGCTACCCCTGAGCCACCAGTAAAGTAGTATTGAGCCTTCGAATCTATGAGGGAGGGCATCCTCTGGGCTAAGCTAGATACTTTCTTTTGGCTCCTAGACCACTCGGGGAATTGGGATATCAAGAAGCTCGAGGAGTCGGTCCAGCCTATCGGTTTCACTCCTTCCAGCTCCACCCATGTAAGGAATCCTTTACCTTGCCCTTTGTCCATTACTGTTTAAGATGTCTCATTCGGATATGACCCTTTCATTTTAGGTGACCCTTTCCGAGGCCAAGAGGATAGCCCGAGGTTATTTTTTAGTGCGGGTTCTGCTGTTGGCCCAAGATGCACTAGCTTCAGTAAGTTTCTTTTACTTGTAAAATTTCAACAAACTATACATGCATACCATGACATTTGTATAAGTGTACTAATCTTATGGTTTCTATTGTAGACTTTGCTGGCCATGGAGTGGAGCAGATTTGCCCAGGACTTGGATGCTTTTGAGGAGAGGGCCAGATTTTTAGAGGAGCAACTGTGGGTAGCCACTGTTGAGGCTGATTGGGCTAGGGTCGAGACCGCTCATGCAAGGGCCAAGATTAAGACGTTGAGGGGTCAGCTAGCGAGGATGACTGAGGAGAGGAAAACACCAGTCCCTTCTGATGATGAGTCCAAGGATGATCTTTTCGCATATCTAATGACTCATAGAGGCGTCCATCAGCATGTTGAGAGGAGTGATGCTATCAGGGCTACTGCAGGGACCTCAAAGACCATGGCCCCCTCCTAGCCGGCTACCGGTGCTGATGACACTGAAGACCATATGACTATAGCTAAGGATGATCTACTGGCAGATGCTCAAGGCTAGACTCAGGAGGGCCACTAGGGACAAGATCCCCCAGTAGCTTAGGTTATGATTACTTTCTGGACCATTTTGATACTTCTGGGCCTTGCATGGCTTGTTTTGATTGTCAACTTTTGAATTGGTACTTTTGATATTTCTTTTTTTATGCATGTGGGTTTTTCTTGAATTGAGACTGTTGAATATTGTTGCTTTGAGAACCCGTATTTTGTCCAATGATTTTACAGTGAGGGGATTGGGTGACGTTCTAACTTTTGCATAGGCCGCTCGATGTGAGGGGACCTATCGAACATTTTATTTTTCTTTTATTTTTGTCCTAATTTTTGCCTGAGCTATCCTTGAAGGCTTAGCCCAGTGGACCTTTTTCTTTTTAGCTTAAACTTTTGCCTAGACCGCCCTTTCGGTTTTTTAACCTAGCAAGCTTTTGCCTTAATTTTTGCTGAGACCGCCCTTTTAGGTTTTTAATCCCACAGGCCGTCTTAATTTTTGCCTGAATTGTCCTTAAAGGCTCAACCCAACAGACTTTTATTTTTGCCCTAACTTTTGCTTGGACCGCCCTTTCGGGTTTTTAATCCAGCAGGCCTTTCTGAATATTGCAAATGTGTGATAAAGATGAATACAATGATGCATAACACTTAGAGAAAAATTGATGTTCACATACCAGCGATTATTTCACCTAAAGACATGCATGCGTTCATAAGACCAAGATTCTTAGCAAAATCATAACATGTTCATTGATGAGATTAATTTGAGTACATAGGCAATGGTAACAATTTTCAATGCTTAACCCTTACTGGCTACTGGTCTTTTACAGATTTTCTAGAAAGCAACTGACATTTTTCTCTCGATGCCCTAGCTTTTGCCTAAGCTACCTTTTTGGGTTTTCAGCTTAGCAGACTTTATTAGAGTGCCCTAACTTTTTCTTGACCGGTTTATGGAATACCAATCAGCGGGCTACACCCTAATTTTTTCTCGAGCAGTAGAGGACAGCTCGCCGGGTGTTTTATTCTTTATTTATTTTATTCTTTATGCTACTTTTTTATGATTTAATTCTTTTGACCTAGACATGATAACGCTTGAGCCTATCTTGATAAACTGGATTCAAAAACTCATATCCATATTCATAAGCTTGATTCCTCCTTTATCAAGGAATTTCTTCACGATGAATGGTCCTTCCCAATTAGGCTTGAACTTGCCCCTAGCGTCAATGTTGACCTAGTGCAGTCGCTTGAGGACCAGATCATCTACTTTGAGAGGTTGTTTCGGGTATCTAATTTTGTTGTTATAAGCTCGTGCCATGCATTGCTGGTACATCTGTAGAAGGTCAAGTGCCTTGAGTCGCTTTTCATCTATTGTATTCAACTGTTCATACATGTCCCTTGCCCAATCTGATTCTTTTAACTATGATTCAAGTGCCACTCTTAGAGATCTTACTTCTATTTTAACAGGCAATACGGCTTCCATTCTATATACCAAGGAAAAAGGTGTTTGATTGGTAGGAGTCCTTACACTGGTTCTGTACCCCCAAACTGCGAATGGAAGTTTATCAGCCCAATCTCTATAAGTAGCTACCATTTTGGACAAAATCTTCTTGATTGACTTATTGGCAGCCTCAACTGCCCCGTTAGCTTGTGGTCTATATGGAGAAGATTTATGATGCTCAATGTTGAATTTCTCAAACAACTCAGTCGTGGCCCCTTGAAATTGAACTCCGTTGTTAAAAACTACATGGTGCGGGATTCTATATCTTAAAAAATATGCCTCTCTATGAACTTGGCAATGGTGTAAGATTCGGCCTCTACCCATTTTAAGAAATAATCAACTGTGACTATGATGAATCGATGATCGTTGGTTGATGATGGTCGAATTTCACTAATTATATCTATCCCCCATGCCAAGAAAGGCCAAGGAGTAGACAAATTGTGAAGTTCGAAGGAAGGGATATGTTGTATGTCCCCATGAATCTGACATTCATGACATTTCTCGACCTTATCGATGCAGTCGACGTTCATTATGGCACAGTAGTACCCCATTCTCTGAATCTTTCTGGCTAGAGCCATCCCATTCATGTGCGGGCTGCAATCCCCTGAATGCACCTAAGTCATTACCCTATCTGCTTCCTCTTCTATCAAACATCTCAACAATAAACCTTTAGCTATTCTTTTGTAGAGATCTTCATCGACAAGTCTGAACTGGGTTGCCAATCTCTTGAGAGTTAGCCGGTCTGACCCTGATGACCGCTCAGGGCACTTTCCTCCTTTAAGAATTCTCTTAATGTCATTATACTAACAGGCCTTTTGTTCCTCTACAATCATAACATGAACCTTCTCATGGAATGGCGAATGAGTCGTTTCTACTATAAGCGAACGGATAGGTTGATCCTCTGCTCCTCCCCACATAAAGGCTAGGGTAGCCAAGGAATCTGCCATATGATTCTCATCCCTTGGTATATACTGGAAGAGGTATTGACTAAACTATGCTGACAAGTCCTAAATTGCTTCTACATATGGCCTGAGTGACTCCTCTCTGATCTCCCACTCTTCCATGATATGCTTTATTACTAATGCGGAGTCCCCCATCACCCTAACTTCCTTTGCCCCTATTTGTAAAAGAGCATCAAGACCATAGAGGCAAGCTTCAGATTCGGCCCCATTATTAGTGACTGGGAATTCTAATCGCTTTCTTAGTGGAATAACATCACCTTATAGCATGATGATGATTACTCCAAGGCCAGCGCCCTTTTGATTCATAGCTCTGTCAAAATATATAGTCCATTCAGCCTTCTCAGTTTTCACTTCTGCTAACTGCTCATCGGGGAAATCTAGATTTTTGACATAGTCAGATTCTAGGGGTTGACTTGCTAAAAACTCAGCCACTACTCTCCCCTTAATGACCTTCTTCATGACATACTCGATATCAAACTAAGATAGTAACAGGAGCCAAAGAGAGAGTTTCCCTGCCAGTGTAGGGGATTGACAAAGGTACTTCATTAGATCCACCTTCGCAACTGCTTGAATTTTGTAGGATTGGAAGTAGTGCCTCAACTTCTTTGTCAACCATACCATCTTTGTACAGGTCTTTTCTACCACTATATACTTCGTCTCATATTGTAATAACTTCTTGCTTAAATAATACATCGCATACTCACTCTTATCCTCTTGTTCCTAGACCAACATTGCCATACATATGACTCTTTTATGGCCAAGTATAGAATTAGTGGCTTGCCAGGCATTAGAGGCTTCCAAACTGGGGGCCTTATGAGATAAGAATTTATCTTGTCAAAAGCTATATGGCATTGCTCATTCCATTCTATCGACTGCTTCCTTCTCAATAACTTAAAGATTGGCTCACACACGATCGTTAACTTGGCAATAAAATGACTCACATACTGGAGCGATCCAAGGAATGGCCTGACTTCCCTTTTGTTTTTAGGAATAGGCATTTCTTGAATAGCTTTAACCTTATCAAGATCGACCTCGATTCCTCTCTGACTGACGATGTGTCCTAAGAGTTTTCCTGATGTAACCCTAAACACACACTTCTTCGGATTCAATCGCAGATTGCACTTCTCGATTCTAGTCAAGAACCTTTCCAAAATCTCAGGGTGTTCTTCCCTCGTATTAGACTTTACTAACATGTCGTCTATAAAAACCTCAACCTCTTTGTAGATCATATTGTGCAGTAAAGCTGTCACAGCTCTCTGATAAGTTGCCCTAGCATTCTTTAGCCTAAAGGGCATTACTTTGTAACAGTACACCCCATTCTGTGATGAAGGCCATTGACCTTGTCGATGATGTCCACTAAGATTTAATTATACCTAGAGAACCCATCTAAGAATGATTACATCACAGACCTGGCAGTGATGTCTACCAATACATCGATGTGTGGTAATGGAAAGTCATCTTTAGGGGATGCTTTGTTCGAATCACAAAAGTCAACACACATTCTGACCTTTCCATCTTTCTTAGGGACCGGGATGACATTAGCTAACCATATCGGGTACTCGATTACTTCAATGAACTTGGCTTCCAGTAGCCTAGCAACTTTAGGTTTGATTTTATCAGCCCATTCAAGTCACAACCTTCTCAACTTTTGTTTGACTGGTTTGAATCGAGGATCCGTTGGGATGTAATGCTCTACGATTTGGCGATCTACCCTAGGCATATCTTCATAGGATAAGGCGAAAACGTTAACATGTTTTCTAAGCACTTTTGTTATCTCTCTTTTTTCGATAGGGGTCAAACCACTGGAAATAGTTACCATTTTTGGATTTTCCTTAGTACCTAAGCTAATGTCATGCAATAAAGTGTCATGAATGCTAAAAATGTTATGCGTATGGTCAGATGAATGCATAGAGCCATTAGGCGAAACATCAAACAAGTAAGCAAAATTATTATCATTATCATTAGGATGCCTGCAGGCTACATCATTTTCATCACATAAAATTGCATTGTCATCCTCCATAGGCGGAGGGCCTTCTTGGTCACTTATCAGAATGTGAGTCAGATCACAATCTAGGTCTTACAACTATTTCTCGATCAATATATTATTCACAGCTTCCCTTGTAGCTCGGGCTAGGTTTCTCAGGGCTTCCTGAATCGGTATCTTCTTCTTATCCCCTAAGCTTAAGATAATGTATATCGAAGTGGTCAGGGTATCAATGGCTTTGTCTACTTCAATCTTTGATGGGTCACTATCTTTCATTTATTGAGCCCATTTTTCCGCTTCTACGGCTGCTTCATAGCTTTCATGGATGGTTTTGTATGTACTCATGAATGCTATCTTGCGGAGGTGAGGAAATAACTCGAATATGAATCGATCAGCTAACTCCTTCTCCTGAGGTTTCCTTTTAAGAGATATTGTGACCATTAACCATCTCTGAAAGTAATCATGGACAGGTTCCATTGTCTGATAGCCATAAGATCAAATATGGATGGCTCTTCTCTTATTTTCTTGGTCTCTATAATGCATTTCTATACCTCACTTTCTTCCAATCCCGAGTTGATCATGGCTACCTTATCCCCCCTCCTTCGGAGCTCACAGACTTTCCCTTTATCGATTAGTGCTGTAACGGCTTTGAGGAGATCCTCACTTATCATAGTTGGATGACCAGGATTGACATGATATATACAAAAGCTGCCCCTCTTCACAGGCTTTGGTGGAACATATAGTCGGAGATGATCAATCAAACAGTATTTCTTCAGCTTCTTGAAAAGGTACACAAAAGGAGTATCCTAGGGTGAGATATCATCCAGAGTCCTAGGATAAACTGCCTGATCATGGGCCATGTCATAGGGTAAACCCATAAAATAAGGGAGGATTATCCCCTTTGGTATAACCACAAAGTCTAGCAGCCGACTTAAATCCTTACTATGGTAAAACTGTAGAATAGCCTCTTAACAGAGTGAATGAGTCCCACTACTGACTGTGCAAAGCGTCCGGTTCGCTGGTTGAACTGACTAACCAAGCTGAGCTATGATAGGGACCAAGATGAGTAATAGATGGGGTGTCGATTTCATTCTTGAACTGTGGTGGTAACCAAAAGATCAATACATGCATTAGATGGTGTATACATGCGTAAATTACAGCGATGCATGGGGGATTAATCATAACACATATGAAGCGATTGATTCCATCCTTATTTCTCCCTCCGAGTCTGAGGGTATTCTTCCTTAGTCTAATATCACACAGAAACTAGTGTACCTAGAAGGTAAAATTCTATAGCTTTAATAAGAATGGTGAAGGGACATATCAAAAGTTGATGTAGAAGGTTCCCATCGTATCAAGCCTCTTTAGGAGGGAGATGGCAATGAGTGCTCCACCCATTAAGGTGTACCCAATATCCCTGGCAGTCATAGGTATCACTGTTGTGAGCGTCACAAAAATAATAGGGCACCTTATCCTAGCGCTAGAAGAAGAGCTCATCTAGCTAGAGAGAAGGAGGTGAGAAGATAGAGTGTGATAATTTCCCAAATGATGAAAACAAAAATAGGTTGAATCAAGTAAATGATTTTCAGTACTCATCTTAATCTTTTAAGCTTTTAAAATAGACCAACATTTTGCAAGTTAAAAGATTATAATCCCCAACAGAGTTGCCACTGTGAGGTGTCGATGATGTGGGGGTCTCCCTTAGCGCCTGTGTGAGAGGCGAGGCCTATTAGGGGTTTGGTTTGATTTAGGCGTGACAAAACATTTTTTAGTTAAAGTCTGCATAATAATCCAATTTTAATGAATAAAAGAATCGAGACCCAAATCTCGATACAATTGATAGAGTCGCTACCTAAGTTGTCTACTTGGGAAAGAGTTTTGGTATGGTTCCCTCCAGGCGGGAGACTCATACTTATTGAATCAGAGATTCGGGTATCGGATGAGTCACTTATTTCTCATTTAGTTGATTTAAAATTACATTCGCTGTATAAAACCATTTTACTTTTCATCATTTAGGGAATTATCATAGAAATCCTATTTCTACACTCTTTCACAGTCATTACATGCGTTTACATATTACAATAAGGCACAAGCAATAAATAAGGGAATAAAAATCACAACCGGGAGGAAAATGGGGGAAATTGCAAAGAAAGCCTATACATTTGTTCTAAGATATAAAATAAAATGAATAAATTCCCCTGCATCCACAGATGTTAGCACAATTTATAGCACACCATAAATCAGCACTTTAGCGTATTTTGTTGTAAAAATGTATCTTAACTCTTATAGGTTGATTTACCGGATTATTAGTGAAAATGATCCCATGGCATATGGTGAGTTGGATTGATTTTTAACCAATTGAAAATGAGTTCCGTGTTCTGTTTGGGGGCTGGTACCTATACGGATGGGGGGTACCCGTACGGGTACCAGGGAGGATCGGTACGGATACGGTGTACCCATATGGGTCCTGTCTGTTCCCAAATAGAAACTCAATTCAGTTAAGTTATAGATTACAGATTAATAGATTGGTGATAGAAAAATAAAATAAAAAAGAATTTCCTTCCGTATGAGTATGGCACATCGATTTGATATCTTTGGGGATATGTGGTGCCAACAAGGCTCATATATGTTAGGACCAGATCCAAAATAAGAAATGAAAGGAACAGATATAATAGAAGGAATAGGTAATAATAATAAGCAAATAATTGAGATGTGAGTCTCTTTGAAACTCAGTAGCGTTACCTTTGTGGCATGAATCCACTTTGAGGTAATCCCTTTACTATTGAGAGAGCCCAGACAAAGTAGATGGAATAGGATTATTTATATGAGTATTCATATGGACAGAACCTCCCCTAAATCCTAGTGAATGAAGTTAGGAATGAATAAAATGTGGACAAAGCCTTAAAGGATGAGTTTTCTCCCTATTTTATACCTCTAATACCTCTGTTATACCTTTTCTATACCTATAGAAACTGCTGGAATTTTAGTATCTTTTTTATATAAAGAATGTGTGTGTAAAATGTGAAGGGAATAGCCCTTTTTATAGGGGAGATGAGGTCAATAAATCGCGTTCATGACCTGCCTTTTCCCAAAATAGGAAAGGATTTCCTTCTAAAAAGGCCTGTTCAGGTAATAAGAGAACCCGTATGGGTAGGACCCTACCCGTATGGGTACTAGGGGACCTGTATGAGTCCCCCCTAAGCGTATGGAAGGGATAACCCATATGGGTCCTCTAGTGGATCCGTACGACTAGGATGTGCCCGTACGGGTCCCTAAAGGCAGACTAGGTCTCCAAACCTCGGCCAAACTCAACTCTGCAGTAGTGGGAACACCCCTGATGGACAACACTTGAAAGACATTGCATCATATAGCTCTCATCATAGTTTCGTGAGAAGGATCGTTAAAATCCAGTGCTCATAAACGACTTTGACCTATTTGTTTGGTTCATGTCGTTTCCCTTTGATAATGGAAGGATATGTTGTTTTAATGATGTCGTGCCCTAGGTTGAGACATTTTCGTACATTTGTTCGGAGATATTCCATTTGCTAGATGTTTTTGGCTGATTTGACTTTATTTATGACTGTTCTGCAAGATCCTTATCGACTTTCATGCTTCTTGTCTGAGTAGCACGCCATTAGGAAAAGTAGGTCTTTTGAGATTAGCCTTGTCGGATTTGTTGGTTTGGTTTTCATTATGATTGTGTTGTTGATGAGGTCCTTTCTACATCATGCTAGAGTTGCTTGGGTGTTTGCCATCTGATTTTTCTTGTGTGGCACAAAATAGATTTCATCCAGATTGCTTTGAGGCATGGTTTGAGTGATTCTTCTCTATATAACTTGTCTAGTGACATGTCTGTTTACTTGAGCAGATTCTCTGATGATCTTTTCTTCATTTGCCCCTACGAGTAGTAATGACATTTTATTGATTGGACATGCTTGATTGAACTAGGCAAAGGCAGCCGCATATTTTTTTATCCTTTTTTTTCTCGCTTTTTTTAGGGGTCAAGTTATTTGAAATAGATACCATTTCTGGGTTTGTCGAATGTGCCTAAATTTATTTCTTTAATTGGAGCATCATGAATGTTGAATATGTCTAAATGTATGCTAGAATGAATACATGGAATCATTATCAGAAACATTACATATACAAGCAGATTTATTCATAATATTATTTATTACATTGTTTAGTTCGAAAGCACTAGAGATAAAAGCAAAAGAGCAATCTTCATCATTTAGTGTAGCTCCCATTTCTTCTGAGTAGATGTTGATGGCCATACTATTCCTAATTTGGGCTTTCATTTTGGTCTTCCAGAGTTTCTTCATCTGAATGATATTCGAACTTAGAGCCCAAACATCAACTTATCCATTACGCCACGTTCCTACTGCAGTTCTTTTTGTATATCATAGTCATTAAATATGCTCTTTTTTTTATCCTGAAGCCATAAACCATCTTTCTCCTCTTGTTCATTAATCTTGCTTTGACCATCCCGGGAAAATTATGTTGTTCCCATTTTGGGTGGCCTGAATGGGATTGAGATTTGAATTGCTTTTCCCTTTACTTTACTTGAAGCCTTTTCTTTCTTAGATTGGGCATAATGAAGCTCTTTTGAAAGCAAAACTTATCTTGAACTGGATGAAGAGTTGAGTCTACACAGTTCTTCCATCTTTCCTTCACCTATCAATTGTTTGACATCATGCCGTAGGCGGCTACATTCATTAGTTCGGTGCCTCTTGATGACATGATAGGTGCAAAAGTTATCCTTATACATTTCATTTGGCTTCTTGTAAGGTTTCAAGCTCTATAGTAGACCAGTAGTTCTACATTTAGAGAATAACTTTTCCAATTATTCTTCCTATAGGGATATGCCATGCTTAACTGGTTGATTATGAACTAATTCGGTCATTTTCATAACACCGTCCTTAATAGGAAGTTTGTTTTCATTTTGGCTTTGATTGGATAAAGGTATGTTGTAGACGGTTGAGTGTTCAAAGATTTCCGTGCTCTTACTCTTCATTTGATCGACATGGTGAGGTAGGCCATGTTTTGACATCGAAGTATGGACATTTGGTATTATGGAAAGTATTTTTGCTATTGCATCATCAATCATTTCCAAGAATTTATATGATTCCAGAAAGTCTTTCACGGCTTTGGATACTGCTTCTGCAATAATTTTTGTCTTGGTCATGATTATCCATTTTGTTCATAGAGAAAATGTTAATCAACTCGATTGTTCTTTGAAGAAATGTCGTTCTATGTGAACCATAAAACCCAATGCTACAATGCCAATAACAAACTGCTTTGGCTAACCATCTTGAGTGATAATGTTTTAGCTGAAGTTAGTCATAAATTTTTTAGAGTGATGCATGTAAAACATTAGGCACATATGAGGAGGGATAGTTTAACTGATGATATGAATTATCTTTACATGTTTGGTGGTATGAGATTAATGATATAAGGGAAAGAGTGATTGTTCAGATGTGATGAACGAATTTACAAGAATGAGCTTTCGATGAACTAATGTAATGTATGCATGCATTTATGTATGGTGAATTAAAGAGAAGTTAGATATTCGAGGGTGGTCTCTCGCTCTCTCTTTTAGGCCAAGTCCAATTGGGATAAACATAAGACTATGGTTAACATCCTAGAGATGCTAACACTGTGTGTATTTTGAGTACTTATAGGATCGAGGCTAGCACCCTAATAAGCATAACATAGTATAACATGATGCTGCATGTCAAAGCATGGCATGATAACTCAAACTATGACACGGCGTTGCATGTCTTGAGCATAACTAAACCTGATATGACACTGCACGTCAAAATGGAAATATAGCGTGACATGACACTGCATGTCAAAACAAAAACATAGTGTGATATGACACTACATGTCAAAACAAAAATATAACGTGACATGACACTACATGTCAAAACGGAAATGTAACGTGACATGACACTGAATGTCAAAATGGAAACATAATGTGACATGACACTGCATGTCAAAATGGAAATTTGACATGACACTACATGTCAAAAATAGAAATATAACATGACATAACACTGCTTGTCAAAAAGAAAATATGGCGTGACATGACACTGCATGTCAAAATAAAAATATAACGTGACATGACAATGCGTGTTAAAATAGAAATATAACGTAACATGACACTGCATGCCAAAGTAGAAATGTAACGTGACATGACACTGCATGTCAAAGTAAAAATATAACGTGACATGACCCTACATGTCAAAGCATGACATGGCACTACATGTCATAAGCTCAAGGTTTACATGGCATTGCATGTTATATTTATAGAATGCATGTTATAGACTAAACTTAACATAGCACAACATGTTGGGTTATGGATATAACCCTAATGAATGAATATATATATGATTGTGTAGGATCTTAGAGGTACCGAAAAAGGGCACCAAACATTCATGGATCATTTAGCTAGAGAGTGGTTTTGGCATTCATGGAGTATTTGCCAATGGTCAGGTATTCGAGGATACCAAATAGAGTTATGAATCTCAATATTCAAGGAATATCAAATGAGATCGAGTGGTCACATATAGTGACAGGGTCTAATTGAATTATTTGCCACATTCATGGAATGCATAAATTTAAGTGTCTTTCACAGAAAGTACAACTGATGGAAGTGTCATTTTAGGAATGCGCTAAGATTAAGATCATCTAGGATACCCCTAGGGTAGGACTTGTTTCGGTCACTCAAAGAATGCCAAAAAAGGTTTGTACCTCGATGGGTATCATTTCAGCAATCACTGTGTTACCTAGGGGTCAAATATTCGTGGAATATTTGATGAAAGTTAAGCATTCAAGAAATACGTAACAAAAGGGGTAAGTCTTTGATACTCGTGGAATATCAAGCTTGGGCAAGCGATCACTTTAAGTGTCAAGGTTTGGTTGAGTTTTCTTTCATGGAAAGCATAACTCAAAATTATATCATTCTAGGAACACACAAAAGTCGGGGTCATATAGAATGCCCCTAGGTATTTTAGCCAAGTCATTACAGGTATGGCTTAGCTATTGTGTCTCGTTGGACATTAATTTGGCAATCACAATGTCGCCTTAATTCTTGGAAAAGCTTTGGTCACTCGGGGAATGCCAAAGAAGTTAGTGGGATTTAATTCAGCAATTATGGGGTTTCCTTAGTTTTGGCCATTCGAGGAATGCCAAAAGGTTTGGGCCTCATAGTTGGGTTTAAGACTACTCTATGGTCGGGATCAGATGACTCACTGGTCGGGAATAGTTGACTTGCTAGTCGGGATTAGATGACTTGCTGGTCTGGGCTTGATGACTTACTAGTCCAATATTTATCAACTCATTGGTCAAGTTTGAATTGACTCGGGGATTGAAGGTTACTTTATTAGTCAGGTGACTCACTGGTTGAATTGACTCGCTGGTCAGGTTTTGCATTGACTTTAATAGTCGATTGACTTACTGGTAGGTTATGAAATGACTTTAATAGTCGGGTGACTCACTAGTCAGGTTTTTAAGATGACTCCAATAGTCGGGTGACTCACTGGTCAAGTTCTAGAATGACTTTAATAGTCTGGTGACTCACTGGTCAGGTTTTAGCATGACTTTAATAGTCAGGTGACTAACTGGTCAAGTTTTTGAGATGACTCTGATATTCGGGTGACTCACTAGTTAGGTTTTAGAATGACTTTAATAGTCAGGTGATTCGCTGGTCAAAGGTGAGTCGACTCGATGATCACTCGAAGGGTTGACTCGTTGGTCAAAGGTGAGTTGACTCGATGGTCACTCAAAGTTTGACTCATTAGTCCAAGGTGAGATGACTTGATGGCCACTCGATGGTTGACTCATTGGTCCAAGGTGACATGACTCGATGGCCACTCGATGGTTAACTTATTGGTCCAAGGTGAGATGACTCGTTGGTCACTCGAACGATTAACTCAGTGGTTAAGGGTGAGTTAACTCGATGGTCACTCAAAGGTTGACTCAATAGTCCAAGGTGAGATGACTCGATAGCCACTCGATGGTTGACTCGTTGTTCCAAGGTAAGATGACTCAATGGTCACTCGATGGTTGACTCATTGGTCCAAGGTGAGATGACTCGCTGGTCACTCAAATGGTTGACTTAGTGGTTAAGGGTGAGTTAACTCGATGGTCACTCGAAGGCTGAATCTATGGTAAAAGGTAAGTTGACTTGATGGTCATTCAAAGGGTGACTCTATGGTCAAAGGTGAGTTGACTCGCTGGTCACTCGATGGTTGACTCAATGATCGAGGGTGAGTTGACTCGCTGGTCACTCAAAGGTTACTCGATGGTCAAAGGTGAGTTGACTAGCTAGTCACTCGAAGGTTGACTTGGTGGTCGAGGATGAGTTCACTCACTGGTCACTCGAAGGTTGACTCGGTGGTTAAAGGTGAGTTAACTCGTTAGTCACTCAAAGGTTGACTTGGTGGTCGAGGGTGAGTTCACTCGCTGGTCACTCGAAGGTTGACTCGGTGGTTAAAGGTGAGTTGACTCGCTGGTCACTTGAAGGTTGACTCGATGATCGAGGGTGAGTTGACTCACTGGTCACTCAAAGGGTGACTCTATGGTCAAAGTTGAGTTAACTTGATGGTCGCTCAAAGTGTGACTCTATGGTCAAAGGTGAGTTGACTAGCTGGTCACTCGATGGTTGACTTAGTGAGTTGACTCACTGGTCACTCGAAGGTTTACGTCTTTTAGCTCATAGGGTGAGCCTAGGTAATCTCATTGGTCTTTGTTATTTCGGCTCATGGGTTGAGCCTAGGTGGACTCACTGGTCTCGGTTATTTTGGCCCATGGGTTGAGCCTAGGTTGACTCACTAGTCTCAGTTATTTTGGCTCATGGGTTAAGCCTAGGTCACTCACTAGTCTCGGTTATTTTGGCTCATGGGTTGAGCCTAGGTGGACTCACTAGTCCTAGTTATTTCATGGGTTGAGCCTAGGTGGACTCACTGGTCTCGATTATTTCGGCTCATGGGTTGAGCCTAGGTGGACTCACTGGTCTCAATTATTTCGGCTCATGGGTTGAGCTTAGGTGGACTCACTAGTCTCGGTTATTTCAACTCATGGGTTGAGCCTAGGTGGACTCACTGGTCTCGATTATTTCGGCTCATGGGTTGAGCTTAGGTGGACTCACTAGACTTAGGCTATTTTGATTCATGGGTTACGCCTAGGTGGACTCACTGGTCTCAGGCTATTTCGGCTCATGGGTTGAGCCTAGGTGGACTCACTAGTCTCGATTATTATGGCTCACGGGTTGAGCCTATATGGACTCACTAGCCTCAAGCTATTTCGATTCATGGTTTAAGCCTATGTGGACTAACTGGTCTTAGGCTATTTTAGCTCATGGATTGAGCCTAGGTGGACTCACTGGTCTCAGGCTGTTTCAATTCATGGGTTGATCCTAGGTTGACTCGCTAGTCTTGGTTCATTTTGGCTCATGGGTTGAGCTTAGGTTAACTCACTAGTCTTGGTTGGTTTTAGGTTCCTATGGCTAAGGAAATAAAATGGTATGTCACACATCAATGTCATGGCTGCATAAAGATGTGGTTAGTTTTCACACAATCGTGATGTTTATGATGTTTTTAGGTTTATTTATATTTAACAAACTTGCATAGGAAGCAAACGGTTAGATCGCGCCTACGCCCTTTAAACTCCAACTGGTTACTTCGCTTTAAAGTCAATGGGGGACTTAGCGGAGTCTGCTCGGGCGCACTCATGGTTTTTGGGTAAACCTATAGGAAAGTGTCCATGGTTCATCTATACGCGGGTTTCGGTCTCAGGATTGGGTGCGATTGGGTACCCTGCGCCTTTGTGTACCTAGTCCCAGTGGCCCTAAGCGAACAAAAGGAAACTTTTCCACATATAATATAATCGGGTTGTCTTGCCCTTAAGCGAGCAAGGCCCTCATACATTGCGCAAGGGGTGTGCTCAGATCCATAGCCCTCAAGCCCTAAGCGAACTTGGAGATACTTTACCAAAAGACACCTAAATTAGTTTAAGGGTGAAGAATGCAGATGCTATGCAACCCTAGAATTGTGTAATGCCTGAAATTACCACATATTCCATAATTCCAAAATTTAATTTGAACAATATTGTAATCATCATGTCAAAAAAAATTTATAAAAATCGGGTTTTTATAAAAATAATTTTTTTCCCCAGCAGAGTCGTTATTGTGAGCGGGCGAGGTTTTATGGGAGCACGCAGGGCGCGTTCAATTTGATTTGAGAAAATCCGATTTGCTTAAATGCAATGGCTTTATATAACCCAAAAATGTAATTATATTGAGAAATGTATTAACACATTTTATTTAGAAAAGGCATTCTTAAAATAAAAGCATTTTTTACTTTATTTAAAAATAAAATATATTAATTAGAGTCGTCACCCGGTTCAGGTCCATTGGGAATTGTGGTATACTTATCTAAAATGGGATTTTTATACCAAAAAGAAAGTGAGATTCTGAGTTCCGACATAATAGTTACTCATATTGTTCAAATTATTTGGATTAATTTTGAAATTTATATTTTATGTGGTAATTTTGGCATTACAATGGTTTTATTTAAGAAATAAATTCAGGAAATAAGACAGGCATTATAATGGCATAATAAATTGATATTTTCTACTAAAATTTCGACAGAGTAACGGCAGTACTTGGGTTTTGGCCCGGAAAACTCGAATAGAGTTTTCTCACATTCTGGATATTTTGTCTGTACCTGCGAGCTTATTTACACTAATTATAGTTTAAGTGGCTCCAATGGCTCACTTAACCAGATAAATGAAAATGCAATGCGCAATAATAAAAACAATTGAAATGAATTTTAATGAATTTAAAGGTGGGCTTAGTGCCAATTACCCTCAGTTACCTTTTCGTCTGTTCAGGATGACTTTAGAGCCGGTGTAGGACCCAAGTTGTCAAGAGAAAATGTGGTTTGGTGGAAAATTAGATTTAACCCAAGTTATGACTATAATCTTGGATTATTTCTATAGAAAATACAAGACTTTTTGAGAGATTAAGTCATTTTTAGACCAAAGAACACTGTGAGATCTTGATCTAAAAAGACAGGAAAACGAGTCTATACTAGATGTCGGTAGTAATGCTCGAATTTAGAAGTGCTTTGGTAGAGTTTCGGCCCTTTTAGGACTCCCGGAATGAATTAGGCATAAAGGATTTAACGTATGACTTTCAAATCTGTCAAAAATGAGGGGGTAACTCCTCTATTTATAGAAGGTAGGTAATTAGCCGGTGGGCTAATTACCTAGGTAATTAGCCAGTGAGCTGACTATCTATCTGACAAAATCTTATCAAAATCTCCACAAATCCTGGTGAATCTCGGTAAGATTTGATTTTTTTATTGTTTATAGGTAAGGCTAATTACCTATTTAACCATTTTTTGACTGAAACGGCCCAACGGTCAAAAGTATAAGCCTCTAGTTTGCTTATTTTAGCCAAATTCAATCGTTTAAGCCCTCAAAATGGCGTTTCTTGTGTTTTCAGGACAGTTTTACTATTTGACTAGTTGACTGTTTTGACTGTTCGGAAATGGATTTCAAGGATGCAACTTGGAATATTATGACGAATGGGAATTTTGGGATTTTTGGATTTTTTTTGGGTGACAATTCGGTCCTTCTTGGCTCCTTGTCTAATCATTGATTGAAATAGGTATAAATCCTCATCGGGCCAAGCGGACCGTGCTAATAGCCAAATTTATAGAAAAGCACATATTCGCTCGGTATGGACTGTCGCATCACATAGTCTCAAACAATGGGGTACAGTTCCAAGGGGCAACTGCTAAACTGATTGAAAAATACAGAATTGAACACCATAGATCTTCTCCATATATGCCGCAAGCCAATGGCGCTGTTGAAGCTGCGAATAAATTAGTGAAGAAGATTCTCTCCAAAATGATAGCTAGCTATAGGGATTGGGCTGACAAGTTACCTTTCGCCATCTGGGGGTATCGCACGAGTGTCTGAACCCCGACCAATCAAACTCCATTCTCCTTGGTCTATGGAATAGAGGGGGTTCTGCCGATCAAAACTCAAGTAAGTTCGTTAAGTGTCGCATTAGAAGACTAGCTAGATGAATTCAAATGGACCAGGGCAAGATTTGAATAGTTGAACATGATGGATGAGCAAAGGCTCAAGGCCCTAGATAATCTCTAAATGTACCAGTAACATGTGGCTCGAGCTTACAACAATAGGGTTAAGCACCAGAAGTTTCCATTGAAGGCTGGAGACTTAGTCCTTAAGCAGTTGAAAACTTCCACCACTGCTGCAAGGGGGAAGTTCAAGCCTAAATGGGAAGGACCATATGTAATCAAAATAATGCTCAGTAAAGGGGCAGTCAAGCCCATGGACATGGATGGGAACGAGTTTGTGAATCTCGTGAACCAAGACAGGATAAAGCATTACCATATCTAAACAAAAAGAAATAAATCAGAAAAGCGGCACGTAAAAATTATATGTAATAAATCACCAACCTTTCGGTCCTCTATTGATTGAGCAAAAATTAGGATGACACTCGACCGTTGGTATTCTGCAAACCAGTCGGGGAAAAGCTAAGGTATCGCTTACTATAGCCCGCTAGACTGAAGACCCAAAAAGGGTGGTCTAGGAAAAAGTTAGGGCAGTAAGAAAAGAGAGAGTGCCTACTAGAAAACCGATATAAGCTAGTTGGCACCGGAAGTTAAGTTGAGGGAAATAGTTACCAACATCATATACTTTAATTTAATTCATCTAATAAAAGTATCCTCTTGTTGAATCCTAAATGCTTATGTTTATATGAATGTGCGCATCCACACAGCTAAAAACATTTCAAGTAAATATAAAGTAGGCTTCACGTTGTTCCAAGAAGTGCACAATAGAAAGAAAACGAAAAAGAAAAATAATAATAATAATAATAATAATAATAATAGACAAATAATTCTGATAGACTGAAAAGAGTAAGGTCTATGTAAAAGTTAGAAATAAGTTTACTGGATTGAAAACCTGAAAAGGGTCCAGGCAAAAATAAAGACAAAAAGACAAAAATAAGTTCGATAGATCCATCACCGTGACTGGCCTATGAAAAAGGTAGAAATAATAAAAACTGATAAGTGCAAGTCTCACAACGAAGTCCCTGCATCATCATCATATGACCTTGCAATCCTCCGCAAAGTGGTCATATGAAAAGGCTCAAAACCCTGCTCAGCACGCTCCCCCTCCAAGGCGGGCCTATAGCCGATCAGCTCGAGTAGACAGGCGTATGGTCTCTTCAAGCCATCCCCTATAGTACTCATCAGTATCGGTGGTCTCCACGTGATTGTAGTCCAGAACCTCAAAAATAGATTCCCTCTCCCACTTCTCCTGAATGTGGGCCACCCAGTCAGCCTTATAGAAACTGCTATATTTTTCGGGTAGCCTGGTCAAAACTTGTTGTCGTCGGCCATACTGACGCCGGAGATAAGACGGGGAATAGACAGTAACCCTCTGTAGACCTAACAGTTGAACACAGGATCCCTAACTCTCCATGACCACATCTCAAATTCTCCACCATAGACTAACCCATTGTATCTATGAGTCGTCAGACCCTCTCATAATCAATACCCAGCTATCAGCCGTCAATCGATCAAAATCCCTCCACACAAGCCCTCTCTCCCTCTAAGGTGGACATGCAGATACTTCTTCAGGTTCCCCCATGGTTCTTATTTTAGCTTGAGCTTCTCTATTAGCCACACCTGTAAGCTAATTTCAGATAAGTGTAAGAAAAGGTGAATGACTTGAGTCGGTAAAAATGGTACTTATAGTAGCGAGAAGTGGTCACCAACGAGAGTCGAGTCGGTATAAGCTGCATCTATGTTCAGTAAAGTCTCGGCTAGCCCTACGACTACGGGGGAGGCCCTGCCGACATGGGCCCGATAAGGGAAATTAACCTAAATGGTGCGACTAGCCCCATACCACACATATACTCAGACATGAGCAATAATGCAACCATAAAAGTCCAGACGATATGAGACCTAGGGGGCCCCTTATGCCAATCAACACCATGCTAAGTTGAAATTCGGGTAGTCGGGAAAGAAAGAGGTCCATCGAGTCTAGGTTCTAAAGTTCTTTTGGCACACCCTCTATACCAAAAAGGAACTCCATAATCGCTAAGGGCACACATTTGAGGCACGAAATCCCCAATGTGGCATGAAACTCCTCGAACAAGGGGCACAACTCAAATAAAGAGAAACGGAATACGTGGTCCATCCGGTCCCAAAAGGTCAACGTCGCTCGCAAGAATTCCGTACTAATCAGCCATTGGGTCACATATTGGAACCCCCAAAGATCGAATTTCTGCAGCTTCTTCCAATCTTCCTCCCCCAAGGTTTTCATTAAGCTCCTTAACTGCTTGTTGTGCCTCTCTATGACTCAGACCAAGAAAGTAGCAAAAATCTGTGATTCTGGAGGCAAAA
Source organism: Euphorbia pulcherrima (assembly GCA_947683365.1). Lineage (NCBI taxonomy): Eukaryota > Viridiplantae > Streptophyta > Magnoliopsida > Malpighiales > Euphorbiaceae > Euphorbia > Euphorbia pulcherrima. Next base: position 49,378,569 of record CANTUS010000014.1, read on the forward strand.
TCACCTGCAATATGGATGAAGTCGCCAGCGGTATGAATGAAACCGGTGGCGGTTTGGAAGTAAAGTTGTCGGTGGTATGGGCCGTAGGAGATGTTGTCTATATTAATTAGCAAATCAAAATTTTCATGTGGGTGGCGATATAAGCGATATCGCCGGTGGTATGACACTAATTTCTACGAATAACATGCCTATTTTTGCCTATTCAAACATGTTCGTAACCTGTAAAAATTCTATAACCTGCCCAAACATAGTTCAAACCAAGCATCCATTTTATTTAAAGCTAAAAGCCCGAAGGCACAAATGTACCAAACACCCTATTCTAAATAAGTCAAACCCATAATCCGATCAAGCAAAATAATATCAAGGGTGCAAACCACAAATCCTAAAATAAAATCGAATAAGTAAATAAATCTAAGGCCGCCCGCCACCATCGGTCGGGTGAGATGTGAACTCCATATCCTCTGTAAAGTATTGGTTTACGTCCTCCTCCTTAGCTTTCCCCTCTGTCATGGGGACACTCTAGGAATCATTGGGCTCATTAGCAAGGCACCGACGAGCCACCATCTTCACTCCTTTGCAACTCGCCTTAGGTGGAGGCGTACAGTCCAAATTGTGCTTGCTCCTCCTCTCGTGCAAAGTGGCATCCAACTGCTGCTCCAATCCGCCCACTCGGCATTGAAGTTCTTGATTCAAGGCCACATCCTCTTGATATCTTTCCTAGGCCATGTTAGCATCCAAAAGTGATAAAGCCATTAATTCCTACAAAAGACATTAACAATCCACATCATTAATAACATTCATGCATGCATTATTTAAATCAAAACATCATTATTCGTACGAATTCTACCTGAGCAAAACAAGGTCTGGGCGACAAGAGTGTCCCTAAGAGAAAAGGAGTGGCGTGCCAATTGCTCCACCTCCACACAAGGAACCTGGAAAATCCAAAAACAATCAAGGGAGATCGGGAAAAGCCACAAGAATAAGAGTTAAGGTTCAAACTTTATTGGACTTACGTGGCTAGCATTTTATGCCCAAAAATCCGGGAAATGATAGCTCAGGGTGACGTCTCTCACCCGAAAGTCGCCTCTTGGCCCTATAAGCAGAAAAGAATTCTCTAAGGCCGTCTGGAGATGCCTCTCCACTATACCTGCATCCTCAAGTCTACATCGACCGAACACTCCACTCGACTCTAGCTAGTTCCTCTTCTTAGTGGGTGCCTGAAAAACACAATAGGAAGAAAGCATAGATATAAGTATCAACTCTAGATCAAATAAGAAAATCTAAGAAAAGCATGGCATTACCTTAGAAGAATAATACCCCTCTTAAACCATCGACACCTCCTCGTAGGCTCCACCACCCACACGTCCATCGCCGCCATGATAATCGTCATCCTCATCCTCATCATCATCATCATCATCATCATCATCATCATCATCCACTTCATCGTCATACTCAACGTCATCATCATTCTCACCTCCCACCTGGACATGCAGCTCCTTCTTTTTATTATGAAAGGAGATTGTGTCATCAGAATGTATGTGGGGACAAAAGGAGAGCAAACACGATATATGGCCATTATAAGGGCTACGGACACTCTCCACCACACAGAGATTACCCTCCAGAAAGTCAGCCTTGTCAGCCTCATCAATAATAGTAAAGTAAGGCCACTATAAACCTGTGGGAGGTGCCGGGGGCACGGGTCTAGCAGTAGGTACAGGTTCCCTCCAACTACGCACTCTCTCCCCTAAGTACCACTCCAAAGACAAGGGGCGATCCATCATGAACCTGCAATCATCCACCTCCTTCCATACCGCAGGGATATCGGCATAGTTGGACACCTTCTTAAAAGGGTCCTTGATAACTTATTCAATCAATCGAAACGAGCAATGTAAGTACAAACATAAGTTAATATGGTTTATTTCGACTAACATTTCTATTCAATGTTAGACATGAATAAAAGGTGAAGTCTCTTACTTAGTTGAACTGCAAGCACCGCAATGCCTCTCTATAACCAATTCTCCAACGACAGAATCCCCCAATGCTCCTACACCAGCGAGCAAGAAAATGAGAACCATATGGTACCTCAATCAGGAAAACCACCGTGGGAAGGATCTCATGCTCAATGGCCCAAGCCTACACAATCAAAAGGCCAATTAGTCCAAACCGATAAAAGAAAAAAGAAAGCTAAAAACATGAGAATGATAAAAATGGAAATAACGGAATACTCTATGAATTCCATACCTGAAGAAGCAAGTGACTCAGCCTAAGAACCTTCTCCTTTTTCCTAGCTCCCACATCCAACCCGTAATATAACCGGCAAGGATAGCCCTTAGCCAGTTCTTTTCCTCGATCTTTTTCACATCCTTGAGTGGAGAAATTAGCCCGTAATTTATCTTGCTGCTTGAAATCAGGAAGAATCGCACTGTCAATAATGAGATGATAAAAGAGAAAACACATGCGTCCCTCTGTGCCTCGGGAACCACCATCCTCTTCTTCCAAAATTTGTATAGCTCTCCATACAATAGCCACCCAGCCTTGGGCTTCAAACCAAACAATTGGGTCACTCTCTTTACCACGGGACCCCGGGTGTGGTATTTCTCCATATAAACATCAAAGTGGATGATGTTGTCAGTCTAGGGAAACCTCTTCATCATCATAACATCAGAAGGAGTACAGTAACCTCACCGATAGGATGGTGAAAAGTGTGGGTGGTCTCCGACCACCTCTCAATTAGCATGGTCAATGGCGAGTGGGAGAGCTTCGGCATCTTCAAGGGTAGGATCCGAGCTAAGTCCTAAAAGTCGGTAGCATCAATAGCTGCATAAAGCTTGGGGTTATACTTTTTGAGACGCCTTCACCACTTGCCAATCTTCCCCATCCCTTTGGTGTAGGTGGCAAAATAAGGCTACAAAATTAGAAAAGCCATAAAATTGGAAAAACAGATCAGATTAGCCATTTGCATTGCATAATAACGAAATTCGAACATGTTGGAACCTTTCTAATATCACTGCTAAAGTAGTGATGTTGCTGGCGACATCACTGATATCGCCAATGCTATAGTAAGGCTCTCAGGCCCTTCAAAGGGCCTGAGATCGCTGGCAATATTGCCATATCGCCGGCTACATCGCCCCTTATGGGCAGAATCACAGAAAGCCTAAAATCGAACAAAAAAATTAGCCAAAACACAAGAAACCAAGTCTAAGGCATGAAATTAAGCAAAATCAAACCTATATCATGCATTCTTTAACCTCATACCTATCTAATTCTCAATATTGTCCATTATCATAACAAGATTTCGAGTTTAGGCCAAAATATTAAAAAATTAAACAAAGAATTTCAATTTAGCATGATTACCTGGATTTGGGATAAGTGTTCCTCCTTCTTCGGGGTCAAATTGTTGATGGGAGCTAAAATCTCATACCCAAACATGATCTCATAATCCTTTAGGCCATAACCAACGTGAACCGAGTAGAGTTTTAGCCCTGGGATAGAGGTATCACGCAGCTCGCTCACAGCCTTAGTGGCCGATTTGCGTTTGGCAAGATTCTTCAACATGGTGAATCAAAGAGAAGAAGAAGAGATGAAATTTGGGGAAGAAAGATGACTTTTTTGGCTACTACCATTTGAAAATAAGAGAGGAAGAGAGTTTAATTCGTATTAAACACTCGCGTGGAAATCGAGGAATTTAATTAAATTCGTAACTCGCACTTCATACCTCCAGCGGTATCAACCAAATCGCCTGCAGTTTCACTATTACCAGGGGTAGCTTTTGAATTTTCTTGACTAGTCAAAGATGTCATGTGGCACCCCATGTCGCTGGCGGCTTCAACCAAGCCGATAGCGGCATCAAAATTTCCCAACTAATTTTAAAAGCCTTTCGTACCTCTGTCTAATAGTCTGACAAATCCTTGATAGCCTAGGACTCCTAAAAACTCTTACATCCATATTTCTTTTACGTTTTTACTGTTGATCGAAGGGGTAAAAATATTTTTATTTCACAAAATCGATCAAGAAGTAAAAACACTATCCGAAAGTTTGACTAATCTTATCTTTTCCCAATGCTTGTTGCAGGTTCAATATCTTAAAACCGCAAGGGGCAACCAAATCTTAAATTGTAGGTTAAGATAGAATCCTCATTATATTATCCTTTGGGTCCAGCCCACCAAATCCTAAATTATAGGTCATGATAGAATCCTCATTCTATTATCCTTCGGGTCTAGTCCACCAGATCTCAAATTGTAAGTCATGACAGAATCCTCATTTTGTTATCCTTCAAGTCTAGCCCACCAAATCTCAAATTGTAGGTCATGACAGAATCCTCATTCTATTATCCTTCAGGTTCGGCCCACCAAATCTCAAATTATAGGTCATAAAAGAATCCTCATTCTGTTATCCTTCGGGTCCAGCCCTCCAAATCCCAAATTGTAGGTCATAACAAAATCCTCATTCTGTTATCCTTCGGGTCCAACCCACCAAATCTCAAATTATAGGTCCTGACAGAATCCTCATTCTATTATCCTTCGGGTTTAGCCCACTAAATCTCAAATTATAGGTCATGACAGAATCCTCATTCTATTATCCTTTGGGTCCAATCCACCAAAACTCAAATTGTAGGTTATGACAAAATCCTCATTTTGTTATCCTTCGGGTTCAGCCCACCAAATCTTAAATTGTAGGTCATGATAGAATCCTCCTTCCGTTATCCTTAGGGTCTAGCCCACTAAATCTCAACTTGTAGGTCATGACACAATCCTCTTTCTGTTATCCTTCGGGTCTAGCCCATAAAATCTCAAATTGTAGGTCATGACAGAATCCTCATTCTGTTATCCTTTGGGTCCAGCCCACCAAATTTCAAATTAGAGGTCACGATGGAATTCGTGTTTTGTTATCCTTTGGGTCCAGCCCACCAAATACCAATCAGAGATCGTGATGAAAGCCAGCATCTGTCGTCCTTTGGGTCCAGCCCGCCAAAGAATCAACCAATCAGGTATGGTTTTTAAACCCTTGCTCTTTTCGTGAGATCATGCTGACCTATGGTAGCAGTGATCTCCCGAGGGGCAGCCTGTGAGAACGGGATTTTGGAGTCCCCCTCACGAGACGATGATGGCGTATATTCATATTTTAATCCTACAAAAATTCTTTATGAATTTTTATCTCCAGAAAAATTCAGTTCGGCGTGTTCGACTACACGTCCGGTAGAAGCTCGAACCGATGATTTACACCCAAAAATAAATTTAGTCCTAAATATCCTAAAAATATCCTAAATATCTTGAATATTTCAAAAAATCCCGCTTTAAACCTTTTTAGGGAGAATTTGACCCTTAATCCAGTTTTTAGGCTATGTCATACCTACTTTTCAGATCTGTGCAGGGTTGTGAAACCGCCACCGGCTTCATGATACCGCCACCAATATTACCCATGCTGCCGGTAGTCTGACTTTGTGCACGCAGCTAGCTTTTTGCCATGCCTTCGGTCGATACCCGTTGGACAATCGGAAAAAGTCAGCTCTTTCACTTTTACGTCCATAAAAGGCCCTAAATCTGATGAAAGAGGGGTTGGCAACTAAAAATTGGATTTAGAGAGAAAATTCTAGTGAGATAGAGTGATTTTAGTGAGATAAAGTGAAGAAAAGGTACGAAAAGAGGGATTACTCCATCTTTTATTGGTTTTTCTTTGTTGATTCTCTTAGAATTTAACTTAAAATCAATAGAACTTATGTTTAAAATCAATCTAATAGGATTTAGAGACTTAAATGTTTAGTTGACTACCCAAATCGTCATTTTGAGCTTCCCGGAGGTGTCATTGGATCACGGAGAGGTGGATTCACGGCCCTGAGGTAAAATCCTGAGTCTCATAGGCTCTTTAGCTTTTATTCTTGCTGTTTGTTGTGATTACTTGATTTATTGTGCTTAGTTTTGGGTTTTCGATCGTTATTCAACCATTAACTACTGCTGCTGCAACAAGAAAGTGAAACTGCCGATGACTTATGAAGCCGCCGGTGGTATCATTCATGTCGCCAGAAATATCAATGATACCGCCAGTGGCCTCGCTTGTCACCAACGACTTTATTTTCTTATGGGACCTTTTCTTTATGGTACCCAGAATGTCAGTTTGCGAGACTTTGTAGGTAAAGCAACCGGTGATAGCACTGATATCGCCAGCGGCCTCACCCATACCACCGGCGACATGACATTCTAGACAACAGATTTATGTTCATTTTATACCGACCTATTTTAATTTCTGAAGTTAGGATGAACAGAACAACGACGGGTAACTCATATTGTCCTAAAAATAGTCCACACCTCATAACATGTGGCATTTTCACTAATAATCCGGTTAAAACACAATCGAGTCTAAATGTAAAGATGGGATTTTTTTCGCATAAAGCCGTCTAAGAATCATTTTTAGCCATCCAATCGGGCTTCACGAATTATGCAATAACCATGCTAACAATCTAACTCGAGTCTTGTTTGATTCACTAATTATGCATGCTATATGTGATATACCTCGTATACGTTCCGTATTTGTGCTAACCTTTTCCGCGCAGGTAGATTTAGGATAGATGTTTGTTAGGCCTTTGGGTATTTTATTGTTTAGTTAAATGTATAGGATTTGAAAGCCATGTAATTATTGTTTTAATTTTCCGCATTTTATTTGGGATAATTGTAATAATTTATTACCATTTTTGAATGCTTACTAAATAACGCGCGAACACAACATATAAATTGAAAACATTAAAAATAGGGTAGATTAAAACCGAATAAGGAAGATTGATAATTTAATTTGGCCAATGTAGAATAGATAGCAACATCCGAACCCGAAATCTCTATTCAATGTATGGTCTACCACCCGGTGGGAAAATCGTACCTAAATTTTTCGGTTGAGCTAAATCGGATAGCAACTCTATCTTAAATACGAGATTTTGATCTCGTTTCTTTTGAGCATTAAAGTGTGCAAACCCATTTTCTATCATCACACTTATATGTTTCGAGGTTGATCCTTCGGCCCACTTCATAGCCCTCCAAAATGTCGTTAATGATTTTACAAATTGAGCTAACTCTCAAAAAAGTTTAACTATACATATAATAAAAATTGGTGTTTTCATAGAAGGTGTGTAGGCACCACGGCCTTAATTAGCAAATAATAATCAGACTACGTGTCAGTTTGATTAAGTTTTTTTCAGCAACTTTTTTTTAAAAGCTCTTTATTCTATAAGTAACAGATTTGATTTTAAAAAAAATAAATAAGATAGTTCCTAATTAATTAATATAAAAGATCAAAATATATTATTTAAAGTAAAAATATATAATTTTATTCTATTAAAAATTTATAAAAATAATTTATTTTAATAATAATTTAAAAAATAATGTTAATCTGACTCTAAGCAGTACATGAACGATAATAAATCAGTAAAGTATTCAATACCAGCTAAATTTATAAAATGGTGGGGCCTAATGGCCTTGATTTAAATTAATTTGGTGTAAACTTGGTTAGAAAGTATGGCGAGTTCATTCAAAAAAAAAAGTACGGCGAATAGAAGGAAAGCAAGTGTGGGATTTATTGCAGTCAAAAGTTTGACGAAAAACAGTAGCAGCCAGCAACCAATAAGAGTTGTGAGAGCACTATGGGAATTTATAAAAAGCTCCTAATTTTTTTTACCCTTTTCTCGTCTAATGGTTGAAAATTGATAAGAGCTTAATTAAATATTTTTTTATATTAATTAAATCATGTTTCATTAATTCTTAATTATTAGATGAGAGAATGGTACAAAACGCAAGGAATTTTCTATAAAATCCATCAGCAGCTGGCGCAGTGCGCACTTTATGTGATAGAAATGTAAAGCCGAATCCCGTAAAAGCAAAAGATGCGCATTTTAGTTCTCTTCTGCTTCTGCTTATTTAATTTGACGAATACTATCTCCACATGGATGTTTTCTCTTCTAGAGGACAAATAAACTTTTTGTGGTCACGTGACACTCCTTTTACAGCTAATTCTCCTCATTCCATTTTGCTTCTCCACAAACAATGAACTACTTTTGTTCTAATTATCTTCTAGACTCTCAAGTAATAATAAAGAAAATTTCATCCTACCTTATTTAGATGTGAAATCAAATATATGATCTTTATTATTACAACATCATAGTTATTATATTGAATCTCTGCCACAATAAAATACTTATTTGCTACAAGGTTTTATAAAATGGTGTTAATAATTTTTTTTGTTTCAAAATTTAGCTTAAGGAGTCAAGAAATGGAATACACATTATCGTCTTTATTAAGGTTTTAAGAAAAATATTAACCTATCTCATTCCACCATGAAATTGGAAAAAAAATTTCTCCATTCCTGATTAAATATTCTCCTATTTTTTTAAGTTTTTTCTTGTTAAAGTAACATAATATTATTGCTTCATATTGGCACTTCAAAAATAGTTGAAATTATATAATTAATGAATATAACTAAATAAACTAAAAAAGTGTAATTGAATACTAATTCAGTTTAAAATACTAGCTAATGATCCATAAAAGTTCAATGGTGTTCAATAATAATTTTTAATTTTTATGTGTTTGTTTGGTAGTAGTATAATAAAATTATAAGTCTTATTCTTATATTTTGAAGTTAATTATATGTACTTATTTAATAACTTTTTATAAAAAAATATGTTTATACTTATTACAAATGTAAAGTTATTTACACTTAACAGACTTGAAAAATTTTCGAACTTTGGAACGTTATACCAATGAGATTATAAAATCTTCATCTCTGACTGTGAGGTTCTAATAAGGATATTTTTGGTCACATCGAAACGAATTCATATCGAATAAAATTTCTACTTTTCCGTGCTAATATGTAAATAAATATAATTTGTTTCGATTAAACAGTTCCCTTAATTTTTTGATCTCTAAAAAATGGTCTCTCAAATATAAGAGGTCATGATGATTAACAACGAAGAACTAAATATGCTGGAAGTTTCTTTCACAAATATTCAGTAAAGAATACATTTTCGTTACTCTATGAAAATTATATCAGAAAACATTAGCCAAATTAATTAAATGATGACAAACATTATACATATAACACGAGGCATATTTCAATTAGCTAAACTACGTCACCATATAGCTTATATGTAATAATTTAAAGTTGAAAGGTAATATGCACGTTGAAGGAAAATTAGGTCAATGATTCAAAAGAAAAAAATATTTACCATATATATGATTATTATTCAAATATGATAACACATAAATTAACATTGGTTTACCTCTCATTTCCATTAAAGGACAACACTTACATGACTTCCAAGTGATATTAATTACTTAATTGATAATAATTGGTTATTACATTATGTAATCAATGGATACATACTGTTTTAATAATAAATTTATTGTCTTTTCCCTGAAGATCGTATGAACAATTTTCATATGTATGTTATACATCAAACCGTGTTTCATCTATTTCTAATTTTTAAATTATACTGGTTTAAAACTGTGAAAATATTTAATCGAATAAACCAAATCTCATTTTTGTATTGATATTTCAGTGTATCAGTACAATGATATTTAAAGGTTAAGCTTGACAGAAAATCGACTCCATTTATTAAAAAGAAAAGAAAAAATAACAATCAAAAAATAAGATAGAAAAAAATATTACAAAGATTTACAACCTAATACAAAAATAATAGATTAAAAGTCTCAATCACAACCGAGTGTGATCCTAATGATCTAAAGATCCATAGCAAAATGATCGGCGGGAAGAAGATCCCCATGATGCACCAAAGTCAATCCCGGCGAGAAGGCTGAGATGATTAATCCTAACGGATGCGAGATCGTTCAAGACCGACACAACGTTAAAACATCTAATCGTCGACTTAAATCAAACCGAAATCCAAGCCGAAAAACCAAAACTGAAGATCCAAGCCGATGAACTTGCGATCCCTACTGCCCGGAGAGGCACCACCCTATACAGCTAGGGATTAGCCAAAGCCGCCCGCACCGAAATGCATCAAAGGAGGAGATGTGATCCTTGTGTTGAAAAACTGTCGGCCAAATATCGGTTAGAATAACATCGACCCTTGTGTCGAAACGTCGACCAAATAGAACCATATCCGCCTAAACAGTCTCCCGTTGAAGGTCTGTTGCTCGAACCGACCATGCGGAGGAGTGAAAACAACCTGACAAAGCGCAGGTGGAATCTGGGTGCCGCCAAGTCGCCAAGTCGTCTTGTCGAAACTCGGTGGAAAAAACCATCAGAACCCAAGCCGAATCACCGAGATCTGTTGCTGTGGAGATCTAACCGACCAGACGCCGGTAGAGTGAGAAATCCGATCAAAAGCCGATAGAGAAAATTAACAGAACCCTAACTGCAATCACCAAAATTTACTGCTGTGGAGATCGAACTAACTAAACTCCGGTAGAGTGAAATTAGGCGCCACTTAATTATCTAATCATTTATCTTGTCGAAAATCGATTAAGCATCGAAGAAAAAAATTAAAACGACTAGAGTTTCAAAAGAACCCTAGCCGCCTTTCGATCTTTTGATAATTGTTTTGCCTAATAATTTAAATTTCTTTTTTTTTAAGAATAAAAGTAAGAAACATAAACAACAGTATAATGTAATTTGTTGCAACTTAACTGACAACACAACAGAGTTTGCGGAAGAATGATTAATTTCAAATTTTATAAATATTTTTTAACAAAGTAGATCAACTTCAATAAATATGTTAACATTTTCAATGAGGTTACATTTGGTTTGTTAAAATTTTTTTGTGTTAGGATATACTTGGAAAGCATTTGAAATATAGTGAATTAGATTAACGAATAAATTGTAAGTGATAGTATCTTTTAAAACTTATATCAATTGTGTATCTCTTAGAGTGGTTTCAAATAATTCCTTAAATAAGATATATTCTCTTAAACTTGTTATCGAAGCAGCCTAACTTAACTCAATTCAATTTCGCATAATTATAAATTTACACTGAAATAAATTTTAATAGTTTCTTTCAATATATGTTACGTTAGTCTAAAAAATACATGGCATAATGGCAAATTTCTTCACTAAGTATTATTAGCATTTCCATTTCCAGTTAGTCTTAATAGTAAAAAATGACTATTAAAATTTCAAAGGTCGAAAGTTTGATTATTGAAATAAATAGATAATAGATGAAATAAAAGAATTTAAGCATAAATAATCTTGAACTAAAATAGATGAAAAATGTATGTTGAAAACAATTTTCATTTTAATTTCGATTAGTAAAATTTATTACTCGATTCATTCACAGAATATCCCGAATAAAATAAGGGCATATTTAGTATTATTTTTTAAGGTGTTGTCTCTATAAGTTGTTCTCACAAACTTTTGATATAACTACATATTTTAGCTTTTAACAACATATTTTGATCATTCATACTAATTAAATAGGAACTGTTTGATTTATTTTTTCCAAAATCAAACCTACTACTTTTAGAAAAAACTTAAAAATAAAACTTAAAAATAAATGATTTGGAAAAGCACAATCAAACTGACCTAAAAAAAAAATATCACAAGACAAAATCAATTAAAAAAATTCAAATTTTATTTTATTTATGTACAACTAGATCCTATAGTTATTAATCGTAATTATCCTTTTTATAGTTAAATTTATTGGAGAGATCTTTTACCTTTACCACATCATCCCAATCGAAATTGTGAAAACAATTATCCCTCCATTTTTATTAAAAAAATTAGCATTCCTAGTTGCACGTGAGTGGCACGCCTAAGACAAAAGAAAAAGGGAAATCCCACAGGATAATCATGAATCAATTGATTCGGGACCAATCTATAACTAAATCGTTAACAGTTGTGCAGCAACAAACAACGGTGCAAGCCAAAAGGGCGGTCCTGTAAATACACGCACCAAAGGCGCATGATAGCGAAGGCCGCCAGGTCAGACAGCTGGCACGTTCAGTCAAGTGAAACCGGCTGCAGCTGCAGCCCTAGTCGTCGGAGGAGTACCTGGATTTAAGGCTGTAAACGAATTGAGCCGGGCTCAAATATTAATTATTTAAGCTCTATTCGTTTAAATTTTCACGAACTCAAATTGAGCTCGAGTTTGGTCAAATCGAACCTGGGCCAAGCTTGAGTTTGGTCAAATCGAACTCGAGCCGAACTTCGAGCCTACCTCGAGCTTTCTTTAAATCAAGAGCCAGCCTGTAAAAACGATAGAATCTGTAGGATGAAGAATCAAAGATAAGAATCTAAGCACCACAAATGATTTTTACTGTACTGAGAAGAGGAAGAGGGGGAGTGTTGTGTTGGCAGCTACGTTTTTTAGAGGAAAATGAGATTAGGGTTCTAGTGAGCATATAAAGATTGATGAATATATATAGTAGAGATTGGATTGGATTCAAATTTTCTTTATTAAGCTTTATATCCATATTTTCTCTTTTTTACTTATTTTTATCTGTATTATATATATATATATATATCACTTTATACATATTTTTCCTTTACTTTTTATTTTGTATTTATATTTTCTTTTGATAAATATGGATTTTGTAAAGGTTGAGTATTGAATCCAAGACTTCCAACCTCCTTTTCTTTTCTTAGGAGATATACCAATTGAGCTACATCCAATTGATCATATTTTATATTTTTCTTTATACATTTTCATATTGATTTTTACACCTACACTATTTTATATTTTTCATAATCTGTCTATTTCATAAATATAATGTTTAAACTTTTCAATTATATTAACGAGCTTAATAACGAGCTTGTTGGCGAACTAGTTCGCGAACCTCTTATCGAGCATATCCACGAGCTTTCGAGCCGAGTATCCTCTTGTTCAAACTTAATTCGTTTACGGTAACGAACCTAAACTTTTGTTCACGAACAAGCTCATTTATTAATAAACCGAGCTTGAACGAGCTTTAACTGAACCGCACACTAAATAATTTACGAATAATTCGACTCATTTACGGCCCTCCCTGAACCTGATCAGCCCGCCCGCCCGCCCGGTTATATATACCTTCCTGGCTTCCTCAAATACGGGAACAATTTCTTTTAAATAAAAAGGCAAATTGGAAAAAGAAAACAAAACGAAGTAGGAGACCATTCAGTCCACACTTCCTCCCTAACCGTCTCTTTTTCTCTTCCCCTCCCATTTCTTTCAACTTTTTTTTTCTAATTAGCTCCGTTTCTATACCCTAATCACAATCACCTGTGAGTTTCTCCCCCTATTACTTCGTTTTTTTTTTGAATTTTTGTTTGCGTATGTGTATATGATTTATTTTGTTATGAATTGTGACATTTTGTTGCGAGGGAGTGATTTTGATTTGTAGAAATTTCGGGGAACCAAAAATTGTGAGTTTGTATGTGTTGATCGTTTCCTAATTTGTTTTTACAAATTAGTCAATTTATGTAGATTGGTCTTCAATTCGAGTTGCCAGTTATGCTAAAGTTTGAATTTCAAGTTTAAGAGTTACAAGTAATGGTAATGGTAATGGTAAGGCTTCCTGGAGTGTAGCATGTCTTAGCGATGGCTGGAAACAAATTTGGCATTGACTGTTGAGCGGTTAAGTGTTTTGATTTTTTGGCTTATTGGTGGGTGTTGTTGATTGGAAAGATAGGGGGTTTAGGTTTTAGTTGTTGAAAATGGCAGAGGATGGCATTAGGCTTGGTGGAGGGTTTTCACCTGGCCTGGCTGTGATTTTGAATGGTGAGGATGGGAAGGAGAATTTGTCGAAAACCCGTCTTGTTTCTTGTTGTGATGATTTTGGTAATCAGCCATTGGAGAGAGCTCTCGAATACGTTTTTTATCTCCCCAACAAATCACTGGGTCCATTGACTGGTCCTGTAGACAAGAATTTGGTGCAATTCATTATCAAGAACAATTTCATGAAATTTCACGGGAATTCTAACAGCTCGACTAGCAATAGGGATGGGATATGTATTTTGGACAATGGTTATCAATCTCAGAAAGTTGGACTTCAAGAATTATGCATTTGGGGCGATATTAGAATTGTTAGGCCCCCTCTTTTTCTCGAGAGTTTAGCAATGTTCAGTAGTGTAAGGGCCAATGTCTGTGTTTGGAAAGGAAAGTGGATGTATGAAGTTGCATTAGATACTTGTGGGGTGCTGCAGCTTGGATGGGCAACACTTTCATGCCTTTTCACCGACCATAAGGGTGTTGGCGATGCTGATGATTCTTATGCATTTGATGGAAAAAGGGTTAAAAAATGGAATAAACAAGCCGAACCATATGGACAGCCATGGGTTCCTGGCGATGTTATTGGATGTTGCATAAATCTTGATGATGATGAGATAATTTTCTACAGAAATGGAATATCCCTTGGGGTGGCCTTTCACGGTGTTCGTAAAATGGTACCCAAATGTGGGTACTACCCTGCAATATCTGTCTCTCAAGGCGAACGGTGCGAATTGAATTTCGGGGCTCAACCTTTTAGATATCCCATTGAGGGTTTTCTTCCCCTCGAAGAACCTCCTTCTGTTAGCCTTTTGGCCTCTCGGTTGCTTCAATGCTTGTCAAGGTTCTTTGATATCCAATGTTTGGAGCGGGCCGATAGTTCTGTAGCTGGAAAATTAAGAAGGTTGAAGAGGTTTCTATCTCTTGAACAACTATTCGATCCTGTCTGTCGTTCCATTTGTGAAGAATTATTTCATCTTCTTGAGGTGGACCCCGGAAGCAAAGAGTACATTGCGATGGGTCCTTTAATGTCGTTTGTGATGGAGGTCTTTAGAGTGCAGGCCCCACATGACTACTCGAGTTTGGATAGATTTATTAATGTACTTCTCGAGTTCGAGGAATCTCGGTTTCTGTTTGAGTGTCTCATTAGTGCTCTTTCACATGCCTGTAGAACTGCATCGTTGATTTTAACTGAATGCCCATACTCGGGATCTTATTGTTATCTTTCATTGGCCTGCCATATCTTTAGAAGGGAAGAATTGATGGTGCTGTGGTGGAAGTTGGCGGATTTTGAGTTGTTGTTTGAAGGGTTTCTTTCGCAAAAGAGTCCAAGCAAGCATGATCTTCACGGCTTAATGCCTTCTGTTTGGTGGCCTGGTTCATGTGAGGATGTTTCCTATGAATCTAGCATGTTGTTGACCACTACAGCTTTGTCTGAAGCAGTCAGCAAGGTATTCTCTATACCTGAGCATGATGTTTTAACTCTAGTCTGTAAATATTGAGCGGTATTCATTGTCAATTTGGGCCAGTTTGGGATTGCTTTCCCTATGACAACAGATTTCGGCATTGGGAAATCAATAGCAAACAAACACTAATTAGTTAGTATTAAGAGTCAAAATCTTTTGTCCAATCCTGAAATATGTTGTTTTATGAAAAGTTTGTGAGTGAGTTTTTCACTGCAGCAACTTTGGCAGCAGTACCAAACAGCCCTTAAAGTTAATAATGTAACAGTTCAACTGAAACCCTTTAAAAGCTATTTACAAAATAATTTTGCAGGCAATTGGTCTCAATTACACACATCAAAGTTTTTCAAACCAAAGTCATAACCTTTTTGAGTTTCTATGATCATTGTAATTGATACTTCGTACTTTTTTAATTTTCTGTTATTTTTTATACAGAAATGCCTAAGTACACATGAACAAAATGATTTAATTGGATGCGCATGCAATACAAGACTTTCTTCAGCCCAATTTAATCCTTTAATGTCGAACTCGTAGGTTAAATAGCAAATAATAAAGATCTATTGGATAATAATGTTTTTTGTTCTAGAGCTTCCTTAATTCTTGCTTCTGTTAGTAACAATGGTCTATTTGTGTAGATTGAGGAAAAGCAGAGAGATTTATGTCTTTTGGTCATACAGTTTGTACCTCCTATGGAGCCTCCACAATTACCCGGGTCAGTGATTAGGACATTCTTGCAGAATCTTCTATTGAAGAATAGGGGTGCAGATCGCAATGTGCCACCTCCTGGAGTTTCAAGCAACTCAGTTCTAGTTTCTTTATACACAGTAATACTTCATTTCCTATCTGAAGGATTTTCAATGAGGGATGTTTGTGGCTGGTTAAATAGCTGTAAAACAAACGATCATGATGTTGGCTTTCTTCATAGAGGCGGCGAACAGAGTTTTCCTGCAGATTTATTTTTGAAAGATGACTATTATCGAACTGACATTTCTAGGCTCGGGGGTTCATTTAGTCATATATCAAAATCTCACCCTATGTGTGATCAAGAATCGGAAGTAATTCGGTGGGAAGAAGGCTGTATGGATGATGTAGAAACCCGAGTGACACATAAAACTACAAAAAAACCCTGTTGTTGTTCAAGTTATGATATTGATTTATCAAAAATGTCGAAGCATCATACTAGATACACTGCTAAAGGCTCTCGTGTTCTCTGTACACCTATTCCAGAGAGGCCTGCTCATGTTGGAGCAGAATGCAGTGCTAGCAGTTTGAATGATGAAATGGCAGACAAACCTAGTACAAGTGATCAATCTGAAACTGAGTATGGTTATCGCCCAATGAAGGATATGTGGATTGTGCCTAGAGAGAGTAATATGCCGTCTGCTACACTTAGAGAAGAAGAACTTCTAGATACGTTGCTTTTGTTGTATCACATTGGTGTGGCGCCAAACTTCAAACAGGTAATGGGTTTTGTTTTAGCTGAAAGTTTATCTTAAGTGGTGATTTTTTCAGAAAGAAAGTCGTACTTACTTCCTTTGTTATTGCTCTTTTCATATTATGCCATCCTTTATGCTTGTATTTTCAATTACTTCCTACCATGCTATCTGGAACCATTAATTCATCCTATAAAATATATATAGCAAAATGGCAGTGGTGAAGAAAACAAAATGAAAATGATGCCATGTTAGGTTTAATCAGAACATTTTAGAGGGCATTAAATTAAGTATCAAATAAAAAATTGTTTTCAATGTGTTTTATTTAAATTGAGTATCTAATCACACTTTGCCAAATTGCAAAGATCTTATTTGTAGGAGTGAAATTACTAGTTTGAGATGCGGACATTTAGGGATGTGCCTACATCAGTGTTATTAAAAGTGCCATTGAGGCATATTCTGATGAGCACACTGGTTAAAATGGAGAAAAATGATTGCAGAAGCATTAGAAAAAAAAACCATGCTATGGAGGAAAAGGGTTAGTGTAGAGCCCCTATTGGTGTGTTTAGAAAGGTTTTACTTTCAGCTGCTAAATACTGGAGTCTCATTCTTCCCAGATTTTTTGTTGAAAATTGCTGTCTTCATTTAAGTTCTAAAAATAAAACAATTCTTTGACTGTAGGCATCATACTATATGTCTCATCAATCACAATCAATATCCCTTTTGGAAGAAACTGATAAGCAAATAAGAGAAAGTGGCTGTAGTGAACAAGTAAGGCGTTTAAAGGAAGTTCGTAATAACTACCGAGAAGAAGTTATTGATTGTGTCAGGCATTGTGCGTGGTGAGTTCTAGATCACTTTTATTAACTTGGTTTCAATCAGAATGCTGTATTAACTGTGTTTTATACCTTCATGCATTCTCTCTCATAACTTATCTCTTTCCACTAAATGCCGAAATTATTGTTTTATCTTCCTTTTAGTCTAAGGACATTAAAATTTGTAGAATTTGTGCTCATTTTAGTTTCTTGCTATTTTTTCAAACTGACAACTACTTTGTAGTCTGCAAATTCTAATTACTATGTAGTGTGATTTTGATAATATAATTATATATGTTATTACCCGACTCTTAGCATTTATGCTTTTATGGATAGTTATTTTGTGCTCATGCCAACTAATATTGGATGAAGTTTCAAGGGATTATCTGTTGCGTTGAACTATTGTTTAATGTTTAGTGGAATGCTTATGTTTTGTTTGTTCTTTTTCTTTTTTTTTGTTAACAGGTATCGTGTATCCCTTTTCTCTCGTTGGAAGCAAAGAGGAATGTATGCAACGTGCATGTGGATAGTTCAACTGCTTCTTGTTCTTACTAGAGTGGATTTATTATTCATCTACGTACCTGAATTTTATCTTGAGACTCTGGTGAATAATTTTTTCTTGTAGCAACTTTTATCATGTTATTCCAAACATAACGACATATATTCAGCTATATGGGCCAGTAAATCTTTGGCATAATTATTGTTTTCCCTCTACTTTGTTGATGCAAACACAGTTCCGCGTGACTTCTCTTCAGAACTTTGTATATCTATTCTTAGTTACTAACTTCTCTTTTGTTTTGAATGTCTTAAACATACACCCTCTCACTTCACATGCATACAGATACACATACATATATGCACACATGCATATTTAATGGAGCATGCTTGTTACTGGTCTGACATATAGTTATAGCTTTAGTTATAATTTCAGGTGCTCTGTTTAGTCTTGAAAGAACAAACCATATAATTTCTTATTAGCTTTGCTTTAGTAATTTTATAGTGGATTCTATTTTAACTGTTACAGGTTGACTGTTTTCATGTGTTGCGAAAGAGCATTCCTCCATTTGTCCCTTCTACAATTTTTGTTAAGCAAGGCCTCACCTCCTTTGTAAGTTTTTACCTGTAAATCTTTTGTATGCATGCACTTTGTATTTGTTGATTACTTAAATACAAGTTTGGAACTGTTAACGGGTATCTGAATTTGAAGTTCGGCCTACATTCATTTTCTTCCTAACATGGATAGTGGCATTAAATTAGGGATACAATTTCGTGTGTTCTATAGTTTAGGAGGTTGGTAGCTGAAAGAGTATATATATATATATATATATACACACACACACATGTATGGTTTATGCTTATTGTTGAACGAAACATTTCATAAGTATTTATTAGAGTCACAGATGCCCCTTTTGTATTTACCTGCTAGCATGTTCTATGGAGATTTCAAATAGCCTATCACTTTTTTTCTGTTTTCACATCATTCAGTATTTTATTCACAAAACCAGGAAAAATGACTAAACCTGGACATAAGTGGAGTGTGTTTATGTGTATATATCTAGTTTGTTTATTGCTTGTGAAGTTAAAAGCTAGGTATGTGCCATTCTACAAATTTGATGTGATATGACAATTTTGTTTTGATTGAAAATTATGTTGTGGCTAGTGTTCAGATTGTACTTGTTGGCTCTGTTTGATGGATACTTGTCACTGATTGGATCGCTTTTTTTATCAGATTACTTTTGTAGTTACCCACTTCAATGATCCAAGAATATCAAGCGCGGATCTCAAGGATCTTCTTCTCCAATCAATATCATCCCTAGTACAGGATAAGGACTATTTAGTAGCATTTGAGAGCAATGAAGCAGCCATACAGCGATTGCCAAAAGCATTACTCTCGGCATTTGATAACAGGTCTTGGATATTAGTTAGCAATACTCTCCTGAGGTTGTGCAGGGGTAAGCAAGGAGAAGCATCGTCATCATCATTTGTGTTCCAGGTGAATTGATTATATTATGTTCCTGGATCAATTTGGCAACTAGTTTCGTCATCTGAATGTTAATTCAAATTAGAGGTGTTTAAATTTGAAATTTGCAATTTGCATAGGATTTGTTGCGGGAAGCCTGCATTAGTGATGAAGAATTGTTCTCAGCTTTTCTGAATCGCCTTTTCAATACTCTTAGCTGGACAATGACCGAGTTCTCTGTTTCTATACGTGAAATGCAAGAAAAATACCAGGTTAAATCTCGTCTTCTTTTTTATGCAAATATCTGATGGAGAAAATAATATATAAGTTGGTTTGGGTGTCTGCATTACGTCTGATGTATGTGCATGGTATCACATAAACTCCTACACACTAGCGTTTCCACGTTTTGTTTCTGTTTTGGAAACCAATAATAAATGTTTTTGTGTTGTTTTGTAAATCATGAAAGTTGGGAACTCGTTTCCTTAATAGGAAAACTGTTTCCAACAAAGCATCCTCAATTTTTTACCTTCATTCTTCTGAACTAATTTTTTTCAAGCTAATGCTCTCAATCAATAATTTGCAACTTTTCATGCTTTCTTGAAGACTGTTATCGTATTCATTTTCATTATTGTGTTATTCTTATATTTTCTAAAAAAATAAAATCACATGAATCTATATTTATAATTTTTATAACTATAAACGTACTCCTCTAATTTCATTATTTACACGTTCCTCCGCAACTTCCAAACCTATATTTTTAAAAAAGTGGTGTTTCTATGCTACCTTGGCTAAAACATGGTTTTTTTTTTTAATATGTGGGGTCTAGTTTCTTTAGTAATCCTTTGATGCTTAAAGTTTAAACACACATTCAAGACCTATTCTTTTTCCCTCTTTTTAAGTTCAGTTTTTGTGTGTTTTATGGGGATTTTGAGGAAGGTGGGGCATCTGAGGCGAGCAGCGATCTTTGCTGGTGAATTTTACTAGGGTCTTTTTACTTTTGATATTTGCTTAAATTGAAAAGTGTTAAATGTGCTTTTCAGGTAGTGGAGTTCCAGAGAAGAAAATGCTGTTTCATATTTACACTCTCATGCAATCTCACATGTCTTTTGGAGTTCTTTACCCATGAGATTCCTCAGGCATTCCTATCAGGAACTGATACAAACCTGCGGAGGTTAACAGAATTGGTAGTCTTTGTTCTCAACAACATAACTTCAGCTGCAGATGCTGAGTTCTTTGACTTGTGAGTTTCTATGCATATGAAACAAAATAATTTTACTTCTCTGTGTATCTTTTTGCGTTTATAATCTGTGTTTGAAATGCAGTATAAATAATGACATTATAATCAGACATGCCATTTCCTTTAGATGACTTTCGCCAAGCAAACTGGTATAGAGTATTGCCTCGAGTCTGTATTCTATGTTTCAGAAAATTCCATTATGCTGTCTAAGTATTGTTCCATCATGCTTCTCTTTGTATTTTGAATTTCGTTCATGTTAATCCGAAAGTTGTATACGAACTAGCTATGTTGTAATTGATATTATTGAAGTAGAGCAAACTTGTGATTACCATTTATTGTATTGTATTTGCAGGTCACTTAGACGAAACGGTCAATCATTGGAAAAGGTGAATAGGAGCTTGATATTGGGTCCTCTTCTCGGGGTCATATTGAATCTGGTGGATGGAACAAGATGTGAAGATGAGAACGATATCATGAGGGTATTTGCAAGCATGGACTGCCCGGATACTATACACCGGGGCTTCCAGTATCTCTTGGACTATAACTGGGTTAGTTTCTTCTCTGGCCTTGTCAATCACTACACACTTTTGTAAAAATCCGCGGTTAGTTCTTTCTAGGAGCTTGCCGCCTGACTTTTAGTTCCTAGGGCGCTTCATTGCTGCCTAGTCCTATTTTTTTTGCCCAGGCACTGCTTAAACTCAATTTTTTAAGATACAAATATATATAATAATTATAGTTTACTTTTTTACCTACAAAAGTAGCTTATTTGGTAAAACTAAAATATATTAATGTGTTCTCACAATAGAATTGTTCTTTGTGGCAAAGGCTTGGTCTAGTGGTTGAGCCTTGAAGCTATGATCCCAGAGGTCACAGGTTCGAGTCCATATACGGGTGGGGTGGGATGAGATTTTTCTTTATTATTCTTGTAAGCCCAATGAGACAATTTAAAAAAAACAATAGAATTGTTCTTTTGAGTCTCAAATTGAGGAACATTGTGCTCTATACAACAAATAAGGAGGCCGCTACTGTCCGAGTAGCACCTAACGATTTTTTAAAAATTGTATAAATTATGTTTTAATATTTTGTTATATTATAATTTATTTTTTAGTTGAATTTATATTATTATGTATTAATAAATATAAAAAAATACAAATACGCCAAGGCCTCGAAATCCTCGGCCGGCCGACTAGCGGCTAGAGCTTTTTAAAACATTGCTACATAGATGTAATTTATTAGGTTCATTTCAGTTTTTATCATCTTATCGTCTTTTTTGTCCTACTCTAGCGGGCTGGATCGTTGCGAGGAGATCCTTTTGTTGCGAAACTCGGGCAGCTGGAGAACTTCTTAAGCCTTGTGATCAGTAGAATCGAGTGGCAACAATTAGAAAAGATGAGATGTAGAGGGGAAAGAGGCAGTGATGACGAGGATGAGAGCACGTGCTGCATATGTTGTATAAACGAAGCAGATGCAGAGTTTGTACCGTGTTGCCATAGGTCTTGCTACGGTTGCATAACGAGACATCTTTTGAATTGCCATAGGTGTTTCTTTTGCAACACTCCTGTATTGGAGGTTACCAAGTTTGGCGATAAAACTACCTAATATGAGATCGATCAATGTCGCCTTGAATTCGTTTTTGGCCTAAGCCGAATGTCAAAGCTTTATTTGTTTTTTCCAGATTGTCTGCAATGCAAAAGGAAGAGGAGAAGAGAAACAGAATAGGTAATAAGTTAAAATCAAATATGATTTGCTGCATATATATAATTATGATTATAAATGATTTGTTTTTTTTCTTCTTCTTTACATATATGAGTTTACAAGGATACATAGTGGGATGGGATTTGGAGGGAGAATATTGACTTAGAATTTTGTAGGGGTAAATTGAGGGCATTATAATGTAAATACGAGATTTTAATGGCAATGAAAAATCTTGATTGCTCTCTGTTTTTCTTAAAAACTCCAGTTTCAAGTTTTTTTTGAAAGCTGTAGATTTTATTTTGGAAAAAATAAATCAGACAGTTTATAATTAATTAGTATGAAAGATCAAAATGTGTCGTTTAGAGCTAAAATATGTAGTAATATTAAAAGTTTGTGATAACAACTTATTTTGAAAGCAGTTCAAATATCAATGCTAAATTGGCCCTTAATAGACGGTGGGCTGTGCTTCATCATGCTTTTGACTAGTACATCAACCGAAGCACAACCTGACCCATGGTTTAAAAACTTCGAGTTTGAGCTTTGTTGGGGTTGGGATGAAAAGATTATTCATAAGCCCGGTTAAAGTGTATAAATAGTTTTTATTTTAAATTTTTAAGTAAATTAAAAGAGTGAAAAAGATTGCAAGTGAGATTTTACCCATTTTAGAAAAGACTAGCCCTATTTTTTGGGGGTAAACAGTAATTTTGACCACCATAAGTTTATGTCAAGTTTTGAAGTTTATGTGTCATTATGTTAGTAAAGGTAAAGTTCGTATACCATCGATGATTTTAAGCCAACACTTTTCCTTTGACGTTTATTCTGGCTAACCATATATGCTCAAGTATTAACACATTGGTGGTGGGCTCTTTTGCCGTTTTTAGAAAGCTTAATGGGAGCTGTAAGTACTTCTCCTTTGAAATTTATTCTGGCTAATTATATGTATTTGGTGGCAAAGAAGGCGAAATTGTGGAGTTTGCAGAAACTTTGGCATCGGTTGGATGTTTGTTTCTTTGGTTAATGTCGGTTGTAACTCCTAAACTTATTGCTGTTGATTCCAAGACATAACATGTTTTCGCGGATTTGTACTTAATTTATTGAATATCTTCATGTGTGATTATTTTGCTATATTTTGATTGTCATTTCTTTGTATTTGGTTATATTTTGGGTTTAAGCATTGAACATGTTCATGTATTATGCATCTATTTGTTTTCTGAGGTGAGTAAAATTTTCATTAAGAAAAAAAGGTGTTCCCATTGTATAATTAGGGGTATCGTTGAATTGTGGTTATTCATTTTTTATGGTTGTATTATTAGTTTAGCTTTTGTATAATAGACATTACACCTTTTTTTGTATTTGGTATAATATGTATTATACCTGTTGATTTTTATTGTTCTTGAATTATGATTTTAATTTTCGTTGTTTTGAGTTTTTGTAGTAATTTTTCTATTGAGATTTCAGTTTGAACGGAGGATTTTGCTATTGTAGTCCATTATGGCGTTATTCGATGGTTTTTCTGTTAGTCTAGCTTTGGTACAATGGACTTTATAATTTTTGATTTTTAGTATAATATGTATTATACTTGTTGATTTTTATGTTCTTGAATTGAGATTCCTCTTTTTTTTTGTTGTTTTGAGTTTTTGCATGAATTTTTCTATTAAGATTTTAATTTAGATGGAAGATTTTTCTGTTATAGTCCACTATGACGTTGTTCGACGGTTTTGTTATTAGTCTAGCTTTGGTATAATAGATTTTATACCTTTTTTTATATTTGGTATACTATGTATTATACCTATTGATTTTTTTGTGTTTTTGAATTGTAGTTCTTTTTTATTATTTTGAGATTCTTCAGTTGAGATTTCAATTTAGTTAGAGAATTTTGCTGATGTAGTCTATTATCATGTTCGATGATTTTGCTATTAGTTTAGCTTTAGTATAATAATCTTTATACATTTTTTATATTTGGTATAATATGTATTAAACCTGTTAATTTTATATGTTCTTGAATTGAAATTCCTTATTTTTGTTGTTTTGAGTTTTTATTAGAATATTTCTATTAGAGATTTTGAATGATTTAGCTTTTTGTAGTCTATTATGGCGTTGTTTGATTGTTCTACCGTCAGTTTAGCTTTAGTATAATGAACTTTATACTTTAATTATATTTGGTATAATATGTATTATATCTGTTTATTTTGCTGTTCTAATGGTTTTAATGTTATTTAACTTTGGTATAATAGACTCTATATCTGTTTTTATATTTGATAATTAGTATAATATGTATTATATCTGTTTTATTTTGCATTTGTAAATAGTTTTGTTGCTATTTAGCTTGTATGGTTTCCAGTATGTAGATGGATAAGCTAACCCATTATGTAATATTGTAAGCATTCGTTACAGACTTCTCAGTTGACTTTTAGCTGGTTATTAGTCTTCATCTACACTGTTATGATCTCTCTTGAGTCGCTAACATGTCCTTAAAAGGTAATCGTTATTAGCGAGTTGGTTAGATCAATATAATGGAATACCAGGTTTTGAAAGGCATCGCTTAATTAGACAGTATATGACAAAAATAATCCAACTCCATTTATGAATCAGATCAATGAAAATGGATCCCATTGAGAAGTTAGTTGAACAATATAACAATTTATTTCTCAATGAATACAGCAAGCTAAGAGATGAATGCAGTATCCAACAATTACGAAACCTTTAGTACAAAGTGACATTTGGAAGTCAAAACGACAAACACCAAGAACTAACCAAGTGTATACAAGACTAGTATTCACTTGCAATGTAAAAATTCAGAAAAAGAAAATAATAGGCATGATCCTAATTTAGTACTCCGATAATTGGAATCTCTGCTTCAACTGTATCTTTCCAAATGGCCAATAGAAGTGTTGCTTATGATTCCTTTTTCTCTAATTTGCTCAGCAAAAAAAAAAACTCTGCTTCAGAAACTACACGCAATTTCACCAAAAGATCCAAACAACACGACAACGCAATATAGGAATTTGATCGACCAAGTGTTCAATCATTACATAATGTACTACCAGCTGTTGACTCGGTGTTTTATAGGTATCGGGTGGAAGATTAACAAGGTGCCACGTTGCCGGTCAAACTCGCAGCCGGATCACCATCTCGCTAGCCGAGTGAAGAATCAGGGTCGTACCGACCTAATTAGAAGATACAACTCAGTCATAACTCTCCTTCCTAATCAGATAAACAGGAATAATATCATTTCCTTAACGGATAAATAAACCTCTTATAGAGGAAGTCACGCCTAAATGGGATTCTTGTCTAATAAGGACTCCCCACCGCCAAAAGAGGGAAAAGACTCCTACCAGAATGGGGGCTCTACTTACTATAAATATGGGGTCACCCCCATATTCAGGTACCACATTCAAAACCCTAAAATGCACTTTCTTACTTGCCTCCTCTTTATCATCGTCTCTGACTTAAGCATCGGACTTTGACCTTCTTTTCTGTCTTGCAGCCACCATCTCCAGCGAAGGCAGACCCTATCTCTTTCTGTGAAGGTTACTCCGAGGAACTCTTTCTTTGACCAATCTTTCAGTGGTGCGGGGAGTGTGGACAAACTTACTTCCTCCGACGAGAATTTTGTCTTCCAAAGAACACAATACTCCAACCAGATGGGCGACAACCAGAATCATGATCAAGCAGCCAACAACAACGCCGATGACTCAGGGACGTCAATCAACTCCCAATCAACTGCAGCGGCACTCTTGTCTTCCACTGTTCCAGCCATGGACTTCGCCGTGACACCACCTGCTCATTCCGCAACGGGATGCGTTCTTTGAAAGCCTTGCTAAGAGATATCAAGTTTCTCCCAAAGATCAGAATCAACTACGAAGAAATCTGTTCGGGGTGATAAAGGAAGGAATGATTGGACACACAACAAGTGGACCACTCCATTATATGGACGCCTCTATCCGTCCTGTTACCCACTGGGTCGAGCCTTACAATGCCCACCTAGGAGGATCCTTCAACACCAATCATGGTGAGCCACATAACGCTCACCCGGAAGGGCCACACTACGCCCAACAATATGGATCCCTCAATACCCACTTGGTAGGGCCACACAACGCTCACTCGATTCATAAGGTTGCAGCAGTCGGCTCCCAATCGGCTCAAAGCAACGCCAGCTTGGACACGTCCTTCGTGGACAGAGGCATGGAAGTCTCTTCATGGAGGGATATGATAGGCATGTCAAAAGCCCGATAAGCAGAATGGGCTACATTGAATGAACTTGTATACGGTGCGCACTACCCGCGTGGACATACTCCATCAGACTTCTTCCACCCGAGCGGTCCGTCTCAAGGTCCTACTCACTCCACTAGTCTCCCCCTCCACCACCGTTGGAGTTCAGATACTGGAATGATCCGGAGTTTCAGAAGATGTTCAAGGAAGGGCTTAATGGTTATGCAGTTTCTCTACAAGAACCCTTGCTGAAAACCTCTGACTCCTCATTCAGTGCGGAGATCCTCGCGGAATAGCTCAACTCCCGAGTCAAACTATAATTCATTGACAACTATAGTGGAGACGCAGATCCTCGGACCCATGTCCGGACCTATAAGAATAAGATGGACTTAGCATAAGACTCAAAAGCACACCCCTGCAGGAACTTCCCAAACACATTAATCAGTCCAGCAGCCTACTGGTTTTACTCATTGCTAGCCGAGTCCATAGATTCATGGGATGACCTAAGGCAAAAGTTTTGTACGTAATTCATCAGCTTCATTTCGGCAGGAACTACCACTCGTACCCTCAATGAGATTACTCAAAGGACAGATGAATCGCTCCGCTCTTATATTGAGCGATTCAATAAAGCCTGCCTCCAAGTGTGAGACTTGGATTATAGCACCGCTAGGGAGGCTATAATTAGAGGTATAAGGAATGAAAGACTCCGTGAAGAGCTCATTCAAAGGCAGCCTAAGAAGATAGATCAGATGATCACCATTGCGAAGAACCTGATCGAGTTAATGAAGTTCATAGGCCACACAAGATGTCTAAAAGAACTCGACCTCAAGACCGAAAGGCTAGGAAGAAAGGGGGGGGGAACTACCGCGAGCAATCGTTCACCTAAAGCAGATACAGACCAGAATGGAATGCTCCTTTAAGCGACATCTTACTAGCTGTGCAGAAGAGTGATGATAGGAAATCCATCAAATATCCAAGGGTGATGCATGAGCAGTTCATAGGATAGGACATGAACAAGTACTGCGAATTCCACAAGTCCAGAGGCCACAACAGGGATGAGTGCTGTGTCCTAGCAGATAAGATCCACGCCCTAATCGAGCAAGGGAAGCTCTCACAATTTGTAAAAGGGATCACTAAAGAAAGCAGCTCTAGACCAAAGAAGGATGGTGAAGATAAATCCTCACAAAAGTCAAAAGGGCTTGTGATGGTGATTACAGGCGGACCAGGCTTTGAAGGATTCCCTTTAAAGGGGAAGAATTCTGAGTGCAAAAGATCAAACAATGAAGATAACTCAGAACTTAGCAGGCCTTTCGAGAAGCAGAGCTTAGTGAAGAACCTAAATGTTGACCCCTTTGTACAAGAAGCCTTAGTAGAAGGGTACACTGTCAGGCAAATCGTTATTGATAAGGGCAACTCCATCAATCTAATCATAAAGGAGGTAATTGACAAGCTTGAAGTTCATCACAGCTAGATGCTACTAGCCCACTCACCACTCGTTGGCCTTAGTGGCTATTCGGTCCCATCACTCGGCCATACCACCCTGGAAGTTGAGTTTGGTGATCATAAAACCAAATGGAGAGCAAAATTGGACTTAATAATCGCTGATATACCAATTGCCTAGAACATCATCTTGGGGTGACCGTTCTTAGTAGAGTCAGACGCGTTGATCTCAATCAAGCACTTAGTCATGCAGATCCCTACCACAAAGGGAGTTGCGGTAGTTGTAGTCAACCCTTTAGTGGCCCAGGAAACTTACTTAGCATCATTGAAGATGGATGAAGTAGTCATAGAGCCTGAAGAGATGGAGAATGCTAAGCCAATTGGTCTCATAGAAACACCAATAGTAAGACCTGGCAAGTAGGTACGTATAGCCGCTAACCTCCCAAAACCAGTAAAAGCAGACATCAACTGAATACTGATAGAAGAACAACACACCTTCTCCTGGATGAATGAAGATATGACAGGGGTACTGCCCGGAATAATTCAATATAGCCTGAACCTCGACCCGGAGGCATCTCCGGTGAAATAAAAAAAATGCAATCATGCACCAGACAGACAGAAGGCAATTAAAGCTGAGATCCTGAAGCTCCTAAAAGCTAACAACATTCGAGTGGTACGCTACCCCAAGTGGCTTGCGAATGTGGTCTTGGTGAAGAAGGCAAACGGAGCTTGGCGAATGTGTGTAGACTTTACAGATCTCAATAAAGCAACACCAAAAGATAGTTATCCACTTCCCAACATTGATCAACTAGTGGACTCGATAGCCGGTTACACTATATAATCCTTACTAGATGCAAAAGCGAGGTATCACCAGATTCCCATGGACCTGGCCGATGAAGAAAAAACATCTTTCATAACACATAAAGGAATGTATTACTACAGGGTTATACCATTCGGTCTGAAGAAAGCTCGGGCTACTTATCAACGCCTAGTGAATGACATGTTCAAAGGCCAAATAGGAGAAACAGTGGAAGTCTACATTGATGATATGATTATCAAGAGCACAAGCTTAAAGGAACACACAAAAGACATTAGAACCATGTTTAAAACTTTACAGCAATATCAGCTCAAATTGAATCCAGAAAAGTGCTCTTTTAGAGTAAAAGGTGGGAAATTCCTCGATATTATAATCTCCCAAAGGGGAATAGAGGCAAACCCATAAAAGATAGAGGCTATCATAAAGATGGAGCCGCCTAAGACATTAAACGAAGTTCAAAAGCTGAATGGAAGGGTGAGCACCCTTGGCCGATTCATCTCATTTTCAGCTAAGGGGTGTCTCCCATTTTATAGAGCTATCAAGAAAGACAAAGCATTTAGTTGGGACAAGCACTATCAACATCATAGAATTCTTAAGTACACCACCCCTCTTAAGTTGGCTAAAGAAGGATGAAGAACTGATCATGTATCTAGTGGCTACAGATGAAGCAGTAGGATCAGTATTGATTAGAGGGGCAGATGGGAACCAACACCCGATCTAATACACAAGCAAAGTACTAAAGAATGCCGAGCTCAGATACCTAAAAATTGAAAAGTTGGCTTTAGCCTTAGTCTCAGCAACAAAAAGGCTTTGACCGTACTTCCAAGCTCACACGGTCATCATCAGAACCAATTTCCCCTTGAAGAGAGTACTGCATAGGCCAGAAACCTCTGGATGATTAGCAGGATTGGCCATACGGTTGGGAGAGTTTGACATACAGTTTGAAGGAAGAAATGCACTAAAAGCACAAGTGTTGGCAGATTTTATTACTGAGTTTATAGGGCTTGAACCTTCACTCGATCGTAAGACCAAGTCATGTAACATATATGTTGATGGGGCATCTTCCCATGAAGGAGCTGGAGTCGGGGTCTAGATAGAAGGGAAAGACAGAATACGGATGAGCTATGCAGTAAAACTAACCTTTCCAGTTGCCAATAATGCCGCGGAATATGAGGCAATGATAAAAGGCTTGGAATTGGCCAAAGAGATTGCCCTAGATAGAATAAACATCGGGAGCAATTTGAAGTTGGTTTTCAATCAAATCAACAAGAATTATGCAACAAAAGAGGAAGGAATGGTGAAATACTTAGCCAAAGTAGAAACCCTGCTGAAGGAACTCGAGACAAAAGGCACCGTGTGGGTACTTGAACACATCCCCAGAGAGGAAAATGAGAAAGCAGATGAGCTAGCTAAAGATGCAGCTAGTGCAGAACGATGGAAGAAGCTTAGCTTCCCATTTGATGTTATTCACACTCCAATAATAGAAGAACAGAACCTAATGCTAGTAGAATAGAAAGAGCGGGAATTGACTACTTGGATAAAGACGTCCTTCTAGAGGATAAGATTGAAGTGTCTAGAATCGTAAAAAAGTCATCAAGATACCTGTTCATTAACGGTACACTGTACAAACGGTCCTACTCGGATGCTTTGCTTAAATGCATCACTCTAGAAGAGGGAAAGTATGTGATCCAGGAGATACATGAGGGAAACTATGGTTACTATTAGCAGCCTCAACCATTACCCAAAGAGCCAAGCTCTTGGAGTTTTACTGGCCAACCATGGAAGCAGATTTAACCGATTACGTACAGTCTTGTCACCAATGCCAGATTCATGTAGAAAAGTCACATATCTTGCATGCAATGCAAAAACCTTTACTAAACAGATGGCCATTCGCCATATGGGGAATTGATATTGCTGGACCAATGCCTGAAGCCATCTGAAAGAAGAAGTTCATCATCGTGGCAATCGACCACTTCTCAAAGTGGGTCGAAGTAGTGGCCGTTAATACCATCACTCCTGAAAAAGTGATTGATTTTGTTTGGGATCACATTATCATCTATTTTGGTGTTCCAAATGAGATTGTCTTAGACAATGGGTCATAGTTCATCTCTGAGAAATTTCAAAAATTCTGCAAGGGTCTGAAGATTCAAAATTGATTTACCTCCGTAGCACACCCACAGACGAACGCGCAGATGGAAAGAACTAACAAGACACTTGGGGATGGATTAAGGAAACGACTGGAAGGAAAGAAAGGCACATGACTAGAAGAGCTAAACAATGTCCTCTAGTCATACAGAATGACCCTATGCCGGCCGACTGGAGAGACTCCATTTTCCTTAGTTCACGGAGTAGAAGCAGTTGTAACAGTAGAGATTGGCGCACCTTCGGATCGAGTAGTTTACTATGCGGAAGAGGAAAATGAGATTAACCTAAGACACTAATTAGACAGTTTAGAAGTACATAGAGATGGAGCCTACATCCTGATGGCCGCATATAAATCCAGATTGCCAAGTACCATGATAAGAAAGTTAGGGAAGTGAGGCTTCAAGAAGGTGACTTAGTGGTCAGGGATGCGGCAGCTTCACAGAGCCGGGAAGGCAAAGGCAATCTAGGAGCCAACTGCGAAGGACCTTATAGAGTCATTTAGGTAATAGGACCCACTACTACTGACTTAGTAGAATGGATGGAAAAGAGATTCCCAGGACTTAGAACATAGCTAGCCTTAGAAAATACTATGTAGCTACAAACCCTTAGGGGCCAAGTGTCTGCACTCTTTTTCCCTTGCTATAGATTTTTCCCCCTAGGTTTTTCTATAACAAGGTTTTTAACTAGGTAGCACTCCCTAAGCGGACTTTCATCTAGCATCACACTATAAGCCCGGATATTGCAATCTTTCTATTGTTCCTAATAAAAAAGATTCAATTTTTCTTACATGCTTGTGCACCTTAAAAGTTTTGATCAAACTCTCTTAGAACTTTACCCGACCACAGAGTCGGCGTCAGACTGGCTATGCTCACCGGCTCTGCAAAAAGTCCTGGAACACTTAAGCCCTCAGGCATGATAGAAAGTCCTAGACCACACTTGAGCTCTCAGGCACATTAAAAGTCCTAGGCTAAACTTATAAGACCGCATGCGTAACAAAAGATCTTAGGCCCCAGAATCCATCAGGCAAATAAAAAGTCCTTGGCCATTCATAAGCCCGCAGGCGTATTTAGTAAGACCTAGGCCACACTTGAGCCCTCAGGCATATTAAAAGACCTAAGCAAAAAATAAGACTTACGAAACTACACGAAACTATCTAAGACATGTCATTCATCACCAAGACCGAATGAAAGAACGCTTGACATAATACGTAAGAGGAAAATCTTAAGTCGAACCATTCGGCCTCGCGACCGAGTGTAGTATACTTAAGAAAATCTCCAAATGTAATTTATCGCCCTAAAGACCAAATTCAAAACACTTAAAAAGTCAATACCGCAATAACCATCCTTATAACTGAATGTAAACATTCATTCGTCCTAACGAATAAGGGGAGGCAAGCAAGCATAGAATAACATTCAAAGAAAAACACAAGTAAAATCATTCAGCAAGCGTACGGATGAAGAATTAGTCAAAATACTACAATAAATAAATGCCACATATAGGGAGATCGTACGAATATTACAAAAATTAAAAACCCAAGGGTCCGAAGAAATACAATAAAAAAATTACCATGCAGATGGCGGAGGGACGTCCTACGAACCAGTCTCTAGATGCTCCCCGACAGCCTTATCAGTGGATTCATTAGAAACACCCACCGCTGTCTCTACCTCTACCGCTTGGACATCACCCAGACCATCTTGGCCCAAGGTCTCTTCCTATCCTTCTCCTCCTCCGCCTGAATAGCCTTATGAGTGGCTAGGTCATCATAAGACAGGAAGTCTATATCGTCTATATCAGACCAAGAAAGGTCTAGGTGAATGCATTGGCAGGCCTGGAAGTTCAGCTGGCCGTAGAGGAAGCCCCAATCACCAAGTTGGTCGGTTATCATAGCAGCCATCCCTTTGCTTTAGATGCCTCCTCTCAAATGGTTGCTAACTCCTTCTCTAAGGCTACCACCTTGGCCTCCACCTTACCCTTCACTCGGTCACTCTCCGCCTGGAGCTTCCTGGCCTCATCCCTCTCATCCTCAAGTTTAAGGATGCTCTTCTGGGCCAACATAAGCTTCCACTTGGTATCAGTAAGCTCTTTTTCCTTTAGCTTCAACTTTGTCTTGCTCTTATCCCGGGCCCTCCGGATGAGCTCCGATCCTCGGGACATGGCCTGAGAACGAATAAAAATATTTAGCATCAAAATTCATAGATCGAGAAATAACTATAGATGGAGGAAATACCCCAGTAATGTCCTGGAAAAAGAGAGAGGAAAGCAAGGCGGTGGGTTCTTCCTTATAACCCTCCGCATCAGCACGGAGAGGGAAAGTACCTTTCAGAGCAACCTACACAGTCACATCTGTGTAGGGGAGGTTGGGGATGGACAGGTGAAAGAACTCAGCTAGTGTCGGTTGCGGAAAAGGACGAGGGGAGATAAAATCTCCACCCGCCCTCTGACCCAATGGAGTAGCCTCCATAGGATGAATGAAAATCATCAGATCAATACAGAATAAGAAAAAATTAATTCAAAAATCAAGTATACCTCAGGGAAGGCAACGTGCGCATCCGGCACGGAAGATGTGTCAAGAAGCGTCACAACAACCCTCTTGCTGGACCCCTGGAGCTCAGTAGAATTCCTCTTCGCCTCACCAATAGCCACTACCTTGGTGCGATTATTCATGCATTATGACTTCTTGGCCGCTAATAGAGCATTAGTGTGAGCATGGGATTTTGCAGTCCCTCTCGCGAGATGATGATGACGTGTACCTGATTTTTAATGCCTCAAAATAAAGGTTCTCTTTAGAATTTTTATTACCAGAATAATATTCCCCGCGAATTTTATACTTAGAAGAATCTTGTTTGGCATAGCCGATAACGCGTTCGATAGGAGCTTGAATCGATGATTTGCACCCAAATAATAAATACCGATTAAAATATTATTAAAAGTAAAAAAGATGCCTTTCCACCCACTATAAAACCACTTTTCGCGACTTTTTTGGCTTTTGGGCCCGTTAGCTGTCGGTATGCTGGAGGCTAATGCCACCAGCGGCATCAGCCATGTCGCCAGTGGCATCACCATACCGCCGACGACATCAGCCATGCCGCTGGCGGCATCACCATACAGCCGGCGAATGGGTCCCTCCACAGACAGCCTTTCGGCCACTTTCAGCGGAATTGGTCAAAAGGCCACAAAAAACACCCCATTTCACCTATAAAAGCACACCTTGAGCTGCATTTAAGGGGGGGGGCTAAAATTGTATAGGGAAGGAACTGAAATTGGGCAATTGAGAGGCTGAAATTGAGAGAGAATAGATTTTAGTGAGATAAGAAGGAAAAAGGATTCTAATCCATTTTTCCTGATTTTTTCTTCTTTGAACTCTCTGATTGTGAGCTGAAAATCAGCTGGTCTTTAAGTTAAAATCAACTTGATAGGATTTAGAGACCTAAAACTCTTAAATTGACAACTAAATCATCATTGCAAGCTTCCCGGGGGTGTTTCTATTCAGTTCATGAAGAGTTGGATTCACAACCCCGAGGTGAAAATCCTGAGTCTCATAGCTCTTTGGCATTATTATTACTAACTTATGCTGATTCTTGTTGATTTGTACTCATTTTTGGATTTTCGGTCATTTTTACAGCCACTACTGCTGCTTACAAACTGATGTCGCCGGTGACACAATTGATGCCGCCAGTGGCATCAGCCATGTCGCCAGCGACATTAACCATGTCGTCGGCGGCATCAGTTGTATCGTCGGTGATATGACTTTCTAAACAGCAGTTTTATTTTCATTTGTTCCCGGACTAGCTTATTTTCTAGAAGCTAGAACATATAAGGTAATGATGGAAGTTCAAAAACCTCTTGAAAACAAACCCCACCCCGTAATGTATGGTATTTTCACTTATAATCCGGTTAAAACAATGATTGAACCTAAAATTTGGTTAAGAATGGAATTTTCTCGCAAATGCCATTCAAATCTCATTTTAGCCATCCAACCGGGCTTTATAATATTGTAAATAAGATATGCCATATCCGTGCTAACAATCTTTTGCAGGTAGACGTATATTAGACATTCAGGTATTTTACTTATCGCATAGAAAAATGTACAGGATTTGGAAGCCTTGTAATAATTTTATTTTCTGCACTTATTCTTCTTATGGCTATAAATATTTTATTTATCGCTTCAATTGCATGATAAACGCGAAAACAACAAAATAACTGAAAATACAAATAAATAGGATGGATTAAACCGATTAAGGAAGAATGAAGTATCTTAACTTGGCCTAATGAAAAATAGATAACATCATCCGAACTCGGAATCTCTACTTAAGGTTTAGTCCAACCACCCGGTGGGAAAATCGTACCAAAAATTTTTCGGTTGAGCTGAACTGGGTGGCGACTCTATTTTAAGTACGGGATTTCAATCTCGTATCTTTTTAGGATTTAAATATGCAAAACCATTTTCCAATTACATCACACACATCTCCCCGTTACTTTTAAGAGGCCAGTACACCGGCCCGACCTCGTAGGCGCCGCGCGAAATATCGTCCGCTCACAGTGGCAACTCTCTTGGGGAATTCTCTTTAAACTTGAACTTTCTTTTCATAAAGTTTAAAAGATTTTGATGATGTATTGAAATCATTGGCCAAATTAAAACTTCGATCCTTTTCTTAAGACGTTTTATCCTTACGCGTGTAGATAATTTGGTAATTTTTAGGTGCCCGCATTTTACCCAAGAAGCTCACAAGTATCACTCATGCCCTGTTGGAATTGAGGATGCCTAATGGGTGGATCACTCATTTTAACCAACACGTAAACTCCTACAATCACATCTATTCAGGAGTGGTTCAGTAACGTGGAATCAAGGTAAACGAGAATCTTCTACATCAACAACCCTATACCAAAGCCACGTTAGAAAAAAAGCCCTAGCACTTCATTCCCTTAGCACTAACTAGAACAAATAAAATAATTGGGACGCGCTTCTTTTGCCATTACCGGTGAAGAGGCCAAAACTCCACCCTTCCAAAGAGGCGTTACGCGGGAGTTATAAGGTTGGAAGAGGGATGATTTGTGTGCTATGTGCTCCGTGATCATACACCCCCATGCATCAGCTTCAAGAGCCAGAATTGAATCAACTTACCCTTACTACTTCTGCCTGTGGAAGAAGTTTAGCAACACACGCAGGACTTCTCTTGTGCCTCTGTTGTGTCACCACATATCACTATAGTAGCGTGAGATATAAACGTCCCACATATGATGGAGGGATAAGCCATCACGTCATCTCTAACCACACCTACGTGCAACCATACATATCACGCACCACTTCCTAAAAAAACATACATACCATCCATACCATTTACAACCCATTCATGGTCTGACCCCCCCAGTTTGCGATCCTGAACAATCTTCCTCCCAAATTAGAACCTTCATCATGTCTCTTCCTGGCAATGACAACTCTGCCTCACCGAGAGAACAGACTAGTCTTCCCCCCACCTCAGGAGCAACTGTTCACCCTTCGTCTCTTGGGTCAGAAATCACCACTGCTATCATCTAGTTTCTGAACTCTGATCAGTTCCGAAACATCATTCAGGAGCTAGTGTGTGTATCCGTCAAGAAGGCCCTAGGAAGTTAGAACTTGGACTAGGTCATGCGATCTCCAGGCATGACACCCGGTAATAATGCACTACAGCAATCACCGCCAACCGCTTACCCCAGACAAAGGGAAGGAGCCCAGAGTCTAATTCTTCCTTCATTCTTTAACATCCCGACTCCAATTTTGGTCACTCCATCATAGTTTAAGATCCCCGCTACCCCGACGCCTCCTCAGTATGACCAGGTCATGCAATATAAAGTTGAAACCCTCTCGCTTCAATTGGTGATAACAGGCTGCAATCAGAAAGAGGGAAGGGTCAAACCAGAGGGGAACTAGGTCTTTCAAAACACTGACTTACCCGTACCCCCACCTCAAATACTGGTGGACCAAGAGACCTCCTAGAAACTTGCATCAGGTGCCACCATTCAGCCAAACAATGACCTTAAGTGTAGCACGAATCCATGGAAACTGCCGCTTAATGTAATCTTTACTGGATTAAGGGAAGCTGGCATTCTTAAACCCCTTCGCGAATTCAATCCTCCCACGAGGGAAGAAGGAAAAGGCTTTTGCAGATATCACATGCTGTCAGGTCACCACACCAATCAATGCAAAGCTTTGTTCGAACCATCCAACGTCTGGTGAAGGATAAGAAGGTTATCGACCCTGAAAGGGCATCCAGCCCCTTACTAGAGTTTGGCAACCAGACATGGACGATCAATCCTGACTTTCCTAAACAAGGGAATGTGCCACAAGATCTCGTCAAGGCCATCTACTCCAATGGTAGAGGAAAGCCTCGCTCCGACAGCAAGGACGAAGAGTCTTGATTTGCAATCCTTAGAGTTTAGACTTTTTACCTCCATGAGCAACTTCCGTTTTTCTTACTTATGTCATGTCTCTATCACTTGATCCACACATTCATATGAGCATACACAAGATGCTTTCAGTATTCAAGATATTTTTATTAAATGAAATTAAGCTGAGTACAGATGTAGGCGCTTATGTGGTAATCAAACCCAATAATTTAACCCCTGTCAAACACATGTGAGATAATAAAGTGCTTAAAGACCACAATAATGCTTTTGCTTAGATCAATAATTAGATTGTTAAACACCGAGGGTCTCTTTCAGAATTAACTCAGCAACCCTACAATGGTACACCTTCAAGCTACCAAAGAAGTATGAATTGGTCCCCTAAAACAGAAAATCAAGGCATACACCCACCGAGAATTGATGGAGCCCAACCTTGATCAAATAAACCTCATAGCCGAATGTCACCGCCAAGGAGATGACCAAATTCACAGAAAAACATATCTTCACCCAACACAAACTAACCCGCATCAAACCCCTAGACCAACAAAAATCAGAGGGTAACCACCTCCAAGAGCATTAAGTCTAAAGGCAAGCACCTTTATCCCACAAGCCACAAAGATGATCGCGCAACCAATGTCACGATCAGCTTGCTAAATAAACCAACGAAATAAACTGCCACTTCACCTTTCAAAGGCACCAAGCAAAGGCCCCCAAACCAAATATCACTTATTTAAAAATCCTCCACCACCGGTACAAGTGGCAAATTTAGGCCTAAACGGGAAGGGTTGTACGAACCATAGACTGAAGGAGCACTCAGAATAGCAATCAAAACGGCAATTAGACCAATCAAGGAGGCTCTGTGTAAGCGCCAAAACCATGAACTAAACTCCTTGCAACACGAAACACCAAAATTAAAACAAGTTTACCCGACGTAACTTTGAAGGTTAGAATGAATCGGGTGATCCAGAAAAAACCGAACGGGCACTAAGGACCTTGGAGAATCTGCAAAGGCTCAACCGAGCATACAAGAATAAATCAGATACCGAACGCCGTCGCCAAAAGGCATAGACCCGGCACTGAAGCGTATCTGAACTTCTGATACTGATGTTAAGTTCAGATCAGATTGAGAACGTTGTCATGAGACCAAAGATGGTACTAAAATAAGAAGGGCTATTAAAAGTCATGAGCGCGGACAAGAGCGAGCTCATCGGTCTAGTCAATCAGGATAGGCTTAAGCATTATCGGGTCTAAATAAAAGAAATAAATCAAAAAAATAGCACACCAAAAATATATATAATAATCGCCCGCCTTTCGGTCTTCTACTAATCGGACAGAAATTTGGATGACACCCGATGGTCAGTATTCTGCAAACTTGTCGTACAAAATTAGGGGATAAGTCAACAATGCCTGTTGAACTGAAAACCCCAAAAAGGGCGGATCAGATAAAAATTAGGGCATGAGAGAAAACAGTGAGATGTTAACTTGAAAACCTGTAAGGGCTGGTTAACACAAGGGGTTCCATTAATGGAAATGATTGCCAACATCTTGTACTCAAGTTAGATTCACTCGATAAAAGTGTCTTTTACACTGAAACCTCCGTGTTTGTGATTGTATGAATGTCTGGCAATCGAGTGATGGAAATATTGCAAGTAAGCTTAATTGAAGAAGCTTCTAGCTCATAAAAAAATAAAAAAATAAAAAAATAAATAAAAATAAAAAAATAAATAAAAATAAAAAAATGAAAAAAAAATAAAATCCGGATAGACTGAAAATATCTAGGTCTATGCAAAAGTCGGAATAAGTCTGTTAAGTCGAAAACTCAAAAGGACGGTCTATGCAAAAGTCGGAATAAGTCTGCTAAGCCGAAAACTCAAAAGGACGGTCTATGCAAACAATAGAGTCAAGTTGGAGCCCAAATTTCCCCAGCTCCCTCCAATCTGCATTCCCCAGGCTCCGCAGGAAGCCCCATATCTGTTAAGTATGGCTCGATGTGGCAGAATTTGAAGAAATGGCCGAATCTAAATTTCTCAAAAGTTGATACCGCCAGCGATATTATCAATGCCGCCGGCGATATGGACTATTTTGGGCGATATTAGTTGATGCGGCCAGCAGCATGAATATAGGCAGTTTTGAAGCGATGCACCTGGCGATATGAATGATACTGCCGGTGGCATGGAGTTGATTTTCTCGGCGACATCAGAAGCAATATTATCATTTCAGACCTGTACAAAACCTGTAAACAATCCTATACCACGTTTCCAGTACCTTTCCAAACAGTGACCCATTCTTATTCAAAATAAAAAGCCCGAAGGCACAAACCATCCAAAAATTCTGAATGTCTAGACCACGAAAGAAACAAAACCCAACAGAAAAAACCAAATTATTCCAAGCCCAATAAAAAAAAAGCAAAATGAAAAACTAGGCATGCCCGCCACTACCGGTCGGGCGAGATGAAACATCTTCGGGACTCACAAGCCAGTCATCAACATCGTCCTCTTCCCTCCCTCTGTCATGGGCACACTGCTGAACTCCTCGGCCACGGCAGGAGGATATCGGTCGACAGACATCTTGATCCCCCTACGACTGGTACTACCAGGGTGCGCACGGTCCAAGTTCTGCTTACTTCTCCGTTCTTGGACAGTAGCTGCTAGCTGACCTTCAAGGTCACTCACGCGATGCCGTAGGTCTGCAGTCTCCTCCTCGTACCACCGCCGGGCTGCATTAGCATCTGACAAGGAAAGGGCCAAAAAATCCTGCAAACCAGAGAAAATATCAACGATGCATATCATTCATAACATCCATACATGCATCCCATCTTAACATATGTATAAAATACTTGAGCAAGGAGCGACTGCCCGATAAGTGTATCCCGGAGAACAAAATTGTTCTCTACGAGCTGCTCCACATGGCTCTGCGCCACCTGAAAAATCCAAAAGGCAAATCATTAGACATCTGCTTCTAAGGCTAAACAAAAATAATTACCAGGCCTTACGTAAGTAGCATTTTCGGGCATGAAAATTGGAGCCTGCCGGCTTGAGCCTATGTTCCTAGGGAGGAACTCGCCCCGGGAATTCATCAGTAGGAATGTGGTTTCCAACGAATTGACCAGACGCCCCTCCACAAAGTTTATGCCCTCTGGCACACTATAGTGCCATGTCCCACTTTGGTTATCCCGGCCTCTCTTCCTTGTGGGTTCCTAAAAAAAAGCCACACGTCAATAACGTTCCTAAATCAGGCATATAAACACAATTATACCTCAAAAGAACGTTGCTCCCCTTAGGACATTGGCGCACTCCAGCTGGCTACGTCCACGCCGCCTCATCCTCCCCCTCGGGCTCGATCCCAACATCCCCTTCAGGCTCCTCATCTTCATCATCTTCTTCCTCCTCGACGTCCACAATGCCTTTAAGGTGCCTTTCCTCATCCTCCAACCGTTATTCGTTTTGATACTCAATCGTATCATTTCTGTGGATACGGGGACACACATGGAGTAGACACTGCTGAAGCTGCTCGTAGAGGCCAGGGACGCTAGGGATCACTCGGCCGTTCCCCTCGATGTAATTAGCCTTATCAGCCTCAGAGGTGATCACCAAATGGGGCCACCATAAGCCCCTGGGAGGATCAGTAGGGACCGGTCCATCCACAATCGGGACAAACCTCTAACCCCGGACATGCTCACCTAGGTACCACTGCTGGGATAACGGACACTCTATGATGAACCGACAGTCGTCCACCTCCCTCCTAACTCTCATAACCTCTGTTAGGTTCTCCACCCCATCGAATGGATCCAGGATAAGCTACACAAACAATAAACCAAAACAACCAATATAAGTCCATAAGCGCTTTTTGTTTTGTCTAAATGTAAAAAACAAAGACTAAATTAAAAATTGCATACCGTTAGTGCTCCTCAGGACCTCCCAATATTTTGTAGGGTACTTGGCCTTCCCGCCAATGCCCCCGCACCAGCGGGCGAGAAAGTGGGAGCTTGGTGGCACAATCTTCTTAAACTCCACCGGGGGGAGGATCTGATGTTTAAAGGCCCAAGCCTGCATAAATAACGACCAATCAATTCAAAAAGCATCAAACAATAAATGAGAACGTGTACAATCAAGTAAAATATTTACGAGAAGACACGCCTGGAGTAACGAATGACAAAGGCGAAGGGCTTTCTCCTTCTTCCGGGCTCCCATGTTCAGCTCATGGTACAATTGAGCCAAGATGGCCCTCGGCCAATTCTTCCTCCTAATACCCGCCACGTCCTCCATAGAAGTTATAAGTATATAACTGACCTTGCTCCCCGAGATTGGGAAGAACAGCATGGTAAGCAAAGAAATCACGAAGGACTGGACACAAGCCTCCCTCTCATCCTCGGGCACTACATCCACCCGGGTCTAGTGTTAGTACAACTCACCATAAGACAACCGCCCAAAAATGGGCTTCAGACCAAACAAATTCTTCACCCGCCTTACCACGGGCCTCTCAACATGGTATTTATCCATGTAAGCATTAAAGTGTATGACCTCATCCGTCTAAGGGAGGTCGGTCATGGCTACGACGTCAGAGGGTGTAATCGTAGCTTCCCCGAAAGAGAAGTGGAAAGTATAGGTGGTCTCAGACCACCTCTCGATTAGGGCTATCACTGCTGAATGAGAAAGCTTGGGCATCAGCATTGGTATTATCCGGGCCAAGTCCCCGAATCCTGTCTCATTAATGGCAAGCGCAAGCTCGGGGTCGTTCTCCAAAATATGGCACCACTATTCACCGATGGTGCCCATCCCCCCTGTATAGGTCAGTTCATATGGCTGCAAAATCAGAAACAAAACAGATAAGTCTTGCATATTTTCTCACCACTGAAATCTGATAGAAAGCTACTGATATCGCTTCTGCTAGAAGTGATATCACCGGCGGCATCATCCTATACTGCTGGCGGCATTGATGATATCGCCGGGATATCGATTCAAACAAAAGTGACATCAGACTTCCCTGGCCCCTTTCACAAGGACTAATGCCGCCAGTGACATCACTCATGTCACCGGCAACATCACTACCTATGGGCAGAACCTGTTTTCCCCAAAATCGCACCCATTGTGCCAAAACTACAATAATCGCAATCAATCAAACAATAAGCCTGAAAACGGTAAAAATTGAACCTATAGCATGCAATATAGTCAATCTATTTCACACTTAAACTCCTACTATGGCACGCTTTCAAGCCTAAAGCTAAATCAAGTCAAACCTAAAAAGAAGAGATTTGGGTTTTGCGGGATTACCTGATCGTAGCAAAGGTGCTTCTCCTTCTCTGGGGTCAGATTTGTGATGGGAGAATTGATCCCATAGCCATACATCTTGGCCATCTCCTTCAGGCCATAAGCAGTATGAATAGAGAGAATTTTTTATCCCTCAACAGAAGAATCAGGCAGGTTCTCCCTAGCCTTGGTAGATTTGCCCCTGAAA
Source organism: Euphorbia pulcherrima (assembly GCA_947683365.1). Lineage (NCBI taxonomy): Eukaryota > Viridiplantae > Streptophyta > Magnoliopsida > Malpighiales > Euphorbiaceae > Euphorbia > Euphorbia pulcherrima. Next base: position 49,421,302 of record CANTUS010000014.1, read on the forward strand.
GTCTTAGTGATTCTCTTCATGATTTGAATAACGAAAGAAAAATCATAGGATTTGGAGAATAAGATGTGAAGCAGTAGGAACGGTTTTCTGAATAAATAAGGAAAAAGGGAGTTTCAATTCTTTTTAAACTGTCACGTAGAATTCAAGGAGTTTTAATTTATCTAAAACTGCTTGCTCATGCCACCGGCGGCATCACTCCATACCGCCAGTGATATCACTCATATCGCCGGCAACATCGCCTCCTTTCAGTTCAAAATTTGAAATTATTTGACTAGTCAAAGCTACTACATAGAATCCATGCTGCCGGCGGCATCACCTTATACTGCCAATGATATCACTCATGCCGCCGGCGATATCGATCCCTCCAATTCAAATTTTAAAAATTGTCTAACCAGTCAAAGCTACTATATGGCAGCCTTACCACCGACAGCATAATTTGATACCGCCAGCGACATAATTTATGTCACCGACGACATTAGGTCTCTCCCTGCTTTTCTCAGCCATTCTCGATAAAATCCTGTCTCTAGTCCCGATAATCCAGAACTTGCACAAGTCATAATCACAAACCCAATATGCTCATTCTGTAAAACTACCCAGAGATTATGACATGACCCGATACATGTCACACTTTTCAGGTTCATCCTCAGAACACCAACTGAAGGTCACTGATACAGTCATTATATGTATAACGCTTCGGGTTCATCCTCAGAACACCAACTGAAGGTCCCTGATATAGTCTTTGTATGTATCACCCTTTAAATTCATCCTCAGAACACCAACTGAAGATCCCTGATACAATCTCTGTACGTATCACCCTTTTTGGTTCATCTTAGAACGCCAACTGAAGGTCCCTGATGCAGTCTCTGTATGTATCACCCTTCAAATTCATCCTCAGAACACCAACCAAAGGTCCCGGCATGACCTTGTAGTCACCTTCGGGTTCACCCCTCCAAAATCGTGGCGTGGCCCAGGGCAATCACTCCATAATCAAACAAACCATAAGGCCGACCAAAGGGCAATCTCCTCATAAAGCATAAGCTCAATCGAAGGGCAATCTTTCCCCAAAGTGTAAAGCCCGACTGAAGGGCAAAGCATAAGCCCAACCGAAGGCAATTTCTCCGCGAAGCAAGCCCGATCGAAGGGCAATTTCTCCGCAAAGCGTAAGCCCGACCAAAGGGTAATTTCTCCACAAAACGCAAAGCCCGACCAAGGGGTAATTTCTTCGCGAAGCGTAAGCCCGACCAAAGGGTAATTTCTCCACAAAACACAAAAGCCCGACCAAGGGACAATTTCTCCGCGAAGCGTAAGCCCGACCAAAGGGCAATTTCTTTATAAAACACAAAGCCCGTCCAAGGGCCAATTTCTCCGTGAAGCGTCAGCTCGACCAAAGGGCAATTTCTCCATAAAACACAAAGCCCGACCAAGGGGCAATTTCTCCGCGAAGCGTAAGCTCGACCAAAGGGCAATTTCTCCTCAAAACATAAACCCGACCAAGGGGCAATTTCTCCGTGAAGCGTAAGCCCGACTGAAGGGCAATTTCTCCATAAAACACAAAGCCCGACCAAGGGATAATTTCTCTGCAAAGCCTAAGCCCGATCGAAGGGCAATTTCTCCATAAAACACAAAAGCCCGACCAAGGGGCAATTTCTCCGCGAAGCGTAAGCCCGACCGAAGGGCAATTTGTCCATAAACACATAAAGCCCGACCAAGGGGCAATTTCTCCGTGAAGCTTAAGCCTGACCAAAGGGCAAGTTCTCCACAAAACACAAAGCCCGACCAAGGGGCAATTTTTTCGTGAAGCGTAAGCCCGACCGAAGGGCAATCAGTTCAAAAACTATAAGCCCGACCAAGGGGCAATCTCTCCATAAAACACAAAGCCCGATCGAAGGGCAATTTCTCAGCGAAGCGTAAGCCCGACCAAGGGCCAAACCCCTCTATCGAGTCCGACCAAAGGACAAATTCTCCACAAATCACAATTCTGACCGAAAGGCAAATTCCCCACAAATCACTAGTCCGACCAAAGGACAAATTCTCCGTAAAGCACAAGTTCGACCAAAGGACAAATTCTCCGCAAAGCACAAGTCTGACCAAAGGACAAATTCTCCATAAAGCATAAGTCCAACCAAAGGACAAATTCTCCGCAAAGCATAAGTTTGACCAAAGGATAAAATCTCCGCAAAGCACACGTCCGACCAAAGGACAAAATCTCCACAAAGCACAAAGTCCGACCAAAGGACAAAATCTCTGCAAAGCACAAGACCGACCAAAGGATAAATTCTTCACAGGGCACAGGTCTGACCAAAGGACAAATTTTCTATAAAGCACAAGTCCGGCCAAAGGACAAATTCTCCGTAAAGCACAAGTCTGACCAAAGGACAAATTCTCCGCGAAGCACAAGTATGACCAAAGGGCAAATTCTCTGCAAAGCACAAGTCCGACCAAAGGGCAAATTCTCCGCAAAGCACAAGTCTAACCAGAGGGCAAATTCTCCATAAAGCACAAGTCCGACCAAAGGACAAATTCTCCACAAAGCTCAAGTCCGACCAAGGGACAACCAATCTACAAAGTGCAAGTCCGACCAAAGGATAATTTCTCTACAAACCATAAGTCCGACCAAGGGGCAAGCCAGTCATCCCTCAGGTATCATTCATATCCCTTGCTCTTTTGTGTGATCGTTGTGACCTGTGACAGCAGTAATCCCATGAGGGGTAGCCTGTGAGCGCGGGATTTTGCAGTCCCTCTTGCGAGACGATGATGATGTGTACCGATTTTTAATGCCTCAAAATAAAGGTTCTCTTTAGAATTTTTATTACCAAAATAATATTCCCCACAAATTTTATACTTGGAAGAATCTAGTTCGACGTGGCCGATAACGCATCCGGCAGGAGCTTGAACCGATGATTTGCACCCAAATAATAAATACCCATTAAAATATTATTAAAAGTTAAAAAGATGCCTTTCCACCCACTATTAAACCACTTTTCATGACTTTTTTTGGCTTTTGGGCCTATTAGCTGTCGGTATCCTAGAGGCTGATGCCACCAGCGGCATCAGCCATACTGCCAGCGGCATCACCATAACGCTGGTAGCATCACTATACCGCCGATAACATTAGCCATGCCGACTGTGGCGTCACCATACCACCGGCGATATAACCCGAAATGAGTCCCTCCACAGACAGCCTTTCGGCCACTTTTGGCGGAATTCATCAAAAAGTCCTCAAAAAACACCCCATTTCACCTATAAAAGCACACCTTGAGCTGCATTTAAGGGGGGCCTGAAATTGTATTGGGAAGGAACTGAAATTGGGCAATTAAGAGGCTGAAATTGAGAGAGAATAGATTTTAGTGAGATAAGAATTAGAAAAGTAGGAAAAAGGATTCTAATCCATTTTCCTGGTTTTTTCTTCTTTGAACTCTCTGATTGTGAGCTTAAAATCAGGGGGTCTTTAAGTTAAAATCAACTTGATAGAATTTAGAGACCTAAAACTCTTAAATTAATAACTAAATCATCATTGCAAGCTCCCCGGAGGTGTTATTGTTCAGTTCACGAAGAGTTGGATTCACAACCCCGAGGTGAAAATCCTGAGTCTCATAGCTCTTTGGCATTATTATTACTAACTTGTGCTGATTCTTGTTGATTTGTACTCATTTTTGGATTTTCGATCATTTTTATTGCCACCACTGCTGCTTACAAACTGATGTCGCCGGTGACATAATTGATGCCGCCGGCAGCATCAGCCATGTTGCTAGCGACATCAACCATGTCGCCAGCGGCATCAGTTGTATCGTCTGCGATATGACTTTCTGGACAACAGTTTTATTTTCATTTGTTCCCAGACTAGCTTATTTTCTAAAGCTAAAACATATAAGGTAATGATGGAAGTTCAAAAACCTCTTAAAAACAGACCCCACCCCGTAATGTATGGTATTTTCCCTTATAATCTGGTTAAAGCAACGATTGAACCTAAAATTTGGTTAAGAATGGAATTTTCTCGCAAACGCAGTTCAAATCTCATTTTAGCCATCCAACCGGGCTATATAATATTGTAAATAAGATATGCCATATCCGTGCTAACAATCTTTTGCAGGTAGATGTATATTAGACATTCAAGTATTTTACTTATTGCATAGAATAATGTACAGGATTTGGAAGCCTTGTAATAATTTTATTTTCCGCACTTATTCTTCTTATGGCTGTAAATATTTTATTTGTCACTTTGATTGCTTGATAAACGCAAAAACAACAAAATAACTGAAAATACAAATAAATAGGATGGATTAAACCGATTAAGGAAGAATAAAGTATCTTAACTTGGCCTAATGAAAAATAGATAACATCATCCGAACTCAGAATCTCTACTTAAGGTATGGTCCAACCACCCGGTGGGAAAATCGTACTCAGTTGAGCTGAACCGGGTGGCAACTCTATTTTAAGTATGGGATTTCGATCTTGTATCTTTTGAGCATTTAAATATGAAAAACCATTTTCCAATCACATCACGCGCATCTCCCCGTTACTTTTAAGAGGCCGGCACACCGGCCTGGCCTCACAGCCACCGTGCAAAACATCGTCCGCTCATAATTAGCAGATTCAATGTTAGACATGATTATCTGAAATACAAAAAGAAAAATATGAGTGAGAAGAAGAATATACCAATTGCAGCAATTGGCCCAGGAAATAGATTAACCCAGTCAGCCCCCGACCTTGGAGATAATATCCAAAATAGAAGCCCATGCAGCCGAATTAAAACTCCACTTGTATTGCTCCAGAGAGCAAAAAATTTGTAGCTGAGGGTCTGGGTCATTTTCTTTAGTCTTACTCTTAGGTAGGGTCGCGATGGACCTAGTTGTAGGGAAAGAAGGGTAATCATTAGTCTCCCGGATGTAGAACTAGAACTCTTTATAATGATGAATGAAAGAAGGCCGGTTGGAGAAGCGGTACATCCCATTCTTCCTCACAAACTGGTAATGATCATCATCCTTGTTCCGCTTAACGGGACAACTTTTGCCAAAGAAGGTGGCGTCGAAAGCTAAGCCCAAATTAAGGCACAGTTGGTGGTGCCCCATCATCACCACCCATGCATTCGGATGCAGCTCGGCTGGGCACAACCCCTCATACCTCTAGCAAATTGGTGATGGATGTTGGACGTGGGTACCTGAAACCGCCTCTAATAACATCCAGATACATGATGAAATAACCATCTGGCAGAGCATTTACCCCGTTGGTACACACTCGGTAGCAGAACATGGCAATCCTTCAACCATGGTACATTATGGCCTCCTTCTCTATGTGATCTTCATGGATGTATGAGACCATGTCATCCACCCATGGAGTCATATTCTTCTCCTCTTCCCCCTCTTCTCCCTCAGGGGAATCCTCCTCCATTTGGCCGCTTGTGCCAACTTCTTCAACCAGATGAACATCCTCCTCACTCCTATAATTTTCCACGTCCTCTAGGACCTTGGAGGAATCCGCCTCAAGACTCACATGGCTCATGTGCTCAACACTCTCACCATCCACCAAACGGACTAGAATGGATGCATTCGAATTACTCATTCTCTTCCTAGTGGTGCGCTTAACCCTAAGGGGGGGACGGTAATTAAACTTATCAATACTCAAAGGGGGACACAATCTAGACAGTAGTTCAGCAATTTCTTGGGTCAGTTTACAGGACTCCTCACTATCATAACTACTATTAGATGAAGGTTCCTTAAGCCAATTCCTCATTTTCTATCAAATTTAAAGATCTAAAAGTACTAAAGCAAAGAACAATGATAAACAAACAGGCAAAAATCCCATAAATGCCACATATGTAAATTAAGGAGAAATTCGGGCAAAGCACAAATTCAAAATTAGAAGCAAATTATGAAGCTAAAACATTAGTATACACAGCAAAATCAAAATCTCAAAAGGTGGGCTAGAAGATTCTAAGCATATCAAGAAGAAACATATGCATGGCAGAAATTCTAAAAATCAAGGCACATTTTACGAAAATGAAACTAAAAGATAGCGAGACTCAACGGAGTTAGAGAAAGAAAACAACGATAAGAAACTTGCTAGGAAGCACCACTAGAAGTCCTCAAGTTGCCAGAGAATAAGAAGCCAGAAATCTTGAGGAAGAAGATGAAGCATAAAAGTGTGAAATGAGCAGAAAAGCGCCATTTAAAGGCAGTTGCGAAAAGACATCCCTTTAAATTCAGTCGTTGATCACTTCCACCTGTCACCTCATCCATGGTTTGCGCATTGTTTGAGGAGAAATTAATGATGAGATAGCTGTCATAGATTAACCATTGTTGAAGTCAAAGAGGTAGGGCCGAATGCTCATTCAGCATCAAACCCATAATAGAAGACGAAAGGTCTGACCAAGTCACCACACGGCCAGAGTAAATCCTAAAGAATTTGTTAAATAGCACTTAGGGGGGACTTTTATTGACTCGATATTTTATATATGTTGGGTGGAAGACCAATAAGGTGCTACGTCGTCAGTTAGCCTCGCAGCTAGATCACCATTCGGCTAGCCAAGTGAAGAATCAAGGTCATACCGACCTGATTAGGAGATACAATCCAGTCATATCTCTCCTTCCTAATCAAATAAATAGGAATAATATCCTTTCCTTAATGGATAAATAAACCTCTTATAGAGGAAGTCACACCTAAATGGCATCCTTGTCTAATAAGTGTTGGATATGATGTATGCCTAATTAGGGCGATATATCTTAATTATGTAATAGTACGAATAATTTGTTTAATCAATAAAGGCATTTATTCTTTTGTTTATATCAATGTGTTTTTATACATATATATTATAGTTGGTTAAAATATATTCATTGATGTATGTATACAAAAGTCCTTGACATATCATAGCATGAAGTCAGAGGAATTATAGTTGGACTATATTTGGTGGAACCTACTTTATGTACAATTATGATTATGTCTAAACTATCCCTAGTCACAGTGTCATCAAGAAAGGATATTGATGAAACGGAAAGACTAGCATGTGGTCAACTTTCTTGGAAAGGTCCAAGCAGTTAATCTCCTAAATACTGAAGGTGGTGCCTTAAGCTTGACACATGGATATATCTGGGAGATATATTGGAGACCGCAGCAAGATAAACACTTGGTATAAATATCAATGTGTTAGTGTTTATCTTCATGTAATAAGCTTTGCGAATGTCCTCATACTTAAGATGCTAGTTGCCTTGTGTGGTACTATTGCTATACTTTGGGTCATTGCTATGCACTCATTAATTTAGGGTGCTACGGGTATAGTAATAACAACACGTTGGTAGAATGAGTAGTCGGAAAGAATCCATCGCTCCGGATATATTAAGGAGTTGTACCTGGCCACTTGTTGAAGTGATGATTGCCATAAACCTCTGATCAGAGTATGTGTTTGATAGAAATGGTTTCTAGTCAAACACACTATGGTAAAAGGCAATATACTTCGGTAACAAGTAAATAACTGGGATAGCTTAGAGCAACCTTGCTATTAGTGGGTTAACACTTTAACCGAACCCAATAAACCAGATGGTACTAATATTAAAGAATGGAAGGAATTTATCGCACTGGATAACTATTGCATTAACCGGGATTAATTCATAAGCATAAATGACATTCCAAGTAATGGGGGATGGTAGACCCTTGCTAGAGGCGTACTACAGTCGTTTAAGGTAATCGAGTTCTATTTACGGTCTAGAGCATCGAGCCAATGGTTCCATTAGAACAAGGGTTGGTTAAGCCTTAACAGCTCAATACTTCGGGATCCTATAAGGTCGCACACATTGGACCTTCATCGGACTATGTAAAGAACTAATAGATTTATTCTATTACAAGAATATAACATAAATAATAGTTGGATTATTATTTGATTGGTTAAAATTGATTAAATCAATTTTTGATAGACCAAGGAATTTATTTTGACCGGGACAAAATTTTGAATTTCCGTCATGCCTCTTATGCATGTTCAATTTGACTGTCAGTTCCCAACAGTGGTATCAGAGCCTGCCTATTTAGTGCATAATTAAGTTAGAAGCAAACTAAATATTATTTTCTAAATGAAATGATTTGTTTATTTAATTATTTGGAACAATATATATAAACTTCTGTCTTTCATTTCAAGGTTAGAAATTAGTTATGAATAATTTTGAATAAGCTTGCTCAACTTACTCAAATTATACAAGTGTCAATAATTTATTTAAATTACATGGGTTATAGATGCTCCGAATTTACATGAATTGGAAGAGCGAAATTTATTAGTTCAAGAGAATCCATTGGTCTTCAAGTTTGTGCCCGTATTTGTTCTGGCTAAGGATTGGACTTGGTGTCTACTCCTCATAGGGCACCTCTCTTACCTGGGAACCTATATCGGTGCAATTTGAATTGACCAATCGGGGGATTAATATGAACTAATTTATTTCTAGTACATAAGATGGTGCTTATATGTGTTTCTATAACAAAGTAAAAAATTAAAATTATTGAATAAAAGCTTAAAGGAAATGCAATATAAATATAACAAATTAAAGCGTTAATTATTTTGCATATAATCTAGGTTGATCGAATAATTATAATAAAGAGCTGAACCCACCTAAGGTTAGACCTTATAAATTAATTCTAAAATTCCCTGAATTAATACAAGTAATTATAATTTTGTCCATCTGATAAAATCCTAGATTGGGTGAGACGTTTAACACCAATAAAATCCCAAAGTAAATATATTAAGGCAAGTTATAATCTTCCTTACTCAAATTTATAATACGGTCTTTTTGGGCTATCAAAGTGCTACGCAAAGCGTTCCTTCTAGTCCACATTGATTGGTTGTAAAGTTTGAGATAAGGTCTGCCTTAACAGAGCTGGGGTAGTCCACCATAAAATTGGGGGCTAGGCCCAGATCTGAGACATATTCAAGGAGATGCTAATATAAGAGCACACGTCCCTTGGGATTAGGGAACTTGAATGAATTAGCAATTGCATGCGATGCAAATGGAATTGGATTCCAACTATGACTGACTATTATGACTTGACTCATAAAATTGGGGTTGTAATAGACTAGTTATAGATGCTACCTACTAGGAAATTTAGCTGGGCTAAAATTCACGAATTCAATAGAATGGGCTATTGTAAATTTCGAAGAAAATAGTAGGGAAATGTATTTAATTAAAAGTCCTCATATTAAATACATGTACTTAAACTAATATCTAAACACTTTTCTTTTCTTATGTCTTAGGTTGAAAATAGCTTCCAATTTTAATCTCCGTATGTTACTTGACACTAAATTGAATGGCTCAAACTTTTCTGATTGGTTCCGAGCAGTGAGAATAGTTCTCAGATCTGAGGGAATTGCCTATGTCCTAAGTGAAATTTTCCCTGTAGAACCTGATGTTGAGGATCATATGGAACATGATGCCTGGTTGAAGCACAGGAAAGATCGTGAGACTGCCATGTGTATTATGTTGGGGTCTATGAATTCTGAGCTTCAGAAACAACATGAGAACATGCCCTTGGAGGATATAGTTCTCCATCTTGAAGAACTCTTTTCGGAGAGGGAGAGGACAGAGAGGTATGAGACCTCTAAGCTCCTTTTCGGGACCAAGATGCAGGCTGGCACCTCTGCCTCTCAACATGTACTAAAACTCTTGGGATACCTTGAGAAGCTGAATCGATTGGGATTCGAGATGAATCATGACTTGAGCATTGACCTTGTGTTGATGTCCTTGATAGATAGTTACTCAGGCTTCGTAACTAACTATTACATGAACATGATTAATTCAACTATCCCTGAATTAATTAACATGCTGAAAACAGTAGAACCCCAGATCAAGAAAGATCAGAAACCTCTATTGTTGGTTGAAAAAGGCAAGGCTTCTAAGAAGAAGAAGCAGGCACTGGGTGCCAAGAAAAGAATCAGTAAGAAGAAGAATGAAAAGAAGGCATCTAAGTATGTCTGCTTCCAATGTGGGAAACCGGGACATTGGAAGAGGGATTGCAAAGCTCTTGCTTCTGAGCATTTGAAGAAGAAGCCTACAGAGGCATCTACTTCAGGTATATTTATAATTGAAAACTTTGCTACTTTTCCGCAAGAATCCACTTGGGTATTAGATACTGGTTGTGGTTCTCATATCTGTACTTCTGTGCAGGGACTAAGGAACTGTAGAAAACTTGCAAAAGGGGAGATGGACCTACGCGTGGGAAATGGAGCCAGAGTTGCTGCATTAGCCGTAGGGAGCTTTAGTCTTGTTTTGCCAAGTGGACTTGTTTTAGTTTTGAATAATTGTTATTACATTCCAAGTGTTACTAAGAATATTGTATCTGTTGCGTGTTTAGCAACAGAGGGATTTGAAATTTTATTTTCGAATAATAATTGTCAGATTCGTTTGAATAATATTCTTTATGGTTATGGAATGTTGAAAGGTGGCATTTATATTCTTGATACTAAAACAGAAGTTTTCAATATAAATAATGTGAAGAAAGTTAAATTAGGTAATGAGAATTCCTTCTACTTATGGCATTGCCGTTTAGGCCACATAAATAAAGATCGCTTAACCAAGTTGCATAAGCGAGGAGACTTAGGCCCAATAGACTTGGAGTCTTATGGTGATTGCGAACCTTGTTTAAAAGGAAAAATGACAAAGTTACCCTTTAAAGGAAAGGGTGAACGAGCCACGAGTACATTAGAACTTATACACACTGATGTGTGTGGTCCAATGAGTGTTCAGGCACTAGGAGGATACTCCTACTTCATAACCTTTATTGATGATTACTCACGATACGATTATTTGTACTTGATGAAGCACAAGTCTGAAAGTTTTGAAAAATTCAAACTATTTAGAGCTGAAGTAGAGAAACAGCTTGAGAAAAGTATTAAAACACTTCGATCGGATCGAGGTGGAGAATACTTAAGTCAGGAGTTTCAGGATTATCTAAAGGAAAATGGGATAGTTCCCCAATGGACCCCTCCTTATACACCCCAACACAATGGAGTGTTAGAAAGGAGGAATCGAACTTTATTAGATATGGTCAGGTCCATGATGAGCCATGCAGTTCTTAGTAAATCCTTTTGGGGATATGCACTTGAGAGCGTGGTTTATGTCTTAAACAGAGTGCCCTCTAAATCAGTTGATTTTACACCTTATGAAAGATGGTGTAATAAAAAGCCATCTCTAAATCACTTAAGAGTATGGGGTTGTCCTGCTATGGTGAAGAGGATAGCGTCAGATAAGCTAAATGCCAAGGCTGACAAATGTCTGTTCATTGGATATCCAAAGGAAACAATTGGATATCTGTTTTACCAACCCGAAGCACAAAAGGTATTTGTGTCTCGGAATGCTCACTTTTTGGAAAAGGAACACTTACTTGAAAAGGTCAGTGGGAGCAATATTGAACTGGAAGTTCAAGAGGAAGAAACAGACGATCAACTGATTGACCCCGTTCTAGATACACAAGAGAGTACGATCCAAGAACAAACTGTCGAAACACAATCATTGCGAAGATCAAGTCGTGTTCATAAGGGTCCCGATAGATATGGGTTTATTATCACTAATAATAAGGAACTATATCTTGTTGAGGATGATGAACCAAGGACATATGATGAGGCAATAAAAGGCTCAGATTCTGATAAATGGCAAAAGGCTATGAAATCAGAAATGGATTCCATGTACGAGAACCAAGTTTGGAATTTGGTTGATGCACCGCAAGAGGTTAGACCAATTGGGTGCAAATAGGTCTTCAAGAAGAAGACAGACATGGATGGTAATGTAATTACCTATAAAGCAAGGTTGGTTGCGAAAGGTTATAGTCAACGGGAAGGTATTGACTATGATGAAACCTTCTCACCGGTAGCCATGCTCAAATCTATAAGGATACTCCTCGCCATTGCTGCTCATTACGATTATGAGATCTGGCAGATGGATGTAAAAATAGCATTCCTCAATGGGGATTTAGACCGGGATGTGTATATGACACAACCTGAGGGTTTTACATCTCAGAATGGCTCGAAGGTATGCAAGCTACAAAGATCCATTTATGGACTTAAGCAGGCATCAAGGAGTTGGAATATAAGGTTTGATCAGACAATCCGGGAACTGGATTTCTGCCCAAATGCAAATGAGCCTTGTGTTTACAAGAAGGTTAGTGGGAGTTCAGTCGTTTTTCTAGTATTGTATGTTGATGACATTCTGCTAATAGGAAATGACATTTCTTTTCTTCAAAACGTTAAAGTATGGTTGTCAAGAAAGTTCTCCATAAAAGACCTTGGTGAAGCAGCATTTATACGAGGTATAAAGATCTACAAGGATAGATCCAAGAGGCTATTAGGTCTTTCTCAAAGTACATATATAGACAAGGTGTTGAATAGGTTCAACCTTGAGCATTCTAAGAAAGGTTATCTCCCAATGACAAAGGGGATTAACCTATCTAAAGCTGAGTGTCCGAAGACAGCTCAAGAGAGAATGCGCATGAAGGATATACCCTATGCATCCGCGATAGGATCCATCATGTATGCTATGATATGTACTAGGCCGGATGTCTCTCAAGCTTTGAGCTTTACGAGCAGATATCAGTCAGATCCAGGTGAAAAGCACTAGATGGCCGTCAAGGCAATCCTTAAGTACTTGAGAAGGACTAAGGATGAGTTCTTGATTTATGGAGAAGGTGATCTCACTATCAAAGGTTACACTGACGCAAGCTTTTAATCTGACAAGGATGACTTTAAGTCTCAGTCAGGTTTTGTGTATGTGTTAAATGGAGGGGCAGTATGCTGGAAGAGTTCCAAGCAAGAAACTACTGCTGATTCAACTACAGAATCTGAATACATTGCTGCATGTGAAGCAGCAAAAGAAGCTGTCTGGTTAAAGGGATTTATTGGTGATCTCGGTGTGGTGCCTGAGGCTATTGATCCAATTACTTTATATTGTGATAACAATGGTGCCATAGCTCAGGCAAAGGAACCACGGTCTCATCAGAAAAATAGACATGTATCCAGAAAGTATCATATAATCAGGGAGATTGTTGATGCTAAGATAGTAAGATTAGAACATGTACCCACTGATCAGAACCTCGCGGATGGTCTGACAAAACCATTGACTCAAGTCAAACATGACCAGCATGTAAAAGCATATGGATTAAAACATATGGCTAATTGGCCTTAGTGCAAGAGGGAGTTTGTTGGATATGATGTATGCCCTTATGGCAATTAGGGCGATATATCTTAATTATGTAATAGTACGAATAATTTGTTTAATCAATAAAGGCATTTGTTCTTTTGTTTATATCAATGTGTTTTTATACATATATATTATAGCTGGTTAAAATATATTCATTGATGTATGTATACAAAAGTCCTTGACATATCATAGCATGAAGTCAGAGGAATTATAGTTGGACTATATTTGGTGGAACCTACTTCATGTGCAATTATGATTATGTCTAAACTATCCCTAGTCACAGTGTCATCAAGAAAGGATATTGATGAAACGGAAAGACTAGCATGTGGTCAACTTTCTTGGAAAGGGTCCAAGCAGTTAATCTCCTAAATACTGAAGGTGGTGCCTTAAGCTTGACACATGGATATATCTGGGAGATATATTGGAGACCGCAGCAAGATAAACACTTGGTATAAATATCAATGTGTTAGTGTTTATCTTCATGCAATAAGCTTTGCGAATGTCCTCATACTTAAGATGCTAGTTGCCTTGTGTGGTACTATTGCTATACTTTGGGTCATTGCTATGCACTCATTAATTTAGGGTGCTACGGGTGATTACAGGTATAGTGATAACAACATGTTGGTAGAATGAGTAGTCGGAAAGAATCCATCGCTCCGGATATATTAAGGAGTTGTACCTGGCCACTTGTTGAAGTGATGATTGCCATAAACCTCTGATCAGAGTATGTGTTTGATAGAAATGGTTTCTAGTCAAACACACTATGGTAAAAGGCAATATACTTCGGTAACAAGTAAATAACTGGGATAGCTTGGAGCAACCTTGCTATTAGTGGGTTAACACTTTAACCGAACCCAACAAACCAGATGGTACTAATATTAAAGAATGGAAGGAATTTATCGCACTGGATAACTATTGCATTAACCGGGATTAAGTCATAAGCATAAATGACGTTCCAAGTAATGGGGGATGGTAGACCCTTGCTAGAGGCGTACTACAGTCGTTTAAGGTAATCGAGTTCTATTTACGGTCTAGAGCATTGAGCCAATGGTTCCATTAGAACAAGGGTTGGTTAAGCCTTAACAGCTCAATACTTCGGGATCCTATAAGGTCACACACATTGGACCTTCATCGGACTATGTAAAGAACTAATAGATTTATTCTATTACAAGAATATAACATAAATAATAGTTGGATTATTATTTGATTGATTAAAATTGATTAAATCAATTTTTGATAGACCAAGGAATTTATTTTGACCGGTAACTAATTAATTAGAGTCATAAATAAATTATAATTGATTAGATCAATTTTGGTTGGACCAAGAAATTTATTTTGACTGATAACTAATTTATTAGAGTCAAAAATAAATATTTATTTGAAAGGATTTAAAGGGGATTTTGCATTGGCGAGTTAAAACCGAAAAGTATAAAATATTTTGTACAAATATTCGGTTGCGCGAAATACACCAAAAGGTGCGCGAACATTGCTGGGCGGTTTTCGCGGTGGCCCATATTCATGGGCTGCACAAAGGCAGCCCATGAATACCACATGTAGCACGTGCATGTGGTATGTGTGGGATGGGAGTTTTACTCCCATCCCACATCGTTAATTGGGGAGCAAATTTTTGCTCTCCAAGCCTATACATAGGCTGTCCCTTCTCCTTTCAAAATGTACCAAGCTCAAAGCATAAATCCTAAGCGAGATAATTAATCTCTCGGGTACTTGAGCAAGTTATTTTTGTGGAGCCTGAATTTATTCGGGCACCGCTAGTTTATATTTTTGGGTGAGGCTTCTAGAGTGGTCTAGCAACTACTCGAGGCTTCTTAGTTCTTCCTCCTGGGGAGGTTTTGGTTGGTGGGGTTTGTGTGGATACTAATAGAGGCTATCCTACGACTGGAGGCTTGTACAAGAAGGTCTTGCAAAAGCACGCTTCAACTGGTAAGTTCTTTTTCTTTCTCTTTTAATTATTAAGTCTTTTTCTTTAAGTGTTTTTAGACTTAATAATTATGCTTAGGTTATTTTTGCATGCTTAGTTTATTTTATGCTTAGGTTATAACTTAGAGTTATAACATGCTTAGTATAAAATAAATATGCTAGGATATAATTTGGAATTATTGTATGCCTAGTCCTTTAGCATGCTAACCTAGGTAGAGAATTATTTAGTTAAGGCTTTATTTAATTTATATGCAACTAATAGGAGTTCCTAGGACAGGGACAAATTTTGAATTTCCGTCATGCCTCTTATGCATGTTCAATTTGACTGTCAGTTCCCAACAATAAGGACACTTCACCGCCAGACCAGGATGGGGGCTCTACTTACTAAAAATATGGGGTCACCCCCATATTCAGGTATCACATTCAAAACCCTAAAACTCACTTTCTTACTTGCCTCCTCTTTATCACCGTCGCTGACTTAAGCATCAGAGAGGCTACGCCATTCACACGGCTAGTCACTTTGACCCTCTTTTCTATTTTGTAGCCACCATCTCCAACGAAGGCAAACCCTCTCTCTTTTTGTGAAGGTTAGTCCAAGGAACCCTTTCTTTGACCAATCTTTCACCACCAGAAAAAAATTGCCACTAGAGAGGATCCAGTTCTCTTTCTGCATTCTACATGGCTAAGTTCTTTCAAAAAACTCTGCTTTGGCTCGGTGATTTTAAGCCACCTTAATTAATAACTCTGTAAAGGATTTAACAATGAAGCAAAGTGAAAGAATCGAGTAGCTGAAATCCATGAAGAGAAGAGATGAGAGACATTTAATGGAGACCATGGCGGAGATTCAATTGAAATCAGCGGCGCAACCGATTCATAGATTGATAATGCGATCTTACCAGCTGATTGACGGAGAAGTGGCACAGATGGTAGATGCTGTGAAGATGTTGAAGGAGGAGATGCTAGAAGTTTTGAGTGCTTGAAATTCATGATTTGAGATCTAATGATGAGGAAAGGGGAAATCATGTAATAGTAGAATTATGTTTTGATTTACGGGCTTTTTAGATTTAGTGGTGGTATTGGCCCAAATTATTTGGTCAAATTGTTGCATTTTTAAAAGGAAAATTGTCACTTATGATCCAATTTTCTAAAATAATTTTTGTTAAAGTTTGACCCAATAACCTAAATCCCACAAAAAGTTTTGTTAATAACTTATTTACGCCCTTACTAACTTTTACATGCTACAGCCATGCGATTAGGTAGGATTTTTTTTAT
The DNA here is from genome assembly GCA_947683365.1 of Euphorbia pulcherrima. Classification (NCBI taxonomy): domain Eukaryota; kingdom Viridiplantae; phylum Streptophyta; class Magnoliopsida; order Malpighiales; family Euphorbiaceae; genus Euphorbia; species Euphorbia pulcherrima. The sequence goes on from CANTUS010000014.1 coordinate 49,437,672, forward strand.
TTTTTTTGGCTTATTTTGCATTTATCTCTCAAATCGTTCATTTTTTTGACATGCCGCTTTAGAGTTTTTTGTTCGTCTCATTTTTATCTTCGAAATGCCATCCATTGTGATATACTTTTTCCAATTTTTTTGACCTATTACAAATCTAATATATTTCTATTATACATCTAATATATTCTGTTAACAGACTTATAACAGATTAATAACAGATATATATCAGTTCAATGAGCATTGCAAATACAAAGAGACTTATATTAGACTTATAAGGGACTTATATTAGACTTATAACATATATATATATATATATATCAAATATATAGTAGATATATAACAGTTCAATGAGTATTGCAAATACAAAGAGACTTATATTAGAATTATAATAGAATTATATCAGAAATATATTAGATACGTATCTGATATAATTCTAATATAATTCTGTTATAAGTCTGATATATGACAGATTTTTATAGTAGATGTATAACAGATTTGTAGTAGATATATTATGAATGTATAATAGATATAAAAGAACATCCAAATCAGTGTTGAAATAAAAAAAACAGCAGATTCAAATATATATCAGATATATAGTAGATATATAACAGTTATGTATTTGATATTTTTCTAATATAATTCTATTATAATTCTGATATGTGACTAATTCAACCAAAACAATGCAGTAGATGGGATTCAAAGCTCCGTGTAACAACAATAAAAAAACCCCAACCATCAATTTCTAACTAATGATAGATATGTTGAGTTGAGAATAAATAAAAGAATAATGCTGCCTTCAATAAAGTATTTGTTACATTAATTTGAAGTTTATTGTTCATCAACTTCCAACTATTCTACTTCACATGTTTCAAAGAATACAAGTTTCCTATTATACAAATTTATGTATACGACAAAACTAAAATAGAAAAAGGAACATTCTCTCATGCAATAGATCAATTTAATTCCAACAGATCAATATCAATTTCATTCTCTCATTCTAAGAACTGGATCTCCTGCTGATTTTTGCATTCGTTTGTGAAGGTATGGAATCTTCAATGCCATTCAATTGAGTAGGGTTTTGTTCCAAATTGGGGTTGGTTGGATACTGAATCTCAGTAAGTGTGGGATCAAATATGAAAACATAGAAATCAGATTTGTGTTGATACTCGAAAGCTAGCAGGTGCGAATGTTTGAGGGAGTAATAATAGGATCATCTATTTTGCAATTACAACTCATCGGGGTTGTTTCAAATTTCAGAAAAAAGCTTGAATTTTGAAGAGAGATTTGGCGGAGGAAACTGTGGGGGTAGCAAGAAGCAGAATTTGGTTATTTTGATATGGGAGTAGTAATGAGCGTATTATGGTTAATAAGTTTTCAAAATATTCTAAATAGGTTACAAGCATATTCTTGTGGCATTTTGGTTATTATTTTACATAAGTTGGTATATTTTGGTACGTTTCCCTTTTTTAAAAAGGGTAATTATCAGATTTGGCCTATTTGGGTAAAATAATTTCAGCCCAAGTTTAGCTTAATTACCTAAATACCCTGACATGTTTTTTAATAACCTTCATATGCCCTACATATCTTTCATACGCTGTTCATAAATTTCTTATGCTCCTGCAGAACTCCGGATTGTATTAGGTTTGTAATAGATTTATAACAGACTTGTAGCAGACATGTATTAGACTTGTATTAGGTTTGTAACAAATATATAATAGACTTGTAAAAAATTAATGACTGACAAATAATGTCAAACACTTTAATAATAATTCAATGTAAATCAAAACTAATGAAAATTTACTATTTTATTCATCAAACAATTGTAACAGATATATAACAGCCTTGTGACAGGCTTTATAACAGGTTTGTAATAGAATTGTAATAGATAAAAGTCATAATGAATATGACAAACACTTCATTAATAATTCTATCTAATTCAATATTGTTATATTCATGTTATATATTCATATAACGCTTGTATTAGACTTGTCGCAAATATAAAATAGATATGTAACAGATATGTAGTAGGTATGTATTAGATATTTAACAAATTCAAAGAAACAATTCATTTATATTTCCCTTTTGATACAATATTGTTACAAGTCTGTTATATCCTCACCAAACACTTTTATTAGGCTTGTAGCAGATATATAACACATATGTAACAGATATGTAGTAGGTCTGTATTATATGCATAACATGTAGAAAAAAACATGCAAATCAGCTTGCCAAACACTTGCGAATGAAGAATGGATTTGAATCAGAAATCAAATCTGAAATTGAGGAGAAGAACACAAATGAAATCGAGAAAGAAGAACACAAGTGAAATTTGAATTCTGAAATCACGAATGAAGATAGATTTGAATCAGAAATCAAATTTGAAATCAAGAACGAAGAACACAGATGAAATCGATTTGATTTGAATCTGAAATCAAATCTGAATTTAAGAATGAAGAACAGATGAAATTTTAATTTTGAAATCGCGAATGAAGAACATATTTGAATCAGAACTCAAATCTGAAATGGAGAACGAAGAACACAGATGAAATCAATTTGATTTGAATATGAAATCAAATCTGAATTTGAGAATGAAGAACAGATGAAATTTGAATTCTGAAATCGCGAATGAAGAACATATTTGAATCTGAAATCAAATCTGAATTTGAGAATGAAGAACAAAGATTGAATCAAAAAGCAAAATAAAACCTGGATTAGATCGTTGAATCGATTATAGGAGAGAACAGAGAAGAGAATGTCTAATTTGCAAACACAATCTGTTTGTGACTGTTGTGTGCTGATATAGAGCGTAGAGGTAATTAGTTTGTAAATTATGCACATTTGCATGCTTTACCCTTAAAAAAAGTCTAATATCTTATTAATAGGATTATTATTCGTCGAGTCTGGCTTGAGTATTCATATAAGAAAGCAAGCCCGGCGCATAAAAAATTCGGTTTTACCGGCTCGAGCTCGGACCAGATTTGATAGAAAAATGAGTGACCAAGCCTGGCCTATTTCAACGGGCTCGGGCCGGGCTGGGCGGGACAAGTACCTCGGTCCACGAGCGTGTCTACCTCTTAATGGGCTAATGTTTGGTTTAGGATAAGGTAAGTTTATGAATATGATAACAAACTTGTTTGTTTTCAAGTGTAAATGAAAAGCGTAGCAAGTTAAAACTTAAAAGTGATGTTTAATGGAGTGAAATTATAGTAGAGGTCAAGCAGTCAAACCTATAATGAAATCCGGCCGGGTTGAAAGGTGGTTTTTATTAAGGGTAAACCTAAAAAAATATAGCATATGGTTTGATCGTTTTGCAAAAAAATTTTTGTGGAACTTTTTTTTTCAAAAAGGTGTCCGTGGTTTCAAAAGTAGCAAAAACATTATTCTCAAAATTTTGAAACCACATCTGGAAGGGTAATCTTGTCCATTTTGAAATGAAATTTTGCAGCTTTATTTATAAAAATATAATACACATTAGTGATAAATTTTAGAATTTTTGGAGAAGGACAAATAATTAAAAATTGACAATAATTTTAAAAAATTACAATAAAATGAAAATTTTCCCAAATTTACTCAAATGTTGATAAATAATTCACAAATAATATAGTTTAAATATAGAAATGTTGAATTTATTGAAATAACTGAGATTATCATTCCACATGTGGTTTTAAAATTTTGAGAAACATGTTTTTATTAATTTTTGAAACCACAGACACCCCTTTTAAAAAGAATTCCACAATGACATTTTTATAAAATACAAGGCACATTTTTTAAATCTGCCCTTTAATTTAACTTCTTAAAATGAAGCTGTTTCACTTTATGGTTATGAAATTTTTTACTTTGCAACTTTATCTTTGTTATTTTACCCTTCATAAATAACTTTTAACCTCAAAACAAAAACCACTTTAGTGTACTGTGTTTCCTAGAACAATTAATAATTTCATTGGTATTAGAGTAAAATCTCTATAAATCCATAAGGTTGGAAATGAGAAAAAATATTCATTTATTCAGATTATTAATTTATCAGTAAATGCATAACATATTTATTTATTGATAAATATATATTTATTATTTTTGGGAGTATTTTATAGTATGTGATATAAGAAAGAAAAAGAATAAATAAATTAAGAATTTTAAAAGTTTTAATGAAAATTAACTAGTTCATGCATATACATAGAAAACTAAAAAGTGTAGTTTTTGCTTATTTATTATTTAAATCTAGGAAATGTAAAAGAATTTAATGAAGTTTAATGTTTCTATGTGATTGTATTCATATATATATATATATAATATGAATAAGTTTAATGTTTAGGATGTGATTACCTTTGATTTTGGTGGGAAGAAAAACAATCAACTATAAATTTATATTTTAAATAAAAATAGTTATTGGTCTTATATTATTGGTCTAGAAATATATATAAATTCTTGATTTATTCTAGTAATTCTTACTTTAAATTTTTTTTGGGTCTTTTATACTTTATTTTTAATTATTATCTAATGTATTTAATGAAAATATTACTTTAATATAACTGGCTCAAGTCGAGACTGGAGAAAAATATTTATTTAACTAGAATATTACTTTATCGAGGTTATTGATAGGGTAAATAATTATAACCTCTATGAATTTTAACCAAATCCACTAATATCTCCGTGTATTTTATAAATATAATTTATAGCTCCCTAAATATTATTTTTATTATACTAAAACCTCATTATCCTTTTATATCAAATTTCATATTAAGATATGCTATGGATTTAAATTGCTTGTAAAAAGTTTTCTATATATTGTTATTTTTTTAGGGTAGTGATATCTTGAAAATTATAAAAATATCTTATAATTTGTCAAAAACTACTTTTATGATTGTAAACACTATAAAACTAGCATAACATGATAGATATACCAACAAAATATATGTATTAACAATTTTGATAGAACAACACATAATGTATTATGTAAGAAGGTCATAATTGGAAAAAAATAAAATATATGAAGGTACAAATTATTTTGTAAAACACAGGGATATAAAAATGGATTTGGTTAAAAGTTAAGGAGGTTATAATTATTTACCATGTGAGTAACATGGGGCTTATCATGCTATACACTCCAACCAAACAACTCGTTCAAGGTGATATATACAATTTTTTTAAGTAATAAATTTAGGTTGTAACCATACCATAAAAAAATACGGAAACAAAGAAGAGATTTTAAGTTGAAATCATACTATACCATTAACCAAACAATAGCAAATTGAAATTTTATCCATCATATTCTTTCTTTCAAATTTCACTAATTCGGTAGTATTCGAATTATGGAGGAATTTCTCATTGAAATTGATTTCTAGACAGGCTTATTAGGAGTTGACATGTAAACAAACAAGAGATTTTAAGTTAGATACATAGCATGAAACATACCGTGTGATGAAACAAACAAAGGCCTAATCAAAGCTTGGTGGCCAACATGTAATGATAGTGTGTTATTCCTTGACCATGGAGTGGAAAATGGTTCAATTAGGTAATAATAGTGTGTTATTCCTTGAATGATTTCACGTTATTATGCAAGAATTGCTTTTGTTCACGCATTTTAGTTGTAATATTTTGCTGCCCCTGAGACTTTGGGATTTTTATATTTTAAATTTTACACGAGTTGAAATGAACAGAGATTGTTATGCACAAGTAGGCTGTTAGTTTGAGTAGGTTCAAGCTCATTGTAATCATTGTGCTTCTTTTGAGGTTCCGAATTATGCAGTAACATACCAAGCTAAAGTACTTGTAAAGAATGTAGTGGATATATCTCCATCTCGGAACTGGTAAGTGTTAGAACTACACTTATCATGTGGCTAAACAATTCTCAATTATAAACATTTTTTGTGTTTTATTATTTCATTTATAAGATGTCACGTGGTATGTTGTTGTTTTAGATGCATTTTCAGGAATTAGGTGAATCTTATAAGGAATTTGCTCGGATTTTGGATTAAAAATATGAAAAGTTCGCAGCAATGGACTTATTTTGATACAAATTTGGCTAAGTGTTGGATGCATGGGATAAAGTCAAATACAATGTGAAGATTCAACCAAAAAGTACTGTTTGCGGGCGCGACACATGATTTACGATCGTGAGATGTACAACCTCGAAGACAGTTTGTTTTGCAAGATCATGCCATGAGCGCGACACAAAAGTCACGATCACAACACGCCTAAACTATGGTTGCGCAAATTTCTTTCCAAATGGCATTTCAACCGCCGTTAACTACCAAGTGGATGAGGCACCTTTTCCAATTACATGAAGAGATGCAACTTTCAACCTCTATATAAAGGCAATTTTGACCAGAAGTAAAGGGGGATGATCTGATTAATAATTGTCAGTCATTTAGCCATAGATAGAGAGAAAAATGAGAGAGAGAAATCTACATTATTCTTAGGTTTCTATGTTATTAACGAGAGTGTTGTTTTATAGTGTACTTGCAAAACACTTATGGATAAAATTCATTGTTCTTCACCAATTATTCTATTTTATTATCAATAATTTATCCTACTCGGAAGATTAGTGCATTTGAAGATTCAAGTAGAAGAAGGGCCACGATCAAGGATTGACAACCCATCTAAGAAGGCGGTTTGATCTAACTTAATTCTTTGATTTTGTTTACTGCATCATTCTTAATTCTTATTCGTTCATATCACCTTTCCTCTCTACTTGTGCTTAATACGTTTTACGATTGAAGTTCATGATATGCCGTGCTTTTTATATTGAGTTCGTTCGCTGTTATGTTTGTGAGTTCAAATAGAATTCGTGGTACTGGTCTTGCTTTACAAGAGGGGACATTCTATTCTGAATTCAAGTAACTTTAAATCAGTTTTTATTCATAATATTGTTAGTCTAGTTCGGTTATAGTCCTAACCGAATATATTTGTCTTTTCTTGCATGATTATAGTTTATGCGAGAGCCATCCTTACTAAGCATAAAACATAAGGTATTTAAGTTTGCAAGCATAACTATAAATTGAATCTGGATCGTAAAATAGAACATTTATGATATATTTGCATGGGTTGATAAAACAAATAAAGGTATTGAACCGGAATAACTTGGTTTCCTAATTGCTTTGTGATTCTCTGCTCTTCGTTGTTTTCATCTCTAGTCTATCCCCAAATCACCTACCTATCATTTATCCATTTTTGTATGAATTTTTGTTGAATTGAGTTCGTTTCTTTCGTCGTGGGATCGATAATCTTTTAAAACTACACCGCAACCGTATACTTGCGGTTTCCTCTTTTCTACTTTTGCACTAGCGGCACTGACAATGCCTTTTTATTCAAAGAACTTATTTCTAGTGTGTGGAAAAGTAGCGAACGAGTTTTTGGCGCCGTTGCTGGGGAAAGCAAATTTGAATTTTTCACCAAAATTCTTTTATTTATATATTATTGTTACTACTTATAATTGTTTTCTTATTTCTAAAAGGTTTAGTGTATGCCAAGAATGAGAAGTTCTACAAAATCACTTTAGCAATTCAAACCAGAAATCGTAAGGCTAATCTTCAGAAGTAGAAGACACAAAAATTCAAAAGGTAAGGATAAATGTCTGACAATGTCAACAATGGAGACAATGTATACGATGATGGACTGCAAAATCCATCACTGCCAAGAAGGATTATGAATTATTTGATTCCTACCCTTGATGAAGAAACTCAAGGAATTGCGAGACCTCCTATTACTGCAAATCGATTTGAAATTAAGCCAGCATTACTCCAGATGCTTATCAACAATGTGCAATATTATGGATTTACTGAATGAAGATCCGAATGCTCACATTGAAAATTTTCTAGCAGTTTGTGATACATTCAAAATGAATGATGTTAGCGATGAAGCAATTAAACTGTGATTATTTCTGTTTACACTATAGGATAAAGCAAAAGTTTGGTTAAATTCATTAGCTCCGAATTTGATCAATACTTGAAAGATTAGTCAAAGATAGGGGTTCCTTGAGCTAACCTTCACAGAAAGAGAGAGGATCTGCCTTTGCCAAAGATGGTGGCTGCAAGACAGAAAAGAGCGTCAAAGTGACTAGTCGTGTGAACGACATAGCCTCTCCGATGCTTAAGTCAGCGACGGTAATAAAGAGGAGGCAAGTAAGCAAGTGAGTTCTAGGGTTTAGATTGTGATACCTGAGATATGGGGGTAGCCCCATATTTATAGTATATAGTTCCTTTGCTGTGGTAGGAAGGTATTTCCTCTATTGGCGGTGTGGAGTCCTTATTAGGTAAGGATCCTATTTAGGTGATTTCCTCTATAAGTGGTTTCTTCTTGTTTATCCGATTAGGAAAGGATAATCTTCCTATTTATCTATTTGGGAAGAGGAGTTATGACGTGACTCTATCTCCTATTTAGACCGATAAGATCGTGACTCTTCACCCGGCTGGCCGGATGATGATCCGGCGACGAGGCCGACTGATGATGTGGCACCTTGATGGTCTTCCATCCTATACTTGAAAATACCATGTCAAAAATACGTTGTTGCAGTTAGAACAAACATTTCTCACTAGATATTTTCCATTAGCCAAGACAACAAGAATGATTAAGGAAATCACATCTTTTTTGCAAAGGGACAATGAATCTTTGTATGAAGCGTGGGAGAGATATAAGGAACTCCAATGTATATGTCCCACCCATGGTCTACCGTAAAATGTCATAATCAAAACATTTTATAATAGTGTCAATCATGCAACAAGAACAACTATAGACACTATGATTGTCGGTTCTTTGATGAAAAAGATGAGTCAAGAAGCTTTGATTTGTTGGAAGAAATGGCAACGAACAACAGTATGTAGCCAGTCCAAAGAGCACATGGAAAAGTACATACTCAAGTTTCATCTTCTTCACCATCAATGTCTTCAAGTTCAGTAAAAAGAATCAATTGATTTAGACCCATTTCCGTTATGCAAGCACAAATTTCTATTTTATCTCACAAGATAAGATAACCTTCATGTTAGCAAGAATCATCCTTTAACTTGTGACAACTGTGAGAAAATTGGTCATCCACCACCCGATGTAATTATAAGCCATATGATGGTGAATAGTTTCATTATGTTCAGAATCAAGGACATGGAGATTCTTATGGATATGGAAATTCGAATGACAATAATTATCGTAATAATGGTAGTTATAATTGGAAGTCTAATGAAAATCAGCAAAGGCAATATGGTAACAACGATAAGTTGGGGATGCTCAACAGTAAGTTGGATAAATTCTTGGAAGGTATTTCGCATAAGCAAGGAGATAATGTGGAAAACTACAGGCATTTGGAAGAAAAAATGGACCAATTGTTCAAGAATCACTCTTCTTCCATTCACAACTTGGAAATTCAATTTGGTCAATTAGGAAATACAATTCCATCAAGAAACATGAGAAGTCTACCATAAAATACCGAAAGTAATCCGAAGGAAAATGTTCACGCAATCGCAATTCGAAGTCACAAAGTGTTAGATAATTTGGTTCCTCAAAAGAAAATAAATGTTAGGAGTAAGCCAATAATTCCTCCACAAATTATTGATCAACCTAGCATATGCTAATGAAGGAAGAACTGATGAAAATTCTGGATCTCAACCACAAACTATGTAAAATCCTAGTCCTCAACCACCATTTATTCAAAAGTTGAAGAAGAAGAATGATGATAAGCAATTTGTTGATTTTATCAATAAATTAAAAGGGCTTGAAATTATTCATTGAAGAAATTACTCATATTCCTAACTACAAAAAGTTCATCAAGGAGCTTTTATCTCGAAAACATAACTTGGATGAAGTTACTACAGTTTCACTTACTGAGGATTATAGCAAGATAATCTCTGCCACAATGCCTACTAAACTTAAGGATCCCAGGTTTTTCACTATTCTGTGTAAACTTGATATATATATATATATATTTTCCAAAGTGCCTATGTGATCTTGGAGTAAGTATTAACCTCATGCCTTTATCAATTTTCAAGAAGCTTAAGTTGGGAGATGATGTTAAGAAAACTAACATGGTTTTACAATTGGCAAATCAATAAATCAAACGTCCTTATGGCATTATTGAAGATGTTTTGGGAAGATCGTTCATGCATACTAGTAAAGCACTAGTTGATGTTTCATAAGGAAGGATTAAACAACGCATTGGAGAGAAAATTATAGAACTTAACATGGATAAGGCTGAACAATACCCAATGGATGAAGACATTTGCATGACGTTAGACTTGATCGATGCATGTATACAAGAAGTTATCAAAATGGATTACGTCCATAAACCAAGTACAAAGGAAACACCTTTTTTCTTTGGGTAATAGGCACGTCTTCTTTACCATATATATATATATATATATTTTCATAAAGAAGATTTTACAAGTTTAAAAGTTTTTCATGGATTCGCAATCGCGAATAACGTCGTGCTCGTGTCTCTTTATCTCAAAAGCTACTATTTTTAAAATTTTTCCTCTCACGATGGTGACATGGTATTTTGCAGTATTTTTCAGAAGCATATAGAAGTTTTAAAACTAATTTTTACCAATGAAAACTACCAATAACGGCTATATTTTGTTTTTCAACGGGTACAACCTAGTTTTTATCAATTTTTACTCATCCAAATAAGTTTTTATTCACTATTAAAGACCATTAACTGCCATCTTTTCACTTTACATCTTCTGAAACATCATTTGAGATGGATTGAAATCTACTATCCCCAATTGTGTGTCCCCTTCCATGTCCCCCATTCAAATTTTGCCATGTGTTAGATTTTCTTAATTAATTTTTTATTTTCATATTTTCTGTCCTATTTTTGTTTCTCTCTCTCCTACGTGTCTAATACATGGCAAAATATGAATGGAAGACATGGAAGGGGACGCACAGTTCGGGACATCAGATTTCAATCCATTTGAGATTATCTTTTCACAAATATTCCTATTTTCTTTAAACATCTTCTTTTCAAAACATATTTTTATTTGATTTGCCACAAATGGGTCCTAAGAAGGAAGTGCAATCTAAGGGAAAGAAGAAGCTAGTCAATTATCAAGGAAGATTTGGTAGTCCTTTTCCAATTTATGAAAAAGAAGGGGAGGCATATCTAACCTTAAAGTTGTAAAAATTCAAGGTATGCGCTATTATGACCCTACTTTTTGTTTGGAGTCCGTATTTTAAAAGAAGTCAAGGAATGCCTAGATTCTTTGAGAATGAAAAAGTTTAAGGATTTACGATTTCCTTTAAATGTTGATTGGGTGATTGAATTTTTAACAACCTTTAGATATGCTGGGGAGTCAATAGATTATGTCAAGTTTAGAAATCAAGGAGAAGAGTTTAAAGTAAGAAGTTCACATTTGTATGAAAGATTTGGTATCGAGTTGGAGTATAGTGATCTATTTACGGATAAGTTCTTTAAATTGAAGAAAGTTTGGAGTACTTTAATAAGTTAAACAACTATAATCCGAAGAATTTGTCTAATAAGTTGTTTACGAATGACGCGACTATTTACTTGCACAAGTACATTTCTCAAAGTATTTTGTTTTAGTATGAAACAAATAAGGTTTAAGATAGGGAATTATTTGTGTTGGAATGTGCAATTGATAGGCAAGCGACAAACATACCTACATTGATTTAGGATTCTTTGATTGGAAGCATGCTATACAAGAATGCAAGAATTGGCGGTGCTAATTTGATAACCGGTATAATTTTGGCTGCAAGAGGAAGTTTTCCTATTACATTTGGTCTAACAACAAAATTCGACTTCATGGATGAAGCATATTTGAAGAGAGCTGGATTGACTTACAAGGTAGGAGATGGTACTCACAAGTTTATATCCTATGATGATAGAATTAAGAAGTTATTTCCTCAAAGTTCAAGAGTAACTCATTCCCAAACAAACCGTGATCAAGAGGAGAGTGAAGAAGAAGTAAGTGTTGAGGGAGGAACACGACAAGAAACAAGTTCGTCATCAAATATGGAATGGAGATAAAACTTCGTTAATAATGTGAATAGAGCATGTGAAGATATTTCTTCTATTAGAGACGATGTTCGTGAAATTTCTAAGAACACCATTTCTTTAACAAGGAATCTTGATGCATATATCCGAAGGAATGACATTATGCTCACGCCTAGTCTGGAAGAATTTAATTTGGATTCTTAGAATCGAGTTCTTTTTCTCTTGACTTGTAAACTTTTTTTTTATTTGTGTGTTTAGGATTAGTTTGGTGTGACTCCGCACAATAAAGACATTGTGTACTTTAAGTGTGGGGGAGGGAAGAGTACTTTTTAATTTTTCTTGTGTTGTGCCTAATTTTTTCATTTTTACATGTGCTATAAATAAGAAAATAAAAAAAATCGTATTATGTGTTATAAAAAAAAAATTAAAAAATTGACGAAGAATATATTTTGAAGTGATTGTTTAGACATGTCTATACTAACTTTGTTTTTGTTTTAAAGGGAAACTTAAAATTGTTTTCTATTCTATAGTGATTTTATATGACTAAGACAAGTGGTAAGTCATATTCGAAGCATTCGAGGGAAGTTTTGGAGTACAATTTCGTGCAACATGAGTGGGTAAGCCTCATGTAGTCATTATTATATGTTATGCTTATGTTATAACTAAGTTCATTTGCCCAAGTATGGGAAAAATGCTATGAGTGTTTTAAATAATCTTTTGAAGCATGGGAAAGAGATATGATATAGAGGAAACTATAGCCATAATACTTGAGGTATTGATTAATAAAGGATGAGGGTATTATTGAGTGTTAAAAGATTGAGAGGATAGCCAATGAACTATGCTAAAGGTGAGGAATGGTACAGAGCGTAAAATGCAACTATTCATTTGAGAGAAAAGACAATGCATAAGCATGAAAAATGGGTGCGCACATGAAAAATAATTGGTGTGAAAAAGTCTATGCAATATTGGCAAGCACAAAAAATTGGTGCATATCACAAGTAGTATGGGTCATAAAATGCAACTACTTCGATCAAGATTATATACAGAAGGTATATATACTATATTGCCAAATGTGAGAAGTGGTATGCAGCATAAAATGCAACCACTAATGAGTGTTAAATATCCCAGGTTACCTAAAAATGCCTTGAGATCATACCAAAATAGTGTGCTTTTCTTTGTCCAAAGTATCTCAGATTTCAACTATGGTATAGGAAGATGGTTTTAAATAAGCATATTGTTCTACCATGCGAAGACATGACTTAGTAATCTCTCTACGAATGACAAAGGTACACATTTGACTATATAAATTGCACATTACTTGTGGAAATTTTTCAAAGCTATACTCTAAGTATATTGCCAACGGGAGGAATATGAGTACTTATTGCGAAATCTCTATGTTATTTGAAGTCAAGATAGGCAAGTTAGAATCTTTCTTTCTTTACTTTGAGGACAAGGCAAAAGTTAAGTGTGGGGGTGCGATAAGTGTTAAAACTAGACTTATCATGTGGCTAAACAATTCTCAGTTATAAATATTTCTTGAGTTTTCTTATTTCATTTATAAGATTTCATGTGGTATGTTGTTGTTTTAGATGCATTTTTAGGAATTAGGTGATTCTTATAAGGAATTTACTTGAAAATGGATTTTGGATTAAAAATACGAAAAGTTTGTAGCAATGGACTTATTTTGATACAAATTTTGCTAAGCGTTGGCTGCATGGAATAAGTCAAAGTCAATGTGAAGATTCAAGCAAAAAGGACTGTTAGTGGGCACGACACATGATTCACGATTGTGAGATGTACAACCTCGAAGGCAGTTTGTTTTGCAAGATCATGCCACGAGCGCGACACAAAAGTCACGATCTCGACATGCCTAAACTATGGCTGCATAGATTTCTTTCCAAATGGCATTTCAACCTCTTTTAACTACCAAGTGGATAAGGCACCTTTTCATCAACCAATTACATGAAAAGATGCAACTTTTCAACCTCTCTATAAAAGCAATTTCGGCTAAAAGTAAAGAGGGGATGATCTGATTCATAAATGTTAGTAATTTAGCCTTAGATAGATAGAAAAACAAGAGAGAGAAATCTATATTGTTCTTAAGTTTCTATGTTAATCTCGAGAGTGTTGCTTTATAGTGTACTTGTAAAATACTTATGAATAAAATTTATTGTTCTTCATCAATTATTTTGTTTTGTTATCAATAATTTATCCTACTCGGAAGATTAGTGCATTTTAAGATTCAAGTAGAAGAAGAGCCACAAACGAGGATTGAAACCCCATCTAAGAAGGCGGTTTGATCTAACTTAATTCTTTAATTTCCTTTACCGCATCATTCTTAATTCTTATTCATTCATATCACCTTTCCTCTCTACTTGTTCTTAATACGTTTTACAATTGAAGTTTATGATATGACATGTTGTTTATATTGAGTTCGTTTGTTGTTATATTTGTGAGTTCAAAAGAATTCGTGGCATTGGTCTTGCGTTACAAGCGAGGACATCCTATTCTGAATTCAAGTAACTTTAAATCGGTTGCTATTCATAATCTTATTAGTCTAGTTCGGTAATAGTCCTAATCAATATATTTGGCTTTTTTTGCATGATTATTGTTTATGCGAGAGCCATCCTTACTAAGCATAAAACATATGCATAACTATAATTTGGCCCTAGATCGTAAAATAGAATGTATATGATATATTTACATGGGTTGATAAAACAAATAAAGGTGTTAAACCAGAATAACTTGGTTTCCGAATTTCTTTGTGATCTCTGCTCTTCATTATTTTCGTCTCTAGTCTATCCTCAAATCGCCTACCTATCTTTTATCCATTTTAATCTAAATTTTTGTTGAATTAAGTTCATTTCTTTCCTTGTGGGATCGATAATCTTTTAAAACTACATCGCAACCGTATACTTGTAGTTTCCTCTTTTCTACTTTTGCACTAGCAGCACTGACAACCCCTGTTTATCCAAAGAACTTATTTCTTGTGTGTGGATAAGTAGTGAACATGGACTAAGCCTATATGAATTTTCTTTCAAGTTTTTAGCCAAGAAGTCTTTACTAATGCAAATGCGTTCATATTTATATACTCATGATTTCTCTTACTTTTAGTCATTGGGGAACATTTGTTCCTTTCAACAAAGAAAATATATTCTAAAATGAGAGCATCTAAAATTATTTACATCAGATAAGTGATGTGATGAGAAAGTTTGCGTTTACATAAAATGAGAACGGTATGCTCCTAAATCATCACAAGATAAATTCCATAGTTTGAGGAAAAAGATAGATGAATAGGGACACTATTAATACATTATTTGTAGAAGGACTAGTACACTTGAAGCCGCTTGAACTTGACATTTTCTTGAACTTGACATTTTTTATTAATTGTCTCATAACTGTTCCTAATAATTCCTAAACTTGGCAAAAGTTTATCATAAGGTATAACTAAAAATGAAAAACTTCATTTTTCGGGTTAAGGGCAGGAAGCTAGATAATGGGAAATTGTTAAAAATATATTATTTAATTTTACATTTACATCTTTACTCCCTTGTTTATTCTTTGCACTCTCTAAACAATTTTAAGTATTCAATTTTAGGTCATACGTTCTATATATATTGCTTATCTATTCCTTATTCTGCGTTTTTCCTCATCATACTGGAATCCTCTTTCCCTCTCTAACGATTCTCTCTTCGCCCGATTCTCTCTCTAATAGTTATCTTTGCGTCAGATCCGTAGTTCTCTCTATATCAATTTTATTCTATTCATTCTCACTACGGTTTCTCTCTACAGAATTCAAGTTATTTTTGATTTACAATCAGCTTTGTGTGTTTTAATTATGAAATTGCGATGAGCTTTGGTTTTATTTTTCGAAATCAATTTTTGGATCCAATATTCTATTCATGCTCTATTTTTTAATCTTACTTGATTTTCGTTTTGAATCAATCTAGAATGGATCATTTTCCTATTTTGTTCTACTACTATGGATCTTAAATCGGTGATTTTAGATTTTTTTGATATAAAGTGGCTGGTGTTTCACGTAAGGTGTTTGATGAATTGCCTGACTGGTGGTGAGATTGTTGGATATAAAGTTGTTGGAGTTTTGCTTTCAACTTCATCAGGCTTTGATTTTATTCAACTTTGATTTGATTTGCAACTTATTTGTTTAATTAGAGCTTTTGAATTTCTATTTTGGATGATAAGAATCAAAGATATTAATGTGGTTTTATCATATCTACATTTGATTTTGCATTTTGGTTTTCTGCTTATGTGGTAGTTATCTGGTAGTTTTTTGAATTTGCAATTTTGTTTGTTTATAGCTTTTTTGAATTTCTGTTTTGACTAATAACAATTGATGGAAATATAGCATCCAGAAGAAATTGCAAAGAATCAAGAAGACTGCATCTGGATCACAGTTTTGAAAGGAAACAAAATCCAAAGTACAAATCAACCATCCAGAAGTCCTTGCTAGAATCAAGAAGAATGCATCTTAATCAAAGGTCTAGAAGGAATAAAACTCCAAAGCTCAAATAGATCATCCGGATTATGGTTTGAAGGAAACAAACCATCAAGTACAAAAGGATTGCATCCAGACTTAGCATCAAATATAAACAAGTCACTAAGTCCAAGGAAATATGCATCCGGGTTCAAAAACAAGATAGCACCCCCAAGTATAAGAAGGCAGTATCCGGAGAAGTCAACTGATTGAAGTATCATCCGGATAAGTTGAAATACGGAGATATCCGGATGATTCAAAAGACAAACGAAGGGAAAATATTTGAATAATAGTTTTCCCTCCAATATTGGTCTCAGTTAAAGTTCCTATTTACCTTGGAGATTGAAAACGTAACAGCTTGCACAAATTCAGAAAAAGGACAAAAGGACTAACATAGAAAGAGAAAAAGGTAACAACCTTTTTACATAGACCGATAGCAAGGCATGTGGAGTCCAAACAAATGAAAAAGTTGCCTAGAATTAGGCAAAACACAAAATGCCAAATAAACGACTACTGACAACTTTTGTTTATAAAGTCCCATCAATTCAACGGATCATTTAATGGGTCTAATGGACAAATCAATGGCTCCGAAAGCACCACCTCACATTTAATTAATGGTGAAGATTCAAGAGGACTCAGCCAGAACTTGGTGCTTTTGGTGGTATATCCTACTTCCGGAGAAGACGTTTTCGGAGACAAGCTTGAGAGGACTTAGCTAAGGTTGGTGCCTTAGTGGTATATCTTACTTCCGAAAGGATTCAGCTAGAGTGAAGAACTTGGTTGTATATCCTATTGTCTGAAGAAAAATTGTAAGACTTGATTCCTGTCAATTGAAAAGGAATCATCCAGTGGACAAAGCTTGGAGTAAGGAAACTCCGGGGATGGAGTAGGTAGGGTCGAACCAGGATAAATCTCTCATATTTGATTTTTCTTACCCTGTCTTTACTTTGATTGCGTTCTAATTAAATATCTGCATCATCCGGATCTAACATATCCGGATCATTTCAAACACGCTACACAAACTTTTTTATAAGTCTACAAAAAAGGTCATAGACCCCCCCCCCCCCCCGGCTTACCCTATATATCTATGCATAGGGACGAACACAATGAAATATATGGTTCCCACTAGATTCCTACTAGATATTGAATAATTTAGAAAAGGTTTTTGAATGTACCTGGTAGGTACCTGGTAAGTATTTGGTGGAATGATAGTAAATTCATGAAATAATGTAGAAACTTGTTACAAACATAAACTTGGTGGATTGAACAAACTTCCAATGAAATATAAGGTTTCTACTAGATATTAAACAGTTGAAAAAAAAAATTTTGAATGAATTTGGTAGGTACCTGGTAGGTATCGAGTAGAATGCTGGTAAATTCATGAAATAATGTAGAAACTGTTACAAACATAAACTTGGTGGATTGAATAAACTTCCAATGAAATATAAGGTTCTTACTAGATATTGAACAGTTGAAAAAAGGTTTTTGAAAGTATCTGATAGGTATTTGATAGAATGCTAGTAAATATATGAAATATTGTAGAAATATGTTACAAACATAAAATTGGTGGATTGAATAAACTTTCAATGAAATATAAGATTTCTAGCTGGTTTCTACCAGTTACCTACCTGATATCGAACAATTGAGAAAAAAGTTTCAAAAAAGTCTATCACAATGGATGACGTTTCGAAGATAAATGAGACGAACAAAAAACTCTACTACGGCATGACAAAAAAATGAACGGTATAAAAGATAATGTCAAAATAATATGAGAAAATGAAAACAAATAATATGAAATAATGCGTGAACAGTGGAGAGTAAGAGAGTAACATATATATTTTAATTTTTCAAATTTATTTGGTTAGAAAAATTAGACTCCAAATATTAGGCTGATAACTTAATTTTTGGCACATTTTTATAAAACCCATGAATAATCAATGTAAGACACAAGTGTACAAGATTGAAGGACCCACAAAGAGCAAAACCAAGCTAGATCAAAGTATATAAGAATCACATAAGAAACATACATTTAAGGACAAAGGGCACTGCATACTTCAGGAGCATCTTTAAGGCTCCTTAACTTTTGACAAATTTTATCGCAGCTTGAATGCAACATCTCAGATTCTGATTGGTTCGATTTTTAAAAGATGTCATTTTTTTTATTTTTCTCTCTTCAACCAAAAGGTGACATGTGACGTCCAGACGTCAATCTAGCACACTTTTATCAAGTTCAGGATCTATAAAAAAACAACTAAAAATTTAGAGGGCAGTGGATAAAAAGTGACTAGTTCAAGCCATTTCAGATGGATTTAGATTTTAGCCTTTAATACTAAACATGATACATGGATTTCTATCATACAAGTAGTTTAATGTATTCAAAATATTATCATTATTATATGGTTTTAAAATTGAATTACTACACATCTTCGGTTTTACTTAGCTCAGTCTATTAAAAGTCTTAAAACCTTAATCCTTTCCAAAATCTCAAATCCCTCTCTCAATTTCGGATTTCTCATTCAATCGAGCAATGATGGATGGATAATGATGCAAATGATCGATCTGAGTTTTTTTTTTATAAAAAATCCGCTAAACATTTTTGGGAAAATGAAAAATAAATAAAATTTTCGGATAGGAATCAGAATTGGGCAGTCTAAACGACTGCTCAAGCCCCTGCATAAGTGGTTGGAAAATGTTAAATAAGGAGATACGACCTATTACTAGACCTTTTTCAATGGAAGGACTCGGGCACGGGCTCCGTCTAAGTCAATAATAAAATAGCTAATCCAGGCCTAACCTAGCACGACCCAACCCGTCTATCAAATTAATATTAGTTCTTAAATTTCTTTGATTAAAAAATGAAAATGATTAATATTGTTTCTCCATCAAATTTGATATAAAATGTAGTATTAACTTGTAAATTGACTAATATTAACAAAGTTATATAAATATATAAATATAAATATGTAAACATTTTCAAGTAGGTAGGATCGAACCAACTTGAATTTTTACATAAACCCAAACTTAGACCATAATATTTGTGGGCTTGAATCAAGCCGGGTCTATATTGAAAATTCTAAGCCTAACTCATAAATGTTGGGTTTGAGTAGGCTAGATGGGCCAGGTTTAGCATATTATATTGAGTGTTGGAGAATCGAGATAACACTGTTTTCATGCTTGTTTATTAATAAAAATATTATGAATAATTGAAAATTGGACATATACATGAATAAAAATTTATCTGATGG
This sequence comes from Euphorbia pulcherrima, assembly GCA_947683365.1. NCBI lineage: Eukaryota > Viridiplantae > Streptophyta > Magnoliopsida > Malpighiales > Euphorbiaceae > Euphorbia > Euphorbia pulcherrima. The sequence goes on from CANTUS010000014.1 coordinate 49,457,335, forward strand.
TTTGTGAATTGTAGAGATTGATCTCTTAAGTATTGCTTGATAATGATATTTTATGAATCTTCTATTAGAATTTAAAATATTCTCAACAGTATTTTCCGGTGCTAACCTCTCCAGAGTTTGCACTCAAAGGTTAAATAAACGGAAGTTTATTTATTTGAAAAAGCTCTGCTGAGAACAAGGGTCTCAACTCCCTTATATACATAACAAAATTACATATTAAACCGGTAAAAAAGAAAACATACTGGCAAGCGCCAGTTATCACACTTTAATAATTTACATTACGACAAAAATAAAAGATAAGTATAAAGATACGATAAGATAAGTATCCTTATCTTTAGAAAGTGGATACAGATGTTTACAGGTGTCTACATCTTTTTTGTTTTATTCAACCAATGGGTCTTCATCTACTTAACTGTAATTAGATTCTTCTTCAATTAATCCACATGCTTCACAGGAGTGCCCTAGATAATTCTGGCTTTTTTGACACATAAATAATTTTGATTGCTGGTCAAGATTAGGAATTTTTAATTCAAGGAATTTTTTCTCAAACACATAGAATATTGATTGCATTGTGTCGTTCATGGGTAGTTCCTTTTCAGAGTGAGTTGCTAATAACCAATAATCCGATTTATAATTAATTCTATATGCTCCTTCTATATTTGCTAATTGCCTGATTATTATAGAGAAAAGGGTTTGATTCCATAATACCCTTTCTTCATTAGAAATAGGAATTTTGCTGCTTCAATATCTGGATAGTGCCCATTGGATATTTCCATTAAAATATACGCAAAAGAAGGTGTTAATTCTTCGCCTTCTTCTGAGAAAATAGGGATGGTACTGAAAAATCTCAAAAAGACCATTCTTCCTTTTGCGTAATTTTTGAAGTATAAAGTGACAGATCTTTTAAATTTTTCTGGGAAATATTTTAGAACATCTAATTTGTTTAAATAAATAGTATCTATTAACCCATGTACTGATAACTTGTATGCTTCTATGGGATTGGCTTATGGTAATACCACCATTTTTGTTTTCATTTGATCCTTGGTTGTAGGATACATATTTCTGCTTCGATCTTCGTCCTTATAATTTTGGATTATTTCGGACCATTTGATATATTTATTAAAGGATGTTCCCTTCATTTCGTTTATTTATGATGCGGTTTTTATTTAAGCAATTGTTGGAATCCTGCCCTAAACAATTTTTGTTTCCGGTACTTTGTTAGATAGTATTTTTTCTTTGTATGTACCATACATATTACTGGTATCTTCCAAAGCCCTTTTTGCCAACTTGAAAGATGGATATTTTTTATGAATAATACCGGGTTGTCCCTGAATGAATATTGCGGCCTTAGCCCATTCGTTAAACAGGCCTCGGTTTGGCCCATTATGGATTACATAATAAGTCTTACTGGGCTGTTTAACTAACTGCGGTAATCCTGCTGTTATATCGGCGGGAGTAATTAATACTGATTTGCCTTTATCTTTGTTGGATTCAGGCTTATATTACTGGTAGAAACAGATGCTTCTTGTTTCTCTGACGCTTCACTTTCACCTGCCCAAGATAATTTCTTATCTATAGGCAAACTGACTAATATTGAATGGTTATTTATTGGGGTGCTTACCGTATCGGCTCCGGATAATCCCCTGATTAGTGCAAGAGTATTTTCTAGCTGTGTTTTTTCTGCTTTAATTTTTTCTACATTTTATAATGCCTGCTCCAATTGATTGTTCTTTTATTTTAATTGGTTGGTAATGACTGCTATTGCTGACTCCATTCCCGGGTCAAGGTGTCTGCTCCGTAGTTTTCTTCGGATTTTATTAGTACTACCTGAAATTCATAATAAGATAATTCTAGTTGCCAACGGATTAATCTTCCTTGATTAAAAAGATGATGAAACAAATGAAATTATTTTTGAAGAATCTGGTGAAGAAAGTGATTTTGAGACAAAACCAATTAAACAAGAAGAAACTGAACCAAGTCACAGATATCAGTTTGATAATCAATATGTGCCACCTACAGAAACTATGAGGAATACAGGCAAAAAACAAAGATATACATATTACAATAACAAATTCAAGAAAATACCAGAACCATATAAACCAAAAGTTAAACATATAAATAATAATTTAATATTAGATTTAGACTGTGTAGAAAACGGAGAAGATTTATTACAAAATTGGATCTCTAGGCACACATTTGAATTAGCCATTAATCTAAATATAGAAAGTACCCATTATTACTTATTATTCCGTACTAGTGGAGATGTATACAATTATCTAAATAAATTATCAATACCAACCGAAAGTAATCAGCATCCAATAGAATATGTTAAATATATTGGAAATGAAATTAATAAGGAATTTTTTGGAAAACATAGTGACGTACCAGCCAGTAGAGAACACGAACAATTTATATCAAAATATATAATATATAATATACAACTCTGCAATATATGTGAATTTAATGAATTTGCATGTCAATACAGAAAATATTATAATAAACTCGAATTAGTAGAAAGAAACCCATTTTTAGAAATTTTTATTAACAAATTACCTTGACCAATAAATAAAGAGGTAAACAAAAGATATAAAAACCAAGTAAATATCACAATCCCAGAAACATTAGGATCTATAATAAAAATAACTAAAGAATATATAATGGAAAAATGTACTGAATCAGAAAAAAGATAAATTATTAGAAAACAAATTTAGGATTAGTTGCTGTAACAATTTTGCAGAAGTACCACAAAAGTTTGGGTGTTTAAATCTCTCTAGGGGGGAAGATCTAAACATTATAAACGAAAACATCAATCATACAAATATTATAAACCTTATAAATATAAACCAGTCCCAAAAAGAAATTTTGACCTAAAAAATAGAAGAAGATATTTTAAAAGAAAAAATCATACTAAAAAACAAAAATATTGTCCTGAGAAGAAAAAGAATTGTAAATGTTGGTTATGCCAAGAAGAAGGACATTATGCAAATGAATGTCCTCAAAGAAATAAAAAGAAAGAAAAAGTTAAATTATTAAACTGGATAGAAGAAATAAATTTAGAACCAATTGAGTCAGAAGTTGATAATAATGATGAATTGTATTATTTAGAATCCATTGATGAATCAGATGAATCAGAATTATTTAGTGATCTATATGAATCCGATTAGTACCTATATCAAAATAATAATAGGAAATAAACTAGTATTAGCATACATAGATACGGGAGCATCTCTATGCATAGCATTGAGAAACTTTGTCCCCAAAACTTTTTGGAAAAAAGCTTCTAAATCAATAAAAGTTAGAATAGCAGATCAAACCTTATTAGAGTTAAAAGAACTAGTAGAAGAACTCACTATCCTTATATCTGGAAAGAAATTTATTATACCAATTTTATACCATTTAGAATCAGGAGTTCCTATAATTCTAGGTAATAATTTTTTAAGATTATATCATCCATTTTGCCAATATTTATTTCATATAGAATTAACTTGTCCTAAACTAAAAGATCAAGATAAACAAATAGTAAAAATACCCATAGAAAAAACGAAGTTAGAAAATATAAAACAAAAGTTGAAAATAATAATTTATAAACTAGAAGAAGACTTAGAAAAAGAATTAGAAGATAAAATAAATAAAAAATTAGAAGAAAAATTTACTGATGATCTGTTAGGAATAAAAAATACAAATGATGCTTTAATTGAAATTAAATTAAAGGATCCTACAGTAGAAATAAAATGTCCCAATAACATACCCTACACAAAAAGTGACGTAGAAGAATTTGAAAAAGATATGGATGAATTAATAAGAAAAGGAGTAATTAGACCTAGCAATAGCCTTCATAGTGCCCCAGCCTTTTATGTTGAAAATCACGCCGAAGAAAAAAGGGGAAAATGAAGAATAGTTATTAACTATAAAAAAAATGAATGAAGCAACCATAGGAACACCAAAAGGTTTACCAAGAAAAGATTATATTATGAATAGACTACAAGGAAAAAATTGGTTCTCAACATTAGATGTAAAATCAGCCTATTGGCAATTAAGATTACATGAAAATACTAAACCCTTAACAACTTTCACTTTTCCACCCAATAATCATTACGAATATAATAGTTTACCTCTAGGTTTAAAACAAGCTCCAGAAATATTTCAAGATTTTATGACTCGACAACTAAAAGGATTAGAAAACATCTGTTCCATATATATTGATGACATTATAATATTTACAGCTGGATCAAAGAAGGATCACTTAATAGCAGTTATCAAAATAATAGATAGATGTAGAGAAAAAGGAATAATTCTATCTAGACCAAAAGCTATAATAGGAAAAAAGGAAATAGATTTTTTAGGATTAACTATTTCTAATGGAGAATTAAAATTACAACCCCATATAGTAGAAAAACTAAATCAATTTTTAGATCAACTAACAGATAAAAAATAATTACAAAAGTTTTTAGGAAATCTTAATTATATTAGGGATCAGGGTTTTCTAAAAAATCTAACACAATTAAGACGAAACTTACAAAAGAAATTGTCAGAAAAAATTAAATAGTCATGGTCAACAAAAGACACTGAAAATGTAATTGCATTAAAAAAGAGTTGTCAAAATTTACCATCTCTATATAACCCCACAGAAAAAGATTTATTAATTATCTCTATTGACGCTAATGGAGAATATTGGGCCGCAGTAATGACAGCCTTACCATTCGCATTATTGCAAACTTACAAACAAGAAAAAGGAAAAGAATTAATGGAAGAAACTCTTTCTACTCTCACCGCATTATTTAAGACCAAACAATTTGTTTCTTTAGAAAGAATAGCTAAATATATTTCGAGAACATTTACAGATACCCAAAAAAGATATACTATCCATGAAAGAGAAACACTGGCCTTATTAAATACTGTAAGAAAATGGAAAATAGAATTATTACCAAAACCTTTTATTGTTAAAACAGATAGCAAATATGTTACTACTTTTATTCAAAATAAAATAAATACTCATTATAATCAAGGAAGATTAATCCGTTGGCAACTAGAATTATCTTATTATGAATTTCAGGTAGTACTAATAAAATCCAAAGAAAACTACGGAGCAAACACCTTGACCCGGGAATGGAGTCAGCAATAGCAGTCATTACCAACCAATTGAAACAGAAGAACAATCAATTGGAGCAGACATTATCAAATGTAGAAAAAATTAAAGGAGAAATAACACAGCTAGAAAATACTCTTACACTAATCAAGGGATTATCTGGAGCCGATATGGTAAGCACCCCAATAAATAATCATTCAATATTAGTCAGTTTGCCTACTAATAAGAAATTATCTTGGGTAGGTGAAAGTGAAGCATTAGAGAAACAAGAAGCATATGTTTCTACCAGTAATATACAGCCTGAATCCAACAAAGATAAAGGCAAATCAGTATTAATTACTCCCGCCGATATAACTGCAGGATTACCGCAGTTAGTTAAACAGCCTAGTAGGACTTATTATGTAATCCATAATGGGCCAAACCGAGGCATGTTTGACGAATGGGCTAAGGCTGCAATATTCATTTAGGGACAACCCGGTATTATTCATAAAAAATATCCATCTTTCGAGTTGGCAAATAGGGCTTTTGAAGAAACCAGTAATATGTATGGTACATACAAAGAAAAAATACTATCTAACAAAGTACCAGAAATAAAAACTGTTTTAGGCAGGATTTCAACAATTGCCCTAATAAAAACCGCATCAGAAATAAACGAAATGAAGGGAACATCCTTTAACAAATATATCAAATGGTCCCAAATAATCCAAAATTATAAGGACGAAGATCGAAGCGGGAATATGTATCCTACAACCAAGGATCAAATGAAAATAAAAATGGTGGTATTACCAGAAGCCAATCCCATAGAAGCATACGAGTTATCAGTACATGGGTTAATATATACTATTTATTTAAACAAATTATATGTTCTAAAATATTTCCCAGAAAAATTTAAAAGATCTATCACTTTATACTTCAAAAATTACGCAAAAGAAAGAATGATCTTTCTGAGATTTTTCAGTAGCATCCCTATTTTCTCAGAAGAAGGCGAAGAATTAACACCTTCTTTTGCTTATATTTTAATGGGAATATCCAATGGGCACTATCCAGATATTGAAGCACAAAAATTCCTATTAGTAATGAAGAAAGGGTATTATGGAATCAAACTCCTTTCTCTATAATAATCAGGCAATTAACAAATATAGAAGGAGCATATAAAATTAATTATAAATCCAATTATTGGTTATTAGCAACTCACTCTAAAAAGGAACTACCCATGGACGACACAATGCAATCAATATTCTATGAGTTTGAGAAAAAATTCCTTGAATTAAAAATTCTTAATCTTGACCAGCAATCAAAATTATGTGTCAAAAAAGCCAGAATTATCTAGGGCACTCCTGTGAAGCATGTGGATTAATTGAAGAAGAATCTAATCACAGTGAAGCAGATGAAGCCCCATTAGTTGAATAAAATAAAAAAGATGTAGACACCTGTAAACATCTGTATCCACTATCTAAAGATAAGGATACTTATCTTATCCTATCTTTATACTGATCTTTTATTTTTGTCGTAATGTAAATTATTAAAGTGTGATAACTGACGCTTGCCAGTATATTTTCTTTTTTATCGGTTTAATATGTAATTTTGTTATGTATATAAGGAAGTTGAGACCTTTATTCTCAGCAGAGCTTTTTCAGATAAATAAACTTCCGTTTATTTAACCTTTGCGTGCAAACTCTGGAGAAGTTAACTCCAAAAAATACTGTTAAAAATATTTTAAATTCCAATAAAAGATTCATAATATATCGTTATTATTAAATAATATTTAAAAGATCAATCTCTACCGTTCACAAACCATCAAAAAAATTTTTATTATCTGACTTTCAATTATTAGGGATGAAATCAAGTTGAAAGAGACAGAAAGGCATATGGGAATTAACAGAGTTGGCTGCCTACTCCATTCAATTGCCACCGCCCCACCACTAACCGTACTTGCTTTTTACTTTTTTAGTTTTTACCTTGTTGCAATTTTGGGTTTCCCTAATTCTTTAATTGTTAATCCCAACAATAACACCACTACTCAGTCTGATTATAATTTGCAGTTATTTGAGTATAAAACTTAAATCAGAATTAAATTGTATATTAGCCAATTTTTCTCTTTCCCAGTGTATTCTTGCAATTTTATGAAGCTACTCGTATAGGTATTGATAATTCTATCAAGAAAATGTATAGGATTTTTTCGCCTTATACAGTTGGACTACAGAAATAGAACAATTGGCCATGTAATGTAACAATTGGAGCTGGTATCACCGACTTTTATACAGAGAATTATGTGTCGTGTGTAATCTGGTGTACTTTCATAAATTTAATTAAAAAATGTCTATTATTTAGTTGAAATTTCTTTTGGTGTCCATGGATCACCATAGCTTTGCTCCGATTATGTTTATATCTGATCCGGGTCGCGTATCTGGCTGTGATGGGTGAGTCTTCCAGTAAGAATTTTTTATATTTACTAGGACTTAAATTTAAGACCTTACTTAAGCAATATTAAATCGCTTACCACTTGAATCAATATATGATACATATGATATAAGAATCGCCGCATGTCTGTAAAAGGGTGACGTTGGTTTGTATAGTGATATTACATGGGACAAATTGTCAACTCTAAGTAGAATGGCAAAAGGAACTTTAAACAAAGAAAAAAAAAAAGAATGAAGGTGGAATGGGTTTATAATAACTCACTTCCCAGTTGAAAGATTTTTAGGGTCAGAGTTACCTTATTGTAGAAGTCAATAAGGCAATTGCTTGGAACCTAAAAAATAATGCGCTCATTAGTTATTAATGTATATAAATTTATTATTATATTTTTTTATTTTTTAAAAAAACTATTTTTTCTCTTGGAAGTATAAGAAGTATGATGCTTTATCTTAGTAAATTAAGTTAATAAATAACATTAAAGATGATAAATAATATTAGACTAAAATTGAAAGTAGTTTTGAAATTTATTTCTTATTATTTTTATTTCATAATTAATTATAAAATTATTAAAATATATACTTTTGCCCAGGGCCCAAAATGTACAACAGCAGCCATGTCCAAAATCTATTTAGTTTGAAAATGTTGTAATATCTTTCTTTTTAAAAAAAATTGGCATAATTGTGCTTTAAATTATTAATACAAAGAAAAATATACACTTAATCTCAGATTTAACTCGAATCCGAGACATCTAGAATCCACAATTTCAATCTGAACCAATATGCTAAGACATTCACCACTTGTCCGTGCGGATGTGGCGAACATTTATCAATACGGACGTGGACATCACACATTAACACTTATGTGTAGTTTGGTTCACGGATTCAAATAATATAGGGTAAAATATAATAGATATTCCTTAATTCTCAAGATGCTTATTCGATTCCGCTGTATTCCATTCCATTGCATTCCACTAATCAAACGGGACCTAGTTAATATATCTAATTGAGTGAAACTCTTGTGTAGCCAAAGTACAAACTGAACATGAAATTGCTAGACTATTGAGACTGCACACAAATTAAGCTATGGTTTTAAATATTTATATATAATTAGTAACAAATCTCAGCAAAACAAGGTACTTTAGCAATGATAATGAACTTGCTAGCTAATATAGCTAGAGTCACATATCGCAGATTTAAATGAAATAAAAACCGGTTTGTAACATAGATATATTGCATGTACAAATGAACAGAAAAGAGAACACAATTAGATTAGTGAATTTGACCGCCTCCACCGGAGCTTACCGGTGGCCGTGGTGGTGGCCTTTTGGTCAGTCTGATTAGCCCCTACCCTCTGCATTAGCCTGTCTTCCTACATTATTATATATTTCGTTAAGTTAATTACCAAATATTTCCTCAAATGAAACAGAAATTAAAAATACCTTGAATTTCATAGCTGATTCTGGTTGTGTTGTTTCTGAATCATAGCCTATGCACTTGAGAAATGGTTTTACCAGCTTTCGACAGAAACAGCAAGGGTTTTCTGATGAACTCTCCATCTCTCTTATTCTTCTTCTTTCTTGATTGATTCTTGAATGAGTGACATAAGGCAGTTTTGTAATTAATTTGAGTGCCTCTTCTTAAATGGGGCGCTTGCCGAGTCTTATTTATTACATTCCCTTTTGGATTTCTCATTTATTATCTTTTTTACCATTTCTATACAAGTTATTTTGAGGGCTGCCAACCCATTTCTATTACACTATCATAGTATCAATTTTCTACCTCTAAAACTAAAACTGAGGAAAGTTGGTTTTTTTTTTTTAACAAAACAAGTGAAATTGCGTATATATTGAAATGTGATATACATCTTGTTTGGTGTTACATCAAAATATTATAAGAAAACAAATAAAAACAAAATCTTTCCATGTAAGGGATTAGAAAAACTTGCCAAGAGCAAGACATTTTTTTAGCTGCTCGTCTGGTTTATCGGAGCTTTGTTATGACTACATTTAGATTCGGCCCAGATAGCGCACCTGGCTATGGTGGGTGAATCTCCCAATATGGATTTTCTATGTCCACAAAGTTCAAACCTAGGATATTGCTTAAGTGATACCAAGTCGCTTATCACTTGAACTAAACCCCATTGGTGGCCAAGAGCAAGACATAATAAACAATAAAAAACACTATGCAACAAAAATCTTGTTAAACCTCATTTCATGTGATCGAAGATATATAACTGTAAGAACTCAAACATACACTATACCAACTATTTTTATCGATTTATAACTTGCTTAAAAGAAGATAGATTTGGGTGACTCATATCAAATATCGACAAGTATCCTTGATGAGAAGCGGATGGCATCCAATCCAGCGGAAAAACTAACCGAGTCTTGTTGTGTAGTTCCATAATTAAAAAAAAGATTGTACAGTAGAAGCTCAATAAAATGTTAAATATAAGTTATTGGGTAAACTTAAAAAAAGTACCATGTGATTTCACTCATTTGCAAAACGGGATTTGAAAAATTTTTTTATTGCAAAACGGGGTATGTGGTTTCAAAAAAATTAGCATAAAAAGGATTCTCAATATTAAATTATGTCACGGCAATGGGTAATCTTCTTTGTTTTTATCCGAAATTTTGTGGATTGGCTAATAAAAATGCAATACACATAGTTTATAATTTTTGAAATTATTTTAGTAGTTTAAATATTTTTTTAATTAAAATATGATTATAAACTTCAAAAAATCATAAAAAATAGAAAAAATCTCCGAAACTTACTCAAATCATAATGTATAATTTTTAAATAATAAGGTTAAATTATGAGAATGCTGAATTGATTGAAATATACTCTGTAACATCACTATTATGAAAAAAAAATATTTTTTTAATCTCTTTTGATCAATTTTTTCAAACCACAGACCCCATTTTGCAAAAAAGAATTTCTCAGACCCCATTTTACAAATGATTGAAATCACATGGTACTTTTTTTACGTTTGCCCTAAATTATTTCTCACAAGAAGTAATATATAAGAATTAGAGAAGATCAAAATGCAAAAACTAGTGGGAAAAACTTAAATTAAAACGGAAATGAGTTCTAATGTACTATTTAACTAGTTCAAAAATATACTTTGTTTCATTTTGGTAATGAACAATTCTAATACATAAGAAAAAATTAACTGATAAGCTTTATGTTATAAAATGAAAAAAAAGACATTAATTGAAAATATTAAGAAAATTTATAGAATCTAATATTATTTATGTGTGTAATTTTCAAAGGATTGTGAATGAATGGGACAATTCACAATTGTAAAAATCACATTTTGGAATACCTTGGTGGAATGAGTGCCATTGTCTTGATAACTTTAATTACTTGATAAATCTGAACAGTTTGACAGGAAATGAGAATGTACAAAACAAAAAAAAAACGTACATTCATATAATTGGGATGTATTTTTAAGAAGCGGATTGTATTAATTGAAAATACGGATTTAAATCTTTTGTACCTAAATTGGTGTCTCCTGTATTTCATTCAAATATTGACACGTGTCTCTTTTTATTATTATTTAAATTTTTTTCAGTTTATCTCTCCTATAAATATAACACATGTTAAATAATAAATGAATGGATATGGAAGGACACACTAATTTGGGGACAGCAGATTTGAATCCGAGCAATACAACCTGGGAGAAAATTAACGGATTCAAATCTGCTATCCCCATTATTGTGTCCCCTTCCATATCCCCCACTCAATCTTTACCAAGTGTCTATTTTTTCCTTCATTTCATTTACTTAAAATTTGAAATTAATTTTTATATTAACACATACACATGACAAGAATTGAGTGAGGGATATAAAAAGGGACACAATAATGAAGATATCATATTTAAATCCAAAATTAACCAAACTTGGGTGTTCTTGCTTTCTTGCAAAATACCGTATCACCTAATTATAATCGAATAATAAGTGCGAATAAATCATGATACAGTATAATTTATGAAGATGTTTCTTAAAGCTTATAATTAAATTATAAATTAATTTTAATTTTTAAGCTCTTTATTTAAGTATTTTTTAAAGTTTATTTTTAACTTATAAAAGGTTTTAAAGTTAAAAGAAAAAAGGTTTAAATTAAAGCTTCTTAAAAAGTCAGTTTATAAATTAGTTTTAATTTAAAAGTTAAAAAGCTAAAGTTACGAGAAACACCCCATATATTTTATAACTTAGATAAAAAGTAGGAAGTTTGTCTGAACCTAGATCTCTGGGTAAGGTATAGTTCGACCCTTAGTAAACAGTCGTACTGCCATGATATATATTGGGTAGGATAGTAAAGTTGGTCATCATTTAGCCCCATCTGTTTGCATGAGAATATTATATAGGGAAAAATATTGTACAAGAAAAAATATTTTATAAAGAAATAAAATATTTTTCAGTATTTGATTATAATATTGAAAAATATTTTCTGGTATTTAATTATAATGATGTAAAATATTTTCCGATTACAATTTTTTTATATATTATTATACTTTATTTAAATTTGTATCCAAAAAAAATTTATGATTATATGTAACATAGAATTTGGCAACATTTAAAAATATTTGAAGCTATATGGGATTTAATCATTTTACGCAATTTGGCTTATCTGTATATCAACACCAAATATGAAAAATCTTAATTAATTCTGAAATGGCTCATTTGACTCATTTTACGAAATTCTCATATGTAATTATTAATTCCGCTTCAGGTAAAAACTTTTCTTAGAAAATTCCTCTAAAACAATATACAACTCATTCTTAAAAACAGTAGATCAATCTCAAAATGACAGACACAGAAAAGTAAATTGAATTCAATATAATAAATTCATAAGTTTGGTATCATAAACATGCAAAACTTAACCTCGGAATAAAAACAATAGTTCAACAATAACCCACAACATAGCCGCACAAAAAGCCACGTAAAAAATAAAGTCACAAATAAAAGAAACTCATGTTTACTAATTGTCTACCCTAGTATAGTCATTCCACATAGAGTTTGTAATCACATCTCTCCTTGTGGACCATTCTCTATTTTCTTGAATCTCTTCTCTTTGACTCAATTGAGTTGTTGGTACACTGTTAATATTGTCGTTCACTTCCTCCGTGATTGCATCTTCAGGATCAACTCCCATTACATGATTATGTAAAATGCAACAAGCTATAACAACATCTACTTGTGTTTGGTATGACCAAAATGGCCGAGAATCCATTGCACGTCAACAAGCCAAATGTACGCTCAATAGTAGTCTGCAGCGAATAATGTCTCATATTATATAATTCCTTTTCGGTTTGAGGTGGATTGTTACTATACTCCTTAAGATGGTATCGAATACCTCGATATGGAGTTAAAACTCCATTTCTAGTACCATAACTGGCATCACCAAGATAATATTTACCTATAAGATTTTAAGAAAACTAATCAAATAATATTTTTCCAATCATTAGAAATATTATTTGAAGTATGATTTGAATTACATACCTTTAGGAATCTCAAAATCTTTAGACAATGCGTCAGTCAATACACGAGAATCATGTATCGTTGGACAAAGGTAACATCTGCTAATACGTTTTGTGTTATAACTTTCTCTTTCCCACGAAATTTTCCTTGAATTTCCAGAGGAACTCTTGCTAGTACATGAGTACCATCAATTGCTGCGACACAATCCTATCTCAAAATATACTTTGTAATTATCTAATTTAAATTTTATTAATGACACGATAAAAAAAAAAGAAAATACTTGTTTGTTACCTTAAAGTATGGATAAAATCTTCAATTATTTGCAATTTGTTCGGGACATTCATCCTCAAGATTCTTAACAAATTGTTTGTACAATTTTAGAATCGCATATAATACAATTCTAAAATATCGATGCACCATTTATACAGATCTAAAAAATCTTCCTCCCACAACTCTAAATCTAGTGTTATGCTCAATAACTTGTAAGAACATCATTACTTGTTCCCTTGCACTCATATTTTTAGTTGGTTGTATGAGGTTTTGACTAATGAGAACGTCACAGAGTTCATAAAATACCAAAGGCTTCATACGAAGTTATTCAGTATAATGCCTATCACTCCTATTCAACACACTATTTATGTAAAATTCTCTTTCAGAATCTACAGCTAAACGAGGTTCTCTTTCTTTTATTTATATATCTCTTCACAATAATCATCACTGCAGTAGCAGCACCACTCACTGCTGCATGAATGTGATTTTGATCCATCTACACATCACCGAAAAATCCTCAAAAGCGATAAACAAGTAATATGTGAAAAAAGAATAAACTAATTAATGATATAGCCTGAACAACTAAATATGTTTCAAAGCAATTGACAAGCAACCGAGCACCTATAACATGTTTATTCAACAAAGCAAGAAAATCCATATCAATTCCTATAAGAATCAAAGACAATTATCCACATTCCTATATCTTATTCCAGTATATAAACCAATCATTTGGAATAATGAAAACATGTCATCATTATGCTAAGTTATCAGTGTTTGTCTCTACTTCTGTGTGGTTGGAGTATGTTAACGAATATCATGCAAATATGCCATATACATAAACTTTTCCCATAATTGTAAAAACCAATTCAAGTTTGCAGTTAATTTTTTGTTTCCTCACCCAGGTTCAGTACGTGGTCTGTCCTTTCCTGAGCCGATTGCTATTTTACAAACAGTCACTGAATCTTCTGTTTCTATTGGATCAACAATTTTATTTTCCCTTCAGTTAACTATTGTCTAAGGGATTAGATAGAGAACTATGTTTGGACCCTAATCAGATAACATAGTAAACAAGAAACAATTAACTTAAGCATTAAAATAGCAGGCAGTGAGTATGAACAAATCAAGACAATCAATCCATTATAACAAACTAATCAATTAGGTCAATTACACTTTTAATAATAGTAATCCAAACACAATCAATGAAATCGAATTCAACAAATCTGATTAATTGATAAAATTTGTTGAAAAAATATAAAAAAATACAGAGAAACCTTGAAACCTCATACGATCAGGTTAGAGTAAAGGCATTATAAAGAATACAAAGTGAAAAAAGATTGCAGATGACGATTCAGACTAGTAGTTGAAAATGAAAACTAAATAAAACCTGAAACAGATACTTGGAATTGGGACTTAGGACGATGAACTTGAAGAACGTATTGAAACTTGAAAGAGAGCGGCTGATAGATTTTTTAGCGTTTAGAAGAAACAAGCGTCTGTACTCCGTTGTGAAAAGACGAAGCGTCTTTTTCAGCTAGGGAAAATGTTTTCCTTGAAATTTTTTGCGTAAAACATTTTCTCTTATTTGTGAAGATGTTTTTCTTTTGACTTAATATTTTCTTTGACTTTTTTTTACAATCAAAACAAACACATGAAAATTTGGAAAATATTTTTCTGTAAAATATTTTACTGTAAATTTAACAGGGCCTTATTGTAATTTCAATAAGTTAAAAGTTCACTGAGTCAAATGAGTCTTTTCTTCACTAACTATGGTAGGAATTTCATTGCGTTTTGAAGACGATCCTTAAATTTTCGATTTGAACTGTTTAAAAAAGTTCTCTATAACAATTTAAGTCCTAAAAATAACAAAACTATATGTTGGTATTTTACTGTAATTGGATCAGCTAATTGATCAATGCAAAATTGTAATATTTCATCGAACAAGTCGAAAAAATGCAGAGTGCATCTTGTTTGGATTACAGGAAAGGCCTTATGGTAGAAGCCACTAAGGCGACCGCCTAGGGCTTCAAGAAAATAAGGACCACATTAAATATTAATATATAAATTTATTATCATATATTTTTTTATTTTTTTAAAAAACTGTTCTTTCTCATTATAAATGAAGTATAATTGTATTATCTTAATAAATTAAGTTAACTAACAACATTAAAGATGGTAAATAGCATTAGACTAAAAATGAAAGTAATTTTGGAATTTACTTTATATTATTTTTGTTTCATAATAAATTTTAACTTTTTTTTAAACATAGACTTTCACCTAGGGCCCCAAAAATTCTAATGGCGGCCCTATCGGGTTATATCACAATATTTGGATTTCGGGGGTAGCGTTCCTGGTAGCCGGGTCTTGAGGCGGCAACCTTAGGCTAGAGTCGAGCTACCAGGTTAGCTCGAAAATTTTTATTTTTAAATAAAAGTTCCCTTGTAAAAACTGATTTCGGATGAATTTGTCCCCATGTAGCACTCGCGCCCGTGTCTGTCTTCCCCTGAGAAACAAAAAGTTTTGGATTTTGAAGACACGATCGCGACAACCAAGTCGCGATCGCTACACACAGTTACCTGTAGTAATTAACTGCAATTTGATGAAAATAACTGTAAAAGTAGTTGTTTTTGGATGGTTATTTTGCAGTTTTCTATATATATGTATATATAGAAAACGGGGCATTGGCAAGTTAGATATGTGAGCAGACGACCTTTTTTGAGCGACCCACGTGAGAGGCGAGCGCGGAAAAATATAAGCGCGGTGAAGCATGCAAATGGTTGATCCTTATTTTAGCGTGATGAAAAAATAGATTGATAAAAACGATATTGATGTTCAGTTTTAGTTCAATTTAAGATGTTAAAAGATACGAGACTTGAAATCTCGTGTTTTAAGATAGAGTCGTCATCCGGTTTAGCTCTACCGGGGAATTTGGGTGTGATATTCCCATTGGGTGGTTGGACCATACCTTAAAACAGAGATTTCAAGTTCGGATAATGTTGCCTATTTTTCATTTATAAAATCAAGACATTTACATTTTAATAAACGCGATTTTAGTTCTTATGCGATTTAAATCCAATTATTGTTTAGAGTTTTCGGTTTATATTGCCATATATCACACAAAAGCGATAAATAAAGCAAGAAAATAAATTATTACATGGCTTTACAAATACCTATACATTTTTCTAATGCGGAAAAGTAAATAAGCGAATAAATAAATAAAGGGGCAAAACCGGGTCCTAACCGAGCTTACCAACATGAACCTGGCTCCAAAGAGCGATAAATCACACACAAATAATCACAAACAATATATAAACAATAAAAGGGCAGAAAAATAGATCAAACAAAGGGGGAAAACATATTTTTGGATTTTTTGGGGACTAAAAACATAATTTTTGGGCATTTATTAAATATCCAAACAACCTAAAATATTATATAAGTAAACGAAACACTCTAAAAATAATAAAGATATTTACAGAATATTTTTAAAATTTTATATATGGCAAAAAAATTTATTAAGGATTTATTTGGTGGAAAACCCATTTTGAAGCCATTTAAATGAAGATTTAACTAATTAAATAATAAATAAACTCTAAAAATAGATTAAAAAATTACATTATGATATTTCAGATTACATGTGATTTTTCAAAAAAATTTTGGGTGAAAAACGAGGTAAAAAACGCAAGAAAACAATAAAACATGGCTAAAAATAAAAAATAAAACATATAGGGACCATTTGGGCATTTTTTGCCAGTAGGCCGACTCAGCAAGGTGGTAGGCCGCTTGAATGACACGGTAGGTCGACTCATTGAGTCGGCCTAGGTGTCACTCAGTCGACCTTCTACCCACTGAAGTGGTCTATCGAAAAACGTGCCTAAACAGGCAAAAATTGACATTTTTAAGCCCAAAAACTCAAGATTATTGACGTTTCAAGTCGTTTCCCACATTGTTTTAGTAGATTTGGACTTAAAACATCGACATAACTTTGATTTTTTGACTCGGGGGGGGGGGGGGGAAGAAACCCAAAAATACCGGCTAAAAAGTGACTGGTGGCTTGAGCGACATGTAGGCCGACTGAGCGACGCGGTAGCCCGACTCATTGAGTCGGTCAGCCGCGTCACTCAGGCGGCCTGCCGGTCGCTGGAGTGGTCAGCCGGAATCTCCTCGAAAAATCACAAAAATGCCAAAAACAAGGGCCAAATGCCAAGAAAACCAAGCAAATGCACATCAATAAGCAACAAATAACGTAAAGAAATAGATTGGAACTCAGAAATTACCTAAAGGCCGTGAATCCACTTTCAAGTCTCTTATCAACATTTGGCTAGCTTTTTTGACGATTTCGTGGCGAAATACCGATGAACAGTGATAAACTTAGCAATGGATTTGGTGATTTTGTGAGAAAAAGTCCCTAAATCCTATTTAAATTGATTTTACTTAAGATTTCTATTTGATTTTAATGTTTTAGACTAAAAGATTAAGCCTAATAAAGCTTAGGAAATCTGGTTTACTTAAATTTCCATGCCTTTATGTAGCTCTGTCTCTCTAAAATCCTATGAACTATAAAATCTGAGTTTTCTTTTTCAAATGGGCAAAAGTCTTAAATCAGGAGATTTTTGGGGTTTTTATAGACTCTAAAAGGCAAAAATTTCATAATTAATCCTTCAAATGTCTTAATTTGACGGAAAAATCACAAAATCCTAAGAAAACCTAAAAAATGCAGAGCAAAGGGGTCAGCCCGAGCCAAGGCCATGTCCGTGATGCGGCAGGGCCTAGGCCGCGTCATGTGATGCAGCTAGATCTAGGCCGCGTAATATGACGTGGCCTAGATCAGGCCAGCGTGGTCTCTCAGGGTTAGGAGACCACGCCAGGCCGCGTGGTCCTCCCGGCCTGTCGAGTGGACCACGCGACCCGGACTCTAGCAATGGCGCCGGTCGCCGTTGCCAGAGTGGGGGCACTAGCGGGGCCCGAAAGGCAACGAAAATCTAAAAGAGAAGGGCGGGGGACCAAACCTAGGCAACGGTGAACTCTACCATTTTAAAATATATTAAAATCAAATTTTAAGGGGCAACGAAGGTCCAAAAATTGACAAAAGGCGCTCTCCAAATGCGATTCAAACCAGAAGAAAAGGAATAAAAGGGGCCGTAATAGGTCAGAGCAAAAAGTAGTCATCGTACCGTGGGTCACCAAAAAGCCCATGCTCACAGGCTGCCCCTCGTGAGATTACCATTTAATGGGTCAAATGTGATTCCACGAAAGAGCGAGGGATAGGAGGTTATACCTGAGACGAAGGAACCTTGAGTCGGTTATCTACGGACAGTCATGGGACGCATCATCAACGGACCTATCGGAGGTAGAAAATTCTGAATTGGGAATTTTGATACGAATTGCTGGTTGCCTTACGTCACCATAATATAACTGAGGATTGAACGCCCAGTGGAATGACATTACGCCACCCCATTACAGGAATTTCGATAAAGACTGCTGGTTGCCTTAAGTCACTATAACATAACTGAGGATTGAACGCCCAGTCAAATGACATTGCGCCGCTCAATCACAGGAAATTTGATATTTACATTGTCCAATTAGTTGTTTTCTGGGGTTGCCATCAACAGACCTATCAAGAATAACATTTGAGAAGTTAGCATGTAATAAATATATTCACTTTTTTATTGCTTAACTGATTTTGTCAAGACAAAAATTTTTACCCCTTCAATTAATAATAAAAAAGGGGGAATATTGAATGATAGAGTTAAGAGATATCTGGGAGCCGGAAGGAGATAACCGATCAGAGGATTTGGCCCCTTGCATTGAAGGAAATATTTCAGAGAATATGCTAAGCATTAAATGACAAAAAAGGAATATATTCCTTTTTCTTTCACATGCCTGCACATTTCTTTTCTTTCTTTTCATTTCCTCTTTCCCTTCCATTTTCTTCTTTCCATTTCTTCTTCTTCTTCTTTCCCTTTCTTCTTAACAATAAAACCCGAGACACCCCCAATTTCTCGGCTTCAAAGAAAATGTATTACAAGAAAGGGGATAATAAATCCCACCATGTCGATCATGACTCGCTACCACGCGGAGATGATGGCCGACGAATTTATCCGGTCCACTAGACGTATGAACTGCGGGATTCCAACAAATACATGGGATATACACGAACTTCTCAGGTTTAGATGTTCACCAACTTAGCCAGACATGCCTCTGACCTTTAGGTAAACCGCTAAAACCTGATTTTTCCGTCGAAATTTCCGCAAAATGCCATGAGTCCGAATTAGATTTTTAGGGTGCTTTAGGCTTGAAATTAGGTGAATTAGGTCACATAAATGCGTTTAAAATGTATCTAGGTGTGTTTTGGAACTGATATGGTTGAATTTGGACTAAAATTGGGCTCCAAAAGAGGTTGAAATCGCATTTAGGGGAGAAAAACCGTCGCCAGTAGGTTGCCGGCCACCGCCGGAGATGAGGCCGCTTCAGTGGCACCAAGCTGCATCAGTGATGTAGCCAATCGGCCCGCTGAGGTGGCTTGGTGGCGCCGAGGTAGCCTCCGACTGTGACGACTGCCCGTGACTGGAAAATGGGGGGATGCTCTAAAAATAATTTCTGAGGGGCCCATCCTGATCGGTTTTTCACGCTGAGCCTGATTTTGCTGTTAGAATTTAGTTCTGAGATAAGCTAGATGATGAAAACTTGATTTTCCTCTAATTTTGCATAAATTAACCAATATTTTAATTTTTGACGCTAATTTTTGCAGCCAAAGGGCCTTAAGCTGATGGGTTCATTACAGAGATGCCCCAAGTGGTGGGGTTAGATTAAGTACCAGGCTGATAACTCGATGGTTGTGGCTATCCGAGGTATGGGGTTAGAGCAGATACTGGATTCACTAATAATTTCACGCCGTCCGATAAGTTCGGATATATTAGGGTGTTTGGTCGAGCGGTGGAGTGAGACTACACACACATTTCATCTACCAGTTGGAGAGATGACTATTACCCCGTCTGATACTTGTGCTATGACCAAGATGTGATGGGAAGGTCACGTGATGATATTCGATGTCTATCCCGATTGCTTTTGCAAGGAACTGGAGGCCCATGCCCAACTGGAGGCGCTTTTAGGAGTTTTAATGCCGGCCGACGGTAAACTGAGATACGCGGAGCTACACAAGCATTGGATCGAAGCGACCAATATCAGTGGGGTGTGCTTTGATTAGTACCTTCGGTTATTCCTCCTGATCGTATTGACATGCTTATTCTTTCCTTCTTCCTCGAGTAGGGCTTCATTAGGCCTACTATATGCTCTTGAGGATTTAATCAGCTTCAGGTCATGGAACTGGCCGAGGGCCATCCTTGGCCAGATCTACTATGCTCTTGACTGCTCGGCACAAGGGAAAATCACTGAGCTTAAGGCCGGGCAACTATGGGTCTTGGTAATGGATCCCCCTTTATCAAAACCTTTAACATATGCCTTTTATGCTCTTTAAAGTTTTCTGAGTTTCTTTGCATTCCCTGAATTTGTAGGTGTGGGCTTTCGAGTACCGTATCATCTTTCCTTCTACTTTGGAAGGTTAGCCACCACCCAAGTTGCATGCCATTGCCCGATGGATGGTTGGTTGGTCTAACATTGATCGAGAGTGTGGACCATCCTGGTATAGAGAGTATTTGAGACAGTTTCGTCGTCATCGGGTAACCTTATTTTCTGCCCATTCAATTTAAACATTAGTTCAAAACTGTATTTACAAAAAGACAAGAATACTTACATTGGTCATTGATGCGGTTTTCTTTATTTTTGTGTTTTGTAGATTGTTTCTAAGCTGTGGAAGAAGTTGTCGCACTATGAGCACATAAAGGAAGTTTGGAGGACTATAGATGATTGTCGATTTGTGTTAGAGTCTCCATTCAGCCTCGAGTGATACTTTGGTGAGGGAGTTCGCCGATGGAGGACCAGTACCACTGCTTGGAGGAGAGTTATCCCTGATGTCCCGGTCAGAATCTTTTAGCCTCACTTCATGTCAATAGAGGATCGGGCTCGATTTAGGGGAGGTGACCAAGTCCGAGTGGCCTCAGTTGGCAGAGATTATGACGTCCATATAAGGCGACTAATTCTTTCTTGCCCTAGGAGAGCACGAGATGATATGGAGAGGGACTTTGAGTTTGGGGATTATGGCATTTAGATAGAGGGTAGTATCGGACTCGATAGGGTTGATCACGATGGTGATGGTGTTCCTTCTGTGGATGATGATGGGATAGCTGATATGGACTAAGGTGAGATGTTTTCTAGCAATGCAGGGTTAAATGTTGAGCCACCTGCCCCTAGTCGCGGGTGACACAGAGGGGTACGTCTTTTAATCTTCTAACAAACTCTCCCCATTCATGCTGGAACCATTCTATTATTTTTATTCCAATTCGATTGACTGATATGCCTTTTATTTTTTTAATTTCATAGGACTCGGAGAGATAGGAGGGGAGCCCCCATGCTCAACACTAGAGAGCATCCGAAGCCTTCACATTAGTATGTGACTGACCCATATACGATTTCTGCTGGACCAGTTCTTTCCACTCAAAGAGCGTTCCTACTAGGATTTATTGAGGGAGTGTTGGTAAATCAGCTGGATACCTCTTTATGCCTGATGAGCTGCCCGGGGGTCCAAGAGCACAGGCGCATTGAGAAGTATACTGCGCCTTTGACCTTTGCCCCGCTGGAGACCACACATGCAAGAAATCCTTTGACACTTCACTTTATCAATTCTTATATGATGTTGTTGCTCGACCGTGGTGATCGATTGGTTCTACTTTTGATTGTGCAGGTACCAACTTCGAAGGCTAAGCGCTTGGCCCGAGGATGCTTTAGCATAAGAGATCTGGTTATTTCGCAGGATACCGCAGGCTGGGTAAGATTCTGTCTTATATCCTATTAAGATTGGAAAAAAAGAGCATATAGGATACTTGTTAGTTTTATGAATAAATGTATGAATGAATGTATTGTTGGGATGATCACTGATATTTGCAGCTCTTGGTCGGGATGGAGCAAGATAAGTATCGGAGTGAGTGCGAGAAGCGAATGCAGGTTGAGCGAGAGTATGCAGATCACCGAAGCCGGCAGGATAGAGAGGCAGTGGATTACAAGGGCAGGCTAGCTCTAGAGGTAGCAGATTATAAGAGGTGGCTAGCTTAGGAGAAGGAGTATTATGCGTGAGATATAGAGGCATTGAGGAGTTATATTGAGAGGGTGGAGGAATGATAAAACCAGCTAGAGAAGGAGGCAGTACACCGTGATGGCTGACATAGCAATGAGACAGACGATACTGAGATCACCATGATCGATATAATCCATACACTTTCAGTCCACCTTGGAGATGATAGATTTTTCATTGATGCAACCTATGGGTCCGATTATCCCACCTGGACCTAGCATAGGATGAGCTTTGAGGCATGTTGCCTCGGAGGGAAGGTTTGAGGACCATCTCGCGGACGGGGGCCATGCGGACCTTTGAGGCCCTTTCAGAGGAGCACTTACTTTTATGCCTTTTGCTTTCTCTTGATACACTGGAGAACTTGTGGATGACTTAATTATGTGATGTGTGGCTTGCTTGCTTATTTGTATGGTTGTATTGTTTGCTCCCTAGATGAATGCTAGGCGCGGTAGATGCTTGACTAGGAAAGAACTGATTAATATCTACAACCATCTGGATTTAACGATAGTGCGATCATATTTGTCAGGGGATTAATAGATAAAGATTACTGATGGCAACACACAATGCTCGACTAAGGCATTTGTTGCGCACTTTAGGGAGCCCTGATTAGGAGAGTCTGGAGGTTTGCGGATTGGCAGGGCTCCGATACATTGCTAGCAGGCCAGTGAACGTGGCCTTCCTTCACACGACATTCTTCTACTGGGACCCAATGGACCACATGTTTCACTTCTTAGATTTTGAGCTGTGTCTAATAGTGGAGGAGTTTCACGCTATTCTCGGAGTGACTTGCTCTTGCGAGATGCAATTTGCTATGCTGGAGGTGCATTTTGGGGCCGAGGATCAGTTGATCAGGTTATAAAACCTAGATGCCCCTGCTACTTTTCTTTCACAGATTCCTGGGTCACCGGGGTTTGATCTTAGCAGGGTACTTAACTGGTGTATAGCTACCCCCAAATCACACATTTCTTATCCTTTTATGGTGGCTCTACTACTCATGGCCGAGTTCATCTATGGAGTTGGCACTATTGCTCTATTTCGGCTAGTTTCAATAATTGGACTAGCCTCGGAGGGTATCTCCCCATTGTTTATAGGGTTAGTTAAGATCCTATTTCATCTTTATAGAGCCGCTGGCGATCCGGACCCCATTGGGGATCACTTCTCCGTACTATAGGTATTCCTCTAACTAAATTCTGAATTAGAAATAGAACCCAAATTCGAAACTGAAACTGAACCTGTACCTGAAACTGAAACTTAATCTGAAACTGAATCTGAAACTGAAACTAAATCTAAAACTGAATCTGATACTAGAACTGAATCTGAATCTGAATCTGGTACTAAATCTGAATCTGATACTGAAAGTTAATCTGATATGTAGGTTTGGCTCTTAGAGAAGCTAGCTTTGCTTCAGGATCCTCGAGGAGATCCGAGACGATATGGGCCTACGAATTATCATGTAAGGTCCTGCGTCATCGCTAAACATGATACCCAGACTTTTGATGATTGAATGGAGATAATAGAGGGATGGGCCAACATGGATAATCACTGGGTCTGTCGCTGGTGGGAGATCTTTGATGTTCTGGTGGATACCGGCGGCAGTAAGGTTTAGCTTGCAGGATTGCGGTACTTCATGCATTACTCACCTTATCGCTTGTACCGGTAGTGGGGATGATGACAGAGGGTCCTACTTTATTTGGATGACTTCATAGCCAGGCCTTTCTTATCCCATCTTCTTGATCATGCTAGAGAGGTATGGAGATGTAAAGCGAGGTATGACACTCTGGATTATGACCAATTGGACGCTATCACTACTGATGGCTTCTATCGAGTATAGCTACACAGTATTCAGGGACTGTGGAGTTAGGTAGAGCGTCAGCACATGTGGTTTGAGTGGAGAGACAAGCAGGTGGGACTTGAGCTTTTGACAGCAGAGGAGAGGATGGCTCGAACTTTCAATTCTGACTATGATGATGATGATGATGATGATGAGGGGCAGGCCCTTTGGAGTGATTGATGATGATCACATTATCTTTATTTTTACTTGTCTTTACTTTTATATAGAACCGAACATTGTGTTGGGCCCATCAGACTTTTATTTATTGCTTTTATGTCCTAACTTTTGCCTGGACCGCCTTTTCGGGTTTTCAATCCAGCGAAATTTCCGGCTTTTTACATAGACCTAGATTTTTCAGCCTATCAGAATTTATGCCTCTTTATTATATATACTTTATTATTATTATTATTATTATTATTCTTATTTTTTATTTGGTGCGCAAAAATTTGGATTAAGTGGTACCCCGAATTCAACTTATCTGCAACATTTCGCCTTTAGGGCCCAACATATTCATTTACACACAAACAGAAGAGCTCAGTAAAAGTGACATTTCCATTAATTGAATGAAGCCTGAGTACCTAATGATGATAACCATTTCTACCGACTCAAACTCTGGTGTAAACTAGCCTGAGAAGGTTTTCTAGAGAACAAAATCTCGTAGCTCACTTTTACCCTAGCTTTTGCCTAGACCATACTTTTCAAATTTTCAGTCTAGCGGGTTATTCTTGCACCCTAACTTTTTCCTGAATGGTTTGTGGAATACCAAATAGCGGGATACACCATGATTTCTACTTGAGCAGTAGAAGACCACTCGTTAGGTGATTTATTTTATTTATTTTTTATGTACCGCGTTTCTAGATTTGATTCTTTTAATTTAGATATGATAACGCTTTAACCAATCCTGATTGATGGGGTTCGTGAACTCATTACCGTCCATATCCATGATTTTCATTCTGCCTTTATCGAGAACTTTCTTAATTACATAAGGTCCTTCCTAATTTGGTCGAAACTTCCCCCTTGGATCAGTGTTAGTAGGCTTCACTTGCTTTAAAACCAAGTCACCGGCCTTCAAAGGATATCTGAGATGCTTGACCCGACTATTGTAAGCTCTTGCCATGTGCCGGTGATACATTTATAGGCTACCTAAGGCTTTTAGGTGTTGCTTGTCCATGGTATTCAGCTGTTCAAATCTTGCTCTTGTCCATTCGGTCTCTTCTAATTTAGACTCGAGCGCCACTTGCAGAGACTTTATCTCAATTTCAACTAGTCGGACTGCTTCCATGCTGTAAACTAAAGAGAAAGGGGTCTGACTTGTGGGAGTTCTGATACTTGTTTGGTCCCCCCAAAGAGCGAATGGCAACTTATCAACCCAATCACAATAACCAGCGATGGTCTTAAAAATGATTTTCTTAATAGACTTATTAGCTGCTTCCACTGCACTGTTGGCCTGAGGATGGTAGGGTGAAGATCTATGATACTCAATACCATACTTCTCGATCAGATCAGTGGTTGCCCCTTAGAACTGAACCCCATTATCTGACACGATGTGATGAGGCAGACCGTACCGAGCAAAGATGTGCTTTTCTATGAACTTGGTCATTTTCTTAGAGGTAATACTGGTGTATGATTCGGCTTCCACCCATTTTGAGAAATAATCCACCGCCACAATGATAAAATGATGACCGTTAGTTAAAGATGGCCAAATTTTGCCAATTATATCTATCCCCCAAGCCGAGAATGGCTAAAGAGTAGATAAATTGTGAAGCTCAGTAGGTGGAAGATGCTATATATCACCGTAAATTTGACATTGATGACACCTCTTGACCTCGGAGACATAATCGGCAATTAGAGTCAACCAAAAGTACCCCATTCGTTGAATCTTCTTGGCTAAAGCTAGGCCATTCATGTGCGGTCCATAATCACCTGCATGAACCTCACTCACAACCCTACGGGCCTCAGATTTGGTTAAACATCAAAGTAATAAACCATCCGAAGTCCATTTGAAGAGATCATTGTCGACGATTCTGAATTAAAAGACCAACTTTCGCAGGGTCGTTCGATCGGAATTGGTAGCATTATTGGGATACTAACCATGATAGAGGAATTGCACTATGTCAGAGTACCAGCAGGGTTCAGCACTGATGGTGAAGACTTGGGCAATGTCATGCGAATAGTAACGCACCTTTGCAGAGACAAAGATTAGAGGGCAAATGGGTTGGCACTGAGGACCTTCCCACATCGAAGCCAGTGTAGCTAATGAATTGGCCATCTGATTTTAATCTCAAGGAATACGCTGATAGAGACATGTCTCAAACTTAGCTGATAAATCCCACACGACATTGACATAAGGACAGAGAGATTCTTCCTTGATATTCTAATCCCCTACAACTTGACGGATGACCAAAGTGGAATCCCCAATTATAGAAATAGGATTTGTCCCTACGAGTAGAAGGGTATCAAGACCAAATAGGCAAGTTTTGTAGTCAGCCAAATTATTAGTAGTGGGAAACTCCAATCGCTTAGACAGAGGGATCACTTCATTCTTAGGTGTGAATAAAATGACTCTGAGGCCTGCACCAAATCTGTTAACGGCACCATCGAAATACATAGTCCACACAAGCTTCGATACATCAATCATTGCCAAATGTTCGTCGGGAAAATCCAAGTTCTCGACATAATCGGATTCGAGAGCTTGGTTTTGCCAAAAATTTTGCATCTGCTTTACCTTTGATAACCTTCTATGTGACATACTCAATATCGAATTCGGAAAGCAACAGTAACCATCTTGATAACTTACCAGCTAAAGTTAGCGACTGACAAAGATATTTCATTGGATCAACCTTAGCAACGACCTGAACCTTGTATGACTGGAAGTAATGGCGCAACTTCTTAGTTAACCAAACCATGGCAACACACGTCTTTTCAATAATCAAATAATGAGTTTCGTAATCCAAAAGCTTTTTACTTAAGCAATACATTGCGTGCTCCCGCTTACTATCATCTTCCTAAACCAACATTGCCCCTATAGCGGAATCATCGATCGCTAAGTACAAAATCAACGGCTTACTAGGGGTGGGACGTCGAAGGACGGGTGGGTGAGGAAGATAGGCCTTGATTTTATTGAAGGTAATCTGACAATGCTCATCCCACACAATCAGCTTACGCTTCCTTAGTAGCTTGAAGATGGGATCACAAACGGTAGTGAGGCGAGAAATGAACCTAATAACATACTCAATAGAACCGAGGAAGGATCGAACTTCTTTTTCTATCTTCAAAACGGGCATGTCCCTAATCACTTTAATCTTGTCTAGATCCATTTCAATCCCTCTCTGACTGACTACATGACTCAAAAGCTTTCCCGATGTGACCCTGAATATGTACTTCTTTAGGTTAAGGTGTAAGTTGTATTTCTCAATCCGAGTTATAAACTTATCCAAAACTGTGGGGTCCTCTTCTCTGGTAGCAAAATAACCAACATGTCATCCATGTACACTTCCACTTCTTTGTGGATCATGTCATGCAAGAGAGTGGTGACAGTGCACTGATAGGTGGCCCCAACATTCTTTAGACCAAATGACATAACTCGATAGAAGAATAGTCCCCATTCTGTAATGAAAGCCTTCTTCACCTTATCGATTATATCCAACAGAATTTGATTGTACCCCGAGAATCCATCCATAAATGAATACATTGCGGCCCTGGCGGTGCTGTCAATTAGTACATCAATGTCGGGTAGAGGAAAATCATCCTTTGGTGAAGCTTTATTTAGATCCCGATAATCCATATAAACCCTTACCCTTCCATCTTTCTTCAGAACCGGGATGATGTTTGATAACTAGGTCGGATACTCAATGACTTTAACATGCTTAACTTTAATCATATTAGCAACCTTCGCTTTAACCTTGTCAGCCCACTCCGATCTCATTCTTTGGAATTTCTGCTTGACAGGATGAAATCTAGGATTGGTTGGGATACGATGCTCGGCGATATGATGATCGACACCCGACATGTCCATATACGACCAAGCAATAGCGTTAACATGATCTTTTAGCACTTTGATTATCTCTCTTTTTATCTCGGGGGTTAAGTCATTAGAAATGGTTACCGTTTTAGGTTTATCATTTATACTCAAGTTTATTTCAGTTAAAGAAACATCATGAATACACAAAACAATATGCTTATGATTAAAGGAATGCATGGGCCCTTCGGGTGAAGCATTAAGCAAATAAGCGAAAATAGAATTTTTCATTGAATTTAAGGTCTTATAGGCTACATTGTTCTCATAAAAAACACTAGAAATATTAAAGGTTACATCATCATAGATCGATTCATCCTCCACAAGTGAAGGGTCTTGAGCAGTGGCATCAGTAGAGTTGACACCCTCGGTAGGTTTCATGAGCAAGTCGTCCAGGTTGAGGCCCAGAGCTATCTCTTGTTCGACAGTCAGCATACTTCCTTTAGTAGCAAGAGATCGAGTGAGCTTCTTCATGGCTTTGGCTAGAGGGTTGGCTCCATCATCCTTCTTCCACTTCTTCTTAACCAGAACAGACATGGCCTTAGACATAGCAGCCACAACATCTTCAATCTCTTGATCAATAGACTTCTCTTCATCTGAATTGGGATACAACTTCCCCTTATCTTTCTTATCGAATGCAATAATAGATACAGGCTTGATCGATCTCTCCTCCTCCTCAATAAGGCAGCCCTTCATACACATCTCTGAAGATCTTAAAACATAGCAAAATCTGACCACCATGCTCTACGGGCTCAGGCTCCCCCTTGCAGGCTCTCTTTCCTTGGACCTCATATACATTAATCACACTACAGTACATGGGGTGAAGACACATGTAAACCTTCTTTGAGTATATCCAAAACCAGCTCATTTTGGATGTTTCTTGATTTGGATAGGATCAACCATTCCTCCATGGCGCTTGCCTAGCCCTTGACCTGGCACATGGCCATTCTTTTTCATTATCTTTCTAGCAGTAAATGAATAGTGCTTTTAGAAAGGGCCTTTAGGCTTAACATTATAGAAAATAGCCACTTGGAATCCAGACTTCTCTTTGGCCTCCATAACAGCCATCATAGATGCTTGGTTGGCTTCAATGATAAAAAGCCTTCCATCATTCTTTCTAAGCTTAATTTTCTGATGGAGCGTTGAAGAAACCACTCCTAAGCAAGGATTTAGGGATGACCCAAGAGCAATGAATAAGTAACGGGAATATCCAATACAGTGAATTTCACCTTACTAGTGACTTCCCCCGCAGTCACCTCAGCTTCGAATACACCAATCAGACCTCTCTTTGAATCATCATAAGCACAGATAATGGTGTTGGATTTTTCGAGCATGTCTTTGGATAAACCCAAGTGAGGTAGAACTTTCAATGGACAGAGATTCAAGGTAGATCTATCATAGACCATGACACACGGAATGGTTCGATCCAAAATCTAAACACAGATGAAAAGAGAACGGTTATTGTCGATCCCTTCAGGCGGTAGATCCCTATAGCAAAACTCGACACCCTTTTCACTTCTCAAAACTAGTAGGCCTACCCCTATCATACTGCACATTTCAACTGTTGAAGTAGTAGGCTTTACTTTAATTTCCAAAAGCCTCTTGATAAGAGCCCAACGATATTCATCAAAACCAAGGACTAGCTGCCAGATACTCAAATGGGCTTGAGTAGTCTTTAACTGAGTGATAAGTAGATCAATGTTGGGGCTGGTTTTAACCTAAGGAGGTGGCGTCGTCGGCCTAGATACGGTCTTACCAGGTTGCTGGATGGGATCATCCTTAATGTGTAGATAATTATCCTTAGGTTGGTACACTCAACCGCTGCGGGTGACATGCAGAATTCTGTCAACTGACATGCTCTTGGTGGCTGGGGTTTCAAATGGATAGGGCGGCTTAACATAAATCAACAATGAACTCATCCACATTGAAAGCCTAAAACTCTTCATTAGAATATTCTCCTTTTAGAACATAATCATCAACATTAAATGGAGCCTTATTGACCATTTCCATAATTTTGATCTTGGCCACATCTTCTTACCCCATTTCTTCAATTTCCATGGAGCTTACCACAGGGTTAGACTGTGAGATCATATCAAATACAAAGCTCAAAGGGAGACCAGAGCCGATAACCATTATGAATTCCTCGGAGATAATCTTCAACACGGATTCTTCCTTAAGACCAGAGTTGATCACGGAGACCTTGCCCCTAAAGCTAGGCAGAGGGTTTTCCATAGTGCTTGGTTTCCTAGCCTGCTCATCCATTTTTGCTTCGTTAACCATATGAGCGATAGTGGAAGCTAGAGTTCTGCATTGATTAGTTTGATGTCCCTTCTGTATGTGAAACTTGCAGAAGTTTCCCTTTTCATCCGATCGAGGGCCCCTATAATCATATATGGGGTTTCAACTATCTCACTTCATACATCTTAACGAATATGACTCTAAGGGGGAGCTTCTATAGAGATACAATGGTTGCTGAGGAGGAGTAACTTGAACTGCTATCACTTCCTCTTGAGCCACGGCTTGCACCGCGAGCGATTTACCTTTAGCATGAGCTAGTGCGATTTCACTCTACTCATTCTTCTTATACCACAGCCGATTCCTAATCAGCTTATTTGCCTTCCCTTTTTCCTCACGACGCTCGATTTTCCTGGATTTTTCAAAGACCTTTTGATAAGATTCAAAACAATTGATTTCCATTTCCTTATGGAGAATTGGGAGAGCCCCATCGAGCAGCTTCAGGATCATTTCCAGTAAAATGATCTTCTGTTTCAATAGAACTTGAGTGGCCATCCACCTATTAAAGTAGGACTTAAAGGGTTCACCTTGCTTTTGCTTAGTGGCCTCAAGATGCTAGATAGTGGTTTCCATGGTGGAATTGAATCCATAATGACCGATCAAGGCTTCGGAGAGGAGTTTCCAATCTAGGATTGTTGACTCCAGGAGAGTATTATACCATTCAAGAGTTTTCC
Organism: Euphorbia pulcherrima; assembly: GCA_947683365.1. Classification (NCBI taxonomy): domain Eukaryota; kingdom Viridiplantae; phylum Streptophyta; class Magnoliopsida; order Malpighiales; family Euphorbiaceae; genus Euphorbia; species Euphorbia pulcherrima. The sequence goes on from CANTUS010000014.1 coordinate 49,488,587, forward strand.
TTGATAGAGTACACGGAAACAACTTAGCAAGAACTTTGTCCCCGATTTTCTAGACACACTTAATCCGCTCGTACATAATAATGTCGGATTTGGGAGGTCCCTCACTAGAATAGGCTTCCATTCGAGGCATTAAAAAGTTCTTGGAGACTCAATCTTTGCCCCTCACTTCTTCCTTTTCCTCATTCTTATTCAGAAGCTGCCTACAAAAAGCTGACATTTCGAGTGTCACGCCTGGAGGCTGCGTGACCTGGTTGATTGGTGTCATACCTAAAGGTTGTGTGATCTATTGTTGTGCACTGAAGAGGCTCCAAATTGAAATGGCGGAGGAGCTGGGATCTTAATTTGAGAGTGAGTAAAGGGATTCTGAGGGTAAGCAGTTCTGCGTGGAGTAAATACAAAATTAGGAAGAGATGGTGCAAAAGGTATCGACGGTGTCGGGGAAATGACAAAACTGCTATAGGGAACAACCATTTACGGAGTAAAGCCCCCTGAGAAAGCTGGGAATATGGGAGCCTAAGGGGAAGGCCTTGAGGTGTAGCTGAAGGAAAATTAAACACTGGTGGAGCAAAAGACAAGGAAGGCTAAATCGAGGAACTCTGACCAAACTGAAACTGAATCGGTCGGACAAGTGGGAGCGGTGGACCTGAAACTGAGGCCGAACAGGCGGAGAATGACTAGATACATTATAAGTAATTTCTATCTGTCCTTGAGTTTGAATCATAGGCCCTGATGGCCTATGAGAATCTCTCTCTTCCCTTAGAGCTAATCGAACTTGCTCTTGGATGGTGGCACGAAACATATCAAATTGCAAAAACATAGCCATGGCATTCACTAACTCAGAACCCAATTACGACTAATTCGGATCGATTGGAGGAGGAGGAAGAGGAGTAGGAGTACCCTCGGATGGAACCCCAATAACTGGCAGAATATTAGACATGGCAGATAGAGTAGATTCTGGAATAGAAATCACTGATCGGCTAACCAAAGAGCGATCAAGATGGAGCCAAAGAGGACTGCAGTGGCGAGGGCTTCCTAACTTAACTAGAGAAATTGGAAGATGATCAGCTTGAATCGAACCATGAATGAAATGGATGATTACATAATAATTTGAGTGATGAATGCTATACTTACGGGGGTGGTTTAGAGAGGCAAAGAGCATAAGAGCTTATGATGTGAAGCTTAACCCCAAAATACGTGAGACGCGTGCACCCCTCGCCATGCCTAGCAAACTAGATATGGGTTGTTGGGACTTGAACGATCTCAGGCATTTTGTTAAATTCCCCCCTTCAAGCGAGGGGAGAGTAGAGGTAAGCGAAAGAGAAAAATAAAAGTCGGCCACAGGCGGTCTATAAGGTGTGTATGCATGAGCATAACACAAGTACCAATCAAAAAGCAAATAAACCTCTTCCAACCTTATGACTCTCGCACAACGCTGTTTAAAAGATCTGGGGGTAACTCAAACACCAACTAATGGCAGATGAGTATGAGACCTAAATCTAAATTATTTTGGTAAACCTAAGGGGAAGTTGCTATGGCTAGATTTATCGCAGTTTAGAGTCTCAAACTGCTGGTATCATGGAACAATACTGTAGAAGGGTCTCGCTTACTTTGATTCCATATAACTCAACCACTCCTCAAATCAGTGCTATCGCGAGAATTACACGTTTGTTGAAATGAGTGATCCAACCATAAATATCCCCAATTCCTGGCGGGCATAAGGTATACAAGTGAGCTTCACGGGGGTGAAATAATGGCACTTTAAACTTAGTATCTAACTAAAGTGATGGATTCAAAAGGCATAAGAAATAAAGCTTTGATGTAAAAATGATTTTAGCACATCATCAAAATCCTTTAACCAATTTTTGAAAATGAAAGCGAATGTGAAGTTTTAAGTTAAAAGGAAATCCCCAGCAGAGTCACCACTGTGAGCGGATGGCCTTGTTCGCGTGACCCATATGAGAGGCAGGCGCGGAAAAATATAAGCGCGGTGAAGCGTACAAAGGGTTGATCCTTATTTTAGGGTGATGAAAAGATAGATTGATAAAAATGATGTTGATGTTCAGCTTTAGTCCAATTTAAGATGTTAAAAGATACGAGACTTGAAAGCTCGTGTTTTAAGATAGAGTCGCTAACCGGTTTAGCTCTAACGGAAATTTGGGTACGATATTCCCACCTGGTGGTTGGACCGTACCTTAAAACAGAGATTCCAAGTTCGGATGATATTGCCTATTTTCGTTTATTAAATCAAGACATTTACATTTTAATAAACGCGACTTTAGTTCTTATGCGATTAAAATCCAATTATTGTTTAGAGTTTTCGGTTTATATAGCCATACATCACACAAAAGTGATAAATAAAGCAAGAAAATAAATTATTACATGGCTTTACGAATACCTATACATTTTTCTAATGCGGGAAAGTAAATAAGCGAATAAATAAATAAAGGTGCGAAATTGGGTCCTAACTGAGCTTAACAACACGAACTTGGCTCAAAATAGCGATAAATCACCTACGAATAATCACAAATAATACATAAATAATAAAAGGGCAGAAAATTAGATCAAACAAAGGGGGAAAACATATTTTAAAATTTTTCAGAACTGAAAACACAATTTTCGGGCATTTATTAAATATCTAAACAACGTAAAATATTATTTACGTAAACTAAACCGCCTAAAAATAATAAAGGAAAATTACAAAATATTTTTGGAATTTTATATATGGCAAAAAGATTTATTAAGGATTTATTTGTTGGAAACCTCATTTTTAAGCCATTTAAATGAAGATTAACAAACAAACAACAAATAAACTATAAAAATAGATTAAAAAATTATGTTATGATATTCCAGATTATATGTGATTTTTCAGAAATTTTTCAGGTGAAAAACGAGGTAAAAAACGCAAGAAAATGATAAAACAGGGCTAAAAACAAAAAAACATACAAGGATCATTTGGGCATTTTTTGCCTCTAGACCAACTCAGCAAGGTGGTAGGCGGCTTGAATGACACGGTAGGTATCACTCAGTCGGCCTTCTACCCACTGAAGTGGTCTACGAGAAAAAGGGCCTAAACAGGCGAGAATCGACATTTTTGCGCCCGAAAACTCAAGATTATTGACGTTTCAAGTCGTTTCCCACATTGTTTTAGTATATTTGGACTTAAAACATCGACATAACTTTGATTTTTTGACTCGGGGGGAAAGAAACCCAAAAATACTAGTTAAAAGGTAACGGGCCGCTTGAGCGACATATAGGCCGACTGAGCGATGCGGTAGGCCGACTAAATGAGTCGGTCAGCCACGTCACTCAGGCAACCTACTGGTCGCCGGAGTGGTCAGCCGGAATCTCACTAGAAAATTACAAAAATGCCACAAACAAGGGCCAAATGTCTGGAAAACCAAGCAAAAGCACAACAATAAGCAAGAAATAAAGTAAAGAAATAGATTGAAATTCAGAAATTACATAAGGGCCGTGAATCCACTCTCGAGACTCGCGTGGACCGCATGGCCCAGACTCCGGCGACGGCACCGGCCGCCGTCGTCAAAGCGGGGGCGCCCAAAAGGCAACGGGAACATAAAAAAGAAGGCAGGGGGACCAGACCTAGGCAACGGTGAACTCTACCGATTTAAAATATATTAGAATCAAATTTTAGGGGGCAACGAAGGTCCAAAAATCGTCAAAAGGCACTCTCCAAACGCGATTCAAACCAAAAGAAAAGGAATAAAAGGGGCCGTGACAGGTTAGAGTAAAAAGTCATCATCGTTCCGCGGGTCACCGAAAAGCCCATGCTCACAGATATATATCAAACACGGTTCATATTAGTCACAACAAGTTTTTCATTGTAACTTCTTAGATTCTCTGATTTTATCTGATTGAATTATTTGATATAACCACCAAATAAGTTTCAATCTAAAAGTGTTTGTCACGACTTTAAATTTATCCAAATTATCTACCATATATGTCTATTAAAATCAAACCAATTCATTCTCATATCTATCACAATTTTACAATTTTACTATTAATGGAATGGAACCAACTCGGGAAAAAATCAGTTATTCCCCTTGCATGTCTCCAACCAATTTTTTTTACATATGGCGACTAATATCCTAGTCAACATAAAAGCCATTTAACATTAATGAAAAAAATTGTCAAATATTAAAAAATTGAATGATTGACATGAAAGTTTAACTTTTTCTAAAAAAAAGATACTAAAAGTTAGGCTTTCATATTTCTTATTTATTTTTTTATACGTAATAATTTTTATTATTATTTTATTATTTTTTAAATTTACTTTCTAACTTATTATCATATCTCTCCTAAAAACTTATCACATATAAAAATGAATGAAAAACATAAAAGGAGATAGCAAATTGGGGACATATGATTTTTTTTCCAACATTAATCAACTCCAAAAAAAAAACTCTCCGTTTTCCTCTTGTGAATATGCTTAAGTTATTGTTCAATTCCAATAGATCCCACTAAAACCTAAATTTCATTTCAACTATTTGCTTTCTTTTAATCTTTTTATAGTAAAATGAAATTATAATCCGATTTTTAAGTTATTACATTTGACAGTAATCAATCACAAATTATCCACATTCACTCCATCTCTCTAGGACTTCAAATGCTTCTTTGCTCCTTGTTTTCTTCCTCCATGCTTAATTCTTGTGTATTCAAGTTCCATAATACTTTCTCTTTGTGTTTTCATTCCTTTCTCAGCTCTCTTGTTCATCAATACCTTCATAGTTCAATATTAGCAAGTTCAAAACGAACAAAACGAACAATAATTTAATCTTAATTTGTTTAATTGCTCGTATCAATGATAAAAGTTTTCATCAATCTTACAAAACAAATATATTCGGCTCAAAATTGCCCAATTGCGTTGCAGACTAGAAAATCACGCCGAAAATAAATAGCTAAAAACTGATTCAAATCCCTAATTTCAATTCTTGAATGAAAGTTATAAAACTATAAAATTTAGGTTAAGCGGAAAGAGTAAAAACAAAATTTAGGTTAAGCGGAAACTCTTATAAGAAGAAGAAATGGGAGAGAGTTTTGTTTTTTTTTGGAGTTGATAGAGGGAGGATGGAGTTGATTACCGTTAAATGGCTTTTATGTTGACTAGGATTTTGTTAGGTGTGCCCTAGTTCTAGACATGGGTTATTATGATGTAATTGAATATTTATGTTTTGTGTTACATTAATAAAGACATTAATCTTTTTTATGATATATCTTGTGCTATATTTAGGTTAGAACATCCATTGATTGATAAAATCATAAATGTCTCGAGTACATTTTAGTCATAGGAATGAATAAAGCAAAAGACTTGTATGTTGGTTAGCTTGCTTGAGAAAGAAGCTATGAACATAGGCTCGTGTTGAGAACATGGGCTAGACCGATCCGATTAGCAAAAGTCACATGCTTCTTTGTCACCAACATTTTGCTAGGTAGGTCTCAAATGTCCTTGGACTTGATTTCAAATTGCTATTGATTTGGAATTGGGTAATATGTGGCATGTACCTAACGGGTCCTTAAATGTCGGATTCCAAATACGGGTATGCTCGGGTTATTCATGAACATGTTGGTAGTGAGTTTGAAGTGATAGGATTGCCTTTTAGCCGGATAAGCTGAAATGATATACCAGTCACTTGATGAATAAAAGGGATTATTGACATGTCCAAATAAGTAGGTAGCTTATTTGAAAGAATCATTTTGTTTTAAATCAAGAAATATAATGAAAGTAATAATGGGTAACATGACCATGTACATTGTTCATTATATCAATGTCAGTTGGCATGGGAAATTGTGAGATAACTACTGGGTTCAATATATTCCATTGACAACTATATTTTGTCCCAATAAGGGGCTGTAATAGTTTGCTAGAATCCTCTTGCAGTCTGTATGCGTGACCCCTTGCCAACATATGAACAGACACAAAGGATCGTGTGCTTAGAACCACTATTTTAAAATTTTTCTTGTACATACAATATTACAAGTAATGATGAAGAAAATTGATTATTAATAAATTAATATGTCAGATCAATTTAGTGATGTAATCTTTATAACTCAAAAATAATTTAATATGTATATAATGATATAATATGGACTTATTTATGTTATTCATTAAATTAAATGAAAAGTATAAAGTTTAATTAGCATGATGGACTTTTTTGAAATAATTATAAAGTTGATAAATAATTTGTTTAAAAAATTAAGCTTGGGAGCTAATTTTTACATAAGATAATTTGATGGGTTAATTTATAATTAAATAAGTAACCATAACTAAACTTATTTCTATTAGATCTATAAATATGCTAATTAAAAGGCAGTGCCATACACGCCTATTGCGGGAGATAAGCGACCTCCACCCTAAACGCACATACAGAGAGTTTTTGTGTGAGTTCTTGAGTTCTTCGTTCATCAATTGTTTACCACCGGTCCTAATAAAGAGGGGTCCGTACACATAATATTAGAGGGCTTTCGCTCTAAAAGCCGCATCATCACCAACTCCTGAGACAGATCAAGTAAGTCCTTATAGCTTTAGATCACGAGTTTTTAATTCCTATTGTATTGTTTTCGATCAAAATCCTCATGGATTTGATAATTTCAATTAATTCCGCCTTTATTTGTTTGATTTTTTTTATGACAAATTCCTTCAGATTTTAGTTGCAAGATGCGAAAAAATTGGTTGGAGACATGTAAGGGGACACGGTACTTGGGGGAAATTATACAATGGTCCGAGACGAAAGGATCCTTCTCCATACATGATTGCATATGTCCCAAAAAAATGTATAGAATAATAAAAAGAATAGCATAAAGTAGTTTTCAAAACAAATGTCATACATGCAGGGAGAAAAGTCCTTTGGTCCCGGACCATTGTATAATTTCCCGTACTTGGGACGGAAAATTATGCAATGGACCGGATCCTTTGATCCCTTCACCCCACATAAAAGACGTTTGTACCTGAAATGAATAAAATAATAAAAAGTAATTGTATATAGTAATATATGAGACACATATCTTTCATACGAGGAGAATGGAACAAAAGACACTGTCTATATAATTGGGCACTTGAGAGAGCTGATTTTTCCCCAACCAACTCAATTCAAAAACGCTAATTTATTGAATTCCAATAAATATAATTCATTTTTTCCAAATTTAATTTGATTTAAGTAAACCTAAATAAAATTCAATTTCAACAAAACTAATTCCTGTTCGATTAAATAAAAAACCAACTATCATTTTTTAGTAATAAGGGGCATTTTTTTCCAATTTCATTGATTGTGGAAATTGAACTCACAACCTCACACTTCTTGATTTATTCTTAAGAAAGTGGTGGCGACTTAAATACACTTCAGTTTTCATATAAACATAAATCAAACTCGATTTAATTTCAATAAACCTCATTCTATTTGAAATGATTCAATAAAATTGAATTTCAATAAATTATATTCTAATCCAATTACCAATTCGGTATAGCTCAATTGGTATACCACTCAATACAAGTGGTGGGATGTCATAGGTTCAATACCTAGCCTCTACAAATTCATAATTATCAAAAAACAAAAAAATTAACTAACCCAGGGTACATCGGGATTAAGTTGTGGTTTCCACGACTTCTTCAGGAATTTGGCAAAGAACCGATAACAAACCCGAGATATTGGGAATTTCGAGAGAGAGAATATGTATTGGATTTTGTTAATATGAAAAATGAAATCAATTTCTCTTCATATTTCAACATACACGTTTGGTGCCTTTATATAGGCAACTGAATTTAGTTTAATTGCTATCAAGTCCCTCAACACTTGATTATTTATAATTAAATCCTTAAAATTTAATAACTTTTCAATCTAGTCCTTAGACTTACTGAATTTTCCAATTACCAAAATTGGATTGGATCCCTTGACCCAATTGACCCGTTCATGGGCGGACCGGGCATTTCCAATATCTCCCACTTGCACTTGAAGGGTCACATTCTGTACAAGGTCATCATATCTTCTTTATCCTGCGAAGTCGTGCGACCTGCATATTATCAGGAACACTTTGTCTCGCACCCATCAGGGTCTACCAAGACTATCTTGAGTGGTACTTAACCAAGTAGATTAACATCTTGTATTTAGAATATCTTGCACCCGTTAGGGTCTGCCAAGATGATTCTAATTAGTAACTAACCACATAGATTCAATTATAATATTATTAATAATATCACATTGATATATTGCGCATATGCTCTACCCTAGATTGGTCGACAATCACCCACTTCCACATCATGAGGGATCTCGGAAGCCTTAATTTGTTGATCACTATCTTATATCAAATGCAATGATAGGCTAGCCGGTAAACTAACAAAACTCTAGTGAATGTTTATGGCCATATCTTTCTTTTGAGTTATCCGTTCAGTACAGAACTAGTTTGGACCACCAACCAATCTCTCTAGGATCGAATCTTATCATAATCTCTTGGTTATTGATCAAATTGTCCTTGCTAGTCCTTACTTCTCAAGATAATTCAATAGTAATGAAGGTAAGGTCCAATACACTTTAGTCAATGGACTGAGTCTCACATTAGAGAAGTTGAGATCCTTGTACAACGTACAAACCTCTCATCTCATGGTCGCTAAGCACACTTTATCACGAGGACTCACTCCTCTCCCAATTTGATAATGTGTAATGGTGTTCTTGTTAGATATGATGTATGCCCTTAAGGCAATGGTACGAATAATTGATTTTATTAATAAAGGGATTTAATCTTTTGTTTATATCAGTGTGTCCATATAAATTATGACAGGTTAAAATATATTCATTGATATCTGTATACAAAAGTCATTAACATATATCATAGCATGAAGTGAGAGATCATAGTTGGACTATGCTTAGAGAGATCCGCTTCATGTGCAATTACGATTATGTCTAAACTATCCCTAGTCATATTTTCATCAAGAAAGGATATTGAGGAAGTAGTAAGACTAGCATGTGGTCAACTTTCTTGGAATGGGTCCAAGTAGTTAATCTCCTATAGCTGAAGGTGGTGCCTTAAGATTGACACATGGATATATCTGGTGGATATATTGGAGACCGCAATAAGATAAACACTTGGTATATATTTAAAGGTGTTAGTGTTTATCTTTATGCAATAGTTTTGCGAATATCCTCATACTTGAGATGCTAGTTACCTTCTATGGCACTATCGTTGTACTTTGGGTCATTGCACTCATTAATTTAGGATGTCACGGGTGATTACTGGAATAGTGATGACAACATGTTGGTAAGCTATGTAGTCAGAAAGAATCCAATGCTCATGATATATTAAAGAGTTGTACCTGGCCACTTGTTGAAGTGATGATTCCTATAAACCTCTGATCAGAGTATGTGATTGATAGAAATAGTTTCTAGTCTACTTCAGTAACAAGTAAATAACTGGGATAGCTTGGAGCAACCTCACTATTAGTGGGTTAACACTTTAACCGAGCCCAACAAACCAGATGGTACTGGCAACTATTGCATTAACCGAGATTAAGTCATAAGCACAAACAATGTTTCGAGTAATGGGGGGATGGTGGATCCTTGCTAGAGGAATATTAGATTCATTTAGGGTAATCGAGTTCTATTCACGGTCTAGAACCTCGAGCCAAAAGTTCCTATAGGATAAGGATTGGTCAGGCCTTAACAGCTCAATACTTCGGGATCCTATAAGGTGACACACATTGGACCTTCATCGGACTGAGTAAAGAACTAATAGGTTTATTCTATTATAAAAATATAACATAATAATAATAATTGAATTATTATTTGGTTAGACCAAGAATTTATTTTTATCGGTAACTAATTTTATTAGGGTCATAAATAAATTAAAGTGTTGATTAAAATGATTAGATCATTTTCTGATTAAGCCAGATATTCATTTTGACCGATAACTAATTTTATTAGAGTCATAAAATAAATTAAAATATTGATTAAAATGATTTGATAATTTTGGTTAAGCCAAGAATTTATTTTGCCCGGTAACTAATTTTATTAGGGTCATTAAATAAATTAAAATGTTGATTAAAATGATTAGATCATTTTTTGGTTAAGCCATGAATTTATTTTGACCAGTAACTAATTTTATTAGGGTCATGAATAAATTAAAAGAAAAAAGAAATAAAAGAAATATATATTAAAAGGGATTTTCCCTATCCCACATTGCTAAATGTAGAGAATTTTTGCTCTCCTCCTCCCATAAAAGGAGGCATTCTCCTCCTCTTCTCAACTCATCAAGTTCACATCTTTGTGCCATTTTTCGAGAGTTTTCAGTCAGATTCTTGAGCTGAATTAGGAGATCTACTTTATCCTCGTGGATCATAGTTTGAGGATCCCAAATTATATTTTAATTTGGGGACCTCTAGTTTATATTTTCGGGTGGGTTTTCAGAGTGGTCTAGCAGCTACTCTAAACTCTGCAATTCTTCCTCATTGGGAGGTTTCGGTTGGTGGGGTTCGTGTGGATACTCATAGAGGCTATCATACACTTGGAGGCTTGTGCAAGAAGGTTCTGCTAAAACATGCTTAACTGATAAGTTTCCTTGCTTTCTCTTTTAATTATTAGGTCTTTTTCTTTAAGCATTTTTTAGACTTAATAATTATTATGCTTAGGTTGTTTTGCATGCTTAGTTTATTTTATGCTTAGGTTATAGCTTAGAGTTATAACATGCTTAGTATGAAATATATTTATGCTAGGATATAATTTAGAATTATGGTATGCCTAGCCTATGCATGCTAACCTAGGTAGAGAATTTATTTAGTCAAGACTTTAATTAATATATATGTAATTAATAGGAGTTCCTAGGGAGAATGGACAAACTTTTGAATTTCCATCATGCTTGTTATGCATGTTCAAAGTGACTGTTAGTTCCCAATAGTGGTATCGGAACCTGCCTATTTAGTACATAATTAAGTAGAAGCGAACTGAATTTTATTTCTATATGAAATGATTTAAGTTTTATTAATTGTTTGGAATAATAGAAGAACTTAGACTTTCATTTCAAGGTTAGAAAATGGATATAGATAATTTTGAATAAGCCTGCTCAATTTACTCAATATTATCAAAGAGTCAATAAATTATATAAGTTATAAGGATTATAGATGCTTTCAATTTACATGAATTGAAAGAATGAAATTTATTAGTTCAGAAGGATCCATGGTCTTCGAGTTTGTGCCCGTGTTTGTTCTGGCATGGATTGGACTTGGTGTCTTCTTCTCATAGGGCACCTATCCTACCTAGAAACCTATATCGGTGCAACTTGAATTGACCAAGAGGGGATTAAATATGAACTAATTTATTTCTAGTATATAAGATGGTGCTTATAAATGTTTCTATAATAAAGTAAAAAATTAAATTATTGAATAAAAGCTTAAAGGAAATGCAATATATATAACAAATAAATAATGTTAATAATTTTGCACATAATCTAGGTTGATGGAATAATTATAATAAAGAGCTTGAACGCACCTAAGGTTAGACCTTAGAAATTAATTCTAAAAGTCCCTGAATTAATATAAATTATTAATGTGTAACACCAATAAAATCCTAAAGAAAATATATTAAGGCAAGTTATAGTCTTCCGTACTCAAATTTATAATACAGTCTTTTCCGCTATAAAACTGTTGCACAAAGCATTCCTTTTCATCTACATCGATTGGTTATAAAAATTGAGATAGGGTCTGCCTTAACAGGACTGGGGTAGTCCACCATAAAATTAGAGGCTAGCCGCAGGACTGAGACATGTTCAAGGGGATGCTAATATAAGGGCACAGGTCCCTTGCTATTAGGGAACTTGAACAAATTAGCAATTGCATACGATGCAAATGGAATGGGTTTCCAACTACAACTTACTAATATGGCTTGACTCATAAAATTGGGGGTCATATTAGGCTAGTTGTAGATGCTACCTACTTGAAAATTTAGCTAGACTAGACTTCCCGGATTTAATAGAATGCGCTATTGTAAATTTCGAAAAATGGTAGGACAAATGTATATAATTAAAATTCCTTATATTATATACATGTACTATATACTAAAGTCTAAACAATTTTTCTTTCTCACATCTTGGTTGAAATCTTTATTTAAATACAAACGTTCACATTGATGACTAATTTTGATTGGCTCAAGCTTCAAGGGTTTGTTTAGAAATGTGAGGATAGTCCTCAAAGCCTCGGGCTTGGCATGAACATTGTACAAGCCTGAATCTAAACAATATGATGCAAGCAATTCTGCTTATAACCGATATACATGAAATACATGAAGGAAACTAGGATACAACACCTTAGAGGTTGTTAACATCCTTGTTACCTTATGTAAGTACCTGGCAGGAGACAAGGATAAATATCAAGTGAGAAGTTAGGATCCTTGTTACCTTAGCTATAGGGGCATCATAAAATCATGGACTTGAAAGTCTATGTCTTTACATCTTAGAGAAAGGATTTTCCATGGTGGAAAATTTGAACCAAAATATTTTGATAGAAATTGGTAGAACCAATTAGTATGAAATTTAAATGGTTCATATCTCAAAGAAGTAAAGGGACACTTAGTGTCTATTTTTGAAGCAGAATGGAGCAGAGTGAAGAGAAAAGTAAAAGGAATACTAAGAATTTTGTCTAAGTGCAAAATGATTGTTTTCAATATGAAATATTGGAAAGAAGATCTTCATTTCAACATGGAATATTGGAAATAAGATCAAAATGGCTAAAGTCTCATAGCATGAGAAGAGGAGGCCTGAAGCTTCCAGTTCAAGATGTTTGATATTGAGAATTTCTACATCTCAAGGGAATTCTAAATTGGTATGGAATACCTAATTAGAATCATATATCCATGTGAAGGTATAAATATTGTTGAGAAGTAGAGGTTTGGCAAAAGGTGAGTTGTACCTACGGAAAATCATTAAGGCTTGCTAGCTACTAATGATGTAGGAACTTAAAATCTCCATTTGACTAAATTTGTAAAAGGATAAAATTCAATTGTCATTATAAAATATTAGTTCCTGCTTCACAGCAGATGGAATTTTATTCCAATTTGATAAAAGGTGTTATAAAAAATATGAATGATATTTTAGTGTAATATGACAAATGATATTTTGTAATTACAAAAATCATATTCTAAATATAAACGATGCTAAGAGAAAATTAGATAATGAGAAATCTTTCTACTTATGGAACTGTTGTTTAGGCCATATAAACAAAGATCACTTAACTAAGTTATACAATCGTGAAGACTTAGGCCCAATAGGCGTGGGGTCTTATGGTGATTGCGAACCTTGTTTAAAAGGAAAAATGATGAAGTTAGCCTTTAAAGGTAAGGGTGAACGAGCCACAAGCACAATGGAGCTTATACATACTGATGTATGTGGTCCAATGAGTGTTCAGGCAATGGGAAGATACTCCTATTTCATAACCTTTATTGATCATTATTCACAATATGGTTATCTATGTCGGGAAACAATGATCCAGATAACAATCTAAAAATAAATCCGGATCAAGTTTGAAAGAAACAAAAACAAGTTATGTAATACTCCAAAATCCAAATGAAAATATCCGGACAAAGATCAAGACACAAGTCATCCAATGAAGAAATTAAATACCTAAGCACTAGAGGAAATCATCCGGACAAAGTTTGGAAAGGAAACAAACTTCTGTCCTTCAAGACTAGCATCCGGAAGAACTGATTGAAGCTATCTCCAGAAGAAGATAGATCTAGAGAATATAGGTTTAAAAGACATCCGGAAGACCTATATTTCAAACATAGGGAAAGATACAAAATATAACTTTCCCTCCATCCTTTTGGTCTCCAAGTCAAAGATCCTTTCCCCTCTAGAAAGAGAAAAAAAATTGATAGCTCACATTTTTTGAGAAAGGACAAAAGGACTGATACCAGACAGAAACAGAGAACTACGTTTTTCACCTAGACTAATAAGGATACGCATGGAGCTCACACCAAAAAGCAAACGGTATAAAAGTTGGTGCATCATAAAATGACAAGATAAATTATCACTGACAACTTTCTAGCCTTAATCCCAAGATTTCAAACGAGTCAAAATAGAGTCTAACAGATTGATCAACGGCTCCGGAAGCTCCACATCTTGACCTGATCAAGGGTGAAGATTGGATGAAAGCTCACAAACCACAACGGCTACATTTATGATCAAAGCCTATAAAAGAAGCTCTTCACTAAATGAGATAGTTAAATTGGTTGATTTACAAAAAGCAAGTGACAAAGAATACTCATTCAATTAGTTCATATAATCCCTCCAAGAACCCTTTGATTCAAAATCTATTGTAAGGATTCCTAAGTAGGCTATAAACTTACGGAACTCCAAACCAAACCTTTGATAGAAACCAAAGTGTAAAGATCTCCAACCTGGGTGAGTTGTGAGATTGGGATACAACTTAAAGTTAGTGCTTTAAGCGGCAACTCCCTATAGGACTTAGCTTAGATTCAGGGTAGAAGGCTAAGTGGTATATCCTATAAAAGACTCAAAGGACTCAGCTAGGAGTTGGCACTTCTAGTGGTATATCCTACATTCGGAAGGGGTTACCATCCGGAGACAAATTGTAAGGCTTGATTCCTGCCAGTTAGAAAGGAATCCACAAGTGGAAAACCTCAGAGGAAGGAAACTCCAGGGACTAGAGTAGGTGGGTCTGAACCAAGATAAAAACCTTCCGTGTTTGATTTCTTTAACTTTCATTTATTGCATTATATTGTCATAACTACATCATCCGGATCATATTCAAACACGCTACACTAAGACTCTTTAAAGTCTTTATATTCCATGAAAAAGGGTCATTCACCTCCTCTGACCTCTCAAAGACCCTCACATGGACTAATTAGTGGCATCAGAGCAACTGCTCAAACTAGAGATCTAACAATCTCGAGCTAAAGGTCCATATATTTTGATTCACATATCAAAATGAGTTTCCAAAACTCGTAACTCCTTCCCGAGGGTTTGTCTGTTACTCATACTCTACTCTTCATCGGTGAACACTATACGTTTTAGAAAAATCGGATGAAGAACTTCATCAATTCACAAAGTTTGCAAGCATGGTTAGTTATAAAAGATGGTCCATATGAGCCTACTTATGAAGTAGAGGGTATTACTACCCGAAAGCCATTAAGCATGTGGGATGAGAATGACTTTAACAAGTTGCAAGAAATGCAAATGCTATTAACATGCTTCATTATACTCTTAGTGCAGCTGAATTCAATATGATATCTGGATGAGAGACTATAAAAGAGATATGGGAGAAGTTGGGAGTAACCTATGAAGGAACCACCAAAATAAGAGAAGTTAAGTTTGATCTACTCTAATAAAAGTTTGAATCCTTTAAGATGGAGACTAAAGAATCAATCAGCAGCATGCATACTAGATACACCAATCTAGTGAATCATATGAAGAGGCTGGGAAAGGAGATTCTAGAAGTAAAAATGGTCAAGAAAGTGCTCCAGAGTCTCACCTAGAAATGGGACAATAAAAAGACTGCTATTGAGGAAGCTCATGAATTAAACTTTTACAGTTATGACGAACTCATTGGTAATCTTCTAACCTAAGAATTGTCCTTGAAAAGGTATAGCCAACAAGAAAAGAAGCCTAAGGAGAAAAAGAAGGCCATTGCTCTTAAGGCAGAATCCACCGGATTTGCTTCATCCGAAGAGGAAGAAAAAATAAATGAATCAATGAGCACCAAAGATAAGCTTGCTCTACTAACTAGAAGGCTAATTTGATTTATATAAAAGAAAGATAGAAGGAAATAAAAAAGGTATGAATCCCGGAAACCAAGAGAAGGCACCTTTGGAAGAGACAAGCCCAGAAGGAATCTGAAAGAAAAGAAGGATCCAGAGAAAGAAGCTGCTTGTTTTGAATGTGGTGAGAAAGGCCACTTCAGAACAAAGTGCCCTAAGCTCAAGAGAACCAAGAAGTTCAAAAAGAAGGCAATGGTTGCTACTTGGAGCAATATTGAAGAAAGTAGCGGCTCATCTTCAACAGAAGAAGAGGAAACTACAAACTATGCGTTCATGGCTCTAACTGACCCAGAAGTAGAGCAATCCGAAAGGAATGCCTCCAAGCAAGAAATAATGGAAATTAAAGAATTAGAATCAGATACAACAAACACTGAGGTAAATTCTTCTTTTAATTCTCCCTCTAATCTTGATCTTGCTAGAGCTCTATCTATTATAATCAAGGGTGTGAAGAAGAATGCAAGAGCAATAAAGTCCCTTAAAAGAGCAGTAATGGAGTTAGCAGAAGATGCGGAAGTAATGGTACAAGAAATCAATTTGGTTAGAGCAACCAAACATATAGATGTTGTGGAGGAGAGATTCCTGAAGAATGAATTCCAGATCCTAAGTGCAAATGTAATGGGACTGGAGAGAGAAATCAATCTATTAAAGGAAGTATCCAGGAAGAGGCCAGAGTCAAAAGCTCTAAGAAGAGATAATCATCCTTCTGCTCAGAATAGATTCCAAAAGACCCCTAATCAAAGAATGAAGGAAGTTAGCAGGCAGCCATACTCAAAGATATACTGTTGCTCAAAAGGAAAAGGCTAAGGTAGCCTATAACCAATAACCTATTAAACAAAGAAGAAATTGTAGAGCTGAAGTTGCTCCCCCAACCAACTTTCGGATTTATACCGGACCATCCACCAGTGTGCAAGAAGCTGGGTACAAAGGCAACGACAGAATGAAGGATCTGGAGAAGATCAGCGAGAAGTAAAAGCAAAACATACCCATTTCAGGGTGCATGTTTTATGGAAAAAATAATCATATAACTAAATCATATAGATTAAAGAACGGTTATTATAATGTTTACCCTTGGCGTGAGATGGTTATTAACCTGAGAGGACCTAAATCTGATTGGTTACCCAAAACTCACTTGATCTATTTTACAGGTATGCCTTAGATCTACAGTAGATCAACACACTTGGTATATTGATAGTGGTTGCTCAAGGCACATGACAGGTGATGAGAAGACCTTCATCACATTAACCCGGAAGAAGGGAGGCAAAGTAAGCTTTAGAGACAATCAAAAGGGACAGATCATTGGCCATGGAACCATTATATCTAAATTAAAAATAGAAGATGCCTTATTGGTTGATGGACTAAAATTCAACTTGCTAAGTGTGGCCCAACTCTGTGATAAAGGAAGAAAAGTCACATTTGATTTCGGAGGCTGCTCAATCTATGATTGTAAGTCCAATCAACTCATTCTCTATGCACAAAGAGTAAATAATGTCTATTCTGTAAATATTAAAAATGATAAAAAAGAATATCTGCTTGGTGTCTAAAGAAGAAGAATCGTGGCTATAGCACCGGAGGTTAGGACATGTCAGCATGAACCTCCTGTCCAAACTAGCCCGAAAGGAATTGGTTGTGGGTTTGCCTAAGGTTGCTTTTGATAAAGATCATTTATGCACTGCATATCAATTGGGCAAACAGCATAAGAAAAGTTTCCCTTCCATCATATACATTCCTTCCAAAAGAGCACTTGAGCTCTTACATATTAATCTCTTTGGTCCAATCAAGCCATTGAGTTTAGATAGAAGAGAATACACATGGTCATTGTAGATGACTATTCTTGATATACCTAGGTTCTCCTGCTAACAAGCAAGGATGAAGCTTTTGACCAATTCTTCAAAACATTCATTCGGATAAAAGTAGAACAGGGAATAAGCATTGCACGCATCCAGAGTGATAATGGTGGAGAATTAAAAAATAAGCATTTTGCTAATTTTTGTGACTCCAAGGGCATTGAACACAAACACTTCTTAACAAAATGGAGTTGTTGAGAGGAAGAATAGGAGCATAGTTGAGATGGCTAGAACAATGCTTAGTGAAAATTATTTGACAAAATATTTTTGGTGTGAGGCCGTAAATACAACATGCTATATATTGAATAGAGATCTCATTAGAAACACCATCAAAAAGACCCTATATGAAATCTGGAAGGGAAGAAAACCAAAAATTGGGTATTTCAAATAATTCAGATGTAAATGCTACATCCTTAATGATAGAGAACAACTATGAAAATTTAATCCTAAATCTGATGAAGCAATTTTCCTTGGCTACTCAACATATGGTAAGGCTTACAGAGTCTTCAATAAATGAACCCACTGTGGTAGAGTCAATACATAAAGATTTTGATGAGACTAACACTACATGAAAGAAAAGCTGCACTCCGAAAGATCAAGTTCTAGAAGCTGAAAAATCTGGAAAAAAGGAGGAAGCAGGAAATCCTAATTCATTTCAAATCAAGAAGTACAAAGAGAAAGATGAAGGAATATCCTTTGATCCAAAGGTATAACAAGTTAATCTCAACGCATTGGAGATTGACTTTAATGAAGGCCAAGAAGGAATGGTTGAAGCTAAAATGGAGCAAGTCCCAGTTCAACGTGAAGGCCTACAAAGAGAGATCCGGACCCATAGTGATCATTCTATCAAAAATATTCTAGATGATGTTCAGAATCTAGTTAGAACTAGAGGTCAGCTCAGCCGGATGATGAGCCATGCCGCCTTTGTCTCTCTCATAGAGCCAAAGAAATTTCAAGATGATGAAGGAAATGAAAGCTAGATGATAGCGATGCAGGAAGAGCTAGATCAATTCACTAGGAATGATGTATAGGATCTTGTTCCCACTCCTAAAGGAAAATCAATCATTGGCACTAAATGGGTGTTTCAGAACAAGCTTGACGAATCCAGAGTAGTGGTGAGAAATAAGGTAAGACTAGTTGCCCAAGGCTACAACCAGTAAGAAGGAATTGATTTTGAAGAAACTTTTTGCTCCTGTAGCAAGGCTGGAAGCAATCCGGATCCTATGTGCTTTTGTATCATTCATGGGGTTCACATTATACCAAATGGATGTCAAAAGTGCATTTCTAAATTATGTGATCTAAGAAGAAGTCTATGTTAAGCAACCACTCGGATTTGAAGATCCAAAGCATCCAGATCATATCTATAGGCTGAAGAAAACTCTCTATGGATTAAAGCAAGCACCAAGAGCCTGGTATGAAAGATTAACCTTATTCCTCATATCCAAGGGATATACTAGAGGCAAGGCAGACACCATACTATTTATCAAAAAGAAGAAAAATGATATTATTCTAGTCCATATCTATGTGGATGATATCATTTTTAGAGCCACTAATGAAAGGATGTGTGAAGAATTCAGCTCTTAAATGCAGAAGGAATTTGAGATCTCCATGATGGGAGAGCTCAACTTCTTCCTTGGTCTCCAGATCAAGCAAAGTCCAAATGGGATTTTCATTAACCAATCAAAGTATACCAAGGAGATCTTGAAAAAGTTTGAAATGGACAAAAGCAAGCCTATGTCCACTCCAATGGGATCAGACACAATCTTATCCGAGGACTGTGAAGGAGAAGATGTTGATCAGAAGCTCTATAGAGGAATGATTGGTTCACTATTATACTTGACAGCTAGTAAACCTGACATACACTATACAGTTTGCTACTATTCGAGGTATCAAGCCAATCCTAAGGATTACCATCTCAAGGTAGTTAAAAGAATCCTCAGATACCTCCTAGGAACCACTGAGGTTGGGTTATGGTATCCTAGTAATGGAGATTTCACACTCCAAGGGTTCACTAATGCAGATTATGGTAGAGATACTCTTTAGAGAAAGAGTACATCCAGAGTCTGCCATTTTCTTGGAGATTACTTAGTATTATAGTATAGTAAGAAGCAAACTTCAGTTGCCTTATCTACTACAGGAGCAGAGTATATGGCAACTAGAATTTGTGTTGCTCAACTCCTATGGATGAAACAACAACTTGAAGATTATGGAGTGCAATCCAGACGTGTAGATGTTATGTATGACAACTAAAGTGCTATTGATGTGTCAAAAAATCTGCTAGTCTATAGTGGGATGAAGCATGTCAATATAAGGCATCATTTCATTCGGGATCACGTGATGAAAAAGGATGTTGCATTGGTATATGTCCGAACCAATGAACAGAGAGCTGACATCTTTACTAAGCCCTTAAGTAAAGATCAATTTGGGAAGTTAAGGGAGGCCATTGGTATGTCAAATCCAATTTAATGAAAATTCGGAAGAGAATCCATGGTCAATTAAGACTCCTGTCAAACTGGATAATTTAGAATAGAGGTAACTGCCTATACAAGCCTAATCCAGAGGAAAGTATGCAACGTCAGCAGATAAGAAGGATAAACGGTAGAAAAAGTGCTTTAAAGGTAATTGCTACTTTTTGAATTTCAAAAGTCTATTGGTGGTTACATGCGTGGTAAATTGGATAGTTATTTTCAAAATAGATAGTCCACATTCTTCGGTTAAACTGAACTTACCTTTGTCCAAATATTTTGACTGCCATGTCATCAATCCAGTCAAACAACCGTCATCCGGATTACCAAAATACCCTCACTTTGAAGACTCTATAAAAACCCCCTAAAGTTCATCCTCATCTTCACGCGAGCAACATACTCTTACTGTTACTCTACAAATTTGAAAACTTAGAACCCTAATTTCTTTAAATCCTTCCAAATGGCAGCAATCAATACGTCATAAACACCTAAAATCCTTCCTAGTAAGAACATCTTAGAGTCTGATCTGAAAATTCTGATTTCACTCCCTTAAACCTAAAACCTATCGAATCAGTGATTCCTACTGATTATCTCGGTGATGAATACCTCTTTTAAACTACCCCCTACTCAACCTTGATTGAGGGTCAAAATTTGGGTGATTTTTTAAAAATAAACTGCCCTACCTACCCTGTTCTCGTCTAAGAATTCTATAAGAATCTTTGTACACATAACCACTACGATGACCTACGAACAAAAGTTCAAGGGAAGGACATCACCATCACCCTAGAATTTTTGAAAAGCGCTTTAACATGAAGAACTCTAAAGTCTTGATGAGGAAAGATGGAGAAAAAATGGGTGTTGACCATACCCCAAAACTCTGGCTTCATGAGAACTACTTTTGGGATAAGTTCTCTACCCATTTCCTAAAAACCCCAAGGTACTTGCAACATGCCATGGCGAAGGTTGATGAAGCTGATACTGATCAGGAAGGGATCCCTGACTATAGTGTCTTCCTTTCAACACTATATCCTGCAGAACTAGGTTGGATGCATAGAAGTTGATTGGCCGGTACTCATCATCAGCTATCTCAAAAGCCCCGCAAACTCTTATAGTGCTCTCATCACTCGGATCCTCCAAGCTACTGGAGTTGATCTCATCGGATTTGATGGTTTATCCAAAAAAGCCATCCTTAAAAAGAACTTCAAGAATCTCTGGTATAATTAGAAATAGGATGAGGAAAAGGCCAAGCAAAAGAGGGATGAGAAGAGAATAAAGGCCCGTAAAGCTGTTGATCCGAAAGCACTAGCCCCTACTCCTAATAAACCCAGAACCACTAAAGCTAAAGCTCAAAAGCAAATAGAAGTGGTTTCAGAAGAGGTCGATGAGGACTCTTTGCCCCTCACTCAGATTCTAAAAGGGAGTTCAGAGAAGCCTAGGCCCAAGGGGAGATTGATTAAGGCCGCATTAAAGAAGGTAAGGAATGTAATTGATGAAATTACTGCCAAAGCAGATGAGGCCGGAAGGAGGAAAGCCAAGAGAACATTGGCTGAAATGAAAGCAACCAAGGATGATGAGGAGACAGAGGATGAGGCTCCTGAACAAAAGAAGCTCAGAAGAAAGGGGTTAACTTATGATGGAGCCATTGCTGCCTAAGAGAAGAAGTCTAATGAAGGAAGGAGACTAGCTGGAATAGTGGTAAATGAAGAAGCAAAGAAGTATAGGGAGAAATCTGCTTTGGAAAAAGCAAAATTAAGCAAAGGGAAAAATGTGCCCGGAGCAACAGAGATAGTAGTGGAAGATGATGAATAGTATGTAATAATGCAAGCTGCCATCAGGGAGAACACCAAAATAAATCGATAAAGAACATAAGGTCCAAGTGCTTCATATGGAGTAAATCTAGCCCTTGTACCTCTAATTTTAGTGAGTCCTGATGAGATGGACACATTGTCCAAAATCCTTGAAGCTGGTTCATTTATTTTTGCCTCCCATAAAGAAGATAAACCAGAGAATCTACTCGAATCCAATACTCCAATAATAAATCTTGAAAGTCCTAAAAAGGCATTGGAGAAGGGTGTTGAGGAAAATATTAACACGCCTGGGGGGAGAAAAGATAAGTCCTGAAAAGGCTTCTATAATAACCATTGAGGACACTTCCAACATGCTTGAAGAGTGAACTATAAGTCCTATACAGGCACTTGTAGGAGTTATTGAGGATAGTTCCAACCATCCAGAGGGTAGGCTGGAAGAAGAAAAGCAGGAAGTTAAAGATGATCAGAATCAGACGCTACAAACTAATGAGGTAACCCCTGCTCTACTTCATCTTGATTCTGATCTTGATGCTATTCATGATGAAAATAGGCATAACTTAGCTACAGACTCTCACAATGTCACTAAGGATATAGTGCCAAACCCAGACGATATAACTTTAGAGGAGGGAGCGAGTCTGAGTTCCAAAGGGCACACTTCTGAAGTGGACCCTATGGGCGAGGCTCATCCAGAGGAATAGATGGAGGAGGATAAGGAAGAAGAAAAAAGTGATGATGATGAGGAGGAAGAAGAGAGCTCTAGCTCAAAAGAAACTTAAAAGGAAGAGCAAAATCAGTCCTCCGAAAGCAGTTCAAGCTCTGGAGATGAATCCACCTCATCCGGAGAAAAGTGACCCCTCATTGCCAATCTAATCAAGATTCCCACTGCCAACACCAAAAAGGCTAAAGTTACGGCTGCACTACCTACTTTAAGAAGCATCATAGGAGGAACAAGAGGAAGGGTATGTCAAGCAGAGCCTTCGAGGCATCTGCACACACTTAAAATCCATTGAAGCAGTGCTTTATGAAGAGTTCTAGTCCTTGACTATTCAGAAGGAGTTGGGCGAAATTAAGGAGAGTTTGAAAAGCCTTCCTTGAATTAAGAAGCAAGTTATGGAATTTTCCACTCCTGGCGCTATAGCTGAAGCCTCTCTAACTCAAATCCAACCAATTTTGAATGAGCTCAAAGAAAGCACCACTACAGCAAATCAGACTGCCAGTCAAGCCAATACCTTAGCCTTTGACAACTGTACAACTATTATTGAAAGAATGTCCTTATCCGCCACTGACCTAGCCACCAAAATAAGGGACTACATTGATTCCAAGTTTGAAAGCTTGACAAAATTCATGGAAGAAAGAGACCTGAAACCTACTCTTTCCAACTTGGAAACTGGTCAAAAAGTGACCCAAGACATGCTTGCTCACTTCATAGATGACACAGTTCCCAAACTCAAAGAAAGGATCCTTGATGATATGGGTGATAAGACGCAGTCTAGAAATTCCGGGATCAAACGATTGATCAATGAATGGAAGAAGTCAGTTCCCAAAGAAATAAAGGATCAAACTAAATCACTTCATAATATCCGGAAGGGGATCTCAGAGGATATAACTTTACTCTAAACTAGATTCAATAATCTATCTATCTCCGACCCTCTTCCCCTCTGACTATTCCAGTAAGCCAGCTCATTCCCGTGCTGTACAATCTCGTTCAAGCCATAGGGGACTCTGAATTCATGAGCCAGAAAGGTACGACTACTCTTATCAAGGCCATGTTCCCCTATTTTGATCGCAAATACCAGGACCATATTTTGCGAATTCTTCCCCAAGTCTCACAATCCTATGATCAACTCCGGAGATCTCTTCACCCTTATTATTTGACTCCGCCTATAGTTGATCACATCATTGATGAACGGGCAAAAGGCAACAAGGATTACTCTATCTACTCCTTTGCTTGGCAGCAGTCTTAGGATAAGCGAACCTACATGGTTATTGATCCCCTTGATTGAAGCAAATAGGGGGAGGAAGATCCAAGTCATCAAAGGGAAGAAAGTGGGAATGGCAAAGGCAAAATGATACAAGTCAGAAAGAGCGGACCTTCCGGAGAGGTAGTTAAGCTAGCTAGATGATATTGTAATACTTGTGTATTAGCTAGATTCACTTTATATGTATTTCTGTAATTTGTAATTATGAACTTCATGATGTTAACCATTATTAACAGCAGAAGTATATATGAAGTGAAGTACTTAACTATCAAAATAAATGCTTCTAAAGTACAATCTGTAATTGTACTAAAACAAACTTAGAAGCTAGAATTACAAAATCATCGGGGAGTTAAAAGAGTTAGGATGCTAGAATTATGGGGGAACATTGTAAATGACTAAGTATCAAGAATCATACTTAGTTTATATACCCCTGTCCTATGCTTGGTTGACTTAGGTTTTTGTTTCCATCAAATGGGGGAGATTAATGGGAAACAATGATCTGGATAATAATCTAAAAACAAATCTAGATCAAGTTTGAAAGAAATAAAAACAAGGTATGTAATACTCCAAATCCAAATGGAAATATCCGGACAAAGATCAAGACACAAGTCATCTATTGAAGAAATTAAATACCTAAGCACTAGAGGAAATAATCTGGATAAATTTTGGAAAGGAAACAAACCACTGTCCTTCAAGACTAGCATCCGGAAGAACTGATTGAAGCTATCTCTGGAAGAAGATAGATCCGAAGAATGTAGGTCTAAAAACATCTGGAAGACCTATATTTCAAACATAGGGAAATATAAAAACTATAACTTTCCCTCTATCCTTTTAGTCTCCAAGTCAAACATCCTTTCCCCTCTAGAAAGACCAAAAAAATTGACAGCTCACATTTTCAGAGAAAGGACAAAAGGACTTACATCAGACAAAAAAAGAAAACTACCTTTTTCACCTAGACCAAAACGGACGCCCGTGGAGCTCACACCAAAAAGCAGACAATAGAAAAGTTGGTGCATCACAAAATGACAAGCTAAACAATCACTGAAAACTTTCTAGCCTCTATCCTAAGATTTCAAATGGGTCAAAATAGAGTCTAATGGATTGATCAACGACTTCGGAAGCTCCACATCTCGACCTGATCAAGGGTTAAGATTGGATGAAATCTCACCAACCACAATGGCTACATTTATAATCAAAGTCTATATAAGGAGCTCTTCAACAAATGAGAAGGTTAAACTGGTTGATTTACAAAAAGCAAGTGATAAAGAATACTCATTCAATTGGTTGATATAATCCCTCCAAGAACCCTGTGATTTAAAATCTGTTGTAAGGATTCCTAAGTAAGTTATAAACTTACGGAACTCCAAACCAAACCTTTGATAGAAACCAATGTGTAAAGATCTCCAACCTAAGTGAGTTGTGAGATCGGGATAAAACTTAAATTTGGTGGTTTAACCTGGAACTCCCTGTAAGACTCAGCTTAGATTCAGGGTAGAAGGCTAAGTGGTATATCCTATAAAAGACTCAAAGGACTCAGCTAGGTGTTGGTGCTTCTAGTGGTATATCCTACATCTGAAAGGGATTACCATTCGAAGACAAATTGTAAGGCTTGATTCCTGCCAGTTGGAAAGGAATCCACTAGTGGAAAAGCTCGAAGGAAGGAAACTCCGGGGACTGGAGTAGGTGGGGCTAAACTAGGATAAAAACCTTCTGTGTTTGATTTCTTTAACTTTCTTTTATTACATTATATTGTCATAACTGCATCATTCGGATCCATTATCTGGATCATATTCAAACACGCTACACTAAGACTCTTTAAAGTCTCTATATTCCACAAAAAAGGGTCATTTACCCCCCTCTGACCTCTTAAAGACCCTAACAGGGACCAAGAATCTGTACTTAATCAAGCATAAGTTTGAAATTTTTGATAAGTTCAAAATATTTAGAAACGAAGTAGAGAAACAACTTGAGAACAGTATTAAAGCACTTTGATCTGATCGAGGTAGGGAATACTTAAGTCAAGAGTTTCAGGATTATCTAAAAGAAAATGAGATAGTTCTCCAGTGGACTCCTCCTTACACGCCCCAACACAATGGAGTGTCTGAAAGGAGAAATCAAACTTTATTAGATATGGTTCGGTCCATAATGAGCTAAGCATATCTCAGTAAATCTTTTTAGGGATATACACTAAAGAGCAGAGTTTATGTATTGAACAGAGTTCCTTCTAAATCAGTTGATTTTACACCTTATAAAAGATGGTGTGATAAAAGGCCATCTTTGAGTCACCTAAGAGTATGGGGTATCATGCTATGGTAGAGAGGATAGCATTAGATAAGCTGGAAGCCAAATTTGATAAATGTCTGTTCATAGGATATCTAAAGAAAACTATTGGATATTTATTTTACCAATCCGAGGCACAGAAAGTATTCGTATCTCGGAGTGCTCACTTTTTAGAAAAGAAACACTTACTTGAAAAAGTTAGTGGGAGCAATCTTGAATTGGAAGTTCAAGAGGAAGAAATAAACAATCAAGTCATTGACCCTATTCAAGATACATAAGAAGGTGTGATCTATAGAAACATAATCATTGCAAAGATTAGGTCGTATTCATAAAGGTCCTGAGAGATATGGTTTATCATCACCGATGATAGGGAACTATATCTTATGGAGGATAATGAACCAGGAACCTATGATAAAATAATGAAGAGCTCGAATTCTGATAAATGGCTTAAAGCCATGAAATCAGAAATGGATTCCTTGTATAAACACCAAGTTTTGAATTTGGTTGATGCACTGGAAGAGGTGAGACCTATCGGGTGCAAATGGGTCTTTGAGAAGAAGACTAACATGGAAGGTAATGTGATTACCTATAAGGAAAGGTTGGTTGTTAAAGGTTATAGTCAACGTGAAGGTATTGACTATAATGAAACTTTCTCACCAGTAGCCATGCTTACATCCATAAGAATACTCCTGGCTATTGCTACTCATTATAATTATGAGATTTAGAAGATGGATGTTAAAACATCATTCCTTAATAGGGATTTGGACCGGTATGTGTATATGATGCAACCCGAGGGTTTTTGCATCTCAGAATGGATCAAAGGTATGCAAACTGTAAAGGTTTATTAATGGACTTAAGCAAGCATCCAAGAGTTAGAATATTAGGTTTGATCAGAAATCCATGAACTGGATTTCTGTCCAAACATTAATAAGCCCTGTATTTACAAGAAGGTTGGTGGGAGTGCAGTCTAGTATTATATGTCGATGACATTCTACGAATAAGAAACAACATTTCTCTTCTTAAAAGTATTAAAATATGGTTGTCTAGAAAGTTCTCCATGAAAGACCTTGGAGAAGCAGCATTTATACTAGGTATAAAGATCTATAGAGATAGATCCAAGCAGCTGTTAGGTCTTTCTCAAAGTACATATACAGACAAGGTTCTGAATAGGTTCAAACTTGAGCATTCTAAGAAGTGTTATCTGCCGATGACAAAGGGGATTAACCTATCTATGGCTGAGTGTTCTAAGACAGCTCAAGAGAGAATGCGCATGAAGGATATACCCTATGCATTTATAATAGGATCCATCATGTATGCTATGATATGTAATAGGCCGGATGTCTCTCAAGCTTTGAGCTTTACGAGTAGATATTAATCAGATCCAGGTGAAAAGCACTAGATGGTCGTCAAGGCAATTCATAAGTACGTGAGAGGGACTAAAGATGAGTTCTTGATATATGGAGATGGTGACCTCACAATTAGAGGTTACACTAATGCGAGTTTTCAATCTTTTAAGGATGACTTTAAGTCTCAGTCAGGTTTTATGTATGCATTAAATGGAGGGGCAGTACGTTGGAAGAGTTCTAGGGAAGAAACTACTGCTGATTCAACCACGGAATCTGAATACATTGCTACATGTGAAGTAGCAAAAGAAGTTATCTGGTTAAAGAGATTTATTGGTGATCTCGGTGTGGTACCTGAGATTATTGATCCAATTACTTTGTTTTGTGATAATCGTGGTGCTATAGCTCAGGCAAAAGAACCACGGTCTTACAAAAAAAATACATGTATCCAAAAAGTATCATATAATCAGGGAGATTATTGATACCAAGATGATAAGATTAGAAGATGTCCCCACTGATCAGAACCTCACGGATGGTCTGACGAAGCCATTGACACAAGTCAAACATGACCAGCATGTGAAAGCACATGGATTAAGACATATGGCTAATTGGCCTTGGTACAAGTTGGAGTTTGTTAGATATGATGTATGGCCTTAAGGTAATCAGGGCGATATATCTTAATTATGTAATGATATGAATAATTCATTTTATTAATAAAGATATTTAATCTTTTGTTTTTATCAGTGTGTCCATGTATATTATGACTGGTTAAAATATATTCATTGATATATGTATACAAAAGTCCTTGACATATATCATAGCATGAAGTGAGAGATCATAGTTGGAATATACTTAGAGAGATCTGCTTTATGTGCAATTATAATTATGTCTAAACTATCTCTAGTCATATTTTCATCAAGAAAGGATATTGATGAAGTAGTAAGACTAGCATGTCGTCAACTTTCATGGAATGAGTCCAAGTAGTTAATCTACTATAACTGAAGGTAGTGCCTTCAGATTGACACATGGATATATCTGGTGGATATATTGGGGACCGCAATAAGATAAACACTTTGTATATATATCAAGGTGTTAGTGTTTATCTTTATGCAGTAGCTTTGTGAATATCCTCATACTTGAGATGCTAGTTACCTTGTGTGGTACTATTGCTATACTTTGGGTCATTCCTATGCACTCATTAATTTAGGATGTCACGGGTGATTACGGGTATAGTGATGACAACACTTTTGTAAGCTATATAGTTGGAAAGAATCCATCGCTCTTGATATATTAAGGAGTTATACCTGGCCACTTGTTGAATTGATGATTGCTATAAACCTCTGATCAGAGTATGTGATTGATAGAAATAGTTTCTAGTCAAACACATTATGGTAAAAAGCAATATACTTCGGTAATAAGTAAATAACTGGAATACCTTGGAGAAACCTCGCTATTAGTGGGTTAACACTTTAACTGAGCCCAACAAACCAGATGATACTAATATTAAAAAATGGAAGGAGTTCATTACATTGGGAAACTATTGCATTAACTGGGATTAAGTCATAAGCACAAATGACATTCTGAGTAATGGGAGATGGTGGATCCTTGCTAGAGGCGTACTAGAGTCGTTTAACGCAATCGAGTTTTATTCAAGGTCTAGAACCTCGAGTCAATAATTCCTATAGAACAAGGATTGGTCAAACCTTAACAATTCAATACTTCGGGATCCTATAAGGTCACACACATTTGACCTTCATCGGATTGAGTAAATAATTAATAGATTTATTTTATTACAAAAATATAACATAACAATAATAATTGGATTATTATTTGGTTAGACCAAGAATTTATTTTTACCGGTAATTAATTTTATTAGGGTCATAAATAAATTAAAGTTTTGATTAAAATGATTAGATCATTTTCTGGTTAAGCCAGATATTTATTTTGACCAGTAACTAATTTTATTAGGGTCATAAATAAATTAAAATGTTGATTAAAATGATTAGATCATTTTTTGGCTAAGCCATGAATTTATTTTGACCGGTAACTAATTTTATTAGGGTCATTAAATAAATTAAAATTTTAATTAAAATGATTAGATCATTTTTTGGTTAAGCCAGAAATTTATTTTGACTGGTAACTAATTTTATTATGGTCATGAATAAATTAAAAGAAAGGAGAATTAAAAGAAATACATATTAAAAGAGATTTTTCCTATTTCACATTACTAAATGGAGAGCATTTTTGCTCTCCTCCTCCTATAAAAGGAGACATTCTCCTCCTCTTCTCAATACATCAAGTTCGCATCTTTGTGGCATTTTTTTAGAGTCTTCAGTGATGATTCTCGAGCCGATATAGAAGAACTTTTTGATCATCGCGGATCATAGTTTGAGGATCCTAAATTATAGTTTAATTTAGGGACCTCTAGTTTATAGTTTCGGGTGGATTTTCGGTGTGGTCTAGAAGCTACTTGAAACTCTGCAGTTCTTCCTCATTGGGAGATATCGGTTGGTGGAATTCGTGCGGATAATCATAGGGGCTATCATACACTTGGGGGCTTGTACAAGGAGGTTCTATTAAAGTACACTTCAACTGGTAAGTTTCCTTTCTTTCTCTTATAATTATTAGGTCCTTTTCTTTAAGCATTTTTAGACTTAACAATTATTATGCTTAGGTTATTTTGCATGCTTAGTTTATTTTATGTTTATATTATAGCTTAGAGTTATAACATGCTTAGTATAAAATATATTTATGCTAGGATATAATTTAGAATTATGGTATGCCTAGCCTATGCATGCTAACCTAGGTAGAGAAATTATTTAGTTAAGGCTTTAATTAATTTATATGCAACTAATAGGAGTTCTAGGGACAATGGACGAAATTTTGAATTTTCGCCATGCCTGTTATGCATGTTCAAAGTGAATGTCAATTCCCAACAGTTCTTTCCTTTTACCTTTATATAGTGGCGCATATCTATTCTCATGAATATAAACTAACATGATGTAAAGGTTTTAGTTATAATGCACCTTATTTATCATTGTTCTACTTCAAGAACTACCTTTAGCTATTCAAACTGAACATGACCCATCATCATCTGAACTACACAATTCTTACCTGATTACTTCTTGAATTCGGTACACATTATTCCATACAATGTGACTTTCGTTGTTACTTAAACAAGTCGATTTATGATTTTGAACAGGTTCCCAAATTACACGGTATTTTCAAAATCAATCTCATCCTAGTCTGTACCCTCGAGGTAATACTAGGGTAAACACCGATGTGAGTAGGTGACTTCTCTGTCCGACATGCTATGAACGAAAATAATGTATGTACAAAATATAAAACACACAAACATATATATTGCTCATACAATAAAACTTATTTGTTTCAAAACAATATCGTTCACAATTTAAAAGATATAATAAATGAGGTAACCCCGAATAAGCATTATATAAGTGTATTTAACCATTTAATATATTTTACATATACATCTTTAGGGACATGCCTTGTAAACAAATTTGCAAGCATGTAATACGTAGACAAATACCTCATGATGACCACTCCTCGTGTACTTTCGATATCCTTATACCTTAAATGATATTTCGGGTCTACCGTATAAGATATCAATGTTTGACTATTACTTGTAAATAGCCAATTGTTATTTGGAGCACTTAGCATAAATGACTCGCTAGCCACTATAGCCAAACAATTTGTTGGACCATGATTGGAAAAACACGATCTCATCTTTAGCGTTAGCCAATCTGCTTCTTAGTGTCATATAAGGTCTATTTCCTTAACACGATACATCAAAGCATAACCAACAGTCCTCTACAAGTATCTTACAATTTATTAACGATGTTCCAGTTCTCTATCACTGGAATAAATCAATATTTACTTGCAATACCCATGGCATAACAAATATTAGGTCTGGAGTGAGACATAACATGTATGACGTTTCCATCAGATGGAACTATTTCCATATCCTTACACTTTTTAGGAGTTTTAGGACAAATGCTTAAACTAAGAAACTATACTCTTAGTCGAAGGAATACTTATGGGTTTATAGTTATGCATAAATAATCTTTGTCAAACTCTTTTTGTGTAAGGTTCTTGAGGCAAAGATACTCATTTATCTTTCTATCCATTGAGATCTTAATTCCTAGGGTATATGCAGACTCCTCATGTCTTACATATTGAAGTTACTCGACAACCAATCTGTAACTCAATGGTATATATACTATGGTCCTCACTTACCATTGAATACCATAACCAAGAGACCACATGAGATCATAAATTGACTTATTCAATTATGCAACCCCCGTGTTCCCAAACAATTTAGACAAACTGTCTTAATTTGTACCATATAGATATCTCATGATAATTCTACATTAAGAAAAGATGTTTGTACAATCATTTAATGTAAGTCTAAGGTAAAACATAACTACCAAAGCTATACAATTCTTATAGATGCGAATCTTGAAACTGAAAAGAAAATATTCTCATGATATATGCTTATCAGTTTGAGTATACGTATTCCTTAATTATAAGCTGAGTGCTTTTACTTTATCCTGAGAATCCACTGGCTCTCAATAACTTTATGTCCTTCATGTACGTCAACTTATTTATTCTTCCATCACATGCAACTATTCATCTCCATTTAAACACTTAAGGCCTGTTTACTTACAGAAATTTTTTTTCCATTTTTCATTTCCATTTTTCTTTTTATTTTCTAAATTTTCCAATTTTTAGTTTTCTATAAAGTCAGTTTTTATTTTTTATTTTTAAAAAATAATCAGTATTATAGTTTAAATTTTACTTGTTGAAAACATTGTAAATATAATAAAAAAATATTACAAATTAAAGTAAAGCATCCATTTTATAAAAGATTTTAACTTTTTTAAATAAAATTTGCCTTATAGACTTGCAATAACAACAAAGTAAAACCCTACCCCACTCGAATGTGGATTCGAACCTATGACATCTAGAATCATAACTTCACGCTCAACCACTAGGCCTAAACCTTTGCCACTTTAAACTAAGCAATCAAAAAATAATAAAAATATAATTTGATTTGTCTATGTAGTGTTTAAATTATAAAAACTATTTTTTGTCTACGTTATAATAACTTTTGCCTTTAACACTCTAAAAGCTCATTCTATCACATTATGGAATTAAAGATGAATGCTTCAAGTTCGCCAATGTGTAGTTTCTCCTAATTCATATGCTTACACGGGTATCCTTTAATTGATTTTTCTTACTACAATAAGGAGCTAAGAATCCAAGAATGTCAAAGTATGTTTAAATTTTATTGGTAAAAAAATAATATCGATTAATTTAAAACAAATTTATATAACTCAGACCATATTAAGTGAAAAAGATATGCAATAAAACGTTAGCAAGTAAATATACATACATACATATATATATATATACATATATACATACATACACATATATATATATATATATACATATATATATATATATATATATATATATATATATATATATATATACATATATATATATATACATATATATATATATATATACATATATATATATATATACATATATATATATGCATGCTAGCTTGTTACAAAAATAAATCAAATGAATAAAGTATTGTATTGGATACATAAGTTGTGTGAACTGAGTTTGAAAAATTTCAGAAAACATAAAAAAGATGTTTTCTGCTGCAAGGCATAATTTAGAAAATTCTGAAAAGTCTTTTCTAGTTTTTTAATTCGAAAAATTATGCAACTAAACAATAGTTTCCATTTTTCAGTTTCATTAAAATTTTTTTCTGGAAAATAGGTTCAGTTTTCTACAACTAAACAAACCATCAATTTTCAAGGTGGAACATTTTCCATTTTGATTACTTAGGCTCCGAGTCTTCATAAATATATCTCATATTTATTGTAACACAAAATTCTTTCCTTTAAGGTGATTTCTATACTCCCACTTGGATCAGAAATACTACAATGATTTGAGCTCCCACTTGCGCTAAAATCATTGACTCCCACTTGAATCAATAACATTGTTAGGTACTCGACTCCCCCATGGAACAAGATCCCTTTGACTGAAATGATCTTTATGAACCACTTCGTTTGAATTACTCCCACTTAAAGATACATTCAAAATATCATGGTCAAGAGTCTATTAAAAGGAAATGTTTTTGCCCAATATGCACAATCTTTGAAACTCATTTTCTAAGAAATTGACATCTCATGATTCAAATTATGTCATATATCCTTCCACATTCTCCCCCACAAAAACATATCCTTTTGATATGTCAGACTACCTTGTAAAGACGCTCTTTCTACCTTGTGAGCCTAATTTAGCAAAGGTATGTGGGTATAAGCGGTACAACTACAAAGTTGTAAATAAGATAAACTCAAAATTCTTCCAATTCATATCTCATGTGAGATGGAAGAAACAAATTTTCAAGGGTATTTAGTTGATACACATATTGAACCCTTTCAAGGAATCTTGTTCTTCTTCCACAAACTCCATATTACTATAGAGAGTAGGGAACAAAGAACTAATGTTTTGTCCTATATTCATCACATAAAGCTGTAAACATAACTTGTTGGGAAACAATGATCTGGAAGAAGTTAACTTAAACCATCCATCTGGAAAATAAGTTTGAAAAAAATAAAATGCCTAAGTCCAAGAAAGGATCTGAAAAAGATATTGAAGACCACAAATACCTAAGTCCAAGAAGAGAGCATTAGGTAAAATTTTGGAAAGGAAACAAACTCCTAATCCCTTAAAGACAACATCCGGAATAGATCATCATTGAATACCATTCAAAATAAGATTGAGTATGAAGTTATCCAGAAGACTCAAATCTCAAGACAAAGGGAATTTTCAAATATTCAAATTCCCTCCAACATTGGTCTGAAGTTAACAACCTTTTTGCCTTGGAAAGAGAAAAAGTGACAGCTTTCATGCAAATTATAAAAGGACAAAAGGACTGACATGGAGAGAGAAAAAGG
Organism: Euphorbia pulcherrima; assembly: GCA_947683365.1. NCBI lineage: Eukaryota > Viridiplantae > Streptophyta > Magnoliopsida > Malpighiales > Euphorbiaceae > Euphorbia > Euphorbia pulcherrima. The sequence continues at coordinate 49,523,077 of CANTUS010000014.1, forward strand.
CAACACCCTTTTTAACCTAGACCAATTGCATGGCACGTGGAGCTCAAACAACTGAAAAAGCTACCTAAAATTTGATAGTACACAAAATTCCAAATAAACCACTACTGATACCATTGTCTTGCCAATCCTAATAATTCAAACAGGCCAATCAATGAGTCTAATGGACAAATCAATGGCTCTGGAAGTGCCATCTCTTATCTGATCAATAGTGAAGATCCAAAACTATTCTAACGGTACATAACGACTACATTTATAATCGAAGCCTATAAAAGAGAATCTTCACAAGTTGAGAAGATGCTGGTTGATTTCACACAAGCTATTATATCAAGAATTCAAGCAATTCAATTAGTAACCTTAATCCCTCTAAGAACCAAACACTCAAATCTGTTTATAAGGATTCTCAAGTGACATTATAAACTTGAAGAATCCAAAACCCCAAACCTTTGATAAAACAAAGTGTAAAAGATCTCCTACTTAGGTGAGTAGTAAGATTGGGACTCAGCTTAAACTAGAGAGTTTGAGTGGTATATCCTAGTAGGACTCAACTTAGACTTGGGTAGTTGAAGTGGTATATCCTGCTAAAGAGAGAGGACTCATCCAAAAGGTGCTTTTGGTGGTATATCCTACTTTCATAAGAAAGGACATCTTCTAGAGATAACTCGAAAGGACTGAGCTGAAGATTGGTGTCTTTAGTGGTATATCCTACATCCAGAGGAGAAAAAATCTTTAGAGGCAACTATAAAGGCTTGAATTCCTGCCCGTGAAAGGAATTCCACTAGTGGACTTAAGCTTGGAGCAGGATACTTTGGGGACTGGACCTAGGCAGGGGTGAACCAGTATAAAATCTTGAGTTTGATTTCCTCTAACCTTTTTACTTTATTGCATCATATTTTACATCTGCATCATTCAGATCCATTAATTCCAGACTAAAATCCAACACGCTACACAAGACTTTTTAAAAGATTGAATATTCCACAAAAGAGTCATTAACCCCCCTTTGACCCTAAACATATACACATAAGGGTCCAATAAGTGGTGTCAAAGCGAGTCCTCACAATTAGAGATCTAACAGTCTCGAGCAAAAGGTCCATTTTTTTATTCAAGAAACAAAATGATTTTTAATAACTCACAGCTTATTTCTGAGGGTATGTCTATTACCCAACCTCCATTCTCCACCGGTGAACACTACATGTTTTGGAAAAATCTGATGAAGAATTTCATTCAGGCCTAAAGCATGCTTGCTTGGATGGCCATTAAAGATGACCCTTATATCCCTACCTATGAAGTTGAGGGTATCACCACTAGGAAACCCTCTAATCAACGGGATGAGAATGATTATAAGAAATTGTGTGAGAATGCAAATGCTATTAATATGCTTCACTATGCTCTTATTGCAGTAGAATTTAACAGGATATCCAAATGTGAAATTGTACAAGATATGTGGCAGAGGCTTGAAGTGACCTTTGAAGGAACCAACAAGGTCAAGGAAGCAAGGATTGATCTCCTACAACAAAAACTTGAAACTTTCAAGATGGAACCAATGGAGTCAATTAGTAGCATGAATACCAGATACACAAATCTGGTTGATGAAATGAAAAGGCTGGGAAAGGAGATCACTGAAGAGAAAATGGTGAAGAAGATCCTCTGGAGTCTCCCCAAGGAATGGGATAACAAGACGACTGCCATTAAGGAAGCTCATGAATTAAAATTTTATAGTCATGATTAGCTCATTAGTAATCTCCTTACCTAAGAGCTATCCATGGAGAGATACAGCCAACAAGAGAAGAGGTTGAGGAAAAGAAGTAAGCAATTGCACTGAAGGCAGATTCATCCGGAATAGAGTCCTCTGGATTAGAAAAACAATCAAAGCCCTAATCCTGCAAAACTGATGACATGGCCATACCGACTAGAAGATTTGATAAATTGCTTAGAAAGGAAGAAAGGAGGTCTAGAAGAAGGTTCAAAAAGCCTGACTCAATAAAATGGAAAGAAAGCAACTCCAAGTAGGACAAGTACAAAAAGGGTCCGGAAGAAAAGAAAGACCAAGAAAAAGAGATTAGCTGCTTTGAATGTGGAGAAAAAGGACACTTCAAAAAAATGTCCTAAGCTTAAAAAGGAGAGGAGACACAAAAATAAGGCAATGGTGGCCACATGGAGCAATAGTGAAAATAGCAGTAGCTCATCTTCTTCGGAAGGAGAAGAAACTGCTAATTGCGCATTTATGGCACTAACAGCACTGGAAGCAGAACAATCCAAAAAAGGAACAAATGAAAATATCACTGCACAAACATGTGAATCAAAGTTAGAGTCAGCCAATACTGAGGAAAACTCTCACTCTAATCATTTTTCTAACAATGATCTTGCTAGAGCCCTAGGCATTGTAATCAATAATGTAAGGAAGAACACTAAGGTGATAAAATCCCTTCCAAGGCAAGTGATGGAGATGACAGAAGATACCAAAGCAATGGCACAAGACATCAATCTCAAGACAAGTATAAAGCACATAGACACTGTTGAAGAAAACTTCTTGAAGAATCAAGTCCAAATCTTGAGTGCAAATGCATTTGGGCTGGATAGAGAACTGACCCTGATGAAAGAATCTACAAGAAGAAATCCAAGACTAACTCCTAGAAGAAAAAAAAGATCCCTAAATCAAAGAAAGAATCCAGAATTTTCAAAACCAAAGAAAAAGTCTAGAAGCAGCCTCAAGCACAAAAAATACAATGCTCCGCCTGGTGGGAAAAATCAACGACACACAGCTGCTCAAAAGGGAAAAGATGTGATAATCTATGTTGATCAACCTAGCAAGAAAAAGAAAAACTACAGAGCAGAATTTGCTCCTCCAATCAACTATCGGATCCAGACCAAACAATCAAGTCCAGATCTATCCAAAGCAGGGTATGTTGGGAACTGACAGTTAAATTGAACATGCATAATAGGCATGGCGGAAATTCAAAATTTTGTCCCTGTCCCCAGGAACTCCTATTAGTTGCATATAAATTAAATAACGCCTTAACTAAATAATTCTCTACCTAGGTTAGCATGCAAAAGGGCTAGGCATACCATAATTCCAAATTATATCCTAGCATGTATATTTTATGCTAAGTATGTTATAACTCTAAGCTATAACCTAAGCATGTTATAACCCTAAGCTATAACCTAAGCATGTTATAACTCTAAGTTATAACCTAAGCATAAAATAAACTAAGCGTGCAAAACAACCTAAGCATATTATTAAGTCTAAAAACACTTAAAGAAAAAGACCTAATAATAAAAGAGAAAGAAAGAAAACTTATCAGTTGAAGCGTGCTTTAGCAGAACTCTCTTACACAAGCCTCCAAGCGTAAGATAGCCTCTATGAGTATCCACACAAACCCCACCAACCAGAAACTCCCCGGGAGGAAGAACTAAGAAACCTCGAGTAATTCCTAGATCGCTCCGAAATCCTCACCCAAAAATATAAACTAGAGGTGCCCGAATAAATTCAGGCTCTTAAAAAATAACTTGCTCAATTACCCGAGAGATTATTCTTTTCGAATCTCGCTTAGGATTTATTCTCTGAGCTATGATGCACATTGAAAGGGGAGAAGGGGTGCCTATATATAGGCTTGGGGAGAAAAAAATTGCTCCCCAAAAGCAATGTAGGATGGGAGTAAAACTCCCATCCCTATAGGGGTCATACAAGCGGATCTATGGGATCCGTATGTTGACCCGTGCACACAGGGTGCTGTGCAAGGCAAAGCCCTTACGGGCTTTTGCCTTGGTTGTAAGCTGGGCCTCGTGGCCCATACCGCAACCCCAGCTCGCGGTGACCTTTCATGGGCTGCCTTTGTCTAACCCATGAACATGGGCTGCCGCGAACACTGCCCAACAGTATTCGCCCATCTTTTGGTGTACTCCGTGCAATCGAACTTTGTACAAAATATTTCATACTTTTCGGTTTTAACTCGCTAATGCAAAATTCCCCTTTTAATCCTTTCAAATAAATATTTATTTTTGACCTTAATAAATTAGTTACCAGTCAAAATAAATTTCTTGGTCTAACTAAAATTGATCTAATCAATTATAATTTATTTATGACTCTAATTAATTAGTTACCGGTCCAAATAAATTCTTTGGTCTATCCAAAATTGATCTATTCATTTTTAACCAATTAAATAGTAATCCAATTATTATTTATGCTATAATTTCGTAATAGAATAAATCTATTAGTTCTTTACTTAGTCCGATGAAGGTGCAATGTGTGTGACCTTTTAGAATCCTGAAGTATTGAGCTGTTAAGGCTCAACTAACCCTTGTTCTAATGGAACCATTGGCTCGATGTTCTAGATCATGAATAGAACTTGATTACCTTAAACGACTGTAGTATGCCTCTAGCAAGGGTCTACCATCCCCCATTACTCAGAATGTCATTTATGCTTATGACTTAATCCCGATTAATGCAATAGTTATCCAGTGCGCTAAATTCCTTCCATTCTTTAATATTCGTACCATCTAGTTTATAGGGTTCGGTTAAAGAGTTAACCCACTAATAGCAAGGTTGCTCCAAGCTATCCAGTAGTTTAATTGTTATCGAAGTATATTGCCTTTTACCATAGTGTGTTTGACTATAAACCATTTCTATCAAACACATACTCTGATCAGAGGTTTATGGCAATCATCACTTCAACAAGTGGCCAAGTATAACTCCTTACTATATCCAGAGTGATGGATTCTTTCCGACTACTCAGCTTACTAACGTGCTATCATCACTATACCCGTAATCAACTATAACACCCTAAAGTAATGAGTGAATAGTAATGACCCAAAGTATAGCAATAGTACCACACAAGGTAACTAGTATCTCAAGTATGAGGACATTCGCAAAGCTTATTGCATGAAGATAAACACTAACACATTGATATATATACCAAATGTTTATCTTACTATGGTCTCCAATATATCTCCCAGATATATCCGTGTGTTAAACTTAAGGCACCACCTTCAGTCCTTAGGAGATTAATTGCTTGGACCCTTTCCAAGAAAGTTGACCACATGCTAGTCTTTCTGCTTTATCAATATCCTTTCTTGATGAAACTATGACTAGGGATAGTTTAGACATAACCATAATTACACATGAAGAAGGTTGCACCAAATATAGTCCAACTATAATTTCTCTAACTTTATACTATGATATGTCAAGGACTTTTGCATACATACAACAATGAATATATTTAACCAGCTATAATATATATATATATATATATATATATATATATATATATATATATATAAGCACATTGATATAAATAAAGGATTAAATGCCTCTATCGATTAAACAAATTATTCGTACTATTACATAATTAAGATATATCGCCCTAATTGCCTCAATGGCTTACATCATATCCAACAAACTCCTACTTGCACTAAGGCCAATTAGCCATATGTCTTAATCCTTATGCTTTAACATGCTGGTCATGCTTGACTTGAGTCAATGGCTTTGTCAGACCATCCACGAGGTTCTGATTAGTGGGTACATATTCTAATCTTATTATCTTAGCATCAACAATATCCCTGATTATATGATACTTTCTAGATACATGTCTATTTTTCTGATGAGACCGTGGTTCCTTGGCCTAAGCTATGGCACAATTGTTATCATAATATAAAGTAATTGGATCAACAGCCTCAGGCACCACACCGAGATCACCAATAAATCCCTTTAACCAGACAACTTCTTTTACTACTTCGCACGCAACAATGTATTTAGATTTTGTTGTTGAATCAGCAGTAGTTTCTTGCTTAGAATTCTTTCAGCATATCGCCCCTCCATTTAACACATACACAAAACCTGACTAAGACTTAAAGTCATCTTTGTCAGATTGAAAAATCACGTCAGTGTAACCTCGGATTTTGAGGTCACCTTCTCCATAAATCAAGAACTCATCCTTAGTCCTTCTCAAGTACTTAAGAATTGCCTTGACGGGCATCCAGTGCTTTTCACCTAGATCTGACTGATATCAGCTCGTAAAGCTCAAATCTTGAGAGACATCTGGCCTAGTACATATCATAGCATACATGATGGATCCTATCACGGATGCATAGGGTATATCCTTCATGCGCATTCTCCCCTAAGCTATCTTTGGACACTCAGCCTTAGATAGGTTAACCCCTTTGTCATCGGGAGATAACCTTAATGCTCAAGGTTGAACCTATTCAATACCTTGTCTATATATGTACTTTGAGAAAGACCTATCAGCCTCTTGGATCTATCTCTATAGATCTTTATACCTAGTATAAATGCTGGTTCAGCAAGGTCTTTCATGGAGAACTTTCTTGACAACCACACTTTAACGTTTTAAAGAAGAGAAATGTTGTTTCCTATTAGCAGAATGTCATCAAGATACAATACTAGAAAAACGACTGCACTCTCACTAACCTTCTTGAAAATATGAGGCTCATTAGCATTTGGACAGAATTCCAGTTCCGAGATTGTCTAATCAAACCTTTTGTTCCAACTCCTAGATGCCTGCTTAAGTCCATAAATGGATCTTTGAAGCTTGCAAACCTTTGAGCCATTCTGAGATCAGGTTGTGTCATATACACATCTCGGTCTAAATCCCCAATAAGGAATGCTATTTTAACATCCATCTGCCAGATCTCATAATCGTAATGAGCAGCAATGGCAAGGAGTATCCTAATGGATTTCTGCATGGCTACCGATGAGAAAGTCTCATCATAGTCGATACCTTCACGTTGACTATAAACTTTCTCAACCAGCCTTGCTTTATAGGTAATTACATTATCATCCATGTCAGTCTTCTTCTTAAAGACCCACTTGCGCCCAATTGGTCTAACCTCTTGCGGTGCATCAACCAAATTCTAAACTTGGTTCTCATAAATGGAATCCATTTCTGATTTCATGGCTTTTAACCATTTATCAGAATCTGAGCTTTTCATTGCCTCATCATATGTCCTTGGTTCATCATCCTCCATGAGATATAGTTCCTTATCATTAGTGATGATAAAACCATATCTTTTAGAACCTTTATGAATACGACCTGATCTTCACAATGATTGTGTCTCGACAAGTTATTCTTGGATCACACTTTCTTACATATCTAGAACTGGGTCAATCAGTTGATTGTTTGTTTCTTCCTCTTGAACCTCCAGTTTAAAATTGCTCCCACTGAGTTTTGCAAGTAAGTGTTCCTTTTCCAAAAAGTGAGCATTCTGAGAAACAAATACCTTTTGTGCTTCGGGTTGGTAAAAGAGATATCCAATGGTTTCCTTTGGATATCCAATGAACAGACACTTGTCAGATTCTTATCTGACGCTATCCTCTTTACTATAGTAAGACAGCCCCATACTCTTAAGTGACTTAGAGATGGCTTCTTATTACCCCACCTTTCGTAAGGTGTGAAATCAATTGATTTAGAGGGCAATCTGTTTAATACATAGGCCACTCTCACCAGTGCATATCCCCAAAAGGATTTACAAAGATCTGCATGGCTCTGACCATATCTAATAAAGTCTGAATCATCCCTTTTAACACTCTATTGTGTTGGGGCTTATAAGGAGGGGTCCACTAGAGAACTGTCCCATTTTCCTTTAGATAATCCTGAAACTCCTGACTTAAGTATTCTCCACCTTGATCCGATCGAAGTGTTTTAGTACTTTTCTCAAGATGCTTCTCTACTTCAGCTCTGAATAGTTTGAACTTTTCAAAACTTTCAGACTTGTGCTTCATCAAGTACAAATAACCGTATCATGAGTAATCCTCAGTAAAGGTTATAAAGTAGGAGTATCCTCCTAGTGTTTGAACACTCATTGGACCACACACATCAGTGTATAAGTTCTAATGTACTCTTGGTCCGTTCACCCTTTCCTTGAAAGGGTAACTTTATCATTTTTCCTCTTAAACAACGTTCACAATCACCATAAGACTCCAAGTCTACTGGGCCTAAGTCTCCATGCTTATGCAACTTGGTTAAGCGATCTTTGTTTATATAGCCTAAACGATAATGCCATAAGTAAAAGGAATTCTCATTATCTGATTTAACTTTCTTCACATTGTTTATATTGAAAACTTCTATTTTAGTATCAAGAACATAAATATCACCTTTCAACTTTCTATAACCATAAAGAACATTATTCAAATGAATCTGACAATTATTATTCGAAAATAAAATTTCAAATCCCTCTACTGCTAAACATGCAATAGATACAATATTCTTAGTAACACTTGGAATCTAGTAACAATTATTCAAAACTAAAACAAGTCCACTTGGCAAAACAAGACTAAAGCTCTATAGTAACTCTGGCTCCATTTCCCATGCGTAGGTCCAACTCCCCTTTTGCAAGTTTTCAACCATTCCTTAGTCCCTACATAAAAGTACAGATATGAGAACCATAACTAGTATCTAATACCCTAGTGGATTCACGCGGAAAAGTAGCAAAATTTTCAGTTACAAATATACTTGAAGTAGATGCCTCTGTAGGCTTCTTCTTTAAATGCTTAGAAGCAGGAGCTTCGTAATCCCTCTTCCAATGTCCTGATTTCCCACATTAGAAGCAGACATACTTAGATGCCTTCTTTTCTTTCTTCTTCTTACTGATTCTTTTCTTAGCTCTCGATGCCTCCTTCTTCTTCTTAGAAGCCTTGCCTTTTTCAAACAATAGCAGAGGTTTCTGATCCTTCTTGATCTGAGGTTCTACTATTTTCAGCATGTTGATTAATTCTGGGATAGTAGAATTAATCTTGTTCATGTAATAGTTAGTCACGAAGCTTGAGTAACTATCTGTCAAGGACATCAACACAAGGTCAATGCTCAAGTCATGATTCATCTCGAATCCTAATCAATTTAGCTTCTCAAGGTATCCTAAGAGTTTTAAGACATTCTGAGAGGCAGAGATGCCAGCCTGCATCTTGGTCCCGAAAAGGAGCTTGGAGGTCTCATACCTCTCTATCCTTTCCAGCTCCGAAAAGAGCTCTTCAAGATGGAGAACCATGTCCTCCAAGGGCATGTTCTCATGTTGTTTCTGAAGCTCAGGATTCATGGACCCCAACATGATACACATGGCAGTCTCACGATCTTTCCTGTGCTTCAACCAGGCATCATATTCTACATGATCCTCAACATCAGGTTCAACATGGAAAACGTCACTTAGAACATAGGTAATTCACTCGGATATGAGAACTATTCTCATAGCTCGGAACCAATCAAAAAAGTTCAAGCCATTCAATTTGGTGTCAAGTAACGTACGGAGATTAACAGTGGAAGTCATTTTCAACCTAAGATATATGAAAAGAAAAAGAGTTTAGACATTAGTTTAAGTACATGCATTTAATATAAGGTCTTTTAATTAAACACATTTGTCCTACTATTTTCTGCGATATTTACAATAGCCCATTCTATTGAATTCGGGAATTTTAGCCCAACTAAATTTCTTAGTAGGTGGCATCCATAACTAGTCTATTACAACCCCCAATATTATGAGTCAAGTCATAATAGTAAGTCATAGTTGGAATCCCATTCCATTTGCATCCTATGCAATTGCAAATTCATTCACGTTCCCTAATCCCAAGGGACGTGTGCTCTTATATTAGCATCTCCTTGAATATGTCTCAGATCTGGGCGTAGCCCCCAATTTTATGGTGGAATACCCCAGTTCTGTTAAGGCAGACCCTATCCTAAACTTTATAACCAATCAATGTGGACTAGAAGGAACGCTTTGCGTAGCACTTTGATAGCCTAAAGAGACCGTATTATAAATTTGAGTAAGGAAGACTACAACTTGCCTTAATATCTTTACTTTGGGATTTTATTGGTGTTAAGTGTCTCACCCAATCTAAGATTTTATTAGATGGACAAAATTATAATAACTTGTTTTAATTCAGGGAATTTTAGAATTAATTTATAAGGACTAACCTTAGGTGGGTTCAGTTCTTTATTATAATTATTCCATCAACCTAGATTATATGCAAAATAATTAACACTTTTATTTGTTATATTTATATTGCATTTCCTTTAAGCTTTTATTCAATAAATTTAATTTTTTTTATTTTATTATAGAAACATATATAAGCTCCATCTTATATACTAGAAATAAATTAATTCATATTAATCCCCCGGTTGGTCGATTCAAATTTCACTGATATAGGTTCCCAGGTAGGAGAGGTGCCCTATGAGGAGTAGACACCAAGTCCAATCCTTAGCCAGAACAAATACGGGCACAAACCTGAAGACCAATGAATTCTCTTGAACTAATAAATTTCATTCTTCCAATTCATGTAAATTGGAAGCATCTATAACCCATGTAATTTAAATAAATTATTGACACTTGTGTAATTTGAGTTAGTTGAGCAGGCTTATCCAAAATTATTTATAACCATTTTCTAACCTTGAAATGAAAGGCACAAGTTCATATATATTTTTTCAAATAATTAAATAAACAAATCATTTGATATAGAAAATAATATTCAGTTTGCTTCTAACTTAATTATGCACTAAATAGGCAGGCTCAGAGACCACTATATGGAACTGACAGTCAGATTGAACATGCATAACAAGCATGGCGGAAATTCAAAATTTTATCCCTGTCCCCAGGAACTCCTATTAGTTGTATATAAATTAAATAAAGCCTTAACTAAATAATTTTCTACCTAGGTTAGCATGCAAAAGGGCTAGGCATACCATAATTCCAAATTATATCATAGCATGTATATTTTATGCTAAGTATGTTATAACTCTAAGCTATAACCTAAACATGTTATAACTCTAAGCTATAACCTAAGCATGTTATAACTCTAAGCTATAACCTAAGCATAAAATAAACTAAGCATGCAAAACAACCTAAGCATATTATTAAATCTAAAAACGATTAAAGAAAAAGACCTAGTAATAAAAGAGAAAGAAAGAAAACTTACCAGTTGAAGCGTGCTTTAGCAGAACTCTTTTGCACAAGCCTCCAAGCGTAGGATAGCCTCTATGAGTATCCACACGAACCCCACCAACCAAAACATCCTCGGGATGAAGAACTAAGAAGCCTCAAGTAGTTGCTAGACCACTCCAGAAGCTTCACCCAAAAATATAAACTAAAGGTGCCCGAATAAATTTAGGCTCCTAAAAAATAACTAGCTCAATTACCCGAGAGATTATTCTTTTCGAATCTCACTTAGGATTTATGCTCTGAGCTATGGTGCACATTGAAAGGGGTGCCTATATATAGGCTTAGGGAGCAAAAAAATTGCTTCCCAAAAGCAATGTGGTATGGGAGTAAAACTCCCATCCCTATACGGGTCATAGAAGCGGATCCATGGGATCCGCGTGTTGACCCGTGCACATAGCGTACTGTGCACGCTGTGTGCCGCAAGGCAAAGCCCTTGCGGGCTTTCAGGCTTTGCCTTTCTTGCAAGCTAAGCCTCGCGGTGCTGTGAGCCCAGCTCGCGGTGCTCTTTCATGGGCTGCCTTTGTGCAGCCCATGAACATGGCCTACCGTAAACACTGCCTAGCAGTTCGGTGTACTCCGTACAACCAAACTTTGTACAAAATATTTAATACTTTTCGGTTAACTTGCTGATGCAGAATTCCACTTTTAATCCTTTCAAATAAATATTTATTTTTGACCCTAATAAATTAGTTACCAGTCAAAATAAATTTCTTGGTCGAACCAAAATTGATCTAATCGAGTATAATTTATTTATGACTCTAATTAATTAGTTACCGGTCAAAATGAATTCCTTGGTCTATCCAAAATTGATCTAATCAATTTTAACCAATCAAATAATAATCGAATTATTATTTATGTTATATTTTCGTAATAGAATAAATCTATTAGTTCTTTACTTAGTCCAATGAAGGTCCAATGTGTGTGACCTTATAGGATCCCAAAGTATTGAGCTGTTAAGGCTTAACTAACCCTTGTTCTAATGGAACCATTGGCTCGATGTTCTATATCGTGAATAGAACTCAATTACCTTAAATGACTGTAGTACGCCTCTAGCAAGGGTCTACCATCCCCCATTACTCGGAATGTCATTTATGCTTATGACTTAATCTCGGTTAATGCAATAGTAGTACCATCTGGTTTATAGGGTTCGATTAAAGTGTTAATCCACTAATAGCGAGGTTTCTCCTAGCCATCCTAGTAGTTTACTTGTTACTGAAGTATATTGCCTTTTACCATTGTGTGTTTGACTAGTAACCATTTCTATCAAACACATACTCTGATCAGAGGTTTATGGAAATCATCACTTCAATAAAGTGGGCAGGTACAACTTCTTAATATATTTGGAGTGATGGATTCTTTCTGACTACTCAGATTACCAATGTGCTATCATCACTATACCCATAATCATCCGTAACATCCTAAATTAATGAGTGCATAGTAATGACCCAAAGTATAGCAATAGTACCACATAAGGTAACTAGTATCTCAAGTATGAGGACATTCGCAAAGCTTATTGCATGATGATAAAAACTAACACATTGATATATATACCAAATGCTTATGTTACTGCAGTCTCCAATATATCTCTCAGATATATCCATGTGTCAAACTTAAGGCACCACCTTCAGTCCTTAAGAGATTAACTGCTTGGACCTTTTACAAGAAAAATGACCACATGCTAGTCTTTCCGCTTCATCAATATCCTTTCTTGATGAAACTATGACTAGGGATAGTTTAGACATAATCATAATTGCACATGAAGTAGGTTCCACCAAATGTTGTCCAACTATAATTTCTCTAACTTTTTGCTACGATATGTCAAGGACTTTTGCACACATACATCAATGAATATATTTAACTAGCTATAATATATACATATATATATATACAAGCACATTGATATAAGCAAAAGATTAAATGCCTTTATTGATTAAACGAATTAAATACTATTTCATAATTAAGATATATCACCCTAATTATCTTAAGGGCATACATCATATCCAATAGGGTACTCTAGAGACTATAGGAAGAAGGATCTTCAAAAGATTTAGGAGAAGCTCAAGTAGAACGAACCAATTACTGGGTGCAGGTTTTGTGTGGTAAATAACCGTATTACTAAACTTTGAAGATTTAATAATGGTTATTATGATATTTATCCTTGTCCTAACCCAAGAGGATTCAAATCTGATTAGGTACCCAAACCTACTTGATCTATTTTATAGGTATACCTTAGGTCCACTGAAGATCAACAAACATGGTATATTGATATTGGATGCTTAAGGCACATGACTGGTGATGAAAAGGCCTTCATCACTTTAATCCAGAAGAAAGGTTGAAAAGTTAGCTTTGGTGACAATCAAAGGGACAGATCATTGGGCAAGGAATCATTGGATCTGAATTAAAGATAGAAGATGTCTCACTAGTTGATGAGATGAAGTTCAACCTGCCTAGTGTAGCACAACTCTATGACAAAGGGAGAAAAGTCAGCTTTGACTCTGGAGGATGCACAATCATTGATAGTAAGTCAAATCAACTCATTCTTTATGTGCCTAGAGTAAATAACATTTATTATATCAATATCAAAAATAAGAAAAAATATATGCTTGGTGTCTGAAGAAGAAGAATCATGGCTATGACACCAAAGGTTGGACATTTTAGCATGAACCTCCTATCCAAACTAGCCAAAAATGAAATGGTTGTGGGTTTGACTAAGGTTGCCTTTGACAAGGATCACAGCTGCACTATATGTCAATAAGGTAAACAAACTAGAAAAAGTTTCCCTTTCATCTCCTGTATACCTTCCAAGAGATTTCTTAAACTCCTGCATATTGATCTCTTTGGCCCAATCAAGCCAGTGAGTTTAGGTAGAAGAGAATACACTATGGTCATAGTGGATGATTATTCTCGCTATACCTGGGTTGCTTTCCTAGCAAGCAAAGATGAAGCCTTTGACCATTTCTTAAAAATATTTATCCGGATAGAAGTAGAACTTGGCATAAGCATTGCACGCATCTGGAGTGATAGTGGATGAGAATTCAAAAATAAGCATTTTACTAAATTGCATGAATTCAAGGGCATCTAGCACAACTTTTCTGCTCCTCGTACACCTCAACAAAATGTGGTTGTTGAAAGGAAAAATAGAACTATAATTGAAATGGCTCGAATAATGCTAAATGAGAATAGATTGCCTAAATACTCTTGGGGTGAGGCCGTAAACACTGCATGTTACATTCTAAATAGAGCTCTCATTAGAAAGACCATAGACAAAACCCTACATGAAATCTGGAAGGGAAAGGAACCCAAGATTGGGTACTTTAAAGCCTTTGAATGTAAATGCTACTTCTTAAATGATATGGAGCAACTAGGAAAATTTGATCCTAAGTCTGATGAAGCAATTTTCCTGGGCTACTCAATACATAGCAAAGCTTACAAAGTATATAACAAAAGAAATCAAACTATGGTAATGTTCAAAACTAGAGGACAACTAAACCAAATGATGAGCCATGCTGCCTTTGTCTCTCTCATCGAGCCAAAGAAATTCCAAGATGCTGAAGGAGATGAAAGCTGGATGATGGCCATGCAAGAAGAGCTAGATCACAAGGAATGATGTATGGGATCTAGTCCCACTACCAAAGGGAAAATCTACCATTAGCACAAAGTGGGTGTTTTGGAACAAATTTGATGAATCCAGAGTGGTAGTGAGAAATAAGGCAAGGCTAGTTGCTCAAGGATATAATCAGCAAGAAGGCATAGATTATGAAGAAACTTTTGTTCCTATAGCAAGACTGGAAGAAATAAGGATCCTATGTGATTTTGCATCCTATATGGGATTCACCTTATTCCAAATGGATGTTAAGAGTACCTTTCTAAATGGAGTCATTCAAGAAGAGGTCTATATTAAAAAAAACCACCAAGATTTGAAGACTTAAAGCATCCAGAGCATGTCTACAAGCTACAGAAGGCTCTTTATGGATTAAAGTAAGCCCCAAGAGCATGGAATGAGATACTGACCTCATTTCTCATATCTAATGGATACATCCTGGGGAAAGCAGATACAACCCTCTTCACCAAGATAAAGAAGGATGATGTCATTCTTGTCCAAATATATGTTGATGACATTATCTTTGGAGCAACTGATGAGAGGATGTGTGAAGAATTAATCTCACAAATGAAGAAGGAATTGAGATGTCTATGATGGGAGAACTCAAATTCTTCCTTAGTCTTCAAATTAAGCAGAGTTCGGATGGGATTTTCATAAACCACTCCAAGTACACCAAGAAGATACTAAAAAAGTTTAAAATGGACAAGAGCAAGACAATGTCCACTCCAATGGGATACAGTCCTGTCAAAGGATTGTGATGGAGAAGAGGTTGATCAGAAGCTCTACATGGGAATGATTAGATCACTCATATACCTATCTGCAAGTAGACCAGACATACATTATGCTGTGTGCTACTGTGTAAGGTATCAAGCTAATCAAAAGATTCACACCTTAAAGCAGTCAAGAGGATACTGAGATACTTAATAGTATCAACAGAAGTAGGCCTATGGTATCCTAATAATGGAAATTTTACATTACAAGGGTATACATGTGCTAATTATGGCAGAGATATACTTGAAAGAAAAAGTACATTCCGAGGCTTCCACTTTCTTGGAGATTGCTTGGTGTCATGGTACAACAAGAAGCAACATCAGTGGCTCTTTCAACTACAGAAGCAGAATATATGGCAGTTGGAAGTTGTGTTACTTAACTCTTGTGGATCAAACAATAATTGGAGGATCATGGAGTTTGAGCAGGATGTGTGGGAGTAATGTGTCACAACAAGAGTGCAATTGATGTGTCAAAGAATCCAGTCCTACACAGTAGGATGAAACATGTCAACATTAGGCATCATTTTATCTAGGATCATGTAAGGAAGAAGGATGTGGTTTTAATGTACATTCCAACAAATGAGCAAAGGAAAAATATCTTTACTAAACCTCTAAGTAAAGATCAATTCAACAAGCTCAGGGAAGCAGTTGGAATGTCAAATCCAATTTGAAGAGGGTTCCGGAAGACAAGTCAAGAAATCAAGGAGAAAAATGAAGAATTTCAATTCTTAATCCGGAATGAAATAGTGCCAGTTCGGCAGATAAGAAGTGACAAATGGCAGAAAAAGCACGAAAAGGCAACTGTACATATTTTGAATTTGAAACGTTTATTGGGCAATACACGCGTGGTAAAAATACAACAGTTACAAAGGGATAAACTGTTCCAATTCTCCGATTTAAATGCCATTAATATCTCTCCTCAAATTTTAATTGCCACCTCATTGATCCAATTAAATATAACTGCATCCTGATTACCATATTACCCTCTCTTTGAAAAATCTATAAAAAGTCTCCAAAATCTATCTTCTTCTTCACGCAAGTAATCAATCTACTGTTACTCTGCAGAAAAATTCCCAAAGCACTAAAACTCTTAAAATATTTTCCAAACCTCTCAAATGGTAAATACCCAAGCTAAAACCATCCCTCCTTCACAAAACATGTTCAAGATGGAAGACCTTCATGACACAAATTTTATTCCTATCAAGAGAGTAAGCTCAGACATAATTATTCCCTCAGATCACCTTGGTGACAATTTCTTATTCTCCACCAAACCATATGCCCAACTCCTAAAGGACAAGCATCTGGAGGTCTTCTTCCAATAAAAAAACCCAACCTACCCTATCCTTGTTAAGGAATTTTATAAGAATCTGAAAACCCATATCTATTATGATGCACTCTGGATAACAGTTAAAGGGAAGGTGATCACCTTAACTCTGGAATTCTTTACAACCCACTACTATATGAAGAATGAAGGGGTGATAATAAGGACGGATGGTGATAAGCAGATAGTAAAATATGATCCCAATCTCTAGCTCCTGGAGAGATTTCTCGGAGATAAGTTCTCAACCCTATAGCCAGAAGCCCCAAGACAGCTCCAATTTATCCTGGCTAAATTCATCCTGATCCGATGAGGCTCCAGCACCACTACTTCCTCTTGCTAGAGTTCTCAACACGTCGGTCCTACTTATCCAATACATTCGGCAATGTAATGTTGGATATGATGTAAGCCCTTAAGGCAATTAGGGCAATATATCTTAATTATGTAATAGTACGAACCTTTTTTTAATCAATAAAGGCATTTAATCTTTTATTTATGTCGATGTGTTTAAATATATTATAGCTGGTTTAAATATATTCATTGATGTATGTTTACAAAATTCCTTGACATATCATAGCATTAAGTCAGAGAAATTATAGTTGGACTACATTTAGTGAGACCTATTTCATGTGCAATTATGATTATGTCTAAATTATCCCTAGTCATAGTTTCATTAAGAAAGGATATTGATGAAGCGGAAAGACTAGCATGTGGTCAACTATCTTGGAAAGGGTTCAAGCAGTCAATCTCCTAAGGACTGAAGGTGGTGCCTTACGTTTGACACATGGATATATTTGGGAGATATATTGGAGACCGCAGTAAGATAAACACTTGGTATATATATCAATGTGTTAGTGTTTATCCTCATGCAATAAGCTTTGTGAATATCCTCATACTTGAGATACTAGTTACCTTGTGTGGTACTACTGCTGCACTTTAGGCCATTCCTATACACTCATTAATTAAGAGTGTCATGGGTGATTATGGGTATAGTGATGACAACACGTTAGTAAGCTATGTAGTTAGAAAGAATCCATCGCTTTGGATATATTAAGGAGTTATACCTAGCCGCTTACTAAAGTGATGATTGCTGTAAACCTCTGATCAGAGTATGTGTTTGATAGAAATAGTTTCTAGTCAAACACACTATGGTAAAAGGCAATATACTTCGGTAATAAGTTAATAACTGGGATAGCTTGGAGCAACTTTGCTATTAGTGGGTTAACACTTTAACCGAATGCTATAAAGCAGATGGTACTAATGTTAAAGAATGGAAGGAGTTTATCGTATTGGACAACTATTGCATTAACCAAGATTAAAGTTATAAGGCATAATTAAAGTTCCGAGTAATGGGGGATGGTAGACCCTTGCTAGAGGCATACTACAGTCATTTAAGGTAATTAAGTTCTATTCACGGTCTAGAACCTCGAGCCAATGGTTCCATTAGAACAAGGGTTGGTTAAGCCTTAATAGCTCAATACTTTGGGATCCTATAAGGTCATACACATTGGACCTTCATCAGACTAAGTAAAGAACTAATATATTTATTCTATTATGAACATATAACATATTAATAATTGGATTATTATTTAATTGGTTAAAAACGATTAGATCATTTTTGATAAACCAAGGAATTGATTTTTGGCTGGTAACTAATTTATTAGGGTCATAAAATAAATATTTATTTAAAAGGGATTTTGCCTTGGTGAGTTAAATTGGACCGAGAGTACAAAATATATTTTGTACAGGCTCGGGTGTGCAAAAGTACACCGAAAGGTGTGCGAGCAATGCTAGGCATTGCTCGCAGCAGCCCATGAAAATGGGCTACCTAAACGCGCAGCCCATGGGGCACGCTGCAAGTTAGGCTCACAGCTTGGGCCGCGAGGCCTAGCTGGCGCATAAAGTAAGCTCACAAGAGCTTGCCTTGCTGCAGCATATGGAGCATGCATTGCACGCTGCATATAAGGCATAGTCCGTGGATCCAATTGGATCCACGGGCATGACCCGCATGGGATATGCTTTTTAGCATATCCCACATTGAAAATGGGGGAGCAATTTTGCTCCCCCAAGCCTCTAAATAGGCTTTCCCCTCACCCCTTTTCAGTTGCACCAAGCTCAAGCATAAATCCGAAGTTTAGATTTGCAAAGATTAATCTCTCGAGTAATCGAGCAAGTTCTTTTTAAGGGGCCTAACTTTATTCGGGCACCTTTAGTTTATATTTTCGGGTGGGGCTTCTGTAGTGGTCTTGCAACTACTCGAGGCTCCTCAGTTCTTCCTCTCGGGGAGGTTTTGGTTCGTGAGGTTCGTTTGGGTACACATTGTGAGCACGGGCTTTTCGGTGACCCTCGGAACGATGATGACTTTTTGCTCTAACTTGTTATGGTCTAATTGTTCCATTATTTTAGAATCGAATCGCGTTTAGGAAGTTCTTTGTTGATGATTTTGAGATCTTTGACCCCGATTAAAATAATAATAATAATAATTGGATCGTTTTTAATATGTTAACCGCTTCCTTCCCCCTCGCGCGTAGTAAATTGTTTCGCAATTTTTTTTCCTTCAAAATTCGGACATTTTCAGCGAGTCTCGTTTGCATCGTTGGATTCTTCGCTCTTCAAGCTTTCCGGAATGTCAAGAATCACCCTGTTCAGGTTCTCGTAGTGTAGGTTATTCGCATTTCAGGCCCGGAGAGCCTGGCCCTATGGCCCTTTTTTTCCAGGGTCCCCCCGATATGATGGTGCCACGCGGCAGGCTGCGTGAGCCACGCTATGGCTGTATGGCTCACACGGCCTTATAGGGCACGTCACATGAAGCGGCCTTGATCTAGCTGTGTCATGTGACACGGCCTGGGTTAGGCCGCGTTGCTTGACGCGGGCCGTCGCATCATCTGACGCGGCCTTCGCACGAGGAGACCTGTAGACTAATTTTTTTCGGATTTTCTGGGCCACCAAGTCAGGTTTTAGGATTTTCCCGTTAAATATTAACATTTGGGGGATTAATTTTGGGATTTTACATTTGGAAAGTCTATAAATACCCATTAAAAGTAGATTTAGGGACTTTTTTGGCTGTTTTAAAGGAAATCAAATTCTTAGGATTTCCAAGGCTTAGGGAGAAAAAGTTTAGTATATTTGGAAAATCGAAGCCAATATACTTGGTTCTTGATTCCTAAATCTTATTAGACTTAATCTCTTAGGTTAAACCATTAAAATATATTAGAAGTCTTAGGTAAAAAATTAGGTTTAAATAGGATTTAGGAACTCTTTTTCCTCAAAAATCACAAAATCCATTGCTAAATCGTTGTTTCATCGGGTTTTCATCTCAAATCCATCACAAAGGTTGCTAAACGTTTGGTTTGAGTCTCGAGAGTGGATTCACGGCCTTTAGGTAACTTTCTGAGTTCTAATCTATTACTTTTGTTATTTATTTCTGCTGCTATGCTTTAAGTTATTTTTTCGGGCGTTTGACCCTTTACTTCGTCTAGTTTGTGATTTTCTGCCAAAACTCTGGCTGACTGCTCCGTCGAATGTCAGGCCGATTGAATGTCACCTAGGCCACCTCGTTTAGTCGGCCTACCACTTCGTTCAGTCGGCCTACGGGTCGCTCAAGAGGCCAATCTTTGTTTTGTCGGTTTTTCTGGGTTCTTAACCCTCCAAACTAAAAAACCAAAGTTATTTAAGCATTTTAAGTCTGAATCTACATGAACAGTGTAGGAAATGACTTGAAATTTTAGTAATCTTGGGTTTTCAGGCACAAAAAGGTCGATTCCAGCTTGTTTAGACACTTTTTCCAACATGCCACTTCAGTGGGACGAAGGCCGAGTGAGCGTCATCTAGACCACCTCATTGAGTTGGCCTACCATGTCCCTGAGTCGGCCTACCACCTCATTGAGTCGGCCTACTGATAAAAATGTCCAAATGGTCCCTGTTTGCTTTGTTTTATTATTTTTTGCCCTATTTTTGTCATTTTTTACCCGATTTTGGTCATTTTAACGTGTTTTCAGTCCCATTTTTCACCCGAAAAATCTCTAAACATCACAAATAATCTGAAACTATTTTTATTTTATTTTATTCTATTTTTAGATTTTATTTTTATTTTTATTTGATTTAATATGCATTTTAATGGCTTAAAATGACGTTTTTAACTAAATAAATCTAAATAAATTGTTTTCTATCCACTAAAAATCCCAAAAATATTCTAAATATATTAAATCTAATTTTAGGATGTTTAGTTAATTTATTTCACCCTTCTTAGGTTGTTAGATAATTAATAAATGCCCGAAAATTATATTTTTATCCCGAAAAATTCAAAAATAACATTTTCCTTATGCTATATATTTATTTTCCGCATTTTATTTATTCATGCCTTATTTGTGATTATTTCCATATATCTCTTGCCTCGTTTGGAGTTAGGTCTGAGTCGGTATGCTCGGTTAAAACCCAATTTCGCTTGTTTATTTATTTATCACATTATTTATTTTGTGGCATTTGAAAAATGTATAGGTATTTGTAAAGCCTTGTAATAATTTTATTTTCTTACTTTGTTTATATATCGCTTTCCGTGTGATGTATGGCATATAAAACTAAAAACACCAAACAATATTCGGATTAAATTGCATAAGAACTAAGGTCATATTTATTAAAATATAATCGCCTTGATTTAAAAATTTAAAAGTAAGCAACTTCATCCGAACCTGGAATCTCTGTTTTAAGGTACGGTCCAACCACCCCGTTGGAATATCGTACCCAAATTCCCGGTGGAGCTTAATCGGGTGGCGACTCTATCTTAAAATACGGGATTCTAAGTCTCGTATCCCTTAACCCATTAATCGGACTAAATTTCAACTTCAACATTGCTTCCATTATCCATTTTCATCACGCTAAAATAAGGATCATCCCTTAACACACTTTACAGCGCTCATTGTTTCTCCGCCTCACGCCGAAGAGCATTAAAGTTTACCGTGTGGGCGGGGGGATCGGGTTCGTCGGCTCATAGTGGTAACTCTGCTAGGGATCTTCCTTTAACTTAAAATTTGACAGATCGCTCTCATTTTCAAACTTTAGTTAAAGGATTTTGATGATGTGCCTAAATCATTTTTAAATTGATGCTTTATTTCTTATGCCTTTTGATCCACCGCTTTAGTTAGATTCTATGTGTTACGGTGCCATCTTTATCACCCCCGTGAAGCTCACTTGTATACCTCATATACGCCAGGAATTGGGGATATTTGTGGGTGGAACACTTGATTCAACCAACGTGTAATTCCCGCCGTCGCACTCATTTGGGGAGTGGTTGAGTTACATGGAATCAAGGTAAACGAGACCCTTCTACAGTGTCATTTTACTACACCAGTAGTTTGAGACTATAAACCACGATAAAACTAGCCATAGCAACTTCCCTTTAGGTTCACCAAAATAATCTAGATTTCGGTCGCATACTCTCTTACAGTTTCCTAGTTCTAGAGTTCACCCCAGACTATAAATTGGCATTGTGAGGGAGTCACAAGGTTGGAAGAGGGTTATTTGCTTTCGTGTGCTACTTGTGTTGTGCTCATTCATGCAAAGCTCATGCATAGGCCTCCTGTGGCCCATCTTTATTTTCAGTTTTTGCTTACCTCTACTCTCCCCTCACTTAAAGAGGGAATTTCACAAAATGTCTGTGATAGTTTGAGTCCCAATGACCTGTACCTAGTTCGCTGGGCATAGTGAGGAATTTGTACGTCTCACCTATTTTTAGGTTAAGCTTCTCATCATAAGCTCTTCCACTCTCTACCTCTCTAAACTACCTATATGTATAGCATTCATCACTCAAATATTTATGTTATCATCAATCTCAACCATGGTTCGATTTGGGCTGATCATCTTCCAGTTTAATCAGTTATGTCAAGACGTCCTTGCCGTCGAAGTCCTCTTTGGTTGCGACTTGACCACCGTTTAGTTCGTCGCTCAGTGCCAGAATTGGTTATTCCTATCATGTCTGACATTCCTCCACTTAGCAGATTTCCAGCCGAGGGCACTCCTCTGCCCGTCGCTTCTCTACCGGTTGATCTAGGGCAATCTCAGTTGGGTTCTAAATTAGCTAATGATATGGCTATGTTCCTACAATCGGATATGTTTCAGGCCACCATTCAAGAGCAAGTTAGATTTGCTCTCAGGGAGGAAAGCGAGTCTCATAGGCTAGCGGGCCTATTTGTCAAGCTCCGGGAGACATAGTTCAGTCTTCGCCAGTTCAGAATCAATTTTTTGTACCACCGCTGCCTCCTATTTGTCCTATCTAGAAAAGCTAATTTCAGTTTAGTTAGAGCTCTTCTCAGCTATCCTTATCATCTTTTCTACCAATCTTTGGTTTTTATCCCACTGCGTACTTGAGGCCTGTTCCCCAGTCTCCTATTCTCCCCGCTTTCTCAGGGGGATTTACTCCTCAAATGATAGTCCCCTCGAGTGGCTCTATTGTTCCTCCGATGTGACCAACTATTTTCAACCCCTAGCTTTGTGGTCACTCCCCGAGAGGTCGCTCATCCTCAGAATTTGTTCTCTTGCCCTTAGTTCAAAACCCCGACTCCTCCGCCTTTACAGTTCGAGTCATCTCTATACGACCAGGTCACGCAGTCTCCAGGCATGATGCCCAAAATGGCAGCTTTCTTCAGGTAATTTTTGAATAGGGGCGAGGATAAGGAAGAAGTAAGAGATGATGAATGGGTGCCTAAAAATTTCTCAATGCCCCGAATGGAGGCTTATTTAGGCGAAGGGCCACCCAAGTCCCATATAGTCATGTATGAGCGAATTATACGTGTCCAAAAGATCAGGGATAAGGTGCTGGCTAAGTCATTCCCCGTGTACCCTTTTAGGCCCTCCTCTTGAGTGGTACAATACTCTTTCGGAGTCCACAATCCTAGATTGGAAACTCCAATCTGAAGCTTTAGTTGCCCACTACAGATTTAATTCCACAATGGAGACTACCATCCAGCATCTTGAGGCAGTCAAGCAAAGACCAGGTGAATCCTTCAAGTCGTATTTCAATAGATGGATGGCCACTCAGGTTCTCTTAAAGCAAAAGCTTAGCCTAAAAGAAATGATCCCAAAGTTGCTTGACAGGGCTCTCCTGATGCTTTGAAAAGAAATGGAGTCTGACTCTTTCGAGTCCTAATAGAAAGTTTTTAAAAAAGCTGAAAAAATCGAGCATCAGGAGGAGAAAGATCAGGTTACCAAATCGAGTGGGAATTGATCATAGTTTAAAAAGAATTAATCAAGTGAAATTGCACTAGCTCCTGCTAAGGGTAAGTCGCCTGCGGTGCAAACCGTGGCCCAAGAAGAAGTATCAGCAGTTCAAGTTTCTCCCCCTTCTCAGCAACCGTTTGTGTCCCCATGAAAGTTTCCCCTTGGTGTCAGTTTTGCTAGGATGTATGTAGTAAGCCAATTAAAGCCTCTTTGCAATCTCCGGGCTCCTCGATCAGATGAAAAGGGGAATTTCTGCAAGTTTCATATGCAAAAGGCGCACCAAACTGATCAGTGTAAGGCTCTAGCTTCCACTATCACTCATACGGTCAAAGAAGGAAAAATGGATGAGCCGGCCAGAAAGTTGAGCACTATAGAAAACCCTTTGCCTAATTTTGGAGGCAAGGTCTCTATGATCAGTTCAAGCATTAAGGAAGAGTATGTTCTTGAAGTGATATCTGAGGAATTCGTAATGGTTATCGGCTCTGGTCCCCCTTTGGGCTTTGTATTTGATATGATCTTACAGTCTAATCCTATGGTGAGCTCCATGGAAATTGAAGAAATGGTGCAAGAAGAGGAGACCAAAATTGAAGATGTGGAAATGGTCAAACTGGCTCTGTTTAGTGTTGATAATTATGTTCTAAAGGGAGAGTATTCTGATGAAGAGTTTCAGGCTTTCAATGTGGATGAGTATGAGCTTCGGGATTCATCATTAGTATATGAGGAACCACTGTATCCATTTGAAACCTCGGCCACAAAAACCATATCGATTAATGGGATTCTGCATGTCACCCGCAACGGTAGAGTGTGCCAACCTAAGGACAACTGTCTCTATATTGAGAATGATCCAACCCCGAACCCCTTGATGGAAGTAGCTAAGCCATTGGCACCACCTTCTCAGGTTGAAGTGAGTACTGATATTGATCCTCTCATTACTCAGTTGAAGATGACCAAAGCCCATTTCAACATTTGGCAATTAGTTCTTGGTTTTGATGATTATTGTCAGGCTTTGATTAAGTGGCTTCTGGAGCTTGAAGCGAAGCCTACTACTTCTATTATTGAGATATGCAATATGATAGGGAAAGGAATACCACTCCCGAGAGGGGATAATCCAATAATGTTATCTAATCAGGACCTTCCACCTGAGGGGTGCTCTCATAATCAAACCTTGTTCATCCATGCCCAGGTGATCGATAGAATTATCCCGTTCATTATGGTTGATGATGGTTCCTCTTTGAATCTGTTTCCTCTAAAAGTTCTTCCTCATCTGGGTTTATTTAGGGAAATGCCCAAGAAATCTAACACTATCATCCATGCATATGATGATTCGAAGAGGGATGTGATTGGGGTTTTTAAAGCCGAGGTAACCACCGGGGAAATTTTTGCTAAGGTTTAGTTTATCGTCATCGATATTCCCATCACCTATTCCTTGCACTTAGGCCGACCCTGGCTTCATTCTGTAGGAGCAGTCTCATCGACTCTCCATCAAAAGATCAAAGCCGTAGGAAAGATGGAAAGATTAAGGTAATTGAAGCCTATCATGCCTCGGTCATGGCCATCATGAAAGCCGAGAAAGAGTCCGAATTTTTAATGGCTATTATCAGTAATGAGAAGCCTAAGGCCCCTTGCTATGAATACTATTCACTTATAGTAAGGAAGTTGATGAATAAGCATGGCCATAAGCCGGGTCACTATTTTAGGAAGCACCTCGGGGGAATTATCAATCCTCTTCCAATCAAGAAGTATCCCAAACAAGCGGGTTTCGGGTATGCTCCAAAGAAGGTTTGCAGGCGTGTTCATCCGTTCTACTTCAATATGGTGACTGTTTTTGAGGTTCAAGGGAAGGGTATCTATAAAGGAGAATCCGAGCATGTTGAGCATGATGGTCAAGTCTGGCCAGGTTTTCATATTTTCAAGGATGTGTATGACTTCGAGAAGAATTACTTTATTGAAAAGGGGGAGAGCCCGATTGAGCCAATATTTGTTATTGCATCTGATAAGAAAGATAAGGGAAAGCTATTTTCTGATTCAGATGATGAAAAGCCGGTGGACCCAGAAATTCAAGATGCGATTGCTGCTATGTCTAAAGCCATGTCTGTTCTACTTAAGAAGAAGTGGAAGAAGAATGATAAAGCCAATCCTCTAGCCGAAACCATGAAGAAGCTCACCGATCTCTTACTACTGAAGAAGGTATGTTGTCTGCCGATCAAGTGAAAGCCTTGGATCATGATCTGGATGACCTGCTTATGGAACCTACCGAGGGTGTCAACTATACTGATGCCGCCGCTCAAGACCCTCTGCCTATGGAGGATGACTCTATCTATGATGTAACTTTTAATATTTCTAGTGTTTTTTATGAGAACAATGTAGCCTATAAGGCCCTTAATTTAATTAAAGATTTTGATTTCACTTATTTACTTGATGTTTTGCCCGACAGGCCCATGCATTCATTTAATCATAAGTATAATGTGTTTAGTATTCATGATGTTTCTTTAACTGAAATAAACTTGAGTACAAATGATAACCCTAAAATGGTAACCTTTTCTAACGACTTAACACCTGAGATAAAAAGTAAGATAATTAAAGTGGTGAAAGATCACTTTAACGCTTTAGCTTGGTCATATATGGACATGCTTGGCGTCGATTGCCATATTGCCAAACATTGCATTCCAACTGATCCTAGATTCCATCCTATCAAGCAGAAGTTTTGAAGGATAAGACTGAAGTGGCCAACAAGGTCAAAGCGGAGGGTGCTAACATGATTGAGGCTAAGCATGTCGAAGTCATTGAATATCCGACCTGGTTATCCAATATTGTCCCGGTTTTAAAAAAGGATGGAAGGGTAAGGGTTTGTGTGGATTACCGAGATCTGAACAAAGTTTTGCTAAAGGATGACTTTCCTCTGCCTCACATTGATGTGCTAATCAACAGCGCTGCCAGGGCCACGATGTACTCATTCATCGATGGATTCTCAGGGTATAATCAGATTCTGTTGGACATAATCGATAATGTTAAGACAGCTTTCGTCACAGAATGGGGAGTATTCTACTATCGGGTTATGCCATTTGGTCTGAAGAATGCTGAAGTGACCTATTAGCGCGCTATCACCACCATCTTATACGACATGATCCATAAAAAAGTAGAGGTCTATGTGGATGACATGTTAGTTAAGTCTGCTACCAGAGAAGAGCACCTCGTGGTTTTGGATAAGTTTATGACTCGAATTGAGAAGTATAACTTACGCCTTAATCCAAAGAAGTGCATATTCAGGGTTACATTGGGAAAGCTTTTAGGGCATATGGTCAGTCAAAGGAGGATTGAAATGGATCCGGATAAGATTAAAGTGATCAGGGATATGCCCGCTCCAAAGATAGAAAAAGAAGTCCGGTCTTTCCTTAGTTCCATCCAATATGTCAGTAGGTTCATTTATCGCCTCACTACCATTTGTGAGCCAATCTTTAAGCTATTAAGGAAGCATCAGCCGATTGTATGGGATGAGCATTGTCAAATCGCTTTCGACAAAATCAAGGCCTACCACCTTCACCCACCCATCCTTCATCCACCCACCCTAGGCAAGCCATTGATCTTGTACATAGCAATCGATGACTCCGCCGTAAGGGGAATGTTAGTTCAAGAAGATGATGATAAGAGGGAGCATGACGTGTTCTACTTAAGTAAGAAGCTATTGCTTATGAAACTCGTTACTCGATTGTCAAAAACACGTGTGCTGTTATAGTTTGGTTAACTAAGAAATTGCACCACTACTTCCAGTCATACAAAGTTCAGGCTGTTGCTAAGGTTGACCTAGTGAAATATCTTTGCCAGTCGCCCACCTTATCTGGCAAGTTATCAAGATGGTTGTTGTTGCTTTCTGAATTCAATATTGAGTATGTCACAATGAAAGTTATTAAAGGAAGATCGGTTGCAGAATTTTTGGTGAACGAAGCTCTCGACTCTGCCTATGTTGAGAACTTGGACTTTCCTGACGAGCAATTAGCTATAGTTGAAGTCGTCAAGCCCTTGTGGACTATGTATTTCGATGGTGCTATGAACAGATTTGGTGCTGGCCTGGGAGTTATCTTATTCACACCCGACAATGAAGTTATCCCTCTGTCTAAGCGTTTCGAGTTTCCCACTACTAATAATGGGGCGAATACAAAGCTTATCTATTTAGTCTTGAAGCCCTTTTGCTTATAAGGGCAAGGCACATTTTTGTGCTTGGAGATTCAGCCTTGGTTATCCGTCAAGTCATGGGAGATTGGAAAATCAAAGAAGAGTCTCTCCATCCTTATGTCCATGCCATTTGGGATTTGTCAGCTAAATTTGAGACGTATCTCTATCAGCATGTTCCCCGAGATAAAAATTAGATGGTTGATTCATTAGCTACACTGGCTTCGATATGGAAAGGTCCCCAGCGCCAACCCATTTGCCCTCTGATCTTAGTTTCGGCAAAGGTTCCCTACCATTGGCACAATATTGCCCACGTTCTCACCATCAGTGATGAACCTTGCTAGTATTCGGACATTGTGCAATTTCTCCGGGACGGTCAGTATCCCGACGACGCTACCGACTCTGATTGCGCTACGGTTCAAAGGTTGGCCTTTCAGTTCAAGATTGTGGACAATGATCTCTTCAAGCGCACTTTTGATGGGTTATTACTCCGGTGTCTGATTGAATCGGAAGCTCGTCGAGTTATGGGAGAGGTTCATGTGGGTGATTATGGACCTCACATGAATGGCCTGGCCTTAGCTAAGAAAATTCAGCGGATGGGGTATTTTTGGTTAACTGTGATTGCTGATTGTGTTTCCAAGGTTAACCGATGTCTCCAGTGTCAGATTTATGGAGGCCAAACTTCACAGTTTAACTACTCCTTGGTCATTCGCGGCGTGAGGGATAGATATAATTGGTGAGATTCGGTCGTCTTAAACTAATGGTCATCGCTTCATCATCGTAGCAGTGGATTATTTCTCAAAATGGTTAGAAACCGAATCGTACACTAGTATTACTGCAAAGAAGATGGCTAAGTTCATTGAGAAGCACATTTTCGCTCGGTATGGTCTACCTCATCATATTGTCTCGTATAATGGGGTTTAGTTCTAGGGGGTAACTGCGGAGTTGATTGAGAAGTATGGTATAGAGCATCATAGATCTTGCCCCTACCGTCCTCAGGCCAACGGTGTGGTGGGGGCAGCCAATAAGTCCGTTAATAAAATCCTTTCTAAGACCATAGCCGATTACCGAGATTAGGCCGATAAGTTACCATTCGCTCTTTAGGGATACCGAACAAGCATCAGGACTCCCACAAGTCAAACCCTATTTTCCTTGGTTTATGGTATGGAAGCCATTTTACCGATTGAAGTTGAGATGCAGTCTTTGCGAGTGGCGCTCGAATCTAAGCTTGAAGAGACTGAATGGACAAAAGCAAGGTTTGAACAGTTGAATACTCTGGACGAGCAATGCCTGAAAGCCTTGGATAGCCTTGAGATGTATCAGCAGCGTATGGCAAGAGCCTACAACAGCCGGGTTAAGCACCATAAGTACCCGTTGAAAGCCGATGACTTGGTCTTAAAGCAAGTAAAGCCTTCCACCACCGATCTAAAGGGGAAGTTTCGGCCAAATTAGGAAGGACCTTATATGATTAACAAGGTTATAGGTAAGGGCGGAATGAAGATCATGGATATGGATGGTAATGAGTTCACAAACCCTGTCAATCAGGATCGGTTAAAGTGTTATCATATCTAAATCAAAAGAATTAAATCCAAAAAAGCGGCACTCATAAAAAGCAAATAAAATCAAATCACCCGGTGAGTGGTCCTTTACTGCTCGGGCAAAAATTATGGTGTATCCCGTTGTTTCTACAAACCATTTGGACAAAAGTTAGGGTGCAAAAATGACCTGCTAGGCTGAAAACCCGAAAAGGGCGGCCTAGGCAAAAGCTAGGGTAAAAGTGAGGCATGAGAGTGTTGACTAGAAAACCTTCTTAGGCTAGTTAACGCCAGTGTTTGAGTTGGTAGAAATGGTTATCATCATTATATACTCAAGCTTACTTCAATTAATGGAAATGTCATTTTTACTGAGCTCTAATGTTTTTGTGCAAATGAATATATTGGTCCCTAAAGGCGAAATATTGTAGATAAGTCAAGTTTGGGATATCGTTCAACTCAGATTCTTGTGCGCTAGATAAAATGAAAATCATAAGAAATATAAAGAGGCATAAAATCCGATAGGGTGAAAACATCTAGGCTTATGCAAAAGTCGGAAGGTCCACTGGATTGAAAACCTGAAAAGGGCAGTCCAGGCAAAAGTTAGGACATAAAAGAAGCAAATAAAAGTCTGATAGGCCTGACGCAATGTTCAAGCCCATGCAAAAGTAAAGACAAACAAAAGTAAGGATAGCGCAATCATCAATCACCCAGATGGCCCCACGCTCTTGTCATCATCATCATCGCCATAATCAGAGTCGAAAGCTCAAACCAACTTCTTCTCCGCTTATAAGGGATCAAGTCCTGCATGCCTGTCGCTCTACTCAAGCCACGAGCGCAAGCACTTCTTCCGACACCATAATCTCCCAACCTATCGAAGCCACCCTCGATAGAATCCATCAGTAGTAGTGGCATCCAGTCGATCGTAGTCTAAGGTTTTATAGCTCACTTTATAGGCCCATACCTCTATACCATAGCTAAGAAGATGGGCTGAGAATGGCTCGGCCTCAAAATCTCCTAAGTATAGTGGGACCCTCTATCGCCTCTCCTACTGTCAACACAAGTGAAAAGGCGAGTATTGCTTAAAGTGCTGTAACCCTACAAGCTGAACCTTGCCTCCACCAGTGCCTACTAGAACATTAAAAATCTCCCACCAGCGGTAGACCCAGTGGATGTCTACGTCGGATAGCCCCGCCATTATTGATGTCCAATCGTTAGTCGTCAGAGCCTCATGGCTAGCAGTGACATAAGCCCTGCCATGATAATTCTTAGGCCTATATCGTCTCGAATTGCCTCGAGGATCCTAGAGCAGAGCTAGCTTCTCTAAGAGCCAAACCTGTAGATTAAGTTTTAGATTCAGATTCAAATTCAGATTCAGATTTAGATTTAGATTTATTTTTAGTTTTAGATTCAGATTTAGATTCATTTTTAGATTTAGATTCAGTTATAGATTTAGTTTCAGATTTAGATTCAGAAGCAGTTTCAGATTCAGATTCAGTTTAAGATTCAGATTCAGATTCAGATTTAGATTTATATTCAGTTTTAGATTCAAATTTAGATTTAGATTCAGTTTTAGATTCAGATTCAATTTTAGATTCAGATTCAGATTCAGTTTTGGCCTCAATTTAGTATCGGTTTTGGGTTTAGAGTCAGTAAAAGGGAATACCTGTAGTACGAAGAAGTGGTCTTTGATGCGATCGGGATCACCAGCAGATCTATCTAAATGGAGTAAGGTCTCAGCTAACCTAGAAATAATGGAGACATGCCCACTAAGGCCTGTCCAATGATCAAAACTAGCAGGAAAGGGGCAACGGTACCGACCCCGCAGATAAACTTAGTCATAAGCAATAAAGCCACCATAAAAGGATAAGAAATATGCGACCTAGGAGTGGCTATCCCCCAATCGAGTACTCGGCCGAGATTAAATCCCGGTGATCCAAGAATCTGGGAAAGGAAAGTAGTAGGGGCATCTAAGTACCACAACCCGGTCAGCTGATCCTCAGCCTCAAAATGCACCTCTAGCATAGCAAAGCGCATCCTGCAAGTGCAAATCATCCTGAGAATAGTGTGATACTCCTCCACCATCGGGCAGAGCTCAAAGCCAGAGAAGTGGAATACATGATCCATCGGTTCCCAATAAAGGAATGCTGTGTGGAGGAAGGCACCAGGCCTCGAAGCTCCACCCATGCTAAATCTAGGAGGAAAAGCTGGACCCATAGGCTACATTTTAGGAAAGCCCATTGTCTCCAAGGTAGCCTGAAAGTGCACAGAATGGCTCGTATCAATCATAGTGACCTCAGTCTCGTCTGCCCTGTCGCTATGGCTGCCCTTGTGAGCCTCAAACTCCCTCTCCAATTGGTCTCGCCGCTCCTCCACCCTCTCAATATAGCTCCGCAACATCTCTATCTCTTAGGTATACTGCTCCATCTGCTCAGCTAGTCGCCTCTTGCATTCTACCACCTCTCGAGCTAGCCGACCCTCATAATCTGCCCTCTCTGGAGCTAGCTGACCCTCATAATCTATCCTCTCTTGATCCAACCGACTCAGATAATCCATGAACTCATGCTCTATCCACATCCGCTCCTTTCGCTCACTCTGATATTTGTCTTGCTCCATCCCGACCAACAGCTGCAAATATCAGTAATTAGCTCAGCAATTCATGCATTCATAACATTCGTGTATAAAGCTAACAAATATCCTATATGTTTTTCTTGTTTTAATTCTTAATAGGTTGCAAGACAGAATCTTACCCAGCCTACAGAATCCTGTGCAATGACCATGTTCCTCATGCTAAAGCAACCCCGGGCCAAGCGCTTAGCCTTTGAGACGAATACCTGCGTGATCAAAGGCAGAACCAACCAATCATTATGGTTAGGCGACACCAGGCTATAAGAATCGAGAAAGTAAAGCATGATTTAGAGTCTTACGTGTGTGGCCTCGGGCAGAGTGAAGGTCAAAGGCGTAGTATACTCCTCGATGCACCTATGCTCTCGAACTCCTAGACGGGTCATCAGGCATAAAAAGGTATCCGAATGGTTTACTAACACTCCCTCGATGAATCTCGGTGGGAATGATCTCTGAGTAAGAAGAGCTGGTCTAGCGAAAGCAATCTCTAGATCAATCGTATTCTAGTGTGAAGGCCCTATATGCGTCCCTGTATTGAGCACGGGGGCTTCCCTCCTATCTCTCCGGGTACCCTGAGATCAAAAGAAGAATATATTAGTCAGTCAAGGCGGAATCAGAGTAATATAATAATTCCAGCATACATGGAGAAAGTTTGTTAGAAGTTTGAGAGACCTACCCCTCTGCGCCCCCGCCTAGGGGCAGGTGGTTCAACGCCTGACCTAGCATCGCCAAAAAGCATCTCGCTCAGGTCCATATAAGCCATCTCATCATCAGCCTCAGAAGGGGGGTCGTTGACATCATCATCCACCCCATCAAGTCCGATGCTGCCATCTGTCTGAATGCCAACGTCACCAAACTCAAAGTTCTGCACCACATCATCTCGGGCCCTCCCAGGGCAAGAAGGAATCAGTCACCTTAGATGAGCATTATAATCTCTGCCAACCGAGGCTAACCAGACCTGATCTCCTCCCCTAAACCGAGCCTGGTCATCTGGAGACATAAGGTGAGGCTAAAAGATACCGACAGGTATATCAGGGGGGACCCTCCTCTAGGCCATGGTGCTGGTCCTCCATCGGTGGACCCGCTCGCCAAAGTACCACTCCATATTGAATGGGCACTCCAATACAAATTGAAACCCATCTACTGTCCCTCGGACTTCCTTCACATGCTGATAATTAACCAACTTCTTCCAAGGGTTGGAAACGATCTACCAAATAAGAATAAAGAAAATCGCATCAGTTATCAATGTTAGTATTCTTGCTCTTTTGTAAATACGGTTTCAAACTAATGTTTAAACAAAATGTGCAGAAAGTGAGGTTACCTGGTGACGGCGCAGCTGCCTCAAATACTCTCGGTACCAGCATGGTCAGCCCGCTTGGTCAATATTCGACCAGCTAACCATCCATCGACCAATGGCATGTGACTCGGGTGGTGGCTGATCCTCCAAGTCAGGGTGACAGATAATCTGGTACTCAAAAGCCCACATCTATAAATGCAATAAATAAAAAGCGTAGAAAGCATCCAAAAGCAAAAGTGTATATTAAAGATTTCAGTCAAAGAGGATTCATTACCAAGACCTATAGCTGCCCGACCTTGAACTCGGTGACCTTTCCTCGCACCGAGTAGTCAAAAGCATAATAAATCTGGCCAAGAATGGCCCTGGGCCAATTCTACGTAGTAAAGCTGCCCAAATCCTAGAGGGTGCATAGTAACCCGAGTGAGGCCCTACTCGAGGAGCAAGGAAAGAATAGGCGTGTCATGTGGTCAGGAGGAATGACCAAAGGTACTGGTCAAAGTGCTCCCCGCTAAGGTCAGTCACCGTGACCCAATGCTCATGCAGATCTTCATATCCCAACTTGCCGTTAGCCAGCATCGGGACCCCTAAAAGTGCCGCAACCCGGGCGTGGGCCTCTGGCTCATGGTGAAAGTGATCAGGATAGATGTTGAATACAATTAGGAAGCCCTCCCATCGCATCTCGGTTATGGCACATATATCAGAAGGGGTGATCGTCATCTTGCCAACCAAAAAATGGAAAGTGTGCGTAACCTCGCTCCATCGCTCCGCTAAACATCCTAGTATATCCGGGATCAACAGACGACGTGACATGGTTAGAGAATCTAGCATTCGCTCGAGCCCCATGCCCCAAATGGCCACGACCAACGAGTTGTTAGCTCGACCTTCAATCTGATTCCACCACTTGGCACATCACTGTAAGGATCCCACTGCCTTGAGACCATGTGGCTGTAAAAAAAATTAATGTCAGGCATTAGTACTAGCAGTTAAAGTGTGCAAAATCAGCAATAAATCAAATTTTTAGCATCTATCCTACTTCAGATCTGAATTTTGATTGCAAAATTGGACTCAACTCGAAAAACTGGTCTAGATAGGCCCCTCAGTTTCCTTAAAAAATCCTTTCCGACTGCCGGCAGTCGTCGCCGGCAGTTAGTGGTCGGAGGCCGTTTAACGTGGCTAGGCCACCTAGTCAAGGCAGTAGGCCACATCGTCGATGCGGGCTGGCACCATCGATGTGGCCTGGCCGCCGCCGATGGCTTATCCTAGAAAAAGTCTATTTTCTGCCTTTTCAGGCCCAATTTCAGTACAAATTCATCCAAATCAACCCAAAAAAACATCTAAATGCATCCTAAACATCTTTCCTCAACCTATTTTCACCTAATTTCAAGCCTAAATCACCCTAAAAATCCAAATCAAGTTAATGGCATTTTATGGAAACTTTGGCAAAAATTGGGTTTTATTGGTTTACCTAAAGGTCACAAGCATGTCCGGCCGAGTTTGTGAATATCGCGACCTGAGAAGTTGGTGTATATCCCATGTATGTGTCGGACGCCCGTAGTCCGTATGCCCACTGAACCGGGCAAATTTGCCGGCCATCATCCCCTCATGGTAGCATTTCGTGGTTAAGATTATGGGACCTCTTGAGCCCTTTCTTGCAGTACATCCTTCCCCGAGCTAAAAAAAAATCGGGGAGTGTCTCGTGTTTTTATCTAGAGAGGAAAGAAAGAAAGTAAAATGAAATGGAATATAAAGGGAAAGAAAAGAAATGAAAAGAAAGAAATGAAATGGAATGAAGAAGTGCAGAAATGGGATGAAGAAAGGAAATGTATATAGAAAAGTAAAAGGAATATATTCCTTTTTGTCTTCTAGTGTAACGAAATATTCCTTTCAGCAAGGGGCAAAATCCGCCAATCGGTTATTTCTTTCCACCTTTCGGACATCTCCAATCTCTCTTTTATTCTCATTCCCTTTTTTATTGTTAATAGAATGGGCAAAATTTTTGTTTCACAAAATCAATTAAGCAATAAAAAAAGGGGCATATTTATCGCATGCTAATTTCTCAAATTCAATTCTTGATAGGTCTGTCAATGGCGTACCCAGAAAACAATCGATTCAGAATTCCTATACCTAGAAAAATTTTCGCCTTGACTGGTCTATTAATGGTGCGTTCCCAAAGCCGCCAGTAAACAATCGATTCGAGATTCTCAGCTCTGAAAGGTCCGTTGATGATGCGTCCCTGTACCATCCGTAAACAACCATTTTGGAGTTTCGCTACTAGGTCTGTCTTGTTCCTCCTAAAAGATCTGTCGATGGCAACCCCAGTAGACAATCAGCTCAGGAATTCACAAGTCAGGTATAACCTCCTATCCCTCGATCTTTCGTAAGATCACATTTGGCGCATCAAATGCTAATCTCACGAGGGGCAGCCTATGAGCACGGGCTTTTTGGTGACCCTCGGAATGATGATGACTTTTTGCTCTAACCTGTTATAGTCTAGTTGTTCCATTATTTTAGAATCGAATCGTGTTTGGCAAGTTCTTTGTTGACAATTTTGAGATCTTTGACCCCGATTAAAAATAATGATAATAATAATAATAACAATGACAATAACAATAATAATAATAATAATAATAATAATAATTGGATCGCTTTTAATATGTTAACCGCTTCCTTTCCCCTCGCGCGTAGTAAATTGTGTTGCGATTTTTTCCTTAAAAATCCGGACATTTTTAGCGAGTCTCGTTTGCATCGTTGGATTCTTTGCTCTTTGAGCTTTTCGGAATGTCAAGAATCGCCCTATTTAGGTTCCTGTAGTGTAGGTTGTTCGTGTTTTGGGCCTGGCAAGCCGGGCCCTATTGCCTGTTTTCCCCTGCATCCCCCCGATCCGGCGAGGGCGGTAGGGCGTGTGAGCAACGCGGCGGCTGCGTGGCTCACACGGCCTTCAAGGCTGCATCGCATGACGCTGCCTAGATCTGGCCGCGTCATGTGAAGCGGCTTGGGTTGGGCCGCGTCACTTGATACGGCCCTTCGCATCATCTGACGCGACCTAGGCACGGCCGCATCGCTGAAGCGGCCTTCGCATGGGGAGACCTGTAGACTGATTTTTTTGGGTTTTCTTGGCCACCAAGTCAGGATTTGGGATTTTTCCGTCAAATATTGACATTTGGGGGATTAATTCTAGGATTTTACACTTGGGAAGTCTATAAATACCCATCAAAAATCAGATTTAGGGACTTTTTTTGCTGATTTTAAAGGAAATCAAATTCTTAGGATTTCTAAGGCTCAGGGAGAAAAAGTTAAATAATATTGGGAAAATCCAATCCAATATACTTGGTTCTTGATTCCTAAATCTTATAAGACTTAATCTCTTAGGCTAAATCATTAAAATCTGTTAGAAATCTTGGGTAAAAAATTGGTTTAAATAGGATTTAAGGACTCTTTTTCCTAAAAAATTACTAAATCCCTTGCTAAATCGTTGTTTCATCGGATTTTCATCTCAAATCCATCACAAAGCTTGCCAAATGTCCGGTTCGAGTCTCAAGAGTGGATTCACGGCCTTTAGGTAACTTTCTGAGTTCCAATCTATTTCTTTTGTTATTTATTTCTGCTGTGCTTTTAGTTATTTTTTCGAGCGTTTGGCCTTTTTCTTCGTACTTTTTGTGATTTTCTGCCAAAACTCTAGCTAATTATTCCGGCAAACGACAGGCCAACTGAACGTCACCTAGGCCACCTCGTTGAGTTGGCCTACCACTTCGTTCAGTCGGCCTACAAGTTGCTCAAGCGGCCAATCATTGTTTTGTCAGATTTTCTGAGTTCTTTTCCCCCCAAACTGAAAAACCAAAGTTATTTAAGCATTTTAAGTCCGAATATACTATAACAGTGTAGGAAACGACTTGAAATTTTAGTAATCTTGGGTTTTTAGGCACAAAAAGGTCGGTTCCGGCTTGTTTAGACACTTTTTTCGGCAGGCCACTTCGGTGGGACGAAGGCCGACTGAGCGTCATCTAGGCCTCCTCGTTGAGTTAGCCTGCCATGTCGCTGAGTCGGCCTACCACCTCACTGAGTCAGCCTACTAGTAAAATGTCCAAATGGTCCCTGTTTGCTTTATTCTGTTGTTTTTGGCCCCGTTTCTATCGTTTTTGACCCGATTTTGGTTATTTTAACGTGTTTTCAGTCCCGTTTTTCACCCATAAAATCTCTAAAAAATCACAAATAATCTGAAACTATTTTTATTTTATTTTATTCTATTTTTGGATTTTATTTTTATTTTTATTTGATTTAATATGCATTCTAATTGCTTAAAAATGGCATTTTTAACTAAATAAATCTAAATAAATTGTTTTCTACCGACTAAAAATCCCAAAAGTATTCTGAATATATTAAATCTAATTTTAGGATATTTAGTTAATTTATTTTACCCTTCTTAGGTTGTTAGATAATTAATAAATGCCCGAAAATTATGTTTTTATCCCGAAAAATAAAAAAATATTTTTTTTTTCATGCTACGTGTTTATTTTCTGCATTTTTTTATTCATGCCTTATTTGTGATTATTTCCGCATATCTCTTACCTCATTTGGAGCCGGGTTTGAGTCGGTAAGCTCGGTTAAAATCCGGTTTTGCCTGTTTATTTATTTATCGCTTTATTTATTTTCTCGCATTAGAAAAATGTATAGGTATTTATAAAGCCTTGTAATAATTTTATTTTCTTGCTTTGTTTATTTGTCGCTTTCCGTGTGATGTATGGCATATAATACCGAAAACACCAAACAATAATCGGATTAAATCGCATAAGAACTAAGGTCACGTTTATTAAAATATAATCGCATTGATTTAAAAATTGAAAAGTAAGCAACATCATCCGAACCTAGAATCTCTGTTTTAAGGTACGGTCTAACTACCTGGTAGGAATATCGTACCCAAATTCCTAGTGGAGCTTAATCGGGTGGCGACTCGATCTTAAAATACGGGATTCTAAGTCTTGTATCCCTTAACCCATTAATCGGACTAAATTTCAACTTCAACATTGCTTCCATTATCCATTTTCACCATGCTAAAATAAGGATCATCCCTTAACAAGCTTCATAGCGCTTGTTGTTTCTCCGCCCCACGCCGAAGAGCATTAAAGCTTACCGTACGGGCGGGGGGATCGGGGGTCATCGGCTCACACTCATATAGGCTATCCTACGCTTGGAGGCTTATGCAAGGAGGTTCTGCTAAAGCACGGTTCAACTGGTAAGTTTTCTTTCTTTCTCTTTTAATTTTTAAGTCTTTTTCTTTAAGTGTTTTTAGACTTAATAATTATGCTTTGGTTGTGTTGCATGCTTAATTTATTTTATGCTTAGGTTATAGCTTAGAGTTATAACATGCTTAGTATAAAATATATGTGCTATGATATAATTTAGAATTATGGTATGTCTGGCCTTTGCATGCTAACCTAGGTAGAGAATTAGTTAGTTTAGGCTTTATTTAATTTATATGCATATAATATGAGTTCCTGGGGACAGAGACAAAATTTTAATTTTCCGCCATGCCTGTTATGCATGTTCAATTTGACTATCAGTTCCTAATAGTGGTATTAGAGCCTGCCTATCTAGTGCATAATTAAGTTAGAAGCAAACTGAATGTTATTTTCTATATAAAATGATTTATTGTTTATTTAATTGTTTGGAACAATATATATGAACTTGTGCTTTTCATTTCAAGGTTAGAAAATATTGGGACTAATTTTGAATAAGCATACTCAACTTACTAAATTATACAAGTTCAATAATTTATATAAATTACATGGGTTATAGATGCTTTCAATTTACATGAATTGAAAGAACAAAATTTATTAGTTCAAGAGAATCCATTGATCTTGTAGTTTGTGCCCGTATTTGTTCTAACTAAGGATTGGACTTGGTGTCGACTCACTTCAAGGGCACCTCTCCTACCTGGAAACCTATATCGGTGCAGCTTGAACTGACCAATGAGGGGATTAAATATGGATTAATTTATTTCTAGTATATAATATGGTTCTTATATATATTTCTATAACAAAGTAAAAATTAAATTTATTGAATAAAAGCTTAAAGAAAATACAATACAAATATAACAAATAAAATTGTTAATTATTTTGCATATAATCTAGGTTGATGGAATAATTATAATAAAGAGTCTGAACCCACCTAAGGTTGAACCTTATGAATTAATTCTAAAATTCCCTGAATTAATATAAATTATTATAAATATGTCCATCTGATAAAATCCTAGATTGGGTGAGACATTTAACACCAATAAATCTCAAAGTAAATATATTAATGCAAGTCACAGTCTTCCTTACTCAAATTTATAATACGCTCTCTTTGGGCTATCAAAGTGTTGCGTAAAGCGTTCCTTCTAGTCCACATTGATTGGTTGTAAAGTTTGGGATAGGGTCTGCCTTAGTGGAACTGGGGTAGTCCACCATAAAATTAGGGGCTAGGCCCAGATCTAAGACATATTCAAGGAGATGCTAATATAAGAGCTCACGTCCCTTGGGATTAGGGAACTTGAATGAATTAGCAATTGCATATGATGCAAATGGAATGGGATTCCAACTATAACTTACTATTGTGACTTCACTCATAAAATTGGGGGTCATAATAGACCAGTTATAAATGCTATCTACTAGCAAATTTAGTTGGGCTAAAATTCCCGAATTCAATAGAATTGGCTATTGTAAATTTCAAAGAAAATAGTGAGACAAATGCATTTAATTAAAAGTCCTTGTATTAAATGCATGTGTTTAAACTAATATCTGAATTCTTTTTCTTATCTTATATCTTAGGTTGAATACGAACTCCAATTTAAAAATTCATCTTAAATATCCAAGTTTTAACAGCAATTAACTACCAAGAATGATCAAGGATGAAAGGGACATCCTTAAGGATTATGAATTGGCATGTGTTCTTGAGAATCCATTCACAGAAATTCTTAGCACTAATGCACTGACTGTAATTAAGTAGGCATGGTTGAAGTATCTAAAGGATTCAGTTTATGTATCACACTTGCTGTTAGATACTATGAATCATCTGATACGTTCACAATGCGATCACATGAGTCTAAAAACCATGTTGATCCATCTGAAGGATTTGCCTGAAAAGGCAAGGTATAAAAGGTTCAAGTTAACTAATGAATTTCCAACTCTAAGATGAACGAAGGGCAAGTGTTGTAGCACACATCAACAAGATTAGAGATTTCATGGTGAAATTGGAATCACTAGGATTTAAAATCAGTCAATCCTTAGGAATGGATATCCTGTTGGATTCTTTACCCATCAACTATGTTGATTTTGTAAAGGAACATTGCTCAAAAGTATATGACTATACATTCCCAAAATTGATTGATGCGTTGAGCAAATTCGATGCTAAAAGCAAAGAATTTTTAGGTAAGTCTACAAATAAATGTTCTCCCAAAATTGGCCCAGAGAATATTGTCACCAAAGGAGTAGTTAAAGGGTTTAAAAAGAAGAAAGAAAAGGAGACATCTAAGTATGTCTGCTTCTACTATGGGAAACTAGGACATTGGAAGAGGGATTGCAAAGCTCCTGCTTCTGAACATTTGAAGAAGAAGCCTGCAGAGGCATCTACTTCAGGTATGTTTGTAATTGAAAACTATGATACTTTTGCTCATGAATCCACTTGGGTATTAGATACTGGCTGTGGTTCTTATATCTGTACTTCTGTGTAGGGTCTAAAGAATAGTAAAAGACATGTAAAAGGGGAGATGGACCTGCACGTGGAAAATGGAGCCCGAGTTACTGCATTAGCCGTTGGAAGCTTTAATCTTATTTTTCTAAGTGGACTTGTTTTAGTTTTGAATAATTGTTACTACATTCCGAGTGTTACTAAAAATATTGTATCTATTGCGTGTTTAGTAGAAGGATTTGAAATTTTATTTTTGAATAATAATTGTCAGATTCACTTGAATAATGTTCTTTATGGTTATGGGATGTTGAATGGTGGCATTTGTGTTCTTGATACTAAAATAGAAGTTTCTAATATAAACAATGTGAAGAAAGTTATATTAGATAATGAGAATCCCTTCTACATATGGCATTGTCGTTTAGGCCACATAAACAAAGATCGCTTAACCAAGTTGCATAAGTGTGGAGACTTGGGCCCAATAGACTTGGAGTCTTATGGTGATTATAAACCTTGTTTAAGAGGAAAAATGATAAAGTTACCCTTTCAAGGAAAGTGTGAATGGGCCACGAGTACATTGGAACTTATACATACTGATGTATGTGGTCCAATGAGTGTTCAAGCACTAGAAGGATACTCCTACTTCATAACCTTTATTGATGATTATTCACGATACGGTTATGTGTACTTAATGAAGCACAAGTCTAAAAGTTTTGAAAAGTTCAAACTATTTAGAGCTAAAGTAGAGAAACGGCTTGAGCAAAGTATTAAAACACTTTGATTGGATTGAGGTGGAGAATACCTAAGTTAGGAGTTTTAGGATTATCTAAAGGAAAATGGGATAGTTCCCCAGTGGACCCCTCTTTATATGCCTCAACATAATGGAGTGTCAGAAAGGAGGAATCAGACTATCTTAGATATGATTTGGTCCATGATGAGCCATGCAGATCTTAGTAAATCCTTTCGGGGATATGCACTAGAGAGCGCAATTTATATATTAAATAGAGTGCCCTCTAAATCAGTTGATTTCACACCATATGAAAGACGGTGTAATAAAAAGCTATCTCTAATTGCTTAAGAGTATATGGCTGTCCTGCTATAGTAAAGAGGATAGTGTCAAATAAGCTGAACAGTAAATTTGACAAGTGTCTGTTCATTGGATATCCAAAGGAAACTATTAGATATCTATTTTACCAACCCAAAGCACAAAAGGTATTTGTGTCACAGAATGCTCACTTTTTGGAAAAGGAACACTTACTTGCAAAAGTTAGTGGGAGCAATATTGAACTGGAAGTTCAAGAGGAAGAAACAGACAATCAACTGATTGACCACGTTATAGATACACAAGAAAGTGAGATCTAAGAACAACCTGTCGAAACACAAGCATTGCGAAGATCAGGTCATGTTCATAAAGTTCCCGATAGATATGGTTTTATCATCACTGATGATAAGGAACTATATCTCTTGGAGGATGATGAACCAAGGGCATATGATAAGGCAATGAAAAGCTTAGATTCTGATAAATGGCTAAAAGCCATGAAATCAGAAATGGATTCTATGTATGAGAACCAAGTTTGTAATTTTGTTGATGCACCGCAAGAGGTTAGACCAATTGGCTGAAAATGGGTCTTCAAGAGGAAGATTGACATGGACGGTAATGCAATTACCTATAAAGCAAGGTTAATTGTGAAAGGTTATAGTCAACATGAAGGTATCGACTATGATAAAACTTTATCACCGGTAGCCATGCTTAAATCCATAAGAATACTCCTCGCCATTGCTGCTCATTATGATTATGAGATCTAGTAGATGGATGTTAAAACAACATTCCTGAATGGGGATTTAGACCGGGATGTGTATATGACACAACCTGAGGGTTTTACATGTCAGAATGGCTCAAAGGTATGCAAGCTACAGAGATCCATTTATTGACTTAAGTAGGTATCTAGGAGTTGGAATATAAGGTTTGATTAGACAATCCGTGAACTAGATTTCTATCCAAACATTAATGAGCCTTGTGTTTACAAGAAGGTTAGTGGGGGTGCGGTTATTTTCTTAGTATTGTATGTTGATGAGATTCTACTAACAGGAAACGATATTTCCCTTCTTCAAAATGTTAAGGTATGGTTGTCAAGAAGATTCTCCATGAAACACCTTGGTGAAGCAGCATTTATACTAGGTATAAAGATCTATAGGGATAGAACCAAGAGGCTATTAGGTCTTTCTTAAAGTACATGTATAAACAAGGTATTGAATAGGTTCAACCTTGAGCTTTCGTAGAAAGGTTATCTCCCGATGATAAAGGGGATTAACCTATCTAAGGCTGAGTGTTCGAAGGCAGCTCAGGAGAGAATGCGCATGAAGGATATACCCTATACATCCGCGATAGGATCCATCATGTATGCTATGATATGTACTAGGCCAAATGTCTCTTAGGCTTTGAGCTTTATGAGCAGATATCAGTCAGATCCAGGTGAAAAGCATTGGATGGCCAACAAGGCAATTCTTAAGTACTTGAGAAGGACTAAAGATGAGTTCTTGATTTATGGGGAAGGTGACCTCACAATTTAAGGTTACACTGACACGAGTTTTCAATCTGACAAGGATGACTTTAAGTCTTGGTCAGGTTTTGTGTATATGTTAAATGGAGGGGCGGTATGTTGGAAGAGTTCCAAGCAAGAAACTACTACTGATTGAACCACAGAATCTGAATACATTGCTGCATGCGAAGTAGCAAAAGAAGCTATCTAGTTAAAGGGATTTATTGGTGATCTCAGTGTGGTGCCTAAGACTGTTGATCCACTTATTTTATATTATGATAAAAATAGAGCCATATCTCAGGCAAAGGAACTACGGTCTCCTCAGAAAAACAGACATGTATCGAGAAAATATCATATAATTAGGGAGATTGTTGATGTGAAGATAATAAGACTAGAATATGTACCCACTGATCAGAACCTCACGGATGGTCTGACGAAGCCATTGACTCTAGTCAAACATCACCAGCATGTTAAAGCATATGGATTAAAACATATGGCTAATTGACTGTAGTGCAAGTGGGAGTTTGTTGGATATGATGTATGCCCTTAAGGCTATTAGGGCAATATATCTTAATTATGTAATAGTACGAATATTTTGTTTAATCAATAAAGGCATTTAATCTTTTGTTTATATCATTGTGTTTATAAATATATTATACTTGGTTAAAATATATTCATTGATTTATGTATACAAAAGTCCTTGACATATTATAGCATGAAGTCAGAGAAATTATAGTTGGACTACATTTAGTGAGACTTGCTTCATGTGCAATTATGATTATGTCTAAACTATCCCTAGTTATAGTTTCATCAAGAAAGGATATTGATGAAGCGGAAAGACTAGCATGTGGTCAACTTTCTTGGAAAGGGTCCAAGTAGTCAATCTCCTAAGGACTAAAGGTGGTGCCTTAAGTTTGACAAATGGATATATCTGGGAGATATATTGGAGACCGTAGTAAGATAAACACTTGGAATATATATGTCAATGTGTTAGTTTTTATCCTCATGTAATATGCTTTGCGAATATCCTCATACTTGAGATACTAGTTACCTTATGTGCTACTATTGCTACACTTTGGGTCATTCCTATACACATTAATTTAGGGTGTCACGGGTGATTACGGGTACAGTGATGATAGAAAGTTGGTATGCTATGTAGTCAAAAAGAATACATTGCTCAGGATTAAGGAGATATACCTAGCCATTTGTTAAAGTGACAATTGTTGTGGGTTAACACTTTAACCGAACCCTATAAACCAGATGGTACTAATATTAAAAAATGGAAGGAGTTCATCGCATTGGACAACTATTTCATTAACCA
Source organism: Euphorbia pulcherrima (assembly GCA_947683365.1). Lineage (NCBI taxonomy): Eukaryota > Viridiplantae > Streptophyta > Magnoliopsida > Malpighiales > Euphorbiaceae > Euphorbia > Euphorbia pulcherrima. The sequence goes on from CANTUS010000014.1 coordinate 49,568,054, forward strand.
AGATTATTTCATAAAGCATTAATGACATTCCGAGTAATGGGGGACGGTAGACACTTGCTAGAGGAGTACTATAGTCATTTAAGGTAATCGAGTTCTATTCACGGTCTAGAACCTCAAGCCAATGGTTCAATTAGAACAAGGGTTGGTTAAGCCTTAACAGCTCAATACTTGGGGATCCTATAAGGTCACACACATTGGACCTTCATCGGACTAAGTAAAGAACTAATAGATTTATTCTATTATGAAAATATAACGTATTAATAATTTGAATATTATTTAATTGGTTAAAAATGATTAGATAACCAAGGAATTTATTTTTGACCGGTAACTAATATTAGAGTCAAAAAATAAATATTTACTTGAAAGGGATTAAAAGGGATTTTGCCTTGGCGAGTTAAATTGGATCGAGAGTATTTGTACAGGCTTGGGGTGCGTGAAAGTACACTGAAAGGTGTGCGAACAATGTTAGGCATTGCTTGGGTAACCCATGGAAATGGGCTGCCCAAATGCACAGCCCATGGGCCGCGCAGCGAGCTGGGCTCACGGCTTGGGCCACGAGCTAGGCTTGCGGCTTGGGCCACGAGGCCAAACTCGCCCACAGGCAGGCTAGGAAGCGCCTGCCTTGCGATAGCATATGTAGCGTGCATTACATGCTGCATATGGGGCGTAGCCCATGGATCTAATTGGATCCATGGGCGACCCGCATAGGATATGCTATTTAACATATTCCACATGGAAAATGGGGGAGCAATTTTGCTCCCCCAAGCTTATAAATAGGCTTTCCCCTCACAACTTTTCAATTACACCAAGCTTAAGCATAAATCCTAAGTCGAGATTCGCAGAGATTAATCTCTCAGGTAATCGAGCAAGTTCTTTTTGAGGGGCCTGAATTTATTCGGGCACCTCTAGTTCATATTTTTGGGTGGGTCTTCTAGAGTGGTCTAGCAACTACTCGAGGCTCCTTAGTTCTTCCTCTTGGGGAGTTTTTGGTTGGTGGGGTTCATGTGGATACTCATAGAGGCTATCCTATGCTTGGCGGCTTGTTCAAGGAGGTTCTACTAAAGCACGCTTCAATTGGTAAGTTTTCTTTCTTTCTCTTTTAATTATTAGGTCTTTTTCTTTAAGCATTTTTAGAGTTAATAATTATTCTTAGGATGTGTTGCATGCTTAGTTTATTTTATGCTTAGGTTATATCTTAGAGTTATAATATGCTTAGGTTATAGCTTAGAGTTATAACATGCTTAGTATAAAATATATGTGCTAGGATATAATTTCGAATTATGGTATGTTTGGCCTTTGCATGCTAACCTAGGTAGAGAATTATTTAGTTAAGGATTAATTTAATTTATATGTATCTAATAGGAGTTCCTGGGGACAGGGACAAAATTTTGATTTTCTGCCATGCCAGTTATGCATGTTCAATTTAACTATCAGTTCCCAACACGTAAGCTCTCCCACGGAGCTCTAATCACTAAAGGTCTCATAGCTAATGGGATTGACCTTACTGGAGAAGAGGCTATTGAAGGAAAAGCTATCTTGGAAGAGAATTTCCTTAATTTGAACCATAGTGAACATGGGATGAAGAGAAAGCATTGAGACAGAAGAGGGTGAAGCAGGAGAAGAGTGGGGTCCAAAAGGCCTGATGGACTATTGAAATCACTCCAGAAGCTAAGAGAACGAGAACCACTCAACCCAGAGCACAAAGAAAAATCAACTTGAAGCCTGTAGGGGAAGCAAATGTGGTTGAGGAAGTGGATGAAGACCAAATAACTCTCACCCAGATTATGAAACAAACTCTGGAATAGCCCAAGACCAGGAGAAGACTTATTAAACCAGCTATAAATAAAGGGAGAAGCATTGAGACACCTAAGTTGATGTGAGAGGACAAACTTTCGGAGATAGAAGACTACTTTCTTGCTGGAAGAAAAAGGGGTGTTGCTCAAACCTTAGAGGATATCCTTGAGGAGGTTGCTGCTGCTGAAATTAGCAATACTTAGGAGGAGGAAATTGTGCCAAAGAGAAAGCAGTTGTGTAGGAAGGGCCCTATTTTCACTCAAGCTCTAAGATAAAAAAGAGCCAAGCTAGAACCAAAGAAGCCAATATCCGGAGTCTCCATCAGGGAGCCTACCCTAAGCCTACCACTTCAGAAATAATGGCTAAGGCCAAGATAAGTAAGGGAAAGAATGTGGAGATAACAGCCAGAACCCTTCATCTGGTTGATCTAGAATATAATGAGATGATGGTAGCTGTTAAAGAAAATCTCAAAGCCAATCAGCTCACAAAAGAAGGATCATCAAGCCTAGCCATTCTTTCGGTAATCCCTTCTTAACCAATACTTGTTTCTCCTCTAGATCTCCAACATCTACATGAGGACTATACTGAATAAGTGCTAGACAGCCTTAACTTTCAACCAAGAATAGAACTTCTTCCAAAATCACTTCTTAATCCAAAAGTAGCCGAGGTGGAGATAATAAATATTGAAAGTCCAGAAAAGGCAACTAATAAAGAGGAGAAAAGTCCTGAAAAGGAACATGTAGGGGAGGTTGAGGACACTACCAATCTTCTGTAGAACACAACAAAGAGGGAAGTTCATGAGCAAATACAACATACAGATGAAATAAACAAAGAGGTAACCCTTGATCTTAATACTACTACTCCTAGTGTGGAAAATGAGAAAACAGAAAAACAAGCCAACTTTGATGCAAACCCTTAAGATGCATTTAAGGAAGTTGAGCTCAACCTGGAGCAAAATGCTATGGAGGAGGGAGATGGTGTAACATCCAATGAGGACACTACTATAGTGGACTCAAAGGGCGAGGCCATTCTGGAGGATAGGGTGGAAGACAAAGGAGAAAAAAAGAAGGGATCCCCAGAAAAACAATCCTCCAACACCAAAGAATCTGGAAGTGAATCCAAAAATGGAAATGGCTCAAGCTCAAGAAGTGAAGACACTTCAACAGACAGTGAGGACCGGAGAAAAGTAACTAAGGCAAAGATTCCAACAAATTTCTCTATCACAAGACCTAAAAAGGTGAGAATGGCTCTAAAACTGTTAAAAGAAGCTGCCCTGGAAGGGAGGCAAAAAGCTGATACCCTCCAGCCATTAGTTCGGGAGATGTGCCAACAATTTCTTCCCATTAAAAACCTAATCAAAAGTCAATCACTCTCTCAGGATATAAAAGCTGAGATTGGGGGAATACAAACTAAGCTAAATAACCCTGAGGAGAAAGTTAACCAGTTCTCTACTACTAAGCAAGTAGCAGAAACATCACTCTCCAAAATTACTCCTGCCATAAACCAGCTTTCTTCCACAATCACAACTGTAAACAGATCTACCTCTCAAGCTACTAAAGGGGCTGAGAATCAATGTGCTAACATCTTAGGTCATGTCACTTCTACCTCAACTAATCTCAAAACCAAGCTAGAGGAGTACATAGATACCAAGTTTGAAATCATGCAAAAATTCATCCCCACTGCCCTTACTGAATCCTCAAAGGACATCTCCTTTTGCATAACCTCCCTTACCGATGAGCAGAAAGAATTCAAGGAATAGGTTGAGGAGTTGCTTAAAAAGTAATTGCCAAATCTCCTTGAGAAAGTTATGAATGATATGAGCAGCGACTGCAAACCAAACTCACCTCTGTTTCTGAGCCAATTGGCACCTGGAAGAAAACTTTTGATATTGAGCTCCGGTACATCAACTCAAGAATCGATAACAGAACCAAAACGGTTACATATGAAATAAAACTACTTAATACTAGTATGAATAAAACTACTGCTCCCTCTTCATCTACTCCAACTCATCCTCCGGCAATACTAGAAAGCCAACTTCTTCCCCTATTTCAATAACTCATCCAGAACAATGGGGACACGGGCTTCAATGGTTATCAATGTTCACTTACTTTGAACCAAGGGTTATTTTCTTTCTTAAAAAAAAGACCAAGAATACGCTCTATCTATCCATCCCAACTTAACCAAGTCCTAAGATTAGCTCCAGAAACTCATCAAACCAATCCACCTTGCACCTGCTACACTTGATAGAATTACTAAGCACTCCTTGTCTATGAATGAGGATTATACCATTCTATCACAGATGCATAGGAAATTTCCTTCATGTGCATTCTTTCTTAACCTATCTTCAAACACTTAGCTTTAGATAGGCTAATCCCCTTTGTCATCAAGAGATAACCTTTCTTCGAATGCTCAAGGTTGAACCTATTCAATACCTTGTCTATATATGTACTTTGAGAAAGACCTAATACCCTCTTAGATCTATCCCTATAGATCTTTATACCTAGTATAAATGCTGCTTTGCTAAGGTCTTTCATGGTGAATTTTCTTGACAACCATACTTTAACATTTTGAAGAAGAGAAATATCATTTCCTATTAGTAGAATTTCATCGACATATAATACTAAGAAAACGACTGCACTCCCACTAACCTTCTTGTAAACACAAGGCTCATTAATGTTTGGATAGAAATCTAGTTCAAGGATTGTCTGATCAAACCTTATATTCCAACTCCTGGATGCCTATTTAAGTCCGTAAATGGATCTCTGTAGTTTGCATGCCTTTAAGCCATTCTGAGATGTAAAACCCTTATGTTGTGTCATATACACATCCCGGTCTAGATCCCTATTCAGGAATGTTGTTTTAACATCCATCTGCCAGATCTCATAATTGTAATGAGCAACAATGGCGAGGAGTATCCTTACGGATTTAAGCATGGCCATCGGTGAGAAAGTTTCATCATAGTCAATACCTTCAAGCTGACTATAACCTTTCGCAGCTAACCTTTCCTTAAAGGTAATCATATTACCATCCATGTCAGTCTTCTTTTTGAAGACCCATTTGAAACAGATTGGTCTAACCTCTTATGGTGCATCAACCAAATCCAAACTTGATTCTCATACATGGAATCTATTTTTGACTTCATGGCTTTAAGCCATTTATCAGAATCTGAGCTTTTCATTGCTTCATCATAAGTTTTGGTTAATCCTCCTATATGAGATATAGTTCCTTATCATTAGTGATGATAAAATATATCTATCGAGACTTTATGAACATGACATGATCTTTGCAACGCTTATGTTTCGATAGGTTGTTCTTAGATCACACTTTCTTGTGTAACTAAAACGAGGTCAATCAGCTAATTATCTGTTTCTTCCTCTTGAACCTCTAGTTCAATATTTCTCCCACTATGTTTTGAAAGTAAGTGTTCCTTTTCCAAAAAGTGAGCACTCCGAGATATGAATACCTTTTGTGCTTCAGGTTGGTAAAACAAATATCCAATAGTTTCCTTTGGATATCCAATGAACAGACACTTATCACATTTGGTGCTTAACTTATCTAATGCTATCCTCTTTACCATGATAGGACAGCCCCATACTCTAAGGTGACTTAGAGATGGCCTTTTATTACACCATCTTTTTTAAGGTTTAAAATCAACTGATTTAAAGGGCACTCTATTTATTACATAAACTGTGCTCTCTAGTGCATATCCCCACCTCGATCATTATGGGCCGAACAATATCTAATAAAGTCCAACTCCTCCTTTCAGACACTCCATGGTGTTGGGGCATATAAGGAGGGGTCCACTAGGGAGCTATCCCGTTTTCCTTTAGATAATCCTGAAACTCCTGACTTAAGTACTCCCCACCTCGATCAGATCAAAGAGCTTTAATACTTTTCTCAAGCTATTTCTCTACCTCAGTTCAGAATATTTTAAACTTTTTAAAACTTTATGATTTATGCTTCATTAAGTACAGATAACCGTATCTTGAATAATCATCAATGAAGTTTATGAAGTAAGAGTATCCTCCTAGTGCTTGAACACTCATTGGACCACACACATCCGTATGTATAAGTTTCAATATAGTCATGGCTCGTTCACTCTATCCTTTAAAGGGAAACTTTGCCATTTTTCCTCTTAAATAAGGTTCGCAATCACCATAAGACTCCAAGTCTATTGGGCCCAAGTCATCTCGCTTATGTAGCTTGGTTAAGCGATCCTTGTTTATATGGCCTACACGACAATGCCATAAGTAGAAGGAATTCTCATTATCTAATTTAACTTTCTTTACATTATTTATATTAAAAACTTCTGTTTTAGTATCAAGAATATAAATGCCACCATTCAACATCCCATAACCATAAAGAACATTATTCAACCGAATCTGATAATTATTATTCGAAAATAAAATTTTAAATCCTTCTGCTGCTAAATAAGCAACAGATACAATATTCTTAGTAACACTCGAAATGTAGTAACAATTAATTAAAACTAAAACAAGTCCACTTGGCAAAATAAGATTAAAGCTTCCTACGGCTAATGCAGCAACTCGGGCTCCATTTCCCACACGCAGGTCTATCTCCCCTTTTGTAAATCTTCTATTGTTCCTTAGTCCCTACACATAAGTACAGATATGATAACCACAACTAGTATCTAATACCCAAGTGGATTCACACGGAAAAGTAGCATAGTTTTCAATTACAAACATACCAAAAGTAGATGCTTCTGTAGGCTTCTTCTTCAAATGTTTAGAAGCAGGAGATTTGCAATCCCTCTTCCAATGTCTCGGTTTCTTGCATTGGAAGGTGACATACTTAGATGTCTGCTTTTCTTTCTTCTTACTGATTCTTTTCTTGGCACCCAGTGCCTGCTTCTTTTTCTTAGAAGCCTTGCCTTTCTTGACAAACAATAGTGGTTTCTGACATTTCTTGATCTAAGGTTCTACGTTCTTCAACATGTTGATTAATTCTAAGATAGTAGAATTAATCTTATTCATGTAATAGTTAGTCACAAAGCCTGAGTAACTATCTATTAGGGACATCAACACAAGGTAAATGCTTAAGTCATGATTCATCTCGAATCCCAATTGATTCAGCTTCTCAAGGTATCCTAAGAGTTTCAGTACATGCTGAGAGGCAGAGGTGCCAGCCTGCATCTTGGTTCCAAAAAGGAGTTTAGAGGTCTCATACCTCTCTGTCCTTTCTTGCTCAGAAAAGAGCTCCTCAAGATGGAGAACCATGTCCTCTAAGGTCATGTTTTCATGTTATTTCTGAAGCTCTAGATTCATGGACCCCAACATTATGCATATTGCAGTCTCACGATCTTTCTTGTGCTCCAACTAGGCATCATGTTCCACATGATCCTCAACATCAAGTTCAATAAGGAAAATTTCATCCAGAACATAGGCGATTCCCTCGGATCTGAGAATTATTTTCACAGCTTGGAATCAATCAGAAAAGTTAGAGCCATTCAGTTTTGTGTCAAGTAACAGATGGATATTAACGGTGGAAGTCATTTTCAACCTAAGATATAAGAAAAGAAAATTGTTCAGTTATCAGTTTTTAGTACATGCATTTAATAATAGGGCTTTAAATTAAATACATTTGTCCTACTATTTTCTTCAAAATTTACAATAGCTCATACTATTGAATTCGAGAAATTTAGCCCAGCTAAACTTTATAGTAGGTAGCATCTATAACTAGTCTATTGTGACTCCCAATTTGATAAGTCAAGTCATATTAGTAAGTTATAGTTGGAAACCCATTCCATTTGAATTGCATACAATTGCTAATACATTCAAGTTCCCTAATCCGAAGGGACGTGTGCTCTTATTTTAGCATCTCCTTGAATATATCTTAGTCCTGCGGCTAGCCCCCAATTTTAGGGTGGACTACCCAGTCCTGTTAAGACAGACCCTATCTCAATTTTTATAACCGATCAATGTGGACTAAAAGGAACGCTTTGCACAGCACTTTGATAGCCTAAAGAGAACGTATTATAAATTTGAGTAAGAAAGACTACAACTTGCCTTATTTACTTTGGGATTTTATTGGTGTTAAACATCTCACCTAATCGAGGATTTTATCATATGGACATATTTATAATAATTTATATTAATTTAAGGAATTTTAGACTTAATTTATAAGGTCCAACCTTAGGTGGGTTCAAGCTCTTTATTATAATTATTCCATCAACCTAGATTATATGCAAAATAATTAACACTTTTGTTTGTTATATTTATATTGCATTTTCTTTAAGCTTTTATTCAATAAATTTAATTTTTAGTCTGTTATAGAAATATATATAAGCACCATCTTATATATTAGAAATAAATTAGTCCATTTTAATCTCCCAAGTCAATTCGAGTTGCACCGATATAAGTTCCCAGGTAGGAGAGATGCCCTTGAAGTGAGTAGACACGAAGTCCAATCCTTAGCCAGAATAAATACGGGAAAAGACTCGAAGACCACAGATCCTTCTGAACTAATAAATTTCATTCTTACCATTCATGTAAATTGAAAGCATCTATAACTCTTGTAACTTATATAATTTATTGAGTCTTATATAATTTGAGTAACTTAACCAAGCTCATTGAAAATTATTCATAACCATTTTCTAACCTTGAAATAAAAACCTAAGTTCATAAATAAACAACAAATAATTTCATATAGAAAATAAAACTTAGTTCGCTTCTAACTTAATTATTCACTAAATAGGCAGGCTTTGATACCACTGTTGGGAACTGATAGTCAATTTGAACATGCATAACAGGCACGGGGGAAATTAAAAATTTTGTTCCTTTCCCCAGGAACTCGTACTAGATGCATGTTAAATAAAGCCTTAACTAAACAATTCTCTACCTAGGTTAGCATGCATAGGCTATGCATACCATAATTCTAAATTATATCCTAGCATAAATATTTTATACTAAGCATGCTATAACTCTAAGCTATAACCTAAGCATGTTATAACTCTAAGCTATAACCTAAGCATGCAAAAACAACCTAAGTATAATTATTAAGTCTAAAAACACTTAAAGAAAAAGATCTAATAATTAAAAGAGAAAAAAAAGAAAACTTACCAGTTGAAGCATGCTTTAGCATCTTTGCACAAGCCTCCAAGCCTAGGATAGCCTCTATGAGTATCCACACATACCCCACTAACCAAAACCTCCCCGAGGGGAAGAACTAAGGACCCTTGAGTAGTTGCTAGACAACTCCAAAAGCCCCACCCAAAAATATAAACTAGAGGTGCTCGAATAAAATCAAGCTCCTAAAAAATAACTCATTCAAGTTAACCTTTATCGTAGGAATTATTCTCAAACTTGGTGCATTGAAAAAAGGTGAAAGGGGGTGCCTATTTATAGGCTTGGGGAGCAAAAAGTTGCTCCCCATTTAAAATGTGGGATAGGGTGAAAACCCTATCCCACACGGGAGATACACGTAGATCCAAAGGATTCGCATGCCGTGAGCCCAGCTCGCGGTGCCCCTCATGGGCAGCACTTGTGCAACCCATTTTCATGGGCTGCTGTGAGTACTTCGATGCACTCCATGCATCCAAACCCGGACAAAATATATTTTGTACTTTTCAGTTAAACTCGCCAAGGAAAAATATCCCTTTAAATCCTTTTTCAACTATTAATTTATTTTACGACCCTAATAAATTCATTATCCATCAAAAATAAATTCCTTGGATTATCCAAAATGATCTAATCATTTTTCAACCAATATAATAATCCAATTATTATTATGTTACATTTTTGTAATAGAATAAATCTATTAATTCTTTACTTAGTCCGATGAAGGTCCAATCTGTATGACCTTATAGGATCCCGAAGTATTGAGCTGTTAAGGCTTAACCAACCCTTGTTCTAATGGTTACCATTGGCTCCAGCTTCTAGACCGTTAAGAGAACTCGATTACCTTAAACAACTGTAGTATGCTTCTAGCAAGGGTCTACCATCCCCCATTACTCGGAACGTCATTTGTTCTTATGACTTAATCCCGGTTAATGCAATAGTTATCCAATGCGATGAAATCCTTCCATTCTTTAATGTTAGTACCATCTGGCTTATAGGGTTCAGTTAAAGTGTTAACCCACTAATAGCAAGGTTGCTCCAAGCTATCCTAGTTATTAACTTGTTACCGAAGTATATTGCCTTTTACTATAGTGTATTTGACTAGAAACTATTTCTATCAAATATATACTCTGATTAGAGGTTTATAGCAATCATCACTTTAACAAGTGGCCATGTATAACTCCTTATTATATCCAGAGCGATGGATTCTTTTCGACTATATAGCTTACCAACATGCTGTCATCACTATACCCGTAATCACCCGTGACACCCTAAATTAATGAGTGTATGGGAATGAACCAAAGTATAGTGATGGTACCACACAAGATAACTATCATCTCAAGTATGAGGATATTTGCAAAGCTTATTGCATGAAGATAAACACTAACACATTGATATATACACCAAGTGTTTACCTTACTACGGTCTCCAATATATCTCCCAGATATATCCATGTTTCTAACTTAAGGCACCACCTTCAGTCCTTAGGAGATTGACTGCTTGTACCCTTCCCAAGAAAGTTGACTTCATGCTAGTCTTTTCGTTTCATCAATATCCTTTCTTGATGAAACTATGACTAGAGATAGTTTAGACATAATCATAATTGCACATGAAGTAGGTCTCACTAAATATAGTCCAACTATAAGTTCTCTGACTTCATGCTATGATACGCTAGGGACTTTTGTATACATGCATCAATGAATATATTTTAACCAGCTATAATATATTTACAAGCACATCGACATAAAATAAAAGATTAAGCGCATTTATTGATTAAATAAATTATTCGTACCATTACATAATTAAGATATATCACCCCAATTGCCTTAAGGGCATACATCATATCGAACATATACATGTCTGTACTTAGTGCTCTATTGCATAGTTCCATTTATTTTGGCAATTTTAGAAAATCACCTCTGTGATGTTGGCTGTCAATTGCCTTTAGACCTCTTAATTTATGTTAGTATGGTTAAGACCCATTTTCCTTGTTATTTTACCTTTACATAGATGCTTCACACCAACCAAAAGTCCTCAGGACACTTCCTTTTTTTGAGGTTGTTTACATGCCAAATGCATTTAAGAAAAAATTTAGCTGGCAGAGGACAACATTCTTCCAGATCTAAAGAGCTGGTGACATTGTCAAAAGAAGCTAATCTATGAAAAATGACTTAGATGCATCATATATGCTCTCACTCAAAGCAAAGAATAGATCACCAATTAGAACTTCTTTTATATTGGTAATAAAAAAATACATGTCTCACATACATGTAATCCCTTAGCAATATAATCATTAATAGCGCTTAGCAAAATGATTCGGGTCAGTGAATTCTTCCTCCCCATGCAAGAAACATATTCTTTTCATTTAGGAGTTTGTGCTGATTTCTTTAAACTCGTACACAATAGTTCCCAAAGCATAAAAGAACTGTGTTCATCCGCCCAAATCCAATTTATAAATTCTAGATTTGCTAATAATTATCGTTAAGTTTTTAAGTCTGCTACAAATACTTTTGAAGCAGTAGCCATTACTGATCTTCTTTATCAGTAATGGTGAGACTAAACACGAATTTAAGGATTTAGGTCAATTATTATGAGGAATTGTGTTCATTACTATTCACTTAAGAATAAACTATATGAGAAATATAAGCATTAACCCTAGTTTTGAAAAAAGTACATATACCCAATCATCAATCGGGTGATAAAACTCATATTTACTCAGTTCATTCCGCCATGTAATAGTAATTATATGTGTTTGATTGTTTATTATATAGTTATCTTTAACTATAAGGTATATTTTTAAATGCATTTTAGACCTATTGCCATAAATTGGTTCACTTAACTAAAGCCATTTAAGAATATGCATTGAACAAGTTTATTATGTATGATATTGAAACTATTTGGGATTCAAATAGGGCACTTTAGTCCTAAAAGTTTTATAATGATTTAAATAATTTATCTTATTTTAAATTTCTTTAAAATAAAAATAAGGAACAACATAGATAACAATTATATTAACCATATAAATCACATAAATTTAAACAAATAAAACATAATCCCAAAATATATTCAATATCTAGCATGTAATAAATTCCTTGTCCAAATTAAACAATAACAAACAAACGCTTGAAAATGATGCTAAACAAAAAACAGTCTTATACTATTAACCACCACATAATGTACTCTACATGTATAAATATACTTATACGCCTTTTTAGAAGTGAGATGGACATTGAGTATCTCAAATCAAAAAATAAATATCATTCTCAATGACATTACTTCTTTTCAACTACCCTAGACCATCTCAATAAGTCAATGTTCATTCATTTGATCGAACAAGATGGTAATTAATCAAATAACATATTAAAGAACCTAAATGTTCTTTGGTAATTGTCAAATAACATTTCAAACATATTGCATAATAAGTTATATGAGTTTTGTAGCTCGAAGAGGTATTTATACAATCTAAAAGGCTTTCCAATAAAGCAATCTTTGCACACTTTTGTATTTATATATGCAATATAAATACTTGGTCCATAAAGAATCAATATTTAATGTACAATTATATCATGAAGAACCTATTTTTCTCAAATTTTTCATCGTATCCATTACCCCTGTCCTTTAAAAAGGTGTCCTTGATGGCGTGGGGTTTGCACTATTATGACCATCTACAACATATGCCACAAGTCAATGTTAATAATTGCACAAATTATTAACTTAAATATTTTACAAAAATATATATACCATAAATTTATATTACATAAATATAAATTATATACTTATCACACAAATAATTAACTCAATATACCCATACGTATAAAGTAAGTTAATTATTTATTAAATAATTGACTATATTAAATATGTAACTAAAACATATTTAATATCAAATTCATGTTACATAAACAAAAATTTCACATGAATTATCACATATATAATTAATAGCTCACATATATTTTACAAAAATATAGTTTTTTGTTTCAATTATACAACATAAGTATAATTATAGTCAACATATACTAATAATTGACTTAGAGAATTTAATGGTATTTTTTGAACATATTAAATATGAAACTTATACATAATCACATGAATTTGATTTTCCAAATTGATCAACAAATAAAAAAAATTTTGAAAAAAAATTCACCATTAGGTCCTAAAATCAATTTCTAACATATTAGAAATTTTTATAAAATTTAGAATCTATTTTCTACAATTTTCATATATTTATTTACACAAAATAAATCAAAAATCTCACATTTCTGGACCTTAAAAAATAATGAAAAAAACACAATTAAATACAAAAAATAGGAAAATGGTCGGGTAGGAAAAATTTTGGGGAAATTTAGGGCCTAAAATTACAAAACTACCAAACCAGCTAATGAGACAATGCTACATGTCAAAACATGTTGACTGGTCGGTCCACAAAGGGTTGACCTTAACTGCCATGTGGGTGGCCACGTGGTGACAAGTCATTGGCCGATCAACTTACAAATAGTTGACTTAGTGCCATAAGGATGATATTTAACGTTGGATAAGGATAAAATTTTCTAGCAACACTAAATTTCTCTTAAGCATTGCCATAACTGCTTCACTTAAACCAACACTCACATTCTTTTTTCCAACATTTATCTCAAGCCTCACAACAGATTGTTAAAACAAAAATAAACCATCACAATCAACATGAACCACCGTTATTAACGGTTATCATAAAAACAGACCGTCGCACCTTTTAATTTTGCAACGGCTGCAACGGATTCTGCAATGGATTTAGAATCTCTTACATAATGCAGAAAAATCGATACCACTGTCATTCTTTCCTGAAAACGATTTCTGCCTCCATTTCACACCATTCTAAGGGTTTTCAACATCACGAGTCCATTGGCGCTATCCATTTAACGAAAAACAAACAAAAATGTGTAAGTTATACTAAAATGACACGAAAATTGAAACTTTCTTTCAAAAAAAAATGTGTATTCACCGTGAATGAACTCAAAATGAAAATAACATACATTTCAGATAGAAAAACCATCATGAATAGTCAATTTCTCCAGCCATAAACACAAAATTATGGCAAAATGGTCCAAAAACAAAGAATTCCTTCCATTTTCATAATTTAATGTAAATTCGACTCAAAATTTACGGAAATAAACTTCTTGAACACCAAATTCAAGAAATTTCAGAATGAGAAGAACGCATAGAATTATTCAAACACGTATAATAATTGCCAAAAAACCTTGCCCTGATACCAATGATGGAAATCGAAAGAGAACAGATCGAATTCGTGCCTTTTCCGTGCTCGAGATCAAAGAATGCCACAATGACACCGTTCGTATGCAAATTCGTTGACTAACCCACGGTATGCTAGGATTAAGTCGTTGTTTCCACGACTTCTTCAGGAATTTGGCGAAGAGTCGATAACAAACCCGAGCTTTCGAGATTTCCGAGAGAGAATATGTATTGGATTTTGTTAATATGAAAAATGAAATCAATTTCCCTTCATATATGAACATACACATTTGTTGCCTTTATATAGGCACTAAATTTATTTTAATTGCTATCAAGTCCCTCAACACTTGATTGTTTACAATTAAGTCCTTAGACTTATTTAATTTTTCAATTATCTAAATTTGGTCGGATCCTTTGACCCAATTGACCCGCTCATGGCGGATTGGGTATTTCCAACAATTTCCTTTGACAACCTAACTTAACTTTAACATAACTAACCCTTTGAAAACCTAACTTAAATTTAACATAACTAACCTTAAATAAACAATGTAAAAGTTGAAGAAGCTCCGCAACATACATCATGCAACCGGTAGAGGCAACGGAGAACCACTGGTGGCAAAGTGTACTAGAGCAGAAGAAGTGAAGAAGGAAAAATGTAAAAGGAAAAAGAAGAAAAATATGTTGCTTTGGCTCGCTAATCATGCTTGCTGTACGGGTACTAGGCTTCGGCGAGGCTAATTAAAAATTTGGCCATTTAAATTAGTTTCTCATTTCAATTAAATGTTATGCCCGCCCAGTACACTTTTTCATCCTCCTCTCGTTCTCCGCGGCTGCAATTGGTTTCAGGGTTAGACATTTTTTAGCATAATACTATGCCAATGGCTGAAAATAAAATCTATGATACATCTAACCTAAATTTTCGTGTATTCACAAAGGTTAGCACGAGGTACATCAATTAGGGATGGTTAGTTAATCAAATAAGGCTTAGTCAGTACAGTTAGATTAGGGTGGCAGTTTTACGATCGATAAGGCTCGAATGACCTTAGGACCGAAGAGAAATGACAGGTCTTCAACATATTTTGTTATGAAAATTCATTTTAGACTCGATTTATTATTTTAACCGATTTATTAATAAAAATTCCACATGTATAGAAGTGGATATGTTTTCAGGGAAACTAAGTTCCCGTCGTTGCATTGTTGTAAGATGCTTCGAAACAATAGATCAACGACCGAAACAAAAGAAAGAAGTTTTTGCCCAAAAGACAAAATCATTACCAGCATAGAAACATAGGCACCAATATCCTTGTGACAATGGTACTGATGTTACATATTTATGCAATAACGGAGACCATTTTTTAGGTACTAGGAAGGCATAAAGAGATTACATGGATAAAGATGTCACTATCGACATCACTAGCTCTGTAATGATATGAGTTCAAACAGTTAACGAGATCGAGTGATGTTATTATCAACATCGTGCCCATGAATCAACATCAACAAACACAACAAAACACACCAAAACTCAAAAATCGAACCAAAACAACAAAATGGAAAAGTATGTAGTCTCTAGAAGCCAGAAGCTAAGAAGCTTACTTCAGGATTGGGAATCCACCACTTCATGATCCTAGTCACCTCCATAAAGTGCTTAGAAGAAGATTTGGCTGGTAAATGGGCGTTTGATAGCTCTAAAAACCTTAAAAGTTGGTGTATTGACCCAAAAGATATGAGATACCCAAAGGGTGGACCCACACAATTCTATAAGTGTCCGGACCCCTCAGTTTTGGAGTATGTGTTAGTATTATATGTATAGAGTAGTATAGTGTATTGGAAGAGATCGTTGAGTTGCATTGGTAGCTCGTAAAATGGCCTAAAATTCAAACCTTAGCGCTTGTATTTTCTGCCATTTTATTCTTTTCTTTTTTACATTTTTCTCAATTTCAATTTGTTAAAGCTTTATTATTTTTAATTCTTTTTACTCTTTTACACTTTTCTCAATTTTCAATTTGATTAGTCTCATTCATTAGAATTAAAATTATAATTAACTTAATGTATTGATCGATAAGTCTATTACTAACTTTTCAATACTCGTAAATATTTTGCCATTCTATTCTTTTCTCTTTTCTTTATCACCCTTTTCTCAATTTCAATTTGGTTAAGTTTTATTATTTTTAATTCTTTATGCTCTTTTGCACTTTTCTCAATTTCCAATTTTGTTAGTTCCATTCATTTGTATTAAAAGTATAATTAACTTAATGTATTGATCAATAAGTCTATAACTAACTTTTAATGCTCCTAAATATGTACAATTAGTTGAATTGCGTTATTTTGTTGTATATGATTGACTGCGATTTACATACTTAATATTAATAAAAGAGAAAAACTATACTATTCAATCCAATTTGAAACAAAAAAAAAATATTGAAGAGTGAAGTCTAATTAAGCAATCAAATCTTGTATTGTTTAAGTTTTGCATCAATATAAGTATTAGTATTACTCTATGGCAATTTTTTAAATTATGTCCATTATTTTTTGGCCCCCCTTATTTCCAACTCTGCGTCCGCCCGTGGAGACACCCACAAAAACGAAGATTTAAATGAAGAGGATCCAAGCAAAAGGAATGTCTCACATTTCCTTCTCTTCGGGATAAGTGTAATTTATGCCAAGAAAACATTAGTCATTTCACCTTAAAAGCACTACTTTTACGACTAAAATTGTGAAATTTATTAGTGCTTTGATGCAATCTCAAGTTGCTCCTCGCTACTGCCGAGCTTGCTTAACCATGAAAGAAAGTCATCAAATCGGGCTAGAGGAAGAGGAGGCCCAAACCCTATACAAATGACCATAAATGAAGACCTTCTAGAAGATACTTTGCTTAGCTTAGTGGAAAACCCACCACTTGCAAGCGGTGGAAGTTGTCTTTTTCGTATATAATTAACAAGCTAGAGGGTTAACCACTCTAACTAAGTTTTATCTTCTGAATTTTTATTTTTGATTAGCTGATACATCATTTTGAATATTTTTAGTTATGCAAGTGGCATTTCTAGAATGATTGACTTGCCATTATATATATGGTTGATGCCTTTTCAAAAGGCATAGCTTTGTATTGGCTACTTTACTAAAATTCTATGTAAAAAGTTACCTTCGTTCATATTATCTATGGAGTTCATCATTTCCAGTATTTGTATGTGCTTCATATCCATCTTTATGAGTAATGAAGCTCTTTGCGGGCACAACCTGTAAGCATGATAGTCCATATGGTATAATTTCTCCCTTTCCTTTATTTTAGTATCATCTTATGTGGATTGTTTAGTATTAAGCTTAAATTCTCATAAGTAAGGCCAAACTTGTACTTGGTGGACAAGAAAATCTAAGAAGTGACTTGTACACGGATCTAAATAATAACACACATCTAAAATCTGAAAAGTGATTGTGCTGGGGGTTTCTAACTTGTTGAATGCTTGTATAAATCTTAATGCTTAAAGTAACTACAATGGGTATCTACATAGTGAAACTTTGAAGGAACTAGACAATGAGTATCTACGGCTAGTAACATTAGATGCAAGAATCCTAGATACTTAAGTGCTAAAATATCTAAAATAAGGAGGGGAAATCATTCACATGTTTGTATGCGTACTGGGCGTGCTTACCCCATTATAAAATTTATTAGGAGTAACCATTCAGAACAATCACTTTAATTTCTGCAATCATTTTACTTTTCAGCATCTTTATATAAATTAATCTATTTAAAATAAAAACTTACTAATTTGCATCTTAATTTGAACTATATCCCTTGCTCCCTGAGGAATACGACCTTGTGCTTGCCCCGTACAATAAACCATGACCTTGTGTACTTTCTAGATCAATTTATTTAGGCAACCAACAAGTTTTTGGCAATGTTGCCGAGGAGTAACATGTGAAATATTTAAATTTCCTTTGTAAATTGGTGTGTTTCATCTATTTTTTACCATTTGTGAAGGAAAGCTTTTGTTCTATGCAATCTTTGTTGTATGTGTAAAGCTGGTCCCCCCCTAATCCCAATAGATCCAGAAATAGAAAGAACTTGTCGTAGATTGAGTGGAGTAGCTAGGAGAAGGCGCAAGCAACAAAGAATGGTTGATCAAGCTAATCCCCCTGTTGAACCCAACACAAGTTAGACTGACTCAATGGATGACTTAGTAGTGCTTAAGGTTTTGATCGTTTCAATTAACTTAAGTTTGAGTTAATTAAATCAATAATGATGTTAAAACAAATAGTTTATGGTTTTATGTGAGTAATTTAATTTGAGGGTATAATTTCAAGTCTCCGTTGACCTATTTATTTGGTTTTAACTCTGAGTTGTTTTGGGCTGAGCTGTGTACTTAGTTTGCTGACTAAATACAGTTCACTCAGCACTCGATATTCGGATCTTATTTCACTATGCTTAGTTGATTATTCTTTTCTCTGAGTTACTTTTGTTATAGTAAGCGCTGACCATTCCATTTAAGGAAAAATGGAATCTTGCTTTTTATCGTACAACTTTTATAGACATTAATGAAAGGCGTCATACAAAAGCCAAAAGGAATTAATGATGCAACAAAGGCAATAGCCCAACGTAGATAAAGGACAAACTTTTGTTAGATATGATGTACGCTCTAGAGGTGATTAGGGCAATATATCTTAGTTAGTTTTATTTGTACGAATAAAGTTATATTAATAAAGGCATTCTTTTGTTATATCAATGACTATGAAAATATATTATGACTGGTTTAGAATATATTCACTGAAGAGTTTACAAAAGTCTATGACATAATCATAGCACGTATTGTAGGGGCATAGTGGGACTATATTGGAGAGAACTGGTTCGTGTGCAATTATGATTTGTCTAAATATCCCTAGTCATAGTATCATCAAGACTGGACATTGATGTATGGATAGAATAGCTTGTATCATCATACCTCTTGAATTTGATTCAGAGTAGCATATCTCCAGTGCTAGAGGGTGGCACCTTGGGTTAACACATGGATGTATTCAGAGAGATACATTAGACACCGCTATGAGAAAACACTCGGTAATCTATATTATGTGTTGGTGTTTAATTATCTCATTGCAATAGCAATACGACTATCCTTAGACCTAAGATACTAGTTACCTTATTCAGACGTTGCTATACTTTAGGCCATACCTAAGCACTCTATAGACCAGGTGATGCGGATGATTACGGGTACAGTTGATGTCTGTTCGTTGGTAAGCTGAGTAGTCAAGAAGGAATCTATCACTCCATTATAGCAATATAAGGGAGATGTATCTTAGCCACTTGTTAGAAGTAACACACTTGTAAACCTCTAATCAGAGTATGAGTTGATAGGATGAGATCCTGGTTGGGTAGTGTACTTTGGTAGCAAGACTAAATACCGGGGTAGCTATTAAAGCTACTAGTAGACTAACACTTAAACCGAGTCCTAGAAACCAGATGGTACTTAATAGTTGATAGAAGGAGTGAATTGTATTGATACTATTGCAGAACCAGGATTAAGTCACAATGCATGGGACATTTCGAATATTGAGGGGTCATATGCCCTTTGCTAGAGAGCCACTATGATCGATCAAAATGATCGGAGTCCACAACGGTCTGGAGCTCCGAGCCAGTCAATTCCTAAAAGGAATTGATCTAGGTTAAACTTTTAATGGCTCGATATTATGGGATCCTATAAGGTCACACACTTTGAGTTACGATCGAGCTATATAAAGAACCGTTAAACCGAGTCTAATCTAAATGAGCAAGGAAATATGGTTAGACCATAATATATGGTTTGACCATAATATTGGTTAGACCAATATTCATTGGTTCGACCAATGAACCTGTTAGATAATGAGGATAAAATAAATAAAGGGAAAATTAGAAATGGAACTTAGAGAGATTTATTAATATTAGATGTTGAATAAATCTATACAAGTGGTGCTATAAATTTACTGTGGAACATTATAAATATAGGGCCTGCGCACATGCCACATGAAAAAACCATTTAGAGTGACGTTGTGCGTGGCCCATAGGGCATGCGAGCGCTATGGAAGCCCAAAGAGCTACACAGGCGTACAGCCCTTATGGGCCTGCGTAGCATGTAGCACAGCCCATTAAGGCTTGTGCTCCTGCATAAGGCCACAAGGGACTGCTGGCGGAATGGCCAGCAGTTTTCCAGTGTTTGAGTCATTTTCCAACTCTGCCAGGGTTAATTAAATAAGCTATTTGCCCCTTTTATTTTAATTTCTATTGGTTGAGGATAGGGACTTTACTGTCCTTTGAATAATTCTTAACCATTATCAATAGTGGCCTCCTCCTTCATTATTTTTCGTCCTTAATTTCATACTCCTTCTCTTGCTCTCTTATTCTCTTAGTTGTTTTGGTTCCTAAAACTAATCTATCGAAAGATGTATTTATATAGAAAACTAAGGGAATTTCTTCTAGAATAAATTAGTAGGGAAGATCTAGCTATCTTCCACTTATTTATCGGTACTCCATTTCTAGTAGGTTTTGGTCGGTGGTGCTCGTGTGGACTATTTATAGAGGGCTTCTACTTTGGAGTATGTGCACGTAGCTGAGGGGTCTTTCTACCGACTACGGGATTCATGCTTCAATTGGTAAGTGGTTAAATTATTATTAGGCCCTTTTAATAAGTGTTTATGACCTAGAATGCTTAGGAGATCTTGGACACTAGATTAAATTTTTGAATTTTCGCTGCGCCTGTTTTACTTACTAAAACCCTTAATCTATATCAACAAGTTTATTCGGAGAAAAGCTGCGAGAGGACAAAGTCAATTTGGATTGAAGCAGCGCGTATCTCCTACAAATGCATAACTCTGCTAGTGTGTCAAATTACCAGAAGGAATGGAAAGATGACACGTAGCAAGTTAGTGCAAGTTCTCTTTAACAGATTTTCCGACATCATATGTCAAAGATTCAAATTTACAGCCCTGATTCAATCTATTTCTTAATGGATTGATTTCTATCTCATAACGGTGTGATTTTATCTCCCAATAGGTCAATTTGAAGAAGGGACGGGTGGATAGTTGAGCTGTCAAATTGTAGAAGATGCCAAAGCAAGTTCAATGGCTATATTCTTGATTTCAAATATAAAAGGAGCAAGAAAGGAAGTGTTAGAACTTGGTGAATACACCTGAATTTTGGAGAAGCTAAAACTCTATAAATTTCCAAGCTTTAAAGAAATTCAATCAAGAAAGCACTACTCAGCAAGGATCTACTTTGCAATAAGAGAGAATAGAATAGATCAATATAACTGTAATAATTGATTATTATAACTGGATCAACAGTTCTATAAGTTGAATCCAACTCTTATTTAGACTCTATTATGTTGCTGGTAGAAAAGGGTATTCTACTCAGTGGGTGACTGATTACAGTGAATAGGGTACTCAGTTGTAATTTGGACACTCTATGAAAGGCTTATCCGCCTAGGGTAAAGGAGTTGATATTAGTGGATTAAAGCCAAGACACTCTCTTGGGACTGGGTGTAAGCACGGTTGCCGAACCAGTATAAAATCTCTATGTTCTTTACTTTGTGTTGAAGTTTTTCTCAATTTCTATTTAGCCCACTGACCTACTTAGCAAGGATATCTTTATCGTGAAAAAGTTAACTGTTTTAATCTAGCGAGTCATTCATCCCCCCTTGACTCACTAAGTGTACACATAGGGACCAGTAAGTGGTATCAGATCTAGTTCTCATTCTAAAGATCTCACAATCTTAAGATAAAGACCATGGCATATAAAGGGGGAGAATCCAGTGGAAAGGCCCAAGCATACATTCTTCCTAAAGGAATGTCAGTCACCAGGCCTCTAATGTTTAATGGAGAGCACTATGCTTATTAAAAGAGCATGATGAAGAATTTCATCCAGTCTCAAAGCATGTTTGCCTTTGTTCCATCCATTGTGAAGAATGGAGTGAGAGTTGAGAAGTACTCTGATGAGTGAGATAATCAAGACTTGACCAGACTTAAGGAAAATACGCTACTATCGAATATCTTCACTGTGCTCTTGATGCAACTGAGTTCAATCAATTATTAGGACGTGAAGCTGCTAAAGAGATCTAGAAGAAGTTTGAAGTTACCTATGAAGGAACTGACAAGGTTAAGGAGTCCAAGAGTAACATTCTTTTGGAGGATTATGAAATGTTTCATATGCAACCCAAGGAGGACATCTCTAACATGAACACTAGATTCATGAACATTGTTAATGAGCTAAAGATTCTTGGCATGAACTTCACTGAAGAGGAGACTGCCAAGAAGATTCTGAGAAGTCTGACATAAGAATTGGATGCAAAGAAGAGTGCTATTGAAGAAGCTCATGATTTGAAGACTTACAAGTTTGATGAGCTAATGGAAACTTTGCTCACTTATAAAATGTCACTCAAACAATATGAGGATGAGTCTAACAAGTTCTAGCATAAGGAGAGAGAAAGCTCCAGTAGGGCTGTTGTTCTAAAATCTGATGATTCCTTAGAGGAAGAATATTCAGAGGAAAGAAAGGAAGAGATAGCTTTGATGACCAACAACTTCAGAAGATTCCTGAAGAATGATGGAAATTTTCACAAGTTCAAGTAGCCTAGTCAGTACAAGAAAGGTGCTGATGAGAGACCATGCAAAGAGCATAGCAAAGATATCAAGTGTTTTGAATATGGTGAGAAGGGGCATATTTAGTCCAACTATCCTAAAGCCAAGAAGGACTAGTTCAAGAAAAAGAGAGATAAGAAGGCTCTTGCAACAACATGGAGTGATTCTGAGAAGCAGTCATCCTCTTCTGATAAGGTTCCACAAGACTCTGCAAATGTGTGTCTTATGGCCATTGATGACCAGCCTAGTGGAAATGCAGTGTCACCTGACCAACCAACAACTTCCGCTGCTAACCAGTCAGCTGATAGGAGAAAAGACAAAGGAAAACACTCTGAGGTAAATTATGAACCGCCCTTTGTCATTAAATGAACTTGCTACAGTACTTAATGATTTTATTAACTTGACTAAGAAGTCAACCAAGTACATTAAAGTACTCCAGAGGAGGTGTGATGATCTAGAGGACTGTAACTTCTCTACCTCACTTGACATCTTATACCTTATGGAAGAAGCTGAGTACCATGAAGGATATAACAACAAGCTCACTAAGCAAATGAATGAGCTAGCTACTAACTTAACAGCTTTGAAAAAGGTGCAGATCCGTCCTCAACCAAACAAGAATACTCGTAGTAACTGCACTCACCACTCTAAGAAGGTTTTTTAAAAAATAAAGTGAGCAGGCCTAATCCTAAGGTCGCATGTAATTTTTATTGTAAATCAGGATATGTAACTATCATGTGTAGACATAAAAATGGTTACTCAGATAAGCTTGATTGGTCTAGGATTAACACCACTAACAAGGGAGGACCCAGCCAACGAAAGGCATGGTACCTGAGAAAACTTAATTATTTTGCAAGTGAGCCTAAGATCCACTAATGACAATAGAATGTGGTATTTGGATAGTGGATGCTTGATGCATATTACAAGTGATGAAAGTCAATTCATCACATTGAAAAAGAGGAATGAAAGTGTTAGTTTTGGAGACAACCAAAAGGGAAAGATTGTTGGAAATGGCACTATGAGAGTCAAGCCTTCAATTGAAAATGTGTCTCTAGTGAAAGGCCTAAAGTTCAACTTAATAAGCGTTACTCAACTATGTGCTAAGGCATGAAAGTGATTTTTGACTCAGCGGGCTGCTCAGTCATTGATGGTAACTTTAACCAAACTATTCTTTATGCTCCTAGAATTAATAATGTTTATATGATTGATTTATCCCCTAGCTCCAATGACATATGCTTACTTTCTAAGGGGGAAAATCATGGCTATGGCATAGAAGTTTAGGACATATTAATATGTCAAATCTATTCAAATTAGCCAGAAATGAACTTATTGAAGGTTTACCCAATCTAGCCTTTGAAAAAGATAGACTCTGCTCAGCATGCTAACTTGGGAAAAAAATTAGGAAGACCTTTAAATCATTAGCTAATATATCTTCTTCTCGTCCCCTTGATATTATGCATATGGATTTGTTTTGGTCTATATTGGTAATAAGTCTAGGTGGAATGAAATACACCCTTGTGATTGTAGATGATCTGACTTTGTTCACTTGGATTGTCTTGCTTGCAAGTAAAGATGAAAAATTTAAATCATTCTCTAGGTTGGCTACCTGAATCATGAATGAAAAAGACCTTATAATTGATAGAATCCGTAGTGACCATGGAAGAGAATTAAAAAATAGACAGTTTGAGGAATTCTGTTCTAAGCATGGTATTGACCACAATTTTTCTACTCCTAACACACCTCAGCAGAGTGGGGTTGCTGAGACAAAGAATCACACAATTACAGAGATGGGTCATTCTATGCTGAGTGATAACAACCTACGTAAGCCTAAGGTTTGTCATCTCAAGGCCTTTGGTTATTGATGCTTCATATTAAATACTAAAGACCAGTTGGCTAAATTTGATCTCAAGGCTGATAAAGGAATCTTTTTGGGTTACTCAACACATAATAGGGCATATAGAGTGTATGCTAATAGAACTGCGACTTTAAAGGAGTCCATGTATGTAGATTTTGATAAAACTAACAATGCAAGTAGAGAAGCCAGTGATGATGAAAAGGAACAAGATCAAGTCAATGGGTTAGTTAGTATCGTAATTCCTAATCCAATTCCAAAAAGAAGATTATGAAGTTGACTTAGAACAATCCATCAATTTTGGTGACGATAATAATGCTCAACCACCATCAGTTTCTCAGAGAGCTGATCCTGATCTACCAAAGGAAGTCAGAGCAAGAAGAGATCACCCAGTTAATAGGATCCTTGATAGTGTGCCAAATCTACTGCTGACTAGAGGTCAGCTAAATAGAATGATGAGCCCTCAGCTTTTGTCTCATTGATTGAACCCATAAAGTTTAAAGATGCCCAGTTTGATGACAATTGGATGATTGCAACGCAAGAAGTGCTAGACCAATTCAGAAGAAATGAAGTTTGAGATTTGGCTGAAAATCCCAGAGGCAATTCAATCATTGGCACCAAATGGGTTTTCAAGAACAAGCTAGATGAAGCCGGTAATGTTGTCAGAAATAAGGCCAGACTAGTTGTTCATGGCTACAATCCACTAGAAGGCATTGACTATGGTGAACCTTTGGACTAGTAGCAAGACTTGAAGCCATAAGAATTCTTTGTGCTTTTGCATCTCATATGAACTTCAAGTTGTTTCAAATGAATATCAAGAGTACATTTCTTAATGGTTACATTCAAGAAGAAGTCTGTATCAGACAACCCCCAGGCTTTGAAGATCTAAAGCATCTAGATCATGTCTTCAAGTTGAAGAAGGCTCTTTATGGATTGAAGCAAGCTCTAAGAGCTTGGTATTAAAGACTGACTAGCTTTTTACTCAGGAAAGGTTATATTAGAGGAAAGGCAGATACAACCCTTTTCATCATGAGAAAGCACCAAGATGTGTTGCTAGTTCAAATCTTTGTTGATGACATCATTTTTGGAGTAACTGGTGAAAATCTATGCAAAGAGTTTAGCCAGCAAATGAAGAAAGATTTTGAAATGTCAATGATGGGAGAGTTTAATTTCTTTCTTGGTCTACAAATCAAGCAATGTGATAATAGAATTTTCATCAGTTAAGCAAAGTATGCCAAGGAAGTACTCAAGAAGTTTGACATGGATAAAGCAAAGCAAATGTCAACACCCATGGCCACTGATACTATTCTAAGAAAAGATGAGGAAATTAAACCTATAGAGAGTAAGCTCTATAGTGGTATCATTGGTTCTCTACTTTACTTAACTGCTAGTAGTCCTGACATCTAATATATTGTATGTTATTATGCTAGATATTAAGCTGACCCCAGAGAATCTCACTTGGCTATTGTTAAAAGAATTCTCGGGTATTTGCTAGGCTCTATTGATGTAGGTTTTTGGTATCCAAGTAATGGAGATTTTATTTTGAGAAGATACACTGATTCTGACTATGGAAGAGACAAACTAGAAAGGAAAAACACCACCGGAGCATGTCATTTCCTTGGTGATTGTCTAGTCATATGGTATAGCAAAAAGTAAACTTTTATGGCGCTAAGTATAGCTGAGGCTGAGTACATAGCTATAGGAAGTTGTGTAGTAGAACTATTTTGGATTAAGCAACAATTGGAAGATTACAGTATAAAGTCTAAATGCCTTGAAGTAATGTGTGACAATAAAAGTGTGATTGACCTATAAAAAAATCCAATTCAACATAGCAATATGAAGCATGTCAACATTGTTGGGAACTGACAGTCACTTTGAACATGCATAACAAGCATGATAAAAATTCAAAATTTTATCCTTTGTCCCTCAAAACTCCTATCAGTTGCATATAAATGAATTAATGTCTTAACTAAATTAATTCTCTAACTAGGTTAGCATGCATAGGCTAGGCGTACCATAATTCTAAATTATATCCTAGCATAAATATTTTATACTAAGCATGTTATAACTCTAAGCTATAACCTAGGCATAAAATGAACTAAGAATGCAAAACAACCTAAGCATAAAAATTATTAAGTCTAAAAACGCTTAAAGAAAAAAGACCTAATAATTAAAAGAGAAAGAAAGGAAACTTACTAGTTGAAGCGTGCTTTAGTAGAACCTCCTTACACAAGCCTCCAAGTGTAGGATAGCCTCTATGAGTATCCACATGAACCCCACCAACCGAAACCTCCCAATGAGGAAGAACCACAGAGCTTTGAGTAGCTTCTAGACCACTCCAAAAACCCACCCGGAAATATCGACAAAGAAATCCCTCTTAGTTAGTTAATAAAACTATTTGAAGAATCTCAAATACAAAACTAGAGAGAGGAGAGAAGAGTTGTTGGTGTGTTGAAATGAGGAGGAGAGCTCCTTTTATAGGGAGAGAGGAGAACTTCCCTCATTAATGTGGGATAGGTAACCACCCTTAAGGTTGGGCTGTAAGCATAAGCTTGGCTTGCCGCCGATGCCGGTGCAAGGCGAGCCCTAATGGGCTTGCCTTGGCCTCAAGATTGAGCTTGCGGCTCATGCCGCAAGCCCAACTTGCAACAAGCCCCATGGGCTGGCCCTTTTTACATATATGTACCCTATGAATAAATTGATAGGTCCATGGCAAAATTCCCTTCTAATCTTCCCTCTTTTAATTTATTTTATGACCCTAATACAATTAGTTACCGGTCAAAATAAATTTCTTACTTAATTAAAAGTGATCTAATCATTTTAATCAACATTTTAATTTATTTATGACTCTAATAGAATTAGTTAGTAGTCAAAATAAACTTCTCGCTTAACCGAAAAATGATCTAATCATTAAATCAACACTTTAATTTATTTATGACCCTAATAAAATTAGTTATGGTCAAAATAAATTCTTTGGTCTAACCAGGTAATAGTCTAACCATCCCACATTTAATATTCTCATAATAGATTAAGTCTATTAATTCTTTACTCAGTCCGATGAAAGTTCTGCATGTGTGACCTTATAGGATCTTGAAGTATTGAGTTGTTAAGGTTTGACCAATCCTTGTTGTAAGCATTGGATTTTAATAATCCTTCTCATGAAACTATGATGAGAGCTATATGATGCAATGTCTTTCAGGTGTTATCCATTAGAGGTGTTCCCACTGCTACAGAGTGGAGTTTGGCCGAAGTATGGAGACCTAGTCTGCCCTCAGGGACTCGTACAGGTGCTGCCTAGTTGTACGGATCCACCGGCGGACCTGTATGGGTCATTCCTTCCATACACCTAGGGGGTGACCCATACGGGTTATGGGGACCTATATGGGTGGGGTCCCACCCATACAGGTCCTCTTATTGCCTAAACATGCTATTTTGGGAGAGAATCCTTTCCTATTTTAGGAAAAAGCAGGTCATGAACTCGATTTATTGTGTTCAGACCTCCTTTCCCTTACAAATAGGGCCCTTCTCTTCACATTTTAATGGTTACACATCTCATGTAAAAATTATACTAAAACTCTAGCAATTTCTATAGGTATAGAAAAGGTATAGTGGGGGGTATAGGAGGTATAAAATAGGCAGAAAACCCATTCTTTGAGGTTTTGTCCACATTTTATTCATTCCTAACTTCATTCATTAGGATTTAGTTGAGGTTCTATCCACATAAATACTCACCTAAATAGTCCTATTTCACCACCTACTTTGGCCAGACTCTCGCAACAATAAAGGGATCATCTCAAAGTGGATTCACGCTGCAAAGGTAACATTCCTGAGTTTCAAAGAGACTCACATCTTAGTTATTTCATTATTATTATTCTCTGTTCCTTCTATTTTATCTGTTCCTTTCATTTCTTGTATTATGTGTGGTCCTAACCCGTATGAGCCTTGTTGGCACCATATATCCCTAAAGATATCAAATCGGTGCGCCATACTCATACAGAGGAAATCCCTTTTATTTTATTTTTCTGCCATAAAATCCATGAATCTATAAACTGAACTGAACAAAGCTTCTGCCTGGACCAAACAGGACCCGTACGGGGTACACCATACCCATATCGATCCTCCACGATAGCCGCATGGGTCCTACCCACCCGCATGGGTACCAGCCCTAAGCAGATTCTAGAACTCATTTTAACTGGTTAAAAATCAATCCAACTCACCATTTGCCATGCGATCATTTTCACTAATAAGCGGTAAATCAACCCATAAAAGTTAAAATGTATTTTTATAAGAAAATACGTTGAAGACCAGTTATTTCTCTCCTATACTAGAAGCCACCTAGGAACTATCAATCGCAAAACCGCCACGCTAACATAATCACATTTTCCTAGTGAAATGCCCACTTATAATGTGCTATAAACTGAGCTAACGTCTATGGATGCAAGGGAATTTATTTTCATTTTGTTTTATAATGTAGAAAAAATGTATAGGTTCTCTTTGCAATTTCCCCCATTTTCCCTCGGTTGTAATTTTTATTGCCCCATTTATTGCTTGTGCTTTATTGTAATATGTAAATGCATGTAACGGGTATGAAAGAGTGTAGAATAAGATTTCTGTTATAATTCCCCAAATGATGGAAACTAAAACGGTTTTATGCGGTGAATGTGATTTTGAATTAACTAAATGAGAAATAAGTGACTCATCCAATACCCGAATCTCTAATCCATTAGGTATGAATCTCCCGCCTAGAGGGAACCGTACCAAAACTCTTTCCCAAGTAGACAACTTGGGTGGCGACTCTATCAATTGTATTAAGATTTGGGTCTCGATTCTTCTAATCATTTAGCTTATTGTGCAAACTTTAACTAAAAAATGTTTTGTCATGCCTAAATCAAACCGAACCCCTAGTAGGCCCCGCCTCTCATACAGACACCAAGGGAGACCCATATATCATTGACACCTCACAGTGAAGACTCTGCTGGGGAATAATTGTTTAACTTGTAAAATGTTGGTCTATTTTAAAAGCTTAATAGATTAAGATGAGCACCGAAAATTATTTACTTGATTCAACCCGCTTTTGTTTTCATCATTTGGGAAAATTATCACACTCTATCTTCTCATCTTCTTCTCTCTTTAGCTAGATGAGCTCTTCTTATAGTGCTAAGTTAGGGTGCCCTATTATTTTTGTGACACTATCAAAGGTATTACCCGTGCCCTCTAGGAATTGGGCACACCCTAGTAGGTGGAACACTCATTGTCATCTTCCTCCAAAAGAGGCTTGATGCGATGGGAACCTTCTACATCAACTTTCGATATATCCCTATGCCATTCTTATCAAAATCCTTAGAATTTTACCTTCTGGGTACCCTAATTTCTGTATGAGATTAGACTAAGGAAGAATACCCTCAGACTCGGCGGGACAAATAAGGACGGAATCGATCGATTCGCATGTGTTATTTTACATACTCCTAGGGTTAACCACACTATTTTAGTTTGGGGCATCTAGTCCAACCCCTAGTTTTATGGTCACACCTAAGGGGACATCCTTTCCTTAATCAACAAGTTTACCCTTGGGTGCGATTACTCAATCAGAAGGGCCATCCTTGTCCATAGAATTGCATGATCTTCTTCAGAAATTGCTTGCTACTAATCCCAGCTCCCAACCATCGTCACTATCTGTCTAAGTGGCTAGAGAGGAGGATTGGGTCCCTGGAAACTTTAGTATGCCTAGCATAGCAAAGTATAAGGGAACTGGTCCCCCTCATCTCACATCACCACCTATTAGAGGGTTATGAGAATTAGAAAGTTAAGTGATAAGGTCTTAGCCGAAATGTTCCCCTGCACCTTGGAAGGTCCTGCTATTGAATGGTACAATACTCTATCAGATGAGGTGGCCGGAAACTAGAAAGCTTTATTGGAAGCTTTTATTGAGTAGTATGGTTCCAACGCCACCATTAAAACTACCATACATAATTTGGAGGCTATCAAGCAGGCTCCTAATGAGAAATTTAAGCCCTATTTCAAAAGATGGATGGCCACCCAAGTCTCCCAGAAATGATCGTAAAGTTGATGCATAGTGCCCTGCTTGCTTATGGTAAGGTTCTTGGTATAGATAAATTCTCTAGGTATGTTGAGGTCTTTGAAAAAGCTGAGAAGTGGGAAAGAATCAAGGAATTAGAAAAGGCAAGTGTATCAGCTAAACCTTGGTTCAAAAAGAATGACCCTTCAGCCACAGCCCAGGCTTCTAACTCAAAGTCTTACTCCGATCCTAAAGTAGCGGTAGTACAAGAAGAAGTGGCTATAGTCCGCACCATCGAAGATGGCATTTCCCCTTGGAAAGCATCTCTACCGGCCATCTTCACTAAGTTTATAGCACTCAGCCTTCTTCAGAGTATCAAGCCCTATGTCCCACCCAAACCTAAAGACATGGATCAGTTTTGTGCTTACCATGTCACCAAGGGGCATCGCACTGGTGCTTGTAGGGATCTACTTGAGGCCATTTATGGTTTGATAAGGGACAAGAGGATATAAGAACCTAAGCTTAAGCCTTGCACCATGAATAACCCCCTACCAAATTTTTAGAAACAGGTTGTAGCTGTCGAGTCTGGGTTACCCTCCTACCATGTCTTCAATATGATATCGCATTTTAATCCTATGGTTCACTCAGCAGTGGCTTTACCTGATGAACCAGTCCCCATTGACATCGATACATTTGAGTTAGAAGGAATTCATGATGATGAAGCTATATTGGTTTAACTAGAGCCAATTGATATCGATGCTTTATGTATTGGAAAGTGTTAAGCTCAAAGGACCAGCCTTGTTAGTGGAAACTTCTGAAGGGAGAAGTTATATGAAAAATGGGGTGCTGCATGTTACCCAAAGTGGAACGATCCCTCCTAACCCTATCCTAAAAAGAAAGAGGGGCAGGGATGTGGATATCTAGGTTATTCTAAATATCGATCAGGGTCCAATCTTTACACTCGGTACCAAGACCCACATTCCAGTTAGTACTGCAAAGAAAGTCACCCCTCTCATCCAGCAATTACAAGTCACCCTTGCTAAGTACAACATTTGGCAGCTTCTCATTGACTCTGAAGATCATTGCAAAGGTCTAATAGCAAAGTTATTGAGCATGGTGGATACACCTTCTACCACCCTGGTTGAAGTATTTTCAGTTATCGGGGGATCTTCTACCGACCAAGTTGAATCCATTAAGTTTTATCCATTAGACCTCCCAACCGAAGGGAATAACCATAAAAAGGCACTTTTCATTAAGTTGTAAATCTTTGATCGTTCTATCCCATGTGTTATGGTGGATGATGGTTCCACCCTCAATCTCTGCCCTACCAAGATCCTTCCTCACTCAGGGCTGGATGAATCCGTGCTGGAAAAATTCAATACTTTCATAAGGGCATATGATGATATGAAGAGGAGTGTCATTGGGGTCTTTAAAGCTAAAGTTATAGTTAGGGGAGTGAAGTCCAAGGTCTTGTTCACTATTCTCGATATTCTCATAACCTACTCGTTATTGTTGGATCGACCTTAGCGTCAAGATTAGGAGCCGTCCCTTCTATAGTCCATCAGAAAGTTAAACTCATCCACATTGGCAAGCTAGTGACCATTGATACGGACGAACCATCTGTCATTGTGGCTGTAGAAATTGAAGAAAAGGAATCTAGGGTGGCTGTAGCTCACCAAGGTACGAAGTTTTTGGTTAAGGGGTACATATCACTTAAAATCGAGAAGATTATGATGAAGCAAGGTTACGTAAAGGGTAAGGGACTCGGAAAGAATCTATAGGGATTGCTGGAACCCCTCTTGCCTCTTCCATGGCCATTTAGACTTAGTTTAGAGAATCACCTAGGTGCCAAAAAGTCCAAGCATCAGTCTTGCCTCATGATAAAAGCTGAAGTCAAGCAAGGGGAATTCACGGGTGAAGAAGAACTCATCGAAGTAAGTGGCAAAAAGGACCCCGATTTTGAGATCTTCAATGATGTATATGATTTCAAGAAGGGCTGACTAATTGAAACCTCAGTTTCTGTGAAAGTATGTGGGAATACTGAAGAAGATAAAATGAATCAGGCAATAGTGTCCATCACTAGAGCACTATCGGTACATATAAGGAAGAATTGGAGAAGAAATGAGAAATGAAATCCCATTAGCAAGGCTGTCAAGAACTTAGCAAAAGCAGTGGCCAAAGAAACACAAGCACACTTGCACACCACGGCTACCAGTTTAGTTGTCAATCAACAAGGCCCTCCGCCTATGGAGGATGATTTAAATGATGTAATTTTCAATATTGCAAACATTTTTTATGCAAACAATGTCGCTTATAAGGTATATCATGAATAAGTTGTAGTATCAGTGTTTTATTTTTAACATGTCATGAATAAATTGATGCAAATTTCATTCACATTTCACTCGAGTATTTCATTCTAATGACGTCTTGCACTCATAATAATAAAATTCTTAAAATATCATCATATTCATTAATGAAGTTAACTTTGAGTATAACACAATGGTATAAACGTCCAATGGTTAAAACCTATCATCAAAAGAAAGATAATAAAAGGTGCTTAGCAACATGATGATAATTAGCCTAGGTCCTTCTTTCTTCAAGAGGGGGAAAAGCTTACAAGAGCACACATCATCAAAAAAGAAAAACAAGAAGGCTCATCGAAGCACCAACAGTATGCCCACTTTGGTTGTCAAAAACAGAAAGAGCATCTTGAGTCACGAAATGATTTCTTTAAAAGCTCTAAAGGGAAGCTGATCATTAGTCAATCAAAAAGATTTTATCCAAGAAAGTGGCCACCTACAGAGATCGGGCTGATAAGCTTCCATTTGAAGTTTGGGGGTATGGAACTAGTGTAAGAACTCCCACCAATCAGTAACCTTTCTCCTTGGTATATGGAATGGAAGCTGTGTTACCGGTTGAAACAAGATTAAGATCTCTAAGAGTGGCACTTGCATCGCAGTTAAAAGAATCGGATTGGGCAAGAGCCAGGTATAAACAATTAAATGTGATAGATGAAAAGCGCCTCAAGGCACTTGACCATATTCAAATGCACCAACAGCGCGTGGCATGAGCTTACAATAATAAAGTCAAATACTAGAAGAAACCTCTCAAAGTGGGTGATCTGGTTCTTAAGCAGCTATGCCAGGTCAACTATAACACTAGGGGCAAGTTTAGCCCTAACTGGGAAGGGCCGTTTGTTGTGAAGAAAGTCCTTAGTAAAAGAGGAATCAAGCTTATGGATATGGATGGAAATGAGTTCGTGAATCCAGTAAATCAAGATAGGCTCAAGCGTTATCATGTCTAGGTTAAAAGAATTAAATCATAAAAAAGCAGCACAAAGAATAAAAGAAATAAAGAATAAAACACCAGGCGAGCAATCCTCTACTGCTTGGGAAAAAATTAGGGTGCAGCTCGCTGATCGATATTCCGCAAATCACTCAGGCAAAAATTAGGGCACTCCAACGCAATAAAGCCTGCTAAGTTGAAACCCCAAAAAGGGTGGCTTAGGTAAAAGTTAGGGCATCGAGAGAAAAATATCAGTTGCTTTCTAGAAAATCTCTAAAAGACCAGTGGTCAGTAGGGGTTAACCATGGGAAGTTGTTACGATTTCCTATGTACTAAAAATAATCTCATCAACGAACATGTTATGATTTTTCTGAGCATCTTGGTCTTATGAATGCATGCATGTCTTTAGGTGAGATAATCACTGGTATGTGAACATCAATTTTTCTCTACATGTTACGCATCATGGTTATTTATTCCTTTTATATGTAGATCAACAGAACTAAAAAGTTCCAAAGAAATCAAGCATATCTAAATTCAGAAAAAAAAAGAAAGGTGTGCTGGATTAAGCCGCCAAGGACAATTCAGGCAAAAATTAAGACAGTCTGCTGGATTGAAAACCTAAAAGGGTGGTCCAGGTAAAAGTTAAGATAGAAAAAAAGAAAATCCTGTGGGATAGAAAACCTGAAAGGGCGGCCTCAGCAAAAATTAAGGCAAAAAGTAAAAGAAAAAGCTTACTAGGGTGAAACCCCGGAAGGGCGGTCTAGGCAAAAGTTAAAGCTAAAAAGAAAAAGTCCACTGGGCTGAGCCGTCAAGGATAGTTCAAGCAAAAATTAGGACAAAAAGAAAGAAAAATAAATGTTCAATAGGTCACCTCACATCGAGTGGTCTATGCAAAAGTTAGAACGTCATTTGGTCCTATCACTATGACATCACTGGAGAAAATACGGGTTTATAAAGCAATGATACTCGACAATCTTAGTTCAAGAGAAGTCAAGATGCATGATAGTCTAATATCAAAAGTATCAATCCAAAGTTTACAATCAAAACGAGCCACGCAGGGCCCAAAAGTATCAAACAGTTTAGAAAGACAATCATAACCTAAGCTACCGGGGGATCCTGTCCCTGGCCACCCTCTTAAGTCTGGTCCTGAGTATCCGCCAGTAGATAATCTATATATATGGTCATGTGGTCATTAGCCTTACTAGTATCTGCAGTTGGCTGGGTGGGGGCCCTAGTCTCGGGGTCCCTGTAGCAGCCCTAGCAGTATCACTCCCCTCAATATGCTGATCTAAGCCCCTCTAAGACACTAGATATGCAGAAAGATCATCCTTGGACTCATTATCAGAAGGAACCGACATCTTCCTATCTTCATTCATCCTCGCTAACTGACCCCTTAGCATCTCAATCTTGGCTCTCGCCTGATAGTCTCGGCCCTAGCCTGGTTGACCTCAGTAGTGGCAGCCCACAACTGCTCCTCTAAAAATCTGGCTCTCTCCTTAGAAGCATCTTAATCTTGGGCAGACTTGCTGTACTCCATGGCCAGTAGGGTCTACAGTGGAAATCATCAGATTAGTACACATATATAAATGTCATTGCTTGCATGCATAGTTTGTTGAAATTTTGTAGGTAAAGGAAACTTACTGAAGCTAGTGCATCCTAGGGTAATAGCAGATCCCGAATAGAAAAATAACCCCTGGCTATCCTATCAACCTCAGAAATGGCCACCTGAAAGAAGAGGGTCACATCAGGATAAGATGTCCTAAGCAATTACAGTAATGGATAGAGTTATAGGTAAAGGATTCCTTACATAAGTGGAGCTAGAATGAGTGAAACCAATAGGCTGGACCGACTCCTCGAGTTTCTTGACAGCTCGATTCCCCAAATGGTTGAGGAGCTGGAAGAAAGTATCTAACTTAGCTCGGAGGACACCCTTCCTCGTAGATCCAGAAGCCCAAGAACACTTCACCAACGGTTCAAAGGCAACAACAGCAGTAATGGTAGATCTATTCTACGTGGAAGTGGGAGGCTGTAGCAACAAAGGATCATATTCAGGATCACAGTCAATCTCAAAATGCAATAAAGTATTCACAAAGGCCAAGTTAGAGACATACCTGAGAAGAAGGGGTAGCAGACCTAGCCGAGCCCATGGTGGCCTGAAGTATGGATGGACCCCCACGGTCACCCCTCAGTCCACCCTTCTTATTATCATCATCATCATCCTCACTGTTGCTCTAGTGGAAATCTAGAGGTTTGTCCTCGTGATGAATCCTCTCACAAGTTGGAAGAAGGGTTGAATCAAAAAACTCGGCGTAAGGGCCCTCTACAGATAGCACACGAGCTCCCTCGCCCAACAAATATAGCCCCTGATCAATCCTCGGCATGAGATGAGGCTAGAAGACACCCACCAAGATTGGTGGAAGAATCGATCTCTCCACCATGACACTGGTCCTCCACCCTTAGACCTGCTCACCGAAATACCACTCATAGGAGAGTGGTGACTCCATAACAAAGTGATGGTCATCCACGCTGGCCCGCATCTGCTCGATGGCTCCATATATGACCAATCTCTCCTATGGGTCTCGAATAACCTATATAAAATAAATGCACTGTGAGTATTCCAACCTAGCAAATATAGTTTCTACTAATGATTTGTTGAAGTGTAAAATGCAAGTTTACCCGATCTAAGCGCAGCTGGCATAAGAACTCTCAATACTACGCTGTGGTCAGGGGCTGATTTTACCAAGGCCTCATCTAGCTAGATATGATGTGCAACATCTCAGTCTATAGGGGCAAGCATTGTCTAAGAATCAACTGGTGCTCAAAAGCCCAAATTTGTGAGACAAAGTAAGGATTAGTTGCAACACAAGTTCAGACAAAAAGTTACAGCACAAGAGATCCATTTTTAGGATTTACTAATAGTATCCAATGACAAATCTTGAGCTCAGACTGCTCACCCCATACTCTGACGTCTAGTCTATAGTTAGTTCTTGCTTGGCACAGCGGGAAGGTTCTCCATAATAGAGAGCAAACCATAGTTGAGGTTGCTCGAGTAGATTAGGAAGAAGACAGTGTAAGAAATGTTAGCAAGAAAGATCGGGCGTACTGGTCCCTCCTGTCAGTCCCAACAGAACTCGACTGCCTAATCTAGTAAGCATACAAATCCCCGTACTTGAGCGTATTCGTCCCGCCCTGACAAAGCCCAAGTAGTCTGGTAATATAGGCCTTCACCTCAGGCCGAGAATGCCAGCAATCGGCATAAACATCATAGTGGACCACAACCCCGCTTCACTCTAGGCCCGTCGTGGCGCATATATCCGAGGGAGTGATAGTGACCTCCCTAATAGGCAAGTGGAAAGTATGGCTTATCTCTGACCACCTCTCAGTCAAAGATAAAATATCACCAGGCGCAAACGTTTTAGGGGCTTGAGGGATGGCCCTGATAATGTCAATGAAGCCGAAAGAATCAATGGGGGTCAGCGAGTTTGTGTCCCTTGCGGCATGAATCTCCTTGTACCATTTCCTACAAAAGCTCAGGGCCCCCACAGTCTTATATTAGAACTACAAAGATAAAATTACAGATCACTAGGGTTAAAACACAGTATAAAAGTAAGAAATTAGGAAAAATTGCAGAAAGCAAAGTACCCAGCATTCTGTCCCTGAGGACAGGACCCCATACGGGTCCTAGTAGAGCACTCATATAAAAAACATGACACATACGAGTACCTCCTTACCCGTATGGGTCCCCTGCAAGTAGTCTCTCTATGAAAAGTCTCCTAAAATCCAAAATTATCCAATCTCAACCAAAGTTCATACAAAACTATCCTAAAAGCATCCTAGGATAAAGTTACATACATCAGGCTCTATTCAAAGATCTAAAACACCCTAATTCGTGCCAAAATTTGAAAAATTACCAAAGGTTCAAAATTAAAAAATGGAGAATCAAGCAAAATTACCTGGAGTTTTGAGGCGTGGGTCTCAGGAGAAGGGATCAATGGCACTTTAGAGATGGGAGTGAGCCCCATAAATGAATCTCCTCTATAAAATGCATACCCGATAAAAACTACGCATTCTGAAAGCCCCAAATAACCCACCGAGGGAAAGTCCTCGAGTTGGAGGGAGAAACGGCTGATCTGTAGGATGTTTTTATACATCTTTAGTTGATTTTAGAGGGAAAATAGTTGGAGTTACGAAAAAGGAAATTTTAGTATGGGGCGGGATATGAGGAGGCTCGTCTCCCTTTTGAAACCCCCATCGGAGACCCGTACAGGTCCCTCCTCACTCGTACAAGTCCCAACATTCATGAATCATGCCTGTACGGGGTCTAGCCCACCTGTATGGGCCCTCTCTTACCATCTAGGGACAAATTTTTGCATTAGTATTTCAACAAGCACTAGAAATTCATCCAGTCCAAGATCAAGGCCAACCCCACTCTTCTTCTCACCTATATTCTAGTTATATTTGCTCACCTTGATCCTTAATTGAAGGGCAAAAAATATTTTTGTATTAACAAAAGTCAATCAAGAATCAAGGTAAGCCATTTTTTGAATTGAGCACTAATCAGGAAAATTTTTGTGTACATGTCCATCCTAGAACATGACTTCTTCCCCAGCAAATGAGCTTTACAAGAAAGGGGCCTCCCCAACAGCAGAGACTTTAGTCAAACGATATCACTTCCCTTCCTAGCTGAGGAATCACTTAATGGGTATACCCCCAGTGTCAGGAATCCTAGGGGCACCTTACCCTAGGGTCATTATGCAACCGAGTTATCAGGTCCTAGGGGCATCTCCCCACAAACCTAGGGGCATCCCCCAGTTCCCAGTAGTGGAATCATCAGGTCTGAGGGGCATCCCTCCACAGACCTAGGGGCATCCCCCACTCCTAGTAGCGGAGTCATCAGGTCCCACGGGCTTTCCCCCACAGACCCGGGGTCATCCCCACATTTCCTAGTAATGAAGTTGTTAGGCCCTAGGGACACCCACCCTAGGAGCATTCCCCAGCAATAAAATAAGCATCGATCGTACTGAACATGACATTCCCCACACATAGTTTACAGTCTATCTCATCCACATATCTTTATTCTTAATTGAAGGGTCAAAAATATTTTTGTTTTCACAAAATTCAATTAAGAATAAAGATGTGTTTGCTTAGGCAATGACTAACTCAGTGTTTGGTTGCTGTCTCTTTTCAGTTTATTCAAATTCCCCAGTAAGAGAGTCATCCGCCTTAAGAAAGGGATACACCACCAGTCAGGAGAGTCAATCCGCCTTAAGAAAGGGATATAAGGAGAAGTCATCCACCTTAGGGAAAGGATATGCCAGTCAGGAGAGTCGATCCATCTTAAGAAAGAGTTACACACACCCTCCACAGTAGAGTCACTAGGGATGCACAGTGGCAAAAGAAAGTCATCCACCTCAAGAAAGGGATATCCATCATCAAAGGAAAGTCATCCGCATCAAGAAAGGGACACGCATCAGCAAAAGAAAGTCATCCACCTCAAGAAAGGGATACGCATCAGCAAAGGAAAGTCATCCTCCTCGAGGAAAGGGATACGCATCAGCAAAGGAAAGTTGTCTGCCTCAAAAAATGGACACCCGAGAAAGGAGTTCACCTCAAGAAAGGAACTCGCCCATGTCATCAGCTCAGGTGTAATTTCTAAACCCTCGCTCAAATAATGAGATCATATAGATCCGTATCTACAGTAATCCCACGAGGGGCAGCCTGTGAGCACTAGATTTTAATGATCCTTCTCACAAAACTATGATGAGAGCTATATGATGCAATGTCTTTCAGGTGTTATCTATTAGAGGTGTTCCCACTACTGAAGAGTGGATTTTGGCGAAAGTATGGAGACCTAGTCTGCCCTTACGGACCCGTACGGGTGCTGCCTGGTGGTACGGATCCACTAGTGGACCTATACGGGCCATTCCTTCCATACGCCTAGGGGGGACCCATACAAGTGGCGCCCCACCCTTACGGGCCCCCTAGTTTCCTAAAAAGGCTTTTTTGGAATGAAATCCATTCCTATTTAGGGAAAAGGCAGGCCATGAACGCGATATATTGCGTTCAGACCTCCTTTCCACTATAAATAGGGCCCTTCTCTTCACATTTTACCGGACACACATCTCATATAAAAATTATACTAAAATTCTAGCAATTTTTATAGGTATAGAAAAGGTATAGTGGGGGTATAGGAGGTATAAAATAGGGAGAAAACCCATTCTTTGAGGTTTTGTCAATAGTTTATTCATTACTAACTTCATTCATTAGGATTTAGGGGAGGTTCTGTCCGCACAAATACTCACCTAAATACTCCTATTTCACCATCTACTTTGGTCGGACTCTCTCTAGTAAACGGATCATCTCAAAGTGGATTCACGCCGCAAAGGTAACGCTCCTGAGTTTCAAAGAGACTCACATCTCAGTTATTTCATTATTATTATTCTCTGTTCCTTCTATTATATCTGTTCCTTTTGTTTCTTGTTTCGGGTCTGTTCCTAACCAGTATAAGCCTTGTTGGCACCATATATCCCTAAATATATCAAATCGGTGTACCATACTCATAATAGGGGAAATCCTTTTATTTTATTTTTTGCCATCAATTTGTCATTCTGTAAAACTGAACTGAACAAAGTTTCTACTTGGACTGGACAAGATCCATACGGGTACACCATACCTATACTGGTCCTCCCTAGTAGCTGTACGGGTCCCACCCACCCATACGGGTACTAGCCCCAGGCAAATTCTAGAACTCATTTTAACTGGTTAAAAATCAATCCAACTCACCATTTTCTATGCGATTATTTTCACTAATAAGTTGGTAAATCAACCCACCAAAGTTAAAATGTGTTTTTATAATAAAATACGTTGAAGACCAGTTATTTATCTCCGATCCTAGAAGCCGCCCGGGCACTATCAATTGCAAAACTGCCACGTTAACATAATCACATTTTCCTAATGAAATACTGACTTACAATGCGCTATTAACTGTGCTAACATCTGTGGATGCAGATGAATTTATTTTCATGTTGTTTTATAACTTAGAACAAATGTATAGGTACTCTTTGCAATTTCCCCCTATTTTCCCTCACTTATAATTTTTATTCCCCCATTTATTGCTTGTGATTTTATGTAATATGTAAACGTATGTAATGAGTGTGAAAGAGTGTAGAAATAGGATTTCTATGATAATTCCCCAAATGATGCAAACTAAAAAGGTTTTACACGGTGACTATGATTTTGAATCAACTAAATTAGAAATATGTGACTCGTTCGATACCCAAATCTATGATCCAATACGTATGAGTCTCCCACCTAGAGGGAACCGTACCAAAACTCTTTCCCAAGTAGACAACTTGGGTGCGACTCTATCAATTGTATCGAGATTTGGGTCTCGATTCTTTTATTCATTAAAATTGGCTTACTGTGCAAACTTTTAACTAAAAATGTTTTGGCACGCCTAAATCCAACCAAACCCCTAGTGGGTCCCACCTCTCACAGAAGCGCCAAGGGAGACCCACAAGTCATTGACACCACACACTTGTTCTATGGGAACTATTGGCTTAAGGTTCTAAACCATGAATAGAACTTGATTACCTTAAATGACTGTAGTACGCCTCTAGCAAGGGTCCACCATCCCCTATTACTCGAAACATCATTTGTGCTTATGACTTAATCCTGGTTTATGCAATAGTTGTCCAATGAGTTGAACTCCTTCCATTCTTTAATATAAGTACCATCTGGTTTATTGGGTTCGATTGAAGTGTTTACCCACCAATAGCGAGGTTGCTCCAAGCTATCCAAGTTATTTACTAGTTACCAAAGTTCATTAGTTTTTACCATAATGTGTTTGACTAGAAACTACCTCTCTCAATCACATACTATGATCAGAGGTTTGTAGTAATAACAAGCGCCCATGTACAACTCCTTAATATATCCTGAGCGATGGATTCTTTCTGACTACATAGCTTACCAACGTGGTGTCATCACTATACTCGTAATCACTCATGGCACCTTTAATTAATGAGTGAATAGGTATGACCCAAAGTATAGCAATAGTACCACACAAGGTAACTAGCATCTCAAGTACGAGGATATTCGCAATGCTACTGGATAAAGATAAACACTAACATCTTGATATATACACCAAGTGTTTATCTTATTGCGGTCTCCAATATATCCACCAGATATATCCATGTGTCAAACTCAAGGCACCACCTTCAGTCTTAGGAGGTTAACTGGTTGGACCCTTTCCAAGAAAGTTGACCACAAGCTAGTCTTGATGTTCCATCAATATCCTTTCTTGATGAAACTATGACTAGGGATAGTTTAGACATAATCATAATTGCACATGAAGCATGTCTCGTCATATATAGTCCTACTATGATATCTCTTACTTCATGTTATATTTACGTCAAGGACTTTTGTATAAAGATATCAACGAATATATATTAACCAGTCACAATATTTATAAATACATTGATATAAGTAAAAGAATAAATACCTTTATTAATTAAACAAATTATTCATACCAATACATAATTAAGATACATCATCCTAATTGCCTTAAGGGCATACATCATATGTAATAAACTCCCACTTGCACTAAGGCCAATTAGCCATATGTCTTAATCTATATGCTTTCACATGCTGGTCATGTTTGACTTGCATCAATGGCTTTGTCAAAACATCCGCGAGATTCTGATCAGTAGGGACATATTCTACTCTTATCCTCTTAGTATCAATAATCTCCCTGATTATATGATACTTTCTAAGTACATGCCTATTTTTTCTTGTGAGACCTTGGTTCCTTTGCCTGAGCTATAGCACCATTGCTATCATAGTACAAAGTAATTAGATCAACAATCTCATGAACCACATTAAGATCACCAATAAATCCCTTTAACCAAATAGATTATTTTGCTACTTCACATATAGTAAAGTACTCAAATTCCATGGTTGAATCAACGATAGTTTCTTGGTTGAAACTTTTCTAGCATACTGCCCCTCCATTAAATACATATATAAAACCCAATTGAGACTTAAAGTCATCCTTATCAGATTGGAAACTCACATCAGTGTAACCTCTAATTGTGAGGTCACCATCTCCATATATCAAGAACTCATCTTTAGTCCTTCTCAAATACTTAAGAATTGCCTTGACAACCATCCAATGCTTTTCACCTAGGTCTGATTGATATCTACTCTTAAAGTTCAAAGTTTGAGAGACATCTGGCCTAGTACATATGTTAGCATACATGATGGATCCTATTGCAGATGCACAGCGTATATCCTTCATGTCCATTCTTTCCCTAGCTATATTCGGACACTCAGTCTTAGATAGGTTTATCCCCTTTGTCATTGGGAGATAACCTTTTTTTGAATGCTCAAGGTTGGACCTATTTAGTACCTTATCTATATATCTGCTTTGAGAAAGACCTAATAGCCTCTTGGATCCATCTCTATAGATCTTTCTACCTAGTATAAATGATTCTTATCCAATGTCTTTCATGGAGAACTTTCTTGGCAACCATATTTTAATACTTTGAAGAAGAGAAATGTCGTTTCCTATTAGTAGAATGTCATCAATATACAATACTAAAAAAATGACTGCACTCCCGCTAACCTTCTTATAAACGCAAGGCTCATTAGTTTTTGGAGAGAAATCTGGTTCACGGATTGTCTAATCAAACCTAATATTCCAACTCCTGGATGATTGCTTAAGTCCATAAAGAGACCTTTGCAGTTTGCATACCTTTGAGCCATTTTAAGATGTATAACCCTTGGGTTGTGTCATATACACTTCCCGGTCCAAATCCCCATTCAGGAATGCTGTTTTAACATCCATCTTCTAGATCTCACAATCATAATGAGCAGTAATGGCGAGGAGTATTCTTATAGATTTAAGCATGGATACCGATGAGAAAGTTTCATCACAGTCCATACCTTTAAGTTGACTTTAACCTTTCGCAACCAACCTTGCCTTATAGGTAATCACATTACCGTCCATGTTAGTCTCTTCTTGAAGACCCATTTGCATCCGATAGGTCTAACCTCTTAGGGTGCATCGACCGAATTCTAGACTTGGTTCTCATACATGGAATCCCTATCTGATTTCATGGCTTTAAGCCATTTATCAGAATTTAAGCTCATTATTGCTTCATCATAGGCTCTTGGTTCATCATCCTCCATGAGATATAGT
Source organism: Euphorbia pulcherrima (assembly GCA_947683365.1). NCBI lineage: Eukaryota > Viridiplantae > Streptophyta > Magnoliopsida > Malpighiales > Euphorbiaceae > Euphorbia > Euphorbia pulcherrima. The sequence continues at coordinate 49,612,093 of CANTUS010000014.1, forward strand.
TCCCTATCATCTGTGACGATAAAACCATATCTTTCAGGACCTTCATGAACATGACTTGATCTTTGCAATGATTGTGTTTCAATAGGTTATTCTTGGATCACACTTTCTTATGTATCTAGAATGGGCTCAATCAATTGATTGTGTGTTTCTTCCTCTAGAACTTCTAGCTCAAGATTTCTCCTAATGACTTCTGCAAGTAAGTGTTGCTTTTCTAAAACGTGAGCACTCTGAGTCACAAACACCTTGTGCTTTGGGTTGGTAAAATAAATATCCAATAGTTTCCTTTGGATATCCAATGAACAGACACTTATTAGATTTAGCATCTAGCTTACCTGATGCTATCCTTATTACCATGGCATGACAGCCCCGTACTCTTAGTTGACTTAGAGATGGCCTTTTATTACACCATCTTTCGTAAGGCGTAAAATAAACTGATTTAGATGGTACACTATTTAATACATAAACTGTGCTCACTAGTGCATATCTCCAAAAGGATTTACTAAGGTTTTCTTGGCTCATCGTGGATCGAACCATATCTAATAAAGTTTAATTCCTCCTTTTAGACACTCTATTATATTGGGGTGTATAAGGAGGGGTCCACTAGGGAACTATCCCATTTTCTTTTAGATAATCCTAAAATTCTTGACTTAAGTAATCTCCACCTCAATCAGATCGTAGTGCTTTAATACTTTTCTCAAGTTGTTTCTGTACTTCATTTCTTAATATTTTGAACTTTTCAAAGCTTTCAGACTTGTGCTTCATCAAGTACAGATAACCATATCGTGAATAATCATCAATAAAGGTTATGAAGTAGGAGTATCCTCCTAGTGCCTGAACACTCATTGGACCACACACATTAGTATGTATAAGTTCCAATGTACACGTGGCTCATTCTCCCTTACCTTTGAAGGGTAACTTCGACATTTTTCCTTTTAAACAAGGTTCACAATCACCATAAGACTCCACATCTATTAGGCCCAAGTCTCCACGCTTGTATAACTTAGTTACGCAATCTTTGTTTATATGGCCTAAACAATAGTGCCATAAGTGGAAAGATTTCTCATTATCTAATTTTCTCTTAGCATCGTTTATATTGAGAATATGATTTTTGTAATTAAAAAATTATCATTTGTCATATTATAATAAAATATCATTCATAACTTTGATAACACCTTTTAACAAATTGGAATTAAATTCCATCTGCTTTGAAGTAGGAAATAATATTTTATAACGACAATTGAATTTTGTCCTTTTACAAATTTCGTCAAATGGAGATTTTAAGTTCCTACATCATCAGAGCTAGCAAGCCCTAATGATTTTCTGTAGGTTCAACTCTCCTTTTGTGAAACCTCTACTTCTCAACAATATCTATACCTTCGTACAGATATATGATTCTAATTAGGTATTCCATACCAATTTAGAATTCCCTTTAGATGTAGAAATTCTCAATATCAAATATCTTGAAGTGGAAGCTTCAGGCCTCCACTTCTCATGCTATAAGAATTTAGCCATTTTGATCTTATTTCTAATATTTCATATTGAAATGAAGATCTTGTTTCCAATATTTCATATTGAAAACAAACATTTTGTCTTCTAGACAAAATTCTTAGAATTTCTTTTACTTTTCTCTTCACTTTGCTCTACGTTGCATCAAGACTAGACACCATGTGTCCCTTCACTTCTTTGAGATATGAACCATTTAAATTTTTGACTAACTGGTCCACCAATTTTCCATCAAAAATATTTTGGTTCAAATCTTCCACCATAGGGAATCCTTTCTCTAAGATCTAAAGACATAGACTTTCAAATTCATGATTTTATGATGCCCTTGTAGCTAAGGTAACATGGATCCTAACATCGAACTTGATGTATATCCTTATCTCCTGCCAGCTACTTACATAAGGTAACATGGATGTTAACAACCTCTAAGGTATTGTATCCTAGTTTCCTTTATGTATTTCATGCATATCTATTTTAAGTAGAATTGCTTGCATCATGTTGTTTAGATTCAGGCTTATACAATATACATGCCAAGCGAAAGGCTTTGAGGATTATTCTCACATTTCTAAACAAATCCCTCTTAGTTAGCTGAGAAAACTATTTGAAGAATCTCAAATACAAAACTAAAGAGAGGAGAGAAGAATTATTGGTGTGTCAAAATGAGGAGGAGGAGAGCTCCTTTTATAGGGAGAGGGGAGAGCTCCCTTCATTAATGTGGGATGGGTAAAATAGCCATCCCATCCTTAAGCTTGGGCGGTAAACACAAGCTTGGCTTGTCGCCCAAGCCAGCGCTAGGCAAGCCCTAATGGGCTTGCCTGGGCCACAAGCCTAGCTTGCGGTAAGTCCCATGGGCTGACCCTTTTTGCATATATAGACCCTATGAATAAAGTCATAGGTCTATAGTAAAATTCCCTGCTAATCCTCCTTTCTTTAAATTTATTTTATAACCCTAATAAAATTAGGTACTGGTCAAAATAAATTACTGACTTAACCAAAAATGATCTAAATCATTTTTATCAATATTTTAATTTATTCTTGACTCTAATAAAATTAGTTACTAGTCACCAACAAGGTATAGATCAGGTTGCTAAGCAGGCTGAGCAAGTTGGAGGAGAACAAGGTTCAAATCCCACTAGATACACTTGTTGGGATAGGTGAGGAGCCTTAACTGTTACTAAGCTCCGAACAAGATTATCTGAATGAAGATACTTATCAATAGTACCAAAAAAAATTAGTTACTAGTGAAATAAATTCCTAGCTTAACCAAAAAATGATCTAATAATTTAATCAAAACTTTAATTTATTTATGACCCTAGTAAAATTAGTTACCATTCAAAATAAATTTTCTGGTCTAACCAGGTAATAGTCTAACCGTTCCACATTTAATATTCTTGTAATAGACTAAGTCTATTAATTCTTTACTCCGTCCATCAAAATTTCTATGTATGAGACCTTATAGGATCCCGAAGTATTGAGCTGTTAAGGTTTGACCAATCCTTGTCCTATGGGAACTATTGGCTCAAGGTTCTAGACCGTGAATAGACCTCAATTACCTTAAAAGACTGTAGTATGGCTCTAGCAAGGGTCCACCATCCCCTATTTCTTGGAACGTCATTTGTGCTAGTGACTTAATCTTGGTTTATGCAATAGTTGTCCAATGTGATGAACTCCTTCCATTCTTTAATATTAGTACCATCTCGTTTGTTGGGTTTGGTTAAATTGTTAACCCACCAATAGCAAGGTTGCTCCAATCTATTCTAGTTATTTAGTTGTTACTGAAGTATATTACTTTTTACCATAATATGTTTGACTAGAAACTATCTCTATCAATCACATACTCTGATCAGAGGTTTATAGTAATCATCACTTCAACAAGCAGTTAGGTACAACTCCTTAATATATCCAGAGCGATGGATTTATTCTAACTATATAGCTTACCAATATGCTATCATCACTATACCCGTAAGCACCCGTGGCACCCTAAATTAATGAGTGAATAGGTACGACCCAAAGTATAGCAATAATACCACATAAGGTAACTAGCCTATGAAGTATAAGGATATTCGCAAAGGTACTGCATAAAGATAAACACTAACACCTTGATATATACACCAAGTATTCATCTTATTGCGGTCTACATTATATCTACCAGATATATCCATGTGTCAAACTCAAGGCACCACATTCAGTCTGAGGAGGTTAACTGCTTGAACCCTTTCCAAAAGAGTTGACCATATGCTAGTCTTACTGTTCCATCATATCCTTTCTTGATAAAACTATAACTAGGGATAGTTTAGACATAATCATAATTGAATGTGAAGCAAGTCTCACCAAATATAGTCCTACTACGATATCTCTTACTTCATGCTATGTTTAAGTCATAGACTTTTGTACAGAGATATCAATGAATATATTTGAACCAGTCACAATATATATGAACACATCGATATAAATAAAAGAATAAATGTCTTTACTAATTAAACAAATTATTCATACCAATACATAATTAAGATACATCATCCTAATTGCTTTAAGGGCAAACATTAGACATCACTTCATATGGGATCATGTGCTAAAGGGAGAAGTTGAGCTGACTTTCATTCCCACTGAAGAACAGCGAGCTGACATATTCACCAAGCCCATTAGATAGGACAAATTAAACATTCTGAGAGACTTAACTGGAATGTCCAATCCAATTTGAAGAAATATGTTTCCACGCTGACCTATTCTAGAGCTGACCTATCTTCCACTCTAAGCTCCTACAAATTAGGTTAAGTATTTCTTCTTCGCGCTTGAATTTTGGACACATCATTAAAACTTTCATCGGTTTCTTTCCAAATTCAAACTTGATAGAAATGGTAGCAAGTTTGAAAACGATCCACATTCAACTGTTTATACTCCATGAATTATGTCATCATTAATATTACGGTAACCGTTGATCAATCTCATAGTTCAAATATGATCACAGCTTATGAGTCATACACGTAAGCTTTGCAGGCTATATTCAAAGAATTTTTGCTATTTAAGGAGAGACAAAGAAGAAAGAACATTTTACTTTTACCAAATTTCTTCTACAATCTTCTTCTTAAATCACTAATTCTCTAATCTCTATTTAAAGCTATTGAAATGGCAAGCTCTTCAGGACAATCAACAAAACCAAATTCTCAAGAACCCTTGTGGGAGCACTGGATTTTAACAGTCCTTCTCATAAAATGATGATGAGAGCTATATGATGCAATGTATTTTAGGTGTTGTCGATTAGAGGTGTTCCTACTACTACAGAGTAGAGTTTGGCCAAAGTTGGGAGACCTAGTCTGCCCTTAAGGACCCGTACGAGATTCTGTTTGGTGGTACAGATCCACTGGCAGACCCGTACGGGTCATCCCTTCCATACGCCTAGGGAAGAACCCATACGGGTCCCCTAGTACTCTTGTTGCCTAAACAGGCTCTTTTGGAAGGGAATCCTTCCCTATTTCGGGAAAAGGCAGGTCATGAATGCAATTTATTGCGTTTAAACCTTCTTTCCCCTATAAATAGGGCCCTTCTCTTCACATTTTCAACACACACATTTCATAAAAAAATTATACTAAAATTCTAGCTATTTCTATAGGTATAGAAAAGGTATAGTAGGGGTGTAGGAGGTATGAAATAGGGAGAAAACCCATTCTTTGAGGTTTTGTCCATATTTTATTCATTCCTAACTTCATTCATTAAGATTTAGGGGAGGTTGCGTCCACACAAATACTCACCTAAATAGTCATATTTTATCGTCTACTTTGGCCGGACTCTCTCAACAGTAATCGGATCATCTCAAAGTGGATTCACGCTATAAAGGTAATGCTCATGAGTTTTAAAGAGACTCACTTCTCAATTATTTCATTGTTATTATTCTCCATTTCTGCTATTTTATCTATTCCTTTCATTTCTTATTTTGGGTCTGGTCCTCACCCATATGAGCCTTGTTGGCACCATATATCCCTAAAGATATCAAATCAGTGCGCTATATTCATACGAAAGGAAATTCTTTTTATTTTATTTTTCTGCCATCAATCCATCAATCCATTAATATGTTAATATGTAAATTGAACTAAATAGAGTTTCTGCCTAGACCAGATAGGACCCGTATGGGTACACCATACCCTTACCGGTCCTCCCTGGTACCCGTAGAGGTCCCACCCACCCATATGGGTACCAGCCCTAGGCAGATTACAGAAATCATTTTAATCGAATAAAAAAATCAAATCAACTCACCATTTGCCATGCGATCATTTTCACTAATAATTCGGTAAATCAACCCACAAAAAGTTAAAATATGTTTTAACAACAAAGTACGCTAAAGTGCTAATGTATGATGTGTCATAAACTGTGCAAACGTCTGTGGATGCAGGGGAATATATTTTCATTTTTGTTGTATAACTTAGAACAAATGTATACGTTCTCTTTGCGATTCCCCCATTTTTCCCCCGATTGTAATTTTTATCCCCCCATTTATTGCTTGTGCTTTATTGTAATATATAAATGCATGTAACGAGTGTGAAAGAGTGTGGATATAGGATTTCTGTGATAATTCCCCAAAATGATGAAAACTAGAATAATTTTATGCAGTGAATGTATTTTGAGTCAAGAAAATGAGAAATAAGTGACTTATCCGATACCCAAATCTCTAATCCAATAGGTATGAGTCTCCTGCCCAGAGGGAACTGTACCAAAACTCTTTCCCAAGTAGACAACTTGGGTGGTGACTCTATCAATTGTATCAAGATTTGAGTCTCAATTCTTTTATTCATTAAATTTGGCTTATTGTGCAAACTTGAACAGAAAATGTTTTGTCACGCATAAATCCAACAAAACCCCCAGTAGGCCCCACCTCTCACACAGGCACCAAGGGATACCCACACATCATCGATACCACATAGTGGTGACTCTGCTAGGGATATAATCTTTTAACTTTCAAATCTTTGGATTTGTTTTAAGAGCTTAAAAGATTAAGATGAGCACCAAAAATCATTTACTTGATTCAACCCGTTTTCTTTTTCATCATTTGAGAAAATTCTCACACGCTATCTCCTCATCTCCTTCTCTCTTTAGTTTGACGCACTCTTATTCTAGCGCTTGGTTAGGGTGCCCTATTACTACAGCAACACTCATAAAGGTGATTCCCATGACCTCTAAGGATATTAGGGACGCCTTAGTGGGTGGAGCACTCGTTGCCATCTCCCTCCAAAAAGGCTTGATGCGATAGGAACCTTCTACATCAACTTCCAACATGTCCTTACACCATTCTTATCGAAAGCCTTAGAATTTCACCTTTTAGGTACCCTAATTTCTGTGTGAGATTAGTCTAAGAAAGAGTACCCTCAGACTCGGTGGGAGAAATTAGGACGGAATTGATCGATTCGCATGTATTGTGTTATATACCCTTGTGATTAACCCCACCATGCATCATTGTGATTTATGCATACATACCATATCCCATGCATGTACTGAGCTCTTGGTTATCACCAAAGCCAAAACCAAACCTTAAAGAGAAAGAGCTTGGTGACATTTCCAGATCCATTTGACTGGCATTCCAGCTCCTCCAGTTCCATTAAGGGTTGCTCCGTCTCTATCTGCGAGTATTCCATCTAATAGTTAGTTTAGTCCTATTGATCTTTCTGTCTATCATCTTGAGGAGATGTCTTGTATCCTGAATCTAGATGGCTAGATTGATATTGAGGTTGAGGATGTTGCTACCGGTGTGGAGGAAAATGCATCAAGGGTCGAGGTTAGGTGAGAGATTGCAAATGCCATCTCGCAGTACTTGGGGAGTGACCAGTTCTCGGATTGAGTTAATAATAATATATTAGCTTTCAATAGGGCTATCATGGCTGAAGAGAGAATGGTTGATGCTCTTCATAGCACTTCTGTCACTGCTCCAGTAGTGAATGCAGTGATTAATGAATAAGTATCGGGAGTCACTCATAATCCATTCACTCAGTTTCAGTTGCCACCTATGTGAACTCACGGGGATTCTTCTAGTCAGTTTGGTCAGTTGGGTTCTTTGGGTTTGTTTGGTTCAGTTAGCCAGTCATTCCAAGTAGTGGTTATACTGGTTCCACTGGCTGTCAGTCAGTTTGCTTTGCCTAGTCAGGGTTTGGTGCCGCCTCCATTTCAGATTGGGGCATCTGGCCCTACCCCTAATTTCATGGTCACGCTCAAGGGCATAGCCTTGCCTCAATCAACAAGCTTACCCTTAGGTGTGATTACTCAATTAGAGTGGTCATCCTTGTCCATAGAATTACGTGATCTTCTTCAAAAATTACTGGCTGCCAATCCCAGCTCTCTGCCACTATCGCTATCAGTTCAAACCACTTGGGAGGAAGACTGGGTCCCTGAAAACTTTAGTATGCCTAGCATAGCTAAGTATAAGGGAACCAGTCTGCCTCAATCTCACATCACCACCTATTAGAGGGTTATGAGGATTAGAAAGTTAAGTGATAAGGTCTTATCCGAAATGTTCCCTTGAACCTTAGAAGGCCCTGCTATCGAATGGTATAACACTCTATCAAATGAAGTGACCAGAAACTAGAAAGTTTTTTCGGAGGCTTTTATAGAGTAGTATGGTTTCAACATTACCATTAAAACTACCATACAGAATTTGGAAGCTACCAAGCAAGCTCCCAATGAAAAGTTCAAACCCTACTTCGAAAGGTGGATGGCCACTCAAGTTCTATTAAAGGCTAGGCTAAGTCTCCCGGAGATGATCGTAAAATTGATGGATGGTGCCCTACCTGCTTATCGTAAGGTTCTTGTTATGGATAAATTCTCTAGCTATATTGAGGTCTTCGAAAAAGCTGAGAAGTGGGAAAGAATCGAGGAATTAAAAAGGGCAAGTATGCCGGCCAAACCTTGGTTCAAAAAGAACGACCCTTCAGCCCCAACCCAGGCTTCAAAGTCAAAACTTGGTTCTGATCCTAAAGCAGCGATAGTACAAGAACAAGTGATTGCAGTACGTATCATCGAAGATGGGTTTTTCCCCTGGAAGGCATCTCTACTTGCCATCTTCACTGAGTTAACGACACTTGGCCTTCTTAAGAGTATCAAGCCCTATATCCCACCTAATGCTAAAGGACAGAATATAGGTTAAGGGCTAGATGAATCCATGTTGGAAAAGTCCAATACTATTATAAGGGCATATGATAATACGAAGAGAAGTGTCATTGGGGTCTTTGAAGCTGAAGTTACAGTTAGGGGGTAAAGTCCAAGGTCCTATTCAATGTCCTTTATACTCCCGTCACCTACTCATTACTGTTGGGTCGACCTTGGCTCTATGCATTAGGGGCTGTCCCTTCCATAGTCTATCGGAAAGTCAAACCCATCCATAATGGAGAGCTAACAACCATTGATGTAGACGAACCATCTGTCAAAGCAGCTATGGAGGATGAGGGAAATGAATCTGGGGTGGCTGTAGCTCACCAAGATATGAAGTTTTTGGTTAAGGTGTACATATCAGTTAAGATCGAGGAGATTATGGTGAAGTAGGGTTATGTGAAAGGTAGAGGGCTCAGAAAGAATCTTCAGGGCATGCTAGAACCTCTTTTGTCCCTTCCATAGCCATTCAGACTTGGTTCGGGGAATCACCTAGGTGCTAAAAAATCCAAGCCTCCATCCTACCTTATGATTGGGGCTGAAGTCAAACAAGGGGTATTCACGAGTGAAGAAGAACCTGTCAAAGTAAGTGGCAAGAAGGTCCCCGATTTTGAGATCTTCAATGATATCTATAATTTTAAGGAAGGCTGCCTGATTGAAACCTCAGTTTCTGTAAAAGTGTGTAGGAATGCAGAAGAAGATGAAATGAATGAGGTAATCAAGTCTATCACCAAGGCACTAGTGGTTCTTATGAGGAAGAATTGGAAAAGAAATGACAAAGGCAATTCCATCAGCAAATAGTGGCCGAAGAAACACAATCAGCTTGCACACTAGGGCTACTTGTTTAGCTGTCAATCAACGAGGTCCTCTGCCTCTGGAGGATGATTTAAATGATGCAATTTTTAATATTTTAAACATTTTTTATGCAAACAAAGCCGCTTATAAGGCATTTCACGAATAAGTTGAAAGCATCAGCATCTTTATTTTTAACATGTCATGAATAAATTGATGCACCTATCATTCACATTTCACTTGAGTATTTCATTCTAATGACGTCATGCACTCATAACAACAACATTCTTAAACTATCATCATATTCATTAATGAAGTTTACCTTAAGTATGACACAATGGTATAAAGGTCCAATGGCTAAAACCTATCATCAAAAGAGAGATAATGAAAATAATAATCATACTTGAGTTTGATCATGAAAAGTGGAAAGGACATCTTAAGTCACAAATTGACCATCTCAAGAGCTTTAAGGGGAAGCTGATTAGTCAACAAGATTCTATCAAACATAGTGGCTATGTACAGAGATTAGACTAATAAGCTTCCATTTGCAGTTTGGGGGTATAGAACTAGTGTAAGAATTCCAACCTATTAAACACCTTTCTCCTTAGTATATGGAATAGAAGTCATGTTACCACTCAAAATAGAATTAAGATCTCTAAGAGCGGCACTTGAACCGCATTTAAAAGAATTAGGTTGGGCAAGAGCCAGGTATGAATAGTTGAATGCAATAGATGAAAAATGGCTCAGGGAACTTGACCATCTCCAAATGTACCAACCTTTCATGGCTCAAGCTTATAACAACAGTATCAGATACCCAAAACAACCTCTCATAGCGGGTGATTTGGTCCTCAAGCAGCTATGCCAAGTCAACACTAATGCTATAGGTAAGTTCAGGCCTAATTGGGAAGGACCATTTGTAGTGAAAAAAGTACTTGGTAAAGGAGAAATTAAGCTTATGGACATGAATGGAAATGAGTTCGTGAATCTAGTGAATCAAGATAGGCTCAAGCATTATCATGTCTAGGTCAAAAGAATTAAATCATAAAAAAGTATCACATAGAATAAAAGAAATAAAGGATAAAACACCTGATGAGTGGCCCTCTACTGTTCAGGCAATAATTAGGGTGTAGCCCATTGATCGATATTCTACAAATCAATCAAGCAAAAATTAGGGCACTCCAATGCAAATAATGGCCGCTGAGCTAAAAACCTAAAAAGGGCGGCTTAGGCAAAAGTTAGGGCATTGAGAGAAAAATGTCAGTTGCTTTCTAGATAATCTGTAAAAGACTAGTAAGCAGTAAGGGTTAACCATTGGAAATTGTTGTCATTGCCTATGTACTCGAATTAATCTCATCAATGAACATGTTATGATTTTGCTAAGAATCTTGGTCTTATGAATGCATGCATGTCTTTAGGTGAAATAATCGCTCGTATATGAACATCAATTTTTATCTATATGTTATGCACCATTGTATTAACTTTTATCACACATTTGCATTATTCCGAAAAGCCTGCTGGATTGAAAACCCAAAAGGGCGGTCTAGGCAAAAGTTAAGGCAAAAAGAAAAGTCTGCTAGATTGAGCCATCAAGGATAATTCAGGAAAAAATTAATTTAGTCTGCGAGATTGAAAACCTGAAAGGGCGGTCTTGGAAAAAATTAAGGCAAAAAGAAAGAGAAAAGCTTGCTAGGTTGAAAACTCGAACAGGCAATCTAGGGAAAAGTTGAAGCTAAAAGGAAAAAGGTCTGCTAGGCTAAGTTGTCAAGGATAGCTCAAGCAAAAATTAGGATAAAAAGAAAAGAAAACAAAAATGAATGGTCGATAGGTCCCCTCACATCAAGTGGCCTATGCAAAAGTTAGAACGTCACCTGATCTCCTCACTATACAATCATTGGAAAAAATACCGGTTCACAAGGCAAATTATTCAACAGTCTCAGTTCAAGAAAAATCCATAAGCATAAAAGAAGTATCAAAAGTACTAATCCAAAGATCATAATCAAAGCAAGCCACGCAGGGCCAAAAAGTATCAAATAGTTCATTTTATAATCATAATATAAGCGGCTGGGGGATCCTATCCCTGGTGACCCTCCTGAGGCTGATCCTGAGTATCCGCTAGTAGGTAGTCCACATCTATGGTCATATGGTCATCACTGGTATCTGCTGCTGGCTGGGTGAGGGCCTTAGTCTCTGAGGTCCCTGCACTACCTCGGCAACATCACTCCCCTCAACACGCCGATCTACTCCCCTCTAAACCACTAGATATGTAAAAAGATCATCAACGAACTCTTCATCAGAAGGGATCGGTGTCTGCCTATCCTCAGTCATCCTCACTAGCTGACCCCTCAACATCTCAATCTCGGTCCTCACCCAAGTAGTCTCAGCCCTAGCCTGATCAGCCTTAGCAGTGGCTGCCCGTAGCTGCTCCTCTAAAAATTGGTCTCTCTCCTCCAAAGCATCCAAATCCTGGGTGGACCTGCTCTACTCCATGACTAATAAAGTCTGCATTAGAAATCATAAGATCAGTACATATATATAAATGTTATGGCATGCATACATAGTTTGTTGAAATTTCGCAGGTAAAAGAAACTTACTAAAGCTAAAGCATCATAGGCCAATAGTAGATCCCACACTAAAAAATAACCTTGGGCTATCCTCTCAGCCTCGAAAATGGTCATCTGAAAAGAAAGGGTCACATCAGAATAAGAAGTCTTAAGCAGTAATGGACAAAGGCAAAGGTAAAGGATTCCTTATATGGGTGGAGCTAGAAGGAGTGAAACCAATAGGCTGGATCGACTCCTCGAGCTTCTTGACAGCTCGATTCCCCGAATGGTTGAGGAGTCGAAAGAAAGTGTCTAGCTTAGCCCGAAGGACGCCCTCCCTCATAGATCCAAAGGCACGAGACCGCTTCACCGACGGCTCAGGGGTAGTAGTAGCAGCGATAGCATCAGACCTCTTCTGTGTGGAAGAGGGGGGTACGGTAAAAAAGAATTAGACTCAAGTTCACAGTTAATTTCAAAATGCAACCAAGTAGTCATGAAGGTGAGGTTAGAGGCGTACCTGAGAAAAAGGGGTAGTAGACCTAGCTGAACCCTTAGTGCTCTGCACTATAGATGGGCCCCTGCGATCACCCCTCAATCCTCCCTCCTCCTCCTCCTCCTCTTCATCATCATCCTCACTATCGCTCCAGTGAAACACCAGGGGCTCGTCCTCATTGTGGATCCTGTCACAGGGTGGCCGGAGGGAGGAATCAATAAATCCAGTATAAGGGCCATCAATAGATAGTACGCAAGCTGCCTCTACCAGCAAGTATAGCCCCTAATCGGTCCCAAGTATGAGATGAGGCTAGAAGACGCCCGCCGAGATCAGGGAAGGAATCGGTCTCTCCACCGAGGCACTAATCCACCACCCTCAGACCCACTCATCGAAATACCACTCATAGGAGTGTGGTGACTCCTGGACAAAGCAGCGGTCATCTATGCTGGTTTGCATCTGCTCGATGGCTCCATACGTGACCAATGTCTCCCACGGGTCTTGAATGACCTATGCAAAATAAATGCACTATAAGTATCACAACCTAGTGAATACAGTTTCTACTAATGGTTTGTTGAAATGTAAAATGCAGATTCAGTAGAAGAAGTTTACCCGGTCCGAGCGTAGCTGGCGTAAGAACTCTCGGTACTACGCCATGGTCGGGAGATGATTCTGCCAACGCCCCATCTAACTAGATATGATATACGGCGCCTCAGGCTGCAAAGGCAAGCCTGGTCTAGGAATCAACCTATGCTCAAAAGGTCAAATTTGCAAGACAAAGCAAGGATTAGTTACAACACAAGTTCGGACAAAAGGTTAGAGCATAAGAGATCGGGTTGGGATTTACCAATAGTATCAGATGGCAGATCTTAAGCTTAGATTGGTCACCCCAGACCCTGACATCCAATCCATAATATAGGCATGCCAAAATAGCCTAACACAAGTTCTTACTGGGCACAGCTGCAAGATCCTCCATGGTAGAGAGAAAACTATAGTTGATGTTGCTCGAGTAGACGGGAAAGAAGACTGTGGTAAGGAATGTCAGCTGGAAGGATCGACCATACTGGTCCCTCCAATCAGCCGTAATAAGACTCAGCTACCTAATCTAGTGAGCATGCAAATCCCCATACTTGAACTTATTCATCCCGTCTGAATGAAGCCCAAGAAGCCTAGTAATGCAGGCCTTCACCTTAGCCTGAGAATGCAACCGGTCGGCATAAACATCGAAATGGACCTCATCCCTACCCCACTCTAAGCCTGTCGTGGCGCACACATCCGAAGGAGTGATGGTGACCTCCCTAATAGGCAAGTGAAAGGTATGGGTCATCTCTGACAACCTCTCAGTCAAAGCTGAAACAACACCAGGTGCCAATGTCTTAGGGGCTTAAGGAATGGCCTTGATAATATTGCTAAAGCCAAAGGAATCAATGCGGATCAGCAGCTCCATATCCCCCGAGGTATGAATCTCCTCATACCATTTCATGCTGAAGCTTAGGGCCCTTACAGTGTTATACTAAAACTATAAAGGCAAAATTACAGTTCAACAGGGTTAGAATACAACAGACAAGCCAGAAATTAGAAAAGGATTGCAGAAATCAAAGAAAATTGAATTCTGTCCCTAAGGATAGGACCCGTACAGGTAGGCCCCACCCGTATGGGTCCATGATCAGAACCCATATCCAAAATAAGACCTGTACGGGTCCACCCTCACTAGTACGGGACCCCTACAAACAATCACTATGCGGGCAAAACTCCCAAAAATCCAAAATCACCCAATTTCAACCAAAGTTCATCTCAAACTATTCTAAAAGCATCATAGGCTAAAGTCCATGCATCAGACTCTATTCAAAATTCTAAAACACCTCCAAAGGGCATTTCTTTACAGAGCAATCGGGCCAAACCTGACATTTCCCACATATAATTTTCAGTTTATCTCATCCACACTTCTATATTCTTAATTAAAGGGGCAAAAATATTTTTTTTTCACGAAAGTCAATTAAGAATAAAGAGGTGTCTGCATGGATAATGAGTAACTCGATATTTGATTGTTGTCTCTTTTTAGGTTATTCAAATTCCCCAGAAGGAGAGTGATCCGCTTTAGGAAAGGGATACATTACCAGTCAGGAAAGTTGATCTGCCTCAAGAAAGGATACATCAGTCAGGAAAGTCGATCCATCTTAGGAAAGGAATACAATACCAGTCAGGAAGGTCAATCCGCGTTAGGAAAGGCATACCCAGTCAGGAAAGTCAATCCGCCTTAAGAAAAGGATTCACACATCTTCCCTAGAGAAGTCATTAGTAAAAGGAAAGTCATCCGCCTCAGGAAAGGGATACGCATTGACAAGGAAGGTCATCCGCCTTAGTAAAGGGATATGCGCGGTAGTAGAAGGAAAGTCATCCGCCTCAAGAAATGGATGTGCACGGTAACACAAGGAAAGTCGTCCACCTCAGGAAAGGGATATGCATTGGAAAGGAAGGTCATCTGCCTCAGGAAAGGGATAGGCATTGGCAAGGAAAGTCATCTGCCTCAGGAAAGGGATACGAATTCCCTAGTAGAGTCACAAGGGGCATGCCTCAAATAAGGAAAGAAGTTCGCCTCAAGGAAGGAACTCACCCATGTCATCACCTCAGGTAAAATTTCTAAACCCTCGCTCACATCATGATATCACACAGATCCGTATCTGTGATGATCCCATGAAGGGCAGTCTATGTGTATTGGATTTTAACGATCCTTCTCACAAAATGATGATGAGAGCCATATGATGCAATGTCTTTCAGGTGTTGTCCATCAGAGGTGTTCCTACTACTACAGAGTTGAGTTTGGCCAAAGTTAGGAGACCTAGTCTACCCTTAAGGACCCGTATGGGTGCTGCTAGGTGGTACAGATCCACTGGCAGACCTGTACAGGTCCCCTAGTACCCATACAGATGGGGGCCACCCATATGGGTACTATTGTTGCCTAAATAGGCTCTTTTGGCAGAGAATCCTATCCTATTTTGGGAAAAGGTAGGTCATGAACGCAATTTATTGCGTTTAGACCTCCTTTCCCTCATAAATAGGGCCTTTCTCTTCACATTTTCAACACACATTTCATACAAAAATTACACTAAAATTCTAGCAGTTTCTATAGGTGTAGAAAAGGTATAATAGGGGTATAGGAGGTATAAAATAGAGAGAAAACCCATTCTTTGAGGTTTCATCCATATTTTATTCATTCCTAACTTCATTCATTAGCATTTACGGGTGGTTATATCCATATAAATACTCACCTAAATAGTCCTATTTCACTGTCTACTTTGGCCTAACTCTCTCAACAGTAAAGGGATCATCTCAAAGTGGATTCATGCCGTAAAGGTAACACTCCTGAGTTTCAAAGAGACTCACATCTCAATTATTTCATTGTTATTATTCTCCATTTCTCCTATTTTATCTGTTCCTTTCATTTCTTATTTTAAGTGTGGTCCTAATCCGTATAAGCCTTATTGGCACCATATATCCCTAAAGATATCAAATCGGTGCGCGATATTCATACAGAAGGAAATCCCTTTTATTTTATTTTTCTGCCATCAATCCATTAATCTGTTAATCTATAAACTAAACTAAACAGAGTTTCTACCTGGACTAGATAGGACCCGTATGGGTACACCATACCCATACCGGTCCTCCCTAATATCCGTACGGGTCCTACCCAGCCGGACGTGTACTAACCCCAGGCATATTCCAGAACTCATTTTAAATAGTTAAAAAAATCAATTGAACTCACCATCTGCCATGTGATCATTTTCACTAACAATCCGGTAAATCAACCCAGAAAAATTTAAAATGCGTTTTAACAATGAAATATGTTGAAGTGTTGATTTATGATGTTCCACAAACTGTGGTAACGTCTGTGGATGCAAGGAATTTATTTTCTTTTTGTTTTATAACTTAGAACAAATGTAGAGGTTCTCTTTGCAATTCCCCCATTTTTCCCCCGATTGTAATTTTTATCCCCCCATTTATTGCTTGTGCTTTTTTATAATATGTAAATGCATGTAACAAGTGTGAAAGAGTGTAGAAATAGGATTTCTGTGATAATTCCCTAAATGATAAAAACTAAAATAGTTTTAAGCGGTGAATGTAATTTTGAATCAACTAAATGAGAAATAAGTGACTCATCCGATACCTGAATCTCTGATCTAATAGGTATGAGTCTCCTGCCTAGAGGGAACCGTGCCAAAACTCTTTCCCAAGTAGAAAACTTGGGTGGCAACTCTATCAATTGTATTAAGATTTGAGTCTGGATTCTTTTATTCATTAAAATTGGCTTATTGTGCAATATTGAACTAAAAAAGTTTTATCACGCCTAAATCAAATCAAACCCCTAGTGGCCCCGCCTCTCACACAAGCGCTAAGGGAGACCCATATATCATCGACACCTCACCCTTATTCGTAAAAAATGAGGAGGACAACTGTTGGGTTATAATGCAAGATCATTTAGCATAATTTGCTGTCAGTCACAAGGAGATTGAAGAAGTGCCCATCCCTACCGGAACAACTTATTCTCTAACTAAAAAGGTAACGGAGGAAGGTACAATAGTTGATGATCCAATTACTATAGATATGTTAAGTTTTTCTAGTGACTACTGCTTTGGAAAGTCAACTCATCAACATCATTTCAGGGGTTTCTTTGAGCTACCCTATGGATGTTTTGAGCTAATCATGAAAAGATTCTTCCATGGCTAATCTTCTGGGAATGAGGCTAAGGGGGCTCAGAATGAGAGTGGTTGGAGATGAGGAGTATTTTTATATTCCTATAGATTATGAAGTTCCCACTTACTATAAGGCCGGAGAACTTATAGAGTCTCTATTCTCGAAGAAAGGCAAGTATGCGCATGAAATGGTAACTAAAGTTTTGCTAACAAAAATAGGCTCTATTGGAAGCTGTTCAAAGTTTGAGAGAGTGTTCATCTATGCCATCACTGAAGGCATGTGTATCACCTAGCCATTGGCAATTCTACACAAATTTCTTAATGTTTCAAGGCACATGGTGTAGAGATGCCTGGTAATGGCGATTTTTAGAGCATATGAGCTAGATCTACACGGTTAGGCACTCAAGAAAAATGTTGAGTACAAGGTAATTAAGTCTTTAGTACCCAGTAATGCTCATTTCCATAGTCTTCACTCTGAGGACATGTCCAAGATGGACAAGTATATAAGGCTCGAGAAGGGAGAAGTCAGAGTAAATGATCCAAAGCCTACTATACCATTGAAGCCTATTGATCCTAAGGATAAGGAACAGACTCTTGAAGCTTTTATGGCTAAGGAACTAGAGAGAATCGCTAAGCTTAAGGAGCAGAATGGAGGAAAACCTAAGGCAACAAAGGGAGAGAAGAAGGAGGTCAGGAGAGACTCCAAGAAGGAAGGAAGGTGAGCAAGCTTAGCCAGCTCTCACCCAATGGATGACCCTATTCCTAAAAGTCTAGATTTTCTAATGGGATAAAAGCTGTGAGTTCTAGGCAGTTGACTGCCGAGGAAATGGAGGAGGAAAAGATTGTTGAAGCTGAATTGAAGGAAGATTTTCCTTTTGCCAAGTATAGAAATAGGAAAGTTAATGGTATAGGTCTTGACATAGAGAAGACTGGAGGACAAGTAGCTTCATTAGTGCATGTGCCTGTAGTTGGCCAGGTGAGGAAGAAGTTTGTGGCAAAGAAGCTATCTAGTGTAGTCTAGAATCTAGATGAAGCTGAGAAATTGAAAGCTACCGAGACAGAAAGAATCAGAAAAACCAAAAGGGTCTTAAAGAAGAGATAAGGAAGAGAGTTGAGGAATCTAGTGCTAAGGCAATAACTAATCTTCCTGAGAAGTCAATTCCAGAGGCTGTCAATAAAATGATTAGAGCTTTGGATAGAATTAAAAGTGAAGAAGAGCAAGGAGAGGATGAAGAACCTGAGACTGTTAAGTCAGTTGAATTTACAATTAGGGAGCAAGAAGAAGAAGACCAGCAGGTAGTTGATCTAACTGCTAAGGAAGCTAAGGAGGAGAAGAGAGAGAAGAAGATGATAATTTTTAAGAAACTGAAGGTAGTTTTTTTATGAAGATGAGGGTGATCTGAAGGATAAGGATGAAGATGTAGTTATAGTTGAGCAAGGAGCTTAGCTGGCTAAGCATTCATCTATAGCTCAGGCTAGTGAGCAAATTGTTGAAGGTATGAAAGAGAAGCAGCCAAAAGAACCATTCCTTTTTCCTAACCTTTCTTCACAACTACCCCTTTCACCAACACCCATCTCTATACAACCATTAATCACTCCTCAAGTTTAACCACCATCCACCTCACATTTTGACAACCCTAACACCTCCACTTCTAGCTAAATAGCTAACTTAAACATCATCCCAATGCTATCCCATGTAGGGTCTCCAGTCCATGAACTTTTCTTTTAGAAGGACCAGTTCTTAGAGGTTCAACTATTAGGAAGCTCCACAATGAACAACCGCTACCGCTACCGCTACCTCAACCCCAACAACCTTAACCTTAACCCAATACCTAAGTTGAACTTCTTGGAGAGATAAGGAGGATTGGAAGAGAAAGATATCCAATACATAGGATATATGAGGAGATAGATGTTGAAATAGCTAAATCTATACTATCTAAGGAGGTCTTGAGGAGGCTTTTTAGGGCTAGAGAGCTAGTGCAAGGGTTTATGGATGTTGTAGAGGAGATGCGAGCTCATATGAATTCAGTGCCTACTCAATTCTCACTGGTGAAAGCAATTATATCACATACTTTGCGAATTCTTTCTATTACAGGTAGGAAAGCTGACTACTAGAAGATGGAGGACTCTGAGCTCAAGAATAGGATGGAGAAGATATATGAGAGTAATAATAGAGTTATCAATGAAGAGATATTTCAGAAACTCCTTGATTGACAAGTTCAATCTAGTATTACAGGGATTGTAAGTTGTGCTCAATGGATACAACATTTTTGAGCAAGGAGAATGATGCAAACACAACCAAGCTAGATATATTGATCAATTCTATTGATGCGCTGATAACTACTTTTAAGAAAAATCAAGGTAACTCCAATGAACTCAGGCATGTGAAGGAAGAGTTATTGGAGGGAGTTAAGGCCTCGGAGAATATAATCATGGCTACGCTAAAAAGACTGAGCATATGATGCATTAAGTAGTGACATTGGGATGTTAAAAGATAAGCAAGAACCATCTTTGCACTAAAAACTTGGTCACATTCATGATCAAATTTATTCTGTTCATGCTGATGTCATCAACGATGGTCAAGCTCTAGATTAGATTTATAAGCAAGTATCTTCGCTCATTAGAAGCATCCCATGTTTGAGAGGATATTGCACGACAACAGTCAGGTTAAGGCTCTATCCAGTCTCACCTAAATTTCCAAGGAAGGTCTCAGCGTCCAGTATAGAGTAAATTAGTCTCAATCTCACGCCCTAGTGGAGCTTTATGAGTCACTGGTCAAGAATTTTATCACTAACATCTATGACAATCTCAGCCTATTTGAGGAATCTTTGACCTTGTTTGATCATCAACCTCAAGCCATTTTAGACTCAATAGAAATAGGGGAGAAGGATCATGAGAAGAGTGAGCAAGAGTACAAGGAAAGTGAAGCTGGAATCACAGAGTTCAATTTTGAACTTTCTAAGGATTTAGAGCACCTAGAAATAGAATATCACGAGATTTGTAGGAAAAGAGGAAAGGAGCTCATGCCACCTAAGCAAAAGAAATCAAGATGGAATGAAGAGGCATAACAAAAGAAGGCTGGAAACTGGTAAGGACCTATTTTGCCTGATAAATTATGACTAGAATAGAATTGTATATTGATCTTTAGTGCTTATTGTAACTTCGTATAGGTTAACTTTTTGTTGATTTGTACTCAGTTATTCATATATGAAAAGATTACTTATTCTGTTCTAAGTTAAGATATTCTTAACTTCTTGTATTTTCTGCTATATATATGTTGCTGATCTTGCAGAAAAATATGAGAAGTGCTTGTTATATATGATATATGCCCTTAAGGTAATTAGGCGATATGTCTTAATTATGTATTAGTAAAAATAATTTATTTAATTAATAAAGGCATTAAATCTTTTGTTTATATCAATGTGTTCAAGCAGTTAACCTCCTAAGACTGAAGGTGGTGCCTTAAGTTTGACACATGGCAATATCTGGAATATATATTGGAGACCACAATAAGATAAACACTTGGTGTATATATTAAGGTGTTAGTGTTTATCTTTATGTAGTAGCTTTGCGTATATCCTCATACTTGAGATGCTAGTAACCTTATGTGGTACTATCGCTATACTTTGGGTCACACCTATTCACTCATTAATTTAGGGTGCCAAGGGTGATTATGGGTATAGTGATGACAGCACGTTGGTAATCTATGTAGTCGGAAAGAATCCATCACTCCAGATATATTAAGGAGTTATACCTGGCCACTTGTTGAAGTGATGATTGATATAAACCTCTGATCAGAGTATGTGTTTGATAGAAATAGTTTCTAGTCAAACACATTATGGTAAAAATAATATACTTTGGTAATAAGTAAATAACTGGGATAGCTTAGATCAACCTCGCTAATAGTGCGTTAAAACTTTAACTGAACCCAAAAATCCAGATGGTACTAATATTAAAGAATTGAAGGAGTTCATCGTATTCGGTAACTATTGCATTAACCAGGATTAAGTCATAAGCACAAATGATGTTCCGAGTAATAGGGGATGGTGGACCCTTCCTAGAGGCGTACTAAATTCGTTTAAAGTAGTCGAGTACTATTCAGGGTCTAGAACCTCGAACCAATAGATCCTATAGAACAAGGATTGGTCAAACCTTAATAGCTCAATACTTTAGGATCTTATAAGGTCACACACATTGGACCTTCATCGGACTGACTAAAGAATTAATAGATTTATTCTACTGCAAAAATATAACATAATAATAATTGGATTATTATTTAATCAGATGAAGAATTTATTTTATTCGGTAACTAATTTTGTTAGGGTCATAATAAATTAAAGTATGGATTAAAATGATTAGATCATTTTCTGGTTAAGCCAGATTTTATTTTGACCGGTAACTAATTTATTAGGTTCATAAATAAAATATTTTGAAAATGGATCAAAATGTATTTTTCCAAGGACAAAGAAAAGGGTTAGACCCTAAACAAAAAGCCCCATAATCCCAAAGTGCTTGCGGGACACGTATAAGCCCACGCGAGTGCCAAAGGCACTCGAGGGTTGCATGCAGTGCAAGCTGGGCTTGTGCGGCCTGTAGCCAAGCCACCTGCAAGTTAGGATCATTGGAAGTCCCGTAAGGCCCAGCCCGCGAGATAAGGCAGGCTCATAAGAGCCTTCCTTGCATAGGCTTCTGTGCAGCATGTAAAGCACACTACTCGCAGGTCAACCCGCGAACTCATGGGGGTCCGCATGTTGAAATCCTAATCCCACACTGGAAAAATGGGGAGCAATTTTCCTCCCCAAGCCTATAAATAGGCTTCTCCATGCTCCTTTTCAATTTGCACCACAAGCTCATTTGAGTCTTTACTTGAGATTCCAACCTGCTATCTCTTAAGTTGACTTAAGAGCAAGTTCTTTTTTAGGAGCCTCGAATATTTTGAGGTACCTCTAGTTAATATTTTTAGGTTGGCTTTTAGAGTGGCCTAGTAGCTACTTAAGGCTTTGCAATTCTTCCTCATTAGGAGATTTTGGTTGATGGGGTTTGTGTGGACACTCATAGAGGCTATCCTACACTTGGGGGCTTCAACTAGTAAGTTTCCTTTCTTTCTCTTTTAATTATTAAGTCTTTTTCTTTAAGCATTTTTAGACTAAGTAATTATTATGCTTAGGTTGTTTTGCATGCTTAGTTTATTTTATGCTTAGGTTATAACTTAGAGTTGAACATGCTTACTATAAAATATATTTATGTTAGGATGTAATTTAGAATTATGGTATGCCTAGCCTATGCATGCTAACCTAGGTAGAGAATTAATTTAGTTAAGGCTTTAATTAATTTATATGCAACTGATAGGAGTTCCTAGGGATAAGGGACAAAATTTTGAATTTCCGGCATGCTTGTTATTCATGTTCATAGTGACTGTCAGTTTCCAACAGTGGTATCATGAGACTGCCTATTTAGTGCATAATATAGTTAGAAGCAAATTGAATTTTATTTTCTATATGAAATGATTTAAAGTTTATTAAATTGTTTGTAACAATAGATGAACTTAGGCTTTCATTTCAAGGTTAAAAAATGGATATAGAAAATTTCGAATAAGCCCGCTCAACTTACTCAAAAATTATCCAATACTCAATAAATTACATAAGTTACAAGGGTTATAGATGCTTTCAATTTTCATAAATTGAAAGAACGAAATTTAATAGATCAAGAGGATCGATGGTCTTTGAATTTCTGCCCGTATTTGTTCTCGCAAGGATTGGAGTTGGTGTCTACTTCTCATAGGGCACCTCTCCTACATGGGAACCTATATCGGTACAGCTTGAATTGACCAAGAGGAGATTAATAATGGATTGATTTTTTTCTAGTATATAAGATGGTGCTTATATATGTTTCTACAACAAAGTAAAAATTAAATTATTGAATAAAACCTTACAAGAAATGCAATATATATGTAACAAATAAAAATGTTAATATTTTGCATATAATCTGGATTGATGGAATATATATAATAAAGAGCTTGAACCCACCTAAGGTTAGACCTTACAAATTAATTTCAAAAGTCCCTGAATTAATATAAATTATTATAAATATATCCATCTAATGAATCCTATATTGGGTGAGCCGTCTAACACCAATAAAATCCTACAGTAAATATATTAAGGCAAGTTATAGTCTTCCTTATTCAAATTTATAATACGGTATTTTTCGGCCATAAAGTGTTGCATAAAGCGTTCCTTTCATCTACATCACCAATTATAAAAATTAAATAGGGTCTGACTTAACAGGACTAGGTAGTGCACCATAAAATTAGGGCCTATCCATAGAACTGAGACACATTCAAGGAGATGCTAATATAAGAGCACAAGTCCCTTGGAATTAGGGAACTTGAACAAATTAGCAATTGCATGCGATGCAAAGGGAATGGGATTCCAACTACAACTTACTAATGAGGCTTGACTCATAGAATTGGGGGTCACATTAGACTAGTTGTAGATGCTGCCTACTTGAAAATTTAGCTAGGCTAGACTTCTTGAATTCAATAGAATGGGCTATTATTAATTTTGAAAAAATGGTAGGATAAATGTATATAACTAAAAGTCCTATTAAATACATGTAATATATACTAAAGTCTAAAATTCTTTTCTTTTCTTACATCTTGGTTGAAATCTTTATTTTTTATACAAACGTTCGGATTGATGACTAATTTTGATTCGCTCTAGCTTCATGGGTTTGTTTAGAACTATAAGGATAATCCTCAAAGCCTTTCACTTGACATGTATATTGTATAAGCCCGAATCTAAACAACATGATGCAAGCAATTATGCTTAAAACAGATGTGCCTGAAATACATAAAGGAAACTAGGATACAATACCTTGGGGGTTGTTAAACTTCCTGTTACCTTATATAAGTAGATGGCAGCAGACAAGGATAAACATCAAGTCAGATGTTAGGATCCATGTTACCTTAGCTACAAAGGCATCATAAAAATCATGAATTTGAAAGTCTATGTCCTTACATCTTAGAGAAAGGATTTCCTATGGTGGAAGATTTGAACTAAAATATTTCGATGGAAATTTGTTAGACTAGTTAGTCAGAAATTTAAATGGTTTATATCTTAAAGAAGTAAAGGGACACATGGTGTCTAGTCTTGAACCAGCATAGAGCAAAGTGAAGAGAAAAGTAAAAGGAATACTAAAAATTTTGTCTTGGAGATAAAAACAATTGTTTTCAATATGATATATTGGAAACAAGATCAAAATGGCTAAAGTCTCATAGCATGACAAGATGAGGCATGGAGCTTCCACTTCAAGATGTTTAATATTGAGAATTCCTACATCTCAAGGAAATTCTAAATTGGCATGGAATACCTAATTAGAATCGTATATCCATACGAAAGTATAGATATTGTTGAGAAGTAGAGTTTTAGCAAAAAGGAGAGTTGTACCTACGAAAAATCATTAGAGCTTGAAGGTTGCTATTGATGTAGGAACTTGAAATTTCCATTTTGCTAAATTTGTAGAAGGACGAAATTCAATTGCCATTATAAAATATTGTTTCCTACTTCACAATAGTTGGAATTTTAATCTAATTTGATAAAAGGTATTATCAAAGTTATGAATGATATTTTATTATAATATGAAAAATGATATTTCATAATTACAAAATCATATTCTCAAATATAAACACTGCTAAGAGAAAATTAGATAATGAGAAATCTTTCTACTTCTGGCATTGTAGTTCAGGCCATATAAACAAAGATCGCTTAACCAAGTTGCATAAGCGTCGACACTTGGGCCTAATAGACTTAGAGTCTTATGGTGATTGTGAACCTTATTTAAAAGGAGAAATGATAAAGTTACCCTTTAAAGGAAGCGGTGAATGTGCCGCGAGTACATTGGAACTTATACATAGAGATGCATGTGGTCTAATGAGTGTTTAGGTACTAGGAGGATACTCCTTCTTTATAACCTTTACTGATGATTATTCACGATATTATTATTTGTACTTAATGAAGAACAAGTCTGAAAGTTTTAAAAAGTTCAAAATATTCAGAAATGAAGTAGAGAAACAATTTAAGAAAAATATTAAAGCACTTTGATTTGATCGAGGAGGAGAATACTTGAGTTAGGAGTTCAGGATTATCTAAAAGAAAACAAGATAATTCCCTAGTGGACCCCTCCTTATTCACCCCAACATAGTGGAGTGTCTGAAAGGAGGAATTAGACTTTATTAGATATGGTTCGGTCCATGATGAGCCAAGCAGATCTCAGTAAATCCTTTTGGGGATATACACTCGAGAGCACAGTTTATGTATTAAACAGAGTGCCCTCTAAATCATTTGATTTTATGCCTTATGAAAGATGGTGTAATAAAAGGCCATGTCTAAGTCACCTAAAAGTATGCGGCTATCCTGCCATGGTAAAGAGGATAACATCAGATAAGCTAGAGGCTAAATTTGACAAGTGTCTGTTCATTGGATATCAAAAAGAAAGTATTGGATATTTATTTTGCTAACCCGAAGCATAGAAGGTATTTGGGTCTCGGAGTGCTCACTTTTTAGAAAGGGAATACTTACTTGCAAAAATCAGTGGGAGTAATCTTGAGCTGGAAGTTCAAGAGGAAGAAACAAACAATCAACTGATTGACCCCTTACTGGATACACAAGAAGGTGTGATTCGAGAATAACCTGTCAAAACACAATCATTGCGAAGATCAAGTCGTATTCATCACTAATCATAGGGAACTATATCTTATGGAGGATGATGAACCAAAAACCTATGATGAAGCAATGAAGAGCTCATATTCTATTAAATGGCTTAAATCCATGAAATCAAAAATGGATTCCATGTATGAACCAGAAGTGGTTAGACCCATCGGGTGCAAATAGGTCTTCAAGAAGAAGACTAACATGGACGCTAATGTGATTACCTATAAGGCAAGGTTGGTTGCGAAAGGTTATAGTCAACGTGAAGGTATTGACTATGACGAAAATTTCTCACCGGTAGCCATGCTTAAATCCATAAGAATACTCCTCGCCATTGCTACTCATTATGATTATAAGATCTGGCAGATGGATCTTAAAACAACATTCTTGAATGGGGATTTGGACCAAGATGTGTATATGACACAGCCTGAGGGTTTTACAACTCAGAATGGCTCGAAGGTATGCAAACTACAAAGGTCTATTTATGGACTTAAGCACGCATCGAAGAGTTAGAATATTAGGTTTGATCGGACAATCCGTGAACTGGATTTCTGTCCTAACATTAATGAGCCTTGTGTTTACAAAAAGTTTAGAGGGAGTGCAGTCATTTTCTTAGTATTATATGTCGATGACATTCTACTAATAGGAAATGACATTTCTCTTCTTCAAAGTATAAAAATATGGTTGTTAAGAAAGTTCACCATGAAAGACCCTAGGGAAGCAGCATTTATACTAGGTATAAAAATCTATAGAGTTAGATCCAAGTGTCTATTAGGTCTTTCTCTGAGTATATATACAGACAAGGTACTGAATTGGTTCAACCTTGAGCATTCAAAGAAAGTTTATCTCCCGATGACTAAGGGGATTAACCTATCTAAGGCTGAGGGTCCAAAGACAGCTCAGGACAGAAAGCACATGAAGGATGTACCCTATGCATCCATGATAGGATCCATCATGTATGCTATGATATGTACTAGGCCAGATGTGTCTAAATCTTTAGGCTTTATGAGTAGATATCAATCGGATCTAGGTGAAAAGCACTAGATGGCCGTTAAGGAAATTCTTAGGTACTTGAGAAGGACTAAAGATGAGTTCTTGATATATAGAGATGGAGACCTCATAATTAGAGGTTTCACTGATGCAATTTTTCAATCTGACAAGGATGACTTTAAATCACAATCAGGTTTTGTATATGTATTAAATGAAGGGGCAGTATGCCAGAAGAGTTCCAAGTAAGAAACTACTACTGATACAACCATGGAATCTGAGTACATTGCTGCCTGTGAAGTAGCAAAAGAAGCTGTGTAGAATGGATTTATTGGTGATCTCAGTGTGGTGCCTAAGATTGTTGATCCAATTACTTTGTATTGTGATAACAATGGTGCTATAGCTCAGGCAAAAGAACCAAGGTCTCACCAGAAAAACAAACATGTATCTAGAAAGTATCATATAATCAGGGAGATTGTTGATAGTAAGATGATAAGATTAGAATATGTCCCCATTGATTAGAATCTCATGGATGGTCTGACGAAGCCATTGTTGCAAGCCAAACATGACCACCATGTGAAAGGATATGGATTAAGACATATGGCTAGTTGGCCTTAGTGCAAGTGGGAGTTTGTTAGATATGATGTATGCCTTTTAGGCAATTAGGGTGACATGTCTTAATTATATATTAGTACAAATAATTTATTTAATTAATAAAAGGCATTTTAATCTTTTTTTTACATCAATGTGTTCATAATATATATATATATATATATATATATATATATATATATATATATATATTATGACTGGTTAAAATATATTCATTGATATCTGTGTACAATAGTCCTTGTCATAGCATGAAGTGAGAGAAATTATATTTGGACTATGTTTAGAGAGACCTTCTTCATGTGCAATTATGATTATGTCTAAACTAGCCCTAGTCATAGTTTCATCAAGAAAGGACATTCATGAGACATCAAGACTAGTATGTGGTCAACTTTCTTAGAAAAGGTCCAAGCGATTAACCTCCGAAGACAGAAGGTGGTGCCTTAAGTTTGACACATGGATATATCTGGAAGATATATTAGAGACTGCAATAAGATAAACACTTGGTAAATATATCATTGTGTTAGTGTTTAACTTTATGCAGTAGCTTTGCAAATATCCTCATACTTGAGATACAAGTTACCTTGTGTGGTACTATTGCTATAATTTGGGTCATTCTTATGCACTCATTAATTTAGGATGTCATGAGTGATTATGGGTATAGTGATGACAGCATGTTGGTAAGCTATGTAGTTGGGAAGAATCCATCGCTCCAGATATATTAAGGAGTTGTACCTGGCCACTTGCTAAAGTGATGATTGCTATAAACCTCTGATCATAGTATGTGTTTGATAGAAATAGTTTCTAGTAAAACAGATTATGCTAAAAGCAACATACTTCAGTAACAAGTAAATAACTAGGATAGCTTGGAGCTACCTCGCTATTAGTAGGTTAACACTTTAACCAAACCCAACAAACCAGATTGTACTAATATTAAAGAATGGAAGGAGTTCATCGCACTGGGCAACCATTGCATTAACCAGGATTAAGTCATAAGCACAAATGACGTTTTGAGTAATGGGGGATGGTGGACCCTTTCTAGAGGTGTACTACAGTCATTTAAGGTAATCGAGTTCTATTCATGGTCTAGAACCTCAAGCCAATATTTCCTATAGAACAAGGATTGGTTAAGCCTTAACAACTCAAAACTTTAGGATCCTATAAGGTCACACACATTGGACCTTCATTGGGCTGAGTAAAGAATTAATAGATTTATTCTATTGCGAAAATATAACATAAAAATAATTGGATTATTATTTGGTTAGACCAAGAATTTATTTTGACAGATAACTAATTTTATTAGGGTTATAAATAAATTAAAGTATGGATTAAAATGATTAGATCATTTTCTGGTTAAGCTAGATTTTATTTTGATTGGTAACTAATTTATTAGGGTCATAAATAAAATATTTTGAAAAAGGATCAAAAGGAATTTTTCCAAGGAAAAAGTGAAGGGTTCGACCCTAAATGAAAAGCCCCGCAACCCTAAAGGGCTTGCGGGGTTACGTGCAAGCCCACACGAGTGACAAAGGCACTCACGGGCTATAGGCAGCACAAGCTAGACTTGCGCAGCCTTCAACCAAGCCACCCATAAGTTGGGCTCGCTGGAAGTCCCATGAGGCCCAGCTTGTGGGACAATGTAGGCTCACAAGAGCCTGCCTTGCACAGGCTTCAACACAACATGTAAAGCACGCTGCGCGGGGTTTAACCTATAAACCTATGGGGGTCCGCTTGTTGACCCGTGTGGAATTAGGAGAAATCCTAATCTCACATTAGAAAAATGGGGATCAATTTTCCTCCCCATGCCTATAAATAGGCTTCTCCGTGCTCCTTTTCGATTTGCACCACAAGCTCATTTGAGTCTTGACTTGAGATTCCAATGTGCTATCTCTCAAGTTGACTTAAGAGCAAGTTATTTCTGAGGATCCTTGAATATTTTGAGGCACCTCTAGTTAGTATTTTTTTTGTGGGCTTTTAGAGTGGTCTAGCAGCTACTCAAGGCTCTGCAGTTCTTCCTCATTGGGAGGTTTCAGTTGGTGGGGTTCGTGTGGACACTCAAAGACGCTATTATAAGCAGACAAGGGTTTTGATGGGCTAGCACACGGGATGCCGTGCGTAGAGCGCATCTGGTTCGGTTTGAGAAAATTCATTTTGCTTAAATGTAGTGACTTTATATAAGCAAAAAATATGATTATATTAAGAAATATATTTACACATTTTAATAAGGGAAATATTCTTAAAATAAAGCATTTTACTTTATTCAAAAATAAAATAGAGTCACCACCCAGTTCAGCTCCATCTGGAATTATGGTATACTATTCCAAACTAGGATTTTTATACCAAAAAGAAAATGAGATTCTGAGTTAGGACACGATAGTTACTCATATTGTTCAAATTGTTTAGATTAATTTTAGAATTTTGGGATTTGTGATGATTTCTGCAATGCGATGGCCACATTTAAGAAATAAATTCAAGAAATAAAACATGCATTATAATGGCATAAATAAATATTTATTTGCTACCGAAATTTTGACAGAGTAATGGCAGCGTTTGGGTTTTGGCCCGAAAACTCGAATAGAGTTTCCTCACATTCTGGATGTTTGTCTATACTTGCAAGCTTGTTTACACATATTATAGTTTAAGTGGCACTAGTGGCTCACTTAACCGGAGAAATGAAATGCAATGTGCAATAATAAAAGTAAGGAAAATGAATTTTAAAGTTGGGCTTAGAGTCAATTACCCTCAGTTTACCTTTTCATCTATCCATGATGACTCGAGAGCCAGTCATTGAAGTTATCAGAAAGTGTGGTTTGCTTGGAAAATAGGTTCAACACAAGTTATGGCTATAATCTTGGATTATTCCTATAAGAAATGCGAGGATTTTTTAGAATTAAGTTGTTTTTAGACCGAAGATCACTGTGAGATCTTGATCTAAAAAGACCAAAAAATGAGTTTATATCGAATGTCAGTGATAAAGCTCAGATTTGGAAGTGTTTTGACTGAGTTTTAGGGGTTTTGTGACTCTCAAAACAAAAGGGGACGAAATAGTTTTTCGTTCCTTTTCCATCTGACTTTGAAATGAGGAGTGAAGTCTTCTATTTATAGGGGATGGTAATTAGCCGGCGGACTAATTACTTATCCAACAAGATCTACTTTAATCCCATGTCGGTAAGATTTGATTTTTTTTACTGCAGATATGTAATTAGCCGACAGGATGATTACCTATGTTTGACAAAATTTTGACTTTTTGATTTTTTAGTAGAAAATGCTAAATCGAAGCTTCCCTAGAATATGGATTTTTGAATTTTAGATTTTGGATGACAATTCGGTACTTTTTGCATCTTTTGTCTGATCACTGAATGAAATAGGCATAATTCCTCATCGGGCCGGAATGGACGTGTACCAATAGTTTGCCCCACGTATACATAAATTTCGTGCTAGAAATTTTATCGTATGCGAAACAAACAAAACCGTGTGTGTGTGTGGAATACAATGAGTTAAAATATTTTTAATCAACAAATTTGGAAACAAAATAAATTTTGCCCATTCGATTAAAAATTTATTATTGAGTTGCTAAAATTGACAGTGGGTCAAAATAAATATTTTCGGGGGCTTAATGCATGAATGACTGTGTAAAAACAACTTTTAGGTCCGCTGGTTTTATAAACAATGCAGAAAATGGATGAAATATGCAAAATTGCAAAAAAATTTAAAAATGCACGTAATTAGCTGCTAATTACCTATGTAACGGTAAATTTTATAGTCGTTACACATTTACGTGTTCAATGCATAAATGCGTGATAGCTGGCTAGGTAATTAGCCGGCGGGCTAGTTACCTGCGGGTTATAAAACCAAGAACTTGCTCCTCATTTTCTTAACACGAACAATTCTCTTCTTCTTTCCTTGTGAATTTAGCTTCTTTGCTTCGAAAATTTTCACCTCCTAGCTATTTTTGACAATGATTCCTTTCATCTTCTTCCCTTTTCTGCCCCTCTTACTCTGATTTTGCAGGGTCTCCATATGGTACAAGCTTTACAATGTTCACTTAGATTTATCGGCCGTCCAAGTGACTACTCGCAATGTGGTTATCGATGGCTAACAAGTAGAAATTTCTGAGTTCCCATTGAGGCACTATATGGGCTTCCCTCGACCTAGATGTCTTTCAAGATCACTCATGAGGATTTTATTCCGCCTGCTTTGAAGCCTTTCAATCATCTTTCTCCAATTTTGGTAAGCCTTATCGCCATTTTTTTTTATTATATATGTTTTCATTTTTATCTTGCTTTTATTATGCTTTTATTTGTCATTTACTCATCTATTGCCATTATTTATTTTATTGCTTTTTAATTATGGCATGAATTTATTAAATACAATGGCTTTTCGATAATCATGTGATTTATCGAAAACTAGTGTGTGAGTAGTGTGCATGCATTATTTTTCCAGGCCACTACCATAAGGGCGGTGGTATTTCCCACTTTTATAAGTGGTACAAGGTACTATCACCTAGTGCGAAAACCATCATTGATGGGACGTCTTTGGGGAGGATGGTGAGGAACTGCAAATACGTGAAGTCCCGCAGGTATCCATAATCCTAGTCATTACTTCTACCCACATCTGTAGTAAATGGTCCGACACTACCCACACATTTCACTTTCGTTGTGGGGAGTACACTATCACTCCGCTGGATTACTGCGCCATCATATGTCTTCCCTTCCACGGTAATGTGATACACTTCAATGCCTGCTTTACTTACGATAGCTTTAATATGGAGACCTTTGAGGCTTTGATTGGTTATTCCGGAGATAAACCTGGGCGAGTTTCTTGCGATACTCATGACCTTTTGGACCACTAGAGATAGAAGGGACTTGACTTTTGCTGGCGAGGCAAGAGCCCTTATAGCCACTACCTTATCCTGGCTATATTTTCCCATTGGAGGTGTGTGAGCGGACAACCTCTTCTAACCCGACCCGCATGAGAGGCGGGGAGGGGTAATAATAACAAGCGGTGAAGTGAGCTAGAAGATTGATCCTCATTTTAGCGTGATGAAAATATAAACTGATAAAATCAATGTTGAAGTTTATATTTTAGTCCAATTTAGGTGGTAAGAGATAGGAGACCTGGAATCTCGAGTTTTAAGATAAAGTCGCCACCCGATTTAGCTCTACCAGGAATTTAGGTACGATATCCCATGGGGTGGTTAGACCGTACCTTAAAACAGAGATTCCGAGTTCGGATGATGTTGCTTATTTTTCATTTACTAAATCAAGGCATTTACATTTTAATAAAATGCAACTTTAGTTCTTTTATGATTTAAATCCAATTAATATTTAGAGTTTTCGGTTTATATAGCCATACATCACACAAAAGCGATAAATAAAGCAAATAAATTAATTATTTCATGGCTTTACAAATACCAATACATTTTTCTAATGCGGGAAAATAATAAAGCGGATAAATAAATAAAAGGGTAAAATCGGGTCCTAACCGAGCTTACCAACACGGACCCGACTCCAAATAAGACAACATAAGCAAAATCACAAATAAATGAGGCACGAATAATAACCACACCAAAAACTAGATAAAGTCGGCTAGAAAACGAATAAAGAGATCATGTAGCCGACAAAATTGATTTTAAAGCCAAGTTGGAGGATTTAATCAAGTTCATTATTCAAATAAACAATTAAACATGCCAAAGAAAATTGAAATTGATTTCGGATTAATGGGAAAAACAAAATGGATCAATAGCACAAAGAAAAACACAAAAAAAGGAAAACAAACCGAAAAAAAAGGATAAAAATCGGGTTCAGATGACCAAGGCTATAGTGGCAGCCTTGGCCGCCGTCGCTATGGCTGTCACCGCCATAGGGATGGCATTGGTAGCCATGACGGCGATGACCACAGCCTTGGCATCAGATTTCAATTTCAAAGGGGAAAACAAGGCAGTTTTACATCCATAAACTCAAGATCGTTGAGGTTTTGAGTCGTAATCAACCATACTTCGATAGATCTGGGCTTAAAACACACAAATAATGATGATTCTATGGATTTGGGGTAGAAAACACCCAAAAATCACAGAAAAAAATGGGACCTCGATAGGGGTAGGGTTCCCCGCTATAGCTATAGCCTTCACCGCCATAAGAGTAGCAGCCAAGGCTATAGGGATAGCGGTGAAGGCTATCCCTATAGAGGTCAGTCCATTTTCTGATGATTTTGCAAGAACACCAAAGAAATGAAAAAGAACAACCACCAAAAATCATCAACAACAGCAGCAAAACTTAAAAAAAAGGAGTAAATAGATAAAGGAACTCAGTTTTGTTACCTCTAGGCCGTGAATCTATCTTTAGAGACTCGAATCAATCCTTCGTGAGGTCCCTTTGATGACTTTGTGACAAAAAGCGCCGAAATCAGTGACGGAATCAGTGACGGACTTTTAGTTGGTATTTGAGAAAAGTCTCTAGAAACCTATTTAATCCGTTTTAGCCTATGATTTATGATTGATTTTAATGCTTAAGCTATGAGATCAAGCCTAAGAACAACTAAGAATCATGATTAATAGAAATTAATCTGGATTTTATGCCATTCTTAAGCTTTCTCTCTCTAGTTCTTAACTTTCTCTCACTTGTTCTTAATTTCTCCCTAAATCAGATTTTCATTCAAATTCTAGAGAAAAAGTCCCAAAATCTCTCTCCTAAATAGGTTTAAATACTCCCATATTAAAAAATACATCGACATTGATGAATTTTTAGTGGAAAATACATGGCCCAATGAGAGGAGAGAGGCAACCAAAGTGGCACGACCTCTAGCAGGTCGTGCCACAGTGGCCGTACCTCTGCAGCGGCCGCTGCCATAGCAACGGCGGCGACCGCTACAATGATAGCGAGGGCGCTAACTTGGTAGTGGGGGTGGTCACAATAGGGGCAACCACCCCACGCCATAGAGGCTGCCACGACGGCAGCGGCCGCTGCTGCCATAAGCTACGGCGGTCGCCACAATAGCGGTAATGGCCACCACAAGGATGACAATTACTGCCATCTCTAGATCACGCCCCATCTCTTGTAGCAGCAACATTGGCAGCTCCGAACTGCAAAGGGGGAATACTAAAAAAGGTTGGATTTACGAAAAACACGCCAATTAAAATATTATAGGTAATTAAAAGGCATTTAAATTAGGTTTAGGCTCATTTAAGTCTGAAAGTCTGCAAAGGGAGTATCTCCAAACGCGCTTCTAATCCAGACAAAAATAAATTTCTAGAACCGTACAAGGTAGGAGCTAAAAGTCATCATCTTTCCAAGCCACCCGAAAAGCCCGTGATCACAGGCTGCCCCTCAGGAGATTACCACTTGGTCGGCCAAGAGTGGTCTCACAAAAGAGCAAGGATCAAAGGTTATACCTGAACTGCGGGATTCTTGAGCCAATTATCTATTCGGATTACCATCGACATATCTTTTAGGTGGGACAAAATAGGGATGAAGGGAATCCTTGAATCGGTTGTCTTCGGACGGTATGGGGATGCATCATCAACGGACCTATCGGAGAAATTTGATACAAACTGCTGGTTGCCTTACGTTACCATAATATAACTAAGGATTGAATGATCAATCAAATGGCATTGCTTCGCTCCATCACAGGAAATTTAATATTTGCATTCTTGAATCAGTTGTTTTCTGGGGTTGCCATCGATAGACCTATTAAGAAAAAAATTTAAGAAGCTAGCACATGTTGAATATGTCCACTTTTTATTTCTTAATTGATTTTATCGAGACAAAAAATTTTACCCCTTCAATTAATAATAAAAAGTGACTAAGTTTCGAAATCTCGGGGAGCTGGGAAGAAATAACCGATTGGCAGGATTTGCCCCTTGTGCTGAAGGGAATATCCTAGAGTGAAAAAGGAATATTCCTTTTATTTTGAATTAAAGCACTTTTTCTTTCCTTTTCTTTCATATTCATATTCACAGCTCTCTACCCGTAACAAACCACGGTTTGCGTGCTCTTTCAATACCTCAAGCATATGGACATCACCGAGAGGAAAAGTAATTGGGGTATACTCCTTGCTCTCAACCCCGGATGTACACCCATTTACAAGGACACGCTTCCTTTCTTCAGGTAAATCATCAAAACCCGACCAAAAATTTGAATTTTGCACTATATGTCCCTGGCTTAATTTCGAACCTTAAGGTATTTAGGCTTGGTTTTTTGGAGAAATTTTTTTGATGAATGGGGTTTAGGATGTAGTTAGGACTGTTTAGGAACTGATTTGGTTAAATTTGGACTGAATTTAGAACCGAAATTTGGAATTTTTGAGAAAAGAGGGTGAAGAACACTTCTAGGGCCGTCGTCGCTGCCACCGCTATAACTGCAGTGGTGACCGCTACTACTATAGCGGTTGCTGCTACAATGGTAGCGACGACGGTGCCGATAGTGCAGTCATCGACAAGCTTAGAAAAGGACCCAGAGGATGCTATCTTGACCGATTTTCCATGCTGAATCTGATTTTGCTATTAAATTTTAGTTCTTAGTTGATCTAAATGCTAAAAATTGGCTTCCTTTGCCCGATTGTGTATTTAGCTCCAAATTTTGCTCTTTTAGTATAAATTTTTGACGTTTAATATTATTGTAGACTCAACATTGCAAGACCATGGGTTCCATAAGACGTTGTGCCAAATTGTGGGTGAAGATAAAGGTGAGAGCATAATCGAGTCAAAATTTTTTTCTTGTCAAGGCGATTACCGCTACTGAACTCATACCATTGGTAGATGCTTTGCTGATTGGGCACAAGCCCATGAGCTAGAAAGTCATGGCATGCTTGGTTAAGGAGTAGAGCGAGACCACCCATACCTTCCACTTACTAGTCGGGGAGATGACTGTTGCCCCTTCGGATATAGTGGCGATGATAGGCTTTTGGTGGGAGGGTTGAGTGATCCACTTCAACTTATATCTCGACCGATTTTATGACCAGATGGCCTCTCAAGTTCGGGTAGAGGGGCATCTCAGGGTTCTTCCTCCGCAGAAGTAAAAGCTCAAGTATGATGCCCTCAAGGATTACTAGACCCAAGAGACCAACATTAGGGCCCCCAAGTTGACTCAGTATCTCCGGTCCTTTATCATTACACTACTTACTACCCTATTTCTCCATTCTTCCTTGAGCGTGGTTACTATAGGATTGCTCAATGTCCGGGAGGATATGACCATTTTCTGAGGGTAGAACTGACCTCGGGCTATACTCGGCTAGATGTATTATGCTCTTCATTATTTTCTGGTGATACACTGACTTTGTCATTCTTTTTGTAGGTGTGGGCTTATGTGCACAGGATTATTCCCCCACCCGGGTAAGACGGCCAGCCCCGGAATGATTCTCACTCCATAGCCCGGTGGATGGTAGGATGGAAAGACAAGGATACCCAC
Organism: Euphorbia pulcherrima; assembly: GCA_947683365.1. Lineage (NCBI taxonomy): Eukaryota > Viridiplantae > Streptophyta > Magnoliopsida > Malpighiales > Euphorbiaceae > Euphorbia > Euphorbia pulcherrima. Next base: position 49,648,939 of record CANTUS010000014.1, read on the forward strand.
AGACATGCTTGGTATAGGGAGTACTTGAGGCAGCTTCGCCGACACTAGATGATAGAGTCTTTTCCTATGCATTTGTTTCAAACCATTAGTTCAAAGCTGTATGGACAATAGGAGAAATACTTACAGTGATTTATCATTATTTTTCAGCTTATTGCTGAGCCGTGGAGAGGGATGCTGCATTATGAAGATATCAAGGAGATTTGAAGGGGAGTAGATGGTTAACGGGAAGTAGATGGCTACCATTTAATACTCAAGTGCCCCTGGAGTCAAAGTGGTACTTTGGGGAGTGGATTCAGAGGTTGAGGACTAGCGTTACCCTTTAGAGGAGAGTTCTTCCTGATGTACTAGTGGGTACCTTCTGGCCTCACCTTATATCTGTGAGAGACCAGGCACGATATATGGACAATGACCAAGCAAGCATGTCATCAGTTGGGTGAGATTATGCCACCCATTTGGATCACCTTATCCCTATTTACCAAAGATTGACCTCATTTGACAAACCTGAGGTTTTTAGAGATGATTGTACGGTGACGGAGGGCAGTGACGGGTATGGTGGTGATCGGGATGATGATGACAAGCCCTCCTCGGATGGTGAGCGTGAAGGCGTAGTCATGGATCAGGACAGTGTGCCTTTTGATATTGAGGACCTTTCCGGACCCAGAGTTTTCTTACCTCAATAGAACAAAGAAACAACTAGGCTACCATAGATTAATTTTGCTTTCTGGTGACTACTATTATTGCCTTGATGATTTGACTGACACTTGCTTTGTCCTTTTTTAGACTTCCATAAGAAGAGGAGAGGAACTAGGCTGCTAGCTATAGTGGGCTAGGGGATACATCACGGGGATCATGGGCTGGACCTGAGACTGTTCCTATCGAGATTCCACATACTAGGGGGATTTCCCCTCACGGATTCATCCAGGGAGTTGTAGGGAATGCTATAGAGCAAGAGCTCCAAGTTTTGAGTCAACCAGGGATGCGTGAGGTTAAGCACATTGAGGAGACTACCATTCCCATCTTTTTCACTCCTTACAATACCACACATGTACATATCTTTATGATCATTGTTTGGTCATGGTGATAAGCCTGATATTGATTTTGATACGCAGGTGCTTGTTTTTTAGGCCGAGCGTATAGCTTGAGGATATTTTTTGATGAGAGATATGGCTTTGGCCTAGGACTCCATATCCGAGGTAATTTCTTTCTTTTACATTTCCTGCAAAAAGGGAAAGATAACAACATATATATATAATGTGGATGTATGCATGATGCATGATTTAATGGGTTGATCATATTTTCATTTCTATTGTCATATGTAGGCCTTCATTGCAGTAGAGCAAGACCGAGCTCGGACGAGTAAGGAAGGTTGGGTACGTATTGAGAGGGAGCTGGTAGATTATCAAAACTAGATGGTATTTAAGAGAGCTTAGCATGCGGATGAGAGAGCTGCATATGCCAAAGAAGCGGCGTAGCTCAACGATCAGGCTCGGAGATTATGGATTCAGAGAGATGATTTTGAGGCTCAGCTTAGAGGACAAGGTTGAGGCCAAGGCATGGATGTCAAAGGTGACAATCAGGGGTTCATGGCTGATGCGAGGCGATTCAGATCTTCAGGTCCTTCCCATGGCTTGATGGGGATAAGGAAGGTGCTCTTCTTGAAGTCTACAACTCACCCAGAGCCAGCATTCGAGCAGACATCATCTCGTACCCTTACAGTAGATGCTACCAAGGGTGAGGAGAGTGAGGATGACGATGGGACACGATATATCCAATCCGATTATGACGAGGAGGACTGATGGTTGTGGCGTCTCATAATCAATATACTTTCGGCACTTGCTTGTTAACTTTAGACACTTTAATGACTTGATACATTGGCTATTTTATTTTGGAGTGACTGATTTGATTGCTTGCTTGATTGTGTTACTGATTGCTTTATTTGCTCACTAGATGGATACTAGGCATGGTAGATGCTTGACAAGGAACAAACTGATTAATCTTTATAACCATCCAAATTAATAATAGTGTGATCTTATCTGATAGGCGATTAGCAGGTCGAGATCACTAATGGTGACTCATAAAGCTTGACTTACGCACTTCTTAAGGACTTTAGAGACTTCTGACTGGGAGAAGTTAGGGCTTCGGACTGGTGGGGCTTCGGTACATCGCTATCAGGCTAGTAGATGTGGCTTTCCTTCATACAACATTTACCTACTGGGACACGATGGATCAAGTGTTTTGCTTTTTAGTTTTTGAGCTATGTCCGATGGTGGAGGAGTTTTATGCCATTCTCATAGTGCTTTACCCTCGTGGGACACGATTTGTTATGCCTGAGGTATTTTCAGGGCTGAGGATCAGTTGACCAAGTTATGGAACCTAGATGCTCCTACTACATTCCTTTCTCAGATTCCTAGATCACTGGGGTTCGATCTCAGTAGGGAACTCGATTGGTGCATAGGTACCCCTATATCACATATCTTATCTTTTCATGATGGCTTTGCTGCTCATAGTTGAGTTCGTTTGCGAGGTCAACACTGTTGCTCCATTTTAGCTGGTTTCAATCATCGGACCTACCTCAAAGGGTATTTCTCCATTATTTATAGAGCTAGCTGAGACCTTACTTCATCTGGATAGGGCTACAGGCGATCCTGATATCATTGGGGATCATTTTTACATACTACAGGTATCCTTCTGACTGAATTATGAATTCTGAATCTAAAATTGAACATGAAACTAAATCTAAAATCGAATCTAAATCAAAAACTCAATCTGAATCTAGATCTGATCTGAACCTGAACTGAACTGAATCTAAATCTGAAACTAAACTAAAACTAAATCTTAAACTAAATCTGAACCTGAACTGAAATTAAATCTGAAACTGATTCTGAAACCGAAGTTGAACTGAAACTGAAACTGAATCTAAATTTGAACTAAAACTGAATCTGAATTGAATTTGATATGCAGGTTTGGCTCTTGGAGAAACTACCTTTTATTCAGAAGCATTAAGGGAATCTGAGAGGCTATTGGCCCAAGAATTATCACAAGAGGACCCGTGTCATTCCTAATCATGAGACCTTGACACCCGAGGCCTAGATAGGGATCATAGACATAGACATTCGCTAGGTTTGTCACTAGTGAAGGATCACTGATGTGCTGGTGGATACCTGCGGCGGTAAAGTTCAGCTCGCAGAGTTGTGGCAGTTTACACATTACTTGCCTTATTGCTTGTACTGGCTGTAGGGACGATGATAGAGAGTCCTACTTTATCTGGATGACTTTGTGTCACGGCCAATCTCCTTGATCATGCTAGAGAGGTTTGGGCTTGCTGAGCGAGACACGACACTCTGGATTATGACTGATTGGGCGCTATCACTACTGATGGATTCTATCAAGAATAGCTTTACGTGGAGCGCCAACATTTATGGTTTGAGTGGAGGGACAGGCAGGAGGGACTCGAGCCTTTCCCTTTGACGGCAGAGGAGAGGATGGCTCGAGCTTATGATTCCAACTATGATGATGATGATGATGATGATGATGAGGGCGCAGGCCCCTCGGGGTGATTGATGATGATCATACTATCTTTATTTTCATTTGTCTTTACTTTTGCATAGACCTAAAGATTGTGTGAGGCCCATCAGACTTTTTTATTTATCTTTTGCTTTTATGTCCTAACTTTTGCTTGGACCGCCCTTTTCGAGTTTTCCATCTAGCAGACTTTCCAACTTTTGCATGGACCTGGATGTTTTCAGTATATCAGAATTTATGGTTCTTTATTATCATATATATATTTTATTTAGTGTGAAACTATCTGAACTAAATAGCATCCCGAATTTAACTTATCTGCATTATTTCGCCTCTAGGGCACGATATATTCAGTTGCACACAAATATAAGACCTCAGTAAAAGTAATATTTATACTAACTGAATTAAGCCTGAGTACACAATGATGATAACCATTTCTACCGACTCAAACTTTAGTGTTACCTAACATATGAAGGTTTTCTAGTCAACAAACTCTCATAGCTCACTTTTACCCTAACTTTTGCATAGACCGTCCTTTTTGGATATTCAGTCTAGTGGGCTATTTTGCACCCTAACTTTTGCCTGAATGGTCTGTATAATACCAACAGCGTGATACACCCTAATTTTTGCCCGAGCAGTAGAGGACCACTCGTTGGGTGATTTATTTTATTTTTTTTGTGTGCCACTTTTCTAGATTTGATTGATTGGGTTTGAGAACTCATTACCATCCATAACCATGATTTTTATTCCGCCTTTATCGAGAACTTTCTTAATCACATAAGTTCCTTCCCAATTTGGCTAAAACCTCCCCCTTGGATCAGTGTTGGTTGGCTTTACTTGCTTTAAAACCAAGTCACCGACCTTCAATGGATATCTATGGTGCTTGACTTAGTTGTTGTAAGCCCTTGCCATGCGCTACTAATACATTTGAATATTGTCCAATGCTTTTAGTTGCTACTCGTCCATAGTGTTCAGTTGTTCAAATCTTGCCCTTGTCCAATCGGTCTCTTCTAGTTTAGATTCAAGTGCCACTAGTAAAGATTTTATCTCAATTTCAACTGGTAAGACTGCTTCCATGCCGTAAATTAAGGTGAAAGGAGTCTGGCTTACAGAAGTTCTAATGGTAGTACGGTACCCCAAAAGAGTGAATGTTAACTTATCGGCCCAATCTCGGTAACCGGCGATGGTCTTAGAAAGGATTTCCTTAATGGACTTGTTAGCCGCTTCGGCCGTACCATTGGCCTGAGGATGATAGGGCGAAGATCTACGATGCTCAATACCATACTTCTTGATCAAATCAGCAGTTGTCTCTTGGAATTGAACCCCATTATCGAACACAATGTGATGAGGAAGACCGTACCGAGCGAAGATGTGCTTCTCGATGAACTTGGCCATTTTCTTGGCGGTAATACTGGTGAACGATTCAACTTCCACCTATTTGGAGAAGACCATTATTTGAAGACAGTAGAATTTCACCAATTATATCTGTCCCCCACGCCAAGAATGGCCAAGGAGTAGATAAATTATAAAGCTCGGTGGGCGAAAGGTGTTAAATGTCTCCATAAATCTGACATTGATGACACCTCTTGACTTTAGAGACACAATCAATAATTAAAGTTAACTAAAAGTATCCTATAACCTGAATCTTCTTCGCTAAAGCCAATCCATTCATGTGTGGTCCACAATCACCCGTATGAACCTGAACCACCACCCGATGGGCCTCAGATTAGGTCAAACAATGAAGAAGCAAACCTGTGAATGTTCTTTTGAAGAGATCATTGTCGATGATTCTGAATTGATTGCGTAGGGTAGTTCAATCAAAATCCGTATCATTCTTAGGGTACTGACCATGATAAAGAAAGTGCATAATGTTTGAATACTAGCAGGGTTCATCACTGATGGTGAATACTTAGCAATGTCGCGTGAATGGTAAGGAACTGTCGCAGAAATAAGTATCAGGAGGGAAAATGGATTGGCGTTGAGGACTTTCCCATATCAAAGCCAGTATGGATAATGAATCGGCCATCTGATTCTTAGCTCGATGAACATATCGATATAAACATGTCTTTTTAACTTAGCTAATAAATCCTAAATGGCATTGACATAGGGTCAGAGCGATTCTTCCTTGATGTCCCAATCCCCCACAACCTGACAGATGACCAAAGCCGAATCCCCAATTGCAGAAACGTGAGTTTTCATACGAGCAAGATGGCTTCAAGACCAAATAGGCAAGCTTCATACTCGGCCCCATTATTAGAAGTCAGGAATTCCAATCACTTTGATAGAGGGATGACTTCATTGTCGGGCGTGAATAAGATAACTCCGAGGCCCGATCCAAATTTGTTCATGGCGCCATCGAAATACACAGTCCACACTAGCTTTGAACATCAATCATAGCTAGTTGTTCAACAGGAAATTCCAAGTTCTAAACATAATCAGATTTGAGAGCTTGGTTTGCCAAAAATTCTACAACTGCACGACCTTTAATAACTTTCTTAGTGACATATTTAATATCAAACTCAGAAAGCAACAGTAACCATCTCGAAAGCTTACCAGCTAAAGTTGGCAACGGACAGAGATATTTCATTGGGTCAACTTTAGTGACAGCTTGAATTTTGTACAACTGGAAGTAGTGGCACAACTTCTTAGTTAACCATACCATAACATCACACATCTTCTCAACGATTGAGTAATGGGTTTCATAATCCAAAAGTTTCTTACATAAGTAGTACATGACATGCTCATGCTTGTTGTTGTCTTCTTGAACCAACATTGCTCCTATGGCAGAATCATCAATTTCTAAGTACAGGACCAATGGCTTACCGTGGGTGGGGGGTCGAAGAACAAGTGGGGGAAGAAGATAGGCCTTGATTTTGTCAAAGGCAATCTGACAATGCTCATCCCACACAATCAGTTGACACTTCCTTAACAACTTGAAAATCGGCTCATAGACGACAGTGAGATGAGCAATGAATGGACTAACATACTGAATAGATCCAAGGAAGGAGTGAACCTCTTTTTCCGTCTTTAGAGTGAGCATATCCCTGATTGCTTTAATCTTGTCTGGATCCATTGCAATTCCTCTTTGACTGACCATGTGACCCAAAAGCTTTCCTGATGTAACCCCGAATATACACTTCCTCGAGTTAAGGCGTAAGTTGTTATTCTCAATGCGAGTCATAAACTTATCCAAAATTGTGAGGATGCTCTTCCCCAATAATAGACTTAACTAACATGTCATCCATGTAGACTTCAACTTCTTTATGGATCATGTCATGCAAGAGAGTGGTAATGGCACACTAATTGGTCACCTCGACGTTCTTCAGACCGAATGACATAACTCAATAGCAGAAGACTCCCCATTTTATGATGAAAGTTGTCTTAACTTTGTCGATTATATCCAACAGAATCTAATTGTACCTTGAGAATCTATCCATAAAAGAGTACATTGTAGCCCTAGAGGTGCTGTCAATCAGCACATCAATGTAAGGTAAAGGGAAGTTAGCTTTCAGCGAAGGCTTGTTCAGATCTCAATAATCCACACAATCCCTTACCCTTCCATCTTTCTTCGGAACCAGGATAATGTTTGATAGCCAGGTCGGATACTCAAGGACTTCAACATGCTTAGCTTTAATCATATTAACAACCTCAGCCCTAACCTTGTCAGCCCATTCAAGTCTCAACCGGCTGAACTTCTGCTTGACAGGATCGAACTTCATATCGGTTGGGATACGATGCTCGGTGATATGATGATCGACACCAGGAATGTCGATATACGACCAAGTAAAAGTGTGAACATGATCTTTTAGCACTTTAATTATCTCTCTTTTTATCTTAGGGGTCAAGTTATTAGAAATGGTTACCATTTTTGGGTTATCATATGTACTTAAGTTTATTTTAGTTAAAGAAATGTCATGAATACTAAACATATTATGCTTATGATTAAATGAATGCATGGGCCCGTCAGGCAAAACATCAAGCAAACAAGTGAATTAGAATCTTTCATTGAATTAAATGCCTTATAGGCTACATTGTTCTCATAAAAAACACTGGAAATATTAAAAGTTACAACATTATATATAGAATCATCCTCCACATGTGGAGGGCCCTGAGTAGTGGCATCGGCAAACTTGACACCCTCGTTAGGTTCCATGAGCAGGTCGTCCAGGTTGAGCCCCATAGCTTTCTTTTATTTGACATTCAACTTATCTCCTTCAGTCACTAGAGACCTCGCAATCTTATTCACAGCTTCGGCCGGAGGATTAGCTTCATCATTCTTCTTCCATTTCTTCCTAAGTAGAATAGACATGGCCTTATATAGTAACCACAACATCTTTAATCTCTGGATTAACAGGGTTCTCTTCATCTAAATCAGGATACAGCTTCCCTTTAGCTTTCTCGTCGGATGCAACAACAGATACAGGCTTGATTGGGTTCTCCCCCTCCTCAATAAGGAAGCCTTTCTTAAAACCATACACATCTCTAAAGATTTTAAAACCTAGCCAAATCTGACCACCGTGCTCGACGGGCTTAGGTTCTCCCTTATAAGATCTCTTTCCACGGACCTCACAAATATTAATCACACTATAGTACATGGGGTGAACATGCCTATAAATCTTCCTTGGGTTGTATCCAAATCTAGCTCGCTTTGGGTACCTCTTGATTGGGATAGGATCAATCATTCCTCCATAACCTTTGCCTGAGGACTAACCTAACATATGGCCGTTCTTCTTCATCATTTTTGTAGTCGTAGATGAATAGCACTTATAGCAAGGGACCTTAGGCTTTTCATTATGAATGACAGCCACTCGGAATCTAGATTTCTCTTTGGCTTCCATAATAGCCATTATAGATGCTTGATCGGCCTCAATGACATGGACCTCCCCCTTCTTCCCCTAAGCTTGATCTTCTGATGGAGCGTCAAAGAAATTGTTCCCAAAGTATGGATCCATGGGTGACCCAAGAGCAATGAATAAGAATTCGGAATATCCAGGATAGTGAACTGTACTTTGCTAGAGACAACCCCCGCGGTCACCTTGGCTTCAAACACACCAATCACACCTCTCTTCGAATTGTCATATGCACAAATGATGGTGTTAGACTTTTCAAGCATGGCTTCGGATAAACCCAAGTGAGGGATAATTTTCAATGGACAGAGATTTAAAGTAGACCCATCATCGACCATGATACAAGGAATAGTTTGATCCAGGATCTGGATGCAGACAAATAAATCACGGTTGTGGTCAATCGCCTCAAGCGGGATATCTCGACAAGAAAACACAATTCCATTCTCATCCCTTGGAACAAGAAGCCCTACCATATCATGCTACACATCTCGACTATTGAAGTAGTAGGGGGCGCTTTGATTTCTAAAAGCCTTTTAATAAGGGCTCTACGATAGGCATTAGAATTGAGAACAAGCTGCCAGATGCTAAAACGGGCTTGTGTAGTCTTAAGTTGAGTAATGAGAGGATCAATGTTGGGGCTCGTCTCAACCTAAGGATTTAGACACGTCGGCTTAGGGATGGCTTTGAGGAATTTTATGATGGGATCATTCTCAATATGGAGTCGGTTATCCTGAGGCTGGTGTACCCGATCGCTCTAAGTAACATTCAGAACTCCATCAATCTTAACACTCTTAGTGGCCGAGGTTTCGAACATGTAAGCAGGCTTCTCGTAAGGTAATGCAATGTCTTGCAACTCATACTCATCTACATTGAAAGCATTGAATTCCTCATCAGAATACTCCTCTTTTAACATATAATTATCCACATTGAATGGTTCCTCTTTAACCATTTCTACATCGTCGACCTTGGTCTCATCTTCCTACCCCATCTCTTCAATTTCCATAGAGCTTACCACAAGATTAGACTGTGACATCATATCAAACACAAAGCTTGAAGGGAAACAAGAGCCAATAACCATCACGGACTCTTCAGAGATCACTTTCAGAATAGATTCTTCAATTAGACCAGAGTTGATCCTAGTGACCTTGCCCTTAAAGCTAGGTAGAGGGTTTTCCATGGTGCTTGGATTCCTAACAAGCTACTCCATTTCCCTTACTATAACCATTCGAGCGATGGTAGAGGCCAAAGTTCTGTACTAATCAGTTTGCTGCCCCTTCTACACGTGGAACTTGTAAAAGTTCCCTTTTTCATCAGGTCAAGGAGCCCTATAATCACGCGGAGGTTTTAACTTGTCCATTTTATACATTCTAGCAAAGATGATGCTAAGAGGTAGCTTCCATAAGGATACGAATGCTGGCTGAGAAGGGGTGACCTAAACTGTAGACTCTTCTTCTTGAGCCACGGTTTGCACTGTTGGCGACTTACCGTTAGTGAGGGTACATGCAGCTTTATTAGACTCATTCTTCCTATACCATGGTCGGTTCCCACTCGACTTATTTTCCTGCTCCTTTTATTCATGATGCTCAATTTTCTTGACTTTCTAAAAAACCTTGGCATAAGATTTGAATGAGTCGATTTCCATTTCTTTATGGAGGACTGGGATAGCCCCGTCGAGCAGCTCCGGGATCATTTCCAGCTTCGGGATCATTTCCTTAAGACTAAGCTTCTATTTTAATGGAACTTGGGTGGCCATTCACTGATTGAAGTAAGACTTGAAAGCCTCATATGGCTTTTTCTTAATGGCCTCAAGATGCTCGATAGAGGTTTCCATGGTCGAATTGAAACTATAGTGACCGATCAGAGCTTCAGAAAGGAGCTTTCAATCTAGGATTGTTGACTAAGGGAGGGTATTGTACAATTTGAGAGTGGCCCCTGATAGAGTACACAAAAACAAATTAGCAAGAACTTTGTCCCCAATTTTCTAAACATGCATAATCCGCTTGTACATCACGATATAGGATTTAGGAGGTCCCTCACCGGAGTAGGCTTTTATTTTAGGCACCAAAATATTCTTTGGGATATAATATTTGTCCCTTTCTTCTTCCTTCTCTTCATTCTTGGTAAGTAACAGCTTCTAAAGTGCTATCACTTTGGGTGTCACGCCTGGAGGCTGTGTGACCTGGTCAATCGGTGTCATACTCGGAGGATGTGTGACCTGGTCACTATGCACGGAGGTGGCTCCAAACTTAAAGGGGGAAATAGGAGCTGGTATCTCAACTTGAGGGTGAGCAAAAGGGTTTTGAGGGTAAGAAGTTTCACATAAAGTGACCACAAAATTGGGAGGAGATGATGCAAAGGCTATCAGCAGTGTTGGGGGAAGGACAAAACTGCTAGAGGGAACGGCAATTTATGGAGTAAAACCTCTTGAGAAAGCGGGGAATAAGGGAGCCTAAGGGAAGGTCTTAAGAGCAGTGGAGGAGGAAAGGCGAATGCTAGTGGAGTAAAAGGAGGGAGAGGCTGAACTGAGGTTTGACCAAACCGAAAATGAATCGGTCGGACAGGCGAGAGAGGTGGAGCTAAAAACTGATGCTAAACGGGTGGAGCCTGACTAGATCCATTCTGAGTGATCTCTAACTTTCCCTAAGCTTGAATTATAGGCCCTGATAGCCTCTGAGCATCCCTCTCTTCCCTTAGAGCCAATTGGACTTGCTCTTGGATGGTAACATAAAATAGATTAGATTGCAAAAATATAGCCATAGCATTGGCTGACTCGGTGCCTAACTGTGATTGATTCTGATTAGTTAGAGGAGGAGAAAGAGGAGGAGGAGAAACCTCTAACGGAACTCCACTAACTAGTAGAATATCAGACATGGTAGATAGAGGAGATTCTAAAACTAAAATCACTGACCGACGAACCAAACAATAATCGAGTTAGAGCCAAAGAGGACTGTGACTACGAGGATGTTTTGACCTAACTAAGAAACCAGAAGATGATCAGCCTGAGATGAACCATGGACGAAATGAATGATTACATAATTATCGAGTGATGAATGTTGTTTATACAAGGGTGGTTTAGAGAGGTAGAGAGGAGAAATGGTTATGATGCAAAGCTTGACCCTAAAATACGTGAGACCTGTAAACCCCTTACTATACCTAGCAAACTAGATACGGTTCCCCAGGACTCAAATGATCTCAAGAATTTTGTTAAATTTCCCCTTTCAAGCAAGGGGACAGTAGAGGTAAGCAAAAATACAAAATAAAAGTCAGCCATAGGTGGCCTATGCATGAGGTGCGTATGTATGAGCACAAAAAGAGTAGCACATAAAAGGCTAATACAACTCTTCCAACCTTACGAGTCCCGCGCAACATCATACAAAAGATCTAGGGGTAACTCAAATGCCAACGAATGGCAATTGAGTATGTGACCTAAATTTAGAGCATTTTGGTGATGCCTAAGGGGGAGTTTCTATTGCTTGATTTATCATGGTTCATAGTCTCAAACTGCTAGCATCATGGAATGATACTGTAGAAGGGTCTCATTTACCTTGATTCCGCATAACTTGACAACTCCTCAAATGAGTGCTATTGCACGAATTATGCGTTAGTTAAAATGAGTGATCCACCCACAAATATCCCCAATTCCTAGCAAGCATGAGGTATACAAGTGAGCTTCACTAGGGTGAACTAATGGCACCTTAACCTAGTATCTAACTATGCGATGGATTCAAAGGTCATGAGAAATAAAGTTTTGATTTAAAAATTGATTTCAGCACATCATCAATATCCTTTAACCATTTTTTAAAATGAGAGTGATGTTTAAGTGTTAAGTTAAGAGGAAATCCCCAACAGAGTTGCCATTGTGAGTGGATGACCTCTTCCGACCCGACCCTCGTGAGAGGCAGTGAGGGGTAAGAATAACAAGCGATGAAGCGAGCCGGAAGATTTATCCTCATTTTAGTGTGATGAAAAGATAGACTAATAAAATTGATGTTGAAGTTGATGTTTTAGTCCAATTTAGGTGTTAAGAGACACGAGACACGGAATCCCGTGTTTTAAGACAGAGTCAGTTTAGCTCTACTTGGAATTTGGGTATGATATTCCCACCGAGTGGTTAGACCGTACCTTAAACCAGAGATCCTGAGTTCGCATGATGTTGCTTACTTTTCATTTATTAAATCAAGGCATTTACATTTTAATAAACGTGACTTTTGTTCTTATGCTATTTAAATCCAATTAATATTTAAAGTTTTTGGTTTATATAGCCATACATCACACAAAAGCGATAAATAGAGCAAATAAATTAATTATTATATGGCTTTACAAATACTTATACATTTTTCAAGTGCGAGAAAATAAATAAAGCGGATAAATAAATAAAAGGGTGAAACTGGGTCCTAACCAAGCTTACCAACACGGACCGACTCCAAACAAGACAACATAACCAAAATCACAAATAAACGAGGCACGAATAATAACCCCACCCAAAATGAGATAAAGTTGGCTAGAAAATGAATAAAGAGATCATGTAGGTAACAAAACCAATTTTTAAGCCAAGTTGGAGGATTTAATCAAGTTCATTATTCAAATAAACAATTAAACATGTCAAAGAAAATTGAATTCGATTTCGGATTAATGGGAAAAACAGAATAGATCAAAAGCACAAAGAAAAACACAAAAAAGGAAAACGGACCAAAAAAAAGGTTCAAAACCGGGTTCAGACGGCCAAGGGTATAGTGGCAGCCTTGATCGTCATCGCTATGGCGGTCACCGCCATAGGGATGGCGGTAGCGGCCATGACGGCGGCGGCCAAGGCTATGACCACAGCCTTTGCGTCAGATTTCGATTTCAAAGGGGAAAATAGGGCATTTTTACATCCATAAACTCAAGATCATTGAGGTTTTAAGTCGTAATCAACCATACTTGGATAGATATGGACTTAAAACACATAAATAATGTTGACTCTATAGATTTTGGGGTAGAAAACACCAAAAATCACAGAAAATAATAGGACCTCTACAGAGGTAGGGTTCCTCGCTATAGCTATAACATTCACCACTATAAGAGAGCGGCCAAGGTTATAGGGATAGTGGTGAAGGCTATCCCTATAGAGATCAGACTATTTTCTGATGATTTCGCAAGAAGACCAAAGAAATGAAAAAGAACAAGCACCAAAATCACCAAGACCAGTAGCAAAACTTAATAAAAAGGAGTAAATAGATAAAGGAACTCAGTTTTGTTACCTCTAGGCCGTGAATATATCTTTGGAGACTCAAATCAACCCTTGGGGAGGTCCCTTTGATGACTTTGTGATGGAAAGCAATGGGATCAGTGACAAAATTAGTGACGGAATACGTGATGGACTTTTAGGTGGTATTTGAGAAAAGTCTTTAAAAACCTATGTAATCTATTTTAGCCTATGATTTCTAATTGATTTTAATGCTTAAGCTATGAGATCAAGCCTAAGAACAACTAAGAATCATGATTAACAAAAATTACTCCGAATTCTATGCCTTTCTTAAGCTTTCTCTCTCTAGTTCTTAACTTTCTCTCACTTATTCTTAATTTCTCCCTAAATTAGATTTTCATTCAAATTCTAGAGAAAAAAGTCCGGAAATCTCTCTCCTAAATGGGTTTATATACTCCCATATTTAAAAATACACCAACCTTGGTGAATTTTCAGTGGAAAATATGTGGCCCAATTAGAGGAGAGAGAGGTAAGAAAAGTGGCACGACCTATAGTAGGCCGTGCCATGATGGCCGCTACCTCCACGGTGGCCACGGCCATAGCGACGGCGGTTACCAATAGTACAATAGCAGGAGCGCTACCTTGGTACTGGGGGTGGTCACAACGGGGGTGACCACCCTGTGCCATAGAGACTGCCACAATAACAGCGGCCGCTGCCGCCATAAGCTGCGTTGGCGGAGGCCTCCACAAGGATGGCAGTCACCACCCTCACTAGAGCACGCGCCATCTCTCACGGTGGTAATGGTGGCAAGTCCGGTCGGTGAAGGGGCGACCACCGAAAAAACAAGATTTATGAAAAATAGGTAAAATAAATTATTTTAGGCAATTAAAAGGCATTTAAATCAGGTTTAGGCTCATTTAAGTCCGAAAGTCATCAAAATGAGTATCTCTAAACGCGATTCACATCTGGATAAAAATAAATTGCTAGAACTATACAAGGTCAGAGCAAAAAGTCATCATCGTTCCAAGCCGCTCGGAAAGCCCATGCTTACAGGGTGCGATCATGAATCTCCATATTCTGCCCACTGTGATTGATCCGTCCCACTTTGATAAGGTGCGCTGGGTCATTTGTATTGGGCCCTTGATTACTGTGTGAGGAACAAGATCGACAAGTTCAAATTTAGTCTCTAGATTGTGTATGTAAGGGTCTAACTCCCTTTTCTTTCTTTATGAGCATTCTTGCCTGTCTTTTGACTTTTTAATTTTCTTAAACTTTATACAAATCTGGTTTTTTGAGATGGGGATTCTTCTGAGGACTAAGCTGGTGCGGAATGGTGGCTATCCGTTCTATCCTCAACTGCCGCACTACTGGCGTGGTTAGGAGATTGAGTCTCCTTCTTCTCTTTCTATCCATCTCTGTACTTTATCTTCGAAGTAGGTACACTTTATAACATTTTGGTTTGCTATAATCACTATATTTACTATAATCATTGTATCAACGCTTGGTTTCTTTTGCTTCTTTCAGATCAAGACGCAGCCTTTGGGGCATGAGCTTCACTGGCCGAAAGTCATGAGATTAGTTGGGGAGGCCATGAATACCTAGTTGATTTTAAAGACTCCTTTCTCTTTAGAGAAGAGCCTTGGGAAGCGAATCCAGGGTTGACATCTTCCTCCCAAGTTGCATTCCATCCCTCCTGATATACCCCGATGGATTTTCTGGCCTCATAGCTCCTTCCTGGAGCAAATTAGGGGGTATGAGGAGTTTTACCATTTGCAGCTACTCAGATGGCCAGAGACAGATCTTGTTCCTGTCGAGCCCCAACTAAATATTCACAACCCCTTTGAGGGCAATACTCTTTCAACATCTACCCCTAGCGGGCGACCTAGATCGGGTTCGCTTGGGACTATCCGGATGACGGTCTCTCTTTTTCATTGACTTGAGTTTTTTCAATGTTTTCCATTTTTTGCTTAGTTAGACCAATTTGCCCTTGCTTTGAGATTTTTGTAGGATCATCAAGGTAGGAAGAGGCTAGCGTCCACTTCTGCCCATGTTGGTAGCTCTTCAGCTTCATCGTTTTCGCCTCAAAGTCCAGTGATGATGGAGGGACATCAGGGTTTCAGTATTAGCCATCCATTTTCTTGATGTATCATCCTGACTTGAGTACTTACATGCCAGTGATTCAGCCTTACCTGCACCCTGAGCATCTGGTGACTTTCCACCCGACCGGCACTACTCATGTGAGCTCTTCCCCTTTTTTATATTTTCTTAGATTGTGTCGGTTATGACTTATTTCGATCCCTTATTTTTCTTTAGAGGTGCCTGTTGCTGATACCATTTCCTATTGCAATACATCCAAGGGCAGCAGAGGTTCATGATGAACCAAAATTCTATCATGGCGGTATGTTTATTACTTTATTGTGTTAAGATTGATGCATGGTATGTCATGAAATGTTTATGAATGATCTATATTAAAATGTTATAGCTGGAGATCCGACGGCTTCGAGCTCAGTTGGGGATTGTCCAGGTGGATGACCAGCAGTAAGAGCCTCAGCACGGATAAGGTGATCCTTCGAGCTTCTTTCCACTAGGCAGCTATCCTCTTCCTCTATCTTTTGATCCCAGCCATCTGAGATCCAGTGTCAGATAGTAGATAGGCTTTCTTTTCATTGTTTTTTTTCTTTTAGGCGGTTTGCAGAGCCTTTCCTTGTATGAACACGTTTTTTCATTTATAAAAGAATTTTGCATTATTCTCATTCTTTGTGCTTTCTTCTTTTTATTAATAATCGAGTTTATCGGGGTAATATGCCAGATATTGGCAGATTGCCCCATAAACTATGTATAGTGAACTGCTACCCTGTGAAATTTTGCCATGAAGGGCTACATCCGTTTTTGTGCAAATTTGAATGTGTATCTAAAGAACTCTAATGGTTGGGACCATCTCGGGGTTTACAGTTTGTCGCATATAAAGGAGTATTATCAGATCTTTGTTAAGAATAACGTGATCTAGGCTACTATCAGGTTCTGAGATCTTATTGACAATGTGTTCTGATTTAGAGATCACGAGTTATGCCCCTTGTATGAGGAATTCTGTGGGATCCTAAGATCTTCAGCTGATATGCATCCAGCCATTCCGATGCATCGTCCTGAGTTTTTTGATTCATTGATGAACCATTTCCAGTTACAACGATTCAATAGGCACTAATTGATTTGCAACGAGGGCCTGAGGTTGGATGTGGCATTCGACATAGTTAGGAATCTTGCTCCTAACGATGCAATCTGGCTTCTGCTCATTTGTTTACTTTTTTTGGGGGTCTTTCTTTATGAGGCTTCAACCTTTGGTTTGTAGCTTGACCTTCTTGACCATTACTGATCAGATGTTAGAGGGGAATCTCCCGTTGTAGTGAGTTTGGCCGAGACACTAATCTTTGTGTGCTCTTCCTAGAATGGGACTGAAGCTATTACTAGGGGTAGCAGACTTCTCCTTTAGGTAAATTCTATTTGAGCCTTTCTTTTTGCATGAACGCCCCTTTTGGGCTTTCGATTCATCATGCTTGCCTTAATTTTTTTCCTGGACTGCCTTTTAAGGTTTTTAATCCTACATGCCTCTCTTTTTTTCTCTTTTTTCTTTTTTTTCTTTTCCCTTTTTTCTTATTTTTTTGTGTTTCTTTTGTAGCTTTGGATTTCAAAAAATCTTTCTATATTATCTGTTCCCAAGAGCATGGATTACTATCCAAAGGCCTACTAGGCACGAGGTACCGTAGTTCATATCGGCGATCGTTCTCATAGGGACTTCACTATTAAGGAGTGGGTCGAGTTTGTGAGGAGTCAAGCCGCTGAGGATATCTGTTGAGTTCGTCCTCAGTGTGGAATCATGCATACGACTACTGATGTTGCTAGAGATGGAATAGTCCTCATTGGTCTTTTTGAGATTATCCCCTACTCTCCCAGTTACTTGTGCATGCAATATGGTTGCCCTCAGGGGTTTTCGACATCCTTGTGCACCCTCACTGTCTCCGAGTTTTCTTATACTCAGGTCTATCATCATGATGTGAGGTGGATCAATTGCTCTCAGGTGGAGATGAACTATTCTATGCCTTTTAACATCCATCGTTTCAAGGCTTATCGTATATGGGTCTCGAGTACTCGCGGGCTTGCCACCCTTGAGGAGAGGCTTATCGAGACTAAGAGACTCCATAGTTTCTTTGGGGTCAATGAGCTTGCCATCATGTGTCTTTCATCTTCGTGGGAGAATAAAGGCTTTAGGCTTCATTGTTTGTCTTCGTCGTTTCCATTCCCTACTTGTAATGCCTTTTATGTGTAATAAAGATGAAAAATGACAATTGAATGCGTGTTTTATTAAAAAAATTGTAGTTTCCATTTAATGCACTCATGCAATATTTTCAACATGAATATGTTACTACAAAAGATATTACTTGAATAGGAAGGACAAATGATATTTATTCCTAAGAAATGCCCATCGTCGCCTAAGGTTCCGAATGGATTTTACCTAAGGCCTCACTCTTTTATTTTGGGGTCTTTGTTTTTGCTCAAGAGCCCTCACTAGCTTTTGACAGACATTGTTTCCTTTTTCCTCTTTTTTTCTTTTTTTACACAAGATAGCAGTTCAGCTTGTCCTGATTTACTGGACTCATAAATTCGTTGTCGTCCAGATCTGAGATTTTGACTGCCCCTTTACTGAGAGTCTTCTTTACTACGTATGGTCCTTCCAAGTTTAGTTGTAACTTGCCTCGAGCATCTGTGTATGTCTTATAAGATTGTTTTACTACCAGATCACCTATTCTCAGAGGTTGATCCTGCCATTTGACTTTACAATTGTAAGCTCTGGCCATGCGTTGTTGGTATAACTATAGGTTCTCCAATGCAGTTAATAATTTCTCATCGATCAAAGTTAATTCTTTGTGCCTTGCCTTTGCTCATTTATCTTCAACAAGTCTCTCTTCAAGGGCTATACACAAAGACTTGATCTCCATTTCAATGGGCAATACTGCTTCCATCCCATAGACGAGAGAAAAAGGAGTCTAACCTATAGGAGTTTTGACTCTTGTTCTATATCCCCATAAGGCAAATGGTCATCCCAATATCGATAATTGGCGATCATTTTAGAGATGTTCTTCTTAATATCCTTATTAGCTACTTCTACAACTCCATTGGCTTGAGGGCGATAGGGTGAAGAGCGATGATGCTCAATTTCATGCTTCTCAATATGATTGATTGTTTCTCCTTGGAACTGTACACCATTGTCACTGACTATAAGATGAGGAATGCCGTATCTAGAGAAAATATGTCACTGAATAAACCGAGCCATTTTCTTAGCCATAATGCTTGTATATGATTCTGCTGCAACCCATTTGGAAAAGTAATCAACTGCCACTATGATGAAGCAATGGCTGTTGGTCAAAGATGGTCTTATTTCACTGATGATATCGAAGCCCTAGGCTGAGAATGGCTAAGGTGTCATCAAATTCTGTAATCTCTTTAGGGCAAGTGACTCGTATCTCCATATATCTTACAGGCATGCCAAGTTTTAGCTTCTTAAATACAGTTAGCTAGCATAGTTAACCAAAAGTATCCCATTCTTTAATTTTTCTTCGCCATCATGATGCCATTCATACGTGTACCGCTGTCTCCTGAATGTACCTCTTTCATCCCCTTCTCTGCTTGTTATTGAGTCAAACATCTTAATAGCAAACTGTCAGATGATCTTTTGAATAGATCTCCCTTAATTAGGCAGAATTGCACAGCGAGCTTCCTCAGTGTATTCCTATTAGAATCCGTAGCTTTAATAGGGAATTCAGCCTTTTCGAGGAATATAACGATGTCATAGTGCTAGGGTTCTTCCTTATCCATGATGCCTTCTATTATATGGACGTAGTATAGGGATCAGGTTATCTCCATAATAAGGGGTTTGATTGGCTATCTTTGAGGCCCTTCTTATATGGAGGCTAGAGTGGCCAATGCATTCGCCATCTGGTTCTCCTCTCGGGGCATGTGACAAAATTCGTATTCGCTGAACATTCTGGCTTTCCTCCATATGGCTCTAGGTAAGGCCTGATGGATTCCTCCTTCAACTCATAGTCTCCCATGACATGTTTGATGACCAAAGTCGAATCACTAATAATCTTTACTTTGTCAGCTCTATGAGTGACCAAAATAGACATTCCGAATAGGCAGGCTTCATACCTCGTTATTTGTGGCGAGAAATTCTAATCGCTTTAACAGAGGTATGAGTGCTCCATCTAGAGTAACGATGATAACTCCCCATCTAGCTCCTCTCTTGTTAACAGATCCATCGAAAAACTGTTAGACATGATGTATGCCCTAGAGGCAATTAGGGAATTGTGTCTTAGTTGGTTTTATTTGTACGAACAAAGTCATATTAATAAAGGCATTCTTTTGTTATATCAATGACTGTGAAAATATATTATGATTAGTTTAGAGTATATTCATTGATATGTTTGTAAAAGTCAATGACATAATCATAGCATGAATTGCAAGGGCATAGTGAGACTATGTTGGTGAGAACTAGTTTATGTGCAATTATGATTTGTCTAAATATCCCTAGTCATAGTATCATCAAGACTAGACATTGATGAATACGGATCAACTAGCATGTGGCATCATACCTCTTGAATTTGATTTAGAGTAGCATATCTCCAGTGCTAGAGGGTGGTACCTTGGGTTAACACATGAATGTATTCAGGGAGATACATTGGAGACCGCTGTGAGACAACACTCAGTCAGCTATATTATGTGTTGGTGTTTTAATCATCTCATTGCAATAGCAATACAAATATCCTTAGACCTGAGATACTAGTTACCTTGTTCAAATATTGCTATACTTTGGATTATACCTATACATTCTATAGGTTGGATGATACGAATAATTATAGGTATAGCTGATGTCTGTCTGTTGGTAAGATGAGTAGTCAAGATGGAATATATCACTCCACTATAGCAATATAAGGGAGATGTACCTTGGCCACTTATTAGAAGTGACACACTCATAAACCTCTGATCAGAGTATAAGTTGATAGGATGGGATCCTGATCAACACATCTAATGGTTGAGTGGTGTACTTAGGCAGCAAGACTAAACTACTAGGGTAGCTATTATAGCTACTAGTGGACTAACACTTAAATATAGTCCTAGAAACCAAATGATACTTAAAAGTTGATAGAAGGAGTGAATTGTGTTGTATCTATTGCAGAACCGGGATAAAGTCATAATGCACGCAATGTTCTGAATATTGAGGGGCCATATGCCTTTGCTAGAGTGCCACTATAACCGGTCAAAGTAATTGGAGTCCGTAAGGGTCTAGAGCTCTAAGCCGATCAATTCCTAAAAGGGATTAAGCTAGGTTAAACTACTAACGACCCGATATTATGGGATTCTATAAGGTCACATATAGTAAGTTATGGCCAAGCTAAGTAAAGAATCGTTAGACTAGGTCTAATCTAGAAGAATAAGGAAATGTGGTTAGACCATAACATATTGGTCAGACCAATATTCATTGGTTGGACCAATGAACCTAATAAATAATAAGGACGATCAAATAAACAAAGGGAAGACTAGACTGAAATTAGCGGGATTTATTAAAATTAAATCTTGAATAAATCTGTGCAAGTGGGTCTGTATATGTATTGTGGGACAATACATAAAAGTCCTACGCATGGGCCACATGGCAGCACTATTTGCAACATTATTACGCATGGCCCATAGGGCATGCAAAAGAGGGCTGCAAGATGCAGCCCGCTTGTGCGCTGAATAAAAGGGTTGCACAGGCGAGCAGCCCTTATGGGCTTGCGCTGCAAGGTGCAATGCATAATGGATTGTGTGCTGCATGGATCATAGCCTATGATGGGCTACGCTGCCCATAGACCTGTGCACCAGTCCAGGCCCATGCGCAGCTGTGAAAGCCTTGTAGGATTGTGCTCCTAAGCAAGCCCATAAGAGGTTGCTAGTCGAATGGCTAGTAGTCTCCCAGGCAAACTAAGAGCTTGCTCCCTAAGTAAGCTCCCAATATTTGAGTTAGTTTCCAACTCTTCTAGGGTTTAATTAAATACATGTTTGCCCTTTTTATTTTATTTCTAATTGGTTGAAGTTAGGGACTTTATAGTCCTTTGAATAATTCCTATCCACTATAAATAGAAGCCTCCTCCTTCATTATTTTTCATCCTGAATTTCATAATCCCTCTCTTGCTCTCTTATTCTCTTAGTTGTTCTGATTCCTAAAAGTAATCCGTCAAAAGATGTATTTACTCAGAATAGAAAACTAAGGGAATTTCTTCTAGAATAAATTAGTAGGGAAGATCTAGCTATCTTCCTCTTATTTATCAGTTCTTCCTCTCTAGAAGGTTTTGGTCGGTTGTGCTTGTGTGGACTATTTATAGAGGGCTTCTACTTTGGAGTCTGTACACGTAGTTAAGGGGTCTTTCTACTGACTACGGGATTCACACTTCAATTGGTAAGTGGTTAAATTATTATTAGGTCCTCTTAATAAGTGTTTATAACCTAGAATAATTTAAGACTTGCTCTATTATCAATCATGCCATGCTTAGGAGATCCATGGAGCTAGATTAAACTTTTAAAATTCCACTGCACATGTTTTAATTGCTAAAAGTCTTAATCTAGACCAACAAGAACATGGTCCATTTTTTGGGATTTTCTGTAGTTGCTGTAAAACATTCGTCAAAGATTTCCAGGTTTTCCAGTTCTCCATCCTGGAGCGGTTGATTTATTAGGAATTCAGCCACCGCCCTTCCCTTGATGGTCTTCTTAGTGACATACTCGATATCGAATTTTGACAGCAATAAGAGCTGCCATGCCAGTTTTCTAATTAGCGAGGGAGCCTGGCATAAACACTTCATTGGATCCACCTTAGCGACTGCTTGGATTCAGTAAGATTGGAAGTAATGTCAGAGTTTCTTAGTGAGCTAGACCATA
Organism: Euphorbia pulcherrima; assembly: GCA_947683365.1. Classification (NCBI taxonomy): domain Eukaryota; kingdom Viridiplantae; phylum Streptophyta; class Magnoliopsida; order Malpighiales; family Euphorbiaceae; genus Euphorbia; species Euphorbia pulcherrima. The sequence continues at coordinate 49,671,455 of CANTUS010000014.1, forward strand.
GATTATTATTTTTCTCCATGATGGTGTATTGAGTTTCGTATTCTAGTAATTTCTTACTGAGATAATAAATAGCATGTTCCTTCTTATCTTCATACTCCTGAGCCAGCATGATTCCTCTAAATGTTTCTTCTTTTGCTAAATACAAAATGAGTGGCTACCGGAGAATCGGCGGCTTTAGCACAGAAGGGTTCATTAGGTAGGCATTAGTTATGTCAAAGGCTTCTTGACTTTGGTCGTTCCATTCTATTGGTTGTTGTTTCCTCAAGAGATTGAAAATAGGCTCGTATGTGGTAGTTAACCTCACTACAAAGCAGCTGACGTACTCTGTGGACCCCCAAGAAGCTCGTCACTTCTTTCTCAGTCTTTGGTATGGGCATTTCCCTGATGGTTTTGGCTTTATCAGGATCCATCTCTATGCCTCTTTTACGAACCACATGCCCCAGCAATTTGCCTGACGTGATGCCAAATATACACTTCTTCAGGTTGAGACAGATTTTATTTCTCAATTTTCATGAGGAATCGCTCTAACACTACTAGGTGTTCTTCTGGCATGGCAGATTTTACAAGTATGTCATCTACGTAGACCTCGACTTCTTTATGGACCAAATCATATAGTAATGTCATGACTGCTCGCTGGTAGGTAGCCACAGCATTTTTGAGTCTGAAAGGCATCACCCTAAAGCAATATGTTCCCTATTCTAAGATGAGTGTAGTTTTGAACTTGTTTATCGCATTCATGAGGATCTGGTGGTAGCTAGTGAACCTATCCATGAAGGAATACATGGCCGCCCTTACTTCTCTATACACTAAAACATCAATGTGTAGCAATGGAAAGTCGTACTTAAGGGTAGCTTTGTTCAAATCCCTAAAGTTGACACAAACTCTAACGTCGCCATATTTCTTGCGCACTAGGACTACATTGGATAGGCAAGTGGGATAGTCATCAACCTCCATGAAATTACCCTTGATATGTTTGGCTGCTTCTACTTTGACCATTTCTGACCATTCTGGATGCATCCTCCTCATCTTTTGCTTTACTAGATGTATCTTTGGTTCCGTCATAATCTTGTGTTCGGTGATGTGCCGATCAAGTCCTGACATGTCCTCGTGAGACCAAGCGAAGGCTAAAAAGTGTTTTTTAGTACTTTTATCAATTCTCTCTCTTGCTCAATGGGCAGTTGATTAGAAATGTATACCATTTTTGGATCATCTTTTGTATTTAAGTTAATTTCTTTTATGGTATCATTATTAATGTTAAAGATGCTAGATGAATGCTGGAATGGATGCATGGAATTGTAATCAGAAACACAATCCAAATAAGCAAAGTTCTTCATCTTATTATCATCATAAAATACATTATTCTCAAACATATTGGAAATGGAAACAAAAGACTCATCCTGATCGGTAGGGTCTAGCTTTGCAGCAAATGATTCTTCCACGACAGCTGGCTTTAGCAAGATGTCCTCATCATCTTCCTTTTCTACCTTTGCCTTGCCTTTCATGGATTTGACAATGTCCATGATGGCTTGGCCCAAGCAGCCTCCCTTGTTCCTTGCTTCCTCCACTATCTTGAATTACGCTTGGAGGTATTTGGTTAGAGTGTTGAGCATATCCTCTACCTTGCTTAACTTTTTGATCTTCTTTGGGTACACCTATTCATCAAATTTATTTTGATTAGGAATTGCCCCAGGATCTGGCAGATGACCTACTTTGTTCATCATACAAGCAACAAAGCTTTTACCGTACTTGCCATAGTTGACTACAGCTGAGAAAATTTCAAATCCCAAAACTATCCTCCCCTGGTGAGTAATAGGTTCAGGGGTTCCATTATAGGGTTGCTCTAACTTCTTCTGAAAGACTATCTTGTTAGTGATTCTTTTGGTGCCTTTATTGCTGAGTCCTGCAGGTTTCCATTCTCCTGTCCCTATATTGAAAATTGGCATGCCCTGCTCATAGGCACCTAGTCCTTTTCTAAGAGTGTGGTGTTTCTACATGTAACCTTGAATCGCACTTCTGGTTGTTTGTTTGATCCTTGACTGATGGCGGATGCGGTAAATCCTTTTATATAGCTTTCTTCTATCTTCAGTGTTGCCACCCCTGATGCTTCATCAGCCTCTATAGTGATGATCTTTCTGTGGAATGGAATTTTAATTTTCTAGTGGAGTGTGGACGGGACCCCTCCCAGAGTATGAAACCATGGTCGTCGGAGCAGTGTGGAGAAATTTACTAGGATGCCTACAATTGTAAAAAGCATAATAGATGAGATTTCTCTGATGGTAACTTTGGTTTCAAATGTACGAATGACGGTTCTTTTATGAATTGTCGTAGGCCTTGATGACCATTATGGACCTCTTCAAGTCCCTCTCGGTTAGTCCTAGGATTGGTAGAATATCCTTAGGATAGACATTCAATGATGAGCCATCATCGACCATTATACATGGCATGACACACCCAAAAACACTCGCCTTCAAGTAAAGTGCCTTATTGGGATGAATGCCCTCATTGGGTAAATTTTAGCTTAAGAAAATAATGTTGAGGATAACAGTGCTAGTCTCGGTGTTAAGTAGCGCGCAAACTTGCTCCAGTGATCCTAGAGGAGATGTTTCGATCACCGTCAGCTTTTCCACAATGGCGACCCTATGATCTTGAGAACCAAGAAGGAGGTCCCAGATGCTCATCTTGGTAGTGGTGGCCTTTAACTGATCCACAATCAGACTTTCTATTTATTCCAAGGACTTAACAATAGTAAGAGGTGCCGGAGGTTCTGTTCTCGGCACAGTAGGGGCTACAGACCCAGTGATTTTTCGTCCTCTAGTGACATGACTGACAACTTAGGTAGGCAAGTTTAATTTTGAAGACTTCAAATTTGTCAAAATCTTCATCAAGTGGTATTTCTCCCAAGTTAATTGACTCGTTCACGGAAGACGGTGCTTTGGTGGTAAAGGATCACTATATAAAATGGATTGTTTAGGTTATCTTTCTGGGATAATACGGTTCTCCTGTAGGATTTGGCATAGAATGGGGTTGGAGTCTTGCCCAATCATGTGAATGGATAAGGAAGCTCCATTAGTTAGATCCTGACCATTGTCGTATGCGACCGATTCTTCTGGTTTATCTGAGTGCTTATTCATGTACCAAAGATATTACTTGGCAGATTTCATTAATATTGAGCAGACTACTTTAGTTACTTTCCATACCTAATATAACAGCGGGTTTGCATGTTTATCTAGCTCAGGAGTTGTACCCTCTAGCGGGTCTACCCAGGTGAAGTATTCAATGAATTATCTAGCCAGCGTATTCCAAAATGACTTTTGATAAAATGTCAGCCCCTCATACCAGATGACTGCTTTCTCTTAGAGGGTAAGGCGGAACCTCTCGGGATGATGGGCATAGTGAATGTACCCATCATTCATCATCTACACAAATTCAAGAATGTGAGGGTGTGGCCTCATCTTTCCATTATAGAATATGGGATAAACTTCCCTTAAGTACGGACTTCAGATCAGATAACTCGCTCAAGCTAATTCATTTACTATATAGATTCTCTCCATGATGTACTCCCGAGAAGGTTCTTGCCCCTCACCTCGGATCATATTGATGAAGTGCTCACTGCTTGAGTCAAAGTCTCCTGAATCATCACATATCGCAGACCATAAGGCGCCCGGGGAGTCATGCTCTAAATACGAGGCATAGCTCTCAGCACCATCATAGTCAACCGTCATGCCATTAGGAAAGGGAACCTCGTATTTAAAATCCCCTGGTAAGTGATTTAGCTCATCATTTGATAAGATCTCAGGTTTATACCCCATATTATACACTCTGCTTTCATCCACATGATCCGATTCATCAAATTCCTCAATTTCTTCTACTTCTTCATCTGAATTGTTGAAAGTTTCTGGTTCAAAGACCTAATTTGGCACATGTTGAATTGGCATATCATTATCAAAATCTTCTTCCTAATCTTCCTCAGGGTCTTTCTTAGGGTCTTCCTCAGGATCTTCCTCAGGGCCTTCTTAAGGATCTTCCTTAGGGTCTTCCTTAGGATCTTCCTCAGAATTTTCCTACATTGCATTCCCTACTACATTTACTCTAGCCTCAACTCTTGCAATAGCTATGCAAAGGTCAGAGATCATGCCTCGCATACAGGCCAATGTCACCTTAATAGAGGCACTATATGCTGTAATGTTTGCACGGACCCCTTTAAATAGGTTCCGCAGCTCGATATGCACTTGGTTTCTACGGTTCATTTCTGATGCTATATCTGCATGGAGTTCAATGAATGGGTCTTGTGCTACCTCATTCAGGTTAGTACCAAGATACCTTTGTTAGTCCTTGTGATTACTCTAGGCTTATTCAGGATCATATAGTTCTTGATTTCCTGGTCGTGTAATCCCAGAAGGACTTCCCAATTCAAATAGATTGGCCCCAACATAGTTGGGACTCATGTAATCTGAGGGAGTATGCATGGGGGGCTGAGGAGGAGGAACATCCTACCAACCAGAGTTATGTTGGTCTACTTGAGGCGCCAACCACCAGCAAAGCACATCCGAGTGCAACTGAGAAGCCATGAAGTAGCGGAGGAAAGATCTCTCCATATAGTACCAGTTCCAACATCCTTCTTGTGGCATTACATTGTACTAGTCCATGGTTGGACCTTCCAAGAAATGTCAGAATTGAGGAGCAAATCCCATCATAGCAATCTCTTATCCGTGTATAAATTGGAAAAATTCTTCAACATGCTCATTTGGGTCAGAATCCCCTCAGAATATGAGGTGTGGTGGCACTTGATACTAGTCCAGCTCTTCCCTCCTCATTCTCAAGATATATTGATCAACCATATAGATGATGTCCAAGTTATCGATAATCATATTGTCCCCCTATCCTAGGTCATGTCAAAAACTATATATTACATCAATGCTATGCTCGTCGGCCTCCACCTGAATATTGATGGCATTTACTATGGCCTTATAGTTCGGTAGGGGATTAGTTTGCATGCTCAGTTTCTTCTCGGGCTTTTTCATTCTCCCATCGACTATCATCTGCTGTAAATCCTTTAATAGCTAGGTGCATTCATTAGTTCAATTCCTCTAGGTCACGTGATAGGCATAAAAGTTGTCTTTATCCGCCGCAACAGGTGGAACGAATGGTTTGATGCTTTAAAGTTATTCAGACTTTCTCAATTTTTTGAATATCTATGATAGTGATTCTACCCATGGGGAGATAGATTAATGAGTTTGCACCTGAGTGGCTGCTACAACTTTAGATGGAGCTTTTGAGGACTTGGAGTTGCATTATTTGGAAGACCCACCCTTTTCCCAATATTTGGGTTTCGTGTGAGCCTGTTGTTCTTGCTTCTTCATTTGGTTTCTTCCTCATACTTTTCTAGTCTTTTAGCATAGTCTACTACATCATTAAAGGTATTGAACCTTTTCATTTTCATGTCATCCCGATACCTCTGGTTGGATCCTTCAGTAAGCTTCACTATTAAGGCTTCTTGGTCGGGTGCCCCAGCCACAAGTACGTGAACAACCATCCATCTTAGGTAGTATTCTTCAAAGGATTCATTCAGGCATTGCTTGACCCTTTTGAGATCTTGCAGAGTAGTTTTGACCTTCGGAATGAAAGCGTAGTTCTCTAGAAATGCAGAACATAGCTTCTTCTAGTCAAATTTTATGTCTATTGGTATCCTTATGTTCCATTCAGAAGCTGGTCCATGTAGAGTAGCTTGAAATAGATTAACTATATAAACCTTAGGGATGTTTATACTAGTCATGATCTGAAGCTAACTCTCCTCATGCGAATGAGGAGGCTAGTGCCAGTATATAGGACTATATAAGGCATCACAAAGTTAGCCGGGAGGGCTTTCAATTCCATCGGCAAGAATCGGTCAATGTCTATATACTACTTGATAGAGGGAGCAACGGACTTGTCTTTTATCTGGGATAGCTTTTCCATAACTGCCATCTTTTCCTTCAACACTGTTATCTCCACCTCTTGTTCTTGGGCTTTATGAGCCCTAGAAGTGCTCAGCCTTTCCTAAACATCACGGAATTCCAGAGCATCCCGAATCCTTCTAAGGGATTGTCCAACTTTATCATCGTCTACCATTGCGATTTCATGTTCTTAATTGGAGAAAAATCTAACCAAAGATTTGGCTAGTGGTGGGGGTCTAACTTTTAGGCTACCCGTAATATGTCTTAACCTCGTTCTCTCTCACTTCCAACCTGAAAATGCAAGAGATCACTTGTAGTAGGTATATTGGGCGTGGCTCTAAGCCTTACCTACCTTGCTCATCAAAATGAATGGGTGAATGAATGAATGAATGGGTGAATGGATGAATGGATGGACACATACAAATAGTAGGGAGTCGGGTGTATGCTAACTATTCGTGGAACAATCGGTAAGGGCAGCCTGTAATATTTATGGAATACTACAAACACGTAGCTTGAAGACTAGAGTTTGAATCTGGTTTAACTTTATGGTCAGGGGTGAGTTGACTCGCTAGTCACTCGAGGGTTAACATGGTGGTCAAAGGTGAGGTGACACGCTGGTCACTTGGGGATCGACTCTATGGTCTAAGGTGAGCTGGCTCGCTAGTCACTCAGGGATTTACTCTATGGTCCAAGATGAGCTAACACGCTGGTCACTCAAAGGTTACACTCTATGGTCTAAGGTGAGCTGACTCGCTGGTCACTCAGGGATTTGACTCGGCTGTCATATGTGAGTTGACTCACTAGTCTTGATTATTTTTGCTCATGGGTTGAGCCTAGGTGGACTCACTGGTCTTGGTGTATTTTGGCTGATGTGTTGAGCCTGGATGGACTCACTAGTCTCGGTTATTTCGGCTCATGGGTTGAGCCTAGATCGGCTTATGAGTTGAGACTAGGTAGACTCACTAGTCTTCATAGATTTCAACTCATCAGTTAAGCCTAGATAGACTCACTAGTCTTGGTTTATTTCGGCTCATGAGTTGAGCCTAGGTAGACTCACTGGTCTTGGTTGTACTAGGTTCATTATGGTTAGGACAATAAAATGAGATGCCATTCACGAATGTTATGGTTGCGTAAAGATGTGTTCAGTTTACACACAACTATGATCTTATGATGTTCATTTTCAGTTTATTTATACTTAATAAACCTACACATGTAGAAAAAGATTAGATCTCGCCTACCTCCCTTTTAACTCCAATGGGTTACTTCACTTTAAAGCCAACGGGGGACTTGGCGAAGTCTAATCACGTGCACTCAAGGTTTTTAGGTAAACCTATGGGGAAACGTCTATGGTTCATCTATATGTGGGTTTTGGTCCTAGGATTAGGTGTGCTTTGGGTACCCTGCGCCTTTGTGTGCCGAGTCCTAGTGGCCCTAAGCGAACCAAAGGGAACTTTTCAAAATATAGTATACTCGAGTAGTCTTGCACTTATGCAGGCAAGGCCCTCGTATGTTACGCAAGCGGTGTGATTAGATCTATAGCCCTCATGCCCTCAACGAACTTGGAGATACTTCACCAAAAGACGCCTAAATTGGTTTAGGGGTAAAGAATGCATATGCTATGCAATCCTAAAATTCATGTAACGTTGAAATCACCACATATTCTATACTTCCAAAATTTAATTTGAACAGTATTTTAATTATCATGTCAAAAAAATAATTTTTATAAAAATTGGATTTTTATAAAAATAATTTTTCCCTAGCAGAGTCGCCACTGTGAGTGGGCGAGGTTTTTTGTGAGCACGGGGGGTGTGGTGCGCGGGGCGCGTTTTCGATGCAGGTTGAGGAAACTGCGTCGTTTTGTTCAATTTGAGAAAATCCAATTCTCTTAGATGCATGTGCCTCTTTGATAATAAAATGCTTGATTTTATTAAAAAAAATTATTGTTATTATTTTCACGTAAACTTATTGAGTGTAAAAAATATGACTTTTTATAAACCAAAAATATAATTATATTGAGAAATATATTTACACATTTTATTAAGAAAAGATATTTACAAAAAAAGCATTTTACTTTACTTAAAAATAAGATAGAGTCGCCACCCGGTTCAGCTCCAATGGGAATTGTGATATACTAATCCAAAATGGGATTTTTATACCGAAAAGAAAATGAGAATCTGAGTTCGGACATGATAGTTACTCATATTGTTTAAATTGTTTAGATTAATTTTGGAATTTTGGAATTTGTGATGATTTCTGCATTACAATGGCTTTATTTTAACAAATAAATTTAAGAAATAAAATGGGCATTATAATGGCATAAATAAATAGATATTTGCTACCAAAATTTTGGCTGAGTAATGGGAGCGTTTGGGTTTTGGCCCGAAAACTCGGATAGAGTTTTCTCACATTCTAGATGTTTGTCCGTACCTACGACCTTATTTACACATATTATAGTTTAAGTGGCACTAGTGGCCCACTTAATGGAGAAATGGAATGCAATGTGCAATAATAAAAGTAATAAAAATGAATTTTAAAATTAGGCTTAGAGCCAATTACCCTCAGTTTACCTTGTCGTATGTCCAAGATAACTTAAGAGCTGGTGCGAGACCGAAGTTGTCCGAAACCGTGGTTTGCTTGGAAAATATTGGATTATTCCATTAAGAAATGCGGGGATTTCTGAGAATTAAGTCATTTTTGGACCAAATATCATAGAGAAATCTTGATCTAAGAAGACTGAAAAATAAGTTTACACAGAATGTCAGTGATAAAGCTCGGATTTGAAATTGTTTTGACAGAGTTTCGGGGCTTTTGAGACTCCCGGAACAATAGGGGATGAAATAGTTTTTCTTTCCTTTTCCATCCGTCTTTGAAATGAGGAGCGAAGTCCTCTATGTATAGAGGGGTGCTAATTAGATGGCGGGCTAATTACCCATCTGACAAGATCTTACTTTAATCCCGTAAATCCTTGCAAGATCTCAGTATAAATTGTTTTTTTACTGTAGATAGGTAATTAGCCAGCTAGATGATTACCTATGTTTGACAAAATTATGACTTTTTGATTTTTAAGTATAAAATGCTAAATCGAAGCTTCCTTGGAATGTGGATTTTTGAATTTTGGATTTTGGATGACAATTCGGTCCTTTTTGGGTCTTTTGTCTATTCCCTAAACGAAATAGGCATAATTCCTTATCAAGCCGGAATGAACCTGTGCTAACAGCTATCCTACACTTGGATGCTTGTTCAAGGAGGTTCTGCTAAAGCACACTTCAACTGGTACGTTTCCTTTCTTTCTCTTTTAATTATTAAGTCTTAGGTTGTTTTGCATACTTAGTTTATTTTATACTTAGGTTATAACTTAGAGTTATAACATGCTTAGTATTAAATATATTTATGCTAGTATATATATTAGAACTATGGCATGTGTGATGGGATTAGGATATATGGATCACCCTTGGCGTTTTGCGACGGGGTCCACTGGGGGGTGGTTTGTTTAGTTTAGGCGTGATATTGAAACCATTTAGTTCAAGTTTGCACATTTTAACCAATTTTACGAATAAAAGAATCGAGACCCCTTGCCACCCAAGTTATCTACTCAGGAAAGAGTTTTGGTATGGTTCCTATTGGGCGGGAGACTCAGACCTTTTGGATCGGAGATTCGGCTATCAGATGAGTCACCTATTTCTCATTTAGTTAATTCAAAATTACATTCGCCGTGTAAAACCGTTTTATTTTTATCATTTGGGGAATTATTACGGAAATCCTATTTTTCTACACTCTTTCACACTCGATTCATGCATTTACAATTTACAATAAAGTGCAAACAATAACTAGGGGAATAAAAAATTACAACGGAGCGAAAATGGGGGAATTACAAAAGAACCTATACATTTGTTCTAAGTTGTAAAACGAAATAAATAAATTCGCCTGCATCCATAAAGATTAGCAGAGCTTATGGTACATCATAAGTCCGCATTTTGTTAGGAAATATGTGATTATGTTAGCGTGGCAGTTTTGTGATCGATAGTGCCCGGACGGCTTCTAGGTTCGGTGAGAAATAATGCGTCTTCAGCGCATTTTCGTTATGAAAACACATTTTAGCTTTTGTGGGTGGATTTACAAGATTATTAGTGACAATGATTGTATGGAAAATGTCGATGTTAGATTGATTTTACAGGTTAAAAAAAGAGGAACTTTGGGCTCTGCCCCAGGGGCCAGTACCTGTACGGGTGAGTAGGACCCATACGGGTGCTGGTGAGCATTCGTACGGGTGTGAGGGACCTGTACGGGTCCTATCTGGTCCTGGATAGAACTTTAATTCAACAAACGGATCGGATTTATAAAGGAGCAGAATATGGGAAATAATGAGATGTGAGTCTCTTGGAAACTTAGGAGCTTACCTTTACGACGTGAATCAACATTCAAGTGATCCCTAAGCCGAGAGAGACTCTAGCCAAAGTAGATGATGAAATGGTGGTTTTAGGATTGTTTAGGCGAGTATTTGTATGGACAGAATCTCCCCCAAATCCTAATAAAAAAAGCTAGAAATGTATAAAATGTGGACAAAACCTCAAGGAATGGGTTTTCTCTCTATTTTATGCCTTTTATACCACAATTATACCCTTTATGTACCTATGAAAACTGCAGGAATTTCTATATAAATTACTTGATCTGATTTTTATTTTTCGCTCACCTTTGAAAATGAGGTAAAAAGCCTCTATTTATAGAAGGAAATCAAGCCTAAACGCAATAAATTGCATTCCTGACTTGATTTCTCCTAAAATGGGCATGATTCCTTGCCATTCTACCTATTTGGGCAAGAATGGCACCCGTATGAGTGCAAAGGATCCATATAGGTCCCTCCCACCCGTATGGAGCCGTAGAGCCATACGGGTCAACCTATGGACTCGTACCCCTAGGTGTGACCCATATGGGTCCCTAAAGGCAGTCTAGGTCTCCGAAACTTGGCCAAACTCAACTCTGAAGTAGTAGGAACACCTCTAATGGATAACACCTGTAAAAAATGCATTATCTAGCTCTTATCATTGTTTCATGAGAAGGACCATTAAAATCCAGTACTCATAGACTTCCCCTCACGGGACCACTGCAGATACGGATCTGTACGATCTCACAATATGAGGGAGGGTTTAGAAATTATACCTAAGGAGATGACATGGATGGGTTCCTTTCTTGAAGCGAACCCCTTTCCTGGGTGTCCCTTTCTTGAGGTGGACGACCTTCCTTTGTTCTTGCGTATCCCTTTCTTAAGGAGGATGACTATCCTTCGCTAACGCGTATCCCTTTCTTAAAGCGAATGTCTTTCCTTCGCTGATGCGTATCCATTTCCTAAGGAGGATGACTTTCCTTTGCCAATGTGTATCCCTTTCCTAAGGCCGCTGACTTTACTTTACCAATGCATATCCCTGGCGACTTCATCAGGGAAGGTGTGTGTATCCCTTTCTTAAGGCGGATCAACTTTCCTGACTGATGATAGTGTATCCCTTTCCTAAGGTGGATGACTCTTCTCGTATCCCTTTCTTGAGGCGGATCGACTTTCTTGACTGATGGTGTATCCCTTTCCTAAGGCAGATGACTTCTCCTCGTATCCCTTTTCAAAGGCGGATGACTTTTCCTTCTATCCCTTTCTTAAGGCGGATCGACTTTCCTAGCTGATGATATATCCCTTTCCTAAGGCGGATGACTTCTCCTAGTATCCCTTTCTTAAGACGGATTGACTTTTCTGACAGATGATGGTGTATCCCTTTCCTAAGGCAGATTACTCTCCTCTTATGGTAGTGTATCCCTTTCTTAAGGCAAATCACTCTCCTACTGGTGTATCCCTTTTCCTAAGGCGGATGACTCTCCTGCTGGGGAATTTGAATAACATGTTAAGACACAATAAACATGTTGAGTTAGTTACTGCCTGAGATGACACATCTTGAATCTTGATTGACTTTATGGTGAACAAATACTTTTGCCCCTTCAATCAAGAATAAAGATGTGTGGACGGGGGTTGGCCCCTGAATAAACTATAAACTGAGTGCAAGAAATGTCAGGTCTGGCCCAATTGCTTAGGGATGGAATACCCCCCGATTGGTCCTACTACTCAGGGTGGCTCTGGGGTGAGTGTCCCTAGGGTGTTTCATGATGGGGGATGCCCCTTGATTGATTCCGCAGTTGGGAAATGGTTTTGTATAGACGACTAGTATCTTAGGGAAATTCCCTACATTTAGGTCGACCTGTACATGAAAATTGTCCGTGTTAGTGATTGATTTGAAAATAGCTTACGTTGATTCTTGATTGATTTTGTATAAATAAAATTTTTGACCCTTCAATCAAGGATTAAGGTGAGCTAGGGGTTTTGCACCTAATTTAACTGAAATAAGGAGTCTGAGAGAAGTGGGGTTGGCCCTAAATTCTGTATCTGAAGTGTCCTTTGTTGCTGTGGATGATTTCCTTGAAAAACTAATTTGCCCTAAAAAATGGGACCCATATGGGTGGCAAGGACTTGTACAGGTTGGGTATAAGGCTTGTGGGACCTGTACGATAGGCAAGGACCCGTACGGATGGGGTCGGGACAATTTTAAAAACTGGTCAGTCCCTCTCATTCCTACTCTTTTCCCAAACTTCCAATTCTCAATTTCCAGTAAATATCCATCCATTTTCATTCAAAGATGTATAAAAAGATTCCCAATGCTAGCCATTTCAACCTAAGATGTGATGACTTACCCAGGATAGGCGAACCAGAACTCTAGCGATGCCTGGTTTCACTTGGATATGCATTTTGTGTGACGGATTCTTTCCTCAGCTTTACTCCCACTTCTGAAGTTCCCCTCCTCCCTCTCCTACTAATAATCCTTTCAAACTCCAAGTAAGTGGACATGAATCCTTAATTTTCAATTTTTCCTCATTTTGGAATATCTTAGATTTGGCATGATTTTAAGGTGTTTTAGGGATCAAAATAGAGCCTAATGCATATAACTTTAGCCTAGGGATCTTTTAGGATAGCTTTGATTGATATATTGGTTGATTTTGGATGAATTTGGCTTGTTTGGGAAATTTCCCCAATGAACACTATTTATAGGGACTTGTACGGGTGGGGAGGACCCATATGGGTCCCGATTTTCACATGGGTGTAACAATGGCACCCGTACGGGTCCTGACTCCCAAGATAGAATGTCCAGAATTCCCATTTCAGCAACTTTTTATTGATTTTCAACCTTTCTACTATATTCTAACCCTATTGTACTACTATTTTGCTCTTGTAGTTTCCTTTAAAGACTGTGAGCTTTGAGCCACTATTGGAAATGGTATAAGGAGATACATTCTGTGGAGGATACTGAGCTGCTAGACCGTGTTAACTTTTTAGGCTTCACTGATATAGTTCGGGTCATTCCCGTGGGCGTGAAGACACTTGCCCCAACTGCCATTTCTACTCTAGCTGAGCGATGGTCTAAGACTACACACACATTCTAGTTTGCCATTGAGGAGGTCACCATCACTCCATCGGACATATGCATGTTGACGGGGCTAGCTTGGAGTAGAGATATCATCCACTTTGAGGTGTACACCGACCATTAGCATTCATAGGTTGAGGTAAGAGCTATGTGGAGCGACTCCTTGGGCTTCATCTTGACGGGAGTGACAAGCTCATGTATAGGGACTTGATCACTTACTGGCTAGCACAACTGAATTCAATCACCATGGGGAGGAGGGATCAGTACGCCAGGTCCTTCTTTGTGACACTCTTGATGACCATCTTCTTCGCGTCCTATTCGAGCAACATAAACTAAGGGTTAATGTCTGCTATAGAGGATCTTGCCAGCATGCCTGGAAAGAACTAGTGTCGAGATACTCTAGCTTAGCTATACTACAGCCTAGACATTGGTGTTTGGGGTTAGCAGTCTGAGCTGAAGATCAGCCACTTACTTCTTTTGGTAAATTCTGAACTTCTCTATGTTTCATACTTTAACTATAACTATTTGGTCACTGACTTTTGGTTTCCTTTTACAAATGTAGCCATTTGAGTATCACTTCATCGCTAGACCTAGATTTTTGGGAAGCCTGTGATGGCCCACACCATCTCAAAGTGGATGGGCCCTTGGTAGAAGAAAGTTAGGACTATATTTGATTACCAGGAGTACATCTGCTAGCTCCGCTCCGACTAGGTAAACTCTCACACCTGATCTTGTATTTATAATTCAACAAACCGTTAATAGCAAATCATATGTATAAAGTTAGGGTCCTTATAGTGCTTTTTAGCAATATGCAGGTTGTTCATTACCCATGGGCTTATCTAGTAATCCATGATGAGATTGAGGAGATGCGGTAGGGCATGGATGAATGTCGGTTCATGCTGGAATCACCGCTCTCACTAGAGTGGTACTTTAGTGAGCAGGTTTGCACCAGGTGGACTAGCTCGGTAGATGAGAGGCACATCCCTCCATCCATGCCTAAGAAGGTGTACTAGCCTTACCTAATGCCCGATATGGACCAGGGGTTGTATCTACTGCTCAAGGGGGACCGTGTGCTATCAGTCTAAGGGTCCTACCTAGATTTCATCCAAGATTTGCTTATCCAGTCATGTCCCACGATTCATCTAGGTCATTGGGTTCTCAAGTTCCACAACGAGGAGGACGATGGTGATGATGATGATGATGATGATGAGGATGGTGACGGACCTGAGGGTGACCTCGGGCGCCCTTTCATTCACCAGACCGAGGGTCTTCCTAGACCTACTGCTTCTTCCACCTGGGTAATGTTTTTAACAAAACCTTGTAAATTTTTGCACTTTTACATTTACCTACATGACCCAAGAACCTGATAATCTATGAATTATGATGCAGTCTTCTGCCTCTAAGCGGAAGAAGATTGCTACTGCAGCCACTTCTACTAGGCCACCCGCCTCTACTCCTATTAGGCCGGTTGCCCCTACTCCTGCTAGGCCAGCTGATTCTAAGCCACCAGTAAAGCGCGTTAGGGCTGCCGGGGGTTTTAGGGAGGGTACCCTCCAAACTGATCTGGACTCCACTTTCTACCTCCTTGACCACTCGGGAAAGGATGCTGCGTGTGGGCTTGAGGATTCGGTCCATACTATCCACTTCACTCCTCCTAATCACGTAAGTCTTCTTACACTTGACTTTCAACTTATACCTTTATCAAACAAGTGAGTTATAGTCTGAACTGAATTAAATTGTTCTTCATAGGTGTCTGTGGCTGAGGGAGAGAGCATAGCCTAGAGATGTCTCTCGACCCGAGATACGATGTTAGCACAGGATGCTCGAGCTATGGTAAACTTTATTTTCCTGTAAAATTTTAACAAACTATGCATGCATGCTATATATATCTATATATATAGATATATATATATATATATATATATATATATATATATATATATATATATATATATATATATATATATATATGTGTGTGTGTGTGCGCGCGTGCGCGCACTGATCTCTTGATTTTTATGCAAGCCCTACTTGTGATGGAGCGTGACAGGTCTGCTCAGGACCTAGATACTACTAAGGATCAAGCTCGCTTTATGGAGGAGCTGTTGCGGGTGGCCACCGTAGAGCTGGACCGAATTTTGATTTTGGAGGTAGATCTGGAGAGGTCTAGGAGAGAGGCAGCTCAGGCTAGGGTTGAGGCTGAGGTGTTACGGGCATAGCTGACCCAGATGACTGAGAACAGGCATACACCGGAGCCATTCAACTCTTCCTTAGAAGATGATCACTCTACATATCAGGTGGCACTGATAGTGATCTAGGGAGGTGAAGCCGAGCAAGAAATGGTGTAGCAGGTTGAGGTGGCTGATGCTGCTGTTGGGGTGGTATAAGGGGGCCACGTGATGATCGACATGGCAGATCTGCTGGCTGACGAGACCTAAAATATACCACAGAGACAGGATCCCCCTACAGCTTAGATTAGGATCTCCTTTATTTTATTTGGATGCTTGATGTTTTCAGCCCTGCGTGGCTGGTTTTGAAGTAAACTTGGATGTCATTTACATGGATACTTTTATTGTTTAACTTTATGAATGCTGAACTTTTCCTTCTTTCTGAACTGAATCCGTATATTATTGTCTGTAAACTTATATTGCCCCTTGGCACAACTAACAATAAAACCTTTTTAGAGTGTACATTGGGCAAGTAAGTTAGCTGTCAAACACCTGAAGTTCCTGATCATGATGAACTGACCCAATTTAGACTGACAAGTATTACGAAGGCTGGTTGGTTGACATTAGCACCTCAGAGGATACATGCTATTATGTAACTTCACAGTGGGAGAGCTGAGTTCAAGGGATCCCAGCCGTGATACATTGCTATTACAAATGATGTTTGTCAAAATGAGTGCAATACTAAACTGGCCTTGTTAAATTGAGTTCTAATTTTTGCATATGCCACTAGACGTGAGATGATCTATCAAACATTTGTTTTCATTTGTTTTTATCCTAATTTTTTCCTGAACTGTCCTTGATGGCTCAACCCAGCGGACTTATTTCTTTTTCTTTTCTTTGCCTTAACTTTTGCCTAGACCTCCCTTTCGGGTTTTCGATCCAGCAGGCTTTTTCTTTCATCTTAACTTTTGCCTGGACTGCTCTAAGCAGGCGAGGTTTTATTTATGGGAGCACGCGGCGCGCGGGGCGTGTTTGGTTTGGTTCCGATTTTCTTAAATGCGTGTGCCTCTTTTATAATAAAATGCTGGATTTTATTAAAACGGAAAGTTATTATTTTTATTATTTTTCACTTAAACTTATTGAATGTGAAAAACATGACTTTTGTAAGCCAAAAATGTTATTATATTGAGAAATATATTTATACATTTTATTAGGAAAAGACACTTTTAAAATAAAGCATTTTACTTTATTTAAAAATAAAAGAGAGTTGCCATCCGGTTTAGCTCCACTGGGAATTGTGGTATACTGATCCAAAATGGGATTTTTTATACCGAAAAAAAGGTAAGATTCTAAGTTCGGACATAATAGGTACTCATATTGTTCAAATTGTTTAGATTAATATTGGAATTTTGGAATGTGTGGTAATTTCTGCATTACAACGGCTTTATTAGAGAAATAAATTCAAGTAATAAAGCAGGCATTATAACGACATAAATAAATAGATATTTGCTAACGAAATTTTAGCAGAGTAACGGCAACGTTCGGGTTTTGGCCCGAAAACTCGGATAGAGTTTCCTCACATTCTGGATGTTTCATCGGTACGTGTGAGCTTATTTACACATATTATAGTTTAAGTGGCACCAGTGGCTCACTTCACCAGAGAAATGAAATGGAATGTGCAATAATAGAATACTGAAAATGAGTTTAAATGAATTTTTAAAGTTGGGCTTATGGCTAATTACCCTCAATTTACCTTTTCGTCTGTCTAGGAATACTTGAGAGTTGGTGAAGGACCGAAGTTGTCAGAGGTTGTGATTTTGTTGGAAAATAGGTTTAACCCAAGTTATGGCTATAGTCTTGGATTATTCCTATAGAAAATGCGGGTTTTTTTTAGATTGATTCATTTTTAGACCGAAGGTCACTGTGAGATCTTGATCTTAAAAGACGGGAGAGTGAACTTATACCGGATGCAGGTGATAAAGCATTGATTTGGGAGTGTTTTGATAGCGTTTTGGGGCTTCCAGAACAAAAGGGGATGAATTTAGGATTTTGGGATTTTTTTCACGTTTTCATCTGTTGAAAGAATGAGGGGAGAGCCCTTATTTATAGAAGGTAGGTAATTAGTTGGCGGGCTAATTACCTATCTGATAAGATTTTACTTTAAATCTAGTAAAATCTTGCTAGATCTCAGTAAGATTTGATTTTCTTACTGTAGATGAGTAATTAGCCAGCGGGCTAAATACCTATGTTTGACCAAACAATGACTTTTTGATTTTTCATTTGGAAATGCTAAATCAAAGCTTCCCTGGAATGTGGATTTTTGGATTTCGGATTTTGGATTACAATTCGGTCCTTTTTGGCTCTTTTGTCTGATCACTAAACAAAATGGGCATAATTCCTCATCGAGCGGGAACAGACATGTGCTAATAGTTCGCATACATAAATCTCGAGCTAGAAATTTTATCCTATGCAAAACAAATAAAATAGTGTGTGTGGAATGCAATGAGTTAAAATATTTATAATCGATAAATTTTGAAACAAAATATATTTTGCCCCTTCGATTAAAAATTTATTCATGAGTTTCATGAGGTTAAAATTGACCGAGGGTCTAAATAAGTATTTTTGGATGCTTAATGCATGAATGACTGCGTAAAAATAGCCTTTAGGTCCGCTCGTTTTATAAACAATGTAGAAAATGAATGAAATATGCAAAATTGCAAAAAATTTTAATACATGTGTAATTAGCCGGCGGGCTAATTACCTATGTAACGGTAACTTTTATAGCCATTACGAGTAAATGCGTGCAACATGTAAACGCGTGACAACTGGATAGGTAATTAGCCGGCAGGCTAATTACATATGTAATTTACCGGCGGGCTATAAAAACAGCAGGTTGGCTACTTTTTTTCCACACCAAAAAATTTCTCTTCTTCTCTCTTGCAGGTTCAGCTCCTTTTCTTCGAAGATTTTCACCTCCTAGCAAATTTTTACGATGATTTCTATCGTCTTTTTCCCTTTTCTGCCCCTCCTCAGATTTTCCGGGATCTCCATGTGGTTTAAGCTTTACAACATTCGTCTAGATTTGTCAGCCGTTCAAGTGACTACCCGTAGTATGGTTATTGATGGCCAACAAGTGGAACTTTCTGAGGTTCCTGACAAAGCTTTGTACGGGCTTCCATCAAATTGGATGTACCATGGGATCCATCCTAGGGATTTCATTCCGCCTGCTTTGAAGCCTTCAAACCACCTTTCTGGGATTCTGGCAAGCCTTACAGCTTTTACCGCATTCATTACCATGTTATTATTATTATCATTATTATTTATGATGTTATTATTTATTTGCTATTATATGCATGTTTTCTTGTTTTCATGCTCTTTAATTATGGCATGAATGCATTAACCTTCGATAATCATGTGATTCATCGAAGACTGGTGTGTGATTAGTGTACATGCATTATTTCTCCAGGTCACCGGTCATGAGGATGGTAATATCTCCCACTTTCACAAGTGGTACAATGTGCTATCTCCTGGTGCTAAAACCATTGTCGACGGGACATTCTTGCGGAGGATTGTGAGGAATTGTAAGTACGTGATGCATCGCATGTATCCGTACATCCTAGCCGGTACTTCTACCCATATCTTAAGAAGTTGGTCTGATACTACCAACACTTTCCACTTCTAGTGCGGGGAATACACTATTAGTCCGGTGGATTACTGCATCATCACATGTCTTCCCTTCAATGGTAACGTGATCCATTTCAACACTTGATTTACTTATGACAACTTTAATGTAGTGACCATTATGGCTTTGATTGGCTACTCTATGGATAAGCCTGGGCAAGTTTCTTGGGAGAAACTCGTGACCTTTTGGACCACCAGGGATAGGAGGCACTTGACTTTCACCTGTGAGGCTAGAGCTTTCATGGCTGCTACTTTATCATGGTTGTGCTTTCCTACTAGGGTTTTGATCGTGAATCTCTACATTCTGCCTACTATGATTGATCCGACCAACTTTGATAAGAATACCTAGGGTAGAGCTACGTTGGGTCATCTGTATTGGGCTGCCATTGATCAGTGCATGAGGAATAGGATTGGCAAGTTCAAATCTTGTCTTCAGATTGTCTATGTAAGAGCTTAAACCCCTTTTCTTCTCCTGTTGGCATTTCTGTCTATCTTTTGGCATTCTGATTTCTTTTAACTGCTTGCAGATCTAGGTTTTCTCTAAGGACCAAGCTCATATGAGATAGCAGTTATCCATTCTATCCTTATCTGCCACACTACTGGCGCGTTGGGAGATGGAGTCCTGTTCCGCTCTTTCCACTCGCCTTTGTACTTTTTCTATGGAGCAGGTATACTCTATAGCTTCCTTGATCTGCTTTAATCACTATATCTACTACAATCATTGTATTAATTCTTGGTCCCTTTTTCCCCTCTCAAATTAAGACACAGCCTTGGGGGCATGCTCTTCACTGGCCAAAGGTTATGAGACTAGCTGGGGAATTTGTGAACACCCAGCTGATTATAGAGACTCCCTTCTCCCTCGAGTGGTACCTTGGAGAGCACATACAGAATTAGCATCTTCCTCCCAGGTCGCGCTTTATCCCTCCTAAGGTACCCCGATAGATTTTCTAGCCACATAGCTCGCTTGACTTTGCGAGACTGGCTTCTGATGGCTTACCCAGTGCCTTCTTGAAGTAGGTTGTGGGGTATAAGAAGTTCTGCCATTCGCAGTTCCTTGGATGGTCAGAAATGGACCTCGTTTCTGTTTAGCCTGAGCTAGACATCCATAACCCTCTTAAGGGTGATGCCCCTTTGATTTCTGCCCAAGCGGTCAAGCTAGATTTGGTTCACTTGGTACTGTGCTGATGACAGTACCTTCTTTTTCATTGACTCAACTCTCTTCCTTATCTTTTCATTATTGCGCTTAATTGGACTGATTTGCCCTTGCCTTGCTATCTTTGTAGGATCACCAAGGTAGGAAAAGGCCTTTGTCTACTTCCGCTCATGTAGGTAGTTCTTTAGTGTCATCTATCCTGCCTCAGAGTTCAGTAATGGTGGAGGGACATTGGGGGTTTCAGTATCAGCGGTCCATATCTCTGATGTACTGTCCTAACCTGAGTACTTATACGCCAGGGATCTCGCCTTATCTGGATCTTGAGCATCTAGTGGCCTTCTCTCCAGCCGATACCACTCATGAGAGCCTTCCCTGCCCTTTTTTCTTTCTTGTTCTTCTTTTTTTCTTTAGGATGTTAGATTGTGATGGTTCTGACTCATTCTGATCTCTCATTCTTACAGGTCCTTATTGTTGATAGGATCTTCAATTGGGGATATATCCAAGGATAGTAGTGGTTCATGAAGAACCAAAATTCTTATATGGCAGTACGTTCATTATTTTAATGATGATGCATGGCATGTTATGAAATGCATATGAATGATCTGTGTTAAACATTGCAGCTAGAGATCAGACAGCTTCAAGGTTTGTTAGGGATGCTCCAAGTGGATGACCCATAGCAGCACCCGTAATAGGGACAGGGCGATCCTTCCAGATTCTTTCCTCAGGGAAGTTATCCTCCTCCTCCGTCATCCTTTAATCCTAGCCACCCGAGTTCCAGCGGGTAGTAGCTAGGCTTTCTTTTTTTTCTTTTGGGCCATTTGCAGAGTCTTTTTCTTGTATGAACACATTTTTAATTTAGGAAAGATTTTTCATTTATTCTCATGCCTTGTGCTTTCTACTATCAATAATTGAGTTTATCTGGGTAATCTTCTAGATATTGGCAGATTGCCCCATAAACTACATATAGTGAACTGCTACTCTTTGAGATTTTCCCATGGAGAACTACATTCGTTTTCGTGCAGATTTGAATGTTTATCTGAAGAACTCCAATGGTTGGGATCATCTTGGGGTCTACAATCTGGCGCATATGAAGGAATATTGTCGCATCTTTGTTAAGGATAACATGATCCAGGCTGCTATCAGATTCTGGAATCCTATCGACAACATGTTCCGTGTTGGAGAGCTCGAGTTATGCCCCTAATAGGAGGAATTCTGTGGGCTCCTGAGATCTTCAGCTAAAGTGTCCCCAGCCAATCTGACACATCGTCCTGGGTTTTCTGACCCATTGACAAGCGTCGATTGATTTATAATGAGGGCTTGAGGTTAGACATGGCTTTTGACATAGTTAGGAACCTTTCTTCTAACATCGCGAGCTAGCTTCTATTCATTTGCTTACTCTTGCTGGGAGTCTTCCTTTCCGAAGTTCCAACGATGGTTTTTAGCTTTGCCTTATTGACTTTCAATGATCAGATTTTAGAGGGTAAATCCCCCGTTGTAGTGAGTTTAGCTAAGACACTGATCTTTATGCGCTCTTCCCGGAATGGGACTGGAGCAACTACTAGGGGTAGCCGGCTTCTACTTTAGGTAACTTTTATTTGAGCCTTTCTTTTTGCATGAACCACCCTTTTAGGTTTTTGATTCATCAGGCTTGACTTAATTTTTGCCTAGACCGCCTCTTCAGGTTTTTAATCCAACAGGCTAGTTTCTTTTTTTTCTTCTTCTTTTTCTTATTTTTTTCTTACTTTTTTTCTTTTTTTTCTTATTTTTTGTGCTTTTGTGTTGTTTTTGTGTTGCCTTTGTAGCTTTGACTTTGGGACAAGCTTTCTATGTTATCTATCCCTTTGATTATAGATTATTATCCAAAAGCTTACTAGGAACGGGGTTCCATAGTTTGCATCAGTAATCATCCTCATAGAGATTTTACCGTCGAGGAGTGGGTTGAGTTTATGGGGAGTCAAGCTACTGAGGAAATCTATTGGGTTTGCCCTTGGTAGGGAATCACACATGTGACTACTGATGTAGCTAGAGATGGCATAGTCCTTATTGGTCTTTTTTAGATCATCACCTACTCTCCTGGTTGCTTGTGGCGGCAGTATGGTCGTCCTCAGGGATTCTCGACATCAATGTGCACCCTCATCGGCTCTAAGCTTTATTACACTCGGGTTTATCGTCATGACGTGAGATGGATCAATCGCTCTCAATTGGAGATGAACTATTCCATGCCTTTTGACATCCACCCTTTTGAGGCTTATTATGTTTGGGTCACGAGTACTCGCGGGTTTACCACTCTTGAGGAGAGACTCATCGAGACTAGGAGGCTTCGTAATTTCCTTGGAGATCATAGAACTTATCGCTATGTGTCTTTCGTCTTTGTTGGGAAATAAAGGCTTTAGGCCTCATTGTTCGTCTTTGTCATTTTCATTTTCATTTCCTATTTGTAATGCATTTTATGTGTAACAAAGGTGAAAAGATGCTATTTGAATGCATATTTCATTAAACAATTCGCAGTTTCCATCTAATGCACTCATGCAGTATTTTTAACATGAATATGTTATTATAAAAGACATTACTTAAATTGGAAGGACAAATCGTACTTATGTCTAAGAAATGCCCATCATCGCCTTAAGGTTCCGAACGAATTTTACCTAAGCCTTCACGCTTTTATTTTAGGATCTTCATTTTTACTCGAGAGCCCTCAGTACCTCTTGACAGACCATTCTAATTTTCGTTTTTTTCTTTTTTTTTTTCTTTTTTTACACGAGATAGCACTTCAACTTGTCACAATTTACTGGATTCACAAATTCATTATTGTCCAGATCTGAGATTTTTACTGCCTTTTTACTAAGAGTCTTTCTTACTACGTACGGCCCTTCCCAGTTTGGGTCAAACATTTCTCAAGCATCTGTGTGAGTGTTACGAGATTGCTTTAAGACCAGATCACCCATTCTTATGGGTCAATCTTGCCCCTTGACTTTACGGTTGTAAGCCTTGGCCATGCGTTGTTTGTATAACTGTAGATTCTCCAACGCGGTTAATCATTTTTCATCGATCAAAGTTAGTTCCTCATGTCATGCCTTCGCCCATTCATTTTCAGGTAATCTTGCTTCAAGGGCTATGCACAAAGATTTGTTTTCCATTTCCACGGGCAAAACTGCCTCCATTCCGTAGACGAGAGAAAAAGGAGTTTGACCTGTAGGAGTTTTGATGCTAGATCTGTATCCTTACAAGGCATAAGGGAAATGGTCAGCCAATCTCAGTAACTGGTGATCCTTTTGGAGAGGATCTTCTTAATGGCCTTATTAGTTTCTTCCATAGCTCTGTTCGCTTGAGGGCGATAGGGCGAAGCGCGATGATGCTCGATCCTGTGCTTCTCAATAAGATCAGCTATTTCCTTTTAGAATTGCATAACATTGTCACTTACTACATGATGAGGAATGCATTATCTGGAGAAGATATATCGCTGAATAAACCGGGCCATTTTCTTGGCCGTGATGCTCGTGTATGATTCTGCTTCAACCCATTTGGAAAAGTAATCAACAGCTACTATAATGAAGTGATGGCCGTTAGTCAAAGACTTTCTTATCTCTCCGATGATATCGATGCCCTACGCTGAGAATGGCCAATGCATTATCAAAATTTGCAATGTTACCGAGGGCAAGTGGCTCACATCTTCATATGTTTGACAACCATGGCAAGTCTTTGCTTCTTGAATACAGTCGGCTAGCATTTGTAGCCAAAAGTATCCCATTCTTTGGATTTTCTTTTCCATCATGATGCTATTCATGTGTGGACCCTAGTCTCCCATCACACTTTCAGCTTCTTGTTGGGTCAGATACTTTAATAGTAGGCCTTCAAATGACCTCTTAAATGGATCCCCTTTAATTAGGTAGAACTGCACAGCTAGTTTCCTTAGTGTATTTCTATCGAAATCCGTAGCCTCGGCTAGAAATTCACCATTTTTTAGGAACTTGACAATGTCAGAGTACCAGTGTTCTTCCTTATCTACAGTGTCATCTATTGCATGGATGTGATACAAAAATTGAGTCATTTCCATAATAAGGGGTCTAATTGGCTACTTTTGGGGCCCTTCCCACAAGGAGGCTAAAGTGGCCAACGCATCTGCCATCTAGTTCTCCTCTTAGAGCATGTGACAAAATTCCCATTCGCTGAATATCGTGGCTTTCCTCCATATAGCCTCTAGGTAAGGCCTGAGGTATTCCTCCTTTAGTTCCCAGTCTCCTATAACATGCTTGATGACCAAAGCCGAGTCACCAATAATTTTTACCTTATCTGCTCTAAGAGTGACAGGGCAGACATTCCAAATAAACAGGCTTTATATTGTGCCCCATTATTTATGGTGAGAAATTCTAATCATTTTGATAGAGGTATTAGTGCTCCCTCTGGCATAATGATGATGACTCCCAAGCCAGCCCCTGACTTGTTGAAGGCGCCATCGAGGAACATGGTCCATTTTCCAGAATTTTGTGTAGCTGTTGCAAAGCATTCATCTGGGAATTCCAGGTTCTCCTATTCCTCTTCGTCAACTGCTTGGTTTGCTAGGAATTCGGCCACTTCCCTTCCCTTAATGGTCTTCTTAGTGACATATTTGATATTGAATTCTCACAGTAACAAGAGCCACCTTGCCAGTTTTCTGGTTAGCAAGGGTGTGAGCATGGGCTTTTCGATGTCACCTTAGAACGATGATGACTTGTTGCTCTAACCTCTTATGGTCTACTTGTTCTTTTCTTTGAAGGTCAAATCATGTTTGGCAAGTTCCATTTTGATGATTTTATAACCTTTGACCGCGCTTAAATACCATTCATACGCATTTAGGATTAGCCCTTTTCTTTCACTTACGCATAGTAGCTTGTTTTGCAATTTTCTATAAGATTCAAACATTTCTAGCGAGTCTTATTTATGTTGTTGGATTTTAGACTCTCCTAGCTTTCCATGATGTCAAGAATCACCTTAATCAGATGATCGTAGTGAAAGTTATAAGCGTCGGGTGTAGAAACCCTAATCTGCCTTAATCAACCAAAAGCCCTAATTAATTAACCTAAACCCTAAAAAATACCCTTATTTGCCATTTTTTGGTTTTTTCTTGTTGTCCTCCCTTGCCTGTCGGGGTCGCCATAGCCATCTGCAGCGGTGAGCAACTCCAGCGACCGCAGTCACCACCGTCCGTATGGCGGTCAACGCCATTGTAACGGTGATGACCGCCGCACAGGGTGGCCAACCCTATTTTGGCCACCCCCACCATCATAGTGGTAGTCTCCACTACCATAATGGTCATCACCGCCATAGTTATGGCGGTGACCGCCATGGCGGTGGCGACCACCGCTATGATGGCTATGGCTATGGCGGTGGCTGTGGCACGGCCAAGCCCAGGACGTGCTACTCATTTTCTCCATCTTCACTAGATTGAGACATGTATTTTCACCCGATTTCTCACCCAAGGTCAGTGAATTTCGAGTGTGAGACTATTTAAACCCTTTTAGAGAGAGATTTAGGGGACTTTTGGCTGAAATTCAAACATTTTAGATCAAAAAAACCTAGAAACTAGGAACTTAGGGAGAGAAAGCTTAAGAAAGGCAAAAATCTGAGTTTAATCACCCCTAATCTAGGATTTTAAGTTGTTCTTGGGCTTGATTTCTTAGTTAAAACACTAAAATTGATTAGAAATCTTAGGGAAAATGGATTAAATAGGTTTAGAGACTTATTTTCTGAATACTACCTAAATTTCGTTAATAATTCCATCACTGATTTTCATCACTGATTCGTCTGAAAATCATCAAAGGTCACCTCCCAAGGGTTGATTCGAGTCTCCAAAGATAGATTCACGGCCTAGAGGTAACAAAACTGAGTACCCTTATCTATTTCCTTACTTTTATCGCATTTTAGTTGTTATTGTTCTTCTTTTTGGCTGTTTTCCCCTTGCTGTTCTTGAGTAATCTCAGAAAAGGGGATGATCTCTATAAGGATAGCCTTCACTGCTATCCCTATAGCCTTGACCGCTATCCCTATAGCGGTGAAGGCTATAGAAACAGCGGTGAGAGCTATCCTCATAGAGGTCTCACCATTTCTCAGATTTTTGGGTGTTTTCCATCCCAAACCCATAAAATCAATGTTATTTATGTGTTTTAAGTCCAGATCTATCTCATTGATGACTGATTATGACTCAAAATCCCAATAATTTTGAGTTTATAGGCTAAAAACACACGGAAGCCTCCTTGGAGCTAAAATCTAGCGTCAAAGCTATAGTCACAGCCTTGACCACTACTACCATAGTGGCAGCCGCTATACCTATAGCGACCACCACTATAGTGAGGGTGGTCAAGGCTGTCACTATAGCCTTGGCCGCCGGATCTTAGTTTCAGCTTGTTGTCTTTTGTTTTTGCCCGTTTTTCGGGTTTTCCATTATGATTTTAATCTGCAAATTATGTTGATAGATCTGAAACTTGTTTTTATTGATCTTCAAATGATAAATTGATCGTTTAACCGGTTAAATCGTGTAAACTTGGCTTAAATCGGGGTTTTCTTACTTAAAAACCACCTTAATCATTTTCCTAATGTTTTAAACCCGTTTTTCTGTATTTATCTTCTATCTTTTATTTATTTATGCTCTATTTGTGATTATTTGTGAATATTTTGCCTCGTTTGGAGTCGGGTCCGAGTTGGTAAGCTCGGTTAAAAGCCAATTTCGCCCATTTATTTATTTACCGCTTTATTTATTTTACCGCATTAGAAAAATGTATAGGTATTTGTAAAGCCTTGTAATAATTATTTATTTGCTTTATCTACCACTTTCGTATGATGTATGACATATAAACTGAAATCTTTAAACAACAACCGGATCTAAATCGCATAAGAACTGAAGTTGAGTTTATTAAAATATGAACATCTGATTTAGTAAAATGAAAAATAAGTAACATCATTGGAGCGTGGAATCTCACGTTTGAAGGTATGGCCCAACCACCCAGTGGGAATATTGTAACAAAATTCCCGATAGAGCTAAACCTAGTGGTGACTTTGTCTTAAAATATGGGAGCCTAACATAAATACTTCATTGGATCCATTTTTGCGACTGCTTGAATTCTATAAGATTGGAAGTAATGTCAGAGTATCTTGGTGAGCCAGACCATGGCGGCACAAGTTTTCTCCACGATGGTGTATCGAGTCTCGTATTCTAGCAATTTCTTGCTGAGATAATAAACCATGTGCTCCTTCTTATCTTCGTGCTGCTGAATCAACATAGCCCCCACAGATGTCTCTTCTATTCCTAAATAGAGAATGAGCAGCTTCCCAAGTATCTGCAGCTTCAGTACAGGAGGGTTCATCAGATAAGCCTTGATCCTATCAAAGGCTTCCTAATGTTGGTCGTTCCATTCTATTGGTTATTGTTTCCTTAAGAGCTTGAAGATAGGCTTGCACGTGGTGGTTAACCATGCTATAAAACGGCTGACGTACTGTATAGACCCCAAGAAACTTCTCACTTCTTTCTTGGTTTTCGGCACAAGCATTTCCTTGATAGCATTAGCCTTATCGGGAGCCATCTCTATACCTCATTTTCCAACCATGTGCCCCAGTAGCTTTCCCAATGTGACACCTAATATACACTTTTTTGGGTTGAGGCAGAGATTGTATTTCTCTATGCTTGTGAGGAATCACTCTAATACTGTCGGGTGCTCTTCTAGCGTGGTGGATTTTACAAGAATGTCATCTACGTAGACTTTAACTTCTTTGTGGGTCAAGTCATGTAGGAATGTTATGACTACTCGTTAGTAGGTTGCCCCTACGTTTTTTAGTCCGAAAGGCATCACTCTGAAATAATAGGTTCCTTACTCTAAGATGAATGCGATTTTGAACTTGTCTATTACATTCATGAGGATCTGGTGATATCCTAAGAATTTTTCCATAAAGGAATACATGGCTACTCTTGCCATGCTATCTACCAAAATATCAATGTGTGGTAGCGGGAAATCGTCCTTAGGGGTAGCCTTGTTCAAGTCCCTGAAGTCGACACAAACCCGAACGTTCCCATTCTTCTTAGGTACAGGAACTACGTTGGATAGCCAGGTGGGATACTCGACGACTATAGTGAAATTAGCCTTGGTCTGCTTCGCTACTTCCGCTTTGACCTTTTCTGCCGATTATGGGTGCATCCTCCTCATATTTTTCTTTACTGGTCAAATTTTCGGGTCCATGGAGATCTTGTGTTCGGTGATGTGTCGATCAAGTCCTAGCATGTCTTCGTGCGACCAAGTGAAGGCTAAAATATGATTTGTTTAATACTTTTATTAACTCTCTCTCTTGTTTGATGGGCAATTGATTAGAAATGCATACCATTTTTGGATCATCTTCCGTATTTGAGTTAATTTCTTTTGTAATATCATTATTGATGTTAAAGATGCTAAATGAATGCTGGAATGGATGCATGGAATTATAATCAGAAACCCAGTCCAAGTAAGCAAAGTGCTTCATCTTATTATCATTATAAAGTACATTATTCATTTCAAACATGTTGGAAATTGAAACAAAATACTCATCCTGATTTGTAGGGTCTAGCTTTGTAGCGGATGGTTCTTCTACGGCAACTAGCTTCAATAGGATGTCCTCATCGTCTTCCTCTTCCACCTTCACCTTGCCCTTCATGATCTTAACCACGTCCATGATGGCCTAGCTCAAGCTACCGCCCTAATTCATTGCTTCTTCCACTATCTTGAGTTGCTTGAAGGTGCTCGGTTAGAGTGTTGAGGATTTCCTCCTCTTTACTTGGCTTCTTGATCTTCTTTAGGTGTACCTATTCATTGAGCTTGGTCTAATCTAAAATTGCCACAACATCTAGCTGATGGCCGCAGGTTACAGAGCTTTTACCATGCTTGCCATAGTCGACTATATTCGAGAAAATCTCGAATCCTGAAACTATTCTTCCCTGGTGAGCGATAGGTTCAGGGGTTCCATTGTAGGGTTGATGTGACTTCTTCTGAGAGACTATCTTATGGGTGATTCTCTTGGATCCTATATAATCGAGTTCTATAGGCTTCCATTCTCTTGCCGCTGTAGTGAAGGTTGGCATTCCTTGTTCATAGGCACTTAGTCCTTTCCCGGGTGTGTGGTGCTTCCACATGTAACTCTGAATCTAAGGGCCCCAGTGCACCTCAGGCTACTTGTTTGATTATTGGCCAATCATGGCTACGGTAAACCCTTTCATTTTACTTTCTTCCATTTTCAGCACTGCCACCTCTGAGACTTCATCAGCCTCTAAAGTAATGATCTTTCCGTGGAACAGGATTTTGATTTTCTTGTGAATAGTTGACGGAACTCCTCCCAGAGCATGAAACCATGGTCATCTGAGTAGTACTACTCAGATGGTTAACGGGATGTCTATGACTGTGAAAAGTACTAAAGATGAGATTTCATCGATGGTAACCTCATCTTCAAACATGCCGATGATGGTTCTCTTGGAATTATCATAGGCTTTGATGACCATTATGGATCTCTTCAAGTCCTTCTCGGTTAGTCCTAGGATTGGTAAAATATTCTTGGGACAAACATTCAGTAATGAGCCATCATCGACCATTACGCATTGCATGATGCGTCCAAAAACACTATCCTTCAAATAAAGAGCCTTATTATGGCGAATGCCCTCGTCCGGTATATCGGATCTTGAGAAAATAATATAGTGTGTTGACCAGCGTGCAGACTTTTTCTACTGATGCTAGGAGAGATGTTTTGATCTCTATTATCTTTTTAACGATAGTAAGGCTGTTATCTTGGGAACCTAGGGGGAGGTCCTAAATGCTCATCTTGGTGGTGGTGGCCTTCAACTGATCCACAATTGGACTTTCTATGTGCTCTGAGGATTTAACAAAATTAGGAGGTGATGGTGGCTCAGCTCTTGGCATAGCTGGGGCTACTGACCCATTGAATTTCCCTCCCCTGGTGATAGGGCTAACAACTTAGGTTGGCCAGTTTGTTGTTTCAAAGAATTCAAATTTATCAGAGTCTTCATCAAGTGGTATCTCCTCTAAGTCAATCGGCTTGTTTATGGAAGAAGGTGCTTTAGCAGTGAAGGGCAATTGCATAAAGGGAACCTTTCTAGGTTGTCTTTCTAGAACAACGGGGTTCTCTTGTAGGATTTGACACAATACAGGATTGGAGTCTTACCTGATCATGTGGATGGAGGAGGAGGCCTTCCCACTAGAATCATGTTCATTGTCGCATATGACAGCCTCTTCTGGTTCATCGTCATACTTGTTCATATACCATGGATATTCCCTAGTAGGATTCCATCGATGTTGGGCATATAGCATTAGTCGCCTTCCATTCCCAATACAATAGGGGGTTTCCGTGCTTGTCTAGCTCGAGAGTTGTGCCTTTCGGTAGGTCTACCCACATAAAGTAATCGATGAATTATCTAGCTAAAGTGCTCTAGAATGACTTTTGGTAGAATGTTAACCCCTCATACTAAACGATTGCTTCTTCTTGGAGAGTCAGACATAACCTTTCTGGCTAATGGTCATAGTGGATATATTCGTCATTCATCATTTGGACAAATTTGCAGATGTGGGGGCGCAGCCTCGTGTTCCCGTTATAGAATATGGGATAAACTTCCCTCAAGTCTAGACTTCAGATTTGATAACTAGCTCGAGCTAATTCATTTTCTCCACCGATCCTCTCCCTGATGTACTCCTGAGAAGGCTCTTACCCCTCGTCTCGAATCACATTAATAATGTGTTCAGTGCCTGAGTTGAAGTCCGTAAAGTCCCCTGAATCATCACTTATTACAGACCATAAGGCACTTGGGGAGTCATGCTCTAAATATGAGGCATAGCTCTTAGCACCATCAGAATCGACCATCATACCATTGGGTAAGGGAGCCTCGTACTCGAAATCTCCTGGCAAGTGATTTAGCTCATCGCCCAAAAAGACCTTTGATTTGTACCCTAAGTTATCTACCTCACTTTCTTCTTCGTGATTTGATTCATCGAAGTCTTCAAATTCCTCTACGTCCTCACTTGAATCCTCGAATGGTTGTTGCCCATTCCATGGTTCCAAGACCCAATTTGGTGCTTGCTAAACTGGGATATCGTCATCAAAATCTTTTTTCGGATCCTCCTCGGGATCTTCCTTGGGGATCTTCCTCAGGATGTTCCTTGGGCTATTCCTTTGGATCTTCCTCTTCTATTGCATTTATTCCGGCCTCAACCTCTACGATAGCTACGCGGAAGTTGGAGAACATGCCTCGTATACGAGCAAAGTTTTCCTCCATGCGGGAACCACAAATCGAGATGTCAGCATGGGTCCCTTCAAATGGGTCTCATAATTCAATGCTCACTTGGTTTCTATGGTTCATTTCTGATGCTACATTTGCACGGAGTTTGGCAAGTGGGTATAGTGTTACCTCATTCAGGTTAATGCCGAGGTACCTTTGCTGGTCCCTGTGATCATTCGAAGCTTGTTTAGGATTATACAACTCTTGATTTTCTGGGTGTGCCACTCAGGAAGAGCTCCCAAACTCAAACAAACTTGTTCTGACGTAATTCAGACTCATGTAATCCGAGGGAGTATACATAGGGGTTGTGGAGGAGGAACATCCTTCCAACCGGCGTTGTGTTGATCTACTTAAGGTGCCAACCACCAGTAAAGCATATCTGGGTATGGTTGAGAAGCTGCAAAATAGTGGAGGAAAGATCTCTCCATAAAGTTCCAGTTCCAACGTCTTTCGAGTGGCATTGTGATGTACCAATCCATGGCTGGACCTCCAAGAAGTAGGGGAACTGAGATGCAAATACCATCATGGCAATTTCCCGTTTATGCATGAATCGGACAAATTCTTCTACATGCTCGTTTGGGTCAGAATCCCCACAGATGTTGAGGTGCAATGGCACTTGATACTAGTCTGTCCCTTCTCTCCTCATCCTTAAGACATATTGATCGACCATGTAGATGATGTCCATGTTGTCAAAAATCATATTGTCCCCCCATCCTAGGTCACGTCGGAGTTATCCATCACGTTAATACCAAACTCGTTGGCCTCCATGGCGAGTGTTGCATTTGCCAAATTTAAAATTTCCTGCTAAAAACTTGTAGTAGTGGAAGCAGGGTCGATCCCACAGGGAGTGTTACAACTTCCCATAATTCTTTTTGTTGAATAAAAGCTGAAAAAGTAAATTGGGGGGGTTTGAAGGTTGGTTGGTTTTGAAAAATAACAAAAACAATATGCTAAAAGTATTGATAAAAACAGTTAATTAAAAACATTCAATCAAAGGCTCATTCATATTCCCGTTCATACACTCGATCCTTGGTTCAAAGATTTTCTAAACCAAATTTTGCTAAACCGGTTATAGTTATCGAGAGATGCCCCTAGCAACCAATTATCCCTTAATTTTAAATGAATCACAAGACACTCTATGACTGACCCTAACTAAACTATAGTACTTTGGAAACGTTCCTCAGTTTTAACTTGGTAATTGCTTTAAGAAATAGGAGTACCGATTCAAACCAATTTGTCAAGATGCTTGACTCGTTTAAGTAAGATTGTTTATTTCTTAAGGCTGAGATGCCTTAATTTGACACTTTACAAATCGATAGGACAATTACAGATCAAATCAATTTGTATGTCAACATTGAATTCATCCAATTGAAACAAAGGGAACTTTTTTAAACAATTAAATCAACCAAAGTAACCTTAAGAAATTGAAATAAACAGATAGCAAATTGGTAAAGAATACATAAGAGAAATTAGATCTCACAAATGTAGGGAAACCGGGAATTAAAATAACCTTCGATTGAATCGAGAAATTAGCTTGACATAGTAAAAGAACAAACCTGAAAATTAATGAACTGAGCTAATCTATGAAATCATATCTGTGTATCTAAATCTCTCTCGGTAAATTAAACAACAAACTAAGGCCCTTAAATAGGCAAAAGAAACTAAAATGAATTGGCAATACAAGTGCCCAATTATCCGCCATATACCCACGCCAGGATTTTGAAGACTTTGTCCATGTCATCCATTAAATGAAGAGAGGTTGTGAGCATGTAGAAATTCTTTATCCAAAAAGCCCACGTCAAGGAAGATGCTCCACAAAAAAAATGGAGTTAATTAAACTAATGTTATGAGTAGTCTGTTGCACGTGTAATGCCACTTCAATTGATGTCCATATCACCCTCTAATGCATTTGATGAAATTCCATATAATCACGAATATGAGTCACGCCAAATCAGCCCAACAGCTCCTCTAATCATGTCCGTTCTAAGAGTTTAATACCAACTCTAACACTACTCCATTATCTGCACTTCTCTATCCTTTTCCAACAATTTTTTTGCCATTTTGACTTTGTCCTAATAAAAATAAAATATGCACAGATGGACCAATATCTAAAAAGAATAATGGATCAACTAAATATAAATTAAAGCCAAAATAAGCATAAAAATGCATTCTAACACTCCACCTGAACATTGATGGCATTTACTATAGCTTGAAAGTTTGGCAGAGGATTAGTCTGTGTGCTTGGTTTCTTCTCAGGCTCTTTCATTCTCCCGTCGGCTATCATCTGCTGTAGATCTTTCAGTACCTGGGCGCATTCATTAGTGCAATTCCCCTTGGTGACATGATAGGCACAAACATTGTCTCTGTCTGCCGCAGCAGGTGGAACAAATTATTTGATCCTTTAGAGCTGGTTAGACTTCCTCAGCTTCGTAAATATTTATGACACTGAATGTACCCAGGTGGAGATAGATTGGTGAGTCTGGACCTGCGTGTCCGCTATGACTTTGGCCGGAGCCTTTGAGGACTCGGAACTGCATTGTTTGGAGGATCCACCCTTTTCCCAGTTTCTAGGTTTAGTATAAGCTTGCTGCTCTTTCTTCTTTGCTCGGTCTTCTTCCTCGTACTTTTCTAGTCTCTTGGCATAGTCCACCACGTCGTTAAAGGTGTTGAATCTTTTCATTTTCATTTTATCCCAGTATTTCGGGCTAGATCCTTCGATAAGAGTCACTATTAAGGCATCTTGGTCGGGTGCCCCAGTTATAAGTACACGAAAGGCCATCCTCCTTAGGTAAAATTCTTCAAAGGACTCATTTGGCCGTTGTTTGATCCTTTCAATGTCTTGCAAAGTAGTTTTGACCTTCAGATTGAAGGCCTAATTTTCTAGAAATGCATAACATAGCTTCTTCCAATCAGATTTCACATCCGTTGGCATCCTCATGTACCACTCAGAAGTGGGTCCTCGTAGAGTAGCTTGAAATAGATTGACTATATGCACCTTAAGGATGCTCATGCAAGTCATAATCTAGAGATAACTTTCCACATGCGCTTGAGGAGGCCTGGTACCAGCATATGGGGCCATATAAGGCATCACAAAGTTAGCCAGAAGGGCTTCTGATTCCTTTGGCAAGAATCGATCAATGTCTACATACTGCTCGATGTAGGGAGCAACAGATTTGTCTTTTGTGGGAGACAACTTTTCCATATCTGCCATCTTCGCCTTTAATGTCGCTATCTTTGCCTCTTACTCTTAGGCTCTCTGAGCATTTGAAGCTCTCAGCCTTTCAAATACATCACGGAACTCCAGAGTGTCCAGAATTCTCCTAAGGGATTGGCCAACTACATCATCATCTACCACTACGGTTTAAGGTGTTGGATAAGAGAAAAATTTGACCAAAGATTCAACTAGTGGTGGAGGTGTGACTTTTGGGCTTCTTGTAATGCATCTTAACCTCCTTTTCTCTCGCTTCCAACCTGAAAATATAAGAGATCAAGTGTTTGTAAGTGTATCGGGTGTAGCTCTGAGTCTTACCTACCTTGGCCTGTCGGGATGCATGAGGGGATGAAAGAGTGAGTGAATGAATGAATAGATGGATATGTACAAATAATAGGGGGTAGGGTGTAGCCGATTGTTCGAGGAGCAATCAGCAAGGGTGGTCTGTAATATCTGTGGAACATCACAAACACATGGTTTGTAGACCAAGGGGGTGAATCTAAACTTGATTCGACTCAATAGTCAAGAATGAGTTGACGCACTAGTCACTCAAAGGCTGACTCTATAGTCCAAGGTGAGCTGACTCGCTGGCCACTTGGGGGTAGACTCTATGGTCCAAGGTGAGCTGACTCGTTGGTCACTCGAGGGTTGACTCTATGGTCCAAGGTGAGCTGACTCGCTGGTCACTCAAAGGCTGACTCTATGGTCCAAGGTGTGCTGACTCGCCAGTCACTCAAAGGTTGACTCTATGGTCTAAGGTGAGATGACTCGCTGGTCACTCGGGGATTGACTCTATGGTCTAAGGTGACCTGACTCCCTAGTCACTCAAAGGTTGACTCTATGGTCTAAGGTGAGCTGACTCGCTGGTCACTCGGTGGTTGACTCTATGGTCCAAAGTGAGCTGACTTCCTGGTCACTCGAGGATTGATTCCATAGTCAAAGGTAAGTTAATTGGCTGGTCACTCAAGGGCTGACTAGGTGGTCAAAGGTGATTTGACTCGCTGTTTATGCGGGGGCTTACATATTTTAGCCCATGCGATGAGCCTAGGTGGACTCACTGATATTGGTTATTTTGGCTCATGGGTTGAGCCTAGATGGACCGACTGGTCCTGGTTTATGTTGGCTCAAGGTTTGAGCCTAGGCGGACTCATTGATCGGGTTTTGAAATAACTTTAATAGTTAGGTGATCACTGGTCTTGGTTTATTTCGGCTCGCCGGTTGAGCCTTGGTGGACTCACTGGTCTCAGTTTATTTCAGCTCGCAGGTTAAGCCTAGGTAGACTTACAGGTCTTGGATTATTTTGGCTTGTGGGTTAAGCCTAGGTGGACTCACTAGTCTCGGTTTATTTCGGCTCGTGGGTTGAGCCTAGGTGGACTCGCTGGTCTTGGTCACTTTTAGGTTCCTATAACTAAATTGATATAACACAAATTATTGTCGTGGCTTCATAATTATATGGTTAGTTTTCACACAATTATGATGCTTATGACATTTTAGGTTTTTTTATATTGAATAAACCTGCACATGTAGCAAACGGTTAGATCATGCCTACCGCCCTTTTAACTCCATTTGGGTTACTTCGCTTTAAAGCCAACTGGGGACTTAGCGAAGTCTGCTCATGTGCACTCAAGGTTTTCAGGTAAACCTATAGGAAAGTGTCTATGGCTCATCTATATGTGGGTTTCGATCTCAGGATTGGGTGTGATAGGGCACCCTGTGCCTTTGTGTACCGAGTCCCAGTTGCCCTCAGCGAACCAAAGAAAACCTTTCCATAAATAATATAATCGGGTAGTCTTACCCTTAAGCTAGCAAGGCCCTTGTACGATACGCAAGGGGTGTGATTGGATACATAGCCCTCAAGCCCTAAGCAAACATGGAGATACTTCACCAAAAGACACCTAAATTGGTTTAGGGGTAAGGAATGCAGATGCTATGCATTCCTAAAATTTGTGTAGTGTTGAAATTACCACATATTTTGTAATTCAAAAATTTAATTTGAACAATATTTTAATTATGATGTCAAAAAAAAGAAATTTTATAAAAATTAGGGGTTTCTAAAAATAATTTCCCCAGCGGAGTCGCCACTGTGAGCGGGCGAGGTTTTATTTATGGGAGCACGCGGGGTGCGGGGCGCGGGGCGCGTTCGGTTTGGTTTGAATGTGAAAAACATGGCTTCTATAAGCTAAAAATGTGATTATATTGAAAAATACATTTACTCATTTTATTAGGAAAAGATATTTTTAAAATTAAGCGTTTTACTTTATTTAAGAATAAAAGACAGTCACCACCCGGTTCAGCTCTACTGGAAATTGTTGTATTTTGATCCAAAATAGGATTTTTTATTCTGAAAAGAAAGTGATATTCTGAGTTCGGACATAATAGGTACTCATATTGTTCAAATTGTTTAGATTAATTTTGGAATATGTGGTAATTTCTGCATTACAACGGCTTTATTAGAGAAATAAAGTCAAGAAATAAAGCGGGCAATATAACGGCATAAATAAATAGATATTTGCTACCAAAATTTTGGCAGAGTAACGGCAGTGTTTGGATTTTGGCTCGGAAACTCGGATAGATTTTCCTCACATTCTGGATGTTTCATCCGTACTTACGAGCTTATTTACACATATTATAGTTTAAGTGGCACCAGTGGCTCACTTAACCAGAGAAATGAAATGCAATGTGTAATAATAGAATAATGAAAATGAGTTTAAATGATTTTTTAAAGTTCTTAGAGCCAATTACCCTCAGTTTACCTTTTCATCTGTTCAGGATGACTTGAGAGTCGATGCAGGACCAAAGTTGCCAGAGGTTGTGATTTTAATGGAAAACATGTTTAACCCAACTTGTGGCTATAATCTTGGATTATTCCTATAGAAAATGCGGGTGTTTTTTAGATTGAGTCATTTTTAGACAGAAGATCACTGTGAGATCTTGATCTAAAAAGTCAAGAGAGTGAACTTATACCGGATGCTAGTGATAAAGCTCGATTTTGGGAGTGTTTTGACAGAGTTTCAGGGCTTTTAGGACTCCCGAAACAAAAGGGAATGAATTTGGGATATTGGTATTTTTTTCCCGTTTTCGTGTTTTGAAAGAATGAGGTGGTGAGCCCTTATTTATAGAAGGTGGGTAATTAGCCGGCGGGCTAATTACCTGGGTAATTAGCTGGTGGTCTAATTACCTATCTGATAAGATTTTACTGTAAATCCTGTAAAATCTTGCCATATCTAGGTAAGATTTAATTTTTTTACTGTAGATGGGTAATTAGCCGGCGGGCTAATTACCTATGATTGACCAAACTTGGACTTTTTGATTTTTCAGTAGGAAATGCTAAATCAAAGCTTCCCTAGAATGTGGATTTTTGAATTTTGAATTTTATATGACAATTGGGTCCTTTTTGGCTCTTTTGTCTGATCACTGAACGAAATAGGCATAATTCCTCATCAGGCGGGAATGGACCTGTGCTGACAACCGCCTTTTCGAGTTTTTAATCCAGTAGATGCTTCTGACTTTTGCATAAACCTTATTTCTTTTATGTCTTATCAGGATTTTTGTCTTTTGTTAAGTAATATATGTACAGTAAAGATAGCAACAAAGAGCATAAAATGTATAGAAAAACTGTTGTTCACATTCTTGCGATTATTTCACCTGAAGACATGCATGCATTCATAGGACCAAGATTCTTAGCAAATCATAACATGTTCATTGATAAGATTACTTTGAGCAGATAGGCAGTATTAACAATTTCTAATGGTTAACCCCTACTACCTACCGGTCTTTTTACAGATTTTCTAGAAAGCAACTGACATTTTTCTCTCAGTGCCCTAACTTTTGCCTAAGCTGCCGTTTTTTGGTTTTCAACTTAGCGGGCTTTATTTGTGTTGGAGTACCCTAACTTTTCCCTGACCGATTTATGGAATACCGATCAGTGGGTTTCACCCTAATTTTAGCCCGAACAGTAGAGGACCACTCGCCGGGTGATTTATTATTTATTTCTTTTATTATTATGGTGCTTTTCTGTGATTTATTTCTTTTAACCTAGACATGATAATCTTAAGCCTGTCTTGATTTACTAGATTCATGAACTCATTTTCATCCATATCCCTGAGTTTGATTCTTCCCTTTCCAAGGACTTTGTTAACCACGAACGGTCGTTCCTAGTTAGGCATGAACTTGCCCCTAGCATCTGTGCTGACTTGGCCCAGTTGTTTGAGAACTAAATCACCCGCCTTGAAAGGTTGCTTCGGGTATCTGACTCTATTATTGTAGGCTCAAGACATGCGCTGCTGGTACATCTGTAGGTGGTCAAGTTCTGTAAGTTGCCTCCCTTTGATACTGACATATACTTTGTTCTTTCCTTCATGAAAGATGGTCGGTTTTGAGTGAGGTTCTTCTCCTTGTAAAAGGAGGAGATCATGTTAAGGTTTAGGACTATGGTGCAAGGTAGAGGGTCTTCTTCCTTTAGAACAAATGGATGATTTCGAAGGGGAGATGTAGGATTTTGAACGAACCTGTATTAGTAAGAAATGCCCCTTCACCAAAAGTCGGATATTCTTTTTAAGGATTTGGGGGGAGCATTGGGTCTTTTCCTTTTTTAAAGGTTTTGGAAGAGCATTGGATTGGGTTTCAAGCTTTCTTTGGTTTTAGATTGGTGTGGGTCCCAATCTTCTTTTTCAATGGTGCCTTT
The DNA here is from genome assembly GCA_947683365.1 of Euphorbia pulcherrima. NCBI lineage: Eukaryota > Viridiplantae > Streptophyta > Magnoliopsida > Malpighiales > Euphorbiaceae > Euphorbia > Euphorbia pulcherrima. The sequence goes on from CANTUS010000014.1 coordinate 49,711,011, forward strand.
AATGTGGGACATGTTGTTCTTCGGGTTTCATGGTCCACTTTTTTTTATGATGTGTCCTCTCCCCCCTCGTGAAGAAAGATATGCCAAGGCCTAAGGTTATCAAGTTTGCTAAGCAAATTTTATCTCTCTTTTTGGTGGTAGGTTTTAACCATTAGATTTTTATGTCATTGCGATATACTCAAAGCCAACTTCATTAATAAATATTGTGATATTTTTAAGAATGTTGTTGTTATGAGTGCGTTATGCCTTTAAAATGAAATATTCAAACAAAAATGTGAATGAAAAATGCATCAATTTATCCATGATATGCCTTATAAGTGGCATTGTTTGCATAAAACATGTTTGCAACATTAAAAATTACATCATTTGAATCATCCTCCACAGGCGGAGGGCCTTGTCGGCCAGTCTTGGTAACACTGGCAACTGAACCAGTAGTCTCGGCGTGTAGGTTCTAATGAGCTTCTTCGACCACTGCCCTTGCTAAGTTCTTGATGGCCTTGCTTGCAGGATTTCCTTTCTCATTTCCCTTCCAATTTTTCCTTATAAGCACATCCAGGGCTTTGCTGATAGCCTCAACTACTTTCCTCATCTCATCTCATTCAGCATTCCCACACACTTCGATAGAAATCGAGGTCTCGATCATGCAACCATTCTTAAAGTCGTACACATCATTGAATATCTCAAAACCAGGGACTTTCCTTTCCCTTATCTCTATAGGTTCCTCCTCCCCTGAGAACACTTTTTTCTCAACTCCAACCCCCATCATCATGCATGAATAGGGTTTGGATTTCCTAGCACCTGGGCGATTTCCCAAACTAAGCCTGAATGGTCATGGCGCACATATGATGGGTTCTACAATCCCCTAGAGATTCTTCCCAAGCCATTTTCCCTTCATGTAACCCTGCTTCATCATAATCTTCTCAATCTTAAGGGATAAATACCTCCTAACAGTCCATTTTATGTCTTAGTAAGCAATAACCACCCTTAACTCTTTCTCTTCGGCTTCCATAGCGGCTACAACTGATGGTTCATCGGCCTTAATGGTCACAAGCTTTCCATTATGGATAAGCTTGACTTTCTGATGGACTATGGAAGGGACGGCTCCTAATACGTGAAGCCAAGGACGGTCGAGCGATAAGGAGTAAGTGATGGGAATATCGAGGACAAGAAATAAAACTTTAGACTTTACTTCCCCAATTGTAACCTCAGCCTCAAAGACCCCAATCACACTTCTCTTTGTATTGTCATATGCCCTTATAATAGTATTGGATTTCTCCAACATGGATTCATCTAGCCCCAAGTACAGAAGGATCTTGTAAGGGCAGAGGTTGAGGGCAGAGCCATTGTCCACCATAACACATGGAAGAGAACGATCAAAGATCTGCACCTCGATAAAAAGTGCCTTGTTATGCTTGTTCCATTCAGCTAGGAGATTAGAAAGACTAAACACAATGGATTCATTCGGACTGGGAAAAGATCCTATGATAACTGAAAACACCTCAACTAATGAAGTGGATGGTGTAGACTCCATGCTCATCAACTTTTCTACCAAACCCCTGCGATGATCTTCAGAGTCAATGAGAAGTTGCCAAATGTTTAAATTGGTCGGGGTAGCTTGCAATTATTGGATAAGGGGAGTGATGATTAGATATACCTTCTCATTACTTGGTGGAGTTTGAGTCTTAATAGCAGGTGTGAATGTTGGACCCTGATTGGTACTGGGGATGACCTGGATGTTAACATCTCTTCCCCTCCTTCTCTTCGGGAGAGGGGATGGAGCCACCCTTCCGCTACCGGTAACGTGCAATAATCTATTCTTCACATAACTTCTCCCCTTAGAGATCTCTACTAACAAAGCCGACCCCTCAACATCATCCTCTTCCAATACATAAGCATCGATGTCAATAGGCTCAGGTTGAATAAACATGGCTTCCTCATCATTAGCTTCCACTAATTATATGCATCGATATCGATAGAGGTAGGCTCATTGGGTAGGGCCACCAATGAATGAACCACAGGGGTGGCTTGCCTGATTAGATTGAAGACATGGTTAGAAGGTAGCCCTGACTCAAAGCTGCAACTTGATTCTCAAAATTCGGCAAAGGGTTATTCATGGTGCTTAGTTTGAGCTTAGGATCCTGAATCTTCTTCTCCCTAATTAGGCAACAAATAGCCTTTAGTAAATCTCTTCAAGCTCTAGTGCAATGACTTTTGCTAATATGATAGGCACAGAACTGATCTCTATCCTCAGGCTTAGGCAGAACATAGGGCTTGATACTTTAAAGAAGGCCAAGCGCCCTTAACTTGGTCAAGATGGAAGGCAAAAAAGCCTTCCAAGGAGAGATGCCATCCTCAATGGTACTGACTATAGCAACCTCTTCTTATACCATTTTGGTTTTGGGATCTGAACCAGACTTTGGCTTGGAGGCCTAGGGTGGGGCTGATGAGTCATTCTTTTTGAACCAAGGTTTGGCCAGCACATTCGCCTTCTCCAATTCCTCAATCCTTTCCCGTTTCTTGGCTTTCTCGAAGACCTCAACATAGCTAGAGTAACTATCCATACCAATAACCTTGCAATATACGGGTAAAGCACCATCCATCAACTTAACAATCATCTCCAAAATATTAAAACGATCCTTCAGCAAGATTTGGGTGGCCATCCACCTCACGAAGTAGGGCTTCAACTTTTCATTGGGAGCTTTCTTGATAGCCTCTAAAATCTGCATGCTGGTCTTAGTAGTGGCATTAAAACCATATTTCTCAATAAGAGCCTTGGACAAGGCCTCCCAATTTCTGATCACTTCATCTGACAAAGTACTGTACCACTTGATAGTAGGACCTTCTAAAGTGCAAGGAAACATCTCGGCAAGAACTTTGTCGCTCAGCTTTCTTATCCTCATTACCCTCTGATAGGTAGTGATGTGAGGCTGAGGAGGACCAATTCCCTTATACTTCACTATGCTAGGCATACTAAAGTTTTCAAGGACCCAATCCTCCTCCCTAGTGACTAGAATGGACTGTACTGAGGGCTGAATAACAAGATTGGTAGCGAGTAACTTTAATAATAGATCACGTAACTCTATAGACAAAGATGATCCATTCGATTGAGCAATCGCACCTAAGGGTAGGCCTATTAACTGATAAAAGGTTTTCCCCTTAGGTGTGACCACAAAATTAGGGGACGGACTTGATGCCCCAAACTAAAATGCTGGTTGTAAAAACCCTTGGCTAGGCTAAGCAACCTGACTGACGGCTGGCGGGACTGCCATACCCACTGAATGAAATAGCTGACTAACTGAACCAAAAGAACCAACTGAACCAAACTGACCAAACTGACTAGAAGATTCCCCAAGAACTTGAAGAGGTGGTAACTAAGTCTAAGTAAATGGATTGTGAGCAACCCTTAAAAGGGGAGGTTGCACACTAACCACTGGGTGAACCATCGGAGCTCTGATAGGTGTACCCTGAGAGACATTTGCCATCCTCTCCTAGGCCAAGATCTCTCTAATGGAGTCCATAATCTTATCATTCACACAGTCGAGGAACTGGTCACTCTCCAAATACTGCAAACTGGCATTTGCAATCTTCGGCCTAATATCGACCCTTGACGAATTTGCCTCTTTATTAAGACCGAGATCCTCAACACTGACATCTACCCGGCCATCATAAGTCAGAATGTGACACATCTCCTCAACCTGATGGTTAGTATTAGACTCAAATGGACCAAACTTATTGCTGGATAAACTACTCAGGGATGGAGGTTGAGGCAGATCCTCGACCCTTATATGAACCGGAATACTAACCAAACGGACTTGAGATCTTTGCCAAGCTTTGACTTTCGCTGAGGTAGCAACCAAAAGATCAGTACATGAATGGATGGGTTATGTATGAAGCATTTACAATAATTCATGGTGAGGTTAATTACAAGGGAATACAACAGAACACATGTGAACCGTGTCCTCCAACCTTATTCCTCCCATTAATTCCGAAGGTATTTTCCTTTGATTACCATAAGGATAATAAAGGGCGACCTAGACTATTCTCATCAGAAAAAGGTACCTAGAGGATAAAATTCTATGGCTTTCACTAAGAAGGGTGTAAGGACGTAACGGAAGTTGATGTAGTAGGTTCCCATCGCAACAAGCCTCTTTTGGAGGGAGATGACAATGAGTGCTCCACCCACTAGAGCGACCCCAATTCCTAGCGAGCATGAGTGACACTTTCATAAGTTTCACGGAAAAATAGGTCATGTTAAGATAGCACTAGAAGAAGAGCACATCTAGCTAGAGAGAATGAGATGAGAAGATAGAGTGTAATAATTTTCCCAAATGATGAAAAAGAAAACGAGTTGAATTAAGTAAATTATTTTTGGTGCTCATCTTAATCTCGTAATCTTTTAAAATAAACCAATATTTTGCAAGTCAAAAGATTATAATCTCCAGCAAAGTTACCACTATAATGTGACGAGGATATGTGGATCACCCTTGGTGCCTTGAGGGGGGGTCCACTGGGGGGTGGTTAGTTTAGTTGAGGTGTGATGAAACTATTTAGTTAAAGTTTTCACAATGTAACCAAATTTATGAATAAAAGAATCGAGACCCAAATATCAATACAAATGATAGAGTCACCATTCAAGTTGTCTACTTGGGAAAGAATTTTGGTACTGTTCTCATTGGGCGGGAGACTCATAGCTTTAGGATCAGAGACTCGTTGGGCGGTACAAGTTGTATACTTATTTCTCATTTACTTAATTCAAAATTACATTCGCCGCATGAAACTGTTTTATTTTCATCATTTGGGGAATTATTAAGGAAATCCTATTTTTCTACACTCTTTCACACTCGATTCATGCATTTACAATTTACAATAAAGTGCAAACAATAACTGAGGGAATAAAAAATTACAACCGGGGGAAATGGGGGACTTGCAAAAGAACTAATACATTTGTTTTAAGTTGTAAAACAAAATAAATAAATCCGCCCGCATCCACAAAGATTAGCACAGTTTATGACACATCATAAGTCTGCATTTTGTTAGGAAAATTGGGATTATGTTAGCGTGGCGGTTTTGCGATCGATAATGCCCCGACGGCTTCCAGGATTGGAGAGAAATAACGGGTCTTCAGCGCATTTTTGTTATAAAATCACATTTTAGCTTTTATGGGTTGATTTACCAGATTATTAGTGAAAATGATTGCATGGCAAACGGTGATGTTAAATTCATTTTATAGGTTAAAAAAAGAGGAACTTCAAGTTCTGCTTGGGGGCTTGTGAGCACTAGATTTTAATGATCCTTCTCACGAAACGATGATGAGAGCTATATAATGCATCCTTCTACAGGTATTATCTACTTGGAGTGATTTTAATGCAGTTTAGTCAGGCTTTGTCAAATCTAAACCTCAAAAAACTAGCGCCTAAGCCCTAAAAGGTCTAAAATGGAAAAAACTGGTCAAACCCGATCAAAATCAGTCAAAACTAGTCAAAATCGGTCAGTTTTGGGAAGTTTCGAGCAAAACTGATCGAACTACTCTGTACAGATCCGTATCGGTCCATACGGATCTGTATAGGTAGACCCGGACCCATATCGGTCCTTACGGATTAGTATAGGTCAATCGGTCATACCCGTATTAGTCCACCCAATCTGTATCAGTCCAAAAACTTCCTAAATTGCCTAATTAGGTACCAACAGGACCCGTACGGGTCTAGGTCACCCGTACTGGTCCTCCAGATGCCTAAACAGTCAGTTTTAATTCCCTAAATCATCCATAAATGAATATATTCTGCTATAAACAAAAATAATCAGCCATAAAAGAATATAACTTGACATAAAAGAATATAATCTGCCATAAACGCATAAATCAGCCATTTAACATGTTCAGACCTATATTCCCCCTATAAATAGAGGCCATTTTCCTCATGTCAAGGGGAAAACAATTGAGAAAACATAAGAGAAAGCAAATACTACTATAAGGAATTAATTCTAGCAAGTTCTTGAGGTTATAGTAAGGGTATAGAAGAGGTATAGAAGTTATAAAATAGGGGGAAAACCATTCCACACTGGTTTTACCCACATTTTATTCCTTTCTAACGTCATATTTAGGATTAGGGGAGGTTCTATCCCGACAAACACTCTCCTAGAACAATTTTAAATCCATCATTTCATCATTTACTTTGACAAAGTTTCCATTCGGCATTGGAATCGCTCTAAAGTGGATCACAGCGTGTAGGTAATGCTCCTGAGTTTCAAAGAGACTCACATCTCACTTATTTTATCATTATTCTCTGCATCTTCTATTATATCTATTCTTTTGTTATTGTTTTGGGCCTGGTCCTAACCCATATGAGCCTTGTTGGTACCTTATGTCCTTAGGGATATTAAACTGGTACGCCATACTCATATGGAAGGAAATCCATTTTTATTTCATTTCTCGCTCAATAATCTGATTGTTAAATTAAATAAAGTTTCTGTACAGCACCAGATAGGACCCGTATGGGGTCCCCCATACCTATACCGGTGCTCCCCGATAGCTGTACGGGTCCCACCCACCCGTATGGGTACCGGCCCTTAGACAGAACCCAGAATTTATTTTTAATTGGTTAAAATCAATCCAACTCACCATTTGCCACGCGATCATTTTCACTAATAATATGGTAAATCAACCCATAAAAGTTAAAATGTGTTTTTATAATGAAATACACTGAAGACCGGTTATTTCTCTCCGATCCTAGAAGCCATCCGGGCACTATCAATCATAAAACTGCCATGCTAACATAATCACATTTTTCCTAATAAAATGCTGACTTATGATGTGCTACAAAACTGCGCTAATCTTTGTTGATTCAGTGGAATTTATTTTATTTTATTTTATAACTCAGAACAAATGTATAGGTTCACTCGCAATCCCCAATTTTCCCCGGTTGTAATTTTACTCCCCTTTTTACTGCTTGTGCTTTTTTATAAACTGTTGCATGCATGAAAGAGTGCAGAAATAAGATTTCTATGATAATTCCCCAAATGATGAAAACAAAACAGTTTTATGTGGTGAATGTAATTTTGAATTAACTAAATGAGAAATAAGTAACTCATCTGATACCCAAATCTCTGATCCAAAAGGTATGAGTCTCGCTCCCAATGGTAATCGTACAAAAACTCTATCCCAAGTAGATAACTTGGGTGGCGACTCCATCATTGTATCGAGATTTAGGTCTCGATTCTTGTATTCATTAAAATTGGTTAACTGTGTAAAGTTAAACTAAAAATGTTTCAGCACGCTTAAATCCAAACAACCCCAGTAGGCCCCGCATCTCACCAAGGTGCCAAGGGAGACCCACACATCATTGAAAACTCACAGTGGCCATTCTACTGGGATATAATCTTTTAACTTGCAAAATTTTGGTTTGCTTTAAAAGTTTAAAGGAGATGAGTACCGAAAATCATTTACTTAATCCAACCCGCTTTCTTCTTCATCATTTGGGAAAACTATTACACTCTATCTTAGATGCACTTTATCTTTATATATTAACCTCACCATGTATCATTGTTTATGACTCATGCATAATCGGACCCATGCATGTATTGATCACTTGGTTCTCATCTGAGAAAGAATCAAAGCTTGGCAACCATCTCAAGTTCATTTGGTTCGCATTCCAGTTTCTATGCAACCAAATTCTGATCAGTTAAGGGATGAATCCCTGCTTCCATCTCATAGAAATCCATCGTTCAGTCAGTTCGGATAGTTGTGTTCAGTTGGTCGGAATGCCGATAGTGTTTCTATTCGGGGGATCTAGCTAAGGTCCCAACTATGCAGCCACACCTAAGGGGATAACCTTCCATCATCTAATAGGTCTAATCTTTGGTGTGACTACAAATTCTCAACAACCTTCACCTCTAGTCTAAGCCACACAAGAGGGGAAGATTGGATCCCCAAAAAGGCTAAAAAGTGGGAAATATTTGAGGAATTAGAGTACATTGATGAAGTAGAAACAGGACTAATGCCAATACAAATAGAAGCTCAGGATTAGGAGACTACCGATTCACTGATGGATCCTACTGAGATTAATGATGAAGACCCTCCTCATATGGAGGATGATTTCGAGGATGAGGTAACCTTTTGACGTTGCTGATGAAAATGCACTTATAAATTACATCACGAATAAATTGATGCTTTCACATTATGTTTGAGCATTTCATTCTTAAAGATATTGTGTACTCATAAAATCAACAATCTTAAAAATTTCATCATGTTTATTAAAGAAATAGAATTTGAGTACATCACAATGGTATAAGGTTCCAATGGTTAAAACTTACCATAAAAAAAGATAGATGAAAAGTGCTTAGTAAACATGATAGCCTTGGATCTTAGCTCATCTTTTTTTCATAAGAGGGGAGGACGATACACATCACTAAAAAAGAAAGCCAAAATAAGGGGAAAATAGAGGAAGACATACTTCACATCAAAAGCACCATTGAATGAAAAGATCTTATAAAACAAGTCCAAAATCAAGGCAAGCTTAAATCCAATGCTCTTCCAAAACCCTCAAAAGAGTAAACCATCACATCCAAAAAATGGGCATTACTTATCAATGTAGGTACCTCCCTTGGACCTATATTCCTACTAAAATATCCCTCCTATAAAGCTTTCTCCATTTGTTCAAAAGAAAAAAGACTCCTCACCTCCATAATAACATGATCTCCTTCTTTCATAAAAAGGAGAACCTTCCCCACAATAACATGACCTCTTTCTTTTACAAAATAGAGGAACATGTTCATTCCAACACCAAATGGCCCAAGCTTACCCAAAGTAACCCCTCAAGGCGGGGATCTAATTCTCAAATAGCTACACCAAGTTAACACTAATTCTAGGGGCAAGTTCAGGCCTAATTAGGAAGGGTTGTTCGTGGTTGAGAAAATCCTGCGTAAGGGAGGAATTAAGCTCAGGGATATGGTTGGAAATGAGTTCGTGAATCCAATAAAGCAAGATAGGCTTAAGCGCTATCATGTCTAGGTTAAAAGAAATAAATGACAAAAAAGTAGCACACTAAAAAAAGAAATAAAGAACAAATCACCCAGCAAGTGGTCCTCTACTACTCGGGCAAAAATTAGGGTGCAACCCGTTGATCGGTATTCCACAAATCAGCCTAGCAAAATTTAGGGTACTCCAACAAATATGAAGCCCACAAAGTTGAAAACCTGAAAATGGTGGCCTAGGCAAAAGTTAGGGCATCGAGAGAAAAACGTCAGTTCCTTTATAGAAAATCTGTAAAAGGGCCAAAAAGCAGGTAAGGGTTAACCATTGAAAACTATTTCCATTGCCTATGCACTCAAATTTAATGTTGTCGATAAACATGTTATGATTTGCTAAGAATCCTGGTCTTATGAATACATGCATGTCTTTAGGTGAAATAATCACAAGTATGTGAACATCAGTTTCTTCTCTACATTTTGTGCTCTTTGTTATTATTTGTGCTGCGCGTATCATTTGACAAAAGACAAAAATACCGATAGGTCATAAAAGAAATAAGGCTATGCAAAAGTCAGAAAAAGCATGCTAGATTGAAAACCCAAAAGGGCGATCCAGGAAAAAGTTAAGGTAAAAGAAGAGAAAGAGAAAGTCCCCTGGGTTGAGCCGCCAAGGAAAATTCAAGCAAAACTTAGTACAAGAAAAATACAAAATCAGTTCGATAGATTGCGTCACATCAAGCGGTCTATACAAAAGTTAGAACTCAAATAAAAAATGCCAGTATCTTGCACTTGCTTTTGTTCTTCAAGCATCATTTATAATAGTAATGTTTCACAGTTCGGATCCCTCAAGTTTAGTCTTCCCACTGTGAAGCTACTCGATAGCACACATCATCCGAAGTGCTAGTGCTAACATCATCCAACTTGCACCATGATACAGTGTCGACACCACTAAGATGTGAAAAGAAAGGAAGTCTGCTTAACTGAGCTATCAAGGGCAGTTCAAGCAAAAGTTAAGACAAAGAAAGAAAAAGCCTGCTCGGTCGAAAACCTGAAAGGGCGGTCCTGGCAAAAATTAAGGCAAAGAAAAAGAAAGAGAAGTCTGCTGGATTGAGCCGCCTAGGTCAATTCAGGCAGAATTAAGACAGTCTGCAGGATTGAAAACCCAAAAGGGCAGTCCAGGCAAAAGTTAAGGTGAAAGAACGAAAAATATAGAAATTAGTTTGATAGGTTAAATCACATCAAGCGATCTATGAAAAAGTTAGAACTTAAATTTAAAGTGCCAAGTGATTCCACTAGCATCATCTAGCTTGCACCATGTTACAGTTTGGACACCTCAAAGATGCACCCCGCTAATGTTACTAGTCAATTCACCAGCAATTTAAGCATTTATCAAAGAAGGACAAGAGAACAATATCTTGGAGGTAAAGGATCAATCAACGACCTAGACAAGTAAGAAAAGCACAGCTTAATCGAAGCTACTAGGGGGTCCTATCCCTCGTACTCATCATGGGCCTAGTCCTATACATCTGCCAGCATGTCAACCTTGTCTATCATTACATGATCCTCTACCCCACTAGCATCCATAGTAGGCAGATCAGGAACCCTAACCTCTGAATCTCTTGCTATACTCCCAGCAGTAATACTGATCTCCTCTACTCGCTGCTCTACCTCCTGCTCAGCTCCCGCCACTCGAGTGGCCACATGTGCCACCCGATAAGCCAAACTATCCTCCTTTGAAGAAGAATCAGATTGCTTAGGTATTTGATTACCCTTAGCCATCGGGGCCAGCTGACCCCATAACACCTTAACCTTAGCCCTCACCCAAGCAGTCTCCGCTCTAGCCCTCTCCAACTCCTCCTGTAGTGGCCTGACCCGGTGGGCCTAAGTAGTGGCTACTCGCAACTTCTCCTCCAAGAACCTAGCTCGCTCCTCAGAGGCATCCATATCCTGAGCGGACTTACCACGCTCCATACCCAATAAAGTCTACAAAAAAAACCAGGGAATCAGTATACATATGTAAATGTTCATACATGATGCATCATGCATCATGCATAGTTTAGCTTTGAGTTATACAGGTTTGAACTTACCACAAGGGTACCTTGAACCAACATCAGATCTAACACCAAGAAGAAGCATAAGCCTCATTTGGGCATACAATGTCCATCCATGCTTGTGCAAGTTCATGAAAGGCGTACGAGTCCTCTTTTCATATTCAAGACAAAATTCTCACAAGGGTGAAACACAACAATGTCACATATGCCATTACAGGGGAACGCTGGTCAAACTCGAGTTCCATTTAAACTCGCCCTTAGCCACACAGGTCCCTAACAGGTGTATGTATCCTATCCAATAGCTTCCTTAGCCATACAGGTCAATATCAGGCGTATTGGTCCTACCTAGGCATACGGATCCTCCCTCCTATTTCAGAATGGTTTTCTAAGCAAAACCAGAACTCCTCAATAGTAAGGGTACATTAGATCTAAATTGGGGCAAACCCTACTTCTCAAAACCCATTATTTCAGCTAATTAGGGGCTAAACCCCTAGCTCAACTTGATCCTTGATTGAAGGGGCGAAAAATTTTATTTTCACAAAGTCAATCAAGAATCAAGGTAAGCCATGCCCAAACAATTGCTAACGTGAATACTTTTCATGTGCATGTTCACTCAAGGGGAGGATCCCTAAGTGGTCAAAACATCAAGGGGCAACAATTATCCTAGGAAAAAAATCCTAGCAGAAAAAACATCTAGGAAGACACCTCCCTAGCAAAGAAGTCAATTGGGGGGCTTCCCTCCATTCCCTAGCAATGAATACCATTAAAGGGATCACTTTATCATCTAACAACCTAGGGGAACCCACCCTAGAGTTACTCCTCAAAGTGACACAATCGAGGGGTATCCCCCCACCATCAAGCACCCTAAGGGCACTCCCCAGTAGTGCCAGCCAGTAGAAGAGGCATACTAGGGGTACCCCGGTTTGAGAACCCAAAGAGAGGTATCCTTGGGAAAAGAAGGAATTCCCCCAGCCACACTACCACCCAAGGGGCGTCACTCAAACAACATACCCAACAAAGGTGCCATCCGAGGGGCACCAGCTGAGGGGCATCTTCCTAAGAAGCATTTCTAGCAACCAGACCCTTGGAGGGATCATTTCCCCAACAAGTAAACCATCCAAGGGGCATCCCCCCAACCGGTCACCCAGGGCAATTTCTAGGGGGCCCCCGATAGGTAAGTTTCTTTTTCTAAGGGGCACCCCCCAGCAATCCAAGTCATCTAGGAGACTTGCTCCCAAGAAGTTAAGCCACTCACAGGCTATTTTTCCCCAGTAGTCAGGCCACTCTAGGGGCACACCAAGTCAAGTTGGGACCAACCCAACATCTCTTCACTCAATCTTTACAGTTAATTAGGGGTAGAACTCCAACACCTCTTAATACTTGATTGAAGGGGCAAAAACTTTTGCTCATCACAAAGTCAATCAAGAATTAAGATGTACCATTCTAAGTCATAATCTGATAAGATTTGTGTTTACCCTATAGGTCAGACAAGATAAAACCTGAATACCAACCAAGGGATCACTCTTCTTCAGCAGAGCAAGCGCATCAGAATAGTTTGTTGACCAGCAAATAAAACATTCCAGGGGCATCCCCCCTATCCCCACAAGAAGCCAATCTCAATCCCTAATGACTGGATGGTTAAAAGAACAATTCTCCTAGTCAGAGTAGTATCCAAGGGGCACCCCCCATCTAGTCAAGCTTTCTCAAGATGGTTTCCAAGGATACTCCACATCAGCTATGATGTCCCAGAAACACCTTCCTCTAAACAAGTGAAATTTCCCCCAAGCAGTTTCTCCCCAGCAATCCAAATGGATTAGCCATCCAATGGCTATATCCTAAGCAGTCAGGTCCCCTAGGGGCACTCCCCGAGGAGCATTCCAGCTCAAAATAGTTGGGCCAAACCCAAAATATCTAAACTCAATTTATATTTTATTCAGGGGCTAACCCCCATCCACACATCTTCATTCTTGATTGAAGGGGCAAAAATTTTTATTTACCAAAAAGTCAATGAAGAATTAAGATGTATCATTTCAGACACTAACTAACGCAACATTTTTTATTATCTTTTTGGTAGGTAGCTCAACACCATCAGCAGGAGAGTCATCCGCCTTAGGAAAGGGATACATCAGTATTAGGAGATTTATCTACCTTAAGAAAGGGATACACCATCAGTAGGAGAGTCATCCACCTTAGGAAAGGGATACATCAGCATCAGGAAAGTCATCTGTCTTAAGAAATGAATACACCAACAGTATAAGAGTCATCCGCCTTAGCAAAGGGATACACAATCAGTAGGAGAATCATCTACCTTAGGATAGGAATGAAACATCAACCAGGAAAGTCAATCCACCTTAAGAAAGGGATACAATAAGAAGTCATCCGCCTTAAGAAAGGGATACACCAGCATTAGTTAAAGGAAAGTCATCCACCTTAAGAGAGGGATACGCACAGCAAAGGAGAAATGTTTACCTTAAGAAAAACACTAAGGAAAGGATTTCACCTTAATAAAGGAACCCACCCGTACCTCAACATTATAAAGACCTTTGTAGGGCAAAACTAGTTAGACTCAGGCTCAACTCAAGCCCATCCCCAACAAGCGTATAGGCACTCTCTTCCAATTTCAAGTTGGATTTCTTACCAAAAGGGAGTGCCAGCCAGTAGAAGGGGCACGCTAGGGGCACACCAAGTCAAGCTGGGACCAATCCAACATATCTTCAGTCAATCATTATAGTTAAATAAGGGGCAAAACCCCTAGCTCACGTTGATCCTTGATTTAAGGGGAAAAATTTTTGTTTTCATAAAAGTCTATCAGGAATCAAGGTAAGCCATTTTGGAATTGATCGCTAACAGGGATAATTTTTGTATACACATCCACTCGGGTATAGGAAATTTTCCCTAACAAGTGAGTCTTGCAAGGAAGCAGTTCCCCAGCAGAAAAGAGTCCACCAAAAAACATTACTCTACCCCCAACAGTGGAGGTAACCAAGGGGCATCCTCCTATTCCCCTACGGTGAAATCTGACAATTTAGGGGCATCCCCCCATTCCCCAGTAATAGAATTAGCTAATCTAGGGGCATCCCCCTATTCCCCAGTAGCGAAATCAACCAATCAGGGGGGCATCACCCCATTATCAAGCCCTCCAAGGGGCATTCTTTGAGAGGTGCCTTTCCAAGGGGCATTTCATTCTAAAGCAATTAGGCCAAACTCAAAATTTCTTGCACTTAGTTTATAGTTTATTCAGGGGTCAACCCCCTATCCACACATCTTTATTCTTAATTGAAGGGGCAAAAATTTTGTTCTTCACAAAGTCAGTCAATAATAAATATGTGTTTGCTTAGACAATAACTAACTCAGTGTTTGATTGTTGTCTTTTTACAGGTCATTCAAAATCCCTAGCAGAAGAGTCATCCGCATTTAGGAAAGGGATACACCATCAGTCAGGAAAGTCGATCCGCCTTAAGAAAGGAATACATTAGTTAGGAGAGTGATCCGCCTTAGAAAAGGGAAACATCAGCTAGGAAAGTCGATCTGCCTTAAGAAAGGGATACACACACTTACCCCAGTAGAGTGACTAGGGATGTATAAAAGCAAAGGAAAGTCATCCGCCTTAAGAAGGGGATATGTATCAGCAAACGAAAGTCATCCGCCTCAAGAATATACACATCAGCAAAGGAAAGTCATCTGCCTCAAGAAAAGGATACGCATCAGTAAAGAAAAGTCATCTGCCTCAAGAAAGGGATGTGCATTTGCAAAGGAAATTCATCTGCCTTAAGAAAGGGATACGTACCGGCAAAGGAAAGTCATCTGCCTTAAGAAAGGGATGCGCATTAGCAGAGGAAAGTCATCCGCCTCAAGAAAGGGAACCTTGGAAAAGGAGTTTACCTCAAGGAAGGAACTCGCCTATGTCATCACCTCATGTATAATTTCTAAACCCTCGCTCATATCATGAGATCATACAGATCCGTATCTATAGTGATCCCATAAGGGGCAATCTATGAGCACTGAATTTTAATGATCCTTCTCACAAAATAATGATGAGAGCTAAATAATGCATCCTTCTACGGGTATTATCTACTTGGAGTGATTTCAATGTAGTTTGGTCAAGCTTTGTCAAATCTAAACCTCAGAAAACTAGCGTTTAAGCCCTAAAAGGTCTAAAATGGGTAAAACTAGTCAAAACAAGTCAAACCCGATCAGTTTCAGGCGATTTTGCACAGTTTTAGGAAGTTTTAGGAAAAATCAGTCCATACCGATCTATATGGATCCATACGGGTCAACCCAGACCCATACCGATCTATACAAATCTATACACGTTAATCGGTTGGACTTGTATGGGTCCACCCGATCCATACCGGTCTAAAAACTTCCCTAATTACCCAACTAGATACTAATATGACCCGTACGGGTCTAGGCCACCCGTACCAGTCCTCTAGATACTCAAATAGTCGATTTTAATGCCCCATATCAGCCAATATATTATGCCATAAACGAAAATAATCAGCCATAAAAGAATATATATCAGCCATAGATGATAATATTTGTCATAAAAGAATATAATTTGCCATAAAAGAATATAATCTACAATAAATGCATAAATCAGCCATTTAATGCGTTCAAACCTATTTCCTCCCTATAAATAGAGGATATTTTCCTCATTTCAAGGGGAACACAATTGAGAATACATAAGAGAAAGCAAATACTACTATAGGGAAATAATTTTAAAAAGTTCTTGAGGTTATAGTGAGGGTATAGAAGAGGTACAGAAGTTATGAAATAGGGGAAGACCATTCCACATTGGTTTTTATTCCTTTCTAACTTCATATTTAGGATTGGGAGAGGTTTTGTCCATACAAACACTCACCTAAAACAATTCTAAATCCATCATATTTCATCTACTTTGACAAAGTTTCCATTCGGCATTAGAATCGCTCTAAAGTGGTTTCACAACGAAAAGGTAACACTCCTAAGTTTTGAAGAGACTCACATCTCCGTTATTTTATCATTATTCTCTGCCTCTTCTATTATACATGTTCTTTTGTTCTTGCTTTGGTTCTGGTCCCAACCTAAATGAGCCTTATTGTACCTTACGTCCTTAGGGATATAAAACTGGTACGCCATACTCATACCGAAGGAAATCCCATTTTTATTTCATTTCTCCCTCATTAATCTAATTATTAAATTAATAAGAGTTTCTGCCCAGGACCAGACATGACCCGTATGGGTCCCCCATACCCGTATCGGTCCTCCCCTATAGTGGTATGGGTCCCACCTACCCGTACAGGTATCGGCCCTCAGGCAGAACCCAGAATTCATTTTTAATCGGTTAAAATCAATCCAACTCACCATTGGCCGTGCGATCATTTTCACTAATAATTCGATAAATTAACCCACAAAAGTTAAAATGTGTTTTTATAACAAAATACGCTAAAGACCAGTTATTTCTCTCGGATCCTAGAAGCTGTCCGGGCACTATTGATTGTAAAACCGCCATGCTAATATAATCACATTTTTCTTGATGAAATGTTGACTTATGATGTGCTATAAAACTGAATTAATCTTTATGGATGCAGATGAATTTATTTTATTTTGTTTTATTACTTAGAGCAAATGTATAGGTTCACTCGCAATCCCCCATTTTTTGCGGCTGTAATTTTACTCCCCTTTTTACTACTTGTGCTTTATTATAAACTATTGCATCCATGAAAGAGTGTAGGAATAAGATTTTTGTGTTAATTCCCCGAATGATGAAAATAAAACGACTTTACTCACCAAATGTAATTTTGAATTAACTAAATGAAAAATAAGTGACTCATCTGATACCCGAATCTCTGATCCAAGAGATATGAATCTTCTGCGTAGTAGGAACTATACCAAAACTATTTCCGAAGTAGACAGCTTGGGTGGCGACTCTATCATTTGTATCGAGATTTGGGTCTCGATTCTTTTATTCATTAAAATTGGTTAATTGTGCAAACTTAAACTAAAAAGGTTTCATCACGCTTAAATCCAACCAATCCCCAATGGGCCCCTCCTCTCACTAAGGAGCTAAGGGAGACCCACATGTCATTGACAGCTCACAGGGCTAGTACCCGTACGGGTGCTGGTGTGGATCCATATAGATGTAGGGGACCCATATGGGTCCTGTGGTCCTGGATAGAGCTTTAGTTCTACAAACGGATCTGATTTAGAGAGAAGGGGCAGAATATGGGAAATAACAATAAAATACATGAGATGTGAGTTTCTTTGAAACTCAGGAGCATACCTTTATGGCGTAAATCCACTTTGAAGCAATCCACATGCCGAGAGTGAGTCTAGCCAAAGTAGATGAGTAAATGGTGATTTTAGGACTGCTTAGGCAAGTATTTGTGTGGACAGAAGCTCCCCCAAATCCTAATAAATGAAGCTAGAAATAAATAAAATGTGGATAAAACCTCAAGAAATGGGGTTTCTCCCTATTTTAGGCCTTCTATACCTCAACTATACCCTTTTTCCATACCTATGAAAACTAATGGAATTTTTATATAAATTGCTTGATCTGATTTTTATTTTTCGATCTCCTTTGAAAATGAGGCAAAAAAGCCTCTATTTATACGAGGAAATCAAGTCTAAAGGCAATAAATTGCATTCATGAATTGATTTCTCCCGAAATGGGCATGATTCCTTGCCATTTTGCCTATTTGGGCAAAAATGGCACCCGTACGGGTGTAGAGGACCCGTATAGGTCATGGTGGAACCCATACGGGTCCCTCCCACCCGTATCGGGCTGTGGAGCCGTATGGGTTAACCCGTAGACTCGTACCCCCAGGTGTGACCCATATGGGTCCCTAAAGGTAGTCTAGGTCTCCTAAACTTGGCCAAACTCAACTCTGCAATAGTAGGAACACCTCTAATGGATGACACTCATACAGAAATGCATTATCTATCTCTCATCATCGTTTTGTGAGAAGGACCATTAAAATCTAGTGCTCACAGTATGCTTAGCCTATGCATGATAACCTAGGTAGAGAATTAATTTAGTTAAGACTTTAATTATTTTATATGGAACTGATAGGAGTTCCTAGAGAAAAGGGACAAAATTTTGAATTTTCCCCATGCCTGTTATGCATGTTCAAAGTGACTATCAGTTCCCAACAGTGGTGAGGAATGCTGACCAAAGAAAGTCAAGGATTATGGGGGAGTTAGTATTCACTTTGAGTATAAAAAGATGTTGAACCATGAGGGAGCAAGCATTCATCTTGAGGTAACTCTAATCTAAATATTTTATTTATATAACTTTTCGCCCAATTAAATACCATTGATCAAAATGGGGGAGATTATTGAACCCAGCATAAGTTAGACTGACTCAATGGATGACTTAGTAGTGCTTAAGGTTTTGATCATTTCAATTAAGTTAAGTTTGAGATAATTAAATCAATATTGATATTAAAACAAATAGTCTAAGGTTTTATGTGAGTAATTGAATTCAAGGGTAGAATTTCAAGTCTCCATTGACCTAACTATTTGGTTTTAACTCTGAGTTGTTTTGGGGTAAGCTATGAACTAAGTTCACTAACTAAATATTGTTCACTCAGCACTTGATATTTAGATTGCATTTCACTATGCCTAGTTGATTACTCTTTTCGTTGAGTTAATTTTGTTTCCAGTAAGCGATGACCATTCCACTTAAGGAAAAATGGAATCTTGTTTTTTGTCTTGCAACTTTTACAGACATTAATGAAAGATGTCATAAAAAAGACAAAAGCAATTAATGACGTGACAAAGATAATAGCCCATCGCAGATAAACGATAAAGTTTTTTCGGAGAAAATCTGCGAGAAGACAAAGTCAATTTGGATTGAAGAAGTGTGTATCTCCTGCAAATGTGTGACTCTGCAAGTGTGTCAGATTAATAGAAGGAATGGGAAAATGACACGTAAGTCAGTGCAAGTTCTCTCTAATGGATTTCTAGCATTAAATGTGAAACATTCAAATTTACAGCTGTGATTCAATCTGTTTCTTAATAGATTGATTTCTATCTCAAAACAGTGTGATTCTATCTCCCAATAGATCGATTTGAAGAAGCAACAGGTGGATAGTTGAGTTGTCAAATTGTAGAAGATGCCAAGTTCAATGCTATATTCTTGATTTCAGCTATAAAAGGAGCAAGAAGGAAAGCGTTAGAACTTGGTGAATACACCTGAATTTTGAAGAAGGTAAAACTCTGTCAATTTCCAAGCTTTAAAGAAATTCAATCAAGAAAGAACTACTCAGCGAGAATCTGCTTTGCAACAAGAGAGAACAGAATAGATCAATAGAACTATAATACTTGATTATTGAAACTGGATCAATGGTTCTATAAGTTGAATCCACCTCTTGTTTAGACTATGTTGAGTTGTTGGTAGAAGAAGGTATTCTACTTAGCTGGTGCATGATTACAGTGAAAAGGGTACTCAGTTGTAACTGGGACACTCTATAAAAGGCTTCTCCGCCTAGGGTAAAGGAGTTGATATTAGTGAATTAAAGCCAAGCCACTCTCTTGGGACTGAATGTAAGAATAGGTTGTCGAACCATTATAAAATCACTATGTTCTTTACTTTGTGTTGAAGTTTTTCTCAATTTTTGTTTAGCCCGCTGACCTACTCAGTGAGGATGTCTTAATCGCAAAAAAGTTACATGTATTAATCTAGCAAGTCATTCACCTCCCCTCTAACTCACTAAGTGTACGCATAAGGACCAACACCCTCAAATGGCAATGACCAACATGAAGTTGTGGGTGAAGTTAACCCACCCCCACCGAGTTAAACACTCAAAGAGTACAGTAGACCTTCAACCGAGGGATGCTCATCTTCTATTATGATACCTAATGAGGGGAATAACCCATTTGAGATCAAGGCCTTCATGATTCAAATGCTCCAAATATCCGTTCAATTTGGAGGTTTTCCAAGAGAAGATCCTAATGCACGCATCTAAGAGTTTGTGACTATGTGTGATACCTTCCATAAAAATCAAGCAATTTTGGATGATGTCATAAGACTCAAACTTTTTCCCTTCTGCATACGGGATAAAGCTAAAAATTGGCTAAAAAATATTCAGGCAGATCCTTAAGGACTTGGGAATAAATGGCACAAGCTTTTCTCAAAAAATACTTCCTACCAAGGCAAGTAATCAAAATCAAAAATGAGGTGACTCATTTCATGAAGGAACCAGATGAATCCCTTACCGAAGCATCGAAAAGATATAAGGAGATGTTCGGGTGCCAAATCATCAAATTTTACTCTGGATGCAAATTCAAACTTCTATAATGGATTGCATGATCAACACAAAATCCAGATTGAATCCGCAGTGTGGCTAAAAGAGCTTGCCCCATAAGAGCTTTATAAACTCATTGAAAGGTTGGTTAACACCAGCTACAAATGACACTCGGTTTAGGAAGAAAGAATCAAACATAAGGAGTTGAAATTTGTTACAAAACTCTTTGAGAAGATAGATCTGATTGTGAAGCAACTTGGCAAGCAAAACATCTCGACAATCTCAAACATGCAAGTAGTTTGTGATTTCTGTGGTGGCAACCATAGAAATATTAACTGTAATACTCGTCTTACTCAAAAAGAGTGTGATTATGGTAGGAACAATTAGAGGAATAATCGTTTCTCAAAGACCTACAATCCAGGCTAGCGCAACTGTGATGTGTTATGGTCAAAAATATGTGGATTTCCCTTGGCACCTTGCTATGGGGTACACTGGGGTTTGGTTTAATTTAAGCGTGATGGAATCATTTAGTTCAAGTTTACACATTTTAACCAATTTTACAGAATAAAAGAATCAAGACCCAAATCTCAATACACATGATAAAGTCACCACCCAAGTTGTCTACTTGGGAAAGAGTTTTGGTACGGTTCCCATTGGGCAAGAGAGTTTTGGATCAGAGATTCGGATATCAGATGAGTCACTTATTTTTCATTTAGTTAATTCAAAATTACATTCGCCGCATAAAATCATTTCCTTTTCATAGTTTGGGGAATGATTATGGAAACCCTATTTTTCTACACTCTTTCACACACGATTCATGCGTTTACAGTTTATAACAAAGCACAAACATTAAAAAAAAGGGGGAGTAAAAATTAGGACCGAGGTAAAATGGGGGAATTGCAAGAGAAACTATACATTTGTTCTAAATTATAAAACAAAATAAATAAGTTCTCCTGCATGAAAACGTTAGCATAGTTACGGCATATCATAAGTCACCATTTTGTTAGGATAAAGGTGATTATGTTAGCATGGCAGTTTTGCGATAGATAGTGCACGAATGGCTTCTAGGATCGAAAAGAAATAACGGGACTTCAATGTATTCTATTATGAAAATAAATTTTAACTTTTCATAGGTTGATTTTTCGGATTATTAATGAAGCTGATCGCATGGAAAATGGTGATTTTAAGTTCATTTTACAGATAAAAAGGGGAAATGGCATTCTACCTTGGGGGCTAGCACCTATACGGATGAGGGACACCCGTATGAGTAATAGGGGGACCCGTTTGGGTTCTATTAGGACCCAAACAGAACTTCATTTCTAATTAGAACAGAAAATATTTATAGAAAAAGAACTAAATAAAAATAGGATTTCCTTCCATATAGATATGGCGCACCAATTCAGTCTCCCTAGGGATATAAAGGTGCCAATAAGGCCCATATGGGTCAGGACCATACCTAGAATAGAGTAAAGGATAGATCAAAGAAAATAAATGAAAATGACAATAAAATAAGTGGAAAGTGAGTCTCTTTGAAACTCAGGAGCGTACCTTTACACCGTGAACCCACTTTGAAGTGATCCCAATACCGAAAGAGAGTCTAGCCAAAGTAGATGATGAAATGATGTATTTTAGGATTGTTTTAGGTGAGTGTTTGTATGGACAGAACCTCCCTATAATCCTAAATATGAGGCTAAAAAGGAATAAAATATGGACAAAACTAATGTAGAATAGTTTTCTCCCTATTTTATAACTTCTATACCTCTTCTATACCCTTTCTATTACTATAAAATTGCTACAAAAATTATATATAAATTTTCTAGAATAGTTTTAACTTGGCTCCTCTTTAAAGTGAGGCAAAAGGCCTCTACTTATTGGAGAAAATCGAGTCTGACCGCAGTAAAGATAATTCATGACTGAATGTGGTATGATTGCAATCAGACCTATCTGATTGCTCACAAATGGGACCTGCATGGGTGGGGTGGACTCGTATGGGTCCCTCTTAGGCATGCAGAGGATTCAGGCCATATGGGTGAACTTGTGGACCCGTACAGGTTCCTAAAGGTAGTCTAGGTCTCCAATCTCTGGCTTAACTCATATCTATTCTAGTAGGAACACCTCTGATGGATAACACCTTGCATTATATAGCTCTTATCATCGTGTCGTGAGAAAGACCATTAAAATCCAGAGCTCACAGATTGCCCCTCATGGGATCACTATAGATACAGATCTATATGATCTCACGATATGAGCGAGGGTTTAAGAATCATACCTGAGATGATGATACGGGTGCATTCTTTTCTTAAGGTAAACTCCTTTCCTTGGTGTGCGTATCTCTTTCTTAAGGCCGGTGACTTTACTTTGACCGATGCTGGTGTATCCTTTTCCTAAGGTAGATGACTTCTCCTTATATCTTTTCTTAAAGGAGATCGACTTTCCAGGTTGATAATGCATCCCTTTCCTAAGGTGAATGATTCTTCTGCTAATGGTGTACCCCTTTTCTTAAGGCGGATGACTCTCCTACTAATAGTACATCTCTTTCCTAAGGCGGATGACTTCTCCTCATATTGCCTTATTAAGGCGGATCAACTTTCCAGCTGATGGTGTATCCTTTTCCTAAGGTGGATAACTCTCTTACTGATGGTTTATCCCTTTCCTAAGGTGGATGATCTTGTGTTGGGGATTTTTAAGTTACCTGTTAATAGATAATAAAAACATTGTGTTAGTTACTGCCTAAAATGATACATCATAATTCTTGATTTACTTTATGATGAATAAAAAAATTTTCCCTTCAATCAAGAATGAAGATTCGTGGATGGGGGTTGGCCTCTGAATGAACAGAAAATTGGGTTAAGAAATGTTGGGTTTGGCCCAACTATTTTAGGCTAAAATGCCCCTAGGATGATGCCCTTTGGTGGTATCCCTCAGTAGGATGCCCCTATGGTGTCGGAAGATGGCGGGATGCCCCTTGACTGATTCCACTACTGGGGAATGGGGTAAGGCTCCTTTATAAATTCCGGTGCTAAGAAGATGTCTCCTAGAATGACTTGTCTGTTGGAGAAATTCCTTATGCTCGGGCGAACTTGCACATAAAAAGTATCCATATTAGTAACTGATCTGAAATTGCATACCTTGATTCTTGGTTGACTTTGTGTAAATAAAAATTTTTTCCCCTTCAATCAAGGATCAAGGTGAGGTAGGGGTTTTGCCCCTGATTTCACTAAAATAAGTGGTTTAAGAGAAGCGGGGTTGGCCTCAATTTAGGTTTAATGTGGCCATGCTGCTGGGAAGAGCTTATTCGGCTTAAAACTATTTTGTATTGGAAATTTGGGACCCATATGAGTAGGTTATGGCACTTGGGGTCCTGTACGGGTATGGGGGACCTGTACAGGTGGCGTCAGGGCAGTTTTAAAAATTTAAATAATCCCTTGTTCCCTCTTTTATAAAAAGTCTGAAATTTCTTTCCAGTTTCGACAAATTCCTTCCAAAATCAACCTAAGATGTACAAAAAGATCTGAAAGATGGGTCATTTCACCCTCCAGCGCGAGAATTTACCTCGAGTGGGGGATTAAAAACTCCGGGAATGTCCAGTGGCCATTAGTTATTCTTTTTAGGAGGGAGACTCTTTCCTCGGGCTCACACCTACCTCCGAGGTGCCCTTGATTCCTTCCCCTTCTTCTCACGCTTCTAAATTACAAGTCGCTTAATTTCCACACTTTTTCCATTTTTGCGATTTTTTTGAATTTCTCCGATTTTGGTATAAATTAGGTGGTTTTAGAGCCTTGAACCAAGCCTAATGCATGTAACTTTAGTCTAGGAGCTTTTAGGATAGTTTTGGTAAAAATTGGATGAATTTGGATTATTCAGGAATTTTTAGCCCACTAGGCTGTTTGCAGGGGACCTGTACGGGTCCTGTTGATGGTGCTCTTAGTCCCGTATGGGTGAGGTAGACTCATACGGTTCCTTCTTCCTAGGACAGAATGTCTGAAATTCCATTTTTTGCAACTTTTTTCTGATTTTTTGATTCGCCCACTGTATTCTAACCTTGTTAAACTAATGTTTTATCTCCGTAGTTCTCGTATAAGACTATAGGAGCTCTAAGCTTCTGCAGAAAGTGGTAGGAGTAGATTCAGAGTTCAGGGGACACCAAGTTGTTGGCTCGTATTGATTCCTTTTGGTTTACTAACATCATCCAAGCCATTCCTCAAGCGCTGAAGACGGTTGCCCTTAGAGCTATATCAACCTTGACAGAGAGATGGTCGGAGATGACTCATACCTTCCATTTGTAGATTAAGGAGGTCACCATCACCCCATCTGATTTACGCACACTCATTAGGCTGAGCTAGGAGGGAGCTATATATTGGTCCATGTGCGACTGTAATTAGGGTCAAAGGGGGGTAAATGACCCTTTTTTTAGATTACTGAACTTTTGACTGGTCAAGTGTAGCATGTAGTTTTATGTTCCAAAGTTATAGGATTCGAATGATGCATGTATTAAATGATATGAATTTAATGTAAAAGTTGAAGGTAAAGGAAATCAAACATAGTGATTTTTATACTAATTCGGCCCACCCTACATCCAGTGCCCAGAGTTTTATCCTCCAAGCTTAATCCATTAGTGTGATTTCTTTTGCGGGCAGAAATCATGCCTTTATAGTTGTCTTCGGAAATTCCTTCTCCTTCGGATGTAGTATATACCACCAAACTAATCCCTATCCTGGTTGAGTCCTTTATAGCTTGTCTCCGCAGAATCGCCTTTCTTCCGGATGTAGGATATACAACCAAAAGCACCAACTTCTGGTTGAGTCCTTTGTATATTATCTCTGGAGGATGACTTCTCTTTCGGATGTAGGATATACCACCAAAAGCTTTGATTTCTGGTTGAGTCCATTCTCTTTAGCAGGGTATACAACTAAACTACCCAAGTCTAAGCTGAGTCCTACAATGATATACCACTCAAACTCTCCAGTTCAAGCTAAGTCCCAATCTCACTACTCACCCAAGTAGGAGATCTTACACCTTTATTTTGATAAAGTTTTGGTTTTGAATTCCTCAATTTTATAATCTCACTTGGGAATTCTTACAAATAGAATTGAGTAGTTTGTTCTTTTAGGGATTAAGTCACTGATTGTGTGTCAATTTCTGAAATATAGTAGCTTCTAAAAAATAATCAGTATTTTCTCACTTGGTAAAGCTTCTCTTTTATAGGCTTGGATGGTAGAAGTAGTTGTTGGTTAAGGTTGAATCTTCACCATTGATCAGATATGAAGTGGCGCTTCCGGAGCCATTGATTGGTCCATTAGACTCATTGATGGGCTCGTTTGAAAAATTAGGATTGCCGAGATAAAGGTGTCAATCATCGTTTATTTGGAATTTTATGTATAGCCACATTTTGGTAGCTTTATTAGTTTTTTTAAGCTCCACGCATCAAACCATTGGTCTAGGTTAAATGGTTGTTGCCTTATTCTCTCTCCATGTCAGTCCTTTTGGTGTTTTTCTAAAATAGTGCAAGCTGTCACTTTTTCATTTTCCAAGGTAATTTTGACTTATGACCATTATTGGGGGAAATAAAATATTTGAATTTTGAGTCTTTCGGAGGTCTTCAGACTCATACTAATTCCAGATGCTATTAATGGTGATCTATTTCGAATGCAGTCTTCAAGGGGTTAGAAGTTTGTTTCCTTTCCAAACTCTAACAGGATGCTTTTGATCTTGACTTCCTTGAACCGGATTAGGTGAACTTAGGGCTTGGAAGATTGTCTCTTCTAGACTTTGGTCTAGATGCTCCCTTTTTATACTTGGTGGCTTATTTTATTCCGCCTATAGTCCGGATGCTTCCTTTTTTAATAGGATTAGTTATTATGATTTTTGTTTACTTTAAAACCTTTAGATCCGGATGCTTTCTTGAGGTTTTTGCAAAATCTTCTGTATAATTAATTTCCAGCACCCTCCCCCATTTTGATGGAAACAAAAACCTAAGAACAGAAGCATATTAATATGGAAAGATGAGCTAAGTATGATTCTTGATACTAAGTCATTTGCAATTTTCTCCCCCATAGTTCTAGTATCATAACTCCTCTAATATTTTTGCATTCAGGCTTCTAATATTTTCTAGTACAATTGATGATTGTACTTTAGAAGCAATTTTGATAATGTGTTTTCACTATTTAACTTTTTTTGCTAACAAGTGTTAACATCAATGGAGCACATGATTACAAATACAGAAGATTATAAGTGAGCAAATGACTACATATGACATAGCTAGCTATTACAGATGATTTACAAATAGTGAACACCTAACCTATGACAACTTCTTCTCTCCAGCTTCTCTTTTTCCTGCTATTGATCTTTTTCTCCCTTTTTTTCTGCATCAACCTGGGGAACAATTTCAATAAATTTCTAAATGTTCCATTGCCTTTTCCAGGCTCTGGATAGGAGTGTATGATCTGGATTCCCTACCAGCTTCTGCTCTATAATTTTATCTATTGTGGAAGGCACAATATAGATTGGCTTGAGAGATTTCTGAAGTGCAGCATATGAGTTTGTTATATAGGGATGCATCTTAATAGTATACTCTTAGTCTTCTTCATCAAAATAGGGAAACATCCCCTTGATCAGCACTAGCATGCACTTGTAGCCTCCAAAACTTGTATGCTCTATGTGTTGAACTAGTTGCTGGAAGAACGGAAGAAGTAGGCTCTCATAAACGAATCTAGTTGAGATAGAGGTAGGTAGATGGTGCATTTAGACTGAGATTTAATAGTGATGATCCAAGTTATTGGATTTCCTCCGTGACTATTTTAGCATTATTATGGAAGCTATCATTTAGATGTCGGGGCTCTATATTAGATGCATCTTGCCAATTTTTGATGGTTTTATCTGTGGAGAGGAGATCAATTTGAAATTCACTTCCAATGTCCTCCGCTGCTTTTTCTAAAATAGTTGGCAAGTCAATCTTGATGAACTTAGTGAGCTGCTCCTTTAACTCTTGATGCTTAATTGTGAGAGAGTTGATTCTAGAAGATGTGGTGTTTAATCCTTGAGTGATAGAAGTGGAAATTGGGTTTAATAGTTCTGCCAATGTTTTCCTCATGAAGTCCTTGAATTCCCTTTTCATATCATCTATAGTAGATCTGATATTCTCAAGGACATCATCTTTGCAAGATTCAACTTCTGTTATAGCTTTGGTATTAGCAGTTTTGGCTTCAAAAAATCATTTGATATATGCTCCACAGCTATATTTCCTTTAGTGATTGCAAAGTTTGCAATCTGCTCAGTATTAAGAATGTCTTGCACTTTCTACTCAACCTTAGTCGGCCTACTCCGGATACTCTCCAATTCAGTAATCAGATTTAGAGGAATTTGGAGACTTTAGGTAGAGGACTCAATCTTTCCCAGTCTAGTATAGATATCCTGGAGTATAGGCTCAAGGCTGGATTCTTTACTCTCCTTTTCTTCAGTCGTTGCTTCTTTCGATAGTTGCCAGGCCATTTTTTAGTTTTTTAGCTTTTATTGTTAGTTGAGATGGAGTATTGATTCTTGGCCTTAACTTGAATGAGCTCATTAGTGAGAAGTTGGGGCTAGAGCTGCCTTCATCATTTTCATCACTTTCTACTTTACTATTCTCTCTCTCATCAATACACACATCTTTTTCTTCCTCGTCTTCCTGATCATCCCTTTGCATCGTCGGATCCTCTAGAATGTCCTCGCCCATTGAGATAGCTAGAGTAGCATCCTTATTGGGACTCAATTCCCTCCTCTGGAGCACTTATCTCCAGGATAGGCTTATCTTCCTTGAGTGCATTGTGATGTTCATTTGCACCCAAGTTGCCATGGTTTTCCACAGTTCCATCAGATTCAATAATATTAGCATTGAGATCAATGCTTACCTCTATATTTTGCTCTATAGGGATGACTGCTTTCTCAATTTGAATTTCTACTATTTGAATTTCTACTGGATTTTGAATAATGGCAGCTTCATATCCTTCTTCAATTCTCTCAGCAGTAAGAAGTGATTCTAAAAAAGGTTGAGATCGTGGTTGGAGGTTTAGTTCATTAATAATTTCCTCTCCAAATCCTCTACATAGATGTTAGATGCCCGAGGGTGTTACAAGAATTGATGGGGCAATGGTTGATGAAGGATCATCTATTTTAGTTGCTCCAAATAAGCTTTTAGGTCTTTCAATCACTCCAGATGAGCCTCTAAGTCCATTTAGTGCGAGAGCCAAATCAATGATTTGCTAATTTTCCTTAATGGAAGCCCTCTTAGCAGGTAGTGCTTGAGAAAAGGTGGGACCCCTCTTAACTAACTTACTTTTAGGCTTCAGTGAAGCCTCTGGTTCATTCTCGCTTTTACTGCTAGAGGCTTGTTCTTCTTCCTGATCTTCAGGTTGCTTACTTTTCTTAATAGTTATCCTTACGGTCCTTCTTCTACGCTTAGGGGATTAAGGCGGATTTGGTTTAGGGTGATGGTATTCTCAATTTCCTCTTCTTCCATATGCTCAAGGTCAATCTTCTTTTGAGCCTTGGATCTTGCAGTCCTTGGCCTTTTAACAGCCGGGGCTTTTTCAATAGTTCCTTCAGTCTTCCTTACTCCATACTTTTCTTGCCTTTCCCTCTTTTGCCTCAAGGCCTTTTCCTCATTCCATTTTTCATCAAAAGAGAGTTTCACAAAGTTCTTTTCTAGTATTGCCTTCCCTTCAACTGATTCCTCTCTGGTGAGATTATTCTAATTTTTAAGCAAGATCTTGGTGATTAGAGCTCCATGGGAGAATTTGTGTTGCTTTAGGCAACGGATGAGTAAGACTGGAATGTTTACTAGACTGCTTTCATTCCAGTGTTGTATAATATAGTGCTAGAAGGCTGAGGCAGTATTGACACTTCCCTTCCTGATGAGAATTAGTCTGGCCATCATAAACTGAAGTACCCTAGGTATTTGTGGCTAGAGAGTTAAGAAGTTATCCCCAAAGTAACGTTCTCGAAGCCACATCATGGGATCATACTTAATGCCTTGCTCATCCCTATCAGTTCTTAGTAAAACTCCCTCATTCTTCATATTGAAATGAGTTGTAAAGAAATCAAGAGTGATGGTGATGACCTTTCCTTTTACTTTTGTACGAAGAGCATCATGGAAGGAGTAGGCTCTCAGGTTCTTATAGAATTCCTCAATAAGAGAAGGGTAGGTAGGGTTGTTCATCCTAAGGAAGACCTCTAAATGTTGGTCTTTTATGAGGATTTTGGAATAAGGTTCAGTGATTAATAACTATTCATCTCCCCGATGATCGGAGGGGACTATGGAATCTGAACTTTTGAACTTTAAGGGAATGAAGGCCTTATTATGAAGATCATCCTCCTGAAAGATGTTCTTAGGAGGAGGAAGAAAGGTTTGGTTTTTTGGGTTGGCCATTTATGAGTTTTAGAAGAAGATTTGAAAGGTTTTAAAGTTTCTGTAGATATTTTTGCAAGGTAACAATAGGTAGTTGCTCGCGTGAAGAGGACTGTGATTTTGGGGGCTTTTATAGAGTTTTGAAGTTGAGGGCATTTGGGTAATCCGGAAGTAGTTAAATATAACTTGGATTGATGTATTGGTAGTTAAATTTGGAGAGAGAAGTTAACGGCGTGTAAATCGGAGAATTAGAACAGTTTTATTCCATTTATAACTGTTGCAACTTATCGCGCGTGGACTTGCTCAATAAACGTTTGAAATTCAAAAATGTGAACAAATACCTTTTTCACTCTTTTCCTACCATTTGTCACTCATGTCTGCTTAGTTGGGAATATTCTCTTCAGATTCAGAATTGATTGACTTCTCTTTTTCTTCTTCATAGTTAGCTGCATATTTGTCTACCGGAGTTTGCTTTAGTTCAGATTGGATCTTTCACTTGCCTCCTTGATTCTGTGGATATGATCTTCACCAAAGGATTTAGTAAAAGACTTTTGCTCTTCGCTCCTCTTGTTGGAATATCCATCAGGACCATATTCCCTTCTAATTTGTAGCTCCAAGTGTGATACTTTCAATCATACCATTTCCCCTTTTTCTTCTTGTCAAGCAGTGGTGTATCAATTTTCCCCGGATGCAATTTTTGGATATAGGAGATGAAGTGTGCTTCCTATATTAAGCTCTTAGTGGTAGCTCCTTTTCAGAGATTTACTAACTTGTACCAAAACGTCCAGGATGTGCCAATAGTTGATTCTTCTGTATGAGATGATACTAGATTCCTTATATCATTTTTAGTGAATCAATCTTGTTCTTCTTGTATGGCCATCATCTTAAGCTCTTTCTTCTATTCCTTGATCACTACTAAGTTTAACTTCAGCATTTTTGGATGTGTTTGAAAGTTGATCCAAGTATATGGTGATTCCATAATCCTTTTCTTTGCTCCTACTTGTTTGAACAGGTTCTAGAGCTCTTGTTGATTTTGCTTTTATCTGGAACTGTGTCATCAAGACCTTGATCTTTGATTATCTCCACAGCTTCTTTTTCTATCCTTCTTTTGAGTTAGAATGATGTGGACTTTTTCATCACCATTTATATACCTTGAATATCCACAACCAGAGTTATATTGGATGATCTTGAGTGGATTTAAGGCATTCCTGCAAGATAGATAAAGTGGAATTGGGTACCCAATCAAATTTGGGTCCTCTCGGGTTAATAATCATTTCTGGCCATGGATTGGTATCATAATAACTATTTTTATATCTATATATTTTAGTTACATGATTGTTTTTACCACAAAACATTCATTCGGGTATTGGTCTTTTTTGCTTAAGCTTCTCTTCAATCTTCCAGAGATCCTTCTTTCCATAGTATTTGGAGTATCTTGCTTTTGATAGATGTAGCTTTGATTTTCTAGTTTGTATCCGGTAGTTGACTAGAGGATTGATCTTCACTCTATGATTTTTCTTCCTTTGCTTGGCCATTAGATGATCCTAAGTCATCACACCTTTCTCCTTTTAAGGTGGAGCAGTGTATTTATTTATGTGTGGTTGTATCCTCATAACCCCCCCCCCTTTTCTTTTTGAATAATTGTATATCTCTGTGCTTGGGGTTGTTTGCTGATATTCCTTCCTCTTTAGTGTGAAGGATCTAGCTTTCTTCTGGTAACTGGCTTTGAAGTGCTTTCATCAGGGCTAGTTCCCTATCTAGCCTAGTTAGATTTGCACTCAATATTTAAACTTGATTTCTTAAGAAATTTTCTTCAACAATATTAATGTGCTTTTCACTTCTTATTAGATTTATATCTTGTGATATTGCCTCAGCATCTTCAGCTAGCTCTATCAATTTTCTTTGAAGAGATTTGATTGCTTTTGCATTCTTCTTTACGTTTTTTATCACAATTCCTAGAGCCCTAGCAAGTTTAATGTTAGAAAAAGAGTTAGAGTGAGAGTTTACCTCCATACATGCCGACATAGATTCTGATTCATTTATTGACTCAGGAATTTGTTGAGTTGTTTTTCTTCAGGACGATTCTGCCTCCGGTTCAGCTATTTCCATAAACACACGATTTGAAGTTTCCATTTCATTTGATGTTGATGAGCTACTACTTTCCTCACTGTTGCTCCAGGTAGCTACCATTGCTTTTCTCTTGTGTTTCTTTTCTTTATTGAGCACAAGAGACATTGTTCTAAATTGTCCTTTCTCACCACACTCAAAGTAGGCAGTTTCATTTTCTTGATCCTTTATATCCTCTAGATACTTTTTGTATTTGTCCCTTTCAGAGCTTCCTTCATTTCTTCTTTTCGAATCATACTTTCTAGGATTCTCTCTTGACTCTCTTTCTCCTTTCCTCATGAATCTGTTGACTTTTTTGGTTAGCATAGCCATCTCTTCTTTGTTGTAGGGAGATTCTTTTGAATTCCTTTTTGTTCTAGATACTTTCTGGGATTCTCTCTTGACTCTCTTTCTCCTTTCCTCATGAATCTGTTGACTTTTTTGGTTAGCATAGCCATCTCTTCTTTGTTGTAGAAAGATTCTTTTGAATTCCTTTTTGATCCGGATAAGACTGATCCGGATGAATTTGCCTTAAGAGCAATCCCTTTCTTGTCCTCTTCTAACTTATTTTCTTGTTAGTTGTATCTTTCTAGAGATAGCTCCTGATTTAGGACATTACCAATGAGTTCATCGTAGCTATAAAATTTCAATCTATGGGCTTCCTCAATGGCAGTCTTTTTATTGTCCCATTCTTTTATGAGACTCTAGAGTATCTTCTTCACCATTTCTTCTTTTGTAACCTCCTTTCCTAGCTTCTTCACTTCATTCACTAGATTTGTGTATCTAGTGTTCATATTGCTGATAAATTCCTTAGGTTCCATCTTGAATGTCTTAAGTTTTTGCTGGAGGAGATCAATTTTGGCTTCCCGGACCTTTCTTGTTCCTTATAGGTTACCTCAAGTTTTTGCCACATTTCTTGAGCAGTTTTGTAGCCTAAGATCCTATTAAATTCTGCTGAACTCAAGGCACAATGAAGTATGTTAGTACCATTTGCATTTTCATGCAACCTTTTATAGTCATTTTCATCCCATTGGCTTGATGGTTTTCTAGTGGTAACACCTTCAACCTCAATGGTTTGAATATAAGGGCCATCCTTTACGGCCATTAATGCTTGCATGCTTTGAGCTTGAATGAAATTCTTCATTAGGTTTTTCCAGAATGTGTAGTGTAATCGGTGAAGAGTGGAGGACGGGGTAATAGACATACCCTCCGAAAGAAGTTGTGAGTTACTGAAACTCATTTTGATTCTTTGAATAAAAAATGGACCTTTAGCTCGAGATTGTTAGATCTCTGATTGTGAGCACTTTCTCTAATACCACTTGTTGTTCCATGTGCGACTATAATTAGGGTCAAAAGGGGGGTGAATGACCCTATTTGCAGATCATTGACTGGTCAAGTGTAGCATGCAGTTTTACATTCTGAAGTTAAGGGATTCGGATGATGTAGGTATTATATATTATGCATTTAATGTGAAAGCAAAAGGTGAAGGAATTCAAACACAGTGATTTTTATACTATTCAGCCCTGCCTACGTCCAGTTCCCGAAGTTTCCTCCTCCAACCTTAATCCACTAGTGTGATTTCTTTCGCGGGAAGAAATTAAGCATTTACAGTTGTCTCTAGAAATTTCAACTCCTCCAGATGTGGGATATACCACCAAACTAATCCCTAGCCTGGTTGAGTCCTTTGTAGCTTGTCTCCATAGAATCTCCTTTCTTCCAGAAGTAGGATATACCACCAAAAGCACCAACTTCTAGCTGAGTCCTTTGTATGTTATCTCTGGAGGATGACTTCTCTTCTAGATGTAGGATATACCACCAAAAGCTCTGACTTCTGGCTGAGTTCTTTCTCTTTAGCAGGATATACCACTTAAACTACCCAAGTCTAAGTTAAGTCCTACGGGGATATACCACTCAAACTCTCTAGTTCAAGCTAAGTCCCAATCTCACTACTCACCCAAGTAGGAGAACTTACACCTTTATTTTGATAAAGGTTTGGTTTTGAATTCCTGAAGTTTACAATATCACTTAGGAATTCCTACAAACAGGATTTAGTGGTTTGTTCTTTGAGGGATTGATTCACTGATTGTGTGTCAATTTCTTCATTATAGTAGCTTCTAAAAAACAAACAGCATTTTCTCACTTAATGAAGCTTCTCTTTATAGGCTTAGCTGATAGATGTAGTCGTTGGTTAAGGTTGAATGTTCACCGTTGATCAGATATGAAGTGGCGCTTTTGGATCCATTCATTAGTCAGTTAGACTCATTGATTGGCTCATTTGAAATAATAAGATTGCCGAGATGAAGGTTTCAGTCGTCATTTATTTAGGATTTTATGTGTAGCCAAATTTTATATAGCTTTGTCAGTTTTTTTATCTCAATGCACTATACCATTGGTCTAGGTTAAAAAGGTTGTTGCCTTTTTCTCTCTCCATGTCAGTCCTTCCAGTGTTTTTCTAAAATAGTGCAACCTGCCACTTTTCTTTTTCCAAGGCAATGTTGACTTATGACCATTATTAGGGGGAAATAGAATGTTTGAATTTTTCCCCCGTTCATAGAGATGAGTCTTCCGAATGTCTTTAGACTCATTCTAATTTCGGATGCTATTCAATGGTGATCTATTCTGGATGCAATCTTCAAGGGGTTAGAAGTTTATTTCCTTTCAAAATTCTACCAGGATGCTTTTGATCTTGACTTCCTTGAACAAGATTACGTGAACTTAGGGCTTGGAAGATTGTCTCTTCTAGACTTTGGTCCGGATGCTCCCTTTTTGTAATAGTGGCTAGTTTTGTTCCTCATATAGTTTGAATGCTTCCTTTTTTAATAGGATGAGATCTTATGGTTTTTGTTTACTTCAAAACCCTTACATCCGAGTGCTTTCTTTTTGTTTTGGCAAAATCTTATGGATAATTGATTTCCAGCACTATCCTCTATTTTTTATATCTACGCTGACTGATGGCACTCCCTACCTGAGGTAAAGGAGTACATAGAGATATTGCTTGGGCTTCATTCTGGGGGGAAGGACGAGCTCAAGTATGGAGAGCTACATGACTACTAGATTGGGTAACCGAGCCCTGTTGCTGAGGGGAGGAGGGATCAACATGCCCGATCCTTCTTGCTAACCTTCCTCTCTACCGTCTTCTTTCATGTCTACTCCAGTAATCTTAATTATGGATTACTCTCATGTATCGAGGATCTTGCCATTGTACTAGGCTAGAACTGGTGTCGGGCCATCCTGGTACAACTGTATTATAGGCTAGATGTTGGGGTTCAAGGCAAGCAGTCTAAGCTTAAGCTCTACCACCTGATTCTTTTGGTAATTTCTGAACTTTATCCTTTGTGCTTTAAACTTTTATTTGAACTACTTTACGATTGACTTTGATACAATTTGTAGATTTGGGCCTTCGAGCACCGGTTCTTCCCAGCCCGGGCTTGTCTGGTCAGCCCGGGACTCCGCACATTAATGCTCAGTGGATGGGGCCATAGTAGTAGAAGGTTGGGATAATAGTTGATTATAGGGAATTCCTTCGCCAGCTTCAATCTGCTCGGGTAAACTTTCTTATGCTAAACTTGTGATTTACATTTTAGTAAACCATTAGCACAAACGGTATTTAGAAGGTTAGGGTACTTATAGTGCATTTACTTTGTAGGTCATTTATGACCCGTGGGAGAGGATGGTCATCCATGATGACAATGAGCTTATATCAACGGGCATGGATGATGACCGCTCTATTCTGGAGTCACCACTCTCCTTAGAGTGGTGTTTCAGGGAGATGGTCTGCAGCTAGCAGACGAGTGTAGTGGTGGAGAGGTCAATCCCTTCCCCAATCCCTATGGGGGTCTACTAGCTACATCTGATGCCTAATATGGACCAAGGGCTATATTTGCTAGGTGTGGGGGCCTGAGTGGAGTCAATAGATGGCTCATATATTACATTCATCGAGTCCTCGCTCCTTCTGCCCTTTGATAGGATCCACTATGAGCATGTCCCCCTTGAGTTCCACTACGGGGACAATGACGATGACGACAACGATGACAATGAGGATGGAGTAGGGGTGATCGCAGGGGTCCCTTTATAGTTTAAACATTAAAGGCATGTCTAGGCCTGCCACTTCTTCTACTCAGGTATTTCCTTGACTCAAGCTTGGTGCATTCATTTATTGCTTTCTAAACATAACTATGAACTTGAGCATGAATGACTATTATTGTAGCCTTCCGCTTCCACGCGGAAGAAACCTACTACTGCCACCCTTGCTAACCTTGATCCGCTGGTGAAGTGATCTCATGCTTCTAGGGAGGTGAGAGAGGGGGTCTTTCAGACTGACCTAGACACTTTGTTCTAACTCCTCAACCATTTGGGGAAGAGAGCTATCAGGGAGCTCGAGGAATTGGTCCACACCATCTACTTTGCTCCTTCCAGCTCCACTCATATAAGGAATTTTCAACTTTTAGACCCGTTTTTATGATGATTTCCAGAATTGTTTGGTTTAAACTGATGATTTTCTTTTCAGGTGATTGTGGCTGAGGCAGAGAGGATCACTAGAGGCTTTTTTTTCATCCGAGACTTGCTACTAGCTTAGGATGCGCTAGCCTCGGTGAGTTTTATTTACCTGCAAAATTCAACAAACTATGCATGACATTTACATATGTGTATTAATCTTCAGGTTTTCATTACTGACTCTGTAGGCCATAAAGCACGACAGGTCTACCCGAGAATTGGATGCTTTCGAGGAGCAAGCTAGGTTCTTGGAAGAGTAGCTGCGAGCGGCCACTACTAAGGTTGAGAGGGCCAGAGCAAAGACTACCAGGGCGAGAGCTGAGATGGAGATGTTGCAGGCATAGCTGGCCCGCATGATTGAGAGCAAACAGAAACCTGAGTCGTCTTCTTCTTATTTGTTATTATTTTTTTGTGCTACTTTTTGGTGATTTATATGTGATAACACTTAAGCATGTCTTGATTCACTAGATTCACAAACTCATCTCCATCCAAATCTATGAGCTTAATTCCTCCCTTGCCTAGGACTTTCTTGATAATGAATGGTCCTTCCTAATTAGACCTAAACTTGCCCCTAGCAATAGTGTTGACATGGCATAGCTGCTTGAGAACCAGATCACCCACCTTGAGAGGTTTCTTGGGGTATCTGACTCTACTACTGTAGGCTCAGGCCATGCATTGCCGGTACATCTATAGGTGGTCAAGTACTTTGAGTCGCATCTCTTAATGTTGGTGTGAAAAGAATAGGTCCTTCTCTTTTATGAAAGAAGGAGATAATTTTATTATGGAGGCTTGAGACCATTGTGGTGGGTAAAGGGTTTTCTTCCTTTGGATCAAATGGAGAAAGCATTTTTGGAGGGATATTCTGATGGAAATGTAGGTCCAATTAGGATTGGCGGTGCCTACATTGATAAGGAATGCTCATTTACTGGAAGGATGGGTGTTTCTTATTTTCGAAAGAGGGAGACCACATTTATGGAAGAAATGCCCATTCACTGGAAGGTGAACATTCCTTATTTTGTTGGGAAAGGTGGTGAGTGTCTTTGGTAAGAAATGCCCATTCATTTAAAGGTGTATGGTTTTCCTTTCGAAGGTTTTTGAGCATTGGTGCTCCCCCTTATTTTGATTTTGGATTGGTAAGGTTTTCGATGTTTCCTTTGCTGCTCTTTTGAGGCTCTTGGTCTTCTTTCTTGATGACATGTACCCTTTCCTCCCCTCAGAAAGATAGGCCAAGACCCAAGCCTATCATGTTTGCTAAGCACTTTTCATCTCTCACTCTGGTGATAAGTTTTAACCATTGAGATTTTATGTCATTGCGATGTACTCAAGCTCAATTTCTTCAACAAATATGATAACATTTTTAAGAATGTTGATTTTATGAGTGCAAGGTATCTTTAAGAATGAAATACTCAAACAAGATGTGAAAGGAAAATGCATCAATTTATTCATGATATGCCTTATTAAAAATGTTTGCAACATTATGTTGGGGAACAATGATCTAAAACGTAAAATAGACCGGATCAAGTTTGAAGTAATCAAAACCTAAGAAAAACTTACCCGGATAACTAAATATAATCGGACCTAAGTACAGCAAGACTTAAGTCATTATATCTAGACAACCAAGTTTTCATCAAGTCCAAGACAAGCTTTCAAGTAAAGACTATTACCTAAGAATAAATGGATTAGAATCCGGTTAGAGTTCGGAAAGGAAACAAACTGCTAACTTTCTCATAACAGCATCAGAAAGACAGACTGATTGAAGCTACATCCAGATTGGAAAAATCTGAAGGTATTCGGAAGATTCCATTCAAGACAAAGGGAATAATTTTAAAATAATTCTCTTCCCTCTATTTGGTCTTAGCTGTCATCAAATATCCCTTCCCAAGAAAAGGAAAAAAAGTTGACAGTAGAAAGAGAAAAAGGTAACAACCTTTTTAACCTAGACCAATGGGAATGGCGTGTGGAGCACACGGAATGGACCAATGGCTAAAAGTTTGTGCATCGCAAGAAGCCGAAGAAAACAATCACTGATAACTTTTCAGCCTCAATCCCAAGGATTCAAATGGGTTAAAATTGAGTCTAACGAATTAATCAACGCCTCCGAAAGCGCCATATACAACCTGATCAAGGGTGAAGATTTAATGCAAGCTCAACAACCGACAATGGCTACATTTATGATAGAAGCCTATAAAAGGGAAGTTTCACCAAATGAGAAGTTTGGTTGTTTGATTTACAAAAGCAAGTAACAAAACACAAGGATTCAATCAGTTTACAATCCCTCCAAGAATCAATCTATTCCAAATCTGTTGTAAGGATTCCTAAGTGAGTTATAAACTTAAGGAAATCCAAAACCAAAACCTTTATGAAAAAAAGAGTGTAAGGATCTCCAACTTAGGTGAGTTGTGAGATTAGGATACAACTTAAAGTTGGTGCTTTCAGTGGGAACTTCCTGTAGGACTCAGCTTAGATTAAGCGTAGAAGTCTAAGTGGTATATCCTACTAAAGACTAAAGGACTTAGCTAGGAGTTAGTAGTTCTAGTAGTATATCCTACATCTGAAAGGGGTTACCATCTGGAGATAAGTTGTAAGGCTTGATTCCTGCCAGTTGGAAAGGAATCCACTAGTAGAAAAGCTCGGAGGAAGGAAAATCTGGGGACTACAGTAGGCGGGCCAAACCAGGATAGAATCCTTTGTGTTTGATTTCCTTAACTCTTTATTTATTGCATTATATTATCATAATTACATCATCCGGATCTATCATCCAGATCATAATCAAACACGATACACTAAGACTTTTTAAAGTCTATTCATTTCGTAAAAAAGGGTCATTCACCCCCCTCTGACCTTATAAAGACCCTCACAGGGACCAACAAGTGGTATCAGAGCCAGTGCTTAAACTACAAACTTAACAATCTCGAGCTAAAGGTCTACATATTTTGATTCAAAATCAAAATGAGTTTCCAAAACTCACAGCTCCTTCTGGAGGGTATGTCTATTACCCATCCTTCACTCTTCATCGGTGAACACTACACATTCTGAAAGAACTAGATGAAGAAATTCATCCAATCACAAAGCATGCAATCATGGTTAGTTATTAAAGATGGCCCATATGATCCTACTTATGAAGTAAAGGGTATGACTACCCGAAAGCCATCAAGTATGTCGGATGAGAATGATTTTAAAAAGTTGCGTGAAAACACAAATGCTATTAACATGCTTCATTGTGCCGTTAGTGCAGCTAAATTTAATAGGATATCTTGGTGTGAGACTGGAAAGGAAATTTGGGAAAAGCTGGAGGTAACCTATAAAGGAACTAACGTAGTTAGAGAAGCCAAGCTTGATCTACTCCAGCAAAAGCTTGAAACCTTTAAAATGGAACCAAAAGAATCAATCAGTAGCATGAATACTAGATATACCAATCTAGTAATTGAGATGAAGAGGCTATGAAAAAAATCTCTGAAGTAGAAATGGTAAAGAAGGTGCTCCGGAGTCTCACCAAGGAATGGGATAACAAGAAGACTCCCATTGAGGAAGCTCATGACTTAAATTTCTATAGTTATGATGAGCTCATTGGTAATCTGTTAACTCAAGAGTTATCCTTGGAGAGATACAGCCAACAAAAAAAAAGCCTAGGGAGAAGAAGAAAACCATTACACTTAAGGCAGAATCCACCGGATCAGCTTCATCCAAAGAAGAAGAGCAAATCATTGAATCACTGAGCACCAGAGATCAACTTGCTCTATTGACCAGAAAACTCAACAGATTCATATAAAAGAAAGATAGAAGGAAATCAAGAAAATATAAATCCTGGAAATCAAAAGAAGGTACCTCCAAAAGAGACAGGCCTAGAAAGAATCCGGAAGAAAAGAAGGATCTGGAAAAAGAAGCTGCCTATTTTGAATATGGAGAAAAAGGCCATTTCAGAACAAAATGTCCCAAGCTTAAGAGAACCAAGAAGTTTAAAAAGAAGGCAATGGTGGCTATCTGGACCAACAGTGAAGAAAGTAACAGTTCATCTTCAATAGAAGAAGAAGAGACTGCCAACTATGCATTCATGGAACTGACTGATTTAGAACCCGAGCAATCCGAAAGGAATGCCTCTAAGCAAGAAACGGTGCAAATTGAATAATCAGAATTAGAAACAGCAAACACTGAGGTAAATTCTTGTTCTAATTCTGCTTTTAATTTTGACCTTGCTAGAGCCCTATCTATTGTAATCAAGAGTCTAAAGAAGAATGCAAAAGCAATTAAGTCCCTTAAGAGAGCAGTGACGGAGTTAGCAGAAGATGCTGAAGTAATGGCACAAGACATCAATCTGGTTAGAGCAACCAAGCATATTGATGTTATGGTAGAAAACTTCCTGAGGAATCAAGTCTAAATTCTAAATGCAAATGTAATGGGACTAGATAGAGAAATCAATCTATTAAAAGAAGTGTCCAGGATGAGGCTAGAGGAAAAAGCTGTAAGAAGAGACCATCATCTTCCTGATCAAAGCAGATCACAAAAGTCCCTTAATCAAAGGATGAAGGAGGTTAGTAGGCAACCACAAGCCCAAAGATATATTGCTGCTCAAAAGGGAAAGGCTGAGGTGGCTTACAACCAACAACCTGCCAAACAAAGAAGAAATTATGCAGCTGAAATTGCACCTCCATCCAGCTTCCGAATATGCACAGGACCATCCACTAGTGTATAAGAAGCTGGATATAGAGGGAACTATAGGAAGGAAGATCTTGTAAAGATAAAAAAAAAAAGCAGGAACAGAACAGATCCATTGCAGGGTGTAGGTTTTGGGGGAAACAATCATATTACTAAATTATATAGATGAAAAATGGTTTTTATGATGTTAATCCTTGGCCTGAGATGGTTATTAACCCGAGAGGACCCAAATCTGATTGGGTATCCAAACCCAATTGATCTATTTTACAGGTATGCCTTAGATCCAAAGTAGATCAACACATCTAGTATATTAATAGTGGATGCTCAAGGTACATGACAAGTGATGAGAAGGCCTTCATCACATTGACCTGGAAGAAGGGAGGCAAAGTAAGCTTTGGAGACAATCAAAAGGGACAGATCATTGGTCATGGAACCATTGGATCTGAGTTAAAGATAGAAGATGTCTCATTGGTTGATGGACTGAAATTAAACTTGCTAAGTGTGGCCCAACTCTATGACAAAGGAAGTAAAGTCACATTTGATTCCGGAGGCTACTCAATCTATGATAGTAAGTCCAACCAACTCATTCTTTACGCACCTAGAGTCAATAATATTTATTCTGTTAAA
Organism: Euphorbia pulcherrima; assembly: GCA_947683365.1. Taxonomy (NCBI): domain Eukaryota; kingdom Viridiplantae; phylum Streptophyta; class Magnoliopsida; order Malpighiales; family Euphorbiaceae; genus Euphorbia; species Euphorbia pulcherrima. The sequence goes on from CANTUS010000014.1 coordinate 49,752,512, forward strand.
ATTAAAAATAAGGAAAAGAATATTTGCTTGGTGTCTAAAGAAGAAGAATCATGGCTATAGCATCGAAGGTTGGGACATGTTAGCATGAAGCTCTTATCCAAACTAGCCAAAAAGGAATTAGTAGTGGGTTTGCCTAAGGTTGCTTTTAATAAGGATCATCTATGCACTGCATGTCAATTAGGTAAACAACATAAGAAAAGTTTCCCTTTCATCTTATACATTCCTTCCAAAAGAGTACTTCAGGTCTTACATATTGATATCTTTGGTCCAATCAAACCATTGAGTTTAGGTAGAAGAGAATACACCATGGTCATTGTGGATGATTATTCTCGATATACCTAAGTTCTCCTGCTAGCAAGCAAGGATGAAGCCTTTGTCCAATTCTCTAAAACATTCATTCGGATAGAAGTAGAACAGGGCACAAGCATTGCACGCATCTGGAGTAATAATGGTGGAGAATTCAAAAATAATCATTAGTCTGATTTTTGTGACTCCAAAGGCATTGAACATAACTTCTCTGCCCCTCACACTCCTCAACATAACAGAGTTGTTGAGAGAAAGAACATGACCATAGTTGAGATGGCTAGAACAATGCTCAGTGAAAATTGTTTGCCAAAATACTTTTGGGGAAAGGCTGTGAATACAGCATGTTGTATTGTAAATAGGGCTCTCATTAGAAAGACCATAGAAAAGACCCCATATAAAATCTGGAAGGGAAGAAAACCCAAAATTGGGTATTTCAAAGCATTTGGATGTAAATGCTACATCCTTAATGATAGAAAGCAACTAGGAAAATTTGATGCTAAATATGATGAAGCAATTTTCCTTAGCTACTCAGCACATAGTAAGGCTTACAGAGTCTTCTATAAATAAACCCAAACTATGGTAGAGTCAATACATGTAGATTTCGATAAGACTAACCTTGTAGGTAAGAAAAGTTACACTCTGGAAGACCTAGTTCCGGAAGTTGAAAACTTTGAAGAAAAGAAAGAAGCAGAAGTTCTTGATTCATTCCATATCAAGAAGTACAAAAAGGAAGATGAAGGAATATCTTTTGAACTAGAAATACAACAAGTTAATCTCAATCCACAAGAGATTGACTTTAATGAAGGCCAAGAAGAAGTGGTTGAAGCTAAAGTGGAGCAAGTCCTAGTTCAACATGAAGGCCTACAAAGGGAGATCTGGACATACAAAGATCATTCCATTGATAATATTCTGGATGGTGTTCAGAATCCAGTAAGAACCAGAGGTTAGCTCAACAGGATGATGAGCCATGTTGATTTTGTCTCTCTCATTAAGCCAAAGAAATTTCAAGATGCTGAAGGAGATGAAAGTTGGATGATGGTAATGTAGTAAGAGCTAGATCAATTCACCAGAAATAATGTATGGGATCTAGTGGCACCTCTAAAGGGAAAGTCAATCATTGGCACCAAATGAGTTTTCCAGAACAAGCTAGATGAATTCGGAGTAGTGGTGAGAAACAAAGCAAGATTGGTTGCCCAAGGCTACAATCAACAAGAATGGATTGACTTTGATGAAACCTTTGCCACTATAGCAAGATTGGAAGCGATCCGGATTCTATGTGCTTTTACATTATTCATGGGATTCACATTGTTCCAAATGAATGTAAAAAGCGCATTTCTCAATGGAATCATCTAAGAAGAAGTATATGTGAAGCAGCCACCTGGATTTGAAGACCTAAAGGATCCGGATCATGTCTATAAATTGAAGAAAGCTCTCTATGGACTGAAGCAAGCCCTAACAGCCTGGTATGAGAGACTCACTACATTTCTTATATCCAAAGGGTACATTCGGGGCAAAGCAGATACAACACTTTTCATCAAGAAGAAGAAAAATGATATTATTCTAGTCCAAATCTATGTGGATGATATCATATTTAGAGCCACTGATGAAAAGATGTATGAAGAATTCAGCTCTCAAATGCAGAAGGAATTTGAGATGTCCATGATGGGTGAATTCAATTTCTTCCTTGGTCTACAAATCAAGTAATGTCCGGATGGGATTTTCATTAACCAGTAAAAGTACACCAAGGAAATCTTAAAGAAGTTTGAAATGGACAAGATCAAGCCTACGTACACTCCAATGGGATCAGATACAGTCCTATCCAAGGATTGTGAAGCAGAATATGTTGATCAAAAACTCTATAGAGGGATGATTGGTTCACTTTTATACTTGACAGCTAGCAGGCCGGACATACACTATGAAGTTTGTTATTGTGCAAGGTATCAAGCTAATCCTAAGGATTGTCATCTCAAGGTAGTAAAGAGGATTCTTAGATACCTCCTAGGAACTACTGAAGTTGGATTATGGTATCCTAGTAATGGAGATTTCACCCTCCAAGGGTTCACTGATGCAGACTATGGCAGAGACACTCTTGAGAGAAAGAGTACATCCAGAGGTTGCCATTTCCTTGGAGATTGCTTAGTATCATGGTACAATAAGAAGTAAACTTCAGTTGCTTTATCTACCACAGAAGTAGAATATATGGTAGCTGGAAGTTGTGTAGCTTAACTCCTTTGGATCAAGCAACAACTGGAAGATTATGGAGTTTAATCCGGATATGTGGATGTTATGTATGACAACAAAAGTGCAATTAATGTGTCAAAGAATCCAGTACTCCATAGCAGGATGAAGCATCTGAACATAAGGCATCATTTTAGCAGGGATCATATGATGAAGAAGGATGTTGCATTGGTATACATTCTAACTAATGAGCAAAGAGCAGATATCTTTACTAAGCCACTGAGTAAAGATCAATTTGGGAAGCTAAGGGAGTCAATTAGTATGTCAAATCCAATTTAAAGTTAATCCAAAAGACAATCCAAAATTAATTTGGATCCATGTCAAGACACATCCAGAAGAGATAAAGCTTTCATTCTGGAAGAGTGCCACATCAGCAGATAGGAATGATAAATGGCAGTAAAAGTGCATAAAGGTAACAGTTACTTTTTGAATCTCAAACGTCTATTGGTTATTACACGCGCAGTAAATTTGACAATTTATATTTAAAATAAACCATTCCCATTCGCCGGTTAAACTAAATTTATCTCTCTCTTAAAAATTTAGTTGCCATGTAATCAATCTAGCTAGATTACCGACGTCCGAATTACCAAAATACCCTCACTTTGAAATATCTATATAAACTCCTAAAATTCCCTTTCTTCTTCATGCGAGCAACTATCTTACTGTTACTCTGCAAAAATTAAAACCTAAACCCTAATTCTTTCAATTCCTTCTCAAATGGCCGCAATCATGACTGAAGAAGGACCCGTGATGCTTCCAACCTAGAATATCTTTAAAATGTCTCATCTATAAGATAAAGACTTCATCCCCATAAATTTCAAACCCTCCGACTCCGTAATCCCCATAGATTATTTGGGTGATAATTTCTTATTTGAGACCGATCCTTACTTCAAACTCATAGAAGACCAGCATCTCTCGGATTTCCTCAAGATCAACTGCCCTACGTATCCTGACTTAGTCAAAGAGTTTTATGAAAATCTCACCGTTCACTCCAAGTTTGATGCTCTTAGAACCAAGGTTCAGTGCAAAGAAATTACAGTTACCACATATTTCTTCGAATAGCATCTAGGCATCAAGAATGCAGGTGTTCAGCTAAGGACTGATGGCGATGAACAAAAGGTCAAGTATGAAGCCAAACAGTGGTTGCATCTAAACTACCTTGGAGATAAATTCTCCACGTATTTTCCTTAAATTCCTAGATACCTCTAGCATGCCCTTGCAAAATTGGTGCTCATAAGGAAAGGATCTCTTACCACAGTATCCACATTCCAGCACTGTGTACCTCAACACTGGGTAGAGAGCAGGGTGGCCAACATGCCTGTACTAATCATCCACTACCTCAAGTAATATGTAAACTCTCACGATGCCCTAATCACCAAGATCCTCCTTACAAATAAAATCAACCTCACCGGATTTCAATCCATCACTGGTAAGGAAATCTTAGAGAAAAACTTTAAGAAATTGAATTATGGAGAGAAGTGGGATGAAGAAAAGGCCAAGAGGCAAAGAGATGAGAAGAAAAAGCAGAGCTAGAAAAGCTGCTGATCCATCAGAGGGTCCAATTCCAAAGAAGGCTCGAACTGCTAAATCCAAGGCAGTTAAATAGCTAGTTATAACTCTGGATGAAGAAGAGAATGAAGATACCCAAATAATCACCCAGATACTTAATAAATCTCTAATAAAGTCAAAGTCAAAGGGAAGGCTGATCAAGGCAATTGACAAATTGAAGAGACCAGTTTGTGATCCGGAAGCAAGGGAGATAATCACAGTAGCTGCTACTGCGATTAGGAAAGGTTATGAGTAGAGGCAGAAAAGAAAATTAACAGACATTCTAATAGAAGAGTATGGGTCTAATGAGGAGGAAATAGAGGATGAAATGCCAATGCCAAAGAAGCAATTCACCCGGAAGGGGTGTACTTTTGATAAAGTAGTTAAGGCTCAGAAACATCAAAAGAAGACAGCTAAGAAGCAACCTGCCATTGTGATTGATGAAGAGGTTATGAAGAGGGTTGTCATGGAAGAGTTGGCTAAGACCAAAAATTCAAAAAACAAAAATGTACCTGGAGCTAATGAGGATATCCTTCGGGAGGATCCACAGTACGAAGAGATGATGGCACTTATGGCAGATAATTACCGAATAAATAACCTAGCCATAGAAGGACCCAGAGGATCTTCTGCTACACCCATCCTCATAGACTCTAATGCCCTAGCTCAACTGTCTAAAATTTCGAAGTCCGATTCATTCAACTTTTAAGCCATCACAGAATCTCTTCCAGAGAATTTGCTAAATCCGAAAGCTGGCAATCAAAATGAAGTAAGTCCTATTGAGGAACATATAGAGGGCATTAAGGACATTACCAATGCACTTGGGGAAGCTATTATAAGTCCTAAAAAGGCACTTGAAGGGGTAACAAAGGACATCCCCTGTCATCCAGGGGTTGGGGTGGAAGGAAGTAAAGTGAGAAATGAAGACTCAAACATTCTGATCCCATCGCCAATTAATGAGATAATCCCTAACATTGTCTCTTTCAATGTTTGTTCTGACACTATTGGTGGTAATGATACAGCAGCTATCAATGATGACAACTTAGACATAACTTCTAAAAATGTGTCTAAGGAACCAGTGCCTAACCCGGATAATATTATTCCGTAGGAGGGACTTGGTCTGAGTTCCCACGAGCACACTTCTAAAGTGGACTCAAGGGGCAAGGCTAGTCCAGAGGAGAGGTTGGAAGAATAGAGGGATGAAAAGTCTGGAGAAGAAGAAGACGAAAATATGGAAGAAGAAGAGGAGAGCAGTGATACTTCTGAATCATCCGGAGATGACTCCTCTAGCTCATCCGGAGAGAACCCTCTTCGAGCAGCAAGCCCTATAAAAATTCCAACAGGCAATACCAAACAAGCAAAAGTCTCTACTGCACTTAAACTACTCCAAGAAGCTACTCTTGAAGAAAGTGAGGAACCGTATGTAAAGCAGAGTCTCTGGAATATCTGCAGGCATTTACAGATAGTTGAAAAATTGCTCCTAGATGAATTCCAGACTCTTGGCTTGAAGGTTGAATTGGGGGAGATAAAAGGGAAAGAACAGAAGATTGCAAAGAAAGTGGAAGATTTTCCCTCTCTAGGAACTATAGCAGAAGCATCCATATCCCAAGTGAATCCAATCCTGAAGGAGATCAAGGAAAGCATCTCTTAAGCCAACTGGACTGTAAATCAAGCCAACACTCTAGCGTTAAACAATTATGGCTCTATCCTGGATAAAATCACATCTTCTTCCTACAAGCTCTCAACAGATATAAAGGAGTATATAGATACCAAGTTTGAAAACTTGTCAAAATTCATTTCTAAGAAAGAGGATAAAATTGCTCTTCCACCCTTAACTGAACAATAGCAGACCATTTTGGATAAATTGACAAAATTCTTTGACGATGACCTACCTAAAGTGCTCACTACTCATGCTGCTAATATTGATGAAGACGTATATGGACAACTAAATGGCCAAGATGCAGTAATTGAGCAAGCCAGGGATGCTATGTGCAAAGAAATCGCCACAGTAAATAGCAGCTTTCGTAATGTCCAGAAAGGGATAAGTGAAGAAATAACCCTACTCCAAACTGGAATTAATAACCTCTCTATTTCTGGATCCTCCTCCAAGCCTTTGATTCAAGAAAACCAACTCCTTCCAATCTTCCATAACCTTATCCAAGTGATTGGAGATTCCGGCTTCTTTTGTCAAAAGGGAATGATAACTCTCCTTAAGATACTCTTCCCTTACTTTGATAAAAAGGATCAAGAGTTTATCTTGCGCATTCATCCATCCATCAAACAATCCTATGATTAATTGAAGAAGACCATCCGGCCCTACTATCTTACTCCTTCCACTATTGACAACATCATTGCTGAAAGAACAAAAGGTAATCCTGACTACTCAATTTACTCAAAAGCTTTGCAAGAGGCATGGGATAACAGAACCTACATGGTGATTGATCCCCAAGCTGGTAACAAAAAGGGGGAGATAAATCTACAAGGGGAAGGTCCAAGCAAAGGAAAGGAAAAGGAAGGAGGACCATCCGGAGGGAATTAGACTAGCTATAACGTTGTAAAATTTTATAATAGCTAGATTCACTATTATATATTTCTGTAATTTGTAATCTAGAACTTTATTGATGTTAACTATTGTTAGCAACAGAAGTATATATAGTGGAACAATCTAATTCTCAAAAAATTGCTTTTAAAGTATAATCTGTAATTGTACTAAAACAAACTTAGAAGCTAGAATTGAAAAATGTTGGGGCAGTTAGGATGCTAAAATTATGGCGGAGTAATTGTAAATGACTAAGTATCAAGAATCATACTTAGATCATATACCCCTGTTTATTATACTTAGTTGACTTAGGTTTTTATTTCCATCAAATGGGGGAGATTGTTGGGAAACAACGATCCAAAGCATAAAACAGACTAGATCAAGTTTGAAGTAAAAAAAACCAGATAACTAAATATAATAGGACCTAAGTACAGTAAGACTTAGGTCATTATATCCGGACAACCAAGTTTTCATCAAGTCCAAGACAAGCTTTCAAGTAAAGACTGTTACCAAAGCACAAGTGGATTAGCATTCGGTTAGAGTTTGGAAAGGAAACAAACTACTAACTTTCTCACAATAGCACCTAAAAGATTGGTTGAAGCTACATCCAGATTGGATAAATCTGAAGATATCTGAAAGATTCCATTCAAGACAAAGGGAATAATTTCAAAATAATTCCCTTCCCTCTATTTGGTGTTAGCTATCATCAAATATCCCTTCCCAAGAAAAGGATAAAAAACTAACAATAGAAAGAGAAAACGGTAACAACCTTTTTAAACTAGATCAATGGGAATGGCGCTGGAGCACACGGAATGGATCAATGGCTAAAAGTTGGTGCATCACAAAAAGCCAAGGAAAATTATCACTGACAACTTTTCAACCTCAATCCTAAGGATTCAAATGGGTTAAAATTGAGTCTAACGGATTAATCAACGGCTCCAAAGGTGCCACATACAACCTGATCAAGGGTGAAGATTTAATTCAAGCTCAACAACCCATAACGGCTACATTTATGATAGAAGCCTATAAAAGGAAAGCTTCACCAAATGAGAAGGTTGGCTGTTTGATTTACAAAAGCAAGTAACAAAGCATAAGCATTCAATCAGTTTATAATCCATCCAAGAATCAATCAATTCCAAATCTATTGTAAGGATTCCTAAGTGAGTTATAAACTTAAGGAAATCCAAAACCAAAACCTTTGTGAAAACAAGAGTGTAAGGATCTACAACTTGGGTGAGTTATGAGATTAGGATACAACTTAAAGTTGGTGCTTTGAGTGGGAACTCCTTGTAGGACTCAGCTTAGATTCGGGGTAAAAGTCTAAGTGGTATATCCTACTAAAGACTAAAGGAATCAGGTAGGAGTTGGTGCTTCTAGTAGTATATCCTACATCCAGAAGGGGTTACCATCTGGAGACAAGTTATAAGGCTTGATTCCTGCTAATTCAAAAGGAATCCACTAGTGGAAAAGCTCGGAGGAACGAAACTCCGAGGACTGGAGTAGGCGGGGCCTAACTAGGATAAAATCCTTTGTGTTTGATTTCCTTAACTCTTTATTTATTATGTTATATTATCATAACTGCATCATCTGGAACTATTATCCGGATTATAATCAAACATGCTACACTAAGACTTTTTAAAGTCCATTTATTCCGTGAAAAAGGGTCATTCACCCCCATCAGACCTCACAGGGACCAACACATTAAAAATTTCATCATTTAAATCATCCTCTATAAGCGGAGGGCCTTCTCGTTCAACCTTGGCAACACTGGTAGTCAAACTAGTAGTCTCGTCTTGACCTTGGAGGGGTAAGAGGCTCTTTTGCACTTATCATTTTGGCGGGCCATTTTCCCTTTATCCCTTATTCCATTTTATGAGGTCAACCCCGTGGATGTAAGCTCCCCATACCACACCGAATACATTATATATATCTTCCCAAAGTTGGTTACAACCTAAGAAGCCATTCATAAAAGAGTAACTTGAGCCTTGGGAAGTCAGGTCGATAAATGCTTCAATTTAAGGTTCTGAGGAGTCATCTTCTTTATCAGGCCAATTTATGACTATTTAAGCCACAAGGTTAGCTTGTAAGATTGAGTTGAAAACTTGGTCAGAGGAAAGTCCTAAGTTGATGGCACTAGACAATGATGAGCTATTTGGCTGAGCACTCGCACCCAAGGGTAAACTCATTGATTGAGGAAGATTTTCCCCTTAGGTGTGTTTACAAAATTAGGGGCTTGGCTAAATGCCCTAAATTGAAATGCTGGCGATATAAATCCTTGGCTAGGCTAAGCCAACTAACTGGCAGCTAGCAGAACTATTGTACCCACTGACTAAAATGGCTGATCTATTGTACCAAATGGACCAACTGAACCCAATTGACAAAACTGACTAGAAGACCCTCCTTGAGCTTGAAATGACGGCAACTGAGACTCAGTGAACAATGGATTATGAGCAACCCTTGGGGGGAGGCTGCTCACTAACCACTGCTTAAACTGACTACGCTCTGGTAGGTGTACCTTGAATAGTATTGGTCATCCTCTCCTCGGCCAAGATTTCCCTAGCCATCATCTTATCATTTATAAGGTCGAGGAACTGATCAATCCCTAAATATTATGAGATGGCATTTACAATCTCTGTCCTAATATCGGCCCTCGATGCATTTGCCTCCTTATCAAGACAAGCATCCTCAACTTCAAGATCTATTTGGCCATCATGAGTCAAAATGCGAGACATTTCTTCAAGCTGGTGGTTAGTTTCAGGATCAAATGGACCAAACTGACTACCCGATGAACTACTCAGAGATGGAGGTAGAGTTTTAACCCTTAACTGAACTGGAGGAGGAGATTAAACCCTTAACTGAACTGGAAGAAGCTGAGGTAGAACATGAATGCGAACCAAATAGACTTGAGATCATTGCCAAGCTTTGACTAGATTTGAGGTAGTAACCAAAAGATCAGTACATGCATGGGTTTGGTTATGCATGAGTGATTTGCAATAATGCATGGTGAGATTAATTGCAAGGGAATACAATATAATAAAAGCGAAGTGTATTCTTCCAACCTTATTCCTCTCGCTGATTCTAAAGGTATTTTTCTTTGATTACCATGAGGATAACAAAGGGTGACCTACTCTAATCTCATAGGAAAATAGGTACCTAAATGGTAAATTCTATGGCTTTCGATAAGAAGGGTGTAGGGAAGTAATGGAAGTTGATGTAGTAGGTTCCCATCGCACCAAGCCTCTTTAGAGGGAGGTGATAATGAGTGCTCTACCCACTAGGGTATCACCAATTTCTAGCGAGCATGGGTAACACCTTCGTAAATTTCGCGGGAAATTTAGGCACCTTAACCTAGCGCTAGAAGAAGAGCACATTTAATTCTAGAGAGAAGGAGGTGAGAAGATAGAGTGTAATAATTTTCTCAAATGATGAAAAAGGAAGCGGTTTGAATTAAGTGAATGATTTTCGGTGCTCATTTTAATCTTTTAAGCTTTTCAAAAATAAACCAAAATTTTACAAGTTAAAAGATTATTCCCCAGCAGAGTCACCACTGTGATGTGTCATGGTCGAAATATGTGGATTTCCCTTGACACCTTACGGTGGGGTCCACTGGGGATTGGTTTGATTTAAGAATGATGGAGTCATTTAGTTCAAGTTTGCACATTTTAACCAATTTTACAGATAAAAGAATCGAGACCCAAATCTTGATACAAATGATAGTGTCGCCACCCAAGTTGTCTAATTAGGAAAGAGTTTTGGTACGGTTCTCATTGGGCGGGAGACTCATACCTTTTGGATCAGAGATTTGGGTATTGGATGAGTCACTTATTTCTCATTTAGTTAACTCAAAATTACATTCGCTGCATACAACCGTTTTCTTTTCATCATTTGGGGAATTATTATGGAAAGCCTATTTTTATACACTATTTCACACATGATTCATGCGTTTACAATTTACAATAAAGCACAAACAATAAAAAAAGGGGAATAAAATAACAACCGGGGGGAAATAGGGGAATTGCAAGAGAACCTATATATTTATTATAAGTTATAAAACAAAATAAATAAATTCGCCTACATGAAATCGTTAGCACAGTTACGGCACATCATAAGTCAGCATTTTATTAGGAAAAAGGTGATTATGTTAGCGTGGCAGTTTTACAATCGATAGTGCCCGGACGGCTTCTAGGATGGAAAAGAAATAATGGGTGTTCCACGTATTTAGTTGTGAAAACATATTTTAACTTTTCATGGATTGATTTATCAAATTATTGATCAAATTGATCGCATGGTAAATGGTAAATGGTGATATTAAGTTCATTTCACAGATAAAAAGGGGAAAATTACATCCTGCCTTAGGGGCTAGCACCCGTACGGATGGAGGACACCCATACGGGTACTAAAGGGACCTATACGGGTGTGGAGGACCCGTAGGGGTCCTATTTGGACCCAAACAAAACTTCATTTCTGATTAGAATAGGAAAGATTTATAGAAAAAGAACTGAATGAAAATGAGATTTCCTTCCATATGGATATGGCACACTAATTCAGTCTCCTTAGGGACATTAAGGCGCCAATAAGGCCCATATGGGTCAGGACTAGACCCAGAACAAATCAAAGGATATATCAAAGAAAATAAATGAAAATGACAATAAAATATGTAGAAAGTGAGTCTCTTTGAAACTCAGGAGCGTACCTTTATGCCGTGAATTGACTTTGAACGATCTCAATGCCAAAAGAGAGTCAAGCCAAAGTAGATGATGAAATGATAGATTTTAGGACTGTTTTAGGTGAGTGTTTGTGTGGACAGAACCTCAGCCCAATCCTAAATATAAAGCTAAAAAGGAATAAAATGTGGACAAAATCAATGTGGAATAGTTTTCTCCCTATTATATAACTTTTATACCTCTTATATACCCTTTCTATTACTATAAAACTACTGGAGAAATTATATAAAATTGTCGAGAATAGTTTTTTATTGGAATTCAAAGATTACTTGGATAATTCTGAAGTCACGAATATGCTGTCAAATTGAAATTTATTTGGTCGGTTTACCAAACTTTCAATCAAATAAAATCAGAAACTGTATCAAGAACAAGAATTATATTTGTTGTGAATAAAATCAACTGAAAATTATCTGTGTCTTCTAATTTTATTTTTGGTGATATATATAGCCAAAAAATGTCAACAGATATGTCTAAAAGACATGTCATTTCGGGTATCAGGTATGTCTAGAAGACATGCTTTTTCGGGTTTTAAAATGCGTCAGAAAAGACACATTGTTTAGGGTCTGAAATTCATTTCCGAGTGAATTTTTCAAAGGATACGTTCTGCCAGGGGCGCTGCCCCAGGACCCCACTAGGGGCTGCCACCCCTTGGACCCCGCACCCGGGGCACTGCCCCCGGACCCCCAAATCATAACAGAACTCGAACAAGTGTGCACTCCGCACTCTCCCGACTTATTCGATGAAATGTCACGATCGCATTGGTCAAACTAGTCGATGCAATTACACTAAAATTATAACATTTTTAACTTGGCTCCCCTTTAAAGTGAGGCAAAATGTCTCTATTTATAGGAGAAAATTGAGTCTAAACACAATAAAGATAATTTATGACTGATTTTCTCCGGATATGGTATGATTGCAATCAAACCTGTCTGATTGCTCGCGAATGGGACCCATACGGGTCCCTCCAAGGTGTGATGGAGATTCGGGCCATACGGGTCAACCTGTGGACCCGTATCCCTAGGTGTGTCCCGTACGGCTCCTAAAGGTAGTCTAGGTGTGAGCACGAGATTTTGTCCGACCTTGATGATGAGTTTTATATGGTTATCCTTTATTTGAGTTTCTATAGGTACCGATCTAAGAAGCCTAATCGAATTTTAACGAGCCATGAATCAACCGAAATAACTACGAGCTCATAATTCGTTGGACCCGTATTACTCATCGCCCAAATGACTTGATAATCCCCTAATGCCTAATCAGCCCAATTGTTTTAAGTTAGTAATTAGTCAAAACAAAAAAAGACAAAATAAATAAAAGAATACAATAAAAAAGGAAGTAAAAAAATTACTTCTCAAATTCAAAAGAAAAGACAAAAAAAGCGAGTCAAACAAAAAAGAGAAAATCAAATTAAAAGTAAAAATTGACAAAGAAGGCCAAAACTTGGGGGAAAAGTCAATCCTAATCTAGGAGATGGGCGGCACTGCAAAAAGAAAAGAAAAGAAAGGATTTTGAATGAAGGGGCAACATAAAGAACAAAAGAGGGAGGTCTCATTTTGAAAGAGGGAAGGCAGTGAGATTGGGTAGGGTAGAGCATTGGGTTTTTGGCTTAAATCTTCATTCTCATCTTCTATGTTCATTCATCAACCCATTGAACTAATACACTCAACCAGTCAAACTCAACTAAAACTCATTCAACCAAAACACATTCAACCTTATTCAAAGCTTATGTAAGTTTCATTCAACCAAACACCAAACATCAAATATCATTTCAAATCCTACACCTAGCACGGGTATACAAGGGACTTCTCGGTGGTTCTTCGATGTTTGTACGTGTTTCGGTTTATTTCGGGGTAGATTCGGCTCAGTAATATCCGATAAAGACTTCAAGATCTGTCCTCGGAAATTCACAAAACTCGGATATGCACACTAAAGGTAACCTCTAAGAGGCCTTAGAAATCTCTTCAATATTCAGTTTATATTGAATGCTATTGCCGGAAAATTGTTGTGATATCATTATTGAGCATGTTCATGTCCATATGTATATGTTCATGTCCGATCATTATTGAGCAGTAAACTGTTTCGTAAAAAACGAATCTTGTACCCAACTGTTTTCTGTTCCAACTTTACACTAATAGATTCTACACATCTTGAGCTTTCCGAAATGATAAAAATCACAAAAATCGGTTAAGTACAGTAAGAGTTATGTATTTTACAAGTTTCATGAAAATCTGTATTTTTTCCACGTATCCACCTAGTGTTTCGCTTTTTTAACCCTAGAATCAGGTCTTTTCCTGCTAGTTTCATGATTTTCACCACAAAGTATGCTTTATGAGCTTTTTCAAATGTCAAGAATTGCTTAAAACGGATAATTATAGCGAAATTTATGATTTTTAGAAGTTAAATGAAGTTTCACTAAAAATCTGCTCTTGATCGGTTTGCTTTTTATTATTATTATTATTATTATTATTATTATTATTATTATTATTATTATTATTATTATTATTATTATTATTATTATTATGTACATGCCTCTATTACAATTCTATACCATTATTAATAGTATTAGTACTTGTATTATGGTTATTAACTCATAGTTATATTCCTACTACGGATTAAGATCCTCTACAGTTGAAAATTTAACTGCAGAGTGAAGTTGTTAAATCACAACTATCTATCTTAAAATAGGTGACTTTGATTTTTTCAAATAAAAGATAAATAACTTTTTTTGAAAAAATATGCAGAAAATCTGAATCCTTCCCACTAATATTATCTTTGTGCTGTGGTTGTTAATCAACTCATGGTTATCCCCATATACGGCCACTGCTTCTGTTATTATTATTATTATTATTATTATTATTATTATTATTATTATTATTATTATTATATATTTGTGTTGTTATTATTAGTATTATCATTACTAGTTAGTAATGCTATGCTATTAGTATAGTTGTTATTCCTTTCCTTACTTCTATTATTTTACTAATGTTGTTATCTTTGTAGTCCTATTATATTGTATTATTACTACTATTATTATAATATATTATTTATATGCTTTCCGGAGACGTCATTTCTTGAAGAGGTGGATTCACTGCATAAAGGCAAGTATTCGAGTTTCGTGAACTTCCTTAGTGTAATGTATTTAGCCTATTTGTCGTATTTGGGCTAACCTTTGTGTAGGTAGATTTAAGTTAGATGTATGTTTAAGCCTTTTTCCATTTATGTGTATTTATTCGTAGAATCGATGTATAGGATTTGTTCCCCAATCCCATATCTAATTAATCCCCGTAGAATAGGTTTTTATTTATGCTTTTATTTTGGATGACTGTAATAATTTATTTACCGCTTTTGAATGCATGCTAAATAACGTGGGAACACAACATATAAAACGAAAACACTAAATAGGGTTGATTAAAATCGAATAAGAAAGATTGATAATTTTAACTTGGCCAATGTAGAATAGATAGCATCATCCGAGCTCGGGATCTCTATTTAAGGTCTGGTCTACCATCTGGTGGGAAAATTGTACCTAAATTTCTCGGTTTAGCTGAACCGGGTAGCGACTCTGTCTTAAATACGGGATTTTGGTGCCGTATCTTTTGAGCATTAAAATATGCAAAACCCATTTTCTGTCACTCGACACTCTATCATTTTTTTGAGGTTGGTCCTCCGGCCCGCTTCGTTGTCGTCCGAAATGTCATCCGCTCACACTAGGTCTCCAAACTATGGCTAAACTCATCTCTGCTGTACTACAAACACCTCTGATGGATAACACCTGTAAAAGATTGCATTATTTAGCTCTCATCATCGTTTCGTGAGAAGGGCCGTTAAAATCCAGTGCTCACAGCGACCATCCTAATTTCTCCTAGAGCAACCAAAACAAGCAGGTTCCTTACCAGCAACCCCAAAGTATTTTTTCTCAGCAACCACAACAGAATATGCAACAAGCAGGGCCATCTCAGCAACCAAAGAAATCTGAGATTGAAGAAATGAATGAAATGATGAGGCAATTCATGAAGCAAACTCAAGCTTCCATGAAGAATCTAGAAACTCAGTTCCAGCAACTTACCACCATTGTGACTCCCAAAAACAAAGGAGTGATGCCAAACAACACCAAAACTAACCCAAGGGAGGAATGCAAGGCCATAACTCTAAGGTGTAGTAAAGTTTGTGAAAATTCTAACCCTAAAAAGTCTGTTGATGATGAAAATACAGGTGAAAAGAATGGGGGGAAAATCAACATTCTAAAGTTCAAAACGCACTGGGCAACCAAAATCCAGTGGAGCAGGCAGAAAAATCGAAGCAAGAAAAACCTATTTCTTACTTGGAGTGACCACAACAGAATGAGCCTGAGATCACCTCTAAGGAGCAACAAATGAACTCCACTGAGGATTCCATTCTTGATAAGTAACCAATCCCATCTTACCAACCAAGGATTCGTTATCCTCAAAGAGCCAAGTAGCATGAAATGGCTAAGCAATTTGATAAATTTTTAGAAGTCTTTAAGAAACTTTACATTAACATTCCTTTTGCAGAAGTACTTGCACAGATGCCTATGTATGTGAAATTCTTGAAGGACATGCTGGCAAACAAGAAGAAATTGGAAAATATGGCCATGGTTCAACTGAATAGAGATTGCTCCTCCAATCTCCAAAGCAGGCAACCTTTGCCTAAGAAACTAAAAGATCTAGGGAGTTTTTCTATTCCTTGGTCTATTGGTAATCTAATTATTGATAATGCACTATGTGACTTAGGAGCAAGCATAAATTTGATGCCATATTACATCTATAAGTAGCTAGGCTTAGGAGAACCATAACCAACTAAAGTATCTATAGAACTTGTTGATAGATATGTTAGGTATCCTAGAGGCATTGTAGAAGATGTTTTTGCAAAGGCTGGAAAGTTTATTTTACCTGTTGACTTCATTATCATGGATATGGATAAAGATTTTCATGTTTCTATCATTTTAGGTAGACCATTCCTTGCCACTAGAAGAGCTTTGATTGATGTGCATAATGGTAAACTAATATTGAAAGTTCATGTTGAAGAAGTAGCATGTAACATTTAAAATGAATGAAGCTATAAAAGCAACCCTCTTCTTTTGATGATCAATGTTATTTTCTTGATACCTATGACGTGATGAGTGATATGTGGATCGCCTTTGGCGCCTTGCGATAGGGCCCACTGAGGGGTGGATTGGATATAGGCGTGATGAAACCTTTTAGTTCAAGTTTGCACATTGTGACTAATTTTATGAATAAAATAATCAAGCCCAAATCTCGATATAAATGATAGAGTCACCACCCAAGTTGTCTACTTGGGAAAGAGTTTTGGTATGATTCCCATTGGGCGCGAGAATCATACCTTTTAGATTAGAGACTCGGGTATCGGATGAGTCACTTATTTCTCATTTAGTTAACTCAAAATTACATTCACCGTGTAAAACCGTTATCTTTTCATCATTTGGGGAATTATTACAGAGATCTTATTTTTCTACACTCTTTCTCACTCGATTCATGCATTCAACAGTTTGTAATAAAGCACAAGTAATAAATGAGAGAATAAAAATTACGACCGGGGGAAAATGGGCGAAGTACAAAAGAACCTATACATTTGTTCTAAGTTAGAAAACAAAATAAAATATATTCCCATGCATCCACAAAGATTAGCACGGTTTATGACACATATAAGTCGGCATTTTATTAAGAAAATGGGATTATGTTAGCGTGGCGGTTTTGAGATCGATAGTGCCCGGACGGCTTCTAGATCAGAGGGAAATAATGGGTCTTCAGCGCATTTTGTTATGAAAACACATTTTAGCTTTCGTGGGTTGATTTACTGGATTATTAATGAAACTGATCGCATGGCAAATGGTAATGTTGGTTTATTTTATAGATTTAAGAAAAAGAAGAAGAAACAGGTAAACTGCCCTGGGGGCCAGTACCCGTACAGGTGGGGTGGGACCCATACGGCTACTAGTGGGACCCACACGGGTGTTGGGGGACCCGTACCAGTCGAAGCTCATTTTAAAAAGGTTGAGTTATGGCAAATTTATAGATGAAGAATGGAATAAAGTGGGATATCCTTCCATATGAGTATGGCGCATCTGTATAGTCTTTATGAAGACAAATAGGAGCCAACAAGGCTCATATGGGTAGGACCAAACCCAAAACAAGAAGAAAAGAAGAAACGGACCAAACAATGAAAATAACAATTAAATAAATTAAATGTTAATCTCTTTGAAACTCAGGGGAGTTACCTTTATGCTGTAAATCCACTTTGAAGCGATCCTTATGCTGAGAAAGAGCTTAGTCGAAGTAGATGTCAAAATAGCGAATTTAGGACTATTTGGGTGAGTGTTTGTGTGGACAGAATTTCCCTCCCAAATCCTAATAAATGAAGTTAAGAATGAATAAAATGTGGACAAAACCTCAAGGAATGGGTTTTCTCCCTATTTTATACCTCCTATACCTCAACTACACCCTTTCTAAACCTATGAAAAACTACTAGAAATGCTGCCTATCTTCTTTCTTTTTAGTTTCTAATTGTCTCCTCCCTTTAAAATGAGGTAAAAATCCTCTATTTATAGGGTGAAATCGAGTCTGAACGCAATAAAATGCATTCATGATTGATTTCTCCCGAATAAGGAATGATTTTATAACCAAACTGACTATTTGGGCATGTACGGGTCCATGTAGGACCCGTATAGGTTCCTTCTGGGTGAGTGGAAGGATTTGACCCATACAAGTCAATCAGTGGACCTGTACCATCTGGTATGACATGTACGGGTCCCTAAGGGTAGATTAGGTCTCCAAACATTGCCAAACTTCTCTCTTCTGCAGTAGGAACACATCTAAATGGATAACACCTATAAAGAAAAGGATTATCTAACTCCCATCATTGTTTTATGAGAAGGATCATTAAAATCCAATGCTCACAGACTGCCCCTCGTGGGATCACTACATATATGGATCCGTATGATCTCACGATGTGAGCGAGGGTTTAGAAATTCTACCTGAGGTGATGACATGGGAGATTTCCTTTCTTGAGGTGAAATCCTTTCCTGGGTGTCCTTTTCTTGAGGCAGACAACTTTCCTTTGCTATTGCATATCCCTTTCCTGAGGCGGATGACTTTCCTTTGCCAATGCATATCCCTTTCTTGAGGCAGATGACTTTCCTTTGACAATGTGTATCCCTCTCTTGAGGAGGATGACTTTCCTTTGCCAATAGGTATCCCTTTCCTAAGGCGGATGCCCTTCCTTCACTGATGCGTATCCCTTTCTTAAGGCAGATGACTTTCCTTTACCAATGCATATCCTTTTCTTAAGGCGGATGACTTTCCTTTGCCAATGCATATCCCTTTCCTAAGGCAGATGACTTTCCTTCGCTAATGTACATCCCTTTCTTAAGGTGCATGACTTTCCTTTGCTAATGCGTATCCTTTTCTTAAGGAGAATGACTTTCCTAGCTGCCAATGTATCCCTGGTGACTCTACTGGGTAAGGTGTGTGTGAGCATTGGATTTTAACGATCATTCTCATGAAACGACGATGAGAGCTAGATAATATAATCTTTTACAAGTGTTATCCATCAGAGGTGATCCTACTACTGCAGAGCTAAGTCTGGCTGAGTTTGGAGACCTAATCTAGCCTTAAGGACCAGTACGGGTCATAGTTGGTCGTACAGATCCACCAATGGACCCGTACGGGTCAAGTCCCCCATACGCCTGGAAGAGACCTGTGCTTGCCTAAACAGGCTTTATGGCAAGTGATCCATGCCATTTTAGGAGGAAATCGGTCACGAATGTAATTTATTGTGTTTAGACCCGATTTCCCCTATAAATGGAGGCTTTTACACCTCATTTGAAAGGGAGGACAGCTAGAAATAGAAAGAGAAAAGATTATTGTAGGCAATCGATAGCATTTTTCTGGCATTTTCTATAGGTTTAGAAAGGGTATAATTTAGGTATAGGAGGTATAAAATAGGGAGAAAACTCATTCCTCGAGGTTTTGTCTATATTTTATTCATTCCTAGCTTCATTTATTAGGATTTGGGGGAGGTTTTGTCCACATAAATACTCACCTAAATAGTCCTAAAATCACCCTTTCATTATCTGTTTTGGCTAGACTTTCTCTCAGCACAGGGATCGCTTTAAAGTGGATTCACGTCGTAAAGGTACGCTTCTGAGTTTCAAAGAGACTCACATCTCATTTATTTTATCGTTATTCCTCGTATTTTGCTCTATCTATATGAATCTGTCATATTCGCCAAACTAAGGTTCTGTCCAGACTAGACTGGACCCGTACGAGTCCCTCCATACCCGTATGGGTCCTACCCACCCTTACGGGTACTGGTCTTCAGGAAAAACCCAAAAGTTCTCTTTTAATACGTAAAATCGATCTAACATCACCATTTTCCATGTGATCATTTTCACTAATAATCCGGTAAATCAACCCACAAAAGTTAAAATGTGTGTTCACAACAAAATGTGTTGAAGGCCCGTTATTTCTTCCGATCCTAGAAGTCGTCCGGGCACTATCGGTCATAAAACCGCCACGCTAACATAATCACGTTTTCTTAACAAAATACTGACTTATGTGCTATAAACCGTGCTAATCCTTATGGATGCAGGGGAATTTATTTTGTTTTGTTTTATAACTTAGAACAAATGTATAGTTTCCTATGCAATTCCCCCATTTTCCCCGGTTGTAATTTTTATTCCCCCAGTTATTGCTTGTACTTTATTATGAACTTTTGAATGCATGAATCGAGTGTGAAAGAGTGTAGAAAATAGGATTACCATAATAATTCCCCAAATGATGAAAATAAATTGGTTTTACGCGGCAAATGTAATTTTGAATTAACTAATGAGAAATAAGTGACTAATTCGATACCCGAATCTCTGAACCAAAAGGTATGAGTCTCCTGCCTAATGGGAACCATACCAAAACTATTTCCCAAGTAGACAACTCGGGTGGTGACTCTATCATTTGTATTGAGATATGGGTCTCGATTCTTTTATTCATAAAATTGGTAAAAATGTGCAAACTTGAACTAAAAAGGTTTCATCATGCCTAAATTAATCAACTAATCACCCCATTGGGCCTCGCCGGTAGGCGCCAAGGGAGACCCACACATAATCGACACCTTATAGTGTGTGTATCCCTTTCTTAAGGCGGATCAACTTTCCTAACCAATGATGTTTTATCCCTTTCCTAAAGCGGATCGACTTTCCTACTAGTGGAGTATCCCTTTCCTAAGGCGGATGACTTCTCCTCGTATCCTTTTCTTAAGGTGGATCAACTTTCCTAACTGATAATGTATCCCTTTCCTAAGGTGGATGA
The DNA here is from genome assembly GCA_947683365.1 of Euphorbia pulcherrima. Lineage (NCBI taxonomy): Eukaryota > Viridiplantae > Streptophyta > Magnoliopsida > Malpighiales > Euphorbiaceae > Euphorbia > Euphorbia pulcherrima. The sequence goes on from CANTUS010000014.1 coordinate 49,773,202, forward strand.
CTTTCCTGCTGGGGAATTTGAATAACCTATTAAGAGACAATAAAAATGTTCAGTTAGTTACTGCTTGAGATGACACGTCTTAATTCTTGATTGACTTTATGGTGAACAAAAATTTTTGCCCCTTCAACCAAGAATAAAGATGTGTGGATGGGGCTTAACCCCTCAATAAACTGTAAATTAAGTGCGAGAAATACCGGATCTGGCCCAATTGCTTAGGGATGGAATGTCCTCTTAAGGGTACCTCTCGGGGGAGATGTCCCTTGACTGGTTCCACTACTTGGGAGTGCCCCTAGGGTACCAGATGATGAGGGGATGCCACTTGGTTGACTCTCTTTCTAGGGAGCTGTCTTCCTAGATGATTTGTCTGCTGAGAACTTCTTCCCTCTACATGAAAATTGTTTATATCAGTAATGAATCCGAAGTAGCTTACCTTTATTCTTGATTGACTTTTATGGTAAACAAAAATTTTTGCCCCTTCAATCAAGAATTAAGGTGAGCTAGGGTTTTGCACCTAAATAACTGAAATAAGAAGCTTAAGTGAAATGGGGTTGGCCCCTAGTCCAGACTAGATGTACCCCTGGTGCTTTTATGAAGTTTTGGTTCAAAAACTGCCCCCTTATGGTAAAAGGGGACCCGTATGGGTAGGCTGAGACCCGTACGGGTGGGGATTTAGAGAAGTGGGACATGTATGGGTGGGGTGGGACCCGTACGGGTCCTAGTTAAAGGGGTTTAAAATGAACATAGACTCCTCATATCCCGCCTTACACCAAATTCTGCAATACTAAAATTTTCGGCAATTTTCTCATAAAATCGATCAAAAAAATGTACAAGAAGGTTCCTAAGCCTCGTCGTTTCTCTCTCAGATGCGAGGATTTGCCTTAGGTGGGCGATTTGGAGCTTCGGGAATGCCCGATGTCCATTGGTTACGCTTTTCATGAGGGGGGCTCGTTTCTCAGCCTTACTCCCACTTCTGAAGTGCCTTTGATTCCCTCTGTTGATACCCATGCCTCAAAACTCTAGGTACTTCACTCGGTTCCCCACTTTTCCATTTTTGAGATTTTTGGAATTTCTTGATTTTTTGCATGATTTAAGGTGTTTTAGATCCTAAAATAGAGCCTAATGCATGTAACTTTAGTCTAGGATGCTTTTGGGACTAATTTGGATGAGCTTTGGCTGAGTTTTGGTCGAATTTGGATTATTTGGGAATTGTTGGGCGCACCTACTGCTTGAAGGGACCCATACGGATAGGGTGGGATCCGTACGAGGTCCCTTTTTGGTATGGGAGGCATACGCAGACCCGTATGGGTGGGATACGGGTCCCTCCTTCAGGGACAGAAAGTCTAAATCCTTGTTTTCTACAACGTTTTTCTTAATTTTGACCATTTTGCTGCATTCTAACCTTGTTAAATTGTTTTTTCATCCTTGCAGTTCCCGTATGGATAATCTCAATTTTTTTCCGAGAATTTTAACATTTCTAAGGACTAATTGGTTTATTTGGAGTGAGTATATTCGATATAAACCCATTTAATCACCAGATTCAGGACTTTTTGCCAAATTAAAGATTGAAATTCACATTTTAGTCTTAGCATTTTAGAGAGAGAGAGCTTCATAAAGTCATGGAAATCTAATTAATTTGGATTCCTAAGCGTTATTAGGCTTGATCTTTTAGTCTAAACACTAAAATCAAGTAGAAATCATAGGTTAAAATGGGCTTAAATAGGATTTAGGGACTTTTGATCACAAAATCACTAAAATCTATCACTAAGTTCGTCGGTAATTTCGTCACTGTTTCAACGGATTTACGTCACAAATTCGTCACAAAGCTTTCCAAATGTCCGGTTCAAGTCTCAAAACGTGGATTCACGGCCTAGAGGTAACAAAACTGAGTTCCAATCTCTTTTAATTATTTATTTAATTATTTTGCTGCTCTTGGTTGTTCTTGGGGTCTTCTACCCGTGGTCTTTCGGTATTTTTGCAAACATCCTTCCCGGTGTTTTTGGGTTCTTTTTGACCCAAAGCAGAAAAATCAAAGTTATTTCATCATTTTAAGTCCGGATCTATAGCAATATCGTAGGAATCGGCTTAAAATTTCAGTAATCTTGAATTTTTCGGGTGTAAAAGTATCGATTTTGGTCTGTTTGGCATTTTTTCGGTACGACCGCTCCGGTGGTCGTCTAACCACTGCAATGGCAGCGGTTGAACTGCCATGGCAGCGGTTGGACGGCCACTGTAGCGGTCAAATTGGCAAAAATGCCAGAAGGTCCATGTTTTGTGTTTTTGGCCATGTTTTATCATTTTCTTGTGTTTTTTACCCCAATTTTCACCTGAAAAATTTTCTAAAAATTATAAATAATCTGGAATTAATTAAAATAATTTTTAATCTGTTGGAATTAATTTATTAATTATTTAATTGGTTAAATATCTATTTAATGGTTTAAAAATGACTTTTTCATCAAATAAATTCTTAATAAATCTTTTTGTCCTAAATAAAAATCCAAATATGTCCCGTAAATATCTTAATTAATTTTAGGGTTGTTTAGTTTATTTAATTAATTATTAGGTTGCTTAGATATTTATTTAATGCCTTAATAACGCATTTTTAATCCCGAAAATTCTCAAAAAAATAGTTTTCTCCTCTTTTTGATTTAATTTTCTACTTTATATTTGTTTATGCATTATTTGTGATTGTTTATTCATGATTCGCTATTTTTGGAGCTGTTTTGGGTTGGTAATCCCGATTGAGACTCAATTTCGGTCTCTCTTTATTTGCTTTATTTATCTGTTCATTTTATTTTCCCGCATTAGAAAAAATGTATAGGAATTTGTAACGCCATGTAATAATTAATTTATCTACTTTATTTACTGCTTTCTGCATGCCGCGTTGTGTGATGTATGGATATTATAACTGAAAACTCTAATTAGAAGGATTTAAATCGCATAAGAACTAAAGCCGCCTTTATTAAAATGTAAATGGTTTGATTTTAATAAATGAAAAGTAAGCAACATCATCCAAACTCGGAATCTCTACTTTAAGGTACGGTCTAACCACCCGGTGGGAATATCGTACCTAAATTCCCGGTAGAGCTAAACCGGGTGTTGACTCTATCTTAAAATATGGGATTTCGAGTCTCGTAATTTTTAAAACTTAAATTGGACTAAAATTCAACTTCAACATCACTTGTGTCAGTCTATTTTTCATCACTCCCTCTAAAAGGAGGATCCATCCTTCGGCCCGCTTTGCCGCACTTATGTTTTCGACGCCCTTAAGGGTCGGGGAAAAGGTCGCCCGCTCATGGTGGTGACTCTAATCGGGATTTCCTCTTAACTTAAATTTTGAAAAATCTCTCTCATTTTCAAAATTGGTTAAATGATTTTGATGATGTGCTGAAATCGGTTTTAAATCAAAGCTTTATTTCTTAACTTTTGAATCCATCACGTAGTTAGATACTACGTTAAGGTGCCATTATCTCACCCTGTGAAACTCACTTGTGTACCTCATGCCCACCATGAATTGGGGATATTTATGGGTGGATCACTCATTTCAACCAATGCATAATTCCTGCAATAGCACTCATTTAAGGAGTGGTTGAGTTAAGCAGAATCAAGGTAAATGAGACCCTTCTACAGTATTGTGCTAAAATACCAGCAGTTTGAGTATATACCGCGTTAGATAAAGCAATAGCAACTTCCCCTTAGGAAATCACCAAAATATGCATGTCTTAGATTTAGGTCGCATACTCAATTGTTGTTCATTGGCGTTTGAGTTAGGCCCCATATCTTTTGAACGGTGTTGTGCAGGAGTCATAAGGTTGGAAAAAGTCCGCTTTTTGCATGCTATTTGTATTGTGCTCATGAATACGCACCTCATGCATAGGCTGCCTGTGGCCGACTTTTCTTTTATTCGTTTGCTTACCTATACTCTCCCCTCACTTGAAGGGGGGAATTTAACAAAATGCCTTAGATCGTTTGAGTCCCGAGGAACCGTATCTAGTTCACTAGGCATAGCGAGGGGGTTAAGCTTCGCATCATAAGTGTTTCTGCTCTCTGCCTCTCTAAACCACCCTTGTATATATAGCATTCATCACTCAAATAATTATGTAATCACTCACTTCATCCATGGTTCAATTTGGGTTGATTATCTTCCAATTTTAGAGTTAGGTCGAGACATCCTCTCTATCACAAGTCCTCTTTGGCTCTGACTCGATCAGCATTTGGTTCGCAGGTCAATGACTTCAGTTTTAGTTTCAGAATCTGCTTTATCTTCCATGTTTGATTCACCTTCAGTTTGTGGGATTCCATCTAAGAGTACTCCTCTTCCCATTGTTCCTCCTCCATCCAATCAGAATCAATCGCAGTTAGGTGCCGAGATAGTTAGTGGTATGGCCATCTTTTTGCAGTCTGATCTATTCTGTACTTCCATCCAAGAGCAAGTCTGATCAGCTCTGAGAGAATAGAGTGATGCTCAGAGGCCAACAAGGACCATGTTTCAAGCTTAGGAACAGCTAGAGATTGCTTAGAATGAATCTAGTCAGGCTCCTCCTATTCAGTATATGTTTTGGGCTTCACCACTCCAGCTTGTCTGGCCGGGCCCGTTTTAGTTTGGCCAGACCTCAGTTCAGTCTCCCCCGTCTTTTACTTCACTGGCATTTGCTTTTCCTCCTCCTCCGCTCTCAAGGCCTATCGTTTAGGCTCCCATCTTCCCTGCTTTCTCAGGGGGTTTTACTCTGCAAATGGTCATTCCCTCTAGCAGTTTTGTCCTCCCTCCAACACCGCCGATATCCTTTGTACCTTCTCCTCCTAATTTTATGACACCCCATGTGAAGCTACTTACCCTCAAAACCCTTTTGCTGGTCCTCAAGTTGAGATCCTATCTCCTTCTTCCCCCTTTCAGTTTGGAGCAGTCTCCGTGTATAGCAACTAGGTCACACATCCTTCGGATGTGACACTAATTGACCAAGTCATGCAGTCTCTGGGTGTGACACTTGAAGTGGCAGCACTTTTAAAGTAGTTACTAGCCAAGAATAAAGAAAAGGAGGAAGAGAGGGACGAAGATTAGGCCCCGAAGAACTTTTTGATGCCTAGAATGGAAGCCTACACCAGAGAGTGACCTCCTAAATCCTACATCGCAATGTACAAGTGAATTATGCGTGTTCAGAAGATCGGTGATAAAGTTCTTGCTAAGCTATTTCTGTGTAGTCTGTCGGGGCCGACACTCTAATGGTATAATACCCTCCCTAAATCAACAATCCTAGATTTGAAGCTTCTTTTTGAGGCTCTAATCACGCACTATGGTTTCAACTTGACCATGGAAACCACTATTCAGCATCTCGAGGTGGTTAGGCAAAAGCCAGGCGAGAATTTCAAGTCCTACTTCAATAGATGGATGGCCACTCAAGTCCTATTAAAATAAAAGCTCAGTTTGAAGGAAATGATCTAAAGCTTCTCGACATAGCTCTCTTAATTATCCGTAAAGAGATGGAAATCGACTCTTTTGAATCCTACATGAAGGTGTTTGAGAAGGCTGAGAAAATAGAGCCCCGAGAAGAGAAAGAGAAAGCTAATAAGCTAAGTGGTGGCAAACCCTGGTTTAATAAGAGCAATAATTTTGTAACTTTTAAAGTTGCTCCTGTCTCGGTTGAGGAGGAGACATCCGCAGTTCAAGCCATTGCTCAAGAGAATGTCTTCGTAGTTCAAGCTGCACCAGTTCGGAGACCTGCTCAAAGAGCGTTCGTCTCTCCGTGGAAGCTACCTCTTAGTGTCCGTTTTGCTAAGTTGTGAGAGAAGGGCATGCCTAACTCTCTTCATGAGTATCATTCTCCTACGCCCGAGGAAACAGGTAAATTTTATCGCTATCATGTTCAGGTAGGACACAAAATAGATCAATGCAAACCTCTGGGCATGGCCATTTGGAGCTAGGTAATAGAAGGGAAAATGGATCAGTCAATTAGGAAAACCAGTACTGAGGAGAAGCCATCACTGAGCTCAAGCAATAAGGTAGGTGCGATCAATTTCGGTCTCCCTGAAGAAATTATATTGACATGGTCTTCTCCAGTTCAGCCAACACCACTATGGAAGCTAATTATATCACCAAAATTGACAAGAATCTTACGAGGTCTCTAGCAAAGGAAGGATACAAGTCATCAGCTGAACAAGTGAAAGTTCTGGATCTCATCCTGGACAACGCACCAATGAAAGCTATCGAGGATGCTTTATCTACCACCACCATAACTCAAGACCCACCATTTATGGAGGATGACTACCTATGATGTAATTTTCCTTTCTAGTATTTTGACGTGAACAATTCTACCTTTAAGGCATTTTAATTCAATCAAAGACTCTCATTTTGTTTACTCGCTTGATGTTTCACCCGATGGTTCCATGCATTCATTTTATCACAAGTATAATGTGTTCAGTATTCATGACATTTCTGTAACTGAAATAAATTTGTGATAACCTAAAATGGTAACCATTTCTAATGAACTAACCTCTTAAAGAAAAAGAGAGATAATAAAAGTGCTTAAGGATCATGATGACACTTTCGCTTGATCATACCTAGTCCCACCTAGGGTTCTTTGCTAGAAAATGAGCATCGTATTCCCACACCAAGAATAGGAAAAGAAGCTCAGTCCTTCCTTGGATAGATCCAATATGTCAGTCGGTTCATCGTTGGCCTCACAACTATGTGCAAGCCCATCTTCAAGCTATCGAAGAAGCTTCGGCCCATTGTGGGGAAGGAGTATTGCAAGGTCATCTTCGACAGAATTAAGGCTTACCTTTTCTTCACCCACCCATTCTCAAAACTCCCACCCCTGATACACCATTAACCCTTCACAATATACAATCCATTACAACCACAAACCTTCATTATTTCTCTCCTCACTAGCCATTCTCGGTGATGGGACACATATGATTGGCGAGATTTGACCTTCATCAATAAATGAACATTGCTTTATCATCGTAGGGGCAAGTTACTTCTCAAAATAAGGGGAAGCTAAGTCTTTCACCAACTTTACTGCCAAGGGATGGCCAAGTTCATCGGAAATACATCCTTACCCGATTTGGTTTTCCTTATCACATTACCACTGTTAATGGGGTTTCCATTTTAAGGGGAAATAACCGATTTGATCAAGAAATATGAGACCAAGCATCACAGGGCTTCACCTCACATACTATGAGCTAATGAGGTAACTGAAACCATAAACCAGTCTATCAAGAAATTTCTTTCCATAATATACAGAGATTGAGCCGATGAGCTACCATTTTCCCTTTAAAGATGTCAAGCGAGTGTCAGAATTCCCACTAAAACCGTGATCCCAGGCAAAACCTAGATGAAATCCTTGAAAACCGCATTGAATCCAAGTCAAAGGGACCCCCATGGACCAAGGCATAGTTCAAATAACTTATACAACATTCAGATGTACCAACAGTCCATGGCTAGAGCTATGATAGAATTCAGACATATCCATCAGAGGCCAATGATCTGATCTTAAAGCGAGTGAAGCCTACTAATGTCGATTCGAGGGGGAAGTTCCAACCAGATTGGGAAAAACTTCATGTATTCAGAAAGATGATTGATACAAGGGACATGATTATCAGCAGTAATGAGTTCATAAACCCTATCGATCAGGACAAGGTTGAAGCATTATCGTATCTATAAAAAAGAATCAAATCCAGAAAAGTGGTATATGAAAAAAAAAAATAGAACTAATCCCCCGGCAAGTGGTGTTCTACTGCTCGGGCAAAAATCAGGGTATAGCCTGCTGGTCGGTATTCTACAAATTGATCAGGTAAAAGTTAGGGTTTAATATAACCCGCTAGGCTGAAAATCTGAAATGGATGGTCTAGGCAAAAGTTAGGGTAAAGTAAGCAACGAGAGTGTGTTGGCTAGAAAATCGTTAGGCTAGTTAACGCTAGAGTATGGGTCAATAAAAATGGTTATCATCATCATGTACTCAAACTTACTTTATTTAATGGAAATGCCATCTTAATAAAATCTTTATGCTTATGCTTGAATGAATATATTGGGCCCTAAAGGAGAAATATTGCAAGTCAAATGTGGGGTTCCATGCAATCGACTCGTTTCCTCAAAAGAAAAGAATAATAACAAAAGGCAAAAATCCTGATAGACTGAAAATGGCAAGGTTTATGCAAAAGCCGGGAAAAGTCTGCTGGATTGAAAATCGGAAAAAGGGTAGTCCAGGCAAAATTAGGACATGGGAAAACAAAATGGTAAAAAAAGTCTGATAGGCCCATCTCAATGTTCGGGTCTATGTAAAAATTAAGACAAAGAAAGATACAAGGTAAATGACTGCCATCAATCTTATCGAGATACCCGCACCATTATCGTCAGAAATCATGGTACCGAAATATCCTCTGCAGCATGTGGACTCAAATCTGTCCTCTATAGGTGTCTACTCCAATTTTGACCGTGACCGTATCCGCAACATCCTAATCTTTTGAAGCCATCCTTGGTAGAATTCATTGGTAGTGATAGCGTCTAGCCGATTGTAATCTAAAATCTCAAACTTTGCTTCATGCTCCCCCTTTGTCTTCTATATGCTCATTCCAACGATTGTTACACAGCTGATTCATTTCCTTTATCCATGAGTGATAGGAGGCGACCACCCTCAACCTTAACATCTGGCCACACGAACCTCGCGTGTACACCGCAACTTCCATAATTCTTCACCGGGCACATTACCACCTGATTTGCATGCCATCTACTAGGGGCATGCCCACTTAATTTATGCATATTCTCTCTCCTAGCATGCAACCAAATCAAGCAATCAAATCTCTCAGATATGGAAGATGATCAGTCTAAACAGCTCATGCATTCATGACATATAGGCATAATATTCGTCAATATTTTGTACGTTCTTCTATAGGTTATGAAGCATAAAAAAGCATCCTAGCTCAACCTCAGTTGTTTCTCCGGAATCCCAAAAATCTTAACTCAATTTGTATCTTATACTTTCGTTTTTATTACTTAATTGAAGGGGCGAAAATATTTTTTTCCACAAAATCAATTAAACAATAAAAACATAAATCATGTCACTTACTAATATCTTAAAATTTCGTTGATAGGTATGCCATACGGCAATCCCGATGGATAACCCACCCGAGCATCCAAAATTTAGAACTCAGAAGTTTTTCCTAGGGAAACCTCAATGCAAGTGTCTAGGGGTAACTCGATACAATTGCCAGGGGCATCCCAGCATATTTATATTCTAAGCTGTGTTCAAGGGGCATATCAGCTAAACCCAATAGAAACCTCAGTAATTTCTCCAAACTCCCGGAATTCTTAACTCAATTTATATTTTATACTTCCATTTTTACAGCTTAATTGAAGGGGCAAAAATATTTTTACTTCCACAAAATCAATTAAGCAATAAAAATGCAACTCATGTCAATTACTGATATCTCAAAATTTTCTCGATACGCGCACCATTTGACAATCCCAGTGGTCATTTGATAAGAGAATTCAGAATTCAGATCTCAATCCTCCTAGGGCACCTCGATGCACCCTTCTCGATCTTCCAAGGGCACCTCGATGCAGCTTACCAATTTAAGAGTCTATATCAGAGTTTTTGTAATAGAGCGGTACAATGCCATTCGATTGGGCATTTAATCCTCAGTTATGTTATGGTGACGTAACGCAACCAGCAGTCTATATCAGAGTTTTTGTAATAGAGCGACACAATGCCATTCGACTAGGGATTTAATCCTCAATTATGTTTTGGTGACGTAAGGCACCAGCAGTCTATATTAGAGTTTCTGTAATAGAGTGGCACAATGCCGTTCAACCGGACGTTTAATCCTCAGTTTTGTTATGGTGACGTAAGGCAACCAGCAGTCTATATCTAAGTTTCTGTAATGGATCGGCGTAATGCCATTCGATTGGGAATTTAATCCTCGGTTATGTTATGGTGATGTGACGCAACCAATAGTCTATATCAAAGTTTCTATAATGGAGCGGCTCAATCCCATTCGACTAGGCATTTAATCCTCAGTTATATTATAATGATGTAAGGCAACCAGCAGTCTATATCAGAGTTTCTGTAATGGAGCGGCACAATGCAATTTGACTGGGCATTTAATCCTCAGTTATGTTATGGTGATGTAAAGTAACTAGCAGTCTATATTAGAGTTTCTATAATGGAGCGGCGGAATGCTATTGGACCAGGCATTTAATCCTCGACTATGTTATAGTGACGTAAGACAACCAACAGTTTATATCAGAGTGTCTGTTTTGAAAGCAACCGCAAGAGTCTCAAATCTAAGTGGAGATTGAAGGTGATAACGATTCAAAAAATATATATCAACCTTGTTCTTGATAGGTCTGTTGATGGCAGCCCCAGTAGACAATCGGTTCAAAAATCCACACCTCATGTATAACCTTCTATCCCTTGCTCTTTCGTGAGATCACACTTAGCCCACTAAGTGGTAATCTCTCGAGGGGTAGCTTGTGAGCACGGGCTTTTCGGTGTCCCTCGAAGCTATGATGACTTGTTGCACTACCCTTTTACGGGCTAGTTGTTCTATTCTTTTAGAGTTGAATCACGTTTGGCAAGTATTCTGTGGACAATTTGGGACTTTAATTATGTCATTTTCCATCACTGGTTAAAGATAAAAACAATAAAATTCATAAATTGATAAAAATAAATATAATAATAAAATAAAATGCTAGATCTCCCCCTCCTCGCCGGAGCCGCCGGTGGGGGCGCGTGAACCACTCCTCTTATCACGGTTTGCCACGCCGCTAGGGCAGTTCATTGTGCCCTTGTGCGGTTCGTCGCGCGTGGCAACTGGCCTTCCTTAGCACAATGAATCGTGCCTCCGCGTGCTAGGACGGTTCACCTCGTGTTGGGGTAGTTCACCGCTCCCCTTGAGTGGTTCACCACCCGTGGACGGTTCACCACGCCCGTGACAGCGGTTGAGATTCAACCACTACAAGGGTCCCTAGGTTCATTGTCAGTTTGTTTTTCTCTCTCCAAATAAGATAATCTCAATTTTTTTGGGAATTTTAACATTTCTAAGGACTAATTGGGTAATTTGGAGTGAGTAAAGTCTATATAAACCCATTCAATCACCTGATTTAGGACTTTTTGCAAAATTAAAGATTGAAATTCACATTTTAGGGTTCTTAGCATTTTAGAGAGAGAAAGCTTCATAAAGCCATGGAAATCTAATTAATTCGGATTCCTAGGCATTATTAGGCTTGATCTTTTAGTCTAAACACTAAAATCAAGTAGAAATCATAGGTTAAAACGGGCTTAAATAGGATTTAGAGACTTTTTATCACTAAAATCTGTCACTGAGTGCGTCGCTAATTTCGTCACTGTTTCGTCGGATTTTCGTCACAAATTCATCACAAAGCTTGCCAAACGTCTGGTTTGAGTCTCAAAACGTGGATTCACGGCCTAGAGGTAACAAATCTGAGTTCCAATCTCTTTTAATTATTTACTCAATTGTTTTGCTGCTCTTGGTCGTTCTTGGGGTCTTGTATCCGTGGTCTTTCTGTATTTTCGCAAACATCCTTTCCGGTGTTTTTGGGTTCTTTTTGTCCCAAAGCCAAAAAATCAAAGTTAATTCGTTATTTTAAGTCCAGATCTACTATAATAGCGTAAGAATCGGCTTAAAATTTTAGTAATCTTGATTTCTCCAAATGTAAAAATACCGATTTTGGTCTGTTTGACACTTTTCGGGCATGACCGCTCCGGTGGTTGTCCAACCGCTCTAGTGGTCGTCCAACCGCTCTGGTGGTCGTCCAACCGCTGCGATGGTAGTGGTTGAACTGCCATGGCAGTGATTAGACGGCCACTGTAGCTGTCAAATTAGCAAAATTGCTAGAAGGTCCATATTTTGTGTTTTTGGCCCTGTTTTATTATTTTCTTACTTTTTTACCCTGATTTTTACCCAAAAAATTCTATAAAAATTATAAATAGTCTGGAATTAATTAAAATAATTTCTAATCTACTGGAATTAATTTATTAATTATTTAATTGGTTAAATGTCTATTTAATGGTTTAAAAATGGCTTTTTCATCAAATAAATTCTTAATAAATCTTTTTGTCCTAAATAAAAATTCAAAAATATCCTATAAATATCTTAATTAATTTTAGGGTTGTTTAATTTATTTAATTAATTATTAGGTTGTTTAGATATTTATTTAATGCCTTAATAACGTGTTTTTAATCCCAAAAATTCCAAAAAAAATGGTTTTCTCCTCTTTTTGACTTAATTTTCTGCTTTATATTTGTTCATGTATTATTTGTGATTGTTTATTCGTGATTCACTATTTTTGGAGCAGTTTCGGGGTTGGTAATCCCGGTTGAGACCTGATTTCAGTCTCTCTTTATTTGCTTTATTTATCCATTCGTTTTGTTTTCCCGCATTAGAAAAAATGTATAGGAATTTGTAAAGCCATGTGATAATTAATTTATCTGCTTTATTTACGGCTTTCTGCATGCCGCACTATATGATTTATGGATATTATAACTGAAAACTCTAATTGGAAGGATTTAAGTCGCATAAGAACTAAAGTCGCCTTTATTGAAATGTAAATGGTTTGATTAATAATTGAAAACTAAGCAACATCATTTGAACTCAGAATCTCTATTTTAAGGTATGGTCTAACCGCTCGGTGGGAATATCATACCCAAATTCCTGGTAGAGCTAAATCGAATGGCGACTATGTCTTAAAATATGGGATTTCGAGTCTCGTATCTTTTAACACTTAAATTGGACTAAAATTCAACTTCAACATCGCTTTTATCAGTCTATTTTTCATCACGCCATCTAAATGAGGATATATTCTTCGGCCCAATTCACCACGCTTATGTTTTTTCGCACCCCTTATGGGTCGGGGAAAAGGTCCCCGCTCACACCACCTGAACTTGCTGGTAATCCTGAAACCTTATCCTTTACGCTTTAATCCTTTATTTGAACTGTCTTGCAACTTACTTCGACATGATTTGCAGATTTGGGCTTTTGAGCATTGGCTTGTCCCTAGGCCTGGCCTGTCGGGATAGCTTGAGACTCCTCATATCATCTCGAGGTGGATGGGACTTTGCCAGCAGAAGGCTGGGATCGTATCTTAGTACAGGGAGTTCCTCCGCCAGTACACCTGGGCATTAACCCGCCGGCCCGCGAGGCCTGCCCATGCCCGTCTTTTATGGGCCAGGTTGGACAAACTAATTAGAGGTTAGGCCCAGCCTAGCTCAAACTCGAAGAGCCCCGAAGAAAGTATGGTATGGGCTTGGTTTTGGTCCTAAAATCCTCGCCCGGCCCCGAACTACTAAATTAATATATATTTATTATTTATATTAGTAATAATTATTGAAATTTTTAAAATTTCTTGTAAAATTTAGCTTAAAACTCAATTTTGTGACTTACATTAGAATTTTGGTTACAATTATTTAATTATAATAATTTTTTAATTATATATATGAATTGATAAGCCCGCAGGCCGGGCTTAGGATTTGATTATTTTATAAAGGCCTGGCCCGAGCCCGACTTTTATTTTTTTGGGTTGAACCAGGCTTGGGCTACTTATTTTTTAGCTAGGCCAGATTAAGCCCGGTCCATACCCAGGTCTATCTGCCAGTTATGCTCTAGCCGGGTAAGCTTTTTTGCATTAAACCTGTGCTTTACATTTCCACAAACTGTCAGCAGAAACTGTATTTACAAAGTTAGGATACTTATAGTGCATTTGCTTTATACAGATTATTCAAGACCCATGGGAGGGGATTGCCATCCATGAGGATATTAAGCGGATGTGAGCTGGAGTAGACGATCATCGGTCCGTACTAGAATCTCCCCTTTCCTTAGAGTGGTTCTTTAGTGAGAGGATCCGCGGCTGGCGGACAGGCGCGGTGACTAAGAGACCAATTCCTCCCCTCATCCCTATAGGGGTATATTGGCCACATCTGATGCCCGTAATAGACCGGGGACTATATATGCTGGGTGAGGGGGCCCGAGTGATGTTAGTGGAGGGTGCTTATACTGCATTCATTCAGTCTTCCCTTCTTCCTTTCTGTGAGAGGATACACTATGATGACTGGCCCCTTGAGTTCCAATGGAGAGATGGCGGTAGCGATGATGATGATAACGATGATGAGAGTGGACCGAGGGGTCATCGCGGGGGTCCCTTTATCGTTAGGAGCACTGAGGGCTCGGCTAGGTCTGGTACTCCTTCCGCTTATGTATTTCTTAACTTAGACTATGCGAATTCCTTTATTTCTTTCTAAGAATAACCGCGAATCTGAATGCAAATACTTTATTATTGTAGCCTCCCATTTCCACATGGAAGAGGCCTATTGCTACTATTGCTACCCCTGCTGCCCCAGAGCAGCCGATGAAGCGGTCTCTTGTTGTTGGAGGTGTGAGGGAGGGCATGCTCCGGATAGAGTTAGACACCTTTTTCTGACTCCATGACCATTCAGGGAAGAGAGCTATTAAGGAGTACAAGGAGTCGGTCCAGCCTATCTGGTTTACCCCATCCAGCTCCACTCATGTAAGGTTTTCTCCATTTCCAGTACTTTTATGATAACCATTTAGATTATCTGGTTTGAACTGATGTGATCTCTTTTCAGGTGACTGTGGCTGAGGCTGAGAAGATTGTGAGGGGTTTATTCTCTGTTCGAGATCTGCTATTAGCTAAGGTTGCTTTAGCTTCGGTAAACCCCATTTACCTGTAAAATTTTAACGAGCTATGCATGATGCATGCCATGACATTTATATATATGTACTGATCTTTCAATTTTCCTATACACTTTACTAGCTATAGAGCATGACAAGTCTGCTCAGGACTTGGATGCTTCGGAGAAGCGAGCCAAGTTCCTGGACGAGTAGTTACGGCGGCTACTACAGAGCCTGGGTGAGTTAGAACCCTGGAGGAGGAGCTAGAGAGGTCTAGAGATGAGGCTACATAAGCACGGGCAGAGGCTGAGGTGCTATAGAGACAGTTTTCTCGGATGACAGAGGATAGGGCTAATCCATTCGATTCTACAGATCATGCTTCAAGTAATCAGATCAAGCCGGTGTTGACCCAGCCAGTAGGAGCTGAGCAGGAGGTGGAGTAACAGGTTGAGGTGGCTATAGATGAGGCAGGGAATCAAATGATGATAGACATGGCAGACCTGCTGGTTGATGCGACCCAGCATGATCATCAGGGATAGGACCCCCCAATAGCTTAGACTAGGATGCACTCTTTTTACTCCCTTTCTTTTTGGGATATTTGACAATTTTTTGCCCTGCGTGGCTTTGTTTTTATGTAAAATTGGATATCATTTACACTAATACGTTTGCTATTTTGACTTTATGCATGCTAAACTTTTCCTTCCATCAGCAAAATGAGTTAGCCGTCAAACGCTCAAAGTTCCTGATCATGATGAACTGACAGAATTTAGATTGACAAGTATTACAAAGGCTGCTTGGTTGAGCTTAGCACCTCTGGAGGTATGCGCTAGTCGTATGATTTTACAGTAGGAGAATTGAGTTCAAGAAATCACAGCTGCGAGATATTGTAATTACAAATGATTTTTGGCAGAAATAGCACGACACTATACTGGCATTTTTAAATTAAGTTTTAATTTTTGTATAGGCCATTCAGTGTGAGATGACCTATCGAACATTTATTTTCATTTCCTCTTGCCCTAATTTTTTCCTGAGTTATCCTTGGCTCCTCAACTCAGCGGACTTTTCTTCTCTCTTTTTTTTCTTTTCTTTGCCTTAACTTTTGCATGGACTGCCCTTTCGGGTTTACAATCCAGCAGGCTTTTTCTTTCTTTCTCTTTCACCTTAATTTTTGTCTTTTTTTGAATAATGTATGCGAAGTAAAAATAATAATAAAGATATAAAATGCAGCGAAAAACTTATGTTCACATACCTGTGATTATTCCACCTAAACACATGCATGCATTCATAAGACCAGAATTCTTAGCATACCATAATATGTTCATTGATGAGATTAATTTTGAGTACATAGGCAATGGTAACAATTTCCAATGGTTAACCCCTACTGCCTACTAGTCTTTTCACAGATTTTCCAGAAAGCAACAGACATTTTTCTCTCAATGCCCTGATTTTTAGCCGCCCTTTTCTGGTTTTCAACTTAGCGGGCTTTATTTATGTTAGAGTGTCCTACCTTTTGCCTGACTAGTTTATGGAACACCGATCAGCGGGTTGCACCCTAATTTTTGCCCCGAGCAGTAAAGGACCACTTGTTGGGTGATTTATTCTTTATTTCTTTTTATTCTTTGTGCTATTTTTTGTGATTTAGCTCTTTTGACCTACACATGATAATGCTTAAATCTTGATTCACTGGATTCACGAATTCATTTCTGTCCATGTCCATGAGCTTGATTCCTCCCTTGAAAAGGACTTTCTTAACAATAAATGGCCCTTCCTAATTAGGCCTGAACTTGCCCCTAATGTTAGTGTTGACTTGGCGTAGCTGCTTGAGAACCATATCCCCCGCCCTAAGAGGTTGCTTTGGGTATTTGACTCTGTTGATGTAAGCTCGAGCCATGCGCTGCTGGTACATTTATAGGTGGTCAAGTTCCTTCAGCCGCTTCTCATCTATTGCGTTAAACTATTCATACCTAGCCCTTGCCCAATCTGACTCTTTCAATCGAGCTTCGAGTGCCACTCATAGAGATCTTACTTCTGTTTCAACTGGTAACACAGCTTCCATTCCATATAACCAGGTGTCTGATCAATAGGTGTCCTTATGCTAGTTCTATACCCTCAAACTACAAATGTAAGTTTATCAGCCCAATCCCTGTAAGTAGTTACTATCTTAGACAAAATCCTCTTGATTGACTTATTGACTTTAATGATCAGCTTCCCTTTAGAGCTCTTGAGGGATTTTGAGTATAATCTTATAACCTAAGGTGTACTTTCTCTTCTTCATAACCAAGGCCAGCCTGCTGTTGATGCTCTCATAAGTCTTTTTGGTCTTTTTGATAATGTGACGCCTTTTTCCCTCTCGTGAAGAAAGATGAACCAAGACTTTATTGTTATCATGTTTGCTAAGCACTTTTATCATCTCTCTTTTTGGTGGTAAGTTTTAACCATTGGATTTTTATGCCATTGCGATATACTCAAAGTCAACTTCATTAATAGATATAGCGATATTTTTAAGAATATTGTTGTTATGAGTGCATGATGTCTTTTAAAATGAAATACTCAAACAGAATGTGAATGGAGAATGCATCAATTTATCCATGATATGCCTCATAAGAAGCATTGTTTGTATAGAAAATGTTTGCAACTTTAAAAATCATATCATTTGAATCATGCTCCACAGGCGGAGGGCCTTGCTGGTCAGCCTTGGCAATACTGGCAGCTAAACTGGTAATCTCGGTGTGCAGGCTCACATGAGTATCTTCAGCCACTGCTTTTGCTAAGTTCTTAATGGCCTTGCTTATAGGGTTACCCTTCTTCCCCCCCCCCCCCCCCTCCTCCAATTCTTCTTCATGAGTATGGCTAGGGCCTTGGTGATAGCTTCAATTGCTTCACTTATCTCTTCTCCTTTAGCATTCCTACATACGTCTACAAAAATTGAGGTTTCAATCATGCAGCCATTATTGAAGTCATACACATCATTAAAGATCTTGAAACCAGAGAGCTTCCTTCCCCCTACCTTGACAGGTTCTTCCTCACCTCTGAATGCCTTCTTCTTGACCTCAACCCCTATCACGAGACATAAATGGGGTTTAGATTTTCTGGCACTTGGACAATTCCCCAAACCAAGTCTGAGTGGCCATGGTACAAGTATGATGGGTTCTAGCATGCCCTGAAGATTCTTTCTAAGCCCCTTTCCTTTTATGTAACCATGCTTCATAATAATATTTTCAATCTTAAGGGGTATGTATTCTCTAACTGAAAACTTTATACCCTGGTGAGCAACAGCCACCCTAGATTCCTTCTCCTCGACTTTCATAGCCACTATAACGGATGGTTCATCGGCTTTGATGGTTGCTAGCTTGCCATTGTGGATGAGCTTGACATTTTGGTAGACCGTGGAAGGGACGGCCCCTAATGCATGGAGCCAAGGATGGTGAAAAAGACCTTGGACTTTACTTCCCCAATTGTAACTTCAGCTTCGAACACTCCAATGACACTCCTCTTTGTATCATCATATGCCCTTATAACAGTATTAGATTTCTCCAACATGGATTCATCTAGCCCCAAGTGAGGAAGGATCTTAGTAGGGCAGAGATTAAGGTCGGAACCATCATCCACCATAACACACGGGATAGAATGATCAAAGATTTGCACCTTGATGAAAAGTGCCTTGTTATGCTTGTTTCCTTCAGTTGGGAGATTAGATGGACTAAATGTAATAGATTAGACAAGATCGGGCGTGGGTCCTCTAAAGACTGAAAGCACTTCAACCAAGGAAGTGGATGGTGTAGTCTCCGTGCCTAATAACTTTTCTATCAAACCCCTGCAATGATCTTCGGAGTAATGAGAAGCTACCAAATGCTGTACTTAGTGGGGGTAACTTGCAACTGCTAGATGAGAGGATTAACTCTCGAGTCTACCTTCTCACTGCTAGGTGGTACCCGAGTTTCAATGATAGGTGTAATGGTCGGGTTCTGGTCTACACTTGGGATAACCTGGATGTTGACATCTTTACCTCTTCTTCACTTTGGGAGAGCGTTAGGAGCCACCCTCCCACTTCAGGTAACATGCAATACTCCATCCCACATATAGCTTCTTCCTTTAGGGGTTTCTACCAACAAAGTTGGTCCTTCGAGGTCATCACTTTCCAATACATTAGCATCAATATCAATTGGTTCAAGTTAAACCAACATAGCTTCCTCATCATAAGCACCTTCTAACTCGTATGCATCAATATCAATAGGGACAGGTTCATTGGGTAAGGCCACTACCTAGTGAACCATCCGGTTGGCTTGCATGATCATATTAAAAACATGATGGGAGGGTAGTCCTGACTCAAAGGCCACAACCTATTTCTTGAAATTTGCCATGGGGTTATTCGTGGTGCTTGGCTTGAGCTCGGGGTTCATAGATTTGTTTTCTCCCCAATTAGGCCACGAATAGCTTCGATTAAATCCCTATAGGCGTCAGCATGATGACCCTTCCTAACCTGATAAGAATAAAATTGATCCCTATCCTCGGGCTTGGGTGGAATATAAGGCTTGACACTTTGAAGAAGGCCAAGTGCCCTCAACTTGGTAAAGATGGCAGGCAAGAAAGCCTTCCAAGGAGAGATACCATCTTCAATGTTACAGACTGTAGCCATTTCTTCTTACACTATTGCGGTTTTAGGATCTGAACTAGACCTTAGCTTAGAAGCCTGGGCTGGGGCTGATGGGTCATTCTTCTTGAACCAAGGTTTGGCTGGCACACTCATCTTCCCTGACTCTTCAATCCTTTCCCATTTCTCGGCCTTTTCAAAGACCTCCACATAGCTGGAGAATTTATCCATACCAAGAAACTTATGGTAGGCGTGTAATGCACCATCCATCAACTTTACAATCATCTCGTGGAGGCTCAATCGATCTTTTAATAAGACTAGGGTGGTCATCCACCTTTCAAAATAGGGCTTGAATTTCTCATTGGGAGCTTGCTTGATAGCCTCCATATTTTGTATAGCAGTCTTGATAGCTGCGTTAAAACCATACTGCTCAATGAAAGCCTCAGATAAGGGCTTTCAATCTCTAGTCTCCTCATCTAACAAAGTGTTGTACCACTAGATAGTAGGGCCTTCCAAAGTGCAAGGGAACATCTCAACAAAAACTTTATCACTTAGCTTCCTTATACTCATAACCCTCTAATAGGTGGTGATATGAAATTGAGGTGGACCTGTTCCCTTATACTTTGCTATGCTAGGCATACTAAAGTTTTTGGGGACCCAATCCTCCTCCCTAGTGGCTTGAACTGATAGTGCTAATGGTTGAATGCTGGGATTGGTAGCAAGCAACTTCTATAATAGATCACGTAATTCCACATATAAGGATGATCCATCTAACTAAGCAATTGTATCCAAGGGTAGACCTGCTTATTGAGGAAAGGTTGCCCCCTTAGGTGTGACTACAAATTTAAGGGTTGGGACAGATGCCCCAAACTAAAATATTGGTGGCACGAACCCTTGACTAGGCTGACCAAATTGACTGATGTTTGGCGGGACCACTGTACCCACTGATTGAAATGGCTGACTGACCGAACTAAATGGACCAACTAAACCCAACTAACCAAAAGATTCCCCATGAACTTGAAGAGGTGGTAACTGAGTCTGAGTGAAGGGATTGTGAGCAACCTTTGATAGGGGACGCTGCTCACTAACCACTACGTGAATTATCGGAGCTCTGATAGGTGTACCCTGAGAGACATTGGTCATCCTTTCCTTGGCCAAGATCACTCTAATGGAGGCCATCATCTTATCATTCACTCGGTCGAGGAACTGGTCACTCCCTAAATACTGCAAAATGGCATTTTCAATCTTCGGCCTAATATCGGCCCTTGACACATTTGCCTCTTCATTGAGATCGAGATCCTCAACCTCGACATCTACCTGGCCATCATGAGTCAGAATACGAGATCCCTGTGAGTCCGGACTTATCTTTGCAAATCTTCATATTGTACAGGAACTTGTTCCATTTTTGCTTAAATTTCCACTTTTTGATCATCCAAAAAATTAATCTCAGATTGATTGAGATTTTCTTGTGGTCCTCCTTAATTGAGATTGATTTCTTCACCTTCTTCCTTGTATTTCTTGACTTGAAAAGAATTCAGAATTTGCACTTCCTCTTTTTCTTCAGTATTTTCAACTTCCGGAGTTAAGTCTTCCGGATGGGGCTTCTTTTTCCTGCATGGTTAGTCTCATCAAAATCTACATGTATTGACTCTATTACTATTTAGCTTTGTTTATTATAGACCCTGTAAGCTTTGCTATATGTTGAGTAGCCACGGAAGATTGCTTCATCAGATTTAGGATTAATTTTTCCTAGTTGAAGGGATTGTGAGCAACCTTTGATAGGGGACGCTGCTCACTAACCACTATGTGAATTATCGGAGCTCTGATAGGTGTACCCTGAGAGACATTGGTCATCCTTTCCTTGGCCAAGATCACTCTAATGGAGGCCATCATCTTATCATTCACTCGGTCGAGGAACTGGTCACTCCCTAAATACTGCAAAATGGCATTTTTAATCTTCGGCCTAATATCGGCCCTTGACACATTCGCCTCTTCATTGAGATCAAGATCCTCAACCTTAACATCTACCTGGCCATCATGAGTCAGAATACGAGATCCCTGTGAGTCTGGACTTATCTTTGCAAATCTTCATGTTGTAGAGGAACTTGTTCCATTTCTACTTTAATTTCCACTTTTTGATCATCCAAAAAATTAATCTCAGATTGATTGAGATTTTCTTGTGGTCCTCCTTAATTGAGATTGATTTCTTCACCTTCTTCCTTGTATTTCTTGACTTGAAAGGAATTCAAAATTTACACTTCCTCTTTTTCTTCAGTATTTTCAACTTCCGGAGTTAAGTCTTCCGGATTGGGGCTTCTTTTTCCTGCATGGTTAGTCTCATCAAAATCTACATGTATTGACTCTATTACTATTTGGCTTTGTTTATTATAGACCCTGTAAGCTTTGCTATGTGTTGAGTAGCCACGGAAGATTGCTTCATCAGATTTAGGATTAATTTTTCCTACTTGCTTTCTCATTCAGGATGTAACATCTACATCCAAAGGCTTTGAAGTACCCAATTTTGGGTTTCCTTCCCTTCCAGATTTCATATAGGTTCTTTTTATGGTCTTTCTAATGAGAGCTCTATTTATGATGTAGCATGTTGTGTTTATGGCCTCTCCCCAAAAATACTTAGGTAAATTGTTCTCACTTAGCATTGTCCGGGCCATCTCAACTAAGGTTCTATTTTTCCTTTCAACAACCCCATTTTGTTAAGGTGTGTTAGGAGTAGAAAATTTGTGCTCAATGCCCTTGGAGCCACAAACTTCAGTCAAATGATTATTTTTTAACTCTCCTCCATTATCACTCTGGATGCGTGCAATGCTTATGCCATGTTCTACTTCTATCCAGATGAACATTTTTGAGAATTGGTCAAAGGCTTCATCGTTGCTAGCTAGCAAATCAACCAAGGTATAGCGAGAATAATAATCCACTATGACCATGGTGTATTCTCTTCTACCTAAGCTCATTGGTTTGACTGGACCAAAGAGATCAATATGTAAGAGTTCAAGAACTCTTTTGGAAGGTATGTATGAGATAGAAGGTAAGCTTTTTCTATGTTGTTTACCTAATTAACATGTAGTGCATATGTGATCCTTATTAAAACCTACCTTAGGCAAACCCACAACCTATTCGTTTTTGGTTAATTTGGATAGGAAGTTCATGCTTACATGTCCCAACCTCTGATGCCATAGCCATGATTCTTCTTCTTTAGACATCAAGCATATATTCTTTTTCTCATTTTTAATGTTAACACAATAAACATTATTTACTCTATGTGCATAAAGAATGAGTTAACTTACTATCATAGATTGAGCATCCTCCAGAATCAAAGGTGACTTTCCTTCCTTTATCACAAAGTTGTGCTACACTTAGCAAGTTGAACTTTAGTCCATCAACTAGTGAGATATCTTCTATCTTTATTTCAGATCCAATGGTTCCATGTCCAATGATCTATCCCTTTTAGTTGTCTCTAAAGCTTACTTTTCCTCCTCTCTTCCGGATTAAAGTGATGAAGGCTTTCTCATCACCAGTCATGTACATTGAGCATCCACTATTAATCTACCATGTATGTTGATCTACTGTGGATCTAAGGCATACTTGCAAAACAGATCAAGTGGGTTTGGGTACCCAATCAGATTTGGGTCCTCTCGGGTTATCAACCATTTCAGGCTAAGGATAAACATCATAATAACCATTTTTCAATCTATATAATTTAGTAATATGTTTGTTTCTCCCACAAAACCTGCACCTAGAGATGGGTCTGCTCTGCTCATTCTTCTTCTGGATCTTTTTAAGATCCTTCTTTCCATAATTTCTAATGTATCTAGCTTCTTGTATACTTGTCTGCCCAGTGTGTATTCAGAAGCTGGTTGGAGTTGCAATCTCTGCTCTATGATTCTTTCTTTGCTTGATAGGTTGCTCATTTGATACAGCCTTAGCTTTTCCCTTTTGAGCAACTGTGAATCTCTATGCTTGAGATTGCCTGGTAACTTTCTTTTCTTTTTAATTTATGGGCACTGGATTCCTTTGATTTGATTTCCTTCCCGATGCCTCCTTCATTAGGGTTAGCTCCATATCTAGTCCAGTCAAGTTAGCACTTAAGATCTACACTTGACTCCTTAGGAAATTCTCCTCAACCATATCCATATGCTTTGTGGTTCTTACCAGATTGATATCTTGTGCCATTACTTCAGCATACTAAGCTAGCTCTAGAACTTATCTTTGTAGGGATTATGGCTTTGGTGTTTTTCCTCACATTGTAGATTACCACCCCTAAAGCTCTAGCAAAATTAAGATTAGAAATAGAATTAGAGTGAGAGTTTACCTCAGTGGTGGTTGTCTCTAATTCTGATTCCTCAATTTGCTCAGTATCTTGCTTAGAAGGATTTCTTCTGGATTGATCTTCTTCCAGATCTATCAGTGCCAAGAATGCATAGTTAGTTGTTTCTTCTTCCTCTGTGGAAGATGAACTGCTACTTTCTTCACTATTGCTATATGGCCACCATAGCTTTCTTCTTATATTCTTGTCTTTTTTGAGCTTGGGGCATTTGGTTCTGAAGTGGCCTTTTTCTCCACATTCAAAGCAGGTACCATCTTTTTCTGGATCTTTCTTTTCTTCAGAAACCTTTCTTGGCGTATCCCTTCTTGAAGTGCCTTCCTTTGATCTTTCTAATTCATACCTCCTTGACCTCCTTCTATCTTTCTTCTTTAGGAATCTATCAAAATATTTGGCCAGCATAGCCACATCTTCTTTGCTGTAATTTAATTCCTTTAGAACCTTATCTGATCTGAAGGAGGCTGATCTTGTGGAGTCTGCCTTGAGCACAATGGCCTTCTTCCTTTCTTCATGCTTTTTCTCCTGTTGGTTATATCTCTCCAAGGATAACTCTTGAGTTAGTAGATTACTAATGAGTTCATCATAACTATAGAAGTTTAAGTCATGAGCTTCCTGAATGGCAGTCTTCTTATTGTCCCATTCCTTGGTGAGAATCCAGAGTATTTTCTTGACCATATCTACTTCTGAAATCTCCTTCCCAAGCCTCTTCATCTCATTTACCAGATTAGTGTATCTAGTGTTCATGGTACTGATGGATTCTTTGGGCTCCATCTTGAAGGATTCTAGCTTTTGCTATAGTAGATCAATTTTGGCTTCTTTGACCTTGTTTGTTCCATCATAGGTCACTTCCAGCTTCTGCTAAATTTCTTACATAGTCTCCCATCCGGATATTCTGTTGAATTCAGCTGCACTAAGAGAAAAATGAAGCAAATTAATAGCATTTGCATTTTCATGCAATCTATTATAATCATTATCATCCCATAAACTTGTGGCTTTTGGGTAGTCATAACCTCTACTTCGTGAATAGGTTTATATAGGCCATCCATGCCATCATGCGTTGTGCTTGAATGAAGTTATTCATCTGGTTCATCCAGAATGTGTAGTGTTCACTGGTGAAGAGTGGAGGATGGGTAATAGACATACCCTCATAAAGGAGTTGTGAGTTTTGGAAACTCATTTTGATTCTTGGATCAGAATTTAGACCTTTAGCTCGAGATTGTTAGATCTCTAGTTTTGAGCACTTGCTCTGATACAACTTACTGGTCCCTATGAGGGGCTAAATAAGGTCAGAGGGGGGTGAATGACCCTTTTCGAGAAAGTAACCAGACTTTAAAAAGTTTTATGTAGTGTGTTAGATTATGTTCCGCATATGATGGATCCGGATGATGCAAATATGAAATGTTATGCAATAATATCAAGAGTTAGAAAATCAAACACAGTAATTTTATCCTAGTTCAACCCCACCTACTCCAGTCACTAGAGTTTCCTTCCTCTGAGCTTTTTCACTAGTGGATTCCTTTCCAACTTGTAGGAATCAAGCCTTACAATTTATCTCTAGATGGTAACCCCTTCCGAATGTAGGATATACCACTAGAAGCACCAACACCTAGCTGAGTCCTTTTGTCTTTAGTAGGATATACCACTTAGATTTCTACCCAAACCTAAGTTGAGTCCTGCGGGGAGTTCCACTTAAAGCACCAACTCTAAGCTAGATCCTAATCTTAAGACTCACCCATGTATGAGATATTACACTTTATTTTTCTCAAAGATTTTGGTTTTGGATTTCCTCAGGTTTATAACTCCCTTGGGAATCCTTGCAAACTGATTTGGAATGGTTTGATTCTTGGAGGATTATATCACTAATTGTAATAGCGTATTCTCTAGTGTACATTTTCTCCAAATAACCAGCACCTTCTTAACTTATGAAGTTTCTCTTTTATAGGCTTCTGTTATAAATGTAGCCGTTGTGAGTTGTTGAAGTTGAATTAAATCTTCACCGTTGATCAGGTAATATGTGGCACTTCTGAATTCGTTAATCAATCTGTTAGACTGATTAAAATTCCCGTTAAATCCTTGGGATTGAGGCCTGAAAGATGTCAGTGATCGTTTTCTTGTATTTTTATGATCCACCAACTTTTATGCCAGAAATCCGGAGTGTGTGCTTCACGCGCATTTCCTATTGGTTTAGGTAGAAAAGGTTGTTACCTTTTCTCTTTCCTATGTCAGTCCTTTTATCCTTTCCTGACAAGTGTGCTAGCTGTCATTTTTGTCTTGAACAAGGGAAAGGGATCTTTGACTTTTAGACCAAAAGGTGGAAGGAAAAGTTATTTTTGAAATTTTTCCCTTTGTCTTGATAATTGTATCTTTTGGATGAATTTGTCTTGTTGCATTCGGATGCTATTTCAACCAGTTCTTCTTCCGAATGCTTTTCTTGAGCGGTTTAAAGTTTGTTTCCATTCCAAACTTTAACCGGATGCTTCCATTATGTGCTTAGGTATTTGTAGTCTTCCATTTATGTCTTGATTTCTTGTTTTGGACCAGATGTTTCTACTTTGGACCAAGGAGATTACATGTTTTGTTCCTTAAGACTTTGTTTCTATAGTTTTAGTTTTCTTCAAACTTGATTTGGATTGTTCTAGAATTAATTCTTCTGGATCATTGTTTCCCAACATCCTAAATTCCTGTCGAGCATGAGTGACACTTTCGTAAGTTTCATGGAAAAATAGGGCACCCTAACCTAGCGCTAGAAGGAGAGCGCATCTAGCTAGAGAGAATGAGATGAGAAGATAGAGTGTAATAATTTTTCCAAATGATGAAGAAGAAAATGGGTTGAATTAAGTAAATGATTTTCGGTGCTCACCTTAATCTTTTAAGCTTTTAAAATAAACCAAAATTTTGCAAGTTAAAAGATTATATCCCCAGCAGAGTTGCCACTATAACGTGATGAGTGATATGTGGATCGCCCTTGGCGCCATGTAGTGGGGCCCACCGAGGGGTGGTTTGGATTTAGGCATGATAAAACCTTTTAGTTCAAGTTTGCACATTTTAACCAATTTTATGAATAAAGGAATCGAGACCAAAATCTCGATATAAATGATAGAGTTGCCACCCAAGTTGTCTACTTAGGAAACAGTTTTTATACAGTTCCCATTGGGCGGGAGACTCATACCTTTTGGATCAGAGATTCGGATATCGGATGAGTCCTTTATTTCTCATTTAGTTAATTTAAAATTACATTCACCACGTAAAACCGTTGTCTTTTCATCATTTAGGGAATCATTATAAAAATCTTATTTTTCTACACTCTTTCGCACTCGTTTCATGCAATCAACAGTTCATAATAAAGCATAAGTAACAAATGGGGGAATAAAAATTACAACAACGGGAAAATGGGGGAAGTGTAAAACAACCTATACATTTGTTATAAGTTATAAAACAATATAAAATAAACTCCCCTGCATCTATAAAGATTAACATAGTTTATGGCACATCATAAGTCAGCATTTTATTAGGAAAAATGTGATTATGTTAGCATGGCGGTTTTGCGATCGATAGGGCCAAGACGGTTTCTAGGATTGGGGGGAAATAACGGGTCTTTAGCGCATTTTGTTATGAAAACACATTTTAGCTTTTGTGAGCTGATTTATCAAATTATTACTGAAATTGATCGCATTGCAAATGGCGATGTTGGTTTATTTTATAAATTTAAAAAATGGAGAAACGGGGAATCTGCCTTGGGGGCCAGGACCCGTACGGGGTAGCGTGGGACCTATACGGCTATTGATGGGACCCGTATGGGTGTTGGGGGACCCGTTCGGTCCTGCGGGATTCGAGCAGAAGATCATTTTAAAAAGGTTAAGTTATGGCAGATTTATAGATGAAGAATGGAATGAAGCTGGATTTCCTTCCATATGAGTATGACGCATCCATATAGTCTTTATGAAGAAAAATAGGAGCTAACAAGGCTCATATGGGTTAGGACCAGACCCAAAACAAGAAGAAAAGAAGAAACAGACCAAACAATGAAAATAATAATTAAACAAATTAAGTGTGAGTCTCTTTGAAACTCTGGAGCGTTACCTTTATGCTGTGAATCCACTTTAAAGCGATCCCTGTGCTATGAGAGAGAGAGCTTAGTCAAAATAGATGTCAAAATGGTGAATTTAGAACTATTTGGGTAAGCGTTTGTATGGATAGGATTTCCCTCCCAAATCCTAATAAACAAAGTTAGGAATGAATAAAATGTGGACAAAATGGGTTTTCTCCCTACTTTATACCTCCTATACCTCAACTATACCCTTTCTAAACCCATGAAAAACTGCTAGAAATGCTACCTATCTTCTTTGTTTTTAGTTTCTGATTGTCTCCTCCCTTTAAAATGAAGTAAAAATCCTCTATTTATAGGGGAGAATCGACTCTAAACACAATAAATTGCATTCATGACTGATTTCTCCCAAATAAGTCATGATTTTCTAACCAAACTGATCGTTTGGGGACAAACGGGTCTGGATGGGACCTATACGGATCCCTCCAAGGTGAGTGGAATGATTTGACCCATACGGGTCAATCAATGGACCTGTACCATCGGGTATGACCCGTACGGGTCCCTAAGGGTAGATTAGGTCTCTAAACTTGGCCAAACTTCTCTCCTCTGCAGTAGGAACACCTGTAAAGAAAAGCATTATCTATCTCTCATCATCATTTTGTAAGAAGGATCATTAAAATCAAGTGCTCACATGTGATGTGACGAGTGATATATGGATCGCCCTTGCCTCCTTGTGGCGGCACCCACCTGGGGGTGGTTTGGATTTAGGTGTGATGAAACCTTTTAGTTCAAGTTTGCACATTTTAAATTTTATGAATAAAATAATCAAGACCCAAATCTGGATACAAATAATAGAGTCACTGTGAGGTGTCGATGACGAGTGGATCTCCCTTGGCGCTTGGGTGAGAGGCGGGGCCCACTGGGTGTTGGTTGGATTTAGGCGTGATGAAACCTTTTTAGTTCAAGTTTGCAAAATTAGCCAATTTCAATGAATAAAAGAATCAAGACCCAAATCTCGATATAAATGATAGAGTCGCCACCCAAGTTGTCTACTTGGGACAGAGTTTTGGTATGGTTCCCATTGGGTAGGAGACTCATACCTTTTGGATCAGAGATTTGGGTATCAAATGAGTCACTTATTTCTCATTTAGTTAATTCAAATTTACATTCGCCGCGTAAAATTGTTTTGTTTTCATCATTTGGAGAATTATCACAGAAATCCTATTTATCTACACTCTTTCACACTCATTACATACGTTTACAGATTACAATAAAGCACAAGCAATAAATGGGGGGATAAAAATTACAACCGGGGGGAAAATGGGTAATTGCAAGAGAACCTATACATTTGTTCTAAGTTATAAAATAAAATGGAAATAAATTCTCCTGCGTCCACAAAGATTAGCACAGCTTATAGCATCTTATAAGTAAGCATTTTATTAGGAAAAATGTTATTATGTTAGCATGGCAGTGTTGTGATTGATAGTGCCTGGACAGCTTCTAGGATCAGAGAGAAATAACGAGTCTTCAACTTATTTTGTTATAAAAACACATTTTAACTTTTGTAGGTTGATTTACCGAATTATTAGTGAAAATGATCGCATGGCAAATGGTGAGTTGGATTGATTTTAACCGATTAAAAATGGATTTTAGGTTCTTCCTAGGGATCGGTACCTGTATGGGTAGGTGGGACCCGTACGGCTATCGGGAAGGACTGGTATGATAATGGTGGACCCATACGGTCCTGTCTGGTCCCAGGCAGAAACTCAGTTCGATTTAATGAATAGATTAATGTAGGAGAAATGAAATGAAAATGATATTTCCTTCTGTATAAGTATGGCACACCAGTTTAATATCCCTAAGGACATAGGATGCCAACAAGGTCATATGGATTAGGACCAGACCCAAAACAAGAATAAAAGATTAGATATAATAGAGGAGGTAGAGAATAATGATAAAATAACTGAGATGTGAGTCTCTTTGAAACTCAAGAGCATTACTTTTACGACATGAATCCACTTTGAGGTGATCCTTTTACTGTTGAGAGAGTCTACCCAAAGTAGATGATGAAATGGAGATTTCAGGACTATTTGGGTGATTATTTGTGCGGACAAAACCTCCCGAAATCCTAATAAATGAAGCTAGGAATGAATAAAATGTGGAAAAACCCTCATGGGATGGGTTTTCTCCCTATTTTATACGTCTTATACCTCAACTATACCCTTTCTATCCCTATAGAAACTGCTAGAATTTATCTATAATGTATGTTGTATATATGTTGTGTCTTCTTCCAAAAAGGTGAGGAAAGGCACCTATTTGTAGGGAGAAATGAGGTCTGAATATAATAAACTGCATTCATGACCTGCCTTCTCCCAAAATAGGTAAAGATCTCCTTCCATAAAGCCTGATCAAGCAACAAGAGGACCCGTACAGGTGGGACCCTACCCATACGGGTATAGGTCCCCTCTAGGCGTACGGAAGGAAATGACCTGTACGGGTCCGCCAATGGATCCGTACAACTAAGCAGCACCCATAAGGGTCCCTAAGGGCAGACTAGGTCTCCAAACTTTGGCCAAACTCAACTCTACAATAGAAGGAACACCTCTGATAGATAACACCTATAAGAGATTGAATTATCCAGCTCTCATCATCATTTCGTGAGAAGGATCGTTAAAATCCAATGCTCACCGACTGCCCCTCATGGGATCACTGCAGATATGGATCTGTATGATCTCACGATGTGAGCGAGGGTTTAGGAATCATACATGAGGTGATGACATAGGTGAGTTCCTTTCCTGAGGTCAAATTCTTTCCTGGGTGTCCCTTTCCTAAGGCGGACGACCTTCCTTGCCAATGCGTATCCCTTTCTTGAGTCGAATGATTTTCCTTATCATTTCATATCCCTTTCTTAAGGCGGATGACTTTGTTTTGCAGATGGTCATCCCTAGTGACTCTACTAGGGAATGTGTGTGTATCCCTTTCTTAAGGCGGATCAACTTTCTTGGCTGATGTATCCCTTTCCTAAGGCGGATGACTCTCCTGGCTTATGTATCCCTTTCCTAAGGCAGATGACTCTCCTGATTGATGGTGTATCCCTTTCCTAAGGCAGATTGACTTTCTTGACTGATGTATCCCTTTCTTAAGGTGGATCGACTTTCCTGGCTGATGTATCCCTTTCCTAAGGCAGATGACTCTTCTGCTGGTGTATCCCTTTCTTAAGGCGGATCGACTTTCATGGGTAATGTATCCCTCTCTTAAGGTGGATTGACTTTCCTAGCTGATGTATCCCTTTCTTAAGGCGAATGACTTTCTTGCTGGGGATTTCGAATAATCTATAAAGAGATAATAATCAAACACTGAGTTAGTCATTGTCTAAGCAGACACATCTTTTTTCTTGATTGACTTTGTGATGAACAAAAATTTTTGCCACTTCAATTAAGAATAAAGATGTGTGGATGGGGTTGACCCTTGAGTAAACTGTAAACTAAGTGTGAGAAATGTCGGGTTTGGCCCGATCACTTTGGAATGGAATGCCCCTTGGAAGGGTTCTCCTTGAAGAATGCCCTTGGAGGGCTCAATCGACTAATTTTGCCACTGGGGAATGGGGGGATGCCCCTAGATTGGCTAATTCTGCTATTGGGAAATAGGGGGATGCCCTTAGATTGGCTAATTCTGTTGCTGAGAAATGGGGGGATGCCCGTGGATTAGTGGGGGGATGCACCTGGATTGGCTAATTCCGCTGCAGGGAAATGAGGGGTTGCCCCTAGATTAGTGGGGGGATGCCCCTTGGATGGGTGGGGGGGGAATCCCCTTGGTTATCTCTGCTGCTAAGGAGTAGAGTAATATTCTTTGGTGAGACCTTTTCTACTGGGGAAGTCTCTCCTTGTAACATTTGTTTGCTGGGGAAAAATTCCTGCGCTAGGATGGACCTGTACACAAAAATTATCCTCGTTAGCAATCATTTCAAAAATGGCTTACCTTTATTCTTGATTGACTTTTGCAAAGACAAAAAATTTTGCCCCTTTAGGTGACCTAGAGGCTCTTCCCCTAATATAACTGAAATATAGAGTTTAGGAGAAGCAGGGTTGGCCCCGAGTTTGGACTAGATGCATCTCTGGTGCTACATGAAGTATTGGCTTAAAATCTAACCCTGAATGGCAAAAGAAGACCCGTAAGGGTGGGACTAGACCCGTACGGGGTGGTAAACTCAAAGAATGGACCCGTACGGCTGGGGTGGGACCCATACGGGGTCCTTATCATGGGAGTTCAAAAGGTAATCAGACCCCTCATATCCCGACTTACACAAAAATTTCCCATTTTGTAATCTCCGTCGATTTTCTCATTAAACTGATCAAAATGTATAAAAAGATCCTAAAGACTGGCTGTTTTTCTGTTAGGCGCAAGGATTTGCCTCGAATGGGCGATCTGGAGCTTTAGGAATGCCTGATTTCCATCAGGTATGCTTTTTATGAGGGGGACTCATTTTTGGGGCTTACTCCCACTTCTGAAGTGCCTCTGATCCCTTCTCTTGATACTCATGCTTCAAAACTCCAGGTATTTCACTCAATTCCCCACTTTTCCATTTTTGAGTTCATTTGGAATTTCTCAATTTTTGGCATGATTTAGCGTGCTTTAGACCGTGAAATAGAGCCTGATGCATGTAACTTTAGCCTAGGATGCTTATAGGATAGTCTTGGATGAGCTTTTGTTTAATTTGGATGATTTTGAATTTTTAGGAATTTTTTTGCGATGTTACTATTTGTAGGGACCCGTAGAGCTGAGGGGAGATCGTAAAGGTCCCATTTTTGGTACGAGAGCCTTATAGGGACCCATACGAGTGGGGCAGAATCGTACGGGTCCTGTCCTTAGGGACAGAATGCTGACTTCTTTGCTTTCTGCAATTCTTTTATGATTTCTAATTTTTTTATTGTATTCTAACCCTATTGAACTGTAATTTTGCTTTGCAGTTTCAATACAAGACTGTGGGAGCCTAAGTTTCTATAGGAAATGGTATAATGAGATCCATACCGCGGGGGATACCGATCTACTAGCCCACATATGTTCTTTTAGGTTCAGCGATATTGTCAGGGCCATCCCTCAAGCTGCGAAGACATTGGCCCCAGGTGCTATTTCAGTTCTTCAGGGAGGTGGTCAGAGATGACCCATACTTTCCATCTACCAATCGAGGAGATCACCATCACTTCCTCGGATATGTGTGCTCTGACGGGGCTAGACTGGAGAGGAGACATCATCCATTTTGATGTCTACGCCGATAGGTGGCATTCTCGACCTGAGGTGAAGGCCTATATAGCAACATTACTTAAGCTCCATCCAGGAGGGATGGACAAGCTCAAGTATGGGGACTTGCATGATTATTAGATCGGGCAGCCACACCCCGTTGCTGCGGATAGGATGGATCAGTATGCCCGATCTTTCTTACTGACCTTTCTGAGTACTGTCTTCTTCCCTGTTTACTCGAGCAACCTTAACTATGGTTTGCTCTCTACTATAGAGGATCTTGCTGTTGTGCCAGGAAAGAATTAGTGACAGGCCATCCTGGCACAGTTGTACTATGGGCTAGATGTTGGGGTTCGAGGCCAGCAGTCTAAGCTCAAGATCTGCCATCTTATTTTGCTGGTAATTCTCGAACTGATCTTTTGTGCTTTAACTTTTTAATCGAACTGTGCTACAGCTAATCTTTACTTTGTCTTGTAGATTTAGGCCTTTGAGCAATGGTTTATCCCCAGGTTGGGCTTACCTATACAGCTTAAGATAGCCAATGCTATGGATCAGTTTCTTCAATCTGATCTCTTCAAAAATACCATCCAAGATCAGGTTCGATTGGCTCTTAGAGAAGAAAGGAATGCTCAGGGACTATCCTTGAGCCTGTCAAATAATAGTTTAATAACACTAAGTGGGACGCTATTGACACTGAATAAATTTGTGTTTAGTACAAAAAAATATGATTTGCGAGTTTAAATTTTGCCCCTCCTAGAAGGGCTCTCTAGATCCTTAGATCTAGTGAGATCTTTACTCTGGCACATCATAGCCAAACCTTAGATTTAGTGAGATCTTTACCCTGACACATCATAGATAATCCTTAGATCCAACGAGATCTTTACCCCGGCACAGACATTTTGGAGCAACACATGCGCAATGGCACATGTATTTCTCAAACAAGCCTGTGCCACAAGCTTATTTGAATTATACACACATGATTTAAAACTAGTCCGTTTTCTTATTGCATCTATCATGTTTCTATATTTGCTTCTATTTCATCGGACGACATAATGGTGTAGAGACAAAATTGGTGGGATATCATCTCAAAAGGGTAGCAACTCCTACGGATAACTAGGGAAGTCTCATAGGAATCTTGAAAGACTCGATATCAAAACAAGACTATTGTAATATGGCAAGTAGCAATACGCTTTTGTAATCACAAAATATCATAATTCTATCCTGAATATTTTTCATAATCTTTCATAATATCTTTTATTAAATTAGAATCAATTCCATCTGCTCGTTTTATAAACGATGCAGAAAATGGATGAAATATGCTAAATTGCAAAAATTTTCAAAATATACGTAATTAGTCGGTGGGCTAATTACCTATATAACGATAACTTTTATAGCCGTTACGCGACCACCATGCAGAATTTGGAGGCCATCAAACAGGACCCCAGTGAAAAGTTCAAGCCTTATTTTGAAAGGTAGATGGCCACCCAGATTAGTCTTAGGGGAAGCAATTAGAGGCACTTCAGAAGCCAGTGTGAGCCTTATAAAGGAATCCCCTTCACAAAAAGCGTACCCGATAAAAACCAGGCATTCTCGGAGCCCCAAATCACCAACCAGGGGCAAATCTTTGAGCCTAAGGGCACCAATTCATTATAGTCATAGTTGATTATTTTTCAAAATGGGTAGAGGCCGAATCCTAAACTAGTATCACTACCAAGAAAATGACCAAGTTCATAGAGAAGCATATTTTTGCTCGATATGGGGAATCCTCAACAGTATTTATAATGGATTGTTGAGTTTGTTAGATCTCCTTGAATAGAACTATTTCTGTTCAAGTTGCCTTGGCTTTTATCAACTTGAGCTTCATCAATAGTTGGCATTATTGAATCACAAGCGTCATCGGCGGAATTTTTCAGTTTTAAAATATGGTTTAAATTATGTTTTTATATTCTATATTATTATAATTTATTTTTTAGCTAAATCTATATTTTTTATATATTCAAAAATATTTAAAAAATAGTCGCACATTATATCCCAGCGGATGGGGCCCTGGCAGGGCTAGGCCTTGACTATAGTGTAGTATAGGGAGTTCCTTCGCCAGCTGCACTCTGATCGGGTAAACTTCTTTCATGCCCAACCTGTATCTTACATTTCAACAAACCATTAGTAAAAATTGTATTTACGAGGTTGTGATACTTACAGTGCATTTATTTTGTGTAGGTCATCCGAGACCCGTGGGATAGGTTGGATATTTATTGGAATATTGAGAGGATGAGGGCTGGCATGGATGACCATCGATTTGTCCTAGATTCGCCACTCTCCTTTGAGTTGTATTTCGGTCAGCGGGTCTGAGGGTAGATGCTAGTGCTATGGTAGAGAGACTGATCCCTCTCCCAATCCCAATGGGTGTTTTCTGGTTGCACCTGATGCCGAGGACTAACCAAGGGTTGTACCTACTAGGCGAGGGAGCTCGAGTGTTATCTGTAGAGGGTTCATATGCTGAGTTTATTGACTCCTCGCTCCTTCCCCTTGTAAGAGGATCCATTACGGGGATGACCTTCTCGAGTTCTATTAGAGCAATAGTGATGGTGATGATGATAATGATGATGATAAGGGTGGATTGAGGGGTGACCGCGGAGGTCCCTCCATAGTTTAGAGCGCCGAGGGCCCTACTAGGTCTGCTACCCCTTCTTCTTAGGCATCTTTCTAACTTAGCCTTTACAAATACCTTGTAATTCCTTGAAATTGATTGTGATCCTGAGTGTAATCTTCTATTGTTATAGCCTCCTGCTTCCACGCGAAAGAGGCCTGCCACTACTGCTGCGGCTCTTGAACCGCCGACAAAGCAGTCCCGCGCTTTAGGGACCTTGAGAGAGGGAGTCCTTTGAGCAGAGCTAGATACCTTCTTCTGGCTCCTCAATCATTCGGGGAAGCGAGCTATCAAGGGGCTCGAGGAGTCGGTCCAGCCCATTAGTTTTACCCCTTTCAGCTCTACCCACGTAAGGATTTTTCCGCTTTAATCTTATCCTTTATAGTGATTGCTTAGAATGTCCCATCCTGATTTGACTTTCTCTTTTAGGTGACCATTTCTGAGGCTGAGAGTATTCCCAGGGGCTACTTCTCCATTTGGGATCTGCTATTGGCTTAGGATGCGCTAGCCTCGGTGAATTTCTTTTACCTGCAAAATTTAACAAACTGTGCATGATGCATGCTATGACATTTATGCACGTAGACTAATCTTATGATTTTTACTGCAGACTTTGCTAGCCATGGAGCGCAGTAAGTCCTCACAGGACTTGGATGCTTCTAAGGAGAGGGCCTGGTTTCTAGAGGAGCAGCTACGAGCAGCCACTACTGAGGCTAATTAGGCTAGAGCTGAGACCGCCCAGGCGAGGTTTGAGATTGAGATGTTGCGGGGCTAGCTGGAGAGGATGGCCGAGGATAAATAGACCCTAGATCCATCTGATTCTATGTCTGAGGATGATCTTACTGCCTATCGAGTGGCATTGGTAGTGACTCAGAGGGGCAGAGCTGAGCAGGAGGTGGATCATCATGTTGGGGGAGTTGATACTGCTTCTAAGGGTGTCGTAGGGACTGAGGACCATGTGATTATCAACATGGATGACCTGTTAGCAGATACATAGGACCAGGCTCCAAAGGATCGCTAGGAACAGGATCCTCTAATAGCTTAGATTGATATTCACTTTTATTTTCTTGGACGTTTGATACTTTTGGGCCATGTGTGGCTTATTTTGGTGCATACTTGGATTGGGACTTTTGACATTTAACTTTTATGCTTATTTCTCTTTTCCTGAACTGAGATCATTAAACATTGTTGCTTGTAGACCCGTATTACAGCTTGGCATAGCTGATAATGAGATCAAGTCTGGCTGGTTTGGAATTGACACTTTGGGGATACATGCCATTAAGTGATTTCATAATGAGGAGACTAAGTGATCTTCTAACTTTTGCATAGGCCATTCGATGTGAGATGACCTATCCAACATTTATTTTCCTTCTTTTTGTCCTAATTTTTGCCTGAATTGTCCTTAACGGCTTAATCCAGCGGACTTTTCTTTTTAGCTTTAACTTCTGCCTCGATCGCCCTTTCGGGTTTTCAATCTAGCACTTTTTTTTTGCCTTAACTTTTGCCTGGACCGCCCTTTCGGGTTTTCAATCTAGTAGGCTTTTTCTTTCTTTTTCTTTGCCTTAATTTTTACCGAGACCGCCCTTTCAGGTTTTCGATCCCACAAGCTTTTTTTTATTTTCCTTTTGTTTCATCTTAACTTTTTCCTGGACCGCACTTTCGGGTTTTTAATCCAGCAGATTGTCTTAATTTTTACCTGAATTGTCCTTGGCGGCTCAATCCAACAGACTTTTTCTGAATTTTGCATAGGTCTTATTTCTTTTGTGACATATCGGTACTTTTATCTCTTGTTGGATTACATATGTGCAGTGAAGAGAATAACAAAGATGAATAACATGTAGAGAAAAATTGATGTTCACATACCTGCGATTATTTCACCTAAAGACATGCATGCATTCATAAGACCAAGATTCTTAGCAAAATCATAACATGTTCATTGATGAGATTAATTTGAGTACATAGGCAATGGTAACAATTTCCAATGGTTAATTCCTACTGCCTATTGGTCTTTTACAGATTTTCCAGAAAGCAACTGACAATTTTCTCTCAGTGCCCTAACTTTTGCCTAAGCTGCCCTTTTTAGGTTTTCAACTTTGTAGGTTTTATTTGGGTTAGAGTACCCTAATTTTTGCTTGACCGATTTGCGAAATACCAATCAGCGGGTTGCACCCTAATTTTTGCCTAAGCAGTAGAGGACCACTCATCTAGTGATTTATATTTTATTTTTTTTTATTCTTTGAGCTGCTTTTTTGTGATTTAATTCTTTTGACCTAGACATGATAACGCTTAAGCTTATCTGGATTCACGAACTCATTTTCGTGTACATCCGTAAGATTGATTCCTCCTTTGCCAAGGACTTTCTTGACTACAAATGGTCCTTCCTAATTAGGCCTGAACTTGCCCCTAGCGTCAATGTTGACCTAGCGTAGCTGCTTGAGAACCAGATCAACCGCTTTAAGAGGTTGTTTCGGGTATCTGACTCTATTATTGTAAGCTCGAGCCATACATTGCTGGTATATCTATAGATGGTCAAGTGCTTTGAGTCGCTTTTCACTATTGCATTCAACTGCTCATACCTAGCCCTTGCCTAATATGAATCTTTTAACTGGGCTTCAAGTGCCACTCTTAGAGATCTTACTTCTATTTCAACTGGTAACACAGCTTCCATTCCATATACCAAGGAGCACGGTGTCTGATCAGTGGGGGTTCTTATACTGATTCTATATCCCCAAATTGCAAATGGAAGTTTATCATCCCAATACCTATAGGTAGCCACTGTCTTTGATAAGATTTTCTTGATCAACTTATTGGCGGCCTCAGCTGCCCCATTAGCTTGTAGCCTATATGGAGAAGATCTGTAAAGCTCAACATTGAATTTCTCAAATAATTCCATTGTGGCCCCTTGAAACTGAACCCCAATATTGGATACCACATGATACGGAACCCTAAATCGAGCAAAAATATGATTCTCTATAAACTTGGCCATTTTCTTAGCGGTGATACTGGTGTAGGATTCGGCCTCTACCCATTTTGAAAAATAATCAACTACAATTATGATGAATCGGTGCCCATTGGTTGATGATGGCAGAATTTCACCAATTATATCTATCCCCCACACCGAGAAAGGCCAAGGAGTAGACAAATTATGAAGTTTGGACGGGGTAAATGATGTGTGTCCCTATGAATTTGGCATTCATGACATTTCTTGACCTTGTCCACACAGTCGGCGTTCATCGTGGTCCAGAAGTACCCCATTCTCTGAATTTTTCTAGCCAAAGACATCCCATTCATATGCGGTCCATAATTCCCTTAGTGTACCTAGGTCATTAACCTTTCTGCCTCTTCTTCCGTTAAACATCTCAACAACAAACCTTTAACTATCCTTTTGAAGAGATCCTCATCAATTAGTCTAAATTATGGCGCTAACCTTTTGAGAGTCAGGCGATTCGAACCTGATGACCCTTCAGGACACTTCCCCTTTTTCAGAACCCTTTTGATGTCATCATACTAACAAACCTTTTGTTCCTTGATGATCATGACTCGAACCTTCTCATAAAATGGGAAATGAGTCATTTCTATGATGAACGGACAGATGGTACATTGAGGCCAAGGTAGCCAAAGAATCGGCCATCTGATTCTCATCCCTCGGTATATATTGGAAGAAGCATTGACCAAACTGCACTAATAAGACCCAAACTGCTTCCACATATGGCCTGAACAACTCTTCCTTGATTTCCCATTCCCTTACAACATGCTTTATCACTAGTGCAGAATCTCCCATCACCCTGACTTCCTTTGCCCCTACTTCTAGAAGAGCATTAAGACCAAAGAGACAAGCTTCATATTCGGCTCCGTTATTGGTGACTAGAAATTCCAATTGCTTACTCAGCGGGATAACCTCACCTTGCATGTGATGATGATGATTACTCCAAGATCAGCACCCTTTTGATTTACAGCCCCATCGAGATACATGATCTATTTGATTTTCTCCGCTTCTACCGCTGCTAACTGCTCATCAGGGAAATCTAGATTTTCAACATAATCAGACTCTATGGGTTGACTTGCCAAAAATTCAGCCGTTGTTCTCCCCTTAACGACCTTCTTTGTGACATACTCGATATCAAATTCAGATAATAACAAGAGCCAACAAGAGAGTTTCCCTACCAATGTGGGGGATTGACAAAGATACTTCATTGGGTCTACCTTTGTAACTGCTTGAATTCTGTAGGACTGGAAGTAATGCCTCACCTTCTTGGTCAACCATACCATTGTTGTACACATCTTCTCTACTACCATGTATTTTGCCTCATATTTGAACAACTTCTTACTCAAGTAGTAGATAGCATGTTCGCTTTTATCATCTTATTCTTGGACCAACATTGCCGCTACGGACTACTCTTCTATAACTAAATAGAGAATCAGCGGCTTACCGAGCATCGGAGGTTTTAAAACTAGGGGGTTCATGAGATAAGCCTTTATCTTATCGAATGCTATCTGGCATTGCTCATTCCACTCTATCGGCTACTTCTTTCTTGACAACTTAAAGATTGGCTCACACACTGTCCTTAACTTGGCTATAAAATGGCTCACATACTAAAGCAATCCAAGAAACGACCTGGCTTCCCTTTCGATTCTAGGAATAGGCATTTCGTGAATAGCTTTAACCTTGTCCGGGTCAACCTCGATCCCCAGTTGATTGATCATATGACCTAGGAGCTTCCCACAAGTCACCCCAAACACACACTTCTTTGGATTCAAACACAAGTTGTATTTCTCAATTCTGGTCAAGAACCTTTCCAAAACCTCATCTATATAAACCTCAACCTCTTTGTGGATCATGTTATGTAGCAAGGCTATCACGGCTTTTTGATAAGTTGCCCCTGCATTCTTCAACCCAAAAGGCATTACCTTATAGTGATACACCCCCCCATTCCGTGATGAAGGTTGTCTTAACCTTGTGTTGATGTCTAATAATATCTTATTGTACCCAGAAATCCCATCTAAGAACTAGTACATTACGGCTCTAGCAGCACTATCTATCAATACATTGATATGTGGCAATGGGATATCATCTTTTAGGGAGGCTTTGTTTAAATCGTGAAAGTCGACACATATTCTGACTCTTCCATCTTTCTTAGGGACTGGGATGACGTTTGCTAACCATGTCAGATACTCGATTACTTTAATGAATTTAGCCTCAAATAATCTAGCAATTTTAGCCTTGATTTTATCAGCCCATTCTCGACGCAGCCTTCTTAACTTTTGTTTGATTGGTTTAAACCTGGGGTCGGTTGGGATATGATGCTCAGCGATTTGGCGATCTACCCCAGGCATGTCCTCGTAGGACCAGGCAAAAGCGTTAACATGTTTTCTAAGCACTTTTATCATCTCTATTTTTTTATAAGAGTTAAGTTATTGGATATAGTTACCATTTTTGATTTCCTTAGTGCCCAAATTAAAGTCATGCAATGAATTGTCATGAATGCTAAAAATGTTATGCGTATGGTCAGATGAATGCATGGTGCCGTCAAGCGAAACATCAAAAAAGTAAGCAAAATCACTATCATTCTCATTAGGATGCCCAAAGGCTACACCATTTTCATTACATATGATTGCGTTATCATCCTCCATAGGCGGAGGGTCTTCTTGTTCGCTCATCAGGATATGAGTTAGTTCGCGATTCAGATCTTGCA
The DNA here is from genome assembly GCA_947683365.1 of Euphorbia pulcherrima. NCBI lineage: Eukaryota > Viridiplantae > Streptophyta > Magnoliopsida > Malpighiales > Euphorbiaceae > Euphorbia > Euphorbia pulcherrima. The sequence goes on from CANTUS010000014.1 coordinate 49,814,392, forward strand.
ATTGTTTCTCGGTCAATACATCATCCACGGTTTCTCTTGTGACTTGGGCTAGGTTCTTCAAGGCTTATTGAATAGGTGTCTTCTTCTTATCCCCCAAGCATAATATGGTGTATATTGAAGTTGTGAGGGTATTAATAGCTTTATTCACTTCAATCTTTGATGGGTCACTATCTTCCATTTTCTTGAAACATTTTTCCGCTTCTATGGCCACTTCGTAGCTCTCAGAAATGGTCTTGTAAGCTTTCACAAATGCTATCTTGTGGAGGTGAGGAGATAACCTAAAGATTAATCGATCAGCTAATTCTTTCTCAACAGGTTTCCTTTTAAGAGCTATCAAGACTGTTAACCATCTTTAGAAGTAATTATGGACAGGTTCCCTACTCCATTGCCTTATAGCTATAAGATCAAATATGGATGGTTCTTCCCTTGCTTTCTTGGCTTCTATGATGCGCTTCCATACTTCATCCTCCTCTAATCCTGAGTTGATCATGTCTACTTCCTCCCATCTTCTTCAGGGTTCACAAACTTTCCCTTTTTCAATGAGTACTGTGATGGCTTTGAGGAGATCCTCACATACTTTAGTTGGGTGATCAGAGCTGACATGATATATGCAAAAATTGCCCCTCTCCTTTGGCTTTGGATGAAAATATGGTCGGAGATGATCAATCAACTTATACTTCTTTAGCTTCTTGAAGAGTCTTAAAAGAGGAGTACCCCAAGGTAAGATGTCATTGAGGGTCATAGGATGAACCTTCTGGTCGTGAGTCATACCATAGGGTAAACCCATGAAATAAAGGAGGATTATCCCCTTTGGCATAACCACAAAGTTAGGGACCTGACTCAGATCTTGCTATGGTAAAATTGCAACATGGCCTCTTGACGAAGCAGCTGGGACCCATTACTAGCTGTGAGGAGCGTTGGATTCGCTGGCTGAATAGACTGACCCAATTGAGCCATAAGATGAACTGGGAGTGAGGAAACTTGTCAAATATTGAACTGAGGTAGAAACCAAAAGATCAGTACATGCATGGGACGCGTTATGCATGCACAAATTACAATGATGTATGGCTGGGTTAAGTACAAGGGAATGTAACACAACACATGCGAAGCGATTAATTCCATCCTTATTTCTCTTGCCAGTTCTGAGGGTATTCTTCCTTATTCTAATCTTACATAGAAATGGGTATCCAAAAGGTAAAAATATAAGGTTTTCAATAAGATTGGCATAGGGACATATCGAAAGTTTGATATAGAAGGTTCCTATCGCATCAAGCCTCTTTTGGAGGGAGATGGCAATGAGTGCTCCACCCACTAGAGTGTCCCCAATTCCTGCCGGGCATAGGTTACACTTTCATAAATTTCACAAAAAAATAGGGCACCCTAACCTAGCGCTAGAAGAAGAGCGCATATAGCTAAAGAGAGAAGGAGATGAGAAGATAGAGTGTAATAATTTTCCTAAATGATAAAGAAGAAAATGGGTTGAATTAAGTAAATTTATCTCAGTGCTCATCTTAATCTTTTAAGCTTTCAAAATAGACTAAAATTTTGCAAGTTACAAGATTATATCCCCAACAAAGTCGCCAATGCGAGGTGTCGATGACGTGTGGGTCTCCCTTGGCTTCTGGGTGAGAGGCGGGGCCCGCTAAGGGTTGGTTGGATTTAGGCATGATGAAACCTTTTTAGTTGAAGTTTGCACAATTAGCCAATTTTAGTGAATAAAAGAATCAAGACCCAAATCTCGATACAAATGATAGAGTCGCCACCCAAGTTGTCTACTTGGGAAAGAGTTTTGGTATGGTTCCCATTAGGCGAGAGACTCATACCTTTTGCATCAAAGATTCGGGTATCGGATGAGTCACTTATTTCTCATTTAGTTAATTCAAAATTACATTTGCCACGTAAAACCTTTTATTTTCATCAATTGGGGAATTATTACAAAAATCCTATTTTTCTACACACTTTCACACTCGTTACATGCATTTACAGATTACAATAAAGCACAAGGAATAAATGGGGGAATAAAAATTACAACCGGGAGGGAAATGGGTATTGCAAGAGAACCTATATATTTGTTCTAAGTTATAAAACAAAATAGAAATTATTTCCCCTACATCCATAAAGATTAGCACAGTTTATAGCATCTCATAAGTCAGCATTTTATTTGGGAAAATGTGATTATGTTAGAGTGGTGGTTTTACGATCGATAGTGCCTGGATGACTTCTAGGATCGGAGAGAAATAACGAGTCTTCAACATATTTTGTTATAAAAACACATTTTAACTTTTGTGGGTTGATTTATCAAATTATTATTGAAAATGATCGCATGGCAAATGGTGAGTTGGATTGATTTTAACCAATTAAAAAGGAATTATGGGTTCTGCCTGGGGGTCGGTACCCGTACGGGTGGGTAGGACCCATACGGCTATCGGGGAGGACTGGTAAGGGTATGGTGGACCCCGTACGGGTCTTGTCTGGTCCCGGGCAGAAACTCAATTCGATTTAATGAATAGATTAATGGAGGAGAAATGAAATGAAAATGGGATTTCCTTTTGTATGAGTATGGCGCACCAGTTTAATATCCCTAAGGATATAGGATGCTAACAAGGCTCATATGGATTAGGACCATAGTCAAAACAGGAATAAAAGAACAGATATAATAGAGGAGGCAGTGAATAATGATAAAATATAACTGAGATATGAGTCTCTTTGAAACTCAAGAGCAATACCTTTATGACGTGAATCCACTTTGAGGTGATCCTTAAACTGTTGAGAGAGTCTAGCCAAAGTAGATGATGAAATGGAGATTTCAAGACTATTTGGGTGAGTATTTGTGTGGACAAAACCTCCCCCAAATCCTAATAAATGAAGCCAAGAATAATAAAATGTGGAAAAAACCTCAAGGGATGGGTTTTCTCCCTATTTTATAAGTCCTATACCTCAATTATACCCTTTCTATCCTTATAGAAACTGCTAGAATTTCTCTATAATGTATGTTGTATATATGTTGTGTCTTCTTCCAAAAAGGTGAGGAAAGGCACCTATTTGTAGGGAGAAATGAGGTCTGAATGTAATAAACCGCATTCATGACCTGCCTTCTCCCGAAATAGGTAAGTATCTCCTTCCATAAAGCCTGAGCAAGCAACAAGAGGACTCATAAGAGTTGCCATTATGACGTGATGAGTGATATATAGATCGCCCTTGGCGCCTTGTAGCGGGGCCCATCGGGGGTTGGTTTGGATTTAGGCATGATGAAACCTTTTAGTTCAAGTTTACACATTTTAACCAATTTTATGAATAAAAGAATGGAGACCCCAAATCTCGATATAAATGATAGAGTTGCCACCCAAGTTGTCTACTTGGCAAACAGTTTTGGTACGGTTCCCATTGGGCGGGAGACTCATACCTTTTGGATCAGAGATTCGGGTATCGAATGAGTCACTTATTTCTCATTTAGTTAATTCAAAATTACATTCACCACATAAAACCGTTATCGTTTCATCATTTGGGGAATTAGTACAGAAATCTTATTTTTCTACACTATTTCGCACTCGATTCATGCATTCAACGGTTCATAATAAAGCACAAGTAACAAATGGGGGCATAAAAATTACAACCGGGGGAAAATGGGGGAAGTGCAAAACAACCTATACATTTGTTCTAAGTTATAAAACAAAATAAAATAAATTCCCCTGAATCCACAAAGATTAGCACAATTTATGGCACATCATAAGTTAGCATTTTATTAGGAAAAATGTGATTATATTAGTGTGGCAGTTTTGCGATCAATAGTGCTCGAATGGCTTCTAGGATCGGAGGGAAATAATGGGGCTTCAACGCATTTTGTTATGAAAAAACATTTTAGCTTTCGTGGGTTGATTTACCAAATTATTAGTGAAACTGATTGCATGGCAAATGGTGATGTTGGTTTATTTTACAGATTTTTTTTTTAAAACAAGAAACGTGGAATCTACCCTAAGGGCCAATACCCGTACGGGTAGGGCGGGACCTGTACGGCTACTAGTGGGACCCCGTATGGATGTTGAGGGACCTATACGGGTCCTGTAGAACCCAGACAGAAGCTCATTTCAAAAAGGTTGAGTTATGGCAGATTTATAGATGAAGAATGGAATGAAGCAGGATTTCCTTCCATATGAGTATGGTGCATCCGTATAGTCTTTATGAAGACAAATATAGAGCCAACAAAGCTCATATGGGTTAGGACCAGACCCAAAACAAGAAGTAAAGAAGGAACAGACCAAACAATGAAAATAATAATTAAATAAATTAAGTGTGAGTCTCTTTGAAGCAAAGGAGTGTTAACTTTACGCTGTGAATCCACTTTGAAGCGATCCCTGTGCTGAGAGAGAGAGGTTAGTCAAAGTAGATGTCAAAATGGCGACTTTAGGACTATTTAGGCGAGTGTTTGTGTGGACAGAATTTCCCTCCCAAATCCTAATAAAAGAAGTTATGAATGAATAAAATATGGATAAAACCTTAAGGAATGGGTTTTCTCCCTATTTTATACCTCATATACCTCAATTATACCATTTCTAAACCTATGAAAAACTACTAGAAATGATGCCTATCTTCTTTCTTTTTACTTTATGGTTGTCTCCCCCCCTTAAAATGAGGTAAAACTCCTCTATTTATAAGGGAAAACCAACTCTAAATGCAATAAATTGCATTCATGATTGATTTCTCCCAAATAAGGCATGATTTTCTAACCAAACTGACTATTTGGGCACGTACGGGACCCCGTACAGGTCCTTTCTAGGTAAGTGGAAGGATTTAACTCGTACGGGTTAATCAGTGGACCTGTACCACCGGGTATGACTCATACGGGTTCCTAAGGGCAAATTAGGTCTCCAAACTTGGCCAAACTTCTCTTTACTTCAGTAGGAACACCTCTAAATGGATGACACCTATAAAGAAAAGCATTATCTAACTCTCACCATCATTTTATGAGAAGGATCATTAAAATCTAGTGCTCACAATACCATAGATTTGCACTTAAATCCTTTCATTTTGCAGGAACTTGAAAAGAACGACTTCAAGGAAGAACAGGAAATTTTACTGGAGCTAGCAGAAATGATTGCCCAAGAAGAAATTTTGCCACAGCAACCAAACCTGATAGGGGAGCAACCAAAACAGGCATAACAACCACACTATACATAACCCATATATAGAAAACACCTTGTTGAACCCTTAAATCAGACGCCAAACTTATCTCCTAAAACATCACTTGAAGAACCCCCTGACCTTGAATTGAAACCTTTACCTCCTCACTTGGAATATGCATTCCTTGATCCCCCTGACATATTACCTATAATAATCTCTTCCAACTCACCCTAGACCAAAAAGCCCAATTAATTGAGATGTTGAGGAAGAGCAAAGAAGCATTGGCATGGATAGTTGCAGACATCAAGGGAATTAGTGCCTCCATCTATGTCTACACAATTTTGATGGAGGAAAACCACAAACCAGTGGTGCAACCATAGAGGAGACTCAATCCCAACATAAAAGAGGTGGTTAGGAGGGAGGTGATCAAACTACTTGATGCAGGAATCATTTATCCCATTTCAGATAGTGTTTGAACTAGTCCAGTCCAAGTAGTTCTAAAGAATGGAGGGATGACAGTGGTGCAAAATGAGAAGGATGAGCTCATTCTAACAAGAATAGTAACTGGATGGATGATTGGAATTGATTATCGCAAACTCAATGATGCAACCAGAAAGGATCATTTACCACTTCCTTTCACTGACCAAATATTGGAAAGATTGGCTGGCTATAAGTTTTATTGTATCCTGAATGGCTATTCGGGGTATAATCAGATTGTGTTGTGATTCACCCATTAGATCATGAGAAGACAGCTTTTACCTACCCCTATGGTTTTTTTCCTATAGGAGAATGCCATTTGGACTTTGCAATGCACCAGCCACTTTTCAAAGGTGCATGATGTCTATCTTCCATGATATGGTGGAGAAAACTGTTGAAATTTTCATGGATGGTTTTTCAGTCTATGGGGTAACCTTTCAGTCCTGTTTGAGGAACCTTGAAGCTATTCTACTTCGATGCAAAGAGACCAACCTTGTCTTGAATTGGGAAAAGTGCCACTTTATGGTCAATGAAGGCATTATTCTTGGCCATAAAATTTCAGAAAAAGTTATTGAAGTTGACTAAGCAAAGGTTGAGATAATTGAGAAGCTCACTCCCCCAAAATCAGTCTAGGAAGTCAAAAGCTTTCTAGGGCATGTTGGATTCTACAGAATGTTGATCAAGGACTTCTCCAAGAAAGCTCAACCATTGACAGCACTAATCTACAAAGATATTGAGTTCAAATTTGATGAAACATGTTGTAAAGGTTATTTTGTTTATTTTGGTTCCTAAAGGTTATTTTGTTTCATTTAATTATTTCAAAACGGGCCATTTGTTTCAATCGGATGAATTCAAACCTGACATACAAATTGATTTGATCCGTAATTGTCATATTGATTTGTAAAAGTGTCGAAATAAGGTACATTGCCTTAAGGAATAAACAATCTTGCTTAAACTAGTCAAGCAACCTGACAAATTGGCTTGAATCGGGTTTTCCTAATTCGTAATGCAATTACCAAGTTAAACTAAAGAAACGTTTTCTAAAGTACTATAATTTAGTTAGGATTAGTCATTGAGCGTCTCGTGGCTAGTTTACAATTAAGGGAAAATTGGTTATTTAGAAGCGTCTTCGGCAACTATAACCGGTTTAGCATATTCGATTTAGAAAATCTTTGAACCGAGGATCGAGTGAAGGAACGAGAATGTGAGAGTAAAACTTTGGTTGGATGGTTTCATCGATTACTTTTATCAATTTTTTTAGCTATTGTTTTCTTAATTTCATTTGCAAATCATCAACCTTTAAACCCCTTATTTACTTTTTTAATTCTTATTTCAACAAAATGTGATTTTTACAAAATTTATTCACTTCTTATGGGATCGACCCTGCTTCCACTATCAAAAGTTTTTAAGCATGAAATTTTAGTTTGGCGAATTCGACACTTGCCAGTGGTTAGGGTGAGAAAGTTGGCTTTTGGTTCTTTGTCTATTTTCTCTTAGTTCCTAGGCTAAATTTCTAAAAAGAAGATTCTTACGAAGGGTCGAGGGTCTCGCGAGATTAAGAAACACCATCAAGCAAGACGTGATCTCATGTCCATCATCGCTTCGCGAGAAGGGATAAAAAATCTCATGCCCAAAGGTATATAGAATTCAATCACTATATTTTAATTAACCAAGTAGTTTGTGACAAATATATTAGTGCAGTCATTAAGACTTAAATTCTTTCTATCAAGTAAAAGGAATGAATTTGAGTTATATTATGTGTCACTAATTATAACATTTGCATGATTTTTTTTAAGTTAACCAACTAGTTAGATGTTATTGTTCAAAATTTTAGTTTTATACCTTTCCCTTTATTTTAAGTACTCTTTTAAAAATCTCCGTCTAATTCTGTTTAGGTTTCGTTTAGGCGTTATTTTGGGGCTTGCCGTTCGACTTTTCATTCTTAGGGCACTATTAGGCGCTCGACCAATTTATTGCCACCTAGACACCGCCTAGTCCGATTTTTTCCATCTAGGTGGCGCCTAATTTTGATTTTTTATAATACCATTATTTATAATAATCATCATTTACTAATGAAAAATAGTTTAGTTGGTAAAACTAAAGTACATAAAAGTGTTCTCAAACTAAAATTGTCATTTTGAGGCTCAAACCGAGAAACAATATGCTCTATACCACTAATAAGGAGGTCCCTACCATTCAATTAGCTATTGGTGATTTTAAAAATATGGTCTAAATTATATTTTTTGATATTTCATATTATAATAATTTAATTCTTAGTTAAATTTATATTTTTATATATATATAATAAGTATTTAAAAATAAAAAATAAAAATCTGCCTAAGTCCCACCTAAATTTCACCTCCCCGTTCAAGCCCCTCTTAAATATTTTGAAGCTGAGATCGCCTGCTTTTTAAAACATTAATTACAAGGAATTGACTTAGTAATTGTGAAATCACAATTATACCTCAGATAAATGAATTTTAACTTTGTTGGAATGACAAGGCCAAATACATAAAAAAAAAAAAAAAACCATAATAAACTTTGCTAGTATAGTTTATTGTCTTCCTCAAATTTTTTGAAAAGACTTATTACCTCTCTTAATTTGATAATAATGATTCTATTACCCGCCATAACTTTTAAAATGACATATAACCTCCCTCAATCGTGCCCCATCAATTCACTGTCATACTAGCTTTAGGCGAGTAATAGAAGCATAATTATCAAATTAAATGAGGTAATAGACCCTTTTAAAAATTTGAAAAAAACAATAGGCTATATGAATTTAAATTTAGAATGAATTTTATGCATTTATCCCAATGACAAAATGTCAAAATTAACCGTTAAATCAAATGGACAATTGCTCTTATTAAGAAACATATATAATTACTTCAATTCCTCATTTTATTTAGGCGCAAATTTAATTTTAAAATTCAAAGTACAAAGTTGCTATTTAACATCATACTTAATTTAAGTAAGTCAATTTCTTTTATCTCAGCTTGTATGCGATGAAATTTACCTCTATAACACTACTGAGCACAAAATATCAATTCAAAATCACCTAAATTATAAAATGCCTCCTATTCTCGAAATATTTGTAGAGCAACAAAATCTTTAAATAAAACTTGAAGGTTGACCAAAATAAAATACCTAAAAGGTAAGATACACAAAATAATTTAATTAGCGAGAGGGTGGACTACATAATTGCTACGACTTAATTATTTCCATGACTTTTTAAGCAATAATAATGATTACAAATTGCGATTCAGCCCAATATTGAAATGACCCAGTTATCCCAAATGTTAATGTATTAAATATTTTTCTGACTGTACAGTTTTAACATATAAAATTAAAAACGTAACAATAGGTATTAAGAATGTTTAATGGAGCTATTTGAATTTATTTTAAAAAATTTATTATCTTTTAAATTTTTAAAATGATCTCGTACCTTCTTTAATTTTTAAAAAGCGCACCACTTTACTCATTAAATGTCATATGTCAATTTCTGATAGGTTTGACTTTTTAAAGATGTTATTTTTTTGATTTTTTTTTTTCCAATTAAAATCTGACACGTAAAATTCAGAGAGATAAATAAAATACTTTTTAAAAATTAAAAGAACTATAAAATTATTTTAAAAATTTAAATAGATAAAAATATATTACATCTATTGAGAAATAAAAAATTATAGTATTGAAAAATAGACTAGTTGTATTAGTAAAATATAGAATAGTACAGCCAAAGATGAGCTGGATAGCCGAGCCGAATCCGGCAATGTATCCCTCTAATTATCTTATTTCCAAACATACATACATGCATTCATCCATATGTGCATGTGCCATGTGCTTTTTCTATTTCTTTACTTTCTTTTAACGCCGTTACAAATATCAAACAAAGAAAAAGCCATGTGGTAGGCCCGTCTCTTACTATTTCCATTTCTTTTCTTTTTTTATTAATTTAAGAAATGAAAAGCAAATCACATTGTTGCTCCCTCAATTTCAAGAAAATTATGAAGGGTATTACTCTATGTCATCTAATTTTACTCTGAGTTATTTTTATAAAAAGGTAAATTCGCCCTTCAATATATTTTTAATTTAATTTTATATTTTATTTTTTTTAACCTTAATTTTAAATTAATTTAAATTTTAAAATTAATTTTTTTTAAAATTATAATTTTTTGGGATATGTCGGTTGAATTTTTCGATTAACCCCGATATATTTTAGGTATTCACTGTAGATGCCTGCATTATAATATGACCGTCTACTATAGACGGTCACTGTGAAATAGCGGGCGTTCACTGTAGACGACCACCTGACAGTAAGCGTCCAAATTGGACACCCACACACATGAAAGGCGTCCCAAATGAATAGCATTCAGGCGTCCATTTGGGACGCCTTAAATATTTATGGGTGTCCATATTAGACGCCTCTTTGTGTATTGGGCGTCCATTATGGACGCCTAATATTGAAAATGGCCGTCCATATTGGACGGCCATAATTAATGTGGGCGGTTCAATAGGACGTACATATGTATTTTTAGGAAAAAAAATTTCTTATCAAACTGAAAATTAGTTATCCAAATTAATTATTTGTTATGTTATTCATCTATTGAGATCAATTGAGTCAGAAAGTAAAATTTATAAGATGTTATTTAAAAAATTTTAAAATTTAAAAGTTTAATTTTATATTAATAATATTAGAGTTATTTGATAATTTTTAATAAAAATGATAAAAAAAAAATAAAATTTAGGGGCGATGTAAAATATAATAGTGGACCCACGTAACAATTTAAAATACCAAAGTCAAGTTTAAGAATGTTGAAAATTCATATTTTCTTGAGCCGTTATTTGCACATTGACTGTGATGCAAGATTTGGATCATGTTCTTTTTAATTTCTGAAAGCTAAATTAAATTAAAGTTGATGAATTAAATTAAATTAAAGTGAGTTGAATTAAATTTATTTTAACATAAATATATAATTACGTATCATTAAATTAAATTAAAATGAATTGAACTAAAATAAACTAATCTAAAATATTCTGAATTAAATTTAAATTCACCACGACATGCCCTTTGAACGAGCCACGTGTTAATTAATGTTTTTTAAGAAATGAAAACTCTACCCTTAATCTGATGATAAAAACACTTGTTTATTGCAAGTTCTCTATTGCAGTTTTGATTTCAAAATTTAGTGAATTTAAAAGCTTAACTTCCTTTTGTAAACATTTCCAATAAATTTTATGATGTTTTAATGTTTAAATATTATTAATTAAAAATATCGTAACTGAATACTAATATTTTATAATTAATCTTTTACGAATTAGTTGAATCTTGAATTGTATTCCTGCAAAATAAAGTGTGAATTTAGGAGAGATTGGTGGTTGTTCCGGGGGACCCTCCGATGCTTAAGTCAGTAAATGGTTTTGAAGGTAATAAATAGTATGTAGTGAATTGAGATTATAACACATTTTATTTGACCAAGGGACCTTTATATAGGCCCGTATGATGATATTTATAGGGTATATGACATTAATATAGCTTAATAAGGTTTAAAAGACATTAACTTTGTAACCATGAATTTATAGTGAATGTTATGAAAAATATTATTGATTAAGGGATTTATCACCCATTAATCCATAATAAAAATCTGGTGAAAAAAAAATTATGACGAGACAATATTTTTTTAGTATCGAATCACCGATTTAGCGCTTCTAAGTTGATAGATGTTCAAACTTTAAACTACAATTTATCATTCACCGTTAATCCGTTTTAGGCGTATAATATATCGTTAGAAAGCTCTCGAAGCGTAGAATACAATGACATATTTCATATTATTCAAATCATAGCTTTTCCATATTATAATAAAGCCTAAAGTTGATAATGCACATCATTATCACTTAAGCCATATTTCCAACAGTATAGAGTATAATGTTGGGATGTGGACAAATGTCCCACATCGATTACAAACGGAAAGAGATTAAGTGGTATATAAGTGTTGACAATAACCCCATTAGCATGAGACCTTTTGCGGTTACAACCCAAGAGCAAATCCATAAGGTCTTAACCAAAGTGGACAATATCATAATATGTGTGGGGATATGCCGTGTCCAAAGGCTTTCATGATTGCACCAACATGTGGTATTAGAGTCATGAGCTGACGTTAGCCATCATGTTGATGAATCATTGTAATGTCAAATAAAGATGGTTATCACTAATGATCTGTGAAACCGCTAATTTCTATTTAAGGTGTGTCCTCTGTTGACTCGATATTTTACAGATACCTGGTGGGAGACCGTCAAGGTGCCACATCACGAGTCGGCTCCACAACCGGATCATCATCTAGCTAGCCGTATGAAGAGTCATGGTCGCACCAACCTAAATAGGAGCTAGAATCATGCCATAACTCCACTTCCTAAAATAGATAAATAGGGAAATTATCCTTTTCTAATCGGATAAACAAGAAGAAACCTCTTATAGAGGAAATCACGCCTAAATAGGGTCCTTACCTGATAAGGATTCCTCACCACCAATAGAGGAAATACACTCCTACCACAGCGAAGGAACTACAGACTATAAATATAGGGCTACCCCCATATTCCAGGTACCACATTCTAAACCCTAGAACTCACTTACTTACTTACCTCCTGTTTATTACCGACACTGACTTAAGCATCGGGGAGGCTACGTCGTTCACACGGCTAGTCACTTTGACGCTCTTTTCTATCTTGCAGCCATCCTTTCCAGCGAAGGTAGATCCTCTCTCTTTCTATAAAGGTTAGCTCAAGGGAAACTTTATTTGACCAATCTTTCAATGGTGCGGTGAGTGTGGATAAATTTAATTGCTCCGACGACAACTTTGTCTTCTGACGAATATAAAAAAAATCCAACTAGATGGACGACAACCAAAGTCACGATCAAACGACCAATGACAATGTCGATGACTCAGGGAACTCCCAATCAACTGTAGAGATGCCCCTATCCTCTACGATTCCAGCCATGGACTCTGCTGTGATGCCACCGGCAAACTCCGCAATCGGAATGGCGTTCTTTGAAAGCTTCGCTCAATGCTACCAGGTTTTCCCCAAAGACCAAAATCAATTATGAAGGAACCTGTTTAGAGTGATAAAGGAAGGAATGGCTGGACATACAGTCAATGGACCGCTACACCACACGGGCGCTCTCATCCACCCTGTTGCACATTGGGTCGGGCCTTACAACGCTCACCCTGGAGGACCTCCAAAACCAATCAGGGTGAGCCACACAACGCCCCTCCCCCCCTTCCCCCCGAAGGGCCACACAATGCCCAGTAGTATGGGTATCTCAATGCTCACTCAATGGGGCCATACAATGCTCACCCGAGTCCTAATGGAGGCAGTTCTCAATCGACTCAACACAATGCCAACCTCGATGCATCTTTTACGGACAGGAGCATGGAAGTCCCCTCATGAAGGGATCTAATTGGTATGTCAAGAGTGCGACAAGCAGAATGGGTTATGGTGAATGAACCTGTATACGGTGCACATTCCTTACGAGGACCTACTTCATCAGGCTTCTTTCACCCGGGCGGTTCGTATCAAGGTCCAAATCAAGGTCCAAACCACTCCACTCATCTTCCTCCGCCACTACCATTGGGCTCACAGTCGAAGCCCAAGAAGTTTAGATATTAGGATGACCAGGAGTTCCAGAAGATGTTCAAGGAAGGCCTCAATGGCTATGTTGTTTCTCTACTAGAACCATTGTTGGAAATTTTTGACTCTCCGATCAGTGCAGAGATCCTCGCGGAACAACTCAACTCCTGAGTCTAGCTACCATTCATCGCCAACTACAGTAGAGACACTAACCTATGTCTGGACTTACAAGAACAAGATGGACCTAACGTACGCCTCAGAAGCGCATGCCTGCAGGAACTTCCCTAATACATTAATTGGCCTAGCAGCCTACTAGTTTGACTCACTGCAGGCTGAGTCTACTGATTCATGAGATGATCTAAGGCAGAAGTTCTGCACGCAATTCATTGGCTCTATCCCTATAGGAACTACCACTCGTACTCTTAACGAGATCACTCAAAAGACGGATGAGTCACTCCGCTCATACATCAAGTGATTCAATAAAGCCTGTCTATAAATACGAGACCTTGACTACAGCACCACTTGGGAAGCTATGATTAGAGGCACGAGGAATGAAAGACTCCGTGCGGAACTTATTCAAAGACAACCAGAGAAGCTGGACCAGATGATCACCATTGCGAAGAACCTAATTGAAGTGGACGAGGTCGATAGGCCATATAAGAAGTCTGAAAGGACTCTGCCTGAAGATCAAAGAACTAAGAAGAAAGGGGGGAACTACCACAAGCAGTCCTCCACCAGACATAGACCAAAATTGAACACGCCTTTGTGAGAAATCTTGCTAGCCATGCAAAAAAGCGATGATAGGAAATCCATCAAATAACCAAGGAAGATGCCTGAACAGTTCATGGGGAAGGACACAAATAAGTACTGCGAATTCCCCAAGTCAAGAGGCCATGACACGGACGAATGCTGCGTTCTAGCAGATGAGATCCATACCCTAATCGAACAAGGGAAACTTTCACAGTTCTTGAGAGGAATCACCAAAGAGGGTAGATCCGGATCAAAGAAGGATGACGAAGACAAGTCCTTGCAGAAATTAAAGGGGCTGGTAATGGTAATCACAGGTGGACCAAGCTTTGAAGGGTCCTCCTCAACAAGGAAGAGCTTTGAACGCAAGAGATCAAATACTAAAGATAACTCAAAACTAAGTAAACCGTTTCAAAAGCAGAGTTTTGTAAAGAACCCTCATGTAGACCCCTTTGTGCTAGAAGCCTTGATAGAAGGATACTCCGTCAGACAGATTATCATCGATACGGGGCAGCTCCATCAATCTAATCAGAAAGGAAGTAATCGATAAGTTAGAAGTTCATCACAGTTGGATGCTACCAGCCCATTCACAACTCGTAGGCCTTAGTGGCCATTCGGTCCCAGCACTTGGCCAGACCACACTGGAGGTTGAGCTTGGTGATCACAAGATAAAATGGAGAGCAAAAATGGATATTATAATTACTGATGTGCCAATCGGCTACAACATCATCTTGGGCAGACCATTCTTAGCCGAGTCAGACATGCTTATCTCAATCAAATACCTGGTCATGCAGATCCCAACCATGAAGGGAGTAGCGATAGTTATAGGTAACCCTCTAGTAGCGCGAGAGACCTACTTAGCATCACTAAAGACGGATGAAACAATCATGGAACCAGAAGAAATAGAAAACACAAAACCAGTCGGTCTCATTAAAACACTGATGGTAGGGCCTAATCGGCAAGTGCGCATAGCCACTGATCTCCTAAAACCTGTGAAGGAGGACATCAGCCGAGTGTTGGCAGAAGAGCAACACACCTTCTCTTGAACAAATGAAGATATGACTGGAGCACCCCCGAGGTAATTCAACATAGCTTGAGCTATGATCCGAAAGCATCTCCGGTGAAATAAAAGAAGTATAACCATGCGCTAGATAGATAGAAGGCAATTGAAGCTGAGATCCTAAAGATCCTGAAAGCCAATTACATCCGGGTGGTACGCTACCCTAAGTGGCTCGCGAATGTTTTTTTAGTAAAGAAGGCAAGTGGAGCTTGGCGAATATGTGTAGACTTTAAGAAGTTCTCAATAAAGTAACACCAAAAGATAGCTATCCACTCCCAAGCATTGACCAGCTGGTGGACTCAATAGCCGGCTATGCTATATACTCCTTGCTGGATGCAAAAGCGGGGTATCACTAGATTCCTATAGATCCGGCTAATGATCAGAAGAAATCCTTCATAAAGCATGAAGGAACATACTGCTACAGGGTTATGCCATTCAGTCTGAAGAATGAGAGAGCCACCTATCAACGCCTAATGAACGATATGTTCAAAGGCCAAATAGCAAAAATAGTGAAAGTCTAAGTCGATGATATGATAATTAAGAGCAGAAGCCTAGAAGAACATGCGGAAGACATTAGAGCCGTGTTTAAAACCTTGCACCAATATCAGCTCAAATTAAATCCAAAAAAGTGCACCTTTGGAGTAAGAGGTAGGAAATTCCTCGGTTTTGTAATTTCCCAAAGGGGAATCGAGGTAAACCCAGAGAAGATAGAGGCCATCATGAAGATGGAGCTGCCCAAGACGCTGAATGAGGTTCAAAAAATGAATGGAAGGGTGAACGCGCTAGGCCGCTTCATATCATTTTCAGCTAAAAGATGTCTCCCTTTCTACAAAGCTATCAAGAAAGACAAAGCCTTCCATTAGGACAAACACTACCAGGAAACCTTTGAGAACATCAAAGATTTCTTAAGCACGCCTCCTCTCTTGAGTCGGTCAGAGAAAGATGAAGGACTGATCATGTATCTAGCAGCTACGGATGAAGCAGTAGGGTTAGTTTTAATTAGAGAAGCAAACAGGAACCACCACCCGGTATACTACGCGAGTAAAGTACTAAAGAACGCTAAACTCAGATACCCAAGAATTGAGAAGTTAGCCCTAGCCCTAGTCTCAGTAGCGAAAAGGTTTCAGCCATATTTTCTAGCCCACACAGTCATTGTCAGAACCAACTTTCCATTGAAAAAGGTATTGCAGAGGCCAGAAACCTCTGGACGGCTAGTCGGATGGGCCATACGTCTAGGGGAGTTTGACATACGATTCGAGGGAAGAAAGGCACTGAAAGTACAAGTCCTAGCATACTTTATCACTAAATTGGCAGGACTCGATCCTTCACCCGGCCTCAAGACCGAGTCATGGAACATATTCGTCAATGGGGCATCTTCCCATAAAGGAGCCAGAATTGGAGTTTGGATAGAAGGACCAGAGAAGATACGGATGATCTATGCAGCAAAACTAGCCTTTCTAGTCACCAACAATGGCGCCGAGTATGAGGCAATGATCAAAGGCTTGTAATTAGCCAAAGAAATTGCTCCAGATAGAGTGAGAATCAAGAGTGACTCAAAGTTGGTCTCTAACAAGATCAACAAGAATTATGCAACAAAGGAGAATGGAATGATAAAATACTTGGCCAAAGTAGAGGCCTTATTGAAGGAACTCGAGTCAAAAGGGGTTGTGTGGGTACTTGAACACATCCCTAGAGAGGGAAATGAGAAAGTAGATGAGCTGACTAAAGATGCAGCTAGCACAGATCGATGGAAGAAACTTAGCTGACCATTCGAAGTCATTCATGCCCCAACAATAGAAGAGCAGAACTTGATGCTAATAGAATAAAAAGAGCCCTCTTGGATGCAACCATTGATTGACTACCTAGACATGGACATCCTTCTAGAAGATAAGGTTGAGGAATCTAGAGTGGTAAAGAAATCATCTAGGTACTTGGTCATCAACAGAACACTGTACAAATGGTCCTACTCGGACGCTTTGCTCAAATGCATTACCCCGGAAGAAGGAAAGTATGTAATCCAGGAGATGAACAAGGGGAATTACAGCTCCCACCAAGCGGCCTCTACCATTACTCAAAGAGCCAAGCTCTTGGGGTACTACCGGCCAACTATGGAAGTAGACTCAATAGATTGGGTGCAGTCTTATCACTAATCCTAAATCCATGCAGAAAAGTCACACGTCCCGTATGCAATGCAAAAGCCTCTACTGACCAGGTGGCCATTCACCACTTGGGAATCGACATTGCCGGACCAATGCCTGAAGCCATTAGACAAAAGAAATTTATCATTGTGGCAATTGATCACTTCTCAAAATGGGTGGAAGCAGTGGCTGATAGTACCATCACTCCTGAGAAAGTTATTGACTTTGTTTGGGAGAATATCATTATCCATTTCGGCGTGCCAAATAAAATTATCTCAGATAACGGGTCACAGTTCATCTTTAAGAAGTTTCATTAATTTTGTGAAAGTCTGAAGATTCAAAATTAATTCGCATCCGCAGCACACCCGTAGACGAATGGACAGACAGAAAGAACCAACAAGATGCTTGGAGAAGGATTGAGGAAGCGACTGGAAGGAAATAAAGACGCATGGCCGGAAGAGTTAAACAATGTTCTCTGGTCGTACTGAACGACTCCATACCTGCTGACTGGAGAAATTCCATTTTCCTTAGTCCACGGAGTAGAAGTAGTTGTACTTGTAGAGATTAGTGCCCCCTCAGACCGAGTGGTCTATTATACGGAAGAAGAAAATGACATCAACTTGAGGCATCATTTGGACAGTTTGAAGGAACGCCGAGATAGAGCTTACATCTTGATGGCCTCCTACAAGTCTAGAATCGCCAAATACCATAACAAGAAGGCTAAAGAAGTGAGACTCAAAGAGGGTGTTCTAGTGCTTAGAGACGTGGCAGCATCACGGAGTAAAGAAAGCAAAGGCAAGCTAGGAGCCAGCTGGGAAGGACCTTATAAAGTCACTCAGGTCGTAGGACCCGCCACCTAGTGACTCAGCAGAATGGATGGAAAAGAACTCCCCAAGACCTAGAACATAGCTAGCCTTAGGAAGTACTATATGGCAACAAACCCTTAGGGGCCAAGTGTCTGCACTCTTTTTCCCTTGCCATAGACTTTTTCCCAGTGGGTTTTTTCTATAGCAAGGCTTTTAACGAGGCAGCACTCCCTAAGCAGACTTTTATCCGGCATCACACTATAAGCCCGGACATTGTAATCTTTCTATTTTTCTAATAAATAAAGATTCAACTTTTTCTTCACACATCTGTGCATCTTAGAAGTTCTTATCAAACTCTCTTAGCACTTCACCTAACCACAGAGTCGGCGTTAGGCCGGCTACGCACACCCGGCTCTACAAAAAGTCCCAGGCCACTTAAGTCCTCAGGCATAATAAAAAGTCCTAGACCACACTTGATCTCTCAGACATATTAAAAGGTCCTAGGCTAAACTTGTAAGACTGCAGGCATAACAAAAGTCCTAGGCGCCAGAAGCCACCAGGCAAATCAAAAGTCCTAGGCCATTTGTAAGCCCGCAAGCGTATTTAGTAAAACCTAAGCCACACTTGAGCCCGTAGGCATATTAAAAGACCTAAGCAAAAAATATGGCTTACGAAAAAATTGGATAAAAACATCTCATCCGTCACAAAGACTGAATGAAAGAATACATACAATATATAATAAAAAAAATCCCAAGTCAAACTACTCGTCTCCGAGACCGAGTGCAGAAGAAAATCTACAACAACCATCCTTATGACCGAATGTAAACATTCATTCTTTCAGAAGGATCGGGAAGCAAACAAACTTAGCAGAAATATTCAAAGAAAATCAAGTAATCGGCAAGCATACGGTTGGAGAAGAAAAAGGAAATACAATAAATAAAGGCCACAATGGGCGATTGTACAAAAGTTACAAACATAAAAATAAAAAATAAATACAACATGATATCACTCAGTGTGAGGAGGAACGTCCTTGGACCTGGCGTCAAGATTCTCATCGGCAGCTTTCTTAGTTGGCACATTGACACCCTCTGCCAGCAAATATGCTTCAAGAGCTCGACCATCCCCCAGACCCTCTTGGTCCAAAATCTCTTCCCCATCCTTCTCCGCCTCCATCTGAGCAGCCTTATGAGCGGCTAGGTAGTTATAAAAGGGGAAGTCTACATCATTTATATCTGACCAAGAGAGGTTAGAGTGGACGCGTTGGCATGCTTGAAAGATCAGCTTACCATAAAGGAAGCCGCAGTCACTGAGCTTATCAGTAATCATCTAAGCTGTCCCTTTAGCTTTAGCCACCTCCTCTCTAGCAGCTGCTAGCGCCTCCTCTAGAGTGGCCACCTTAGCCTCCGCCCCTTCCCTCAGCTGGGCGTTCTCCGCCTAAAGCTTCCTGGCCTCATCCCTCTCACCCTCAAACTTGGAAGCACTTTTCTGAGCCAAGGTTAGCTTCCGCTTAGTGTCAGAAAGCTCCTTCTCTTTCAGCTTTAGATTAGTCTCACTCTTATCCCGAGACCTCTGGATGAGCTCTAAGCCTCTAGACATGGCCTAAGAACGAAAGAAAAACACTTAGCATAAATACGTAAGTCAGAAAATCAATAAAAGGCACTAATAAATACCCGAGTGATGTCCTGGAAGAAGAGAGAAGAAAGCAAGGCCTTAGGCTCTTCCTTATAGCCCTCCACGTCAGCACGGAGAGGAAAAGTGCCTCTCAAAGCACCTTGCACGGTCACATCAGTGCAAGGGAGGTTGGGGAAAGATTGGTCCAGGAACTCAGCCAGTGCCAACTAAGGAGAATGGCGAGGGAAGACAGAGCCCCAATCCGTCCTCCAACCGGATGGGGTAACCTATAAAAAGAAACTCATCAAGATGCATGTCATACGAAGGAACCTAAAAAATGTAGAAGAACATAGAAAATATACCTCAGGACGCGGGACTTGTACATCTGGTGTAGAAGATGTGTCCAGGAGTGTCACTGCGACCCGCTTGCTGGACCCTATAAACTCAAAAGGTTTCCTCTTGGACCCACTCACAGCAACCGCTTGAGTGCGGTTATTCTTGCGCTGCGACTTCTTTGTCACTAGAAGAGCATTGGCAAATTCAAGGTCAGACATGATTACCTGAAATGCAAAAATACACGAGTAAGAAAAGAAATGTACCAATCGCAGCAATCGGTTCAGGAAGGTAAGTTAGCCCATTCGGCGTGCGCATAAGAAGATGGTATCCAAAGATAGAGGTCCAAGCGACCGAGTTAAAACTCCATTTATACTGCTCTAGGGAGCGAAAATCTATAGATGAGGGTCCGAATCATTTGTTTTAGTCCTCCTCATGGGCGGAGTCGTGATGGAGCAAGTTGTTGGAAAGGAAGGATAATCGTCATTCACCCGGATGTAGAACCAAAACTCCTTTTAGTGATGAACAAAAGAAGGCCGGTTAGAGAAATGGTACATCCCATTCTTCCTCACAAACTGATAATGATCGTCATCCTTTCCGCTTGACAGAATAAATCTTGCGGAAGAAGGTGGCATTAAAAGCAAGGCCCATGTCAAGATAAATCTGATGGTGGCCCATCATCACCACCTATGCGTTAGGATGTAACTCAGCCGAACATAACCCCCACACCTCTAGCAAGTGGGCAACGGACGCTGGAAGAGGATACCCGAAACCACCCCTGATGATGTCCAGATACATGCTGAAGTACCCAGCCGGAGGAGCATTCACACATTGGTCCACCCTCGGAAGGAGGATGTGACAATCCCTTAGCCATGGGTACATCATGGCTTCTTTCCCGATATGGTCCTCGTGGATGCACGAAACCATATCGTCCACCCGGGGAGTCATATTCCTCTCCTCTCCAACATCCTCCTCCTCGTTGGCCTCCTCTTGGCCGCTCGTACCCACTTCCTCAACCGGATGAACGCCTTCTTTATCCCTATAATTATCCACGTCCTCCATCACCTTAGGGGAATCTGCTTGGAGGCTTACATTGCTCATATGCTCTATGCTTACGTCATCTACCAAATAGACCCGGCTGGACTCATCTAAGTTACTCATTCTCTTCCTAGTAGTACGTTTAACCCTAGAGGTGGGATGGTAATTAGACTTATCAACATTTAAAGGGGGGCACAACCTAGACAATAGTTCAGCCACCTCGCGAGCAAGTTTGCGGGATTCCTCGCTTTCATAACTACTATCGGATGAGGATTCATCGCATCCTTCCCTCATTTATAGTAAATTTAAAGAACTAAAGGTGCTAAATCGAATAATAACGAAGAACCAAGCATACAATTTCCATAAAAAATATAGCAGCAACAACATGAGCAAATCAAAAAAGAGAATCAGGCGAGGAACAAAGCCAAAAGTAGCATACACAGCGGAAATGAAACCAAAAACGAAAATACTCCGGAGATTCTAAAAGCATATGAAGCAAATCAAATTAATCGCATAGCAACCAAAAATTTCCAGAAATCAAGGAGAAAATCACAGCACATTTCGCAAAGAATACGAAGTTGGAACAAAGAAATTCAAAATCAAAAGACTCATCGAAGTTGAAAGAAAAGTAGAGACTCGGAACTTGATTGAAAATGATTGCCGAAAACCTTCAAATTGCCAGAGAAGGAAACAGAAATATTGCAGGGAAAACGAAGTGTAAAAGTTGCGAAGTGGGCGGAAGCAAGCCATTTAAAGCAGTTATGAAAAGACAACTCTTCAAATTCAACCGTAGATTACGTACAAGTGTCACCTCATCCACGATTTACACATTTCTTGTAAAAAGTTAATGATGAAATAGCTGTCGTGAGCTGACTATAGATGAAGATGAAGAGTTAGAACCGAATACTCACTCAGTATGTGGATCCAAAACAGAAGATGAAGAGTCTGGCCGACTACCCACGTGGAAGGAACAAATCCTAAAGGATTTAACCAATCACTTGGGGGGACTTTTGTTGACTCGGTATTTTACAAATACCGGGTGGGAGGCCGTCAAGGTGCCACATCACCAGTCGGCTCCACAGCTGGATCATCATCCAGCTAGCCGTATGAGGAGTCACGGTCTCACCGACCTAAATAGGAGCTAGAGTCATGCCATAACTCCCCTTCCTAAAATAGATAAATAGGGAGATTATCCTTTCCTAATCGGATAAACAAGAAGAAACTTTTTATAGAGGAAATCACACCTGAATAGGGTCCTTACCTGATAAGGATTCCTCACCGCCAATAGAGGAAATACACTCCTACCACAGCGAAGGAACTACAGACTATAAATATGGGGCTACCCTCATATTCCAGGTATCACATTCTAAACCTTAGAACTCACTTACTTGCCTCCTCTTTATTACGTCGCTGACTTAAGCATCGAAGAGGCTACGCCGTTCACACGGCTAGTCACTTTGACGCTCTTTTCTGTCTTGCAACCATCCTTTCCGGCGAAGGCAGATCCTCTCTCTTTCTGTGAAGGTTAGCTCAAGGAACTCTTTCTTTGGCCAATCTTTCATCCTCTATCGCATTAAAGTGGAAAAATATCGTTTGTAGAGAATGTCTAGATGGATGATCAGTCGAATCCATAAGGACTTATACCCAAAGTGAATAATATCATACCACATGTGAGTATATATCGTGTTCATAGACTTCCGCGGTCGCAGCATATAATTATATTTCAACTTCGAACATAAAACAAATTATATGAAAAACCAATTCATGAAAGTCAGAATCCATAAGGACTTATACCCAAAGTGAATAATATCATACCATATATAAATATATGCCGTGTTCATAGACTTCCACGATTACAGCATATTACAACTTCAAACATAAAATAAATTATATGAAAAATTGATTCGCGAAAATTACTTTTAATTATTTTTTATGTAAATAGGAAAGAACCGTATAATAAGAAAACGACATCCAACACTCATGCACTCACATTTGAGTCACATTAAAATCAAATATCGTACAACAGCAATATATCATGTGGAACAAGTAAAGAGTGATGAGTGTGCTAAGAGACCTGATTATTATTGATAAAAAAAAAAGAAGACCTGATTATGAGTAACAAATAATACGAGGACTTAAAGGGTAAAAAGTAAGAGTTACAAGGATGTTTCTGAAAAAGAAATAGATAAACATTGGGCAGAGGAGAAGGAGGAAAATGGAGGGGAAAGAAAAGGAAGCAGAAGTAAAGGGAAGGGATATAAGAGAGAGAAACAAGGGAGAAGAAGAAGGAGAAATGTCCCTTTACAGTCTGTAATAACTTCACTGGACTTGAACCAACCAACACTCTCCACCTGACTCCCAATTCCACCATTGTTAGCCGGACTTTGTTTGCTTTGCTTTCCCCCCATTTCCATGCCACAAACCCTAGCTCTCTTTGTTCCAATTTCGGATTCTAGGGTTTCCTCGTGTTCCCTCTCTAGACAGACCCCTCTTTCAATTTCGCCTTTTTCTTCTTGCTAAATGACTTTCACTTTCATTTCCTCTTTCTTTCTCTCTTTCTTCCCTCTCTTTCTTCTTCTCACTTCAGCTGCTGCTCCTGAATCGGAGCTCCGATCTCTACTTGAGTTCAAAAAGGGTATCCATTCTGACCCGAGTCACTCTATACTCTCTGTATGGAATTATTCCTCTTTATCCGACTCTAAATCTTGCCCTAAATTCTGGCCTGGTATCACTTGCGACGATTCTACTAATTCTGTCATCGCCATTTCTCTCGACCGCCTCTCTCTTTCCGGTGACCTTAAATTTGCTACTTTAATCAACCTTAAGTCTCTCCAGAATCTTTCTCTGTCTGGTAATTTTTTCACTGGTAGGCTTGTACCTGCATTGGGAGGTATCTCTTCTCTTCAGTACTTGGATCTGTCGCACAACAATTTTTCTGGCCCGATCCCTGGCCGGATCGCCGAGTTGTGGAATTTGAAGTATATTAATTTATCGGTCAACAATTTTGAAGGTGGGTTTCCTGTTGACTTGAAGGTCCCTTTTAGGAATTTGCAGCAATTGAAGGTTTTAGATTTGAGTTCTAACAAGTTTGCTGGCAATGTTCAAGTGTTGAGTGCGTTTATTAATTTGGAGTACTTAGATTTGAGTGACAATGGCTTTCATGGCGAGCTTGGGAGTCTCAGTGTAGAGAATGTGTCGGGCTTGGCCAATACTGTTCGGTTCGTCAATGTTAGTCGGAATCAATTGAATGGTGGGTTTTTTAAAGAAGAGGTGCTTGGATTGTTTAGGAGTTTGCAGGTTTTGGATTTTGGCCATAATATGATTAATGGAGAGTTGCCTTCGTTTGGGTCATTGCTGAGTTTGAGGGATTTGAGATTGCAAAACAATCAATTATTTGGGGCTATACCAGTGGAGCTGTTCAATGGTTCAGTGCCGATTGAGAATTTGGATCTTAGCGGCAATGGATTCACCGGTACTGAGATCTTTACTTTTATTTGTATTTTGAAGATTTTTCTTCTTTTTCCTAGAATTTGTTAACTGAGCTAATGTTTACCATTGAAGACTAACTTCAATGAATGTAGATATAACATGTTAATATCTAGATGTAGATGCTGATCACCTTGAATTTGACGCTCCCTACCATTTTGCTGGTACATTGCTTTGATAGTAACTGCATTGTTATTGTCCACCTGTAAAGTCCATAGAGTTTAGGGTGTGCTGCGGGCAACATTAGTAATCTTTTAGCTAACACCCGTAGAGCTGTTATACAGCATATTATCCTGGAAAATTTAAGTGCTTTGTGTTGCTGGAAAGTGAGTTGAACCAATGAATTGTCTCTCGTATCACCGCATTTTAATGAGGTATATCTGTATTGTAATAAAACCCGGAATAAAGATTAGAAAAGAATTGATAGGCTAACAGTTGACGTGGAACTACATTGAATGCATAACTATGGAATATATGTAACGCTATCGCGAATTAAATAAACGGGATTCGCTCTCTCTCTCAGTTCTCACTTGGTGTTCTTCTAACCATCTTTGATGTTCGTTATTTATATATGCTTACGACATGAAAATCTATATAACTATGACTTACGGTGATTAATAATTGTGTATGTGCAGGTTTTATTCGTGGAATTAATTCTACCACCTTGAATGTTTTGAATCTCACTTCGAATGGTTTATCAGGCCCCTTGCCTTCTTTCCTTAAGAGATGTTCAGTTTTGGATCTGAGTAATAATATGATCTCTGGTGACCTGTCTGTTATGCAGCAATGGGAAGCCACTCTAGAGGCTATTGATCTGGGTTCAAACAAGTTGTCCGGAAGTTTTCCGAATTTTTCATCGCAGTTTTCTAGACTAAGCAAACTTATTCTTCGGAATAACTCATTTGAAGGTAAATTGCCTCCTCTAGCAGTTTCTAGGCTGGGATTGTCTACAATCGATCTCAGCCTAAATCAACTAAGTGGGAATATCCCTAGTGGCTTCTTCACTTCAACAACATTAACTAATCTGAATCTTTCAAGAAATCAGTTTACAGGCCCAATCCCTTTGCAAGGGTCACAAGTGGGTGAACTTCTAGTTTTGCGTAGTTATCCGAAAATGGAGTCTCTTGATCTTTCTCACAATTCCTTGTCTGGTGGGTTGCCTTCGGTTATAGGTAACTTTGTGAGTCTCAATGTGCTGAATCTCTCAAACAATGACTTATCGGGGGAGCTCCCACTTGAATTGGGTAAACTTTCGTATTTAGAGTACCTTGATTTATCTGGCAACAAATTTAAGGGTAAAATCCCTGATAATCTTCCATCCAGCCTGATTGGATTGAATGTATCCTATAATGATCTAAGTGGCAGTGTCCCGGAAAAATATTGGGAAAAATTCAATATTTCTTCGTTTAGGCCTGGAAATCCTTTGCTGTTTCTACCAGTTCAACCCCCGAATTCTGTTCCGAAACAGCTTGCTCACACAGATAAACGCCATGGTTCAAAGCACGGTGTTGCAATAGGAATAATCGTAGGTGTGGTTGTAACTACTATGATGATTTTGTTTATAGTGGCCTATCACCGTTCGCAACAAAAGGAGTTTCGTGGAAGAAATGGATTTAGTGGACAAACTACAGGAGAAGATGCTAAAATCGAAAGATCGGCAAGACCTTCATTTTTCAAATTCCACTCAAATGTCAACCGCCCACCAACATCATCAAGTTTTTCTAACGATCATTTACTTACTTCGAATTCAAGATCACTATCTGGGCCAACAGAGTTTGCCAATGAAATTGTCGAGCATGATTTACCAGGAATAATGTCTGCCACCTCTGCTGAGAATTATCCCACATCATCTGAAAGGAAGTCCTCTCCAGGCTCGCCAATGACTTCGTCACCTCGTTTTGTTGAACAGTCAGTGAAATTGGATGTTTATTCACCAGATAGGTTGGCTGGAGAATTGTTCTTGTTGGATTCTTCAATGGCATTCACAGCAGAGGAGCTATCTCGGGCCCCGGCTGAAGTTCTTGGTAGAAGCAGCCATGGAACTCTGTATAAAGCTACTCTAGATGGAGGGCATATGTTGACTGTGAAGTGGTTGCGTGTGGGCCTGGTCAAACATAAGAAAGAATTTGCTAAGGAAGTTAAAAGGATAGGGTCTATTAAACATCAGAATATTGTTCCATTACGAGCATATTACTGGGGACCTAGAGAGCAGGAAAGACTTCTTTTAGCTGACTATATCCATGGAGACAGTTTGGCTCTACATCTGTACGGTAAGTGTTTCAATGCTTACCCTTGATTTTAGTTTAATGAAGTAAAGTTTCATGAACATATGCATTGCATTAAATAATGCTCTTTCTCGTGGATTGAGGTTTATCAGACAAAAACGGGAAACGTTAGTGCCTAAGAGTTTCTATGCTATCACAACTACTGTTTGCCTTGCCATTACATGTTAAAACTACTATGCCTAAGTTTTATGCTTTGGACTTTGGTGTGTTATTTCAATAGCAGTATTTGTAAACTTGAAATTTTTTAATACATCCCTGGCACAACTACCAATTTTTTGGTACAAACAAGTATCTTCATCGAGATAATCTTGTTTGGACCTTAGTCACCGTTAAAGCTCCTCACCCTCCCTACAAATGTATTTACCGGGAATCGAACCTGGGTCTCCACCCACATGTGGTATGGCACAACTACCAATTTTTTTTTGTACAAACAAGTATTTTGTGAAGAGAATCTTGTTCATTAGTCAAAGTTAAAACTCCTCATCCTTCTCTACAAATGTATTGAGTGGGAATCAAACCTGGGTCTCCACCCACATGCTCAGCTTGCGTTGCCAACTGAGCTACACCTGGTAGGTATGGCACAACCACCATTTGCGTTGCCAACTGAGCTACACCTGGTAGGTATGGCACAACCACCATTTGCGTTGCCATTTTGTTTGCAGTTATTTGGTTCCTTGCATATTTCTGTTCGGCAATGTGAACAAGCAGGTGCGTGGATTTTGTGCCGTCAAATTAGATTAATATTAAGAACCTCAAGTGATAGCATAAAATGGTCTGGGAATGCTACAGTATTGTGAAAACTATAAGAGCCTCTATGTTCTGGTGGACCTTGTTATCTAAAGTAATTAACAGATTTAACTCAATTTTTAGATAATTAGATTGCTGCATATGCAGAAAGTTTATGTTTTTCGTACTTGATGTTCTAAATCATTTATCAGATAAGATTGACTCCATCTCTAAAATGAGAGCTGTGATCCTGTTCTTTATCATTTGAATACATTTTGGCTGCTATTTGGAATTATAGGTTACAGTCAGTATCTGATCTCCAAGAAATATATTACTGTATTATGGCTTTTTATAGAACATAGTTGGTTGTCCCCTTCCGCATCTCATGCGGGCAAGAAGGTCTTTTGGGCCTTGTGGTGTAGCTCATTTTTCCATTTGGTCCTTATGCTGTACCGAATGAGCTATACCACAATGACCAAAAAGGTGATTTGCCCATCTGATGCAGTATGGGGACTGATAGGATGAACACTAGAATATACTGAAATAGATTTGGAAATGAAAAAATTGGTTTCGATTTTGTATATGGTTTATTCAATAAACGTATTTCGATGCAGAGACAACGCCGCGTAGATATTCCTTGATGTCATTCAACCAAAGACTAAAAGTCGCAGTCGACGTTGCACGTTGTCTACTATACACCCATGATCGAGGCATGGTCCACGGGAATCTCAAACCAACAAACATACTTTTAGAAGGTCCGGATTACAATGTCCGCCTCACCGACTACAGCCTCCATCGCCTAATGACACCTTCCGGAATAGCCGAACAGATACTTAATCTCGGGGCACTGGGATACTGTGCACCCGAGCTAGCCAACGCCGCAAAACCCGTCCCTTCATTGAAAGCAGATGTTTATGCATTGGGAGTGATCTTAATGGAACTATTGACCAGAAGAAGTGCTGGTGATATCATATCGGGCCAATCGGGAGCCGTTGATCTTCCAGACTGGGTTCGGTTATGCGATCACGAGGGAAGACGAATGGATTGTATTGATAGGGATATTGCAGGTGGAGAAGAAAACTCGAAAGCAATGGATGATTTGCTCGGGGTTTCGCTGAGCTGTATTCTTCCGGTAAATGAGAGACCTAACATCAGACAAGTGCTGGAGCTGTTGTGTTCTATATCTGTTTGAGATTTTTGTAAATGTGTCTTGGAATTAAATTTTTGTCGTTCCCGGACCGTTTTGTCCATTTTTCAACCTACCTTCCCCCCATTTTTTCTTTTCGTTAATTTGATTTCTGGCCTTTTGATTTTGGGGCTAATTTATCATTTTTTTTGGGGAAATTTTCTTGTAAAGGTACAAGCAGTCCATTGATTATTTGACAGTGTTTTGAGCTTGATGTTCCAATGAAAATAGTTGTAATTCATTGTGTTCTTTCTTCTTACTAACCAGA
This sequence comes from Euphorbia pulcherrima, assembly GCA_947683365.1. Lineage (NCBI taxonomy): Eukaryota > Viridiplantae > Streptophyta > Magnoliopsida > Malpighiales > Euphorbiaceae > Euphorbia > Euphorbia pulcherrima. The sequence continues at coordinate 49,843,294 of CANTUS010000014.1, forward strand.
AAATTTATGGTTCCAATTGAATTATACTTTGTTATCCTTGTTTTGAGAAGCTTTTACATGTAGAACGTTTATTGCTCCTACAATATAGGGATATGTTTGACCTTTAAATCGAGTATTCAATGTATACATTTTATAAATTATGTAAGTATAATTAATTACCAACAACTGCAATGGGATTACCGAAGTAATACTACTAAAAGTACATGATAATATTTTTTTTTAAGCAATTTATCACTTAAGTTAAAAACTAGAAGTAAAAATGATATTGTTGGACATCCAATTAATCAACCAACTAAGCCTTAAATCTCATGCTAAGTGGGTGGAAGTAGATTCTATCAAAAATCAAACGTTCATTCATACCTACCAAACGCATATTCTTCCAAATAATTTTTCTTCAAGTAATCTTAAGTCTACCTCTTCCTCTACCCTTACTTGTTCTTCGACATCAAAATATTTGATGGAATGAGTTTTAAAGTTATACTTGTGTGCTTTTTGTCTTTATCATCCCACGGCTTATATATGTGCTTATTAGTATTGTACCCTTTTCTATGAAAATTTACAACATTTTCCATACATGTGGACGAAATTAGCCCCACAGTGCAAAAATTTCTCTAAAGCATCTCCGAATAAGCGATAATTGATTTTGTAGTTGTGGGGTTTTCAAAATCAATCCTAAAAATATATTTATGTTCATGAATATATGTTATACCTAACCTATTTTTTTTAATAAAATTTAAATACACATTTATTTTAGTATTATTGTATATATTTTTTTGTGTAATGCCGAATCTAACTCGAACCCAACTCGAGATCAATCCAACCCGAGGCTAAAATTCTTTTTATGTGGGTTGAGATGGGTTTAAAATGAGTATATTGAGGTAAAAATCCGACATGCACGGCCTGAACTCGACTCAGCCTAATCCATGAACATGTCTACTCCAAAAGTGGGGTGGGAGGCTCCAGATTCAATAACCCTCCAAAAACCATTTTTATAAAAGAAAGAACACTTTTATTTGTTTCCTATAAAAAATTATCCAAACTCACCAAAAATAAATAAAAAAAAACTATCATCCAAATGGTCATGGAATAGAGCGGGGGATAGGAAATTTCGATATAAAAATCCTGTAGATCGGGATAAAGAATTTTTCATACTCAAAACCTTATTGGCGATAAAGATGGAGAATGCATTTTTCAATTCGAGCCTCCACTAAAAAATCTCGAAACCTGTAATTATTTTTAATACTTTATATTTATTATTGGTTCATATTAATGAGGCTATGCATATAGGCTTATAAAGTCCTTCAGTGTAGATATATCAACTTTATAACCGTAAATGTGCTTGTTTATATTAAGTCCAAAAGCTCAAAGTGTTGTCATATTTCTTTCAATGTTGAACAATGCATTTAGTATTCTCAAGTTTGATGTTAATTTTTAAGATTTCTTATGATATATGATAAATTTTTTATTTAGCATTGAACTACTGAAATAGAAATTTTGTTTGATCTTTTATAATTTTTTCAAACCACTGATACAAAATTTTGTATTAAACTTTGAAAACGAGTTGGATATTATTTATTTTAGTATGGAAATGGGGAATCTTCTATGGAGAACGGAGAAGACCCGACAAGGAAATATAGGAATATTATCCCCGAATATTTATTGGATGTGGATATGAAGAAAAAGTTTTTTTCCTAAATCTTAGTGGGTACGACGATGAGTTGATGAGGAATGCATTACCTACCCCAATAAGACTCCACACCTATAAATTACAATTGCTTAGGGATGTGAACGGATCGAATCGGGACCGAACCTACATAAGCTCGACTCGGCTTGAAAAGGAAAATGACTGAATTTGGCTCGGCTCGTTGCTCGTTGAGCTTGAAAAATTTTAGCTTGTCTCGAGCTTTTGACAAGTTCAGCTCTAACTCACGAACTTGCAAGTCTAAACGAGTCTTACATAAAAATGAACGTGTTATATTAAATTATTAGGTAAAGACGAAGATGACTAAAAATATAACATGAGCATATTACCCCATTATTAAAGAGTTTTTAAAATAATTTAATTGTGCAGCGTTTTTAAAAAAATAAACACTAAGCACAGGAAAATCATTACTGAAGTTAATGTATTACAAATATTAAGGTCGGACAATGAATGCATATATAAAAATTTGATAAAAAAAATATAGCATACTACTCTATTCGTCAGCTTTTAAAAAGTTAGACTCATTTATATCTCAAACTCACGAACTTATAAGTTAAAACGAGTTTTACATAAAAATAAATGTTTTATATTAAATTATTAGGTAAAATTTTATTTATGAAAGTTAAACGAAGATAACGAAAAATATAACATTAGCATATTACCCCATTATTAAAGAGTTTTAAAAAAATTTAATTTCACAGCTTTTGAAAAAAATAAACACTAACCACGCGAAAATCATTACTCTAAGTTAATGTATTATAAATATTAAGATCAGACTTTGAATGCATATATAAAAATTTGATAAAAAAATATAGTAATTAAAAATATTATACAACTCTATTTATGAGCTTTGAAAAAGGTAAACTCATTTATATTTTAAACCATTCTCAAAGAACTTTAACCTAATTAATCTCGAACTCCTGAGAAGCGGCTTAATTCAAATGCAACCTTACATTACAGGTCTACTATCCTTTGATTCTTTAGTTTCCTACATTTCCAACTCCAACTGAACTTCTCCCTAGTCCAATATCTTGTCCCTTGCTTAAATTATTAATTTAATCAATCAATTTAATTTGTTTAATTAACTTAGCCAACTAATGTTCGTGGAAACAAATGCTTCTGTTAAACAAGCAAAGAAATTAGAAGAGCGGCTAGAATCGCCATGGTCGCCGGCACTCCGACTTCCGCCACCGCTATTTCATTCCTTCGGGATTTGGAACTAAAGCGTTGTTCAACCTCACCACAAATCAACTCTTTCAACTCTTATAATCTAGTAAGGTTCACTCTTTCCTTTCTTTATATTCATGTACAAAATCTCTAGTCTTCAACTTAAAATTTGAAATATGTGCTTATTTGATAATTGGTGATTCTTTTCTGGCTGTAATAGAAATAATTCCATCCAACTTGTCCTATCATCCTGCTGGATTGGGTTGATGAATTGAATAAAACATATTGCACACAACATGTTTGATAAAATGTCTAAATGGTTAGAGACTACATTTCTAATTGCACTGAACTTGTCCGATTCACCTTACAAAGTCTACGAAAACACTTAAAATCCATTCAATTGTACTCTTTCATGTATTATTGGTTCTTTGATGGAATGAATGGTGATTATTTAAGATTAGAGTTGGTCGAGGAGAGTGATTTTTTTTTCTTTTGCAAACAATAAATTAAATAATTGCAAGCATGAAGTTTGAACTTAAAAGACTGTCAAATTGACTTTGTAAATGGCATAATTACGTGTTGCAGGTTTGTGAATTGCTACAATAAGAATCATGCTTGGTAACTTAACTCTAGCATTTATAATTAGATTGTTTTGCCTACTTGTACGCTTGGATGGCGAGATTTTCATATCTCTAAAATATGAATACCAATGAAAATGATCCAAATTTATTTTCTTCTTTCTTGGACAAAACACAAGTGCTTTTTTAGGTAAAGAATCTGCTGTTTGAAGATGGAAAATTCTCTCTACTCTTATAGTTAACAGGACAATATTTAAATAGTAAATATACCAGTCTGGTCAACCAAATAGCGCTCAAAAGTAATAAGAGCAAAAAATAGACTATCTAGCTAAAACACAAGCTTTCTTGATTGACCAATATACATAATCTCTTTAACATTCGGTTTGCATAAATCTGTTCTGAAGTAGGAAGATATGACAAATGTACGAAATATAGATATGCAAGGTACCAAAGACACAATTGCAGAAGGCCGGATACCAGAAGGAATAAGTGGATTGATCAAACCAAAAAAGTCTTTTAGTCAATTTTGTATTATTTCTCAATATAGTATGTTCAATTTGGTTTGTTATGTTTATATTATGATTCGTTTATTTACATATGCAGACATGGTGGTATCTTCAATTTCTTCGAATTTGAACCGCTTCAAAAATCTCTCTGCGACCATTGATCACTATAACTATTGGATACGAGGTGCTGTGAATCAAAACGATGCCCACAAAGCACTTTCCCTCTTTCGCGATATGAAACAGAAAGGCGTTAGACCAAACAACCGGACCTTTCCTTTCATATCCAAAGCCTGTGCCATGCTCTCCAGTCTTAATTACTCACAAACCATCCATGCTAATATCATAAAGTCCCCCTTTTGCTCTAATCTCTTTGTTCAAACAGCCATGGTTGATACTTACTTAAAATGCCATCAGCTAGACATGGCCTTCAACCTGTTTGTTAACATGCTTCACAGGGATGTTGCTTCCTGGAATGTGATGCTTTTGGGATTGGTTCAAATGGGATTTCCTGATAGAGCATTCGACATTTCTAAGCAGATGAGGTCAGCGGGAATCATGCCTGATTCTGTCACAATTATGGGAATCTGTGAGGCCGTTTCAAGCATAAAGAATCTTCAGTTAGCTAAGGTTATTCACTCATTTGGAATTCGAGTCGGGTTAGATACCGATGTTTCTGTTGCTAATACTTTTATATCTTTGTATGCTAAATGCGGTGATTTATCTATGGCTGAATCGGTGTTCGATGGAATTGAATTGGGTTTAAGGACTACTGTCTCCTGGAATTCAATGATTGCAGGGTACGGTTATGTTGAGAAGTTTAACGATGCTTTGAATTGTTACAAATTAATGTTATTTGATGAAATTCGGCCTGATATTAGTACAATTGTTAGCTTGCTTTCTTCTTGTGTACAAATAATGGCTGCATTTCAAGGTATGCAGATTCATTCTCATGGAATTCATTTCGGTTGTGATTCAGATATCCATGTGGTTAACACTCTCATATCTATGTATTCCAGATGTGGTCACATTTGCTCTGCTAGATGTTTATTTGACAGCTTACTTAATCGAAGCTCCGTTACATGGACTGCGATAATTAGCGGTTATGCTAAATTAGGGAATATAAATGAGGCACTAAGACTTTTTAATTCTATGCAAGCTGCTGGCTATAACCCTGATTTGGCTACTGTACTTGCTTTGATTTCAGGTTGCAGTCATATCGGTGTTCTTGACATTGGAAGGTCGATTGATGCTTATGCAAGCTCTAGTCATTTGAAAAATAACGTCTTAGTTTGCAATGCATTGATCGACATGTACGCGAAATGTGGAAGTGTAAGTGATGCTAAGAACCTCTTTGATTCCATGGGTGAAAAAAACGTTGTTACTTGGACAACTATGATTCAAGGTTTCGCCTTGAACGGGCTATTCTTAGAAAGTTTCGACCTTTTCTATCGAATGATAGATACGGGATTAAAGCCAAATGATGTTACATTTCTCGCCGTATTTCAGGCTTGTGCTCATGGCGGTTTACTCGAGAAAGGATGGGAATTCTTCCATATGATGACCGGAAATTACGGAATTAACCCGGGTTTAGATCACTATTCTTGTATGGCCGGTCTTCTAGGACGAAAAGGGATGTTGAAAGAGGCATTCGAGTTCATTGAAGGTATGCATGTCCAACCCGATGCTGCCATGTGGAAGGCGTTTCTCAGTGTTTGCAAGAAACATGAGAATATTGTTATTGGTGAATATGCTGCTCGTAAGCTTATAGAAATCGAGCCTTGTGTATCGTTTGCTTATGTGGAGATGGCTAATATATATGCATTGGAACAAAGGTGGAGCGGAGTTGCGAAGATGAGAATGATGATGAAAAGTAGCCGAGCAAGGAAGTCTCCGGGTTTGAGTCTTGTGGAAGTTAACGGTAGGAGTTATGGATTTCGAGTTGAAGAGAGAGGGCATTGCAATATGGAGGTTGTGTATGCCGTCTTGGATGGTCTCATATTGCATTCGAAGGAAGAAGAGTTGCTAACAAGACATTGTAATGATCAAATGGATTTTGAGCTCTGTGATGAGTGATTTTTGAGGCTTGGTTGATTGAGCGACTTCTGTATGAGGCTAAGAGCATCTTTAGTACATAGGCCATTGCAATAATAGTCTTGCCACATAGGCAATAGTAGACAATGAATTAAAAAAGTGTTCTATACTAGCTTGTCTATTTTCTCTTTCCTATATGATGTGACACAATAAATGTTGGACATTGTCTATTTGATCTTCTACATGTAGACAATCAAATGGACTACCAACTTATCAATTTAATTAATATTTAACATTGAAACAAGCTTGTAATTGGGTATTTTTTATTATTTAATTACACAGTTCTAGATGAAATAGACAATCTAGTGTAGTTCTTTTTTTGTAGACATTGTCTATTTTTAAAATTATTTACATATCATCAATGTGAGCTTCTATTTCACATGTCACATAATCATGGAATCCAATATCTACTAAACATACTCTAACGTTAGATTACTGAGGGTGTGTTTCTCTCTAAATGGAGAAAAAATAAAACAACTTGGTCACTTGTTGGTAGACTATGTTCTCTTAAATTGTGGGTTAGGTTGGGTTCAAGCCCGGTCCAGTCAGATATTTTATTAAAGAAAAATTATAAAAAATATGCATATTTCACTAAAATATTTACAAAAGTCACTATTAAGTCAAATTAATTTCATATTATATACAAAAAAAAATATAAATAATTTACAAATTAACAAAAATAAGAGAAAATATTTATATAAATACCATGTAATAGTTATATGGTAAATATCTAGTAATCGTCTAGTAGTTATTTAGTAATCTAGTAAATCAGCGCATATAGATCAGTATATATATATATATATACTAGATATCTACTACTGATCTACTAGATGTTTACTAAATAACTACTAGACGATAGATATTTATCAGATAACTACTACATAGTATTTTTGTAATTATTTTCTTATGTTTTTGTTAATTTGTAAATAATTTATGGCGTGTTCAAATTATTTTGGTTTTTATAGACATTTGTGTAAGAAGCCCTTTATTGAAAATATCAATCCAAATTTAACACTGTCCACACTTTAAAACTTTAGATTCGAGTTGGGTTGAGCTTAAAAGGTTATTCTCAAGCCCTTTAAGGCCGATAAATAGATTTTCTTTTTAAGTTTTGGATAAACTTAAAAAACTTGGGAGATAAATTTTATATAAATATATTCAAACATATAAGTACATTTTTTTTATATGAATAATTTAATTAATAGTAAAGTAAAAGTTCAAATAGATTAATATATGAAAATTCAAAATGATTATTATATATAATAAATAATAAATAAATATATAAAATTATTATTTATCGGGTTGGACTCGGTTGGGCTTGGGTATTGTTATAATAATCAAGCCCAACCTGTAAAACTTCTGAATTTAGTGGGCTCGATCTCAGGCTCGGGTAGAGCTTAGTAAAAAAAATAAATGTCTAAGTTCAGTCCATTTGAAGAAGCTTGGTCCGGACGGGTATCCCGACATGTGTTATTTCGACCGAAGATGAAATTCAACATGCACCCATTGCTCAACCCAACACGTTCACTACTCTAACCAAAAACTCTCGTTGTTCGTAACTACTAAAGTTCATACCAATACTAGAATTGTGTAATTGGGTTTCTTTTTGAACAAACAAGGTTTCTAGCTGATCTCAATTTGTGTAATTTCTAGCTAAGGGAGATTATGCTCATCTTTTATATGGTTGAGTAATTGATACAAAGTAGCTGTAATTTAATGGAGGCATATAACTCTAATAATGTCAGATTTTTATATGTAAGAATCTATATCATCTGATGTACAGATAAATAACCATGCAACCAACTGTATGAAATTCAATTCGTGTTTTTACTAAATCTATCATTTCAACATTTCTAAACTTTTTAATACGTTTTTTTAAAAAATATTATGTCCACATCAACTGAGGTATATTAAGGGATAAAAGAAAAAAAATGTAGTGGTTTCTCTCTCTGTTATCTCATTTTTTCTTTCCATCAGATTTTGTTCTGAGGAGGAAAATGAAGTACAACGTTTTCTCTCTTTCTCTCCATCTTTTTTGTATTTTTTTTTTTTTATCTTTTCTAGTTTTCATGCTTATAGTTTCTTGTATGGAATACTCTCCAACCGATATTTTATTAAACCTCTACTTTGTGTGATTGTTTTCTTTAACCCTAATCCTAACTACATATTTTTTCAATCAAAGAAATATATTGATCTTTCATATTCCGTATCCAATTATATCTTCTAAACATGATCTTATCAAATATGTAAAACTTCTTGATGCTATGGAGTACATTGAATTTTTTTATTATGCTTGTGAGTTTCCAGTAAAATGAGATGGAGCTTCACAAAATCCCTGATGCATTTTTTTTTGAAGGATTACTTTTAAAGAAGTTAGGTGTAGAACCTAGAACCTTCCACCACTAACAATGAGTGGCATACTAATTGAGAAAATCCCTAATGCATAGTTTCTATAATCTTTTATTTTCCCTTATACTTTCCTTTTGCTCGTATATACTCGAGCGTGAAATTATGTTATTTTAATTTTGATAGAAGATTTTATTTAATTTCTCGGGGCCATTCACTTCATATTTTAATATCTATGAAATGAAATGGTAGTTTTTAATTTAGTTATTAGTTTTTCCACCATTACACATGCTTTACAGTATCTTTGACGTATTATCTTTCAAGATTAGCACAAGGAGAAGGAATTTATCAAGACAATTTGATGGCTAGTGCGTCATAGATTGCGCAATTTATGATTTTTTTTTTTATTTTGTAAAATCTATTCATATGGAAGAGTCTAAGAGATAATGATTATATTACGAGCACTTAAACAAAATAGTGAATCGAAGTTGATTTTATCGCCACAAATAAAAAGGCAATTAGTCTGGCATGTCCTGAACTTTTCATTCTTTAATTATAACTATTTTTATTATTGTATATGCAGATAATTGAAACGAGCTATTTAAAAGTAAAAAAAATAAATTGATATCTAGACCTTATTGGATCCTTATCTAAACATGCTTCACAATTGTACATTTGAGACTTGGCCAAATAAAATAAAATATCACAACGGAGGGTTGAATTTTACCAAGCATAACCTGTAAACGACTGACAACGGCACATTCTGGTTAGTTAGTAAAACAATTCAGTTTGACTTATAAACATGCAATTTAAAATTGTTGAAAATTTTATAGGAGCAAAAATAAAAAGGAAGGGATATGAATAAACTTTTTCAAATTTCATTCATAATTTCATCTTATTTAAAATAATATAATATTTTATCTATATATAACTATATAAATTTAATTATTATAAGCTTATTAATTTCAGTATATTTAATGAAATCCACTAATATATAATATAAATTTATTAATTTAACTAGTAATTTAATTAAAATAATATGGCCATTACTTTCATCACATCTAACAACTAATATTATAGAAATATTTTAGGCATTTTTTAATACTCCTCACTGCTTAAAATATTTCCAGTGAAACATAATTAAAAATTACAGGAACACTTCTTGATGGTGCACTTCACACCAGTCAATTTGTTGATGCACTTCTCATCAACTTTCAAATAATGATGCACTTATTCACCATTAAACTTGTTGATGCACTTGTCACCAACCTTAAACTCATGGAGCACTTCTCTCCAAAAACCAATCTAGTTATCTCTACAACTTCTTCATTTTCTTGAACTTTGCAAATCTCATTAAGGAAGCTAAAATTTAATAAACTATTATAATAATAAAAAATACATGCATGGAGTACCATCTCTCCATGCTATCATCTTGGTGATGAACTTCTCTTCACAACTCTCATAATGCACTTCTCATCGTAAATCTATTAAACAATTTTTTCATCTTTTATTTCTTCAATTTTGTTGTCCATCATCAAAAGCCCTGTAAGATCATTTATGCTCTGATTACCAATTATTAAAAATTTTGGAGGAAAAATAAAAATAGAAGGAAGGTGAATAAAAATTTCTAAACTTCATTCATAATTTCATCTCACTTAAAAGAATATAATATTTAGCCTATATATAGGCATATAAATTCAACTACCATAAACTTACTAATTCCACTATACATGAGGTAACCCACTAATACATAACATAAATCTATTAATTCAACTAATAATTTAATTAAAATAACATGACCACTATTTTTATCACATCTAATAATTAATATCATGAAAATATTTTAGTCATTTTCTAAAAAAAAAAAACTTCAATGACATACAAAACAATATCGATAACATGAATTTTTAATTTAATCACGTAAAAAACTTTCAAAGTTTAATTAATTGGTTCTCAAATTACTTATATATTAACCAAATTAAATATACAAATAAAATAATAATAAACCTAAAATTTGTTTGACCCTATTCCTTTGGACTTATACTTAAAATTCAACTATATATAGAATCACATTAGAATAGGTTTGTTTTAGTTCAAATTAGAAGTTCAGGAGAACAGATGTCTATGTATTAGGGTTGTCGATTGGGAAGGGGTTTAGTGTGAGTGGTGCAACTCCTATTTTGTACCCAATAGTTTTCAGATGCGGTTTTGAGGATTCACCATCTAGTGTTTTATGAATTTTTTCACGCACATTCTGCACCTTTGCACGTGAGGATAGTTTTTGGTGAATCCCTGCCCTTCAATTTTGAGGTGTGCTCTCATATTTATTAATAATTATGCCCAATACGTGTCTTATTCAGTTTTATTTGAGCGTTTTGAATTCAATAAAGAAGCCCTCGAGGGCCCTCTCTGATAAGGAAGGAAACGAAAGAATCTCCATTTTACGACAAATCTGGTCCAATGGCTCTTCTCCACTAACCACAAGGATACAGGGACTCTCTATTTCATCTTCGGTGCTATTGCTGGAGTGACGGGCACATGCTTTGATTCAACAATTAGATGGCTGAAGTTATCGGATTATAAGTATAGGTAAGAGTTCTATTTGCTCGCTATTCAAGAATTCTTATTTAGTAGTTCATACCATCTATACATAATATTTCGATCTAAGATTTCAATTCTTTTATGTTTCACCAGTGAGATATATTCTTAGAATTCAATGTGATTAAATTTTGACAAACTTTATTTAATAGTGTTTGTATTATTTTTATTAATATTTACCAATAAACTTGAAGATCCAATTGTTTGAAAAGATATTTTTTTTAATAAATTGTATGTGTTATTTAATTATGCGCTTCCGTGTGCGTGTTGACGGTGCGAGGATGGTTTCATTTACATTAGCTCAAATTTTATCACTGAGTGTAAAATTCCATCCATCCTCGCTCATGCGGGTGAAAATTTTCGATTATTCTTCACCCACGTCGGTCGGATGACACGGTTTTCAGGTATAATCAATTAGGGGTGAGCAAAGTTTGGTTTGGTTCAAAAACCAAACCAAAAACCGACTTGATAGAAAATTAAGAATCAAAATCGAATCAAATTATATTTAGTTTGATCTGAACCAACCGAATAAAATTCGGTTTAGTTTCAATTCAGTTCGATTAAAATCTAATTTTTCTAACTCTTTAATATTAATAATAATTTGTAATGTAATTTTAGGTTTTAGAGTTATTTATATGAGTTCAAAGTGTTTCTATTTTAACAATGGATAAATTTAATGTAAATCGAATCATAGAATTTAAATTTACAATGCAACAACAATTACAAATTTGTATACATAGAAGATATTTTAATTAATCTGTTAGATATAGATCTGAAATTTATCGCCTCAAATTAGAAAATATACCGATAAATATTTTTTATAACAAATAAAACAAAATTTAATTTAAACGACATGAACTAAAACAATGGTCATAATTTGATTTGATTTTTTTTTTTATCATAAAAAACAATCCGGCAAAATAAATCGGATTAAGAAAGGAAAAAACATGATCCAAGAAACTTTACCTGTAAAGCTTATAATTTTCACTTGATTTGGGGATACGTCAAATTTCATTTATTTATAAAAATAAAGAGAATCACGCTTGAAAAAATCTGATGCACTAACCATGGTTTTGAAACCTGAATCGGATCGGTCGGTAGGACCAGAATCGATCAGAATCGGTGTCTGATTTGGTCCGATTTGATTGGATTCTTGACATAGTTAAGAATCGGTCAACGATTGGTTGAATCGGTCAGTTCGACCGAGAATTAACTGGTTCAACCAGTGACCGGTTTTCAATTTACTTAAATTAGTTTTTTAAAAATTGTTGTTGGTCACAAAACCTCCGATATGTGTTTCAGTACACGCTCTACCAACTAAACTACCACACACAAGTGTCAATATTTTCTCCTTATATACTTTTTTATTATATATTATTAATTTTAAATTATTTTAATAATATTTTATTATAAAAAACGTAATAAATATTTTTTATTTTATATACTACACATTTTATTAAATTGAAATATTTCTTTCAATTACAATTTTGAATATTTTTTCTAACGAAATAACACGTAAATTTTTTAAATAACATTATTCTAAATTTTTTAATTAAATATATATTAAATAGATATATAAATTTTTTTTTATTTTACATATTATATATAAATTTTTAATTCTTTTGATGCGTAATTTTTATATATCATAAATCAAATTTATTAACTTTTCAATCCAATCTATACAATATAGAATTCGGTTTTCATTCTTTCATTAGATTATAATAGTTATTATATTGTGTTTTATTTTTATTTAAAATATAAATTTAAAATATAGAATATTTTATTTAATATTATTAATTATTATAGGAGTATAACTTATATTATATGTTTAATAGTATCAAATTATATAAAATATTTAATATTTTTACATATTTTAAGAAAATTCGGTTCGATCACCGATTTAATCCAGTTAAACCTTAAATTCATGAACCACTATTTTTACCGGTCCGATGGCCAATCCGGGTCTGAAAACCATGGTACTAACTAATGATTCTTATGTCTTTCAATTAATTAAAAAGAACATAAAATATAAAATCTAAGTCAGTATATCACTTAAATATTTTAATTATCTTAAATAAATACTCTATTTCAAACTTTTAAAGTATCAGCAAATAATCGGATTAATTTCACTATAGCTATACCGAAAAAATGTATATATTAATATCTATATGTGAGACATATAGCATTTAAGTCTCAGTTTAGATAGTGATAATCTCATGATTATTACTCCTCGTCACGGATAAGGAGACCGGATCAAAGTTGAGCCGTCTGGCTCTCTCCCTCGTGGAAATCACAACTTATTAAGAGTCCATCCTAATGAGGCCGGATCAAAGGACATCCCAGCCAGTATCTAAGACCGGATCCATCTCGTCCAGGGCCTTGCGATGCCTTAGGCTGACAAGGTCCAGAGTCGGAACGAGACCGGCTAAATAGCACTGCGTGTGGCACACACAGGAGAGTCTAAGTAGGATTCTTATTCCTATATTCTCTCTAACTAACCTTATCCTAATCTACTTGGGATTCAAGGATCAGATAGACACAAAGAGTTATAAACTCGCTCTATTTAGGACTTCTTATTCCATCATGAATAGGGTATGTCCTACGCCTATATATATAGGCCCCTTGGGTTAGAATCAAAGGTACATACAATTCTAAAGCTCAAAAGCTATCAATATTCTCCTTATTCCTCAAAACCCTTTACTGACTTAAGCATCGGAAGGTCCCCCTGGGTAACCACCAATCGCCCCCAAGCTCGTGTTCTATTTTGTAGGAATCAGGTTAATTATTCAATCAAGGTTTATTCTGAAATATCGGATTCAAGTCTGATATTTTCAATGGTGCCGTGAGCGTAGACTAAATTTACTTGCTCATGTGAGAATTTTAGTTCCTCCACAAAGAATGACAAATCCTTTCAGATCTAGTTTTTTCGCTAGATAAGATGTCTCAGAATACTAGGGAAACTTTTGTCGATGCTGGGAACAACGCTCAAGAAGGTGCGATAAATACCAACGGGGCAAACGACACTCCAATCACACTTGTTAGCTCAACTCTAGGAGGAAGCTCCTCCCACACATCGTTGAGTCCGTTAATGGAGATAGCAGCGACACTCGCCCTAGAGGAGCAGAAACAAATGCTTAAATCTGCCTTCCAACATTATGTATCATCAGGCCGACTAGGCGCCTCAGAATAGCTAGATTTTGACGCTATAATCCTGGTTGAGCCTGTCGTTCAGAAGAACCTACTCCCTCAGTTTAGTTCCATCCCGCAAACGCAGACGTCTATGCCCCTAATCACGGAAGGATTGAGGCAGATGGGCATGTCCTTACCAGCGAAAGTCATGCCAATACCCACTCATCCTATCACCATCGGATCCATCCCACTGGACCCCAATCAATTAGCAATGTTACAAGGAATAGCTATTGAAACAACCTATACCCTATACTAAATCACCAAAATCGTAATCACAACATATAATTTTTTTTTGTACTTATACTTCATTTATATATATAATCACTTGTAATATTATACCTTTTTACAAAACAATCATATACAAAGAAAAATCAAACCCCGACCACCTTCTATTCTGTATGCTTGTTTTGTGAGGAGAGGGAGTGAGATGGAACACAACCAACCAATTTTTCGTCCATGATATCTACAGGTAATGAGCTTCTAGTACAAACTTTATCAGCTCTGAAAAATTTAGTGCTTTATATGAGGCGCAACTCAGTGAATATAAACAATCTATGAATTTAGAAAATCACATATTTACACACATTAACAAATTCAATATACAGTCACACTTATATGAGAATGAATGAACCGATTATTTAATTGTTGTGACATTTTCAGCCAAACTATTGCCCCGAGAACATGAAACATTTGTAGCAATTGTCAATTGATTTGCTAGCCAGCTATGTAACAATTGGTTGACCTTTCGGTCCAGATAAACAATTGGTTGACCTTTCGGTCCATTTGTCAGATATTGCAATTGGTTGACCATATAGGTCCAGATGAACAGAACATGTATTGCAATGTTTGATTGGCTATGTCACAACGTCTCTTATACTTTTCATATATTCAACATACATATATCATATGATTTTGGCTTTATCAAATACAATTCTCATTATAAACTTATATGCCCATGATTCACTTAACAATTCAAATCAAGTTTATATTTACATAACAATACATTTCCAATACAATTCATTTCACACTCAAATAAATGTCAACACACTTCATATATATCAAGTTCCACTCACATATATAGTCACATATCAATACAAATCACAATCACAAATTCATTTCATGTTTATACTAACTTATACTTATCCAATAATTCACATTAACCCTTCACAAATATTTACTTGTCGCCACAATTCACATATCAATACCATTTCAACGCAACTTACATTTCATATCATATATAACCACACAACACATGTAACACTATTCAAATACAATTTCAAATCAAAATAATCATATCACTCAATTCACATTAAGACAATTCACACAAAACATATCAAATTTAACCACACATCAATACAATTCATATCACATTCACATATTCATACAATTAACACATCAACACATTTCACCCATATATTCATATCATGTTTATACTCACAGATTATCCGAGCTAATTCTCTCAAAAACGACTTGGACATTCCTCTGGAATCCCTTCACTGTTTTGAACTCCTATAACATAAATTCATATAAAATATAAACATATACATCTCATTTCCTTTTCTATATATAAAAAGATTAACATAAACTAGAATAGAATTACTATCTCCGTGACCTTACTGAGTATAACCAATCATATCTCTCAAAGTACTCAACCAAATAATCTGATTCAAGTTTCATTTTACTCTTAACACATAGCTTTATAACATATCAAAATTTCATAATTTTTTGATTACTTTTCCATTTATTGCGAATTTGATATTTTGAACTCCAATCCTGTCATGCTTTTCCTGAACTTAGAACCAGTATCCTTGTGACCTCACTTCACTTCAAAATTCGTAACCTTCAACTCACTAACTCAATTGCTCTGATTCTTCTTTTGTTCAATTTCTAATACACAATTCCATAACATACTAAAACGTCAAAATTTTCAAAGCCTTATACGATTTATAGTGAATTTTCCTTCAATTATTTCAACCCGTTCTACCTGGACAACATCTTAGTAAAACGACCATAACTTTCTATAAACACCATGAATAGACCTGATTCTTTTTCCTACCTAACTATACACATAAGGGAATAACATATCAAAAGCTCAAAATTTTCTAAGTAGTATAACAATACCAGATTAATTTTGAAACTCACCTCATCTCTTTGATCATCCAATTCTGGACACTTCATCTTATAAAAATCATAGCTATTGATCTACTCATCTAAAAATCCCCCAATTTTATAGAAAGCTTCCTTAGACATATATAAACAAATCTCTAGTTTATCATATCTCCTAATTCTGTTCTAACATCATAAAAATCGAATCACAAGTTCGGCTCGATACTTCATTCTTGTTCGACCCCTTCTTCTCTCTACTTCTCTTATCATCTCTTCTTCTCTAACTCTTTCTCTTCTAGGTGTTTGAGGGTTGGTAGGGATAAAATTTCTGATCCTTATTCTTTCCTTTATCACCTCCTTTCTTATTAATATTTATCCTTAACATTATATACCAACTATACCCCTTATAATCTTCATTTATACCAAAACAATAATATTACTATTACTACTAATAAACTACACAATTACATTATATTATATTATATTATCTAAATCACTTATATCTATAATATAACTATATTCATTTACTCCTTAAAATTCTATAGCTATATAATTTAGTAACTGGTCATTAAAATATCATATTTTTATATAGTCAAATAACTATATATTATTTTAACTAATCAATTTCTGATAAATATGACATGTAAAATATTACATAATCTAATTTTATAACATGTAACATATGTGGACAAATACATATATAATGCATGAAATGGGATGTTACAGCTATGATGCTGCAAAGCGGTCACTCCGTACCATCTAGAGTAGGCAGAATTCAAAATGGACTCCTAAATAGGCTACCGGCTAGAATATAAGGTGTTGACACTGACTCAATCCCAGTGACAACCGAGGCGATTCCCTCCGTAACCGAGACGGAACGCCAGAAATCCAAGGGGAAGAGTGTAAGGAAAAGTAGAAAGCACATATCTCCTTCCTCTTCCTCCTCATTAGAAAACGAGTCATCTGATTCCTCAGATAGTGACTCGAAGTTCAAGAGAAGATTGCTCAGCCGGGCTATGTGAGCCAGAATTTACATGACATCGTCTAGAGATCGAGTGAGACCCTGAGAGATTACTTAGAAAGATTTAATGAAGCCCGCGTAGGCATCAACGATCTAGACTTCAGAATAATAAAAGAAGCCCTCATCAGAGGAACTCGCAATGAAAGACTTAAAAAGGAAATTATAGTGTGAAGATCGACTCAATACACACAGATGATCGGATTAGCACAGAACTTGATTGAAGTTGATGAAGTCACTTAGTCAAATAAGAGAAGCTCTGATGATAGAGACTATTCCAGGAGGGACGAAAAGCGCGGTCGGAAGAATAAAGGTAATAGCCGAAGCTCCAGCCGGCACGACCAAGATAGACCATAATTAAACACTCCCCTAAGTACAATTTTGGTGGCTATCAAGAACGGGTCGGAAAAGAAAAAACGTAAAATTTCTGAATGTCCCAGAAGGAAAAACATTAGGAAAGGATTACGACAAATATTGCGAATTCCATAAGGCTAAGGGACACCACATAGATGATTGTAGGGTCCTAGCCGATGAAGTTCATGCCCTCATTAAAGCCGACAAGTTTAGCCAATTTATGAAGGGTGTTACCAAGAAATCTAAAGGAATAAAGGATGACTCGGATGACTCAAGAATACAGCCGGCTGAAAAAATAAGAGCCACCAAATAACAAAGTATTGGTAATCAACGGAGGTGCAGATAAAGACCCGCCTTGAAAGAGGGCAGAGCATCATGCTGGCTAGACACGCGAGCTAAAAGACAATTTGGAAGCTAATAAGGCATACAGAAAAACAACGATGGTAACAAAACAACACGCAGATCCGCTTGTAATTGAAGTAGTTATGGAAGGCTATGAGGTATACCGAGTACTGGTGGATACGGGAAGCTCGGTAAATTTAATAACAAAGTCAGCATTTGATCAACTAAAAGTTAGCAATAGAAGAGTCTAGTCGGGCTACACAACACTTTTAGATCGAAGCAGATACACCACAGTGTCTTTAGGTGAAGTAAAGCTAGAAGTTGAAATCGGCGACCAAAAGCACATCTACAGAGCAGAAGTTGATTTCATTATTGTTAAAATTTTGGTAGGATTCAATATCATCTTAGGACGCCCTTTCCTATGTGAATCATTTGCCTTGATATCCCCTATTTACTTAGTATTACAAATACTAACTAAGGAAGGGACGGCAGTGGCAATAGGGAATCCCTCTGTAGCGCACGCAACCTATGTGGCCGCTCTCAAGGACTGAGAACTGGCTGAAGGAAAAGTAGATAGAAAAACTAGCGAAGAAGGAGATAGCTCAAACCCGGATAGTAATAGTCCGATGACAAAGCAGATTGGTGAACAAGAAGTGTTCATGGTAGCATCGGGAAAAGCGTTGAAGGTGGCGAAGGACCTATCAATAGAAACCAATGCAAGCATCAACTTCGTTCTCGTAGGCAAGGCACACTCTTTTTCCTGGTCCCATGATGATATGCTTGGGGTACAGCCAAAAATAATTTAGCATAGCCTTAACCTTGACTCGGAGGCGGTTCCAGTTATACAAAAGAAAAGAAAGCATGCTCCAGATAGGCAGAAAACGATCAAAGAAGAAATTGACAAATTACTGAAAGCAAAACACATTCGAGAAGTTCACTATCTAAGGTGGTTGGCAAACTTTGTACTAGTCAAAAAACTGAATGGAAACTACTGGATGTGCGTAGACTTTACCGAATTAACAATGCTACCCCAAAGGATAGCTACCCTTTACCAAGCATAGACCAGTTAGTAAATTCCACAGCTGTATATGCTATCTACTCATTTTTTGATGCAAAATCCGGATATCATTAAATACCAATGAACCCAGCAGATGAAGAAAAGACCTCCTTTATAACTCATAAAGGAACATACTGCTACACGGTGATGCCATTTAGGCTTAAAAATGGGGGAGCTACTTACCAAAGATTGGTAAATAGAATGTTCAAGGATATGATTGGAGAAAGTGTGGAGGTCTACGTAGATGACATGATAGTTAAAAGCAAAAGCGAGGAGTCATATGCGGAAGATTTGGAAAAGGTTTTCAAAGTACTGCAAAAGTATCGACTCGAGCTCAACCCGGAGAAGTATGTGTTAGGGGTAAAAAGCAGAAAGTTCCTTGGATTTATAATATCAGAAAGAGGAATAGAAGCAAATCCAGATAAAATTGAAGCAATCATCCGGATGGAACCACCTTGAACCCTGAATGAAGTACAGCGCCTCAACGGCAGCATTAATGCTCTAGGACGATTCATCTCTTTTTCAGCAAAGAGATGCATGCCTTTTTACAAGGCGATCAAGAAGGATAAAGATTTCAAATGGGATACAAATTGCTAAGAAGCCTTAATCAAAATCAAAGACTTTTTGGCCAAACCTCCACTCATGAGCCGCCCCAACAATGGGGAAACATTATATTTATACCTGGCTGCCACGGATGAAGTGATAGTAACCGTATTGATAAAAGAGGATGACTAAGGGCAGCATCCAATTTACTACACCAGCAAAGTAATGCGAAATGCCAAACTCAGATACCCCAACATTTAAAAACTAGCCCTTGCACTGATCCACCCGGCTGGTCGCCTGAGATCATACTTTCAAGCTCACACGATCATAGTGAGAACCAGCTTCCCTTTGAAGAAAGTTCTATAAAGGCCAGATGTGTCAGGATGACTCACCGAATTGGCTATCCGATTGGGAGAATTCAATATCAGATTTGAGGATCGGACCTCCTTGAAAGCCCAAGTGTTGGCGACTTTATAGTAGAGTTTGCAGTCCTCGAGCCAGATAGGCCGGTGCGATCAGAAACTTGGACTATCCACGTGGATAGATCCTCCTACATCAAAGGAGCTGGCATTGGAGCATACATTTGAGGACCTAAAAGAATCAGGCTTTCGTACGGGGCCAAATTAGCATTTCCATCAACCAACAATGCAGTTGAGTATGAAGCGATCATCAAAGGTTTGGAGCTATCAATAGAAATTGCACCTGATATGGTAGTGATTAAAAGTGACTCCAGGCTATTTTCAAACTAGATCAATAAAACATATGGAACAAGACAAGTCGGCATGGTAAAGTATCTAGCCAAGATAAGCACCTTGTTAGACAAACTAGAGGCAAAAGGCACCGAGTGAAAAATTGAATATATCTCCCGGTCGTAGAACGAAGAAGAAGATTAGTTAGCCAGGAAGGCTGTGAGAAAGGACTCTTGGAAGGAGCTAAGTTGCCCCTACGAAGTCCTAACCTATCCTACATCTGAAGAATACAGCGAAAGCCTGTGGATCCAAAAGAAATCACTCGATTAAATGCAACTAATTTATGACTATTTGGTTTGTGATAAACTCCCAGAAGATAGAGTCGAGGAGGAGAAAGTCACAAGGAAATCCATGCGGTTTGCTCTGGTGGGCGAAGAATTATACAGGAAATCCTACTCCAACGTATGGCTTAAATGTGTCACCCCAAAGCTAGGAAAGTTAATCACAGAAGAGATCTATGATGGAGATTACGGATCCCACCAGGCGGCCGATACATTACTCAGATAAATCGCTCTAGCCGGATACTACTGGGAATCGGTCAAAGCTGATACCGAGGCGTATGTTATAGCTTGTCATCAGTGCCAAATACATGCCAGGAAGATGCACATCCCCAAGGCAGACTAAAAGCCTATAATGACCGGTTGGCCATTTACAACTTGGGGAATCGACATAACCGGACCAATGCCAGAAGCTGCTGGGTAAAAGAAGTGGATACTAGTACCAATCGATCATTTCTCCAAATGGGTCGAAGTGGAAGCACTTAGCTCAGTTACAGCTGATCGGGTTATTAACTTTGTATGGAGAAACATCATCACTCAATTCAGAATACCCAAGAAGATTATAGCGGATAATGGCTCGCAGTTCATATCACAGAAATTTAGAGATTTTTGCACACACTGGAAAATTAATTAGCATTTCTCGTCGGTAGCACACCCCCAAACAAACGGCCAAACAGAAGTGACTAATCAAACTCTCGGTGAAGGCTTAAAAAAGCAAGTCCTTGATAGGAAGGGAAAATGGCCGGATGAATTGATTAGGGTGTTATGGTCTTACAGAACCACTCCTTGCAAAATAATTAGAGAAACCCCTTGCTCCTTGGTTTATGGGTAGAGGCGGTCATCCCAGTTAAAATTAGAGCCCCATCAGACCGAGTGGCATACTACAAGAAGGAGGAAAATAACATCAATATGTAATACCACCTGGACAATCTAGATGAAAGAAGAGAAAGAGCATGGATCCTAATGGCAGCATACAAGGCAAAAATTGCGTGATACAATGATCACCGGGTTAGAGAAGTCCGCCTAAAAGAAGGGGACCTAGTCCTCAAAGACTCATCCGCTTCATAGGCTTGAGAAGGAAAAGGAAAGATGTGCGTTAATTGGGAAGGCCCCTATAAAATCCTCAAAGTCATTGGGACGACTACAGACAAGTTAGGGGCAATAAAAGGCAAAGAGCTTCCTCGTACTTGGAACATTGCTAATCTTAGGCCCTATCACTCAATAGAAACTTAGGGATTCCGGTAGCCATACTCTTTTCCCTTCCTTAAGGATTTTTTCCCATTGGGTTTTCCCTTAAGGAAGTTTTTAACGAGGAGGCTCCCCTCAAGTAGTTATCCGGATGTATAGTATTCTCGGACGTGTATTTAATTCGCTCTCAATAAAAGCAATTTTTTACATACATTCGCCTATACTAAGTACTAATCACACTTTAAGGCACTTTTACTCGGCACTTCATAAGACCGGTTTAAATTATTACATCGCGCGCACAATACTTAGCAAAAGCTAACCGTTTTCAGGCGGCAATCACCCCTAAAATAAAAAGCAGCCGACTGAAACAACGTAAGATCGGCACAAAATTAAACAAAATGCGAGGTTAAAAATAAACCTAAGCATCCATCTAATCGGCATTCGATTTATACGATAGGTTCAAAAGCATTCATGCAAAAATAAAGGCATAGAAATAATACCTTAAGAAACGCCTCAAGAATAGGCTTAAATTAAACTGAATTGTATTTACAAAAATGAAAATAAAGATAAGTTACAAGAAAAATCAAACTAAGCTACATGATTTGAGTCTTGAGATACGTTTTCAACTCTTCCCCCCGACTTAATTTGTACATCTTCAGCCAGCCCTCCCGGGTCCTTTTCAACCGCCTCCTGCTCATCAGATCCTGGATACTTGTGCGTTTCCAAGAGAGTCTTGGGAATATCCAGATGAAGGAGCCGACAGATATCCAAAACCATCTGGCTGAACTGATAGCCATCATCCACCATGCCCTCAATGGATCAGATAAACTCGGCTTC
This sequence comes from Euphorbia pulcherrima, assembly GCA_947683365.1. Lineage (NCBI taxonomy): Eukaryota > Viridiplantae > Streptophyta > Magnoliopsida > Malpighiales > Euphorbiaceae > Euphorbia > Euphorbia pulcherrima. Next base: position 49,865,943 of record CANTUS010000014.1, read on the forward strand.
ATCCTTCTCCTTGGAAGGTTGAATGGACTGACACTCCAGCCGGCTAGAGGTAAGGTCCGCTTGGGCTTTCACAAGTTTGTTGGAGGTAGTTTCATGGGCCGATTGGAGCAGCTCATGCTCTCCCTTTAGCTTCATAAGTTCGCCCTCCAGCTTCTTGTTGGCCTCGTCTGACTCCTTCAGCCGGCTCTCTAGGCTCTTGAACATGTCAATCGCCTTCGAGAGTTTCTCAGCATTAGTCTCCTCAGCCTCTATTCGACGGTAAAGCTCAGCTCCTTGATATAAATACTGATAAAACGTTGATCAGAATACCGATTGACACAAACATAAATACTAATAAAAAAATATAGAAGCAAACCTAGCTGATGGATTGGAAAAGTAAACCCGAAAGGGTAAAAAAATCTTCCTTCTCATAGCTTTGAGCCTTCCGCTCTAAAGGAAAAGCCTTGCGAAGAGACTCTTGCACTATAGGAAGAGTGATAGCCGACCTATCCCCGACCACCTTCTACAAAGCCTCCCTTACAAGTAGGACGGAGGGAGGAGCAGCCAGATCCGTACTAGCATCCGGCTTTGGTGCAACCGCCAAATTGAGATTAGCCTGATAAATAATTGCTAGTAATAAATAGCAAAAGCACAAAGTATAAGGTTCAAGAAAACATAGTATTACCTCACTAGCCCCCTTGGCTTTCTTCAGCTTCTTATTGGCCGGCTCTGGATCTTAAGTGTTAGCACGCTTTCCTTCAACAGCCTCTGAAGCGGCGTTCTTGCCTAGCAAAACTGGATCAACAACTTCGTTAGATTGAGCTGCTAACTCAACTGGAGCCGATCGAGTATTCTCTTGCTGCAAGTTTTTGACCCGCTTGGCTACGGCACCAGAAATTTTACCTCTAACTCCAGACATTGCTGAAAACATAAAATAAAAAAAGAAGTTAAGATAACTCATCGGGTAGCTGAGGGCCAGGATAATATTCGAAGCCATCATCCGACTCCAGGGCATAGTCTATCACCCTATGCCTATGAACTAAGGCGTAAGAAATATTGCCTACAATCCAAACCCCTCTCTTTAATTGATCGAACAATCCAACCTAGATGTCCGGATCATTTTTAGGGACGGAGAAGGCAGGCGGTATTTTGAATGACCATTGAGTCGGGAAGGTGGGAAACCCCTCTTGCAACTGGATGTATATATAAAATTGCTTGAAGTTCTTCACCTAGTCGGATTTTCCGGAGAAAGAGTAGAATCCCTTCTTGTAGTAGAAATGCAAGTGGTCCTCACCTTAATTTAGGTTGGAGGAAGCCACCCGCTTGAAGAAATTAGCATCAAAGCCAAGCCCTAGGTCTATACAAATTTTATAATGGCCGACAATGTCGCCCCTAATGTTTGGGTGTATTTGAGTCGAGCATATATTCCAATGGTTTAGCTAGTCGCAGATTCCCGGGGGTAACGAGTAGAGGAACCCTGACTAAATCTGCTTCAGATAGATACTATACCACTCAGGAGGTGGCTTATGAACGCGTTGATCCTCAGTCAGAAGCATGATCCTACACCTTCTCATCCAAGGGAAGGCAGCCTTTTCAAATTTGATTTCTACTGGGTGAATGATGGAAATCGTGTCCTCTATCCTAGGGGTCATCTTTTTCAGCTTAGGGGCTCTTTTCTTAGTCGGTTCCCCAGCAACAGCTTTTGCCTTCCCCTTGTTTGCTGCCCTCTAGGCTCTAAAACCTTTGGGGATCAAAGCGTTTGTGTCTTGTCGGGCCGGCTGCTCAATCTCTTGCTCTTCTTCATCCCCAGCCCAAGCCAAGTCGGATGAATGTATTTGTGAGCTCGAGGCTGACTCGTGGGATGCCCTCCTCTCATCATCAGCATTCCTTCCTACTCGGTCCATCATCCCGACTGTTCTTTTAACCCTAATGTTAGGACGAAGGTTAGTCTGCCCAATGCTAACGTAACACCTTGACACCGAGTCAGGAAACTCGACACAATATTCATCAAACATCCTATCGGCAGAGCTGGTACTTAGGGAGGTAGTAGAAGACATGGTCGCCTAGAAAATGAAGCCTTCTAGAACAAGTTAGATTCATGGAAAATCTACCCTAAAGGATCTAAACACTTTTTTAGCCGGGAGGGAAAACATCGAAATCTAAAAAGTCCTATATTCATCAAAATTCATGCAAAACCCAGATTCCGGTGAGCATCAAAAAATAGAAATTCCGGCATAAAAAATAACAGAATTAAAGACAGGACAGGCCACCCCTCAAGTCATACTTCAAATGCATTTTAACGAAGGAGAAAAAACCAAAGCTACAATACAGTAAAAGCATACCAGCATTGGCAAAAGATGAACAATAGTTCATGGCAAAATATCATTCACAAAATAATTAATTCATAATCAAAAGCAAGGAAGATAGTGATATGCTTACTTGTTGAGCAAATATGGAAGGATAGGTCGTTGAAAATGAAAGCTTGCTGAAATCGAAGGTAACTCGCCAGGAATCGCCAGAGAAAATCTTTTGCAGAAAAGGTAAAGTGGCAAAATGAGTTCATTTTGCGTTTAAATAGGGGAGAACGAAAATGAAGAGTCTCTCATCATTGCCATTTACCACATGGCCATCATTCACAGGCGAGTTCGAAATTCAAAAAATTTTGACTATCACCAAGTTGTACGAAACGACGCACAGTTCCATGGAAGCTTCGAGAATACTTGGGCAGCAATTTGCCACGTAGCCCTTATCTGCTCGAGTCGAGCTGGATCATAACTGCCTGAAGCCCTAAAAGAACTTCTCATATCTATGGGGGGGCTTCTAATAATCTCATGATTATTACTCCTCGTCTCGGACAAGGATACCAGGTTAAAGTTGAGCCGTCTGGCTCTCTCCCTCGCGGAAATCATAACTTTTTAAGAGTTCGTCCTAATGAGGTCGGATTAGGGGACATCCCAACCAGTATCTAAGACCGATCCATCTCGTCCAGGGCCTTGCGATCCCTTAGGCGGACAAGGTCCCGAGTCTGCACAAGACCGGCTAAATAGCACTGTGTGTCGCACACACAGGAGAGTCTAAGTAGGATTCTTATTCCTATATTCTCTCTAACTAACCTTATTCTAATCTACTTGGGATTGAAGGATCAGATAGACACAAAGAGTCATAAACTCGCTCTATTTAGGACTTCTTATTCCATCAGGAATAGGATATGTCCTACGCCTATATATATAGGCCCCTTGGGTTAGAATCAAAGATACACACAATTCTAAAGCTCAAAGCTCTCAATATTCTCTTTATTTCTCAAAATCCTTTACTAACTTAAGCATCGGAGGGTCCCCCCCGGGGTAACCACCGATCGCCCCAAAGCTCGTGTTCCGTTTTGCAGGAATTAGGTTAATTATTCAATCAAGGTTTATTCTAAAATATCGAATTCAGGTACGATATTTTCAGATAGCATACAAGCCAAACAAAACCCTAACTGCCCCTCTTTCTCTCTTGACAGCTGCTCAATTCCTTTCAAGCTTTCTTTGAGGAGGAAGGAGAAAGCCCCGACTTTCTTCTTCCTCCTCCCCCTCTTAAAAAATTTTAATGTTTTTCTTTTATATCGAATAATCTGTTGCTATGTTTTTTTAGTTTCCACGACTAAATTAGCTTCTTCAATCACAGATCTGATGCTACACATCTCAATCTTGATAGCTGGATTAGACTTCATCCGCCTTTAGACAAGATATTTGCATGATCTTTCACCGTAGGTATCCAGATTTATCTCCTTTAAGCAAGATCGTTCTAAATATCCAATAATGGTTGATGCTGCGTACGCAGAAGCTGTTATGGTTGTGAATCGAAAACGTTAGTTGAGATTAAGAGAATATAGGCTGTAACGTTTATTTTTTGTTTTATTTATTTTTAGTTTATCTTGCCATATGGCTTGTTTGTCTTGTGTAAAAGCAAGTTTCGTTTGTCTGTGTTGGTCTCCATCCGGTGTTTTAACTCCGGTAATATGTTCAAAGTAGTTTTTAAATGTCTATGTTGATCGGCCTGCGAATCATGCTGCGCAATTGTTAGTTAGAGCAGCTGATTCTTTGACATATAGGGGGATTTGTCAACCTTTGATTAGAGCTATTATTGGTTCTAATTTGATATAATAGACTATATTCTTCGGTCAAAAAAAATACATTTAACTTTTTTTTATATATATTGATAATTCAGTTTGCATCTGTTTTATTTCGGCTTTCATTATAAAAACCGAAAACAAGCCAAAAAGCGAATTATAAAAACCTTAAAAAACCGAAACCGAACCTAAATAAATTCGGTCCCGTTCAGTTCGGTATTTTTAATTCAATTTCAAATTGGGTGTCGATTTCAGTTTAGTTTTGCACACCCCTATTTTCCGTCCTATTGACGCCCTTACTATGTGTTAGACTTGATCAATGGTGGACCGAATCAAACTTAGTTGGGCCTATCGAAAAATTACTCCTTCCAAATCTAACTCAACCGGCATAAAAAAAAATATGTACTCAAGCCTGGGCGATAAGCTTGGCTAAACCCAAGAGAAAATGTTCTAAGCAAGCTAGACGGACCGCAAACTTAAACATTGCTATGGGCAACGTATTGTACAAAAGTAATTAACTAATGAGTATGAATTAATTGATGATTAAAATATCAATAAACGTCCCTATAAATTGACACAAATTAGAAGGCAGTGAAACTCCAATTTCTAAAACAAAAAAGGAAAGAAAACATGTGGTCAAACGGAGACACAGCCGGCGATTTCACGATGACAGTGAGAAAGAAGGAAGTGGTAGCCGCAGTAGTACCGTTGCGAGAACATTGGCTGCCGTTATCGAATCTCGATTTGCTTCTTCCACCACTTGATGTTGGTGTTTTCTTTTGTTATAGGAAACCAAATATGAGTTTTGGATCAATGGTTGCCATTCTCAAGAAATCATTGGGTCAAGTTCTAGTGGATTACTACGCCTTTGCCGCCGAAATTGTGGCCAACTCTATGGATGAGCCGGAGCTTCTTTGTAACAACCATGGCGTCGAGTTTTACGAGGCGTATGCTGATGTTGAGCTTCAACACCTTAATCTCTATAATCCAGATCTAAGTGTTCATGGAAAATTTGTCCCTTCTTTAAATAAAAACGCTCCACTTTCTATTCAGGTATGCATTCATGTTTATTGACTTATAATAAAGAATTGCATTCACGTATCATGATATACATATTTTTGTCGAATTAGACAAAACTACAACAATAGTTTGTTAGGGTTTGGTCTAATTGAGAAGCACATTTTTTACAAGCGAAATACTATGGTACAAATTAAATTTCTTAGCGTTGGTATTTTTATTATCAAATATGTTTTTACAGTAATTAACTTTTAATAAAATCTTTTGAGGTTTCAAATTTGATTGAATAGTTAATGAACGTAAATAACTGGTTTTGATCATTTAATAAGTTGATCATAAGTAATATAGTTAGAGTTTAGTATGTAAATTCAATAATAGCATGAAAGATTTGCTGTGAAACTATATGGTCCACACATTGGATAATTAGCACAGAACTTTTGAAAAAAAGTACTTGATAAAAGATTTAAAATGTACATGTTTTTATGGGTTTTCATCATCAAACTTTTTTTTAATTGATAAATTTTATTGAAGTTGAGGTTTAAACCAAAATTCAGGAAAAGTATTTTAAACTCATTAGTTTACATGTCTTAATTTGACTGCCGTCTCTAATAAATCCTCCATATTTAGCAAGCTTGTCTATGCCCAGATTAGATTTGGGCATGGATATGGTGGCCTATAAGTCTGAGGATGCCCGCCTTTCATGAAACGATTTAAACAAACTAATTGGAAATAGGTTCGGTCCAACTCAAACTTGAAATGGTCCGAATAAAGTATAGGACGGCTTGATTTTAATAAAAAAACCCAATCTCGACTTGTCAGACCCGAATTAGTAATTAACATATTAAATAAATTTATATTATTATATATAATCTTAATTAAAAATTTATATGGATGAAAATTTCGATTCTTCTTGTAAAGTTATGCGTCTAAACTTAATTTTTTAACTTATAAACTTAGTTACAATTATTTTATAATAATTATTTTTTATTAATAAATATTCTGGTTTCCTATTAAAAAATAATTTAGGCCAACGGGCTGGGCTAGGAATTTGATATTTTATAAAGATCCGGCCCAGCTCGAGTTCGACTTTCATTTTTTATAGGTTAGTCTAGCCTTGAGTTACTAATTTTTTAATTAGACCCAATTGAGCTCGGCCTTGATTTTAACTTTTAGATTAATACATGTATAATAGATAAACACATGGCAAATATTAAGCGGGGATATGGAAGGGGACATAATAGCGGGATAATAAATTTAAATCCCATTTTACCTATGATAGTGTTAGAAAAAACTACGAATATTTAATTAGGTAAACTTAAAAGACATGTCACGTGGTTCGATCATTTTATAAAAAAGTTCTCGTAGAATTTTTTATTTCAAAAGGGTGCATGTGGTTTCAAAAGTTAGTAAAAATATGCTTCTTAAAATTTTGAAACCACATTTAGAAGAGTAATCTTGTCTATTTTAAAGTGAAAATTTACAGCTTTGTTTATAAATATACAATACACATTCATGATAAATTTTAAAATTTTTTGAAAAGTATAAATATTTATATTAATTAAAAATTAACATTAACTTTAAAAAATCATAACAAAATGAAAAGTTTTCAAGTTTATTCAAATCTTGATAAATAATTCATAAATAATATAGTTGAAATATAGGAATGTCGAATTTATTAAAAAAATTAAGATTACCCTTTCAAATGTGGTTTGAAAATTTTGAAAAGTATATTTTTGTTAATTTTTAGAACCACAAACACCCTTTTGAAATAAAAAATTTTATAAAAATCTTTTTATAAAATAGTCAAACTACTTTACATATTTTTTAAATTTATCCTATTTAGTTCTACCTGCTAGTCCATTCTTTGATTAAAATAACCAAAATATAGTAATATTTGTTCAGGACGCCAGTTTCAATTATTTTCTTGTTTACGTGATCAAACTTTCATTTTATTTTCTTGTTTACGTGATCAAACTTTCATTTTATAAACTATATAATTGTACGTAGTAGTTTGCACTTCATTGGTGACCTTTTACATCAGTTACCTTGGCTTACAGCTTACCATGTTTGACTTTATGTAATAATAATAATAATAATAATAATAATAATAATAATAATAATAATTTACGGTGAAGGATAAAGAGAGTTTAAGTTTTAGGATTTTCAATCCCTAAGAAAGAGTCTTATAGCAATAAAAAAAAGAAAAAGAATATTGTTGCCCTATACAGCGGCTAAATTTTGAATGTCATGAAAATAGAATTTCTGACTTCATTCAATTTATTTGAAATTATTTAATATATCAGATTTAGAAAATTTTATATAAAATAATTTAAATTTAAAATAAATTGAATGCTTTAAAAAATATTTTCAAATATGGTAAAAGGGGCTTTTTAGTTCTTATGGTATAACTCATTTGCACATTTAGTCCTTTTATTATTCATGCTGCTCATTTGGTTCTTGTTCTATCTTCTATGCAATTTATTACCTCTTTGAATATGTGCTATGCAAACATTGCCGATTAAGTTTCTATACTATGCAATTTATTACCTTTTTAGGCTTTACATTATAGAAGTTATATTAACGTAACTATGCATAATATCACTAAAGAGATCAAAAAGATAATAGGTTGCATAGCACATGAACTGAATAAGCAACTTGTATACCAAAGAAACTAAATGGATAAATAAATTATACCACAGAATTCAAAAAAGGTATTCTATCTTCCAAAATAGACCCTCAGTATTAACTATTAAGCATTAGAAGTTCACTTATTTGTTTAAGTGTTCCTTTAATAATATTAATTATTGAAACAAAATGATGATTATCGGTAAGAAAAATATGTTAATATCATGGTGTTGACTATAATTACTTTATTTTTATAAAATAAAAATTATTTTACCTCTTATCACCATTAAATCAATATATCATTCAATTAATGTCAATGAAAATAATTAAATGATTATTTCAAATAACTATGAAATAGCGTTTAATATTATATGGATGAGGTTAAACATTATCTCAACAAGGATAAAACTTCAACATATACTGAATTAAAATATAAAAAGTAGTGACAATAGTCCTTGTTAAGTTGAAGTTTTCAAAATGATTATTGACTAAACACAAATTGGACTACCAACAATATCCTTTAATATTCAAGAGCAGGTAATCATTTGAGCATTTGTCCATTAATTAATGATAAAAAAAATAAATGTTATTGAAAAAAAAACTTTTTTTTTTTGCATAATATCATGAAACATATAAGAAAATGCATAATAAATAGTATAAAGCGAATGACAAATTATCAATTGGTACACCTATAAGGAGGTGATAGGTCTCGGGGTTCAATACCCCCACCCTCTTCACAATTCTGAACTATAAAAAAGTTAATCATAAAACTGATTTTTTAAATTATAAAATCACAACACATAGCAGTTTGTATTACTAGAATACTTAAACATGCTGTGCATTCTTTTTGTAGTATAAAACCAATATAAAATTTGTAATATATATATACATATATATATAAATAAATAAAGGAGGAAAAGTAGTTAGTAAGAGAGACATAGAATGTAGGAATAGAAGGTAGAGAGTATAATCAAACTATAATATGTATAATTATGATATATGGTTATAAATAATAGTTTTTCAAAAAAAAAATGTTATAAATAATAATATATAAACTAATGTTATAATGTTAACTTCAAGAAAATAGGAATGCCATTGAGTGAAAAAATTACTGTTTCGTAGCTAAAGCTTTGATGAGAAAGATGATCATTCATGCACTTTTCGTAATGTGTGCCGGTAGAATTAAAAAGGCATACACCGACGATCTCTCCTAAAATTGGCCCTAAACGCATGAGGAGACCTTAAACTTTTAAAAGTTCTAATAATTTCTTGAACTTGCAAAATGTGCATTAGTTTATCTCATTATTGGCACGTGTCAGCTTCTAGTCGGAGAGAAAAAAATCATGACATCTTTGAAAAGTCAAATCAACCAGAAGCTAATATGTGGCGTTTTGAAGCAAACTTGTCTATTTTTTTCAAATTCAATGGGGTAACTGGAGTTATTGAAAGTTTAATGTGACATCAATCGTTTAGGGCCGCTTGGGGGAATCCTCAATGCATTATGCCATATAAAAATATTACAAATTTGGGCTCATAGATATGACAAGAAGTGTATGAAGTGTTATATTTGTACAAAGAGTTCCCCCGAATAATATTCTCACACATGCAATAAATATCTCTTAAAAACTAGGTAAAAACACATAACTAGTGTTATAATTTGACAAAAATTTCAGTCAACCGAGCTGAAATGTGGAAGCATAGTGGTGGCTTTGACATTCGACCATCGCATAGCCGACGCACACTCGATAGACATGTTTATTGTATCATGGTCTGAAGCAGCCCTTTCTAAACCTATCTCAACTCCTCCATCTTTTCGACGATCTCTTTTGAACCCTAGACATCGGGCTGCTTCAATCGATCATCTATTTCTTGACAACTTATATGTCCCAATTTCATTATTCAAACCCCCGCCAGAATCTCACATTGATCCTTCCGATCATCTCATCAGTCGAATATACTACGTCGAATCCGAACAACTCTCACATCTTCAATCAATAGCTAGCCCTAACAACTACAAAAGGACAAAACTCGAATGTTTTTCCGCATTCTTATGGCAACTTATTGCAAAATGTTACAACAACATCAATCCTCAAAATGGGAAGATGAAGTCTTCCATGATTGGAATTGTTGTCAATGGAAGGTGTAGATTAAGCGAAAATATGAGTAATTATTTCGGGAATGTGCTGTCGATACCATATGATAGCCAAGTAATAGATGACATATGCAATAATGAGTTGAGTTGGGCGGCGGATAAGGTTCATAAAATGTTGGAGAAGGTGTGCAAAGAGGAGCATTTTTGGGGACTTATAGATTGGGTAGAGGCACACCGACCCGAAACAGCAGTCTCTAGGGTGTATACGAATGGGAGAGACGAAGGACCTGCGGTTGTGGTGTCGTCGGGGCAGAGATTTCCGGTGAGAAAAGTGGAATTCGGATGGGGTAAGGCAGTGTTTGGTTCGTATCATTTTCCTTGGGGAGGGAATACAGGGTATGTAATGCCAATGGCAAGTGCAAGTGGAAATGGGGATTGGGTAGTTTACATGCACCTTTTTAAGCATCAATTGGATTTCTTAGAGACTCAGGCTGGTTACTTTTTCAAGCCTTTTGTATCTAATTATCTTCCTCATTTTATATCTTAATTTTATTTGTCCTTGAGTTATGTATCATATCATATGGCTATTATATATACATATTGTTGGACTAATATCGAAATGTAATATAGATATATCTGTGTATAAATTTTATTATTTGCACGATAAAAAGTTTTATCATTTTATTACCATTCTCTCAAGAATGCATCAATATGATTTTTAATCCAAGCTTTGTGATTCTTTTCTTGAGAATCAGCATCACTTTCATCATATATATTAATAAAGATATCAATAAGGGTCGGTCCAAGTAGTCGGAGATGAACCTAATGGACAACTATATATATATATATAAGGTTTTTGGGATTGGGTAAGGCGGTGAACGCTATCACACTTACCACTGTCACCCTTCTCTCTTTTCCTTCCCTACAGGCTTAATTCTTCGGAAAAAAAAGTTTTATCATTTTATTACCTTTCCCTCTAGAATGCATCAATATGATTTTCCCTGCACATGGGCCAGCACAAAATATTGGTTGTTCCGTTTGGATGTCCCTTCAGTATTTTCCATTGAAATTGTATCAAACTTTCAAGAGAGAAAACGAAAAAAAAACAGCCAAGAGAAAATAAAAAATTATAAGATAAAATGAAAGTAAACACATGTGACAATGTAATGAGGACAATAAAGAAGATATTCAAACGGAAACATCAGATTGTTTTTCCTATACATATCATATATGGAAAAAAAAAGATGTCCCCGTTTTCAATGTCGATCATTTAATTTTTAATATATTTATTGTATAAAATAGCACATCCCCTTCTATATTTATCACTCAATATTTAACCTGTGTCATTTTTATTATCTTTTATTTCACCTAAAAATTTAAAAAGTTAATTCTGTTATCACATGTATAATTAATACACATTAAAAATGGAGTGGACAAGAAGGAAACATGGTATTTATTTTCTAAAAGGAATTTGACCCACTGTCATGAAGCTTATAGTTTTCTTTTTTTTTTATACTAGGAATATTTTTCTTCAACTCCCCTTCAACTTCTTTCTTCATTTTGAAGGGAAGTTATGATCACTAGATAAGGTCATGTTCTTTTCAATTTTTAAAAATTAAATTAAATTAAATTTATTTTAATGTAAATTTATAACTACGTATAGTTGAACTGAATTGTATTAAATTAAATTTCATTAAATTATAATCCAAAAGAACATGACTCAAATCTAGCGGTTAAGCTTATAGTTTGCTATATATACACATATTGGCTATTAAATTTTTAATTCGTGTCATTAAGATAACTGAATTTTAATTTTATATTAGAACAAAATCTAATGTCGTCATTTGGATATTCTCTTCAGTGTTCTTCATTAAAATTCTACATTTGTTTATTTTATTTTAATCATTCAAAACTTTTTTATTTTCCTTACTCTTGTTTTTCTATTTCCTGTCTTTAAAGTGTTAACATGTCTTATTTTCAACAACACTGAATGAGACATTTAAATGACGGAAATTTATAGCGAGAGTTGAGTGTTTTGTATTCTTTTATTGAATATTTATTAAAATTTAATTAAATATTTTTTAATTTTAATTAAATATTTTTTTTTAATATTAAAATTTTTTTAAGAGATTAGATATTGAATTTAAGACCTCTCACCACTACATTAAATGGTGTACCAATTGAGCTACATCCAATTAATTAATTAATACTCTCTAATAAATATTTAACTATTGAATAAAAATAAAGTACAAAACACCCGATTCTCTTTATAAATTTTCATTAATAAAACACCAAATTTAATAAACTAAATTATACTTTAATTTGTCGAGAATTAATATTAAATATTGGTAAGATCAATTTTGACTTTGTTGGAACTAACTCAACTTTAACCAATTTGAATTTGAATTTTGAAATTTTTTTTATCAATATCCATTCTCAAAATTCAGACCAATATTGATGCAACCCTCTAAACCCTAATTAACAATATCCTCTACACGATTCTTATTCATCAAACACTCCAACTTGAATCATATTTAGATTATACCCCTTTTAAGAGTTTTAATTTATTAAATACCTCTTTAAATCTTAATTATCGATCTCCTAAATCAGTTTATCGATATCCCTCTTCCTTTTTCTCTTCTGCTGCTTTACTTCCCTTTCACATTCGCCCTCCTCCTCTATTGCCCTCCTCTCGTCTTCTACCACTGCCACCGCCCCTCCCTCTCCCACCACCTTCTCCACCTCCGCCACCTCCTCTCCATCTGATCCTCCTTCTCTATCAATCTCCTTTGTCTCTCCTACATTGCTCTAATCTCCATCCCTCCACCACCGCCTCTCCCTACGATGCCATCTCCATCCGATCTGCTTTCTTTATTTAATTTTTTTATCCAAATTTCTTCTTCGTCTGAATTTTGTAACGTTGAGGATGAAATTACATATTGAAAGTGTAGAAATCTTTGATTTACAGAAAAAGATAGTGAAAGTAATGAAAAGAAAAATTTGTAAAAAAATATATATCGGTAATATACGTTTTTCAATATACATTTTCTATAATTTTTTGGTGGATTTTGTAGAAAGAGAGTGAAATAGATAGAAAAAAATTTGCAGAAAATATATATCGGTAATATACGTTTTACGATATACATTTTTTGTAATTCTTTTTTTTTGTTGCCAAACTGGTTGACCGGAGATTTGCTCCGACTACATCTATATCCGACCCGGGTTGCGCACCTGACTATGGTGGGTGGGTCTTCCAATAAAGTTTTTTTGTATTTATTAGGATTCAAACTCGAGACCTTACTTAAACGATACCAAACCGCTTACCGCTTAAATTAACTCTTATTATTCATTTTCTACAATTCAATAAGAACAATATACAGGAAGAATATATATGCCAATTTTTCTTTTTTTTTTAAACCTGCTGTTTATTTTATTTTAATCTTTCAAAACTTTTTTATTTTCCTTACTCTTGTTTTTCTATTTTCTCTCTTTAAAGTGTGAACATGTCTTATTTTCAACGACATTAAATGAGACATTTAAATGAGAAAAATTTACAGAGAAAGTCAAGTATTTTATATTCTTCTTTTATTTAATAATTAAATATTTATTAAAATTTAATTAAATATTTTTTAATTTTAATTAAATGTTCTCTAATAAATATTCAATTTTTAGATAAGGGTAAAGTATAAAACACGTACTCTCGTTATAAATTCTCATTAATGAAACACCAGATTTAATAAACTAAATTGTACTTTAATTTTTCGAGATTCAATATTAAATACTGGTGAGATCAATTTTGACTTTGTCAACACGGAACCAAATCAACTTTAACCAATTTGATTTTGAATTTTGAATTTTTTTTTTATCAATATCCATTCTTAAATTTCAGTGACCAATATTGATGCAACCGTCTAAACCCCGAATTACCCCCATTAACAATATCATCTCCAGGATTCTTATTCATCAAATACCCCAACTTAAATCATATTTAGATTATATCCCTTTTAAGAGTTTAAATTCATTAAATACTCATTTAAATTCTAATTTCCGCTCTCCTAAATCAGTTCATCGATCTCCCTTTTTCTTTCTCTCTTCCATTACTTTACTTCCCTTCCACTGTCGCTCTCCTCCTCCACCTCTCTCCTCTCGTCTTCCACCACTGCCGCCACCTCCCCTCCCTCTGCTGCCGCCTCCTTTCCCACCACATCCTCTCCCTCCGTCACCTCCTCTTCATCCGATCCGCCTTCTCTATTGATATCCTTTATCTCTCCTTCAATGCTCTAATCTCCATCCCTCCACCACCTCCTCTCCTTCGCCGACACCTCCTCTCCCTACAACGCCGTCTCCATCCGATCTGTCTTCTTTTTTCTAATTTTTTTAATCCAAATTTCTTCTTCGTCTGAATTTCGTAATGTTAATCCTGAAATTACATATTGAAAATGTAGAAATCTCTGATTTGCAGAAAGAGATAGTGAAAGAAATGGGAAGAAAAATTTGTAAAAAATGTATATTGGTAATATATTTTTCGATATACATTTTCTGCAATTTTTTTTATGGATTTCACAGAAAGAGATAGTGAAAGAGATAGAAAAAAATTTGCAGAAAATGTATATCGGTACGTTTTAAAATATACATTTTCTGCAATTTTTTTTGTTGTCCATCTGATTATCGAAGCTTTGCTCCGACTATATTCATATCCGATCCGGTTTGTGCACCTGGTGGGTGAGTCTTCCAATAAAGATTTTTTTGCATTCATTAGGACTCGAACTCGAGACCTTGCTTAAGCGGTATCAAACCGCTTACCACTTGGATCAATCCTTATTGTTCATTTTCTACAATTCAATACATTTTCTGAAATTTTTTCGATCTAAACTTAAACAAGAACAATGTACACGAAAAATGTATACCAATATATGCAAATCAATAAACATAGTAGAAGGTATTTTATGAATAGTTTTGATGAAAGTGGTATTTTATTGATTATAAAACTCTAATTCATAAACTCTTATTCTCTATTGGGGCATTTAGCTAAATTACCTAATTGCTTATACTATTTGTTTTCTGTCTGTACATACATATTAATTAGTTATTATCGATGTTTGTCTTGTGTTTACTCTCAAGGTACCCATCCGAGTCTGCTCAAAATGACTAGATCGGATACTCGTTTATTTATGAAGGGGCTCGAATTTTAGCCATCTAAATTCTAAAATTTCATGTGCTGAGCTTAGTTTTTATACTGATACCCCGACCAATGAATAATAATTTAAGTAACAGTAATACCACATCACTCAAATGGATAATTGCATTGTACCACAAAAACTTAAAAAATTCAATTTTCATGCTTTTGCCTGATAATAAATAAAGGGAAAAATACATACAAAAGCCTAATAATAATTTCTATTAAAAGTTTGGTCAAGTGTTTAATTTTACAAGCTTCAACAATATAAATACGTTTCACAAGCCTCAAAGAACAAAAATATGTTCTCTCCAAAAGCTCATGCATAAGACATGATTTTTTTATTTTATTTTCTTATTTTATATTTATCTCTCAAACCGTTTATTTTTTTGACATGCCGCTTTAGACTTTTTTGTTCATCTCATTTTTATCTTCGAAATGCTATCCATTGTGATATTTTTTTCCAAAATTTTCGCCACCTGGTAAAATGCTGGTATTTTGCTAGTATGAGGTGATTTTTGTTTGATTTCTTTCATAAAATAGATGCTTATGTTTGGGTTCTTCACACCTTGTGTAATGCTTTTATAATGCTGGTATAATGATGATATAAAGTGGTTTTTGTTTGGTGTCTTTCATAAAATAGATGCTTATGTTTAGTTTAATTTTTCACACCTGGTAAAATGCTGGTATAAGATGGTTTTTGTTTGATTTCTTTCATAAAATTGATGCTTAAGTTTGGGTTTTTCACACCTTGTATAATGCTTGTATAATGATGATATAAAGTGGTTTTTATTTGGTTTCTTTCATAAAATAGATGTTTATGTTTAGTTTAATTTAAATTAATTTTTCACACAAGGTAAAATGCCGATATAAAGTGATTTTTATTTGATTTCTTTCATAAAATAGATGCTTATATTTGAGTTCTTCACACCTTGTAAAATTCTTGTATAATGATGACATAAAGTGGCTTTTGTTTGGTTTCTTTCATAAAATAAATGCTTATATTTAGTTTGATTTTTCACACATGGTAAAATACTGGTAAAATGCTGGTATAAAGTGGTTTTTGTTTGATTTCTTTCATAAAATAGATGCTTATATTTGGGTTCTTCACACCTTGTATAATGCTTGTATAATGATGATATAAAGTGGTTTTTGTTTGGTTTCTTTCATAATATCGATGCTTATGTTTAGTTTAATTTTTCACACATGGTAAAATAATGGTATAAAGTGGTTTTTGTTTGATTTCTTTCATAAAATAGATGCTTATGTTTGGGTTCTTCACACCTTGTATAATGCTTGTATAATGATGATATAAAATAGGTTTTGTTTGGTTTCTTTCATAAAATAGATACTTATGTTTAGTTTAATTTTTCACACTTGGTAAAATGCTGGTATAAAGTGGTTTTATTTGATTTCTTTCATAAAATAGATGCTTATGTTTGGGTTCTTCACACCTTGTATAATGCTTGTATAATACTTATATAATGATGATATAAAGTGGTTTTTGTTTGATTTCTTTTATAAAATAGATGCTTATGTTTAGTTTAATTTTTAACACATGATAAAATGCTAGTATAAAGTGGTTTTTCTTTGATTTCTTTCATAAAATAGATGCTTATGTTTGGGTTCTTCACACCTTGTATAATGCTTGTATAATGCTGGTATAATGATTATATAAAACTGGTTTTTCACACCTTGTATAATGCGGGTAAAATGCCGGTATAATGCTTGTATCATCTGTTACATATCTATAAAAATAAAAACTCAAAAAAATATCATCATGGATCTACTTTCGAAGATAAAAATGAGACGAATAAAAAACTCTGAAGCGGGATATCAAAAAAATCAATGGTTTGCGAGATAAATGCAAAACAAAATAATAAAATACATAAATAAAGACGGAATTGTGTTTTTGGGAGCAAGAAAAAGAAACCTAGATGGTGAGAAGAGAAAGTTTCAAAAGTTTCAAAACAGTAATTTATAAAAGTAGAGGCTAAAGAGGTAAATATTTTATCCAACCCCTACATTTCTTGCAATTTCCCATAAATAAATATATAAAAACTATTTTTTTATTCTTTATTAAGTCATGTTCTTTTGGACTTCAATTTAATATAGTTTAGTTCAGTGCAGTTCAGTTCAGCTATGCGTAGTCATAAATTTACACTGAAATAATTTTAGTTTAGTTTAATTTAGCTTACTCCAATTTAGTTCAGTCAATTTCAGTTCAGTTTAGTTTTTAAAAGTTGAAAGAAGAGGTCATAAGTTCAATTCCTAACCTCTTTAAAATTCTTAATATATATATATTTATATAAAATTTGTTTCTACATGGAGTGAGCTTAATCTATAAGAAGTAAATTAGTGTGTGATTATGAATGTGGAATTATTTAATAAAGGATGAAAAATGAAAGAGGCATCTTTCATATATAACTCGAACTCCAATTGGCCACTCCATTTCCTCTTTCAAACTCCGAAAGCTATGTTGAAACTAACCCTCCATTTAATAATACCTTCTCCGCCCTCAATAATCAACTCATATAATCTCGTATTTCTATTCTCAGTCACATGTTCTAATTAATTGATCAATTATCTGATCACTTTTGTATTAACCCAAGTTAATCTTAAACGATACCAAAAATCGCTTACCACTTGGACCAACCCTTATTGATAATAAATTCTATTTTTGAATTTGAATTAATAATCAATCAGTCTTTTCTTTACTTCAAAAGTGAACTTCAATATATCATTATAAAAAAAAAATACTTACAACCTAAGAAAAGATGGGAAACCGTTACATTCCCCTCTATACGTCAAAGAATCGGATGTCTGAGCTAATTCATGAGACAAGAGATTCGGAGACCTATGAACATGCACAAAACGAACTTCACCTACTAGCAATATAAGAGCAATCTTGTAACACCACTCCTAGTGGTGATGAAAAATTAACTCGATTGTTTAAACAATTAACTATAAATAAAGCATCTAACTCAATCCTAACTTTCTTCAAATTTTGACGCTTCAACCAACTTATCGCTTTCCTACACAATATACTCCTTGCCGCCACAATATACCCCCGTTGAAGAGCAAACTATGCACCCATGTCCCAATCGAACTCCTCCGTTAAATAGACTGGCATCAGTTTGGCAAGTGATCCAATCGTCCCACGAAAAGTCCAATGTCTGTAAAACAGACTAAATCTCAGCATCACTTTCTTACCTCTTACTACGTTTTTGTGCATTTTACCATTTAAGCAAGAACCCCACTCCACCAAGAGCGGCAACAGGGAGGGGTGGGGTGGTGTTACATCCCCACCCCAGCCGCCGAAAACCCCTACCTGATGTTGCTCTAACCCTACCCAATTGTTGTTGAAATTTTGCCCTAATTTGGGGAAGGTGAAGAGAAGAAGGAAGAAGAAATGATGTTGGGAATTGAGCTTAATTTATAACAAAAAGTAACTGAATTTTTTCAATGGGCTTACAAGATAAGAAACTGAGATAAAATTTGAATTTATGGTTGGCCACATTCCATTACTATGGTCATTTAAAGTTAATCATACAAGGGGGCGTGAAATGAAATTAACAAAGGAAATTTAAGGAAATCCTTTAGTTGTTTTTTTGTGTTTGGATATGCTAAGTGAATGACTTTTATTTATTATTTTAGATAAAAGAAATTTAATTATTTAATAATAAAATATAATAATAATCATTATTAATAAAATTACAATTATATTTTTTATTTAAATTTTTGTGATATTTTTTCATATTTTTATTTATCATATTTATAATAATATTTAGCAATATTAAATATTAAATAACTATAATATTAAATATTAAATTAATATTAGTTATTTTATATAATAATGATAATAAATATAGTAATAATTATTTATAATAATTATAAAATAATAATTATTTTAGTAATATGTAATTGTTAGTATTTAATAATTAATAATTATTATTTAATAATTAATAATAAATATGATGAATATTATAATGAATATAATACTAATTTAATTAATTAAATATGATAAATATTATTATATGTATATTTATTATAAGTATTACTATTGATAATAAGATTATTATAATAATAAATACCATTATTTGATACTTAATATTATTCTTTAATTTTTAATAATTATTGATTAAATTTAATATTATTATTTTTAATATTAAATATATTTTATTGATAGTTAATATTTTTATATTAGTTTTATTTATTTCAATTATTATATTTAAATTAAATACTATTAAATAATGATAATAATAATATTTATATTTATTATTTTTTAAATTTATAAATAAGGATTAATATTTATATTATTGAAAACTATTATTATATTTAATTAATGATATCATTAATCATTTTTACTTTTTGAAGTAATTATTATTAATAATAAATATTATTAGGTTTCTAATAATAATTTTTACTTATTACTCAGTATTATTATTATTATTCTTATTATTATTTAATTTTAGTAGTTATTAATACTAGTATAAGATATAGAAATAAAGGAAAAGAAATCGCATGTTCACGATTCGGTGTCCCCTTTCATGTCTCCTAATCATTTTTTGACACGTAGCAATTTTTATTATTTTTTAAATTTACTTTCCTACTTTTCATCATATTTATTGTACAAATTTGTCACATATCGAAAAATGAATGAGAGACATGAAATGGGACAATAAAGGGGACATGTGATTATTTTCCGAAATAAAGAAAGGGAACAATATTACCTATGTGAGTGTGGAAATGAGATAGAGGAGTTTAAGGTAATTGGATAAAGGATTATTGGGTAATGAAAAATCGAGAAATGAGTAAATGAAAATCAACAAAAAAGAATAAATAGTTTTCATTCTCTTTCACTTTTCTGATCCCGATCCAACACCCTATAAGTTTTTTATTTTGTACTGGAATGAAAATACTTACCCTTTTTTTTTTTATTAATTTGGCTACCTAAATTGGGTTTTCTATATATTATTTCTCCTCTGTTAGTTTTCTACAATTGATTAAAGATTTGTATTTTCATTGAATCAAATTCAATAATGGATATTACATTTTTATTTAAACTAAATGTGTTTACACATCAAAATTTATGATTGGTGTTGCACGATGGAGAGCCCCACCCTTTTCTTCTTGTGCTAGCACCGCCACTACACTCCATGATTGTATAAAATATTTAATTCCTTAAAAAAAAAACTAGAATCATATAGAAAACAGAGGCATATAATTCCTCTTAAAAGGCCATTTATGGAAAATTTTTTAGGATACTTTAAAACGGCCAGTTCTTTGAGTAATATCACTAAATTAACGTCATATAAATATTGGAATTATTATTTTAAAATATAGAAATTATTAAGAAATTAATTCTAATAAGTATCAAACCTAAAAATATCAAATGCTTCATAAATTAGACACTTTATTCATTGATCCAATGGTATATTTACTATTAATTTACTAAACAACTAAAATATTCATTGTTATTATTCATGACTTTAGTTTCAAAGTTCATGCTTATATTATTATAATATATATACGCGTATTAAATATAAAAAAAGTTTCTAAATGCATCACTTTTATGATCCAAGCTTACTTTAACTGAGAAAGGTACAAAACCATAAATATGAAATATTAAGGTAGGCTCATAAAAATAAAGTGAATAAAGTATGAAAGGACAAAAAAATTTTATTTGGGTTCCAAGAACAGAATATAATACATTTGAATTATTTAAGTTTCAAATACATTATCAAGAAGTAATATTTTAGCCGAGTATATAATATATGGTCGAACTACAAAGCAAAAGCGGATCCGTGGCGCAATGGTAGAGCGTCTGACCTTAGATTCAAAGATTGCGTGTTCGATTCACGTCTGGTTCAATTTTTATTTGTTTATACTGAATAACTTGCTTTGCAAATAAACCCCTCAATTTTAGTCAATTTCTTTCGCAGCCCCCACATTTTACTCAATCCCCCAAAATGAACTTCATCTCCAAAAAAGCTCCGCCTATTACAGAAATCAGGGGCTTGATCTGCTAATTTTATACCATCAAACCTTATTTCTGTTATAGATTTCTCTGATTTGATAACTAATGCATATGAATTCGATTTGTTGGTTCTTTTCTAGTTCTAATAAGGTATAATTCTGTGGTTTTTGGAGCTATGCTTCAAACTACTGCAATATTTGTCCAATCAGGAAACAATAGCCCAAGTCTGTAGGAGGTTTTAATGGACGTGTAATTGATTAAATTGTTGACATTTTAATTATTTAGACCCAAAATTCCATGGAGATGGATAAAATGCAGGTAGAATTTGAGTAGACCAAAGGGAAATTTTCAGGGATTTAAAACTCCCCGCCTAGCTCTGTCTAGGCCGCGCTTAGGTACTATTTTGGGGCTCGCCGTCCGACTTTTCATTCCTCTGGCGCTATCAGGCGCTAGACTGACATATTGCCGCCTAGGCACCACCTAGTCTGATTTTTTCCGCCCGGACAATGCCTAGTCCGATATTTTCCCCAATTTTTAAGATATTGATACCTATAATAATTATAGTTCAATTTTTTCAATTCAAAAAAGGTAGCACGGTTGGTAAAACTAATGTACAACAAAATATTCTCAACATACAATTTTCATTTTGAATATCAAACCGAGAAATAATACGCTATAAACCACAAAAAAATTAGTGAGAATATTTGTTTTTAAGGAATTAATTTTAATGTTGATGTATTTTTATGTAAAAATTAACTAAGGCTTATGTTTTCATATGCTAAACTATATTTTTTTTAAATATATTTATATTATAATTTATTTTTTAAGTTAAATTTATACTTTTATCTATTAATAATTATAAAAAATTAAAAATTTACAAATCCGCATAGGCGTCGCCTAGGCCCGGCCCAGACACCGCCTAAGCGTTTGAAGCTCCGACCGCCCGACTAGAGCCTAGCGCTTTTTAAAACCTTGGAAATTTTAGACCTAATCCTTCCTAACGGTGAATTGTTAATGGAGAATTATGTGGGTTATCAGTAACTGTAGTTGGTTGTTTGAAGCCTGGTATTTATAAAGTGGAGAACCTGCAATCTATTTTGGACCAGTTTGTACCTCCAGTCTACTCTTGCCCTGTTCTCGTCTATCCCAATACTAGCGAACGTAAATCAATTGTTCTTGGGTATTCTTTATCCCAAACTTTATCAAGTTTATACCCTCCATTGATTGTAATATCCTATGAGTAGCTTAGTTTATGAGATTCAGAATTCAACGAGGAATAGGCATGTTCAAGTAGCCCGTGGCCCGTCTAATCCGGCCAAGTCCGACTTTTTATGAGCCGAGTGGACAAGTATATTTCAATTTAGGTTTGGCCCTGCCCAAGCCCACAAAGGTCCAAAAATATTATAGGTTGGACATGAATTTTATCTATAAACCCAAGTCGGCCCACTCAACAAGCCGGAGGAGGATTGTCCTAGCTATCTCAAGAGCTATAAAGAGATTGGCATTTATTGTGTGGAGCTTATTGGGTTCAGTACTGGTAATTCTTGTTTGTATAATTATTCAGATTTTGGATGGGGAAATGAAAACCATACATGTTTCCAAATACAATATTTTTAAAATTTTTAGGGCCCGTTTAGTTTCACAAAATATTTTCGGTTTTCATTTTCTAATTTTGGTTTCTTTTTACAAGTTTTTTATTTCTCCCTTTTCCAAATTTAAAACATAAAAATGGAAAACATGTTTAGTCATACAAGTTTTTTTCCTTTTCCATTTTCAATTTTGTTTTTATTTTCCATATTTGATTCATAAAAAAGTTTTAAATTCTTATGGACAAAAAATGTATTTAATATATTAAATAAACATACGAGCAAATTTAATTTTATTGAGTTTTAAATTATATAATGGTGTGTTAACTTTGGGTTTTTCTATGATGACTTTATTTTTACTTTACTTTACTACTATTACTATTAGATTGAACTTCACCCTCTAATTTAATAGTGATGAATAGACCAAAGCATGTGCCGGGCCCAATCGGGCACCCATAGAAAATAAAAGTCGGGCTTGGGCCGGGCAAGACCTTTATAAAATAATAAAAACCCAAGTCCAGCCCGCGGGCTTACCGATTAATATATATAATTAAAATATTAAAATATTTTTTAATAAAGAATTATTATAATAAAATAACTATAACTAAATTTTTAATATAAATCACAAATTTGAGTTTAGATGCTAAACTTTACAATAAAATTTGAAATTTTTAACAATTATTAGTGTTATAAATAATAAATATATTTATTATTAGTTCGGGTCGGGTGGATCAGGCTTGAGTTTTAGGATTAAAACCAAGCCCATCTCATTCTTTATTCAGGCCTCTTCGGTTCGGATCGAGCCTATTCTCCAATTATTTTGTCCAAACCCGGCCCATGAAAGGCAGGCATGGATGGGCCTTGCGAGCCGGCGGGTTTGTGCCAAGGTCTAGTGATGAAGGACAAAATAATTTTTACTTTATCAAAAACAAAGTCAATTGTTTTAAAAATAACAAAAAAAAATATAATTTTCATAACATTTAATTGTTGGCCGTTTTTCATATTGCAGTATTCAAATCATAAAGGAGACGAACAATTTAAATGCCAAAGAAAATGGACGTGAATGGTGGCGGATTTGGAGTTCTCCGTGCATATATAGAAAACGTCTAAAAGTTGTTTTCATTTGTCAGTGAAAAATGCACATAATTTAGAAATCATTTTTCTAAGTATCTCTTTAGAAAATTTTATAACCAAACACTTACCTCCATTTTTCCATTTCTCTAGGAAACTTTGTTGGAAAACGGTGGTATTTCTCCACAACTGAACAAGGCCTAGTTTCTCCAAATTTTACAACTCAGTTTCCCTTATTTACACCCATTTCTTTTAAAATTCTCCATCAACTGCTCTCAATCAGAGCCTAAAATTCCATTATCAACAATTTTCTTTTTCACCAATACCCATTCAAATTCAAGTCCCATGAATCCTCTTTTTAGCTTCTTCACGCTGTTATCCCATTCAATTATATGTCTGATGAACCCTTTTTAGCTTCACAGTAATATTCAATATGAAATTTTGATTAAAAAAAAGAGCAAGGCAATAATTAACCCCCAATCTCCAATTTTATGCACTCAACGAGCCTGATGCATATCCTTCATTACTTCACTCTCTAAAACAAAACAGTAGTTGGTCCATTCAAGCAGACAAAGTCGGACATAATTACATAATTTGCTACTTTCAATACAAATCTACAACTACTGGTATTACACCGAGATGAATATCAAATATCAGCAGAACTTCATTCACGCTAACCAGTAGTTATTGCTAACTCTAACTGAATGTATGATACAAAACCCAATCAAATCAGCCCTCTTCCGACTCTACAGACCACAACAAAACCAAGTGAGCAAGGCCTCGTAGCATCAAGTTCGATATAAAATCGACCATAATTTGTATAGCATGACATACCTTGTATGGCTTCCATGTTATCTTCCTTATAGACGCCAAGGGGTGAACCATGGACTGAGAGAAGCATCTCACCAGGCTTCGGCAACCTCAATGTCCTTGGTGTCATCCCAATCGACATTCTTTGGCTGTTCGCCTGTAATAATATGAAACAAGTTCTATGAATAACTAATCATTTCAATTTAGAGATTGAGAAATAAATGGCACATATGAGAAGAATACGAACCCCTGGAGTATGCAGACCATCAACGAATGGCCCTTCCAAACCCTACAAAATGGATATGTCAACTTGATGCACAATGAGTCAACTTTATTTCAAAATGGCTTAATTGTCCTAGAAAGCCTGTTGCGCATCTCAACCTTCAAAGTGAGCTCACTTAACTTTAGAAAACGCACCACTTTGATTCTGAACACCATGTGTCAGCTTCTAGTTGATTTGACTTTTCAAAGATGTCATTTTTCTGATTTTATATCTCCAGGCAGAAGCTGACACATGGCGTTCAAGGAGCAAAGTGGGACACTTTTTAAAAGTTGAGTAAGCTACGAGGTCACTTTGAAAGTTCAGGGGGGCAGTAGGTTTACTAGTTTTAGTTCAGGTACCCGAAGATGCATTAAGCCTTTAAAAATCCAAGTATGCTAAATTTTAATATCATGGGCCGTTACTACAACCTAAGCATCTTTCTATTCTGATTTCTATCAGTTTGATCATTTAAAAGAAATACATTTAATATCTCAACTTGCTTCCATTCTCTGGACTTTAAAGCAAAACAAAATGGAGAAACATTCCTAAACATTAAAAGTACTGCATTCGGCAAACGGTTCTTTACTATCCAAGAATTTTGGTGCTCTATATTCAGCTTTTTCATCTCTAATGTCTCAAAATTAGTGTCACATTGTTCTTTCAGAAAAAAAAAAATTATAGTAAAAAAATAACGTACGAAGTCTCTTATCTGCAGATTATCAACACCCACGAGGCTGGTCCTAGCTGCAAAAACTCAATGGAACCCAAGTCAGATAAAAATAACTGAAGAAACGAAATTTAATTCCCATGGACAAAAAAGAACTGAAGATTTGCCATTACCTGTATCACTTGCTAATCCAACGCCACCAAAAGATGGGTTTGCTGAACAGTCAGGATATGCAATGGACAGACGACGTAGAAGAGATGCATGTATGTCACTTTCATCAGGAGCTCGGCTCATTGATTCATAGTCTTCTTTATCATTCCATTGCACTTCAAATTGTCCATTTTCATAGCTGTTTGTCACATACATGTGAAGGTTCTCTTTGAAAAACTGGATAGCAGGGGATTGCAATTGTTCCTCACTTAAATATGACCGTAGCAGCCGCAATCCAATTAATGAATGTTCAATCTCCACATCTCGATTAGCCCTGATTGCAGCACTTTGGCGCTCAACTTTTATTTGTAGCCAAAACAAGAAATATTTAGTAGCAGCTCTACTTTTTGCACTGTGTAACAAATTAACAATAGACTGTGTACATATCAACAGTTCAGGAATATGAACATCAGAAAATATTAACAATGGGAAGGCAATTTAAATCATCATGTGGACAGTATCTGATGCAAAATTATAAAATGAACAAGTGATATTCAATATAACAGCCGAAAATAGAACAAAAGTTAATAAGTCAAAAGAAAATAGAAAAAAGAAGGATGAATTGGAGTAGTAACCTTCTTGGTAGATCAGTGGCAGTTGCTTTTCTTTCTCTTCAATTTCGGGTTGATTTCCCTCTACACCATGTGCAGATGAAGATGCAGTTTCCTTCACTGTCTTTTTCACTCTTCGTCCAACTTTTATTTGTAGCCAAAACAAGAAATATTTAGTAGCAGCTCTACTTTTTGCACTGTGTAACAAATTAACAATAGAATGTGTACATATCAACAGTTCAGGAATATGAACATCAGAAAATATTAACAATGGGAAGGCAATTTAAATCATCATGTGGAGAGAATCTGATGCAAAATTATAAAATGAACAAGTGATATTCAATATAACAGCCGAAAATAGAACAGAAGTTAATAAGTTAAAAGAAAATAGAAAAAAGAAGGATGAATTGGAGTAGTAACCTTCTTGGTAGATCAATGGCAGTTGCTTTTCTTTCTCTTCAATTTCGGGTTGATTTCCCTCTACACCATGTGCAGATGAAGATGCAGTTTCCTTCACTGTCTTTTTCACTCTTCGTCTTGCCATCTTTCAAGACTAAAATTAATTTTTTTAAAAACAAAAGAAAAAAAAGGCGTGGTTCAATATATGTGGCATACCATTGACAACAAGATAATAAGGCGAATAATAGTGAAAAGGACAGTAATCCAGAAAGAACAAGTAAAAATGGGCTAAGCATCGATCAGTTCAGTGGACTAAATAGTGCACAGTTTTACTCATTTTTAGCAGCGAACTTCAAAACTAAAAGCTAAGAAACCAAAAATATTAAAGCCCAATATTATTTGAAGGATTGAAAAATTAGCCTGATCAAAATCTTCTATAGCATCCATAATCTCGTGAATAATTTTTGAGGAAAAATTATTATTCCCATTCAAGCAAGTCCAGCAACAATACCAAATTCCAAAATCATAGCTGCCTAACATAAAAACTTCTATAAATCAATTAATCAATAAAACTGCAAACTTCAGCAGTAGGACACTTCCCTGATGGGCAAACATTAGCCAGCTCACATCTGCAATAACCAAACATGGCATATACAGAAAATAAGAAAAAAAATAACTAGAAATAGAATCCCATCACTCGACGATGGAAGTAGAGACTTAGCGGTGTATTCAACCATGGCTTGGACTTTTTTTTGCTGCATTAGACTTAGACTTTTTTAAGTGAATGACTTATGTAGATTTTTGTGACTTTTAGTACCAAATAAGTACAAGGAAACTATTTTTTTTAATAACCATGACTCACTCATATGGGGATTCATACCTTGAATCATCTTTCAAAAACAATAAGATCCCTCTTATTGTCAGCATTTCAAGGGGAGCAAATGTCTAAGAGAACATATACATGTTACGCATATTGCAACAAGTGTGCAACTTGAAGCGTTGGGCCAGGCGCACGCCCAAGGTATGCGAATAAAAATTGCAAAATATATTTTCTTGAAAAGTGGAGTTAAAGCAATACAATACTAGAAAAAGAACTAAGAGAATTGTTAGATGTACATATATATGTGTAAAATTTATGTATTGCATTAGGATATGTAGCCTTCAATTATTTTGTAGCCTTAATAAGAATTGAATTAGGAATATCTAGCCTTGAATTATTATTAAAACTCTTAAAGCTAGATGACAACACATATTAACGTAAGTTAAAACCCTGAAAAAAATGTATCCTTGAGGCGTGTCCGAGCGCACGCCTTAGGAACACCACCTCGCGTTATATGGCGAGGCGCCGAGGGTCACGCCGCGAAGCGCACCTTTGACAACTATGCAAATGCAAGTCAATAGAAAAATTTCCTAGCCAGTAGTGGTTAAAAGATAAAATCTCAAGATTTTGACTTCTCTAACCACACTGTACAGAACATTAAACATTTTACAAAGGGTCGAATTCAAAGGTTGTCATCATTACTGTTACAGCATCACTTTGAGCTCAATAGCACATATTGATTGATTCAGTTCCATCAGGAATGACAGACTAACAATCTTAAATTTAGCAAGAACTGAGTGATAATTCTACATGCTGTTTTATATGCAGATCAGAATTATCAGTCTATGCAATTTTAATTCAAGCAAGATTCAACTTCTCATATGTAGATCAGCTTTTAGAAATTCTACTTTAAACCAAGTGTTGCTTCTGCCTTCAAGTGTCAAGCTTGGGGTGTTGATATTTGGCACGATAACACGGTTTACACTTCATAGACAACCCAAATTCCAGATATAAGTATAAAATCACACTCTAAAAAGCAACAACTTCGTCATGATTCTTCATGCCCACTTCAGTTCAAACAATGTATACTTCTTATCATATGTAAATAAGATATTAGTAATTTCACTTTAAACAAAGTATTCCTTGTGCATTTTCAAGGAATGTTCAGGATGCCAATTTCTAATAAACGTAAAATATAGAGAAAAACCCCAATTGACATGAAATGTTAAACAATTATAACTTTTGTTGCATTTATAGTATGTATGAAATATCAAGATTATGCCACAACAACTCAAATCCATACCCCATAAAGTAAATTGAGGGAAGAAAATAGTAATTAAACTACATTTTGTTATACTTGTACTTCTTATGAGATCTAAAAGCGGAGAACCAATGTAGAAAAGAAATATCTCATATGTGATTTGTAATCACTTAATTCACTAAAACTCGCAAAACCAAGAAGCAATTCATGAAACTGAATACTTAGTTCAACTTATATCCCTCGAATTCCAGATATTTTAAGTATAATTAACAAAAAAGAATGGGTAATCACTCAATTTTATGTCGTTTGACCATGCTACACACTCGAAGCTGTATCTCAGAATTAGCACTCTGAAATCAAGCATGAAAAGCTGATATTAGACATTGAAGACGACAATCTAACTATACAGCTACAGACTATCTTATAAAACATGTAGAGACAGTGAAAACAAAAACGAAACATGAATCTGTTTTCTGGATGGAATTTCCCGAGCAGTTTAAACGAGTCATACTGAACAAGGCATATTGAAAGAAAATTATAATAAATCCTATTTAGATTTTTCATCAAATTCAAGTAGAAACAAACCTATAGAAAAGAGGAACGGTATTCCAACGACGAGGACTTAGATCGGAGAAATACTAGTGAAGTAGAGAGGCTGCAACGAGTCGGGGAGATTGGAGCCAGTAGTCCGGTGGAGGGAGACAGCTGTACGATTTGAAATTTGAGACTATTGATTTGGGACAATCATTCAAAAAGAAGGGAAATAAACAAGTGAAACGACGCAGTATTAACCATTTTCCCTTTTTTATTCCGAGACCCCATTTTGGATAATTAAAGTGTTTTTACTCCTACTATCTTTCTTATTTTTTATTCCCTATATAAGATTCTCTAGTTTATTATTATTATTACTAGTGTGGTACCAGTGCGATGCACGGATGTGTCATTTATAATAAAGTATATTAATGATACGTAAGTCCAAGCTTCAAAAAAATATGTTTCATAGTATATATTTCATTTCATTAAAGTAGACAATGACTGTATTATTCGATATCTCAAGTAGCGGTATTATACATTTATTCCTACAAAACCAAAATAACGCACAAAAGCTCAAAATCAACGTAAATTTAAATTAAAAGTACAATTATATTTTATATTTTTGTATTGATTCGTTTCAACTTTCACGTATGTAAAGTAGATATTTTGTATTCAGTTGAAAAAAAACTAACTTGTATAAATCCATAACGACAAATATTAAAGTATAAATTTTTATCTCGATAGCTTCCGTTGTTATCAAAATCGTTTAGTCTTTTATTTTTACTATATGTGCTTTGATATAAATGTTTATATTGATTGCGAAAATTGACCACAATTTATAAGTGTATAACAATAACTATAATTCACATTAATTAATTATTTCCTTATGAAAAGTAGTTAATGCTATTAATTATTATCATTTTTCTAAATCAAACCTATTTGGGAAATATATTAAAATAAATTTCGAATGAAGAAGAATTGATTTAATATTGATTTAAATTTTTGAAAAAATATTCAATTTAGTAATTATTGTAGACGGCAGTAAAATCTGCTCATATATAGTGTAAAATTAATTGAAGTAAAGAAAGTTCTTATATGTCAACAAATAATTGGAAAAATTAGCAATAATATATCAAATATTCACACTGGTTAAAAAAATAAGAATTAACTTGTAAAAAAAATTCAAACAATTGGACAACATAAACAATAAATTAAAATTTAAAAAATATGACTCTATTAATTATACTCCTATTTAAGAATTAATGTGATTCTTTTTTCTCATCAAATAATTTATTATTATTATTATTATTATTGTTGTTATTATTATTATTTTAATTTTACTTCAATTTTATATTTTGGTATTGTTATGATTATTATGAATATAACTGAAATATAATTTTTATTATTTTTATTTATAAATTTATTATTTTAATTTTATTCATCATTTATTATTCATGGTAAGTAACATTAATTAGTAATCTATATATGTAAAATATATAAGTATAAATTTTTTAAATGGTTTAAGGGTAAAAGATTATTTTATGACTTTATTGTTTTTATAGATAATATAGATTATTATTCATGATAACATTAATTAATATTCTATATATGTAAAAGGTATAGGTATAAATTTTTTTTTAAAGGTATAAAGGTAAAATAGTCTTTTAAGACTTTATATATATATATATATTATTAATTTCTTTACATCATTTTTATTTATTCAACAAATAAAATAATTAAAAAATTTAAAACTAAAAAAGAAATAATAAAATAATGGTTCCCAAAATAAAAAATTTCCTGGGGAGCCTCCATAAAAATATCATATAAAAAATGATTGGACTTAATCATTTCCCATTTTTTGAATTGGATTCATTAAACTTGCTCTTGGTGCATGTATGCATAAAATGGAGAATTTAACAAAATTAACTATTTTATGGATATATGATGGCTACTTTTTTTTAAAAAAATAATATCTCACCGCGCATATTTGTGGGCTTAAATGTATAACCTTTAAGATTATAGCTTTAAAATTTAATAATTAGGTTAAAGGCTAGGCCTTCAGATAATTTGGGGCCCTGGACAAAATAATATTAAAAGTAATAAAACGAGGCCCCAATAAAAAAATATTACTATAAATACTTGTTTTTTTTAAAAAAAGTAAGAATTAAACTTATGACCTCTTATAAATTTGATAAGTGCTTTACCAACTGAACTACCATTTTTTAATGTTTATATTTATCATTTTAACAATAACAACTAAAACTTTAAATAAAAATATATTTTAGGGCCCATTCTATTTTTAGGCCCTAGGCGGTCGCACTCCCCCACCACCCCTAAGGGTCGGCGCTGACTAAGACCTTTTGCCACATTTGATGGCTATTTTGATACAGTAGTATTTATCACTTATATTGACCAGTGTTGTAAGACCCGACCGCGCCTAGCCAGTCGGACCAGAAAAACTCGGATCCGGCGATAAAAGTGGATCGATTCATGCTAAAACACGGATGTATATTGATCTCTTAAAAACTCAGTGATTCGATCGGTTGAATCGGTGACTCAATGATCCGGGGCGGATTAATGGGTTAATGACTTGAATTTTTTTGCTTAATATTGAATAAAAATATATTGAATTGTCGTCAAGGGAGTCTAGAAGATTTTGAAGTTTAATGACGTTAATTTCAACGAATCTTTTATTCTTAAATACCCATATTTTCTAAAAATATTTTAATAATTAAATTTATATAGTCACAAGAATTTAATTTTGGTAATTTTTTAGTCTTTAGCTATTGATTATAAGTTTTTTTTGTTTTATTTATGCTTCCTTTTTTTTAATTATTTTTTACTCTTTAAATTAACTTTATTTAGTTTTCAATACAAAAATAGTTATTTTGCTAGTTAATAATTCACTATATTATATTTTAATCCTTTAAAAATTAAAAATAATAAATTTTTTAAGAGTTTTAATCTAAACGATTGAACTCCGGTTGACTCATCGACCCTTGACCCTCTACCTCCATCGGTTCGAGGGGCCGGGCCGAATTTGACAACAATGATATTGACATTCTTAAAATTCGGATGAAGTGCATTTTTTTCTCTAAGTTATATTTTCAATTTTCTATATTTTAACTCATTAACCTAAATCTGTTCAAGTAGCATGTAGCTCGTCCAACTTATCCAGGACCGACTCTCGTGGTTTGGATTTGGACAAACAAATTTCATTATTAGTTTGGCCAAGCCCAAGCACGCAGAGGCCCAAAAATATTATGAGTTGAGCTTGAATTTTATGTAATAACCTAAGCCCAGCCACCCGAATATGTTTATATATGTTTATCAATATTACCTATATTAAATCAACGTAACATGTTTTTTTTACTGAAGAGTATTCTTTGTATTAATTAATAGCGATTCCAGCTGTAATCAAAGGTGAATAATTATTGAATCATGTCCCCATGCCTGTCGAAGAACCAGCTACTCTAGCTAACAAATGTGCAGCTTGATTCACAAACCTACTAACAAAAACATACGAATATTCGAAAACAAACTTATTAGATTCTTACAATCAACAAAAACAAGTCCTATAGGTGAATGAAAAGCTAAATCATTATTCAAAACATTGATGACATTATGAGTTGAGCTTGAATTTTATGTAAAAACCTAAGCCCAGCCACCCGAATATGTTTATATATGTTTATCAATATTACCTATATTAAATCAACGTAACATGTTTTTTTTACTGAAGAGTATTCTTTGTATTAATTAATAGCGATTCCAGCTGTAATCAAAGGTGAATAATTATTGAACCATGTCCCCATGCCTGTCGAAGAACCAGCTACTCTAGCTAACAAATGTGCAGCTTGATTCACAAACCTACTAGCAAAAACATACGAATATTCGAAAACAAACTTATTAGATTCTTACAATCAACAAAAACAAGTCCTATAGGTGAATGAAAAGCTAAATCATTATTCAAAACATTGATGACATTGAATTCGTCATATTCCAAGATAACTCAATCATAGTTGTCGTTCTTTAAACACATTTGCTCATCACTTTTGTAGTAAAGGGATCACCTCTTCCTTGCAGCAAACATGCTCGAGCTACTATAAAATTGCCCTCAAAATCTCAAATAACACATCTGTGGCCAATAGAGCTACCCGAATGAAAGACACCAACATCGAAGTAGCACTTTACCTAACCAACCAGAGGCCGCTTCCATCTGTGCTCCGCTTGTGAAGTAGCCGAGGGTTGGACAAGGTTTGTCTTTCTCCACTCTGATAAGAATCTCAATCCGTGTCTTAAGACTTGTGAGGCTATACGAAATTTGTTATTCCAAACAAAATTATTCTGCGTAGCCCAAATCGCACATAAAGTACATGAGGCCTTGGTAATCAAACCCACATCTTTCGTGGGTAACCATGCCCACCAGCCCGCTATAGATATAGTAGGATTTTGGACATCCTTCTCGAAATAATTCATTCCTCATTCCAAATTGGAAATACAAATTGACAGGCAGGTAATGCATGAAAATCATCTTCAACTCCATCACCACATAAAGGACAAATTATAACTACCTCAACGTACCTTTGCCGATCTTACAAGATTCGAAAGTGTATGTGTCGCAAGTTTTCATAGGAAAAATTGAATTTTTTGTGGCAACTTTAATCTCCAAAGCATATACCAACATTGATCGATGTAATTGGAATGAAGGTTACTAATATTTGAGCTCTGAAGAATAGCATAGTAATAGGATTTGACTGTGAATGCTCCAGAATTTTTGAATCGCCAATAGATAGAATCGTCCTCAGGTTGCCAAGGGAGGTAGATCATACAGATAAGACGTTGTTGTAAGATTATTTAGTATAATTTGTCTGGCCCATGTGTATTATAGATCCCGATTTAATATTATATGTGGCTTTGTGTGATGATTGCAAAGCCTTACGGACATTAAATCGGTTTGGATTTAAATTTTCTTCCCTCTACGAATAAATTGACATAAAATAAAAAGGATTGAATTTAAGGATAATTATTGGATAAGTTAAATGAGAATTGATTGGTTATTATAAGTTACTTCAATGTTAATAACTAGCTCTATTAACTATTGTATTACTGATACAAAGAATAGTTATTTGTATTGGAAATAAATAATAGAAATGGAACTAATGACATTAATGAAAAGAAGGAACATATAGAAACGGAAAAGAAACTGTGAATTGGAGGAGTGTGGGTGGGCGACTTGTTCCCCGGCCCTTAAGGGCGTGGGAAAAATACGAGCGCGGTGAAGCGTGCCAGAGGATTGATCCTTATTTTAGAGGGCGTGATAAAAAACATTGATGAAAATGATCTTCAAGTTGATAGTTAGGTTCAATTTAAATGTTAAAAGATACGAGACCCGAAATCCCATATTTTAACACAGAGTCGCCACCCGATTTAGCTCTATCGGGAATTTGGGTACGATATTCCGACCGGGTGGTTAGATCGTACCTTAAAATAGAGATTTCGAGTTCGGATGATGTTGCTTACTTTTCATTTATTAAATCAACCCGTTTACATTTTAATAAACGCGACTTTAATTCTTATGCGATTTAAATCCTCCTAATTAGTGTTTTCAGTTATAATATCCATACATCACACAACGCGACATGCAGAAAGCAGTAAATAGAGCAAATGAATTAATTATTACATGACTTTACGAATACCTGTACATTTTTCTATTGTGGGAAAAGTAAAGGAGCGGATAAATGAAGCGAATATAGAGAGACCGAAATCGGGCCTCAACCGAACTTACCAACACGAACCCGGCTTGAACCACGATAAATCAATCACAAATAAGACATAAATAATAAAAGACAGAAAAACAAATTTTATTATAAAGATAAACATTTTTTTGGAATTTTTAGAGTTAAAAACGCATTTTTTAGGCATTTAAATACTATTTAATTAATTAAATAATAATAAATAAAATAAATCAGATTAAAAATATTTTAATTTATTTCAGACTATTTATGATTTTTAGAAAATTTTTTGGGAGCAAAATGATGAGAAACACGCGAAGAAAGCACGAAAACCGACTGAGAAAGAACTGAAAATGAGCTAAAAGCAAACTCAGACATGCAATGCTGTAGCGACAGCCTTCACCACCGTCGCTAAAGCAGCCATCGCCATAGGGGTAGCGGCCAAGGCTATAGCGGTGACGGTCAAGGCTGTAACTACAGCCTTGCCATCAAAATTCGCTTTTAAGGGGGAACTGGGTGTTTTTACATCCATAAACTCAAAATCATCGCAATTTTAAGTCGTAATCAATCATTATTTCAATATCTGGACTTGAAACACACAAATAATGTTGATTCTATGGATTTGAGGTAGAAAATACCCAAAAATCGCAAAAAGTAGCGCTGCCTCTATAAGGGTAGAGTTCGCCGCTATAGCTATAGCCTTCGCCTCTATAGGGGTGGCGGCGAAGGCTATCCCTATAGAGGCATGGCTATTTTTTTGGGACTTTGCAAGGACACCAAAGAACAAACACCAAAATCACCAGAAAATGCAGCCAAATACAATAAAAAATAAAAAAGTAAATAGATAATGGAACTCAGTTTTGTTACCTTTAGGCCGTGAATCTATCTATGGAGACTCAAATCAACCCTTCACGAGGTCCTTTTGATGATTTTCAGACGAAACAGAATAGTGACAGAAATTGTGACGAAATTAGTGATGAATTTTAGGTGGTATTTGAGAAAAGTCTCCAAAACCCTATTTAATTCGTTTTAACCTATGATTTCTAACTGATTTTAGTGATTAAGCTATGAGATCGAGCCGAAGGACAACTAAGAATCGTAATTAAAAGAGATTAACCCGGATTTTATGCTTTTCTTAAGCTTTCTCTCTCTAGTTCTTGCCTTTCTTTGTCTTGTTCTTCCTTTTCTCTCAAAAATCCAATTCTAATTCTAAATTTCGGAGAAAAGTCCTCTAATTCTCTCTCATAGATGGTTTTAAATAGTTCCCACACACAAAAATGCACTGACTTGGTGACTTTTTGGGGAAAAATACCCAACCAATCGCGAAAGAGAAAAAAATGAGGCACGGCTTAAAACAGGCCGTGCCATAGCTGCCGCTGCCGGCATGACGGTGGCCTCTACAGGCACAACGATGGCTGCTATAGTTACGGCGGCCATCGCTACATGGTATCGGGAAAGGCTACCATCGTAGCAAGGGGTGGCCGCAACGGGGGTGGCCACCCCGGCTCCACCATAGCTGCGGTGGCCGCCATCCCAGTTACGGTCACCGCTGCCACCAAAGGGCCGCCGGCGACGGTGGCGGGTGCGGCTCCGACCGGCGGGAAATGAGAGCAAGGGGTTAGGAAATAGGGTTTTAGGGGTTCGATTAGGGTTTAAACTTCGAACGCTCATAACTTTCACTACAATTATCCGATTAAGGCAATTCTTAACATTTCAGAAAACTTGGAGAGTCTAGAATCCAATGATTTGAATGAGACTTGCTGAAAATTTTTGGATTGTACAGAAAATCATGAAACAAATTACTGTGCGCGAGAGCAAGATAACGTTTAATTTTTAAGAGCATTTTAAGGATTTTTAGGTGCAGTCAGAGGTCCAAAATCATCAAAGAGGTACTTGCCAAACATGATTCACTAAAATAATAGAATAACCGATCCATAAAAGTTTAGAGCAAAAAGTCATCATCGTTCCGCGGGACTCCGAAAAGCCCGTGCTCACAGGCTGCCCCTCGTGAGATTACCATTTGATGGTCAAATGTGATCTCATAAAAGAGTGAGGGATAGAAGGCTATACCTGAGGGGTGAATTCTTGACCTAATTGTCTTTTGGGATCGCCATCTATGGACCAATCAAGAATAAGGCTCTGACTTGAAAATTTTGATTCGGTATCACCTTTGACCCCCAAACGGATTTGAGATAGACCGTTGGTTATCTTTAATACAGGCACTTTAATATAAATTGCTGGTTGCCTTACGTCACCATAACATAACCGAGGATTAAAGGCCCAGTCGAATGGCATTGCGCCGCTCCATTACAGAAACTTCGATGATAAACTGATGGTTGCCTTACGTCACCATAGCATAACTGAGGATTAAATGCCCAGTCAAATGGCATTGCGCCGCTCCATTAGAGAAACTCCAATGTTAAACTACTGGTTGCCTTATATCACCATAGCATAGCTGAGGATTAAATGTCCAGTCGAATGGCATTGCGCCGCTCCTTTATAGAAACTCTAATGATAAACTGCTGGTTTGAATTGGTTGTTTTACTGGGGTTGCCATCAAGAGACCTTTCAAGAATAAAATTTGAGAAGTTAATAATTGTCGTAAATTGTGATTTTATTGCTTAATTGATTTTGTATAACAAAAATTTTTTCCCCTTCAATTAAACAATAAAAATGGAAGATCGAGAATAAATGAGTTTAGAAGTATCCAGGAGTCCGGGAAATTCATGGTTAGATTGATTTTGCGATAGTTGCATCGAGGTGCCCCTGGAGGATTGAAAGCTACATCGTGGTGCCCCTAAAGGATTGAAAGCTGCATGGACGTGCCCCTAAAGGATTGAGAGCTGCATGGAGGTGCCCCAAATAAATTTTTTGAGTTTTGAATTTTGGATCTTCAGATAGATTATCCATCAGAATTGGCGTATGGCGTACCTATTAGGGAAATTTTGAAGCATTAGTAAATGATACGGATTGTGTTTTTGTTTCCTAATTGATTTTGTAAGCAATAAAAATGGAAGAATGAAATATAAGATGAGTTGAGATTTTTGGGGGATCTGGAGAAGCAGCTGAGGTTGAGCGTATAGCTCAAAGACATTAGTTGACATGCCCCTTGGGCGCGGCCTAGA
Source organism: Euphorbia pulcherrima (assembly GCA_947683365.1). Taxonomy (NCBI): domain Eukaryota; kingdom Viridiplantae; phylum Streptophyta; class Magnoliopsida; order Malpighiales; family Euphorbiaceae; genus Euphorbia; species Euphorbia pulcherrima. The sequence goes on from CANTUS010000014.1 coordinate 49,903,951, forward strand.
ATATAGGATTGAAAACAATTCTAAGATGCCCCTTGATGCGGGTGTTTGCCTGGAGGTCGAGTGTATAGCTCAAGAATACTTTTCTTTGCTTTTTTTCCTGTAGAATTCAGTATAGAATAATAGGTATAACATTTATGAATATTATGCATGAAGGTATAAATGCATGAGCTGCTTGGACTGATCATCCTTAAGATAACTAAATTGCTGAGTTGATTGCTGCTCTGCTTGATTGATTTGCTTGATTGACTTATTCCATTTGGATGCATGCTAGGAGAGATAATACATGAAAATGCATTATAGCACAAGCAAGGTGGGAATGCCCCTAGTAGATGGCACGAAAATCAGGTGGGAATGCCTATAGTGAAGAATTAGAGGAATTTACGGTGTGCACAGTGGCTGGATATTGAGGTTGAGGGAGGTCGCACTCCATTACTCACTGACAAAGGAAATGAATCAAGTACTTAACAATTGTTGGATTGAGCATGTCGGATACAAGGGGAGCATGAAGTGAAGTTTGAGATTCTAGATAGCGAATAGCTAGACGCTATCACTACCAATGAATTCTACCAAGGATGGCTTCAGAAGATTAGGACGTTGCGGACTTGAGACGCTTAGTCGTGATCGAGATTAGAGTGGGCATGTGTTGAGGATGGATTCCAGTCCTTCAAGTCCACTAGATCGGAGAAGACATTCAGAAATTATGATGAGGATGGCAATAATGCAGGTATCTCAATGTGATCGATGGCAGTCATTTATCTTTATTTTGGACGTCTTAATTTTTGTATAGACCCGAACATTGAGATGGGCCTATCAGAATTTGTTTACCATTTTGATTTTATGTCCTAATTTTTGCCCGGACCACCCTTTTCAAGATTTCAATCCAGCGAACTTTTTCTGGCTTTTGCATAGACCTCGCTGTTATCGGTCTATCAAGATTTTTGCCTTTTGTTATTATTCTTTTCTTTTGAGGAATCGGGTTGACTGCATGGAACCCTTCGTTCAACTTACTTGCAACATTTCGCCTTTAGGGCCCAATATATTCATTCAAGCACAAACATAAGAGTTCAATAAAGATGACATTTCTATTAAATGAATTAAGTTTGAGTACATAATGACGATAACCATTTCTATTGACCCAAACTCTAGTGTTAACTAGCTTATAAAGGTTTTCTAGCCAACACGCTCTCTTAGCTCACTTTACCCTAACTTTTGCCTAGACCACCTTTTTGGGTTTTTAGTCTAGCGGGTTATTCTTGCACCCTAACTTTTGCCTGAATGGTTTGGAGAATACCAATCAGCAGGATACACCCTAATTTTTGCCCGAGCAGTAAAAGACCACTCGCCGGGTGATTAATTTTATTTATTTTTTCATGTGCCGCTTTTCTGGATTTGATTCTTTCTAGTTAGATTATGATAACGCTTCAACCTATTTTGATTGATAAGGCTTACAAACTCATTACCGTTAAAAATCTTCATGCCCCTTATATCGAGTGCTTTTCTGATTATACGAGGTACTTCCTATTTGGACAGAATTTCCCCCTTGGGTCGGTGTTGGTAGGCTTCACTCGCTTTAGAATCAGATCATTGGCCTTTGATGGGTACCTCTAATGCTTGACTCGGTTGTTGTTGGGCCTCGCTATGCACTTTTGATACATCTGAAGACTATTTAAGTTATTTGAACTACTCTATAGTCCATGGGGGTCCCTTTGACTTAGGTTCAGTGCAACTCTCAAGGACTTTATCTTAGTTTTGCTTGGGATCGCGACCTTAATAGCATAATCCAAAGAGAAAAGGCGTCGGATTCGTGGGGCTTCTGACACATGTTTGACATCTTCGAAGGGTAAATGGTAGTTTATTAGCTTATTATTTATACCTTGTAGTAGTTTTGGGAATAAACGTCTTGACAGACTAGTTTGCTGTTTCGGTTGCCCCATTAGCTTGTGGTTTGTGAGGCAAAGCCCGACGGCGCTTGGTTCCATATTTCTTGATCAAATCAGTTGTTGCCCCTTGGAATCAGAACTTATCGTTTGAGATGATGCAATAGGGAATGCCATACTAAGCAAAGACGTGCTTCTCGATGAGCTTGGCCATCCTCTTTGTGGTAATGGTGGTGCAAGGCTCGACTTCCTACTATTTTGAGAAGTAACTTGCCCCTACGATGATGAAGCAGTGTTCATTTATTGATGAGGGTCGAATCTTGCCAATCACCGTTTATATATATCCCCCTCGCCGAGAATGGCCAATGAGGACAGAAATAGGAAAGCTTTGTAATTGAAAGGGAATGGATATTGATAACGATCAATGGTATATTGAGGGTGGGAATTTTTAGAATAGGTGGGAGAAGAAAAGGTAAGCATTAATTCTTTCAAAGATGACCTGGCGATGCTCCTTCTCCATAATTGGCTGACACTTCTTCAGTAGCTTGAAGATGGGCTTGCACACAGTTGTAAGGCCGGTGATGAACCGATTGACATATTGGTTCTATCCATGGAAGGACTGAGCTTCTTTTTTTGCTTCAGGAGTGAAGATGTGATGCTCAGTTTTCTAGTGAAGAACCCTGGACGTGGCTAGGTATGCCCAGGTGAAAGCGTTATCACGATCTTTAAGAACTTTTTATCTCTCTTTTTCTTTCAGAGGTTAGGTTATTAGAAAGTGGTTACCATTTTGGATTATCATTTGTACTCAAATTTATTTTAGTTAAAGAAACATCATGAATACTGAACATATTATGCTTGTGATAAAATGAATGCTTGGACCCATCGGGCGAAACATCAAGCGAGTAAACAAAATGAGAGTCTTTGATTGAATTAAAATGCCTTAAAGGTAAAATTGTTCACATCTAAATACTAGAAAAGAAAAGAAAAATACATAAATAGATAGTCGTCATCCACAGGAGGAGGGCCTTGAGTCGCGGTGCTGGTAGATTAAGCATCCTCGTTAGCTTTCATTAGTGCGTCGTCCAGGATGAGATCCAAAACTTTCACTTATTCGGCTAATGTCTTGTCTCCTTCATTCGCTAGAGACCTCGTGATATTCAAGTTAGCTTCTTTAGTGCTCGATTTTCTAGCCGGTTGCTCCAATTTTCCCTCTCTCACTAAATGCCAAATGGCCTTGCCCAAAGATTTGCATTGATCCATTTGGTGCCCTACCTGAACATGATAGAGACAAAAATTCCCTTCTTCCTCAAGTGCAGGAGAACGATACTCATAAAGAGAGTCAAGCATGCCTTTCATAACTTGGCAAATAAGACACTAAGAGGAAGCTCCCACGGAGACACGAACCCTTTTTGACCATGTGTTCGAGCAGGTGCGGCTTGAACTATAGAGACATTCTCTTAAATGGTGACTTGAACCATAGGAGCCTTGTCCTTGGAGCAGATAGCCTTAATAAGCTCCTGTGGTCCACCACCTCCTTTAGATGAACCGGGATTGGTGATTCCTGCTTGACTGTCAAACATTGGTGAGGGGTTATCCATAGGGTTAAATGCCCTTTCCGGCTCAAGGACTTCCCTTTCTTTACTAAACGGTGGATGTCTTGAATCAATTTCTGACGTTCGTTAGTACAATGACCTCGTTGAACATGATATGCATAAAGTTATGTTTCTCATCTTCCCTTGGGGGCCTATGCTGGTGAAGGGTTCTGAGGAGGCCGGTCTCCCTTAGGGTGTCTAGGATTTCACTGAAGGGTAACTTCCAAGAACTCATAATATCTTTGGGATTATTGCTTGGCCAGGTGGCGGTAACCATGACCGACTCCTGAGCTATCATCTGAACTTGAGTGGGTGGCGCTTGATTCAACCTTTTTACTTGTGAAAATCTCCCCCTTATCTAGTCTCGAGACGGATAGTGCATAGTTTAGAAACCAACCCATCACTTCCCTTGAGCTTTCCTTTTTGTCCTTCTTCGGAGCTAAAGAGCAAGAACTTGTGCAGCAAAGCCTCCATTTTAGGTGCCATACCCGAAGATTGCATGACCTAGTCGCTAGATGGAAGAGATGTTAATTGACGCGAGAGAGACTCAACTTGGGGTGTCATGCCCGGAGACTGCATAACCTGGTCATTGGATAGAAGGGTCGCTAGTTGGTGCAAGAGAGATTCAACTTCAGGTATCATACCTAGAGATTGCATGACTCGATTGCAGGATGGAGGGGCTGTGCTAAACTAAAATGGTGAAATGATCGACGAAGTCTCAACTCGAGAACTAACCCGTAGATTAGGATCGAAGGGGTTTTGAGAGTAATTGGCTCCCTTTGGAGCAAGAACAAATCGAGTAGGAACGGGATCAAAGGACATCGGAGTCATTGGAGATGGAATAAAATTACTAGAAGGTGCGGTCATGTAAGGTGTAAGGCCACCCAAGGAAGAAGGGAAGATCGAACTTTGAGAGGTTAGTTTCGGGCCTCGGGTTGGTAAAGCAAAACTCGAAGGAGCGATAGCTAATTGTGGATGAGCTAAATTTTGATCCATTTGGAATAGACCCAATCGGGACTGGACGGGTGAAATTGACTGAGCTAGCTAAATCTAATCTAGGGTTATTGGGGTCAACTGAAGCTGACTCACACTAGCAGGAAGATCAGGTTTGGCGACTGGGCTTGAAGGTTGGGTTGGATAAGTAAACATGGGAGGCTGAGATTGTGTGACATTGTGAACAAATTGAAATATGCTCGACGAAGGTTGAATGGGCTGCTGCACAAACTGAACTGGCTGAATATCAGGCTGAATCTGAATCAGCAGAACCGAAACTGGACCATTCTGAGCTACCTCTGACTGCCCCTGAGCTTGAGTATCAATCCTTGGAACCCATTGAATATTCCTTTTCTCTTACAAGACTGTGCAGACTGAATCTTAGACTTGCCCTCGAATTGTATCTTGGAAATGATCGGATCGGAGAAACATTGTCATAGCATTAGCAATCTCGGAACTCAATAGAGACTGACCCTGATGAAGCGGAAGGAGAGGAGGAGAAGAAGTACCCTCAGATGGCACCCTACTAATGGGCGGTAAATTAGACATAATAGAAGAGTTAGATTCGAAAACTGCTTGAAACTGGATTGAGATGGTAGCGGTGCCTCGGTCTAAATCTCTCTCTAAAACTGGAAGATGATCAGCTTGAATCAAACTATGAATGAAGTGAATGATTACATAATTATTTGAGTGATGAATGCCATATATACTAGGGTGGTTTAGAGAGGTAGAGAAAAAAAAAGCTTATGATGCGAAGCTTAACCCCAAAATACATGAGAACCCCTCACTATGCCTAGTGAACTAGATACGGTTCCTCGGGACTCGAATGATCTCAGGCATTTTGTTAAATTCTCCCTTCAAGCGATGGGAGAGTAGAGGTAAGTGAAAGAACAAAATTAAAGTTGCCCATAGACAGGCTATGCATGAGGTGCATATGTATGAGCACAATACAAATAGCATGTGAAAAGCGAACCTCTTCCAACCTTATGACTCCCGCGCAATGCCATTCAAAAGATCTGTGGCTGAACTCAAACGCCAACAAACAGTAATTGAGTATGCAACTTGAATCTAAAACATGCATGTTTTGGTGATTTCCTAAGGGGAAGTTGCTATGGCTTTATCTAATGCGGTATGTGGTCTCAAATTGCTAGTATCATAGCACAATACTGTAGAAGGGTCTCATTTACCTTGATTTTGCATAACTCAACCACTCCTCAAATGAGTGCTATCGTGGGAATTACGTGTTGGTTGAAACGAGTGATCCACCCATAAATATCCCTAATTCCTGACGGGCATGAAGTATACAAGTGAGCTTCACGGGGATGATATAATGGCACCTTAACCTAGTATCTAACTAAGCGATGGATTCAAAAGGCATAATAAATGAAGCATTGATTTAAAAATGATTTAGGCACATCATCAAAATCCTTTAACCAATTTGAAAACGAGAGCGATTTTTCAAATTTTAAGTTAAGAGGAAATCCCTAGCAGAGTCGCCACTGGGAGCGGGTGACCTTTTCCCTGACCCTTAAGGGCGCGAGAAAAATATGAGCACGGTGAAGCGTGCTGGAGGATTGATCCTCATTTTAGAGGCGTGATAAAAACATTGATGAAAATGATCTTCAAGTTGATATTTAAATGTTAAAAGATACGAGACTCGAAATCCCGTATTATAACAGAGAGTCGCCACCCGGTTTAGCTCTACCAGTAATTTAGGCACGATATTCCCATCGGGTGGTTAGACCGTGCCTTAAAATAGAGATTCCGAGTTCGGATGATGTTGCTTACTTTTCATTTATTAAATCAACCCGTTTACATTTTAATAAACGCGGCTTTAGTTCTTATGCGATTTAAATCCTCCTAATTAGTGTTTTCGGTTATAATATCCATACATCACATAAAGCGGCATGTAGAAAAAAGTAAATTAATTAATTATTACATGGCTTTACGAATACCTATACATTTTTCTAATGCGGGAAAAGTAAAGGAGCGGATAAATAAAGCGAACAAAGAGAGACCGAAATCGGGCCTCGACCAAACTTACCAACATGAACCCGGCTCAAACCATGATAAATCAATCACAAATAATCACAAATAAGGCATAAATAATAAAAGGTAGAAAAAAAAATTTATTATGAAGAAAAACAGTTTTTTGAAATTTTTAGAGTTAAAACGCATTTTTTAGGCATTTAAAGGCTATTTAATCAATTAAATAATAAATAAATAATATAAATCAGATTAAAAAATATTTAAATTTATTTAAGAATATTTATGATTTTTAGAAAATTTTTTGGGTGCAAAACAATGAGAAACTCGCGAAGAAAGCATGAAAAACGATTGAAAAATGAATCGAAATGGAGCTAAAAGCAAACTCAGATAGGGAATGATGTAGCAACAGCCTTCACCGCCATTGCTATAGCAGCCACTGCCATAGGGGTAGCTGCCAAGGCTATAGCGGCGGCGGTCAAGGCTGTAACTACAGCCTTGCCGTCAAAATTCACTTTAAAGGGGGAACCGTGTGTTTTTACTTCCATAAACTCAAAATCATCGAAGTTTTAAGTCGTAATCAATCATTATTTCAATATCTGGACTTGAAACACACAAATAATGTTGATTCTATGGATTTGAGATAGAAAATACCCACAAATCGCAAAAAGTAGCGCAACCTCTATAGGGGTAGAGTTCGCCACTATAGCTATAGCCTTCGCCTCCATAGGGGCGGCGGTGAAGGCTATAGGGATAGAGGCGAAGGCTATCCCTATAGTGGCCTGGCTATTTTTGGGACTTCGCAAGAACACCAAAGAACAAACACCAAAATCACCAGAAAACGCAACCAAATGCAATAAAAAATAAAAAAGTAAATAGATAATGGAACTCAGTTTTGTTACCTCTAGGCCGTGAATCTATCTCTGGAGACTCCAATCAACCATTGACGAGGTCCTTTTGATGATTTTCAGACGAAACAGAATAGTGACGGAAATTGTGAGGAAATCAGGGACAAATTTAGGTGGTATTTGAGAAAAATCTATTTAATTCGTTTTAACCTATGATTTCTAACCGATTTTAGTGATTAAGCTATGAGATCGAGCCTAAGGACAACTAAGAATCGTGATTAAAAGAGATTAACCCGAATTCTATGCTTTTCTTAAGCTTTCTCTCTCTAGTTCTTGCTTTTTCTCTCTCTTGTTCTTCCTTTTCTCTCAAAAATACAATTCTAATTCTAAATTTTGGAGAAAAGTCCTCTAATTCTCTCTCCTAAATGGATTTAAATAGTTCCTACTCACAAAAATACACCAACTTGGTGTCGGGGAAAAAATACTCAACCAATTGCGAAAGAGAGAAAAAAAATGAGACACGGCTTGAAACAGGCCGTGCCACAGCTGCCACCGCTGACACGACGGTGGTCTCTATAGGCACGGCGGTGGCCACCATAGCTACGGCGGCCACTGCTACCATGGTAGCGGGAAAGGCTACCATGGTAGCAAGGGGTGGCCACTCTGGCGGCGGCCACCGCCACAACGGTGACAGTGACCGCCACCATGGCTGTGGTGGCCGCCATCCCAGTTGTGGTCACCGCTATCACTGGGGGGCAATCGGCGGCAGCTGCGGCTCCGGCCGGCGGGAAAGGAGAGCTAGGGGTTAGGAAATAGGGTTTTGGGGGTTCGATTAGGGTTTAAACTTCGAATGCTCATAACTTTCACTACGATTATCCGATTAAGGTGGTTCTTAACGTTCCAGAAACCTCAGAGAGTCTAAAATCCAATGATACTAGGGAGACTTGCTAAAAATTTTGGAGTTTATAGAAAATTGTGAAACAAATTACTACATGAGAGCAAAATAACGGTTAATTTTTAAGAGCATTTTAAGGATTTTTAGACACGGTAAAAGGTCCAAAATCATCAAAGAGGTACTTTCCAAACATGCTTCGATCCTAAATGAATAGAATAACCAATACATAAAAGGTTAAAGCAAAAAGTCACCATCGTTCCGCGGGACACCGAAAAGCCCGTGCTCACGAGGAGTCACTAAAAGCCATTTCTTTTTCTTATTAAATATATTTTTGGTCCCTATTTTGTATATACAATCGGATGGCATAGAAACCAAATTACAGAGCATCTATTTCTCTTTTCATGAAATTTATGGATTGTGTTATAGTTCCGATAATTTCAATCCTTTAATTCTCTTATCATCAAGAGGCCGATTGCAAAAAGTAATGGAGAAAGAATGGTTCGCTCTCTTTATTATGGTTCGATACGTATTAAGGTACGCTTCTGCTAAATCACTAATGTAATTTTTGTTTTATCAATCAATTCTAGACAAGTTTGTCTTGGGGTTTATTTCGATTATAATTTATGGCATTACAGTTGGTTTAGATTTTATTATCGAAATTGTTACGAGAGTAGAAATTACTTTCAATTGGTATTAGAGCCTACTTATCTTGGAATTGATTGATTATTATCGTTCATAGAATTTGAATTTTATTGAGTTTGAGTTCATGAAATTATTTTGGCAATAAGTTGGAAAAGTAGAAAAGAAAGTAAAATTATAAAAGGAAAAGAAAGGGAATTGTGCTAAAGTAAACACAATAAACAAATTTTCTTTCTTAATTAATTAAATGTTTTCTCCACATAATGTTTAAAGAATTTGTGGTGCACATCACATAAGGGATTTATTTTTCTATATTAGGGTTCATAATAGATTTTAGGCATTCCAAAATAGAATTGATTTTTCATGAAATTAAAGTCACGAGTTTGAAACCTTAGAATTGATAGGAAGGTTTTAAATTATGAAATAAAGATTTAAAGAAAATTGGATAAAAGAAGTACAAAATGAATTTGGGAAAGAATAGAAGAAAAATAATATGGAGGTGAAACCGTGAGAGAGAATTGAAAATGTGAAACAAAAACTGACTATCTTTTTTTTATTTAATAATTGAATGAGTGTATTCAATTACAAAGTAGATATAGTAAAACAAAGTAAAATAAATTTTTTTTTCTTTATCAGTTAAGTTTTTCACATTTTTATTAATTAGATTGGTTTTGTTCTAATTCCATTTTAGTGAAAGTAAGTTTTGCTCCAAAAATCATTGAAGTAAGATATGAAAAAAAATGACTATAAGGGTCTGTTTGGTTGTAGAAAATTGAAATTATTTTCTAAAAATTTTTTATAATGAAACTGAAAAATGGAAACTGCTGTTTAGTTGCAGAATTTTTTAAATTAAAATACTGAAAAAAACTTTTCAGAATTTTTTAAATTATGCCTTACAGTAGAAAACATCTTTTTTATATTTTCTAAAATTTTTCAAACTCAGTTCCCACGACTTTATTGATATAATGTTTTTTCAAAAATATATATATATGTACATACTTGTATAATTATTTGTTAATAATAAAATAAATCATTTTTTATTATATACTTTTAGTTTATTTATTTAGTTATTTTTCTTATTTACTTGGTAACTTTTTATTGTATATTTTTTTCACTTGATCTAATTTAGATAAATTTATTTTAAATTAATCAATATTATTTTTTAACTAATAAAACTTAAACATATTTTAACATTCTTGGATTCTTATCTCCTTATTGTAGTAAAAATTATCAATTGAAAGATTCTCGTGTAAGCATATGAATTAGGAAAAACTACACAACGGCGAACTTGAAGCATTCATCTTTAATTGCATAATTTGATAGAACAAGCTTTTAGAGTGTTAAAGGCAAAAGTTATTATAACGTAGATACAAAATAGTTTTCATAATTTAACTACTACATAGACGAATCAAATTGTATTTTTATTATTTTATGATTGGTTAGTTTAAAGTGGCAAAGGGTAAGACCTAGTGGTTGAGTGTGAAGTTGTGATCCTGGAGGTCACAAGTTCGAGTCTACCTTCGGGTGAGGTAAGGTTTTTCTTTGTTATTATTGCAAGCCTATATGGCAAATTTTATTTGAAAAACTTAAAATTTTATATAAAAAGGATGTTTTAATTTAATTTATAATATTTTTATTATACTTATAGTGTTTTCAACAAGGAAAATTTAAATTATAATACTGATTATATTTTAAAAATAAAAAAACAGAAACTGATTATTTAGAAAACTAAAAACTAAAAAATTTAGAAAATAAAAAAAATTGAAAATGAAAAATGAAAAAACTTTTCTACAACTAAACAAGCCCTAAGTATTTTGTTTTTTTTTTTTATCGATTTTCTTAGTTCAGTTTTTCTTATGAAAATTAAAGGAATGCACGATTATAGGATTACGATGGTTAATTAAATTTGTGTTTTACATGATTATGGTTTTATTCAAATAAAAAAATTTAATAGAAGCTTTTCTTATATTATGGCATGTATCATAAATTATAGTAAAAATTATTATAATTGTCTAACCCTAGCTCTAACGATCAGGATACCGAGATGGATGATGTGGCGCCGCCCTGGCCTGACGGCGATGGCGGTGGTCGTACTGGAAAGACTAGAGAGACGAAGGGAAATACTGATGGAAGAATGGAAGATGTAGGGGGAAAAGTGCCTTATTCTTTTAAGGGTTCTTTGGTGAATGCTAAGGGGGGAGGTTCTTCAGTGTATCAGATGGATGATTTGTGCCTAGCAGATAATGATGTCGTGATTGTAATGGATGAAGGAATTCCATAAATTTCTTTTTCAGATCATGTGCATGAGTTTATTGCTACCAATATGAAAACGACAACCTTCATTAAAGTAGTGGGGCGCTCTATTGGATACCGCACTCTCCATGCGCAATTGATTAGAGTGTGGAGACCAGCTGGTGTTTTCATTATGGTTGACGTGGGCCATAATTGGTTTATGATTAGGTTTGGAGTCATGGCAGATTTTAACAAAGCTGTTACGAGAGGCCCTTGGATGGTGTTTGGACACTATTTAATGGTTCAACCTTGGATTGATTCGTTCGTTCCGTCGAAGCAGAAGTTAAGTCCTTGGTGGTGTGGATTAGTCTTCAAAATTTACCTACACAATATTATGTACATGGGGTTCTTCATGCTGTTTCAGGGGTAGTAGGTGAAGTGGTTAAAATAGACTATAATACTGAGTCTAGTTCACGAGGAAAGTATGCTAGGGTGGCAGTGAATCTAGACCTCTCACAACCTCTTATTCCTCAAATTGAGATTGAGGGCCGGATATAGTTAGTAGAATATGAGACTTTTCCTAACATATGTTTCAAGTGTGGCTTGTTTGGCCATATGGCTGAGGGGTGCAAAATGGGAGGTGATACAGGTGGTGCTGGTGTGATGGATAAAGGGAAGGATAATGTGGTGAATGAGGCTAATTCGGCTGATACAGAATGAAAGAGCCATTATGGTCCTTGGATGCAAGTATCTAGGAAACCTCACAATATTAGGGGGACTAAAAATAATGTGCATCAGAAGAATGGAATGAGAGATGAAAGTAAGAGAGTTTTGTTACCTGACGGACATAGTAGTGGGAGTGGGGGGTCTCGGTTCAATGGTTTATTTGTAGAAGGTGATAAGGAGGATGGAAATGTTGCGAGTTCTTTAAGTGGAAGGGGGGATGATGGATTGCTTGTAGAGGATAATTTTTTAGAAGTGGCGATGGGTGAAGCAGTGGATTTTACTCCAGAAGTTAGGAAGTCAGGCAAGGCTAATGGGAAATAGAAAGTTTCTATTAATTCAAAATCACACTTCAGGGGAGAAGGCGAGAACAGAGATGTCATTAAGGTGAGTCGAATGAGCGATACGAGAATCCCATTAAAGGATATGAGCAACAAGTTTTTTGGTCTTAATAGTGAATCCCATTTAGTGGCATCCCTTTCATTTGACCCATCTGGTAATCTTATATTTAAATCTCAAAAGCTGAATTTGCCACATTTTTTTCCAAAGCCCCCTCTAGAGGTTTGGGTAGGTGATAAAACTAGCCCAGATAAAAAATGGCGAGATAAGCCTGGTATTTCTATTCTTAAGAATGTTAAGAATCCAAGGTTGAAGAAGTTAGATCTGAAGGAACTTATTGCTAAGGGTGGTTTTGATCATTCCCATGTTGATACGGAGAATGTGGAAATTAATGGAGTGGTGGCGTCCAATTTGGACGGGGTGTAGGTCATCCATTCGTCTTAATGGATATTTGCTCCTTGCTTTTTATTAGACTTTTATTGTCTATTGTATAGGTGTTGTGGTTTGGTTTCTTATTAATCATTTCTTTTATGGATTTAAATATCTTAAGTTGGAATACCCAAGGTTTATGAAGTAGAAAGACCAGAACGGTCTTGAGGGATTTGATCACCAGACATAAGATTGAAATTGTCTAAGAGCAAGGATTTAAGAAAGTCATTTTGCAAATGGATAGTCACTTTGCATTTGATGTTATCAATAGGAACGAGATTGTTGCTAACGAGTACCATTGATTAGTTATGAAGATTAAAGAGTTGTTAGCTCAAGATTGGTTAGTTGTTGTGAGACACATCTATAGGGAGGCTAATAGAGTGGCAGATAAAATGGCTAATCTAACAACTACTCTTCAGTTAGGAGGACATGTTTTCCATCAACCACCACTAGACATTCCGTCTATTGTCATTGATGATATTATGGGAGTCTCCTTCCCTCGTTTTGTAACTCCTTAGCCATTTTTGGCATTCTTATTTTATGAAAAAAGATTATTATAACTGTTGTATTTGGCATTGTAGTTACCAATAAAAGATTAATAACGCAATGGATTCAAATCTGATATTCCCAAATTGGTGTCCCCTTCCGTATTCAATTGTTGCCATGTGTCCATTTTTATTATTAATTCATTCTTTTTTAGTTTCTCTTTCCTACAAATATGCTACATGTCCAATGATGAATGGAGGGACATGGAAGGGGAAAACAATTTGGAGACAGCGGATTTGAATCCTAAGATAATACTTAAATGTGTAAATATAGCAATAACAACCTTCTTTGTTAGTTAATTATCATATATATATATACATGGCATTTAAAAGAACCAATCAATGCATGAAAGGGGAAAAGAAAAACAACTATAAAAGTAAAAGTTTGTACATAATAGAAATGAGAAAAGAAATAAATGAAATTGATTTTTTATGGTTCTCATAAGTACAGTTAAGGTGAAAGTGAGAAATAAAATATAGGGCATTATTTTGTTTCTTCATTGAATCAAATTGATTCATTTTTCTCTGAGGATAATTTATGGAACGATTAACCTTTCCGTTTATAAATAATTAAAGTTATGGGTTAATTGACATTTATGTTTAACCAACTCTTATAACAGTTTTATATAGAAGAGGAGTTATAACATTAATTACATTTAATGGTATAAGTAATTAACTAAAAGTATAATTGCCTTTGTTGGTCCCTGTGAGGGGTGATATAGGAGTAAGAAGGGGGGGGGGGGTGATTGACTCCTTTTCAAATGTGGATGTGAGATAATAAACTGTTTGTTCAACAAATGTAATTATAGAGTGTTGACACACGTTTATTAATGAATGTTTGTACTTGATGTTTGTTGTTTACTTAATAGCAGAATATAATCAAAGTAAATTGCTCATAGTAAATACGTGCAAGGTTAAGAGAATCAAACACAAGATTTTTATATTGGTTTGGCCCTACCTATATCTAGTCCCTGGAGTTTCCTCCTCCGAGCTTAAATCCACTATATCACTCCTTCAGCGGCGGAGAAGCCTTTACAATTCTAGAATTTTGCTCGCACAGAGTATGCCACTATTACTAGTTCTAATTCCTTAATCTAAGAGTACCTTCTCTTAGATTCTTCTACCTCACCAACTTTGCCAAGTTGTGAACACAGTTGAAGACCTCAGTACTCTCGCTTAGTATGTTATGACTCAGAAGCCTTATCAAGTCCCCCTTGCCTAGCTTCTGATCATCTTCTTCTTTAGTAGATTGAATGATGAATTTGTGCTCTTGTACTTTGTTATCAAGTAGCACTTACAACAGATTTAAAATGAGTTGTTCAAATCAAGCTTTATTATTACAAACAAATATGATAATGAATTTGTTTGCTTTTGAGAATTTGCATTGATAAGTTATGATGTGTGCACTTGTGATGTTGCTGGACACATTGAGTGTTGCGGATAGATGTGTATTTATACTCTCTTATTGAAGTTGATTGTTGATGCATTCCTAGATGAGAGAAAGTGTTTTTGACCGTTGTAATAAGATAAATTCATTCCTCATAATGGTTACCTTCTTAGGAGTCTTTTAGTCATTGTCTCTAAATGGCTTCTTTCTTCTTGACCGTTGGATTAGTTGGACTGAGATCAATCCTTCCATTAGATAAGTCCAAAATTGGTCAGGTCTATCCGTACTCTAACTTTTGCTTTTTTTACCATTTTCATGCTTCCAGCTTTCCATGTTTCGGGAATTAGGTGGCAGAAAGTTGCTAGTCAACTCACTTTTCCAGAGATGTCTTATCTCTTTTAGTGAAGGTCGGGTAGCTAGTCTTTTAGGATTTGAGAAGTTTAAGACTACTAAAATGGTGGCTTCATGTGAGTTGCTTAGGGATTATCAATTTCTTAGACATAATAGATGGTTCCAAGGACATTGATGCCATTAGCCCCTTTTCACCTTAAAGTAGTGTTCCTTTGAGCATGCTTTCTTCTTCACAAGTGTGAACAACTTCAGGTATGATGTCTTAAGCTTCTGGTGTAAGTGATTATGTGGAATCCTTGGTGTTTCTTAGAATCAGCTTTTTGATGCTCTTTATGTTCCTTCTTATGACAGATATTCTTCTAGATTGATGGTTGTCCTTGAATTGATGCTTCATAGTTTAAGATTTAGATGTTCTTAACTTTGAGCCTTCTTCATATCCTGTGAACTCTTTTCTTGAATGTATTCTTCTGGTGAGTGCTGAGTTCAAATGAAAAATATAGTGGATTTGTCCTTTGAGGCTTCTAATTCTGATGCAGTCTTGTTCTTATCTTGTGAGTGCTTCGTCTTTTATCTGAGGGCTGATGTATTTTCTGATGCCTTTGCCTTTGATGATTTCTTTGTAGAGTCTAATTGAGATCCTTGTGATCTTTGGAGATGTTCTTCCTTGGTTATGAGGTGAATGAGGGTATGATATCAACTTGTGTTGACCTAGTTCCATATCTTTTAGAATCCCTTTGAGCTTAGTTTCCTTGTGACCGCAATCTTTTCTTTCTTTTATCTTTGATTCTAATCACAACTTTTATCCAACTCTTATATTTTCTTAACTTTGAACATTCCTATTTCTAGCTTGATTCTGAGGACTTTCATA
Source organism: Euphorbia pulcherrima (assembly GCA_947683365.1). Classification (NCBI taxonomy): domain Eukaryota; kingdom Viridiplantae; phylum Streptophyta; class Magnoliopsida; order Malpighiales; family Euphorbiaceae; genus Euphorbia; species Euphorbia pulcherrima. The sequence goes on from CANTUS010000014.1 coordinate 49,919,655, forward strand.
TTTTTCTATCTTTAAAGTCCCTTTTTGTTATCTTCGAAGCATCTTGGATTCTATAGTTCTAAGCTAGAACTATTCTTTCCTGGAATTTAAGGAGGTCTTTGCTTCTGACCTTGATGCAACAATCTCCCTCATTTTGATGATAACAAAAACCTACAAAGATAAGAGTTTAACTTGACATTCAAGATGTCAGTTCATGTTAGCTCCACCATAATCTATGCCAATATTAAAGAGTACAATTAGATATTTTACTAAGAAGCAATAAGATCTTTTTTTACTCATTTCAGAGTTAACAACAATTAACTTATCATCAAGTTACAAGTACATCAAAGATCTCTAACTATTACAAAAGTTAGCTAAACTAAAACTAGCTATTAGTTCTTCTGGCGCTTTTCTTCTTTGTCCTTATCTTGAGGAGCTATGAATTCTTTTGATGCTTTTCTCTTTACTGCTGTGCTGGCATTGCTCTTTGCTTTCTCCCCCTTTTTGATATTATCAAAATGTTTATCGATCTACATATGGGTGTAAGAAACCATACTCTTCTCCCAATTGTGCTTGCTTCTGCTATATGTTGGAAGACCAAGCTTTTTTGCAATTAGTTGCTTTCTCACAATGTTAGGGGCTCCCTTGATGAAGTCTATATAAGACTTGTATACATTAGCTTCTGAGTCTCTAGAAGGATAAGGTTTTAGGAAGATATCCCTATCCTTCTTGTTGATGTAGCTTTTCATGCTTCTGAATACTGTGTAGATCCCTTATTGTCTGAACAAAATATTTTCTGTTAGATGATTGTGGAGATCTCTGATGGGAGAAATTACCCTAGGTTCCGACTTCATTGAAAGAAGTCTCATTTTCTCTTCAGTCCCCTAGATGCTAGCCTCTAGACTTTCTCTAGACTCTGCTAAGGCATTTTCCTTGCCTGAGTGAGCATTGTATGCAACTTTGACTAGCTCTTTTCTTGCTTGCTCACAGATTGCTCTATCCTTTTACATCAAAATTGGTTTAGCCTTTAGGTAGGCTATGCTGAGATCTTGCTTGAGTATGTGAAGGGATTTTCCAACTTCCTTTGGACCCTTGGAAGTTTTGAAGTTCCTCGCTAGCATTTGAGCATTGTTCTTTGTAGACCGTCTCTCAAGCTTTACTTGCTTGAAACCATATGTGATGGTTTCAATGACGTTTTATACAACACTTTTGATCTCATCCCTCAACAGAGCTATTTTGTACTTAAGATTGGCTCCATAGCTTTGTACAATATCAGCTTATTGGTTTTAAAGTCTTCTCATATCCCTTCTGACTTCTTTGTGTTGATCTTGGAGAAGCTTGGTTGAACTTTCAACTCTCTCTATAGAGACAACAGTTGTGGCTATGATAATTACCATGGATTCAAGATTCTCCATCCAAGTTGGTAATATGTTGTTAAATTATCCTACTTTCATGTCCCTTATAGTTGGAATCTCCTTCATCCTTTTGCTGATTTTTGCTACTTGATTTCTCAGTTTTGTGCACATTGAGATTAAATCAAGGTTAATTTTGCTGGGCTCAGACTTCAGCACACTGTCTTGTAGCTTCAGAATTAGGCTAATAATCTTGCTATGTTTCCTTGTAATTGTGATCAGAGTGGATATATTTTCCCTTTCTCTGTCACCTTCGGAGCTATTTTTCTTTTATTGTGGCTTTTGAGCACTGTTCTTCCTTTCTTTGCCCTTAGACTCCTAGTCTGATGAATCAGGTGAGCTCAGATCTGTTTCTGCACCTTTGCCATGTCACCCTTAGATAGATTTTGCAATCCATCCTCACTAGGATTCATATGATCTTTACTTTGCATAACCTCTACATCCTTAATAGTATTTATAATGCACAGTTGAGTCGGTTTGCTTTCCCCAATCATCCCTTTGAATAGAACTACAGCTTTATTCAAGTTGCCTTGGCTTTTATCAACTTGAGCTTCATCAATAATTAGCATTATTAAATCAACAGCATCATTTCCAACTATCGTCTTAGCTGTGCTAGCTTCATCGACCTTCTAGGAATTTTTAGCCTCAGCTCCCTCATGGGCATCACTGGCTTCTTGTTGAAGTTTTCAACTTTAACAGTTGCTTCACCGGATGATGGCTTTTCATCCTCAGCTAATGGCATGATGGCTAAGTATGTGAGTGTTGAGGAAATGAGATATTTTATTCTAGCTCAGCTATTGATACTTTTGCTCTAAGAACAATTTATGACATACCCATACATTGATTAATAGGTTTGGAGTGTGAGCAGTCTCCTCCCTTTGTGTCTAGAGATCCTTTCCTCTTTATTATAGCCATTCTGATTTTCTAATCGTGAAGGTCCTTTTTAAAGCATAGCTTACAACACCTCTTTCTATCTTCTGACTTGCAGTTTCAATTAGTAGCTATGGCTCATTTTCATCATATTCAGAGTCTACCTCTGATGGCTCTTCTTCTGCTATCCCTTTGAGTTTTTGGGTTAACTCATCACTGGTTGGTGCCCTTTTCTTAAGAAGTTCAGCTTCTCTTTTATCTGCCATAATGCTAAAGTTAAACTACTTTCTTTCCCATGGAGTTTCTTTGTGAATATGGATTACCTCTTGAAATTTATTGTAGCTGATTGTTATTACCAGATTTAGCTAATATTCCTCATCTTCTTTATTCTTGGGCTCATCATCCCTTGTTACCACACCCATTTCATTCTTTTGAGCATTGTGTGTCTTTTGTCTTTTTGTGCTTTCTGAGGAGGCCTTTGACCCTTCTATTCAGCATCCTCTATTTCTGTCCCCTATTCTTTAGTATTTCTTCTTAAGGGTATAAGGGCTAATTTGTTCTCATCCTCTTCTGACTCACTACTGGATGACTTTGCTAGCTTTTGCTTAGCTGCTTTTCAAAATATTTCTCTCTTCAGCTTATTTAATTCTCTTTTAGAGAATTCAACTAGCTCTTCTTTTTCTGCTACTAACTGACGGGTATGGCTACATGAGACATTTTGATTCTTCTTTTGAGGTCCATCTACGATTCTAGCAATGATCTTGTTAGGGTGCTTCTGAGGATTCGTCCTTTTGGTACACTAATGCTTTTTGGTTGACTGAGCTTAGCATTAAATTTCAGCCTAAAGAAATTTGTCTTGAAAATTTTAGCACCGAACTTCTTCTCTGTTTTAAACTCCACTCCAGCCTTCCTTAGGATCTTTGTTACTAAACCATCCATACTAAATTTGTTCATCTTCATGTGTTCAAGAATGAGAACACGGAGATTTACCTTCTTTATTTGCATATAAAAACTAGACAGTGCAATGTTCAACCATGGTCATTGAGTTGAGGTCCTTTAACTTCTGAAGCAGTACCTTTCCCATCATGTATTACACATATATATGGCTTTCATTCATCATTGTAGCATTTAGCCATCCATTCCAACATCTGGGAAATCCAAAATCCTTGTTGTATTCTAAGTGTGGCTTATCATTATCTTCTTTTACTTTGATGATTATTATAGAGTTTTCCAACCTAAAACTTCTGCAATAATTTCTGGATCCATGCTAATGCCTTCCCTTTGACTTCTGAGATGATGATATCTAGACTTAGGGTAAATTCTACCATATTGTCATAGAATCTATGGTTAGGTCTGGATATGTGGGTTCATACATGTGTACCCATCTCTGCATTTTCTGAGTTTTGATGATGTCAGAGAGAGGAGATGTGGTTAGAGGAAATCTGTTAGAAAATTGAATTCTACTGGTTTTATTTGGGCTTGAGGATTTTTGATTGATGCCATGATTATTCTTTTGAGAGAAACGCTGGCAAAGATTTTTGAGGGGTTTTAGGGGTCTTGAAGATGGAAGATGAAGTCCTTAAGTTTTTATAAACTTCAATGAGAGGTTTTTATGGATATTTCTATCATTTCGCCTTTCTTCTATTTTAATTTTGGAATAAACCGTCCAATATAACATCATGGCAGGAATAACTATTGTTATATGAACAGTTTCCCCATTTTTACCGCTTTCACTACTTTTCTTCTATTTTGACCGCGCATTTTGAAATTTGATGATGTGGCAGGTGATGATTTGACTTGTATGCCATGTGTCCTTTTTTTAATGTATTTTCGGGTCCTTCATTATGAGGACAAGTTTTTCTTTACAAAACCTCCTTCTGAGCTCTTCTTCTTCTTCTGATGGAGTATGAGCTATTGTGAAATGTTCACAATCCTCAGGTATTTTCTTTCTTCCATGCTATTGTCATTTTGCCAGACTCTTGTGATTCTTCCTATGTGATTCCAAGGTTTCTTTGATTGGTTTTGCTTCTTCCTCTGATGCTATGGCACTTCTTTGAACTTACTTTCTTGCTTCTGAGGTGCCTTGATAATTTCCCTCAGGGCTTTGTCTTCTGAATCCGGCTTTCAGATGCATTTCTTGAGTCCTTCTAATAAAAGATCTTTCTCCTTTGCATTCTCTGATAGAATTTTGATTTCTTCAGCTTTGTCATTGTCATCTTCTTCAAGATACATTGCATTTTTCTTTAGCTTTCGCATCTGTTTTGTATTTCCTCGCTCTATGGCCTCAATCTCCTTCATAATCTGCAAGAAATCATTAGTTTGTAGCAAGTCATAGGTTTCTACCTCTGTGAAGCTTTCTTCTTCTGAGGTAGTAGATTCCTTGACCATAAAACACATGCGTGCTTCATCTTCTGAGCTTTACTCTGCGTCAAAATCTTATTCATCACTCCAAACAAAGGATGATTTGATTTTCTTTTGAGAATGCCTTCTTGGTTCTCCTTGTTGGCTCTAGGTCTTTTTGATGAAGTTTCTTTGGAGCTATCATGCTTCTGAGATATTCTCTTATTGAAGGCGTGGATGAGATTTGCAATTTCTTCATCATCTGTATCATCTTCTGATGATTCTTTCTTTCCCAGCATATCTCCTTGAGTTGATGAGTGAAGTTTCTTAGCTCTTAATCCTCTGAGTCTATTTCAGAGAAGTTATCTTGTCTCAACATCCTTCTCCTATTTTGTAAAGGGGAGTCTTCTTCTTCTTTCGAGCTCTCATCTTGTTTTGAGTATATCCCTTGGAGGGCCATTTGTATTTTCTCCTTTCCTTTGAATATCCTATTTTATTCATGAGATTTTAGAGTGATCTTATGAGTGATGAGGGATCCTATAAGCTCATTATAACTTAGATTGAAAAGGTCTTGAGCTTCTTCTATGGGTGTCTTCTTTGTCTCCCATGTCTTGGTGAGACTTTTGAGGATTTTCTTAACTTTCTCTTCTTTTGAGAATCCTTTTCCTAGCCTCTTTAATTCACTTGTGATGTTAGTGAATCTAGAGTTCATGGTGGAAATGGATTCACCATCCTCCATCTCAAATAGCTCATACTCCCTTAACTTTTGGTTGATCTTGGATTCTTTCACCTTGTCATTTTTTTCATAGGTGGCTTCTATTTTTCTCCAGATTTCTTCTACAGTCTCACAACCTGAGATTTATTGAATTCTGCAGCATCTAAAGCACAATGTAACATGTTAAATGTTCACTACTTTTCCACACACTATAAATAAGTTCTTTGAATAAACAAGCATTATCAGTGCCGCTAGTGCAAAAGTAGAAAAGAGGAAACCACAAGTATACGGTTGTGATGTAGTTTTAATAGATTATCAATCCCACGAGGAAAGAAATGAACTTAATTCAACCAAAATTCAGATAAAATGGATAAAGTGATGGGTAGGCGAAAGGGGGATAGATTAGAGACAAAAACAATAAAGAGTAGAGAATCATAAGGCAATTAGGCGCAAAGTTATACCAGTTCAACACAAATAATTATATTTTATTAACGCCCACAAATATATCATAGTTGTTCTATCTTATGATCTAGAGTTGAATCATATATCTTGCATGAAAACCCAAATACCAAATATATTATGCTTAGTAAGGATGGCTCTCGCATAAACTATAATCATGCAAATACAGACAAATATATCTAGGTAGGACTATACCGACTCCACTAACAAGATTACAAATAATCACCGATTTGAAGTTACTTGAATATGAGTAGAATGTCCCCTCTTTTGACGCAAGACCAGTACCACTAATTCTATTCAAACTCACATGCATAACAACAAAGCGACTCAATATAACAATCACTGTATATCATACATTCGATCATAAAAATTATTAAGCACAAGTAGAGAGGAAAGGTGATATGATCAAAATAGAATTAGGAAAGATGCAATTAGATAAAATCTAAATTAAAGAATTTAAGAGTTAAGTAAGTTCAAACCATCTTTTAGTACGGGTTTTCAATCCTCGATTCTGGGCTTTCTTCTACTTGAATCTCCAAATCCACAAATCTTTCGGGTAGAACAAATTATTGATAATAGAATAAAGTATTTGATGAAGAAAAATGAATTTTATTCGTAAGTGTTTTGCAAGTACACTATAAAACAACACTCTCGAGAATAACTAAAGAAACCTAAGAACTATACAGATTTCTCACTCTCGCTTTCTCTCTATCTATGGCTAATGTCTGACAATTGAAATTCAGATCATCCCCCTCTGGCCAAATATGCCTTTATATAAAGGTTGAAAAGTCATATCTCTTCATGTAATTGGTTGATGAAAAGGTGCCTTATCCAAATGATAGTTATAGCGGTTGAAATCCCTGTTGGAAGAAAATCTGCATAGCCTTTGATATAGCTTGTTGTGATCGTGGCTTCATGTGTGGCGCTCGTGGCTTAATTATTGAAAACCTACTGTCTTTGAAATAGCAATGACGCAATCGTGGCTATATATGTCATGGTCGCGAACAGCTAACTTGCAAGGGTCTTTATATTGACTTTGACTTATTTCCAAACATCCAACACTTAACTAATTTTGTAATGAAATAAGTCTATTTCTGCTAATTTCTAGTACTCTTAGTCCAAATTCCATTTTTGAGAAAATTCCTTATAAGATTCACCTAATTCCTGAAAATGCATCTAAAATAACAACATACCACGTGAAATCTTATAAATAAAATAATAACACTCAAGAAATGTCTATAATTGAGAATTGTTTAGCCACATGATAAGTGTAGTTTTAACACTTATCACACCCCCACACTTAACTTTTGCCTTGTCCTCAAGGTAAACAAAGAAAAATTCTAACTTGCCTATCTTGATCTTACATAACATAAAGATTTTATAATAAGCAATCATATTCCTCCTGTTAGCATTATACTTAGAGAATAGCTTTGAATAATTTCCACAAGTAATGTGCAATTTATATAGTCAAATGCATACCTTTGTCATTCATAGAGAGGTTACTAAGGCATGTCTTCACTTGGTAGAATGATATGGTTGCTATGGTATAGAAAGATGAATACGACTGCTATGGTATATAAGGATTGTTTTAAGCAAGCATATCATTCTACCACTCGACTGGAGTACAATAACGAGCAGCATGGACAAGAAAAGCACACTATTTTTGGTATGATCTCAAGGCATTTTTAGGTAACCTAAGATATCTAACACTCATAAGTGGTTGCATTTTATGCTCTATACCACTTCTCACATTTGGCAACATAGTATATATACATTGTGTATATAAGCTCAGTCAAAGTAGTTAATGTTGTACTACTTGAAATGCACCAATTTTTCATGCTTGCCAACTTTGCATAGACTTTTTCACACTCATGAATGGTTGCGTTTTATGCTTCGTACCATTCCTCACCTTTTGCATAGCTCATTGGCTATCCTCTCAATCCTTTAAACTCTCAAAACAATAGCCTCATCCTTTATTGATCAATACCTCAAGTATTATGGCTATAGTTTCCTCTATATCCTATCTTTCTTCCATGCTTCAAAAGACTATTAAAAACACTAATAGCATTTTTTCATACTCATGCATAAGAACTTAGAAATTAATCTACTTATAACATTAGCATAACATAAAATAATTGTTGGAAATATGGCATAAGTGATAATGATGTGCATTATCAACTTTAGGCTTAATTATAATATGGAAAAGCTGTGATTTGAATAACATAAAATAGGTCATTGTATTCTACGCTTCGAGAGCTTTCCAATGATATATTATACGCTTAAAACTGATTAACGGTGATTGAGAAATTGTAGTATAAAGTTTGGACATCTGTCAAATTTTAGACCCTAAATCGGTGATTTGGTACTGAAAAAATATTGATATGTAATATTTTTTTTCACCAGATTTTTATTTGAGATTAATGGATTTTTAATCTCTTAATCAACATTTTTTCTCATAACATCCATGGTTAATGACCATAAAGGTATGGTTACAAATGTTAATGGCCATAAAGGTGTGGTTACAAAGGTTAATGCCCTTTAAACCCCATTAAGCCAAGTTAATGCCATTCGTCCTATAAATACCATATTCTTGTAGCCTTCTCACAAACACTTTTCTTCACTCTTTCACTCTTGAAAAAATCTAGCTGGTATTTGTGCTTGTTTACTTTGTGATTTATTTTCTGTTTTCATACTAAAAATATCTCTCAAAGTTTTCATTCCTTTTACAAGAAGGCTACTTAGATTTAGGTTCTTGTGAATTGCTCTTCATACGTTAGAGTTTGACTAACGATTGCGGTTGTATCCAGGGAGACAAATTCACTTGTAGAGGACGAATAATTGTCTTAAGGAAACTGAGTTTCAGGCTTCCGCAATAAGCTTCTTCTTCGGTAAAAGGTTTAAGTATTATTATATTATAATTGTTACATTTCTATATCTTTGATAATCATATTGTAATCTGTACATATTCTTAATGAAGTATAGTATTGTTTATTTTATTCAATACCGCTACTAATAAAGTTCTGACAATAATGACTATATAAGGCTTACCCACTCATATTGCGTGAAATTGTACTCTAAAACTCCACTCGATTGCTTTGAATACGACTTACCACTCATCTTAGTTATATAAAATCACTATAGACTAGAAAGAAAAATTTTAGTCTTCCTTAAAAAAAAGTTAGTAAAGATAGGGTATAAACAATCACTTCAAAATATATTCTCCATCGGTTTCTATATTTTTATAAAACACACAATACGATTTTTTCATTTTCTTATTAACAACACATGTGAAAATGAAAAAATTAGGCACAATACGATCCTCCCCCACACTCAAAGTACACAATGTCCTTATTGTATAGAGTCACACCAAGCTAATCTTGAAAAGAAAAGAGTAGACTAATCCTAAAACACACAAAAATAAATAAAGAAAGAAAATTATAGGTAGAAGAAATAAGAACCCGATTCTATTAACCCAAACTTGATTGCTACGGACTTGGTGTAAGTGAAATATCTTCCCTTCGGAGATATGCATCAAGCTTCCTTGCTAATGATGTGGTATTCTTGGCAATTTCATAAACATCATTTCTTATTATAGCGACATCCTCACATGCAATATTCATATTGTTGATAAAGTTACGTCTCCATTCCATATTTGATGATGAACCCGATTCTTTTATTGTATCCTCCTCTTCTACACTCTCTTCTTGATCACAGTTCGATTGAGAACGAGTTACTCTTTTTGAACTTTGAGAAAAGAATTTATTAATTCTATCATCATAGGAAACAAATTTGTATAATCTATTTCCTGCCTTGTAAGTCAATCCAGCCCTTTTTAAATAAGCTCCATACACGAAGTTGAACTTAGTACTAGGATCAAAATAAATAGGAAAATTTCCTCTTGCAGCTAGTATGATGCCCGTATTTAAATTGGCACCCCCAATCCTTATACTCTTGTTTATCGATAACCCAGTCAAAGAATCCGAAATCATTGAAGGTATGTTGATCGATAACCCATCAATTGCATATTCCAAAGTCAACAATTCCCTTTGTTGAACCTTGGTTGTTTCATATTTGAACAAAATACTTTGAGAAATGTATTTGTGCAAATATAAACTTGCTTCGTAAGTGAACAATTTGTTGGATGAATTCTTCAGATCGTAATTATCTAATCCCGTTAATAGACTCCAAATCCCCCTTTGAGTCAAAGTGATCATCGTCAAAATAGCTTCTTTTTAAAGCCAAACCAATCACATAAATTCAAACTCAAATTCTTCTCCTTGATTTCGAAATTCAACTATATCCCTGTATTTTGTACTATACTTAGAAGTTGTCAAGAATTCAAAAACCCAATCCATATTCGTCAGAAAACGTAAATCCTTAAACTTTCCTAAACCCAGAGAATCTAGATATTCCTCCATTTCTTCTAAAATATCGGACTTCGCACAAAAAGTTAAATCATAATAACGCATACCTTGTACCTTTGCATCCTTGATTCGTAAATATGCTTCCCATTCTTTATTGTCATAGATTGGAAAGGACAGTTGTATCTTCTTGATAATTGGTTCTCTTCTTCTTTCCTTTTGATTGCATTGTTGTATAAAAATTATCTTAAATGGTGTTTAATGAGAAATTTCTTTTCAAAAAGGCAGTTAGTGACTTAAATGGTGAATAAATACCAAATTAAAAGAGTAAAAACTGATAAACATAGGATTATACCTGTTGGAAATCAAAATATAGCTGTTGTTGGCAATTTTGAACCTCACAAATCAGTTTTTCAAACTTCTATACGTTTTGAAAAATTGCTGCAAATTACCATGTCGCGATCGTGAGATGCGAATTTCAGAAATAGTTTATTTTGAGGAATTAAGACACGAGCGCGACATGTAATCGCGATCGGGAATTTCACAAAACAATCCTTTTTCCTCTAAAGCTCGTAAAAATCTTTTATGAAAAACTTAAAAGGCTTATGCTCTCCCATGCCCCCCAACTTGAGCGAAAATACCTTTCATACCCCCAAACTTTCAAAAGGTTCTCCGAACTACCCCAACTTCCAAAAAGTGCACCTCCGTGCTACCTTAAGCTGACGTGGTAGCTGATGTGTTTGGGTTTGACCAAAGGGGCACGTGTTTGACTTTCAAATGTATAAAAAAATAAAAAAAATTAATATTTTATTAAAAAAATCATAAAAAAATCTCTAAATACTTTTTGTATTGTAAAATGACCATCTTCCTCCTTTCGAGCCCTACAAAAAATATTTTTTGAAAAATTTTTGCACCAAATTTATTTTCTTTATTTTCTAGGTATTCCATAATTTTTTTTTACGAAACTGGACCCCGAAACGTATTTTCACATTTTCGCACCCTTCCAAAAACATTTTTGAAAAATTCTTGGACCAAATTTATTTTCTTTATTTTTTGGATATTTCATAATTTTTTGGAATTTTTTTATTTTTTACGAAATCGGACCCCGAAATGTATTTTCACATTTTCGGTTTCCAAAAACATTTTTTGAAAAATTCTTGCACCAAATTTATTTTCCGGATATTCTATAATATTTTGGGATTTTTTTTATTTTTAAAAACCGGACCCCGAAATATATTTTCACATTTTTGGACCATTCCAAATTTTTTTTGAAAATTTTTTGCACAAAACTTATTTTCTTTATTTTTCAGATATTCCCTAATTTTTTTGGTATTTTTTTATTTTTTACGAAACCGGACCCCAAAATGTATTTCACATTTTTGGGCCTTTCTAAAAACATTTTTTGAAAAATTATTCCATCAAATTTATTTTCTTTATTTTTCGGATATTGCATAATTTTTTGAGATTTTTTTTATTTTTTATGAAACCGGACCCCGAAACGTATTTTCACATTTCCGAGCCCTTCAAAAAACTTTTTTTGAAAAATTCTTGCACCAAATTTATTTTCTTTATTTTTCGGATATTCTATAATTTTTTGGATTTTTTTTATTTTTTACAAAATCGAATCCCGAAACGTATTTTCGCATTTTCGGGCCTTTCCAAAATCATTTTTTGAAAATTTATTGCACCAAATTTAAGTTCTTTATTTTTGAGATATTCCATAATTTTTTGGGATTTTTCGATTTTGTACGAAACCGGGCCCCGAAATGAATTTTCATATTTTCAGGCCCTTCCATAAACATTTTCTAATAATTTCCTCCGCCAAATTTATTTTCTTTATATAATAAAAGTTATAGGGGACTTAAATGAATTTTGTCAAGGTTTGTTTTGAAATCCATTGTAGAAGATGATGTTTTTTGTTGAATTAAAATTATAGGGAGTTAAAAGAAGTTTTGTCCAGATTTTTTTTGAAATTTTGTTAGTTTATGCCACGTGGCATTATGTCATTAGTTTGAATTTTCGACATTTATGGTGTTTTTGATTAAATTAAAATTACATATAAAAGTTGTGTAGAAAATTGTATTATTGTAAGGAAAAGATTGATAGGGATTTTAATGAAATTTTTCTAGGGATATTTTAAAACTTTTACAATATGAATGACATGTGTCAAGTAAAGATTGGTTTGAATTAAATTCAAATTAATAAATTTATTGTAGAAATGGTCTTTTGATTGAGTTAAAATTATAGGGACTTAAAAGAATTTTTTTCAAAGGTTCTTTTTGAAATTTTTTAGTTTCTGCTACGTGTCGTTATCTTATTGGTTTGACTTTTCCAAATTTGTCAACTTTGCAGTGAGTGAAATGCACTCTCCCAGCTGAGAGTGTGCTAGTGAGTATGAGGTAGCATAAAGACACACTTTTTAAAAGTTGGGGTAGTTCGGATGACCTTTCGAAAGTTGGAGGATATGAAAGGTGTTTTCGCTCAAGTTGGAGGGCATGGATGAGCATTAAGCCAACTTAAAAATATATAAATATTTTTCTTTTATATATATATGAGGTAAAGAAAACGTACCTTAGCCAAAGGAAAAAGGTGTTTCCTTTGTACTTGGGTTGACATTATCCATCTTAATAGCTTCTTGAATGCATGGATCAATCAAATCTAACTTCATGCATACATCTTCATCCATCAGATATTGTTTGGTGTTTTCCATATTGAATTCCATAGTTTCCTCTCCAATGCTGTGATGGGTCGTGGTCGAAATTATGTGGATTTACCTTAGCGCCTTGCAGCGGAGTCCACTGAGGGTTTGTTTGGTTTAAGCGTGATGAAACCATTTAGTTCAAGTTTGTACATTTTAACCAATTTTAATGAATAAAAGAATCAAGACCCAAATCTCGATACAAATGATAGAGTCGCTACCTGAGTTGTCTACTTGGGAAAGAGTTTTGGTACGGTTCCCATTGGGCGAGAGACACATACCTTTTGAATTAGAGATTTAGGTATCGGATGAGTCACTTATTTCTCATTTAATTAATTCAAAATTACATTCATCCGGTAAAACCATCTTCTTTTCATCATTTGGGGAATTATTACAGAAGTCTTATTTTTCTACACTCTTTCACACTCGATACAGGCTTTCAACAGTTTACAATAAGGCGCAAATAATGAAGGGGAATATAAATTACAACCGAGGAAAATTGGGGAATTGCAAGGGAACCTATACATTTGTTCTAAGTTATAAAATAAAATAAATAAATTCGCCTGCATCCACAAAGATTAACACAATTTACGGAACATCATAAGTCAACATTTTGTTCAGAAAAATGTGATTATGTTAGCATGGTGGCTTTGCGATCAATAGTGCCCGGACGGTTTCTAGGATAGAAAAGAAATAACGGGTCTTCAACGTATTTTGTTATGAAAACAAATTTTTAACTTTTTTTGAGTTAATTTACCAGATTATTAATGAAACTGGTCGCATGACAAATGGTGGAGTTAGGTTCATTTTATAGATAAAAGGGAAACTAACATTCTGCCTAGGGGGTTAATACCCGTACGAGTACTAGGGAGTACCTGTAAGAGTCCTATCTGGACCTTAAACAGAACCTTAATTCAGATTTCAAAAAAGCAGATTTATAGAAAAAGAACTAATTAAAAATGGGATTTCCTTCCATATGGGTTTGGCGCACAAATTTAGTATCCCTAGGGACATAAGGGTGCTAACAAGGCCCTTATGGGTCAAGATTAACCCAAATTCAATCAAAAGATAGATCAAGGCAAATAATTGAAAAAAGACAATAAAATAAATAGAAAGTGAGTCTCTTTGAAACTCAAGAGCGTACCTTTACGCCGTGAATCCACTTTGAAGTGATCCTAATGCCGAGAGAGAGTCTAGCCCAAGTAGATGATGAAATGATGGATTTAGGACTGTTTAGGTGAGTGTTTGTGTGGACAAAACCTCCCCCCTATGAGCGGACGAGGCTTTCAGAGTTGGGTCAACTGGGTCAAGTTCGGGTCAAAGCCTCGTCCGCTCATAGGGGGGAGGTTTTGTCCACACAAACACTCACCTAAACAGTCCTAAATCCATCATTTCATCATCTAAAAGCTACTCGTGGGTCATAAATCAAGGCATTACGATCCACTAGGGTTTTATGATTTTATGAAAACAATTTTAAAAAGATCCAAGAACCTGAATCCTTAGATTATAACTCAGAGTCACCACCTAGATCAGCTCTTTCTAGGAATTTGGAATAGCATCATCTCCAAGAAAATAACACTAAACCATGATGCAGATATTTGGGTCTAGACAAACCATTTATTCATTACTTAGCTTATTAAACACGTGTTCCACTACCAACTTTAATTTATTTTATAACATTTATTACCCATGATTAATTTTAAGAAAGGCTTTGAGAAAGAGAATTTATTTAATGCAAAGCATATCGCCTTAATGCAATCATGACATCACAAACATATAATTAAACATGTTGTATATGGCATAAGATATTTCAGAATATATTACAAACAGTTCTAGGAACAGAATACCCATTTGAACCTGCAAATAAACTCGTTAGGGAAAAATATGAATTTTTGGGTATTCTATCCCTAAGGAGATCACGACACCATCATAGGGATCGCGGTACCTTGATCGAAAAAATACAGATCACAGAAACAGAATACACAGACAATTTTTTAGTTCATTAAAATAAAACAAGAGGTTTTAGAAAGTATACCTAAGTGCCTACTTTCCAATCACCGCAAAAGAGCTCTTACCCGCTCAAAATATAAGAAATTGACAAAATTGAATTTAAATAAGTTTTTAGTCTTTAGTTATTACCTTGTGGAGTAGGATTCTTGTTTTTTTAGTTTAGGAGCAATCTTGAAGAAGAGAACCTCGAAGAACCGGAATGAATGAAGGGAGGACTTTTAAACTCCTATAAATAACAAAAAGATAAATCGAGCAAGTTGATTCCTCTCGTTGTTATAAACTAGAATGAATAAAAGTAGAAAACTCGGCAAAACTTTACTAATTCACCAAGGAATTTTGAGAGTATTTTAGAATATTGAGTTATTGTTGTATGTTTTTCGGGTGTTTGGGGTTCTATTTATAGAGTTCTTGCCACTAAAAACGGGTAAAAAAATCAAATCTCAACTGAAGAGGAAAATGAATTTAATTCAGAAAATATTTTTCCTTAAGAATCGATCACGGTACCGTTATTGGGATCACGATGCCGTGATTCATGGGTTTTAGAACATGAAATTTGGATTTGAGGCGGTAAACTAAATTGGGAAAGAATCGATCATGGTACCCCAATCGTAGATCACGGTATAATCACGGTACCCTAATCAATTGGGGTAGAGTGAGAAACTCAACTTTTTGGCTCTTTAAAAGGGATAGGATTTTGTTCTTTGAGACCCACTTTCGTAAATTAACTCATGAACCTAAAATGCAAGAATATCTAAGGTAAAATATAAACCTTTCATCATTGACTACCGGGCCATCAAAATTCCGTGCTAACAGACTGCCCCTCACAGGACATAAAGACCGGGGTCTTAAATGTTCGTGTGACCAGAATGAACAGAATAGAGTTAAGGAATACTTACCTGTTGATCTAAAACATAATCATTTCTTAATTGACTTTTGTCAGAAACAAAAATTTTTGCCCCTTCAATTAAGAATGATTATGTGAAGAAGAACTACTAGCCGCTCGAACTTCTTTGACTTGTGGGGATGGTTTAAATCTTATTCATCTCGGGGTGATCTAAGTCACTTCATCGCAATAAATAAGCCTATTTAATAACTCTACTGGAGAAAGCAAGGTCATTGAAGTTGATTCAACTTCTAGGAGTGATTTCTGCTTCACCGCAAAGAAATCTGGTGCTTAAGATTATTTTATCTCAAAAGGGTCCTGATACTCAAGATTATCTCAACCTAAATCATTTTTTATGCTCAAGATTATTTCATCTCGAATTGGTTTTGATGCTCAAGATTATTTCATCTCAAACTGGTTTTTAGCTTTCCAAGAGTGATGTCTGCTCCACTACAAAGGAATGAGAGGTGCTCGGGATTATTTAATCTCGAGTTGGTTTTTTAGCTTCTTAAGAGTGATGTCTGCTCCACTGTGAAGGAATGAGAGGTTCTCGAGATTATTTTATCTCTAATTGGTTTTTTAGCTTCTTGAGAGTGATGTCTGCTCCACTGCAAAGGAATGAGGGGCCTCAGGATTATTTCATCTTGAAGTGGTTTTTAGCTTCCCAAGAGTGATGTCTGCTCCACTGTGAAGGAATGAGAGGTTCTTGGAATTATTTCTTCTCGAAATGGTTTTTACCTTCCCAAGAGCGATGTCTACTCCACTGCAAAGGAATGAGAGGTGCTCGAGATTACTTCATCTCGAATTGGTTTTTTAGCTAGTTTCTATTCGGGATAGAAAGATTGGTTAAATTGTTTGTTGGGGATTTCCAAGCTATCAGGATTCTGAGATTATAATCTTATTTGAATTTAAGCCATCTGTAGGGGAAAAATTGGATTATTTGATCATCAACTAGGGATTAACCAAAACTCTACTTGATTGGAAAAGGACTGGATTATCTTGTGGGGATAAAATAGCTATTGGAACATTTATTGGTTGAAGAACCTTGTTGAGGAATCTTCTGGTCATGAGAAATTAGTCCTTGTTGAATTGCCCCTTTGAATAAAGGGAAAATACTTGTTTTGGTGAAATGGATCACAGTACCGTGATCATGATTGTGATGGCGTGATTCTTGATTACGGTACCATGATCGATGAGAAACCATAACTTATAAAAGGCCAACTTTCCAGATTCAGACGCTTCTTTTTAAAAAAAACGCAAACAAAGCTCTTCTTCTACTTTTTTCTGATTTCTTCGATCTTTGACCTAGATTTCAACATGTTTCATATAGCTGGGAGTAGGGGTGTGCAGAACCGAACTGGAACTAAAACCTAAAATGAAATCGAATAAAAATAACTGAACTGAACAAAACCAAATTTATTTCTATTCGGTTTTGGTTTTTAAAATTCTTAAAATTCTGGTTTCGATTTTCTCCACAAAAATCGAAATAAAATCGAATCAAACCGAATAAATTAATAAATATTAATATTGACGATAT
Source organism: Euphorbia pulcherrima (assembly GCA_947683365.1). NCBI lineage: Eukaryota > Viridiplantae > Streptophyta > Magnoliopsida > Malpighiales > Euphorbiaceae > Euphorbia > Euphorbia pulcherrima. The sequence continues at coordinate 49,936,919 of CANTUS010000014.1, forward strand.
ACAACACACTAATTAGTAAACAATAATAACAAATATGAGATTTTAACTTAAGTAATCTCAATTTTGAAAGAATGTTTTTACTTTACAACTTTAGGAATATGACTCATTCAATAATTCATTATATGCATGTCATACTACTTGAATTAATATTTTTTATCTATCAATATTTATATTTATTATTGTAAATATAAATTTCAAAGTCTAAATACTATCAAATTTAACACATATCAAGATGAACTTACTTTAAGTCTCTCTCATATAACCCTAAAATGAAAAAATAAATTATAAATTATTTTATAAATTATAGAGTTTGAGCAATTCGGTTATAACCGAACTGAATTGAATTCGAACAGAATCATATTCGGTTTGGTTTACACCAAATCGAACTATATTTGGTTCGGTTTTGGTTCTTATATTTTTACTAATTTGGGTTTTGGTTCAGGTCGGTTCGGTTCAATTTTAGGACCAAACCAACCTTTGCTCACCCCTAGCTGGGAGAGAGAATGCATAAGCCATTGTACAGGCTGAGTTGACCCCGATTCCACAGACTTATCGCTTTCAATTAGATGTCGGGAGAGCTTATTGCCTCGATTTCGACGAGAAGCACTTGGAGCTTAAAAGAGGCTAAGAACCGAGTCTTAACCACCGTTACCTACACCAAGCATCTTATAGATCGATTAGCAGTTTTAGATCACTCTTTTAGATCTTGATTTTAATTTAGAATAATTTAAACCTAGAATTAGAACTCAAAATTAGATGAAATTGTATATGCATGTCTTGGTTGGATTTAGGGTTTAGAAAATTGTTTTCGATTGATTAAAACTTCCAAAATAACATGTATTAGGCCTGGATTCGTTGATTTTTGATGATTTTTAGGAGAGAACATAATTTGAATATGATTTTAGCGCCGTATCACAGTCGTATTTTGGATTTTTGTATTTTTTTGGATTTTGCTGAGCTTGAGGGCCAAGGGCCCTAAGACTTCCGTTTAGGCTCTCACTATGCTGATTGAGTAGTGGTCTGATGTGACACATACTTTCCACCTCCCGATGGGCGAGATGACGATCACTCCATCAGACATGGTGGCTATGACAAGGCTACCTTTTGTTGGAACTACCGTACACTTTAACGTGTATGCAGACCATTTCTTTTCTGATATCCATGTTCGAGCTCACATGGAGCGATTATTGAGGGTGAGGCCAGATGCTACCCACCTCAAGTATAAAAAGCTAAAGAAGTTTTGGCTGGCCTAGAGGGATTTGATTGATGATCAACGAGATCAGCATGCCGAGATTTTATTCTCACACTCTAGACTACGGTCCTCTACCCATGGGGATCTATTAGCATGCATTATCACCTACTTTTAGCTCTTGAGGACTTCGCTTAGGTCCTAACACTGATTCGGTGCAGAGCTGCTCCTAGCCAGTTATATTTTGGGCTAGATGTCTGTGCCCAAGGAGATGAGAGGGAGGTGAAGGCTAGTCATCTCTTCATTCAGGTACATTCATCGCTTCATGGCTTCTTTCACTTATATTGTTCGAGCTTTTCTTTCTCTATTGCTTTTGAATCGATTTTACTTTGATGGCTTCTTGTCATGTTCTTTCACAGATATGGGCCTTTGAGCATGTCCTCCTTCCTATGCCTATAAAGATGGGGGATGCTGCCGAGGATGCCCCCATGCTCAACAAGTGGACGTAGAGTTGGTCTGTGGTGACCGGGGGATCTACCGACTTGAGGCAAATTTTAAGGAGCCTCACCTTTGAGTAGGTAGACTTTTTACTACACTTTGAACACAAACATTAGTGGAAACTATATTTACTCGATTTAAGTGATTTACCCAAATTATGAGGAGCCTCACCTGGGAGGGTACTGCTCACTGGGCTGTAGTCCAGGCCGCGCAGACTACTTATGATGATAGGTGCTTCCTCTTGGAGTGCCCCACTTGCATCGAGTGGTATCTAGGAGAGAGGGTGCAAGGCCTTCGGACTATGGCCATGCTGGCTTTAAGGTTGGTTCCCCGTGCTCCTCCGATGGATCTTTTCTATCCACACCACTTACAGGCTGCTAAGCGACCCATTATCGATGATGGGAAAAGATATGTAGTTGATTCAATCAAGGGCTCATATCTCGAGTTCATGGGCCAACTAATTCCCTACCCTACTCCTTTGGTCCGTTTAGCTGGGCTTTTCAAGTATATTTTGGCTTTGGTGTTTAATTTTGGATTTTGCAATAATTTTTCATGCATGATTCTGAACTTCATGTCTTTGAATTTAGGACCTCTCTCGCAAGAGGAGACACAAGGCTTCGAGCAACAACATGGGTGGCATGGAGGAGATTCTAGTGGCTACTACAACTTCGATGGCTTTGGCCTAGGCACCGGCTTAGCCAATGGGTTTTGTGGAGGGCCATTTATAAACTACCCTTGATACCACTTTTATCATTATGATGGGAGTTGGTAGGCGGGTGACTCTGCACTTGATCCCTTCCATCCATCATTTGGACTTTGCCCCAGCTGATGCTACGTATGTGAGTTTTCTCCTTCTTGATCCCCTTTGTATATTTTTTCTTAAATGTTTGAGATTTTTGTTTTCTGAATGAAGATTTACATTTACAGATCCATAAGCTTAGGTAGAGCAGATTACTAGGGGATATCAGTCTCTTGATGATGTTCTGAGGACTTAGACGATTCTCATAGAGGTATGTACTTGTCTTGTGTGATTATACATATATAATGCATGCAATGTGAATGCTCCTAGTTAAAATTTTTAGGACTAATGCACTATATATGTTTATGTAGACTGCTTTGCATGAGATTAAGGAGCAACAGGTAGCTGCGAAGCATTAAGTTAGGGCATGCACTACGAGAGCTATATCGGTAGAGGCGGAGGTGTAGGATGCCATCGTTCGAGCTGAGAGGGCTGAGGCCGAGGTACTGAGGTCGAGGGAGTCACACTTCAAATAGAGGAATGATCAGGGACTTCCAGAGGTGTTAGAGGCTTCTTCGAATAGCTTGGGGACTAACAATGAGGTGGAGGGTGATGATGACCGCTTTGATTCGGATTAGGATTTTACTTTCCTTCTTTTTGAACATTTGGACAAATTTTGACTTGTAAATATATATTTTCCATATATTACAAATTTTTGCCTTCAATTTGTTGCTTTATTGTCAATGAATTTAGTGATTTTTTTGCTTAAAATCGGGTAATTTTTGAATTGATCGTGGTACCCCAATTGATTGGCCATGAATTAAAGGGTTTAGAGAACATGAATCAAGAATTGATCATGGTACCACTATCTAGATCATGGTACCGTGATCTACTATAATTTGTAGCTTTTTATTGTGTTTCCCTTTATGTTTTGCTGATTATGGCTTCATTTGGTGCTAGGCTTTGGGATTTTCTGATTCATCTGAGGAAGCAGGATTAGGATATGCTGAAACCTTTTCGATTATGGAATCTGAGGTTCTATATTGGTCGTTCAGTAAATATCCTATTGGTTTAAGCTACTTGTACTTTATGGGATCCTGTCGACTGAGTGTTTCTCTTTGGGAATATGGAGCTATGCCTATTATTCGAGGAGTTTAGTGCCATCTTAGGAGTACCATCTACGAGGCGCGTTGAGATAGCTATTCTTACTTTCATTTTTTGGGCTACTGTGGATTTGATAGGGCTTTTTAGCTTGGATTCGGTTGATGCTCTTCTGACTTATGCCCCTGTGGCATTCGAATTTCATCTGGAGATACTGCTAGAGTGGTGTATGAGTGCTCCTAGGACTCACTTGGCCTGGCCTTCGATGGTAGTTGTACTACTGATGAGCTAGTACGTCTGTGGGGTGGAGCAAGGTGTTGCGCCTTTTCATCTACTTTCAGTTATTGATAAGTTAGCCAAAGGATCATCACCGATTATCATTGCAATAGCTAAGACACTTCTTCACTTAGACGCTGCTTCTCAGGATATGGACTTGATCGTGGACTATTTCACTTCTTCAGGTAACGATTGAACTATCATTTTCATTGTTTTGACTAAATAAACCATACTGACATGTCTTTTCAGGTGTGGATTCTTGAGAAGTGGGCATTGATTGCTCCTCCTGCCAACTCTAGCAAGTACAACCCTTCTCACTTTATTACTCATGCCACTACTACTTTCGATCATCGAGGATCTTGACTTAGCTGAGTGGACTAGGATTTTGCAGGCATATTGTAAGAGTCAGATCTGCTGGGTTTGCCCATGGTGGAAGATTTCTGATGTGATGACTAAGATATGGTCTGGTGGAGTTCAGTTGCTTGGATTATGGATGTTGACTTCTTATTCACCTTTAAGATTATATAGGCAGTATGGGGATACTCAACACATTCCTACTTCCTTCAGTGTTACTGAGCCGGCTGTGTACCCATCTGATTGTCATTCCATTATTATTGAGAAGTGGGCCGCTACTGCCCATTTAGGATTCTAAGGTATCATCACCGAAGGATTGTCAAGACTGATGAGTTTTGCAGAGGATGGATTACTGCTATATGAGTTTTGCCCACTCGTAAGGAGAGACAGACTACTAGTATTGACTGGAGTTATCACTCGAGACGAGCTGCATCGGTTCCTATTGGGGGGAAGAGGAGACATTTAGCATGATGATGTGATGGTATGTGTTAGATTGAGCTTTTTAGTTCTTATTTTTGCATAAGGAGTTACATTTGGATATTTTTCTCGACCTATCGAACTTTTGTGTCTTAACTTTTTCCTGGATCGCCCTTTTTGGGTTTTCAACCCAGCAGACTTTTTCTTTCTTTTTTTTTTATTTTTCGGCTTTTGCATAGACCTATATGTTTTCAGTCTATCGGAATATTTTTCCTTTTTCTTGCTCAATGAATTTTTCTGAATTTTATTGAGATCATTGCTCATGAGTAAAATATAGGAAACAAATGCATTTTACCTACTTGTATCCCCATCACGCATTCAGGCAACATACATTCATAAGACATAAATCATAAGATTTAGCAAGAATGATGTTTTTATTGATTGATTTTAAATTGTTACAACTGTTGGTATATATTGCAATTGAAACATCTCCCATTGTTAGCTACCCTATGAAGGTTTTGTAGCTAACGATTCTCATTTATTTTATTTCTTAATTTTTACTCGAACCCCTCACATAACTTTGACAAACTTTATTTATGCCTTAACTTTTGCTCGACCCTCCCTTTTTGGGTTTTCGAATCGACATGCTACCCTAACTTTTGCCCAATCTTCCCTTTTTGGGTTTTCAAATTGGCGGGCTTCATTCTTTATTTTCTTTTTTTACACATGGTAGTGCTTGAGCTTGTCCTGGTTGACGGGGTTTACAAACTTGTTGCCATCCATATCCATGATCTTGATTGCTCCTTTGCCTAGGATCTTCTTGATTATGTAGGGTCCTTCCTAATTTGGTCAGAATATGCCCCTAGTGTCGGTGTTGACTTGTCTTAGCTATTTAAGGACTAAATATCCTACTTTGAGTAGTTCCTTTAGCTGCTGTGAGCATGGGATTTTGCAGTCCCTCTCGTGACATATTGATGATGTATATTCAATTTTAATCCTCGATATAAAAATTCTTTTCGAATTTTTATTACGATATAAAATTCTTTAGGAATTTCATTTTCAGAAAAATCTAGTTCGGCGTATCCGATAACGTGTATGGTGGGAGTTTGAATCGATGATTTGTACCCAAAAATTAATTTAGTCCTAAACACCCTAAAAAATTCAAAAATAACCCTAATTACCCAAAAATCCCGCTTAAACACCTTTTGAGTGGATTTGACACCTTTTCACCTTTTTAGGCTAGGTCATGCCTTGCTTTTCAGACCCAGTAGAGTGTGAAGCCGCTCGCGGCTTTATTAATACCGCCGGTGGTATCATCCATGCCACCGGCGGTCTGACTTTCGCAAGCAGACAACTTTTCATCGTGCTTTACTCGATACCCGCCGGATAATTAAGAAAAGTCAATTTCTTTCTGATTTTAGCCTATATAAGGCCTATTTCCAGACATTTTTGGGAGGTTGGCAAGTAAAAACTTGAATTTTAGAGAGAAATTTAGGGGAATTTTAGTGAGATAAGGTGAAGAAAAGGTAAGAAAAGAGGAATTACTCCATCTTTTCTTGGTTTTTCTTTGTTGAACTCTTTTAGAATTAACTTAAAATCAGTAGAACTTAAGTTTAAAATCAATATTAATAGGATTTAGCGACTTAAATCTTAGTTCACTACCCAAATCATCACTTTGAGTTCCCTAGAGGTGTCATTTGGATCACGAAGAGGTGGATTCACGGTCCCGAGGTAAAAAATCTGAGTTTCATAGCTCTTTGGCATATTATTGTTGTGTTTATTTTCTGTTTTATGCTAAGTCTTGGGTTTTCGGTCATTTATTGACTGTTAATTGCTACTACTGCAAGAAGCAAAAATCATCGATGACAAGTGAAGCCTCCGACGATATCATTCATATCGCCAGCGACATCAATGATACCTCCAGAGGCTTCCTTTGTCACTAACGGCTTTATTTTCTTGTGGGACCCTTTTTTTATAGTACCCAAAATGTTATTTTGCAGGCTTGTGTAAGTGAAATCGCCAGCGACATCAATGATGCCGCCGGCGGCTTCACTCATACCGCCCGCGGTATGGCATCCTAGACAGCAGATTTATTTTAGTTTTATTTTTGACCTATTTTAATTTCTAAAGCTAGGATGTCCAGTGCAACGATGGGAGTCTAGAACTCCCCGAAAACAGTCCTCACCCTATAACATGTGGCATTTTCACTAATAATTTGGTTAAAACAACAAATTGTGTCTAAAATGTAAATAAAATGAGATTTTCTCACAAACGCCGTTCAAACACCATTTTTAGCCATTCAACCGGGCTCCATAAAATATTAAATATGCCATGGTCATGCTAACTCGAGTCTTGTTTGGTTTACTAATTATGCATGCTACTTGATATACCTCGTATAACGTGCCATATCTGTGCTAACCCTTTCATGCAGGTAGATTTAGGATAGATGTATGTTAGGCCTTCGGGTATTTTGTTTTATGTTTAGAAAAATGTATAGGATTTGGAAAGCCATGTAATTATTCTTTTAATTTTTGCACTTATTTGGGATGACTGTAATAACTTATTTACCGATTTTGAATGCTTGCTAAATAATGCGCTAATATAACATAATCAAAAACACAATAAATAGGGTGGATTAAAACTGAATAAGAAAGAAGGAAACTTTTAACTTGGCCAATGTAAAATAGATAGCATCATCCGAACTTGGAATCTCCACTTAAGGTATGGTCTACTACCCGGTGGGAAAATTGTACCTAAATTTCTCAGTTGAGCTGAATCGGGTAACGACTCTATTTTAAGTACTGGGTTTTGATCTCTTATCTTTTGAATATTAAAATATGCAAAACCATTCTCTACCATCATCACGCTCATCATATTTACTTTTAAGAGGTCGGTCCTCCGGCCCGACTTCACAGCTATCCAAAATGTCATCCGCTCACAGTGGCGACTTTGTTGCGGGCAGATCTCTTTAAACTTGAAACTTAAAATTTTCAGTAAGTTTAAAAGATTTAGATGATGTATTGAAATCATTGGCCAAATTAAAACTTCGTTCTTTCTTATGATGTTTTATCCTACGCGTGAAGACTAGTTTATGTTACAAGGTTAGGATGCCCCATTTTACCCGAGAAGCTCACAAAAGTATCACTCATCCCCTGTTTGGAATTGAGGATGCCTAGTGGGTGGATCACTAGTTTCAAACAACATGTGAAATCCTGCGGTCACACTTATTTAGGGAGTGGTTGAGTAATGTGGAATCAAGGTAAAGGAGAACCTTCTACATTAACAAACCTATACTAAGCCACGCTAGAAAAGCCATCGTAGTTATTTTCCCTTAGGAACCAAAATAATAAAAAATAAATGGGACGCACTTCTTTGCCATTTGTTGGCATTAAAGTTAACCCCTATCCTTTTTTAAAAGCGTTACGCATGAGTCATAAGGTCAGAAGAGGGACGCTTTGTATACTATATGCTATGTGCTCATGCATTGCCCATGCATAGGTTTCAAGGACCAGCTGTCCTAAACAACTTACCCTTACCAATCTCCATTCGTGGAAGAGGTTTAACAACATTCATAGGACTTCTTTTGTATCTCCATTGAGTCATAACAAATCACCATGTGTGATGTGAGGTACAAACGTCCTCTGTATGTTGGAGGGATAAGATTTTGCATCATCGCTACCCACATTTACATGCAGCCATATGAGTAATCATGTCACACATCGATTATTAGACAAAAAATCATTCATACCATCCATGGCATTACACAATCCACGTATGATCTAATCCGCTACCCACCATTTTAGCTAGGAGGAGACAAAATTATCATCACACCCCAGTTTGGAGAAGGCCTGAGCATCATTTGATTCATCGTTCTCTCACCTCGGTAGTCACCACGGAGATTGAAGGAGTTCCATACACCGATTCTAGTGAGGAGTTAGATTCAGAGCAGATTCACTTAGGCTAGAATTCCTCTCACCCAGCCATGTGTTTCTCGAACAACAAACATAACATCCCCCCGATTGAGGATCAGTTAGGCCCAACTCCCACCTTGGGAGCGGGATCTCAGCCACCTCTTGGTTTTGACTTCACCAGTGCTATGACCTAATTTCTTAATTCGAATGCATTCTAGGATAGGCTTTAGGCCTCCATGCAAGCTATTGTTCAAGCAGCCGTCAGGCAAGCTCTAGAAGACAAGAACTCAGACTGGGTTTTTAAATTAGATATGCAATCTCTGTCTTAGAACGGTTCAGCTTAGAATCTATCCGGCCCGACGGAGGCAAGATCAGTTCTGCCTACTTTTCACCCGACACCATCAACTCAGCCCATGGAAGGTCCGTTCGAATTTGGGTAAGATTTTGCTTTTCTACAAACCTCAAAACCCCATCAATCATCCCTTATGTTACTTAGAATTTGAGGCCCTAAGCTCAGAGCTTGGTTCCACCTGTGTTTCCCCACCAGTATCTAGCTTCCTCTATCGGACTGGTCCATCCTCTGCCATCTCTCACCCCCCTCAGTTTGTTGCAACATACAGGGGAATAACTTACCCCCAGAATCCCTTCAATAGCCGGCTGGTTACCCGTCCTCACTTAGATATACCTCCACCATCTCCACCTGTTTTAGACCGCGACCAGGTCACACAACCTTTAGGCGTGACACCCGAAGTAGCTACCTTTGTACATTAGATGATGGCCTTTTAAACTAATGACTAGGTCACACAATCTCCAGGCTTGACACCCGAGGCTGAAGCTCTCACCTGCCAGGCGAACAACGACTAGGTCATGCAACCTGCGGGCATGACACCCAAGATTCAAGCCAATATCCATCAAGTGCTAACTGCCAACTCAAGCCAAGGGAAGAAACTCGAGCAGGGTGAAGATTGGGTCCCCGATAAATTCACTATGCCTAATATGGCATGTTATAATGGGTTAGGTGCCCCCGCCTCCTATATTATTATATATGAGCGTATAATGCTAGTAAAGAAGTTGAGTGATAAAATTCTTGCTAAAATTTTTCCATGCTCTCTTCAGGGTCCCTCTCTTGAATGGTATCATACCTTGCCTTATCATATCACCAATCGGAAACTTCTCTCAGAAGCTCTAATTGAATATTATGGCTTCAACTCCATGATGGAAACAACCCTCCAGCACCTTAAAGGAGTCCGCTAGTTGCCTAGTGAAACCTTCAAGCAGTATTTCAACTGATGGATGACAACTCAAGTTTTGATGAAGTCTAAACTCAGCCTTGAAGAGATGATTATCAAGCTCTTAGAAGGAGCACTTCCTGTTTTCCAAAAGGAGATGGCCACTGACTCCTTCCTATCCTGTAAGGATGTTTGTGAGAAAGCTGAGAAAGTCAAGCGCAAGATTAAGCACGAGCAAGCCGAGAAGGTAGGGAAACCATGGTACAGAAATAACAATGATGCTCCATCTATGGCTCCAGCACCCGCTGAACCTAAAGCCCCAGCTACTGTTCAAGCAGTCACTCTAGCCTCGCTGGTAATTGCCGCTATCTAACCTCCTCGTCCTCCTTTTATCTTGGGCAACCCGTACAAGTTGCCACTCAAGATTATTTATAATCACTTGAGGGAAGCCGGTTATGTCCAGTCCCTTCATAAATATAAGCTGCCTAAACCTAAGGACAAAGATAACTTTTGCTCATATCACGTACAAGTGGGCCACAAAACCAATAAGTGTAAGACCCTGCTTTCGACCATCCAGCATTTGGTAAGTGAAGGGAAGATCACCATGATCAATTCCTTGCCAAGTTTTGGGAATAAGATGGGCGCGATCAATTCTGGCTTACCTAAAGCCGCAATCTTTGAGCTAATCACCCAAGGGTAAGTAAGAGGTGATTCAATTCTTGTCATTGGTTCTGGCATCCCATCCAACTTAGTCTTTAATCTAATCAGCCAAGATAATCTAGGCGTTAACTCAGTTTAGGATGTTGGAAGTGGACTCGGCTTTACCTAAGAAGGGAAATCGTAGAGTCCAGCCTATCATGGTTAAGAGAATGAAAACCATGAAGGAGCACTCTTCAGTGTTGATGCCTTTGTTTCAAAGGGGGATTATTCCAATAAGGAGGATGGAATGATCAAGGAGGCCAAGGCAGTGAGCGTTGAGTTATTTAAGGTGGATGATCCTGTGGTCAAGAAGCCAGCTAAGCTGTTTAAAGTAGATCGAAATGAGCCTTTCAGTGTGGAAAAGTATGTGCTGTAAGACCCATCTTTAGATTTCAATGAACCTCCTTATCTTTTTGAGATGCGAGCCACTCATAGCATCTTTCTCGATAATGTTCTTAACATCACTAGGAGTGGCCACGTATAACAGCTTGAGGACTATTATCTCTGCTTGAATAAGGACCCGGTCCTTAAGAGGGTAGGTAGCTCTGTAAGACCTCCCTCTCCTCCTCCTCCTCCTATTCCGACAAGCCTTGAGGTTGATCCCCTTATCACCCAACTCAAGAACACCCAAACGTGCTATAGCATCTGGCTGTTGGTCATTGATTCAGATGGACATCATAGCAGTCCGGTTGATCAACCTAAAAGATACTCCAACCACCTCTATTATTGTGATGTGCGCTAGGGTCAGGGAGGCTATCCTTTTGAGGAAGACACTGTAGATTGTATTAGATGATTTTGATCTTTCGGTCGAAGGTAAGGACCACAACAAGGATCAATTTATCCATATCTAGATTCTTGGTATGACCATACCATGTATCATAGTGGATGATGGCTTTGCCTTGAATCTTTGCCCCCTAAAAGTCCTTCCTCACTTGGGGCTATCAGAGAAAATGCTAGAAATATCCAACACTGTAATCTGTGCTTATGATGACTCAAAGCGCAGTGTGATTGGGGTCTTTGAAGTAGAAATTATTGCTAGAGGGATTACAAGAAAAGTGCAGTTCACCGTGCTTGACATTCCAGGCACTTACTCCTTATTGCTTTTTCAACCTTAGCCCCATGCCCTAGGGGTAGTACCCTCCACTCTTCAATAGAAGGTTAAGTTTATACACAAGAATATGGTGGGAGTGATTGAGGCTGACGCCGCTTTCGTTGTAGCTGTCATAGAAGTCGAGCCTAAGCTAGATGAAGGCCTCCATATTGCTATAATTTGCAAAGAGAGAAATTAACTCCTATTTGGCATAATTATCTCCACCATGGTGTGAGGAAATTGATGAAGTGAGCTGGGTTTGAAATAGGTAAGGGTTGTGGAATGTATGAGGAAGGGATCATTGGGGCCTTAAAACCGAAGGTGCTTGTCCGACTCGCATAGTTAGGGTATAAGCCTAAGAAGATCTATCATCGCGTTCCCTCTATCTATTGTCGCATGGTGACGGTCTGTAAAATTTAAGGCAAGAGGCCTTATAAGGGGGAACCTGAGCCTATTGAGCATAATGGGAAGATATGGCCTTATTTTAAGATATTTAAGGATGTCTATGACTTTGAAGCCGGCTGTATGGTCATTTCTACTGAACTCGAACCCACTGAACCTGTTTCACCTGTGAATGTCATTTCTAATATGGTCAAGGGAAAGGGGAAGATGTACCCTGAGAGTGAGGTTGGGAGAAGTGATGAAGAACTCGTGGATCAGGAAGATGTTGTGGTAGCCATGACTAAGGCTATGGCATCTGATGAAGAAGGGATGGAAGGGTGAGAGAACTTGGGAAGAGGACTCCATGACCGAGATTATGAAAAACCTCTCTAGGACCCTGACCAAGAAAGCCAACCTTTCAAAGGGATCATCTCTCATTGCCGACTAGAAGATAGCGCTGGAACATGACTTAGATGCCATTCTGATGAAGACTACAGAGGATGCTCTACCTGCTGCTGACATCGCCACCGAAGTCCCTCCGCTTGTAGAGAAGGAAAATATGGATGATTTAATTTTTAATATTTTTGATGTATTTAATGCAAACATGTCTCCTATAAGGCCTTAAATTCAATGAATGACTCTCATTTTGCTTACTTATTTGATGTTTTGCCTGATAGATCCATGCATTCATATAACCATACGCATAATGTTTTTGGTATTAGCGATAATTCTTTAAATGAAATAAACCTAAATACTGATGATAACCCCAAAGTTGTAACCATTTCCAATGAATTAACTACTCTTGATGAAAAAAGTGAGATAATAAAAGTGCTTAAAAGACATGATAACGCTTTCTTCTAGTCATACAAAGACATGCCCGAGGTCGATCGTCAGATTGCAGAGCACATAATCCCAACTGATCCTAAGTTTAAACCCATCAAATAGAAGCTCTATCAGTTAAGACTAGAATGGGAAAAGTAAGTTAAGGAAGAGGTTTCAAGGTTAATCGAGGCTCATTTTGTCAAAGTTGTGGAGTACCCTACATGGTTGTCCAACATCGTTCCCATTTTGAAAAAGGATGGTAGGGTCTAATTTTGTGTTGAATTCTTGGATCTCAATAAAGCTTCACCTAAGGATGACTTCCTACTTCCCCACATCAATGTCTTAATTGATAGTGCCACCATGGTAGTTATGTACTCATTTATGGATGGATTCTCGGGTTACAATCAGATTCTTGTGGACATCATCGATAAGGTTAAGACAGCCTTCATCACCGAATGGGGGGTTTATTGATACAAAGTAATGCCGTTTGGGTTAAAAAATACTGGGGCCTCTTACCAATGAGTCGTGACTGCTCTCCTACATGACATGATCCATAAAGAGGTAGACGTGTATGTGGATGATATAATTGTGAAGTCTGCTACCCAAGAAGAGCACTCTGCTATCCTTGACAAATTCATGACTTGTATTGAGAAGTATAATCTTCGCCTGAATCTGAAGAAGTGTGTGTTTGGAGTTACTTAGGAAATTTATTGGGACACATGGTTAGTTAGAAAGGAATTGAGATGGATCCTGATAAGGCCAAAGCCATCAGGGATATGCCTCTGCCAAAAATAGAGAAAGAAGTCCGTTCATTTCTAGGCTCCTTATAGTATGTCAGTCGGTTCATTGCCCATCTCACTACCGTGCATCTTCAAGCTACTAAGGAAATAGCAACCAGTTATATACAACGATCAGTGCTAAGTGGCATTTGATAGAATTAGAGCTTACCTTGTCAACTCGCCCGTTCTAAAACTGCCCACCCTCAGGAAACCTTTGATCCTTTACTTGGCTATTGAAGATTCTTCTGTAAGGGCAATGCTTGTGTAGGAACATGATGACAAACAAGAGCACGTGATCTAATACTTGAGCAAGAAGTTATTGGATTATGAAACCCGGTACTCGATTGTGGAGAAAACGTGCACCACCATAGTTTGGCTCACTAAGAAGCTGTGCCACTACTTTCAATCCTACCGAGTCCAAGATGTGGCTAAGATTAACCCCATAAAGTATCTTTATCAATCCCCTACCCTGGCTGGTAAACTCTCTCATTGGTTATTGCTACTCTTCAAGTTTGACATTGAATATGTGATGAAGAAGAATATTAAGGGGCGGGCCGTTGTAGAATTCTTGGGCAATCAACTTTTTGCCTCTGATTATGTTGAGAACTTAGACTTCCCCAATGAATAACTCACCACTATCACTACCCTCAAGCATGTGTGAACTATGTACTTTTATGGTGCTATGAATAAAAGGGAGAAGGACTTGGAGTCATCATAGTCATACCAGATAACAAAATCATTCCGTTGTCTAAACACTTTTCAATTACCAACAATGGCGCTGAATATGAAGCTTGCATGTTTCGTCTTGAAGCTTTGCTGCAAGTCAGGGCCTAGATGGTGTCTGTCATTGAGGATTTAGCTCTTATCATCCATTAGGTTGTTGGGGATTGGGAAATCAAGGAGGAATCTCTTTGCTCTTACGTCAATGCGGTCCAAAGCTTATCCGAGAAGTTCAATTCTTGTTTGTATCATCATGTACCCCGGGATGAGAACCAAATGGCTGACTCTCTTACCACCCTAGCCTCCTTATAGGAAGGACCCCAGCAACAACCTATTTACCCTTTGGTTCTACTATCGACTAAGATACCCTACCATGCTCAGACAATTCAGCAAGTTCTTGCCGTTTCCACCGAACCCTTTTAGTACTCTGACATCATCCTGTTTCTTCAACATAGACAATCTCCTCTGGATTTCCCTGACTTAGACTGTACCACTCTGCAGCGGCTTATTTTCCAATTCTGGATAGTCAATAATGATCTCTTCAAGCACACCGATAATGGTTTACTACTTCATAGACAGAGGCTCAGCAGGGGATTGATCAGGTCCAAGCCAATGACTGTGGCCCTCATATAAATGTTCTTGCCCTCGCAAAGAAGATACATCGGTTGGGATATTTTTGGCTCACCTTAATGGCTGATTGCATCGCCCAAGTCAAACGATGCCACCAATGCCATATTTATAGAGATTTGCAACATTTACCACCCGTCGAGCTCTATCACCTATCTACTCCTTGGCCATTCTCGGTGTGGGGGATAGATATAATCGGTGAAATTCACCCTTCATCCATAAATGGGCACAAGTTCATTGATATGGCTGTGGACTATTTCTCTAAGTGGGTAGAGGTTGAATCCTACACCAATGTCATCGCCAAGAAGATGGCCAAGTTCATAGAGAAGCTCATATTCGCTCGGTATGGACTTCCGCACCACATAGCCTCAGATAATGGGGTACAGTTTCAAAGGTCAACCGCTAAGATGATTAAAAAGTACGGGATTGAACACCATAGATCTTCTCTGTATAGTATGGGATTAAAAAGTACAGGATTGAAAACTACAAGATTATTAAGGTGGCTAATAAATCGGTGAAGAAGATTCTCTCCAAGATGATTCAAAAGTACGGGATTGAAAAGTACGAGATTACTGAGGTGGCTAATAAATCGGTGAAGAAGATTCTCTCCAAGATGATAGCTAGCTGTAGATATTGGGCTGATAAGTTGGCTTTAGCTATTTAGGGTTACCGCACGAGTATTTGGACCCTAACAGGTCAAATTCCATTCTCCCAGGTCTATGGAATGGAGGCAGTTTTGCCAATTGAGTCTTAAGTGAGTTAGCTATGGGTTGCGTTAGAAGCTAAGCTAAAAGAATCTGAATGGACTAAGGCGAGGTTTGAACAGCTGAACATAATGGATGAGCAGAGGCTAAGGGCTCTAGAAAATCTCCAAATGTATGAACAGTGTATGGCTCGAGCTTACAACAGTAGAGTTAAACACCAGAAATTCCCGGTAAAGGCAGGAGATCTAGTCCTTAAGAAATTGAAACCTTCCACCACATATGTGAGGGGAAAATTCGGACCCAATTGGGAAGGACCGTACGTAATCAAGAAGATGCTCAGTAAAGGGGCAATCAAGCTTATGGATATAGACATGAATGAATTCGTGAATCCTATGAACCAAGACTGGCTTAAGAGTTACCACATCTAACTAAAAGAAATAAATCAGAAAAAAGCAACACAAAAAGAAAAATATTTAATAAATCACCCGCCTTTTAGTCCTTTATCGATCGGGCAAAAATTAGGGTGACACCTGATGATCGGTATTATGCAAACTGGTCATGCAAAAGTTAGGGGATATGACAACCCACTAGGTAAAAAACTCAAAAAGGGTGATCTAGGAAAAATTTAGGGTAAGTGGGAAAAGAGAGAGTGCTTGCTAGAAAATCGATCTAGGCTAGTTAGCACCAGGAGTTAAATCAATGGGAATGGTTACCAACATCATGTACTTTGTTTTGCTTCATCTAATAAAAGTATCTTTTTTGCTAAATCCTAAATGCTTATGTTTATGCGAATATTCATATCCATGCAGTCAAAACAGCTCAAGTAATCAGAATGCAGAGTTCATGTTATCATAATCAATGCGCAATAAAATATAATAAACTAAAGACAAATAATTCTGATAAACTGAAAAGAGCAAGGTCTATGCAAAAGTCAGAATAAGTCTTCTAGATTGAAAACCCAAAAAGGGTGGTCCAATCAAAAGTTAAGACAAGGTTCGATAGATTGAAAACCCTTAGGGATAGTCTATGCAAAATTAAGGACCAAATAAAAATAATAAAATAAGTTCGATAGGTCTTTCACCACGACTAGCCTATGTAAAAGATAGAACTAATAGTAGCACATCTCAAGCCGAACTCCCTACATCATCATCATAGTACCTCGCAATCCTCCACAAGGTGGTCATATGAAAAGGCTTGAATCCTTGCTCAGCTTGCTCCCTCTCCAAGCAGGCCCATGATCGCTCAGCTCGAGTCTACAGGCATCTCGTCTCAATAGGCCATCCCCTGTGGTGATCATCAGTCCCGATGGTCTCCATATGATCATAATCCAGAGTCTCAAAGATAGCCTCTCTCACCCATTTCTCCCAAATATGGCTCACCCATTCAACCTTGTAGACACCGCTGTGATTTTTAGGTAGCTTGGTTGGAACCCTCTGTCGATGACTATACAAATGGCGAAGCCAATATAGGGTGTAGAAAGTAATACTCTGTAGGCCTAGTAGCTGAACACAAGACCCCTAGGACTCCACAACCACATCCTGGATCTTCCACTAAGGGCTAACCCACTATATTTATGAGTCATCATATCCCCTCATGATCGACACCCAGCTGTCAGCCGTCAACTGATCAAAATCCCCCCATATGAGCCCTCTTTCCCTGAGGTGGACGAAAAGTATTTCTTTGGGTTCCCCTGCGGTTCTTATTTTAGCTTGAGCTTCTCTATCAACCACTCCCGAATATCAATTTCAGATGAGAACGAGAAAAAGTGAATAACTGAAGTTGATAAGAGGGGATACCTATAGTAACATGAAGTGATCATAATAAGGGTCGGGTCAATAGAAACGAGATTTATACTTAGCAGGGTCTCTGATAACCCAACAACTATGGGAGAAGCCCTGTCCGACATAGGCCTGATAAGCAAAATCAACCAAAGTGGGGCAACTGGGCCTACTCCGTACATAAATTCAAACATAAGTAATAGTAAAACCATGGGAGGCCAAGCAAGATGGGATCTGGGGGCCCTTCGACACCACTCTAATACCATGCTAAGCTGAAATCCATGTTGGTCAGGCATCCGGGATAAGAAGGGGTCTACTGAGTCCAAATTCCATAGTCCTTTTGGCACACTATCGGTACCAAAGTGGAACTCCGAAATTGCTAGGGGGATAAGCTTCGGGCATGGGATCCCCAAAATGGCGTGAAACTCCTCAAACAAATGGCACAACGTGAATGAAGAAAAGCGAAACACGTGATCCATCCGGTCCCAAAAACTCAACACTGCACGAAGAAACTCAGAGCTAATCGGCTACGAGGCCACATAACAAAATCCCCAAAGCTCGAACTTCTTTAATTTCTTCCAGTCTGTTACCCTCAGGGTTTTTAGAAAGCTCCTTAGCTACTAGTTATGGCTCTCTATGACTAAAATAAGGAAATTGGCTGAAATCTATAATTCTGAAGGTGAACCCGCCGACAGTATGGGTGAAATCGGTGGCGGTATGGATATTGAAGCCGATGACAGTATGAGTTGCAGGCGATGTTGTCTATATTAGTTAGCAAATTTAAATTTTCATGCAGACAGCGACATCAGTGATGCTGCCAGTGGTATGACAATATTTCTTGCAAATTTTAGGCCAATTTTGGCTAGTTCAGACCTGTCCACAACCTGTAAAAACCCTACAATCTATTCTCAAATGCAATTCAAGCCTAAAATCCATTTTTTTCAAAACCAAAAGCCCAAAGGCACCAATGTACTAAGGATCCAATCCTAAACCTAATCAAATCCGAAAAAATCCAAATCATCCGAACCCCAATGTATCAAGGGTATAAATCAAAACCAAAATAAGCTAAAATCAAAGCAGATGAAGCTGAAATCTAAGGCATGCCGCCACCATCTATCGGGTGAGACATGAACTCAAAGTCATCCATGAAGTATTGGCCAATGTCCTTATCCTCCTCTCTCCCCTCGGTCATCGGGACACTGCTCGAATCTACAGGCTCAGTAGTAGGATGTTGGCCAGCTGCCACCTTCTTCCCCTTGCGACTGGTCCCGGCCTGAGGTGCATGGTCTAGGTTGTGCTTGCTCCTCCTCTCATGTACAGTAGCATCCAGTTACTACTCCAGCTCACCAACCCATCACCTTAGCTCCTAATTTGCACCTACCTCCTCCTAGTACCTCGTCCGAGCCTGTTGGCATCAGAAAGTGACAGTGCCATGAATTCCTGCAAAAGGAGCAATAATAGACCGCATCATTCATAACATTCATACATGCATTATTTAAATTATAGCATCTTTCAAGCATGTAGTTAACTTTAGCAAATAAGGTCTAAGGGACAAGGGTTTCCTAAGAGCAAAAGCGTTCCCTGGTAGCCACTTCGCCTCCCCTGTGAGAAACCCCAAAAATCCAAAGAAGCAATTGAAAGGCGATCCCAAAGGAGGGGTCACATGCATTCAAGGAGTAAAATTTGTATTTGTATAAGGGTTACATATGCAGTGTGCTAAGGCATAAAGTCCATGTAGTGAGTGCTTGGGGTTATTTCCCTTATCCAGAAGTAGCCATTAGGGCCCAAAAGTAGGAAAGACTCCTCCAAAGCTGTCAAGAGGCGCCCCTCCACTAAGCCGCTATCCTTGGGCCTACCCTGACCATGCACTCCACTGCTCTCAGGCTTGTTGCTTTTCTTGGGAGGTACCTAAAAGAAACAAACACAATATAAAAGGCAAATGTAAGCAAGCCATCTTGGAAAAAATAAGATGAAATATGTGAACAACCACGATCTTACATCATAGAAATAAAGCTCCTCATGGGCCATCGGCACATCCCCAATTGCCTCATCATCTCCCTCGGGGTCACCCTCATCAACACCCTCTTCTTCCTCCTCCCTGTTGCTACTCATATAGCCACCAGCTATCCAGCTCAGCTCCTCATTCTTCTTCTTCTCATGAAACTCAATCGTGTCATCGAAATGGATGCTCGGGCACATAGAGAGCAAGCACGATATGTGGCCATCATATAAGCTAGGGACACTCTCTACAATGTAGCCATCCCCATCGAGAAAATTGGCCTTGTTGGCCTCAGCAGTAATAGCCAAATAAGGCCACCAGAGGCCCGTAGGAGCTACTAGGGGCACAAGTCTAGTAGGGGGCATAACATATCTCCAGCTGTGCACTCGCTCCCCTAAATACCACTCAAAGGACATGGTGCACTCTATTATAAATCTCCGATCGCCACATCCTCCCAGACTGTAAGCACCTCGGTATGGTTGGACACCTGTTAAACGGGTCCCTAACAACCTGACCAAAAAATTGAATAGCAAACCTTTTTTGGAAGCCATGCCATGGCCTACCCAGGCCACGCCACACGGCACGGCTGGCCGGGCCATATGACGTGGCATGGGTCTGGCCGCGTCACTTGAAGCGGCTTGAGGTCGGCCACGCCAATAGGTGCGGCCTTAGCACGCTGACCAAATTTGAGCATTTTCTCTCCCTTTCTTGCTATACAAGTTGATCTGATCCAATTTTTCCACAAAATTGAAGCATTTAGGGGATTAAAGAGGTTATTTTCACTTGCTATAGTCTATAAAAGGAGAGAAAATGATCCGTTTAAAGACTTTTGGCTGAATTAAACAGTAGCTAATATTTTAGAGTCTCTTAGGTTTTTAGAGAGAAAACCTAAAGAAAAAGGTGGAATTCTTGGTTAATAAACATTAACCTAAATTCCTAATTGTTCTTAAGCTTAATCTTTTAGCTTTAAACAACTAAAATACGGATTAAACTCGATTAAAAATGAATTTAAATAACATTTAGGGACTTTTTACTCAAAAAACACTAAAATCCCTTGCTAAGTTCATCGCTAATCTGTCACAACTTCATCATTGTTCGTCACCAAAGTCATCAAAAGAACTCGGCAAAGGTATATTCGAGTCTCGAGGGTGGATTCATGGCCTAAAGGTATAATTTCTGAGTTCTATTTAATTCATTTAAGTTTTTCTTTGCTTTTTCTTGCATCTTTCTTGGTTTTTGGACATTTGGCCCTTATTTTAAAATGTTTTGCGATTTTTCAGCGAGATTCCAGCTGGCCATTTCGGCGACCAGCAGGTCGAGCCAACTGAGGCGGCCAGCCTTTCCACTCGAGTGGCCTGCTTATCGCTCAAGTGGCCAGTCACCTTTTCACTAGAATTTTCGGGTTTCTCCCCTCTCGAGTTGAAGAATCAACGTTATTTCGAATGTTTTAAGTCTAAATCCACTGAAATAATGTGGGAAATGATTTAAAATGCCAATAATCGTGAGTTTTCGTGTGCAAAAATACCGATTTTTGCCTATTTCCACCTTTTTTTATTGGCCACTCTGGTGGATGGCTGGCTGCCTGAGCGACGCTCAGGCCACATCACCCAAGCGGCTATCCACGCCACTCAAGTGGCATGCCGGCAAAAATTTCCAAATAATCCCTATATGTTTTATTTTGTGTTTTGACCCTATTTTATATTTTATCACATTTTTTAACACTCAAAAATTACCTAAAAATTATAATAATATGTACCTGAAATAATCTTTAATTTGTTTTATGTAATTTCTTAATTATTTAATTAGTTAAATGACTATTAAATGCCCTAAAAATGTGTTTTTAAGTCTGAAAATTCATAATAAATCATTTTGTTCCAAATAAAAATCCAACAATTAGCCAGAAATTATTTATGCCTTGATTATGTATGTTAATGGATGTTTTGCCATGTTACGTGCCGTATCCGTGCTAATCGGTATTTGGATGCGGATAGATTAGGTTATGTATGTTAGGCCTTCGGGTATTATTTAGTTTTATCACATAGAAAAATGTATAGGATTTGTTAAAGCTTTGTAATAATTTTAATTTCTTTTTTTTATTTACTGCTTTTGCATGATTCACTGCTTGATGAATGGATATATAACCGAAAATTTGAAACTAGGAGGATTTAAATCACATAAGAATGAAAGAAACTTTTATTGAAAAATAAATGATTTGATTTATTAAATGGAGAATAGACAACATCATTCGAGCTGAGAATCTCTAATTGAGGTGCTATCCACCACCTAGTGGGAAAATTGTACAAAAAAATTCCCAGTTGAGCTGAACTGGGTGGCTACTCTATCTTAAGGATGATATTCTGATCTTGTCTCCTTTTGCACATAAATTGGACTAAAATATCAACTTCAACATCATTACAATAAATATTTATTCCTTATGCCTAAAATAAGGCTTTCCCTCTAGTGCGCTTCATCGCGTTTTATCTTTCACCTCTCCCTGACTTTTAAAGGGGTCGCGAAAGAGGTCGTCTGCTCATAACTACATTAACCCCTTCCACACAAAGCTAGCATTAGATCATTGTGGCACTTAAAAAATAGAGCAATTTAGGAAATATTTGCTTTTGAATAACTTGCTAACCAACCTTTAGGTGAGGAGATGCACTTCCATAATGGCTTTGCAAGCATTGCCACATTGAATTCCCTCAAACACTGAAAATTGAGCCGTAATTGTCTTTTGCTTGACATAACCTCTCCCACTGCATCCAATGAAAAGAAGAACCCCATAAAAAATTCACAAACCTTTTTTCTAAGGTAGCAATGATATAATTCATAAGGAGGAAGACTTGCATAGCATATGTAGGTAGTGCATGTGCCATCGATTCCAACATAATAGGCTTACCTCCTTGTCATAGATGTCTGCGGTTCCAACTTTGTATCTTTCTATGACATTTTGCTACAATAAATCATGAATTACCTTATTTGAACGATAATAAATCAATGTAATATGCTAAAACTATAAATTGTATTTTCTTTTGAATAAAATTTGGATGGAAAAGTCAATATTATCCATTCTTTGTTAAGTTATAATTCAATTTTTGTCTTACTAAAATTTCTACTTATGAAAAATTAAAACTAATATTTATTTGATGGGTAGGTTGGGTTAGGCTTGAGAATAATTTTTAAGTCAAAGCTTGGCCCAGTCAAGTCCGTATATTATAGATACGGGGCTGGGTTGGGCCTAGACATAACGATTTTTCCCTTGACTTGACCAGATCCGACCCAACTGGCCCATTAAACATGTCTGCACTAAGCACATGTTTTTTCGTGTTTTCCCATTAGAAAATACCATGAGTTTTCATTCCCAACTAAAATGATTAAGGGCATGTTTGGCTATGCTTTTCTCTTTGCTTTTTTTAAAAGCTCCATTTTCAAGCTTTTCCTAAAAGTAGAAGATTTTATTTTGGAAAAAACAAATCAGATAGTGTTAGATATGATATATGCCCTTAAGGCAATTAGGGCGATATGTCTTAATTATGTAATAGTATGTATAATTTGTTTAATTAATACATGCATTTAATATTTTGTTTATATCAATGTGCTTATTAATATATTATAGCTGGTTAAAATATATTCATTGATGTATATATACAAAAGTCCTTGACGTATCATAACATGAAGTTAGAGAAATTATAGTTGGACCTTCAAGTGCAATTATGATTATGTCTAAACTATCCCTAGTCATAATTTCATCAAGAAAGGATATTGATGAAGTGGTAAGACTAGCATGTGTTCAACTTTCTTGGAAAGGGTCGAAGCAGTCAATCTCCTAAGGACTGAAGTTCGTGCCTTAAGTTTGACACATGGATACATCTGGGAGATATATTATAGACCGCAATACTTGGTGTATATATCAATGTGCTTGTGTTTATCTTCATGCAATAACCTTTGCGAATATCCTCATACTTGAGATGCTAGTTACCTGGTGTGATACCATCACTATACTTTCGGTCATTCCTATACACTCATTAATTTAGGGTGTCACGGGTGATTACGGGAATAGTGATGGCAGCACGCTAGTAAGCTATGTAGTCAAAAAGAATCCGTCGCTCTGAATATATTAAGGAGTTGTACCTGGTCGCTTGTTAAAGTGATGATTGCCATAAACCTCTAATCAGAGTATGTGTTTGATAAAAATAGTTTCTAGTCAAACACACCATGGTAAAAGGCAATATACTTCAGTAACAAGTTAATAACTGGGATAACTTGGAGCAACCTTGCTATTAGTGGGTTAACACTTTAACCGAATCCTATAAACCAGATGGTACTAATGTTAAAGAATGGAAGGAGTTCATCACATTAGAAAGCTACTAAATTAACCGGGATTAAGGCATAAGCACAAATGACGTTCCGAGTAATGGGGGATGGTAGACCCTTGCCAGAGGCTACTACATTCGTTTAAGGTAATCGAGTTCTATTCATAGTCTAGAACCTCGAGCCAATGGTTCCATTAGAACAAGGGTTGGTTAAGCCTTAACATCTCAATATTTTAGGATCCTATAAGGTCATACACATTGGACCTTCATCAAACTGAGTAAAGAACCAATAGATTTATTCTATTACAAAAATATAACATAATAATAATTTGATTATTATTTAATTGTTTAAAAGAAGATTGGATCATTTTGGATAAGCCAAGATATTTATTTTCTGACCGGCAACTAATTTATTAGGGTCATAAAACAAATATTTATTTGAATTGGAGAAAGAGCGAGAACTACCAAAATCGAGGGTTGGACCCTTTACAAATAGGACCCACAAGACTGAAGGTTTTACAGGACCTACGTGAGCCCGCACGAGTGCCAAGGCAGTCATGGGCTATAGGCGGTGCAAGCTAGGCTTGCGGTGGCTTGCAGCAAGGCCACCTCCGAGCTGGGCTCACTGGAAGTCCCGCAAGACCCAGCCCGTGGGACAAGGAAGGCTCGCAAGAGCCTGACTTTTATAGCCTTTGCCACCCCTAAGCGGGGCTCACAGGAGAGCCTTCGAGGCCCAGCCCACCGGTCAAGGCAGGCTCACGAGAGCCTAAATTTTATGGGAAAGGACCTGACTTACAGCGCAAGTTGGGTAAGCATGGGCAGCACGCGGATCCTATAGGATCTACATATTTGCCAAGGGCATGATGGGATTTTTCCCATCCCACATTAAATACGGGGGAGCCTTTGCTCCCCCCTTATAATATTGAGATATATTTCTCCATTTCAAATCGCACCAAGTTCAATAGTAATTCCTACGATAAAGGTTAACTTGAACATCTTTAGTTTATAATTTTGGGTGGGTTTTGGAGTAGTCTAGCAGCTACTCAAAACTCTGCGGTTCTTCCTCATTGGGAGGTTTCGGTTGGTGGAGTTTGTGTGGATACTCATAGAGGCTATCCTAGAATTTGAAGCTTGTGTAAAGAGGTTCTGCTAAAGCATGCTTCAACAGGTATGTTTTAATTATTAAGTTATTTTCTTTAAGCATTTTAGACTTAATAATTATTATCCTTAGATTACTTTACATAATTAATTTATTTTATATTTATGTTATAGCTTAGAGTTATAATATGCTTAATATAAAATATTTATGCTAGGATATAATTTAGAATTATGGTATGCCTAGCCTATGCATGCTAATCTAAGTAGAGAATTTATTTAGTTAAGGCTTTAATTGATTTATATGCAACCAATAGGAGTTCCTGGGACAGGGGGAAAAATTTTGAATTTCCGCTATACTTGTTATACATGTTCAAAATGACTGTCAGTTCCCAAAAGTGGTATTAGAGCCTGCCTATTTAGTGCATAATTAAGTTATAAGCGAACTAAATTTTATTTTCTATATAAAATGTTTTAAAGTTTATTAAATTGTTTGGAATAATAGATGAACTTGGGTTTTCATTTTAAGGTTAGAAAATGGTTGTAGATTCTTTTTGAATAAGCCTGCTCAACTTACTCAAAGTTATCAAAGACTCAACAAATTATATAAGTTGCATGGGTTACAGATGCTTCCGATTTACATGAATTGAAAGAACGAAATTTATTAGTTCAAGAGGATCCATTGGTCTTAAAGTTTGTGCCCGTATTTGTTCTGGCTAAGGATTGGACTTAGTATCTACTCACTTCAAGGGCAACTCTCCTACCTGGGAACCTATATCAGTGCAACTCAAATTGGCTTAGGAGATTAAAATGGACTAATTTATTTCTAGTATATAAGATGATGCTTATAAATATTTCTATAACAGAGTAAAAATTAAATTTATTGAATAAAAGCTTTAAGGAAATGCAATATAAATGTAATAAATAAAATGTTAATTATTTTTGCATATATTCTAGGTTGATGGAATAATCATAATAAAGAGCTTGAAGCCACCTAAGGTTGGACCTTATAAATTAAATCTAAAATTCCCCGAATTAATATAATTTATTATAAATATGTCCATCTGAGAAAATCCTAGATTGGGTGAGACGTATAACACCAATAAAATCCCAAAGTAAATATATTAAGGCAAGTTATAGTCTTCCTTACTCAAATTTATAATACAGTCTCTTTGGGCCACAAAGTGCTGCGCAAAGCATTCCTTTTATTCTACATTAATCGATTATAAAATTGAGATAGGTTCTACCTTAATAGGACTAGGTAGTCCACTATAAAATTGGGGGCTAGCCGCATGACTAAGACATATTCAAGGAGATACTAAAATAAGAGCACATGTCCCTTGAGATTTGGGAACTTGAATGTATTAGCAATTGCATACAATGCAAATGGAATGGGATTCCAACTATAACTTACTAATATGACTTGACTTATCAAATTGGGGGTCATAATAGACTAGTTATAGATGCAATCTACTAGGAAATTTAGCTGGGCTAAAATTCTCGAATTCAATAGAATGAGCTATTGTAAATTTTAAAGAAAATAGTAGGACAAATATATTTTATTAAAAGACCTTATATTAAATGCATGTACTAAAACTAATATTTGAACAATTTCCTTTTCTTATGTCTTAGGTTGAAAATGACTTCCAACGTTAATATCCATCTGTTACTTAACACAAAACTAAATGGCTCAAACTTTTCTGATTGGTTCTGAGCTGTGAAAATAATTCTCAGATCCGAGGGAATTTCCTATGTTTTGGATGAAATTTTTCCTATTGAACCTGATGTTAAGGATCATGTGGAACACGATGCCTGGTTGAAGCACGTGAAAGATCGTAAGACTGCAATATGCATAATGTTGGGGTCCATAAATCCTGGCCTTCAGAAACAACATGAGAACATGACCTTAGAGGACATGGTTCTCCATCTTGAGGAGCTCTTTGCTGAGTGGGAAAGGACAGAGAGGCATGATACCTCCAAACTCCTTTTTAGAACCAAGATGTAGGTTGGCACCTCTGCCTCTCAGCATGTACTGAAACTCTTGGGATACCTTGAGAAGCTGAATCGATTGGGATTCAAGATGAATCATGACTTAAGCATTGACCTTGTGTTGATGTCCTTAATAGATAGTTACTCAGGCTTCGTGACTAACTATTACATGAACAAGATTAATTCTACCATCCTAAAATTAATCAACATGCTGAAGATAGTAGAACCTCAGATCAAGAAAGATCAGAAACCTCTATTATTGGTTGAGAAAGGCAAGGCTTCTAAGAAAAATAAGCAGGCACTAGGTGCTAAGAAAAGAATCAGTAAAAAGAAGAAAGAAAAGAAGACATCCAATTATGTCTGCTTTCAGTGCGGGAAATCGGGACATTGGAAGAGGGATTTCAAAGCTCCTGCTTTTGAACAATTGAAGAAGAAGCCTACAGAGGCATCTACTTCAGGTATGTTTGTGATTGAAAACTATGCTACTTTTCCTCGTGAATCCACTTGGGTATTAGATACTGGTTGTGGTTCTCATATTTGTACTTCTATACAGAGACTAAGGAAGAGTAGAAGACTTGCAAAAGGGGAGATGGACCAGTGCATGGGAAATAGAGCCCGAGTTACTGCATTAGCCGTAGGAAGCTTTAATCTTATATTGCCAAGTGGACTTGTTCTAGTTTTGAATAATTGTTACTACATTCCGAGTGTTACTAAGAATATTGTATATGTTGCGAATTTAGCAGCAGAAGGATTTGAAATTTTATTTTCTTATAATAATTATCAAATTCACTTGAAAGATGTTCTTTATGGTTGTGGGATGTTGAATGGTGACATTTATGTTCTTGATGCCAAAACAAAAGTTTTTAATATAAATAATGTAAAGAAAGTTAAATTGGATAATGAAAATTCCTTCTACTTATGGCATTGTCCTTTAGGCCACATAAACAAATATCGCTTAACCAAGCTGCATAAGTGAGATGACTTAGGCCCAATAGATTTGGAGTCTTATGGTGATTGCAAACCTTGTTTAAGAGGAAAAATGACAAAGTTTCCCTTTAAAGGAAAGGGTGAATGGGCCATAAGTATATTGGAACTTATACATACTGATGTATGTGGTCCGGTAAGTGTTCAGGCACTAGGAGGACACTCCTACTTCATAACCTTTATTGATGATTATTCATGTTAAAATTATTTGTACTTAATAAAGCAAAAGTCTAAAAATTTTGAAAATTTCAAACTATTCAGAAATAAAATAGAGAAACAACTTGAGAAAAGTATGAAAACACTTCGATCGGATCGTGGTGGAGAATACTTAAATCAGGAGTTTTAGGATTATCTAAAGGAAAACTGGATAGTTCCCCAGTGGACCCCTCCTTATATGCCCCAACACAATAGAGTGTCTGAAAGGAGGAATCAAACTTTATTAGATATGGTTTGGTCTATGATGAGCCATGCAGATCTCAGTGAATCCTTTTGGAGTTATGCACGATTTATGTATTAAACAAAGTGCCCTCTAAATCCGTTGATTGTACACCTTATGGACGATGGTGTAATAAAAGGCCATCTCTAAGTCACTTGAGAGTATGGGGTTATCCTACTATGGTAAAGAGGATAACATCAGATAAGCTTAGCGCCAAATCTGACAAGTGTCTGTTCATTGGATATTCAAAGGAAACTATTGGATATTTGTTTTACCAACCCAAGGCACAAAAGGTATTTGTGTCTTAGAGTGCTCACTTTTTGGAAAGGGAGCACTTACTTGTAAAAGATAGTACGAGCAATATTGAACTGGAGATTCAAGAGGAAGAACAGATAATCAGTTGATTGACCTCATTCTAGATACACAAGAAAGTGTGATCTAAGAACAACCTATCAAAACACAAGCATTGCGAAGATCAGGTCATGTTCATAAAGGCCCCGATAGATATGGTTTTATCATCACTGATGATAAGGAACTATATCTCATGGAAGATAATGAACCAAGGACCTATGATGAAGCAATGAAAAGCTTAGATTCTGATAAATGGCTAAAAGCCATGAAATCTGAAATGGATTCCATGTATGAGAACCAAGTTTGTAATTTGGTTGATGCATCACAAGTGGTTTGGCCGATTGGGTGCAAATGGGTCTTTAAGAAAAAGACTGGCATGGATGGTAATGTGATTACCTATAAGGCAAGGTTAGTTTTGAAAGGTTATAGTCAACGTGAAGGTATTGACTATGATGAAACTTTCTCACCGATGGCCATGCTTAAATCCATAAGGATACTACTCGCCATTGCTGCTCATTCCCATTATGAGATCTGGTAGATGGATGTTAAAACAATATTCCTAAATGGGGATCTAGACTGGGATGTGTATATGATACAACCTGAGGGTTTTACATCTCAGAATGGCTCAAAGGTATGCAAACTACAAAGATCCATTTATGGACTTAAGCAGGCATCCGAGAGTTGGAATATAAGGTTTGATCAGAAAATCTATGAACTGGATTTCTGTCCAAACATTAATGAGCCTTGTGTGTACAAGAAGGTTAGTGGGAGTGAGTCTTTTTCTTAGTATTACATGTCGATGACATTCTACTAGTAGGAAATAATATTTCTCTTCTTTAAAATGTTAAAGTGTGGTTGTTAAGAAAATTCTCCATGAAAGGCGAAACAACATTTATATTAGGTATAAAGATCTATAGGGATAGATCTAAAAGGCTGTTAGGTCTTTCTCAAAGTACATATATAGACAAGGTGTTGAATAGGTTCAACCTTGAGCATTTGAAAAAAGGTTATCTCTCAATGATGAAGGGGATTAACCTATCTAACTCTGAGTGTCCGAAGATAGCTCAAGAAAGAATGCGCATGAAGGAAATTCCCTATACATCCATGATAGGATCCATCATGTTTGCTATGATAAGTAATATGCCAAATGTCTCTCAAGCTTTGAGCTTTACTAGCAGATATCAGTCAGATCCAGGTGAAAAACATTGGATGGCCGTCAAGGCAATTCTTAAGTACTTAATAAGGACTAAAGATGAGTTCTTGATATATTGAGATGGTGACCTCACAATTAGAGGTTACACTGGCATGAGTTTTCAATCTAACAAGGGTGACTTTTAGTCTCAGTTGGGTTTTGTGTATGTGTTAAATGGAGGGGCGGTATGCTAGAAGAGTTCCAACCAAGAAACTACTATTAATTCAACCACAGAATCTGAATACATTACTGCATGTGAAGCAGCAAAAGAAACTATCTAGTTAAAGGGATTTATTAGTGATCTTGGTGTGGTGCCTGAGACTGTTTATCCAATTACTTTGTATTGTGATAACAATAGTGCCATTGCTCAGGTAAAGGAACCGCGATCTCACCAGAAAAATAGACATGTATCAAGAAAGTATCATATTATTAAGGAGATTGCTGATGCTAAGGTAATAAGACTAGCATACGTACCCACTGATGAGAACCTTGCGGATGGTCTGACGAAGCCATTAACTCAAGTCAAACATGACCAACATGTTTGTGAGCGGACGACGATTCGGACGGGCAGCGAGGCCGGGCTGGAGAATTGGTACTCCTTGGAACGATGTTTGTGTGATTGTGAAAATGGTTTATCATGTTTTAATGTTTAAATGGTATGACATCAAAATCCCGAACTTAAAATAGAGTCGCCACTCGGTTTAGCTCAATCGGGAAATTTTGGGTACGATTTTCCCACCGGGTGGTAGACCATAACTTAAATAAAGATTTCGAGTTTGGATGATGTTATCTATTTTACATTGGCAAAGTTAAAAGGTTTCATTCTTTCTTAATCGATTTTAATCCACCCTATTTATTGTGTTTTCGGTTATTTATTGTTATTGCATTATCAAGCATTCAAAAGCGGGAAATAAATAATTATTACCGTCATCCAATGAATAAAATGCGGAAAATAAAATAATAATTACATGGCTTTCCAAATACCTATACATTTTTCTATACAATGAGTAAAATATCTGAAGGCCTAGCATTCATCTAACCTAAATCTATCTGCAAAAAATGGTTAGCACAAATATGGCACATTGTATGAGATATATCACATAGCATGCATAGTTAGTAAACAAAACAAAACTCGAGGTAGCGTGAACATGGTATATTTATTTACAATTTATTGAGCTCGGTTAGATGGCTAAAAATGAGATTTAAATGGCTTTTGCGGGAAAATGCCGTTATATCTAAATTTTAGACTCGATTGTTATTTTAACCAGATTATTAGTGAAAATGCCACATGTTATAGGGTGAGGTCTGTTTTTAGAAGGTTTTGGACCTTTGTCATTGCACTGTGCATCCTAACTTTAGAAATTAAACTAGGTCGGGAATAAAAATGAAAACAAAATTGCTGTTTAGAAGGCCATGCCGCCGGTGGCATGACTGAGGCCGTCGGCTATATGAATGATGCCGCTGGCGATCTCAATTGCACAGGCAAGCTACATAAATTTTTGGATACTATAAAGAAAGGGTCTTGTAAGAAAATGGGGCCACTGGTGGTATGATGCCGCTGGCGGCTTGGATGATACCACCGGCGGTATCGATGAGGCCGTCAGCAGCCTCACCTTCCTAACAGGTCTAAAAAGCAAGCACGATTCATGCCCAAAATTAGGGAAAGGGAGAAGAAATCCTACAAAAGGTGATTTTAACGGAAAAACGAAAATATTGGGGTTTATTTTTGACTTTTTGTGGGTAATTTTGGACTAAATTATTTTTTGAGTGTAAATCATTGGTTTGAGCTACCATTAAACGCGTTATCGGACATGTCGAACCGAACATTTCTGAAAATAAAATTCGTAGAGAATTTTATATCGGTAATAAAAATTCTAAAAGAATTTTAATTTTTATTATGAAGAATAAAATCGGGCATATGTCATCATCGTCTCACGAGAGGGACTGTAAAATCCCTTGCTCATACGCTGCCCCTCGGGGGATCACTGCTGCCACATGTCAGTATGATCACACAAAAGAGCAAGGGGTAGGAACTGTACTAGATGGGTGACGGGGTTTTGATTCCGCCAGTGACTCCACTCGTTGACTGTTTTGCCCCTTAGTCAGGCTTGAGCTTTGAGATTGGCTTGCCAAGCGGGGCTTGGGCTTAGAGATTCATTTGCCCCTTGGTCAGGCCTGAGCTTTATCGGTTGGCCAAGTGGAGCTTGGGCTTTGATATTGATTTGCCCCTTGGTTGGACTTGAGCTTCATTGGTTTGCCAAGCGGGGCTTGGGCTTTCAGGATTTACCAAGCAGGGCTTGGGCTTTCAGGATTTGCCAAGCGGGGCTTGGGCTTTCAGGATTTGCCAACGGGGATTGGGCTTTTAGGATTTACCAAGCGGGGCTTGGGCTTTGAGGATTTGCCAAGCGAGGCTTCAGCTTTCAGGATTTTTAAAGCGGGGCTTGGGATTTCAGGATTTTCCAAGTGGGGCTTGGGCTTTCAGGATTTGCTAAGTGGGGCTTGGGCTTTTAGGATTTGCTAAGCGAGGCTTGGGCTTTCAAGTTTCAACATTGTGGAGTGTCATTCCTACAACAAATGACAAGTGAACAAAGATTAGACTGATTTTAGATGACATTTTTATTGCTTGATCAATTTTTTTAAACAAAAAATATTTTTGCCCCTTTGATCAATAGTAAAATTGTGATAAATTAAAAGTATAAGGGTTTTAAAAGTCCTAAGATGTTGGGGCTGGATTCGGGATTCCATCGGAGTTGCTGAAAAATACAGGGGAGGTTTTGATGCCACCGGCAGCTTGGCTGATGCCACCGGTGATTTGAAGGGATACCGCTGGCGTTATAGGTGCCACATTGCATCTATGATCAATCAAACAAATTCAAAATATTGGCAAAGTTTAGGCCTCTGACGACATGATTGATACCGCTGGCGATATGACTGAGCTGGCGGCTGCATGGGCTAACAATTTCAGATTAAATTAAACTCCTCGAATTCTGCGCGGGTGTTAAAAAGAGTTAAAACTCTTCTTTCTACATTTATAGACTTTAAAAATGCTCTCATTTTCTCTCCGTTCTTCATAAAAAACTCAGTCTTTCTCTTCTGTTATACTCCAATCATGAAGAAGATCTTTAGCTGCAAATCTAGCTGTTCCAAGTCCCATGGGTTGCCTAATTCTCCGATTGAAGGGCTAAAACTCTGCCTATTTCATATTGCATATGATTTGAAGGCGACCGATAAGATGTGTGGCTACAAAATCAATTCTCCCATTACCGATTTGACTCATGAGAAGGATCTGCAATGTCTAGGTATTCCTACAAAACTTGAATCTCCTTATTTATGTTATATTTTGATTTCGGCCTTAGGCTCAAAATTTTTCCATGATAGGAGTTATAAATATGAAATTGATTTGTGTGGAAACTGATATTGCGTGTTATAGGTTTGATGTTTACCGTTTTTATGCTTTGGGTTTGATTAATTGTGTTTTTGGTGATTTGGTGCGATTTGGCTTGATTTTCGGGGGCAAAACTAAGTTCTGCCCGTAGGATTTGATGTCGCCAGAGGCATGAGTGATGCCGCCAGTGGCATTAGGCCTTGTAAAAAGGCCTAGGAAAATGCCATGTCGCTGCTATTTATAGCAATGTCGCTAGCGACATCGTCCATACCACCGGCGGCATAGCTGATGTCGTCGACGGAATCATTGCTTGCAGAAGCTGCATCAGCTTTCTAGTAGGTAAAAGGGATGAGATAATAAACTAGAGACTTATTTATTTTGCTTCTAATTTTGCAGTCGTATGGAATGACTTGTACTAGAGGTATGGGGACCATTGGTGAATGATGGCAACACGTCGAGGAAAAAGACCCCGAGCTCATAGTAGCTATTGATGATGCGGGCTTCGGGGATTTGGCTCGTATCATGCCCTTACTAATGCCAAAGCTCTCCCACTCAGCCTTGACTACTTTGATAGAGAAGTGGTCCAAAACCACACGCACTTTCCATTTCCCTTTCGGCGAGGTGACCATTACCCCTTCCGATGTGGTAGCAATGACTGGGCTGCCATAGATGAGGGAAGTGATCCATTTTGATATGTATATGGAAAGGTATTACCTTGAGAAGCCCGTGATAAGGCAGGTGAGTGAGCTATTTGGTTTGAAGCTTGTCTCAGGGCAATTGTCCTATGGAGAATTACACAAGCATTAGGTAGGAGTCGGGGTCATTCTTGAGATGGATTGGGATGCCTGTGTTTGATCCTTTGTGATTTCCTTGATGACGGTGCTATTCTTTCCAGTCTCAAGTAGCAAGATTAACTATAGACTAAAATCTGCTGTTGAGGATGTAGCAAGTATCGAGGAAAAGAATTGGGCTAGGGCCATTTTGGCACAGATTTACCGTGAGCTGGATGCGAGGGTGAGGAAGAAGGGTAAAGTCCTTCGGCTCAGCCGTTTACTTGTACATGTATACCTTTCCCAAAAGTATTTAATTTTACATTTTTCCTGATTTGTCTACTTTTCTTCTTTTAGGTGTGTTGGACTGATTAATTGCTTATTTGTGCCGACATGGGCTTTCGGCCATCAGATTCTCCTACCAGTCAAGTTCAAAGTCACCGTGCCAGCTGGTTCTCACTTCCTCGCCCGTTGGTGTGGTGGCATTGGAGGAAAGAGCAAGTACCCTACTAGTTATAAGGAGTCCTCGAGGAGTGTGCAGTTGAGCTCGGTATGCAATTTTTGATTTTTATCCCTGTTTCACACTCAAACAAAACATTAGTAGACAAAATGCATTTAAGAATTCACATTATGATTACATTGATTGCTTGCTTGGTTGTTTGGTCAGGTTATCCGCGATCCCTTTGATGAGGTGTCAAACCTTGTGGTGGTAGCTAAGGTTCAAAAAGAGGTGGACGACCGTCGGTTTGAGATCGAATGCCCCTTGTCCTTAGAGTGGTACTTGGGAGAGCGTGTTTGAAGTTAGAGGTTAGTTTCCACTTTTGCCAGGACAGTGCCCGTAGACCCCCCTACAGGCCTATGGTGGCCACATCTGGTGATTAGGCAGATAAAGCCGTCTACCTAGAGGGGAATGGCATGGTTATGGAGAGCATCCTGGGTTCATATAAGCAGCACCAGCAATGCCTACTTCCTATGTGTCTTGGTGTCCATAGGAATGATACGATCGAGTGCCATATGGAGAAGTGGAGGGAGGAGGAGAAACAATGACTTAAAGGCATAGTGAGTGATGACGAGGAGGAAGAGGAAGAAGAGGCTGGCGAGGGCAAACCAGAGGGAGAGGGTGAGGTAGGCGAGGATGTGGCTGGTGGGGGCAAGCCTATGGTTCATAAAGAGCATCACTCTTTTGAGGTAGGATTGTGTTTATATACATGTATGTGAATTGTCTAATGGTTGCTTATGCTTGCCTTACATTGTCTTTGATTTTTGGGCACCTTCGAGGAAGCGGAATAAGCTCTAGAGTAGCGGAGTGCGAGGCCGGGGTAGACCCAAGGGTGTTGGATTTGTAGAGGGGTAACTCAAGACTACCTTAAAGACCTCTTTCTCACTTATGAACTCAAGAGGTGAATTCCATACTAGAAACATAAACCCGAGTACCCATTCATTGGAGTTCTACCCGAGTGATGCCACACATGTAAGTCTTGCCCGAATTCATATGTGCATGCGATAACTCTTACGTGGATCCTTTTTCTATTGCTTTTCAGATTTTATAGGTTGCCCGTAGTGAGGCGGAGCGACAAGCTAAAAATGCCTTCGCTCTTAGGGATACTCTTATAAGTCAATCCTTGCTTGTTTAGGTATATTCCCTGTTATGACATGGCAAAATAAAATGAAATGCATGTAGGGATGTTGTGAATGATATGAGTTTCTGTAGTTCCTTTTGTCCATAGGATTTCTTGGCCCTTTCATTGTCAAATGCCAATGCAGCTCAGCAGCGGTACCAGGAGGAGATAGGAGAGCTTCGACACCGCGTGAGCTAGTTGGAGCAGCAGCTAGATGCTACCATACACGAAAGAGGGAGCGAGCATAACCTAGATCATGTAAACCCCGGTGAGCCCAGTCATAGAGGAGTAAAGGTGGCGGTCGGTCATCGTCCTTCTATTGTTGCTACTGAATCAAGTAGCATCCCAATAAGAGAGAATAGAGAAAAGGATGGGGATGTTGTCAACTGTTGGCTTCTCGGCGAAGAGGATGTCTCATCTCACCCGACCGATGGTGGCGGGCATTCTTAGACTTATTTGTCCCTTTATTTTTTTTCTTTTGGCTTGTTTGTAATGATTTTGGTTTTGTATACCTTTGATACATTGGGCTTTAATGTTTAATTTTTGGATTTTGGATTATTTTGGTTTTGGATTTGAATATTTGGATAACTTGTGTGCCTTCGGGCTTTGGTTTGAATAAAATTTGGGTTTTGTGCTTGAAATATGCTTGGAAACAGAATAGAGGGTTTTTACAAGTTTTGCACAGGTCTGAACTGATGAAAATAGGCCTGAAATTTGTAGAAAATGTAGTGATGCCACCGGCGGCATCACTAATATCGCCATTCTTTTGATATGTTAAATAATATAGGCAAAGTTGCCAGCAATCTGTACCACCGACGGCATCACTTCATACCACCCAACACCTCTTCATACCTCCTGCAGCATCACATGCCCAAAAAATCTAGATTCGGCCATTTTCTCGAATTCAACTATAGCAACCACAATCAGCAGCTATGGGATTTCCTAGAAAGCTTGGGAAATGCAGATTGGAAGAAGTTAGAAAATTTGGGTTATGGGGCTTTCGATACACTGCGGCGTAGCCCGTTAGTCCTGAATTCCTTCGCACGGCATTAGCTTTTTAGGATTGGATGGACCATGTATTCCAATTTTCTTCATTTGAGCTATGCCCCTTGCTTGAAGAGTTTAATGCCATATTAGGGGTTCCATGCCCCAAGCGCATGCCCCTGGTACTCTCGGAGTTTCATTTTGGCACGGATGGCGTGCCCAGAGGGTTGTGGAATTTGGATTCTATAGACCCATTTCTATCCTAATTGCTTAACAAACCTATGTTTCAGCTTAGTATAGTACTAGAGTGGTGCCAAGGGGCCCTTAGATCTCACCTTTCTTGGCCTTCCATGGTGGCACTATTACTCATGGCAGAGTTTATGTGCGGATTAGCCTACCTGCCCTATTCAATCTGATTTCACTTATTGGCCCTATGTCGATAGGGTCTTCTCCCATATCTATGGGACTAGCCGAGATCCTGCTAAACACCGACGCTGCCTCGATTGACCTGACTCTCATCGGTGACCATCTTATACTGTTGCAGGTATTCATTCTCCCCACTTTCTGAATTATTTACTTTTTTCTACTCTTTTCTAAAACTGAATTACAGGTATGGCTGATGGAGAAGCTGAAGCTAAAGGAGGCACCACGGGGGAACCCAAAGAAGTACTTACCCGTCCATCTGAGAGAGAGAGGGCTTATGTAAGCTGAATTCGGACAGTTGACTTATAACAGCTGGATGCCTATCCTGAGGGGATACATAGATTCACAATTT
Organism: Euphorbia pulcherrima; assembly: GCA_947683365.1. Lineage (NCBI taxonomy): Eukaryota > Viridiplantae > Streptophyta > Magnoliopsida > Malpighiales > Euphorbiaceae > Euphorbia > Euphorbia pulcherrima. The sequence goes on from CANTUS010000014.1 coordinate 49,974,122, forward strand.
CAGTGGGTTAGCCCATGGTGAAGGATCCGAGATGTGGTTGTGGAGTCCTGGGGATCCTGCATTCAGCTGATAGGTCTAGAGAGATCTTCATTCTATACCCCTTACCGGTTGTGCCTTCAGTACGGCAAGCGACAGAGAGTCCCGATCAAGCTACCTCATAACCAAATCAGTGTCTACAAAGCTAGATGGGTGAACCATATTCGGGAGAAGTGGGCTAGGGAGGCCATATTTGAGACTCTAGACTACGACCACGTGGAGACCATTGAGACTAATATACACTACAGAGGATGGCTAACTAAGATTAGGCATATAACGACCCGATCGGAGTGATCATGGGCCCGCTTTGTGGCAGAGCTAGCTGAGTAGGCATATGATCCCTAGCGGAGGATTTCTAGGTATTATGATGATGTAAAGGGTTCGGCTTGAGATGCGCTTCCTTTTAGTTCTATCTTTTGTATAGGCTAGTCAGGGTGAGAGACCTATCGAACTTTATTTATTATATGTCTTTTATTTGGTTCTAATTTTTGTATAGACTGCCCATTAGGGTTTTCAATCTATCGAACCTTGTCTTAATTTTTGCCTGGACTGCCCTTTTCGGGTTTTCAATCCAGCAGACTTATTCTGACTTTTGCATAGACCTCGCTCTTTTCGGTCTATCAGAATTATTTTTATTTATTATGTGCATTTTCTTTAGAATAATGTGAACTCTGCATTCGGTTTACTTGCACTGTTTTGACCGTATGCATATAAAATTCACATAAATATAAGCATTCAAAATTTAACAAAAGAGATACTTTCATTGAGTGAACCAAAACAAAGTACATGATGTTTGGATAACATTTCCATTAATTTAACTCCGGGCGCCAACTAGCCTGGACCGGTTTTCCAAAAGGCACTCACTCTTTGCTCACTTTCCCTAACTTTTGCCTAGATCGCCCTTTTCAAGTTTTCAATCTAGCAGATTTGTCTCATCCCCTAATTTTTGCATGGCCAGTTTACAGAATACCGACCATCGGGTGTCACCCTAATTTTTGCTCGATCAGTAAAAGACCGAAAGGCGGGTGATTTATTTCATCTATTTTTTATTTGCTGCTTTTTCTGATTTATTTCTTTTGAATTAGATGTGATAACGCTTAAGCCTAGCCTAGTTTACGGGGTTCACAAACTCATTCCCATTCATGTCCATAAGCTTAACCGCCCCTTTACTAAGCATCTTCTTTATCAAATATGGTCCTACCCAGTTAAGCCTGAACTTGCCCCTCGCATCAGTGGTGGACAGTTTCAACTGCTTAAGGAGTAGATCACCAGCTTTTAGGGGAAACTTCTGGTGTCTTACCCGACTATTATAGGCTTCAGCCATCGCTGGTGGTACATCTAGTGATTATCTAGAGCCCTCAGTCTCTGTTCATCCTTCTTATTCAGCTGTTCAAACCTCGCCTGAGCCCATTTAGATTCTTTTAGCTTGGCTTCTAATGCAAACCTTAGTGAGGTTACTTGGGTTTCAATTGGCAAGACTGCTTCCATTTCGTAGACTAGAGAGAACGGATTTTGACTGGTTAGGGTATAGACACTTGTGCGATATCCCCAAATAGCGAAAGGTAACTTATCTGCCCAATCCCTATAACCAGCTATCATCTTAAAAATGATCTTATTTACCGATTTATTAGCTACCTCAATAGTACCATTGGCTTGCGGTCTATATGGAGAAGATCTATGATGTTAAATCTCGTATTTCTCAATCAAATTGATGGTTGCCCCTTGAAAATGTGCCCCATTGTCTAAGACTATATGATGCGAAAGTCCATATGGAGCAAAAATGTTCTTCTCTATGAACTTGGCCATCTTCTTGGCGGTGATATTGGTGTAGGATTCGGCCTCTACCTATTTCAAGAAATAAACCACTGCTACCACGATGAATCGGTGCCCATTTATTGACGAACGATGAATTTCATTGATTATGTTTATCCCCCATGCCGAGAATGGCTAAGGAGTAGATAAATGATGAAGCTCATTAGGTGGCAGATGTTGTATATCCCCATAAATCTAGCATTGGTGGCACCGTATGACTTAGGTGATGCAATCGGTTGTTAGGGTGAGCCAAAAGTATCGCAACCGCGGAATTTTCCTTGTGAGAGCGAGACCATTCATATGAGGGCCATAATCACCGATTGGACCTGATCAATTAAGTAATGAAGTAGTAAATTGTCACTAGTGTGCTTGAATAGATCATTATCGACAATCAAAAATTAGATAGCGAGCCACCTTAGGGTGGTACCATCAAAGTTAAAGGAATCCGAGGATATTGGCCGGTTTGGAGAAATAGGACAATATTAGAATACCAACAGGGCTTGGTGGAGATGGCGAGGACGTAATAAACCAGCTGGCCATGGTAGGGTATCTTAGTTGACAACAAAACCAAAGGACGGATGGGCTGCTGTTGGGGTCCTTCTTATAAGGTGGCCAGAGTAGCTAAAGAGTCAGCCATTTGATTCTCGTCAACATGGCAATACAATTAGGAGGAGAACTTCTTAGATAAGCCTTGGACTGCCTCAGCATAAAGACATAGAGATTCTTCTTTGATTTCCTAATCCCTGATAACCTAACAGATCACAAGAGCTAAATCTCTGATTACAGATACCATGCGGGCGCTAACCTGGAGGAGAGCCTCAAGACCGAACAAATAAGCTTCATATTCAGCGCCATTATTGGTGACAGGGAATTCTAAGCATTTGGATAACGGGATGATTTCGTTACCCGGTGTGACTATAGTAACTCCAAGGCCTGCTCCTCATCGGTTCACAACACCATCAAAGTACATAGTCTATATGTGCTAGAGGATTTTAACAGAGGTCAGTTGCTCATCAGGAAACTCCAGGTTCTCAACGTAATCAGAGTCAAGGGGTTGATTAGCCAAGAATGCAGCCACTGCCCTCCCTTTAATAACGTTCTTTATTACATACTTAATGTCAAACTCAAAGAGAAGAAGCCACTAGCGAGACAGTTTACCGGCTAGAGTGGTGGATTGACAAAGATACTTCATGAGGTCAATCTTGGCCACGACTTGGACATGATAAGATTAGAAATAATGGCGCAACTTCTTGGTAAGCCAAACCATGGTGGTGCAAGTTTTCTCCACAATCGAATACCGAGTTTTATAGTCCAATAACTTCTTACTTAAGTAGTAGATTACGTGCTCCCACTTATCATTATGCTCCTAGACAAGCATGGCCCCGATAGAGGACTCTTCAATAGCTAGGTACAGAATCAAAGGTTTCCTTGGTATGGGGGGTTTCAGAATGGGTGGGTCAACAAGATAAGCTTTGATTCTATCAAACACCGCTTGGCACTAATCATTCCATACCACTGGTTGCTGCTTTCTCAACAATTTAAAGATGGGTTTGCACACGGTAGTGAGGCGAGCAATGTACCGAATGAGATACTGTAAGGACCCCAGGAATGAGCGGACTTCTTTTTTTGTCTTAGGCAGAGGCATATCCTTGATGGCTTTAGATTTATCCAGATCCATGTCAATTTCCTTCTGACTGACCATATGTCCCAATAGCTTTCCTGAAGTAACCCCAAACACACACTTCTTCGAATTTAGGCGGAGATTATACTTTTTGATACAGGTTATGAATCTATCGAGAATAGCGGGGTGCTCTTCTCGGGTAGCAGACTTTACAATCATATTGTCCACATACACCTCCACTTCTTTATGGATCATACAATGCAAGAGGGCAGTTACGGTGCATAGATAAGTGGCCCCAACATTCTTTAACCCAAATGACATTACTTTGCAGTAATAAACCCCCCATTTGGTAATGAATGTCATTTTGACCTTGTCGATGATATCCACAAGAATCTAATTATAACTCGAGAATCCATCCATAAAGGAGTACATGGACGCCCTCGCAGCGCTATCAATCAGGACATCTATATGAGGAAGCGGGAAGTCATCTTTAGGCAAAGCCTTATTGAGATCTCGGAAGTCAACGCAGACTTGGACCCTACCATCTTTCTTCTGAACTGAAACAATGTTGGACAACCAAGTCAGGTATTCCATGACTTCAATGAATCGAGCTTTAATCAACCTCAAAACCTCTGCCTTAACCTATTCAGTCCATTTTGGTCTTAGCCGACGGAGTTTCTGCTTGACAGGTCTGAATCTAGGATCAGTTGGAATTCTGTGCTCTACAATTTGACGATCAACCCCAGGCATATCTTCGTAAGACTAGGCAAAAGCGCTAACATGATCTTTAGGCACTTTTATTATCTCACTTTTTTCCTCGGGGGTTAAATCATTGGAAATGGTTACCATTTTAGGATTATCATCAGTACTTAAGTTTATTTCACTTAAAGATGTATCACTAATGCCAAAAATGTTATGCATCTTGTTATGTGAATGCATGGATCCACCAGAAAAAACGTCAAACAAGTAAGCAAAAGGAGAGTCATTCATTGTATTAAAATCCTTATAGGCAACATTGTTCGTATAAAAAAATCAGAAATGTTAAAAATTACGTCATCCATATCATCCTCCTTCACAGGCTGAGGGGCTTCAGTAGCAGTGGTAGCAACAGGAGGAGCATCCTTTATAGTCTTCATCAGAATGGTGTCCACATCATGTTCTAGAGCCGCTTTCTGGTCGGCGGTGAGGGATGGTTCTCCGGACAGGTTAGCTTTTTCAAATAGGGCTCTGACAAGCTTCCTTAAAATCTCTGTCATAGCATCTTCTTCTTCGGTTCTCTCACCCCTCCAACCTTTCTTCATAAAAAATTTCATAGCCCTGGTCATGGTAGCCACTGCATCTTCAACCTCTGAATCCACAGACTCTTCATTACTTCCCCCAAACTCATACTCAGGATACATCTTATCCTTCTCCTTAGCCTTATCAAAAACAACATTGACAGGTGTAGCAGGCTTAGTTGTTTCGGGTTCAGCAGAGATAACCATGCAGCTGGCTTTAAAGTCATAGACATCCTTGAAGATCTCAAAGTCGGGCCAGATTTTCCTATTATGCTCAATAGGTTCGGGCTCTCCCTTATAAGGCCTCTTACCTCGAATGTCATAAACAGTACCCATGCAACAATAATAGGAAGGAACACGGTGATAGGCTTTTCTAGGCTTGTACCCTAATCCTGCCTGGCGGATCAACACTTTTGGTTCTAAGGCCTCAATAATTCCCTGCTCAAACATTTCGCAGCCTCTGCTAGGCCTATACCCAGATTTTTTCATCAGTTTTCCCATACCCGAGTGGAGATAACTATGCCAAAGGGGAGGAGATTTCTCAATCTTACTAACCACAGCAAACTAAAGACCTTCCTCTAATTTAGCCTTGACTTCCATAACAGCTACAACAGAAGTGGGATCAGCCTCAATAGTTACCAATTTATCCTCGTGAATGAGTTTGATTTTTTAGTGGAGAGTGGAGGGAATCGCGCCTAAGGCATGGAGCCAAGGTCGGCCGAGAAACAGAGAGTAAGTGACAGGAATGTTGAGTATAGTGAACTGTACATTGCTCGTAATGCCTTCCATAATGACTTCCACCTCTAAGGCCTCAATCATGCTGTATTTCAAATCATCATAAGCTCTGATAATAGTGTTGGATTTCTAAAGCATCTCTTCCGATAGGCCCAGGTCGGAAAGGACTTTTAGGGGGCACAGATTCGAGGCAAAACCATCATCAACCATGACATAGGGGATAACCTTGTCGAGGATCTAAATATGGATGAATAAGGCCCTGTTGTGATCCCTACCCTTAAGTGGAAGATCAAAATGGTCAAATACAATCTGCGGCCCTTTTCTTGGAGGAATACCTTCTCCAACCATGGCACACATCTCAACAACCGAAGTGGTTAGAGTAGCTTTCAAATTGAGCAATCGCTTAATCAATCCCCTATGATGCCTATCAGAATCAATTACCAATTGCCATATACTGTAATGGGCTTGAGTGTTTTTGAGCTGAGTAATGAGAGGATCAACCTCGAGACTGGTCAGAATAGGCAGAGGTGGCGAAGGAGGCCTCGCAGTGGTGACTATCCACTTAGGAATTGGGTCCTTACCTAGATAAAGATGATGATCCTCAGGCCGATACCTATGGCTGCTTCAAGTAATGTTGAGAACATTATCGATCAAGACACTTTAAGTGGCTCGTGTTTTGAACAAATATGGCGGTTCATCAAAGTATAAATCCGAGTCCTATAACTCATACTTATCCACTTTGAAAGGCTCATTCTAGTCAACCCTAAATAATTCATTCAGCTTCTCATTGGCAGGTGAATCAACCCAAAACAGTTCGGTACTTACAGCCTTGGTTACTTCGACTACTCCCTCATCTTCATCGGAATAGTCGTCCTTCAAAGTAAAGGAATCTATACTAAATAGCGGCTTTTTCTCTACTTTTATTCTTTTGGCCATAAAAGGCTGAGGTTTGCGGCTTTCTTGCTTAGGCGGGTTTAGGTCAACATCCATGCCTTGAACCAAATTGACTCCTGGATAAGCTTGACTGATTAGATCAAAAACTGAATTGGACAGGAGACCAAAATCGATAACAGAATAGAATCACTACTACCCGACCTCAAGCAAGGAGATTAAAGATTGTGGCTTCAGGAAAGCCAGACTGGATCATTCCCACCTTGTTCCCGAAACTAGGCAAGGGGCTATTAATGGTGTTTGGGGTTTTATCAAGTTCAACAATCTTTCCTTCGCTAACCAGACGCTGAATAGCTGAAAGAAAGGCCTTATAATTGTTGGTTTGGTGACCGAATTGAACGTGGTAGTTATAGAAATTGTTCTTATCTTGGGTTCAGGCGGTTTATACTCTTGAAGGGACTGGATGAAACCTGCTTCCCTCAAATGCTTAAAAATGATTCGAATAGGCAAGTTGCATGGATTGGCTAAAATGAAAGGAGGACGAGCGGGCTAAACTGCGGCCACTATCGGTGGAGCTCGAGCAATTACCAGGGGTGCAGCAGGGGCTTAAGTAATTGCCTGAACTACAGATGGGGCTTTAAGCTTAGCAGGTACCAGAGCTGAGGGCTAACCATCATTATTCTTTTTAAATCAGGGTCTCCCCACCTTTTCTGCCTTTTTGCACTTTGCCTCACGCTCAATTGTCTCGGCTTTTTCAAATATAGCCTTATAAGAAAGGAATAAATCAGTAGCCATTTCTTTATAAAACAGGGGAAGAGATCCCTCTAGGAGCTTAACAATCATCTCATCAAGACTTAGCTTAGATTTCATCAAAACCTGAGTCAACATCCATCGGTTAAAATACTATTTGAAGGTTTCGTTGGGCATTTAGTGAACTTCCTCAAAGTGTTGAAGGGTTGCCTCCGTCATAGTATTAAAACCATAGTGTACTTTTAGAGCCTCAGAAAGAAGTTTCAAATCAGTGACAATATACTGGGGTAAAGAATTATACCATTCAGGAGTAGGACTCGGAAGGGAATAAGGAAACATTTTAGCAAGCACTTTATCACTTAATTTCTTTACACACATAACTCTTTCATTTATAATAATGTGGGAAGCAGGTGCACTAAAACCACCATAATAGGCCTTATTTGGTATAGTAAAATTATCAGGGACGCAATCTTCATCTCTTTCGGGTTCTTTGGCAGCTATGAGGTAGTTGATGTAGTCTTGAATTTCTGGTGTCAGCCCCAGAGGTTGCTCACCTAGTCATTGATCGACTAAGAGAGAGTTGCAGCCTCGGGTGTTACGCCTGGAGAATGCATGACCTGGTCATTGATTTAAGAGGCCATCATCTGGCGAACAAAAGCAGCTACTTCAGGTGTCATGCCTAGAGGCTGCATGACATGGTCATTGACTGGGGGAGATGATGGAGGACAAGGGAGCACTTGGCTACTGATGGGATTCTAGGGGTAGGTAGTGCCTTTGAGAGTTACAATAAACTGAGGAGGAGTAAAGGATGGCAGCGGTTGGATTAGCTCATTAAAAGAAGCTTAAAACTGATGAGTGAATGTAGGAGGAACCGAGCTTTAAGCAAAAGGCCTTGGGTTGAAAGGAACAATCGACGAGGTTATCGAGGTTGGTAGGAAAGCAAAAGTTTGGCCAAACTGAAATGGGCTTGCCATAGGCTGAGTCAAGGGAGTTGGTTGAAAAACTGGTGTAATGGGTCTTGTCCCTACCGGACTGACCAACATCTATGCTAAATGGTTATGGGCTTGCATATCAGACTCAAAGACCCGGTCGAAGTTCCTATCCTCAAGAGCTTGCTTAATAGCTGCTTGGACAGTAGTTTGGATAGAGGCTTGGAAAGCATCCAAATTCAGGAACTACGCCATATCACTGGCAAAATTAAAACTAGGAAGGGGTGTGACACTGCTCTAGAAGTGGGAGTAGGATTGACTTGCTCCTCAGGGGGAGGAGGGTTTCCATCATTCCTCAAAAAAGACATGGCTGGCTGAGAGAAATTCTGACCCAACTGAACCTGATCTGAACCTGACTCCCTATTGGAATCGGGAAACGGAACCCCTTCGACTTTTGTAGTGACAACCATGGTGAGAGAACGATGAATTAGACAGTGTTTTGGCCTTTTCCAAACTGGGGTGCGATGATATTTCCGCCTCCTCCTAGCTAAAATGATAGGCACTTGATCAGATCATGCATAGATTGTACGATGTTATGGATGGGTGAATGACCTTCGTCTAATAATCGATGCGTGGTATGTATGGCTGCACGTAGACATGGTTAGAGATGATACGATAGCTTATCCCTCCAATATCCGTAGGACATGTGTACCCATCATCATGTATAGTGATATGTCGTGACTCAACGGGGGTACAAAAAAAGTCCTATGGATGTTGCTAAACCTCTTCCATAAATGGAGATTGGTAAGGGTAAGTTGATTTTTGGCTCTCAAAGCCGATGCATGGGGGATGCATAAGCACGTAGCGTATAGTACATAAAGCATCCCTCTTCTAACCTTATGACTCCCGCGTAACGCCTCTTTGGAAAGGATGGAGTTTGGCTTCTTCACCGGTAGTGGCGAAAGAAGTGCGTCCCAATTATTTTCTTTTTTTGTTAGTCCTAAAGGAATGAAGTGCTAAGGCTTTTCTAGCATGACTTTGGTATAGGGTTGTTGATGTAGAAGGTTCTCGTTTACCTTGATTCCACGTTACTCTACCACTCCCCAAATAGATGCGATCGTAGGAGTTCACATATTGGTTAAAATGAGTGATCCATCTACTAGGTATCCTTAATTCCAAACAGGGCATGGGTGATACTTTTGCGAGCTTCTCGGGTAAAATAGGGCACCTAATATTACGGAACTATCTACACGCGTAAGGATAAAACGTTGTAAAAAAGAATGAAGTTTTAATTTGGCCAATGATTTTAATACATCATCAAAATCTTTTAAACTTATTGAAAATTTTAAGTTCAAGTTTTAAGAGACAAATCCGCAGCAGAGTCACCAGTGTGAGTGGACGATGATTCGGACGGGCCACAAGGACCGGTACTCCTTGGAAATGATGTTTGCATGATTGTGAAAATGGTTTATCATGTTTTAATGTTTAAAAGATACGAGATTAAAATCTCATACTTAAAATAGAGTCACCACCCAGTTTCAGCTCAATCGGGAAATTTTGGGTACGATTTTCCCACCGGGTGGTAGACCATACCTTAAATAGAGATTTTGCGTTCAGATGATGTTATCTGTTTTACATTGGCCAAGTTAAAAGGTTTCATTCTTTCTTAATTGGTTTTAATCCACCCTATTTATTGTGTTTTCAATTATTTATTGTTATCGCATTATCAAGCATTCAAAAGTCGAAAATAAATAATTATTACAGTAATCCAACGAATAAAATGTGGAAAATAGAATAATAATTACATGGCTTTCCAAATACATATACATTTTTCTATACAATGAGTAAAATACTTGAAGGCCTAGCATTCATCTAACCTAAATCTACTTGTATAAATCGGTTAGCATAATACGGCACATTGTACAAGATATCGCGTAGCATGCATAGTTGGTAAACAAAATAAAACCCGAGTTAGCGTGAAAGTGGCATATTTATTTACAATTTATAAAGCCTAGTTGGATGGCTAAAAATGAGATTTAAATGACGTTTGCAGGAAAATTTCGTTATATCTAAATTTTAGACTCGATTGCTATTTTAACCGGATTATTAGTGAAAATGCCACATGTTATGGGGTGAGTTCTATTTTCAGAAGGTTCTGGACCTTCATTGTTGCACTTTACATCCTAACTTCGGAAATTAAACTAGGTCGGGAATAAAAACAAAAATGAAACTGCTGTTTAGAAGGTCATGCCGCCGGCGGCATGACTGAGGCCAGCGGTGGCATGAATGATGCCGCTAGCGATCTCAGTTACACAGGCAGACTACATGACTTTCTGGATACCATAAAGAAAGGGTCATGTAAGAAAATGGGGCCACTGGGGGCAAGTGAGGCCACGAGCGGTATCAACGATGCTGCTAGCAGTATGGTTGATACCGTCGGTGGCTTCAAATGCCTTCGGCGGCTTCAGTTTCTTGCAGACGCTGTTTTTGGCTAGAAAGCGACCAAAAATCCAAAACTAAGCACAAACAGCAACCAAAACACAACAAACAAGTAAAATGAAAGCCGAAGAGCTATGAGACTCAAAAGTTTTACCTTGGGGCCTGAATCCACCTCTTCGTGGCCGAAATCGGGGAAAGGGAGAGGAAATCCGGCAAAAGATGATTTTCACAGAAAAATTGAAATATTGGGGTTTAGTTTTGACTTTTTATGGGTATTTTGGACTAAATTATTTTTTAGGTGTAAATCATCGGTCTGAGCTACCACAGGACGTGTTATCGAACATGCCAAACTGAATTTTTTTGAAAATAAAATTCATAGAGAATTTTATATCTGTAATAAAAATTCCAAAAAAGAAATTTTATTATGAGGAATAAAACCGGGCATACGTCATCATCGTCTAGCTAGAGGGACTGTAAAATCCCGTGCTCACAATGTTAAAGCATATGGATTAAGACATATGGCTAATTGGCCTTAGTGCAAGGGGGAGTTTGTTAGATATGATGTATGCCCTTAAGACAATTAGGGTGATATGTCTTAATTATGTAATAATACGAATAATTTATTTAATTAATAAAGGCATTTAATCTTTTGTTTATATCGATATGCTTGTAAATATATTATAGGTAGTTAAAATATATTCATTGATATATGTATACAAAAGTCCTTGACGTAGCATAGCATGAAGTCAGAGAAATTTTAGTTGGACTATATTTAGTAAGACCTACTTTATGTGGAATTATGATTATGTCTAAACTATCTATAGTCATAGTTTCATCAAGAAAGGATATTCATGAAGGGGTAAGACTAGCATGTGGTCAACTTTCTTGGAAAGGGTCCAAGCAGTCAATCTCCTAAAGATTGAAGGTCGTGCCTTAAGTTTGACACATGGATATATTTGGGAGATATATTGGAGACCGTAATAAGATAAACACTTGGTGTATATATCAATTTATTAGTGTTTATCTTCATGCAATAAGCTTTGTGAATATCCTCAGACTTGAGATGCTAGTTACCTTGTGTGGTACCATCTCTATACTTTGGGTCATTCCTATACACTCATTAATTTAGGGTGTTACGGGTGATTATGGGGTATAGTGATGACAACACATTGGTAAGCTATGTAGTCGAAAAGAATCCATCGCTCCGGATATATTAAGGAGTTGTACCTAGCCGCTTGTTGAAGTGATGCTTGCTATAAACCTTTGATCAGAGTATGTGTTTGACAGAAATAGTTTCTAATCAAACACACTATAGTAAAAGGCAATATACTTCAGTACTAAGTTAATAACTGGGATAGCTTGGAGCAACCTTGCTATTAGTGGATAACACTTTAACTGAATCCTATAAACCTGATGGTACTAATATTAAAGAATGGAAGGAGTTCATCGCATTGGACAACTATTGCATTAACCGGGGTTAAGTCATAAGCACAAATGACGTTCCGAGTATTGGGAGATGGCATACCATTGCTAGAGGCATACTACAGCCGTTTAAGGTAATCAAGTTCTATTCACGGTCTAGAACTTCGAGCCAATGGTTCCATTAGAACAAGGGTTGGTTAAGCCTTAACATCTCAATATTTCGGGATCCTATAAGGTCACACACATTTGACCTTCATCGGACTGAGTAAAGAACTAATAGATTTATTCTATTACGAAAATATAACATAATAATAATTGGATTATTATTTAATTGTTTAGAAGATGATTGAATCATTTTGGAAAAACCAAGGAATTTATTTTCTTACCGGCAACTAATTTATTAGGGTCATAAAATAAATATTTATTTGAATTGGAGAAAGAGCTAGAACTCCCAAAATTGAGGGTTGACCCTTTGCGAATAGGACCCGCAAGCCCGAAGGCTTTACGGGACCTACGCGAGCCCGCACGAGTGCCAAGGTAGTCGTGGGCTGCAGGCGGCGTAAGCTAGGCTTGCACTGGCCTGCAGCAAGGCCACCTGCGAGCTGGGCTCGCGAGAAGTCTCGCGAGGCCCAGCCCCGTGGGACAACCTTGTGGAGCCTTTGCCATCCGCGAGCTGAGCTCGCGAGAGAGCCTGCGAGGCCCAACCTGCGGCATAAGGCTGTCTCACGAGAGCCTGCCTTGTATGGCAAAAGACCCGACTCGCTCAGCACGCGGATCCTATAGGATCCTCGTGTTTGCCAAGGGCAGGATGGGGTTTTTCCCATCCCGCATTAAATACGGGGAGCCTTTGCTCCTTCTATGAATTGAGCTATATTTCTCCATTTCAAATCGCACCAAGTTCAATAGTAATTCCTATGATAAAGGTTAACTTGAACATCTTTAGTTTATAATTTTGGGTGGGTTTTAGAGTAGTCTAGCAGCTATGTAAAATTCTGCGGTTCTTCCTCATTGGTAGATTTCGGTTGGTGGGGTTCGTGTGGATACTCATAGAGGCTATCCTACACTTTGGAAGCTTGTGTAAAGAGGTTCTGCTAAAGCACGGTTCAACTGGTATGTTTTAATTATTAAGTTGTTTTCTTTAAGCGTTTTAGAATTAATAATTATTATGCTTGAATTATTTTACATGCTTAAGTGATTTTATATTTATGTTATAGCTTAGAGTTATAATATGCTCAATATAAAATATTCATCCTATGATATAATTTAGAATTACGATACGCCTAGCCTATGCATGCTAATATACGTTTTTAGCCTCTACCAGCTGACCTATATGATTTTGTACATGTTATACATATTATATTGATATGTCAAAACTCAGGGGCTGAGACCCCTACACCCTCTCATGTAGGCGCGTTCTTGTATATTTGGAGGCCCAAAATTTCTTAGATTTTTTATTTGTAATGTAAAAAATAAAAATATATTTTTATAGTCTTTTTGGTTGAATATGTTCTAATATCTCTTTTGTGATGGACCGTACCATATACATTGAAATTTTAATGATTTTTATGCTTATTTGGCTTTTTTAGTTTCTTTTTCGGTTGAGTATAGTTTATGATCAATTCAATTTTTTACTCAACTGTTTATTGAATTTTTATATTGCAAGAGCCCTAGTATTTTAGTTCATATACTGTTTTATCTAGGGTCTTGAAATTATCAGATTCGACCCTAGTGAGTGTCTTATATCAGTGGTTAAGACTGAGCTTGTGGCTTCTAAAAATCATATGTTTTAACTGCATCTAGAGTGAATGAAGACTTTTCTTTCTGTTTAATGAAAGTGCATTTTCGGAAAATTTTAAAAAATTGAATAAAATAATAGAAATTCTTTATAGTAAATTCCAACTCTAGTTGGTATTTAATAAAAAGTTAAATGAGGCAGGCTTAGCAAGTGGGTGGTGAATAAGGTTTGAATCCTATTAAATACACTTGTTAGGAGGGGTGATAAGTCTTAATTATAACGACACCCCAAATAAAATTATCTCAATAAAGATACTTGTAAATATTAAAAAAAAGTTAAATGATATTGAATATTAATTTTCAGTTATATTTATGCTTATTGTAAATAGAAAATTATTTGTACTTATTAGATTTGATAACATTTCGTGTTGAATAACATTTGACCCAACAATAATATTAAGATAAATTAATTATTTTAACAAGTGTCTAAATTTTTATTTGTTTGATGGTTTTGTTAAATGAATAAATAAAAACATTTGGAGAATCACTAAGCGATATTAGATGGGCATCACATTCTTTAAAGTTATAGGTTCATTCTACACCATCTACAAAATTCTTGAAAAAAATGACTACTAATATACGTTTTTAACCTTTTAAAAATAAATAAAATTTGAAGTTATATTATAGGTATCAATTATTAATCCATTTTTTGAAAACCCCCCAAAGGAATAATGTATCCCTCTAGAAGGAAAAATATTGAGGCATGTGAAAATTTTTGGGCGGACATCCCAACTAGGTTCGTGCCCCCGCTTACCTACAAAATGCCTACCTCTCTTTATTAAAACAATCCGAATTCGGCTCACAAGATGAGAGCATCTTTGGACAAATATACAACCTAAAGTTGATACGGAAGAAAGTCCGATCTCAACAAGTCACGCCTATTACAAAGGAATGCAATCAATAAAATAACAGCTATCTAGTGACAACTGAGTAATAAGCTCGGAAAATTAAAGACATCAGAAACAACAAAATTAAGGTTCGGCCGCCTGTACTTGAAGAAGAACCAGCACAGATAAATTCAAGACCCCAAATGATCCTCTGTACTTAAGACTCCTTCGAACACAAACTTGTTCCTCCTCTTCCAAATACCCCACGCGATCTAAACCATAAAGACGTTCCAAACTCATGGCCAAGTCCCAGAGTAAAGTGCGCATGCCATAATAGTAGCAAATCTACCCCCTTGAAGGGCATTGTCATAGAAATCACTAGCAACAAAAAGGCTTGAGCCCATATACGATAGTTGCCCAAACAATGAAACAAAGCTTGATAAATTGTTTCTGTATCCTCACAAAACGGACACTTATCATCCACAACTGCTTGGCATCCACGGTGAAGAAGAAAAGCCTTCATTGGAAGGCGCTTATGGAACAATAACCAGCCAAAGAATCTAACTTTAGGAAGAAAGCACCCATTCCAAACCAACATGTAATTCGTTTCTGGCATAGTCCATTGTGGCGTCCTATAAAACCCCAAACAAAAAGAGGCAGCTGAAAATACATTCTTGCTCCAGATCCCAAACAAATCGGTCCGCCACCCCCTGAAACACAACATGTGTTTGCTGTCCCTGAGTTCTGTCATCCCCATCTCCCCCAAAAATCACAGGGCAAGTCTAGCATATTCAATTCTAAAGCTGGGTGCACCTCTCTCTACTCGAAAGCCTTAGATTACGTTTTTAAAGAGGTCTAGAAAATGCTGATGCACCATAAATTAAAAGACACCCATCCCGAACTGAACAACTTTTCCTATTACATAGGAGATACAAGTAGGGGAACAGAATAGATAACGACACATTTGTCGTCCAATTATCGTACCAAAAAGAGCCACATACCCCGTTCCCCACTATAACCTTCACGTTCGATTTAAACAGCTCCTAAAAGGATGCATTCTTCACACAACAGGATAAAATGTCACGCCAAACGTATAAGAGGTGCGATTCTCAATATATTCAAACAATTTCCATGAGTCGAGGCCATATCTTCGAACACACATATCATACCATAACGATCCCTGCCCATCTAGTCTAGTCCACCATATCCATTTCAGCAACAAACTGCAATTTACTAGTCTGAGGTCCCTAACATACAGGCCCCCTAGATTTTTTGGTAGCATAATTATCTCCCAACTCACTTTACAGATCCCTTTAGATTCCGCATCACCTTTCCATAAGAAATTTCGCATCAATTATACAAGCGTATTATTAACTGAGACCTGCATCTTATTCAAGGATAACAAATAAATCAGGATAGATGAAAGAACTGATTTCACAAGGACCACGCTGCCAGCATACGATAAACACTGAACTTTCCAAGTTGATAAATGATTTTGGAACTTACCAATCAACGAATTCCAATAAGACACCGGAATGCACCTCGTACTGAGAGGGGCGCCTAGATAGGTAATGGGAAATTTCTCAATCTTCCAGCCCATGATCCCCGAACAACGATTCAACATGGCATCCTGCACATTAATGCCCATAATGGAACTGTCAATAAAATTAATTTTCATGCCTGAAATCAACTCAAAGCAGCGTAATAAACGAATAAAAATAGGTAAAAGGGACTCATCTGCAGGTAAGAAACACATCGTGTCATCCATAAATTGAAGAATAGATATGTCCAAATCTGACCCATCAATACGGAACCTAGGTAAAATGCCCTTCAGGATACTTGCATCAATAAGCTGCTTAAGACCTTCCACAACTAAAACAAAAACAAACAAAGAAATGGGATCGCCTTGTTTTACCCCTCTACCAAAATTGATCGGGTCATAAGGGCTTCCATTAATCAGGACAAATGTTACAGAGTTCTCTCTACAAGCCACCATCCATCTAATCCACTTATCAGAAAAACCCATCCTCCTCAGTACTGAATCAATATAAGACCAGGAAACACTATCGTAAGCCTTATGGAAATCAAGCTTAAGTGCTACCGAGGACTGACCATGGTTGTGGATTGATTGGACCACTTCAGAGGCTTTAAACAAACATTCATGAATATTGTGGCCCTTGACAAATGCAAACTGGTTATCTGAGATCAGTTGAGGCAACACAACCTATAACCTCTTTGCGAGCACTTTCGACACAATTTTATATATGCCATGGATAAGAGCAATTGGTCTATAGTTTCCCAACAAAGACGACCCAGGAACTTTAGGGATCAACATAGTAAATGATGATTTAATTGAATTTGACAAGCGAGCATTCATATAAAGTTCATTAAACAATGCCAGCACATCCGTTTTTAGTTCACCCCAAAAGCATTTATAAAAGAAAAAATTAAATCCTTCCGAACCTGGGTCCTTACCTTCTTGACAAGCACAAACCGCATCCCACACTTCAGCCTCAGAAAAGGACTCCACTAACCGAATATTGGTTGCATCATCCACCATGCAGAAATTCAGCCCATGCAAATCATACAACACCTCCATATTTTTCGAAAACAACTTTCAATAATAGTTCCATATCTTCGATTTAATAAGTACTAGATCTGATGATAAAACCCCATCAATTTCCAGCTGAGAAATCCGATTACCCCTAGACCTCGCTGACGCCACTCGATGAAAAAAACTCGTATTATCATGCCCCAGCATAGTCCAGGTAACTCTTAATTATTGATGGTGAATTTTTTCTAGGTTCCGTCTACAGTTAAGCAAGTCCAATCGCACACTCTGGAGCTCCAGATTAATCTCCGCCCTAATAGGCCGGGACATCGAACTAACTGTCAAGGATATAATATGAGCCTCTAACTTCTTTATTCTTCCCTCTAACCCACCGAAATTGGAGAGATGCCATGGCCGAATATAGTTCCTTAACCGATGCAACTTAAAATTAATGTCCCACTCCGGAGCTTCCAATTCTATAGCCTGCCACTTCAATTTTAGAAAGGGTAAAAAACCATCATTCTCCCACCAACAATTCAATGAGCAAAAAATCTTTTTACCACCCCACACGGATGCGTAGGAATGGTAAACAATCGAAAAGTGATCTGATAATGCCGAATCAATCGTCATCAAACTCTGCCCCTACCACTTATCGAGGATATCACACGATACCATTCCTCGATCAATCCTTGAGAAGGATAGGCTATTAGACCAAGTATAATCCCGGCTATATGATGGCAAATCAAATAGGGCACACCCATTGACAAACTCCTGAAACCTAATCATCGAACTCGACCCCGTATCCCCACTTCTGGCTCTCTCAGAGCTGTGTAACACTTCATTGAAATCACCACATAACATCAAATTATCCACATTTTGAATATGGAGCAGCAGATCAAGCCAAAACTGATTTCTCTCAACATGATTAGGGGGACCATATAAACATAACAAATTTACCTCGAATTGGCTAGTCACAATATGTAGCAAGCCCCATCTATCTGTGGACGCCATAACCGAACCATGAACTAAACTAGAATTCCATGAGTGTAGTACACCCCCTGACAAACCATACGAAGGGATACAATGTGATTGAAAATCATTATGGCCCCAAAACTTCCTAACAACCTGGTCTGAAATCGACGAAGCCTCTATCTCAATCAGAATAAAATCCTGAAGTTACCTCTTTCGTATACATGACCTACCAAAAACTGTTTAGCCCTATTCAACAAACCCCCACGATAATTCTAACACATAAAACTCAATGACATAATATTAATACCAATAACCCAGCTCGGACATCAAATAGCTCACTTTCGCTGCCCTTTCAAGGCCTCCATAATTAATCCCATATTTTGTTCATTAAAAAGCTCAAGCTTTTCACCAATTCGGAACGTCATTAGTTCCTCACTAATAGTCGGCTCAATCTCTTCCCTCCGGATGATAATTTTATTCATATTTACAATGTTCAGGCCCGAGGAGCTTGAATCCTCCCTAACTAGAATTATTGCATTATCACCCACACTTGTCGGACTAACAGTAGGGGAATGGTTACTTCCTGGGTTTGTATTATTGCTATCCGCCCCGTTCTCATCATCCTCACTCATTCTAGTCTCAACTTCATTCCCCGATGATTCCCAACTACTACTATTAGAAGAATCCTCCTCCGTCTCACTTAAGTCTTCTGACCTGTAATCACGACAGTGTTAGAATCCAACACCTGGTCTAAGATTCATATAAATCTTCACATCCCTATCACCTATAGCAAGGGTCAGATTTCTACTATCTATCCCCAACGGCACGGAAACAAGGTATGAGACTACATCCAGGCGATCTGGTTTTTCAAAATTACAATCCATCGCAACAATCCGACCAAACCTCACTGTGAGTTTGTGCACCACAGGTTCACAGACAAAAGTTGGCAGAATTCCCATGAGATCCAGAGACATAAAACATTCTGAAGGAGAAAACTCTACCGGTAGTGCACCAAACGACTCCAAAATATGTTCCATTGCTTTCCAATCACCTTTCATAAAACCCATAAGAGCCGCATCTGGTAAGAATGCAATGATAACGCAAAATCCACCAACAGGAGCAGCAAAATTGATCTCAAACCCATGGTCACGCAAAAGATCGTATATGTTACGAATGTGAGAAATATTTTTTAGTGTAGCCAAACAAGATTTTGATTTCCAGGGTGCAATTTTAACGACTAACTCATTGTTCAATTGAGGTTCAGCTGGTGTGATTGGATCAGATTCTGCCTGAATAGGATTGATGGCCATTTTCTCTCGTGCGTTCTGATTTGCCACAATAGCCGCGAAGGAGCGATAATCACGTAGGGAGTTACGGAATGTGGCCTTCTATTTTGGCACCCTGGGGTTAGGCCGCACATATGGGTGCATTACCGAATTGTCATACCTGGCCCTAAAAGCTTTGAGTCTCACCCCACCAATCACGATCATGTTCAAAGCTTTTAATGCCTCTTGTAGTCGCATGGTTCCATTGAGGGTGATGAACCCAAAATTGAGGTTCTTAGCATTCCTTGTCCGAGCAATATAGATCCATCCATTCACTCCATACCTATTGAAGACTCTCTTCATTGCTGCTGCATCAAAGTTACTCGAAAAGTTCTCAAAGTATATTTTCGGGCTATTAGGGTTTGTAGTTTGGCAGTTACGGTTAGGCTAGTGGGTAGGGTTGTGGTGTTGAAACGGTCAGCGGTTGATTTCTGATCGGACTAGGGTGGCCGATGGACGGTGGTGATGGCTGAGGAAGGGGGTGGGGTGGGTGTGGGTGCGGGTAAGGTTTCTCTCCATGTTTTTAGGTCTACTATCTTTATTTAAGTAATATAAAATTTATAATCGTTTTTTTATTAAACGTGGAGGCACCAATTATTAATCCATGAAATTTAAAAAGATGGAATAGAAGTAGAAAAGAACATTATGATAATTGAAATGATGACTATTTCCATCTTCATATTAATTTAATGAATTATTTTTATAAGGGTAAAGTACGTGATTTGGCAAGATCTGCAAAATAATTATATTTTTGTCCTAAAAAATCGCGTCCAATTAACATGGAATTTATTAAACAATTGCTAACCTTTGTACGCCCTATACAAACACAGAAAATTCACCAGAGATTCCGTTTTCAAAAAATTCATTCTCTTCTCAATTCTCTCCCGTCGTCGATTCAAAGATCCAGTCCATATTTTATTTTGCTTTTCGATTTCATGTTTGTTCTTCGTTCTCAATTTTAGATTCAAATATGTTCTTCATTCGCGATTTCTTTGGTCTACTACGATCCAGATTTGGAATCGAATTTTAGAATTCAAAGATAAACATCATTCCTATTTTGCTTAAAGTAAATGGATCATGGATTGATGATCACAGATTTATTGGATTCACTGTAACAAGCATGCCAATTCTTTCAAGTTCCAGCTTTTATAAATTCAAAAGAATAATAGCAGATAATTTGAATGTAAATCACAACAAAGAAGATCCGAAGATACAATTTCAAGTAACACCTTGCTATCCTGCTATGGAGATAAAAAAAAGTGACACGACTCTGACTTTTTTCGTGCAAATTGAAAGCTCCCAGTCTCATTATTATAGAATTTCGTCCATGCTTAACAACAATTCCTATAGTTCATAGCTTACAAGGTAATTCTCTTGGCCTTTACTATTTGGTAAATTGATTTGCATGTTCTTAGTACTTGCTACACATCTAGTAAAAACCTACTAAATACATATTACATATCTGTTAAAAACTTGCTACAAATCTAATAAAGGTGTTTGATAGGATATAACAAACTTGTAATAGCATTTTATCATATAAAAATGTTGTTAAAGTGTTTCTTTGTATCTGTTACATAATTAATATAGACCTACTACATACATGTTACATATCTGTTATATACTTGCTACAAGTCTAATAAGACTGTTTAATGAGTATATAACAAACTTGTAACATCATTGTATCAGATAAACATGTTGTTGAAGTGCTCCTTTATGACTATTACACATCTAGTACAGACCTACTAAATATCTATTATATACCTACTACAAGTCTAATAAATGTATAATACAAAATGTTTGATGGATATATAATAGACATGTAGCGGTATTGTACTAGATAGAATTATTAAGTGTTTGAAAAATCTTTACAGAAAAAACTCCAGAAGCATTATAGTTTAACTTCAACAATGGAGGTGATTGTCTTATCATTTAATATTGCATATATGGTTCCTGACATATATGTCACATTATCCTTCTCTCTAATGTAATATTAATGCATTTTAGGTGGCTTGCACACAACCAATTGGTATCTATCACGAGCAATGGCTTTGAATATGTTTTTGACATGCATAACAAAACTTGTACATGCAATAGATTTTAGTTGGATGGGATCCCATGTGTGCATGCTCTTGCTTACATAGAGAAATTCCATTTATCCTCATACAATTACTACTTAAATTACTATGAGAAAGAAAAGATGCTAGCAACATATGAAGAAAGTATACATCCAATCCCATCAAGACATAGTTGGCTGGTCCCTCAGGATATTATGGATCAAGTCATTCTTCCCCCAAACGTGAAAACAAAAGCAGGGAGGCTAAGAAAACACATATATCCTTCTGCTGGAGAGAGGGCAGCCAAATTCAAGATCTGTTGCAGTGTTTGTAAGAGATTAGGGCATAATAGGAGGACGCGCATGGGAGCAATTTAGTAATTTATGTGCAAATTAAAACATTTCCATGACAGACATTCACAAAAACATTTTACCTTGTAATTTGGAGTTTCTCGATACTACACTTTACCTAATAAAATAGTGTCACAGGTTTGTTACGGAGCCTTCTTACATCTTTTTTAGTTTAGTGAAAAACAACATCAACTATTTGAAAAGGTTACAGTACATTTGAAAACAAGATTCCAAACACAAATATCTTAGAGAAATAATCTGAAAATTGTGATATGGTGTTTGAATTTTGTATTCTGTAAGTTTTTACTAAGTAATAACATGTGCATTAGACTTATAACAGATATTTACTAAGCTTGTACTAGACTTGTAAAAAGTATCTATTAGATATCAATTACATGATATATGTTCCATTTCTAATATGCAACTGATAGGTCTAGTATAATTATGTTCAATACCATAAAAGGTGTGAAATTTGGTGGAACCAAAATCACTCAAAATGATAGAATCTATTGGAAATTGTAACCAGGTGTTTGGATGTTGAGTTTTTTAAATTTTACAAATTAGACTGATAAGAGAGATATAATAAGCTTGTACTACAATTGTAGCAGAATTGTAACAGCTTTATACTAGATATCAGTTAGATGATATTTGTATTATTTTTAATATGTATCTAACACAAGTCTATTAAATTTCAGATATAAGTATAGTATAATTAATTCCGAGACCAAGAAAAAAAGTGAAATTTGCAGAAACAAAACCACTAAAATCAATTACTTGAAAAAAAACAACATAATAGCCATAATGTACTATAAAAATATATCAAGAGTACTAGACAAACCAAACTACAAAGATTAAAACAACATCTAAAACTAAAAAGATTAAAACACCAACTAAAAAAGTAAACATGTTTTGCAATCTATGACTACTTATATCCCTTAACAAATGTCTTTATAAGTATTCTCGTTCTTCTATGTCAAACCATGATTAGACAAACTCATAAATAAACTCAATTTGAGAAGATCCATATTAAAATTCTTCATCATTGGTATGTTTTCACTAATATCCTCCATGTGGCTAAGTATAAAAACACCACAGTCACTGCAATTAACAATTAAAAAGAGCAAAAACATATCAGACTCAACATTTCTTGCACATGCATATATAAACAAAAACATAGTCAATCCTAAAAGCAATACCATAAACGTTGTTGCAGCAAGCCTCTGACATAAACAATCTCCAAATCTCGTAGTGAATTCCCAGACTTGTAAGCCTTAAATTGCATGATGTCATTCTTAGTAATGAGAACTATTGGGAAACAATGATCCAGGACTAGAAAACTCAAGACAAGGATCCAGATCTAAGTTTTGAAGTAAACAAAATTCCTAAGTCCAAGAAGATTGCACCCAGATAAAGGTTTCAGAAGAAAATAGAAAACCATAAGTCCAAGAAGAAGCATCCGGTTAAAGGCAAGAAGTAAGCAAGTCCTTAAGCCCAAGTAAACAGCATCCGGAGAAGATCACTATTGAAGAGCATTCGGAAGACATAACTCTCAAGACAAAGGGAAATATTTAAAATTCATTTTCCCTTCAAATTGGTCTGAAGTCAAACATACTTTTTCCTTGGAGGATGAAAAAGCAACAGCATGCATGAATTCAGTAAATGACAAAAAGGCTAACACGGAAAGAGAAAAAGTTAACAACCTTTTTAACCTAGACTAATAGCAAGGCGCGGGGAGTCCAAACAAAATACAAAGTTGCATAAAATTTGGCAAAGCACAAAAGGCCAAATAAACGACGTCTGACAACTTTGTTGCTCCAATCCCAATAAATTCAAGCGAGACATTTAATGGGTTTAACAAAAAGATTAACGGCTCCGGAAGCGCCATCTCATATCTGATCAACGGTGAGGATTCAAGATCAAGCAATGGCTACATTTATGATCCAAGCCTATAAAAAGGAAGCTTCACAAGTTGAGAAGATGTTGGTTGTTTTTATAATAGCTATTACCTTGAGAAATTTGCTACACAATAAGTAATTCAATCCCCCGAAGAACTAAACACTCAAATCAGTTTGTAAGAATTCTTAAGTGAAATTATAAACTTGAAGAATTCAAAACCCAATCTTTGTTAAAAAAAAGTTGTAAAATCTCATACTTGATTGAGTATTGAGATTAGTACTTAGCTTGAACTTGGATAGAGTTTAAGTGGTATATCCCTTAAAGAAAAAGACTCAGCCAAGCTTAGGTTAATTTGGTGGTATATACTACTTCCGGAAGAAGAGAGATTCTACGGAGATAAGCTACAAAGGACTCAGCCAGGGTAGGGATTAGTTTGGTGGTATATCCTACATCTGGAGGAGAAGAAATCTCCGGAGACAACTATAAAGGCTTAATTTCTGCCCATGAAAGAAATCACACTAGCGATTTAAGCTCGAAGGAGGAAACTCCGAGGACTGGACTTAGGCAGGGCTGTAAAAATCTCTGTGTTGGATTTACTTTACTCAAGCTCTTACTTTAAGTGCATTTCATTTTATATATTTGCATCATCCAGATCCCATAACTTCGGAACAACTATTACATGCCACATAAAGAATTTTTGAAAAGTCTAATATTATGTAAAAAGGGTCATTCACCTCTCCTTTGACCCAAGTTATGCTCGCACATGGACCAATAAGTGGTATCAGAACAAGTGCTCAACAACTAGAGACTTAACAATCTCGAGCTAAAGTTCCATATTTTTATTACATAAATAAAAAATGAGTTATTAGAATAATAACTCATAAATCCTTCCGGAGGGTATGTCCATTACCCGTCCTCCACTCTTCACTAGTGAACACTATACATTCTGGAAAAACTAGATGAAGAATTTAATTCAGGCCCAAAGCATGCTAGGATGGATGACCATTAAAGGTGGCCCATATTGCCCTACCTATGAAGTTGAGGGTATCAACAGAAGGAAACCCTCTAATCAATGGGATGTTAATGATTATAAAAAGTTGTATGAAAATGCAAATGCTATTAACATGCTTCATTGTACTTTGAGTGCAGCTAAATTTAACAGGATCTCAGGATGCAAAATAGCTCAAGAAATTTAGCAAAAACTTGAAGTGACCTATAAAGGAGCTAACAAGGTCCGGGTAGCCAAAATTGATCTCCTCCAAGAAAAGCAAGAAAACTTCAAGATGGAACAAAAGGAGTCCATCAATAACATGAATACTAGATACACCAATCTAGTAAATGGAATGAAGAGGCTGGGAAAGGAGATCACTAAAGAAGAGATGGTGAAGAAAATCCTCTAGAGTCTGACAAAAGAATGGAACAATAAAAAGACCGCCATTAAGGAAGCTCATGACCTAAAATTCTATGATTATGATGAGCTCATCAGAAACCTACTGACCCAAGAGCTATCTCTAGGAAGATATAGCCTACAAGAAAAGAGGTTGGAAGAGAAGAAGAAAGGAATTGCTCTTAAGGAGGAGTCCTCTAGAATAGAAAAGCAGTCTAGGAAATCTCCTCTTAGAAAGGAAGAAATGGCCATATTGGTAAGACAATTCAAGAGAAATCTAAGGAAGGAAGAGAAAGGATCAAGGACGAATCCCAGAAGGTATAACTCCAAAAGAAGGAATGGAAGCAGCCCTAGAAGAGATAAGCACAGAAAAGATCCGAAAGATAAGAAGGATCAAGAAAAGGAAATGGCCTACTTTGAATATAGTGAGAAAGGACACTTCAAATTGAAATGTCCTAAGCTCAAGAAGGAAAAGAATCACAAGAAGAAGGCAATGGTAGCTACCTGGAGCAATAGTGAGGAAAGTAGAAGCTCATCATCCTTGGATGAATATGACACTATAAACTATGCATTCATAGCACTAACTGAGTCGGAGGTAGAACATTTCGAAAGAGGAACAACTCAGCATATCACTGAGAAAACTGATGAATCAGAGTCTGAGTCAGCCAGTACAGAGGTAAACTCTCACTCTAATCTTATTTCTAACAATGTTCTTGCTAGAGTTCTAGGGATTGTGATCAACAATCTAAGGAAGAACACCAAGGCCATCAAACTTCTTTAAAGACAAGTAATGAAGCTAATAGAGGATGCTAAATCAATGGGACAAGACATCAATCTCATAACAATTACAAAGCACTATGAGAATGTTGAAGAAAACTCCATAAAGTCCCAAGTCCAAATACTTAGTGGAAATCTATTTGGGCTGGAAAGAGAACTAGCCTTGATGAAGGAAGCTGCCAAAAGAAAACTAGGATCTTTAAATCAAAGAGGGGATCTGGAACCTCCAAAACTAAAGAAAATCAGCAGACAACCCTATACATAGAAGTATATGGCTCATCAAAAAGGAAAACCTCAAGCATAAAGATATACAACTACTCAAAAAGGGAAAGCTGTAGTGATCTATGATGAATAAACACTCATACAAATAAAGATTCATAGAGTGGAAACAGTTGCTCCAGTCAACTACCAGATACAATCTAGAAAATTAGATCTAGATATATCCAAAGTAGGGTACTCCGGAGATTATAGAAAAAAAGATCTACAAAAAATTAAAGAGAAGCTCAAATAGAACAAACCAATCACAGGGTGAAGGTTTTGTGTTAGAAATAATCATATAACCACTATGTGTAGATTTAAAAATGGTTATTATGATAGTCATCCATCGCCTAAAATGGTTAACCCGAGAGGACCTAAATCTAATTGGGTACCCAAACTCACTTGATTTATTTTGTAGGTATGCCTGAAGTCCATAGAAGATCAACAAACATGGTACATTGATAGAGGATGCTCAAGGCACATGACTGGTTATGAAATAGCCTTCATCATATTAACTCGGAAGAAGGGTGGAAAAGTAAGCTTTGGAGATAATAAAAAAGGACAAATCATTGAACATGGGACAATTGGATCTAAATTAAAGATAGAAAATGTCTCTCTACTTGATGGAATGAAGTTTAACTTACTTAGTGTTGCTCAACTCTGTGACAAAGGGAGAAAGGTCATCTTTGACTTCGGAGGTTGCTCAATCATTGATAGTAAATCCTATCAACTTATTCTTTACGCACCTAGAGTAAATAATGTTTATTCTGTTAACATTAAAAATGAGAAAAAGAATAATATATGCTTGGTGTCTAAAGAAGAGGAATCATGGCTATTGAACGGAGTTAGCATGAACCTCCTGTCCAAACTAGCCAAAAAGGAACTAGTTGAGGGTTTGCCTAAGGTTGCTTTTAATAAGTATCAAATATGCACAACATATCAACTAGGTAAACAAACCAGAAAAAGTTTCCCTTCCATTCCCTACATACCTACTTGAAGAGTCCTAGAACTTTTACATATTGATCTATTTGGACCAACCAACCCTATGAGTTTATGTAAAAAAAAATACACCATGGTTATTGTAGATGACTATTCTCGCTATACCTAGGTAGCTTTCCAAGGAAGCAAGGATGCTTCCTTTGAACATTTTTTATAAAATATTCATTACAATAGAGGTAGAACAAGGCATAAGCATTGCACGCATCCGGAGTGATAATGGAGGAGAATTCAAAAATAAGCAATTTGCTGAATTCTATGAATCCAAAGGCATTGAGCACAACTTCTTTGCTCCTTATACACCACAACAAAATGGGGTTATAGAAAGGAAAAATAGAACTATAGTTGAAATGGCTCAAACAATGCTAAGTGAGAATAGATTGCCTAAATGCTTTCGAGGAGAAGTTGTAAACACTGCATGTTATATTACAAAAAGAGCTCTCATAAGAAAGAACATGGACAAAACCCCATTAGAAATTTGGAAGGGAAAGAAAACCAAAATTGGGTACTTTAGAGCCTTTGGATGTGAATGCTACATCCTAAATGATAGAGAGCAATTAGGAAAGTTTGATCCTAAATCTAATGAAGGAATTTTCCTTAGCTACTCTATTCATAGAAAAGCTTATAGAGTATATAACAAAAGAACTCAAACCGTGGTAGAGTCAATACATGCAAATTTTGATGAGACTAACCATGCAGGAAAGAAAAGTCAAGATCTGGATAACATAATACTAGAAGAAGAAAATATCCCAAAAGCAGATCAAGCATAGATTCTGGAACTTCATCAAGTAAAGAGATATATAGAAGAAGATGAAGGAATCAACTTCAATGATGATCTAGCACAAGAAAACGTCCATAATGCTGAAATCAACTTCAATGATTACCAAGGACCAGAAGAAGAAGTTGAAGCTAATAGAGAATAACTCCCACAATATCATGGAGACCTACAAAGAGAAACCAAAACACAAAGGAATCACCCTATAGAAGCCATTTTGGAGAATGTCCAAAATTGAATTAGAACTAGAGGACAACTTAATAGGATGATGAGCCATGTTGCCTTTGTCTCACTCATTAAGCCAAAGAAATTCCAAGATGCAGAAGGAGATGAAAGCTATATGATGGCCATACAAGAAGAGCTAGATTAGTTCACCAGAAATGACATATGAGATCTAGTACCACTTTCAGAAGGAAATTCAATAATTGGCACAAAATGGGTATTACGGAACAAACTAGATGAATTCAGAGTTGCAGTAATAAATAAAGCAAGGCTGGTTGCTCAAGGCTACAATCAATAAGAAGGTATAGACTTTGAAGAAACCTTTTCTCCAGTAGCAAGACTGGAAGCAATCAGAATCTTGTGTGCTTTTAGATCCTATATGAGACTCACCCTGTTCTAAATGGATGTCAAAAGTGCCTTCCTAAATAGAGTCATCCAAGAAGTCATTTATGTGAAGTAGCCACCAGGAATTGAAGACTCAAACCATCTAGAGCTGGTCATCAAGCTACTCCTCCAACAGAGCCAACTCTACATATTCTTCTACCTGAACTTGATATATACCATATGAGGAAGGAGTATGGTGAGGAAGAGGTTAGAATGCTAAATCTCCAACCTCTAATAGCTCCCATTCCGAAACCACTTCTTACTTCATAGAAGTCCAGTGAAGTAAATGAGGAAGTTGAGGTGGATGATAAAATCAGGAAAGGAGAGGAAGCAAACTATCCTGCCAAGGAAAATAAAGCTGTAATTAATCTAAATGCTGTAAATACTGAAGTGGAGGATGATACTGAAATTGTTGTAGAGGAGTAAAATCAAGGCAACTTAGATGCAAATGAATCTCAAATGCATCTAAGGTTGATGAGCCTAACCTGGTGCTAAATTCACTAGAGGAGGGAACTAATCTGGGTCCCAATGAGTATGCTACTATAGCAGACTCAAAGGGTGAGGTCGTTTTGGATGATCAAGAGGATCAGGAGGATAAAGATGATGTAGATATTGATGATAAGAATAGGGATGAAAAAGAGGATGGGGATGATGATGATGTTGAAGATGATGATGTTGAAGATGATGATGAGGCTTCCTCTAGTCTTAGCTACTCCCTGTGAGCTCATTTGACTTAAAACCTAGAGTCAGCACTCCAATCATGCTAGCCATTTAGGTTGAGAAATTAAAAATGGTCCTAGCAATTATTGGATGAGGCTGCCTCAGAGGATAAAAAGAGTAGTGACTCCAGTCTTGAGCCAATCCTCATAGATATCTGTTCAAGACTAGGATCAATTGAAAGCTCAACTCAATATCTGTCAATTTCTTAAGAAGTGTAATATGAGCTAGAGGCTATCCAAAGTAGACTAACTAAAATTGAGCAAAAATTGCAAAATCTTCCCAGTGATGATCAAGTAGCTGAAACCGCAGTATCCAAGGTTACTCCAGTCTTGGAGCAGTTATCTAAAGAAGTTGGTGAAGTAAAATAGGCTGCTACCAAGACTGCAAGCGGAGTTGCTTCCATCAATGATACAATTTTGAGGTATATTACTTTTTTCTCAATTGATCTAAAAACGGTGCTGAAGGACTACATGAATCAAAAGTTTGAGGAGATGGTGAGATCCATTACAAATGCAGTCACTCAAAGCACAAGTGCTTTATCATTCGGAGTCGCGTCTCTCTCAACCACCCAAGAAGAAATAAAGGAAAAATTGACTAAGTTCCTAAAGGAGGACTTGCCATAGCTCTTAGGTAAAACTGATAAAGATTTTAAACCAATCTCCACTCTGTGGATAAATATGTTCAAAACTAGCAAGCAATGTTCAACATCGAGTTTTGAGGCCTGAATGAGAGCGTCCATGATAGTGTAAAGAACATCACTAAAGAAATAAAGCTCTTCAACATAGGTATGTCAAACCTAAGCCTGACTGCTCCTTCTACTTCACACTCTTCACCATCTGTTCTGGAAAGCCAGGTAATTCCCGTTTTCAAACAACTTGTTCAACACATTAAGGATACCGGATATGGAGGCTACAAGTGCTTACTAACACTACTCTGGGGGATGTTCCCTTATTTTGAGGAGGAAGACAAGGAGTATGCCCTTAAAATGCACCCCAATCTAACCAACTCCTATGCTCAACTCCAGAAGCTGCTTAGACTGATCTATCTTCAACCCCCAATAGTGGATAGAATCATAGAGTGGAGACTATATGGGAATAAAAACTACAACATTATGTCTAGAGCCTGGGAGAATATGTGGAACATAAGAATGTACATTGAAATTGACCCTTCAATAGATGAAAACAAAAAGGGGGAGAGCGAGTACAAGGACAAGGAACCTAGGAAGGGTAATGAGAAGGAGTAGTTGTAGCTTAGCATAGCTTAGCATAGCTAGCATTTTTTTTGCAATATGTGATAGCATGCTATGTAATAATTTTCATCTATATTCTTCTGTAATTCTTTGTAATCTAAACTTCATTGATGTTAACTATTATTAACAGCAAAAGTAATAATTGGTGAAAAACAATTATTCGAAATTGCTTCTAAGTATAACTATTAATTGTACTAGAAAATGTTTGTCCATGTACTTATATGTTTAAGGTCCTTTTTGCAGAATATAGGCTTTTAAAATGTCAAGTGTAGCATGCAATAACATGTTCCGGAATTATAGGATTCGGTTGATGTAGGTATTAAATAAAGATCAATCAATGTAAAAGCTAAAGGTAAAAAGAAATCAAACACAATGATTTTTATACTGGTTTGGCCCTGCCTGCATCTAATCCCCGGATTTTCCTCCTCCGAGCTTAATCCACTAGTGTGATTTCTTTTGTAGGCAAAAATTAAGTCTTTACATTTGTCTCCAGAGATTTCTTCTCCTCCGGATGTAGGACATACCACCAAACTACTCCTAGCCTGACTGAGTCCTTTACAGCTTGTCTCCGTAGAATCTCCCTTCTTGCGGATGTAGGATATACCACCAAAAGCTCCAACTTTTTTAGCTAAGTCCTTTGCACTTTATCTCCAGAGAGTTACTCCTCTTCCGGATGTAGGATATACCACCAAAAGCACCAAATTTTGGCTGAGTCCTTTCTCTTTAGTAGGATATACCACTTAAACTACTCAAGTCTAAGCTGAGTCCCACAGGGATATACCACTTAAACTCTCTAGTTCAACCTAAGTCCCAATCTCACTACCCACCCCAGTAGGAGAGTTTTACACCTTTGTTTTGATAGGGATTTGGGTTTTCAATTCCTAAAAGTTTATAAATTCACTTGGGAATTCTTACAAACAAATATGAGTGGTTTGATCTTAGATGGATTGAGTAACTGCTTGTGTAGCAATTCCTTCAATATTGTAGCTTCTAAAAAACAATCAGCATCTTCTCACTTGGTGAAGTTTCTCTTTTATAGCCTTGACTGATAGATGTAACCATTGGTTAAGATTGAATCTTTACCATTGATCAGATGTAAAGTGGCACTTTCAGAGCTATTGATTGGTCTGTTAGACTCATTGATTGGCCCATTGGATTTTGTTTGGAGAAACAAGGTTGTCAGTTGTCGTTTATTTTGGCTTTTAGTGCTCAACCAACTTTTATGCAACATTGTCCTATATGTGTACTCCACACACCATCTTATTATTCTAGAAGAAAAAAGTAGTTATCCTTTTCTCTTTCCTTTGTTAGCCTTTTTTTCCTTTCTCTGAAATAGAGCAAGTTGTCACTCTTCCTTTTTTTGAGGCAGTTTTGACAAATGACCATTGTTGGGGGGAAATCAAAATATTTAAATTCTCCCTCTTATTTAGAGATGAGTCTTATGGATGTCTTCAAAATCATTCTAATTCTGGAGGTCTTCAATGGTGATCTATTCTGGATGCAGTCTTCAAGGGGTTAGAAGTTTGTTTCCTTTCCAAACCTTAACAGGATGCTTTTGATCTCTTCTTCCTTAAGCCAGATGAGGTGAGCTTGGGACTTGGAAGTTTGTCACTTTTAGATTTTGGTCTGGATGCTTCCATTTTGTACTTGGTGGCTCGTTTTGTTCCACATAAAGTCTAGATGCTTCTATATTGAAAATGATGAATTCTTATGGTTTTTGTTTTCTTCAAAACCTTTAGATTCAGATGCTTTCTTAAGGTTTTTGCGAAGTCTTCCGGATAATTGATTTCCAACAATATCCCCCATTTTGATGGAAAAAATACCTGAGAACAGAAGCATATATTTATAGATGATCTAAGTATGATTATTGATACTTAGTCATTTACAAGGTTTCTCCCCCATAATTCAAGCATCCTAACTCCCCCAATATTTTTGCCTTCTAGCTTCTAATATTTTCTATTACAATTGATGGTTGTACTTTAGAAGTGATTTCTGATAATGTGTTTCCTCTATATAACTTCTGTTGTTAACAAGTGTTAACAACAATGAAGTGCATGGATACAAATACAAAATATTATTAGTGAACAAATGACAATATATTACATAGCTAGCTATTACAGATGATTTACAAATAATGAACAACTAAGCAATGGCAGCTTCTTCTCTTTGCCCTTCTTCATCTTCTATTGATCTTTCTCCGCCTTTTTGTTTACATCAATCGAGGGAATAATCTCAATAAATTTTCTTCTATTCTATTGTCTTTCCTAAGCTCCAGATAGGAGTGTGTTAACAACAATGAAGCATATGATTACAAATACAGAAGATTATTATTGAACAAATGACAATATATGGCATAGCTAGCTATTACAGATGATTTACAAATAATGAACATCTAAGCTATGGCAACTTCTTCTCTTTTCCCTTCTTCATCTTCGATTGATCTTTCTCCCTCTTTTTATTTGCATCAATTGAGGGAATAATCTCATTGAATTTTCTTCTATTCCATTGTCTTTCCCAGGCTCCGGAAAGGAGTGTGTAGTCCAAATTTCGTGCCATTTTCTGTTCAACTATTTTATCAACTGTGGAAGGCAGGATATAGATTGGCTTGAGGGATTTCCAAAGTGCAGCATATGAGTTGGTTAGATAGGGATGCATCTTGATTGCATATTCTTGATCTTCTTCATCAAAATAGAGAAACATCCCCCTAATTAGTGTTAGCATACACTTGTAGCCTCTAAAACTTATATCCCTTATATATTAGACTAGCTGCTGGAAGAATGGAAGAGGTAGACTTTCATGAATGAATTTAGATGAGCTAGAGGTAAATGGAGGATTTAGATTAAGATTTGATAGTGATGATCCAAGTTGTTGAACTTCCTCTGAAACAGTCTTGGCATTACTATAGAAGCCATCATTCAGATGTTGAAGCTCAATATTAGATGCATCTTGCCAATTTTTGATGGTTTTATCCATGGAAAGGAGACCAATCCACCAGTTACTCTTAATGTCCTCAACTACTTTCTCTAGAATGGTTGGCAAGTCATCCTTAATAAACTTTGTAAGGTGCACCTTTAGCTCTTGTTGCTCGGTGGTAAGAGAGTTGATTCTAGAAGTTGTGGCATTTTATCCTTTATGATTACAATAGAGATCAGATTTAATAGTTCTAACATGGTTTCCCTTATGGGTTCTTGAGATCCCTTTTCATATCATCCGTGATTGATTTGATAGTTTCAAAGAGAGTAGTTTTGCAAGATTCAATTTCTGTCATGGCTTTAGTAGTAGTAGTTTTGGCTTCTACAACTTCTTTTGGTATCTGCTCCAAGATTGGATAGTCATTCAAAATATTTTGTACTTTCTGCTCAAGATCAGTAAGCTTGCTCTAGATGCTCGCCAATTTAGCAGTCAAACTTTAAGGAATTTGGAGACTATGGGTAGAGGACTCAATCTTTCCAAGTCTGGTATAGATATCCCGGAGTATAGGCTCAAGGCTGGATTCCTTGCTCTTTTTCTCTTTTGCGGTTTCTTCTTCTAGTAATTGCTAGGCCATCTTTAATTTTTTTAGCTTTTATTACTAGTTGAGTTGGAGTGTTGATCCTTGGCCTTAGTTTAAATGAGCTCATAGGTGAGAAGCTGGGGCTTGAGCTGCCTTCATCATCTTCATCGCTCTCTTCTTCACTCTTTTCTTTCTCATTATCACTCCCATCTTGTTCTTCCTCATCTTCCTTATCATCCTTTTTTGTTACCAGATCCTCCGAAATGACCTCTCCCATTGAGATAGCCAAAGTAGCATTCTCATTGAGACTCAGATCGATTCCCTCCTCTAGAGCACTTATCTCCAAGATAGGCTCATCTTCCTTGGATGAATTGTAATGTTCGTTTGCACCCAAGTTGCCTTGGTTTTCCATAGCTTTATTAGATTCAGCGATATTAGCATTGAGATCAATGATAGCCTTTATATTCCACTTTTAAGGAATGATAGCTTTCTCCATTTGGTTTTCTGCTGGGTTTTGAAAAATTTTAGCTTTATCTCTCTCTTCATTTCCCTCATTAGTTAGGAATGATTCTAGTAGAGATTAAGATCTAGGCTGGAGGCGTAGTTCATCAATAATTTCCTCTCTAAATCCTTTCTTTAGGTGTTGATATCCTCTGGTGATACAAGGATTGGTAGAGTGATGACTGAGGGAGGATTAGTTGTTTCAGTCGCTGTAGATGGGCTTTTGGGACTTTCAATTTTTCCGAATGAGCCTCAAGGTCCATCTAATGTGGGAGCCGAATTATTGATGTGTTGATTTTCCTTATTGGCAGCCTTCTTAGCTAGTAGTGCTTGAGAGAAAGTGGGACCCCTTTTGATTAACTTTCTTTTGGGCTTCGAAGAAGCCTCTGTTTCCTTCTCGCTACTATTGCTGAAAGCATGTTCCTCTTCCGGATCTTCAGGTTGCTTTCTCTTATTTGCAGCAATTTTTACAAGCTTTCTTTTATGCTTGGGGGATTTATGGAAGATTTGGTTTAATTTTAGGGTATCCTCATTTACCTCTTCAGTTACTTCTTCTTCTACATCCTTAAGATTAGTTTTCTTTTGAGCCTTGGGTCTAGTAGTTCTTGGCTTCTTAGCAGCTAGAGCTTTCTCCACGGTGCCTCTGGTCTTCCTTACTTTGCTCTTTTACTCCTTCTCCCTTTTCTGTCTGAAGAACTTTAATTCATCCCATTTTTCATCAAAGGCAAATTTTGGGAAGTTTTTCTCTAGTATTACCTTACCTTCAACCAACTCTTCTCTTGTCAGATATATCCCATTCTTAAGTAGAATCTTGGTGATTATAGTACCATGGGAGAATTTGTGTTGCTTTAGGTAATGAATGAGAATTACTAGAATGTTGACTAGACTACTCTCATTCCAGTGTTGTATAGCACAGTGTTGGAAGGCTGAGGCAGTATTGACACTTCCCTTCTGGATTAGAATTAGTCTGGCCATTATAAACTAAAGTACTCTGGGTATCTTTAGCCAAAGTGTTGAGAATTTATCTCCAGAATATAGCTCCAAAAGCCACATCATGGGATCATTTTTGATTCCTTGATCATCCCCATTAGTTCTCAGTAAAACTCCTTCATTCTTCATGTTGAAATGTGTTGTAAAGAAGGTGGGAGTGATGGTGATGACTTATCCTTCAACTTTTATTCAAAGTGCATCATAGAAGGAGTGGAGTTTGGGGTTGTTATAGAATTCCTCAACAAGAGCAGGATAGGTGGGGTTGTTCATCCAAAGGAAGAGCTTCAGATGTTGGTGTTTTAAGAGGAGTTTTGAAAAGGGTTAAGTGGTGAATATATACTCATCACCTAGATGATCGAAGGGGATTATGGTATCTGAATTTTTAAATTTCATGGAGGTAAAGTCTTTATCCTAGAGATTTGCCTCCTGGAATATGTTCTTAGGATAAGTAGGAAGAGAGGTATGATTTTTCGTGTTGGCCATTCAGAAGTTTGAGAAGACGGTTTGAAAGGTTTTAGTACCTCTATAGAAATTTTTGCAGAGTGATAATAGGTAGTTGTTTGTGTGAAGAAGCCTATGATTTTGGGGGCCTTTTATAGAATTTTGAAGATGATGGCATTTTGGTAATCTAGAAGTAGTTAAATTTAACTTGGATTGATGAGTTGGTAGTTAAATTTGGAGAGAGAAGTTAATGGCTTGAAAATCGGAGAATTAGAACATTTTATTCCATTTGAAGTTGTTGCAATTTATCGCATGTGAACTGCCCAATAAATGTTTGAAATTCAAAAACATCTACAGTTACCTTTTTCACGCTTTTACTGCCATTTCTCATGTCTTGTCTGCTGAGCTGGCAATATTCTTTCCGGATCCTTATTTGGTCAACTTCTCTTTTTCTCCTTGATTGTTGAAGGCTTGATAACTGCATACCTGTCTTCTGGTGTCTTCTTTAATTTCAATTACATCTTTCACTTGCGTTTTCTAGATGTACCACTTCATCATGGAAAAAGAAGTGAGCCTCCTA
This sequence comes from Euphorbia pulcherrima, assembly GCA_947683365.1. Classification (NCBI taxonomy): domain Eukaryota; kingdom Viridiplantae; phylum Streptophyta; class Magnoliopsida; order Malpighiales; family Euphorbiaceae; genus Euphorbia; species Euphorbia pulcherrima. The sequence continues at coordinate 50,010,576 of CANTUS010000014.1, forward strand.
TATCAAGCTCTTGGTGATAGCTCCTTGTCACAAATCTCTTCTAGATTAATTTGGACGTTACTAAGTCCATCCAGAGTGTAGAAGTACTTAATTTTCTAATTGCTTTAGGTTTGTTCTGCTTTTTACTATTTTCTTCAGATTAATTTGACTTATTGCAGAATATTCAGGTTGTGCCAATAGTTCATTCTCCTTTGTAAGATGGTACTAGATTCTTACATCATTTATAGTGATTGGATCTATTTTTCTTGAACGGCCACCATCTTGAACTTATTTCTTCTATTCCTTCTTGCTAGATCAACTTTTAGAGCTTTAGCTGATTTTGCTTTTATCCAGAGCTGGGTTATCTAGACCTTTATCTTTGATTATCTTCCACAGCTTCTTTCTCTGCCCTTCTTGAGGATTAAAGTGATGAAGATTTTTCATCACAATTCATATGCCTTGAAGATCCACTATCAGAGTACTATATCGGATGATCTTGAGTTGATTTAAGGTGTACCTGCAAGAAAGATTAAGTGGAGTTAGGTACCCAATTAGATTTGGGTCCTCTCTGGTTAATGACCATTTTTAGCCATGGATTGTCATCATTATAACCATTTTTAAATCTACACATTTTAGTTATATGGTTAGTTTTACAAAAGAATCTGCATCCGAAGATTGGCTTGTTCTGTTCAATCTTCTTCTCAATCTTCTTGAGATCTTCCTTCCCATAATCTTCAGAGTATCCAGCCTTGGATAGTGATGATTCTTCTTGTTCTTTTTGAGTTTGGTAGTTAGCTGGAGGAGTGATCTTTACTTAGTGATTTTTCTTCTTTTGCTTGGCCATTTGATGATCATAAATCATCACACCTTTCTCTCTTTAAGCTCGATGGGCATATATATTTACTTGCGGTTGTGTCATTATAGCTCCCTTTTCTTTTTGAGCAGTTGTAGGTCTCTATACTTCAGGTTGTTTGATGATATTCCTTCTTCCTTGGTGTGAAGGATTTGGCTTTCTTTCGATGGCTGGCTTTGGAGTTCTTCCGACAGCTTCTCTCATCAAAGCTAGTTCCCTATCTAGTCTAGTTATATTTGCACTCAATATCTAAACTTGATTTCTCAAGAAATTCTCTTCAGCGATATTATTGTTCTTTTTACTTTTTACTAAATTTATGTCTTGTGACATTGCCTCAGCATCTTGAACTAGCTCCATCAATTGTCTTTGAAGGGATTTAATTACTTTTGCAATCTTCTTTACCTTATTGATTAAAATTCCCATGGCCCTGACAAGTTTAAGGTTAGAAAAAGAATTAGAGTGAGAGTTTACCTTTGTACAAGATGACTCTGATTCCAATTCTTTTAACAACTCAGGGATTTGTTGAGTTGTTTTTCTTCCAGATGATTCTGCCTTTGTTTCAGCTATTGCCATGAATGTACAGTTTTTAGTCTTCTCTTTGTTTGATGTTGATGAGCTACTGCTTTCCTCACTGTTACTCTAGGTGGCTACCATTGCCTTCCTCTTATGTTTCTTATCTTTCTTGAGCTTAGGGCAAGTCGGTCTGAAGTGTCCGTTCTCACCATATTTGAAGCATGTTGTATCCTTTTATTGATTTTGTTTATCTTCTGGATACTTTTTGTACTTGCCTATTCCAGAACTTCCTTCATTTCTTCTTTTGGAGCCATATTCTCTAGGAGTCCTTAACTGTATTACTCTTTTTCTTAGAATCTATTGAATTGTCTAGTCAGCATAGCCATTTCTTCTTTGTTGTAAGGAGGTTCTTTTGAGTTTTTTTGTGATCCAGATGAGGCTAATTCAGAGGAATCTGCCTTGAGAGCAATTCCTTTCTTCTTCTCCTCTGGCTTCTTCTATTGTTGGCTTTATCTTTCCAGAGATAACTCTTAACTGGGGAGATTGCCAATGAGCTCATCGTAGCTATAGAATTTCAAGTCATGAGCCTCTTCGATGGCAGTCTTTTTGTTGTCCAATTCTTTGGTGAGACTATAGAGAATTTTGTTTACCATCTCCTCCTCTGTAATCTCCTTTCTTAGCCTCTTGATCTTATTTACTAGATTTGTGTATCTAGTGTTCATGCTACTGATGGATTCTTTAGGCTCCATCTTGAATAATTTAAGTTTATGCTGGAAGAGATCAATTTTGGCTTCTTTGACCTTGTTGGTTCCTTCATAGGTCACTTCAAGTTTTTGCCATATTTCTTGAGCAGTTTTACAACCTGAGATCCTATTGAATTTTGCTACACTCAAAGCACAATGAAGCATGTTAATAGCATTTGTGTTTTCATGCAACCTTTTATAATCGTTTTCATCCCATTGATTTGATGGTTTTTTGGTGGTGGCACCTTCAACCTCAATGGTTGGAATATAAGGGCAATCCTTTTATAACCATCCATGCTAGCATACTTTGTGGTTGAATGAAATTCTTCATCCCATTTTTTCAGAACTTGTAGTGTTCACTGGTGAAGATTGGAGTACAGGTAATAGACATACCCTTCGGAAGAAGTTGTGTGTTGTTAAAACTGATCTTGATTTGAGTATCAAGTTTGGACCTTTAGCTCAAGATTGTTAAGTCTCTAGTTTTGAGTACTTGCTCTGATACTACTTGTTGTTCCCTGTGCGTGTACGCTTAGGGTCAAAGGGGGGTGAATGACCCTTTTTTGTAGAATATAGGACTTTTGAAATGTCAAGTGTTGCATGCAATAATATGTTTTGGAGTTATAGATTCGGATGATACAGGTATTAAATAAAGATCACTCAATGTAAAAGCTGAAGGTAAAAAGAAATCAAACACAGTGATTTTTATACTGGTTCGACCTTGCCTAGGACCAGTCCCCGGAGTTTCCTCCTTCGAGCTTAATCCATTAGTGTGATTTCTTTTACAGGAAGAAATCAAGCCTATAAAATTGTCTCCAGAGATTTATTCTCCTCCGGATGTAGGATATACCACCAAACTACTCCTAGCCTGGCTAAGTCCTCTTCAGGCTATCTCTGTAGAATCTCCCTTCTTACAGATGTAGGATATACCAATAAAAGCACAAACTTTTGGCTGAGTCCTTTGCACTTTGTCTCCGGAGAGTTACTCCTCTTTTAAATGTAGGATATACCACCAAAAGCACCAACTTCTGGTTGAGTCCTTTCTCTTTAGCAGGATATACCACTTAAACTACCCAAGTCTAAGCTAAGTCCAACAGAGATATACCACTCAAACTCTCTAGTTCAAGCTAAGTGCCAATCTCACTACCTACCCCCATTAGAGATTTTTACACCTTTGTTTTGATAGGGATTTGGGTTTTGAATTCTTCAAGTTTATAAATTCACTTAGGAATTCTTACAAACAAATTTGAGTGGTTTGTTCTTAGATGGATTGAGTAACAGATTGTGTAGCAATTCCTTCAATATTGTAGCTTCTCAAAAACAATCAGCATCTTCTCACTTCATGAAGTTTCTCTTTTATAGGCTTGACTGATGGATGAAGCTGTTGGTTAAGATTGAATCTTCATCGTTGATCAGATGTGAAGTGGCGCTTCTAGAGCCGATGAGTGGTCCGTTAGACTTATTGATTGGCTTGTTTGATTTTGTTTTGAGAAACAACATTGTTAGTCATCGTTTATTTTAGCTTTTAGTGCTCCTCCAACTTTTATGCAACCTTGTCCTTCATGTGTACTCCATGCACCATCTTATTGTTTAGAAGAAAAAAGTAGTTGTCCTTTTCTCTTTCATTTTTTAGCCTTTTTTCCTTTCTCTAAAATATTGCAAGTTGTCTCTTTTCCTTTTTTCGAGGCAGTTTTGACAAATGATCGTTGTTGGGGGGACTCTATAATATTTGAAATTTCCCTCTTATTTAGAGATGAGTCTTCCGGATGTCTCCAGACTCATTCTAAATCCGGAGGTCTTCAATGGTTATCTGTTCCGGATGAAGTCTTCAAGGGGTTAGAAGTTTGTTTCCTTTCCAAACTCTAGCATGATGCTTTTGGTCTTGTCTTCCTTAAGTCGAATGAGGTGAACTTGGGACTTGGAAGTTTTTCACTTCCAGATTTTGGTCCGGATGCTTCCATTTTGTACTTGGTGGCTTGTTTTGTTCCACATAAAGTCCGGATGATCCTGTATTGAACATGATGAATTCTTGTGGTTTTTTTTCTTCAAAACCTTTAGATCCAAATGCTTTCTTCAGGGTTTTGCGAAGTCTTCCGAATGGTTGATTTCCAACAGAAAAACTTAAAAGTTGATATGCAAAAATCTTAAAGGAGTTAGGATGCTAGATTATGGGGGAGAAAACTTGTAAATGACTAAGTATCAAAAATCATACTTAGATTATATTCCCAATTATAGATGCTTTTGTCCTTAGGTTTTTGTTTCCATCAAAATAGGGGAGATTGTTAGGAAATAATGAGCTTTCTTAAAAATTCCTAAGTTTTAGAAGTTTGCACCCGCATAAAGGTTTCAGAAGAAAATAGAAAACCATAAGTCCAAGAAGAAGCATCCGGCTAAAGGCAAGAAGTAAACAAGTCCTTAAGCCCAAGTAAACGGCATCTAGAGAAGAACACTATTAAAAAGCATCTGAAAGACATAACTCTAGGACAAAGGGAAATATTTAAAATTCATTTTCCCCCAAAATTAGTCTGAAGTCAAACATGCTTTTTTCCTTGGAGAATGAAAAAGTAATAGCTTTCATGAATTCAATAAAGGATAAAAAGGCTGACACGGAATTAGAAAAAAGTAACAACCTTTTTTACCTAGACCAATAGAAAGACGCGTAGAGTCCAAACAAAGGACAAAGTTGTATAAAATTTAGCACAGCACAAAAAGCCAAATAAATGACGTCTGACAACTCTATTCCTCCAATCCCAACATATTCGAATAGGACATTTATTAGGTCTAACGAAAAGATCAACATCCCCGAAAGCGCCATCTCATATCTGATCAATGGTTAAGATTCAAGATCAAGCAACGGCTACATTAATGATCTAAGCCTATAAAAAGGAAGCTTCACAAGTTGATAAGATGCTGGTTTTTTTTTATAAAAGCTATTACCTTGAGAAATTTGCTAGACAATCAGTAATTCGATTCCTTCAAGAACTAAACACTCAAATCAGTTTGTAAGAATTCTCAAGTGAAATTATAAACTTGAAGAATTCAAAACCCAACCTTTGTTAAAACAAACGTTGTAAAATCTCATACTTGGGTGAGTATTGAGATTGGGATTTAGCTTGAACTTGGCTAGAGTTTAAGTGGTATATCCCTTAAAGAAAAGGACTCAGCCAAGCTTAGGTTTTTGCCTCGTATGAGCTTACAATAATAACAAAGGAAAACCTCATCCCACCCCGCTCGAGTGTGGACTCGAACTTGCAACCTCTAAGATCATAGCTTCAAGGCTCAACCACTAGACCAAGCATTTGCCACAACCAAGCTTAGGTTAGTTTAGTGGTATATCCTACTTCCGGAAGAAGAGAGAGTCTACAAAGACAAGCTACGAAGGACTAACCCAGGCTAGGGATTAGTTTGGTTGTATATCCTACATCCGGAGGAGAAGAAATCTCTAGAGACAACTATAGAGGCTTGATTTCTGCCCGTGAAAGAATTTTCACTAGTGGATTAGGCTCAAAGGGGGAAACTCTGGGGAATGGACGTAGGCAGGGCCGAACCATTATAAAAATCTCTGTGTTTGATCTACTTTACTCAAGCTCTTACTTTAAGTGCATTTTATTTTATATATTTGCATCATCCAGACCCTATAACTCTAGATCAAATGTTGCACGCTACACAAAGACTTTTCAAAAAGTCTAATTTTCTGTAAAAAGGGTCATTCACCCCGCCCCTTAGACCCTAGTTGTACTCGCACATGGACTAACAAGAACCTTGAAGTTGTGCAAGTAGTGCAATATTAATGAGGCGGCTATCTTGATAGCCTTTGGGGTATCTTTTTCGTATGACAATCTTCCCTCAAAAGAGTCATAAATGAACAACTTCCTCAAAATAATCTCGAGCCTGCACAAAATCTAGTGGTTTGTCTTGGCCATGATAGGAAAAAAGACATTGTCCACTTCGTCCCACTATTTTTGGCAGTATAATCCTCTTCCAAACATCATCAAAGAAACCAAATCATCAATATTGACATTATTCAAAACCCATATCTTTGCTTCATCACTAGGTTCATCAATCTTACTCTTTTATAGCATTTGAAAAAACACAGTGTCTATAATAGTGAAGTTGTACTTAATTCTTTCGTAATACTTGTCTTTCTTTCTCAAGTAGTAAGATACAAGGTCAATGTGTTGTAGCAAAAATGAATACATATAACATATATATAAGTAGTTAAGGAAAATTTCAGACAACAAAAAAAAGACTTATAATGGTTTTAGAAGAGCCTTATATTAGACCTGTATCATATATATACTACAGTTGTACTAGACTTATAATAGCTTTCTAGTTTATCATACATGTTACATATCTATTTCAACTCTACTACATTTAAAATATAATACATGAATCAAATAAATTAAACCAGACACAAAAAACTATATATGAAAGGAGGAATTCACTTACATCACTATTTAAGTAGTCTCCCTTAGTGTAAAGGTCAACCCAGAATGACTTCCTAGAGATGTCCATGACATTTAAGAAAACCAAATCGATTTGGTCGTTCACTTCGTTGTACCATGAAAATTCTTTATTTCATTTTTATGATTAAAGATCAATTAATCAGCTTATTGTTACAAAAAATATTGCTCCATATATTGAATTCAACATTAACTTACGATCTCAAGAAGTTCTTATTCTTGTTGATGAACTTCTTAAAAGTATAGTCATCAGGGACATATTCTCAAATTCCTTAGTCTTCCCCACCGTAAATCCAAACTTGTTCGTGTAAGGAGATTTAACCTTCTGGGATGGATTGACCCTCCTATTCTTTCTATGTTTCTCTTTCGGTGGATCAATAACTTAAGCTCCTCCTCTTCTGAAATCTCCTTTTCTCACATTGAAAAAACTAAGGTCAATACAGGTTATCATCTTACACATATGTAACACTATTGTTGATAAAATACTCACTTGTTTAACTTCTTTAATAATCGCTTATATTTCAAAACAATCAACCTCTAACTTATCAAGTTCTGCTGGATCAACAGAGTAAGAAAATCCATCTTGGTAATGTTTTTTAAAGATAACAAATTTCATCAGAACATATAGAATGCAATTTCAACGTATAATCAGAATTCAAAGGAGTTTGATCTTTTACCTCCTTATTCTGCAACAAACTCATTCTAACTACAGTATCTTTCACATCCTTGTCACTTAGACTGAGTCCTTAACCAACTTTGCCTTTGATTTTATCAACTTTGGCATCTCATTTTCCCTTCTTAATAGGGTTGCGTCCCACTTTGCTTTTTAGCAGTTTTTATAACCTATTTTCCTTTCTTTGCAGGACTCTATTCCTTTCGGATCATTATTGCTTACTTTACTCGCAATAGTAGTTATATCTTCCTAGGTATCATCAAAAAGATTAAATCGCTACAAGTTCAAAGGTTTGGCTTCCATTGTGTTCCTAAAACTAGTAGTTTATCTTCCACTTCATCATTTTTCAGTTCTAAAAAATGTCAGACATTGTTGGAATATATATATATATATATATATATATATATATATATATATATATATATATATATATATATATATATATATATATGTGTGTGTGTGTGTGTGTGTGTGTGTGTGTGTGTGTGTGTGTGTGTGTGTGTGTGTGTGTGTGTGTGTGTGACATTACAATTTGCTTATTTTACCTCTTCCATTGCATATTTTATCTCATGAATTCTTCCTCCTTCCTCTTCAGAATCTTATATGTCTTTTCCATCAATGTTCATCTCCTCTAGACCCACCCCTTCAACATTTTCCTCGCTCTAATGTTCAATATATTCTTGTTACAATCATATATTGGTTAATATCTAATACAAGGATATTAATCGAATAATACACATATAAATTGATAAATTAAGTTATTACCTCTATCAATTTCTATATTGTTGGCTCATCTTTGTCTCCTAAACTCAACAACTCTTGAGTTTGCATCCCTTCTTTCTCCTCCACTATCGGGATTATCCCCGTACCCTCTTCAACATTTATATTCAAATTACGTGTAGCCTATAATTTACAATTTGTTGAAAGTCTAACAGTAATTTCATGAAATTTAAATGACAAGATAAACAAGTATCAATAATTTTTAACCATAATAAAGGATGAAATTACCTCCACAAGGATAGTCCATGTCCCCACTCCATGTTCTTTGGGTTTTTGACCTTTATTCACCCCTATTACATAATCAATATGTTTGTCCTAATAAAGAGAATGAAACAGCTATGTTAGATGTCTTCATTTCTATTTAGAGATTTAGGTTCAAAAGCATTGTGACAGATATAAAGTAGACATTTATTAGTGTTTTATTGGACTTGTTCTTACATTTGCTAGGTCAATAGGTAGTTCTTTAACGTGATCCTCATCATCAACCATTCCATCCTCTCTATGTTATTCCTTTACAAATATAAAAAATTTACTGATGTCTTTTATTTTCAAAAAAGGACATAATCAAACTTACCTATTTATCAGACTTATACTAACACATAATTACAATTTCACTTGCATCAGACCCAATAGTGGCTGTTACTTCCACTGCTTCTTCATCATCAACAACTTTTTCATCATTTTCTTTACCCTACAATAAAAAATAACCAGAATTGAAAAAGCAAGAACTTCCTTTTTAATAACATTGTTTTTAATTTGTTATTCTTTCACCACATCTATACTCATTCCATGTGATTTTTATACTACCCTAGTCTTCTCGCTTTCAAATCCTTCATGCCCTTCGTCATGAGAATCACCCAATTTATCTGGAACACTTTTTGTGCATAGAATGTCTCCAGAAAGTTTTGTGTCATCCTCATTAACACCTCCGTTTGGTGAATCCTTAGATTTTTTTCCCATTTTGTTGAAAATCAAAACTGCATCAATCTCGCTTACTCGTCCTAATAGCGCTTCCAATTTCTTCTCAATCATGTCCAATCTATTATCAAATCACTCTAACCCTTGGTCAATCTAGTTAGACAATGCCTCTAGTTGGTTGATGATTTGAGTTTGACTTCCAACAGACATTTGGGACTGAGCTCCCTTTGCTGAAGAATTCTTTGAACTTAGGAGGCTCTACAAACGGAAGTACTTCCCCAGTGACAACTTTGAACCCTCTTCATTCATCACAACTATTTTCCTAAAGTTCAAATGAAATGAAATTGAAGTCAAACATCAAAGGATATATAACACACATATAACAAACATATAACACATTTTTAACAGACATATAACACATTTGTAGCAGACTTATACTACATGCTTCTTTATCACTAAAGAATTCAAAATTCTGATGTATCTGATACATACCTACTATAAATCTAGTACAACGAGATTAAAAAATGTACAATGTTTTCAAAAAACTGCTGTGGTTTAGATCTGACTTTTAACAGACTTGTATCATGTTTGTATTAATATCCTACTTACTACAAATCAAATAATTACATATTAAAAAAATGAAAAACACAATAAGTTGTATTGTGGGCTTACATATTTTGCCTGGTTTTTGAAAATCATCGCATTGAAATCTTTTGCTTTAAAGCCATTTGAGTGTGGTTGCCATTTGAAAAACCTTGGTTTGAATTCACCATCATCCTGTTCAATCCTGCTGTATACAAAACCTTTACAATTTTCAACCACTTCATAAAACCAAGTTTAGAGCACCAGCAAAAATCCCATGAGCTTGTAATTTGGCGGCTTCGCCCTTCTTTTTCCATCCTTCTTAAGTGACTAGATGGTATCACTGAATGACTCTATTCCCCATGTTGCTTTGTGGTATGTACCATTATAAACACAGTCAAAGTACGAATAAGGGATTTTTATGCTAGGATCTAATCCCATAATATAGTAACTGATGAAATATACAAGAGGCAGCTTAAAAATCCTCAAATAGTCATCATCGCTCTCGATCGGGATCCTTTCCCATTTTCCTCCTTCTCCCTCATCCTCCTCTTCTTCTTCTTCCTTCCCATCACTTGAATCATTTCCATTCTTCCTTACAATGTCCGCTCTCTTAATAAGATCATAACATTAAGGGAAATACTTCTTCTGAAAATCATTCCAGTCACTAGTGTCATCCAACTTAAAATCCCCTTTAGCATCTAGACGAAGTCCAAATATAAGGCAAAAAGTACTAAATGCCAAAGTAAAGAGGGTATCCTACCACCAAAATATAGATGCAGTCATTATGTGGATGATTTATCTCCCTCATGAGGATGTTGTGAATAAAAGTTCTCTGCACTTTCATTCTAGGTCTCGTAAAGAAATTAGCAAATATCATCCCCTTAAGCATCTCTATAATAGTAGCAAGAACATTCTTCTTAAAAAAATCAATAACAACCAAATTGGAAGACATATTAACTACAGAAGGCTAATGTTCAGAATATATGGGAGCATCACGCGGGATGTACTCAACAAATGGATTCTCTTCTACTTCAGTCTATATTTTGTCAGAAGTGGATGCTTTGGGGATTAGAGGTAGGCAGTGTCTGAACCAGTATAAAGATCTTAGTATTTGAATTTCTAGCTTTCTTATTCTCAATTTATTTCACTACTTCATAAGCTTAAATTTAATTACTTGCTTATTTATGAAAAGGAGTCAATCACCCCCCCCCCCATTCTGACTCAAAATCACCGCTCTAGGACCAACAAGTGGTATCAGAGAAGACACCATTATATGTGACTTAAAAATCTAAAGAGTACAAAGATCACCGTAGGTGACAAAAGCATGAGACAACTTTGCGGAGGAGACTGGCAAACTGCTTAGACCCTCCCTGAGGGACTCTTTGTTACGAGACCTCTCCTATTATATGGCACCTTTTGTAAAAATTGTATGAAAAATTTCATATAGTCTCAGGACTACTATGCATGGCAAGCTATTACATATGGCCCTTTTAGGGCCACTATAATTGTAAATAACCAACCTCATCCCAAACCTAAAAACCAATGGACTAAACTAGAAGTTAACCCCTATCAAAGTAATGCAAATGCTACAAACATACATCACTATGCTTTAGAAGCAGATGAATTTAACAAAATTTCAGGTTACAAGACTGCTTAAGAGATATGGAGAAAGCTGGAGGTAACCTATGAAGGAACGAATAAGGTGAAGGAATCTTAGATCAACCATAATCTTAGATATTATGAGCTCTTTGAAATGGAAGAAAATGAATCCATTTCAAGTATGAATGCCAGATTCACAAACATTGTGAATGAACTTAGGAGATTGGGAAAGGAATTCTTAAAAGAGGAGCAAGTCAAGAAAATCCTCAGAAGTCTGACCAGAGATGGGCAAGCCAAGAAGATTGCTATTAAGGAAGCTCAAGATCTCACCACTAACAGATATGATGAGCTCATTGGATCTCTAATCACTCATGAGATCTCTATACAAACCTTTGAGAAAAATGATAAGTCAAAGTCTAAAGGAAAGACATCTGTCATCATCAAAGCAGACTCCTAAGAAGGAAACTCATCAAAGGATGAAGAAATGAAAATATTCACTAGAAACTTCAAAAGGATGATGAGGATATGAAGTATATTTCCTCATAAGAGCTCGAAAAGGTATGACTCCTTTCAAAATAAGGACGATCAGAAGAAAAACTTATCAAGAAGAGACTTCATCCAATATTCCTCAAAAGATAAAGAAAAGCAGGATTACAACATGAACATGAACTGCTTTGAATCTAATTAACCAAGACACATTAAAGCACAATGTCCAAGGTTGAGAAAGGATAAGAAGAAAGCCTTAGCTACCACTTGGAGAAATAGTGAAGGGGAAAACTCTTTAAAAGGTGGAAAGAAGCAGGAAACAGCTCAGATCTGTTTTATAACAATCAATGCTCCAGATTCTTAAGTAGAATGGTCAAATAGCCAAGGGGCATAGCACTGAAGTACAAACACAATCAGAACTTCAAGATGAGGAAAATTCACATCCTATTTTACCTGATGAAGGAATGCATATGTTGATGAATATCTACAAGCTTTTCAAAAGAAACAAGAAAAACCTTTACAAGCTTCAAAAGAAGGTGACTCAACTAGAAAAATATAATGAGAAATAACCTACTGATCTTGAGACTCTTAGAGTCAAAGATTATGAGAGAAGCTTGGATTATGAAGTTACAAAAAAGAACATCACATAACTCATAGTCAATGCCAATGCTCTCAAAAGAGAGGTCTTATTACTACAAGTTGGTTTAAAAGGAACCACAATGCAACAAAGCCTCAACTTCTCACCAAGAGAAGCCTCAGACGATTAATCATTCTTATAATAAGAGCCAACCTCAAAAAGAGAACAACACTCATAAGAAGCCAATTCTGAAGCATTAAGAACCCTTCTATATATGTAAACCAGTAACATATAAAGAGAGGAGAAATCAGGAAAGTCAATGCAGGTTTTTTGGAAGAAAGAACCACAATACAAGTGTTTGCAGATTTAGAAATAGATATTATGATAAATATCTATGGCCTGATTTAATTACTAATAGTGAAAGACCCAATCAAGATTGGGTACTTAAATCTTTTTAATCTATTTTGAAGATAAGCCTGGGATCCATGAACAATAAGAAGATATGGTACATTGTTATTGGATGCCCAAGGCACATGGCTGGTGATGAAAAGTCATTCATCTCACTGAACTTAAAGAAAGGAGGAAGTGTTAGTTTTGGAGATAACAAGAAGGGAAAAATCCTCGGAAGCGGAACCACAGGATCTGAGATCCCTATAGAAGAAGTATCACTAGTAGATGGGCTAAAGTTCAACTTTCTAAGTGTTGCACAACTTTGTGATAAAGGCAAAAAGAAAGTATTTGATTCCAATAGTTCTTCAATCATTGATTGTAAGTCCAAGTCTACTCCTCTCTATGCACCTAGATTAAACAATATTTATATGATAGATGTATCATGCAAAAAAAATAAAAATATTTGCTTGATGTCAAAAAAGGAAGAATCATGGCTATGGCACAGATGATTAGGACATGTTAGTATGAATCTTCTTTCTAAATTGGACAAAGAAGAACTTGTTGAAGGTCTGCCCAATATAGCTTTTGAAACTGATCATTTATGCACAATATATCAGTTAGGAAAGCAAACTAGAAAAAGCTTTAAATCTAAGATTGACTTTTCATCTAAAATACCCCTAGATATTCTTCGTATTGACTTGTTTGGGCATGTTCATTCAACAAGCTTCGGTGGAAGAAAATTCATAATGGTCATTGTAGATGACTTCTCCCGCTATACATGGGTCATTTTTCTCAATAGCAAAGATGAAGCATTAGCAAATTTCTCAAAATTATTCATTGGCATTGAGGGTAGAACATGGCATAATCCTATCATGCATTAGAAGTGACCATGGGAGAGAATTTAAGAGTTGGCAATTTGCACTATTCTATGAGGAAAGAGGAATTGCACACAATTTCTCTGCCCTACATACTCCTCAACAAAATGGTGTTGTTGAGAGAAACAATAGAACATAGTCGAAATGGCTCGAACTATTTTTAGTGATAACAATCTCCCAAAATAATTTTGGGGAGAAGCAGCCAATACTGCCTGCTATATTCTTAACAGAGCTCTCATTAGACCTGAGTTAGATAAGACTCCTTATGAGATCTAAAAAGGAAGAAAGATCAAAATAGGATATTTTAGAGCATTTGAATGCAAATGTTTCATACTCAACACTAAAGAATATCTTAGTAAATTTGATCCTAAATCTGATGAAGCAATTTTCTTGGGCTACTCAACACATAGGAAAGCTTACAGAGTCTTCAAAAAAAGAATAAACACATTAGAAGAATCTGTACATGTAGACTTTGATGAGACTAACCATGCAGGAAACCAAAGAAATTCCTTAGAAGATGATGAAGTCATACCTTAGAAGGAGAACTGCCCAGTACTAACTGAAAATAGTGATCAAACTATTTCTTTTGGAAGACTAGAAGAAATATTTGAGCAAAATCTAGAACTAACTCCTGCTCACAGTATCCAAAAGGAGGTCAGAACTTACAGAGCTCATGCCCTGGATCACGTGATAGATAATGTCTACAATCCAATCTTGACAAAAGGACAACTCAATAAGATGACCAACCATCCATCATTTATGTCAATTATGGAGCCAAATAAGTTTTAAGATGTAGAGCATGATGAGAATTAGATGATGGCAATTGAAGAAGAACTAGATCAATTTGCTCGGAATGATGTGTGAGATTTAGTCCTTCTTCCCAGAAGCAAGTCTATAATTAGAACTAAGTGGGAGTTCCGAAACAATCTTGATGAAGAAGGGAATGTTGTCAGAAATAAGGCAAGGCTTATTGCTCAAGGCTACATTCACCAAGTAGGGATTGACTACGATGAAACGTTTGCCCCTGTTGTTAGACTTAAAGCAATCAGAATCTTATGTGCCTTTGCATCCCACATGAACTTCAAATTATTTCAGATGGATTTAAAGAGTGCTTTTCTCAATAGAGTGATATGAGAAGAAGTATATGTGAAGCAACCACCAGGATTTGAAGATCCAAAATTTTCAACTCAAGTATTCAAACTTAAGAAGGCACTCTATGGTTTGAAGCAGCTCCGAGAGCTTGGTATAAGAGATTAACCAATTTCCTTACATTGAAGGGATACATCAAAGGCAAGGTTGACACACATTATTCATCAGGAGAAGGAACAAGGATATTATTCTTGTCCAAATTTATGTGGAAGACATCATATTCGGAGCCACCAATAAAGATTTGTGCAAAGAATTTAGTGATCAAATGAAGATTGAATTTAAAATGTCCATGATGGAAGGACTCACATTCTTTCTTGGACTTCAAATCAAGCAGAGCTTGGAAGGAATTTTCATAAGTCAAGCCAAATATGGTAGAGAGGTTTTGAAGAAATTTGATGTGGACAAAAGCAAGTCTATGTCAACACCTATAGCATCAAACACTATTCTCTACAAGGACTCATAAGGAAAGTTGGTAGAACAAAAACTCAATAGAGGAATCATTGGCTCCTTACTCTATTTAACTGCTAGTAGACTAGATATCCATTATGTTGTGTGCTACTATGCTAGATATCAAGCAGATCAAAGAGAGTCACATCTCACAACAGTCAAGAGGATTTTGAGATATCTTATTGGGACTGTTGATGTAGGACTCTGGTATCCCAAACATTAAGACTTTATGCTTAGAGGATATATAAATGTTGATTATGGAAGGGACAAGCTTGAAAGGAATAGCACCACCTGGGATGCCACTTTCTTGGAGATTGTGTAGTCTCATGGTTCAATAAAAAGCAAACATCTATAGCTCTCTCAACAACAGAAGTAGAATACATGTATGCTCGGAGCTATGTAGCTCAGAGGTTATGTTCGACATCAAACGCGCATTTGATCTATCAAAAAATCCAGTTCAACATAGCAGGATGAATCATGTCAACATCAAGCATCACTTCATCATAGATCATGTCTTGAAAAAGGATGTGAAGTTAGTATACATTCCGACAGATGAACAGCATGCAGACATTTTCACCAAACCTTTGAGCAAAAAACAATTCAACATCCTTGGAGAAGTAATTGGAATCGCTACAAGAAATTTGGCATTTTCTGACACACTGAAATAGTCATGAAAACACGTTTTTTTGTCACCATTGATAAAAGGTGACGAAAAATCATTGTCACAGGCTTTGTCACAGCATGTCCGTCGTATTTTGTTCTTATGACAATTTTCCAGTTCGTCATAAAATGTTTGATTTTATATGACGAAATATCATACGTGTCAGTGTATTTTTTGTTTACGTGACAAATATTTGTCATTTTATTAATATTTTGTTGTCATTTTTTAGTATCTCTTATCACTAAAGTTTTATATTTATGTGATAAATTATATATTTAGTCATCTTAAATTTCAATTATGGTGACGAACTCCAAGTGAATACTATACCTACAAAGTTCTAGTGACACTTTTTTTGTCACAAATAATGCTCAAGATTGTCACTATAACATATAAGTTGTCACAATAAAACAACTATATGTGACAACTTTAGCTCGTCACGGTACGTATATTTGTTGTGATGCTTTGATACATCATTAAATATATAATATTGTCATAATAAGTACATTATTCTTGATATTTTATATCGTCACATGTGATTAACTTTAATGACAATATATTTATCGTCATAAAAATAATTGATACGAAGTATTGAGTCATCTAAAAGATAATATAGTGGTGCGTCATCTATAACATTTTGTGACTAAATTATAATTGTTACAAATAGTTATAAATTTCGTGACAACGTTAACTCGTCACTATATGAATATTCGTTGGGACGTTTTTATACATCATTAAATATATAATATTGTCATGATAGGTATATATTTCTTGACATTTTGTTATCATCATGTGTGATTAGCTTAATTTAATGACAATATTTTTTGTCCTAACATATTAAATGTGATATAGTATTTCGTCTTATTAAAAATACTATAGTGACAGTTTTAAATAATATTTTGTGACTAGATTATAATTATTAAAAAATAATTATAGATTTTCATGTTAAAACATGAATATGTTTTAATATTTGGTGGCAAATAATTAATTCATATAAATTAATTATAAATATATTTATTTAACCTCAAAAAGGCACATTATATTAAAATTAATTAATAAAAACAATCATGTCTTTCTAAGGAATGTTTTAACATCATAAATATAGAAAAATAAACTTCTAAACTAAAACAATCAATGAAGTCTAATAAGAACATATCCATTATGCTTCTTTAGGTCCATCAACATGCAACTTGTAAGTGAAATACCTGCATGAAAAACGATAATAGTTTAGCTTTATGAAAAAAACTTAAAATCAAAACAAGTTTATTATTTGCAAATAAATATTTGACCTTCTATATATGCTCTTTATTAGACAGCTATAAATGTTGTTAACCTTTTGATGTCAGCACGCGTAATTGAACTTCTTTCTCACTCAATTTATTTTGCATGCTACTCATATTAGTTGTCAGCTCTTCCACTTGAGCTTCATATTTTTAAGCTTTCTATTGTATCAAGAAGTTCATTTTCTAATTGTTATGTAACAAAATCATGTTTACGTGTGCTAGGAGGTTTAGGACCATATCCAAGGCCTCTTATGTAACCAGATCCACAGCCATATCCAAGGCCTTTTTTGGGATTATCTCCTGGATGTGTAATAATTATAATATTATAATTTCTACAAAAGATGAAAGTACATGTTTCAATTGTTTGAAAACAAAAAGTATGCATAAACCTATTTCAGTGGATGGAACTTGATCAATGTCAGTTGACTGAACTTGAGAAGTTTCAGTTGATTGACCCATCTCCTAGGATCTAAATTGGTTGGCTTTCAAGAAGCTCAGTTGATTCTTCTACATTTTCGTTATGACTACTTTCTCCAACTTGCTTGGAGGTCTGTGATTGAATTGAGTGTCGAGTATTGTGAAGGTTGTTTGCCCGATTTTTGAGTCTTAGTAAGCTTTTCTCAATTGGTGCATCATAATTTGGAATAACTAGGAAGAATATAGGAATTTAGATCTTTTCTCAATTTCTTAAACCTTATGCCACCATGAGCCATTTGTTCCCTAAAATCTAAAGAAAATATGTTAAGGTTTGTGAGATTCTAATTTTTGTCATAAGAATGTCTAATAAAAATTGAGATGGAGTAGTGCTAGTAAAGGAAAGATATCTTTACTATTATTCTTGCACTACAATTCATTATTTTCTATACTCTTATTTATTTGTTGTTTCCAAGTTATCCTTATATTCCTATTGATTATTGTTTCTTGGTTACAATCTCTTTAGAAATTTTTTATGTCTAATTCGTTTGAATAATACATTTACCATCTATCACCCGCCAAATCTTCCCCCCACCTAAAATATGAATCAAAATTAGCTAGTTACACGTTTGATATAAATAAAAGAAAGAGGTGGAAGTGGACAGCATGACTATTTATTCCACATTAATAGCAACACACAATTAATTCGTCATTAAAAAATAAAAATAATGACGACTTGTATGTTTTATTACAATAAAGCTACTAATTATGATGAAATCATGTGTGTGGCAAGAAAAACTGTCATAATATGCCAAATTTCTTCTAGTGAATGTTAAATCTTGTGTGATTGACTATCCTTCTCAAAAGATGACTCAACATTTAGATTTGCGACACATGTACGGAGATTTAAATCACCAAATGCCAAATGTATTTGAATTTCAAAAGGCGAAAAGGCTTCTTACGCGCGGTGAACCACTAAAAATGGTTCATCTTTTTGTCGTCTATCATGCCATGAGTTTACTCATTAAAATTTAACGGTTTATTCACAAACCGTTACAAAAAGACTTTATTACCCTTAGATCTGATCTAAAGTCTTTAAAAACCCCTAAATCTTCATCTTAAACCTTACGCTCTAAAAATTTACAAAAGCAAACGTTTGCAAAAAAATTCTCCTTCTCTAAATACTAAAACTTTTTCAATGGCTCCCAAAAGATCAAACCCTTCTACTACCAACTCTGGAGAAGGCAACTCGTCCCCTAAATTTAAACCAGTAAAGTTCACTCGAAAACCCGTGAACATTGAAGCAAAACCTATCTTCGTAGATAACTATCTACTTATTACTGCTCCCTATTCTAAGATAGTTAAAGAACAGAAGATGACAACCTGGATATCCATAAACGAGCCTACTTACCCTGGACTCGTGAGAGAATTTTATAGAAATCTCAAGTTTCTAGGGATAATCTGAAGACAGAAGTGCAAGGAGAAACTATCATAATTTTTTTAAAAAGATTGAGCCCGACAGAAAGTTGGCTCCATTTATTAAAGAAAAGAAAAAGCAACAAACAAAAAACATCACAAGGATGTTACAAAAAAATTTTTGCAACCTAGTGCAAAAATAATGAACTAAAAGTGCCAATCACAACATAATGAATCCTAAAGATCTAAAGATGCTTAGCAAAATAAGCTGTGGGAAGAAGTTCCCCGTGATGCACCATAATCAATCCCTACGAGAAGGCTGAGATGATCAGTCCTAACGGATGTGAGGTCGTGCAAGATCGTGACATCAAAATATCTAACTGTCGATTCAGATGAGATCCAAACCGATAAACAAAACACATTCTAAGGAGAACCCCAGCAAATCAAGGAAAAAACCATTTTAAAGATCGAAGCCGTTAAAGTTGCAATCACTACTGCCTGAAGAAGGCACCACCCTAAGCAAACATGAGATGCCATTGGGCAGGTATATGGCTAGGAATTAGCCATAGCCGGCCGCACCCTTACGCATCAAAGGAGGAGATGCGATCCTCTTTGTTGAAAAAAAACTCGATAAAACCGTAGGTAGAAGAGGGAAGGACCATTCGAGGAGCTGTCGAGCGTCAACCTCCAGTCACGCCGTCCAAACAGAACCCTACCTGGTAAAACGTCGGAGGAATCAGGGCGTCGCCAAGTCACCTAGACAATGTATTGTTGAAACCCGATCAAACGCCGACCCTAGCCGCAAGGTCTGCAGTTGTGAGATCAAAACAATCGGACGCTAGTGAAACCCTGATGCCGAGAATCAGTTGGTTCAAGAGAGAACCCTAGCCGCCTCCTCTCCTCCCAGACTATCTGTACCCTAGTCGGAGATCCTTTCACCGAGAAACTATCACAATTACTCCACAATTGCTAGGGGAGATTCTCAAGTTTCCAGCGGAAGGTCTGGAACTCAGAAAACAGAGTGATGTGATGCTAAAAGATGTGATATACATCGACAAGTTTGGGCTTCCTAAAGACTACAAAGGAGAAAAGATCTCCACCTACATTTACAACATTTACATGCATTATATTATACATTTAAGAGACTTATATCATCCATATAACACTTGTTAATTAGTCAAAAAAAATCAAAAAGTCTAATACCATCTTTGTTACATTTACAAACATTGTAGTAGACATATAACTACCAGATAAAATAAAGTACACGTGTTGTTTCAGTCGCTAAACCAACAATACATTATACATGTGTGACGCATAAAAGTCACAAAATGAATTTACTTCTATTTCTTCTAGAATCTAGTAGACATAAAACATGAATTGAAATGATGACTCTTTTCCAAAAGCAACAATTTACCTTTTTTAGAAAAGATACCGAAAAGAAACAAATCATCAATAAAGAAATAAAGAAGTAGAAAAGAAACATTATGATAATTGAAATGATCACTCATTTCCAATCTCATCTCATATTAATTTAATGAATTGTTTTTGTAATAAAGATACTGAAAAGAAACACGTCGTCATCATCATCAACAATTGAAATACGAGATCATCACACTCGCACACAGCTCACAGTGAATCCAAATCTGCTTCAGTGGATCTTCAATATGGCTTTCAACTCAAATTTCTTCAAGAAAGCTTTACACAAATCCAATTCTCAATTCCTTGGTCGCTCTTTCTTCTCTACTTGTGCTTCCCTCCCTCAGCTCCCGCCCTTCGATTATCAACCTCATCCCTACAAAGGACCATCCGCCGATGAGGTTTTACGTAAGCGGAAGACCTTTTTGGGCCCTTCTCTTTTCTACTTCTATCAAAAGCCTGTGAGTCTCTTTGATTTTGACAACTGATTCCTCCTTTTTTTTTGTTTCTATCATCGCCATCTGACGGACTGTTCCTGTTAACAGCTCAATATCGTTGAAGGCAAAATGCAGTACCTGTTTGATGAAAACGGACGGCGTTATCTTGATGCCATTGCAGGAATCGCGACGGTCTCTTGTGGCCATTGCCATCCTGATATTCTGAATGCTATTATAAACCAGAGCAAGCTGCTTCAGCATGCTACTACTATCTACTTGCATCATGCTATTGCTGATTTTGCTGAGGCTTTAGCAGCTAAGATGCCTGGAAATCTAAAGGTTTAATCTAATCTTGAGATGAAGAAAATGAGTTCATTTATGAGTTTAATGACATTGTGCATTTAAACTTTTCTTTCGTAAGTTAACCATTTGTTATTTGGTGTCATTGTTATCAACTTACTTGTGGAGATGCAGGTGGTGTATTTTGTAAATTCGGGGACAGAAGCGAATGAATTAGCCACGCTGATGGCCAGGTTATATACTGGTAATCTAGAAATGATTTCTTTGAGAAACGGGTTTCATGGTGGAAGTGCTAATAATACACTTGGATTGACTGCTTTGAATACATGGAAATACCATATACCACAGGTTTATTTTGTCTTCTATAGTATATTCTTACAAAGTGTTATCAAAACCATACTGAGTTTCATACCGATGGAGTAAATGGTACGAGTTATTATTGGTATAATAAATGGTTTTACTGGTTTATATTTTTTGAATAATATATATTATTTAGGGTTTCCAGTAGCTATTGCAACGCTTACTGGGTCTTTTGCAACATTTCTGCGTGTTGCCACATGGGTTTTGGAAAAGAATATAGGGTAAATTTTAAAAAGATACCATGTAGTTTCGGCTATTTTCAAAAGGATGATCATAAAATTTTTGCTTTCGAAACGATGACTGTGGTTTCAAAAGTTAGCAAATAAAGGAAAAATTTTACAAAATGTCTATTTTCTAATGTTATAAATAGTATTTTAATTAATTCAACATTCATATGATTTAACCGTATTATTTATGAATTATATATCAAAATTTGAATCAATTCCGAAGATTTTTTATTTTGTTATGATATTTCAAAATTATTATCGTCTTTTAATTAAAAAAATACTTAAACTTGTCAAAAAAATTGAACATTTATTACTAAGGTGTATTGTATTTTTACCAACCAACCTGTAAAATTTCAATTCAAAATGGACAAGATGATCCTTCTTCGTGCCATATTTTCAAATTGAGGATCTTTTTTATCATTTGTTTGCTAACTTTTGACACCACAGTCCTCGTTTTGAAAACAAAAATTTTATGATCCTCTTTTTAAAAATGGCGAAACCACATGGTATGTTTTTTAAATATATTCTAACTAACTAAGAAAGCAAGTAGCTAGCCTCTCTCTTCCCTCTTTGCGTCTCTCAAGGCAGAAAGACAGTTAGACCGAGACTACTATTAAAAAGAGTCTGGGCTATACCCTACTAATTTCGTCTATTTCCTTTAAAGCTAAGGCCTTTTCCAAGCCTGTCCTCTCGTTAGCAATTCGATCTCTTCTCCCCAGGTGCTATTCTTTCTTCTTGGTGGTGAAAGCCTTGGAAGCTTGTGCTCTGCGAGAGTTTCGACATTAGTGATTTACTTTGGGCCCCTAAACCAAGGCAAATTGCCCATAATACATATGAATTCGACGGATCGGACCGAACTGCCAATGAAATCAATTTAGCTAGTTAAGCTAACAAGAAAGAAATAGATCAGGAAGATCTAGTCACAGGTTTTCACTTCTTAGTAAGTGAAAGAATTCTCCCTGGGTGTACGTTGAAAGCTTCTATAGTAGAACTCATTTGAGAGGGCTTGGTGGTCTTAAGAAACGTTTGGGTGGGGGGTTCTCTTAAGAATAAAGAAGATGAATAGAATCTAATTCATGTTCATGCTAATATATGCTATTTAGGGTTTCTAGTGGCTATTGCAACTCTTTTTGGGTCTTTTGAAACGCTTTTTCTTGTTGCCATAGAGGTTTTGGGAAAACTGGGTTTGAACCGGTTCGCTGTTTTACTGGTTTTTTCCAGTTCAACCTAGTTTTTACTAAAACCATTTTTAAATCAAACAGAACTGTACCTATGGCCGGTTTGCAGTAAAACCTGGCAAACCGGCCGATACGGTACGATTTTGATAACACTGATCTTACACAAATTTCCACCATATTACTGCATGATCTGCTTTTTATGCTACGAATTATTAATTCTTTTACTTTTCTAAAATTTCTTTTGGTTAGAGAATTTTGATATGGACTTTTAGCAGCAACACACTATTATAACCACGTTATATGATCATGATGTCCAGAAATACAACTATATGATGTTCATAACCATAGTTCATATGTTGGGCAGTCGGTGAGACACACCATTCAATCTAAAGCATTAAATGTTACAGGGTGAAGTTCATCATGTTATTAACCCAGATCCTTATCGAGGAGTATTTGGCTCTGATCCCACTAGTTATGCCAAAGATGTGCAAGATCACATCGACTACGGGACTCCAGGAAAGGTTGCTGGATTTATAGCCGAAACAATCCAGGTTTGTCATCAACATTGACATTTCTTTTAGTTATGAGTTCATTCAGGCTTCCTTTCTCTAACATTTGATTGGTCTAACTTTAGGGGGTTGGAGGAGCAGTCGAGTTAGCCCCAGGATACTTGAAATTGGTATATGACATTGTGCACAAGGCAGGTGGTGTCTGCATTGCCGATGAAGTGCAATGTGGATTTGGTCGTACAGGAAGCCACTACTGGGGTTTCGAGACACAAGGCGTCCTTCCTGACATAGTTACCATGGCAAAGGTCTTTTATCTCTTGTCAGTGTTGTGCTTCCATACTTTTTTTTGTAACCATTAACATATTACTGAAATTTCTTAGGGTATCGGTAATGGTTTACCATTAGGAGCAGTTGTGACAACACCAGAAATAGCCAGTGTGTTGGCTTCCAAAGTCCAATTCAATACTTTTAGTGGGAATCCAGTTTGTTCTGTTGGTGGACTTGCAGTACTAAAACTTCTAGACAAAGAGAAACGTCAAGAACATTGTGCCAATGTCGGTCCCCACTTGATTAGCCGCTTGAAAGACCTTCAGCAAAAACATGACTGTAATTTTGCTCAACTTGACATCTCCAAATAATTTTTTGCCTTCAAGAAATTTTAAAATACAAACATAGTTGCCTGAAGCAAGCTAGGGGCAACAAATTTACAAAAAATATTTTCTTGAAAATTAAAGTTAAATGCAATAACAATACCAGAGAAAAAAAACTAGGAGAATTTCCAGATGTACATGTAATAGTATCAAAAGGCTGAGGCGCGCCTTTAACAACACTGGACACAAGTGCACCTGTAGTAGAATTATAAAACCGACTTTTGCTGTGTAAAAACATCTCATGCTCTTGTATTTTTGTATAAGTGATTGGGGATGTACGAGGGAGGGGACTAATGGTTGGAGTAGAACTTGTGACTGATAGAAAGGAGAAGACACCTGCCAATGCAGAAACCGCTCTTTTATTCGAGAAACTTAGAGGTATCAACTATTAAATCAGAAAGATGAAAATTTTTACTTTCAATTATCAAAGAGTTCTCTAATATATATAATTAATTGCAGAGCTTGGCATCCTAGTTGGAAAGGGTGGCCTACACGGCAATTGTTTACGGATAAAACCGCCAATGTGTTTCACCAAAGATGATGCAGGTATGTTGGAATCAAAATACTCAAATGAACAACTTTTATTAAAATCAAAGATATTACAAGAACACTCTCACTCAAAATACAAAACTATAACTCACTTCTTTACTTTTTTTCTCTCTAAAGAAGTTCTTATTTTTATTGATGATAAACAACTAAACAACTCACCTATTTATAGGTGAATTATACAACTCTCAACTAAACAACTCACCACCACCTCCAACAAATACAATTAATAGCCAATTTGTTTAGTTAATTTAATGGCCTCCAAAATGGTTGTAGTTAATAGTCTCTAATTTGGTTATCACACATAAAAAATCTACATACTTAAAATTTACTACATTTTGGATTTGTGGGCTTGGACTCCAATTGATTGGATTTGGATTTTAGGTTTCCATTAATATATATCAAGTTTATAATCCAACACCCCACCCTTAAAGTTGATCTTGTCATCCCAAGTGAGCTTCTCAATCTGATGAAGTTTTTGCTTGTGAGCGACTTAGTGAAGATATCCACAATTTGATCTTGTGTCTTCACATATTCAACTTGCACTTCCTTTCTTGCAACACACTCTCTTATGTAATGGTAGTGGATGTCGATGTGTTTGCTTGGATCATAGAATACAAGATTCCTTACTTGCTTCCGATGAAGATCAAATCGTCCACATAGAGGCACACGATCAAATATCTCCATCTTTAATCTTGATATACAAAGCATGCTCATATGGACATTTATTGAAACAATTTTCTCGGAAGTACTTGTCATTCTGCTATTCCATGCCCTTGGTGCTTGTTTTAGCCCCTAAAGAGCCTTCTTCAACTTTAACACTTTGTCTTTATGACCTTTGGCTTTGTAACCTGGTGGTTACTGGATGTAGACTTCCTCTTCAAGAAACCTATGTAGGAAGGTCGATTTTACATCCATTTTATGAATTCTCTACTTGTTTTGAGCCGCTAAAGAAATTATTAGTCTGACAGTTTCCAATCGAGCAACTGGAGCGAAAACCTCATCGTAGTCAATTCCAGGCTTTTGACAATAGCCTTTTGTAACAAGCCTTGCCTTGTGTCTTTTGATCTCTCCTTTGCCATTCCACTTAGTTTTGTACAGCCATTTGACACCTATCGCCTTGTGTCCTTTGGGAAGTGAAGAGAGTTCCCATGTATCATTCTTCTTAATGGCCTTGATTTCTTCATCCATTAGATCTATCCACTTTTTTTCTTGCGCAGCTTCTTGAAATGTCACTGGCTCGCAATCAATAAATAGACAAAATAATGTAAGATTGTCTAGTTGTTTAGTCACCTCATAGAGTTCTCGAAGACTTCTCGTACGATGCACTTCTCTTTCATCTTAGTCCCGCTTGAGGATGGAGATGATGATGATGATGATGATGATGATGATGATGACAATGAGTAGGAGAAGTTGGTGGAGTTGTGAGGCCTTATTAAAGTTGTCTTGGTTGCTCAGGTGTTGTCTGCTCATCTTCCTCGAATGGGGAAAAGTTAAAGTATTCCGTTTGAGAACCAAAGTTCCATTCTCCTTCTTCATCAAATATCGTATCTCGGTTGATCATAAATTTCTTCTCATTCAGATTGTATAGCTTATGGCCTTTTGAGCTTGAGTCATAACTGATGAAAATAAAAATTTTGCTTTTGTCATCAAGCTTGGTTCGATTCTTATCTAGTATATGAACATAAGCTACACTCCCGAAGGCTCGAAGATGGGAAATTCTGGGCTTTCTTCCGCTCCATGCTTCTTGTGGTGTCTTTCCCCACATGCTTCTTATAGGAGAATGATTTAATAGGTATAATGCACATGCCACTACGTCCGCCTAAAACTCCTTGGGTAGTTTCTTGCTTTTCAGCATACTCCGTGCCATGTTAAAAATTATTCTATTCTTCCTTTCTGCCACACAATTTTGCTGGGGGGATCTAGGAACTGTTAAAGGTTGACGAATTCCATGTGATGCACAAAACTTGTTGAATTCATTGGATGTGAATTCTCCTTCTCAATTAGATATCAGGGCTTTGATCTTATGACTGCTCTCCTTTTCCATGACTACTTTGAACTTTTGAAACACTCCGAAGACATCTGATTTCTACTTTAAGAAATATACCTAAGTTATTCTAGAATAATCGTTAATAAAGAGTAGGAAATAGTTACTATTAGCAAGAGAACTTTGCTTGATTGGACCACACACGTCGATATGGATAAGCTTGATCTGCTTCTTGGCCCTAGAGTCTTACTCCTTTGGAAAGCTTCTTTAGAATTATTTTCCTTGTAGACATCCTTTGCATAATTGATCAGGATTATTGATGCATGGTAAGCCTCTAACCATTTCCTTCTTGGATAATAGCTCCAATCCTCCAAAGTTGAGATGACCAAATCGAAGATGCCATAGCCACGAAACATATTTGTAACACACCTTCAAACACTTCGCAATATCGTGTTGAATGTTCAAAGGAAACATTCTATTATTTGAAATTTGTACTTTAGCAATCAGATCTCCTTTGCCATCTCTTATGAAAAGACTACAATCATTCATGTGAATATCATAGCCTTTTTCCACGAGTTGGCCCAAACTTAGAATGTTGCACTTCATATTAGGCATATAGTAGACATTTGAAATTAATTCATGGCTACCATCTTTAGCACGAAAGAGGATGTTACCTTTCCCCGTCACCGATATCTTGCTGTCAACTCTAAATGAGACATCGCCGCTTACTTCTTCAGTGAGCTCCACGAATAAGCTTATTTTCTACACATGTGGTTGCTTGCACCGATGTTGAGATACCATATGTTGTCTTGATGATCATCGTTGGTGTTATGTGCTAGTAATAACGTCTCTTTCTCCTCGATATTCTCCTCCACAGAATTTGCCTTCTCTTCAACTTGATCATTTTGAGCTCTACATTCTAAAGCATAGTGCTTAAAATTTTGACAATTATAGCACCGAACTTGAGATTTGTCATACCTCGCATTGGAATTGCCTCTTTTGCGACCTTCTTTCTCATAGTTATCACTAGAATTGTTGTTGTACTTCCAGCTTCGTCCACGACCACGGCTACCACCTCGTCTGTGGCCTCGTCCTCTGCCTCTGCCCCTTCCATGGTTGTTTCTACCATTGCCTTGACCTTCACTCGTATCCTTGAGTTATAACTTGAGGAGTTGCTCAGAGATACCTTGCTTCTTCTTATGCTTTTCTTCATAAGCTTGTAGTGATCCTTGGAGTTCCTTGATCTTCATTTCCTCCAAGTCGTTGGTTTCTTTAATCGTCACCATAATGTGCTCAAATTTTGGATCCAATTAACGGAGTATCTTCTCGATTATCCTTACATCTTCTAACTTCTCACCATTTCTTTTCAATTGATTCAAAAGGGTTGCTACTCTAGAAAAGTAATCAGAGATAGACTCGAATGGTTTCATATGCAAAGATTCAAACTCACCTCTTAGTGTTTGGAGATGGACCTTCTTCACCTTTTTGACACATTTGTAAGAGGTTTGCAACTTCTCCCATGCTTGCTTGGTGGGGGTTACGCTTGAGATTTTCTCAAAATCAAAGTCATCTTATGCTTGATAGATGAGGATGAGAGCTTTCTTGTCTCTCTTTCAGGAATCCTTCAAAGTTGTAGCTTGATCTTGTGTGAGAGAGGCTTCATTTTCGGGCTCAGCGAAGCCTTTCTCTACGATATCCTAAACATCATGTGCTCCAAGAAGGGCCTTCATTTTGATACTCCAATTGTCATAGTTGTTGTTGTTGAGTGTTGGAACTTGAAACGATGCCACACTATTCGCCATCTTACTCAAATAGCTACTCTAATCGTACAGGGGCTAATGCAACACTTCTTGAGTCTTTTGCGACACACTGGACGTATTGTAACACTTTCTGCAGCTTTTTGCAATACTTTCTTCTGTCTTCTGCAAAACGATTTGGGCTACTACAACGTCTAGAATTCCTGAAATTCAACTTTTGCAATTGAAAATAGAACTTTTCGGAAGCATAATCAACTTTTGAACGTGGCTCTGATACCAC
Source organism: Euphorbia pulcherrima (assembly GCA_947683365.1). Taxonomy (NCBI): domain Eukaryota; kingdom Viridiplantae; phylum Streptophyta; class Magnoliopsida; order Malpighiales; family Euphorbiaceae; genus Euphorbia; species Euphorbia pulcherrima. Next base: position 50,039,021 of record CANTUS010000014.1, read on the forward strand.
TTGTTGGAATTAAAACACTAAAATGAACAACTTTTATTAAACTCAAAGATATTACAAGAACACTCTCACTCAAAATACAAAACTACAACTCACTTCTTTACTTTTTTTTTTCTCTAAAGAAGTTCTTATTTTTGTTGATGATAAACAATTAAATAACTCACCTATTTATAGGCGAATTATACAACTCTTAACTAATACAATTACTCACCACCACCTCGAGCTAATACAATTAATAGCCAACTTATTTAGTTAATTTAATGACCTCCAAATTAGTTGTAGTTAATAGCCTCCAATTTGGTTAGCACACATAAAAAATCTAAATACTTAAAATTTACTACATTTTGGATTTGTGGACTTGGACTCCAATTGATTGGATTTGGATTTTGGGTTTTCATTAATATTGACCAAGTTTATAATCTAATAAGGTACACTTCCTAAAGCAAAAGAATACTTTTTAAACAAATAATGGCTGTATATATGTGAGCCTTTTTTTATAGAAAAGGGTCAAATGAAATTTATCGACTATATATGTGCAGATTTTTTGGTGGATGCATTAGACTATTCAATGTCGAAATTGTAAGCACAGAGAAGCTTGAGTAGTTGGGTATAAATATCTTTACTAAATAAAAAGTGTTGTTTCTAAATAATAGGAAACAAGTTTGTAGAAACAAGTGTTGTTGCTTATGGCTTTTCTTCCAAAAATGTTTCTGTTTCATCCATGTGTGAGATATTAATCGGAGTTGTGATAAAAGTATGCGTGAATTAAGAAACAAGATGAAGATATATTTCATTTTCTAAACTTACCTAAATAAAAGAATGTTTTTGTTTCATTTTCCGTGAATGTATGCTCTGATGAATGATATATACTCTATTGTCTATAGTATAGTAGAAGATTTAGAAGAATAAAAAAATCTTCCTTTAGTTGTGAAATAGTGTTAGATCCACAGTTTTAAAAATTCTGCATAGGCTATAATCTACGTTCAGGAAGGTTTTTTTGGGACAAGATGCATCAAGCCTATATTGGCTGATGCTGTTGACCAATGGATAATCTTCATTTAGACATCACCTTAGGAAGATCAGAAGTGCCATAGAAAACATCATCTTTTGCAGTAATTACTTTCATCCAAAAAAGTTGACTAATCCCATCTTCTATGAGCATTCGGAGCTCAGCATCACTTGTATGAACATCTAATTATTTTTTTATTTTGTTCCTCTACCCAGTGACCGTACTCTATCTCAAACGTGGCAACCCCTGTAAATTACACTATGTCACCTAATAAAAATTTTAACATTTATCACTAAAGTGTATTATATTTATATAAACCAACGTGCAAAATTTTAATTCAAAATGGACAAGATTACCCTTTTTCGTGAATTTTTAAATTGACGATCTTTTTTTGTAATTTGTTTGCTAACTTTTGAAACCAATACTCATTTCGGGAAAAAAATATTTATGATCCTCTTTTTTAAAATGGCCAAAATCACAAGGTATATTTTTGAAATATATCCTACTAAATATATACTTGAAAGCAAAAATCCTTAAATGTCTACTGAACAACCAATAACAAAGCAGTAGTGATTAAAATTCAGAGGCATCAAAGCAAACTCGTGAATTACAGACAAACAAACCTGAGTTTATCGGTCCACGAAATCCCAGTTGGCCAGTTTATACTCCACTACTAACATAAACGCCCTGCAACAAAAGCATATTAAATTTAATTGTGTAAGAAGGGATGGAGGGGATTCATTTGGTTAGTATAGCAACAGGAAAATGAAATTTATTTATAAATAATAATTTTCCAAATGCCTCTTGTTTAGCTCTTTGAAGCTCCTGCTCCAACTGAATTAGCTTCAGACGACTTGATTCTAACTGCTGAACATAAGCCTAAAAAACCAAAGTAGAACAAAAATTAAACTCTCTACATTATCTACTGTACATGGTCAGTTTCATTGTAAAATCATTCTGACCTTTTTGCGCAAACGGCTTTTACAGACAGCCTCTGGATTTTGTGCAAGGCATCTTTGTATATATATATATTAAAACTTGAAAGTGTAAACCAAATACTCATATCACCGCAAAAAGTGTGGGGTCCCGTATATCAATTTGGTATCAAGGTGATATGTATTAATTTAAATAGATGTAACAACAATGAGTATAAAAATAAATAGAGAATAAAACAGACACAAAGATTTACGTGGAAAACCCTTTAAACGGAAAAATCACAGGGCACCAAAACAACTCCATTAATAAATAGTGGGAACACAATAAGCTATCTCAAGTATACCCAAGCTTGAGGTATAAAATAATTTTAGGAGAAAAATTGGAACACTCAAATTAACCCTTACACCTAATGGGAAATATAACTCTTAAGCTCTTTTGTAGTGTTTCCCAAAGTACTCAATTTACTGACCTAACTTCTCTTAAGCTTTTTTGTAGGAAATATAACTCTCTACAAAAGGAAACTCTCAAATTTTGCTTGATGAATTTGGAATATGGGAAATGCCTATTTATAAGCAAAAAAAAAGTTGCATCAACCTTCCAATTGGCAATTAATATGCCAATTACTAACTACCATCTTCTCACCTTATTTGTTGGCAATTAATTAGCCTCCAAATTGGTTAAATTAATTAGCCTCCAAATTGATTTGGACTTAACAATTCTCCCCCTCCAAACCAATGGGGTATGAAATAAGCTCTTACTTGGAGCTCATGCCAATCAGGTCATTACACAGCTCAAACTTATCCCGAGGAATAACTTTTGTCAACATATCTGAGGGGTTCTCTTTTATTGGAATTTTCTCAAGATGAAAAATCACCTTTTCCAGTTGCTCGCGTATCTAGTGATAGCAGATATCAGTGTGCTTTGTTCGAGAATGATACATAGTATTGTTGCTTAAGTCTATGGCACTTTGACTATCGCAATATACCATGCAGTTAGCTTGTTTTTGAACCAACTCTTCAAAGAATCTCTTTAACCAAATCATCTCTTTTTCTGATTCAACAGCTAAAATACTCTCCGCTTTGGTCGTAGAAAGTACAACACATTTCTGTAATTTAGATTGCCAAGAAATTGCTCCCCCGGCAAATGTAAATACGTATCCCAAAGTTGGCTTTCTATGATCGAGATCTCCTGTCATGTCAGCATCAACGAAGCCTTCTAGGATTAGTTTAGGTCCACCATAACATAAGCACTTCCTTGAAGTTCCCTTCAAATATCTAAGAATCCATTTTACTGCTTCCCAGTGTTGTCTTCCTAGGTTATCTAAGAATCTCCTTACAACTCCAACAGCATGTGCAATGTCTGGCCTTAAGCAAACCATCGCATACATCAGACTCCCCATTGCGGAGGAATATAGAATCTTTCTCATGTCTTGTTGCTCTTCTTTGGTTTTGGGGCAAGATTCCTCACTCAGCTTCAGATGTCTAGCAAGAGGAATGCTAACTAATTTAGCATTTAACATGTTGAAATGCTATAGGACACGTTCAACATATTTTTCTTGTGACAGCTCAACCACTTGTTGCTTCGATCACGAACAATCTTTATGCCCAAAATCTGTTGTGCTAGACCTAAGTCCTTCATGTCAAAGGACTTTACTAACTGTTCTTTCAATTTATGAATTAAAGAAACATCTTATCCCATGATCAACATATCATCAACATATAACAACAATATGATAAAGTTGTTATCAAAGAATCTCTTAAAGTAAACACATGGATTCGCCTGAGTCTTCTTGTAGCCATGACTACTCATGAAAGAGTCAAACTTCTTGTACCACTGCCTGGGTGATTGTTTCAACCCATATAGACTCTTTTCCAGCTTGCAAACATGTGCTATTTTCCTTTCACTTTGAAGCCTTCTAGTTGCACAATGTAGATTTCTTCCTCTAAGTCGCCATGAAGGAAGGCAGTTTTCATATTTAATTGCTCAAGCTCAAGATTTAAACATGCTACCAAGCTTAGGACTGCTCGAATAGAAGTCATTTTAACCACCAGAGAAAAGATTTCATCAAAATCAATTCCTTTCTGTTGTTGGAATCCTTTCATTGCTAGACAAGCTTTGTACTTCACAAGCTTTTTATTGCCATCTCTTTTAACCCTGAAAACCCATTTGCTCTTCAAGGCTTTTCTTCCTGTAGGAAGTTTGACTAACTCATATGTGTTATTTTTCTGCAAGGAATTTATCCCATCTTGCATTGCCTCCAGCCAAGATTCTTTATCTGCATAAGTTAGAACTTCCTAAAAATTCTTTGGCTCCCCCTCATCAGTAAGGAGAATATACTTAGAACTAGGATACTTTGATGTTGGTTGGCGATCCCTGGTAGATCTTCTAAGCTATTATTCAGCTTCAGCTTGCTAGGTGGGTTGCTCCCCCTACTCATCAGCATCTTCTTGCTCGTGATCCTCCATTAGCTCTTGAATTTTATCATTCTTCTGAACTTATTCATCATCTCCACCAATGGTACTGTTTGATAATGAAGGAACATGGTTGGGAATGATATCATTAACAAGTACTGACTTTCCATTCTTCTTAAAGCTTTTTGTAGCCTCATCTTCTTAAAAGACTACATCTCTACTTCTGATGGTCTTCTTGTTCTCTGGGTCCCACAGTTTGTACTCGAACTCTTCATCTCTATATCCAAGGAATATACATAGACTTGATTTATCATCAAGCTTTGACCGTTGTGCCTTAGGCACATGTGCAAATGCCTTACAGCCGAACACTTTCAGATGAGAGTATTGAACATCTTTTCTAGTCAATACTCTTTTTGGAATATCAAAATCTAGAGCAGCCGATGGTGACCTATTGATGAGAAAGTAGGTTATGCATGCTGCTTCTCCCCAAAATGACTTTGGCAAGTTAGCCATTTTGAGCATACATCTGACCTTCTCCACAATAGTGCGATTCATCCTTTCTGTTACACCATTATGTTGTGGGGTTCCAGGTACAACCTTTTCATGTTGAATTCCATGTATGGAATAGTAGTTCTTAAACTCGTGTGATGTGTATTCACCTTATTATCGGATCGGAGACATTTTAATTTCTTGTTTATCTCTCCTTCCACCATAAAATGAAATTTCAGGAATGACTGGAATACTTGATCTTTTGTTCTTAGGAAATACATCGATAGCTTCCATGATGCATCATTAATGAAAGTAGCAAAGTATTTGTTACCTCCCAAGGTCTTATATTCAAACGGGCCACAAACATCTGAGTGCACCAAGTCGAGAACACTTGACTTTCTACTTGATGACTTGCTAAATGACACTCTATATTCCTTGCCGAATAGGTAGTAGTCACATGGAGATAGTGGTGTGCCATTAGCTGAAGGGATAAGTGCCTTATTTGCTAGAGTCTGTAACCCTTTCTCATTAATGTAAGCCAATCTTCTATGCCACAAATCTGGTGAAGACTCTTCTTCAATAGTATGCAATCCATCTTTATAAATGACTGCATTTTTTTTTGTACAGTGTACAACATATAGCACCTTTTGCAATCACCAAGGAATTCTTAGTAAGCTTCCATTTCCTACTCCTGAAGAAATTCTCGAAGCATTCATGATCTAGGACACCATAAGATATTAAGTTGAGCCTCAAATCAGGAACATGTCTAACTTCCTTAAGGATGAGTTTGCAACCAGTGTTCATCTTGATGCGAATGTCACCAATTCCATTGATTTTGGAATGGCCATTACTACCCATCTTCACCACACCAAAATTTCCCACTCTATATGTGGTAAAGAACTCCTTTTTGGGAGTGGCATGATAAGATGTTGTAGTGTCAATCACCCATTCTGTCTCATCTTGACTTGAGACTTGCAGACATTGTTCTTCATGATTGAAAGAAAGAACAACAATCTCCTTAGTTGCTGCAGTGGTGTTCTTATCTTGCTCTTGGTTATTGCCATCCTTCTGCTCTCTCTTCAGCTTTCAAAAATTCCTCTTTAAATGGCCTTCTAGTCCACATTGGTAGCATTTAACTCTACCATTGGACTTAGATCTGCCTCTGAACTTGTCTCCTCCTTTGGATTTATCAAGATTGTTGGGACCTCAATTTTTGCTCCGGCCTCTGTGTTCTGTGACAAGAGTTTGGCTACTTTTGACAATCATAATTTTCCTCCTTGTCTCCTCATTGAGCAAAGTGCTAACAATGTGGTTTAAGGATAATTTTCCATCTGGAGCCGAATTGGTCATAGACACCACCAAGGTATCCTAACTTTTCGGTAGAGAGCTGAGCAACAATATGGACTTCATCTTCAAGTGTTGTTTGCATAGAATATAATTGATTAATAGCACTTCAAAATTCATTCAAAAATTTAGCAACATGAGTTCCCTCCTTGTATTTCATGTTGACAAGCTTCCTTTATCAGGAACAACTTGTTTCCAGCAGTTTTTTGATCATAAAGAATCTTGCAGGTTCTTCCATAGTTCATGGGCAGATGTTTCTTCTGAGACATGGTCGAACACATGGAAATCTAGCCACTGGCGAATGGTACCAATGGCCTTTCTATTCAAATTACTCCAATTTGAATCTTCCATGTCTTTCGGGTTTGCGGTGTCTCCTTTGATTGCTTTATGCATATCTTTGCTATATAATATATCCTCCATCATGGGCTTCCAAATTGACCAGTTCAAACTGTTCAATTTGATCATGGATGTTGAAGAACCTTCCATTTTAATTAACACAACTAACTTTATAGAACCAATAGCTCTGATACCACTTGTTGGGTCCCTTATATCAATTCGGTAGCAAGGTGATATGTATTAACAAAAATAGATGTAGCAACAACGAGTATAAAAATAAATAGAGAAATAAAAGAGACACAAAGATTTACGAGGAAAACCCTTTAAAGGGAAAAACCACAGGGCACCAAAACAACTCCACTAATAAATAATGGGAATATAATAAGCTCTCTCAAGTATACTCAAGCTTGAGGTATAAAATGATTTTAGGAGAAAAAATGGAACACTCAAATTAACCCTTACATCCAATAGTGTAGTATTTCCCAAAGTACTCAATTTACTCCCCTAACTTCTCTTAAGCTCTTTTGTAGGAAATATAACTCTCCACAAAAGGAAACTCTCAAATTTTGCTTGATAAATTTGGACTATGGGAAATGCCTATTTATAGGCAAAAAAAAGTTGCATAAACTTTCCAATTGGCAATTAATATGGTAATTAATAACTACCATCTTCCCACCTTATTTGTTGGCAATTAATTAGCCTCCAAATTAGTTGAATTAATTAGCCTCGAAATTGGTTTGGACTTAACAAAAAGTTCCTACAGTAAAACTAATTACTAGTATCTTTTTGAAATAGAAATATATAGAGATTTGTCTATTAAAAATGAGTTGTAAATTGGATAAAAAGTGGAGGATACAAATTTGGACATGCCTTATCAATTGGTTTAGTTGCCTCTTGATCGTATTTGCTAGACGGGCCAAGAGTCCCCTGCGAAGTATCTTCTGACTGGAGCAAAGATTAAATTGCATGCGTTAGCATTGAAGTAAAGATTAATAGCTCAAACAACAAAGATTAAGCTGGCTAAATCCAAATAGTTTGCACCACTAAAGCTATTGATTGAGTTGAATTTGGGTTAGCAAGTATAAACATTGAAGCTGACACATTACTTGTAAAGCTTTCTCCCCACATTCTAATTTGGTGGATAGGCTTGTACATTCCCGAGGGGATAAATTGTTTGCATTGATGCTGGAAGGTTTATAACTGCAGACATATAACATAAATATCTACTTAACTTAATGCATAAAGAACCATGACACAACAGAACAAAGGTTTTATAACACCAAGCACATGAAACCCCCAACCCAACACACCAATGTTTTACCCAAGTATAAAAGAAAATGATGTATTGTTCTTCCTTAATTATCTGAATATACACATACTCAATGGTACATGCAGTTTTTTGCACTAACAGAAGGATGATTTGTCACAAGTGGCCTAGTTAAAGTAGCACACAAACTTAACAGTGATATGGAAGAAAAATCATCAAGCATTAAACATCTTTTCTGCCTTAGTTTATGATGTTCATTTTGTCATTTCCATAAAATAATTGACCCAAAATCATATGTATAGGATAAGTAAGCAACTAGGTAATGAGACAAAAAAACTGATCGAAACAATAAATCCCATCATCAGTAAATGAGCTATAATTTGTTGGAAAAACAATGACAAAATATGAATAAATAATAATATCTTCAATCCCGCTATTCTCTCTGAGATATAGGGGTGCCAAACTCTTTGAGATAGTTTTCTCTATTCTAAAATGGAGATGTCAAACTCGTTGAAATTTCCACCTTATTAAGTGCTTTCCGATGTTCACCTTGCACCGAACAAATAATTATAATCAATAGAAATAATGTAGAAATAATATTATAGAATTTATAAACAAGTTAAAGACAACTGTTGGAATTAACTCTAAATCTAAAAATGCATTAGATGCTTTATTACTTAGTCTTTAGGAGAAGTTGCAGATTTTGTGCTTTCTTCTACGCTTTCATGTCAATAAACACAATATGGTATCAGAGCATAATTGATCTTAAGAGACATGTGATCTAAGAAAACCCACCAAAATTATCTTCCTACATACACAAAACCTTCTATAACCAAATCCTTAAAAACACACAAATACTGTGGAAGCTATTGAAGAAGACTATAAAGTTCCTCTTTTAACTCATTGTTTTCAAGATGAAAAGCCACAAAGATTGAAGTGGCAGAAGTTCATTGCTATAGTGAATATCCAACGGGAGGAGTTGTTTTTGACTCCACTCAATTCCCACAACCATAACCAACGGCCAATGACCAATGCTCATAACCAATGGCCAATGACCAATGCCCATAAACCATAACTATGACCCGTAACCATATCTACAACACGTAAACCATGACTCATGCCTACACTCCATATTCATGATCCACATCCTACAATCTTTCTAGTTTCTGAATAAAATTTTGTAGCTTTCGAGCCAAGGAGGAGTGTTGAAAATGTCCCCAAAGATAATATTTGAAAGAGTCAAAGATTAGATTTACTAGTAAGTTGTTAGGATTAGATTTAATTTTAAGTTGATATGATTAGATTTAATATCTGATTTTATATTTTATTTGTTATGTCTTTGTAAGCCTACAAATAGGCATTATTTTCATAATAAAAAGTGTGCTCATAAGTGTCATATGCTTGTGTGTGCCAGGATACTGCATCTGTAGTACTGCTTTACTATAAATCTCTATTCATATTCTACAACATGGTATTCGAGCTATTTTCTTGAGGGGCCTACGGTTTAAAAAAATTACAAAACCCATAACATAAATTTTTTTTCTTTCGCAAACCTACAAGTAGCCAAAGATGGAAACAGAACTTTCTTCTGCTTTCTCCTTAATTTCAATACCCATATTTGATGGAACAAATTATCATATGTGGGCTATCAAGATGGAAGCCTATCTCGAGGTAAATGATTTATGGGAAGCCATAGAGAATGTCTATGAAGTGCCTAAGTTACCAGCTAATCGAATAATGGCTCAGCTCAAAGCTCATAGAGAAAAGAAGTTACGAAAAATCCAAATCTAGGTCAATCTTATTCACTGTCATCTCCTCTGTCATTTTCAACAGAATAATGATAATGAAAATAGCTCATGAGATATGGAAATATTTAAAGGAAGAGTATGAGGGAAGTGAGAGGATCAAGGGGATGCAAGTGCTCAACCTTGTTCGAGAATTTGAAATACAAAAAATGAAGGAACCAGATTCCATCAAAGATTACGCAAATAAACTTCTTGGCATTACAAATAAAGTAAGACTTCTTGGTGGTGAATTCTCTAATTTGAGGATTGTTCAAAAAATCCTTGTTACTATTCCTGAGAGGTTTGAAGCAACAATTATTTCTCTCAAAAATTCAAGAGATCTGTCAAGCATAAACTTGGCAGAGTTATTATGCATTGCAGGCTCAAGAACAAAGAAGGCCCGTGAGAGAAGAAGGCATAGTGGAAGGTTCGTTTGATGTAAAATTAGTTGGTAAAAATCACAAGGCTTGTCCACATTGTAAGAAGACAAATCATCCATTGTACAAGTGTTGGTGGAGACCGGCTATCAAATGCAAATGATGTAGAGAAGTTGGTGATATCGAGAGAGTTTGCAAAAAACAAATTGAAGCCAAAGTTACCATGAATACCCAAGAAGAGGAGGAGTTATTTTAACTTCATGACTCATGCCTATGAAACATGCCTATGACATATGCTTATGACCCATGCCAATGACCTATAATATGAACCGTAACTATGACCCGAAGTTTTTTTATAGCTTTAGAGTTAAGGAAGAGTGTTGGAATCAACTCTAAATCTGAAAATGCATTTGATTAAATAAAATTTGTTTAGTCGAGTCACTTTATTACCTAGTCTTTAGGAGAATTTGCAGATTTTGTGCTTTCTTCTATGCTTTCATGTCAATAAACACAACAAAAACTTTAACACTGTTAAGCTGAGTCATGTTGAACGAGATTTTCCTTAATGGATACTTATAGTTCCTTCCAGGATTGAATAGCTTCTTCAACCGATTGGTTGGATCAAGAACAAAAATGCGGTGCATATCTAGAATAGAAATTAGGAAAGAACAACAAAATAGTTTTTGGCAGGAATCGTAATTTCATTTTGAAGTAATATAGAACATCCTTCTATATACAAAACACAATAAGGAATCCTAAAATAGAGAGTAAAAATGTTAATTAGCTACATCACAAAGACAGCATGTATGGCTAATAATTATGGTTGTAAATATGGCTAAAAATTTGTTAATAGACGGATTATAAATTGAATTTAAAACATATAGTAATTGCACCAAATTAATCAATTTAGTTATATTATAAAAAGTATGTAATAAATGAAATTAAAAGCCACATATAATTGGCATTCATAGTGCCATTGAATGGGCCTTAAAACTCAATAATAATAATAATAATAATAGCAAATTACTTTCTTTTGAAATAACTTAAAATAAATTTTTCCAACAATCCCCCACTTATTTAAAAAGAAACTTTAAAAATAAAAAAATTCTGAATATCTCAGATTTGGCATATAATGTTTGATATTGATGTCTTTTGGACTATGAACGAATACTTGATAGATAAAATATAAATTACGGAATATTTGGTGAAACATATAGTTTCTATGAACCAAATAAGCGCTACTGTAAGATAGAGATTTTATCATATCACATTATACCAAATACAATTCTGAACAACGTCGTGGTGCACCACATTAGGTCATGCACGTGCCTGGTCTTTCATAAGTGCTCTAGAGATAGTGTCAATATCTCATGGAAGCGGCACTACTTCACACTTACATAGGTGATTTCATCAAGTGTTTGTTGCACTTTATACACCACTCATAAGAGTTACGAAATTCATTAAGAGTTCTTTAAATCAACCTCTCAAAATATGCAATATAGCACTTTCCCACATCTAGAATTGAGACACACTTTTTAGTGCTAGCATAACTAACAAAGGTTTGTTATTATCCATATAAACCTATTCCGTGGGATCTCCACTCATATAGGTTGGGTTCCCACCTTTGAAATTTTCAAATGGCTTAAGTCTCATCATCTCTGATGTTTCTGAAATATTTCTCAAAAATTTAGTTAGGTGATTTGGCCAAAATCACTCTTGACTCACATGGTTATTATATAATTAAACATTTTAGTACTCACAATATGTTGTCTTAAATAATTGTATCTATTTTCTTTTAGAGATAGATATTATTGTTTGACAATCTCATTGCTCTACCACCGAAGGTAATAGTTTTATTCCGAAAGGAATATATGCTAAGAAGTTTTCAACCACTTAGCCTCAATATATGTTTACTTAAAAGCAACCATCTCAGATTATAGTTCGCTTACTTCACTTTCATGTTATTGTTCCAACATTAAGAATGAAACATAACTACTAGTAAATATTGTTTCATTTAGATCTAATATCTAATTAGCATCATTGCACTCTTTTAGCACAACGGTTATCCACAATATATAATTTCACAATTCATTATATCTCTACCAACAAGTTATAGCTCAGTTGGCTAAGCAGGCTGTGCAAGTTGGAGGAGAACAAGGTTCAAATACTACTAAATACACTTGTTGGGAAGGGTGGGGAGCCTTAACTATTACTAAGCCCCGAATAAGATTATCTCAATGAAGATACTTGTAAACATTACCAAAAAAACCATTTCATTATATCTATAAAGCATTTCACAAGTCTTAATAACAACCCATGGTTATTATTTTTCTTCAATTGAATATTTGAATCATAAGGGATACTTAAAAGATCAACATCATAAAATACAAACTTCTTTAGAAGTTTCCCAACATATTCATCCTCATGAATCTCATTAAAAAAGAATGACGTACTCTTCTCCACTTATTCTCTTTATTTCACTTCTCTTTCATCACTTTCCTCGTAAATGTAGTGAAAGTTACAATATAAAAAAACAATTGTTACAGAACTTACAATACAAATTAAAAAAGAAAGAACTTTATCAACACCCTTAAAAAAACAATGCATTTTCTCTACTTAAAAACTGGTCCATCATTTCTCCTTACAAAAACCAAAGGAATAATTTTACCATAACACCCCCACACTTTCAAAACTTTTTTATCATGAAAATATCTCTTTCAAAATTAATACCGTGTCAAATTGGTTTTTTTAAATCAACACAAATACCAAATTTTGAAAAATGAAAAACATTAGTCATACCTCGAAGGAACACTAAATATCCTTTAAGACTGTTGGAAAACAATTGTGAGCGGACGACATTTCGGACGGGCTGTGAAGCCGGGCCGGCGGACTGATCCCTTGAAAATATAGTGTAAGTGATCATGGTGGTAGAAAAATGGTTTTGCATGTTTTAATGTTCAAAAAGATACGAGATTGAAATCTCGTTCTTAAAATAGAGTCGCCACCCGGTTCAGCTCAACCGGGAAATTTTGGTACAATTTTCCACCTGGTTGTAGACCATACCTTAAGTAGAGATTCCGAGTTCGGATGATGTAATCTATTTTACATCGACCAAGTTAAAAGTTTTATTCTTTCTTAATCGGTTTTAATCCACCCTATTTATTGTGTTTTCGATTTATTATTATGTTGGGGCGTCATCAAGCATTCAAAGCGTAAATAAATAAATTATTACAGTCATCCAACAAATAAAAGCAGAAATTAAAAAAATAATTACAAGGCTTTCCAAATCCTATACAATTGTCTCTACAATAAATAAAATACCCGAAGGCCTAACATACATCGAACCTAAATCTACCTGCACAAAATGGTTAGCATAGATATGGCACGTTGTACTAGGTATATTACGTAACATGCATAATTAGTAGACCAAACAAGACTCGAGTTAGCATGAGCATGGCATATTTATTTTACAATTTATGGAGCCCGGTTGGATGGCTAAAAATGGCGTCTGAAAGGCATTTGTGAGAAAATCCCGTTTTATCCACATTTTAGACTCGATTATTATTTTAACCAGACTATTAGGGAAAATGTCACATATTATGGGGTGAAGTCTATTTTCAGGGAGTTATGGACTCCCGTCATTGCACTGTACATCCTAGCTTTGGAAATCAAACTAGGTCAAAAATAAAATGAAAGCTAAATCTGTTATCCATATGTCATACCGTCGGCGGTATGAATGAATCCGTTGGCAGCATCATTGATGATGCTGGCGATTTCATTTACACAAGCCTGTGAAATAACTTTCCAGGTACCATAAAGAAAGGGTCCCATAAGAAAATAGAGTTGTTGGGGATAAAGGAAGCCCCTAGCGGTATCACTGATGTCGTTGGAGACATGAGTGATACCGCTGGTGGCTTTAAACATCTCCGGCGACTTCACTTTCTTGCAGCAGCAGCAATTAACGGTCGAAAAGACCGAAAACCTAAAGCTAAGCACCAAATAGCAAGTTAATAGAACAAACAACTATAATGAAAGCTAAAGAGCTATGAGACTCAGAATTTTTACCTTAGGGCCTTGAATCCATCTTTTTGTGATCCAAATAACACCTCCGGTGAGCTCAAGTGATGATTTAGGTAGTAAGTGACGGTTTTAGTCTCTAAATCCTATTATGGTGATTTTAAACCTAAAAGCTACTTAGATATCAGAGAGTTCAGTTAAGAAAAACCAAGAAAAGATGGATTAACTCCCCTTTTCTTACCTTTTCTATACCTTATCCCACTAAACTAACTAGAAATTGTCTACAATCTCTCTAAGATTTCAAGCCTACAATTGCCAACCCTTATTTCAGCTGCAAATGGCTCTTTATATAGGCTAAAATCCATTGGAAATTGACTTTGATCAATTATCTAGCGGATATCGAGCAAGCATGGCAAAAAGCTGTCTGCTGCAGAAAATCATGCCGACGGCATGGATGATACTGTCGGCGGTATCGCTGAAGCTGCTTGCATCTTTAACTTCTGCCAAGTCTGAAAAGTAAGCATGTCCTAGCCTAAAAGGTGAAAAGGTGCCATAATCCACCTAAAAAGGTGTTTTAGACGGATTTTTGGGTAATTAGGCTTATTTTTTAATTTTTAAGGGTATTTAGGACTAAATTTTTTTTGGGTGCAAATCATCGGTTCAAGCTCCCACCAAACGTGTTATCGGATACATCGAACTGAATTTTTTCGAAAATAAAATTCGTAAAGAATTTTTTATCGACAATAAAAATTCCAAAGAATTTTTATAATGAGGAATAAAATCGAATATACATCATCATCGTCTCGTGAGAGGGACTATAAAATCGCGTTGTCATAGGTTGCCCCTCGTGGGATCACTACTGCCACAAGTCAGTATGATCACTTGAAAAGAGCAAGGGTTTAGAAATTGTACTTGACAGATGGTGTGCCAGACGCGGAGGATGATAAGATTTTAATCCCATCAGAATCTCCACTTGGCGTTCGATTGGCTGGACCCAAAGGATGATAAGATTCTAGTTCCATCAGGACCTTTAATTGGTATTTAGGCTTTGAGGTTTACCAAGAGTAGGCTTGGGCTTTAAGGCTTTCTAAGAGCAGGCTTTGGCTTTTCAAGTTTGCCAAGAATGGGCTTGGGCTTTAAGGTTTGCCAAGAGCAGGCTTGGACTTTTCAGGTTTGCCAAGAGCGGGCTTGGGCTTTTCAGGTTTTCCAAGAGCGGGCTTTGGCTTTTCAGGTTTGCTAAGAGATGGCTTGGGCTTTTCAGGTTTGCCAAGAGCGGGCTTGGGCTTTAAGGTTTGCCAAGAGAGGGCTTGGGCTTTTTAGGTTTGCCAAGAGCTGGCTTGGGCTTTTCAGGTTTGCCAAGAGCGGGCTTGGGCTTTTTAGGTTTGCCAAGAGCGGGCTTGGGCTTTAAGGTTTACCAAGGACGGGCTTGGGCTTTTCAGGCTTGCCAAGAGCGGGTTTGGGCTTTTCAAGTTTACCAAGAACAGGCTTGGGCTTTAAGGTTTGCCA
Source organism: Euphorbia pulcherrima (assembly GCA_947683365.1). NCBI lineage: Eukaryota > Viridiplantae > Streptophyta > Magnoliopsida > Malpighiales > Euphorbiaceae > Euphorbia > Euphorbia pulcherrima. The sequence goes on from CANTUS010000014.1 coordinate 50,054,494, forward strand.
AGAGCGGGCTTGGGCTTTCTAGGTTTGCCAAGAACAAGCTTGGGCTTTATGGTTTACCAAGTGCGAGCTTGGGCTTTTTAGGCTTTGTATTATGGAGCGTCGTCCTGTGTGAGAAACAAGAAAAAATGGAGTTAGTTAAGGTCTAAGTGATGTTTTAATTGCTTGATCGATTTTGTGAAATAGAAAAATTTTTGCCCCTTCAATCAATAGTAAAAATGCGATAATTAAAAATACAAGGGCTTTAGAAGTCCTGGATTGTTGAGGGCTTGAGCTAGGATTCCATCAAATTGTTAAAAAAAGGCATCTGAAGCAACCCTGGAGGATTTTAATACCGTTGGCGGCTTGGATGATACTGTAGGCGGATGGAGTGCCACATGGCACATTTGACTGGTCAAAGAAATTCAAAATTGCCCCTGATGAGAGTGAAGCCGCTGGCGGCTTGGTTGATACCGCCGGCTATATGAATTGATACTGCATGCGGTATGGAGGAATAGTTTCAGATTTAATTAAACTCCTCGAATTTCGTGCGGGTGTTTAATACGAATTTAAAAAACCCTATTTCTCTTATTCCAGTAAGGCAGAGGCCGATTTTTTTCTTCTTCTCCTCCTCAAAATCAATTCTTCTCTTCTTCTCCACTACTATCATGTCGATAAAGCTCTCTAAGGTTTTTAAAGGCAAATCGGTTACCAAGGCTACTGACGAGTTCCCCGATTCTTCCATCCGGGGATTGAAAATTTGCATGGTCTCCATGGGATATAGCATAAAGGGGTCCAAACTCATGTACGGTTATGGAATAGAAACACCCATCATCAGCCTAGTGATGAAGAGATTACTTCATCAGCCTAGTGATGAAGAGATTAAGATTACAGTGTTCTCAATGGATGCTCATAGTGCCTCAGGTCTGGATGGCTTCACCCGGATTTTTTTATCAGACTTTTTTAGATGTTGTGGAAATGACCTTTGTCGCATGGTTCATGATTTCTTCGCAACTGGTACAATGACAACGGGCCTCAATTCAAGCTTGATGATACTAATACCTAAAAAAGATGATGCTGTGAGGGCGGATGACTATCGGCCAATCGTGATGAACAACTTTGGGTTTAAAATAATCGCAAAGATTTTAGAGGATAGATTGAGTTTGATAGCCGCAAAAATGAATAATTTATCCTTTATATTTTATATTAAAATTCTCTTTCTTCTTAATCACTATTCATAATTAGTTATCTCCCTCCTAATTAATACAAGGGTAAATTAGAAAAAACATGATAAAAAATGCATTGAAATTCTAAAACGTCAAACTTTTGAAAAAATTGAAAAATGTCAAAACGTCAAACTTGTGGGAATGGAGGGGTATTATGAAAGGGTCTTGAGCTTATGCTACAAATAGTTGTTACAATTCGTAGCACAAACTTCATTAAATTGTTGCCTTAAGAGGGAATTTATGATTATTTTATTTTTTTACTAACTATAAGCATTACAACTTCATTAAGTTGTTTTCCAGATGAGAAATATAAAATCAATTTGATGCAAAAATTATAGAAAATAACAAAAATGAGGTTATATTCCCAATAAAAAAAAGAATGGTTGTGTTCAAAGCTTTTTTTATGCCTTAATATATATAATACATGTAAGTTAGTAATTTAATCAAATTCATTTTTTTTATCGGGAGGTGTCCTTAAGTTATGTTCACATCTAGATTAAATCTCCAATCGCTAATTTATATGTGCCTTGAAGGGCGCGATGACTGAATAATTATTCATATTTTAAAAGCATCTCCAACCCCACTTTAAAAGTGGGGTTAGAGAGCTTCAGTCCGAGCTTTAAATAATGAAGCAGCAGCAGTGCTCCTTCATATTTGAAGCAGCGTTACATTTTTTTTTTATTGTTTTTCTTTTCTTTTTTCTCTTCTTTTATTTGATTTAATTATGTGTTAGATTATAATAATAATAAAAAAAAGTTAGGTAGAAAGTAACAAAATAATAATATTTTATTTTGAAGTGAAAATTTATAGGGAAGGGTCGAAGAATAAACACTAAGCAACTTCAAATTATAGAGTTTGAAGCGAAAAATGGTTGGAGTGAGTTGAAGATGCCGTGAGTAAACATATGTAATGAAAAATGAACTATTTAAAATTTAAATATAAATACCAAATTAACAACAAGTGCTAAAAAAGAATGAAATCCTAATAATAATTTTTTTGGTGCTGGAAATAAGTAGTCCCTCTATCTTTTTAAAATAAGTATTTTAGCCACTTTATCAAATATTTTTTTATTTGTCATTCTCAAACATCCAGACACTTTTTGGATTATTTTTCCAATTATACCCTCATTTTTTCCATTATCAATAATTGCAATGGAGTGGAAAACTAAACATTAATTAGAGGGTAAAATAGTATTTTTCTGACTTAATTAACTAATTCCTTAAAAAATATGAAATGTATTAGAAGAAAAGTAATAAAAGATGGAGGAGTAGCATTTTTTAGAACAAGAACCTGAAAAAGAATTATTATCCTTTCGTGGCCAAGAGCGGTTGAGAGCTGAAGGATGTAGTTGTTAAACCCATAAACCCCGACTGAACTTATTCCCTGATACCCACCCCAAACGCCATAAAAAATAAATTTGCTGCTATAGATAGCCAATACCCCATCGCTAATCATCTCAGATTGGCGGAACTTATTGCTCTTGTTAACTCTGTAATGGCGTCTTTCCCATTCACTCATTTACTCCCTTTGTCCAGGTTCCTCTCTACCTCATCTACTGTTTCTCCGAATCCATTATTTCCTTTAATTGTTCATTATCTGTATTTAGGCCCTCTTTTCTTGGACTACAATTCAATGTACTTCAGTCCAATTCAGTTCAGCTATGCGTAGTTATAAATTTACACTGAAATAAATTCAGTTCAGTTTAGCTCTCATAAGTGAACAGGGCCTTAGTATTGCCTTCATCCTTGTATGAAAGTTTTAACATATTGTCCATGATTGGACTTCTTCTGGATATGATTTCATTTTTAACAAATGAACTTTTGGTGTTAAAAAGATAAATCTAGGCTCTACTTGGTGTTTAATATATTATTTCATTTTGCCTTCCTCTTTTGTTTCTTATCTTTCTTGAGCTTAGGGCAAGTCGGTCTGAAGTGTCCGTTCTTACCATATTTGAAGCATGTTGTATCCTTTTATTGATTTTGTTTATCTTCTGGATACTTTTTGTACTTGTCTCTTTCAAAACATCCTTCATTTCTTCTTTTGGAGTCATATTCTCTTGGAGTCCTTGACTGTATTACTCCTTTTCTCATGAATCTATTGAATTGTCTAGTTAGCATAGTCATTTCTTCTTTGTTGTAAGGAGGTTCGTTTGAGTTTTTTTGTGATCCAAATGAGGCCAATTCGGAGGAATCTGGCTTGAGAGCAATTCCTTTCTTCTTCTCCTCTAGCTTCTTCTATTGTTGGCTATATCTTTCCAAAGATAACTCTTGAGTTGGGAAATTGCCAATGAGCTCATCACAGCTATAGAATTTTAAGTCATGAGCCTCTTCGATGGCAGTCTTTTTGTTGTCCCATTCTTTGGTGAGACTATAGAGAATTTTGTTTTCCATCTCCTCCTCTGTAATCTCCTTTCTTAGCCTCTTCATCTTATTTATTAGATTTGTGTACTTAGTGTTCATGCTACTGATGGATTCTTTAGGCTCCATCTGAATAATTCAAGTTTATGATGGAGGAGATCAATTTTGGCTTCTTTGACCTTGTTGGTTCTTTCATAGGTCACTTCAAGTTTTTGCCATATTTCTTGAGCAGTTTTACAACCTAAGATCCTGTTGAATTCTGTTACACTCAAAGCACAATGAAGCATGTTAATAGCATTTGTATTTTCATGCAACCTTTTATAATTGTTTTCATCCCATTGATTTGATGGTTTTCTGGTGGTGGCACCTTCAACCTCAATGGTTGGAATATAAGGGCAATACTTTTATAGCCATCCATGCTAGCATGCTTTGTGGTTGAATGAAATTCTTCAATCCATTCTTCCAGAACGTGTAGTGTTCACTGGTGAAGAGTGGAGTACGGGTAATAGACATATCCTTCGGAAGAAGTTGTGAGTTGTTAAAACTGATCTTGATTTGAGTATCAAGTTTGGACCTTTAGCTTGGTATTGTTAAGTCTCTAGTTGTGAGTACTTGCTCTGATACCACTTATTATTCCCTGTACGTATATGGTTAGGGTCTAAGGGGGGTGAATGACCCTTTTTTGTAGAATATAGGACTTTTGAAATGTCAAGTGTTGCGTGCAATAATATGTTTCAGAGTTATGGATTTGGATTATACAGGTATTAAATAAAGATCACTCAATGTGAAAGCTAAAGGTAAAAAGAAATCAAACACATTGATTTTTATACTAGTTCGGCCTTGCCTAGGACCAGTCTCCCGGAGTTTCCTCCTCCGAGCTTAATCCATTAGTGTGATTTCTTTTGCAGGTAGAAATCAAGCCTATAAAATTATCTCTAGAGATTTCTTCTCCTCCAGATGTAGGATATACCACCAAACTACCCCTAGCCTGGCTAAGTCCTTTACAGCTTGTCTCTGTAGAATCTCCCTTCTTGCGGATGTAGGATATACCACCAAAAGCACAAACTTTTGGCTGAGTCCTTTGCACTTTGTCTCCGGAGAGTTACTCCTCTTTCGAATGTAGGATATACCACCAGAAGCACCAACTTCTGGCTGAGTCCTTTCTCTTTAGCAGTATATACCACTTAAACTACCTAAGTCTAAGCTAAGTCCAACAGAGATATACCACTCAAACTCTCTAGTTTAAGCTAAGTCCTAATCTCACTGCCTACCCCTATAGGAGATTTTTACACCTTTGTTTTTTATAGGGATTTGGGTTTTGAATTCTTCAAGTTTATAAATTCACTTGGGAATTCTTACAAATAAATATGAGTGGTTTGTTCTTAGATGGATTGAGTAACAGATTGCGTAGCAATTCCTTCAATATTATAGGTTCTCAAAAACAATCAGCATCTTCTCACTTTGAGAAGTTTCTCTTTTATAGGCTTGACTGAAGGATGAAGCCGTTGGTCAAGATTGAATCTTCATCATTGATCAGATGTGAAGTGGCGCTTCCAAAGCCATTGATTGGTCCGTTAGACTCATTGATTGGCCTGTTTGATTTTGTTTTGAGAAATAAGGTTGTCAGTCGTCGTTTATTTTGGCTTTTAGTGCTCATCCAAATTTTATGCAACCTTGTCCTTCATGTGTACTCCACGTGCCATCTTATTGTCTAGAAGAAAAAAGTAGTTATCCTTTTCTCTTTCATTTTTCAGCCTTTTTTCCTTTCTCTGAAATATTGCAAGTTGTCACTTTTCCTTTTTTCGAGGCAGTTTTGACAAATGATCGTTGTTGGGGGGACTCTATAAAATTTGAAATTTTCCTCTTATTTAGAGATGAGTCTTCCGGATGTCTCCAGACTCATTCTAAATTCAGAGGTCTTCAATGGTTATCTATTCCGGATGAAGTCTTTAAGGGTTTAGAAGTTTGTTTCCTTTCTAAACTCTAGCATGATGCTTTGGTCTTGTCTTCCTTAAGCCGAATGAGGTGAGCTTGGGACTTGGAAGGTTTTCACTTCCAGATTTTGGTCCGGATGCTTCCATTTAGTAGTTGGTGGCTTGTTTTATTCCATATAAAGTCCAGATACTTCTGTATCGAACATGCTGAATTCTTATGGTTTTTGTTTTCTTCAAAACCTTTAGTTCTAAATGCTTTCTTCAGGTTTTTGCGAAGTCTTCCGGATGATTGATTTCCAACAGAAAAACTTAGAAGTTGATATGCAAAAATCTTAGAGGAGTTAGGATGCTAGATTATGGGGGAGAAAACTTGTAAATGACTAAGTATCAAAAATCATACTTAGATTATATTCCCAATTATATATGCTTTTGACCTTAGGTTTTTGTTTCCATCAAAATGGGGGAGATTGTTTGGAAAAAATGAGCTTTCTTACAAAATTCCTAAGTTTTAGAAGTTTGCACCCGCATAAAGGTTTCAGAAGAAAATAGAAAACCATAAGTCCAAGAAGAAGCATCCGGTTAAAGGCAAGAAGTAAACAAGTCCTTAAGCCCAAGTAAACAACATCCAGAGAAGAACACTATTAAAGAGCATCTGAAAGACATAACTCTCAAGACAAAGGGAATATTTAAAATTCATTTTCCCTCAAAATTAGTCTGAAGTCAAACATGCTTTTTTCCTTGGAGAATGAAAAAGCAATAGCTTTCATGAATTCAGTAAAGGATAATAAGGCTGACACGGAATTAGAAAAAAGTAACAACCTTTTTTACCTAGACCAATAGAAAGGCGCATGGAGTCCAAACAAAGGACAAAGTTGCATAAAATTTGGCAGAGCACAAAAAGCCAAATAAACGACATCTGACAACTTTATTGCTCCAATCCTAACAAATTTGAATAGGACATTTATTGGGTCTAACGAAAAGATCAACATCTCCGAAAGCGCCATCTCATGTCTAATCAATGGTGAAGATTCAAGATCAAGCAACGGCTATATTTCTAATCTAAGCCTATAAAAAGGAAGCTTCACAAGTTGATAAGATGCTAGTTTTTTTTATAAAAGCTATTCCCTTGAGAAATTTGCTACACAATCAGTAATTCGATCCCTCCAAGAACTAAACACTCAAATCAGTTTGTAAGAATTCTCAAGTGAAATTATAAACTTAAAGAGTTCAAAACCCAACCTTTGTTAAAACAAACGTTGTAAAATCTCATACTTGGGTGAGTATTGAGATTGGGATTTAGCTTGAACTTGGCTAGAGTTTAAGTGGTATATCCCTTAAAGAAAAGGACTCAGCCAAGCTTTGGTTTTTACCTTATATGAGGTTACAATAATAACAAAGGAAAACCTCATCCCACCCCACCCGAGTGTGGACTCGAACCTGCGACCTTTAAGATCACAGCTTCAAGGCTCAACCACTAGACCAAGCATTTGCCACAACCGAGCTTAGGTTAGTTTAGTGGTATATCCTACTTCCAGAAGAAGAGAGAGTCTACAGAGACAAGCTACAAAGGACTCAGCCAGGCTAGGGATTAGTTTGGTGGTATATCCTACATCTGGAGGAGAAGAAATCTCCAGAAACAACTGTAGAGGCTTGATTTCTGCCTGTGAAAGAATTTTCACTAGTGGATTAGACTCCAAGGGGGAAACTCTGGGGAATGGAAGTAGGCAGGGCCGAACCATTATAAAAATCTCTGTGTTTGATTTACTTTACTCAAGCTCTTACTTTAAGTGCATTTTATTTTATATATTTGCATTATCCAGATCCCATAACTCCGGATCAAATGTTGCACGCTACACAATGACTTTTCAAAAAGTCTAATATTCCTCAAAAAAGGTCATTCACCCCGCCCCTTGGACCCTAGTTGTACTCGCACATGGACGAACAAGAACCTTAAAGTTGTGCAAGTAGTACAATATCAATGAGGCGGCTATCTTGATAGCCTTTGGGTTATCTTTTTTGTATGACAATCTTACCTCAAAAGAGTCATAAATGAACAACTTCCTTAAAATAATCTCTAACCTGCACAAAATCTAGTGGTTTGTCTTGGCCATGATAGAAAAAAAGATATTGTCCACTTCATCCCACTGTTTTTGGCAGTATAATCCTCTTCCAAACATCATCAAAGAAACTAAATCATCAATATCGACATTATTCAAAACCCACATCTTTGCTTCATCACTAGGTTCATCCATCTTACTCTTTTATAGCATTTGAAAAAACACAGTGTCCATAATAGTGACGTTGTACTTAATTCTTTCGCAATACTTGCCTTTCTTTCTCAAGTAGTAAGATACAAGGTCAATATGTTGTAGCAAAAATGAATACATATAACATATATATAAGTAGTTAAGGAAAATTTCAGCCAACAAAAAAAAAGACTAATAATGGTTTTAGAAGAGCCTTATATTAGACCTATATCAAATATATACTACAGTTGTACTAGACTTATAATAGCTTTCTAGTTTATCATACATGTTACATATCTATTTCAAGTCTACTACATTAAAAATTTAATACATGAATCAAATAAATTAAACTAGACATAAAAAAACTATATATAAAAGGAGGAATTCACTTACATCACTATTCAAGTAGTCTCCCTTAGTGTAAAGGTCAACCCAGAATGACTTCCTAAAGATGTCCATGACATTTAAGAAAAACAAATCAATTTGATCGTTCACTTCATTGTACCATGAAAATTCTTTACTTCATTTTTATGATTAAAGATCAATTAATCAGCTTATTGTTACAAAAAATATTGCTCCATATATTGAATTCAACATTGACTTACGATCTCAAGAAGTTCTTGTTCTTGTTGATGAACTTCTTAAAAGCATAGTGATCAGGGACATATTCTCAAATTCCTTAGTCTTCCCCGTTGTAAATCCGAACTTGTTCGTGTAAGGAGATTTAACTTTCTAGGACGGATTGACCCTCCTATTCTTTCTATATTTCTCTTTCGGTGGATCAATGACCTTAAGCTCCTCCTCTTCTGAAATCTCCTTTTCGCACATCGAAAAAATGAGGTAAATACAGGTTATCATCTTACATATGTAACACTATTCTTGATAAAATAATCACTTGCTTAACTTCTTTAATAATCGCTTCTATTTTAAAACAATCAACCTCTAACTTACAAGTTCTGCTGGATCAACAGAGTAAGGAAATCCATCTTGGTAATGTTTTTTAAAGATAACAAATTTCATCAAAACATATAGAATGCAATTTCAACGTATAATCAAAATTCAAAGGAGTTTGATCTTTTACCTCCTTATTCTATAACAAACTCATTCTAACTACAGTATCTTTCACATCCTTGTAACTTAGACTGAGTCCTTAACCAACTTTGCTTTTGAGTTTATCAACTTTGGCATCTTGTTTTCCCTTCTTAATAGGGTTGCGTCCCACTTTGCTTTTTAGCTGCTTTCATAACCTATTTTCCTTTCTTTGCAGGACTCTATTCCGTTCGGATCACTAATGCTTACTTTACTTGCAATACTAGTTATATCTTCCTAGGTATCATCAAAAAGATTAAATGGCTGCAAGTTCAAAGGTTTGGCTTCCACTGTGTTCCTAAAACTAGTAGTTTATCTTCCACTTCCATTGTGTGACACTAAAATTTGCTTATTTTACCTCTTCCATTGCATATTTTATCTCATGAATTTTTCCTCCTTTCTCTTCAGAATCTTGTATGTCTTTTCCATCAATGTTCATCTCCTCTAGACCACCCCTTCAACATTTTCCTCGCTCTAATGTTCAATATATTCTTGTTACAATCATATATTGGTTAATATCTAATACAAGGATATTAATCGAATAATACACATATAAATTGATAAATTAAGTTATTAACTCTATCAATTTCTATGTTGTTGGCTCATCTTTGTCTCCTGAACTCAACAACTCTTGAGTTTGCGTCCCTTCTTTCTCCTCAACTATTGGGATAGTCCCCATACCCTCTTCAGTATTTGTATTCAAATTACGTGTAGCCTGTATTTTACAATTTGTTGAAACTCTAACAGTAATTTCATGAAATTTAAATGACAAGATAAACAAGTATCAACAATTTTTAACCAGAATAAAGGATGAAATTACCTCCACAAGGATAGTCCAGGTCCCCACTCCATGTTCTTTGGGTTTTTGACCTTTATTCACCCCTATTACATAATCCATATATTTGTCCTAATAAAGAGAATGAAACAGTTGTGTTAGATGTCTTCATTTCTATTTAGGGATTTAGGTTGAAAAGCATTGTGACAGATATAAAGTAAACATTTAATAGTGTTTTATTGGACTTGTTCTTACATTTGCTATGTCAATAGGTAGTTCTTTAACGTGATCCTCATCATCAACCATTCCATCATCTCTGTGTTTTTCCTTTACAAATATAAAAAATTTACTGATGTCTTTTAAAAAAGGACATAATCAAACTTACCTATTTATCAGACTTATACTAACATATAATTGCAATTTCACTTGCATCAGACCCAATAGTGGCTATTGCTTCCATTGCTTCTTCATCATCAACAACTTTTTCATCATTTTCTTTACCCTACGATAAAAATAACCAGAGTTGAAAAAGCAAGAACTTCCATTTTAATAACATTGTTTTTAATTTATTCTTTCACCACATCAATACTCATTCCATGTGATTTTTATACTACCCTAGTCTTCTCGCTATCAAATCCTTCATGCCTTTCATCATGAGAATCACCCAATTTATCTGGAACTCTTTTTGTGCATAGAATGTCTCCAAAAAGTTTCGTGTCATCCTCATTATCACCTCCATTTGGTGAATCCTTAGATTTTTTTCCCATTTTGTTGGAAATCAAAACTGCATCAATCTCGCTTACTCGTCCTAATGGCGCTTCCAATTTCTTATCAATCATGTCCAATCTATTATCAAATCACTCTAACCCCTTGTCAATCTAGTTAGACAATGCCTCTAGTTGGTTGATGATTTGAGTCTGACTTCCAACAGACATTTAGGACTGACCTCCCTTTGCTAAAGAATTCTTTGAACTCAGGAGGCTCTACAAATGGAAAGTACTTCCCCAGTGACAACTTTGAACCCTCTTCATTGATCACAACTATTTTCCTAAGGTTCAAATGAAATGAAATTGAAGTCAAACATCAAAGGATATATAACACACTTATAACAAACATATAATGCATTTGTAACAGACATATAACACATTTGTAGCAGACTTATACTACATGCTTCTTTATCACTAAAGAATTCAAAATTCTGATGCATCTGATACATACCTACTATAAATCTATTACAATGAGATTAAAAAATATACAATGGTTTCAAAAAACTGCTATGGTTTAGATCTGATTTTTAACAGACTTGTATCATGTTTGCATTAATATCCTACTTACTGCAAATCAAATAATTACATATTAAAAAAATGAAAAACACAATAAGTTATAATGTGGGCTTACATATTTTTCCTGCTTTTCAAAAATCATTGCATTGAAATCTTTTGCTTTAAAGTCATTTGAGTGTGGTTGCCATTTGAAAAACCTTGGTTTGAATTCACCATCATCCTATTCAATCCTACTGCATACAAAACCTTTACAATTTTCAACCACTTCATAAAACCAAGTTTAGAGCACCAGCGAAAATCCCTTGAGCCTGTAATTTGGCGGCTTCGCCCTTCTTTTTCCATCCTTCTTAAGCGACTGGATGGTATCATTGAATGACTCCATTCCCCATGTTGCTTTGTCATACGTACCATTGTAAACACAGTCAAAGTATGAATAAGAGATTTTTATGCTACGATCTAATCCCATAATATAGTAACTGACGAAATATACAAGAGGCAGCTTAAAAATCCTTAAATAGTCATCATCGCTCTCAATCGGGATCCTTTCCCATTTTCCTCCTTCTCCCTCATCCTCCTCTTCTTCTTCTTCAGTCCCATCACTTGAATCATTTCCATTCTTCATTATAATGTCCGCTCTCTTAATAAGATCAAAACATTAAGGGAAATACTTCTTCTGAAAATCATTCCAGTCACTAGTGTCATCCAACTTAAAATCCCCTTTAGCATCTAGATAAAGTCCAAATATAAGGCAAAAGTACTCAATGCCAAAGTAAAGAGGGTATACTACCACCAAAATATAGATGCAGTCATTATGTGGATGGTTTATCTCCCTCATAAGGATGTTGTGAATAAAAGTTCTCTGCACTTTCATTCTAGGTCTCGTAAAGAAATTAGCAAATACCATCCCCTTAAGCATCTCCATAATAGTAGCAAGAATATTCTTCTTAACAAAATTAATAACAACTAAATTGGAAGACCTATTAACTGCAGAAGACCAATGTTCAGAATACATGGGAGCATCACATGAGATGTACTCAATAAATGGATTCTCTTCTGCTTCAGTCTATATTTTGTCAGAAGTGAATGCTTTGGGGATTAGAGGTAGGCAGTGTCTGAACCAGTATAAAGATCTTAGTAACTGAATTTCTAGCTTTCTTATTCTCATAAGCTAAAATTTAACTACTTGCTTATTTATGAAAAGGAGTCAATCACCCCCCCCCCCCTCTGACTCAAAATCACCCCTCTAGGACCAACAAGTGGTATCAGAGAAGACACCATTATCTGTGACTTAAAAATCTAAAGAGTATAAAGATCACCATAGGTGACAAAAGCATGAGACAGCTTTGCAGAGGAGACTGGCAAACTGCTTAGACCCTCCCTGAGGGACTCTTTGTTACGAGAGCTCTCATATTATATGGCACCTTTTGTAAAAATTGTATGAAAAAATTCATATAGTCTCAGGACTACTATGCGTGGTAAGCCATTGTAAATGGCCCTTTTAGTGCCACTATAATTGTAAATAACCAACCTCATCCCAAACCTAAAAACTAATGGACTGAACTAGAAGTTAACCCCTATCAAAGTAATGCAAATGCTACTAACATGCATCACTACGCTTTAGAAGTAGATGAGTTTAACAAAATTTTAGGTTACAAGACTGCTTAAGAGATATGGAGAAAGCTGGAGGTAACCTATGAAGGAACGAATAAGGTGAAGGAATCTTAGATCAACCATAATATTAGATATTATGAGCTCTTTGAAATGGAAGAAAATGAATCCATTTCAAGTATGAATGCCAGATTCACAAACATTGTGAACGAACTTAGGAGATTGGGAAAGGAATTCTCAAAAGAGATCAAGTCTAGAAAATCCTCAGAAGTCTGACCAGGGACGGGCAAGCCAAGAAGATTGCCATTAAGGAAGCTCAAGATCTCACCACTTACAGATATGATGAGCTCATTGGATCTCTAATCACTCATGAGAACTCTATATAAACCTTTGAGAAAAATGATAAGTAAAAGTCTAAAGGAAAGACATCTATCATCATCAAAGCAGACTCCTAAGAAAGAAACTCATCAAAGGATGAAGAAATGAACATGTTCACTAGAAACTTCAGAAGGATGATGAGGATAGGAAGTATATTTCCTCGTAAGAGATCGAAAAGGTATGACTCCTTTCAAAATAAGGACGATCAGAAGAAAAACCTATCAAGAAGAGACTTCATCCAATATTCCTCAAAAGATAAAGAAAAGCAGGATTACAACACGAACATGAACTGCTTTGAATGTAATCAACCAGGACACATTAAAGCATAATGTCCAAGGTTGAGAAAGGATAAGAAGAAAGCCTTAGCTACCACCTGGAGAAATAGTGAAGGGGAAAACTCTTCAAAAGATGGAAAGAAGCAGGAAACAGCTTAAATCTATTTCATGACAATCAATGCTCCAGATTCTTAAGTAGAATGGTCAAATAGCCAAGGGGCATAGCATTCAAGTACAAACAGAATCAGAACTTCAAGATGAGGAAAATTCACATCCTATTTTACCTAATAAAGGAATGCATATGTTGATGAATATCTACAAGCTTTTTGAAAGAAACAAGAAAAACCTTAAAAGCTTCAAAAGAAGGTGACTCAACTAGAAAAATATAATGAGAAATAACCTACTGATCTTGAGACTCTTAGAGTCAAAAATCATAATAGAAGCTTGGATTATGAAGTTATAAAAAAGAACATCATACAACTCACAGTCAATGCCAATGCTCTCAAAAGAGAGGTCTTATTACTACAAGCTGGTTTAAAGGAACCATAATGCAATAAAGCCTCAACTTCTCAACAAGAGAAGCCTCAGAAGATCAATCATTCTTATAATAAGAGCCAACCTCAAAAAGAGAACAACACTCACAAGAAGCCAATTATGAAGCATTAAGAACCCTTCTATATATGTAAACCAGCAACATATAAAGAGAGGAGAAATCAGGAAAATCAATGCAGGTTTTATGGAAGAAAGAACCACAATACAAGTGTCTGCAGATTTAGAAATAGATATTATGATGAATATCTATGGCCTGATTTAATTACTAATAGTGAAAGACCCAATCAAGATTGGGTACTTAAATCTTTTTAATCTATTTTGAAGATAAGCGTAGGATCCATGGATAATAACAAGATGTGGTACATTGATATTGGATGCTCAAGGCACATGGCTGGTGAAAAGTCATTTATCTCACTAAACTTAAAGAAAGGAGGAAGTGTTAGTTTTGGAGATAACAAGAAGGGATAAATCCTTGGAAGCGAAACCATAGGCTCTGAGATCCCTATAGAAGAAGTATCACTTGTAGATGGGCTAAAGTTCAACTTTCTAAGTGTTGCACAACTTTGTGATAAAGGCAAAAAGGTAGTATTTGATTCCAATAGTTCTTCAATCATTGATTGTAAGTCCAAGTCTACTCTTCTCTATGCACCTAGATTAAACAATATTTATATGATAGATGTATCATGAAAAAAAAAATATTTGCTTGATGTCAAAAAAGGAAGAATCATGGCTATGGCACAGACGATTGGGACATGTCAGTATGAATCTTCTATCCAAATAGGCCAAAGAAGAACTTGTTGAAGGTCTACCGAATATAGCTTTTGAAACTGATCATTTATGCACAACATATCAGTTAGGAAAACAAACTAGAAAAAGCTTTAAATCTAAGAATAAATTTTCATCTAAAATACCCCTAGATATTCTTCATATAGACTTGTTTGGGCATGTTCATTCAACAAGCTTAGGTGGAAGAAAATTCATAATGGTCATTGCAGATGACTACTCCCGCTATACATGGGTCATTTTTCTCAATACCAAAGATGAAGCAATAGCAAATTTCTCAAAATTATTCATTCGCATTGAGGTAGAACATGGCATAATCCTATCATGCATTAGAAGTGACCATGGGAGAGAATTTAAGAGTTGACAATTTGCACAATTCTATGAGGAAAGAGGAATTGAACGCAATTTCTCTACCCTACATACTCCTCAACGAAATGGTGTTGTTGAGAGAAATAATAGAACATAGTCAAAATGGCTCGAACTATTCTTAGTGATAACGATCTCCCAAAATACTTTTAGGGAGAAGCAGATAATACCACCTACTATATTCTTAACAGAGCTCTCATTAGACCTGAGTTAGATAAGACTCCTTATGAGATCTAGAAAGGAAGAAACCTCAAAATAGGATATTTAAAGCATTTGAATGCAAATGTTTCATACTTAACACTAAAGAATATCTTAGTAAATTTGATCCTAAATCTGATGAAGCAATTTTCTTAGGCTACTCAACACATAGCAAAGCTTACAGAGTCTTTAAAAAAAGAACAAACACATTAGAAGAATCTGTACATGTAGACTTTGATAAGACTAACCATGCAGGAAACCAATGAAATTCCTCAGAAGATGATGAAGTCATACCTTAGAAGGAGAACTGTCCAGAAGCACTAACTGAAAATAGTGATCAAACTATTTCTTTTGGAAGACTAGAAGAAATATTTAAGCAAAATCAAGAACCAAATCCTGCTCACAATATCCAAAAGGAGGTTAGAACTTACAGAGCTCATACCCTGGATCATGTGATAGATAATGTCTACAATCCAATCTTGACAAAAGGACAACTCAATAAGATGGCCAACCATCCATCATTTATGTCAATTATAGAGCCAAAGAAGTTTTAAGATGTAGAGCATGATGAGAATTGGATGATGGCAATTGAAGAAGAACTAGATCAATTTGCTCGGAATGATGTGTGAGATTTAGTCCTTCTTTCCAAAAGCAATTCTATAATTGGAATTAAGTAGGAGTTCCGAAACAATCTTGATGAAGAAGGTAATGTTGTCAGAAACAAGGCAAGGCTTATTGCTCAAGGCTACAATCAACAACAAGGGATTGACTACGATTAAATGTTTGCCCCTATTGTCAGACTTGAAGTAATCAGAATCTTATGTGCCTTTGCATCCCACATGAACTTCAAATTATTTCAGATGGATTTAAAGAGTGCATTTCTCAATAGAGTGATTTGAGAAGAAGTATATGTGAAGCAACCACCAGGATTTGAAGATCCAAAATTTTCAACTCATGTATTCAAACTTAAGAAGGCACTCTATGGTTTGAAGCAGCTCCGAGAGCTTGCTATGAGAGATTAACCAATTTCCTCACATTGAAGGGATACATCAGAGGCAAGGTTGATACACATTATTCATCAAGAGAAGGAACAAGGATATTATTCTTGTCCAAATTTATGTAGAAGACATCATATTTGGAGCCACCAATGAAGATTTGTGCAAAGAATTTAGTGATCAAATGAAGAATGAATTTAAAATGTCCATGATGGGAGGACTCACATTCTTTATTGGACTTTAAATCAAGCAGAGCTCGGAAGGAATTTTCATAAGTCAAGTCAAATATTGTAGAGAGGTTTTGAAGTAATTTGATGTGGACATAAGCAAGTCTGTGTCAACACCTATGGCATCAAACACTATTCTCTGCAAGGACTCATAAGGAAAGTCTATAGAACAAAAACTCAATAGAGGAATCATTGGCTCCTTGCTCTATTTAACTGCTAGTAGACCAGATATCCATTATATTGTATGCTACTATGCCAGATATCAAGCAGATCAAAGAGAGTCATAGCTCACAGCAGTCAAGAGGATTTTGAGATATCTTATTGGGACTATTAATGTAGGACTCTGGTATCCCAAACATTAAGACTTTATGCTTAGAGGATATACAAATGCTGATTATAGAAGGGACAAGCTTGAAAGGAAGAGCACCACCGGAGGATGCCACTTTCTTGGAGATTGTGTAGTCTCATGGTTCAATAAGAAGCAAACATCTATAGCTCAATACATGTCTGCTGGAAGTTGTGTGGCTCAGAGGTTATGTGCGACATCAAAAGCACCATTGATCTATCAAAAAATCCAGTTCAACATAGCAGGATGAATCATGTCAACATCAGGCGTCACTATATCATAGATCATGTCTTGAAAAAGGATGTGAAGTTAGTATACATTCCGACAGATGAACAGCATGATGACATTTTCACCAAGCCTTTGAGCAAAAAAACAATTCAACATCCTCGGAGAAGCAATTGGAATCGCTACAAGAAATTTAGCATTTTGTGATACACTGAAATAGTCATGAAAACACATTTTTTCGTCACCAATGATAAAAGGTGATAAAGAATCATTGTTACAGGCTTCGTCACAACATGTCCATCGTATTTTGTTCTTATGACAATTTTCCAGTTCGTCATAAAATATTTGATTTTATATGTCGGAATATCGCATGTGTCAGTGTACTTTTTTGTTTACGTGACAAATATTTTGTCATTTTACTAATATTTCGTTGTCATTTTTTAGTATCTCTTGTCACTAAAGTTTTATATTTATGTGACAAATTATATATTTAGTCATCTTAAATTTCAATTATGGTGACGAACTCCAAGTGAATACTATACCTACAAAGTTCTAGTGACACTTCTTTTGTCACAAATAATGCTCAAGATTGTCACTATAACATATAAGTTGTCACAATAAAACAACTATATGTGACAACTTTAGCTCGTCATGGTACGTATATTTATTGTGACGCTTTGATTCATCATTAAATATATAATATTGTCATAATAGGTACATTATTCTTGATATTTTATATCGTCACATGTGATTAACTTTAATGACAACATATTTATCGTCATAAAAATAATTGTTACGAAGTATTGCGTCATCTAAAAGATAATATAGTGGTCCGTCATCTATAATATTTTGTGACTAAATTATAATTGTTACAAATAGTTATAAATTTTGTGACAACGTTAACTCGTGACTATATGAATATTTGTTGGGACATTTTTATACATCATTAAATATATAATATTGTCATGATAGGTATATATTTCTTGACGTTTTGTTATCATCATGTGTGATTAGCTTAATTTGATGACAATATTTTTTGTCCTAACATATTAAATGTGATATAGTATTTCATCTTACTAAAAATACTATAGTGACAGTTTTAAATAATATTTTGTGGCTATATTATAATTGTTAAAAAATAATTATAGATTTTCATGTTAAAACATGAATATGTTTTAATATTTGGTGACAAATAATTAATTCATATAAATTAATTATAAATATATTTATTTAACCTAAAAAAGGCACATTATATTAAAATTAATTAATGAAAACAACCACTTGATAAAAACAACTATGTCTTTCTAAGAAATTTTTTAACATCATAAACATAGAAAAATGAACTTCTAAACTAAAACAATTAATGAAGTCTAATAAGAACATATCCATTATGCTTCTTTAGGTCCATCAACATGCAACTTGTAAGTCAAATACCTGCATGAAAAACGATAATAGTTTAGCTTTATGAAAAAAACTTAAAATCAAAACAAGTTTATGATTTGCAAATAAATATTTGACCTTCTATATTTGTCTCTTTATTAGACAGCCATGAATGTTGTTAACCTTTTGATGTCAGCACACGTAATTGAACTCCTTTCTCACTTAATTTAGTTTGCATGCTACTCATATTAGTTGTCAGCTCTTCCACTTAAGCTTCATATTTTTAAGCTTTCTATTGTATCAAGAAGTTCATTTTCTAATTGTTATGTAACAAAATCATGTTTACGTGTGCTAGGAGGTTTAGGACCATATCCAAGGCCTCTTTTGTAACCAGACCCACAACCATATCCAAGGCCTTTTTTGGGATTATCTCCTGCATATGTAATAATTATAATATTATAATTTCTACAAAAAATGAAAGTACCTGTTTCAATTGTTCAAAAACAAAAAGTATGCATAAACCTGTTTCAGTGGATGGAACTTGAGCAATGTCATTTGTTTGAACTTGAGAAGTTTCAGTTAATTGATCCATCTCCTAGGATCTAAATTGGTTGGCTTTCAAGAAGCTCAGTTGATTCTTCTACATTTTCGCTATGACTACTTTCTCCAACTTGCTTTGAGGTCTGTGATTGAATTGAGCGTCTAGTATTGTGAAGGTTGTTTACCCGATTTTTTATTCTTAGTAAGCTTTTCTCAATTGGTACATCATAATTTGGAATAACTAGGAAGAATATAGGAATTTAGACCTTTTCTCAATTTCTTAAACCTTATGTCACCATGAGCCATTTGTTCCCTAAAATCTAAAGAAAATATGTTAAGGTTTGTGAGATTCTAAGTTTTGTCATAAGAATGTCTAATAAAAATTGAGATGGAGTAGTGCTAGTAAAGGAAAGATATCTTTACTATTATTCTTGCACTACAATTCATTATTTTCTATACTCTTATTTATTTGTTGTTTCCAAGTTATCCTTATATTCCTATTGATTATTGTTTCTTGGTTAGAATCTCTTTAGAAATTTTTTATGTCTAATTCGTTTGAATAATACATTTACCATATATCACCCGCCAAATCTTCCCCCCACCTAAAATATGAATCAAAATTAGCTAGTTACACGTTTGATATAAATAAAAGAAAGAGGTGGAAGTGGACAGCATGACTATTTATTCCACTTCTGTATTTTTCTTTTAAAATTCTTTTTCTTTTGAAAAATTCACTTCCATATTTATCTATTTACTTATGTTACTTACGAAAAAAAGTGATTTACTTCGCTGTAATTATTGAAATGAGATAAAGTGAATATGCATATGGAAATATTATATTATTATTTTTATATATATCCGATTAATAAAAAAACACAAGTATGCATCTTATTTTATATTATTTTTATCATGAAATTTTACCACTCAGGAATCAAAATTATATTTTCCATTGAATCTTAAACTATTTTAACTTTTTTATATAATATAAGTTTGGGTAAATTTAAAAAATATATCATGTGATTTCAGGCATTTTTTAAAAGAGGATCATAAAATTTTTTGTTTTTGAAACGAGGACTATGGTATCAAAAGCTACCAAATAAATGAAAAAATTTATAAAATGTCTCTTTTCTAATATTACAAACGGTATTTTAGTTACTTCAATATTCCTATAATTTAACCATATTATTTATGAATTATATATCAAGATTTAATTAAATTTCGGAGATT
The DNA here is from genome assembly GCA_947683365.1 of Euphorbia pulcherrima. Lineage (NCBI taxonomy): Eukaryota > Viridiplantae > Streptophyta > Magnoliopsida > Malpighiales > Euphorbiaceae > Euphorbia > Euphorbia pulcherrima. The sequence continues at coordinate 50,074,480 of CANTUS010000014.1, forward strand.
TTTCATTTTGTTACGATTTTTCAAAATTATTATCATCTCTTTTAATTTAAAAAAATACTTAAACTTCTCAAAATAATTCAACATTTATCACTGAAATGTATTGTATTTTTATTAATTAACCTGCAAAATTTTAGTATAAAATGGGCAAGATTACCCTTTTTCGTGATATAATTTCAAATTGAGAATTTTGTTTTATCATTTGTTTGCTAACTTTAAAAACATAGTCCTCGTTTCGAAAAAAACATTTTATGATCCTCTTTTTGAAAATGACCGAAAACACAGTATATGTTTGAAATTTACCCTATAAGTTTTACTTAAAAGTGATTAACACAACAAAATTAAAACAACACAACATTATATAAACAAAAGAAAATATACGATGATCATCAATTACAGTGATATTTATATATCATCACCCAATATAAAATAACCCATATAAAATTACTTTATCATTGTATTTGTTACTAAATCATGACACATTTATCATCACAAAAAAAGTTATAAATTATTGCAGTATACAATTGTCATCCATTAACACTGTAGTGACGCGTGTTATATTTCGTCATAATATGCACTAAAATGAATGACAAAATCCAAATGTCGTCACTTTAAATAAAATATATGACAAATGAAAAAATGTCATTTTCTTTTTAGTTAAATTGTGATATAAAAAATAGTTATGTGATATAAAAAATAGTTATAAAAATGGTATATACAATGACGATTTAAAATCGTCGTTATTTATCATAATTGTGACAACTGTTATATATCGTCATAACAATGCATTACAAAATATGATAAAAACACCAGAATGTCACTATAAAAAAAATTATATGAAAAAATTTAAGATGTCATATTATTGTTTCTCAAATTATGACGAATATGAAATGTCATAAAATAATTTTTTTATAACGATGATGGTAGTGTCACTAATTGACTTTACGTTGTCACCGTAAATATTTCCCTCCAAATGTTTTCTACAAATTTTTGCCTCCAAAATTATAAATGACGATAATTTTTTTATTGTCACTAAATTATATGATTAGCCACAAAAGTGAACATTAAAAGCGACACAATTAATTCATCATTAAAAAATAAAAATAATGACGACTTGTATGTTTTATTACAATAAAGCTACTAATTATGACAAAATCATGTGTGTGGCAAGAAAAACTGTCATAATATGCCAAATTTCTTGTAGTGAATGTCAAATCTTGTGTGATTGACTATCCTTCTCAAAAGATGACTCAACATTTAGATTTGCGACACATGTACAGAGATTTAAATCACCAAATGCCAAATGTATTTGAATTTAAAAGGCGGAAAGACTTCTTATGCGCGGTAAACCACTAAAAATGGTTCATCTTTTTGCCATCTATCACGCATGAGTTTACTCATTAAAATTTAACGGTTTATTCACAAACCGTTACAAAAAGACTTTATTACCCTTACATCTGATCTAAAGTCTTTAAAAACCCCTAAATCTTCATCTTCAACCTTACGCTCCAAAAATTTACAAAAGCAAACGTTTGCAAAAAAATTATCCTTCTCTAAATACTAAAACTCTTTCAATGGCTCCCAAAAGATCAAACCCTTCTACTACCAACTCTGGAGAAGGCAACTCATCCCCTAAATTTAAACCAGTAAAGTTCACTCGAAAACCCGTGAACATTGAAGCGAAACCTATCTTCGTAGATAACTATCTACTTATTACTGCTCCCTATTCTAAGATAGTTAAAGAACAGAAGATGACAACTTGGATATCCATAAACGAGCCTACTTACGCTGGACTCGTGAGAGAATTTTATGGAAATCTCAAGTTTCTAGGGATGATCTGAAGACAGAAGTGCAAGGAGAAACTATCACAATTTTTTTAAAAAGATTGAGCCTGACAGAAAGTCGGCTCCGTTTATTAAAGAAAAGAAAAAGCAACAAACAAAAAACATCACAAGGATGCTACAAAAACAATTTGCAACCTAGTGCAAAAATAATGGACTAAAAGTGTCAATCACAACATAATGAATCCTAAAGATCTAAAAATCCTTAGCAAAATGAGCTGCGGGAAGAAGTTCCCCGTGATGCACCATAATCAATCCCTACGAGAAGGCTGAGATGATCAGTCCTAACGGATGTGAGGTCGTGCAAGATCGTGACATTAAAATATCTAATTATCGATTCAGACGAGATCCAAACCGATAAACAAAACACATTCCAAGGAGAACCTCAGCAAATCAAGGAAAAAACCATTCTGAAGATCGAAGCCGTTAAACTTGCGATCACTACTGCCTGAAGAAGGCACCACCCTAAGAAAACGGTGAGATGCCATTGGGCAGGTATACGGCTAGGAATTAGCCATAGCCACCCGTAATTTAACGCATCAAAGGAGGAGCTGCGATCCTCTTTGTTGAAAAATAGCCGATAAAACCGCAGGTAGAAGAGGGAAGGACCCTTCGAGGAGCTGCCGAGCATCGACTTCCAGTCGCGCCGTCCAAATAAAACCCTACCTGGTAAAATGCCGGAGGAATCAGGGCGTCGCCAAGTCATCTAGACAATGTATTGCTGAAACCCGGTCAAACGCTGACCCTAGCCGCAAGGTCTGCAGGTGTGAGATCAAAACGATCGGACGCCGGTGAAACCCTGATGCCGAAAATCAGTTGAGAGAACAAACGCCGGTCGAATCGGGGTGCCGCCTAGTCGCCTAGTCTTCGTCATGTCGAAACCTGGCCAAACGTTGGGGAAAACAAAACCCTAGCCGCATTCACGGGGTCTGCTACTGAAGGATTTAACCGATCAGGCACCGGTGGAAACCCGGCTAAACGCCGGAGAAAACTAGTCGCCGATTGTCAGGGCGGCTAGGGTTCAGGAGAGAACCCTAGCCGCCTCCTCTCCTCCCAGACTACCTGTACCCTAGTCGGAGATCCTTTCACCGAGAAACTATCACAATTACTCCACAATTGCTAGGGGAGATTCTCAAGTTTCTAGCGGAAGGTCTGGAACTCAGAAAACAGAGTGCTGTGATGCTAAAAGATGTGATATACATCGACAAGTTTGGGCTTCCTAAAGACTACAAAGGAGAAAAGATCTCCACCTACATTTACAACAGTTACATGCATTATATTACACATTTAACATACTTATATCATACATATAATACTTGTTAATTAGTCAAGAAAAATCAAAAAGTCTAATACCTTCTTTGGTACATTTACAAACATTGTAGTAGACATATAACTATCAGATGAAATAAAGTACACGTGTTGTTTCAGTAGCTAAACCAACAATACATTATACATGTCTGACACATAAAAGTCACAAAATGAATTTACTTCTATTTCTTCTAGAATCTAGTAGACATAAAACATGAATTGAAATGATGACTCATTTCCAAAAGCAACAAGTTACCTTTTTTAGAAAAGATACCGAAAAGAAACAAATCATCAATAAAGAAATAAAGAAATAAAGAAGTAGAAAAGAAACATTATGATAATTGAAATGATCACTCCTTTCCAATCTCATCTCATATTAATTTGATGAATTGTTTTTGTAATAAAGATACTGAAAAGAAACACGTCGTCATCATCATCAACAATTGAAATACGAGATCATCACACTCGCACACAGCTCACAGTGAATCCAAATCTGCTTGAGTGGATCTTCAATATGGCTTTCAACTCCCATTTCTTCAAGAAAGCTTTACACAAATCCAATTCTCAATTCCTTGGTCGCTCTTTCTTCTCTACTTGTGCTTCCCTCCCTCAGCTCCCGCCCTTCGCTTATCAACCTCATCCCTACAAAGGACCTTCCGTCGATGAGGTTTTACGTAAGCGGAAGACCTTTTTGGGCCCTTCTCTTTTCTACTACTATCAAAAGCCTGTGAGTCTCTTTGATTTTGACAATTGATTCCTCCTTTTTTTTTTGTTTCTATCATCGCCATCTGACAGACTGTTCCTGTTAACAGCTCAATATCGTTGAAGGCAAAATGCAGTATCTGTTTGATGAAAACGGACGGCGTTATCTTGATGCCATTGCAGGAATCGCGACGGTCTCTTGTGGCCATTGCCATCCTGATGTTCTGAATGCTATTATAAGCCAGAGCAAGCTGCTTCAGCATGCTACTACTATCTACTTGCATCATGCTATTGCTGATTTTGCTGAGGCTTTAGCAGCTAAGGTGCCTGGAAATCTAAAGGTTTAATCTAATCTTGAGATGAAGAAAATGAGTTCATTTATGAGTTTAATGACATTGTGCATTTTAACTTTTCTTTCGTAAGTTAACCATTTGTTATTTGGTGTCATTGTTATCAACTTACTTGTGGAGATGCAGGTGGTGTATTTTGTAAATTCGGGGACAGAAGCGAATGAATTAGCCACGCTGATGGCCATTTTATATACTGGTAATCTAGAAATGATTTCTTTGAGAAACGGGTTTCATGGTGGAAGTGCTAATAATACACTTGGATTGACTGCTTTGAATACATGGAAATACCATATACCACAGGTTTATTTTATCTTCTATAGTATATTCTTACACAGTGTTATCAAAACCATACTGAGTTTCATACCGATGGAGTAAATGGTACGAGTTATTATTGGTATAATAAATGGTTTTACTGGTTTATATTTTTTGAATAATATATATTATTTAGGGTTTTCAGTAGATATTGCAACGCTTACTGGGTCTTTTGCAACGTTTCTGCGTGTTGCCACATGGGTTTTGGAAAAGAATATAGGGTAAATTTTAAAAATATACCATGTAGTTTCGGCCATTTTCAAAAGGATGATCATAAAATTTTTGTTTTCGAAACGATGAATGTGGTTTTAAAAGTTAGCAAACAAAGGAAAAATTTTACAAAATGTTTCTTTTCTAATGTTACAAATAGTATTTTAATTAATTCAACATTCCTATGATTTAACCGTATTATTTATGAATTATATATTAAAATTTGAATCAATTCCGAAGATTTTTCATTTTGTTATGATATTTCAAAATTATTATCATCTTTTAATTAAAAAAATACTTAAACTTGTCAAAAAAATTGAACATTTATTACTAAGGTGTATTGTATTTTTATCAACCAACCTGCAAAATTTCAATTCAAAATGGACAAGATTATCCTTTTTCGTGCCATATTTTCAAATTGAGGATCTTTTTTGTCATTTGTTTGCTAACTTTTGAAACCACAGTCCTCGTTTTGAAAACAAAAATTTTATGATCCTCTTTTTAAAAATGGCGAAACCACATGGTATGTTTTTAAAATTTATTCTAACTAACTAAGAAAGCAAGTAGCTAGCCTCTCTCTTCCCTCTTTGCATCTCTCAAGGCAGAAAGACAGTTAGACCGAGACTACTATTAAAAAGAGTCTGGGCTATACCCTACTAATTTCGTCTATTTCCTTCAAAGCTAAGGCCTTTTCTAAGCCTGTCCTCTCGTTAGCAATTCGATCTCTTCTCTCCAGGTGCTATTCTTTCTTCTTGGTGGTGAAAGCCTTGGAAGCTTGTGCTCTGCGAGAGTTTCGACATTAGTGATTTACTTTGGGGCCCTAAACCAAGGCAAAATGCCCATAATACATATGAATCTGACGGAGCGGACCGAACTGCCAATGAAATCAATTTAGCTAGTTAAGCTAACAAGAAAAAAATAGATCAGGATGATCTAGTCACAGGTTTTCACTTCTTAGTAAGTGAAAGAATTCTCCCTGGGTGTACGTTGAAAGCTTCTATAGTAGAACTCATTCGAGAGGGCTTGGTGGTCTTAAGTAACGTTTGGGTGGGGGGTTCTTTTAAGAATAAAGAAGATGAATAGAATCTAATTCATGTTCATGCTAATATATGCTATTTAGGGTTTCTAGTGGCTATTGCAACTCTTTTTGGGTCTTTTGAAACGCTTTTATTTTTGCCACAGAGGTTTTGGGAAAACCGGGTCTGAATCGGTTCGCCGTTTTACCGGTTTTTTCCAGTTCAACCCAGTTTTTACTAAAACTGTTTTTAAATCAAACTGAACTGTAGCCATGGCTAGTTTGCAGTAAAACCTGGCGAACCGGCCGGTACGGTACGGTTTTGATAACACTGATCTTACACAATTTTCCACCATATTACTGCATGATCTGCTTCTTATGCTATGAATTATTGATTCTTTTACTTTTCTAAAATTTCTTTTGATTAGAGAATTTTGATATGGACTTTTAGCAGCAACACACTATTATAACCACGTTAGATGATCACGATGTCCAGAATTACGACCATATGATGTTCATAACCATAGTTCATATGTTCGGCAGTCGATGAGACACACCATTCAATCTAAAGCATTAAATGTTACAGGGTGAAGTTCATCATGTTATTAACCCAGATCCTTATCGAGGAGTATTTGGCTCTGATCCTACTGGTTATGCCAAAGATGTGCAAGATCACAATGACTACGGGACTCCAGGAAAGGTTGCTGGATTTATAGCCGAAACAATCTAGGTTTGTCATCAACATTGACATTTCTTTTAGTTAAGAATTCATTCAAGCTTCCTTTCTCTAACATTTGAGTGGTCTAACTTTAGGGGGTTGGAGGAGCAGTCGAGTTAGCCCCGGGATACTTGAAATTGGTTTACGACATTGTGCGCAAGGCAGGTGGTGTCTGCCTTGCCGATGAAGTGCAATGTGGATTTGGCCGCACAGGAAGCCACTACCGGGGTTTCGAGACACAAGGCGTCCTTGCTGACATAGTTACCATGGCAAAGGTCTTTTATCTCTTGTCAGTGTTGTGCTTTCATACTTTTTTTGTAACCATTAACATATTACTGAAATTTCTTAGGGTATCGGTAATGGTTTACCATTAGGAGCAGTTGTGACAACACCAGAAATAGCGAGTGTGTTGGCTTCCAAAGTCCAATTCAATACTTTTGGTGGGAATCCAGTCTGTTCAGCTGGTGGACATGTTGTACTAAAACTTCTAGATAAATAGAAACGTCAAGAACATTGTGCCAATGTCAGTCCCCACTTGATTAGCCGCTTGAAAGACCTTCAGCAAAAACACGACTGTAATTTCACTCAACTTGACATCTCCAAATAATTTTTTCCCTTCAAGAAATTTTAGAATACAAGCATAGTTGCCTGAGGCAAGCTAGGGGCAACAAATTTGCAAAAAATATTTTCTTGAAAAGTAAAGTTAAATGCAATAACAATACCAGAGAAAAAAAACTAGGAGAATTTCCAGATGTACATTTAATATTTTCAAAAGGCTGAAGCGCGCCTTTAACGACACTGGATACAAAGTGCACCTGTAGTAGAATTATAAAACAGACTTTTGTTGTGTAAAAACATCTCATGCTCTTGTATTTTTGTATAAGTGATTGGGGATGTATGAGGGAAGGGACTAATGGTTGGAGTAGAACTTGTGACTGATAGAAAGGAGAAGACTCCTGCCAAGGCAGAAACTGTTCTTTTATTCGAGAAACTTAGAGGTATCAACTATCAAATTAGAAAGATGAAAATTTTTACTTTCAATTATCGAAGAGTTCTCTAATATATATAATTAATTGCAGAGCTTGGCATCCTAGTTGGAAAGGGTGGCCTACACGGCAATTGTTTACGGATAAAACTGCCAATGTGTTTCATCGTAGATGATGCAGGTATGTTGGAATCAAAATACTCAAATGAATAACTTTTATTAAACTCAAAGATATTACAAAAATACTCTCACTCAAAATACAAAACTACAACTCACTTCTTTACCTTTTTTCTCTCTAAAGATGTTCTTATTTTTGTTGATGATAAACAACTAAACAACTCACCTATTTATATGTGAATTATACAACTCTCAACTAACACAATTACTCACCACCACCTCCAACTAATACAATTAATAGCCAACTTATTTAGTTAATTTAATGGCCTCAAAATTGGTTGTAGTTAATAGCCTCCAATTGGGTTATCACACATAAAAAATCTACATACTTAAAATTTACTACATTTTAGATTTGTGGGCTTGGGCTCCAATTGATTGGATTTGGATTTTGGGTTTCCATTAATATGGATCAAGTTTATGATCAAACACCCCCCCCTTAAAGTTGATCTTGTCATCCCAAGTGAGCTTCTCAATCTGATGAAGTTTTCGCTTGTGAGCGACTTAGATTAGATATCCGCAATTTGATCTTGTGTCTTCACATATTCAACTTGCACTTCCTGTCTTGCAACACATTCTCTTATGTAATGGTAGCGGATGTCGATGTGTTTGCTTAGATCATGGAATACAGGATTCCTTGCTTGCTTTCGATGAAGATCAAATTTTCCACGTAGAGGCACATGATCAAACATCTCCATCTTTAATCTTGATACACAAAGCATGCTCATATGGACATTTATTGAAACTATTTTCTCGGAAGTACTTGTCTATTCTACTATTCCATGCCCTTGGTGCTTGTTTTAGCCCCTAAAGAGCCTCCTTCAACTTTAACACCTTATCTTTATAACCTTTGGCTTTATAACCTGGTGGTTGCTGAATGTAGACTTCCTCTTTAAGAAACCCATTTAGGAAGGCCAATTTTACGTCCATTTGATGAATTCTCTACTTGTTTTGAGCCACTAAAGAAATTATTAGTCTAACAGTTTCCAATCGAGCCACTGGAGCGAAAACCTTATCGTAGTCAATTCTAGCCTTTTGACAATAGCCTTTTACAACAAGCCTTGCCTTGTGTCTTTCGATCTCTCCTTTGGCATTCCACTTTGTTTTGTACACCCATTTGACACCTATGGCCTTGTGTCCTTTGGAAAGTGAAGTGAGTTCCCATGTATCATTCTTCTCAATGGCCTTGATTTCTTCGTCCATTGCATCTATCCACTTTTTCTCTTGTGCAGCTTCTTAAAATGTCCCTGGCTCACAATCAACAAATACACAAAATAATGTAAGATTGTCTAGTTATTCAGTCACCTCGTAGAGTTCTCGAAGACTTCTCGTACGATGCACTTCTCTTTCATCTTCAGTCCTGCTTGAGGATGGAGATGATGATGATGATGATGATGATGTGATGAGCAGGAGAAGTTGGTGGAGTTGTGAGGCCTTGTTGAAGTTGTCTTGGTTGCTCAGGTGTTGTTTGCTCATCTTTCTCGAATGGGGAAAAGTTGAATCCATTTGAGAACCAAAGTTCTATTCTCCTTCTTCATCAAATATCACATCTCGGCTGATCATAAATTTCTTCTCATTCGGATTGTATAGCTTGTAGCCTTTTGAGCTTGAGTCATAACCAATGAAAATAAAAATTTTGCTTTTATCATCAAGCTTGCTTCGATTCTTATCTAGTACATGAACATGAGCTACACTCCCGAAGACTCGAAGATGGGAAATTCTGGGCTTTCTTATGCTCCATGCTTCTTATAGTGTCTTTCCCCATATGCTTCTTATAGGAGAATAATTTAATAGGTAGACTGCACATGCCACTACGTCTGCCTAAAACTCCTTAGGTAGTTTCTTGCTTTTAGCATACTCTGTGCTAGTATAAGAATTGTTCTATTCTTCCTTTCTGCCACATAATTTTGCTAGGGGGATCTAGGAACTCTTAAGGGTTGACGAATTCCATATGCTATACAAAACTTGTTGAATTCATTGGATGGGAATTCTCCTCCTCGATTAGATATCATGGCTTTGATCTTATGACTGCTCTCCTTTTCCACGACTACTTTAAACTTCTGAAACACTTCGAAGACTTCTGATTTCTGGTTCAAGAAATATACCCAAGTTTTTCTTGAATAATCTTTAATAAAGAGTAGGAAGTGGTTACTATTAGCAAGAGAACTTTGCTTGATAGGACCACATACGTCGGTATGGATAAGCTTGATCTGCTTCTTGGCCCTAGAGTTTGACTCCTTTGGAAAGCTTCTTTGGAATTATTTTCCTTGTAGACATCCTTCGCACAATTGATCAGGATTATTGATACATGGTAAGCCTCTAACCATTTCCTTCTTGGATAATAGCTCCAATCCTCCAAAGTTGAGATGACCAAATCGAAGATGCCATAGCCACGATACATCTTTGTAACACACCTTTAAACACTTTGCAACATCGTGTTGAATGTTCAAAGGAAACATTCTATTCTTTAACAATTATACTTTAGCAATCAAATCTCCTTTGCCATCTCTTATGAAAAGACTACAATCATTCATGTGAATATCATAGCCTCTTCCCACGAGTTGGCCCAAACTTAGAATGTTGCACTTCATATTAGGCACGTAGTAGACATTTGAAATTAATTGGTGGCTACCGTCTTTAGCACGAAAGAGGATGTTACCTTTCCCCTTCACCGATATCTTGTTGTCAACTCCAAATGAGACATTGCCACTTACTTCTTTAGTGAGCTCCACAAATAAGCTTATTTCCAACACATGCAGTTGCTTGCACCAGTGTCGAGATACCATGTGTTGTCTTGATGATCATCATTGTTATTATATGCTAGTAATAGCATCTCTTTCTCCTCGATATTCTCATCTACAAAATTTGCCTTCTCTTCAACTTGATCATTTTGAGCTCTACATTCTGAAGCGTAGTGCCCAAACTTTTGACAATTATAGCACTGAACTTGAGATTTATCATACCTTGTGTTGGAATTGCCTCTTCTGTGACCTTGTGTAGAACTTTCTCCTTTCTCATAGTTATCACTGGAATTGTTGTTGTACTTCTAGCTTCATCCACGACCACGGCTACCACCTCGTCTGTGGCCTCGTCCTCTGCCTCTGCCTCTTCCATGGTTGTTTCTACCATTGCCTTGACCTTCGCTCGTATCCTTGAGTTGTAGCTTGAGGAGTTGCTTAGAGATACCTTGCTTCTTCTTATGCTTTTCTTCATAAGCTTGTAGTGATCCTTAGAGTTCCTCGATCTTCATTTCCTCCAAGTCTTTGGTTTCTTTAATCGTCACCACAATGTGCTCAAATATTGGATCCAACGAACGGAGTATCTTCTCGATTATCCTTACATCTTCTAACTTCTCTCCATTTCTTTTCAATTGATTTGAAATGGCTGCTACTCTAGAAAAGTAATCGGAGATAGACTTGAATGGTTTCATATGCAAAGATTCAAACTCACCTCTTAGTGTTTGGAGATGGACCTTCTTCACCTTTCGACACATTTGTAAGAGGTTTGCAACTTCTCCTATGCTTGCTTGGCGGAGGTTACGCTTGAGATTTTCTAAAAATCAAATTCATCTCATGCTTGATAGATGAGGAAGAGAGCTTTCTTGTCTCTCTTTCAGGAATCCTTCAAAGTTGTAGCTTGATCTTGTGTGAGAGAGGCCTCATTTTCGGGCTCAGTGAAGCCTTTCTCTACAATAATCCCAAACATCATGTGCTCCGAGAAGAGCCTTCATTTTGATACTCCAATTATCATAGTTGTTATTGTTGAGTGTTGGAACTTGAAACGATGCTACACTATTCACCATCTTACTCAAATAGCTATTCTAATCGTACAGGGGCTAATGCAACACTTCTTGAGTCTTTTGCGACACACAGAACGTATTGTAACACTTTCTGCAGCTTTTTGCAATACTTTCTTCTATCTTCTGCAACACTTTTTGGGCTACTACAACATCTAGAATTCTAGAAATTCAACTTTTGCAATCGAAAATGGAACTTTTCGGAAGCGTAATCAACTTTCGAATGTGGCTCTGATACCACTTTGTTGGAATTAAAACACTCAAATGAACAACTTTTATTAAACTCAAAGATATTACAAGAACACTCTCACTCAAAATATAAAACTGTAACTCACTTCTTTACTTTTTTTTCTCTCTAAAGAAGTTCTTATTTTTATTGATGATAAACAATTAAACAACTCACCTATTTATAGGTGAATTATACAACTCTCAATTAATACAATTACTCACTACCACCTCCAGCTAATACAATTAATAGCCAACTTATTTAGTTAATTTAATGGCCTCCAAATTGGTTGTAGATAATAGCCTCCAATTTGGTTATCACATATAAAAAATCTACATACTTAAAATTTACTACATTTTGGATTTGTGCGCTTGGACTCCAATTGATTGGATTTGGATTTTGGGTTTCCATTAATATGGATCAAGTTTATAATCCAACAAGGTACACTTCCTAAAGCAAAAGAATACTTTTTAAACAAGTAATGGTTGTATATGTGTGAGCTTTTTTTATAGCAAAGGGTCGAATGACGTTTACCGACTATGTATGTGCAGATTTTTTGGTGGATGCATTAGACTATTCAATGTCGAAATTGTAAGCACAGAGAAGCTTGAGTAGTTAGGTATAAATATCTTTACTAAATAAAAAGTGTTGTTTCTAAATAATAGGAAACAAGTTTGTAGAAATAAGTGTTGTTGCTTATGGCTTTTCTTCCAAAAATGTTTCTGTTTCATCTATGTGTGAGATATTAATCGGAGTTGTGATAAAAGTATGCGTGAATTAAGAAACAAGACGAAGATATATTTCGTTTTCTAAACTTACCTACATAAAAAAATGTTTTTGTTTCGTTTTCTGTGAATGTATGGTCCGATGAATGATATATACTCTATTGTCTATAGTACAGTAGAAGATTTAGAAGAATAAAAAAATCTTCCTTTGGTTGTGGAAATAGTGTTAGATCAACAGTTTTAAAAATTTTGCATAGGGTATAATCTACGTTCAGGAAGGTTTTCTGGGACAAGATGCATCAAGCCTATACAGGCTGATGCTGTTGACCAATGGATAATCTTCATTTAGACATCACCTTAAGAAGCTCAGAAGGGCCATAGAAAACATCATCTTTTGCAGTAATTACTTTCATCCAAAGAAGTTGACTAATCCCATTTTCTATGAGCATTCAGAGCTCAGCATCACTTGTATGAACATCTAATTATTTTTTATTTTATTCCTCTATCCAGTGACCGTAGTCTATCTCAAACGTGGCAACCCTGCAAATTACACTATGTCACCTCATAAAAATTTTAACATTTATCACTGAAGTGTATTGTATTTTTATAAACCAACCTACAAAATTTCAGTTCAAAATGGACAAGATTACCCTTTTTCGTGACATATTTTTAAATTGACGATCTTTTTTTGTAATTCGTTTGCTAACTTTTGAAACCAATACTCATTTCGGGAAAAATAAAATTTGTGATCCTCTTTTTGAAAATGGCTAAAACCACAAGGTATATTTTTGAAATTTATCCTACTAAATATATACTTGAAAGCAAAAATCCCTAAATGTCTACTGAACAACCAATAACAAAGCAGTAGAGATTAAAATTTAGAAGCAACAAAGCAAACTCGTGCGTTACAGACAAACAAACCTGAGTTTATCGGTCCAGGAAATCCCAGTTGGCCAATTTCTACTCCACTACTAACATAAATGCCCTGCAACAAAAGCATATTAAATTTAATTGTGTAAGAAGGGATGGAAGGGATTCATTTGGTTAATATAGCAACAGGAAAATGAAATTTATTTATAAATAATAATTTTCCACATGCCTGTTGTTTAGCTCTTTGAAGCTCCTGCTCCAACTGAATTAGCTTCAGATGACTTGATTCTAACTGCTAAACATAAGCCCAAAAAACCAAAAGTAGAACAAAAATTAAACTCTCTACATTATTTACTGTACATGGTCAGTTTCATTGTAAAATCATTCTGACCTTTCTGCGCAAACGGCTTTTACAGACAGCCTCCGGATTTTATGCAAGGCATCTTTGTATCTGTATATATTAAAACTTGAAATTGTGAACCAAATACTCATATCACTGCAAAAAGTGTTGAGTCCCGTATATCAATTTGGTATCAAGGTGATACGTATTAATTAAAATAGATGTAGCAACAACGAGTATAAAAATAAATAGAGCAATAAAAGAGACACAAAGATTTACATGGAAAACCCTTTAAAGGGAAAAATTACAGGGCACCAAAACAACTCCACGAATAAATAGTGGGAACACAATAAGCTATCTCAAGTATTCCCAAGCTTGAGGTATAAAATTATTTTAGGAGAAAAATTAGAACACTCAAATTAACCCTTACACCTAATAGTGTAGTGTTTCCCAAAGTACTCAATTTACTCACATAACTTCTCTTAAGCTCTTTTCTAGGAAATATAACTCTCTGCAAAAGGAAACTCTCAAATTTTGCTTGATGAATTTGGAATATGGGAAATGCCTATTTATAGGCAAAAAAAAAAGTTGCATCAACTTTCCAATTGGCAATTAATATGCCAATTACTAACTACCATCTTACCACCTTATTTGTTGCCTATTAATTAGCCTCCAAATTGATTTGGACTTAACAATTCTCCCCTCCAATCCAATGGGGTATGAAATAACCTCTTACTTGGAGCTCATGCCAATCAGGTCATTGCACAGCTGAAACTTATCCCGAGGAATAACTTTTGTCAACATATCTGAGGGGTTCTCTTTTGTTAGAATTTTCTCAAGATGAAAAATCCTCTTTTCCAGTTGCTCGCATATCTAGTGATAGCGGATATCAATGTGCTTTGTTTGACAATGATACATAGTATTCTTGCTTAAGTCTATGGCACTTTGACTATCGCAATATACCATGCAGTTAGCTTGTTTTTGACCTAACTCTTCAAAGAATCTCTTTAACCAAATCATCTCTTTTCTGGCTTCAATAGCTGAAATATACTCCGATTTGGTCATAGAAAGTACAACACATTTTTGTAATTTAGATCGCCAAGAAATTGCTCCCATGGTAAATGTAAATACATATCCCGAAGTTGACTTTCTATGATCAAGATCTCCTGCCGAGTCAGCATCAACGAGGCCTTCTTGGATTGGTTTAGGTCCACCATAACATAAGCACTTCTTTGAACTTCCCTTCAAATATCTGAGAATCCATTTTACTACTTCTTAGTGTTGTCTTCTCGGGTTATCTAAGAATCTGCTTACAACTCTAACAGCATGTGCAATGTCTGGCCTTGTGCAAACCATTGCATACATCAGACTCCCCACTGTGGAGGAATATAGAATCTTTCTCATGTCTTACTGCTCTTCTTTGGTTTTGGGACAAGATTCCTTACTCAGCTTTAGATGTCTAGCAAGAGGAATGCTAAATAATTTAGCATTTAACATGCTGAAATGTTGTAGGACATGTTAAATATATTTTTCTTATGAGAGCCACAACCACTTGTTACTTCGATCACAAATAATCTTCAAGCCCAAAATCTGTTGTGTTGGACCTAAGTCCTTCATGTCAAAGGACTTTGCTAACTATTCTTTCAATTTACGAATTGAAGAAACATCTTGTCCCACGATCAGCATATCATCAACATATAACAACAATATGATAAAGTTGTTATCTGAGAATCTCTTGAAGTGAACACATGGATTCGCCTGAGTTTTCTTATAGCCATGACTACTCATGAAAGAGTCAAACTTCTTGTACCACTGCCTGGGTGATTGTTTCAACCCATACAGACTCTTTTGCAGCTTGCAAACATGTGCTCTTTTCCTTTCACTTTAAAGCCTTATGGTTGCACCATGTAGATTTCTTCCTCTAAGTCACCATGAAGGAAGGCAGTTTTCACATCTAATTGCTCAAGCTCAAGATTTAAACATGCTACCAAGCTTAGGACTGCTCGAATAGAAGTCATTTTAACCACTAGAGAAAATATTTCATCAAAATGAATTTCTTTCTGTTGTTGGAATCCTTTCACTACTAGACGAGCTTTATACTTCACTAGCTTTCTATTGCCATCTCTTTTAAGCTTGAAAACCCATTTTCTCTTCAAGGCTTTTCTTCCTGTAGGAAGTTCAACTAACTCGTATGTGTTATTTTTCTGCAAGGAATTTATCTCATCTTGCATTGCCTCCAGCCAAGATTCTTTATCTGCATGAGTTAGAACTTCCTGAAAATTCTTTAGCTCCCCCTCATTAGTAAGGAGAATATACTCAGAATTAGGATACTTTGATGTTGGTTGGTGATCCCTGGTAAATCTTCTAAGCTATTATTCAGCTTCAGCTTGCTAGATGGGTTGCTGCCCCTACTCATCAGCATCTTCTTGCTCGTGATCCTCCATTAGCTCTGGAATTTTATCATTATTCTGAACTTATTCCTTATCTCCACCAATGGTACTGTTTGATGATGAAGGAACATGGCTGGGAATGATGTCATTGATAAGTCCTGACTTTCCATTCTTCTTAAACCTTTCTGCAGTCTCATCTTCTTGAAAGACCACATCTCTGCTTCTGATGGTCTTCTTCTTCTCTAGGTCCTACAGTTTGTACCCAAACTTTTCATCTCTATATCCAAGGAAGATACATAGACTTGATTTGTCATCAAGCTTTGACCGTTGCTCCTTAGGCACATGTGCAAATGCCTTACAGTCGAACACTTTCAGATGAGAGTATTGAACATCTTTTCCAGTCAATACTCTTTTTGGAATATCAAAATCTAGAGCAGCAGATGGTGACCCATTGATGAGATAGCAGGTTGTGCATGCTGGTTCTCCCCAAAATGACTTTGGCAAGTTAGCCATTTTGAGCATACATCTGACCTTCTCCACAATAGTGCGATTCATCCTTCTTGCTACACCATTATATTGTGGGGTTCTAGGTACAACCTTTTCATGTCAAATTCCATGTATGGAATAGTAGTTCTCAAACTCGTATGATGTGTATTCACCTCATTATTGGATCGAAGATATTTTAATTTCTTGTTTATCTCTCTTTCCACCATAAAATGAAATTTCTGGAATGACTAGAATACCTGATCTTTTGTTCTCAAGAAATACATCTATGGCTTCTGGGATGCATCATCAATGAAAGTAACAAAGTACTTGTTACCTCCCAAGGTCTCATATTCAAAGGGGCCACAAACATCTGAGTGCACCAAGTCGAGAACACTTGAGTTTCTACTTGATGACTTGCTGAATGACACTCTATATTACTTTCCGAATAGGTAGTAGTCACATGGAGATAGTGGTGTGCCATTAGCTAAAGGAACAAGCGCCTTCTTTGCTAGAATTTGCAACCCTTTCTCACTAATGTGAGCCAATATTCTATGCCACAAATCTAGTGAAGACTCTTCTTCAGTAGCATGCAATCCATCTTTATAAATGACTGCATTTTTTTGTACAATGTACAACACATAGCACCTTTTGCAATTACCAAGGAATTCTTGGTAAGCTTCCATTTCCTACTCCCGAAGAAATTCTCGAAGCATTCACGATCTAGGACACCACAAGATATTAAGTTGAGCCTTTAATCAGGAATATGTCTAACTTCCTTGAGGATGAGTGTGCAGCCAGTGTTCATCTTGATGCGATTGTCACCAATTCCAATGATTTTGGAATGGCCATTATTGCCCATCTTCACCACACAAAAATTTCCCGCTCTATATGTGGTGAAGAACTCCTTTTGGGAGTGGCATGATAAGATGCTGCAGTGTCAATCACCCATTCTATCTTATCTTGACTTGAGACTTGCAGACATTGTTCTTCATGATTGAAAGAAAGAACAACAATCTCCACAGTTGTTGCAGTAGTGTTCTTATCTTGCTCTTGGTTATTGTCATCCTTCTGCTCTCTCTTTAGCTTTTAATGATTCCACTTCAAATGGGCTTCTAGTCCACATTGGTAGCATTTGACTCTACCATTGGACTTAGACCTGCCTCTAAACTTATCTCCTCCTTTGGATTTGTCAAGATTGTTGGGACCTTGATTTTTGCTCCCCTCTCTGTGTTCTGTGACATGAGTTTGGCTACTTTTGACAATCATAACTTTCCTCCTTGTCTCCTCGTTGAGCAAAGTGCTAACAATGTGGTTTAAGGATAATTTTCCATCTGGAGCCGAATTGGTCACAGACACCACCAAGGTATCCCAACTTTCCTGTAGAGAGCAGAGCAACAATAAGGATTGGACTTCATCTTCAAGTGTTGTTTGGATAGAAGATAATTGATTAATAGCACTTCGAAATTCATTCAAAATTTAGCAGCAGGAGTTCCCTCCTTGTATTTCATGTTGACAAGCTTCCTTTATCAGGAATAACTTGTTTCTAGTAGTTTTCTGATCATAAAGAATCTTGCAGCTTCTTCCATAGTTCATGGGAAGATGTTTCTTCCGAGACGTGGTCGGACACGTTGAAATCTAGCCACTGGCGAATGGTACCAATGGCCTTTCTATTCAACTTGCTCCAATTTAAATCTTTTATCTTTCGGCTTTGCGGTGTATCCTTCGATTGCTTCATGCATATCTTTGCTATATAATATATCCTCCATCATAGGCTTCCAAATTGACTAGTTCAAACTGTTCAATTTGATCATGGATGTTGAAGAACCTTCCATTTTAATTAACACAACCACCTTTATGGAACCAATAGCTCTGATACCACTTGTTAGGTCCCTTACATCAATTCGATAGCAAGGTGATATGTAATAACTAAAATAGATGTAGCAACAATAAGTATAAAAATAAATAGAGCAATAAAAGAGACACAAAGATTTATGTGGAAAAACCTTTAAAGGGAAAAACCAAAGGGCACCAAAACAACTCCACTAATAAATAATGGGAATATAATAAGCTCTCTCAAGTATATCCAAGCTTGAGGTATAAAATGATTTTAGGAGAAAAATTGGAACACTCAAATTAACCCTTACATCCAATAGTGTAGTATTTCCCAAAGTACTCAATTTACTCCCCTAACTTCTCTTAGGCTCTTTTGTAGGAAATATAACTTTCTACAAAAGGAAACTCTCAAATTTTTCTTGATAAATTTGGATTATGGGAAATGCCTATTTATAGGCAAAAAAAAGTTGCATCAACTTTTCAATTGGCAATTAATATGCTAATTACTAACTACCATCTTCCCACCTTATTTGTTGGCAATTAATTAGCCTCCAAATTAGTTAAATTAATTAGCCTCAAAATTGGTTTGGACTTAACAAAAAGTTTCTACAATAAAACTAATTACTAGTACCTTTTTGAAATAGAAATATATAGAGATTTGACTATTAAAAATGAGTTGTAAATTGGATAAAAAGTGGAGGATACAAATTTAGACATGCCTTATCAATTGGTTTTGTTGCCTCTTGATCGTATTTGCTAGACGGCCCAAGAGTCCCCTATGAAGTATCTTCTGACTGGAGCAAAGATTAAATTACATGCTTTAGCGTTGAAGTAAAGATTAATAGCTCAAACAACAAAGATTAAGCTGAATAAATCCAAATAGTTTGCACCACTAAAGCTATTGATTGAGTTGAATTTGGGTTGGCAAGTATAAACATTGAAGCTGACACATTACTTGTAAAGCTTTCTCCCCACATTCCAATTTGGTGGATAGGCTCGTACATTCCCGAGGGGACAAATTGTTTGTATTGATGCTGGAAGGTTTATAACTGCAGACATATAACATAAATATCTACTTAACTTAATGCATAAAGAACCCTGACACAACAGAACAAAGGTTTTATAACACCAAGCATATGAAACCCCCAACCCAACACACCAATACTTTACCCAAGTATAAAAGAAAATGATGTATTGTTCTTCCTTAATTATTTGAATATACACATACTCAAAGGTACATGCAGTTTTTTACACTAACAGAAGGATGATTTATCACAAGTGGCCTAGTTAAAGTAGCACACAAACTTAACAGTGATATGGAAGAAAAATCATCAAGCATTAAATATCTTTTCTGCCTTAGTTTATGATGTTCATGTTGTCATTTCCATGAAATAATTGACCCAAAATCATGTGTATAGGACAAGTAAACAGCTAGGTAATGAGACAAAAAAACTGATCGAAATAATAAATCCCATAATCAGTAAATGAACTATAATTTGTTGGAAAAACAATGACAAAATATGAATAAATAATAATATCTTCAATCCCCGCTATTCTCTCTGAGATGTAGGGGTGCCAAACTCTTTGTTATAGTTTTCTCTATTCTGGAATGGAGATGTCAAACTCGTTGAAATTTCCACCTTATTGAGTGCTTTCCAATGTTCACCTTGCACCGAACAAATAATTATAATCAATAGAAATAATGTAGAAATAATATTATAGAAATTTATAAACAAGTTAAAGACAACTGTTGGAATTAACTCTAAAACTGAAAATGCATTTGATTTAGTCAAATAAAACTTGTTTAGTGAAGTCACTTTATTACTTAGTCTGTAGGAGAAGTTGCAGATTTTGAGCTTTCTTTTATGCTTTCATGTCAATAAACACAACATGGTATCAGAGCATAATTGATCTTAAGGGACCTGTGATCTAAGAAAACCCACCAAAATTATCTTCCTACACACACAAAACCTTCTATAACCAAATCCTTAAAAACACACAAATATCGTGGAAGATATTGAAGAAGACTGTGAGGTTCCTCCTTTAACTCATTGTTTTCAAGATGAAAAGCCACAAAGAATGAAGAGGCAAAAGTTCATTGCTACAGTGAATATCTAACAGGGAGGAGTTGTTTTGACTCCACTCAATGCCCACAACCATAACCAATGACCAATGACCAATGCTCATAACCAATGGCCAATGACCAATGCCCATAAACCATAACTATGACCCGTAACCATATCCACAACACATAAACCATGACTCATGCCTACACTCCATATTCATGATCCACATCCTATAAGGTTCTGAATAAAATTTTGTAGCTTCCGAGCCAAGGAGGAGTGTTGAAAATGTCCCCAGAGCTATTATTTGAAAGAGTCAAAGATCAGATTTACCAGTAAGTTGTTAGGATTAGATTTAATTTTAAGTTGATATGATTAGATTTAATATCTGATTTTATATTTTATTTGTTATGTCTTTGTAAGCCTATAAATAGGCATCATATTTATAATAAAAAGTGTGCTCATAAGTGTCATATGCTTGTGTGTGCCAGTATACTGCATCTGCAGTACTGCTTTACTATAAGTCTCTGTTCATATTCTACAACATGGTATCCGAGCTATTTTCTTGAGGGGCCTATGGTATAAAAAATTACAAAACCCACAACATAAGTTTTTCTTCTTTCGCAAACCTACAAGTAGCCAAAGATGGAAATAGAAATTTCTTCTACTTTCTCCTTAATTTCAATACCCATATTTGATGGAACAAATTATCATATGTGGGCTGTCAAGATGGAAGCTTATCTCAAGGGAAATGATTTATGGGAAGCTGTAGAGAATGTATATGAAGTACCTGAGTTACCAGCTAATCCAATAGTGGCTCAGCTCAAAGCTCATAAAGAAAAGAAGTTACGAAAAATCCAACTCCAGGTCAATCTTATTCGCCGCCTCTCCTCTGTCATTTTCAATAGAATAATGACACTGAAAATAGCTCATGAGATATGGAAATATTTAAAGGAAGAGTATGAGGGAAGTGAGAGGACAAGGGGATGCAAGTGCACAACCTTGTTTGAGAATTTGAAATACAAAAAATGAAGGAAGCAGATTCCATCAAAGATTATGCAAATAAACTTCTCGGCATTGCAAATAAAGTAAGACTTCTTGGTGGTGAATTCTCTAATCTGAGAATTGTTCAAAAAATTCTTGTTACTATTCTTGAGAGGTTTGAACAATTATTTCTCTCAAAATTCAAGAGATCTGTCAAGCATAAACTTGGCAGAGTTATTATACATTGCAGGCTCAAGAACAGAGAAGGCTCGTGAGAGAAGAAGGCATAGTGGAAGGTGCGTTTGAAGCAAAATTAGTTGGTGAAAATTACAAGGCTTGTCCACATTGTAAGAAGATAAATCATCTACAGTACAAGTGATGGTGGAGACCAGATATCAAATGCAAATGATGTGGAGAAGTTGGTGATATCGAGAGAGCTTGCAAAAAATAAATTGAAGCCAAAGTTACCATGAATACCCAAGAAGAGGAGTTATTTTAACTTCATGACTCATGCCTATGACTATGAAACATGCCCATGACATATGCTTATGACCCATGCCAATGACCTATAATATGAACCGTAACTATGACCTGAAATTTTTTATAGCTTTAGAGTTAAGGAGGAGTGTTGGAATCAACTCTAAATCTGAAAATGCATTTGATTTAGTCAAATAAAATTTGTTTAGTCAAGTCACTTTATTACCTAGTCTTTAGGAGAAGTTGCAGATTTTGTGCTTTCTTCTATGGTTTCATGTCAATAAACGCAACAAAAACTTTAACATTGTTAAGCTGAGTCATGTTGAATGACATTTTCCTTAAAGGATACTTATAGTTCCTTCCAGGATTAAACAGCTTCTTCAACCGATTGGTTGGATCAGGAACAAAAATGCGGTGCATCTCTAGAATAGAAATTAGGAAAGAACAACAAAATAATTTTTGGGAGGAATCATAATTTCATTTTGAAGTAATATAGAACATCCTTCTATAGACAAAACACAATACGGAATCCTAAAATAGAGAGTAAAAATGTTAATTAGCTACATCACAAAAACAGCATGTATGGCTAATAATTATGGTTGTAAATATGGCTAAAAATTTGTTAATAGACGGATTATAAATTGAATTTAAAACACAGAGTAATTGCACCAAATTAATCAATTTAGTTATAGTATAAAAAGTATGTAATAAATCAAATTAAAAGCCACATATAATTGCATTCATAGTGCCGTTGAATGGGCCTTAAAACTCAATAATAATAATAATAATAATAATAATAATAATAATAATAATAATAATAATAATAATAATAATAGCAAATTACTTTCTTTTGAAATAACTCAAACTAAATTTTTCTTACAATCCCCCACTTATTTAAAAAGAAACGTTAAAAACAAAAATATTCTGAATATCTCAGATTTGACATATAATGTTTGATATTGGTGTCTTTTGGACTATGAACCAATACTTGATAGATAAAATATAAATTACGAAATATTTGGTGAAACATATAGTTTCCATGAACCAAATAAGCGCTACTGTAAGATAGAGATTTTATCATATCACACTATTCCAAATACAATTCTGAACAACGTCGTGGTGCGCCACATTAGGTCATGCGCGTGCCTGGTCTTTCATAAGTGCTCTAGAGATAATGTCAATATCTCATGAAAGCGGCACTACTTCACACTTATATAGGTGATTTCATCAAGTGTATGTTGCACTTTATACACCACTCATAAGAGCAATGAAATTCATTAAGAGTTCTTTAAATCAACCTCTCAAAATATGTAACTTAGCACTTTCTCACATCTAGAATTGAGACACACTTTTTAGTGCTAGGATAACTAAAAAAGGTTTGTTAGTATCCATATGAACCTATTCTGTGGGATCTCCACTCATATAGATTGGGTTCCCACCTTTGAAAATTTCAAATGGCTTAAGTCTCATCCTCTCTGTTGTTTCCAAAATATTTCTCAAAAATTTAGTCAGGTGATTTGGCCAAAATCACTCTTGACTCACATGGTTATGATATAATTCAACATTTTAGTACTCACAATATGTTGTCTCAAATAATTGTATCTATTTTCTTTTAGAGATAGATATTATCGTTTAACAATCTCAATACGCTATCACCAAAGGTAATAGTTTTATTCCGAAAGGAATATATGCTAAGAAGTTTTCAACCACTTAGCCTCAATATATGTTGACTTAAAAGCAACCATCTCAGATTATAGTTCGCTTAGTTCACTTTCATATTATTGTTCCAACATTAAGAATGAAACATAACTACTAGTAAATATTGTTTCATTTAGATCTAATATCTAATTAGCATCATTGCACTCTTTTAGCACAACGGATATCCACAATATATAATTTCACAATTCATTATATCTCTACCAACAAGGTGTAGCTCAGTTGGCTACGCAGGCTGCGCAAGTTGGAGGAGAACAAGGTTCAAATCCTACTAAATACACTTGTTGGGAAGGGTGAGGAGCCTTAACTGTTACTAAGCCCCGAACAAGATTATCTCAATGAAGATACTTATAAATATTACCAAAAAAAACATTTCACTGTATCT
The DNA here is from genome assembly GCA_947683365.1 of Euphorbia pulcherrima. NCBI lineage: Eukaryota > Viridiplantae > Streptophyta > Magnoliopsida > Malpighiales > Euphorbiaceae > Euphorbia > Euphorbia pulcherrima. Next base: position 50,098,383 of record CANTUS010000014.1, read on the forward strand.
CTAAAGCATTTCACAAGTCTTAATAACAACCCATGGTTATTATTTTTCTTCAATTGAATATTTGAATCATAAGGGATACTCAAAAGATCAACATCATAAAATACAAACTTCTTTAGAAGTTTCCCAACATATTCATCCTCGTGAATCTCATTAAAAAAGGATGACGTACTATTCTCTGCTTATTCTCTTTATTTCATTTCTCTTTCATCACTTTTCTCATAAATGTAGTGAAAGTTACAATATAAAAAAATAATTGTTACAAAACTTACAATACAAATTAAAAACGAAAGAACTTTATCAACACCCTTAAAAAAAACTTTATGCATTTTCTCTACTTAAAAAATGCTCCATCATTTCTCCTTAAAAAAACCAAGGGAATAATTTTACCATAACACCCCCACACTTTCAAAACTTTTTTATTATGAAAATATCTCTTTCAAAATTCATACTGTGTCAAATTGGTTTTTTTAAATCAACGCAAATACCAAATTTTGAAAAATGAAAAACAGCAGACCGATCACTTAAAAATATAGTGTAAGTGATCATGGTGGTAGAAAAATGGTTTTGCATGTTTTAATGTTCAAAAAGATACGAGATTGAAATCTCATACTTAAAATAGGGTTGCCACCCAGTTCAGCTCAACCGGAAAATTTTGGTACGATTTTCCACCTGGTTCTAGAGCATACCTTAAGTAGAGATTCCGAGTTCGGATAATGTTATCTATTTTACATTGACCAAGTTAAAAGTTTTATTCTTTCTTAATCGGTTTTAATCCACCCTATTTATTGTGTTTTCGATTTATTATTATGTTGGCGCATCATCAAGCATTCAAAGCATAAATAAATAAATTATTACAGTCATCCAACAAATAAAAGCAGAAATTAAAAAATTAATTACAAGGCTTTCCAAATCCTATACATTTGTCTATACAATAAATAGAATACCTGAATGCCTAACATACATCTAACCTAAATCTACCTGCACAAAATGGTTACACAGTTATGGCATGTTCTACTAGGTATATTATGTAACATGCATAATTAGTAGACCAAACAAGACTCAAGTTAGCATGAGCATGGCATATTTATTTTACAATTTATGGAGCCCGGTTGGATGGCTAAAAATGGTGTTTGAAAGGCATTTGTGAGAAAATCTTGTTTTATCCACATTTTAGACTCGATTGTTATTATTAACCAGACTATTAGTGAAAATGGCACATGTTATGGGGTGAAGTCTATTTTCAGGGAGTTTTGGACTCCCATCGTTGCACTGTACATCCTAGCTTTGAAAATCAAACTAGATCAAAAATAAAATGAAACCTAAATCTGTTGTCCAGATGTCATACCGCCGGCGGTATGAATGAAGCCGCCGGCAGCATCATTGATGCCGCTAGCGATTTCATTTACACAAGCCTGCGAAATAACTCTCTAAGTACCATAAAGAAAGGGTTCCCATAAGAAAATAGAGTTGTTGGCGATAAAGGAAGCCCCTAGCGATATCAGTGATGTCGTTAGAGACATGAGTGATACTGCCGGTGGCTATAAATGTCTTCAGCGACTTCACTTTCTTGCAGCAACAACAATTAATGGTCGAAAAGACCGAAAACCCAAAGCTAAGCATAAAACAGCAAGTTAATAGAATAAACAACTAAAATGAAAGCTAAAGAGCTATGAGACTTAGAATTTATACCTTGGAGCCATGAATCCACCTCTTTGTGATCCAAATAACACCTCCGGTGAGCTCAAGTGATGATTTGGGTAGTAAGTGACGGTTTTAGTCTCTAAATCCTATTATGGTGATTTTAAACCTAAAATCTACTTAGATATTAGAGAGTTCAGTTAAGAAAAACCAAGAAGAGATGGATTAACTCCCCTTTTCTTACCTTTTCTATACCTTATCCCACTAAAACTAACTAGAAATTGGCTAAAATCTTTCTAAGATTTCAAGCCTACAATTGCCAACCCTTATTTTAGCTGCAAATGGCTCTTTATATAGGCTAAAACTCGATGGAAATTGACTTTAATCAATTATCTAGCGGATATCGAGCAAGCATCATCATCGTCTCGTTAGATGGACTATAAAATCGAGTGCTCACAGGCTGCCCCTCGAGGGATCACTATTGCCATAAGTCAGTATGATTGCTTGAAAAGAGCAAGGGTTTAGAAATTGTACTTGACAGATGGTGTGCCAGACCCGGAGGACGATAAGATTCTAATCCCATTAGAATCTCCACTTGGCGTTCAGTGGGCTGGACCCAAAGAATGATAAGATTCTTGTTCCATCAGGACCTTCAATTGGTATTTAGGCTTTGAGGTTTGCCAAGAGCGGTCTTGGGCTTTAAGGTTTTCTAGGAGCGGGCTTTGGCTTTTCAAGTTTCCCAAGAACGGGCTTGGGCTTTAAGGTTTGCCAAGAGCAGGCTTGGACTTTTCAAGTCTGCCAAGAGCGGGCTTGGGCTTTTCAGGTTTTCCAAGAGCAGGCTTGGGCTTTTCAGGTTTGCTAAGAGACGGCTTGGGCTTTTTAGGTTTTCCAAGAGCGGGCTTGGGCTTTAAGTTTTGCCAAGAGAGGGCTTGGGCTTTTTAGGTTTACCAAGAGTAGGCTTGGGCTTTTCAGGTTCGCCAAGAGAGGGCTTAGGCTTTTTAGGTTTGCCAAGAGCAGGCTTGGGCTGTAAGGTTTGCCAAGGACGGGCTTTGGCTTTTCAGGCTTGCCAAGAGCGGGCTTGGGCTTTTCAAGTTTACCAAGAACTGGCTTGGGCTTTAAGGTTTGCCAAGAGCGGGCTTGGGCTTTTTAGGTTTGCCAAGAATAGGCTTGGGCTTTATAGTTTGCCAAGTGCGAGCTTGGGCTTTTTAGGCTTTGTGATTATGGAGCGTCGTCCCATGTGAGAAACAAGAAAAAATGGAGTTAGTTAAGGTCTAAGTGATGTTTTAACTGCTTGATCAATTTTTTGAAACAAAAAAATTTTTGCCCCTTCAATCAATAGTAAAAATGCGATAATTAAAAATACAAGGGCTTTAGAAGTCCTGGAATGTTGAGGGCTTGAGTTGGGATTCCATTGAATTATTGAAAAAAGGCATCTGAAGCAACCCTGAAGGATTTTTATGCCGCTGGCGGCTTGGATGATACCGTTGGCAGATGGAGTGCCACATGGCACATTTGACTGGTCAAAGAAATTCAAAATTGCCCCTGATGAGAGTGAAGCCGCTGGCGGCTTGGTTGATATCGCCGGCGATATGAATTGATACTGCATGCTGTATGGAGCAACAGTTTCATATTTACTTAAACTCCTCGAATTTCGCACGAGTGTTTAATACAAATTTAAAAAAACCCTATTTCTCTTATTCCAGTAATGCAGAGGCCAATTTTTTTCTTCTTCTCCTCCCCAAAATCAATTATTCTCTTCTTCTCCACTACTATCATGTCGATAAAGCTCTCTAAGGTTTTCAAAGGCAAATCGGTTACTAAGGCTACTGATGAGTTCCCCGATTCTTCCATCCCGGGATTGAAAATTTTCCTGGTCTCCATGGGATATGGCATAAAGGGGTCCAAACTCATATACGGTTATGGAACAGAAACAACTATCACCAATCTTGTGCTCTCCCACATCTAGGTAATCCTGTGAAACTAGATAATTGTGCTTCAATTTTTGTGATTTCAGCCTAAACTCAAAATTTTTGCCATGTTAATGCTAAAAAAGATGATATAGGAGTATATAAGCCTTAGAATGGATGTCATAGGACTGATGTTGTCAGATTTTATGCCCCAATTTGGATTAATTATGTTTTGATTAGTTTTAGCTCGATTTTTCGGTTCTACAAATCTACCCATTGTATAATGATGCAGTCGGCCATATGGCGATATCACCGGCAATTTCAGGCCTTTGAAAAGGCCTAGAAATCTTTCCAAGTCACTGGCGATATCAGCGATATCATCGGCGACTTTAACCTTGCTGCTGGCGATATAGTTGAGGTCGTCTGTGATATCACTACTTCGTAAGTTTTTGGAGGGTTTAGGACATCATAAAATGCAATGCAGTTGCTTATCTACTCTAATTCTGATTCTTCCTCTTTTTGCAGCCCCATTTTGTCATATTTACTAGGAGAATGGGAACAATCGGCAAGTGGTGGAGAGTGATGAATAAGCATGACCATGAGCTTTGGACAGCCACTCTAGCCCCTATTCTGCCCACAAAGATGCCCAAACTTTCTCACTCGGCCCTTATAGCACTGACCGAGAGGTGTTCGAAAACCACCCATACCTTTCATCTCCCGATTGGTGAGGTTATGATAACCTCATCCAATGTTGTAGCGATGACCGGGCTACCTTGGACCAATAAGGTTGCCCATTTTGATGCTTATATAGAGAAGCATCATATTAGGGGACCCATGGTTAAGCGTGTGACTAGGCTATTTGGATTGAAGCCCAAGTCGGGGCACTTGTCATACGGGGAGTTGTGCAAGTTTTAGAAGAAAAATAAAGTGGTCCCTAAGGCGCACAGAGATCCCTGCATTCATTCCTTTATCATTTAACTATTGACTGTGCTATTCTTCCTGATTTCCAGCAGTAAAGTGAACTATGGGCTGATTTCAGTGATTGAGGACATAGCGATGATACAAAAGAAGAATTGGCCTAGGGCCATTCTTGCCTAGATATATCATGGGTTGGATGTTGGGGCTAGAAAGAAAGATAAGGTGGTTAGGTTGAGCCATTTACTCCTATAGGTATGGCACCATCTTGTCATTTCCATTCTTTCGCATGTTTGTATTTTGGTCCTTTGATAGCTTTCTTTGTCAACTTGGACTGACTGGTTTTTATTTATACAGGCATGGCCCTTTAAGCATGAGATTCTCCCTATAGTTGTTTTCTTTCCGGAGGTGCCGAATGATGCCCAATTTCTCACCCATTGGTATGAGAGCATCAGGGGTTTCTGTAGGTGGAGGTCTATCTATAGGGAGGTGTTGCAGCATTTACAAATAGGCATGGTAAGCAATCCCTTGCTTCTGCTTTTGTTCCTATCTAAAATTCGAACAAACTTTTAGCATAAATGTATATTATTGATTCATTTTATACTTACATTGGTTGTTTTAATTGATTTGTGTAGGTGAAGAGGGACCCCTTTGAGGAAGTGTCCAACTTGGCAAATTTCCTCAAACTGAGGAAGGAGGTGGACGACAATTGGTTTGTGATGAAGTGCCCCTTGTCCCTGAAGTGGTATTTGGGAGAGAGAGTGTGCAACTAGAGGAATGTCATGCCTCGTGCTAGGCAGATAAGGAAAATTTTTTAGAGGGGAATGGTAGAGTGGCTGAGAGCATTGCTGGTGCTTATGGGGATTTTACGGCATGTCTGCTCCCCTTATGCCCGCGCATTTATTAGGACGATAGAATCTCATTCCACAATAAGAAGAGGGCACCAAAAGTCCCAGGGGAGGTCAGCAAGGTTGAGGCCAGCGAGGAGGAGGATGATGATGATGATGATGATAATGATGACGACGGTGGTGTTGATGAGATGTCGGTGCATAAGGGCTATTATTCCTCGAAGGTAAACACCGTGCTTATTACACACACATCTATATTTGATCCGGGACTGACACTTTCATTTGCTTCTTTTTTATTGTGTGATATGTCTAGGCACCTGCTAAGAAGAGGAGCTGACCCAATACGTGTGGGGTGCGCGGTTAAGTCAGGCCCAAGGATATTGGCATGGTGGAGGGGCGCCTCTTAACTACTTTCGAGGATTCCTTCCTACTTTTAGGCCCGAGAGGCGGCTTCGGCATAAGGAACATAACTCCCATTACCCACTCCATGGCTTTCATGCCTTAGGACACCACACATGTGAGCTTTTTGAACATTAAACTGCCCCTTTTATACATGCCATCTCTTTTTGATTCACCTTTTGATTGACTGCTCTTTGGATTTTTTAGGTTACCCGCAGAGAATCAGAGCGGATAGCAGGGAAAGCATTTGCACTTCAGGATACTCTGGTTTCCCAGACCTTATTTGCCAAGTTACCCATATGTTTGAAAGATGCTTTGATAATAAATAATGCATGTATGAATGTCATGAATGATGTAGGTTATTATTGTTTTGTCTGCAGGAGTTTATAGTGATGTCCCTTTTTTATGTTAACCAAGCTCAGGCATCATATCAAAATGAGGTGGCCGCAAACCAAGAACTTAGGTGCCGAGTTAGCAAATTGGAGCAGTAGTTGGATACTACTATACAAGAGAGGAGGAGCAAGCTCAGCATAGACCGCTCTTCTCAACTTGAGGCTAGCCACTACCTCGCAGATGTTGCGGAGTTCTCATCTCATACGACCAATGGCAGCCCGCAGCTTTAGATTATAGCTCTTTTGCCTTGACTGCTTCATTTTGTTTTTGGATTTTGGTTTGTGTGCCCTTGATATATTGGGTTTGGAACATTTGCCTTTTATATTTGTTTTGGTTTTGGATGATTTGGTACATTTGCGCCTTTGGGCCTCTAGTTTGAAATAAAAGGAATTTTCTGCTTAAACTGCATCTGGAAATAGATTATAGGGTGTTAACAGGTTATAGACAGGTCTAAACTGGTTAAAATAGGCTTGAAACTTGTAAGGCACAGTGCCATACTGCTGGCGGTATCACTGATATTGCCATCCATATGAAAATTTGATTTGCTAAATAATATAGATAAATTCGCGTGCAACCTATACCGCCAGCAGCTTCAATCCATATTGCCAACTGCTTCGCTCATACCGCCAGCGGCTTCACCAATATCACCAGTAGCTTTAGCCCAAAAAAATCTAAATTTCAGCCCATTTTTCAAATTCATGCATGGCGACCCACAACCAGCAGCTACAGGACTTCCTAGAAACCCTAGGAAATGCATATTAGAAGGAGCTGTAGAAATTCAAAATATGGGGCTTTCGGTATGTTGCTTTATGACCAGTCAACCTGGCATTTATTTATGGAATGCTCACTTTCTGGGATCAGATTTTGCTTCTCCTCATTTGAGTTGTGTCCGCTATTTGAGGAGTTCCATGCTATTTTGGGGATCCCATGTCCCAAACACATTCCTTTGGCAATTCCAGAGTTTAACTTCGGTACTGATGGTGTGCCAAGAGGGTATTGGAATTTGGACTCCGTTGACCCCTTTCTATCCTGACTGTCTGACCAATAGGTATTTTAGCTTAACGCAGGTTTCCCCGGTCTTATCTTGCTTGGCCTTCTATTGTTGCATTATTACTTATGCTGAGTTTATGTATGGTGTAGGGGGTATTGCACAGTTCAGGCTGATTTCCCTTATTATGCCAATGTCGATAGGGGCTCCCCCCATGGTTGTAGGGTTAGCTGAGATGTTACTAAACTTGGATGTGGCTTCCACCGATCATACTCTGATTGGTGATCACTTCTTGATGATACAAGTATGGCTTACGGAGATGTTGAAGCTAATGTTAGCACCGTGCGTCAGTCCAAAGAAATATCTGCCCATGCATCTTAGCGAGAGAGGATTGAGCCGAGGGGATTTTCACCAGCTATCAGCCGAGGATTGGGTGCCTATTCTGAGGAGGTGTACTGATTCACAGATATAGTTGGTTAGTCCATGGTGGAGGATTTGGGAGGTGGTTATGGAGTCTTGAGGATCATGCATTCAGTTATTAGACCTGGAGAGGATTATTTGCTATACTCCATACCGGCTTCACCGTCAGTATGGCAAGTGACAGAGAGTTTTGATCAAGCTACCCGAGAACCATAGCGGTGTCTACAAGGCCAGATGTGTGAACCACATTCAGGAGAAGTGGGCCAGGGAGTCTATCTTTGAGACTCTAGACTATGCTCATGTAGAGATCACTGAGACCGATGATCACTATAGAGGATGGCTTGTTGAGACTAGGTGCCTGTTGACTCGATCCAAACTATCATGGGCACGCTTGGAGGGAGAGCGAGCTAAGTAGGGATTCGAGCCCTTTCATACTACCACCTTGCAGAAGATTTTGAGATATTATGACGATGATGCGGGGAGCTCGACTTAAGATGCACTTTCATTAGTTCTATCTTTTGCATAGGCTAGTCATGGTGACATGCCTGTCAAACTTTATTTTATTATTTGTATTGGTTCTAACTTTTGCATAGACTGCCCCTAGGGGTTTTCAATCTATCGAACCTTGTCTTAATTTTTACCTGGACCTCCCTTTTTGGGTTTTCAATCCAGCAGACTTATTCCAACTTTTGCATAGACCTTGCTCTTTTTAGTCTATCAGAATTATTTGTCTTTTATTTATTGCACATTGATTTAGAATAATGTGAACTATGTATTCTGTTTACTTGAGTTGTTTTGGCCGTATGGATACAAAATTCGCATAAACATAAGCATTCAGAATTCAGTAAAAAGATATTTTTATTAAGTGAAGCAAAACAAAGTACATAATGTTTGGTAAACATTCCCATTGATTTAACTTTTAGTGCCAACTAGCCAAGATCAGTTTTCTAGAAAGCACTCTCTCTTTGCACACTTACCCTGATTTTTGCCTAGATTACCCTTTTCGGGTTCTCGATCTAAAGGGTTGTTCATATCCCCTTATTTTTGCACGGCCAGTTTGCAGAATACCGACCATCGGGTGTCACCCTAATTTTTGCCCGATCAGTGAAAGACCAAAAGGCGGGTGGTTTATTATATATATTTTTTTGTGTCGCTTTTCTAATTTATTTCTTTTGGTTTAGATGTGATAACGCTTAGGCCTATCTTGGTTTATGGGTAAATCAATAAATTATTACAGTCATCTAATAAATAAAAGTAGAAATTAAAAGAATAATTACGAGGCTTTACAAATCATATACATATGTCTATACAATAAATAAAATACCCGGAGGCCTAACATACATCTAACCTAAATCTACCTGCACAAAATGGTTAGAAAGGATATGGCACATTGTACGAGGTATATCACGTAACATGCATAATTAGTAGACCAAACAAGACTCGAGTTAGCGTGAGCATGGCATATTTATTTGGGTAGTAAGTGTGGGATTTTAGTCTCTATATCCTATTATGGTGATTTTAAACCTAAAATCTACTTAGATATCAGAGAGTTCAGTTAAGAAAAACAAAGAAAAGATGGATTAACTCCCCTTTTCTTACCTTTTCTATACCTTATCCCACTGAAACCAACTAGAAATTGCTTAAAATCTCTGTAAGATTTCAAGCCTACAATTGCCAACCCTTATTTCAGCTTCAAACGGCTCTTTATATAGGCTAAAATCCGGTGGAAATTGACTTTGATCAATTATCCAGCGGGTATCGAGCAAGCATGGCAAAAAGTTGTCTGCTCCAGAAAATCATGCCACCGGTTGCATGGATGATACTGCCGACGGTATCGCTGAAGCCACTGGCGGCTTCAACTTCTGCCAGGTCTGAAAAGTAAGCATGACCTAGCCTAAGAAGGTGAAAAGGTACCATAATCCACCTAAAAAGGTGTTTTAGCGGGATTTTTGTGTAATTAGGGTTATTTTTTAATTTTTAAGGGTATTTAGGATTAAATTATTTTTTTGGGTGCAAATCATCGGTTCGAGCTCCCACCTGACGCGTTATCGACACATCGAACTGAATTTTTCCAAAAATAAAATTCGTAAAGAATTTTATATCAGTAATAAAAATTCCAAAGAATTTTATGATGAGGAATAAAATTGAATATATGTCATCATAGTCCCGCGAGAGGGACTACAAAATCACCGTGGTCACAACAGTTACAAAATAAATAAATAAAAATATATATTTTATCCTTCTTTTCCTCTCTCGGATATGGGAGTGCCAAGCTAGTTGGAAATGTCCGCCTTATAGAGTTATTCCACCTCCACTTAGTTGATATGATCACCTTATAGAGTTTTCGGCCCTCATCTTGCATCAAAAAATACACTTAATCAATAAAAATATTATAGAAATACAATGAAAATAATAAGCAAGTCAAAGGAATGTGAGCACTAATAAGCTGAGTCATATCTAAGACATTATTCTTAAAGGATATTTGTAGTTCCTTCCAGGATTAAACAGTTTATTCAACTGATTGGTTGGATCAGGAACAGAAACTCAGGTATATATCCAGAATACAATACCAAGAATAGAACGAGAATGTAGAGAAAACAATTATATCAATATGTTTTTCATAAACTAAGAACAATAGCCTTTTATAGACATAAGAAGGAAAAACGTTAATTAATATTAACAAAATTTATATTAAAATATCAACATTATTTAATAAAAATCAACGAGATTAAAGGCAAAATTAATATAATAATAAATTAAAAAAATTAAAGACATTATGGCCATTCTTTCAAAAATGGAAAAGTATTTTTGGAAATTAACAAATTCAATATAATATGTTTGTTTCAACATTTAAAATACATTTATTAAAATATTGTTCACATTTATAATAAAAAGCTAATAAGTATTCAAATAATTAATACAATAAATACCAAGATACTTTCTTAAAATAAAATATCCAAAAATACTAAAAAAAACAACGTAATTTCTTTTGAAATAAAATTATATAAAATTTCCAACATAATTATTCTTCTACATGAAAACCAAATCTCAGTACTCTAAAAATGAACAAAACATCATCTAAGCTTTTCTGGAATCAGAAGTATCAACAAAAATCAATCCATAGAATCCAAACATTTCCTTGGATTCTCGAAATCACAGATAAAACAAACCAGAAAGAAACTCTAATTTTAAGAACCCAATCTTAAAATTAGATGAACAGATTATTTATGTAGCAACTGAACAGAACCAGCATCAAAACTCCAATTCCAAATTATTGTGACGGCAGAAATCAGAAAACAGATAGAGGTTGAAGAAACAAACAGTGAAAGAAATAACAAGACGAGACGAACCTGCAGAAATGAAGGACATAGAAATGGAAGTCAAGTCAAGTTTCCCGCACATAGAAGCCCTAATGGTAACGGTAATGGTGATTCTTCATCTTCTTCATACGATTCTCTTGCAATCATCATTTTCCAACATCAATCAAATACCAACACGACAGCTCCCTTTCCATATCTCTTCTTCTATTCTACTTCCTCTCTTATTCAGAGTTCCCTGTATACAATTATAAATGAATCTGTTTATTTAAAAGAATCCAAATAACTGTTGTTTCAACCATTCACATAATTCTCCAATTAGGCTATGTTATTTTCAAACTTATTATTCGTTCATTATATATAGGGCTGTAAATAAACCGAGCCGAGCTCGAACACTGACTGTTCAAGCTCTGTTCACTTAAATTTTCACAAACTCGAGCCGAGCTTGAGCTTGGTCAAACTGAGTCCGAGTCCGAGGTCAAGCTTGATCAAACAGAGCCCGAGTCGAGCTCAAGCCTATCTCGAACTTTGTTTAAATCGAGAGCTCGAACCTATAAAAGAGAGAGAACCTGTAAGATGAAGAATCAGATATGAAGGATCTAAGCACCACAAATGATTTTCACTATACGAAGAAGAGGAAGAGAATTAGTGTTGTATTGGCTGTTACATTTTTTCAGAGAAAAATGAGATTAAGGATTTACTAAGCATATGAAGATTGATGACTACATATGGTAGGAATTAGATTGGATCCGGATTGCATTTATTAAGCTTTATATCCATATTTTCTTTTTTTTTGCTTATTTTCATCTATATTGTATATATCACTTTATACATTATTTTCCTTTATTATTTATCTTATATTTTATATATTTCTTTATACATTTTTGTACCCATTTTGACATATACACTATTTTATATTTTTCATAATCTATCTATTTCATAAATATAATGTTTAAACTTTTCAATTATGTTAACGAGCCTCCTAAGGAGCCTGTTGGAGAACTAGTTTGCGGGCCTCTTATCGAGCATATTCACGAGCTTTCGAGTCGAGTATCCCCGTGTTCAAGCTTGGTTCGTTTATGATAACGAGCCTGAAATTTTGTTCATGAACAAGCTCAATTATTAATGAACCTAGCTCAAACGAGCTTTGACTGTGCAGAGTAGTTCACGAGTAGTCCGGCTCGTTTACAACCCTAATTGTATATATATAAATTCACAACAAAAAATAAGGGGTGTTTATCAAAGCTTATAAGCTAGTTATAAGTCAATCTCAGCTTTTAAGCTCTTATCTTATAAGTGTTTCGACAAATTTAACTTTTGGCTTTTAAGTGGTTTTTAAGCTAAAAGAAAAAAGCTTCAAATTGGAGGTTTTTTGAAAAGCCAGTTTATAAGCATAGAAAAGCTAAAAAAGCCAAAAGCCATAGCTTTCAGGAACACCCCCTAAGTACAATTTATTTTAGTACATCTATCAATAAGTTGAAAAAACTGAGCCTTTGAGCTTAATGTGAAATTTATAAATTATTGTTATCTACAATTTTTTATTTGAAACAAGTTTGTATATGAGCCAAAAATTGATCTAGTGATATCCCACCCACATTATGTGGATGTATTAATTAGTAACGTAGTAAAAAAATATGAGGTTATGAGTTCAATTTCTTTTTTTTATATAAGGAAATTTCCACTAAGGTGCTAGCTTTTTATTGAAACATCAATTTTATTAATTTTTAAACTTATTTTACCTGGGGCTCCAAATGGTCTATTAGACCGACATTGTGAGTGTTGTATGATTAATAATATTTCAAAAGAAAATTGTCTTTACTTGTGTTTGAAATAAGCATTCAATTATGATATAATTTTAAAAAAAGGACTGAACATGTCTCGACTAGGCCTGGTGTGAGCACGGGATATTGTAGTCCCTCTCGCGAGACGATGATGATATATATATATATTCGAATTTTGATCCTCATTAAAAAATTCGCTTTGGATTTTTATCTTCATTTAAATATAGTTCAGCATGTCCGACTACGCGTCCGGTGGAAGCTCGAACCAACGGTTTTCACCCAAAGTATCACAATATCTCAAAATATCCTAAAATATATTAAAATACACTAAAAAATAAAAAAATTTGCTTTTAGACCCGCTTTTGCCCCTTTTCAGCTTTTTAGGCCAGCAGGCCCTAGTTAGCAGACTGCCAGCAGCGGCCTGAAGCCGCCGGCGGCATCACCATGCCGCCGCCAGCCCGAGCCCCTGTAGCAGTTTCCCAGCTTTCGCTTTTTGCCTTGAAACCCACTAGATAATCGCAAAAATCAGTTTTTAGCTCGTTTTTCAGCTTTAAAACAATAGAACAAGGGTTGGAGAAGGGGAGAACATCTATAAAATATTGAGAGAGTTTTAGGAGTGAGAAAGAGTGATTTTAGAGAGAGAGAAAGGGAAGAAAATGTAAGAAAATAGATTTAATTCATGTTTTCTTGGTTTTTCTTCATCTAATCTCTTAGGATAAACTTAAAATCTGTAGAAATCCTAGGTTAAAATCAATCTAATAGGATTTTTAGAGACAAACATTGTTTAATCTTCATGTCACTACCCAAATCGTCATTTTGTGCTTCTCGGAGGTGTCGTTGGAGCACGAAGAGGTGGATTCAAGGCCCTGAGGTAAATTCCTGAGTCTTAAGAGATCTATGGCATTATTTCTTGCTGTTTGTTGTGTTATTTGGTGTTTCGAGTTTTTTTTTTGAGTTTTTGGGCATTTTTGCCCGATTTTCTACTATTTCTGCAGATTCCAAAATCTAGGGCGATTTCGTCAACGTGAAGCTGCCGACGACATCACCATACTGCAGGCGGTATCACCCATGTCGCGGGTGGAATGAGGTTCCAAGCATCAGCCCGTTTGCCACCCCTTTGACCTAGTTTCTTATTTTTTGCATGTTAGTGTACGATATGATGGCACGAATCCAGAATTCCCCAAAAACGGTCCAAACCCCACAACATGTGGCATTTTCACTAATAATTTGGTTAAAATAATAATTGAGTCTTTTAATAATAACCTCGCGAGGGGCTACCGCCCCTCAACCCTATTGGATATGATGTATGCCCTTAAGGCAATTAGGGCGATATATCTTAATTATGTAACAGTATGAATAATTTATTTAATCAATAAAGGCATTTGTTCTTTTGTTTATATCAATGTGTTTCCATACATATATATTATAGCTGGTTAAAATATATTCATTGATGTATGTATACAAAAGTCCTTGACATATCATAGCATGAAGTCAGAGAAATTATAGTTGGACTATATTTGGTGGAACTTGCTTCATGTGCAATTATGATTTTGTCTAAACTATCCTTAGTCACAGTTTCATCAAGAAAGGATAGGGATGAAACGAAAAGACTAGCACGTGGTCAACTTTCTTGGAAAGGGTCCAAGTAGTTAATCTCCTAAAGACTGAAGGTGGTGCCTTAAGCTTGACACATGGATATATCTGGGAGATATATTGGAGACCGTAGCAAGATAAATACTTGGTATAAATATCAATGTGTTAGTGTTTATCTTCATGCAATAAGCTTTCCAAATGTATTCATACTTGAGATGCTAGTTGACTTGTGTGGTACTATTGCTATACTTTGGGTCATTATTATGCACTCAGTAATTTAGGGTGCTACGGGTGATTATGGGTATAGTGATGATAGCACGTTGGTAGGCTGAGTAGTCGGAAAGAATCCATCGCTTCGGATATATTAACGAGTTGTACCTGGCCACTTGTTGAAGTGATGATGGCGATAAACCTCTGATCGGAGTAAGTGTTTAATAGAAATGGTTTCTAGTCAAACACACTATGGTAAAAGGCAATATACTTCGATAACAAGTAAATAACTGGGATAGCTTGGAGCAACCTCGCTATTAGTGGGTTAACACTTTAACCGAACCCAATAAACCAGATGGTACTAATATTAAATAATGGAAGGAATTTATCACACTAGATAACTATTGCATTAACCGGGATTAAGTCATAAGCATAAATGACGTTCCAAGTAATGGGGGATGGTAGACCCTTGCTAGAGGCGTACTACAGTCGTTTAAGGTAATCGAGTTCTATTCACGGTCTAGAGCATCGAGCCAACGGTTTTATTAGAATAAGGGTTGGTTAAGCCTTAATAGCTCAATACTTAGGGATCCTATAAGGTCACACACATTGGACCTTCATCGGACTAAGTAAAGAACTAATAGATTTATTCTATTACGAAAATATAACATAAATAATAATTGGATTATTATTTGATTGTTTAAAATTGATTAAATCAATTTTGGATAGGCCAAGGAATTTATTTTGACCGGTAACTAATTAATTAGGGTCATAAAGAAATTATAATTGATTAGATCAATTTTGGTTGGACCAAGAAATTTATTTTGACTCGTGACTAATTCATTAGGGTCAGAAAATAAATATTTGAAAATGGATTAAAAAGGGGAATTTTGCATTGGCGAGTTTAATTGAACAGAGAATACAAAAGTATTTTTACAGCCTTGAGTGTGCGGGAGTACACCGAAAGGTGTGCGAGTAATGCTGGGCATTGCTTGCTGTAGCCCATAAAAATGAGCTGCACATGCGCAGCCCACAAGCAAGGCAAAGCCCATAAGGGCTTTGCCTTGCATGTGCACACAGCGTGCACATGCTGTGTGCACATGGGATGGGAGTAATTAATTACTCCCATCCCACATCCCCTAAGGGGGAGCAATTTTGCTCCCCCAAGCCTATATATAGGCTATCTCCTTTCCTTTCAAATTGTACCAAGCTCAAAGTAAAAATCCTAAGCGAGATAATTAATCTCTCGGGTAATTGAGTAAGTTATTTTTGTAAAGCCTGAATTTATTCGGGCACCGCTAGTTTATATTTTTGGGTGAGGCTTCTAGAGTGGTCTAGCAACTACCGAGGCTTCTTAGTTCTTCCTCCTAGGGAGGTTTTGGTTGGTGGGGTTCATGTGGATATTGATAGAGGCTATCCTACTATTGGAGGCTTGTGCAAGAAGGTTCTGCAAAAGCATGCTTCAACTGGTAAGTTCTTTTTCTTTCTCTTTTAATTATTAAGTCTTTTCCTTTAAGTGTTTTTAGACTTAATAATTATGCTTAGGTTATTTTTGCATGCTTAGTTTATTTTATGCTTAGGTTATAACTTAGAGTTATAACATGCTTAGTATAAAATAAATATGCTAGGATATAATTTGGAATTATGGTATGCCTAGTCCTTTAGCATGCTAACCTAGGTAGAGAATTATTTAGTTAAGGCTTTATTTAATTTATATGCAACTAATAGGAGTTCCTGGGGACAGGGACAAAATTTTAGATTTCCGCCATGCCTCTTATGTATGTTTAATTTGACTGTCAGTTCCCAACAGTGGTATCAGAGCCTGCCTATTTAGCGAATAATTAAGTTAAAAGCAAACTAAATATTATTTTTTAAATAAAATGATTTGTTTATTTAATTGTTTGGAATAATATATATAAACTTGTACCTTTTATTTCAAGGTTAGAAAATGGTTATAAATAATTTTGAATAAGTCTGCTCAATTTACTCAAATTATACAAGTATCAATAATTTATTTAAATTACATGGGTTATCGATGCTCCCAATTTACATGAATGGGAAGAACGAAATTTTTAAGTTCAAGAGAATCCATTGGTCTTCAAGTTTGTGCCCGTATTTGTTCTGGCTAAGGATTGGACTTGGTGTCTACTCCTCATAGGGCACCTCTCCTACCTGGGAACCTATATCGGTGTAATTTGAATTGACCAATTGGAGGATTAATATGAACTAATTTATTTCTAGTATATAAGATGGTTCTTATATATGTTTCTATAACGTAAAAAATTAAATTTATTGAATAAAAGCTTAAAGGAAATGCAACATAAACATAACAAATAAAAGTGGTAATTATTTTTCATATAATCTAGGTTGATGGAATAATTATAATAAAGAGCTGAACCCACCTAAGGTTAGACCTTATAAATTAATTCTAAAATTCCCTGAATTAACACAAGTTATTATAATTTTGTCCATCTGATAAAATCCTAGATTGGGTGAGACGTTTAACACCAATAAAATCCTAAAGTAAATATATTAAGGCAAGTTATAGTCATCCTTACTCAAATTTATAATACAGTCTCTTTGGGCTATCAAAGTGCTACGCAAAGCGTTCCTTCTAGTCCACATTGATTGGTTGTAAAGTTTGAGATAGGGTCTGCCTTAATAGAGCTGGGGTAGTCCACCATAAAATTGGGGGCTAGGCCCAGATCTGAGACATATTCAAGGAGATGCTAATATAAGAGCACAAGTCCCTTGGGATTAGGGAACTTGAATGAATTAGTAATTGCATGCGATGCAAATGGAATGGGATTCCAACTATGACTTACTATTATGACTTGACTCATAAAATTGAGGGTTGTAATAGACTAGTTATAGATGCTACCTACTAGGAAATTTAGCTGGGCTAAAATTCATGAATTCAATAGAATGGGCTATCGTAAATTTCGAAGAAAATAGAAGGAAAATGTGTTTAATTAAAAGTCCTCATATTAAATACATGCATTTAAACTAATATCTAAACACTTTTCTTTTCTTATATCTTAGGTTGAAAATGGCTTCCAATTTTAATCTCCGTATGTTACTTGACACCAAATTGAATGGCTCTTACTTTTCTGATTGGTTCCGAGCAGTGAGAATAGTTCTCAGATCCAAGGGAATTGCCTATGTCCTAAGTGAAATTTTCCCTATAGAACCTGATGTTGAGGATCATGTGGAACATGATGCCTGGTTGAAGCACAGGAAAGATCGTGAGACTGCCATGTGTATTATGTTGGGGTCCAAGAATTCTGAGCTTCTGAAATAACATGAGAACATGCCCTTGGAGGATATAGTTCTCCATCTTGAAGAACTCTTTTCGGAGAGGGAGAGGACAGGGAGGTATGAGACCTCCAAGCTCCTATTCGGGACCAAGATGCAGGCTAGCACCTCTGCCTCTCAGCATGTACTGAAACTCTTAGGATACCTTGAGAAACTGAATCGATTGGGATTCGAGATGAATCATGACTTGAGCATTGACCTTGTGTTGATGTCCTTGACAGATAGTTACTCAGGCTTCGTGACTAACTATTATATGAACAGGATTAATTCAACTATCCCTGAATTAATCAACATGCTAAAAATAGTAGATCCTCAGATCAAGAAGGATTAGAAACCTCTACTGTTGGTTGAAAAGGCAAGGCTTCTAAGAAGGAAGAATCAGTAAGAAGAAGAATGAAAAGAAGGCATATAAGTATGTCTGCTTCCAATGTGGGAAACCGGGACATTGGAAGAGGGTTGCAAAGCTCCTGCTTCTAAGCATTTGAAGAAGAGCCTACAGAGGCATCTACTTCAGGTATATTTGTAATTGAAAACTTTGCTACTTTTTCGAGAGAATCCACTTCTGTATTGGATACCGCTTGTGGTTCTCATATCTGTACTTCTGTGCAGGGACTAAGGAACTATAGAAAACTTGCAAAAGGGGAGATGGACCTACGCATGGGAAATGGAGCCAGAGTTGCTGCATTATCCGTAGGGAGCTTTAGTCTTGTTTTGCCAAGTGGACTTGTTTTAGTTTTGAATAATTGTTACTACATTCCAAGTGTTACTAAGAATATTGTATCTATTACATGTTTAGCTGCAAAAGGATTTGAAATTTTATTTTCGAATAATAATTGTCAGATTCATTTAAATAATATTCTTTATGGTTATGGAATGTTGAAAAGTGGCATTTATGTTCTTGATACTAAAATAGAAGTTTTCAATATAAATAATGTGAAGAAAGTTAAATTAGATAATGAGAATTCCTTCTACTTATGGCATTGTCATTTAGGCCACATAAACAAAGATCGCTTAACCAAGTTGCATAAGCATAAAGACTTGGGCGCAATAGACTTGGAGTCTTATGGTGATTGCGAACCTTGTTTAAAAAGGAAAAATGGCAAAGTTACCCTTTCAAGGAAAGGGTGAGCGGGCCACAAGTACATTGGAACTTATACATACTGATGCATGTGGTCCAATGAGTGTTCAGGCACTAGGAGGATACTTCTACTTCATAACCTTTATTGATGATTACTCACGATACGGTTATTTGTACTTAATGAAGACAAGTTTGAAAGTTTTGAAAAATTCAAACTATTCAAAGCTGAAGTAGAGAAATAGCTTGAGAAAAGTATTAAAACACTTCAATCGAATCGAGGTGGAGAATACTTAAGTCAGGAGTTTCAGGATTATCTAAA
This sequence comes from Euphorbia pulcherrima, assembly GCA_947683365.1. Taxonomy (NCBI): domain Eukaryota; kingdom Viridiplantae; phylum Streptophyta; class Magnoliopsida; order Malpighiales; family Euphorbiaceae; genus Euphorbia; species Euphorbia pulcherrima. Next base: position 50,117,504 of record CANTUS010000014.1, read on the forward strand.
GGAAAACGGGATAGTTCCCCAGTGGACCCCTCCTTATACACCCCAACACAATGGAGTGTCAGAAAGGAGGAATCCGACTTTATTAGATATGGTCAGGTCCATGATGAGCCATGTAGTTCTTAGTAAATCCTTTTAGGGATATGAACTGGAGAGCATGATTTATCTCTTAAATAGAGTGCCCTCTAAATCAGTTGATTTTACACCTTATGAAATATGGTGCAACAAAAAGCCATCTCTAAGTCACTTAAGAGTATGGGGTTGTCCTGCTATGGTAAAGAGGATAGCGTCAGATAAGCTAAATGCCAAGGCTGATAAATGTCTATTCATTGGATATCCAAAGGAAACAATTAGATATCTATTTTACCAACCCGAAGCACAAAAGGTATTTATGTCTCGGAATGCTTATGTTTTGGAAAAGGAACACTTACTTGTAAAAGTTAGCGGGAGCAATATTAAACTAGAAGTTCAAGAGAAAGAGATAAACAATCAACTAATTGACCCCATTCTAGATACACAAGAGAGTGTGATCCAAGAACAACCTGTCGAAATACAATCATTGCGAAGATCAGGTCGTGTTCATAAAGGTCCTAAAAGATATGAGTTTATCATCACTAATGATCAGGAACTATATCTTATGGAGGATGATGAACCAAGGACATATGATGAGGCAATGAAAAGCTCAGATTCTGATAAATGTCAAAAGGCCATAAAATCAAAAATGGATTCCATGTACGAGAACCAAGTTTAGAATTTGGTTGATGCACCATAAGAGGTTAGACCAATTGGGTGCAAATGGGTCTTCATGAAGAAGACAGACATGGACGATAATGTAATTACCTATAAAGCAAGGTTGGTTGTGAAAGGTTATAGCCAACGGGAAGGTATTAACTATGATGAAACCTTCTCACCGGTAGCCATGCTCAAATCTATAATATACTCCTCGTCATTGCTGCTCCTTACGATTATTAGATCTGGCAGATGGATGTAAAAATAGCATTCCTGAATCGGGATTTAGATCGAGATGTGTATATGACACATCTTGAGGGTTTTACATCTCAGAATGGCTCGAAGGTATGCAAGCTATAAAGATCCATTTATGGACTTAAGCAGGCATCCAGGAGTTGGAATATAAGGTTTGAATAGACAATCCGGGAACTGGATTTCTGCCCAAATGTAAATGAGCCTTGCGTTTATAAGAAGTTTAGTAGGAGTGCAGTCATTTTTCTAGTATTGTATGTTGATGACATTCTTCTAATAAGAAACAACATTTCTCTTCTTCAAAATGTTAAAGTATGGTTTTCAAGAAAGTTCTCCATTTAAGACCTTGGTGAAGCAGCATTTATACTAGGTATAAAGATCTATAGGGATAGATCCAAGAGGCTGTTAGGTCTTTCTCAAAGTACATATATAGACAAGGTATTGAATAGGTTCAACCTTGAGCAGTCTAAGAAAGGTTATCCCCCGATGACAAAGGGGATTAACCTATCTAAGGCTGAGTGTCCGAAGACAGCTCAGGAGAGAATGAGCATGAAGGATATACCCTATACTTTTGCGATAGGATCCATCATGTCTGCTATGATATATACTAGGTCGGATGTCTTTTAGGCTTTGAGCTTTACGAGAAGATATCAATTAGATCTAGGTGAAAAGCACTGGATGGCCGTCAAGGCAATCCTTAAGTACTTGAGAAGGACTAAGGATGAGTTCTTGATTTATGGAGAAGGTGACCTCATTATCAAAGGTTACACTGATGTGAGTTTTCAATCTGACAAGGATGACTTTAAGTCTCAGTCAAGTTTTGTGTATGTGTTAAATGGAGGGGCAGTATGCTGGAAGAGTTCCATGCAAGAAACTACTGTTGATTCAACCACAGAATCTGAATACATTGCTGCATGCGAAGCAGCAAAAGAAGCCGTTTGGTTAAAGGGATTTATTGGTGATCTCGGTGTGGTGCCTGTGGCAGTTGATCCAATTACTTTATATTGTGATAACAATGGTGCCATAGCTCAAGCAAAGGAACCATGGTCTCATCCGAAAAATAGATATGTATCCAAAAAGTATCATATAATTAGGGAGATTGTTGATGCTAAGATAATAAGATTAGAATATGTACCCACTGATCAGAACCCCACGAATGGTCTGATAAAGCCATTGACTCAAGTCAAACATGACCAACATCTTAAAGCATATGGATTAAAACATATGGCTAATTGGCCTTAGTGCAAGTGGGAGTTTGTTGGATATGATTTATGCCCTTAAGGCAATTAGGGCGATATATCTTAATTATGTAATAGTACGAATAATTTATTTAATCAATAAAGGCATTTGTTCTTTTGCTTATATCAATATGTTTCTATACATATATATTATAGCTGGTTAAAATATATTCATTGATGTATGTATACAAAAGTCCTTGACATATCATAGCATGAAGTCAGAGAAATTATAGTTGGAATATATTTGGTGAACCTGCTTCATGTGCAATTATGATTACGTCTAAACTATCCCTAGTCACAGTTTCATCAAGAAAGGATATTGATGAAACGGAAAGACTAGCATGTGGTCAACTTTCTTGGAAATGGTCCAAGTAGTTAATCTCCTAAAGACTGAGGGTGGTGCCTTAAGCTTGACACATGGATATATCTGGGAGATATATTGGAGACCGCAGTAAGATAAACACTTGGTATAAATATCAATACGTTAGTGTTTATCTTCATGCAATAAGCTTTGCGAATGTCCTCATACTAGAGATGCTAGTTGCCTTATGTAGTACTATTGCTTTACTTTGGGTCATTACTATGCACTCATTAATTTAGGGTGCTATGAGGTGATTATGGGTATAGTGATGATAACACGTTGGTAGGCTAAGTTGTTGAAAATAATCCATCGCTCTAGATATATTAGGGAGTTGTACCTGGCCACTTGTTGAAGTGATGATTGCCATAAACCTCTTATCAGAATAAGTGTTTGATAGAAATGGTTTCTAGTCAAACACACTATGGTAAAAGGCAATATACTTCGGTAACAAGTAAATAACTGGGATAGCTTGGAGCAACCTTGCTATTAGTGGGTTAACACTTTAACCGAACCGAATAAACCAGATGTACTAATATTAAAGAATGGAAGGAATTTATTGCACTGGATAACTATTGCATTAACCGGGATTATGATGTTCCGAGTAATGGGGGATGGTAGACCCTTGCTAGAGGCGTACTACAGTCGTTTAAGGTAATCGAGTTCTATTCACGGTCTAGAACAAGGGTTGGTTAAGCCTTAATAGCTCAATACTTCGGGATCCTATAAGGTCACACACATTGGACCTTCATCGGACTAAGTAAAGAACTAATAGATTTATTCTATTATGAAAATATAACATAAATAATAATTGGATAATTATTTAATTGGTTAAAATTGATTAGATCAATTTTGGATAGACCAAGGAATTTATTTTGACCGGTAACTAATTAATTAGAGTCATAAATAAATTATAATTGATTAGACCAATTTTTGTTGGACCAAGAAATTTATTTTGACTGGTGGCTAATTTATTAGGGTCAGAAAATAAATATTTGAAAAAGGATTAAAAAGGGGAATTTTGCATTGGCGAGTTTAATTGGACCGAGAATACAAAAGTATTTTGTACAGGCTCGAGTTCGCGAAAGTACACCGAAAGGTGTGCAAGCAATGCTGGGCATTACTCTCAGCAGGCCATAAAAATGGGCTGCACATGCGCAGCCCACAAGTAAGGCAAAGCCCACAACGGCTTTGCCTTGCATGTGCACACAGCGTGCACATGTTGTGTGCACATGGGATAGGAGTAATTAATTACTCCCATCCCACATTGCCTAAGGGGGAGCAATTTTGCTCACCCCAAGCCTATATATCGGCTACCTCCTTTCCTTTCAAATTGTACCATGCTCAAATCATAAATCCTAAGCGAGATAATTAATCTATCGGGTAATTGAGCAAGTTATTTTTATGGAGCCTCAATTTATTCAGGCACTGCTAGTTTATATTTTTGGGTGAGGCTTCTAGAGTGGTCTAGCAACTACTCGAGGCTTCTTAGTTCTGCCTCCTGGGGATGTTTTGGTTGGTGGGGTTCGTGTGGATACTTATAGAGGCTATCCTATGATTAGAGGCTTATGCAAGAAGGTTCTACAAAAGCACGCTTCAACTGGTAAGTTCTTTTTCTTTCTCTTTTAATTATTAAGTCTTTTTCTTTAAGTGTTTTTCGACTTAATAATTATGCTTAGATTATTTTTGCATGCCTAGTTTATTTTATGCTTAGGTTATAACTTAGAGTTATAACATGCTTAGTATAAAATAAACATGCTTATTTTCTACCATCATCACACTTATATCATTTTTTTACGTCGGTCCTTCGCCCCGCTTCGCAATCGTCCGAAATATCACCCGCTCACACCTGGCCAACTTGCCCGTTAAACATGTCTGCACTAAGCACATGTTTTTCACATTTTCCCATTAGAAAATACCATGAGTTTTCATTCCCAATTAAAATGATTAATGCAACCAACATTCGATACGCATTATATTATTACCATATAAATATGATTAAATGGCGCACTTTTTTAAAGTTGAGGTAGTTGTTCTGTCACTTTTAAAATTCAATGAGGTGGCGGGTTTTTTGTATCAAGTTGATGATTAGGCCAATTATTTTTGTAATAAAGATACCAAAAAGAACCGCATCATCATTATGATCATAATCATCATCAAATAGAAAAGAAACATCCTAATAATGGCCTAATGCATCCAGACTCCCCTGAACTTGACTTTAATCGCCTCTCGCCCCCCTGAACTTTCAAGTTTTCCTCTCGCCCCCTTGAACTTGTCTAAAAATCACCTCTCACCCCCATAAATGCAACTAAACCAGGATTACTTCGGAGAGTGTAATACACTCGCCCCTATGTGTTAAAGTTGGAAAAGTCAAACCAATCATTACTTGACACATGGCATACTATATAAAAATTACAAAAATAACCCCTAACACAATTTCATTCAAATCCCTATTAACTTTTTATCTTGCAAAAATACCATGTTCAACCTTTCATCTCTCCATAAACTAAAGGACTCTAAATTAGGATTTAAAATTGGATCTTTGGTTTTTAGATCTAGAGAATTTAAATGAAACTGGGATTGAAATCCAGAGCTTATAAGAACTTGATGAAGCTCTTTCAAATTCTTCTCCACGTCTTTCACTACATCATGCCTTTCATGTATCACGTTAATCATGTCAAAAATCCTTCCCCTTCCTTGCTCTCACCTGCAAATCCGATCAATTCGATCAATCCGATTTTAGCATGCTTGAATCTATGTCATTTGTGTAAGATATGATGTATGCCCTTAAGGCAATTAGGGTGATGTATCTTAATTATGTATTGGTATGAATAATTCATTTTATTAATAAAGGCATTTAATCTTTTGTTTATATCAATGTGTCCATATATATTATGATTGGTTAAAATATATTCGTTGATATCTTTGTACAAAAGTCCTTGACATAAATATAGCATGAAGTGAGAGACATCATAGTGGGACTGTGATTTATGAGACCTGCTTCATGTGCAATTATGATTATGTCTAAACTATCCCTAGTAATAGTTTCATCAAGAAAGGATATTGATGGAACGTTAAGACTAGCATGTGGTTAACTTTCTTGGAAAGGGTCCAAGTAGTTAACCTCCTACAGATTGAAGGTGGTGCCTTAAGTTTGACACATGGATATATCTGGAAGATATATTGGAGACTGTAGTAAGATAAACACTTGGTATATATATCAATGTGTTAGTGTTTATCTTCATGCAGTAGCTTTGCGAATATCCTCATACTTGAGATGCTAGTTACCTTGTGTGGTACTGTTGTTATACTTTGGGTCATACGTATTCACTCATTAATATAGGGTGCAATAGGTGATTATGGCTATAATGATGATAACACGCTGGTAAGCTACATAGTCGGAAAGAATCCATCACTCCGGATATATTAAGGAGTTGTATGTTGGAAAACAATAATATGGAAGAATAAACAAGAATCTATCCGGATCAAGTTTGAAGAAAACAAAAACTTATAAGGAAAATAAGATTTTAAGTATATGTAATCTGTTAAATCCAAGAAGAGCCTAAGCACGCAAAAGGAAGCATCCATTTAAAGTTTAAAAAGGAAACAAACTTTGAATCGCTCAAAACAGCATCTAAAAGAACTAATTGCAGAAGCATCTAGAAGAAGACAGATTCGGTGATATTAAAGTCTGAAGACATCCGAAAGACTTTAATATTTCAGACAAAGGGAATGATTCAAAAATTTCATTCCCTCCATTCTTTTGGTCTCCAAGTCAGAATACCTTTTCCCTAAAGCAAGACAAAAGTGACCGCTAGCATTTTTCAGAAAAAGGACAAATGACTGACATCGGACATAGAAAAAGGTAATAACCTTTTTCACCTAAACTAATAAGAAGGCGTGTGGGGTACATACCAAAAAGCTACTGGTATAAAAGTTAGTGTATCATTAAAATACAAGGAAAATGATCACTGAAAACTTTTCAGGCTCAATCCCAAGGATTCAAACATGTCAAAATCTCTGTCTAACGGATTGATCAACGGTTCTAGAAGCACCACATCTTACCTAATCAACGGTGAAGATTTAACTACAGCTCACCAACCCACAATGGTTACATTTATGATAAAAGCCTATAAAAGGGAAGCTTCATATATTGAGAAGATGCCGGTTGATTTGAGAAATCATTTAACAAGAGAATTCGCTAGGGCAATCAAAAAACACATCCCTCCAAGAATCTAATATTTCCAAATCAGTTGTAAGGATTCCTAAGTGAGTTATAAACTTGAGGAAGTCTAAAACCAAAACCTTTAAGAAAACCAAAGTGTAAAAATCTCCAACTTGGGTGAGTGGTGAGATTAGGATACAGCTTAACGTAAGTGCTTTGAGTGGGATCTCCCTGCACGACTCAGCTTAGGTTTGGGTAAAAATATAAGTGCTATATCATACATCCAGAAGGGGATACCATCCGGAGATAACTGTAAGGCTTGATTTCTGCCAGTTGGAAAGAAATCACACTAGTGGATAAGCTTAAAGGAAGGAACCTTTGGAGACTGGACGTAGGCGGGGCCGAACCAGTATAAATCTCTTATGTTTGAATTTTCTTTACCTTATCTTTAATTTATTGCAATTTGTATAATTTGCATTATTTGCATCATCCGGATTCAAAATATTCAGAACATTCAAACACGCTACACAAGGCTTTTTGAAAGTCTATTATTTCTGCGAAAAGGGTCGTTCACCCCTCCCCCCTCTGACCTTATTAACTTAACAACAAGGACCAACAAGTGTTATTGGAGCAAGTGCTCAAACTATAAATCTAACAATCTCAAGCTAAAGGTCCATATATTTTGATTCAAGAATTAAAATGAGTTTCCAAAACTCACAAATCCTTCCGGAGGGTATGTCTATTACCCAACCTCCACTCTTCACCGGTGAACACTACGCATTTTGGAAAAATTGGATGAAAAATTTTATTCAGGCTCAAAGCATGATGGCATGGATGGCCATTAAAGATGGTCCATATGAGCCTACTCATGAGGTAGATGGTTTAACCACCCACAAGCCCTCGAGCTTATGGGATAAGAATGATTATAAAAGATTGCGTGAAAATGTAAATACTATTAACATGCTTCATTGTGATCTTAGTGCATCGAAATTCAATAGAATATCAAGATGTGAGACTGTATAGGAGATCTGGCAGAAGCTAGAAGTTACTTATGAAGGAACAAACAAGGTCAAGGAAGCCAAAATAGATCTACTTTAGCAAAAGATTGAATCCTTCAAGATGGAGCCCAAAGGATCTATCAATACTAGATACACTAATCTAGTAAATGAATTGAAAAGGCTAGGGAAGGAAATTTCAGAGGTTGTCATGGTCAAGAAAATACTCCAGAGTCTTACCAAGGAATGGGACACTAAGAAGACTGCCATTGAGGAAGCTCATGACTTAAACTTCTACAGTTATGATGAGCTCATTGGCAATCTCTTACATTCCTTCCAAAAGAGCACTCGAGCTCTTGCACATTGATCTCTTTGGTCCAATCAAACCATTCAGTTTAGGTAGAAGAGAATAAACTATGGTCATTATGGATGATTATTCTTGCTATACCTGGGTTCTCTTGCTAGCAAGCAAAGATGAAGCCTTTGACCAATTCTCAAAAACATTCATCCGGATAGAAGTAGAATAGGGCATAAGCATTGCACGTATCCAGAGTGATAATGGTGGTGAGTTCAAAAATAAGCACTTTATTGAATTTTGTGACTCCAAGGGGATTGAACACAACTTCTCTGCCCCTCATACTCCTCAACAAAATGGAGTTGTTGAGAGAAAGAATAGGACTATAGTTGAGATGGAAAGAACAATGCTAAGTGAGAATTATTTGCCAAAATATTTCTGGGGTGAGGCTGTAAATAGGGCATGTTATATTTTGAATAGAGCTCTCATTAGAAAGACCATAGAAAAGACCCCTTATGAAATCTGGAAGGGAAGAAAACCCAAAATTGGGTATTTCAAAGCCTTTGGATTTAAGTGGTATATTCTGAATGATAGAGAGCAATTAGGAAAATTCGATCCCAAATCTGATGAAGCAATTTTCCTTGGCTACTCAACATATAGCAAGGCTTACAGAGTCTTTAAAAAATGAACCCAAACTGTGGTAGAGTCAATACATGTAGATTTTGATAAGACTAACCATACAGCGAAAAGAATTCCCACTCCGAAAGATCAAATTTCGGAAGCTGAAAATTCTAGAGAAAAGAGTGAAGACTTTCCAAATGAAGAAGTACAAAGAAGAAGATGAAGGAATATCTTTTAATCCAAAAGTGCAACAAGTTGATCTCAATCCATATAAGATAGACTTTGATGAAGGCCAAGAAGAAGAAGTTGAAGCAAAAGTAGAACAAGCTCCAGTCCAACATGAATATCTACCAAGGAAAGTCCAGACTCACAAAGATCATCCAGTTGAAGCTATTTTGGATAATGACCAATATCCAGTAAGAACTAGAGGTCAACTCAATCGGATCATAAGCCAAGCTGCTTTTATCTCTCTTATTGAGCCAAAGAAATTCCAAAATGCAGAAGGAGATGAAATCTGGATGATGGCCATGCAAGAAGAGCTAGATCAATTCATAAGGAATGATGTATGGGATCTAGTGGCACCTCCAAAAGGAAAGTCAATCATTAGCACCAAATGGGTATTCTGGAACAAGCAAGATGAATCTAGAGTAGTGGTGAGAAATAAGACAAGGTTGGTTGCCTAAGGTTACAATCAACAGGAAGGGATTGACTTTGAAGAAACATTTTCCCCTATTGCAAGATTGGAGGCAATTCGGATTCTATGTGCTTTTGCATCATTCATGGAATTCACACTATTCCAAATGGATGTCAAAAGTGCATTTCTCAATAGAATTATCTAGGAAGAAATCTATGTGAAGTAGCCACCTGGATTTGAAGACTTAAAATATCTGGGTCATGTCTACAAACTAAAGAAAGCCCTCTATGGATTGAAGCAATCACCTAGAGCTTGGTATAAGAGACTTACTACATTTCTTATATCCAAGGGATATATCCGGGATAAAGCAGATACAACTCTTTTCATCAAGAAAAAGAAGGATGATATCATTCTAGTCCAAATATATGTGGATGATATCATATTTGGGGCAACAGATGAGAAGATGTGTGAGGAATTCAGCTCTCATATGCAGAAGGAATTTGAGATGTCCATAATGGGAGAACTAAATTTCTTCCTTGGTTTACAAATCAAGCAAAGCCCGGATGGGATTTTCATTAATCAATCCAAGTATACAAAGGAGATTTTGAAGAAGTTTGAAATGGACAAGAGAAAACCAATGTCCACTCCAATGGGATCAGATACAGTTCTATCCAAGGATTGTGAGGGAGAAGACGTTGATTAGAAGCTATATAGAGGTATGATTGGTTCACTTTTATACTTGACTGCTAGCAGGCTTGACATGCACTATGCAGTCTGCTACTATGTAAGGTAATAAGCTAATCCTAAGGATTCACATCTCAAGGCAGTAAAGCGAATCCTTAGATATCTTTTAGGAACCACTAAAGTTGGGTTATGGTATCCTAGTAATGGAGATTTCACACTTCAAGGATTTATTGATGCAGAGTATGGCAGAGATAATCTTGAAAGAAAGAGTACATTCGAAGGCTATCATTTCCTTAGAGATTGCTTAGTATCATGGTACAGCAAGAAGCAACCCTCAATTGCTTTATCTACTACAGAGGCAGAATATATGGCAGCTGAAAGTTATGTAGCACAACTTCTTTGGATCAAGCAACAACTAGAAGATTATAGAGTTTAATTCGGATGTATAGAAGTAATGTGTGACAGCAAAAGTGCCATTGATGTGTCAAAGAATCTAGTACTCCATAGCAGGATGAAACATGTCAATATAATGCATCATTTCATCTAGGATCATGTGATGAAAAAGGATGTTGCATTAGTGTACATTCCAACTAATGAACAAAGAGCAGATATCTTTACTAAGCCATTGAGTAAAGATAAATTTGGTAAGTTAAGGGAGTCAATTGGGATGTCTAATCCAATTTGAAGAAAATTTGGAAGACAGTCTAAAGTTATTTTGGATCCTTGACAAAACAAGGAATCCGAAAGAGAAGAAGAATTGAAGAAAACTCAACTCTGGAAGGAATATTGCCACATCAGCAGATAGAAATGACAAATGGCAGTAAAAGTGCTAAAAAGTAACTGAACATGTTTTGAATTTCACATGTTTATTGGGTGTTACATGTGCGGTAAAATTAAATGGCTGTTTAAAAAATAAACCGTTCCTATTCTCTGATTAAACGCCATTTATCTCTCCTAAGTATTTAACCGCCATATCATCAACACAGTTAAACTTAGCGGAATCCGGATTACCAAATTACCTCACTCTAGGAATTCTATATAAACCCCCCAAAAATTCCTTTCTTCCTCACGCGAGCAACTTATCTACTATTACTCTGTAAGAATTAAAAATCTGAACCCTAAATCCCCAAATTTCTTCCATACCTTCAAATGGCACCCACAGAATCTCAACCCAAAGTCATCCTTCCCTCAAAGAACATCTCTAAGATGGAGGATCTTGTTGACTCTGACTTCATTTCGATAAAGAAAACTGCCTCAGATACAGTCGTCCCTTCAGACTTTTTACGAGACAAGTACTTATTCTCAACTGACCCATTTAACCAGCTTCTCATGGATCAGGGATTAGAAACCTTCCTTACTATACATAATCCCACCTATCCGGTGTTTGTAAAGCAGTTTTATGACAAACTTTGGGCTCACAACAACTATGACGCCCTCTAGACCATTGTGGATGGAAAGGTAATCACTCTAACTCCGGAATTCTTTATCACTCATCTCAAGATGAAGAATGATGGAGTAATATTAAGATCAGACGGAGACAAATAGAAAGTTAAGTATGAGCCATTGGAGTGGCTGCCACCAAGGTACTTTGGAGACAAACGCTCCACTTATTGGCCAAAGGTCCTAAGATTTCTGCAATTTATGCTAGCAAAGTTTATGCTCATCTGAAAGGGATCCCTCACCATAGTCTCCTCATTTCAACACTGTGTTCTCTAGCACTAGACTGATAGCACAATAGTCAATATATCAATACTTTTGATTCATTTCATTATGCAGCACCAATATAGCCATGGAGGACTCATTACTAAGATTTTGGTGGAAAATGGGATTGATGTCTCCAAGGAAGAATCCGTGGATGGGAAGGCTATTTTAGAGAAAAACTTCAAAAACCTATCGTTTAGAGAAAAGTGGGATGAGCAAAAGGAAATTAGACAAACGGATGAGAAGAAATAGAAAAACAACGCTAGGAAGGGCAAAGTTGAGAAAGAACCGGAAGCTCAAAAACCAAGAATGACCAAGCCTAGAGCTCAAAAGAAACTCAACATCCAGCTAGAAATTGAGGAGCAAAATGCGGATGCTTTATCCTTAGCCTAATTAATGGCCAAATCTCCATCCAAAAAGCCAAGAGGAAGGCTAATTAAAGCCACTAATAAGCTGAAAAAACCAGTATGTGAGTTGGAAGCAACAGAAACTATTGCATTAGCTGATGCTGCGATTAGAGAAGGACATAAAAAGGGGTTGAAAAGAAGCATAAGAGATATACTAATAGAGGAGCATAGGTTTGACAGTGAAGAGACCGGAGATTGGGAACCAGCCCCTAAAAGGCAACTCCAAAAGAGGGGATTAACATTTAGAGAAGCTTTGAAGGAAGAGAAAGCTAGAGCTAACCTCCAAATCAAAAAACCTACCACCAGAATAACCATCAGGGAACTAAATCCTATAGTTACCACTCCAGTTGAATCAGGGAAAGGAAAAGAAATTGTGCTATATACCCAAAGGCCAACACCTGAAGACAACATATTTTTAGAAGATCCTCAATTTGCTGAAATGATATCTATTGTATGAGATAATCAAAAGATCAATCTCTTGACAAAAGAGGGACTCAGAAGCTCATTCGGTGTAGCAGAATTAAATAGCCCACCAATCCTTATAGCACCAAAGGATTTGGAGCTTCTTAAGGAATCCAAATACCAGGATGAGGACCTACTAAATTTCCAAGCTAGATCAGGGCCTCTTCCTGATAACTTACTGAATGTCAATCCAGAAGTGGTGGAGTTAGAAAATCCTGAAAAGGAAATTGGATGGAATGGTGAGGATAATTCCACTATGCTGGGACAAGAGATGATTGTGGTTGTAAGTCCTCTACAGGCATTAGGAGTGAAGACTAAGGACAGTACTAGTCTATCGGATGGAGAAGTATCAAACTCTAATAAAGAAGCTAATCTTACTCTTCAAACAAACAGTCGGGTAATCATTCTTCCACCTATCCCTTCTGCTAATGATACTTTGGCTGGTGATCTTGGGTGTAGACACTCAAACTGCATCTAGGGATAACCAGTCTAACCCGGAATATAAAGTTTTGGAGGAGGGACACAGTCTGAGATCCAATGAGTACACTTTTAGAGTGGACTCAAAGGGCGAGGCTAGTCTAGAGGAACGATTGGAAGAAGAAGAACAAAAATCCATTGAGGCAGAATCATCTGAATCTAATGAGACCAGTAATAGCTCTGTATCTGAGACTCCACTTGCAAGCCCAATCAAAATACCATCTTCAAGTGTCAACCAAACTAGAGCTAAAAGATCTCCACTGCTCTCAAAATCCTCCAAGAAGCTACTCGTAAGGAACACGAGGAAAGCTATATTAAGCAGAGACTCCGAAAAATGTGCAAACACCTAAAATCAGTAGATAAAGTATTACTTGCGCAACTCTCTCCTTCGGATTTAAAAGATGAAATCAAGGCACTCAAGGGGAGCGTACAGAAAATTAAAGCAAAAGTAGAGGATTTTCCCACTACTGATCTGGTAGTCGAGGTATCTCTAGCGAAAGTTACTCCAGTCCTAAATGAACTCAAAGTAAATGCTGCAGCAGCAAACAAATCAGCAGATCCGGCTAATACTGTAGCCATAAATAACTGTGTTATAGTCATAGACAAGATCACTTCCTCTTCCACAGATCTGTCCACAAAGCTTAGGGAGTACATTGATAACAAGTTTGAAAGCTTGATAAAATTCATTCCGAAAGCTGTTATAAAAGGTGAAAAGGATATTTCTTCTGCACTTACACTACTAAATGAGGAGCATCAAGCTGCGTAAGAAATGCTCACAAATTTCCTTGATGAGGCTCTTCCAAATCTACTAAAGAAGAAGGTGGATGAAATAAGTGATGACAGTGGAAGCCATTCACCCAGAAGAAATGAGTTGATTAAAGCTCTTTAAGAGGCTTTCCATAAAGATCTCACGACGCTTAACACCAGTATCCACAGTGCCTGGAGAGATAACTGCTAAGGTATTGAAGCTTTAAAGTCAAGCATGGCTAATCTATCACTCTCCTCATCTGGATCTTCCTCCTCAACCTAGGACAGTCTTGTCCTTTCAGTTGTCAATGATCTGGTCAAATACATTGGCGACACTAGATTCTTTAGTGCATGTTGACTCTCCTCAAGTGCATGTTTCTATATTTCGATAAAGATGATCAAGCCCATGCATTAAGGATGATTTTAGACATGACAAAATTCTATAAAGAGCTTCGGGCTTTTCTAAATCCCTATCAACTCCTTTTGGCCACTATTGAAACCATATTTGAGAAACACTCACAAGGAAATGTAGACTATTCTATCTACTTAGAAGCATGGCAGAAGAGCTGGGACAAGTGCTCATATATGGTGATTGACCCCAAATCAGATGAAAACAATAAGGGGGAGAAGAGCACTACTAGCAAAGGAGGCGAGGATATGGAAATAGATAGGTAAATGTGTAGTTAACTATTGATGGTATAATGTAAAAATCTTGTAATAGCTTGCTTTGAAAATTTTCACTTATATGTACTATATATCTGTAATCCAACACTTCGTTGATGTTAACCATTGTTTACAGCAGAACTATATATAGTGAAACACATTTACATAAAAATACTTCAAGTACAATCTATAATTATACTTAAAAAATATAGAAGCCAAGAATGCAAAAATATTGGGGGAGTAAGGATGCTTAGGTTATGGGGGAGTAAATGTTGTAAATGACTAAGTATCAAAACTTATACTTAGATCATATTCCCTTTTTTCTTAATTGTGCTTAGTTTTTGTTTCCATCAAATGGGGAAGATTGTTGGAAAACAATAATCTGGAAGAACAAACAAGAATCTATACGAATCAAGTTTGAAGAAAAAAAACTTACAAGGAAAACAAGACTTGTAAGTATCTATAAACTCTTAAATCCAAGAAGAACCTAAGCACGCAAAAGGAAGCATCCGGTTAAAGTTTGAAAAGGAAATAAACTTTGAACCACCCAAAATAGCATCTAGAAGAACTGATTGTAGAAGCATCCGAAAGAAGACAGATCCGGTGATATTAAAGTCTGAAGACATCCGGAAGAATTTAATATTTTAGACAAATGGAATGATTCAAAAATTCCAATCCCTCCGTTCTTTTGGTATTCAAGTCAAAGATCCTTTTTCGTAAAGCAAGACAAAAGTGACAGCTAGCATTTTTTAGAAAAAGGACAAAGGACTGACACCGGATAGAGAAAAACGTAAAAACCTTTTTCACCTAGACCAATAAGAAGGCGCGTGGAGCACACACCAAAAAGCTACCGGTATAAAAGTTGGTGTATAACTAAAATACAAGGAAAACGATCACTGACAAATTTTCAGCCTCAATCCTAAGGATCCAAACGGGTCAAAATCCATGTCTAACGTATTGATCAACGATTCCAGAAGCTCTATATCTTCCTGATCAATAGTCAAGATTTAACTATAACTTACCAACCCACAATGACTACATTTATAATTGAAGCCTATAAAAGGGAAGCTTCACATGTTAAGAAGGTGCCAGTTGATTTGAGAAAGCATTTAACAAGAGAATTCGCTCGAGCAATTAGAAAACACATCCCTTCAAAAATCAAATATTTCCAAATCAGTTGTAAGGATTCCCAAGTGAGTTATAAACTTGAGGAAGTCCAAAACCAAAACCTTTGAGAAAACCAAAGTGTAAAAATCACCAACTTGGGTGAGTTGTGAGATTGGGATACAACTTAAAGTAGGTGCTTTGAGTGGGATCTCCCTGTAGGACTCAGCATAGGTTTGGGTAGAAATCTAAGTGGTATATCCTGCTAAAGACAAGAGGACTCAGCTGGGAGTTGGTGTTTCTAGTGGTATATCCTACATCTAGAAGGGGGTACCATCTAGAGACAATTGTAAGGCTTGATTTCTGCCAATTGGAAAGAAATAACACTAGTGGATAAGTTCAAAGGAAGGAACCTTTGGGGACTGGACGTAGGCGGGGCCGAACATGTATAGATCTCTTGTGTTTGAATTTTCTTTACCTTGTCCTTAATTTATTTCAATTCATATTATTTGCATTATTCGCATCATCCGGATTCAAAATATCAGGAACATTCAAACACGCTACACAAGACTTTTTAAAAGTCTATTATTTCTGCGAAAAGGGTCATTCACCCCCCCTCCTCTGACCTTACTAACTTAAGCACAGGGACCAACATTGTACCTGGCCACTTGTTGAAGTGATGATTATTGTAAACCTCTTATTAGAGTATATGTTTGATAGAAATAGTTTCTAGTCAAACACATTGTGGTAAAAAAAAGCAATATACTTCGGTACAAGTAAATAACTGGGATAGATTGGAGCAACCTCGCTATTAGTGGGTTAACACTTTCACTGAACCCAACAAACCATATGGTACTAATATTAAAGAATGGAAGGAGTTCATCGCATTGGATAACTATTGCATTAACCGGGATTAAGTCATAAGCACAAATGACATTCCAAGTAATGGGGGATCGTGGACCCTTGCTAGAGGCGTATTATAGTCGTTTAAGGTAATCGAGTTCTATTCACGGTCTAGAACCTCGAGCCAATAGTTCATATAGAACAAGGGTTGGTTAAGCCTTAGTAGCTCAATACTTCGGGATCCTATAAGGTCACACACATTGGACCTTCATCGGACTGAGTAAAGAATTAATAGATTCATTATAATACAAAAATATAACATAATAATAATTGGATTATTATTTGGTTAGACCAAGAAATTATTTTGACCGATAACTAATTTTATTACGGACACAACTAAATTAAGGTGTTGATTAAAATGATTGAATCATTTTTCGGTTAAGCCAGGAATTTATTTTGACCGATAACTATCTTTATTAGGGTCATAAAATAAATTAAAATGTTGATTAAAATGATTAGATTATTTTTTTGTTAAGCCAAGAATTTATTTTGACCAGTAACTAATTTTATTAGGGTCATGAATGAATTAAAAGAAAGGAGAATTAATATATATATATATATATATATAAGGGATTTTCCCTATCCCACATTGTAAAAATGGAGAAGCATTTTACTTTCCCAAGCCTATAAATAGGTTTCTCCATGCTCCTTTTCAATTCGCACCACAAGCTCCTTTGTAAGTCTTGACTTGATATTCTAACGTGCTATCTCTCGAGTTGACTTTTTGAGGAAGTTATTTTTTAGGAGCCTCGAATATTTTGAGGCACCTGTAATTTATATTTTCGGATGGGGTTTGGAGTGGTCTAGCAGCTACTCAAAGCTCTGCGGTTCTTCCTTATTAGGAGGTTTTGGTTGGTGGGGTTCGTGTGGATACTCATAGAGGCTATCCTACTCTTTGAGGCTTATGCAAGGAGGTTCTGCTAAAGCATGCTTCAACTGGTAAGTTCCCCTTCTTTCTCTTTTAATTATTAGGTCTTTTTCTTTAAGCGTTTTTAGACTTAATAATTATGCTTAGGTTATTTTGCATGCTTAGTTTATTTTATGCTTAGGTTATAGCTTAGGGTA